>OY728143.1:763112674-773112674 GCA_963277665.1 Viscum album
AACAACTCCCCCACCCTGTGGACAGCCTGCCCACCCCCCTAGACACCCCTACCCCCTAGACAGCCCCACAAACCCCGTGGAGAACCCGTCCACCCCCTGGACACCCCCTACCCCCTGGACAGCTTCGCCACCCCCGTGGACAACTCGCCCAGCCCCTAGACACATCGTACCCTTGGACAACCCCGCCACACCCATGGATAGCCCGTCCACCCCCCGTGGACACCCCCTAACCCCCATGGACAGCCCACGCACCCCCTGGACAACCCTGCCACCCCTGTGGACATCCCGCCCACCCCCCTGAATAGCCCTGCGACCCCCGTGGATAGCTCGCCCACCCCCTGGACACCTCCTACCCCCTGAATAGCCCCCACCCCCGTGGAAAACCCGCCCACCCCCCTGGACAGCCCCGCCACCCCTATGGATAGCTCACCCACCCCTTGGACACCCCGAACCCCCATGGACAGCCCCGCCACACCCGTAGACAGCCCGCCCACCCCCCGTGGACACCCCCAACCCCCGTAGACAACCCACCGACCCCCCTGGACACCCCATACCCCCGTGGATAGTCTTCCCACCCCCTGGACAGCCCCCACCCTCATGGAGAGCCCCCCACCCCCTGGACACCCCGCACCCCTAGACAACCCCCACCCCCATGGACAACCTTCCCACCCCCTGGACACCCCTACCCCTCTGGACAGCCCCTCCACCCCTGTGGACAGCTCGCCCACCCCCCTGGACGCCCCGTACCCCCTGGATAACCCTGCCACCCCCGTGAACAGCCCGCCCACCCCCCTGTACAGCCCCCCACCCTCGTGGACAGCCCTCCCACCCCCTGGACACCCCGACCCCCTTGGACAGCCCCCCAACCCCCCTGGATAGCCCCCCACCCTCTGGACACCCCACCCCCGTGGACACCCCCAACTCTCATGGACAACCCGCCCACCCCCTGGACACCCTATACCCCCTGGACAGCCCCACCACCCCGTGGATAGCCCGCCCACCCCCTAGACATCCCACCCACCCCCCTGGACACCCCCCCCATACAGCCCTGCCACCCCCATGGACAGCCCGCCCACCCCTTAGACACCCCTCCCCCCGTGGACAACTCCCACCCCCTATTCCCTCTCATATATTTTGTTTTTTGGGTTACACATTAGTTATATTTTTCTAATTAATTCCATATTTGTTTTCAAATGTAGGAAATTCAACCAATTGAAGAGAGGCAATGAAAAAAGATGATGGACAACAATCATCGTATGGCTGAGATGGGCATTCCACCACTAGTTCCTGTAGTGAGTATTTTATTTCAAATATATATATATTTAAATAATATATAATGTCATGTGATTAATTTTATTTTAAATGTTTTTGCAGGATCCACCTATTAGGTGACAATTATTTGATGAGCAACCTAGTAGTGGTCCCAGTACTTAGGGTGTTCGTACGAGGGGGGGGGGGTGGTATGAGAGCTAGCCGATCTAGTCGGTGTACCCGATTAGACCATTCCCCTCCCACTGACATACTATCTATCCCAAATTCTAATTCTGGTGTGTCGTTAGGGACACATGGGATATTTATTCCTCCAATGTTTTCACCACCTTTTACATTTGAGTCTCCTCACCCGTCTATACCATATCCGATGATGATTACCACTCCCCATCCAGCATTCAGTCAGTCATCCCTACCATCTTCTTTTACTTCTACTTATTTATCTCTGAGCTTTTATATTCCATCTTCTTTGACTCCTTCTCTGCCAGAGTCTATACCTGTGGAGCATACATTAGGACCCACTCCACCTGCACAGGGTGTTCCTTCAGTTTCTACAGATCCAGCAACACCCATTGATCAGACTGCCACAAGTATATTTATATAACCCTAAAAAATTGTATACCATTATTTATTTTCATTATAACATGTATTGATAAAATATTTGTTTTTCTTTCATAACAGATACAACTACTGATAGGAGGCAGGGGCAAGGGCGTACATGCATGCATACAGTGTGGAACCGCCTCATGCAATTGATGGTGGACTACAATGAAGATAGTCAGATGATAAAAAAATAGGGCAACAATGTCAGAGTTTTTTGGCGACGCTTGCCAAATACTCTGACATCATTCCTGTCATACCACTTTCATGGAGACAGTTGCCAAATGAAGTCAGGGATGATGCTTGAGCAGAGTTATAGGTAAAAAAATCTATTTTATTTAATGTAATATATTATTTTTTTAATTATATGAATGAATATTTTGATGTCATCTTCGCTTTAATTTTCCTAATGGTGAGGGTGCACGACCAACACGTCTAAAGGATTTATGTGAGTATTGGAGAGCCTACAAGAATGAGTTGTATACTAGTTAGCATGCTAGAGTTGGTATAGAGTTAGAGGTGGTCCCTGTCATTGATGACTGTCCGATTGAACAATATTGACAGATGATTACTTATTGGACGTCTACTCAGTTTAAGGTATTAATCACATTTGAGGTATTTAAATGAAAAATTTCATGTTTTGTGTTAATACTATCTTTTGTATTAATGAATTTTATTTAGGAATCATCAAGAAGAAATAAAAAAAACATTGATGCTAAAAAATACCTCCACACATTAGGGCGTACTACGATGCTAGATCATGAGAGAAAGCAGGCATGATAGTTGTTTATAATTTTTCTTTACGACTTGCACTTTCTATTGTTTCGTCCATAATTTATTTAATTGATAAATTTGTTATATAATGTTAGTTATGAAATTAATTATTGTTAACCTATTTTTAATTATGGTTTCTTATATTCAATGTCATTGTAGAGGGAAAAATTGAATATTGAAGGACAAGTGTCTCGAGCAAAACTATTTTTCTTGAGTCGAAGGAAGAAAGATGGAAGTGCAGTTAATGAACTGACTCACCAGCAGATTGTAAGTTTTACCATGTTGATTTCAAATTTTAATGTCACACTTTGACCCAACTGATTTATTATTTTTAATTACTTTAATTAATATTTTCGGTTTCAGACAATTTTTTTCCACTATTGCATGATCATCCCGCACGGTTAGGAGTAACTGCGCGGTGCCCACACGGATGCCCAGGTGTGTCGGAGTTATGGAACGTGACTCGCATGCAATTTATAGAACCGCGCAGAAAGAGCGCAACTCAACCTTGCAAATGGGTAGTACCCGGTAGCATGGTTTGGGCGCAGTTTCTCAACCGTGCATCGGACTGTAGACAAGCAATGCAACTGCCCCGATATTTGAAATAAATAAATGAATTAATTTAAATGGTAAATGAAAAGAAAAAAATAAATAAAATAAAATAAAATAGGTTAAATTAAATTAAAAAGAATTTTATAAAATGTTTAATAATAATAATAACGATAATATAATAATAATAATAATAATATTATTATTATTATTCTTTATATATTATTGTTATTATTATTCATATTTTTACTTTTATTATTATTATTTATATTAGTACTATTATTATGGTATTATTATTAGTAATATAATAAAATGTATAAAAAAATAAAAGCTCCTAACCCTAAATCTCGTCGGCCCCCATCCTCCCTTCTCCTTCCCCCCTACGCCGCAACAAGCACCTCAATATCATGCGCGAGCCGCACACAACAACCTTGCTGGCACCCTCACCACTCGCTTCGGCCCTCCGCCTACACCTGCCTTCGCCCGAAGGTCCTCGACCTCTACTTCGCCCCTATGCTACGCCTCTCGCCCAGGTTCCAGTGCCTCCCGTGATCGCCTCAGCCATCCCGTTTGACTTTTGCCTCCCTACCCTCCGCGGTCATCCGAGACCCCGCACCCCTGCCATTTTCTGTATCCGCCGCCCAACCTCACGCTAGGTCTGTCCCTCTGCCGCGATCCGCCTCCCTGCTCGCCCAACCGGACTCCCATCCCGACAGCACCATCCCCAACCTTAGTCGCCCTCGGCCTTGCCTCCCCCTCCTGCTCCCGGCTACCCCCTGCCTCCTCACCCAGCCATACCAGCCTCCGAACTCCCGACAACGACCCTCCACCCTTCCTCCCCAGCGCGACACTCCCCTCCACACACGCCTCACCAGGCCTACCCTTGCCCTTCCACATCTTTGGCCAGCTGACCCCCAGGTTCTCTCCTCCCTCATAGGAGCTTCGGCGAACCCGCACCCCTCTTCTCTGACCGCCAGCTATGGCGTGGCCAACCTGCCCTGACATCCCTAGCCTCTGACCACCTTACCCTTGTGCGCGCTGAACCCCTCCCCTAATTCGGTATTTTTTTCTTTTCACCTTTTGGTGTTTTTATTTAAGTTGGCACCTTTTACACCCTTATTGATCTTATTGTTGCTTTTTGAAATTGTTTTGGTTTGTGAAAACTATATTTTTTTAAGGTTACTTATGTGAAATGCCTAGAGTCTTAGCACTTCGGGTGTTTATTTTAAATGTTGTTATTCCACTAAATGAAATTAGGTAATTTCATTAAATGTTTAGCATTAATTATGGTGTGATGGAAGTTGTATACTTGTGAACTTGGTTTGGTATGTTTGAATTAATAATTCTTGGACTTGTTTAATGTGTAAAATATTTTGGAAAGGGGTTCTATAGTTTCAAGGGGATTTTTTTATGTTCTTTAAATTATGTGAGTAGTTGGTTGTGGTTTTAAAGCAAGTGGTTGTTTTGTAAAAATAGTTTTGGGTGTCCTTTTGGTGGTTGGGTGTCTTTTTTTATTTTCTACCTTTTTGGTGTTTTTATTTATTTTAGCCAAGTCCCAACACCTCAGGTGTTGATTCACATGTTTGCCTTGTTGTTTTAGGTGTGCTATTGGTGCGCGGGAGGTTGTCCTTCCTTCTGCTGAAGCGTTTCTGCGTCCGCGCTTGGTTTGAGGTAGGTGAACCCAACTTTTCCCTTCCTGATTAATTCATTGGAACTTGCATGCTTTCAATTTCTGTCTAACATTTTTCGCACCTCCGTGGCACCCTCGGTTATCTTATTACATTATTTTGGAGTCTGTTTAATTTGCTAAAAATAAGTTTTCATGGATACTGGTGTGAAATGCCTCATTTTATCGCACTTCGGGGGTTTTATGAAAAGTATAACTTTAGCGATGTTGGGATTATAAATAGCTGGTTTGCAAAATTATTATGGCGTGTTCGACTGGGTTCTTTTATGGCTTTGTGTGATTATATGATTTTTTTAAAAAGAGTTCTATGGTGGCGCTTGGGTTGATTTATGCTTTCTAAGTGAGGTGGATAGTGGATCATGGTTTATGATAAATGATGGGTTTTTTTTGAGACATTTTGGAAAACATGGTTTATAATGGGTCCTTTAATGTTTGCTCATTTGGTTTGAAACATGTTTTGGTGTGGGTTGGAAAATGATGTTATACATGAACCTTGATTTTCTCAAATGTTTTCTCTTCTATCTCCCTTTATCTTCTATCTAAAATGGATCTTTAATTTCTAAATAGTGCATTGGTATTAAATGTTGGTTTAAAATTATTTTTGAATGTGTTCTTTAATGTTTGAACCATGGGGCATTTTGGGACACAGTTGGTTTCAAAAGGTTTAAAGGCCCGTTTGATATAGTATACTTGGAAATGGTTTTAGAAATGATTTGGAACTATTTTGGTAAATATATTTGGACGTGTAAACTTGAAGGCCCATGTGGTGTTGTACTTCTAATAGTGATGTTTTGTGGTGATTTTTGAAAAGAATGTGATTTGGAAAATGTGAATGCCCAATTGGAAACTTAAGGTGTTTTAAAAGATGGTTTGAATGACAATGTGTTGTGACGGCCCGGTTGGCACTTTGTTCATGTGAAATGTTTGAATGTGTTTTTGGGGGCGCTCCTGTCTAGGGTAACCCTTTATGGGTGAACGCACAGGCAGCATCCGTGTTTGTGGAAGGCAAGTGTAGAGAGATGAGTCATGTGTGTGAAGGCCTTCCTACTTACACAGTACTAATATAACCACCATGGGTTCCTGGGAATCTTTTAGATGATCGAGTGACGATTGTTGATCAACCCCGATTAGACGGGTTAGTACCCCCTCGATTGGTTGTTAGGCCAAGCAGGCTTTACCACTGGATTGGTCAGTTTAGGGTGGCCAGTTGGTTATAGACTTCGGAGTTTCACCATACACTGACAGGTGGTTCCAAAACCAAGTACGTCCAGGGGTTTTCTAGGGATGTTTAGAATCACCCATGGTTAATCTTTTACTTATATTGCTTGTTTACTTTCTGTCGTACTAGTTTGTTTCTAGTCTGCCTTATTTATCTGTATTATTTTAGCCCAGTTTTGATATCTTTTGTTTCAGGTTTTGTTTATAAAATGAAAATAAGTTTTTATGGAAATTGCATGTAGTGTCTTCTGGATTTCTGAATAAGAAAAATCATGTTACTTATTTTAAAATGTGAAAACCCTAATTTTATAATTGTATTTCAAACTTGTGCTAATGGATTATTTCGAGAAAGGAGATGTTGGATTCTGTGGTTTATTTTGGCATCCTTACTGAGCATATTTAATGCTCATGCCTATATTTATCATTTCAGTTGTAGGTTTCCTTACTCAGGTTTTCCTGGCTGAGTTGCTCGTTTTTGGAGCAAAGTTAGCCTTTGGTCGGGAGGTGACCTAAAAGGTCACGTGAAGGTATGTTCGGTTTTATTTTCTTTCCGCTGCTAGCATTATGTTTATCGACTATTTATATTTATCTGTTTGTTTGTTTATTTTTTTTGTTCATGGTCCAAATCATTCCCAACGATTAAAATTTTGATGCCCGACACTAGTTGCCAGCCCGTGGGGATCAGGAACGCCCTTCGAGCCATGTCGCGAACCGACTTGGGTGACCGGTTTAGGGTCAAACCAAGTTGGTTTGTGACATTTAATATCTATTTTGTAACTTAATAATCTATTTATATTTGTAAAAAGTTGCTTTAGAGGCCCTTGATGCTCAGGAACCTGACAATTTTGGGCCAAACGATCACTTACATCATGTGTTGGGAGATGAACACCCTGGCAGAGTACGCTATCAACCTGGAGAGAGTATATACCCGACGAGATATTGGCCCTCCTTAGGTACGAGTTTTAGTGCCGCCGAGTTCCAGCAGGTTAAGGCACAGACATAACAGGCTGAAAAACAGGCCATAGAGATGGCAGAACAGTCTGCTAGGGAAAACACTACATTTATGAAACTGATGGAAGTTTTGCATCCAACACTTCCACCAGAGGCCATCAAAACTTGTGATGAATATATGTCATCGATGAATTCTATATATGGTTCACTAGGTGGGATTTCTAGTGGTGGTCGAGATGATGGCGAGGAGGAGGCTGAGGCTAAGGAGGAGGAGGGTGAGGAAGAGGGCGAGGAGGAGGTTGAGGAGAAATACGAGGGTGAGGTGGAGGCCGAGGAGAAGTACGAGGGTGATGACGATGATGGGGGCGACGATGAGGACGAGGGTGGGGCTGATGATGATGGTGATGATAGTGATGGTGATGAGGGAAAAATTGATCCGTTACATTTTTGACTGATATTACTGACATTTGATGTTTGATGATTTGTTGTGCTTGAATATATGTGTGATTAGGTAGGTCACATTATCTTTATTTCTTTATCTATAAATAATAAAACTTGACTTGATGATTTTATATGACTGATTCACCACTCCTATGGACACCCCCCACCCCATGGACACCCCCACCCCTGGACACCACTCCACCCCCCCTGAACACCACCCCGCCCCCTTGGACAGCCCCCCAACCCCCTGGACATCCCCCCCCCCCCCCCCGAACACCCCCTAGCCCCTTGGACAACACCCCAAACCCCTGGATAACCCCTACCCCCCTGGTCACCACCCCACCCCCTGGACACCCCCACCCCCACCCCCCTGGACACCCCCACTGGAATCCATATTTTAATTGGATATTTTGATGTTTACAAAAAATTTAGATATTCTATTATCAATTGTATATTTAGAAGGTAGATGTATGGAAGTTTTATTTATGTATATTGAATGATACAAGAATTTATATATTAATTTTTAATTTCATAAAGTGTCTTTATGCCTATGGTTTATATTCCTAAATATGTTTTTTGATTTTTTAGAGAAATGGTATATAAAAATGTGTTATTATATTTAATATTAACCACAATCATCACTTCCATGTTTAAAGTTATGATGAAATGAAAGATGAAAACATTGGAAAAGTCTATATATGAATGATGGTAATCAAGATCCTGAATAATATCTTCCTAAGTGTGTAAATATAGTTACTAAATTATGTTATCATAACATCTATATAGAACGTTATAGGTTTCTAAAAAAGGTAATTCCCAATATTACCCCCACCCCCCTGGACACCCCTACCCCCTTGGATAGCACCCCGTACCCCCTTGGACCCCAACCCCCCAGACAGCCCCACCCCCTGGACACCACCCCACCCGCTAGACACCCCTACCCCTTGGACACCCCAACCCCCTGGACAACCCCCACCCCCTGGACACCACCCCACCACCTAGACACCTTCACCCCCTGAACACCCCCTACCCCCCCTAACCCCCTGGACAACCCCACCCTCCTGGACACCACCCCACCCCCCTGGACACCACCCACCCCCCTAGACAACCCCCACCCCCACCCCCTGGATACCCCTACCCTTGTGGACAACCCCCAACCCCCTAGACAGCCCCCACCCCCCATACACCCCCAGCCCCCCCGGAACCACCGCCCCCCCTGGACACCCCTACCCCCTTGGACAACCCCAACCCCCTAGACAGCCCCCCACCCCCTGTACACCACCCCACCCCCTGGACACCCCTACCCCTTGGACATACCCCCCACCCCCTGGACAACACCCACCCCCCTGGACACCCCCTACCCCCTGGACAACCCCCCCACCCCGACCCCCTGGACAGCCCCCCCAGACAGCCCAAAAGGAGAGCCCCCCCGGACAGCTCACACCCCTCCCTAATAGAATATTAATATCATATAAACCAAATATTTCCCAGTGTTATTATTTTTTGCTTTTATATCATGAATTATTTTATTCGTGTTCATTTTCATCAAATGGAAGCGCTTTTGGAAGAAAAATGAGGAGACCAAACTGGAAGCAGGGGTGGATTAGAGTGATGGATGTAGTGCCTCGACTACCCAGTCTCAAATGTTGAATCATGGTAGTTTTATCAATTGTAATATATAACTTCCATAAATTTATATTCTCCACCTGGGCCCAAAAAGTGGTATCAATTCTTGGTTATAGTTTATTGGCTGACCAAATTACCAAGACTCGAAATTTGAGATTGGTTGGAAGACTAATGAGAAAACATTCAGCTATTACCCAATTTCAGTATTTAGTAATGTGGAAGGTGAGGGTTTGGAAAGTAACTACCAGGACTAGGAGGACTATTCTAAAAGGGTTATCTTCTGGTGAATATGGAATGTAATTTTCACAATGTATGCAATGTTGGAGTCTGGTGTATGAAATATTGGATTCTGTGTGCAAGTGTATTGGCTTGTGTCTTCAGGTGTATTTGATTTATTGCAGGTGTATTGGAGTATGGTGTATGCAATATTGGAGGATTATACATATTGGATTCTATGTGCATGTGATATTGGATTCTGTGTGGTGTATTGGCCTAGGTGCATTGGCTTCCTGCAGGTGTATTGGGTTCTGCATACTTTCTGGGTGTTGGGTTTGACATGCTACTGTGAAATCTGGGTGAAGGATATACCAACGGTTTATAATCGTTGGTATACTGGTGAAAGAAATTTTAATACTATACCAATGGTTATAAAACGTCGGTATAGGGGTGAAAGAAATGTGAAAGGTATACCAATAGTTACAAAACCGCTGGTATATCAAAGGACTTCTGCATTTTACTAACAGTTTTCTGCAACCGTTTGGAAACAAACTATACCAACAGTTTTTGAACCGTTGGTAAAACACTGAATGCTTTTTAAACCAATGGTTTTAAACCGTTGGTATAGATTTTTTCCAATGGTTCTAGGTAACCATTGGGAAGTTGTGATTTTTTGCAGCATATACCAATGGTTATTTAGAAATCGTTGGTATATATCTATCCCTACGCCGGACTTACCAACAGTTTTCCCTTCAATACCAACAATTTTTAACTGTTGTTATAGTTTAAATTTCCAGTAGTGTCTCTATCAAATCTGAAACTAAAACCAGATAATATATGGAAATAAAAACTTTCGGACTGGAAAACTTGAAGGATGCAACAAATCAGGAGCAGAAACCACTCGAGAACCGATGCGGGATGGGTAGAGACCCACCATTATATAAGAATTAGGGGCGATGCTTCATCTTCCATAAGATGATCTATGGTTTAGATTTAACCCATTCTAATCTGATTATTGAAATTGATCCAAAGAAAGTTTTAAAGAATTTTGAACTCTTGAAGTGTTTAATGTTTTTATTAGAATGAGGATGAATCCGATTCGAAAAACTTTTAAAATTTGGAAAACAAGATAAAGTTTTTATAAATCTAAAAGAGTAAAAACAACAACAGTTAAAAGTATAACTTAATGAAATAGTGAAAAAACTAAAATAATAGAATAATACCTTTCAGAGTGGAAAGTTTCATCGGTATGACTAACCTATTCTTCTTAGTTTTTGTAAACTAAGAAGATTATGACAGTTTTGAAATAGAGACTGATTATGATATTTTCAGTACAAAATATAATTATGATAGTTTCTACAAAAAATTGATTAGGATATTTTTTATTATGAAAAACTAATTACAAAAATTTTGAAGATAAAATATTTATTATGAAAAATTTTGAATCCGAAAGAGTTTATAAGAAATTTTGAATCTAGAAATTTTGTAATACTTTCAGAGTTTGATTTTTTTAAAACTCTAACTATAAAAGTTTTATAAAAAACTTGATTCTGGAAAACTTATTATGATAAGTGTTTTAGAAAATCTAAAACATTTAGAGAACTAAAAGTTTTTGAAAAACATAAAACATATGTACTCCCCCTATGAAAAGGAGTAACTTAATATTGGAGATGGGTAAACAAGAAGTATATATGAATGATTACTTTATGTTAATTATTCCTAGATTCTGTTTAATGTATTCAAATCTATTGGAACTAAGATTTTTAATAAAAATTTCATCAAGTTGTTCTTTCATTCGGATGAATTGTAAAATGATTATCCTTTAAGCGTGTGATTCTGAAGGAAATAATGTCTTATATCTATGTGATTTACACACGAGTGATGTGCTGGGTTTTTACATAAGGCAATGACACTTGTATTATCACAAAGTATTTGAGTTTTAGTAAAACACATGTCATAGCCAATGGTGCGCGTTGCATCCATAACACTTGAACACAACAACTTTCAGCTACCACAAATTTAGTTTCAGCAGTGAAAAGTGATACTTAGCGTTGTTTCTTACATGACCAAGAAAATAAAGAATCTCTTAAAAAATGACAAGTTATGGATGTGATTTTTCCATCCATTCTACAACCACAAAATTCATTATCTGAAAAACTTTTTAATTCAAAAACATTTCCAGAAGAATAGAAAAGTCCAAAATCCATAATTTCCTTAAGATAAAGAAAAAATAATTTTACAACTTTTAAATGTGATTATTTTGAATTTTCTTGATATCTTGCACATAAGCATACAAAAAACATTAAATTTGGATGACTAACATTTAAGTAAAGTAAACTTCCTCTAATACCTCTAAAAATCTTTTGATCAACTGGTTATCCAGCCGCATAAAGATCTAAAGTATTTGAGGTACTGATGAGATTACTAATACTTTTAGTATTTTCATATCCAAATTTCTTAGTAATATATTTTATATACTTATGTTTAGATTTAATAATTCCTTCTAGTTTTTATGAAATTTGAAAACTAAGAAAATATGTTTACTCACCCATCATACTCATTTCAAACTCAGATTTCATAAGATTTGCAAATAAATATATCAAAGATTTTTGAGTTGAACCAAATATAATGCCATAAACATAAATTTTTACAATTATAATATTTTTATTAACTTATTTTATAAAAAGGATTGGATCTGAGACACCCTTAAAAAATTGTTTTATAATAAAAATCCAGTTAATCTATCATACCAAGCTCTAGGGGATTTATTAAGTCCATATAAAGATTTAGTAAGTTTATAAACATGTTATGGATGTTTTTTATTTTCAAAATCATGTGGTTGTTCAACATGAACTTTCTCCTGAACATATCCATTAAGAAAAGTTCACTTCACATCCATTTAAAATTATTTGAAATTAAAGAATGTTGCAAAGTATAGAAGTATACGAATAGATTCAATCCTTGCAACCAATTCATAGGTTACTTCATAATCTATTCCATCTTATTGATTATAAACCTTAGAAAAAATTCTAGATTTATTTCTAACAATTATGCCATTTTCATCACATTTGTTCTGGAAAACTCATTTTACTCCAATTATAGACGTTTCTTTAGGTCGTTCAACCAAAGTCTAGACTTTGTTCCTCTACATCCAATGGCCCTAAGGCCTTCATTTTTTATTGATTTTTGATAATCCACCTTTCAAGGGGTGAGGTGGAACCCTTACAATTCCCTTAGGCGTAAGTATTACATGGCCCTGTAGGCCTTAGAGGAATTCATTACCCGTAGGCTTCAAACATTACATACAACCCATAATAACTACTTGAAACTGCTCCTCCCAGTATCTTCATACTGAAATCATCTCTCCACCTTCACATGGTTGTTCAGCTAGGTTATCCCATGCATTCACAGGCTTGTCCCGATGGCAGGTGTCATACCCTCTCATTCTTGCAATCAGTGTAGCTTCTGTTGTGGTGAAATCTCCTTGCTAATCCTCCTATAGAGATTGTTCCTTGTAGGTTTTTTGGTTTTCATCTGCACTAAAGGTGTCTCTAAGGCCTTACTAGCCCAAAGGCTTGGGTGGCATGAAGGCCTTAAAGGACTCGGGGACCAAATCGGTGGCCTGAAGGCCAAAAAAGGGGCAAATTCCCAGCTGCTACAGTGTCATACAGTGCCTGATACAGTTCCAACTACATTACCTGGTATATTACTACACAGTTCCCACTACAGTACCTACTACAGTCCCTGATACAGTATGAGAAATTATGCCTCTACCTGGATTTGATCCTGGGTTTCCTGGATGCACTTAAGAGTCCTCACCAACTGGCCTGAGGCTCATGTTCCCAAAATTTGTTCCTCTCAAATTCATTAAGTTCATATTATATTTCCTTAATCCAATCTACATCATCTAAATACTCATTAGGATTCTTAGGTTCAAATTAGGATAAGAAAGCTAGATGTTCAATTTCATTTCTGAAGGAACGTCTAGTCTTAACTGGTTGATCTACATCACCAATGATAATTTCACTAGAATGATTCCTAAGAAACAACTAACTTATTGGGTTTTAAAAAGTTTGTTCTTCAACAAAAGGTAGAAAATATTCCTGAAGAAAAACTTCAAAAACTAATTCTTGAGTTATTTCCTTATGCAAAGTACTTTATGACAAAGTTTGAAAACTTGTTTTAGAAATAACATTCGAGGAGGATGTAGGTTGGAGTTGTTTGAAAACAAAGGGATTAATTTCATCAAAATTAACATATACTATTTCCTCAATGGTGAAATAATTTTTATTGAAAACTCTATAAGGCTTAAAAGTAGTGGAATAACATAAAAATATTCCTTCATTGGATTTGGGAGCAAAATTATGTAAGTTATCTTTCATACTTAGGATGAGTACTTTACAACTAAAAACTTTGAAGTAAGAAACTCTTGGTTTTATTTCTTTCTAAAAATCATAAGAAGTTTTATTAAGAAAAGGCCTAATTAAAACTTGATTTATAGTATAGTAGATAGTACTAATCACTCCAACCCAAAAAAAATTTAGCAACTGAGTATTCACTCAGCATGGTTCTAGTTATTTATTGAAGAATTATATTTCTTCTTTCAACTACACCATTTGTGTGTGTGTGTGTGTGGGGGGGGGGGGGTTATAGGTTTTGAAAATTTATGTTCAATACCTTTATTACTATAACAAGTTTTAAAATCACAATTTAAAAATTCTCCACCATGATCACTAGAAATAATTATCAAGGAGACATTTTTATCATTTTTAACTTTGGATACAAAAGTTTTAAAATAAAAACAGGCTTTATATTTCTTTGTGAGAAAATAAACCCAAGTATATCTAGTGTAATCATCAAATAAGACGTATAAATATTATTTTCCACCAATACTTCCAGTTTGTGTAGAACCAAATAATTCTATGTGCACTAACTATAAAGCATTATAAGTTGAGACTTTACTAATTGATTTAAAACTTGACTTATGTTGCTTATCGTATTGAAAAGGGTCATATACTTTTGAAGTATCAAAACTAAGTTCTAGTAGTTCCTTAACAATTCCTTTTTTACTCAACTTAGATGAGTTTTTAATGTTACAGTGTCCTAACCTTCTATGTTATAACCAATATTGATCTTTTATTACAATAAAACAAGGTAAATCTTAGCTCCTAAGGTCTTCTAAGTTAAGTGTATAAGCATTATCATGCCGATTAGAAGAATGGATAAATTCATCCTTGGAACTATATACTAAACATTTATCATTTCTAAAGTTCACAAGGTAACCTTCACCACATAATTGAATTATGATTATAAGGTTGTGTTTATGACCTTAGAAAATAAAACATTATAAATTAAATATTTTTTTAGAAGAACAATGGTACATATTTTGATAATCTCTCTATGATAATTATCTATAAAAGTTACTTTTCCACATTTAATTTTGATAATCTTCTTGAAGAAGTCTTTATTTCTAGTCATATTCTTGGAACACCCACTATCAATGTACTGTATATTCTTACTATTAGTACTATCTTTCTTTTCCTAAAAAAACATTAATCTTTCAACACCCAAACCTTCTTGGGTCTGGTATTATTAGAAAAAAAATCTTAGGCAACCACATTTGTCTATTTTTTTTGAGTAAATTTCATCTCTTTTAAAAAATAGGCTTTATGAAAACCTAATGATTGGATTTTATTTAAGGAACTATTCTTTTTCTAGTGCCCACCACTTTGAAACTTTGTGCAAAAGGTTCACTTTTTGGAACAAGGTAATTGTTACTAAAAAAATGTTTTTTATAACTATAACCAATTCTGGTATTATTACCATGAGGTTTAATTTTTTTGTACATTTTATCAAAATTTTATTTACTGGTAGTAAATTTTGAAAAATGTTTCTTTAAAGAATAAATTTCATATTTTAGTTTTAAAATTAATTTCTTATCCTCAATAGTAATATTTTTGGAACTAAGTTTATCAAAACTAGTTTATAATTTTTTTTATATCATAAACTACCTTTTCAAAATCTTTAGAAATAGATTCATTTTCAAAATTATTCTTATCAAGAAAGATATGATATTTCATTTGTCAAAAAATTTATCCTTGAATCTACCTTAGAAAGATTAGCCTTATCATTATCAATTTTTTTTTACAAATTTTACAATTCTCTTTTTCTAAAAGTTCTGCAAAATGAGAAACTTCATCATAAGAAAGTAAAAAATTATCTTCTACTAAGGAAGATTATTCATCTTAAGATGTAGAATTTTTCTCATCATTAAAATTAGAACTTAATGAAATATTGGTAAGGTTTTTAGTAGTTCATACCTTTAGCATAAGATAATGATTAACCATGGGTGTATTTACAAAAAAGACCTATGTTCCTATGTCTGGAAATTTCATCATCTAATTGTTTTTAGAATAATCACCACCATTGTCACTCCATGTGTCATAATATTTCAAGACTTTATTACCTTTGGATTTGTAATACTTATTAGAATTTCTTTCTGAATTCCTTTCTTTTACATCTTTCCTCTTCAGTTTTGGACAATCAGGTCAGATATGTCCAACTTTCTTACATTCATAACAAGTGAATTCATCTTTCTTATCACCTTTGTCCTTATGAATTTTCTTGTATCGTTATTGGAAATATTTCTTTCTGAATATATTTTTCATCCTTCTTGTTATATTAGCTAACTCATTTTCAGAATGTTCAGATGTACTTGAATCAGATTTAACAACAACTTTATTCTTTCTAGAAGATTTAACAACTTTTTAAAGTTTTTGAACTTTAGTAGTAATAGTAGTAGTAACAAAATCAACACCTAAATTTTTATTCTTAACTTTCTCAACATCTCACTTAAGTCTTCCTTTGTACTACATGAGAGTTCTGATTATAAAGTAAGATTTTAAGCTTTATTGTCTCATCCAAAACGGTTCTTTTTTTATTCCTACTTCAATAATAATTTCATCATCAGTACCTTTTTCACCAATAGATTGTAAACTATTTATGATCGTCATGAACCTCTGGTGAATCTTTGCAACTGATTCTCTAGGTATGAAATCAAAGGCTTGATAGTCTTCTCTAAGCATAACTCTCATGGTCTCAACAGCTTTATAAGTTCTAAAGTTCATGACTTCTATATTTTTCCATATATTATTTGCAGCTTCACATGAATATATCTAATTGTAGATACTATTTTCATTGAACATAACAAAGTATTTCTTATTCTATAGTTTAGCTGATACTCTTGTTTTTCTTGATGTGTAAAAGTAGTGACTTCCTTATCAGGAATATTTTAGTCTCTAGTAATCATAAAAAATTATCAACTCCAGTATTGATTATAAACATTTTCATCTTGTCTCTCTAGTACTCATAATCAGCACCATCAAAGATAGATAATCTGTTTGGATTTAGATTTTCTATTGAACCAACATTACGAACTTCCATATTAAGAAATAAAAAAACTCTTTTCCATAAGTACCCATTAATGTAAAAATGTTTTTAAACAAAAATTTAGATCAAAACTTTAAACTAACTTGCAATAGTAAAGAAGGTAAAAACTCAGCCAGTCAGTCTATGAGCAGTAGTAAACTACTCTGATAAAAATTGTAGGATCGTAATAGTACCTTATGATGGGTATAATTAAAAGAGGGAGGGGAATCATAGTTTAAAAAACTTATTTTAAGAAGTTTAAAATAATTAACACACACGCCTCTTATAGTAAGGTTATCAGACTCAGATTCAGTCTGATTAACAAAGTCACAAAATTAAAACCACAAGCCAATCTGATTATATTAAAGAGAAAATCTTAATCACAATGGATCTGATTTTTATCAAAGTGTGATTATAGTAATCAGAGTTAATATGATAAAACAATACAATATATAAATTTGAATATAATGACTCTCTTTCTATTAAAATGCATTGGAATAAAATACTTGTAAAAGCAAGCAATACAATAATAATGTAATAACAAGAATGACTTATGAGCTATTACTAAAATGATTTTCCTCTTTTAACCTTAAGAGTAAGGTAGTCAATAACCTTGAATAATGGTATCCTATATTTTATACTTACAATAAAGTCTATATTTCCTTACCAAGAAATCCCTTGATACAAATATTAGATTAGCTCTGTCTTCCTATCCCCATAATCCCTTGATATGATGATCAGATTTACTCTATCTTCCTATCCTCGAAATCCCTCAATTTGATGGATCAGATTCACCGTATTCCTATCCTGTAAAGTCCTCAATCGTAACAATGATTGGATGCAGATTACAATTACAAAAGTTCTTAAGGAGACAACCTGACAAGGTTTCCTTAGAGTGAAAACTTACTAAATAATTACACTGACTAAGAATGATCAGTTCACGCAGATCACTCTTCAAAAGCGAGTAATCAATCATCTCCAAACTCTTGAAATGACTCGGTATTTATAGAAAATCTCCCAATGGTCATATTTCCATTTTTTTGCAATGACCTCAGATACCTAGCACTTGATAGCTTATCGTAATTGAATGTCCAACATCATATTGATTAACACCATTACAATGTTAAAGATATTCCTTACATTAGAAAAAAAAAATTTGTATTCCAATTATAAACTTTAGTCAGTCTAATGGACTTACTTAATAATGTCAATATGATAATCCTTATGAGTATTCATCTGATTGTATCAGTACCGGTATTGATCTGATATTCATGACTTTTGTTAGTACAAGACATGACTAAAGTCTCACTTATGGTCTGATAAAGGTGAGTCCAATAATAATACTCATACTCAATGTGATTGTTGTAATGAAGAATATATTTTTTATATTCATAATACTTTAGAACTTATTCTATGTATGATAAAAAGTAATGTTTTCTATAAAAACAAACTAAAACACTTGGGATATAAAGTTAGTAAACATGTTTTAAGTAAGGGTTTGTGATTTAAAAAACTAAAGGAATGGAAAAGTAATAAGTAGAACTTCCGAATCAACATTAATATCTATTAAAAAAACTTATTATAAACAACCAATGTTCCTTTAAATCACGTTTTTTAGGAAAACACAATAATAAACATATAAAAAACTATTATAATTAATTTTATTTTCCACTAATTAATTGTTTAATTTAACATTAAGCCAAAATTGGTCCCATTTAATATGATCAATTTAATTTATCTATAATATTCTTACAATAAATTGCCTTTAATTCATTTATACCACTTGATTTACTTTATTTCAGTTTAAAATGAACCATGCATCATTTTAAAAGCAACTACATACAAGCACATGCATGTTAAAAAATCACATGTGCTCTTATATGATGCATGGGAATCTACACAACCATGCCCACTTTGGGTTGAGAAAAATTAATTAATTTAAATCACCTCAAAATAAATCCAAACCATATCTAGATTTTAAACAATGAAATAATTTAACAAATAACTAAATGACTAATTAATGAATAACATTCCAAATCACTCTCGCGATTTAAACTTCCACTATAATTATGTTGGTAAAATATATTTATAGCTTCCTTTTCAAGTTCTGATAATCTTATATCAATAGTTAAATAGTGATCCAAAATCCCAAAACAAAAGAAAGATGGCCCAAATTCCATTTTGCAGCATCCAAATCTGAGCATAATCATGTCACCCAAGTTAAAAGAACCACAAAGCCTTAAACACATTCTTTGGTGGCCAGAGGTTAGAGACCAATGTCGAAGGTACCAAATTAATCATTGGGGAGAGACATAATGTAACATGATTGAATTTATTAACAGACATGGGTAAGGAATAATAAATAACATGTGGCACCTCATAAAATAAACAATAGAGGATAACTGATGGTAATATAATAAAACATGCATGGAAGGATGTACATTCCATGCATCAGATAAGTCATGCATATAAAAATAGCCTAGATCACCCTCGAGTTAATCATATATAAAAATGAAGTTTCTAGGAATATAAAGACCATTGGGGGGGGGGTTGAATTAGTTGTGATATTTTAAAATATCCTTTTTATTAAAATTAACCTATGCAACTTGTTAATTTTTCAATCCTATAAAATTTTCAACTCAACATCACTCACATGCAAAGATAATAAAGTAAAGAAAGACACACAATATTTATAAGGTTCACCCCAAATGTGGGTAACTACATCCTTGGAATGTCTACTCCCATTGGTCCATAAAAATTCACTATATAAGAAAGTTAATACAATCAATCCAACTCCCCTAAAGCTATTTTTGTCTCTTGATAGGTAGTTATACTGGCTCCCACCAGTTACAAAAGTTTGTTTTTTTTCTTCCGATCCAAAACAAAATAAGAACTTTGAAAGAAGATCACAAATAAAATTTTCAGGAATCTCTATATGGTGCCTCTTTATCTTGTGTGACTCAATTTGGTAAGCATATGTATGGTAAACCTATGTTTGATGTACTCTATTTGATGCACCTCTATTCTCTACACCTATGTTTGCTGCAACTATATCAAGTTCACCTCTTCTTCTTCAACCAAGTGGATTCTCGGTTGGTAACTTATGCTATAAAACCTTCAACACTTCCATTCACACACAAAAACATTTACTCAATGATCCTTCACCCCCTATCTATAGGCAAACTTCCTTTTAAAAACAAGGAGAAATGGAAGACTTCAATTTTAATTTCCCCACTCAAATCAATTTATGTTCGTTTGGCTTGATATGTCCGACGAGATGACATGTCTCCATCCATTGGACTTTGTATTTCTCTATTAGATGATCCTTGTAAGTTTCAATCCAATGCACTTTGTACATGTTTGTTAAATCACCTTCATAATTCTCTGTCTGATACATCTTTGTATAATACTATTCAATGTTCTTCAAATTTATCTATCCAAACCAACCACAATATTTCTTTTGTTTGATTGTCTTCATATGATCAGTCTGAATTTATAGAACCAGTTTGAAAGCTTCCTCAAATCCTTACTCTATCTAGTAGACTTCAAAGATTTATTCTTCTACTGGAGTTACAAAGTCTTTGTCTGATCATTCTCATTCTGATAGAATCAGTCTGGTAAACTTAATACAACGAGAACCATCATGACTTCAAATATTATAATTTTGTATAGATTGAAACTTCATCATTTTATAACTTGAAAAACGTACAAACTATCTATGTAAAAAAAATTCATGATTCTCTATCTAGTAGAATCATTCTATTAACCTCAATATGATATCCACCAAGTGACACCAACATCTATCTTCAATCAAATTCAGCTAGAACCATGAGTACCTTTTAGTAATCATGATATTAGGAACATTGAGGATCACTAAATAATCATCTGACTTGGTGAGGAAAGTAGCACCAACTTTATTATGATAAACAACGATTCTCCTTCTCATAAAATACAAAAACATTCACACAAAAGTTTTTGACAACAAATAAAACAATCATTGTAAAATCATCCCAAAGGATATTCAACCCCATGGATTTATTGGAAATATTATCAACAAATTTTTTCTCAAATTTTATCAAATCATAGCCTTTCTTAAGGACCATTTTATGAAAACACACTTCCTATTTAAGCAATTTTTTTTAAGGAATTCCATCCCCCAGTGAAAAGTAATTTTATGGCCATAATATTGATAAACTCACCCCCAATCATCCTTTTATTCCCCCTTTTTATGATAACATCAGTTCTAGTTTCACAAAAGATAGAGTACAAAGGTGTACTTATTCCCCCACCCTTGACAATATAATCTGAAGCAATGTGGGGGAATCTCAAGAAATTTTCTTAAGTCAGTGGGGTAAGCTAAACATGAAATTTCAACCTCAATTCCTCAAATCTTTCCTTTGGCATAACTTTGGTGAAAATTTTTACAATCTGATCTTTTGTTGAAATATACTCAAACATTTCATCTCTATTAATAAACTTTTATTTAATGAAATGATATTTAATATCAATTTTCTTCAATGCTGGATGTTGCACAAGATTCTTAGAGATATCAATAAAACTTTGATTATAACAAAAGATATTCAATGGGGTTTCAACATTCACTCTCAAATATTCCAGCTAAACTTTCATCCACATCATTTGTGTTTGTTCTTAGGTGGAAACAACATATTTTTCTCCCGCTTGTTCTCAAAGTAATAAAACTCTATTTCTTACCATGTCAACTCACACAAATTTCTTCCAAAAAGAAAATTCCCCCCGATGTTGATTTTAGATCATTGAAATATCCATCATAATAAACATCAGTGGATCCATGAAAGTTTAATTCATTTATCTACTTATACATCATGCCATAATTTAATGTTCCTTTAACATACCTGAGAATTCTCTTTTTTTTCACCATGCGTGATTCCTTTATATCACTCTGATATCTTTCATATAAAGTTAAAAAATATGCAATATCGGGTCTTCAAGCAGTAATATAGTGTAAACTTCTAATAAACTTTCGAAATTACTTCTGATTTACACTCTACCTAATTCAATCCATACCCATATTCATTCCAACAATGATAGGTGTAAAAACTTCTTCTGAATCTACTATGAAAAACTTTTGTATTAAATCCTTTTAATACTTTTCTTGTGAGAGGAAGATGTATCTTACTTTCTGTTGAACTTATAATCCCGTAAAGAAATTCAACTCTTTGAGAGTTGAAATCTCAAAGTTCTTATTCATTTGTTAATTGGGGTACTTATACTCATCTATTTAACATATAAGTTGTTATCAACTTTTACTTTATAAAAGTTAAATTGTTTTAGGAAATTGTCAAGTTTTGAATACCAGTCATGGGAAACTCGTTTTAACCTGTAAAAATATTTCTCCAGTTTACATGCCATGGTTCCATATTTATCAAGTATAAACCCACTGGGTTTCTAAATATAAACTTATTCTTCAATTTATATATTTAAGAAAGAAAAATTAACATCCATCTGATAGACTTTGTAATTTCGATGAGTAATAGAAGGAGATATTCCCTAAATCCATATTTTTATATGATATATTTATGAACTAAATTTTATTGCATGAAAATTATGATTTTCATGAAAAATAGGGCGTATCATTACATACAGTTGTATATGAAACTGAATGATAATGGTTATCATTCAATACCGTCTTCCACTTAATCAATCATTAATGAATCGTTTCATGGGATAAAATGGTAGGGAGGATATATATGCATGCATGTGATACATGAACTGACCATGAAATTTAACTCATGCATTTTAATGCACGAGTGAATGCAAGATTTTGAGGAGTTTCTTCAAAAACCAATATAATACTATTATATGATGGTCGTATGTTAGATAGTTCTTCCATTGTGCTTGGAAAAAACTTCCAAATACCCATAACTTTATTCTTCTTCCAATGCATACTGAGATGCAAATACATCATGGAAGAAAGGAGAATCCCATATGCATGACATGTGATTCAGTTAGCTCATGGATACACTACAGAGAGGGGATATATTTTAGCTACCCTTGGTGATCTTTATAAACCCATAAAAATTCTATTCAATGTAAGGTATAAATTTACATTATTTCTTCATTTCTATTTTATACACAGTTTTATATTATCTTGCACGAAGATCCTTGACAGAGTGATTATAATAACTTTCATTTCATCTCATAATAATTATTTGACTATAACAAAACCCTTTGGTGGTATCAAATTGATTTCATGCTTGAGTTTTATGAGATCTTGAATTGAAATAAAGAAGAATTATAAAATATAACAATATTTTTTATTTATGCAGATTCTATTTTAAAAAACAGTTTACCCTTACGTAACGGGTTATGTAAGGGCTATCTTGCCTTACCCTTATGTGGAGTGGTATACATAAGGGTCATCTTACCTTACCATTATGTAGAACATTCTATGTTAGGGTCACCAAAACTTACCTTCATGCATAGAGGTATTATGTAAGATTTTGATTTTACTTACCCTCACATGTAAAGGTATATACAAACTACCTTTATGTGGATAAAATTTGTGTAAAGGTCGTATGGAGTCGCCATTACGTAATGTAACCTACGTAAGGGTTATCTCATTATTTCCCATGGTTTACGTAAGGGTTATCTGAGACTTACCCTTATGTAGATTAGTTATATAAAGGTATATCCAATCTATACCTTTACATAACATGGGTTCTAGAAGGCTTGTGGAATGATAGAGGGAGAACAACCTTACACAAAATATGGATTCTATGTAAGGGTAAATAGAAAAGATTTTAAAAATTGTTTTTATAATTTTAAATGGTTTTAATGGTTTATAAAATGTTTATAAATCATTATAAAAGGTATTTTAGGATATTTAATTTATAAAAGATTTATAAATTAATTAATTATAAATTGTTTATAACTAATTAAATTTTTATGAAACATTTTATTCTCAAATATTAAATATTAATATTTAAAATACCTTTTACAAAATTATATGATATTACTTATTATCTAGAATTAAAATTTTTCATTTAAAAATAATAAGTGATAATTTAAAAAGGATTATAACTCATGAAATACAGCCAAAATAACAAATATTTATATTTAAATTATGAATTGTTCATAATTAATTATTTTTAATTATTAAAAATAAAATGGGCATTATTTTGATATTATTTAAGACACATAAAAAAATGTTTTGATGATTTATATGATCAAGGTTTAAATAATGATTAAGTATATGATATTTAGATTATGTAGAAAATATATATAATTAAAATTGGATTATAAATATTTTATAATTCATATAATATCATTTATTTAAAATGGAAATTTCATATAATGATAAATATAAAATAGTTCATATTAGAATGAATATAAGGAAGGTAATGAGGTGTGTAATGGAAGCATATGGGTTGAGGATTTAATTTTTTTTATTAATGATCAATGTAACTACATCATATCCAATGATGCACAACCCAGTATGAAGGCTTGAGGATCTCGCATGAAATATTTAAGCAAAAAAATAAAATGAACAATTACCTCATTCTATTTGAATTAGTGCTCGAAAACCGCTCGTTGTCGGTGACCATTGCTCAAAGGAACCAAATCTGAATCCATCTATATCATCCACACACTCTTTAAAAGTCCACAACAATGTTTTTAATCAAATTCTGAGTGCTAGTGTAGATAGTCAATGGAGTCTTCAACGTACCGCGATCACCGCTACGTCAATCCTTCAATCTGAGAAGGAGGAATCATATCAATTGCTTGGATCACGAGCTTCTCTCTCTAGGAAGTAGGAGATAGGAGAGAGTGGATCTTAAATTCATCTGATGAATAGTACTACAAATGAGATCCTCCTCCCACTTATATAGAGATGATCAAAATACCTAGAAATGGATCCCCAACCCCCAAATATTTATTGCCCACTAAATAATCTATAAACGACGTGTTATGACCAACTAACTGTGTCATAAACATCATTTATATTTTTATCACTTTATTTTAATATAATAAATATATTACATTGCAAAGTGAGTTATTAAATTGACCCGTAATTCCTACAAATATTAAACAAACCAAGAATATTAAAAAAATATTTGTTTATATAATATTTTCCATGTATTCACTTTAAAATCTTGTGAATACATTAAAAAATAAATTCAATACCAATTATTCTAAACTTGGACAATATGAATTTATTTATTTATGATGATCATATATTCTTATACATCCCCAGACCCTAGTGGTGGGGCCCACCATGTCCTAAACTCCCATTCATTAGAATAGACCAAACCTTTGAATACTCTTAGTGTGTGACCCTCCAAACCCTTATCTCAACAGCAATGAATACTATTCACATATTAAGAATAGAGTCTATAAACCCATCAAAGACCCTATGGAGATAATAAAAAATCATAGAAATGTGAAATTTTCCTATGAACACATGTTGTGTAATTTAATATCTTTGTCTCACAATATCTCATAAAGAAGTACACACACTTTGTGTCATCATCCTTTCTTTGTTTATTGTTTTTAACCTAACTAGACAAACTTACCTTCTTCTATAATGAATATGAATTTAGTGAAGGTACTACCATCCTGATCAATTAGACTTGAGATATTACTTCCTTTCAGAAGTGAATTTTTTTATCTTGATTATTAAATCAATTCCATATCACCAATTATGTACCCAATAAAAGTTACCTCACCATGATATAAATTTCATGGTTTTTGCCTTGCATCAAAGTACATGATCAAATATTATACACTGATAATAATATCAAATCAGGAGACCATTACAAGTGTTCACAAATAATAACTACTAATGACACATGAAACATGTGATGTTCCTATTGGCGGGTCAGTTCTCATGATCTCATATACTCAAGACCACCAAGTGCAAACTTCATGAGAAGAAGTCTCAATGCTTATGAGCCCCCATCACCTAATAGTTACACATCATTTGTTTTCAGTTAGCATGATGTTTTTGGACTTTAGGACATATATTTATGATTGATATCATAGAATATCGTGGTTCTCATTATAGACTATCAACTAGTATAACCCTTTGATATGACATGTAATTTATAGACATTACTATATAAATAGTAGATGCGAAAGTATCAACACTATTATGGTAAGTGTACATCATGTACAACTCACTGTATACATGATATGATAATCGAAAATTACTGTGTAAGTTAGGTCTAGGGAACCCAATTTTACAACACTCACACTTACACTAGATAAAACTTTATAACTATCCTTATTATCTTTCACATTATAATATCATGCTTCTGTTGAGTTATGACATTAGGCATTAGGCATGCAACGTCTCTACTGAGTGGCTATTCTACTATCTATGACTTCACCTCCTTGAGTATGACTCCTCAAGAGATGATATCCATGAGTGTATTCATTTTTTCCACTTTAAAAACTTGAAATATTGTATAGTACCAGTTTTAGAATTATCATAATTTATATTATGATAAAACATCACTTACTGGGTGTGATTCCAAGAACCAGAACAAATCATTGCATATTTTATACTACTTATTTAACTACACCAGAAGCTGCAAAACACTCAGTATTTATGGACATGGCTACCATTGTATTAAATGATATTCTCTTGCTCATTATTTTATCCTGACTATTATATTAGACCATATTGATCCAAAATAATACTATTCCCCCTCCCCCTTAAAACTAGTGTTCCTTCCTCTCTAAGTACCACAAACATATATCTTGTACTCTATCAAGTACAATTGGATAGTTCTGACTGATTCCCATATAGTTATTCTAGATTATCATAATATCTTCCTACCATAAATTATATTTTGGAAATATCAAATCTATTACATATCATGGAATATGTGATTGATCCATCGCAGAAGCGTATGAAATTCTACTCACCACATTAATCTTCTCTTATGTATGATACATGTCTTCTTGGAGAGATCTATACCATCTAACATTGGTAACAATTCTCTCTTGAATTGTTAAAACATGTATTTTTCAATACCCTGTCAATATATGCACTTATGACTTGCTCAAAGTATCCTATTAGATCTACCTCAACAAATATCATTCCCTAAAACTTAGGTTTCTACTTTAAGTTAATCTATGAAGAGTTTCTTTTATTCCAGTCTTAACTAACTATAATACAGATAGTTGTTTTCCATATATTAGAAAACATATTTTCTTTAGAAAATTAGGCACTCCCACTATACTATTGTAGACACATGGAAAAAATTCACTCCAAAAAAATATTCTATGATCCTGTTGCTTACTTAAATCATAAACTAGATTTCAATAATTTGCACCTCTTATTAGCATTCTATGGCATCACCAAACCTTTATGGTTGCCTTGTATAGACTCCTTCCAAGATTATTGGTCTTTATATCCAACACTCAATATAATTATCATACAAAATTACTATGAAAATCATAATTCAAATAGATTAATTATGATAATAAGTGAAAAGGTTTCATCATAAACAATTTCTAAACACAAATTTTTAAACCTTTTGACCATTAATCACACCTCATTAATCCAAAATTGACCATCCATGTATTTTTTCTCTTGAATATCACCATAATATTAAGATTTGAAACATGAAAAATACTAAGCACCTATACTTCAATACATGGAATCCATTATTGAATTTTAATTGAACTTGTTAATATTAATTAATTGTAATATACTAATTTATTATAAGATACGTTATTCTCAATGAATAATGTATCCCCAGTAGTCGTGGTGAATGTAAAACTATTACCATGGTTTTATACTTATTACATAGTATGTGTCTCTGAAATATTCCTTTTCCACAAGCTCTTTTGAAACTTTTTCTCATGACAACTAGTTGTGAAGCTTCGACATTGACTAAATTCAAGTTAATATTGCTCTCATTTTCTCAAATAGAGATGTGCGCCCTTTTATAGAAATATAGTCTATTACTTGACTATAACTTTTTCTATCATATGAATTTATATAATATCCTATATAAACTTCAAGATACTAACAAAGATGCACTTTGTGTTTTTCTTGATGCAAGTTTGTTTATATCTTTAACAAACACTTTACATCTAAACACATGTTATTGTGACATGATAGATTTATATCATATTATAACTCATATGATATCCATTTTTCATTATATTTAGCTTATGGTTATGGGATAACTCTATTATTTGCGAAGCATGTCTTGAAAAGATAATGAAAGATTTTTCAATGTATATAAATCTTAACATTGATTCCTCTTTTACTTACATCATGAATATGATGTGTCTAAGGAAATGTGAATTTAGTAATTAATCCATGCTACATTTTAATGATAAATTTTTGTATTTAAGGCTCATCATCGATCCTCCTTAGTAACATCGTGACTCCGAAGCGTATAAGGAAATATGCATTTAGGAACTACTCCACACTGCATTTTTGATGATCAATGTTTTCATGTAAGACTCATCATCGATCCTCCTTAGTAGAATAATGGATCTGATGTGTATAAGGAAATATACATTTAGGAATTTATCCACACTATATTTTAATGATTTATGAATGCTTGGTCAAGATATTCTTCGACACATGGGCCCAAAGTAGCTGATATCTTCTAATCATGCATATTTTATATTGCACCTTTGCATTTATTAATAATATTAAAGGAATCTTATAAAGTATATTAATTTACCTCTAGATTATCCTTGAAATAGTTTACACTTTATATCTCAACTAATTCCAAAATCTTTATGGATTACCTTTATTTCCAAAGGTTTCTTTGTCCATAACCAAATAAGTAAAAGTGTCGATAATACCTAAGGTCATTATCTCTAAAGGGTTTAAATACCATACAAGGTATATCCTTGAAAACTATTTAGTTTTATGAGATGATAGATTATCTTTCCCCAATAGGGTCTAACCGAGTCTTACATTTTATATTCATCAGTTATTATCAATGATTTAAGTACTACTAAACTATTGGTTGATCACTAGACACCATAAACAACATTCATTCCATAAAATGGAATAATGTATCCTTTTGTATAATGGACACATGAGATCAATGTTTTGGTAATAATTAACAAAAATTTAACTAGAATAATCAATCTTTGAAATTAGAAATTGTACACCTCTCATCGCTGACTTAGGAATCACCCTTTCTCAATTACTTATAGAATTCACCTTAATTCTTATAAAATTTATTTTCTTACATGGTAATTTTATTTAAATACACATATGTGATAGGCATATTGAATTTTAATACCCAATAATCTTGGAAAAACATTACATACAATGATGAATATACTCAAAGAAGAAGTGACTACTTGCTTCTTCAATTCAGTTAATTGAATTTAAACTTTCGCGGACTTATTTCATGACATTAAAAGTAAATACACTCTTTCATAATGATTAACCTATTTTCTTTGAATAAATTTGTGAATTTTCCTTTAACATCACACTTTACATTGGCCTTTTCCTTATATTTCAACTTGTTCACCATAATAACTAAATATTAGTCTTTCTTTAAGTTCTTATCAACTTGGAAAACCTTACCCAAAAGGTAATGAAGCGTTTTCTCCATTATATTTGTTTATAATCATAAAAAAAACTAAATTAAGTGGGTGAAAATGATATAAAAAAGTATATATTGAAAGATCATGATCCATCTTTCAATTTACACATATTCAGTGTAATCATCACCTTATTAATATCTCACTCAACTTTCTCCTCACAAGCTTATCAGAAATGAGACAACATGTGAAACCATCCTTGTCCTGATGTTGTTTCCACAACTCATTAGTAATTAATGATAAAATTATGATGTAAACATAAAATGTTCATACACGAGTCTCTTATAAGCATCTTTCACACCCTTGCTTCTTAAGGTGGATCAATAGGTGTTGGGGACCCCAACACATAGAATTTCTTATATCGTTGAACTTTGCATAAGCGCCTGTGCTACACTTAGAAATTCATATTAGATAGGATTTGTTCTTTTTCCATAATTGATCATAGCATATTTTTAGTATTAATTTTCATTTTCTATAAAAATAAACTCTAGAAGATTAATAATTTTATCTTGATTATCGATTAGACATTACTAATTAATTAAATAATTATATTTCTCCCACTATTTTATCAAATCCTAGTATCCCTTACTACTAGATTCAAAATAACCAATCAATTGATTATTATAGTGGAAATGATCCCTGAAACATCTACCCACAGTCCAAGCTATGGATGCGCCACTACTTATAGAGTTTCAAGGTAGGAATTTGACTGGCCAACCACATTAACTCACGACTCCTTAAACTATTGAGTGAAGTCCCAACTTCTAAAAATCATAAAATTTATTTAATCAATTCTTTGAATCTAAAGATTCAACAAGTTAGATATGGAAACTTCTTTGCTATCATATTTAGTTAGGTAAACCCATCACTTTGATAAAAATTCCTTAGTATTAGGATGCACCCTCAACTAGGGCTAACGAGCACCCAGTACACCCAGTTTTGTTCAAATTCAAACAATGGAAGGCATTGATACATAATAATTCTTTGAGGGTTTTTATTATTTCTTGATGAATGAAATAATTTTTTATTAGATATGCATATTCTATGTGATCACACTCACAATTTGACATTTCATATAAAATATTCATCATGTCTTAATTTGATTTAATCTATACATTTCAGTTTATCATTTAATATGATCATGTAAACAAACATATCCAAATAATAATAATAAACAATGAATAAATTAAATAAACAACATGAATGATCTTGAGTATTTGGTATTGGTTAATCCATATACACTCAATGGATCAACCACAACCCTTGGGGTATAATACCTAAGTCGTGTCTAACTCGTATCGCAACTCACACACTAGTCCAATGTATCCACATCTTGTCTAGAATATCGCCTCATATCAGCATGGTCTGCATCCTATAACATCATATTCATAATATATAAATACTTTCATGCATGTGAGAGGGTCTCAGGATTGTGTAATATATATTTAATATATCTCTTGTGAATATGTAAACCCTTATACATATTAAGCAAGGAAAGACGATTCACAAACCATCAAAAATTAATTAATTATTACATACCTAATGAAATTGTATTAATTAATTAAATAAATAAAATTTTAGATATACATTGTTTGGTCATTTCTCAAGATCAGTCGATATGCTAATTAAATATGTAATAAAATTAATTTGTGATTAGTTTATGCCAAGAGAATTAAATGAATTAAAATAATTAATTCTATTTTTTAGATCAAATAAAAATGTAACACAGTCCAAATTAAATTAAATAATATTTCAAAAAAAACTTATTTTTGGTTTTTTAATTATTTTTCCATGTTCCCTAGATAGCCCAAAAAACCCCTAAAAGGGGTTTCAGGCCTATTCTGGACCCTAAATGGGTTGGGTGAGTTAGGAAAGGTTTGGCCTGCCTCGACCCGGGTCGGGCTGGTTTGGCTTGGTTGTGGGTCAATCAGAAGGTGGTTCCCGATCCGATAGAGAGGGGGCCAAGTGCGGCAGGAGGGATATTGATTGGGGTGATGCCTGGTGGGAGGCTGAAAGAGTTGGGGCCAATGGGGGTGGGGGGAGCGGGGAGGCCAACGATGATGCTGGGATCCAGATGAGGTGCAGGGCTATGTGGAGGGAGGCTATGCGGGATGTCGGTACTCGACAGGAGGGGCAAGGAGGGGGGGGGGTGGCCATCCAGCGAAAGGTAGTTCCTGTGGGGACAACACAATGGAGTTACAGTGCCAGTGGAGGCTGAGAAACCATGGAGGCTGGCTAGGCAGTGGGTGTGTGCATGGTAAGAGGGGCAGGTGGGATCTCAGGAGCTTAAGATAGGAGGAGACCAAGCTGGGGAAGTCTGATTGAGGCTGGTGTGGCCAAACCCCTTCCTAATATATATTTTTTATTTTGTTTTATTTCATACATGTAGCCAGAAACCCCCTTTAGATAGGTTTTTTTTAAGTTGTTGGTAGACAACGCTTCCCCAACCCACTTTAGTTATTTTATATCCTTTTTTTTAAATTAACAAGCCTATGTTTTTAGGATTTTTTAAAAAAGTTTTTTTTTATTTTCTTTCAACTTGTCCAATGACTGCCCCTCCCAATGGAATTGTTTTTTATTTTTTTCCAATTACACAAATGTTTGGAAAATTTTCCCAGTTGTAAAGCCCTATTTAGACCACTAGAATTCTGATCAGAGTTCAAGTTCACTAGAAATTTTCTCCTACAATAGTTATGGGTAAATTATAACACACACACAAACACATTCTTCAAAATCAAACCCTTTGAAATTGGTTTTTATTCATCTTTCGATCTTCAGATGACCATATATCGGCCATCCAATATTGGATTGGATCATCGTCTACAGTGATGAGATTTTAATGATTCCCTCTTCATGAATTTAATAAAAACTCAATTTTTCCTTGGCTTAAACCATCACATGAACCTTCTGATACCAATTAAAGATATCGAGGCACGCAGCGGAAGAAAATGAGTTGGGGATTTAAAAAATTTCATCACTGATCAATAAAACTATGTCATATTCAGCAATGCATAACCTATAATGAAGGCCTAAGGACCCTACATGAAATATTTAAGCATAAAAATAAAATGAACAATTAACTCGTTCGATCTGAATCTGTGCTCGATAACTGTTTATCATCAGAGATCGTTACTCAAAGGAATCGAAACTAGATCCCTATAGATTGTCCACATACACTTTGAAAGTCCATGAGGATGTCATTTATCAAATTCTAGGTGCTAGCACGAAGATTCAATGAAGACTTTGATGTCTCGATGATCACCGCTACACTGATCCTTTGATCTAAGAAGGAGAACTCATATCAGTTTCCTGGATCGAGAGATTCTGTCTCTAGGAAGAATGTGAGAGGAGAGAGAGGCTCTCAAATTCACATGATGAATAGTAATGCGAATGAGAGCCTCCTCCCACTTATATAGCGAGACTCAAAATTCCCAGAAATGACTCCCTAACTTTTGAATATTTATTACACATTAAATAATCCATAAACGACTTGTCATGACCAACTAACCATGTCATAAACTTTATTTATATTTTTATGATTTTTTATAATATAATAAATATATCACATGACAAAATAGAGTCATTAAATTGACTCATAATTCCCATAAAAATTAAACAAACCTTGAATATTAAAATAATATTTGTTAGTATAATATTTTCCATGTATCCACTTTAAAATCTTATGAATACATTAATAAATAAATTCAATACCAATTATTCTAAACTCAAATAATATGAACTTATTTATTCATGGAAATCATATATTCCCGAACATCCTCATACCCTAGTGGTGGGGTCCACCATGTCCTAAATTCTCATTCATTAGAATAGGCCATACTTTTAAATACGCTTAGTGTGTGACCCTCTAGGGCCTTATCTCAGAAGTAGTGAATACTATTCACAAACCAGAAGTGGAGTTTAACAACCCATCAAGGCCTGTAAGGAGACAAGTAAATGTCATAACAACAATAACATTTCCTATGAACACATATTGTATAATATTATCTTTATGTCTCATGATATCTCATAAAGCATGTTATACACTTTGTGTCATCATTATTTCTCACTTTATTGTTCGTTGAATTAACTGAACAGACATGTCTTCTTCTACCATGACCATGGATTTAGTGAAGGTATTTCAATATTGATCAAGTTGACCTGAGATATTACTTCCTTTTGAAAGTGAAAAATTGTATCTTGATTATTCAATCAATTCCATACCACTAATAGTTCACCTAACACAAGCTACCTCATCATGACATAAACATCATGGTTTTTACCTTGCATCAAAGTAAGTGATCAAATAATACACATTGATAATAATATCAAGTTAGAAGACCATTACATGTGTTTACAGATAGGAACTACTAATAACACATAAAACATGTGATGTTCCTATTGGTGGGTCAATTCTCATAAACTCATCTACTTGAGATCACCAGGTGCTGACTTCATGAGAAGAAATCTTAATGCTTATGAGCCCTCAACACCTAATAACCACACATTATCTGTGTCTAGTTAGCATGATATTTTTGGACCATAAGATATATGTTTAATATTAATATCATAGTATCTCGAGGTTCTCATTATAACATGAGAACTGATATAACCTTTTGATATAACATATAATCTACGAACACTCACTATTAGAAATTCGGTCATTTGTGATGGGTCATTTATGACAGGCAGATGACCCATAAAAAATATTGTCTTCCCTATTACTATTTGTGACATATTATTTATTTAGTCACAAATAATGATTTATTGTGATAGAATAAATAATCCTCCACAAATAGTTTTGGTGGGAATTCCTGCCACTCAGTGCGAAAAGTAATCGCGACGAGCATTTGCGACGAATTTTGTTATCTGTCACAAATTCTCCTCATTTTTGGATTATTTGTGATGAAAATTTGTGCCCGACACAGATAATTTTGACAAAATATTATTTGTGATGACATTAATTCCTCTGTAAATAGTTCTTTGCAAAAACCCATGACGTTTTAACAGCCACACGACCCTCCTTTATTCCTCCTACCGCTGCGAACCCTACCCCCCAATTCTTTACAGCTTTTTGTAGCTCCGTTCTTCTCAATTTGTTTTGCTGATTTCGGCTCAGATCTTCAAGGTATGGACTTCGTTTATGTTCTCCATCATTTTTTTTGTGTATTTTGGTTCAATGTTAAATATATTGTTTTGGTCCCTAGGTTTAGAAATTTATCAGATTTTCATGATTTATTTTATATTTAGGATTGATGCAACTCTATTAATCTCTATTTTGATTTTAATATGGTTCATTTTTTGTGTATTTTGGTTCAATGTTAAATATACTACTTTAGTCAAACCCTAAGTTTAGAAATTTATCCGATTTTAATGATTTATTTGATATTTAGGATTGAAACAATTATATAAATCTCTATTTTGATTTTAATCCGGTTCATGTAATTTATTTTAATTAATTTTTAGGAATTCTACTAATTTTTTAATTTTGAAATTTATATGTGTTTTGTATTTATATTTGTATATATATATATATATAAGTATGTTTGTGTGCCGTGTTAATTTTGATATATGTTTGTGTATATATATATATATTAACACGTGTTTATTTAATTTTGATATTTGTATGTGTTTATACATATATATATAAACGATTTTAAAAATATTTTTATGGTTTTTGATATATATATACATATATGTATGTCTGTATGTATATTTGTATATATGTATATATAAATTTGATATATATATATCTGTTAAAAAAATTGCCAAAATATATTTGATATATTTATATTAATTAATAAATCTTTTAATATAAATACATATAAATAATATATTTTGATTAATTAATATTTTTTTAATATAAATATATGTAAACAATACATTCTATGTATACATCTATAAACATTTTAAAAAACGTGTATTTTTTTAATATATATATATTTATATAAAAAATTATGTAATGTTTTTAATATATATATATACACATACATGTATGTATATTAAAATGTGAATATATATATAAGTTTTAAAAAAACATGTAAAGTTTATGATATATATACATACAGACTGATGTATATAAATGTTTTAAAAAATGTGTAAGGTTTTTAATACACACACACACACACACACATATGCATATATACATTTATGTATATTAACATGTGAATATATATATATATATATATATATATATATATAAGTTGTAAAAACGTGTAATTTTTTTGATATATATATACAGACATAAGCATGCATAAACATTAAAAACATATAAGATTTTTGATATATATATATATATATATGTATGTATGTATATATTTATCTGATATATATATATTTTTTAAAAACATGTAAAAATATATTTGATTAGGAAATCATGTAATATATATATACATATACATATATTAACATCTGAATATGTATATATAAACATTTTAAAAATACATGTAAGGTTTAATATATATATATATTTATATATTTATATATATTTGATATGTATATTTATTTAAAAAAGAGTCAAAATATATTTTATGTATTTATATTAATTATGAAATTGTGATATACATATATATAATAATTATTAAAAATTTAATAATACTTTAAATAATTAATAATCATCATTACATAATTTATAATAATTACTAATTAATTAGTTAATATTATTAATAAATATTAAATATTTATGTATGTTTATATCAATGTATATATAAATTTAATATGTATATTGGTTTAAAGAAAATTGTCAGAATTTTTTTGGTATATTTATATTAATTAAGAAACCTTTTAATATAAATATATAAAAACAATTATTTAATTAATATTAATAATAAATAGTAAATAATAGTGTTATTTACAAAATATTATTAAGAATTTAAAAAATTGACGAAATATATGAAAATTTGTGTGTGTGTGCGTGTATGTATGTATATAAATTTGATATGTTATTTTTTTTTGAAAAAATGTGTAAAAATTAATTTGATGTAAATAGATTTGATTACGTGTTATATATATATATATAATGTTTGAAATAAATAGAAAATGAGTGTTTTTTAAGAATGATGAGAAAATTAATTTAAAGTAAATATTTTAACTAAACGTTATTTATAAGAATTTTTTATATTAAAAAATGTTAAAAATTTGGTTTAACAAAAAAACAATAAAAATTTAAAATATGTAATATTTATTAAAAACTTAGTTAATAACAATTAGAATAATTTTCTATAATACTTTTTTAAAAAATATAACAATTATAAGGCTTATTAAAAATTTATAAAAATATTAATTATTAAAAATAAAATAGTAATTTAAATAATTTATAATATTTAAAAATCAATGAGTCATTATTATTGAATTGATAATATTTCTGATGATTATAAAATCATAATATTAATTTGTAAAAAAATATAAAAAAATATATAAAAGTAAAAAAATCTATAAATAAATAAATAATTACATTAAAAATAATCATTACATAATTTATAATAACTAATAATTAATTTCGTAATATTATTAATACATAATAAATATTAGTGTTAATTACAAAATATTGTTAATAATTTGAAAATATGAGGAAATTATGATATATTTTTTCAAAATTGGTAAAATAAAAAATATGATTAATTGTTAAATATAACTAATATTTATTATAAATTCAAATATAATGTCATGCCTAAGGTACACCCCACATCCCGGACCCAATGGTGGTCTCTAATATTTAAGACGATACATAGTTTGAAAGATATTTTAAATTTTTATAAGAAATTATAATAAAAATATTAAATGAATTACTCTCACGTGTAATGTAATTAAACCAATGCACACATATGTAATGTCACATCTAAGATAAACCCCACATCTCATACTGAAAAGTGGTCTCAAATTTCTCATATGAGACAACATTCGAGAGATATTCTATTATTTTGAAAAAATAGCGCGTGTCTTATAAAATATATTTAATATTGTTATTTTATCTACGCTGAGCCTCTACGGGCCCCGTAATCCAGTTCTAACCTAGTGCCTCACTCTGATCATATTTAATAGAATATTTCAAGGTGTTAAAATATAATAATAATTTGTTATTAGTAAAAATATTTTGTAATAATTGTTTTTATTTTGTTGTTTTTTAGATAACTATGGACTTGGGAAGTAGACACCAGTATCTATTACATGATCGTTGTTGCCTGACAGAAATAAATTACCTACAAGTTTCTATGAAAGTAAAATGTTAGTTTATAATTTAGGTCTAATTTATCATAAGATTCATGTATATTCAAATGACTGCATGTAATGACCCGAATTTTTGAATAAATTTTGTTTCCTAAAATTTGTGTGTTATTTTATTTCATACTCAACAAAACTGTTTCATTTGATAACATGAGTATAATTAAAATGAGACTGTTGGGTTTTGACTATTATATGACCGATAGTCAGTATGACCTTTGGAAACCAAATGTTGCGATTATTGTCTCTAAATACAAGTGATCTTGGTTAATTAATATAGAAAGAATATTCGATGGCCTCATCCAGTAGTCTCGGGCCAATCGAAGCCCATCTAACAGAACTTGGGAAGGAGGTAGCACCACTGAGCTTTGCTCTGGACCAAACCCAAGCTAAACTTCATCCTGTGAAACTAGAACGAAATCACCTTCGCGAGAAGTTCAAACTGATAGAAATTATTACTCGTGCAATGTTGGCCGAGCGGACCTCATATTCTCTCACCTTAGCACACCTTACACTTAGGTCCTATGCTGGGGTTATAAGAGGCTATGTAAGGAGACCATATCTGCTTTGTGTAATCATTTGAGATAAATAAAATTGTGTTTTCTTCTTATGGTGAATTTTGTAAATTTTCAAATGTTCGGATAAATGTAGGATGTATATTACTGATGAATTTTAGAAAAAGGATATTTTAAAAATGTTTATGTAAACCTTAAATAATTAAAAATTTGTATTGATTTTCAAAAAATGGTCTTCTACAATTATGTTCAGTACGAAATTTAGAGTCTAATAAGATCAACTTAATTTTTGATGAATAGTAAATTATGAATAGTGATTTTACGCTTAGGATTAGTAATGTGACCAAATGGATTAGTAATCTCACTTAAAGAAAGTATTAATATAATCTAGTCACCTTGATTAAGTAATGAGATTCAATAAAATGGGTAAATAACTGTTTCAGAAATTATCATTCAAGTATTAGTTTTTTCAGGTGAATAGTGTTTTTTAATTAAAAATTAAATTAAAAATATTTATAAAATTATTTTTGTAAAATGGATTTCATTTTTGAACTCAGAGCATCGATATTATGTTAATGTAATTTTTGGGGATTTTTCTGAAAAAAATGAATTTTCAGTGAATAGTGTTTTTATTTAAAAATTAAATTAAAAATATTTAGAAAAATATTTTTATAAAATTGAATTCATTTTTGAAATCAGAGCATTGATATTTGGTTAAGGTGAAATTTTGGGAGTTTTTTGAAAAAGTTGAATTTTCAGTGAATAGTAAAAATACAGTTTTAGGGTTTTGGTATGTTTAATGACATCATGACTGCATCATGATGATTTCATGAGATATTTTAAGGGATGGTCGACTAAAGGGGATGAATTATTGTATGAGGTATCCCAAGTGGCCAATACCATGGACAAATAGCATGGGCAAGCCCATGGTTTTGCCAATACCACCAATGAGGTGTCGCTTGACCATTAATGCCTTGTCCTCCCACTTTCCCTATAAATACCCACCCTTTCCTCCTTTAGTTTTTACTCCAAAATCTCTCAAAATGAAGCTTTGGTTTCATTACCTCCCAAAGAGTCCTCCCAAGGTGCCCCCAAGCCCTCAAGGTCCCAACCTTTGAGTTTTAAGAGATACGTTTTAAGGTAAGGGATCCAACCTCTCTCTTTCTTTTCAAATACTCTCTTTTAAGTCCTTTCTTTTATCCTCCATGTTTATATGTTGGAGGATGTTCTTTTATATTCCTATTACCACATTTTTCATGTTCATATGATGAGAGATCCCCTATTACTCTCATCATTTCGTTTTATGAATGTTTAAGTGGCGTCGTTAGGCTGCCGAAATTTTTATAACGGATTCTTTCGCCCTTCTCATTTCAAGTTCTATTTTTTGTCAAGTCTTTCAAGTTCTTTTTTATTATGTTGGGGTATGATATCTATATCAATCATACTGATCTTATATGTTAATATTATTAGAGACCCTATTTTATCTCATCAATTCATTTTTTTGAAGTTTAAGTGACGCTGTTAGGCTGCCGAATTTTTAAGGGGTTCTTTCACCCTTCTCGTTTTCAAGATCTATTTTCATGTCAAGTCTTTCAAGTTACTTTTTCTTATGTTGGGGTACGATCTCAATATCAATCATACTGATATTCTATTTTCATATGATGAGATATCCTATTTGATCTCGTCAATTCATTTTTTTGAAATTTAAGTGACGCCATTAGGCTGCCGAATTTTTAAGGGATTCTTTCACCCTTCTCGTTTTCAAGATCTATTTTCATGCCAAGTCTTTCAAGTTCCTTTTTATTATGTTTGGGTATGATCTCTATATAAATAATACTGATCTTCTATGTTCATATGATGAGAGACCCTATTTTATCTTGTCAATTCATTTTTTTGAAGTTTAAGTGACGTCGTTAGGCTGCCGAATTTTTAAGGGATTCTTTCACCCTTCTCGTTTTAAAGATCTATTTTCATGTCAAGTCTTCCAAGTTCCTTTTTATTATGTTGGGGTATGACCTCTATATCAATCATATTAATCTTCTATGTTCAAATGATAAGAGACCCTATTTTATCTCGTCAATTCATTTTTTTGAAGTTTTAAATGACGCTGTTAGGCTGCCGAATTTTCATAAGAGAAATCTTATTTTTGTCTTCCTTCAATGTTTTTCATTTCATATGGTATGTCTTTCAAATTTCATTACCATGTTCTTATATCCATTATATTCTGTCCCTATACTGTTTATTGTATCATTTATGAGTGGGTGACCCATGTCCCCTCTCTTTTCAATATTTTCTAAAACCCTATAACATAGCTGTTATGCTGCAGAATTTTCGTCTCAAAATGCCTCTCCCTTTTTCTCAAATTATTTTATTTTATTAGGTGAATACTCAAAGATATTTATTCTACAGGGGTATTCAAATTTATATCAAAATTTTATATTTTAAATTTTGGGATTTACATACATGAAACCCGCTTTCCTTTTTCCATGGGTTTAAAGTGACATAAAGACCATGTCTTTAAAGCAGTTTTTAAAAATGTTATGATTATGAAAGGAAACCCGTTTATTTTATGCTATATGGGTTATTAATGATATTTTTGATGATTATATATGTGGCTCACATGATAATAAAGTCAAATTTAAGGGTGCGCCCTGATAGCACTCCAATGCATTGGGTAAAGACTTAATCTCTAGAGATGACCATTTTTAACGACGCCTTGGTGAATAACCTTGGTAATTTTTAATGACACCTTGGGGATGGACCTTGGTGAAACAGAAATGATTGTCTATGTTAAATGTTGTATCCACATATTCAAGTTATGAAATACATTATTTTTATTATGATATGCCTCATGATTTATTTATCATGCCTTAATGTTCTTTTTCATGACTTTATTGATCTATCTCAAGTTCACATTTTAAATGTTTCCCCTTGTTTCCCTTACTGGGCCTTCTGCTCACCCTTTATTTTGATGTATGTCCCCAGGTTATGAGATGTAGTAATGAACCTAGGATAAACATAAGGATAATCCTTTCAAGTGTTTAAGAATAATGTTTTATGTTGTCATGTATTAAGTTCCTGGTTTCCAAGACACTAAACCTTAAAGATCCTCAGTTTTGTATAATGTAATGAAAGTTTATGTGATAAAAAGGAGGGATGTTATAGTTGGTATCAAAGGATGGTTTAGTTATTTGTGGAAATTAGGATATGAAAACTTTAGGAAGAACCCTATAGAAATGTTTAAATATAGGAAATATTCCTGGTATTTTGGTGAGTATTGTGTAAGGGGTTGCCAAGAAAATACATCCCTATCTGGATACGAGTAGGTAGAGGTGGCTCTGACATAGATGTACATAGGGGTAAAACCCAAAAACACCGCTTTGAGCTAGACTCGAACAGGAACTGGTACACGACAACGGACCTTGCTGTACTCTTGGTTACGACACTCCCGGGGGATATGCTTTGGTAAATTCATAAGCTTAGTATGAACCATTATTAAAGGAAAAAATATAAAATAAAATAATGATTCACATAAGAATATATGATCATGGATAACCTAGATTGAAACCTAGGGGATCACAAGTTAGGGTATACTTACCTTCTACAAGTTTATCCTTCTATGCTTAAAGTTTCCTTTTAATGATTATTGGATAAGTATTTAAGCCCCTAATTATACTTTCTTTTCTTAGTTAATGGCGGGAAATGGAAGAACATGTACCAGCAACCAATGTGATAGGAAATGTGACAATTTCCCTATTAATATGACAGAGATGATGAGATATCAAGTTGAACATATTCTGATTATGCCAAACCAGCTATCAAAAATCACAATTAATAATTGGTACCTAGTTGAATGCCCAAATTCATCAAGGAAGAAGAAGACAAAGTCTCAAGGATGTTCATCTGATAAAGTTGATAAGGGAAAGAAGACCCAATTTACTTTTTGCAAAAAGTGTGGGAAGAGGCACCAAGGAGAATGTCACAAAGGAACCGGGAGATGTTTTAAGTGTGGGAAGATTGGGCATAAAGTAGCCAATTGCTTTAAAAAAATGGATAATGTGATGAATAGAGATGAGGTTCGATCTAATTTACCTTATATTTTTCAATATCGTAAATGTGGAGAAGTTGAAAATTATCCAAGGAAATGCTCTCTTGGAAGGGTTGAGAATCAAGATGAGAATCAACAATCTTCAAGGACAAGGGAACAATGCAAGTCCTATGATGAGATGGATCATGATGACTGAAGTATATGAAACTTCTTCGTAATATTTGTCTATGTCATGTCGTATTTTAGTTTGTGCTCTAGGAGCATATCCTTAATGTTTTCTAAGAACATCGAGTCACTACCTAAGATGGTTTTATACCATTAAGGAAAACATCTATTGTTATAAATCACATGTTGATTTTATGAAGCTGTTCTTCTTGAAAAAAAAAGAGATTATTAGGGGTTTAAAAGATGATTATTATTTTGGAAGACGTTCACTATTTTGGGAACCCTATTTGATCGAGGTAAAAAGATTACTACAGTATTTTCTTTGAGGAGTAAATGTTGACTTATATTTTGAAGAATAGATGAATTTAAGGAAAACTTATGGTAATTTTGGTTACTTATGGAAATGATTAACCTATCTTGGGGAAAATATGTTTAGGTTAGTTACTTTTGTTATAAGATGTTAGGAGTGGTTGATGTTGTTTGGAGATGAATGATAAAGTTTATCTTGGAAGACTATGTTATCAAATCCTTCTTGTAATTGGGTTTCAATCTTAGTTTGGTTTATTTTGAGGAATTTTAAGGACAATTATTTATGGAATGGTCTATGATGAACTTTGGGTAGTATCGTGGAATTTTGAAGATTTAAAGAAGTTTCCCTTCCTATGGGATTCTTCCTTTTTGAAGAATTGTTTTATCTTACCCCTTCTGTTTTTGGGATAATGTTTAAAGATAGAAGAAATAGATAGTTAATCTTTTGTGGATTATGTGATTCTCTAGAAGATGATTCTTGTGCTTTTATGAGACCAAATAGTTTTGAATGCTCATCTTTTGGAGAAAAGATTAGTTTTGGTAGAAACTTATTAAAGGATGAAACTCTACTTGAAGGTAGGTATATTTCCTTATGTTTTTATTCTATAATTACTCAAAATTATTAAAAGGAACATAAAACAAAAACGTTGTTGGTTTAAATTTCCTACTGGGTAATCGAAGACCGTTTACACACATCATAAGTTTGTGATTTTCTTATGGTTAAATTTCTCCTAATAATGTTTTATATCACTCTCCCTCAGAACTTGACCCTTTGTTTTTCTTCCATATCCATGTTTTCCTACATGAAATCTTAGTATGGGTTAAATCGGGTGGCCTTTGTACTTCCTTTTCTTTCTTTTAAAGTAATAGTGTTACTGAATATTTTTCTGATGTGGGACGTTCAATGAAATTTTCAAGCCCAATTTTAAAAAATTGCGAGGACGCAATTTCTTAAGGGGGGAAGAATGTAACGACCCAAAATTTTGAATAATTTTTTTTCCTAAATTTTGTGTGTTATTTTATTTCATACTAAACAAAACTATTTCATTTGATAACATGAGTATAATTAAAATGAGACTGTTGGGTTTTGACTATTATATGACCGATAGTCAGTATGACATTTGGAAACCAAATGTTGCGATTATTGTCTCTAAATACAAATGATCTTGGTTAATTAATATAGAAAGAAGATTCGATGGCCTCATCCAGTAGTCTCGGGCCAATCAAAGCCCATCTAACAGAACTTGGGAAGGAGGTAGCACCACTGAGATTTGATCTGGACCAAACCCAAGCCAAACTTCATCGTGTGAAGCTAGAACGAAATCTCATTCACGAGAAGTTCAAACTGATAGAAATTACTACTCGTGCAATGTTGGCCGATCCGACCTCAGATTCTCTCACCTTAGCACACCTTACACTTAGGTCCTATGCTGGGGTTATAAGAGGTTATGTAAGGACACCATAACTGCTTTGTGTAATCCTTTGAGATAAATAAAATTGTGTTTTCTTCTTAGGGTGAATTTTGTAAATTTTCAAATGTTCGGATAAATGTAGGATGTATATTATTGATGAATTTTAGAAAATGGATATTTTAAAAATGTTTATGTAAACCTTAAATAATTAAAAATGTGTAATGATTTTCAAAAAATGGTCTTCTACAATTATGTTCAGTATGAAATTTAGACTCTAATAAGATCAACTTAATTTTTGATGAATAATAAATTATGAATAGTGATTTTACGCTTAGGATTAGTAATGTGATCAGATGGATTAGTAATCTCACTTAAAGAAAGTATTAATATAATCTAGGCACCTTGATTAAGTAATGAGATTCAATAAAATGGGTAAATAACTGTTTCAGAAATTATTAGTCAAGTATTAGTTTTTTCAGGTGAATAGTGTTTTTTAATTAAAAATTAAATTAAAAATATTTAGAAAATTATTTTTATAAAATGGATTTCATTTTTGAACTCAGAGCATCGATATTATGTTAAGGTAATTTTTGGGGATTTTTTTGAAAAAAATGAATTTTCGGTGAATAGTGTTTTTATTTAAAAATTAAATTAAAAATATTTAGAAAATTATTTTTATAAAATGGAGTTAATTTTTGAAATCAGAGCATTGATATTTGGTTAAGGTGAAATTTTGGGAGCTTTCGGAAAAAGTTGAATTTTCAGTGAATAGTAAAAATATAGTTTTAGGGTTTTGGTATGTTTAATGACATCATGACTACATCATGATGATGTCATGAGATATTTTAAGGGATGGTCGACTAAAGTGGATGAATTATTGTATGAGGTGTCCCAAGTGGCCAATACCATGGGCAAATACCATGGGCAAGCCCATGGTTTTGCCAATACCACCAATGAGGTGTCCCTTGGCCATTAATGCCTTGTCCCCTCACTTTCCCTATAAATATCCACCCTTTTCTCCTTTAGTTTTCTATACCAACTCTCCCACAATGAAGCTCTGGTCTAATTACCTCCCAAAGAGTCCTACCAAGATTCCCCCAATCCCTCAAGGTCCCAACCTTTGAGTTTTAAGAGATACGTTTTAAGGTAAGGGATCCAACATCTCTCTTTCTTTTCAAATACTCTCTTTTAAGTCGTTTCTTTTATGATCCATGTTATTATGTTGGAGGATGTTCTTTTATATTCCTCTTAAATTCCTTTTCATGTTCATATGATGAGGGATCTCCTCTTACTCTCATCATTTCGTTTTATGAATGTTTAAGTGGCGCCGTTAGGCTGCCAAATTTTTTGTAACGGATTCTTTCTCCCATCTCATTTTCAAGTTCTATTTTTTTGTCAAGTCTTTCAAGTTACTTTTTATTATGTTGGGGTGTGATCTCTTTATCAATCATACTGATCTTATATGTTCATATGATGAGAGACCCTATTTTATCTCATCAATTCATTTTTTTGATGTTTAAGTGATGCCGTTAGGCTGCTGAATTTTTAAGGGGTTCTTTCACCCTTCTCGTTTTCAAGATCTATTTTCATGTCAAGTCTTTAAAGTTCCTTTTTATTATGTTGGGGTATTATCTCTATATCAATAATACTGATTTTCTATGTTCATATGATGATATACCCTCTTTGATCTCGTCAATTCATTTTTTTGAAGTTTAAGTGACGCCGTTAGGCTGCCGAATTTTTAAGGGATTCTTTCAGCCTTCTCGTTTTCAAGATCTATTTTCATGTCAAGTCTTTAAAGTTCCTTTTTATTATGTTGGGGTATGATATCTATATCAATAATACTTATCTTCTATGTTCATATTATTAGAGACCCTATTTGATCTTTTTAATTCATTTTTTTGAAGTTTAAGTGACGTCGTTAGGCTGCTGAATTTTTAAGGGATTCTTTCACCCTTCTCATTTTCAAGATCTATTTTCATTTCAAGTCTTCCAAGTTCCTTTTTATTATGTTGGGGTATGATATCTATATCAATCATACTGATCTTCTATGTTCATATGATTAGAGACCCTATTTGATCTCGTCAATTCATTTTTTTTGAAGTTTTAAATGACGTCGTTAGGCTGCCGAATTTTCATAAGAGAAATCTTATTTTTGTCTTCCTTCAATGTTTTTCATTTCATATGGTATGTATTTAAAATTTCATTAACATGTTCTTATATCCATTATATTATGTCCCTATACTGTTTTATGGATCATTTATGAGTGGGTGACCCATGTCTCCTCTCTTTTCAATATTTTCTAAAACCCTATAACATAGCCGTTATGCTGCAGAATTTTCGTCTCAAAATGCCTCTCCTTTTTTCTCAAATTATTTTATTTTATTAAGTGAATACTCAAATATCTTTATTCTACATGGGTATTTAAATATATATCAAAATTTTCTATTTTAAATTCCGGGATTTACATACATGAAACCCGCTTTCCTTTTTCCGTGGGTTTAAAGTGACATAAAGACCGTGTCTTTAAAGCAGTTTTTAAAAACGTTATGATTATGAAAGGAAACCCATTTATTTTATTCTATATGGGTTATTTATGAAATTTTTTATGATGATATATGTGTATCACATGATAATAAATGCAAATTTAAGGGTACACCCTGATAGCGCTCCAATGCATTGGGTAAAGACTTAATCTCTAGAGATGACAATTTTTAACGACGCCTTGGTGAATAAACTTGGTAATTTTTAATGAAACCTTGGGGATGGACCTTGGTGAAACAGAAATAATTGTCTATGTTAAATGTTGTATCCACATATTCAAGTTATGAAATATGTTATTTTTATTATGATATGCCTCATGATTTCTTTCTCATGCCTTAATGTTCTTTTTCATGACTTTATTGATCTATCTCAAGTTCACATTTTAAATGTTTCCCCTTGTTTCCCCTACTGGGACTTCTGCTCACCCTTTCTTTTGATGTATGTCCCCAGGTTATGATATTCAGTAATGAACCTAGGATGAACATAAGGAGAATCCTTTCAAGTGTTTAAGAATAATGTTTTATGTTGTCATATATTAAGTTCCTAGTTTCCAAGACACTAAACCTTAAAGATCCTCGGTTTTGTATAATGTAATGAAAGTTTATGTGATAAAAGGCGGGATGTTATAGTTGGTATAAAAGGATGGTTTAGTTATTTGTGGAAATTAGTATAAGAAAACTTTAGTAAGAACCCTAGAGAAATTATTAAATATAGGAAATCTTCATGGTATTTTGGTGAGTATTGAGTAAGGTGTTGCCAAGAAAATATATCCCTATCTGGATACGAGTAGGTAGAGGTGGCTCTGGCACAGATGTACATAGTGGTAAAACCCAAAAACACTGCTTTGAGCTAGACTCGAATGGGAATTGGTACACGACAACGGTCCTTTCTATACTCTTGGTTATGACACTCCCGGGGGATATGCTTTGGTAAATTCATAAGCTTAGTATGAACCATTATTAAAGGAAAAAATATAAAATAAAATAAAGATTCACATAAGAATATATGATCATGGATAACCTAGATTGTAACCTAGGGGATCAAAAGTTAGGGAATACTTACCTTCTACAAGTTTATCCTTCTATGCTTAAAGTTTCTTTTTAATGATTATTGGCTAAGTATTTAAGCCCCTAATTATACTTTCTTTTCTTAGTTAATGGCGGGAAATGGAAGAACATGTCCCAACAACCAATGTGATAGGAAATGTGACGATTTCCCTATTACTATGACAGAGATTATGAGATATCAAGTTGAACATATTGTTATTATTCCAAAACAACTATCAAAAATCAAAATTAATAATTGGTACCTAGTTGAATGCCAAAATTCATCAAGGAAGAAGAAGATGAAGTCTCAAGGATGTTCATCTGATAAAGTTGATAAGGGAAAGAAGACCCAATTTCCTTTTTGCAAAAAGTGTGGGAAGAGGCACCAAAGAGAATGTCACAATGGAACCAGGAGATGTTTTAAGTGTGGGAAGATAGGGAATAAAGTAGCCAATTGCTTTAAAAAAATGGATAATGTGATGAATAGAGATAAGGTTCGGTCTAATGTACCTTATACTTTTCAATATCGTAAATGTGGAGAAGTTGGAAATTATCCAAGGCAATGCACTCTTGGAAGGGATGAGAAGTAAGATGAGCATCAACAATCTTCAAGGACAAGGGAATAATGCAAGCCCTATGCTGAGATAGATCATGATGACTGAAGTACATGTAACTTCTTCATAATATTTGTCTATGTCATGTTGTATTTTAGTTTGTGCTCTAGGAGCATATCCTTAATGTTTTCTAAGAACATCGAGTCACTACCTAAGATGGTTTTATACCATTAAGGAAAACATGTATTGTTATAAATTACATATTAATGTTATGAAGCTGTTCTTCTTGAAAAAAAAGAGATTATTAGGGTTTTAAATGATAATTATTATTTTGGAAGATGTTCACTATTTTGGGAACCCTATTTGATCGAGGTAAAAAGGTTAGTACAATATTTTCTTTGAGGAGTAAATGTTGACTTATATTTTGAAGAATAGATAAATTTAAGGCGAACTTATGGTAATTTTGGTTACTTATGGAAATGATTAACCGATCTTGGGGAAAATATGTTTAGGTTAGTTAATTTTTTTATAAGATGTTATGAGTGGTTGATGTTGTTTGGAGATGAATGATAAAGTTTATCTTCGAAGACTATGTTATCAATTCCTTCCTGTAATTGGGTTTCAATCTTAGTTTGGTTTATTTTGAGGAATTTTAAGGACAATTATTTATGGAATGGTCTATAATGAACTTTGGGGAGTACCGTGGAATTTTGAATATTTAAAGAAGTTTCCCCTCCTATGGGATTCATCCTTTTTGAAGAATTGTTTTATCTTACCCCTTCTGTTTTGGGATAATGTTTAAAGATAGAAGAAATAGATAGTTAATCTTTTGTGGATTATGTGATTCTCTAGAAGATGATTCTTGTGATTTGATGAGACTAAGTAGTTTTGAATGCTCATCTTTTAGAGAAAAGATTAGTTTTGGTAGAAACTTATTAAAGGATGAAAATCTACTTGAAGGTAGGTATATTTCCTTATGTTTTTATTCTATAATTCCTCAAAATTATTAAAAGTAACGTAAAACAAAAACATTGTTGGTTTAAGTTTCCTACTGAGTAATCGAAGACCGTTTTCACACATCATAAGTTTGTGATTTTCTTGTGGTTAACTTTCTACTAGTCATGTTTTCTATCACTCTCCCTCAGAACTTGACCCTTTGTTTTTCTTCCATATCCATGTTTTCCTACATGGAATCCTAGTATGGGTTAAATCGGGTGGCCTTTGTACTTCCTTTTCTTTCTTTTAAAGTAATAGTGTTACTAAATCTTTTTCCAATGTGGGACGTTCAATGAAATTTTCAAGCCCAATTTTAAAAAATTGGGAGGACGTAATTTCTTAAGGGGGGAAGAATGTAATGACCCGAAATTTTGAATAAATTTTGTTTCCTAAATTTTGTGTGTTATTTTATTTCATACTCAACAAAACTGTTTCATTTGATAACATGAGTATAATTAAAATGAGACTCTTGGGTTTTGAATATTATATGACCGATAGTCAGTATGAACTTTGGAAACCAAATGTTGCGATTATTGTCTCTAAATACAAGTGATCTTGGTTAATTAATATAGAAAGAAGATTTGATGGCCTCATCCAGTAGTCTCGGGCCAATCAAATCCCATCTAACAGAACTTGGGAAGGAGGTAGCACCACTGAGCTTTGCTCTGGACCAAACCCAAACCAAACTTCATCGTGTGAAGCTAGAAATAAATCGCATTCATGAGAAGTTAAAACTAATAGAAATTACCACTCGTGCAATGTTGGCCGAGCCGACTTCGGATTCTCTCACCTTAGTACACCTTACACTTAGGTCGTATGCTGGGGTTATAAGGGGCTATGTAAGGAGACCATAACTTCTTTGTGTAATCCTTTGAGATAAATAAAATTGTGTTTTCTTCTTATGGAGAATTTTGTAAATTTTCAAATGTTCGGATAAATGTAGGATGTATATTATTGATGAATTTTAGAAAAAGGATATTTTAAAAATGTTTATGTAAACCTTAAATAATTAAAAATGTGTAATGATTTTCAAAAAATGGTCTCCAACAATTATGTTCAGTACAAAATTTAGAGTTTAATAAGATCAACTTAATTTTTGACGAATAATAAATTATGAATAGTGATTTTATGCTTAGGATTATTAATGTGACCAAATGGATTAGTAATCTCACTTAAAGAAAGTATTAATATAATCTAGGCACCTTGATTAAGTAACGAGATTCAATAAAATGGGTAAATAACTGTTTCAGAAATTATTAGTCAAGTATTAGTTTTTTCAGGTGAATAGTGTTTTTTAATTAAAAATTAAATTAAAAATATTTAGAAAATTATTTTTATAAAATGGATTTCATTTTTGAACTCAGAGCATCGATATTATGTTAAGGTAATTTTTGGGGATTTTTATGAAAAAAATGAATTTTCGGTGAATAGTGTTTTTATTTAAAAATTAAATTAAAAATATTTAGAAAAATATTTTTATAAAATGGAGTTCATTTTTGAAATCAGAGCATTGATATTTGGTTAAGATGAAATTTTGGGAGTTTTTGGAAAAAGTTGAATTTTCAGTGAATAGTAAAAATACAGTTTTAGGGTTTCGGTATGTTTAATGACATCATGACTGCATCATGATGATTTCATGAGATATTTTAAGAGATGTTCGACTAAAAGGGATGAATTATTGTATGAGGTGTTCCAAGTGTCCAATACCATGGGCAAGCCCATGGTTTTGCCAATACCACCAATGAGGTGTCCCTTGGCCATTAATGCCTTGTCCCTTCACTTTCCCTATAAATACCCACCCTTTCCTCCTTTAGTTTTCACTACCAACTCTCCCCCAATGAAGCTCTGGTCTCATTACCTCCCAAAGAGTCCTCCCAAGGTGCCCCCAAGCCCTCAAGGTCCCAACCTTTGAGTTTTAAGAGATACGTTTTAAGGTAAGGGATCCAACCTCTCTCTTTCTTTTCAAATACTCTCTTTTAAGTCATTTCTTTTATGCTCCATGTTATTATGTTGGAGGATGTTCCTTTATATTCCTCTTACTTCCCTTTTCATGTTCATATGATTAGGGATCCCCTCTTACTCTCATCATTTCGTTTTATGAATATTTAAGTGGCGCCGTTAGGCTGCCGAAATTTTTGTAACGGATTCTTTCGCCCTTCTCATTTTCAAGTTCTATTTTTTTGTCAAGTCTTTCAAGTTCCTTTTTATTATGTTGGGGTATGATATCTATATCAATCATACTGATCTTATATTTTCATATGATGAGTGACCCTATTTGATCTCATCAATTCATTTTTTTGAAGTTTAAGTGACGCCGTTAGGCTGCCGAATTTTTAAGGGGTTCTTTCACCCTTCTCGTTTTCAAGATCTATTTTCATGTCAAGTCTTTCAAGTTCCTTTTTATTATGTTGGGGTATAATCTCTATATCAATCATACTGATATTCTATGTTAATATGATTATAGACCCTATTTGATCTCGTCAATTCATTTTTTTTGTAGTTTAAGTGACGCCGTTAGGCTGCCAAATTTTTAAGGGATTCTTTCACCCTTCTCATTTTCAAGATCTACTTTCATGTCAAGTCTTTAAAGTTCCTTTTTATTATGTTGGGGTATGATCTCTATATCAATAATACTGATCTTTTATGTTTATATGATGAGATACCCTATTTGATCTTTTCAATTCGTTTTTTTGAAGTTTAAGTGACGTCGTTAGGCTGCCGAATTTTTAAGGGATTCTTTCACCCTTCTCGTTTTCAAGATCTATTTTCATGTCAAGTCTTCCAAGTTCCTTTTTATTATGTTGGGGTATTACCTCTATATAAATAATACTGATCTTCTATGTTCATATGATGAGAGGCCCTATTTTATCTCATCAATTCATTTTTGGAAGTTTTAAATGATGCCGTTAGGATGTCGAATTTTCATAAGAGAAATCTTATTTTTGTCTTCCTTCAATGTTTTTCATTTCATATGGTATGTCTTTCAAATTTCATTACCATGTTCTTATATCCATTATATTCTGTCCCTCTACTATTTTATGGATCATTTATGATTGGGTTAACTATGTCCCCTCTCTTTTCAATATTTTCTAAAACCCTATAACATAGTCGTTATGCTGCAGAATTTTCGTCTCCAAATGCCTCTACCTTTTTCTAAAATTCTTTTATTTTATTAAGTGAATACTCAAAGATATTTATTATACAGGGGTATTAAAATATATATCAAAATGTTCTATTTTAAATTCTGGGATTTACATACATGAAACCCGCTTTCCTTTTTCCGTGGGTTTAAAGTGACATAAAGACCATGTCTTTAAAGCAGTTTTTAAAAACGTTATGATTATGAAAGAAAACCCATTTCTTTTATGCTATATGGGTTATTTATGAAATGTTTGATGATGATATATGTGGATCACATGATAATAAAGGCAAATTTAAGGGTGTGCCTTAATAGCACTCCAATGCATTGGGTAAAGACTTAATCTCTATAGATGACCATTTTTAACGACGCCTTGGTGAATAACCTTGGTAATTTTTAATGACACCTTCAGGATAGACCTTGGTGAAACAGAAATGATTGTCTATGTTAAATGTTGTAGCCAAATCTTCAAGTTATGAAATACTTTATTTTTATTATGATATGCCTCATGATTTCTTTCTCATGCCTTAATGTTCTTTTTCATGACTTTATTGATCTATCTCAAGTTCACATTTTAAATGTTTCCCCTTGTTTCCCTTACTGGGCCTTCTTCTCACCATTTCGTTTGATGTATGTCCCCAGGTTATGAGATGCAGTAATGAACCTAGGATGAACATAAGGAGAATCCTTTCAAGTGTTTAAGAAGAATGTTTTATGTTGTCATGTATTAAGTTCCTAGTTTCCAAGACACTAAACCTTAAAGATCCTCGGTTTTGTATAATGTAATGAAAATTTATGTGATAAAAAGGCGGGATGTTATACTGCATCTTATAGTATATTGATTGTGAATCTTTATTTAATTGTCCAACATGTGGAGAATTAAGGTATAAAGAGGCACAACAAGGAAAGTATAGAGTTCCTGTAAAATAATTGAGATATTTTCCAATTACACATTGTTTACAACATTTATTTATGTCTCACAGCACAACTGGATTGATGACATGGCATAAATCAAATATTTTCATCAGATAAAGCTTAAATCATCCATGTGATGATGATTCATGGAAACATTTTGATCAGATGCATCCTTCTTTTTCTGTAGAACCTCTTAATATACGGCTATGCCTTTTTATTGATAGTTTTTATCTATTTGGTGCTTACGACAGTCAATATTCTTGTTGGCTTGTTTTCATTACCCCTTAAAACTTTTCTCCTTGGATTTTTATGAAGGAACCATATATATATTTGATGCTGTTAATTCCAGGATATCCAAAGAAGAATATTGATGTTTATTTGAAACCAATAATTGATGAGTTAATTTCATTATTGAACAATGGTGTGACTACATTTGATATAACTGTAGATTAGAAATTTATATTGAAGGTTGCATTAATATTGATGATCAATGACTTTATAGCGTATGGTATGTTATCTGGATGAAACACACATGTTCTAAAATCATGTCCATACTGTATAGTTGAGAAAAAAATCATTTATGATTTGTAATGAAAGAAAGGTAAGTTATTTTGACTATCATCAGAGATTTATTCCTACGGATCACCCTTTTCAAAGGAACAAAATTAATTTTACAAAAGTTCAAATTGAAACAAACGCAACTCCAGTAGTGCTCTTAGGTAATTAGGTAAAATCTATTGTCTTTTCATTACCTCATGTTACTTTTGGATCAACCATAAATGAGGAAAAGATAAATGGTTTTGGGAGAGATCATAATTGGATAAAGCAGAGTATTTTTTGGGACCATCCATATTAGCCCAATTTGTTGGCTCATCACATGTTAGATGTAATGCATATTGAGAAGAATGTTTTAATAACATGTTTTATACTGTGTTGGACACACCTAGTAAGACCAAAGATAATGTAAAGGTACAGTTAGATCTTATGCAGATTTACAGACGTTCTGAACATAAATTATTTGAAAATGAAAGATCACACAAAATAATGAAGCAAAAAATAGCTTACTCGCTTAGTAAAGAAAACCATTTATTATCCTGTCAATGGATTAGAGATTTGAGGTTACCTGATGTTTATGCTTCTAATTTGTCTCATTGCATCAGAAATGGGCATATTAACGGGTTAAAAAGTCATAACTGTCATGTCATAATTAAAAGATTACTACCTGTTGGTCTTAGAGGGCTATCAAATTCTTTAATATAGGACATGTTGACTGAAATATCATATTTTTTTGCGAGATATTTTTGCAGCAACATCGGATCATGATGCATTGAGTTTGCTGTAAAAAGATATTGTTTTAATTTCATGTAAATTAGAGAAAATATTCCTACCAGAATTCTTTGATTCCATGGAACATTTAATATTGAAATTTTCATATGAAGCTAAATGTGGAGGACTAATACAATTATGGTGGATGTGTCAGTTTGAGATATGTATGAAAAAATTAAAGAAGAAAGTACATAACAAACATCAGTTGAAGGGTCAATTGTAGAAGCGTACTTGCAGGAGGAAATTTCAAATTTCTTCTCTTATTATTTTCAGTCAAAATATCATTCGAAACATAATCGCATGGGTCACAATGAGAAAAATATTGATGATATTACAAACCATCAGTTGTTAGTTTTTAATGATACTGAGATTGGTTTCGGTGGTTATCGTGAGCGATGACTTACAAATGAAGAATTGCATAGAGCTCATACTTATGTTCTTCTGAATTGTGTAGAAATGAAATGATTTTTGTAGAAAGTACTACTTTTTTATTATTTCATTAAATATTTATAAAAAATATCTTTATTTACATTAATTTTTTTATAGATTATATGATGGCCATATCAAAACACAATTTATACAAATTACATCTACTACTCTTGAAGAAAGTTAGCAACAAAATTTTGCATATTGGTTTCAAAGATTGGTAAGATAAGTTTCTTTCGATGGAATATTAAATAAATTTTTCAATGATATATATATTATTAATAATTTTTATTTATTATTGGTAACACAACATGAAAATAAAATTGACAGTCGATTATGTGTGCTCAAAAACCCTCTATCGAAATTGGTAAAATCTTATAATGGGTATGTGGTTAATGGATTTCGATTCTATACACGAATATATGGTGAGTCAAAGAAATAAATGAATAATGGTGTTTATTTGAAAGGATACCATCATAAGGAAAGTTAAGTTGACTTTTATGGTATACTAGATGAAATAATTGAGTTATGTTATCTAGGACCAAATTATGTTATAATGTTTAAATGTCATTGGTTTGATACTGATTGAGGGTTACGAGTTAATCCACGAAATGGAGTTTTTGACATTAAATATAACGGTTTTCTTGCATCAAATTAACCTTTTTATATTGGCACATCATGAACATAAATATTACTATGAAAATTACTGTGATGTTTCGAGAGATTTAAAGGACTAGTGGAGTGTGATAAAAATGAAATCACGTGACAATCTGTTTATTGAAAATGAAAATGGTTATGTGGAAGTGCAACATATTAAATTTTTTCAAGAAATATCCTAAAATATATCTCTTACCCTATGGGATATAAATATTGATGATGAAACCCCCCAATTAAGGGATGATGATATAGATAATGTTGATGAAGTAATAAGGGATGGTGAAATTGAAAGTCATATAAAAGTTGACAATACTGAAGATGAGGATGAATACATTGATGTTGATGAAAATGGTGATGAAGATGATGATTGATTATATTTAGGTCTTTAGTTATAGGTAATTATTATATTCTGATATTTATTAGTTTTTTAAGTTTTATATCTGTATTAAAAATTTGTTACAGGTAACATTATTTTATTCTAACATTTATTATTTTTTTATATTTCATATCTATTTTAACAATCTCTTATTGGTGAGAATATTTTTCTAGAAGGATGGAGATGATCATGATGATCTATTACATTCTCTCACTGATGTCGGACTTCCTGATGATGAGCCCAATTCAACTCCTCCTCCTTAGGCTGGTGCGCCTACTAGAAGGGGGTGCGATCTTACTCGATTACTGATTCCAGATCCTGTACTAGAGAGATGAAAATATATTGATTTTGATTCTCATTTATAGAGGTATGTTTCATTTTTTACGATATTTATTTTATATTAACTAAGTGTATTAATTTTGATAATAATTTTATGATTATATATTTGTTTTAATTTGCACATTTTTTTTGCATTTAGCCATTGGGCAGACTGCTGCGATTACGAGAAATTATTTTTCTAAGCCATGGGTGTCATGGGACCTGATATCCATCATCGTGCGTGACCATATGTCCGACCACTGGATTGTACATTATTAAATAATATATATATTTTTAAAATTTATTTAATTATTAACATATTTTTTTAATTGTCTTGTAGAATTTATTTCCTCCTATTTCAAATATCCAGAGAGGTCCTATTCGAAAGGCATGTGATAATTGTATAAGTGATCACTTTCATTAGTTTATACACAACATCAGAAAGTGATCTATTGAAAAATCTTGTGCTACCATTTTCGATCAGTCTTGCGTCTCCCATTATCCTGACTACATATCAGCTCAGGTATGGGATGAGTTGTGCTCCTTCTGGCTAGGAAATACTTTTAGGAGGATATCATCAGTTGGACATCAGATCCAAGGGAGGAAAGAGGTCACCCATAGGGTCTAGAGTTTTACATTTGGAATACATCGATGACATATTGTAAGTGATATCATTTATTAATGTATATATATTTTAACTATAACATGTTTTTTATATTATAAAGGATGCTACTGACCCATTTATTATGGAGTTTTAAGTTTATAAGAAGATGTATAATGATCCCTGTATAGGATAAGTTGCAGGTGAACGAAAATGCCATATTTTGGTTAGTGATTTTGTTTAAAAATTTCATGAATATTAATTTTACTGTTATTATAATTTGTCATTATATTTAAAGAAAACATATGAGGCTATGACTTCTCATTCACGGGAGAGTCAAGCTGAGGCTGAACAAGATGCCACTGCTGATTCAGGTTTCAATAAGGGGTCTTGGATACAGGAGACTTCACAGGGTGTCGAGAAAGGTCGAGTGATTGGTATTGGTTCTTAGCCGACACTTAAAAGTTATTATGGTGCTTATGCAATGACATCAGTGAGCATGAAGGGAGCTCATGGAGAGTCGTCATCGACACTGTCATCTGCTACATAGTATGAGGAGAATTTGAGAGCTCAATATGAGATGATATAGTAGATGTAGAAAGAGAGAGAGGAGGAGCGTGAGCAACAACGTTTGATAGATGAGTAGATGATGGAGTATATGTGGTGAATTGCATGTGGTGTTGGTATGGAGTTTCCCCCCAGTCCTTCGAGTGATCCTCCTCCACCTGATTCTAGTTGACAGTTTTTGAATATTTTATGATTGTTTTGTAATTTGGTATGATATACATATTATATTTCAAATGATGTATTAATTTTATGTGCGCATTATTTTTTTTTAAATTTGTTTTAATGATTTTTAAATATTTGTTATTTTATTTTTTATTTATAAATAATTTTAATAATTTCTATTTTTTAAAAAAAAAGCTATTTGGGACGGATTATTCATTAGTCGCAAATAACTTTTTGTGATGGATCGCCGCAAATAACTTTTTGTGATGGGTCGCCACAAATAATTTTTTGTGATGGATCATCATAAAAGTGTTTTAAATAATATTTCATGATTTTTTTTGTGATGGATTGTATATCCATTGCAAAAAATGTTTTCTGTGATGGACCATCACAAATAATCACATTTGTGACTCCCTCTTCCATGGTGGGTTATTTGCGTTGGACACCCATCACAAATGACTTTTTGCGATGAAATCTATCTCAAATAACCCAGCACAATTATTTGAAATTTCTATTATGATTACCATGTAAATAGTGGATGGATAAATATAAACACTATTATGGTAAGTGTACATCACAAATAACTCATTTTTTATATGATATGATAATAAAAAGTACTATTTAAGTTGGGTATAGGGCACCCACTTTTACAACATATAAAATTTTTATAATCAAAATTATGGAATGTACATAATATTTAATATGAAATTATAGAAGGGTTTATTGTAAGATTTTATTTATGAATTGTTCATAAATTTTTATCTCATGTTTAAATATTTGAATTGTTCATTTATTTATAGTTTATTCCCCATTTTATTCATAATAATGAATTGTTTATATTATGAATGTAAGTATGACAAAATTTATATGATAAATTGATTATTGGATAGAGCCTTGCATTTTTATGCTATAAATGACTCTATAATGAATTTAGTTTTTCATCCACCTTAACCTTGGTTTGTAATTGATGTTATAAACTTGAATTTAGTTATTGAATATAGTTTGTGCATATTAGTTGTTAGAGTTATGATGAATTGGGATCTATCTTGAGTAAAGTATCCCTGGGTAGAGGGACTTGGGGTCGAACTACCTACTTACCTAGAGGCTTATTCCTTGTCTAGGAAAGTGAATGTGGTTGGATATCTATCACTTTGGTCTTACTCATGAAGCTATTATCAATCTCATATAATTATAAACCTTTACATGAAGTGTTTATATACGTTTTTCATACGATTCATTCAAATATGTATGAATATACTTGAATTTTAATTTTGTATGAGTAACAAAAACTTGTGGCTTGTGTAAAGAGTTACACATCAATATGGTTTGAACATATTGGTTTAGTAGATGGAATAAGATTCCAAACTAAAATCACTAGAATCATATATACATAAAAGGTAATAACATGAGATAAGATAGTGAGGTTAAAATACCCTTCAAATACTAAGTGTGAGATTCCTTCCAAAATGACCCTTGTCAAGACCACGACCATCCAATCAGGTAGGTCATGCCATATCCGGGTGACCTTGAATTATCTTGTGTAAGGAAAGAAAAGAAAAGAAAAGATACATTGAATCATCCTTGGGTAGGTCATGCCATAGCTATGAGCCCCTATATTTTCCTTTTTCAGCCTGTTCTTGGTGCTTTTTTTGGGCTACACTTACTGGTGGACCCTAATAGGATTAGGTTACCAAAGGAATAAAGTTGGGTTTATCCATATGATAGATTGGATAAAGAGTTATCTGCTTTAATATCCAATATTAATATATGATATGATTGGGATGATTCCCTAATTAAATAACTAAGTGGTGAGATAAATGTCATAACAAACTCATTGCTTAGTGAAATATAGATCTTGGCCTGCTAAAAGATATAATGCAAAAAAGGGGTCATCATTTTAGTGGGATCCCATTTAATAAAATTCCTTTTAAAATGGTTAATAAAACATTATACTCATCTAATAAAGGATTATATTGTAGATAATATTATTATCATGATCGAGTTAAACTATATGATCAATCCTTGATAAGAAGAATCTTAATATAAGAAACTCCCAAGACCAGTGACTTAAGAAAAGTTATTAGGAATGATTGGTGATTTAAAAAAAGTTCTTAAAGGAAAATTCTATGTGTCGGGATAGTTCCTTCTTAAGTAACAAAGTGTTGAAATTGTCCAACAAGTGAACCTAGATACTAATGAAAGAATAGAGTAACTCATTCAAGTTTTCAATGTCATTAGATGAAAAATAACCAAAGGAATTTTAGTCTCCACTAATATACTCAATATGATTGGGTAAATCTATTATTTAAGGAATTTTAGTCTTATATACTCAATATGATTTGGAATGTCAAATGATATTCAATATGATTGAATATATTGATGAATTGATGAGACTAAAAGTTTCCTTAAAACTTTATTAGTTATATATATCAATTCTATTATTATGATAGATATATGATATCGATGGTATGTTTTAAAAAAGTCATAAATATAAAAAATGGTTAGAAAGAATTAAATTTTAGAATTTTAAGGTTTTCTTTTAAGTAATGGAGCAAGGGATTTACCGCATTGATAACCTAGATACTTCAAGATTGGATAAATTTCTCATAAGATATGTATTTTTATCTCATTTAACTCTTGGGAAGAGTATGCAAACAATATTTTTTAAATGAAATGAGATGGAGTTTTTTTAATACACATGGTTTAATATTTTTTTAATTCTATAACATTCTTTAAATGGAGAATAAAAATAGATTGTTCTAGTTAGGGAATTTATCTTATTGTCATCCATGGAAATGTTACAATAATATAATTGAATACAAATAAAATTTACCCAATATTGTAGAGACCTTATTTTTTCCTTGTAAGACTTGAAAATATTTCTATATATATTTCTAGAGCTAGGCACTAAGAAGATGTATGATTCCGAGGTCCGGTATGCCCAAAATTAATTTTATAAAAATATTAAAAATATTTTATATTGTATGCGCATGATACCTCAAAGAAAATGGGATAACTCTTAAATGATTGATCATATTAAAAATTTGAGACCAAGATTGTATCTAGAACATGATGTTTACCCTAGGTACGACATAAAATGAGTCAGAACAGGATGTCCGGACCCCTCGCTCGTTGGCGGTACGTTAAGTGGATTTATTTAATTATTTATTTAATTAATTAATTCATTTAACCTAAACTAAAGTGATTATAAATTCACTGTTATGGATACTTTTCCTAGTTTTTTCTCATAACCCTAGAATTTTTAGTGAGCTCCCCCTCCTCCTTTCCATTATAAAATCAAATCCAATGATGACAAAACTCCAAGATTGAGCAAATCAGGATGAAAGGAATGCAACAACTCCTTCCAATCGTTGTGAGAACACATTATTCATCATTGATTGATTTAAAACATAGTTAGGACTCATATTTTGGTGTTTTTATGCCTTTATATTAAATGTTTGAGTAAATTGATAATTGTTCTTTGATCTGCACCCACCGCAGCCTTTGCATGCACCTAAGTATTGGAGTCTCGCTTTTTTATCAATTGTTTATCTAACCATGGATCTATATTCTTGATCTTTGGTCAAGAAAGATTGAAAAAAAAATTGTTTAAAACTTTTTTATGGGGATTCTCTCCCTCAATTCTTCACAATATTCACCGGTTGGATCCCTGCGGTCCCGGATCGACTTTTCCAGGAGGTACCGAGCTTGATCGGACCCCCCAAATTCATGGAAAATCGATAAAGCAACAAGAATTTGATTAATTGATCATAGATCTGGGATATTTGTGAGGAAATGATGACTGATTCAATGTTTAATCATCAATATCATTATGAACAGAGGCGTGACGGTGTATAGAATGAATGACGAAGCCCTCGTCAACTTCTAGTGGCCGTTTTCTGGAGAATGACGACCGAAAAGTGTGAGATCCAGTCAGATATGAAGTTTTTGGATTGATTCTAGGTGATATATATGGAAATTGGAGAAGATTTATGCACAAGGATCGAATATGATATTTTTTCAGAAAAACCGACTACACATCATTTTGTAAAAAGAACACACGACGCGTATCCCCCTTAGCAATGGTGCTAGGGTTTTGGAGAAATTGAGGGTGACACGATGTGTAACCCCACCTCACACACTATGTACCCTACCCCAGTTAGAAAACCCATGTGATGGGTCACATGGATGAGAATCAATGTGGGAGTATACGACCTAGAGCATGTCGTGTACTAAAGTACACATACATGGGGTTTGAGTACATAGACATGGTCAACGGTACATAGACCAGACCCCGTATAGGTTGGACATGTCATGTAGTCCACCTACACAGCATATACCACTACATGAACTGGAATCTATGTGCTGACCAGGGAAACAGATAGCCTATGAAGTAGGGCCACATGCCGTGTGGGTCCCCTTACATGCCATGTACCCCTTTAGCTCCTTTGAGAAAACTTTTAACATCCGTATCTCCATCATTTGAACTCATATTTTGGTCCATGAGTATCCTATCCTGAGTGTTTTTACACATAGAACTTGATGGTTTCCATGGTAGAGACTTTCTAGATATGATGTGGAATCTTCTAGGCATAACCCTCCATTAGTGCCGGGTAGTGGAGTTTCCTAACGACTTCTTTGGGCATTACCCTCTAGTAGGGTTGGACATTAGAGTTCCCCAACATCTTCTCCAGGCATTACCATATAGTAGGGATGGGAAGTGGAGTTCCCCTATGAATTATTCTAAGAATTATCCTCCATAAGGGCTGTGTAGTGGAGTTCCTCAATGACTTTCGCCAGCATTACCCTCTAGTAGGGCTGGGTAGTGGAGTTCCCCGACAATTTCTCCAGGTGTTACCCTCTAGCAGGGCTGGGTAGTGGAGTTCCCCAATAACTTATTCGGGTGTTACCCTCTAGAAGGTATAAGCATTGGAGTTATCTAAAGTATTATTCTAGGCATTACTCTCTAGAAAGGATGGGTAGTGGAGTTCATTGATGAATTTCACAAGCATTACCCTCCAGCGGAGCTAGGTAGTGTAGTTCCTCAGTGACTAATAGAGTAGGACCCTCCTCTAGTACCAGGGTATGAGATCCTTACCTAGAGATTGTGTCCCTTGAATGTGTGACACATTGATGAGTCATGGTTTTACGTATCCTTAGACTCATGAGTAAGAGGAATGATTTCCCCACTGAGATGCGTTCTTGTGATGCCACCAAAACCATATGTGCGAGTCAGTTCTTCCCAACGCAGATAGTATCAAGGTGTGTTGAACAAGTTCCTTAGACTTGTGTGTTTAGGGAATATGCATGGGATACTAGGCATCATTGATGGACTTTTGGAACTATTGGAAACTCATCTTCTTAGACTGAGCTGTGTGATTGAGATCCCCTCACTCTCTCGTTTGGGCTTCTTTTGACTAAGCATATATATATATATATATATATATATATATTCTTTCTTCTGGATTCACACCATGTATTAGGATTCTCTCATTCCAAGAGAGGTGAAGATTCACGGGGTATGCCACATGCTTTCTGTTCTTATCTTCTCATGGTTGGATGAGCCTACTCTTCTTCTATAGGTAGTAAAGACTCAACGAGTAGTTCATCTACTCACTATGTCCAGCCCCTTATGCTTGGATGAGCTTATTTTCACTCTTGGTTGGGTTGATCTATACTCTTTCACTGTACCTTGTTCTATCTAATGCTTTCCTCTTTTATTGTATCTATTATTGCTACCTCTTCATCTTTTGGGGTGTCCTACTGGGTATGCTTATACTCACCTCTGCATGGACTTTGCCCACACATGTTGCGTCTTATGCAAATGATAGACAAGTTGACCATGACTTCAGAAGAGCTTAGGGATACTTGGTGATTAGACTGCGTATGGTGGTCATAGCTTGGGATTCAAGATATGGGATATCTCAGTTGTTTACTTTTTACAAATTTCTCTCAAGTTGGGAAACATTTTTGATTTGTGTGTGTATTTTTTCCCTTTACTTTTTAGTATTCACTGTCATACTTTTGTAATGTCTAGATATTCATGCATCCTTGGTTTACTTTATAGTATTTTTGCATCTTTTCTTCTTTCCCCCTGAACTTTTTCATTGAGTTAGTTGTGTGCGTGTGTAAAAGTTCTTAGGAAAAGGCCTCCCTGAGTTAGTTGTGCCTTTGGCACTTGTTGCCACCCCCTGGCCTATGTAGGTGGGTTTGGGGTAGTTACGGCTCGAGCCTTGATATGGGTAGGGTCGTGACAAATTGGTATTAGATAAAGTTCATTCCTTGGGATGTTTTTCAAATGTTTCCCCTTAAGAGTATTTGGTTTGGTTTAGAGAAATGAAGTCAAAGTGTCTCAAGTAAGACTCTTAGGGAAGGGAGTCCAGTGATGGTATATGCAGACGATGTATCCATTCACTAGAACCTTGAATACCTGCTTGTCAACTCGGCATGTTGAGACATTTATTATAGGAATCAATGGTAAATCTATCATATAGGATTTAGTATTTGAATATCCTTCTTGATTCATCTCCCCATTGTTGTTAATATATATATATATATATATGCTCATCTGAATATAGTACTCCTTAATAACTTTCAGGCTACCTCTGCGACGACATCCTGCTAGGATACTAGCTTCGGTTCATGATAATGATCCTATGAGTGATGAGTCCTTAGTTCAGGGTCCATCCTGTGACCCCCTTCCTCTAGGTGGGCAGGTAGCATCACCTCCACCTGTTTAGAAATAGATAGTCCCAGCAGAGCAGACTTAGAATGTGTGTAGGATGAGTGCACTTTACAAGTTCCAGCATCAGATACCGCTGAGGTTTCTCGGCGAGCCATATCCTTAGGTAGTAGAGGATTGGTTAGAGTTAGTGGTTTGTATCCTCAGGCTTGTTCATACCCTAATGAATCATGTGGTGGAATTGAAAGCCAAACTTTTCTATGGAGCAGCTGGGTGATGGTGGAACCTTTTTACACAGATGCATGACGAGACAACACTCTCATGGGATGACTTCCAGTAGCTATTTCAGGAGGAGTACTACCCCTTCTGCATATGCTCAGTCCAGATCCAGGAGCTTATAGAGCTTCAATAGGGAGGGATGACAGTGTCAGATTATGCGGAAAGCTTCATAGACCTTATGCATTACTCCCTTGATATGATTTGATATGGATACTTTCGAGCATGAAAGTTTTATCAGAGAATCCACAGATATATTTGAGCTAGCGTTGTTCCCTTGTGCATCTCCATATATGCCAGGGTGCTGGAGTAGGAAATTGTGAAATAGAGATTTCTATCATAGGGATTCTAGATAGCTGGATATGACAGTGGGTGAAACACGTATGATTCATCTACAGTATCTAGTAGAAGCCGAGAAAAAGGATCTCAGAGCAGGAGACCATTTCACGAGAAGGCTCAGTCATGTGGTCATATGGGGCCGAGGAAACACAGAGCACTAGGGAAGCCCAGAGAGGGGAGTTTTTTTTACTTGTGATGGGTTAGGTCACATGGCATGATACTACTTGACTAGATGTGTTGAGCAGCCCAAGAAGATAGCTGATGGACCGCCACGGCAGAGGCAACACTGTGATCAGGGATCTCCCAAGCATGGACAAGGTGGTCCCCAGGGAGGATAATCTAGTAGAGGAGTAGAAGGAGCTACAGGTGGAGGATAATGCTATGTGATCCTTCCACCACCACCACTAGGCATCCCACATTTGGCTTAGGGATCTGGCGGCCATGGCCACATACAACTTCATACTTTGGATGTCTACGATCCCACAACACATGAGATGATTTGAGGTACAATATATGTTTATTTTACTCTTGCCTCAATATTAGTAGACATATATTCCAGTCATTCCTTTATCTATCAACTCCTGGTGTGAGATCTAGAGCTCCCAATTGAGATGCCAACACAACAACTTCATCTTGAGGTTCCTATATGGAACACTTCTTCTGTATCTTTTATCTTCCAATAGTATGAGCTATCGCTTGGTGGAGAGAGGTTCACATGGAACCTTTTAGTCACCATGATGGAAACCTATGATGTCATCTTGGTTATGTATTTACTATACATGGTCCAAGCCCTGATTTATTTATTACCATAGATAAGTCATCTGCCTACGCATTTATGATATGAGAATCTACTTTTTTGGCGAGAGAGATCTCATGGCAAGATAGGTGAATGCTGCGAGCAAGAGGTTGAATCCTATAACCCATTAGTTGGTGAGTGTAACCCTTGGTGCAGTAAGAACTTTAGGAATTTGGGTTTCTTAATTTGTGGAGTATTATATGGATGCCTTCCCCGAAGACATTTTAGGACTACCTCCGGGGGTGCTAGCTAAAGTTTTTTATTGACTTGCAACTAGGGACTACCCTGATATCTTCTGCAGTGTATCAGATGGAACCTACCAAACTCTGGGATCTATTATTATAGTTGGAGGACCTTCGTGATAAAGGTTTTATCAGGACCAATGTTTCCCCTAGTCATCTCCAATCCTATTCATGAAAAAGGCAGACTAGAGATTACGACTTTGCGTAGATTATCATCACCTGAACCAGACCACAATAAAGAAAAAGTACCCCTTTCTGAGGATTGATGACCTCTTTGATTAGTTTCAATACACTAGATGGTTCTCCAAGATTTATCTCAGGTCTAGCTACCACCAGTTGTGGGTTCATAAGACTGATATTCCAATGTTGACATTTCGATGTCGCTATGGACACTATGAGTTCCTAGTGATGCCCTTTAGTGTGATGAATTCCCTCATCGTTTTTATGGATTTGATGAACCAGATATTCCAACTGTACTTAGAGCATTTTTTTGTTGTCTTCATCAATGACATACTCATATACTTTTCATTAGAGGAGGAGCATACAGATCACTTGAGGATAATCCTAGACATGCTTTGAGAGAACCAACTTTATGGGGAACTCTTGAAGTGATAGTTTTGGATACATGAGGTTCACTTTATGGGAAATGTAATTACTGATAATTTTTTAGCCGTGGATCTAGAAAATATTGAATTACTGCTTTCTTAGGATCCACCCATGAATGTGTCATAGGTACAGAGCTTCCATGTCTTGGCTGGGTACTACAGGGGGTTTGTGGTGGAATTCTCCAGAATCATAGCCTCTTTGACCGCCCTAATGCGGAAAGGGAATCCATTTACTTGGTCTGAGAAGTTCCAGATGTCCTTTGAGGAGTTTAGGTAGAGTATGAAGAGTGATACAGTGTTGAGACTACTAGAGGAAGGTGTTGAGTTTATAGTGTATTATAATGCCTTAGGAGTTGGGCTCAGTTGTGTGTTGATGCAGCGTCATGCGGTCATCGCATACGGTCCTAGATAGTTGATACCTCATGGGAAGAACTGTGTGACTCATAACCTAGATATGTCAGTAGTGGTCTTCTCCTTGAGTATTTAGAGACACTATCTTTTGGGAGAGCGGTTTGTGGTTTACTCATACCACCAGAGTCTCAGGTACGTCTTCACACAGAGAGACCTGAACCTGAGACAACGATGCTGGTTGGAGTTCCTACAAGACTATTACTTCGAGATAGTATATAATCCAAGGAAGGGAAACATTGTAGTAGATTCCCTTATTAGGAAGTCCCAATATCTCTTAGTGTAGGAATCTTCAGAGTAGTGAGATTCCCTACGACTGACCCTAGTGGAGCAGGTGGGTACAACTTTTCTTCAGACGATGGTGTTGAATCTTTCACTTTTTGAGGTCTTACATGATCAGATATCCATAGGTGACTCACCAAATAGATATTCTAACTAGGTAATCACAAAATATTATTCCAAGGGAGAACAGTGGTTCCAGTCACGTTGTGGGAGGAGGTGATGTGGGAGTTCTACACTTATCCCCTAACTGTACATCCCAGTGTGGGAAAGATGTACAAAGATATTAAATGGAAGTTTTGGTAGTTTGAAATGAGACAAATCCTAGCTGATTTTGTTTCTCGGTGCCTCACCCATCAGTAGGTGAAGGTGAAACACCAAGTTCTGGTAGGCTTGTTGTATCCCCTTGAGATCCTAGAGTGGAAGTGGGACAACATATCTATAGAATTTTTCATAGGGCCTCTGCACACAATAAAGATCCATGACACCATCTGGGTGATAGTTGACCAACTCATGAATTCGAAGCACTTCCTTGCCATTAGGGATAATAGTTTGGTGGAGAGTTTGGGGTAGCTATACATACGAGATATCGTTCATCTTCATAGGGTGACCTCGGTGATCGTCTCCAATTGTGACATGTGGTTTACATCATGATTATGCAGAGACCTGCAGGAGGAATTCGAGACCCAATTGAAGATGATTAAAACCTTTCACCCCTAGACCAATGGGATGATCGAACACACTATCCAAGTGATAGAGGATATACTAAGGTCTTGAGTGTTAGACTTTGACCGAAGTTGGGAGGTCACCTGCCCTTGATAGAGTTTTCATAAAACAATAGCTACCACTCTACCATCAGAATGCCACATTTTGAGGCCTTGTACGAGGAGACCCTATAAGTCACCCTTGTACTTGGTGAGTCAACTTTTACGGGCCTAGATTTGGTGCAAGCAACAACAGAGAAAGCATAGGTCATCCATGACCGGATGAAGAAAACCCAGAGTAGATATAAATTCTATATAGATCACCATCATAGTCCCTTGGAGTTTGAACAATTAGACCATGTTTTCTTATAAGTATCCCCACAATGAGGAATGTGGAGGTTCGGTTGGGGATGTAAGATCTTCCTGAGGTTTATTGGGCCATTTGAAAGCATGTAGAGGGTTGGTGAGTTTTCCTACCACCTCGCCCTACCCCCATAACTGTAGCGGGTGCACGACATCATCCATGTGCCACAGTTGAGGAAATACGTGCATGACACCATGCACATCATTGACTAGGGAGAGCTGGACATTGATGATGGATCCAACTTTGCGGAGCACCCGGTGGAAATCAAGGATCAGAAGGAGCGGACCTTGCATGGATGAACCATCCCTTTTCTTCGCATGCTGTGGAAGCACATAAACATGTGGAAGAGTTTCTGGGAGAGGTAGATCCAAGTGCGGGCTGAGTATCCCAACTTGTTTTACTAGTTTTTCTTTTCAAGGATGAAAATATTAAAGGAGGGAATGATTTAGAGACTCGTTTTTTCCTTGTAAGACTTTAAAATATTTCTATATATATTTCCAAATCTAGGCACTAAGACGATGTATGATTCTAAGACTGGATGTGATGAAAATAAATTTTATAAAAATATTAAATATATTTTATATTGTGCACACATGATACCTCAAAGAAAATAGGATAACTATTAAATAATTGATTGGATTGGAAATCTGATACCATGGTTGTGTCCAAAACATGGTGTTTAACCTAGTCATGAAATAAAATGAGTTGATATGGGACGTTCAGACCCCTTGCTCATTAGCGGTGCGTTAATTGGATTTATATAATTATTTAATTAATTAAATAATTCATTTAACCTAAACTAAAGTGATTATAAATTCACTGTTATAAAGACTTGTCTAGGGATGGTCTCATAACCCTAGAATCACCTATAATCTCTTCCCTCATCCTTTAATTTTGTGAATCGAATCCAACAATGAAGAAACTTTAGGATCGAGCATATTTGGATGCAACAAACACAGTGGCTCCTTCCAATCGTTGTGAAAATTTGTTATTCATTAGAAATCGATCCAAAAATAGAGGTAAAACTTTTCTTTTGGGGTTTTTATGCATTTGGATTAAAATTTTGAGTATATTTATAACCATTCTTCGATCTTCTCCCCCCTGAAGCCTTTGTATGTTCCTAAGTATTAAAGTCTCACTTTTTTTCAATTGTTTATGTAACCATGGATCACCATTCTTTATCTTTGGCCAAGAATGTTGGACCAAAAATCATTAAAAAAATTTTATGGTGCTTTTATCCCATTATTCTTCATGTTATTCACAGATTTGATCCCCGTGGCCCTGAATCGACTTTTCCAGGAGGTATTAATCTCGATCGGACCCCCGAATTTGTGGTGAATCGATGAAACGACAATGGTTTGATTAACTGAGCATAGATCCAGGATCATTACGAGGTGATGACGACTGATCTAGTGTTTAATCATCAAGATCATGATGAACAAAGGTGAAACTACATATATAATGGATGAAGAATCCCTCATCAACTTCTGGTGGTTGTTTTCCAGTAAATGATGGATGAAAAGTGGGAGATTCGGTCAGATTCAAAGTTTTTGGATCAATTCTAGATGATATTTATGGAGGTTGGGGCATATTCATGTGCGAGGATCGAACCTAAGATTTCTGTAGAAAACTTGACTACACATCATGTAGTAGGAAGAACACACGGTGTGTATCCCCCTTAGTGGAAACACCAGGGTTTCAGAGAAATTTAGGGCAACATAAACTATAACCCTACCTCACACGCTGTGTACCCTACCTCAGTTGGAAAACCCATGTGAAAGGTCACATAGATGAGAATTCATGTGGGACTACACGACCTAGATCACATTATATACTAAAGTACATGCGTACAGGGTTCAAGTACATGGACACGATCAATAGTAAAAGACCCAGACCTCGTATAGGTTGGAAACTCCATGTAGTCCACCTACACTGTGTATACCACTACATATATGGGAACCTATGTGCCAACTAGGGACACAAATAGGATGTGAAGTAGGGATACATTCCATGTGGGTTCCCTCACATGTCATGTACCCCTTTAACTCTATTAAGAAAACTTCAAACATTCTTATATCCATCATTTGAACTCAGATTTTGGCCTGCGAGTATCCTATAATGAGTGTTTTTCCACATAGAATGCAATAGTTCCCATGGTAGAGAATTTTGAGATATGATGTGGAATCTTGTAGATTTTACCCTCTAGAAGGTCTGGTCATTGGAGTTTCCCAATGAATTCTCTAGGAGTTACCCTCCAATAGGGTTGGGTAGTGGAGTTACTCGACAAATTCTATGGGTGTTACCCTAGATTTCCTTGACAACTTCTTCTAGGAATTACCCACCAGTAGGTCTAGGTAGTGGAGTTACTTGATGAATTTCAAAAGCATTACCCTCCAAAAAGTCTAGGCATTGGAGTTATCTAATGACTTCTTTAGGCATTACTCTCCAACAGGGATGTCCAATGGAGTTCCCCGATGACTTATTCGAGAGTTAGACTTCAATGGGTCTAGGTAGTAGAGTTCCCTAATGACTTATTCCGGGAATTACCCTCTAGAAGGTCTAGGTAGTGGAGTTCCTCGATGACTTTTCTGAGTGTTACCCTTCAGTGGGGCTGGGTAGTAGAGTTCCTTAGTGACTAGAAGAGTAGGACCCTCCTATCATACTAGGGTATGAGATCCTTACCTAGATATTGTGGCTCTTGAATGTGAGGCATAGTGAAGAGGAATGGTTTGATACAGTCTTTGATTCATGAGGAAGAGGAACAATTTCCCCACTAAGACGTGTTCTTGTGACGTGACCAAAACCATACGGGTGAGTCGGTGCCACCTAAAGTGGATAATATCAAGGTGTGGTGAACAAGTTCCTCAGACTTGTGTGTTTAGGGTAGATGTATTGGATGCTATGAATCGTTGATTGAGTTTTGGAACTATTAGATACTCTTCTTCTTGGACTGAGCTGTGAGATGGATATCCCCTTACTCTCTTGTTTGGGATTCTTTTGATTGAGCATATATATATATATATACATATACACATTCTTTATTTTGAATTCACACCTTGGATTCGAATGCTCTCCTTCCAGGAAAGGAAAAGATGCGTGGGGTATTCCACATTCTTTCCATGTTTAGCTTCTAATGGTTAGATGAGCCTAATATCCTACTATAGGTAGTGAAGAATCAATGAGTAGTTCATCTACTCACCGTGTACAACTCCTTGTGCTTGTATGAGCTTAATTTCACTCTTGGTTGGGTTGAGATGTACTATTTCACTATACCTTGTTCTATCTACTACTTTCCTCTTCTATTGTATCTCTTATTGCTACCCCTTCAGTTTTCATTGTATCCTGTTGAGTATTCTTATACTCAGCCCTGTATGGGATTTACCTATACATGTTGTGTCTTATGTAGATGACGAACATGTCGACCATGACTTTAGAATAGCTTAGGGATAATTGGTTCATGGAACACGTATGGTGGTTTTATCTTGGGATTCAGGAGATGGTCTCTCTCATTTATTTACTTTTTCTAGTTTTCTATCAGTTTGGGACACATTTATGGTTTGGGAATGTATTTCCCCCCTTTACTTTATAGAATTCACTACCATACTTTTTAACCATCTAGAGGTTTATTCATGCTTGGTTTACTTTATAACAGTGTTGCATTTTTTCTTCTTTCCCTATAAACTTTTTCACTGAGTTGGATGTGTGCATGTGTATATGCTCTTAGGAAAAGGCCTCCCCGAGTTAGTTGTGCCTTCAACACTTGTAGACCCCCTGGCCTATGGAGGTGATATTGGGGTAGTTGAGGCTTGATACCCGATATAGGTCAGTTCATGAAAATATTCTCAAAGTGTTGGGAATATATATATGAACTAGTCATATGATGTTTAGGATCTAAAGTAATGTATATACAATAAAAGTTGGTAAAATTTCAAATCGAAAGAAGAAAATTTGGTTGAAAAGTTCAAAAATATTTCTTCAAGAAGATAATCATGGTAATCTAATCATAGATTTATTAGGAAGTAAGAGTGATAATTCAATATGATTGGATTATCCAAGACATACCTGAAGGAGTTTGTGAAAATCTAAGGAATTTCCATGCCAGGTATGGATGTTATAGAAATTAATTCTTTGATTTTGAAAGGTATGAGATACCGAATGTATATTTTACAATTTTTTTAAATATACAGGAGTTCAAAATCAAAGGAAGAATTTATTGAGATTTTAGTTTATATTATTGAGTTTAAGTAAATAGTTACCACATAAAGTATTTGAATATAAAGGATTTTATCAAGCTCAAATGAATCTAAGTAAAATATGTGTATCTTCATATCATTTCTCTTATGTGATAAGACAAGATGTTCAATAATAAAGAGTTATTATAAAAAATATGAGAAGATTAATTTTACACACATGGTTTGTGATTCATTGGGTTCTATAAGATGTTTAGAGAAGAATATATGGATAAAAATGTTTTATCCTGGATAAAAATGTTTTATCCAGGATAAAATGTTTATCCAAATATTTTTTAAAATATGAGGAAATGTTTTCCCACCAACCATAATTAGTATATTTTAATAAAGTCTTCTTTTCAAATTAAAATTTTCCAAATGCATATAATACCATATATGATATGAAAACAGTAGTTTATTTGTTAAATATTCCTATTAAAAGGAAATAAATGCTATTTATTAACACAAAGGGGTTTGGGTATCTTAGAAAGACATCCTAAAGAGAATATAATGTCTAAGAGGCTAGTAGGAGTATATTTTGACTTAAAGAAGTTCAATTTAAAAAAATAAAGGATTACCCCAATCTAAAGTTAAAGTAATTAATACCCAAAGAGAGTTAGGATGTATTAGTAAAAAACAATGTTAGTAGTTACATTATTTTAAGGAAAACGTTTGATGGATTAGGGTTACAAGGATGCTAATCATAAACTTAAAAGGTTTTAAATTGACAAAAAAAGTTGACATTGTAACATTTGATGTTGTAAACTTAAGAAGTTTAAATATGTTCAAGAAGTTGAACAGTTGAGAATATGATTCCTAAATCACACCAATATTCAAAATAGCTTACTTCATAGATGTTTATCACTAAAGAGTTTAGTGAGAGGGTTTAATAGATGGTCACATAAAGATGTGGCATAGATTACATATGATGTAATTAGTTAACAAAACTAGAAAGTGTAGTAAACAACAGTTTGATATGGAAGTTATATATATATATAATATGTTAAACTGGTTCTTATGTTGGGTTTTTTAAATATTATTAAAGAGTTTAAGAATATTAAAACATATAATATTAGATTCAAACTCTATTTTATCATTATTTCATGTTGGAAACTTAAATATATATATATATATATATATATATATATTTCATGAAGTTCAATGATAGTTTTCCTCTCAAGGTATGACTTTGAGTTTATCCCTAACTGATGTTCATCATGAAGTATTATAGTTTATGAATAAATATTAAGGTTTTTGTGTGTATTATTATTTTATAGAAAAACAAAATATGCTCATGAGGCATAAAATAAAGAATATGATTATTTATGTGTGCTGGATAACCTATTAGGTATACCAAACAGAGTGTCATATAGATTTATTTGGTATACTAAGGGTGCATGGATCATATTTGATTCCCCATTAACTGAGGTTAGTGATATACCTAGCACAAGAACCTTTATACTTTGATACCCTACTTACATAAGTCTACATATTGACTTAGCTAATACAGGGGTGGTTGGGTATGTTGCTGATCATGTCATTAGTTAGAGCTTAACCAAGATGATATTTTTCCACTTGCATGATGAATATAAAATTTGGACCCTCTATTGAGATAGATTGTGGGAGTGTGCAGACACACCTAGATATTGTATATATATTCGAATAAGGGGAGTATTATGTTCTTATCCATAAATATGAATGATATGTGATGTATTCATCGATCTAACTAGTCTACAGTCTAAGAATCTCGAATAGATGAGTTGGCTATATGGGATTGGCATGTTTCATGTAATATGGTTACTCAATGTCTTAAGAAAAGAGAAAATATGAGAAATCATGTTTTCATATGATGTAGATTAGTGGAAACAAGTATATAGATACATGTGTTTGATGGAGATCATGCTAGATCCCTTCATATATTGAGTAGAATTAATGCTTTGCTAGAGGTTTATCTTTATACATATATATGGATTCATAGATTCATATTTTTTATCAATGATATGAAGGCCCATGGGGTCACACTTTGTGGTTGACTAAATAAGGATTGAGTTTGACTTATAGAGATACTCTAAAAACTATTTTATAGTTGATCAAAAATTGTTTTGATGGGTATTCACAAAGTATTACATATGATGTGATACAATGTTAAGTTAATGATATCTTCACAAAAGAGTTTTGGAAGATGTCCAAAAGTGTTTTAGATATGATTTCACAAGTTATTATATATAATAAAATATAAGGTGAAATGACACAAAGTCTTTTAGGATTTAGTATAAGAGGGATATTGAAGAAGATATGCCATAAATCCATATTTTTATATGATATATATATGAGTTAAATTGTATTGCATGAAAATTATAATTTTCATGAAAAATAGGGTGTATCATTACATACAACTATATATGTGACCGAATGATAATGGTTATCACTTAATACAGTCTTACACACAAGCTATCATTAATGAACTCTTTCCTGAGATAAAATGGTAGGGAGGAGATATATTCATGTATGTGATACATGAACTGACCATGGCATTTAACTCATGCATTTCAACACGTGAGTCAATGTAAGTTGTTGAGGAGTGTTTTTAAAAAACTATATAACATTATCATAAAATGGTAGTATGTTAGATAGTTTTTACATTGTGTATAACCAAAAATCCAAAATACCTATAAATGTTTTCTTCTTCTTCCTTTTCATACCAAAAGAAAGGATAATCCTGCATGTATAACATTTGATTAATTAGCCCATGGATACACTATAGAGAGAGGATGTATTTTGGTCACCCTTGGAGATATTTATCAAACCCATGTATATGGTATTATGTGTAAGATATGCATTTATAATATTTATTAATTTATATTTTATACACAATGTAATATTATCTTGGAAATATATCCTCGAAAAATGGGTTTTAATCACTTTTTCTTCATTTGATAATTGTTATTATACTATAGAAAAACTATCCAGAAACAACAACCAAAAAAATATAATAGTTTTTATCCTTACAAAAATATTAGAATTTTATTCAAAATCAAAACCTTCCACCCGAGAATAGCCTTTGAAAATAAGTGGTTATTTATTTCTCAAAAGTTTTCCCTATTCATTAAGTTTATTTTTTAACACCAATATTTTTCCTATAATAATATTTCCTTCTGGTTGAGGAACAAGAACCCATGTGTTATTATTATTAATATGATATAACTCTTTATTCATTGTATTTATCTATTATTTATGTTAAACTACTTCTGAAATGGATTGTGTTTCTACCTATTAGATAAGTTATGTCTAATCCTCAAATCCTATTTTTCTTCTTTTCTAAATTGGAGATTTTTTATTTCTGGTGATATTATCAGATTCAATATGTTTTTGTAAAATCTTAATTTTTTGTGTTTTTATTCTAATCATGATTTCATCATCACTATAATGATTAGAATAAACCTGTATAATATTAGAATCACAATTGTCTTCCTTATCATTAACTTGTCTGGAACTTATCATTCCATATTCTATTACACCATCCTCATTATCTTCAACAACTTTTGTTACGGTGGAATTATTTTCAATAATTTTTACATTAAATAAATAAAAAATCTTATTTATTCATTTATTCCATAATTTATATCTTCTTATATTAGGTGAATAATCCATGAAAATTACTTCTTTCACATTTTCATCAAAATTTATAAGATCCAGATTTTTTTATCCTTATCAGGTAAGGAATCTAAAAACCTTGAAGTATTTCATTGTATAATTTTTATTATACCTCATCTCATCAGGAGTCATTTTTGATTTTGGTCAAAGTAAACATCTATTTTGAACATTAATAATTGTACTTATAGTTTCTCTCTCAAAGAATTTTTAAAGTTTATAATCAGATAACATGCCTTTTCCCATCTAAACCAAAATTATGTTTTTTATTTCTAATACTCCATTTTTTGAGGTGTGTAAAGAGAATTCTATTGGTGTTTAATTCCATTCTTCTTTAGGTAGTATTTGAAAGATTTACTTGTGTACTATTTTCTATTGTCTGTTCTATGCTTCAATATATATACACTCATCTCCTTCTCAACCTCCCTTCTAAAACTTTTGAAAAATTCTCCATACTTTGATTTATGTTTCATAAACATTGCACAAGTCATTCAAGTGAAATCATCAATGAAATTAATAAATTCCAAATCAAATTTTGTTTATTGATGTATCATTGATCAACATAGATCATAGTGTATGAGATCAAGTGGTTTGGTGGATTGGATTTCAATATTCTTATGTATTCCACTAACCATCCTTCTTTTCTAAAAAGTTACAAAAATAGTATCATCTTTATTCTTCAGTTGTGGTAAGTATCTTACATCATCTTCTTTTGAAATTTTTCTCATAATATTCTAGAAAAAATTTCCAAGTCTTTGATGCCATAAATTATTTTCATCCTTAGTACTTAAGTAACAAGAATTATAGGGATATCTGATATAAAATAGATTTCCACTAGTTATTTCTCCCTAAGTGACAACCTTTACATCTTTCAAACATCAGATTATGTGAGAATAATTTCTAAATGTAACTTCCTTACCATTATCATAGATTTTGATAACACTCAGTAATTTGTGCTTAAGTCCATAAAAAAACATAACTTCCTTAGGTTTTAAATTCTGATCCTAAATCTTAGTCATGCCAATTCATCTTATTTTTAAATAACTATCATTTAAAAAGGTGAATAATCATCCTTCATGTTCTTCAATATTTGTTAATATATTCACATCACCTATGATATGTGAGGAATAAACACTATCAAGAATTCATGGTTTATTAATTTTTATAGATTTTATAGTAGTACCAACAATAAAAGTTATATCTTCAATTTTCTTTTTCCCAAATTCCTTTTATTTTTTGGTAAGATTAATTTACCATGGAAGTGTCATCATAAACTTTTCAACATAGTAACCTAGTTTTTCACTCCTTACACAGATTTCCTCCAGGCAGTCAAATTAGTTTTTACTTAAGAGCCTTTTAACTTTTGATGACTTTTATTTTGTTACTTCCCGCAAATTTGGAGAGTTACTTTCATTTATTCTTATATTGAACCCCCTAAATTTTTGCCTACTTCAAGGGAGATAAATATTATGAAAACAATCATACACCTTGTACCTGTATATCCCACAATGACAAAAATATTCATTGAACCTTTATCTTCTATAGAAGTGTGACTTTTCCTTATGATACTTTTGTTGAGATTCAATATGATTACCAACACTTTATTTCCCTTGGCGTGAGGAATCATTCTTTTGAGAGTTATTTTTAACTTCCATTAGTGTGATGTGTTTTTCACATCCTATCTCAAACCAATATCTCCCATTATTAATTCTTACACTTGTATGGTTAGTATAATGAGATGAACTTTTAAGTTTAGTGAGTGTATATTTAACCTAATTCCTAGGATGAGTTATTCTATCACATTGATACATTTTACCCTTTAACTCCAAATCATTTTTAAAATTATCATTCATTTTATTCAAGGTATTTTCAAACTCAAGACATCTTGATTGTGTCTTATATAGATCATATTCCTTAGTATTGAGTTTTTTATTAATATCTTACACCATTTTTCCTTATTATTTAACTTTCATCTTGATATTCTTAATTTATTCTATGTAGAGTTCTTACTTTTTGAGGAATTACTAATTTAATTCATTATTATTTTCACTTTCCTTCTTCAACATTATGGTTTCTTTATTGAGTTTTGTATTTTTATCAAGACATTCCATAAGTTTTTCTCTCAATTGATATTCCATACAGGTTTATTCACTTTCTTCTTCTTCAATGGTTGTAGTATATTTCTTTCTTTCAACATAATCCATGAAGGTTTTGAATTATTCAGATTCTTCATCATTTGATAAGTTTTTATCAGTAGAGTTATACTATACTTTTATATTCAACATACTTATTTTTTTGGTGAATTTTTCTTACTCCTGGAGGAATGCTTATTTTCCTTATAAGTTTCCAAAAATTTTCTTCAAAATAAACATCATTATATTATACTTCTTTCTTCATTGGATAGTTCATTGAAAAACATTTGATTCCTCCATACTCAAAGAATTTAAGTTGGAGTTTTCATTTGTACTTTCCTTTACCTTTCCAGTAATTTTTAGAGACAAGATACATGATTATATCATTCACTTCATTATCATATTCCTTTTCTTTTAATTAACCAAGGCCCATTACCTCATGTTTCAGTTCTTGGATCTTTATATTCCTCATAGATTTGAAATTCATTTCCTCCTTGATATTATTTTTGAATTTTGAGGATTTACTCATCTCATACCTAACAAGAAAGTTATGTAATTCATCAAGGAAAAATCATCTTTATCTTCTAAAGTAGAGTCTTTAGGATCAAAATTATTTGGGAAGTTCCTCATTAATTTTTTTAACAATGATTGAATTTTCCAAGACATCCCTAAATCCTTTGATTTTACTAACAATTTCATTGACTCTGGTGAAATATTCATCAATAGTTTTATCTTCCCCTATTTTGATATCTTCAAACTTTATTCTCCAGATTTTAAGTTTTTCTTCTTTTCCTTTTAAATTTCCCTCAAAGATGCTTATGAGTTTTCCAAAATCTCATTTTCTATTTTGATACCCATTAGCTTCATATAAAAATTTTCTAACAAGGACATAATAATAGTATTCTGAGATTTTCCATCAACCTAAAGATTTATTTTTTTAGAAATTATCATAGGATCATCTTTCTAAATGGATGGAAACCCTATAGTAGTTACATCAATCACCTCCAGACCAAGATACATGATATATGGTATTATTTTACTTTTCCATCCATGAAAAAAAATCTTTCAAAAGTAGGAATACCCATGCTATTAACTGATTTGAGATTATCCATGATAAGTAATAAATGGATCTCATAGAGGGAATCTAGAGGATCTAATACCACTTTAACTTCCTAGGAATATAAAGATCATTGGGGGGGGGGGGGGGTAAATTAGTGATGATTTTTGTCAATTTCATTTTTCTTGAAATTAACCCCTAAAAATCGTTAAAGGTTTGATCCTATCAATTTTATAACTCTACCTCACTAATATTCAAATATAAGAAAGTAGATCAAGACACATAAGATTTTAGAAGGTTCGCCCCCAATGTGGATGACTACACCCTTTCCATGCTGAATTCCATCAGAACAAAAAAATCCACTATATAATAAAGAGAATATAATCGAGACACCCCCATCAAACTCCTTATGTCTTCTAATAGTTAATTATACTAGCTCCCACTAGTTACAAAATTTTTATTATACTTACGAGAAAAAAATAAAATAATAACTTTTAAAGAAGCTCATAAATAAATCTCTAAAATCTCCATTTGGTACCTCTCTATCCATTACGTATCTATCTGGTACACCTTTATCTGGTGAAACTCAATCTGTTTAGTATTTTTTGGGTACACATTTATTCTATTAACCTCTTTCCACTACACCTCTATCCACTAAACCTTTGTCTGGTGTGCCTCTTCTTCTTCTTCTTCTTCAAAAAAGTGGATTCCTGGTTGCTAACTCAAAATAAAAAACCTTTAGCACTTATTTTAATGCACAAAAATATTTACTTAATGAACCTTCACCCCCTTTATATAGTAAAACTTCCTTTAAAAAAATAAGAAGAAATCACAAGCTTCAATTTGAATTTTCCCTCTCAAGTAAACTTATGTTTGACTGCCTTCAATGCAATGAAAATTTCATCACACATCTTTTCGATATAAAATCATGAAGGAAAATATTTATTTATAAGAGTTCCTCCATCCAATAACACTTCATATAGTTCTGATTTGTCTAATTCTTATCGACTCGATTATCTTAGTCTAGCATACTTATGTTTTCTCCATTTAGTGATCTTCACATGATTCCTCTATCTGATGGACTCACATAAATTCATCTAGCTTGATTTGTTTGACAATATGGTATGTCTCTATCTGATGGATTTGATATTTATCTATCTTTTTATCCTTATAAGTTTTATTTTGATGTACATTGAATAGGTATGTTTGATCGAATTCATAATTTTCTATCTGGTATAACTTTACAATATAATGTATGATGATCTTCAGCTTTCTCTTTGCAAAGAAAACATAAGTTTTATTTTGTCTGATTATCTTTATCTGATCATATTGACTTTCTAGACTTGTTCTGACTTGTTCCTCAAATCTTCACTCTGTCAAGTATACTTTATATATTTCTTATTTTATTTGAGTTACAAATTCTTCATCCCAATCATTCCTAGTCCGATGAAATCAATTTAGAAAACTTAATACAACAAGAAACTTCATAACTTCAAACCTTCAAACTTTGTAAATATTGTAACTTCATCATTTTATAACTTAAACTGCATACAAACTATCTATATCTGGAAACATCATTCTTCTATATCCAGTAGGCTTGTTCTGTTAACCTCAGTCTAATATCCATGAAGTTTCACATACTTATATCTTAAAAAACTTTAGTTATAACCATATGAAACTTTTAGTAATAATGATATTTGGAACATTGAGGATCAACAAAGAATCTTCTAACTTGGTAAGGAAAGTAGCAAAAAATTTCTTATGATAAAAAACAAATGTAATTCTCTTAAAATAAAAAAACATTCAAACAAAAGATATTGAAAAAAAATACAAAAATAATTAAAAAATCATCCCAAAGGATATTAAAAAAAATAACGACAAAAAATTATATCAAAATGAAAAGTAGATCCTTGAATATAAAGGTCTGAGTTTTTGGCGCTTGACCTTGCGTGCTTATGGAGGTTGGAAACAAAGGATTAAGGTGAGGAATCGAATTGGAAATGAATTCAACCCAAACTAAAATATCATATTGGAATGAGTTATATTACATTGTGATTTATTCTAGACAAAGTTAATTTTACATGAGTTTTGGAGCTAAAGGAAGGTGTCATCACTGACCATTATGACCCAGGCATTGCACTGTGGTTTTATGATTACAAAGTGACAACTTAAATCACGACATAATGATATGTGGAGGAAATAATAGTGTCATGATTAGATGTTATGAAGAAGGTGGTTAGGTTTTAGTTTTAATCTATGTTTTTTTAGGGATTCATATACCACAACATAGAATTTCACTTCATGACATTATGAATCTCAATGAGTGTGAATTTAAAAGGTAACTGGATATGGATTATGGGATAAAATTATACACGGTGTGAATTCCAAGTCAACCCTTTAGTTTATGTGATTATGGTGTAATGAATAATATTTCATTATAATGTATTGGAGATTATCAAATTTGAAAGGGAGTGATTGATAAGATTTAAAGGGAGTACATGTATTTTAATGCCACAATTTCCAAATCCATTTTTGACTAACCTTTATTACATCATAATTCATGTCATCACACCATAATTTTCTTCATCTTTATTAATTTTTAAATTTTGGCTAGTCTATATCCTTATTATAACTTGATACACTGTTATAGGGGAGGGGTAAATCAGAGTGTCAACTTTTTTCCCATAATGTAGGATCTTTTTCCCATGTTGTTAGGAATGTGTTAAACTTTTCATAGTTTGTAGCACATCCACCAAAAAACAAATGATGAAATGAAAACAAGGAACAATTATTTTACTTGGATCATCATTGAGGTCTATTCTAAGGAGTATAAACATAATGTTGTGTTGGTGTAATAGAATCCTCTAATATTCACTATTTTAGTGGAAATACTTATTTAGTTATAATCACTCCAATCTAGGTTCACTACCTTTACAATTTGATTTAGGTATGAGAGTACTTTCTCCCTCAAATCACTTATGCCAAATCCTCCTATAATCATTACTTCAAATAAATACTTCCTCAATTTAACAACTTTAAAGTCACCTCCATATCATCAATAAATAATTATTTGTTTTTCATCATGAATTAAATATTATGATTCTCTAATGAACTCCACAAGCTTGGATTAGATAATCCTTTTCCTTGGTATAACTTCACCCAGGTACGGCTTCACCCAAGTGTGTCTTTGTTAGAGTTGGTGCCCTAGAACTAACTTTTAAGTACTTTATGATTACTTTTATTCATGTATTTGGATATTAATAAAAGTTCTTATTACATCATGATTTTTCTTCTACATAGCATAGTACGTGATAATGTCCTAAAAGTAATTGTCGCACTGAAAGGTTATATCAATTCCTCACTATGATGAGAACTTAGAAGTGTCATAATAGTATTATTAAATATAATTTATATAGCCATATGATATCATTTTATGGGACATAGATAATACAGGGTATCAGGGGTGGATACTCATAGGATTTTGAGACACTTTCTTATGGTGTACACCCTTGGTAATCTTTAGTACAGAAGGTTATGTGAACATGACCCACCAACATGAAATCCACATTTATATATGTCAATAGATTTAACTTTCCACAAAATTGTTTAATGATACTTATGCTTTAATATTATTATTAACACATTTCATGAGTCACATACTTTTATGTATTAATGAAAACCATGAAAACATGTTCTCATGGTGAGGTAGGACATATCGGGTGCGTCATGAGTGATATTGTATTAATGACTAATGTGAGAAAGGATTTATCCCTTCTATTCTAGAATGAAAGTTAATATCTTAAGCCCTTTGATAAGGATTGGATTTCCTGATTAATACCATGTCCATGGTAGTGTTGTCGATTTTTTTTTCATAAATTCAAAGAATGAGACATCAAACACATAGGTTTATGACATTAGAATACAAATTTCTTGATTAGAGATACCAAGATAAAAAGATTATATTACACAATGTACATTCATAGAAGGTTACATGTCATTGCAACATTAACTTCTTTCTCTATGGGAGACTTGGTATATTGGTAGATTCTAACCTTGGAATTTAAGTAGTGTATCCCAATACCACCAAGAAAGGGTCCTAAAGGGCCACACATTAAGTTTATTCAAAACCTCAGTTAAATTCTATATAAATTTAACATGTTAGATAAAGATTATGCTTGTACACAGTTTAATAATTATTCATGTTGGTTTGATAACAAATATTCAATCAATAATTATTCAAGAGAATATATATGTGAGTTGAATATTTAATAAATATTTATTTACCAAGTATTTATTTATTTAATTACATGAATATAAAATATTTATTTATTCCAATTTATTCATAAGGCAACAAAAAAATTATTTATCTAGTTATATAAATATTTAATAAATATTTAATTTAGTGGATATAATATTTATATATTTATTGGAGAATAATGTAGTGGTAATTAATTAATTAATTAATTATTCATTTTTCAAGGATAGATAAACATTGTGGAGGATTAACAGACTGAGTATTATGGTCTAATGATAAATGTCATATTAAATATCATTTGAATAAATATTAATTTATTTATTCAAGAAAATAATATTATTTTATCCTTGATTTTAGCATATTTAAATTAAATAATAATAATAATATTAATATTTAGACATGGGGTTCATTGGAAATTAAGACAATAATAAGGGACCATGTACAATTATTTATTTTCTAACCCTAGCACTATATAAACCCAATTACGACATTATCCAAATTTGAGATATTTATTCCATCATTGTGCACAATTAGATCTAAATAGAATCCTCTCAATCCCTAGAGAGATCCCTCCCATTAACACTTTGAAGAATGAAAAACAATTCTCCTCCTCTATAAGAATGACTTCTTTTTCTCTTGAAGGATTCAGTTATGATCAAAAGTGATCATCACAAGTGTTAGATTCATCTGTGCTAGCACCTAAATAATTCTATAATGATGATCAGAGGGTTTTGAAGCATGTGTGGATCACTACTAGAGGAAATATACCCTTTATTCCTCTGATGCAACAATGATATAATAAAAGTGTCTTCTGTCTGATCATTAACAATGAAGAAATAATTTCATGATCAAGGTAATTATAAATATATTTATAAATGAATTATAAATTACATGTGATGATCCTAAATTTGATTCTGGGATTAATATGTTAATCAACCATTGATTCAATTCCTTTATTCATGCCGTTATTCATCATGTACATCACAAATTAATTATTTATTATGAAAAAAATTCATGTTGTTCATGCCTCCACCAGTTCTTCCACTACACCCTTAACCTTAAAGTGGTATTAAATTAGTTACATAATAATTTATAATAATTTATTATTCATTGATTGATCATACACAATTGTTCTTAGTTTTCACTTATAGTTTATTCATTCTTTTGTAAGTTTAATTAACATGTTTTGAAATATTAATTATTTTCATTCAAGTTTCACACCATCTTAAATAGTTTATGATCAGATAAAGAACGATCAAAGATACCATCAGGATATGCTATAGATTATGGCCGGTAGGTAAAATTATATGGCGTGTGACTGAAGTAAATATTGCGTACCTAATTTCACTAGACCTAGACGTGTCACAAGATACATGAAATTCCAAACAGTAATAACATGCAAAGAATTTAATGCACATTGCGTATTGATCGGGTCTGCTTGATACATGATCTATTGGACCACATGATGTGTAGCTGACCTACACACCATGTAGTCTACATGGTTTAGCAATGAAATTCATTCTAAATGTGTGGCCAAATACACAAAATAAGCTATGTGAGACCGACATACCATATCGTTAATGAGAGACACAATGTGTAGTTGGAATACAAATCGTGTAACTCATTAATTCCCACATTCGAAGAACATATTGAGTCCAAAGTCACATTACAAATACACACGATAAATGGAACACACAATGTGTAGCTTGTTAGTACACACTGTGTAACCTGGATGAGTTACACATCGAGTCCCTCAATATTTATCTCAGACACATGGTAAGCGATGAACATTATGTGTTGCTCATTAGTACATGTCATGTAGTCACCTAGTAAAGAATAAAATTAAAGTACATAAATAATAATTAATTACAACATTAAAAACCTAATTAAACTGTTGGAATATGATGTGTTGAATGTGTAATAAGGTTTTCATAATTAATAAATTCTCAATTAATTCCATGTAATTATCTATAAATAATGGTCAAGACATTTATATTCCATATTGTATTTATGATAGGCATCTCCAAGAGACTTTAGATTGTCATTAAGATAAATGAAATTAATTAATTATCAAGTTAAATTAAATTAAATTAATCCAAGTTTATTTATATTAAAAATAAATATCAAATTGAAGTGAATGTTAGCTATTGTACTTTTCTATATTCGTTATATACTATGTAGAAGACCACGATCTTAGACCGACCTGTGTATGTGATTGATTGATTTAATTTATTATTTCATGTTTTTTATAATAATTTATTAAATTAAATAATGTTCTGTGAATCATTTATCCCCTCTCATCATGTAGGGATTGTGTGCTATGGTTTCTTTTATGAAAACCCACCTTAACCAGTCATTTGGTCCCCCTCTCCTGCATGTGAGTAAAATTATGAAATTGATGTAGCTCTCAGGTGAATGGAGGTAGTTCAATTTCAGATCCTAGGTGAAACCAATCTAGGAGGTACATAATAACATAGTTAGAATGCTGCAACTTAAACCATTATTGGTTCTAGTAGTTAATTACCTATGTTTAAGGGTTGTTTTATCATCTTCTAGATAAACCAACCATTAGAGAAGAACATATTCATACCACAATTGAGTCAAAAAGATACTATCAACACTTTCTTACCTTAATTTTGAAAATCAAAATCCACTTCCTTAAAAGTTTATACATTTATAACTTTTATACTTCCCAAGACTCTAAGACATTTTTGTAGGAAAGTTTAATGTTTTATCAGATGAAGAATATCTCTTCCATCAGATGAAACTTTCTTAAGTTTATTAAATGGAAGATATTAATTCCATCAGATGGAGTTTTCTTATGTATACTGGATGAACATGTACTTTTTACATATGATAGATGAATACTAAGTTCATTAGATGTAGGTTTATAAAGTCTAGAAGATGAAGTATAGCAAAGTCCACTGAATGAAGTTCTACCAAATCTATTGGGATGACTTTATTAGATGAAGGTAGACATGTCTACTGGATGAATGTTTATAAACCTACATAATGAATAAATTTATACATTCTACTGAATGAAGAATCTTCATTCTACCATATAAAACCTACACGCACTATAGTGGTGTAAACCATGACAACTATTATATGGAGATGTTGTACAAAACCTTTTCAAGAGTAGAATGAGTTCATTTTATGTCGTTACAAATGATCCTAATAAATAAGAAATATGACTATTATAGGAACATATTTAAATAGAGCCACGTGATCAAAGATAAAGAGCATTTAAAATTACGATGATCTAAAGTTTCTGTGAAATTTTAGTAATGACTTGTTACATGAGAGCACTTTATTGTATTTTTTAGAGAGTTTTTACTTAAGGAATCTATTTTTGAGGATATTTTTAAATGTATTAAGTTTTGATTTTTCAATACTTGTGTTTGATCTTTTTTGATCAAGGGATCTTAGGGTAGATAGATAGAGGTTATTCTGATTGGTTTGATTGAGGGTTCCCAAGGTTAATAGAAATAGAATCTGTGTTTGATCTTACTGATTGAGGAAATCCATAGATATGAAGGAAAACCTAATGATAGGGTGAATATCATGGATACCTTAGGTCCAGTTAAAGAATTAATTAACACTAAAGGTTAAAGTGTGTATAATTTGTTATAATTTTTTAACTTTTCTTATGTACATTATAAAGTTCTTTTTAATTGTCTTTTACAAGTTAATATTTTTTCTATGTATGTTATAAGAATAGTTTTTATAATTTTTATAAAACCTTTTCTAACTTTGATTATAAAGTGTATTAGTATAAAAATTTATTTGATAACTTTCTTAAATATGTTTTCAAATATTGTAAGATTTATTTTTTATAAAATTCAATTCACCCCACTTATAGATAACTTTATACTCTTTCAATCCCAAATTTGGTACTATATTTGGTTTATACTTCTTATAAACTTTTACACTAACATGTTTTTGTAGAAAAGAGTATATTTTGTTATAATATGGCAGGTTTATCCATTGGGACACTTGAAAATCTAAATTGAAGCAGACCACCAATCTTTGATAGTGCTGATTATGAGTACTGAAGAGATCATATAAATACTTTTGTTATCAATACTGGTGTGTAAAATTTTATTATGATGACTGGAAGCTATCCAATTCCCGATAAGAAAGTTTATACTTTTACTCAAGAGGAGAAATTTGAATATCAACTTAATTATCATGGTAAAATACTTTAATGTGTTCTATGACTAGAAATATATACATCCAAATTTCATTTTTTGAAATTTATAACAATATTTAGAAGAAATTTGAAGTAAGTCATTTTGGAACTACTAAAGTTGTGGAAAAGAGAAGAGAAATGTTACAAGGAGACTATATATATTTTTATTTTCTACTAGGAGAATTAGTTTTATAGATGCATCAACATTTTATGATCATCTTAAATAGTCTATAATCTCTTAGATATAATGATATAACTGATGATTAGTTGGTTGAAAATATTATAGATATAATGGAAAATGAGTGGGAGTCAAAGATAATAGATCTTGATGATACAAATCATCTTATAAAGATAAGATTAAATGATTTTATTGGAAATATCATGAAATATAAGGGTAGATTAAAAATATATATAAAAAAATAGAAAAATAAAAATGGTTTATAATTTTCTTCTATATATACTACTTCTATGAAATCTAGATCTTGTAAAAAAATTCATAAATTTTCTAAGAAGAAATCAAAAGTTGAGACTGAAAGTAGTTCATATGAATAAATTGATATTGAACTTGATCAACATGATAAAAAGTTGAATAATATAATTAGAAATAAAAAATTTCATTATAAATATAAGAAGAATGAAAAAGAAATAAGTGATAAGAAACACACTTATGAAGTTATTTTCTATGAATGTAAGAAGTCTAGATACATAAGAACATATTGTTAAAGGTTGAAAAAGAAAGATAAGAATTTGATAAAGTTTTATAATATCAAAGGTAAGAAAAGTTTCAAAGCCACTAACACTTGGAGTGAAAGTGGTGGAGACAGTTCTTCAGAAATTTATTCTGACAATAACAGTGATATTCAGAATTTTATTAGTTTTTATATAAATATTCCAAAGACCAACCAATGATATATTCTAAAGTTATCTACTAAATCCCCAATAAATATAACTTTGAATGAAAACTATCTATATTCAAATAATAAATATAGTACCACTTATTCTTTTGAATAAAAAGCTATTACACCTAATGATGAGGATACTCTACTGAGTTTTGAAGAAGTTTTTAGATATGATACCTTTATTTAAAATAAAATTAATAAACTTTTTAAAAAATTTGAATATACTAGGGAATCTCTTGTTAAATAAAATTATATTTTTTAAACTTTCCTTATAAATTTCAAATATTACTTCATAATTAGATAAGAAATATAGTTTTTCCTCAACCAATGAAGATAATCATTTAGTTGTGAAATTGAACTCTGAAATATTTAGTCTAAAAAAACTTATATCAAATTTTACTTTTGGGAAGGAAAATTTTGATAATCTATATAAACAGGTGATACCTCATAGAAATACCTTTGTAATTTGTTTTACCAAAGAAGAACCACATTTTCAAAACAATTACTCTGTTCCAAAAAGTGCACCCTTCAATATGAAATGTCAGAGAGGTGGGATTTGGAAGAATAGATATTCTTTAATAAATATTTAATCTTTTAGTTTTCATAAATCCTATATTTCAAAATAATTAATATTCATTTTACATAAAATGGTTGGGAAGATATGGATTCCTAAGTTTTTATTTTCTAATAATTTTGGACCCAAACAAGTTTTGGGTACCAAAATCATAACTTTTCTATTTCACAGAGAAAAAAATCACCAATAGAAAAAATATTTATTATATGTATATTTATTATTCTAGACATGTGACTGAAAATAAGAAATGTTTCTATAATATTATAAAAGATAAATAAAAAAGTTTAATTTGAAAATACAAAAAATGGATTCTGGAATAAATATGAAAGGTAAAAAAATCACTTTTGGAGATAATACCTAAAGAGAAATTTATGGTATTACTGATATTGTATTTCTTGGTAAATATTTAATTTCAAATGTTTTATTTTTTTAGATATTAATCACAAAATTATTAATATAATTCAATTATGTGATGAAAGATATATTTTGAACTTTAGGAATGATAAATATAATGTTCAAATTTCTTATGGTAATTTTATTATTTATACTGATAAGCATGAGAATGTATACACTCTAAACATAGAAAACATTAGAATATGAGATCTACCTTACCTTAGTGAAATGGAATAAAAATATTGGTTATGACATAGAAGGTTAAGACACTGTAATGTAAGAACCTTATCTATTATTTCTAAGAAATGATTCATTGTAGATCTATGAGAGCTTAGGTTTAATTATTTTAAATTTTATGATCCTTATAAATTTGTAAAGAAACATAAGTAAAATTTTGTAAACTATAAGAATCGGAGGAAAATACTATTTATATTTCTTGGTTTATGACTACAGTAGATATACCTGGGTCTATTTTCTATATAAAATTCAGAAGTGTTTTTATATTTTGAAACTTTATAGTTCTTGTTAAAAATAATAAAAATCTACCTTTGGTAACTATTCATAGTGATCATGGTGGTTAATTTTAAAATTATTATTTTGAAATTTTTTTGTATTAATAAAGGTATTATATATAACTTTTTATCTCCTAGAACACCTGAGAGAAATGGTGTGGTTGAATGGAGAAATAGAATTCTTCAAGAAACTAACAGAACCATGTTTATTAAATACTCAATTGCTAAACATTTTTAGGATGAAGGTGTTAGTATTGTCTGATATACTATAAATCACATTTTACTTAGATCTTTTATTAATAAAACTCCTTACAATTTATGGATAAGTAGAAATAAAACACTTTCTTAGTCCATATTGTTTTGATGCAAAGTATTAATCTTGAATACTAAAGACAATTTACATGAATTTTATACAAAATATGATGAAGGTATTTTCCTTATATATTCTATTACTAGTAAGGATTATTGTGTTTTTAATAAATATACAAGTACTCTTGAGGAAATAATACATGTTAAATTTTATGAAACCAACCCTTTTCTTTTTAAAAAACTCAAAACTACATCTTCATATGATCTTTTTGCAATTAGTTTTCAAACCATGTTGAAAAATTATTCACACAAGAGAACAACTGAAGAAATATTTTGTGAAGTTATACCTCTAGAATAAACTGATTTTTTTTGAATAACAATTTTTTATAAATCTAATTAATAAGACAAAATCAGATAATCTTACCATTGATAATGTCATTGGTGATATAGATCAACTAGTCAAAACTTGAATTTCTTTAAGAAATGAATGTGAAAATTGTGTATTCTTATCACACTTTGAACAAAATAATCCTGATGAGCCTTTATTTGATAAATATTAAATAAAGAAAATATAGGATGAACTTAATGAATTCAAAATGAAAAAATTTTGGACTTTGTTTTGAATAACCTAAATTTTTTCCTGTAATTGGAGTAAAATGAGTATTCTGTAATAAAAATGATGAAAATGGAATAATTTTCAGAAATAAGTCAAGGCTTATTACTAAGGGTTGTAATCAATAATAAGGTATAGACTATAAATCAACTTTTTCTCCAGTGGCTATACTTGGATATATTTATATACTTCTAGACTGTACAACATTATTAAATTTTACTCTTCCTCAAATAGATATGAAGTGCACTTTTTTTAATAGATATACACAAGAGGAAGTTTATGTAGAACAACCAAATGGTTTTAAAAATACAAAATCCTTGAATAATGGTTTTTTAATTACTATGAAACTCTATGGACTTAAATGATCCCCAAGAACCTAGTATAATAGACTTACCTATTTTTTACTTCAAAATATTTTTTTAAGGGAATTGATGATCCAACAATTTTTATTAAGAAAGTTCTTAAGGAAACCATCATTGTTAAAATTTATGTAAATGAAATTATATTTTGTTTAACTCAAAAATTAATTTATGATTCCTTTGAAAATCATATGAAGTTTTAGTTTTAAATGAGTATGATGGGTGAACATAAATTTTTCCCATGTTTTTAAATTTCTCAAAAACCAGAAGGAACTTTCATATCTCAACAAAAGTATGTAAAATATTTACTTAAGAGGTTTGGATATAGAAATATTAAAAGTATTAATACTCCTATCAAAACCTCAAAATCTTTAGATTTTTATGAATCTGGGAAACTAGTAGATCAAAAACCTTTTAGAGGAGTGATTAATAATTTACTATATCTTATAGCTAGTTGATCATACTTAATGTTTTTTGTATGTATATGTGTGAGATTTAAATATAATACTAAAGTATCTCATATTAAAGATATTAAATTATTTTTTTACCTTAAGGGAATTATGGATCTTGGATTATTTTATTCTTCTGGAAATTATTTTTAACTAAAAAGTTTATCAAATGTTGAATTTAGTAGATATAAAATAGATAGAAAAAGTACATCTAGAACTTTTTCATTTCTTAGGAGAGGCTTTAGTTTCTTTCCTTTATAAGAAACAAATTTTAGTAGCACTTTCCACTACTAAAGATGAATAAGTAGTAGCTAGAAGTTGTTATGCTAAGGTGTTGTGGATGCATCAAACACTCACTAACTTTGGTATGAGTTTTAATAAAACTCCTATTTTGTATAAAAACACAAGTTTCATAGATTTAAGTAAAAACTCAACACACTACTCATGAGATAATAACATATACATAAGACACCATTTCCTTTGGGATCACACATAAAAAGTATATATCATTTTAAAATTCATCAGAATGTAAGAAAAACTTGCTGATATATTTATAAAACCCCCAAATTATGATAGATTTCAATATATTAAATAAAAGATTAGAATGGTCAACATAAAATGACCATCTATATACTTTTTTAATACCTAGATTTTTACAGCAAATAAATCCTTGAAAAATGAGGAGAATTTTTTTCTTATGTTTTGGAAAAAAAATTCTTCTAAAATTTTCTTAAAATTTTTGAGAAAAATGTTTCTTATTTTACTTATGTTTTGTATAATTTTTTAGACAATGTTTTTAGAAACTTCTTAAGTTTCATCAGACTGAGATCCATCCTAACTTTTATTGGACATAATCATTACTTATTATCACTTTCTTAGGAAACCAAGAAGTTCATATTACCAGACAAAATTTCATAAGAAAGTTTATAAAAAATTTTATTTGGGAGGTAAAATTTTAATCATTTGTTGTAAAATTTTCTATCTATTATTACAGTCTTTTCTATGTTGTTTATAACTTTTATGAAAAAATTTATTAATTTTTATTCCAATATTTTATATTTCATTAGAATAATATTTTTTTTGATAAAACTTATAGATTTTCTAACAAATGTTTTAAACTTTTGAGAGTTCAAAACTGTTAAAAGTTATTAAAATAATTACATCGTTATCTTTCAAAGATAAAATCTTGGTAATTTTTTTTCAAGAAAGTTACTCATCTATTATATCTATTTGTAAGTTAGATCACCTATCTCTTTATGAGTCTATATATAGGAGAAGTGGGTCACCAATCCTGTATTACCTAAATTTTGTGGTGAGATCATGCCATATAGATTTATTTCTATCTGATTGGTTTTTAGTTCACCCATTAGTTTTCAAGTTTGTATGATTAGAACTCATGGCATCCTTAGAATAATTTTCTAATAGGGAAGCTATTATGGAATGGTTGATAGAAATAAAGTGGTTTGAAAATTAGTATTCATTGTTAAAGTCAGAAATTATTTTTCAAGGGTGGGATGTCAATGTGATTTGAAATAATATTTTGATTTATATTACCCTACTATTGTAATAGAGTTTTATATTAATGTAAAGCTTAATGAATTTAATGGTATTAAAGTTCATATTTTAATCTATTTATAAAGTCTTATAATATCAATATCAAATAAGTTATTGAGCTAGTTGAGATACCACTTGAAGGAGAAGCTAGTATTGTTACACACAAACTTACAGAAAGTATTTGATCCTTGAAGAAATAAAGAGTTTAAATTTCCTTATTTCATACTTATGAAAAATTTAGGAATTTATCCCATATTTCACCAGATTCAAGTACAGTCTCTCTTGTTAGGTTGGATATGATGATGGAAGATGGTATAGAGAAGGGGGGGATAAACTTTTATTAAAATTATCAAAGTTATTAAAAATAATTTTGAAACTTTTTGGTTTAAAATTATTAGACAATTATTTCTTAAAAGAATAGGAATAATGGATGTGTGAAGAGTGTATACAAAAAAAATTAAAGAGAAGAACACAAGGAATTTTTATAGTTGTTTGAATATAAATGATCCTAATCCAGTCTTCACACACCGACTAATGGAGTATGACACCCACTATAAGAGAGAGAGATAATTTTACATGGGAGAAATATAAACCCATAATCTTACACTGGGATGAATCCCAACGTAGGACTTTGTGAGGAGTATCCCCAAACCTAACAATAAATAGCCCTTTATGGGAGTAGACAGAACCCTAATATTTCTACTAGGAGCAGACCCAACATAAATGTACTACCTTTTGTTTAGGTAATAATAATCATGAGAATACCTTTTAGATTTAGTATAACCAATGATATAAAATATTAATTGTAGACCTCTACCCAGATAGAAAAGATAAAACAAATATTACAATTGAATAGAAGCAGAATAATTGCAGTTGATGAAAACAGTTGATGCAGGCCCTTTTGAATGATGTAGAAAGTATAATACGAGAACTCCAATAAAGGTATAGTTTAACTCTTCAAGGTGATATGGAAGTTGAATAATAATTTTTCCTCCCTTAAGAGTTCATCATAATTGATGTAAATAGTTAAGCACTAGACCACTTGATTGATGTAAGAGTATAAAAGTATGAGATCACCTATTATCATCATCAAAATTCATGTAACTATTCAAAATACCCCTGATTCATTTAAATAAAAATCTATTTGGAATATACACTTGAGAAAATAGTTAGAATAATAAAAGTGATAAAACTGAATTATCGAGTGGAGAGATAAATTATCAATGCATAATAATCACTCAACTCAGGTCCATTATTCAAAATAATAAATAATAATTCAAAATAATAAGTAAAAATTTAAAATAATTTTAAATCACCCATTAAATAATTTAAATAGTATCTATAATAATAGATTAATTAAATATCCCAATATAATAGAAAGTTTGAATTTGAAATGTAAAATTTAAAAACATTCCGTTTAAAACAAACAGTAAATATGCGGAGAAATTTAAAAATTAATAACACAACATTAAATATATTAAAACAAGTTTGAATGAGTTTAATATCAATTAATATTAATTTATAAATAATATAATCAATGAAAACAACATAAAATATTAAAAACAATTTTTGAGTTTCAAGCTGTAATTTTCATGCATGAAAATATAACAACCTTTGATCTTTACAAAAAACATGTTTAAAATAATGAAAAACAATTAAAACAGGTTCTAAATAATTAATATGAATTTTTAAAGTCATTAAAAAAATTTAAACATAATAAATACACTCTCAATAAATCAATATAAGAAACAAAATATAAAACAGAGAAAAATTTCTTGTAGGATTTTTATGTATCCAAACTCACATAGGTGAATTTCATGTAGGCATTTTTATTTATGTATGAGAATTGAAAACATAAAAGAATTAATAAAAGGTATTCATGTAATAAATTAATATAATGGATTCTTATAATAGATATCACTATGTGGTGATTTACTCATGTATTCAAATTTCTCACATAGGCGATTCATGTAAGGGAATTCCTAAAAACTGAAAAAAGATTGAATTTTCAATTTTTAGACCTAAAAAAGACATTGTTAAAGGTGGAATAAAATTTTTATCTTCTTGAATTATATTTATATAATTTCATTATCTTTATAAAAAGTCAATAATCACCTTAATCGTATTTATATAACTCAAGTTATCATAAAAAAACATTAGCAAAACAGTTCTGGAAAACTGCAAAAAATAGACTAAAATCATATAGTAACTTCTATCATAATTTAATACAATATGTAGATTAATTAAGAAGTTAATGTCTTATAGTTAAATTTAAATAATATTATTATATTTATAAAAAAAATAATCACTCGATTTTTATTTCTATAGATGAATATATGTTAGAAATACATAGGGAAACAAATTTTGGAAAATTAGCTACATGGATCTCAAAACAACTATGTGAATCTCAAATTAGCTATGTGGTTACACAATTGGATACATGGTGAAAAATGATTTTACCATATGGGAAAAATATAAAAATGTAAAAATGATATTTTAATGTCCCAAATGACTTATTTATCACGTGAACTCAAAATAATACTTTTAGAATATGTTATAATTATTCAAAACATGAAATCTAAAGATAAATTAAGCAATGAATAAAATGATATGATCAAGATGAAGAATAGTTTATTTAATTCACAATTAAAAATATTAATAAATTTAAAGGAAATAAAAAAATAAATATTGGTAATTATAAAATTATAACGTGGTTCAAGGAGCTACTTGACATTCTCTCCCATTTTAATAATTACAAAACCAAGTATAATTTCAAAAACATCTCCCCCTTTTGAAATTATCAAAAATATAAGGTTTAAAATAAAAAAAATTCTTTAAATAGAATTAAAATAGTGTATAGAGCATTATTAAACATTCATATGTTAAAAACATATGTCATGTAGTTACTTTAAATACATACACTGTTAAAATATAGAAGTTAATGCAATGAGCATAATTTTTTTAAAAGACTATTTGATAAAAAAATTAGAAATATTTTACAAAATAATATTTTACACAAACTGAAGGTTTAAACATTAATTTAACATCATATATGATGTATTGGAGGTTTTAAAATAGTTATATAACAAAAAAATATGTATAGAAATTAAACAAAAGTACTCTGAAAAATAGATTCTGGATTTTACAGATTTAATGAAAATCTGAAAATTTCAGCATATAAACACACACAAACTCCCCCTAAACACATGAAAACATAGAAATATAAATTACATGATATAAATAATAAATAAATGGAAAATATAACCTCAAAAGGAATATAAAATTAGATAGAATAAGTGATCCCCTTGAATTTATGCTTTATTTCAAAAAATTCCACATGTATAAAATGATTAGAGAAAAAATTTAAAATACCCCCTGTATCTCAATGAATTGAAAATAATTTTATGAGTATCCGCCATTATATTAATCATTTAAGAACATGTGGTATATTCCTGTAAAAAAAATCAAACACAAACACATTTTGATACCCATGCTATTTCAGGTCCAATTGGGTTAATAATAATTTTTTTCATTACGTGAGCATATTTAAGACATTTTTTGTAAGGTACATGAGAAGATAAATTCTTAGAGATATAAAATCTAGTAATAGTAAGAGATTTAGGGAACCTGAGAGAACATTAATCAACATAATTTCCTTTCAACCGACATTTAAATCATTTAATTTGTGAAACCTTCCCTATAGAACTTTTAACAAAAGAAGTCTTGTATATCTTATGAATATGGTGATTATAACCAAAAATATATTTATCTTTAGTTGGTTTCATCATAGATAATATCCTATCATATTTTTATTTTACTTGAAAAATTTTATATAAAATTTATTTTAAATTTAAAATATCCCTTTTCATATTAACATTTTCCTTATGAACAATCTCAATATCATCACAGAATTTGTCTTTTATAGATGAAGAAAAATTCATAAAACTATGATTTTACTTTTAAATATTAGAAAAATTATTTTCCATAATCATCTTTTTATCCTTTTCTTTATCAAACTCAAGAATATAATTTTTCAAATTTTAATTTTCTAAAATAAAAATTTTCTTTTCTTTAGAAACTTTCTTATGATCCATAGTTACATTTTTACAATTTTTAGAAAGCTTTTCGATTTCCACTTGAAATTAGTCAGATAATTCAATTAATTATTTAACTTTATAATTATCATAATCAGAAATAGGATAATATTCATAATAAAAATCATAATTATAAGAATTAATAACCTTATTTATTACTTCAATTAAACACAAAACAATAGGTTTTATCATATCATCTAAGGGATATGTTACTTGAGGATATTTTCTCATCAGAGAAAGGTTACTAGTCTCTTTTTCACTTCTATATTCTTCACTAGAGTTCGATTCTTCAGCGAAGATCGAACCAGAATGATAAACATGTTTCATTTAATTTTTTTATTTCTTATATTTACCTTCTTATTTCAACTTTAGATACTCATGTTTGGTATGACCAGGTTTCCTGCATTCATAACAAATAATAGTGGATTTACCACTCTTTACTTTTATTTTGAAATACTTCTTATATCTCTTGATTTTACCTCCATCCTTTCTAGATGTATAACTTTTCTTTATGATCCCTTGACTTCATTTTTCAACTTGAATTAGATAATCATATTTCTTTGAGCCAGAAGAATATGAGGAATAAAAAGAAGAATTACCATAAACATATTTAGATTTAAAATAAACTCCCTTTATTTTTTTAGATAAATAAAGATAATTATTCTTTAATTCAATATCATATTGTAATAGAGATCCAATAAGCTCATCAGGAGAGTATTATGAAAAATATTTCCTTTCTTTAATGGTTACTTTATTTGAATGCTACTTATTTGGTAGGTATCAATGTATCCTTTCAATAAATACTTTATTCTTTATGGTTTCACCAAGTGTGACCATGTTGTTGAATTTTTTTTAATATATTGAAAATATCATTCAAACTTTTATGATCAAACATTATAAATTCTTGAAATTTAGCCCTATGAATTCCAAGATTAGTTCTTTAAAATTTTTCAGTCCCTTGATGAGTGACTTTTAAAATCCTACAAATGTTAGAAAGTAGTTTTTCAAGAAGATATATGATTGGAAACACTTATACTAATAGAGAAATAAAGTTAATTCATGAATTTATAATTTAAGACATATTTTATAGAATAATTTCTAGTTAAAGTTATAAGTTCAAATTCAGGTATTTTATAAGGTTTATCCATGATGGTCCAATATTTAATACCTATATTTTTCAAAAATACTTCAATTACGTCTTTCTAATATTCCTAATAAATTCTATTGAAATTATATGGCCTCAATAGATTCAAGAATTCAATATATTGGGTTTTCATCAAACTAAAAAAGATATTTCCTTAGTATTTTTAATGACTAGGATACAAGTTAGCTCAAATAAATAAAAAAATAAAAAAAATGAATATCCTTTTAAAGAAAACTTGTAATACCAACAAAAAATAAAATAGATTAATATCTGAATTTTTATAAAAGGGTAGCACTTAGATACCAATTATTGGTATCTGGAAAAAGAATAACAAAGATAAGAAATCCTTAAGATGGTTAACCTTTGATACCAAGTGTTAGTTCAGATACAGTGATTGAAGATGGTCTATAAGGGGAGTGAATAAACCTTTATTAAAATCATTAGAGTTATTAAAAATAATTATGGAATTTAGTGGTTTAATATTATTAAACAATTATTTCTTAAAAGAAAAATAATAATGGATGTGTGAAGAGTGTGCATAGAAAAATTAAATATAAGAACACAAGTAATTTTTATAGTAGTTAGTATATAAAAAATCCTACTATACTCTTCACACCCCAAATGATGGAGTATGAAACCAACTATGAAAGAGAGAGATAATTTTACATGGGATAAATATAAAATTAAAAATTTACACCTGGATGAATCCTAACCCAAGACATTGTCAGGATCATCCCCAAACCTAACAATAAATAGCCTTTTACAGGATCAGACAGAACCTCAGGATTTCTACCATGAGAATACCCAACCTAAGTGTAATAACTTTTGTTCAGGTAATCATAACCATGGGAATAAATTTTAGACATATTATAACCTATCATAGAAATTATTAAGTGCATATGTATACCCAAACAAAAAATATAAAATAAATATTACAACCAGATAGAAGTAGAAGAATTATTATTGATGAAAATAACTTATACAAGACCTTTCAAATTATGAAGATAGTATACCCCAATAATTCCAACAAAGGTAAAATTCAAATCATTAAGGTGATATGTAAGTTGAAGAAGAATTGTTCCTCCCTTGATATTTCATCACAATTGATGTAAACAATTGAGCACTGGATCACTTGATTGATGCAAGAGTCTGAACATAAGAGATTTATTGTTATCATTGTAAATAGTTGTGTAACTATTCTAAGAATCCTCAATTCCTTTAAATATAAATCTATTTAGACTATACACTTGAGAAAATGGTTAGAATAATAAAAGTGATAAAACTGAATTATCAAAAGGAGATAGAAATTATCATTGGATAATATTTTCTCAACTCATGTACAATATTCAAAGCAATAAAGAATAGTATAAACCAATTTTAAATCATCCATTAAATAATTTAAATAGCCTCTATAATAACAGTTCAATGAAAGATTCCAAGAAAATAGCAAGTTTGAACTTGAAATATGAAATTAAAAAACATTTCATTTAAAATAAGAAGTAAATATGTAGAGAAATTCAAAAATTAATATCACCACATTAAAGATATTAAAACAATTTTGAAGGATTTTAATATCAATTAATATTAATTTTTAAATAATAGAATCAAATAAAACAATGTAAAATAATAAAATTGAATTTTGAGTTTCAAGCTGTAAGTTTCATGCGTGAAAATAGAAAAAAATATTGATCTTTATAAAAGCATGTTTAAAACAATGAAAAACTGTTCACATAGGTTATACACTATTAATATGGATTTATAGATTCATTATAACAATATAAACATAAGAAATAAACTTTCATAAAATCAATATATGAAACAAAACATAAAATAGAGCTTAATTTCCTATAGGATTTCTACGTAGCCAAATTCACATAGGTGAATTTCATGTAAGCATTTTTCTCTACATAAGCATATTGACCATGTAGGTGAATCAAATTATGAGGTTCACATATGTTATTAATGTAAGGTATTTATATAATTTAATTCACCATGTTGGTGATTTTATCATGTATTCTAATTTCCCACGCTGGTGATTCATGTAAGGGAATTTCTGAAAGCTGAAAATAGATTGAGTTTCCAATTTTCAGACTTAAAACATTTCTTGTTAAATGAAGAACCAACTTTTTTTTATTTTGACTCATATTTATATAATTTTATTATCTTTATAAATAACCAAGAATCACTTTAATTTAATTTCTATTACTCAAGTTATCATAAAAAAACAGTAGTAAAATAGTTCTAGAATACTGGAGAAAATAGACTAAAATCATACAATAACTTCAAGACTAATTTAAAATAAGATATAAATTGATTCAGAAGTTTATTTATTCTAATTAAATGTATATAGTATTATTATATTTCCATCAAATAAATAATCACTCAATTTGGAGTTCTTTATCTCAAGATATATTCTGGAAGACTAGCTACATGGATTTCAAAATGACTACATGAATTTCAAATCGACTATGTGGTGAAGTAATTGGATACATGGTGACCATTGATTTTTCTATATGGGAATGGTATAAAACATGTATAAATGATATTTTAAGGTCTCAACTGACTTATTTATCCTAGTAACTCAAAATAAAACTTATAACACATGTTATAAAAAATAAAAAATATGGAATCTAAAGATAAATTAAGCAATGAATAAAATGATATGATCAAGATTAAGAATAATTTAATTCATGAAAAATTTAAATTATTAATAAATTTAAAGGAAACAAAACAAATAAATATTTTTAATTATAACAATATAATGTGCTTTAAGGATCCACTCAACATCTCTATGGATAAAAAAATTTATAATCCATAGGAAAAGTAATAAGGATAATTTAAAGGTACATGAAATATATGTTTTATACTTTCTATGCAACATGAGAAATTTAAACATAGTAAAGTTTATATTTATTAGTATTTAGGCTATTAATATTGGTACAATAAAGCTAAATATTCTTTTGTAATCAATATTTATTAATAAAGTGTTAGTAAAATTATTGATGGAACAAAAAATTCACAATTGGGTAGATCCTATTTGTGAAAAGGCATCATATTTTGGAGAAGAAACAATTAAAAAAATTAAGCTCATATTTGTTCCTTATTTTAAATTATTTATAGACAAATTATAAAAAGGTGAGTCCATTAGTGAAGTTTAACAACTCAAGGAGAAGGTTTTGGAGAAAATAAAGGCTGGATAAAAGTTTCATACAATGCCAATAAAGAAATAAAAAACTATATCTAGAGAGGATTCCTATGAGTTCATAAAAATAAAGGAGAAAATAAAGATGATAGACCATCATTTGGTTTTGATGTGGTAGAGGCTTTGGCCTCAAAAGAACAAGTTTATGAAAATATGAGATAATAAGAAATAAAAAAAAGGTAGGCTGAGAAGGAAAAGAAATAAAAAGCATCAAGTGACTTATTAAAATAAGGTGAAAGAGATCATTCAATAATTGGAGTAGTGGAGCAAGATGTTGTTGTGATTTAATAAGTTCCTCCTCTATCCATTCATCCTTTGTCAGTTGCTAATACAACCATTTAATTTAAAGAAGTTATTTCCATTTGAAATGATAAAGGGAAATAGGTTTTTGTTGATCAAAGCCAAGTTTATGCTAATCAAGTTAGTAAGAAAGTTGTTAAAGTATAAGTTCATCCCATATAATCCTCTTTATTACTAGGTAAGAGTCAATTAATAAAGAAAGATGATGTTATTAAAGAGTTAAAAAAAATATTTGGATATAGAAGAGATGTAACCTGATACCTAAACTTCCTTATCTTCTCAGACATAAAAAGATATTGATCTCAGTAAACTAGGTGATAAAGAATCCTCAAAGGATAAAGATAAACAATATCAAAAAAACCATTGAAAAATACATGTCTGTTTAAGAGGCTGATGTAATAGAGATTTATCAATCAAACTTTGTTGAAAAAGAAGAAGTCAGACCTTCAAGACCAGCAGCTCCCTCTATGCTATATGTTTCAAGTGATTCCACAAATTCTAATTTTAGTATTAGTAACAAAAGAATAGAAATGAAAATGAAATAATTCAATAAGTTTATCAAAATACTTGAGGGAATAATTAATATTTTTCAAAAATCCAATCTTGATTTAAGAATAGCCAAAGAAAATTTGATATCTTTGAAAACTCATGTTCCTTCAAGAAACTCACATAAACAGTCATCCAGAACAAAGATGAATTCATGGATTTCAAGGTAAAATCAAAAGTAGAATACAAAAAACTATTTTTTTTTGTAAAATGGTTAAAACAAATTGAAGGATATATCAAATTTTTTGATGATCAAGTCGATGGAATCAAGAGATAAACAAAGTTAGTTTCAAAGTTTGTTGAGAGCATCGATCTAGAAATTTATGAAAGTTCAAGAGAAATAAATGATCGGAAATATCTTGTAATGTAGGAAGATGATTAAATATCTAATCAAGTAAAGGATATAAAATTTTTAGAAGATGAATTTGTGAAGATAAAGTTTATTATTTTAGAATTAGAGAAAAATCAATATGATATTAATAATATGAAGGCGGTTCTTAAAAATCTCTCTAATAAAGATTGATTTTTTCCTTTGAATCATAAAATGTGTTATAATAAAACTGAGTATTTTTGGATGGATGTTGAATGTTTTTCAAACTTTTTGGATGGATTTTTTCTAATATTTTTTATGAATATCTTTACAATATATTTTTATTAATGTTATAATCTTTTACTTGTATATAAATTGTTTCATATATATATTTTCCTTAACATTTCATAGAATACTTTATACCTCCTAAAGAACTTTTTGAAAATAAAAATGGGGGATAAAGGAATAAAATATAAAATTATGGAAAAATGGGAGAAAGGAATAAATGGGAGAAAGTAAAAAATGGGGATAAAGTTTAAAATTTTTAAAGAAAAGGAAAAAGTTTCAAATTCTTTAAAATTATGTAAATATAATAGAGTAAGGTTTTTTAACTTTAGTTTCCCTATTGAAAATTGATGTTTTGTTCTTTTCAAAAAGGGGGATATTGTTGAGTCTAAATGATACTTTAAACACTTTCTAACCTTAATTTTGAAAATCATAATCCAATTCCTTAAAAGTTTATATATATCTAAATTTTATACTTCCAAAGAATTTAATACATTTTTGTAGGAATCAGATGGATAATATCTTTTCCATTAGACAAAACTTTCTTAGGTTTACCTAATGGAATATATTAATTACATTAGGTTTAAATTTATTATGTATATAGGATGAAAATGTACTTTGTACATTGTACGGACAAATACTAAATTCATCGGATGCAGGTTTATAAATTATAATAGATTAAGTATAGAAAAGTCCACCAGATGAAGTTATTACAAATCTATTAGAATGAATTTATCATAAAGAGGTAGATATTTCTACTTTATGAACGTTTATCAACCTATCAGACAAATAAATTTATACATTATACTAGACAAAAAAATTCACTATAATGGTGCGAACCATGATGAATATTAGATGGAGGCACTGTGATGAATCTTTTAAAGTGAAGAAGGAGTTCATCTGATGCTATTAGAACTGATCACAAGAAATTCAGAATATTACCACTGTAAGAATATATATAAATAGATCTTCATGATCGAGGATAAAGATCTTTTGAAATATTGATAATCTAAAGTTGTTGTGAAGTTTTAGTAGTGGTTTGTTACTTGAGAGTGCTTAATTGTAATATTTAGAGAGTTTTTACTTAAGGAATACATTTGTGAGAATATTTATAAATGATTTAAATTTTTTTTAATAACTATGTATGATATTGTTTGATTGAGGGATCTTAGGGTAGAGAGAAAGTGGTTATTATGATTAGTCTGATCGAGGGTTCGTAAGGTTAATAGAAATAGAAGCTATGCATGATCTTGTTGTTCAAGGAATTCTGTGGCTAGGAAGGAATACCCAACGATAGGGTGAATATCATGGATACCTTAAGTCTAGTAAAAAAATTCCTTAACACAAAAGGTTAAAGTATGTATAATTTGTTATAATTCTTTATAATTTTTCTTATATACTTTATGAAGTTTGTTTTACTTGTATTTATAAGTTAATATTTATGTTTTGTATGTTATAAGATTTTTTTCTACTTGTTATAATTTTTTTATAAGTTTGATTATAAAGTTTATTAGTATGAAACTTCATCCAATAAATTTCTTAAGGAGGTTGGAAAAAATTGTAAGTTTTATTTTTTATAAACCACAACTTACCCATATCTTGTAGATAATTTCAAACTCTTTTAATCCTATAACCACTTTATTTATTTTATTTTTGTTAGATTCATGGTTAATTATTTATGGATGTTTAAATCATTAAATAAATTAACTAACAATCATGAAATATGGAATTGAAATAAATATTATAATACGTGTAAAATTTATCTATACATGACTAACCACTTAAGTAAAATCCACTTAATATTAATAAGCATGCGATGAGATAAAATGGGTAGTTTACACATGAAGATAAAAATCCATCAAATAAAATATTAAATTGGTACAACCTTCCACTAGTTGGGTAGAAATTGATCCATGGTTCAAAGCAATTGACCAAACTATGTTAGAGTGCTTTTAATTATATGGTAATCTCTATCTTGGGTTTTGGGAAAAATTAACTTAGCTTGGATTAAAGGTTGATAACCTCCATGGGACTTAGTGAAACTAGTAGGCAAAGTGTTAAGGAAATCCTAATATAGGATTTTAAGATTTAGGAGTCCACTCAATAGATCAAGGAGATATGAGTTAATTCAATTGACAAGTTATGCCTACCTAAATACCTTCGAGTAGCCCATCAGACCTCATTAAAGGTTATAATAAGTGGCATATGGATCCTTTCCACTAGGATATCCATGTGATGGGATATTCCAAAACCAATGATGAGGGATATTGGGTTTCGATAAAATATAAATAGATTAATAAATCAAATTAGACTTACTATCTAATATATAATATAGATAAGTACTAATTTTTTCTCCTATTTGTTATTTAAATGGAAACTCAAATGAGTTTGAATATATCACTGTCATCTATATTAGAGAAGGATAACCTTCTCACAAGCTCAAATTTCCAGGAATGGTATAATAGCATGTGTGTTATACTATTCCATGAATTTGAATTATATGTGTTGAAAAACCCTCTACCTGAGGCACCTGGAAAAGAGGCCAGTGAGGAAGAATCATCTCTTGATATGAAGCATTTGGATAATGCCAAAAATGTTCAATGTTTTATGATATCATCCATGTCGAGTGATATTTTAAAGTAACACAAGGATAAATATGTTTATATCATCATGTCCCAAATTCATGATCTCTATCAAGAGAATGTGATACAAGAGAGATATGAGATCTCCAATGCATTGTTCACATGAAAATGTGGAGAGTCAGCACTGTCTGGTCCACATGTGATCAAGATGATTGGATATATTAATCACTTGAACATATTGGGATTTAATATCCTTGATGATTTGTGGACAGATCTCATTATATCATCACTACCTAAGTTATTTTCTAGTTTCATTATTATTTATAATATAAGAAATAGTGAGAAGTATCTCTTGGAAATACTTACATTGATTAACCAAGTTGAAAAAGACACGGGGTGTGGAAATCATGTGGTCTTTATAGTGAATAAGAAAAGGAAGAATATAGAAAAAGGTCCCAAGACTCATTTTAAGTATAAGGCTATTAAGAACCATCCTTCCAAGAAAAGGAAGACCCAAAGATAGGCAAAGGAAAAGGATTCAATATGTTTTTCATGTGGAAAGTTGAGTCAATAGAAGAAGAACCGAACCCAGTTAAAGAAGCAAGGGGAAGCTTTAGGTGAATTTGTTATCAAGTGTAATATTTATATATCTACACATTGGGTATTGGCTATAGATTGTGGTGATAAGATCTAAATTCAAATATAGGAACCAAGTATATTTTTAAAGATTCCTAGAAGATAGGTGGATTTACAAGTTTCTAATGGTGTGAGTCTAGATACTTTAGCCAATGGAGACTACCACCTTACATCTACAACGATTATAATATTGGTTTTAAAAGATTATTATTATGTACCAAACATTACCAAAAACATAATTTTTGTATCCTTCCTAGATAAAAATGGTTTTATTTTCAATTTTTTAAATACAAATTGTTTATTTTATAAATTCAATATATGTTTTGGTATGGTGAATTTAAATAATATAATTTATGTATTAAATTACAAAAACTAAGTATTGGAAATTAAAAATTAATCAAGTATGCATGAATCATTTCACACCAGCTGTAGCATCACCATATTGGTCATGTAAATGAGAAGAATTTGGAAAAGATCTATCAAGATGGTTACTTAAACTCTTTTGAGCTAATACCACTTGATACATGTCATGATTGTTTATAAGGAAAAATTATTAAGCCAAATTTTGGTGGATAAGGTGAAAGAGCTACAAATATTTTAAAATTGGCACACACTTATGTGTGAATAAATTTTCCAATAAAAGCTAGAGGTGGGTATTTTTACTTCCTTACTTTTACCGATGACTTGAGTAGATTTGGATATGTCTACTTGTTGAGGTATAAGTTTGAAACCTTTAGTAAATTCAAAGAGTTCAAGAATGAAGTGTAGAATCAACTTGTTTAGAAGATAAAGAAGCATTGGTTTGGTCAAGGTGGTGATTATCTTAACCAATAATTCATCAAATTTCTATAGGGGTGTGGGACCCTATTTAACCTTAATCCTACTTATACACCATCATAGAATTATGTTAGTGAAAGGAGGAACCATACCTTGTTCGAAATGGTAAGGTTGATGAAAATCCATGAAAATTATTCCATTATCATTTTAGGGATATTCATTATAATCCGCAACACACATTTTAAACCAATTACCGACTAATGTGGTAGATGGGATACCATATGAGTTATTGTATGAAAAAACTATGTTATCACATACTCATGCATGGGGTTTAAAGAAATTTTTTAAGGATAAATATAGAAAAAAACTAGCACCTTGAGGCATGAAGTTTATCTTTATAGGGTATCCCAATAAAATAAGGGGATACTATCTATACAACCCTTCATAAAAAGGGTGGCTGTCGCAAGACAATCCATTTTTCTTAAGAGGGAGCACATAATCAAGAAGGATAGTGGGATGAATATTGATTTTAATAAATTTTATGCTCAAGATACATAAGAGTTGGAATAGAAACAGGTTCCATATGTACCCATTGAATATTTTGTTCCTAAAACACAAGTATTTCATAGGAGCACCAGAGATGTTAAAGAACAAAAAAGATATGATATTCTAGTCACTGAAGATGGTGACTCATTATTGGTTGATAATAATTATCCTCTTTACTACAAGGAGGTTGTAAAGATCATAAAAGATGCAAGATGGAAAGAATTCATGGATTATGTGATGGATTCCATATATTATAATCAATACTAGGTTCTGTTTAGTCCACCAGTTGATGTAAAGTCTATTGGGTGAAAATGGGTATTAATGAGAAAAATAGATATAAAGGTAAAGTAAGTACCTATAAAACATTAATATTGGATAAAGGGTTTAAATAAAATCAAGGAATTGCCCAAGATGACACCTTTTCTCTAGTTTTTATATTTATATCTATTATAATTCTACTTTTGATATCATCATTCTATGACTATGATATTTAGAAGATGGATGTTAAAATAACTTTCCTTAATAGAAACCTTCAGGAAGATATCTATATGACAAAACCTAAAGGGTTTGTGACTCCATAAAATTTCAATAAGATACAAAAGCTGCAGATATCTATTTATGGGTTAAAGTTAGTGTATAAGTCATGGAACATTTGGTTCGATGAATCTATAAGAGATTTTGGTTTCATAAAGAATGAATATGAGAAGTGTTTATAAGCAGTTTAATGGGATTGTGTTCATATTCACAATATTATATGTTGATGAAATATTACTTATTAGAAATAATATACTAGTCTTACATTTAGTTAAAGACTAGTTAAACAAGTGATTATTCATGAAGGAATTAGGTAAAGCAGCATATATCCTTAGATTCAAGACCATTAATGGTATATAAAAAAGGTTTCTTAAACTAAGTCAAAGTACATATATTGACCAGATAGTAAATATATTTAGTATGTAACAATCCAAGAGGTGATTGGTTTTAGTGACACATGATATACATCTCTCCAAGAAAATATATCCTTAGATACAAAAAGAGGGAGAGAGATAAAGAGAATGAGTAGAATCTCATACACATCTATGATATGATCTATCATGTATGGCATGTTATGTACTAGTCTTGATGTTACCTATCATTTAAGCATGGTCAGTAGATATCAAGATTATCTAGGAGAAAAACATTAGTTTTTTATTAAGTCCATACTTAAGTATCTAATGAATACTAAATATAAGTTCCAAATATATGAATGGGGCAGGGATGCGACACCCATCGGGTTACTGGTACATCTAATTTTGATTTTTATTTACTATTTGGTTTATTTTAGAGGTTTTGGGTACTGAGGGTCAAAAAACTCATTTTTGGGGAATAAAAACCAAGGTGAATTATTAGTGCATGGTTTATCTAATAGTGTGGATAACCATATGAAGGGGACATAGGTATTCACATGATTTGAGCATGATCTGTCAAACCATGTGAAGCCTAGGGCTAACCATGTGAGTGTGTTGTAGGTTGGGACAATGGGATTTTTCATGGTTTGAGAACGATTTTTAAAATCGTATGACTCTTAGGAGTAACTGTGTGGCATGTATTTTAGGGATATAGTAGCTCCCGCATGGTTGGGACATGGTTTGTCTAACTGTGTAGCCAAACTATGCGGCCTATACAACTCACTTAAAATATGGTATTTTACCATTTTCCCATGTTTATTTTAAGACCTTTAGCCCTCATTTATTCCTCCCATCATGTGTAGAACCTCCACCTTATTGTATAATATTTCCCTCTCCTTTGGTGGTGGTTTCCTCCTAGATCTTGGTGATTTGGATTGAGGTAAGTCCAAATCCTCTTGGTTCGTTCTTCCTTCCCATTTCTTTATGCTTTTTATTCCATTTTTATAGAAGTGTGTAATCTTAAGTGATGAGGGTGGATGAAACTAGGGTTTTAATGGTATATTTGTTTTGTTTTCATATGTTTTAGGCATGTAAGGGCTTCTCCTACCTATTATGGGTGGTCATCGTTGAAGGCGATGAGGATAACATTGATTCCAAAGTAGGTATATCTATTTAAGGGTGTTTACCATGGATTAACTTTAAATTATGAATCAAATTTGGTTTATGTTTTTTTAATTACCATTTAAATGATTTATAAGTGATTTTAATACCATGTTTGAGTTGATTCATGGTTTGAGTCGACAATTGGGTGTTTAAAGCGGGTTTTCCAAATGAGAGTGGCTTGAGTGCACTCTAAATGTTTGATAAGATAACTCAAAGAGGTTTTGTGTTTTAAATTTGATTTATAAAATGGTTTTAGAATTGTATTTACTTTGTGCTATGTTATTTTATAAAATAGGTATGTTTATTTTTGAAATTGTCTTATGAGATGGTTTTTCATGATTGGAACTTGTTTGTGATTATGTTGGCATGGAGTGACACATGGGTTAGCTGAGGTGTGGGCAAGGGATTTTCAAAGGGACATTGAGGTTCTTCAGGGAAGAATACTATGAGACCTTCTATTTAGTTTCCAAGGGACCATGATATCCTTTAGTAGAAAGACTATGAAATATTCTAATCATTTTTCAAGAGATTGTGAGAGCTCTTGGAGTTGGTCCTAGGAAAGACTGTGAGACCTTCCATTTTACTTAGATGGCTAGAATAATTTATTTATAATCACTCACATTAGACCCTTATGGTTAGATCCCTAGATGCAATTACTCATAACAAGTTGGTTTATATGCTTTATGCATTTTATTAGCACTATGTTTGATATGATGTGATATGTTATGCTCATTTTGTTTATTAGTTATATGATGATGATACTATACTCACCAATATTATGCCTTGTTAGATATATTGATCATATTATTCCTTGTGGAATTGTTTATTTATTTGATCCATGTTATGAAATAATTTTTAAAACATGTTTTATTTTGAATGGGAACACCAAAGGTATTTTAAAAATCCTTATTTTAAAGTGTAATGTTTTTAAATAGGGTTTAGTTTTGAAATTTGATTTTAAAATAGTTTATTGGTTTTCATGGGTAAAAGGCTTATATATATTCATGGTGGTATCTTACTAGGTTTTTTCCCTCAAAACCTATATATGCCTTTGGGTGTATGAAAATTTCATTTTGAAGGACACATTTAAAGGCAAGGGAACCATGTACTTGGGTGGACCTTCTTGATTACCATCATCCAATGTTTTGTGAAGAAGACATGGTATCACAGAGTGGCTTTTTTTGGAGTTGTTTTAGGGATTTTTATCTATTGGGATGTATGTACATGACATGTTTGGAATTGTTTCCATTCTTTGAGTTTTGGGTTTTGAATTGAGATACCATGTATAATTATATCCCACCATAAAAGACTTTTTTATATTATATACTATTGTTTATGGTATCTTCTTGTACTTTTTTTTGTGTACTCTGATGATATTGGTGTGGCTATCCAATTTCATGGATAATAAATATTGATTTACTATGGAAAAAACCATTCCCAAGAGATTTTTAGTTATGCCCGGTGCTTGTCACCAGCTCGTGGAAACTGGGAATGAGCTTCAGGCCGTGGGATAGGTTAGGGAAACCAAATTTTTTATATTAGAAAATGGTATTAGAGTAGGTTTTATTTTGAGAGTGAGTGGTATAATGGATCTAGGACTGTTGGTACTTGAGAGGTAGTAATGGGGGAATTCCTACCCACCTCTTCTTCATGCCAAACCTTGGGTTTCCATAGGTGGTATGGGATTGTGTTTACATTTTGAGCCTAAATATGGGTTGTTTTGATGATATTCTAATGTTTTTCCCTTATGGTGTTGATTCCCAGGGTAAAACTAAAGGTTTTTATGAGTTTTATGTGTGGTTTGAGGTTAAATTGTTCTTGGTAAAGCTTGTGTTTTATAAAATTTTCCTCCTAGAAGAACCTCACCCAAACATAGAGAGGGTTCTGTGAAGAATACACCATAGGGGAACCCTCATGTTGATGTAGCTCTAGTAGATTTAGTGATCTATACGATCCAGTCCTTGGGTCAAGTGGGTGGTCAGTAGCCATAAAAAATAGTGTTCTATGCTCAGGAGTTTATAAGGAAAAATCCATCAGGTTTCCATGGTGATAAGGTACCCAATAAGCCCGAGGAGTGGTTAGACCATATTGAGAAAATATTTGAGTTTCTAAAGAACTTTGAGACCTATAAAGTAGGATTCATCATGTGTATGCTATAAGGACTATGAAAGAAGTGGTGGGAGTTGATGGTTATTTTTAGAAGACATGAGGATCTCACATGTACCACTTTTAAGGTGTTTAATTGACAGTTCTACCTGAAGACCTTGAGGGTGGGGAAGGCCAGTGAGTTCATAAAGTTTGAGTAAGTGGATCATTTGGTGATGGAGTATGAAACTAGATTTATTGAGTTGGATCATGTTTCTTAGGATATCCTCATGAATTATTACCTCAAGTCCCAATTTTTTGAGATGGGATTGATGGAGGAGATCAGGTGTACGCTTATTATTCTCTATCTACTGACCTACTAAGAGGTGGTTGAGATGAAATCTATGGAAGAGGCATATTTTATTTTAGTGACATGTAAATAAACTGATCCTAGTAGCCCTGAATTGGTGGTTATTTTATTATCTTGGCATAAGATACAAGCAATCACATCCCAATGGACCGAATAATTTAGTAGTATTTGAAAACTAGATAGAATTACACATTACAATTGAAAAACTATAATAAAAAATAGTATTTTATTTAAGAAAAATCATTATTCTATTTATCATATACCAACATATCAATCATAAAACACATACTAACATCCTTGGGAAAGGAAACATAAGAAAGGGGTGAGATCAGATGCTCAGTGAGGGTATGTGTACAAGAGAAGCCAATAAGGTATGAATAGTATGCAAAGAATAAATGATGATCAAGTAATGCTATATAAATAATCAAATGAGCTATAAATTAATCCATGGATAGTAATTAAAATAATCACATAGACACCAATAATTGAATTTATAATGATTGATTTCATAATTCTGGACATCTGAAACATACCGTCAAGGCCTTAGCTAAGACATCTAAAAATAAATAGGCAAGACCTTAGCCAAAAACCAATATAGTTTATCTCATGAGTCCTAACGATTCATTGAGGAGATATATAAGTCCCCACACATAATTTACTAAGTATAATTAATTCCTCATATGAATAAATAATACAACTTAATCAACATGACTTAATAATCAATAACTGTCCATATTAGAAGAACTATTATAAAAAATTTCAATACTTTCTCCAGTTAAAACGACCAAAAATAATATGAATAAATATGGTGGATGGTATCATTAGAGTATAACCTCAAAATTAGATTCAAAAAATGACATTGACATAGATGAAATTACTTCAAAAATATTATAGGAAAATTTCTTTAGGAAAATACCCTTTCTACTATAAAAATTACTTTTTAAAATCTAAAAACTACACACATAAAAAATATATCATTATCTTTAAAAATAAAAGTGTAAAATTGTAAATTAATATTCAAATCATCAAGGAATAATGATGGTGGGAAATTATATTCTTTTTATATAAGTTAAAAAAACATTCATTTCACGATTTTGTAAGAAAATTCAAAAAGTACTTCATTTGGAAAATGGCAGGAATATTCCTTTTAATTTTTTTTTAAAAAGTAAAACATGGGTAAAAATGAATTTAAAAAATCATTGTATAATAATAAAAACATTTTTGAAAACACTTTTAAAAAACATGGATATGGAAGGGAAATATTCCCATGTAGAAATTTAAACATAAAGAATTCTGAATAATGATGACATTGTGAATTAAACCCTTAACTCAGGTTCAATTTACTTTGTATGTATTAAAAAATCATTTATAATAAATATAAATATATTATAAATATATTATAGAACCATACTAATATATATTATACCATATATTATTTACTTATAATATTTTATCACCCATTTATTATCAATTCATTGTTAAAACCATTGTTTTGGGTGGTAACTACTTCATTTTTCATGTATGATTTGGTTCGATAGTCTCTGTAAATGTAGTTTTATAAAGGTTACATAATATTAATAATGTTTATAATGATATAAATATTATATATATTCATTATATACATATTTATAGTAATCTATAAAATATAGAGATAGAAAATGAATTACATCGTTCATGGAGATGGTAGGTCATACGTATGCATGAACGCTGTTTTTACTTTTCAATGGATGGAACGAAAGAATTTAAATTATATTTCACCTAAAAAAATAATTATTATATCATATATATTATATAAATTAATTAAATATATCCTTATTACCATCCAATTAAAATAAAATTGAAAAACAACTCACATCGCTTTGTGGAGGTGGAAGTCCACATGTACACATGAGAGACGTTATCGATTCTCAATGGATTGTAAGGTAAGAAGGTTGTTGAGCATAGTGTTGCATTTTTTTCAATGAGGTTTCAATATGTGTATGGAATGGTAATGATTGATGCTGTGATCATTATTGAAGTGGTGATTCTTAAAGTAATGTTTATTGACTCAGTAAGGAGCCCACTTTGATTATGAAGAAGTTATTACACAACTAATGAAACTTGGAGAATTACTATTTGACATTGGATATCATGCTTGATTATTCTCCATATAAATCAGATGATTTTTTTAACTAATCCTAAGGTCCAAGACATGTTTCAATGAATGACATTTTGTTACAACATTTGAATAAGGCCATGCAATACTCTATTGCATGATGAATTTGGAAGATCCATCCACTGGGTTTTATTAGGATAAAGTTTGAGTAAATTAGATGATTGATTGTGCTGATATTATATGTTTAAGATATGTGTAAAAATAGTTTGCACATTGGGAACATTCTTGAATTACTTTTGAATTCTAATTCCAAAAGGAATGAAGAAGAGGAATTATGCTTGAGGATGAGGAGGCTTGGATTTCTATGTTGAAGTCACCATGCATTGATTTTGAATTCCATAAAGTGTTTCTCTATGGGATTATATTAAAAAAATAGGTCCATACACCAACCATCCGAAGCCTCAACCCTAGGCACATGCGGGATACGGTCAACCATACCCAAGGGAGGCCATCAAGGCTAGCCGGGAAGCGACAGGAGAGGACGGGGGAAAGGCCTGTGCACATAGGAGCATGCCCACATGGCACATGAGATAATCGATGAGAGCGGCACTATATGGGGTGGTATGAATCATGGGTTGGGTGTAGAGCATGCCTGCAGAACGGTACGGGGTGATACCGAGAGGAGGAAGAGAATTAATTATCGAAGGGCTGCCACATTTTGATACTTAAACCGAACAAATACTGCATATCTGTTTCGATGTGGGACAATTTTAAAAAAATGCAGAAGTAATCCCTGCCATCCATCTAATATCATGAGAGATCGCGACCGAACATCTCATTTTGTGTCACACGATCTAATCCATGCCATCCGTATCTAATTTGAGTTGATTCAATAGCTGATGAGAATCCAATCTGTCGTCTTCAACCTTCGGTTATCCCTATACCACTACTCACTGTAGATGAAGTTACTCCTCCTTGATTGAACTCCGACCACCATTTTCGATCGAATCCACAACATGAGTATCATCTGAAAGTCATGAACTCATGCATGCAATTACATTTTCTTGCATGTGAAAAAAATAATGAACTCACAATTGGAAGAGGCAAAAAAAGTTGCTAAAGGCCACATCATGGAGCCCAGAGGTTTGTGATTGAGATGTTCATGTGACTCTCAGTACATGCACATGATGTCTTCATGTGAAATGAGGAGCCCTCATTGAACAGAAACAAACTGAGAGATTTAGTGCATCTCTTATCCCACGTTTGAAATATTTGAATCTAAAGATCTCAGGAATTCAAATATTTGAACCCCACATCATATCATGAGGGATTTGAACACGAATCTATGTTGTGATCCACACCTATAAAAAGAGGATTCCCTCGACCGATTCTGTTGTTGAAGATATTTAGAAAGCTCTTGTTTCTCTGTAAAAACAAAACACTAATCAGAGGTTCTGCGCAACTTTTCTACATGAAGGATAAGAGATTCCCACAGGCATTTAACAAGTGCAATGAACTCTTGAACCATCCTTACGAAGAAGGGAATATCAAACTCTCTCTGTACGAAGAAAAACCGTGAGCATGCGATTGGTTCTTTCAAACCCTCACTGTGCTTCGTAAGGGTAATACCGCTGGTACGCAACTGGTGCAATCGCACCCTTACTGTACTCTATGAAGATAGAAACCACAAACCACCCCTAGTTTTATGAAGGAGATTCACACGTACCCTTTGCGTGAAGAAACAAGAACCCGTGACCCCCCTTAGTGTCACAAAGAGAAGAAGGATATTGAATAAAGAAGGAAAATGTACACATACACTATCCTTGGAGAAGAAGAAGAACCCAAGCATAATAACTACCCGTTCAAGTGTTTCATACATGATGCACATATGCTTTCTTTGAAGAAAATTGAATTTCATGTGTGTGCAAAGAAGAGGGAGATTGTGTGTGCATTCATAAATCCATAATAGGATAGCGTGTGTGCAAGAAGCAAGTAATAAATAGTGTGTTTGGGTTGCATAAAATCACATTTGAATATACATGCAAAAAGAACCGGGTGTGCAAGAAGAAAGGGAATAGAGCATGCATTCATACATGTCCATGCACACATAAGGAAGAAAGAATTGTGTGCATATTGAGAAAGAATGAATTAAGTGGATAGTACATGACTAATTTCATAACACACATTGTAACCAAATTAAAAAGAATAAGTGTGTGTGTGAAAAGAACCAAAAAGAAGAAATTGTGTGTGTTCATATTGAGTGAAGAAACTAAGTTGACAGTGCATGTGTAAATGCATGGGACACACTCATTGAACCTAAATTATTGAGACAAGAACAATTTGTGTTTGAGTTAAAAAGTAACATATCATACATGCATGCAATCATGTATAATCACATGCACATGTAAGAAGTTATTGAGATATCCAAAAACAAGAAGTTTGGATTCCATGCAATCAATGAATTAAGTGAATTTGATTGATACTGAATCTAGGTTAGAGTTAAAGAAGATCTTATAACCGAGTTGACAGTATTTGAGGATTCAAGAATACAAACAATGCTGATATTGTGTAAGATTATTCTTGCTTATTAATATTCTTTAAGATGTTGTGTGTACCTTCTGCACACACATTAGTGAGGCTGAGTCTTTATCAGAAGAAGGCATAATTGCCCGACCATTATTTCACTAAGGAAACTAATCATCACAAGTGATCATAATTATTGAGCAAGGCCAACAGACCTTACCAAAGGATATGGAAGATTCATGAAGATATACATGGGAAAGTGTGATTCAGAAAGGCTATGGGGGAAAGAACATCAACTCAACTACAGTTAATCAAAAGAAAATAAAGAAGAAAGCTTCTCATGTGACTCAAGATCTAGAAGAACCCTGTGTGATTCATGGAGGAGAATAAGTCTTTAGTGGGACTCTGAAGTAGGCCAATGAACTCTAGTAACACTGTGGGATGTAGTATAAAGACCCTCCTGTGGGAATTATGAGAGATATAGTGGGACTCTATATCAACTATTGTAATTTATAATAATATTATAGTGGAGAATCTGTGTTGGGGGGAATAACCAACATAATAAGGAGTAGGTATTTGAATCGAACCTTGTAAATCCTTGTGTTCATTGCCTTTATATTTACAGAATCATTTAAGGTAAGGTTGAGAGACACAAGAAGAGTGGATCGAGGCTTTAACCAGCCATAAAGGTTTAATTGAAAAGAATCAATTTGTAAAAATTTGAAAGGGATCACTGATTCACCCCTCTCCCTCTCAGTGATTCACACTGATCTGGGCACTTCAATTGGTATCAGAGGGAAGGTCACCTCTAAAATATCCAAGGGAGTCTTTATGAATTAAAAATTTTAGGAAATGAGTGAGCAACCTGAAACGAAGATTTCTTCCAAGACTCATAAGAATATAAAGAAGAAACAAGAAAAAAAGATGAAGAAGAAGATTACTACTAATAAAGAGACACCTTCTACTAAAGATAACATGAAAGGTACAACATGTAATAATTATTTTTATTATGACTCTTCTGATGAAGTTTGGTCAAGTTGTGATGATGATAGATCAATTAGTAATATTCATTCTACACTCAAAGAACATCTGAATAATATTCCTAGAGAAGTGGAAATACATATTGCTATAAGTATCAATGTTCTTCAAGATAAAAAATTACAGCTGGAAGAAGAAGTTAATGCCATGGAAGAGGCATTGGCTAAAAGGATTGGAATGTCCAAAATTCTCACAAAACTTGTGAAAGAAAAGGAAGAAACAATTTATCTTTTCAATGAAATATTTTAAGAAGTTGCTGAAGAATTTCAAGGAAGTATTTGTGAGAAATAATTCTTTGAGATTGTATTTTTAGAAGCTTTCCATGCATTTGAAAAATTGCACAAATTTTCTATGGTTGTCAAAGCTTCTCAATTGGAAGAAAAAGATAACAAGGTAAAGGAGATTGAAATTTCTTTACAATAATTAAGAAATGTGCATGAAGAAAAAATGATAAAGATGAAGGAGAAATGGAAAAGAAAGTTGAGATCAGTTGAGGATGAGAAGAAATCTCTCAACATGAAATGTCTAGAGATAGAGGTGAAATTGAAGAATCAACAATCACCCTAAGTTGGAACTTCCCAAGAAATTGAAAGAAGATATGATGCCACTCAATATTTCATTAAGGACTATGATTCCAAAAGGAGTATTATATCATACTCTAATCTAATGGAAACATCCTCTAAAAAGAAGGTATCCCATAACCCAGTTATTTCTATTTCTACTAATGTAGTTTCATCTACAAATACAGGTTTAAAGATAAAAGCTAGGAGGATGTGGATTGATAAAAATACTAATACATCCATCAAATATTCAAGTATAGATACTAGAATGATTAATAAGAGTAACTCCCAAATAGATTATCCAAAGAAATAAAGACAATTCCAGAAACAAAAATTCACTAAATCTAACCAGACTAATAATACAAGAAAAATAAGGAGATTTATTGTCTACTTTTAGTGTTGTTGGAAGTTTAGGAATCGGGAAAATGATTGTTGGAATAATGTTACAACATATGAAAATTATGGAAGGCCTAAATTCAGGGAAAGAAGATGTGGAGAAATAGAGAAACCTATAAAGAAAAATCAGAATACACAGATGGAGAAGAATCTGTATTTTAAGAATAGATTAGAATATCTTGAAGACTTCTATGATAATTGAAACAACAGTGGTCATAGTTATAATGAGTACTGGTTTAGTCTAACCATGCAGAATGCATATGTTGATAATAAGAAAAGGCCACAAAAATGCAGAATAAAGGAACAATAGTTGGAAAATATTCCATTGGGAATATGCAAAATAATGAAGTCAAGAAAACAATGAAAGAAACTATTCCCAATAAGAAGTTTAAGTTGGATTCCAAGAATGTCATACCAACCAAGAAAATATGATTCTAATGTGGAAAGAAAGGTCACACCATGGATCACTACAAACAATCCAAGAAAATGAATGGAAGCAAGCTGAAATTAAAAAGAGAATCAATCTAGCAGAAGATGGAATTGATTGAAAACATTCCTAAAGATAATTTTGATAAGTTGCCTAAGAATGGTAACTTGAAAACATTTAAGAAGCCATATGGAAACTCCAAACCAGAATATGTAAGAAGGAGTGTTTAGTTATCTGGCCTAATCAATTGAAAATTTCTAGAGAATTGCAAAAAGCTGAAGATGGAGTATTAGCTAAAGTAAAGGAAAAGGGGAAACATATCATTCCACATAAAGATGAATTTAAATTTCATAAGAGGTTGTCAAAAAATTACAACCCAAGTGTCTCACAAGTATTGTGTGGAAGGTTCAAGTAGGCTGGACATCATGCAAACAAATGCATAACTGTTTTACCAGGTCAAATAGATATGTTGAAAATTGAAAAACATGCACTAGTGGAAGCTACTTCACTACTGACAGAAGTAAGGACAAACAATCCACACAAGTTAAAGGTGAATGGAAGTAAAGGGTCCATGCTGACAATAAAAGATCAAAGTATCAAATGGGGAGGAGACACCAGCATGAAGAATACCAGACACATTAGAGCTACAAGGAAAGGAGTTCTTGGGTTGAGAGAAAATTCTCAGCCCTGTTTCTCCTATTAATAAGCTCACACGTGTTCTATATTATTTCCTTATATTTTTTTTTCATATATGTGTGCTTATAATATAGGTAATTAAAAGTGAAGGTCATTCTCAAGATTAGAATTGAATGAAAAAAAGTGGAGAACAACAATTTGGACTCATTATTCATGATTTGATAATTACTTGAAATGCTCCACAGTGGAAGATGATCAATATGAAAATCTTGAGGATTATTTGATGATATTTTCCACTAGGGTAAATCAAAGGGATTTCACCCCTTGAGGGGGAGAAAATATGAAGGAGATGATATCAAGGATTATTTCATGACAAATCTTAAAATTCATATCATCTCAAGAAGTTGAAACCTGAGGTATTCCAATCACACTTTCATCCCTTATTCTTAATTATATTTATCATGTTAATTAAGGGGGATTGATTGATTGATGAAAAGATGGGATGAAAGGGTGAGCTTTATCTTTAAAATTGAACTTTTTAATATGTTTGGTGAAGTATGTGCATGATTTATCATTTCATTGATAAATCTAACTATATCTAATCCCTTGGTTAAGAATTGACACACCCTGAGCATGATTTCACATGTATGGCTTTTTATGGATAGTATTGAAGACCTTGGTCATATATCTCTTGTTTTTTACACCGGGTTATCCCAAGTAGACTTAGAGTTGATTAACTAAAGGATCTTTTCTAAGTGAACCATGTGACATCATCCCTCTCTTAGAAATATTCAAGAAGATATTCTTTAAAGGGAGTATAACATGTTTTTGAACAAACCCCACTAAAACTTTGCATTTGGTTTCCAATAAGGGGGAGAAAAGATTGACACACATATTGACCCATACAAAGTGTGCTTAGGTGATATTGAAAACAAAATATAAAGGGGGAGATTTTTGAGCATAGTGTTTCATTTGTTGTCAATAAGGTGTCAATATGTGTATGGAATAGTAACGATTGAATTTGTGATTATGATTGAAGTGGTGATACATAAAGTAATGTTGATTGACTCACTAAAGAGCCCAATTTGATTATGATGAAGTTTTTACACAACTAATGACACTTGTAGAATTACTATTTGACATTGGATATCATGCTTGATCATTCTCTATATAAATCATAAGATTGTTTTGAACTGATCCTAAGGTCCAAGACATGTGTCAATGAATGAAACTTTGTTACAAAATTTGAAGAAGGCCATGAAATACTGTATTGCATGATGAATTTGGAAGATCCATCCACTAGGTTATATTTTGATGAAGTTTGAGTAAATGAGATGATTTATTGTGCTGATCTTAGATGTTTAAGAAATGTGCAGAAAGATTTTTCAATGAATGAAACTTTGTTACAAAATTTGAAGAAGGCCATGAAATAGTCTATTGCAGGATGAATTTGGAAGATCCATCCACTAGGTTATATTTTGATGAAGTTTGAGTAAATTAGATGATTTATTGTGCTGATCTTAGATGTTTAAGAAATGTAAGATTTTTCACATTGGGTACATTCTTGAAGTGCTTTTGAATTCTAATTTGAAAAGGAATTAAGAAGAGGAATTATGATTGAGGATGAGGAGGCTTAAATTTCTATGGGATTTCTATTAAAATAATTAGGCCCGCCACCAACCAGCCGAAGCCTCAACCCTATGAATAGGTGGGAAAGGATCAACCGCACCCAAGGGAGGCCATCAAGGCCAGTCGGGTAGTGGCAGGAGAGCACGGGTGCAAGGGCCCGTGCATCTATAAGGGCGCATGGGAGAACCGGCGAGAGCACCACCATACGGGGCTGGTTGGTTGGGTATAGAGCACACCTGCAGAACAATATGGGGTGGTACTGGGAGGAGGAAGAGAATTAATTGTTGAAGGGATGCCTCGATTTGATACTTAAACTGAATGAATCTTGCGTCTCCATTTTGATGTGGGAAAAGTTTTAAAAAACGCAGAAGCAATCCCCTTCGACCATCTGATCTTATGAGAGATCGCGACCGCACATCTCATCCTGTGTCACACAATCTAATCCACTCCGTCCATATCCGATTTGAGTTTATCCAATGGATAATGAGAAGCCAAGCCATCGTCTTCAACCTCTGGTCATCCTGACGCCACTACTCACTACAGATGAAGTCACTCCTCCTTGATCGAAGTCCGACCACCATTGTTGATCGAATCCACAACATGAGGATCATCTAAATGTCATGAACTCATGCATGCAATTACATTTTAATGCATGCAAACAAAATGAAGAACTCACAATTGGCCAAGGAAAATGAAGTTATCGAAGGCCACGTCATGGAGCTCAGGGGTTCATGATTGAGATGTGCATACGACTCTCAGTACATGCATGTGATGTCTTCACATGAAATGAGGAGTCCATGTTGAACAGAAACAAACTGAGAGATTCGGTGTATATCTTATCATGCATTTGAAATATTTAAACCTGAATATATCAGGAATTCAAAGATTTGAACCCCACAGCACATCAGAAGGTATTTGAACATGGAGCTACGCTGTGATCCACGCCTATAAAAGGAGGAGTCCCTCAACGGATTTAATTATTGAATATATTTCGAAAGCTCTTGTTTCTCTATAGAAATAGATCACCGATTAGAGGTTCCACATAGATCTTCTACGCAAAGGAGAAGAGATTCCCGCAGGCGTTCAACAAGTGCAACGCACTCTTGAATCGTTCTTGTGAAGAAGGGAATATCACACTCTCTCTGTGTGAAGGAAAACCGCGAGCACATGATAGGTTCTATCAAACCCTCACTATGCTTCATAAGGGTAATACTGCTGGTACATAACTGGTGAAATCACACCCTTGCTATACTCTATAAATACAGAAACCACAAACCACCCCTGGTTTTGTGAAAGAGATCTACACGCACCCTTTGCGTGAAGAAACAAGAACCCATGATTCCCCTTGGTCTCACGAAGAGAATAATAAGATTGCATAAATAAGGATAGTGTACACATACATTATCCTTGGAGAAGAAGAATAACCCAATCACAATAACTATCCATTCGGGTGTTGCATACATGATGTACATGTGCTTTATTTGAAGAAAACCGAAGTTCATGTGTGTGAAAAGAAGAGGGAGATTGTGTGTGCATTGAGAAATACATAACAAGACAGTGTGTGTGCAAGAAGCAAGGAATAAACAGTGTGTTCGGGTTTCATAAAATCACATCTGAATATACATGCAGAAATAATCGGGTGTGCAAGAAGTAAGGGAATAGAGCATTTATTCATGCATATTCAGGCACACATAAGGAAGAAGGAATTATGTCATATTGAGAAAGAAGGAATTAAGTGGATAGTACATGTTTAATTTCATAACACACATTGAACCCAAATTAAAAAGAATAAGTGTGTGTGTGTAAAGAACCAAAAAGAATAAATCGTGTATGTGCATATTGAGTGAAGAAACTAAGTTGACAGTGCATGTTTAAATGCACGAGACACACTCATTGAACCTAAACTATTGATACAAGAATAGTGTGTGTTTGAGTTGAAAAGTAACATATCATACATTAATGAAATCATGCATAATTACATGCACGTGTGAGGAGTTATTGAGATATCCAAAAAACAAGAAGTTTGGATTCTATGCAATCAATGCATGAAGTGAATTTGATTGAGACTGAAGTCGAGACGTAGTTAAAGAAGATATTATAACCGAGTTGACAGTATTTGAGGATACAAGAAGACATAAAATACTGATATTGTGTAAGATTATTATTACTTATTAATATTCTTGAAGAATTTGTGTGCACCTTCTACACACACATTAGTGAGGCCGAGTCTTCATAATAAGAAGAAATAATTGCCCGAGCATTGTTACACTGAGGCAACCGATCAACGCAAGTGATCAGAATTATTGAGAAAGGCCAACATACCTTACCAAAGTCTATTGAAGATTATTGAAGAGATAAAAAGTAAAGTGTGATTCATCAATCCCATGGGGAAAGAGCATCAAATAAACTACAGTGAATCAAAAGAAAACAAAGAAGGAAGCTACTTGCGTGACTCGAGAGCAAGAAGAACCCTGTGTGATTCAGGGAGGAGAATAAGTCTTCAGTGGGACTCTGAAGTAGGCCAGTGGACTCTGGTAACACTGTGGGATGCAGTATAAATACCCTCCTATGGGACTTATGAGATATACGTACAGTGGGAATCTATATCAACCATTTTAATTGATAATAAGATTATAGTGAAGAATCTGTGTTGGAGGGAATAACCAACAAAGCAAGGAGTAGGTCTTTGAACCGAACCTTGTAAATTCTTGTGTTCAGTTCCTTTATATTTATAGAATCATTCGAGGTAAGGATAAGATATACAAGAAGAGTGGATCGAGGCTTTAACTAGCCATAGAAGTTTAATTGAAAAGAATCAATTTGTAAAAAGTTGAAAGGGATCACTGATTCACCCCCTCCCCCTCTCAGCGATTCACACTGATCTGGGAACTTCAAAGGTAGATATGATATTATCATTATAGAGGTATAATTATTTCATAATTATCATATACACTAATTAGTTCCATCTTTATAACCATACAAGTAAAGTGACAATGAAAAATGAATTACACCGCTATGTGGAGAAGGTAAGCTGTACGTATGAACGAGCGATGATTTCACTTTTCACAGGATGAAAAAGAGATGGAACATGATTGTAACATAATAATAATAACATCTTAGTACATTTATGATACTGGATTTATTATTTTAGGATGTTTACAACAAATTAATAGTAATTAGAAGAAGAAATAAACTTGAAAGAGTTGGTAAAGATGATTACACCTTATTCAGTGAACTCTCTTTAGATCTCTTCTTAAGGGACCTAGGGTTGATATTTTGGAAGGTAAAAAACCAAAAAAACTTGGATAATGATGTTTATAAGAGGAATGGTCCAGTTTTGGTAGATGTATATGGCTTAAATTGGTGTAAACAAGTAAGGGGGGAGGTGCCCTTTTGTAATTGTGGTGTGGAGGTACTTTTTGAATTTCTTAAAATGTTAAATTAATATAAATTATTTATCATTTCTAAATGGATCCAAATATATATAATTATAATATAAGTCTTATATAAGTAAAACTCCTTTAATATAATTTAAATTTGGATAAATTTTGGATATGTTTTCACCCATACCTTTGAGTTTTAAACTCCCATTAACCCTTTTGACAATTACTGTACTATTAAATATTTCTACCCTCTAAGGATCAATAATGTTACTATAAAATGAAAACAACCCAAAAAATAGACCATTGTAGATTTATTGAACCATATACCATTCATTTGGATAAATATAAGTTTTTATACATTTTAAATCATTTAATAAAATATTATTTTCATAAAATATCATTAATGTCAATTTTATAACTATTCATTTAGTTTGACATTAATAACATCAATAAAATAAATTAATTAGAATAAAATGAATATAAAAATCTCTAATATGTCATTTATATATATAAAATTTGCGAGTAACATTAATTATTTCAAATTTTACCACTTTTAATGATTTTAATATCATTTATTTTATTTTTTCTATTAATTAAATAATTACCACGTCAGCGTTGTGTAAGCATTGAAGGTAATTATTTTTTAACAAAAAATTAAAAAATAAATTACCAAAATGAATATAAATCATTCATTTTTCAAAATAATATTTATAAATGAACATATCATATGTTTATTACTATGTTAGAAATATTATAGTTATTAAAAACAAGAGTGTGATATTTTTAACTTTTCTTTACATGAAATATTATAAAGGTCATAATATAATCCAAATAAAAAAGGCCATATAACTGAATATTGGATGATTATGTATGGAATTTACTCATAAAATAAAATTAAGTCAAGTTTTAGAGTCATTTTATCATCCTTATCATATTATTTTTAACTATTAATTACTTGATTTACCCTTTACCGTGGTAACAAAAATTACAAAAATTACTATTCATACTAAACAAAAATAAAAGGGAAATAATAATAAATTTAGACCCCTTGAATAAAAATATTAAATCCATTTTTAAGTATTTAATTTCAATAAGTGGTATAAATTAATTTAATATTAAAATGCAAAACGCAATGAAAAACAATGTTTCAGGAAAATGCCTTTTTAAGTATAAAAATGTTTTTATACCAAATTCAACCGTAAAAGTGATTAAAATGAAATTAATTGGATTATTAATAATATAATATAAATAATTTTACTTTTAAAATATTTTAAAACAAAATTTTACTTTTAAATTCTTGAAATAAAAATACAGTTTTCCATAAAAATCAGTATTTTTCACTATTCACTAGAAAATCAATATTTTAAGAAAAAATCCCAAAACTTCACACTAAGTAAATTTTTATATGATGATTTCAAAAATAAATTTCATTTTATAAAATTGGAAAAAATTAATTATATTATTTTCTCATAAAAATTATTTTTGAAGAAAACATATAAAATGAATTTACTAAAATTTGAGTGTTTATTTCCTAAGAATCAATAAATAAATTTGTATCAATTAATACCTTTATATATATTTAATAATATGGTTTATTTTATTCACACTCGCTAATTTAATGGCTAGGTTATAATTGTCATGTTAAAATAATAATGTTTTAATAGTGTATTACGGTTTGTTTAAGTTTTGTGTTGTGTGTTGTATATGATTTCAAACATAGAATTATTTTAAAATATCAGGGTTTCATGCACCAAAAGATATCAATGAAATTAAATTTATTTAAAAATAAACATACTGTAAAATTTTGGGGTGTTTCATTCCCCCCCCCCAAAAAAAAATTCATCCTCAAAATTTTCAGAATGTCACATCATGAATAGATTTGGGTAGTTCTTTATAATAATTTATTTAGGTTCCCATGTACCCTCTTCTATATTATGATTTATCCAAATTACCTTTACCAACCGAGTTATCCAATTCCTCAAAACTTGTTCTATAGTGTCGAGAATCTGGATAGGATCTTCACAGTAAGACTGATTAGGTTCTAATTCTATTTTTTCAGAGGTGAGCACATGTATTGGGTATGACATGTATTTCATTAACAATGATATATGGAACATATAATGTAATTAAGAGAGTATAGGTGGAATTTCCAAATGATATTCCACAACTCCAATTCTTTCTAAAATTTCAAAAGGTATGATGTACCTGGGGCTTAGTTTTCCTTTTTTATCGAATCTTATAACACCCTTCCATGGAGATTCCTTCAAGAAAATCCAACCTACCACTTGAAATTAAAAATCTTTCCTATGGTTATTGGCACAAAATTTTTGTATTCTTTGAGCTATTTTGATATGGGTTTGAATAGAATTTACCTTTTCTGTTGTATCATCCATAAGTTATGGGCCTACAAGATTCCTTTCACCAGATTTATCCCAATAAGTTCGAGTAGGAGGTTTCTTTCCATATAATGTTTTATACGGTGCCATTTGAATACTTGAATAAAAGCTATTTTTATAGGTGAATTTTACCAAAGGTAAATAATGATCCCACATACCTTTAAAGTAAAGTTATCATGACCTCAAAATGTCTTCTAATGATTGGATAATCCTTTTAGATTGACCATTATTTTGAGGATGATAAGCGGCGCTCATATGAAGCTTGGTATGAAGATCCTTCTGAAAAAATTTCTAGAATTTTGATGTAAATCATGGATCATGATCAGAAACAATTAAAAGAAGTGCACCATGAAGTCTTACTACTTAATTTATCTATATCCATTAATGGAACTCTATAGTTAAATCTTCTCTTATAGTGAGGAAATGTGTATATTTGGTAAGGCAATAAACAATAACCTACATTGCATCATTATTTTTATGATTATTTGGTAATCCAATGACAAATTACATAGTAATGTCATCCTATTTCTACATAGGAATAGGTGGAGGTTGAATGAATCCTCTAGGATACTATCTCTTAGCCTTAACCCATTGACAAACCAAACATCTTGATACATAATCAGCAATTTCCTACATCATATTATCCGACCAAAAATGTTCCTTCAAATATTTATACATTTTGGTGCTTCCAAGGTGCATAGAGAAATTTGATCTATGATCATTATCCAATAATTCCCTTTTTATCTCAATTATAGATGAAACATACAGTCTATTTCTAAATTTCATAACACCATCTTCACATACAAATTCTGAAAATTTTTCATCATTCAAAGCTTTAATTTTCCTTTTAATATTCTCATCATCAAGTTGAGAACTTTTTATCTTTTCTAATAAAGATAGTTTGAAACTCATTTGAAAAAATAGTGATGTTTCCCCTTATTTAATAATTCCCATATCCATATTTCCAAATCCCATGAACATAGGATCCTTATAAATCCTAATTTTTGATGCAAACTCCATGATATTTCCCACTTAATGCATCCACTACCTTATTTTAATTTCCTGGGTGGCAGTGTATTAAGGAATCATAATCCTTGAGTAGATTTAGCCATTAACTTTGTCTCATATTGAGCTATTTCTATGAGAATATGCATTTAAAACTCTTGTGATATATTTGTATCTCACATATTTCTCCACAGAGATAGTGCTTCCTTATCCTCAAAGTAAAGATCATAGCTAATAATTCAAGATCATGAATGGGATATTTATGTTTAGGATTCTTTAGTTGTCTAGATTCATAAACAATAAATTTATCATTCTTTTTAAGGATCTACCAATTCCCTTCTTTGATGCATCACTATATATAAAAAATACAACATTTCTTGATGATAGAGTCAAGATCAGAGAATTCACCAATATCCTCTTCAATTCTTCAAAACAATCTTCACATTCCTTTGTCCAAATAAACTGAACCCCTTTACAAGTAATCTTGGTTAACGGGTTAGCCAATTTGGATTTTTTTAAAACAAATAATTGATAGTAACTTGAAAAACTAATTAAACTATGTACCTCAGTTATGTTTGTTGGTGCATGATATTATTGTAATACCTTTTTATTTATAGGATCAACTGATATTTCATTCTTGTAGAAAATATGGCCAAGAAAAGAAACTTTCTAAATACAAAATTCACACTTGATAAATTTCCCATATAACTCTTTTCTTATAATAGTCTTAAGAATTATTATCAAATGATTTTCATAGTCCTCATATATCTTAGAGTAAACCAAGATATCATCAATAAATACTACAAAAAAATCATCAAGATACTCCTTTAATACTTTGTTTATTAAGTCTATAAAAATAATGGGTGCATTAGTCAATCCATATGGAATCACTATAAACTCATAATGTCTATACCTTATTCTAAACCATGTCTTAGGAATATCCTCCTTCATTAATCTCAATTAGTGATACCCAAAAAGAAGATCAATCTTTGAAAAATAATGAGATCCATGAAGTTGATCGAATAAGTCATCAATGCAAGGAATATGATACCTTTTCTTTATTGTAACAACATTTTTCTCCTTATAATCAATGCATAGAATCATATATCCATCTTTCTTATTAATGAAAAGAATATGGGTTCCCCAAGGTGAAACACTAGGGGGTATAAATCCCTTATTACACAACTCTTCTAGTTGTTTCTTCAATTTTAATAACTCTATAGTGACCATTCTATAGGGAGTATTTGATATAGGTATTGCATTAGGGATTGAATCAATGAAAAACTTAACCTCATGCTCTTGTATATGTCTATGTAATTATTCAAAAAATACATCAAAGTATTCTTGTACAATAGGTACATACTCAATTTGAATATCATATTTTCCATCCATAGGTTGTGTATGCTCATCATCCCCAAGAATATCATTTAGAAAAGCTTCCGGGGGTGGATCTAGACATGAATCAGATGATGAAGATTCCCCTATAAAGATAAGGAATTTCATATATTCATCATGAATTGTAATTTCCTTCTCTTTGTAATAAAGTTTTGAATTATATTTTTAAATCCACTCCATACCAAGGATTATATCAAAATCAACCATTAATATGATTATAAATTTGGAAAATAGGGCATGTTTGTGTGTCATAATAGGAACCGACTGACACATTCTTGTCACGATGAGATTTCCATTAGGAGTCTTGAATGATAACTCCTTTATTAAGGTGATAGGGACATATCTATTTTTTTGGAAAACTTAGAAGATATAAAAGAGTGTTAAGATCTTGAATCAATTAATGAAATAACTAATTTTTGAGGATATGATTAAAATACCTACCACCACATCATTATGAAATTCAACTTAAGCTATTGTGATCACAAAATCTTAGCCTTTATCCATTGGATTTTTCTGATGAAAATTCCCTTGATGCTTGGGAAAATCATTTTTATAGTGCCCCATATCCTTACAGTTGAATAATTGAACATTTATAACTTCTATATTTACCTTACAATCACTATCCTGGTGTCCCTTCTCTCCACACTTAAAATAATCTCCTTTTCCTTTTAAGAAATTACCATAGAGTTTCCTTCCACAAATATTGTATGTTGGAAAATTTCCATTTCAATTCTTCACCTTATTCATTTTTTTCTCTTCCATCCTCTTCTTCTCTCTTCCCCTTGGATTCATAAGTATTATAGAAATATTTCTCTATCTTGATATCACATGAGACTATGTCCTCGTATGATAAGAAGGTTTGGGATACTAGATCCATTTGATGAAATGGATTTAACCCATAAAAAAATGGTCAATATTACTCTTTATATTATGTACACAATCTGAAACATTCCATGCTAACATTGTAAATTTAGCTTCATACTTAAAAACATTTTAATATTCCTTTTGTCTTAGACTCAAGAATTATCTCTCTATATTCTCTTCTTGTTCATGAGGAAATTATTTTTCCAAGAATATTTTCTTAAAATCCTTTCATTCCATGATCACTATTTCCTTATCATACTTAGTGTTTGAATCAATTAACACTATTTATCTATATCACTTGGGAGATGATAATAGACCATGAAAACATTATTCCTTTCACCAATTCCCAAAGCGAGAAATATCTTTTCTAAGGAATGTATCCATTTCACGACTATAAATGGATTTATAGTCCCTTTCAATGATGGAGATTATTGAAACATGAATCAATCTAACATTGTTATACTGTATTGTGGATCAGTAGGTTTCTCCATACGGGCAAGTTTATTGGTCATAACCTAAGTTAGATACTCTAATATAGGTGTAATTTGTTCATCTCTAGTTGTAGCTATAGCTCAAGATTTATTATCATTCCAAAGAGGGAAATCTTTACATGTATTATGATCATTAATATAGTTTCTATTCCTTTCACTAGACACTATTTCTAAACAATGGAATATACAAAATTAGATCACAACATTATGAAACATAATGTATAATTTCTAAACTAGTGAAACACTTAACATAAATTAAAAATTTATGTATAACTAATCTCAAAATCATAATCTTGGTTTCGTTGGGAATATTCTCAAAGTCTATTATGGGGTTATGTTTCCCTAATATATGTTTTCCTAAATCAAGTTTCCAAAGGTTTCTACTAAACTTTATCTGATACCAACTACAAATAACCTGATTCCATTATCTCAAAATCAGCGGTTACTTTATTATATTGGCATAAGATATAAGTAATATCATCCCAAAGGACTGAATAGTTTAGTATTATTGGAGAACTATATACATACTATAATTACACATTACATTTGAAAAATTAAAATACAAAAAATTATTTTCTTCAAGAACACCATTATTTTATTTAGAATATCCTTGAATATCAATTGTAAAACACTTCTTGGAATCCTAGGGTAAGGAAGCATAAGAATGGGTGAGATTAGATTCTCAATAAGGGTATGCGTACATGATAAGCTAACAATTCATGAATAATATGATAAGAATAAATGATGATCAAGTAATTCCATGTAAATAATAATATGATATAGATTATCATACATGGATACTAAATCAAATAATCACATGGAAATAAATAATTTAATTCATAATGATGGAATTCATAATGATGGATATCCAAAACATATCGTCGAGGCATTGGCTAAGAAATCTGAAAATAAATGGGCAAAACCGCAACTAAAACCCAATCTAGTCTGTCTCATGAGACCTACCGATGTATCTAGGGGATATAGACGGCCTTTACCATAACTTACTAAGTCTAATATATTTATCATATGAATAAATAATACATTTGAATCAGTATTTATTAATAATCAATAACTATCCATATTGGAAGAAATATCATACAGAATGTCAATACTTTCACCAGTAAAAAATATCATAAACCATCCGAAGAGATATGGTGTATAGTATAATTAGAGTATATCCTCAACATAAAATTCAAAAAAGGATGTTGATATAGATAAAAATAATTCAAAAATATCATCAGAAATTTTCTTGAGAAAAATACCATTTCCACTCTGAAAATCACTTTTTAAAATCTAAAAACTATACACGTAAAAAGAAATAATTTTATTTGAAAATCTAAAAACTGTACACTTAAAAAAGAAATAATTTTATTTTAAAATAAACTTGAAAACTTTTAAAGTTATATTAAAATAATTGAGGTTCCATGATGGCATGAATTTTTTTTCATTCCATATATGTTAAAAGCAACATTCCTTTCAAACTTTTGTAAGAAAAGTCAAAAAGTACTTCATTCAGAAAACGATTGAAAGATTCCTTTTAAAACATTTTTTAAAAATTAAAACATGGGTAAAATGACTTTAAAAAATAAATGGATAATATTAAAAACATTTTTAAAAATATTATTAGATAACATGTACTTGAAAGATAAATATTCCCCAACTGAGACTTAAACATAAACATTCCTGAATAATGATCATATTTGAATTAAACCCTTACCTCAAGTTCAATTTTCGTTATACATTTTTGAACCTCATGTATAATAAATATAGATTTATTATAAATATATTATATAAAAATACTAATGTATATCATACCATAAATTATTTAATTATAATATTTTATTACTCATTTATTATCAATTCATTGTTAAAATCACTCTTTTGGGTGGTAACAACTTCATTTTTCACGTATGATTTGGTTCAATAGTTTTGGTACTTATAATGTGATAAAGGTTGAGTCATATAAAGAATTTTAATAATTATATGCATATAATATATATTCATTATATATATTTATATTAATCCAAAAAATATTGAGATTGAAAATGAATTATATCTTTCATGGAGACGATAGGCCGTACATACGCATGAATGCTATTTTAACATTTCAATGGATATAATGTGAGAAAATTAAATAATATTTCACCTTTACAGAATCTTTATTAGATCATATATATCACATATATTCATTAAATCTATTCTTATTACAATCCAAGTAAAATAGAAATGAAAAATAAATCACATCGTTTCGTGGAGGTGGTAGTCCACATGTACACACGAGCAACATTATCGTTTCCCAAAATATTTGAAGGCAAGAAGGTAGATATAATATTATCATTAAATTGGTATAATTATGTAACAATTATCATATATACTTATTATTTTAATATTTATAACCATCCAAGTAAAGTGGTGATGAAAAATGAATTACTCCGCTACGTGGTGACAGTAAGCCGTATGTACGCATGAGCGATACTTTAATTTTTTATACGATAGAAAAGAGATGTAATATGGTTTTACCATTATAATAATAACATATAAATATATTCATTATTTTATTATGGGTACAACACATGAATAGGAATTATAAGAAGAAATAAACTTGAAAAAGTCAATAAAAACGATTACTTATTCTTCGATGAACTCTCTTTACATCCCTTCTTAAGGGACCTAGGGATGCTATTTTGGAAATTTAAGAACCTAAATAACTTGGATAATTATTTCAAAATCCGTCCCTTGGGGCCCATGAGGCGACATACCCCAAGACCTCCTCTCGAAGGCCATGGCTTATCGATTAGCGCCGAAGGTGTCAACCTGCAAGTGGTAGGCATTTGCCTGAGTACCTGTATGCACGCACACACAACTGCGTACCAAAGCCAGAAAAGTAAAAAAAGAATTCCACTATAGATAACCAATGAGTAAAAGTAAAAATAAAATTCAAATGGTCCAGAATACAAACCCAAAAAAAAGACTAACTGGAAAATAGGAAAGTACAAAAGAAACTCTAGAAGTTGTCCGCTAGAAACCCTACCTGATGGGTAAGTACATAGTATCTTCTGGAAGCTATAGAAGCACTCCCCGCCTACCTGGTCTCACTGGGATCCACTAAGTCCTGGGCCACCAAGTCTACTATCAATTCGGTGGTCGTTTACACCAGACACAACATGTGTGGGTGAAGTACGTGCAGGGGTGAGTAACAAAATACTCAGTAGGGACCCCAAAACAACAAAGGAAAGACCTCAAAGAAATACATAAGAAACCATGAAGTGTCATCACAAATCATGATTACAAAGTAAGACAGCTCACACCGGGTATATTCTAGTGTAGGAAAGTAAGACCATTAGTCATAACGTCGAACACCATGGGCTGTTGGATAACTCCTCAATGAGTACAATGGGTCTACCGGGTCACATCGAAGCCACTTACCACTAACCTAGGATTAATTTGGTACTCATCCTTGATGAGTACTATAGGTATGCTAAGTCACACAGAAGCTGCTCCCCACCGTGGTCATGCCGGGTCACACAGAAGATACTTCCCACCTATGGCTATACTGAGGTACTCGTCCTATCGAGTACCATGGGTTTACTGGATCACAGAGAAGATGCTTCACACCATGGGCCTATTGGATCACACAGAAGCCACTTCCCACTAGGTCATAATATCTGATTCATATAGGGTCACTCATCAGTAGTCTTTAGGTCTTTTCCAACCGTAGGGTTTCCACATATAGCACGCTTGATCTTAGGAGAACTACTCCCCAATCCATTCTTCGAATTTCAACTTCCATGAAATTCTCCATCGAGTATTCTAAAATATCTGCCTCATCACAAGGGTTATAATGCCACAAATATCTCATCAATTAGACACTCATTTTGAAAGATATTGATGTTTTTTCCAAAAAGGGGCCGGTTGGGTCTGAGTCTTGTCTGACTCGGCCGGACTGACCCAGCCGGACCCAACCCAGGTACGCTAATCTGACCCAGACCCAGCCCAGCCTAGGTCCAGTCTATTGGGCCGTGGGTCTGGCCCACTGGTCTGCCCGGTCCTACATGGGTGGACCGGTTCTCCATATGGCTGGGATGCGGCAGGCGGCCGTGTCTGGCTCCCCTCACCCTGCAAGTTGTCCACGGGGCTGACACCTCCCTCTACAGTCAAGCGACTGTAGCTGCTGCTACGCGGCCGACCAACCCGGCCAAACGGATGTCCCGTACATGGTGGAAGACCACTTGCCTCTGAGATCTACGGCCTGCGGCTGCAGGCCGCTCCACCGACGTGTCCAAGGGACCGTGTCTCTACCGCTAGCCACCGGCCCAACCTGTGGCTCCTCCTGGTGTGCCTTTGTGGTGCGCCGCCTCCCGCCCACGGCCGCCACCGCAGCCGGCGCCGGCGCGCTAGCAGGCTCTTTCTTAGACCACTGGGTTCGTACTGATGGCCCCTTCTTTGCATCGACTGTGCCTTCGGCCTCTATGGGGTATCACCTTCCCTATGAAGGCCTTGAATCTTCCTTTCCGCCCCTTTCAAAATGTTCAGACACAAATAACACACAAGCGTAGGGGATCAATCCTTGTTCACATTAGACCACACCCTCCATGTTAGAGTTTTAAAATAGGGTGAGGTTTGGGGATGATTTTATACCCACAATAATTCATTCCTGAATATAAATACCAAGAAAGATCACCCTCCCAAAATAATGGACGATCCAAAGATTAACCTATTCATGGGTTGATCCACATTCATCATTTATAATTAAGAATGAGGAAAAAATAAAACAAATAAACCCCTACCTCGATCGACGTTCATTGTTGAAGTGCTCTTCCCTTAAGGATTTATGCTCTGTTGGCGTTCATTGCTTCCCGACCCCATTCTTCATAAAGAATCGATGTTGCTAGCAATCCTATCGGCATTCATTTTTTATCTTAGGAGAGGAATTTTTCTATAGGTTCGTCATAGGAAATTCTACCAATTTATTTCCCCAATGTGTTATTAAGATAAAACACGTCACAACGTTTTCGTTACGTTGTGACATCACATCATTATGCCGTTTCATTTATGAAACATCATATCTGTTACACCCCACAAAAACAAGCCATTAAGAAGATTCCTTTAATTCGCCTCATCACCGCACCACAGTTCCGTCGTCCGAAACTCAACGGAGAGGAAATAAATAAAATAACTTTTTAAAGTTATTTTATTATTTTCCAAAAAGTATAAAAATTAAATTTTCTATCTGACCCTTTCTGGTCGAAGTTAAGTCCTTTATAGAAGAATCCCAGCATTCCGAGTTCAACGTTGCCCTCAGATTTTCGATCTGATAATTGGTTCAAAAGTTAGAAAAACTTTCTCACACGTTTACTTAAACAAATTAAAAAAAGTTCAAAATTCTATTATAGGCTCATCGGGCCTCAGAATCACATGCTTTCAAAGCGTGTGGTCTCAAAATAATTCCATATAATTAAAAAAAAAATATATGGAAATTCCAGGACATTACATTCTCCCCACATTAGGGATTTACATCCCTAAAAACCAAAACAAGGTCTAATAAAACAAATGAGGGTACTGAGCATGAATCTAAGCCTCCCGCTTCCATGTGCTCTCCTAGAGGTTCTCGTGCCGCCATCGAACGTGCACCAAAAGAATCAACCATCCACAAAAGAACTACTCCTATCGATCCACTATCTCCACCAAGAACTCTGGAAACGTTACCCCATCGTCAATTTCACCCACTCCCTAGTCGATGACATACAATGGATCATGCACATACCTCCTCAGATATGAAATGTGAAAAAAATTGTGCACCCAGTGCATCTATGGATGAATAGATAGGTGGTATGCCACCTCGCTAACTCTACTGAGGATCTGGAAAGGTCCGATGAACCTGTGAGATAACTTTCCGCCCCATCCAAATCTCCACAATCCCCATCAGGGTGAGACTTGAAGGAAAACATGGTCTCCCTCATCGAACTCCAATGGTATCTGTATCTTGTCGACATATGATTTATTCCTGCTCTGTGTAGTCCTCATCCACTCCTAGATGATCTGCATCTTCTCAGTGGTAGCCCGTACCAATTCCAGACCCATGAGTGATGAGTCCCCTGGGTCTGTCCAGTATAGATGTGATCTACATGGCCACCCGTACAAGACCTCAAACAGTTCCATACCAATGGTGGAGTGATATATTTTGTTGTATGAAAACTCCACTAGTGGTAGGTGGTTCTCCCAAATGAAACCAAAATCAAGGACACAAGCACGAAGCATGTCCTCTAAGTTCTGTATGGTATGCTCCGTCTAGCCATCTGTCTAGAGATAAAAAGTTGTGCTCATGATCAACTGAGTCCCAAATGACTTCTAAAATACCTTCCACAACCAGGATGTAAAGCATGCATCATGGTCTAAGATGATCGTTGAAGAAACCCCATGAATCCACACTATCTCTTGGACATAGAGGCACCCCAAGCCCCCTACCGATCCCTTCTCCTAGATGGGTAGGAAGTGAGCCGAATTGGTGAGTCAGTCAACGATCACCTAGATAGAATCGTGGTCCCTAGATGTGCATGGTAATCCCTCCACGAAGTCCATGGAGATACCAACCCACTTCCATTACGACACATCAAGTGGTTGTGCTAAGACTACTGGGACCTGATACTTGGACTTCACTTGTTGACAAGTGAGGCATCGTGAAATGAACTCTTTCACCACTTTTTTTATCTCTATCCACCAGTACTAATGTCAGAGGTCCTAGTACATCTTCAACACACTAGGATGTACTTCCAAAGGGGATATATGGAACTCCCTAAAAACCTCCTCCCATAATGTCACCAGTACTACAATGCATCCTCTGAAAAAAAATGACATGCTTCCCACCTATCAAAAATCCATCAGGGGCCTATCCTGAGGATATTTGAGCACGTCGGGCCTCAAAGTCAACATCCAAAAGTTGTGCCTCCTTGAATCACTGTAAGAGTGGGGGAGTGATAGTCATTTACTAAAGGTAAGCTTCTCCATCACCATCCATAAAGTATATTTGCATCTTGGCTAGCTGCTTTGTCGCCTCACTCAACAGCTGTAAACCAGACCTCTTATTGAGCATGTTTGCCACCACGTTCCCCTTCTCGGGAGTATAGAATATCTCAAAGTCATAGTCCTAGAGGAACTCTAGCCATCGACGCTGTCTCAAGTTCAGGTCCTTTTGTGAGAAGATATACCTGAGACTCTTGTGGTTGTATTAGATGGTAAACCATTCACCCATCAAGTAGTGCCACCACATATTCAAGGCAAATACCACTACTGCTAACTCCAGGTCATGGGTTGCGTAGTTCTGATCATGCTGGCTTAACTTCCATGAGCCATAGGCGATCACTGGTCACTCCTACATCAGGAAACAACCCAGTCTGGTCCCTGATGCATCGTAGAAGACTACATTCCCAAATCCCTCTTTTGGTAGTCTCAATATGGGAGCACTCGTCAGCCTCCATCTTAGATCCTGGAAACTCTGCTGGCACTTCTTCATCCACACGAACGACTGTCCCTTTCATGTCAAGGATGATATAGGTGCTTCTACTCTAGAAAAGTCGGGCATGAACCTCCAGTAGTATCCAGTCAACCCCAAGAAACTCCGCACCTCAGTCACGCTCCTAGGTGGCTCCTAAGCCAGCACTACCTCTATCTTCACCGGATCCACCGCAACTCCATCCTCTGAGATGAAATGTCTCAGAAAGTGGACCTCTCGAATCCAAAACTGGAACATTGAGGTTTTACCATAAATCTGGTGCTCTCATAGTGTATCTAGAACTATCCGTAGGTGTGTAGCGTGCTCCTCCTCCAACGCCGAGTACAACAAGATGTCATCAATAAAGACCACCACAAAACAATCGAGGTAAGGCTGGAAGATCCTATTCATGAGTCCCATGAACACTGCTGGGACATTGGTCATTCCGAAGGGCATCACCAAGAACTCGTAGTGGACATATTGGCATTTAAAGGATGTCTTCAGTACATCCTTACCCCGTACCCAAAGCTGATGATAGCCTGATCTAATGTCGATCTTCGAGAACCACCTCACTCCCTTCAGTTGGTCGAAGAGGTCATAAATCCTTGAAAGTGGATAATTATTCTTCACGGTCACCTGGTTCCGGAGCCGGAAGTCCACGTATAGCCTCAATCTCCTATCTGCCTTTTTGGAAAATAACACTGAGGCTGCCCATGGTGAAACCTTGGGTCTCACAAAGCCCTTCCCCTGCAAGTTCTCCAGCTGTACCCTTAATCCACAATGTTCCACGGGAGCCATCTGGTATGCCAATGTAGATATCTGTTCCATCCATGGGTACATATTGATGTAGAATTCTACCTCCCTATGAGGAGGTAGTCCTAAAAAATCCTTAGGAAAGACATCATCATAGTCATCCACCACTATAAGAAAGCTCAGACTCCTCTCGTCCACCACACCAAGGGTGAGGCTAGCCAACTGGTGAGTGATTGGCTGCACCCTCCTCCGAGAAAGTCCATCCTGTGCTGAAAAAGTTACCTTCTCACTGGTGAAGGAAAACTTGGTCCCATCATCACGAACACACCACACTTCTCACCTAAAACAGTCAATTTGAGCATGGATTTTAGATAACCAGTAGATACCCAAGATGACGTCATAAGGCCTCAATGATACTACTAGGATATCCCAGGAGAAGCTCTCACCTCCTAGAGTAATATCACACTACTGAAACCAGTGTGTAAATGTCGAATCCCCTCCCATTGGAGTCTCTAATCGTAAGGATCGAGCCAATGGCTCCACCAAAATCTCTGAGCCCCGAACAAGGTCCGTGGAAAGGAAAGAGTGACTGACACCTATGTATATAAGAACTATAGATAAGGTGGATAAGACATAGATCATACCTCTAATCATCTATAGAGTGATGTGGTCATAAGCCTTCATCACCAGAAGCTAGCCTCACCCCTATCCACCGGCTCCCTGAGCCCGTGGTGGACAACCTGGGGGTGGTGGTGGTAGCACCTCGAACCGTCGTCCACCACCTGCCACTTGGCCTGCTCCCCTACCACGTCCTCCACCCTGTGGACCTCCTCGCTCGAACCTCTGCCTCTACCTTGGCAGTCCATCAACCTTCTTCTGATTGTTTGTGTGGTGGGTCAGGCATTCATGAGCCATGTGTCCTTGCCTGCTGCACGTGAAGAAAAATCCTGGTTCCCTACCGACTCCCTCTGCTTTGGGATCCCCATACTTCTGACCTTGAGTCCTAGGGTTTCCCCCTGAAACACCTAGCCTACTTGGGCCCCCATGTATGCTACTTTCTGCTCACTACTAAAGACTCTACTGCCTGAGGTCTGTGTTGAGTCAATAAGGTTTTCCTTATGACTTTTCCATTCCTTCATATAAGGGGGAGATTGATATGTCATAAAATTTTCCTTATGACTTAATCGTTACTCTTATTTTAAAAATCAAAAACACTTCATCTTAAAGCAAATTTTATTTTACCCCTATAAAGAAAATTTTCTTCCCTAAGGAAATTTATCCTTACCTTATTTTCTTTGCTAAAATAAAAAATATTCTAAGTGTATAATTCAGATAGAGTCCTCATAATCATATAATACTTAGATGTGAGGTATTCTGTTTAAGACTCCGAATTCCTGTTATGAACTTTTATGAAGTTCTACTCAGAATTACCTGTTACGAACTTTTATGAAGTTCAACTCTAAATTATGATTACGAACTTATATAAAGTTTTAACTACGAATTATGATGATGAATTCTGATTAAGAATTCTCATTACGAATTCTGATGATGAATTCTCATTAATAATTCTCATTACGAATTCTGATGATGAATTCTGATTACGAACTTGTCTAAAGTTTTGACTCCAAGTTCTCTAAATACAGACTCCAAACTCCTATGAGTTTTGACTCTGAATTCTCATGAACTCTGACTCAGAACTTTGTAAGTTTAGGTTCCAAATTCTAGTGAATCCAGACTATGAATTCCCTTGAAATTCAGACCTCAGATTTCTACAGAATTTAGGTTCCGAATTCCTACAAAACAGAATCTGAATATCTTAGTACTACAGACTCTGAATTCATTTTTTTTCCTACACTCCAAACTTTAACTTTTTACATTCCGAACTTTCATTTACCTCCATTCAGAATATAAGTTTTTGGTTATGGTTACACTTGTTCTATTACAAAATGATGTCATGATTTTAGTTATCAATTAACTGTTGTTTGAGTGACATGTGTACAGGTCCCTCCAAAATTCAAGGAAGAATATGATCGTTGGAGGAGGGAGTCGACCGTTGAAGTTTTGCCTATAAATAAGATCTCATTTGAAAATAAGACACAACTTTAACACTGATATTTGAAAACTATGCCTACATGCTCTTGAAGTGATTTCTAGAGAGAGAGACTCTTATCAAATCTGAAGCTTCATGCAGAAAGTTTGATCGACTTGTTCAAAATTTTCCTTGTGCATATTTGCTTCATGCGACTCCAATTGTTGCTGTGTACAATCGAGGGCTTCCAGGGATAGGAAGACATAGGTTCCAACACCTTGAAGTTGAGGGATTCCTTGCTGAGGAAGACAGAGGTGCCGACTACCTGATAGTTGAGGGCTTGTGGGGATAGCAAGACAGACTCTGATCTTTATATCGAGGGCTTACCCTAGTGTGGGTAAGATAGACTTTCTTGAAAGTATAAATCAATAGAACTTTATCCAAGGTTGTTGGATACCCTTCTCTTTGGGTTAAAAGACTTATTTCTTGTTACTTGTTTTTTTACAAGTTTTTCCGATGTATTTGTATTGTTAAGGAAAGTATAACTTTCATATACTTCCTTATTCTTGTACTCTGATATAGTTAGATTCTATACGCTTTAATGTAGAATCTTTATCTTTGTAAACTTTAGTTATGTTCTATTTCTGAAATCACTTTTCCAAAATTTAGCAAGTGATTAGATCTTATAGAGGTCTTGTGAATTATCTTGTTTAACCTTGTTAAACATAACCATCTTTAAAAGTTCCAAAGGAATTTTTAAAAGGTACAATTAACCCCCCCATCTTGTATCTAAGAATCTCATTCTTATTTCGATCCTACATTTGGTATTATAGAGTATATCATACTCAGACATACCATCCTAACAATTGGTATCAGAGGATTGGTTCAATCTGAATTAATCTCATGATTAAATTCAGAAGGGAATTTTCGGAATTGATTTCTCGGAATCATATTTTCAGGATTCATTTTTCTGAATCTGTTTTTCGGACTCATAGTTCAGATTCACTTTTTCGTAGAGATACTTTTGCTCTATATTTTCTTGCTTAGAATATTTTCCTTGTTTACAAACTTTTTCTACTAAATTTTTTTTGTGGAAAGAATTTTCTCAAAGATAGCAGGAATCAATGTTGGTTCCATAGACAATCTCAATCCAACTAGACTACCTATCTTTGATGGTAATGATTACGAATATTGGAGAGATCACATGAAGACTTTCATTATCAAAACTGGGGCTGAAAATTTTGTTATGCTTACCGGTGTATACAAAATTCCTGATAAAGAAGTAAGTGACTTTAAAAATCAAGAAAATCATGAATATCAAATTAATTTTAAGGTACACAATACTTTACTTTGTTCAATGACTAGAAATATATATAGCCAAATTTCATCTTGTGAAGCAACAAATTCTATATGGAAGAAACTTGAAGTTACTCACTTTGGAACTTCCAAAGTAATTGAGACCAGAAGAGCCATTCTTAGAGCTGAATATCATGGTTTTAGTTTTCCTTATGGTGAGCCCAAATGCAAGGTGCAACAAAGATTCATGACTATTGTGAATATTTTACAATAAATGGGTGAAAAAGGATTAGATGATGATTCTCTTGTTGATAAGACAATAGGCATCATTCCAAATGAGTGAGAATCTAAAAGGACTACAATTGATGAGAATAGAAAGGTTTCTTAGATTACCCTTGATGAGCTGTTTAGAACTCTTCTTCAGTATGAGACTAAAATGAAGAGAGATGCTGATATTGTGAAGAAGAAGAATGGAAATGGTAGTGTAGCTTTTACTACTACTTCCAATCATATGAAATCCAAGACTACTGAGAGAGTTACTAGATCAAGATCTAAGAAAGTTGTTATCCAATACGAATCTAGTGGTAGTGAATCCTCAGAAAATGAATTAGCAAATATTTCTCGAAGGATGAAAAAGATAGCTGGATAGATGAACTTTTAATCCAGATATAATAAGAAGGAAAGAAAAGACAAGAAAGATTCTGAATTTACATGCTATGAATGCAAGAGAGCTGGATACATAAGTCCTGAATGCCCTATGCTCAAGAGAAAAGAAAGAAAGGAAAGGAATTCTGAAAAAAACATAAATAAGTATTACAAGTCCAAAGCTAGGAAAGTATTGAAAGCTAATGACACATGGAGTTCCAGTGGTGGAGATTCTTCAGATGAATCTTCAGATTATGAATCTTCTGGACAAAAGAATCTCGGTCTAATAGCCAGACTACCTATTGATAATCATTGCTTGATGGCTAAGGAACACAATGCTGAATCAATGACCAATGTTTCTTTAAATTCTAATGATAATAAATATTATAACTCTTCGGATGAAGAATATTCTTTTGATGAAGATAATACTTTACCAACCTATGAATAAGTTTCTAGGTTTTCCAAACTCCTTGAGAATGAGAATTCAAAACTCATGAAAAAAATTGATAGGGAAAATTCTAGGAATACTATTCTTACTAAGGAAACATCAGATCTTTCTAAATATCTTGATAAGCAAAATGTTGATTTTGAAAGTATTTCAAAAAATCTTGAGCAAGAAAGTTCTGAGAAGAATAAAAATTTTAAAGATCTAGAAAATATAATTTCTAAGAAAAATGTTTTTGAGCCTAGTTCTAGTTCAAAATCAAATGTTTTTGAAGACAAGAACTTAGTTATAAAACTAAAATCCAAAATATTCTCCTTGAGGAAGTGTTTGTAAAACTTTATCCTAGGTAAAGAAAATTTTGATAAAATGTATTCCCAAATCCGACCTCGAAGGAATACTTCTGGTTTTGGTTATATTGGTTCTAAACCAACTTTTAGTAACAATTAATTTGTTCCTCAAAGTGCCCCATTCTTCACTAAGTGTCAATGTGGTGGTCACTGGGCAAAGAATTGTTCTCTAAACAAAACCCAATCTTTAGGATTTCATAAAGCTTATTTTTCTAAGAACATGTGGGTTCCCAAAATTTTACTTTCTGAGATTTCCGGATCCAAGCAAGTCTGGATTCCGAAAACCCAAATTTTTATTATTTTCAATAAAATAGGGAAAATACCAACAGAAATACATGGTACATGGATAGTGGATGTTCCCGGCATATGACTGGTAACAAAAACCATTTTGAAAAGATTATCAAGATGAAAAGAGAAAAAGTAACTTTCAGAGATAATGCTCAGGGAGAAATTATTGGTATAGGTAACATCATTATTCTTGAAAAAACTTTGATTTCAAATGTTTTATTTGTCAAGGGTCTTAAGCACAACCTTATCAGCATAAGTCAATTATGTGATGAAGGATACCTTGTGAATTTCAGGAATGATAAGTGCTTAGTACACAATTCCAAGGAAGAGTTTATTCTTTCTTTCCATAGGCAAGAGAATGTTTACACACTAAAATTAGAAGAACATAGGAGCCAAGACTTACCTTGAATTAATGCAATGGAAGATCATTCTTGGTTATGGCATAGAAGGTTAGGACACTGTAACCTTAGGAACTTATGCACACTTTCTAATAAGAGACTAGTTAAGGATCTACCAGAGCTTAGATTTGATTCTTCAAAAGTCTGTGAACCTTGTCAATATGGAAAGTAACACAAATCAAGTTTTAAATCAGTTGGTGAAGTCTCAACTACTGATGCATTACAGCTAGTGCATATGGATCTTTTTGGTCCAATACAAACTGGAAGCATTAGGGGCAAGTATTATGTATTTGTCTTAGTTGATGATTACACTAGATATACGTGGGTCTATTTTCTAGCAAAGAAGTCTGAAGCTTTTTCTTATTTCAAAAGTTTTATAGCCTAAGTTAAAAATTAAAAAAACTTCCATTGAAAACTATTCATAGTGATCATGGAGGAGAATTTCAAAATTATGATTTTGAAACTTTTTTTAGTAGAAAAGGCATTAATCATAACTTTTCAGCACCTAGAACACCTCAACATGATGGTGTTGTTTAAAGAAGAAATATAATTCTTCAAGTGATAACTAGAATCATGTTGAGTGAGTATTCTGTTGCCAAACATTTTTGGGCTGAAGCTGTAAGTACTGCTTGTTATACTATAAATCATGTTTTTCTTAGACCTTTTCTTAATAAAACTCCTTATGAGTTATGGAATGGTAGAAAACCTATACTTTCATACTTTAAGGTTTTTGGATACAAGGTATTCATTCTAAATAATAAAGATAACTTACACAAATTCGTACCAAAATCTGATGAAGGAATTTTCCTAGGATACTCCACAATTTCTAAGGCCTATAGAGTTTTTAACAAAAACACCTGTACTGTTGAAGAGATAGTACATGTCAAATTTGATGAAATTGATCCTTTTGTTTTTAAACAACCTCAAACTACATCCTCAGATGTGTTTTCAAAAACTGATTATCAAACTATGATAGAATATCTTTCTAATAAGGAAAATGTTCAAGAAGATACTCCTAAAACATTTACCCCAGAAGATTTCTTACCATATGTTGATGAATAGGTTTTACAAAACCCAAATCAGTCATTTCTAAAGAATCATCCTAGTGATAGTATCATTGGTGATGTAAATCAACCTATAAGGACTAGAAGTTCCTTAAGAAATGAAGTAGAACATCTAGCATTCCTTTCCCAATTAGAACCAAAAAGCACTAATGAAGCTTTAGGTGATGATGATTGGATAAAATCCATGCAAGATGAACTAAATTTATTTTGAAAGGAATAAAGTATGGACCTTGGTTGCAAGACCTAAGGAAACTTCTGTAATTGGAGTAAAATGGGTCTTCAGAAATAAGTGTGATGAAAATGGAATCATAGTAAGAAATAAAGCTAGATTAGTTGCTAAAGGCTATAATCAACAAGAAGGAATAGACTATGAAGAAACCTATGCTCCAGTAGCCAGACTTGAATCTATTTGTATTTTACTTGCCTTTACAGCATTCTTCAATTTCAAACTTTTTCAAATGGATGTGAAATGTTCTTTCCTTAATGGTTATGTTCAATAGGAAGTTTTTGTTGAACAACCTCCTGGATTTGAAGATACAAAACATCCTGATCATGTTTTTAGACTTACCAAAGCTTTGTATGGTTTTAAACAGGCCCCTCGAGCTTGGTATGATAGACTTACATGATTTTTTCTTCAAAATAACTATGTTAAGGGAAATGAAGATCCAACCCTTTTTATAAAGAAAGATAAGAAAAATGTTTTTATTGTTCAAATTTATGTTGATGACATTATATTTGGTTCAACTCAGCAATCTTTAACTGATTCCTCTACAGATCTAATGAAATCTGAGTTTGAAATGAGTATGATGGGTGAGTTAACATTTTTCCTTGGTTTTTAAATTTCTCAAAAACCAGAAGGAATCTACATATCCCAACATAAGTATATTAAAGATCTTATTAAAAAGTATGGATATGAAAACACCAAGAGTATAAGTACTCCCATTGGTACCTCAAACACACTTGATCTTGATGAAGCTGGGAAACTAGTAGATCAAACATCTTTTAGAGGTATGATAGGAAGTCTAATTTACTTGACATCTAGTCATCCAGACTTAATGTTTTCATTATGATTATGTGCAAGATATCAATCCAATCCTAAGGAATATAATTTAAAGGCAGTGAAAATAATTTTTCGCTACTTAAAGGGAACCATGGATTTAGGACTATTTTACACTTCTAGAAATGATTTTGGTTTAAAGAGTTTTTCGGATGCTGACTTTGGTGGATGTAGAATGGATAGAAATAGTACATCCAGAACTTGTAATTTCTTAGGAGATTCATTAGTTTCTTGGTCCTATAAGAAGCAACACTGATCAGTAGCACTTTCTACTATTGAAGCTGAATATGTAGCAGTTGGAAGCTGTTGTGCTCAAGTGTTGTGGATGAAACACACACTCACAAACCATGTCTTGAGTTTTACTAAGACTCAAATTTTGTGTGATAACACAAGTTCCATTTCCCTTAGTAAAAAGCCTTCACATCACTCTCGTGCAAAGCACATAGACATTAGGCATCACTTTCTTAGGGATCACACACAAAAAGGAGATACCATTCTTCAATTCATCAGAACGAAAGATCAACTTACTGATATTTTAATAAAATCTTTACCTACCAATAGATTTTAATACATTAAACAGAAGTTAGGAATGGTAACCGTGAGGTAATCTTATTTTATTAACTTCCCGTTGAACCAATCTCCTTACAGTAATAAACTCCTTTTCATAGGGGGAGTACATTTGTTATTGAAGTTTTTCAAAATTTTCGTAATAAAATTTTCATAATTAGTTTTCAAAATTTTAGAAATAAAATTTTCATAGTTGGTTTTTGAAATTTTCGTAATAGAAATTCTTGTAATGAAAATTTTCATAATGGAAATCTTTGTAATGGAAATTTTCGTACTGGAAATTTTAGTACTGAAATTTTCGTAATGGAAAATTTCGTATTAGAATTTTCGTACTCATAATTTTTCATAATCGAGTTTTGGTACTCAAAGTTTTTTCAATAAAACTTTTAGATCTTAAGTTTTTCATAGTATGTTTTTCATAGTAAGTTTTTCGTAGTAAGTTTTTCATAGTAAGTTTTTCATAGTAAGTTTTTCATTGTAAGTTTTTTGTAGTAAGTTTTTCATAGTAAGATTTTCGTAGTAAGTTTTTCGTAGTAAGTTTTTCATAGTAAGTTTTTCATAGTAAGTTTTTCGTAGTAAGTTTTTTGTAGTATGTTTTTCGTAGTAATTTTTTCATAGTAAGTTTTTCGTAGTGAGATTTTCGTAGTCAAATTTTTTTCAAGAAGAATATCACCTATTACGAATAATCTTCCTATCCAAATCCAAAAGGTATGACTTCCTTACTTAAGTTTTCGTAGTCACTTTTACCTACTGGTAGTTTCTTTTTATTTTAAAAATACTCAGATTCAAGTTTTCTTAAATCCGAATGTTTCCTTTTAAAACCTCAAAAGATCGGATTCAAGATTTTCTTGCAGGCATGTTTTCAACCGTCAGATCAGATCAGAGAGTTTTTAAACCGTATGATTGGTTTTGGAAGATGAAAGGTCACTTCCATAGCCTATATAAAAGAACCCCGAAGGGCTATACCACATCGGTTTTCAAATATTTTACGTCTCGAAGATCTACCTCTGTTCTAAAGCCCGTTCTGAATCTCTCAAAGTTACTCAGTTTGAATGTCTACAAGATCCCCTTCTTAGGATATGTCTTCAGTCAAGCCAATCTCGGAGTGGCAGATATATAGGGAGAGGTTGTTACACCCAAATTTCTTCAATAAGTATGATTCTCTAATTTCCAAGAACATCAAGCTCAATGGATGGGAAGATGTATCCATTTCTAAAACTCGAGATCAAGATGTGGTTTATTCAGACTTGCTCATAGAGTTTTATGAGTCGTCCAGTTTTTTCAAGGAAGATGGAAGGGATAATTTCTCCTTCAAAAGCTATGAGAATACATATTCTTTATCTTATACCAAGGCGGCTAGCCTGGTTGGAATACCCTATGAAGGAGATGCAGAATTTTGCTCCCATAAGTTGCCAGAGGTTCAGGGTAGTTTTGTGAAGGCTAAGGCTATGGATTTCCTTGGTCTTTCTCATATCAACACTGCAAAGAAGATTGCCTATATTTCAACCAACAATCAGATTCTACAACTTTGGGTACAAGGGTTTATCGTACCAAGGAAGGGTGATAAGGATACCCTTAAGAAGAGAGACATGTATATTCTAGATTTTTTGGTAAATCTAAGAAAGGTGAATCTCATGAGACATATTCTCATTACAATTTAGAACATCAATAATGGAAATCTTAGAGATCAGATCATTATATATCTAGCATTGCTTTCTAAGTTGATAGTTTAGTGCCTAGAATCCTTCAAAATCCAATGTAGGTCCAAGCCAAGAAATTGCAAGGTGTTGCTGATCAGTGATGACACTCTGAAGAGAATGAAAGTTGGTTTCTCAAAATAGTTAGGTGAGTTCTATGATCTGCTAGAGTAGGAGGAAAAATATATTCCACAAAATGTGGAAAAGGATGAACCCTTAAAGAAGGCCAGTAAGAAAAGGAAGTTGAAGGAAGTGCAAGCTGAAGATAAAACCCCAAAATCAAAGGAAGTCCAATCTGCACCTCCTAAACCGAAGAAGAAAAAAAGATTATCCAGATGAAGTGGTTGAAAAATGGAGGGAAGTCAAGGAAAAGAGGAAATAAGGGGAGCCACAGTTCGTCTTGGACCCTAACGAGGCTAAGGCCTTAAAAGAAAAAGCTGCTGATGAGATAGAGAAGAAAGAAAAGGAGAAAAAGCAGAAAAAGAAGATGACAGTGGCCATGATTTTTCAATCCCTTCTAAGGGATGCTGAAATTTCATCTGAGAACATCCTAGTGCTGAAGTCTTTTCTTGTGGAATAATTTCCTAAGTCTCCAGGTAAGAAGACTCCGGAAAATCCCAAAGAAAAATAAGTTGAGAAATAAGTTATGGATGTTGTTCAGCAAGCTGTGGAGGAAGTTCAACAAGCCGAGATGAGTGGTAGCTCTGATGATATAATTAAGCAAGTTGAAGAATATCAAAATAAGGGAACCCCATCCGAAAATTTGTCAATCCAGACTTCTCAAGCCGGATCCTCAAACATTGCTACTCCGAGAGTTGATAAGAAAGGAGATGAAGAAGAGGTAAACAAGCTATCTGAAGAAGAAAGTCACAATCATGACTTTATCCAACCTGAGGATGTTGAAGCTGGAGATAGAAAAGAGAAAGTGGATGAAGATAAGATTGTTCAACTTTCTGGTAGTGAGCATGAATCACTATATGAGGAATCCATACCGAAAATCAGTAAGGGTAAGCAAGTGATTGTTGACACACCAAAAAAAGATATTATTAGAAGTAAAGAAGCTGGAGGAACTTATAAGAGGAAGTTGGTAGAAATAGAGGAAGAACCATCTCAAAGCAGAATGTCTGATTCAAAGTCATCTACCCCGTGACATGATTTTGTGGTTCAGTCCCTGAAGAAGCTGGTGGATACTATTCCAATCTTTCCAGCAATTGAATCCAGATGCCAGATGCTTTAGCACAATATGAATCAGAAATCAGACTCTGTATTGATGATAATGGACAAATGTGTAAAGATTGAGGCAGATTTCAAAAATTTTATGATCAATTATGAAGCTCACTGAAGTTCCTGCAAGAAAATGACCAAATGGTCTAAGAATATTGTTGAAGATATGGAGGATCTTGATCAGTTCCAAGAATATGTTAAAGAGTCCTTTGGTACTGAGGATGTCAAAATGAAAAATCTTTCAGACAGCTTTTAGGAAAAGCTAACCCTTGAACAAAATACTCGGATTCAGGATGTAAAAGATCTGAATGGGAAGCTGAGATATATAGTTCAAAGTTTGAAAACAGAAAAGGAGCTTCGAAGTGAGATGCAAGAAAAAATTTTGAATCAAGACGAATTTCTAAAGGCTCGGGAAGAGGCCATGAAGGCTCAGGCAGTGGTCCTGAAGGCTCAAGAAGAAAAGATCACAGCCTTGGAGAAGCAAGTAGAAGAGGACCACAAAGAGATGAAGAAGCTGAAGACAATTGTCAAGATTCTAATGCCCAAGTAAAAAGAAACAAAATAGACTACTCTGATCTTTTGTTGTATTTTTCCTTGTACTAATATTTCTAATCATAATGAAATTGTCGACGCTTGTCTTGTTTGTATGTATTTATTAATGTTTCAGGTACCATATTTATTTTCCATTCCCTCAAACTCTTTTTGAAAATAAAAAATGGGGAGAAGGAAAAAGAACTCAAAAGGGAGAAGGAAAAATCTAAAAGGGAGGAGAAAAATTTCTAAGTATAAGAAGAACTATCCCTAAGTAAGTGGGAGTTTATTTGAGGGGGAGTGCTCATTACGAAGACTTCCATATTCATAATGAAAATCCCATTCCGGAAATCTAGAATACAATTCTTAGAGTTCCAAAGACTAAGGGGGATTTAGTCGTATTCATCATTGATCATAAACAAAGGAAGATAAGCTTTAATTTCAAGTCTAGAAATTTATTCTAAGTCTTTACATTATTTTTCGTAAGGATGTTTGTGCTTTCCAAAAAGGGGGAGATTGTTAGGTCAATAAGGTTTTCCTTATGACTTTTCCATTCCTTCATGTAAGGGGGAGATTGATAAGTCATCAAGGTTTCCTTATGACTTAATCGTTACTCTTGTTTTGAAAATCACAAACACCTCATCTTAAAGCAAATTTTATTTTACCCCTATAAAGAAAATTTTCTTCCCTAAGGAAATTTATCCTTACCTTATTTTCTTTGCTCAAATCAAAATTCTTCTAAGTGTATAATTTGGATAGAGTCCTTAGAATCATATAATACTTATATGTGAGGTATTTTGTTTAAGACTCCAAATTCCTATTACAAACTTTTATTAAGTTCTACTCCGAATTCCCTGTTACGAACTTTTATGAAGTTTAATTATGAATTCTGATTACAAACTTATATAAAGTTCTAACTACGAATTCTGATGATGAATTCTGATTACGAATTCTCATTACAAATTCTGATGATGAATTCTGATTACAAATTCTCATTACGAATTCTGATGATGAATTCTGATTAGAAATTCTCATTATGAATTATGATGATGAATTCTGATTACGAATTCTCATTATGAATTCTGATGATGAATTCTCATTACGAACTTGTCTAAATTTCTGACTCCGAGTTCTCTGAATACAGACTCCGAACTCCTATGAGTTTTGACTCCAAATTCTCATGAAATCTGACTCCGAACTTTGTAAGTTCAGGTTCTAAATTCTGGTGAATCCAGACTATGAATTTCCTTGAAATTCAGACCTCAGATTTCTACAGAATTTAGGTTCCGAATTCCTACAAAATAGAATCTGAATATCTTAGTACTACAAACTCCGAATTCATTTTTTTCCTACACTCCGAACTTTAACTTTTTCCATTCCGAACTTTCATTTACCTCCATTATGAATATAAGTTTTTGGTTATTCTTACACTTGTTCTATTACAAAACGGTGTCATGATTTTAGTTATCAATTAACCATTGTTTGAGTGACATGTGTACAAGTCCCTCCAAAATTCAAGGAAGAATATGACCGTTGGAGGAGGGAGTCGACCATTGAAGCTTTTCCTATAAATAGGAGATCATTTGAAAAGAAGACAGAACTTTAACACTGATATTTGACAACTGTGCCTACATGCTATTGATGTGATTTCTAGAGAGAGAAACTCTTATCAACTCTCAAGCTTCGTGTAGAAATTTTGAACGGATTGTTCAAACTTTTCCTTGTGCAGATTTTCTTCATGCTACTCCGATTTTTGCTGTGTACAATCGAGGTCTTTTGGGGATAAGAAGACAGAGGTTCCAACACCTTGAAGTTGAGGGCTTCCTTGCTGAGGAAGATAGAGGTGCCGACTACTTGATAGTTGAGGGCTTGCGGGGATAGCAAGACAGACTCTGATCTTCGTATCAAGGGCTTACCTTGGTGTGGGTAAGACAGACTTTCTTGAAAGTATAAATTAGGGGACCTTTATCCAAGGTTGTTGGATACCCTTCTCTTTGGGTTAAAATACTTATTTCTTGTTACTTGTTTTGTTACAAGTTTTTCTGCTGTATTTGTATTGTTAAGGAAAGTATAAATTTTATATACTTACTTACTCTTGTACTCTAATATAGTTAGATTCTATACGCTTTAAGGTAGAATATTCATCTTTGTAAACTTTAGTTAAGTTCCATTTACAGAATCACTTTTTTGGAATTTAACAAGTGATTAGATCTTATAGAGGTCTTGTGAATTATCTTGTTTAACCTTGTTAAACATAACCATCTTTAAAAGTTCCAAAGGAATTTTTAAAAGGTACAATTCACCCACCCTCTTGTATCTGAGAATCTCATTCTTATTTTGATCCTACGTTTGGTATTATAGAGTATATCATACTCAGACATACCATCATAATAGTCTGCTGGTGGATCCTGCTATCAGCACCAGCTTTGCCATGAAGCTCTCTACAATAAGGGATCACTCCAGCACCCCATCTTGAGTGGAGTTGCTGAGAGACACCATGGATGCCATGATCTCTTGTATGAGCCCCTGTTCAAAGGTCTGGTCCCTGAAGAAAGGGTCCCACACCATGTATATGGAGTAGCGATAGAGGTCTATAAACCTCATAGAGTATTTAGCCAATGACATGCTACCCTTCTGTAGGTGAAACAACTCCTGAATGTGCACAGAGTGCAAAGTTGCGGGAAAAAACTCCTCCCAAAAGAGCCGCTCGATGTATGTCCAGGTGAGGGTTACCTAATCATGTGTCTATATGGTAAAGTTCCACCATATCCATGATGATCCCTATAGAAGGATCGTGGACAAGATTGCCATTTGGTCAAGCGGTGTCCTCACTAAGTGGAAGACCCACATCGCTACCTCCAACCAGTCCTCAGCAACCTGAGGATTTGTCTCTCCCCTGAACCTGGGAGGTCTCTATCTCTAAAACTCATGAAAGGCAATGAGTTTTCATACATCCTCTACTGATAATGATAGTAGTAACTACTGATCTATAGGTGGTGGAAACACCGGTGCACCACTTGGTGGGGCCATCTCTAGAACTAGTCCCTAAATCGACTCCTCATCGCTAGGTGGGCTTTCCACACGATCATGTATTAGAATACTAGCTCGCTATTTACATGGAGGCATCCTAAAATAGATCAAGATGTACTATAGTCATAAGATTATACCTGGCGAGATGACTCTTATTCAAGAAATATCATAAGGAGACACTTACGCAACAAGTGTTTTCATGTATAGAGCCGAAAAGCAGAATTGAAGGTCCTGGTGTATGGATACATCAGTTGCCGCACCAACACTGGACTCCCCAAATCTAAAAATAAAACTTGAAACATTTAACACGGTTTCCCAAACACAAAACAACAGAATCTTGGTCTTTAAGGTATAACCGACCACCTCTGATGCCACTTTGTCATGACCCATCCCTCAGGGCCTGTGCTGTGACATACCCCAAGACCACCTCCCGAAGTCTAGGAGTTGGAAACTAGCACCGAAGGCTTCAACCTTCAAGTGGGAGGCATTTTCCTGAGTATTTATACACATGCACACACAACTGCGTCCCAAAGTTGGAAAAGTAAAACAAGCAAGCCACTATAGATAACCACTAAGTACAAGTACAACTGAAAGTCAAATGGGCCAGAATACAAACCTAAAAAAAGACTAAATGAAAAACAGGAAAGTAAAAAAAAAACTCTGGAAACTGTCCATTGGAAACCCCACATGATGGGTAAGTACAAAGTAGCTACTAGAAGCTATAGAATTACACCCCGCCTACCTGGTCTCACTGGACACCACCAGGTCCTGGGCCACCAAGTTCTCTGTCAAGTCGACGATTATCTACACTAGACAAAAGATGTGTGTGTGATGCCTGTGCAGGGGTGAGTAACAAAATACTTAGTAGGGACCTCGAGACAACAAAGGAAAGACAAAAAATAAATCCATAATAAACCACAAAGTATCATCACAAATCATGATTACGAAGCAAGACATATCACACTAGGTATATTCTAGAGTAGGAAAGTAAGACCATCAGTCATAATGTCGAACACCATGGGTTGCTAGATAACTCCTCCTCAATGAGTAAAATGGGACTTTCTGGTCACATAGAAGCCGCTTCCTACTAACCTAGGACTGATTTGGTACTCATCCCTGATGAGTATCATGGGTATGTTGGGTCACACAGAAGACACTCCCCACCGTGGGCATGCCGGGTTGCATTGAAGCCGCTTCCCACCTATGGACATACTAAGATACTCTTCCTATTGAGTGTCATGGGTCGGCCAGGTCACATAGAAGCCTCTCCCCATTGTGGGCATTTAGAGTCACACAGAAGTCACTTCCCACTGGGTCATAGTATCCGATCCACACAGGGTCGCTCATTATCAGTCTTTAGGTCTCAGCGAACCATAGGGATTTCGCATGTAGAATGCTTGATCTTGGTAGAACCACTCCCCATTACATTCATCTAATTTCAACTTCCATGAAATAAATATATTATTTCAAAAGATATTCCTTATTGTGAGGGTTCTAATGCTGAAAACGGCTTGTCAATCAGACATCCGGTTTGAAAGATATTAGCATTTTTCCAAAAAAGGGACGGTTGGGTCTAGGTCCAGTCCGACCCAAACTAGCCTAGGGTCCACCGACCCGGCCCAGACCTTTCCCATCCTGGGTCTAGTTTGTTGGGCCATGGGTCTGGCCCACTGGCCTACCCATTCCGCCTAACCAGGATGTGGAAAGAGGCCACATCCGGCTCCTCTCACTTTGTGGGTCATCCGTAGGGCTGATGACTCCCACCATAGTCAAGAGACCATGGATGTTGATATGCGGTTGGCCAAACTATCCGATTGAATGTCCCGCACGCGGTCGAATTCCGCGTGCCTCCGAGATCCGCTACCTGTAGCTATGGGTCGCTCCACCGACATGGATGAGGGGTCGTGTCTCTGCCGCCAGACTAGCCAGCGGCTCCTCCCAGCGCACCGTCATGGCACACCGCCTCCCACCCATGGCTGCCACCATGGGCCACCGATGGTCTCTTCTGTAGACCATTAGGTTCACACCGGTGGTCCGTTCTTCGCACCGACTGCGCCTACGACCTCCGTGGGGTATCTCCTTCTCTACGGAGGCCTTGAATCTGACTTGCCGCCCCTTCCAAAAAGCTTATACATGGATAACAGAAAAGAATGGACTTGTGCCTTATTCATGTCGGCCTGCACCCTCCGTGTTAGAGTTTTAAAATAGGGGGATGTTTGGGGATGATGTTCTACCAATAATAATTCATTCTTGAATAGAAATCCCAAGAAACATCACCCTCCCACAAGAATAGATGATTCGTAGATCAAACTGTTCATGGGTTGATCTGTATTCATTGTTTAGAATGAAGAATGAGGAAAATGTAAAACAAATAAACCCCTACCTCGATCGACCTTCGTCATTGAAGTGCTCTGCCCTTGAGGATTTAAGCTCTGTTGGATTTCATCGCTTCCCGACCTTGTTCTTCGTAAAAAATTGACGTTTCTAGCGATCCTGTTATCATTCATCATTCATAGTAGGATAGGAATTTCACCATAGGTTCTTTAGAGGAAATTCTACCAATTGATTTTCCCAATGTGTTATTAAAAGAAAACACGACACATCATTTCTGTTATGTTGTTTCATTTATGAAACAACATATATATTATGATCCACAAAAAACGAGCCATTAAGGATCTTACTTTAATGTGCCTCATCACCGCACCACAACACCATTGTCTGCTGCTCAATGATGAGATAAGGAATAAAATTACTGTTTTAAGTTATTTTATTATTTTTTCGAAAATTATGAAAACTAACTTTTCCATTTTACCCTTTCCGATCGAAGTTAAGTCCTTTATAGGTGAATCCTGGAATTCTGAGTTCAATGGTGCCCTAATATTTTTGATCTGAGCACTGGTACCAAATTTAGAAAAACCCACTCACATGTTTACTTAAAAAAACTAAGAAAAGTTCAAAATTCCATTCCGGGCTCATCGGGTCTCAGAATCACGTGTCGTCAAAGCGCGTGGTCTCAAAATAATTCCATATAATTTAAAAAAAATTACATGGAAATTCTGAGACATTAAAAATTATGTTTATGAGAGTAATTTCGAGGGTTTGGTCATTATAGATGGCTCAAAGTGGTGTAAATAAGTAAGAGAGGAGGTGCCCTTTTATAATTGAGGTGAGGGACACTTTTAGAATTTCTTAAAATATTAAATTAATATGTATTATTTATCATGTCTAAATTGATCCAAATTGATATAATTAAAATATAAGGTTGATATAATTTTAAATCCTTTCATCCAAAAAAAATTGGACAATTTTTGGATATGTTTTCACCCTTACCTTTTAGTTTTAACCCCCGTTAACCCTTTTGACAATTACCATACTATTGAAATTTTCTTCCCTCTAAGGGTCAATAATGTTACTATAAAATTTAAAATCACCCATAAATGGATCATGTTAGATTTAATTAACCGTATAAAATTTATTTGGAATAATATAATATTTTTATGAATTTTAAATCATTTAATAAAATATTATTTTTATAAAATATCAATAATGTCAATTTTAGAACTATTCATTTAGTTTGACTTTAATAACATCAAGAAAACAAAGGAATTAAAATAAAATGCATAAATACCTCTATAATATTTCATTTATATCTATAAAATCCATTGATCACATTAGGTATTTCAAATTATACCACTTTTAATGATTTTAATATTATTTATTTTATTTTTCTATTAATTAAATAATTAATGCGTTAGCATTGTGTAAGAATTTAAGGTAATTATATCTTCACAAAAAATTAAAAAAATTTAACAATATGAATATAAATAATTTATATTTCAAAATAGTTTTTATAACTAAACATATCCTCTCGTTTTACCTATGTTAAAAATATTATAATTATTAAAAACAAGAGTGACATTTTTGACTTTTCTTTACATAAAATATTATAAAGGTCATAATATCATCCCAATGGAAACAAAAGGCCATAAAATCGAATATTTTATGATTATAGATGTAATTAAGTCATAAAATAAAATTAATACAAGTTTTAGGGTCATTTTATAGCCCTTATCCTATTATTTTAACCATTAATTACTCGATTTACCCTTTACCGTGATAATAAAAATTTCTAAAGTTACTATTCATATTTACAAAAAATAAAAGAAAAATATTTAATAAATTTTTAAATAAGAGTTCAAAATATGGAATCCATTCTTTAATATTCAATTTTAATAAGTGGTGGAAATTAATTTAAGATTAAAACACAAAACATAACGAAAAACAGTTTTTTAGGAAAATGACTTTTTAAGTATAAAAATGTTTTTATACCAAATTATACAATAAAAGTGATTAAAATGAACTTAATTGTATTATTAATAATACAATAGAACTAATTTTAATTTAAATTGTTTTAAAATAAAATTTTACCTTTAAAATTATTGAAATAAAAATATAGTTTTTAATAAAATGCAGTAGTTGTCACTATTCCCTAGAAAATAAATATTTTCATAAAAAATAACAAAAATTCACACTAAGAAAATTTTTATATTATGATTTAAAAAATGGAGTTAATTTCAACAAATTAATTTTCTAAAATTGGAAAAAAATTAATTATATTATTTTCTCATAAAAATCATTTTTGAAGAAAATGTATAAAATGGCTTCACTAAAATTTGAGTGCTAATTTCTAAAGAATTAATCAATAAATATGTATTTATTAAGACTTTTATATATATTTAATAACATGGTTAATATTATTCACACCTTCTAATTTAATGGCTAGATTATAATGATCGTGTTAAAATAATAATATTTTAATAGTGTATCATGGTTCGTTTAAACTCAGTGTTGCGTATTGTATACTCTATCAAATATAACATTATTTTAAAATAATGGGGTTACATGCACCCCAAAATATCAAATAAGTAAAATTTATTTTAAAATAATCATACCATAAAATCTTGTGGTGTTACAAGATAGGTCTTAGTGGTGTTCTTCTCGTGGGTGGTAGTGAGAGTTCTTTGTTAGGGAAAAAGCGGAAGTGGGATAAGCCTCAACAAGACAGTGGAAAGAGTGTCCAAAAGTCATAAGGTACATCACATGTGAATTATACAAGGTGTAAACTAGTTATCTGTTTCTAGTGTTTGAAAGGTGAACACACTAGGCCTAGTTTCCCAAAGACTCCAAGGATGTTTCACCAGTGTGGATGTTTTGGGGAATCTTCAGTGCTTCTATTAGTTTGTTTTGTGGGGGAGCGGTGGAGGCTCCACATTTTCAAAGGTATATTAGGTTTAATCATATTATTCCAAGAGTAGAGGATCTCATCCTCATATTAATGGAGATTATCACTAGGGAAATAAGACACATGGTAGGTCTGAGTCAGGGCGTCTTCAGGAAGCAGGGGTTATGCCAGATGACTCAGATTCTAGGCCATCCATTGTGATAGGTATAATGTTTATTGCACCTTCCATGGATTTGGTTTTGTTTTATAATGGAGAATCCCATTACTTTGTTTTACTAAAATTTATTTATGATTTGGGTATTAAAACTGAGTTAATTATATATGTTACAGATTTTATAACCCCATTGGGTAGGAATGAGTATGGTTTCAAGTGATCAGAGTGTCATGTCCTAATTGCTGATGTGGAAGTAATTTGGGTATTTCTTTTTTTGGACTGGATGTATTCAACCTAATTATCAGCATAGATTGGTTGATCAAATTTATGTCACTAGTCAAATTCTATATCTATAGGGTCCAGTTCTTTATTATTGATAGGAGTTATCAAATATTATATGGAGAGTGGGATCCACAATCAGGGAGGGAATGACCAGTTTATTAGAATATATGGTTATTTTCATGCCATTTTTTAGGTTTTTACTTAATATTTCTAAGCAGAGTTCAATGGGTGAACTTCCCGTGGTCTTGGATAGGTACCCAAATTTTTTTCTGTAGGATTTTTAAAGACTGATGCCCAATGATAGGTTGAGATTACTATCGATCTACTTATGAGGATGATCATGATTTCCTTATTATCTTACTGGACAGATCCTGCCATGTTGAAAGAGTTGAAGGTCTAGTAGAGGACCTTGAGGGCAAGGGATTTATCCATCACAGTGTGTCACCATGGGCTTCACCAGTTCTATTTGTTAAGGAGTAAAAAATCCTCAAACTTTACATTCAATATTATAATCTTAGCTAGGTTACCATAAAGAATAGATAACCAGTGAATAGAATTAATGATCTCTTTGGTCATCTTACAGGGGCCCAATGGTTTCCAAAGATTGAACTAAGATCTGGGTACCACTAGTTGAGGTTCCTGGAAGAGGATGTTCTAAAGACCTCCTATTGAAGACAATATAGACACTTTGATTATTTGGTTATTCTATTTAGGATTACCAATGATCCTACAGTCTTCATGGAATTGATGAACTAGATCTTCCACCGGCTTTTGGACTTCTTTATGGTCATGCTTGTTGATGAAATTTTGGTGTATTATGAGATGAAAGAGGACCATGATGACTATATAAAGGTTTTTTGGGTGTTTTTAGAAATAATTTACTATATGGAAATCTATATAAGCTAGTTTTTTATTTTGGAAGTAAATTTTTTGTTCCATGTGATTTTTGGGGCAGGAGTTTCAATGGATCTAGAGAAGGTTTGACCAGTTATGTCTTAGAAGAAGCCTAATAATGTGTTTGAGATCCATGTATTCTCAAGTTTGGCTGGGTATTATAGGTGTTTCATTTGATAAATCTCCAATATAGATTCCCCCTTGAGAGCCTTGATTGGGAAAAGAGTGAAGTTTTAGTGTGATGAAAAATGTCATCATGCTTTTGATCATTTACAGACATTTTTAACTCCTGTGATAGTTTTGATTATTCTCAACCCTAATAGAGATTATTATATGTATTGTGATGATTTCATTTTAGGATTATGATGTGTGCTGATGCAATATGACCATATGGTAGCCTATAGATTGTAGAATCTATTCCCACTTGAGTGGAACTATCCCAGCCACGAACTAAAATTAGTAGCCGTGATTCTTTCACTGAAGACATGGTGACAATACCTCTTCAAGGATCATTTTATAATGTATTTATATCATAAGATACTGAAGTATATTTTTACCCATAGGGACTTTGACCTTAGATAAAGACATTGGGTAGAATACATTCAAAATTTTAATTTTGATATTACTTATATAATTGGGAATGGGAATGTGATCGCTGACATACTGAGAAGTAAGCTTCTGATACATGAAATTTTAGAATCACGAGATGAGTGGGGTATGATGAGTTTGTTTATTGATTTGAGTTTGGGAATATAGGAAAATAGAGCGCAAGTGTTCTTGGCCAGTGTAAAGGTTACACCTCCTATCATCGATCGGGTTAGGAGTGAACATGGATTCAACCCTGAGTTCTAGTAGATTAGAAATACTTTAAATAGTGGTGAGACCTAAATTTATTACTCTAGATCTTTAAATTATTCTCTCATATTCAATAAGTGGCTATTTATTCCTATGAGATTGAGGTAAGAGGTGATGTAGGAGGCACATCACTCTAGTTTTTTTGTTCACCCTAGAGAAACCAAGATGTTCTATACCTTGAGAGGCTAGTATTGGTGGCCCAGATTTTGTTTCTAGATACTTGACCTATCATAGGATAAAAACTAAGAATCAAAGACCATATGAGTTGTTACAACCACTTCCTATTCCATTATAGAAGTGGGATGGGATATTTATGTATTTAATTAATGGTCTACCTCATTATCTAAGTGGGGAAGATTTTATATGTGTTATTTCATATTATTAGATGAAACTATCTCACTTTCTTCTCATCTAGTATTTGACAAAGGTGGAGGACCTCAAACACTTATATGTTTGAGTGGTGGTCTGACTTCATAGAGTTACCTCGATAATCATTTTAGACTATGATTAAAATTTTATTTCTTGGTTTTAGAAGGGACTCCAAGAGTATTTGGGAACTGAGCTAAGGTTGAAAACCGTGTATCACTTGCAGACAGATAGTCAGTCTAAGTAAACCATCTATACTCTTGAGGATATGTTGCAAGCATGTGTACATGATTTTATAGGTTCATAGAAAAGGAACCTATCATTGATCATTTTTTTCATATAATAACAACTATTAAGTGTCGATCATGATATAACTATTTGAGGAATTATATTGATGGTCATTCCAATCCCTGTTGTGTTGGTATGAGGTGGGTGATCATTCCTTGGTTAGACCAAGTCTCATCTAGGACATAATCAAGATAGTTCGACTGATTCAAAAATAGTTAGATATAGCTATGAGTATCTAGAATTTGTACATTTATCATAATCATTTCCCATTGGAGTTTTAGGTTGGTGATTAGGTGTTTCTTTGGGTATCCATTCAACTAATAAATCATCTCTTGAGAAAGCAGGGAAAACAGACGTGGTGTTATGTTGGGCCATTTCATGTTGTGGAGCATCTTGGGAAGTTGTCCTATCAGTTGGATTTTCCACTATAGTTGACCTCAATCCACAACATATTCCATGTTTTATAGTTAAATAGATACCATCTAGACCCATCTCATGTGTTAGAGTGGGAAGATTTGGAGCTTTATCCAAATACCACCATTATAGAGAATCTAGTTCATATCTTATATTATTAGAACAAGGTGCTCCATTTTAAATCAACCCTGCTGATCCGTGTGATCTGGAAGCATGGTGTTAATAACAATGAGACATGAGAGTGGGGATATTTTGTGAGAGAGTAGCGTCCTCACCTATTTTCTTTTTAGGATGACTAAGGACTTTTCTGGGGTAGAAAGTGGCATGGTGGGGAGTTTTTGACACCCACCAGGTCACTGGTATGTCTAATTTTGAGTTTTATTTACCGTTTGGTTTTTTTGGAAGTTTAAGGTTCCAAGCATTGAAAACATAATTTTTTGGGAAGACATACCAAGGTACACAGTTAGTGCATGGTTTTTCTAATCATGTGTCTAACCATGCGAGGGGGGATAAAGGTATTTCGCATGTTTTTAGCATGTACTGTCAAACCACATGAGTCCCAAGGATAACTATTTCAGGGTGATTTAGGTTGGGACATTGTGGTTTTACATGGTTTGATCATGGTTTATCAAACCACGTAACACCTAGGAGTAATTGTGTGACTCATATTTTGGAGAGATAGTAGCTCTTGCAAGGTTGGCTCATAGTTTGTCTAACTGTGTGACCAAACTATGTGACCTATCAAGATCACTTAAAATTTGGCATTTTAACATTTTAACCTATATATTTTTAAATACCTTGATACTTAATTTATGTTTCCCAACATTTGAATCCCCTCCTCCTTATCTTGGAATCTTTACCTCTCCTTTGGTGGTGGTTTCATCTTGGATTCTTGGTGATTTTTCTTGAGTTATGTCAAAATCCTCTTGGTTTCTTCTTCCTCCCCCATTCTTCATGATTGTTCTTCCATTTTCATGGAATTGTGTAACCCTAAGTGACGGGGTTGGACAAACCTAGGGATTTTATGGGAGATTTTTTTTGTTTTCATATGGTTTAGGTGTGTGAGGGATTCTCCTACCTATTTTGGGTGGTCATCGTTGAAGGTGATAAGGTTGAAACCAATTTCAAAGTAGGTTTCTATATTTAAGGGAATTATCCATGGTTTAACTTCAAATTATGAATAAAATTTGGTTTATGATTTTTTAATTTCCATTAAAATTATTTATAATTTATTTTTATACCAAGTTTGAGGTGATTCATAATTTGAGTTAGAAATTGGGTGTTTAAACCAGAAATTGGATTTATAAAATGGTTTTAACTTGTGGGAAGTTGTTTTATAAATTGGGAATGTTTATTTGTGAAATTTTCTTGTGATAAGGTTTTTTATAATTACCACCAGTTTATGGTTATGTTGGAATAGAGTATCACATGGGTTAACCAGGGTGTGAGAGACGGGTTATCTGAGGGATTTTTAGAGAATTCAAGGATGAATAATAAAAGATATTCTATTTGGTTTCCATGTGACCTTGAGGCCCTATGGTAGGAAGACCACGGGAGCTTCCATTTGTTTTTCGAGAGACCATGATAACTCTTGGAGTTGGGCTTGGGGATGACTGTGAGAGATTCCATTTTTCTTAGCCAGTTAACATACTTTGTTTAGAATCACTCACATTAGACCCTTATGGTTATACCCATAGGTGCACTTAATCATTCCAATTTGTTTTATATGATTTATGCATTTTATTAGTGCCGTGTTTGATATGATGTGATATGTTATGCCTATTTTGTTTACTGGTTATGTGATTATAATTCTATAATCAACCATATCATGCCTTATTGGATATATTGATCCTATTGTGACTTGTGGCCGTGTTTATTTATTTGAGACATATTGTGAAATACTTTTAGAAAACATGTTTTATTTTGAATGGGAACACCAAATGGATTTTAAAAAGGATTATTTTAAAGTTTAATGATTTCAAAAAGGGTTTAGTTTTGAAATGTTATTTCAAAATAGCTTATTAGTTTACATGGGTAAAAGACTAAAATATATTAATGGTGGTATCCTTCTAGGATTTTTTACTCACACCCTATATATATTCTTTTGGTCGTATGTAGATTTTTTTGCAGGACACAATTAAAGGGAAGGGAACCATGCACCTGGGTGGCTCTTCTTAATTACCATCATCCGATGTTTTATGGAGGAGACACAGACTCATAGAGTGGGATATTTTGGTGTCATTTTGGGTATTTTCTATTTATTGGGATGTATGTACATTCCATGTTTGGAATTGTTACCTTTATTTAAGTTTTGGCTTTTGACTTGAGATAGCATGTACATGTATGTACTATTATAGAATGCTTGTTTATGTTGTGTATTGTTTCTTATGGCATCCACTTGTCCTTTTTTTTATACTATGATGATATTGGTTTGGACATCCTATTTCATGGATAGGTCATGCCTTATTATCATGGGTGAAACCATTCCCAATAGATTTTTGGTTATGCCCAGTACTTGTCATCCCGTGGTGATCAGGAACACACTTTAGGATGCATAATGGGCTGGCTCGAGTGATAGGTCAGGTCAACCTAAGTCGATTATTTAAAAAGAAAATAGTCATTGAAGGATATAATGATTCTAGTTTCCAAACATATTATAATGATCTAAAGTTGTAGTCAGGATATTTATTCAGTCTCAATAGAGTATTTATGAGATAAAAGAGTTCAAAGTAGCAAATTGTTGCTAATTCTACAACAGAGTTCAAGTATATAGTATATTTCGATGCAGCCAAAGAAGTAGTTTAGAATTTCAAATTCATTAATATATTAATATGGTAAATAGAAGTAAATATCCTATCACATTGTATTATGATAATAATGTACTGGTGGATCTCATAAAGGAGCCATGGTTATATCAACAAACAAATCACATACTCTGAAAATATCACCTCTTAAGGGATTTTTCTCAAAGGGGTGAATTTTTTATAAGAATATTTTACATGGAAGAAAACATGAAAGACCACTGGACTAAAGCCTTATATCAATAGAAACATTAACATCATATGAGATCTAGTGGACTAACAATTATTAACAGTTGGATGTAGTGAAAGTGGGAGTATGTTGGAGTTGGTTCCCTATAACCAACTTCTAAGTAATTTACAATAACTTGTATTCATGTATTTAAATATTAATAAAATTTATTATCACATCATGATTGTTCTTATGCATGACATAGTATGTGATAATGTCCTAAAAGTACTTGTCTCACTGATATTTTATAGCAGTTCCCTACTATGATGAGAACCTAGAAGTTCCATGAAAATATTCTTAAATATATGTTCTATATCTATATTGTATCATTTAACTAGATACAAATGAAAGAAAATATCAGGGGTAGAGACTCATAGGAATTTTACACACATTCCCATGGTTTACTCCCTTAATATTTAGTACATGAAATTATGAGAACATGGACCAATAATTGAAAATCTATATTTACATGTGTCATTGGATATTCATATATCTGGATGTGTGTAATGATCCTTTGAATATGATATTATTATTAATATATGTCATGAGTTGCATACTATGATGTATTTATGAAAACCATGACAACATATTCTCATAGTGATGTATGATATGTTGGGTGTGTCATGGGTGATGTTGTACTAATGAATAAGGTAAGAATGGATTTATTCCTTTTGTTTTATAATGAAAGTTGATATCTTATGCCATTTTATGGGAATTTAATTGCATGATTAAGTCTATGTCCATGGAAGTGTTTTTGTAAAGTTCATTTCTATAAATTAAAATAAAGACATATCAATCCCATAGGTTAACAACACTAGAATTCAACTTTCATTATTATAGATATCGAGATAAAGAGATTATATTAGACAATGTACATTTTTAGGAGGTTACATGTCATCATGAAATTAAATTATTTATCTATGGGAGACTTGGAATATTTCTTAATTCCAACCTTATAATTTAGGTAGTATAGCCTAATTCCATTGATAAATGGACCTAGAAGGTCACACACTAAGTGTATTAAGAACATTAGTTAAATTCCATATGAATTTAACATATTGGATAAATATTATTCTCATACGTGGTTTAATAATTATTTATATCGATTTGATCACAAATATTCAATCACCCATTATTAAAGAGAATATATATATGATTTTAATATTTAATAAATATTATTCACATGAAAATTATTTTTTTAATTACATGAATATAAAATACTTATTTATTATTTTTTATTCACAAGGCAACACAATATTTATTTATTTAATTACATAAATATTTAATAAATATCTATTCACTAATTTAGTGAATATAATATTTATATATTTATTAGGTAATAATATATTGGTGTTTATTTAATTAAATATCTAGTCATTATTTAAGTATTGATAAATATTGAGGAGGATCGATGCACTAACTTTTATGGTCTGATGAGAAATTTCATATTAAATATTATTTGAATAAATATTAATTTATTCATTCAAGAAAATAATATTCATTTTATCTTAGAGTTTAATGTATGTAAAGTAAATAATAATAATAATATTATTATTATTTATACATGAGTTTTTTAGGAATTAAGAAAATAATAAGGGTCCTTAAATAATTATTTATTTTCTAACCCTAACACCATATAAATCCGATTATGACTTTCTTTAAATGTGAGAGCATCATTCAATTATTGTACACAAAAAAAATCCAATGATAATATTATCAATACCTACAGAGCTACCTCCCTAGAACACTTTGAATAATGTTACAGAAATTTCCTCCATAATAATTAATTCCTCTTCTCTTGAAGGATTCAGTTGTGATCAACAATAATCACCAGAAGCATTAGATTCATATGTGCTAGCACCCAGTGAGTTCTACATCGATGATATGAGGGTCATAAATAATATATGGATTATATCTAGAGGGAATATACCCTTTATTACTATAATTCAATGATGGCATGATAAGAGTGGTTTTCATCCTATCACTGACAACAAAGAAATAATTAAAAGATCAAGTTAATTCTAAATCTATCTTAAAATTAATTATAAATTAAACCTAATGATCATGCCTTTTGTTACAAAATTAATATGTAAATTAATATTATATTCAATTATATTTTTTATGAAATTATTTTTCATGTACATCATAGATTAATCATTGATTAAAAAAATCCATGTTGGCCATGTCTTCACCAATGCTTGTGTTGTGCCCGAAGCCTTCAGTCTCACCAAAGTCACCTTCACCTAACTACCTTTATGAAAATGTGGTTCACATAAGTTTCTTCATGAAAATACCTTCTAACTATTATAACCAACTTTGAAAACCCTTGTAGATGTTGTGGACTAAAACTAGGAGCCCCAATTTTTCCCTTTCCTATTAGATATAGTGAAACTATAGTGGATATTTCATTTTTCCCATTAGTTTCCTTAGTCCATGAGCTTGTTGGGTATACCCCAAGGCCGTATCTAGAACTAGTGTACTCACTTAAGTGTTATTTATGCAAATCCATTCACCATGGTGAGTTTTACCAAGTATATACACTATGATTTTTTAATGGAACCATGTTCTCTTAACTTCCATTTCCAGGGTAAGTTTTCTCTGCCTCCTTTTCTCAGGTCTATTTGTAGAACTATCTTCATGAAACTACCTTTTCCTGAATATTTATCTCAAGTCTAGTTCACACAATCAACACTTACACAAAGTGATATCCCCTAATCATTCTTACAAAACTTTATTATCCTCTAATGTGGTGGTAAAATGATATTTATAGACAAAACCCCATCCTTCATGCAAATTAACACACCCAAAAAATATGTCTCCTTCACTTATGCAATCCACACACAACTCCACTAGTGCACTAAATTTGTACAACCTTGACCTCCACAAGTATCTACCAGACTAACATGGATTTCTCTATTTAGAACAGTGTTCACCTCGACTAGCATGAAATTGCTCAACTTGTAAAAAATCACCTAGGATATCACAAAATACTTGATTTTATAGCAAAATATACTTTGAACTTCCTCTAAAATTTTATACCAATATATATATATAAAACACTGTGAAACTTTACCATTTTCAAATTTCTTCAAATTATCTTATGAGATTTCATTTCTTTCAAATCATCTCACTTAATTTATAAACTCTTAGATCAAGACAAATATGGATTGAAAATAAACAAAACACAATATCAATCTACAATACAGATCACCTTGGTTATAAAACACATACTATTCAATTCCTTCTTCTTATGAATGGTATAAGATACCTAACAGACATCCTTGAGTCTTTTTTTGATGATTTTAAAATTTACTATTCCATGCAACCAATTATACTTGCACTAGTACAAATATGACTTTTAGAGGCTGCCAAAAGCCGTCGCTAAAGGTCTATAGCGGACGCCTAGCATCCGCCAAATGACGACCGCTTTTGGTCCCTCGCTGTTGCTATCAGCGACCGCCATTTGGCGGCCGCTGAAAGCCAGAATGTATGACCAATAGTGGCCACCATTTGGCGGCCACTGTAGGGATGACCAACAACAGTCGCCATTTGGCGACTGCTATAGCTGACTCGAACACAGGCTACAACGGCCGCTGTTGGTCATGCCTATAGCGGCCGCCAAATGGCGGCCGCTATAGCTTTTAATTTTTTAAAAAAAAAATATAAAAAAACTATGAATACCACATAAATCTCATCATCATCTTCCATGCTCCGCAACCCTCATCAAATATAACTACATATCAAAATTTAATAATAAAATTAGTACCAAATAAAGCCTATAAACATATAATTGAAACAAATTAACATATTTCAATTCAAACTTACTATAACAGATCGAAAGTATACGATTTTCAAAATATATTCATAATTTAGATTATTGTTTTAAAAATATAAAATCGTTAATTCTATGGTTCTAATTACAGTGTTCCCCCTCTAATTTTAGGCCAATCCGATGTCGTATGCTCTGAATTTGACAGTTTGAGGCCCGTTTTGGCCGCTTATGGCACCAGAAGTGCGTTCTCGGTCACCGCAGGCACACGACACCTCCAATTGGCGTGTCGTCTACCCGAACACTTCAAAATTCACTCACTCATTGTTGTCGTCTGATTTCAGGCCAATCCGACGTCGTTCGGCCGGTTTGGACCACCCCACGTGCCTTTCGGAAGCGCGTCCAACACTTAAACATCGCATATTGAGCCGTTGCATGCAAACCACACGTCCAATTGATGTTCTGTCTCCTCGTAAACCTCAAGAATAATAATTACAGTGTTCCCCTCTGATTTCAGGTCAATCCGATGTCGTACGCTCTAAATTTGACAGTTTGAGGCTCGTTTTGGCCGTTTATGGCACCAGAAGTGCGTTCTCAGTCAGGGCGGGCACACAGAACCTCCGATTGGTGTGCCGTCTACCCGACCACTTCAAAATTCACTCACCCATTCTTTTCAGCCAATTTCAGGCCAATCCGACGTCGTTCGACCGGTTTGGACCACCCCACGCGCGTTTCGGAAGCGCGCCCAACACTTAAAAAACGCATATTGAGCCGTTGCGCACAAAACGCATGTTCGATTGACGTGTCGTCTTCTCTTACACGTCAAGAATAATAACTACAGTGTTCCCCCTCTGATTTCAGGTCAATCTGATGTCGTACACTCGGAATTTGACAGTTTGAGGCCCGTTTTGGCCGTTTATGGCACCAAAAATGCGTTCTTAGTCACCGCGGGCACACAGCACCACCGATTGGCATGCCATCTGCCCGACCACTTCACAATTCACTCACCCATTGTTTTCGTCCGATTTCAGGCCAATACAACGTCGTTCGGCCGGTTTGGACCACCCCACGCGCGTTTCGGAAGCGTGCCCAACACTTAAAAAGCATATATTGAGCCGTTTCACGCAAACCGCATGTCCGATTGACATGAAGTCTCCTCTTACACATCAAGAATAATAATTAAAGTGTTCCACCTCTGATTTCAAGTCAATCCGATGTCGTACGCTCTGAATTTGACAGTTTGAGTCCCGTTTTGGCCGTTTATGGCACCGGAAGTGAGTTCTCGGGCACCGCAGGCACACGACACCTCCGATTGGCGTGCCGTCTGCCTGAACACTTAAAAATTCACTCACTTGTTGTTTTTTTCCGATTTTAGTCCAATCCGACGTCGTTCGGCCGGTTTGGACCACCCCATGCGCGTTTCGGAAGGGCGCTCAACACTTAAAAAACATATATTGAGCCGTTGTGCGCAAACCGCATGTCCGATTGACGTTATGTCTCATCGTACACATCAAGAATAATAATTACAGTGTTCCCCCTATGATTTCAGGTCAATCCGATGTCATACGCTCTGAATTTGACAGTTTGAGGCCCGTTTTGGCCGTTTATGGCACCAGAAGTGCGTTCTCGGTCACCACGGGCACACGGTATCTCCGATTGGCATGTCGTCTGCCCGACCAATTCATAATTCACTCACCTGTTGCTTTCGTCCGATTTCAGGCCAATCCGACATCGTTTGGCCGGTTTGGACCACCCCACACGCCTTTCGGAAGCGCACCCAACACTTAAAAAACGCAATATTGATCGTTGCACACAAAACACATGTCCGATTGACATGCCATCTATGCGTACACATCAAAAATAATAATTAGAATGTTTCACGGTGGTTTCAGGTCAATCTGAGGTCGTTCGCTATGAATTTGACCGTTTGACGCCCGTTTTGGCCGTTTATGACACCATAACTGCGTTCTCGGTCACCACGGGCACATGGAACGTCCGATTGACATGCCGTCTACTAGAACACTTCTAAATTCACTCACCCATATTTTTCGTCTGATTTCAGGCCATTCCGACTTCGTTCGGCCCGTTTGGACCCCCCACGCGCGTTTACGAAGCGCACATCACTTAAAACACGCATATTGAGCCGTACCATGAAAACCGCACATCCGATTGACGTTTCGTCTGCGCGTACATGTCAAGAATAATAATTAGAATGTTTCACGGTGGTTTCAGGTCAATCCGAGGCCGTCCGCTATGAATTTGACCATTTGACGCCCGTTTTGGCCGTTTATGACACCAGAACTGCGTTCTCGGTCACCGCGGGCACACGGCACGTCCGATTGATGTACCGTCTACTCGACCACTTCAAAAATTACTCACCCATATTTTTGTCCGATTTCAGGCCATTCTGAATTCGTTCGGCCTGTTTGGACCCCCCTCACGCGCGTTTATGAAGCGCGCGCATCACTTAAAACACGCATTTTGAGCCGTACCACGCAAACCGCACGTCCTATTGACGTTCCGTTTGCGCGTAAACGTCACAAATAATAATTAGAATGTTTCACGGTGGTTTTAGGTCAATCTGAGGTCGTCCACTATGAATTTGACCGTTTGATGCCCGTTTTGGCCGTTTATGACACTAGAACTGCGTTCTCGGTCACCGCGGGCACACGACACGTCCGATTGATGTTCCGTCTACTCGATCACTTCAAAAATCACTCAACCGTATTTTTCGTCTGATTTCAGGCCATTCGGACTTCGTTCGGCCCGTTTGGACCCCCCCTCACGTGCGTTTTTAAAGCGCGCGCATCACTTAAAACACGCATATTGAGCTGTACCGCACAAACTAAACGTCCGATTGACATTCCATCTCCGTGTACACGTCAAAAATAATAATTAGAATGTTGAACGGTGTTTTCAGGTCAATATGAGGTCGTCCGCTATGAATATGACCGTTTGACGCCCGTTTTGGCCGTTTATGACACCAGAACTGCGTTCTCAGTCACTGCGGGCACACGACACGTCCGATTGACATGTCGTCTGCTTGAGCACTTCAAAAATCACTCACCCGTATTTGTCGTCAGATTTCTAGCCATTCCAACTTCATTCGGCCCATTTGGACCCCCCACGCGCGTTTATGAAGCGCGCACATCACTTAAAACACGCATATTGAGCCGTACCGCGCAAACCACACATCCTATTGACGTGCCGTCTACGCGTACACGTCAAGAATAATAATTAGAATGTTTCACGGTGGTTTCAGGTCAATCTGAGGTCGTCCGCTATGAATTTTACCGTTTGACGCCCGTTTTTTCCGTTTATGATACCAAAACTGCGTTCTCGGTCACCGCGGGCACACGACATGTCCCATTGACGTGCCGTATTCTTGACCACTTCAAAAATCACTCACCTGTATTTTTCGTCTGATTTCAGGCCATTCCGACTTCGTTCAGCCTCTTTGGACCCCCCCACGCGCGTTTATGAAGCGCGCACATCACTTAAAACACACATATTAAGCCGTACCGTGCAAACCGCACTTCCGATTGACGTGTCGTCTACGCGTACACGTCACGAATAATAATTAGAATGTTGCACGGTGGTTTCAGGTCAATATGAGGTCGTCCGCTATGAATTTGACCATTTGACGCCCGTTTTGGCCGTTTATGACACCAGAACTGCGTTCTCGGTCACCGCGGGCACACGACACGTCCGATTGATATGCCGTCTGCTCAAGCACTTCAAAAATCACTCACTCGTATTTTTTGTCTGATATCAAGCCATTCTGACTTCGTTCAGCCCATTTGGACCCCCCACACGCGTTTATGAAGCGCGCACATCACTTAAAACACACATATTGAGCCGTACCGCGCAAACCACACGTCCGATTGACGTTCCGTCTGCGCGTACACGTCACGAATAATAATTAGAATGGTACATGGTGGTTTTAGGTCAATCTGAGGTCGTCCGCTATGAATTTGATCGTTTGACGCCCGTTTTGACCGTTTATGACACCGGAACTGCGTTTTCGGTCACCGCGGGCACACGACACGTCTGATTGACATGCCGTCTCCTCGACCACTTCACAAATCACTCACCCATATTTTTTGTCTGATTTTAGGCCATTATGACTTCATTCGTCCCATTTAGACCCCCCTCACGCGCGTTTTTGAAGCGCACACATCACTTAAAACACGCATATTGAGCCGTACCGCGCAGACCGCACGTCTGATTGACATGCCGTCTACGTGTACATGTCACGAATAATAATTAGAATGTTTCACGGTGGTTTTAGGTCAATATGAGGTCGTCCTATATGAATTTGACCGTTTGACGACCGTTTTGGCCGTTTATGACACCAAAACTGCGTTCTCGGTCACCGCGGGCACACGCCACGTCCGATTGACATGCCGTCTACTCGACCACTTAAAAAATAACTCACCCGTATTTGTCGTCTGATTTCAGGCCATTCCGACTTCGTTCGGCCCGTTTGGACCCCCCACGCGCGTTTATGAATGCTCGCGCATCACTTAAAACACGCATATTGAGTCGTACCGCACAAACCAAACGTCCGATTGACATTCCGTCTACGTGTACACGTCAATAATAAAAATTAGAATGTTTCACGGTAGTTTTCAGCTCAATCCGAGGTCGTCCGATCTGAATTTGACCGTTTGACGCCCGTTTTGGCCGTTTATGACACCAGAACTGCGTTCTCGGTCACCGCGGGCACACGACAAGTCCGATTGACGTACCGTCTGCTCCACCACTTCAAAAATCACTCAACCATATTTTTTGTCTGATTTCAGGCCATTCCGACTTTGTTCGTCCCATGTGGACCCCCTCACGTGCGTTTATGAAGCGCACACATCACGTAAAACACGCATATTGAGCCGTACCGCGAAAACCGCACGTTTGATTGATGTTCCGTCTGCGCGTACATGTCAATAATAACAATTATAATGTTGCACGGTGGTTTTAGGTCAATCTGAGGTCGTCCGCTATGAATTTGACCGTTTGACGTCCGTTTTGGCCGTTTATGACACCAGAACTGCGTTCTCGGTCACCGCGGGCACACGACACGTCCGATTGACGTTCCGTCTACTCAAACACTTCAAAAATCACTCACCCATATTTTTTGTCTGATTTCAGGCCATTCCGACTTCGTTCGGCCCATTTGGACCCCCCTCACGCGCGTTTATGAAGCGCACACATCACTTAAAACACGCATATTGAGCCGTACCGTGCAAAATGCACGTCCGATTGACGTGACGTCTGCGCGTACACGTTAAGAATAATAATTAGAATATTTCACGGTAGTTTCAGGTCAATCTGAGGTCGTCCACTATGAATTTGACCGTTTGACGCCCGTTTTGGCCGTTTATGACACCAGAACTGCGTTCTCGGTCACCGCGGGCACACGACACGTCCGATTGGTGTGCTGTCTGCTCGACCACTTCACAAATCACTCAACCATATTTTTCGTCTGATTTCAGGCCATTCCAACTTCATTCAGCCCATTTGGACCCCCCTCACAAGTGTTTATGAAGCGCGCACATCACTTAAAACACGCATATTGAGCCGTACCACGCAAACCACACATCCGATTGATGTGACGTATATGAGTACATGTCAATAATAATAATTAGAATGTTTCACGGTGGTTTTAGGTCAATATGAGGTCTTCCGCTATGAATTTGACCGTTTGACGCCCGTTTTGGCCTTTTATGACACCAGAACTGCGTTATCGGTCACCGCGGGCACACGGCATGTCCGATTGACATGCCGTCTGCTCGAGCACTTCAAAAATCACTCAACCATATTTTTTGTCTGATTTCAGGCCATTCCGAATTCGTTCGGCCCGTTTGGACCCCCCATGCGCGTTTATGAAGCGCGCGCTTCACTTAAAACACGTATATTGAGCCGTACCGCGCATACCGCGCGTCTGATTGACGTGCCGTCTGTGCGTACACGTCACGAATAATAATTAGAATGTTTCATAGTGGTTTCAGGTCAATCTGATGTCTTCTACTATGAATTTGACCGTTTGACGCCTGTTTTTGCCGTTTATGACACCAGAACTGCGTTCTCGGTCACCACGGGCACACGGCACGTCCGATTGACGTGCCGTCTGCTCGACCACTTCAAAAATAAATCACCCGTATTTTTCGTCTGATTTCAGGACTTTACGACTTTGTTTGGCCCATTTGGACTCTCCTCATGCACGTTTATGAAGTGCGTGCATCACTTAAAACACGCATATTGAGCCGTACCGCGCAAACCGCACGTCCGATTGACGTGCCGTCTGTGCATACACGTCACGAATAATAATTAGAATGTTTCACGGTAGTTTTAGGTCAGAAATACTAAAACAAAATAATCTAGGTAAAAAAGGAAAATTATATTCACCAAGGATATAAAAACTTCTAGAGAATTCATCAACACAAATGAAATTACCTCATGCATGGGGTTCATTCTCATCTGGATCACCAATATCACTGCGATGTACACCAGCTATATTCAGAGCCTACAATATATATCAATATTATGTATCTTAAACATATCAATAAAATTTAATTTTAGTATGGTTTGTTTTATTGTTTACCTGTGGCGCCACTTGTTGCTTCGTCATATCATCGATACGTGATGACATCTGTGACAACCTCTCCTCATACTCTGCACGTAACTGCTGAAACTGTGCATCAAAATTGTGCTGCATATCCTGTATGGAAGCATCTATCTTAGCCTGTGTCCGCATCCCTGACTCTCTGCATGAACCCATCACATCTGCTCTAACAACTGCACGTCGTGGGACACCACCGCCATAAGTCAAAGAATAACCATGACCATCACGCCCCACAACACGGTGAAATATTTCATCTCTACACACAGTACTATGCCGTTGCTCTTCTAGAAACTCTGCTAACTGAGCGTCAAACTGAGCCTGTAGCATATAATGAATCAATGAACACATATTAATAATTTATATAAAATAAAAATACATTTACTAGTAAATAATTTTCTTACTATAACACTGGCAACATCGGGATCACCCGCCCTACGAGTCCTCATCCATATGGACATTCGATTGATTGGCTCGCCGCGTTGGTGTAACTATAATAAAGGGGTTCACCATGTTATACTACAATATTTTTAAAATATGAATGAAATAGTGAATTCTAAACTTACATCATGTCTGAGCTGTGACACATGTCGAGTGCCAAGTCTGGAAGGCGTGCCCTGCATCGCCCGATTATGTAAATGATGAGCAGAATCGGTCTAAATTCATCATATTTACTTAGTAAACATTTGAAAAATTATTCATTTATAGATTAAAAGTAATAAATCTTACCATCGCTTCCTCACTCGACCAAAACACAACCAAATCCTGCCACTGTGCAGGAAGAATGCCCGGAGGGACTCGTTGTAGAATGTCTAGCACACCCGCAAATGGTGTCCAGTGATCTCTCTTCACCCTTGACTTGTAATCCTTCCATAATTTTCGGTATTTGGACATACATACAGCCCGAAACTCATCTGGACAGGATGCCAAATTATCCTGTTAAAAAAAATTGTCAGTAGATGGGACAATAATAATAACAATATATCATGAAAAATTAAACATTGAATTTACCTGAACCTCCCTCCATAATCTGTCCATCGTATCCTGGGGGAAAGAACTCCAGTCACGAGTCGTCAGAGGGAATCTGTGTGAGTCTCGTATCATATGCCCAAACTGACGACTCAATGCAGTAGCACCATCTCCAACTGGATGAAATGTGTCGTCAAATAACACATCCAATTGGGCTCCAGAGTTCCAGGATCGAACCCCTCTACCAGGACCCCTATGTCTCCTAGAAGAATCACTAGATCCTGATAAACATAAATTCATAATTCAATTACAATATAAATTAGTGATTAGAAATAGTTAGGGAAATATACACAGAAAATTACAATCAATTAATTTAGAAAAATGAAAACATACATACCGACAACATCAGGTGAACCAATGTGACCACCCTGTGACATACCTACATTAAAAGAAATTATAGTTAAATCAAGCAATTTTTATACATATACAACTTATAAATATTTTTACAAACAATAACTGGGGATATAATTACAATTTTCACTAATCATGAAAGTCTATCGTATCTCCTTCAACTGTCTCTCTGGCCCATGGCATATCTTCATCTCGTACAGCTACTGTTGTTTGGTCAAGTGTTTGATTAGGAAATGCGACAACGTCAGGTTCTTCTTGGTCAATCAGAAAAACCCCTCTTTTAGACATTTTCACCACAACTTTCCAATCAGAATCAATGTCGAAAAAGTAAACTTGTTCTGCCTGCGATGTTAGTATGAAGGTCTCACTGCTTACTCGGTCATCTTTATATAGCATATTGTTAAAGTTTACTAATGTAAATTTGAAGTTATCAACTTTCGTTCCTCAAACAGGATCGACCCAATCAAACCTTAACAATATGTGTTTTAAACCATGACCATAAACAACCTCAATAATACCTCTCAGCAATCCATAATAATAACCCACATCAACAAAAGAACAACCAACACCACTATTTTGTGTGGTTCGATTCATGTCAACATCGCTAATACGAAATCGGAATCCGTTAGCATCCAAAGACTTGTAGCGTCGAGCTGTAATAAATGGACCATCAGCTAGTTGGTTGAGTTCTTCTCTCACAGGATGGGTTAAATCACGTAAATTTTGAATCTGCAAATTTCACATATATAGTTTAATGGATAAAGGATTGTGAAAATACAACTAAGTTTCACTATAAAAATATTAAATCAATTATACATACATGAGTCTTGAACCACTCATGAAATGTGTTGAAATGATGTTTTTGGATTTGATAGTAAGTTGCATGGGGCCTTTCACGTTTCAACTTAGCGATATGCATCCTAAATCACAACACAATATAAGGTAAGCAATAAAATAAATATAGAAACAAAATACACATCAACTATGAAACTTACTGTATCAATGGAAAAACTGATGGAGTGTTGAACAACACATATCGATGAGCTTGAACCCACTCATCATTCCGCATATCAAACGTTATTCCTTCTCCAATTGGGCCCTCGTCATTCTAGGAGGGTTTATCTATATTTGTTTCAACCTCATCAATATATGAATCACAAAAATTAGTACACTCGTCCATTAAATATCCCTTGGCAATTGAGGCTTCCGAACGAGCTTTGTTGCGCACATATCATTTCAATGTATTTAAGTATAACTCTATTGGATACATCCACCTGAATTGTACGGGACTGCCAGCAGTGACTTCACCAGTTAAATGAACGGTCAAGTGAACCATGACATCAAAAAAAGACAGTGGAAATAGTTTTTCTAGGTGACATAGTGCAAGTACAATCTTATCCTGCAGCTTTTCCAAATCACTCATGCGATGATTCCTTGAACAGAGCTGTCTGAAAAAATTAGAAACTTCAATTAACGGCTCAACAAACTGGGTAGGTAAGAAATCACGAATTGCTATAGGAATTAACTGTTTAATTATAATATGATTATTGTGACTTTTCAACCCCTGTAATGTCATGCTCGTCATATTCACACACTTGGAAATATTAGAGAAATAACCATCTGTCACCTTAACAGTCTTCAAAATTGATAGAAATGTTTGTTTCTCTTTTTTACTCATTGTGTACTGTGAAGCAGGCATGTATGCACGATTTCCTTCACCCAGTTGTAAATGTAAAGGTTTTCTCAATCCCATTTCTTGCAAATCATGTCGAGCATTAGCACTATCCTTTGATTTCCCCTTGACGCCTACAATGGTGCACAATATATTATCACATACATTTTTTTCAGTGTGCATCACATCCAAATTATGTCTTAAAATGTTATATTTCCAATAAGGCAATTCAAAAAAAATACTCCATTTCTTCCAATTATGACTGCATTGTCTATTTGCAGCAGGAATAGAAGGCAATGCAGGAGCCAATAAATCTTGAAAATCATACATTGTATGGATGTTTTGTTGATCAAGTTGTGCACAAATTTGAACCCCATACAGTATTTATGGTGATGGTTCATACTCTCTATTCCCATCAAACGATACACGGACTTTTCTGAACCTGTGCAATGGAGAAAGAAATCGCCTGTGACCAAGATATTCCCACTTTCTACAGTTCTTAAGCCATATAGATTTATTACTCTTATTACAACAAGGGCAAGAAAATTCTCCTTTTGTACTCCAACCTGATAAGTTATCATACGCTGGGAAATCATTAATTGTCCATAACAAAGCGGCCCGAAGTCTAAACATTTCATTAGCTGCCAAGTCAAAATTCATTACACCATCAGCCCAAAATTCTTGCAGCTCATCAATCAAAGGTTGCATGTAAACATCGATTTTATCGCCAGGTCCTCTCGGTCCATCAATTAGAATTGACAGTAACAAAAAAGGTTGCTTCATACATACCCATGGGGGAATTTTGTATGGAACCAACACCACTGGCCACGTACTATGTGTCACACCAACCATGAACCTAAATGGGTTAAAACCATCTGCTGCCAAACCCAGTCGAATATTATGATCATCTCAGGAAAAGTCTGGGTGTCTTTGATCAAACTCTTTCCATGCCAAAGAATCTGCCAGGTGAGTTAATTTATCAAACTCTTTCTTTCTCTCTGAATTCCAAGTCATCAATTTAGAAATTTTAGTTGACATGAAGAATCTCTTCAGTCTCGGTTTTAGTGGGAAATAACGCATCTGTTTAGCGGCAACTTATTCCCCTTGATTCAAGACTCTCCCAGGAAGAATCTGACTACCTTGATTAATCTCATTGGTCTTCCACCTGGATGTATAGAAAACAGTACAATTATTTAATTGTGCATTCTCTTTTCTGAACAACATACAATTATTACGACATGCATCAATTGTATCATATGTAAAACCAATATCACCGGTCAACTTCTGAGCTTGATAGAATGACTCCAGAATCTTCGCTCCAACATGGAGTACTTTCTTCAACAATACCAACAACATGTCGAATGAGGTGTCTGGCCACTGTTTCAAAGCCTTCAGGTGTAAAAATTCAACGATGAACGACCGTTTACTAAATTTAGTGCATCTAGGATATAATTCAGTACACGCATCGTCAAGAATTTCAAAGAATTTCAATGCTTCTCTATCTGCAGAAGAACGAGGATTACTCGATCCAATGTCGTCATTTACGACATTATTGTCTTCAGGTTGAAACTGGTGCATCATATCATTGAGAATTATGTTCATCGGATCAACTGTTCTCGAATCAACATTCATATGAATACTTTCCGAGTGATGACATGAAACAGAATATTCTCCATGATGTGTCCATGTCTTATAGTTTTTCAAAAACCCATTCAAAAACAAATATTCTATAACACTATCTCATTTTAAGAGATATCTATTTTCACATTTTATGCATGGACAACTAATCATATCGCTTGTAAATCTATTGGTGAAATCCATAAATTGCTTAATCCCCTCAAAATATTCAGCCGAAAACCTATGTTGCATATCAATCCAGCTCTTATCCATATCTGTATTTATAATAGAAATCAAAAGTGAAATATCTTATTTAAATTCTAAATAAACACATATCATTAAATTTTAAAACCAATGACTTCAAAGCTAAATTTGAAGGATAAAAAACATTACCTGTAGAGGACTCGACCGCGGGTAACGGGGTGTGACTCAATTGCGGATTCATGACAGCACAACGACTTGACAACAGGGGTTCGACGGGTAGAATAAAAAGTGGTGGAATCGATGGACGAAGCGTGGGAGGGTTATACACGGCGGGGCACGACGAACCGGAAGGTTCCGACAGAGGCAGGACGTGAGGACTCGCCGGAGGGATGCAGCGGGGCCGAGAGGGGACGAAGGGGGAAGGACTGTCCGAAGGTGCAGCGCAGGCTGTCGGGGTCGCGGGTGGCGCAGCACGGGGTTGGGGCAGGACTGTACGAAGGTGTAGCGCATGCTGTCGGGGTCACGGGTGGCGTAGTGCGAGGTTGCGGGTGGCGCAGCGCGGGGTTGCGGGTGGCGCAGCACGGGGTTGCGGGTGGCGCAGGGGGTCGCCGGGGTTGCGGGTGGCGCAACGCGGGGTCAGGGTTGTTGGGGGTCGCTGGGGGTTGGGTTCACTGGGGGTCAGGTCGCTAGGGTAGCCAGGGGTCGCTGGGGCTCGCAGGGGCTCGCTGGGAGTCGGGGTCGCAGGGGTCACTGGGGGTCTGGGTGGCTGGGGGCGGGGTCGCGGGGGGCGGGGTCGCCGGGGTCGGGTATGGTCACCGGGGTCGGGGTCGCGGGGTTAGGGAGGGGTCTTCGGTGTCGGGGTCACTGGGGTCGGGGTCGCGGGGTCAGGGTGCGGGGTCAGGGAGGGTCGGGTTGTGGGGTCGGGGAGTGTAATTGGGGGGGGGGGGGGTCAGGAAATGGGGTAAAATTGGGAATTATGTGCAGCGGCCTCCATTTGGCGGTCGCTGTTGATAGCATTAGGGGCCACCAAATGGCGGCCGCTATTGGTCTCCCACCTCCAAAAGTAAAAATTCTAGTAGTGTTGGACCAAGGTACCATTTTCTTGGTTCTGATTTCTTCTCCTCTATCTTAAATCTTCTTTAAGATTTTTGGACTGTAGTAGATTTATTTTTTACATGAGATTTTTAGTGACCCTCATTCAATGAAATGGTATTTTATTTTAATTTTTTTAATTTAAACTATTAAATGATGGAATTGTAGGTTTAATAGAATTTTGAATTAAAGGAGTAAAGAGTTAGAGAATAATGATAGAGGAAGATAAAAGGGGGGATTAGCACTGTGAGACACTAAAAATCTGGAATCTTACCATTGATAATCTAATGGTACATTTTTGTCAACTAAAAGTCTAGTGGATACCCACTAAAGTTATAATTAGTTATAATATCCTTTAAAAAAATATAAAATTGGCCATTTCTAGAATTTTTACCCTGATGACTCTTCGTTACTTGAGATTCCTTCACTTTTTCCACCCAAAATACTCTATCAAGTCACTACCCTCATCCCTATATTCTTCCTAAGTGTATCCATAGCCTAGGTGGTTCTGATCCTTTGTGGGATTACCCAAAAATACTTTTAGTTGTGAATCTAAAGAAATATTCTTTTTTATATTATGGATTTCAGCAAACTTTTATTGTTATAGGAAATACCTATCCTCTTCTTCTCACTAGATTTATAAATATTCAAATTCTTTTGATAATTCTTCATCTAAGGGAGATAAAAATCTGTTTGTTTGCATACTTGTGGTAAATAAACCTTTATTTCCTTTATATTTATATTTCTTCTTAAGGTAGTGGCTAAAACCTTTATATTTCTCTATCCTAGTTTTATCAAACCATCAAGTGGTTTCATGTATTCGTTTTATGATCTTAAGACTTTGGTTTAGAACAAATATTGGTAGGTGAACCCTTATTTTCTCTCTTTGTATTATAGTGTGAATGGTAGTAGTGTCATGGGGTATAGGGAACCAAAATGTGTTACACTAAAAAATTCTTTTAAAACATCAATTTTGACATTCATTGATTTTTTTTAAAAAAATATCAATTTCATGTTATGAGATTATGATTTATTATTTTACATGTCAATAGTTATGAATTATTAAATTACATGAATTATCATGCCTTGTTTGATTTACTAAAATGCATCAGGATAATTATTAAAATTCTTGTTGTATATATTCTATCCAAATATGTTTTATAAATAATGACTTGTGAATGTTATGGAAAATTGAGTTTATGCTTTCAATTTACACCATAGATAGCGATTCATATAGAAATTATTATTTTAGAAGTTATCTATACTTATGGATATTGTTCAAAATTGTATTTCAAGTCCTTAATGATGGGTCAATGATTGGGTGTGGGTACTATAGTTACCCATGGTAATTTTTACACCATTTACACATTATATATATGTATTTATATATATCAATATTTGGGAGGGTACATGACATGCCCTATTTATATTAAATTAAATTCTCTAACCTTTATTTATATTAAACAATAATTTATCTAGGATAGGACATGGAATGGATAAAACTATATTTATTGAAAATTTCTACTTTATTTTTATATGATTATTCCCTGACCAGTTGTAAAAATATTTACCGGTGTGCATTGAAGAGTAGATTAGTGGTTATGGATTTCGAGCACAACTTTAAGTAGGTATGGTTGGGCTCCTTTATGGATTGTTCAACACCCCAAAAATAACCCATGTAGTTGTTAATTTATTAAATTCAAAACACATATGATGATTCGATTATTCTTTGTATATTATTTTCATTACCCACCTTATGTTTCCATTACATTCACTTAGTTTTATAAAAGTTTGGTAGTGGTTAGGTGGTGACTGCCTACTAAGAATGATGTATTCACACCATACATGTATCCTTTGGGATTCTTGTAGAAATTGTTTTATGTGATATGTGAAAGGTAAAATCATCATATTATGTTTTTTATAGTAATTTGACCTTATAGCGAGATATATCTTTTTAGGCTTTGGATATAGGGCTCAGGTGAGGAACTCATATGACTTGGTTTGTTTGAAAATAAAGGATTTTATTGATTTGGTTATGTATATTTTGGTTAAGGTTATTCATTTTGGTCAATGGTTTTTATTTAAATAGTTGGGTTATTCTTGTATGGTGTTTGTATATATTTAGAGGTTTGTTTATACTATTATAAAATTATGCTAGTTATCCATCAACATACATGTTTTCTCCCTCGGTGGAAAAGTATTCTTTTCTAATTTTATTTATCTAATGTATTATAAGGCCATGCCTATTTTATATTAGAAATATTTTAAATTTTAGTTAAGTTTAAATTAGTGAAAACTAATTTTTAAATATTCTTTCTTATCCCTCAGTATGTTTTCCAACCTCTAGTGATTGGGAAGTACATCCAAGGTATTATGGTGAAATGATTTGAGTACTATTTATGTATACTAGGCTAGGGTCATTAAAATAATAATATCAAAGCTACTTAGGGATATTGGGTTTGGGAATATCCAAGAGATATAATTTTAAAGACTCAGGAAATAATGTATAAATATTTCTATCCAACATAATCATGGTGGAAGATTGAGTTACCAGGCGTAGTCTGGGTTCAATTTTGATTTTCTATTAGATTTAGTCTCATTCCTTTAAGTCTCATGTATCATAATCATGCATCTATAACAAAAAATAGGTGGTATGACATTCCATATTGTATCATTGTTTATGTTTGTTAAATTACTTGTTGTAATCAATTAAATATTTATATTGATTAAAACACTAATAATAAATGAATAGTGTTTTCTTAATCATTCATTAGCAATGATTAGGTTAATATAAATCATTCAATCAAATAATTTAAAATATAAACTCCCTTTATTATTATTGTTAGAAAAATATTTCATGCTTATATTTAAATCATGTATTCAAATTTTTTTAAACAATGTTCAAAACATTAGATGATTTGATAAAAAGGGAACAAGTGAGAGAGGGGATGGGATTATGACCTGAATATTTTGATACCATTATATATTTTAAATTTACAATTATAAGAAGAAAAACCTAATACGATTCTATATATAAATGTAGAGTATGCCACCTAGAACTACTAATCTATAGGAAAGATATGATGAATATGATCCACTTTCTAGACCCCCTATTTAGACTTAAGTCTTAGATGGTCTAACCCTATTGCTTTATCCTTTAATATTGAGGAACATATTTCTCTTAGTCATCTGATTTTTATTTTTTAGTTGTTGAATATATTGGGTGGATTTTAGAGGAAGCTGTAGTATGAGAGGTGTTTTTAGCTAAAATTTCAAGGGAAAGGGACAATCATGTTTTGACCATGTGTATTGCACTATGATATGTTTTCTGGAGGAGATGGGTTTTTACGGTCTGGTTGGATGCTCTATAGTGTGCGAGGTTTCACCATGAAGGGTTTGGTTGTGTCATAACAATTTAACTTTAGAGTTTTGATATTATTTTGGATGAATGGGTGTAGCTTATTACATTGTGGTGTTGGACCTTACAACATAGATATTTTTGTTGCACCATGGAGTCTTTAGACATGAAATTTAAGTGTTTCTCTAGTTTGAGTGTTGTGTTCCCCTAGTTCTTGATGTGTCATGGTATTTTTTAGAGGTTTTTTTTGGTTAGATCAGAGAAGTTCTAGGCTTTTTTAGTGATTCCTATGTGTTCCAACATTATGATATGAAAACATTTGCTATGCTGTGATCTTCTTATTTATATCAATTATAAATAGTTTTAATTACTAAGATTTAAGGAGGATCATGTTGTGATTCATGGATCTGGTCAATGTTGTGGTGTGACCAGGGTCATCACACTATGATTTCAGTAGCTTGAAATTTTAATACAAAATTGAGGTGCCACTAAAATTACTTTTATTCCCTTCAACCATCCTTAATTAATAGGAATTATTTGGATCAATTTTGGTTCTCCTTATTCACCATTTGATGTATCTTAGGACTTGGATCCATGAGATAGATTTATTGGTGAATCAAGGTGCTCCCCCTATTCATTTATTATATTCATTTCCTTCTCATTATCTTCTCAGAAGATATAATAGAAGGTGAAATTAAATTTGGTTAGAGTTAGGTTAAGGGATTGATGAGGGATAATATTTCATAAGTTTTTGAGGGTTTTCTATAGATTTGTTGTGTGGTTTTGGTGGTATTTCTCATAAGGTTATTATATAATATTTTCTTAATCCCTGTTCGGCATAGGTGATTGATAATTCCTCCTTTCCCTTATCTCCTCTAGTTTTAATGCTCACAAATCAGGATCATAAATCATGCTTATTTATGATTCAAGTTACATTGTGTTTAATCATGTTTATCTTATTTTATCATGATTCATAAAGTTAAATTATGTTAAATTATGATTACATATAACCTTAATTTATTCTATTAGTGTGTTACTACATAAGACATATTACTAGATTTTGGCTAAGTATAAGTCACTGATACTTGTCCTAATGATAGTTGAGTCACCGATATCTGACTCACCGATACACAAGTTACAAACAGAAGTCTAACCTACCAAAGACATGAGCTACTAATAGAGCGAATGAAAGATAGAAAAACTCAGTGTTTGGATAAGTATGACCTACCGAAACCTGACCTACCGATGCCTGACCTAACGACACCTGACCTACCGATGCATCAATTACCGAAAACTGAGTTACAGTTGAAAGTTTTATCCAACAATAGAATGATATACCAATAGAATAACTCACCAATATCATGAGACACCGACATTATGAGATGCTGACAGTTTGAGATGCTGACAGTTTGAGATTCTGATAGTCTGAGATGCCGAAAAACTGATACACTGATAGATTTAGAAATATTTTTATTAAATTCAAAATTACTTCTAACGGTCCTATTTATGAAACTTAGAACTAATTATTATATTAATGAGATTGTCTGTCTTTTGTAGAAAAAATTTAATTAAGTTAGAGACCAGTATGAGGTATGAGGTAACAGAGAACATGCTTCTTGTCTGTATAAAGGGAATATTTGGATCAACGAGATAAAAAAATGTAAAAAGGAATGACCTGTGAAAAACATACAGAGAGATCATAAAACTTAGAGAAAATACAAGATATGCCTACTGTGCATACATGAAGACACTACTGAGAATCAAAACACCACACACATTTGCAACAACAAACTTAGAAGAGAATAACACTTCAAGTAACCATCTACCTTCCTGGAAACAGAAGATAGAAGCAAAACAAACACTATGTTTTTTTTTCTATTTATATAATTCAACTCCAACTATACTTATACCATCTTTAAGGAGTCTAGAAGATGCATATAACATTACAAAAATCTTTATAAACCCTATTCTCATTATATTTCTATGCTTGTGTACATTATTTACAATTTGATTAGTGCGTGTCTATGTTTTATAAACACACGATGACTCCTATGATAAACTAGAATATACATAGATATATTCACCAAATTACCATTTTACACCTTACACTCCCATAGATAAAAGTGGAAGAGGTCTCTGTGTGGTCTGTCTATTTGTTTTGTTCTCTCACAAAAACTGTGGAAGAGGTTTGTTGAACTGGACAATTTTTATACTATTGTGTACCCCAATCTAGGGTGTGGATCAAGTTTATTTATATAAATTTCTTGGTGGAATTTGATCACCAAGTTGAGAGGATTAAGTCTCTACTTGAGACTGAACCTCTTGTTTTAATCCGCTGTGCTTTTTCAAGTTTAGTTTTTTCTCATCTGTTTTTATTTATTCAAACTAGAAAACTTCACTTCACTATAATAGTTAATATTAAATAGTGTTTGTATTATAATTTGATTTAGTAGAATAATTTCAAAAGATAATATAATAATTTATATTGTTTCAACTGAGAACTAATTGATCTTTAATAAATCTTTCAAAATATCAAAACTTTTATAAATATGCTACTTTGGTTAACTGGCCTGTATTTGATTTTGAATTGGGGGATTTTTCAATATGCATTTTAGATATAAATTTTTATAGGAACTCAATTCACCCCCTCTTCAGTGTCCTACTCTGACCAAAATTTGGTATCAAAGTTTTTTTAAAAGCTTTTTCAAAACCCTTTTTCAACTGTGATTTTAGTTGTGCTTTTAAAGATCTCTAAATTTCTATTAGTTCTAAATTTGTAGTTCTTTAAAACTATAGTTCATTCTTTAATATAGATAATATATAGGAAGGTGATGATACCAACATAACTCCCTATTTCAATAAGACAAATTAGGACCAGTGGAAAATTAAGATGAAAATGCCTTTGGAAAGTATAGGTTTTGAAATTTGGTCTTCAATTATAGATGAATATAAGATTACTATTACTACAAGAAACACTTGGGATGATGAAACGAAGGTAGCCTATAATAATAACTTTAAATATATGAATGCATTATATTTCTCTGTAGAGGATGGATAATTTAATAGGATTTTTGCATGTAAAACAACCTATGAGATTTGGGATACTTTATCTATTTCACATGAAGGAACTACTAATGTCAAAGAAATGAGACTTAATACTTATACTATTAAATATGATAAATTTAAAATGAAGAACGAGGAGATTATTTCTGACATGTATCTCTGGTTCAATTAGATTGTAAATACTATGACCTCTTTGGGAAAGGATGTTTCATCCAAGGAACAAGTCATGTGAATTCTCATATGTTTACCAGAAAGATGGAGAGGAACCTCAGTGTCAATAAGGGAATCCTGTGACATCAATACTCTACTAGTAAAGGATCTGATAGTCAAGATGATGATGTGTGAGGAAGAAATTAAGGTCAATAGAGAGGAAGATTATGAACCAAAGAGAAAGTCGGTGGCTTTCAAAACCACTTCTTCTAAACACAATGAAAAAGAGAAACTACAAGTTCATGATAAAAGTCCCAACAATGAAAAACCATCAAGTGATAGTGATGAAAAAATAGCTTAGTTATCCATAAGATTCAAAAAGTTCTATAGAAATAAGAAATTCAATAGAAATCCTAGTTATACAGGGAAGTATGAAAACAAGGGAAACTGAAAAAAGGACTATAAGAGAAGTGATACGACTACTGAGATAATATGATATGAGTGAAAGAGGAAATGAAATGTAAAAGCTGACTTTCCTAAGTTAAAGTTCAAAAGAAAATATGATGAAAAATATAGAAAATATAAAAAGGCAATGAAGACCACCTAGAGTTCCTCTGAGGATAGCTCCTATGAATTTGAATCTTCATATGATGAGAAGACTAAAAAATCCAATATGTGTTTCATGAAAAACACATCCGAGGTAAGTATAGAATATCCTGTATAGAATTATTATTATTCTAGAGATGAGTTGTAAAGACCCGGAATTTAAATGTAATTTTTTAATTAAATTGGAATTTTACGAGTCCGCGAAAATTGACGGTGCGTGATTCCGAGGCCCGGAGTGCCTGGAATGAATTTCTGAACTTTTGTTCGGATACATTCAGTAAATGTGCGAGCAAGTTTTTCTAACTTTTGAACCGATGATCGGAATTGAAATCCAAGGATACCATTGAACTCACAGCGCCGATATTCCCTTAAGGAGACCTTTACCTCTACCACAGTGGGTTGAGAGTAAAATATAGAATTTGGGTTTTTCGTGAAAGAATAAAATAAAAATAAAATTGTGTAACATTTTATTTTTATTTTAAAACCACCCATGTGGATATTTCATAGGTGGGGACCACCTGAACTGAAACCTCCCATGAGAGGTTATGGATGTGGGGACCACCGATCTTAACCTCCCATGAGAGGTTATGGTGGTGGGGACCACCTGAGGCTTGAAACCTCTTGAACTCCCTACTAAGTGGGGATAAACCTCTTGAGATCCCCCACTTAATTATGCCAACTCTCCCCTTTAATTAATTAAGCCAACCCATCAATTAATTAATTTAACCAAATTGAAATTATGCCAACACAATCTATTAAGTTGGATATTCCTCATTTTGGTGGAAATGGGGGAAACTCTTGGCAAAAGGGAGGAACTTGGAGAATTGGGAGAAATCTCACCAACGAAGAACGCCAACATCAACTTCGACTTCTTCCTCAGGAAAATCGTTGACGAGGAATGTCTTCAACATCAATGAACCGACGATCAAGGAAACGCCGATGTCACCAACAACCATCTATCCCTGACAACGTTGTCTCCTTCCTCATGACCTCCATCGATGAATCAAATGAGGTAGGGAGGGTGTTTGAATTATTCCCCTTTTCCATTCTTGATATTCTTGTGATTCAAGTATTAGCCGCTTGCTACTACTCTAATGTGGAGAGTGCGGGCCAAGAAAACATGACCGGTCCTCTACAAATTTCTTGGGATAATTCTTGTGTTCTTCACGATAGAGGAAAAAAACTATCAACCGCGATGAAGGCAACAACGCCGCCCCGTGGCCACCGCCACCTGTGGCTCTGCCATCCGCGGCCAGCGCCCCCGCCTGCGGCCTCCACGCCCCGCAGCGCTCTGTCATCCACAGCCTGCCCCACCGCCCCGCGGCCTCGCCGCGCCACCCCTCAACCTCGCCGCGCTGCCCCGCGACCTTGCCGAACTGCCCGCGGCCTCACCGCGCCACCCCACGAACTCGTCGCGCTGCCTGCGGCCCTTCAAGACGCCCCGCAGCCTCGCACCGTCAGTGGTCGAGCCGTTCCGTGCCCTTGCGGCACCCATGCGTCCGAGCCACCCCGCGTCCTCGAGCCATCTGCGGCTGAGCCATCCCGCGGATGAGCCAACCCGTGCCCTCATGTCCCCCGCAACAACGCGCCGCCCTCGCGGCCCATGACCTCTGCGTCACCGCTCTGCGGCCCCTGCAGCCTCACACCGCCCTCGCGGCCCTAAGACCTCCACGTCACCGCTCTGCGGCCCCTGCGGCCTCACACCGTCTTCGCGGCCCCTACGGACCTCCGTGACCCTCCATGGTCCCTTGCAGCCTCCGTGACCCCTGGGGCCCCTCGCGGCCTTGCGGGCTGGGCCGCCTGGCCGGGCTGCCCAGCGCGGGCCGACCGGGTCGGACCGGACCCGGACGCACTATGACCCATTTACGCTCTTTTGGCCATAACCGTGGCACAGAGCATCCGATTGATGAAACGCCAGTGGCGATGGAAATCTTGTAGCGAGATGGCCCCTTTGATTATACCCACTAGAGACTTGGATAAAGTTGTAATATAGTCGGGTTGGATTGAGCACGAATCCAACAAGGCCCTCGGGACTAAAAGGCTAATAACTTACAGACTAAGCATCCGATTGATGCACCATCTATTGCGTTGAGACCCCTATGACGTGGCGGTCCTTTGAGATAATTCTTTGTGGGACATCTTCATAGTTGTAGTATCAACCAGTGGCTTTGGGAGTGGACCCTCCCGGAGACGAGCAAGCCTAGCGCGAGAACCCAGTAGTTTCCTGCGACTAGAAGAGTGACTAGCGATCCTATGTGGGTCAACTCCTAGCCATCCTGTGTGGGTCAGCTCCTAGAGATCCTATGTGGGTGAGCTCCTAGCGATCCTGTGTGGGTTAGCTCCTAGCGATCCTATGTGGGTCAGCTCTTAGCGATCCTATGTGGGTCAGCTCCTAGCGATCCTATGTGGGTCAGCTCCTAGCGATCCTGTGTGGGTCAGCTCCTAGCGATCCTCTGTGGGTCAGCTCCTAGAGATCCTGTGTGGGTCAGCTCCTAGAAATCCTATGTGGGTCAGCTCCTAGAGATTCTGTGTAGGTCAGCAATAAAACCTCTTAACGGAGTAAGATGATTCAGTAGCTATAACTAATCATCTCTACTACCGTACTTAAGTTATATCTAGAATGAGCTGAGTTCATACTAGTGTGGTAATTTCCTTCATGGTAATACCTTGGTGGTATTATTCTGTGTGGCATAGCTGTGTGGTACTTGCCTTTGTGGTTTTCCTTCCTTTCTGGAACAATTGAGCTTTGGGCTTTAGGGTTGGACCCTGTGTTTCCTCACGATTGAGATGGGTATACTTTATAACTTAAGTATATATATGGGCATATACCTAAGTAGGGTTGATAGTTGACTTCATTCTTGAGGTTTATCCTTTGTGGATTTTGTGAGACTTTGAGGGTCTCGGGGTCCCTACTGAGTATCGTTATACTCACCCCTGCACGGGCTATGCCCGCACCTTGTTGTGTTTGGTGCAGAAGACAGACAACGTTGATCGAGGCTGAGGATACCAGGACTGGATAGTACCCGGTGGTGGACCATATGATGTGACAGTACGTAAAGGATATGGAAGAACATGGAGTGCTGGGGAGGTGATCTATACCTACCCCTCAGGTAGGAACCTCAGAGGACGACCCGGTAGCTTTTTTCATTTTTATTTCAATTTTATTTTAGTTGTACTTGTATCTTTACAGTTGGGATTGTATTTCCAACCCATTTTACTTTCATCACTCTTTTTTTATATAGTTTACTTGTGTTCGTATCTTTCTGTGTGCTTGGTTGAGTGTGTTTACAGAATATAAAGGAAATGCATTCCCAGTTATAGGGAATACGCCTTTCGGTGCTAGTCACCAGCCCCTGGACTATGGAAGTTAGGCTTGGGGTAGTCACGACACAGGCCCCAGGGGATGGGTCGTGATAGATTGGAATCAAGGTAGTCAGTTCTACCATATAATGCAGGACTATGATCTTCTAAAACAACAATAGTGTTAAGTGTAGTGAGTGTGGTTATTAGTTTAGGGAATCTAGTGTTGGTGCGAAGACCAACGCATCCACACACTAGGACCCTGACTTATGATTTCTGACTCAGTGCATGAAAACACTGATTGTTTGTGTGTTTTCAAGAGTCTTCTTTATGAAATATTTGAGTCAAATCACCAGTTATGACTTATTGATCATGGCATACCTATTTATTTTCAGGATGCCACTACAAAGACAAATAGCAAGGGTTCCGAGAGTAGTACGTACTGACATCCCACCGAGCGACGAGGCCTCGGTGCATGGCCCTCTTCCAGTAGAGACATCAACGAAGGCACCAGTGGTACCATTACCCATTGGGCCACCGATGCCACCAGCCCAAGCAGTAGAGAGTGCACACTGCTTGAGCACGTTTCACGAGTTATAGCACTAGAGGACACTCAGGTTTAGGGGAGAGACAGACCCACAGGCAGTTGAGGATTGACTGGAGGCTATGGTGAGAGTCTTTAAACTGGTAGGGACACTGACCGATCTCATGATGATCCTTTCCACTAGTCTTCTACAAGTAGTAGAAGGAAGATGGTGGAGCTTGATGCTCCAGGTTCACGATGAGGTGACGCTTCTCTAGACATACTTTGAGAGCCTATTTCAGGTAGAGTTTGTTCCAGGGACTCTTTGTGCAGTGTGCATACAAGAGATACTTTATCTGCAGTAGGGCAGCATGACTGTGGCTCAGTACTCAGTGAGGTTCACTGACCTCTCATGCTACTCCATAGATATGGTGTGAGACCCATTCTTCAGGACCCAGACCTTTGATAATGGACTCAGGTGGGAGATCAGGGCTTCAACGATCTCACTCAGCATCCCGACGCAGAAGGGGGTGTTAGAGTGAGCCCTCTTAGTGGAGAGTTTTCTTACTGAGCAGTCACCAGCAGCGAGACCCACCACTAGACATCACTTAGTGGAGTCCTCTGCAGTTGGCAGTAGATAGATGTCACAGAGGTCCAAGAGGACTAGACCTACGAGTGGACGACCACATGATTTAGAGTCGGTTGTGCGGGGCACCTGAGGATGAGATGGTCATGCCAGGAGCAGGCAGTGTTACGCATGCGGAGGGCAGGGTCACATGGATCGTGACTGTCCGACCCTCCATACAGATTATCAACAGTCGATTTAAGGACTACCTAGGCAGATACATAGATTCAACCGAGGAGGTCCGCAGGGAGTAGGCAGACGTGGCAGAGGAGCTGGCTATGTAGTTGGCAGTGGGATTTGATTTGAGATGTTACTGCTACCACCACTAGAAGGTCCACCCCGACCGTAGGGAGTAGATGGACAGGGGAGATCTCAGCTCCTGGAAACTAAGGCCTACAATCATGGTGTTCTGGAGATGATACGAGGTACGATCTGTGTTTACTCCACCTTAGCTACAATACTTATAGACATAGGTTCCAGTCACTCTTTTATTTCCACTACCCTTGTTTGGAGATCGGAGATTCTGAAGGAGCCGTTGGCTCGATCCTTATGGATAGAGACTCCTATGAGAGAGGATTCGATGATTACGCACTGGTACCGGCAGTGGGAGATTACTATAGGAGGTGAGATCTTCGGCTGAGATCTCCTAGTAGTGGCGTCGAGGCCTTACAACGTCATCTTGGGTATGGACTGGTTATCTTCAGTCCATGCTCAGATGGACTATATTAGGCGTAAAGTGCAGTGTGTCCGCATGGATGGGACCAGGTTTACCTTCACTGGCGAGAAGGGAGCCTTTACATCACATGATGGACTTACCCGGATGAGAGTATAGCCGATAACTCATAAATTGGATAGAATTATCCTCAAAGAAGTTGATATGGAGAGTCTGATATATACTATAGTGGTGGACCAGTACGTGAATGTCTTCCCTGATGATGTTCTGGGTCTACCTCCTCATAGAGAGGTGAAATTTTACATTGAATTGTACCCCGGAATGATACTGATATCTACACCATCATATCAGATGGCTCTCGCGGAGCTTTGTGAGCCGTGGGTACAACTAGAGGACTTTCAAATGAAGGGATTCATTCGGCCTAATGTTTCTCCTTGGGCAGCCCCGATTCTATTTTCCAAGAAGGTGGATGGGAGCTTGAGGCTTTGTGTTGACTATCAGCGCCTAAAATAGGTGACCGTGAAGAACAAGTACCCACTTCCAAGGATTGACGACCTATTTGATTAGCTGAAGGGAGCACAATGGTTCTCAAAGATAGACCTCAGATCAGGCTATCACCAACTCAGAGTGCGAGATGAGGATGTGCAGAAGACAACTTTTAGATGTTGGTACGACCATTACGAGTTCTTGGTTATGCCTTTTGGTGTAACAAAAACTCTAGAAATGTTCATGGGACTCATGAACATGATCTTTCATCCATACCTTGATCACTTTATAGTAGTCTTCATCGATGACATACTGATCTAATCACTACCGAGGAGGAGCATGCCTATCATTTGTAGGTAGTACTGGACACACTATGCAAGCACCAGCTTTATGGTAAGCTCTCGAAGTGCCAGTTCTGGATCTGAGAGGTTCAATTTTTGGGACATGTCATATCGGAGGCTGGAGTTTCAGTCGATCCAGTGAAGATTGAGGAAGTATTTTCTTGGGAGCCACCCAGGAGTGTGACAGAGGTATAGAGTTTCCTGGGTTTGACTGGATACTACCGAAGGTTTGTTCCAAATTTCTCCAAAGTTGCAGCACCTCTATCAGCGTTGACGAAGAAGGGGAAACCCTTCGTGTGGTTGGAGAGATGGAAACGAAGTTTTCAGGAGCTGAGGAAGAGGCTGACTAGTGCCCCCATCTCGATGCTTCCATAGGAGGGCGTAGGGTACGTAGTCTACTATGATGCATCAGGGACCGGGATCAGATGTTTCTTGATACAGGAGTGAGCAGTGATCGCTTATGGTTCTCGACAGCTAAGACAACATGAGCAGAACTACGCTACCCATGGCCTGGAGTTAGCAATAGTGGTCTTCGCCTTGAAGATGTGGTGACATTACTTGATGGGTGAGCATTTTACAATGTACTCTGATCAAAAGAGTATCAGGTATATCTTCTCTTAGAAGGACCTGAACCTGAGACAATGACGTTGGATTGAGTTCCTCTAGGACTATGACTTCGAGATAGTCTATACTCCTGGAAAGGGGAATGTTGTATCAGATGCACTTAGTAGGAGGACTGGTATATAGCTGCTAGGCGAGGTGACAGAGCAGCTAGACACTTTGCAGATATCCTTTGTGGATAGAGATGGAGCAGCTTTTCTTCAGTCTGTTAAAATCACTCCCCCACTTATTCAGTGAGTTAGGGAGGTGCAACAATGGGACACTGACTGTGAGACATGACATGCTCAGATATCCACAGGACAGGCACCTGATGGTTTTTTTGAAGGTGGGGAGCATGTCATCCTCTTCAGAGGACGTACCATGGTACCAGTGTCGCTTCGGAAGGAAGTGATGAAGGAGTTACACACATACCTTCTATAGGTACATCCATGAGTGGTGAAGATGTACCAGGATCTCCGACGATAGCATTGGTGGCCGAGAATGAAGAAAGCAGTACCAGAGTTGGTTTCTCGGTGCCTCACTTGTCAGCAAGTGAAGGCGGAGCATCAGGTACCATTAGGCTTGGTTCAACCTTTAGAGTTACCAAATTGGAAGTGGGATGAGATATCCATGGACTTTGTGACATGATTTCCATATACTTCCAGGGGACATGACTCGATTTGGGTGAACGTCGACCGACTCAGCAAGTCGGCCCACTTCCTACCAATCAGAGAGTAGGGTTCAGTAGAGAGCTTGGGATGCCTCTATGTGCAGAAGATTGTGCAGCTACATGGAGTACCCACGACGATTATCTCTATCATGATACACATTTTAATTACAGGCTATGGAAGGGGTTACAATAGGCTTTCGGGACACAGCTTCGTTTGAGTACCGCCTTCCATCCTCAGACGGATGGCCAAATTGAGCGGACCATTCAGACCCTCAAGGACATGCTGCGTGCTTGTGTCCTCGACTTCGGTCACAACTGGGATGATCACTTTCCTTTGGTGGAGTTTTTATACAACAACAACTATCACTCCACCATTTGGATGACACCTTTCCAGGCATTGTACGGGCGACCTTGCAGATCACCTTTGTACTGGACTGACCCAGGGGAGTCAACACTAGTGGGACCAGAGATGGTATGGGCTACCACAGAGAAAGTATAGATCATCTAGGAGTGGATGAAGACTACACAGATTAGGAAAAATTTATATGCTAATACTAGATGGAGACCTCTAGAGTTCGAGGATGGTGACCACGTCTTTCTACGGGTCTCACAACGATGAGTTTTACAGAGATTTGGCTGATGAGGAAAGTTATATCTGAGGTTCGTTGGACCTTTTCAGTCATTAGTAGAGTTGGCGAGGTGGCTTACCACTTAGCTCTTACACCTCAGTTGCACTAGGTGCATGACGTCTTCCACGTATCCCAGCTGAGGAGATATGTGCATGACCCTTCTCACATCATCGACCATGCCGAGTTGGAAATCGACGATGGGGTGACTTTTACGGAGGTTCCAGTAGAGATTGAGGATCAACAGGAGCGAATCATGTATGTGTTCCTCTTCAACCCTTAAAAGGGGGATCATCCATAATAAAATAAAAAAAGAAGGCCTTCAGGCCATTCGGGAAGGAGAGGGTCCTTTGTGGATGGTCAATACCTCCGGTGCACGTTCACTGGCAGCATGGGAACCTCCAGGAGAGCACATGGGAGCATACGGCTCAGATGCGTGCTCAGTACCCCCACTTGTTCCCTTAGTTTGAGTTGTGGCTTATGGGGACGTAAAGCCCTGAGGTGGGGAGAATGTAAAGACCTGTGATTTCCATGTATTTTTTTTAATTAAATGGGAATTTTATGAGTCTATGAAAATTGATGGCGCGTGATTTCGAGGCCCGAAGGGCCCAGAATGAATTTATGAACTTTTGTTCGGGTATGTTCAGTAAACCTGCAAGCGGGTTTTTCTAACTTTTGAACTGGTGCTCGGAATTGAAAACTGAGGACACCGTTGAACTCGCAGTGCTGGTATTCACTTAAGGAGACCTTCATGTCGATCGTAGTGGGTGGATAGTGAAATATAGAATTTGGATTTTTTGTGGAAGAATAAAATAAAAATAAAATTGTGTAACATTTTATTTCTATTTTGAAACCATCCATGTGGATATTTCACAGGTGGGGACCACCTAAAGCAAAACCTCCCATGAGAGGTTATGGAGGTGGGGACCACCAGTATTAACCTACCATGAGAGGTTATAATGGTAGGGACCACCCGTGGATTGAAACCTTTTGAACTCCCTTTTAAGTGGGGAGAAACCTCTTGAGCTCCCTACTTAATTATGCCAACTCTTCCCTTTAATTAATTAAGACAACCCATAAATTAATTAATTTAACCAAATTGAAATTATTCCAACACAATCAATTAAGTTGGATATTCCTCATTTTGGTGGAATTGGGGGAAACTCTTGGCAAAAGGGAGGAACTTGGAGAATTGGGAGAAATCTCGCCAACGAAGAATGCTGACTTCGACTTTGACTTCTTCCTTGGGACAATCTTTTATGAGGAACATCTTCAATGTCAATGGACTAACGATAGAGGAAACGCCGACATCATCGATGACTATCTATCCCTGACAACGTCGTCTCCTTCCTCATGACCTCTGTTGACGAATCAAACGAGGTAGGTAGGGTGTTTGAATTATTCCCCTTTCCCGTTCTTGATATTCTTGTGATTCAAGTATTATTTGCTTGCTACCACTCTAATGCGGAGAGTGCGGGCAAAAAAAACATGCACCTTAATCTCTAAATTTCTTGGGATAATTCTTGTGTTCTTCGCGATGGAGGAGGATGGCTATCAACCGCAACAAAGGCGACGAAGGCAACAACGCCACCCTGCGGCCACCGCTGCCCGTGGCTCCACCGTCCGTGGCCAGCGCCGCCACTCGCGGCCTCCGCACCCCATGGTGCTCTGCTGCCTGTGGCCTGCCGCACAGCCCCTTGGCCTAGCCGCATAGCTCATGGCCCTCCGAGCTGCCATGAACCTCCAAGTCGCCCCGCGGCCTCGCGCTGTCTGCAACTGAGCCGTCCTGCGCCCTCGCGGCACCCCCGCGGCCGACCCGCCCCACGACCTCGAACCGTCCATGACCGAGCCGCCCCACGACCAAGCCGCCATACTACCTCGTGGAACTCGTAGCAACGCGCCGCCCTCGCATCCCCATGGCCTCCGCGCCGCCGCTCCGCGGCCCCCGCAGCCTTGCACCGCCTTCGCGGCCCCCGCGGCCTTGCACTGCCTTCGCGGCCCCCACAACCCTCCGCGGCCCTCTGCAGCCACCCCGCGACCCCCGCGACCCCCGCGGCCCCTCATGGCCCTTGACGGAGAGGCCGCTAGGCTGGGCCGCCTAGCGCGGGCTGATCCAAACCCAGCAGGTTGGGCCGGTCCGAACCCGGACCCACTACTACCCATTCACGCTCTTTTGTCCATAACTTTGGCATCACGCGTCCGATTGACGAACTGCCAGTGACAATGAAAATATTGGAGCGAGACGGTCCCTTTGAGTATAACCCAATAGATATTTGGATAAAGATAGAATATGGTCGGGTTGGATCGAGCATGAATCCAACCGGGCCCTTGGGACTAAAAGGCTAATAACTTACAGACTGGGCGTCCGATTGACGCACCGTCTGTTGTGTTGAGACCCCTATGACATGGTAGTCCTTTGAGATACTTCTTCCTGGGACTTCGTGGAAGTTGGAGTATCAGATAGTGGCTTGGGGAGTGGACCCTACCAGAGATGAGCAAGCCTAGTGCAGGAACCCAGTAGTTGGCTGTGACGAGAAGAGTAACTAGTGATCCTGTGTGGGTCAGCTCCTAGTGATCCTCTATGGTTCAGCTCCTAGAAATCTTGTGTGGGTCAGCTCCTAGTGATCCTATGTGGGTCAGCTCCTAGATATTCTGTGTAGGTTATCAATAGATCCTATTAATGGAGTAAGATGATTCAGTAGCTATAACTAATCATCTCTACTACCGTACTTATGTTATACCTGGAATGAGATGAGTTCATACTTGTGTGGTAGTTTCCTTCATGGTAATACCTTGGTGGTATTATTTTGTGTGGAGTAACTGTGTGGTACTTTCCTTTTTGGTTTTCCTTCCTTTGTGGAACAGTTGAGCTTTGGGATTTTGGGTTGGACCCTATGTTTCCTCACGATTGAGATGGGTATACTTGATAACTTAGGTATATGTATGGGCATATACCTAAGTAGGGTTGACAGTTGAATTCATGCTTGAGGTTTTTACTTTGTGGATTTTGTGAGACCTTGAGGGTCTTGGGGTCCCTAATGAGTATCGTAATACTCACCCATGTATGGGCTATTCCCGCACCTTGTTGTGTTTGGTGCAGACGACAGACAATGTTGATCGAGGCTGAGGATACTAGGACTGGATGGTGCTTGGTGGTAGACCATATGAAATGATGGTACGTAGAGGAGACAGACAGACGTGGAGTGCTGAGGAGGCAATCTGTACCTACCCCTCAGGTAGGAACCTTGGAGGATGACCCATTATATTTTTCCTTTTTCTTTCAGTTGTACTTGTATCTTTACAGTTGGGCTTGTATTTCCAGCCCCTTTTACTTTCAGCACTCTTTTTGTTATATAGTTTAGTTGTGTTCGTATTTTGTTGTGTGCTTGTTTGAGTGTGTTTACAAGATATAAAGGAAATGCCTTCCCAGTTACAGGGAATATGCATTTCGGTGCTAGTCGCTAGCCCCTGGCCTATGGAAGGTGGGCTTGGGGTAGTCACGACACGAGCCTCAGGGGACAGGTCGTGACATGAGTCTGATTTGGAAAATATAAAAAATAAATAAATGTTTGGATATTGTAAAATGATTGAGGATATATACAATGAACTAAATGATAAGTATAAATCTCTCAAGAAACAACATTCTCTTATTGTTTTTGGTAAATCTAAACTTACTACTGAAAAGGAAAATAATGATCAAATGCTCCACGAGAATAATGAACTCAAACTATCTAATGAGCAATTAAAGAAGGATTTGAAGAAATTTACAAATGGAAAAGATAACTTAGTTTAAATTCTTAGAAAAAAATTTGATCAAAAATATACTACTAGTATTGGTTATCAACCTGGAAAAAGAAATTTTGTTAAAATATGTTTTGTATCAAAATCTGGAAAATTTGGTTTTGTACCCAGATTTGAAAAATCTCCTACAAGTTATAGTGCTAGAAAATACTTTACAGACTCTAGTTTTTCTGGACTAAATAGAGTTTATTTTTCTAAAACTTTACAAACTTCTTAAAAGAAACCCATGAAGAAAATTTGGGTTCCTAAAGCTTTAATTACTAATGTTACTAGACCCAAGAAAGTTTGGGTACCAAAATATTTTCTTATTTGAATTATTTTTATAGGAAAGTTGTTTGAAGAGATCCTATAAGAGCTTATGGTACTTGGACAGTGGGTGTTCAATTCATATGGAAGGGGACTATTCTAGCTTCAAGAACCTTATTAAGATTTATGGTGGGCATTTCACCTTTGATGACAATAAAAAAGAAAAAATTATTATCCTTGGCCAAATCGTTAACACTGATTCAATTTTAATTTATAAAGTTCTTTTTGTTGACTGTCTTAAGTATAATATTCTTAGAATCTCACAGTTATGTGATGATGAATTTCATGTTAAATTTGAAAATTATTCTTGTAATGTTTTTAATTCTAATAATGATTTAGTATTTACTGATTTTAGAAATTTAAATTTTTATTCTGTGAATTTAGACTCTTTAGTTTCTCAAAATGTTTCTTGCTTGAGTGCCTTTCACAAAGAGTCTTGGCTCTAGCATATGAGTTTATGCCACTATAATATTCACTCCCTTAGAAAGATAAACAGGAAAGTACTATTCAAGGATCTATCTAAACTTGAGTTTCCAAATGATAAAGTTTATAATCCTTGTCCAAAGGGAAAACAACATAAAATATCTTTCAAACCAAAGAAATAAGTTTCAAATTCTCAAGCTATTGAGTTGGTTCACATGGATTTGTTTGGACCATATAGAGTTTCAAGTCTAAAAGGGAAGCACAATGTCTATGTTCTAGTAGATGACTTCTTTAGGTATACTTGTACTTTATTTTTAGATCACAAAAGTGAAGCATGTTTTTATTTCACGAACTATGATAGATCTGTAGAAAACTTAAGTAGACTAAGGATTAAAACCTTAAGAAGTGATCATGGCTATGAGTTTGAAAATCAAGAATTTGAATCCTTTTACTCACAAAATGGCTATATTCATAACTTTTTTGCTCCTAGGATATCCCAACAAAATGGAGTTGTAGAAATAAGAAATAGAACCTTACAAGAAATAGCCCAAACCATGCTTAATGAATATGATTTACCTATTTATTTTTGGGTAGAAGATGTGAATACATATTGTTACATAATTAATAGAGTTTTAATTAGACCTATCCTTAATAAAAACCCCTATGAGTTATGGAACAATAGGAAGCCTAAGGTTAATTAATTTAAAGTTTTTGTTATAAATTTTTATCAATAATACAAAAGATAATCTAGACAAATTTGACTCAAAAAATGATGAAGGAATTTTCCTAGGCTATTCAACCACTAGAAAATATTATAGGGTATTTAATAAGAAAACCAAGTGTGTGGAAGAATTTATAAATGTAAAATTTTATGAAACCGATCCACATGAACCTAAGACCTCCCTAGAAAATCTTGAAGACAATCTGTCCAATCTTGAATTAAATCCTAAAGCATCTGATTCTATTGTCAAATAAGCAGATAGTTTCTTATCATAGTGAACCCGAACCTATAGAAGAACCTAAAATAACTAGTCCTTCTTTTTCTAGATCTATTAGAACCCTTAAGAACCATCCTTTAGATGCTATAGTTGGAGACTTAGATAAAGGGACACAAACCAGAGCTTCTCTAAGGAACTAGGTTGAACATTAAGACTTTTTGTCACAACTTGAACCTAATAACATCAATGATGCTATAAATTATAAATTTTGGGTGATGGATATAAAAAAAGAATTGAATCAGTTTTAAAGGAACAAAGTTTGTAAACTTGTTGATAGACCCAAAGATACCTTGACAATAGGCACTAAGTGGGTGTTTAGAAATAAAGTGGATGAAACTAAAACTATAGTAAGGAATAAGGATAGACTAGTTGCACAAAGTTATAATCAAGAAGAAGGAATAAACTATGAATAAAACTTTACACCTATTTCTAGACTCTAATCCATTAGAATACAACTTGTTTATGCAGCACATATGAATTTCAAACTCTATCAGATTGATGTTAAAAGTGAATTCCAAAATGGTTATATAGTTGAGGATATTTTTGTTGAAAAACCCCCTATTTTTACAAATTCTCATTTTCCAAATCATGTTTTCAAATTAAATAAAGCTTTATATGGTTTAAAATAGGCTCCAAGATTTTAGTATGATAGACTCATCACTTTTCTTATTTCTAAAGGTTTTACAAAAGGTATTGCTGATCCTACTATTTTAATAATTTTTAAAGATATTTTAGTTGTTAAAATATATGTTGATGATATTATTTTTAGATCTTCTAAAAATTCTTTATGTATTGATTTTTCAAAAATGTTGTAAAATGAATTTGAAATGAGTTTAATGGGTGAACTAAAACTCTTTCTTAGATTTAAGATTTTTCAAAATAAAGAAGGTATTATTTTCAATCAAAGCAAATATAATAAATACATTTTAATTTTTTTTGTCTTGGATAGTACTAAAAGTAGTGATACTCATATTATTACCACCTATAAATTGGATCTAGATGAAAATGAAAAATTAGTTGATCAAACCAATTACAAGGGTATGATTGGAAGTATTCTTTACTTAACTGCTAACCAACCTGATATTATGTTTAGTGTGTGTATGTGTGCTCATTTTTCAGAAAATCCTAGAGTCACATATTATTACTATTAAAAGAATTTTAAAATACCTAAAATATAATACCAACTAAGGACTATTCTATCCTAGAGGAAAATAATTTGATTTAGTTAGTTATTTTGATACTGATTTTAGTGGTTGCAAGTTAGATAGAAAAAGAACCTATGGAACAAGTCAATTTTTGGGAAAGACTCTAGTATCATGGCGTAGTAAAAAGAAAAATTCTATTGCATTATCTACTAAAAAATCTGAAGACATAGCTTCTGGTGATTTTTGTGCTTAGATTTTGTGGATGAAACACACATTACTAGATTATGGATATCAATATAGGCATGTCCCTATAAACTGCGATAATAAAAGTGCTATTAACATTTCTAAGAATCCAGTTTCTCACTCAATAACCAAACATATTGATGTAAGAAATCACTTTTTTATAGATCATTATAAAAAAGGTGATATTACTCTTGAATTCATTAGCACAGAACATCGACTTACTGATATTTTTACTAAGCCATTAAATTCTGAAAGAATGAGTTACATCAGAAATGAGTTAGGAATGATCAACTTTGGGTGACTCACTAATGATGTCTCACTGATGTGACTCACTAATGATGTCTCACCAACGTAACTCACCAATGATTTCTCATTGACATGACTCACTGATAATGTCACACCGATGTGACTCACCAATGGTAACTTACCAATAAGTCCCACCGATGTGTCTCACTAACTGATACTTAATTATTTCTCTATTTGGAATTTAAAATGGTGTTGTTTTATCTATTATTTGTTTAATTTTATTTTAACCTGCATTTTTTATTTTTTATTTTTAAATCCTTTAATGATAAAATTTGGGTTGATCCAATACTTTTTTTACCCTCACAATCTTACTCTCGGACTCTTACCCTCGAACCCTTCTTTTCTGAGCTGCTACCTTTCTCTCTCGAACCTAAACATTCGAACCTCTCTCAATGGATCATGTCAAGAACATCCTACAAGGATATAAGGATGAGTCACATCTATCCAAGAATAAAATAAGTGAAGGTAGATAACCTAAACCTAATCCTGTTCATCCAAAACTAGCGAACAAAATTGTGATGCTAGAGAAGGAAGTGCACTCTAAATTGATGTTATCAAGTAAATCTCTCCTACTGAATGTGTTGAAAGCTCAAGGATGGTTGGAGTGGTTCTACAACAATGAAATAATATACTATCTGAGGCTGGTGCATGATTTTTTCCTATATATTGAGTTTTTTCTTGAAGGATCAAAAATATATTGGATAAAGTCAATGATAGATGAAAAAAGAATCTCTTTTTCATTCAAGAATTGGGAAGAATGTTTGAAAGTAACCCATGAGGGTCTGTGTGATGATCATCAAAGAAGTGATCCTCAAACCAATGACATTTTACATTATGAAGAATCCTTAGTTGATTTGACTAGAAATGGAGATCATATGAGGCCTATTGCTATAGATCTTGATGGTGAGTAAAGGTTCTTATTCAAATTCATCCAACACCAATTATGTCCCAGGAAAAGGGATTTTACCTCCCTTAAGTACCAGGATGTTTATTTTCTATATATATTGAAGAAAGGTTATAAGATTAATTTTTTAATATATTTTATGAATTATATCAGTGAGATGATCAAATCACACTGCAAGAAAAACTCATTGTTTTATCCAAGGATTATCTCTACTATATTGAAATCTAAGGGGTTGGTAAATGAGGGTGAAGACACAATTTTATCTTGTGATGGTTTCTATCTAAATAAGGTTATCTGTAGGAGGATGAGAATTAATTTAAAACCATGGAAGAAGATGTGGTTTGAGGATAAAAATAATTTTTATGAAGATTTCAATCCTATTGAGCATCCCTCAAGGCCAAAGAATATGGTAGAACATGATCTAGGACCAGATGAAGTGGGTGTATATTCAGATGAATAGGATATAGTTGAGGAAGATCAAGGATTTGAATCACCAATATATGATAGGTGTGATCTTGACATTACTGAAAGTCCAGCGAGGATGACTTATGGTATTGAAAGTCTACACAGACCTCTACCCTCAAAATAACCACTTCTAGCTAAAGATGATAGTTAGAATATTGAAGAATCCAAAGATGATGAGTATGAAAGTAGATCTGGTAGTGATGAGGAATCTGGTGAAGGAAAAGGAAGTGGAAGTAAATAAGAAGAAGAAGATGATGGTGACATAGTTGAGGAAGAAAATGAAGAAGATAATGATGCCAATAAAAAGGAATATGGAGGAATTGATGGATCTGATAGTGAATAAGATCATCCTAGTGATAATAAAGGTATTTATGTTGAACCTATTGATATTAATTTAAAGCCTACTGAGTATGAAAGTTCTGCTGATACTCCTGTAGTAGAACAAGAACATGAACCACTTTTAGGAACCCATGATGCTTCTGAGTTAAGTGTGGTTGAGGAAAGAGCTCTTGATGTCCATGTTCATGAAGAAGTTCATGATGAAGAAGAATTTCTAGTGACTCTAGTAAAAGAAATTGTTTATGTCAGGAAGAAAACTTTTGTTGAGAAGAGAGCATTAGCTGAGGGGGAGAGACATACTAAGAGAGAAAAGGTTGGTGTAATTTCTCCTTTGGATGACATTGTTGTGCCTGTATGGAGGATAGATCCAGGATATGTGACTTTTGGTTTAGAGTATCCTAATTTAGAGGATAGGAAAATTGCACCCACTCCTACTTTTATTCCTATAGCTGCTTCAAAATATGTTGAATATGTCACCAAAGCTGATCTTGATGATTTCAAGGAAGAATTTTTTGCTACAGTTAGATCTTACTCTTCACATCCACTTGCCTAATTTCAAAGACTTAGTGAAATAGATGTATATATAATCAAAAAAAGAGTTGTATCTCAGGTTGAGCCTTGGTTGGTCTCAGTTCTAGAATCCATTTTCCTTGATAATAAGAAAATGAGGAATGAGATGACTTCTATGGTTTCTGTCACGACCCGTCCTCGGGGCCCGTGCCGTGACTACCCCAAGCCCGCCTTCCATAGGCCAGGGGATGACGACTAGCACCAAAGGCGTAAATCCCAATAAAAAGGGAAGACATTGCCTTTATAAAAGTAAACAACACAACAGAATACAAGCAGAAGCAAACACTAAGTACAAAAGAAAGTGCTGAAAAGTAAATGGGCTAGCATAAAAACCCAACTGAAAAGTACAGCTACAACTGAAGGAAAGTACAAAAGAAAAGACAAGCATCAGGAAGAATAGAAGTAGCTCCTGGGTCGTCCACCTCAAATCCTACCTGAAGGGTAGGTACAGATAGAATCCTCAATGATCTCGCCTGTAAACCTCCTCCGAGTACCGTCTCGTCGTGAAATCCACCTCCAGATACTGAATTGTTGTGAGGTCCACCTCAGGATACTGACTCATCGTGAGGTCCACCTCCGGGTACCGTCCAGTCCTCAAACACTCGGACTCCATCTGTGCTGTCCGTCATCTGCATCCAACACAATGAGGTGCGGGCATAACCTGTGCAGGGGTGAGTATAACGATACTCAGTAGGGACCCTGAGACCCTCATGGTATCACTAATTCCAACAAGGATAACCACAAATCATGATCTAAACAGATAACCCTTACTTGGGTATAATCCCATAATTATACCTAAATTATCAAGTAACCCATCTCAATCAAGAGATATCACAAAGATATGAAATAAACGGATAACCACTACTTGGGTATATTCCCATACATATACCTAAGTTATCAAGTAACCCATCTCAATCTTGAGGAAAACACAAAGGTCATTGACTTAGCTCAAACCAGGATTTTCATTATCGAAATCACAACTGCTGAAGAGATCCGCCTCTATTGAGTACACTGATCCTGACACGACTCCGAGGTGCTACTCACTAACCTTAGACTAATGAGGTAATCCTCCTATAGAGTACCGCGGGTCAGCCACCCAAACACAGTAGTGCTCCCCACCGGGGTCTGCCACCCAAACACAGTAGTGCACCCCCCCTAATAGCCTGCAGAGGTACTCCTTCTGTCGAGTACCGTGGGTCTGCCACCCAAACACAGTAGTTCTCCTCACCATGGGTCCACCACCCAAACATAGTAGTTATCCCCACTAGACTATACAAGTCACTCCGACTCGAATCAGACAAGCAGTCATCAGGTCTCAGCCAGCTACACGGTCTCCGTACTCCGTATGCTCGTCTCCGGGAGGGTCCGATACATGAGCTACTATTCGATACTCCAAGTATCACAAAGTCCCACGAAGAAGTATCTCAAAGGACCGCCTCATCATAGGGGTCTCAACGCAACAGACTGCGCGTCAATCGGACGCTCGGTCTGTGCGTTACTAGCCTTTTTGTCCCAGGGGACCGGTTGGTTTCGTGTACGAACCAACCCGACCATATCTCAATTGTACCCCAAACTCTCATAGGGTATACTCATAGGGATTGTTTCTCAACGTGATTACCAACACCGCTGATGGTTCTCCAAATGGTCGTTCAGTCTGAAATTTATCAGCTTTTCCGTTCCAGGGGCCCGATTGGATTTCAGGTACAATCCAACCCAGCCATACTCCAACTGTGTCCAAACCTCAGGTGAAGTATACCAAAATATCCGTCTTACAAAAAGGAATCCAACAAAGTCGAATGATCATCACTCGGACATCCAGAACTCAAGTTATAACCGTTTCCACTCCGAGGGCCCGGTTGGTTTCGGGTTCGAACCAACTCGGCCATACCAAAACTTCTCTGAAACATCAAGTGTAATATACCTAAATGACCGTCTTGATCCAAGGATCCCAACGCAACTGACGATGTGTCAATCAAAGGTATGTAGCCCAAGTTATGATGGTTTAAAAAAATCTGTCCGGAAGTAGGGGGTTCGGGCCCGGTCCGACCCGGCCCGATACCCCCTGGGTCAGCCCGAATCAGGTCGACCTGACCCGGGTCTGGGTCCGGACTAGTTGGGCGCGGCTCATCCCGGTTGGTGCGGCCCGGACCAGCCAGCGCGGCCCGCACTAGTGCGGGGGTCCGGCCCAGCGCGGGCGGCTCAGCCCGACGCGGGCGGTCCGACCCAGCGCGGGCGGTCCGGCCCAGCGCGGGCGCCAAGCGGGCACGGAAGGGGGGCCCCCCCTTTTCTGGTGGGGTCCTCCCTAAGTAAGACTGGGGGTTACGCCCCCCCGGTTATTCGGAAACGACCAGCCTTTATGTCCGGCTGGTGAGCTGCCGCGAGACCCCCGCAGGTCCCACCTCCCGGTGTACCGACGACCGTCTGAGTCCGACCACCCCTTTCTGAACCACTGCGGCCCGCCTCAGCCGCGGCTCCTTCGGGTTTTCCGGCACAGCGCGACGGCGCCGCGCACCACCGCTGCGGCCCACTGCGGCCGCGGTTCCTTCGACTTCACCAGTGCAGTGCGACGACGCCACACACCTCCACCATGGCCCGCTCTTGCCATGGTTCTCTCTTTCCCACGCGGTGCAACGACACCACGCCGTCTTCGCCACAACGATCCACGAAGACCAAGAAGAAAAAAAGGGAGGAGGATCGGCTGTGTTTGTGCGGTCCGACCTCCTCCCATTATAACGATAACAAGCGGTCCTAATATTAATTCACGAAGATGATAAACCAAACTCGATCGAAGAAAAACCCCTACCTTGACACAATTTTTCCAAAGATGATCATCGTGGGAAACGACGTTGCGGGGTGAAGCTCCGTATACATCGACGGAGAACGTACAAGGAGGAAGTGGCATCTCCCTTCCTTTTTCATGGAGAGAAGATTGTATGGAGAGGTCGATGGAGAGTTTCCACATTGTTGCCTCCTCCTTGGTTGTGGAGGAAGAAGATGACGGAAGAAACCGAGTCACCAAGTTGATGCTCTCCCTTGGAGAAAAGGCGTTCTTCATTGAAGTGGGGACATTCTTCGCCGAAGAAGATGAAGTTCTTCCAAGGGACATGAGCTCTCCCCCACTCAATATCCTCACAAAACTATCCAACCTAATAAAATAAGGCCTCCCCCTTATTTTATTATGTTTTCCATGCCTTTTCAAAAACTCAAAATTCAAAAACTAAACCATTTAATTAAATGATCTTGAGTTGTCAAATTAAATGGGGTGTTAAGTTGGGAAGATTAATGAGGGTGAGAGGGAGGTGTTACTCACATAAAGGGGGAGTTAGGGACTTTAAGGAATGTGAAGGGGTGGGGCTCATGTGGGCCCCACATCACCTTTATCCTCTCAAGGGTTGTTAATAACCAGTGGGTCCCACCCCAACTCCCACACATAGGATTAAACCACTTAGAATAAGGAAATAAAATTGTAACAGAATTTTATTTTACATTACATTTAATCCAAAAATTTAAACAACTCCTCCCGAGCAAACACACCTCCTGAAAGGTCCTCTTTAACAAATACCACCACTGCGGTTTCATCGGTTCCCTCAGATTTAAATTCTGATCACCGGTTCAAAAGATAGATAACCCCGCTCGTTCGTTCACTGATCGTACCCGAGCTAAAATTCGGGAATTGATTCCGGGCACACCGGGCCTCGGAATCAGGTTCCGTCTGAAACCGCGCACTCGAAAAATTCCAAAGAAATTAAGAAAAAATTTTCCTTGAAATTTCCGGGTCTTTATAGTTTCTGCCATTAATAGTCTCCCTATTGATTATAGGACATCCTTAGATAAAGTGGTGAAATTTTTTGATGATGAAACTTCTAGAAGTGATACTTTTCAACCTTAGCCTCTTACTCTTGATATGAACCTGTTGAGATTAGATATCTAAGAATTAGTGAAATGTGCCTCCACTTCAACTTCTCCTTTTGTTCATCCTCCCAACGTTGAGATGATTAGATCTTTAATTCAAGAGGAACTTCAAACTATGATGGGTGGCACTGATCAGAAGAGGCTTAGTAATATTTATAATAATAATGATTATATATATAACATGGTAATATTTTACACCAAAGGTTCTACCATTTCTCAAGAAGAAATAACAAACAAGTTAGACTTATATTTTAAGAGTATTTACACCAAAATCAGCTAACCAGTAATTTCAAGTATTTGTTAGAAAATTTGAGGCTACCTACAGTCACTAAAGCCTTCAAGGAATAGGTCAAGAAACTTAAAAAATCCCCTCCTAACCTTGATAATTTTATGGAGATTAAGGAATATTTTGTAAAGACTATGGAGTATGGTGGTGAGATCATCAAGTACTTCATAAATCTGTTGAAGCCCTACCTGAATTATCACAATATTTCCATTGTTGATCCAAAAGATGCTTCTCTCAGATCTATCCTACACCCTTCTTCTTCTTTATCTTTCCCTTTGAACATGACTCCTACTCAGGATATTAGCCAAATTATATCGATCATCCATCAGGAACTTATAAGACCTCCTTCCTCTTCCAGACCAATCCTTACTCCTATTTTTCAAGGAGTTCCTCTTCCATATTTCGGCACCCTCACTATGCCTTCCATAACTTCTATTTCTTCACCTCCATCTCTTACCACTACTATCTATGATAAAAGAAAAGAAGTGATTTACTCTGATGTGAACAAGAAGTAGTTGGATTACTCTTTGATAGGGATCTGTTTTGACATTTTGTAATCCCATGTACTATTTGACTAATTCAATATCTTGGATCTATTTTTCATCTCATTATATGTTCTTTATTTTCATTATTTGTTTCTTTTTTGATAATCCAAAAAGGGGGGGAATGTGTATGGAATACATCTCAGGGGGAGATAAAATAGATCAGAAAATTAAAAGAGAACTTTAGATTAAACCAAAATCTTAATAAGTGATCTGAAAATCTATTTGTGTTTACCATAAAAATTTCGTCTCTTATGATAATTTCATCTATGATTATATGTATAATATGTTAAGAAGAATTTACTTTGATAATCATAAATTAACTATTTTTGTATATAATTTCAAGATTTATGATCATCAAAAAGGGGAATATTGTTGGTATCTATTAGTTTTAATGCTCACAAATCATACTCACAAATCATTCTTATTTATGCTTCAATATACATTATGTTTAATCATGTTTATCTTGTTTTTATCATGATTAATAAAGTTAAATTATGTTAAATTATGATTACATATAACCTTAATATATTCTGTTAGTGTGTTACTGGATAAGGAAGGTTAACAAATTTTGGCTAAATATAAGTCACTGATACTTGTCCTATCAATAGTTGTGTCACCAATACCTGACTCACCGATACATAAGTTACTAGAAGAAGTATAAGCTAACAACGACATGAGATACCAACAGAGCAACTGACTGACATATTGACTCATTATTTTTATAAGTATGACCTACCGATGCCTGACCTACTGATGCATCACCTACCGATAGCTAAGTTACCAATGCAAGTTTGATCTATCAATATAATGATCTACCGATAGATTGAATCACCGATAGAATGAGACACCTAAAATATGAGATATCGAAAGTCTGAGATATCGATAGTCTGAGATACCAACATACTGCGAAACTGATAGATTGAGAAGTATTTCTCTTAAATTAAAAATTACTTCTAACAGTCATATTTATGAAATTTAGTACTGATTATTATATTAATGATCTTTCTTGTATTTTGTAGAAAAAAAATTAATGATGTCAGAGACTAGTACGAGGTACATGGTACCAGAGAACATGTTTCTTGTCTGTATAAAGGGAATATCTGGATCAATAAGAGAAACAAAAGCGATAAGACATGGCCTGGGGAAAACATATAGAGAGCTTTTACACCTTAGAGAAAAACACAAGAGTTGCCTACTATGAATACACAAAGAAAATACTGAGAATCAAAATTCCATGAACATTTTCAGTAACACACTTAGAAGAGAATAACACTTTGAGAAAGCATCTACCATCCTGGAAATAGAAGACAGAAGAAAAAACAACACTCTATTTTTCTATATGTTTCTATAAGTTGACTCTAGATATACTTATACCATCTTTAAGGAGTCCAGAAGCTACATATCACATCACACAGAGATTTCTAAAACCTACTATCATTATATTTATCTGCTTGTGTAAATTATTTACAATTCGAGCAGTGTGTGTTTCTGTTTTATAAACACACACTGAATCCTATGATAAACTGGAAGATATATAGATATCTTCACCAACTTACCATTTTACACCTTACACTCCCATAAATAATAGTGGAAGAGGTCCCTATGTGTCCTTTCTATTTGTTTTGTTCTCCCACAAATACTGTGGAAGAGGTATGATAACCTAGAAAATTTGTATACTATTGTGTACCCCTATTTAGGTTGCAGATCAAGTTTATTTATATAAATTTCTTAGTAGAAGGTGATCACCAAGTAGAGAGAAATAAGTATCTTCTTGATACTGAACCTATTATTTTAATCCACTATGCTTTTTAAAGTTTAGTTTTTCTTATATATTTTTGTTTATTCAAACCAGAAAACTTCACTTCACTCTAATAGTAAATCTTATATAGTGTTTATATTAGAATTTGATTTAGTAAACTGATTTCAAAAGCTAAAATAATAATTTATATTGTTTTCACTGAGAACTAATAAATCTTTGAGAAATCTTTAAAAATATCAAAACTTTTATAAATCTAGTACTTTAGTTAACTAACATGAATTTTATTTTTAATGGGGGATTTTTAAGTAAGCATTTTAGGCAGAAATTTTTATTGGAACACAATTCACCCCCCTCTTGAGTGTCCTACTCTGACCAACACAAACCTTTCATGAAATTAAAAACAAAAAAATAATTTATTTATCTTTTCATTGAAAACAGATACTTTAAATAACTTCAAAAAAATAATTTCAAAGTACATTGAAAAATAAATGAATAAATCCCAACACAAATTTGACACCACCATGCCAACGGAATATCATAAAAGTAAATAATACAAAGGGTTCCACAACAAGAAATCATAGGGGAATATAGAAAAATTAGATAGTGATCCCCTATATGGAACCAACAATCAATGAATGAGTGTCATGGGATATACCCTAGGTTATAGAGTAAGATGATTTTAGAATTTACCAACTCTATGAGACCAACCACCGGTGTATATTGTTTCTAAACAAAACACAAGCCACCCAACTTTCTCACACATCGTCTCATTGATAGAACTCCCCTAACCAGGGTAATAGCATACAACTAGGGGACACTAGTTGGTGTGTGACTTAGGTTAGTGTAACATAAATCTAGACCCCCACTTAATTACCTGGTTTCCCATGACCAAACCAAAGTGGAGGTGAGCAAAAAATCAATATATAATTCATCAATAAAAAAACCATAAATCTACTCCACCTCCAACACCTTTGTATAAAAAAACACTTTCCACATCATATAACTATTGCATAAAAATGAAAAACCCATAAATCAGTAAATAAGAACAAGGGGCATCAAATATGTTCTCACAACATCAAACTATTCATTTTAAAGTATAAAATGAGCCTTTAATAAATTCAACTTGGGATGATAATAATCTTTCAATTTATTTAAAATCTCAATATTTAAAACACCCCTTAGAAACCACTACCTAAAATAATTATTTTAAACAATTATTTCATTTGTTAAAAACCAAAACTGATGCCAAATCCCCATGTTTTCCATCAAAATCACTTAAAAGAGCCTCATAGACATTTTCATAAAGGGTCTTGGCATACTTTAACAACTATTTTCAAAGAAACATTTGAAAATATTAAGGAATCCCTTTATGACAAAATAAATGTGAATATAAAACATTCATAAACACATCAAAAATATCATATATATCCATAATTTCATGAAAAAAAGAAATTTAAAAAGATCAACCAACACATGAATTGAAAAATAATGAAATAACATAGAATCACCTATCTCAATCTGAGTGGAATCAAGTAAAAACATATTGCCTTACATAATGAACACCCAAACAAGAAAGGAACCCCCCTCTATGTACCATAATATACCAAAAACCTAGGTTAGAACCAACTCAAACCCAAACCCTAGCTTACACAGTGATTTATGTTTTCAGGAGAAAGAGGAACCTATGATAAATAAGAGAGGAAAGTAAGGATAAGAGAATAAAAGAGTATATTTTTGGGAGTTTTTGTTGTTTTTTTTATATTTTATATTTTTGAATATTAAAAATACCACAAAATTTTACAAGAAAATAAAATTAAAACTGTTTCATGGTTTATTAATTTTTTAATGGATCCTGTAGCCACTCTTTAACCTATTAAAATCCTTATTTTAATTTTTATTTAAGTTATTAATTTTTGAATTTCTATTTTTTCATTTTTTAGTGTTTATGTTTTAAATTTTATTTACAAATAGTATGGACCTATATAGTTTGTAAACTGTGCCTTATTAAGGTACCATAAGATATATTTTTTGGACTTAATATATGAATTAATCTCCACAGTCAGTCAAGCTACCACATGAGTATTGAGACCCCTATGACATGGTAGTCCTTTGAGATACTTCTTCTTGGGACTTCGTGGTAGTTGGAGTATCGGCTAGTGGCTTGGGGAGTGGACCCTACCAGAGATGAGCAAGCCTAGTGCGGGAACCCAGTAGTTGGCTGTGATGAGAAGAGTAACTAGTGATCCTGTGTGGGTCAGCTCCTAGTGATCCTATATGGTTCAGCTCCTAGAAATCTTGTGTGGGTCAGCTCCTAGTGATCCTGTGTGGGTCAGCTCCTAGATATTCTGTGTAGGTTATCAATATATCCTATTAATGGAGTAAGATGATTCAGTAGCTATAAATAATCATCTATACTACCGTACTTATGTTATACCTGGAATGAGATGAGTTCATACTTGTGTGGTACTTTCCTTCATGGTAATACCTTGGTGGTATTATTTTGTGTGGAGTAACTATGTGGTACTTGCCTTTTTGGTTTTCCTTCCTTTGTGGAACAGTTGAGCTTTGGGATTTTGGGTTGGACCCTATGTTTCCTCACGATTGAGATGGGTATACTTGATAACTTAGGTATATGTATGGGCATATACCTAAGTAGGGTTGGCAGTTGACTTCATGCTTGAGGTTTTTACTTTGTGGATTTTATGAGACCTTGAGGGTCTTGGGGTTCCTAATGAGTATCATAATACTCACCCATGTATGGGCTATTCCCGCACCTTGTTGTGTTTGGTGCAGAAAACAGACAGTGTTGATCGAGGCTGAGGATACCAGGACTGGATGGTGCCTGGTGGTAGACCATATGACATGATGGTACGTAGAGGAGACAGACAGACTTGGAGTACTGAGGAGGCGATCTGTACCTACCCCTCAGGTAGGAACCTCGAAGGATGACCCATTATATTTTTCCTTTTTCTTTTAGTTGTACTTGTATCTTTACATTTGGGCTTGTATTTCCATCCCCTTTTACTTTCAGCACTCTTTTTGTTATATAGTTTAGTTGTGTTCGTATTTTGTTGTGTGCTTGGTTGAGTGTGTTTACAAGATATAAAGGAAATGCCTTCCCAGTTACAGGGAATATGCATTTCGGTGCTAGTCGCTAGCCCCTGGCCTATGGAAGTTGGGCTTGGGGTAGTCACGACACGAGCCTCAGGGGACAGGTCGTGACATGAGTCTGATTTGGAAAATATAAAAAATAAATAAAATTTTGGATATTGTAAAATGATTGAGGATATATACAATGAACTAAATGATAAGTATAAATCTCTCAAGAAACAACATTCTCTTATTGTTTTTGGTAAATCTAAACTTACTACTGAAAAGGAAAATAATGATCAAATGCTCCACGAGAATAATGAACTCAAACTATCTAATGATCAATTAAAGAAGGATTTGGAGAAATTTACAAATGGAAAAGATAACTTAGTTTAAATTCTTAGAAAAAAATTTGATCAAAAATATACTACTAGTATTGGTTATCAACCTGGAAAAAGAAATTTTGTTAAAATATGTTTTGTATCAAAATCTGGAAAATTTGGTTTTGTACCCAGATTTGAAAAATCTCCTACAAGTTATAGTGCTAGAAAATATTTTACAGACTCTAGTTTTTCTGGACTAAATAGAGTTTATTTTTCTAAAACTTTACAAACTTCTTAAAAGAAACCCATGAAGAAAATTTGGGTTCCTAAAGCTTTAATTACTAATGTTACTAGACCCAAGAAAGTTTGGGTACCAAAATATTTTCTTATTTGAATTGTTTTTATAGGAAAGTTGTTTGAAGAGATCCTATAAGAGCTTATGGTACTTGGACAGTGGGTGTTCAATTCATATGGAAGGGGACTATTCTAGCTTCAAGAACCTTATTAAGATTTATGGTGGTCATTTCACCTTTGATGACAATAAAAAAGAAAAAATTATTATCCTTGGCCAAATCGTTAACACTGATTCAATTTTAATTTATAAAGTTATTTTTGTTGACTGTCTTAAGTATAATATTCTTAGAATCTCACAGTTATGTGATGATGAATTTCATGTTAAATTTGAAAATTATTCTTGTAATGTTTTTAATTCTAAGAATGATTTAGTATTTACTGATTTTAGAAATTTAAATTTTTATTCTGTGAATTTAGACTCTTTAGTTTCTCAAAATGTTTCTTGCTTGAGTGCCTTTCACAAAGAGTCTTGGCTCTAGCATATGAGATTATGCCACTATAATATTCACTCCCTTAGAAAGATAAACAGGAAAGTACTATTCAAGGATCTATCTAAACTTGAGTTTCCAAATGATAAAGTTTATAATCCTTGTCCAAAAGGAAAACAACATAAAATATCTTTCAAACCAAAGAAATAAGTTTCAACTTCTTAAGCTATTGAGTTGGTTCACATGGATTTGTTTGGACCATATAGAGTTTCAAGTCTAAAAGGGAAGCACAATGTCTATGTTCTAGTAGATGACTTCTTTAGGTATACTTGTACTTTATTTTTATATCACAAAAGTGAAGCATGTTTTTATTTCACGAACTATGATAGATCTGTAGAAAACTTAAGTAGACTAAGGATTAAAACCTTAAGAAGTGATCATGGTTGTGAGTTTGAAAATCAAGAATTTTAATCCTTTTACTCACAAAATGGCTATAATCATAACTTTTTTTCTCCTAGGATATCCCAACAAAATGGAGTTGTAGAAATAAGAAATAGAACCTTACAAGAAATAGCCCAAACTATGCTTAATGAATATGATTTACCTATTTATTTTTGGGCAGAAGATGTGAATAAATATTGTTACATAATTAATAGAGTTTTAATTAGACCTATCCTTAATAAAAACCCCTATGAGTTATGGAACAATAGGAATCCTAAGGTTAATTAATTTAAAGTTTTTGTTATAAATTTTTATCAATAATACAAAAGATAATCTAGACAAATTTGCCTCAAAAAATGATGAAGGAATTTTCCTAGGCTATTCAACCACTAGAAAATATTATAGGGTATTTAATAAGAAAACCAAGTGTGTGGAAGAATTTATAAATGTAAAATTTGATGAAACCGATCCACATGAACCTAATACCTCCCTAGAAAATCTTGAAGACAATATGTCCAATCTTGACTTAAATCCTAAAGCATCTGATTCTATTGTCAAATAAGCAGATAGTTTCTTATCATAGTGAACCCGAACCTGTAGAAGAACCTAAAATAACTAGTCCTTCTATTTCTAGATCTATTAGAACCCTTAAGAACCATCCTTTAGATGCTATAGTTGGAGACTTATATAAAGGGACACAAACCAGAGCTTCTCTAAGGAACTAGGTTGAACATTAAGACTTTTTGTCACAACTTGAACCTAAGAACATCAATGATGCTATAAATGATAAATTTTGGGTGATGGATATAAAAAAAGAATTGAATCAGTTTTAAAGGAACAAAGTTTGTAAACTTGTTGATAGACCCAAAGATACCTTGACAATAGGCACTAAGTGGGTGTTTAGAAATAAAGTGGATGAAACTAAAACTATAGTAAGGAATAAGGATAGACTAGTTGCACAAAGTTATAATCAAGAAAAAGGAATAAACTATGAATAAACCTTTACACCTATTTCTGGACTCTAATCCATTAGAATACTACTTGTTTATGCAGCACATATGAATTTCAAACTCTATCAGATTGATGTTAAAAGTGAATTCCAAAATGGGTATATAGTTGAGGATATTTTTGTTGAAACCCCCCCTATTTTTACAAATTCTCATTTTCCAAATCATGTTTTCAAATTAAATAAAGCTTTATATGGTTTAAAATAGGCTCCGAGATTTTGGTATGATAGACTCATCACTTTTCTTATTTCTAAAGGTTTTACAAAAGTTATTGCTGATCCTACTATTTTAATAATTTTTAAAGATATTTTAGTTGTTAAAATATATGTTGATGATATTATTTTTAGATCTTCTAAAAATTCTTTATGTATTGATTTTTCAAAAATGTTGCAAAATAAATTTGAAATGAGTTTAATGGGTGAACTAAAACTCTTTCTTAGATTTAAGATTTTTCAAAATAATGAAGGTATTATTTTCAATCAAAGCAAATATAATAAATACATTTTAAATTTTTTTGTCTTGGATAGTAATAAAAGTAGTAATACTCATATTATTACCACCTATAAATTGGATCTAGATGAAAATGAAAAACCAGTTGATCAAACCAATTACAAGGGTATGATTGGAAGTATTCTTTACTTAACTACTAACCAACCTGATATTATGTTTAGTGTGTGTATGTGTGCTCATTTTTCAGAAAATCCTAGAGTCACATATTATTACTATTAAAAGAATTTTAAAATACCTAAAATATAATACCAACTAAGGACTATTCTATCATAGAGGAAAATAATTTGATTTAGTTAGTTATTTTGATACTGATTTTAGTGGTTGCAAGTTAGATAGAAAAAGAACCTATGGAACAAGTCAATTTTTGGGAAAGTCTCTAGTATCATGGCGTAGTAAAAAGAAAAATTCTATTGCATTATCTACTAAAAAATCTGAAGACATAGCTTCTGGTGATTTTTGTGCTTAGATTTTGTGGATGAAACACACATTACTAGATTATGGATATCAATATAGGCATGTCCCTATAAGCTGCGATAATAAAAGTGCTATTAACATTTCTAAGAATCCAGTTTCTCACTCAATAACGAAACATATTGATGTAAGAAATCACTTTTTTATAGATCATTATAAAAAAGGTGATATTACTCTTGAATTCATTAGCACAGAACATCGACTTACTGATATTTTTACTAAGCCATTAAATTCTGAAAGAATGAGTTACATCAGACATGAGTTAGGAATGATCAACTTTGGGTGACTCACTGATGATGTCTCACTAATGTGACTCACTAATGATGTCTCACCAACGTAACTCACCAATGATTTCTCATTGACATGACTCACTGATAATGTCACACCGATGTGACTCACCAATGGTAACTTACCAATAAGTCCCACCGATGTGTCTCACTAACTGATACTTAATTATTTCTCTATTTGGAATTTAAAATGGTGTTGTTTTATCTATTATTTGTTTAATTTTATTTTAACCTGCATTTTTTATTTTTTATTTTTAAATCCTTTAATGATAAAATTTGGGTTGATCCAATACTTTTTTTTACCCTCACAATCTTACTCTCGGACTCTTACCCTCGAACCCTTCTTTTCTGAGTTGCTACCTTTCTCTCTCGAACCTAAACATTCGAACCTCTCTCAATGGATCATGTCAAGAACATCCTACAAGGATATAAGGATGAGTCACATCTATCCAAGAATAAAATAAGTGAAGGTAGATAACCTAAACCTAATCCTGTTCATCCAAAACTAGCGAACAAAATTGTGATGCTAGAGAAGGAAGTGCACTCTAAATTGATGTTATCAAGTAAATCTCTCCTACTGAATGTGTTTAAAGCTCAAGGATGGTTGGAGTGGTTCTACAATAATGAAATACTATACTATCTGAGGCTGGTGCATGATTTTTACCTATATATTGAGTTTTTTCTTGAAGGATCAAAAATATATTGGATAAAGTCAATGATAGATGAAAAAAGAATCTCTTTTTCATTCAAGAATTGGGAAGAATGTTTGAAAGTAACCCATGAGGGTCTGTGTGATGATCATCAAAGAAGTGATCCTCCAACCAATGACATTTTACATTATGAAGAATCCTTAGTTGATTTGACTAGAAATGGAGATCATATGAGGCCTATTGCTATAGATCTTGATGGTGAGTAAAGGCTCTTATTCAAATTCATCCAACACCAATTATGTCCCATGAAAAGGGATTTTACCTCCCTTAAGTACCAGGATGTTTATTTTCTATATCTATTGAAGAAAGGTTATAAGATTAATTTTTTAATATATTTTATGAATTATATCAGTGAGATGATCAAATCACACTGCAAGAAAAACTCATTGTTTTATCTAAGGATTATCTCTACTATATTGAAATCTAAGGGGTTGGTAAATGAAGGTGAAGACACAATTTTATCTTGTGATGGTTTCTATCTAAATAAGGTTATCTGTAGGAGGATGAGAATTAATTTAAAACCATGGAAGAAGATGTGGTTTGAGGATAAAAATAATTTTTATGAAGATTTCAATCCTATTGAGCATCCCTCAAGGCCAAAGAATATGGTAGAACATGATCTAGGACCAGATGAAGTGGGTGTATATTCAGATGAATAGGATATAGTTGAGGAAGATCAAGGATTTGAATCACCAATAGATGATAGGAGTGATCTTGACATTACTGAAAGTCCAGCGAGGATGACTTATGGTATTGAAAGTCTACACAGACCTCTACCCTCAAAATAACCACTTCTAGCTAAAGATGATAGTGAGGATATTGAATAATCCAAAGATGATGAGTATGAAAGTAGATCTGGTAGTGATGAGGAATCTAGTGAATAAAAAGGAAGTGGAAGTAAATAAGAAGAAGAAGATGATGGTGATAGAGTTGAGGAAGAAAATGAAGAAGATGATGATGCCAATAAAAGGGAAGATGGAGGAATTGATGGATCTGATAGTGAATAAGATCATCCTAGTGATAATAAAGGTCTTTATGTTGAACCTATTGATATTAATTTAAAGCCTACTGAGTATGAAAGTTCTGCTGATACTCCTGTAGTAGAACAAGAACATGAACCACTTTTAGGAACCCATGATGCTTCCGAGTTAAGTGTGGTTGAAGAAAGAGCTCTTGATGTCCATGTTCATGAAGAAGTTCATGATGAAGAAGAATTTCTAGTGACTCTAGTAAAAGAAATTGTTTATGTCAGGAAGAAAACTTTTGTTGAGAAGAGAGCATTAGCTGAGGGGGAGAGACATACTAAGAGAGAAAAGGTTGGTGTAATTTCTCCTTTGGATGACATTGTTGTGCCTGTATGGAGGATAGATCCAGGATATGTGACTTTTGGTTTAGAGTATCCTAATTCAGAGGATAGGAAAATTGCTCCCACTCCTACTTTTATTCCTATAGCTGCTTCAAAATATGTTGAATATGTCACCAAAGCTGATCTTGATGATTTCAAGGAAGAATTTTTTTCTACAGTTAGATCTTCCTCTTCACATCCACTTGCCTAATTTCAAAGACTTAGTGAAATAGATGTATATATTATCAAAAAAAGAGTTGTATCTCAAGTTGAGCCTTGGTTGGTCTCAGTTCTAGAATCCATTTTCCTTGATAATAAGAAAATGAGGAATGAGATGACTTCTATGGTTTCTGTCACGACCCGTCCTCGGGGCCCGTGCCGTGACTACCCCAAGCCCGCCTTCCATAGGCCAGGGAATGAAGACTATCACCAAAGGCGTAAATCCCAATAAAAAGGGAAGACATTGCCTTTATAAAAGTAAACAACACAACAGAATACAAGCAGAAGCAAACACTAAGTACAAAAGAAAGTGCTGAAAAGTAAATGAGCTAGCATAAAAACCCAACTGAAAAGTACAGCTACAACTGAAGGAAAGTACAACAGAAAAGACAAGCATCGGGAAGAATAGAAGTAGCTCCTGGGTCGTCCACCTCGAATCCTACCTGAAGGGTAGGTACAGATAGCATCCTCAATGCTCTCGCCTGTAAACCTCCTCCGAGTAACGTCTCATCGTGAAATCCACCTCCAGATACTGACTTATTGTGAGGTCCACCTCAGGATACAGACTCATCGTGAGGTCCACCTCTGGGTACCGTCCAGTCCTCAAACACTCGGACTCCATCTGTGCTGTCCGTCGTATGCATCCAACACAATGAGGTGCGGGCATAACCTGTGCAGGGGTGAGTATAACGATACTCAGTAGGGACCCTGAGACCCTCATGGTATCACTAATTCCAACAAGGATAACCACAAATCATGATCTAAACAGATAACCCTTACTTGGGTATAATCCCATAATTATACCTAAATTATCAAGTAACCCATCTCAATCAAGAGATATCACACAGATATGAAATAAACGGATAACCAATACTTAGGTATATTCCCATACATATACCTAAGTTATCAAGTAACCCATCTCAATCATGAGGAAAACACAAAGGTCATTGACTTAGCTCAAACCAGGATTTTCATTATCGAAATCACAACTGCTGAAGAGATCCTCCTCTGTCGAGTACACTGATCCTGACACGACTCCGAGGTGCTACTCACTAACCTTAGACTACTGAGGTAATCCTCCTATCGAGTACCGCGGGTCAGCCACCCAAACACAGTAGTGCTCCCCACCGGGGTCTGCCACCCAAACACAGTAGTGCACCCCCCCTAATAGCCTGCAGAGGTACTCCTTCTGTCGAGTACCGTGGGTCTGCCACCCAAACACAGTAGTTCTCCTCACCATGGGTCCGCCACCCAAACATAGTAGTTCTCCCCACTAGACTGTACAAGTCACTCCGACTCGAATCAGACAAGCAGTCATCAGGTCTCAGCCAGCTACACGGTCTCCGTACTCCGTACGCTTGTCTCCGGGAGGGTCCGATACATGAGATACTATTCGATACTCCAAGTATCACAAAGTCCCACGAAAAAGTATCTCAAAGGACCGCCTCATCATAGGGGTCTCAACGCAATAGACTGCGCGTCAATCGGACGCTCGGTCTGTGAGTTACTAGCCTTTTTGTCCCAGGGGACCGGTTGGTTTCGTGTACGAACCAACCCGGCCATATCTCAATTGTACACCAAACTCTCATAGGGTATACTCATAGGGATTGTTTCTCAACGTGATTACCAACACCGCTGATGGTTCGGCAAATGGTCGTTCAGTCTGAAATTTATCAGCTTTTCCGTTCCAGGGGCCTGGTTGGATTTCGGGTACAATCCAACCCGGCCATACTCCAACTGCGTCCAAAACTCAGGTGAAGTATAACAAAATATCCGTCTTACAAAAAGGAATCCAAGAAAGTCGAATGATCGTCACTCAGACGTCCAGAACTCAAGTTATAACCGTTTCCACTCCACGGGCCCGGTTGGTTTCGGGTTCGAACCAACTCGGCCATACCAAAACTTCTCTGAAACATCAAGTGTAATATACCTAAATGACCGTCTTGATCCAAGGATCACAACACAACTGACGATGTGTCAATCAAAGGTATGTAGCCCAAGTTATGATGGTTTAAACAAATCTGTCCGGAAGTAGGGGGTTCGGGCCCGGTCCGACCCGGCCCGATACCCCCTGGGTCAGCCCGAATCAGGTCGACCTGACCCGGGTCTGGGTCCGGCCTAGGTGGGCGCGGCTCAGCCCGGTTGGTGCGGCCCGGACCAGCCAGCGCGGGCGGCTCAGCCCGACGCAGGCGGTCCGACCCAGCGCGGGCGGTCCGGCCCAGCACGGGCGCCGAGCGGGCACGGAAGGGGGGGCGCCGCCCCCCCTTTTCTGGTGGGGTCTTCCCTAAGTAAGACCGGGGGTTACGCCCCCCTGGTTATTCGGAAACGGCCGGCCTTTATGGCCGGCTGGTGAGCTGCCGCGAGACCCCCGCAGGTCCTGCCTCCCGGTGTACCGACGACCGTCTGAGTTCGACCACCCCCTTTCTGAACCACTATGGCCCGCCCCGGCCGCGGCTCCTTCGGGTTCTCCGGCACGGCGAGACGGCGCCGCGCACCACCGCTGCGGCCCGCTCCGGCCGCGGTTCCTTCGACTTCACCAGTGCGGTGCGACGACGCCACACACCTCCACCACGGCCCGCTCTGGCCGTGGTTCTCTCTTTCCCACGCGGTGCAACGACACCACGCCGTCTTCGCCACAACGATCCACGATGACCAAGAAGAAAAAAAGGGAGGAGGAGCGGCCGTGTTTGTGCGGTCCGACCTCCTCCCATTATAACAATAACAAGCGGTCCTAATATTAATTCACGAAGATGATAAACCAAACTCGATCGAAGAAAAACGCATACCTTGACACAATTTGTCCAACGATGATCATCGTGGGAAACGACGTTGCGGGGTGAAGCTCCGTATACATCGACGGAGAACGTACAAGGAGGAAGTGGCATCTCCCTTCCTTTTTCATGGAGAGAAGATTGTATGGAGAGGTCGATGGAGAGTTTCCACATTGTTGCCTCCTCCTTGGTTGTGGAGGAAGAAGATGACGGAAGAAACCGAGTCACCAAGTTGATGCTCTCCCTTGGAGAAAAGGCGTTCTTCGTTGAAGTGGGGACATTCTTCGCCGAAGAAGATGAAGTTCTTCCAAGGGACATGAGCTCTCCCTCACCCAATATCCTCACACAACTATCCAACCTAATAAAATAAGGCCTCCCCCTTATTTTATTATGTTTTCCATGCCTTTTCAAAAACTCAAAATTCAAAAACTAAACCATTTAATTAAATGATATTGAGTTTTCAAATTAAATGGGGTGTTAAGTTGGGAAGATTAATGAGGGTGAGAGGGAGGTGTTACTCACATAAAGGGGGAGTTAGGGAGTTTAAGGAATGTGAAGGGGTGGGACTCATGTGGGCCCCACATCACCTTTATCCTCTCAAGGGTTGTTAGTAACCAGTGGGTCCCACCCCAACTCCCACACATAGGATTAAACCACTTAGAATAAGGAAATAATATTGTAACACAATTTTATTTTACATTACATTTAATCCAAAAATTTAAACAACTCCTCCCAAGCAAACACACCTCCTGAAAGGTCCTCTTTAACAAATACCACCGCTGCGGTTTCATCGGTTCCCTCAGATTTAAATTCTGATCACCGGTTCAAAAGATAGATAACCCCACTCGTTCGTTCACTGATCGTACCCGAGCTAAAATTCGGGAATTGATTCCGGGCACACCGGGTCTCGGAACCAGGTTCCGTCTGAAACCGCGCACTCGAAAAATTCCAAAGAAATTAAGAAAAAATTTTCCTTGAAATTTCCGGGTCTTTATAGTTTCAGCCATTAATAGTCTCCCTATTGATTATAAGACATCCTTAGATAAAGTGGTGAAATTTTTTGATGATGAAACTTCTAGAAGTGATACTTTTCAACCTTAGCCTCTTACTCTTGATATGAACCAGTTGAGATTAGATATCCAATAATTAGTGAAATGTGCCTCCACTTCAACTTCTCCTTTTGTTCATCCTCCCAACGTTGAGATGATTAGATCTTTAATTCAAGAGGAACTTCAAACTATGATGGGTGGCACTGATCAGAAGAGCCTTAGTAATATTTATAATAATAATGATTATATATATAACATGGTAATATTTTACACCAAAGGTTCTACCATTTCTCAAGAAGAAATAACAAACAAGTTAGACTTATATTTTAAGAGTATTTACACCAAGAATCAGCTAACCAGTAATTTCAAGTATTTGTTAGAAAATTTGAGGCTACCTACAGTCACTAAATCCTTCAAGGAACAGGTCAAGAAACTTAAAAAATCCCCTCCTAAACTTGATAAGTTTATGGAGATTAAGGAATATTTTGTAAAGACTATGGAGTATGGTGGTGAGATCATCAAGTACTTCATAAATCTGTTGAAGCCCTACCTGAATTATCACAATATTTCCATTGTTGATCCAAAAGATGCTTCTCTCAGATCTATCCTACACCCTTCTTCTTCTTTATCTTTCCCTTTGAACATGACTCCTACTCAGGATATTAGCCAAATTATATCGATCATCCATCAGGAACTTATAAGACCTCCTTCCTCTTCCAGACCAATCCTTACTCCTATTTTTCAAGGAGTTCCTCTTCCATATTTCGGCACCCTCACTATGCCTTCCATCACTACTATTTATTCACCTCCATATCTTACCACTACTATCTATGATAAAAGAGAAGAAGTGATGTACTCTGATGTGAACAAGAAGTAGTTGAATTACTCTTTGATAGGGATCTATTTTGACATTTTGTAATCCCATGTACTATTTGACTAATTCAATATCTTGGATCTATTTTTCATCTCATTATATGTTCTTTATTTTCATTATTTGTTTCTTTTTTGATAATCCAAAAAGGGGGGGAATGTGTATGGAATACATCTCAGGGGGAGATAAAATAGATCAGAAAATTAAAAGAGAACTTTAGATTAAACCAAAATCTTAATAAGTGATCTAAAAATCTATTTGTGTTTACCATAAAAATTTCGTCTCTTATGATAATTTCATCTATGATGATATGTATAATATGTTAAGAAGAATTTATTTTGATAATCATAAATTAACTATTTTTGTATATAATTTCAATATTTATGATCATCAAAAAGGGGAATATTGTTGGTATCTATTAGTTTTAATGCTCACAAATCATACTCACAAATCATGCTTATTTATGCTTCAATTTACATTATGTTTAATCATGTTTATCTTGTTTTTATCATGATTAATAAAGTTAAATTATGTTAAATTATGATTACATATAACCTTAATATATTCTGTTAGTGTGTTACTGGATAAGGAAGGTTAACAAATTTTGGATAAATATAAGTCATTGATACTTGCCCTATCAATAGTTGTGTCACCAATACCTGACTCACCGATACATAAGTTACTAGAAGAAGTATAAGCTAACAACGACATGAGATACCAACAGAGCAACTGACTGACATATTGACTCATTGTTTTTATAAGTATGACCTACCGATGCCTGACCTACTGATGCATCACCTACCGATAGATAAGTTACCAATGCAAGTTTGATCTATCAATATAATGATCTACCGATAGATTGAATCACCGATAGAATGAGACACCTACAATATGAGATATCGAAAGTCTGAGATATCGATAGTCTGAGATACCAACATACTGAGAAACTTATAGATTGAGAAGTATTTCTCTTAAATTCAAAATTACTTCTAACAGTCATATTTATGAAATTTAGTACTGATTATTATATTAATGAGCTTGCTTGTATTTTGTAGAAAAAAATTAATGATGTCAGAGACTAGTACGAGGTACATGGTACCAGAGAACATGTTTCTTGTCTGTATAAAGGGAATATCTGGATCAATAAGAGAAACAAAAGCGATAAGACATGGCCTGGGGAAAACATATAGAGAGATTTTACACCTTAGATAAAAACACAAGAGTTGCCTACTATGAATACACAAAGACAATACTGAGAATCAAAATTCCATGAACATTTTCAGTAACAAACTTAGAAGAGAATAACACTTTGAGAAAGCATCTACCATCCTGGAAATAGAAGACAGAAGAAAAAACAAAACTCTATTTTTCTATATGTTTCTATAAGTTGACTCTAGATATACTTATACCATCTTTAAGGAGTCCAAAAGCTACATATCACATCACCCAGAGATTTCTAAAACCTACTATCATTATATTTATCTGCTTGTGTAAATTATTTACAATTCGAGCAGTGTGTGTTTCTATTTTATAAACACACACTGAATCCTATGATAAACTGGAAGATATATAGATATCTTCACCAACTTACCATTTTACACCTTACACTCCCATAAATAATAGTGGAAGAGGTCCCTATGTGTCCTTTCTATTTGTTTTGTTCTCCCACAAATACTGTGTAAGAGGTATGTTAACCTAGACAATTTGTATACTATTGTGTACCCCTATTTAGGTTGCAGATCAAGTTTATTTATATAAATTTCTTAGTAGAAGGTGATCACCAAGTAGAGAGAAATAAGTATCTTCTTGATACTGAACCTATTATTTTAATCCACTATGCTTTTTAAAGTTTAGTTTTTCTTATATATTTTTGTTTATTCAAACCAGAAAACTTCACTTCACTCTAATAGTAAATCTTATACAGTGTTTATATTAGAATTTGATTTAGTAAACTGATTTCAAAAGCTAAAATAATAATTTATATTGTTTTCACTGAGAACTAATAAATCTTTGAGAAATCTTTAAAAATATCAAAACTTTTATAAATCTAGTACTTTAGTTAACTAACATGGATTTTATTTTTAATGGGGGATTTTTAAGTAAGCATTTTAGGCAGAAATTTTTATTGGAACATAATTCACCCCCCTCTTGAGTGTCCTACTCTGACCAACACAAACCTTTCATGAAATTAAAAACAAGAAAATAATTTATTTATCTTTTCATTGATAACAGATACTTTAAATAACTTCAAAAAAATAATTTCAAAGTACATTGAAAAATAAATGAATAAATCCCAACACAAATTTGACACCACCATGCCAACGGAATATCATAAAAGTAAATAATACAAAGGGTTCCACAACAAGAAATCATAGGGGAATATAGACAAATTAGAAAGTGATCCCCTATATGGAACCAACAATCAATGAATGAGTGTCATGGGATATACCCTAGGTTATAGAGTAAGATGATTTTAGAATTTACCAACTCTATGAGACCAACCACCAGTGTATATTGTTTCTAAACAAAACACAAGCCACCCAACTTGCTCACACATCGTCTCGTTGATAGGACTCCCCTAACCAGGGTAATAGCGTACAACTAGGGGACACTAGTTGGTGTGTGACTTAGGTTAGTGTAACATAAATCTAGACCCCCACTTAATTACCTGGGTTCCCATGACCAAACCAAAGTGGAGGTGAGAAAAAAATCAATATATAATTCATCAATAAAAAACCATAAATCTACTCCACCTCCAACACCTTTGTATAAAAAAACACTTTCCACATCATATAACTATTGCATAAAAATGAAAAACCCATAAATCAGTAAATAAGAACAAGGGGCATCAAATATGTTCTCACAACATCAAACTATTCATTTTAAAGTATAAAATGAGCCTTTAATAAATTCAACTTGGGATGATAAGAATCTTTCAATTTATTTAAAATCTCAATATTTAAAACACCCCTTAGAAACCACTACCTAAAATAATTATTTTAAACAATTATTTCATTTGTTAAAAACCAAAACTGATGCCAAATCCCCATGTTTTCCATCAAAATCACTTAAAAGAGCCTCATAGACATTTTCATAAAGGGTCTTGGCATACTTTAACAACTATTTTCAAAGAAACATTTGAAAATATTAAGGAATCCCTTTATGACAAAATAAACGTGAATATAAAAAATTCATAAACACATCAAAAATATCATATATATACATAATTTCATGAAAAAAAGAAATTTAAAAAGATCAACCAACACATGAATTGAAAAATAATGAAATAACATAGAATCACCTATCTCAATCTGAGTGGAATCAAGTAAAAACATATTTCCTTACATAATGAACACCCAAACAAGAAAGGAATCCCCCTCTATGTGCCATAATATACCAAAAACCTAGGTTAGAACCAACTCAAACCCAAACCCTAGCTTACACAGTGATTTATGTTTTCAGGAGAAAGAGGAACCTATGATAAATAAGAGAGGAAAGTAAGGATAAGAGAATAGAAGAGTATATTTTTGGGAGTTTTTGTTGTTTTTTTTATATTTTATATTTTTGAATATTAAAAATACCATAAAATTTTACAAGAAATTAAAATTAAAACTGTTTCATGGTTTATTAATTTTTTAATGGATCCTGTAGCCACTCTTTAACCTATTAAAATCCTTATTTTAATTTTTAATTAAGTTATTAATTTTTGAATTTCTATTTTTTCATTTTTTAGTGTTTATGTTTTAAATTTTATTTACAAATAGTATGGACCTATATAGTTTGTAAACTATGCCTTATTAAGGTACCATAAGATATATTTTTTGGACTTAATATATGAATTAATCTCCACATTCAGTCAAGCTACCACATGAGTATTTTCCACAATTACTCAACCTACCATAAGGGAATATATTAATTCCTATATCAAGTATGAAATATACCATGAATGAATTGGATACTTACAAAATGTGAATTTTTTTTATCTGAACAAAAGATAGAATATTTGACCACATGTGTTAAGATATCATCGATGAAACACCTGCACACTGATATCACAACACACATGGATGATTTCTCTCCTACCATGACTTCACCTACTCATCAACCACATATAAAACACCTAAATCACCTACTAAAAGACTTCCTCATTGACCACATGATGAAATTTCAACCGATCATGAGTTTAAAAACTTGTATAAAGATATAATGTATTTAAGATCAACCATATGAGGCTCATCCTACCATATGAATACAGTTTATCCATGTTATGAGTTTTCATTATCCAGTTAAATATAGTGAATCTAAGAATAAATACATGAAGACTAACCATGACATACAAAATATGAAAAACTGACCATAGCTCACCTTGTAAGGCTTGAACCTTCTATCATAATGGTTGTATGGGTGTTCATGTTATCTATTATTTGTAACGACCTAATATTTTTGATAATTTAAATTAATACTATATTCAATAGATTATTCCAAACATAACAACAAACAAACAAAACACCCGACTAAAATGAACCATGGAACATTAAAATTATATGAATAACATAATCATTTATAAATAAAAAGATAATAATAAATTAAAATAATCATTCATTATTATTTTTATTTGATTAATATTTTTTTAAAAGGGTATTTTATTTTACCTTAATAAATTAAATTGACCATATTTAAAATTTTATTATATTTATATTTATAAAATATTATTTCAATAGTCAATTATTTATAAATTTAATTGAAATGGCTGTGTTCTCAGATGGCACTCTCACTTTAGTGACTCGGGTTTCCTCCCTCTCTGCCTTCTTCTTACTTTCCATCTATGGAGTTCTTGGGTTTTTTCTCTGATGCCTCTAGTACCAGTCTTAAACTTTCATCTCCTTATGACTCTATTGTCCCCCTATGTTCCTTTGGCGGCTTATTCTTCCTTTTCCAACCTCAAGTTTCTTGATTTTCTCTTTTTGTGTTAGTGTTTTTGGATTTCATTGATGATCTAATGGCTTTGATATCTGCTTCTATACTCTTATCACCCATCCTGATGCTTATATTTCTCATATCTCCTAAAGGTCCATTATGATTTAGGATTTTATTTCCCCATTTTTTCTTCCATTCATGCGGCTTTCCATATCTCGGGTTTAGGATTTGGTGGATCCTTTTGTACACATCCAATTTTGAGACTTTGTATAGTGAAGAAAACTTCTGTTGTTTTACCCTCCTCATCACCTCTGATGATATGTTGAGATGCTTCATATGATGTTCTTTTCTACTGGTGTGGTTCTACAGTTGGCATCCTATTGAATGGTGTGTTTTTCTGGTGATGCCCTAGACCACTTTCTCTCTGCTCTAGCCTCACAATCCTTTGATTCTCTTCTAGTCGGACATGTTTGGTGTCCTTCAAAGGGGTTTTGGGATGTGAGGTATGAGTGTTTAATAGTGTTTCAGACATATTCTTTGTCAAATTATTTCCATATCTTATTTCACTAGTTGATGTCAAGGTTTCTAGGCCCAAAGGAAAGGGTTGATGGAATTGGTTGGTCATGGATAGATATCAAGGCATGGTCCAATTATATATTATCTATGGATTCAGGGTCCATTTTAACCCTGTAGTTCAGTATGGTGTGGTGGTTCTCTAGGAGGATTTGGGATGTGTTGTGCAAGTGACGATGGTGTTCTAGGAGGTTCGGCTGGTGTGGGATTCCCCCTTCCATTATGTTTTAGATGGGGTCTTTTTTCTTATCCCAATGAAGAACTTTTTTTGGATATCTGTTGGTGTTCATTGGAGGTCTCTAGTCATGTTATTCTAATGCCTTTTCATTTTATGGTGAAGTTTTCATCTTAGTGAGGTTCTTAGTGCCAAGGGGTATCGATGGTTTAGTTTATAGTGGTCAACCTTTTTTTGCTACAGGTACGTGGTAATGGTTCAATGTTTATGGTTGTTGGGGTGGTAGGGAGGCGGTCTCAAAATTAGTGCTGGGTTCAAGGGTGACCTGAGTGTCACATGTTTTCACACTTTTGGTATTCGATTTTTTGAAAATTGAAAATGTGTCATGGTTTTCTTTTTAGGGTGATTTGTGGGAAAATAGTTCTTGGGAATTGGAAGTGGTTTGAATTTTGAACTTGTTTACTTTTTTATGTTTTTGATTTAGTGGATGAATTTTTAATGTTACAAATCAAACAAAAATCTAGTTATTCCAAAATGCCAAAAAATTAGTATCAGAGGAATAAAAACAGTTTTAATTTATATTTTCTATTTTATTTTAAATAATTAAATATATAAAATTTATAATTCTAATTGGATAAAAACAATTTATTTTTAAATTTATAATTTAAAAATTATATCAGGATTAATTTATGGTATTTTTTTATAAATAATTGATTTTTAGTTGAATAATTTAAAATACAACTTTTACTAAAATCATAGTGTTTATTGCTATATCAAGAAGTAAGTATAACTTAAAAACTTATAAAACATTTTTCATGATCAAAGATGTAATTAAGGAGTGTAACTATATATTTCAAAATACTATTATGAATTTATAAAACCTAGGTTCAATAACTTATGTAATATTTTTTAATAAAAACTCTTTTTGTTCTTTTCTATTAATTAAATATTAATTTGGTAAAATTCGGTTTTGGATTAATTTTAAAGACACATAATTTTTATTTGTTTTATAATAAAATAATTTAACTACATAATTATTTTTTGTATACTAAATATTATTATTCTATGGGAATAATTAATGACCACCTTGCCCATTTTTTTAATGATTTCACTCAAGGGATGTGATGAATAGTGCTACAAGAAAGTCAACATGCATTGAAGAATATTTATTTGGAATTAATTATGGAGATTTCATTTTATAGGGTTATATGACCACCACTACTCCTATTAATGCTGCTACTCTTCCCTCGAAGAATGATGGCATCAATGATACTTCATTTAAAGAGGTTCCTATTAGTTCTTCTTCAAATCCAGGTTTTTCTAGGATGAACATAGATGGTGATGGTAATGCTTCTAATGATATGAAAGATAAAATTATTTATGTGAAAGGTATTCCCCCTTTGATTCAAAATTATTTGAACCAAAAACGGGGTTCCACTTTCATATTTTTTGATGATGAGCATCTTGGTTCAACTGCTTTTGGGAGAATAACAGAGAATGGATCTTTGGCCTTTGTCGGAGAAAACCATCCAATGACTTCGAAGTGAATCAGTGAGTGTAATCACTCAATAATTGATTGATTGGTTACACAATAAGGTAACAACTCATAGCACTTTTATTATATTCATAGTCTACTTACTAGTTTTTTTAGGATTCAACAACTAGAATATGTCATCTATTGGAAAGGGATTTTTTCATATCACTTTTCCCTCATAATATTTGAAGGTTAGAGCTTGGAGCATGGAATTTAATCCTATTAAACTTAGGTTTTTAAGGATTCAATATTGAGACCCTAGTTTCAATCCATCATCGACTAGAAACTCCAATGATAAGGTATGGATCCAAATCTATGGCCATAGTTGGTACCTATGGCATCCCTAAATCTTGTGGGATATTACATCTGCTATTGGGGTCCATATTAAATTTGATAAGAAAACTGAAAGAGATATATTTGGTCATTTCACTCACATTCTAGTTGAAATTGACATGTTATCAAATATTATTAATACAATTGTTATGGTAGACAAGGAATTATAGTTTTAATTATATATCGATATTGAGAATTTACATGATTTTTGTCACAAGTTCTGTAATGTTGGACATACTATAGATAAATGTTGGAAATGATTGAAAATTAAAAATTAAAAAAGGTTTGGACATGTTATGAATACCTATAAGGTCAAGATTCTTATTTTAGGATCTATTAAAATGAATGATAATAATCATATTTCTAGAATAATTCTTGGTGAGAACAATTTCATTATTCAGTAGGATGATCTATAAATTTTACATGAATCACATTATGGGAAGGATAGCCTGAATGTAAAGGTTAACATCTTTGATGGTCAGGAAAAACTTGTGATTTCTGATGGTATTGTGGTAGATTCATCTTAATAATAGATTACAGTAGATGGTTCTCTACTGCAGGGTAACTCTTTGGATGACTCTTTCTAATAGATTAATGGATTGAAATTGTTATTAGAGTCTACTAATGGGTAGGCATAAATGCATACACAGGTTCTTAATTCTATTTTTCTAGAAAAATCTATCTACTATGATAATCTTGGGATAGGTTTAACTCAACCAGATGATTCCATAGATTTTACTAATCATAAAGATATTGGTGATTCCCTACAACAAACTATTTATAAGGTTCTTATATTGGGTGTTCCTAAAGTGAATACTTCTAATAATGTGGACATACATGTTATTCCTTCATCCAAGAAGGTTGATACACTTAATTTTAAGCTTGTACCACTTAATGTGTCTAAACATGAGGCTTCTATGACTTCTATACAAGTGAGAACGTAGGAAGACCCTTCTAAAAATTCTTATAGACTTGATGATAGAGTAGGGTACTCTAATGCTAGACTTGTTATTATTTAGAAGGATGCTTCTAAATCTCCTATTATGAGTATTCCTAAGGAAGATACTATGCTTACTTCTAAACATGCGGGTTATTCTCTAGTGCATGAAGATCCTTCTAAGAATCATACTAGCCTTGTTGATGAAGCATGGTCCTCATATACTAAGGATGGACATGTGAGCAGCATTGATGAGACTGATAATGGTTGATCTATAATCGGTTCTCATTTAAGTAATTTGTTAAGGGGAGTCTCTTATTATACTCTTGATGCAAGGGTTGTTTCCATGCTTGATGATGTTAGTTTAGACAATTGGTATCCTAGATAGAGAGATGGATCCAATATTATTGATGTTTTAGATGTTATTCATGATCCATGGAAAAGAGTGAGAGATAATTAGAAGTGTGTTCATCATCCATGTGGTAGTGCTACTTATGGAAGGGTTAGAAGATCTAATCTCATTCATGCGGCTGACACCTGGTTTTTTAGTATCTCTATTTTGTTTTTTCGTTGGAGTCTTGGATCTTTCTCTCTCTATTTTTTAGGTTTTTTGTTGTTTATCTATCTTCCTCCCCCCATTTTATTTCTTCCATATTTTTATTAAAATGTAATCATCATTTTCTTTTTAAAATTAAACATCTTTACCCATTTCCAATAAGAAAAATGAAAGTCTCCATTCGTGCGTTGTACAGACTACCGTCTCCACGAAAAGATGACTTTCATTTTTCACCACTACCTCTCTTCACTGATATTAAGGATGAAATTTAAGAATAAATGAGAAATATATAATAAAATTATTATTATTAATATAAAAATTAAAATCTACCTTTGTTCCCTTTCATTCATCGAGGAATGAAAATGTTAACCATGCGTTGTGTAGACTACTGTCTCCACGAAGTAACGTATATAATTTTTCATCTAGTTTCTTTATTATTTATTAAAATAACTTAAAATATGATTCAAATCATTAAAAGTATCTAAATAATATCATTATTCTTATTTAATAATGATCTTATTCTAAAAAAATATTTTCATAATCAAAATCATCTATTAATTATGGTATGTTCATGTATAGGTTATCCTAAGAACCTACTTAGAAAATGATATAAAATAACATCATGGATAAAAATGACTAATTAATTACTAATAATTTATTATATAAATTTGTAAATAAATATTTTATTTTGGTTTTTGGATGGTAACATTAATATTAAACTTATCAGTTGAGATACCAATATTCATTCATTAAAAATCACAAAACATACTCATCCCCAATTTCATCTTCATGGATCGTAACCAAATCCCCCATAAAATGAAATTATAAAATTATAAATAATTATAAAACATATATTAAAGTACCTTAAATGATCTATGAAGGTTGAAATTTTGGAAAATAATTAATAAAAACACATATGAAAGTAGTTCAAAATGATCAAGATTACTCTCACTCGACATTGAAAATAGATAATAACTAACTAATATACATATAGAGAATAATTATAAATTAAGTTTATAAATTTTTATGTATATGAAAAGGTTCTTAAATAGGTGATTAATATATTAATGTTTGTTATACATAAGTTTATAGTGCATTCAACTAAGAGGGGAAACAAGGTAAGAGTTTCATATCTAAAATTTTCACCCCTTGAGACATATTTCATATTACACCCAATGTTTTATTTATAAGGATGCATCTAAATAGCCTTTAATATTTTGTATAATTATTCTCTCATTATTAATGGAATATAATTTTTTAATTTAAAATAATATCCTTTAAGTGGGTTTGATTTAAAATTTTCTAAGTTTGTAAGGGGTTCCTTTTCTGAAAATTAATTTCACGAGACGTGTTTGATATTAGGTACCATTATTTATTTTATATGGTGTATTAAATACCCTATTAATTTAATATATGAAATATATTTTATTTAATGAGATTTTAATTTATATTTCATGATATTCATCTCAAGCTCTTTTGATTCTTATATTAGAAATACCATGAGGATTTCGTTGCCTATCTCATTTTCAAATATATATTTAATTTTAAAGATAATCCATATAAGAAATTTGTATACTTTTCTCTATAAAAACCTTTTCATTTTATTCCCCCTATTTATTATTGGGGTTTTACTTGTATTATTCCTATTTGATTTCACCCTCAGAAAATTCTTTACCTGTTGTAAAGAAACCGACCTTAATTTCTCTTTTTGGATGGGAACCTCCCTATCCCCATGTCTATATTCATTAGATGTTTTTAAAATATCCTTATATATGACTCAATAATTTATTGAGTTAATTTTATACTACTTGAACTTATTTAAAAGTTTTAAAGAAATTTTTAACATTTTTTTCATGGGTAGTTTTCATCAAAGTGTGAAAAGAATATATTTTTTGCTGTACCTCTCTCTCATGGTTTTTTCATAATAAAAAACACTCACCTATGTTTGTAACATTTTATTTTATGAAAGTTTCAATATTATTATTAAATATAAAGTGATGTAATTCATAGGTATTAAAGTTCTTTTAATTTCCTGTTAAAGACTTTAAAAAACCTATTTTCATCATTCAAGGCCTTGGAATCATCTTAGAAGTTACATAAGAGGAATTAGAAGGAAGCTCAGGTTGCACCCCTTAATGAAATGAAAGTTTGGATAGAACTGAAAAATCAATGTCATGATGGAAGCAGACTTAGCATGACGTAGGACTACAAACCAACTAGTGGTGTTCCACCAACCAACTAGTAGTGAAGGTAAAACTGAGTACTTCCACCAGTAGTCCTCCAACTAGCCGGTGGAGGTGCACTGGCTAGCCAATACTAGTTCCAGAATTGAGGATATCCCCAGGTAGACCACCAGCTACTTGGGGGTGGCTATTAGGTATCTAATGGTTCTAATCCATCTAGTACATGCCTGTATTAATTATGGTAAAAAGACCATAATGAAGGTCTTATATGACTTCATGACCCCTAATGAATTCCAGAACCTTCCCAGTCATCTTAGAGCCTATAAAAAGACTCCCTTGGAACCTCAAAACCTTAACTTGACATACTTTCTCCCATAAACATTCTAAATATTCGAATCTATGAAGAAGTAATAGAATTATAAAATCCTCTAAAAGAGCCAACTTTAAGTTCTAAATCTTTCAATGGCTCACAACCTTTCTCTCAAATCTCTCATACCCTTTTTTAATCATCTATAAAAGAGATTTTTGAGTGACTTTTTTAACAAGTTTTCCTAAATCAAACCTCTCTCATATCATTACCTTTCTACAATGGGTTCTCACTCTAGAATAGTGAGGGACGAGTTACATGGATACCGATGAAGCTCAAGAGGGTGATTACAAACCAAAATTACAAGAGATCAGTTTCTTGATCACTATTAAGATCAAGGGATTTATACCATTGACCTCTTGAGATGAGAGGTGGATATATAAAGGATCACATCAGGATATTATTGATATCTTTATTAATTGTGTTTTTCATATATTTAATTTATCTCATTGAATCATTTATCATCGATTTGAATACTTATATAAATTTAGTTCGATCATTTCCATTCTTATTTACTTTGGTATTATCTTTATAAATAGAATAAAATTTATCAACTATTTATCAATCGATTTCTCAATTTATAATTTCAGTTTTGTTTATATTTTAATTTATATCTATCATTTTATTTAATTTTTTAAAAGGTAAATTCACCCAATCTTACCACATATCTCTGAAAAAAATTATTATTAAAGGAGTGCTTTGTTTTTATTCTCAAAAAAAAATTGTTCTCAAAACTATCCTTCATTTTTTTTCAAATATTAATTAATTTTGAAGATATATTTTATTATGTAATATAATTCCTTTTCACATGATCATATTTTTGATGGCGCTGATTATCTATATTAAAAGAATAGAATTCCAACCTTTCTTGGTAAAGTTATTTATCCTATATAAAAAATGGTAATGCATGTGTATGTTTTAACTAAAGAATCTAAAGAAAAATAGACCCCCAAACATGTTAATAATTTTGTACTTAATAGAAAATATATTAATTCCTTAAATTATGGTCTTAATAAAAATGAGTTCAATCATGTTTCTACTCTCAAAATAGCTTATAAAATATAGAAATTATTAGAAGTCACGCATGAAGGTATGAATAAAGTAGTGGAAACTAGATTTGATACGTATTGTTAATATTTTGAAAGTTTCTCCATGAATCCTAATAAATATATTATGATCATTTTTATGAGATTTATAACATTTTAAACATTAAAAATACCCCATTGATGATTTATCTATAGAAACACTCATAAAGAAAATCTTATGGGTTTTAACTAGATCCTAGGCTCTAAAATTCATAGCTATTAAAGAAGTAAAAGATGTGAAAAATACATCAGTAGAGAAACTCATCAAATCACTGATGACATATGAAATCTCAATGAACTCAAATTATAGAAGCTGGACAATGAAGTTAAAGATATCAAGAATACCATCACCTTTAAAGCTATATATGATGAATCATCAGGAGGTTAGGGTCTTGACTATGATCAACTTTATAGGAACATAAACAATTCATCAAGAGATAGAAATAATTATAGAAGTAAAATCAAAAGGTAGAACTATAAGTGACATGATAAAAATGTAAAAAAGTAAGGTTGCATCAAGCTGGAGTTCCCTATTTACAAAAAGAAGCTAAAATATAATAAACAAGGTAATAATGTTTTCAAAGTCACTACATGGAGTGCAAGTGATGAATCCATGGATTAATCATCATTATCCACTATAATTAACTTAATTTAAAAGTGCCTTATGGAGCATATTGATGAGGACATCGAGGTTAATAACCCTCTTCCTATTTGCTCCTCTTCATCTACTTATCCACATTCTTCCACTTATTATTCATCTTTTTGATCCTACAACCACCTAAATTATGAAGATCTAAAATATTACCATGACTAAATAAAAAATGGATTTATTCAAATTTATTATTTATATAAAGATATTAAAAAGAAACATAAGTAAGTGATTCAAGAAAAAGATCATATTCAAAAATATAAATATCTTCTCCTCAAAGAAAAATAAGATCTATCCATAAAAATAAAAAATAAACCATATGTTCATAAACTCAAATCCAAAATTAAATACTTAAAAGTTATCTTTCCAAATTAAAAAAAGGAGAAAATAATTTAAACAAAATTTTAGATTCTCAAAGACTTTAAAAAGAAAAAGTTGGTCTATATTTCTCTAATTTTAAAATCATCTTAATAAATCCAATGAAAACTACTTTTGTTAAAGGCTTCTCACAAAAATAAATTTTTTAATTATTGAAAAATATTTTTTCATTTGATTTATTAATTTAATTGAAAAAATGAATGATATGAGACCAAAATAAATCCATACTTATCCATTTTTTCTAAAATTAAAACTCATACTAAGAAAATATGGATTCCAAAATCTTTATTGAATAACATAAGAATACCCAAGTTCATGTGGGCACCAAAACCTTTAAGTTTCTGTGGTATCTTGATAGTGGGTACTCAAGAGACATGTGTGGAGACCTCTATATAAGTTCAATCACATAAATAAACTAGAAAAATTTGACATCAGCTTTGGTGATAATTCTAAGGGTAAGATAGCTAGTTAAAGAACCCTAGTTTTTTCTCACTATACTCTAATTAAAAATGTTTTATTTGTAAAAGGATCGAAACAAAATTTTATAAGTATTAGTAAATTGTGGTATTTTAGTTTTAAAATTATTTTTGAAAATAGATTTTACACATTTTTTAACTCAAGAGGAAAATTTTTATTCACCACTTCTTGATTTCAAAAATTTTATACAATCAATTTAAAACTTATTTCTATCCAAAACATAAAAAGTTTGAGTGCGCAAGCTAGCGATTAATGGATTTGGTATAAACACCTTGTTCATTGTATCTCACACTCTCTTGAAAAACTAAACCATTATTAACTAGTGTGAGATATTCCAAAATTAAATTTCAAAAATAACATGGTTTGTGATGCATGATAATAAGGTAGGCAACACAAATCCTCTTTTTAAACCTAAAAATGAATTTATTATTCAAAATTTATTGAATTAATTCATCTTGATCTTTTTGGAACTTCAAAAAAAATTACTTAGAGGAAAATACTATAATTTTTTAATTGTTGATGACTTTACGAGATTCACATGAACTTATTTATTATCTTATAAAAGAGAATCTTTCAAATCCTTCATCAAGTTTTCTAAAAAAGTTGAAAATTAAAAAGTTTTTAAAATTATTTCAATTTGAAGTGATCATGATGGAGAATTTGATAACAAATAATTTTTTGATTTATATTCTTCTAAAGGCTATAATAATTATTTTCCAGCTCCTCAAACGCCTCAAGAAAATAGTGTAGTAGTGAGGTGAAATATAAATATATAAAAAATATCTTAAACACTTTTAAATGAATTTAACCTTCCAAAATATTTTTGGGATGAGGCTATGAGTGATTAATGTTATATAATTAATTTAATTCTCATAATACCTTTTCTTAAAATGACCCCTTATGAAATTTGGAATAATAAAAAACCCAAAGTCATTTTTTCAATGTTTTTGGTTGCAAATGTTTTATTTTAAACACCAAAGACAATCTTGGAAATTTTGATTCTAAATTTGATGATGGTATCATTATTGGGTTCTTCAAATCAAGTAAGTAATATTGAATCTTTAACAAAAGGACTAAAATAGTGGAATAATCAATCCATATTGTTTTTAATGAAAATGTTACAAAATACGTTTGTCATTTTTTTGAAAATATTGTTTTAAATGAACCTTTTCAAACTAAATAAGTTGAAAAATAACAAGAATATCCTTAAAATTATTTGTCTAAATATTTTAGAAAATCTAAAGTCTATTCCCTTGAAAATTTCATTGGAAATTAACAAGAGGAAACTCATACTTATAGATAGATCTTAAATGAGGTTTAAAATATCGCCTTTATCTCTCACATTGAACCCAAAAATCTTAATGATGCCCTTAATGATGAAAATTGGGTGATTGAAATTAAATAATAACTTAATAAATTCAGTAAAAATAATGTATGGACTCTTATGAAAAGTACTAATGATCATCCGATTATAGGATAAAAATATGTTTTTAGAAATAAATAGATGAGATTGGTAATATCATTAGAAATAAAGCTAGTCTAATAGCAAAAGGTTATAAAAAATAAAAAAAATCAACTATGGAAAAACCTTTAGACCCTTTTCTTGGTTATAATCCATTATAATCTTGTTGGAATTCACCTCTAATATGAATTTAAAAATCCTTCAAATGTATTTCAAAAGTTAATTTTTAAATGGTTTCATTTCTAAAAAGATTTTTTGTGGAACAACCACTTGGTTTTGAAAATACTATTTTTTAATTTTTTTCAAATTAACCTTAGAAATTTATAGTTTAAAATAATCCCCCAAGATTTGTACAAAAATATTTAATTTTTTTTATTTCAAATGGTTTTAAAATGGTAAAATTTGATTTAACTATTTTTCTAAAACACATCTTAAATAATTTTTTACCCATTCAAATTTATATTGAGGATGTGATTTTTGGCTCTACTAATAAAAATATTTTTTTTAATGTTTTGATTTATTGAAGAAATATTGGTGATGAAATTTATGGGAGAACTCAAATTATTTCTTTATTTTCAAATTTATTAAATAAATGATGGTATCTTTTTAAAATATGGAAAATAAACCAATGAACTTTTAAAATGATTCAGCATGGATCATGCTAAAGAAATCAGTATGACCATAAGTAAAACTTGTAAGTTAAATTTAGATGAAGATAGTTAAATGGTTGATAAAAATCTTTATTTAATTATGATTGATAGTTCACTTTATCTTACTATAAGCTACCTAGATATCATGTTCAATGTTTGTCTATATACTTACTTTCAATCAAGTCCAAAAGAATCTTATTTCAAATATATCAAAATGTTTTTTTGTTTTTTAAAAGGAACTAAAAATATAAATTTATTTTATTCAAAATAAATCTCTTTTGATTTTTTTTTCTGATGCATATTTTGGAGGATGATAACTCAGTAGGAAAACTACAAGTGGGATTTCCACCTACTTGAAAAATCCCAAAACTCATAAATTAGTAAAAATCAGAACTCAGTTTCTCTTTCCATAGTTGAAGTAGAATATATATCCATTGAGAGTTATTGTGCAAAAATAATACGAATAAAACAAACTATATTAGAATTTTTATTTACATTTGAACGTATACTTATTAAATGTGATAATAAAAGTTCCATAAATATGCTAAAAAATTCTATACAACACTATCACACCAAACACATTGACCTTTGGAACTATTTCTTAAGAGACCAATTCTAAATATTTGATGTCTTATTGGATTTTGTCCCAACACAATATCAAATCACTGATATTTTCACCAAAACTCTAGATCTTTATAATTTTAAATTCATTAAAGGTGAAATAGGAATGGTTTTCTTATGACACCATTCATTTGATCAATGTCTATCTTGAGTTATCTTTATGAAATTTATTTTAAATCTTACTCTTATTTTAAATCTTTTTAAAACTTGAGTTTCTTGTTTTATTATTATTATTTTATCTTGGATATGATTCCTTTATCTAACCCATTTTATGATTTAAGAAAGATCCTTATATATTATTAATTATGAAATTTTACTTGAGAGATATATTTCGTTTTCAAATTAATCATTTTCAAAAAAAATTATTTTATTTTCAAAATTTCAGGATTATTTTTTAAAATAAAAATAAGTACCTTTTGTAATATTATTATTTATTTTAAAAATTAATTTTTATTTTTAATATATTTTAAAAAATATTATAGGATCAATATTTATATGTTTTATTTTTTTAAATGTTTGTATCTCTCGTAAAGAATATTAATGATGAGTAAAAATTATTTTGTATTTATCTTATCCCTATAACTTTTCTATTGAGTTGAATTTGGTGGATTGAAAATTTAAAGAATCCTAAAAAGTTTTATTTACAACAATATTTAATTTTTCAATCTCTTTCAAATGAATATTTAAATCAATGGTAGAAAAATCATTTATCGAGGAAAGTTGTGTTGTGGAAAAGGTATGTACCAATTTTATTTTATTCTTTGTCACTTATATTTCTCTTTATTATTTATTTTTATTTTATTTTATTTTTTATTTCTTGTTTTACTTTTCTCTACTTTCCCCCTTTTTATCTTCTTTAACTCCTCTATATTCTTCTCTCTCTAATACTTCTATTACAATGGGTATTTTAAAGTTAAGAGTTGTTTTCAAAATCTTTTATTTCTCTTTATAAATATTTTTCTATCTTGAAACGTTGTTTTTAAAATATTTGTTTTATTTTTTAAAATATCTCCCTTGAATTTATCTTAAAATCATTCATCTTTCTTATTAGTTTCTAATTTCTCTCATTATTTTTATTTTTGACAATATCAAAGGGTGTGAAGTTTTTGGATGATTATTTCATTAAAAAGGGGGATAAAAATTTTATGAAAAATTTATTTCATTTCATAAAGGGAGAGAAGGTTATTAAATGTTTTTGATCTTTAATTTATTGATGTTTTTTAAAAAGGTGGAGTTTTTGAAATTATTTTTCATTGTTTTATTATTTTATTTAACATTCTTGATGAAATTAAACTCTTTAGTATGTTTAAAATGTTTTCATAAGTATTTATCATGTTGAATATCATTATTTATCTTTTAATGTTGTATCTTAATATATTTTTAAGTATTTAAATCTTATTTTTCTATTAATTTATATTTTTATGTTAAGTGTTTGTGATCATCAAAAAGTGAAATATTATTATACCTCTCTCTCTCTCATGGTGTTTTCATGATCATAGACACTCACCTATGTTTCTAGAATTTTATTTTAAGTGAGTTTTAATATTTTTATCAAATAATAAGTAATGGAATTCATGGATCTTAAAGATATTTTGAAGTCTCATTAAAAACTTCAAAAAATATATTTTCAAACTTAAAATCCTTGGAATCATCTTATAAGTTCTCTATGAGGTGTTATAAGTAATCTTGGGCTATACCTTTTAAAGAAATTCAAGTGTGGATAACACCATGGGGCCTATGTAGGGCACCAACCTACCAGTTCCATGATGAAAGATGCCTTCGTGTGTAGTAAGACCACCGACCAAATGGGGGTGAAAGAAGAACCAAGGACTTACAACATTAGTCCACTGGCTAACTGATGGAGGTGTACTGGATATTTGGTTCTAGTTCCATAACCATGGATTTCCCTAGGTAGAACATTGGATATATGGTGATGGATACTGGGTATCCAGTGGCCTCAAGTCAGCCAGTTTGAGCCTACATTAATTATAGTAAAAAGTCTTCTATATCTTCATGGTCCCTAAGGAATTATAAAATCTTCCCACTCCTCTAGGAGCCTATAAAATTAATACATTGGAACCTTTGAACCTTACCTTAACATAATTTCTCTCATAAACTCTATAGATATTCAAATTGGCAATGAAGTGATAGAATTCCAAAATCCTCACAAAGAGACAACTGTAAGTTCTTAATATTTCAAAGTCTCTCAACCTTTATCTTAAATATATCATCCTATTTTGTAATCATCCATCTAATATATTTATGATAGTATTTGTAATGATTTTTCCAAAAGAAAACCACTTTCATATCATCAACTTTATCCAATGGGTTCTCACTCTATAGAAGTGAGGGACAGGTTCCTTGGCTACCTATGAATCTCAAGATGGTTCTCACAAACTGCAATTGTGAGGGAAGACTTTCTAGATCACTAATAAGATAAAGGGATTTATACTATTGAGCTATTGATTTAAGGAGTTAAAACTTATGGTATTACATCTATCTATTTCTAAAATCCTTATAAATTATGTTAATCCATTATTTACTTTATTGAATTTTATTCACATAATTGAATAAATATGGTTCAATCAATTCAAAACATATTTAATTTGAAATTTTATTTATAAATAGAATAAAAAATTTCAATTATAACTTAATATATTTCTAACTTTATCATTTCAATTTCATTTAGGTTTGAATTAATATTTAGCATCTACTTTAATTTTTTTAAAAGCTCAATTCACCCCCACTTTTCATATATCTCCAATCAATATTTTTAATATTTCTTATGTGAACACATATTTATGAAGTATTTATTATTTTATATGAACATTTATATCTACATTTTCAAGGTTTTTAAAAGAAATTATTATTTATTCTTGTTTTATAAAATATTTCTTTTAAAATTATTTCAAATTATCAATGATATTTATTATTTCCAAAGTGATTTTTTCTAAAACTCCTAAAAAGTGTTTTTTATCTAAGTCATTGTACTTTGATATATCTTATATTTTATCAAGGGTATTCTTAAAATGAAAAAATATAACTTATTTATTTGGATTATTGAGTGGCTCCTTGAACCACTTTATGTTTTGATAGTTAAAAATATTTATTTGTTTTATTTTTTTAAAATTATTAATACTTTATCTTATGTATTGATTAAATTATGATTAACCTTGATTTTATCATAATATTTATTTTCTTAAAATATATTTAGATTTAATTTATTAATTTTTTATAACATGTCATACAAGTTTCATATTGAGTTTATAGGCTAAATATGTCATTTGGGGCCTTCAAATACCATTTATACATGTTTTTTTACTATTAACACATATCCAAGCTATGTATCCACTTTTCCCACATATCCAAACCATGTAGTCAATTCTACCATATACCCAAATTACATAACCTAATTTATAAATTTGGTTACCTTATTTATTTCGATCATAACATGGGATAAAAAACTCTAAATTGATTGATTATTATTGAGTTTTATATATATGAAAATTATATACTTTTAATTAGATTAAATAAAAATATTAATCTATCTTTATCATTTCCAAAATTAGGTTATAATTCACAGTATGTTTTCATTTAAATTATGTAATTTTTTCAGAATTGTTTTTCTACTGTATTTTAATTATAAAGTAATCTATAGAATTTCAATTAAGGAGATTATTAATTATTTAGAAAGATAATAAAATATTTAAAATATAAGTAAACTACAACCAAATATGATTTTATATTTTATAAGGTATTATTTATTTCTGGAATTTGATAAGTCAATATTTTTACAGATTTCAAAATTTTGGATACATGAATTTGGATACATGATTAATTCACTTACATGAATTTGAATATGTGACCAATTTAGTAATATGAATTTGAATATGTGAATGGTCTAGATACATTAATTCAAGTTTGAGTTAAATTTAATTATGTAGATTTGGCTTTGTAGACAGATCCACTTATGTGGCGAAATTCACTTATATTGAATTCCTATACATATATTTGGTTACATAAACTAATTCAAATACATATATAAATTTCATACATAAATTTTCCTATGTGATACTTCATCACACATGATATATATGATTACATGAAAAATTAAACTCTTAGGTAGTTTTGTGAATCTCTACAGGCTATTCTAAACCTAGAATTATGATCTATTTTCATATTATTTTATATTTCTATTTTTTGTAAGTTTATTATGAATATTATTAGTGTTTTATTGGTTCTAAAATTATGCATTAATTATCTACAAGTCATGAAACAAATTTTAGATTATTTTTATGATGAATTAAATGATATCCACATGGTATTAAACATATATGGATATTCACACTGAAATTTTGGATCTAGAGATATTCAAATTCAAACTGGTTGAAATATGAAGAGTCAGTCTCTTAAATAATCAGGTTTTTTTTCCAAGTATATTTATAACAATTGATTCTTATTTATATATAAATTATTCTAATGTATTCTATTTTACATGTTGTTATTTTGTTTTATAAAGTATTGTGAAGAACCCATGTGAATATTACTTTTTTATTTATGAAAGATTTACACATAGAGCATTATTTGGGAAATAAACATGGAAAAATCTAAATTAGTTTGTTGGTTTCACACGTGAAATTGTTTATTTAAGAAAAATAAATATCCAATGGTATTTAAATTTTAAATATTTTGTTTATGAATAAAATCTATATATAGAGTTGATAGAACTAGTGTAAGAGAATGAATTACAAAGGATAAAAAAACTGTGAAGCTATGTGACTTTCTGGTACTTCATATGATCATTGTTGATCCGATAACTTTTATGGACTTTATTATTCTACATTAATTTACTGAAGTGATCCATACTACCTCAACATTCACAATCTTCATTTATTCAACTAGTTTCTATTGTGCTTTCATTAATTTTATTCTTTTGTGTTAAATCATGCGTGGTTTATACTAACTCTTTAAAATGTATGTGTGTGTGAGTTGTAAAGCCCCCAAAAAATTAGTTTTGGGTTAAAAATACTTGGGAAAATGGTAGGATATTCAGGTTATGCATATAAGGGAAAATACATGACTATTCATATTGTTCCTTCAGGTTGAGAAAGTCTAGTTAGTCTTAGGTTTAAGCCTCTAGTGGAAAAAGGATTTATAATTTGGTTATGACTATAGGTGTTCAAAATTCAGTGTAATATTTCATATTTAGTGGGTGACACCTATCTCTATATTTGATAGGGGTGAAGAGTAGAGCAGGATCAATTTGATCCAAACTACTATAAAAATATCATTTACATATTAATTTTATTTCAGTTAAATTAACTTTAAAAATATAATATAATATTTCAATTTATTTAAAAATTTCAATTCACCCCCTCTTGGATATTCTACTCTATTTCATTTGGGACCAACAATTGGTATTAGATCTTGAACCCAAGATCAATATATATTTTTATTTGTGCTAACCATTTTATGACTTAACCATCAAGGGGAAATGATGTATTTAAGATGGAAGGAACAATGTATACATAAAATACCTCATCATCTCAATGGTACTAGTTATGGATACCATAAATATCGAATATAATTATTATTAAAACAACTTAGCATTTATCATTGAAAAAAATGGAAAAACCATATAAAATTCCTGAAGATGAAACTGAATCATTAGTTGGAAATGATGCGGTAAAGTATGTGTTGAATTACAAGGTGATGAATATTTTATATTGTATAATAAATAGAAATGGCCCCAGGGAATCAGGGCCGTTGCAACCGCGATAAAAGGCGAGGCGGAGGTGCCTTCACCGCATCCTAACTTCTATCCTTGGAGACCGACGAAGACCGATCAACAGACATGGAGGGCACAGGTAAATCGAAGAAGGGAGGCCGGAAAGGTGGCGCCGGCGGACCGAAGAAGAAGTCAGTCTCGAAGACACTGAAGGCCGGGCTTCAGTTCCCGGTAGGAAGGATTGGCCGGTATTTGAAGAAGGGAAGATACTCGCTCCGCGTTGGTTCCGGTGCTCCCGTGTACTTGGCTGCGGTTCTCGAGTATCTTGCTGCTGAGGTTCTCGAGTTGGCCGGAAATGCAGCCCGTGATAACAAGAAGAACAGGATAATTCCGAGGCATATTCTGTTGGCTGTGAGGAACGACGAGGAGCTGGGGAAGCTTTTGGCTGGGGTCACCATTGCTAGCGGCGGCGTCCTTCCCAACATTAACCCCGTCCTCCTGCCCAAGAAATCCGAAAAAGTTGGCCAGGAGCCCAAAACTCCTAAAACCCCGAAGTCTCCCGCGAAGAGGGCGGCGAAGTCCCCTAGGAAAGCTGCTGCTTGATTGCTTAATGCAACTGGTGTCCTTGCAGTTTCAAATTTATTTGCATTTTGGTTACGTCGATCTTGCTAATGTCTAATAAATAGAAATGTTTATAGTCATGTATCTACATGTAAAACTACACATAAAATTTGGAAAATCTTTCAAGTTACACATCCTAGATTAGATAATATCATTAGAACTAATTTAGGCATGCTAAGATTTTAATATCAAGAATTTAAAATGGGCAAATAAGAAAATATTAATTAAATGTTCCATAGATTTAGTAGTATTGTAAATGGTATGAGTTCTTTAGAAGAAACTATGGAAAAAAATATTCTTATTGAAAAAGTGCTTAGATCACTTCCTAATAAGTGGCATACTAAAAATGTTTCTATATATGAAAGTAAAAAACTTTAAGTAATATAACCTTGAGGAGCTTATTGGATAATTATTACAATACGAGTTAGAGATTAAAAATATTAATGAATAAGACAATGAAAAGAAGAAGGGAATTACTTTTTAGTAAAATGTTTCTAGTTAATATTTTTATTCTGAGTTATATATTAGTAACAAGAATGATATTTCATATGTCACATAGGGAGGATATTGAAGAAATAAAGACTATTCAAGAATATTTTGAAAATACTATCCTAAATATGATTTCAAGGAGAAGAAGGTAAGTAATTTTATTTCCAATGATGCTCAATATATAATCTGTCATGAGTGAAGAAAAAGGGTCCACATAAACCCTGATTGCTCAAGATTAAAGAAATAAAAAAGAGAGGAATTAATACAAGTAAGAAAATAAAGTAATGACATCTGTATGGATTTGTACTGAGGATTCAAGTTTTGATTAAGAATCTAGTTCAGAAAAGGATGTGGTAAATTTGTGCTTAATGAATTCATCAAATCAAGTAAGTGACTACTTATTATTCTTCCTCTAAATCTTATTCCAAAGAACCTACTATAGAGTAGCTACTTAAGGAGGTTGAAATACTAGATAATAAATTTGAAAATATCATTGGTTTATATAATAATCTTAAGAGTCAACATAAGGATGTTCTTAAGAAAAATGATTAATTAAAGAAAACTATCTAAGAACACTTAAAAACTACACATATAGATATGAAATATCCTCAAGAAAATCTAAAAATTAATTTTTATTAAAATGAAAAATTAAATAGAGAAATTTATTTCATGTCAAAATTCTATGAAGCTAGAGTAAGAAATTTTTTCACTATTCTTAAAGATAATGAACAACTCAAAAATGAAATTGAACGTTTGAAGTAAAATATGTCCTTTTTTTTCAAGGTAGATAAATCTTTGATAAAATTTTGAGTTTCAATAAAATGAAAAAAGGATATTAGGTCTTGGTTATGAACACAATTTACCTAGAATTTATAAGACTTTCTTTATTAAGGCTACTAATGGAAGTACATCCACTAATATATGTTTTAGATGTCAAATGAAAGATTATTATGAAATTAAGTGTTCATTGATATTTCCAAAATATCTTGTACATAATAATTCTTTCATTTATAAATATTTATCTTCTATATTACCTAGAAACAAGTGTATAAAATCATTTTTTATTCCCAAGAATTCATATGCTAATCCCATTGGATCCAAATTTTCATGGGTACCAAAACTTCTTCAAAATTATTTTTGTTGAGATGTGTCTTGGAAGCATAAAAAATGATGTTTGGTTCATATAAAGTGGATGATCATGAAATATAAATGGTGATATATCAAACTTCTTATCATCTATTGGTGATATAACAAACTTCTTATCGTCCATTAAATGTGAAAAAGGTAATGTTGCTTTTGGTGATAATTCTAAAGGAAAGGTAAAAGGTTTCAGTGAGGCTGGAATCTCAAATTCTATTATTATTTCTAAAATTTTATATGTTGAAGGATTGAAAAATAATTTAATAATAATTTAACAACTATGTGATGATGTAATGTTTATTAAATTTAAAAATGATAAATGAATTATAATTAAATATAAATATATTTTTTTATGAAAACAGAAAAGAAAATAGTTATTAAATTAATTTTTATGAATTAATTGATCAAAATGTAAAATGATTAAATTAAATACAATATGATAACATCTTATATCATAGGAGGTTGGAACATTATACTTTTAGGTTGATGTATAAGCTGTCTAAGAACCAAATAATTATGTAGTTAACTAAACTTAAAGAGGAGAACACCATTGTTTGTGAATATAACTTAAAAGGTAAACAAAACAGAAGCAGTTTCAATTCAATTTAAAAAGTAAAAATTTTAAGGCCTCTTGATATTATTAATTTGGATTTATTTTTCCCTATAAAACATAATAGTTTGGGTGTTAAGAGATATTATTTTTTCATTATTTATGATTTTACTAGATACACAAGGGTTTATTTTCTTACAATAAAATATGAAACTTTATATATGTTTATCACTTTTTTTGTAAATTGGTTAAAAAGAGAGAAAAATTAATTAGATAAATTATAAGTGATCATGGTGGTGAATTTTAGAATCTTGAATTTATTCAGTTTTGTGAAGAAAATGGATATTTTCACAACTTTTCAGCTCCTCGAACACCACAACAAAATGGTGTAGTAGAAATAAAAAATATGAATTTTTAAGAAATGGCTATGAACATATTAAAATGAGTTTAATATATCTAAATATTTTTGGTCATAATCTATGAATACATATTATTATGTTTCCAATAGAATTACCTTAACATCTTTGTTGAAAAAGACACCTTATGATCTTGGGAATAGAATAAAACCTAAAATTGGATATTTTAGAGTATTTGGGTGTAATGTTTTCATTCTGAGTAATAAGGTTGATTTGGATAAATTTGATGAAAAACATTATGAAGAAATATTCTTAGGATATTCAAAAAATCATAAGAAATATAGAGTATAAATAAAATAACCATGGCCATTAAAGAATCAATTCATGTTAAGTTTGATGAAAAATATTTGAATAAAATGGATTATGATATTGATCAACATGATGAATAATTTTGAAATTTTAATTTTGATGATGAACAACCTCAAAATAAAGATTCAAATTTTGAGGGGTATGATATTTATTCTTAATCTGAACTTATTCATGAAAGTTATTATAATAATCATAGAGATAATACTATATATAATATGATTAGAAATATTAAGGCAAATATTCAAACTAGAAAATATACTATGAATATTTGTGCTTATAATGCTTTTATTTCTAATTTTATTCTTAAGAATATTGATAAATATTTAAATTATTCTAATTGGATCTTGGATATTAAATATGAGTTAAATCAGTTTACTAGAAATAATGTGGTTACTTTATTTGTTCCACCAAATGATTCGCATGTTTTTGGAAGAAAATGAATATTTAGAAACAAACTTGATGAATTTGTAAATATAATTAAAAATAAAGTAAGATTAGTTACTCAAGGATATTATTAAGAAGAATGTATTGATTTTGAATAATATTTTTCATATATTTCTATATTAGAATCAATTATAATATTATTATCTTAAGCTTTTTTTCATGGATTTAAATTATTTCAAATGGATATCAAAAGTTCTTTTCAAAATGGTTATATTTATGAATAAGTATATGTTATACATACCCATGGTTTTAAAAATGAAAATTATCGTGATCATTTTTTGAAAATATCTAAGTATTTATATAGTTTGAAATGAGTTCCTCAAGCTTGGTATGAAAGGTCAACTAGTTTTATTTTGAAAAAAATTTAGAAGGGAAAGGTTCATCCTACTTTATTTATTAAGAAAAATTGTAATGATATATTGATTGTGAAAATTTATATTGATTAAATTATTTATGTATCTTCATGTTAAAATATTTGTAATTAATTTTTAGAATTAATTACTTTTGAATTTTATATGAGTATGATGGAGTAATTTAAATTTTTTCTTAGTATAAAAATATTTCAAAGAAATGATAGTATTTTTCTAAATCAATCCAAGTATACTGAAGAGTTATTTAATATATTTGGTTTATAATATTATAAAAGTGAAAATTATCCCATGAGTACTTCTTAAAAATTATATTTAGATAAGTATAGAAAATATATTGATGTTAAAAATTATAAAGGAATGATATGAATTTTGTTGTACTTAACATCTTCTAGGCCTAATTTAATGTTTTCTATTTGCATGAGTTCTAGATTTCAAAGTGACCCTAAGGAAAGTCACACTAAATATATTAATATGATTATTAGACACGTTAAAGGATATTTTAATATTGTATTATATTACACTACTGAAACTAATTTTGATTTGAAAATCTATTCCGATTCTAATTTAGGTGGATACAAGGTAGATATTAAAGCACTTTAAATATGTGTAATTTACTTGGTAAATCATTAGTTTCTTAGGATTTAAAGAAATAAAATTATGTTTCTCTTTAAACTTCTTAATCTGAATACATAGTTATTGCATATTGTTGTGCTAAATCATTATGGATTAAGAAAACAATTTCAGATTTTTGTTTTGATTTTGATAATATTTCTATATTTTATTATAATAATTATAATATTTTCATTTACAAAAATCCCTTACAACACTCTAGGACTAATCACATTGATGTTAAATTTCATTTTCTTAGGGATGTTGTTTAAAAAGGAAATATAAATTTGGAATTTATTTCTATATAAAATCATCTTGGAGATATATTTACTAAGAAAATTAACTTTACTAAGTTTGAGAAAATTAATTTTGAACATGGTATGATGGAAATTTAAATTTTTATGGCATGAATTTAGGGGGATTTTGAGTGTGTTTATATGATAATATTTTTAGATTTATATGAAATCTATAGTAATATGGAATATTTTTTCATTATACAACTCAATATTCTAAAAATGGAAGGCTTTATTGTGGCTCCTTAACTCATGCCTTCAAATATTATTGTTTATAAAAGTTTTATATGATATTTATATTCATTTTTATGTCATTTTATCTAGAAAAATCTATATATAAAGTATATTGTGTTTCTATTTTACAAGAATTATTAAATTTAGGGGGATTTAATTTTTGATTATCAACCTAAGGAAATGTAACACTGTATTAAATAAATAGGTCTTGATACATTATCATTTCATAAAGAGAAAATTTTTATTGAAACTTTATCTTTTAAATAGTTTCAAAAAGGGAGAGAAGTTTCAAAATTATAATTGGTTTTCTAATTATCAAAAGGGGGATAAGATTGAGTGGATCCTTGAATGACTTCATTTTTCGATAATTAAAAATATTTATATTTTATTTCCTTTAAAATTCTTAATACTTTATCTTATGTATTGATTAAAGTTTTCTCAACCTTGATTATATTATAATATTTATTTGCTTAAAATATCTTTAGATTCCATGTTTTTTTATCCATAATAAATTCTAAAAGATTCATATTGAGTTACTAGGATAAATATTTCATTTTTGACCTATAAATATAATTTATACATGTTATTTACTATTATCACATAGAAAAACTATGTATCCAATTCCCCTATGTAGCCAATTCTCCCATATAACCAAATTTACATATTTAGTTACCTTCAGTGTTTCAGTAATAACATGGACTAAAGAACTCCAAATTGAGTCATTATTTTTAATTTGGAAAGATAATAAAATTATCTAAATTTAATTATAATAAATAAAATTCTTAGTAGATATTTAACCTACCCAAAATTAGGTTGGAAATCACTGTATGTTTTTATTCTAAATTATGCAGTTTTTTCAGAACTATTTTGCTACTATATTTTAATGATAACTTTAGATATAGAAGTAATATTAATATTATTATTGATTTATTATAATCCTAATGATTTTTTAAATATAATTCAACTGTACCTGGAGCTGATTTTAACATTTAGTAGGTCTTATCTAGGCCTAAAATTTGACAGGTCATGTTATTTATAGATTTCAGAATTTTGGATATGTGATTAATTTTATTGCATGACTTTGGATAAGTGATCAATTTGATAACATGAATTTGGATATGTGATTGGTTTGGATGAATAGATTCAGATACATTATAACTTTGGTTTCATGGATTCAGCTACATAGATAGATTCACTTATATAGTAAAACTTACGTAAAATCCAGCTATATAGATTCAGCTACATGAACTAATTTGGATATGTACAGAAATATCACATGCAAATTTTAATATGTAATATTTTTTTTATATTTTATATATATGATTACATGAATATTGAAAAATAAATTACATGGATAACTCTTATGTGGTTATGTGAATTTCTACAGGTTATTATAAACCTACAATCATGCTTTATTTTTCACATTTTTTCATATTTCTATTTGATACGAGTTTATTATGAATATTATTAGTGATTTATTTATTCTGAAATTACATATTAATTATCTAGAAGGAATGATAATAAGTTTTATATAGTTTTATGTTGAATTAAATAAGATCGACATGGGACTAAGTGTGTATTGATATTTACATTGATTTTTGGAACTTGAGATATTTAAATTCAAATCGGTTAAAATATAAATAGTTGGTGTTGTATATTATTAAGTATTTTTTCAATTATTTTAATACTAATTTATTATTTAATTCTATATTAATTTTTTCTAATGTATTCCACTACTTAGGATGTAATTTTTTTTAGATTATTGAGAAGAACCGATGTGAATATTACTTTTTTATTTATGAAATATTTACACATGGAAGATTATCTGAGAAATAATATTGGAAAAATATAAAGTAGTTAATTAGCTTCACATGTGAAACTCTCTTTGAGAAAAATAAAAATTCAATGGTATTTAAATTTGAAATATTTTGTACATAAAAAAACTCTTTATATAGAGTTGATAAAACTACTGCAAGAGGATGAATTGTTGAGGATATAAGAACTATGAAGAACTAAAAATTTCCTATACTTCATGAAATCATTGTAGATACTATCACTTTACTTATCATCATTATTTTATATTCATTTATTAGAGTGATCCATACTACCTTGAGATTCACAAGTTTTTTTCAACTATTTTCTATGATGCTTTTATTATTTTTATTCATTTATGCTAAAGCATGTGTGAGTTATACTACTAATTTAAAATTTATGTGTGTGTGGGTTGAAAATAACCAAAGAAGTTTAATTTTATGTTGTTCCTTTAGGGTAAAAAGGTAAGACTGTCCAGGTTGTGCCTCCAAGGTAAAAGAGCAAGAATGTTCAGGTTGTGAATCCAATTAGAAAAAGGAAAGTTAGTCTTGGGTTTAAGCCTACAGGGGAAAAGGAATTTGTAATTGGGTTATGACTCTAGGTGTAAAAAAGTTAGTGTAATATTCCATAGTTATTGGGTGCCATATTTCTCTACATTTTAGAGGGGTGACGAGTAGAGTATGATCAATTTTAACTAGACTACTATAAAAATATTTGGCACCTATTAATTTTATTTCCATTTTATTAGCTTTAAAACTGTTATATAATCTTTAAATTTATTTAAAATGGTCAATTCACCCCCTTATTGGCTATTCTTATATCTTCCATTTGGGACCAACATAGATATCTTGTGAAACATTCTTTTCTATCATATAAATGATATATTATTTATGTTTTCTTACCTGGTCATATTCTATGTATAACCGTGATTTTTCTTTAAATGAATTTCTTTTGTGAATATGTTATTTTCCATTTTTTATTAAAAGGGTGTTCACCTAGATTACATACATCAATTGATTAGGGAAATTATTAAATTAAGCGTATACCCTTTATCTATATGGTGTAAATACTATATGCTCTATTATATTGATTGATAGGTATTTACCTAGAAAGTTATTAAATATCTTTTTATACCCATTTATTTTCCATAGGTATATCATGTTATGATTATTTATATAATTATAAATGTTTTCCTTATGTGATTATATTTGTAGAGTATAAGAAACCCATTTTCTTTCTATGGGTTATTTAGGATGAATGATTTCTTTTTTGGGCACACATATATAAGGATAATGATGAGTAGAATCCGATATCACCCTTTAATGAAATGGTTTAGGTTGATATCTCCTGAGATATTCAGGCATGGGCATAATGAATTTGTTTAAATAGGAATATTCATAATGAATTTTCTCACATTTTCAGGCATGAACAAAATGAGTTTGTTCACATAGTCATTGTAATAATAAGTTTTCTCATAAATTTTTCCTATTCTATGATTATTATATATTTATAAGAAGTTATTTTTGATATATTTCCATGTTAGTCCATACTTTCATGATTATTATTATTCTTATATTAATATCTCATGGATTATTATTATTGGAATATGTATGCACACTCTTTTTATTCATTTTTATAGTATTCCAAGATTGATGCCCAAACTCATGACTTTTGATCTATGTTTTGTTGGGTATGATATTCTTATGTACTTAAATTATACCTTTTCTCTCATCTTATGCTCACATATGATCATTGGAAATTATCTCTTATGTTTACCCTTATCGAGTGTTTGAGAACACCCCTTTCGTATGTTTCCATTTCCACATGTTATTAAGGAAGTAATATGTATGATGCATATAAAAGAGTATATTCAACAGAGAATTTGTGGTAGTTGTTAGATAATTGATGTGAATTCATCATTTGTTTATATAGTGAGAAAATTTTAATGGGTTGAAAAAGTCATGGGTTTTGTTAGTTAATATTCTATCCCAATTCTCTAAAACTCTAATAATAAAAGACCATGATAATATATTGTAATGAAATATTTTATTTAATCCATATAATTAGATGGTCAAATCTATGGTCTATCATAGTTGTTATGACAATAGGGTTTAGATAACTTAAGATGTAAGGATGTTAGTTGAGGATAATTTAAGGGTTTATAATTTAAGTTTGATAATAATTTCAAAGGTATATATAACCCTTTAGGTTAGTTGAGGTAATATTGAATATTTTAGGGATTAGGATAAGATAAATTTAGTGAAAAATATAGGGATAAATATAAGGAATAAGTCTAATCATTGGATAACTTCTCAATGTTTTTGTAAGGTAAAGATTGTGTGGTTATACTAAAAATTAAATCCCTATCTAGATATTGGTAAGTGTATGTGGTTGTGAAACATATGCATCAAGGGGTAACCACCCTAAAAAAGTCTGGTTGAGTATAAACTCAATCTTTACTCTGGTACATGATGAGTGAGCCTAAGACTGTGCACATAGCTAAAAACTATGGGGATATGATTTGGATAATAACATTCTATTTAAAAACCATTATGAAGTACTTTATTATGATATTAACTAGTTAGGTTTGAGAAACTCATAGTAAAATGAAAATGAATAATCAATGATTGAATAAATAGAGTCATAGTTTGATCCCAAAGTATCATATGTTAAAAATGAAGGATTAATTATGGAATACATCATTAGATTTATGATTTCATATTCATATTTCTAACATTATCATAACCATTTTGGTTTTAGTATTTTCTTAAAACGATATCACAAAAATGAAGTTCAGATAGGTATGTATATAGAAACCACTATGCTTTATAACCGAATAAGGGATCATACATGATTTTTTTTATAATCTTAGTATATACCTATTATTATAGAAAATGTGATTTTATTAGTCTTACCTAAGGTAGTGATGTTGATATAGAAAATAAATTTTGATAATATTATCTATTTTCATTATTGAGTAAAATTTATTGATGATATTCTGGTATATTTTAAAAGTTATGAGTATTATGTGAAACATCGAAGAATTTTTGTTTAATAGTTTTTCTTTAAAGGTTTGAAAACATATATTAAATAGTATAAATAACCTTTAAAATTGATTTCATGAAAAGGTTATATATTTGTGGATAACTAATGAAGAACACTTGATTGAGGGATGGATAAATCTTAGGTTCAATATATGCTTGATATTGAGATAATAAAGGGTTGATTGATTTTGAAAAATAAATTTAGAAAATATTAGTAAACTTGGGCTTGATAATTAATTCATGATATTTTTGGTGAAGTTCATCATATTTTTGGGATTGTGGTATATATTGATAAGTGCGTGATTTTATAACCTAACGATTAGTACTATTAGAGAGTAAAAGGTAGTGTTAATTTTTGGAAGAATATATGAGTTTGATATGGTTTAATGTATAAGAGATTTAAATGGTTTTGGGAAAGGAATGTTATAGAGAATATATGATTAGGGTATATACATACTTGGGTATATGATTATATGAAAGATTAATGTTGTTTGAGAAAATATAAGGATCTTAATATAACCTAAGAGAGTATGATAGATTTCATATTAGAAGTTATATCCCAAATTATAAATATGTTAATAATACCCTCACCTACTTTCATTAGTGATTAATAATTAAAATTGTGAGGACACAATTTATTTAAGGTAGGTAGAATGTAATGACCCAAGATTTTAGATCCTTTAAATTAATTCTATCTTCAATAGATTGTGTCACATGCAACAACAAACTAACACAACACCCCGCTAAAATGAACCATTAGATATTAAAATTACATGAAGAATATAATAAGTGTAAATAAAAATATACTAATCATTTTAAATAATTATATAATATTATTTTCCATTGAATAATATTTTTAAAAAATGATTCCTTTCAAAGAACCATTTAAAAAAGGGTTATTTTATTTTATTTTAATAAATTAAATCGATCATAGTAAAAAGTTTATTATAATATGAAATATTTATATTTATAAACTATCAAGTGAAAATTTAATTATTTATAAATTTATATTAAATAAGATTAAATAAACTTGAAGTTTAAATTGTTATTTTTTAATAAAAATAGTTTTTATTTATATTTTGTATTTTAATTTAAATAAATAAATATATAAACATTATAATTTTAATTTGATAAAAATAAAATCTTTTTTAATTTATAATGCCATAATTTCTAAAGGTTAATTTTTTATCACTACTATAAAATAGGCCTTTAAAAGTGTTGGTATTTATCAACACTAGCAAAAAGCACTGATAAATGGAATCTTTCTTAGTGATAAAAAAGCACTGATAAATTTAACCTTTTATCAGCATTGATAAAGAGTTTCTTTATTAGTGATTTATTTTTAGTGTTGATAAAGGTTAACCTTTATCAACACTTTATTTTTAGCGTTGATAAAGGGTACCCTTTATCAATGCTTTATTTTTAGTGATGATAAAAAGTATCCTTTATTAGTGTTGATAAATGTCTGAATAAATAAAATGAAATAATTAAATAAATAAAAAATAAAAAACGAGTTTATTAAAAAAACATTACATATTTTATTAATTAAATAATTATTGATAAAAATGAATAAATAGATTATACTATATATAAATTATAAATACTAATAAATAGTATTAATTAAATATATAGATATATGAAAAATAAAAATTAAACAAATAAAAATTAAAAATAAATAGATTGAGAAAAATATTAAACAATTTATTAATTATATAATTATTGATAATAAATAATATATATTATATATATATATATGAATGTATATAAATATGATTTATAAATTAAAAAATATTAATGCGCTTTTACATTAAATAGTCATATATTTAGTGAACAATGGTTTATAATTAAAAATAAATATGAATTAAAAATACTGACTAATTGCATAGAGTAGTGGATATATAATTGAATGTCGTTTGATTTTTTAATTTAACATAGGTCAAATATGTGTTATATTGATTTCACATATACATAATTAATTCATTTTTATATACAATGCACACACAAAAAACTTATCTATTTTTTCAATATTGTTAGTGTACTTATTTTTAATTTATTCAATTTCACTCATTTTTAACTTGCATGCACTTAAAATTAGATATTCATCATTAATAATGTTAAAAATCTATTTGTAAAAAATTATTTATAAAAAATATATTTATAAATGTACATTTAATATATTTATAGAATTATATATTTATAATTGTAAATAAATAAATATTTTTTTAAAAATTTTATAAAATTATAAATAAATAATTATATATATTTAAATATTTATGAAATTTATAATTTTTTTTAAATAATGAATATATTTACTATATTTATATTTATAGATATTTATTAAATATATATATATATATATATAATGTTAGGTCGGGATGATTATTATGAAGACACAAGAGAGGGGTGAATTGTTTACTTTTAAAAATCTTGACGATATTAAAATGTCTCTCTTGAAATAAAGCAATCCTTTCCTTCTCTTTTAAAGTTGAGCAAGAAGCAGAAATAAATAAAAGAAAAGAAAACAAAGATATGTAGTGGTTTGGGGCACAAAAATCCCCTAGTCCACTCCACCAACGCTATACTCCATGAGCTTGGTGATTTTCACTAGTTTGTACTCTTATCACAAGACCATCCACAATTGAGTACATGCATTTAACACCTTACAAGGATTTTACAGGGCCTTCTGGTTTATTTATAGGGAACTAAAATATCCACAGCTTATTCTGAGAAGCCGACACTCCACCATGACTGATTTCGAATAATAAATACTCCATCAAATCAATAGAGATTGATTTTTTTGATGGTACAAGTTGAACTTCATAGTTGCAGCAACAAATGATAGATTTAGATGATATTCAATATAGCACAACAGTAGTAGAAAAATAATATTCAATGTTGATCAGGAATCTTCATCTTTAAATAATATAAAATAGATTAGAAAAAGTTTGTGCATGATTATTCATCTTTAAACAGTGAGAGAATATGAATGAACAAATAAGTATTTATCTCTTCAAAAGTCTCGAGCTTTAATATGAATATTTTCAATTCCTTCTTTTTGACAGAGTATTCATTTATTTGATTTTTTTCATTGTGTATATTCTTTTCCTGGAGGATATATATATATATATAGAATAAATATCCAAAAATTGTAATATCATTTCTCTTCCTTAGGATACTCAAAATAAATAGAGTTAATAGCCTTCATAAATATCCCCAAGAATAGCATAACAGTATTGCCTCTTTATTCTTGTAGAATAAATCTCTAATAAATGTATTCAAAATAATTTGAATAAATCCTTCAATAATATCTCCATAATAATAGCATCGTTGAAAAATTTAAAACTCCCATTTAAATCCATCCAAACCTATTTAGATATAGTCGAAACAATTCCTGAAAAGTAGCCGCATAACAAATCACGAATATTTGAAATCAAATCATTCAAAGAGATTCATAACGTCCCTTAAAAATAGAAATGATTTAATCCGTTCCATGCGATCCTTTGAATCAGTCATAAAATAGATTTATAACTATCTTTAATACTAAGAAGACCATTGTTGAAATAGCGTAGAATATCACATATTTAAAATAACATCATTGAAAATTCAAACGCAGGGTTCCTTCATGTAATGAAAAAATACCAAACGTAGGGTTCAACTACATAACATATTGTTCCTTTGCATAGTGTAGGGTTCCTTCCAACGTATGGTTCCTTATCCATACTTTCATCTGCATGTAACGTAGGGATTAAAAAGTAATGTAGGGGTGATGATCCATACGTTCATCCTTGTCAGCATAAAATTCTGAACGTAGCATTGATAAACTACACGTTCATCTTTCCCGAACGTAGGGTTGCAAACAGTAAATCCAGACTCCAAGGTAGGATTTATGATACTTACGCAAATTATTCATCATAACGTAAGGTTGATTCATTATGTTACATTTATCAACGTAGGGTATGAATACTGTTTTTAGAAAATATAAACAATTTAAATTTATACTTCACTGAATTTTTTGAGCCCTTTACCATTAGATTAAGTCTTAATCCCACAAGACTTATTTTTAGTAAATCTCAATATCTTTCCAATAATTAAAGAATCGAATAAATACAACTTCAATATCTCCTGTTATCTTTAAAAAACTAAAGTAATAACATTCTAGAAAACTGCAGCTCGGAAACTGCATTCCCAATCTTCGGTGAATTTATTTACCATCCAAACCACTTTTTTAGCCTTTTATGTAAACTGATGAAATCTAGATAAACTTATTGGATTTCCATTTCTTCATATTCTAAGTAATTCTGATATATGTAGAAATTTTACGAAATTAAATACTATATGTTTTCAAATTTGTTCACTGTACAGTTGAAAAACTACTTTAGAAACTTCAATGAATTTTTAGAGTATCAAAAAATCCTTTTCAGACTTTCATGTAAACAAATGATGTTTAGATAAACTCCCTATCTATCAAACGGTATAATGAACCAAGGAATCTGTTCAATATATCTTGAGATATTATCATAATCACAAATTGACTTTAATTTGAAAACTGTAATATCACTTGAACAACTTATAGTAGCGTCGATGAATTTTTTCACTATCGAAACAATTGAATTGGCTTCTAATATAAACAGATGAAATTAAGATAATCTTCTTATCTTCCCAATGAAATAAACATCACAAGAATCTGATAACTATTAATTTAGATTTAAAATAAATACTTTGACATAATAAATTTGAAACACTTAACAAATTTATTAGAAAACAAATATTGACGGGTTGAAGTAGTTATCAAAACTAAACCAAAATGAGATTAGAAAGGATCCACTCAACAATCTCCCCATTTTTGTTAATTAAAAAACCCTAATTCACTACCAACTTTTTCTCCTCCTTTTTTAAGGATAAAAAAGATATTATCTTGAGTAAATTAAATAATACAATATTTATACCATTTTTTTATAAATAATTGGAATTTTAGATTTAAGTAAAAATAAATAAATAAATAAAATAAATAAATAAAAATCAATTAATATAAAATTTTAAATTCTAAATTTTCTTCCCCCTTTTAAAAATATTTAAAACTTGAAAAATAATTTTTTAACCTATTTAAAATTTGACAAATATTATTTTTTTAAAAAAATATAAATTTTAAAAATATTTTTTAAGTACTTATAATTTGGAAAATATTTTTTTTGAGTACTTAAAATTTGAAAAATATTTTTTTAAGTATTTAAAATTTGAAAAATATTTTTTAAAAAAATATTTAAAAATTGATTTTTTTAATTTTAAATATTAAAAAGATGAGTTATTTAAAAATATGTTCTAAATACATACAACAATATAAACTTCCCCTAAATTCATGCTTCCTTTAAAAAGATAAAAAAAGATAATCAATGAGCCATAAAAGCTTATATAATATTATTCAATAAATAACAATTTTTTGCAATAAATGCATCAAACTATTTAATTTATGCCATAATAATGAAACATTTAAACACATGCTAAATATTAAAAATAACTCCCCCTAAAACCAAGCATAAATATTTATGATATTAAATGAATTTAAATAAATTATTTTCAAGGAATTTAGATAAAAAAAAATATATTTTTAAAAAATAAAATAATAAAAAAGTACTTTCAAGGAATTTAATTAATAAATTTTCAAAGAATTTAATTTTAATAAAAATCAACGAATTTTAAGAAAATTATTGAATTTAATTAAGTTATTATGTATGTCATAAATGGACAAAAACATTTTAATATAATAATAGAATAATGAATCACAAACCACAAGAGAATAATTTAGCACATGAAATTAACTTAAATAGTCAAACATTAAACACATACTTACACACAAGATAACCATTTAAATAAAATATTAATAGAACTTTTGATGGTGATTGATTAATAAAATAAATAAGTAAATTAACTTATTTGATAAAATAATAGTGTGAAGAGATTTAATTTTTTTAAGCATGAGAATAATAATTAAATGTAGAGGAATAAAAGGTAAATTATTTTTTAAAAAATCTCCCCCTTTATAAAATAGTTAGTGTATTTAAATTGAATATTAAAATTGAAAATAAAATACTTCCTAAATTAAATGTTCTAGCTCTAATAAATCATATATTTAATAGAATAAAACATAACAATATAATAAATTTCCATAATCTTCAAGTATCCACTTGATGATATAACTATGAAGTTCAGTGGTGCATACCTACAATATATAAAAAACAAGTGCCTTTTGGTACTCATATACTTTTGGGTCTAACAGTGTCAACAATTAATGATTTAGGTAACCAAATGTGTTTATTTTGATAAAAAATGTTATAATTAAATCTAGATAATGCTTTCAAATAATGAACATGATTGACACCACAAATTGGGGTTTTCTAAAATAGCAGTCACTAATATAATGCCCATTAATACCATAATAAAAACAATTAACAGTAGACATGATTTTTCTGTTTGAACCAAGAACAAAATATTTTTTATATAATTTTGGATTTTCTCCATTACTACCTATACTGAGTTTTCCTTTGTGAATTTTATTTTTACCAAGAATTTGATTCAAATAATTTTCTCCCTTAATAAGTATACTATAAGTTTTCTTTAAATTATAAACAACATCCAACAATTATTTAATTTTAGTTTCATATAGATCACAAGAAAATTTGGAAGAATTTGATCTTAAATCAGTAATCTGTTTTGAAAAACTTTTATTATCAATTAAAATAGCATCATAATATTTTCTAATATTTTTATGCTCTTTATTTAAAGATTTAAATTTATCTTGAAGAATAAAAAAAATATTATCATGTTCATCATAAGAAAAACTTTCAGAATTAGAACATTTAGACTAAGAAGATTGTACCTCATCAGTATGAGCCATAAGAAATAGATTAACCTTTTGATTTTCATGCTCAACTTCTGAGTTTGTAGTAGATTCATCTCTTGAATTTTCATATTCATTACTAGTATCCTTAATTCATTTCTTTACTTTTATTTTATATTCAGATTTACTTTTAGATTTAAGCAAAGGACAATTAGGTCTTAAATGACTTTTATTTTTACACTCGTAGCATCTAACTTCTTTCTCTTTATTCAACTTCAATTTCTCTTTTCTTCTTTTATACAGCTTACCAAATTTTTTATCGAGATGTGGTAGCTCATAATTTGAATTCAAATGACTAGAATCTGAAGTAAAAAATTTATCCATAAAAAATTTGAGTGCAGCTGTTTAATTTTAGATAGAAGTATGATTTTAAGATTCTACTTTCATCTATGCTTCGTACATCATCAAAGTTCCGATCAATTCTTTCATATTTAATTCTTTAACAGGTGTGCATTGTTGAATAGTAGATGAAATTACATTCCAATGAAAAGTTAAAACTCTAAATACCTTTAACGCGTAATGCGATTCTGAAATTGGAGTTCCCAAGGCAACAACATCATTAACAACTTTTATTAATCTTCCATTCATCTGAGTGATGCTCTCATATTCCTACATCCTGAATGTGTCAAATTTAAGTTTTTCAGTATTTTACCTTAGTTGTATGACATTTTCAGTTCCTTCATATGAAACTGAAATAGTCTTCCACATCTCATAGGCAGTAGCACGTTGAGAAACACGATTAAATTCATCCGGATGAAGACCGCATATAATTTCATTCATGGGTTTTAAATTAATATCATATTCAACTTCCTTAGGATCATCCCACTTTTCTGGTTCTCTAGGCATTTCATAAGGTTTGAAAATATTCATATAAACTTTGAAACCAAGATTCATCAAATATATAGTCATGTGAGCTTTCCAGTATCTATAATTATCATCATTAAAATAAGGAGCGTGGATCATCGACATACCTTCTCTAAAATTTTCCATTGAGATTTTTCTTCATCTAAATCTTTAACTCAGGCTTGTGAGAGCCAAAAGAAATCAATAGTGGCTTTCCTATGATACCAATTGTTAGTTTGGGAGGACTGTGACGAAGACATAAGAGGGGGAGGGGGTGAAATGTGTCTTTTTAAATTTTTTGACAATATTAAAACATCCCTCCTGAAATGAAGTGATCCTTTCCTTATCTCTTAAAGTCGAGCAAGCAGAACAAATAAATTAAGGAAAAGAAAACAAGGATATATAGTGGTTCAGGGAACAAGAATCCCCTATTCCACTCCACTAATGCTTTACTCCAGGAGCTTGGGTATTTTCACTAGTTGGTCCTCTTATCACAAGACTGTCCACAACTAAGTATAGGAAGTTCACACCTTACAAGGCTTATATAGGGCCTTTTGGTTCTTTTACAGGGAACCAAAATATCCAAAGCTTAGTCTGATAAGCTGAAACTCCACCATGAATGATTCTGAGTAGTCAATACTCCACCAAATCAAAAGAGATTGATTTTATTGATGGTACATGTTGAACTTCACAGTTGTAGTAGCAACTGACAGATATAGATGATCTTCAATATAGCACAATAGCAGTAGTAAAATAATATTCAATGTTGACCAGGCTTCTTAATATTTAACCAACAGAAAATATATTAGACAATGTTTGTGTAGGCTTCTTCATCTTTACACCATGAGATAATATGAATGAACAAAGAAGTATTTCTCTCTTCAAAAGCGTCGAGATTTAATATGAATATTTTCAATGCCTTCTTTTTGACAGAGTATTCACGTCTCTGATTTTATTCATTGTGTAAATTCTTTTCCTGTTAGAGAGAGATATATATAGAGAATAAATATCCAAAAATTGTAATAAAATTCCTCTTCCTTAGGATACTCAAAATAAATAGAGTTAATAGCCTTCATAAATATCCCCAAGAATATCATAACATCGTTGCCTCTTTATTCCTGTAGAATAAATCTCTAATAAATGTATTCAAAATAATTTGAATAAATACTTCAATAATATCTCCATAATAATAGCATCATTGAATAATTTAAAACTCCTGTTTAAATCCATTCAAACCTCTTTATATATAGTCAAAATAGTTCTTGAAAAATATCCATATAATAAATCATGAATATTTGAAATCAAATTATTCAAATACATTCATAACACCCCTTAAAAATAGGAATGATTTAATCATTTCCATGAAAGACTTTGAATTGGTAGCAAAAAATATTTATAACGATCTTTAATACTAAGAATACCATTGTAGAAATAACATAAAATATTACAAATTTAAAATAACATCATTGAAAAGAAAACATAGGATTCCTTCATTTAACGACAAAATACCCAACGCAGGGTTCAACTACGTATCATATTGTTCCTTTTTATAGCATAGGGTTCCTTCCAACGTATGGTTACTTATCCACACATTCATCTGCATGTTACATAGGGATAAAAAAGTAACATTGGGGTGATGATCCATACAATCATCCTTGTCATCATAAAATCCCGAATATAGCATTGATAAACCATACATTCATCTTTTGCAAACATAGGGTTGCAAACAGTAAATCCAGACTCCAACGTGGGATTTTTGATCCTTACGTGAATTTTTCAGTGTAGTATAGGGTTGTTTCTTTACATTAATTTTATCAATGTAGGGTATGAATAGTGTTTCCTGAAAATATAAACAATTTAAGTTCATACTTCACTAAATAATTTGTGCCCTTTACCATCAGATTCAGCCTTAATCTCTCAAGAATTATTTTTATTAAATCTCAATATCTTTATAATGATTTAATAATCAAATCTATCCAACTTCAACATCTACTGATATCTTCAAAAAACTGAAGTAATAACATTCTGGAAAACTATAGCTCAGAAACTGCATTCCCAATTTCGGTGAATTTATTGACCATCCAAACCACTTTTTCAGCCTTTGATGTAAAATGATGAAATCAAGATAAACTTATTGGATTTCCATATACCCATGTTATGAGTAATTATGATATATCTAGAACTTTAATAAAATTAAATACTATAGGTTTTCAAATCTGTTCACTGTACAGTTGAAAAACTTCTTTAGAAACTTCAGTGATTTTTTAGAGTATCAAAAAAATCATTTTAATACTTCCATGTAAATAAATTATGTTTAGATAAACTCATTATCTATCCAAAGATATAATGTGCTTGTGAATCCATTCAAGATAGCTTGAGATATTATCAAAATTCCTAATTGAATTTAAGATGAAAACTGCAATATCACTTGAACAACTTATAATATTGTCGGTGAATTTTTTCACTATTGAAACAATTGAATTGGCTTCCAACATAAACAAATGAAATGAAGATAATATTATTATATTCACAATGTAATAAACACCATAATAATATGATCACTATTTCTTCATATATAGAATAAATACTTTTACGTAATAAATCTGAAACACTTAACAAATTTATTAAAATACAAATATTGACGGGTTGAAGTAATTATCAAAACTAAACCAAAATGAGATTGGAAAAGATGTACTCAACATATAATTATATAAATAGATATAATGACATAAATATTATTTAAAAAAAAAAATATATAATTATAAATAAGTAATTATATATTTAAATAATTATAAAATTATAATAAATATTTTTAAATAAAAAATATATCTACTATATATATATATATTTACCATTTTTTTATTTATAATAATTATTATAAATCCTCTATCAATGATTAAGTAATAAGAACTTATAAAATGATTATTTATTAGTGCTAAAAAATCATAGATAAAGATTCCTTTTATAAGCGCTTATTACTTAAATGCTGATAAAAGACATCTTTATCAGCACTTTTTGAAAGTGATGATAAAAGTGTCCCAATATATTTTAAAAATCATAAACAATTGTGAAACCATTGCGATATCAGAAGATTTATGTGGAATCCACCCACCACTAGTGCTCCTCCTCGGTGAATCGAAGCTCGAATCAAGGCTCAAATTAAGCCTAAAAAAAAAATCTAAGATTCAAATTCAAGGCTCAAACAATTCAAGGGTCGAAGGAATCCAAGTCTTTAACATAATCCTTTCTCTACTTTCTCTCGAACGTAAGTATTTATCTACTTTCTCTTAGGGAACTTGGGGTGTAAAACATCAATGGTTCTGGCTGTAGTGGATGCTGTTTTGAAACTGTGAGCGTGGTTAGTTATCCACTTTAGAGATTTTTCCATGGAGATTATCAATTTTGATTCTTGGAATTTTTGGAGTGTGAAACACCTATACTATGAGCCTTTGATACTTCACTCCAAGACCATACGAGCATATACATCCTTCTCAATTCAAGCTATGAATTAATGTAGGGGATTTGTGAGCTAATCTTTTATTTATGTGAAAGTGTGGATGAATCATGATTTATTTTCATTGGATAAATAGTGTAATTAACAATATGGTAGAAGTCACATCCCATTTTTTTATCATCTATATAATTTTTTATGTATCAGTTTCCAGGATGGTGGTTGGGTAGCCTATGAGACTACTTCCTAGCATATTAAACTGACTAGTTATTTTCATATTTGTGTAGTAGATAATTTAGATGGAGAGTGGTGTTTTATAGATATGTTAATTTTATGATTCCACTTAGATTTATGAGTGAAGTAAGAGTATTCCACTATTAAAATGTGACCTCAAGTGAGTCGTTCTGTCTCGGTAGAGGTTAGTGTGCATGGGATATATGTTTCAAGGGTTGCTATGTTTTTCTCCCTTGTTTGTGATATATCTTATTGATGTGTATTATTTCTTTATGCCGAATTCTTTAAGAATCTCCCTAGAATCTCAAGGATGGGTCATTGTGTATTAGATGGCCTCCCTAAAATCCTTTAGATGGGTAGATATGATTTGATGACCTCCTTATAATACTTAAGATGGGTTGGTGTGGTGATATGACATCCTAATATTCTAGAGATGTTTTCAAATATTTGATATACCATTAATTTTAAATGTAATAATTCCTTAGGTTGTTACATCACTTGTCCCAAAAAATAGAATGGAATTTATAAAATTCTATATATTAGATTTTTTAGGTATTCATCATTCTAGGTCTATATGTATTCGTTCCACCCCTAGGAATCTATGATTACTATCCATAAAATAACTTTTATTTATTAAAATGTTTTATCAATACATTTTTTATATATTCTTGTTGATTTAATGAGAGTTTATTATTCTTGTTTAGAATATTTGGGTTTATTATTACTCCTTAATTTTTTATATTATATTTTTCATTTGAAATAATCAAATGTTGAGTTTCCCATATTAGATTTGTCTATAACTTTCACCATTGATAATGAATATCTTATGTTTATTTATTTATTTTTAGTATAAAATTAGTCTTCTATGAACCAAATAGGATGGATATAAATCTAAAATGGATGAACACTAATCATTTGACAAAATATTATGAAGATGGAGCTAAAGAGTTCATCGAGTTTGAAAAAGAGCATCCATACGACCCTTCTCAAATACTCTGTCTGTGTTTACATTGTTGTTATTCAATAAAAATTAATATAGAAGAGTTGGAAGAACATTTTATTTGTCACAGAATATATTAGAGCTATAAATGTTGGACTAAACATGTAAAAAACTAAAAGTGGACACAAATTGGAATGATATTGTGGTTTATGGATCATTTCATATGAATACCAGTATAAATGATGATGGAGATAGCATGGAAGAAATGAAAATGGAAATTGAAGATGACCCTTGTGAATGTATAAAGTTGTTTGAAGAGTTAAATAGTTGTTCCAAGAAACCATTTTATACTAGTTGTACTAAACACACAACATTTTCAGTTGTATTAAAGTTATATAATTTGAAAACTGGTAGTGGATGGAGTGAGACTAGATTTATAGAACTATTTGGTCTCCAGAATGATATGATACCAGAAGAAAATGAACTACCATGTCAAACATATGAAGCTAAACGAATGTTATGTTCAATGGGTATGATCTCTAAAAAAACACATGCTTGTACAAATGATTGCATATTGTTTCTCAAGGACCATAAATCACTCATAAAATTCCCTAAGTGTGGTGAATATTGATACAATAAAAAGAATCAAGTACTTAGAAATCTCTATGGTACTTTCCTATCATTCCACGATTTAGAAGACTACATAGATGTTAGGAAACTGTGAGATAATTAACTTGGCATGCAGATACAAGAATTAAATATGGGAACCTATATCATCCAGTATATTCTACTCATTGGAATAAAATTGATTGTGAGATTCCTAAATTTGGAGATGAGATGAGAAATATTCATCTTGAGCTATCTATAGATAGAATAAATCTTTTTTGTATACATAGTAGTAATCACAGTACATGGCCTGTCATGTTGGTAAATTATAACTTGCTACCATGATTATTCATGAAATGAAAATACATTATGCTCTCCCTACTTATATCTGGACCAAAGAAACCCGATAATGATATTGATGTTTATTTGGATCCATTGATTGAATATCTAAAATTGATGTAGAATAAAGGTGTTACAATGCATTATGCTCATAAAAGTGAAGAATTCACATTGAGGGTCATGTTGTATGGAATGATAAATGACTTCCCCCTTATGGAAATTTATTAGGCTATAGAATTAATAGAATGTTGGGGAGTCCCATTTGTGAAAAATCACACAATCAGTTTAGTTGAAACATTCCTCAAAGATAGTTTGTTTAGGACATCATAAATTTTTTACTCGATAACATAAATATCGATCTTGGAAAATATCATTTTATGGGAATATCAAAAAAGTTACAACACCATATCTAGTAACAGACGATCAAATATACAATAAAATAAAAGATATTGATACTGTTTTCAGTAAACCATTATTGAAAAACCTTACAAAATTAGGTTGGAAGAAGTGATCAATTTTATTTGAATTACCATATTGGAATTGTTTTTATGTCATACATTTTCTTGATGTCATCCATAAAGAAAAAAATGCATTTGATAGTGTTATTGGAATGTTACTAAATGTTCCTAGACAAATGAAATATGGAATAAAGGCTAGGTTAGACTTGATTGAAATGTGGATAAGGGAAGATAGGAAAAATTTAAATTTTGACTTTTCCTTAATAGTGTAAAAGTTTTAAAGGGGTATTCCTAAAATATCAATAATGTCTTGTCAATGGTTAATTTGATGTTAAAAGGACTAAAATCACACAACTATCATGTTTTGATTTAAGATTTAATTCTTTTTTCTTTCCATTGTATTATGTATCAAAATGTATAACATACATTAACCGGACTCTTCTTCCTTTTCAAATCCATATACAATAAATTTATAGACCTAATGAAGTTTCCCATCATGAATAAGAAGGTTGTTGTCATATTACATGAATTAAAGATATTCTTCCCACCATCATTCTTTGATATAATGGTCCACCTGATGGTTCAATTAGTTAGACAAGTTCAACTATGTGGACCTTTCCATTACAGATGGATGTACCCCATTAAATGGTATATGAATATTTTGAAAGGCTATATCAAGAATTGAAGTTGACCAGAAGGTTTTATTAGAGAATGATATATTATTGAAGAAGATATTGAATTATATATCGATTACCTATCAGATATTGTTAGAATCGGTCTCCCAAAGTCTCATCACAAAAAATGATTTATGGGAAAAGGGATTTCCATAAGAGTTTTTGTTACAATTACCTTGACAGAGTAGGAGCAATCACACCTTTACATTTTACATAATAGTGAATATGCTTATCCATACATTGAAGCCCACAAAGAAATTATTAGAGATTTAAATCCATCAAGGTATGAAGGATGTTTATCAAATATACATAATGAACAATTTATAGGATGGTTCTAAGATCAAATTTATAAGGAGTTATCTAAAAATATGAATTCAATTGCCGAACAACTTCAATGTCTATCCAAGGGACTAAATGAAAATGTTATATCTTATACTGATTTTGTAATCAATGGTTATACGTTCTATACAAAAGAACATGATGAATGAAGTATGATGAAAAATAGTGGTGTTATTCTTGTGGATAAAGTGATTCACATATCTAGTACCAAGGATAAAAATCCAATTTATGAAAATATGTCATATTTTTGAATTATCAAATAGATATATAAGTTGGATTATACAACATTTCAAGTTCCAATTTTACATTGCAAATGGGTTGAAAATAATAGTGCAGTGAAAGTTGATGAAATGAGATTTATAAAGGTGAATTTCAGTGTGGAAGGGAAAAAATATGAGACATTAATAATGGAATCACAATCATTGATAATATTTTATTTCTCAGATCCATTAAATAATAATTGATCGATTTTCCTATTGGCGACTAAAACAAATGTCAGGTTAGATGAAAATTAAATCAAGGATAATACTTTCATTGAGAGATCACAATCAGTTCATGCCAGTCCCAATGTATAAAATGTATTGTATGTGAAAGGGGACCACAAAGATGGGATTTGGATTCTCAATAGAGTAACAAAATCCCAAAAACCATTAAAAAAATAGAGTTCAATGAGAAGGTAAAAGTGTTTTTTTAATATACTATGTTTTCCCTCATAATATTATATGTTCTCTACTACATTAATATAATTTAAATTAAATGTTTGACTACTAATACAAACAATGTATTCTGCACATGATGATGTTACCAATCCCTTGGAATAACAAACTATAATGAAGGAAACCCTTTGAAAATATTTAAAGGTAATGTTATGGTATACTTTCTCTATTTTATTGAAAAATTATATAATGGAATTTTGATTTAATTTTCATTATTCCTTATATTTTTTTATTTTAGAATATTTTTTCCATATATCATGCCTTTGTAGGAAGAGAAACAACACTGTCTTGGCTCAACCATATAGGTGATCTTGATATTTGCACAATAAAATCATTGTCCATATAATTAATGTATTGTTTCATATTTATGTTTAATTTATTTATTTTTTAGTATTATTGAAATAATAATTGTTTTCTTATATAGGTGAATTATTTTATTTGAGTTGAGATGGTCTATCCATCTTTCATGCCTTTCTCCACTAAAAATTTCACAAACTTCTTCTCCCTCAAAACCTTTTCACCCATGTAGTGCTGCATTTATCCCTTTACTTCAAGTTATCTCTATTCATTTTGTAGGAAGATAAAAAATGTTACCTATGATCAATCAAAAAGGTAATATTGATGTTTTCATAGTAAAATCATTATCTATATAATTAATGTATAATTTCATATTTATGTTTAATTTATTTCTTTATAGTATTACTCACATAATAATTGTTTTCATATACTGGTTGATTTCATATTTATGTTTAATTTATTTCTTTTTAGTATTAGTAACGTAATATTTTTTTGTTATATAATTGGATTATTTTGTTCAAGTTGGGGTGATCTATCCATCTTTCATGCCTTTATGCACCAAAAATTCAATAGATTTATTCTCCCTCAAAACCTTTCACCCCTGTAGTGTTAACTTTTATTACTTTCCATCAAGTTCCCTCCACTACTCAATCATAGAGGCAATCTTGATATTTTTCCAGTAAAATAATTATCTATATAATTTATGTACTATTTCATATTTATTTTTTATTTATTTATTTTTATTATTACTCATATAATAATTATTTTCTTATATAGGTGGATTATTTTTTTTGATCTGAGGTTTTTTTTTGAAGATGCTCATACAGTGTTGGAACACTACTATAAATTTCACCTATTCCAATGGTTTAAAACCATTGGAATAGCCCCTGGAACCGTTGGGATAGCCTATCCTAATGGTTTTAAGAAACCGTTGGTATGCGAGGCATTGCAGTAGCTCTATACCAACGATTTCTGGTGAACCGTTGGTATAGGTGGTCTGAAATTAATCTGTCCCAACAGTTTAAGTAAAACCATTGGTATATATGTGTTCCAATAGTTCATGAACCATTAGTATACATACCATCCAGCATACATACCAACGGTTTTTGAACCATTGGTATATATTCTATCCCAACATTTTCATTGAAACCGTTGGAATATATATTGTCCAGACTGAATAACAATAGTTATGTGAACCGTTGGTATATGTTTTCCAACATTTGAATACCAACGGTTCTATGAACTATTGGAATATTTTGTCCAGGATATTAAAGAACAACAGTTCTGTGAACTGTTGGTATATCCTCCACTCCCCAACTAACATCAAAGCTGGGCGGAGGACATAAACCAAACCTGTAAACCCACTTCGAGCAGTAAACCTGCACCTCTAAACCTGTAAAACCTAGACCTCTAAACCTGTAAAACCTACACCTCTAAACCTATAAAACATACACCTCTAAACCTATAAAACCTGCACCTATAAACCTTCACCTCTATCACTCTTCCAAATCACACTTTACACCTATAAACTTGCACCTGTAACTGTAAACCTGCACCTCTAATAGTCTTCCAAAGCACCTATAAACCTGCACCATCATGCACCTCATATGGAATTAGATTCACATGATGAGTGGGAAAGGTCACTAGGTTTTTTCCATATTGGTTTAGACTATTTAGAGTCTGAAAATGTTGAAGAAGATGCTGGAGAACATAGAGATGCTCAGGGTGGTTTTACCTTGGTAGAGGATGAGGTGTCATGTAAGGGGGATCCCTCCTCTGGTTCCAAATTTCCTGGACTATAATATCCAGACTCATATGGAGATAGTGATGGTGATGACCATAGTATTTCACCAGATCATGGTGGACCTACTATCTTATTTATAGTTGGGACATATCATAAGGGGTCCTTAGTTAAGTAGATTGACCAAGCATGTGAGCTTCAAGATTTTCCCTTAGATGTACCTACCAAATCATAACTTGTAGAGGCTTCTTTACCTAGTATTGAGAGAGTTGTTTCCCCAGTTCCTTCAGATTTTTTATCCATAGTATATTTATAATATTTTAGAGAAATACTTCTTTAAGATTTCAGTGGAATTTTGAGTTATCAGGAACCTCCTATTGTTGCATCTACATCTAGTGATCCACCTCCCTCGGCTTTAGTTGATGCTGATTCGATCTAGTATATAGTTAAATAGTATCTCCTTGTTGTTATAGGTGATGTGAATTCATCTCATCAGGATTAATTGAGGCAGATTCTGTAGAATGGGTTTTCAAGGAATAAGTTGACCAGTTGAAAGTGATGATAACTCTACTCAAGCTATTCATGGAGGAGAAAATTTCTTTAGTAGTATGGAGAGATGAGGAAATATTATTATAGACTTTTTCAATATTATGAAGCCTTTCCTATATGAATCCAATAATCTATTGGCTTCTAGCTGGAAGTCAAAAGTGCAATAGTAAAGTGGACTCCAAAGTCCGCACTGCTACATTGGTCAAAGTTGCTACAGTCCCCGAAAATTTGGACCAGGGGCCTTCGGGCCCCAGACCCCTAGAGCAGGGGCTTGTTGCCCCTGAAACTCCCAACTATCTCACCGTGGATCTTGAACCGCGATAGTTGTGGGCCACAAGCATTCAACCCAACTGGATCGGGCTACACCAATCCAACAATCTCCCTTGTTGCATCCCTTGATGAGAAGGAGGTTAAGAGTGCCCTTTTTTCTCTAAATCTTGAGAGTGTGGCTGGTCCTGATGGGTTCACAAATAAATTATTTATGTTCTATTAGGACATAGTTCATGATGAGCTCCTTAACTTTATGAGGGGGTTCCTTAATCATGCCTCAATGCCCTATGGAATCAACTCCAATTTTATTTCCCTGATCCCAAATAAGGAAAATGTTGTGGATGTAAAGGATTTCATACCTATTTCTATTGGGAATAACTTTCCAAAAATCATCAACAAAATTATTACTATGAGGTCAGGTCCCATTTCTCATGGGTTTAACTCTTCAAACCAGTTTGGCTTTATCCCTGGTAGGAATATTCATAACTTCCTCTGAATGTGTTAACATCATGAAACGAACGGTTAAACATGGGAAATTTTCTTTAATGATTTATATCTCAAAGGAATTTGATACAATAAAGTGGAGTTTTATTTTTGAAATGTTTAAAAGGTATGGACACCCCCCTGAACCCCCATGACCCCCCTGGATAGCCCCCTTGCACCTTCCTTGAACACCCCCATACCCCCCTGGACAACCCCCTTAACCCCCTGGACAACCCCCTTGCACCCCCACCAGACACCCCCTCCCCCTAGACATCCCCCCTAAACACCCCTCCTGGAAAACCCCCCTGGACACCCACCTGACAAACCCTGGACACCCCCTCCTAGACTCCCCACCTGCACCCCCCTGCCCTACAGACCCCCCCTGGACAGCCCTTGGACACCCCCCTGGACAACCCCCCTAGACACCCCACCTGCACCCTCCCCCTGCCATGTAGACCCCCTTAGGAAGCCCTTGGACACCCCTAGATAGCCCCCCTAAACACCCCACCTGCACCCTTCCCCCTACCCTACAGACCCCCAAACCCCACCCGGACAGCCCTTGGACACCCCCCAGACAGCCCCTCCTAGACACCCTACCTGCACCCTCTCCCCTACCTTGCAGACCCCCCGACACCCCCCGGACATCCCTTGGGAACCCCACCTATACCTTGCCCTGTAGACCCCCCCAGAAAGCCCTTAGACACCACCTAGATATCCCCTTTTAGACACCCCACCTGCACCCTCCCCCTTCCCTACAGACCCCCAACACCCCCTAGACAGCCCTTGGACACTCCACCTAGACAACCCCTCCTAAAAAATTCTATAGCCATTAGTACCTTCACTTCATTATGAAAGAATGCTAAATGAAAAATGCCTTGAAACTTTTCCAAGAATAGTCTTTGTCTGGCTTAGTCTGAATAATAGACTTCCACCACTTATAACTTGGACCCTATAGTAGTATGGTTACAAAAATAACCTTAAGAGACTCATAAATCTAAAGATGGATAAAAATATCCTCAACCTTCAGTACCAAAACCAATTCATCGTAAGAATCTTGTCACCCTGGAATTATTGTGGGGATACCATCTTGATTCTGGGGTTACTAGGTGTGCCTTCAAGATCAATTTATTCAAGGATTTTGATTCGGTCAGGTGGGACTTCTTATGGGATGCTTTGGATCTACTTGGATTTCCAGCTAGGTTCTTGTCTTGGGTTAAAAGATGCGTCTCTACCCCAATGTTCTCAGTGAACATTAATGGAAGTTTACATGACTACTTTTTGGGGAAAAGAGGGATCAGACAAGGGGATACGCTTTCACATTTCCTTTTTGTGATTTTCATGGAGTTTTTCTCGCACATCTTGGACTCCCTTATTTCATCTTCAGATGATTACAAGTTTCATTGTTGATTTGGTAAAACCTTTATTTCTCACCTTTGTTTTGTAGATGACCTTATCTTCTTTTCTTATGGTGATTTGGATTCAGTTTTAGTCTTGAAACATGCTTTGGATCTTTTTTCTTCCCTGTCTGGATTGAATTTTAATCTTTCGAAGTCCCTAATGTTTGTGGTTGGTATCTATCCTGATGTTTGTGATTCTATTGAGGCTGTTATGGGGGTTAAGAAGGGGTCTATTCCTCTTTGTTATCTGGGAGTTCCCCTCATCACTTCCAAGATTAGAGCTTCTGATTTTGTGTTCTTAGAAGAGAAAATTGTTCGAAGAGTTAAATTTTGGACTAATAACTCTCTCTCCTATGTTGGGAGGTTACAACTTGTTCAATCGGTTCTTTTTATTATGAAAGCTTATTTGTTTTATCACTTCATTTTACCCAAGAGAGTGGTCAAATCCATTGAAGCCAACCTTAGGAATATTTTTTGGAAAGGTCCTTCACTAGCTTCCTCTAGGGGTGGCCTGCTATTTTTTCTATGTTGGAGGGTGGTTTGGATGGGGCTGGAGTACTGGTTTTGTAGGATGGTTGTTTTGGCTGTATGTAGTGGCAGTGGTTTTCTGGTGGATGGGGTGCTGGTTTGTTGTGGAGTTGAGTGCGGGCTGGTGGTGTGCAGGGGATGGGGTTTTTGGGTGCTGTGGTTGGTGTATGTGGCTAGTTTGGGCTAGAGTGGCTGGTGAGAGTTGGAATAAATGTGGAAGGGGGATGGCAGGGGGGTGGTGTGGGTTGGAACAGGTGGTATCGGGTTGTTTTGTAGGTGGCAGGGGGTTGGTGCGGGCTGGAATGCAGGAGGCTAGGGGTTGGTGCAGGCTGGAGTGGCTGGTGCGGGTGGGAAGGCAGGTGGCAGGGGGATGGCAGGGGGCTGGTATGGGTTGGAATAGGTGGAAGGGCTGGTGTGGGCTCGATTGCAGGTGGTTGGGGGCTGTTGGGCATGTGGCAGGGGCTGGTGCGGGTTGGGATGTAGGAGGTTGGGTGTTACGAACCGAATCTGGTGGCCACCAATACTGGTACCAAACCTGGACCGTGAAAAGGCCTGAAGGGTGTTCCCTATCCCCACGGCCTGACACAAGTTCTCGGGTATCATTGATTTATGTTTGGGAACGATTTACCTGAGTATGAAATCAAAACACATTAAAACAATCCATAATATAAATCTGAAATTTTCGAGCCAAAAAAGTATTAAGAAAAAACCATAACTAAATACATTGGTTTAAAGACAATAAAATTTGTCCAAATACAAATAAATACAATAACAAGACATACCCAAGGACTCCACATGATAAGGGGTCATCACCCTCAAGCCGTCTCCACAACTCCGCACCAAGGATGTGAACTAACACCCGTAACTGCCATCACCCTTAGCCTTTCCTTTACCTAAGTCAAGCATCATAAAGTATACTTACACCCATGGGGTGTAAGTAGGGTGTGAGCCTAATCCCAATAGGATACCACCCAATTATTCCAAAGAGCATGCAAAACAATGTGAAAAAGTAAGCAGTTTTAAAACTCAAGGAAAAGCAGTGTTAAAATTCCAAGAAATGTTACTTTCAATTGAAAATAGTTTTCAATCAAAAAAAATTTCAAAATGTTGACACATTTAAATAGAAATGCTATCTACTATAATTTACTGCCAAACATACCCTAATACATGGAAAAAATTCCACAAACACAATGAGCAACAAAATCAGGAACACCCCTAGGCACTAGATAGTCTTGGGCCCCATGTACCTCAAACCTCGGTGTAAAGTAACCATAGTAAAATCCGTTCTCATGCATGAGCCACTAGTAGGGAACATAACCATAACCTAGTGGTCCCCAATAATCATCCACATAGTTTAGTTAGAGTTTTCGTTATCCAAATTCTAGGTGAAACAGGGACAAAACCCATCCGGTCCACTAGCCGTACTAGTACACATCCGTCCCACCTAGGTACCTGAGCTTCCCCCTTTGTGCTCAAACAATTTCAGAATGATACATATATCCATTTTCATATAAAACACCACTACTGGTAACATAAAATCAGTACAGTATCTACACACATTTTATACCATTTAAAACACACAACAAAACACTTTGAGTTTCAATAAAACAACTTCTCCAAATCTTTCCTTATTTTGCACCCAAAACTCTTTGAAAACCCCTCTTGAACACCATATTCATACTCATATTTTTCAAAACAGAATCCAAAAAAGCCTAAAAATTTATTTAAACTCATTACATGAGTTACAAAATAGTACCAATAAGCATCACATAGAATACCCATGTAAAACACCCAATTCAACACCAAATTGGTACTCAAAAACCATTTTCTTAACAAACGTCACCCAAAACCAATTTTTCTGAAAAAACCAAAGAATAATAACATTTAAAGCATTATTTTCAGCCCTAATACAGTTCAATAAGGTCAACTAAATAATTAAAAGGAATCCCTTAATCAACCAATAAAATATTTATATGAAAAAAACACAAATTTCACATGAAATTGGACCTTATAATTCACGTGCATTAAAAACACCACTAAAACCAATTTTTTAGCACCAAATCAATGGGTTAAACATGAAAATATAATAAACACAGTATCTATGTCACAAGGATTTTATAAAAAGTGGAATAACCTACCAAATTAGTAAAAACCTTGAATCCTTTGTGCAAAAATCAAATCGCACCACCACCGCACCAAGAGGGACTGAGATCAATCCTAAAACCACAATAAATGACCCAGAAAACCCAAGGTTAAACCCTATTTTCTAAAACCCACCCAATGGACATTTGGTACTTCAAGAAAATGAGAAGAAAATTCATGGAAAGTGGAGAAAAGGAGTAATAATTGAAAGAGTTATGATGGAAAGAACTTACCTCCTCAAATCTGGCCGATTTGAGAAACCCTAGGAAGTTCGTCCCTAAATCACAATGCTTAAGAGATATAAAGTGGGGGGAAAGAGGTTGGGAGAGTGGCTGGGTGCAATGGGCTTGTGTGACACTAGGGATCACTGAAAAATAATTAATATTTAATAAGTTATTAAAAAAATAAAATTCATTTTTAAAACTAGATATGGGATTCCGGACAGGCACAATCCCTTAAATAAAACCCAAAATACACAATGTTTATGGATTTATAAAGGTTCCAAATTTTAATTGCGGTGTTAATATATCAGGGTAGGACATTTAGAAATAGTAATGAGTGAAAAATATTAAAAAATGAAAAAAGTTATAAAAGAACAAAATTTATTTTTAAATCTGGAATTGGGCTCACAGTTTGGCCCAATTCATGAAAACTCACCTATTCCTCCATAAAACCTTGGGAAACCCCCAAAACAAAGCATGAATGTAAATAAAATGAAAAATACCTTTAAAATATTTCATCTATGTGACACCGGGGGCTGGTGAGGGCTAGAACTGGGGGTTGGGGCTGTTTTGTAGGTGGCAGAGGGATGACATGAGTGTTTTGCAGGAGGCTGGGGGGTGGGGGATGGATTGCAGGTGGCTGGGGCGTGACCATGACATGACCACAGAATGACCGTGACATGACCGCGGCGTGACTTCGGCGTGACCGCAACGTGATCGCGGCGTGTTGGCCAGGTCCAGTGACATCCACATGGCAGCATCTTCTGGCCAAGAGCGAAGGGAGTGGGAGGAGGCGGGACAACATTCCAACTGTCGCCCCACCGACTGAAATTATGATTAGTCAGTCTCAACATTGATCAAAAGACTCATGTAATACTATCACAGAGATGATCATCCATCAGATTCCCCATTGTTTTACAAAGATCCAACTACACTATATGAGGTGTGTATTGTTTACTGTTCTCGTACAGAAAAAAAAGATAATGTAGAATCATTTTCTCTACAAGGGTCAAAACACCCCCTGCACCCCCATGCCCCTGCACCCCAATGCCCCTGCACCCCCATGCCCCCCCTGGAAAACCCCCTTACACCTCACTTGAACACCCCCATGCCCCCTGGACATCCCCCTTTCGCCCCCTGGCACCCCACTGGACACCCCCTACCCCCTAGAGACCCATCCTAGACAACCCCCCTAGACCCCCCCTAGATGACCCCCTTGACAAACCCTGGACAACCCCTCCTAAACACCCCACCTGCACCTCCCCCTGCCCTGTAGACCCCCTCAGACAGCCCTTGGACACCCCCTAGAACCCCCTTGGACACCCCCCTGGACAGCCCCCTAGACACCCCACCTGTACCCTACCCCCTACCCTACAGACCCCATGGACCCCCCAGACATCCCTTGGACACCCCCCTAGACCGCCCCTCCTAGACACCCCACCTGTACCCCCCCCCCCTTGCCCTGTAAACCCCCCAGCACCCCCACCCCCAGACAGCCCTTGGACAACCCCTTGGACAACCCCTCCTAGACACCCCACCTGCACCCTGCCCTGCAGACCCCCCCGAACAGCCCTTGGAAACCCCCTGGATATCCCCTACTAGACACCCCAAATGTACCCTCCCCCCTGTCCTGAAGAACCCTAAGTACCCCCACCCCCAGAAAACCCTTGGACACCCCTGGGAAACCCCTCTTAGACACCCCAACGTCACCCTACCCTGCAGACCCCCCCGGATAGCCCTTGGACACCCCCTCCTAGGCCCCACCTTCACCCCCCCTGGCCTACAGACCCCTCGACACCCCCCAGACAGCCCTTGGACACCCCATCTGGAAATCCCCTCCATGACACCCCACCTGCACCCTACCCTGTAGACCCCCCATACAACCCTTGGACACCCCCTGGATAGCCCCTCCTAGACACCCCACCTGCACCCTCCCCCTACCCTACAGACCCCCCAACACCCCCCCCCCCCCGAACAGCCCTTGGAAACCCCCTGGAAAGCCCCTCCTAGACACCCCACCTGCACCCTGCCCCCTGCCCTGCAGACCCCCGCAGACATCCCTTGGATACCCCCTGGACATCCCCTCCTAGACACCCCACCTGCACCCTCCCCCCTTCCCTACAGAACCCCCCTGCACCCCCAGGCTTCTAGCCACTACAAAACAACCTTCCTGTTTCCCCAGACCAGCCAAAATTTTATTCTGGATAGTTAAGATATTAACCAATATAACAAAACAAATATGAATCACCTCAATGGATTTAGTATCCCAAAGACTCCATCTAGTAGTCTAAATTGATTCATGTAACCTAATATATTCACATTGTTTAGACTTCATTTGGTAGTCTAACAAAAAATACCTCTAATGATCCTAAAAACAAGGTTTCTTAGGTCACTGATATAAAACCATGTATTTTATCCTAGAAGATATCGGGGAGAAAAAAATATTGTTTTTAAACCATCACTTATAGGGTCTCTCATAGAACTTCCTTTTTCCCTTATTGGAGATTCCTCCACCACACTCAGGAATAAAAGAAATAGGAATAAAAGAAACATGAAATACCTGTTGCAGAATCCTCAGGAGTCACAATGACAGAAATGAGAAATGAAAGAAAATGCAAAAGGAAAGAAATCACACAGAACACAAAAATTTATGTGGTTCAGGAATAATCCCTACATCCATGAAGAGGTAGAATTCTCACTAAAAATCAAGAGTAAAAATTATAGAGATTTGAAGGTTAGAAACCTTAGGCCGAAAATGGGCTACATATAAAGAAGACGATCCACTGTTCCGAACATGAAGTCTGCGTCGCTACAGTGAATGACAACCACCTTTTTCAAAAGTACTACAGTGGCTGTCGGCTGGAAGTCAAAAGTGAAAAAATATAGTTGACCCTACTAATATTGCGTCAACATTGATAGCTAATCTCACAATCAATATATAGAAGTGGAGTCCAAAGGAAGAAATAGCTAGTGACAAGTCATCAAAGACTTTACTCAAACAACCAAGCCATTAAGGAATCTTCAAAGTCCAGATTAGGAATATATGGAACCAACTGGATAAAAAGAATTCTGTACTCGAACACTATTTCATCTCTTTACTGGAGCCTAGAAAAATTCTATAGCCATCAGTACCTTTACTTAATTATGAAAGAATGATAAATTAACCATGCCTTGAAATGCAGGTGGAAGGGGGGATGGAGTGGCTAGTGCGGGTTGGAATGCAGGTGGCAGGGGGTTGGCAGGGGGATGGTGCGGGTTGGAATAGGTGGTATGGGGTTGTTTTGTAGGTGGCAGGGGGTTGGTGTGGGATGGAATACGGGAGGCTGGGGGCTGGTGCAGTGGCTAGTGCAGGCTGGAGTGGCTGGTGCAGGTGGGAAGGCAGGTGGCAGGGGGATGGAAGGGGGATGGTGCGAGCTAGAATATGTGGAAGGGGACTAGTGTGGGCTGAATTGCTGGTGGATTGGGGCTATTGGGCATATGGAAGGGGCTGGTGCGGGCTGGGATGTAGGAGTTCGGGGGCTAGTGAGGGTTGGAACTGGTGGATGGGGCTGTTTTGCAGGTGGTAGAGGGATGACATGGGTGTTTTGTAGGAGGATTGAGGGTGGGGGCTGGTGTGGTGGCTGGTGCGGGCTGGATTGCAGGTGGTTGGGGGCTCGTGCGGACTTGAATGTAGGTGGAATGGGGCTGGAATGCTGGTGGAAGGGGGCTGGTTGCAGGTGGTGGGGGGATGGTGCGAGCTGATTTGAAGGTGGCAGGGGGGGCTGTTGCGGGTTTGAACGCTGGTGCCAATAGGCTGAAATAAAGGTGGAAGGGGGATGGTGTGGGATGGATATAGCTGGAGCAGGGCCAAATCACGACATTACCACGACATGACCACGACATGACTTCGGCGTGATCACGGCGTTTTGGCCCAATCCAGTGACATCCGCAGGGAAGCATCTTCCGGCTAGGAGTGAAGGGAGCAAGAGGAGGTGGGGAAACATTCCAGCCATCGCCCCACTGGTAGAAATTGTGATTAGTCAGTCTAAACTTTGATCACAAGACTCATGGAATACTATCACTGCGAAACACCGTAGGGTGTCATCCTGAAGCAGGGCCAAATCATGGCATTACCGTAGCGCGACTGCGGCGTGACCACGACGTGATCATGGCATTACTGCGGTGTGACCGCGACGTGTTGGCCAGGTCCAGCGACATCCGCGGGGTAGCATCTTCTGGCTAGGAGCGAAGGGAGTGGGGGGAGGCGGGGAAAAATTCCGGCCGTCACCCCGCCGGCTGAAATTGTGATTAGTCAGTCTCAATGTTGATCACAAGACTCATGGAATACTATCACTATGAACCGCCATAGGGTGTCATCCTGGAGCAAGGCCAAATCACGGAATTACTGCAGCGTGACCACGGTGAGACCACAGTGTGACCACGGTGTGACCGTTGCATGACCGTGGCATGACCGCGGCGTGTTGGCCCGGTCCAGCAACATCCGCATGGCAGCATCTTCCGGCCAGGAGCGAAGGGAGAGGGAGGAGGCGGGGAAACATTCCGGTCGTCGCCCTGCCGGTAGAAATTGTGATTAGTCAGTATTAACATTGATCAGAAGACTCATGTAATACTATCACTACAAACTACCGTGAGGTGTCATCCTAGAGTAAGGCCAAATCACGGCACTACCACGGCGTGACCGTAGCTTGATTGCGGTGTGACATTGGCGTGACTGCGGCGTGACTGCGGTGTGATAATGGTGTGACCGCGGCGTGACAACAGCGTGAATGAGGCTTGTTGGCCTGATCCAGTGACATCCGTAGGGAATCATCTTCTGGCCCGGAGGAAGTGAGCAGGAGGAGGCGGGGTAACATTCCGGCCATCGCCCCGCCAACAGAAATTGTGATTAGTCAGTCTCAACATTGATCACAAGACTCATGGAATACTATCACTATGAACCACCATGGAGTGTCATCCTGGAGTAGGGCCAAATCACGGCATTACTGCGGCGTGACCGCAGCTTGACTGTGGCTTGACCGTGGCATGACCGCGGTGTGACCGCGGCGTGACCGCGACATGACTGCGGCATGACCACGACGTGTTGTCCTGGTATAGTGACAGACCGTGTGACAACCCGTCGTGTCGGACCAAGCTGCGGGAATCGAACCTACAACCAAAGTGAAACTGGTACTTATCACCTACCACTGGACTAAGTGAAGTCCCTGGTTAGTATGGCAAATTCTTTTTAGTTAGATGATTTTATGAATCAAGAATAAGTTGATTTTGGGTTATCTATGGAAACAATTGACCTATCATAGAGGATATGTGATTAGGCTAATTACTTTTCAGTATGAGACTTTAAGAGTAACTGATGTTATTTGGAGATAATTGTTAAGATTATACTTGGAAGACTATGTGATTAAATCCTTTAGAGATTTGGGTTTCAATCTTAGGTTGGTTTATTTTTGATGAATTTTAAGGTAAATTTTGTATTGAATGGTCTTTGTTGAACTTTGGGATGTTTGAAAAATTATGGAGATTAAGAGTAGTTTTTCTTTTTGTAAAAGATTATCTTTTTTTTGGGATTATCTGATCTTATACAAACAATTTTGGTTTTGGTTAAGGTCTAAAGACATGGGAAATATATAGTTCATCTTTTTTGAGTCATGTGATTCTCTCGAAGTTGATTATAGTGCTATTAATGTGAACAAGTCATCCTGAATACTCATCGTTTGGAGAAAATATGAGTTAGTGTTAGAAATATAGTAAAAGTTGAAAGTATACATGACAAGTAAGTATGTTTCCTTATGTTTTAGTTAAGCTCATAAATGAATTACTCAATGAAATGTAACTTAAAACAAAAACATTATTTGTTAACGTTTCCTACTGGGGAATCAAATACCGTTTAACCCATCACAAGTTTGTGATTTTCTAGTGGTTAAATTTCTCCTATACATGTTTTCAATCACTCTACATCAGACCTTGATGGTTTGTTTTTTTCCTCCATATCCATGTTTTCATTGAATCCTAGTATTTGTTGTCTCAGGTGACTTTTGTACTTCTCTTTATTTATTTTAAATTGATAGTTTTATTGACTCCTTTTCTGATGTGGGGCTTTCAATGAAGTTTCTGAGCGTAATTTTTTTTTTAAATTGTGAGGATGCAATTCCCAAAAGGGGGGAAGGATGTAACATCCCAGGTAAATAAATAATATTTCATTTTCATATTTATTAATATTTGTGAATAAAATATTAATATTACTTTAAAGGGGATTCTATTTTCGATGGCGTACCCTATACGCAATAATGAGTTTCTTTGAAATCTTACAATGCACACTAATAATATAATAAAATTATTGTAAATGGTAGTAAACTCCTAGCCAATGTAATGGCGGGAATGAACATAACTAACTAAAAAGTGATTATATATGTTTTTTAAATATTTTTACATTTATCCAATAAATGTTAGAGGCTTAAAATTCAAATGAATCGAATTTTAAGAATAAATATTCAGATATTCTTTAAAAGGCCGATTAACCAACTTTTGATGGAGAAACCTTTTTAAATATACTTTTAGTCACTTTTATATGTTATATTTGACAAAATAAAATCCTTCTTTATAATCAAGACATCAAAATTTACTTTGTGTAAATTTTTGGTATTTTTCTGAAAAAGTTCATTTTTTTTAAAATGCTATATTTTAATTCAAAACCTCCTTTTAATCTAATTTATTTCTATGGTTAGATTATATTTTTAATTTGTTTTGAAGTTTAATTAGAATATATTTTTACCATTTAATTCAATGGTGGTCATTATAATTAATTTCACTTTGAAAACAGACATAAACAAGTGTCAATCTTTTGATAGATGTTGTTTATTAAAAACACGCTATTTGTTTTGACAATGTGAATTAACTATATGATTTATTAATGAAAATTATATGTTTTGAATTTTGTAATATGTACATAATTATTTATTTTGGAATATTAAATTTATCTTAGAGCGAATTTTTGTTATTTTTCTGATAATGTTCATTTTTTAATGAATAGTGAAAAATACAACATTTTAATTCAAAACTGCCTTTTCATCTAATTTATTTATATAGTTATATTGTCATTTTAATTGGTTTTAAGGTGTAATTTAATTATGTTTTTATCATTTAATACAATTTTGTTCATTGGATGTAATTTCACTTTTAAATTGGATGTAAAAACAAATCAATCTTTTGATAGATTTTACTTCTTAAAAACCCGTCTTTGGTTCTGACAATGATAATTATTTTTAAATTAATTACTGCAATTTCTGTGTTTGGAATTTGGTAGAATGGATTCCATATTTGGAATCAGAAGGTACAAATTATTTAATTAATACTATTTTGTTTTTGAACATTAGAATAGTAACGATGATAATTATCTTTAATTATCGTGATTAATTAGTAATCAGGTAGTTAAGGGTAATGAAATAATATCATAATAATATAAAATGACCCCAAAATGTGTCCTAATGCTATTTTTTGTGTCATGGATGACCATGTAATTCCTTGTTCCAACTTAGGGACCCCATGGAATCACTTTTGAGTGATAGTGACATTTTATCATTTTATTTTTAAAGAAAGGAAAATATAACGAAAGTATGAAACACCTAAGTAAAACAATTTTAATTTTGTATACATAAATTATCTCTTAGACTATAAATATTAATTGGAAATATAAAAATATTTCCTATATCATGGTATTTTTTTTATAATTTTTATAAATTAAATAAATAAATTTATTTATGACACCATGATGATGCAGTGATTACCTCATTAATGAACGATTTAAATAAAATGAAAAGATAAGGAAAACTATAAGACTTAGACTTGTATAAAACCTATTGTATGGGTGTATTTTGAACCCTTATCACCTTATACTAGAAATATATCATTGTGGGACCTTTAAAATCCGAAACTCATTTTATAATAAAGTAATTTTCCATGACTTTCCAAAAGTGACCCTCCTCCCTCTTATAAAAGGCCCCAAAATCTACCACCTTACCCACACCTATCAAGCCCTTGGATCATCCAACCTCTGCTCATATTTTCTATACACATACTTATCTTACTCCTATAAGCCTCAATTTTGGCAGAAGTATTTCCAAGGAAGCCTTTGGGCTCAAATCAAAAAGAGTTATTCGATTTGAAGGTAATGTCTTCTCTTATGTTCTTTTGTTTTATTTTGCTTCTACACCCCCATAATATTTTTATTCCTTTATTTTGTAACAACAAAAGTATCTTAAATATACTATTATGTTTTTATCAGAAGTATTTGAGCTACACTCATATACACCTCCATCTAATGGTTAAAGAACATACTGTTTCTGTGGGTGGCGAATTACTGCCTCACGAAACGATGATTGTTCAATCTTCATTTAACACCTCTCATGATGGACATTAAGATGTCACTGTATTTATATATGATATATATATATATATTATTTTTATTTTTTCCTTATGCTTCTGTATTTTTCATTTATTCCATACCTTTGTGGTTTACAAAATGGGTAAACACGATAATTTCATTTTAGGAAGTGCGGACTACCGCCCCCTCAAAGTGATTTGAATCGTTAATTCCATATGTGGGATGTATAAAGGATGAAGTTAATGATATTATATATGATATTATACTTTAATTATAATATACCTATGTATCATTATGTTTTCATTCCATTAAAGTATGAAATAAAAATGAAATTAGCGTTCATGCGTATGTACGACTTACCGTCTCCATGAACGACACATTTCATTTCTTATCTCAAAATGTTATGTACTATTATAAGTACATATATATACTGAATATATATGATATATATTACATATAAATGATTAATATCATTCTGGAATTATAATATATATATCTCTCATTTATTTTTAATTCCATTAATATGACAAAGAAATGAAAGTAGCGTTCATGCGTACGTACGACCTACTGTCTCCATGAACGGTGCATTTCATTTTTTATCTACAAATGTTATATAATAGTATAAAATGAATATATAATGGATATATATGATATTTAAATCATTAATAATATTCTGGAGATGGTGTAATTATAACTACATGGACAATTCTTTTCAAACAAGTTCATTTTTGACTCATGTACCGAACATCAACAAAAACATCTGATATGAACTCACATAATTAACTAATTATTATAACATTATAATATGTGATATGAATTTAATAATAAACTTTAAAGTAGGTCCTTAAGAAATTATAAATTTACCAAAGTTTATTATTCAGTAATATAAAGAAACGAACAAAACAAGTCAGACTTGAGGTAAGGGATCCTACCTCTCTCTTTCTTTTTAAGTACTATCTTTTATGTCATTGCATTAAGCTCCTTTTTCTTATGTTGGGGGACGTTATTTTATATTCCTATTACTGTAAATTTTATGTTAATATGATGATAGACCCTATTTGATCTCGTCAATCTATTTTTTTAAGTTTTAAGTGGCGCCGTTAGGATGTTGAGTTTTCGTAAGGGATTTTTCATCTCACTTTTATTCCTGTGAGATTCATGCTACTTTTGACACTATTTACTTTTTGTTTGGTGTGTGTACTGCACATGATTGTATTATTTGTTTAATATACTTTAATTTATGGGTATTTACATCTTCATTTTATGACCCTTCTTTTATGGGGTGTACATTTTGAAAGTTACCAAAATCGGTAAGGGAACCTCTCACCCTCCTCTTTTTAAAAGACTTATTTTTGTTAGGTCTTTAATTTACATATTCTTATGTTGGGATATGTTCTTATATATCCTTATTGTTGTAAATTTTATGTTCAAGTGATGATATACTCTTTTTATCTCTCATCATTTCATTTTATGAATTTTAAAGTGACGGCATTAGGCTGTCGAATTTTTGTAAGGGAACTTCTTAACTCAATTTCAATTATTTGGGTTAAACTTGTACTCCTTGAATATGTCATTATATGAATATGTGTAAATGAATTTTATTGTTTTACACTTAATATCCACTTATATTGGGTGTATTTATATTTGTCACACATAATTATGTAATTGATTTATCCTTAATCTAAGGATACCGTCTTTGTAAGGGACTTCATCTCAATCTCCTTTCATTGAGGCATATTTTTTTTATACAAAACTTTCTTTTATATGGTGTATAAAACCCTTTTTGACTTTTCATTTCATTTGAAGGGAATATTTCCTCTACGAAGCATTTTACTAAACGACAAAAAGGGATGTTTCTTTTTTTAACATACGCGGTGACAACGACCTTTCCGCCGCCACGAGTATTATTTGATCTTTGGCTTCCTTAACAAGCCATAATGTTTTTAAAAGGAAAATAAATACCATATACTATTTTATGTATTTTGGTATTGAAAATGGTTTTGATAATGTCTTAATTATATCAATGTGTTGTATTGATATCTTGTGACTGAAATATGGAAATGTTATGTTTCCTTTATGCATGTTTTTTGTGATATGATTATATTATGGTTCTTGGGAATTATTTATGAAGACGGGTGGTTCCATGATAAAATAAGGGCGGGTGAGCCCGTGATAGCTCTACAATGAATTGGGTAATGCGAAGGAGTTAAACGCTAAGGTTCCTCCGAAGAGATTTAGGAAATATACTGTGATGGGTATTCCAAACGTAACCATGAGGGTTACTCCCTACGTAAGAATGTTATGAATGCCTCAAGTTACCTTTATGTCTTATGATTTATATGAGTTATACATAAATATTATGATTTTAGAAGGTATGTTATGATTGAAAGTTATGGTTTCATTGATTTGTATTTATCGGCGGGTTAATGTTTCCTTTCATTATGTTATAACCCTTACTGAGTTTTTTATGCTCATCCTAAGTTTTTGAAATGTTTTTCACAGGTTATAAGGAAGGGTAAGAGAAAGGAAGTATTCAAGAAGATTTATATCAAGAAAAGAACTCTTGTTTTATTTAAGTATTTTTTATTGTTGTGAAAAATCGGTTATAGTAGTGGTGTCTACTTTGTAATCTTTTGAGATGTAATAGTTATGTTCTAATTCTCTAAAACATTAAACCTAAAAATATCATCAATGTGAATTATTCATTTAATTCAAGATTAAGTAATGTTTTAAGGCTGAGTCCTTATACCTTAGGACATATTTCATATTATACACTATGTTTTATTTTAAATTGTGTATTTAATATCCCTTTAATATTTTATAACATGATAATTTCATTATTCATGGAATCTATTATTTCATTTGAAATCATATCCTTCAAGGGGTTTTGAATTGAAAGTTTCTAAGGTTGTAAGGTGTTATTTGTATTAAATTTAATTTCATGAGACGTGTTTGATATTTTTCACCATTATTTATTTTATATAGTTTATTCACTATCTTATTGATTCCATGTATGAAATATATCTCATTTCATGATATTTTAATGTCTATTTCATGGTATTCATCTCAATCTCATTTGATTCTTATGTTACCAACACCATGAGGATTTCATCCCTAATATCATTTTTAAATAAATATTTCTTTTGAAAGGTTATCCATGTGGGGAATTTGTACAATTTTATCTCTAAAAACCCTATAATTTTTCTCTCTTATGGTTATTCATGGGGTCTTACTTATATTCTCCCAATTTTATTATAACAACCCAAGTAATATTGACAATATATTAATTTCATACCTTATTAATATTCATTGAGAGTTATATTCCAACAAACCTATACCCAAATGGAAAAGGCTCCTGATATTCATCTAGGAGGTCCTAAGGAAAGATTTATTGGGTAAAGGTACTATTACTGTACTATGCATGTAGTGACATAGATGATGATGCAGGCAGGCGGTGACGCAGACACGATACAGGAAGGTGGTGATGCAATCATGACACAAGGTTGGTGAAGCATGAATAATGATACAAGAATGGTGTTGCACTGGTATTTTGGGATATGTTATGGGCTTCATACCCACTGGGCCTATGAGCCATGTACTAAATAAATAAGGCTTGATGGGAGGGATATCCCCTTGGGTGGGGGGGCTATGGCCTCCCTTTTTAGACATTGTGTGTGGTGTGTGTTTAAATGTAATTGTACACACAATAACCTAATATATATTAATATTTATATTAATTATAATAATATGAAGTAATTTTCAGTAAAAAAGGAAATGGTTTTATTCTTACTAAGTTCATTTTAATGTATTATATGGTTTTATTAAAAATACCAATATAAAAATTTTTGAAGTTTAATTTTCTTAAAAAATATATAATTTATAATATCACCAATGAAAATTTATCTTAGACTAAATTTTTTGGAATTTTCGGAAAAATTTTATTTTGGAGAGAACAGTGAAAAAATACCGATTTTTGTAAAGTTGTTATTTAGTTCTAATAAATAAATTAATTTAAATTTATAATTATATTTTTAATATTATATTAAATTAATAGAAGAATCTTTTAATATTAAATAATCTAATTAATTACATAGTAATCCACATTATACTTTATTTTGGTATAAATTCATTTTTGGGCTTAAAAATATTTTTTTTCTAAAAATAGTTTTTATTTGCACAATGTGATTTTATCACAATAAATTATATTAATATTTATAATTTTTTAATTAAATATATATTTATATATTCAAAAAAATAATTTGATATTTTTTGATAGGAAATTAAAGAACGTAAATCAAGTTTTATGCTTAAAAATGCATTTTTTTTCTAAAAACAGGTTTTCGTTGAGTTTTACACGCTTATTTAAAATTAATTTCTACCACTTATAGAAATTAAATTTGATAAAATTGATTCCTTATTTGGAATAATAATATAAAAATTTATTAATGAATGAAATTTCATTTTTGATTATTATGAATAGTAACTTTGGTAAAAAATGTGTGACCATAGTAAAATGGTAAGTCAGGTTAACCCAGGTTAAAACTAAGTGTTAAGGCCACACAATTTCATATTAATTATTATTGGATGAGTGTATATCTACCCTTATCACCTTATATGATAAATTTATTTTTCATGGGACACTTTTCCATGAAAATGACTTAATAATATTTTATTCTTTTAAAAAATTCCAAATGTGTCCTCTCCCTCACTTATAAATAGACACCCATTCTCCTATTCTATATATACTTAAAAATCCTCTTATATCATCCAATAACTAAAAAAATACATTAATAACATCTATACCAATGTTCTCGAGGCTCTTTTTTGATCAAAATACCTTCCTATATAGGATTTAGGTATAAACATGAGGAGGTTGTCTCAAGAAGAGGTATAGTTCTTAACCGAGCATTTTTGTTTTATTTATTTTTCTTCCTCCTCAAAATCTTCCTCAAACATAATGAAATAGTAACATCAGTATATAAAATATACTGTAATGTTATTATGTATATTTTATAACCCATTTTCATCCACTTAACCATATAATAAAAAATAAAAACATCGTTCGTGCATATGTGCGGATTACCATCTTGTGAGGCGGTGCATTTCATTTTTCATGAACAAATCTTATAGTTGGTCATAATAATGGATCCAAAACAAATAATATGATATATATGATATAAATTTAATTCTTTAATGGAAAATAGATATAATATTATACTTCCTTCTTTACCATTTAATGAAAAATAAAATCATTGCTCTTGTGTATGTGCATACTAGCGCCTTGCGAACCGATATATTTTATTTTTCTTGAGTACCTCACATGGATTGTATATATAGATGGATTTAAATAAATAATATTATATTTATGATATAATCATAATTCTATAAATATAAAATAATACTTACTTTATTTTCCTCACGTTCATTGAAAAATGTAAATTTTAGTCATGCGTACATACAACCTACTGTCTCCTTAATTGTAACATAATTAATTTTTCATAACAACCATACATAGTTGGTTTTAAAATTATAAATAATAAATAATATTATAATTTTAATATTATTAAGATTATATAAATGATATAATCATGACCTATTTGAACAAATTCAACCCATCAAAGTCATTTTGGGCTTATGAACCAAACATCCTCAAAACATCCAAAGTAAACTTAATTAATTAAGTGATTAAGTATGAAATTGATGTAAGTGAAATAAAATGAATAATAAACATGAAATTTTTTATTAATAAATTAAATAATTAACATTATTTTATTATTCAGGAAGATAAAAAAATAAACGACAAATCAGATTCGAGGTAAGGGACACTTTATATAAAAACCTCATTTTAAATGTTTATAAATATTTATTGTCTAAATATTTTTATTCCATGTCCATATTCATAAAATTATTTTATGAATATATTTATATTTACATAAATAAATTATAAAGGAAATATTATGTCTCTTTTTTTTACTTTCCTTTAAAGGTTTTGAAGTGTAATCTTTTTACATATTTTATATAGAACATTTTGACTTTCTATACAAAAGTAAAAAAGGAATGTTATATTTTAACATATACGATGGAAATGGGTTTCTCGCCATTGCAACCATTATTTGATATTTGGATTAATATTTAATATTACATGTTTTTCTCAAATAAAAACCCTCTTTCCATTTGTTCTGGGTATTTTGGTTTTGAAAATTGGGTTTTAAAGGAAAGGGATATATTAATATCCGAAAATGTTTTACTAATGGGTTAAAAAGTATATTTTTATGAGTTTGATGATGGAAATATAATATTTTATATGTTTTATGTATGTTATAGTTCTTGGAAATTGTTTATGACAATGAGAGAGACTGGTATAGCTCTACAATGCATTGGGTAATGGTAATGTTCTCTAGAGAATTATATTGGAATTAACCGAGTAGGTTATTACATTTGTAAGTGTTCATATAAGGGTTCTATTAATATGATGTGACAAGGAACATACATGAATTTTCTATGCTTGTTAATGAGTTTTCATGGAAATAATTTTATTTCAAAATGTAATTTAATGATCACTTTTTTAAATTAATGATTATTCCCTTTTTGGGTGAAAGGTATGTTTTTAGGAAAATGTATTTCATAGGTTATCATGAGTTCTAAGAAATTCTCATGATTATGATTTTGCTTTTATGTTTTATTATATAATGCTTTATGAAGAGCTTTGGGTAGTGATAGATTTCATGTGTAATTAAATGATTATTTGAGCTCAAATTTTATTATGTAAAAGGTAAACTCTCTTATATGATCTCATTATTTTAAAACTGACCAACAAGTTTATTTATTCATTTTTATATGTATCTTACTGAAATTGTTTCACTTGTATCACATTTTCAAATGTTTTTCATAGGATTTAAGGATTATTAGGTACAATTATGAATTCAAGTTGAAAATCATGATGATGTTTCATGAAAAGAAAAATTGTTTCATTTTTAAAAGTATTATCTTATGAAAAAATGGATACTAAGTGGAAGTGTTCAGCTTGTAATGTATGAGTTTGTTATGTAAGAGTTACAGCATATTTATCTAAAATTATAAACTAAAAAAGACATTTGATAATGTAATAAATTTAATTCATTTTTAAAAATTAAATTATGGGTTGAATAGAAACTGGTCCCTTATATTTATTTTCACCCTTGGATCATTATTTAATCACTGTATGAAAACTATAACTAACTTTTATTTTTTAGCAGAGAACCTCCCTTTTTTACATGTTCACATTAATTAGATACCTTTTCAAATGTCATTTTATATGACTTAATAATTTATTAAGGCCATTTTATACTACTTGACCTTCTTTAAAATATTTAAATAAATTTTTAAAATTTTTTTATGGGCCATTTTCATCAAAGTGTAAAAAGAATATTTTTTAAAGTAAACTATGTGAACACATATTTACATTACATTTTTTATTTTATATGAAACATTATCTCTATGTTTTCATGGATTTTAAAAGAAATCAATTTTTACTTAGTTTTATAAAATATTTCTTTTAAAATGATTTCAAAGGACCAAGGATATTTCTTAGTTCCAAAGTAATTTTTCTAAAACTCATAAAAGTGTTTTCATCTATGTCTTTATCCTTTAATATATCTTATACCTGATCAAGGATTTTATGAAAATGATATCATCCAAATTCTTTCTATGTATGGGTTATGAACTGTTCTTTTGTATCACATAAATTATCCATCACTACCTTTTTCTTTCCTAGTCATATTCAGTGTATAACCATAATTTTATTTTCATTTCCTCTACTTTGTGAATACTCTATTTTCCATTTCTCTGATTAAATAATTTCTACCTAGATACCATGAATCAATTAATTAGGGGAAATTATTAAATTAACTATATAACCTTTATTTATATGGTATAAATTCTATATGCCACCTTATCTTAATTTAAGGGTATTTACCAATAAATTCACTAAATATATTTGGATACCTATTTATTTTTCTATGAGTATATCATGTTATGATTATTGATATAATTATAAATATTTTCCTTATTTTATTTAATGTGAATAGTATATAAAACCAATTTTCTTCATATGGGTTATTTATGATGAATGATTAAATTCTTATAGTACACATATGTGAGAATGATGATGGGTGGGGTCCTATATCATCCTTCAATGCAATGGTTTAAGCTGATATATCATTAGATAGTCAGGTGCATACATAATGATTTTGTTCACACATGTGTGTTCATACTGAGTTTTCTCACATTTTTAAGCATGGACATAATGAGTTTGTTCACATAGGTGTGGATATAATGAGTTTTATAACAAGGTTTTCCTAATATATGATTATTTTATATTTATAAAAAGATATTTATGCTACATTTCCATGTTATTCCTTAATTTTATTCTTGTTCTTATTCATATGTTACTCTCTCATGGATTATTTTTGTCGGAATATTTTTTCCCACTCTTTTGATTCATGTCTTATATTATACCAATCTTTATACCCAACTAATGAATTTTTATATATGATTTATTGGGTATAATATTCTTATATACTTTAATTATACCCATTTTCTCATCTTATTCTCACATATGATCATTGAAAATTATCTCTTATGTTTATGCCTACTTAGTGTTTGAGCTCACCCCTCTCTTATGGTTATATTTCCCCAGGTTATGAAGGAAAGTACTATGTATGATGTTTCTAGAAGGGTATCTTGCATGGATAATTTATGGGAGATGTTTAATACTTGTTATGGATTAATCAGTTGATCATACAATGTTAACATTTCCATTGGTTGAAAAATACCTGGGTTTTGTTAGTTAATGTTTTGTCCTAATTCTCAAAAACTCAAAAACTAAAAGATCATGGTAATATATTTTAATAAAATATTTTTTAAGCCATGTAATCAAACAATAACATTTGCGGGCTTCCATATTTGGTATCAGAGCATGCTTTAGATAACTTTAGATGTTATGATGTTAGTTAAGGATAATTTAATGGTTAATAAGTTAAGTTTGATCATAATTTCTAAGTTACAGAAAAAAATTATATTAGTTTGGGTAAAATTGAATATTTTTGGGATTGGGATAAGTGAACTTTTTTAAGATCCCTAACTTATAATAAGGTAAATACTTGATTTATTCTGGGTAACTCCCTTTATAAATTTTTATGAAGTGTTCCCTAATAATGTTAGGAGGATCAGGGGTGTACTAAGGATTTAGGACATGAAAATATAATAAAATAATCTATATTGGGAAAAGCTCATGATTGGAGCATAATTAGTACTAATCGTGCTCCTTAACTGTGCAACCTATAAGGGGAGGGTTCATAGTTAACAAATAATGTAAAGGGGAATCCTATAAACCATGTGTCCTTGTAGAGTTCCAAAATCATGAACTCTACACAGTTTTCCAAATAGTGTTGGATCCTCAGGAGACTGTGAAACCTAGGAATCCTCTTGGATAGAGGGTGGAACATAGTTGACGCATGATTTGGCCAACCATTCATCCAAACCACGCACCTTATTAAAAAAGGGAATTTCCCATTTCCCCTTGGGACTTAAGGTATCTAACTTGATATTTCCATCATTTTTTCCTCCTATATCCTAGGTGATGAACCTTTCTTCCAAAATATCTTCAAGGATGAATCATTTTCTTTTCTTGGTTATTTTGAGTGTCTTTGGGTGGGAATTGAAGATCTAGGTGAGTATAATACTCCTACTACTTCTATTTTTTGGAAAAAGGTCTTGTGTGATTGTTCTTTTCCTTCTAAATCCATAAAAAACTATTTTTATAGTAGATTTTAAGTTTGTGATTTGAAGGTTCTTTGAGTTTGAATAAAGGAATGAGGTTAATCAAGAATCCATTTATAAACTTCAGGTAGGTGGTCTATAAGTTATATCCCATAGCCTTGATGTTATTTATGTGTACGTGGTTTTGATCTTGGTGTCATTATACAATGAATTTTTTCTTTAGTAGGAAATGATTAATTGGGAATCTAAATGATGTGTTGGACCCCTTGCGATCCCCGTGGGATCTTATAAGGATGAATGAACTGGGCCTATGGACACCCATGGGGTGGGAATCTCCCTTGAACATAAAAATTGGGATGTTAAATGATGAGTTGAAGGATCTATGAGATTAAACAAATTATAATTGTGATTTACAGATTAACATGACATGATGGGGTGTTTCACTTAACTTAAAAGAGTTAAATGAGTTATGGAATACAAATGGATGAATGGGATAAATGGTTAAAGAGGATTGGACACCTGGTTAAATGGATTGGAAGGGTAAATTAATAGTTTTAATGTGTTGAAATAGTAAAATTGGTATGTTATGATAATTGAGAGCATAATTAATGTGATGAACCATGAAAATGTGATAAAATGGAAATAGTGCACCCGTGTTTATAATATGTGATAAAATTTTACAGATAAAAAACCTTAGTAATGTGAACTAATGGTTGGTGGGATGATGGAATGATGATACACTCCCATGGGTGGGCTATAATTATGTTCTAGGAAATCCTATACCTAGTCGTTTTTGGGGAAAGGACTGATGCTCCTGATCCTAAGGGTATGAACCTAGAATTCTATATCATGGTTGGGATGGTTAAACATAATGTTCTGAGTCCTATTTGGATTCATGGTTTGAGGATCCATGTTTTCTAACCTATGACCCTTTGAGACATGGTTTAGATGGCCAACATGGGCTGAAGAAGGTTAGATGAAATGGGTAAAACATGGAACTATGAATGCAAGTAATTAATCAAATTAATGTTAAATAATGGAACCTGTTTTATTTTGTTGTTTTCATTATTATTTATACTTTTTCATGATCTATAGTGTACAAGATGTTTTGTAGACACTATTGGTGGCATCCTACTATGTTTTACTCACACCGTTCTTAGGCTGCCATTGGGTACCTGAGTAGACTTCATTGTTATAGATCAGGATAAGCGCAAAGGGCCTATACTTGATGGTTTATTTAGAGCTTAGATATGTGCATATATTAGGGGAGAAAACCTAATTTCAGGACCCATTTTGGGGATTCTTTAGTGTGTATTTATTTTGGGTCTTCCTTTACACTTGGAACTATATGACAGAACATGGAATATTTATTGTTTGGTTGTGGTCATGTACCCAGTTTTGGAAAATTATTGAGATGCTTGATTATTGTTTAAATTATTTATATTAGTTTTTATTTTATATACTATGGATTAGTCTGATAAATAGGATATAGTATCCTTATGTGTTTCATCAGAACCTCTCTTCTAGTTGGGTTCCTCTAGTATATGGGTAGGTGCACCTAAGGTCATATACCGAACCGTCTCGGGACACCTGGTTAGTGTCACCTAATTCGGGATGTTACGAAGTGGTATTAGAGTGTTTTTTATTTTTTGATATTTATTTTATATAGGGAAGGTATACATGATACTATGAGGTGTCTATCCTTGGAAATGAGATTGTTTATGGGAGTATCTAACCCATGTATGGGGGAAAAATCAATCACCCAAGGTGGGATTGCTTTTCTTGATGTTTGTCTTTATATTTGGATGTTATTTCACCATGGGTAATACACTTGTTGTGTGATACTATTTTATGAAATTTCCTTTGTGTCCTATAACAGCACAAGGTTTGTATATACATGCATCATTTTAGGCACTTAGGGATACATGTAACATGTATCATTTTAGGCCCACATGGGAAAATGGGTTATGGTATAGTATGGAAATTGAAAATCTATCTTGATTATATTGTAATATTAATGAAATTTTTTCTAATAGAGATTTTATAAATGTATAAATAATTTAAAGATGGTTGTGGGGTGTTTAAAACTACATCTAACGTATTTTGAAATTTAGGAAGTTTGGTTTACCCTGTGTGATTCGTGGCCCAAGTTAGGGGTGGTTGAGAATAGTGATGGTGTTATGGTTATATCTGTTGGGATAATTTTGTGAATTGAGTTTCTTATGGCTAGTTACACTCTTTTTTTTGCATAATTGTGAAAAATATTATGTGTTTTGAGATGTTTGTTTGGAATTTTAGGGAGATTCCACCATGATGATGTCTATCAGTTGGGTGAAAATAGGACATCACCAAGTATGCTCCTCTAATAGTGGGGAAAGAACCCCAATTAATTCTAGGTAATAGGTGGGGAGATCAATTTTATGAGAAATTCAACCATTTTATATAGTTTATGGAATGATACCTAGGGAAGGCTATGCGAAGTATGTTCAACTTGAAAAGGGAGTTCCAGCTTCATCGCCCTTCAATGTTTTCTAGAGATGGTAGACCTAAGGCAGTAGAGCTTTGGATTGAATCCATCCATATGATTCTAAATCACTTAGAGACCCCACCAAAGAAAAGAGTTAATGTAAAAAATTATATGTTTTGAGGACTAAGGAATTTCTGGTGAGATATTTGGGATCAAAATAAGAATATGAAGGGAATGGAATGGAAGGAATTCTAGGACAAGTTCCTGGAACACTTTTACCCCAAGACCTTGAGGCATAATAATACTAAAGAGTTTATGCACTTGACTTAGGGAAGAATTATGGTGATGGATTATGATGGTCGATTCATATATTTATAGTGTTTTTGTCCAACATTGATAGGAGAAGAGTTAGTTGTGGCTAGTCTATTTAAAGATGGGATTAGATGTGAGATCAAGTCCCAGGTAAATATATTTCTATTTAATAGGTTTGATGAGGTAGTGAATCATGCTCTCATTTCTAAGGGGAACCTAAATGAAACTTTTTCTGGTGGAAATATTGTTTTAGTTGGGTGATCTAGTGGTACAATTCCAATAGTATTAAGTGATGTTATGAGAATTTCTACCAAAGTAGGGGAAGAAAAAGTAGTTAGGGAAGAGGAACTTTCTTTCAGGGAGGTAGCTCAATTATCTAATATCGATGTGGAAATCTAAGACACATGTGAGGTTAGAATCCTCGACCACCAATATAATTTCATACATTTGGTAGGATATATCACATACAGAGGTTCTACAAGAACCCATAATAAGAGGGAAATGGTGGAGGATTTATGCTAGTACAGAGAACTGATAGGGGGTAAGATACTCCATATCAATATGAAAGTTAGAGTTCCACCATCCATACTGGTTGGGGTAGGGGATGTGGTACTCTATGATAAGAGAGTATATATCATAAGGGGTGTGAAACACTGGGAACTCATACTGGGGCTCGGGATAGAGGGGTAAGTCATCTTCATGCAGTTTATCTTACACCTAGTGGTGGAAAGGTTAGAATATTGACTGTTCGAGATAAAATTCTTATAGATTCTACAATTTCTAATGCTTTATTTGATACAGGATCTTCACATTATTTTATATATTCTTAGTTTTTGAATGTTTTGGGTCTTTTAGTAGAATATATGTGTGGGGTTATGTCTATTTACACATCGTTATAAGTACGAGTAGAAAGTATCTACCAATGTAAGAAGTGTTCTCTTGAGGTTGGTGGGTACCATTTCCTTTGGGACTTTTTTGTTCTTGAGATGTAAGGTTTTGACCTAATATTGGGGATGGATTGGTTTGTGTTTTATTGAAACCATATCAATTATTACCTCCAAGGGGTAATGTTCATATCTCTTAATGGTGACACTAATATTCACTACGGGGAATGAGATATCCAGGAAGTTCATATAGGGTAAGTTCATCAACAGTTAGGTGAGCTCAGAACCCAATTGGAATGACTTATTCTTGATGATGGTGTAGGGTAGTATGATGTATTTACTCCTATGGTGGATTGGTTTTAGGATGTGTTTCATAAGGATTTCATGGGTTTTCTATCCAAGAGAGATGTGAATTTCATGTTTGAGTTAGTACCTGGAGTTGATTTGGTCTCCATTATTCCTTATAGGATAACACCAATAGATATTCAATAGATTACTACTTAGTTATAGGAGTTGGAGGGTAAGGGATTTATCCATCCAATCACTTCACCTTGGGGTTCTCCACTTTTTTCTTAAGAAATACGATAGATCATTGCCCATGTGTATCAATTAGAGGAAGTCAAATAGGATGAAAATTAAGAACTGGTATACTCTTATACATATCTATAATATTTTTGACCAACTAATGGGTACTTTCATGTTCTAAAAGATCTATTTTAGGTCATGATATCATCATTTGTGGTTGAGACCTTTTGATACACTACAAATTGATTTCAGAAGTAGGTATAGTTTGTATGAGTTCATTATTATTCCGTTTAGGTTGATGAATTCTTCCATAGTGTTTATGTCCTAGATTAACCAATTTTTTTACCCATTATTAGATTAGTTTGTTGCTGTTTCCATAGATTAAATCATGGTGTAGACCCATACTAATGATGATCATGTCAAACATCTTGACATCATATTGAGTACACTGATAGAGAATCAATTATACAACAAGATATCTAAATGTAGTTTATAGATCAACAAAGTGCATTTCTTAGGTCACATAATCTTTGAAGGAGTGTTAGAAGACCTAGAGAAAGTGAAATCAGTTGTATCTTGGGAGTATGCCAAGAATGTTTTTTATATCAACAGATTCTTGGGTTTGGAGTGCTATTACCAAAGGTTCATCAAGAACTTTTCTTGATTGGTAGCACTGATTTCAGGCTTAAAAAAATAAGGGTATAAAGTTTAAATGGTATGGAGAATGTGATAATTCCTTCTAGGAGTTGAATAAGATCTTGAATACCATGAATATTTTGATCCCACCTAAGTTGGTTAAGTGGTATACTTTGTTTTGTGATGTGTCTGGGGTCAGAATTAGAGCAGTGTTGATGTAGGGAGATCAATTCATGGTGTATGGGTCTCAAAAGATAAATCCACATGAATTAAATTACCATATGAACAATATTGAGTTAGGTATAGTGGGTTATGATTTAAATTGTGTGTGGAATTACATGTTGGGTGAACAGTTTATTATGTATTCCAAAAATAAAATCTGGAAGTACATATTTTTTCAATGGGATTTGAACCTCCAACAGTGAATATGTGTCGATTATATGAAATATTTTGATTTTGAGTTGGCCTATACTCTAGGAAAATGGAATAGTGTTGCTGAAGATTTAATCCAAAAGATAGAGACTCAGGTAGTCCATGAGTCTAGTTTTGAGGGGAAGGTGATGGCCTTGTCTGCTAAGATACATATAGAGGTTCGGGAGGGACAGATATAGATGACTCTCATATACTTTTAAATTTATTCCTCACTCCTAATATATATCAAGGAGATGCAATATGAAGATTCAAAGTTTTTTTCTTGAGGTAAATCCTTGAATATGGGGAGTCACCTTCTGAAAAGACTATAAAAAATGATGAGATTATTTATGTTTATGGCCATGTGGTTGTGATCACATGTATGTGAGAGGAGATGATGGTGAATTCCATGCCTCTAAGTGGGTGGTTCATCCTAGTTTAAAAACAAATTATGATCTTTGTAGATAGTATTGGTGGAAAAGGATGAAGAAAGTGGTTGAAAGTTTTTTGATGTGGTTCTACACATATCAGTATGTGAAGGAAGAGCATCAATGGCTAGGTGGTATACTGAAATCATTTCCCATTCTAGAATGGAAGTGGGATGATGTCACCATAGACTTCATGGCAGGTATTATAAGGAAACCATATAAGAATGATGCAATATGGGTAAATGTTGATCAGATGAGAAAGGTGATACATTTCATATTGATTCAAGAGACTTTTACCATGGACTAGTTGGGTGACTTATATGTTTGGGAGATAGTGTGGTTGCACAAGTTTCCATGAATTACTATTTGAAATCGTGATCTATATTTTAATTTATGCTTCTAGAAAGTCTTTTAGAAGGTGTTAGGTAATCAGGTGTTTCTGAGCATGAATTTATAGCCAAAGACATATGGATAATCAAAGCATACCATCCAGGTTCTAGAGGACATTCTGAGAGATGCATCCTTGATTTTGGTGGAACTTGGGAAAATCACTTGGCACTTGTTGAGTCTTCCTAAAAAATAGTTACTAGGTGACTATTTGGATTGCATCAAATGAGGTTCTCTATGGTAGGATTTATAGATCACCATTGTGTTAGATGGAAGCTGGCGAGTTAGAGTTGTTGGGACTGAGTCTTCTGAAGGAGACGTTGGAGCAGGTTTAGTTGATTCAGAAATGTATAACTATGAATTAGTGTAGGAATAAGTCATATGATAATTGATGATGATGACGTATTGATTTTACTGTGGGTGATCATGTGTTACTTTGGGTGTCACTGAGATTGGGGTATCTTCAGATTCATAAATAGGGTAGTCCTACACCCATGTATATAGAGCCATTTGGGATTCTAGATAGGATCGTACTGATGGTGTACTGAATGGATATTATACAGTGGTATGATAGTATAGAAGATATTTTTCATATCTCTTAGCTTCGACAATATCACCCCGATCCTCGTTATGTGATCGATGTTGAAGAAGTAGATCTTGAGGCTGATGTGTCCATTGAGGAGCATTTAGTTCGTATTGAGGATTAGAGTGAGAAAGTATTGCAGGGTAAGACCGTGCCATTGGTTTAATTATTGTGGTAGTATGACAGTGTTTAAGATGAAACTTGGGAGAGGTAGGATGATATGTGAGCTCGTGGAATGATATTTTTAACTTGGAGGCCCAATAATTCTTGGGAGTATGGCTCAAGGATAAGCCATTATAATATGGGGATGTTATAAGGCCCCTAACTTCTAATGAGGTATGTTATTGTTTAATTTTGAGTAACTCCTCATATAATGGTTAAAGAAATATTCCCTAATAATATTAGGATACCTATGGGGTGTCTTGGGGTTTCATGACATGAAAATGGAAGAAAATAGGCTATATTTGGAAAAGTGCGTGGTTTTTGTATGGTTAGTACTAAACGTATGACATAACCATGCAACCTATTGGGGGAGGGTGTATGGTTAAAAAACCATGCAAAGGGGGAACCTTCAAACCATGTGACCTTGGAAAGATCCAAACACATGGCCTCCATATAGTTTTTCAAACCGTGCGGACTCCCTAGGAGACCGTGCGACTCATGCCTCCTTTTGGATAGAGGGTAGTGCAAGATTAGTGCATCGTTTGGCCAACCATGCACCTCATTAAAATGAGTAATTTCACATTTCCCCCCTCATTATTTATGGTTTCTAACATAATTTTACCTCATTTCTTCCTCCAGTATCCTAGGTGATGAAACTTTCTCCTCTAAGATCTCCAAGGATAAATCTCCTTCTTTTTATGTCCATATGGAGTGTTGTTAGGTTAGAATAGAAGATTCGGGTGAGTCTAACACTCCTATTACTTCTATTTTCTATAAAATGGCTTGTTTAATTGTTCTTATCCTTATAAATCCCTAAAAACTTGTTTTTTCAATAGTTTATAAATTTGGGATTTAAAGGGTGTTTGAGTTCGAATCAAGGGATAAGATTAAGCGAGAGTCTGTCTATAAACTTGGGGTAGGTGTTATATAACTCATAACCCATAGTCTTAATTTTTATTATGTATATGTGGTTGTGATATTTGTACCATTATACTACACTTCTATTTTACTTTGTAAGAAATGATAAATTGGGTATTTAAATGATGTGTTGGACCCATCACAATCCCCATGGGATCCAATGAGGATGAATGAACTAGACCTATAGACACCCATGGGGTGGGTCTCTCCTTTAAGAAAGGAAATTGGGATGTTAATTGATGATTTTAATGGTTTATGAGATTAAAAAAATTCTAATTGTGATTTATACTTTAGTATAACATGATGGGGTGTTTGACTTAACTTGAAAGAGTTAAATGAGTTATAAAATAAAAATGGATGAATGTGATAAATGGTTAAAGAGGCTTGGCCTCATGGTTAAATGGATTAGAAGGGATAATTAATGTTTGTAATGTGTTTAAATAGTAAAATGGAAATTTTATAGGAATTGAGAACATAATGAATGTAATGAACCATTAAAAAGTGATAAAATGGAAGTGAAACACACATGTTAAAATTGTGTGATAAAAGGATAAAGATGGAGAGCCTTGGTAATGTGAACTAATGGTTGGTGGAATGATGGAATGATGCTCCAATCTTATGGGTGGGCCAGATTGATGCTCTAGGCACCCCTATGAATAGTAGTTTTTTGAGTAAAGGATTTATGCTCCTAAACCCAAAGGTATGGACATGGTGTTCTATATCATTGTTGGGATGGTAGGACATGGTGTTCTGAGTCCTGATTGGATTCATTGACCAGGGATTCATTTTTTATGACCTATGTCTCTTTCAAACATGGTTTTTATGACCGACATGGGATAAAGTAGGTTTGATGAAATGGGTAAAACATGTAACTATGAAAGAAATTAATTAATCTAATTAATGTTAAATGATGGAACATGTTTTTTTTTGTTTTCACTATTATTTTTACTAATCATATACTATATTAGATTGGATATTTTTTAGGCACCATTTTTGGTGGCCTACTAAGTTGTAATCATATCCTACTTGGGACACTATTGTGTACCTGAGTAAACTTCATGGTTACAGGTCAAGATAGAGGAAAATGATCTATTATTGAGGGTTGATTTGGGGCTTAGGGATGTGCATGGATGAGGGGATCGAGACTAATGTAGGGACCCATTTTGGGGATTCTTAAGTGTCTTTATTTTAGGTTTTCCTTTAAAATTGGCACTGTATTACCCAACATGGAATATTTACTGTTTTTGTGGCCTTGTACCTAGTTTTGGGAAATTTTTGAGATTATCGATTGTTGTTTACATTGTTTCTATTAGTTCTTATTTTATCTACTATGGATTTCTTTGATAAAGAGGGTACAATATCCCTGTGTTTTTCATCAGACCCTTGCTGCTAGTTGGAAGCCTTCAGCGTACTGGGAGGCATGCCTGAGGTCATGTGCCGAACTGGATCTAGGCACCAGATTAGTGGCATCCGGGTCAGGATGTTAAAAATTTTGTGAAAACCCTAGGGATAAATCTAACTATAAATCTATGTATTGGATAACATGTCAATGTTTTGGAAAGTAGTAGAGATTGTGTGGTTCTCTTAGTAATTAAATCCCTATCTGGGTACTAGAAAGTGGATGTGGTTGTGGTACAAATGAATCTAGGGAAAATCAGTTTGAAAAAGGATGGTTAAGTATAAAATCCATCTTCACTCTGGTGTATGTTAACTAGGATTTAGATTGTACACCTTTCTAGACACTCTCGAGGGATATTATTTGGTTAACCACATTATATTTATAAAACATTATTAAGGATTTGAGTATGATGTCAACTAATCAAGTTAGATAACCTAATAGGAAAATAAACATGGATAATAAAGGATTGAATAAAGAGAGTCATAGGTTGTACTAAAATAATCATATATTAAAAATAAAGGTGTCAAATGGGAATTTATTGTTAGATTTATGTTTTAATATCCATATTTTGAATATTATCATAACCATTTTGGTTTTAGTATTCAGTTTAAACATGATAATGAGAATGAAGATGAGAAAGGTATGTATCTAGAAAATACAATGTTTTATAACCAAATAAGGGAATATACATAAAATTTTCATAATCTTCATATATTCCAGTTATGATGGAAAATGTGAGTTTTCTAGTCTTACCTAAGGTAGCAAGGTTGATATAGAAAATAAATCTTGATAATCTTAGCTATTTTCATTAGTGAGTGATATTTATCGATTATATTCCTCAACATTATAAAATTCATTAGTATTATGTAAAACACCTAAGGATTGTTCTTTATTATTTTTTCTGTAAAGTTTTGGAAACATATATTAAATATTACAAATAACCTTGAAAAGTGATTTTATGACAATGTTATATTTTTGAGGATAACTATTGAAGAACACATTATTGAGGGATAGATAAATCTTAGATTTAATATAACCTTGATGTTGAGATAATAATGGGTAGATTGATTTTTAAAAATCAAGTTATAAAATATTGGTAACCTTGGTTTTGATAATTGATTAATTATATTTTGGGTTATGTTCATCGCATTTTTTGGTTGCGGTATATAGTGGCTAGTGTTGTGATTTTATGACCTCATGTTTAATACTATTTGAGAGTTAAAGGTTGGATTATTTCTAAAGGAATATATGATTTCATTGTGGTTTAATGTCTTATATATTAGAATGGTTTTGGGGAAATTATGTTATAGAGAATATTTATTAGGGTATATTCATACTTGGGTATATGATTGTATGAAAGATTAATGTTTTTTGAGGAAAGATATGTAAATTAATATATCCTAAGAGAGTAAGGATGATGTCATATTAGAACTTATATCCCAAATTATAAATATATTAAGAAAACCCTTTCCTACTTTACTTAGAGATTAATAATTAAAATTTTAAGGTTGTAATTTATTTAAGGGGATAAAGATGTAATGACCTGAGAATTCCAATCCTTTAAATTAATATTATCTTTGATAGATTGTGTCACACGCAACACAAAAATAACACAAAAATAGAATAAAAAATACCAAAACAAATTAAAATTAGATGAATATTATAACCATTGGTAAATAAAATGATAATAATTAATTAAAATAATTTCATATTAGTATTTTTCTATGATTGATATGTTTTAAAAAAGGATGCCTTTCCAAGAACCATTTAAAAAACGGGGTATTAACTTAATAAATTAAATTGATAATAGTTAAAATTTTATTATAATAGGTAATATTTATATTTATAAAATATTTTTGAAATATTCAATTATTTATAAATTTATATGAAATGATATTACTGACACATAAATTTCAAAAAGATATTTTTCAATAAAAATATTTTTTTATATTTTTTATTTTCATTTAAATTAGTAAATATATAAATTTTATAGTTTTAATTTGATAAATAAAAATAATTTCTGAATTTATAATTTCAAAATTAAATTTGGGTTATTTTTTTATATTTTTTTGAAATAATTGAATTTTAGGTGAATATTTAAAAATATAGTTTTTACTAAAATCATAGTGTTTATGACTATATCAAGAAGTAAGTATAACTTAATAACTTATAAAACCCTTTCATGATCAAATATTTATTTAAGGAGTAAAAATATACATTTAAAAATACTATTATTAATTTATAAAACCCATTTTTAACAACTTAAGTAATATTTTCCAATATTTTTTCGATCTTTTCTTTTAATTAAATACTTTTTTGGTAAAATTTATTTTGGATTGATTTTAAATCCACATAAATTTTATTTTTTTATAATAAACCACTATATCATTAAAATCAAATACATTAATAATTTTATCATACATATAAATTTTAATCTTAAAAGCACACTTTTTTTAAAAATAGGTTTTTACGTGTTACATGCATTAATATCAAAATTAATTTTTTTTGACACAAATAAATTTTATTTGATAATATAGATTTCATAATTTTAATAATTTATTCTAAATTATTTAATAATTTTCATTTTTTTAGTTATGAAAATTTAATTACTTATGTAAAAATTAGTTACCACGATAAAACAAAAAATAGTACAAATGAAAATTCTAACAGTAAAGGACTTGAAGAGACATTTAAAACATGTTTTAAAATAAAATTTTGATGTATTATTGAACTTAACTCATATAAAACTCCATTATTGTATATTTTAGAGTCTTCTTGACTTGTGAAACATGTGCTCTCTTTATATTAAGTTGAAATATTTATAAAAATTCCATTCTCACCACTTATAAAAGAGGCATCTCAATACCCCTTCAAGACTACCCTAAAATTCAGTTTCCTATTTAAAATATACCATTTTACTTTTAATATAATAATATTACTTATCATTTAACCTATTTTCACAAAATATTATCCTAATACCTATATTTCCAAGGAGTCTTCTAAGGGAATTCTCAAGTCCTCAACGTGAGTACCTTTTTCCGTAACTTTTTTTCTTTCATTTATAACATTCCAATATGTAATTTTATAATTATTATATAATTAATTAATTTATTTTTTATATTTAATTTTATTTTACTAATTTAATAACTATTAACCACTTTCCCATTTTCCATTAAGAAAAAAAAATTGTCATTAGTGCGTTGGGCGGAATACCGTCTCTACGAATCCATGACTTTAATTTTTCATCATTACCTATATTTTTTGGTTATAAGGATGGAATTTTTGAATAAATGTGAATTATATAATATAATAATTATTATGATTAAAATTACAATCCACCTAATTTCTATCTCATTACTTGAGAAACATAAATGTTAACCGTGTGTTGTGCAAACTTCCACCTCCATGGAGTAATATATATCATTTTCATATAGTTTCTTTTTTTTATTTATTAAAATTTGTTAAATTAAGATTAAAAACAATAAACATATCTATGTAATATCATTATGATTATTTAATAATGAAATTATTTCAAAATAAACCACTTTCATAATTAAATTTATCCATTAATTATGATATGTTCATGTCTTGGTCAGTCTAATAAATTACTTGAACAATGTTATAAAATAATATCATGGATGACTATGTGAACTTAATTAATGATAATATATGAAATAAATAATTTATTAAATATTTTGTTTTGGTTCTATAATTGAAAAATTAATATTAAACCCATTAATTAAGATACCAACATCAGTTCATTAAAAATCACTAAAACATGCTCATCATCGATTTCATCTTTAAGGACTGTAACAAAAAATATCATAGAATAAAATTATAACATTAAAAATAATTATAAATAATAATTTATATTACCTTTTATGATATGGTAATGATTAAATTTGTAATAATAATTAATAATAACGTTGCTAATATGAAACTAGTTCAAAATGATCACGATTACTGACAACCGATATTGAAAATAGATAATAACTAAATAATAAACATATAGAGAATAATTGTAACTGAATTTTATAAAATTTTATGTATATTAAAAAGGTTCTTAAATAGTCTATTAAGATATTTATGTTTTTTATATAGTATCTTAGAGTGCATTCGACTTAGTGGGTAAACATGATAAGAGTTTTTTGTCTCAAATTTTTATCTCTTGAGACAATTTTCATATTATAAAATATGTTTAATTTGGAATGGGGTATCTAACTACCCTTTAATATTTTGTATCATGATCCTATAATTATTCATGTAATCTAATTTTTCATTTGAAATTATACCCTTTAAGGGGTTTTGACTCGAAATTTTCTAAGGTTTTAAGGGGTTCTTTGTCTGAAATTAAATTTCATGATACATGTTTGATATTTCACACCATTATTTATTTTATATAGTATATTTACTACCATATTTATTTCATGTATGAAATATCTTATATTTCATTATATTTTAATATCTATTTCATGATATTCCTCTCAAGTTCCTTTGAAACTTATTTTACCGATACCATGAGGATTTCACTTCTAATCTCATTTTTAAATTGATATTTTTTTGAAAGATAATACATATGGGTAATATGTATGACTTTATATCTAAAACTCCTATCATTGTATTCTTCTATATTCATTATAGTGTTTTTTTTCTCCCTATTTTATTTCCCCCTGGTTCATTATTTACCTATTATAAGGAAACTAACCCTAACTTTTCTTTTTATCCAAGAACCTCTCTTTTTCCATGTCCATATTAATTGGATGTTTATAAAATGCCCATATATATGCCTCAATAATTGGTTAAGGTCATTTTATATTACTTTAGATTCTTTAAAAGTTTTAAAGTAATTTTTTACTGTTTCTATATGTGTTGTTTTTGTCAAAGTTTTAAAATAATATTGTTTTAACATATTCTAGGTGAACACATATTTCTCCACCTTTGTCATTTTATATGAAAATATATCTCTATGTTTTTATGGTTTATAAAATAAATTATTTTTCTCCAAGTTTTATAAAATATTTCTTTTAAAATTATTTCTAAATATTAAGGATACATTTAAATTTCAAAGGGAGTTTTATAAAACTTCTAAAAAGTGTTTTTATTAAATTAATTGTACTTTGTTATATCTTATATTTGGTCAATTATATCCTTTAAATGATACAATCCACCTTATTTCTATAGATGGATTATGAAATATTATTTTATAGGAAAAACATTATCCATAACCTTCTTTGTCTTTCTTAGTCATCGTTGGTGTATAACTATAATTTTCCTTCTAATTACCTTATTTAATGAATAATATATTTTCCATTTATTATATTTAAGAGTGCTAACCTAGATTATATACCTCAATTGATTAGGGAAATTATTAACTTAACCGTATACCCTATATATATATGGTGTAAATTCCATATGGTTTATTATGTTCATTGAAGGGTATTTACCTAGAAAGTTATTAAATATCCTTTTATACCTGTTTATTTTACATGGGTATATCATGATATAATTATTTATGAAATTATAATTTTCTTCCTTATGTGATTCCATTTGAAGAGTTTATAAAAAATATTTTATTTTCATGATTTTTTGATGAATTATTAACTTCTTATGGAACACATATATAAGGATGATGATGTTCAAGGTATTATATCACCCTCTAATTCATCAGTTTAAGTTAATATCTCATGAGACTATGAGGTGTGGAAATAATGAGTTTGTTCACGTAGATGTGAGCATATTTAGTTTGCTAACATTTTCAGGTGTGGAAATAATGAGTTTGTTCACATAGGCATGGTCATAATGATTTTTCTCACACCATTTCCCTATGATATGATTATAAAATATTTTTAAGAATCTATTTACACAATATTTCCATGTTATTTTATACTTTTATGACTACTATTTAAAACCATCACTTTATAATGGATTTTCAAGAGAATGTGATTAAATAAATCATATCCCCCAAGAGTTTATAGATAGGAATGCATTCTTAGGCCCACTAATCATGCACTAGAGTGAAGATTTATTTAATACTAAACAAACCTTTTTATGGTGATTATCCCTAGGTGCATCTGCACCACAACACATCCACTTTTTAGTATCCATATAGGCATGTAATTTCATGGTGAACCATAAAATCTCCACTTTACCAAAACATCAGTATTTTATTGAATTCATGCCTATTTTAGGGTGTGGAGATTTTTTTTATTTTCCTAATGCAGTACAGAGGCTGACAAGAGTCATCTCACTTGAGGAGCTTCTCACTTTGTCACCTACTTAATGTAATTCACCTAAACAATGATAAATATTTTTGGTTTTTTTGTTTATTTTATAAAATAATGAAATGAAATACAATAAGATAATTCAAACTAAAATAACATTCAACACCAAAAAAAAATGAGTTAAGGAAGAAATATCTTGGTTTTGGGTTCAATCATTACTCTCCTTTATTTTTTTTTAATTTTAGTTTGATAATCCAAACATGAAATATCATGATAAATTACTATTATTTTTATTTAAAAATTTTGGAATCTTTGAATACCTAAGAAATATCAGCATATCACCTATTCCTATAATCAAGGTTGATGACACACCTTTTTCAAGGATATGCCATCTTCAAGGACCCATCTCTATCGATGCCATTTTATCCATTGATTCACTCAACTCAATTTTATAAGGAGATAACCAATGAAGTGAGGGAAAATAGATTAAAAAAAAGAATAAAAATATATCGGTTTTCATATAATGGGGTATAGTAACCACACCAAGTAATTTCACCACACCCATGCATGATATTCATATCGACCAGAAATGTAAAAAAAATTAATAAAAATTCAAGAACACCTTGAAATCCCCTGAGCCATGCCTCGGGTCAGTACCTCATTGTAGAGAGTAATAGATCACTTTGGTGTATAAGAAGGAGTGAATAAGAAATAAAACAATAAAAATTAAATAAATAAATAATAATAATAAAATAATAAAAATATAATAAGAAGAAGGTAGAGAGAGAAAAAAATAAAATAGAAAAGAAAATAATAAATATATACAAGACTGTTAAAATAATAAGAAAATAATTTAATAGAAGATGAATAAGAAGGGGTGTAATAAAATTGGTTGAATAAAAATTAATGAACTAATTTATTTAATAAAATAAAAATAAAATTAAAATTAAAAGAAAACTAAATAAATAAATAAAATAAAATAGAAACAAGAAAATAGGGAAACATGCAACAGCTCGACCTCCTCCTGCAGGTGGTTTCCCCAAACAAGGGGTGTAGAGAGATATTATTCAAGGTAGTGGATAAATTATTTTATATGAACAACGTGGGTATTGAAACCTCTAAAATATTAGTGGAAATAACTCCATATCTGAATTTGGAACTTGCACCCACAATACCCTCTGTTCAAAGATATGAAAACATTGAATGAAATCTGGTGTTTTAAATTTGAAACATAGATCATATTTCATGTGGGGAAGCATGGATCATTGAATTAAGTGTGCACCATGGGGTGACTTGACATAGAATTAGGATTGCATGGTCTATGGGGTATATAGGAGTGGCTCAGTGGTAGGAACCGTTGAGAAGTGGAGGTGAGAAATGACAATTCTCTTATCCCTTGACCTTTACAGTGGCCAGAGAAGGCTTGAATATGTTACATTAGGGTCTTCCCAGGATTTTGAGATAATCAGTGGAGGTTTCATCCTTATATAGGTGTGTTGGAGGTGGGAATCAATGAGTAACGATGCTTCATCCTCATCCGACCTTCTATGTGGTCGAATAAGGCTTCAAATGGGGCTTCAGAGTGATCTGATGTTGTTCTAGAGGGAATGAGAGGTGAACTTGGGATTTTCTAGGGGTACTGGAGCTTGATCTCGAACTCAGGGTGATCGGCCATGGTGGTCCCAGGTTGAGAAGCAGTGGTCAATGACATCGGGAGGTAGATCCGTGGTGGCATGAGGTGCTGTAGAGGTGGTTTCATAGTGATTGGGGCTCGACAATGGGAGATGGTGGTATGGTAAAAAAACCGGAGGTGAGTAGTGGTAGTGGTGTATGACATAGAATGACAGTGCTGTGATCCCACATCAAAATGGTGGGATGGGGGGAAGCCTTTATAAGAAAAGGAACAGAAGTTATCAATTAGATGGTTTCTCTGGGGGTGGACTCCCAGTTCTACTTACAAACACCCTATCCCCACACCTCAACTATGCAGGCCTTTATCCCACCACTAATAACCATATGGTTCACCACCCATAGTCTAATCCTACACCAATGATTCGTCACCTGTGTGCATCCAATGGCTCAAGAGGGCCCTCCTAAGCGAGCCTAGCCGACTGCCCATTGTGGGATGGCTAAGTGACAGACTGGCCTGGTTAATGGGCTTACTCAAGCTCAACATAATTTTTTATACAATATTATAAAAAAAGTTAGATAAAACATCAGGAGATTCAAATAATTAAAATAAATTTAAAATATCCATAAATAAAATTTTAAAATTGAAAATTCATCAACTTTTTATCCAATGAAATTCACTTTCAATCCATAATTTAAATTACCCATTATTTATTAAAATAATGAGAATCATGGGTATTAACATTGAAAAACATAAAAAAATCATCAAAATTTGTTCAAAATTATGCATCAAATTTATATATGTCAAATACCCCCACAGTTAAACCATAATTTCTCTCAAGCATAAAATCTCAACAAGTAATTAGAGAGGTCACCCATGCTATCAATATTTGAATTTCAAAGTAATAATATCAAATAATTTCAAATGTTAAATAAAATTTTCAAATTACACATAAAATATCAATTCCATTTCTCAATTTTTAAATAAAAAATCAAATCATGAATTTTACATTTAACCATTTTGAAAAATTATGGAACTTCTATTTTCATTCATTTAAATTCCTTAATTTTTTTTATTAAACATACCAAATCATGATTTACCTCTCTTCTGAAACTTTTCACGCATCAATCATGATAAAATTCAAGTAAATTTATGATTATATCATGAATACATGCTCCTTATCCATAGAATTATAAATAAACTACTTTATCCACTTTTTAAAGACAAAAATCACATAAAATCACGAGGGCTTGAAATTTAAGGTTCAAATGTCTCTAAGTCTTAAGGTTGGTTGGAATTTTTGTTTTAAAATGTAATGCTCAAGGAGGCGGTTTCTCTATTAAATATAATGCATGATATCAAAATTTAAAGTTCAATGTAATTATACCCTTCAAATTGTAATAACTCCAACTTCCAAAACTCAAATTAAGGTAATGATCAAATTAAGCTTAATGAATGATATGTGCACCCTATTTAAATTTTCTATACTTTTATACTCTTTTTTTTTCATTTTCAAAGAAACTTTTAATTTTTTTTCTTTTTCAAAAATTATGTTTAGAATAAACCAAAAATACAACACATAACCACATAAGATAAAAATCATAGGTTTATTAATGGTGATTTTTGGTTCTCCCAAATCACAACCATTTTTTTCATTTTTTGGTTCTTTTTGTCATTTCTATTGTTTTTTATCAATAGGGAAAAACATTTAATTTTCATGATTGAATAAAAAACATTACTTTATTTCCATAATAAGCACCCCCAAAATTTTCCTTACAATGTAGTTCATCCCATTCTTTACAACTCCCTTCACCCCCACACATCAAATTAAAAATATCATGCAAATACTAAGATGAGGGTAGGAATGGATACAAATGGATTGAAATGTGGCGCATTACTAACAAGGTCATTCATGGTCTCTATTAGATTAAATAAGGTTTGATGTAAAATTTATATTTTTCAGATAAGTGGTTTATCAAAAGACGCCTCAATCATTTTAAATGTGTTTTTTTTCATAATCATAGCTTTAACAACTTCAAATGAAAGTTATGGTCAGTGACATGTCCCAAGATTAGTCAAGAAATATTCTTAATAATTAAATAGGACATACTTGGTATAGAAATTCCCTAGGGAATGGAACATATGATTTGATACAATCACTCAAGGAATGATTAATAATATCAAATCAATTCACATAAATTGCATAAATTCAAAGATTAAGAAATGTTTGGGAAATTTTATTTACATGAATCAAATAATTACTTCAAACCATGAGTCCTCATTTTAATATCCATGTTTCAATTTAATCATCCAATTATGTATTTTACTCATTCAATATCCCTAACATTGAAATATAAAACATGAAATCACAAGATTTATAAGAAACTCATGTCTCATAGATTAGTCAAGAAAAGTATAATTCAAGCATGGGCATGTAATTTCAATTTTAAAGCTCAAAACATGTTGTTGGAAAAAAATTACATGAAGTTTAAATGATAAAAAATATAAGTGAAATCCATTTCCCATGAAGCTTATTCCTATTTCCTACTTCATTGTTGGGGATAACTTGTACCATTATGAACCTATAAAATAAAATCACTCAATTAAGCACAATGATCATGTCATTTAATCTCAAAAAGATAAGAGGGAGTAATTTGCATACTGGGCTAATTCCTAATAAATGAAATTGAAATATGTATTCCTAAAAATTAAGTAGAAAGGGATAAGTCTTGGTACGATCCCCTAAGTGGGTGTTGAATTTTTACAGTCTCTAAAGGGGAGTACCAACTATTATCCTAATTCATTTGTTGGATGAAGATTATTTTATTTGAACTACCACATGTGGATTTTCCTAGTTTATGGTTCTTCCGTCTTGGCGAGGGATGATCCATGGATAGAGTATAATAGATCCCCCCTTTAAAATTAGGAATATATTGCATGGTGGGGGTAGGATGAAGTATGATTCACCCTCCTCTTTGATTGCTACTTGTGAAACCTCCTCCTGCTCTTCCATTGCTGGATTCTCATAGGATACATGAATTGAATGTCCAAAGGGGAAGTAAACTGGTTTTTTTACATGAATAAAATTTAAAATTGATTTTTTAATAAGTAATTAATCAACTTAAATATAAGCAATATATTTTCTAATTTCCTTAAGATCAGATACTTGAGTCTCTTAATGTGTCTCCTCAAATTCATGTTCATTTAAATTAGGGAGCACCATGTGTTCCTCAACAAATGAATTCCTAATTTCTTCACCTTTATCTAAGGAATAACATTGATTGTATGAATTAGAGAATTCAATGAAGTGGGAATTAATACTCAATTCATATTGAATAAAATTAATTTAAATAGAGTTTAATAAAATATCAACTCTCTTAGTTCATTCAGATTCAATCTCTCCTTTAGTGGTTAGTGCCTCTTAGAGTAGATTCTTAGTGTATGGAAGAAGGTAGTCAGCCTCATCCATATTTTCTTAAAATTCCTTAATTTGGATGGATTCCTCATCTTCCATGGGTAGAGTGAAATGAAATGTTACTAGATCTTATACTTGGTAAGGATCTAGGATACCAATTTGTACCTCATAATCATTCCAGAAGTCATCCATATTTTGTTGATCTCCCACAATTAGCTCGACAAGAATGTTTTCCTTATCTAATATACACTCTATATTATCATGTTATTTTTGGATATTTCTATTTATATGGTTGGTTAATGGATACTCCTCATGTTTGGATTCGATCTCTTTAATGTCTTCATTAAAATTGGACAGCACTGGTGGAACTTTCTTTTGGGTCTTCAGTCTTTGATAATAAAATTTTACTTCCAATTTATAAAATGAAATTATGGTGTCATGTCCATTTATAGTAAGTTTGGCTAGGTTAGTGGGTTCATCAAGCTTTTGTAGGAGATACACCTCTTCAACATTTTGAAATACTGTTTCTTTCACTTGAGAGTAATTGTCCAATGAATTGAAAAAATTATCGAATGAAAACATCATGGATTTTTTAGTTATTATTTTTATAAAAGAAATAAAATCTATCTAAAAAATGTGAAAATAGAAAAGGTAAATGAATTTTTTATTATACCCTCAAAAATGATGCCAGTTTTGAATGCACACCTATCATAGGGTGTGGAGAAAAGAAATTTTATTTTCTTAATGCAACACAAAGGCTGACCTGGGTCTTCTCACTTGAGGAGTTTCTTAGTATGTCCACATACTTAATCAAATCCACTTAAACTATGTATTTTTCTTATTTTTATTATATTATGAAAACAATGATAATTTTTTTTGGGTTTTTATATTTATTTTCTAAAATAGTAAAATGATATGGAATAAGAGAATTCAAACTAAACTAACATTCAATTATAAAAAAATGAGTTAATAAAGATCTTTGTTTTGGGTTTAGATTTGGGTTCAATCATTATTATCCTTTTTCTATTTTGGTTTGATAATACAAACATGAAATCTCATGATAAATTACTATTATTTTTATTTATAATTTATTGAATATTTGAATGCCTAATAAATATCAATACCACCTCCTCATGTAATCATGTTTGATGACACACCTTGGTCAAGGATGTTACATCTTATAGGACCTGGATATACTTATATCAATTCATCCATTGATTCGTTCAAATCCATTGTATGAAGAGCTATCCAATAAAGAATGGGAAAATGGATTAAAAAAAAGAATATGAATATATTGAGTTGTATGTCATGAGGGAAAATCACCACACTAGGGACATTCTCAAAAAAAAAAGAATTCTACTCATAACAACCACAAATGTAAAATAAACTTTAAGAAAATTTAAAGAATACCTTGACCTCCCCCAGGTCAAGCCTTGGGTTATCCCCTCATTATCAAGAGTGAAAGATCACTTTGGTGGATAAGGAGAATATAAGAATAAATAAAATAATAATAAAATAATACAGAAAGAATAATAATAAAAGAATAATAATAGAAGAATAAGAAAAAGATAGAGAGATATATAATTAAAATAGAATATAAAAGAATAAATATTTACAAGAGTATCAAAAGAATAAGAAAATAATATAATAGAAGAAGAAGGATAATAATTGAGAAGAAGTACAAGGGTTAGAATATAATTTGTTAAAGAAAAATTCATGAACTAATTTATTTAAAAAAAGAAATAGAGAATAAAAATTAAAAGAAAACATGAAAAAATAAAAGAAAAGAAAAATAAGAAAATCGAGAAACATGCAGTAGCTCAGCCTCCTCCTACGGTTGGTTTCCCCAATTGTGGGGTGTTGATAGATATTTATCTATGCAGTGGATTCCTTCTTTTATAGGAATAATGAGAGGCTCGACCTCCCTAAAATATCAATTAAAATCATTCCAAATTTTCATTTGGAACTTATAGCCATGAGACCCACTATTCCAAGAAATGAAAACACCCTATGAAATCGCGTGTTTTAAATTTGCAACATGGATCAAATTTCATGTGGGGGAAGTGTGGATCACTGATTTTAATATGCAACATGGTGTGCCTCATCATGGTAGTGGATTGTATGGGCTATAGGGTATGTAGTAGTGGCTTGGTGGTAGGCACTGATGAGCAGAGGAGGTGATAAAAGATACTTCTATTCTTCTATGGTGTTTACAATTTTTGAAGGAGGCTCAAATATGTTTCATGGGGGTCATCCTAGGATTATGAGGTGATCATTAGAGGTTCTGTACTTTTCCAAGGGTGTTAGAGGTGGGCATCACCAAAAAGCGGTGCTTCATCCTCATCCATCCTTTCATGTGGCTAGATGAGGCTTCAAATGAGGTTTTACAGTGATGAAATGTTGGTCTAGAGTGGATCAGAGGTGACCTCCTTCTTCACCAGGGGTGGTGGAGATCAAGATCGAGCTCAGGGTGATCGACCATGGTGGTCCCGATTTGAGCAGAAGCAACTGGAGAATTTGGGAAACAAATACATGGCAGTGCAAGGTGGTGCAGAGTTGGTTTCATGGTGGTTAGGGCTTGCCAACAAGATTTGGTAGTGTAGCATGGAAGCAGGAGGTGAGCAACGATTGTGATGCATGGTGGAGTGTGGTAGAGCTATGATCCCACATCAAAATAGTGGTATGAGAGGGGGGGGGGGATCCATTATAATCCCCAATGAGAGAGTCATAGATTAAATTAATACTCATGAGATGGCCTCTAGGTTTCACTTGCACAAACCACAGGCATGCACTGCTCCCATGCGATCCTTAGGCCCAACACTACTCGCTATAGGGTTCACCACCCATGACCCACTTCTGCACCGATGCTTCATTATCTATTTGCTTCCATTAGCTCAAGTGAGACCTCTTGAGCTGGCCTAGCTGGATACCCCTTATGGGATGGCTAAGTAGGATGCTATCCTAGTTGATGGACTAGCTTAAGCTCAACACATATTTTTAGACAATCTCTTAAAAATATTTATAGAAAAAAATTAAGAGATTCAAATAATTCAAATAAATTTCAAAGATACATAAATAATATTTCAAAATTGACGATTCATAAACCTTTTATTCAATTAAATCCACTTTCAATTCATAATTTAAATTACCCAATATTTATTAAAATAATGAAAATCATGGGTATTAACATTGAAAAAAAATAAAAAAATCAATTTGTTCAAAAATATTCATCAAATTTATGTATGCCATTTATCCTACAGTTAGACATATCCCTTAGACTTATCCCTAGTGGTTATCATTAATGTTAACTTATTTGAGTCTAAAGAATATTCAATATTACCTCAACTAACCTATAGGGTTATCTATACCATTTATATTATGATCAAACTTATCATATCAACCCTTAAATTATCCTCAACTATAATCCTAACCCCCAAAGTTATCTTAACTCTTCTATGATACCAAATATGATTCCCTAAAGACATGAGAATCTCAATTACATGAATTAAAGAAAATATATAATTTAAATACATTACCAAAACATTTTAGGTTTAGAGTTTTAGAGAATTGGGACTGAACATTAAATACTAAAACCCATGTCTTTTTCAACTAATAGAAATTTTTCCACTATAAAAGAAACTATTTATTCTATAAAAGGCATTCAATTTATTTAAAAAAATATCTATATAAAATACTCTTTTAGAAACATTTAATGTAATATATTCCTTTAAAACTTGGGTAAATGAAATCATAAGAAAGGGGAGACCTCAAATGCTCAATATTGGTAAACATAATTGATAACAATCAATGATCATAGTGTGAGCATATGGGTAAAATTAGGATATATAATAAATTCAGAACTAATAAAAAATAGATCATAAATCATGGAATAAGGCATAGAATAACATAAAAATGTGGAATATATTATAAAAATTCATAAAAAGGAAATCAATCATATCCTAAAAATGAAAGTATCTTAGAATTATTACATAACATGAAAAAAACATGGTGATATGAAACAACGAAAACCATAAGAAACCTTATGAGAAAATTTATTATTCCCACATATATGTGAACAAATTCATTATGTCCATAGCTAAAAATAAGAGCAAACTAATTATTCCCAAGCCTATGTGAATAAACTCACCATGTTCATGCCAAACTATCTCATGAGATATAAAATTAAAATAATGCATTGAAGGGTGATATAGGACTCCACCCATCATCATCATTACATATATGTGCCATATGAAATAAATAATTCATCCTAAATAACACATGGAAATAAAATGGGTTTCATATCCATTTAATGGAATCATTTAAGGAAAACATTCATAATTCCATTGTAACACCCCGACCCCAGCTACCCAGAGTCGGTGCATTACTTCGTAACATTGGCATGATCACAAAAGATCAAGTCTCGAAAGACCGATTAGTTTAGTAGCCTTGGAAACACTAGATACATTCATAAATGTTACATTACATCATAAAGTGAAAAACTAATAACAAAGTCTTCATAGTCCACACTCATATCCTCTTCTGACTATCCCTGCAGGTCATTCATAAAATACTTCTTCACATCCTGGAAAATATTAAAACATTGAAAGGGGTGAGCTCAGATGCTCAGTAAGGATAACAATATTGCGGAAGCTTTCATAAATAAACATAAACATTTAAGGCAATGTATAAATAAAACAAAAGCCTTTTAAACATGAACATCAACATAATATAGCAAAAGTAAAATGAGATAATGCCATTTACTTCTTCACATGGATATTCTACTGGTAAAATAATCACATGCAATATCAATAACCACTTTCATAATGATGGAATGCATAATGCCAGACATTCTGAAACATTTTGTCAAGGCCTCGGCCAAAACGTCTAAAATGATTAAGGCCTTGGCCAAAATCACAAATCAAATGGGGAAAGGGCCTCGGCCAATTCCACGTCTAGTTGTCTCATGAGACCTACCGAGTCATCGAGGAGCTATAGCAGGCTCCACCCATCACTTATTAAGTCCAATGCATTCCTCATATGAATAGGTTTAAACATATCATAAACCATAACATAATCGTATCACATAAAACATGCATAAAGGAAACATAACATTTCCACATTTCAATCACAAGATATCAATACAAAACATTGTTATAATAAAAACGCTTTCAAAACCATTTTCAATACCAAAATAAAATAAAGTTAAAACTTTGTATTTATTTTTCATAAAAAAAATGATGGCTTGTAGAGGAAGCCGAAACTCAAATAATGGTCACAACGGCGGAGAAGTCGTTGTCGCCGCATAAGTACGGAAAGAAAAACATTCCCTTTTGTCGTTTAGCAAAACGCTTCGTATAAAAAATATTCCTTTTGAATAAACGTAAAAGTCAAAGGGGTTTATACACCGTATAAAAGAAAGTTGTGTATAAAACCAAATATGCCTCAATGAAAGGGATTGAGACGAAGTCTTTAAAAAAATCATTTTTTTAAATAAAGTACATCTATAATGTGTATTCACTATAAGTACACATAAATAATGTAAAAATACAAGATAGGACATAATAATATCATGACATAATTTGAAAGTAGGAGATTAACCCAAAGAATAGAAATTGGGTTAAGAAGTTCCCTTACCTTGCGTCTTGTCCTGACTCGACCGTTCTTTAACCTCCTGAATAATAAACTAGAGTTAATTTTTATTTACTTAAGAACCTTTTTTATGTTCATTATTTCTTTTATATCACTTATTACCATGTTATGAACATTATGTAATTATTTAAGTTAATAACGGTCGTTTTGTCGATCTTTGGTACTTGAGTCAACAATAAACTTCTTATAATTACAAGTTGTTTATGTGGTAGAATATCCATTATCTCCAGAATTATATTCATGATTTAGATGTCATATATATCATATATATCCAGTATATACATTCATTCATAATATTACGTAACATTTAGAGGTAAGAAATGAAATGCACTGTTCATGGAGACGGTAAGCCGTACGTACGCATGAACGCTACTTTCATTTATATTTCGTATTTAATGGAATGAAATCATAATTATATAAAGGTATAATATAGTTCCAGTATAATATCATATATAATATCATTTACTCCATCCTTTATACATCCCACATATGGAATTAACGATTCACATCACTTTGAGGGGGCGGTAGTCCGCACTTCCTAAAATGAAATTATCGCGTTTACCTATAAAGGAAATCATAAAGTATGCCATAAATGAGAAATACAGAAGCATAAGGAAAACATAAACATAATATATATATCATATATGAAAATAGTGTCATCAAAATGTCCACCATTATAGGTGTTAAAAGAATTTGAACAATCATCGTTTCGTGAGGCAGTATTTCGCCACCCACAGAAACAGTATGTTCTTTAACCATTAGACGAAGGTGTCTGTACGTGTAAACCAAATACTTATCATAACAACATCCTAGTATATTGTAGATACTGGTGTTGTTACAAAAGAAAGGAATGAAAAGAGTTTAATGGGTTGGAGAAGCAAAATAAAACAAAACAACATTAGAGAAAACATTACCTAAAAAATCGGGTAACTCTTTTTGATTTGAGAAAAAGGCTTCCTTGGGAAGAATTATGACCAAAGTGAGGCTTCTAGGAGTAAGTGAGGGATGTTGGGAGAGTATTTGGGCAGAGTTTGGCCGAGCCAAATGGCTTTAAGGTGTGAATAAGGTGGGAGTGGTGGGGGCTTTTTATAAGTGGAGAGGAGGGGCACTTTTGGAAAGTAATGAAATGTTATTCTATTATACAATTATTTTCGGATTATAAAGGTCCCAAACTTGTATAATTCTAGGATAAGGTGATAAGGGTTCTAAATCTCCTCATCCAATAGGCTTTGGACAAGTGTAAGCCTTGGATGTTACATTATCTTCTCATTTTATTTAAATCGTTAAATAATGAGGTCATCGCTGCATCATCATGATGTCATAAATAATTTAATTTATTTAATGTCTAAAAATTATAAAAAAAATACTATGATGTAGGAAATCTTTTTATCTTTCCAATTACTATTTATAATCAAAAATATGACTTGTATAACCCCATGTAAAAATTGTTTTAGTAAAACATTTCATGTTTGTGTCATTTTTTACTTTAACATTAAATAAAAGGTATTTATGTCATTTTCCAACTAAAGTGGCTCCATGGGGTCCCAAAGTTGACCCATGGATTTTCTTGGTTGTCCATGGCACATCCAATGAGGGTAGGACATGTGTCAAGCTCATCTCATATTATTAAAACATTATTTTTACCTTAAACTACACTAATTACCTCTAATCGCGATTAAGAACTTAAAAGTTACTATTCACCAAAAAATTATTTTAATCTCATTGAACCACATTTTACTTCTTAATGACAACTATGTATGTCGGATTTTTGAAAATAAAATCACATAAGTGGTAATATTTCATTTAAACGAAAAATCAGTTATTTAACTACCACTTAGTGGTTTCACTATTCATCAAAAATTGAAGTTTTTCAGAACAATGCCAAAATTTCACCCTAAGCTATAATTGATATTCCGAATTCAAAAATGATGTCTATTTTATGAAATTCCAAACATATAATTTTCATTAATTAATTTTATAATTAATTCCCGCTGTCACAACAAATAACGTGTTTTTAAGAAACAATTTATATCAAAAGATTGACAATTGTTTATGTCCAATTTCAAAGTGAAATTAATTATAATGACCACCATTGGATAAAATGGTAAAAATATATTCTAATTATAATTTAAAACCACTCAATAGTATAACTTATCACTATAAATTATTTTGATTAAAAAAGTTGTTTTAAGTATTTTTCACTATTCATAAAAATTTTGAAGTTCTCAGAAAATTACAAAAAATTCAACATAGGCTAATTTCAATATTAGGAATACAAAAATGAAGTCCATTTTGAAATATAAAATTTCTATAAATTTAAAAAGTGGTTATTACTATTCATAACAGCTACTTTGATTAGTTGCAGTGTGTTAGAACTCGATGTTGCGTACAATGAAAGCTATTACATTATTGAATGAGAAGCGTATCATGGAAGCTCGGGGTGTTACATTCTCCCCTCCTTCAATAAATTGCGTCCTCGCAATTTGAAATTTTTCTTTTTAAATAAAAGGTTGAAAAGAGAAAATACCTTTGTGGAAAACCCACATCGGAAATAAGATTAATAAAATTTAGCCTTAATAAGAGGGAAAGGGAAATGAAAAAGTCACCACCCAATTATGATCTCGATTAGGAGAACATTGGTGGCAATTAAAGACATATAATTTGAGGAAAAACGTAAATATTTGTAGGGAGTGATTGAGGTCGTCAATCACAATCAACTGTCAAATTGAGGGCCTCAAAGACTTCAATCTATGTTGATTTAAAATATCATCAGTTCAACAAGACATAAGGTATTAGGATAACACATTTTTTTGTTTTAATATCCCTTTACTAAAGTTTAAGAATTAATTTATTCATTGAATAAGAGATAGGTATATATATATTTATTCTTGACAATTAGAGTTTCAACCTTCAACTCATCTTTCACTCAAAAAGATAGTAGAACTCAAAAATATTATACTTATCCTAATTGTATAAGGTTCCAAATGTTAAAACATACCATTTAGATTAGTAAAATTATTTTGTAATAACCAGGGACTTCCTGTAGGCTAGTGGTAGGAAATAAAGGCATGTCGCACTATGATTGTGGGTTCGATTCCTGCAGCTTTGTCCAACGTGACGGGTTATGCCCCACCCTGCAGGTTGTCCTTTTCCTAAAACTATAGTATTATAATATTCAAAAATAATCTTCATAAATTTTTAACCTTAAACAATACTATCCAAAGATCAGCTTAATCCACTCCAACCTTTATAGTTATCCAAAATACCTCTGTCCAGACTTTCTCTAAAAGGTCTCTTAATTCTAAAATCAATTTATCAGATTCCCCAAACAAAGTAAAGTTTCTCTTATTGTCACATACTAAAAATATAATTACCTTCATCATATTAAAACCTTACTGAAATCAACAAGTACTACAGTACAATCCTTATATATATATATATCACATTATTCTAATAACCAGAATATAATCCATGAGTCCAAAGGCACCAATACATTAATTATTTTGCTTCAACTGTAGTAACAACATAAGATTGTCCTTGATCCCTTGGCCTTTTCTGAGGTATGTTTTCCTGACGCTTAGGGCATTCATTTGCATAATGCCCCATTTCCCTAAAATTGTAGCATTCAATATTGATAACCTATTTCTTTCCCTTGCAATCACGCGCCTGGTGACCTTTTTCCCCACATTTATAACAAACTCCCATTCCTTTTAGACAAGTACCAGGGTGATTCTTCCCACAATTATCACATAATGGAAAATCCTTCTTTCCCTTTTCCCTTTATCTGTCTCTTGTTCCACCGTTCTATTCTTCTCTTGCTTTACTTTGTTGTCATAAGACTTAGAGAATTTCTTTTCTGTCTTGATAGCACATGAGAAAATATCTTTGTATGTTGAGAACGATTGTGATACTAAAGCTCGACGGAGAAATGGTTTTAACCCATCAAAGAAACGATCAATCTTACCTCTTGTGTTACGTATATAATCTGCAGCATACCTCGCTAACCTTGTAAAGTTGGCCTCATACTTTGCGACATTCTCATCCTCCTTTTGTTTCAGACTCAGAAATCGCCTTTCCATATCTGCTCTATGGTCATGAGGAAAGTATTTTTCTAAGAAAAGATCTTTGAGCTCCCTCCATTCCATATTCGATATGTCATCATCTTCCTTTGTGTTTTGAATCAATGACCACCATTGATCAGCATCTCCAGTGAGGCGGTAAACTGCCATGATAACCTTTTCCCTTTCACTACTCCCCAAGGCGTGGAATATTTTCTCTAAGGATTTTATCCATTGCTCAGCTACTAATGGATTTGTACCCCCATTAAATGTTGGTGGTTGTTGCCTCATGAAGCGGTCTAACATTGATCCTCCACGTTGCGGATCAGGGTGCTCCATACGAGTAAGGTTATTATTCATAACCTGAGTGAGTTGTCCCAGTATGGTAATAAGTTGATCAACACCAGTTGTATCTCCAGCTCCACAATAATTATCTTGAGTTGGAGGGAAATCCATACACAGAGTGCGTGCATTGATACGGTTTCCATTCCTTCCACTAGGCACCATTTCTAAACAATGGCATAAACTATATTAGTTTATAAATCAAAATACATAATTCCATACTTGTAAGATACTTAACATAAATTGAACTATTTATGGGTATAATCCATAAAAATGTTTTCTTTGAGGAAGTATATACTCATAACCCTTCATAGTGGTTTATAAAGAAAATGAGAATTATCCAAAGCATATCCCCCAGGAGTGTTGTAACCAAGAGTGCAGCAAGGCCCGTTGTCGTGAACCATTTCCCATTCGAGTCTAGCTCAAAGCGGTGTTTTTAGGTTTTACCCCTAGGTACATCTGTGCCAGAGCCGCCTCTACTTTCTCGTATCCAGACAGGGATGTATTGCTCGGAAAACTCACAAAATCTCTATAATACCAAAATTATAGGAAGTTCTTCTATACTAATCCTTAAATTCTATCTTCGGGCTATGTGCTCTAATCAGAGTTTATCTAAATCTAGCTTCCAAGGTTAGTACTAAACTGCCTCTGATACCAACTGTAACGCACCGACCCCAGCTACCCAGAGTCGGTGCATTACTTCGTAACATTGGCATGATCACAAAAGATCAAGTCTCGAAAGACTGATTATTTTAGTAGCCTTGGAAACACTAGATACATTCATAAATGTTACATTAGATCATAAAGTGAAAAACTAATAACAAAGTCTTCATAGTCCACACTCATATCCTCTTCTGACTATCCCTGCAGGTCATTCATAAAATACTTCTTCACATCCTGGAAAATATTAAAACATTGAAAGGGGTGAGCTCAGATGCTCAGTAAGGATAACAATATTGCGGAAGCTTTCATAAATAAACATAAACATTTAAGGCAATGTATAACTAAAACAAAAGCCTTTTAAACATGAACATCAACATAATATGGAAAAAGTAAAATGAGATAATGTCATTTACTTCTTCACATGGATATTCTACTGGTCGAATAATCACATGCAATATCAATAACCACTTTCATAATGATGGAATGCATAATGCCAGACATTCTGAAACATTTTTTCAAGGCCTCGTTCAAGATGTCTAAAATGATTAAGGCCTCGGCCAAAATCACAAATAAAATGGGGAAAGGGCCTCGGCCAATTCCACGTCTAGTTGTCTCATGAGACCTACCGATGCATCGGGGAGCTATAGCGGGCTCCACCCGTCACTTATTAAGTCCAATGCATTCCTCATATGAATAGGTTTAAACATATCATAAACCATAACATAATCGTATCACATAAAACATGCATAAATGAAACATAAAATTTCCACATTTCAATCACAAGATATCAATACAACACATTGTTATAATAAAAATGCTTTCAAAACCATTTTAAATACCAAAATAAAAGAAAGTTAAAACTTTGTATTTATTTTTCATAAAAAAAATGATGGCTTGTAGAGGAAGCCGAAACTCAAATAATGGTCACGGCGGCGGAGAAGTCGTTGTCGCCGCATAAGTACGGAAAGAAAAACATTCCCTTTTGTCGTTTAGAAAAACGCTTCGTATAAAAAAGATTCCTTTTGAATAAACATAAAAGTCAAAGGGGTTTATACACCGTATAAAAGAATGTCGTGTATAAAACCAAATATGCCTCAATGAAAGGGATTGAGACGAAGTCCTTAAAAAGATCATTTTTTTAAATAAAGTACATCTATAATGTGTATTCACTAGAAGTACACATAAATAATGTAAAAATACAAGATAGGATATAATAATATCATGACATAATTTGAAAGTAGGAGATTAACCCAAAGAATAGAAATTGGGTTAAGAAGTTCCCTTACCTTGCGTCTTGTCCTGACTCGACCATTATTTAACCTCCTGAATAATAAACTAGAGTTAATTTCTATTTACTTAAGAACCTTTTTTATGTTCATTATTTCTTTTATATCACTTATTACCATGTTATGAACATTATGTAATTATTTAAGTTAATAACGGTCGTTTTGTCGATCTTTGGTACTTGAGTCAACAATAAACTTCTTATAATTACAAGTTGTTTATGTGGTAGAATATCCATTATCTCCAGAATTATATTCATGATTTCGATGTCATATATATCATATATATCCAGTATATACATTCATTCATAATATTACGTAACATTTAGAGGTAAGAAATGAAATGCACCGTTCATGGAGACGGCAAGCCGTACGTATGCATGAACGCTACTTTCATTTCTATTTCGTATTTAATAGAATTAAATCATAATTATATAAAGGTATAATATAGTTCCAGTATAATATCATATATAATATCATTTACTCCATCCTTTATACATCCCACATATGGCATTAACGATTCACATCACTTTGAGGGGGCGGTAGTCCGCCCTTCCTAAAATGAAATTATCGCGTTTACCCATAATGGAAATCATAAAGTATGCCGTAAATGAGAAATAAAGAAGCATAAGGAAAAAATAAACATAATATATATATCATATATGAAAATAGTGTCATCAAAATGGCCACCATTATAGGTGTTAAAAGAATTTTAACAATCATCGTTTCGTGAGGCAGTATTTCGCCACCCACAGAAACAGTATGTTCTTTAACCATTAGACGAATGTGTGTGTAAGTGTAAACCAAATACTTATCATAACAACATCCTAGTATATTGTAGATACTGGTGTTGTTTCAAAAGAAAGGAATGAAAAGAGTTTAAGGGGTTGGAGAAGCAAAATAAAACAAAACAACATTAGAGAAGACATTACCTAAAAAATCGGGTAACTCTTTTTGATTTGAGACAAAGGCTTCCTTGGAAAAAATTCTTCCCAAAGTGAGGCTTCTAGGAGTAATTGAGGGATGTTGGGAGAGTATTTGGGCAGAGGTTGGCCGATCCAAATGGCTTGAATGTGTGAATAAGGTGGGAGTGGTGGGGGCCTTTTATAAGTGGAGAGGAGGGGCACTTTTGGAAAGTAATGAAATGTTATTCTATTATACAATGCTTTTCGGATTATAAAGGTCCCAAACTTGTATAATTCGAGGCTAAGGTGATAAGGGTTCTAAATCGCCTCATCCAATAGGCTTTGGACAAGTGTAAGCCTTGGATTTTACATTATCTTTTCATTTTATTTAAATCGTTAAATAATGAGGTCATCACTGCATCATCATGATGTCATAAATAATTTAATTTATTTAATGTCTAAAAATTATAAAAAAAATACTATGATGTAGTAAATCGTTTTAGCTTTCCAATGACTATTTATAATAAAAAATATGACTTGTATAACCCCATTTAAAAATTGTTTTAGTAAAACATTTCATGTTTGTGTCATTTTTTACTTTAACATTAAATAAAAGGTATTTATGTCATTTTCCAACTAAAGTGGCTCCATGGGGTCCCCAAGTTGACCCATGGATTGTCTTGGTCGTCCATGGCACATCAAATAAGGGTAGGACATGTGTCAAGCTCATCTCATATTATTAAAACATTATTTTTACCTTAAACTACACTAATTACCTCTAATCGCGATTAAGAACTTAAAAGTTACTATTCACCAAAAAATTATTTTAATCTCATTGAACCGCATTTTACTTCTTAATGACAACCATGTATGTCGAATTTTTGAAAATCAAATCACAGAAGTGGTAATATTTCATTTAAACGAAAAATCAGTTATTTAACTACCACTTAGTGGTTTCACTATTCATCAAAAATTAAAGTTTTTCAGAACAATGCCAAAATTTCACCCTAAGCTATAATTGATATTACGAATTCAAAAATGATGTCTATTTTATGAAATTACAAACATATAATTTGCATTAATTAATTTTATAATTAATTCCCGCTGTCACAACAAATAGCGTGTTTTTAAGAAACAATTTATATCAAAAGATTGACAATTGTTTATGTCCAATTTCAAAGTGAAATTAATTCTAATGACCACCATTGGATAAAATAGTAAAAATATATTCTAATTATACTTTAAAACCACTCAATAGTATAACTTATCACTATAAATTATTTTTATTAAAAAAGTTGTTTTAAGTATTTTTCACTATTCATAAAAATTTTGAAGTTCTCAGAAAATTACAAAAAATTCAACATAGGATAATTTCAATATTAGGAATACAAAAATGAAGTCCATTTTGAAATATAAAATTTCTATAAATTTAAAAAGTGGTTATTACTATTCATAACGGCTACTTTGATTAGTTGCAGTGTGTTAGAACTCGATGTTGCGTACAATGCAAGCTATTACATTATTGAATGAGAAGCGTATCATGGAAGCTCGAGGTGTTACATCCATCAATAATCATAACATGATATAACCATACAAAATAAACAGGTACCAATGATATTCAATTACTTTCTAGGTAAATATCCTTTAATAAAGATAATATAGCATATGAGATTTAAACCATATACATAAAGGGTATATGGTTAATGTTTCCTACGCTTTTTCTGGGATGCGCATCATTTCGTGGAGGACATGATGATTTTTCCTCGTATTCCCACTTTCCAAAGGCGGGAAATATTCATCGTTTATTGAAGGACACTTTCTCCTTAATTGAAAATGGATTATGGGATGTCAGTTTCTCTTTCCATGGATTCCTCCTCGGAATTCATCACCTAGTCTAGGTCTCCCTTAAATATTAAGATGTTGTTCATCAATCTCATTCCCAGTGCCATATCTTTCTGAACACTAGTTAATTACATTGCTTTCTTTAGGAAATTCCAAGGGGTCTTGATATGGAAACAACCTTCAATCAGAATAGATTGTAACATCAGGCCTGTTGAGGAATATTTGGATGTGTGGACATTGGGGAACCTGTATTATTCCTCATAAGAGGGAATCTCAAGGGTGCATAACCTAAGGTATCCCACAACTGTCACAAGGTATCTTATGCAGGAGGCATGTCTCTGATATTTTCTTCAGCTTCCCATGTTTAAAACGGGGTATGTCATAAGTTTAACCTCTTGTAGAGATGGTTACGCCAAAGTCTTATCTTCTGAGGTTTTTCTCAGGTATCTAATATTTAACATGAGGTATACCAAAAGATTAACATATTGTGAAGAAGGAATGAGAGTGATCATAATTCCCCATAGAGGTGGATCAGATTGGTATATTCCTAAGAGGGAGAACTTGGAAGGTTTACCAGATGGATGGATCATAATTCATAATGAGAGCGGACCCAGGGTGGTGTGTCCTAAAAAGGTATGATATCACTCTATGACTATTGATCTAGACACCTCAAAGGGTGGATCAAAGGATGATTGGGTCCCGACAAAGGGGACACAAGGTTTACCATTGGCTGGGATTGAACCTCATGGAGGCCTCCTACGTACCCATTATTGAGGACAAGGATCAAAACCCGCATAGTTTGAAGGGGTGATGAATTGGGGTGTGTGAAGAGGATAACGACCCAAAGACATGTTGGGGATTACCCGTGGTTAATAGCCCAGGTACTTCTAGGAGCAATGAGGAGGTGGATGACATGATCTCACTAGGATGTGCCATCCCGGGTAAAACCAGGATAGATGATGAATTATTGAGTGAAGTGGATGGAGAATGAGATAGAATCGATGTGAAGACGACAATGATGTTTGAATTGGACATCAAAGAGGCTTTCTATGTATCCTTGTGGCAGGTAATCAAAGTCCACGTAGTTTGGTTGGATGATGGGACACCTTAGGAGGTGACCTGCGAGAATGGACGCGTAGATGGGACCCGAAGAAAGTGGAACCTCCGAGTTGGGGAATGACCTTTTTGAAACAAAGAGACTCAAGGGAGAGACCAGGATGAGAAATGGGTGATGAACTTGAACCTCAGGGAGGCTTCCCACATATCCCTATGGTAGGGAATCAAAGTCCATATAGTTCAGTTGGATGATGGGACACCTTAGGAGGCGACCCGCGAGAATGGGTGCATGGATGATACCTAGAGGAAGTGGAACCTCTGGGTTGGGGAATGACCTTCCCAAAACATAGAGGATCATGGCAGATAATAGGATGAGACATGGGTGATGGGTTTGAACCTCAGGGAGGCTTCCTACATATACATTTGGTAGGGAATCAAAGTCCACGTAGTTCGGTATGGGGCATGAAATCGAGGTGTGCGCAGAGGACAGTGACCCGATGACATGCTGGGGCTTATGTGTGGTTAACAAACTGGGTTGGTCTAACACCATGGGGGAGAACTTGATATGTGTGTCCCAACAAAGGGGACTCCTAAGTTCACTATTTCTTGGGTTCGAACCTCAGGGAGGATTCCTATACACCCTGTCTGGGAGACAGAGATCAAACCCATGTAGTCCATATAGAATTGGAGACTACAATGGCTTACTGTTGGTTGTGAATCACAATGGATTACCATCAATTGGGGATCAGAATGGCTTACTGTTGAATGATTCGACAATGTCTTACCGTCAGTTGGTACTACAATGACTTACCATTGGTTGGGACTACAAAGGATTACAGTTGTTTGGGGTTGAACCTCGAGAAGTCTTCCTACGTACCCTATCTTGGAGATAGGGATCAAAACCCACATAGTTCGAATCAAGGGGTCAGTTTAGCATCTTGCGGGATGAAAAGGGGGCATACCGTTTGACGTCATGGGAGACAAGGGTGAACCAACGTGAAGTGGTCATGACAAATGAGTGTGGGGATTGAACCTCAGGGAGGATTCCTACGTACCTTGCTTGGAAAGGGAAGTGATCAAAGTCCAAGTTGTTTAGAAAGTGTGTTTGGGGCTTACGCACTAGTGCAGGCCAAAGAGGATGTCATGGTCAGTGCTTGATCTAAGCCCAAGTGAGTTATGCTCGGTGTGAGAAACAAGAGGCAACAAAGACCTGACGATCACGTTGTGAAAGGTGCGTTCATGAAGAATAGAGCGGGGATTATAAATGGATAGCGTCCCATGGAGGTGGATATTGGGACTTACTCTAGGATGAAGGCCCAATGAAGAAAAATCCCAGAGAGAGAGAGAGGGATTGGGAAATGAAGGTCCTTGTGCCCCTTTCTCCTCTAGTCTTTGGGCACTGAAGAAGAGAGGAGAAAGGATTCTACCTCCCACAAGATAGGATAGGGGATTACACCAGGATGGTTGCCCTTAATGTCTTCCTCATATCTATATATGAAGGAATCCAAACTCATAGGTGGGTTGAGGGATATAATTGAGGCATACACCAATGCTCTAGTGCACAAGTGGGATAACTCCAAGGGCATTAGAATCATTCCGAACAAAGGGAGATGAAAAGTGTGAATCACATGCCCAAAATTTAGAACATAATGGGGGAGGCATGAAAAATGGAGTTAACTACTGAACATATTTGAATCATAGAATCCACATCAAGTTAGCCTAAAATAGAGATAAGAAAACAAGGGCCAACAGGTGACCGCATTCAAAACACGGGGCCAAACTCAAAGTGTTGTCCAAAGTATTCCAAAGAGTTGGCCCAGAATGGTAGGTGTGATGAGAAGGCATGGGACCAGGCTGTTAGAGGTCCCTATATACATGAAAGAGTATGATGACTCGAATGAAGGACAAAGGAAGCATGAGTTGGAGTGATGGAATGCTCGAATGGATTACAACACTCTTGAAATTATACCACTGTAATCATTGTTGGAGGAATCTTATGCTTGTCACATAAGGCATCTATTATTTGGAACAAGAGGCATACTATTATTGAATAATAGGAAATGATATAGTTTAAAGTCATGTAGTGAGGACTGTTAGAATCTTATGCATGGCTCATAAGGAATCTATTGTTTGGAGTAAGAGGTATCCTATATTTGTCACATAGGGTGTACAACAGTTTAAATTCATATAGATAGGACTATTGGAATCTTATGTTTGGCACATAAGGAATATCTTGTTTGGATCAAGAGTCATCCTATGTTTGTCATATAGGGTGTACTATAGTTTAAAGTAATATAGATATGAATATTAGGCATAAGGAACCTACCAATGGCTATTTTTGGGACTTACGCAAGAGAGGTCCTTTTGGTTGAACCCGGCATGGGAGTCAAGTGATTGGGTTTGGAGGAGTTTCTTGAGGAATGGTTCGACTCAAGGTACTCAGGGAATTGAAGATGAGAATCTCAACTCACGACATGTGAAATGGACTAAGAGGAATATGTCACCTCAAGGTATTTCATAGAGTGTGGAGGAGTATCTCAAATCATGGTATTCTATAGGTTGAAGGTGGCTGTGCATAGGGATGTAATGGAAAATATTGACGTCCTGACCTGAAAAGTTCATGGTGTGACTCTCAATTTTCATGGTGGTCAGTGACGGTAGCAAAGGGACCGATATGGAGGGCTGGGACCATAGCTCAGAACTGATCCCAAGTAGGGGTACGGGGGTGAAACCCGCATGGTATGAACCGGTGGGCATGAAGGAGGGAGTGTCATGAAGGATAGGTCTTCACGAAGTAGCTTCATAGAGATCAGGGTCTCACAGAGAAAGGGCTTTGCGAAGCTATAGTTCTCACAGAGCAAGGGGATTCACAGAGATTTGGGTCTCCCAGAGCAAAGGGGCTTTGCGAAGCTCTTAGTATCGCAGAGAAAAGGGGCCTCACATAGCTCTTGGTCTCACGGAGAAAAGGGGCTTCACAGAGCTCTGGGTATCATGGAGAAAAGGGGATCCACAGAGCCCTAGGTCTCATGGAGTAGAGGGGCTTCACAGAGCCTTGAGAAACTCGAAGGATATCCCTCCTTCACAAAGGGAGGATCCCTTTGCGAAGGCCATCACTTTGTAGTGCACTAGAGCACCACAAAATGAGAGATCAACTGCCGAACGGGTGGTGTAACCATCCATATGAAGGGGGGGTGGGGGTGAGCCGACTATTTATAGGTGATGGGGGTCAGAGGAGATCGCCATAGAGAAAAAATGTGTGCTATGAAGATTAAATGACACTGCAAAGGAAGGTGCACTCCGCAACCAGAGGGAGTTCCCTTAAGTTTCTCAAAGTCACGAAGGCTACCATTACAGCCTTCATGATGATTGTTGAGGCTCTGTTCAAGTTCATTGGACTCGCAGAGGCTTCCGTAACAACCTTCATGGTGCTCACGGAGGCTTTGGTCAAGTTTTTATGCTTTGCAATCATGGAGGGAGCTTCACGAATGGGCTCTACGAACCATTTTTCTAGCCTAATTTTGAATATCCATAACTCCTAATCCGTAAATCCATTCGGGCTAAACGAATAGTCAAATCAAAGTTTGTGAAATGGGATACACTCTTGGATAATATATGGAAGCATTTGGAATATCTTGTGGATGCGTTTTATTGTGTCAATAGCTAAGTAAATAATTTCCACAATTAATTGATGTATGATATCAAGGTGAACACACTTTAATCAAAGAAATGGAAAATAGAGTATTAATAAAGAAATGGCTCTGGAAAAAAATTAGGTTTATAAACCTTCATCGAATAGGCAATAAAAAGATAATGATATATCATTTATATGATAGAAAATAACATTTAATAGGACATCTAGATAAATAAGGTGTATTTTACCATTGTAATAATATCCTTTATCTTTTATAAGATACATAAAATCATAATTAATTAGATAAAAACAATTTTTAGGAGTTTTAGAAAAATTACTTTGGAAATAGGAAATATCCTTGATCTTTTAAAATAATTTTAAAATAAGTAATTTATAATACTAGAAGAAAAATAGTTTCTTTCAAAAACTATTATAACATAGATATAAACTTTCATATAAAATTACAAAGGTTACAGAAGGATGTGTTCACATGGAAAATGTTAAAAGGAGATGCTTTTCACACTTTGATAAAAATGAATCATACATAAAACATTAAAAATTTATATAAAATTTTAAACATGGTAAGGTAGTATAAAATTACAATAATAAATTATTGAGGAATAGGTAAGGATATACTCAAAATCATCTAATGAATATGGACATATAAAAAGGGATGTAATTGACCAAAAAGAAAAGGTAGGCAGTTACCTTACAATGGGTAAATAATGAGCCACGGGGGAAATAAAATAGGGATAAGAAAAGGAAAACACAATAAATATTGAGATGAGAATAAAATTAAAGGGGGGTTTAGGTATAAAATTATAAAAATTCTATTGATGGATTATCCTTCAAAATAAATCATTATTTGAAAATGATATTGGGGCGAAACCATCATGGTATTGGTAATGTAAGAATAAAAGGATCTTGAGAGGAAGATCATGAAATTGACATTAAAATCTCATGAAATGGAATATATTTCATGCATGTAAGTAATATGGACGTGAATACATCATATATAATAAATAATGGTGCGAAATATCAAACATGTCTAATAAAATTAACTTTGAGAGAAAGAACCCCTTTCAAACTTTGAAACTATCAAGTAAAAAAACATAGAAAGATATTATTTCAAATAAAAAATTAAATGATATGAATAATTAGATTATAATTATAAAAAATATTAGAGGTTCAATAGAAATACCATTTTAAAGCAAACATGGTGTATTATAAGAAATATATCTCAAGGGGTGAAAATTTGAGGCAAAAAACCCTCACCTTGTTTCCCCGATTAGATGAACGCACTCTAAGATCCTATATAACAAAAATAAATATCTTAATATTATATTTTATAACTTTATTCATATATATTAAATTTTATAAACTTTAATTATAATTATTATCTATATTTATATTAATAATTTATTATCTAATTTAAATATTTGGTAGAGTAATCTTGATCGTTTTGAAGAAGTTTCATAATAATAGCGTTGTTCTTTATTCTTATATTTTTTTTAATAATTACTGTATAATAATAGGTACTATAATTGATGATTTATAATTATTTATAATTTTATAATTTAATTTTATTGGATTTTTGGTTATGATCCTTAAAGAGGAAATTGGCGATGAGTAAGTTTTAGTGATTTTTATTGAACATACATTGCTATATTAATTAATGAGTTTAATATTAATGTTATCATTAAAAATAAAATCAATTATTTATTTACTTATTCATATAATATTTTATCATTAATTAACTTCTCAGATCCATTTATGATATTATTTTATAGCATTTTTCAAGTAGGTGGTTAGACCAACTCAAATATGAATGATTGTGATTATGAAAGTGGTTTATTTTGGTATAATATAATTATTAAAAAATAATAATGATATTATTTTGATAATTTTAATGTGGTGAATCAAATTTTAAGATATTTTAATAAATAAGAGAAAAACTATATGAAAAATGAGATATGTCACTTTGTGGAGGCGGTTGTCTGCACAATGCATGATTAAGATTTTCATTTCTCAATGAATGAGAGGTAAGGAAGGGGGGTTATAATTTTACACTTTATAATTATAATAATATCATATATTCCAAATTTATTATTCAATTTCATCCATATAACCTATTAAGGTACGTAGCGGTGAAAAATAGAAGTCGCCGCTTTGTGGAGGCGGTAGTTCACACAATGCACAAATGATGTTTTTCATTTTTATTAATGAAAAAGTGGAAAGGTTGTTAATATTTATTCCATTATAATAACAAAATTAATTCTGAAAAAATTATTATGTCATTATATAGTAACTATAAAATTATATTTTGGAAAGTAATAAAGAAAAGAAAAGATGTTAGGGAAAAAGTACTGATGTTGAGGACTCCATGGAAATGGGGGTCTTAGGATAAATTATTATGAATATAAGATAAAGAAAGTGAAATAGGATTCTAGGGTTATTAAAAAGATAATATTGTTTTTGAGGAAACTAAATTCTTTGGGTCTTCTTGAAGGGGTGGTGATAAACGCCTTTTTAATTGATGAGAATGTCATTTTTGTGAACACCCATTATTTTTCAATAATTTAATGACAATATAAAGGGTAAATAGTTCCAAAAGTGAAAAATAATGAAGTGTGGGGTAATATAAGGTCTATAAATAACCCACCAAACATTTTACCACATGTTTTAAACATGTTTAAATATTTTTACCACTTTATTTTTATATTTTACCATTTTGGTTTTTACCTTGGTAACTAGTTTTTTCCTTTATTGTTTATATTTTATTAAAAATTTATGGCAACACTTATAAAAATATATTTATTTTATATTACTAAATTTATGCTCCATATATACAAATTCAATCTCAAAATTAGTGGAAATTAAAATTTAAACTAAAAAAATTAATATATATAAATTTTTTTTGTAAAACAAAATGGTTTTTTTACCATTAAGTATTCTTGATATTATTTAGCCTTGATTACAATCGAATGAGTGTTAATGTATTTATATATAGGTATAATTATTATATTATATTCATTTTTAAGAAATTATTATTTTATTTTATTAGATAAAAATTACAAAATGTTAATAAAACAATTCTTTAAAAACATCTGTTTTACCATTATCCTGGTAATTAACTTTAATATTTGTAATAATATTTTTATGTCTTAAAATAAAATTGATCTTATTAAATAATATAATTTTTTTTGATCAAAAATATGAAATCCATTTTCTTTAGTTTTAATTTCTACAAGTGATCAAAATTATTTTTTAATACAAGTGAATTAAAATAGTTTTTAGAGTAAAATTTTAAATAAGTTTCCAAAATATTAAATATGTGATTCATAAATTCAAAATAGTATTTCTAAATAATTAATTTTACTTTATAAATATATATTTTATAGAAAAAATATTTCAAAAACTTTTAATTCATTCATGTATTATGATAATGTTCTAAAAGTGACGATATTAAGCAAATAATTTTTTTCATTATTCACCTAAAAATAAATTATTATTGAAAAAAATAAAAAATTCATCATAATATAACATTGACATGCTTAATCCAAAAAGGAAATTAATTTTATCAAATTAAAATTCTTAAAATTTAAAATTTACCTTTTAAATTAAAATAAAATTTTGAAAGAAAAACTAATTTTATTGATAAAATTCCTTTTATACCTTTAGGTGTTCATAATATTATTTTATATGCATTTATAATTGATTAAAATATTTTTTATTTACTAACAATTATAATATTAAATTAATTTTAATATTTTGCATATTGTTTTAGTAGGGTGTTACATTAGTCTAATGTTACATGTGACACAAGATATAAAAGATAATATTGGTTTAAATAATACAATATCTTGGTTTATTACACCTTTAATGAAAATATCTCAATTGAAGGAATAAGTAGACTTCCTAAGGGTGGAATTGGAGAAGAAAAAACAAAAAAATAACAAACCCTCCACCATTGTGTGAAATATTTATCTCTTCACTATGTGAATAAATGCACACCATGATTGGATGGTATTAATGTGTTATAAATAAGAAGAAGAATAAGAATAATAATTACTAATAAACTATGGAGATTCAAACAACTTACATGTGAAAGAAAAATGCTTACAAAGGGAACTTGATAGCATGAAGATACAACTAAAACATACAATAATTCAATTTAATTTACAAAAACTACATTAAATAGGTATTTTTGGAGCCTTAGGGAGACCCCTAGTTGTAAAAGTCATTCCACTTGATTGAGGTAGGCATATAGTGGTGGAAAGTTTTATGGAATTAAGACTTTTCTACACTTGACCCAAAATTAGAGCAAGATAGCATCCCTCCAACAGATGCACCAAAATGAGCTTATAGATGGATAAATTTTAGTGTTTCACAGAATAAGAAAATGTTTCCTAGGATTTATTTTAATATATTTTAAAATTTTATCCCATTTGGAATTCCCAGAGTTATCATCAAAATAGTAGGCTGTAAATATAGGAAACCGAATCTAAACCAAAATTTCATCTTCAAATTAGACTGCCTAGATCACCCCTAAAACCTTCAAATTGTCACTAGTAATATAATAATGGAATGTTCTTTCATATTTTCTACATAAAGTTTATAATTTTGACCTTTATTGGGCTTTTATCATGTCCCCTATATGCATTTTAGTGGGATGATGTTCAGTTCTCTTCGCCTAGAATTTTTTAGATTCGAGGCCCAAGATGAGTACCTACCAATATGAATATCCAAGTGTTATAGAATCATTAAATCTTCTCTATAATCTAGGTAAAATGATAATGAAATATAAAATCTAAATAATGAAAATAGGGTGTTTAAAAAGGTGATGAAATGTGTACTGATTATTAGAACATTTTAAGCAAGAATTGTATTGATGATGAGAAATGGAGTTCAAACATTAAAATTCACTAATAAAGGTTTTAATAAAAAAGGAATCACATAAAAATTAAAACATAAACAATGAATATTATCCACTTTCAATGGATAATAAATTAATTATATCCTTTTATGAAATGGATCGTGAATTTCATATATACAATACACAATGCTCTACACAATACTCTATTAATGCATGTAGGAGATAAACTTACACAATGAAGCTTATAGTGTCTAACTGATCACATGAATCCCATATATCGAACATATAACTCTTTAAAGTAATTAGACTAATCATATAACCACATAGTAATTCATTAATTCTTGCGGTAGGTACATTGACCACATGTTATCCTCATAGTAAGTAGATTGACCACTCTGCATGCACTCCCACAATGACATTCACCAACCACATGATATATAACTAACAGTCAATCTGCACTCATAGTTAGTTCATTGATTTGTTTTTCATCTAAAATATGGAAATTCCAAGAATACCCTATTTTCATTATTCTTGGTATATAGATTTTATACATTATTATATCAATAGTTTTAAATTATTTCATTGTTTCTTAAACTAATATTAATGTTTTTGTAATCATTTTAAGTGTTTTTAGAACATTATAATTAGACTTACAACAATGTTAATTTTTTTTTCATTTCATGCACAAACATAAAAAATATATTTTTTATATATATACATTGATTTGATTTATTTGTCTTAATATTTTCTAAATTAATATTTAGTGATACCAAATATATTCAAACTTGTTTTATACTGTTTAATTTAGTTTTTTTAATATTTACATATATGAATGAATATGAAATGTGTTTTTCAAAATTCAAATTTGAATTTTACTAAAATAAACTATATGATATTTATGGGATTTTTTTACCTATCCTCATGGAGTTATTTTTTGGACTATTTATCGATGAATTTAAACTGATTTGAATTAGCCTTTAAGTTTTTGAATTTAATGTTTTTTATTATGATAATTCTAGAATTATTTTCTCCCTCTCTTTTATAATTATAAATTTTGAATTTGAATTATTTTACCTTGTTTTAGAATGGATTTTTAGTGTTTTTCAGTTATATTCAAAGAGATTATAGACCCATTCAATGATATAATGATTATGAAATATGTTACTAAATTTTGCAATTAATTCCTTTTACGTGAAATTTCAACTTTCATAGTTTCAACATTCATTTAAATCTGTAAAGTTTTGTTCAACCATTGTTTCATGTGATGGATTATATCTCAAGAAAATTAATCTTTTTCTACCACTTCTACTACCTTACTATGAAATTATAATCAACTACTCAAAGACCAATTCCAGTGCTATGAAAACCCATGCTAAACATATATATATTTTAAATCATTTTCATAATTTAAATATTATATCTCACAAAACAATCTAATAATCCCAATAACGAAGGTTTTAGTTTCTTTGAAGATTAGTGACATAAGGAACTAATTTTATGATACTTGTAGAAATTTATATTTAATCAAATAACATAAGAATCCCTTATAGAATTATCATAAGTTACACTTATCTACATAACCTGGGGGATGTAAACATAAGAAATGGGCGAGCTAAGATTATCCATAAGGGTAAACAAAAGTGATAACAATCAAATATCATAAGTGAGCATAAGATAAAAAATGGTTATAATCAAGATATATAAGAAAATTATACCCATAAAAGCAATGATCATAAATCCATAGTCATGGTTTAAGGATTGACATAACATAATACATGAATCAAAAAAGCATGGAAACATTAGTAAGTAAACATATGCCATGATACGACAACATAGGAAAATGAATAAGAGTGTGGCATAAACATAGGCATATGGAAATATATCATTATAAACATAGATTAACCAAAATTATGTCCATGAAAAATCTTATGAACACAAATTAACTATAAATTTACTCTTGAAAAACCTTTTGATCATAGATTAACTCCAATTACACTCATGGATAACCTTGTGAGCATAGCTTAACTGGAATTATACCCACACACAACCTTATGATCATATGTTAACCAAAATTATACCCATGAACAACATTATGATCAAATATTACTCAAATTTATACTCATAAAAAACCTTGTGAGAATATAATAACTGAAATTATACCCACAAATAACTTTGTGGGCATAAATTAACCATAATTGTACACATGCACAACGTGTGGGCATAACTTAACCACAATTATAACCACATATAAAATCATTATATCTTAAGATATAAAACTTAACCAATAAATTAGAGGGTGATATAAGAACCACCCATAAATCATCTATATATATGTGTTATACTTGAAATAAACCATTAATTATATCATAAAAAACCCATGGAAATAAAAATGGGTTTCACAGTATTTTCAGATGTTATCACCAAAATTGAACTTAGGAATGTAAACAGTTGATACCCAAAAATTAATTCATCCCAAAAGATTATTTCATAAGAATATTTAGAGGGTGGTTCATGAAAAATATATTCTATTAAAATAAGTCCTTTAATTATAAGGATAAAAATGGTAGCAAAATTGTAAGAGTTTTTAGATACCACTTTTAACTATGGCTTAACTGATGAAGTTACCGGTTACATTGAAAATTCATTTACGGAAATGTAACTTTTGAGAAATTAAAAAGAAGTAATTTTAAAAATAAATATTTGGAAATAAATATAAACAATAAATTCTTTAAAAATTAATAAATAAATAACATGATATGGTTTTATTTGAATCAAAATCCATTTAAAGAAAGAATGAGATCTGGATCTTCAAACTCGATGTATTTTATTTTTCATCACCACCTCACATGGATTGTATATATGGATAGATTTAAATAAATAAAATAATATTTATGATATAATCCAAATTATATATATATATAATTATACTTACCCTTTTCCCTTTATGTTCATTGAAAAATGTAAACGTTAGTCATGCAGACATGCGACCAACCATCTCCATGATTATAACATAATTCATTTTTCATAACCACCATTCATAATTGGTTCTAAAAGTATAATTAATTTATAATATGATAAATATAGGATTATTAATATTATATAAATTATATAATCATAATATATTTGACCAAATTTAACCTACCAAAGTCATTTTGGGCTTATGAACCAAATATCAGAAGTAAAATTAATTAATTAAGTAATTAAGTATAACATGTATATAATTGAAATAAAAGGAATAATAAATATAAAAATTTTATTAAGATAGTAAATAATTAACATAAGTTTATTATTCAAGAATATAGATAATATACATAACAAATCATATTCGAGGTAAGAAACACTTTATCTTAAAACGCCATTTTAAGTGCTTTAAATATTTATTTTCTAAATATTTTTCTTCCATGTCCATATTCTTAAAATTAATTTATGGAAGAATTTATATTTAAATAAAAAAATTATAAAGGAAATTTTATTTCTCATTTTAATTTCCTTCAAATGTTTTTAATAGGAATTTTTTTACCTATTTTATATGGAACATTTTATCCTTCTTTAAAAAAAGGAAAAAAGGAATGTTATATTTTAACATATATGAAACCAATGAGTTTTTCCAAAAATAAAACCATTAATTTATATTTGGATTCCTTTAAAAAATGTCACATTTATTAAAATAAAAACCCTCCCCTTTTTTATGGTTATTTTGGTTTTAAAAATTAGGTTTTAAAGGAAAGGGACATATAAATATTCAAAAAAGTTTTAATAATGGGTTAAAAAGTATATTTTTATGAGTTTGATGATGGGAATAAAATATTTTATGTGTTTTATGTATGTTATGGTCCTCAAAAACCATTTATTATGATGAGAGAGACCGATATAACTCTACAATACATTGGATAATGACTATGTATTCTAGAGAATTATGTTGGAATTAGATGAGCATGTTATTACATTTTTAAGGGTTCCTATATGGGTTATTATAAAGGTTTTATGAATATGATGTCACAAGGAACCTACATGAATTTTCAATACTTGATAAATAGTTTTTATGGAAATATTTTTATTTCACAAGGCAAGATAATGATCATTTTTTAAAGGAATGATTGTTCCCTTTTTGGATAAAATGTATGTTTTTAAGAAATTTTTTTTCATGGGTTCTCATTATTTTTAATAATCCCTCATGTTTATGATTTTACTTTTATGTTTTATTATAAAGTTTTTTATGAAAAACATTGGGTAGTAAGTCTAATTTCATGTGTAATTAAATGAATATTTTATCTCAAATTTTATTATGTTGAAGGTAAACTCTCTTATATGATCACATGGTTTTGAAATAGACTAATAAGTTTCTATATTCCTTTTTATAAGCTGATTACTGAGTTATTTATTCTTATCTCATGTTTTAAATTTTTTATCATAAGATTTAAGGATGATTAGAAACAATTATGCATTCAAGTTTAAAATCATGAATATTTTTCCTGAAAAGATATTGTGTTTTATTTTTAAAAGTATTTTTTTTGTGAAAAAATGGATACTGAGTGAAAGTGTTCATCATGTAATGTATAAGTTTGTTATGTAATAGTTATGACCTAATTATATAAAACTATGAACTAGAAAAGATATTTTTAAATTTAAAAAATGTAATTCATTTTTAAAATATGAAATTATGGGTTGAATAAGGACTAGGTCCTTATATTTATTTCCTCCATTGGATCATTATTTACTCACTGTATGGAAAATAACCCTAACTTTTCTTTTTTAATTAGGAAACTACCTCTTTCCATGTTTATATTCATTAGATACTTTTAAAAATGTCCTCATATATGACTTAATAATTTATTAAGGTCATTTTTTATTAATCATCCTTCTTTAAAAGTTTTAAATAAAATTTTAATATTTTTTATGTGGGTAATTTTCATCAAAGAATGAAAAGAATCTATTTTTAATGTTTTATATGACAACACATAGTTCCACTATATTTTTTATTTTATAAAAAAAATTCTATCTATATTTTAATGGTTTCTAAAATAAATTATTTTTCTCTTAGTTTTATAAAACATTTCTTTTAAAATGCTTTTAAAAGATCAAGGATATTTCTTAGTTCCAAAGTTAATTTTTATAAAAGCCATAAAAATTGTTTTTCATATATTTAATTATCCTTTGATATATATTATTATTGATCAAATATTTTTAGAAAATTATATCATCCAACTTATTTCTCTGGATGACTTATGAAATTTTATTTTTTATCACAAAAATGATCCATCACTACCTTTTTTTTGCCTAATCATATTTGGTGTATAACCATAATTTTATTCCAATGCCTCTCCTTTGTGAATAAAATATTTTACATTTATTTTATTAAAGGGGTTTCAACAAGATACCATAAGTCGATTTAGTGGGGAAATTATTAAATTAACCATATACTCTTTATTTTTATGGTGTAAATAACATATGATCTATTATCTTAATTGAAGGTTATTTACCTATAAAGTCACTGAATACCTTTGGATAACTGTTTATTTTCCATAAATATATCATTTTATTATTATTTATGGAATTATAATGTCTTAATTATTTGATTCAATTTTAATAATATATGAAACCCATTTTATTCCCATGGGTTCTTTATGATGAATGATTAATTTCTTCGAGCACACATATGTGAGGGTGATGATGGGTGGGTCCTATATCACCTCTAATGAAATGGTTTAATTTGATATCTCATGATATAGTTAGGCATGAATATAATGAGTTTGTTCAAATGGGTGTGGGCATACTGAGTTTTTTCACATTTTTAGGCATGGAAATAACGAGTTTTCCCACATAGGTTTTCACATAATGAGTTTTCTAACAAGGTTTTCCTATGATATAATTATCTCATATTTATAAGAATCTATTTATACTATTTATCCATTCCATTCCATACTTTTATACTTATTATTATGACAATCTTACTCTCTCATGTATTATGATTGTTAGCATATGTTTTCACACTCTTTTGATTCATGTCTTATATTATGCCAATATTCATACCCAAATCATGAATTTTGATCTATGAATTATTGGGTATAATATCTTTATAAAATTTAATTATACCCACTTTTTTATATTATGCTCACATATGATCATTAAAAATTATCGCTTATGTTTACCCATATAGATTGTTAGAGCTCATCGCTTTCTTATGTTTCTATTTCCCCAGGTTATGAAGGAAAGTAATATGTATGATGCGTCTAGAAGAGTATCATTCCTAGAGAATTTATTTTAGATGTTTAAGACTTGTTATATATTGATCAATTTCTTATATAGTGGTAACATTTCTATTGGTTAAAAAAGATGTGGGTTTTGTTAGTTAATGTTTTGTCTTAATTCTCAAAAACACTAAACCTAGAAGATCATTGGAATATATTGTAATGCAATAATTTTAAGCTATGTAAATATATGGTCACATTAGTTGGCTATCATAGTTGGTACGAGAGTATGGTTTAGATAAATTTAGAGGTTATGATGTTAGTTGAGAATAATTTAAGGGTTAATATGTTAAGGTTGATAATAATTTTTAAGATATAGATAACCCTTTAGGATAGTTGAGGTGATATTGAATATTTTAGGTATTGGGATAAGAGAAATTTAGGGAAAACCCTATGAATAAATCTAAGGGATAAGTATAAGTATTGGATAACATCTCAATGTTTTGTTAAAGTTGAGATTTTGTGGTTCTCTTGGCAATTAAATCCATATCTGGATACTCGAAAGTGGATACAACTATCACGAAGATGTTTCTTAGGGTAATAACTATGAAAAATGATGGTTGAGTATCAAATACATCTTCAGTATAGTGCATAATGATTTTGGTCTAAGACTACACACATGGATAAACTCTCCCATGGGATATTTGTTGGTTAATCACAGTTTATTTACAAAACATTATAAAGGATTTGAGTATGATGTTAAATAATCAGGTTAGAGAACCTAATAGGAAAATGACCATGGATAACCAAGGATTGAACAAATAGAGTTATAGGTTGGATTGAAAGAACAATATGCCAAAAATAAAGGTGTTATAATGGATGATATCATTAGATGTATGTTTTCATATTTATATTTTGGATACTATCATAACCATTTTGGTTTTAGTATTTGGTTGAAACATGATCATGAAAATGAATCTGTGAAAGATATGTATCTATAAACTATAATGTTTTATAATATAATTAGGGACTATAATTAAATTTCTATGAATATTTATATATACCTCTTATGATGGAAAATTTGAGTGTGCTAGTCCTACCTATGGTTGTGAGGTTGATATAGAAAATAAATCTTGATTATAATATCTATTTTCATTAGTGAGTGATATTTATTGATTATATTCTAGTATATTATAAAAATTATGAGGATTATTTGAAACATATAAGGATTTTTCTTCATTAGTTTTTATTTAAAGGTTTGTAAACATATATTAAAAAGTTTCAATAACATTGAAAATTGATTTTATGGCAAGGTTATATTTTTGGGGATAACTATTAAAGAACACATGATTTAGGGATGGATAACACTTAGATTTAATATATGGTTGATGTTGAGATAATAAACTATTGATTTATTTTGAAAAGTTCATATAGATAATATTGGTAAACTTGGAATCAATAATTGATTCATTATATTTTTAGTTAAGTTTATCACATTTTTGTGGTTTGTGGTATATATTAGCTAGTGTTGTGATTTTATAACCTCAAAATTAATATTATTTGAGAGTTAAAGGTAGGTTTATTTCTTGAAGAATATACTATTTAAAAATGGTTTAATGTCTTATATATTCAAATAGTTTTGGGAAAGTTATGTTATAGAAAATATTGTTTAGAGTATATTCATACTTGGGTATATGATGTATGAAATATTAATGTTGTTTGAGAAAAGATAAGTATCTTAATATAGCCCAAGAGAGTAATGATGATGTCATATTAGAAGTTATATCCCAAATTATAAATATTTTAAGAATACCCTCACCTAATTTTCTCAATGTTTAACAATTAAAATTATTAGGATGAAATTTATTTAAGGGTGTAGAATGTAACAACATTAGATTTTTTATCCTTTAAATTAATATTATATTTGATATCTCATGTCACAAACATCACCAAACTAACAAAAAAACTGAATAAAATGAACCATAAAATTATAATTACATGAATAATATAACTATTATTAAATAAAATGATAATAATAATTTAAAATAATTTCATTTTAGTATTTTTCTTTGATTGATATTTTTTTTAAAGGATGCCTTTCCAAGAACCATTAAAAAAATGGGGGTATTGTATTTTACCTTAATAAATTAAATTGATCATATTTAAAAGTTTATTATAATAATTAATATAAATATTTAGAAAATATTTTTTAAAACATCAATTATTTACAAATTTATATGAAATGAGATTAAGGACACTTAAAGTTTAAAAAGTTATTTTTCAATAAAAAATATTTTTATTTTTCATTTAAATTAATAAATATATATATATTATAATTTTAATTTGATAAAAAACATTATTTTTTAATTATATTTTCAAAATTATCTTTGGGGTATTTTTTGGGTATTTTTGTGAAATAATTGATTTTTAGGTGAATAGTTAAAAATACAGTTTTTATTGAAATCACAACGTTTATGAATACTTTTAGAAGTAAGTATTTATTAAAAACTTATAAAACATTTTTCATGATGAAAAATTTATTTAACAATTAAAAATATAAATTTCAAAATACTATTATTAATTTATGAAACCCATGTTTAACAACTTAAGTAATATTTTCCAATAAATGTTTTTGATATTTTCTTTTAATTAAATACCTTTTTGGTAAAATTTTATTTAGGAATGATATTAAATACAAATAAATTTTATTTATTTTATAATTAACCACTTTATATAATAGAAATAAAATATATTGATACTTTTTTCATACACATAAATTTTAAGCTTAAAAGTACACCTTTTCTATAAATGGGTTTTTTTTTCATTACTCGCGTTAATATTAAAATTAATTTTTTTGAAACATATATATTTTATTTAATAAAATTGATTTCATACTTTTAATAATTAGTTATAAATTATTTAATAAGGTCCATTTTATTTATAGTCATTAAAAATTAAATTACCTATGTAAAAATTATTTATCATAGTAAAACTAAAAATGGTATAATTGAAAATTCTAAGAGTAAAGGACTTAAAAACATGTCAAAAACTTGTGTTTAAATTAATGGTTGAGGTATTTTCAACCTTATATCATCCAAAAATCAATTATTTTACATTTTAAAGTGTTTATTTCATGTGGAACATGTGATCAATTTATATTAGGTTGAAATATTTACAAATATTCTATTCTCATCACTTATAAATGGGGCCTCTCAACACCCCTTAAAGACTAGTAAAAAATTTGGTTTCTTCTTTAAAATATTCCATTTTTATAAAAATATAACATAATCACTTATAATTGACCCTATGTTCATAAGATATTTTCTTAGTACCTCTATTTCTAAGGAGTCTTCTAAGGGGAATCCCAAGTCCTCAATGTGAGTATGTTTTCTCCCCAACTTATTTTCTTTTCTTTATTAATTTCACTTATTTAATTTTTGAATTACTATATTATTAATTATGTATTGTTTTTATACTGAATTTTATTTTACTAATTTAATAACTATTTACCACTTTTTCATTTTCCATTAAGAAAATTGAAAATTGTCATTAGTGCTTTGTGCAGACTATCGCCTCTACGAAGCCAAAACTATAATTTTTCACCTATGCCTCTCTTTATTGGTTATAAGGATGATAATTTTGAATTAATGTGACATATATTATTATTATTATTATTATTATGAGTAAATTTATAAACCACTTTATTTCTATCTCATTCCTTGTGGAACAAAAATGTTAACCGTGTGTTGTGTGGACTACCGCCTCCATGGAGTAATGTATCTCATTTTTCATCTAGTTAATTTTTTAATTAAAATATATTAAAATATAATTAATAAATATAAAATTATCTAATAATATTATTATTCCAATGTATTAATGATATTATTTCAAAATAAACCACTTTCATAATCAAATTCATCCATTAATTACGATATGTTCATGCCTAAGTCGGTCTAACCACCTACTTGAAAAATACTATAAAATAAAATCATGGATGACTATGAGAATTTAATTAATGATAATTTTTGATGTAAATAATTAAATAAATATTTATTTTGTTTTTATAATGGTAACATTAATGTCGAATTAATTAATTAATATATGAACATTGGTTCATTAAAAATCATTGAAACATGCACATCGTCGATTTCATATTTAAGGATCATAATAAAAACTCTCATAGAATTAAATTATAACATTATAGATAATTATAAAACATCAATTCAAGTACCTTTTATGATTTGGTAATGATGAAATGCAGAATAATAATAAATAACAACACCGCTAATACAAAACTAGTCCAAAATGATCAAGATTACTCACACCCAATATTTAAAATAGATAATAAATAACTAATTTATATGTAGAGAATATTTATAAATAAATTTTATAAAAATTAATTGTAAGGCCACAGCCTTAAACATTACATAATATATCATTAAGTCAAGAATTCACATTGAGTATCTTTTTAGGTGTAGTGTTTTAGAGAATTGGGCCATAACTATTACATTACATCATGAATATTACATGTAGACACTTCTACTCAGTATCCATTTTTTTTCATAAAATAAAAACACTTAAAAGAAAAAAAGAGTTATTTTCTTCATATAAATATTCTTTAATTCTTCCTCTCTCTTAACCTTCCTTATACCCTATGAAAAAACCTTTCAAAGACTTGGGATGAGCATAAAAAGCTCAGTAAGGGTTATAAAATAAAGAAAGAAAACATTAGTCCATCAATACATAAAAAACATAATCTCTTTAACATACCTAATGAAATCAAAAGATTTATGAATAACAACTAGAAATCATAAATCATAAATGTAAGTTGTGGAATCCATAACATACTTACATTGTTGATTTCACAGCTACGTAGGGAGTTACGTTTGGAATACCCGTCACAATATATTCACTAAATCTCTTAAGAGAAACATTAACGTTTACCTCCATTACGTTACCCAATGCATTGGAGAGCTGTCTTGGGATCACCCACCCTATGTTTGTCATAGAACCACCCGTATACGTAAAAAATACCCAAGAACCATAACATAATCATAACATATAAATACAAGATAACATTTCCACATTGTAATCACAAGATATCCTTTCAAGATATTGACATAATCAATACATTTTCAAAAACCATTTTGAATACCAAAATACATAAAAAGGGTATATGCTATTTATTTTCCTTTTAAAAAAAGTATGACTTGTAGAGGAATTCAAATATCAAATAATGCTTGCAGGGGTGGAAAGGTTGTTTTCACCGCATATGTTAAAAATAAACATTCCTTAGTTCATTTAGTAGAACGCTTCGTAGAAACAATATTCCCTTTAAATGAAATTAAAAGTAAAAGGGGTTTATACAGTATATAAAATAAATTCACGTATAAATCAAAATATTCCTCAATGAATATAGATTGAGATGTAGTCCCTTAAGAAATTCAGTAGCCTAACAATGTCACTTTAAAATTCAGAAAATGAGTTGATGGGAGAGAAAGGGGTCTCCCATCACTTGAAAATAAAATTTACAACAATAAGGGTATATAAGAACATATCCCAACATAATAAATTTTAAATTAAAATACATAAGGAAGAAGAAAATCATAAATAAATCAAAAGAAAGTTTACAGGAGTCTAAAGTATGGGATCATATTACAATCTTTTTCATGTAAGGAAATAAGATCAGCAGGGAGGTCTTCAAACCAGGTAATGTCTTGATTTACTCCCATGTTGGCAAGGCCATCAGCAACCATATTTTCTTCTCGATAAACATGAGTGATGATATAGTTGTGATCAATAAGAGAACGAGTTCAATCCATCCAACAGGTAGTAATCGGCCAGGCAAGATGAATAATGCCATTCCAAATTGCTTGCACGATGGTCATTGAGTCGCTTTCGATCCAGAGATTGTTCTAACCAAAGAGCGTTGCGAAGGTGAGGGCATGAATTAAGCTCATCATCTCAGATTCAAGGGAGGAGGCTATGCCAAAACTACCCATGAAGCAACCAATGATTTGACCGAGATGATTCCTGAAGATAGCACCACATCACGCAGGTCCCATATTGCCTTTAGAGGTGCCATCAATATTGATTTTGAATCATCCAGGAAGAGGGGTTTTCCAGAACACCTCCAGAGTGTAGCGAGGTTGACTGAAATTGCCATTAATCCGAAGACGTCGCAAGATTTCGAAGTCATTCACGGTGTTGTGCCAGTGTCCCTTTTTTATTAGATCAGCTTCATGTATGGCAGTGAGGATCTACACCCGACCTGCATTTTGATTGTATGAGTAATTTGTATGAATAATTTCATTCTGATCATACCAGATCACATGGTGGAGCTCAACAACTGCAGCTAGGAAAAGGTTCTTGATTTGTTGAGAGGCCTCCATTTCTGCACATTTCTTTAGTTGAATTTTGACAGAGTCATAATTTAACCATATGCAGTCAAAAATGTCAAGAATATATTTCCAAATAGCAGAAGCAGTGGTGCAAGACAGAAATAGGTGGTTGGTATCTTCTCTGTGTAGATTACAGAATTTGGATTTAGAGTAGAGCTGAATACCAAAATATTGAAGAAAAATTTATGTGGGAACTCTGTTGTGAGAAATACACCATATGAGATTGAATCTAAAAGGTTTTAACCACGGCTTGTTGAAATGTTTTAACCAACCATAATCATTATCAGAGTGAGAGAAAAAATGATGATAGAAAATTTTGGAGTTTAGCATACCATTATAAGCAGGATCCCAAATTTAGAAATCATTAGTGTGAGTGAAAGAGTAATTTTCAATGATGTTCATAATAGTATCAGGGAGTTGGTCAAGTTGAGAGTTTAAGGTTTCTCTAACAGAGTAGTTAACATTCTCAGGGGTATGATTGAGGGATAGCATAGAAATTAAAGGCGTACCCACCCAGTTATCCAACCATAATTTCATTGAGAAATCCCTGGAGACCATCCATCTAGAATTATGCATGATGATGGAAAAATATTGTTTGATGGAGGGTAAAATGGAGGAGTTAATAAAATTCAAATTACCCTTCTTAAGATTATCAAGGATTCTATTTTTGAGGAAGGTAAGAGCTTCTGAAGTATTGTGAAAAAGGTTCCAAGTGAGCCTAGATTGAAGGGATTCATTAAAGTATTTTAAAATTTTAATGCCGATACCACCTTTCTCAATGGGATTTAAACTAGTTGACCAGGGAACAATCACAAGTTTTCTTTCAAGAATACTGCCTGTCCAAATAAAATTATTAATAGCGATGTTCATTTTTTTGATAAGTCCAACATTCCATTTATAGACCATCATGGAGTAGACTATCTTGGAGACAATGGTGGATTTTACAAGACAATTTCTACCAACCATAGAGAGGGATTTTCCTTTACTAGAAGATAGCTGGTTTAGAACTTGGTTGAAAATTTGTGCAAAGTGATAAGCCTTGGGTCTACCCCAAAAGATGGGGACACCGAGATAAATGAAAGGGATCATACCTTATTTCATGACTAGGTCTCTGATAATATTACATTTTCTAATTGAAGGAAAGTTATTTCTAAAGAAAATGCAAGATTTATTCCAACTGATGATTTGACCAGAGACCTCTTCATAGCGTGAGAGAGAAGTTTTGTGGCTGAGAATGTTTCTTTTGTCTCCTTTAAGGAAAAGGATGATGTTATCCACATACAAGATATGTTTAAGATAGTTTATATTCATGGAGACATGGATGGGTTTCAGTTTATTCTGTTCCACCAGACGGGTGACCAGACGACTAAGATAGTCCTCTGCTATTGAGAATAAAATGGCAGAGAGGGGGTAACCTTGTATGACACCTTTGGAGCATGTAAAGTAGATTTTAAGGGATCCATTTATCAAAATTGAGATAGATACCTAGTTGAACAATGTTTTGATTATAGTGATAAAAATTTTACTGAAACCAAAACATTGAAGGACTTTGAAGACACAGCTCCAATCTATAGTGTCGAAATATTTTCTGATGTCAAGTTTAATGGAAATATTAACACCTTTATTAGCTTTTTTCAAGTTGTTGACACACTCATAAGAAAGACAAATGCAATATTGAATGGATTGACCCTTAATAAAACCAAATTGGTTCCAAGAGACAAGTTTTTCGATGATGGTTGAAAGTCTATTAACAATGATTTTAGTAATGATTTTGTAGAGAGTGTTGATGAGAAAAATGGGTCAAAACAAATGAATCTCATAGGAATTTTACAATTTTGTATTCAAGTTGAGAAACTGGGCATTAAGAGAATGTGGAAGAAAACCATTAAAGAAAAAGGATTTGACAAGTTTACAAGCATCAATGTGAATCATATCCCAATAATGTTGGAAGAAACCATTATTGAAACCATATGGACCCGCAGCACTATCTGGGATTAGACTAAACACACTGTCATTGATTTCGTGATCCAATGGAATGTTGAGAAGGAAACTGTTGTCTTAATCAATGAACACCATCGAAATAATCTCAGGAAGGAAAAATTAAAATACATAACATAAAAGAAGTCTTTTAGTAAAAGAGGAGGGTGAAAGGTTCCCTTACAAAGATCATTTTGTAAATAAAATAGACCGATTATGTATATTTATAATAAATACACATAAATAAAGTATAAATACAAGATAGTACATCAAAATTTATTTATCACATAATCATATCATGACATAATCAAGAAGTATAAGATCAACCCAAAGAATGGACACGTGGTAAACAAGTTCCCTTACCACGTGTCTGACTTGACTCGTTCATTATTTAATCTATTGAATAATAAACTAAAGTTAATTTATAATTGATTAATAACCTTTTTTATGTTTATTATTCCTTTTATATCACTTATTACCATGTTATAAACATCACATAATCATTTATGTTAATAACAGTCGTTTTGTCAATATTTGGTACTTGAGTTGAAAATAAACTTCTTATAATTACAAGTTGTCCATGTGATCAAAAGTCCATTGTATCCAGAATGATATTCATGTTTTAGATATCATATATATCATATATATCCAGTATATATATATATATGTATTTATAATAGTACATAACATTTGGATATAAGAAATGAAATGCACCGTTCATGGAGACGGTAAGCCGTATGTACGCATGGATGCTACTTTCATTTCTATTTCATATTTAATGTAATGAAAACTTAATAATACATAGGTATATTATAGTTACAGTATAATATCATATATAATTTCATATATCCATCCTTTATATGTTTCACGTATGGTATGAACGTGTCATATCACTTTGAGGGGGTGGTAGTCCGCACTTCCTCAAATGAAATTATCATATTTAACCATTATGGAAAAAATAAAGGAGTGATATAAATGAAAAATAAATAATAATTGAGAAAATATAAAATATAATATATTTCACATATACAGTTCTATCATAATGGCCACCATGAGAGGCGGTAGGAGAGAATTGAACAATCATCCTTTCGTGAGGCAATAGTTAGCCGTCCACAAAAACAATATGTTCATTTCCATTAGATGGAGGTGTGTGGATGTGTAGTTAGAATAATTCTCATAAAAACATCATAGTACATTGAATATAATGGTTTTTTATAAAATAATGGAATAAATATAGTTTAGTGGGTTGGATAAGGAGATTTAAATAAAAGAACTTGAGAGAAGATGTTACCTTTAAATCAGGTAACTCCCTTTGGTTTGAACCAAAAGGATTAATTGAATTTCATTCTTCCCAAATTAAGGATTCTAGGTGGAATATAGGGATGTTGGGAGATTATTGGAGTAGTGGTTGGATGAGACAAGGGTCTTGAGATGTGTGAGTAATGGGTTAGAGGCGGTGGCCTTTTATAAGAGGGAGGATGGGCTCTTTAGGAAAGTTTGAAAGTATTATTTTATTATAAAATTATTTTTGTTTTCAAAAGGTTTAAAACTCATTAAATTAAAATATAATGTGAATATAAGTCGTAATAAAATCATCTAATAATAATTGGATAGGTTTTAGATATTTTTTAATCCTTATCATTTTTATTTAACTCTTTATAACTTATATAACTTTTACCATGTCTTCTTGTATATTCATACTATATGGTTAGTATATTTACTATAAATGACACGATACCCAAAATGGATCATTAATAACATTTTTAACATCATATATGTCATTTGGATGATTATTAGATTTTTAGGATTATTATATCAATTAATAAAATAATATTTGTTTTAAAAACTCATTTATGTCAATTTATATACTATTCATATCATGACTTTTTTAAAAATCCAAAAAAACTTGATTATTTTAAAAAACATAATTAATTTAAATATAACAAGTCATAATTATCTCTAAAATTCGTGCATGGCATAAAAATTTTGAAAATAAATTTATTTTTATATTTATAATCTCATTTATTTAAATCTTTCATTAATAAGGTAATCACTACATCACCATTGTATCATAAATAAATTTATTTATATGATGTATAAAAATTATAAATAAAATACCCTGATGTATTAAATCTATTAATATTTCTAATGAATATTTATAGTCGAAAATGTCACTTATATAACCCTATATAAAAATTGTTTTACTAAAAGATATATGTTTATGCTACATTTTCCTTAACTTTAAATTAATTTTTCTAAAGTGTCATTTTCACTTACAAGTGGCTCCATGGGGTCCCAAAATCGACCGAAGGATTCCCATGGTTGAAAATGTGTCAGAAAAAAGGGTTAGGACATGTTTTAGGGTAATTTAATATTATTATAATATTATTTTTACCCTTATTTTCTAAATTTACCCTTTAACCATGGTAAATAAAATATTTACTGAAGTTACTATTCATGATGTCTAAAAATAAAAGTTACCTATTTACATAATTTAGACCTCCTGATTCCAAATATGGAATCTATTTTTTCAAAGTTAAAATGAAAAAGTTGTAGAAATTAATTTAGGATTAATTCATGTTGTCAAAACCAAAAAGCGTGTTTTTAAGAAATAATAACTATCAAAAGATTGACATTTTTTATGTCCAATTTCAAAGTGAAATTACTTCCAATGAACAAAATTGAATTTAATGGTAGAAATATAATCTAATTACAATTTAAAACTAATTAAACGGAAAATATAACTATATAAATAAATCAGATGAAAAGACAGTTTTGAAATAAAATGCAGTATTTTTCACTATTTATTAAAAAATGAACTTTATCAGAAAAATACCAAAATTTTACCCAAAGTATATTTTGATTTCCCTGTTCTAAATAAAAAGTTTATTTTGTCAAATGGAACATATAAATGTGACAACAAAATATTTTAAATGGGTTCTCTATCAACAGGTGGTAAAACGGCCTTTTAAAAATATTAGAGTTTTTCATTCTTAAAATCGGATTCATTCTCATTTTAAGCATCTATTTTTTTGGATAAATTTAAAAACATTTAACAAACATGTTTATTCATAATATAGTTAGTTCTGTTCATTCCCACCAATAAAATGACTAGGCGTTAACTACTATTTAAAATAATATTATTTTTTTAGTATGACTCAACATTGTGTGAAACATAAGAATTCAGAGAAACCCATTATTGAGTGTTAGGTATGCCATCGAACATAGCTTCCCATTTAAAGTAAAATTAATATTTAATTCACAAGTATTAATAAATATAAAAATGTCACATTCTTTATTTACCTGGAATGTTACATCCTTCCCCCCTTTTGGGAATGGCGGTCTCACAATTTTAAAATTGGGCTCAAAAACTTCATTGAAAGTCCCACATATTAAAAAAAGAGTCAATAAAACTATCACTTTAAAAGAAATAAAGAGAAGTATAAAGGTCACCCAACATAACTCATTCTAGGATTCCATGTATGAAAACATGAATATAGAAGAAAAACAAAGTGTCATGTTCTGATGGAGAGTGATAGAAAATAGTATTAGGGGAAAATTATCAACAAGAAAACCAATAACATGTGATTGGTTAATCGGTCTTTGATTCTCCAATAGGAAAATTAAACGAACAACATTTTTTTTGTTTTAAGTTACCTTTCATAAAGTTGGAGATTTTATTTATGAGATTGACTAAGGACATAAGGAAATATACTTACTTTTCAGGTAGAGTTTAATCCTTTAATAAATTTCTACCATAAACTCATCTTTTCTCCAAATGACGAGTATTCAAGATGACTTGGTAACACCTAAAGATATAGAATCAACTTCTACAAAATCACATAATCCAAAAAAGATGAACTATATATCTCCCCTATCTTTAGACATTACCCAAAACCAAAATGGTTAGTACAAGATCAAATAATCCTCAAATAGGATAATCTTAATAATACTCTTAATCTACAAAATTGAACATACAATACCCAAAGCTCGGAAAAAAACTATTCAATAAATAATTGTCTTTAAAATTATCCAAAATAATCTAAACTAAGTTTGAAACCCAAAATTTGGAAGTATTTGACCACATAATCTTCCACAAAATCTTAAAATTTATCTCCAAATAACATTGGTTACTCTTAAAGTCGCATACTGAAAAGTAAATAAACTAATCACATATTCTCTATGATAGGTTAATCATTTCCATAAAGAACCCAAATAACTATATGTTCACAATAAAAACATAGATTCTTCCAAAATAAAATTTTACAATTACTTCTCAAATGAGATCCCATATTATTTTATTTTCCTTAGGCATATAGTGTTCCAAAAATAGAGAATGTCTTCCAAAATAACCTTTATCAATTAATTATCAAATCATTTTCCTATACTAAGGATATCCATTTGATAAAAAATAAGTTCCCAAAATCAACTTATTCTTGATCCATAAAATAATTTAACTAAAAATAATAAGTCATACTAACCAAGGACTTCACGTAGGCCAGTGGTAGGTGATAAATCCCAATCTCACTTTGGTTTTGGGTTTGATTCTCATAGATTTTTTCACTGCGAAGGGTAGTCACACGGTCTATATGTTTTCCCATTTTATAAATCTCAAAAATAACCCTAACACGATTTAACCTCAATGGGTGTCTTATAACTATCATTTCAACCCAAATCATAATGACCTCAATATTTTAATTCATGAAGTCTTTTATATATTGATTTTTTAGCTCCATATGATAAATAACACTATTACAAAGGAAAGAACATCGTACCATGATCATGATGTCCACCTTCTTTCATCGTCATCTTGTTCAGGTAGATAGATAGTCCATGCATTGAAATAATTATTTAGAGATCCTTCAAAATCATTTTATTCCTTTATCCAAATACTCCTTGTATAACTTGGGTCGTATGGGTGTTCACAGAAAAATAGTTTTGGAAAATAATCATGCATGACATATAATTTCAAAACATCTGATAAAACATTCTTTTTATAAAATAGTCAGACTGAGTTTGAGTTTAAACTCTTAATAAATGGTACTTTTAAAATACCATAATTATTTGCTGAATGACTATAATTAAAATCGAATACAAATAGGTTGCACAAGGGTCTCCTTCTTCATCACATTTTTCAAAATCATAATATGCTTCAAAATCTTGTGATAAGGCCGAATATTTGAAAATGCCTTGATAATATTTAAATTTCTTTAGAATATGAGAATATTTAGAAAATATGATTTTATTAAATAAAACCCATGATCCATGATGGTATCGAGGTATAACGGAGGTGTTTGATATCTCAAAAAATTGTGTGTAAGTGAGTTTTATGTTAGAAAATATTTCAGAATTGTATGGACCTGATTTTTTAATAATTATTGCAAGCAAGTCATCAGGAAGAAATATGAATTTTTTTTGATATCCTCCTCCTTCCATTTGTAACAGACTTTCCTTGATTTGAAAAAAGTTACAAAATAAGGATTTAACTTAAAGAGTCGATATAGAGACTAACCATGTGTCTAACAAAAACTCATAATCCCTATAGTTGTCTAAACTGACCTATGATACCAACTGTAAGGCCTCAACCTTAAACATTACATAATATTGAGTTAAGTCAAGAATTCATATTGATTATATTTTTAGGTTTAGAGTTGTAGAGAATTAGGCCATAACTATTACATTACATCATGAATATTACATATAGACACTTCTACTTAGTATGTATTTTTTTCATAAAATAAAAACTCTTAAAAGAAAAATAGATTTCTTTTCTTGATATAAATCTTCTTGAATTCTTCCTTTCTCTTACCCTTCCTTATACCCTGTGAAAAAAAATTCAAAGACTTGGGATGAGCATAAAAAGCCCAGTAAGGGTTATAAAATAAAGAAAGAAAACATTTGCTCTTTAACATAAATCATGAAATTATAAGATTTATTAATAACACATAGAAATCATAAATCATAAAGGTAACTTGTGGCATCCATAACATACTTATGTTGTACCTTTCATAGCTACATAGGGAGTTAAGTTTGGAATGCCCATCACAGTATATTCTATAAATCTCATAGGAGAAACATTAATGTTTACCTCCATTATGTTACCCAATTCATTAGAGAGCTACATGGGGCTCACCCGCCCAAGGTTTATCACGGAACAACCCATATACATAAATAATGCCCAAGAACCCTAACATAATCATAACACATAAAAGAAAGATAACATTTCCACATTACAATCAAAAGATATTAGTTCAAGATATTGACATAATCAATCCATTTTCAAAACCATTTTCAATACCAAAATACATAAAAGGGTATATGGTATTTATTTTCCTTTTAAAAACACCATGGCTTGTAGAGGAATCCAATTATCAAATAATGCTTCTTGGGGTGGAAAGGTCATTGTCACCACACACGTTAAAAAGAAACATTCCTTTTTTCATTTATAAAAATGATTCGTAGAAAAACTATTCCATTTGAATGAAATTAAAAGTAAAATGGGTTTATACATTGTCTAAAAGAATGTCATGTATAAATCAAAATATACCTCAATGAATGGAGATTGAGATGGAGTCCCTTAAGAAAATTCCATATCCTAAAGGCGTCACTTTAAAATTCATAAAATGAGTTGATGGGTGAGAAAAGGGTCTCTCATCACTTGGAAATAAAATGTATAAAAATAGGGGTATATACGAACATATCCCAACATAAGAAAATTGAAATTAAAAGACATAACATAAAATAAATCTTTTACTAAAAGAGGAGGGTGAAAGGTTCCCTTACAAAGATCATTTTGTTAATAAAATAGATCAATTATGTGTATTTAAAATAAATACACATAAAAAAAATATAAATACAATATAGGAAAAAAAAGTTATTTCTCACATAATTATAGAATGACATAATCAAGAAGTAGAAGATCAACCCAAATAATGGAAGTAGGGTTAAGAAGTTCCCTTACCTCGTGTCCAACTTGACTCGTTCTTCTTTAATCTCCTGAATAATCAACTAAAGTTAAATATATACTTTCTTAAGAACCTTTTTCAAGTATATTATTCCTTTTATATCACTTATTACCACGTTATAAACATTACATAATCATTTAAGTTAATAATGGTCGTTTTGTCGATATTTGATACTTGAGTAAAAAATGAACTTCTTATAATTACAAGTTGTCCATGTGGTAAAAGGTCCATTATCTCCAGAATGATATTAATTATTTATATATCATATATATCATAAATATCCAGTATATATATTTATTTATAATAGTACATAACATTTGGAGATAAGAAAGGAAATGCACTGTTCATGGAGACAGTAAACCGTACGTACACATGAATGCTACTTTCATTTCTTTTTAATATTTAATGGAATGAAAACTTAATGATACATAGGTATATTATAGTTCCAATATAATATCATATATAATTTCATTAACACTATGGCATGAATGAGTCATATAACTTTAAGGGGGCGGTAGTCCGCACTACCTCAAATGAAATTATCATATTTACCCATTATGGAAACCATAAAGGTGTGATATAAATGAAAAATACAGAAGCATATAGACAATATTAATATAATATATATCACATATAAATATAGTTCCATCATAATGGACACTATTAAAGGTATTAGGAGATAATTGAATAATCATCGTTTCGTGTGGCAGTAGTTTACCGTCCACAGAAATAGTATATTCGTATCCATTAGATGGAGGTGTGTGGATGTGAAGTTAGAATAATTATCACAAAAAAATGTTAGTATATTTAAGATACTGGTGTTGTTATAAAATAAAAGAATAAATATATTTTAGGCGGTTGGAGAAGGAAAATAAAAGAAAAGAACTTAAGAAAAGATGTTACCTTTAAATCGGGTAACTCCCTTTGGTTTGAACCAAAAGGATTAATTAAATTTCCTTCTACCCAAAGTAATGATTCTATGTGGAAGATAGGGATGATGAGAGATTATTGGAGTAGAGTTTCGATGAGACAAGGGGCTTGAGATGTGTGAGTAATGGGTTAGAAGTGGTGGCCTTTTATAAGAGGGAGGAGCGACTCTTTAGGAAAGTTTGAAAGTATTATTTTATTATAAAACTATTTTTAGTTTAAAAAGGTCCAAAACTCATTAAATTCTAAGATAAGATGAATATATGTCTAAATAAAATCATCCAATAATAATTGGATTGGGTTTGGATATTTTTTAATCCTTATATTTTTTATTTAACCATTTGTTAACTTATTTTACTTTTACTATGTCTTCTTGTATATTCATACTATATGGTTTATATATTTACTATAAAATTCCATGAGATCCAAAATGGATCATTAATGAAATTTGTAACATCATATATGTCATTTAGAAGAATATTATATTTTTAGGATTATTATATCAATTAATAAAATAATATTTGTTTTAAAAACATATTTATGTCAATTTATATACTATTCATATCATGACTTTTTTAGAAAACTAAAACAACTTGATTATTTAGAAAAATATTCATTAATTAAAATATAACAAGTCATAATTATCTATAAAATTCTTGTATGGCATTAAAAGTTTCAAAATAAATTTATTTTTATATTTATAATCTCATTTATTTAAATCTTTCATTAATAATGTAATCACTACATCACCATTGTGTCATAAATAAATTTATTTATATGGTGTATAAAAATTATAAATAAAATAATATGATGTAGGAAATCATTTCATATTTTAATTAATATTTATAGTTGAAAATATCACTTCTATAACCCAATATAATTTTTTACTAATAGATATATGCTTATGTTTCATTTGCCTTAACATTAAATTAATTTTTATAAAGTGTCATTTTCACTTACAAGTGACTCCATGGGGCCCCAAAATCGACCCAAGGATTCCCATAGTTAGACATGTATCATACAATAGGGTTAGGACATGTGTTAGGATAATTTAATATTATTATTGTATTTATTTTAACCTTATTTACCAGATTTACCCTTTAACTATGGTAAATAAAATATTTACTGAAATTACTATTCATAATGTCTAAAAATAAAAGTTACCTATTTAAACAATTTTAACCTCCTAATTCTAAATATTGAATCAATTTTTACAAATTCAAAACACATAAGTTGCATAAATTTATTTAAAATTAATTCCCATTGTCAAAACCAAAAAGCGTGTTTTTAAGAAATAATAACTATCAAAAGATTGACATTTGTTTATGTCCATTTTCAAAGTGGAATTAATTCCAATGAAAAAAATTGGATTAAATGGTAAAAATATAATACAATTAAACTTAAAAACCAATTAAAAGGACACTATAACTATATAAATAAATCATATGAAAAGGCAGTTTTGAATTATAATGCAGTATTTTTTACTACTTATTAAGAAATAAACTTTATCAGAAAAATACCAAAATTTTACCCAAAGTAAATTTTGATGTCCCACTTCTAAATAAGAAGTTTATTTTGTCAAATTGAAAATATAAAAGTGAAAAAAACTATATTTAAAAGGGTTTCTACATCAAAAGATGTTAAAACGACATTTTAAAAATATTAGAGTTTTTTATGATTAAAATCAGATTCATTCTCATTTTAAGCCTTTAAATTTTATTGTATTAATATAAAAACAATTTAAAAACATGTCTAATCATAATATGGTTAGTTCTGTTCATTACCACCAATAAAATAACTAGGTGTTAACTACTATTTAAAATAATAATATTATATTTTTTTCAGTTTGACTCAGCATGGTGTGCAACATAAGGTTTCAGAGAAACCCATTATTGCATGTCGGGTATGCCATTGAAAATAGAATCCACTTTAAAGTAGAATTAATATTTAATTCAGAAATATTAATATATATGAAAATTTCATATTATTTATTTTCCTGAGATGTTATATTCATGTATATTAAAAAGGTTATGAAATAGTTTATTAAGATATTTATGTTTGTTATACAGTTTCTTACCTGGGAAATAAGGTGGGGGTTTATTGTCTCAAATTTTCACCCCTTAGGATATATTTAATATTATACACTATTTTATTTGGAATGGTGTATCTAATTAAACTTTAATATTTTTTTATCATGATACACTAATTATTCATGGAATCTAATTTTTCATTTGAAATCATATCCTTTAACCTGTTATGGCTCAAAAGTTTCTATGGTTTTAAGGGGTTCTTTGTCTCAAATTTAATTTAAAGAGACATGTTTTATATTCCACACCATTATATATTTTATATGGTGTATTAACTACCCTATTTCATTAATTTATGAAATATATTCCTATTCATGAGATTTTAATGTCTATTTTATGATCTTCCTCTCAAGTTCCTTTGATTCTTATGTTAGCAATACCATGAGTATTTCAATGCCAATATCATTTTAAAATTGATATTTATTTTGAAAGATAATCCATATAAATAATTTTTATATATTTATATCTAAAAAACTATCATTTTATTCTCCTCTGGTCATTATTTGGGGTTTATTTGTATTATCCCTATTTTATTTTCCCCTTGTCTCATTATTTACACATTGTAACGAAATCAACCCTAAATTTTATTTTCATCTAGAAACCTCTATCTTTTTCCATATACATATTCATTGAATGTTTTTAAAATGTCTTTATATATTCCTCAATAATAGGTTAAAGTAATTTTATTCTACTTGACCTTCTTTTAAAGTTTTGAAAATATTTTTAATGTTTTATATATGTGTAGTTTTCGTCAAAGTGTGAAAATCATCTCATTTTAACATTTTATATGTGAACACACATTTCCTCTTCATTTGTAATTTTGTATGAAACTGTATCTCTATTATTTCATTATTTCTAGAAGAAATTTTTGTCCTAGTTTTATAAAATAGTTCGTTTAAATTGATTTCAAAAGATTACGCGTATTTCTTATTTCCAAAGTGAGTTTTCTAAAACTTATAAAAAATTGTTTCTCATTAAATTCATTGTCCTTTGTTATATATTTTACTTGATTAAGGATTTTATTAAAATGATACCATCCAACTTCTTTCTATATATGGATTATTAAATGTTTATTTCTATGAAAAAATGATATTTCATTTACTTTTCCTTCCCAAGTCATCATTGGTGTAAATTTTCATCCAATTCTATTCCATTATGAATACTCTATTTTATATTTCTTTGAATTAAGAGTGTTCACCTAAATTCTATACATTGATTGATTGATGAAATTATTAACTTAAAAATATACCCTTTATCTATAAGGTGTAAATACCATATGGTTTATTATCTTGATTGATGGGTATTTACCTAGAAATTTACTAAATATCCTTTACACCTTTTTATTTTCAATGGGAATATAATGCTATTATTATTGATGGAACTATTAGTGTTTCCCTTATGTGATTCAATTTTAAGAGTATACGAAACCCATTTTATTTTCATGATTTTTTTATTATGACTTATTGACTTGTTATGGAAAGCATATGCAAGGATGATGATGGATGGGGTCCTATATGACCCTATAAGTCATTAGTTTAAGTTTATATCACATGAGATAGTCAAGTGTGGAAATAATTATTTTTTTTCACATAAATGTGGGAATAATGAGTTTGCTCAAATTTTTAGGTGTGGACATAATTATTTTGTTATCTTGGGAATGGAAATAATGTTTTTTCTCACACTATTTCCCTATTCTATGATTATTCCATATTTATAAGAACTTATTTATTCTAAATTTATATATTATGCCATAATTTTTTGATTAATATTTGAAACCATTACATTTATTTTTTTTTCAACCTAAATCACTCATGGTTCAATCTAGGTTTCTTTAGGTTAGGTTCTATTATATTCATTTAACTAATTCATTAACATAATAAATCATTTATAATGAATTTTCAAGAGAACATGATTTAACAAATCATATCAACTAGGAGTGTTTATCTAGGTGTGTAGTCTTAGGCCCACTCATCATCCACTAGAGGGATGTTTTTTTTGATACTCAACCAACCTTTTTTAGGATGATTATCACTAAGTGCATTTGTTCCACAACACATCGAATTTCCATCATCCTTATAGGGATACAATTTATAGGTGAACCATACAATCTCCACTTTACCAAAACTTCCGAATGTTATCCTAAAGTTAGACTTCTCCCTTAGACTTATTTCTATAGGGGTTTATTAAATTTAACTTATCCAAATCCCTAACATATTCAATATCACCTCAACTAACCTATAGGCTTATCTTTACCTTTAAAATCCATTATCATATTTATGTTATTAACCCTTAAATTATACTCAACTATCATCTTAACCTCTAAAGTTATCTAAAATAATATATGATACCAACTATGATGTGCCACATACATCACCATCTCAATTACATGAATGAAAGAAAATATTGAATTAAAATACATTCCAAAAACCTTTTAGGTTTAGAGTTCTAGATAATTAGGATATAACATTAACAAACAAGACCCATGTCTTTTTAAACAAATATACATTTTTACAATACATAATAAACTATTTAATATATAAGAAGTATTTAAAATATCCCAAAAATTATTTATATAAGATAATATTTTAGACACATCATATGTATTACATTACTCTAAAACTTGGGGAAATGAAAAAACAAGAATGGGTCAAGATCAAATGCTCAATATGGGTAAACATAATTGATAATAATCAATGATAATAAATTATCATAATGTTAGAATATTGGTAAATTTAGGATACATAAGAAATCTATACCCAACAAAACATGGATGATAAATCATATAATAAGGCATGTAATAAAATAGAAGTGTAGAATATATTAGAAAAGAGTCATAAACATGGCAATGTAGCATATCCTCAAAATTAAAAGCATCATACAATTATGGAATAACATGAAAAATAATTTGGTGATATGGAACAACCATAAATATCAGAAACCATGTGATAAAATTCATTATTCTCATGATTATGTGAACAAATTCACTATGTCCACACCTAAAAATTTGAGAAAACTTATTATGAACATGGATCTATGAATAAACTATTATGTTAATTCCAAACTATCTCAAGAGATATAGACTTAAACTAATATATTTAAGGGAGATATAGGACCCCACCCATCATCATCCTTACATATGTGTGTGATATGAAATCAATCATTCCTCATAAAGAACCCATGGAAATAAAATGGGTTTAATATCCATTTAAAATGGAATAATATAAGGAAATAATTCATAATTAAATAAAAAATCATAACATGATATACCCATGGAAAATAAATGGATATCTAAATATATTTAGTAACTTTCTAGGTAAATATACTTCAATCAAGATAATAGATCATATGGTATTTACACTATATATATAAAGGGTATAAGGTTAATTAAATAATTTCCCCAATAAATTGATGCATGGAATCGAGGTGAACACCCTTTAATTAATGAAATAGAAAACACATTATTCATAAATAAAATACATTGGAAGAAAAATTAGGTTTATAAACCTTCAATGACAAGGCAAGACAAAGGCAATGATGAATCATTTATATAGTGGAAAAGAAAATTTCATAAGACATATAGAGAAATAAGGTGTATTTTATCATTTTAATAATATCATTTATCAATCATATGATACATGAAAGGATAATGAATTAGATAAAAATAACTTTTTAAGAGTTTTAGAAAAATCACTTTGGAAATAAGAAATGTCCTTGATCTTTTGAAAAAAATTTAAAATAAATATTTTATAATAATATGAGAAAAATAGTTTCTTTTAGAAACCATGAGAATATATAGATAAAGTTTCATATAAAATGACAAAGGTATCAGGAATATATGTTCACATGGAAAAGATTAAAAATAGATTCTTTTTGCACTTTGATGAAAACGAACCATACAGAAAACTTTAAAAATTTCTATAAAACTTTTTAAAAAGTTAGAGTAGTAGAAAATATACATAGTAAATTATTGAGGAATATATAATAATATTATCAAAATAATCTAATGAATATGAACATAAATAAAGGGATTTTCTTTACAGAAAAGATAAGATATGAATGTTTCCTTACAACAGGTAAATAATGAGCCAAGGGGGAAAATGAAATAGGGATAATACAAGTAAAACCACAAGAATTTTCATATGAGAATAAAATTAAAGGGTATTTAGAGATAAAAGTATAAAAATTATCCATATATAATATCCTTCAAAATAAATATCTTTTTGAAAATGAGATTAGGGGAGAAACCCTAATGGTATTGGTAATGTAAGAATCAAAGGATCTTAAGAGGAAGATAATAAAATGAACATTAAAATATCATGAAATGGAAGATATTTCATATATGAAAGAAATTTGTAATTGAATACACAATATAAAATAAATTATGGTGTGCAATATCAAACATGTCTCATGAAGTTAACTTTGAGACAAAGAACCCCTCACGACCTTAGAAACTTTTGAGTCAAAACCCCTTGAAGGATATGATTTAAAATGAAAAATTAAAAGATATGGAAAATGACAAGATAATTATAAAAAATATTATAGGGTCATTATATAGACCATTCTAATGAACATATGGTGTATAATAAGAAATATGTCTCAAAGGGTAAATATTTGAGGAAAAAAACACTTACCTTGTTTCCCCACTTAGACAAATGAACATTAAGCTCCTATATAACAAACATAGATATCTCAATATTATATTTCATAACCTTATTAATATAAATTACCTTATATAAAATTCATTTATAATTATTATATATGTGTATATTAATAAGTTATTATCTATTTTTAATTTCAAGTATGAGTAATCTTGATCATTTTGAACTAGTTTCATAATAATAATGTTGATATTTTTTATTATCTCAAATTTTAACATTACTATATCATAATAGGTAATATAATTTATGCTTTATAATTATTTATAATGTTATAATTTCATTCTATTGGAGTTTTGGTTATGATCATAAAGATGAAATTAGCGATGAGTATGTTTTAGTGACTTTTAAAGAAAAAATATTGGTATCTTAACTAATGAGTTTAATATTAATGTTACCATTAAAAAATAAAAATAATTTATTTATTTATTTATTAATATAATATATTATTAGTAATTAAGTTGTCATAGTCATTCATGATATTATTTTATAGAATATTTCAAGTAGGTGGTCAGACCAACTCAAACGTGAACATACTATAATTAATGAATGATTATGATAATGAAAGTGGTTTATATTAGTATAATATCATTATTAAAAAAGAATAATGATGTTATTTGTATAATTTTATCTTGGTGAATCAAAATTTAAGAGTTTTTAATAAATAAGAAAAAAACTATTTGAAAAATGAGATATGTTACTTTGTGGAGACGGTTTCCCGCATAACGCATGGTTGCCGTTTTTGTTTCTCAATAAATGAGATGAAAGAAGGGTGGATTGTAATTTTACTCTTCATAACTATAATAATATTATATATACCACATTTATTCTTAAATTTTATCCTTATAACTAGTTAAATCCGTTAATGGTAAAAAATGGAATTCGTCACTATTTGGAGGTGGTAGTTCGCCCAACGCACAAATGATGCTTTTCATTTTTCTTAATGAAAATGAGGAAAGATGTTTTATATATATTATAATAGAATAATAAAATTAATTATAAAAAATTAATTAATTAATTATATAGTAATTATAAAATCATATTTGGTAAAGTAAGAAATAAAAGAAAAGAAGTTAGGAAAGAATTACTCATATTGAGGACTTGGGATTTCCCTTCGAGGAATCCTTGGAATGGGGATCTTAGGATAAATTATTATGTCCAGTGATGTAGCTAGTATCTGTGAGGGTGTTAAGACAGGCCCTCTAGCTGATTATTACACCAGAATGTTTGGGCTAATGGATCAATCCCCACAATGTATAATAAGGGCGAAGTCCCTCAAATACTCTTCCATTCTCCAACAGATAACTCCAGAGTCATATAATCAAAGCCCATGGATGTGAAAAAGATTAAAACTGAAGAAAATTCAGAACCAGGAGAGCTCCTCCTCCCACTGCAAAGAGACCAAGAAGCCTGAGGCCAAAGCTGGGCTCTCCTTTTCTCAATGATACCCATCCTCATATATAATTATTGTGGCATTGGTGCAAAGGTTAAAATGGACTTCATCGACTTAGAATCCAGGAAGTAAAAAAGCTCAGATTGCCACCATCCTTGAATAAAAATTGAATCTGGGGAAAATTAATGAGTTCACTCATAGAACATGGAGGCCTACATCTATGCATACTGACCCTATCAACAAACACATATGGGTTTTCTAAAATAAGGACACTTTAGTTACCTAGTCCAGGAAGGGGAACAATACATCCTGACAAGAGTCACTCACAACACAGGAACTATCTTGGTGTCCTTTGTCTATGGAATCTTTGATACACAGAGGAGGGAGGACCTTTGGAAAGAGATGAGTGTGTTCAAACCAGGAGACCTACCATGGATTATAGGGGGAGACTTCAATGGGGTTACAAAACCAGCTGAGAATAAAGAGAGATGAGATTTCCCCAAGAAGGATAATATGGACTTTTTCCAGTTCATGTCAGGAAAAGGCTTAACAGATATGGGGTATTCAAGAGACTAATTTACCTGGTGCAACAACCAGCGTGGGAACAAACACTGCTGGAGCTAGATGGACCGTTGTCTTTCCAATATCTACACCCTCTCTATGTTTCCAAATGCCAAGGTTCATTAGTCATTTGAGTAGTGACTTGGGATAATAGTAGTTGGTCAGGGAGATATGGGGAGAACCAACCTAGGGACACACTCGGGCGACCATCCATAACAAGATAAGGAGGCTGAAATAGGGGCTTCAATTGTGGGCTAGGGACCTTCCTCCTATTGACCAGAACATGGATGAGCTAACGAGGGAAGTAGAGCACCTAGAAGGAACTATAGAGGAGGACTGGGAATATATAGTTTTTTCCTAGATCTATGATAAAAATAATGGTCTTGCCGACTTGGTCCTTCCCTAAGAACACAAGGAAATGGAGATATCAAAGATAAAATGGATTCATAAAGGTGAAAAAACACTATTTTTTCCATGATTTCATCAAGGAGAAGAGAAGGCCTATAAAACCCAATATTTATTTGGAAGATGGTATGTATATTGATGATGGTGATGTGGTTGGAGTGATGAAACACATGTTCTTCAAAGAACTTCTGGCCGGTCCAAGCATGATAATGCCTAATGGATATCCGGAAGGGGGTATGGAGTTCTGGGGAGAGGTTCTTAACCTCATATCTACCCAGGAAAACGAATCAATGGTAGGGATCCCTGGGGAGGAAGAGATATATAAATCCATGATGAGGCTCAACCATGAGATCACACTGGGCCTCGACAACTTCCCAAGCTCGTTCTATAGGGGCTCCTGGGAAGTGGTTAAATGTGATATTATCACAGAAATACATGACTTCTTTCAAGGAGGTGTCTTACCATAGATGTATTGTGATATATCTTTAGTGGTCATTACAAAGATTAAGGACACATACTCCCTTATTCATTATAGACTGGTGAGTATGTGCAATTTCCCTTATATGATTTTGGCTAGTATTCTTAATGCTAGGCTATCTATACATCTACCTCATTGGATCTCCCTCAAGAAACACAGATTTGTTAAAGGATTCTTAATCCAAGGGTAAATACCTTTTTCACTGGAGATAATGAGGGATTTTGATACCAAAACACATTGATCTAACATAGAAATCAAGCTGGACATGAACAAGGAATACAATTGAATGGAATGGGGTTCCATCAATAGGGTGTTGGACAGCTTGGGTTTCTCGTCCTAGGCATGAGGCCTTCTCTTAAGATGTTATATCTCCTCAAGGCTGGTTGTCTCCTTCATGGGGAGAACCTATGACTTCTTCAATGTAGCTCATTACCTATGTTAAGGAGATTCTATCTCACCAAGTATCTTCATCTTGGTACAGGATACTCTTAGCTGCCTGATAAACATAGGTATATCCAATGGAACCTTCCTACCATATCGAAGGAAACTGAACCTCCCCTCATCTTTCCATATAATGTTTGCTGATGAAATAATCATCTTTAGGAATTCTAGTAAGAGGTTGATGTGGGGTATCAATAGGATCCTAAATGATTACAACTATTGGAGTGGAAAGGTGATCAAAAAAGATAAAATCTTCTCCTATATCTCAAATATATGTGACTCTAGGGTGGCTACGTATTTGATTAATAGGTTGGGCATGTAGTGGGGATCCTTTCCTATGAAGTATCTTGGAACTCCTATGTCCTCTCGAAGGATGTGAATATGGTACTTTGATAATGTGGTGAGAAATATTGTGGGGCATGTGCTAAACAAGGAAAACCACATCCTATCATTCGAGGGATGGATTGCACCGGTCAAAAAACATCCTATCTATGATTCTATTCCATGCCTTGGAATCCAAAAAAGTCTCAAATTAGATAATTAAAACCATTCATAAAATGATATATGGATTTATCTTAGATACATCAGTAGAGAGGAGAATATGCTGGGTCTCATGGGAGAGGATAATGAGGCCTATCCAAGATGGAGGGATCAATGTGAAAAGCTTAGAGGTCACCATTCAATGAATGCATGCAAAACTAGCATGAGAGATAATTTAAGAACACACTCTGTGGGGGAATAATATGGCATAGAGACTGCATGGGAACGAAGAACCTTCTTCCTAGAACGACTCTCCCCTATGGTCCTCAATTAGTGGTCTTTTCCCGACCCTTCTCCAGAACTCACAGTGGATCATAGGGGAGGGGAAAATCTTTTTCTAGCATCAAAACTGGGACGGAGATGTGATATGTTACCCAGGATTCCCTACTCCTACTATATTTTTCAAAGAGTTGAGCCTCTAACCACATTTCATTAGGTTAGTTTTGGACAAAAAAAGAGTTATTTGATCTCATTGTCACCAATTTAGAGGCAGATAGATGTGTTTTCACTCCCTCAAACTCAGGGAGCTTCAATACAAGGGAATTTCATTGAATATTAAACCCTCAAGCTCAAATTTGGGTTGTCATAGAGTGGTGCAAAAAAATCCCAAAAAATAAAACTTCCTAACATGGAGAATAAAAAACCATTCAATCCCTTTGGATGAAAATATCAAAAATATGGGCATCATTATGGATTTAGGTTGTCACTACTAAAGGATTAACTATAAGGAAAGAACACAACAAATCTTCATCAAAGGTGGATGGGCCTGTGAAGTGTGGAGTTTCTTCAATGAGTTTACTGAATACCTCTCTCAGGACCCCCATGATGCACCTTTCATAGAATGCTGGTTTGAGGGGACTAACAATGTAGAACTAGAAACAATATAGGGATCGATCATCTTCAATGCAAGGTGTTGGGTTTTACGGAAAGCCAGGAACTAGGTGAGGTATGAGGGGCTTCCTTCAACAGGGAGATCCATCATCACACGTACAAGGATCTAGATAGCTGATTGGGTTACCTTCATCAAAAACTTGAAAGATGCACCCTCACTCTGGAAACGGCATGTTTCCTCCCCAGTGACCCACCCTCACTCTATAGTACAAGGTCATTGGGTGTGATGGCTCCCTTAGATGTATGGTTTGAAGATGAATACGATTAGATCATGGATCTAGGGTGTCATAAGAGGAGTAGTAGTAGTGTGGGACTAAAGGGGAAGTGTTTTTCTAGACTTCATGGCACACTAAGATAGTGGAAACTCCCTACAAGTAGAGGCCAAGTTAGTTCTAACCGGTATCACACTTTGCATACAGCAGAATGTCAAATTATCCTAGGTGGAAAAAGAATCTATGATCATTCTTAACTCATTGTATGTGAAATGATCCATTCTGTGGTCAATTTACTACACCATCAAGAATTGAAAATCTATCATAAACAACAATATTAAGGTCATTCATAACCAGAGAGAGGGGAATAAAGTACTGGATCACCTTGCTGCCCATGCCGATCATGTTCTCAAAGTCACATGTTTCACCGACATCTCTTAATTTAAACCTAAGGGGGTGAATCTGATACGAGGGGATTCCCTTGTACTATAATAATACAAGACTCCTTAGGTCCTGGGGTCTCTACATGTCTTGTACACTTTTCTTGAATAAAAATGATAATGTTCGAAAAAAAAGAACGACATTTTTGTGTAGAACCATTATTTTTCAATAATGGAATGAAATTATTCAAGAGTAAATGGTTTAAAAAGTTATAAATAGTTGATTATGTTTTGTTATAAGGACTATAAATCCCCCACCACAAATTTTACCACATGTTTGAAATTTTTTTCAAGCCTTTTATGAATTGATTTTTGTATTACGCCATTTTGGTTTTTACCTTGGTAACTTGTTTTTACACTAGATATTTATATTTTATTAATAACATATAGTAACCCTTATAACTAAATTTTTATTTTATAAAACCAAATTTAGGATGAATATATTCTAATTCAATTTTTAAATAAGTGAAATTTTAATATTATATTAAAATATTTAATATATAAAAAAAATTGTAGAAAAATGAAATTTTTACCATTAAGTATTATTAATATTATTTATCATTGATTATAATTGAATGAGTGTTAATATATTATATATATAGTTTTAAATATTATATTATAAACATTTCTAATAAGTTTTTTTATTTTATTAGATAAAAATAACAAAATTTTGATAAAAGTATTCTTTGAAAACAACACTTTAGCATTATCGGGGTATTTAGCATTAATCCTAGTAATAATATTTTTATGTCCAAATACAAAATTAACCTTATTAAATAATATATATTTTTTTATCTAAAATATAAAGTATTTTTTTTAGTTTTAATTTTTAAAAGTGATCAAAATTAATTTTTAATGCAAGCGAATAAAAATAGTTTTTAGAGTAAAATATTACCTAAGTTTCCCAAAACATTAAACATGAGCTCGATAAATTATAAATAGTATTTTAAATAATTTATTTTAATTTATAAATATATATTTTTCATAGAATTTTTTTTTCAAAATATTTCAATTCATTCTTGTATTATGATAACGTCCTAAAATTGACAGAATTAACAAAATCAATGTTTTTCACTATTCACCTAAAAATTAATTGTTTTAGAAAAAAATTAAAAAATAATAATAATACAAAATTGAAATTATTAATTCAAATATGAAATTAATTTTATTGGATTAAAATTCTTAAAATTTTAAATTTACCTTTTAAATGAAAATAAAATATTGAAAAAAACTGCTTTTATTGAAAAAAACCATTTTAAACCTTTAAGTGTTCATAATCTTATTTTATATGAATTTATAATTGATTAAAATACTTTTATTTACTAATTATTATACTATTAATTTAATTTTAATATGTTATGGATTGTTTTTGTTATGTGTTGCATTATTTTATTATTACATGTGACATAAGCTATCAAAGATAATATTAGTTTAAAGAATCCAAGATCTCAAGTCGTTAGACCATAAATGAAAATATATCAATAGAAGGAAGAGTTAAACTCCTAATGGTGGAATTGAAGAAGAGAAAACAAAAAAATAATGAAACTCCACCACTTTACAAAATATTTATCTCTTCACTATGTTATTAAATACACAACTTTATGAGATTATGTAAATGTGTTATGAATAAGAAGATGAATAAGAAGAATTTTTATGAAGAAACTATGGTGATTCAAACAACTAACATGTGAAAGAAAAATGCTTACAAAGAGAATTTAAGAGCATAATAATACAACTAAAACATATAATAATTCCACTTCCTTCACCACCACTATATTAAATAATAATTTTTTAGAGTCTTTGGGTGACCCCTAGTAGTGCAGGAAATTCCACATGATTAAGGTAGGAATATAATGGTGGAATTTTTTTTGGAATTAAGACTTTTTTGAAATTGAACCAAAATCCGAGCTAGCTAGAATCCCTCCAATAAATTCCCCAAAATGATTTTCTAGATGGATGAATTTTAGTGGGTCATAGAATAATAATTTTTCCTAGGATTTATTTTAATATATTTCTAAATTTTATCCCATTTGGACTCATATTCTTAGAGTTATGATAAAAATATTTGTCTGTCATTCTGGGAAACCGATCTAGCCCAAAATTTCATCTTCAAATTGGGCTGTCTAGATCACCCCTAAAACCTCAAAATTACCTATATTAATAGTTTAATGTAATGTTCATCCATATTTTCTCTATAATTTTCTGAAATATGAGCTTTATTGGTATTTTATCACGTTCGATACATGAATTTTAGTTGGTTTCTATTCAGTTCACTTTGCCCAGTATTTTCTAGATTCAAGGCCCAAGATGAGTACCTTCTAATGTGAATATACAAGTGCTCGAGAAGCATGAAATATTCCCCATAACTTGTGTAACCTGATAATGAAATATAAAATATAGATAATGAACAAAGGGTGTTAAAAAAGGTGATGAAAAATTCATTGAGTATTAGCACATTTTAAGAAATAATGGTAAACATGATGAGAAATAGAGTTCAAATTATAAAATGCACTAATAATGGTGTTTATGAACAATAAAGGACATGGAAATTACAACATAAACAATGAATATTAGCCTCTTCAAATGGATAAAAAATGAATTATATCACTTTGTTACATGTATCATGATTTTCATATATTCAGTACACATTTCTCTATGTAATACTCTGTTAATGCATAATGGATCTCAACTTATTCAATGAATCTCATAATGTCTAACTGATCACATGAATCCCAATATATTGACCATATAAATCTTGAAGGTAATTTGACTAATCATATGACCTCATGATAAGTCATTTATTATTGTGGTAGGTACATTGACCATAGTTTACCCTCATGGTAAGTAGATTAACCGATCTTCATGCACTCCCACAATGAAATTCACTGACCACATGATATATACCTCATAGTCACTATGCACTCACAATTAGTTCATTACTTTTTTTTCTTCTAAAATATGGAAATCCCAAGAATATTTTGTTCTCATTATTCTTGGTATATAAATTTTATACATTCTTATACTAAGTGTTTTAAATGATTTAACTATTTCTCAAATTCATATTCATGTTTTTTAACCATGGTATGTTTTTTGATAACATTTTAAATATATTTAAAATAATGTTAAATTTGTTTTTCATTTCATTCACAAACATACAACATATATTTTGAGTTAATTTATTTATATTAATATTTTATAAATTAATATTTAGTGATGTCAAAGTTATTCAAACTTGTTTTATAATATTTAATGTATTTTTTTAATATTTATATATTTTCATAAATATGAAAAGTGTTTTTCAAAATTAAAATTTTAATTTTACCTAAATAAACTATGAGATATTTATGGTATTTCTTTGACATAATTTTATGGAGTTATTTTTTGGATTTTTTATCAATGAATTAAAACTAATTTGAATTAGTCTTTAAGTTTTTAAATTCAAACAATTTTTATTATGATAATTCTAGAATGAGGTTATCCCTCTCTTTGATAATTATGAAGTTTGAATTTGAATTATTTTACCTAGTTATAGAATAGATTCTTAGTGTTTACAAGTTCTATTTAAATATATTAGAGACTCATTCAATGGTAAACTAATTATCAGATACAATACTACATTTCTATTATGATTTCCTTTTATTTGAACTTTTAACTTTAATTGTTTCAACTTTCATGTAAATTTGTGAAGTTTTGTGCGATCATTATTTCATGTGTAGAATGATCTCTCAAGGAAACTAATATTTTTTAACTAATACTTCTGGATTGATGAGAAATTATAATCAACTACTCAAAGAACAATTCCTATTCTATAACAACACTTGATAAACATATCTTTATTTTAAATCATTTTCATAATTTAAATATTATATCTAATTAAATAATACCATAATGCCAAGAATGAAAGGTTTAGTGTCTTTGATGAATATCTAATTACAAAACTCATTTAATTAAACCTATGGATATTTCTCTTTTATTGTACCACAAAAAAAACCCATATAGAATTCTCATAATTTACACTCATATTTATAACCTGGGGGATGATAAAATAAGAAAAGGTTGAGCAAAAATTCTCCATATGGTTAAACATAAGTGATAAAAATAAAATATCATAAGTGAGTATAAGATGATAAATGGGTATAATCAATACACCTAATAAAATTATACCCAACAAATCATAGATCATAAATCATGAGTCATGATATAAGGATTGGAATAACATAAGACACGAATCAAAAGAGTGTGGAAACATTAGTCAATAAGCATGAGCCATGAGAGAAAAACATAATCATATACATAAGAGTGTGGCATAAACATAGATATAAGAAAATATATCCTAATGAACATAGATTAACCAAAATTATTTCCATACACAGTATTGTAAGCATATGTTAACCACAACTATACTATTTCATAACCGGGTAATCATATCTTAACTAAAATTACACTCATGCGCAACCATGTGAGCATATCTTAACTAGAATTATACCCACACACAACCTTGTGATCATATATTAACTGCAATTATACCCATACACAACCTTATAATCATAGATTAACCACAATTATACTCATTAACAACCTTTTGATCAAATATTAATTGCAATTATACCCACGCATAGCCTTGTGATCATAACTTAACCATAATTATACCAATGCAAAGCCTTGTACACATAACTTAACTACAATTCTACCAACATAAAAAATCGTTATTTCTTGAGATATAAAACCTAACCAATACATTAGAGGGTTATATATGACCCTACCCATCAATCATTAATACATATGTATGCTGGTTGAAATCAACCATTCATTATATCATAACAACCCATAAAAATAAAAATGGGTTTCACAACATTTTCAGATGGTATCACCAAAATTTAACTCAATAATGTAAACAGTTGATACCAAAAAATCCAATCAACAAAAAGGGTATTTTATAAGAACATTTAGAGGTTGGTTAATGAAAAATACATTTCAAGGAAATAATAACTTTATATATAAGGAGAAAAAATGGTAGTTAAATCATTAAAGTTTTTAGATACCTATTTTAACTTTTTTTGTAACTAATGAAGTCATGGGTCACTTTCAAAATTCATTTTTATAAAAGGTCACTTTTTAGAAATTAAAAATAATGAAATTTAAAATTCAATATTTGGAAAACAAATATCCATAATAAAGCCTTTGAAATTAATTAAAGAAATAACATGATATGGTCTCCTTTGGATTGAAATCCATTTAAAGAAATAATGATATTTAGATCTTCAAACCCCATGAATTACATGAATATTATAAATCAAGTAAATTAGGTAGTAATTACACCACATTAAATATATCATGGTTCACAATAAGTGATATTCCTTAAGAAATTAAATTTGAGAAGGAGAACCACTTACCTTAATTCCCGACATCCACTAAAGCACATGAATCTCATTGATAATTTTGAGTTTCCCTTAAAAAATTCCTTAGGAAGGGAGGAAATAGTCCAAAACCTTGTTCCTAGAATATTAATGAAGTTAAATAGTATTATAGGTAAAGTAAATAGGGTATATCTTCAAGATGAAACTTAATTTTGGGAGTTGACTTGAAGGGGTGGTGAGAAGCCCATTTTATAAGTGGTAAAAATGACATTTTTTGTAAATATTTCATCTTAATATAAAGAGAGAAAAAGTTTCACATGTAAATAATACTTTAAAATTGAAAATAATGGAGTGGAGATTTTTTTTCAATAAAACCTTAACCACTCAATTATAAACATTTTTTAACATGTTATTCCTTTTACCCCTTTGGTTGACCCGTTTTACCCTTTTTGAATTTTCCACTATAACTAGTTTTTACCTAAGTAATTCATTTTTTATACCTAAATAAAAATAGACATTATTAAAAAAAAATTATCTACTAATTACACTACTGGAAATTTGACTTTTCCCAACGCTTCTATAAAAATGGTTTTTAAAAACCATTGGTATAGGTCCCCTTTCCCAATGGTTTGGCCAAACCATTGGGGAAGCCCACTTTGAGGCCACCTTTCCCAACTGTTTTGGAAAACTGTTGGGAAAGGGTACGGATTTCCCAATGGTTTGGCCAAACCATTGGGAAAAGTCTACTTTGTGGCCAAAATTCCACTTTGTGGACACCTTTCCCAATAGTTTGGCCAAACCGTTGGGAAAGGGTGTACCTATCCCAACAGTTTCCAAAACCGTTGGGAAAGGTCCCCCATAAATCAACCTTCCACCAAAAAACGAACCCAGAATCAGGGACCTATACCAACGGTTGTCAAAACCATTGGTATAGGTCTATACCAACGGTTTTGACAACCGTTGGTATAAGTCCTTTTAATTTTTATTAGATCTTCTTACCGAGAACATTATATAAATAAAAATTTAAAATAATTATGACAATACATATATATATATATATATTTATGTAATTATGTTCATAAAAGTCATGTTAGGTTAGTGGTTAAGTCGTTCAATGATAAACTAGGGGGTCTTGGGATCAAATCCTAGCGAATGTTTTTATTGAAATATATATACCAACGGTTCCATAACCGTTGGTATATATTTTCATATTACTTATTCCAACGGTTTCCAAAAACTTTGGTATAGGTCTATACCAACGGTTTTCCCAAAACCGTTGGTATAGACCTATCCCAACAGCTTACTTGGCAACGGTTCTCCAAACCGTTGGTATAGGCTATACCAATGGTTTGGAGGCCTATACCAACGGTTCCAAACTGTTGGTATAGGTTAGATTTCCAGTAGTGTTAAAAATATGAAATGAATTTTACTAGATAAAATTTCTATGTGTAAGAAAAGTGAATTTTAACATTAGCGCATGTAACATGTAAAAACATATTTAAAAAAGTGTATTTTTAAGCTTAAATTTATATGTAAGATAAAATTATAAATTTCTTTGATTTTTATGACATAAGTTGGTTTATTATAAAAAAATAAAGTTTATGTGGATTTAAAATTAATCCAAAAACGAATTTTACAAAAAAAATATTTAATTAAAATAAAAGACAAAAACATTTTCTTTTGTTGGAAAATATTACTTAGGTTTATAAAATATTAAACATGGGTCTTATAAATTAATAATAACATTTTAAAAATTTATATATTTACTCCTTAAATAATGATCAATAAAAATGTTTTATAAATGTATATGTCTTTCTTATATAATGATAAATTCATAAAATTTATTATTTTGGTAAAAACTATATTATTCACTATTAACCTAAAAAATAATTATTCTTGAAAAATACAAAAAATAAGATAAAGATAATATTTTTATTATAAATCCCAAAATGAAGTTATTGTGGTCAAATTAAAATTGTAAAATTTGATACTTTAACTTTTAAATAAAAATATATTGAAAATTACTTGCTTAGGAAAATAGATTTTTAAGATTTCAACTATTCTTGTTCTCATTTTCTATAAATTACCAATTAAATTGGTGTTAATACATTATTCAAACCAATAATAATAATTATATAATATATGTTTATTTTCTCAAAATAAATCACATGAAAAGCTAATTTTTGGGGGAAAATAGGTTTTTAAGATTAAAATTTTCTTATTAATTTTTTCAATGTGTTAGAAAATGAACTTTATTTTTATTTAAAAGTAAAAACGTTGAAATGTATAAAATAAAAATGATAAATAAATTATTACCTTAATAATTACATATTTATGTCATTCTAAAATCTAGTCATGTAACCCCTTAGGATCTCCATATAAGATCTAACTCTAAAGAAAGCTCAGACAGTAGCCAAGTGCGGTGTCTTCACTTGCATGAATCTTGTAAATTTTTTTATGATCTTTCACTTATCTCACATTTTATTTAACTGATATAATAAATATTGGATTTTGAATTGAGATTTGTCTAGGGAAAACCCTAGGTAAGATACCTCCTTTGAAATCTTGTACAAATTATCTTAATATTGGAGACATCTACTACTTGATGCCATTTATTTCATTTTTCTTCATAGATTTCATAATTTGGTTACTTCCTTTAGTAATTACTATTTTAACAGTTATATTATAATGATCATATTTTATTTTTATTTTTTGGTCAAAAATCCCTCAAGGTAACATTGCATCATTTTTGGTTTGGTTGTGTTTGTTGAAAAAGAGGGTCTCCATGATAAGTTGTGGAGTTTATAGATTTTTTTGACAAAATATGTTGACAAATATCCAAGACAAAGGAATTTATTCCCTTTAAGTGGTATAGAAAATTTCATACAGAAGTTGATGCCATTTCCTGGTGTTTTCCAAATTTTTGGGGTCCAAAATTTTGAGTTTGGCTAGCATTTTGAAAAGTGGATTTCCTTGAAGCCCTTATGAAAATTTGGAAAATTCATGAGTTTTGAAAAGAATGATGTTTGTGAAGGTGGATTCACGAAGGTAAAAAATGTTTACGGTGATCCCTGTGATTGCGATGAGCTTTATGAATGGTGAATTTTCCTAGAGCATCGCGAGAGAGGGAGCTTCACAATGGAAAGGAGGGAGCATCATGAAATGGTGATAACATGGATGGAAGCTTCTAGAATTGGTGGAAATGAATATAAATATGCCTCTACACCCTTCAGAAGAGTAGCGAGACTTAAAAAAAAATCGTTATGCTCAAGATTCATGAAGGTGGTTTGCAAAGGTGGTTCATATGAGAATGTTCTTGAAGGATATAATATCCAACTGAATGTTTTGAGGATTGTGAAAGCAAGGACGTTCATGAAGGCTATAAAAATATGACTGAAAGTTGTGTGATTCGTGAATGCTAAGTGATCTTCGTGAAAGGAAGGCGCTTCACGAAGGATAAATGAGATTCATGAAAGAAGGAGCTTTATGAAGGTAGTGAGCATTGTGAAATTGTTTTAAAAGGGATTTACCAGTGGAACTGTGGTAAAGTGAAATTCATCAATTGGATGAAAGTGGAACGTCAACATAACATCTCTCTATAACTTTGGATGTCTTCATTAGTGATAATGAAGGGACCCAAAAGTCTATAAACTATGAGTGGATTCCTTCCAAGAGAAGTGATCAAAGGAATAGGAAGATGGAAATCCTTTCCACTAGTAGTGAGCCATAGAAAGAGACATAGGGAGTAACCCTTGGTAAAATAGTGATATGACCTTAAACCTTGTGAAGGTAGTGAACCTGGGCATAAGATTGATCTATCCTAAACATTGTATTTTAGAAGTGAGACTTAGTGAATTTGGTACATCGACACATTGTTAGTATATTCACCTTAGATATATCCAAATGAGGATGACCCAAGTAAAATCCCTATTTCCTGTGCATGACTTCATTTCTGTTCATACATTACTATGGGAGAAGGAGAGAAGAGTGTTTTTTTAACAACGAAACAAGATCCGAAGGGGAAGTAGTTTTAATTTGTCATTCCCTAATTCACCCCTCTCAGGTTACTTAACATAGTGGGACTAATATATGTATCAAGGTTTTCTTTTAGTTTTGTGTTTCTTATAGAACAATCTATTAACATAATATTTATTTAAGGAAAATCCATAGTGAAATTTAGAGTCATTACATTCGCCCCCTTAAATAAATTATATCCTTTAAATTTTAATTATTCCTAACTAATGAAATAGTTAAGGGTATCTATAATGTATACATGACTCCTTATTTAATTTATAATGAGGTTTCATCCTCACTGTCCTTGGTATGGCTAATAAACTCATCTTCTCCCTCATTATTGTAATGTAAATAATATTGAGTTTTTTCCTTTAATCATTTGTGCTAAATACCATAATATAATGATAATAATTTTTTATATGGAGTTTATATTTATCCTTATATTAATAGGTGGTCATGGGTTGATTTTTATATGTTATTTTCCTTTCTTAGCATTATCATATCCTCTTTTTCTAGAGATCCACTCAATTCCTAACATCACATCAAATTTGACTAAACTATAATTAGAATCACATTCCTATAAACATATATTAAAGAGGATTTATATACTTGGTAAATAATAATAGTATCATGGTAATTTTTTATTAATAATTTTACAACTAGTCATTAGGGTGTAAATTTTATGTTTTTAGTAAACATTCCAAGTATATAAGTGTAGGTTGAACAAGATACAAAAAACAATACTCACAGTTCTTGTGTGAGTGATGAGTGTTCCTTACTAAACATAATTTTTGGAACTCACTTCAGTAGTTTTGGTTGTATAGGATTTCCCTTACTGGTTTCTATCATCCTTATTATCCCTTGGGATAAAAAATTGATTTGGATGAAGTCCAAGTTTCCCACATTTAATACAATAAGATATCAACGATACTTTAGGATAAACTCCTTTTCCCTTTCTCCATGACGACTGAAATCTTTATTTTTCTTTTAAAAATTGTGGCTATATTCAGTCATTTTCTACACATAAAACATCTCCCAGTTCCTTTGATACATTTTCTTGTTTCATTCTTACCACATTTTTTTCAATAATGAAATTGAGTCTTCTTTCCGTCATCATCTTTGTCAACTAAACTTCTATGAGACTCCTTTATCTTATTTGGAATGTTTGGAAACTCAACTAATTTCAGATTATTAATAATAATTCTTAATATATGATTAGGAACAACCATAATATTTCCCACTCTATCTTTTATCCCATTAGGTTTCTCGTTAGGACAATATCTAAGTTATCCATGGAATCCATTGTTATCTTGTTTCCTTCAAGATTTATCCACTTCTAAAACTAAAAGGAGTTAATTTTAGTGATTAATAATTAACATAATAAGATAATTATCATAAATGATCTCATTAAAACCTCAACATTGAAATGTATTACTCTTTGAAACCATCACATTAGATTCCATTTCAACCTAAATCACACTTGCTTCAATCTGGGTTTTATTAGGTTGGGTTCTCTCATATTCCTTAACCTAATTCCTTAACATAATAAATACTTCATAATTTATTGTAAATAGAATGTTCTTAACCAAAGAATATACCCTATGAGTGTCTATTTAGGTGTAAAGTCTTAGATTCCCACTAATAGTTCACCAGAATAAAGATTGAGTTGATACTCAATCGACTTTTTTAGGGTGATTACCCTTAGGTGGATCCATGACACAATCACATCCAATTACCAACATCTAGAAAAGGATGTAATTTCTAGGATAACTACACAATATTTTCTTTACCAAAACTTCATGATGTAATCCTATTCTTATAATTATCCCTTATAGTTAACCATAAGGGTTTTCATTAAAGTTATCTAATCTTAATCCCAAAAAATAACTACACTAATCAAAAAGAATAACTAAACCCTACTCCGATACCAACTATAAAAACCCATGATAAACATATAATTATTTTACATCATTTATGGAAGTTAAAATTTTCATCGAACAAAATAATCTCAAAATACCAAGAATATAGGGTTTCGTGTCTTTGAGTATCTTCTACATAAGAAAATCATTTTATAAAACTCATGGACATTTCTATATAATAAAACCACACTAGAATCATTTCTAGACTTCTCATAAGTTTCACTCATCTCCATAACCAGGGGGATGGAAATATAATAAATGGGTGAGCTTAAATTCTTATTATGGTTAAACATAAGCAATAATAATCAAATAACATAAGTGATCATAAGATGAGTAAATGGGTATAATCAAGATACATAAAAAAATCATACACGCTAAAGTATAGATCATAAATCATGATTCATGGAATAAGTATTTTAATAAAACAATACATGAATCAAAAGAGTGAGAAACATTAGTCAATAAACATGAATCATGAGATCACAATGTATACATATGCATAATAATGTGGCATAAAAACATGCATAAGAAATCATATCACCATAAACATAGATTAACCACAATTATTACCACACATAGTCTCATTATCATAGATTAACCACAATTATACTCATGCAAAACCCTATAATAATATATTAACTATAATTATACTCATATAAAACCTTATGATCACAAATTAACCACAATCATACCCACACATGACATTGTGAGTATATATTAACCATAATTATTCCCACAAACAATAATTTTATCATAGAATAACTATAATTATACTCATGTAGAACCTTTTGAGCATATCTTATCCACATTTAAACCTAAACACAACCTTTGATCATAAATTAACTGCAATTATACCTATATATTACCTTATAAGAATAGCTTAATTGCAATTTTAACCACATAAAAAATCATTATCTCATGAGATATCAAACTTTACTAATGCATTAAAGGGTGATAGAGTACTACACCAACCAATAATCCATACATATTTGTTCCACTTGAAATCAATCATTCATTATTTCATAAAGAACCTATAGAAGGAAATATGGGTTTCACAACAGTTCCAGAAGGTATCACCAAAATTGACCTCAATAATGTAAACAGTTAATACACAAAAATTCAATCACCCCAAAAAAAATTTCATTATATAATTTAGAGGATGGTTCATGAAAAATAACTTCTATGAAAATAATTTATTTATAGATAATTATTACAATGGTAATGAATCATAAAATAGTTTTTAGTCATCATTTTTATCTTTGTAAAAAGAGATAAAGTTATATGTCACTTTGAAAAGTATTTTCTAGAAAGGTCACCCTTGAAAAATTAGAAATAATTAATTTATAAAATCAATATTTTAAAATAAATATCAATATTTAATACATGAAAAATATATAAAGGTTTCAAAAATCTGTTGTGAAAACATTTTAAAAAAATTTAATTTTTAAAAATAATATTAAAAAAGGATCCTTGAAAATACATAATTGTTTCAAAAAGGTGAAGTGAAAAATTTCAAAAAAAATTAATTTTGGAAAGAAAATTCAATAAGATATCCTTTAAAATATTATCAAAAATAAATTCGGATCGGAAGATGAAAAATTTTATTTTGGAAAGATGAAAAAACTTTTTGTTAATATTTTGAAATACCATTATTGAAAATCCATATCATAAAAAGAGTAGCAATCTTTCCTTTTGTAAAGAGGAGAAGAGAAATATGAAGGTCACAAGAGAAAATATATAATTAGGTTTCCATTTATAATGGAGAACATTTATATGAAAGGAAAATAAAGTCAATTATGGGAAACCTTCGTTAAATAGAATGAGAATTATTCTCAACAGTGATATAATTTTTGAGGAAGAAATTCATCAAGGTAAAATATTTGAATAAAAAAGTCATAATACCCATAGAAGAAGAGAAAATAACTTGAAATAAAATCCCAGGGTGGAATAAACCAATATTAGAAGAATGAATTTCAATAATAAGCATTATAACTCAATGAATGAAGTTGAGTTAATAAATACCATTACAACCTAGGTTTCCATTGAATCAAAATACATTTAAAGAAAGAATAATATATGGATTTTAAAACCCCTTGAATTACATGAATATTATAAAATAAATACATTAGGTAGTAATAAAACCATATTAAATATATCATGGTGAGAAATAATAAATATGTCTCAACACACTAATTTTGAGGCAAAGAACTCCTTACATTAATTCACGACATCTGATAAAACACATGATTCTTGTTGATAACTTTCAGTTTCCCTTGAAGGATTCCTTATAAAGGGAATAATTAGGAAAACATATTATGTTTGAAAGATTATGGAAGTGTAATATGATTTCATTGTAAGGAAATATGGTAGAGTTTCAAGAGTAAATCAAATTTTGGGAGCGGTCTGGAAGGGGTGACAAGAGTCCCCTTTTATAAATGGAGAAAATGACATTTTTTGAAAATATTTCATCTTAACAAAAATAGAGAACATGTTTTCCATATAAATAAGACACTAAAATGGAAAATAATAGAGTATAGATACAGTTTTTTCAATCCACTCATCAGACACCCAATTTTAAACATTTTTTTAATACATTAGGCCATTTACTCCTATGGTTAACCTTTTTCACCCTTTTGTATTTTACTGTGATAAATAGTTTTTACCTAAGTAATTTATTTTTAAATATTAAAAATAAAATATCCTATATTAAATAATTTAAAACTAATTATTATAAATATTAAATCTATTTTATTAGTTAAAATTTAAATTTAGATGAAAAATAAATTTTAACATTAGTGCATGTAACATGTAAAAACTTATTTTAAGAAAAAGTATATTATAAAGTTTAAACTTTATGTGCAGGATAAAATTATAAATGTATTATATTTTTATAATATAAATTGATTGATTATGAAACAAATAAATTTATTTTTCTTTCAACGAACTCCAAAAAAAGTAATTTCCAAAATAATATTTAATTAAAATAAATGACCAAAAATAATTTCTTTTATTGGAAAATATTTCTTAAATTCATAAAATGTTAATAATATTTTATATAAATTCCGAATATTATTTTAAAAATTTATATTTATACTCCTTAAATATATATTTTATCAATTAAATTTTTTAATAAACTTCTAGGTCTTTATTATATAATGATAAATGCATAAAATTTACAGTTTTGGTAAAACTTTATTTTTCAACATTCACCAAAATATAAAATATTTCATGAAAATAAAAATAATCTTAAGATAATATTTTTATTTTAAATACAAAAATGAATTTATTTATTTTAAATAAAAATTCTAAAATTTTAGAATTTAACTTTTAAATAAAAATATAATGAAAATTGTTTTCAAAGGAAATTAATTTTTAAAATTTGAACTGTTCTTATTCTCATTTTCTATCAATTTCTAATTATATTGGTGTTAATAAATTATTTATACAAAAAATATATATGATCTATTATATATTTATTTTATTAATATAAAATGTAGAAAAATCCAATTTTAGGAAAAACACTTTTTTAAGAGTAGAATGATCTTGTTAATTTTATCAATGCATTATTAAGTAAGAATTTTTTTTACTTAAAGGTAAAAATATTAAATTTATAAAATAAATATGATAATTAACTCAATACCTCAATGAATAAATGTTTATATGATCTTAATTCCTAGTTATGTAATCCATCAGGATCTCCTTGTAAGATTTAAGCATAAGGTAAACAAAAAATAAAATCAATATAAATAGGATCTACTACATCCCTAAATTGTACCCAATAACCAGGCACTAAATCCTTGTTGGGATACTCCAGATAGATCATGTAACACTAAAATACTAGGCCTCTTCCCAATCCACTATACGTTTCTTGCACAACCCGAAAGAAGACATAAGGTCTGCATGTGAACCAAAGTTCCCTTGTAGGGGGTGGAAAATAAATTCTCAATAGACCACCCCAACAGTCTATCTATCATCAAATATAAAAAACAAGGCCCTACACACATTATATGATTAAGATAGATAAGTAATAACTATACTAGAGATAAATAAATAAATCACTACAAAACCTTGGGCCCTATGTAACACTTGAGATTGACACAAACCTTCTTCAGCTAGTGCTGAAGTGTCCATGATCACATCATAAAAACATGATAAAAAAATACTAATCCCGATGAACAAATAATATAAAGCATAAATATAGGATCTTGGAGAGTATCCCAAGGCATTCACATAGTATTTTCTTATAAACCGATCCCTAAGAGGTAATATCAGGTGATCAATGGTCATCAAGTGTCATCATTGAACCCCAATAGGTAATATTAAGAATTTTATTAAGTGTTCCAAAATAATTGGGGATCATCTATGAACCCAATGAGGTAATCATGAGTGTTCCATATTTATTAGGATCCAATTTTATCCCTAGAAGACAATCCTAGGTGATCCATAGTCATTAGGTGTCATCGCTAATTCTAAGAGAGATGACCTTAATTAGTCAATAATAATAAAAACATCATCAAGATTACATCATAGATTTGGATTATAAGGTGACACTTAAAAAAATCATTACCCATACACATACACCCTCACTGGGGTCAACATGCTGCTGGAGCACCCACCGGGGTCCCTTTGGTCTCATGATATCTATAACACCCCACATGGGATCCTCTATCATTTTCTCATATATTGGGATAATTCCCATCACTTGAAGGGTATACTGTCCCTTAGAATCAACATCATCACATCATGAACTCCTATGGTAATCCACATAGGCATCAGTTAAAAGAGATATCATAATGCATGTCTCATATCCTCAGTCATCCTAGGTCAACCCTCACACGCCCAGCCTATCCACCTCTTTAGGTCATAACTTGGTCCTATTAGATAGGTACAACCCCATAATATCTCAAATCAAGTGCCTTTTATATCCTATTCTAAGTTATTAATTATTATTAAAATACTCATCTAGGTCTCATCCCTCATATCACTTAGGAGACTCTTAATATAATCATATCTCATAGAGAGTCCTCTATGTCACATCTTTTCTACCCCTAAATCGTCTACCAAATGTCCTAGAATCACTGAATGATTTCCACTATCAAATTTATATGCTTGAAAAATGATAATAATTGACTCATGTTGATCCTATTTTTATCTTGAATAAAAATTTGATTTATGGCTTAGTCGTAACCTATAAAACCGACGAGAACCAAAAAAACAATTGATACCCAATTTCAAAGTTCAAAATTTAAAAAATACACAACACTCAAGAAGATCATGATTCAAGATAAAAAACGACACCCTATCTTCGACCATCATAATTATGAGTAATCACCACCATCTATCACCACTATCATCATCACCATCCAACCACCACACCAATCGTTGGAGATCGATAGAGTCTATTGAAGCTGCCAAAAAACATCACACCACATCATGTCATTTTCACCACCCAACGAACCAAAAATAACCAAACCACCAATACAGAGCATGATAACCTCATTGAAAAGAATAAAACATCAACATGGTACCATCGAGAGTAACACTAATGGCCACCACCATAACCAAAATTCATCGAAAACAAGAGGAATAAATCTAAAATACCAAAGCCATCATCAAAGGGTTCATGTCTAGAATACTAATAGTCATAGAACCATGCCTCCCAAAACCTTATTTTTACCACTTCACTAAATCTGATTGGGAAATAAGTAGTGGAACATGAGGGAATAATACTGGTTTGACTGGTCAAGGTCTCTGAATGACGATAATGTCGACGAGGTAGAAAACTAGGAGCCATCAAAGTAGGAGGAAGTCAACCCAGACATCACTTTGAGACTCATCATACACTGAATAGAAAAAACCAAAAACCTCTTAGAAACACTACTCCATATCCTACTTGAAGAGGCACTAAGGAACATGAGATCATGGCCACAAAAAGAGAATATGAGTGCTTCAATAGAAGACAACCATCATCGGGATTCCAAGACCTCTTTGAAGAAGATGTCGTCAACATGAATGTAAACTAGAGTAATGAGAAACTACACTCAAGGAAGATGGATGCCGGAGTTGAGAAGAGGGGAGGAAATAAAGAAAAGTTAGAATGATAATAGTTGGAAGCGTCATCAACTCCAAAGCGAAGGGTTTCAGGAGGAAACCCTAGAAAGAGCTGAGAGTGAGAGGAGGAGTTCTGGGAGAGAAGGGATCCATCATTATGATCCCATTTCTAGATTCTTGAAAAAAACCACTAAAAACCCATCTAAGATAACAATAAATGATATATACCTAAATGTAGACAACATGTACCCTCATTACCCCTACCCGAACATGTATCTCTATCATACTTGGCATGTAAGACCCAAGTATATGATGGGTCTTACTAGTAAATGGTGTTTAACCCACATGAGGTACCTGGCCATATATTTCACAAAACCTCTATCCAAATACAACACATAGACTCTGGGTTTTTACTATACATAGGGTCTGTATGTGTACCCTACATAACCAAATACTCTTAAAATGGGTGTCTATTTGAGTAATTCTACACTCCCCAAGTCAACCTATATGGAATGTACACCAGAAATACATGATGTTTAGTCACCATATTTAACCCTTAGAAAAAATAAAGAACACACAATGCGTGTTCTTGAAAACTATATGTTCTATAGTTAGGATTCCTGAATAAAAATACTATATGAATCCCTTGAAATACCTATTTCTCCCAAAATTTCCCACAAAAAATATCTTATGGAACTCCCAATAATCTATATAAACATTTCAAAACTAAAAACAACTAATATATAGGGATTTAGGTGAAAAATCAAAAATATATCCCACCTTAGGGTGAAATCACTAAAGTTCGAGCATGGATACACACTCCGCTGCTACTACATCATGATCCATCATCAATCTCCACCATGGTTTAAGTCTAGTGAAACATCATCCTTTTTATCTTCTTTTCTAACCATAACATTATAAAGAAACCCTCTCCCATTTTTTCACTCATAGGAAACTAGGGGAGTATAATTAAATTAAATTATCTATTAAAACACTCACCCAGAGTCTGGGAACCTGAAGTGAGTTAATTCACCATTTAGGAAAAAACTCTCATTCCAAACAAAATCTTGCGGTTGAAATTTCAATATGACACTCCATTAAGAAGATATTACCATTTCTATATGCGGAATAATTAATAATTATTTAATTAATATTAATATATTCTCAAAAATTCAACTAGCTTATAATCTCACTTAATTAAAACCCTTATGTTAACACCCCATTATTGAACTGATAGAATAGTCAGATAATATATTAAATATCATATGATAAAATAAAATAACCATTTTACCCTTCACACACATCCCAAGATGAAACATTCAAATTTATGATAAATTTCATAGCCTGTAAAAGTGTAAGTCTTTACAATATCCCTACCACAATAATTTTTATCCCTAAGAAATCTATGGGGTCATACAGTCATCAATCCCAATTTGACCAGCTTATCAATGTATAACTAATACATCACATTTTAATCTAGAAAGAAAATTGAGACTCCACTGCACAACTCCAAACACGAGGAACACTACTCATAAAAAACTAATATATCACTAGATACCATCACCATTCACTAAAATGACATTTAACCATGAACCTTTATCCTGAGACACCATAATATTGATGATCAATTCATCAAAAGGCTTATGATTCTCTCCACTATTTTACTCATCTAATCACAGGTTGATTCCAATTCCCAATGCTCCCCACTATCAAAATCACTCCCTAAAACATATCATTAATGTTCCAATGACCTATTCAATATGGTTCCCACATAACCAAATCCAATCTCATTGAAAACACTATCTGACCCCCCTCTAGAAAGTCTTTCTCAAAAACACTTATCTGCACCCACTGATGTGCTACCAATCTTACAAAATCACAATTCCTTAACACCCGAAGGCATCTCAAGTTCATCAAGGAACTGATAGTCTGAACCCAACTCTTGGTGTGTTTCCGTGGTTGTATCCTTGACCAACCAAAATTACCACCATTCTATCACCCAAGCACCAATACACCTCTGATATAACTTACAATTAGATCTATTAAAAATCATCCTAAGTCCTATTCCAATGTACATACTCCATCCAATATCATATCTGATTTCCCAAATATTGTATTCAATTCAAGACTAGATAAAATCAAATTTACCCACTCACTGACATCTAAAAGCCACATTGACCATCTCATAAATTGTCCTAACACACTGAAGACCCTACCTACATAGGGTCACACCTATAGGCCCATGATCCATCCATTATTGTTCTTAATTATGATACATGTTCATCCTTATCATACTCATGAACCAATACAAAACATCAATCACCACCCATTCTTGTCTAAAAAAGAACGTCATCCTTAAAAACCACTGAATTTCTATCTGTAATTAGGGTGACACCATCCAAAAAAAATTATGTTCTCTCCACCATATAAATTTCCTTATACCAATCCTCAAGTTCCACCTTAGAATGTTCTATCATCACATGTGTTTCACTCCTACGGTGCCATGATCATCCATCCCATGCAATAGTTTCCTATAATCAAACTCCAGACCAACCGTTCCACTGCACCTAATCTATTCCCAATGTCTCCTTTATCATGGGGAGAAATTTCTCACTATCATCAAACCCTCAATAAACCAATAACATAAGCAATAAATTATTTCCATTGACCCTCGGCTCCCACACAACCACTTAATGATTCAAAATTCAATGACATCATGTATATCCTGCACACACTACCTTGATATCATCCCAAATTAGAGGGTGTAGGATCCCATAACAAATGATACAACAACCCAATTCATTATCCATTGAGTTTTATCTCATCATAACTAGGCTCTCATGTCTAATAAACTGACCATGTTTTATGGTATGCTAATCTCATCTAACCAGAGGCACCGTTGGTGCTCCTCTTTAAAATGAGGCATCTCACTAAAGCCATGATCTATCACATGATCAACAAATGGCCAGAGAGTTATCTTTAAAACTACAAGAATCCACCAAAACTCTAAACACCTCAAAATAGGAATATCCGAAATCAATACGGTCAGGTACTCCTTCCCTCGAATAAAACTTTGTTACCAAAAGTACCAGTACCAAAGGTTATTTTCTCATAAAAAACCCAAGGAATTTATATTCCTATAAGATAACCCTACTAACACCTCTAATGTATTGATATCATAACCTATAGAATCTATATACACTTCCCATATATAAGGAAATCAGAGGCTCATGCTAAACCCCATCCCAAGTTACACTAAAATATCTCATCTCATCCATAAAACTAGACTTAATAATATATTAAGCCATATCTCAAAACACTGAGCTTTCTTGCCTAACCCAAAAGTTCAAAAATCATATGAAACAAATGTCATTGGAAACAACTCTCTGTTCGCATCTAAAATGTCACACTGTGACTCCCACACCAAACCACCCACTCCAGGATCTCACATATACATATACTCATATTTAGAATCACATGTTAACTCATCCACTTACTACAGAACTCATTCTCATCAGGTATCCACATATGGGACTATTCCATTGAGAAACATAATCTCATCTAAACATATATGATTTAGTGCCACATCCTAAAACACTTTACACTTGCCTATTTATTCTCACTATACATTCTCAAGCGAGACTACTCCCTAGAGAATCTGTAATTTCTGGTTGATCCTCACTGGATATTTTCATATGAGAGTCACCCCCTCAAGGATCACATTATCATTAATTTGTTCATATATATATAGCTACATCATAATTTCATGATCTGTGTCAAGTTCCCCATAGGAACATGGGTTGGTTATTTAGAATTTCATTCTAAGTTATATGGGAAAACAGTAGGTGAAATCAAGTAACTGTAACATTTAAAACCAAGAAAAAAAATCCCATATCCTTAGTAACCTGGACCTCTTATTGGAAAAGGTGTTCTTGATGCACTAATCTAGTACCTATCACATGTTCTAAAAAATTACTACGATGAATGTATACTATCTCCCTAAATATTAATATAAAAAAATCAGATAAATTCTGTGATATCAGTCACATAAAATCTCTAATACCACTTTGTAATGTCCCCACCCCAGTTCACTCTAAACAATGAATGAACAAGAGAGTTATTAGACCTCAGGTGTGTATCCTAGTACACCATAATTTTTCAAAAAGTAGTGAGGGTCTAGGGTAGTTTTATAGGGAGATTATACCCCCATTTAATTGTGCATAATAAAAGGTAAAAAATAAACCAATTATTATCCACAATAGAAACCATTAGAGTAAGCAGAAGAAATAAAAAAGAATCATCAATAATAATAAAATAATGTGAAATCATACAGTCTTACCTCAAGATTAATCAAACACTAGACTGATCACATATACAAATGGAAATGAAAAAAAAATACATAAAAGGATCTACTACATACCCAAGCCATACCTTGATCATTGTCCCCAAAACCCTATCGAGCTACTCTAACTCGATCATATGATAATAAAAAACTAGGTCTCTACCTGATTCACTATGTATCACATGCACAACTTGAAAGTGGACATAAGGTTTCTATACACACTAATGTTTTTGAAAAGGGGGTGAGAAATAAATTCTAATTTGGCCACCCTAATGGTGTAGCTATCATATACATTAATAAAAAGTGCTGACACAAATGATTTTCTCATCCTATATGAGTACTAGTTGAAGTAGAAATAAATAAATAAATAATTGTTGATCTTAAAGTCCTAAGTAACACCCGTGACCAATACAAACCTACTTCAGTCAATGTTAGAGTGTATCTGAGAACACCACAGAACCGTTCCAATCATATATCACGTCTAACAACCATATAGTAGCATGCATAAATTTTGGATCCTGGGGAGTATCCCAAGGAATTCATATGGTATCATTCTATAATAAAATACCAAAGAGGTTATTCTAGGAAATCAATATCCATCAGGTGTCATCATTGAACCCCAAGAGATAATCTTTATAATTCAATAGTTATCAAGAATCATCATCGAACCCTTGGAGGTAATCTTGAGTGTTCTATTAGGCGCCATCACTAAATCATAGGATCTAATATTGAGCATCCCATAGTTATAATACCTAATTTTCAAACCATATGTGGTAATCCTGAGTATTCCATAATCATTAGGCTATAAACCAATCCCTATGAGTTAATCCTAGGTAATTCATATTAATGATGAATCATCTCCGATTCTTAGGGGGTGACCATAAGAAATCAATAATAATCCCAACATCATCAGGGTCACATCATCGACATGAGTTCTAAGATTACACTCATGATAACCACTACCCATTCTCGTACACCCTCTTATTTGGGTCAACATGTCACTAGGTCACCGACCAGGGTCCCTTAGGTCTCGTGATAGCCATTAAACCCCACATGGAATCCTCTATCATGATCTCATATCTCAGGTCAATTCCCATCACTCAGAGGGAATAAAATAACCCAAAAACAACATCATCACATCACAACCTCACATGATAAGATTCATAGGAATCAATTTAAAGAGTTTCATAATTCTCGTATCACATCCTCAGCTATCCTAGGTCGGCCCTCACACACCAAACCTATCCACCTCTTTAAGTCATAACCTAGTCCCACTAGCCAAGTATAATCCTATGTTATCTTGAATCATAGTATTGGTGATCCTATACTATGACATTAAATCATTATGATGACCCTCATCCGGGTCTCATCCATTATCTCTCTCAAGAGGCACTTAATCTAATAATATCTCATAGAGAATACTCCATCTCAAATCCCATTTCCCCCTAAATTGTCTCTTTAATGTCTTTGATTCATTGAATGGTTTCCATAACCGCATTTCTATGTGAAAAAAATACTTATAATGGACTCATCTTGTTCCAATTTCAATATTTTGGGTGAAAAAACAAAGAGAACACATGTAAGATAACAATAGATATGCGTACCTTAGTGTACATAGTTTGTACCCTCACAAACCCCACTTGGGTGTGTATCTCTGCCGGACTTGGCATGTAAGACCTATGTACATGACCTGTTTTAGTGGTAAACAGCGTGAAACCCACATGGGTTATCTATACATACACTTCAAATGGACTCTAGAAAAATACAACACATGGCATCTAGCCATGTACTGTATATAGGGTTTGGATTTGCACCCTATAAGACCATGCACCCTCACATGGGGAGTTTGGCCAAGCACTCAGCCACACCCCGAGTAAACATATATGATGTGTCCACAAGGTCTACACATTTTATAGTCACCATCTTCAACTATCACCCAAAATGAAGAACACAAAATGTATGTTCTTAGAAACTACATGATGTGTAAGTCACATTTGCAGAACAACAATCCCTTGTGAAGCCCTTAAAACCCCAATTTCACCCAAAATCATAGCTCTCATAAAACTCCAAACAATATATATAAGGATTTAAAAATTAAAATAAAATAATATATGGGGAAAATGATGAAAAGTAAAAAATAAATACTACCTCAGAGTGAAATCTCCAAATTATAAGCCTGGATCCATGCTCCATAGTTGTTGCATCACAATCCATTCTCGATCACCGCCATGGATGAAGTCTGACGACGCTATATCACCCTTATACTTTTATCCCGTCCATCATGCGAAGGAGAGGCTATCCCACCTTTTTTGTTTGTAGTAATATAGGGGGAGAGTATAATTAAGTTAAATTAATTTTTAAGTAATTTAATTAAATTAAATTATCCTTTAAACACTCAGTCAAGTCCCAAAACCCAAAGTGATTTTACACCTCATCTAGGAAAAATCCCCCATTCTATACTCAACCAAAAAGTCAAAATTTCAGTCTCAAACTCATTTAAAAATATATCACCATTTCCATATGCTGAATAATTAATATTTATTTAATAAATATTAATATATCTTGAAAAATTACACTGACACTGAATCTCACCAAAGTTCATCCCTATGGTAAACACCCGATTTCAGTGCCAATAAAACAGTAAAAAAAATATTTTTGAGATTATATACTATGGGAAAATGACTATTTTACCCCTCATATGAATTATTATACCAAAAGTTCAAATTTAAAATAAATTTCATAGGCCATAAATGTTTGGTTCTTTACAACCCTGTTGATAATGTCATTGGTAATGTTAAAACAAGTCTTAAAACATGATATTCTATTTTAAATCTTGATGTGATTTTTTTTCTAAATGTGTGTCTAATAATGTTTTTAATGCTTTGAATGATGCTGATTGAATTATTTCTATGCATGATAACATTAATTAGTTTTCTAGAAATAATGTTTAGAATCTAGCTGAACCTCCAAAAATAATCATGTTATTTGAACTAAATAGGTTTTTAGAAATAAAATAGATGAATATAGTAAAATTATTAAGAATAAATCTAGGCATGTATATCAATGATTTTTTCAAGAAGAAGTTATAAATTTTGATGCATATTTTTCACATGTTACTGGAATTGAATCTATTAAAATTTTATTATCTTTTGAGGCTTTTAAGGTTTTAAATTCTTTCAAAGTGATGTTAAAAATGATTTTCAAATGGTTTTAATTGTTAAGAATTTTATATTTCTCAATAAACTGGTTTTGAAAATGAAAAATTTCCTAATCATGTTTTTAAATAATCAATGACTTTATATGGTCTCAAATAAGCACCTTATACATGGTATGATGGAATAATTTTTTTTGTTGAAAAATTATTTTACTAAAGGTAAAGTGTATAATTTTTTATTTAAATAATTTAAAATGTTATTTTAATTGTGAAAATTTAAATTGATGATATTTTTTGGAAATTCAATTGAATTTCTTTGTAAAGAGTTTTCTAATATGATGAAAATTGAATTTTATTTGATTTTAATGCGAGAAAATAATTCTTTTTGGGTATTCAAATTTATTAATATAATTATAGAATATTTATGAATAAAATTAAATATGATAATGATTTAATTAAGTATTTAGATTTATATTCTTGTAAAACTTATAAGAACCCTATGAGTATTAATTGTAAGTTAGATATATATAATTATGATAAATCTATATATTCTAAAATTTTTATAAGAAAGATCAGTAGTTTGTTATATTTTATTACTTATAGATATGATATTATATTCACTTTTTTTATGTGAAATATTTAAATATGGTCCTAAGGAGTCTCACTTAAAAGCTGTTAATTGACTTATTAGATATGTTTAAGGAATTTTTAATTATTGATTTTTCTATTCAAGACAATTGTTTTTATTTAATTAGTTATTCTAATTCTAATTTTGGGGGATATATACTTGATATAAAAAGTACCTTAGGTATGTATCATTTTCTTAATAAAATATTAGTTTCTTAGAATTCAAGAAAACAAAATTTCATTTCTTTATCTACTGCTGAAGTTGAATATATATCTGATGCTTCATGTTGTTCTCAATAATAATGGATCCAGAAACCTTTTTCTGAATGTGGTTTTAATTTTGAAAATATTATAATTTATTATAAAAATTAATATACTATTTAAATTTTAAAAACCCCTTACAACATTCTAGAACAAATCATATTGACATGAAATTTCATTTTATTAGATATTATGTTAGTAAAGGTTATATTATTATTTAATATGTTCTATATAAAAATAAACTTTTTGATATTATTACCAAACCATTATATTTTGAAAAGTTTTAGAAAATAAATTTTGAGATTGGAATGTTAGACCTTTAGTTTGAAAATATTATTTTGTTTTTTTACTTGAACTACTTTGCATTTATCAAGGGGGAAATTTTTATTCTATGTAAACTAAAGTTTTTTTGAATATGCTTGTATTCATACTAATATTTTGTTTTTGATATTTTTTAAAATGGGTAGAATTTTATAAAATTTTGTTTCAGTTTTGTAATTCTAAAAAAGGGGAAGTTTTTTAGGAGTTTGTTTATAGTTTATATTTTTTAATATTACAAATACCTCACAATTTTACTGAAAATTAAAATTATTATATTATTTATTATATATTAATTTTTAATTGATTCTACAGTCACTATTTAACATGTTAAAATCCTTATTTTAATTTTTATAAAAGTTATTTATTGTTTAATTTCTATATGTTCACTTTTTGTGTTTATATTTTTTGTTTGATTTATCGGTAGTACAAACCTACCAAAGTGTATCGATCATTCCTTCTTAATCTACCATGAGATATAATTTTTGGACTTACCATATGAAGTAATATTCACTATCAGTCAAGCTTCCACATTAGTATTTTCTATGGTTGCTGAACCTACTATAAAGGAATATATTTATTTCTACAATAAGTACGAAAGATACCATAAATGAACTGGATACCTTCCTTATGTGATTTTTTTATCCAAACGCAAGAAAGAATGCTCGACCGCATGTATTAACATAACACCAACCAATACACCTAAAAACCTGATGCATGGAACACCTTCATGCATCCCATACTACCACATCTTCACCTGCTCATAAACTACAAAAAAATACTTGAATCACCCACCACAACACATCCTCACTGATCGTAATATGAACTCTCAACCGATCATGAGTTTGAAAACTTTCATGAAGCTATCGTGGTTATAATATTGAATGTATGTGGTTCATATGACTACATATAGAGCTCTAATTTAATACATACTAAGTGAACACATAAAGAAAATTTGTCCACATCATGAGTGTTCACCATCCCATTACATACAGTGATGTAGGGCATGAATACATGCAGATTGACCAAGGAATGATGAATCTACATAGATAACCATATGAGAATAATCTACCAACCCTTATGAGGATTTAACCTTTCATCATAATGGTCACATGGGTGTTCACATGATCTCTTATTCCCCATGATTCACATCATAAATGCGACATGCATAATGGGTCCGACCGCATGGAGCCTTGAAACTAACCACATGACCAATCTCATTTTTTGATATACATCACAATTTACATATATATAGTGTAAAATTCTCTACATAGTACTCTATTAATGAATGCAGAAGATAAACTTATGTAGTGAAGTACGTAGTGCCTAACCAATCCCATAAATAATATTATATTAACCATGGAACTATTAATGCATATATATACAACATATTGAGTTATTATTTTTAATTGACTTGATTATTTTTTAGTATTTAATAAAATGTTATTTTTTTAATATTTACACATATTCATGAATATGGAAAGTGTTTTTAAAAATTCAAATATGAATCTTATGGAAATAAACTATGCACTATTTATGGGATTCCTTTTACCTATTATTATGGAGTTATTTTTTGGATATTTTATTAATGAATTTAAAATTATTTGAAATAGACTTTAATTTTTTGAATCTATTTTTTTTATTTCAATAATTATGGAATGATTTTCTCTCTCTATTTGATAATTATGATATTTAATTTAAATTGTTTTAAACAATTATAGATTAGATTATTAGTATTTTAAAATTATATTTAAAGAGCCTCAAGACTCATTTAAAGATACAATAATTATGATATATGATACAAACTTTCTATGACATATTGTTTTAACATTAACTCTCAACTTTCATATATTCAAGTAATTTGTAAATCTATAAAATGTTTTGTGATAATTTTTTCATATGTTGGAAGATATCTCAATGATCCTAATAATTTATGACTACCAATGCTTCCTTGATGATACATTTTGATCAATTACACAAAGACCAATGACTATGCTTTATCATTCTTCTACTACGTTTTCTGCCTGGTTTTGTTTGTGTTTTCTCTAATACTTTTTATCTCCCTCATATGTTCTCTAACATTGGTTTATAATTTTCTAATCTAAAATAATTATATATATCTCTCTTTAGGTATTGAATACAAAATTATAAATTTGGGATTGTTCAAGTGGTGAATCCCATTCTATAAAGTCATTTTTATAATAGTTTTGACTCCCCATGAAAAAGATAAGTGTCTGGTTATATCTTCTATAGAAAAGGTTGGATTGTAATGGGTTATGATTCCTAAGAAAAAGTAAGGATATTAGTGAATTCAATTCTATAAAGGAGTAAAGAGGTGTAAGAGAAGAGGAGGCCTGCTTCGGACCGAACTACTATAGAATAAACTATGTTATTTCATTAGCTTTCTCTTGAATTTATATCTTCTGATAAGTAACTATAATAGTTAATTTAGATAATTAATTTATATCTTTAAACCTTTTCATTAGCTTTATTCACTCCCCTATAGACCATCTGTTATTGTCATCTCTAACCTAGAATATGGTAGGGTTTTCCTTTAATATCTTAATGGAAATCATGAAGAAGAGTTCTGAAATCAGTGGATGTGGAGGAATAGAGTTCCCCAATGACCCCATGGAGGTCAGACACATGATTTATGGGGAGAGGAGGCAGTGGGGGAGTTAAAATCATGGTGGAAAAAGATAATTTTTACATTTTAAGTAAGTGTCGAAAAATTACATGGATAGACTTCATGATTTAGTAAATTATAGACTAACTATAGAGATTTTACTAAAAAATAACCGGGATCCCACACAGTTTGGGTGCATGGATTCTCATAACTATGCGATAACTGTGAATGTCAACCCAATAACCAAATGGGTTATAAATTTACCGAGAAAACTCCAAAGAACTTGGTGATCTATGTGCCATTTTTTAAAAATACACTATCAATAATTACAGCAATGTCACATAGTTTCTATATAGTTACTATTAACTATTCACAAATTTTTCAATGCTCAAAAATCTAAAAAAAATTCAAAAATAAAAGCTAAAAAACTCTCAAAACTTATTACACCCCACAATAACTTAAAATAATACAAAACAATCAACAAAAGTAATATAAGGTTGATATAATTATCCAAACCGTGTCATTCTCTACACCCAAAATTTCCTTGTAAGAGTAGAAAGAATAGAAAAAGTGTCATTATGGAACTTCATGTCAAGATGTGGGTGGGGAGGAAATAATTCAAGAAATAATCAAGGAAGGAAACTACCAAATGACACTAATTCCTTTAAACCCAAAAATAATTCCACAAAAAGTAAAAAATATCTCAAATAATATTGCAACCAGAATCAACTACCCCAGACCCCTAAGATGATGGAGGCCAATCATAGTTCTTCTCAACATTTAAATGTTACCTAAAATAGTGTAATGAAGGGGACATAATCTTATAAGGAGACTATTAATAATGAGATACATTATACTCACAAAACCTAAAGAAATGGAATCCAACACCAACCAAAGTGATCATTCAAAGGAAACCAATTTAAACCCACAAGGGAGACACAATCAATAAGAAAATTCAAAATCATCCAAAAAAATGATTCAACCAAAACCATTAATGAATACATTAAAATATACCCAACCAAGAATGAAAAAAAAAACAAAAAACAAAAACAAAAACATTCACATCAAGGAGAAACTTGGTTCTAGCCTTATGTCAAAGATAGGAAGAGATGGGTAACCTAGGACTGTACAACTAGGATACTTGGTCACAATGAATGGAACAAAATCAAAACCAAACACTAGATTTTGTGTAATATAAATTAGTGCATCACATGTCATGGTTACCCAATAATGAACCTATGGTTCTTTCCATGTCCCCTAATTAATAATCAATCCTTATTACCCACCCAAATCATACATAAACCCACAAAAAAACAAAATTACACCATCAATGAATGAGTATAACAATAACACAACCAATATTTGATAGAAGAAAACAACTAAATAAAAATCAAAGGAAACACCCATTAAGACTCAAATCAAAGATTTAATTGAACCCACATCCAAAAAAGAGGGAACCAAAAAATAGATCCTTATCTAAAACTCTTTATCCCATGATATACCCTAAAATGTCAAGAATTATAACATTTACCATCCTAGTTATCCAACTAAGGATCATCCATCCAAAATCAATAAACTCCATCCACATAACCCCTAATGGATCTGATACCATTTTTAATGACCCAACCTCCCTAGACTTTGTACTTGGTCATCTGAACCCATGATTCAACTATAATACCTTAGTTTCATTCCCAAAACACTATATGAAACTTCATATCATGGTCACTTATCATACTAAAAACTATCCCTAATACAACACATGTTCTTTCAGAGTACTTAGTCCTCACTCACACACAACCTGAGAAACTTCCTACGAGGTCATACATCTCAAAACTATTCCATGCTAAGGACACTTAATTATTCCATTCTAATTAGGTAGGACTGAGAAAAGAAAGTTTCACCTTATTGATATGGGTAGTAACATTTAATCTTTTAATTATCACATTTCTAGATGAGTTATACTCCCCCTTTAATGCATAATGTCATCATTGCAGAACTCACACCTTTATCTCAGGAAGTTCCACAACACTTGATTATCAGTTCTAGTTTTGGTACCATTTATTTAGATATTTTTTAGAGTTATACCTAAATAAACATAAACCCCAACCCACTCATGTTTCAAAAATCAAATTAAATGGTCCAAGCATCAACCATGGTACAAATATAAAATCACATTCACCATGTAAAAAACTTTAAAAAAACCAATTAAAAAAATATTTTCATGATTCAAATAATGAATTCCCATAAAAGGGGTCAAAAAAATCATTTTATAGGTAACACCATTTTAAAATAGGCCAACCATTTCAGACATTCCACATCATTTGGAAAACCACATAAAAACCATTACAAGTTTAAATCCCAACCCCCCATTTCAATTACCACATTATTTTAAGCTACCATACTAGATTTGAAATGAAATTATCTTCTTTCAATTATATAAACCACTCTAAAACCCCCTTTCTAGTTCAAAAACAATTTTTTCTCTTAAAAATTTTCAAAAAAAAAAATGTTTAAATTCCCCATCAAATGTTAGTTTTCAAAAAACACTCTACATTAAATGTGGTTTCAAAATCATTTTTTTTAATTTATCCCAATTTTATTAAAAACTATCCCTTGTATTTCATAAAAAAACTATAAAAATCAATGAAATTCGATTTTTTTAAATAATTTATAAATTTCCAATTAAAAATTGACACACCATTATAACCCCAACATGACATCAATTACTTCTAAAAAGTGTTTTTAAAACTAAATCCATTTTAGAAGAAATCCTTAAGGTTTCATTTGAAACCAAAACCATTTTTCATACAAATATATATTTAAACCACCAAAAACTTAATTAAACAACACCCATAAGAAAGTAATAACACAATTACAGACTAAAAAACCAATCCAACCACTTTAACCTATCAAAAGACCATCCCTGATTCTTTTCCCATTCCTTAAATTCACTCAAGGAAAATACAAGGTTCATGTGTTATAAATAAAAAAAACAAATGGGATGTAGAACCATTAATTATTTGGGAATATAGTTGATGTATAGGTTCCAATCAGGTAATAGTCTCTCAAAAGTATCATGAATCAAGAGTTTGGTCACTACATGGTTTTCCGGGCCACAGAAGCAATCCTCACAACAAAATTCCTTATACCTTTTTATCCAAAATCCAAGAACAACCCTCAATTAAAATAAAAAAATTACATGTAGGATCGAAATACCATCACCAATATTAATCCTTAATCCAACAAAGACAACCAATGTTAAATCCAAATCTCATCCACCTATGAAGACTCAAAGATCATAGTGAGAAAGAGATAACTAGACTCTCCCAAAACCTACCTCCCAAGTCCCAAGAGTCCTATCTACATAGCACCGAGATACAAACCAAATAATAAGTGTTTCCATGAATCTAGTCCAATTTATAAAACTTGGGATTTGATATAATTTGTAAAGAATTGGACTAGGCTGAACCAACACATCACATGACCTGTATCGCCACTAGGCTCAAAGGGTATTACTGCTCCACATGTCCTGGAAATTAGTTCCTTGGAATACAATAAGACCCCCTTATGAATTATTTCTCCATAAAACTAGGAAAATCAAGGTAGTATAAATTTTATTAGAAATCTGGAAAGAGGAATCCATACATTGGATGAACATGAAAAATAAGATAAGAAGATACACATAAATGAAAGAACCAAATGAGTCGCATTCCATAAAAAACGTCCCAACTGACATGAAAGAACATATAATATAATTATAAATGAATAAATAAAACATTTTATAAATATAGGGAACTAAATAAAAATTATAGGAACGGGCTAACTTGGTTAATACAACAACATCCCAAAACAAAATCAATACAAAAACATACCACAATATTGCCTCCAAACAACCCAAGGTTACCCACCACATCCCAACTCACCACTAGTAGAATAATAAAAGAAATATAATATTAGGAAAAAATCTATAACCTATGTAAAACATATGAAATACACACACACATAGAGTGTGTATATATGGTGTGAGATAAAAAGACTGGTAGGGTCTCACTAGGGAGTCTATGTAATTACTTTCATTTTGTAGTTCATTATTTCTTGTTTCAAATACATTACAAGATAATAGATTTCCACTTAATTAAAAAAATAAAATAAACCAAAATCATACCTTATACTACCATGAATAAAGTCACTTATTTACTTGGAAAACACTTTAAAATTTTCAATTCATGGCTTTGATTTTCATGAAGACCAATAAAACCCATTTTTATCAATACAAACCTTTCATGAAATTACAAACAATAAAATAATTCCTTTCTCTTTTCATTCAAAACAATTCTCTAAAATCACTTTTGAATAAACATTTCAAAATAAATCAAAACACAAATGAATAAATCTTAACACAAATATCCAAAACCTATGTCAATGGAATATCACAAAAGTAAATAATAAAAAGGGAACCATAAAAAAGAAATCATAGGGGAATACAAAAAATGAGATAGAGATCCCCTAAATTGAACCAACAATCAATTAATAAGTTTCATGGGATATACCCTATGTCTTAAAGTGAGGTGATATTGGAATTTACTAACTCCATGTGACTAACTGCAAGTGTATATTATATCCAAACTAAGCCACCCAATTTTCTCACACATTTTCTCATTGGGGGAATTTCCCTAGCTAATGTCAAAGAAAATAATTAGGGTACACTAGAAAGTGCATGACCTAGGATAGTGTAGCATAAATATAGATCTCATACTTAATTACTTGTATTCCAATGACCAATCCAAAGTTTATGAAAGAAAAAAATTAATCCATGCTTCATAAATAAAGTATAAACCATAAATATCCCTCACCTCTAACAACCTCACATAAAAAAACTCCTTTCCATATCATATAACCATCACATAATAATTCACAACCCCTCAGTGGGTAAATAAGAATAAAGGGTTATAAATGAGGGTCTCACAATATCAGACCATTCATTTTAAAGTTCAAAATGGGCCTTTAAAAAATTATACTCAACATTTCAAGCCATTTCCAATTAATTTAAAATCTCAATATTTAAAAAACTTATTGGAAACATCTATGGAAACACATCCCTTTACCTTTTAAGAAAAATAATTAGAAAACCCCATGGAAATAAAATACACATAATTTAAAAAAAACAATTCTAAGTAAATATTTCCTTCATTAAAAACAAAATTGAGGATACATCCCATGTTTTGCATCAAAATAACTTAAAATATCTTCATACGAATTTTTATAATGGGGATTAACATGCTTAAAAAACTATTTTCAACAAATTATTTGAAATTAATGAGGCAACCCTTTATTACAGGATAAAAATTCATGGAAAACATTCAAAAAACACATCATTAATGTCATATGTAGCTATAATTTCAAAAAAAAAAAAAAAATTTAAAAAGCTCAAAAAATACATGAATTGAAAAATTAAAGACGAACATAGAAGGAACTTCCTCAATCCAAGTGACATAAAGTTAAAACATGTCACATTACATCATGAACACCCAAAAAGGTAAGGAATATTCCTATACAATACACAAGAGACCAAAAACCAAGGTTAAAACTAACTAAAACCCAAAACCAAGATTACAAAATGATTTAGGGTTGAAAAAGAAAGAGGAACCTTGGAGAAATTCAAGAGTAATGAAAGGTGAAGAAAAGGGAGGAATAAAATAGGGTTTAACTTGAAGATATACTTTAGAATCATGAAGAAGAGGACATAAATCAAGGGGGAGAGGAATGGATCTCCCCTGGGGATCCATGGAGTTTTTCTATGTGATATGAAGGGAAGAGGTGTGAGTATGGAGTTAATATTGAAGGGGTAAAAGGGAAATTTAAAATTTTAAGTAAATCCAATCAATTTTCACAGTTAGTCCACATGGTTTCATTATTACAAATTTCATTATATTCAGCACCACAATTTATTAATTCTTAAAAATAACTAATAAAAAAATCACTTTGTTAGCATATTTTTCATTATTAAAAGGCGCTTTTATCAATGCTGATATAGGGTAACCATTATCAGTGCTATTTTAATGTTGATAAATTTTATATTTGAAATAAATTATATATCATTAAAAATTATATATTAGTATAAAAATATAAATATATTAATATAAATATAATATATTTTATTAAATATGATTTATATAAGAATAAATATGTATTTACTCTTAATATATGAAATATTTAGTGAAAAATTGCTCATAAAATAATTAAAAATTGATATTGATTAATAATTTTCTAATGATTATTGAGTAATAAAAATTTTATAGAAATTAGATGATATAAAAATTCAACAAATTAATGAACGATCTAAGATAAGTTGAAAACATGACTTGAACTACAAATGACCACAACTTTTGATCAAGGAATCTGTTTGGTCTCTAACACATATCAAATTTAATATTTAAGAAATATATATTAAAATATGACTAGGGTAGCTCAATCAAAATTTTTTTAAGTCAAAAAGTTCCAAAAGAAGTCTAAAACTAAGTTTTTCTATCGAGGTACCTTAATTTTTGAACATTTTATGGAATTTAGTTCCTGTTTAATGGGGGAATTCTTATCCTTCTTCAGTTAAGACTAAATTTATTTTTAGGTATTAATTTTAAACGAATATTATAGTGTTTAAATTTTATAGTTTTTAATATTTTAGTTTTATTTATAATTAAATATATACATATTTGTATATATTTTCATATAATAAATCAACTATACAAATAAGTATTGAAATACATTTATATAAAAATTTATTTGTAAATATATAAACCATATTAAAATAAATATTTATTAATCATTTTTGTTACAATTGAAAATTATTTATTTTATTTACCTTAATTTTAATAATTCATTAATATATATATACCTATAATAATGTAATATTTATATATAAAAATGTTTCTGTCAATAAAAAAAATATATTTATGTTTATATTCTAATATATGTAAATAAATACATATATGTAAATATTTGAGTTTGTGTGTGAAATATAAATGTATACATTTGTGTTTAAATATGTGTGTTTGTATTTGTGTATCAATATTGTGTAAATAAATAAAATATAAATAAAATTTTATAAATATATCATTATTATTAAATTGGGGGGGGGGGGGTGTAGAGAAACACACTCGGTGTACCGACATGGAGGGCCCCATCGAGGGGTGGTGGTTCTTTGGGTGGATGATAGAAGTCCAGGAAATGATGGTGTTGTAAAGTTGGATACAAGTGGGTGTACGAGATGATGGCAGGGTGATGTTGGAGGTGTGGGTGAATGGGGATGATGGTGGGGGGAGACGGTGGTGATGTTGTTCTTAGGGTGGTAGGGGTGGCATAAGGTATTGGTGGTGTAGGCGTAGATGAGGGAAGGACAAGGCATGGTGTGGTGTGGGACCACCACAGACTTATAGTTTAGGGCCTATGGGCCATGTTGTTATGGTATTTAATTCCAGTGAGGACTATGGGACATGTTTTATTGGGATTTAATGCCCACTGGACCTACATGCCATTAAATGGGTTCACCACCACCCAACAAAAAGAAAAGAAGAGGAGTTTCTTTGGTTTAATAAAAAGGGGATCACCCCAACCTCTTTAAATAACATATATACAATATATAGACATAATTTAGAAAATCATTTAAAAATAATTTAATAAATCATATAGAAATAATTATTATACATTTTATTTAAAACAATATCTAACCATTTTTTTACATTATAAAAATGTATGAATATATAAACCTATACAAATATATATATAATGTTTATATTTTTATATGTGTATGTGTATTAATAAACATATATATATATATATATTTATATTCAAATACATGTAAATGAATTTTAATATAAAATATATTTAAATAAATATAAATGTATATATATATCACACACACATAAACATATGTATAAACACAGACACACACATTTTATAAATATATTTTAAAATAATTATATAAATATATGGATAATAAATTTATATGTTAATATATATGAATAAATAGAAATATTGTAACATATAGAAGAAAAATATATAGGGTAGTGGTAAAGGGGTTGGCGTTGCACATGGAGGTCCTAGGTTCAAGTCCAGGTGCATGTGGGTGAGTAGGAAGTGAAGTAGCGGTCAAGTGCTGACAGAGGGAAGCTATGAGTGCTAACAAAAGGGGGTGTTGGCCAAGATCACATGTGACCAGGAGAAATGATTACAAAAGGGGGTGTCAAGCACTAATCGGGGGTTGAGGTGGGGCATGAGTGGGAGAAAAAAATATTGTTTTTACTAATTTTATTACCATTTTTTCATTAATAAAGGCCCCTTTATAAGAGATAAAAAAAGCTCTAATAAATGTGGAATTTAATATTGAAAAAAACACTAATTAAGGGGTATTTATTAGTGATTTTTAGTGAAGATAAACAACCCATTTATCAGTGTTTTTAGCACTAATAATGTTTGTGGACTTTAAGGCCTCTTAGCCTATCAGCATTTTTAGCACTAATAATGGTCATTTATAATTCTTACTATGTGGTGATATTTAGTATTATTTGGAAAACCATGTTCCAACTGTTCTTTTATCAATAGCTAAACACCAGACACCCGAACGGTTTGTCACCATGGTTACTCCTAATCACATGATAACCGTGAAAGAACCCATAATAAAAAAATGGGTCATACATTTACTTGAAAGGCTCTATATGACATGGAGATCTTTGTTCTAGTCATAAAAAGGCACACTATCAATAATTACAAAAAATGTCTCAGGTATACCGCACAATTACTTTTAATTTTACGCAAATTGTAAGATGCCAAAAAGTCACCAAAATTTAAAAATACAGGCTCAAATATACTAAAAACACAATACAATCCACAATTACATAAAATAATATAAAATAATCAATAACATTAACATATGCATTTTATAGGGGTCAAGAGGGTGATTAGTTTTTTGGGGAAGTGGTTATGGGAAACCTTCTCCTCTATTTTAATGAAATTGTGTTACTACTTTGCGTGAAGATTTTGTGAGAAAGCATTAGAGAGGTTGGATAAATTAGTTAAGTTTGTATATAATGAGTTGGTTTCATTGTCTATTCACTGACGCTTTTTTATTATTATTCCGGGTATACATGAGAGAATATGTGGAGGAGCCTACCAAGTATACTTGTTTACTCACCCTTATTATATATATATATATTGTTTTTAGGGTTTCATGAAGTATTCGGTGATTGGGTTGTATATTACTAGATCATAAAGTTATTATTTGGTTTAGGCTTTGAGAGTCCTATAAAATCATGTAGTTTCCCCAAGAAGGGATGAATCAGGGGTGACTAACTTTTATCGATTAAGTACAACTTAGTTTTCTTCCTCCTTTAAATTGATTGAAGCTCTATCAGTGGTTAAGATGTACATATATTAAGTATGATACCTCACCAATTTCACCTTATACAATAGAGATAATCTAAAGTAAATTATATAACATAGGGATTTTTACAAGGTTTGATCTCATTGTGAGAACACACTCCTTATCATGTATACTCATGTTGAGTCGCAAATTTTCCACCAATATTTATATCATCAATTTCAAGTGGTTTGAGAAGTTATTAAACTTATCCCAAAATATATCCCATATAAAACTCCACCTTTAAACATTTATTTAATATCATAACATACCAGTTTCAATATGAACTGCATCAAACCATGCATTGGTCTTCAACTACAAAATCTCCATTAAACTTACTTGAACATCAACCTTATGCTTCTTTCGATAAACTTAATTCCAGAGATCTTACTTTTTCAAGAAATTCAACGTCCTAATATTCTCTAGGTTACACATGACATTGGTCATGTTGAAAAAATTTGGTATTTTGATCCTAGAGACCTTATAATTATTCCTCAAAACTTCAAGTTTCAGTCTTCTTAATTCATCAGTCCAACTAAAATTATAATAACTTCGGGACATAACTCCCTCTATACTTATTACCTAATCAGTAGCTCCACTCAATGATTATCAATTTTAGACACTTCACTCTAAATGTTCTCAACATTTTATATAATTAATATTTATAGAATGATTTAGATATTTGAGTTCATTAAATTCTGATATTTTTACACATTAAAATTTAGGTTGAATGCATTCAAAACCACTAGGAATTCTATAGTCAATATTCCACATCATACCATTCGTAAATTACTACTTAAAAAATATAAATTATCTTGAAACTTCACTTAGAATCTTTATCATACTAAATTTATCTCATATTGTAAGTATTGGAACACAATTTCACAAACAGTACCCGAACTTCTTATGATGATCTCTAATTCCCATGGAACTCAAATATAACGCTTCAACATGACTGTAATGAAGATGTCTTACTAGAATGAAATTTTTAAATAACATCCTTTCATAACTACTTATGTCAACTATAATATCTGATATTATCCATATTTAAACTTTTGGTAACCATAATTCATCAGCCCCAACTGAGTACTGCATGGGTGTTTCATGAAACTTCTTCCAGTGCAATGTAATTTTACTAATAGTAACCTAATCTAATATTCACTGTCTGATAATATGAATGGATGTATTCCTTTTGATTTTTATAAGTTATTTCAAAAAATATAAAATAATTCTATGTTAAAAAAAATGAATTGTAAGTCAGAAAGGAGTTAGACTCCTTAATTTCTTTCAAATAAATCCCAAAGGTATTGAAGGTATCAAAACATTTTCCCTGGATTCATGACATGGAAAAAGAATTGATGACCTAAATTCCTTTTTAATTTTATTAGGTGAAATTATATGGGTGTGATAACACCTTTCCCCTAATTAAAGTAAAATTTTGTTGAGGGAATCAATGCCTTTAACCCCACCCCTATAAAATCCTCCCCCCTTCTCATAGATTTCCCCTCCCTCTCTCTAATACCCCCACCATTTTGGTTCCTCTCTCTTTCTAAAATTCTTTTAATTTTTTTATCCCTTGCCTACGACTCTTTTGGTGGCCTTAAAGGAGTACAAAATTTGTGAATCTTTATTTTAATGGTGTTTTTTCTAATCTATTTCAATGTTTTTATCTATATAGTTGTTTTGTTTTTAGTTTATTTTAATTATTTTAATTATTTAATTATTTAATTAATTAGATGTAATTTTTAAATAATAGTCAATATTTATGAGTAAATTATTGTTATTTAATTTTTAATATTTAGTAATTAATTTATAATTAATCTTATTAGCTTAATAATTATTATGAAATTATTGTTATTTAATATCACTTGTTAGTTTATAATAATTAGTAAACACTAATTATTAACTAATAGATAATTAATTAACTACACATTATGAACTAATAATTAACTAATAATAAACTAATAATTAATTAGTCATTATCTATTAGTTAATATTAATTATATGATGATTAAATATTATTTATATAATTATTATTTAATGATTAACTAATGATTAAACAAGGATTCATTAATTATTAAGTTAGAATTAACTAATTACTAACTAATTATTAACTAAATGATTAACTAATAATTAAATAATAATTAATTAATAAGTAACTAATAATTAAATATTAATTAACTAATAATTAACTAATTATATACTATTAAATAACTAATAATTAACTATTAATTAACATCTTAAAAAAATAATATTTAAAAAATTAATGATGACTAATGAATGATTATCTAATGATTAAATAATGACTAACTAAGGATTAACTTAGGATTAAATAACGATTAACTAAGGATTAATGAATGATTAACTATTAATTAACTATTAATTAAAAAATGATTAACTAATGATTAACGATTGATTAACAAATGATTAAATAATGATTAACTAATGTTTAAATAAGGATTCACTTCGGATTAACTACTGATTAAATTAGGATTAAATAACTATCAAATAATGATTATATAAAGATTAACTAATGTTTAACAAAGGATTAATTAATGATTAACTAATTCTTAATTAGTTATTAACTAATGATTAACTATTATTAACTAACAATTAACTAATAATTAACAAATGATTAATGAATGATTAACGAATAATTAACTAATGATTAAAAAATGATTAATGAATGATTAACTAATGTATTACTAATGATTTACTAATGATTAAAAAATTATTAAATTATTAATAACTAATAATTAACTAACAATTAACTATTAACTAATTATTAAATAAATAATAATTAAAAATTTATTTACCATTAACTAACTAATGATTAACTAATGATTATAAAATAATTAAGAAATAATTAACTAATAAATAAGTAATCACTAACTAATGATTAACATATAATTAACTACTTATTACCTATTAATTGACTATTAATTAATGAATGATTAGCTAATCATGAACTAACAATTTACTAATCATTAACTAACTATTAAATATTAAATAACTATTAACTAATTACTATCTTATTTAATATTAATTAGCTATCAATTAAAAAAATAGTTACTAACAATTATTTGAAAAAATTTACTAACTTTATTACCATGAAAGAACTTCACATTTCTTCGACTTTCAACCATACATGATTATTCTTCATAGTGAATGTTATCTACCAATCAGTTAATAAATTAAAGATTGTGTGATTATCTAAGAAATGAAATCCCTATCTGGATTCAACAAGTGGATGCAAGCTCTGGCACATATGTACCTAGGGTTAATAACCCCAAAAGATCGGTTAGGGTATTAACTCAATCATAACATGATGAATGACAAATAATCCTGAATACATACCTAGTTTGACGTTATTAAGTGATATAATTTAGTTGATTCACATTATATTTAACTAATATTTTTAGATACCTTTAGGAATATTTAAATTTGGACTAAGAAACATTAGTGAAATCATTGGGGATATAAGAAAACACTCTATAATTTTAGTAAAGTAATGATTGTGTGGTTATCCAAGAAATGAAATCCTTATCTGGATAATAAGAGTGGATGTGGGATTTGGAATAGTTGTACCTAGGGGTAATAAACCTGAATAGGGTAGATTGGGTATTAACTCAATCATCAACCGATGCATGATAGATGCCTAACTAGACACCTAGTCTGACACTTCTGAGGGATCTGCTTTAGATGATTCACATTCTCTTTAATTAATATCTTTTAATACCTTTAGGAATATTAAAATTTTGACTAAAAAACCTTAGTTAACTCATAATGGATCTAATAAAAGATTCTAAAATTTCAGTAAAGTATATATTGTGTAGTTATCTGAGAAATGACATGCCTTTCTAGATACTACAAGTGGATATAGGCTCTCACTTAGATGTACCTAGGGGTAATAACCTAAAAAAGTGTGGATTGGGTATTAACTCAATCATCACCTGATGCATGAAAAAGAGGCCTAACTTTAAACCTGGTTTGACCCTCCTTGGGTATCTACTTTATATGATTCACATTCTATTTACAAACTATTTAACTGTTGATTATATCCTTGTATGATGAAATAACTTTACATAATTATTCCACAGTTCATCTTACATGATTATTCCCCATTGTGAATGTTATTTACACTATTGGAATCATGAACAAAAACCATTTTCCATGTAGAAAATCATGTCTTCCTATTTCTACTATAATGATGAATTTATTCAAACCGGTTAAGGAGCTATAAATAACATAAAATCAACATGAATGATTAGGATAACTGATTATGTTACCCTGAGAGAACTTCAGGAAAAAATTCATGGTTGGTTAAATCGGAGACATGATTAGGAGATTCAGTCTATTAAGTATATAAATTTTCAATTCTAGAATAGTATAAGGCCTCTAGATTATTCAATATCTAATGACAAAGACTGGTTATAAGCAACAACATTATTTAACCAATGGTATGATAATTATTTGATGGATTTATACATAGAGGTTTATACTATCCAGTAGAAACTTATTATTATATGATGATAGTGGAATGAAAGAGTCCTACAAGAAGACACATCCCAAGAATATATGACTCCTCCATATCATGTGTAAGAATAAAACCAAATCGATCACTGAGATATGATGCAAGATAATTATGATGATGCAGAAGTGTCTAATGATGAAATAGAAGGAAAAAATAGCGATGCTGAGGAGGAAGCTAGAGAAGTCGTGGAAGAGGTTTCTAGAAATAAAATAGTTGTACATCAGCCTTGATTCACAATAAATCATCCATCAATCTTCCTATCTTGGTTGAAATAAATGTCAAATTTTCCCAAATATTATTGAAATATTATCATACCCACAACTAGGTTTTCTAGAGTTATAGTGCATAAATTTTGTGAAATGGAAAAAACATTATATATTGGATGAAATTTTCTAAGAAAATATACTATGAAAATTATACTTAAATGATTTCATATTGAGATATACAATATATATTTTGTTCATGTGTCAAACTATAAAAAATATATTATACAGTGTGACCAATATAATGATGATTGCAGATTTTTTTTGAAGGAGATTATTAAAATTAATATTGGAGGGTGGATAATTTATAAGACCAAGTCATCTCATACTTGTGAGAATCATAAACTAAAATAATTTCATACAACATTTAGTGATTAATTAATATTATTTATTATTTTCAAGATGATTATGACCTTCCAATATGTTTCTATATCAATTGTACATGAGAGGATACAACAAAAATTTTGGCTATAATATTTCCCATGTAAAGTCATGGATAGTAAAATAGAAGGTACTTTTCAAGGTGTATAATGATTGAGATGACTCTTATCGAGTATTTAAAAATTTTCTATCAATACTGATGAAAAAAATCAACTTTTTTCCACCTCGATACAAACAAACATGTGTCTCAAGGTAACTGACTTGATCCTTCTCATATCAAATTTCACTGGTTTTTAAGGAATTCATTCTATATAATTCCCTATTTCAATTATAAAAATAGTCAATAAAAAACGATGAAACAAATTTATATAGAAAGTGTTCTGGCATATTACTAATTGCGGTAACCCAAGATGGCAATCACACACCTCTTCCTTTTTCAGTTTTCATAGCAAAGATGCAAAACTATGAATCTTGGAGTTGGTTTTCCTTTGTTGTTCCATATTGTACATTTTGAGTATAATTTCAATATATGTAATTTGACTTATCCCAAGAAACCTCTAGGATATATCTTGATAGATCTTAATCCCTATTATGCATGCTGATTCGCTTAAGTCTTTCATGAAGAATCATTCATTTAACCAATTCTTAACTGACTGTAAGAATTTCACTACATTTCCCATAATTATTATTTCATTGATATATAATACAAGGAAAATGATGGAATTCCCACTAACCTTCTTATAGACACAATACTCACTTTATTTCTTGATGAAAACAATTCTCTTATAGCCACATCAAAAAATATTCAATGATGATGATGCCTACTTAAACCGATAAATGGATCTCTACAACTTTAATACTTTATTATCACTCTTTGACTTAATAAACCCTTCAGTTTGAGTCATAAAGATATCTTCAAACAACTTTATATTAATAAAATAAATTTTAACATCCATTTTCCAAATCTCATAATCATAGAATGCTACTATTTCAAGTAATATCCTAATTGATTTCAATATCACAACCAGTGAGAAGGTTTCTTCATAGTATATTCCTTGAAGTTTCATGAAACCCTTCCTAGTCAGTCATGATTTATAGGTATTTACTCTACCATCAATTTCTATCATTTTCTAGAATACCCGTTTTGACCTAATGAGCTTTATATCGGCTAGAGGGTCCACCAAAATCCATTATTTGTTTTAGTACATGGACTTCATTTCAGAATGCATGGAATCTTTCTAATTTTTTTTATACTTTCCATATACTACTTCCTTATATGTTGGAGGTTCATTATTCTCTAGGAGTTATGTTTCACCTAACTTGATGATAATAAAACCATATCTTTATGGTTCTCTAACCACTCAAATAAACCTATACAATACTTGTGTCTTGAGAACATCTTTATCTCCCACTATCTCTTATGGAGATGGATCTTGTACCAACTCATGTGCATATAGAGCATCCACTTCATCAAATTCAATCTTTATCCCACTATTTCAATTGGAAATGTTTTCCCTGTCTAGAAATATGACATGTATTACCAAAATAAATTTTCAATATAAATTTTTATATAGGTAAAATACATTATCAAATTTAGGAATGCCTATAAATATTCACTTCATACTACATGATGATAATTTCTCACTAGGTACAGTCATGACACAGGCCTCGCATCTCGACACATTTATGTGTGAAAAATTGGGTTTCTTTCCATAACACAAATCACATGGAATTTAATTTGTAGATTTAGTTGGTACCTGATTGAGGGTATATGTCATTGTATACAATGTGTATCCCCAAAATTATAATGGAAGAGTTTCTAGATTCATCATTGATCTGACCATGTCAAGTATGGTCTAATTCCTCCACTCACTAACACTGTTACATTGAGGTGTATAAGGAGGAGTGATTATAGATAGTATCCCACACTCCTTTAAGTGATCAATGAAATTTTGGGTAAGATACTCTCTGCCTCAATCTGAGTAGAGTTTCTTAATCTTCTTACCAAGATGGTTTTCTACTTTATACTAGTATTACTTAAATAGATGAAAGTAATTAGACTTATAACTCATTAAGTATATGTAGCCATACCTACTATATTAATAAGTAAAATTAATGAAGTATGAATAGCAATTCAAAACAGGCCCATGGCCCACAATCATTTTGGATATGGGGAAGATAAAGCGTAGGGAGGGCCTAAAAAATTTGACCATTTAAAATTTGGGTCTATAAGAGTTGAGCTTGTGTGGATGTGGGATGGGGTAGGTAATCCCACACAAATGTGGGATATCCCACATGTTCATTATTTATAATGTCAAATATTTACAGGATGATTTTTTATATATATGTTTTTATGCAGTACTGTATGGGCCTTGTCCTGTCCCACCGATTCCAAAAAAACTACCTGTGATTACCTGTTCAAATCCATTGCATTAATCACTTATAAAGTCCCAAGACCATTAATAGAAGGGGAATCTCCCAATTCATTAATTGAATCATCAGTTATTATTCAATTTTTCCAATATTTTCTCACCAATCGAACCTGGAAATCCCTCATCCATGTCACTTCGTATATACCCTCCCACCACCCCCATTCTACATTAGCTCATCCACTCATTCCCCACAAATCAAGAGTCTAACTCTTTACATGTCCCTGCTAATTTATTAGAGTCAAACCATCACCTCCCCCACACTAGACCAGTCTCATTTCCCACCTTTACCACCCCCACATCAGTCCCATCTCATCATCCACCTCCTCTGCCCCCACACCGGACTAGTCTCATTGCCCACATCTACCTCACCCCACACAATCTCCCACCTCATCTTTACCCATGTAGAACCAACCCCTTTTCCCCCCTCTGCCTCACCCCATGTTGTTGCCTGCCACCACCTCCCCCATACCGAACTGGCCCCATTGCCCACCTCTACCTCACCCATGTCATCGCCCACCTCCAACTCGCCCACACCAGACCTTCCCCACCACCAACCTCCACCTCTCCCCACACCATTACCCCCTCCACCTCCCCCACACCAAACCACCCCAGTTACCTCCCCCCGCACCCCCACCCCCATTCCGTCAACTACCCCTCGCCCCCTATATCAATTTTTATAATATATATATATATATATATGCCTTCAATTATTATTTTTTATTTTTTATTATTTTTCTTATATTTTAATCATATATATATATATGAATTTATCAAAAAAAATTACTTATGTTAATAATTAAAAATATAATAATAATAGTAAATAACATGGGTTCCCCACGGGCTTGCCCACATCCGTTGTGGGGTAGAGAGGGCTTGATAAATTTACCCATTTAATATTTGGGTTTTTGTGATCTTAAGACCACATGGTCCACAACCCATGTGGGTTTGGCCAACCCCACACCAACCCATCTGTTTCACATTTCTAAGTATGAAAACCCACCCCTTGACTCTATAGGAAATAGACTGTATATGCCTATATAAATCAATTCCAGCAACTCAGTGGATCTTACTCCTTTCATAATCAAATTTGATTGGTCATTTAAACTTATAAACAATCATGACATACATCTTGGGGTTTTAATTTAGTTAAGTCTGAAAACCCTAGTTTATGTATTGTTTTTATAAATTAATCTCATTTATATGACCATGCTTGAAGTTCCATAGACATATGTTATATGAGTCATTGTTTTTGTCATTCATTTCAATTATAGGGTTTTCATGTTTAATTATATACAATCCTTTCCTAAGATGAACTATACCATAACATATGTTATTTTTATAAAAGAGACAACATTTATTTCCAATATTGACATGAAATCCCTCACTGTACAAACTGGGAATCAGGGTTTCATTTCTGGTAACATAAGGAACATAATAAAAATTATTTAATATAAGAACCAAACTAATAGGCAGTGCTAGATGATAATATCCCACCACCAAGGCTATTAGTCTTGCAAAATTTGCATCCTAGATATCCACTTCTCCCTTTTCAATCATCTATAATCTAATTAGTTTCTTTATATAAATACAAACATGTAAACCACATGTTGTATCCAATTCCCAACATGTTGATAAATACATATTGCATTAAATGAAAAAAATACATGAGGTATAAGTGTCACCTTGATTGTTTTTACTATCCTTTAAATTATTCTTCTAGTGGAATTTCTTTCCTCATAAAATGTAGACAACCTCCTACTCATTTCCCTCCCTCTGTATCTTGGAATTTTTTGAAGGATGGTGCATCAATGTATTCAAATTGGGTTTGGCCTTAGACCCCATATACTTTCCCTTTGTCCTCGTTTTCTCCATAAGGACCGAATAATTAGTATTCTTCATATCCTTATCATATTGGATAACTAAATCCAATATGTTTGGGAGTGAATTTTTAATGTTATTCATGCTATAATAGATAATAAACATTGGGAATCTTGGTTGTAAATATACAACAATGAGATTAGTTTCTAGTTCTTGGTTTAGTTTGAACTCGAAGGATTCAAGTCACTTAATATAACCAATCATCTTGTGTATATGAGGTCTATATTGTACCTATAAATTGCACTTGATATCTCATATATTTATTTTCTTCCTCTCTCCTGATATAACTCTTGGATATGAGTTAGCATTTTGTATGTATCTTTATCCTCAATCATTTTCTATAGTTTACTAGAGATCTATGAGAACATGATATACAATACTTATAGTGTAAAATATAATTGCTTATTATAATTGTATTTATTTTAATTAATTGAACCTAAAGGAGGCTCAATAGGAAGTGATGAATCTGGAACTTAAAGCTTCCTCTCTTGGTGTAGTACTATGTGAAAGTTCCTATACCACTCCTAGAAGTTATGGATAGTTGGTATATTTTCTTTATACATAATCAATCAAAATGATAATGTATTGGTGATAGTTATTTCCATTTTATCTATAACGAATAAACTATGTAGTTAATAAATTATTTTGATTACCGATTAGAAATTACTGATTAATTAATTAAATGTCTCCCACTATTTTATTGAACCATAGTAGATCTCACAACTAGATTTGGAATACCCATTTTCTTGAGTTTTCTAGTTGAAAGGACCCTTTAAACCTCTACTTATATTTCAAACTAAGGGTAAACCAATATTTAGAGTGTTTCAAGGAATGCACTAGCTAACAACCACAATGAATCACAAATACATGAACTGTTGAGTGAAGTCCCATATTCTCAGAATCGTAACATTTATTACCAGAATATGTTTCCTATAAAGTAGTATCTAGATAGCTATGGGTACTTATTTACTACTAGTTTTAGTTTACTCAACCATCAATATTGTAATAATTCCCTAATAGTAGTAGGCACCCTCAACTATGACTGATGAGAATCTCATACACCTAGTCTGGTTTAAATGTAAGAGAAAGAAGGAATTATGAAGTAATATTACTTTAAGGGTTTTTATTTTTACTTGATGAATGAATTAATTATCCATTTGATATGTTCACACTGTGTGATCTCACTCACAACTAATCAATACATCAATTGAAAAAATTTATCACATATTTATTCATTTTAATCTATGCATTATTTTTTTAATATTTTATATGTTCATACATACATTTATATTCATAAAAATAATAAAAAATGAATAAATTAAATAAACTATATGATTTACCTTGATCATTTAGTATTGGTTGATCCAATGGATTAAACATGGCCCTAGGTATAAAATACTTTATTAGGGTCTGACTCATATAATAGTTCATACCTTGGTCCAATCTTTACACATTTTGTCTAGAATACCTCTCATCTTAGCAAGGTCTATGTTCTATAACATCATTATCATAATACATAAATACTCACATGCATGTGAGGGGGTCTTGTAAAGTGAAAAATAAATAAATAATTATACTGATAGATGCATGTGACCTTATATATATTAAACAAAGATAGATGATTCAAATACTATGAAAAATAAATTAACTATTACATTCATCACACATAGTTGTAATAATTAATTAAATAAATATAAACCCAAACAAACATTGTTCGATTGATGATGAATACCAACCGGTAGGTAAATAAAATGCTAAATACTACAGATGTGGTTCTTTCAAGGATCCCAAATAATAGTATAGTACAAATCATATATTTTGGAGGTTTCATATCTTGAGGGATTTTAATTAAAGAGGTAAATTTGTAGTTAGTATAATATCAATAGAGAATAATGTGGAAGACCCCCTGACAATAGGAAAATCTTAGCAGAAGCATGACTCTCATGTGAGAGTAAGCAGGTTGAGACCTATTAGCAGTTGGCTCTAGTGCAAGTGGGAGTGTTGTAAGTGGGTTCCCTAGAACTGACTCATTTATCCAACTCATGTATGAATTTTATTACCATTACATGTATATAGTTTTATATATACATGTGTTTACCTTACAATAATAGTGTTGATGCTTCTGCAGCCACTATATTTATGGTAATTTTCTTAGATTACATACTATATCAAAGGGTTATAGTAGTTTCTAGGCTATAATTATAACCTAGATATTCCATGATAGTATGTACTATGGTCCAGATACATCATAACGAGGATACATAGATGGTGTATGTCTATTAGGTTCTAGGGGATCGTAAGCATCGATGCATCTTCTCATGAAGTTTTCACTTGGTGACCTAAAGTAGATGAGATCATGAAGATAGACCCACTGATAGGGAGACCAAATGTTTCATGTGTCATTGGTAATTTATATCTATAAACATGCGCAATGGTCTTCGGAATTGAAATTATTATCACTCTATACTATTTTATTACATACTTTGATTCCAGAAAAAAACTATGGAATTTATTTTATAGCGAGGTAGCTTGTATTGGGAGAATCACTAGTGGTTTGACATTTATTTAATAATCAAGATAGAATTTTTCACTTAAAAAAAGAAGTGATATCTTGGCCCTAGTCTATCAAGATAATAGTACCTTTATTAAATCCATGTCCATAGTTGAAGAAGGTAAATATATCAAGTTATGTCAATAAATAATAAATCAAGAATAGATGATGACACAAAGTGTGCATATTACTTTAGGATATATTGTATGAAAAATAGATTACATTACATGGTGTGTGTTCGTAGTAAAGGTTTTCATTACTGTGACTTTTCATTATCTCTTTAGAGGCCTTTATGGGTTTCTAGAATCCTCTCATGATCTATGAATAATATTCAAAGATATTGAGATAAGGTCCTAGTGGGTTACACACATAGAATATTCAAAATCTTATCATATTTTAATGAGTAAGAGTATAGGAAATGGTTGGACCCACCATGGATTATAAGAGGTATTTGATAATAATCAATCACCAATAAATAAATAAATTCATTATTTTTTGAGAATATACTAATTAGAGTTTAATTATTTATTAAAGGTATTCACATGGTATTAAGTGAATATATGGAAATATATTATATGAATAAATATTATTTTTAATAATTAAGGTTAATTTAATATTTGTGGGAATTATGAGTTGAGTTAATGAATCAATTTTATCATGTAATATATTTAATATATATTAAAAGTAAGTGGTAATAATTTAAAGGATTTTTATATCATATTTAGTTGTTCATAAAGTGTCATTTATGACTTACATAGTGGTTATTATTTATACAGGGGCTGGGAACCCTTTTTGGATGTTTAACGACCAAAATATAAGAAAGATAGAGCTCTTTTCAAGTTGAATATTCATCCAATAGAATTTGAGAGCTCCTCTCTCCTCCTTCCCACATCCCAAAGAGACAAGTACGCATTACAAGATTTCAATCTCTGATCTCCTTCATGGATCGAAGGAATGGAATAGTGGTGGTCATTGGGATGTTGAAGGATTCATCAAGCCTTTGTGATAACACCCATATTTTGATGATTAGTGTTCCTATAAACTCTTTAAGCATGTGTGAATGATCTATTGGGATTTGAACTTAGATCCTTTGATAAATAGTTACTAGAGATAAATGGTTGTCTTACAGACCTTCCATTTAAACGAGGTAACTTTTTGTTTAATTTTTATGATTAAATAAATTCAGAAGTTATCCTCATACTTTGTTGAGGCTCGAATCACCAGTGATGAAATTATTTTATTGATCCTATGATGAGAAATTTTAAATCCTCGATCCATATTTTTTCACAGAACACACCAGTACCACTAAGTTTTTGGTATGAATTAACAACTATTTCCCCAAAAATTAAATGTGTATGTTTGATATCTTATCATCATCGAGTGATCAATGAATAAATAAATGAATATTATATTACGTAAAAATCCCAAAATTCACATCATCAATACTGTATTAGACACATTTCCAAAAACGTGTGTAATAATTTTCATTTTGAATCTATGAATAAGGCTATCATGAAGCTTGTAATAGAATCTACTTATTATTTTTTAGTTTTTCAATATAATGATAAAATTAATTTATATGTAATATGATCACTTTAATGTAGCATGTGATCCGAATCAGTGATGGTTTGAGATGTGATTAGAAGGAATTTGTATGTCCAATCAAGGAGTGTATGCTTACATTATACAGATTCCAAAATAGAAATGGACATTGGCATGTGATGGGGGGAATAGGTACAAATACATGACCACATAAATTGTGGACATCATAAATAGTAACTTCAAGGGGATTTGAAAGTTACCTATAAATACACTAGTTTAGAAGACATTTTATCATTGTGTAAAGTACTTCATGGAAAAAGGAAGATGGACCGCTTATGGGATTCATCAAAAGTTTTGGTATGGATGAAACTTTCAATAAGAGATTGATAATAACATTGATAAAGAATTTCGATTTTAAAGTATGATTATTGAACCGAGAAGAAAGTTTATTTAAAGTGAGAAAGTGTCAAGACCCCATCAGGTAGTAGTGGTTGAGTGTTGGTTGTATTACTGGTCATGAGGCATTGTGACTATGGAAAATTTAATCATTATAGTTTTCATGTGTACACTCCATTATGACATGTTCCTCTAAGAACATCTCATGGGAATCAAATGTTAATCCAATGTACTAACCCGACACCATTTTTAACTATTATAGTGCAATACAGATGCTTATTATGGATTTTCAAACTTTCTTAATGTTTGAAGATCAGCCCACAATGATATCTAACATCAATAAGTTGTAACCATAATGAATATAGAAGGCTATCAGGATTTAGAATGAGATGGAATGGCCTCAAGAAAAAGGCTAGTGTTTGAGATACAACATATCATAGGAAGGTCATAATAAGAAACGATGCCCTAACATTGTTGGAATGAGTTCTCATTCTCATCCATGATGATGTATTGTATGTAAGTAATGTAAAGTACCGAGCTTTTAAATACTAGATCATGTTCAAGTTTTAGGTTGGCCTATTGGTTGGTATTATCAAATTAACCAGTGATTGAAAATCAAACTTCTGAAAATATATTACATATGAATTTGGAAACCCATCTTCTGAAGATACCTAATAAGCTCGTTCAATTATACTAAACATGTTTCTTGCAACTCTTCTAGTGATTATTAAGAATATTATAATTCGTATAAAAGTTATGATCTAAGTAAACATGTATAGTGTTTTAAAGGACTCATAAAGAAGATCAATGGAAAATAACGAAACTTTATTTTTCAAGAATAATGTAGATGTAATTATGTAAAATACTCTTTTTGATGAAAATGATCAATCCATGTTATCAACTTATGAAATAGAAAAGGGTTCTGACAAAACTATTATATTTTACATTCTACAAATAATAAAATTATACTAACCAAGTCATTATATTTACATGTTACACTTACATAATAGTTATTTATTTTTATACATAGAGATCGAAGATATTACTCAACACCCTGAGCATTATAGGCATGTTTCATGCGAGGTTCTTGTTGGTCATGAGCTTCAACAGGGTAGGGTGTGTAGGGAATACCATTTTCATCAAATTATTCCCCAGCTACTATTATACCATACCTATAATGTGATGGATTCTTTGGAATCACTAAATCACATGATACATTTATTTATTGTCACTTACATGCTACCCTAACTGAGAAATGCTGGCATAAAACTCACACATTCCACATTCCTGGGGATAAATGGACATTACCCTAGAGGATGTTTCAAATATGATATGTATTCCTATCCAGGGTTTTTTAGTTATAAGACCCACCAATAGAGACTTCCAAGAGCTTGTAGAGATATTTCTAGGCCTCAAAATTATGGGGTATGATAATGTTATAGATGGATGTTCACTCTCTATGAGTAGGCTAGACATGAAATTCACACATTTACCCATTGATGATGATAATAAGACTATTATGAATCATTCCCATGCATATATTTTTCAGCTCAATGAAGAGATAGTGTGCACTGATCACTCTAGTATGCATGTCTAGATGATGTATTTAGGGAAACTGAAGGACTTGGATCAGGTTTGGAGATATAGCTGAGCATTTTAGTTATTGGAATACATGTACACATAATTATTCACTACATGCCAATCATGTCACAATGACCTTGTGGGATGCGCCGTACTCATTTAGATGTGGGAATGGGAGTACATCCCTCCCCTAGCCCATATTGTTGGTAGTTCATAGCTTGATATGGATGTGCTACATGATGCTATCCATGGATGTTGGTCTGATCAGTCATCTTAATAATTTTATAATAAAAACATCAGTTATTGTAATTAATTTATTATTATTTATCACTTTCAATGTTGTATGTTAAAAGTGTAGTTAGGCGAACCCATTCATCAGAACACTAAGGCACGATTTGGGTGTATATCATCTCATGTTGTATAGTGTACTACCCAATGATGTAAGTATATACAATATTATATTTACTAATCAATTTCATAATATTATCATTTTAGAAATTAGTAGATTTTTTTAATAAAATCAGCTATCATTTATAATTTCACAACTTTAATACTAGGCTATATTAGAACATCTTCCTATATACTACACTTTTGGTCTTAACGATACCAAAGTTGCAGTACCTTTCATACACTTTCATATTATTGAGTGGAACCAACTTAATAGATTCATGTGGTTGTTCGGATTGGTTTAACATATTCTATTTCCACATAGATTTCAAAAAACTCTTTATTCCCTGATGTTGATGGGGAGGAAATATGCCAATTAGTGATGAAAAATTGAAAAATATCTCAACATCTAGGACAAACTTGCATTGTTTCATATAAACGACATGTCTATAATGTGATTTCATAAGTAATATAATCCTGAGTATATTCCATATTATATAATGAATTATATATTGTTCCTTACACCACACGGAATAGGGATTTAGGATCTGAGAAGACAATAAATTTACAATAGTTTATTTCTTGTACATTTTTTTATTTCAGTTTGAATTTCATTACAACATACTCAACTAAATCATATTATCGACATGTTTTATCTTGAGAAGTGTGAGGTATTTATTCAAGAAGGACACCATGTTGCAGTGTGGGACATGATTTCATCATATCATATTCTAATTGATAGTATCCTTAATCATCCACCTTAGGGAGAGTATTTTTTTTACTCAAGGAGAGGAGGTTCTCGTTTAGGAACCTCCTGCAATAGGTGTTGATGTTGATGATCTACAACAACAATGATGTAGTCCACGTTGATATGAATGTGAGGTATCATCTATTCCACAAGAAGATAAACCACATACAACATATATGAATCATCCAATTGTGGATGTGTACCAGCAAAAATGTGACCCTTTTCAATTATCAGGTGGCAAGTCCTTCCACTTATGCAGTGAAAGAAGGATCAGGTGCACATCATGGAATCTTGATAGCACCTCCTACCAATGATTCATTGATAGATAAGTTGATAGTCGAGGTTACTACTCTTGAGAAAGACCCCCCTCTAGATTATTAGACACCACCCCAACACAGTGGTTGGAAATCTTGATATGGGTATCCCATTCACACTCGAGACTGTGGGATGAAACCTCACCATTGACATTGATTGTATTCATTTATTTAAATGTTTTCTATTAACTTAAATTATTTTATATTGCATTGAGTGTTTATATTATTGATAATGTTTAAGTTATTATACAAACATTTTTTTCCTAAATAAATGTCATAAATCTTTTTCAAAAAAATGAATTTCCATTGAATATTGAAATTATAATTAATAGTATTAATTTTAATGTTTATATATTCCCTTTTACTATAAATTATTAATCAAACCATTTATTTATAAAAAAAACTTATCATACATACGAATAAAATTATTTTGTTTTATTATTACTACAATTATTTTGAAATTAGGTTTTTTAAAAACTATTCATAAGTAATAGTTATTAATTAATAATAATTAATAATAATTAGTAATTTATTAAATATAATTAATTATAATAAGTTAGTCATTAATTATTAGTGGATGAATAAAAATAATTAATAATAACGCCAATGATGATATTTATTATGTATTTATAATAAGTAAAAATTAATTTTAACTATTTAATAATAAATAAATAAAAATTTTTATTATATAATAATATTTATAAATAAATAGATATTATTTAAGTTATAATTAACAAAAAAATTATTAATTATTTATTAAATGATAATTATTATTATTAATTATAAATAATTACAACTAATTTTTTATAATTTATGGCAGTAAGTTACAAATAATTAGGTAGTAGTAATTATTACAATTGAAAATTATCATTATTATATATATTGCTTTTTTTAATTAAATATTTATTACTATGAAAATATAAAATGATTATTAACATTAGTTATATTTAAATTATTATTAATATTGTTTTCAAATTAATTATTTATGATGTTATATATATATATATAAACTGAAAATTCAGTAAGTATTTAGTAATATTTATTTTTTTACTTATAATCAATTCTAAAATAATATTATTAATTATTAATAATTGTTTATACATAATTTATTCATCAAAAATGAATTTATTTTTTATTTTGATATAAATTAATTTAATTTTGTTTGGATTTTTTCAGGAAAATGCATTAAGGGTACCAAATCCTTTACCCAAAGTTTCTTGGAAAAGCAAAACTACCTTTGGCCTTATCCAAAGGATTCTAAAGAGCTTGATGCCTTTAAGACTTATATTTCAAAATATTTTAAACCTAAGCTTATTTTCATAATTTGTTTTTGAAAAAAATATAAAAACACCTCTGAATTTGGTTCTATACAGTACCCAAACTGTTATAGCCTGTAAGACTTTGAACTAAATCAGATATGATACCAGTTATTTTGGTGATATTCAGACTTTTGGTTTCCATATCTCATATTTGATCTATAGGAATCAACCTACAAAAAATCTCATGCAATAATTGATTTTGGGTCCAGCCCATTTATTGTAGAGAGATAAATTTATTAATGGAGATATATTTTTTGATATTAATAGAGGAGTTTATCTCAACATTAATGGAGATTTAATTCTCAATATTAATGGATGGAAAAAAGAATGTTGTCTGCATTAATTGGACATATGGGCTTTTTGTTTATATAAACGGATGTGGTGACATTTTTTGAGTATGACTCACAAAAGTAGATAGGGATTAATAAAGGTGGAGGTGGATCCCCTTCTGGGTAAGCCAATTTGGGTGCGCACAAAGTGTCGAAGGCACCAGATCCAAAGGTAGAGGTCGAGACCTACAATGGTGGAGACCAAAAGTATGAATATAGAACATGTGATAACCAAATGATGTTGATTTAATATATTTTAGTGATCTAGGTATTTCTTTAGAATATGGTAGTTCTTGCAACCTATAAGTCTCTACTTATGGAATGAAAGTGATGTTTTCAATTTACTAAGGATGTAGGAAGAAATTTCTAACCATGTAATCCTATTGTGTATTGTTTTGTATTTTTCTCTTACATGCATGTTTTCATGTCACACACTTATTTGTTTCTCAAAATAAATACCTTCGGAGAACTAAAACTAGATGAAGGTATGACTCGGTGCAGTGGCTAGGGTTCCTGGACTTCCTAGTTTTGGATGCCAAAATTGTAGGGGATCATCTGAATGGGAGCATTAGAACATGGTAAAGAGAACCCTAAGATACACTAAGGAGACCTATAATACTCCATTATGTTATAGAGGATCAAATTTTACTATTAGAGGTTATGTTAATTCATATTTTACAGGTTCCTCTAACAAGAGGAAATCCACAATTGGTTATGTTTTTACTCTTACAAGGGGAACTGTGAGCTAGATTTCCAAATTACAATCTATTGTGGCCTTATTGTAAGAAACTAACCTAAAACATTAGAATTAAATTTCTTAAATTACCAAATATATTTTAGTTTTAGTGTTTTATAGTGTTAGGTTACAAAAAACCCATATATTAAAAAGTGTAAAATGTTGATTAGTATCAATTTTCCCATAATATAATACTTTTAAAATAAAAAATGATTTATTTTCTTGATAAATTTTTATGACTTTTAACTTGACTTATTATCTTCCCCTTCCAATCAATAAACCCTATATATATATTTTTTAAATATGGGATGAGAAACAAATATAAGTAAGGGACATAAAAAAGAATAAATCCATTAGTCCGGTGAAAAATAGAAAAACCCATGAAAAACCTTTTATTAAAAACATACCATTTTACCTAGAAAGTGAATCATATTTTTTTAAGATCATTATATTACCTTTTAAAATCATATTAATTATACGAAAACTAATTATAAAGTATAGAAATTTCATGTAGGTTCCTTGGTACACAATCATCATAAAACCCTTACAAAATTCTTACAAGAACACTTACAATTGGAATAACCATATAGTCAACTTCCAGTATAATTATCTGAAGAAAGTAATCATTACTCAATGAATTGGAGTGCTATCTGGGTGAACAAATTATATAATCTATATTTGGATCACTCATTAGATATAATGAGGCTTGACCCTTCTTATAAGATATATCAGGTTCCTCTGTGATCTATAATGAGGATCAACCCATCATAAACAATGTCTAAGGGCCATTTCATGAATAAAACCCTTGAAAAACTCTTATAAACCTATGAAAAAAAAATCTTTTGGAAATGAAAATACTATTTTCTATTAAAAAATATTCTCCATATAAAAATAGACAGAAAAATTGAAAAAGGGTTTTTCATTGAAGAAAACCTGAAATTCTATAAGGGAATCCAAAATTCAAATAATGGTTACAATGACACGGAAATTCATTCTCATCGAATATGTTAAAATAGAACATTCATTTTTTTCTTTTGTAATAAAAGTCAAATATTTCATAAAAAGATTTATTTTTGAATTTTTTTTGAAATAGATCTGCATAAAATAATATTTATTGTAATTTTATTTATATTTAAAAATTTCATTAAATAATTTTGAAAACATGGATATGTAATAGAAATATTTTTTAAATAAATCACTATAACATATTTAATGAAGTATTAAGTTAAAGTGTCCCTTACCTTGAGTCTGTATCATCATGTATATTCTTTATACTCTTGAATAAAAAAATTATATTAATTATTTACTTTAATAAAAACATTTTTAAAGTTTATTATTCCTTTGATTTTATTTCATACCATGTTATATATAATTACTTAATCATTTAAGTTCATCTTGGATATTTTGAAGATATTTGGTTCCTAAGTCCAAAATGACTTCGGCAGGTTGACTATGATCAAAGAGTTAATTATTAAATCATCTATATAAAAATAATAATAATAACTTAATTATCATTTTTATACATAAATTAAAAAGCAAACATGAATGTTTTTTATGAAAAATGAACAACATTACATCGTGGAGATGGTGGGCCATATGTATGTACGAGTAATATTTCCATTAATCAATGATCATTATGGAAAGAAGGTAAGCAATATTTTATCTTTAAATATATATAATATTATAATAAATATACTATTATTTCTTTATACATTCTTATATATATGTCATGCATATGATGTGGTGATGAAAAAATAATCACATCGCTTCATGGAGGTTGTAGTCCACATGTATGCATGAATGATGTTATCATTTTCTAATGAATGGAAATGTAAGAAAATATATGATATTTTATATTTTTAGAATTATAAATATGTCATTAATATAATATATAAACATTAATTCCACCATTATAATTATCCATGATAGGTCATGATGGAAAATAAATTATATTAGTCCGCAAGGCAGTAGTCCGCTAGACACACAAACAATGAATTACTTTCCCATTTGATGGTGGTTGGAGATGGATATAAGATATGATATTAACATAATAACATCTAAGTATATGGTATATACTTATTTTATTATCTTTTCATGGTTAAATAATATTTAAATGAGGTGTAAGAATAAATAAAATAAAAAAACTCGGTTAAGAACGATACCTCTTCTTCGAACAACCTCTTAATGTTTACACCAAAAGATTTTTAGGTTGGTTTTATGATAAAAAATACTATAGGATGTGAGTATGGATTTAAGGAAGGTATTTGGGTAGGTATATTCTAAACCAAATGGTTCTTGAAGTGTTATGAAATGATAAGAAGAGGTTCCCTTTTATAAGAGAGGGGAGGGACACTAATGGAATTTCTTAAAATATTAAATTAATATAAATTTATTTTGATTTCAAAATGAATAAAAATTTACAATATTTATATATAATATAATTTTGAGTCTAAATAATCCCATAAAATAAATTTTTAAAATTTTGGATCACATTTTTACCCTTATATTTTTATTTTATCCATCTATTAACCCTTTTCACACTTACCGCGAACAGAATGTTTTTTACACTTTGAGGGTCATGATTGTTACCATAAAAAAATGCACATAAATAGACCCTGGTTTATATTTTAAACCATATATTAATCACTTGTATGAATATGGTTTTTTAAGAATTTTATATCATTTAATAAAATATTATTTTCATAAAATATCAATAAGGTCAATTTTAGAAATATTCATTTACTTTGACTTTTATAACATCAATACATCAAAATAAATTATATTAAATCTTTTAATAAATACCCAAAATGTTATATTTATTTATAAAATTTTTGGGTCACATTAGTTCTTTCAAATTATACTTGTTTTAATATTTTTAATATAATTTATTTTAATTTTCCATTAATTGAATAATTACTATATTAGTGTTTTGTGAGAATTAAAGGTAATTATTTCATCATAAAAAATTTAAAATAAGTTACCACGATGAAGATAAATCATCAAGATTTCAAAATACTATTTATATGTGGACGTATTCTCTAGTCATTCCAATGTTAAAAATATTATAGTTATTAAAAATAAGAGCGTGACATTTTTGAATTTTTTTTAAATAAAATATTATAAAGGTCATTATCAAATAAAAATGGAAGAAAAATGTTATATAAACGAATATTGGATGATTATGGAAAAACCTTACTCATAAAATAAAATTAAACAAAATTTTAGGGTCATTTTCTAGTCCTTATCACATTATTTTTAACCCTTAATTATCTGATTTACCCTTTACTATGGTAACAAAAATCACTATAGTTATTATTCATATTTATAAAAAATAAAAGGTACTTGTTTAAAAAATTTGGATCCCTTGATTTCAAATATGGAATCCATTTTTTAAAATTCAAAATATAAAATTGGTAGAATTTAATTTAAAATTAAATCGAAAATGTGATCAAAATATGATTTTTTTGAAAAATTCCTTTATTAAATATAAAATATTTTTACACTAAAATTAATTTAAATAAAATATTTATATTAATTTAAATTAAAATGAACTAATTATATTTCAAAAACAATAAAAATATAATTTTACTTTGTAAATACTTGAAAATAAAATACAATTTTCGATAACTAATAGTATTTTCACTATTCATTGAAAAATCAAATTTTTCTGAAAAATATAAAAATTTCACCATAATATAATTTTAATATGATGAATTAAAAAATGAAGTTAATTTTATCAAATAAATTTTTTTAAATTTCCAAAAATTAATTATAATATTATCTCTAAAAAAGTAATAAAAACATTTTTAAAGAAAACATATTTTCGAAGCATAAAATAAATTTTCTAAAGTTTGAGTGTTTATTTCTAAATAATAAATAAATAAATTTTTATTTATTAAAACCTTTATAAATATATTACTTAAATTATTTAACCCTATTCATACCCTTCAATTTAACTGCTAGGTTATAATTTTCATATTTAAATAGTAATATTTTGTGGTTTGTTTAGGGTCAGTGTTGCGTATCTTGTATTCCATCAAACATAGTCTTATTTAAAATATACAAATATTAAATTATACCCCATTTAATAAATTTCAACCTAAAAATTAGAACATGAGCTTGATAATAATATTTTTAACTTTTGAAAATAATTTTGTTGATATATCAGAACATAAAAAAGGTTAATAAAACTTCTTATTGAAAAGGGGGAAAAAATGTAATGGTTAACGGAATAACACATTACTAGGTTTCCAAAAAGAAAAATATTAGTGGGAATTTAAAATATATACATGGAATAAAATAATGATTTCCAAATGATGATGAAGAGTGATATAGAAAATTGATTATATAAAAGTGAATGATCCTAAGAATGTTAAGGACCACTAAACCATAAACCAAAGTGATTTGAAAAAGATCATCGATTCATTATGAGAGAAATTAATAGGATAACTTTTTTTTTATTTTAATATACCCTTCATAGAGTTGAGTTATTACTTTACCATCTAGAAAAAGAACATAAGGAAATATACTAACTTTACAAGTAAGATTACATTCTTTAATCAAATTTCGCCACAATATCATTTTTCTCCAAACGATGAGTATTCAAGATTATTTTTTTATGATTGATGCACTAAAGTCAAATTATATGGGTCATATAATCCAAAAAGGATAATAATATATTTATCCTATCGTTATACATTAACCAAAACCAAAATGGTTACCACAAGTTATGATAATTCCCAAAATGAATAAACCTTTATATAATGAAAAACTACTTTAATCTCCAAAATTAAATTGTAATACCCAAAGTCAAACTAAATCATCCTATAAATAACTATCCTTATTTTTTTAAAAATATTCCTAACTAACATTGAAACCCAATTATTAGAATGATTTTATCACAAATTCTTCCCAGATAAATTTAACATTTATCTCCAAATAACACTAATTATTGTAATAGTGGGTGGACTAGACCCAATGATGCAGTAATTTTGATTACCAAATCATTTGTATAGTTATATATACATGATTTATTTGTTAGCATTATACTATAGATATTTATGCATCCACTATGTAATGGTAGTGTTCATAGATTAATTTTCATATAAAAAGCTTACAGTAGATCCCAGAATATAATGAGAACCTTGAGATACTATGACATTAATATGAAACATATTTACTATGGTCTAGATACATCTTACTGACTGGAAACTGTAGATGTTTTACTATTAGGTATTGTGGGCTCATAATTATTGAGACTTCTTCTCATGAAGTTCTCACTTGGTGATCTCTAGTAGTGAGATCAAGAGGACAAACCATTAAATAGGAACACCACATGTTTTGAGTGTCATTGGATGTTAGTATCTACAGACTTGTCTAATGGTATCCTAACTTGAGATCATTACCAATGTGTTCCATTTGATCACTTACTTTGATGCAAGGAAAATTCCATGATTATGAAATCATGGTGAGGTAGCTTGTGTTGGGTGTGTCATTGGTGGTATGGCATTAGTTTAATCGTCAAGAAAGGATTTTTTTAATTCTAGGTTAAGGAAGTAATATATCTCGGGCCATGTTGATCAGGATGGTAGTACATTAATAATACCATATCCATGATAGTCAAGGGTAAATCTATCCAGTTAGATCAATAAACTATACATCATGAAAGGACGGTGACATGGGTGTGCATCCTGATTTATGAGATATTAAGAAAAAAGGTATTATATTATATAGTACATGTTAGTAGGTTGGTAGTCATTGTTATGACTATCCTTATATATTTAGGGGTCATTATGGGTTGATAGATCCCACTTCTGGTCTGGGAATATTATTAATTTCTATTTAGATACAGATCTAGAGGGTCACACATAATAACGTATTCAAGAATTTTCCCTATTCAGTTGAATAGGAATATAAGACATGGTGGGCCCCACCACCAGGGTCTGGGTTTTGTCCAAGGAGGTACGATTGATGATAAATAAATAAATTCATATTATTCCAGTTAATAATAATTGGAATTGAATTTATTTATTAAATGTATTTACATGTTTTAAAGTAGATATATGGAAATACTATATGAATGGATATTAGTTTAAAATATTTAAGGTTTATTTAATATTTTAGGGAACAATGAGTTGAGATAATGGATTAGTTGTTATCATGTAATATATTTATTTATATTAATAGAATTTTATGATAATATAAATGATTTTTATGACTCCATATAGTAATCCTAATATACTGTTTATTTAGAAATAAATAAATATTCAGGCATTGGGAGTTTATTCTGGGTATTTATTATTTCACTATATATAGAAGAAGAGAGGAATTAACCAAAGACTATTTATTACCTATCTATATTCTTAACTCAAACACACTTGAGAGAGAGAGGCTTTGGATCTAGGAGTTTGGATTTAGCACCCTCTCATGCATTGCAAGCAAAGCGATGTAATGATTGTCGGAGCATCAAAGGCATCACCAGATCTTTGCACTAACACCTAGATTTCGATGATCGAAACTCCCATAGTTTCTTGAAGTGATTGTGGATGATCTAGAGGAACTAAAATATGAATTCTTTAAGCAGTAATAACAAGTGATGAGCATACATTGAGTGCGGATTTCTATCTAACTAGGTATTTTATGGTTTTAATTTTGTGCGTAAAACTCTTCACACGAGATCCTTAGTTTACACTGGGTAAAGTTACATCAATGATGACAAATCCATTTCTATCCTTGGTGGGAATTTTTCAAAATCCCACGTATCGGATCTTCCACTATGTGCCTGGTACCTTAAATTAGTATCAGAGCAATGTGTGTTAATTTTAAACCAAGGAAATATGAAATTTTCATTAAATATAGTAGTGGGCATCGTTTTGGTCCCAACATCACTGATGGCGGTTCAATATAATCTTGGATGACCAAGTTGTGGTCATACAAATTTTTGAATACGGATTGAACTTAAATTAAGGGTTTAATTATTAGAACACATAAATTGAATATATGTTAATTTCTACCCAAAATCAAATGTGATAACTGAATTATGATGATCTATTGTATTCCGTCCTGTGATCCCTTCACTGGAATACTCACCCAAATTTGATTTCAGGGTTGAAATTAATTTCATTTAATTAATTATATTATAATAATAATAAAATTATATGATATTAATTATATTAATAATTTTATTATAATAATACAAAAAAATTTCTATCCCTAACCAAGTAGGGTTTAGATTTTTTTTTGGGATGGAGGGATTGACTTGGGACAGGTATTTTAATATATATATATAACAAAAAAGACACTTTTTTGACAATTCAAAAAGTGTGGGATGGCCAGTAGTACCAAAAAATGAATGCTCCATAAGGGGGTTTGAACCCCCTTTAACCATCACCCATGGAGGATCACTACCTTCGACCTCCTCCCACCTTGGCGCTTTCGGCTACCCCTGGCTGACTCCAGTGCTCATTGCTTCTGCAAATCCACTCCTCTACTACCACATTCTCAATCCAACCCACTAATTTCACTCCCATATCCAGTTTTCATATGCTTCGAGGTCTTGATGGACCTCTATTTGGTCGCTTCCCAATGTGTCACGCAGTCCTCCTCCGTCGAACATCTCCCTCAGTCGGTCGACCACGCTCCTCACCCCAGTGACCCTACTGATCTGGTGCTACCATTGGTTCATATAGCACCACTACCTCCGATAGACTCCTACACAACAAGATATTTTTCCGAACATGTAACACCCAAGACTTTTATGAGAAATATTTTGTTTTTAGGTTATATAAATCATCAAAGGAATCTTTCACTACACACAACACTAGCTTGGCTTGCTTTACACGCAACCGCGGCCTTCCTCGATAGCTTGCGTCGTACGCAATACCGAGTTTCACTAAACAACGATATGCTATTAAAATATTATTAAAACTAGCCGTTATGAATAGTACTAACTGAATTTTGAATTTTATAACATTTTAATTCAACTTATAAATTTTCTAGAATGAGGTATAAAAGCAAAATCAGTTTTTTTGGATAAAAGAAATATTTTTCAAAAAATACAGTTTTGCCGCCTTTTGACGGCGCACCCACATTAAACCTAGTTTTTGACATGTTTATAAGTTCAATTTGACCAAATAAAATTCTTTTTTTGAATCAGGGTATAAAAATTTACTTTGGATAAATTTTTGATATTTTTCTGATAACTTTCATATTTTGATGAATAGTAAAAATACGCTAATTTTTAATTAAAAACAACTTTTTTCATTGAGATAATTTATATGGATAAATTATAATATTGAATGGTTTTAAAGTATAAATAGAATATATTTTTACCATTTAATATAATGTATGTCATTAGCATTAATTTCACATTGAATTCATAGGTAAAAACATTTCAATCTTTGACAATGTTTTAACTTCTAAAACCCGTTTTCTTAACAACAGAATTTATTTTAAATTAATTTCTGCAACTTATATGTTTTGAATTTTGAAAAATGTATTCCATATTCAGAATAAATGGGTCCAAATTTTGTTAATAGACTACTTTTTATTTTTGGGCATTATGAATAGTAACTACGGTAAATTTTATTTACCATAGTTAAAGGTAAATTGGGTAATTAAGGGTAAATATAAAATTATAAAATTACCCTAAAACCTGCCAAAATTTTATTGGATGACTAAAAGTAGACCCATATCACCTAAGGGTCATATTAGATTCATTTAATGGACTTTTTTCCATGAAAATAATTTAATTATTATTAAAACCAAATAATGTGACAACATGTCACTTTCTTAAATCTTATAAGTATAATAATTTTAATTTGTTGATAAACTTAATGAAACTTCAAACATTAATAGTCTCCAGAAATCTAATACAATTATATACATCATAGGAATTTATTTTGAATTTTTAGGGATTAAATAATTATCATTAATTATGACACAATAGTGATGTTGAAATTATTTTATTAATTCAGATATCAAATAAATTGTTTTAAAAATATTAAAATAAATATTATATGAACTATTTAATGTGCTACACTAATTTTCTAGATACATATGACATTTTATGAATCTATTAAAGCTTTTTAGATCGAACATATCTTCTGTATATATTTTATTTAAATTCAAATAAATGAATAGTGTCAAAATTGACACTATTGTTATTTTACAAAAATATCATATTATAAAATTGTTTAAAAATCACAAAAATATTTAAAAATTATAAATTAAAATTTATATGGTCGAAAATGTCATAAAGTGTCAAATTATGGAAAATTCACAACACATATGTAATTATTTATAATAATTTAAAATTTAGAATATTATTACCACAAATAAAATTAAATTGATAAATAAGGATAAATCAAGTTGATAATGTTTAAAATAATTTACTAACATGTCTAAATTTTATTGGTTGATGAGATTACAACCCTATCTTATCTAAGCTTCGGATATGAGTCATTTTGGAATTTTTTAAGTGGGGTTGGGATTTAATATAAACTAATATTTCTTATATTTCCAAAGGTGCCCCTCTCCTCCCTTATAAAAGGGAACCTTCTCCCTCTCTTCCTCACACCAATTTGAGCCTTCATTCTTGGCCAAACCCTGCCCATTTCACTTCCCCACTTCCTTAGAAACCTACTAGAGGTACTGGTTTTATCAAAAGACCAACTCTAGTGCCTTAAGAGAAAGTTTAAAGGAGGCACTTCGAGAAAGAGGTAATACCTTCTACCGTTTTCTTCAAGTTCCATTCTGCTTCTAATACCTCTTATTTAGTTGTTTAATTATGAGTTAATAAAATCAGTATCACTTATATACTGATATGTTATTATAAATATGAAACAACCCTATTTCACCTCTTATCCATCCTATAGAAAACGAAATCACCGCGCGTGCGTATGTACGGAATGCCATCTCCACGCCGTGGTGTAATCTATTTTCCACCACCACCTTACTTGGATGGGTATAATGGTGAAAGTAATGAATATATATGATTATTGTAAATTGTTATTGATTCTGAAATTGTATACATACACTCCAATACAATTCCACGATCATGGGAACGATATAATCGCTCGTGCGTACGTACGGAATACCGTCTCCACGATGTGATGTGATTCGTTCTACATGATCTTCATTGCATAATGATTATATAAATGAATTGAATGAATTAATATGATATATATTACACTAATACCATTTTGGAAATGAGGTATCTATAACCTAAAGAGAATAATAAGAATTTATTCGACAAACGCGCATAAAAAAAGTAATAAACACTCGAATAACAAGTAGTAATGAAATATAACTAATAAGAAGCTAAGAATATGACCATATATGATATCATAAAAATAAGTATGATTCTGGAATAAGTCAATAACATTATTTAAATCATTATACAGGAGGTTCGGACACATACGATGCAAATTGGACCTAAGGCATGGGAAATATCACAATCTCATTTTTATCCGAGATTGTTTATACTTTGGCATTTACTGGGGTGTATTTTATCATCCACATCCATGTTTCTTCAATATTTAATATTATTTCCATCCACCTACAATTTTTTAAATCCAATTTTACCCTTCGGTAAGTTTTTAGTAAAAGATATGAAAGGAATCTTTTGTCGTTTTTCATACGAGGTACTTTTTGACTTTTTCTGACAAAAGTACGAAAAGAATGTTTTTTAAACTTATACGGCATGAATGGATTTTTAAAACATTATTTCAAAGAAGATTCCTTTAAAAGTTTTCATGTTTATTTTTAATCAACTTCTCTTAGTTTAGAATTGTATGACATGTTAAGAAAGAAAAAGTGTTTTTGAAGTAGAAAGGATATTTTCCTCAAGAATGGAGTTCAAGTGTTTTATCAAAAATATTTTCCATCTAAGATAATATAGGGTTCTGTTTCTATCCCTATTATTACATGGATTTGATTATGTTGTGATGGAAATATTTTTATGAATTCCTTTATCTTATATGAATTGTTTTATGATGTCATGTTGTTTAAGAATCCCATTTTTACTACATGGGTTATGCAATGATGTATGATTTATGATTTTGTGGCACACATAAGAATGGTATCATTATGAGATGGGTGGGACCTATATCTCCCTCCAATGCATTGGGTAAAGATTTTATATCTCATGAGATAGATATGGCTGGAACGGTAGGTTATACCGGTTCAGTAAAACAGGACTGAAATGAGGAGTGAACTCGGTTCAGAAATGGACTTTGTCCACTAAGATAGTCTTGGCAATGAGTCTTGACTAATAAGAAATGATTCTCTATGATTATGTGCATATGCCACAAAGTTTCATGTTTTAAGTTATGATTATTGTGATTGCATTTCACTGCCATGATTTATCCCATGTTATGAAATTATGATTTCTTTTGCAGGTTAAGATTTCCAAAATGTTATGTTCTTATGAATATAATGTGATTGATTTTTGTTTTGTTTACCCTTACTGAGCATTTGATCTCACCCTTTTGTATGTTTTCTTTCCCCCAGGCCAGGAATAAGGTTATTAAGTAAGATATGCCAAAAGGGACTATAGATATGATGAAATAAATGGGAGACAATGTAGATGCTTTATGAACCAGTTGTTTATGTTTCCCAGTTTCTAAAGACACTATACCTATACTGTCCTTTCGTGGTTTTGTTATATGTTGTTATAAGTATGCTTCATTTCTGATGTAATAACAATGTATGTAAAGTATGGGTCGTTATAGTTGGTATCAGAGGAAAGGTATAGTCAACCTTTGGAAACTAGGATTTGAGAGCCTTAGTAAGAATCCTAAGGATATGTCTAAGCATAGAACATAATTGTAGTGTTTTAGAAATGACCATGAATAACCGAGGATAAGACCTTAATTGTGAAATTTTATTCTTGATTGTGTGGTTTTCCTCTTATAATTAGTGTTTCTCACACTATTCTTCTTGGTTTTAGTCAATGGATGGAACCCGAAGGAACCGTGTTAATGCGGAATGCGACGGGCAATGCAATGATTGTCCCCCTGAGCAACCAAACGTTATGGGAGATGGAATGAAAAATCTTGTAGCCATGCTCACACAACTTTCTCAAGCTATGAACCGTGCATGACTTCTAAACGAGCAAAGGAAGGAGAAACATTCTGTTGAATCCTTCATGAGGTAGCGTCCATCTTCTTTCAGCGGGTCTACTGATCCATTAGTTTCTGAACAATGGATTAGTACTACTGAAAAGATATTTTCAGTTCTTCAATGTTCTGAACATGATAAAGTCATCCTAGCAGTGTATCGTTTGGAAGGAGATGCTGATCAATGGTGGAATCTTATTAAGAATATGAGGCAAAGGGATGAAATTGAGTCCATGGAATGGGACGAGTTCAAGAACTTATATTTCAATAAGTACTTCCCTCGTATTCTCTGAACAAATATGGAGAAAGAGTTTCTTGAACTGAAGCAAAAGGATGATGAATCTATTGGTACCTATGAAGCAAATTTTACAAGACTTGCAAGGTATGCTTCTAGTATTATTATCCAACCTGAGAGTAAGATTGATCGATTCTTTAGTGGCTTAAAACCAAGTCTTCGAAGGGCGTTAGCCATAAGGGACTTCAATAGCTATGAGGAAATCATTCGATGTGCTCTCAAAGTCGAGATGGAGATTGGAGTAACCCATCAGTCATATGGGTTTGATAAGAAGAGGAAAATGGAATTCAAAGGAAAATCTAAAGAGCACATTGAAAAGAATATGAGCTTTCCCTTATGCTCAAGGTGTGGAAAGAAACATGGAGGGAGTTGTCTTAAAGGGACAAGTAAATGTTTCAAATGTGGAAAGGAAGGTCATCAGGCATTTGAATGCCACAATGATGGGAAGAATATGTCTAATGATGCAAACAAAAGAAGGGACACACAGAATGAACCTACTATACTTCAATGTTTCAAGTACAAGGAGATGGGGAATTATGCCAATAAATGCCCTAATCCAAGGGTTGTTGATGGTGATCGACATCAAAAAAATCTTAAGGCTAAATACAAAGGAAAGTCACATGCAATTTCTATCAGCGATGTGGAGTATGATAACGATGTGGTGAAAGGTACACTTACCATCCACTCTAAAGTAGCAAACGTTTTATTTGATTCTGGATCCACCCACTCTTTTATTTCTGAATATTTTTTAAGGGTATCACCGTATTACCTCAACAATTAGATGTTGAGTTAGCTGTGACAACACCTAATGGCACAACAGTCGCATCATAAGTTTATAATTCTTCCCCGATTGAAGTTTGTGGGAAAGTGCTTCCTACAAATCTTGTGATCCTTCCTATAGTGGAATTTGATGTGATTCTTGGCATGGATTGACTTTTTTATATGGATCTCATATCAATTTCCAAAGAAGGGAAGTCACATTTCATATTCCAGATCAATCTATGATCGTATATTGATGCAAGGATGAACATAACCTTCCAGTGGAAATTTCTTCCATCTTATGGGTCTTGATTCCACTAAATGTGGGTTATTTATCGCAAATGGTTGGTGAGAAACTCACAATTAAGAATATGCCCATTGTACAGGAGTTTGATGATGTCTTTCTAGAGGAATTTTCGGGTCTTCCACCAAATCGTGAAGTTGAGTTTTCAATAGAACTCGTACCGGGTGCTTTGCCTATTTCAAAGAGACCTTATAGAATGGCCCCAATTGACTTGCAGGAATTGAAGAAGCAACTCCAAGAGAATCTTGATAAGGGATTCATACTCCCTAGTGCGTCACCTTGGGGATCACCTATTCTATTTGTTAAGAAGAAAGATGGATCAATGAGACTCTGCATTGATTATCGAGAACTTAACAAGATCACTATCAATTACAAATATCCTCTCCCACGCATTGATGACTTATTTGACCAACTACACGGAGCTCAATACTTTTCCAAGATTGATCTTCGTTCAGGGTATCATCAATTAAGGGTCAAAAGGGAGGATATACCAAAGACGGCTTTTCATATAAGGTATGGACACTATGAATTTATAGTGATGCCATTTGGTCTTTCTAATGCCCCTACTATATTCATGGATCTGATGAATAGAGTCTTTAGAGACTACCTTGATCAATTTGTGGTAGTCTTTATAGACGATATTCTTGTCTATTCAAAGAGCAAGTAAGAACATGAAGACCACTTGAGAATTATATTGAAGACCCTAAGAAAGGAGAAGATTTATGCCAAATTTACCAAGTGTGAATTTTGGCTTCAAAAAGTTGCATTTTTGGGTCACATAATCTCAAAAGAGGGGATATCTGTGGATCCAGCAAAAAAAGAGGTTATCGAAAGATGGTCAAGACCAACAAAAATAACTGAGATCCGAAGTTTTCTTGGTTTGGCTGGATATTATCGACGTTTTGTGAAAGATTTTTCATGATTATCTAATCCACTCACCAGGTTGACTTGGAAAGGAGTTAAGTTTGTTTGGATGGAGGAATGTGAAGAGAATTTCAAGGAGTTGAAAAGAAGGTTATCCAGTGCACCTGTGCTCACACTGCTTTGTAGCGGAGAAAGGTTTGTGATCTACAATGATGCATCCAATAAGGGGCTGGGGTGTGTTCTTATGCAAAATGATATGGTGATAGCTTATGCCTCATGACAGTTGAAAATCCATGAGCAAAATTACCCAACACATGATTTGGAGTTAGCTGCGGTAATCTTTGCATTAAAGATTTGGAGGCATTATCTTTATGGAGAAAGGTGTGACATTTATACTGATCATAAAAGTTTAAAGTATATTTTCACAAAAAAGGAGCTGAATATGCGCCAAAGAAGATGGTTGGAGTTGATTAAAGATTACGACTGCTCAATTCATTACAACCCTGGGAAAGTAAACAAGGTGGAAAAGGCATTAAGTCGACAAGACCATGCCAGTTTATCCATGATGAGAATCACAATAGATCCAATATTTATGGATTTACAAAGGATGGATCTTGGAATTATAATGGAAGGGGGAAAATCATATCTTTCTCAAATGAATGATCAACCATCTATACATGTGAAGATTAAAGAGGAACAAAAAGAAGATGTAGAGTTATAAAAGAAGGTGAGAAATGTTCCTGAATTCAACCTTGATTGTGATGGGATAATAAAGTTCAGGAATCGGGTTTGTGTTCCTCCCATCCCCGAATTAAAGAAGGAGCTGCTGGATAAGGCTCATAGTTCTTCATTCTCTATTCATCTTGGAAGCACGAAGATGTATAAGGACCTGAAAGAGTACTTCTGGTGGGATGGCATGAAAAGAGATGTTGCTGAATATGTCTCTCGATGCTTGGTTTGTCAGCAAGTTAAAGCTGAAAGACAAAAGTCTAAGGGGATGTTACAACCATTACCCATACCCGAATTGAAATGGGAAAACATCACTATGGAATTTTTCCTAGGACTTCCTAAAACATCCAAAGGAAATAATGCTCTCTATGTCATAGTTGATCATCTTACAAAGTCTACACACTTCATTGCTATTAGAGAAGATTTCTCTCTGGATCAGCTTGCCAGGATATATGTAAAGGAAGTGGTAAGATTGCATAGAGTACCACTTTCTATTATATCTGATCGGGATCCGAGATTTACCTCGAAGTTCTGGAGAAGTCTTCAGCATACTCTGGACACAGAGTTGAGTTTCAGCACTGCTTATCATCCTCAGACAGACGGTCAGTCTGAGAGAACAATTCAAACTCTAGAAGATATGTTGAGAGCTTTCTCTATGGATTTCAAAGGTGGTTGGGATCAACACCTACCTTTGGTGGAATTTTATTATAATAATAGCTTTCACTCCAGTATTCAGATGGCTCCTTATGAAGCTCTCTATGGAAAGAAATGCAGGACTCCAACTTGCTGGGATGAAGTTGGGGAAAGAAAGATATTAGGACCTGATCTCATTGATGAAATGGCAGAAAAGGTCTGATCTATTCAACAACACATAAGAGCAGCTCAGAGTCGACAGAAAAGTTATGCCGAAAACCAATGAAAAGACCTAGAGTTTGAAGTGGGTGATAAAGTGTTCTTACGAATATCTCCCTGGAAGAGGGTCATGAGATTTGGAAAGAAGGGGAAGTTGAGCCCTAGATATATCAGCCCTTTTGAAATACTGGATCTTGTTGCGTAGGTAGCTTACCGATTGGCGCTTCCACCGAATCTCTCTCAAGTGCACGATGTGTTCCATGTATCTCTCCTGAGAAAGTACATACCTGATCCTTCACATGTACTCAGCTCAGAAGTTGTACCGCTGGAGCAAGATCTTTCTTATGAAGAATAGCCGATAGAGATTCTAGATCGTAGCGAAAAAGTCCTACGAAACAAGACCACTCGCTTGGTGAAAGTTTTATGGAGGAACCACCAATTAGAAGAAGCTACATGGGAGCTTGAGGATATGATGAGGGAGAGGTTTCCTCATCTGTTTGTTACAAAGTGACGAATTTCGAGGGTGAAATTCATTTTAAGGGGGGTAGAATGTAACACCCGAGACTTTTATGAGAAATATTTTGTTTTTATGTTATATAAATCATCAAAGGAATCTTTAAATACACACAACACTAGATTGGCTTGCTTTACATGCAACCGTGGCCTTCCTCGATAGCTTGCATCGTACACAATACTGAGTTTCACTAAACAACGATATGCTATTAAAATATTATTAAAACTAGACGTTATGAATAGTAATAACTGAATTTTGAATTTTATAACATTTTAATTCAACTTATACATTTTCTAGAATGAGGTATAAAAGCATAATCAGTTTTTTTGGATAAAAAAAATATTTTTCAAAAAATACAGTTTTGCCGCCTTTTGATGGCGCACCCACATTAAACCTAGTTTTTGACATGTTTATAAGTTTAATTTGACAAAATAATTTTTTTTTTGAATCAGGGTATAAAAATTTACTTTGGATAAATTTTTTATATTTTTCTGATAACTTTCATATTTTGATGAATAGTAAAAATACGCTAATTTTTAATTAAAAACAAAATTTTTCATTGAGATAATTTATATGGATAAATTATAATATTGAATGGTTTTAAAGTATAAATAGAATATATTTTTACCATTTAATATAATGTATTTCATTAGCATTAATTTCACATTGAATTCAAAGGTAAAAACATTTCAATCTTTGGCAATGTTTTAACTTCTAAAACCCATTTTCTTAACAACAGAATTTATTTTAAATTAATTACTGCAACTTATATGTTTTGAATTTTGAAAAATGGATTCCATATTCAGAATCAGTGGGTCCAAATTATGTTAATAGACTACTTTTTATTTTTGGGCATTATGAATAGTAACTACGGTAAATTTTATTTACCATAGTTAAAGGTAAATCGGGTCATTAAGGGTAAATACAAGATTATAAAATTACCCTAACACCTGCCAAAATCCTATTGGATGACTAAAAGTCGACCCATATCACATAAGGGTCTGATTAGATTCATTTAATGCACTTTTGTCCATGAAAATAATTTAATTATTATTAAATCCAAAGAATGTGACAACATGTCACTTTCTTAAATCTTATAAGTATAATAATTTTAATTTGCTGATAAACTTAATGAAACTTAGAACATGAATAGTATCCAGAAATCTAATACAATTATATACATCATAGGAATTTAGTTAGAATTTTTAGGGATTAAATAATTATCATTAATTATTACACAATAGTGATGTTGAAATTATTTTATTAATTCAAATATCAAATAAATTGTTTTAAAAATATTAAAATAAATATTATATGAACTATTTAATGTGCTACACTAATTTTCTAGAAACATATGACATTTTATGAATCTATTAAAGCTTTTAGTTCGAACATATCTTCTGTATATATTTTATTTAAATTCAAATAAATGAATAGTGTCAAAATTGACACTATTGTTATTTTACAAAAATATCTTATTATAAAATTGTTTAAAAATCACAAAAATATTTAAAAATTATAAATTAAAATTTATATGGTCGAAAATGTCATAACATGTCAAATTATGGAAAATTCACAACACATATGTAATTATTTATAATAATTTAAAATTTAGAATATTATTACGACAAATAAAATTAAATTGATAAATAAGGATAAATCAAGTTGATAATGTTTAAAATAAATTCCTAACATGTCTAAATTTTATTGGTTGATGAGATTACAACCCTATCTCATCTAATCTTTGGATATGAGTAATTTTGGAAGTTTTTAAGTGGGGTTGGAATTTAATAGAATCTAATATTTCTTATATTTCCAAAGGTGCCCCTCTCCTCCCTTATAAAAGGGCACCTCCTCCCTCTCTTCCTCACACCAATTTGAGCCTTCAAGCTCAGACAACCCTGGCCCATTTCACTTCCCCACTTCCTTAGAAACCTACTAGAGGTACTGGTCTTATCAAAATACCAACTCTAGGGCCTTAAGAGAAAGTTTAAAGGAGGCACTTCGAGAAAGAGGTAATACCTTCTACCGTTTTCTTCAAGTTCCATTCTTCTTATACTACCTCTTATTTAGTTGTTTCATTATGAGGTAATAACATAATTATCACTTATATACTGATATGTTATTATAAATATGAAACAACCCTATTTCACCTCTTATCCATCCTACGGAAAAAGAAATCACCGCGCGTGCGTACGTACGGAATACCGTCTCCACGCCGTGGTGTAATCTATTTTCCACCACCACCTTACTTGGATGGGTATAAGGGTAAAAGTAATGAATATATATGATTATTTTAAAGTGGTATTGATTCTGAAATAGTATACATACACTCCAATAAAATTCCACGATCATGGGAACGATATCATCGCTCGTGCGTACATACGGAATACCGTCTCCACGATGTGGTGTGATTCTCTCTACATGATCTTCATTGCATAATGATTATATAAATGAATTGAATGAATAAATATGATATATATTACACTAATAACATTCTGGAAATGAGGTATATATAACCTAAAGAGAAGAATAAGAATTTATTCGACAAACACGCATAAAAACAAAAAGTAATAAACACCCGAATAACAAGTAGTAATGAAATATAACTAATAAGAAGATAAGAATATGACCATATATGATATCATAAAAATAAGTATGATTCTGGAATAAGTCAATAACATTATTTAAATTATTATACCGGAGTTTCGGACACATACGAAGCAAATTGGACCTAAGGTAAGGGAAATATCACAATCTCATTTTTATCCGAGATTGTTTATACTTTGGCATTTACTGGGGTGTATTTTATCATCCACATCCATGTTTCCTCAATATGTAATATTATTTACATCCACCTAAAATTGTTTAAATCCAATTTTACCCTTCGGTAAGTTTTTAGTAAAAGATATGAAAGGAATCTTTTGTCGTTTTTCATACGAGGTTCTTTTTGACTTTTCTGACAAAAGTACGAAAAGAATGTTTTTTTAACTTATACGGCATGAATGGATTTTTAAAAAATTATTTCCAAGAAGCTTCCTTTACAAGTTTTCATGTTTATTTTTAATCAACTTCTCTTAGTTTAGAATTGTATGACATGTTAAGAAAGTAAAAGTGTTTTTGAAGTAGAAAGGATATTTTCCTCAAGAATGGAGTTCAAGTGTTTTATCAAAATTATTTTCCATCTAAGATAATATAGGGTTCTTTTTCTATCCCTATTATTACATGGATTTGATTATGTTGTGATGGAAATATTTTTATGAATTCCTTTATCTTATATGAATTGTTTTATGATGTCATGTTGTCTAAGAATCCCATTTTTACTACATGGGTTATGCAATGATGTATGACTTATGATTTTGTGTCACACATAAGAATGGTATAATTATAAGATGGGTGGGACCTATATCTCCCTCCAATGCATTGGGTAAAGATTTTATATCTCATGAGATAGATATGGCTGGAACGGTAGGTTATACCGGTTCAGTAAAACAGGACTGAAACGAGGAGTGAACTCGGTTCAGAAATGGACTTTGTCCACTAAGATAGTCTTGGCAATGAGTCTTGACTAATAAGAAATGATTCTCTATGATTATGTGTGTATGCCACAAATTTTCATGTTTTAAGTTATGATTATTGTGATTACATTTCACTGCCATGATTTATCCCATGTTATGAAATTATGATTTCTTTTGCAGGTTAAGATTTCCAAAATGTTATGTTCTTAGGAATATGATGTGATTGATTTTTGTTTTGTTTACCCTTACTGAGCATTTGAGCTCACCCTTTTGTATGTTTTCTTTCCCCAAGGTCAGGAAGAAGGTTATTAAGTAAGATATGCCAAAAGGGACTATAGATATGATGAAATAAATGGGAGACAATGTAGATGCTTTATGAACCAGTTGTTTATGTTTCCCAGTTTCTAAAGACACTATACCTATACGGTCCTTTCGTTGTTTTGTTATATGTTGTAATAAGTATGCTTCAATTATGATGTAATAAAAATGTATGTAAAGTATGGATCATTATAAAACACTCCCGATGGACTATTTTCCTCACAACCGCCCTCCCTACCTGGCTAGCGCTGCTTACCCACCTCGCCGCCAGCCTGCCTCAATTTTATGCCTCCCTCACGACACCGACCTTAGCTAGATCCTCCCCAGAATAGTATACCTCCCATATACCTCCTTCAATCTGACCACCGTGGACCCACCACCATTGGTTCAACTATCCCACACCCTTGAGGCAATCGTCCTATTACAAGTATTCTTTACCATGGCTGTAGCCTCCACTTACAAGCTAGGAAGTCCCCTACCAATAGCCCAAGAAAGATGTAACCCTTTAATCAGAACCGGGTCACCCTAAACCCGAACGGGTCTTGGCGGACCCAGTTATCTCAGAAACACCCTTGCACAGGTTCAACCCGACCCGCATAGGCTTTGTTCAGGCTTTTCGGGGTCCTACTAATTTTTATAGTCAAAAATTAATTTATGTAATTAATTTAGTTTGGTTTTATATTAAATTAATGAAATATTATTTTTTGTTTTTAAATTATTATAGTGGGTTAAATTAATCTAATTTAATTTTGGTGTTAAAGTAATTAATTAATTTAGATTTTGGTTTTAAAATTAAATTAATTAATGAGATCGAATGACGGAATTAGTTGAGTTAAAATAAGAGTGAATTTTAATTAAATATTAATGCCCTCAAAAATTAATTTAACAGAAGTTTGATTTTCTATCTTCATTTAGTTTTTAATACATGAGTTTAATGCGTATTAGACTGATCATGAGCCTTAGACCATCCAATGTATGTCTAGTGCATGTTTCATTTATTTATTTAATTTATTTATTGTAATGGTTTGTAATTAGTAGTTTAATTAAATGGAGATATGAGAATCATTTTCATCATTATATGTATAAGGGAGTGCATGTCCATTTTCAGAGTTGTATTTTATACTCCTCAGTTTCCCTCGCCTGTGAGCGAGTATCATTGTATAATGAAAAATACGAGTAGTGATGCACTTCACGCCAATTTATGGTGATGCACCTGACAAGAGTTTGATTTATTTGATGAGAATGTGTTGTAGCTCAAGTCGCAAGTGACATAACGTAAGGTTCTACCCCATGTTCCGAGGTTGATCCATTATTCATTCAATGGATCAACCATAAGAATTGGCTCATGATAATGTCATCATTTTATTTTTTCATGGTTTATTATTTTTTGAATGTATAGTTTATGTGCGATCATATAAAATAATAAACAAGCATGCATAAATAAAATGAACATATGACCCAATGGATACTTTCTATTGCATAGTCAATTGTGAGTGAGATCACATAAAACATGCTAATACAATATAAAATTATTTCTTTTATCACTTAAAATATAAAACCCTCAAAGAAATATTAATTCGCAACTGCTTTCCATAATTCGACTTTGAACAAAACTAGGTGTTTGGGGTGCTCATCATGCCAAAGCTGAGGGTGCCTCTTACTATCGGGGAGTTCTTATGAGAGTAGTGGGTTGAATTAACTAAAGTTGTTGTAAGGTTTAACAAAATATAACTTTCTATCATTTTAGAGGAAATTGTTGAGTAAATCGAGTTATGATTTTAGAAGCTGGGACTTCACTCTACAGATCAAGGAACTGTGAGTTAATGCAGTTGGTCAGTTAAACACCAACCTTGAACCCTCCAAATAGTGGAATAGCCAAAGATTTTATAAAATTAGGGATGGTTCAGGGATCCTTTCCACTAGAATACTCATGAAACAAAGTATTCAAATTATAGCATAGAGGGTTTCTAGAATTTGATAAAATAGTGGGATACATTTAATGATTTAATTAACTAATCAAAATGTCTAAATTGGTAATCCAGATAAAAATTACTTATCTGTTAAATTTTTTTTTTGAAAAATTTATTGTTATAGCATAATAAATACTATGATAAATAATGTAAAAAGTAAATTTCCACACTAGATTAAGTTTCCAAGTGTAGTATAGGCGCTTATGCACATTACTAAGATACCAAAAATTCAAGCTGCTTGTGTCCCTATACCTGTTAAGCCACCTCTAGAAGTAAGGGTGTGGAATATTCTTATAAGATAATCATCTTTTAAGAATATGATGGTTATTTAATAATGATATCATCAATTTATGATGCTATTTGTCATCACTACATCAGGAAATGGATGATAAAACATGAAGTCTCATCTCTGAGAAGTTTTCAAGGAGAAACTAAAGCAAGATGTGACTAAGGTGATGTTTACACTGGACATGTGTAATTTGAAAGATGGATCACAGTCTTTCAATGGATCCCTTTCCCATATCATTTTCACCGATTTACTCAAGTCTCATTTTTGGATTCAAAATGAAAAGTATTGAGTAAACAGTTCATTACCTATCTAGGAAAGGCTAGAAAAATTAACAAGAATAAAAAATAAAGATTCATCATTAATTATTATGATGAAAAAATTGAAATACAAGGATAAAATGACAATGAAAAGTAACAAAAAATTAATATTGAAAACTTCCTAAAATGAAAGAGGATTTAACAGAAGGTTATTTACATTGAAAATTATGAAATAGAACTACGGAAGTTTAATTATAAAAAACTGAATTAAAGAAGTAAGTTACCACTTCTTATCTATTAATATTAATCAATGTAATGTTTCATTTTTACTTCTTAGGTATTCAATAAAATATGCCTATCACATATGTGTAATGATATATAATAACCAAGTAAGTATAGAAATATTATAATTAGTAAGATGTATTCTCCAAGTAGATGAGAAAGGGAGATTCCTATGTCAGCGGTGAGAAACACATTACTTTTAATTTCCAAGTTAATGATTCAAGTAAAACTATTATTGAGTATAACCAAAAAATTTATATCACATGTCCTTCAGACATAAGGATACATTATTCCAAGTTTATAAAATGATGTTGTTTGTGGGGTATTACAATCAACCAACAGTACAGTGATACTAGAATCATAAGAATTATTTGATGAATATAAAAAGTATGACTTTTTTACCAAGTTGTGGCAAGATAATTCTTTGTCAAGTAAAACTAAAAGTAGACGCTCATGATATACCATCTCTGGTATTTTCGATCATTAAATCTAAACACCTTTGGTATTATCGACATCTTTAGTTTGGACAAATAAAGATTTAGAAATAAAGGTATTCCACATAGGTTTCATAATTAGTTTCGCTAGAGAGAGTAAAATATTCCAAGGGAAATCTAGAGGTATATATACTTTATAATATTCCTTTATGTAATTAATTAATGGTAAGGTGAAGTATAGTTATGGTAAAAAATATATGATTTGATTCAAGTCGACATGCTTAAAAACATATTAACCAAGAATTCATCGATCAATATAATGTATCATGGAGTAATTCTTAAATGTACATTAACTTATCTACATCACGATATTTATGTCAATGTGGGGGATCTATGATGAAGTATTACAAGTTAACATTTATCCACGAAATTTAGCATGAATCAATTCCTAAGTGCACATTTTATGCATGAGAGTTATGATGTAAGGAGTATCAATGTTTTAACTTGTATATACTTCCATTATATTTCAGGTCATAATTCGTAAATAATGGTGATTTCCCACAACCATATTCCAAATATAATAACAATTGGATTTCATATAATACATAATATGATGTAAATCCATTATATCATATGACATGTGTTTAGATGAAAATAATTTTTTAGGTTATAAAAAAACGTTAATCAAGAATAAGCACATTGTGAATATAAAGTAATTATCCTAATGGTTTATTAAGATATTACATAAATTCCTAAGATATTTTTTTTGTAAAAGTGAATGAATACATTTCTATATAAGGGTTCAAATATCTATTTGAGATAGTGGAAGAAAGATTGACTTTGGTTTAGTCAATTCCATTGATGCACCACTAGTTGGAATAGGAACTAGTTCCATAAGTACATGTGGACCATGAATGTTCCAAAAACACATACTTCATAGGAAGTATAAAACCATAGTGTTGGTTTTATATTCACCACGGCCAGTGATACATTATTCATTGTGAATAATAATTACAACAAGTAAGCAGTGTATGTAAATTATCTAAGATTGGAAAGATCAATTAAAATTCAATAATGGATTCCATGTATCACAGTGAAAAGGGGCTTATTATTTTGAATATTTTGGTATGTATTCAAGTGATACAATACATGGATGGTATAATCACGGTACCAATAAGGATCGATTGGTTATAACAAATCATTATGCCAAAATCCATTAGAATTTTTCTTATCATAGATAATACCTAGGATAATTTTATTGATCATTACATGTCATGACCTCCTATCATAGAAGGTATCTATATGACAAAACCAGAAAGGTATGGTCATGTCACATAATTCTAATAAAGGTTGCAAGTTACTAAAATTTAGTTTAGGGTTGAAGTAAGCAACGAGATCATGGAATATTCATTTCAATGAATGTTTCCATGTGTTTATTAGTGTCTAGTGGGATCACCATTGTTTTCATGTAAAATATGTTCGAAAACATATGGAATATTGATATTGTTCTAATAGTTATATAAGATTAGAATAAAAGTTATTCTCTAGTGATTGACTTAAAGAAACAACCTATGTTCTAGGGAACAAGATCTATTGAGGTAGATCTAATGGTTTCTTAGACTTAGTTAATAGTAAATATAGTGACATGGTATTGAACAATACAAGCTGGAATAATTAAAGAGAGAAATTTTACCAATGTCACATGGCATAAATATCTCCAGGTAGATATGTTCAGGTCATAGGAGGAGATTAACGTGGTGAGTGGAATTACATCTACTTTTATGATGGATAAATCACATATGGAAGGTTATGTATACAAAATTGATATTTATAGGATATAGTTATAGTAGGAAAATATCAGTTATATCTAGTATAACTAAAAATGAGGTAGTTAAAACTATCTTATTGTACTTCAGCAAGTATAAATGATATGTACCTGGTAATTGGAGAGGACAAGATACTTGTTTTGGTGGAAAAAAACTATTGTTGGATAAATTTGATCTAATATCATAATTTTCATTAAGGTGATGAGTTATACAAGCTCATATAAGCTATTAGTAGAAATACCTACAAATATCGAGTATGTTACAGCTTTTGAGGATGCTAAGAAACAGTTAAAAACAACAATTTGTTCCAGTTCTTGGATCTCACCTAGTAAGTAAAGTATTATCATAATATAAATTATGATATTATTAATAGAAAATATGTTAGGTTTTGATAGTGAAAAAATAGCTACAGGTGGGGATACGATTTCTTGAGAAGTTCCACTCCAGGATATGAGGTTATAAATAGCAGAATAATCACACATCAGAATCATGGAAGGCCCAACAACTAAATCTGTTACTCAGTAGAAGCATGATATTTATCACATGAGAGATAACAAGTATGGTTATCATGTTAGCTCCAGTGAATGTGGTAGTTTTGTAATAGTGGGTTCCTTAAACCCAACTATAGAGTACTTTTTATTACCATATCATGTGTACAATTAGATATATATGATGTTTTCTTAACATTATAGTGTACTATTTTTGGGTCCACTATGTAATGGTAATGTATATAGATTATGTTTTTTTATCAAAAGGTTATAAGAGATACCATACTATAATGAGAACCTCCAGACACTATGACATTAATCTTAAACATATTTTATATAGTCTAGATACATCTTACTGACTTGAAATAGTAGATTTATGATAATCAGGTGATGGGGTCTCATAAGCATCAAGACTTCTTCTTATAAAGTTCTCACTTGGTGATATCTAGTAGTGATATCATGAAGAAATACCCAACAATAGGAACACAACATGTTTCAGGTATCATTGGATGTTCTTATCTATATACACGTGTAATGGTCTCCAGAATTGAGATCATTACCAATGTGTGCCATTTGATCGTGTACTTTGATGCAAAAAAAAAACCATGATAATGAAATATTGGCAAGTTAGCTTATGTTGGGTGCATCATTGGTGTCATGGTATTGGTTAAATAGTTAAGAAATGATTTGTTTCTTCTAGGTTAAGGAATTAATATATCTTGGGCCATGTTGATTAGGATGGTAGTAACTTCATAAGACCATTGCCATGACAGTCAAGGGTAAATCCATTCAATTATATCAACAAATTATAAAGCATGAAAGGAATTTGACATAGGTGTGTCTCCTACTTTATGAGATATTAAGTACAAAGAAATTATATTACACAGTGCGTGTTCATAAGATGATAGTTGTTTATATGACTATCCTTATCTATATATGTTCCATGATGGGTTTCAAGATCCTGCTCTTAGTATATGAATATTATTCACTACTATCGAGATAAGGGCCTAGATGGTCACACACAATAGTGTACTCCAAAATCTACCCTACTTAGTTTAATAAGTATATAGGACATGGTGATCCAAACCACCGTGGTATGTGTTTTGTCTAAGGATATATGATCACCAAAAAATAAATAAATTCATATTACTCAAGTTAAGAATAATTGTCATTGAATTTATTTAGGAAATGTATTTATAAGTTTTAAAATAGATACATGGAAATATTATATGAAACAATATTAGTTTAAAATATTCAAGGTTAATTTAATATTTACGGGAAAAAAAGTTGAGCTAATGGATCAATTATTATCACGTAATATATTTATTTATATTAAAATAATGTGATAATAATATAAATAGTTTTTATGACTTAGTACAATATTAATAATATACTATTTATTTAGTGAGAAATCAATATTTAGGTATCAGGATTTTATTCAAGATATTTTTTATTTCACTATATATAGAATAAGAGATGAATTCACCAAATACTATTCATTACCTATAACTCCCTGACCCTAGTTACCCATAGTTGGTGCATTATTACATAACATTAGCATGATCACGAAAGATCAAGTCTTTAAAGACAGATTAGTTTAGTAACCTTGGAAATACTCGATACATTCATAAGTTTTAAATTAAATTATACAATGAAAAACCACGACAACATAGTCTCCATAGGACACACTCATATACCTTAGACTATCCCTATAGGTCAATCATAATATACTTCTTCACATCCAGGGAAAAATAAAACATATAAAGGGGTGAGCTCACATGCTCAGTAACGATAACAATATAGCAGAAACTTTCATAAATAAGAATAAACATTTATGGAAATGTAAGACTAGAACAAAATTCTTTTAAACATGAACTTCAGAATAATATGGAAAAGATAAAATCGAATAACCCCATTTACTTATTTACATGGATATTCTACGAGTCGAATAATCACATGCAATATCAATATCCACTTTCATAATGATGGAATGCATAATGCCAGACTTCATAACCACATAGTCAAGGACTTGTGCCAAGACAACAAATAAGATTTTCTCAAGGCCTTGTGTTAAGACACTAGTTTGTCTCATGAGACCTACCGATGCATTGAGGAGCTATAGCGGATTCACTCGTCACATACTAAGTCCAATGCATTCCTCATATGAAAAGGTTTAAACATAATATAAACATTCGTATTAAAACTAGCATACGAAATGTTTATAATTTGTCCATAAAATATGAATGGTATAAAAATAACAAATCCATAGTCAAACATATCACAAAACCTTCAATAAAATATGTAAGTTTTGTATCATAATAAATCAACTTCAAACAAGCTTAAAATCCATCAAAAGATGTTGACATAAATGAAATCAAAACTTTTTAGAGAAATATCTCTTTCTATTTTGAAATCATTTAAAAGTCATATAATTTTAAAAGAAAAAATTTATTTTTAAAATATTCTTATAATCTTTTATGGGAAGCTTTGATGATGTTATAACGGCAGAAAATAGCTGCACCTGCTGTATAAGTTAAAAAACATTCTTACCTTAATTTTGTCGAAATGGTCATAAAGTACCTGGGTTGGAAAATGATGGAAAGATTACTTTCAGAACATATAAGGTCAAATAAGGGTATAAATGAATTTAAACCATTGTCTAGTAAATAATAAAAATGTTTTGAAATATATTTTTAAGAAACATGGATGTGGATGATAAAGAGATCCCAGTAGATAATTTCGTATAAACAACCTCAGATAATGAAGAGATTGTGAAATTAACCCTTACCATGTTATTTTCCTTGGTCGAGGGTAAGTTAAAATCCTATATAATGGTGAAATAATTGTTGTTAAATTATACAATAACTATATACATTAATAATATATCATATATGATCTTCTAATATTGCTTTGTTAATGATGTTTCAGTAGTATCATCGTTTCGAGTGTTAACATATTCGTTTTCCTTTATATGATTTGTTATATAAGTAATGTTTGTTGTGGATATGATGTATATTATTCATATTTATTATTAAATTAAGTCTTTAAACATTATTTTTAATCATAAAATTAAAATTATTGTTGAATGGATACGATGGGGAATGGATCTCATCGCGTTCGAGGAGACAATAATCTGTAAGTACGCACAAGCGAAAATATCATTCTTTTGATGTTAACATAATATATAATTGGATGGTATATAATATATTCAGAATAAATATCATGTTATATTTATTATTTAAATCAGTTATACATCATTATTATACCCATCCAAATAATAATGTATTGAATAACAACTACACCACAACGTGGAGACGGTTAGCCATACGTACGCACTTATGGTGACTTGTCATTCAAAGGATGGATAAAATAATGAATATGGTTGTACCATATTTATAAGAACATAAAATTATATATAATATACTGGATTTATTATTTTATAATAGAAACAATAAAGAAAGAGGAAGTGGAAGAAGAAAATAACTTGAAAGAGGTGATGAAATATTTACCTATTCTTCAGGTTCTTCCTTTTGATTTGATCAAAAGGGCTACTTAGGTTGGCTTTATTACTAAAGTAAGGACTCTAGGATGAAGGGATTATAGTTTATAGGATATTTGGGTAGGGTTGGCTAAGCCAAATGGCTTTGACGGTGTGAATTTGAGGGAAGGGGAAGTTACCTTTTATAAGAGGGGTGATGAGCACCTTAGGAAAAGATTGAAATATTTTTTTAAAATAAAATCCTTTTAGGTTTATAATGTCTCCAAAATGATTTATTTAGAGTAATATGTGGTCATGGGTCGAAAAACACTCAAAAAATAGGTTTTAGATAGGTTTTGGCCACTATATTAACCTTATCTTCTAGATTTAACTCTTATTTAATTAGTTTGACATTTACCATGTCTCTTTGTATTTTTATATTATATGGTTAATAATCTTACTATAAAATTCCAGGAGAACCTCATGTGGTTCATTAATGACATATATAATATCATTTAAGACCACTTTCTGAACTTTAGAATTTTAGAAATAGAATATCAATTAATAATATAATATTTGTTTTAAAAATTCTTTTATGTCAATTTTGACACTATTTTCTATTTTGTTTTTTTAAATTCCTTACAACACTATTACTTCTAAAAAAATTCATTTAATCAATACTAAAATGTCACATTAACCTAGAAAATTCTTTTATGACATCAAAACTTTCAAATTATATTTATTTTACTATTTATAATACCATTTATAAGATTCTTTCATTAATAAGGAAAATACTGCATCATCATTGTGTCATAAATAAATTTAATTATTCAATGTCTAAAAATTATACATAAAATACCATTATGTAGGTAATATTTTTATCTTTGAAATTAATATTTATTTTTTAAGAGATAACATATATAATCCAATGTAATTTTTTTACTAGATGATATATGCTTATGTCATTTTTGTATTTACTTTAACGTAATTAATATAAAGTCTCATTATCAATTACAAGTGGCTCCATGGGGTCCCAAAATCGACCCAAGGATTCCCATGGTCATAAATTTATCATCCAATTATGTTAGAACACATGTTAGGGTAATTTAATATTATTATAATATTATTTTTACCCTTATTTACCGGATTTACCCTCTAACTGTGATAAATAAAATATTTACTAAAGTAATTATTCAAAATGTCTAAAAATAAAAGTTACCTATTTACACAATTTGGACCTCTGGATTCTAAATATTGAATCCATTTTTCTAAATTCAAAATACATAAGTGGAATAAATTAATTTAAAATTAACTCGTGTTGTTAAAACAAAAAGCGTGTTTTTAAGAAATAATAAATATCAAAAGATTGACACTTGCTTATGTCCAGTTTAAAAGTGAAATTATGTCCAATGACCAACATTGGATTAAATGGTAAAAATATATTCTAATTATACTTAAAAACCACCCAATAGTATAATATATCACTATAAATTATTTTGATTAAAAAAGTTGTTTTTTATTAAAATTTAGTATTTTTCACTATTCATAAAAAACTTAATGTTTTCAGAAAAATACCAAAAATTCACCATAATCTAATTTTGATATTCCAAACCCAAAAATGAAGTTAATTTTTAAACATAAAATTGATAAAATTTCAAAAAGTGGGTATTACTATTCACAACGGATAGTTTGATTGGTCGCGATGTGTTCGAATCTCAAAGTTGCGTACAACACAAGATATTACATTATTCAAAGGGAAATGTACTGTGGAAGCTTAGGGTGTTACATTCTAACCTCATTAAAATAATTTCATCCTCAAAATTTCTAAAATGTTACTATATTAAAAGATTTGGGTGGTTCTTCATCATAAGTTCCTCGGGTTCCCACGTTGCCTCTTCCATCTTACGGTTTCTCCATAGAACTTTTACCAGACGAGTCATATGGTTTTCAAAACATGTTTTCTTATATCAAGAACCTTGATAGGCTCTTCTCTGTTGAGTCAATAAGGTTTTCCTTATTACTTTTCCATTCCTTCTTGTTTTGAAAATCACAAACACCCTATACTTAAGAAAATATACATTTTACTTATATAAGGAAAATTTCCTTCTCAAAGGAATTTACCCCTACCATATTTTCATTGATCATGTCAATATTTTCCATAAACATAAAAATCAGATTCATAACAAAAACCATGGAATCATATATAACTTAGATATGAAGCATTCTGTTTTAAGATCCGAATTCCGGATATGAACTGTAATGAAGTTCCACTCTGAATTCCGGATATGAACTGTAATGAAGTTCCATTATGAATTCTAGATACGAACTATAATGAAGTTCCATTCCAAATTCTGGAAAGAACTCTCATATAGTTCGACTCCGAATTCTAGATACAAACTCTCATATAGTTCAACTCCAAATTATTAATATGAACTCTCATATAGTTCCATTCCAATTTCTGGATATGAACTCTAACAAAGTTCAACTCCGAACTTTTACTAGTTCGACTCTGAACTTTTACTAGTTCGACTCAAAACTTTTATGAGTTCGACTCCGAACTCTGTAAGTTCAGATTCTAAACTCTGGTGAAACCAGACTCTGAATTTCCTTATAAATTCAGACTCCGGATTTCTACAGAATTCAGGTTCCAAATTCCTATAAAACAGAATCTGAATATCCTCTTATTATAGACTCCAAATTCCATTTTGGTTAGACTCTGAACTTTTATTTGCTTATAATCTGAAATTCAGTTTCTCTTATGCTTACAATCGTTTCATTATAAAATGATGTCGCGCCTTCAGTTACACATGTTTTGTTATAAAACGATGTCATCCATTCTATTTCTAACTAACCGTTGGTTGAGTGACACATGTACAGGTCCCTCCAGAATTTAAGGAAAAATATGACCATTGGAGGAGGGAGCCGACCGTTCCAACCGAGCCTATAAATAGGAGCTCATTTGAAAGAGCTCACAACACTGAAGTTGATCACTCTAGAGACCACATGCTTTTTAGGTGATTTCTAGAGAGAGAAGCTTTTCATTCCTTGTGCATACTGAACAGCTCGTTCAGATTGCTTTGTGTGACTCTGAATGTTGGTGATTACATTTGAGGGCTTCCAGGTATAGGAAGAAAGAGGTTCCAACACCTTGAAGTTGATGTATTCCTTGCTGAGGAAGACGGAGGTGTCGACTACCTTATAGTTGAGGGCTTCCGGGGATAGCAAGACAGATACTCCGATCTTCGTATCGAGGGCTTACCCTGGTGTGGGTAAGACAAACTTGCTTGAAAGTATAAATCAAGGGACCTTTTTTCAAGGTTGTTGGATACCCTTCTCTTTGGGTTAAAAGATTTATATCTTGTTACTTGTAGTTTTACTACTTGTTTTTCCACTTCATTTTATATTTTAAGGAAAGTATAACCTTGTTATATTTCCTTACACTTGTAATCTAATTAATTTAGATTCTATACTCTGTAAGGTATAATCTCATATTGTAAACTTTGGTTAAGTTTCATTTTCCGGATCCATATTTTTGGAACTGGTTTTTCGGAATCCCTTTCCAGATTTAAGAAAGTGTATAGAACTAGAAGTTTTAAACTTCATACTTTGTTTCAATATTTCAATTAGTGTTATAGGTGTTGTGAATTTTCTTAGTTTACCTTTGTTAAACACAGATCTTTCCTTGTTTAAGGAAAATTTTAAAGTGTACAATTCACCCCCTCTTGTATATTTAGCATCTACATTGTTATTTCGATCCTACAATTGGTATCAGAGGTTGGAAACCTCATACTCTATACCAATCCTACATTTGGTATCAGAGTGGGTCTCTAAAATACTTATACTCACATATAAGTTTTTCCTTGCTCAGTTTTTCTTTGTTCTATATTTTCACTGCTTGGGAATATTTTCCTTACTTAGGAATATTTTCCTTACTTAGGAATATTTTCCTTGAATCCGAACTTTTTCTTTTAACAAGTTTCTATGTAAAAAGATTTCCTCAAAAATGGCATGTTTAAATGTTGGTTTCATCGACAACCTAAATCCAACAAGACCACCAATTTTTTATGGAAATTATTATGAGTACTGGAGAGATCGAATGAAGACTTTCATTATCAATACTGGAGTAGAAAACTTTTTTATGGTTACTGGAGGTTATAGAATTCCTGATAAGGAAGTTAGTGCTTTCACAAACCAAGAGAAGCATTATTATCAATTAAACAATAAGGTATGCAATACTCTACTATGTTCAATGACTAGGAACACATATAGCCAAATTTCTTCTTGTGAAACAGCTAACTGTATATGGAAGAAACTTGAAGTTACTCATTTTGGCAAATCTAAAGCGATTGATACTAGAAGAGATATGTTGAGAGCTGAGTATCATGGTTTTAACTTTCCTTATGGAGAACGTATAAACAAAGTACAATAAAGGTTTATGAATATCGTGAATAGCTTACAATCCATGGGATAGAAAGGTCTGGATGATGAAGCTCTTGTAGATAAGATTATTGATATTATGCCCAATGAGTAGGAATCAAAGAGAACAACTATTGATGAGAATAGGAAGGTCACTTAAATTTCCTTAGATGAGCTGTTTGGAACTCTTCTTCAACATGAAACAAGGATGAAGAGAGATGCTGACAACATAAAAAAGAAGAATGGGAATAGTACTGTTGCTTTTACTATAACATCAAATCACATGAAATCTAAGACTCCTAATAGAGTAACTAGATCCAAGTATAATAAGGTTACTATTCAATCCGAATCTAGTGAGAGTAAAGTCTCAGAAAATGAGTTAGTTAATCTTGCTCGAAGAATGAACAAGATAACTAGTCAATGGAATTTACAATCCAAGTATAAGAAGAAGGAAAGGAAAGAAAAGAAAGATTCATAGGTCACATGATATGAATTCAAGATAATTGGACACATACAACTTGATTGTCTTATGATTAAAAAGAAAGAAAGAAAAGAAAGACATTCTGAAAGGAACATGAAGAAGTTTTACAAAGCCAAAGCTAAGAAAAGTCTGAAAACTAATACTACTTGGAGTTCTAGCTGTGGAGACTCTTCAGAGAGCGAATCTTTAGAATATGATTCATCAGCTCAGAAGAATATGAGATTCATTGCTAATACTTCTTTTCCAAATACATGCCTTATGGCCAAGGTACGCTCTGCCGAGGCTTTAACAAATTTATCTCTTGATAAGAATTACTATTTCGAAAATAGTACTTCTAATGTAGATACTTCATCCTCAGAAAGTGAAGAACCTTCATATGAAGAAGTATCTAGATTTTCTATGTTACTTGAAGCAAAAAATTGTAAAATTTATAAGTAATTAGACAAGGAAAATACTAGGGAAGAAATTCATACAAAATAGATTTCAGATATTTTTTCAGATCTTAAAGATAAAGAAGAGTTTTTATAATAACTTTCTAAAGACCTTGAGAAAGAAAATTCTGATAAGGAAGAACTTTATAAAGATCTTAAGAATTCTATTTTAAAGATGAAAGTTTTTGAGGAAAAATCTAACTCTAAGGAAATGATTCCTGAGGATAGGAATTTAGTTGTTAGACTAAAATCTGAAATATTTTCTCTTAAGAAGCTTCTTGCAAAATTTACTCCTGGGAAGGAAATTTTTTACAAGATGTATTCTCAAATTAAACCTCATAGAAACACTACTAGAGTAGGTTATACTCACCAAAAACCAGTTTTCAATAAAAACTATTTTGTTCCTTCTAGAGCCCTTTTTTTCACTAAGTGTCAAAGTGGTGGGCATTGGAAGAAAAATTGTTCTTTGAATAGAGTTCAATATCTTGGGTTTCATAAAGCATATTTCTCTAAAAAAATGTGGATACCCAAAATTTTGTTATCTGAAAATCTCAGATCCAAACAAGTTTTGATTATGAAAGTCTAATTATTTTCTTATTTTCAGGAAGATTAAGGGAGTACCAACAACAATACTTGGTACATGGATAGTGTATGTTTCTGGAATATGACTGGTAACAAAAACTATTTCGAAAATATTATCAAGAAGAAAGGAGGAAAATTAACTTTAGGAGATAATTCTCAGGGAGAAATTGTTGGTATAGGTAATATTGTTCTTCTTGGAAAAACTTTGATTTCAAATGTTTTGTTTGTTAAGGGTCTTAAGCACAACCTCATTATCATAATTCAATTATGTGATGAAGGATACCTTTTGAATTTTAGGAATGATAAGTTCTTAGTACACAATTTCAAGGAAGAGTTTATTCTTTCTTCCCATAAGAAAGAGAATGTTTACACATTAAACATAGAAGACCTTAGGAGCAAAGACTTACCTTTCCTTAGTGCAATGGAAGATCATTCTTGGTTATGGCATAGAAGTCTAGGTCACTGTAACCTTATAAACTTATGTAAACTCTCTAATAAGAAACTAGTTAAGGATCTACTGGATCTTAGATTTGATTCTTCTAAAGTTTGTGATCCTTGTCAATATGGAAAGCAACATAACTCTTGGTTTAAATCAATCGGTGAAGTCTCAACAACTAATTCATTACAGTTGGTGCACATGGATCTTTTCGGTCCAACACAAACTGGAAGCATTGGAGGAAAATACTATGTGTTTGTTCTAGTTGATAATTACACTAGCTTTACATTGGTCTATTTTCTAACAAATAAGTCTGAAGATTTTTCTTATTTCAAAAGTTTTAGAGACCATGTAAAAAATGAGAAAAAACCTCCACTAAAAACTATTCATAGTGATCATGGAGGAGAATTTCGGAATTCGGATTTTGAAACTTTTTGTAGTAGAAAAGGTATTACTCAAAACTTTTCAGCACCTAGAACTCCTCAACAAAATGGTGTAGTTGAAAGAAGAAATATAATTATTCAAGAGATAACTAGAACCATGTTGAGTGAATATTCTATAGCTAGAAATTTCTGGGTTGATGCTGTAAGTACTACTTGTTACAATATAAATTGAGTTTTGATTAGACTTTTTCTTAATAAAACACCTTATGAGTTATGGAATGGTAGAAAACCAAGACTTTCCTACTTCAAAGGTTTTGGTTGCAAGGTATTCATCTTGAATACTAAATATAACTTACAAAAATTCACACCAAAATATGATTATGGAATTTTCTTAGGTTACTCCACAACTTCTAAGGCTTATAGAGTTTTGAATAAAAACACTTGTACTATTGAAGAAATAGTACATGTAAAATTTGATGAAACTGATCCTTTTGTTTTTAAACCATCCCAACCTACATCCTCAGATGTGTTTTTAAAAACTGATTATCAACCTTTGATAGAAGATACTTCTGATAAAGAAAATTTTCAAGAAGATGCTTCTGGAACATTTACCCTAGAAAACTTTCTACCCTATGTTGATGAACAAGTTTTACAAAACCCAAGCCAGGTGTTTCTTAAGAATCATCCCAGTGATAGTATCATTGGTGATGTACATCAACCTGTAGGGACTAGAATTTCCTTAAGGAATGAATTAGAACATCTAGCATTCCTTTCCTAATTAAAACCAAAAATAACTGATGAAGCTTTAGGTGGTGATGATTGGATCAAAGCCATGGAAGATGAGCTAAATGAATTCGAAAGGAATAAAGTCTGGACCTTGGTTGAAATACCTAAGGAAAGTTCTATTATTGGAGTAAAATGGGTCTTCAGAAACAAGTGTGATGAAAATGGAGTCATTGTTAGAAATAAATCTAGACTAGTTGCTAAAGGCTATAATCAGCAAGAGGGAATAGACTATGAAGAAACCTATGCTTCAGTAGATAGACTTGAATCTATTCGTATCTTACTTTCCTTTGCATCATTCTTAAATTTTAAAATTTTTCAAATGGATGTGAAATGTTCTTTTCTTAATGGTTATGTGCAAGAGGAAGTTTTTGTTGAACAGCCTTCTGGCTTTGAAGATACAAAACATCCTAATCATTTTTTTAGACTTACCAAAGATTTATATGGACTTAAACAAGCCCCACAATCTTGGTATGATATACTTACATGATTTTTTCTTCAAAATAAATATGTTAATGTAAATACAGATCCATCCCTTTTTATAAAGAAAGATAAGAAAAATGTTTTGATTGTTCAAATATATGTCGATGACATTATATTTGGTTCAACTCAGCAATCTTTAACTGATTCCTTTGTGGATCTAATCAAATCTGAGTTTGAAATGAGTATGATGGGCGAGTTAACATTTTTCCATGGTTTTCAAATTTCTCAAAAACCAGAAGGAATCTACATATCCTAACATAAGTATATTAAAGATCTTCTTAAAAAGTATGGTTATGACAACACTAAGAGTATAAGTACTCCTATTGATACCTTAAACACACTTGATCTTGATGAATCTGGGAAACCAGTAGATCAAACATCTTTTAAAGGTATGATAGGAAGCCTACTATACTTGACAGCTAGTCGACCAGACTTGATGTTTTCAGTATGCTTATGTACAAGATATCAATCCAATCTTAAGGAATCTCATTTAAAGGCAGTGAAAATAATTTTTCGCTACTTAAAGGGAACCATGGATTTAGGACTATTTTATACTTCTGGAAATGATTTTGTTTTAAAGAGTTTTTCGGATGCTGACTTTGGTGGATGTAGAATGGATAGAAAAAGTACATCTAGAACTTGTCATTTCTTAGGAGATTCATTAGTTTTTTGGTCCTGCAAGAATCAACACACAGTAGCACATTCCACTGTTGAAGCTGAATATGTAGCAGTTAGAAGTTGTTGTGCTCAAGTATTGTGGATGAAATATGCACTCACAGATTATGGCTTGAGTTTTACTAAGACTAAAATTTTGTGTGATAACACAAGTGCCATTACCCTTAGTAAAAACCCTGCACATCACTCTCATGAAAAAAACATAGATATTAGGAAACACTTTCTTAGGGATCACACACTTAAAGGAGATATCATTCTTCACTTTATCGGAATGCAAGATCAACTTGCTGACATTTTCACAAAATCTTTACCCTCTGATAGATTTGAATACATTAAACAGAAGTTAGGAATGATAACCGTAAGGTAATCCTTCTTCATTAACTTCTTGTTGAAAAAATCTCCTTACAGTAATAAACTCCTTTTCATAGGGGGAGTACATTTTATTATGAGTTTTTCAAAAAAAAAATTAATGAGTTTTCCAAAAAATATCATTATGAGCCTTTCAAAATTTTCGGAATCGAAATTTCGTAATGAAATTTTTGTACTGAAATTTTCGTAACGAAATTTTCATACTGAAACTTTCGTAATGAAATTTTCGTGTTGAAACTTTCATAATGAAATTTTTGTAATGAAACTTTCGTAATGAAATTTTTGTACTGAAACTTTCATAATGAAATTTTCGTACTGAAACATTCGTAATGAAATTTTCGTACTGAAATTTTCAGAACTGAAACATTCGTAATGAAATTTTTGTCCTGAAACTTTCGTAATGAAATTTTCGTACTGGAACTTTCGTAATGAAATTTTTGTATTGGAACTTTCGTAATGAAGTTTTCGGAACTACAATTTTCATAATGAAGTTTTCGGAACTAAAATTTTTGTAATGGAAATTTTCAAAACTGAAACTTTCATAATGAGATTTTTCGTACTCATATTTTTTGTACTAAGATTTTTGTACTCATACTTTTCGTATTGGAGTTTTTGGTACTCAAAATCTTTTCAACTTTAAGATTTTTCATAGTTAGTTTTTCGTAGTCAAATTTTTCTTCAAGAAGAATATTACCTATTACGAATAAACTTCCTGGCCAATCCAAAAGGTATTATTTCCTTACTTAAGTTTTCATAGTCATATTTTTCATGCCGGTATTTTCCTATGAGTTTTAAAATTTCTCGGATTCTAGTTTTCTTATATCCATTTTTTTCTTAAAACCTCAAAAGATCGGATTCAAAATTTCCTTGTGGGTATGTTTTCAACCGTCAGATCAGATCGAAGGGTTTTTCAACCATTAGATGGTTTTTGGATGTTCAAAGTTCAACTCCATTGCCTATATTAAGGGCACCCCTGGTGGTTGTCCCACATCGATTTCAAGCTCTCGCGTATCGAAGCTCTGCATCGGTTGTTAAATGCCGTTCCGAATCTTCTAGAGATCTTCATTCCAAATGTCTGCTGAAGTAACTTCTTAGGATATGTCAACTACGAAGCCAATCTCATAGTGGTTAGTTTACTGGGAGAGGTTAGTGCATCCGATTTTCTACCAGTATGATTCTATTATATCTAAGAATATTAGATTGAATGGATGGGAGGAGGTTTTCTTATCAAAGCCAGAGAAACAGGATCCCGTTTATACAAATTTTCTTTTTGAGTTCTATGAGTCTATTTCCTTCCTTGAGGAAGACGGTAGAGAGTTATTTTCTTTAAAGTCTTATGGGAAGAGTACAAATTATCTTACACCAAGGCTGCAAGATTGGTGGGTTTATCTTATGAAGTTGAAGCTGAGTTTTGTTCACATAAGCTTCTAGATGAGCAAGTAAGTTTCAAAAAAGTGATGGCATTGAAATTCCTTGGACTTAAAGATGTCAAGACAGCTAAGATTGCTCATCTCTCTTAGAATAATCAGATTCTACAGCTGTAGGTACAAAGTTTTCTCGTACCAAGAAGGGGTGACAAGGATAATCTCAAAAAGAGTGACATTTACATCCTAGATTTCATGGTAAATATATGGAAGATAAATTTGATGAGGAATGTTTTGATTACAGTTAAGAATATTAAAGAAGGGAATCTGAAATCTCAGATCATAATGTATCCGACCTTGCTTTCTAGGCTTATCATTAGATGTATTGATTCATTTAAAGTTTCTTTCACTTCCAAGAAAATAAATTGCAAGGTAATGTTGGTTAGTGATGATACATTAAAGAGAATAAAGATGGGTTTTTCTGAAGAATCCAGAGAATTCTACCCTTTACTAGAGGAAGAGGCTGAGGCAGCTCAGAAAGATCAACAAACTACGGAACCATCTAAAAAGGCAGAGATGAAAATAAAGTTGAAAGAAGTGGTGGCTGAAGACAAGACCCAGAAAGCTATGGAAACTCAATCTGAACCACCCAAGCCAAAGAAAAAAAGCCTACCCAGATGAAGTGGCTGCTAAATGGAGGAAAGACAAGGAGAAAAGGAAATAAGGGGATCCATAGTTCGGATTGGACCATACTGAGGCTAAGGCCTTAAAAGAGATAGCTTCTGATGAGTTATAAAAGCAAGAAAAAGAGAAGAAAATGAAAAAGAAGATGTTTGAAGTTGATCTTGTACAATCTCTGTTGAGAGATACTGAAATAGCATTTGAGAAGATTCCCATTCCGGAAACTTTTGATGTCCAACCATTACCAGAGACCCCTGGGAAGAAATACTCCACTCTGGAAACGTCCAAAGGGAAAGAAGTTGTTTAAAGAACAGAAGAAGAAGTTGTTGAGAGAGTAAAGGAAGAATAAGAAGAAGGAAGGAAGTGATGATGTGGATGACTCGATCAAATAAGTGGAAGATTATCAAGAAAAGGATGAATTCTCCAAATTAGTCACTCTGGGAAAGAGAGTTGAGAAAGAAAGTAGGAAGGATGATGATAAGCAAGAGGAAGAGAAGGAAAATGTTTTTTATGATGAGGAAGAATCCTATGAGAATAATTTTATAGAGGAAGGAGCAGAAAAGGAGAAAATAGATGAAGACTAGATTGTTCAACTATCAGAGAGTGAGGAAGAATCTCCAGATGATCAATCCATTCAAAAAACTGATAAAGGAAAGCAAGTGCTCATAGATAAACCAACAAAAGATATCATCAGGAAGAAAGAAGTTGGTGGTTCTTCTAAAAGGAAGTTAGTACAAATTGAAGAATAACAATCCCCAAGAAAATTATCGGATTTGGAGTCATCAGCACACAGCCGTGACATTGTTGTCGAGTCTTTGAAAAAGTTGGTAGAAACCATTCCGATTTTCCCCACTATTGACTCCCGATGCCAGATGCTGCAACATAGTCTAAATCAGAAATCAGAATCCTTATACATGGTGATGGATAAGTGTGTGAAAATTGAAGCTGACCATAGAAATTTTCTTATCAACTATGATGTACACAGGAAATCATGCAGCAAAATCACTTTGTGTTCTAAGAAAGATAAAGAAGAAATGAATGAGTTTGATCGTTTTCAGAATTATGTTAAAGATGCCTTTAACACCGAGGACTCCAAGATTAAGAATCTTCAGGATGATCTAATCATTGAGAAAAGTTCTCGGAGTCAATATGTGATGGACTTGAATGATAAGGTTAACTCTCTTGCTCAAAATTTTAAAAGGGATAGAGATCTCCGGATTGAGCTCCAAGAAAAACTTGTAAAGCAAGATGAGTTATTGAAGATGCAAGAAGAGGCCATGAAGGCTCAGGTAGAAGTTTTGAAATCTCCAGATGAAAGAATAAAAGCTTTGGAGAAGCAAGATGAGGAGGATCAAAAAGATTTGAAGAAGCTGAAAACCTTGCTGAATAAGCTAATCCCGAAGGAAAAGGAAGATAAATAGACTTAATCTGATCTTTTGTTGCATTTGTATTTCCTTGTAAAAATTTTGTTTCAACACTAACGAAATTTTGGTTGGATGTATCTTGTGTTACTATGTACTAATGTTTCAGGTACTATAATTCTTTTCCATTCCCTTAAATTATTTTTGAAAATCACAAAGGGGGAAAAGGAATAATAACTACTCAAAAGAGGAGAAGAAAAATTTAAAATGGAGAAGGAAAAATTTCTAAGTGAAATATCCTTAAAGAAAGGGGGAGTTCCTCATTACGAAGTTTTTCATTCTCATGATAATGAAAACTCCATTCCAGAAATTCAGAATACAATCCTTTGAGTTTCAATACCTAAGGGGGAGTTAGTTGTATTCACTATCATTCATGAACAAAGGGAGATAAGTTTTAATTTCAAACTCTAATGAAAATTTTCAAAGTCCATATATTCTTTTTTGTAAGGTTGTTTGTGCTTTCCAAAAAGGGGGATATTATTGAGTCAATAAGTTTTTACTTATGAATTTTCCATTCCTTCTTGTTTTGAAAATCACATACACCCTATACTTAAGAAAATCTACATTTTACTTATATAAGGAAAATTTCCTTCTCAAATGAATTTACCCCCAACATATTTTCATTGATCATATCAATATTTTCCTTAATCATAAAAATAGTATTCATAACAAAAACCTCGGAATCATATAATACTTAGATATGAAGCATTATGTTTTAGGATCCGAATTTCAGATATGAACTGTAATGAAGTTCCAATCCGAATTACGGATATGAACTGTAATGAAGTTCCACTCCGAATTCTGGATACGAACTCTATTGAAGTTCCATTCCGAATTCTGGATACGAACTCTCATATAGTTCGACTCCAAATTTTGGATACGAACTCTCATATAGTTCGACTCCGAATTATGGATACGAACTCTCATATAGTTCCATTCTGAATTCTGGATACGAACTCTAACAAAGTTCAACTCCGAACTTTTACTAGTTCGACTCTGAACTTTTACTAGTTCGACTCCGAACTTTTATGAGTTCGACTTAAAACTTTTACTAGTTCAACTCCAAACTCTGTAAGTTCAGATTCTGAACTCTGGTGAAACCAGACTCCAAATTTCCTTAGAAATTCATACTCCAGATTTCTATAGAATTCAGGTTCTGAATTCCTATAAAACAGAATCCAAATATCCTTTTATCATAGACTCCGAATTCCATTTTGGTTAGACTCCTAAATTTTATTTTCTTACACTCCAAAATTCAGTTTTTCTTATTCTTAAACTTGTTTCATTATAAAACGATGTCGTTCCTTCAGTTTCACATTTTTTTTATGAAACAATGTCATCTATTCTGTTTCTAACTAACCGTTGGTTGAGTGACACATGTACAGGTCCCTCTGAAATTTAAGGAAAAATATGACTGTTGGAGGAAGGAGTCGACTTTTCCAACTGAGTCTATAAATAGGAGCTCATTTGAAAGATCTCACAACACTGAAGTTGATCACTCTAGAGACCACACGCTGTTTATGTGATTTCTAGAGAGAGAAGATTTTCATGCCTTGTCCATACTGAACTGCTCGTTCAGATTGCTTCGTGACTCCGAATGTTGGTGATTACATTTGAGGGCTTCTGGGGATAGAAAGATAGAGGTTCCAACACCTTGAAGTTGAGGGCTTCATTGCTGAGGAAGACATAAGTGCTGACTACCTTATAGTTGAGGGCTTGTGAGGATAGTAAGACAGAGACTCTGATCTTCATATCGAGGGCTTAACCTGGTGTGGGTAAGACAGACTTGCTTGAAAGTATAAATCAAGGGACCTTTATCCAAGGTTGTTGGATTCCTTTCCCTTTGGGTTAAAATATTAATGTCTTGTTACTTGTAGTTTTACTACTTGTTTTCCCACTGCATTTTATATTGTAAGGAAATTATAACTTTCTTATATTGCCTTACACTTGTACTCTGATTAATTTAGATTCTATACGCTATAAGGTAGAATCTCATATTGTAAACTTTGGTTAAGTTTCATTTTCCAGATCCATATTTCGGGAACCAGTTTTTCGGAATCAATTTCTAGATTTAAGCAAGTGTACAGAACTAGAAGATTTTAACTTCATACTTTGTTCCAATCTTTGAATTGGTGTTAGAGGTTTTGTGAATTTTTTTATTTTAACTTTGTTAAATTTATATCTTTCCTTGTTTAAGAAATTTTTTAAAGTGTACAATTCACCCCCCTCTTGTATATTGAGCTTCTACATCGTTATATCAATCCTACAATTGCTATCAGAGGTTGTAAACCTCATACTTTATACCAATCCTATATTATCTATAAGACAGATCGGGTTCCAGTTCTAATTCCTCCCAGGTGAGTACATGCATTGGGTCAGGCTTGTATTTTCTCAACCATGATACGTGGAATACATCATGAACTTTGGAGAGACTTGGCGGAATTTCCAAATGGTGTGCTACAAACCCAATTAGTTCTTGAATTTCGAAAGGTCTGATGTACCTGGGACTCAATTTACCCTTCTTACCAAAACATATAACACCCTTCCATGGAGATACCTTCAAGAAAACATGATCTACTATATGAAATTCCAAATACTTCCTTCAGTTATCGTCATAACTCTTCTGCTTACTTTGAGATGATTTGATGTGGGTTTGGATTACCTTTACCTATTCCATAGTTTTCTCAACAAGTTCGGGGTCTACGAGTTTTCTTTCACCAATATCATCCCAACAGGTTGGTGTGTGACATCTATTTCTGTATAATGCTTCATATGGTGCCATCTGAATAATTGAATGGAAGCTATTATTATAGGAAAATTCTACCAGAGGAAAATATTGATCCCATATACCTTGAAAGTCAAGTGAGAAAGATCTAAACATGTCTTCTAAGGTTTGAATAGTCTGTTCTGATTGTCCATCAGTTTGAGTGTGGTAGGCAGTGCTCAAACGAAGTTCTGTATCCAGGGATTTCTGAAGACTTTTCCAGAATATTGATGTAAAACGGGGGTCACGATCAGAAACAATCGATAGGGGTACTCCATGAAGTCTTACAACTTCATTAATATACAGTCTTGCTAAGCATTCTAGTGGTAAATCTTCTCTTATAGCAAGAAAATGAACTGACTTGGTAAGACGATCAACAATGACCCATATTGCACCATTCCTTCTAGGAGTCTTTGGTAGTCCCATGAAAAATTCCATCATAATATTATCCCATTTCCACTCAGGTATGAGAAGAGGTTTCATGACTCCTACAGGTTGTTTCCTTTTATATTTCACTTGTTGAGAAACCATACATCTTGACACAAAATCAGTAATCTCCCTCTTCATGTTGTCCCACCAAAAACATTCCTTCAAATCCCTATAAATTTTGGTGCTCCCAGGGTGTATAAAGAAATTATATCTATGAGAATCATCCAACAATTCTCTTTTTAGATAAGGTATATCAGGAACACAAAGTCTCTTCCCAAATTTCAAAATTCCATCTTCATATACACAGTCACTCAATCTTCTATTATTCATAGCTTTAATCTTCTTTTGAAACTCCTCATCATCATCTTGATAACTTTTTATCCTTTCTAGTAATTATGGTTTAGAAACCATTTGAAAAAGAATTGATATTTCACCTTCCATGGTTATTCTCATATCCATATTTACTAGATCCATGTATATAGGATCCTTTTGAACTCTCATCTTGTTCAAAACTCCATGATCCTTTCTATTTAAAGAAAATTCCACCTTATTTGCCTTCCTCGGGTGGTAGTGTATAGTGAAATCATAATCCTTGAGTAGTTCAAGCCATCTCTTTTGCCTCATGTTGAGTTCTTTCTGTGATAAAATATACTTCAAACTCTTGTGATCAGTATATATCTCACATTTTAACCATAGATATAATGTATCTATATCTTCAAAGAAAAGATTATAACTGATAACTCAAGATCATGAGTAGTATAGTTTTGTTCATGAATTTTTAGCTGTCGTGATGCATAGGCAATAACTCTATCATCATTAATAAGGACATAACCAAGTCCTTTCATTGAGGCATCACTATAAATAACAAACCCATCGTTCCCTAATGGTAGAGTCAAGATAGGAGAATTGACTAATATTATCTTTAATTATTCAAAACTTTCTTCACACTCTTTTGTGCAAACAAATTTAAACCCTTTACTTGTGAGCTTGGTTAATGGGTTACATAATCGGGAAAAATTATGTACAAAATGGTGATAATAACCTACTAAACCAATAAAACTGCGTACAAAAGTTATACTCATCGGTGCTGGACATTCTTGGATTGCCTTGGTCTTTGAAGGATCAAAGGAAATTCCATCCTTAGAAACAATATGGCCATGAAAGGAATTCTCTTGAATCCAGAATTCACACTTTCTAAACTTCCCATATAATTTATTTCATCTAAGAGTTTTCAGGATAACGTGCAAGTGATTTTCATGATCTTTGTAGATTTTGGAGTATACCATGATATCATCATTAAATACCACTAAAAATTTATCAATATATTCTTTGAAAAACCTATTCATTAGATCCATGAAGATAGAGGGTGCATTAGTCAATCTAAAAGGCATTACTGTAAACTCATAATGCCCATACCTAGTTTGAAATGATGTCTTTAAAATGTATTCCTTCTTAATGCACAATTGATGGTATCCGGATCAAAGGAGAATCTTTGAAAAATACTGAGCTCCATGAAGTTGTTCAAATAAATCATCATTGCTAGGAAGGGGATACTTTTTCTTTATTGTTATAGCATTGATCTCCCTGTAGTTAGTGAAAAACCTCATAGATCCTTCTTTCTTCTTAACAAAAAAGACATGGGATCCCCATGGAGAAACAATAGGGTGAATAAATACCTTATTACTCAATTCCTCTAGTTGTTTCTTTAGTTCCAGTAGTTCCACAGTGGCCATTCTATAAGGGGTCTTCAATATGGGTCTTGAACCATGAATTAAATCAATGGAAAACTAAATTTCTCATTCTAGAGAATTTCCAGGTAAATCTTCTAGAAGCACATCAAAATATTCTTGCACAGTAGGTACATATTCTATTTGAACATTCCATTCCTCACCCATAGTTATTTCATTATCTTCCTCCCCAATAATTAAATTTAGTTGAGCTACTGGGGGTGGATCTAGATAAGAATTAGGTGGTGAAGTTTCTAATATAAAGATAAGGTACTCCTTATCATCATCGAGAATTGTAACCTCCTTATTCATACAATAAATTTTTTCATCATGGTCCGAAAGACAATCCATACTGAGGATTATATCAAATTCAATCATGGGTATGCCGATGAGATCAGCAGATAAAGAATATTTATATACCATAATGGGGACTGATTCACAAAACATTGTTGCAATGATACTTCCCTTAAGAGTATTGACTGAAATCTCCCTTGTTAAATCAAATTGAAAATATATAATTTTCTTAGAAAACTGGGAAGATATGAAACAATGCAATGATCTAGAATAAAATAAAGCATTTTATAAATTTGAAGAAACAATTAAATTACCTACCATCATGTCTTTCGAAGCATCAAACTCAGTAGTAGTGATAACACAATCTTGGCCCTGATCACTTGGCCTTTACTGTGGTAAGTTTCCTTGGAACTTAGGAAATTCATTTTCATAATGCCCCCTTTCTCTACAATTGTAGCATTCAACATTGATAGCCACTTTCTTCCCCATGCAATCATGAGCTTGGTGGACCTTTTCACCACACTTGTAACAGACTCCCATTCCCTTCAGGCATGTACCAGGGTGTTTCTTCCCACATTTACTACAATATGGATATTCAACCTTTTCCTTATTCACCTTGTTTCCATTTCTAGAGTGTTCAACAGATCTTTTTTTCTCTTTATTTAATTTAAAGTCGCAAGACTTAGAGAATTCGTTTTCTATCTTGATAGCATATGAGAAAATATATTCATATGAAGAGAAGGATTTTGAGACCAATAATCGATGGAGAAATGGTTTTAACCCATCAAAGAAACGATCAATATTACTTCTTGGGTTATGTATATAATTTTCAGTATGCCTTGCTAACCATGTAAATTTAGCTTCATACATTGCGACATTATCCTCCTCCTTTTGCCTTATATTTAGAAATTGTCTTTCTATATCTGCATGAAGGTCATGAGGAAAATATTTTTCTATGAAAATCTCTTTAAACTCCCTCCATTCCATATTTGACACTTCCTCATCTTCCTTTTTTTGAATAAATGACCACTATTGATCAACATCTCCAATGAGGTGGTAAACTTCCATGGAAACTTTTTCCCGTTTTCTACTCCCCAAGGAATGGAATATTTTCTCTAAGGAATTTATCCATTGCTCAGCTACTAATGGATTTTTACTCCCATTGAATGTTGGTGGTTTTTTCCTCATAAAGTGATCTAACATTGATCCTCCACGCTGTGGATCAAGGTGCTCTATATGGGTAAGGTTATTATTTATAACCTAAGTTAGTTGTCCTAGTATGGTGATAAGCTGATCAACACCAGTTGCTTCACCAGCTCTACTATAATTATCTTGATTATGAGGGTAATCCCTACATGGATTACGTGCATTGATAGAGTTTACATTCTTTCCTCGAGGAACCATTTCTAAACAATGGCATAAACTAGATTAGTTTATGAATCGAAATACATAATTCCAAACTTGTAAAAAACTTAACATAAATTGAATAGTTTATGGATATAATTCAGAATCATAAAAATGTTTTCTTTGAGGAAGTTTATACTCATAAACCCTTCATAATGGTTTGTAAATAAAATGAGAATTATCCTAAGCATATCCCCCAGGAGTGTCGTAACCAAGAGTGCAACAAGGCTCATTATCATGCACCAGTTCCCATTCGATTCTAGATCAAAGTGGTGTTTTTGGGGTTTACCACTAGGTTCATATGTGCCAAAGACACCTCTACCTGATTGTATATAGATAGGGATGCATAGCTTAGAAAACTCACAAAATATCTATAATAACAAAATTCTAGGAAGCTCTTCTATACTAATCCTCAAAGTCTATCTTAGGGTAATGTGCTCTAATCAGAGATTATCTAAATCTAGATTCCAAGGTTTATTCTAAAATTCCTTTGATATCAATTGTAATGTCCCGACCCTAGTTACATAGAGTTGGTGCATTATTATATAACATTGGCATGATCACAAAAGATCATGTCTCGAAAGACCTATTAGTTTTGTTGCCTTGAAAATACTAGATACATTCATAAGTTTTACATTAAATTATACAATGAAAAACAAAAACAACATAGTCTCCATAGGCCACACTCATATCCCTTAGGCTATCCCTGAAGGTCAGTCATAATATACTTATTCACATCTAGGAAAAATAAAACATATAAAGGGGTGAGCTCAGATGCTCAGTAAGGATAACAATATAGCAGAAACTTTCATAAATAAGCATAAAAATTTAAGGCAATGTAAGACTAGAACAAAATCCTTTTAAACATGAACTTCAGAATAATAAGGAAAATATAAAATCAAATAATTCCATTTACTTATTCACATTGATATTCTACCAGTCGAATAATCACATGCAATATCAATAAACACTTCCATAATGATGGAATGCATAATGCCAGACTTCATGACCACATAGTCAAGGCCTTATGCCAAGAATACAAATAAGATTTTGTTAAGGCCTTGTGCCAAGATACTAGTTTGTCTCATGATACCTACCAATGCATCGAGGATCTATAGTGGGCTCCACCCATCACATATTAAGTCCAATGTATTCCGTATACGAAAAGGTTTAAACATAACATAAACTTTCATATTAAAACTAGCATACAAAATGTCAATACATTATCCATAAACCATGAATGGTATAAAAATAACACATCCATAGTCAAACATATCAAAAAAACTTGAATAAAATATAAAAGTTTTGTATCATAATAAATCAACTTCAAACAAGCTTAAAATCCATCAAAAGATGTTGACATAGATGAAATCAAAACTTTTTAGAGAAATATATCTTCCTATTTTGAAATCATTTAAAACTCATATAATTATAAAAGAAAACAATTATTTTGAAAATATTCTTATAATATTGTAAGGGATTATTTGATGATGTTATAACGGTGGAAAATAGCCGCACCCTCCCTATAAGTTAAAAAAACATTCTTACCCTAATTTTGTCAAAAAGGTCATAAATTACCTTGTTTGGAAAACGACAGAAAGATTCATTTAAGAACATATAAGGTCAAATAAGTGTATAAATTACTTTAAACCTTTGTCTAGTAAATAGTAAAAATGTTTTGAAATACATTTTTAAGAAACATGGATGTGGATGATAAAGAGATCCTAGTAGATAATTACGTATAAACAACCTCAGATAATGAAGAGATTGTGAAATTAACCCTTAGCTTGTTATTTTCCTTGGTCGAGGGTAGGTTAACCTCTTGTATAGTGGTGAAATAACTGTTATTAAATTATACAAGAACCATATACAACAATATGATATCATATATGATCTTCTAATATTTCTTTGTTAATTATATTTCAGTAGAATCATCGTTTCCGGTGTTAACTGATTCCTTTTCCTTTATATGCTTTGTTACGTAAGTACTTTTTGTTGTGAATATGATGTGTCTTATTATTAATCATAATGATATTAAGTCTTTAAACATTATTTTTAATCATAAAATGAAAATTAGTCTTGAATGGATACGATGTGGAATGAATCTCATCGCGTTCATGGAGACGGTAATCCGTACGTACGCACGAGCGACAATATCATTATTTTGATATTAAAATAATATATAATTGGATGTTATATAATATATAAAGAATCATTATCATTATGTATTTATTATTTAAATCAATTATACATCATTATTATACCCATCTAAATAATAATGTATTGAATAACAACTACACCACGACGTGGAGATGGTAAGTCGTGCGTACGCACGTATGGTGACATGTCATTCAAAGGATGGATAGAATAATGAAAATTCTTGTACCATATTTATAAAAACATCACATTATATATAAGATACTAGAGTTATTAGTTTATAATGGAAACAAAAAAGAAAGAGTAAGAGGAAGAAGAAAATAACTTGAATGAGGTGATGAAATATTTACCTCTTCTTCGGGTTCTTCCTTTTGATTTGATCAAAAGGGCTCCCTAAGTTGGATTTCTGACTAAAGTAAGGCCTCTAGGATTAAATTAGGATAGTTGATAGGATATTTGGGTAGGTTTTGGCTGAGACAAATGGCTTTTAAGGTGTGGATTTGGGGTAAGGGTAAGTGACCTTTTATAAGAGGTGTGAGGGGCACCTTAGGAAAAGATTGAAATATTATTTTACAATAAAATTATTTTCGTTTTCTAATGGATCCAAAATGATTTATTTCGGGGATAAAGTGTGGATGGGTCAAAAACCACTAAACCAATAGGCTTTAGATAGGTTGGGTCACTATATTAACCTTATCTTCTAGATTTAACTCTTAGTTAATTAGTTTGAAATTTACCATGTCTCTTTGTATTTTTATATTATATGGTTAATAAACTTATTATAATATTCCAAGAGAATATAAAGTGGTTAATTAATGACATATATATATTATTATTTAATAAATTTGGTAGAAACTTATATTTTTAGGAATAGAATAAAATGTAATAATATAATATTTTTAAAAAACTCTTTTATGTCAATTTTAACACTATATGCTATTTTGTTTTTGTTAAATTACTCACATCATTATTAATTCTAAAAAAATTCATTTAATCAATCATAACATGTCACATTAACCTATAAAATTAGTGTATGGCATAAAAAATTTCAAATTTTATTTATTTTAACATTTATAATACCATTTATTTGATTCATTCATTAATAAGGAAAATACTACATCATCATTATGTCATAAATAAATTTAATTATTCAATGTCTAAAAATTATAAATAAAATACCATTATGTAGGGAATCTTTTTATATTTCTAATTAATATTTATTGTCTAAGATATAACATATATAATTTAATGTAAAAATTGTTTTACTAAAATATATATGTATATGTCATTTTTGTATTTACTTTAACTTAATTAATATAAAGTATCATTATCAATTACAAGTGGCTCCATGGGGTCCCAAAATTGACCCAAGGATGCCCATGGTCGGACATGTATCAGCCAATTGGGTAAGAACATGTGTTAGGGTAATTTAATATTATCATAATATTATTTTTTACCCGTATTTACTGGATTTACCCTTTAACCATGATAAATAAAATATTTACCGAAGTAATTATTCAAAATGTATAAAAATAAAAGTTACATTTTTACACAATTCGGACCTCTGGATTATAAATATGGAATCCATTTTTATAAATTCAAAATACAGAAGTGGAAGAAATTAATTTAAAATTAATTCCTGTTGTTAAAACAAAAAGCGTATTTTTAAGAAATAATAAATATCAATAGATTGACACTTGCTTATGTCCACTTTAAATGAGAAATTATGTCCAATTACCAACATTGGATTAAATGGTAAAAATATAATCTAATTATACTTAAAAACCACTCAATAGTATAATTTAACACTATAAATTATTTTGATTAAAAAAGTTTTTTTTAGTAAAATTTAGTATTTTTCACTATTCATAAAAAACTGAATGTTTTTAGAAAAATACCAAAAATTCACCCTAATATAATTTTTATATTCTGAACCCAAAAATGAAGTCAATTTTTAAATATAAAATTGATAAAATTTCAAAAAGTGGGTATTACTATTCACAACGTCTAGTTTGATTGGTCACGATGTGTTCGAATCTCGAAGTTGCATACAATGCAAGCTATTACATTAATCAAAGGGAAATGTACTGTGGAATCTTGGGGTGTTACATTCTCCCCTCCTTAAAATAATTTCATCCTCAAAATTTATAAAATGTTAATACATTAAAATATTCGGGTGGTTCTTCATCACAAGTTCCTCGGGTTCCCACATTGCCTCTTCCAACTTACGGTTTCTCCATAGAACTTTTATCGGACGAGTCGTCTGGATTTTCAAAACTTGTTCTCTTGTATAAAGAACCTTGATAGGCTATTATCAATAAGACAGATCGAGTTCCAGTTTTAATTCCTCACATGTGAGTACATGCATTGGGTTAGGCTTGTATTTTCTCAACCGTGATACATGGAACACATCATGAGCTTCGGAGAGACTTGGCGGAATTTCCAAATGGTATGCTACAACCCCAATTAGTTATAGAATTTAGAAAGGTTTGATGTACCTGGGACTCAATTTAACCTTCTTACCAAAACATATAATACCCTTCCATGGAGATACCTTCAAGAAAATACGATCTCTTACATGAAATTCCAAATCTTTCCTTCAGTTATCAACATAACTCTTCTGCCTACTTTGAGATGATTTGATGTGGGTTTGGATCACCTATTCCATCGTTTTCTCAAAAAGTTCTGGGCCTATGAGTTTTCTTTCACCAATATCATCCCAACAGGTCAGTGTGTGACATCTCTTTCCATATAACGCCTCATATGGTTCTATCTGAATACTTGAATGGAAGCTATTGTTATAGGAAAATTATACCAGAGAAAAATATTGATCCCACATACCTTGAAAGTAAAGTGAGAAAGATCTCAACATGTCTTTTAAGTCTTGAATAGTCTGTTCTGATTGTACATCAGTTAGAGTGTGGTAGGCAGTGATCAAACGAAGTTCAGTATCCAGGGCTTTCAGAAGACTTTTCTAGAATGTTGATGTAAAATGGGGGTCATGATCAGAAACAATCGATAGGGGTACTCCATGAAGTCTTACAACTTCATTAATATACAGTCTTTCTAAGCATTCAAGTGGTAAATCTTCTCTTATAGCAAGAAAATGTGCTGAGTTGGTAAGACGATAAATAATGACCCATATTGCATCATTCATTCTAGGAGTCTTTGGTAGTCCCATGAAAAATTCCATCGTAATATTATCCCATTTCCACTCAAGTACGGGAAGAGGTTGTATGACTCCTCCAGGCGATTTCCTTCTATCTTTCACTTGTTGAGAAACCATACATCTTGACACAAAATCAACAATCTCCCTCTTCATGTTGTCCCACCAAAAACATTCCTTCAAATATCTATAAATTTTAGTGCTCCCAGGGTGTATAAAGAAATTGGATCTATGGGAATCATCCAACAATTCTCTTTTTAGATAAGTTATATCAGGAACACAAAGTCTCTTCCCAAATTTCAAAATTCCATCTTCATATACGAAGTCACTCAATCTCCTGTTATTCACGGCTATAATCTTCTTTTGAAACTCCTCATCATCATCTGAAGAACTTTTTATCCTTTCTAGTAAAGATGGTTTGACAACCATTTAAAAAAGAATTGATATTTCACCTTCCATGGTTATTCTCATATCCATTTTTACTAGATCCATGTACATAGGATCCTTTTCAACTCTCATCTTGTTCAAAACTCCATGATCCTTTCTACTCAAAGAAAATTCCACCTTATTTGCCTTCCCAGGGTGGTAGTGTATAGTGAAATCATAATCCTTGAGTAGTTCAAGCCATCTACTTTGCCTCATGTTGAGTTCTTTATGTGATAAAATGTACTTCAAAATCTTGTGATCAGTATATATCTCACATTTTCACCATAGAGATAATTCATCTATATCTTCAAAGAAAATATTACAACTTCTAACTCAAGATCAAGAGTATTATAGTTTTGTTCATTATTTTTTAGCTGTCGTGATGCATAGGAAATAACTCTATCATTCTACAAAAGGACACAACCAAGTCCTTTCTTTGAGGCATCACTATAAATAGCAAACCCATCATTCCCTAATGGTTGAGTCAAGATAGTAGCATTGACTAATCTTCTCTTTAATTCTTCAAAAACAATTTCACACATTTTTGTCCAAACAAATTTAAACCCTTTACGTGTGAGCTTGGTTAATGGGTTAGCTAATTGGGAAACATTATGGACAAAATGCCGATAATAACCTGCTAAACCAATAAAACGGCGTACCTCAATTATACTCGTCGGTGCTGACCATTCTTGGATTGCCTTAGTCTTTGAAGGATCAACAGAAATTCCATCCTTAGAGACAATATGGCCAATAAAGGATATCTCTTGAATCCAGAATTCACACTTTCTAAACTTCCCATATAATTCATTTCTTCTAAGAGTCTTCAGGATAATGTGCAAGTGATTTTCATGATCTTTGTAGATTTTGGAGTATACCACGATATCATCAATAAATATTACTACAAAGTCATCAAGATATTCCTTGAAAACCCTATTCATTAGATCCATGAAGACAGAGGGTGCATTATTCAATCTTAAAGGCATTACTATAAACTTGTAATGCCCATACCTAGTTCGAAATGCTGTTTTCGGAATGTATTCATTCTTCACACACAACTGATGGTATCTATATCGAAAGAAAATCTTTGAAAAAATATTGAGCTCCATGAAGTTGGTCAAATAAATCATCAATGCTAGGAAGGGGATACTTGTTCTTTATTGTTATACATTTGATCTCCCTATAGTTATTGCACAACCTCATAGATCCGTCTTTCTTCTTAACAAAAAAGACTGGGGATCCACATAGAGAAACACTAGGGCAAATAAATCCCTTATTACTCAATTCCTCTAGTTGTTTCTTTAGTTCCACTAGTTCCACAGTGGCCATTCTATAAGGGGTCTTCGATATGGGCCTTGAACCAGGAATTAAATCAATGGAAAACTAAATTTCTCATTCTAGAGGATGTCCAGGTAAATATTCTGGAAACACATCAACATATTCTTGCACAATAGGTTCATCTTCTATTTGAACATTCCATTACTCACCCATAGTTTTTTCATTATCTTTCTCCCCAATAATTGAATTTAGTTGAGCTATTGGGGGTGGATCTAGATAAGAATTAGGTGGTGACATTACTAATCTAAAGATAAAGTACTCCTTATCATCATCGAGAATTGTAACCTCCTTCTTCTTATAATAAATTTTTGCATCATGGTTCGAAAGCCAATCCATACCGAGGATTATATAAAAATCAATAATGGGTATGAAGATGAGATCAACAGATAAAGAACATTTATATACCCTAATGGGGACTGATTCAAAAAACTTTGTTTCAATGATACTTCCCTTTGGAGTTTTGACTAAAAACTCCCTTGTTAAATCAAATTGAAAATATCTAATTTTCTTAGCAAACTGGGAAGATATGAAACAATGCGATGATCCAGAATCAAATAAAGCATTTTCTAAACTTGAGGAAACAATTAAATTACCTTCCATCACGAATTTTGGATCTTCAACCTCAGAAATAGTGATAACATAATCTTGGCCTTGATTCCTTGGCCTTTTCTGAGGTAAGTTTCCTTGGTAGTTAGGACATTCATTTGTACAATTCCCCCTTTGTCTACAATTGTAGCATTCAACATTGATAGCCACTTTCTTCCCCATGAAATCACGAGCTTGGTGGCCTTTTTCAGCACACTTGTAACAGACTCCCATTCACTTCAGGCATGTAACGGGGTATTTCTTCCCACATTTACTCAAGTATAGATATTCAAATTTTTCTTTCTTCACCTTATTTCCATTTCTAGAGTATTCAACATATATTGTTTTCTCTTGATTTACTTTAAAGTTGCAAGACTTAGTGAATTATTTTTCTATCTTGATAGCATATGAGACAATATATTAATATGATGAGAAGGATTGTGAGACTAATTCTCTATGGAGAAATGGTTTTAACCCCTGAAAGAAACGATCAATCTTACTTGTTGGGTTATGTGTATAATTTGCAGTATGCCTCGCTAACCTTGTAAAGTTAGCTTCATACTTTGCAAAATTCTCATCCTACTTTTTCCTTAGAATCAGAAGTTGTCTTTCCATATCTGCTCGATGGTCATGAGGAAAATATTATTTTAAGAAAATCTCTTTAAACTCCCTCCATTCCATATTTGATACTTCCTCATCTTAATTTTTTTTGAATCATTGACCACCATTGATCAGCATCTCCAGTTAGGTGGTAAACTTCCATGAGAAATTTCTCCCTTTCGCTACTCCCCAAGGAATGGAATATTTTCTCTAAGGAATTTATCTATTGCTCAGCTACTAATGGATTTGTACTCCCATTGAATGTTGATGGTTTTTGCCTCATGAAGCTATCTAAAATTGATCCTCCACGCTGTGGATCAGGGTGCTCCATACAAGTAAGGTTATTATTCATAACCTAAGTTAGTAAACCTAGTATGGTGATAAGCTAATCAGCACCAGTTTCTTCACCAGCTCCACTATAATTATCTTGAGTATGAGGGTAATACCTACATGGATTATGTGTGTTGATACGGTTTCCATTCCTTCCAATGGGCTCCATTTCTAAACAATGGCTTAAACTAGATTAGTTTATGAATCAAAATACATAATTCCAAACTTGTAGAACACTTAAGATAAATTGAACAGTTTATAGATAAAATCCAAAATCATAAAAATGTTTTCTTTTAGGAAGTATATACTCATAATCCCTTCATAATGGTTTGTAAAGAAAATTAGAATTATCCTAAGCATATCCCCTGGGAGTGTCATAACCAATAGTGCAACAAGGCTCGTTGTCGTGGACCAGTTCCCATTCAAGTCTAGTTCAAAGTGATGTTTTTGGGTTTTACCCCTAGGTACATATGTGCCAAATCCACCTCTACCTAATCGTATCCAGAAAGGGATGTATTTCTTGGAAAACTCACAAAATCTCTATAATACCAAAATTCTAGGAAGCTATTCTATACTAATCCTCAAAGTCTATCTTAGGGTAATGTGCTCTAATCAGAGTTTATCTAAATATAGATTCCAAGGTTTGTACAAAACTTCCTTCGATATCAATTGTAATGTCCCGAACCTATTTACCCAGAGTTGGTGCATTATTACAAAACATTGGCATTATCAAAAAGATCAAGTCTCGAAAGAACTATTAGTTTAGTAGCCTTGGAAATACTAGATACATTCATAAGTTTTACATTAAATTATACATTGAAAAACAACAAAAACATAGTCTCCATAGGCCACACTCATATCCCTTAGACTATACCTGAAAGTCAGTCATAATATACTTCTTCACATCCTGGGAAAAATAAAACATAGATAGGGCTGAGCTTAGATGCTCAGTAAGGATAAAAATATAGCAGAAACTTTCATAAATAAGCATAAACATATAAGGTAATGTAATACTAGAACAAAATAATTTTAAACATGAACTTCAGAATAATATAGAAAAGTTAAAATCAAATAATTCCATTTACTTATTCACATTGATATTCTACTAGTCGAATAATCACATGCAATATCAATAGCCACTTTTATAATGATGGAATGCATAATCCCAGACTTCATGACCACATAGTCAAGGCATTGTGACAAGACTACAAATAAGATTTCGTCAGGGCCTTGTGCCAAGAGACTAGTTTGTCTCATGAGACCTACTGATGCATCGAGGAGCTATAGCGGGCTCCACCCACCACATATTAAGTCCAATGCATTCCTCATATGAAAAGGTTTAAACATAACATAAACATTCATATTAAAACTAGCATACAAAATGTCAATAAATTATCCATAAACCATAAATGGTATAAAAATAAAACATACATAGTCAAACATATCACAAAACCTTCAATACAATATAGAATTTTTGTATCATAATAAATCAACTTCAAACAAGCTTAAAATCCATCAAAGGATGTCGACATAAATGAAATCAAAACATTTTAGAGAAATATCTCTTTCTATTTTGAAATCATTTAAAAGTCATATAATTATAAAAGAAAACATTTATTTTAAAAATAGTCTTATAATCTTGTAAGGGAAGCTTTGATAATGTTATAACGGTGGAAAATATCTACACCCACCGTAAAAGTTAAAAAAAATTCTTACCCTAATTTTGTCAAAAAGGTCATAAATTACCTTGTTTGGAAAATGATGGAAAGATTCCTTTCAGAACATATAAGGTCAAATAAGGGTATAAATGACTTTAAACCTTTGTCTAGTAGATAGTAAAAATGTTTTGAAATACATTTTTAGGAAACATGGATGTGGATGATAAAGAGATCCCAGTGGATAATTACGTATAAACAACCTCAGATAATGAAGAGATTGTGAAATTAACCCTTACCTTGTTATTTTCCTTAATCGAGGGTAGGTTAACCTCATGTATAATGGTTAAATAACTGTTATTAAATTATACAATAACCATATACATCAATATGATATCATATATGATCTTCTAATATTTCTTTGTTAATGATATTTCAGTAGTATCATCATTTCCCATGTTAAATGATTCCTTTTCCTTTATATGGTTTGTTACATAAGGAGTTTTTGTTGTGGATATTATGTGTTGTATTCTTATTAATAATGATATTAAGTCTTTAAACATTATTTTTAATCATAAAATGAAAATTAGTCTTGAATGGATACGACGGGGAATGAATCTTATCACGTTCATGGAGACGGTAATCCGTACGTACTCACGAGCGACAATATCATTATTTTGATATTAAAATAATATATAGAATAATTATCATGTTATATTTATTATTTAAATCAATTATACATCATTATTGTACCAATCCAAATAATATTGTATTGAATAACAACTACACCACAATGTGGAGATGGTAAGCCGTACATACGCATGTATGGTGACATGTCATTCAAAGAATGGATAGAATAATCAATATGGTTGTACCATATTTATAATAACATAACATTATATATAAGATAATAGAGTTATTATTTTATAATGGAAACAACAAAGAAAGAGGAAGTGGAAGAAGAAAAGAACTTGAAAGAGGTGATGAAATATTTACATCTTCTTCGGGTTCTTCCTTTTGATTTGATCAAAAGGGCTCCCTATGTTGGATTTCTGACTAAAGTAAGGAATCTAGGATTAAAGGAGGATAGTTGAGAGGATATTTGGGTAGGGTTTGGCAGAGCCAAATTACTTTGATGGTGTGGATTTGGGGTAAGGGTAAGTGACCTTTTATAAGAGGGGTGAGGGGCACCTTTGGAAAAGTTTAAAATATTATTTTATAATAAAATTATTTTTTTATAATGGATACAAAATGATTTATTTTGAGTATAAGGTGGGGATGGGTATAAAACCACACAAACAATAGGTTTTAGATAGCTTTGGATCACTATATTAACCTTATCTACTAGATTTAACTCTTAGTTAATTAGTTTGACATTTACCACGTCTCTTTGTATTTTTATATTATATGGTTAATAAACTTACTATAATATTCCAAGAGAATATAAAGTGGTTCATTAATGACATATATATATTATCATTTAAGATATTTGGCTGAACCTTATATTTTTATGAATATAATAACAAGTAATAATATAATATTTGTTTTAAAAACTCTTTTTTGTCAATTTTAACACTATATGCTATTTTGTTTTTGTTAAATTTCTCACAGAATTATTACTTCTAAAAAAATTAATTTAATTAATAATTACATGTCACATTAACCTATAAAATTCATGTATGGCATAAAAAATTTCGAATTTTATTTATTTTAACATCTTTAATACCATTTATTTGGTTCTTTCATTAATAAGGAAAATACTGTATCATCATTGTGTCATAAATAAATTTAATTATTCAATGTAAAAAAATTATAAATAAATTACCATTATGTAGGGAATCTTTTTATCTTTATAATTAATATTTATTGTCAAAGAGATAAAATATATAATCTAATGTAAAAATTGTTTTACTAAAAGATATATGCTTATGCCATTTTTGTATTTACTTTAACTTAATTAATATTAAGTCTCATTATCAATTACAAGTGGCTCCATGGGGCCCCAAAATCAACCCAAGGATGCCCATGGTTGGACATGTATCATCCAATTGGGTTAGAACACGTGTTAGAGTAATTTAATATTATTATAATATTATTTTTTACCCTTATTTACCGGATTTACCCTTTAACCATGATAAATAAAATATTTACCGAAGTAATTATTCAAAATGTCTAAAAACAAAAGTTACCTATTTACACAATTGGAACTACTGATTATAAATGTGGAATCTATTTTTCTAAATTCAAAATACATAAGTGGCAGAAATTAATTTAAAATTAATTCCTATTGTTAAAACAAAAAGCGCATTTTTAAGAAATAAAAAATATCAAAAGATTGACACTTGCTTATGTCCAGTTTAAATGTAAAATTACATCCAATGACCAAAATTGGATTAAATGGTAAAAATATAATCTAATTATACTTAAAATCCACTCAATAGTATAATTTAACACTATAAATTCTTTTGATTAATAAAGTTGTTTTTTATTAAAATTTAGTATTTTCACTATTCATCAAAAACTGAATGTTTTCAGAAAAATACCAAAAATTCAACCTAATATAATTTTGATATTCCGAACCCAAAAATGAAGTCAAATTTATGTATAAATTTGATAAAATTCAAAAAGTGGGTATTACTGTTCACAACGACTAGTTTGATTCGTCGCGATGTGTTCGAATTTTGAAGTTGTGTACAACGCAAGCTATTACATTATTGAAAGGGAAATTTACCGTGGAAGATTGGGGTGTTACATTGTCCCCTCCTTAAAATAATTTCATCCTCAAAATTTCTAAAATGTTACGACATTAAAAGATTCGGGTGGTTCTTCATCATAAGTTCCTCAGGTCCCCACGTTGCCTCTTCCATCTTACGGTTTCTTTATAGAACTTTTACCGGACGAGTCGTCTGGTTTTTCAAAACTTGTTCTCTTTTATCAAGAACCTTGATAGTCTCTTCTCAATAATACATATCGGATTACAGTTTTAATTCCTTACAGGTGAGTACATGCATTGGGTCAGGCTTGTATTTTCTCAACCGTGATACGTGGAACACACCATAAACTTTGGAGAGACTTGGGGCGGCATTTCCAAATGGTATTCTACAACCCCAATTAGTTCTTGAATTTAGAAAGGTCTGATGGACCTGAGAAACAATTTTCCCTTCTTACCGAAATGTATAACACCCTTCCATGGAGATACCTTCAAGAAAACATGATCTCCAGCATGAAATTCCAAATCCTTCCTTCAGTTATCAACATAACTCTTCTGCCTACTTTGAGCTGATTTGATGTGGGTTTGGATTACCTTAACCTATTCTATCGTTTTCTCAACAAGTTCTGGGCCCACGAGTTTTCTTTCACCAATATCATCCCAACAGGTTGGTGTGTGACATCATTTTCCGTATAACGCTTCATATGGTGCCATCTGAATACTTGAATGGAAGCTATTGTTATAGTAAAATTATACCCGAGAAAAATATTGATCCCACATACCTTGAAAGTTAAGTGAGAAAGATCTCAACATGTCTTCTAAGGTTTGAATAGTCTGTTATGATTGTCCATCAGTTTGAGTGTGGTAAGTAGTGCTCAAACGAAGTTCTGTATCCAGGTCTTTCTGAAGACTTTTCCAGAATCTTGATGTAAAACGGGGGTTACGATCAGAAACAATTGATAGGGGTACTCCATGATGTCTTACAACTTCATTAATATATAGTCTTGCTAAGAGTTAAAGTGGTAAATCTTCTCTTATATCAAGAAAATGTGCTTACTTGGTAAGATGATCAACAATGACCCATATTGCAGCATTCCTTCTAGGAGTCTTTGGTAGTCCCATGAAAAAGTACATCGTAATATTATCCCATTTCCTCTCAGGTATTGGAAGAGGTTTCATGACTCATCCATACTGTTTCCTTCTATCTTTAACTTGTTGAGAAACCATACATCTTGACACAAAATCAGTAATCTCCCTCTTCATGTTGTCCCACCAAAAACATTCATTCAAATCTCTATACATTTTGGTGCTCCCAGGGTGTATAAAGAAATTGGAGCTATGAGAATCATCCAACAATTCTCTTTTTAGATAAGGTATATCAGGAACACAAAGTCTCTTCCCAAATTTCAAAATTTCATCTTCATATACGAAGTCACTCAATCTCTTGTTACTCACAGCTTTAATCTTCTTTTGAAACACCTCCTCATCATCTTGAGAACTTCTTCTCCTTTCTTGTACATATGGTTTGACAACCATTTGAAAAATAATTGATATTTCACCTTCCATGTTTATTATCATATCCATCTTTACTAGATCCATGTATATAGGATCCTTTTCAACTCTCATATTGTTCAAAACTCCATGATCCTTTCTACTCAAAGCAACTTACACCTTATTTTCCTTCCTCGGGTGGTAGTGTATAGTGAAATCATAATCTTTGAGTAGTTTAAGCCATCTCCTTTGCCTCATGTTGAGTTCTTTCTGTGATAAAATATACTTCAAACTCTTTTGATCGGTATATATCTCACATTTTCACCATAGAGATAATCTATCCATATCTTCAAAGAATATATTACAACTGATAACTCAAGATCATGAGTAGTATAGTTTTGTTCATGAATTTTTAGCTGTCGTGATGCATAGGCAATAACTCTATCATTCTGCATAAAGACACAACCAAGTCCTTTCTTTGAGGCATCAATATAAATAACAAACCCATTGTTCCCTAATGGTAGAGTCAAGATAGGAGAATTGACTAATCTTCTCTTTAATTCTTCAAAACATTATTCACACTATTTTTTACAAACAAATTTAAACCCTTTACATGTGATCTTGGTTAATGGGTTAGCTAATCGGGCAAAATTATGGAAAAAATGCCGATAATAACCTGATAAACCAATAAAACTACGTACCTCAGTTATACTCATCGGTACTGGCCATTCTTGGATTGCCTTGGTCTTTGAAGGATCAACATAAATTCCATCCTTAGAGGAAAAATGTCCAAGAAAGGAAATCTCTTGAAGTCGGAATTCACACTTTCTAAACTTCCCATATAATTAGTTTCTTCTAAGAGTCTTCAGGATAATGTGAAAAGGATTTTCATGATCTTAGTAGATTTTGGAGTATACCATGATATCATAAATAAATACCACTACAAAGTCATCAATATATTCCTTAGAAACCCTATTCATTAGATCCATGAAGACAGAGGGTGAATTATTCAATCTAAAAGGCATTACTATAAACTTGTAATGCCCGTACCTAGTTTGAAATGTTGTCTTTGGAATGTATTCCTTCTTCACACACAACTGATGGTATCCAGATTGAAGGAAAATCATTGAAAAATATTGAGCTCCATGAAGTTGGTCAAATAAATCATCAATGCTAGGAAGGGGGTACTTGTTCTTTATTGTTATAGCATTGATCTCTCTATAGTTAATTCACAACCTCATATATCCATCATTATTCTTAATAAAAAAGACAAGGGTGCCCCATGGAGAAACACTGGGGAAAATAAATCTCTTATTACTCAATTCCTCTAGTTGTTTCTTTAGTTCCACTAGTTCCACAGTGGCCATTCTATAAGGGGTCTTCAATATGGGCCTTGAACTAGGAATTAAATTAATGGAAAACTAAATTTCTCATTATAGAGGATGTCCAGGTAAATCTTTTGGAAACACATCAACATATTCTTAAACAATAGGTACGTCTTCTATTTGAACATTCCATTCCTCACCCACAATTATTTCTTTATCTTCCTCCACAATAATTGAATTTAATTGAGCTACTAGGGGTGGATCTAGATAAGAATTAGGTGGTGATGTTTATGATCTAAAGATAAGGTACTCTTTATCATCAATGATAATTGTAAACTCCTTCTTCTTACAATAATTTTTTTCATCGTGGTCCAAAAGACAATCCATACTGAGGATTATATCAAATTCCATCATGGGTATGACAATGAGATCATCAGATAAAAAAATTTATATACCCAAATGGGGACTTATTCACAAAACTTTGTTGCAATGATACTTCCCTTAGGAGTTTTGACTAAAAACTTCCTTGTTAAATCAAATTGAAAATATCTAATTTTCTTAGAAAAATGGGAAGATATGAAACAATGCGATGATCCAGAATCAAATAAAGCATTTTCTAAACTTGAGGAAACAATTAAATTACCTGCCATCACGTATTTCAGAGCTTCAACCTCAGCAGTAATGATATCATAATCTTGGCCTTGATCCCTTGGCCTTTTCTGAGGTAAGTTTCCTTGGAACTTAGGACATTAATTTTCATATTTCCCCCTTTATCTACAATTTTATCATTCAACATTGATAGCCACTTTCTTCCACATGCAATCACGAGCTTGGTGGCATTTTTCACCACACTTGTAAAAGACTCCCATTCCCTTCAGGCATGTACTAGGGTGTTTCTTCCCACATTTACTGTAGTATGGATATTCAAATTATTTCTTCTTCACCTTATTTCCATTTCCAGAGTGTTCAGCAGATATATTTTTTCTCTTGCTTTACTTTAAATTCAAAAGACTTATAGAATTCTTTTTCTATCTTGATTGCATATGAGACAATATATTCTTATGATGAGAATTATTGTGAGACTAATGCTCAATGGAGAAATGGTTTTAACCCATAAAAAAAATGATCAATCTTACTTCTTGGGTTATGTGTATAATTTGCAGTATGCCTCGCTAACCATGTAAATTTAGGTTCATACTTTGCGACATTCTCATCCTCAATTTGCCTTAGACTCAGAAATTGTCTTTCCATATCCGCTCGATGGTCAAGAGAAAAATATTTTTCTAAGAAAATCTCTTTAAACTCCCTCTATTCCATATTTGATAATTCCTCATCTTCCTTTTTTTAATCAATGACCACCATTGATCAGTATCTCCAGTGAGGTGGTAAACTGTCCTGAAAACTTTTTCCCTTTCACTACTCCCCAAGGAATGTGATATTTTCTCTAAGGAATTTATCCATTGCTCAGATACTAATGGATTTTTACTCCCATTTAATGTTGGTGGTTTTTTCCACGTGAAGCGATCTAACATTGATCCTGCACTCTGTGGATCAGGTTGCTCCATACGGGTAAGGTTATTATTCATAACCTAAGTTAGTTGTTCTAGTATGGTGATTAGCTGATCAGCACCAGTTGCTTCACCAGCTCCCCTATAATTATTTTGGGTATGGGTGTAATCCCTACATGGATTACATGCGTTGATATAGTTTCCATTCCTTCCACTAGGCACCATTTATAAACAATTTCATAAACTAGATTAGTTTATGAATCAAAATACATAATTCCAAACTTATAAAAAACTTAATACAAATTGAACAGTTTATGGATATAATCCAGAATCATAAAAATGTTTTCTTTGAGGAAGTATATACTCATAAACCCTTTATAATGGTTTGTAAAGAAAATAAGAATTATCCTAAGCATATCCCCCGGGAGTATCGTAACCAAGAGTGCATCAAGGCTCGTTGTCGTGCACCAGTTCCCATTTGAGTCTAGATCAAAGAGGCGTTTTCGGGTTTTACCCCTAGGTTCATATGTGCCAAAGCCACCTCTACCTGATCGTATCCAGACATGAATGTATTTCTTGGAAAACTCACAAAATCTCTATAATACCAAAATTCTAAGAATCCCTTCTATACTAATCCTCAAAGTCTATCTTAGGGTAATGTTCTCTAATCAGAGTTTATCTAAATCTAGATTCAAAGGTTTGTACTAATATTCCTTTGATATCAATTGTAATGTCCCGACCCTAGTAACCTAGAGTTGGTGCATTATTACATAACATTGGCATGATCACAAAAGATCAAGTCCTGAAAGACCTATTAGTTTAGTATCCTTGGAAATACTAGATACATTCATAAGTTTTACATTAAATTATACAATGAAAAACAACAACAACATAGTATCCATAGGCCACACTCATATCCTTTAGACTATCCCTGAAGGTCAGTCATAATATACTTTTCACATCCTGGGAAAAATAAAACATATAAATGGGTGAGCTCAGATGCTCAGTAAGGATAACAATATAGCAGAAAATTTCATAAATAAGCATAAAAATTTAAAGAAATGTAATACTAGAACAAAATCCTTTTAAACATGAACTTAAGAATAATATGAAAAAGATAAAATCAAATAATTTCATTTACTTATTCACATTGATATTTTACTAGTCGAATAATCACATGCAATATCAATAGCCACTTTTATAATGATGGAATGCATAATGCCAGACTTCATGACCACATAGTCAAGGCCGTGTACCAAGACTAAAAATAAGATTTTGTCAAGGTCTTGTGACAGGACACTAGTTTGTCTCATGAGACCTACCAATGCATCAAGGAGCTATAGCGGGCTCCACCCATCACATATTAGGTCCAATGCATTCCGCATATGAAAAGGTTTAAACATAACATAAACATTCATATTAAAACTAGCATACGAAATGTCAATACATTATCCATAAACCATGAATGGTATAAAAATAACACATCCATAGTCAAACATATCACAAAACCTTCAATACAATATAGAAGTTTTGTATCATAATAAATCAACTTCAAAAAAGCATAAAACCCATCAAAGGATATTGACATAGATGAAATAAAAACTTTTTAGAGAAATATCTCTTTCTATTTTGAAATCATTTAAAAGTCATATAATGATAAAAGAAAACATTTATAATACCAATTATTTGATTCTCTCATTAATAAGAAAAATACAGTATCATTATTGTGTAATAAATAAATTTAATTATTCAATGTCTAAAAATTATAAATAAAATACCATTATGTAGGAAATAGTTTTAGATTTCTAATGAATATTTATAGTCAAAAATCCAACATATATAACCCTATATAAAAATTGTTTTACTAAAAGATATATACTTATGTCATTTTTGTATTTACTTTAACTTAATTAATATAAAGTGTCATTATCACTTAATAGTGGCTCCATGGGGTCCCAAAATCTACCCAAGGATGCCCATGGTCGGACATGTATCATAAAATAGGGTTATAATACGTTTTAGGGTAATTTAATATTATTATTATATTATTTTTTACCCTTATTTATCAGATTTACCCTTTAACCTTGATAAATAAAATATTTACCGAAGTAATTATTCAAAATTTCTAAAAATAAAAGTTACCTATTTACAAAATTTGGACCTCCTTATTCTAAATATGAAATCCATTTTTCTAATTTAAAAACCCAGAAGTGTCAGAAATTAATTTAAAATTAATTTACGTTGTCAAAACAAAAAGCATGTTTTTAAGAAATAATAACTATCAAAAGATTGACACTTGCTTATGTTTAGTTTAAATGTGAAATTACGTCCAATGACAAAAATTGGATTAAATGGTAAAAATGTAATCTAATTATACTTAAAAAATACTCAATAGTATAATTTAGCACTATAAATTATTTTGATTAAAAAAGTTGTTTTTAATTAAAATTTAGTATTTTTTACTATTCATCAAAAACAGAATGTTTTCAGAAAAATACCAAAAATTGACCCTAAGATAATTTAAATATTACTAACCCAAAAATGAAGTCCATTTTGAAAGACAAAAGTGATAAAATTTTAAAAAGTGAGTATTACTATTCATAACGGCTAGTTTGATTGGTCACGATGTGTTATAATCTTAAAGTTGCGTACAATGCAAGCTATTGCCTTATTCAAAGGGAAACATAATGTGGAAGCTTGTGGTGTTACATTACCTCTCTATGTATCTCTATATTCTTCTCTATCCCACACTCTAGAGAGATAGTCACAAGATCCAGGGGTTCGGATCGAGAACCCTCTCTCACATCGCAAGCAAGACGATACAATGATCGTCAAAGCATCAAAGGCATCATTAGATCTCCTCGATAGCACCCGAATTTCAATTATTAGTGCTCCCACAGTTTCTTGAATCATGTGTAGATTATATAGAGTAATTTATATTTGGATTATTTGAGTAGCGATCAAAGATGATGATTAGAAGTTGAGCATGGATTTAGATCTAATCAATTATTTTATGGTTTTAATTTTTTTCTTAAAACTCTTCATAGTGGATCTTCAGCTTTTACCGGGAAACATTTCACCGATGATGAAAAAGTAATATCACTCATCAGTGAAAAAATTTCCCAAGTATGAGGGGTTTCTATGTGTTCTCAGTACCTTTACTAACAACTCTTAATGTATCATATTAGAATTTATATTCCCTAATCATATAATCTCCAAGATATGATGATCATTTCCATAAATAACCTGAATCACCAAAAGGCTATATTAAAATCATATATGATTACAAAATATAATTAAATAATTCAGACTTAATTAAAATCCCATTAGATTATGTTTACCTTAATTAAATAAGGTTCCCAAATAGTGAACTTCTTCTGAAATAACATTAATCACCTGATCACCAAATCACTTTTCGGCCCCATGGTTATCTATATGATAAAACATATGTTCCCAAAATTAACTTAATCATTATTTGTAATAACATACTAACCAGTACATCATATTGGATATTGGTAGCTAATACACCCTTTTCTCCCTTTATTTGTGGGTTCAAATATCATGGCCTTTTCAGATATGATGGGTTGTCGCTCAGCATGTGGGTTTTCATTTTACTAAAATTATATCAATATAATTCTTATAATGTTCCCAAAAAATATTATGAACATCCTAAAAATTTACCTTAATCATAAAAGATCATATAAACCCTAAATTTTATCAACACCTTTAAATTTGTTTTCTATAAAACAAAAAGAGCTTTCTTACTTTAATAACATTTTCACATGTTAAACTTAAGGGTTACACATACCCCAAACATCTATGAAAACTCAATAAATATATCCCAAAGTATTTCTATAATATAAAACCTCAATAGGGGTGTCTAAGACATTGAACTTATAATCAATCATAAACTTGTAAACCCATGATATTATTCCTAACAATTAATACAACCTCAGATGAAAAAAATCTGAATCTCCAAAATTATATAAACCCTACTTTAGTACCAATTGTAAGGACCCGACCTTAAAAATTATAATTCACTTTCGTACATTACGAAAGATATTTTGGGTTTATATTTTTATAGATTTAGTTTATAAAAAATCCATATATTAAAAAGTGGAAAATTATAATCAATAATTATTTTTACCATAATATAAAAATTTTATAATAAAACATGATTTTTTTCAAGATAAATCATTACAAATTTCAAATTAACTTCTTCTCTAACCTTATCCATCCATAAACCCTATGAAAAACATTTAAAAAACATGGGATGAGTACATATTTTTTTAAGGGACATAAAAAGAATAAATCCATTATTGTAGTAAAAAAATGAAAACCCATGAAACACATTTTCTTAAAAACATAGAATTTCACCCAAAAAGGGAATCATCTATTTTTGAATGGTCATTATCTTATATTTTTAAATCAAACTATTTCTATGAAAACTCATCATCAATCATAGAAGAGTCATTTAGGTGAATTGGGAAATAGTTATCATAAAAACCTTACAAAAACCTTAAAATTGGAATAACCATATAACCAACTTATAATATAATTCTCCAAATAAAGTAATCATTACACAATTCATTGGAGAACTATTTGGTAGCACCCATCATATGAGCTATATCGGGCACACCCTTGAGTTATAATAGGAATCAACCCTTTTTATAAGAAATATTATGCTCACCCATGAGCTATAATGGGGATTAAACCTTCGTAGAAAATAACCAAGGACCATATCATGAATAAAACATTTGAATAACTCTTTGAAACCCATGTGAAAAAATTTTAGATATCAAAATATAATTTTCTATTAATAAAGATTTTTAATAAAAAAATAACCAAAAAATAGAAAGAGTATTTTTATTTGAAAAAAATGTAACATTGTAAAGGAATCTAAACTTAAAATAAAGGTTACAATTGTGGGACAGGTCATTCTCACCATATATGTTAAAATAAAGCATTCCTTTTGCCTTTTGTAAAGAATGAAAAAAATTTCATAAAAATATTTCTTTTTTAAAACCCATTGAAATAAAGAAAAAAAAGAAATTTATAGTAATTTTATGTCCATATAAATACATTAAAAAAAATTAAATACTTGGACATGGAAGAGAAATATTTTTAAAATAAATCATTATAACATTTAAAACGAAGTTTTAAGTTAAAGCATCCCTTACATCGAGTCTACCACATCACGTATGTTCTTTATCTTCCTAAATATAAAAAATTATGTTAATTATTTACTTTCATGATAAACATTTTAAATTTTCTTATTCCTTTTATTTTATTTTATTCGATGCTATAAACAATAACTTAATCATTTAATTTTATCTTGGAATTTTTGATGATATTTGGTTCATAAGTAAAAAATGAATTCAGTAGGTTGACTATGGTCAAAGAGGTAATTATAAAATCATATATATAATAATAATAATGAAATATTTATATTTTATATACATAAATTATACTTTAAAAACCAACCAAGAAATATTTTTTTTATGAAAAATGAACTATGCTACATTCATGAAGAGGGTCAGTCGTACGTATGAATGAGTAATGTTTCAATTTATCAATGATAATTATAAAAATAAGGTAAGTATTGTTTTAAATTTATAGAATTATCATAATATCATAAATATAATATAATTTCTTGGAACATATTTTTATATATATCGACCATTTGATGAAATGATGAAAAATGAATCACATCACTTTGTGGAGGTGGTAGTCCACATGTATGCCTGAATTGCGTAATCATTTTTCAGTGAATAAAAAGATAATATAATATATGATATATTATCTTTTAATAATGATAAATATTTCATTAATATAATATATAAAAATTAATTCCATCATTACAACCAATCATGAGAGGCTGTGATAGAAAATGAATTACAACAATCCGTGAGGCGGTAGTCCACCGTACACATGAAAGATAGATTACTTTCCCAGTTGATGGAGGTGGATATAAGTTATGAAATCAATAAAATAAAATCTCAGTATATGTGAGATAGATATGTTGTTATATCATCAGGGTTAATGAATTTTTGAAGGAGGTGAAAGAATAAATAAAACAGAAAAAAATCAGTTAAGAACAATACATCTTCTTGAGAAATCCTCTTAAGGTTTACACCAAAAGCCCTGATAGGTTGGTTTTATTATAAAAAATACTATAAGATGTTAGTAAGTATATAAGTATGGTATTTGGTTAGTTATTGGCTCAAATAATGGTTCTTGAAGTGTAAATAAATGATAAGAATAGGTTCTCTTTTATAAGAGGGGAGGGGTACTGTTGGAATTTTATAAAATATTAATTTAATATCAATTAATTTGGACCTCAAAATGGATAGAAATTTATAATATTAGAAGATAAAATGAGGATAAGTTGAAATAACCTCATAAATTTAAAATTTTACAAGATTGGATCACATTTTTACCCTTATCTGTTTGTTTTAACCCCGCCATTAACCCTTTTTTCACTTACAATGACATCAAGGTTTTTTACACTTTGAGGGTCATGATAGTTACCCTGAATGGACAACAGACCCATAAATGGAACATGGATGATCTTTCAAACCATATAATAATCACTTGGATTAATATAGTAATTTAAATAATCTTATATCATTTAATAAAATATTTTTTTCATAAAATATCAATAAAATAAATTTTAAAGCTATTCATTTAATTTGACTTTTATATCATTAATAAAACAAAATAAATTCAAATAAAATATTTTAATACATCCATAACATGTTATATTTATCTATAAAATTCATGTGTTGCATTAATTATTTCAAATTACACTACTTTTAATATTTTTAATATCATTTATTTTATTTTTTCATAAATTGAATAATTACTATGTCAGTGTTTTATAATAATTTATGGTAATTATTTTTTCACTAAAAATTAAAAATAAATTGTGATGAATATAAATAATTTATATTTAAAAATAATATTTTTAGAGAAACATATCCTCTGGTTAACCATATGTTAAAAATATTATAGTTATTAAAATTAAGAGTGTCAAATTTTTTACTTTTTTTACATAAAATATTATTGAGGTTATAATAACATCCAAATAGAAACAAAAAGTTATATAACCAATTATTGGATGATAATGGATGAAATGGACTCATAAAATAAAATTAAGGCAAGTTTTAGGGTCATTTTCTTGTCCTTATCATTTTATTTTGAAACCTCAATTACTCGATTCACCCTTTACTCGTTAATACACATAAGGACTTTAACAATTATAGAACATGGATTTGTCAATGATAAGAAGCACTAAAAATAGGAGCAATGTTAATATCCCTATACATTTATTTGTTCTAGAAAAAAACTAACAAAGGCCTCTATTTATCAGCTCTTTTTTAGCACCGATAAAGGGTTCCATTATTAGTGATAAAAATAGAATCGATAAAGGGGGTCCATTATCAACACTAGTTTAGATCTAATAAATGGTCCCTTTTTCTATGATTTTTCTAGAATTGATAAATGGTTATTTTACCAGTACTATTACTAGTGATGATAATGGGTAATATTATTATAGTTTTCTATTAGAATTATAACACAGAGAAAAGTAAATATAGGGAGAAAATACATAATTTAATTTTAATAAAATTTACAACAAAAATATGAGAAAATACTATATTATAGAAATTTCATACATTGGTTTGTAAAATTACATTACTAAATAAAATGTATAATAGAAATTTAAAAACATCAATGTTCCTTTGTATTTGGACCCAAAACCCTGGTCAGGATATCAATAGCAAAAAAACCCACCCCAACTCATGAAAAATAATACACTTTTATAAGAAAACAATTATCATGTTAATAGTACTATAAAGAAATAAATTAAATACAAAGGGTCAAATTTAAAATAAAATCATATAATTTGAGTCATATTAGTAACACCGTATACTAGATTGAGTTGTAGTTCATTCTTATACATCACACCATTTCTTTTTATTCTCAAAAGAAGGTACGCTTGAATAGTCTCACATATAGGGTAATAAAAATCTCTTACAAAGTATGTTAGCCAATTCAAGAGAAATTTATTTTAAAAACAAGAATTTAGCTATAAAAACATTTCTTATTCATCTTTAAACATTATCTCTGTGAAAATTAAATGAATAAGTGTCAAATAAAAATGATAGGGAAATTAGTTAAGAAATAACAGATAAAATGATGGTTAAAAAATATGAGATTGTTTTCTCAGTTTTGGGTATGTGATGTAAATTTTAAACTAAAATGGAACATAAATATTGAAAGCACACAATTAGAGTAATACCAATCACATCATGTTTTAGATTTATATATAGTAAATTCCTACACACAAGAATTAAATTATGGATCATTTTCCTAATGACTAAAAATAATATGAGCTCATTTTTTTGGTTTTGGCAAGTGATGTGTGTTCTAAACTAAAATACAACCTTTACATTAAGAACACACACTTTGTGCTATATAAGTCACATAATGTATCAGATTGATGTTTATTAAATTCTCACACATTAATAAATAATTATATACAATTTTTTAAATTTTGAAAATAATATGATCGAATGTTCTCAATTTTATTAGAATGATGTGTGTTTTACAGTAAAATGGAACTTTTGTATTGAAAAAAAGAACATTGAGTCATACCAAAAAAATAATATGTTAGATTAACATGAAGTCAATTACCACTTGTTAAAAATTAATTATACGTCATTTTTATAATGATTGAAAACAATATGAGCTATTTTTCTTTATTTCGGTGATGTGACATATATTTTAAACTAAAATGAAACTTTTATTTTTTAAAAATTTACTTTGATTTATACTGACCACATTATGTGTCAGATCGAAATTAGTTTAATTATAACACAACAAAAAAGAACTATTTATTTTTTTCCTAAAATTTTAAAACAATCTGAGACCTTTTTCTCAGTTATTTCTAGTGATGTGTGTTTTAAACTAAAATTAAACATTTATATTGAAAACATGAAATTTGAGTCATATCAGTATTATCATGTATTAGATTGATATAAAATCAATTAATGTATGTAAAAAAATGAATTATTTATATTTTTCATAAAATTTTAAAATAATCTAAGCTCAGTTTCATGGTTTGGACTATTTGATTCTTATTTTAAACAAAAATGACACTTTTGTATTGAAAACACATACTCCAGGTTAGATAGACAACATCATGTGTTGGATTTTTATGAGGTAAAATCCTTCATGTAAAAAATGAATTATGGATAATTTTATAAAGTTTGAAAACAAAATGAGTTCATTTTCTCAGTTTTGGTGACATGACATGCATTTTAAACTGAAATGAAACTTTTATATTGAAAACATGAATTTTGAGTCACTTTGAATAAATCGAGTGTAAAATTGACATGTGGTAATTTTATAAACATCAGAAATGTATTATGAATCATTTTACCAAAGTTTGACAATAATATGATATCATTTTCATGGTTTTTTTCTATGTGATGTGCTTTAAACTAAAATGACACTTTTATATTGAAAACACATACTTCAAGTCATACTAACCACATTGTATATTAGATTGGTCTGTGGTAAATTACCACACATGAAAAATGAATCATAGATCATTTTTATAAAGATTTAAAACAATTAGAGCTCATTTTATCAATTTTTTCTATGAGACACGTTTTAAACAAAAGTGAAACATTTATATTGAAAACATGTACTTGGAATCATAGAGACCACATCAAGTGTCAGATTGAAATGAAGTTAATTAATACATCTAAAAAAATGAATTATAGATGATTTTATTAATGTTTTAAAACAATCCATGATTGTTTTATTAGTTCTGGATTTGTGATATGTGTTTTAACTTAAAATAATGCTTTTATATTAAAAACATGCACTTTGAGTCATACCGATGACACCATACTCCATATTGTTGTGTGGTTGATTCTAAAATGTCAAAAATATCCTAATATAGGTGTAATGAAGTATCAATCCAATCCAATCATGTTTTCAAGGTTTTTAGTGAGTGACACATATTATTATCTAAAATGTAAAATTAAATGAAACCATAAACTTTGAGTCATACCGGTCACACCGTGTATCAGATTAAGGTACAAATGATTCGTATATGTAAAAAATGACTTATGGATAATTTTAATAAATTATAAAAACAATATGAATTTGTTTTCTTGGTTTTGAGCATATGAAATGTGTTTTGAACTAATGTGTACATTTAAACTAAAAACATACACTTTGAGTCAAATCAGGAAAACCGTGTATTGGATTGAGGTACAACCGATTCCTATATATAATAAATTAATTATGAATCATTTTACTAAATTATCAAAACAATATGAATTATTTTCTTGGTTATGAGTATGTGACATGTGTTTTGAACTAAAATATCAATTTTAAACTACATACATAAAATTAGGATCATATTGGGCATATCCTGTACTAGATTGAGGTGTGGTTAATTACTAAACATCACACCATGTATTTTAATTCTTAAATTCATTAAACATTTATGTTTATCAAAAAATATTGTTTTTTATAACCAGGAATATTGAATTCATTGCAGAATAAGATGAAAAGTGCATCATCATGAGTGTATCTTCCTTATTGAGTGCATTATCATAGTACATGATTGCATCATCCTTTTTGAAAAAATAAAATTTGTAGATCACAAAATTCCTTTGTGATCTCATTTAAAATTAAAAAAATAAGTATTAGATAAAAATGATAAGGAATTTTACTAAAAAAGCAGATAAAATGATAAGAAAATTAACTAAATAAGTAGTAGGAAGTCACCAATTCATGAGATATGTATATATACTAACACAATGTATTATTACCATTAATTTCTAAACAAATCAATTTACTCCATTATATTTATCCTTGAGAAATAAATAAAAAATAATATATAATCATTGTGATACTAACACTTCACATCCTATATGTAAAATTAAGGTCATAACCCATACTAAAATCAAAAAAATAATAGGTAATCACCTAAATTTGATGTCAGAAAACATTCTGACACCATGTACTCTACCCACTCATCTCTAACCAAATTTACTTCATCTTTTGAGTATATAGATTATTGAAAATCTAGGTAGTATTGAGAAAATATAGAAAAAAATGATTAAGAAATATTTTTAATGAAATTTCAATTACCTTAAAAAATTAACTGTTTGAGGATGCTAGTATTTTGATGGCATATGAAATATTTCATAAATTTAGAAATGTAATATCCACAATTTTTATTGTTATTTTACTTTGGAAACATCAGAAACATTGACCAAAATATGTAAATTGTTTTTAAATTTGTTTTAATAGTGAAATATTTTTATATATACCTTATTATGTTTCCATTTAAAGAAATCCATAGGCTTCTTATGTTCAGTCACCGAACTCACACCATGAGTTTTACAATATTTATAAATCGTCCTATAATAAAAAGAATCTTGTTAAAACACAAACTGAAACATATAATTCAATGTTTATCAATATAATTTTTATTGTAGTGTGTTAACAATTCCTAATACAATTCATTTATCTTCTATTTGATGGAAATCCATGCATTGGATCCAAAACATAAACATTTGGGATTTACAATTTTATTGTAATCAACATTTAGTGCTTTAAAAATAAAAACAAAAAAGTAATGAAAGAAAATATATATTTTTGGATATATTGTAGAGTTTTACCCCTACAATGTAGGAATCATGAAGAGTCTGTAATCTATTAATTTCTCTCAAATAACACACTTAGTTCATCTTTTTTCTAATCAATTTATTTTAATTCCAAGTATTGTTTTGCATAGAAATGATACAGGGATTAATGAATCCAAATAGTGATTTATAGGGGTTTCCCTTTATATAGTAGTAATATAAAAACTTGTAAAAATTATGAATTTTTATTAACTTTAATGAACATAGTATATAATTTTTTGGATAGAAGGATTATGAAAATTTACCTCATGTATGTATTAGCAGCTGAGACTCCAATAAATTTAAAATTTATAATCTCGATTATACTCTCTAGGCTAACTATGTCTATAATGAAAATTTTGAATATTTATTTTTTATATTGATTTTAGGGAATAAATTCATTTTTTAAAGTGTTGTGTGTATGATCTTTTAATGTTAATATATGTTTTAGTAGAACTTGTGGGGTGAAGGTACTCCCTAAATTCCCTTTTGTTTTCTTGGTCAATTCATTGGATTTTCTTGATATGACCTTCTATTTACCTATTGTATTATCCCTCTATAATACCATACCTAATTTAAGACCTTTCTTCATCAACTGTTATTGGTTTTTCATTTGAATTTTTTTAAGGAAATACATCATGCACCTTTATAAGAATATATGATCATGCTACAAAAGTTATAATAGCATTGTTGACCTTTCTAATATCTAGATCATCATGTGAAATGAGAAACTCGGTACTCAGCTCTTGATCTAATTCAATCTCCACTATCATTTAATATTTTATGAGTTCTTTTTTGTGTAGCATGTCTCCTGGGATATTATAAACCGTACGCCTCACAACAAGGTGGTGCATGGTTTTTGATAGATAGAAATCACATAAAAACTCACCATTCAAAATTTTAATAATATAAGGTAATTGGATGTTTTTTATTCACATTTAGGAGAAAGAGTAATGAAACAATTTATTAACTTGGGTAAGGTATGTGGTTGAGGGGAACGAAAGGCCTCAAATATATTAGGTTCATTTTGATCTTTATGTGATGATCTTTGTTCCACTACTGGTTTGTTTTCATCCTTTTTCATATATGTGTATTCTAAATTATATTGGGTAATAATATCTTACAAAGCATCTATTTTCACCTACATTCCTTTTATAATATTGTATATATCTTCTTGTGGATTTTTCTTCTCAAAATATGTTTGAGGTGACACTCTAAAACCAATACCTCTAACATGATCATATTGTTAACTTAAAATATAATGAAAGTAATTTTTCTTTAGGTATGGTCACTTCCGATTCTTGTGCCTAAAAAGTACAAAAAACATATGAACATAAATAGATATTTTTATGTAATACTATTATAAATAATGATGAATTTATATTATTTCACACTTACACATGCTTCCTATACTACTTGTGTGTTTTCATCAACTTGTTTACCCTCTTTATTTACATGGGCCTCCTTCCATAGCACATGACATGGGATGAATGTGGATTTAGATTTCGATTCATCAATCTATATATAAAGAAATTATTATATGTTTTTTCATATCAAATTAAACTTTTATTGTAGATTTAAAATTGATACTATTTTCTTTTCTAGTGAATTATACCTTATCCTTGATTTGTGAAAGGGGTATATTGGTTTTTATGCACATTGATTATTTCCATTACTCCTTTACTATTTTATAAATTAATAATTTTGAATCAAATTTTATAAAATAAATAATGTAAAATAATTTATTATCGACTACAATGCAACTAAAATGATTTCTCATCATTATGAATAATGAAATCATTCCATGTTTCCTACATTTTAATGTATGCATACATAACTGGTGGGTGGGGATTTAAACTACCCTCTGTATCCCTAATATAAAACTTGATAAGAAGTGTCTGAAACCTCTATGGTATTTTTGAGTAACCATTAAGACATATTTCTTACAAAAATCATCTAAAATAAATGAACACCATAAGGGATAATGAAAATCAAATCAATGATTCATTATATAATTTTTTGTAAAATAGAGAAATTATATCATAACATTACGTTAATATCTTCTGAATGGATTTTCTTTATTACAGGTGAGACATAATGCCACTTACCAATATCCATTTAAACATTCATTCTCACTGTGACCCCAACATAACTAATGAACATTGACTTATTAGGGTCATAATGTTGGCCATGTTGATTCCATACAATATTAAATTTTACAACCTTTCTTATTTCCTTGATAATTTTATTCAACATAGTGATGCTATGTCATTCTCATTTATTTCATAAACATGTTTTTGATCCCATAATAATTATATAGTTTTAGTATCAACTGTATGTTATTCCCTGAGATTGGTGAAATCATCACGTGCATAAGTCATTGTTTATATAAGTAGTCAAACATTTACTTTATATTACATATATTTAGTCAACAACACATAATATTATGAGGAATAGAATAATATATTAAAAAAATTAACTTTCTCATTGAACTATTTTAATTTTATTTAATGGTTAAAGGGATTTATATCCTCTATTGAGTATCCCAATCCACTCTTTATAGTCCAATTTATTATACAAGACATTGTCTATAATGGGTCAACTATGAAATTATTGTGATCAACCAATGAAAGGGTCATTCTCAGTTAAATTTTCGTCTGACCCTATAGTTGTTTTAGTAACTAGCATGAAGTTTGAATAAATATTATTTATTGGATCTAAGAAATGAAATACTTTCATTCCTTCTAATGTAATTGTAAATGGATAATCATTATACCATTACACACTGAAATTCACCATCAAGAATCCCATTTCATAAAATTTGATTACAATATTGTTTTCAACCCATGTAAAATAGAAAATCATCATTTGAAATGATGTATAATCCAATTTTTTTATCTATTAAATGATGCAGAAATATGAAATATTCATATAAATTTGATTTCTATCCCTGGAACCAAATATGTGAATCACTTCCATCACAATCGTAACTCTACTTTTTTCAATTTACTATGCTCATAATTTTCCTTTTTATATAATATATAACCACTAATCACAATAATAGTGTAAGATATTTGGTCCCCTGGCTAGCTATCAAAGTCATTCGGCATTATTATTCAGATTTTCAGATAACTCCATATAAATATGATCTTAGAACCATTCTATAAACTGTTGATAATGTGTATTTGATATCCATCCTTCATCCCTTGATGGATTCAAATGTCTAATAATTAATTTCTGGGTTTCAACATATGGATCAACCTCTTCAATATTATATAAAATGTTAAGGTGAGATTTCCCATACTCTGTGATAGTAATGGTAACAATATCTATTTTGAAAATCCCTTCACCCACAAGGCATCTGTTGTAGTGAGACATTGGGAGACTGATGCTATAAACATCCAATAGGTAATCGATATAGAATTCAATAGATTCTTTAATAATATATCATTCTACAATAGAACCTTATGAAATACATCCATTATTGAAATACCATTTCAAAATATTCATATACTGTTCAATGGGGTACATCCATCTATAATGGATAAGAACACATAGTTTAACATCTCTAACTAAGTAAACCACTAGGTGGAACATTATATAAAATAATAATGGTGGGAGGAACACCTATAATTCACATAATATGGATGTAATATTCTTATTCATGATCGGAAACTTTTATAGGTTTATAAATTTACTACATATGGATTTGAAAAAGAAGCAGAGTTTGGTTATTAATGTATGTATTACATTTTTATGCCAAATGAAATATAAATCAACAAACATCAAATGATGCCTCAAAACATGAAAATCATGGGATTTTATACCTTTTAACTTCAAATTAGTCAGTGATATGAAATTAATGATAATTGATAAATACCACTTTGGAAATTTTACACCATTAAGGAAATTTCAAAAATACAATTTTTCTTGTATGGATAGAGTGTAAGCTGCTAGAGGAAGAAAATTCCACCTTATACCATTCATCGGTACCAACTATTCCTTTATCCCCATGTCAATCATGTCCAACCTAGCCTTAATTCCATCTTTTTTTTCAATGACATTTAGTAAGGTGAAATTAACACTACCAAATACATGTTTTTCTATATGTATGCCATCAATAAAATGTATGATGTATAAATAATTTGAATACAGTAATTAAAAGAAAATTAATCACTTCTTCAACACAATTTCATAAATTTTTTTTTCAAAAGTGGTTTATCTAAAATAGCATCAATATCTTTTAATTTATTGAACAGTTGATTACCCATTAGTGGAGATAATGTTGTACCTTGTTCAATATTCCCATCGAATCCTATCATTCAGGATTGATATTTATGTTATTAAGGTAAAAATTTATGATGTTATAAAAACACAGTCTTCAAGTAATGTTTTAATAAAATTGAGTGTATTAATTATTCACAAATAGGACACCCCAACCTTCATTTAATTCTATATACTGTCAAATTTCCATAAGCAGAAAATTTATTTATCATCCCATACAACATGGTCCCAATGCGAATTCTTCAATTTTATAATTATCATAAATTGTAACACCTATATCCCACATCAATTTTAGATCTTTGATCAATAGATAAAAATATACATCAATATCATTACCAAGTTTCTTTGGTCCAGATATAAGTAGAGACAACATAGTGTATTTGTGCTTCGTGTATAATTCAGGTGTCAAGTTATCATTTTCCAACATAATTGGCCGTATACTATGATTACTAATATTTAAACCAAAATCATTTTTTCATATTTAGATAATGAAAGATAGAAGTTTCTTAGCTCATTTACAAATTTACAACACTGATAATCAATTTTTCCACTGAGGAGAGTTTTCTAGATGATGTAGTTTCCAATATTCAATTCTTGTATCTGTATTCTATGTCAACTATCTTATAGTTTCCTGAAATCTATATAGTTTTTTAAACCATGGGACTATAGGGAAGTAACATATACCATTCGAATAATTTGATTCATCTTTCTTTTATTGATACACACCACACACAAGGAATCTTATGAGTGATTCATAGTCCATGAGAAGAAACATGCAATCCTTTGGAAAAGCATGTATTTTTTAAAATTCATGCCCATTTAAAAAAGCATTCATTTAGAATTATATGTTTTATAAGGAAGTTTATTTTCTTCTGATATTGTATCATTCAATATACCAAGTAGTTCTGTAAAGATGTTGTTTCTCCACCTGCTTCCATCTTTCAAATTATATAACTTCAATGTAGCTGATATTGTTGTGTATATAGTATAACCAATATACAATGGTCTCTTAGAAAATTTATTTAAATTATCAAATAATTTTGGGAAATCATGAAGGTCATCTTCAATTTTCATTTTCATTTTCTACATATGATATTCATCATCATTTATAATGGCATTCATATCAAATGATCCATAAACCACAATATGATCCCACTTGGTGTGCACATTCAGTTTTTATCCAAGTTTAGTCTAGTATTTATAGATATGATCTATTATGTGAAAATGAAAATGTTATTATAACTCTTATGAACTAATTTTTATTGAATTAAAACAATGTATACATGGAAAAAAGATTTGAGAAGGGTCATTTGTAAGCTCTATTAAAAACTTAATGAACTCTTTAAATCCATCATCATACAATTTTTTCATATGAATATATTATATCGATTTTTTATTCATGTCCATCCTATTAGATTCATAAAATATTCATTTTGTATAAAATTTAAATTAATACACATAAGATATTAATAATTAAAGGAGAAAGTTATAAATTATTATAATAATGGGATCCCAACATTTAAATATTATTTGTAATGATTCCTGACAAGTTATCATTTTACACAAGGGTGAAATAAAAAGAAAAAAATGGTGTAAAAATGTGTATATTAGTCAAGGTTTTCGATTTGTTGTTCTGTGGGACAAAGAAGAGGTAAGTATAAGATGGTTTTTGTAACATTACTATGTGAGAGTCCAACAAGAGGGAGGAGTTTATGTTTATTCATTTCTTCACTTGGTACGTGGTTTGCTAGGTGGTGTTTCATTGATAAGGTTCTTAAGAACCAAAGTTGATGATATTTTTTCAAATGTTTAAATAATAAACTTCAAAAAATTGAAGAAGTGTCATAGTTGGATCATTAGAAATCCTCATATCAAACTAATTATAGGAGTATAATTCCAACTACCTAGTATCACATGAAAACTAAACTTAACCATAGTGGAACCAATAGAGAGAATCAACTTTAGAAAAATGTCAGAGTGGACACTAAGAGTGAGGCTTAAACAATATGGAAGAAGATATGGATGTTTTTAATACTAGTCATGATACTAATTTGAAGGGTTAAGGATAGTCTAAGTGTATATTTAAATAGAGTTATGGGTGTCCCCATCTCAAAATAATATTGGTCATGATTCCATTTTTTTCTATGGATGTAAGTATTCCCACACCTCAATCATATCAATGTTAGCTCAATAATCACACCATTTTGTATTTAATAACTATCAAATGGTTTCTATAACCTGTTTTATATAGGATTACAAAAAGAGGTAGGAGTTGATTATAAATTATCCCATAGGATCCATTAATTTTTTAACTTTCACCTTTTTATTGGATAACATTTGAAATTATATAAATGTCATAAGAGGAGTGGAGAGTCGTATTTGATAATTAAATTTTATTTTTGTTATAGTCACTTAATACCCTATCACTTCTTTCCACTTAATCTTTTTTCAATATTGATGTCAATAAATCAATGATTCTATCACACTCTTATATTTTTAGATTTAATTCAATAAATTTCTCTATTTTTTATATTTTTATGTCTTGTATTTCATCCTTTTATTTTAATCCATTAATCTCCTCCTTTTGTTATTTCATTTATGCTTTGAAATATTTGACATCACAATTTGAATTCTTCCCCAGAATTATTTGTATACAAATCTATTTTAAGGCTAATTTTAGTACCAACATAAAGTCTACTTAATAATGATATGGAACTTTCTATTATGTACACTCATTTTTTGTAACATTCTCATATGAAGGAATTTTTAATGAACATGATTTTGGGTTTTCTGTTATAAAATTCCTATCATAGATGTCATGAAAATGAAAATATCAATAGGAATTGGGTTCTTCTACCTAGTAATGGAAGAAAATGGGAAGACGTTTTTTATTTTAATCTATGTGAGTAGGAAGAATACCTAGAACTTAGAGAAGATTACCATATGTGCACTATAAAAACTCTGTATACTTATCATTTTAAATCTCTACATTACACATGATAAGCAGGAATAGATTTTTTAATGAACGTATGTTCCTTTAATCAATGAAGGCTTCTACACATCATCCACAACATCATTTAGATGGGAGCTCCATGCAATCAGAGTGATAAATTCACAATGGTGGTTCGAATAAAAGAAAGCGGGGTAAAAAGAAATAACACACTAAAAAGAAAGACCCAATTATTAATTAAAACCATTGTTGGAATAAAAGTGGAAGGAATAATCAATGGGGTTACTGGGGGAGTAACTGCTATGAGTGAAAATTTACCAAATCGGGGCACTACGAATGAAAACTAAGGTGAATTAACCAAGTAAATAAATATCCGAAACATTCTTATGAAGTTAGTCAACATGATTTTTTTAGAAAAATCATTGTATTTAAAGGTTAAATCTATATAAATTTAAAAAATAAAAAATAAAACTATTATTTATAAGGTTTTATGGGGTAATAAATAAATATTTTAACTCGGATAAATTAACTTAATATGATAAATTTAATAGTTGGAAATATTTACAAACATGACTAATATTATATATGTGATTATAGTATTTTGTAATTTTCTTATAAATATATAAATAGTTAAAATATATTGAAACATATTAAAGAAACTAAAATGAATAAACTCTTTAGCTTAGTGACACTCTAATCATCATTTTTTGGATTTTGAAATAACCACCAAATTTTAAGGTCCAATTGGGGTCATATAGAGTAGTTGATCTGGTATGGAGAGTATGGGGGATTTTAGAGGAAGGAGGAATCATATACAAACATGTGATCAGGGGAGTGCCATGATATTTAAATGGAAGGAAACATATACATTCAAATTTTATTATTTTTTGTATAAAAAATTAGATAATATAAACTGAGAAATATATTTAAAGAGGGGGAATAAGTGGCTTAAATATGGAAAAGACAACCACATAATAGAGTATAGTACATGAGGAGTTAATAGAGAAGAAAAGCATAATAATGAATTGGAATTAGAAGAAAAGATGACCAGGCGCAACATACGACCACTGTAAACCATGGTATTAGGTTGGTGTGTGCTGTATTATCAACTAGTATCTATACATAGAACAATGTTGAGGTAGGATTACAAAATCATAAGGTAGATTGAGGAAAAATAAACGTGATGATGAGGTAGAGGGTGAAGAAATAATGGATTGAGGTGAGGAAGATTGTGTGAATAATTAGGGAGGTATATTGAGGAAAAATAAGATCATTCACATGTTGAATTACAACCCTTTGGAAAATTAAAAATAGACAAAGAATAACTAAAAATGTTGAAATAATGTAAGATATGGAACATTGGATCACAATTCGCATAATGTTAAGGACTAGAAATTCGGTCCTATTACTTTTCCAAAAATATGATTACTGGGGTCTATAGGGAGAGTTAAAGGTGTTTTTGAGACATTCGTAGCAGCAAAAAATTTATGGTGGCATGAAATTTATGGTGGTAAGACATTCTAGATCTAATACATGGATAGAGGCTAGATATTTGTAGTGGTAAGACATTCTAGAGGAAAAAAATTCTGGTAGTAAGACATTTCAGGCTGTGAGACACTTTGGTGGCAAGACATGTCTAGTTACAATAAATTTCTCATGGAAATACATTTATGGTGGAAATACATGTATAGAGGAAAGAAATTTCTGGTGGGTACACATTCTAGAGGAAGGAAATGTATAGCGATAAGACATTTCTGGTGGAAAGACATATCTAGTGGGAAGACATTCGGGTTTAATGATATGTTTGGCAACAAGACGTGTCTGGCGGCAAGTCATGTCTATTGGCAATACATTCTGGTGGATACTCATGAACAATGTTTCCATTTTTTTTTACAAAAAATACATAATTTTCATTCAAACATATTTTATGATAAAAATTGGGTTTAATGCCTTAATTTAGAGTTTTAAATTCATTTCAAAAGGGTATTAATCAAACCATCAATTTCTAAAATGTTAGGAGATCATTTAAATGTTTAAAATGCATGGATGTAATGATATTTTAATTTAATGGCCAATCTAAATTGTATCTAATTAATTTGTTCCAGATATAATCTTTAAAAAAGAGAAGATATTTTATTCCTTCTTTCGGTCTTTCTTTCTCTTGAGATGGGATGTTCCAAATCTTTCTTCCCTTGGAGTCATAAAGCATTGATGTTGCAATCGATTTGAGTTCCCCCGAAGAGATTTCCTCCAATATGAGTACCCACTATTTTGGTGATACTAGTTTGTGTAAATATATATTCTTCCATGTAGTAATTCCTTTATTTATTCTTTCTATATATCATGTCGGATGGGTTACTATTGTTATCTCTTTAGAAGATAGTGAATCTGGCTTAATAATGATAATTAATCAGTTTAAATGAAATGGAAAGGGGTGAGGAATAATTCTCATTATTTTATATATTTTTATTGTGATATTGATATCATATGTGTTTGTTATATCACTGAATACCATATATTTTAGTATCTCTTATTTTGCGGTATTCTTTAATGTTGTGATTCCCATGTTGTTTGAATTTTTATGAAACTATTGTAAATAAATTATTAACCACTTATACAGGACTAATGAATTAAATGAACCATGATATATGGATTCTTTGATAACACCCTGAAATAATGAAGTGGAATTTATTGAAATCCCCTATGCATAATCTCAAAAAATGTTATGGTATGTTCTATGATATGTATCTGGTTACAGTTGTGTGTTTTTTTGGTGACGATGATGAGATGCATGGGATGTGGATTTTATTATGATGGGTATGGTGGCAGTGGCTGTGATATGCAGTGGGGATATGATTGTAGTGGTCGTGTTTTTATGCAGCGGGGTTGTGATGGTGGATGGTTAGGCTAGTTTCCCAAGTAGTAATGGAAATTAAGTGCATGATAATGATATGAAATTGGATTCTAATGAATGTTGATTACATAAATTAAAGGTGGATACTAAAGTGAAATTTTATTGCTAATATGAAATCTAGAAATTGGAAAAATGTGATTTTAAAAGTGGAAAGTGATTTGTCAATTTTTTTCTTGGCTTGTTTGGGGTTATAAATTTAGATTTGATAGTAGGAGTGGAGCATATTGTGAGATTTTTTATTCCTTGGTTTTGAACCCCTAGGATGTGTCTTTTTTTTAGTTTCTCTATATGAATAGACATTTTATTTTACATTATGTTTTCTATATCTTCCATACCCATGTCGAGCACCATGTGCCGAACCCAAATGTTTTGGGGTTGTTTTTTCCAATATCTAGGTGTGAGGATAGATGACCAGCTACCCACTCCAACCCACTCCCTATTCTAGGAATTGGTGATATACATGGACTGTGATGGCCAGAAGTCAGAAGTGTCACTGTCTACATGTGATGTGATGAGATGTTATGGGCTAGGTGTCTTCAGGCGAGATGTGATGTGATGGATTATGGTGGGGGTCGTGCATGGTAGGAGGAGGTAACAAGGTTGATGTTCTTCACGTTCACGATACACTATTACACTAGTTATGAGGTGTGATGTGATGTGGTATCCTAGGTTTTTGCTGGCGGGATGTGATGTGTTGTTATTCAAAAGAGGTGGGAGTGTGAGGATGTATGATGTTGGGGTGTGAGAGAGAAAAATGAATGGTAAAGGGGTGAGAGGTACCCTATTATAGATATACCTCATATTATATAATTATACTTGGATGATTTATTTGGTGATAGATCCTTGGTGAGTTTGGGGTTTTTGTTAGTATACCTATATATGTGTTGTTTGGTTTTGTTGTTTTCTCACAGATGCATTAGAATGATATTTTCACATGTTCTTGAGAGACTTTTGTTTTCCCAACCAAGTATACATATATGCTCACCCTATATATATAAAACGTTTTTAGATTTCTAGGAGTAATTTGTGGATTGTTCTGAACATTACTAGCTTCAACCTTTGGAAAGTTTTTAAGTCGTTACTTTATCTTTTTTTGGGTTTTTAATTTAGATACCTTTATCGATATCAATTTTATTTACAAATGAATTGTATGATGGGTTTTGGATTTCTTATATATATTTCATGGAGTTCCTTTATCTTATTTCCTGGTCCTATTTATATTATAGAGTGTAATGCCTCCCATACATGATATTTTAATAACCTCAGTACTAGTCACCAACTCGAAACCTACTGGAGGTAGGACTTGAGGGTCATTATTTCTCTCCCCTCATTTCTATATCTTTGGAGGGAGGGGGTCATGACAGAGTGGTATCAATGTTGATAGTTGAGATATATAATTCATTTTTAAGTTAGGAATAGTGGGGATTTCATGGGTTGGTATGGAAAAAATTCCAATTTACATTGGTGTGTGACATAGGCTAGGGAGACCAGCTAGCATATGGGATTTTATGGTCCCCCATGATCTAGTGCATAGACTCTGAGCTTATTGAATAACCAAGTGACATGGGCTTGTTTATAGGGTAGAGATCTAATAGAGTTACATGCATCATGATGAATTGTGTTCCTATTTGAATTGTGGATTTTTGGGAAGTTTAAAATTACTAAATTGAATTAAAATGAATCATAATAAAATTTGTACTACCATACTTAGGATATCTATATTTCTCTTTCAACTATGGATCCCAGTCATCGTTCGCATGCGGATTATCCCCTAGAGGTTTATTAGGCCTATCTAGTTGATCACTGATGTAACAACCCAAGGATTTACAAATAAATTTAATATTGAATGCATGAAACACCGAGTCTCTATAAAAACACTTTTTTATAATCGATCCAATAAACATAATTTTTCCACTTCTGTGATTTGAATTTCGAAAATTCGACATACATGGTTGTGATCAATATGATATTTAGAGTCTGTTAGGAACAAATTAATTTTTTGGTAATAGTAACCTACTCTTTTGAATAGTAACAAACCCTTATGAATGTTAATATGACCCTTATGAATAGTAAATCGGTCAAACAAATAGTAACCTTACCCATGAAAGTATAAATAAAATTTATGCACCTTAAAAATTAATACAAATGAACTTATTACTATTTTTGGTCATGTAATCATCACTATTTATTGTCTTAGGGGAAAATAATAAACTAATGATTAAAATATTAAGAAAACCCTCCTCCCCTCCACTATAAATACCACCCCTTACAACCCCATTTCTTCATACCTCTCAAGCTCCAAGACATGCCTAAATTATAAAAAAATCTATCCCTAAGCTCCCCCAATGTCTATCATCTCTTGGTCTCCTCAAAAGACCAAATCCTCTCCCCTAAAGGGGCTCTCAATAGAAGATACATTCAAGACTAAAATTCCTCTTTTCAATTCTTTTGTTTTGTTTTCAAGTTTCGTTGTTTTATTTTATATTATAATCCCTTATCATCAAAATTTTATGAAAACAAAAGTACCTTATATATACTATAATTTTGTTATGATAATGGAATATTCCATCATCATATCTTCTTTTACCTCCTTTTACACTATAAATGAAAGCAATGTCATAGATGTGTTAATTATCACGTTCAAGAAAGATTGGATTTCAATTTTCATTACTATATTTAGGACTGGTCATAAAACCCTTTTAATGGTTGAACCAGATCATAATATATGTATTTTATCTTATTTAATGTTATGGAATTCTTACACATTCATAATATAAAATAATAATACAAACAAGTTTATTATGAACAAAACTGTTATGTTAATCTAAGTGTTTATCATTAATTTTTATCTAATGATTCATCCTCATGGTATATAGCCAAACTAATTATACAATCATTTATATCTCTCTAATTTCACTAATATTATATATATTAACAATTTTATATATTTAACCACATTTCATACAAACTTCAATTCATGAATACAAGCAAACCAATCGTGAAAATCAAGGAAGAAAATGCTTCAAAAAAATAAATTTTACCTATTAAAACCATCAAAAGGCCATAATTAACCTAATAAGGATATAAAAGATCAATTAAATAAATAATAGGTTCTTTTAATATTAATTAATGTATTTAATTTGGTCATCTAGGATACTAAGATCAATTTAAGAACACCATCAGACTTAAGGTAAGTGTTTTCTACATGAACATCTATTTTCCTTTAGGTCACTCTTATTCTATACTTACCTCAATTAAATTATTATTTATTCTTTTTTAATCCTCATAAATTCTATGTGAATATTCTATATATGTGTATCAATCATATTCCTTCTTCATTTTATGGGGAGTTATAAGTTTCAAAAGGATCTTTCAAAAATTCTTCCCAATAAACAACCACGTTTCAAGGGAACTTCTTGAATTATTACCTATTTTCAAGTGCACTTTGTAATCTAGTTTAAGAATTTTTTTTTTTTAAATCACTCATTTTATCATGAAAAAAAATATTGGCTCATTTTTGGTTTTATTAAATCAAAAATTATTTTCCTCTTTAAAATATCTTTAATATTTCCCTAAAACCGTAATAAAATGTTTTATTTATAAAGTTTCTTTAAAAACTCTTTTTACATGATTTAACTTCAGTTGGAAAAAATTTATGACTCAAATATAATTTAAATTTTCTTCCCTATTCTTTTCTAATATTTAATTTTTTAAAAATCATATTTCATGAAAAATATAAATGATTTTCCAAAAGAACTTTTCTTTCCAAAGTAAAAAAGATCTTTTTCACATCTCACTTTAACTTTTATGAGATATATTCCTTGTTCACCACTTAGTCCTTCAATGTGGTGTATTTAATTCCCTTTGGTATTTCATATCAAGAGTCTACTTATTCTAATGATATTCTAAGGGAGTATTAATTTAATGTTTCATGGTGGTATGGGACACTTTGGAATGTTTAAGGATTATTTCCTCAAATTTTTTTCAATGGTCTCATTTTAAATAATCTTCATCTATGTCAACATAATTTATTAAAACTCTTAATATATTGGGGTTTATATCTTATGATATCATCTTAAATATATTGTTGAAATGTTTTTGGTTAGTTATATTGTGGATGTTTTATCTTGATGTCATTCAGCATATTACTCTGATTGTTAGTGTTTATATTTAATGATTGGGGAATGTTTATTTAACTATAGAAATATTTATGAATACATATCCTATACTCAATATGGATATTGAAAAGGCTTGTTGTTATTGTATTAAATATTTTTATAAATAATGACTTGGACTGGCAGTGACGGGTGGGTCCTGCTATAGTCCCTCGATGCATCGAAAGGTCTTATGAGACAAACTAGTTGGAGATAAACCCTTCGAGTTTGTTTCCAAAAACCAAAGGGGGTTTTTACCCATAGACTTAAACTGTATCGATGGAATTATGGTTCATGTTATAGATGCATTACATCCAAATAATAAGAATTATATTTATTTATTATTCAGTTATTACTATCCATGTGGTTTTCACTATGAAAAAATCTATGGATGCACATTCATTCTCAGTTTATTGATGGGGGTGTGTTTTTCAAATATTCACCATGCCATAATAATTATGTATAATTGATTATGATTCAATTATTATTATTTCATGCTTCTATTATATGTAACCCTTACTAAGTATTTTATCTCACCCCTTTAATTTGTTTTACTTATCCAGGTTATGAAGAAGAGATTACATTTTGAGTTTCCAAGGATGTAGTTTTTTAGATTCTGTTATGTATTATATGTTGTTTTCTTCTAACAATGTAAAATGGGTTCCATGTATGTATCAGGTTTCTTCAAGACTACTAAACTGATTGGTCCTTCTGGATTTGATTACTTATAATCATGCCAATGTAACAAAGTAATGTTCTAGCTCTATGCTTTTGGGGTCGGGGCATTACAGTTGGTATTAGAGGAAGTTTAGTCGGAATCTTGGGAACTAAATTTAGAAAACATAGAATAGGGATCAAAACCCATAAGATATAAATTGAGGATAATAATAGAACAACATCCTAGAATCTTGGTAAGGTAGAGATTATGTGGGTATTTCTAGAAATAAATCCCCGAATGGATAATACAAGTGGAAATGGTTCTGGAATAGATGTACCTAAGAGTAACCACTCTAAAAAGGTGTTTCAGGTTTGACTCGGGGTAAAATGGTACCTGAAAATGATACTTTCTGCACACCTAGTTTGATAGTCCCGAGGTATATGCTTAGAATAATTCACATTTTCTTTATAAACCATCGTGAATGATATATGCTTCCAAAGTAACCAATTTATATGGCTATAGGATTTACGATGCATAAATTTAGGTTATATTCTATATCATGGTTAGACATATATATAATTCCTAATTTTATGAGATAATATATTATATGTAATTTATTAGAAATGGCGCCTAGTAGAAGGAATGTGAACTTCACTAATGCTTGTGATGAAAATAATAAGAAGGATCATATATTTCATGGTCTTAAGCCAAAATTTAGAAGTGAAATAGTCTCTATGGTATCCTCATCATACGGGGAAATATTATCATGTGTTAAAAAATATATAAAGAATTATTTTAGTTCTATGGATTTTAAGGGAATAAAATGAATAATAGGATGGAAGATAAAAACATGGATAAAGGGAAGAAGGGAATGAAGGGTTTTCCCACATGTGATAACTATGGAAAGAACCATCCTAAAAAATGCTTAAAAGGCATTAGAGTTTATTATAAGTGTGGAGAAAAGGGTCACTGATCTAATGAATGTAAAGGGAAGAGACAAATCAATGATGTTCTATGTTTCAAGTGTAAGGAGATGTGACACTATGGGAATCAATTCCCCAAACATTAAAGGAATTTGTCTCAAATGATGTTACTAGATAATGATCAAGTCATGATACTGCTTCAGATGAAGTGGAATGATTAATATGCCTCATCAAGAATCATGTCAATTGAATATTTTATCAGTAATGTACTATTTATAAGAATTATGGAATATATGAGGATTTACTTTAGTACTGTTTCATTTAGAATTTGAGGTCGTATGATAAATTATACTGAGGATAAGTGACTCAGTAGAAAGTTAATATCTTAAGAAAGTATATGTATGAGGGAAAGACAACCCTAAATATATTCATAATGATTAAGATAATGATGAAGAAATGATTGATTTGTATAAGTACTCACAACCTCAAAACTAATTATTGACTTGTCTACAAGTGGTCTATGCTATCATTGATGGGGTTTATAACATTTATGTATATAAGGAAAATATCCAATTGCATGTGTAAGGATGATTGCATGTTTCCAATAAGGTTTTATGGTAATTTGATTTATAACCATATTTCAAGAGGATATATGATGAAGATATTCAAATGTATGGAATGTGAAAATTTATGGATGATTTATGTTGATTAAAGGAAAATTAGGTAGAATATGCATTGAGCAGGATGGATGTTGGAGTTCTAAATAAAATGAGGTTTTCCAAGGAATATGTGTACATGGATCTAGAAAGTATGGATATGGGAATGATTCTAAAGTGTTGGATCATGATATTTTGGAATGTTAAACCATTTATAAAATGGTTTAAGTTGATTATTGTATGAGGATTTAGAGTTTAACGTCACAACATGATGCAACTTGTTCTAAGAGATGAATTATAGATAGTTTGAGGCACAAACAAAGGATAATATTGTGTTTATGAAAGAGAAATGTATATCTGTACTCTTAAAAAGTGTAATAATTCATCAACTCTAAGAAAAAGAGTCTTAAACACTTTTTTTCCCTGTTATCATTTTTTTTCATAACTATATTTTATGGTTTTATGGTAATGATCTTTAATCTGAGCATGTTCTCTATCAATTTCCATTAGAATATGATTGTTTGATTATTCTTCCATGTCCATGTTATCCAATTATAATGTGTAGTTTTTAGTAACCAATGAATCTCCATTTCCCTCTTATTAATAGTATATTTTAACTATATTTCTGATGGGGGTTTCCCACAAGGTAACATTCAAGTATCAACCATTAACTTTCAAAATTCAATTTCAAACTTTTGAGGATGAAATTTTTGTAGGGAGGGAAGAATGTAACACCCGAAGGATTTAAAAATCAATTTAATATTGAATTCATGAAACACCTAGTCTCTATAAAACAAAACTATTTTATAAAAAAGATAATAAATATAATTTTTCCACTTTTGTGATTTGAATTTCGAAAATACGACATACACAGTTGCGATCAATATGATATTTAAAGTCTCATAGGAACAACATAATTTTTGGTGAATAGTAACCTACACTTATGAATAGTAACATACCCTTATTAATAGTAATATTAACCTTATAAATTGTAAATTGGTCAAAAAAATAGTAACCATACCCATGAAAGTACAAATAAAATATAGAAACCTTAAAAATAAAGATTAATATTTTAAGTGTAGGTATTTTTCAATTAAATGATGATTTTAATTAAAAATAAAATTTCTCATATTTGGAAAATTATTTTTGAAAAATGGAGTTCTTTTTTTGAGTCCACACATCGAAAAATGGTTAGGGTTATTTTTTGGAATTTTTCTGAAATACTTGAATTTTTCATGAATAGTAAAATACCGTAATTGCAGTATACATACATTATGAGATAAATAAACTATTCCTTGCATCCTAGATGATGTAATCAACCATTAGTTCAAAATAAAATGCAATTATTACTATTTTTTTCATGAAATCATCACTATTTCTTAACTTAGGGAAAAATAATAAACTAATGAATAAAATAGTAAGAAAACCTCCTCCCCTCCACTATAAATACAACCCCATACACCCTCATTTATTCACACCTATCAAGCTTCAAGACATGACTAAATTCTACTCAAATATATTCTTAAGATCCTCCCCCATGCCTTTTATCGCTTATTCTCCACAAAAGACAAAATCCTCTCCCGTAAAGAGGCTCTCAAAGAAAGATAGATTGAAGAGGTAAATTCCTCTTTTCAATTATTTTTTTCTTTTCAAGTTCCTTTGTTGTTCTTTATATTCAAACCTATTCTCATTCAATTGTTATGAAAACTACATTAACTTATATGTACTGTAATTTTGTTATGATAATGTAATATTCCATCATCATCACTTCTTTTCCCTCCTTTTATACTATAAATGAAAACACTCTCCGAGATGTGTTAATTATCACATTCAAGGAAGACGAGTTTTCAATTTTCATTACTATATTTAAGAATGGCCATGAAACCCTTTTAATGGTTGAAACATATCATAATATATGTATTTTATCTTATTTAATGTTCTAGAATCCTTACACATTTGTAATATAAAATAATAATACAAAACAAGTTCATTATGCACAAAACTGCCGAATTAATCCAAGTGTTTATCATTAACTTTCATCTAATGATTCTTCGTCTTGGTATATAACCAAAATCATTATAAGATAATTTATATCTTTATAATTTCACTAATAAATTATATTTATTAACAATTCTGGATGTTTAACCACATTTCAGATGAACTTCCATTCAGGAATACAAGTAAACCAATCATGAAAACCAATGAAGAAAATGTATCCAAAACAATAAAATTAAACCTCTTAAACCCATCAAAAAGGACACAAATGAACCTAATAAGGCTATAATACATAAATTAAATAAAGAATAGGTTATTTAAATATTAATTAATGAATTTAAGTTGTTCATCCATGAAACTAATATCCAGTTAGGAACACCATCAGACTTAAGGTAAGGGTTTTCTACCCTAACCTCCATTTTCATTTGGGTCACTCTTGTTCTCTACTTATCTCAATTAAGTTCTTATTTATTCTTATATACTCCTCATAAATTCAGTGTGAATTATATATATATATGTGTATCAATCAAATTCATTCTTCATTTTATGTGGAGTTATATGTTTCAAAAGGATCTTTAAAAAATTCTTCCCCATAAACAACCCCATTTCAAGGGAACTTCTCGAATCCTTACCTATTTTAAGTGAACTATGTAATATATTTTAAGAAATTATTATTTTTGTAAAATCAAAAATTTTATCATGAAAAAAAATATTTGTTCATTTCTGGTTTTATGAAATCAAACATTCTTCTCCTCTTTAAAATCTCTTTAATATTTTCCTAAAAATGCACTAAATGTTTTATTTCTAAAGTTTCTTTAAAAACTCTTTTTACATGATTTCACTTCAGTGGGATAAAATTTATAAATAAAATATAATTTCAATGTTCTTCCCTTTTATTTTATGGTATATATATGTTTACAAATCCTATTTCATGACAAATATAAATGATTTTCTAAAAGAACTCTTATTTCCAAAGTAAAAAAGGATCTTTTTCTTGTCCCACATTAACTTTAATGAGATATGCACGTTGTTCACCACTTAGTCCTTTCATGCGGTGTTTGTACTACCCTTTGGTATTTTATACCAATAGTATACTTAATTGATTATGATTTGAATGTTTCAAGGTTGTATGAGGCACTTTGAAATGTGTAAGGATTATTTCCTCAATATTTTTTCAATGGTATCATTTAAAAGTATCTTTATCTATGTTAATATAATATATTGAACCTTTTACTACATTGAGGATTATATCTTACTATATCTTTTTCAATATGTTGTTGAAAGGTTTCTAATTAGTTTCGCTCTAAATGTACTATCTTGATGTCATTCTACAAATTACTCCGAATGGTTAGTGTTTATGTTTATTGATTGGGGAATGCTGCTTTAAATATGTAAATATTGATGAATATGTATCCTCTACTCAATACGAATATTGAGAATGAATTTTTTTATTGTATTAAATATCTTTATAAATAATTATTTGTATTGGAAGTGATAGGTGGGGCCTTCTATAGCCCCTCGATGCATCAACAAGTCTCATGAGACAAACTAGTTGTCGATAAACCCTTTGAGTTTGTTTTAAAATACCCGATGGGTTTCTACCCACAGTCTTAATCCACCTCGAAAAAATGATGGTTCATGTTATAGATACATGAAGTCCAAATAATAAGCATTATATTTATTCATTATTTGGTTATTACTATCCATAAGGTTTTCACTATGACAAAATCTATGGATGCACATTCATTCTCAGTTTTTTGATGGGGTGTGTTTTTCAATTATTCACCATTCCATAATGATTATGTCTAATTTATTAAGATTCAATTATTATTATTTCATTCTTCCATTATATGTAACCCTTACTAAGTGTTCGAGGTCACTCCTTTCATTTGTTTTCCTTCCCTAGGTTATGAATAAGTGATTACTTTTTAAGTTTCCAGGGATGCAATTTGTTAACTTTTGTTATGCATTATATGTTGTTTTCATCTGAAAATGTAAAATGGGTTCCATGTAGGTATCATGTTTCTTCAATAATACTGAATTAATCAGTCCTTTGGGATTTGATTCCTTATAATCATGCTAATTCAACAAAGTAATGCACTATATTTGGGATTCTAGGATTGGAGTGTTACAATTGGAGGGTTGATCCAATTTAGGAGGAAGATCAGTGGTAGAGGAAATTCAAATATTTCTAGTGATGGTATTTAGGGAAGTATGAGGGAATAATTTCAGATGTAGAGATTGAGGGATAACTAGAGAAAGTAGAGATCATTTTTATTTTGATCTAGGATTCCACGAAGTATTAGTTCCCTTTGGATGTTAGTCAGATGAAAGGAGTTTCATGTTAGTGGTGGATGTTGTACCTTGGTGAGTATAAAGAGATATATGTTTCATGGGATGACTTTCAAAAGGAGTTCTAGGTGGAGTTCTATTCATCAACCATGAATCCTGTGAAGAGGAAGGATCTATTATCCATTCATCAGGGGAGTATGTCTATACAGAATGTAACGCCCCGACCCCAGTTTCCCAGAGTCAGTGCATTATTACATAACATTGGAATGATCACAAGAAAGATCAAGTCTCGAAAGACCGATTAGTTTATTAGCCTTGGAATAACTAGATAAATTCATAAAGATTACATTACATCATAAAGTAAAAAACTACTACAACAACATATTGTCTTCATATCCACTCATGTTATCCCTGCAGGTCATTCATAAATTACTTCTTCACATCTTGGAAAAAATAAAAAATAGAAAGGGGTGAGATCAAATGCCCAGTAAGGATAACAATATAGCGGAAACTTTCACAAATAAGCATAAACATTTAAGGCAATGTATAACTAAAACAAAATCCTTTTAAACATGAACTTCATCATAATATGGCAAAATTAAAATGAATTAATGTCAATTACATATTCACATGTATATTCTACTAGTCGAATAATCACATGAAATATCAATAACCACTTTCATAATGATGGAATGCAAAATGCCAGACTATCATAACCACGTAGCCAAGGTCTCATTCCAAGACTACAAATAAGATTGTTTCAAGGCCTCGTGCCAAGACACTAGTTTGTCTCATGAGACCCACCGATGCATCGAGGAGCTATAGTGGGCTCCACCCGTCACTTATTAAGTCCAATTCATTCCTCATATGAAAAGTTTAAAACGTAACATAAACATTCGTATTAAAACTGGCATACAAAATGTCAATACTTTATCCGCAAACCATGAATGGTATAAAAATAGCACATCCACAGTCAAACGTAACTCATTCAATACAATATGGAAGATTTTATGGTAACAGATTATCCTCAATCGAGAATAATAAAGGATATTGACATAGATTAAAATAATCATCAAAACTATTTGAGAGAAATGTCCCCCTTTTTCTTGAAATCATTTAAAAGTCACACTATTTGTCAAGAAGCCATTTAAAAATATATTTTTGAATCAAAGTGTCCCATACCCCTTTGAAACATTTAAAAGTAATTTAAATTTTAAAACTTTAATGTACACATAAATAAATCCTTAAAACCATTTTTAAAACATGGACATTAATGAGAAATATTTAGAATAATAAATCTTTAAAACATATAAAATGATATTTCAGTTAGAGTTTCTAACCAAAAGAGAGACACTTGAATACAAATAATTGAGGTAATAAAAACTTTTTAATATCATGAGAATAAAGGGATTCATGATATACTATGTCAAAGTACATTATATACACCATATAAAAGTGATTTGGTGTATAACAACAAAGAAGTCTCAATGGAATGTAAATTGAGATGAATTCTCTTATAAAGAGCATATCCTTAGGTTAAGGATAAATCAACGACATAATTATGTGTGAAAAATATAAATACCTCAATATTATTGGATATTCAGTGTAAATGAATCAGAGGACATTCACACATATTCTTGTAAAAACAACACCAATGAATTGGATATTTAACTCAACAAATTTAGATTGAGTTAAAATTAAACATATCAAGTTCAAATCGATGACTTGAGAATTATCAATGGAGTGATTATGTGTATAAAAAGTATATCCATAGAAAGGGGAGTGGAATTTATGAAATAATAAAATGAATAGTGATTCCACACATAATCTTGGAGTAAAATAATTAATGAAGTATGCGTAATGCCGAATGAGTGGAAATTGAAATTTCAAATTACCTTATTGATTTGGAAACTTACGAAACATACACCCATGAAAGAAGTATCATACAATGATGATGTAAATATCCATGAATTAAATTATATTACACAATGAATATAAACATGGTCAGTACACAATACACCACATCCAATGAATAAGTAGCGAACAATAAAAATCTCACAGAATTAAGAGTGAGATAAGAAACCCCTTACATTGTACTTTTTCCTTGGTCGAAGGTAGTTTAAACTCCTTTATAATGGTGAAATAATTTTTATTTAATTATACAAAAATCATTTACATTAATATGATATCATATATGATCTTTTAACATTGATTTGTTAATAATATCTTAGTATTATCGTCGTTTCGGGTGTTAACGGATTCATTTTCTTTTATATTATTTGTTATGCGAGCCGTATTTTTTATTGATGGGATGTATCTTATTCATATCCAGAATGATATCATGTCTCTAAAAATTATTTTTATTCAACAAATGAAATTTATTCTTCAATGGAAGTGATGGGGAATGAATCTCATCGCGTTCATGGAGACGGTAATCCGTACGTACGCACGAGCGACAATATCATTCTTTTGATATTAAAATAATATGTAATTGGATGGTATATCATATATAAAGAATCATTATCATGTTATATTTATTATTTAAATGAATTATACATCATTATTATACCAATCTAAATAATAATTTATTCAATAACAATTACACCACAACGTGGAGACGGTAGGCCGTACGTACGCACATATGGTGACATGTCATTCAAGGGAAAGATAGAATAATGAATTTGTTTATTCCACAATTATAATAACATTAAAGTATAAATAATATACTGTATTTATTATTTTATAATGGAAATAACAAGGAAAGAAGATGTTTAAAAAGAAAGGAACTTGAAAGAGGGTGGTGAAAACATTACCTCTTCTTCGTATTCTTCCTTTTGATTTGATCAAAAGGGCTCCTTAGGTTGGATTTATGACTAAAGGAACTCCTCTAGGGTGAAGGGAGGATATTTGAGAGGGTATTTGGGTAGAGTTTGGCCGAGCCCAAAGGCTTTGAAGGAATGAATTAGAGAGAAGGGGGAGTGCGCTTTTATAAGAGGGGTGAGGGGCACCTTTGGAAAAGCTAGAAATATTATTTTATAATAAATTCATATTCGGTTTATAATGGCTCCAAAGTGGATTATTTAAATTTTAAGGTGGGTATAAAGTAGAATACCATTAAACCAATATGTTTTAGATAGGTTTGTGTCACTATATTAAACTTATCTTTTTAGTTTTAACTCTTAGTTAATTAGTTTTACATTTACCATGTCACTTTGTATTTTTATATTATATAGTTAATAAACTTACTATATACATACAAGAGACCCCCCAAGTGGTCCAGTAATGATAAAACTATCATGATATAAGTCTCTTGGATGTAACTTGGATTTTTAGGAATTGAATATGAATTAATAATATAATATATTTTTTAAAAACTCATTTATGTCATTTTTGACACAATTCAATAATTGGTTTTTGTTAAAGTCTTAAAAACTTTATTAATTCGAAAAAAATTCATTTAAGAAATCCTATAATGTCATATTAACCAATAAAATTCATGGATGTCATCAAAATTTTCAAATTATATTTATTTTAACATTTATAATACCAATTATCTGATTCTTTCATTAATAATGAAAATACTGCATCATTATTGTGTCATAAATAATATTAATTATTAGATGTCTAAAATTTATAAATAAAATAATATTATGTAGTAAATATTTTTATATTTCTAATGATTATTTATAGTTGAAAATCCAACATATATAACTCTATGTAAAAATTATTTTTCTAAAAGATATATGCTTATGTCATTTTTGTATTTATTTTAACTTAATTAATATAAAGTGTCCTTATCACTTACAAGTGGATCGATGGGGTCCCAAAATCGACTGAAATATTCCCATGGTCGAAAATATATCAACCAATAGGGTTAGGACACGTTTTATGGTAAATTAATATTATTATAATATTGTTTTTTACCCTTATTTACTGGATTTACCCTTTAACCATGATTAATAAAATATTTACCGAAGTAATTATTTAAAATGTCTAAAAATAAAAGTGACCTATTTACAAAATTTGGACATCCTGATTCCAAATATGGAATCCATATTTATAAATTAACAACATATAATTCGTAGAAATTAATTTAAAATTAATTCCCTTTGTTAAAACAAAAAGCGTGTTTTTAAGAGATAATAACTATCAAAAGACTGACAGTTGTTTATATCCGGTTTAAATGTGAAATTATGTCCAATGACCTAAATTATATTTAATTGTAAAAATATATTCTAAATATACTTTAAAAACACTTAAATCCGTAATTTATCACTATTAATTATTTTTATTAAAAAAGTTGTTTCTAATTAAAATTTAGTAATTTTCACTATTCATCAAAATATAAAAGTTATCCGAAAAGTACCAAAATTTCACCCTAGGCTAATTTCGATATTCCAAATCCAAAAATGAAGACCATTTTGAAAGATAAAATCTATAAAATTTCAAAAAGTGGGTATTAATATTCATAACGATAAGTTTTATTAATTGTGGTGTGTGTTAGAACTTGATGTTGCGTACAACACACACTACTGTATTATTCAGAGAGAAGCGTACCGCGGAAGCTTGAGGTGTTATATTCTCCCCTCCTTCAATAAATTGGGTCCTCACAATTTTTATTATTGGGATTGGGAATATAATGGAAATTACCACATCAGAAAAAGAGTCAATAAAACTATCACTTTAAAAGAAAGAAAGAGAAGTACAAAGGTCACCCGAGATAAAATATACTAGGATTCCATGTAGAAAAACATGGATATGGATGATAAACTAAGTGTCATGTTCTAATGGAGAGGGATTGAAAAAATTATCAGTAGAATGTTAACAACAAGAAAACCACAAACTTGTGAGGGTAGAAATGGTCATTAGTTTCCCAGTAGGAAAAGTAAACAGACAACATTTTTATTTATTTATTTATTTATTTTTAAGTTACATTTCATAAAGATGAGGAATTTATTTCTAAGATTGAATAATAACATAAAGAGATATACTTAATTTTTAAGTAAAGTTTCATTATTTAATAAATTTCTACTACTAACTCATTTGTAAACGATGAGTATTCCAGAAGACTTGATCACACTAGAAGAGCTACAATAAAATTCTTATATAATCACATGATCCATGAAGAATAAACTATATATTTACCTTGTCTTTAGAGATTAATCAAAACCAAAATGGTTATTATAAGATCTGATGATCCCCCAAAATGTTATTTCATTAGAGAAAAAAACCCTAATCTTAATTTCGAAAATTAAACCCATGATACCACAAAGTTAAATAAATAACATTCAATAAAGAATTTTCCTTAAAATCCTTTAATAAAATCCAAAATAATATTGAAACTCAAAACTTATAAGAATTTGATTATGTAGTCTTCCACGATAAATGGTATCTCCAAATTACATCAATTACTCTTAAAGTCACATACTTAAAAGTAATTAAACTAATCACATATTCCCTATTATAGGTTAATCATTTCCATAAATAACCCAAATCACTATAAATCCACAATAAAAACATAGATAAAAATCCACCATTACTCCTAAAATGAAATCCCATACTATTCTATTTTCTTTGGGAATATAGTGTTCCCAACAAAGTGAACATCTTCCAAGATAACATTTATCACTTAATCACCAAATCATTTTCCTATACTAAGGGTATTCATTTGATAAGACATAAGATCCCAAATCAAATAATTATTGATCAATAAAATAATTTAACTAAAAAAATAATAGCCATACTAACCAGGGACTTCACGTAGTCCAGTGGTAGGAAATAAATCCCAATCGCACTTTGGTTGTGGGTTCGATTTCCATATCTTTTTCCGACACAACAGGTTGTCACACGGTCTGCATGTTGTCCTTTTTCAAAAACTATATTTTATAACATTACCAAAATGAGATAAATTCCTCAAAATAACCATAACATAATTTAACCACAAATGTTATCTCATACCTTGAATTTTCATCCCAAATTATAATAAATTTTAATTTCCTCAAACCCAATGATCATATAAAACCAAATGGTTATTTATAACTATATCCACAAGAGAAAAGATAATTCTTCCTCAAATATCATTCTCACATGGAAAACTGCAGGGTTACAAATACAAGAGAAAATTATTCCAAAGTAAACCCATCAACAAGGAGCACTAATACTTTTTAAACATTTCTCCAACCATTTATTTCTACATAGCTTTTTCTTTGACAAATAAAATATCCTATAGAATAGGGCATTCACTCGGGTAATGGCCAGGTCCCATACATTTATGGTAAATGACTGTAAATGGATTCTTGGGACCATTTTTATCCTCTTCCATAATACTCTTCATTTTTCTTCGGAAATTATTCACTTTATGTCCTTCCTGCACGTAAAGCATTTCTTTGTCCCATTGAGACACTTTCTTGGGTGTCTCCTTCCACATTTCCTGCACGATGGAAACTAAGGATTCCTTTTTCCATAGTCTCCACTGATGGATCTCTTATCATTCATCAACTTTCTCTTCTTTGTTGAGTCCGGGAATTGGTTAATATATATATTGTTGATCATATTTTTTGAAAATTTATTTGGCATGAAGACAATATCTTTTACGCCTATCAACATTCCATTTTGTTATTCATTGCCACCACCATACCCACCTTGTACATCATTCTCAAAGTCACTATGACTTCCTTGGAATCCATCCATTAACTAAAACCAGAAAGCATTGTGTGATTAATAGTAGTCATAAAATCATTTAGAGAATATCATGTCACCATATTCTCAAATTGAAACACATTAGGATTAACCAAGTTCATTTAATCACATCTTATATATAATACTTCAAATAGGTTTGTAATGAAAATGTAAATTATCCTAAGCATATCCCCTGGGAGTGTCGTAACCAAGAGTGCAGCATGACCCGTTGTCGTGCACCAGTTCCCATTCGATTCTAGCTCAAAGCGGTGTTTTCAGGTTTTACCCCTAGGTACATCTGTGCCAAAGCTGCCTCTACCTACTCCTATCCAGACATAGCTGTATTTATCAGAAAACTCACAAACTCTCTACAATACCAAAATTCTAGGAAGTTCTTCTATACTAATCCTCAAAGTCTATCTTAGGGCTAAGTTCTCTAATTAGAGTTTATCTAAATATAGCTCCCAAGGTTTGTACTAAACTTCCTCTGATACCAACTGTAATGCCCGAACCCCATTTTCCCAGAGTTGGTGCATTATTACATAACATTGGCATGATCACAAGAAAGATCAAGTCTCTAAAGACCGATTAGTTTAGTAGCCTTGGAATAACTAGATACATTCATAATGTTTACATTACATCATAAAGTAAAAAACTACTACAACAACATATTGTCTTCATATCCCCTCATATTATCCATGCAAGTCATTCATAAATTACTTCTTCACATCCTGGGAAAAATAAAACATAGAAATGGGTGAGGTCAAATGCCCAGTAAGGATAACAATATAGCGGAAACTTTCATAAATAAGCACAAAAATTTAATGAAATGTATAGTTAAAACAAAAGCCTTTTAAACTTGAACTTCAGCATAATATGGAAAAAATAAAATTAAATAATGTCAATTACTTATTCACATGGATATTCTACTAGTTTAATAATTAGATGCAATATCAATAACCACTTTTATAATGATGAAATGCATAATTCCAGACTATCATAACCACGTAGCCAAGGCCTCGTTCCAAGACTAAAAATAAGATTTTGTCAAGGCCTCGTTCCAAAACACTAGTTTTTCTCATGAGACCGACCGATGCATCGAGGAGCTATAGCGGGATCCACCCATCACTTATTAATTCTAATGTATTCCTCATATGAAAATTTTGAAATGTAACATAAACATTCATATTAAAAATAGCATACGAAATGTCAATACTTTATCCACAAACCATGAATGGTATAAAAATAGCACATCCACAGTAAAACGTAACTAATTCAATACAATATGGAGGATTTTATTGTAACATATTAACCTCAATCGTGAATAATAAAGGATATTGACATAGATGAAAATAATCATCAAAACTATTTGAGAGAAATGTCCCCCTTTTTCTTGAAATCATTTAAAAGTCACACTATTTTTCAAGAAGCCATTTAAAAATAGATTTTTGAATCAAAGTTTCCCATACCACTTTGTAACATTTAAAAGGAATTTACATTTTAAAACTTTAATGTCCACATAAATAAATTCTTAAAACCTTTTTTAAAACATGGACATTAATGAGAAAGATTTAGAATAATAAATCTTTAAAACATTTAAAATGATATTTTAGTTAGAGTTTCTAACCAAAAGAGAGACACTTGAATAAAAATAATTGAGGTAATCAAAACTTTTTAATATCATGAGAATAAATGGATTCATGATATACTATGTCAAAGTACATTATATACACCATATAAAAGTGATTTGGTGTATAACAACAAAGAAGTCTCAATGGAATGTAAATTGAGATGTATATTCTTATAAAGACCATATCCTTAGGTTAAGGAAAAATCAACGAAATAATTATGTGTGAAAAATATAAAGACACTCAATATGATTAGATATTTTGTGTAAATCAATCAGAGGACATTCACACATATTCTTGTAAAAACAACACCAATGAATTGGATATTTAACTCAACAAATGGAGATTGAGTTAAAATTAAACTTATAAATTTCAAATAAATGACTCGAGAATTATCAATAGAGTTATTATGTGTATAAAAATTATATCCACAGAAAGGGGAGTGGAAATTATGACATAATCAAATGAATAGTGACTCCACACATAATCTTGTAGTAAAATAATCAATGAAGTATGCGTAAAGCCGAATGAGTGGAAATTGAAATTTCAAATTCCCTTATTGATTTGGTAACTTAAAAACATACAACCATGAAAGAATTATCATAAAATGATGATGTAAATATACATAAATTAAATTATAATACACAATTAATATAAACATGGGAAGTACACAACACACCACATCCAATGAATAAGTGGAGAACAATGGAAATCTCACAGAATTAAGAGTGAGATAAGAAACCCATTACATTGTACTATTACATTGGTTGAAGGTAGGTTAACCTACTGTATAATGATGAAATAATTGTTATTGAATTATACAAAAATAATTTACATTAATATGATATCATATATGATCTTTTAACATTGATTTGTTAATAATATCTTAGTATTATTGTCGTTTTGGGTGTTAACAGATTCGTTTTCCTTTATATTATTTGTTATGTGAGCCATTTTTTTTATTGATGGGATGTATATTATTAATATCCAGAATGATATCATGTCTCTAAAAATTATTTTTATTCATCAAATGAAATTTAGTCTTGAATGGAAGTGATGGGGAATGAATCTGATCGCGTTCGTGGAGACGGTAATCCGTACGTACGCACGAGCGACAATATCATTCTTTTGATATTAAAAGAATATGTAATTGGATGGTATATCATATATATACAGAATCATTATCATGTTATATTTATTATTTACATGAATTATACATCATTATTATACCCATCTAAATAATAATATATTGAATAACAATTACACCACAACATGGAGACGGTAGGTCGTACATACGCACGTATGGTGACATGTCATTCAAGGGATGGATAGAATAATGAATTTGTTTGTTACATAATTATAATAACATCACAGTATATAAAATATACTGGAGTTATTATTTTAGAATGGAAATAACAAGGAAAGAAGAAGTTGAAGAAGAAAGGAACTTGAAAGAGGGTGGTGAAAACATTACCTCTTCTTCGGGTTCTTCCTTTTGATTTGATCAAAAGGGATCCATAGGTTGGATTTATGGCTAAAGGAAGGACTATAGGATTAAGGGAGGATATTTGATAGGGTATTTGGGTAGATTTTGTCCGAGCCCAAAGGCTTTTAAGGTATGAATTAGAGAGAAGGGGGAGTGCCCTTTTATAAGAGGGGTGAGGGGCACCTTTGGAAAAGCTATAAATATTATTTTATAATAAATTCATATTTGGTTTATAATGGATCAAAAGTGGATTATTTAAAATTTTAGGTGGGGATAGGTCAAAAAACATCCAACCAATAGGTTTTAGACAGTTTTGGGTCACTATATTAAACTTATCTTTTATTTTTAACTCTTAGTTAATTAGTTTGACATTTACCATGTCACTTTGTATTTTTATATTATATAGTTAATAAAATTAGTATATACATCCAAGAGACCCCCAAGTGGTCCATTAATGATAAAAATATCATGATATAAGTCTCTTGAACGAACCTTAGATTTTTAGGAATTTAATATCAATTAATAATATAATATTTGTTTTAAAAACTCATTTATGTCAATTTTGACACTTTTCAATAATTGGTTTCTGTTAAAGTCTTAAAAACTTTATTAATTCAAACCAAATTAATTTAAAAAATAATATAATGTAATATTAACCAATAAAATTCATGTATTTCATCAAAACGTTCAAATTATATTTATTTTAACATTTATAATACCAATTATTTGATTCTTTCATTAATAAAGAAAATACTGCATCATTATTGTGTCATAAATAATATTAATTATTAAATATCTAAAAATTATAAATAAAATACCATTATGTAGGAAATCTTTTTATATTTCTAATTAATATTTATAGTTCAAAATCCAACATATATAACCCTATGTAAATTTTTTTTTAAAAGATATATGCTTATGTCATTTTTGTATTTATTTTAACTTAATTAATATAAAGTGTCCTTATCACTTACAAGTGGATCCATGGGGTCCCAAAATCGACCCAAAGATGCCCATGGTCAGAAAGATTTCAAAAAATAGGGTTATTACACGTTTTATGGTAAATTAATATTATTATAATATTATTTTGTTACCCTTATTTACCTGATTTACCCTTTAACCATGGTAAATAAAATATTTACCGAAGTAATTATTCAAAATGTCTAAAAATAAAAGTAACATATTTACAAAATTTGGACCTCATTATTCCAAATATGGAATCCATATTTCTAAATTCAAAACACATAAGTGGCAGAAATTAATTTTAAATTAATTCCCGTTGTTAGAACAACAAGCGTGTTTTTAAGAGATAATAACTATCAAAAGATTGACAGTTGTTTATGTCCGTTTTAAATGTAAAATTATGTCCAATGACCTAAATTGTATTAAATGGTAAAAATATATTCAAAATATAATTTAATACCACTTAAATTCGTAATTTATCTCTATTAATTATTTTGATTAAAAAAGTTGTTTTTAATTAAAATTTATTAATTTTCACTATTCATCAAAATATAAAAGTTATCCGAAAAGTACTAAAATTTCACACTAGGATAATTTAGATATTCCAAATCCAAAAATGAAGTCCATTTTAAAAGATAAAATGTATAATATTTCAAAAAGTGGGTATTAATATTCATAACTGCTAGTTTTATTTGTTGTGGTGTGTGTTAGAACTTGAAGTTGCGTACAACACACACCACTGTATTATTCACCGAGAAGCATACCATGGAAGCTTGGGGTGTTTTAAGGAATATTGGGATAAAGTTCATATACCTTCTATACTTTTCCCCAGATCTTTTCCCAAATGAGTATTCTTGAGAAAGGCGTCTTATAGAGGGACTTCGTCCTTTGATCTAGTATTTAGTTACTCCATTTACTCTTCCAATGAAACTAGAGGTGAAAAAAAGTATGATGTTATTGAAAGGATTCATTCATGAGGAGGCCTACCACAATAGGGAAACCAATAGGGTCCCTCGAGAAGTGGAGTTGTCAGTGGTAGGTCTCATGCACCAGGGGCTTTGAGGTTTCAACCAGTAGAGATTTGACCTCAACATCTTCCCTTCCATCCATCTAGGGCCAGTGGTTTCCATTCTATTACAGGGGAATTCAGAACAATGTATTTTATCTTTGGGGTTAATGTACATCATCATGATCAGTGCCCAGTGATTGTTCGAGCTTAGTTTGGTAGTGGTTGATATGTTTAGCACCAGCCTCAATTGTAGTTACCAATGAGTCTGTTCTAGTAGTAGGGGTATTATGTTTATGCTCCACTGAGAGAAAATGTGGTAGGTGGCGGTCGACCTCAGGATATACTTCAACCTCAGGGAACTAAACTTGAGCATGGTTAGCCATCACCAGAGAGGTAGAGGAGTTGGGTGTGGTTTGTTGTGGGCAGTAGAGGCAACAACCCTATAGGGGCCATAGATCATTAGAGGTATGCTCAGTTTATCAGGTAACCTTGTTTGTTCCTTTTTTTTAATTCAAGATATTCACACTCCTTTATTGAACCCACTCTAGTTCATGGTCTAGGATCAGATGTAGAGAGGCTTCTTGTGCCCCTGGTGTTGACTACGCCAATCAAAGGCTAAAAAAGTTTGTTTGATGTGTGCCAAGGATGCGCACTGATGATGGTGCAACATCAGTCATGTATGGATATTTTATTACTTCAGATGAATCCATTCAATGTCATCCTTATCATCGACTGTTTTTATTTTATGTATTCTATTATCGAATTCTCATGGAGGAGAGTCATTTTCTCATATTTAGATAGACAACATGTGTTTTTGTTGGTAAGATGAGGTTCTAGGTGGGAAGTCAGCATTTGGATCCCCTTCTTTCCTCGGTGGCTGAGTTTTCTATGGAATATATAGACACATGGAAAGAGGAGGCCCCCATGGCTATTAGGGAGTTACTGGATGTTTCCACTAAGGAGGTTGTGACACTATCCCTTGATGCTACATTATGTTTGGGATAGACTTGTAGCCTAGTGCTTCTCTGATTTCTATGTCTCCCTATTTGATGGAGCCTTTTGAGTTGCAGGAGTTTAGATTTTGGATAAATGATTTTATGTAGAGGAGTTTCATCCAATCTTGTTTGTCACCATGGTGTGCCCCAATGTAAATCACTAAGAAGGAAAATGATAGTATGAGGATGTTCATAGACTTTTGGAGGTTGAACCAGGAGATGGTTAAGAATTTTTATCCTCTTATGAGGATCAATGATATTTTCAACGTATTAAGGGGAGATAGTTGTTTCTCCAAGATCGATATGTGGTCTGTATATCACTAGTTACATGTAAAGGATTATGATATCCATAAGAATACCTTTAGATGCAGGTATAGGAAATTTGAGTTCAAGGTCATTACTTTTGGTGTTACAAATTCACTGGTCGTGTTAATGTGCTTATAAACTTTATCTTATGTGAGTTCCTAGACTGGTTGGTCTTCGTATTCATCAATGACATACTAATCTAATCAAGGTCATAGGAGGAGCTTTCTGAGTATCTCAAATCTTTTTTATAGGTTCTTCATCACCACCATCTCAATGTAATGCTTCCAAATGTATGTTTTGGACATAGGAGGGGAATTTCTTTTGAAATTTGGTGTCTTAGTAGGCTATGGAGGTTGAACCATCAAAGGTTGATGTAGTTGTTTATTGGGAAGTTCCCAAGAATGTGGAAGAGGTTTATAGATTCCTTGGTCTTGCAGCCTATTATTTGAGGGTTGTTTTCCTAATTTCTCTCAAGCTGTATCCCCATTAACAATGTTGACAAAGAAGGACCAATATTTTACTTGGAATGATCAATTTCCAGATGCTTTCAACAATATGAAGTGGAATTTCGTTAGTTCTCCAATGATTTAGCTACCAGATGATGGTTTTTGTTCAATTTTTTCTATGACTTGTCCTGTTTGGGCTTGAGATACGTCTTGATGAAGTAAAAGGAAGGGATCTATTATGGGTCTAGGTAGTTATTCCTTCATGAGAATAACTATTCCACCCGTGATCCATATCTATCAAAAATTTTATTTGTGCTGATGTTTTGGTGAAACTACCTCATTGTGGAGTACTTTGTGGTCTTCAGAGATCAAAAGAGTTTGAGGTATGTCCTTTATTAGCGTGATATAAGTATGAAACTATGGAGGTAGATGTAGTTTCTTCAAGAACATGATTTGAGATCTTATATAACTTAAAAATGGGCATGTCGTGGCTAGGTTTTTGAGTAGAAATTCATAGAAGGAAGTTTTTTAGGATTCTTCAGATTCTTGGAGGGTAATAGATGAGGTTGATACCTTGTACTTAGATGTAAGGTTGGATGATAGTAGATTCTGTTTGTTTCGGATAATGTTTTATAATTCTCTGATGTAGTAGGTGAGGATTCTTAGTTGGAAGAATCAAAGGAAGAGGTGATGCATGACTGTGTTGTCCATGGTGATGATTCAAAGGTATGATCAGAGGATGTTTAGAAATAGATGGTGTGTCGGGGGAGGTTTTATGTTCTAGTAGTGATGAGTTATGGAGTGCTTTATGAGTTTCATAACTCACCTTTAGCAGTACACCCATGAGGTTCCAAGATGTACCATGGATTGAAGACACAACTTTGGTGGATCGGGATGAAAAAAGAAGCAACATAGTTTGTTGCTCGGTGTCTAGTTCTTCAATAGGTAAAGACCTGTCATCATGTTCAGAAAGGATTTTTTCATCCCATGGGTATTAATGAGTGTAAATGGGAAGAAATATCGATGGATTTCGTCACAGGGTTACCTTGAGATCATGGAGTTTGTGATTCTATTTGGGTAATTATGGATCAGTTGAAAATATCATCTCACTTCTAAGCGATGGGGTAGTCAAGTACAGTGGATGTTTTTGAAAAACGTTATGTGGATGATGTAGTGTAACTACATGGATTCTTGAGGTCCATTTTATTTGATTAGGAATCACGTTTTACCTCATGAGTCTAGAGGGTATTGTAACATGATTTTGGCACTCAGTTATGCCTCAACACTGTTTTCCACCCTTAGAAGGATAGGTAGATAGAGAGGACTATCCAAATGTTGAAGGATATGTTGCAGGAATGCATATTGGAATTTGGAAGATCATGAGCACAACAACTTTCCTTGGTTGAGTTTTATTATAATAATATCCATCAATTATCCATTAGCATGGCCCTATTTGAGGATTTGTGTGGGTATCTATGTTGTTCTCCTTTATGTTGGGAATAGGTTGGGGGAGTCAGCAGTTCTTGGAACCAATGTGGTGTAGAGTGTGAAAGAGAAGGTTTAGTTGGTTCTAGAGAGGATGGAAGAAGAATATGACTAAAAAATATCTTATTATGATCAGAAGAGTATGCCCTTGGAGTTTGAGGTTGGGGACCACGTGTTCTTGAAGGTTTCTCCTCAACGTAGGAAGTAGAGGTTCAAAAAAGGGAGATGCTTTCGCCCTAGTTTTTTGGTCCCTTCAAGGTGTTGGGGCTTTTTGGCGAGGTGGATCTCTAGTTATAACTTCTTCCTCGACTGGGCTAGATCCACAATGTCTTCCATGTCTCTTAGCTTCGTCGATATCTATATGATAACTCCCATGTCATTTATTGGGGGGATTTAGATATTGATGATGGAACCAAATTTGTGTAGACTCCTATGGAGATCCAATACTGTCGATAGAAGGTGTTGTGAGGATGTATTATTACCTTGGTTTCTGTGTTGTGAAGGCATGGTGTCCCAGTGGAGAGTACATAGGAGACTTAGACGTAGATGTGTGCACAGTACCTGGAGTTGTTTTAATTTTTCCTTGATATATTTTTCCTTATAAAATAATATTTGGACCTTGGTGTTTTATGATTTATATTGTTTCCACCTTGATGTGATGTTTTCTATGTGATGTGTGATAAAGTTCCGACATGTGAAAAAGGGAAGAACTGATTCCTAAAAGAGACACAATATACTACAATGTGATTAAACTCATGTGGGTGAGTCAGTATTTCCCAGAGCAGATAGTATCTTGACATGGAGGATTAAAGTACATTATTCCTATGTTTAGGGAAGTATGGTTTGTTCCATTTTTGTGGGTGTTTGGGTTAGTTGGTCTGGTTTTTAGAATCATTTTAGATGCAATGAGATCATTGAGAGGTGTCACTAGGGATGGTTATTTAGACCCTTTCTCTCCTTCCTTCAAGTTTAGTTTTGAATTCTTGAGGGTGAGAATAGTTTGAGAGGCATCTAATGTATTGGTACATACCTTTTGATCCATTACTTTTATAAAAATATGATTATTGTGGTTTATGCGGGAATTTTGGTGTTTCTTTGAGATATATCTAGTGGCGAGACATTTTTAGAAATCAGAAATTCTAGCGGTGCGGCATTTTGTGGAAAGAAAGGGATATTCTGGGGGTGGGACATGTCTGGTGCAAGTTTGGTGGTGATACATTCTGGCGGCGTGACATGTCTTGTGGCAAGAAATTCAGGCGATGGGACATTCTGGTGGTGGGACATTTCTGGAAGCGGGACATGTCTCGCAACGAGACATGTCTGGTGGAAGGACATGTCTGGCGGCAAGACATAACATTCTGGTAGAAAGACATTTCCGGCGATAAGAAATATCTTGTGGAAATACATTCTGGTGTCAAGACATTTATGGAAGAAAGACATGAGAGGAGAAATAAAATTATATCACAACACATTTCTAGTGACAAGATATGTGTGGAATCAAGACAGTTTGGTGGAAACTCGTAAAAAATATTTCCATTTTTTTCCAAAATTTACAAAATTTTCATTTTGACGTCTTTTATGATGAGAAATTGGTTTAATTCTCTAGTTAAGGGTTCTTAAATTTGTTTCAAAATGGATTAATCATAGATTCAATTTATAAAAAGTTTGGAGACCTGTTGAATGTTTAAAACATATGGATTTAATGATATCCAAATTTAATGTCCAATCTAAACCATATGAAATCCAATGGTTTCAGATGTAATCTTTCAAAAAGAGAAGATATTTTCTTCTTTGTTCTTGTATTGATTTATCTTGAGACGCGAGGTTCCAAATACCTCTTTCCTTGGAGTTGTAGAACCTTATTGCTGTAGTTGGATAGAGTTTCTCTAAATAGGTTCCCTCTTGTGCACGCATCCCCTATTTTGGTGCTAATAGTTTGTGTAAATCCTTTCTCTTCCATGAAGAAATTCATTCATTTCTATTTTTTTTGTATTATGTGGGATGAGTTACTCTTGTTATATCTTGGAAATATAGTGCATCTAGAATAAAAATACTATTAACTGGTCTAAATGAAAAGGAAAGGGGTGAGGAAATGGTTTGTATGCTTTTATATCTTTCTATTGGGATATTGAGATTATCTGTGTTTTTGTATCACTGAATACCATGGCTTTCAGTATCCCATGTTTTGTGGTATTCTTGAATTTAGTTATTCCCATGTTATTTGAATTGTTGTGACACCACCATAAATAAATGGTTAACCAATTATACTTTGCTAATGAATTGGTTTCACTATTATATATGGATTCTGTGATAATACCCTGAAATAAAGCGGGATTGATTGAAATTCCTTATGCCTACACTAGAAAAATGTTTTGGTATGTGTTGTGATATATTTTTGGTCATAGTTGTGTGTTGTATATTGGATGAGATTATGTGATGCAAGGGAAGTGGCTTTTATTATGATGGGTATGATTCCAGTGGATGTGATATGCATCAGGGTTATGGTGGTAGTGGTGGTGTGGTTGTGTAGTGGGGTTGTGATGGTGGTTGGTTGCGCTAGTTGACCAAGTAGTAATGTAAATTAAATTAATGATAATGATATTAAATGGGATGATAATGAACATTTATTACATAAATTAAAGGGGGTAGTTAAATTGGAATTTTATAAATAATATGGAATATGGAAATTTGAAAAATGTGATTTTAAAAGTGGAAAGTGATTTTTGGAATTTTCTTTTCTTGTGTGGGGTTATGCATTTAGATTTTATAGTAAGATTAGATTATCTTGTGATATGTCTAATTCCTTGGTTGTAAACCCTTAGTATGGGTCTTTTGTTCTAATTCTATATATGAATATACATTGTATATTCTATATGCTCCCCACCCACTTCGAGCACAATGTTCCAACACAAAATGTTTTGGGAGTGTTTTTTTACAATATCTTGGTGGGAGGATGGATGGTTGGATACCTAATCTTCCTTTCTACCTATTCCAATAATTGGTGATATGCACAAGTTTTTATGGTCATAAGTTAAAAAGTTTCATTATCGACATGTGATGTGATGATATTTTATGGCCTAGGTGACTTCGTGTGAGAAGTGATGTGATGGCTTATAATGGAGGTCATTCATGTTTGGAGGTGGGCACGAGGATGATGTCCTGCATGTTCACGATACTCTACTACACTAGTTATGGTGTATGATTTGATATTGGGTCCTAGGTGTTAATGGAAGGATGTGATGTGATGTGATGTGATGTTATTCGGAATAGGTGGGAGTCCCGGGATATATGATGTTGGGGTGTGAGAGTGAAAAATTAGTGGGAAATAAATTTCGAGTATCCTATCATCGATATGCATCATATTATATCATTATATTTGGATTTTTTATTTGGTTAGTGAGCCTTGATGAGGCTAGTATTTTGGTTAGTATACCTGTATATGTTTTATTTGGTTTTTCTGTTTTCACATGGGTGAATTAGTATGCTCTTTTCATATGTGCACAGGAGACTTTAGTTTTCCATAACGAGTATATCTCTATGCTCACACTACGTATATAAAACTATTTTCAGGTTTCTTAGAGGACTTCGTGGACCCTTCTGAACATTACTAGCTCAGAACATTGGGTAGTTGTTGTGTTATCTCTTTAGTTTTGTTTTGTGTATTTTCTTTGGAGACCTTTATCTATATTAGTTTTATTTACATATGCATAGTGGGATGTTTTTTGAATTTATTTTATATATTTCTTGGAGTTTATTTCAGTTTATTCATATTATCTCTCTATCCTATTTATATTAAATAGGGTAATGTATCCCATGCATGAGATCTTTATACCCTTGGTTCTAGTCTCCAACCCGGGGCCTACTGGAGAAGGGACTTAGGCGGCCATTATCTCTATCCCCTCATTGCAGCATATAGGTAGGGGGGGAGTCAGGACACATACCTTGGAGTTTTGAAAGTGATTATTCATTTGAGATGTTCTATGGGGAGTGATGATAAATATTTAGTTCCACAAGAGATTGAATGGTGTGAGAGATAGTGAACTCTATTAGGGTTCTATTTAAAAGACCTTAAAGTTTTTAACAACAATTCTAAATAAGTACTAATAAATTGAGTTTTGTTAGAGATAAATAAAAACCTTTTTTGGAGTGGAAAACTCATGGGGGGTGGTGAATTGAGTTTCTAGTAAAATTAATGGTTAAAAATAATTTTAAAATTTAAATCCTACAATTTAATAAAATCACCCAATTAAAAAAAATACTAGAAATAAAAAATGTGATCTTTGAAAAAGGATCTCAAAATCTCAATCATTACTCATTTAAAATACATTAGAGAATAATTTAACTTTTAAAACACATATAATAGTATCAATTACACTATATAAAACACTAATTTGAGTTATTTATTAGAGTACATATTTTTTAGTAAAATTCAGATAGAAACTAATTCAATTTGAATATTAAGGAAAAAATAGATAATGAACACAATAGAAATTTAACAAGGGGTTCAGTCTCAAGATGAGACTTAATCCACTCTAATTGGAAATTATATACTGACAAGAAGTTTATTATTAAATAAACTGATCCACAACTTGGATCATGATTTACAAACTGAGCAGAAAGATTGAGATAGGTTTAGATGTGCTCTGAGTGTTGGTATTTGCATCCCCGGACTTCTGGGATGAAGCAGATGCAAAACTAGAGTCCTCATCTGGAAAACAGAGTGTTTCAAGATAGAAATATTTGACTTGTGTTCTTCATGGTGTTTCACTACGCAAAGATGTTCTAGGGATTCAAGTATGCTTCATGCGTTCTTCAATAGAATCGAGTTGTATGGAATAATACTTTATTAAAAAATCTCTCTAAGTGTGTTCTTAATTGTCGTGATCTTCTTACAAGATTTTTTCACTCGCGCGTCATCTATTTCTAGGCCACACTACTCTTTTATCTTGTATTGTATGTGTTGTTGTTGATAGTTTTCAAGTATTCTGCACCTCATACCTCATACTGTCTGATGATATGTCTACAAAGAAAACATTAATTATGTCAGTGCATTAAAATCTTCAAATATGACCATTAGAGATTAAATTGAAATATGACAAAATATATTAGGAAACAGTGTCATAGTATGTAATGGAAACAGTGTCTCCTTCACACAGTGTTTGGATTGGTCATGGTGTCTCGCGGTCACGGTGTCTCGTTCATGGTGTCTTGTTGTTCACGGTGTCTGCTTCACGGTGTCTTATTCACGGTGTCTTGTTGTTCATGGTGTTTGCTTCATGATGTCTTGTTCACGGTGTCTTTTTGTTCATGGTGTCTGCTTCATGGTATCTTGTTCATGGTGTCTTGTTGTTCACGGTGTCTGCTTCACAATGTCTTGTTCACAATGTCTTGTTGTTCACAGTGTTTGATTCACGGTGTCCTGTTCATGGTGTATTTTTGTTCACGATGTCTGCTTCACGGTGTCTTGTTCACAGTGTCTTCTTGTTCACAGTGTCTGATTTAATTTTCCAGGAAGACATAACCCGTGGCAGACTCACGGTGTCTCAGACTTTTCAAAATAACTGTATTCAGACTTAAGCAAAGATGATCATAGAATAGATTAGACTTAATAATTTGTCAAAGAATGTATTATTAAAGTAAATCAAGGATAATATAAAGAAATTAAAATGAATGTAGAGAAATTAACATCTTGAATGGTTATTCTTAAAGCATGAGAAAACCAAAATAATAATACACATAATTTGATATAATTTATAGGATTTAACCAGGTTGAATAGGATTTGTGATCATTAAAACATGATTAGTACATGAGGAGTCCAACAATATCCCCCGTTTTGAGGATCATAAATAATGAATCTTTAAAGATTGTATTTGATTCAACTATAGATACAGAGATAAATATCTAATATAGAGAGATTTCTCCCCCTTTGGGATTATAAAAAATATGGAATAAGAAAAGTTATGAAAAGTGCACATTTTATTAAAGAAAAAATAAGATCCAGTACAAACATAAAAGAGAAAATAAACATCATTCTTATCAAAAAGGAGTAGTCACTGTTCTTATTCATTGACTGGTCTTCTCTTTGCCTTTATCAGCAGTTGCAGAAGAGGAATCCATAGGATCTGAAGTGGACGTATAAGAAGGGGTAAAGGAAGGCCTTCAAAAATAGATGAAGCCAAAGTGGGAGTAGTAGAAGATCGAGGGAGGTGTTGATCAAGGATCACAGGCCTGATCTGACTCAAGGCTTGGCTAACATAAATTATAGTGGAGGCTAGGGAAGAAGTGAAAGTAGGAAAAATAGGCCATATAGGTGCAGCCGCAGGAGCAACAATGGTTGTGCTCTACACATGAAGGTAAGGCCGCAAAAGCTTAATAAAATCTGCAATGATCTCTCCAGCATACTTCATGGCTTTCTCAAAATCATCCTTGTTCTCCATAAACTTGTCCAGTAATCGAGTAAAATATGTGAGCTTTTGGACTTGGGTTTTGAAATCTTGATTAACAGGAGGAATCCTCAGATTTTCCACATGATACTTGAAACGATTTGTCATATCAGTCTTAGAGAAGATTCGGTTGGAATAGAAGTCCACTTTCTTGGATATATATTTCAGAGAATCATTAGAAACTTTAGAGTGGATTTGGACCAGGTCAAGAACTCTGTCACTGTTCTTGATAACTTCATGTGGACAATCTATATTGAAGCCACTAAGAACAGTCTAATGTTCTTATTTGACCACTGTTCGGAGCAAGTCACTGTCTAAAGAGGGTTGAGAGGATTGACCAGAGGTTTTATAATCATTTACAGTAGTCATGAGAGATTATAGTTGATTCAGTGATTTCTGAAGACACCCTGTATACTCGTCAGTGAGTTTGTTTAGATTAACCACAAGCTCTCTCATCTCTTTCACAATCTGTTTATTCCATTCTGATACTTTTTCAGCTAAGGAATATAACTGTGGCTGAATCTTAGAGACAAATTTCTATGGAGTTTGAGGAAATATAGGTTCAACAGGATGAGAAACAAGCTCTGATCTCGAATGCATATCTTTCCGTATGTCTTCAATCACACCTCTCAGGGTCTTCACTTCATCACTAAGCAGCCTATTCACAACTTTTAATTCCTGAATATCATGAATCATTTTAGGTTGTATTTTCCAAATAACTTTCTCCAACAATAAAGAGGAATCTTTATCACTTAGGTGAGTCACAAGAGAAGGTTTAGAACTCATAACTTTTTCAACACTAGACAAAAGGGTATCACCAAATTCTTCTAGATTTTCCTTACTCAAAAAGGATGGCTGTTCAGATAAAGGTTCAAAAACAAGGACTGATATAGGCTCAGGTTCTTTCTCAAGAGCAAGATTGGAGACATATTTCAGTTGGAACATAGTAGAAAGGTCAAGGCCTTTTACTGAAACTTGCTGAGAGTCATCCATGTCATAGAAACCCGGGAACATATATCGAGTGTCTACAGGAGAGGAAACAATCGGGTTTGGTTCTTCAGTAAATTCTAGATTCGGGGTTTGCTCCCCATAAGCAGTTGCATCCTTCTCAGGACTGAGAGGTTTAGGGTCTTGATCTAATTCCACAAACTCATCTCGTATCTCCTCTCTCATTTCCTGCCTAGCTAGATAAAAATCTAGCTCCATCCTTTCCTTATCTGAAGGAATGACTTTGGGAATAAATTGTTCCACTGGGAGTTCTTCAAGGTTAGCTCCTTGCATAGAAGGTAATTCTTCCTCCGTAGCATTCTTCTCAGTTTCTTGGACAACAAATTTGGTTTCAGCCTCGGGTTGATCTTCCAGATTAACAACCTCTATATGTGAAGGGACTTCTTTTCCACTTACCACAAAAGGGATATGAGCATTATATTCCTCAATAGAAATAGTTTTCCTTGGAGCTACAATATCCTCTTCTTCTTTAGAAGAAGAATATTCAACAAACTCATCTACTTCCAAAATAGGATCAGAAATATCTCTTGGTCTTGAGGGATGTTCTATAGGATTAAATTTTTCATAATGTCTCTCATTATCTTCTACCCATGCCTTTCTCCAAGGGTTCCAATTTATCTTCATTCTCTTGATAGTGAATTTTTAATGGTAGTACTCACAATCCTTTATAACTTCCTCATTAGGTCCAACCATACCTTTGGCAAGAAGCAAGGCTGAGATAATCCATGAGTAACACATAGAGTTTGACTTGGATGTGGATTTGATCAGTTCACACATGTGGTGAATGATATACTTTTAATGGTTGATCTTATGCAAATTTTTATAAGGTGGATTAGAAACACATCCTGATATTTCAGTATGGAAAAATAAACTTTTCTTGGGCTAACCAGATTCTGAATAAACTTGAAAAAAAGTCTTGATTCTCCATTTAGTTCAGCAGCAATGGCTCTCCTCTTGGTGCTATTTCCAGCTAAGTCTTTCAAAGAATCTTCCAGATCAAATAATTTAGTTGAAGGTGGAGGTCCTCTCTGATAATCCTCATAGATTCCTTCATGAGGTATCCTAAGTCATGCATCCCATAACCTCAAAGATAATGAAAACCTCATCCCATTGATCCAGCTTCTCACAACATATCCATCTTCAAACTCAAAGGAGAACTGAACATATTGTTAAAACTGAGCCACTAACATAGGATAGATAGGTATATATTCCTTCGAAAACCATTCTAGTCAGAATTTCTCTCTTAAAACTTTTAGAACCAAATACTTACTTAACAAAATCCATTTGGTGAAAACCTCTTTCTCAGGTACACCAACTCGATTTACCAGATTTGGGTTTAGAGGTCCTTTAGGTGCTAGATTAGGTGCAATATTCTTCTTCTTTGCACTACATTTCTCAGGAGTCAATGATGAGGGGAGTTTCATCCTGGGAATCCACCAAAGGTTCGAGAGAGAGAGAAAAGGGTTGCAGGGTTGAAGAATGATTTTAATGAGTGAATAGAAGAAATCCTGAGTGAAGAATCGAGTGATAATTTATTTATTTTATCATTTAGGAATTCCAAACATTTTAAAATTAAAAGTGAGGGAAAAAAAGGTGAAAAGGATGATTACTGTGATAAGGTTTTTAATTCAAATATAAAAATCATAAATAATCTTTACGGTGAGATCATATTAGGCCTTTACAGTGAGATAGAGAATTAATTTTACGGTGAGACAGTAACTAAGTGTTACGGTGAGAAAGTAAACATGAACTTTACAGTGAGACAGTAAACATGAACTTTACAGTGAGACATTAAGCATGAACTTTATGGTGAGATAGTAAACATGAACTTTACGGTGAGACAGTAAACATGAACTTTACTATGAGACAGTAAACATCAGATAGAAGTCATGAAGCACTAACTGTGAGACTGTAATCAGGAAATAATAAGAAATTTACTTAAGATTTATCATACCTAATTCATGTATGATGTAGTCTATTCTCTCAGAATTTAATGGTTTGGTGAATATATCAGCAAGCTAATATTCAGTACCAATGAATTCCAAAGTGATATTACCTTTTTGATAATGATCTCTCAAAAAGTGATGTCTTACATCAATATGATTTGTCTTAGAATGTGAAAAAAGATTTTTTGAGATGTTAATAGAACTTGTGTTGTCACATTTTATAGGTACATTCCGGAATGGATATCTATAATCTAGTAATGCGTGTTTCATCCACAAGATTTGTGCACAACAACTACCACCAGCTATGTATTCAGCTTATGCAGTAGATAATGCAACAAAATTTTGTTTCTTACTACACCATGATACTAGTGACTTGCCTAAAAAGTGACATGTTCTATAAGTGCTTTTTCTATCTAACTTACATCCACCGAAGTCAGCATCAGAATAACTCACTAATTCAAATGATTTTCATCTAGGATAGAAGAATCCTAGATTGGGTGTATGGTTGAGGTATTTGAAGATTATCTTTATAGAATTTAAATGAGATTCCTTAAGATTTTGTTGAAAATGAGCACACATACACACACAAAACATAATGTCAGGTCGACTAGAAGTTAAGTAGAGTAAACTTTTGATCATTACTCTATAAGTGGTTTGATCAACAAGTTTTCTATCTCCATCAAGATCAAACATACAAGTGGTACTCATGGGAGTGTTACTACTTTTAGTGCTATCCAATCCAAAACTTTTTAAAATATATCTAGTATATTTACTTTTAATTAAAATAATTCCATCATTATTTTGAAAGATTTGAAATCTGAGAAAGAATTTTAGTTCTCCCATCAAACTCATTTCAAATTCATTTTGCATCATTTTAAAAAAATCCACACATAAGAAATTATTTGGAGATCCAAAAATAATTTCATCTACATAGACATGAACAACTAAAAAATCATTAGAAATTTGTTTTATAAAAAGGGTAGGATCATCTATTCCTTTTGTAAAAAGTTTGGAAATAAGAAAAGTACTCAACCTATCATACCAGGATCTTGGAGCTTGTTTTAAACCATATAAAGCTTTGGATAGTTTAAAAATATGATTTGGAAAATGAGATTTTGTAAGTCTAGGGGGGTTTTCAATAAAAACATCCTCAGGTATATACCCATTTAAGAATGTAATTTTAACATCCATTTGATATAGTTTGAAATTTAGATGTGCATCATAGGCAAGAAGAATTCTAATGACTTCATGTCCAGCTACTCATGAAAAATTCACCTCATAGTAAATTCCTTCTTCTTGACTATATCCTTGTACAAATAATCTAGCATTATTTCTAACTATGTTACCAGCTTCATCTACCATATTTCTAAACACCCATTTAGTGCCTATGGAGAATGTTTCCTGATGTCTTTCAAAAAGTTTCTAAAATTTGTTCCTTTCAAACTGATTAAGTTCTTCTTGCATAGCCATCACCCAAAATTCATCATTGATAGCATCATTAATGATTTTAGGTTCAAGTTATTACAAGAAGACTGGATGTTCAACCTGATTTCTAAGAAAATCTCTAGTTTGTGTTCCTTTTTCTAGGTCTCCTACAAAATCATCTAAAGGATGGTTCTTAAGAGTTCTAAAAGTTCTCGAAAAGGAGGGACTAGTGATTTCAGGTTCATCGACAGGTCCAGGTTCATTGTGACTTGATTCTAAGGAATTTCTAAAACTATAAGTTTTCACAGATTCTTTCATAGAAGTGTTTGAGGATTTTTAATTGATGTTCAGATTTGATACATTATCCTCCATGTTTTCTAGAGCGGTTTTAGGCTCATGGGGATCTGTTTCATCAAATTGGACATGGACAGATTCATCCACACATTTTGTTATTTTATTTAACACTCTATAGGATTTAATAGACATGGAATATCCTAAAAATATACCTTCATCACTCTTGGATGCAAATTTTTCAAGATTGTATTTAGTATTAAGAATATATACTTTATAGCTAAAAACTTTGAAGTAGTTAACCTTGGGTTTTCTGTTATTCCATAACTCATAAGTAGTCCTCTTAATAATGGGTATAATTAACACTCTATTAATTATATAGCATGCTGTATTGACAGCTTCAGCCAAAAAATAAATAGGTAGGTCATAATCATTAAGCATTGTTCTAGCTATCTCTTGTAGGGTTCTATTTCTTCTTTCTACAACTCGATTTTGTTGAGGTGTTATAGGGGTAGTGAAATTTTGATTATAACCATATTGTGAGCAAAAGGATTCAAACTCTTGATTTTCAAACTCACGGCCATGATCACTTCTTAAGGATTTAATTCTAAGTCCACTAAGATTTTCTACAGAATTTTCATATTTAGTAAAATAAGAGTAGGTATCACTTTTGTGAGCCATAAAGAAAGTCTAAGTATATCTAGAAAAGTAATCTACAAGAACATAAATGTAGTTTTTTCCATTTAAACTAGAAACTCTATATAGTCCCAATAAATCCATGTGAACTAGTTCGAGATGTTGAGAAGGTGACACTACTTCCTTTGGTTTGAAGGAAATTTTGTGTTGTTTTCCCTTTTGATAGGGATTACACACTTTTTCATTTGGAAACTCAAGTTTGGGAAAGTCTTTAACTAAGAATTTTCTAGTTAACTTTATAAGGGAGTGAACATTATAGTGTCTTATTCTCCTATTCTAGAGCCAAGAATATTTATGAAATACACTTAAATATGAAGCATTTTGAGAAGATAAGGAATCTATGTTAACAGAGTTAACATTTTCATTTCTTAAAGAAGAAAAAACTAATTCATATTTAGAATTAATTACATTGCAAGAATAATTTTAAAATATAACATGAAATCCATCATCACATAATTGTGAGATACTAAGAAAACTATATTTTAATTTATCAAAAAATAGTAATTTAGAAATGAAGATTGAGTTAGATTTACCGATTTGGTTGAGGCCATTAATATTTACTTTGGCATTCTCACCAAAAGTGACATGTCCTCTATCTATCTTGATTAGATTCTTGAAGGATGAGTAGTCTCCGTTCATATGCCTTAAATATCCGCTATCCATGTACCATAGACTTTTATAGGAACTCTTTAAGTATATTTCCTACAAAAAGAATAAGCAAAAAAATATTTTGGTACCCATACTTGTTTGGGTCTAGTAACATTAGTAATTAGTGCTTTGGGAACCCATATATGCCTCATAGGTTTCCTATAAGAATTAATTAAAGTATTTGAAAAATAAACTGTATTCGGTCCAGAAAAACTTGAAACAGTAGAATATGTATCATTAGATGATTTGTGTCCAGAACTAGGAATAGAACTATTTGTCCTAGATCATGAAACAAAATTTGTTCTATCATGATTTTTTTCCAGGTTGATAACCAATGAAAGTGTTGTATTTAGGGGCAATATGTTTTCCTGGAATTTGAGTAAGGGTATTCTTCCCATTGGTAAAATTGTCAAGGTCATTCTTCAATTTCTCATTAGATATTTTTAATTTGTTGTTTTATTTGATCAGTTGTGCATTTTTCTCTTTTTCAATTGTGAGTTCAGATTTAATAGTCACAATGAGATCATGTTGTTTCTTCAATGATTTATATTTGTATTTTATTTAATTTCATGTTTCTTTAAGAATGTTACAATATTCAAACATCTCTTCATTAGTCATGTTTTTAGAGTCACTCTCATCTCCATAATAGTATGAATTAAGTACAGGAGAATCCAATGTTACCTCAGATGTGTTTATCATAAAATACATATTTGATTTGTTTTCCCATTCATCATGTGATGTTTTTGAGTCCCTTGAACTATCCTCAGAAGCACTCCAGGTTGATTTCATAGTCTTTTTATACTTTCTATCCTTATACTCATATCTCTTTTTTTACGTGAGCTTTTTAAAGTCTGCCTTGATATGTCCATTGTGCTTACACTCATAGCAGACAATTTCATCAGCCCTGTCACTTTTTTCTAGTCCTTCTTCCAATTTCCTTTTTGGTCATATTTTCCCTTGAAGTTAGGTAATCTGAAATTTTTTTTCTTCTTGTAAAATATTTTAAATATTCTAGCTAATTGAGCCATATTTTCATCACTGTCAGATGATGACTGTTCACTGGTGGAGCTTTCTACAGAAACTTCCAGTATCCCTTTGTCTTTGTGTTTAGAGGTGGTAGTCTTAGATGAAAAAGATTTCTTCTTTGGTTCATCCTCTTATTCATTGTTGACTTTAAGTTCTTCTTCATACATCATCAATTTTCCAATGAGTTATTTTATGGGTAGCTTGCTTATGTCGCATGATTCTCTAATAGAGACAGAGGTTCCCCTCAATCTATCTGGTAGAAATCTAAGGATTCTCATGATTTGTTCCTTGGAAGTGACTTCTCTTCCAAGCGATATCATTGTGTTGAAAATATAATTAAACCTAAGATACATGTCAGAAATAGGATCATTAGGTTTCATTTTAAAATTATCATATTTGATAGTATAAGTATTATGACTCATTGATTTTACACTAGATGTTCCTTCATGTGAGACATACAGGGTATCCCAAATTTCATGGGTAGTTTTACAAGTAGAAATTCTATTGAATTCCTTATCTCCTAAGGAGCAGTATAAAGAATTCATAGATTTTCAATTGTTATTGTATGCAGCTTTGGTAGGTTCATCCCATGTGGTTCTATCAGTAGCAGGAATCTTATATTCATCTATAACGGAAAACCAAATTTCAAAACTATACTCTCTAAATGCATTTTAATTTTGATTTTCCATTGAGAATAGTTGGTTTCATTAAAGAATCATGGTCTGTTGGTTTCAACACCTTCTAATATATTATCCATAATAAAGAACTACTTTAAAGGAGCGAGAAATTCAGAATTGACAGAAATTTACAGATCTTTAAGGTTCAAATAAAATCACAGTTGAATAAGATTAAACAGAGTCATTATAAACAGCCCTCTGATACCAAATTTTGGTCAGAGTAGATTACTCAAGAGGGGCGGGGTGAATTGAGTAACTAAAAAAATTTCTGTAAAAATTATTTTCCCAAAAATTTGATACAACCCAGTTAATCAAGATTAAACTGTTATAATAGATTGACTGTTTAAATAACTTCACAGAAGATTGATTAATTCTCATTAATCTAAATGTTAGTTATTACAGTTACTTTTGATGCTATTCTACTAAGACAATACAATTATAAATTTTTTCTAAGACTAAATATTGAAGTGTATTTAGGGATTTTTGAGTTATATAGAAAAGCAGTAAAATAGAGAGAACTAAAGTAAGCAGCACAGAGGATATGAAACAAGTGGTTCAGTCTCAAGAAGAGACATAATCCACTCCACTTAGTGATCACCTTCCACCAAGTAGTTTATATAAATAAACATTGATCAACACACTGGATCAGGGTTAACAACAGTACATAGTACTGTCCAGGCCACACAGGGACCTCTTCAAGAGTTCTTCGTGGGTAAAGACTACTAGGACACATAGGGACCTCTTCCATACTTATCCGTTGGTATAAGAGTAAAATAATGTTTGAGAAAGGATATCTTGTATCCTTTAGTTTGATGAAGTATACAGAGTGTGTTATTATAAAGATACACACTCTGCTCGAATGTTAATAAAATGATACAAAATAGAGAATAAAGATTGAGATAGGTTTAGAAGTGCTCTGAGTGTTGGTCTTTGCAGTTCTGTACTTATGGGATGAAGTAGATGAAAAACTCGAGTCCTCATCTGGAAAACAGAGTATTGCAAGAATGACAGATTCGAATTGTGTTTTTCTTGTTGTTTCACTGCACGAATATGGTCCTGGTATTCAAGTTTGCTTTGTGTGTTCTTCAGCAGAATCAAGTTGTATGAAATAATCCTTTCTTCAAAAATTTCTCTATGTGTGTTCTTCGTTGTTGTGATCTTACTATAAGTTTTTTTTTCTTACATGTAGTCTATTTATGGGACACACTACTCTTTTATCTTGGAGTGCATGTGTTGGGGCCGACAGGTTGAAGGTATTCTTCACTCATACCTTATGCTATCCGATGATATGTCTACAACAAGAACATTAATTATGTCAGTGCATTAAAATCTTAAAATATGTTTGTTAGAGATTAAATTGAAATATGAAAAAATATATTAGGAAACATTTTCATAGTATGTCATGGAAACAGTGTCTCTTTCACACGGTGTCTGGATTGGTCATGGTGTCTCACGGTCATGGTGTCTCTCGGTCATGGTGTCTCGTTCATGGTGTCTTATTGTTCACGGTGTCTGCTTCATGGTGTCTTGTTCATGGTGTCTTCTTCACGGTTTCTTGTTCACTGTGTCTTGGTGTTCACAGTTTTTGATTCTCGGTGTCTTGTTCACCATGTCTTATTGTTCATGATGTCTACTTCACGGTGTCTTGTTCATGGTGTCTTGTTGTTCATGGTGTCTGATTTACTTAGCTAGAAAGACATAACCAGTGGTAGACTCACGGTGTCTCAGATTTTTCAAAATAACTATATTCAGATGTAAGAAATGATGATCTTAAAATGGATTAAACTTAATCATTTGTCAAAGAAGGTATTATTAAAATAAATGAAGGATAGTATAAAGTAATTAAACTAAATGTAGAGCAATTAAGATCTTGAATGGCTCTTCTTAAAGCATGAGAAAACTTAAGAAATAATACACATGATTTGATATAATTTACAGGATTTAACCAGGTTGAATAGGATTTTTGATCAGTAAAACATGATTAGTACATAAGGAGTCTAATGGAAATTAATATAACAAGAGTTTGCTTTCATAGGATTGAATTAATTATTTAGAATTTTTTTGAAATTATAAAACAAATTCCAATGAATTTAATTGGTTTTAATTTATCACCAATCAATATATTTCTCCCACTTTTGGGATTTCTGAAAAGTGAAGAGAAATAAACTTATGCGAAATAATTTAAGAAACAAATGATAATAAAAGAGGATATTTCATGAAAATATCAAAATATATTACAGAATGTATTATAAAAAAGGTATAGAAAGTCCCTATTATAGAACCTAATTTAATTATGAATATGGTGCATCCAACATATCATAAAGAAAGAATAGGATAATTTTCTATGAAAGTAGAGGATGCAATAGAGGTATTCCACTCCCCACTAATTTAAAATATGTGTACCTTTGGGAGGGAGAGAAACTAACAGAAATAGTTCCTAATAATCTCTCTAAAATCCCAGAGAAATCATTGATTGATATTTTGAGAGAGAATATCGAAGCAATTGGGTGGATTTTAAGTGATATTCTAGGAATCAACCCAAAAATATGCTCACATAGAATTTTTCTTGAGGGAGATTCCAAACATGTCCGAAAACCTCAAAGGAGGTTGAATCCTACATTAATGGCGGTTATGAAGAAGGATATTGAGATGTTATTGGAAACTGGGATCATCTATCCCATCTCATATTCACAGTGGGTTAGCCCAATTCATGTAGTTAAAAAAACTGGCCTAACCACTATGAGGAATGAAAAGAATTAATTAATCCCTATGATAATTAAAAATAACTGGAGATTGGGCATTGATTTTAGGAAGTTAAATCAGGTCACTCGGAAACATCATTCACCCATTCCCTTCATTGATCAGATGTTAGAGAGATTGGTTGGAGGAACTCATTATTGTTTTTTGGATAGATTTTCAAGTTATTTCTATGTACCCATTGCTCATGAGGATCAACAGAATACAACCTTTACATGTCCCTTTGGCACTTTGCATATAAAAGGATGCCATTCAGATTATGTAATGATCCAGGTACATTTCATAGGTGCATGGAAAATATATTTTTTGATCACATTGAAGATTTCTTAGAGATTTTCATAGATGATTTCATGGTTTTTGGAAAATCTTTTGAACATTTTTTGAAAAATATGGAAAATTCTTTGACAACCTGCATTGAAAAGAATCTTGTTTTAAATTTTGAAAAGTGTCATTTCATGGATGAGAGATGGATTGTCCTTAGGCATGTCATTTCCAAAAAAAGGCATTGAATTTGATAAATCAAAAATTGAAGTGATAAATTCATTGCCTTAACCAAATTGTTTGAATCATGTTAAATCCTTTTTAGGACATGGAGGATTTTACAGATGGTTTATCAAATTTTTTAGTAAGATTTCTCTCCCTCTCTCTATATTGCTTTTGAAAGATGTCGATTTTCATTTTAATGGTGCATGTAGGGAATCCTTTGATGAGATAAAGATGAGATTAATTATACCACCTATGATGCAACCACTAAATTGAGAAGAACCATTTGAGCTACTTTGTAATGCTTCCAACCAAGTAGTTGGAGCAGTCTTTCACAAAGAATTGAGTGCATTCCATAAGTCATTGAATATGCTTTAAGAAACATGGATGCGGCTCAATTAAATTACACAACCACATAAAAATAACATTTTATTAGTTGTTTTTTCTTTAGAATGATTTTGATCATATATATTTGGAACTAAAGTCACTGCATTTTCTGATCATGTAGCTCTCAGGTACTTAATGAAGAAGGATGAAGCTAAACTGAGTCTAGTGAGATGGATTTTACTACTGTAGGAGTTCATCATAGAAAAAAAGGAAAAAAATGGATCTGATAACCTAATGAATGATCATTTAAGTAGACTTCCCAACATTGTTGAAGCTGAAATTATATAAAAAGAACCATTGAATGATCGCATTCCAGGATAGGAGATGTACTTGGTTGAATAAGGTTCAAGAGGGGTTGTGTGGGAGGATTATGTTTTTAATGTTTTTTTTTGATTTTTTATTCCATTTTCTTTGTTTCATTATGCTCCCTTCTTCACCTTTCAACTCTATTACCCTTCACATGGAGGGGTAAAAACTTTGAGTGATCGAGGAATGGGGATTTTCACTTTTATAATGTTAGTGTTTTGTCCTTAAATGTAAAACATTCTTTTTATTTTGAATGAGTTATATTATCAATGTTTCCAAATTCTCTTAATGATATCATGTATCGAGTTTGGTTTATTCTTCATTAAAATCTTTGGTTAATGACTTTTAATCTCCCTCTTCCTAGTGAAATTTGTCTTGATTGAGTAGACTGTGTTAGGTTGTGAGTGTACATCGATCGTTGTCACGTTTGTAGAACTAGTGAACTTTTCTAGAGTTCTAAGGATAAACAATTACCGATTGAAACTTGCCTTAGTTGTTTAGGATTTTTTTATGAACTTCTTGCACATAGGAGTGAGTTCCATTTCATTCTTTAACCAAGGGTTATTGATAACTAAATCAAGGTGTCTTTCATTTTTCATTCAATAAGAAGAGAGGGGTGAATAATCATTATGACTATGATGACATTTCAAATGGTGATCCTACCTTGAACTCTTCACTCTCTTTATCTATTAGTGATAAATATTTTTTTTCACACATTAGCTTGTGGATGCCACTTTAGACCTCAAATAACAACAAGGAAGGTTTTAGAAATTTTACTTTATTGTACCACCCTTTTTAAAGATTCTCCTGAATTTTGAAAAAGGTTTCAAAAATGTCAGTTTTTGGAAACATTTTAACGAGACAAGAAATTCCCCAAAAAATACTTAATTATTTTTAGTTTTTTGAAGTTTGGGGGATATATTTTATGGGCCGTTTCCCAATTTCATTTTGAAATTCTTATATCTTTCTTGAGGTTGATAATATTTCCAAATTAGTGTAAGAAAAATCCATTAAGACTGATGATGCTAAAGTTTTTTGTGATTTTGGGAGGGAGAACATATTTTTTAGGTTTGGAGTGCCTAGAGCCATCATTAATGATCAAGGGTCTCACTTTTTCAATAGAATAATGAAAAATTTACTGAAGAATTATGGGGTGCATCATAGAGAATCAACTCCCTATCACCCACAAACAAATGGTCAAGCTGAAGTGTCTAATAGGGAAATCAAAGGAATTTTAGAGAAGATTGTTAAACCAAATAAGAAGGATTGGAGTCAGCAGTTATAAGACAAATTATGGACTTATAGGATATCCTACAAGACCCTGATTGGAATGAGTCCATATAGACTGATTTATGGAAAAATTTGTCACATACCTTTGGAAATGGATCAGAAGGCGTATTGGGCTGTGAGGAAGATGAATTTGGATCTGTAAAGTGCTTAGGAAGAGAGAATATTGTAGTTGTAGGAGCTGGAGGAAATTTGAAGATAAGAATTTGAAAATTATAGGATTTACAAATAAATAACATGAGTGGCTCATGAAATGCTAGTCCATCTGAAATACTTCCATCCTAGAGATAAAGTGATGCTCTTCAACTCAAGACTCAAGCTGATTCTAGGTAAACTTAGTTCCAGATGGGATGGTTCATTTATAGTTACTAATGTATATCCTTTCAGTGTTGTGCAAATTGTGAGGGATGGTGAGTAGGAGCCATTCACTATTAATGGACACATGCTAAATAAATTCCATGGGACCATTCCATCAGATCCAATTGAGGAGATCCCACTCCTCCAACCTATCTATCAATAAGAGTCATCATGTTATACCTCTCTTTTACACTTTCTTGCTGTTTTGATCCATTTAATAATTTTCTTACATGTTACATCTATTTGAATGCATTGAGGACAATAAATCATTTATGTATGGGGGAGGGAACCTTCGTAGTTTAGGATTTTCAATTTTTGTTAGTTTTTTTAAAAAAACTATGTGTGTTTTAAAAACATTTTGTGTTTCTTTTTAATTGTTTTGGTGTGTTTTTGGAAATTTTGAGTGGAAAATATTCTCATTTCCATTTTTTAAACTCATTTAATTGAGTGAACTAATTTATTCTATGAAACTAAGATTAAATGAATGTTGAAAATGACTTTGTTTAATGTTCAATTATTTGGAAATTTCATGAAAAGAACTCTAATTTTTGAATCCCTTTCCACATTTCACTATATTTACCTTTGAAATCGCTTTCCTATGAGGCTTCTAAACCCTTTTTGTCATATTATTTTCATTTACCTCACTTCTTGAGAGAACCATGTCATTCTTAACCAAATTTTGATTTATTCCTTTCAAAACATGAGGGTTTTAGGTTCATGTGTTTTAAATGATTGAGGAATTTATTTGGTTTTAAAACCCCATTTTCAAGAGAATCCCTTTCATTCTATCTTAACTTATATATTTAATCCTTTTATCCCTTATAATTCATGAATATACTCTTAGGTTAGCCATATTACAAGCTAATTTTAATTATTGAACCTACTCTTGAAGTAAAATTTCATGATCTAGTTGAATTAAGTGTAGGGGAAGTTGTCTTGTGTTGGGATACCTCATTTGGTGAAAATTTGGGTGGAAATCAAATTCTAAAGAGATGTGTTTACTACTAAAAAAAATCATTCTATTGAAATCTAGGCCTTTTCTGGAGCTTTCATGATAAGAGAATCTGTGTGTTTTTGAAGATTCTAATGGAGGAAGAAAGTTGTTCCTTTTCTGGAGCTTTCATGAAAAATAATGTTTGAGAATATTGAAATTTTTGTTGCTGAAATACTAAGCAATTTGAACATTCCTAGAGTTTTTAGTGTGATGGAGATGAATTTCTACTAAGAGGAGTGAGGAGGATATCATACTTGAGTGAAAATTATAATTGTTCACTTTTGCTTAAAAAAAGAGCCAATTTCTCCTCACTCGGCCTCAGAATTTCATACATAAAAATACTACCAACTGAAAGTAATAGAACAACCCTAAAAAGTACACATGATAAATACATGTCTTTGACACACATCAGGTGGAGAAGTAGGATATTGTCAAACCTATGGTGACCTTTTAATTGGTTTGGTTGAGAAAAACTCTGTTGAAAATTGATATTTGTGAGATGAGAGAAAATTCATGTGAGGTAGGTGTATTGTGTGAATGGGAGGATAAATGAAGAGGAAAAATATTGAATGATATGAATGGAAAAAAATGGAATAATTGTTTTTTATGAGGCATGATATCATTTGGTTTCTTTTTATGGAATTGGGGGATCTCATTAGCATGTGTTTTGAATTTGATTTGATTTTATTTTGACGTTGACTTATCCGGGAGTCCAAGTGTTATGTGTGGGGGAATTGATAGAGATAATATTTTCATTATTTTTCACATGTTTTTCAATAATTTAACCCCTACCAAATAATAAATTTGAGTTGATTTGTATCATTTCAGTGTTGGTGAAGGATTATGGGCTTAATTGTGAAAATTGGTTAATTATGGATATTTATCAGTTTTATAGAGATTTTGTATTTTGGGAATATATTTTATTATTTTGATCCAAATAGAGTGATTCATTCTTTAGGATCTCCTGGATCTGGGGATTCAACTTTGTCTTCTGGAACATGGTCCAATTCGACACACAATGACCCAGAAAGATTCATCATGTGGAAAAATATTTCTAGATGACAGAATGGATCCCACCTTAATTAATGAGGCATATATCGGCCTACATATGTCCAAATGAGGTTATTCCAGTTGAAATAGAAATAGGACTCCACACACAATTTTCATATTAAATTTCATGTAAAAATTTGATCATTAAAGAATCTATTTCATGCGACCAAGAAAAGTAATTTTAAGAGTCACCAAAGGGAAAAAAGTTTACATTAGCAATTTGAGTATAACATTTGATAAACTTGTCCAAATTCTCTGATTATTGATAAAGCATGAAAAATATGGGGAAGAACAAAGTTTATTAAGAAAACATCCCGATATTCATCCATTTAATATTCTATTTGGACTCCAAATTTCAGTGGAGTAATTTTGGAGGGAAATGTTCTACTCGACAAGCCTATAAATAAGAGTGTTCACTTCCATTCAAAGGGGTTAAAAAAGGTGCAAGAGGGTATGTTCTAGAGAATTGAGTTCTTGAAGTTTTTTTTATTTTTTATCTTCTATTTTCTTTGTTTCATCATGGTCTCTTCTCCCCGTTTTACCTCTATTACCCATCACATGGAGGGGTAAAACCATTGAGTGATCAGGGAAGGGAGAGTTTCACTTTTGTAATGTTGGAGTTTTGTGCTTAAATATAAAACCATATTTTTATTTTGAAGGTTTTCTATTCTCAATGTTTCCCAATTCTCTTAATGCGATTGTGTTTTAAGTTTGTTGTATTCATCTTTAATAGATTTGGTTGAAAACTTTTAATCTCCCTCCGCTTAGTGCAATTTGTCTCGATCGAGCAGATTGTGTTAGGTGGTGAGTGTCCAGCGATCGTTGGCACATGTGTGGAACTAGTGAAATTTTCTATAATTATAAGGAGAAAAAATTCCTGATAGGGAATTTCCTTAGTTGTTTAGGAATTTTTTATGAACTTCCATTCATATAAGAGTGAGTTCCATTTCTTTGTTTAACCAAGGGTGATTAATAACTCGATCGAGGAGTATTTCATTTATAATTCAGTAGGAAGATAGGGAAGATGATCATTATGACTATGATGACATTTCAAACGGTGATCCTACCCTAACCCCATCACTATTTTCATCCATTAGTGTTCAATATTTATTTTTAATTGCTTGATTTATTTTTAAACTCAAACAATTTCAAAAAAAACCTCTTCTTCTTTCATTAATTAAAGTTACAAACGTAATTGTTGTGCACTCCTCTCTGGAGACAACCCAATTCACCCACTCTACTATATTTTAACTTAGGTAAGATTTGTTTTTGTCACACCCCATAATAGGCACATGTCAACTGTCCAAGATGAAGCATGAAAATTCGACATCAACTCCTCACTCATGGCTGCTGAAACCTATACAAAATGGTGTACTCATATGACCTCATCCTCATTTATGGTATAACTAGGAGTAGAGTCTTCACCTTCTACACTCTCCTACAGAATGAGGCCTTTAGAATAAGATAGCTGCCTCATCCTTACTCTATCCAAAACGGTATATGTAATAGATAAGGATGATATAAAGGAATTCCCTTGACTATCGTTCACCTCCAAGGGCATGTCAAAGAACAAATCCATTAGCTTCATATCACTACTATCCTACTAAACTGCCAATATATAAGTCCTCCTGCTTGGTGCATCAACCACTAAGTTACCTTTACTAGATGTGTAAGCAATCTCAAAGGTGAAATACTAAAGGTATTTAACCCACATCCATTGCCTCAGATTCAGATCACATTGTATAAATACATACTTGAGGATGTTGGGGTATGTGTACACCAAAAAACGCTCTCCCAATAATTAATGTCTCCAACAGTGTAATGTGTGAACAATTACAGCTAGTTCGAGATCGTACACCAGGTAATTCCTCTCATGTGGCCCCAATTACCTAGAACCATATTCCATAACTCTATCTCATAGCATAAGAATTTTTCCTAGCCTAATTATAGACGCATCATAGTAAACAATGTAAATCCTTTCAAGATTTGAAAAAATAAGTATTGCCGCTGAAGTAAATCTACCTTTTAGCCCCAAAAAGGTCATTTTTTAGGAATCTGTTCATATATACATTATCCCCTTTGTAGTCAAGCCCATAAGAGGTACTGCTAAGCATGATAAGTCTTGTATGAAACTCTTATAGTAACCATCCGGCCCTAAGAAACTCTGTACCTAAAAGAAATTATTGAGCTGCTCCTAGGAAACTATAGCTCTCAACTTCTATGAATCTACTGATATTCCTATATTTGAAATGATGTCACCCAGGAAGTGAATCTGATCCATATAGAAGTGGAACTTTTGGATCTTAGCATATAACTATTGATCTCTTAGTGTATTAAATAAAATATCAAGATTTTTGGCCTGGTCATGTTGATTGTGAGAATACACCAAGATAACATCTATGAAAAACATCACAAAAGAATCAAAATAAGGATGGAATACTTAATTCATCAGTTTCATGAAGACTGTTGGAGCATTTATGAGACCAAACAACATAACCAAATACTCATATAGACCACAACCAATATGAAAAACTATGTAAGTTATGTCTAATGGTATAACAAACACCTGATTATAAATGGATCTAAAATCAATCTTTGATAAGAACCATGCTCCTCAATGATTTTTGAAGAGATCATCTATTTGTGGTAGAGGGTACCTGTTCTTAACTATTAGCTAGTTCAATTTTTGGTAATCCACACACAACATAAGAGTTTTATCTGCATTTTTTTAATAAGGACCAGAGAACCCCACATAGAAATACTAAGTCGGATGAAAAACTTTTCCTTTAAATCATCTAGATTTATTTTGTGATATTGCAACTCCATCATAGACATCCTATAAGGAGTAATTTATATCAGTGTATCTCCTGACACTATCTCGATAGAGAAATCGACTTCTATCACTGGAGGTAATCCTGAAAATTAATTTGAGAAGACATACCTCAAATGATAAACCATTGGAGGAAGATCATTCTGATGTGTTCCCTGATTATCCAGATATAAACTCACAAAATGGGATGTCATCTTGCCCATCCCATGATGCTCAAGTCCAACTCGACTCACCTGGACATCCAATTCAAATTTTTGAAGAAACTCACTACCCTATGATGATGGAAAGATCACCCTACAGTGATAAAAATCAACAAATTCATGAAAGGGAACTAACTGGTCCATCCTGAGAATGATATCAAATGAAATAATCTCAAGGAAAAAGAGGTTACATTTGAAGTGACAACCACCAATCTCAAGGGGGAACTACCTGCACTAATACACACCTTTTGTTTTGATCCCCAACAGAGTTTCTAGAATCATAACACCATCATAAGTATAAACATAGAGCCCAAGTATCTCCCTAATAGGAAAAAATATAAAGATATGAGAAAACTTGGTATCAAAAAGTGTAGATACTAAAGTGGAGGCTACTAAAATTGTACCTATGAACATTAAATGTTAGGGATCCTGCCCCTCATGGGTCTATTGAACTGCATATGTCTAGAATATATAATGGCCCTATGACACTGGTTAGATACCCAGAGATGATCTACCCCACTGTCCTTATAAATGTGGAGTCTAACTACCATGACCATGACCTCTATCTTGGATTGATCAGCCAGTTGTACTCCTACTCCCCACCGGATGAAAAGTTATGACCCTACTCCTACATGTGGAGTCAGTGAAAACCCTATCTCAATGGATTCTAGTGGAAACATTTTGCATAAATGCTGTAGATGGAACATCTATCCATATTGTTGGCACTTGACCAGGTTTTTCTTACACTGTGGCCCCATATGTGTCAACCTAAAAAACTAGTATCACCTCACCTAGATACCTGAAGATGTGTTCTTACTGCTAATATCACCACAAGAAATTTCTAGACAATGCTTCCTACTACCAGTTGATATATCACTAGATCGAAATGCCAAACCTCCCTAACTCCCACCTCTAGCCACTATTATGTTAATCTTTCTGTTAAGAACATGATTAACATTTCTAGAAATTATAGTCGTATAAAACACATTCCCCTATGATTGGATGTCGTACCTGATACCATCCATGAATCTCATTTCTCTATATATATAATCAACCATCAGAATAGGTGTGAAGAACTAGATCTATATAAAATTGGCCAAGTAATCCATAACTAATAGCACACCCTACTATAGATGTAAGAACTCTAGGGATCTGTCATCCCTCAACATCTCGAGATAGAAATAATCATAAAAGGACATATGAAAATCCCTTTAGGACATCTCTTGATGATGAACCATCTGAGTGATAACATCCAAAAATCTCTTGGTAGAATCACACAACATATATGTAGTAAGCTTCACCTTTCTCTTAAGAGGTGTATCTAGATTCTTGAAGATTGATAGCATGGCCTCTAGCCATGAATTTGTAGCCTATAGACCTCTATCCCCAAAAAACATGGGCGGATGCTACTACTAAAAGTCATGCATCAACTCTTCCATAGCTGGGGAAGGTCATGGTGCTCCCTGAACAGTCTTCATGAAATGAATAAACCTTCATAGAACAATGCCTTAGTACCTATATCTAGTATAATAGTTTCTGCAATAGTTGGTACAACTAGGGGGTCTACTGGTATCCCATGGCCCACAACCTCCAGAGTGTGGTCGTCACCACCCTCCTGGCATACGACTAGAGGTCATCATGGTGGTATACCTCTACAATTCCAAACACACACCTCGGTTCAAGAAGATTATTAAATTTCATAACTCAAAAGCTTACATATTGAAGCATTATAGGTAAAATTATTCCTTTATAAGAACACACCCCTCTGCCTACTCCATGAGTTTGCTCTGGGTGACATACAGATCAAATATAAGCAAGAGACACTGTCGATATACCACTACTAAGGTCGAGTCTGGTCAAGCTCTCTACCCTAACTAACTTATATTTCCATGTTTATTTCTAGGTTCATTTCCCATTTAACATGAATTTACATTTTCACTTTCATTTTCATATGAATTCACAGATCTGTTTTTTTCCTTTGAATTGATGACCGTTTCACATTTATATCCAAATTCAATTTAAAAGGTTGAACTAAGGGTTTGATAAATTCTGATCCATTAGGACCTATACTCCTCTAGGAAAAAATATTGGAATCCATCTAATCTATACCATAATACATACCATTATACATATCACAAAAGTATTCATATCTATCACGATACCTATCACAACAACATTCAATAATTTATGCATCCAAGATGGCTTAAAAAAATTCATGGCATGTGATTCTGAGAAAGTGCCTAATATGTGGCATGAGATGGCATTCCCTCATCTCATCGGGTTTCAATAGAATTAGAACCCACAATATTATCAATAATAACATCACAAATAAATTCCATCACCCAGCTATTGAATCAAATCAACTATATTAGTCAAAATACAGAAAATAAAAATTCAATTTATGGAATTTTGGCTTTTTCCTGTACATGGGATAACTACTCCTAGGAACATATCATTACCAAAATCCTATACCTTACCATCCCTTTATATTGCCTTTAAATAGTAATGAAAACCAGAAAATAATACCCTGATAGCACTTTGTAACATCCCGAACCTGGGTTCCACTCAACAGGGCCCAGATCCTGGTCGGTCACATGGCCTTAAGTGCATCTCCCTAAATGAAATAGGCTAACATCTATTAGTGAGGACATAGGGTGTGTATGTAGGGAGACTATTACATCATTGCTATAGTGTAGAATAGAGAAATATCAATAACATGAAAATAGAAAAATTAGTAAAACATACCTATGAAAAAATAAATTCCAGAAGGATGATGAATATATAAAAAATTCCTGAAGAAATATCATATGAAATATAATGATACATGTCATATGTCTCTAAAAAATATCCAAAATAGGTACATAATAATCATATAAAATACATGTGACAAAAGTACAAAAAGGCCAAAAGAATCCAAGTAGCATTATAAGGCTCAGGTTAGTCCCATACTCTCCAACTCTTAAGAAACAATCAAGAAACTGTCATAGGGAAATTTACCTTATCATTACCTGTAATCATATAGTCTATTTGGTTCCAAAATGGTGACCCAAATAGGGTGTAAGATATAATCTCAGTAGGAAACCACCCAAGTCCCAGTACCAATCAATCAATGGATATATATATACATATGACATAAAATAAAATTAGTTAGAAAAAAGAAAAGGAAGTACTGAGAATTAAACATCCTATAAGTTCAAGTTCTCATTTTATAACCAATTAATTTTGTTAAATTCCATTAATGAATTCAATATCATTCAATTTATAAGTCTCAAGATCCGACACAAGCCTAAAATCCCCCATATAGCCAATAGCGCAATTGATGCCTCAACACACCATCTAAAAGGTATAAGTCAACACTGAATTCAACCTTATGCATTGTCTAGGTAGATGGGTCATATAAGTCACTTCATTTTTACATTCAATTTATAACCTGATCTCTTACTTGACATTCCTATATTGTAATTCAAGTATCAATCCAGGTATAATATGAACTAACACACTACAATCCCATCCACGGAGAACCTCTCAAGAACCCATGTATCACTCTAGGCGTGGTATAACATGTCTTCTAATCGAGTCCGTCCCTAGCAGTCCATAAAGGGATCCTAAGTATCACCCATGAAATAAAAGAAAAAAAATAATATTTGAATCCTTCCATGACATTATCATATGAATCTATATATTAGTCAAAATATTAGTCAATCCTCAATGAGTCTGTCCATGGAATCCCTAATCTGGATCCATGTATCACCCTTGAAATAAGCAAGGTTCAAGCTAGTTGAGTTCGTCTATGGAATTCTAATATGAATCCACGTATCACCCAAGGCACATAACCATTTAATCAATTCAATACCATTTAGTCAAGTTCAATTAAAATGACAAGGTCAAAACCAAGAGTAATGTAATTCAATATCACCTTAAAGGGTGTTTCGAGTCAATGTCCCAGCTTAGAAGGCTTTCCACCCAACAAATCAAATGAAAATCTCAATATATAAAGCATCACATGATTAAAAAAGTCATTACATTCCATAGACATCATTTAATCACATCGGAAAATCTTTATAACTAGCTTATTAATCATAAATTAACTTTTATATAGCATAATATTTATCTCTCTCATGATGTCATAACAATACAAAGGGTAATTCATGCCTAATCATATATCCCAACCTTCAACAATCTAACATAGGCCAATGGACAAGGTTCATGTTCATCTACCCCTTCCCTTTAATAAATTCAATATGAAATTAAAAATTTATATTGAAATTCAATTTACAATTAAACTTATAAACCAATTAAACAATTTCATTTATTATTCATTACACCAATCACATCCCAAAGAAATGGGTAAAAGGGAACACCTAGGGGGTCCAAGGCCAAAATCTATCAAAGGTACATTTAATAACCAACACCCAAAGGGGTGATTAAATTTTGAGGTATTCAACTTATAACCATTTATTAGAGATCCTATTTAACTGAATAAGATATAACTATAAATTCTAGGGTTCAATTTCATTTATGGTGATGCCCAAAAATTGGACGCGCGATATGAAAACATATATAAATAGTTTGACTATAAGCGAAAGGCACGAGACCACCTACCCATTTACCCATAGTTGATAGCTCATCTAGTATCAACTTATTATTTTCATTCTATTGTTATAAAATCAAATAATGTATGAAGAACCTAATAATAGAAAAAACCATCTTACACCTAAATAGCACAATCGATAACTAGAAGAACAGAGAAGGACTAAAATGGAATCAAGGTATTACCATTACCAACCCAATGAGAAGAACAACCTTTAATTCAGAGATTAGATGAAGGATTTATCTCAAATCCAAGATCATGATCAAGGGAGATCTTCCCTAATGTTTTTTTGTTGAATAAAAACCTATGTTAGGTTTATAAAACATTTTTAATTTAACTAAAATTATTAAATTTTCCCAAAATTAATGGGTCACATGGTTTAAGCGCACAATTTTTCAAACCATGCGCCAACCATGAATGGGAATCTATAGAAGAAGTGGTGCCACATGGTCTATCCACATAGTTTGACTAACCATATGAAAAATGTTTCAAAATCCACTGTGAAGATTGCAAAGTTGGATACAAAACCATGTGATTTGAGTTGTAAGGTTTTTATAAAAACATGTGACCAACATCTACTCTCTTCCCATGCCTCTCAAAGCTTGTTAAACCATGTGGCATGCCCTGTATGATTTATACTAACCATATACCAGGATATTTTTACCCCTTTACCTAGTTTTTGGGCTCCAAAATAGTACCTGAAACCCTCGAAACCTCCATAACCTCAATTGGAATTTATGTTAGGCCACTTTTAAACATTATGGCTGGTAATTTATAGAAAACAAAGGATTTTTTCCTCAATAAAGAACTGGGTTCTTATAGTCAGAGTGCTATTGAACACTTAAATCCAAGATACTTGTATTATATGGGTAGGGAAGATCAATTTGATTGTTGTGATAGTGAACCTAATCGACCATAAAACATTGAGCAATTTTTTCCTAAAAATATTGAAACAATAGAATGTGCAAGAGAGGGTGAAAATGAAGTGCTCATTATAATGGATGTTGATAATGATGAAGAAAATTAAGATAAAGAAAAATAAATTCATAAATTTGTAATGAAACTGTATTATAATTTCTCATTTATAAGTGTTTATTAGATATATATATATATATTGTTCTATTTTTCCTTTTTTTGTAAAAATATTTTCCTCCTACATTTTTTATACATTTAATTTATTATGAACCATTTGAATTATAGGAATAGTGATAAAATAAATTCAAGATCCTAGCTGATCAATATCTCATAGCACACCAAAACTACCATAAGCTTCAATAGATCCGAGTGATTTTACTATAGCATAGAATTCAAGAGATCCAGTAGTTTCCCCTGATTTTTTAGTAGCCCAACATCCAATGCACCTCTGGAAATGAAGTAGTTGATCACCCCTCCATCTAGTGGATATTTTAAAGTTACCATTACTGGTATGTATATCATTGAACAAAAAACTATACATGTTATTAATTTTTTAATATATTTTATATATAGATAAAGATTAAAATAGAAGAGATGTAAATATGAATATGAAAGATGTAGGGAAATTGAAAGACCATAATATTATCATTCATTTTTTATTATGTTTGGGTGCATACTAGTGATGATGCCATAATATGTGGATAGATTCTTCAGTATCTTTGTTGCGAGATGGTGAGTTTTATAATTCATTATAAAAATTAGAGGCATATTCCCATGGATTGAAAAAATAAATACTTTGATAACACAATAAATACAATATTAATTTAATATTCATTAAAAACCATTTTAAAATACATCTGTAAAATTTTATTACTTATAATGTGTTATGATTTTTTCTAGATGATTTTTCATTTTGATTCCACTCGTTTTATTACATTCCCATGGACTCTGGAAAATGTGGGTAATAAATGGAGAGATTTTAAATGAAAATTGTATACTGAATTTAACAACGCTTCTCTGAGATCATGAAAAATGTACGAAAAAGTTCCTAAAGGAATTTCTCATGAGTAGTGGAAGATGATTATTGATATTAATAGAGATGCATATGACAAGGTAATTTCATATTTTATAGTATATTAATAACATAAAAACATTATAATTATTATTAATGTTACTATTTTTTGTAATAATTATCTAAAAAATTCTATGAATCATGGGAAACAAGTCATTCCTTATATAACTAGGTCTCAGAGTTTTTTGAGAAAAAGAAAAATCATAATTGTATTTTATCCACTATTATTTATATTATTTTATTATATGTCAAGTATTTTTTCTAACTTTTATTTTTATTTTTATAAAGGCTAATGAATTAGGTCACTCTATTGCCCACATAGATATATGGATTAATGTTCATAGGAATCCTGATGAAAATTTAGTGAATTATCCTACCATAGACATTAAAATAAGTACTTTTCATTACTATTTAATGTTATTTCATTAATACAAAATATAATAATGAAAAATAAATTAAAACTACAAACATGACTTAAATGAAATTAAACGTGGATGACTACATGGATTAAATAGTTCCAATTAGCTATATTGGTGTTGTTTGATCCATCTAGTCGGTCCTATTTAATTGGATTTAAGGCGTGTTTGTTGTTATAATTTATTTTTCATTATTATGTCTTTGTAGTAATGAAATGAAATTATATATTATTGAAAAAAATTATGAATTATATAATATTATTAAGTCCAAACCATTTAAAAAATTATTGTTAATATGATTTTATTAAAATATTTAAATTAATGAAGCCAAGGATGAAAACCCTTCACGATCATCATCAGTATCCCAAAATGTTTTTATTTCAATCATTTTAGGTAAGGAGCATCTTAGGCGTGTATGGGGATGTGTTTTATACACAATTCATTTGCTATATTTGGTAAGAAATTGTAATCATTTACTGATAAACCCACTGCAAGTTCAATCAGTGTCATTGATCGGGAAGCACAAAGTAAAATTACAATGATGATTGAAAAGGTACAATAATGTTGATCTTATAGTCAAACACAAGATAAATGGTGGTCGGAAATGGAAAATTCTTTAGTGTCTTTATTTTAAAGGATAAAAAACATTATCCCCACGTAAATTCCCAACTTTATAGATCATTTTTCCTAGGTAAATTCAAAACTCCATAAATCATTCACACATTTTAAAAGAACACATGCAGCAACCATGAATAAAAATAAAATTACACATCTATATTTTAAACAAGAACTTTGAGTCACACTGAACACATTATTTTTCAGAGTGATGTGAAATCAATTACTACATGTCAAAAATGTATTATTGATCATTTTCCTCATGTTTGAAAATAATCTGAGCTAATTTTCTTAGTTTTGGATTTTTGATAAGCATTTTAAATTAAAATTACACTTATATTGAAAACATGAACATCAAGTCAAATTGCCCATTTTTTTGGGTTCGATTGATGTGAGGTATATTCCAATATATCAAAAATGAATTATGGACCATTTCCACAAATTTAAAAAAAATAAAAGCTTATTCTCTTGGTTTTGACAATGTGAGAGATGTTTTAAACTAAAATGAAACTTTTATATTGAAAACACACTCTTCATATCATATCAACCACATCGTTTTTTGGGTCAACATTTCATCAATTCCTACACATCAAAAATGAATTATGGATCAATTTTCTATTGTTTTGAAACAATATGATATCATTTTCTGGGTTTTGGAAATATTAAAACTGTTTTAAAGAAAAAATAACAGTTTTATATTGAAAAGATTCACTTTGAGTCATAGCACCCACTTTACATCTCCAAAATCTATGAGATAAAATTAAAATGAATATATATTTATTTTTGAAATATACGAACTAATGACACATCATTTTGAGTTATGGTTTTCCTAGGATGTCCATAAACACATTTTCAGTGTTTTAAAACACTAAAACGTGCGTGTAGTGGTCAAAACCATATAAAATGACTTCATATTGAAATTAAGTGAAGATAAAACCACCTTTTAATTATTTATGATGTGGATGTAAATACAACACATCCATAAAATGCATTTTGTTCTTGAAATGACTCAATAAGAAGTTTCTAAATATACTAATGTCTATGAAAACGAGTGTTAGGGGGTAAAAACTATGAAAATAAAATCAGGTAACCATTAAATCAGATGAAAATGACCATAGATTTATTTTCAAAATTTAGGAACTAATGAAATGTCATTACAAGTTATAGTTTTCCTGAGATGCCTATAAACACGTTTTTAGTGTTTTAAAACACTAAAAACATCTGTGTAATAATCAAAACCATAGAAAAATACCTCATATTGATGTCAAATCATAGTAAAATACTATTGAATTTATTTTGATATTTATTTTTAGACGACAGATACATCCAATGTGTGGTGTGCTTGGAATGACTCAACAAGTAGTTTTTAATGATACCAAAGTCTTCAAAAACATGTGTATGGGGGTAAAAAATTCATAAGGTATGTTAGATGGATATGAAATTAGAGGGAAATAAAAATAGATTTATTTTTGAAATTTAGGAACTAAAAAAACATCATTATGAGTTATTGTTTATTTGGGATTCCAGTAAACATGTTTTAATTGTTTTATAACATTAAAACATGTGTGTAATGGTCTAAAGCATATAAACTAGTCTCATATTGATGTAAAATCATGAGAAAACCACCATTTAATTATTTGTGAGATGTACACACATACAACACATCCATCCAATGTGTGGTGTGATCTAAATGACTCCATAATAAATTTTTAAAGATATCGAAGTCTTTAAAAATGTGAGTCAAGGGCCAAAACTATGCAAAAACAGTCAGATGACCATGAAATAAGAGGAAAATGATCATAGATTTATTTTGGAAATGTAGGAACTGATGAAATATCATTTCGATTCTTGGGTTTTCCAGGATTCCTACAAACATGTTTTTATTGTTTTAAAACACTAAAATGTGCATTTAATTGAAAAAACCATAGAAAACAACTTTAGATTGATGTAAAGTCATGGGAAATTCACCGATGAATTATTTTTGTCATGTACGTATAGACATTACTTCCATACGATGTGTGGTGTGCTCAAAATGAATCAATAATTAGTTTTTAAGAACACCATTTTCTTTGAAAATGTGTTCTTGGGGGTCAAAATAATGAAAATGACATCATATGGCCATGAAGTCTGGGGAAAACAACCATAGTTTGATTTTTGAAATGTTAGAACTGAAGATATGTCATTATGAGATATGGTTTACTTAAGAAGCCCGTGAATGAATTTTAAGTGTTTTAAAACACTAATACATGTGTGTAATGGTCAAAACCATAGAAAAAAAATCTCATATTGATGTAAAATCATGGGGAAAACACCGCTGAATTATTGTGTATGTGTATTTTTATACAACACATCCATTAGATGTATAGTGTGTTCTTAATGACTTAATAAGTAATTTTTAATGATACTAAAGTCTTTAAAACCATGTATCGGGGGGGGGGGGGGTCAAAAATATAAAAAAAACATCAGATGACCATTAAATGATAGGAAAATGAATTTATATTTATTTTTAAATGTAAGAAATGGTGACACATCATTGTGAGTAACAATTTTCATGGGATTACCATAAATTAATTTTTAGGTTTTTCAAATACTAAAACATGCATGTAATGGTCAAAACCACATAAAAAGTTCTAAGATTGATGTGATATAATGGGATAAAAACTGCAGAATTATTTTTGAAATATATGACATGATACCATATCAAAGTCTTTAATTTTCTAAGTAAATTTCAAGCACACCATACATCAATTTAAAAATTGATTGGATTCTTATATACTGATTCTTTTTTAGTTTCAAGAGTTGAATCATATATTAAATAGTTAATTTTATGTTCTCAAAGTGTTATTTATGATATATTATTTTATTCATGTTAAAATTTATTCTATTTTATAAAAACATAAAAAAAATTACGTGCAACATTTTGAATATATTATCTTTCACATTTCATTCTAAAATGTTATGGTTTTTATTATAGGTGACAAATATCGATAGTAGGACGGAGGTTGACTATTCTGATCCATAACATTCTTTAGAAGGCATTTTTGATGGTTCTTAGTTTATATGGTATGTTTAAATATTATCAATGATTCTACTGTAATTTTGATTTATTATATCGAGTTCCAATTTCTATATTTTTTTTCTATTCCATTTGATGAGATGATGTGGTCAGTTCTAGTTGATGAGATTATGTGGAGGTAGATATAGGTAGTGTAGGTCGTGGTATGGATGTATATTGTCCATGGTTTATTGTTGGTGGACCTATTTTTAATGTATATATTAATGATTGATGTATGCGTTAATGGAGGTATGTGTTGACCGATGTATGAGTTGAATGAGGTTATAGTGATTGAGGTTGTATATATATGACTGTGGATATATAGTGGAATATTTATAATGATTTTATCATGCATTTATTTTTTAGTTTATTACAAGTAATCGATTTTATATTTATATTTTTATTAAATATAAAAAATATTAAGAATAAATTTAGTGGAGGTTGATGATAACCACCGAAAAACTTAAAAACCGTTATATATTGTAACAATAGTTATTTTTATTTTTTCAATTTTATTTTCATATAGTTTTTTTAAATAAAAACCACCACTGAATTAATAGGTAACCACCTCTAAATGATCCAAATAAAAAACAAATAAAAAATGCCACTAAATAAAAAGAAGTGACGCAAAATCATTGTCGACTATGAAATATGTAGTGGTTTTCTAACCATTACTAAACCATACAACAACGATTTAAATCTCCACATATAGAAAAAACCACCACTAATATATCCCTTTTAGTAGTGATCCGATGATTTTATAGAAATTTATTATACTATTAGTATATTTTTATTATAAAATCCAACGCTTTAAACTTCTTTTGATAGAAGTACTCATTTAGAAATTATCTTCCATTACATCTTCATACAATACATGTATACTTTACTGGAAATTCATTAAGAAGTCACAAATCACATAACATTACTATCATCAAGACATGAATATCTTCATAAACTATTGGTGTTACATTATCTTCAGTTTATTTTATTCCTTGAAGTATTTAGATAATTCTTATACACAATTTTCATACACTCCATACCTTCCAGTTGTATTCCACCTCAAACTGTCAACACTCTTCACTATGTAAAACTTCTACATGTATGGACATTTTATCTCCTTTATCCATTGAACCATTTAAATTACTTTATTATTACCATTATTTTCTAGTCGACTCATAATTTTATAAATTTTTCTCGCAGAAATTAAGAATTCCTTTAAACATCTTCCATCATAATTACAAAATTTCCTCAGCTAGTGCGTCAAACTTCAATTTATTTAAGATGATTAGGGAAATCAATGGTTTGATTTTTATGGGATACTTCTAGTAACTTTAGTGAATTTCTCACAAATAATTACCAGTATTTACACTACATCACATACTTACTATCAGTTACATGTGACTTATATATTCCATTTAATTTATTCAAGTGTTAGATTTTGGTATTAGAACATGCATATGTGGTCCACCTACTTTGGATAGTTTAACCAACCATCAGTATAACCTATTTATGGATTTACATCGAACTTCTAATGAATTTACTTTGAACTTAAAATTTATTTACATTGTGATCACCCATAGTTATTTTCAACTTAACCTTCTTTGAATATCATAAACTCCAATTGAAAATAGTGATTGAGAAAAAATACAATACTTCATCATTACCATCTGATGGATTATTTTGGTTTTTGTATCACTTGAGCTGCTTTTGGTATTTTATTTTGGAGATTTATTTTTTATGTATGAAATTAAATTCATTATGTTATTATTTTTATTTTATATTATGGAGTGTATTGATGGTTTTTATTCTTATATTCTTTGGTCTTATAGAGATAATTCCTCTCATATGTGTATTTTATACCTTCAGTATTAACTAAAAACTTGCGACTTATTTGAGGTGGGATTCTGGGATCATAATTGTTTCCACTACTTACATAGAAGGGGTTTTAGTAGAGACAAGTCATGTTAGAGTGGTATTAAAGATCTATTTTAGAGTTATGATGTAGTTAGAGGTTAGTAATCAAAGAAGATTACATTGGATTGGTAGGGAAACCATGTCAATCAAACTTAGCATGTGGTATAGATAATGGAGATTGGATATGACACAGGTGATTAGGGAATCCTATGATCCAATGAAAAAAACATAATCTTAATAATCATGATAATTAATGTGATGTAGATTACATGGTAGAGACCTACGTGTGTCACATTTATTGTGTTTTTTAACTTTTTTTTGAATTGGGGAAACTGTTGGGAAGTTAAAATTAAATAAATAAATAATCATAAAATTAATTTAAAAATATAATGATTATTTTTTTCATGTTTTCAATGTAAAGAAGGCTGATGAAAGGTTTTCTCATGTGGTTTAGGTAGGATAGTTTAAACATGATAGTTTGATCAACCATATAAGAGTTTCAATTTTATACTGTGAAAAAGTATGAGGGGACTATCTATGATTCGGGGATTAGGTAGTGACTAGAAGATATCAGGATTGTTTTCATTTTGATTCTTGTGATAAAGAAGCATTATAATCTTTTCCTATTATTTTATTTATGGGTACTGATTATTAGTGATGAATATTAATTCTTATCGATGGTAAATATTGGGAAGTATCTTGGTAAGAGTTTTAAAAGATGTTTCAGGCTGACTTTCTCTCTTCAATAATGAAGGTAGTGAGGTAGCGTAATTTGGAATGGAATATTGTGTCTGTTTAAGTTTGGAGTTTGGTTCAAGAAACCTCTTCATTATTCTTCTAATCATATTATGGATGAGGAGGATATGGGAATGATACTATGAGGACACATTGTGTCCAAAAATTTAGTGTTGATGGGTCACACCCTTTTAAATTTTGATATATCATGATATGCTAGAGATGGTCGAAGTTATTGATAATATAATTTCTTGGTATATTTCATTTTGAGATGTAAGTTATCAAAACTCCCCAAGGAGTATAGTTGAAGATGAATAATCGTAGTTTCTTGAACAGTTTAGGTTTTAACCATCAGGGATTGAGCTTTAGATATATTCATCCCATTTCACAAAATTTGATAGTTCTCAGGCCTCTACTAGGATATTTGTTTGATTTTTGAGTTCCTAAGCATCATAAGTTCCACTTCTTGGCCATTTATGGAATTTATCATGGGATAAGTGGTCAGCTTTTACATCCAAAATAGTAGTTTCCTTTGAGGACTTATTAATACTAGTAGCACCCTAAAGTTTTTAGATAACAAAGTTGATATGAGCTTGTTAGAGGAAAGCATAATGGTATTCCTCATCTTTAAATACACAAGTTCAAATGTGTTTTTAGAGGTATTTACTATAATTGGTAGCGACATAGAGGATAATGGTAGGGATAGTTGAATACCATAAAGCTACTAGCATAGGGAGAGCCAAATATTGTATAAGGTATCATTTTATGGTCTTCTAACATGGATTATGTTTTGTTTGATTTTATAGATTCAAACTCATTCATAATACCTATCTTATCTTCGGCTATAGAAATTAGGTTAGATAGACTTCTGGTGTCATTGGTGTGGACCATTCAAATTGGATCTTAATATAGTATGCTTGAGATGTGTCGAGGATGAAAAATGAGGGTGGGGAAATATCATTTTTTAGGGATTTCATATTGTTATTGATAAAATAAAAAGATTTTTTTTTCATGGATTGATTTTTTTTCACACTATTATTGATTTAATTTATAGGTGAATTGATTTCTTGGATATGGGAGGCTATTGTTTAGTGTTTGTCAGTGAGCATGATCATTAGATGGATTGAAGTTGTTGAAAACCACTTTTATCTCGTTTAGTAAATTTAATTATGAGTTTGGTGGAAGTACATGTAGAAATTTTTCATAGGGTTATTGAAGAATTACATGATGTTTTTTCTAAAGTAGTTGTGACAAAACCCCATTTACATGATATCGAGTTTGGGATATAGTTTCAACATCAAATCATTCTAATTTGAATATCTCCTTATTAAATGAAACATTTTGAGTTATGATAGTTGGGGAATTAGATCAATGATCAATTGTATAAGTGTTTCATTTAGCCTAGTGTGTTACCTTGGGGAGTTCTGATGTTGTTCACAAAGAAGAAAGATAGTAGTATGAGGATGTTTATACACTACTAGTGTTCCAACCTAGGGATTTGGGTAATATAATTTGGGTATAAGAGTGGCCCAAACATTTGTTTTTGATCATTTTTCAGGCATTAGAGGAGTCATATATATCTTAATGGTCTAATTTTGGAAGGTATCCTCAGTGATTGGATATTTATTTTAAATACAAAGTGCATTGGGTTGCGGATGGTTACAACAGGGGAGTAACAAGACTTAGGAGGTCTACCATCCACCTAATGGACTCAGGGTGGGTACCCAATGTGTCAAAACCCTCCTAGACATATAGTGGAGATGAGAGTGGCCCCGAAAACCTGCCTCTAATATAAAATGCGATGGCTACTATCATTAAGGCTATAAATCACACATATGGTAGGAATTTCCCTCACATATCCTATGAACAATAATAATAATTACACGAACAAATTACATAATATAAAATGAATCCATAATCCCATTATAAACCATAATACATGAGGTAACATTTAAATATAAATTCTAAAATAAAAATACCTCAATAAATCCTAAGGCAACAGATCCAACAATAATCCCAAGATCTAAACTATTATGGTTTATATTGATAAAAAAAAATCTATCTTAGAAACGTATAAAATATATATATATATATATAGGGGTATTCATAAATGTATACTGAATAGGATCCCTATCAAAATATAGCATGCACAAGGTGGGAGAAGAATATAAATGCCAACATGAATAAATAGTAAAACCAATAAGAAACTGTCAAGTTAACTACCACACAACCTCACTAAGGCTCAATCATCAAGTAACACAACCAAGTATAATAACATAATAACAAAATAATGTATATCAGGAATGTAACCCACACTACTTCCCCACTAGTTTTTCACTATCACATCCCGACAAAAAAATGTCATGGATACCCCATCCCTTCCATAGCATCCAACCAAATAAAATAAATCCATATATCCAATCACATATGATTTGGGTTGTACCACAGCACTATTTACCCCTACCCACATGAGGTTCTGCATCTCATGTTGTCACTGGTCCAAATCAATTGAACATATCCATATCTAAATCCCACTTCACAATCCATGATAGTAAGGTATCATGAACATTAAATACATCAACTTCTAATCCTTTTATAACCATTTGTGAATCATAATATATACTAAATAATCCTCTCATTAACATCACATCATCATATTTTTGAAGTCTATACATCAGAAATCATACCTATAAACCTCATTCAAAAAAGGGAGATAGAGTGAGAGGAATTAGTCATCCATTCAATCCATCTCTAACCTAAATGTTATAGAAAACACCAAAAAATTTGGGTGTTAATGAAAATATTTGATTTGAGTGGGGTCTTTATGAAAATCACAAGAAAATAAATCATATGGTATAATCACACATAAGCCCAACCTATAGGGTCCACACTAAAACCATGCTACCACACACGTCACAAATACAGCCTTACTACTACCATTTACCAACTATCATTACCCATGAAAATCAGACACAATAACCATTTATAGTTTCCTATTTTTAGTCATATCATTATGATATGAAAATCCATATTTAATGACAAACAATTTCTAACCAATTCCCATGTTTAATTATTTATTTCTACCCATTTATTCCATGTATTTACATTTCATTCACATTCATAATTTATTTAATTACAATCCACACCTATTAACAGATTTTCCATTAAAAATAAAATATCATAACCACTTGGGAAACTATAAAATAGTCCCCACCTAACACAATCATCTACTACATTAACCCTTACACATCCCATGCCAAAAAACACAATGAAAAGACAACTATTACAAATCAATAACCTTTTTCATTCCCAAATCAACAAACAATATCCTCACTTACCCACACATTACATGTCCCATTACCAACCATATAATCACCCCATACTGATCCCCAAATTTCCCACCAAATCATAGCAATAAAAAAAACCATAAATAAATAATGTACACCATTTATCACCATTATAGTTCCTATTTTAAATCATGCTTACACAATAAATTTAATATATATTATATGTGTATTTACAAAAAAACTATAGATTTAACACAATCAGTTCCTTTATAGTAGTAAAATCATATTAACGGAACAACAATATCAATAACAAAAAAAATTCTAGAAACAAAAAACCAACAATAATCGATATTATAAGAAATATATTAGAAAACACATAACTACATGTGAATCACCGATTCCCATCGATTTACATTTGGTCTAGTATATTTTATTTATTAACTTAATCCTTAACATACACCCAAATAAAAAAATAATACCACTCCCACATTATACACAAAACAAAAGAGGGTTATTGAATTCTATAACTTAATAAAATATTCAAAATTCACTGCACAAGGATAAAGAGAGTATGAAATGATAAATCTACCAAAATCATGTAATAAAGCCCACATAAACATCAAACACATCAATAACCATAAACCCATGACTCAAATATAGCAAATAAAACTCCCAAACATATTGACATAGCCTTTGAAATGAAGAGAAAGGAGAAAAATCTAGAGAAAGGGAGGGTAAAATCACCTTAAATTGCAACTAGTCAATCTATCGAAGCATAAGGATAAATAACACCAATAAACACTCAAGAAAACCCAAGGATACACCTCTTATTACCTAAGTATTGAGATAAATCAAAGTAAATAGAAGGTAATAAAAGGGACTTTAAGATTTATATGTGGCCGAGAAATGACCTCATTGCTTCACGATAATTACTTTTCACTCCGCAATGTGTCTATTCCCATTGAACCCTATAAATCACCCCATTAATACAAAAATATATCCCCAATTTATGAATCAATAAAACTTTTAATTATATATAATCATAGAAGGGTAGAATCATGACTAAAGCTTCACAACACAACACAACTAGAGATAAAACCCCAAGAAACCAACCTCCTAGACTTCTCATACTGATCCATGTTTCATGATGAGGAGCTACTTAAAATAGAACCATTGAAATTGACCTCTAGGTCCTTGTACCATAGTTATTAGTGATGCACAGTGAATCCTATCCATGAGATACTCACAAACTCCCCCTAAGATTTAATCATTCTGTAAAACAAACTTACACGTTGTGGACCAAAACTGACAATGGAAATATTCATAGGGTTTATCCTCAGGTCCATAGGGTTATTTTATTTACCAATTTCTCATTGGGAACCTCAAAATGTGATGAACCTCATCACACCATGATCAAACTTCCAGTGCTATCACCAACTCTAGCAGCCCATGCATTAGTGTCATGATACCTTCTACATGCCATGACACAACAATAACATACGTTTCTTTCCACTGTAGATAACTCTTCATGTCACAACACCAAATTACATGCCATGAAATTTATCCTTTAGATAAAATATTATCCCAAACAATACCTCTACCCCACAAATTTACTTCCAAAGCCTCCATTACCCAAAAGACACAAAGTAACAAGCTTGAAAGGTTTGGGTCACTAGATTAGACACCTCTTAAATGATTCTTATCATCAAGAATAAAAAATAATATATAAGGAAAAAACCACATACACCACCAAACAATCACACCCACAATATACTTCTCAAACATAATGAAAAAAATAAGTATATACGATAACACAATGATAATAAACAACTTCAATAATTTAGCGTAACAATCATCTCAAATACTACAGAAAAAGAACTCAAAATATCATGGTGTATAGAGAATTCATCTAAAAATCATGTTCCCAATTACTCTACTCTAGTACGCCATACCTATATAAAATTTAAACCATGGGAATAAATTTATCATGGAATACCTTCTCTTGGGGATCTTTAATCTCTATTGATCACTCTCCGAACATTGTTCGACATCCAAATCTCCTTAATCAATGGCATGGAATTAATCATGAAGATATCAATGAATGTATGAGATGTAGAAAACATAATAAATATAGTCTATATATAGGGGAAGAACCAACTGATACACCACCTTGAAAATACTTTGGAACAACTTAAAAGGATAAAAAAATTAGGGAGAGAGCTTACTCCCTTATACAAACCTGTGATATACTCGATGAAGGAAAAACCTCGAGAATACATGATTTATGACCTTAAACTCTAGAGGTGTTTACCTATAGAAAATATAAGAATTATGAAGGTATTGTGATACCTTTACTTAATCCTGAATCACCTTAAGTTTCACTGTCTTGTTATATTTCACATCGAGTCTATGGACCTCTGAATCACTATCCTCAGTCCATAAAATGGATATCTGCAAGGTCTCCTATAAAACACCTCGAACATAGCCATTCCAATAGATTTTCTGCATATATTTTTATAAGAAAACTCAACTAAGGGTAAGTACCTCACACATTATCCACAAAATCAATGATTCATGTATGCATCATATCCTATAGTGTTTAAATAGTTCACACCATGTTTCTATCCATTTGAGGATGGATGGATTAACAGATATGAAATCGGGAACCAAAAACACTCTAAAACCTCCCCATACCTGTGAAATGAAATGAGGATCCTAATAAAAAATAAAATTTCTCAATACCCCATGAATCCTCACCTCCTCATCCACATATTTCCATGCCAAATCCTTCACAACACTTAATTCCTTGATGGGTAGGAAATTATCCATCTTTGTCAAATGATCTAAAATTCACCATATACCATCACATTATCTATGGGATTGAGGTAAAATAGTGATTAAATCTATTGATATGTACTCACATGTCTATTTTGGGATATATTATGTATGAAATAAATTTACTAGAACAGGATTCTCCATATTCACCCACTGATAGATCAAGCATCATGATAAAAACTCCACCACCGACCATTTTATCCCAAGCCACCAAACCTGGACCGTCAAAGCATGGTATATCTTGGATATAACCATATTAACTACCAAATATTATCTATAAAACCCCTAGAGAACCTCCTCACAAATTTATTACAGAATAAAAAACCTTCCCTCACTTCTATCTCTGAGTCTATTCATAGAGACTCCTACACCTTCCACATCAAGGATGATTAGACCATCATCTAAAATAGGAAAACTATATCAATATTATCTTCCTTATAGAGATGACTCAATATAAGATCCTTAAAACTTCTCCAGAAGTACCTAGACGCTTTTACATCATATCCTGATTATTTTTTATTCAGCTTGTAAAAAACCACAATCCCCTTCCATGGGGTATAATAGATCTTGAAGTTATAGTAAGATAGGAACTCTACGCACCACCACTGATGTAGATTTAGATCCCATTAATAGAACATATAGCCCAGGATCTTGGGATATGTGATTACTGTAATGCACTCACCTATGTGGTAATGGTTCTATGGCCTCGAGTAAAATATCACTTCTTCTAATTCAATATCATGGGTGGGATATTTACACTCATGAAGAAATAACTACCTATATCTATAGGATATAACTTCCCTTTAAAATATTCATATGAAACCAAACCTAAAATAGGATATATTTCTAAAATCATCAAACATCACTCCCTCCTCGGGAAGCCAAAGAACGAGTGAACTGGTCAACTTAACTGTTTGTTAGTAAAAATATTCCCGACATTGATAAGTCAATATGAATGTTTTTACCTTATAGGATAGGGATAGAAATGAGGCCACAACCTGGGATAAATCAAACAAAAACCTCTAATAATAGCCCATGAGACCCAAAAATCTACAAACCCATGTAATTTCTTTTGGTTCTTCCTAAGAAACAACTATCTCTACCTTTAAAGGATTGAATGATAATCCTTTCTGAGATACCACATATCTAATTAAATTCACTTAACATGTACAAAACTTACACTTGGAAAATTTTACATAAGGCCAGTGGTGTTGAAGGACCTATAAAACAACCCTAAGATGCTTGGTATTCTCCTACTCCAACCTTGATTATACATGAATTTCATCGATAAACACTATCACAAACTGATTCAATAACTCATAGAATAAATGTTTTATGAGTCCAATGAAATCATTTTGGGTGTTCATGACACGAAATGATATAACCATAAACTCGACATCACTGGGTACCTAGTGGTAGAAATAGAGGATATATAGACCTTGTGAGGTCCACTAACTAGCTGATGGACCCAAGGTGGGTACCCATTGTTTCTCAACCCTCTTATACTAAGAACCCCTCACAAACCTATGGTAATGATGTGCATGATCCCTAAAACATATTTCCAATAAGTTATGGGGTGGTGATTACCACCGAGAGTATAAATCACACAAGTTAGAGGCAGTCCCCACATATATCATAGGAATATAATAAGAAGTTCACCAAAAAATTACATAATAAAAAATCAAACCATAATCCCATATAAAACTATAATTTGTGAGGTTTAATATAAATTAAAATTCAAAAATAAATAAAAAATCCTAAGAAAATAGATCTAAAAATAATCATAATTTATAAACTAGTACAGTTTATATTAATCAACAAATACCGTTTTGAAACATATAAAAAATATTTATATATATAAGGGTGCACATACATGTATACTTAGTTGGACCCCCTCAAAATATCTCACAAATAATGTTGGATAAGAATATTAATACCTTCATAAATAAATATAAAAACCAACAAGAACCTACCAAGTCAACTGCTACCCAACCTCACCAAGGATCACTGACCAAGTAACATATCCATGTATAATAATATAATAATAAAATAATATATATAAAGAATGTAACTAACACAATTTCCCCACTAGTTTCTCACTCTCATATCCCAATGTAAAACTTCTTGAATCTATCATACTTTCTGTAACATCCAATAAAATCAAAAAAATCCACATATCTTGTCACATATGATGTTGGTGAGACCCCAAACCTACTTACCCCAACCCACATGTGGTTCGAAATCTCATGTTGGTACCTGTCCAAAGCCACAAAACATATCCATATCTAAATAACACATCACTATCCCTGATATCAAGGTATCACAAACATGAAATAAATCAAACTAATTATCTTATCTTACCATGAACGACCCCTACTATTCAATACACCGTCCTCTCATAATCTATATCATATAATTGGACTTTTGATGTATGAAAATCATAACCCATGCCTATAAAACTCATTTTAAATAGAGAGATAGAGAGGAATAGGGAGTAATCAAGAACATGTTCCCTCTCCAGCCATGATATTGGGGAAAACACCTAAAACCCACATCATTTGAGAGTCAATGAAAATACCTGAATCAAGTGGGTTGTGTACGGAAGGCATAATAAAATACATCATATTTTATAAACACACATAAGCCTGTTATAGAGGGTCTACACCAAAACCACGCTACCACAACCATCAAACCCACCACCTTACCACTTCCACAAAGCATTTATCATTAAATATTAAAATAATCCATAAAAATTTATAGTTTCCCATTTTTAATCATATAATTATTCCATGAAAATACATATTTAATAAGAAGTTATTTTTGACTGATAACCATGTTTAATTATAGGTTTCTACCCATTAATTCTAAGTATTTACATTTCATTTACATCCATAATTTATTTAATCACATACCAAAACTAGTAGTATATTTTCCATTATGAATCACATCCCATAACCACCTAGGAAATAATAAAATAGTTCCCAAATAACACAATTTTCCACCTCTTCAACTCTAACACATCCCATGCCAAAATCCACTATGAAAACCCAACCACCACACATAAAAAACCTTTTTAATTCCCATGTAAACTAATTATATCCCCGTTAAAATACATATTCCACATACTATTACAAACCACATAATCAACCAATACTGACCCCTACAATATCTAAAAAATAGAAATAAAAATTATAAAGAAATAATTTCCAGTATTTATCACCAGCATAATTCCCATTTTAAAGCATGATACCAAAGTAAATGAAATATCTATTACACCGGTATCTAAAAAAAATTACATATTTCACACAACTGGTTCCTTTCTAGTAGTAAAATAATAGTAATGAAGAAATAATCACATAAGAGACAAAAATTCTAGAAAAAACAAAAAACAACCATCAATCTCATAATTAAAACCATAAAAACACATAACCACAAGTGAATAACCCATTCCCATAAATTTTCATTAGGTATAGTTCATTATATCTATTAATATAATCATTACCATCCACCCAAATAATAAAAAATCATACCACTCTTACATTATACACAAAATAGAAGATATTTATTGAATTCTCTACCTCAGTCGAAGATTAACAATTCTTTGTGCAAGGATAAAGGGGAGAAGAGATGATCAATACAAAAACTTCATGTAATGGATCCCATAAAAATATAAAAATACATCAATACCAATACACTAAAGACAAAAAATATAGTAAATCCAATCCAAAATCCTGCTACCATAGCCTTTGAAATGAAGAAAAAGGTTATAAGTCAAGAGAAAACAAGGGAAAACTCCCCTTAGATTGATACTGAAAAATATCATAAATAAAAAGACTAAATCAAACCAATCCCCAGTAAATGGCACCCAATTATGCTCCTATGATCGCCCAAGGCTTTAGATAAATCCAAGGAAGTAGAAAGGAATCAAAGAGACTTCCAAATTTATACCTATAAGGGAAACTACCTCATTGTCATGTGACAAACCCTCATCACACTTTGACAAGTATAATCCCAATGAACCCTATAAATAACCCCATGAATATACCTATATTTCCCATTTTTAAGATTCAATCAAATTATTAAATTTTATATAATCAATAAAGGTTTTCTTTATGGAAAAATCATTACTATGAAACACCACTTGAGATAAATCCCCTAGGAACCATCCACTCAGGATTCTTGTAATGATACGGGTTCCATGATGAAATGGTACTTAAAATAGAACCACCATAATTTAACTCTAGGTACTCACACCATGACTACTAATTACACACCATGAATACCATTTATGAGAAATTCACAAACTCCCCCCAAGATTTCATTATGTCAGGAACTAAACTTATACATCATACCGCAAAACAGGAAAGGGAAACCTTTATACTGTTAATCCCTAAGACTATAGAGTTATTTTATTTACCAATTTCTTATTAAAACCATCACACCATTATACACCTCATCATTCCATGGAAAAACTTACAAATCCAACACCAACTCTGGTGGCCCACACAATAAGGTCAATACACCTCCTCCATACCATAACACATCAATAAAAAATCTTCCATCTACTATAGCCAACCCTTAAAATCATGGATCCCAAGGATACACCCCAACCTACATCCTTCAACTAAATTATCATCTAAAAAAACATATCCCTCACTAATTTCCTTCCAAAACCTCCATCACCCAAAATATATAAAGAATTGTCCAAGAAGTTCTGGTCCATTACATCATATACCTATGAAACGATTCTTGTCTTTGAGAATCAAAAATAATCCAGAAGGGAAAACCTATATACACTACCATCTAGTCACCCTTTAAAGATACATCTAAAAGAGAAAGACACCAAGATAAGGGTAAAAATTTCACTAGGAGAAAAAAACAATAATTCAGCATTACAATCATCTCAAATACTAAAAAAATAAATCTCAAAACAACATGAGATATAAAGAATGCATCTAAAAATCATGTTCCCATGTATTCTCCTCTATTCCTCCATACATCCATAGAATGAAAACTAAGGTAATAGTTTTCACATGAAACACCATCTATCTATTATCCTAAATATCAATTGATCACTCCACAAATATCAAACCATCCTCAACATCCAACTCTCCTCAATAAATGTCTTGGGAATCATTATGAAGACATCAATAAACCTATAATATATAGAAAACATCGTGAATACAATCTATCAATGGGTGATGTTCCAATAGATAATCCACATTTCCTATATTTTTAACAAATCTAAAGGACCAATAAACCAAGGAGAGATCTTACTTTATCAAAAAAACCACTACTATCATGGATGAGGGAAAACCATCAAGAATATATGATTTTTGAAATTAAACTTTTAAGGTATTAACCTCTAGTAACCATAAAAATTATAAAGGTATTACATTACCTTTATAAACTCCTGAATCACCATAACCTTCTCTCTTATTATATACATAACATATGTTCTGCTGAAATATTTCCCATACAACACCTCAAACAAATATATACCAATGGTTTTATAAGAAAACTCAACCATGGGAAATTAACTCACCCAATATCCACCAAAATCCAATATTCATGTACACATCATATCCTCTAGTGTTTGAATAGTCCATCATTCATCTATTTGAGGATGGAAGGCAGTAATGAGATGGAACTGAGAAACAAAATTATAATGAATACCACCCAAGACCCATTAGATAAAATAAGGATCCCTATTAGAAATGATGGTTCTTGGAACCTTGTGAATATGCACATCTTTAAATACCTACCACCATGTTAAGTCCTCTAAAACACTCAACTCTCTAATGGGTAGGAAATTAGACTGATTTTTTATCTGATCTATATTAAACCATATAACGTCACATGATTACTAGGATTGAGGTAAAATAGTGATGAAATTCATTTATATGTCTTCTTATTTCTATTTGGGGACATCTAACTCCTATAATAAATTTCCCAGCACATGATTCTCTACCTTCACCTATTTATAGATCAACCATCATTATTTAAAATCTACTACCGACCACTTCATCTCAAGATATAAAAAATAACCCTTCATGGAAATTTATATATTGGATATACGAAAATGAACTACTAAAGATGGCCTATGAAACCCATAGAGAACCTCCTCTTGTATCTTAAATAGAATAAAAAACCTTCCCTAAAACATCATCTAATGTTAATTATCCTCAAAACATCCCTCTGGAGCATTACCATAAAAAACAAAATCCCACATCACTTACACCTATGAGTATATTTATAGAGACTCCTCCATCTTCCAAATCAAGGATGATTGGAAAGTTATCTAAAACACGAAACCTCTATCACCATTCTCCACCTTATCAAGAAGCGTCAATGGAAGATCCTTCATCCATCTCTAGGAACCACTAGACTCCCAAACAATATCACCCAAGGAATTTTCATTCATTATATGAACCAAGTCATTCCCCTTCCCTAGGGTGTAATAGATCTTGATTTTACAGTCCTATAAGAACAAAATCCATGATTTATGAAGATCTATATCCCATTGAGTGAAAATATACCCAATTCTCTTATGATATGTAAAGAAAAAGAATTTCTCACCAATGAGTTAATCTTGTTATAGTCTCCAAAAAAATACCTCAATTTCCAAATGACGTTAATGGGTGGCATAGATACAATCACAGATATGTAATTGTTGATACCCATATGATATCACCACCATTTCCTTTGTTAAAATGAAACCAAAACATAAATGGAAGGAATCATTGAATACCTCAAAAATCACTCCCTCTTATGAAAACTAAAGAATGTGAGAATTTATCAACTTATCCTTAAGGTAGTTGAATAAATCCTAAAACTAATTAATCTATATAAAATCCTAAATCTTTTAGGATAGGGATTCCAATGAGGCTACTAGCTAGGATAAATTAAACATGAACCACTGATAATTACCGTTGAGACCAAGGATTCTATAGACCTTTTCTTAATGATTTTTGGTTATTCCCAAGAAACAACTAAATCAATATTTAAAGGATTGAATGTAACTCCTTGATGAAACACCACATTCCTAAGGAAATGAACCTCAAATTTCCAAAACCTACACTTGGGACAATTTTCCATAAGGATTGTGGTGTTTTAGGACCTGTAAAACAACACTAAGATGCTCAGTATTCTCCTCTTCTGAACTCAAGTATACAAGACTTCCATCGAAGAACACTATTGTAAACTAGTTGAAGAACTCATAAAAAATTTCATGATTCCTATGAAAATAGTTTGGGAATTCATGAAACCAAATTATATAACCATAAACTCAAAGTGCCTACATAGAAACCTAAAAGAAGCCTTCAGGATATCCTCCTCTTCATCATCATCTAGTGAAATCCAAACCATATATTGATATTTTAAAACAACCTATATCCCTTTAAGTAATAAAATAAAAAATATATGATTGATAAAGGGTAATGGTTCTTGACAATAACTTGGTTCAGTCGTCAATAGTCGACACACACCCTCAAACCTCTATCTGTATTCTTGGCGAATAATATTGGAAATCCCCTCAATGAAACCTGAGGTCATTTAAAACCCATATGTATCAAATTTTCAATATGAATCTAAAGATTATATAGCTCAAAAGGTTCCATATAATAAATATTCATTGAAATTAAATAGGAAGTAGATTGTAACTCTATCCCTAACTTGATATCACATTGAGGGGTTATGGTCACAACCCCCTTAGGGAAAGCATCTATACAATCCTCTATGGATCAAGGAGAATTCACTGCCAACTCCCCTACTAAATCTAAATAAATATCCACCACCTACGATTATAATGAATCTAAGATACTATGACTCATATGATAATCCCACACACTGATGAATATTGTACATTGACACTCTTTGTCATAGGACTCAACCCTCCTCTAGAAGCAATCAATAACTCCTCCTCCCAAATACAACCATTCCATGCCAAGAATAACATCATATGTTTATATATATACTAATAATAAATCCTCCAATGATTCCTTTTCCCCTATATCAACTCATATCCTCGAAACACAATGAAGAATCAATCTAGCCTCCAACCGGTTAGAAGCCTCTTTTCCCTAAGCCCCAAAACATAGACCAAGGTGGGTGTGATAAAATTATGAAACACTCTAAAATAAAATAATTTATAATCCAAGATGAAATATAAATAGGTGGTACCTTGAAAAATCTTTAATACTTATGGATTTGACATCTCTATACCATCAAACTATCTATGTTTGGATCCTCTCCATAATTTATAATGACCACATCCACTGTCACTATATCCCCTGTATCCCTGGGGGTGAGGGAAATTATAGTTATATCCTCTATCAAATCTTCCTCCTCTTGTTAGAACATAAGCCTTTTGTCCTTACTGTTGATATGAAATTAGAAGTAATTATTGTTGGGGATCATAAAGAATCCGATTTCCCACACCATACTAGGCCCCAAGAATAGTCGAATAATAATATTGATTATGGAAACAACCCCAAAAAAATAAATCAAACTAGAACATAGAACATAGTAGATGCAAGGAATTGTTGGATATAGATAATTGGGATGAAAATTGTGGGGGCTGACTTCCCACCAGTTGAAGCTTCAATATCATACATCAGAGATCCTCCATCGATATACTTGTTCCTTAGATATCTATAATAAATCCCCTCCTTAGATGATCTATTCTATGCATGAATCCTATCAAACACCTCATCTTTATTATACTCCACAAAATATATAGGTAGAATAATTAAGGTGACTATATAATAAATAAATAGGCTCAAAATCTCTTCCAACCATCATGCTCTAGATTCTTTTTTGAGAAAATATTAATGGTGGAAGAAAGAAGGTCCTTAAAGTGAATCCTAATCTCCTTCGCACAAAATATCCTTGACTAGAGGGAATGAAATTCCTAACAATTAAATTACATAATAATCAAATATAATAACTCCACATATATCTTCAACTGAAAATCATCCCATAGAAAATTTACCTCCTATTGTTCCCCAATATACAATATCCACCACTGTCCTTCCACTCTCTTCGTCGGACTAGTAGCTAGTGGGGAATTATACTCTAACCTGTCTTGAATTAGAGTGAATGAAATATAAATATCCTTTATCTAGTGCTTTATCTTCAAATTTTAAACTATTACATTGTACTTATACAATCAAGGATGGTGAAACTCACACAACATAATCCTCCAAGCCTTGTCCTCCTTTGCTGGGTTGACCCTTCAATAATTTACCTGATCATCCTATCGAACCTCACCAACCCAATCCACACATGGATAATTACCAGTAGACATATATATAAATAAAATAGTAAACACATAATACTAGTGGTATGGAATTAATTGTGATCCATTTAATTAGATCAATTTTAAACTTTCCCTAAATCACCCCAACTTAAGAAAAAGGGAAAAAATATGATTCATATACCTATAATAGGTATCTACCATGAAATAAAAATCATATCACCTAGGGTTTTTAGTAAGTTTGATGTCCCTATATCAGATCACAAGAGGCCCTAATCACCTGTGTCCAAGATATTCTCCATTGATACATTACACACTAAGGAAAAATTTGAATATTTCCCTTCCATTACCACACAATCATCACCAGTTCATAAGTCCAAAATCTATCCTAAATTTAATCCATAACATTAATACCAATTTTTTAGGATCTATTCCCACTAGGAACCCCCCTAGACAAGTAGTGAAGATGAGAGTGGCCCTTGAACATCATCTCCAATAGGCCACAAGGTGGTGACTAGCATTGGGGGTATAAATAACACATATAGGAGGAATTACCCACATATATCCCATTAAAATAATTATAATTATTCCAATAAATTACAGACTATAATATGAAACTAAAATACCATGATAAACCATAATACATGAGTTATTATACATGTAAAAATATCAGAATTAAAAAAACGGAATAAATCCTAAGACAATAGCTCTAGTAGAATTTCTAAGATCTAAACTATTAATAACCATCTTGGTCAAAAAATCACTCCTAGAAACCTATAAAAATAGATTTATATATATAGGGTTGATCCAAAATGCATACTCCCTAAGATCCTTCTCAATACACCTTGTGAACAAGGTGGCAGAATCATACTAATGACTTTATAAATAAATAGTATATCCAACAACCACATACCAAGTCAACTACCACCAAGACTCATAAATGCTCACTCACTAATTAATACATCCAAATATAATAACATGAACAAAAATATATCAATAAGGAATAGTACACCACTTTCATTATAGTTTCTCACTCTCATTCCCCAATAGAAAATATTATGGTGCTCACATACCTTCAATATTATCCAACCAAATACACACAATACATATATTTAGTCATATATAATGTGGGTTGGAACACATCTGTACCCCCCCAAACCTATTTAAGGTCTAACTTATCATATTTTAAACAGTTTAAATCCACACCACATATCCACATATCGACCACACATCATAATCCATGATAGTAAGGTATTATATACATGAAGGATATTAACCTCATGTATTAATCCTACCGCGAAAGAAACCTACTTTATACTACATTATCCTCTCAAAATCATCACATCAAGGATGTTTTTACATTTATACATCACAACCCATGAATGAAAACATCATCTAAATGAGAAATTAGGAAAGGAGGAGTATCCAATCATCCATTCCCTCACCAGCATAAATGTTGGGGAAAGCACCCAAAACCCAAAACATTTGGTTGTATATTAAAATAACAAAATCAGGTAGGGTGTATATGAAAATTGCAAGATAATACACCATATAGTATAATAACATGAAAGTACAACCTAAAGGGCCTGCACCAAAATCATCCTACCCCAACTATCATAACCACTACCTTACCACTGCTACAAACCATCCATCACTACCCATGAAAATCAACTAAAAAACCATCCATAGTTTCTCATTTTTTAAAAATATCACTATTTGATGTAAATATATATTTAACGAAAAACTATTTCTTAGCAATACTCATGTTTAATTATAACTTTGTATCTATTCATTCCAGGTATTTACATTTCATTTACAACTATAGTTTATTAAATTATAGCCCACACACATTATCAAATTTTATGTTACCAATAAAATCCAATAACCACTCGAGAAGCTATAAAATAATACTTAAAAATCACAATAAAACACTATATAAACTCTCACACATCCCATATGAAAATCAACTATGACATCCCAACAGTCACACATCAACAACTTTTTTTCTTTTTATTCCAACCAATCACAGCCCCACTGCCCCACAAAAGTCATAATACATAACCTACAATATATTTCCCCCATATTGGCCCCAAAAATATCCACTCAAACATAAAAACTAAAAAAAATCATAAAACAATAATTTCCCTCATTTATGAAAACCACAGTTCCCATTTTAAATCATACTTATATAATAAATCCAGTATCTCTCACATTGGGGTTCATGAAACAATTCCATATTTAACATAAATAGTTCAGTATTTTCTTAAAGTAATTTGTATTTTATGATGGATATTCCATTAGTCAAATAAAAACAATGGCAAAAAAATCATAGAAATGAGGATGTAAAAATTTTCTTGCCTAAGCTTGATCAGGAAGGGAAGAGATAAGATTAACCATTAAAATTTCTAGTTGGAAGGCAATATTTGAGCAAGGATTAATCGACCCAAAACAATGTGAATGACAACAATTTGGATTAAATCTTTGAATTGGGATGGATTTTCTAGGCTAGTAAATGAGCCTAGATGATCAAGCTGTTAATACCAAAGTATAAATAATATATACTTTTTTTTAAATTACCATTGTAATTATTTTATAAAATAGATATGAAATTATAGATATCATATAAACATAATAATTTTAGTGCTTGTACTATTTGTTATAAGTACAACCTTAAAAGAAAAGGGTAGGTGGTTCGAGTCTGCCATTTTACAATTTTTTTTTAAAAAATTGGGATTTTCTGGGCTTGATCAAGGCCTGCAGGGTGGGATGCTTGGTTGAGAATTTGGGTGGGTCCTACCAATTAGGCTTTTAGGATATATTAGGCCAAAATATAGTGTCCTAGAACTATCCCAAGCAACCACTTATCCTGATCACATCCCATCCTGAGTCGGTCTTTTAAGCTTGGCTGGATCAGTCTTTAGGATGAGTCTGGTGCAGTTATATCCTAATAGGAAATATTTAAACCCCTAAATAGCAACACCAATAATTCTAGCAGCAATAAGAAAAACACCATCGATATCTTAAGAGATATCATGGAAAACACATAACCAAATGAAAATCACCCCATCCTATTAATTTATATTAGGAATGGTTCATTAGTTTTGTTAATTTGATCCTAACCATTCACCCAAAGAAATCAAAAGAAATCCACCCCCAAATTATATAAAAAATAAGAGAATTTTCTCAAAGCCCCTACCTCAAATGATGTTTCCCTATTAAATATGTAAGGATAAATTGAAGAAGATATGATCACTCAACCAAAATCACACAAGGTAATACATAAAAATTTAGAACACATTAATACCTATTAACCCATGATTCAAATATAGAAAATACATCCCCTTAACTAGTTGTTGTAACCTCTTAAATAAATAATAGAGAGAAAAATCAAGTGAGTAGAAGAGTAAAACTCACCTTAGATTGATACCTATTGATCTTATGAAGCCTAAGATCAAACCTCATCAATAAAAACTCAAGGTCTCCCAAGTATTCACCTATGATTGACCAAGGATTGAGATGAATCAAAGAAAATAGAAAGTAATCAAAGGGATTACTAGATTTATACCTAGTTTGGAAGCTACCTCATCATGACATGACATACCTCCATCACACCATGACCTATATAATTCTACAAAAACTCATAAATCATTCCAAAAAATCTTCATATTTCTCCCCCTAATAAGACTAGATCAAACTCTTAAATTTGATATAATCAATAATGGTTCACAGTATTAAAAAATATTCATGGAATGATGCCACTCGAGATATAATCCCCGTGAAAAAAGCCACCTAAGCTCCATATCATGATCCATGTTCCATGAAATTCTATTAATCCAAAAAAATAACTAAAATAAACCTACAAGGCCTTATGATATAAGAGTTAGAGATACATTGTGGCATCCATCTATTTAAAAATAACAAAATCAATAGAATATTCTATTGTGATATGAACCATACATACATGTTATGACCAAAAAATGGAAGGTTCCCTTTTTTTACCAATTTATTATCAAATATCTTTCACTAAGACTCACCTCATTACATCATAACCAAACTTCAAATGCCCACATCAAATCTAGTGGCCCATGAACTGAGACCAAAATATCTCCTCCACACCACAAAACTGCAAAAATAAACATAAACATCCATTATAACCAACCATTAATGATTCAATTCCCAAGGCCATTCCATGAACTGCCTCCTCTGGTTGGAATCATTGATCAAAAAACACCTCAAATCCACCAATTACCTCATGAAACCTCTATTAGATAACAGACAAAAAAGAATACTTTGAAAGGTATAAGACATTACATGGTGTACGATTATTGGGTACCCGATATCCCTTATGTTTTTTAATTTTTAATTAAACTAGTTAATTTAATTTAATTTCAAGTTGGAATTTAAAACGTAGATGAGGGGTGGATTACTCATTAATATAGGAGTTTTGTTTAAAAATATCTCATTATCTTCCATCTCAAGTTGGATCACAATAGATTCTCATCCGTTAATTAAGTTGTTGGTGTATGGGGGTCACCACATGTAAGTCTCAATGTCTGTTATTATATATTTCTAGTTTCATCACTAATATAGTTAGTTTCTACTAAAATATATATTTTAGGGATTTTCTTTAGGTTTTATATTTATACCATTCATGGATAAATCAAGTCATGGTATTCTTTGATAAGGGTACTACATGTAAGTGGTAGGGGTCCCTGGACATCTCTACTTTTTATATATGTGTTTATTCTTTAAGTAATCATGAGTGTGGATATGGTTGCATGAGTGACTAGAAAAAAAGATCAAATATAGCCTAAGATTTTTGTGAGGGTGACCTAGGGGTCATCTATGCTGTAAAATCTAGAAGATAGATAATTATGGTGTGACTTTGGTATGTGAGGTATGATGGGTCAATGGTTGTGTTCATTCTTGGGGAGTGACATAACAATATTTATGAGGTTCTTTAATAGTGAGTTGGTTAAGAATGTAGATAGTGGTATGTGGGTTTTTATGGAATATGTGGGGTGATATTTATCACCAATTAATATGCTGGTGAATAGGTTTATTGGGTTGTTGATGTAGGTTGCTGGAGATACTTGTCACCATGGGATTGAGGCCATTGTGGTTGTATGCACACATGAAAAGGCCCATGAGCTTGTGTTGACCACTAAATATTGGACTTATCTTTTATAGATGAGTGGATTATGATATATATGTTGATCACAAATATGTAGGATGTATATTCCGTAGGTGGCCAAGATAATGGGATAGTTAATCGGGGCTCGGTAAGATCATTGTGAATGGAGAGTGTTAGGGCTATTTAAGTGGGTACTAGAATGGCCTATCAGTGGATTTTGGAAACATGAATTTGAAATAGAATTGTGTGTTCCTTCTAGGAATCATTTATGGTTTGACTTAAATAGATTTAGGGTTGGATAACATGTGTCATCATGTGGAAGGGTATGGTCAAGGAGTCATTTTGGCACCGGATTGTACAGATCGCGGGTATCTCATAACACTCTGATACTAGTTGAAGTAGGTAACGTGTTCATTAATGGATCATTAGGAATTAGGGACAATGGTATAGTCCTACTAAGTTTTATACTCACCAACTTTCCTAAGTCCTTAAGTATTTTTTCATTTTTTATTTCTTGCATATAAGGTAAGTGTAAAGGCTTAGCTTCTAGAGTTTGGTGATAAGATGTGTAACGTACACTTGGGTAGTTGGTGTTGTTTTTATATTTTAGAGATGTGTTGGGTGTATTTTTGGTGTAATGTGGTAGTGACATAAGTAATAAATTCATTATCTTTTGATGAAATTCAATTCATTTTATTTCCTCACATTTAATAATTAATTATGTTTTAGGGTGTTTTAAAAATAAAGTGTCATTTTATAGGATTTCATGAATATTTATTAAAATGGGAGAAATTATGAATTTAATTAATTTATATTGTTATATAAATAATATTAATGGTTTAATATTAATAATTCATTTTTTTATTAATTTTAATTAGAATAAGTTGTCTACAACAATTGGGAAGGTATTTGGTTAAGTCTAGAATGTGTAAAAGTTAGCTTTGGAAGGTTAAGGAATAATTATGAGACATTATGAAGATGCAATTTTATGCATTTTTCAAATTTTTACTATTCATTTAAGTCATTATTCCATATGTAAATTAATTTTGACGCACTGGATGAAAATATAGAAAATCCCTATAACATATAAAAGTAAATTTTTGGATTCATAAAATTAGTTGGCATAACTACTTAGAAAAGTTTCAAAGGGAATACACTTATGTTTGTATATACAAGAGTCATATTTTTGATATATATAAAAGAAATTCCCATGTAAACCCTATATAAAAGAGAGAATCTTCCATTATAATACAGATAAAAAGTGTAGGATCCATGGTAATAAGTAAAGGTCATTTGAGATTAAAGGGGCATGCATAAAGGTCAAGAACTTAGTGAAAATTTGACCAAGTTGCTTGAGTGAAGAATTATACATTGAAAAACCTGAATAAGACCACAATTTGGGAAGTTTAGTGCTGCTGTGATCAGGCTTGGGTGAGTTTTATTGCTACTACCAGGTTATAAGATATTAATCCATAGAGAATAGAACCATAACATTATAATTCAAGGCAAAACACTTGGAATCAAAATGGTGAGGAACACATTGTGGTTATAACGACCCATGATTTTTGTGAATGTACTTCCTTAACCTAATAATTATTTTAAATATATTTTTTCACATGCAACACCAAACCCAAAACCAATTGCAACAAATTTTATTAATATAAATATAATTTTCATAAAGTAGCTATTGAATTTATGGGTATAAATAGAGGTAACTAGTTTATGAAATATATATTGAAATAAAAAATGGCTATTTTCACTACTAATTCATTTATAAAATTCTACTAGTGTATCTAAATAACTAATATGACCACCGAATTCTTAAAAATGTATTTTTTCATGAAATAGATTATTTATTCACTTTATTTTCAAAAACTATAGATTTAATTTTAATAATATATTTATTATGATATAAGAATAAAAACTATTAATATTTAAAAAGTAATTATTATAATCACCATTTTCATTATCTCTTATATTTATATTTAAAAGTTTAATTCCTAAATTTTAGAATTTTAATTTGAAAATGTGAACATTATTTTTGGATTTATCTTGTCAATATTAGTTTAAGATAATTATTTTTATTTCTCTAACAAGATTGATTTTTTACATGTATATTACAATATAAAATTATTTTACAAATATCATAGCTTTTATTAGCATTAATTAAGTATGAATTTACAAATTTGAAAAAAATCATTAAAAATTTATTGAAGCAGTAAAATTATTAATTTAAAAAAAATAATATGTTGAATTTAGAAAACTCTTGTTTAAAATTTTGAAACGTAAGTAATATTTATTTCAATAAAATGTATTTTTGATCCATTTCTTTCAATTATGTTTTCTACATCTGGAATTTGGTTTTTTCATTCTTTGAAAGACACAAAACTCTTATTTATTTAATTATAAACTAATTAATTTCATGGAAATCAACAAAATTGATAATTCTATCCTTAATAGTACTTTTACACTTAAAAATACACTTTTTATAAAAATGGTTTTTATATGTAATGTGCGCTAATATTAAAATTAATTTTTCTCATCCTTAAAAATTTTATTTTATAAAATGGATTAAATATTTGAAATCATAATTTCCAAATTATGTAATAAGGTCCTTTTTATTTATAGTAATAAAAATAGTTATTGAGGTTAAAATGTAGTTATCATGGTGAAGGTAAATTATGGAAAAAAGAGTTTAACCATGTGTAAAGGAGATACAACATATTTAAAAATGTCTCCGAATGAGTGTTTGAGGTTAAAATCTAATAAAAAATATCTAATATACCTTATTTTCCACTTATTAATCCAATTTCCATGTGAAACATGTGTTCCTTTTATGTTAAGAGGTTATATTTTAAAAATTTCAATCTCTCCACTTATAAAAGGGGCCTTCCACTACCACTTCAATGCCATAATAAAAGTATATTTCCTCTTAATCCTATTACATTTTTAATTCCACTATATACATATACCTTTTCCCCCTTGATCCATGGAAAATACATAAATCCTATATTTTTAAGAGACACTCTAAGAGGAGGTCCCATATCTCAACCTAAGTACTAATCACTAAACCTTTTCACTCTACCTCTCTATTAATTTTTTTTTCAATTATAATATAATTAAATTGGTATTATTAATATACTTAATTGTTATTATGTTCATGTTATAAACATTATCTACCATTTCCCATTCCATACGAAAATGAGAATGTCATTCGTGCATACATGGGGAATACCACATCCACAAAGAGACACATATAATTTTTCATACCCAACATACATGGAAGGTTATAAAATTGAATTTAATGAATAAATATCATATTTATAACATGTCTAATATTTTTAAAAGATAAACCATTTCCTATCTTTCATTCATTATAATAAAAATTCTAACATTGTCTGTGTGTACGTACAAACTATATATTGCCTCCTTAGAGAAACACATTTTGTTTTTAATAACCACCCTAAATAGATGTTTAGAAGAATATAATTAATGAATAAAAGTGATATTATTATATAAATAGTTATTTTTTTGTTTTAAATAAGTTCATTCTAATATTTAATTCATTAAATTAAGAGACGGCCTTTCGTTCATTGAAAATTACCGAAACTATCTCATCATTGATTTTATCCTCACAAATCATAAATAAAACTATAATGGGGTGGATGTAAAACTTTATAAATAGTTTTGAAAATTATATTATAGTTCTTTAAATAATCTAGGAATTACAGAATTGGTATCAAATAATGGGGACCAACATCGATTCTTTAAAGCATGCGTGAAACAATCAAAATCACTAATATCTGATAATAAAAATAAACTATAACTAACTAATAAATTTATAATAAATAATTATGATTTAAGAGTATAAATGGTAAAATATATGAATACTTTTATAAAATTGGTTATTAATATATTTATTTTTATGATAGAAGATATAAAAACACTTTTTCAAAAGTTAAGAGTAAAGGTACAAGGTTTTCTCGACTCAGTTAATTTTCTTGAGTCATAGTGATTCTTATTTGAGTATGGTTTTTAAAGATGTTTTTATTATATTATATAATGATATTATAATTCTATTCATCCTTATTTTACAGGTAATTACATTATTTGATTTCTTTCTTTATAAAATTTAATAATGTTAAGAATAATATCCATCCTTTCTAAATTAGTTGTTTTCTTCTATATTCATATTCACTCTTCCGAATAATATTCTCCTTTCATATTTTGAAATCGTAATATGTTTTCTTTTTGGTGATATTAAAAAATATCTTTTACTTATTTAAAAAATAGGATTATTACACTTTTTATGATTTGGGTTTTCAATAAATGAATTTTAAAATGTTAAAAAGGTTTAATTCCCTTTCAAAAATTTTCATTTTTTCTTCAACTCTATATTTTAAAAATTTGGAATTATTTCTTCTAAATTATACATTATTTCTATTTATTTCTAAATTTTTTTTGAATAATTATTTCAAAGAACCTTATTGAAAATTATTTTTTATAAATTTGACTCATAAATACATCATTTTATGAAATATTTTTTAAGATTTGGATTCCATTTTCCTATTTATCTCAAAGAGAGTTAGATCCTAAAGAGTTATGTTTCATTAATAACCCTCTAAATAAACTTATGAAATTTTCTATTTGGGTTATTTAATTTTATTATCAATATATATATCTCTTGATTTCATTCCATGTGATAAAAATTAGAAAAGATATTAAGCCCATTTTCCTTCCATGGGTTCTTTATAATGTGCTGAATGATTATTTTCATGTGGCGCACATATGAATGGATGATGATGTTTGAGGTCCTATATCACCCTCCAATGAATTTATTAAAATTTTATATCTCATGATATATGTATACACATGTGTAATTATGTTTTTATAGAAGTATGGGTGAAATTGTGTAGATCATGAAGGTGATGACTCATGAGATAAGTATTCATGGACACGATTAATCTCATTTGTAATCATGGGTGTGAGTGAGTGAATCCTAAATGTGATGTTACCATATAATTATGTCTGTTCCATATTTCCTTGTTTTTCTATGTTTACATGACAAGAAAAATGTTAATGTTATATTCTTATGATTTTTCTCCATGAATCATGTATATTACCTCATATTCTTATGTCGGGGTATATGTTTGTTAATATGAGATTACATATAATTATATTTAGACACATGGACAACCCTTATTGTTAAATATTTTTTTAATATTATATTTATCTTATGCTCATTTTTTCTCACATGCTTATGATATAACATTTTATGAAATTCTAATATGTTTTTTCCTTTACTGAGTGTTTGATCTCACCCCATTTTTATGTTTCTATCCACTAGGTTGTAAAGATGAGTATAACTTATGAGAAGTCTATATGGGGGTCTAGAGGGGATTTATTATAGAGTAATTTTCACTAGTATTGTAAAATAACTATCTTATATAGCTATTCCTAAAATACACAAACTTTAGGTTCTTGAGAAAGTTTTTTTTATTGTGAGATGTAATATTTAACTTATTTAAATAATGTAAAATAAAGATATATTTATATTGTGTCATCTCACTTGGTATAAAATACTATGTTTAATATATGTGTTTTTTTTTGCATCAGACTTGGGGGGTGCTGGTCTGAGGTGTCTTAGTTGGTATCATATTAGAGTTTAGTTATTTTTGGGGATTAGTTTAGTTATTTTTAAGTCTTAGGATTATAGAACATAGTGATAACACTAGGGATAATTCAAATTATAGGACAACATCCTAAAATATTTTAAAATTATATATTGTGTATTTTTTTTGGAAATGACATCCCTATAAAAATACTAAAAGTAGATGCAAACTCTAACATTGATTTACTTAGAAGAAGTAACACTAAAATTGCTGTATTTGTTATTAACACAATCATAACTTGGTGCATGATAAATAGTCCTAAAAATAGTTAGTTTGACACTCTTGGGGTATATTATTTGGTGATTTACATTCTATTTATGGACCATTATAAAGGATTTTATCACCATTTATATGGTATGGTTAGAGAAACTATTAGGAAATAGATAACGAATAAGATGGATAGAAACATAATGATTAACTAGTTAGGGTATATATAATTTATTCCTTTATATTAATAGTTTTAATTTTAAAAAATACATATTCGTATCTTTATCTTTACTTTATCAAAGAAATGGTTGGAGTAAGGTGAAACCAATATAATAATGGGTGTGATGGTAAATGGGGTGATTGTCCCAATGACCAACCAAATAGGATTGGAACAAGGGTAAAAAATATTATGTAAATTATCACTAAACTCTTCCAATATATTAATAATAATAAAAACCATGTTGAGATCCCAAACACACTAAGGAAGGAGAAACATGATATCGAGTCTTTCGGGTGACAACACTTACCCTACTTTAATGGCTATTTAAATCCACTTATTTTTGAGTAATGGATTAATGCGATGGAAAATATATTTTCCATACTATAGTATATACAACATGAGTATTTTTTATTATTTATTTGTCATTTGGAAGGTGAGGTTGGATAATGTTAAAATATAATTATGAATAAAAAAATAAAAGGATCAAGTAGACTCTATGGAATGTGAGGAATTAAAGAAAGTATTATTTACCATGTATTTTCCATGAAATCTTCACCTGAAGAAGAAGATATAATTCTTGGAGTTAAAATAAAAGGAGGATGAATCCATTGGCACTTGAAAAAAATTCACAAGGCTCATGAGGTACACATATAATTTTATATGTATCATTTAGAGTAAAATTGGTCAATTATTTAGTGAATTAAAGCCAAGATTTAAAAAGGAATTAGACTTAAAATACTTTTTAATATATGCAGAAAACTTTTTATGTGAACTTATGGTAGATATGGAAACTGGAGAATCTTATTATTCTTGAGAGAGAAAAGGGAAACAAGAGTATTATGAAAGCTATAATTATAAGTATCCCAGGGGAAAGAAAGTTTAACTACCTGTATGTGAAAATTTTGTGTGGAAACACTTAGGTAATTAGAATAAGGGATATGGGAAGTGTTTTAAGTGTAAAAATAGAGGATACATATCTCACAACCATCAATGTAATGTTAAGAGGATAATTAACATACTGTTGAAGAAAAATTCCTCAACTAATGTTCTAGGAACAATTTAATATATAAAATTAAAGGATTTTTGGAATTACACAAATCAATGCACTAACCCTAGAGCTAATGAAGAGAATATGACTTAGTAACTACTTTAACCTAAAGAAGAGTGTATGTTATAAATAACACTATGGTAGATCACAATAATGAAGTGATGAAAGGTACCCTAATTCTACTAATTACTTATTTGATTATATATCTTCACATTCTTACATATAATACATGTTTTTTAAGAATATTTATTTACCACCTCAATCTTTGGATATTTAAATTTTTGTGAAAACATTTGGTGGAAGGATAATCATGTCTAAGATATATAACTCTTATATGATAAAATTTTACAGAAAGATACTCCTTTTTGATCTACTTATTCTTAATTTAATTGAATTTGAAATAATTTTGGGTATGGATTGGATTTTTCTATATAAGGAACATATCAATTCTTGGGATAAAGATATTTCATTTTGTATCTCAAATCATCCGGTTATAAAATATCAATGTAAGGATGATCATGAACTACCTTTGGAAGAAGATTATATTATATGGTTGTTGATATCCAAAAATGAGGAACTTTAAAAGAAAATTATTGTGGAGGAAGTCAATTTTAATGAAATTCCTATTATGTGGGAATATAATGATCTATTTTTGGAGGATGTTCTTCCCCTAGAGCATGAGGTTGAATTTTTGATTGAACTTTTACCTTAATACAAGCCTATCTCAAAGAGTCCTTACAGAATTTCGAACATTGAGTTTAAATAATTAAAGAAGTAACTATAAGAGGATTTTTTTAACGGTTTTATATGCCATAGCGCTTCACCATGGGATGAAATAGCTGTTTATTCCAGAAAGAAGGATGGATCAATGAATCATTTTATTTATTATCATGAGATTAAAAAATAACAATAAAAAATATCCACTACCCTGTATTGATGACCTATTTGATCAACTCATGTGAAATTAATTTCTCTCAAAGGATGAAATTTGATTTGGATATCATTAATTAAATGTTAAAAGGGAGTATATTTATATGAAAGATTTCTATATGAAATATGAACACTATGAATTTATAGTGGTTTAATTAGGGATTCAAAATTCTCATACTATCTTTATAGATCTAATTAATAGAGTCTTTAGAGACTTCCTTGATCAATTTGTGGTTATATAATGAAAAACTACTCTCATATATTATATAATCAAGTAAGAATATGAATCTAATTTTTAGATTATATTTAAGACCATAAAAAAGGATAATATATATTCCAAATTTAGCTAGTGTAAATTATGAATATATACAGTATCATTCTTGAGTCATGTAATCACAAGAAAGGGAATATCCATAGATCCTTCAAAGATGATAATTGTTGAACAATGGAATAGACAGAATACAAAAACAAAGATATGATTTTTTCTTAGATTAGTAGGATTATACCAAATATTTTTGAGGAATTTATCATGATTGTACAATCCTATTAATAAGTTAACATATAAGGGATTAAAGTTACTCTAGATGAAATAATAAGAGAAAATATTCAAGGATCTTAAGAAGATATTTTTCACTACACCTATACATAGATTACCCTATAGTGGGGAAGGTTTTGTAATATACAACGATGCTTCATTAAAGAGATAGGATGTGTACTTGGGTAGAATGATAAGGTAATTTATTATTCCTCATGACAATTAAAACTCAAGAGCAAAATTACCCAACAAAATGATTTGGAGTTGAAAACAGTGATATTTACATTAAATTTTTTGTGATATTTTTTATATTATGAGTAGTGTGATATCTATACTGACAAAAAGATATTGATATATATATTCACATAGAAATATTTAATAATTCAATGAAGGATATTGTTTTAAATGATTAGATATTATTACTTCTAAATACATTATCCTCCAGGGAAGGAAAACGAGGTGGATAATTCTTTGAGTAGGAAATATCATGCTACCTTATACATGATGAGATTTAAAAAAGGCCCAATACTCATGGATTTTAAATTGATGAACCTTGAAGTCATAAGGGAAGGGGGAAAATAATTTCTTTCCAAAATGACTGATCAACTATCCATCAACATAAATATCAAATAATTATAGAAATATAATGTAGAGCTACAGAAAAAGGTAACAAATATTCCGGAGTTCAACTTTGACAATGATAGAGTTATAAGATTTAGAACCTGGATATGTGTCCCATAAAGACCATAACTAAAGAGATAGATTTTGGATGATGCACATAGATCATACTTATCTATTCATCCAGGAAGAATGAAGATGTATAGAGATATAAGGAAAAACATTGGGTGGGATAACATGAAGAGGGAGATTAGAGAATACAAATCTTAGTTCTTAGTATTCCAGTAATTTAAGGTGTGATGATATAATGCTATGGGGATGATGAAACCATTACCTATAATAGTATATAAATAGGAAAAATCACCATGGAATTCATGATAGGAATCCCCATGACATTTATATTTCATAATTCTTTTAAGTTATAGTCGATCACCTTATAAAATCAGTTAATTTTATTTCCACCAAAGAATATTTATCCCTGGAAAAAACCACAGAGATATCTACAAGGGAAGTTTTAAGGTTTCATATAGAACAACTTTTTATTTTATTTAGTTATAATTTAAGTTTTACCTTGATGTTCTAGAGAATTATTCAATAAAAATTGGATAAAGAGTTGAGTTTCAACATTACTTATCACCCTCAGATAGATAGTCAATCTAAAAAGACAATTCAAATTAATAATGATATGCCAAGATCTTGTTCACTTGATTTCCAAGGATTCTGGGATCCACAAAATCCCTTGGTAAAGTTTTCATATAACAATAGTTTCCAGTTTAGAATTAATATGGAACCATATAAGGAATTATATGGGAAGAGATGTCAGAATCCAACATGTTGGGATGAAGTTGGATAGAGGAAGCTGATAGGACCAGACCTTGTCCAAAAAATAATGGATAAGTTTCAAACCATTCATCAATGTTTGAAAGTGGAATGATGTTGTAATAGAGTTATGTAGATAATCATTGATGAGATCTAGAGTTTGATGTTAGATACAAGGTGTTCCTCCAGATATCTCTTTGAAAGAGGCTTATGATATTTATGAAGAAAGGGATGTTGTGACTTAGGTATATTTGTCCCTTCTAGATACTTGATCATGTTGGGGCTGTAGATTATACTTTAACACAATTTATAGACCTATAACTTTTAAATCATGTTTTTTCGTATATTTATTTTGAGTAAGTCATACTAGATCCTTTACATGTATTGAACTCAAAAGTTGTTCAATTGGAACATGATATCTCATACGAGGAACAATGAGTAGAAATTATGGATCAAAGGGATTCCATGTTGTGGAATAAAATCATCCATTTATTCAAAGTTATATGGAGGAATCATAAGCCTTAGGAAGTTCTATAAGAACCTAAGGATATAATGACAGAAAAACATATCCACTTGTTTTCTTATTAACAATAACATTTTGTGGTTGATTTTTTCAAGGGGGTAGAATGTAACAACCCTTGATTTTAGTGAATATTCTTCCTTAAACTAAACATTGTTCTCAATAGATTACTTCACAAACAAAACCAATCAAAAAATAAACCATGAGAAATTTTATTAATATAAATATAACTACCATAAATTATCTCTTGAATTGGAAGGTATATATAGAGGTAATCACTTTATGAATGATTTTTAGAAATAAAAACAGAGGCCATATTTAATACTAATGCATTGATAAAATTTAATTAGTGTGGATAAACAACCAATAAGATCACTATATTCTTAAAAATATATTACTTTCCAAATATTGACTCTATTTGTTCTTTATTATTAGAAGATAAATATATTATATGAATAATATATTTAGTAGGAAATAAGAATCAAAACTGTTAAAATTTAAAAAATTCATTTTTATATAAATATTATTTTTCATTATATTTTATATTTCCATTTAAATGTTATATAATAAAACCTCAAGATGTTATGGTATGTATATTTTAAATTTAACAACTTTGATAGCTTATGTTGCATGAAACACTAATTTTAAAACCATGATATACTATTAAATATTAACATGACCATTGTAATAATAATGTGACTATAAAGAATAGTAATCTAAATATTATTATAACAACCTCACCTGTGAAAGTATAACTAAAAATTAGGTATCTAATAAATTAAAATGTGATATATTAATATCAGTAAATAAGTAAATAAATGTTTAAAAAATGATAAATTATGTGTTGCTATTTTTTTTATAAAGTGTAAATGTTTACTTAAAATTTTATAAATAATATAATTGTTTAAAAGAAAATTAATTTTTATAAAATCGATGTTGTATTATAATTATATTATAATTTTATCAGACCATGATTAATTTTTTAAAGTGTCGTAAAATCAATTATAATATTAAAATTAGTATTTTTGAATAAATGATGATTTTAATTTGAAATTAAATTTATCATATTTAAGAAATTAATTTTATAAAATGTAGTCCATTTTTGAAATCTACACGTCTAAAAATGGTTAGGGTGACTTTTTTTTTATTTTTCTAAAATAGATGATGTTTGGGTGAGTAGTGAAATACAATTATTTATTGTATTTAACATTATAAGTAAATAAATGAATTATTGAGTCATAGATGATGTATATATGTGGTAATAACTCATTATTTTAAACTCTCATGCTCTAGTTACTTTATTTATTCATTTTAATCAACACTATTTAGAGTCTTGAGCGAAAATAAAAAATAAATGAATAAAATAATCAAAAAATACCCCTCTCCTCCCCTATAAATACAACTCCTCACACCCTCACAACACATTATCCTCACACCATCTAAGCCTTGAGGTTTTTCTAAATTATGATCAATTTCTTTCCCCATCCTCTTCCCCTCATTAAATACCTACCGATCTTAGAAAAATAACAAATTCAAGTTTCTTAAGGAGGTTCCCAAGGAGATGATATCCAAGAGGTAAAATCCTTATTCTTTATCTTTTAATTTAATTCCTTTTATTATTCTATAATCACCTACCCTATCCAAATGGTAATAGTAACTATAGTATCATATATATATTGGTATGTAATTATTATAATGAAATATCCATCATCAAATCTCTACACTTATCCATTTATTTTTAAAAAATGAAAACATCATCCGTGATGTGTTGATTCACTACCTTTAGGGATGGCGAGTTTTTATTTTCCAATACCACCTTCAAGGATAGATATAAATACATTGTTATGGTTAAATAATTTTATATATACTTATTATAATTTTTATGATGTTCTAGAACCAAAAAATAAACATATATTAAATAAAACGAAACATGTTCTTGATGGTCGTAAAAACTGGCAAAATAAATTAAGATATTTTCATCAAAATTTTATCTAATAAATCATCATAATTATATGTAAAAATTGAAATATTATACCATTTAAGGTATATATGTTCATTATTACTAAATAATTTCGCTTATGGAGAAGTTATTCCCATTTTATAAGAACTCCCATAATTATGCTCAAGAGAACCGACCATAAAACCATGAAACGAACGCTCTCAGAAGAAAAAAATTAAACATTATAACTAATCAAAAAGGCCATAAATGAACTTAATAAAATCATAATAAATAAAATATATGTTTAATAGGTTCTTAATTATGTAATTAATTAATCTAATTTTATTATATTGAACATTAATTACAAGTGAAGAATCATTTCTCACATAAGGTAAGGGGTTTCTAATCTCACTTTTATTTCCGGGAGATATGAATTATTCACCACTTATTTCTTGTGTGTGGTGTATGTATACTTTACATTGATATATAATATCATGGATATCTTTATCTTCATGTTATTCAATGTTTCATTTTATTATCAATAATTTTTTAGGGTATATAGTTCGATTGATTACAAAGTGGTAAGGGAATTCTTAACCCAATTTTCCATTGTTGTTGTTAAACTTATACTCCATTGATAATATCATGATATTATTATGTGTGAAGAGAATTTTGATTATATTATGTTTTATTCCAAATTGTTTTATGTTTATTTATAACTCACACAAATAATCTATTCATTTGTTTAACACTCACAATTTCTTTTAAATATACCCAATTAAATGTTTCTTTTTCAAAATTTAAAAGTTTTTTTAAGTCATACAACATGAGTAGATTTTACCACTTTCATGATGTATTAGTGACTTCAGGAATCCTTTACAAGTTTACAAGATTATTTTCAATTATTTTTTTATTTAATAATTGTGCATCCCTTTAAATAAACGATTATAATGTAACATGGTAATTCTCTCATGAATTATTCAATGATTTTGTTAGATTATTTTCATCCATGCCAACACCATTTTTTAGATATTATGATTAAATGAGGCTGATCTCTTATGATACCATATACCATATTTTATTTAATTTTTTATGATAAATTTTATTACAGATGTGCTATTTTGATACCATTTGTTATATTATATTAAATGGTTATGTTTCTAGTTTTGGGAAAGTTATTAAAATTTCATATGATATTTTTAATATGAATGTATGTTGTAAAGGTTTGTAAAATTCCAAAGTCTTAAATTATCATTCTAGTGAATTTCTTAGTGATTTTTAGGTTTGAGGGTTTTTGAAAAAAAAATTAAACTCAGATTAAAAGGGATTTCATGATTTATTAATATTAATTTGAAGTTTTTAAATTATTTTGGAAGCTTTTTAAAATGTTTTAATTTAGATTTTTTTAATTGTAAAAAGTTAAATATTATTGAACTTAAATATTTTTTCGAAATTTTAATTATGTTTCATATATTATATATGATAAAACATATTATACATGTGTGTAAATATGTATATGTACATGCATCATGTTGCAATTAAATGTTTCAAAAATTATTTTTGTCACAACATGTGATATATATATACACACACATATGTATATGTATATATTCATGTAAGTATACATATATATTTCATTACAACATATATATATATATTATGATATTTTATGAAAAATAATCATTATTATATATGTATATAAATACATAGATGGTCATGGGAATATATATATATATATATATATGAATGTTATATATATGTGTGTATTGTTTAATATTTACATTAATGGGGATAAAAAGATGGATATTAAATTATTTTAATAATAATAATAATAAGTGTAATGTTTGTTGTGTGATAATGATAAATGTGATGTTTTGAATTAAATATAAGAGATTGAAATGAGAGACTTAAATGTGATAATAATGAATGGTGTGTGTGTGTGGGAGTTATGATTTTAATGGGAGAAAATGTGTGAATGTATATATTAAAGAGAGACAATCATTATAAAAAGTAAATAGATTGATGAAGTTATCATACAATAATTATTAATTTTGTTACGCATAAAATATTTATTCAATATTTTGATTGTTTTGATAAATAAAATTTTACTATATATTATACCAAAAATGAAGACTTTGTGTAATGGGGTTTGAAAAAGATGAGAACACCAAATTTTAATAAAATTGTCACACATCATGTGACATGTTATATACGTGTGCAAATATATATATATATTTACATGATTATTATTAATCATTGCTGAATTTTGCAGCATCAATGGAGAAAAATTGCTCTTTGGTTCTTCCTAATTGCATCAATAATTATATATTAATAACTAAAAAGAGAAATAATATAAGTGATGCATACGATTTGAAATATGAAAATATATCAACTGTTATGAAGGGTGTTTAAATTTGAATGTTTTAAACATATTTTAAAATATATACATACTTTGAGATTTATGATAAGATCACCATGGTAGCTAGTATTTGATGGTTTTGAAGTATTTACCTTCAACAAAATTATAACATTATTTATGCATGATAGAATTGAATTTAGTTTTTCAGTAACATAATAAAATAATAACAGAACTATTGAATAAGGTTTTAAATATCACATTATTTGAATTTCTATGAAGTGGGTTTTAATATCAAGGTTTTCAACCAACTGTACAGTATTTACATACAATGATATATGTGATAGGATCACTATTGTAGAAACTATTCAAATATTTTTTAGATCTTCCCTGCAATAATAATATAACATTATTTATTCATGACATCACAAAATGTATTAGTTTAATAACAGAAGAAAATAATTACAATGTATTACATGTTTTATGGTCTCTTGATTTCTGATATTGTACCTATTTTTCATGTGTTTATTTTCCTTCTCTAGGAAACTTTTCAACCTTTCACCACCTTTCCTTTTATCTTTCTTCTTGAATGATGTTTTTGACTATTGTGGATAGTGCAAGTTACACTCTTATTGAATGAATTTTGAGGGTACATTATTTTTAGCTTCCTATAATTCACTTTCATAATTTTTAAGATTTGACATTCCAATTTTATATCCTTGTTCAAACTCAAAGGTTTCTGTTACATGATTTATTTCCATTCGTGCCAACTTTTGGTAAAATTTTTCTTTTATTACTACCAAATATTATTCAACATTATTAATTGTGATGTCTTTAAAGTGGATTTCATAGGTATGTATTTTCCATGTCTTATGGATATACAACTCTGGAAAGCACTACACATCCAAACATTCCAATATTTTGAGTGCATGACAACACAAATAGGTATAAATCAAAAATTTTATACAAGTACAACTTTTTCTCACAGGTGACTGTTGGTACACTTCAACTATAAACTCATTTGAGAAACCTTTAATTTAGATAACATACCTTTTTGGGGAAACAGTTTCATTTAAATACTTAAGGAAACAAGAGCCACATATTTGGTGTTCATGCTGAAAAAGATAAAATAGTTTTTGAGTGTACAAATGACTTACTTGAACCATGATTGGATGATATGAAAAATGATTGGGTGGAAGATTTTACCTTCCATTAAATTCAGCTTTCATTTCTTGATTCCAATTATTCTCTAACACATGCTCAAATTGTCGTAAGAATTCAACGACATTGAGTTTATGATTCAAGTAATCCTTTAATACGCCACTGAAACTCTCAATTAAATATGTGATTCAAATTCCTAATGTCGATGCATTCTTCATAAAACAATGATCCCATTTTTCTTTGACTTTTTACATATCTTATATCCATGTATAATTTATTTCATTGTAATCTATGTAGATTTTTCCATATTCCTTCACATTTTTAAATCTCTATAACCGCATACATGCATTTTTTTTTCATTTTTTTTGACATTGTGGAGTCATATTTTATTACATTTCCCAAGTGTTTCATTCCATTTTTCATTAAGTTCCAAGTGTATTGGCCGTGTCTTGTTTTAAGTTGTATCAAACCAATGGATTTAGACATATCTACATCTTGATCTTTGAAAATTGTCTCATGATTTCCCCCCATGGAAATCAACACATCTACTAAACAACCTACTAAATGAATCTATAGTCTCATCATATAACATTGTTTCACAAAATATTACAATATCTTTATGATGATTTACACCTAAAAACACTCCCAAAGGCCTAGAATCCCTGTATTTGTTGAAGGTAGTTTCAAATATACAACATATCAAAAATTCTCCTAATCGACCTTTATTTTCAGATCAAACAAAAAATACTAATAATTTGACCGCACATGTCAAGTTGCACTGAGTATAAGAATGATGTGTTATCCCTTAATTGCTTCTATATATATTATAACATACCATAAACATTACATAGATTTAAGTACTTTTTCTTTTAGACCATAGATAATTAATTTGGTCCACTCATGTATATCCAAGACTAATAGAGCCACTAGAAATAACTGTTACAAGTGAAAACAAATCACTGGGCTTCAGACAATATTTATCATTAACATCCAACTCAACACCTTGAGCATCACTGATGTGTCTTTGTGACCCCATGAAATAAATTGTGTCCAGAGAATGAAAATCATGGTTATGCTGCTCAAAATATTGTCTATACTCATACTGGTTATTGGTCATATAGAAAACTCCCATTCCCGCTGGACAATTAGTCCTTGTTTCTACACGTGGATTTTTGACATTGACATCACATTTGTATAATATTTGGAATCCCTTTTTATTACATGTATACAATGTTGATGTTACTAATACTTTATCATTTTATTTTTGTTAACATAATACTTTTTTACATTGAAATAAACAATGACTCCATAAGAAACATAAAAATAATAGGCTTCAGAATCTAATTTAAAAACCATCCCAATGCTTGGTCTCAATATAATAATTTTTTTAGAAATGATTTCACATGGGCTGATTTATTATTAATTTGGGACATCATCTATATAGATGAAAATTTATGCATTTCTATTTATGTTTGTAATGTCATCACTGTTATGATCCCTCATGTAACAGTCAGATGAATTTTGCAGAATATTTAAATCAATTGAATTTATGGCTTCTGTATCGTATAGAGAATTCAGATTCTGGTCACTCATTTTCGTTTTGAGCTTTATAATTTATGTGCCCAAAGTGTCAAATAATTTTTTTGTAATTTATAATGGGGTTCCTTCTTTTGAATCAATTAGAAATTATCATTGGAGATTCCCATTGGAAATTCCCATTGGAAATTTCAATTCGAAATTCCCATTTAAAATTTCCACTGATATTTTAGAATGGAAATTCCTTGTGGAATGTTCCAATCACATTCAATTTTATTCTTTATTAGAAAAATATATATGATATTTATAATTTATATCAATTTTAAAATCTCAGTTCTCTTCTTCTAAATATTTTAAAAATTGGAACTTGGAATTTAAATTGTGAATTAATAGTGAAATTATGAAATAGAGATGTCATCTGGGATTTAATTAGAGAATTATGTTGTGGAATTTAGTGTGTAAATTAGCATTGAATTTATTTAAAGGTTATTTTTTAAATCAATTTGAAATGTCCACTATAAGGGAAATATAATTTGGAATTGAAATTTTGAACATCCAATTGGAAATACCAATAGAAATTCCAACTGAAAATGTTGATTTTATTTCTGTTTTAGATTTTCATAGCCATATGGAATAATATATTTCTACTTTAAATAATTTTCAGATTTGAAACCACTTTTTTTGAAACTATTAAAAATTTCAATTCATTATTTCAATAAAAATTTCAAGATGTTGTTTCTAATAGAGAAAGGGAATTAAAAAATAGTGAACCTTGATGTGAATGCCTTCTTAAAATGACTATGATTTAGTAAATTCTTCCTCAAAACACCTCCTCCAAATTCTCACTCAAAACGTCCCCTGAAAGCACACCTTAAAAAATCCCCCTAAAGACGCCTCTTCTAAACATACACTATAGACACCCCCTGAAAACGCAAAGTCTTTGGGAAATGTACCCTAAAATCATGAAGTTCTCCACACCAATATAGCCTCACCCAACTAAGAATCATGAAGTTTTCTGCACTGGTAAAGCCAACCCCGATGGAGAAAGCTTTCTATCTCCCTTCTTTTCGTGGGAAATAAATGATCCCACCTTTTTTTTATTTTAGATTAGGATATTTATTTTTTTTGAGTGTTTTAACCATCCAAATATAACCAAATGATGTGGAATATATCCAACAACTAACCTGAGGGTCAGGTTTAGATACCAAACCTGAGATGATGTAAATCTGTGGCGTGATGTGTGTTTTGAGAATTTTAGGTGTGATTAGAGAGAGATAGTGGATTTGAGTTAAATATGTTTTGATTTTTTAAGAAGTCAAAGCATGTGAAATTAATGATAAATCAGTTTTATAAATTAAATGATAATGAAAATTAAATTAAAAATAATAATGAAAAAAATGAAATAATAATAAAAAGAGAGTGGGTGCGTGGTGTTTTAAAAAATAAACATGTTGTATATATTATTATTTTAAAATTGGAAGAAATTGAAATGTCAGAATTAAAATATAAATTTTGTAATAATTTTGGAATTAAATGAGAGAATTAAATGAGGGAATTAAATGATATAATGAAATGAAAAATCTGTTTTGGTAATTAATAATTGGGGAAATAAATACCCTATATATATTCAACTTATTTCTGCTATATCTCCCTCAATACAAATAAAATTGATGTACTGTTAGTTTTTTAGATTCGTCTTGATGATTAAAAGGTAATAAAAGAGTTATCTTTCAAAGATGGTGGGTTAAATTATCAATTTTCAATTAAATTCAAAATTTTAAAATTGATTTATTGAAATGATTTAAAGATTAACTTAGACAGAGAAAGTTATAATCACATAAAGTTAATTATTATCATATTTCACCAATATAATATTTACCATATTTTTCTTGTGTTATAATATTATTTAAAGGATTTTACATGTTTGATTCATTGCTGAAAATCATGGGTTTTGGTAGCCTTTTTTTGTGATAATTTGAAAAGTATTGTGAAATTCTGATTGGTGTGATTTTTTGATATCACTTTGAAAAAATTGGTTAATCATTTATATTTGGTTAATAAAATGGTTTCCCCATTATTTATGTTTTGTATGAGAATATCCATAAATAAAAAAATGAAAGTGGTGCAACTCCTCTTTTTCAAAATCTGAAAATGTTATGTTTGTGATATGAGGCTAATATGATGGGAATGAGTTATGTTGTGATAGATTCCCACGAAATAGTGAAATTAAATTAAAATGATAAATTATAATGGAATGTTTTAGATTGAATAATGAATGATTGAAATGATAATGGAATGTTTGGGTAAAATGGTAGTTGATAAAATAAAATAGAATGGGTTATTTGATTGGATTGGTTGGTAAATGAAAATTCTGGAAATTGTAACACCTCGAGATTTTATGATATATTTTATTTTTAATTTATTTGATGTATTCTATTATACACTACACCAAGATTATCTTGTACTATATGCAACACCGTACTAGCTTGCAGTATACACAACACTATTCTTGGCTCGTGTTACACACAATTTCAAGTTAGTTTTGTGGAAATTATTCTACGCAACATTAAGTGTAGATTTTGTTTAATGTATAAATGAAATAAGTTTGGATTATGTAATACACAACAACAAACAGAGCTTTCACTACACGCATCCCTGACTTGGCTTGCATTACATGCAATCAAGACCTTTTTTCGATAGCATTTCTAGTACGCAATACCAAGTTTCACTAAACGTCATATAATTATAATATTATTATGAACTAGCCATTATGAATAGTAATACCCAATTTTTGAAATTTTATAAAATTTACCTTTCAAAATGGAATTCATTTTTGGATTTAGAATATCGAAATTAGCTTAGGGTGAATTTTTAGTATTTTTCTAAAAACTTTCAATTTTTGATGAATAGTGAAAACACTGGGTTACTATTTAAAAACTGACTTTTTATTTAAATAATTATCTATTTTATTTAAATTTATTTTAGGTCAAAATTGATACATAATCCCTATATAAGTTCAATGTAATTAATTTGAGTCATTTTATAATAATTTTAGATATATAAAAATTTTATAGAACTTTTCACCTTCTTTTACCTACCTTCTATGAGAATTTGAAAATTTACATAAAACAAAATTTTACCACTTCTGTGAGTGGAATTTCAACACTACGAGAGACACGGTTAAAATAAAGGAGTAAAATGTTGTTCAATAGGATAAAAATAATTTTTGTTTAATAGTAACTCTTTACTTTTATTTACCACAGCTAAAAGTAAATTTGGTAATTAAGGGTAAAAATGATATTATTATTACCCTAACACATGTCATAATTCTATTGGATAAATTTAATTAGACAAAAAAAAACCTTATGAATAAAATATTACCCTTTAGGTTCACTTGGATTAGATTAGGATACTTATTATTATTTTATTTAAAGAAGATTTAAAATAGTTAAATCAATGTTTAATAACTAAAACATTTTTAATATAGGGTTATACATAAGATAAATTCAACTATAAATATTCATTAGAAATATAAAAAGATTTCCCACATAATGGTATTTTATTTATTATTTTTATACATTATATAATTTAATTTATTTATGACACAATGATGATGCAGTAATTCCCTTATTAATGAAATATTAACATAATTGATGTTATAAATACCCAAATAAATGTAATTTTGGATTTTTTATGAATTACATTAATTTTATAGGTTAATATGACATGTTATTATTGATTAAATTAATGTTTTTAGAACTAATAATGTTGTTATAATTTTCAAAAAAATCAATTACCAAATAGTGTCAAAATTGACATAAAATAGTTTTTTAAAACAAATATTATATTATTAATTGTTATTATATTCTTAAATATCTAAGGTTCGTCCACATGACTTAGATAAGGCTATATATATTAATAATGAACCACTTTGGGTTCGTTTGTCTTGTTATAGTAAGTTTATTAACCATATAGTGTAAGAACACAAGAAGACACAATAAAAGTTTAATTATTTAACTTTGAGTAAATCTAAATTATAACGTTAAAATATTAACCTAAACATGTGTAAAACCTATTGGTTGAGAATATTTAGAACCCTACACACTTTATCTTCGAAATAAATCAATTTTGATCTATTATAAACCGAATATGACTTTATTATAAAATAATATTTTAAGTTTTTCCAAAGGTGCCCCTCTCCTCCCTTATAAAAAGGGCACCCCTTCCCTCTTCCCTTCACACCCTTTTGAGCCTTGAATCTCGGCCAACCCCTGCCAATTCCTCTTATAAACCTCTATATTCATATTATATAGGTTCTGGTCTTATCAAAAGACCAACTGTAGTTCCCTAAGAAGAAGTTTAAAGGAGGTGCGTCGAGGAAGATGTAATCTCTTCTCCCGACTCTTTCAAGTTTCTTTCTTATTCTACTTCCTCTTATTTTGTTGTTCAATTATAAATTAATAACATAAGTATTAATTATATACTGATATTTTATTATAAATATGAAACAACCCTATTTCACCTTCTATCCATCCTACGTAAAATGAAATCACCGCACGTGCGTACGTATGGAATACCGTCTCCACGCCGTGGTGTAATCAGTTTTTCCACCACCACCTTACTTGGATGGGTATAATGGTGTAAAGAATAACTATATATGATTATTATAACATCATACTGATTCTAAGATATTATATCATCTACTCCAATTCCATTCAATAAATATGGGAATGATATCATCGCTCGTGCGTATGAAGGGATTACCGTCTCCACGATGCGGTGAGATTCATTTTCCATGTTAACAATTCAAGAATGATTATAAAGTATATATAATAGGTAATCATGAAATATATGACATAATAATGCTACTGGATTTATGTATATATATATATATGTATGTCATCTACTTAATTCCATTCAATTCAATAAGGAAATGAAAAACATCATTCATGCGTACGTACGACCTACCGTCTCCATGAACTGTGTATTTCTTTCAATTTATTGATCTATTATAAATATGTATATTCTAAATATATATTATATGCAAATCATTTTTTATATTCTGGAATTAATTAATCATGATCTGAGTAATCATATTAATAATTACAAGTTAAAACACGGACGATAAATGAAACGATTTTACCCAAAACGCTGCTTTAACATGGAATTGACAAATGAATGGATAATATAAAGTCGTAAGTGAATAATATGTGATATAATAAATATTACTATGGTTCTGTTACAAGTTAATAATGTATTTAAACCCACTATATAGGAATATTTGACACATACAGAATAAATTGGACATAAGGTAAGGGAAAGTTTTTCAATCTCATTTTTATCTGATATTGCTTATACGTAAGTATTTAATGGGGTTATATTTTTCGTCCATGTCCAAAAAAATGTTTTTTATAAAGTGTTTAATATTCTTACATGTATTTTTAAAGTCATTTTACCCCTCTTTGACTTTTACATAGTGTTATGGAAAGAATCATTCTTTTGTTTACCATACGAGGAACTTTTTGACTTTTCAAGAAAAAGTACGAGAAGAATGTTTTTTAAACTTATACGGCATAAATAGATTTTTACGGTTTCATAACTCTTTATTTTCATGAATCTTAATCTACAATATTTAATGAATATTTTCAAAAAAATCCTTTTCTTTTAAAAATGCATGGCATTTTGTGAAAAGAAAATGATTTTTAAGAAGAAAGGATGTTTTCTTCAAGAATTCATTTCAAGTGTTTTATCAAAACCATTTTCCATATAAGATGGAATTATTTCATATGTGTATGTTTCAAGTATAATTTCTCTATGATTTACATGGTTTCAATTTTCTTATGACAAAATGATATCAATTTTTTTGTATGGATTATGTTATGATGGGATGATGTTTTTGAAACCCATTTTATACTTTGGGTAATGATGAATGATTTATGTTCATGTCGTGGCACAAGTAAGAATGATTTCATTATGAGATGCTGGGGACCTATATCTCCCTCCAATGCATTGGGTAAAGATTTATATCTCATGAGATAGACACAGCTGGAACAGTAAGTTAATCCGGTTTAGTGATACAGGATTGGAACGAGGAGTGAACTCGGTTCAGAAAGGGTCTTTGTCCACTAAGATGGTCTTGGCAGCAATACCTTGGATACTATGGAAATCATAACATGTGATCAATGGTTTCCAAAATTACATGATTTATTCCTATGCTATTTTACCATGATTGATGATCCATTATGATCCATGCCTTACATACTGCCATGTTTTATGTCATTGATCAAGATTTTGATGTTTAAATATTATGTTCATGTTTTGAAGTTCAAATGTATATGGTTTGTTTTATTTTCTACAAGCTTACCCTTACTGAGCATTTGAGCTCACCCTTTATATGTTTTCTTTCCCCCAGTATTTAATGAAAGGTTTTATGGAAAAAAATGCGAAGATCTTTATGGGAGATGTTGAAGATCTTTCACCACGATTAGAAGATTATGTTCTGAGTTTCCAAAGACACTAAACTATTACAGTCCTTGAGTGTTGGGTCATGTTATGTATTAACTATTCCACAAAATTAATTTAATGTCTATGTACGTCAAGCTTTGGGTCTCTATAGTTGGTATCAGTGGCAAAGGAGGTAGGAATGAATCCGATCTGTGGGAACTCTCACATGTGAGCGTTCGATGAAGCATGGCTCTCCGCCCAAGGGCTTCATGAGGAAATGGATTCCACTGGGGATGGTGGTGTGTCCCACCTAGGGGGTGTAGCCACCCATGGAGTGCCCTAATAGGTATCAATTATAGTCCACTAAAAGTAATTCCATACCACTATAGTTTGTATCAGAGGAAAGGTTTAGTTAACCTTTGGAAACTAGGATGCGAAATGTTTAGTGAGATCCCTAGAGATATTTCTATGGTATGTCTAGGGATGTCCCTAAGGTTAAGTATAAGTATAGGTTATAGTCCTAGAATCATAGTAAAAATATTATAATTAACCCTATGATGTTATATATTGAAGGTACTCCCCTTTATTATGTTGTTTTCCCTAGCATGATTTTTGCCTCTCACACTGTTCTTTTTGGGTTTTAGACAATGGATGGAACCCGAAGGAACCATGTTGATCAATGTAATGGAAAAGGCAATGATTGTCCTCCTGAACAAACCAATGTTATGGGAGATGGAGTGAAAAATCTAATTGCTATACTTACACAAGATATGAATCATTCTGGACTTCCAAATGAGCAGAGAAGGGAACAATATTCTATTGAGTCCTTCATGAGGTAATGCCCACCTTCTTTCAGTGGGTCTTCTAATCCACTTGTTCTTGAACAATGGATCAGTACCATTGAAAATATATTTTCCATACTTTTCTGTTCAGAACATGAAAAAGTAATTCTGGCTATTTAATGTTTAGAAGGTGAAGCAGATCAATGGTGGACTCTAATTAAGTATACGAGCCCCTGAGATGAAATTGAATCCATGGAATGGGATGAGTTCGAGAACATATTTTTCAATAAGTACTTCCCTCGTATTATTCGAACAACGATGGAAAAGTATTTCCTTGAGATTAAGCAAAAGGATGATGAATCTTTTGGTATATACGAAGTGAATTTTACAAGGCTTCCATGGTATGGATCTGGCTTTATCATCCAACCTGAAAGTAAAGTTGATCGATTCTTCAGTAGCTTAATACCAAGTCTTCGAAGGGAATTAACTATATGAGACTTCAGTAGCTAGGAAGAAATTGTATGTTGTGCTATCAAGGTATAAATGGAAGTTGGTGTTATATATTCTTCTCATGGTTTTGAAAAGAAACAAAAGATGGAGTTTAAGGAGAAATCTCAAAATAATGGTGAAAAGAAGATGAACGTTTCTTTATGCTCAATGTGTGGAAAGAAGCATGGTGTAGATTGTCTTAAAGAGACTAGAAAATGTTTTAAGTGTGTAAAATAAGGTCATCGAGCAACTAAGTGTCGAAGTAATGGAGAAAGGGTTGCTAATGATGTGAATAAAGAAAATACTGCAGAGAACGCACCACCAACACTTCAATGCTCCAAGTGCAAGGAAATGTGGCATTATGCTAATCAATGCCCTAATCCAAGGGTTAATGATGATCGACATGAGAAACCACTTATGGATAAGGATAAAGGGATGTCACATGCGATCACTATTTGTGATGTTGAGTATGAAAATGATGTTGTGTAATGATTAAGTGTTTATGTAATGGGATTTCTAAATAGAATCATGGAATCTCATTTATGGAATCGTAGAATTTTGGAATATCTATGTATTGGTTTTCAATAATTATATGGTACCGGTAACTATGAAAAGTGATTGAACTATATTTGGAAAGAAGATGATATGCGCATAATGAAGCAATAAAAAAAAATGAAATGAGCTCATGACTGATATAAGGACAAAGTTATATCATAGTTTGAGTATATAGAAATTTTGGGATTTTGGTATGTGGAAATTATTAAATTTTGACAGCATTCATGTTTTCACTAAGGGTCAATGGGTTTTCATTTTTCAATATAATACATGATTAAGGTATTCACATGTTTGTAATTTTACCAACAAGATATATCGTATGATATATGGGGGAAAAATGATGGTATTCACATGCTCAGCAGATGACATTTCTAGTAATTGTTTTCTTTATACTATGAGCTTGGACAAAAGTATTTTAGATAAGCCTAAAGATTGGAATGAATTATGTTGGAAATAAGTTAGTATTATTTAAGTATAGAACTTTTTTCGATATTATTGATGAGATGTTATAATAATGTAGTTTTTGAAAAAGGACAACCTGCAGGATGGGCGACAACCCATCACGTCAGAAAAGGCTGTGGGAATCGAACCCACAACCGAAGTGTGACATGCCTTTATCGCCTACCACTAGCCTACAGGAAGTCCATGGTTAGTAGAAACTAGTTTTATTTTAATCGGTATGATAGATGAAGTATAAGTTCATTGTTTGAATGATATACGATTAATCTCACCATAGATGGACTTATGCATTTTTAATAACTTATGCTAACCTTTTAATGATAGAAACAGATGGGATGACTTATCATTCTATCACATGATCTGCTAACACATCTTGAATGACGAATTCAACTTCATTTCATTAAGAGATGAATTATAAATTGTTCAATGCACAAACAACAGTGAGATTATAATGAAATAAAGTAAGTATTTCTTCTAATTCAAATTCTTCAACTTTAGGGAAATGATCTTGAAAAATAGGAATGTTGTCCTAGTGCCCTTATATCTGATGAATTAGATGGTACCTTAGATCATCATAATGTTATGGCTTTGTGATTGTTGGATTTTTCATAGCCATGTCCTCTACCACTTTCATCAGAAGTTGATGGTTATGTTTCTCTTCCATATCCATATTTTCACTTATGTTGTCCTATGTGGAAACCCAGTGCTGAGTTACTTTGGGTGACTATTATGATTCTAACATCACTTTTTAAAATGAAGTTTTAGTATTCCTCTTTACGATGTGGGTTTCGATGAAAGAAACTTTCAATTATTAAACCATTTATAACCCCGACGAATTTCGAGGGCAAAATTCATTTTAAGGGGGGTAGAACGTAACACCCTGATATTTTATGAGATATATTATTTTTAATTTATTTGATGTATTCTATTATACACTACACCAAGATTAGCTTGTACTATACCAAACACCGTATTAGCTTGCAGTATACGCAACACTATTCCTGGCTCATGTTACACACAATTTCAAGTTCGTTTTGTCGAAATTATTCTATGCATCATTAATTATAGATTTTGTTTAATGTATAAATGAAATAAGTTTTGATTATGTTATACAAAACACCAAATGGGAATTTAACAACACGCACCTTTGAATTGGCTTGCATTATACGCAATCAAGACCTTCTTCGATAGCATGTGTAGTACGCAATACCAAGTTTCAATAAACGAGATATTATTATAATATTATTATGACCTAGCCATTATGAATAGTAATACCCACTTTTTGAAATTATATAAATTTCATCTAAAAAAATGGACTTCATTTTTGGATTCAGAATATCAAAATTATCCTAGGGTGACTTTTTGGTATTTTTCTGAAAACTTTCGATTTTTGATGAATAGTGAAAACACTGGGTTCCTATTTAAAAACCTACTTTTTATTTAAATAATTATTTATTTTATTTATATTTTTTTAGGTAAAAATTGATACATAATACCTATATAATTTCAATGTAATTCATTTGAGTCATTTTATAATAATTTTAGATATATAAAAATTTTATAGAACTTTTCACAGTCTTTTACCCACCTCTTAGGAGAATTTGAAAATTTACATAAAACTTAATTTTACAACTTATGTGAGTGGAATTTCGAAAATCCAAGTGAAACGGTTAATATCAAGGAGTAAAATGTGGTTCAATAAGATAAAAATAATTTTTGGTGAACAGTAACTTTTTACTTTTATTTACCACAGTTAAAAGTAAATAGGGTAATTAAGGGTAAAAATGATATTATTATTACCCTAAAACATGTCCTAATTCTATTAGATAAGTGTAATTAGACCAAAAACAACCTTAGGAATAAAATATTACCCTTTAGGTCCACTTTTATTAGATTAGGACACTTATTATTATTTTATTTAAAGAAGAGTTAAAATAGTTAAAATCAATGTTTAATTACTAAAACATTTATAATATAGGGTTATACATAAGATAAATTCGACTATAAATATTCATTATAAAGATAAATATATTTCCTACATAATGGTATTTTATTTATAATTTTTAGACATTAAATAATTTAATTTGTTTATGACACAATGATGATGCAGTAATTACCTTATTAATGAAATATTAACATAATTGATGTTATAAATACCCAAATAAATGTAATTTTAGACTTTTTATGAATTAAACTTATTTTATAGGTTAATATGACATTTTAGTATTAATTAAAATAACGTTTTCTGAACTAATAATGTTGTTATGAGTTTCACAAAAATCAATTACCAAATAGTGTCAAAATTGATATAAAATAGTTTTTTAAAACAAGTATTATATTATTAATTGTTATTATATTCCTAAAAATCTAATGTTCATCCAAATGACTTAGATAAAGATATATATATTAATAATTAACCACTTTGGGTTCGTTTGGCTTGTTATAGTAAGTTTATTAACACTATAGTGTAAGAACTCAAGAAGACACGATAAAAGCTAAATTATTTAACTTAGAGTTAAATCTAAATGATAAGGTTAAAATAGTAACCTAAACTTGTCTAAAACCTATTGGTTGAAAGGATTTAGACCCATCCCCACTTTATCTTCGAAATAAATAAATTTGGAGCTATTATAAACCGAATATAACTTTATTATAAAATAATATTTTTAGTTTTTCCAAAGGTGCCCCTCTCCTCCCTTATAAAAAGGGCACCCCTTCCCTCTTCTCTTCACACCCTATTGAGCCTTGAAGCTCAGAAAAACCCTAAAAAATACTCTTATAAACCTCTCTATTTATATCATAGAGGTTCTGGTATTCTAAAAATACCAACTCTAGTGCCCTAAGAAGAAGTTTAAAGGAGGTGCGTCGAGGAAGAGGTAATCTCTTCTACCGACTCTTTCAAGTTTTTTTCTTCTTCTACTTCCTCTTATTTTTTTTGTTTAATTATAAAGTAATAACATCAGTATTAATTATATACTGATATGTTATTATAAATATGAAACAACCATATTTCACCTTCTATCCAACCTACGGAAAACGAAATCACCGCGCGTGTGTACGTACGGAATACCGTCTCCACGCCGTGGTGTAATCAGTTTTTCCACCACCACCATACTTGGATGGGTATAATGGTGTAAAGAATAACTATATATGATTATTATAACATCATACTGATTATAATATATTATATCATCCACTACAATTCCATTCAAAAAATATGGGAATGATATCATCGCTCATGCGTACGTACGGATTTCTGTCTCCACGACCCGATGAGATTCATTTTCCGTGTTAACAATTCAAGAATGATTATAAAGTATATATAATAGGTAATCATAAAATATATGACATAATAATTCTACTGGATTTATGTATATATATTTTTATGTCATCTACTTAACTCCATTCAATTCAATAAGGAAATGAAAAATAGCGTTCATGCATAGGTATGGCCTACCGTCTCCATGAACGGTGTATTTATTCTCATTTATCGATATATTATATATATGTATATTATGAATATATATTATATATAAATAATGTTTTATATTCCGAAATTAAGTAATCATGATATAAGTAATCATATTAATAATTAAAAGTCAAAACACGGATGATAAATGAAACGATTTTTCCCAAAATGCTGCTTTAACATGGAATTGACAAATGAACGGATAATATAAAGTCGTAAGTGAATAATATATGATATCATAAATATTATTATGGTTCTATTACAAGTTAATAATATGTTTAGACCCACTATAGAGGATTCTCGGACACATATGGATGAAATAGGACATAAGGTAATGGAAAATTTTGTAATCTCATTTTTATCCGGGATTGCTTATATGTAAGTATTTACCAGGGTTATATTTTTCATCCATGTCCATAATAATGTTTTTTATAAAGTGTTTAATATTTTTACATGTATTTTTAAAGTCATTTTTACCCCTATTTGACTTTTACACAGTGTTATGGAAAGAATATTTCTTTTGTTTACCATACGAGGATCTTTTTGACTTTTCCGAAAAAAGTACGAGAAGAATGTTTTTTTAACTTATACGGCACAAAAAAATTTTTATGGTTTCATAATGAATTATTTTCATGAATCGTAATCTACAATATTTAATGAAAATTTTCAAAAAAATCCCTTTCGTTTAAAATGTCATGCCATTTTTTGAAAAGAAAATGATTTTGAAGAAGAAAGTATATTTTCCTCAAGAATTCATTTCAAGTGTTTTATCAAAACAATTTTCCATATAATATGGAATTATTTCATATGTGTATGTTTCAAGTATAATTTCTCTATGATTTAAATGGTTTCACTTTTCTTATGATAAAATTATATCCATTTTTTTATGGATTATGTTATGATTGGATGATGTTTATGAAACCCGTTTTCTACTTTGGGTAATGTTAAATGATTTATGTTCATGTTGTGGCACAAGTAAGAATGATTTAATTATGAGATGGGTGGGACCTATATCTCCCTCCAATGCATTGGGTAAATATTTATATCTCATTAGATAGACATGGATAGAATGGTAAGTTAATCCGGTTCAGTGATACATGACTAGAACAAGGAGTGAACTTGATTCAGAAAGGGACTTTTTTCACTAAGATGGTCTTAGCAGCAATGTGTTGGCTACTATGGAATTCATAACATGTGATTAATGGTTTCCACAATTACATGCTCTATTCCCATGATATTTTATCATGATTTATGATCCATTATGATCTATTCCTTACGTAATGCCATGTTTTATGTCTTTGCTCAAGATTTTGATGTTTAAATATTATGTTCATGTTTTGAAGTTCAAATATATATGGTTTGTTTTATTTTCTCCATGATTACCCTTAATGAGCATTTGATATCACCCTTTATATGTTTTCTTTTCCCCATGATTTGAAGAAAGGTTATAGGTAAGAAAACAAAAGGGGAAGATCTTTATGGGAGATGTTGAAGATCTTTCACCACGATTAGAAGATTATGTTATGAGTTTACAAAGACACTAAACTATTACGATCCTTGAGTGTTGGTTCATGTTATGTATTAAGTATTCTGAAAAATTAATGTAATGTCCATGTATGTCAAGCTTTAGGTCTCTATAGAAATTGAATTGATTTGATAAATTAAATGGTGGATTATGAAATGTGTATTATTGGTTGTTGTGTGGATGTGTGCAATTAGAAGTGGAAGTAGAAGTTTCAGAGGTTGTGAGGTGATGTGGTGAAATTTTGATATAACTCATAGGATTGGGATTGTGTTTTTGATACTTTATTTATATATCCCTTTTATATTCTTGCGATTTTAAATATGAACCCCACCCTCATCAAGCACTATGTGTAAAAACATGCATAGGAATACAAGAGGTGTTTTTCCAAACATCCTGGTGGGAGGATGGATGGTTGGATACCTGCTCTTCCTTACTCCCTATTCTAGGTGATTAGATTGAAAAGCTAGGTTGTGATGGAAAGAAGTCAATATTACTGCAGTTGAGTTGTGATGTTATGTGATGAAACAGTTGTGTGTGGGTGGGATGTGATGTGTTGTGATGCTCCTAGTGTGTTTGGGTGGGATGTGATGTGCTGTGATGGCCTAGGTGTGTGTGTACATGATTTGATGTGATGTTATTTAAAAGGGGTCGGAGTGCTAGGATGTACGATGTTGGGGTGTGAGAGCGGAAAATTAGTGGGAAAGGTGTGCAAGGAACCCTATCATTGATGTGATTTATATAATATTATTATTCATGGATGTGTTATTTGGTGATTTAGCCTTACTGAGGTTATGGTTTTGGTTAGTTGACCTGTTTAGGTGTTTTTTGGTTCTACTGTTTTCTCACGGGTTCATTTTTATAACATTTTCACATATGCATGAGAGACTTTGATTTTCTTACTAAGTATAACTGTATGCTCACCAAAATTATATAAAAACTGTTTTCAGGATTCTAGGAGGAATTTTTGGACCACACGAGACATTTATAATTTGGACCATTGGATTTGTTGTTGTGTCGCTGCCTTAACTTTTATTTGGGTTTTCATTCAGATACTTTTACTTGTATCTATTTTATTTACACATGAATTATGGGATAGATTATGGGTTTTATTTTTATATATATCATGGAGTTTCATGTGGTTGATTTATCCTATCTCCTGATCCCTTTTTATTATATATTGCAGTGACTCTCATTTATTAGATTTTCATACATTTGGTGTGAGTCTCCATCCAAGGGCCTACTGGAGGTGGGACTTGAGGGGTCATTATCTCTCTCCATTCATTGTGTTATCTTTAGAGGGAGTGGGTCATGATAGAGTGGTATAAGAGATGATAGTTTAAAGATAGTATGAAATTATAAGTTAGGCACAATGAGGATTGCATGGGATGGTATGGAAATGATGTCAGTTGACCTTGGTGTGTGACATGGGTTAGGGATACCAACTTGGATATAGGCTTTTAGCCCCTCCCCCCCTATGATCCGATGCAAGGACCCTGAGACTATCGAACGAAAAAGTGTGGTGGAACCAATTGCATGTTAGAGACCTAGGGGAGGTAAATTCATCATGATAACTCGTGTTTTTATTTTAATTGGGTGATCTTGGGAAGTTAAAATGAATTAAATAAATAATGAAATTTAATGTGTGTTTTTGTGATATTTTCCCACGCTATTATTGTTTATAAATTGTTTTTTATTATTGAATTATTCATGTAACCAAAAGGAAAGTGTAAAATAATAGTTAACTAGCTTGATATGTTTGTTTAAAACCTTCTTGAGGTTAGATTACATTGTTCCTCGGTCTGTTTTTTCCTGATTATTAAAGAATTAAATTTTAAATCCTTTTTATAAAAATGTATAACCTTCCCTCTAGTCTTCCTAGTGGTTGAAATTGTTTGATAATCATGATTAGTGTATTTTATTGTGATCAAATGTTTAATTTTAAAAACCCTTATAACACATGTAACCTCGAAGTATATTTTACACTATAATGATAAAATAAATTACTTTGAAACCATTATTAGAAGTTTTCTGGTTTCCATGTGAGTTAATATGTCTTCCTTTTCTTTCCATTTGTAATGTACCATGAGCATGTGTTATTGAATTGTTGTTTCAGACATTTAAACTCTAAAATTTCTGAACCAATGGTCATATTAATTATTAAAAATTATTTTGAAATTAGAAGCATTTAGAATAATAAATTTCTCATTATTTTTGGAATTATTTCAGTTTATAAGTATTGATATAATCATATGTCATAAACAAGTGTTAAACTTGAAATTTTTGTGACATTGTTTCTTGATTTTGAAAAAAACTGATAAGCATGATTTGTGGTAACCTATTGAGACTTAAAACTATTTAAGTATTTAAAATAAGTCTTTCCATAAGTGATAATAATTTTTTTGTATTGAAATAACCATCCCTCACATGTTATGTCATGATTAGTTTATTATGGGAAGCATGAATAAAGTTAAAAAAAATTATGTTGTAACTATGGAAATTCTAGTATGAAAGACTTGATCATGTAGCATATTTAATATGTTGAATTTAAATATGTTATTAGAAATATTTTATCCTTATTGATATATAAAATCATGTTTTCTTAATCCATTAAATTATTAAATAATGTTAAGTTTGATAATGATAATTTTTGAAACATAGGAATACAACATGTTTAGTTTTAATTTTTTTATCATAAAGCATGTTTTATATTAATTATTATGATATCATGTTGTTAATGTAATTTATAATTTTAATTGAAAAAATAACCTAGCATGTAAATTTTTTCAAATGAAGTTGAAAATATGATGTGTTGATTGTGGTTTCATTACAATTGATGAATTGAAGTGTTGATATGTCTTGGTAAAAATAACGGTTCTTGGAAACCTTACTTACACTATGATTAATGGGGATTATAAGAACCATGAAAATAATTATTCACTAATATCACCATGAATTAAAATTATAATCACTTATATATGTTTAATAAACTTATTTTCTGTGGAACGTTTGAAATTGTTTGACAATACCCATGATAAATAATGAGATGAAGTAATATAATCCCATAAATGATTGAAAAAGATGGTATGTGTTTCTACTATGTGTGAATGATCTTGTTTTTTTGACTTTTGAGATGTGTGATTAAAAAAACTTCAATCATACAAATAGGGAAAATCATAATCCCTAATTGAGACATATTATACTTTTATGCGATTGAAACCGTGTCGGCGAGTCAGTGCCACCCAAAGAAGATAATATCTAGACATGTGAAAGTTAATACCTTGATTATTGTGATTGGGGATTTATGTGTGATTATAATGGTGATAATTGGTTTGGAAAATTTGGAGGAAGAGTTGGAGAAGGTGGTTATGTAAAAAGTTTGGCTTCTTGTGGATGATAAAGTGGTTTGGTGGTGTGGTTGGGTGAAATTTCTAGTAGATGTTTTCGTTGGTTGGCATATTTGGATAGTGGTTTTGTTGTTCAATTGTGGTGATGTGTAGTGGATGAGATATGTGGTTTCTATGGTTAGATGTCTTTTGCTATTTTGTGGTGTGATTATGTTGATGGAATTCCTCACCTCCAATAAAAAGATTAATAACTTAACATCGATAATAAAATAAAATGGTCGTTTTGGAAATATTAAAATTAATAAAGATGGGATATCCTCCCATGCATACATCTTTTTATAAAGGAAGTGATGAGAATGTTTGACTACTACCTTGTTGGATGGATTTGTTGTGTTTATTATTATATTTATTACACAGGTTGTGACCTAAAACATATGAAGAGAGGGACACTCATTCCTGCATCAAGATGTGTTATATTATGAAATGTTTTAAAACCATGCAGGCAAGTCTGTTCCACCCTATGTGGACTATATCATGGTGCGGTGGATGATATTCTTATATTTTTGTGATTTTGGTAACTCTATCTATGTTTATATTAGTTATTGCGTTGACTGAGAAATGTTATGTGAATTTTTTTCCATGAGTGTGCTCCTAAAAAATATTTCTTTGTTAGGAAACATGAAATGAAAAAAAGTTTTAAAATATGGATTGTTCAAACCTTATTTTTTGTTTTTTATACATTTCATGTCATATTTGAAATTTTGGACTCTTAAAAAATGATTTTAAATAAGAGGTATGTGTTAAAAAATATGTTTTTAAAGAAAATGCATTTTATTATGAAATAAAACATTATTTTACAGGTTTTGAAAATATTTGGTGAATATATATATTTATATATGTATATATTAACTTCCAATGAAAAATGATTTGATGAAGTGTTTTTGTTATAAAAAAAATAACTTTAAATAAATGGTGTTTTCTAAAAGGCATGTACCTGTTTAAAATTATGAATGAATAATTGAATTGAAAATAAAGTTTTGTTCATAATTGGTCAATATGAATTGTCTGATGTGTTAATTATAACCATATATGTGACCTTATTTTTTTAGAGGCATCTCCCCTGGGATATAGTTTTTAATGTATTTTGTAGATTTAAACTTCATTTCTTTATTTGTTGCCGTGTTCCAAATTTATTGAGAAAATTGTGAGGTATCTCATGGGTTGGTGGTTTAGACCACAATTCTATTTTCACTCCAGTTTTGTTTTTATTCTCGAGGACTAGAATTGTTTGAGAGGCATCTAATGTAAATTTATGGAAAATTCCCAAGTCTTACATTTTCATTATAATGCATTTCATAGTGATTCTGAGGATTGAGAAGTTTTTGAAAATTTTAAAATGGGTTAAAATGGATTTGATAATTTATTAATATTAATTTTGATGTTTGTAAATTATTTTTGAAGTTTTTTAAAATGATTTATTTTAGAGAGATTTGTTTAATTGTAAACAGTTCAATATTATTGAGCATAAATATTTTTTTTCAAAATTTTAATTATACATTATATATTAGATATGATAAAACATATTATATATGTGTGTAAATATATATATTTACATTCATCATGTTTTAATTGTACATTTCAAAAATTATTTGTGTTACAACATGTGATATATATATAAATATGAAAATATATATTTTTATATCAGCATGTATGTATACATATATATTATAGTTCCATATATATATAAATATTATGATATTATATGAAAAATAAGAATTATTATATATGTTTATAAATACTTAGATGTGTGTGGGAATATATATATATATATATATATATATATTGGAAAGTTATATATATGTGGGTATTTATATATATATATATATATTTATTTATGGGTCTAAAAAAAGGTGATTATTAAATTATTTTAATAATAATAATAATAAGTGTAACATGTGTGGTGTAATAATGATAAATGTGGTGTTTTGAATTAAATAGAAGAGGGATAAATGAGAGTTTTAAATGTGATAATAATGAATGGGGTGTGTGTTGGAGTTATGATTTTAATGGGGGAAAATGTGTGAATGAATATATTGAATATAGATAATCATTAAAAAAATAAATAAAATGATGAAGTTATCATATAATAATTATTCATTTTGTTACGCATAAAATATATATTCAATATTTAAACTATTTTGTTAAATAAAATTTTCAAATATATTATACAAAAAAATGAAGACTTTTCATAAGGGGTCTGGAGAAAGACGAGAACACTACATGTTAATAAAATGGTCACACATCATGTGGCATGATATGTTTGTGTGAAAATATATATATTTACATTATTATTATTAAGCGTTGCAAAAATGTCTCGGTTGGGAAATGTTTTATGTATATATATATGCACATACAAATGTATATTCATGTATTTATAAAATCATTTATATATAACTTTGTATATATCTATATTATATTGTTTGGTATATATTTTTTTATGTATATATATTATTGAATTTTAATATATGAGATTATATATATTCTAGTATATTTTTAATATATATATTTATATATATAACATTGGGAATAAAATTAGTTTGGAAGAAAAGAATAAGAAGAAGTTAAAACATGTATGGTTTAAAAACAATTGGAAATTGAAAAAAATGAAAGTGTGAGAGAGAAATCATTATATGAGTTGTGAGGGATGAGAGAGTGTGAGGATGTGTCGTTAGAATTAAAATTAAGACAAATTGGTGGCATGAAGGGTGTTTTGAGAATTTGAGGTGTGATTGGAGAAAGAGAGGGTGTGGATTTGAGTTAAATGGGTTTTGATTTTTTTAAGAAGTCAAAGCATGTGAAATTAATGATAAATATGGTTCATAAATTATATGTGATTAACAAATAAATGAAAAAAATAATGATAAAAATGAAATAATAATAAAAAGAGAGTGAGGCATGTGGTGTTTTAAATAATAAATGTGTGGTTTATATTATTATTTTAAAATTGGTTGAAATTAAAACTTTAGAATTAAATAATAAATTGTGTAGTTTTTTTGAATTAAAAGAACAAATTAAATGAGATAATTAAATGAGTAAATTAAATGAAAAATTAATTTTGATAATTAATAATTGGTTAAAAAAATATCCTATATATATTCAACTTCTTTCTTCCATATCACCCTCAATACTAATCAGATTGACGCACTATTAGTTTCATTGGATTCTTTATGATGATTAGAAGGTATGAGAAGAGTTTTCTTTTGAATACTTTTCATTAAATTTTATAGTATTAATTAAATTAAAATTTTTACACTTGACTTATATAATATGGAGACTTAGATGATTATGAGTTCACATCGGCCCTTGTAAACATTGTTCCTCATCATTGTCAGGTTTAAAAATCGTGGTAGGGTATACCTTATCTTTATTCCTTGTGTATCATGGGGGAGGGGTCTACATATGTTATTATTTGAGAAAATTTTATGCATCAGATTAATAAATATAATTGATTAATTAATTGAAATTGACGGGGAATGAAGGAATTTTCACATGTATTTTATATGAATTATTCATGTTGTCGATAATTATCTATATAAAGTATTGTCGCATGTAGAGTATAATTATCCTTATTATCTCATTTTTTGTTAATTTAAAATTTTGAAAGATTAACCTAGAGAGGTAAAGTGATAATCACATAATGTAAATTAATATCATATTCCAAAAAATAAATATTTCTCATGTTTTTCTTGTGTAATAATATTATTTAAAGGATTATACATGTTTTATTCCTTACTAAAAATCATGGTTTTTGGAAACCTTTTTTTGTGATAATTCGACATGTATTATCAAATTTTGATTGGTGTGATTTTTTGACATCACTTTAAAAAATTTGGTTAATAACTTATATTTGGTTAATAAAATGGTTACCCCAGGATTTATGGTTTTTGTGAGAATACCCTTAAATAGAGAAATGGAATGTGATGGAACTCCCCTTTTTCTAAATCTGAATACATTGTGTTTGTGATATGAGGTGAATGTGCTGGTAAAGAGTTGTGTTGTTATATATTCCTAATAAATATTTAAATTAATTTATAATTTTAAATTATAATGGAATGTGTTAGAGTAGATAATGAATGATTGAATTGATAATGGAATGTTTAGTTTTCATAGTTGTTGATAAATTCCAACTTAATGTGTTGTTTGTTTGTTATTGGATCGTAAATGGAAATTCTGGAAATTTCCTTGATTTGATAATGGGTGGATTATGAAATGTGGATATTGGATTGTTGCAGGGTGTTGTGAATATATAAGTGGAAGATGGTGTTTCAAAGTTTGTGTGGTGATTTGGCGACATTGTGATATAACCCATAGGATTGGACTTGAGTGATTTGATACTGTATTTATATATACCTTCTGTATTCTTGTGGTTTTTTATACGCACCCCACCCTCATTGAGTATTGTATTCTAACACCTTCATAGTTATAAAGGGGGGTAGAGGGTTGGTTTTACAACATCCCAGTGGTAGGATGGATAGATTTCTACCCACTCTTCCACACTCCCTCTTCCATGATATGAGAAGGACATGCACGAGTTATGATGGCCAGAAGTCAAAAGTTCCACTTTTGAGTTGTGATGTGATGTGATGGCCCAGGTTTGTGCAGGAAGGATGTGATGTGTTGTGATGAAATAGGTGTGTGTGGGTGGGATATGATGTGTTATGGTGGCCCAGGTGTGTGCAGGCAGGATGTGATGTGATGTGATATCATTTGGAAGGGTTGGGAGTGTGAGGTCATATGATGTTGGGTTGTGAGAGTGTAAAATCAAGGGGAAAGCAGTGGTGGGTACCCTATCATTGATGTTATTTATATTATACTATTATACATGGATACATTATTCGATGAGAGAGCCTTAGTGAGGTTGGAGTTTTGGTTAGTTGACATGTTTAGGTGATGTTTGGTTCTTTTTTTTCTCACAGGTGTATTAGTATGGAATTTTCACATGTGCATGAGAGACTTTTGTGTTACTAATAAGTCTACCTATATGCTCACCCTAAGTATATAAAAATTGTTTTTATGATTCCCAGAGGACTTTAGGGACCGTGATGGACATTTCTAGTTTGGACCTTTGGATTTGTTGTTGTGTCGCTACCTTAACATTTATTTGGGATTTCATTTGGATAATTTTACTTGTATCCATTTTATTTACACTTGCTTGTGGGATATATTTTTGGTTTACTTTTTTATATATATCAAGGAGTTTCTTATGGATGATTTATAATATCTACTGATCTTGTTTTATTATAGAGGGTAATGCCTCCCTTTTATGAGATTTTCATACCATTAGTGCTAGTCGCCAACCTGGGGCCTATGGGTGGCGGGACTCAGGGAGTCATTATCTATCTTCCTTCATTATAGAATCTTTGGAGGGAAGGGGTCATGACATATATGTTGATTATGTTTCACCCCTTTTTTATGAGTAATGCATTGGACTTAGTGAGTGATGGGTGAGGCCTTCTATAACTCCTCGATGCATCGGTAGGTCTAATGAGAAAAACTAGTTTGGGTATTCGCTGATGTCTTACTCGATTATGTATGGTGTCTTAGATGAAGCCTTGAAGATATGTTTATGATTTCCCAAATTATGAATTCCCTCAATATGATATTATTTATTAATAATCCATGTGATTATTCGACTTGTAGGATATCCCTGGTTTAGTTTCATTCTAATGTGATTATTGATATGTCATTATTTGATCAGCTTTTATTCTGGCAATATTAGGATCAAAATTATGTTTTAATGGAATGTATTTTTAGTAATTAACCTTTACTTATTGTTTATTTTTATTTACTATATATTTCTATATATTCTTACCCTTATTGAGCATATAATCCCACTCATTTATTATGTTTTACTTTTCCCCAGGATGCCAACATATATAATATGATTGACATAAATAGATCATCTAGAAGAATAGGGGTGTTTCCAATGGAGTTACTATGTTTTATTTCATTTTAGGTTGTAATATAATACTTATATTTGTATTTAGTTTTCTAAAGCTACAAAAATATTCGGTCCCTTGGGATGTGATTGCTTGTACATAGTACCTGTGTAATAAAGTAAGGAACTGGCTTAGAGTTGATGCAGTGAGGGTCTTTATAGTTGGTATTAGACAATGTTTAGTAGAAAATTTGGAAACTAGATTTATAAAAATAAATATTAGGGAAATATAACTCTATAAATTACTTTGTGAATATTACCAAGGTAACCAAGCTTGTGAATTTGAGATTATTTATACATAAATGTTTTATGTGTTTTGCTAGTTTTAAAAATACATAATCTAATCTAGTGTATACAATTATTTTGAAATGGGACCAAGAGGAAGAAATTTTAACCGTATCAATGAACGTGTTCGATGTATAGATTTTCATCCTATGAAATATAATGATGTTAAAGCTAGAGCTATAACTAGAGCTAAACAATTTATAACTATATTGGGACTACTGACTCAGGTTATGAGAAATACCCTTACTCACATAGAACATCTCGACCCACAATGTGGTGTAACAATTTTAGACCAATTCATGAAACATAAAACTCTATCATAAAATGGGACCACAAACCAAATTTTACCTAATCCATAGATAAATTCCTAAGAGATTATATTTCTTATTTTTTTATGTAATGAAAGGGGGAAGGTTATCATGGCATTTTATCCTTTATCGAGATATGCATATCAATGGTGGTCATTAATTCAAAACATAGAGGATGAGGAAGAAATTTGAAATATGGAATAGACATATTTAAAGGAATGTTTCATGGAAAAATATTTCCTTCACAAATATCAAGCATACATGGAGACACAATTCTTGAGTTTTATACAGAAAGAGGATGAAAATGTTGCTAAGTATGAATCCAACTTTAAAGGGTTAGCAAGTCATGTCACATACTACATATGTAATATAAAGAGAAATATTGAATGTTTATTCGATGGTATAAATCAAATTATATGAAGGGGACTAGTATCCCAAACATTATCATCATATGAGGATATGTTATCATATGTCATCAAGATAGAGAAAGAATTTTCCAAGCCATATAGTTTCAAAGGGAATAATGATAAGAAAATGGATACTAGGTAATCTATAAAAGGAAATAAGGGAAAAGAGATGAAGGTAAGAATATAATTTTCAAAAATCCCACCAAGCCCGTGATTGCAAGGGAAAGAAAGAATTCAGTAATTTGCAATGCTATAGTTGTGAGGAGATAAGACACTATGCACATGATTTTACTAGAAGTCAAGGAAAATAACCCTAGAATAGTACAAGGGAACAACACTATTCTTATATAAACACAATAGTTGGGGTTGAAGTTTCTAATAAAATGGTGGAAAGTACATTAGTCATCTCTTAAAATTTATCTAAACATTTTTTGATTCTGGATCATCACATTCTTTTATATCTTCCTATTTTACTATAAAAAATAGGAATTTCCAATTCACCATAACAAGGGAGTTTTCAGTCCAAACTCCTCATGGAAACCTTATTACAAAAAATATGTGTCACGAAATTATTATTATAACATATAAATGTTCTCTAATTTCTGGTTTTATTATTATACCTATAGTTTATTTTGACACAATCCTTGGTATGGAGTGGATTTCAAAATATTATGAAATAATATATTTAAAATAGAAGTAAATTATTATTCATGATGAAGATATGGAATTTCTCATCTTTAGAGGGGAGAATTAATCATCTGAATCATATCTGTATCCACCCCTAGTAGGTCTTCTAAACAAGATTCTTAGAGAAGAAGGGAAGATAAAACCAACTGATGAAAAATGTGATATTCAAGTTGAGGATGTAACTATTGTACAAGAATACATTGATGTATTTCTAGAGGAATTAACTGAACATCTTCTATAATGGTAATTTGAGTTTTATATTTATTTAATCCCTGATGCAAGAACTATATAAAATACTCCCTATAGAATGGCCATGGTGGAGTGAATTGAGTTAAAGAAACAACTAGAGGAATTGAGTGGTAAGAGATTTATACACCCTAGTGTTTTACCTTGGGGGTCTCTTGTTATTCTTGGTAAGAATAAAAATGGATCTATGATGCTGTGCATTGGATATAGGGAGATCAATGCTATTACAATAAATAACAAGTATTCTATACCTCTCAATGATGACTTATTTGAACGACTTCATAGAGATCAATATTTTTAAAATATTGATCTTTATTATTAAATGTCATAAATTATGTGTAACAAAAGAATATATTCCAAAGACAATGTTTCAAACTAGGTATGGGCATTACAAGTTTATAGTAATTCCATTTGTATTGACTAATTCAACCTCTATTTTTATTAATATAATGAACAGAATATTCAAAGAATATATTCATAATTTTTTGTGTTATTTATTGATGATATATAGGGGTACTTTAAAAGATAATTAGACCATGAGAACCACTTTCCGATTGTCCTAAAGACTCCTAGAAGAAAATAGTTATATGGGAAGTTTAACAGGTTTTAATTATGGATTCAAACTATTTCTTTTCACGACCATATTGTCTTCAAGTATGGAATCCAAGTTGATCCTATGAAGACAAAGGAAATCTTGGAATATCCAACACCAATTAACGTAATCAAGGTATGTAGTTTCATTAGTTTAGTAGGTTACTATCTGCATTTCATTCATAATTTTTCCTGATTAGCTATCCCATTAACCGAGATTACATGTAAATGGGTTAAGTTTATTAGACAAAGGAATGTAAATAATGATTAGAATAATTGAAAAGGATATTAGTGAATGCTATGATCCTGACTATACCATTAGGAAATAGTGGATTTGTGATTTACATTGATGCATTGAAGAAAGGACTTGGTTGTGACCTTATAATAAATGATAGAGTTATTTCCTATGCATCAAGTCTGTTAAAAACTTAGGAATAGAACTTTACAACTCATGATATTAAGTTAGAAACTGTAATCGTTACTTTGAAGATATAAAGACACTATATCTGTATCGAAATATGGGAGAAATATTAAAATGATGTGAGTTTGAAATATATATTATCATAAAATGAACCCAACATGTGGGAAATTAGATGCCTCAAGATACTCAAGGATTATGATTGTTCAATACACTACCTCCTAGGGAATGAAAATATGGTAGAAGATACATTGAGTAGGAATGATCATGGAGTTTTTAACAAAATGAAGATTGATATGGATCCTATGTACATAGATTTAGTAAAGATGGATATGGGATTTATCAAGGAAGGTGAAACATCACTACTTTTTCAAATGGTTTCCACACCATCTTTATTAGAAAAGTTAAAAAGTTTATCGCCTGATAATGAGAATTTTTAGAAGAAAATTAATGTTGTGAATGATGGGAAATTGGTAGACTTAGTATATGAAGATGAAATTTTGATATTTTGGAAGAGTATTTGTATTACACATATAAACAATATAAAAATGGAATTATTAGATGATACTCATAGCTTCAATTTCTCTATACACCCAAGTATAACTAAGATGTATAAATATTTAAAGGAAAATGTTTGGTGGGATAATATGAAGTAGAAAATTTCTGATTATGTATCAAGATGTTTAGTTTGTCAACATGTGAAGGTTGAACGATGACATCCTAGAAGAGTTATACAACCACTACCTATTCATGTATGGAAATGGGATGACATTACTATGGATTTTTCACTGTATTACCAAGGAATATAATAAATAATTATACAATATGGATAACTGTTGACCGACTTCCCAAATCTGCACACTTCCTATCTATAAGGGAGGATTTTCCACTGGAACACCTTACACGACTCTATATTAATGAAGTTATATGACTTTATATTACACCTATATGAATTTTTTCTGATCATGATCCCCAATTTACATCAAAATTCTCAAAAAATCCTTCATAAAGCTTTGTATACTGAGCTTCGTATGAGAATTTCTTATCACACTCAAAATGATGGGAAGTTATAAAGGATGATCCAAACATTAGAATACAATTTGAGGTCTTTATCACTTGAGTTTCAAGGTATGTGGGGTTAGTATTTACATATGGTATAATTTTCTTATAATAATAGTTTCTATTAAATTATTCAAATGGAACTTAATGAATCGTTATATGGAAAGAGATGTCGTATACCAACTTATTGGGATGAAGTTGGTGAAAGAATGATTTTAGGCCTATATCTTGTGGAGGAAACAATTGAAAAAGTAAAGACTATTCAAACCCATATCAAAGTAGATAAAATTATGAAAATTATCTATAAGTATAACCTAACACTAGTAGAAAAATGTCCTTTACCATCAGTTTTTCTTAATTTTGATGTCCGGTTTTAACCGACGTTGAAGCCATAGATGAAAAATATATATATTTTGGCATTGGGTTTTGTAAATGGATGCCAAAAAATATTTACATATGTTTTTAGTGTCTATTTTTTATAAAATAAATTCCAAAATGACCCATTAGTATCATTTTTTGTCAGTTTCTTCAAAAATAGAAGCAAAAAAGTTAATTTTTTTGGAATCTATTTAAAAAAAATTACTAAAAATTAAAAACAAATCTGTATTATTTTTTAAAAAAACTGACACCAATAATTAAATTGTTTTTCTTCAATGTTTTTGTTCATTTCCTAATCTTCTATTTTACTGGTCGTGGAGCTAAAACAGTGTTACAGATCAAAAGTTATTGCTGTCATAAGTTTAACTTCTTAATGTTTCGATAAATACAACTCGTTTCAAAGAAAATATGGGAAACATGAATGAAAATTACATACACAAAATGAAATAAAATAAAATTAATACTTTTAACAAATTTCAATTCTTTTACGAATTTCCATCAAAATTATATGTCGTTTGTCATCATATCTCTTAGATTTAGGGTATAACTCACACGGTAATGAAAATGGTGATCGGTAATGAGTTTTTCACCTCAGTTAGTAAATATAAACTAGATATTTTATATTTATAAATCAATAATAAGAATAAATCATCACTATAAAAAATATTATCGTGTTGTTTAGAAATAAAGGAAAATAATAATAAAGAAATTATAATTTTTTAATAGATACCGTGTTCAAATCATAGATTGAAAATGTATTGAATATTTTATTGAATTTAAGGGGTTGAAAATGATGAATAAAATAGAAAATGGATTTATATATAGTAAATGAAAATATTTTTAATGGGTTTGTATTAAAATTCAGGTAGTATTTTAAAATGTGAAACATGCATTGTGAAAAAAATTGAAATACCAATCTCGCGTATTTGCAAATAATGTTTAGCATTAGTTTTGTTTAAAACCATCACAAAATAATATTTATATTGGATTTTTGGTGTCAGGTTTTTAAAAAACTAGTTCCAAAAATTCCCATCGATATCATTTTTAGGTGTCAATTTTTAAATAAACAACCTCCAAAAAGTTATAAAAAATATTTTTGGTGTCGGTTTTAAAAAAATGACTCCAAGTATGGAAAAAACCTACTTTTGGAATCAGTTTTTTAAAAAACTAAAATAAATAATTAAATATTATTTATAATGTTTTATACCATTTCATAAGATTTGTTTTTAATATTCATAGAGAAAAAAATGGATTTACGGATTAAAAGTTATGGCCTTTGAAATTTGGGCTTCTTTAAGACATTTCTTATAGAGGTCTATCTTCCGACATCCACAACTTTTAATCAGTAACTCCATTTTAGCTCCAAGACAAGTAAAATACAAGCTTAAGAAATGTTCTAAGACATATTAAAAAATAATATTTAATTATTAACATAATTTGTTTTAAAAAATTGGTGCTAATTTTATTTTTAATTTATTTTGGCATCAGTTTTTTAAAATTCGACATAAAAATGATAATGATGGGTGTTTTTGGAGTCAGTTTTGTAAACAGCCGATCTCAAAAAGTCTCTAAAAACATATTTTTTATCATTTTATAAGAATAAAATGTAATATTTTTGATGTTAAAGACCATTTTTCTACTATTGGGAGGAAATATTTGGAGTTTCATGTGGGAGATCACATTTTCTTGAAGGTATCTTCATGTAAGGGTGTTATAAGATTTGGAAATAAAGAGAAACCGATCACTAGGTATATTGGACCATTGGAAAATCTAGAGAGAATTGGAGTTGTGAATTATCATTTAGAAATGCCACCCCAGCCTTTTTGAAGTACACGATGGGTTCCACATATCTTTGTTAATGAAGTACATTCCATACTCAATTCATGTTCTCACTTATGAAGAAATAGAATTGGAACCTAATTTATTTTACTATGAAGAGACTATCCCAATTATGGACACTAGAGAATAGGTGTTAAGGAATCAGATGACTCCTCTAACAAAGGAACTTTGCAAAAATCAAAAAATTGAAGAGGCAACATGAAAGAAGAAGGAATTATGATGAATAAATACCCAAATATTTTTATGATATGAAATTCTATAAATTTCTAAGGATGAAAATTTTGAAGGAGTAGAGAATGTAGCACCCATAGATCCAAGTTTAAAACTAGGTTATACTATTTAATATTAACAAGACCATTAGAACAGTAATGTGAAGATTAGGAATAATAACTTGGCCATTAGAAAAATAACCTAACCAATGAAAGTATAAATAAAAATTATGTATCAAATAAATAAAAATATTACATATTTATACCATGGAATAAGTAAATAAATTTTTTAAAAATGATGAATTAAGTGTAAGTATTTTTGCGAAAAGTAAATATTTATTTAAAATTTTATAATTAATATAATTATTTAAATGAAAATTTATTTTTATAAAATAGATTCATAAATTAATATTTTGCTGAATTATAATTATAATATAATTTTATTACACAATAATTACTTTTTCCAAGTCTCTTAAAATTAGTTATAATATTAAAATCCATACTTTTTGAATAAATGATGATTTTAATTAGAAATTAAATTTATCATATTCATAAAATTATTATCATAAAATGAAGAATAATTTTGAAATCTACACATTGAAAAATTATTTGGCTTATTATTTGGTATTTTTCTAAATTAGTTTATTTTTTGGTGAATAGTGAAATACAAAAATTTGGGGTATTTATTATTATAAGTAAATAAAAGAATTATTGAGTAATGTATAATCTATAGATAAGATAATAAATCATTAGTTTTTACTCATGTTCTCTATTTACTATATTTGGTCATGGTAATCAACACTATTGATAGCATTGATCCAAAATAATAAGTAAATGAATAAAATAATCAAAAAACACCCTGCTCCTCCCCTATAAATACAAACTCTCACAAGACCTTCTCCTCAAACCTTATAAGACATTGATTTTGTTTAAATTCTACCCAATTCCCTTTAAAATCTTGGTCCCCTTTTCTTATACTTTCTAGTCATACCAAAAGACCAAATCCAACTATCTTAAGGAGGTTCCCAAGGAGATGATAACAAAGAGGTAAAATCCTCCTTGTTTCTCTTTTAATTTCATTTATTTTTGTATCCTCTACCCACCTCCTCTATTAAAAGAGTAATGTCACATCCAGTATCATATATATATGGTAATTGTATTGTGATAATGTAATATCCATAATCAAATATCTTCTCTTATACTTTTATTTTTAAAAATGAAAACATCATCCTTGATGTGTCGATTCAACGCCTTCACGAATATTGAGTTTTTATTTTCCATTAATGATTTAGAGGTAGGTCATAAAAAAATAATTATGGTTAAATTATATTTTAATATAAAAATTTTATGTTATATCATGTTCTAAAACCAATACATAAACGTAATATTTAATAAAATGAAATATGTTTGTGATGGTCGTAAAAACCACCAAAATAAATGAAGAAATTTTCATCAAAATTTTATCTAATGAATCATCCGCATACCATATAACCAAATGATATAGGAGACCATTTAAAATTCTGAAAGTTCATTAATACTAAATAATCTACGTTATGGAGAAGTTATTCCCATTTTAAAAGAACTCCTATATTTATACATATGGGAACCGTCCATAAAACCATGAATCAAATGCTCTTAGAACAACAACATTAAACATTACAACTCATTAAAATGGCCATAAATGAAAATAATTAAATGATAATAAATCATATATAATTTTAAAATATTATTAATTAAATAATTAATGAATCTAATTTTATTATCTATGACATTAAGTATAAGTGAAGAATGCTTTCAAATATAAGGTAAGGTGCATCTCATATCACTTTTATTCATATGATATATTTTTTATTCACCGATTATTTATTATGTGTGGTGAATTTATACTGAACTTTGATATATCATGTCATTAATTTATTTATATTGATGGAATTAAATGTTTTATTTTATTACCATTAATTTTATGGGGCATATGGTTTGACTGATAACAAAGTGGTAAGGGAATTCTAAACCCAATTTCCATTATTTAGATTAAACTTATACTCCAATGATTAGGTAATTATATGATTATGAGTAAAATGACTTTTGATTATTCTATGTTGTATTTACACTTATTTTATATGGATTTTTATTTGATACAGAAAAATATATTCATTTGGTTAACAGTCACACATTCCATTTAAAAATACTCGTTTAAATGTTTCTTTGTCAAAATATAAAAGGAATGTTTTTTAAAAATTATAAGACATGAGAAGATTTTTCCAATTTATTTATTTTTTAATTTCTTGAGGAGTAATTTAAGAACATTCAAGTTTATATTCAAAGAAAATGTTTTCCCTCATAACTACACAACTTTTTTAAAAAATAATTTCAATGTAATGTGGTATTTCTCTCAATAATTTCTCAATGATTTATTAGAATATTTTCATCTATTCCAACAACCTTTGTTCAATATTATGATTAATTTAGTTTTATCTATTATGATTCCATATACTATATTTAATTGAGTTTTTATGATCAATTTGACAGTGGTTGTTCTATTTTGATACCATTCATCATATTACACTAGATGGTTATGTTTATTTTTTGGAGAATGTTATTAAAATTTCATATGATAATTTCAATGTGAATGTTTATGTTGATTATGTTTCACCCCTTTCATATGTGGAATTCATTGGAATTTTTATGTGATGGGTGGGGCCTACTATATACCCTTGATGCATCGGTAGGTATCATGAGACAAACTAGTTTGGGTATTGGCTTATGTCTTACCCGATTATATATGGTGTCTTGGATGAAGCCTTCATGGTAAGTTTACAATATACCGTATTATCCATCCACTAGTTATGATATTAGTTATTGATAATCCATGTGATTATTAGAATAGTATTATATACATGTTTAGATTTTACTCTAATGTGAATATTGATATATAATTATTTTATCATGTTTTATTCGTACAATGTTATGCTCAAGATTATGTTTTAATGGCATGTGTTTTAGTTATTCACCTTGGCTTATTATTTATAGTTATTTATGATAGATTCCAATATATTTCTACCCTTATTTAGCAACTGAGCTCACCCCTTCTTAATTTTTATTTTCCCTAGGATGCCAAGATGTATATTATGATTGAAATGTAGGGATAATCTTGGAGAAGAGGGGTGTTTCCAATAGATTTACTATGTTATATTTCGTATGAAGTTGTAATGTAATACTTATGTTTGTATCTATTTTTTAAAATATAATAAACTATTTAGTCTTTTGGGATGATATTTTACGTCGTACTAATTTAATAAAGTACGTCACCAGCTCTGGGATAATGAGGTTGGGGTTTTACATAAATTCCTAAATTATAGACTTTGATGTTTGAAAAATAAACTCCATTTTTTAAACTTATCATGATAATATTATATTAAGATGAATTTTTTTATATTTTTTTTGAAAATACTGATTTTTAGGTGAATTGTACAAGACACCGTTATTTTATAAATAGAATAACTTTTATTACCATAAATTAAGTATGAATTTAAAAATTATAAAAAAAATCATGGAAAAAATTATTTAAGGAGTAAAATGGATCATTTGAAAATATACATCTTTGAATTTAGAAAACCCATGTTTAACATTTTAAGACTTAAGTAATATTTATTTTAATAAAAACAATTTTTGGTATGTTTCTTTTAATTAAGTTTTTTAAGGGTTGAATTTGATTTTGGATTTCTTTAAAATCTGAATAAATATTATTTTTATAATTATAAACCATTTAAATTCATGTAAATCATCAATATTGATACTTTTAACTTTAAAATTATTTTAATGCTTAAAATACACTTTTTATAGAAATGGTTTATATGTATAATGTGTGATAATATTTAAATTAATTTATCCCACCGTTACAAAGTTTATTTGATAAAAAGGTTCCCATATTTGAATTTGAAATATCAAAATTAGTTAATAAAGACCAATTATTTTTTATTCATGAAAATTAGTCACTGAGGTTAAAAATATAGTTACCATGATAATGCTAAATTTAGGTAAAATGAGTTTAACTAAGTGTAAAGGAGCTAAAACATATTAAAAAAATTTCTCTAGATGAGTGGTTGAATTGTTTCTCAACCAAAAAAAATATCATAACCATTACTTTCAAATTTTTAATCCACTTTCCATGTGAAACATGTGTTCCTTTTAAATTAATAGGTTATATTTATAAAAATGTTATTCTCTCCACATATAAAAGGGGTCTTACAACACCCATTCAAGGCCACTCTAAAATTTTATTTCCTATTGAATCTGTACCATTTTTAATTCCTCTATATACATATACTATTTTTTTATCTCCTTAAACCAAGGAAAATCCATAAATCCTCCATTTTCAAGAGGACCTCCAAGAGGAGGTCCAAACTCTCAATGCGAGTATTAATCACTTAACATTTTTTCTCTATCTTCCTCCTATAATATAATTTTTCCCATTATTATATAATTAAATACGTATTATTAATATACTATATTTTTGTTATGTTAATTTTATAACCATTATCTACCCTTTCCCATTACAAAAAAGAGAATACTATTCATATGTACATGCTGAATACTGCCTCCACAAAGTGATGTATATCATTTTTCATAAATTTATTATATAAAAGGTTATAAAATGGTATTTAATAAATAAATATGATATTATTATCATGTCTCATATTTTTAAAAGATATATCATTTCCTTCCTTTCTCTCATTCTATAAAAAATTAAAACGCCAATCGTGTGTACGTACAGACTACCACCTCTATAGAGTGACGTAGTTCATTTTTCATCACCACCCTACAAGGTTGGATTTAAGAATTCAATTAATGAATTAATATTATATTATTATGTAAATAATTTTTTTTGGTAAGGTAATTTTAATATTTAATTAATTAATTAAGAAACCATCTTTTTCATTAAAATAACGACCGAAACTAGGTCAACACTAATTTAATCCTAAAAAATCATTACTAAATCACTCATGTGTTATAATTAATAATTTATAAATCATTATGAAACATATATAACAATACCTTAAATAATATTATAATTACTAATTTGGTATCAAATAATAGGGATTTACATCGACACTTTAAAGTATGCATGAATCAATCAACATCACTAACATTCAATGATGAAAATAATCTATAAATAACTAATAAATATATAATTAAAAATTATAATTAAATAGAATAAATTGTAATATATAAGAATAAAGTTTAGAAATATGTGATTTAGATGGTTATTTTTATGATATTAAAGATTAAATGTCTTTTACTGAATTTGAGATTAATGGTAAGGGGTTTTCATGACTCATATTATTTTCTTGAGTCATAATGATTACCCTATGACTATGGTCTTGAAATATGGTTTTATTGTATTCTAATATGATATTATAATTAATTGTTTCGTTATTTTCTGTATAATTATATTGAATTATTTATATATCCTTAAAATTTAATGATGTTAAGAATATTTCCCACCATTTTTAAATGAGCTCTTTTTCATCCATTTCTATATTTCCTCTTCCCACTTTTGCTCTCATATATTTTTTTGAAATACAAATATGTTTTATTTCCTATGATATTCCAAATTAACTTTTCCTATTTTTAAAAGGATTATTTATGAGTCTTTTTATGAAGTGTTTTTTCAATAAATGTATTTTAAAATGTTTAAAAGGTTTTCTTCCCTTTCCCAAATGTTCATTTTTTATTCCACTCCACATTTTAAGAATTGATCTTTATTTATTTTAAATTTTTCATTATTGGGACTTATTTATAAATAATATTTGAAAAATTATTTCTAATCATCTTATTAAAAATCTTTTTTTAAAATTGACATGTAACTACACCTTTTTATGAAAATGTTATAAAATTTCTTTTATGATTAAATTTCCATTTTACTATTTATCTTCAATAGATATAGCTTCTATAGAGTTATTTGTGAGGAATCACCCTATAATTTTTTTATAAAATTTCCTTTTAGGTGATTGAATTTTGGTATCAAATGATTTATCTCTTAATGTATTTCCATGAGATACCAATTGGAAATGATATGAAAAACATTTCTTTCCATAAGTTCTTTATGATGTAATGAATGATTGTTTTCAGACAACATAAATATATATATGTATGGTGATGAAAAAGGTATAATGTAACCCTAAAACTCATTATTTAAATGTTTATATCTCCTGAGATATTTATACTGGGTGAAAATAAGTTTTCTCACAATCGTGGGTGCAAGTGTGTATCTCATGAAGGTGATGAATCATGAGATAAGTATTCTAGAACATGATTAATCTTTTTATCAAGATTGGTTGTGAGTGAATAGCTCATAAAAGTGATATTCCCTATTCTTTTGTATGTGTCATAGTTCATTATTATTCTATCTTTCAATGAAAAGATACATTTTAATGTCATATGATTATTATTTTTCACCCTAGATCTGTATATTATATCATACTCTTATATCATGGAACAATATTTTTAATTTGAGATTATATGTCCTTATATCATGAGTTATGTAAATCCATTATTATTCCATGTTATTTTTAATAAGATATTTCTCCCAAGATCATGTTTTCTTATATGATTATGATATATCCCATGATGACATGTTAATAAGTTTTTTCCCATACTAAGAAATTGATATAACCTCTTTATTCCCCATGATTCAAAGATGAATATAAAAAATGAGAATTATATAATTGGGTATATATAAGATTTATTATGGATAAATATACATACGTATTGAAAAATAATTTCTTATGTCACTAATACTCAAAGAAACTAAACCACCGGTTCATGGGATTGTGTGATTATTATGAGATTTAATGTTTAAATTATGGAAATGATGTAAAATGAATATATGTTTATCTTGGGTTATATAACATGGTATAAAATACTCTGTGTATTGAATTTATTTTTAGATCCATACATGGGATTATGGGTCTAGGGTGCCGCCAGAGAACAAGTTATAGTAGTGGTCATGGGAAAAATTCAAGGAAGGTTTCTAAGTTGAGATAAATAATGCTACACAATGGTACAGAGTAGTCATGGATAATAGAATAAATCTATGTAAATCATGGTAAATCTATCTTTTTGTACTTAAACACATGGATTCATGCGTTTAAAGAATTAATAAGTTACAAAAATGTGGTTTTTATGCATGTGTTGAGTTATACTGGCTGTTTTGGGGAGCAATGGAATTTCCTAGAATTTTAAACACTATGGTGATAATGTATCTTTATCATGTTCACTATAGATGGATTCTTGGAACCACTCCATAGTTGGTCCTCCTTTACAAGGTGATATATTTTAAAGAGTCGAATCTATATGGAACCCTTCTTTATAATTTTGACCATTGAAATGATTTTATATTTCTATCAGTTTCATGAATTAAAAAGGTCACATGGGAATAATTAAACATCATTGGATAACTTATGAGATGGAAGAATATATTTTTCTTCCACTTTAAAGAATAGAATGATAAATAATCACAAACACGATTATGATTCCCCATGAATTGTTGGATCATACTAGTGTTAAAGGGGAGGAGTTATTTTTGAGGTTGTTGAAACAAATGTTTGGGGATGTGTTGTTCATTTGGTTTTTATTTCATTTTCTTCAATATTTTCCTTCCTTAAACTATTTTAACCTTTCACATAGAGTCATGATCCTCTTTCGGTGATTGGGGTAGTGTAGAGGAAAACCTTTTGTTATTGTTGGGTCTAAATATCTATAAAAAATACTTTTTCTATTATTTGATCTTGGTTGATAGTGTTTTTATGTTTAATATAATGTGATTGTATTTTATTAATATTTCATGTACTTATTACTTATTGGGGTGATAAAAAAATTCTCCCTCCACTTTATCTTGATCATATATGATGGAATGAGTATAATTATATGGGGAATTATCGAGCAATTATTGATATGAGTGTGGGAGGTAGTTGATATTTATTTCTTGTTCAGGAGTTATTTCACCCCAATGAGTGTTTCGTAGCTAGTTTTGGAGGATGTTATTGTTAATATTTCACACTCATATGAATGATCATTCATTGCTAGTTATCACTACATACCTGAAACTCACATTAATTACCACCCCATGATGAGAGATTAATCTATTGTGAATTCTCTCATTAATCAAATTTTAGTAGAAGGGTTAATCAATTTAAGACTGTTATAATATATAAATTGGTGATACAAACCCTGAACCAATCATCTATTTCATCACTTGAATCAATCAACTTGTTTTATTTTCAATTTTTCATATTTTTATCAAATAAAATATACCCCCTTATTTAATTTTATTAATTAGGAGAAATGGAATTTTACACCCCGATTTTGAGACAAAATTTAGTCTCCATTTTACTATAGTTTAACCTTATGCAATTAATTTATTTTCTGTACACCTTATGATGGGTATATTAAAAAAATTAGTTCTATTTTTTTGAAGTTGGTGTCAAATTTCATAACAATAATTTGTATGGCCTATTTTAAAATAAACCATATTTACCCTATTGATCCATATATTGAGAAAACCTTGATAACTAAACTCAGAAACATAAAATTTTAGTCATAAATTTAATACATTTTAGTAAAACTCTCAAGTGAAACTTTAGGTGTTCACTTTGAATGTGATACCATGTTTGGAAATATAATCCAAACAATTTGGGATATTTGTGAACCTTATTTCATTAATGAGAACAATCAAATGAACATTTCTGCATTACAAGTTGATTTTGTATTAAAAATTGGATTGATTAAACTTTTTGTCAAATTTTCATAGACATGTAGGTTAGTATACCAATAAAAATATCAAATAATTCATTTTCTTGTGTGCTATAACTAAGTTAAGGTGAGTAGATGAAGACAAATTCAAATAAAGAGTAAACCAATTTTATTTAGAGAGAGAAACCAAATAATGAATTCATTGATTATAACTTGAATAAATCAATGAATGGTATAAAATTCAAAATAATTTTCATCAATACTCCAGGATCACTATCATTACGATATAATCTTATAGTATATTAAAAGATACATGAAAGATACTTTGTGAGTACTAGGAAAGAGTTAGGGAGTTGTGTGGAAGTTATTGACACGAAGAAATTTAATAACACCATTTATTAATTTTTTCCATAAAGATATGTTATATAATGATAAAAATATATTGGATGTATCATCATGAGGATATTTGATTGAAAAGACACCATTTGACACCAAAGTACTAATTTAAAACATATCTCATGATTCACAAAAGTTTGGTATAAGAGATACTGGAACAAAAGGATTTCACACAGTAAGATCAAATGAATCACCAACACCAGAGTCATAACATGAATAAATAACCATTATGATTTGGAATATGAATCATAATAAACCAATTGAAAAACTCTCACTAGTAAGGGTATGTGGCCCTTGATGTTATTAAAACTGTTATACCGATCAATATGGTGATGTACAGGTAAGTAAAATCTGTATAGATTCCTATAAAAAAATAAATTTTAGTATCCTGATCAATGAAAGAGACACATTTCCCAAGTAAAATAGGGATTTTGAAATCCTCAAATCCAATCCAAACAACCCTTTCAACAGTAATATAAATAACCTTTACCATTAAAACAACCATACAGGTAACTCTACAACCAAAAAGTCTTCTAACCACCCCAATTTCAACAAAATAATATCATTGAAAATCCTTTAAAATATTCAAAACTACAAGTAAATAATCAACTCAATCCTAGGATATAAAAGTTATAAATTGACATAAAATAATTGACAAATTAGATAGTAAGTCATGTGAAAACAATGTACAAGAATCCAAAAAAATTACTTACCCATCCAATTCAAAATCCAAAAGGTGATGTGAGTATGGTGAAAACTAGGAGTGGAAAATAGATTCAACCTATTGAAAAATATAACCCCAAGAAGAACTATTCCAACATTTAAAAATATGTAGGAGAGAGTTTTAAAAAGAATGATATGGAATCTAAAAACAAATATGAAAATATACCCACAGAGAAAGATTAAAGGGATGAGGAAAAGGTCATAAAAGGGGAATAATAATATAGAAACCCATTTATATAAATAGTTGAGAGAAAATAAATATCATCCACCACCATTTCCCTTGAGAACAATTCAATCATTGAAAATTGAGGAGAAATAAATTCAAAATAAAATTCTAGAAATATTTCAAATATTAGAAATCAAAAAACCTCCACTTTAAGATTATTATAAAATTCCAAGATATTCTTTATTCCTTAAATAATTATTCACTAAGAAGAGGATAATTTAATGTAATGAGGGAGAAAATGTGGAATAAGTGTTCCATCCATGTTCACACCACAAGTACCATCTAAATCATAGGATCTGGGGGAATTTTCCATCCCTTATAAAATTGGTTCTATGTATTTCAAAGATGTATTTTGTGATATTGGAGCTTCTATAAATGTTTTCCCTCATTATTTTTTTACTTATTTGAATATGGGAGAGATAAAGGGTGGTTATGCAACTAGCTAATAAATCCACTACATTTCATGTAGGAGTTTTGTAAAATGTTTTAGTCAAAGTATAGAATTTAGTTTTCCCTATTAATTTATATATTATAAAAAAAGTGTAATATAATTTCACTTCTTGGTAAATCCATTCTTGAAAATATCTAAGATAATCCTAAATGTACATGAGGGAATAATAATTGAGTTCGGTGAGAACATTATCTACTTCAATATTTTTGATTCCATGAAGCAAGAACAGGAAGATCACTAATTTTTCACACTTTAAAACTCTAAATATCCTAATCCATGTGAGGAATTCAGTATGTCACATGAAATTCTATGTTTGAGAAATAAATTAATATTGGAAACTTTTATTGAATAAAATTGGTAAAAACATGAAAACCCTATGAAACCTCCCAAAGATGATGTGAATTTCAATTTATTTGATGATTTTGATTTTCTTCATTGATTAATAAGATGAAATTTCATCTTTTATAAATGAATCTATGTATATATAGGTATATAAAAAAATCAATTTCATATTTAGTAAAACATCGGAATCTATGGTTTAAACCTTTTCCCATTGATTTAAAATTTATGTTTTTAATGGAAGGAAGTAAGCATCCTGTAATTATTGCTAGAAACATGACTTATAATCAGGAAAAAATCTAGTAAACCTTTTGAGAGAAAATCTTAAGGAAATTGGTTGAATTTTAAGAGACATACCTAGAATTAATCCTAAAATATACATGTATATAATTTTACTTGATGGTGATTCAATGCTTGTTTGGCATGCCAAGTTGACTCAACCTAAAAATAATAGAAGGGGTTAAAATGATATTGAAAAATCACTGGAATTAGCTACTATGTACCAAATTTATAATTCCCAATGTGTCATCCCCATTTGTATTCTCATAGAAAAATGGACTAACCATAGTGGATAATTATAAAAATAAACTAATTTGAGTAAGTGTAAAAAAAACTTGAGAGTATAAATAGACTATAAGAATTGAAATAATTCACATAAAAAGATCATTTAACCATTCTATTTTTTGACCATGTTATATAAATTATATCAAGGAAAACTCATTAATGTTCTCAAATGGATTTTCAAGACACTTTCAGGTTCCCAATGCACATGCGGTTCAAGAGAAGACAAATTGCACTTTACTTTATGAAACTTTTTCTTATAGAAGAATGCCACTTGGATTGTGAAATGAATCAAGGGCATTTACAAGATACATTTTAAGAATTTTATTTTATATTATTAAGGTATTACTTAAATATTTTCATGATGGTTTCATTATTTTTTAAAAAAATTGCTGTTTAGAAAATATGGATAAATTTTTGCAAAAATTATATTAAAAATAATATGGTTTTGAATATTGAAATGTTCCATTTCATAGTAGAAAGTGTAATTGTTCAGGGACATATACTTTTACAACATGAGATTGTGGTTGATAAATCCAAAATTGATGTTATCAACACATTACCCTACCCAACCTATGTGAAGCATGTGATACCATTTCCAAGAAATGTATGACTTCATATATGGTTCATCATGTATTTATGAATTATTGATTTTTCACTATGTAGATTTATTTTAAAAGAGTCTAAGTTTATTTTTGATGATCATTGTAGACATAAATTTTATGATCTTAGTCGTAAGTTAACCACAACACCATTTATGTAGCCACCTAATTGGGGGTACCCATTTGAGATATTATGTGATTTTTCAAGCCATGTTGTTGTAGTAGTGTTATCTAAAAAAATTAAATAGAAACACAATTTCATTAATTATGCTTGAGGAACACTGGATGTAGCCCAAAATTTCTATACCAATATTAAAAAAGAGTTTTTAGGATATAATGTTACATTATAAATATTTTAATTATATTTTATTATTACCATGATGATTATCTTTCAATACCATGCTACCCTTAGGTACCTCATTAAGATGGAGAAAACAAAACCAATATTAATTAAATGGATGTTTCTACTCTATGAGTTTTATTTAGAGTTAAAATACAATAGAGAAGATAAAAATCAAGTAAAAGATCACTTGAGTAGGATTCCCTATACAATTGTGGTATAAATTCCTGAAAAATAGAAATTCAATGAATTTAACCAAGGTGTATCACTTTATTTTATTGAAATTTTGGTACCTTGGTATGCTAAAATGTTAAATATTATATAAAATTCTCCAGTTTCATCTCATCTAAATCCAAAAAAACATTTATACGGAAATATAAATCTAATTTTTATTTTTGGGATGACATATATCTTTGGAAGAGCTATAATGATCAACTTATATGGAGATGTTTACTTGAAAGTGGGGTACTTTCTATCTTAGAATGATATCATAAATTTTCTTGTGTATGTTACTATAGAACTCAAATAGCTTCTAGGAAATTATTATAATCTATAATTCAATGGATCACATTGGTAATAGACTCACATGTGCCTTTTAAAAAATGTAACCAATGTTTATTAACTGGAAATGTTTTAAAAAGACAATAGATAATTCAAATACCAATGAAATTTTGTGAAATATTTTAATTATATGACATACATTTTATGAATCCCTTTCCCTTTTCCTTTTGAGATTTATATATCTTGATAGCGGTAGATAATATTTAAAAATGGGTGGGGTCAAATGACACAAAAATTGATGCTTCTTTTGTTGCTTGTATATTTTTAGGATAAATATCTTTTGTAGATTTGGAATCTCAAAAACAATCATTCATTATCATGTCCCCATATTTTTCTGTAGGATTATGAAATCTTTGTTGGAAAATTGTTTATTGAACCATAAAACATCAACAAAGTATCACCCACAAACCAATGGAAAAAACCCCAAATATGAAATATTGGAGACAATGGTTGGAAAACACCTTATGAGATTATAAAATTTCCTATAAAACCCCAATTGGAATGATCCTTTACCAACTTATTTATGGAAAAAGTTATCATCTGCCTGTAGATCATGAGTAAAAATATTATTAGGTTATTTAGGAAATAAACTTGTATTTGGAAAGAGTTGGAAATTAGAGGAAATTTTAGATTCAAGAGATGTATGTAATCAGAAGATAAGACTTTTCCAACTATAAAATTTATAATGAAAGAAAAATATGGGCACATGGAACACATATTAGATAAAGATAATTTCACCAAGTAGAACAAGTGATTCCTTACCCCTCAAGATTTAAGCTGGTGATAATTAAACATCATTCCAGATGAGAAGGACTATTTACTGTCCCTAATGACTACCCATTTGGGGATATTAAGATTATAATAAGACAGAGAAATCCATTAATTATTAATGTAAACTAGTTGAAAAAGTATTTTATGAAGTTTCTTACCCCCAAGAATCTAATATATATATTTCAAGAATCCTCCACAGACATTGGTGGAGTAGATCACACTCCTCTAACCCTTCTATAAGTAAAACCAATAGGTTGTACCCTTCCTTAACCTTTTTTACTACTATAGTTATTATATTTATACTCAAAAAACTATTTATATTTGATTTAATTGAGAATACTACATCATTGATGTTTTAGTGATGGAAACCCTTTTAATTTTTAGGATTTTTTTATTTTTCATTTTTTATGTTTTTATTTGTTTTTATGTGTTTTTAAAACCTATTGAGGTTAAAATTCATACCTTTATAAGTTTTGAACCTATGAAAATTATGATAAAAATATTTAGTCCTAATAATAAAATTTATATAAATAATGAAATTAACATTGTTCCAAATTCCACGTTTTAGAAATTTCTTTAAAGAATACTAATATTTGAATCCCATGCCATGAAATACCATCCAATATTAAAAACACTTAAATGTGGGGATTCTAAACCAATTTTTACAATTTCTTTATAATTCTCATATTTCTAGAGAGCACAAATACATGATTTATTAACTATAATTTTATATTATTTTTATTCATAACCTTATAGTATACAATATATTGCATTGAAAATTCCAATGTGTTTTTTGGTTTAAAATTCATTTTACACAATAAAATATTAATATGAATCACCATTTATATATGAATCTTGTTATCACCTAAAAAATATAAATTTCTATATTATTTAGCTATAGCAGAAACCTAATATCAATTTCCAACCTACCCTTGAATTAATTTTAAAATCCTAGTTGAACTAAAGTGCATGTGACAGTAATGTTTTGTGACAAATACCTCATCTTTGGCTATTTTTGAAGAAAATATATTTTAGATAAGTAGTAATGGTAAAAGTTATTTAATTATGGTAAATAAATAAGGAAAATTAACCTTTAAAATTTGATATATGAATTTCACACCACTTTCTTAAGCTCAAATAAATCTCCCTGCCTTTAAAAAAAGTATTTTCAAAATTTAAAAACAAAAATAGAAGAAAAAACCAGTTGAAGGTAGTTGAGTTAAAAAATTAATATTAATCAAGTGATAATATGTGAACCTAACATTAAAATCAAAAGGATTTTAAATTGGATATTTTCCAAGGGAATATATGAGGACTCCATTCTTGAGTGTAAAACTTGAATCATTCAATTTTATTCAATTAAATCCAAACCACCTTATTCTGACTTAGAACATTTTACATCTAAAACATTCTAACCCTTAAACACATAAAATACCTAGAAATTAATCTTGAAAAATAAAATTAATTTACTCATTGGGAGGATATTTTAATCTCAATAGGGCTATAGTTCCCCTTTCATCTGTTTGGAATGAGGAAAACTTTTCTTAAATTCATAATTGGTGTGATGAGTGAAATACTTCCAGTGAGGTGGGAATGAATGTGCATGTGAGGATGGGAAAAGTAGAAATTAATTTAATTCACCACATAGAGATGATAAAATTAATATAATTGAGGATAAATGATAAGTTTTTGTTCCCTGCCTATTAAAAAAGGGACTCACATTGGCTAGTGTTTTGAATTTTATTTTAGTAATTTTTATGTTCACTTGTCCAAGCGTATAAGGTTTAAGTGTGATGTAATGTTACATTATAAATAAATTCATTTTCACCTTTTGATATTAAATTCATTTTATTCACCCACATTTAATAATTAATTATGTTTTATGATGATTTGTAATTAAAGTGTCATTACATTGGATTTCATGAATATTTCTTATAATTGAAAAAATTATGAATTTTATAAATTTAATTGTTTTTAATTTAATAAAATTAATGGTTGGAAAATAATAATAATTTTTTTATTTTTGAGGATAAGAAGTAAGTTAAAATAATTAGGAAGTAATTTGGCTATGTATGGAATGTATAAAAGTCAACTCCGGAGAGTCAACGAAAATGTATTTGTCATTGTGAAGTGGAAAGTTGAAGAATTTATAAAAGTTTAACAATATGTATATTTCATTTGGAAATGAGTAAGGTTAGTTTTTATGTAATGGATGAAAATTTATTAAATTGTTTCCATTTGTAAAAGTAACATCAAGGATTTTTAAAAGTAAATGGCACAACTACTTAGAAAATTATCAAAGGGAAGACTCTTATATTTGGATATGCAAGAGCCATTGTTTTAATATTTAAAAGTAATTCTCATGAACACCCTATATATTAGAGTCCCTTAATATTCTATAGAGATGAAGAGTATTACATCCCTACTAATATGTAAAGGTAATTCCATATCAAAGTGGAATGAATAAAGGGTAATAATTTTGTAAAAATTCTACCAAACTGTTTTAATAAAAAATTATACTTAAAAGAATTAGAAGAAGACAGTAGAGTTGAATGTTTAGTTATTACATTATAAGGCTTGGGATATTTTGAGAGCTAATATTGAATTATAGGTTACCATTTCATATAGAATAGAACTATGAAAATATTTTTCTGAGTCCAAACACTTAGAATCAAAATTTCATGGAACGTGTTGTGGTACAATCCATTATAGTAGCCATAAGCAAAACCCGAGGAAGGATGTTGAGTTTAAATATCTAATGTTAAACTATGGTATAGGATGTAAATGGATCACATTATAATTCCAAATGAAATTTAGTGAATCTTTTATCATGGACTTCAATGTGGTGTTACATTTATATAAAGATTTAATAAGATATATAAAACAGTGGTTATTACATCTGTGGTGAGTTCCACTAGATTTTTGAGGATCACTAAACCTTATTGACATTGTACACCCTGTGGTGATGAAGGATCTTCCTCATGGTCACTAGGTAGGGTTTTATAGAACTATGGTATGACTAGTTCCCCTTTAGGGTGTGACATATTTTAATGTTTTGAAACCATGTGGCACCCTTCTCGATACTTCTAACTACTTAAATGATTTCATATTTCAATAAAACAAACAAGTTAACAAGATAATGTGGGGATAATTAAACATCATGGGATGTCTATAAATATTAATAAAGATATGTTGTATCCACTTTGAATAAGAGAACGAGGAAGAGGCATGTGTATGGGGATCATGCATTGTTAGAGCATGTTGGTGAAAAAAGGGAGGAGTTGATTAAAAGGAGGATAGTGTGTGAGTTTGAGATTTTGTTGTATGTATATGTTTCCTTTAATTTTATACTATATATTCATCCATTCCATGTTTTAACCCTGCACATGGTGGGAAGAAACTTTCTTGGTGATTGGGAAAGTGAGGAGGAAAACCTTTTATTATTCCTGATTTTGAATATCTATAGAAAATAAATTTTGTTTTATTTAAAATATATTCTCAATGTTGTTATGGTAAATTTAATTTAGTTGTATTTGATTGATATTTTACACACTATATACTACTTGGGGTGATAAAATAATTTTTCCATTCACGTTATCTTTCTCATATTAATGGAATTAGTAGGGTTTCGTGATGCTGTATAAAGAAATTGTTGATATCAGTATAGAAGGTAATGGATCTATATTTATTTCTTAGGAGTTCCTTCACATGATTAGGTGTTTCTGGAATAGTTTGTAAAAATTTAATTTTTTATATTTCACACTCAAAGGAAGGAATATCTATTGACAGTGACCACTATTCATTTGAAACACACATTCACTACCACCTCATTATGATATATGAAGAAATTGTGAATTATACCATTGATTAAATTTCAACAGAAGGGTCATTCAATTTAACACCATGAAAACATAAAAAATAGGGAACTGGACCTTGAACCAATCAATTATTTCATCACTTGAATCAATAAACTTGTTTTATTTTCAATTGTTCTTTGTCTTCTAAAATCAAATTAACCCCATTTTTCTTTTTAATAATTGTGAAAAGTTTAATTTTACAACCCTATTTAGAGACTAAATTTTTCCCCACTTGACTATAGTTTAACATTAGACAATTAATTTTTTAAACCTTATGATGGGTGTGTTAGGTTGCTACATCACTTTTCCTATTTTATTTTATATATGTATTTAATTCACCCACTATAATCTTAAATCCCTTTGTATGACTGGTATGGTAGTGTATATGTGTATCTCAATAAAAAATATTGTATGTTTGTTTTTTACTATTTTTTATATTACCTATTATTTATTATTGATTCTTCCATTATTGGATTATTTAAAGAGTATATCGTATTCCCATAATCCCCTCTTATACCCTCGCTACTAGTTGGCATCCTCTATCATATGGGGATACACGCTCGAGGTATGTGGACCCCTATATCTATCATGGGTTAGGTTATATGGGCTGAGGGATTCTAGAAACACTAGTAGAACTAGGTTATGGAGAAGAACCATTACCTTCTCCCTAGGATTGGCAAATCTATTTGATTAGTTTAAGGGAGCTAGTTGGATCTCAAAATATAAAATTATGGTATAGATATCATAAAATATGGGTGAAAGAGGGATTAATATTGAAAAATTCGTTCAAGTATCATTATGGACAATTCAATTACATGGAAATTCATTTTAGTATCATAAATTACCTAGTTTTTTCATGGGATTAATGAATTTCGTGTTTTCAGAGTACCTGAATCAATTTATAATAGTGTACATAAAGGAAGTTCTTGTTTATTTGAGGAATATGTGCATCATATTGGGAATATAATTACTATTATATGAGTTATATAATGAAATAATATCTATGTGAATTTTCTCATGTATAGGTATTGGATAGGTTAAATGAATTTTCTCAGGAATGTTGTGTCTCATCAAGGCATTATAGTCAATCCTTTGAAGATTGAGATGGTTTTTTGTCAAGTGGATCTTAAGAATGTTTCATAGGTTTACTATTTATTTTGTCTTGTATGATATTTAATGTGGTTTGTAAATGATTTATGTCAAGATATATCCCCTTTGACTGATTTGACTAGGGAATGTTTGACCATCTTTTGGATAGATCAGTGTCAAGAGGCATTTGAGTACCTTAAATAATAGCTTATCAGTGATTTTGTTCGCTATTTGATTAAGGAGGGAGTCTTTTTTGAGGTATTAAATGAAACTTCTCACATTTGTTTGAGTTGTTTCCTAATATGGTATAAGAAATTGATAAATTATGTACCTGAATGGTTACATCCTCATTAATGTAATTATGTATCCCATGATCTTGAGTTAGTGGTCAGGGAGTTTACTTTGAAGCTATGGTGAAATTATTTGATTGGGGAGAAATTTTTGAAATTCACCAATCCCAATATATTTATATATATAATATCATAGTGGGATATTAATTATTATTATCATAGGTGAATGAAATTATTATACAATTATAACTTTTAGATATCATACACTCAGGGGAAGTCGAATGTCATTATTAACATATCGAGTCATAAATATCATGGGGATATTTTTTGTTAGTCCAGATATAAAAGGAAGACGATGGATGATATTTAAGATTATTATATTGATATGGAGGAAGTTTTAAATGGGTTTTTGGTTGTATTAAATAGAAATACAATGATATTTGTTGCAGTAGGTGAAAGTGCCTATCTTGGAGATCCTAAGGTATAAGTGTGTAAAGAGTGTGTTTTCTATGAGGATTCTATTAGGTGGTGGTTGAGGCATGATCTTATGTTCTAATTTTTTTATAATGAATCCCTTTGAATACTTTTAATAGATTTTAAAAAGGTGGTTACAAAACTAGCAATAATTTAACGGAGACGTGGGTCTTTGAAAAATATATAATATATGTAATGTAATATTTTTAAATTCACGTATGTGAAAAGTTAATAACTTATAAACATAGTCTTTAATATGAATTACAATAATAATTTTGTGTCTAGAATGATTTTTTTACATAGGAGTGGTATATATTTCTTAATTAAGCTTCAGTACCTGGGACCAATTATTAGCGAGTGTTTACTCAAAATGATAACTGAACTAACATTTTAATTATAAATATTATGTTTTGTAATTTTTACATGGTTAAATATCACTTCTTAAGATCTAATCCTAATAAATATTTGACTAGTTCTTGGAAATTTTATGTATTATCCCTCATGGTGGCATCATCGATGATCATGATAATAAAATTTTTGATGCTGCAATATTTATGACTTGAGGTATGAATTTTGGTTAATTATAGTATAATTATTTATGTTCTTTGATTCACTCTTCCCTAATGAAAATCATTGAGGATAATTTATGGATTAATCTTAATGGATGTTTCAAAATATTAATATTTAATGTATTTGGTAAATAATTGATAATAATTTAAATGTAGTTTATTTTCGTGTCACATGGAATGATAAATTCATCCTTCAAAAATACATGAACACACATTTTTTGTTATTTATGAATAATTATTTAATGGAACAATCATGAATTTAAAAAAGTTGATATATCTATGTTTATATGTTCTCATACTATTTTATTCAAAATAGGATTCGGATATTTTAGAAAATTGATAATTATAACAAGAATTAATAGTGTTTATTCTTGGAATTTTTTTTTCATATTTCACTAATGAATATTGAAAAATTGGTTTTAGTATGATAACTATTTATTAATATGAATAATAATTTTATTCTCAAAATTTTCTTAACTCTCATTTGACGTGTGATGAATGATGATGAATGATTGTTCATTGATCGCCAAGTATCCCCCTAAGATTATAATGTTTCTTCTTTCCTCACACATGAATTATATTCACCTTCATCCTTCACAATGGTCAGTGGTTCGAAAGTTTTGTGGCCATAATGAGAAGAAAATCAGATTTTGGTGATAATGGTGTCATTTTTTCTTAGAAATGATAAAGAGATAGTGTAGGGGGTCATCTAAAAAAATATTGCCATGTGAACAGAGAAAAAAAATGACTAGAGTGAAATTATTGGATTGTGTTAATGGTGTATATTATATTGTATGATGAAAATGGTGGTAATATTGGAAAAAAATGTAGCTATAAAATTGTGAAATTAGAATTATAGATCAAGCATTGAGAAAATGACCAACCAATTTATTTTCCTTGCAACAAACATTGTCCATGTAGAAATATATGAATTTAGGATTTTTTGGTTTAATAATTATCATATGAGGTGTGAATTAGGGTTACACACTATGTAATCTAGAATTTCATTCTTTGGTGTGTACCCGAGTATATTCTAGACTAATTATGAGGCTCCGCACACCATGTGGTTTAGTATACACACCTTGTATAGTGGTGACTTGACTTAGGAAGATCTAATATTATAAAATCAGCTAGTCTATGAATTCAAACACTATGTAACCGATTGAAAAAACTATATAGGTTGAACCTACATTGACTGTACAATGGTAGTGCATGCATATATACTAGTCATGGATCAAATTTCATGTACTCAGAAGTACATATAAAATACCTAAGAGTATAAATTATTTTCCATAAATTCTCACTCAAGTGCCAAAATTAAATATATTATTAAATTTTTTGAGTGTTTTTTCATATAGAATGTGATTTTGTGTACCTCATCATCATAAAGGATTTAATCAATGATATATTATCCATATAGAGCTCCATAGTCCATAGATATGACAAAAAGTGTGGTAGATATATATGGAGCATGCAATAGAGTCTGTAATCCATTAATTTCCATGATGTGGAGGTCTTCCATATAATAGATAGAATTAGTAACCACAATGAAATGGGGTGTGGGTCATCTATTTATAGATTTAGTAATACATTTATCTACTCCATATTTTCCTTGATGAGGTGAAGGTACTACATATAGGTCGTTACACCCTTTGTTTAATTACACACCTTAGTGAGGTGAAGGTCTCCCACTGTGATTCCTGGGAGAAGACATGGAAGTTGTGGAAGCTGGAAAGATGAGTTTTTGTGGTCTCAGTATATTCTAATTATTTCAAGTTCCCTTCTATATATGAAACCTGCATAGCTGAGCTATGAATATTGTGATTCTTCGTTGCATTTACGGACAAGTTCCCTTAAAGTATATCCATATTTCCCCTACTATATTAAATAAAATTATATTTTATCACTCCTTTTTTGTTTTTATGATTTTTCATCTTTTTAAACTTATAATCTGTAATCCCAAGAGATTTTATGAGATATATATTTTTTAATTTCATTGATGTCTTCTATTGTACCTTACACCATGATTAGCTTGTACTATACGCAACACCGTATTATCTTGCAGTATAAGCAACACTATTCTTGGCTCGTGTTACACACAATTTCAAGTTCATTTTGTGGAAATTATTCTAGGCAACATTAAGTATAGATTTTTTTTATTTTATAAATGAAATAAGTTTTGATTATGTTTTACGCAACACCAAATGGAGCTTTCGCTACACGTAGCCCAAACTTGTCTTTCATTACACACAATCAAGACCATCCTCGATAGCGTCTGTAGTACGCAATACCGAGTTTCAATAAACGAGATATTATTATAATATTTTTATGAACTAGCCGTTATGAATAGTAATACCCACTTTTTGAAATTTTATAAATATTATCTTTCAAAATAGACTTCATTTTTGGATTATGAATAGAGAAATTATCCTAGGGTGAATTTTTGGTATTTTTCTGAAAACATTCAATTTTTGATGAATAGTGAAAATACTGGGTTACTATTAAAAAACTAAGTTTTTATTTAAATAATTATTTATTTTATTTAAATTTATTTTATGTCAAAATATATTCATAATAACTATATATGTTAAATGTAATTCATTGAAGTCATTTTATAATAATTTTTGGTATATAAAAATTTTATTGAACTTTTAACTGTCTTTTACCCACCTCCTAGGAGAATTTGAAAATTTATATAAAACTTAATTTTTCCACTTCTGTGAGTGAAATTTCAAAAATCTTAGAGACATGGTTAATATCAAGGATTAAAATGTGGTTCAATAAGATAAAAATAATTTTTTGTTAATAGTAACTTTTTTACTTTTATTTACCACAGTTAAAAATAAATGGGGTAATTAAGGGTAAAAATGATGTTTTTATTACCCTAACACATGTTCTAATCCTATTGGATACATATAATTCGACCAAAAACAATCTTAGGAATATAATATTATGATTTAGGTCCACTTGGATTAGATTAGGACATTTATTATTATTTAATTCAAAGAAGAGTTAAAAGAGTTTAAATCAAAGTTTAATAACTAAAAAATTTTTAATATAGGGTTATAGATAAGATAAATTCCACTATAAATATTCATTAGAACGATAAATATATTTCCTACATAATGGTATTTTATTTATAATTTTTAGACATTAAATAAGTTAATTTATTTATGACACAATGATGGTGCAGTAATTACCATATTAATGAAATATTAACATAATTGATGTTATAAATACCCAAATAAATGTAATTTGAGACTTTTTATGAATTCCACTAATTTTATAGTTTAATATGACATGCTATTATTTATTTAAATAACTTTTTTATAACTAATCATGCTGTTATGATCTTTACAAAAATGAATTACCAAATAGTGTCAAAATTTACATCAAATCGTTTTTAAAACAAATGTTATATTATTAATTGATATTCTATTACTAAAAATGCAATTCTCGGCCAAATGACTTAGATAAGGTTATTAATATTAATAATAAACCACTTGGGGTTTGTTTGGTAGTTTATAGTAAGTTTATTAACCATATATTGTAAGAAAACAAGAAGACATGGTAAAAGTTAAATTATTTAACTTGGAGTTAAATATAAATGATAAGGTTAAAATAGTAACATAAACTTGTCTAAAACCTATTGGTTGAAGGGATTTTGACTCATACCCACTTTATCTTATAAATAAGTCACTTTGAAGCCATTATAAACCGAATATGACTTTATTATAAAATAATGTTTTATGTTTTTCCTAAGGTGCTCCTCTCCTCCCTTATAAAAGGGAACCTCCTCCCTCTACTCTTTACACAATTTTGAGCCTTCAATATCGGCCAACACCTGACCATTTCCCTTATAAAATTCACTATAAACATTATAGAGGTTCTGGTATCCTCAAAATCTCAACTCTAGTTCCTTAATAGGAAGCTTAAAAGGGGTGCGTCGAAGAAGAGGTAATCTCTTCTACCGACTCTTTCAAGGTTCTTTCTTCTTCTACTTCCTATTCTTTAGTTATTTCATTATAAAGTAATAACATAAGTATTAATTATATACTGATATGTTATTATATTTATTAAACAACCTTATTTTACATTCTATCAATCCTATAGAAAACGAAATCACCGCGCGAGCGTACGTACGGAATACCGTCTCCACGCCGTGGTGTAATCAGTTTTTCCACCACCACCTTACTTGGATGGGTATAGTGGTGTAAAGAATAAATATATATGATTATTATAAAATCATACCAATTCTATGATATTATATCATCCACTCCAATTCCATTCAATAAATATGGGAACAATATCATCGCTCGTGCGTACGTATGGATTACCGTCTCCACGACGCGATGAGATTCATTTTCCATGTTAACAATTCAAGAATGATTATAATGTATATATAATAAGTAATCATGAAATATATGACATAATAATTCTACTGGATTTATGTATATATATATTTATTTCATCTACTTAATTCCATTTAATTCAATAATGAAACGAAAAACAGTGTTCATGCGTACGTATGACCTACTGTCTCCATGAACGGTGTATTTATTTACATTTATTGATCTATTATATATATGTATATTCTGAATATATATTATATATAAATAATATTTTATATTATTTAATTATGTAATCATGATCTATGTAATCATATTAATAATTATAAGTCAAAACACGGATGATAAATGAAACGATTTTACCCAAAACACTGCTTTATCATGGAATTGACAAATGAACAGATAATATAAAGTTGTAAGTGAATCATATATGATATCATAAATATTATTATGGTTCTATTACAAGTTAATAATATGTTTAAACCCACTATACAGGAGTCTCAGACACAAATGGATGAAATTGTACATAAGGTAAGGCATAATTTTGCAATCTCATTTTTATCTGAGATTGCTTATACGTAAGTATTTACTGTGGTATATTTTTCATCCATGTCCATAAAAATGTTTTTTATAAATTGTTTAATATTATTCCATGTATTTTTAAAGTCATTTTTAACCCTCTTTGAATTTTACTTTGTGTTATTGAGGGAATCTTTTTTTTGTTTACCATACATGGTACGTTTTGTCTTTTCCATTAAAAGTACGAGGAGAATGTTTTTTAACTTATACGGCATGAATGGATTTTTACGGTTTTATAACGCCTTATTTTCATGAAGCTTACTCTATAATATTTCATGACTATTTTCAACAAAATCCTTTTCTTTTAAAATTTCATGGCATTTTGAGAAAAGAAAATTATTTCGAAGAAGAAAGGATATTTTCCAAAAGAATTAATTTCAAGTGTTTTATCAAAACCATTTTCCATCTAAGATGAAATTATTTTATATGTGTATGTTTCAAGTATAATGCCTCAATGATTTACCTGATTTCCCTTTTCTTATTATGAAATGATATCCATTTGTTTTATATGGATTATGTTATGATGGGATGATATTTATGAAACCCATTTTACTCTTTGGGTTATGATGAATGACTTATGTTTATTTTGTGGCACACGTAAGAATGATTTCATTATGAGATGTGTAGGACCTATATCTCCCTCCAATTCATTAGGAAAAGATTTATATCGCATGAGATAGATATGGATAGACCGACAAGTTAATCTGGTTCAGTGATATAGGACTGGAACGAGGAGTGAAGTAAATTTAGAAAGGGACTTTGTCCACTAAGATGGTCTTGGAAACAATGCCTTGGCTACTATGGAAATCATAACATGTGATTAATGGTTGCCACAATTAAATGTTTTATTCCCATGCTATTTTATCATGATTGATGTTCCTTTATGACCTATTCCTTACGTACTGGAAGATTTATTTCACAACTCAATATTTTGATTTATAAACTTTATGTTCATGTATTGAAGTTCAAATGTATATGGTTTGTTTTATTTTCTCCATGATTACCCTTACTGAGAATTTGAGCTCACCCTTTATATTTTTTTCCCCAGAATATAAATAAAGGTTTTAGGTAAGAAAAAAAGGGAAGATCTATATGGGAGATGTTTAAGATCTTTCACCAAGATTAGAAGATTATATTCCAAGTTTCCAAAGACACTAAACTATTATGGTCCTTTGGTGTTTTTTTGTTATGTATTAGGTATTCTGAAAAATTAATGTAATTCCCATGTATGTCAAGATTGGGTCTCTACAGTTGGTATTATAGAAAAGGTTTAGTTATCCTTTGGAAACTTGGATGCGAAAACTCTTGTGAGATCCCTAGAGATATTTCTAAGGTATGTCTAGGGATGTCCCTAAGGTTAAGTATAAGTATAGGTTATAGTCCTATAATTACAGTAACAATCTTAGAATTAACTGAAAGATGTTATATATTGAAGTTACCCTCCCTTTATTATGTTGTTTTCCCTAGCATGATTTTTGCCTCTCATATTATTCTTTTTGGGTTATAGATGATGGTTGGAACCCCAAAAACCCGTGTTGATAAATGTAATGGAAAATGCAATGATTTTACTCTTGAACAAATCAATGTTATGGGAGATGGAGTGCAGAATCTTATTGCTATACTTACACAAGCTATGAACCATTCTGGACTTCCAAATGAGCAACAAAGGGAACAATATTCTATTGAGTCCTTCATGAGGAAACGTCCACATTCTTTTAGTGGGTCTTCTGATCCACTTGTTAATGAACAATGGATCAATACCATTGAAAAGATATTTTCCATACTTCGCTGTTCGGAACATGAAAAATTAATTCTGGCTATTTAACATTTATAAGGTGAAGCAGATCAATGGTGGACTCTAATTTAGAATACGAGGAACCAAGATGAAATTGAATCTATGGAATGGGATGAGTTCAAGAACTTATTTTTTAATAAGTACTTCCCTCGTATTCTTCAAGCAAAGATGGAAAAGGATTTCCTTGAGCTTAAGAAAAAGGATGATGAATCTGTTGGTATATACGAAGCGAATTTTACTAGGCTTTCAAGGTATGCATCTGGATTTATCATCCAACCTGAAAGTAAAGTTGATCGATTCTTCAGTGGTTTATAACCAAGTTTTTGAAGGGAATTAGCTATAAGAGAATTTAGTAGCTATGAAGAAATTGTGTGTTGTGCTATCAAGGTAAAAATGGAATTTGGTGTTATATTTCCATCTAATTGTTTTGACAAGAAACGAAAGATGGAGTTCAAAGTAAAATCTCCAAAAAATGGTGAAAAGAAGAAAAATGTTTCTTTATGTTCAATGTGTGGAAAGAAGCATGTTGGATATTTTCTTAAAGGGACTAGAAAATTTTTTCATTGTGGAAAATAAGGTCATCGAGCAGCTGAGTGTTGAAGTAATAGGAAAAGGGTAGCTAATTATGCGAATAAAGAAAAGACTGTAGAGAACGCACCACCAACACTTCAATGCTACACGTGCAAGGAAATGGGACATTATGCTAATCAGTGCCCTAATCCAAGGGTTAATGATGATCAATGTGAGAAACCTCTTAAGGAAAAGGATAAAGGGAAGTCACATGCGATCACTATTTGTGATGTTGAGTATGACAATGATGTTGTGGAATGATTAAGTGTTTATGTAATGGGATTTCAAAATCGTATCATGGAATCTCATTTACCGTATCGTGGAATTTTGGAATATCTATGTGTTGGTTTTCAATAATTATATGGTACCGGTAACCATGAAAAGTGATTGAAATATTTTTGGAAAGAATATGATATGCGCATAATGAAGGGATAAATAAAAAATGAAATGAGCTCATGACATATATAAGGACAAAGTGATACATGGTTTGAGTATATTGAAATTCTGGGATTTTGGTATGTGGAAAGAGTTAACATTTTACAGCAATCATATTTTCACTACGGTTATATGGTAATACATGATTAAGGTATTCACATGTTTGGAATGTGACCAACAAGATATATATTATGATATATGGGGGATAAATGATGGTATTCACATGCTTGATAGATGAAATTTCTTGTAATTGTTTTCTTTATACTATGATCTTGGACTGAAGTATTTTGGATAAGCCTAAATATTGGAATGGATTATGTTGGAAATAAGTTAGTGTTCTTTACAGATAGAACTTTTTGATATTATTTTTTGAATGTTATAATAGTTTAGTTTTATAAAAAGGACAACCCATAGGACGAGTGACAACCCATCGCGTCAGACAATATTACGGGAATCGAACCCACAACCGAAGTGCGACAGACCTTTATCGCCTACCTATGGCCTATAAGAAGTCCTTAGTTAGTAGAAACTAGTTTTATTTTATTAAGAGGTATTATAGATGAAGTATAAGTTCATTTTAGGAACTATATATGACTAATCTCACTATATATGGACTTATGTATATAACATTTTCTAACCTTATGTTTGAGACAGATGGAATGACCTATCATTCTATCGATCTGCTAACACTTTATGGAAGACAAATTCAACTTCATTTCTTTAATAGATGAAGTGGAAAATTTTCAAGGAACAAACAACAGTGAGATTGTACCAAAATCAAGTAAGTATTTCTTTTAATTCAAAAAGTTTTCAACATTAGGGAAATGATCTTGAAAACCAAAAATGTTGTCCTAGAGAACTCATATCTGATGAATCAGATGGTACCTTAGATTACCACAAATTTATGGCTTTGTGATTGTTGGATTTCTCATAGCCATGTTCTCTATCACTCTTCATCCAAACATGATGGTTAGATTTCTCTTCCATATCCATATTTCACCTATGTTCTCTTATGTGGAAACCTAGTGATTAGTTAATTTGGGTAACTGTTATGTTTCATACTTCACATTTCAAAATTAAGTTTAAGTATTTCTTTTTTACAATGTGGATTTCTATAAATGAAACTTTCAAGTAGTAAATGATTTATAACCCCGATGAATTTTGAGGGAGAAATTCATTTTAAGGGGGGTAGAATGTAACACCCCAAAATTTTATGAGATATATTATTTTTAATTTATTTGATGTCTTCTATTGTACATTACACCAAGATTATCTTGTACTATACGTAACACCGTATTAGCTTGCATTATACACAACACTATTCTTAGATCGTGTTACACACAATTTCAAGTTCATTTTGTGGAAATTATTCTACGCAAAATTAAGTATAGATTTTGTTTAATGTATAAATGAAATAAGTTTTGATTATGTTATACGCAACACCAAAAGGAGCGTTCACTACACGCAGCCCTAACATGGCTTGCATTACACGCAGTCAAGACCTTCCTCGATAGCGTGTGTAGTATGCAATACCGAGTTTCACTAAACGATATATTATTATAATATTATTAAGAACTAGCCGTTATTAATATTAATGAATAATTTTTGAAATTTTATAAATTTTATCTTACAAAATGGAATTCATTTTTGGATTCAGAATATCGAAATTTTCCTAGGGTGAATTTTTGGTATTTTTATGAAAACGTTCATTTTTTTATGAATAGTGAAAACACTAGGTTACTATTTGAAAACCGAGTTTTTATTTAAATTTATTTTAGGTAAAAATTGATACATAATACCTATATAAGTTCAATGTAATTCATTGGAGTCATTTTATAATAAGTTTAGATATATAAAAATTTTATTGAACTTTTCACCATCTTTTACCCACCTCCTAGGAGAATTTGAAAATTTACATAAAACTTAATTTTACCACTTATGTGAGCGGAATTTCGAAAATCAGAGAGACATGGTTAATATCAAGTATTAAAATGTGGTTCAATAAGATAAAAATAATTTTTGGTGAATAGTATATTTTTACTTTTATTTACCACGGTTAAAAGTTAATTGGGTAATTAATGGTAAAAATGATATTTTTATTACCCTAACACATGTTATAATCCTATTGGATAAGTATAATTAGACCAAAAACAACCTTAGGAATATAATATTATCATTTAGGTCCACTTGGATTAGATTAGGAAATTTATTATTATTTAATTCAAATAAGAGTTAAAAGAGTTAAAATCAATGTTTAATAACTAAAACATTTTTAATATAGGGTTATAGATAGAAAAATTTGACTATAAATATTCATCAGAAAGATAAAACGATTTCCTACATAATGGTATTTTATTTATAATTTTTAGACATTAAATAATTTAATTTATTTATGACAGAATGATGGTGCAGTAATTACCTTATTAATGAAATATTAATATAATTGATGTTATAAATACCCAAATAAATGTAATTTGAGACTTTTTATGAATTAAAATAATTTAATAGTTTAATATGACATGTTAATATTTATTTAATTAACTTTTTTCGAACTAATAATGCTATTATAAATTTTACAAAAATCAATTACCAAATAGTGTCAAAATTGGCATAAAATAGTTTTTAAAACAAATATTATATTATTAATTGATATTATATTCCTAAAAATATAAGGTTCTTAAAAATTACTTAGATAAGGTTATTTATATTAATATTGAACCACTTGGGGTTCTTGTTTTAGTTTATAGAAAGTTTGTTAACCATATATTGTAAGAAAACAAGAAGACCCGGTAAAAGTTAAATTATTTAACTTAGAGTTAAATCTAAATGATAAGGTTAAAATAGTAACCTAAACTTGTCTAAAACCTATTGGTTGAAAGGATTTCGACCCATCCCCACTTTATCTTTGAAATAAGTCACTTTGGAGCCATTATAAACCGAATATGACTTTATTATAAAATAATATTTTATGTTTTTCCTAAGGTGCCCCTCTCCTCCCTTATAAAATGACACATCCTCCCTCTTCTCTTTACACAATTTTGAGCCTTCAAGCTCAACCAAAACCTGCCCATTTCCCTTCTCAAATTCCCGATAAACATTATAGAGGTTCTTGTCTCCTCAAAATACCAACTCTAGTGCCTTAAGAGGAAGATTAAAAGGGGTGCGTCAGAGAAGAGGTAATCACCTTTGGAAACATGATTCTAGACATGAACATATATAATGTAAGCTCACAAATAGGGGAAGATGAGGACATTCATGAAGTAAAAATGATAGTTAGCATTGATAATGAATCCATAGAACATCAAGGAATATTTGATTAATGTTTAAGTCAGGATGATATTGATTTCCTTTGTTCACATGAAGGAAGTTTATCTCCTTGGATTGAATCATTTTTAAATTGCTCTTATGATGAAGTCTTAGGTCCAACAATCAGTGAAACCATTCAGAAAACCACTTTCATAGAGACCACTCCAACTTCCTTCTCTAAATATGATCAGGAAAATCTAGTAGATGAAACTTCTACATGTGGGGTATCAATCCTATCTAAAAATTTAGGAAATAAAATTGATCCTGATTTAATGTACCAATCTTCTGCTAAAATTCTGAACCAAACGGATCTTGAGTTGACAGAACTTACTGCTGCACTCAAGTATGCCTTCCTAGGGGACAATCAAACACATCCTATTGTAAATTCTTCTTCTCTTGAAGACAATCATGATAGGATGCTTCTATATGTCCTTAGGAAACATAAGAAATCCATTGGTTGGACCCTGTCTGATATTCCGGGATTAGCCCACTTATTGGGACTCATAGGATTGTTCTGGAATCTTATTCAAAGCCATTTCGTAAACCTCAACGTTGAATTAATCCTAATATCATGGAGGTATTAAGGAAAGAACATATGAAATTGTTAAAAGCTGGTATCATATATCCCATAGCTGAGATTGAATGGGTGAGCCCAATCCAAGTGGTTCCAAAAAAGGTTGTAATCACAGTGATAACCAATGAGGACGGATAGATTCTTCCAACAAGGGTGAGAGGTGGATGGAGGGTCTGCATTGACTATAGGAAGCTAAACTCATTCACCAAGAAGGACCATTTCCCCTTATCATTCATTGACCAAGTCCTTGAGAGAGTGGAAGGTCATGCCTTCTACTGTTTCTTAGATGGGTACTCGGGGTATAATCAAAGTTAGGTCTCCCTAGAGGATCAAGGGAAGACTACATTAACATGTCCATTTAGAACCTTTCTTTCAAAAGTATGCCCTTCGAGTTATTCAATGCCCCTTGAACCTTCCAATGGTGCATGATGGGAATCTTCTCAGACATGGTAGGGGATTTTCTTGAGGTCTTCATGGATGACTTCTATGTGTTTGGGGATACATTTGAGGGATGTTTGCAGAATGTGAAGAGAGTCTTTTCAGGATGTGAAGAAAAGAATCTAGTCCTAAATTGGAAAAAATACCATTTCATGGTTAAATACGGACTAGTTCTAGTCCATCTGGTCTCAGGTAGGGGATTGAAGTTGATAAAGCCAAGGTTGACATAATTCATCACCTTCCATCACCCAAAGCTATCAAGGAAGTGAGGTATTTCTTATGACATGCCGGTATCTATAGAAGATTCATCAAGGACTTTAGTTCAATCTCCCGTCCACTTTTTACTCTCCTAGTAAATGATGCTCCATTTGATTGGACAGAAAGCTGTGAGGGTTCATTCTCAACCCTCAAATCCTCTCTCACCTCTCCTCCCATTATAAAATCTCCAAATTGGAACCTTTCTTTAAAACTTATCTGTGATGCCAGTGACTTCGTTGTAGGCACTGTGTTAGGAAAACGTTGTGATAAAACTCCTTATGTTATTTCTTATACAAGTAAATCCTTAAATGATGACCAAATAAACTACACCACTACTGAAAAGGAGTTACTTGCTATTGTGTTTGCCTTAGAGAAGTTTAGGTCCTACCTTTTAGGATCCCCCATCACCGTGTTCACTAACCATTCTGCACTAAAATAACTCTTCCAAGAACAAGATGCTGAGGCTATACTGATTAGGTGGGTCCTTCTCTTACAATAATTTGACCTCACAATCAAGTATAAAAAGGGTGTTGAAAATGTTTCAGCCGATCATCTCTCTAGGATGGAATTCAAAGATAACTCCAATCACATTTCTATGTCTGATTCATTTCTTGATGAAAACCTATACTCTGTGAGTGACTGCCCTTGGTATGCTGACATAGCCAATTTCATAGTTACAGGAGTCATTAAAAAACTCTTAGGGATTCAAGATCGAAGGAAATTCCTTTATGATGTTAGACACTATGTGTTTGATGATCCATACCTCAATAAGTTCTGCCCTGACCAAGTCATTCTGAGGTGTGTCCCAGAATCTGAACAAGAGTCCATCCTTAAATTCTGTCATAGTGAGGCACGTGGAGGTCACTTTTCCTCTAAGAAAACATCTTCTAAGATTCTTCAATTTGTTCTTTTCTGGCCCACCCTCTCAAGGGACTCCTACACAGTTTGTCAAAGCGGTCTTAGGTGTCAAAAAGTGGGGTCCATCACAAAAAGGAATCAAATGCCACTCACTCCCATCGTAGTGGTTGAGATCTTTGACTATTGGGGAATTGATTTCATGGGTCCCTTCCCAAACTCTAGGGGATATCTTTACATTCTCTTAGCTATCTTATATGTCTCCAAATGGGTTGAGGCCATTCCTAAAAAATCCAATGATAATCAAACTGTGATTAGATTTCTCAAGGAAAACATCTTCTCTAGATTTTGAATTCCTAGGGTTATCCTTAGTGATCGTGGAACTCATTTTTGCAATCATCCATTCTCATCACTCATGAAAAAATATGGAATTTCTCAAAAATTATCCATTGCTTACCACCTGTAGACCAATGGTCAAACTGAGTTAGAAAATAGGGAGATTAAGAATATTCTTCAAAAAACATTCAATCCTTATAGGAAAGATTGGTCCGAGAAACTCTTGGATGCTCTTTGGGCATATCTTACATCATTCAAAACCATCCAAGAAATGTCACCATTTAGGTTGGTTTATGGAAAAGCATGTCATTTACCTGTTGAAATTGAGTATAAGGCCTTTTGGGCAGTTAAGAAAATGGATTATTACCTCTCATTGGTCGGAACAAACAGGAAATTAGATCTTAATGAACTGGAGGAACTAAGGATGGAGGCTTACGAAAATTCAATGATCTATAAAGCTAGAGTTCAAGCATACCAATCTAGGAATATCAAGGTCAAACAATATGAACTAGGAAAACTTGTTCTCTTTTATAGTTCAAAACATCATTTACACCCAGGAAAGTTAAGGTCTATATGGTCAAGTACTTTCATAGTGCATCATGTGTACCCCCATGGAGCAGTAGAGATTCAAGATCCCACAAGGGGTTACATTTTCAAGGTCAATGGTCAAAGGTTAAAACAATTCATTGAATCATTAAATAAACAGGAAATAGAGGTTGAGTTAATTGAGAAAATCTATGAACCAGGAAAAAATTGATAGATTTAGGATCCATGTCGGGTAACGACGTTAAACAAAGCACTGCATGGGAGGCAACCCATGGTTTTCAAGTTTCCTATAATTTTGTTGTTTTAATAACCTTTATATTTAAAATAGGATTAATTAATTATTTTTATATTTTAAAAAATAGACTGTTGACCCTTTCTTCTATTATGATTATGGATGGGTATAAAAGGGGAGCACCATATTCATCCGTGTCACGTGGTGTGATCCTTGAGTAATGCCTTCCTAGAAATTTAAAAATAAGACAATGTATCATCAGTTTATTTTATTTTAATGTGTTTGAAGGATTAAAATAAAAAAATAAAAAAATAATAATATAATAATAATAATAAAAATGGACATGGTATGGGTCATGGGTTAAACCCCTTCACCACCAGTGAAACCACAGGGAATCGAACCCAGGACCAAAGGGAGACAGGGGCGCACGCTTACCACTGACCTACGACTTTTTGTGCTTCCTTATTCTATAATTTTTATATATACACATATATTTTACTTTATTTATTATATAAATATATATATATATTGTTTTGTTTTTTTTGTTTTTTTTTTCATTTTTCTACTAGGGAACTATGAAAGTGACATGGATATCAAGGGATTAATAGGGAGCATCAAGAATTTCATCTTCAACCACCGGGTGACTTCATTCCATGATCCTCAATTTCAATTTAATTTTTGAACGTTCATTCTCTACCTATACCCCCTTCTAAATTTTCTTTTATTTAAACACTGGGGGTAGTGTTATTTTAAGTTGGGGGGGAGAAAAAATAAAAAATTCTTTCGTGTAAAAAAATGAATGATTTGAAAAAAAATAAAAAATTGTCTAAATGGATGGAAAAATTCCTTTTACTTTGAACGTGGTAATACACATTGCACACTTTGAAACTGTATATCAAAAAATTTAGCATGAAATGATTCTGATTTTAATCCTTGAATAATTTCATGAGCATAGATTTTGGAAAGTGTGGCTGTCGAATGTGATATTTCATCGTTTAAATTTTCATCCAAATAAAAAAAGATCACAATGCATGTCATTTGGATAGTGGGGTATTAGTTTGAGTTCATGGGGTCCCCCAAATAAATAGCATCGGTTTGGTGATCATTTTAGTTTTAATATGAGTATTCAATAAAAATAATAATAATAAATTTGCATGTAGAGCAATGAAATGACCTAATATGTGGCTTTCGGAACTTGGGGATCATGACTCCATAGTTGTCTGGCCCATAGTAATTTTATCTCTATTTTTTGGTAATTTGAATTTGTTTTTGACAGATTTAACTCAAGATGATGCCCGAGTATGTGGGATTCACTTGGTTCCCTATGGTCTTTGAGCCTGGGAGTCATCGGAAAAGTCTCGCTACAGGGGTTCACTCTTATGAGTGCAATTTCAATTACCATGGAAAAATTGAAAAAAAAACAACAAACAAAAAAAAAACAAAAAAAAAATAATAAACTAAAAAAATTGAATACTCATATTAATATTGAAATGTGATTCCACCTAGCGCTTCCGTCATTTCTCCCTTGAATAAATATGAACCCCCATGTCTATTGTGATGCACAACACATCCTCATACTTAATTGATATTGGATGAAATATGGAAATGAATTTGAACAAAGGAATGGGCTTGGGATTTAGATCTTCTTATGAAACTATCATGTATTAAAATATTTTGATGGGTTTCATGATTGTTTGGTATACGGTTTTTTGGTGATCATTGTGTATTAAAATGTTTTTGTAAAAGGGAATTCTAATTTCATATTGTTGAGATATATTTTTCTCGTGACTAGAAAAACATACAATGGGGGTGTGATTAGCCACTAAATGAGGATAATATTCATTGTTAATATATATAATATTCATGTTCTTTATTACTCATAAACACCTTTTATTGCATTTCACACTTTGAACATCATTTCACATTATGATTGTAATACCTTCTTAAAATGCACTATTATGTGGCACATTTTTTAACATCATTTAAAGTACCCAATGATTCATCTGATTTTAAAGAATGTAAATATCCATATTTTAATTTGATATTTTGGGAACTATATCTACACTTAAATATGAACATTTTACATTCAGGGATCAATGGAGGATTCATAAAGGATGATGGAGATATTTGGAGATGAATGGAAGCAATTCTAGAGAAGGAAGATTGGAGACCATCACACTGATGAAAATGTGGGACCCACATTAAAAACCCTATGAATCCCAAATATGGTGGGGGGATAGAATACATATAGAGTAAAAAATCATTCTGCAAGATCCAATGCTAATTCAGCCTCCATTGTGGTAATTTAGGTGGCCCAATTTAGAGATAAAATTCTTGGCCAAATTTTACGGCCCAAAAAAACATCCATCTAATCTAATCATATCTCTGAATCCAAAAATACAACTGGGCCCAAATTTTCCAGGTGTTTAAGAGACATCTGGGGATCCATTTTATTTTTCTACGGACCACTATAATTAGGCAATATAGAAGGTATTCCAAGTGCGTCTGTTTGGTAGATGAAAGATGGATACCACCTCGGGTCAAGGGTGGAAAAATCAACCCTCCCTCAACTTTCCACTGAACTATGCCCTACCAAAATTAATTGAGGAGACATGGACTGTTGAAGGATCATCAAAAGTCTTAAAAAACACCTATTTATGTCAATCGTGGTGGAGGAGTTGAGGAGTTTTGGTTATTTGTTCAATTGTAATGTTATGCTGCGATTTTGTTGTCTCAAGTTTGTCTTTAACATGTAAGTTGTTCAATTCACATTAGTTTCTTAATAAAAGTTCTTATTTTCCTCATATTCTGTTGTTAGTAATATCAATTTTATACCATTGGTTCATGGTGTGAATTTATTGACACTAAACCTTGTGACATTATTCACACAACGGTGGAGTGATCATTTTCTTTTTATTGTTTTCTTTAATTCTTCAATCCCTCCCTCATGAGTCTACTTCCCGCTTCCATTGAAACCATAGCATCAATGGAGGGCTAAACCACTTATGGGTTGATCCAAGGGAGTAGAAAGGAGATGGATTGGATGTTATTTATCACCCCATTAATGTATAATCACTTCTTTAATTGAGATTTTTATTTGATGATTTCTAAACTCCATCGTCCTTGTTGAATTTAAGGCCACACACTTCAAGTCCTAATACGAACCTTTACCTTGAAGTGATCAAAACATTTATCCTTCAAGTGTATAGGTGATTAGTATTAAAGTGTGTAGGAATTAAACCAGTAAGGAATGATGTTGTTTTATCTTCTTAAATGTACCCATCTCAAATATAAGAAATTGAAATCATTGAAAAGGAAATAAGTCCAATCCACCCCTAGTGATAACCTAGGATCAACTAACTCTTTTAAATTGAATTAACTTAATAATATTAGAGCTCATTTAAAACCATTTTAAATCAACCCATGTTGTCCACTTCATATCCATAAACAATTCATAGAATGTACGTGTCTATAGGTTACTTCTTAGATCTCTGAGGATTCGATAACCCAAGATAAACTACAAAGGTCATTCTACCTTCATCTCTTGGGTAAATTTGAGCGTGAATCACCACACCCATCACATTTTCTTGTACGTCCCTACATATACCAATTCCCTGACTGGTAAGAAGCTACTGGCCCTGCCCCCGCACACAAAGTCTGCACTGAACCCCTCTCACTTGCCACTAGTGGAAATGACCTAAAAAACGCTGGAGATGACCCATCTAGCCACAACCTCGGCACTACACTGGGTCACGTGGACACTGAGGTCAATTGTTACCCTCTTTACCACACATTTAGCACATGACCTGAGAACCTGAAAAATTCCTCTGGCTATTACTACCACCGTGAGAGAAATCCATCTGCCTCTTCCTCTTACCAGTAGAAATAGTACCAGAAACTGGTTCTGAACCGCCCTGGCCTGCACCAGTAGCTTCCCGCAAGTTCCTCTCCGTAATCAGCACCTGGTTCACAATATCATGCACTGTAGCATACCTGAAAACATTCACCAGTGCTCAGATGTCGTATCAAAGACCATCCTCAAAGTGTATAGCCCTCAACATCTCATCACCTACCAGAACAGGTGAAAAATGGTGAATCTCAGTGAAGAGGGCAGAATAGTCCATCACCGACATGGCGCCCTACTGCAGATTCATGAGATCTCGAGCTAGATCTGCCCTCAGAATCTCCAAAAATAAAAAGTCATAGAATAATGCCTGAAAATATTACCACGCCATGTCTCTATGATGCTCAGTCTGGGTGGTAACATCCCACCACCTCTTGGTGGAATCACGCAGCATATATTTAGCGAGCTTGACCTAACACCCTGGAGGCTTCCTTAAATGCTCAATGATAGTCTTCATAGAACCCATCCAAGAATCTGCAGCCTGTGGTCCTCCATCCCTGGAAAACATAGGTAGATTCTACTGCTGAAATATACACATAAACTCTACCATAGATGTAGCAGCCAACAGTGCTCCCTAGAAGGTCTGAATAAACCGCATGAAGCCTTCACAGAACTGTGCATTAGTGTCTGTGTCCAGTATAAAGGCTGGCGCTGCATATGGCTCTGCTGGAGGATCCATTGGTAGCCCATGACCTACCGTCTCTATATTATACTCATTGATGATCTCTTGGCGAACAAATTGAGGTCGTCTCTGTGGCATGACTCTACAAGCTCAAACACACGCCTCAAATCAAGATTATCAAGGACTAAGAACCAAAAGCATATGGAGGGAACAAGGAAAAGAGAAATTCAAGTTTTACAAAACAATACTACACGGTGTGTATAATAACTACACGATGTGTTTCCTCAAGTCTTTCACATGGGCGTGCACTCTGCCAAAATTGGTCGTGTAACACCCCAAAAACACGGTGTGTTGTCCACTCACATAGCATGTACTTGAATCTTATTCCCTGCCCGAGTCCCTCTACATGGCTTAGACACACACCTATCCTTTAAATGAGACTACATGATGTGTATGAGATCTACACGGTATGTACTGGATGAGCATCACTGGCCCATGTTGTATGTTACATGGTCGGGTACACAGCTCAGACTACACGACGTGTTCCAGATGGACACAACGTGTAAGAATTAGATTCCAACTGCCCGAGTTGTTTTTAATAAGACTGACTACTCGGCTGAAACTACACAGAGTGTTACACCCACACACGGTGTGTACACCACTCCATCTTCCCAGCCACATGGACAAGTCCACACAGTCTCTCCCCGATCAGCACTACACTGAATGTCCCTCAGGCACACGACATGTACCATATGAGCTTCGCCAACCTGTGTTGTTAGTTACACGACCGGATACACGACTCACACTACATGGTGTGTTCCATATGGAAACGGTGTGTACATGAAAAGATTACACTGACCTGTTTTTCTAGTTACATGGCTGGATTACTAGGTTACAATACAGGGCGTATACAATCGGTACACGACACGTGTCCTCCATGTTTTACTATCTTATTTTTCTTCCCACACGGCCTATGACACGGGTAGCAACTACATGACTTGTAATAAAAAAAATTTCCTATTCTTTCCGAACAGAAGAGTAAATGGCATGTAGTTAAAACTACACGGTGTTTATTCTGGGTTTTTTTGGACAGAAAGCCTTAGAAACTTCTCCAATGAACAAAAAAACACTGAGACCAGCACTGAAATGCCAAATTTCAATCTGTGAGGGCCCATACATCCCGTGAATCAAATTTTGGAATCTTATTCATGTTATAACAAGGTAAACAGTAAATGATCTACCAAATTCCGGTCAATGAGGGCCCATACTCTTTAAGAACCAAAGTTTGGTGTTCATTCCACAAAACCGTAAATAAAAATACCCTATCAAATTGTAGGTATTTTTTCAAGGCATCTATCACAACATCATGCTTTTACTAGCACAACATCTATCACAACAACATGAAATTTCTAATGCACCAACTTGGAATGGAAACTATGCATGGCACTTGATTCTAATATGTGTATAAATGATGCATGAGATGGCATACCCTCATCTCATGAGGTTGCATCTAAATAGAAACCAGGTATATAAATATAAACAACATACCACAAGTGCATCACCCAATGGTGAAAATAAAATCAACTATAAAATTGAGAAATCAAAAAATTGACAACTTGAGGTAAATTGGCTTTTCCCTGTACATGGGTTAGCTAATCCTGGGCATAACTTATTACCAAGTACAAATTCCATCCTATCCCTAGCTATAGGCACCAAATAGTAAATCAAGAGAAAAGAAAAGACTCTGATACCACTTTGTAATGTCTCAGACCCAGGTGCCACTCAACGAGTGCCCTGAACCCGGTTGGTCACATCACCTCAAGTGAATTTACCCAAATTCTTGAGGCTGCAACTAGCAGTGAGGGCCAAGGACTGATATTGGGGAAACTATTCCCTCATTTGTCAAAGTGTAGTGCAGCGGAATAAAATATATAATCAAACAACAGTGGAAGTAGTAAACAATATACAACTGAAATTGGCCACTAGAGTAAAAGAGAACCAGCAGTCATATATATAAGGAAGAAACATGTCTCTAAGTCTAGGAAAACAGCCAAAACTGGATACAATACAATCTAGAACAATCCAATACAAAGTACAAGTACTGAAAATGGAAACAAAACAGTGTAGTAGGAACTCAACCGCATCACGAGCCTAAGCTCGATCCCATGCTCTCCTACTCCTCTACAATAATCAAGTACCTATATTGGGACCCTTTCCCTTATCCACACCTACAAAAATATAATCAATTTGGGCCCAAAATATGACCCAAACATGGTGTGAAAAATAAATCCTAGTAGGCAACCACCAAAGGCCCGTGCCCAACCGATAGTGAATTTTTGCAACAACAGTGTGCAAAAATAAAATGCAGTAAACTAGGCAGTACTAAAAAGTAACTATCTCTACTAGTTACATTGACACTTTATTAATCATTTATTAATTCCATGCTTCTTCTTTAGCTTGGAAGTACAACATATTAAATCACCAAAGTGAATATACAAAGTAAACGTTGTCCGCAGACATGAAAATCCTTACTCTCAGGTAATCAGAATCAAAACCCACAGGTGATTGCCCATAGGCATAAAGAATATTTCCTACAGGCGTATGAGGTGTCTCCGACATGCATAGAATCTACTACCCACAAGCATGAGAACATTTTCCCACAGGATAAATGAAACATTGACCTCAGGGTAAGCAAGTAACCGAGCCGAGCCCAACACATAAGAAAGAAATTTATATACAATTCAACTCAAGGCAATTTCAAAGCATGGTAAAATCAAGGTATACCCTCGAGCAAACTGGCCAACCAGCTAAACAAGGGAACGCACCCACGGGGTGGACCTGGATCCAAGCAGGGATCCCAAGCAGTAGTTTTACATATTCATTAAATTACCTATGAAATTCTAGGTGCTTAATTAATCATGGCCTCAGTCATACGACACCCCAAACATGGGCGCATAACACAATGGTACACAAAAATAACATGACAAATAGAATTAAACATCAGAACACCTACCTTGATTTTCTTTGATCGATATATTTGAACGAAGCCTCCCGAATCATCCATGAATGACATAGATCTGGGATAAACATTTCCACATTCAACCTCAAATAACTTTAATTCGGAAAAGAATTGGTATGAAAGGATCAAGGAGAAGAAAGAGCTTACCCGTGTGGTTCAAAGTAGATTGACGGCGTAGGAATTGGGCTCCCGGTGTGTGGACGGGAGATCTTCAATGGTCTGACCGTCTATCCTGAGTTCTAAACGAACCCACTGCCTCCTCTTCTAAATGAAGAGGCTACTTTCCGTTTTAAGTGAAAAAAAACTACATGGTGTGTACTCTCATGTACATGGCTAGTACTTTTAATTTTTAAACTATTCCTCTGTCATCTTCTTTCCACCGCGGCACTATTCATTCATCGACTTGAGTACATGGTGTGTATTTTTGATTAAACAAAGTGTACTATCTCTCTGTTGGTGGCTACTTATACTGCCTTACTGTTCACCTTCCGACTGATTACATGGCATGTAAATACTAAGTACACGGCGTGTAGTCAGTTTTTACACCCTTTATGGCTGGCAGTCCTACACGCCTTGTGTACTCTTCCCACACAGACAAAGTACACGATGTGTGGAATAGTACATGGCGTGTACCCACAAAATTGGAGATTTTTCCCCATTTTCCTTATTTTACAAAAAACTCTAAGGAAAGAGGAAAAGAAGAAACCCATACCTGAAGAATAAGAACCGAGTTCATATAATGGTGAGATGGAAAATGTGTCAGGTATTTTTTGGATGATAATGAACTTGAGATACATTCATCCCTTGAGTATCATCTGGTATGTGTGTTAGGTAACAGTAAGAAATTATTGTGGGGAAAGATCATGAATATAGTTTGTGTATTTTGGAAACATGGATGATTTCCAGAGGAAACTTGGGAGAGGGAAATAGATAATAGGGCACAATGGCCTATTCTTTTGACTCTAAATCTTAGGGATTCTTGGGATTACATCTCAAGGATGAGCTGTTATATGGTGGGGATATTGTAAGAACCTAAACTTTTTTGGATATGTATCGAGCTTGTTTACACATGCACTTTTCTTTGTTTTGAGTACATTTAGTTTGGGTTGTAACTAGAGTGCATTTTGGTCAATATTTGAATTTTTTTATTGAAGGATGAGAGGTGTATGATTGGTGCATGGTTTTCCAAAACTGTTCACCCCAACCTAGAAAACCATGTAAACGCAAAAAGAGGGGATTCATATAGTAGTCTCACGCTTTTTCAAATCGTGCACCCCCTATAAGAGGCACATGGTTAAGGTACACAACTACGAGATACCAGGTGCCTTGCCTGGAAAATCATGCATGGAATTTAAATTAGTATAAAAATTAGTTTTCAAATTCTAACACCAACCATATTAAATCTAAATCAACCCCAACTCAGCCATAACCTTTTTCTCATGATTTTGGAGCCTCTCAGATGGATTCCAATCCATCCTGACATTCGTTATTGGTGAATTGAAGGACAAATTGAAGATATTGACTTCTCTGGGTATGTGGTTCCTTCCTGATTAGTTTCCCATTACTTTCCTATTCTTATCCCCTTATTTGAAGGGTTGATATTCTCTTTTTTATTAGATCTAGATTTGGTTTTATTTGATATAGATCTAAGAATGTAGTATATAGATCTAGAATTAGGGGATCTTGATTTATATGATCTTGAATTTAGGTTTAAGGACAAGATCTCATTCTAAATCATTGTTCTAGAGAAATTGGGGATATCCATTGGCAATCATTCATCATTATTCTTGAGGTAGGTGGTCTATTATTCAAATATCATTGTCATGATTCCAATTATGTCTATGAAATTATAGAATTTTCTTAGTTTGTTTAGCAATTGGAAGTCCCAAATTGAATTAATTAATGCGGTCAATTAATTAATTATGGGATTGGGTATTTGTTTGAATATTGGGATTAGGGAATTGAGAATAATTAATTATTGAATTAATTGTTAGGATATTGAAATTGTGGGGTTGGAAAAATAATTAATTAATAAAATAATTATCAGGATATTGATATTTTTAATCGGGAATAATTATTTGATTGAAATAATTATTAGAATACTAAAATTATGGAAATGGAACTAATTAATTGGTGAATTAATTGAAGCCATTTAATATGATTAATTTAATGTGAAATTAATTAACGGATTTAACAAGAACAATTAATTGGTGAATTGATTGAAGGGACTGAATGTGATTAATTAATTGTGGAATTAATTAATTTATTTGATGTGAATAATTAATTGGTGAATTAATTAAAGGGAATGAATGTGATTAATTAATTATTGAATTAATTAATGGAATTGATGTGAATAGTTAATTGGGGAACTAATCGAAGGGATTTAATATGATTAATTTTTCTGTGGAATTAATAAATGAATTTCACATGAGTAATTAATTGGTGAATTAATTGAAGGGATTAAATGTGATTAATTAATTATGGAATTAATTAATGGATTTCACATGAGAAATTAATTGGTGAATTAATTGTAGGGATTGAATGTGTTTAATTAATTTCTCAATTAATTAATGGAATTAACATGAATAATTAATTAGTGAATTAATTAATGATATTGAATGTGATTAATGAATTGTTGAATCAATTAATGGAATTGACGTGATTAATTTATTATTGAATTAATTAATGAGATTGATGGGGTTGATTAATTATTGAATTAATTAATGAGATTAAAGGGATTAATTATTTATTGAATTAATTAATGAAAATTTTGAGATTAATTAATGAGGTTGATGAGATTAATTAATTGTTGCATTAATTAATGAAATTAATGCGATTAATTAATTGTTTAATTAATTAATGATATTGATGAGATTAATTAATTACTGAATTAATTAATGGAATTTTGGTGATTAGTCAATTAATCAATTAATTATCAATATTTCCATGATTAATTAATTGGTGAATTAATTGATGATATTAATGAGATTAGTTAATTATTAAAATAGTTAAAGAGATTAAAGTGATTAATTAATTTTTTAATTAATTAAACTGATTGATGTGATTAATTAATTGATGAAGTAATTAATGGAAGAGATATGATTAATTAATTTTTGAATTAATTAATGAAATAAAGGTGATTAATTAAATTTTGAATTAATTATGGGATATTGTGATTATAAAATTTGGATAATCAATTGTTGAATTAATTATGGGATATTGTGATTGTGGATATTGAATAATCAATTGTTGAAATAATTATGAGATATTATGATTATGAAATTGAAATAATTATTTGATTAATTAATTATGGGATATTGAGATTGAGGATGTTGAATAATTAATTACTGAATTAATTATGGGATATTGTTATTATGAATTTAGATAATAAATTTTTGAATTAATAGAGGGGATATTTAGTTGTTTGATTGTGGTATGTAATTGTTGAATTAATTATGAATATATTGAATTGATTGATTGAGATAATTAATTGTTGACTTAATTATAGAGATATTTAATTGATTGATTGAGATAATTAATTGTTTAATTAATTATGTAGTTATTGAATTGATTGATTGATATAATTAATTGGTTAATTAATTCTGAAGAACTGAATTGATCTCGAGATAATTAATTGTTGAATTAATTATAGGGATGTTGAGTTATTTGATTGAGATAATTAATTATTGAATTAATTGTGGAGTAATTTAATTGATTGATTCAGATTATTAATACTTGAATTAATTATAGATATATTGAATTTTTTGATTAATATAATTAATTGTTGAATTAATTATTGTTATATTGGGATTGTGGAATTGGACTTAATTAATTATTGAATTAATTAACAAATTTTTCTATGTGTATGAATGGATTGATGAAGTAATTAATGGAAGAGATATGATTAATGGGATTGAGATGATTAATTAATAAATTAATTAATTAATAGAGTTTATAAGATTAATTAATTTTTGAATTAATTAATGGGATTGATATGATTAATTATTTTTTGAATTAAGTTATATATTTTATAATATTAATTAATTATTGAATTAATCAATGTTATTGAGATTATTAATTAATTGTTGAATTACTTAATCATATTTAGATGTTTAATTAATTGGTGAATTAATTAATGTACAGATATTGAGATGATGAATGGTAACAATGGTATCCATATGTGATATCGAGATAATGAACGGTATAAATCGAATTCATATGTGGTATAGTGGTAATTGATGGTAAAAATTTCATTAATAAGTTAAATAGAGATAATGAATGGTAACAATGGAATTTATATATGATATTGAGATTTTTAAGGGTGGCAATGACATTCATATGCGATATTGAGATCATAAATAAAAACAATGAAATTCATATGTAATATTGAGATCATGGATGGTATCAATAAAATTAATATTGATATTGAGATCATAAATGGTAACAATGATATTCATATATGTTATTGAGACAATTAATGCTAACAATGGCATTCATATGTTATATTGAGATAATGATTGGTAACAATGACATTCATATGTGATAATGGAATGTGTAATAGTAATAATGAAATTCAAGTATATGATATCCATTGGGGATAGTTTAGACTCCAACATAGGTGGAAACAGGTATTGAGGTATGGGTTCCCCCAGGAACCCATAGGTTTATGTCATTAAATAAAGAATAATTGATAATATTATAATTATTTACTTATGAATTTTACTTATTTATTTTTACAACTGCATACACTATTATTTATTTGATATTTTTTTGTAAGCCATTGGTAGTGGCCTACTATGTTTTAGTCACACTATAATCAGGCTGCCTCATCAATATTTGAATATATTTTACGGTTACATGATAGGATAAGGGAAAATGACAAATGTTAGATGGATGGGGTGGAGCATGGATGAGGGAACCAAATGTTGTTTGGGACCTTCTTGGTAGTTTTTTGTGCATTTACTTTTGAGTTTTCATTTTGACACTTGACACGTACTTTAGCATGGCATATCTATTTTTTTAGTTTGATATTGTATTTCCTATTTTTATCATCATGTGGTACACATATTTTATGGTTATGATTATTATTCTGTTATTTTTTATTATTTCCACTGGTGAATTACTCTGATAAAATAGGGTACAACCTTCTTGTGATCGATATTAGACCCTCACTGCTACTATGTCGCATCTAGCATACGAGGAGGCACGCTTGAGGTCATATGACTGACCGGATAGGGGCACCGTTGTGTAGCACCTAGTTCGGGATGTTACATGATATATGTGCTTGAGATTACCATGAAGGAAGAATTACAATCAAGTAGGTATGTGTGAGACAACAATAATGAAATATCATTCTAATTTACATAATGATCATGGGTATTATTTATGAAACAATATTCATTCATGGAGGTAGCTATGATTGAATGTAGTGAGGTTGTTTTGCGAGAATGGTTTGAAAATCATACCAAGAAGAAGTTAGATGAAAGTGAGGCAATCTTATGTATTTTCATTGTTAAAAATAATGAAAAGAAAAATATTTTAGAAGACCATGCATTGTATTACACATACATGAATATTGAGAATGTACCTGAAATATAATTTTCATGTATAGTGTGTAGTGAATTTTGAGACTAGAACTGAGTAATATTTCGGAAGTCATTCATACCAAATTATTCTACGACTAGTGAGGTCTATATTTCATTGGTCGTAAGGAATAATTTCCAGATCATCGTTTCAACAAGGAGACTAATCATATAAAAGTGGAAAAATTTATTGAGAAGGACTGATAGGCTTGATCATTGGATATTAATGGTACTTGAAGTTGTACATGAGAAAGTTAGACCCATCAAGATCATGGAGCAATATTAAGAGGTCATCCTACAATGAATCAATCTAGGAAAAGGAGCTTATGAAGTGGGTGTCTAACCAGTTACTGAAGAGACTCAAGACCGGGGGTCTAACTAGTTGAATAGTCGAGGGGGTCCAACCAAATGGGTAAGAAGAGTTGGATCACTGACTGGTATAACTAGTATCAACTATAGGATTGAATAATTGGGTGCATAAATGTTTTTTTAACTAAACTATTATAATTCAAAATAAGAAAATAGTGGAGAATCCATTGGGGGGGAGGGGTGTAAATAACATTTCAATGAGTATGTATAAGAATCAAACCATGTAAAAATATTGTGTTCTATGTTTCATTTACTTTTTCCTTTTCATATATGATCCATTAATATTAATTAGTTATTGAGTTTTGTATTAAAATTTGGTAAAAGGGAATGAAAATAATTTAATAAAACCAACCACACCAGATTCACCCCCTCTTAGTGTTCCTGTTTGATCCATTGGGAACTTCAATAAAATCAATTCTTTAATTAAAGAAGAATTGAAAAGGTTACTTTTTTATTAGGATATAGGCGAAATAGTCTTTACAAAAGTTTTACATGGACTGGAAAATATATATAATATATATTTGAATGTTAAAGATGCATAGTTGGAGGTTAAAGCAAAAATAATTAATGAGCTTGAAAATTTATTACTAAAGGACAAATAGGTACATAAAGATAAATATTTAATGGGAAGAAATAATGAAATTAGTTGAGTATGAGACTATTTTTCTTAACATAAAATTTCATGAATTATAAGTGAAACTGAGAAATATGGAAGATACACCAGTTGAGACTTCCCAAGAGACTGAGAAAATAAGTTCTTCTAAGAATACATATGATAAGAGTATCATTTCTAAAAGTCTCAAACTAGTAGCAGGAATAACATTAGATTATTTGAATATAAATCTATTACAAGATCATTGAATAAGGTAACTCTTTTTCCAAATAATTATTTGTGTACAAATACTATTTTTATGACTAGTGCATGTTCAACTATGAAATCTAGAAAACATGGGTAAATAAAAATACACAGAAATCCACTATATTTACAAAGGTGTATGTAAATAGGTATAAGATTTATTTTTCCACAAATAAATTTAAAAACAAATCTTATTCCTAAAATCAAGAAATTTTAAACATATTCAGAACGTGTCAATGATTAAGGAATCAACATTTATTAACAATTGTGGATCTATTAAAAGTTTGGGTATTATAAAATGATTTGTTTCCATAATATTTCATTTCTTAAAAATTAAATAATTCCCATATTTAGGGAGATCAGAGCTGAATAAAATAGTAAACCTACACAATAGAAGCAGAATTACCATAGAAGAAATCTGTCTATAAAAAAACACATATGAATAATTTGAAAATTTCTATGATTATCATCTAATAATGTGAATATAATACCACAACAAAAGGTAAATTAGGAATGTAAATAAGATGACTAGTTATCCTTGGTAATTAAACAGAATAAGAATATTTTTAAACAAAAAAATCTTAAGAATTTTTTCTAGAATGATGTGAAGAGTTTCATGCCATAGAAAAGATGCTCATATTATGGTAGGATAGGTATCAACATATACCATTGTGATTTTTTCATGAACATAAATACTCAATTAATTAATTTAAAATCAAAGAAATAATTAGTCTTGAAAATAAAAAACATGATTTATTTATTGAAAGAAAAATCTAATGAATAATTTTAAATGTTTTAAAAAAAGTGCAATTTATGAATGATAAAGATATGTATGAAAGGTGTAATAAATCTTGGAATTCAACTAAAAATGATTACTTTTTTTGTATGGACAAGAAACATTCATGAAGAATAAATGGAAATAATATGTGACTTCTTTTAAAAAAATCTTGTTAGGGAAAGGATCCAATACACAAAATAGAGATTGAGCAAGTTCTTAAACAATGGTTGGTCATATGTAAAAAAAAGTTGGAAAAGAAAAGAAATATAGAACATGCATAGAAAACTAAAACTACTCTTCTGAAAAATGTGAAGATGCATTTTTCATCTAAGAAGATTGTTGTGATAAGAAACAACTCTCAACCCCATTTCTATAAATAAGGATCATTGAATAACCACCTTATTCTCATATATACATTGTTTTTTTTTCAAATATGGAATTAAAGGTGAATCATGTATTCAAGGGGGACCTGAATTTGATAAAATTTGTGAACATATTAAATCTATAGATTTTCCATCATAGTGTAATATTATAATAATGTTTCCTTTTTAAAATATTTCAAGTAATAAAAGATGATTCTTTGAGTTTATTCTTGAATAAATCCAATAATAATGAACAAGTATAATGTGAGCCACTTTAGGGGGTACATAATAATAGCTAATGGATGTCTATTTCTCAGTTGATATCAAAAGAATATATGAAATTATAGTGAGGGATATATTTGATATCAATTTTCATAATTGTGGTATGTTGATTTCATTTTCTTATCTCTCATGAAAAACATCTCCAAAAAGGGAGAGACATATTACTTGATGAAAAAAGGGAAAATAAATTTTAAACGGGTAAATAAATTCCTATACTTGAATGTTTTTAATATTTTGGTTGATATTCACAAAGGATATTAGTTGAATTATTTTTGAACAATCCCTAAAAATTGGTTTAAGTGTTGGTATCACATACAAGAAATTTGTTGACAACATTGACTTTAAATTTGATCAATATTATTTTATACACCAAGAAATTATTATGTAAACATATAGTTCATTAATTTTAGATATTTTCTTATCTTGGAGTGATAAATTACTTCTCTAGAATAAATTAGACTTATTACTAGAAGATAAGAATGTGTTCTTAAAATCTTAATTTTGGAGATAAGAACTTGTTCCCAGAATTATATCTCTGGTTTTATTATCAATTTGGGGGAGAAGATAACATTGAATTTAGAAATGAAATGGGTAATGAAAAAAAATACAAATTGGGTGATTGAAGAGACCAAGTGGTTTATTGAAGTTGAATTTATTGTTAATAAGTTGTGGAGAGGACAAGTTGATGTTGGTTTTCATTGTGATGATTGTTGGACCATCCATAATTCTAAAGACATGTGCATAGATGTTTGGAGAATTCACATTATTATGTTATTTTAAGAAAGTGATTAAATGTAATGAAGAGGATATTGTAATTTTTTTTGAGAACTTTAGTACATTATCATGGTATATTTTGGTTAAAAATTTATTGGACTTTATTAAAAAATTTACAACCACAGAAACTATTCCAAGGGACCCACAACCAATACATAGGTGGGCAGGTCAACCTCTATCCTACTTGCATGGCGGTAGAGGGTTATTAATGGGAAGAATAGTTCCTCATAGGCTTTTTATAGGTGAGAGCATGCAAGGTAATGGATGAGTGGTCTATCATGGAGGAGGTGTGGCCCGTTAGAAGACTATGTATGTAGTGTATCTGAGTGCCAAACCCATTTCTAGGTCGAGAGGAAATGGGAAATGCTTTCAATATTATGGAGATACTGAATGATAAAAAAACTGGTGTGGGATAGTTTGAGTGGGTTACTGTTCATCCTTTAAAAACTTATGTATAAAATAAGGGTCACCTGATACCTTATATATGAGTTGTCCGATCAAATCTAGTATCATCTTCTACCTTCTTCTGAAGGGTTTCTTTATATGTTGACATCTTTTCATGAAAAAATTTATATAGATCATTATAAACTCATGAAATACATGGAAAAAATTGAATGGGTTTGTGAGATTCTTTGGGTTCATATACTGATTTTTTTGGTGTGTTTCATTATAAAAAATAGTAAAAGAATACCCATATGAAGATAGTGCGAAGTGAATATATTTTGTGTTGATGGTGATTACCATAGTTATAGAGCATGGGTTCAGGTCGTGTGTGTATATGGTGGAATTAATTCAGTGGAGTTAAGTTAGTTGGGAGTTTCTCTATAAATACCCCTAGACACGTTCATTATTTAATATGATCTTAACGAGAATTTGAGAGAGATGATATATAAATGGAGCCAGAAATAATGTTCTATACTCAAGTATGGTTTCTAAGAAATCTTATTGATCCCTTTTATATCATCTTATTTTCATTATGATAATCTCATTTCATGAGCTAGTGTAACATACAAACTATTTTTTTTTCAAATAATAAGAAGAATCAACCATATATAGTAATATGAAAATAAGTTTAGAGATAGCTTAGTTTTATGAGAAGGAGGAAGGAAGATACATCACATATTCAGTGATGCAATACATTCATGTGATAATATACATAAATGATTTTAAATGGAATAGTATATGTGCTTGATATTAGAGTGAAGGTAAAATTACTCACTCCCTGGTATTCAAGAGAGAACGATAGTGAAACTACATTCTGATTTACATTAAGAGCTTGAGTATCATGCTTGAAATAGTATTCATGCATGGAAACAAATATTATATCTTATAATGAGGTTGTTTCATGAGAATGGTATGAAACACTCATGAAGAATAAGTGAGAGTAAAGTGAGGTAGTCTTGTTCATTTTCACAGGTGCATAAAATACAATGCGGAATATTTGAGAAAACCGTACATTGTATTACTCACTCATGAATACTGGTAATATATATGCAATAAGGTTTTAAATTATAGCATGTAGTGAATTTTGGGATTTATGTCAGGTGTTATTTTAAAATTCATTCATACCTGAGTTTTTAGTGATTAGTGAGGTTGAGACATCATCAGTTAGAAGGAATAAATTTTTGTGAATTATTGTATTGGTGAAATGGTTATATATAGGCGATCAGAAATATTAAGGAAGATAAACGTACCTCATCAATGGCCATTGAAGGTACTAGAAGTTGTACACGAGAAAGTCATATCAAAAAATCTCATGGGGGATGACAAAGAGATCATCTTATAGTAAGAAGAGGTAACTTTTGATCTGGGCTCAAACTAATTGGTGAAGAGTCTTGAGACTAGGGGGTCTAACCAACCAAATGGTTGGGGGTATAGCTAACTAAGAAATATGTTTTGGATTATTGAGGGGATAAACAGGATCAATTGGAGTATTGACTATTAGGGTGTATAACCAGTTTCTTCGTAAACCATTGTAATTGATTACAAGATTATACTGGAGAATCTATGTTGGATGTATAACCAACTTGGACAAGAGTAGGTCTTAGTAATAGACCGTGTAATAATATTCATTAATTTTTTTATGTTACCATTTCATAAAATATCCACTTGTCTTAAAAGGTGATAATGGTTTTAATTAAAAATTAATAAAATAAAAAATAATAGAATTCAGTAAAACAAGTCACGCCCGATTCACCCCCTCCCAGTGTGACGTTACGATCCATTAGGCACTACAATATCTAGTTACTTAAAGTAAAGATCATAAAATCCAAATTTAATAAAAAAACATATTTATTGTGTAAAATGGTCTTGTTATCTATAAATATATATTAATTAAATTTTACCAATTGATTAATATTAAAAATGAAGCTTTTTTTCATTAATATTCAAAATGTGAAATATATAAAATACATGTGCTATATAAATAATTTAATACATTAATAATTAAATTTTTATATTATCATAATTTCTACTTAAATAACCCCTAAATATCTCTAGGAAAGATATAAGACTAAGATATTATCTATTAGAAGATACCAGTGGGGGTTCGTGTAACATGGATCTCGTGGTAATTTCCACAATCTCGATCTTCTCTCAAATTCAATTTCTCTTATACCACAACTATTGGGAATCAGATTGGGCTTAGTCTTGAGAAAATCCTAGTGATGTAGCATATTTTATAAGTTAGGATATGTGGGAATCTTAAATAACAATAAAAAAACTCAATGCCATTGTTTCCATTTTTTATATTGTTTTCATAGTGTCTCTATTAACATGTATATACCTGTTAATTTCATGGCTATATTATAATATTCAAAATTAATAATTATATTTTTAAGTATCATGATGTAATTTTAAAGTATCATGATTTAATTTTATATCAGTGTTGTGTGTGAGTAAAACTATTAATAATATTATTTATTTTAAAGGATTAAAATTTATAATAAAATCTTAGCTCATTACAAGTTTTAGATAGAGTTCGAGGATTGTGTTTCAAAGCTCAAAGGTTTGAGTATTATGGTGTAAAGATAACCAATACAAAATTTACTTCATTTCTTCCATTGAATCTAGGTTGTTTAACTCCTCGATATTTGGGGAGGTTGACACTATAAATTAGGAATTAGTCCTTTATTGCTACATAGATGAAGTTATCACTTTATGAAGCCCTATTTTTCAGTTTAAATTTTAAAATCAAGCCACTTATCAAATTTTATTTTATTTCCCTAACTTATTTTGAACTCTAAACCACTTGTGGATTGTCTTGAGTTCCCTTTGTTCATCCCTTGGTGGATATTGGATCCCTATATTGGCATAATTAAGATTGTTTGATCCACAACATGTTTTCCTACCTCTTTTTCTTTCACTATGCTTTCCTCTTATTCTTATTTATTAGGGGTTGTGTAAGCTATTTTAAGTTAATTTGGTTTAGTTTTTTGTGAATTTAGACATTTTATTGATATAATATTAAATGATAATGGTTTTTGAGTTTTTTCTTGGGTGTTCTTGATAGTGTGATCATATTTCATTACTCAATTTTATGCAGTGTTCCATGAAGTAGTGTTTAAGGTATGGGATTTGAGATATTTCTTTTCTTATTTATATGTTAATTTAAAACTATAATTCCATTATTTTATTTGGGTGTATGATTGGAATTATCTTACTAAATATAATAAAATTCAGAAAATAAATCGAGGGAAAGGGGGTGATTCACATGTGATTTACCTGATTCCACATTATTACTTATGTATTGAAGCTTCTCAATTAATATTAACTATTTTGAATCCCTTGATAATTTTTTATGTTTTTAAATACGATTTCATAATCGTTTAACCACTTAAATATGGAAATCAATTAGAATCATCAAAATTTGTAATTATAATGGAATTGTTTCTGTATGAGACTCTGAAATAATATGAAAGATAGATTAAAAAGGGGAATATGTATTATTGTTTTCTATGTTGTTTGGTGTGGTTTTCGGAAATAATTTTGTTTGGGATTTGGTTATGGTTTTTTCTTAGGATGTTTGTGTTTTTTTGGGAAGTGGTTTCGAATAGTTAATGTGAAAATAGAAGTGTTTTATGTTGTGGTAGTGGTAGTGATGTTTTAGTGGCTGTTTTCTAGTGATAATGTGGTAGTAAAAGAAGTTATGATAGAGGATAACGTGGTTTATGTCAGGGTTTTATTGGAATATGGATTTATACTAGAATTAAATTAATAACTAATTGATAGTGTACTGGGTTTAAGGGATAACATTGTGCTGGAATTGATAAACAATGGAATTTGAGTATGATAGGTGGTAAAATGGACTGGCAACATTAAAATGAAAGTACATATATAAAATGTAAATGGTTTTAAATGAATGCACCAAAATTAATGTAATGTGGTTGGTAATATAAAATTTATAAATTGGTAATGATATGATTGAATAAGAAGTTGATATTTTTATGTGGAAATTTTTTGGTAGTGGTGTGATCAGTTTATTTTGTGATATAAAGATAAAAGTGTATGTTGATAGGTGATAGTGATGATTTGGTGGTTGATATGGGTTAAGGTAATATTGATTTTAAGTGTGAACCTTAGTTTTGGGATTGTGTGGTCTATTATGTATTCTATGTATTTTTGTACTATTTTTTATGCATCACCACCCAAGTAAGATATCCTTACTGATGCCCATACGAGGATAGAAGGTTCAAGTGCTTTCTAAAATATATAGGTTATAGAGGAATCATATAGCTGACTGATCTATCTTCCCCTCTCCCTTACAAAAATAGTGTAGGATATAGTGACTTGATGTTATGATATAGGGAATGTAATGGACATAGGTTAGAGTGAATATGATGTAGTTGTCGTGTGACACATGGTTGGGGTCATTCATGGTAGGAGGAGGGCATGAGGTTTATGTCCTTCATGTTCACACTACCCTACTATGATGAGGATGAGGTTTGGGGTTGTGATGTAGTGATATGGAATGCAGTTTTGGGATGTGATATGTTGTTGTTATGTAGAATATAGTAATGTTGATGATGTAGATGTGGTTGAGATGTGGTTGTATGTATTGGGTATAGAACCACTGATCTTTAAGCACCCATAGAAACATCAAATGTGGAACAAAGTCCAAAACTTCTAGAAAATTACAATGATATGAAATAATGTAACAGAAATTAGAAGATAATGCTCCCTAGACACTACACCTTATCACTTCAAACTCCAAAACTCACAAAATCTCAGAATAAGCACAGAAGATAAATAAAATAATTAAATGAAAGAAAATAAGAGACTACGTGGTTTAGAATTATTACTATCCCATAGGAGAAAGACACTACCTTATTTATAATAATAAAAGAAAAATGATAACCATTTTAATTTTTTCACATTACATTTATATGTTACTCCACCCCACCTATTTATAGATATCCCAACTCATGAAACTGATTCCATTTTCTTTCAACATTAATAAGGAACCCACTATTTATCATGAACACCAATGGTTTCCTATTAATTGAACCACCACAACAACTATCTTTTGGTGAACAGTTTAAGTTATTCTCTCATAACAATATGATGGTTATTTTACAGCCCTTTCAAACCAAAAATAATTCCTTACATAATTCCATCAATGTGATTTCTATGCAAGTTAGATCTTCTAAACTTAATTTATCTATACATGTTCACTTGCTACCAAGTTCCAAAACATGTCCTTTCAGACCATACTTGCCTCTTATAGTCTTATACTACTTCAAGGACACCCCAAAGTTCAAATCCCAAGTTCTAAACATTCTCCATCCATACATAAAGATATGGAACTTGAATAGTAGTTTTCATACATTCCCAATATTAATTCACATGATGATTGGTTTCAAGGATTCAAGGAAGAAAAAAACACTTAGTTTTTTTGAACACATTAACCTCTATAAAAAAAATTAGCATCTCTATTTCTCCTTTTGGTCACCCAAGTACAATTAATTCGTAATATTACCTCAGAATTTTTCATACTAATACCTTTGTAAATATTTCAATCAGACTCTGACTACCATCGATATTCATTATTTCTAGAACATGGTCTTCTAGAAGCTTTTGAGAGAAATAAAACTTCAAATAAATGTTATTTTTATGTAAATAAAACATTTTAATATTCACTAGATGAATCAAACTCAAAATTTCAAAAAACAATAATCCACTTTCCTAAATCCCTCTGAGTTCTTCCAAAAAAAACTTTAGTCAAAACAATTATTTCCTTAATTCTATGAAAATTTTGTACTCTTCTTATGTAGTTGAATTTGAAACTACCAGCTTTAGTCTTGACATCCTTCTTATAGTTGTTACTCTAAAAGTGAAAATAAAACCAATGTTAATCTTCAGTACATTTTTGTCCCCATTAAAGTTCATATAAAAAACTTACAATATATTTTCTATTAAAAAATGAAGATAATGTTCTTACACGCCATTTAGATATACAAGAATCCACTTCAACACTTCGAAGTGTTCATTTCCTAGATTCATCATATATTAGCTAACAAATCTAACTGTATAAGAAATTTCAAACCAAGTAAATACCATCACATACATCAAACTTATGATAGTTGATGTTTTAAGAACTATCATTATATATTTATCCATATGTTCTATTTTAGTTTGTTTCTATTTGGATAACTTTGAGTGACCATCCAAATGGGCAACCATAGGTTTGTATCTTATCATTTTAAATTTATAAATGATATTTTAGATCTAATAATTATGTGACTAGACTAGAGTTCCAATATTGTTATCCCACTTAATCAATATCTCTAAAATCCAATTATCTTTACTAAGACAATTCATCTCGAAATTTCCTGACAAATATACTTTTAACTCCTTAATATGATCTAAATTTTAACCTTTTAAGAGCATATCAACTATTTATAAGAGAATAATTACGTAACTTCCATCATTAAACACATTCTATTAATATAAGTGGACAATATTTTTCTCAATAAATCCCTTCTCATCCAATAAGGCATTGAACTTTTGGTTCCACTACCTTGGTTATTGCTTCAAACGATATTGGATTCTTTTCAGCTTCCAAACCATGACTTCATTATATTTATAATTGAAAGTTTATGGATACTTAATAAAGATATCCTATTATAAATCACCATGAATGATGTTTATTTTTAATATCTAACTATTTTTGATGTAAATATTTTGAAACTAATAGACTTAGTACTATATATATTGGTGTACGTTTGACGATAGAAGATTTTTTAGACAAATATTTCACTTTATTAAATTGAAACCCTTTAAAAACAAGATTACAATTGTAGAAATTTCTCCCATCATCTTCCTACTTCAAATGATATACCCATTTATTATGTAGAAATTTATTTCCTCATGGTGATTTTGTTATCTCCCAAGTTTCATTTTAATGCAATGAATCTATTTTATCTTTCCAAGATAACTTGTGATTTTGAGATTTGTGGATAATCACTTATTATTTTTGAATATTGGGTTAAACTAAATATATTTGAAGTTAGTAGTGAAGATTATTTATAAACCTTTAAACTGATTGTATAATCTTGGTAGACCTTCTCAATTCCACCTGAGGTTTCTTTCCTTCTAAAATTGATTCGTATTAATCATTTACTCGTGATTATGAAGCCTTAGATCATTCATGTAATTCTAGAGTTGATTTAACTATCAATATTATAGTACTTCCTAAAATTTTTATAAAATTATATCTTTTATTCAGTTAAAATTAGATATATTCCATTGATTATTTTCTCTCAACTCCATCTTCCACTAAGTTACAAACTTTCCATAAGATCATCTCATAAAAGAGACACATTCCAACTTATAATAATTTTTTTTAATTTTCCAAAATCAAAAACCAAAATTATTAATCACCATAGTCTAAAAAAACATGTTTAAAACTTTCCTTCATGATTTTCCCTATCCTAAGAATCAATATGGATATTGGTAAGACTTTTGAAAAAATTTAGTTGAGGGACATTTATAGTTCTTCCAGACCAAACTTGTTATAGAATCTTCTACCCCATTTTATTATATGAACATATATTAAAGCGATAAATTGAGAAATTTAAATCTCCAACCTAGAACTCCTAAGTGAACCCTATATAAAACCTCATGATTCTAGATTTCTCATTCGGAATATGATTCATCTGCACCACCACACCATTTTATTTTGGGATCCTAGGTATATTTTTATTGAGCCCAATTCCTTTTCTACGGAAAAACCTTTAAAATTCCATACTATCATACTCACCTCCACTATTTAATCTTAGGAACATAATATTATTTTTTATCCTCTTTCTCCACCATGAATCACCATTGAATAAAACTCAAAAAACAATGCATATATTCTTGAGGAAATATAACCATATGTTACATGTTTAATCATAGATGAAAGTAATATAATACACCAAAAATCTATAAGAATAGACTAGATCAGGCCCCAAAATGTCTATATATATGAGCTCTAAAGTTTATCCATTAAGTTTCCTTTCATTATTGACAAAACAAAACATTGCCATTATTTCCTTGAATATATCCCTAAAATGTTCCAAAATCCATGCGAGTGTGATTTAATGCTCATTTATCCACTAAGTCTCACATATACTCACTCATGTTCCTAAGATGGTAATGTTAAAACTATATATTTTTAATAAATTTCATTATAAAAATAGTTTCCCTTTATAAAATTCCCGTCAGATATAATGTTATATCTTTAACACCTCTATACAACTATTAGGAATACCCAAGTGGTCTTCTATACTCCATTCAAAAAGGTTATACAAAATATTAATTCATCATACTATCCAATATAAATTAAATTATTCTATAAAACAAGTATGTTATAATCTCTATAAAACCCCAAAAAACTTTTTTTGAGATACTAACTTTCACATTGACATTCCCCAAAATCTCAAGATCCTTATCATCTACAAGATGAAATTTATGGAATCATCTTAAAACATAGTTAGTCATGTTCCCCCTCTCATATATAGAATGAAATAATACCCCTAAATCAATAATCAATGATTTCAATAGAGTATTTTCAATGAGTAGTAATCTACTCCCTCCATCATCTATGGTATTTATGGAATTTATTAAAGCACCACTTTTGTAATTTACTTTATGATTGATTTATTCCTTCTTTAGAAACCCATTTTTTCATAATTCCAAAATACATGTATGGTCCGGGTCAAATTACATTGAATTATTTACCACTCATCTTATTATTTACTTTGATCACTGAATAGAATTTCCTCTACCTTCTACATTGAATATAGTTCTACCAGGTTCTTGGACTTCCCTCTTTTTTATTTTATCATTCAATATGAGATTAGGATTTTCCTCATATGTAAGGATGATATTACTATAATAATTTTTGATAAAATAAAAATTCAATCCCAAGACTATAAGAGTGATGAAAGAAATAATAAATCACACACAAAATTTGAATAATTTACTCATATCAATTCCAATTAACTTTATATCATGTTGAATTTATTGACATGATCATCCACTAGACTTCCTTCCAAAATTATCTTGTCTAATAACCTCCACCCTATGAACACTTTTTTCATTGTTTTTTACTTATCATACATATCATTAAGGGAATTTATCAATTTCATGGTGGTATTTACCTCTGAAATATTATGTGAAACATTCCTTTCCAATAAAATCCATATAACACTAAGTTCCTTCATATCAACCCTTTCATTTTAGGTTATTTAAATATTATCTTATTTGAAAATTTTGAATAGAATGTCAATGTACTTTTAAAATAGATAATCCTCAATCTATATCCTCTAAAATTAGTATTCCATCCTTTCAAACATTTCAATATAAATCTTTAAATATTCTAATTTCATTCATTACAAAATAAAAAACTCCAACTAAAACAAAAATATTTATAGATGAGAACATTGCTGAAGAGTCTAATTATTAGTGCATCAATAATTAATAAACCATAATATTTGAAACCACTAGTCGACTCTAGAACCATCAACCTAAAATCACCCATAAATCATTAAACATGGAAAAAATTACAAAATTATAAAAATAGACAAATCTATGAAATGATGTATCGTAACTGATAAGATAATACACCCTATACACCAAAATGTTACACTTCACACTCAACCATTTACAACTTTCTTAACAAGCACAAAAGATGAATAAAATTACTAAAGGAAACATAATACAATATTAATTTGTTTACACTTTGTCTTACATTATAGTAGAACATAGATTTTTTCTTTTTACTAAAAGGGTAAGAAAGATTGTAGTTTCAACACATTACATAGACAAGTGATCCCACCACATATATTTAAAGGGGTCCAACTAGTGAAGTAGGTTCTAAAACATTATTATATTCCTAAGGATCCCACCATTGATCATGCCACCTTCAGTTTCCTATATATTTGACAACCTCAATTGCTATATTCCGGTGAACAATGAATGTTATTATTAGATATCCCTCTAATGATTCTTATAGACTTTAAAAACCACTAAACATTCATTATATATATATATATCAAAGTGATTTATATATATTCTAGAGATTCATAAATTATATTATAATGACACCCTATATCCAAAGGTACCCCTCCTAGGATGATAATAAAGGAAGAGAGATATTGACCCCATGAATCCTACCTTTAGTGGGTCACTAGCACCATGGGTATAAAAAACACACATATGGAAGGAATTACCCTTGATAATAATCAAGTAGTATTAAGATAAATAACCACTAAAAAACTCCATAATAAAAAGAAAAAATGAAAAACCAACAACATCCCACAATTCATGTAATGTCATATGAATACAAATGAACATCTCTAAGTAAAGTTCCAAAGACAATACTATGATAGTAACTCAACAATAGCTCCAATACTCAAGCTATTAATGTGTAGCTCAGTCCCTAATTTCTTCCTGGAAAATAAAAATTGTTTATATATACATAGGGTGAGAATAACATGTATTCATAGTATGATCACACCCAAACACTCTAATGAAAATGTGAGAAGATAATAATAATACCTAGTAAACAAAAAACTGATTCAACAAGGACCTATTAGGTCAACTAGTTATTAACCTTGCCAAGGATCACTCATCAAATAATTCATCCAATTATAATAATATAAGTAAAAGAATATAAAAAAGGGGTACCACGCACCACTTTCCCACTGATATCATGATCTCACTCCCTAATGTCATACATCGTGGAACTCACATCCCTTCTGTAAAATCATGTTAGAGGACAACTTGGTGATTGCATTATGCTAATAACCCCATGTGTAACTAGACATCACATCCCATCCAAAGACACCTGGGAGACCTCATCCTTCCAAGAACCCTCACATGTAACTGGTTATCTCATCCACATCCTCTCGTAACCACTTCCATATATCAAGTATATTAGGGTATCATAAATATGTAATACATCAATCTAGTTCTCTACTCCAAAAAATCACAACCTCCATTATAATCTACATCATCAATCTCATTAACTGAAACATATGTGCACTATATCTGTAAGCCACCATAAACTGTATATAAGAACCTCACCTGGAAGAGAGAGTAGGTAAGAGGGGGTAACCATCCATCTGTCCTCACCATGTTGGATGTTGGAAAAAATACCCCCATAACATTTGGGTGTCCACATATAGTACTCATTATGGATTGGGTGAGTATAGAAATAATATGAATTTTTTTAATAGTTACACACAAATCCAACCTAAGGGTTTACACAAAAATATCCACCAAACCACCAAAACCTCTACAAAATCACTGTAACATGACCACATCATTGTAACAGATAATGAAACACACCACACAATTGCAACACACAAGCCGCACAACCCCACTTTCAATTAAAGTTTCCACTGTTTCCAAATTGTTTTAGTTTTCACTAAATCCCATTCACTAATACATTCTATTTATCAATACCATAGGCCATTTATTTACCTTTAAATTAAAATAATCCAATTATCACACATCAATTTCATATTACTCAATTAACCACATCACATACAAAAATTTTCAATATTCATTAAACAAATTTAAATATTCAAATTAAATATCATTTCCCCATTTACTACTCATTTATTTCCATGTCCTAAACATTTAGTCCAATACATGTTCATTTAATTATAACTAACCAACTTTGAAGCATTCCATGACTATTGGGAAACCACCAAGACAACTCCCAATGTCATTAATCATTTCCATATTAATTCCATGTTCCTATGTTAAAAATTACCACCACATCTCCACAAGTAAAACTCAGAAAAAAACACCCAAAATTCCATCCATTACACATTCCATCACATAAATAAACTCTACAAGAAAAGGGGAAATAAAAAAATCCTTAATTTTCACACATCGGGTTCAATTACCTTATTTGAGGGAACAACCATTTTCATAAGGGTGATTAAATAATTATATTTTTGTGAAAAAAACATATTCATAGTTGCAAACACATTTCATAATAAATATCTAAGAAATAATCATAGAGAATAAATATCCTGAAAATAAGTAAAACACCTGAAAATAAGTAAAGTTGCTGAAATTTCTCCCATTCCCCATCAATTCATTTATGGACAATTAATTATATTCATTATGACAACTCTTTCCATCCACCAAAATGAAAAAATAATTTTAATATCATACATACAAAAAAATAAATAGATAACTCAGATCCTATACCCAATATATTTTATTCATTGTACAATTGGTTGTAGCTAAAGGAATTGAAGAGAGAGAGAGAGAAATAGAGAGTTGAAGAAAATTTTTGAATCCTTTATTATAAGGGTTTTTTATTCTAATATGATATTTCTAGACTTGTTTCAAGATAATTTGGTGTTTTCTAATGGTAAGAAACAAATAAAAATAGAGGAATAAATTTTTAGATATTTAAATTTCAAAAGACATGTACAGAGATGAAACCTCAATTAAAAAAAGCATAATTTAATTCAATATTTTATAAAAACTTAATAGAAGAGTGATTAAATCAATCCAAAATATTAGATTTAAGTTTAAATGAGTTGAAATAATTAATTCTCAAGATTTTATATATTAAAAAAATAAAAAAACACATTTATTAGTTAAAGGGAATGAGAAAACTAGAAATTAAAGAAAAATCAGTTACCCCTATGCAACTCTTGCACAGTAAAATTGGGTAAAAGAGTTTTACTCTTACATAGTTGGATACCTTTAAACATGCTTTATAAAATCCAAGGTACCCTTAAATGAATCTTAGGATCCACGAGTTTCCATTACCCGAGTAGGGATTTACCCTTATGAGAGTTGTAGGAACCCAAATATACCCTTACACGAGAAACAAACTACCCTTAAATGGGATTTATAAATATGCCCTTACTTTTACATAGACCAAGGGAAACAATAATTACACCCATTATACTAATGTATTCGGTTATACCCTAACACATTAGTAAGGATACTCTTATGTGGTTATTACAATCTCACTGGAACCCTTACAAAACTCTATAATTTTAATGCTACCATTAAATAATAGTTTAAAATGAAGAATTACATTTATTCATGAAGGGGAAATGGGTATTAACCTTTCACAACATAGAGAAATCATCACTTATCTATATAAGCCTTATGAATCTTTAATTTCATGCATAATGGAAAATATTTTATTGAAAATATAATAATTTTAATTTAACAAACTTATAAATAATAAAGAAAATGATTTATTATTACTTCTAAAATTTTAAAAATACTTCCAAAAATAATAGAATAATTTTAAAAATTCTAAATTAAATTACAAATAAAATTTTAACACATTTAAATTAGTCCTCGAATTTTTAAAATCTTTTCAAAAATACTTTATAAATTAAAAAATATTTTAAAACAACTTCTAAAATTTATAAACCTACTCTCAAATCATATAACACCCCATAATTACAAAATACATGGGGAAATATATACCCTTACATAAAATACCTTGTAAACTATTCTCATCTTCAAGAATTAAAAAGAACTGGGAAAAAGTGGAAAAGGATAGTGGATAAATGAACTGCCCCATGAGATACCTCTCAAGGACCTCACCATGTTTTAAATACATAAACCACTCGAAAAACAATCTGTCGATAATATACCTATCAAATAGTAACAAGGACACATAGATGGACAAAACAAACCCAACAACAAATACATAAAAATCAAACGAATTTAAACAAAAAAAATGGAAGGGGACACCTTTAGAATCAATTACATTATATTTATTTAAACATAAAACATTGTTATATCTTTTAATTAAACAACTTTACTAAGTAATTCTATCAAATTAAAATACCTACATGCTTTATCCTCATTTTAAATTCATAACATTCAAAACTTATCATGATTAATATTTCATGAAGAAAATATATTATAATGGTTTCATAATAATTTTTTAATAAACATATATATGTTATTTACAAAAGTTCATTAAAAAGTACTATATAATGAGTTTCAAATATTTTTTTTTCAAATTATTCATTACTTTTTAGATATGTATCACAACATTTCATATAAAAAAATTTAATTTCCAAATCATGATAATAAAAAAATTTCAACATGTATCTTGTATTTATAATCTAGAAATTTAATAAACATTTAAATGAATAATTTTTATACTTCTACATAAAAAGGTATTTATCAAAAATGTCTTTGAGAAAATAATTCTAATAGATTTCACAAAACTTATTTTAATGTAATTCTAAGTTTCATAAAATATTTTTTGAAGTTTATTTAAGAAAACCTGTATAACAAAAATCAATTTTTATAAATGGGTCTAACTAAATATTATTGCACAACAAAAAGAAAACTTCAAAATAAAAAAAAAATACTCAAGTCATTTTCCATTTCCAAAATAATTTTATTACTATTAATCAAATCAAACTAGTCAACAAGTTAATTGATTTATTTTATCAGATATCACATAATTTAATTTATCCACCCACTACTATAATTGAAATTCGAACATGTTTTTCTTTTTAAACAGATTGATGATTAAAAACAATTAACAATGATATCTAACATTCCATATTCAACATGTTTTCGATAATAACTCACATATATAGAAAAGTTACATGATCTCAACAAATTATTTTTACTCAATTAATACAACTCAACCATGCACTTTACCACATTAATTTCTATACACATAGATTAAAAATATGATAAACCTATTTAACATATGACATGAATCACAAAAAAACATGAGGATAGCGCAATCCACTTCATCTATAAAGGTTTTCTCCCTATTGTTTCAGAAAAACATTATTTACAGGGAATAAAATCAAGAAATAACTACAAAGTATTTAACATTCCAATTTACATTTACCACTGGTGCATACCGTTACTCCCAAGAGTTCTAAATGTAACACCTCATAAATTTTCTCAACCAATAAAAGCACCAATATCTATATAAAAAGAGTTTTGGAAAGAAAAAAAATAAATGAATCCTACCCACCTCACCATGATATTGTCTTATTTGGGAAGCATTGACTCACCCACATGGTATTAGAACGTGTTATAATATAACATTTTTTAAAGCGGGAAAGGGTTTATCTTACTCAATATACTTGAATTAATAACACATTCTACCAACATGGGATTAATCACAAAAATCCAAACCCATTGGATATCATTAAAACACTTTCATCACTTATTTCATAATAATTATGGTGTGGTAAGAAAAATAATTTCCATCAATTCCAAGATTTTTCAAATAACATTTTCTATTACCCAAATTAAGTGATTGAACTTTATGGGCAGTGGGAAATTCCATCAATACGTACACAATAGAACAAACAATTACATTAGGGATACATTTTCTCAATAGTAAGATAAATTATATAAAATATGAAATAGGTTTCCATGTTAATAAATATAAGGTGTTCCCAAATTAGGGTTCCTTACGGAACAAATACTTAATAATCATCCTTTTAAAAATCATATTATAATTTGGGAACATGTTTTTATCAAGTCATATCGAGACTTAAATGAAATAGTAAATGATGTAATCAAAAATAGAACATAACATTTCCTTGTCATTTCTAGGAAGACATAATGAATTTAATTTAAATAACATTCGCATGTATCCATGTTAAAAATAAAAACTGTATATTCATCATCTCATGCATCATTATAAACATACTTAAAAATGAAAATATAGTATCACATTATTACTAAGGAAACATACTTCCAACTTCATATGAAAATTTATTCATGATAGGTTCTTGTGATTAATTCAAATACCCAATTACATATACAACATGACTTCAGAATTATAAAAATAAAACATGCTCTCAGACCACAAAATTAAAATATAACATGATTTATTATTATATTTCATGATTATTATGATCAAACAAAACATTATTTAAACATTTCATTGCTCAGGAAAATATTATTATACAGTATAATAAGGGTAAAAATATTTTAATTCCTTATTTTAATACAACATGATTAGTACATAAGAAACTTTGATATTATAAATACAATATTCTAAGAATATTACATGCTCATGATTCAAAAACATGAAATTTCATAGTTACTAAAAAAGTTTACAACATTAGACATTCTTTCCATAAAAAATACTCATGGATTAACCTATAAGGTTCAATTATTTCATCCCAAAATATTTTTTATTAGTCTTGAAAGGAAAGAGTTATATATTTTAAATAGATATGGGCCTCAAAAGGTTATTACAAAGCATGATTATCATTTTACATGAATTTAAACAAAAAATGGTATAATAATACAATAAATTCCTAACAAGTGTCATCTGTATATGATGAGTAGAAATATAACAAATGTTATGAAATTCACATTATGATGTTTAATTAATATGTATAAACAATCTATAATAATAGTTATATTTACTATGTTTTGAAGATGAGATGGATTTATTAATTTGGAAAACATTCATATTGTTAAAAGTTATTATTGAGCATTGTTATCCTTTTTCAAAACTCAGAAACAAATGACACAAAATTTACCGGCTTGAAATATATTCTTCAACACATTCATAAAACATATAAATGGGTTTATACTACAAAAACATAATCATCCCAAAAGTTAAGGTGCATGTTATACATGTCAAAGTTTCAAAATTCAAATGAATTATCAATAATTAATATGATCATTTATTTCCATTAATTTAAAAATTTAAAGATACAAAGATAAGTTTTATAATAATTATATAACATATTATCCTGATAAATTATGAATGAAAAGAAAGGCATGGAAAATTAACTCACATGGAAAGAAAAGTACTCTTAATCATGGTTTAAAAAAAATAAATTTTTTTATTACAATATAAAATTTACTCAAGGTAACATAAATTATAAGGGTTTTAAAAATTCATTAGTAATTCACAAAAAAATACACTAATCATTCTTATATAAAATTTACAAACATTAAGAAACCAAAATGGCATGTCAAACATTTTAGAAATGGAGGTAAAATTCAATTAATGAAGAATAATTCTATAATAGGAATGGAAATAACACACTCAAGTCTTAAAAAGGTTCAGAAAAATATCTCATGCCAGATTCATTTAATTTTACTCCCTTAAATTATGTTATATAAAAAATTTAGTAAACAAGAATATTTTATTTAATTAAATTCTTTTTATGTTCATGAATTCACCCCATTCAGTCACAAGAATAAAAGAGCACGATATATGTAGCTTTCTAAGGTCTTTAACTTGAAAGTGATAATAATTCACTTGGACATTCAATGTTATTAAAGACCTTGCATTGGATCATGAGGGGCACTAAAATATCATTTCCTAGGCATTATCTATAGCCCATATCATACACTGGGATCTATTAATATAGATTTCATTCCAACCCATACATTTCTAAAATGTTTCTACCCCCCAGGTTTCATATTATCTCTCAAACTAACTCTTTGATACCACTCTATCACAGAACTTCCATATAAAGGTATCTGAACATGGATGGAAATGAAGGAAGATAGATAATGACCTAAAAGTACCACCTTTAGTGGGCCTCAAGTTAGTGGCCAACACTAAGGGTATAAAAATCTCAAATAAAGAAGGAATTACCATTAATAATAAACAAGTAGTACCAATATATAAGATGTTAACCACCAAGAAAATATAAAATATATGGGAAAAATCAAAACCCAAAATATCCCATAGTGCATGTAATTTTACATGAATAATAAAGAAAGTCTCCACGTAAAGCACCAAAGACAATCATTGGGATACATATCAATAAAAACTCCAACACTGAAGCTATTGATGTCAAGATCAGTCCCTGAAGTCCTCCTAGAAAACTGAAAATTATTTTTTATATATTTCAAGTGAGAATAACAATTATAATTAGTAGGATCATACCCATGTACTCTGAAAAAAAATTGATTAGAGAATAATAATTACCCCAGTGAAAAAATAAAAGAATGAATAAGAACCTATCAGGTAAAATAGTTCTTGATATCACTACGGCTCAATCACTAAATAATTCATCCAATTATAAAAATATAAGAGGTATATTGAAAAAGGGTTCCCCACACTTATTTCCCACTAATTTTTCACTCTTATTCTCTAGCTACATACCTACTAACACTCTTATACCTTTGGTATAATATTTCCCAAAGACACCTGGGTGACTGTATCGTGCGATGCATCACACATGAAACTAGCCATCACACCCCACCTAAAGACACGTAGGAAACATCATTACCCCAATCAACCAATGTATAACTGGTCATCTCATCCACATCCTCTCGTAATAGCTACCATATTTCCAAGGTATCATCGTATCATAAACATGAAATACATCAACCTCATGCCCACCTCCTACCATACACGACCTCTACTATAATAAACCTCATAAATCTAATCAAATTTAACCAAAAGTGTGCTATATATAAGCCATTATATCCCCTGCATAAAAAACTTAACTAGAATAGAGATCAAGGAAGTTGGGGTAGCCATCCATCCATCCTTACCACCTTGGATATCAGAAAAAACACCCCAAAAACATTTAGGTGTCAGTACATAGTTCTCAACATAGGTGTGGTGCCAATAGATATAACCAGGAAAATACTTTTATAATAGTCACACACAAATCCAACCTAAGGGTTCACGCAACCAAATCTCCAAACCACCAGAACCTCTACATCGCTACAACAACAAGCGAAAAAAACCACACAATTTTCACACACAAGCCTCATAAACCAACTTTCAATTACAAGTTCCACTATTCCTATAATTATTGAGTTTTAACTGACCCTCATTCAATAAGACATTCCATTTCTCAACATCATAACCCATTCATTTATTTTTACACTCAGTTGATCCAATTACCATACATCAATTTCATAGTACTAAATTAACCATATAAAATAACAATAATTTTAACATTCATTAAACATTCCTACATATTGAAATTAAACATCATTATACCATTTAACATTCAATTATTTCTATACCAAAACCATTTATTCCAACCCAATATTATTTAATTAGAACTCTTCACCTTTCAAGAATTTTGTGACTACTGAAAAACCACCTAGACAACTCAAAATGTCATCAAACATTCCCATATCAATTCCATGTTTCTATATCATACATCACCACCAAAACCCCACAAGTCAAAATTATCAAACAACCACACCAATAATTACATCCAATATACACACCATCAAATTAATCAACTCCACAAGCCAAGGCGAAACAAAAAAATTCCTTATTTACACACCGCCTGTTCAATTACCATTTCTATGAGCTTTACCATTCTCATGTGAGGTGATTATAAAATTATATTTTAAAAACCACAACATATTTATAGCTAAAAAATAACTTCATAATCAACAATATACACACAATCACATAGAGTCAATATCATGAATATGATAAAAGAACATGTGATATCTCCCCTTACCCGTCCATTTCATTATGATCAAATAATTGTTTTCATTAAGCCAAATCCTACCATCCAACCAAATGAAAAAAATAATTCTAATATCCCACATGCATAAAAAAAGATATAACTTAGATCACCTGCCTAGTATATTTTATTCCTTGTAAACTTGGTTGTAGCCAAATGAATATAAGAGAGGGATAAAGATCCAAAGTAGATCAAGAATCCATAAGAAGAAGAGTTCTTTTGAATCACAAAATATTTTTAGACTTGTTGGAAGATACCTTGGTTCATTAGGATTGGATTAAATTAAAGGAATATGAAGGAAAAAGGTTTATATATATAAATTTTCAATAAAAACATACAACATTGAATCCTGAATTAAAAAAATAACCATTTAATTTGGTATTGAATACAAACTTAATTTCAGAGTTATTAAATCTTTCTAAAATATTTTATTTAGATTTAAAAGAGTCAAAATAATTAATTCCCATGATTTTAGTCATTAAAAAAAATCAAAAAGGCATTTACTAGTAAAAAAGAATGAGAAATATGGGATTTTAAAAATATATATGTGTCCCCTACGCAACTCATACATTCTGAATGAGGGTAAGAGGGTTTTTCTCTTTTATAGCTAAATAACTTTGTACAAGATTCATAAAAGATAGGTCACCCTTATGTGAACCATAAGATTCATGTATTACCCATATATGATTAGGGTACTACCTATACGCAAGCTATGGGAAGTCATCTATACCCTTACCCAATCTTTATAAATCTTATCAAATCATTACATAGATAAGAAGAAACCACATTTTCACATTTTCAACAAAGATATCTATTTTTACCCTAACAAAATAATGAGTATACCCTTATATAGGTATTGGACTCCCACTGGAACCCTTACACAAATATAAAATTTTGAATCTACCTTTACACAATAGTTCAAAAAGAGGACCCACCTCTACACATAAATGGTAAAATGAGATTTCCCTTATGAAACACAAATAAATCACAACATACCCTTAAAAAATATTACTTACCCTTACAAAACATCAATTTCATGTATAAAGGTAAATATTTTGTTGAAAATATTATAATTCTAATTGAACTAAATTCTAAATTATTTATAAAAGGGTTTATAATTACTTTAAAAATTCTCAATCACTTCCAAAAATAATAGAATCGATTTAATTCTTCTAAATTAATTTAAAATAAAAATTTTAACACTTTTAAATTACTATGATAACTTATAAAGCCATTTTGAAACTAATTTATAAATTAAAAAATCATTTAAAAAAACATAAAAAATTTATAAAACTACTCTCAAACCACTAAAAACCCCAAAATGAAAGTGGAAGAGGTTAGAAAAATATGAAACCTTATATTATACACCTCTCAACATATTCTAGTCCTTGAGAATTAAAACAAAACCACGAAGAATAGGGAAAATAAAGGGGGTAAATCAACCACACCATGAGATACCTCTCAAGGAATGGAACATATTTTGAACACAAACTCCACTCTATAAATAATATTTTGGGATTATACCTCTCAAATAAAAACAAGTACACATAGATGTATATAACAAACCCAATAAGAAATACATAAAAATAAAAAAAGTACAAAAAACAATATAATGGAAGGGGACACCTTCAGAAAGAATTACTACACATTGATTTAAATAGATAAAATTGATCTTCATGTTGTATAAAAAAATTATTAGATTTTTAAATTCAATAACTTTACTTAGGAATTCCATCAAATAAAAATATATACATGCTTTATCCTAATTTTAAATTCTTAACATTCAAAAAATATCATTCTTAATATGTTATTAAAAATCACATTAGCATGATTATATCATAATTTATTAATAAACTTAGATATGATATCTATAAAATTTCATTAATTCATACCGGATAAAAAGTTTAACACATAAAAATTATTTTAAATTGATTCTTTTTCTATTAGAAAATCATCAAAATATTTCATTTAAAAAATGTCAAGTTCAAAATATTGATGATAATTTTTTACCAAGTCTCTTGTATTTATAATCTAGTAGGTTAATAAAACTTCAAATTAAACCTTTATAATATTTATTCATAATAAGGTATTTATCAAAAGCCTATTTTTTGAAAACACATCCAATACATTTCACAAAACCGATTTAAACATAAATGTGGGTTTCATAAAATAACTATTGTAGTTAATTTAAGAAAACTAGTTTCCATAAAATCAATTTTTCCAAATGGGTCCCATTGAATATTATTACAAAACATAAATAAAAATTTAAAATATGACATAATAAAGTGATTTTCATTTTCTAAAAGAATTTTATTACTAATTAAACAAATCAAACATGTTGATAAACTAATCAATTTAGTTTATCATGTTTCAAAAAATTTAATTTATACACCCACTACTGTAATTAAAATTCAATAATATTTTTCCTTATTAAATTGATTAATAATTAAATAATTTCAAGAATGATATCTAAAATTCCATACTCAACATGGTTTCTATTATAAATCACATATATATTAAGGTTACATGCTTTCATCAAATTCTTTTTATTCAACTAATGTAGCATTACATGCTCTTTTCTGAGTTATTATTAATAAAAAAATATCAAAATTAAGGAAACCAATTTAACATATCAAATGAATCCAAAATAAATAAAGATTTTATAACAATCCACATTATCCAGCAAAATTTTTTCCATGTTTGTTAGGAAAAATTTATTTCTCACAAATAAAATCATGAAAAAATTACAATGGATTTAACATTACAATTTCCATTTACCGTATATGAATTCCATTACTACATAGATTTTAAAATATGACACCAGTTAAATTATCTTAAACATAAAAAGAACTTATAACAATTTAAACAGATCATGATCAAGTATATAAATCAAAGAAAACTATCTAGTACAATATGATATTGTTCTATTTGGGTGACATTGAATGCTCCAAATCCATTTTTTGGTATTTTCAAAATAAACATTAAAATGAAGTGGTAAAATCATATTTAATGGGATAACACCAATCCACCAAAAATACTATAGAGTAAAAAAACATGATACAGTAAAACAAATCCAAAATTTGAAATTCAAAAAAAAAAGGACCACGTTTCCCATCAACTCAGAACCCTAAATATCAGGTGGGACACTACCTTTAGATGCACCCCTAATGTTACAAAATTCTTGTAAAGAACCAAATTAGATAATTGTTCATCATATAAAACCCAAATCACCATATTTTCATATTTTTTGTAACCGTCGACACAAACATCTGACACCACCCATAAACAAACATCCTCGAAACTCAAAACCCAATCTGACATCAACAACAAAAAACATTAAAAAAGAAATATCTTATAGAGATAATAAAAAAAATCTTCTCTGATTTCATTGAGGAATAATGAAAAATAAAATCTGAAAATAAAGAAACCGGATTGAAAATAAAATACCACCTCATGATGCATCTGAAGCACCAACAACTGCCGAACCACACATCTCAGAACCTCAAAGATTCAACTACTTCAAATTCAACTCGGAGAGGTGATAAGGAATGAAAGGTCAAAGAAGTATTGAGGAACATTGATATATAAATGACACCATATTCAAAGAAATTGTTTTGTAGGAATGAAAGAAGAAAGTCTAATTCAAAAGTACAAGGAATGTCGTCAACCACCAAACCATATAACCCAAAATATCTTTCAACTAACACCTTTAAAACAACATATTATAATTCAAGAAAATGTTTCTAGTGAGGAATATCAACACCTGAATGTAAAACTAATCAATTAAAATACAAACAAACTAAATTTTTCCAATCCATTTCCATTAAAACATCATTCCTTACATTTAAAAAGCTATAACATGTGACCAAGTTAAAGAAAAAAACTACACATGAATTATCACATGAATCATTCTTAACAAGATTAAACAAGACATTATAGGATAATTTTGTTACTAAGGAAACAAACTTCTAAATTTATATGGAAATTTTTACATGATATGTCTTTCTCATCATTTCAAATAGCCCATTTCATACACAACATGCTTTCAGAATTCTCAAAATAAAACATGATCTCAAATCACAAAATTAAAACTACACATATTTTATTACAATGTTTCATGCTTATCAAACTCAAACTAAACATTATTTAAACATTTCATTACTCAAGAAAAAATTCTTATAAATTAAAATAATGGTGACATTATTTTACTTCCATATTTGAATACATCATGATCAATATATAACGCAACATTATATTATATGTACAAAAAATTAGACATGTTATAAGAAAAATACTCACATACTATAATTTTTATAATTACTAATTTTTTTTCAATATTATAAATGATTCCCATAATAATGTACTCATGGATTAACAGGAGAGGAATAGTTACTTTAACAAAAAAATTTATCAACCTTGATAGTGAAAAGGTCAATAATTTTTATAGTTTCTAGTCTCAACATATTATCACAAATCATTCGTAAAATTCTAAAATAATTTAAATAAATCAAGGTATAGATTTACTATTAATTCATAACAAATGAAGGATACATATCATGAGCATAAAGGTAACACATATAAAGAAATTCACATTTTGATGTTTAATATATATGTTTAAACAATCTGGAATAAACATTCTCAAAACCATTCTTAGAAGATGATACATATTTGTTCATTTGGAATCCTTTCTAATCATTAATGGTGATTATTGAGCATGTTTATCATTTTATATAATTTGAACAAATGAAAAACAAATTACAGCCTTGAAATAAATTATCCAACACATTCATAGAACATATAAAATGGTTAATAATACAAAAATGAAATCATTCCAAAAAGGAAGGGGTATGTTATTAATGTCAAAATTTTAAAATTAAAATAAATTATCAGTAATCGAGATGATCATTTTTATTATAGAAATTTAAAAATTTAAATGTCCAAAACCGTGTTTTTTAACAAGTCCATAACACATGATCATGATAAATTATTAATGAAAAGAAACACATGTAATATCTATTTTTTAATACTATAATAATCTTAAAAATGGATTAAAAACAATTAATTTTATCATGCTAGTATAAAATACACTTCTGGTAACATGATTCATAAAGGTTTCCAAAATTCAAAACTAATTCACAAAAAAATACACTAATCATGTTTCTCTAAAAATTCCAAAAATTTGGAAAAGAAGATGGAATGTTATTCATTTTAACCATGGATAGAAATTGAATTCATGAAAAATAATTTTATAAAAGGAAATGGAATAACACACATAAGTCTCAAAAAGGTTAAAAAAATAGTTCATTCCATTTAAAATATAGTTTTACTCCCATACTTCATGTTATATGACCAATTCATCAAACAATAACGTTTTATTTAATTAAATTAATTTTAAATTATGGAATTAACCCCATTAAATCACAAGTAATAAACTATAATGATACATGTACCCTTCCTATGTCTCTACCCTTCAAGAAATACCCCTTCATTTGGTAGTTCAATGAGCTTAGACTTATTGCATCAGATCATGGAGGGACCTAAATTCTGATGCACCAACTATTATTCTCAAACAATATAATGCACCAAGATCAACTAATACCATTTCTATACCCACCTATGTAGTACTCAAAAGTTATTAACCCAAATAGCTATATCATCTATCAACATAACCCTTTGATACCGCTCTCTCACAACCCCAACCTTCAAAGGTATCTCTGATATGTTGAAAGTGAAGAAAGATATATAAGGACTCTCGAGTCTCTCCTTGAGTGGGGCCTGAGTTGGTGACTAGAACCAGGGGTATAAAAATCCCACATATAAAAGGAATTTCACTCAATAATAAATAATTAAGATCAGGATATAGGATATCAACCAACAAAAAACATCATAATATAAGGGAAAAAAGGAAACCTTGAAATATCCCACAATTCATGTAATGTCATATGAATATAAATTAAATTATCCATGGAAATCACTAAGGAAAGTCCTATAGAAGCGAATCATCAAAAACTCTAATGCACAAGATAGTAATGTTCAAATCAGTCCTCGAATTCCTCCTAGAAACCTAAAATCAATATATATATATATATATATAGGGTGACCATAACATGTATAATCAGTAAGATCATACCCAAGGAATCTCATGAAAATATTAGAAGATCATATTAATGCCCTGGTGAACAAATAGTAGAATCAATAAGAACCTATCAAGTTAAATAGTTTATAGCCTTATCAAGGATCTCTCACTAAATGACGCATCCAATTATAATAATATAAGAATAATAATATCAAAAAAATTTATTTTGAGCTACTTTCCCACTAATTTTCCACTCTCACACCCCAATGTCGTATGTCCTTGCACTCTCATCCATTTTGTAGAATCCTTCCCAAAGACACATGGGAGATTGCATCTTACAAAGCACACCATGTGGAACTGGACATCAAATTCCACCTAATGAAACCAGGGAAACCTTTTTGTACCAAACACCCCATGTGAAATTGGTCATCTAATCCACATCCTATCAAAACCAATACCATATATCCCAGATAATAGGGTATCATGAAAATGAAATACGTCAACCTTATTCCCTCCTCATACCATGAAGAACCCATACTATAATGCACATCACCAATCTTCTCAACTAAACCATAAGTGCACTATATCTGAAAGCCATTAAAATTGATGCATAAAAACCTCACCTAGAATAAAGAGCGGGGAAGAGGGGGTAGCCATCCAACAATCCTCATCATATGAGACGTTAGGAAAAAACACCCCCTGAAACATTTGGGTATGAAAACATGGTGCTCAATGCGAGTAGGGTACATATATAAATAACAAGGAAAATACATATATAATAGTTACACACAAACCCAACATAAGGGTTCACACTACCAAAGTCACCCAACCACGACAACCTTTGCATCACCACTATTCACATCCACATCACATCCACAACTAATGCACCACACCACACAATCTCTACACAAAATTCAGAAGAACCCACTTTTAATTAAAAGTTCCATCATTTCTAGAATTATTTAGTTGTCACTATCCACTATTCACTAAGACATTCCATTTTTCATCAATAAAACACAATTTTTGTCTCTAAATTATTTAAGCTAATTATCACACATCAATTTCATAGTACTCAATTAACCACATCAAATACTGTAATGTCAGAGGATTTTAATTAGGACATTTGTCTGGTAAATTTTAGCATTTGGAGTATTCTGGTTATGCCAACTTAGATTATATGATTTGGAACCCCATTCTAAGAGTTTTTTGGACCCAAATAATTACTTTAGGTGTAGTCTATGGTTTGGTGGAAAGTATCGGATGTTTAGGAGAGCACGAGAGGAATAAATGATGGAAAAAATAAAAACAAATCCACCTAGAAATATAATCGTTGAAATAATAACATGATGTGTATTTAATTTTCACAACATGAAATAGGGAATGAAGGCCTGAGGGTCGAGCTAAGGAATTCTGACATGTAACTAGTTTACATATTGAGAATCTAAAACATGATGTCTAAAATTTACACACCATGAATCTTGTGAGATTTTTATAAATGAGGAATATGGGGCTCAGACCCCATATATTTTATTTTCATCCATGCATATAGCCAAGAGTACCTAGGGGGTCTCATAGTGCCTCTCCCCTCCTCATCAAGGATTCCTCCATTCTTCTCTATTTGATATATGATCTAAGATATGTTTTCCATGTTGGAAGCATAGAGGTAACCCCTTTAGTCTTATTTATTCAATTTATCTTTTATCTCATTATAAAAAAATTTAAATCCATGTGAGATATTTTCATCTATTTTTAGGAAATTTGTCAAAATCATTGATTTCTATCATTTTATCTCGATTCAGAGGCTGATATCAGATGAGAAAGTGCCTATGAATATAAGGTATGTGGGGTATAAATTTCTCCTTAATTGTTTTGGGTGTTTTGTGGTGTGCTTGTAAATTCAAACATTATGTTGACCAATTAAAAACCCAAATTAATTAATGAAGGTCTTTAAAATGATTAAATAATCCTATGGGATGTCGTTGGGTGTACCTTATCCATTGATTGTTTATTATAACTTAGGTAAGGTGATTTTTACCACTTGGTAAGGATAGGTAGGTCACTAAATTTAATTAATTAAATTGTATATATGATTTCATTGGTTCCTTGGGAACATAATGGGAATGTCATGAGGATTGAGATGATGTTGATCACCTAGATCACGGTGATAAGGGTTTTAGGTTGATGGCATGGCTTCAGATACCTAGGGTGAAGTTGATCACTAGGTTGAGGTGAAATAGTTTTTCGGATTGAAGTGACGGGCCAGTTAGGATTTGGCATGTTCTATGTAAAATGAGATGGTGTTGACCGTTAAGACCTAGAGACATCTTCACAGGACCATGAGGTACTGAATAATGTTCTTAGGTTATTTTTTTGTGATTGTTTCTCTCTATTATTAGAAAATGCACCGTTGGAGTCATGCGTATATAGATAGGACTCATTTGAGGTGTTGTTGACCACTCGCTATGTGTGGAGCTTAAGGGATGGTGTTGACCATCAGTTATGTTAGAGGTTCTCACAATAGAAAGAAACATGGATGGTGATGGACCATAAGGTGATACTGTTAATACAATCAATTGATGGTTGAGGCTCACTATTTCACTTAATGTTGATGGGATGGGTTTATTGGAGGATGAGTATCATCATTTATTGGTACATTAGGTTGTTGAGACATCAATGATTTATATTAAAGGACAAACATCATCGTGCCTCAGAAAGTCAGGCTATTGAGAAAACAGGGAATGTTTTGAGTGGAGGTCTGAGGGACCTGGGACATTCTTGATAGGTGTTCTATTTGGAATAGCTACATGGTGGATAGAATAAGGTATTGGGTTTTAATTTTATGGGAGCTGTCTAAGGGATCTATAGGTATGTTATTCATCTAGGTACTCCTGGGAACTAATACATGAGTCCTCTACACTAAAAATATATATTCATACACGTGTTTTATGTCATATATATATTTTGGGGAATGTGTTCAGACATATACTGGAGATAGTTGAAGAAGGTGAACGATTACTTATAACTGTTGAAAATAAGGGAAGTAGGTTATTTATTAAGGTCTGTGTATTTCATTTTTATAAAATATTCACACATGTGAGTAGTTATGGATGTAGGATAGAAAAAAATTGGTGGTGGTTTAATGAGTTCATACTCACACCCTACACAGCCCCCTTGGGCCATATGTAGAATTTATTCATTTGATATTAGGTAAGGATTCATGCTAAGGAGCTGAAAATTAGTGACTTGAGATGTAAATTTTTTATGGTATAGATGGAAGTGGACCAGGTGGTTCCTTTATATAAAGCTGGATTTTCATTTTCATGATTTATATATGTATGTACCGAAATGGTTTTCCCTGGGAAACCTCAATTATCTACTTCTTGTATGACCTGTTATGTCTTCTTCATGAATCCAAAATTGTATCATTTGATTTGGTGATTATTTAATTTTGTTATTCTTTAGTTTATTATGCTTCTGCTAAGTTTAATTATTTCTTATGTTGTTGTGTGGTCCTTATTTCTCTATGTTATATAAATATTGAATATTATTATTATCACAAAATAAGGGTATAGTCTACCAAAAATCACCTATTCAGAACCTCTCTACTAGTTGATAACCATTGGAATACATGGAGTCATGCTGAAGGCCCAATTTCCAACTAAACTAGAGCATAGTTTTAGTGGAGAACTGGGTCAGGGTGTTACAAATAGAATTACAATATGTTCTTTTTTGGGTTTTCTTTATAACATCACAAGGTATGGGTATTAAATGGTAACCATTTTATGTTCTTTTTTGGGTTTTCTTTATAACATCACAAGGTATGGGTATTAAATGGTAACCATTTTTGGATGGACACAAATGGTATCAAATTATTTATTTCTTTTTGTTCATACTATATTGGACATCATAGACCGGATACTAGGATGTAGTCATAACTGGGTAAAGATCACGTGTTTAGGTTCTTGCAGCCTCATCCACAGGGGAAAATCCAAGTTTCCCGGGGTGGGTAATTGAACTATTATCGTTTTCTTTTAAATTTTATTGATTTCAACCTTGAGTGGTTCACTTGGGTGTGTTTTTTTATCTATTACGTTGTTTAACCCTTTTCCCCATATGGAAAGGGAGGTTTTTTCATGTACCATGATAAGCACTTTGTATCATGTGATGTGCACGTTTGTTTAGGATCATAATTTGGAACATTGAATGTGCTAAGAGGATTTGGGTTGTTTAATTTTTCAATAAATAATCTCAATATTTTTTTCCTTCTTAGCCTCTTTGGTGGCATTCAACGTAGCCAACTCAGGAATGTGGTTCCTGATGAGATGAGAATGTGATTCAATATACATTTGATATATGGTTCTTACTCTGTTATGAATAGTAATGGATTCTAAAAGGGGGTGAGTTGTTTAAAATTAAAAAAAATGAGATAAATAACATTTTCTTATATAGTGTTTTTATGAAATTATACTCAGGAATCCATTATTGATATGTGATGTGTGATTGCTGGCCCTATTATGGGTATGCAAGAGGCCATGAGGAAAATTATATATGATATCTGATCCTGATATGGGTACTAAGGGTCCTTGAGGTTGGATGTCTTGTGACATGGTGTGGTGGGGGGTGTAAGGGTGGTGAGATGTGCTTCCTAATACTATTTTCCCTATCTATAGTATAATTGACTATTATAGTTGTTTGACCATTGTTATTTTTCATTCAAATGGATTCCACTAAGATGAAATCCAAGGGTGTTTCATGAGGGTGGTGATATGGTTTCACATGAGCGTGCATTATATAAGGCCCCTAAGGGTTGGGATGAGGTCCCTAAGGGTCGGTATGATCATTAACTATTGGTATAATATATGGTACAAGCACGAAAACCACAGTAGATGGTAGATGTTAGGACATGTCATGATGAGTAGCTCAAGTCAAACATGGTATGAGTCATGTAGGGAATAGACCTTGGATCTCAAAGAGATGATCCATCTATTGCTTACTTGACTCATGATTTCTTGTCTCATCACTCACCGTTATTTCAAGGTGAGGGAGGACCAGAGGTAGTAGAAAATTAGATATAGTATGTGTCGACTATCAATTATTATCTTGAGACACCCATAGGCCAGAGGGAAAATATGGAGACCTATATTTTCAGATGACTGGAAAAGCATTGGTGGGACATATGGCTACAAGAAAGAGGACATGAGGGACTCACTTTGTAGGATTTAAAGATGATTTCCTTTAAGAAATTCTTTCCTGAGTCTTTGTGGGGGGGAAAATCCTATGAGTTCACGAGGATTTAGTTTGGAGACATGTCTATCAAGGATTATGTGGAAAATTTCACAGGCCTGTCCTATATTTCAACAGCTACAGTGGGTGACAACATTTCCCGGGTGTAACATTTTGAGGATGGTTTATAACACACCCTTAGGGTTTAGGTGAACATATTTAGACATAATTCTTTTTCTGAGGTGGTAAATGAGATGCTAATAGTAGAGGGAAACTTAACTTATTGGTCATATTAGAGTTGGATAATGGCATTAGGTGAGCGTAAGGGTGTTTAAGAAGGTATAAAAAAGTGGGATTGTGAAGTGTTTAAACAAGTATGTTATGATAGATAATCGAGTAGTCCACTGATGAGTGTTTCTTCAATGGCGTGCTTCTAGTGCAGGTAACTGGGGCATGTTCAAACCTAGTGTGATCTGGTTTCAAAGGAGTTACAAGCATGTGTTCGGATCGGGCATCAAAAGGGGTTATGTAGGAAGCCTTCTCGGACAGCTGAGTGTCATTGAATAGGTCATACACCGGAATCTGAGATAGGATCAGGAGCAGTACTGGGAGCTGGTAGCTAGGATTCAACTACACGCAGAGGTTATAGCAAGGATATAGAGACTCAGCAGTGGATTCAATGGCTGTTAGATGGTGTGTATCTACAAGGAGGACATGCCTCAGTTAGTCAGGCTTCAATCCAGTTGCATGTTGTTGAGCTTCTAGGGGCAGAGCAGGCCTGGTAGCCGATGATGGTAAGAGGTACACCGTGATTATGGGCATGGATATTTTTTTAGCATGACCAATTTTGGTGAAGAAGGTGCATGTGTATTTGTTTTGGGACTAAATAGGAGTTGGTTTTATGCCGTAATTAATTATGATGCGTGATATATATATAAGGTGCATAGGCACTGGGATATATTATGTGAATTAGTATGATACATGGCTTATATGAGGTGCGTAGGCATCAATACAGTGATCAATATATATATATATATATATTGTGGGATTATTTTTGAGATTCTGATGAGATGTGGATTTTGATGGGTGTTGTGTATGTAGTAGGTACGCAATGGGCATATTATGAGATACGAGACTTGATGAATATCAGGTATGACATGGAAAGTAATTGAGCACCTAATGAGGTGTAGGAATGAAACTACAAAAAATTTTAGACTAGAAATAGTTTTTTAGAGGGGGTTATGCATAACCCCCCTCTAAATTCATTTCTTGAATAAATTTGAGGGGTTTATGCACAACCCCCCACTAATCATGGAATTTAGAGGGGGTTTTGAACCCCCTCTAAAATTTTTATCTTTTTTTTAATATTTAGTTATATTTTAAAGGAGGTTATGTCAAAACCACTGTGAATATAATAATTTGCGGCATTATATATATATATATATATATATATATTCCGTTGGATTTTAGATTAGTTATATATATATATAGAAATTAATATATAAATGTATTTAAATACATTATATAAGCATATTATATAACAATATTTATATAATTAATTTATATGATTGTATTTAATCATATTTATATGTATACATTAATATAATTGTATAATGTGTACATTAATATATATATATATAATGATATTTCATACAATATTAATTATAATATAAAAGCATAAATATATTATGTAAATATACACATAAGAATTATTTATTTTAAAAAATATATCATATATAATCCTTGTGGATTTCTTAATTTATATAATAATAATAATGGATTATACAGATACTTAAACACACATGAATATAAATTATCTTTTATGTATTATATAAATAATCTATTTGATTGTATGTATTTTATATATATTTGTATTCATAATATATAATATAAATTATGTTAACTATATACGTAAATATGCAATATATTGCATACATATATATATATTCAAATAAATATATAAATACATAATAGATATAAAAATAAATATATAAATTAATGTATAAATAAATCTTTATAAATTAATAAATAAATTTTTATTAATATAAAGATATGTATTTAAATTAATATATTAAATATATATTTATATACATAATATAACAAAATATAAATATAAATACAAATATAAAACATGTATAAATATACTTACTTATGTAAAATATATTTTTATATAAATATCCATAAAATTTCATCCATATATATAAATATACATAAAATTTCATCTATAAGGAAATATTATATTATATTATACGAATATATATAATATAATATTTTATATATAGTGATTAATTTGAAAAAAAGTTATATTAATTATACGTATATTAAATATATACAATATAAATTGATTAACTGTGTACATATAAATAATATATAAATATATATATTTGTATAATATATTTGGGTAATATGTAAATATATAATATAGAAAATATGTAATTGTATATACATATAAATATCATAAATAATATATATAAATATTATATAAATATATGATATATATTTGTATTTTTGAGTTTTATAAGTAGAAATATATTTGTGTACGCACACACACACACACACACATATTATCATAGATCCGGGGAGGGGGAGAAACGCAACGAAAATACTACTCAAACCAATAAGTAAGAACTCGACGAGACTCGAACTCAAGACCCTGCCGAGACCCCTCAAGAGCCGCTACCAACCGAGTTGGATCCTGGGGCGTATGTGTGTGTGTGTGTGTGTGTGTGTGTGTGTATTTTAATACAGAGTGTGATATATATTGACCTATATGATTTAAATATATTATAATATAAATACATAATTTAAATATGAATATATTAATTTATACAAATGTATATATAAGTTATACATTTATACGTATTTAAATATATTATACAAATAATATTTATTTCATTAAAAAATCAAATATATATAAATGTATTCATGGTTATATTATATATTGAAATTTGACTTGGCATAGTGCTAGTAGTGTGGAGGCAAAAACACTTTTCAGGTAACTGGTACGAGATTCGAATCCTTTGGATGTATATTTTATCCGGGGTGGAAAAAATTAGCGATGAGCACATGCTAGGGACCCATGGGGGGAAATTTAAAAATTGGGGAATTGGGTCTTCTATTTGGGGACCCATCTGTAAGAATTTAGGAATTTTAGGGGTTTCAATGGGTGGAGGGGTGACTGGTTACAAGAGGGTGGAAGTAGAGGGGAGAGAGGGGGGATGACCTGTGTGGCACGAGGGAAGGGCACTCATTTTAAAAAAATAAAAATAAAAAAAATCTATTTTTTGGGTGATTTGAATAGCCCCTAAATAGTCTTTAAATTGGGATGGTTCAAAAAAATATCTCTAAATATTCTGCTTGGAAGAAAACTAGGGGCGGTTTTAACAACCCCTACAATGAGTAAATTAATTATAAGGGGTTTCAACCCCTTTATCTTATGTAAAATTATGGAAAATTTATAGTGGGTTTAAACCCCCTTTAAAATATCCACCACTAAATATTGCTCTAATTTATCAGTGGATTCTAAAAACCACCCCAAATAATAAAGGGATGCCTCTTTAGAGGTGGTTCATTATAACTACAGTTAAAGCATTTAGTAGGGGGGTTATAAACCCATCTAATCGTAAAAATAACCCCTTCTAATAACATAATTTTTTTAGTGTCATGGGTTGTCATGGGAAGACTTTTATGTCTGAGTATGGATGGGGGAACCATCAGTAATTTATGTTTTGGTTCGGGAAGTGATTGGGTATGTAAATCCTAAGGTGGGGAGTGACACCAAGGGAATTGATTGTGACGAATAATTGGGGTAAACTTCGATAATATTATGGGGTGGGTATGTTTGGTACCACCTCAGTGTGATTCCTCATAGCTCAAAGAAGATATATTGTAAAGTGGGGAGACTATAACATCATGGGGTTTTGAATGCATCCTTTTTTGGGGAAATTTGAGATTTTTGAGTTTGATGGTCAGGCCAACATAAATCCAATGTTAGGAATCTCATTTTGACAATTTTTTAACCCAAAACCTTATTTTAGGTATTTTCTATTGTTTGGTGGATGTTTTGAGTGTTTAGGTGAACATCAAAGGAATAATTAATGACCAAGCTATTAAAAACATCTCTATCCAAAAATACATGTCATGTAACAGTTACATGATGTGTAAGTCATTTTCACAACATGCACTAGGGTTTTAAGGATCAGGGGTCTACCTGAGAAATTCAGGGCATGAAACTTGTTTACACATCGTGAATCTAATACATGATGTGTAAACGTTACATTATATGAATCTTGTGGAAGATTTTTTTTAAAAAGAGGAACATGGGGCTCAACCCCCTATTATTTCTTTTCCTCCATGCATAGAGGAATGAAAACCCCCGGAGCCTAAAGGGCTTCTTCTTTACTCTGGTAGGTTTCCTTAAATTTATTTTTCATATGAGCTCCCTATTTTAGGTTGAAAGTGTATGAGTATGTCCTTCATTCCTCTTGATTCTATTTCTCCATTATCTTACTGAACAAAGTATTTAATTTTTATTGTTTTTTCCCTATTTTTAGTAAGTTTGTCTTAATATATGATTTCTACCCTTTTGGATCGATTTATAGGATGATATCAGATGATCTATTTCCTACGTGTATAAGGTAGGTAGTTCATAACATTACCGTTAATTTTATAGCTATTTTGGGGTGTGTTCCAAAATACACATGTTGGGTTGACTAAGTGATATCCCTAATTAATTAATGATTGTATTAAAAATCATTAAATGATCTTATTGGATGTCATTGGGCACACTTTAGTCATTTATTTTCTATTCTAATCCTGGTAAGGGGATTTTTACCACTTGGGCTAGATTGCCTGATCATTAAATTTAATTAATTATATTATATATATGATTGAATGGGTTCTCTGGGAACATGATAGGCATGAACCAAGGATTGAGGTGATGTTGATCACCTGGAATGAGGTTACAAGGTCATTAGACTAAGGGTGTGGTCGGAGATACACTGGGTGATGTTGATCACTAGGTTGAGGTGACTTGGAACATCGGATTGAGGCAACGAGGTCGTATAGATGAGGTCATGGCCTCTATGACTTGATATGGATTTTACTATTTGGATTGGTGACATGGTCAATTGAGAATGAGGTTCCAGATGATGTGTCTTAGGTTATTTTTAGTGATTTCCACACACCGTTGTTGGCTGATGCACCATTGGAGTCATGCATACATAGATAATACTCAGTTGACGTGGTGTTGAGCACTCATTTTAGGTAGAGACATCTATAGATATTGTCTCTTAGGGGGTGTTCTTGAATATCAGTTATGTTGGAGGTTCTCACTATAGAAATCCATGAGGATGGTGATGGAATATCAGGTTATGGTGTTGATACCATCAGTTGGGGGATACGTCTTGTTATTACACTTGAGACTGATGGGTTGGGTTCACTAGAGGACAGTTATCACTGTGCCTTAGGATGTCGTGTTTTTGAGAAGATGGTGATTTATTTTGATGGATGAGCATTGCTATGCCTTATTACATTGGACTATCGAGTCGACAGGGAATTTTTTAAGTGGAGGTTTGAGGGACCTAGGATATTCTTGATGGGTGTTTTGTTTGGATTCCAGTTACATGGTTGATGGAACAAGGTTTTGGGTAGTACATTTATGGGATGTGCCTAAGTTCTCTTTAGGTATGTTATTCCTTAGGGGATGAATTGGGTACTAAGCCTTGGTCCCACACCACTTCACTCATATATATACAGACATGTATTTTATTATATATATATATATATTTAGGGGAACATGTTTAGACATATATAGTTGATGTCCAATGCAGATTAATGATTACTTGTGACTATTGATCACAAGAGAAGCGGGTTATTTATTAAATTGGTGTGCATTTCCCTTTTTACATAAATTTTCATACACCTGTGTAATTATGGATGTTGTGAAGGAAGATGTTGGTGGTATCCCACTGAGTTCATACATGTCCCCCTAGAGACATGTGTATAATTTCTTCTTTTAACATTAGCTATGGATTCATGATTGGGAGCTGGGCCTTAGTGACCAAAGATATAACTTTTTCATTGGATGGATGGCAGTGTACCAGGTGGTTCCTCTGCATTAGGATGGATATTCTTTTTCATGCATTATATATGTATTTTCTGATATGGTTAGCCACATGTGACCTCACCAATATACTTCATGTATGACCTATTATGACATGTTCTTGCATCTACAATGTTATCATATTGCTTTGGATCTTATTTATTGTTGTTGTTGTTGAGTTTATTAAACTTTTTCTGAGTTTTATTGTTACTTCTATTATTGTACGGTTCTTATTTTTATATGTTATATATATATGGAAAATTATTATTATCACTACATGAGGGTATAGTCTTCCCACTATCACCTATTTATACCCTCACCTCTTGTCGAAATCTTTTGGTTTATGAGGAGGTGTGCATAAGGCTTAGTGGCCAACCAGCCCAGAGCACAGTTTAAGTGGAAAACCCAGTTGGGGTGTACAAATACCAATATTTTTCACATTCATTAAAAAAATTTCCATATCCAAATTAAACATCATTATTCCATTTATCATTCATTTACTTCCATCCCCAAAACTATTTATTCTAACCAAAGTTCATTTAATTAGAACTCTCCACCTTTCAAGCATTACATGACTATAAAGAAACCACAAAGACAACTCACAACATTATTAACCATTACCATACCAATTCTAAGTTCCTACATAAAAAATCACCACCACATCCCCACAAGTCACACTTATTAAACAATCACACCCATAATTTTATCCATTAAACACATCATCATTTGAATCAACTCCACAGTAAAATGGGCAACATAATAATTCATTATTTTCACACATAAAAATATATTACCATATTTAAGTGATTTATAAATTTTTTGTGAGGAAATTCCATTATTATATTTTAGAAAATAACAAAATATACACCGAATAAAACAAAATTTATAATAAAAAATATCTAACATATAATCATGAAGAATTAATATCATGAAAATAATTAAATCACATTCAAAATCTCCCCTTCCCCATTAATTTCATTATATCCAATCAATTATCTTCGCTAATCCAACTCTTAAAATCCACCTAAATGTTATAAATGAATACTAATATTACACATTCAGAAAACTAAATAGAGAACTAAAATCCCTTACATGGTATATTTTATTCCTTGTAAAATTTATTATAGACAAAGGAATATAAGAAAGAGAGAGACAGAGAGCTGAAGAAGATTTAGAATCATCAAGTTGAAGGGTTTGTTTGACTCACAAGAATATTTTTGGAATCATTAGAATATAACTTATGTATTTTTAGAATAGGAGGAAATCAAAGGATGAAAAAATAATAAAGGTTTATATATTAATGTTTTCAACAGACAAGTACAATGTCGAAACCTCAATTAAAAAAATCACTATTTCATTTGATATTGATGAAATAATTAATTTTGGAGTGATTAAATCTCCCCAAAATATTATTTCTATATTTAAATGAGTCATAATCATTAATTCCCTTGATTTTATCCATTAAAAAATATCCCAAAACACATTTATAGGTTGAATAGAAAGAGAAAATTAGGATTTTAAGAAAAACCCTCTAGCCTTACGCAACTAATACATGTTGTATAAGGGTACAATTATTTTACCCTTATAATGTTGGATACCTATATGTAGAATTAATAAAGTCTATGTTTACCAATTGTAAAACATAAAATCAAATAATTCCCCTTATGAGAGCATGGTACCACCCTTATGCGAACTGTGGGAACTCGACTATACACTTACATGAGTAGTGGACTACCATTACAAGAGCTTTATAAATCTCACCTGACCTTTACACGGGTCATGGGAAACCACATTAACCCATATATAACTATCATATTTAGTTCTACCCTTACACAATAGTGAGGATAACCTTACATTGGTATTGGAATCTCACTAGAACCCTTACCCAACTATAAAATTTAGAAGACGCCTTTAAAAAATAGTTGAAAAGAAGGAATTACCTTTATGAATGGAGGAGAAAATGGGATTATACTTACAAAACACAAAGAAATCATCACCAACCATTATAAAACTAAAATAATCACTTATCATTATGCAAATTTAATAACATACATATTGGTAAATATTTTATTGAAAATATTACAATTATAATTGAACTAACTTATAAATAATTAATAAAAGGGATTATAATTAAATTCAAAATTATAAAACTCTTCTAAAAATTATAGAATCATTTTAAAACGTCCAAAATAAACTTTTAACACTTTAAAATTACTCCCATAATTTGTAATATAATTTTAGAAAAACATTATAAATTAAAAAATTATTTTGAAACAACTTCTAATTTTTTTTTGAAACTGTTTTAGAACCAGCAAACACCCCATAATAACAAATTAAGGTCCCAAGAAAATCTGGACCCTTATATCCCACTTCCAGATATGGCCACTTACCACCTGGTTCTCAAACATTATCTTTTAGACAATGCCTGCCTCCACTAGTCTTCTACTGCCACAACCCCCCATGATTGAATCCTAAGTTTCATACATTATTTCTAGAAACAAAGAAATAATTAACATTAAAAGGATTATTCACACTTTCATAATTGTATGATTATATGGACATGAATAAATAAATATATATATATATATATATATATAAGTCATGTGAGAAAAAATACATATGTCATTGGGGTAATTAGAAAGAATAGATTATTGGGTAAGTGGTTTTATCATATCTTCCTAATGTATATTTTTTGATATTATGTTACTATTCTTGGATGTGATATTTGGAAGTGATCCTTAGTAAGTATGGGTGGTAGTTGACCAGGTATTGGTGATGAGTTGGTTTAAGTAGTTATTCACCAAGATATAAGTATGATTCATCTATATTTACGTGATAGGTTTTAGGGTATATCCTATTGATTATAGTTATATTATCACACCCCACACACAGAAACACACACACACACACACACACATATATATATATAGAGATTTCTAAGAGGGAACCAGTGATCAGATTGGACTGTACTAGCTCATGGTGATCATTTGTGTTTGTGGAGTTACTTCCATAGTATTTTCATTTAGGTATTTTATTTTGGATACTATTGGTTATGTATGACTTTCAAATGTATTTTGGATTATTATATCTTTTATATGGAAATTATTGGTGTTTTATCTTATGTCCATGGACTTTATGAGGGAATTTCCTCCCATAATCATGTTTTTATACCCTCATTGCTAGTCACCAACCCATAGCCTTTTGTAGGTGGCTTTCATAGGGCACTATCATCGTAAATTCCATCCCTAGATAGGTACCAGTGGAGGTAGGTCATGACATAGTGGTATTAGAGACATATATTAGAGTTAGGATGAAATTTGGAGATAAACGCTGATGAGGAATGCATTGGTTTTGTACGTAAACAGTGTTAATAAAACTATAATGTGATATAGCAAGGGATAACATGTAGGACACAATATTTTAGGTCCCCTTGTCTACAATTTCACAAAAAATTATGCTTACTGAAAATAATGGGCATGATATTTCTTCTTATGGGGTTGATACCTCGGTGAGGTACATCCATCATGCCTATTTGTACTTGTGATGGGATTGATGTGATTTCTGATCGAATTAAAATGAAACTAATTAAAAGATATTTAGGGAATTCCATGTTTTTGATATTAGTGGTTTTCTGTGTTTTGTACTATAGAAATGGATGGTGGGATTCATTGACATGTTTTTATATTAAAAATTGCAACAAGATGATCTAATTGACCATTAAGGTTTGACCTAATAAGGGAGGATGAGTCTGGGTGGAAGAAACTATGTGAGTTCCATGATCAAAACATGAATATGTATAAGTTTATTATCTCTAATCAAGAGATATAGTAGTGGATGGAGGATACCAAGATTACGTTTAGCATAATCTATGTGTGGAAGGATAATTGGACCTCACTGGACATTATTAATTCAAGGGATGATACTTTTTTGTTGTGTTTTATGTATCTTATAAATCAGAAGGAGTCAAAGTCATCATGGGTTGATTTATAGAATCATTTTCATGTTGAGTTCCTTGATTTGACAGTAAATGTGGAAAGAGTTTTTATCTCTTCACTAGGGGAGCTTGAGTGTGTGGGAGATTTTTTTTCAAGAATATTATTTGTTTTTATTGCATATTTTTATAAATGATGTGGAAAGAGAAAAAAATTTCGAGGAGGTTTTGCATTTAAATATCTATCATCAGTTTACCTTATTTACACCACCGATGTATCCTGAGGGGTTTGAAAAGTTTGAGTTGATCGAGAAGATGAATGTGAGGACCTGGTCATCTCAATAAGAAATTAAACCAAACTATATGAGGATTAAGTCAATAGATAGAGCTTCTTAGGACTATTATCAGTTAATATTTTTACTAAAAACGTGTCGGTCTCATTATTCATATTTCTATTTATCTAAAGATGACAGATCATTTTCTTATTTTGGGAGTTTCATTTTAGTGTTCTTTACTTATGGAGTTCATTTCCATCACCAATTTCTAATTTAGCCTCAATTGTAGTTTCCCCTAAGGCCCTACCAACCAAAACTATAGGTTTATTATGATGTTCAGTATCAAATGGGATATAGAGTAGATAGAGGGTATCCCTTCGATGTTACCCACCATCAGAGACAAAAAACCAAGCATAATCGTGGAGGTTGTCAACATCATGGCTAGTATGGAAGAGGATAAAGGTGAAGTCAGTTGTATGTCATAGATTTTTTAGCACCAAGAATGATATAGATCATGTGAGGTAACATTTATTTATATTCTATATGGGCTTATGATTTTTTTTGATTCTATAGATTCTTAACCCTTCTTTTCACCCACATTGTTATGAGCTCTAATACTTAATATAGAGAGGCTTATAATTCCCTTTATGTTATCCAAACATTTTGGAAGTTGTTTTTGGTTTTCTTAAATTGTGTTGGGGTTCTGAGATAATTATGTGGAATCAACTTCTTATGGGGGATATTTTCTTGCATTATCTACATCTATACAATGTTATTAAATGCATGGATTGGCTATGCTCTATGCATGTGTTCCTTGATTTTTTTGGAGGATAATTGTTTTCCTTGATATGGAATGTGAGTGTGTGGTTTTCAACAATGAGTGGGAGCATCAGATGGGTCATTCATGTTTTGTTGCATTATCATATCAACTAACATAGTTAGCATTGATATCATCAGATGTTCAGGTTGTAATATTTTCTGAGATTTCTTGAGGAGTTCTTTAATATATTTTATAACACCCCATGATTTTAGTATATATTTCTGTTTAAATAAATCATGTGTGTTTGATATCTCGTGATGCACACAACACCAAAATAAAATGAATAATTCCTTATTTAATTATAGTGGAATATTTAAATTCAAAATGAAATAGATTACCAGATAAATAAATGAAACCTAATTTGTAAAATTACTAAAGGAATAAAAACACAAGAAAATTAAAACATTATAAGGTTGAAATTTTCATCGTCACAATGTACCATGAAGATCATAATAATAATGGTAAATATATATATAATTCAAGATGTTATAAATATGTTGATTGTTTTGAGAAATAAATTATAGAATATAATGAATGATTTTAGAGATCCATGTAAGACTATATATATGAATATAATATGACCATTATATATATGATCATTTTTTATATGTTCATTAGACATATGACCATCAGATATATGTTCATTAGATATAATTATATTCAATAGGTATATTGAAGTTATTTACTTATTAATAAAAAAATACAAAATCATATAATTCATATATAATAAACACTTTTATAATGAAATAAAAAAAATTAATTAAAATTCTTTATTAAAAAAATATGTATTTGTATTCATTTCATGTTATTATTATAATTTTTAAATAATTATTAGTGTTTTTATAAAATTTAATGAAATATTATAATACTATTGTATTGATTACATTTAATAATTATAAGATAAATAATGAGATGTGATTAAAATTATTTAATAATGAATGATGATATTTTTCATAGAATTTTCTTGTACGTATAATGTATTTTTATCTTAATAAATTATATTGACTACTCTTAAAGGATAATTATAATAAAATTTAATGTTTAAATGAATAAAAAATACATTGCCATTAATTTAATAATTAATTGATATGAAATAAGATTTAGAAAACTTAATGGCAACCTTACACCTAATGGAATGGGTATTTATAAATATTCCACACAAAACTCACCTATAAAAGGATTCCTCGCCTACTATACCAAAACAATATTTTATTTCAATTATATCATTAATAATTCACCAAATTCCCTATATTTAATCCATATTACACATTTTATCCTCTAGTTTTATCAAATAGGCATAAATCCTTCATTATAAGGGAACCTGTTTTGAGAAGGTGAAAATTCATCAAAGTATCTAGTTCTTCCCCATATTTTTCAACTAAATTCTCATATAAACTCTATAAATCACTTTATACACTCAAATGATGTTATATTAAAATAATTATTCTTCTATTAAAATGTTATTACTGTTATATAATTTATACACCTTACTCATTCATTAGTATAAATTAGTCTTGTTTGGGTTGGTTCAACCACCTATTTGAATGATGTTGTACCAGAACCATAATTTTCATCTGGTATGGGTGTATAGACATTAATAATAGTAATATAAGATATAAAATAGTAGTTTATATTATTAATTTAGTTTTTATAATTCTGAAATAGAAATGAAAGGTCATTATAATGTAACATGTTGATATCGATAAACTTCCTAAAACCTGCTTGTTATAGATTCTATAATCAAGATTCATACCCATAAATTAACTTAAATGAACGTGGGAATATAAAAATAATTTAAAAAAAATATTCCACTACCTTGAATAATCAAGTAATGATGTACTTATAATCAATTATTGAGGCTCGATATTTCAATTTTAAAACCTACATGAAATAATCAAAATAATTTATATCAGATGATGAAATTAAACAATAAGTAGCTAATATATTTATAATTAATTATTAAAAGTGATAAGTATAAAATAAAATAAATATTAATATTTTTTTAATTAATCAATTTAGTTGGATATATTTATTATATTTAAGGTTAAAGTTCTTTCATAGAAGTCGAGAATAAAGGTATGGGTTTATTTTCCATTCTCACTTTGAAGTAGAGATTTTCTATATAAAAAATAATATTTAGAAATATTTAATGTAATTTCTCCCTAAAAACCATTTAATTTATTCTCCTATATTTATTTATGGGATTTACTAGTCTCCTTACCATTTTATATCCCTTTGGTTAACAATTCAATCGAAAAGATGTTTATAAATAGAGATAAGATTATCTCTTCATTTTGGATAGGAATCATTCTCCCCTATTACCATTCCTTTCATACGATTTTATTGATTTCTTTACACCTACTTCTATGATTTTTTAATTTTAATTTCATTTAATTAAGTTTCAAATGAATATTTATTTATGTTTCCCACATCGTTCATTTCTCCAAGAATTTTCTTATAATGATTCAATTTTATGATTTCTTAATTCCTGAAAGTTATTTTTAATTACTTTCCCAATATTTTTCTAATTTTTTTATAAGTTACTTTAACAAAATTTTAAAAATGTGTAGGACATTTCTTATTATTTAAAAATAGTTTTATATTATTCTTCTACAATGTTTTTCAACTATTTCAAAATCCTTTGATGTTTCTTATTCCTCACAAGGGATATACTCTAATAATACCTTCCATATTATTTATATATATGTGTTATGATAATTTTTTGTGGAAATTTTCATGAAACCTATTTCTTTCTCATGGGTTATATATGCTATAGTACATTTATGAAAGTGATCATGAACATGTGCCATACAAATTTATGGGTTTTCATTATGTAATGGGTAGTCTTGGAATTATATGACCCCTAATGAATTGTGTAACGATTTATATATCATGAGATAACATGTTAGGAAGTGTTTAGTGAACTCAATATACTATGTTTATGGGAATGGGGAGTGAACCCATTCCACTATAGGACATTATCTTCTATGTGATGATGATCTTGGTATTGGGGTTTGACATATGAAATAATTTTCTCTGATATTGTACATGATACATTCTTATGACACAATTTATTATTATCCCACATTCATACATTATGCGTCCATGGATTATAATAATATTATCATGATTACACATTCTTATGCCTCATTTAACATGTTATATCAAAAGTATTATGTAATGATTCATGATTTATGATTCATGTTTTATTGGGTGTGATTTCATTATGTTATGTTCATGTATCATGATTATGTTTTCATACCCACCTATTTATATTTTGTTCACTTATGATCTTCATTTGATATTTCTTATGTTCACCCATTATTGAGTAACTGATCTCACCATTTCATATGTTTCCATTTCTCATGTAATGAAGAATTATATTGAGCCTGATATTTCTAGAAGGGTATAATGTTAGAATATTATTTATGCAATATGTGGAATAATGTGTGAAAAATATATTGTCAAAGCATATAATCATGAAAGAAAAAAAACTATAAGTTATGGGGTATCATATATTGTGATATGTAATGAATATTCATATAAAATGATTTAATGTGTATACATGTTATGGTTGGGTCGCCTCAATTGGTTTTAGAGTTGAGTTTAGTTAAATTTTGGTATTATGTTATGGAGAATTAGAGGAATGAGACATAAATTAACCAATATTTTAGAAATAGTGTTATAGGATGAACCAAGAGTATAATAAGTTAAACCTAATAGGGTATAGGCTGAAATGATGGTGTCATAATCTAAGACATATTGGCTTTTTTATTTAATTATCATATAATTGTTTAGTATAGATATTATTGATTAATACTCTCCATAACCTTATTTTTTTAGTAAGGCATTAAAGAAGGAATCATGATATTAGGGTGGTGATTGGTACACTTAATAATGAAGAAAAATATTTGAGTCTGGTTCTATGAATTCCTTCATATCTAGAAACATATCTATGACTATTAATTCACATCCCTTGATATTAGATATTGAATTATCAGTGAAAAAACCTAGTGATATTGTAACACATGATCTCCTCTTGACCGGAGCCGATGCATTAATTGTTATATTGGAATGGTTATAAAGAATGAAAATACCGAAGGAACAACCAGTTTAGTAGTCTTTAATAAACTATATACATAGATGTAACTCAAATTACATTGGAAAAGGTTACAAATACAATATGTATCAAAAAATAAATACAACATCCACAGAAACTCAATAAATGATCTTCTATTTATCACCTGTTGAAGGTAACCAATGAATGATATGAGATCAAATTCTCAGTAAGGATTACAAATGGTGGAAGCAAGAATCAATAATAAATTAATCATAAACAATTTGATATAGTCAATATGGCATGGTGAATAAATGAATGACTCATGCCATTAATTAACTGAGACTGAAACTGCATCCATAGATTTTGTCATAGTGAAACACTTATGGATAGTAATAAAAAATAATGAATAGAGAGAATTATTATTAACTGGATGTCATGTATCTGGCACATGATACCATAGTACCATTAATATGATTTAGTTCTGTGGGTAGAAACACGTCTGATTTTGGGAAACAAAATCGAAGGGTTTGTCACAAACTGATTTGTTTCATGAGAACTATCGATGCATAGAGGGGATATAGAGGGACCCACCTTCCACTGAATGTCCAAATCATTCTTCATAACGTGATTCAATACAAGAGAAATATGCCTTTTCAATATCCGTATAGAGTATATTATACAGTTTCCTCAATATTTCCATAATTAAAATAACTTTCCAAATAAACACCGTATGTAAAATGGTATATGGGTTATACAAAAAACATATCCATGATATGAGATTATGGATATTTAATATAAATATAATTTAAAATGAAAAGTGATATCAAATGGGCAGTAGGTAAACCACATAAGGATTATTAGGTGCATCACACAAAGTTAGTCACAACAAAATAGTATTTGAGACAAAGTCTCTTACCCCAATGTAATCGGTCGAATTATACGACCAGAACTAAATAACCATCAAATGAATCATTAAATAACATAAATATAAAGATAATAATTTTATTATATATCAAATTTAAGTACAAATATACCAAAAACAATAAATAAGTTGTGAACAATGAAAATCTCACACAAATGAAAGTGAGATGAGAAACCCCTTACCTTTTGCTCAAGTGTGTCCTTTATTTGTTTTAATGACCTGAATAGTCAAATTTAGATTCATTAATTAATAATTATATTACCTCCTATACATGTAATTGATTTATTATAACCTTATTAGGTTCATTAATGGCCCTTTTAATGGGTCTGAGAGGTTCAATTTTATTGTTTGGGAAGCATTTTCTTCCTTGGTTTTCGTGATTCGTATACTTTCTTTCATGAATAGAAGTTTGTTTAAAATGTGGTTAAACATAGGGAATTGTTAATATATATTATTTGTGACATTAAAGAGATATAAGTTATCTTATAATGAATCTGCTTTATATACTTGATGATGAATCATTAGTTAAAAGTCATTGATAAACACTTGGATTAAGCTTGGCGGTTTTGTGAATAATGAACTTGTTTTGAATTATTATTCCTTATTAGGAGTGTGTAAGGATTACAGAACAATAATGAGATGAAATACATATATTCGGATCTGGTTCAACTATAAAAATGGTTTAATGACCATAATTTTTCATGGTAATGAAAAATGAGAACCCGTCGTCCTTGAGTGTGATAAATTAACACATCTCGGACGATGTTTTCATTTTTAGTATAAGAGGAGGGGGAAAGAGAGATGATGATGAAATATTACATTAGAATAATATAATTCCAGTTAATTTAAGGTACTATAATTATCATATCATTTTTATTAAGTGAGGTGGGGAAATAAGTATAAAAGAATGGAACTCAAAAGAAGGGAGAAATATTGAGAAATCTCTTACAAAAATTTGGTAGCCTAACAACCTCACCTAAAATTGCATAAAATATTTTGATGAGAGAAAGGGGGTACCTCATCACTCATAAATAATATGGAAATTAAGGGGAATATGGAATGACATATCCAAATATTTTTCAATTTAAAATAATAGAGTAAACATAACTGAATGCTTTATGAAAAGAGAAGGGAGGTTGATTCTCTTACCTTGTAGATTAACTCCTAAAACTTAAAGGTTGAGACCTTGGGGTTTGAGGACACCTTGGGAGGACTCATAGGGAAGTAATAACAATCTATAATCGAGGATATTTTGTGTGGAATAAAAGATGACGAAGGGGGTGATTGGGTATTTATATTAATTAAGAGAGAATTTTTTATTAATTAAAAAGGACACTTCATTAGTGGTTTTTGAAAAACCATGGGATTTCCTATGGTATTTGCACATGGTTTTTTTACACTTGGGAAAAATATTGTCATAAGTTACTATACAATATTCAACCATAATTTTATATCTAATTATTACATCATTATGATGTCATTATGCTACTAAAAACTCAAAACTGTATTTTTACTATTCATGAAAAATCCATGTATTTTAGAAAAAACCCAAAAATTCACCCTAACCATTTTCCAATGTGTATATTTCAAAAATGAACTTTATTTTTATGAAATAATTTTATAAGTATTTTAAATTTAATTTTTAAATAAAATAATTGTTAATTAAAAAACAATTTTTAAAGGTATAATTAGTTCAATATCACATTAAAAAATCTATTAAGATCTAATTATCGTATTACCTTAAGAAGATAAAATATAATAATTATTTACTATTTATAAGGGTCATATTACTGCTCATAAGGGTATGTTACTATTCATCAAAAAATAAAGTTGGTTCTATGTGACTGCAAATGAATTATAGGTCACAACTTTATAATGCTAATTTTTTAAATTCAAAACAAAGAAGTAGAAGATTTATGTTTAATGGATAACTTATAACTTTCGCCTATAATTTTTTACTCACAAAAGACTTAGTGCTTCATGAAATATAGGCTATCTAATGAATATAAATTATTTAAGAGGAACATAAAATAAAATGTTTTTGGTGTTATATTATTTCCTCCTTCAGAAGTTTCATCCTAAAAATTTAATGTATAAATCCCACCAAAAATATGTGGGTTGTTATTCTTCATAACATCCTCAAGTTCCCATATTTCTTCCTCCATGTTCTAGTTTTTCTAAAGAAACTTTACTAGACGATTCGTATGGTTTCTCAATACCTTCTCCCTTGTGTCAGGAATCCCAATAGGATCTTTACAGTATGATAAATGAGGTTCCAGTTCTATTTCTTCGTAGGTTAGTACATGAATTGGGTATGGCATGTATTTCATCAATAATGACATAGGGAACACATCATGAACTTTCTAGAGACTTGGCGGCATTTCTAAACAGTAATCTATATCTCAGATTCATTCCATAATTTCAAATAGTCAGATGTACTTGGGAATCAGTTTCCCTTTATTACCGAAGCTTAAGACACCCTTCCATAGGGATACTTTTAGAAAGACATGATCTCCCACTTGGAATTCCAAATCCTTTCTCCGATTGTCTGCATAACTCTTCTGCCTACTTTGGGCTGCATTAATATGGGCTTGTATTATCTTCACCATTGTCGTGGCCTCTTCAATAAGTTTTGGGCCTATAAGTTTCCTCTCACCATCTTCATCCCAACAAGCTGGTGTTCGACATCTCTCTCAATATATTGCTTCATATGGAGTCATTTGTATACTATAATGGATACTATTTTTGTATGAAAATTCCTTCAAATTAAAGTATTGATCCCACGTACCTAAGAAATCATGAGATAATGACCTCAGCATGTCTTCTAGAGTTTGAATAGTCCTTTTAGACTGTTCGTCAGTTTGGGGGTGATAAGCTGTACTCATACAATGCTATTTATTCAAAGCAATCTGGATAATTTTCCAGAATTTTGATGTAAACCAGGGATCTCGATCGGACACAATCGACAGAGGTGAACCATGATGTCTTAAAAATTTATTAATATAATGTATTTCCAGGTGCTCAAGTGGTAAATCCTTTCTTATAGGAAGGAAATGTGCTGATTTTGTGGGACGATAAACAATTACCCATATTGCAACGTTCCTTCTGGATGTCCTCGATAGTCTGATGAAAAATCCATCGTAATGTTATCCCACTTCCACATTGAAATAGGTAGAGGTTGCATCACTCTTATAGGATGTTGCCTCTCTGCATTCACTTGTTGACAAACTAGACACCTTGATACGTAGTCATCAATTTTCTGCTTCATATTATCCCACCAAAAATATTCCTTCATATCTCTATACATCTTTGTGCTACCCAGTTGTATAGAGAAATTTGAGCTATGAGCATTGTTTAATACTTCCCTTTTTAGCTCAGGTACTGATAAAACACATAACCTCTTCCCAAACTTCAGAACTCCTTCCTTATACATGAAGTCTTCCAACCTCCAATCCTTAACAACAATAATTTTCTTGTGTATATTTTATTCAAAAAAATAGAAATTTTTATCTTCTCTTGTGAATATGGGTTAGAAATCATTTGAAAGAGGATAGATGTATCCCCTTCCTTAACAGTTCCCATATCCCTCTTTAGTAGATCCATGAATATAGGTTCTCTCTCAATCCTCATTTGAGTCAGAAGTCCATGATCTTTTCTACTTAATGCATCTTCCACCTTATTTGCCTTTCCAGGGTGATATTGTATTGAAAAATCATTAATTTTGAGTAACTCAAGCCATCTTCTTTTCCTCATGTTGATTTATTTTTGTGTGAAAATTTATTTCAAACTCTTTTGATTTGTGTATATCTCACATTTTTCACTATAAAGATAATGTCTCCATATCATTAGAGAAAATATTACAGTTACTAACTCTAGATCATGTGTTGGATAATTTTTCTCATGATTCTTCAACTACCTTGATGCATATGTAATAACTTTACCATTTTGCATAAGGACGCAACCCAGACCATTTTTTGATGCATCACTATATATTACAAATCCATCACTTCCAGATGGAAGAGTAAAAATTAGTGGATTGACCAATCTTCTTTTCAATTCTTTGATGAATTATGTACATTCTTTTACCCACACAAACTTTAACTCCTTTATTTGTGATCTTGGTTAGCGGGTTAGACAGTCGGGTGAAATTCTAAACGAAACGTCGATAGTAACCTACTATGCCAATAAAACTACATACCTCGGTTGGGTTTGTTGGCATAGGACAATCTTGTATAACCTTTTTCTTCATAGGATCAACTAGGATTCCGTCCTTAGAAACAATATGACCTAGAAAAGAAACTGATTGGAGCCAGAATTTTCAATTTCTAAACTTCCCATATAATTCATTTCTTCTAAGTGTTTTCAAAATAATCTGAAAGTGGTCCTCATGGTCTTCATAACTTTTTGAGTACAACAGGATATCATTGATGAATACCAAAACAATGTTATCAAGATATTCCTTTAAAACTCTATTCATTAAATCAATGAAAAAATATTTTGCATTCGTTAGTCCAAAAGGTAACATTGTAAACTTGTAATGCCCATACCTGGTTCAAAATGATGTCTTCAGAATATCTTCCTTCCTCACACGCAGTTGATGATATCCAGATCGAAGGTAAATAATTAAAAATTATTGATCTCCATGAAGTTGATCAAATAAATCCATAATCCGGGGAAGAGGAAACTTATTATTTATTGCAATAACATTGATTTCCCTATAATCAATGCATAGAATCATGGATCCATCTTTCTTTTTGACAAACAAGACATGGGCTCCCCATAGAGAAACACTAGTTTGAATAAATACTTTTTTCACTCAAATCCTCTAGTTGTTTCTTTAGCTCCACTAACTCCATAGTGGAAATTATATAGGGGGTCTTTGATATAGGTCTTGCACCAGGAATTAAGTCAATGGAAATCTCAATTTCTGGCTCTAGAGGATGTCCAGGTAAATCCTCTGGAAACACATCACTGTATTCTTGCACTATATGCACATCCTCAATTTGAATATTTCTTTCCTCACCCATTGATAATGGATTCTATTCCTCTCCATGAATTTTATTCAATAGAGGTACTGGGGGTGGGTCTAGATAAGAATCAAATATAGAGGTCTCCGCTCTAAAGATAAGAGATTCTACACCATTTTCAAAAATTGTCACTTTCTTTTTCTTGCAATAAATATTCACATCATAGTTTGACAGCCAATTCATACTGAGAATTATATCAAAGTTAGTCATTGTTATGTTGATAAGGTTAGAAACTAAAGCACGTTTATGTGTTCCGAGGGGGACTAGTTGACCTGCCTTTGGTGCAATGATGCATCCCGTAGGAGTTTTCACTAATAACTCCTTCATTAAATCAAAGTGGACAAGTCTAATTTTCTTGGAAAACTAGGAAGATATAAATGAATTTGATGATCGAGTATCTAATAAACTGTTGGATATGTTTGAGGAAATAATTAAAGTACCTCCCACCACACCATTTGTTACTTCATCTTTTGTGGTTGTAATTTCATAAGCTCTTCCTTGTTCCCTTGGATTTTTCCGAGGAATGTTTTCTTGGAACTTAGGACACTCATTTTCATAGTGTCCCATCTCTCTAAAATTTTAGCATTGAACATCATCAAATTGTTTTTCCCCTTGCATTCATGAGATTGATGACCGTTTTTTCTACACTTATTGCAGACTCCCATGCCTTTTAAGCATTTCCAAATATGATTCTTTCCACAATTTTCATATAATGGGAATTTCTTCATTCCCTTGTTCTTCTTTGGCACTTAGAATTTACCTTGGTTATCAGAGTACCTCTTCTTATCTTGGATCCCCTTGAACAAATTTGATCTAGAAAATTCCTTCTCCGTTTTGACGACAGTTGATACAATTTCATCATATGATGAAAATGTTTGAGAATCCAGTGCCCATCGAAGTATTGGATTAATACCTTCAAATAAATGATCAATATTGTCTACGGAGTCATGTATATAATCTATGACATACTTGGCTAGCATTGTAAATTTATCCTTATACTCTGTAACACTGTTTCCTTCTATTTGCTTTAAGCCAATGAATTTCCTCTTCATTTCAGTTCATTGCTCTTTAGGGAAATATTTTTTGATGAATATTACATTAAAATTAATCCATTCCATATCTTATATTTATTCTTCCTCTGTTGTATTTTGACTCAAGGACCACCATTTATTAGCATAGCCCTTGAGATAATATACTGCCCGTAATACCTTTTCATTTTCATTGCATCTTAATGCCATGAATATCTTTTCCAGGGACTTGATCCATTCCTAAAAAACCATGGGGTTAGTAGTCCCACTGAAATATGGGGGCTTCTACTGCATTAAACAATCCAACACAAGTGTGGAATGGTTATTCATTACAACCTAAGAATGTTGTCCCAATATGTTCATGATCTGATCTGCTCTAAGATTGATTGTGTTCGCTCACTCAGTGGGGAGATCCCTACCTTGCCCACGAGTATTGATTACCGTTCTTCGATTCGATGCCTTTTCTAAATAATTTCACACACTAGATTAGGGTCCGATTCATAATGTATAGTCTTAACGTAACAAAATACTTAGCATAAATTGTGATCCTAAGCATGGATAATCCCATAATCATAAGAATGGTTTCTTTGAGGAAAAATTTTCATTTTAGTCCTTCATAATGGATTGTAAAAAAAAATATGAATTATCCTAATCATATCCCCTAGGAGTGTCATAACCAAGAGTGTAGCAAGGCCCTTTGTCATGTACCAGGATTCCGCAGGTCAAACCCGAAACTCCTTGTTGGAGATTTCACTCCTAGGTACATCTGTGCCAGAGCCACCTCTACCTGCTCGTATCCAGAAAGGGATGTATTTTCTATAAGGATTCACATAATATATTCCTTACCAAAATACCAGGATATTCTCGTACGTTTATCCTCAAATACTACCTTAGGGATTTATTGTCTACTATACATTTTCTACTCAAGTTTCCATGTCTTCTAATACACTTCTTATGATACCAACTGTAACACCCATAGCCCTTTAGACCAGAGCTGGTGCATTACTTGTTATATTGGAATGGTTAAAAGGAATGAAAATCCTGAAGGAATGATGAGTTTAGTAGTTTTTCAGAAACTAAATACAGAGATGTAACTCAAATTACATTGTAAAAGGTTACAAAATACAATGAATATCAAAAACTAAATACATCATCCACAGAAACTCAATAAATGATATCCTCTTCATCACTTGTTGAAGGTAAAAAATGAAAGGGGTGATCTCAAATTCTCAGTAAGGGTTATAAATGGAGGAATAATGAATCAATAATAAATTAATCATAAACAATTTGACATAGTCAATATGGCATGGTAAATAAATGAATGACTCGTGCCATTAATAAACTGAGACTGAAACTACATCCATAGATTTTTTCATAGTGAAAACCTTATGGAAATTAATAACTAATAATGAATAATGATAATTCTTTTTAACTGGTCATCATGTATCTATAACATGATACCATGTTCCGTTAAAATGGTTTAGTTCTATGGGTAGAAAACTGTCAGATTTTTGGAAACAAACTCGAATGGTTTGTCGCCAACTGATTTGTCTCATGAGACCTACCGATGCATCAAGGGGCTATAATAGGCCCCAACCACCACTTAATGTCAAAATAATTCTTTATAAATTGATTCAATACAAGAGCAATAATCCTTTTCAATATCTGTATAGAGTAGAGTATACAGATTCATCGATATTTCCATAATTAAAATAACATTCTAATAAACACCGTATGTAAAATGGTATACGATTTAGAAAAAAACATATCCATGATATGAGATTATGGATATTTAATATAAATATAATTTCAAATGAAAAGTGGTCTCAAATGGGAATTAGGTACACCACATAACAATTATTAGGTGGACCACACAAAGTTAGTCACAGCAAAATAGTAGTTGAGACGAAGTCTCTTACCATAATGTAATCAGTCAAATCATATAACCATAACATAATAACTCTCAAATGAATAATTTAATAACATGAATATAAAAAAAATCATGTTATTATATATCAAATGGAAGTACACATATACCACATAAAATAAATAAGTGGCGATCAATGAAAATCTCACAGAAATGAAAGTTAGATGAGAAACCCCTTACCTTTTGTTCGATTGTGTTCTTTATTTGTTTTAATGACCTGAATAATAAAATTTATATAAATTAATTAATAAATCCAGAACCTCTTATATGTGTAATTTATTTAATATAACCTTATTATGTTCATTCATGGCCCTTTTAATGGGTTTAAGAGGTTCAATTTTATGGTTTGGAAGCATTTTCTTCCTTGGTTTTCATGATTTGTTTACTTGATTTAATGAATAGAAGTTCATTAGAAAAGTGGTTAAACATATATAATTGTTAATATATATATTTTGTGACATTAAAGAGATATAAATTATCTTATAATTATTCTGGGTTATATACTTTAATATGAATCATTGGTTAAAAGTTATTGATAAACTCTTGGATTAAGCTTGGCGGTTTTGTGAACAATGAACTTGTTTTGAATTATTATTCCATATTATGTGTGTGTATGTATTCAAGAAAATTAATGAGATGAAATAAATATATTATGATCTGGTTCAACAATAAAAATGATTTCACGACAATAATTGGACATGGTAATGAAAATTGAGAACCCGTCGTCCTTGAGTGTGATAAATTAACATATCTCGGACGATGTTTTCATTTTTAGTATAAGAGGAGGGGGAAAGAGAGATGATGATGAAATATTACATTAAAATAATATAATTCAAGTTAATGTAAGGTACTGGAATTATCATATCATTTGGATGAAGTGAGGTAAGGAATGAAGTATAAAAAAGGAACTCAAAATAAGTGAACAATTGAGAAATATCTTACGAAAATTCTGCATCCTAACGACGTCACCTAAATTTCATAAAATAGTTTGATGAGATAAAGGGGGTATCTCATCACTAATAAATAATATGGGAAGTAAGAGGAATATGGATTGACATATCCCAAGATATATGAATAGAAAATACAAGAGAAAACATAAATGAAACCTTTAAGAAAAGAGAAGGGCGATTGATTCTCTTACATTGTAGAGTAACTCCTAAAACATGATGGTTTGGACCTTGGGGTTTGAGGACCCCTTGGGAGGACTCCTATGGAGGTTATAACACCATATCATGGAGTATATTGAGTTTTTAATGAAATAAAACGAAGGGTTGAGTGGGTATTTATAGTAATTAAGAGATTTTTTTATTAATTAAAAGGGACACCTCATTAGTGGATTTAGCAAAACCATGGGCTTTCGTATGGTATTTGACAATGATTTTTTCCTCATGGGACACCTATTGTCATAGATTAATGTAAAAAAGTCTACCAAAATTTTATATTTAATTATTACGTAATTATGATGTCATTAAACTACCGAAAACACAAAACTGTATTCTTACTATTCATGAAAAATTCATGTATTTTAGAAAAAACCCAAAAATTGACCCACACAATTTTTTTATGTTTAGATTTCAAAAATGAACTCAATTTTTATAAAACAATTTTCTATGTATTTGAAATTTAATTTTTAAATAAAATATAGTTAATTAAAAAATCTAATTTTAAAGGTATAATTAGTTCTATATCAGATTAAAAAATCAATTAAGATCTCATTATCTTATTAACTTAAGAAGATAAAATATAATCATTATTTACCATTTATAAGGGTCATATTAATATTCATATTACTATTCATAAGGGTATGTTACTATTCATAAAAAATCAATTTGGTTCTATATGACTTCAAATGACGTACTGGTCACAACTATAGATGGCCATTTTTTGAAATTCAAAACATAGAAGTATAATATTTATGTTTAATTGATAGATTATAATATTCTCTTATAATGTTTTTATTCACAAAAGACTTAGTGCTTCATGAAATATAGGCTATCTAATGAATATAAATTATTTAAGAGGAATATACCATAAAATATTTGGGGTGTTATTGATACAATAACTATATCACCAGTTTATAACTCATATTTAATAAAAGTTTATAGTAATTTTCTTCCTAAAAATATTTTCATTCTTTAGTCGAATTTTATATGATTTTAGACTTGGATTCTATCTTCTATATATATCCCATATTAATTATCGAGATAGGGAAGTTACATTTCATACCATAAATCAACCAATGATTTTCTACCAGTGAAGGGGTGATTATAGACTCTCTATGGAAGTTACTTCCCTTTTATGGGTCTATTTACCTGATAATGAGGTGTATTTGGCTAAAATGGTTGGGTAAATATTCAATATTGAAGACATTTATGTCATAAATTAATATTTTAATCTATTTCCAGAAGAGTTTCTTGGTCTTCCCCCATATAATGAGGTTGAGTTTTCCATATAATTCATACATGACATTATTCCAATATTAATTACTCATATAACGACCCCCAATTAAATTGGAGGAATTTAAGAAGAAAATCCAATAAAATATGGATAAGGGTTTAACGTCCTGACCTATATGCCCCTAATATGGTTCCCTGAGAGGGTTCTCCACAAGGCCTCAGAAATACCTATCCATAATCTAGAGGCTCATGAATATTAGAAAGGTAATAAGGTGTGTTAGTGTATGTAGAGACCCGAAGCTTATCATACATTGACATTACATTACTTTTGCGGAATACTTAGTACATAACAAAAACACACACACAAGGATCGTAATAGTTTAGTGTCTTTGGAAACTCGGAACGTAAACTTCTAATTGTGGTGGAAGATCTTCAACATCTCCCATAAAGATCTTCCTTTTTATACCTAAAACCTTTCTTTATATCCTGGGGAAAAGAAAACATAAAAGGGTGAGCTCAAATGCTCAGTAAGGGTAAACAAAGGAAATATCAATCACATAATTTTCATAAGAACATAACATTTTTTTGGAAATCTTAACCTGCAAAAGAGAGCATAATTTCATAACATGGGATAAATCATAGTATTGAAATGAAATCATAACTTAAAACATTACTCATTGTGGCATACACACATAATCATAGAGAATCATTTCTTGTTAGTCAAGACTCATTTCCAAGACTATCTTAGTGGAAAAAGTCCCTTTCTGAATCGAGTAATCCTCGTTTCAGTCCTGTTTCACTGAACCGGTATAACCTACCATTCCAGCCATGTCTATCTCATGAGATATAAAATCTTTACCCAATGCATTGGAGGGAGATATAGGTCCCACCCATCTCTTAATGAATCCTTTCTTATGTGTGCCACAAAATCATAAATCATACATCATTACATAACCCATGTAATAAAAATGGGATTCTTAAACAACATGACATCATAAAACCATTCATATAAGATAAAGGAATTCATAAACATAATTCCATCACAACATAGTCAAATCAATGTAAAAATATGGATAGAAACAGAACCCTTTATTATCTTATATGGAAAATAATTTTGATAAAACACTTGAATTGAATTCTTGAGGAAAATATCCTTTCTTCTTCAAAATCAATTTCTTTTCACAAAACATCATGCAATTTTAAAAGAAAGAGATTTTATTGAAAATAGTCATGAAATCTTTTAGAGGAAGCTTCATGAAAATAAGGCTTTATAAAACAGTATAAATCCGTTCGTGCCGTATAAGTTAAAAAAAACATTCTTCATACTTTTGTCAGAAAAGTCAAAAAGCACCTCGTACGGAAAAACGACAAAAGATTCCTTTCATATTCTTTACTAAAAACTCACCTAAGGGTAAAATTGGATTTAAAATATTGAAAGTGGATGGAAACAATATTACATATTTAGGGAACATGTACGTGGATGACAAAATACACCCCAGTAAATACTTACGAATAAACAATCTCGGATAAAAATGAGATTGTGATATTTCCCTTACCTTAGGTCCGACTTGGTTTGTAAGTGTCCGAACCTCCTGTATAATGATTTAAATCATGTTATTGACTTATTACAGAATCATATTCATTGTTATGATATCATATATGGTTCACTTATGACATTATATTACCCGTTCTTTTGTAAATTCCATGTTAAAGAAGCGTTTTGGGTAAAATCGTTTCATTTATCGTAGGTGTTTTGACTTGTTGTTCTTGACATCATTATTACTTATATCATGATTTACTTACTTCCAGAATATAAAATATGATTTATATATCATATATATTCAGTATATATATATATATAATAGGTAGATAAATAAAATGAAAAACACCGTTCATGGAGACGGTAGTCCGTACGTACGCATGAACGCTGTTTTCCTTTCCTTATTGTCTTGAAATGGAAGTAAGTAGACGACATACATATATATATATACATAAATCCAGTAGCTTTATAATGTCATATATTTCATTATTATTTCTTATATATACTTTATAATCATTCTTAAATGGTTAACATGGATAATGAATTTCATCGCGTCGTGGAGACGGTAGTCCGTACGTACGCACGAGCGATGATATTATTTCCATAAATATTGAACTGAATTGGAGTGGATTATACAATATATCAGAATCAATATGATGTTGTAATAACTATGTATAGTTATTCTTTACACCATTATACCCATCCATGTAAGGTGGTGGTGGAAAATAGATTACACCACGGGGTGGAGACGGTATTCCGTACGTACGCACGCGCGGTGATTTCTTTTTCCGTAGGATGGATAGATGGTGAAATAGGGTTGTTTCATACTTATAATAACATATCAGTATATGAGTGATACTGATGTTATTACTTCATAATGAAACAACCTAAGAAGAAGAAGTGGAAGAAGAAATAAAGATGAAAGAATTGGTAACGGTAATTACCTCTTCTTTGAAGTGCCTCTTTGAGACCTCCTCTTAGAGCACTAGAATTGGTCTTTGAGGAAGACCAGAGCCTCTAGGATGTTTCTAGGGAAGTGGAGAAGAGATTTTGGCAGGGGTTGGCCGAGCTTGAGTGCTCAAATTGGTGTGAGGAGGAAGGGGGAGGAGGTGTCCTTTTATAAGGGAGGAGAGGGGCACCTTAGGAATATCTCAAAATATTATTTTATATTAAAGTCAAAATCGGTTTATAATGGTTCCAAAGGGTCTTATTTCGAAGCTAAAGTGGGGATGGGTCGAAATCCTATCAACCAATAAAATTTAGACATGTTTAGGATATTATTTTAACCTTATCAATTAGATTTAACTCTAAGTTAAATAATTTAACTTTTACCATGTCTTTTTGTTTTCTTTGACAATATGGTTAATACACTTACTATAACATGCCAAACGAACCCCAAATTGTTTATTATTAATATATATATCCTTATCTAAGTCATTTGGCCGAAACTTAGATTTTGAGAAATAAAATAACAATTAATAATATAATATTTTATTTAAAAACTATTTTGTGTCAATTTTGACACTATTTGATATATGATTTTTGTGAGAGTCATAACAGAATTAAATGTTCGAACCAAGTTAATTAAATCAACATTAATATATCATAGTAACCTATAAAATTAGTGGAATTCATAAAAAGTCTTAAATTACATTTATTTTGGTATTTATATTATCAATTATGTCAATATTTCATTAATAAGATAATTACTGCATCATCTTTGTGTCATAGATAAATTATATTATTTGATGTCTAAAAATTACAAATAAAATACCATCATGTAGGAAATCTTTTTAGATTTCTAGTGAATATTTATAGTCGAATTTATCTTATGTATAACCCCATATTAAAAATGTTTTAGTAAATAAACTTTGATTTTAACTCTTTTAACCCTTCTTTAAATAAATTAATAATAAATGTCCTAATCTAACCCAAGTGGGCCTAAATGGTCATATTTTATTCCTAAGTTTGTTTTTGGTCGAAATACACTTGTCCAATAGGATTAGGACATGTGTTAGGGTAATAGTAATATCATATTTACCCTTAGTTACCCAATTTACTATTAACCGCGGTAAAAAAGGTAAAAAGTTACTATTCACCAAAAAATTATTTTCATCTCATTGAACCACATTTTAGTCCTTGATATTAACCGTGTCTCTCGGATTTTTGAAATTCCATTCACAGAAGCGGTAAAATTAAGTTTTATGCAAAATTCAGTTTTTAACCTACCACTTAGTAGTTTCACTATTCATCAAAAATTAATGTTTTTCATAACAATGCCAAAATTTCATCCCAAGCTATATTTCATATTCCGAATTCAAAAATGAAGTCTATTTTACCAAATTCATAACATAAAAGTTGCATTAATTAATTTTATAATTAAATCCCGCTGTTAAAACAAATAGCGTGTTTTTAAGAAACAATATCTATCAAAAGATTGACACTTGTTTATGTCTAGTTTAAATGTGAAATTACATCCAATGACCAACATTGTATTAAATTGTAAAAATATATTCTAAATATACTTTAAAACCACTCAATTTAATGATTTATCACTATTAATTATTTCGATTAAAAAAGTTGTTTTTAATTATAATTTAGTAATTTTCACTATTCATCAGAATATGAAAGTTATCCGAAAAGTACCAAAATTTCACCTTAGGCTAAATTCGATACTCCGAATCAAAAAATGAAGTTCATTTTGAAAAATAAGATTTACAGAGTTTTTAAAAAGTGGTTATTACTATTCATAACGGCTAGTTTTAATAATATTTTAATAGCATATCGTTGTTTAGTGAAACTCGGTATTGCGTATTACACACGCTATCGAGGAAGGTCGCGATTGCGTGTAATGCAAGGCAAGTCAAGGATGCGTGTTGTGCAAGCTCCTTTTGGTGTAGCATACAACACAAGACATTAGTGAAAAAAAAAATATTTTTCATAAAATCTCGGGCTGTTACATTCTACCCCCCTTAAAATTAATTTCGCCCTCGAAATTCGTCGGGGTTATAAATGGTTTACTATTCGAAAGTTTCTTTAATAGAAACCCACATCGTAAAAGGGAATACCAAAACTTGGCTTTAAAAACTAAAGTATGAAATGTAACGATTACCCAAATAAACTAATCACTGGGTTTCCACATAGGTTAAAATATGGATATGGAAGAGAAATCTAACCATCATGTTCTGATGGAGAGTGGTAGAGAACATGGCTATGGAAAAGCCAGTAATCACAAATCCATAAATTTGTGACGATCTAAGGTACCATCTGATTCATCAGGTATAAGAGAACTAGGACAACATTTTTGGTTTTCAAGATTATTTCCCTAAAGTTAAAGAATTTGAATTAGAATAAATACTTACTTTATTTTGGTACAATCTCACTGTTGTTCGTGCCTTGAACAATTTCCACTTCATTTCTTAAATAAATGAAGTTGAATTTGTTATTCGTGAAGTGTTAGCAGATCATGTGATAGAATGACTGTTCATTCCATCTGTCTCAAACAAAAGGTTAGCAAAAGTTATTAAATATACATAAGTCATTCTATAGTGAGATTAATCATATATGGTTCCTAAAATGGACTTATACTTCATATATCATACTTCTTAATATAATAAAACTGGTTTCTACTAAACAGGGACTTCCTGTAGGTCAGTGGTAGGCGATAAAGGCCAGTCGCACTTCGGTTGTGGGTTCGATTCCTACAGCCTTGTCCGAAGCGATGGGCTGTCGCCCGTCCTGCCGGTTGTCCCTTTTTCTAAAACTACGTTACTATAACATCCCATCAATAATATCGAAAATCTTCTATCCTTAAACAATACTAACTTATGTCCAACATAATCCAGTCTAATCTTTAGGCTTATACATAATACTGCAGTCCACTCTCATAATATAGTGACATCGATTACCAGAGATTTAATACTGTCGTTGATCCCCACATATCATAAGATATGTCTTGTTGGTCACATTCCAAACATTCAAAGTCCTTAATCGTGTATTCTCTTGAATACCTTAGTGAAAACATGAGTGCTGTTAAAAGTTACCAAAATCCTCAAAATTCTATATACTCAAACCATGATATCACTTAGTCCTTATATTAATCATGAGCTCATGAATACTGTCAAATATTTCATTTTCGTATTTTCCCTTCATTATGCGCATATCATCTTTTTTCCAAAAATACCTCAATCACTTCGAATACCACATTAGAGCAATACATAAATATTCCAATACACCATAAAAGTACCTCAACAACATTATTCTTGAATACCAATACATAAACACTTCAGTCCATCCACTTCAATGACTGTCCTGGAATAAGTCCTTCCTTGATTTAGAAGTATCTTTTTAGGTCAGGGCATTGAGTTGGGTAATGCCCATGTTCTCCACAAATAAGACATTGAACTCCATAACAATCTATCACTCTATGACCCTTTTCTCCACACAGATAACATCGGTCCCTCCATTTGAGGTATTCCCCAAGGTTCTTCTTCCCTTCTTTAGAAATCTCAATCTTCCTTTCTTTATGCTCCTCAACATGCGAACATGCATAATAGTTTATCTTCCTCTTCTTTGATGAATTAGTCATACCACTAAATTTCACCTTGTTAATCATATATCGTGATGACTGATTCGACATAATCACAATATCTTTATCTCTAGGCATCACACAATTTTGTTGCTCATAGTCACAAATTTGTCCATTGGATTCAATGTTAACCGAATTCCTTCTGGTTCCCTTCATTAACTAAAACACAAAAAGAATTTTGTGAGAGGAGAAATCATGCTAGGGAAGACAACATAGTAAAGGGGGAGCACCCTCAATATCTAACATATTAGGTTAAATTCTAAGATCATTACCGTAGTTCTAGGAATATATCCTATACGTATACTTATCCTTAGGGACATCCCTAGACATACCTTAGAAATATCTCTAGGGATCTCACTAACGTTTTCGCATCCTAGTTTCCAAAGGTTGACTAAACCTTTCCTCTGATACCAACTGTAGAGACCCGAAGCTTATCGTATATTGACATTACATTACTTTTGCGGAATACTTAGTACATAACAAAAACACACACACAAGGATCGTAATAGTTTAGTGTCTTTGGAAACTCGGAACGTAAACTTCTAATTGTGGTGGAAGATCTTCAACATCTCCCATAAAGATCTTCCTTTTTATACCTTAAACCTTTCTTTATATCCTGGGGAAAAGAAAACATAAAAGGGTGAGCTCAAATGCTCAGTAAGGGTAAACAAAGGAAATATCAATCACATAATTTTCATAAGAACATAACATTTTTTTGGAAATCTTAACCTGCAAAAGAGAGCATAATTTCATAACATGGGATAAATCATAGTAGTGAAATGAAATAATAACTTAAAACATTACTCATTGTGGCATACACACATAATCATAGAGAATCATTTCTTGTTAGTCAAGACTCATTGCCAAGACTATCTTAGTGGACAAAGTCCCTTTCTGAATCGAGTAATCCTCGTTTCAGTCCTGTTTCACTGAACCGGTATAACCTACCATTCCAGCCATGTCTATCTCATGAGATATAAAATCTTTACCCAATGCATTGGAGGGAGATATAGGTCCCACCCATCTCTTAATGAATCCTTTCTTATGTGTGCCACAAAATCATAAATCATACATCATTACATAACCCATGTAATAAAAATGGGATTCTTAAACAACATGACATCATAAAACCATTCATATAAGATAAAGGAATTCATAAACATAATTCCATCACAACATAGTAAAATCAATGTAAAAATATGGATAGAAACAGAACCCTTTATTATCTTATATGGAAAATAATTTTGATAAAACACTTGAATTGAATTCTTGAGGAAAATATCCTTTCTTCTTCAAAATCAATTTCTTTTCACAAAACATCATGCAATTTTAAAAGAAAGAGATTTTATTGAAAATAGTCATGAAATCTTTTAGAGGAAGCTTCATGAAAATAAGGCTTTATAAAACAGTATAAATCCTTTCGTGCCGTATAAGTTAAAAAAAACATTCTTCATACTTTTGTCAGAAAAGTCAAAAAGCACCTCGTACGGAAAAACGACAAAAGATTCCTTTCATATTCTTTAATAAAAACTCACCTAAGGGTAAAATTGGATTTAAACTATTGCAAGTGGATGGAAACAATATTACATATTTAGGGAACATGGACATGGATGACAAAATACACCCCAGTAAATACTTACGAATAAACAATCTCGGATAAAAATGAGATTGTGATATTTCCCTTACCTTAGGTCCGACTTGCTTTGTAAGTGTCCGAACCTCCTGTATAATGATTTAAATCATGTTATTGACTTATTAAAGAATCATATTCATTGTTATGATATCATATATGGTTCACTTATGACATTATATTACCCGTTCTTTTGTAAATTCCATGTTAAAGAAGCGTTTTGGGTAAAATCGTTTCATTTATCGTAGGTGTTTTGACTTGTTGTTCTTGACATCATTATTACTTATATCATGATTTACTTACTTCCAGAATATAAAATATGATTTATATATCATATATATTCAGTATATATATATATATAATAGGTAGATAAATAAAATGAAAAACACCGTTCATGGAGACGGTAGTCCGTACGTACGCATGAACGCTGTTTTCCTTTCCTTATTGTCTTGAAATGGAAGTAAGTAGATGACATACATATATATATATATACATAAATCCAGTAGCTTTATAATGTCATATATTTCATTATTATTTCTTATATATACTTTATAATCATTCTTAAATGGTTAACATGGAGAATGAATTTCATCGCGTCGTGGAGACGGTAGTCCGTACGTACGCACGAGCGATGATATTATTTACATAAATATTGAACTGAATTGGAGTGGATTATACAATATATCAGAATCAATATGATGTTGTAATAACTATGTATAGTTATTCTTTAAACCATTATACCCATCCATGTAAGGTGGTGGTGGAAAATAGATTACACCACGGCGTGGAGACGGTATTCCGTACGTACGCACGCGCGGTGATTTCTTTTTCCGTAGGATGGATAGATGGTGAAATAGGGTTGTTTCATACTTATAATAACATATCAGTATATGAGTGATACTGATGTTATTACTTCATAATGAAACAACCTAAGAAGAAGAAGTGGAAGAAGAAATAAAGATGAAAGAATTGGTAACGGTAATTACCTCTTCTTTGAAGTGCCTCTTTGAGACCTCCTCTTAGGGCACTAGAATTGGTCTTTGAGGAAGACCAGAACCTCTAGGATGTTGCTAGGGAAGTGGAGAAGAGATTTTTGCAGGGGTTGGCCGAGCTTGAGTGCTCAAATTGGTGTGAGGAGGAAGGGGGAGGAGGTGTACTTTTATAAGGGAGGAGAGGGGCACCTTAGGAATATCTCAAAATATTATTTTATATTAAAGTCAAAATCGGTTTATAATGGTTACAAAGGGTCTTATTTCGAAGCTAAAGTGGGGATGGGTCGAAATCCTATCAACCAATAAAATTTAGACAAGTTTAGGATATTATTTTAACCTTATCAATTAGATTTAACTCTAAGTTAAATAATTTAACTTTTACCATGTCTTTTTGTTTTCTTTCACAATATGGTTAATCCACTTACTATAACATGCCAAACGAACCCCAAATTGTTTATTATTAATATATATATCCTTATCTAAGTCATTTGGCCGAACCTTAGATTTTTAGAAATAAAATAACAATTAATAATATAATATTTGATTTAAAAACTATTTTGTGTCAATTTTGACACTATTTGATATATGATTTTTGTGAGAGTCATAACAGAATTAAATGTTCGAACAAAGTTAATTAAATCAACATTAATATATCCTAGTAACCTATAAAATTAGTGGAATTCATAAAAAGTCTTAAATTACATTTATTTTGGTATTTATATTATCAATTATGTCAATATTTCATTAATAAGATAATTACTGCATCATCTTTGTGTCATAGATAAATTATATTATTTGATGTCTAAAAATTACAAATAAAATACCATCATGTAGGAAATATTTTTAGCTTTCTAGTGAATATTTATAGTCGAATTTATCTTATGTATAACCCCATATTAAAAATGGTTTAGTAAATAAACTTTGATTTTAACTCTTTTAACCCTTCTTTAAATAAATTAATAATAAATGTCCTAATCTAACCCAAGTGGGCCTAAATGGTCATATTTTATTCCTAAGTTTGTTTTTGGTCGAAATACACTTGTCCAATAGGATTAGGACATGTGTTAGGGTAATAGTAATATCATATTTACCCTTAGTTACCCTATTTACTATTAACCGCGGTAAAAAAGGTAAAAAGTTACTATTCACCAAAAAATTATTTTCATCTCATTGAACCACATTTTAGTCCTTGATATTAACCGTGTGTCTCGGATTTTTGAAATTCCATTCACAGAAGCGGTAAAATTAAGTTTTATGCAAAATTCAATTTTTAACCTACCACTTAGTAGTTTCACTATTCATCAAAAATTGATGTTTTTCATAACAATGCCAAAATTTCATCCCAAGCTATATTTCATATTCCGAATTCAGAAATGAAGTCTATTTTACCAAATTCATAACATAAAAGTTGCATTAATTAATTTTATAATTAAATCCCGCTGTTAAAACAAATAGCGTGTTTTTAAGAAACAATATCTATCAAAAGATTGACATTTGTTTATGTCTAGTTTAAATGTGAAATTACATCCAATGACCAACATTGTATTAAATTGTAAAAATATATTCTAAATATACTTTAAAACCACTCAAATTAATGATTTATCACTATTAATTATTTCGATTAAAAAAGTTGTTTTTAATTATAATTTAGTAATTTTCACTATTCATCAGAATATGAAAGTTATCCGAAAAGTACCAAAATTTCACCTTAGGCTAAATTCGATACTCCGAATCAAAAAATGAAGTTCATTTTGAAAAATAAGATTTACAGAGTTTTTAAAAAGTGGTTATTACTATTCATAACGGCTAGTTTTAATAATATTTTAATAGCATATCGTTGTTTAGTGAAACTCGGTATTGCGTATTACACACGCTATCGAGGAAGGTCGCGATTGCGTGTAATGCAAGGCAAGTCAAGGATGCGTGTTGTGCAAGCTCCTTTTGGTGTAGCATACAACACAAGACATTTGTGAAATAAAAAAAAATATTTTTCATAAAATCTCGGGCTGTTACAGTGTAGATACTATAACCTCATATCAGAGTAAGAAACAATATAAATATCCAGATATCATCCACAGTAGTGAATAATCAAAATGCGTAAAAGTGGTAAATGTACACAAAGTTGTAATAAAAATAGAATGTAGTAAATGCCAGAAAGGTCATGTCATAAACACAACACAAATCACTCACTAGGATCAACACATATATAAGAATAAATTATAAAAACAAAATTCCAAGAATATACTACCAACTTCAATTAAAACCACATACCCAATATCCATATACATATCTGAGACAACCTACTCGATCAGACATGATCTATAACCCAACCTATGCCTATAACCAAGTGAACATCCTCTCTGGCACCACTGTGAAATGGAGGCTCGAGTAGGGTGGGAGAAAAACACTTAGTAGGGCACCAGCAACGTGATATCGTACATAGCCGGTATAATGTAATGTATGTATATGTGTGATACTCATCATGATGATAATAATAATAATAAATACTAGATATTAAAGATAAATTAAAACACAAGGTTCATGCCAATGCATGTTTTCATGAGGGCATGATCATGCAATTTTCTCAACCTAGCCGAGGTACTGAAAGAACTAAAAGGATAACATAATCCCACAGTCGATCCATGGGACCATGACCCTGATCGACCTGAAATATTGTGAAAGAGTAATTGATCTAGATTTTTTACTACTCAATATGGGTATAATTCAAGTCAATCATTGGGTCTGTAATCTTGATCGATGATACCTACTTCAGTGATTGCTAGAAATGTCTTTGATAAAACCATGTCACTACAAGGGGATACATGTCCTAACACTGTGATAAACCATACTCACCTCCATTCACTATAAATAATGATTATAGTTAATATATGTAGATCCTATAAATACGAGATTGAGTTAGATGTAATACCACTCATGCCATGTAAAACTGGTACAATGTTTGAGTCCAAGATCCTGGTCTGTAGGCAATCATGACAATTTGAATCAGATAATTCTTAAGGGGGATGAAAATTAGGAAATATATAAGGAATCCTATCTATAACCAAGTACATGCTCAGAATCTATTTAATAAATGGCTCAACATCCCACTCCTAAACAAGATCGGTGAGTTTAATGGTGCAATAACCCAACCCTAGGGAGTCTCCTATGCATTGCTCAAAGAGAGTGTAATCATCCTCGAGTGCATCTGAATGAGGGGTATTATACATCCTCAGAAACTCATCTATATAACCCTCAGTAGAGGTGGAATCCCATTGAAAAATGGGAATTTCTAAAATGGTAACCTCTAACCATGTAAGGCTCATAAGACAAATCATAAAAATATGTATGGGCATCCCAATAATCTTGCAGGCTTAATATATAAATCCCTGAAAGTACGTCAGGGCCTCATGATAATGTAATAGTCGATAAAAAATACTCGAAAGCCATATCCCATGTATCAACTCTAGAAAAAATATCTATATCAATAGCAATCAATTGAATTCATAAATAAAAGAGTGAGGGTGGTTGAACTCCTAAACACACCCATACTACCACATGATCTTGGGATTACAAGTTTGGTATGGGTTCTACGGTGACCCTCACTACCAAATCTAACCAAACCCATAATGAAATGGGTTAGGGTTTTTTAACTGTCGGGGAAGAAACTAGGTTCCCTATGTCAAAACACTATAGAGGCATCCTACTCAGGATCCTCGGGGTTCTCATGTAAATAGAATAATCCCTCTTAGAATCCTCCAAGTAAATAAATAAGTAATGAATCCCCCTTGGGATCCTCCAAGGACTAATAAAGGGGAGAAAACATATAAGGGTTCCTCTAGGTCAGATAACGAGCGGAGGAATCCTAGAGGCGATCCTTGGTCTCAGTGATAGTCACATGTTATGGTATGAAGCTATTGCGTAAGGGTTTCTAATGACCCCCAATATTCATTCATTTAATTTTAAAAATAATACAAATTAAATAGACCCTTGGAATACATCTAAATATGGGGATTCATCCTTAGGGTCAAGCACATGAATGAACTTACCACTATAAAAGTGCATAATTACCACATGTAATGTACAATAGACAACCTAAATTTAGGATGTTTTCCATTTATTTAAAAAAACAGTAGCAACTATCATAGCCTGTAGAAGCTCAACTATGTTACATTAGTTCCTGTCTCGCATTGAAACCACCATAAAAATTTAATTATAAAAAAATTATAATCAATTCATTAAATCCCAAGAAATTAATTTAATGAACCTGTTTATTTACAATAGGAATCACACTCAAAATCATACTGATTGATCCCATCACACCATAATGGGGAAAACACACTCACTAACAACCCATGGCTAATTTTCAACCTCAAATTGGGAATAATCTAAAATAAATATTGTTAAAAACCACAAACAATTAAATTTAATCTTAAATGAATTATAAATTCATCACGGTGATGTACCTTAATAAAACGACACGCGGTGTAGTGCATATGGAATCTTGGGTCACCCTATTCTTTGGTAGAGTAAAACCCCCAACACCTATATCTAATTCCAATATTCCCCCTATTGGAATCGAAAACAAAATCCATAATCAACCGAAAAAAAGTTATAGAAAGTTAATGAAAAAAACTACATATGATAATGGATTTAAAGACTTACCTATATTATTCCAACAGACCCAACAACATTCGATTTGGACAGATAATGGGGGAGAACTCACATGGGATAAGAGAGAAGGAGGTTGGCAGAGGGGGGGGGGAGGGGGGGAGCTTCTGAAAAAAATGAGGGAGAAAATAGGGGTAAAACCCTTAAGGGATAGATGGTAAAATGGTAATATTTTATCTTTTAATGAATTGAATGGTTAGGTAATATGATCTATTAAACCATGTGCCGACTGTGTTGTGCTATAGTCCTTATTCATCTCCACCCCGAATTTTTGAAGCACATAGTTAGTCAAACCGTGCCACAACCGTGTGATATTTATGTTGAAAATTGCATACCTTTCATAGTTTCTACTAACCATCCACACTGTTTCTCAAACCATGTGCCTATAAAAAATGGCCCACATGGTTTGGATGCAAAATAAGCACTAACCATGCACATAATGTTCTCTATGAACAGTGCCTTTCCAAAACACTAGTTTCAGGACCCGAACCCCTGGGATGATACCAAAACCTCTAATCTACCTTTCAAGCCTCATTCCACATCTAAAATCATTATTTAGAGGCATCTAAACATTAAAATTCAATTTAAAATATCTAATCAAAATTTTTCCTATACGGTAGTTGAAAATTCAAATTCCTTTTGAAAATTTCAAATGAAAAAACATGGGTCCTTAAAACCTCCCCATAATAACACTTATTATCCATAATAAGTCTTAGTGGAAAAAAATGAAAAAATAACCTACTTCGGTTATGAAATCTATCCAAATGGTAATATTTCCTTCCTAAACACCCAACGCACTTCCAAGAACTACTTTAAACAAATGAAACTTATCTCACCAAAGACTCAATCCAATTATCATAACCACTACCAAAATATTGAGATGAAGCATATCCGAGCCAATATAATTCAAATTATGATCACATTGACACCTCAAACATCAAATAAAATATGTCCATTTTCACTATAGGTTCTACTTTTAATGGTAAAAAACATTCCATGTTGCTACCACTTGATTAATTTTCAAAATAAATGCTCCCAGAGAATATTAATGATTCTACCAACACACTTATCACTCACAAACCATGTCACAAATGAGTAAACTGCTCTCAATCCTTGATTTGATCAAAATTTTGGAATTTTCATAGAACCAACTCAACTTGGATGTGCTGAATTTTCCATAAAATTCTCTAACTAACTCTTTCATTACACCTGTATCATCCCAACAACATGATTGATGTGGTTCCTCCCAAACCACTTTTTATTTTACAAAAGAACACAAGTCATACCACCTTAGTCCTACTGTTCTAAAAGATACTCAACATTCATCACTAACGCGTTAAGAAAACTCAATCTCAATTCCTTTATCTCCAACTCATCTCTAGATCATTGAAATAATTCTCAATGAATCCCATAAGTCACTTATTATTACATTTCCTATCAAAACCATACCATATCAAAATAAATTACCTAATAAATCTAGCAATACATGATTCTCATTAATCCTATGGAACGTGATATCCAAAATTACCATCCAACGATTGGTCTCAGAGTCTCACGACCCTTCCCAGATGAGGGTCAAAAGGCATGACCGACACCTCACTCCCTACCATTGGAGAATACTCATATTCCCATAATCAAAATTAAATATTCATCAACACAAACAAAGTACTACCCCTTTTCGAAACTAATCACTGACAATGAAAGGAACTCTCTCACTCCTATGATCAAAATATAACCACCACCCATTCCCACATCCTATAAATGGTTTCCATGGAAAACGATGAATTTAAACTCATAATGGGTTCACCATTACCATGCATCTAATAGTTCACTCCCCACTATATGGAATACCTTATACTTCTCTTTAGGAAAATCTTCAATTGGATTCTCATTAAACAAGGAAAGATAACTAAGAAGATCAGTGTATAGTTGATGCTATCTTAACATACTCAAAATGATGTCAAGTTATTGGGAATGTTCATATATAGAGTAGGAGTATAGTAAAATTCCATAGATATATATGTATCACTATCATCAAGACATGATATCATCAAACCATGTTATAATTTCCTTTAACCAACTCTTGTCACCATGTATCCCGATAATGTGTGTCTAGGTCCAAACATGGGCCAACTATCTCACAACCTCCAATTTATCTTTAATGTCTCATTTTTTTATTTAGGTAAATTCTAAATTTTATCATAACTCTTAGGAAACCATTCCTGTAACAATTATTTAAACCATTAGTCCTCATCTTGTTCATGACCACTAATTGATTTTTGATTTAAATGATATCACATCTAACGAATGCAAACCATTATCACCCAAATCACACTACTTTTATTCACCCATCACAATTACAATATAACTATGTGACATGGAACATCATTATGAACACATTAGGATCTCCCTTGGAACTCTTATTCAATATTGGGCACATCTCTTATGCCATGATTTATTCCACAACTGCCAATTACATAGTGTTTTTTAGTCACAAACATCTAAAAATGATCTGATCTTGTTATTAACTGAAAAGCATTGGTTAATAGGGACATAAAACTAAATAGTCTTACCCATTGAATCCATTTGTGATACCCAATAACCATAAGTGATTTCTCAAATAGTTAAGGTATCACCATAAATATATCAAAATACTCAAGAAGCATTAGTGTATCAGCCACAACACGAGTGTACAACCAAGATAACTGCCTAAAAAAGAATCTATAAACATGACCCAACATCTCTTAGATGATTCCCTCAATAAAATATAATGTTAAATTACAAGGGTCTTAGTCAAAAAAACTAAGGGGTTCTAGTTCTCCTACCTAGCCATGCTGATCAAGTCACATAATGGGATCACTATGTCAAACCACCTAGCCCAAAGGTCAAACCTCTCAATGGGAGGTAAACATAACACTAACCTATGAGGGTATAGACCTATAAACATAGACTAAAAGGGTCTAACCCTCTTCGAGTAGAAATTTAAGGAACATCTCCTTAGAGGGTCATGATATCTAGTAAAAAGATAAAAAATTGATCCTCATTAGACATCTGTATTTAGTAATACCCCTCGAGGTCCTAATATATTATATACATTTAGATACCCATTGACATCACACTAGAGGACCTAACTAAATAACCATAAATGATGGTTTTTTAAGTAAAATATCATATCATGATAGATGGGAAAAATCTTTGTAGGTTGTTATGGATCATTAGTTAACCACCTAAAAAAGGTACACCCATAAAGGGTTTACTAGAAGATAATAAACTATTGATACTGACCTATAAGGGTCATTAATATTCTCACACCATCATCCCAAATGATTTGGGTCACACAATAATCAAAAAGGTTTGATTAAGTATAATGTCATTCCAATATATATAATAAAAACCCATATAGGTTATTGCTGAAACTTTAAATAACTAAACTGAAGAAAAAACACTCCACAAGGGGCCAACATTTGGGAAGCATGTAACATTATAACCAAATATGGTCACTACACTTCTTGTACATTAATAATGATTCATCATCCTGATTGTCAAACAACACACCCTAGATCATCATGACCTACCATCAGAATTATATATATACGAGTCAGTCTAATTGAGTGGAATGAAACCAAAAACATATATAGGAAAACACTATTTTTTTTAAAAGAAACTTTAAAAAATTATACCCTTTAATTAGTAAAATCAAACACTTTAAAGCCTATAACATATGGGCCCTATGTGAAAATATGAAGCATGATATGCCTCTTGATTATTTCATCCAAGAGGAAAATTAATCACTAGTATTTTTCCAATGGGCCAAGATCCATAAATATAGAATAAAACATAAAATCCACATATCATGTGAATTTATCAAAGATAAAATCATATAAAAATTCAACATCATGTATCAATAAAAATAATCCCATAACCTTGAAAACTTGTAATTCTAATCCAAACCAGTGTTCTCAATACAACAGTTTGATATCCATCACACACTCAAACACATTCCTAATACCCATTTCTACCATATCCCAATTAGAAAAACAATAGGAAAATAATATCTATGATACCAATTTGTAATTTCCTAACCTGGATGCCACTAGTTTGGTTCCATGATCTATTATCCACATGGCCTCAAGGACACATATCCATACACAAGAGGCTACTGAATAGTATCAAGGACCTATGGTGTGTACGTAAAGTGAATATTCCCTCATATCAGAGTAAGAAACAACAAAAATATATAGAGATTATCCAAAGTAGTGAATAATCAGACAGTAAAAGAATTAAATATAATCAAGGTTTATATAAAAATGGAATACGGTAAAGGCCTGAATGGCCATGACAAATATACAATACTAATCACCCATTATAATGATCACACATATAAGAATAAAAGAAACCAATATAAGTATAAGGCTATACTACCAACTCTAAGATGAACCATATACCCAATCATCACATACATGTGTGATCCATCCTACACAAAAAACCCTGGGCCTCATCCCAACTGGTGCCCGCAACCATGTGAACATCTACACGAGTACCCTAGTACAATGGTAGCCAGAGGAGGGTTTGAGTACAAAACTCGATAGGGAAACACCAACATAGTCCCATACATAGATGGTAAAATGAAGTGTATATATATGTGATCTACTCATTAGGATAACAACAACAATAATAAAAAAAATACTTTTTGAAGATAAACTAGAAGATAGCGGTTATACTATGGAATTTTTTCTTGAGGGAATTATCATGCGATGTGTTCGACCTAGATGAGGTACAATAAGAAGTAAAAAAATAACATAAAATCATATTTTATACTTTCTTCAATGATTCCAATCAACTAAAAATCCTATTAAATATGTATTGAGTTTTATTTCATACCACTCAAAATGTTTATAATTTAATTTAATCATTGGTTCTATAATCCCGATTGATGATACATACTATGAAAAACAACATAAATGTTTTTGAGAAAGCTATTTCACCATAGGGGGATACATTTCCGAACCCAAGGATCACTTGTAATCACATATAATTACTATAAAAATGTATTATAGGTAATATTTGTATATACTTTAAATATGGAAGTATGCTAGATGTTATACCACTCATTCCATGTAAATATAATCCAATATCTGGGTCCTAGGTATCGATCTTTAGGCAATCAGAATATTGCAAATTTGATAATCTATAAGAGGGATGAACCTCATGTTACAAATCAGTAATGATCTCTGGATCCATGTATATAATTGAATCGATAAAATATTCAGATTAACATCCAACTCCCAGACAAGAACGATGAGTGTAGTAATGTTTCATCCTCCCCGCCCTAGGGATCATCCTAGGTGTTTATCAAAGAGAGTGTAATAATCATCTATTTTATCTGAAATCGGTGTCTTATATATCCTTAGAAGCGAACCTCTATAACCCTCAATAGGGGAGTAATCCAAGTAAGAAATGGGACTTCCTTAAATGGTAACCTCAAACCATGTAAGGCTCATAATCCAGATCCCAGGAAGTATATATAGGAATCCCAGTAATAGAATAAGCTCAACAGTGGTATCATTGGAAGTTTTTATGGGCATGTCAATAATATAGTAGTCATTCAAAAAGGATCAGATACTAGATCCCAGGTAGGACTTCTAGATATCATAGTCGTATCAAAATTAATAAAGTGAATGCATAAATAAATATTTGAGTGTTGTCGAATGCCTACACCCACCACTACTTCCACTACCTCTCAAGATCACATGTTCGGTACGGGTTCTATAGGGACACTTGATATAGTCTCTATATAAAATCATGATGAACTAGGTCAGGTTCAGTTAACACCCGTGACACCCACTTAGTTCTCTATGTCAAAATGCTATAGAGGTATCTTACCCAGGATCCTCAGGGTTCACATTTAAATGGAGGCATCCCTCTTGGGATCCTCTATGTCAAAATATAAGTATCAAAATACCACTTGTGATAATAAAAAATGAGTACAAAAGGGGATGAATCATACATGGGATCCTAAAGGTTAGATCATACTAGAGGCATCCTATAGCTGATCCATGATCTTAGTGATTATCTCAAGTTGATGTATGAAGCTAGTGTACAAGGGTTGTTAGTGACACATGTCCTTCTTCTATTTAATTTAACAAATAAATATAACTAAATTTTATATTTGAGTGAATATAAATATATATAATCACCCTCATGGGAATTCCCAAGAATGAACACACTATTATAAACATGCATAATTACTATAGGGATGATATGACATACCACCAAACATTAAGAACTATTACTGTAACATACCAAGGTTTTCTAAAAATAAATTGAAAATGCTTGAAATTTTGTGGTATATATTTATAAGTATCCTTTAAACATAATTTTATTTCTTCTATGATTTGAATTTAAAGAAACTGTCATCTACAATTGTGTTCAGTATGTTATTTAGAGTCTAATGAAACAAACTTGTTTTTTGGTGAATAGTAACATGCCCTTATGAATAGTAATATGAATAGTAATATGACCTCATGAATAGTAAATAATAATATTATTCTATTTTCCCATGGCATTAGGATAATGGGATCTTAATTAATTTTCCAATGTCACATAAAACTAATTGCACTTCAATATTGTTATTTTTCGAATTAACTATGACCTTATTTAAAAATTAAATTAATAATATTTAGAAAATTATTTCTGAAAAATGGAGTTCATTTTTGAATTCTACACATCGAAAAATGGTTGGGGTAAATTTTTGGTATTTTTCAGAAACTCTTGAATTTTCAGTGAATAGTGAAATACGATAAAATACCGTATAATCAATTTATCAGTAAAAATGCACTATTTATGACATCATAAGTGATGAAAGGCCACTTGATTCGAACTCACTTTATATTTTCACTAATTAAGGCCACTTGATTTGAGATTATTCATAGTCTTGATAAAAATATTGTAATAATAATTAAAATAATCTAAAATACCTCCCCTCCTCCACTATAAATACCACCCTCACTCCCCTCTTCCTCCCACACCTCTCAAGCCTTAAGAATTGTCTAATTTCTGCCAAATTCCCTCCCCAATCTTCTTCCCCACGTCCTAGAGCTGATGGTCTCACCAAAAGACCAAAATCAAAGCCCTTAAGAAGGATCTCAAGGAGAAGAGATCAAGAGGTAAACAACCTCTTTTATTTTCTTTCTTTTCTTCCATTTTATGTTATTCCCTTCCTTTCAATTTGTCTTTTGTTGGGATATTTCATTAAATATTTTTCCTTACTGTCCAAATTTAGTATGAATGATGAGATATTCTATTCCTCTCATCAATCTTGTTTTTTTTATGAAATTTTAAGAGACGCCGTTAGGCTGCCGAATTTCTGTAAGAAATTTTCTCATGTTTTCTTTATTTCATGATTCCTTTATCTTATTTCTTCACCCTCTCTTATCCAAAAGGCATGAAATCTCCAGAATCATGTATATTCTGGATGTTTTCATGTTTATGGAAAATTACAAATCTTTATTCCTCTCCTCTCTCACTTATTTAAGGAATAAGAACATTGTCTGTGATGTGTCGAATTACCAACATCGTGGACGATGTAATTTCACTTTCCATTAATTCTTTCAAGTCTGGTCAGGAAACCATTTATATGGTTGAACCAGGTTATAATATATGTTTTATAACTCATATATGGTTCTGTAATTCTTTTTTACCCATGGTTCAAATTTATAATACTAAATGAGGTTGTAATTATCGAAGAACCACTTAAATTATCTAAACGAACATAATTATTGTTTTAACTTATAAATAGTCATCATATGAAGAACCAAAGTGATAAATGGTATAATTTATGGTACTGGAAATATTTAAATACTACTCCATTCCAATTCTGGAGTTTCACTTCCAATCAACAAGAACAATTCATCATGAACCGATTGTGAAAATCACAAAAGAACTCACCCAAAATAATGCAAGGAACAAAATACTAACAATTAAGGGGTGAAATGAGGTTATAAAATGACCATATAAGATGTTATAAACATGAACATGTTTCTTTAAAATACTAATAACACTCTTTTAACCATTATACAGGAGGTTTAAAAAAATTTTAAGTAAGACAAGCCCAAGGTAAGGGAATTCTTAACCCGATTTCCATTCTTTGGGTTAACCTTCTACTTTATTATTTATGTGATATTTAAATTGTTTGTGTGATGGGTTCTGTTTATATTATGTTTCATTATGTGTATTTGCAGAGTATATACATATTCTATCCACTCTATTAAGTCTCACTTCAAGTATATGATGTTTATAAGGGACTTTTCTTCTAAAATCCCCTTTTTAAAATTCTGTTTTACAATATTCAAAAGCAATGTTTTTATGCTATTATTTATGTTGTATGATTATGTTTTGGTTATTGGGAATTGTTTATGATTAAGGGTGGGACCTATATTTCCCTCCAATGCATTGGGTATGATTAAGTTGGAGGTCGGCCGTATGGTTACTCCAAGTGTAACTGTGATGGTTACACAATGTAAGGTAGCCGTGAGGGTTTCAAATTTTAAGGTAGCCAAGATGGTTACAAGATTAAGTATGTAATGCCCCAATATACCTCTATGGTTATAATTATGTTGGTGTGGATCTTGTGTAAATCTCATGTTACAAAAAGTATGAATTTATGGGTGGAAAGCATGTCTTTTGAAAATGTTTTCATACGTCATGCGTATTCATGGACTAATGTGATTTTTCCTTCTTTTTCATACCTTACTGAGCTTTTGTGCTCATCCCAAGTTTTTAAATGATTTTTCACAGGTTAATGGATGAGTAATACAAGGAAGGAATACATGTTAAATGTTGAATAATTTTCAATGAGTCTTGTTTTATGTTTTAATGTTTTATATTCTGAGGAAAATGGAAACTGATTTTATGGTATCCACTATGTAACAATGTGTAATGTTATGAATGTTTTGTCTTAATTATCTAAAGATCTAAACTTGAAAATATCCTCAATGTAAAATGAAGTGTTTTCTTGAATAAATTCAAGATTATGTACGAAATAAGTGCGGGTCTTTATAGTTGGTATCAGAGGATGGTTTAGATAACTTTAGGTGTTAAGGTGTTGCTAATAGAATACCATAAATAATTTTCACTCTATGTTTAATTTGTTATAGCATTTAAGGATTACCATGTTGCTTCATCTAAGAAATGTTTGTTTATAATGGTTTTCCGCAGAAGGAACATGGATACTGAAGAGGATAGGCACCGACAGAATGACATCCTTCCTGATCTACAGCCCGGAATGGTAGGGATTGGAACCAAGCAGTTTGTGACAGTAATGGCTCAGCTAACGCAGGCCATAAATGGTGGTCGCATCCATGCAAGAGGAAAAATAGAGGTACCCCAACGGAACATGACAGTGGTGGAACATTTTATGAGACAACATCCTCTTGCATTCAATGGATCTTCTGACCCAGTGGCAGTAGAAGGATGGATTAAAGCCCTTGAAAAGATATTTGATGTTATGGGATGTTCGGACAATCAAAAGGTATGTCTTGCCATTTATCGTTTTGAAGGGGAAGCTGATCAGTGGTGGTCAACGGTAAGGAATATCAGGGGTAGAGAGGATTTTGATGCCTTAGTGTGGGATGAATTTAAAAGTCTTTTTCTTGAAAAATATTTTCCTAAGGTGGTGCGACTTAGAATGGAGAAAAAATTCCTTGAATTGAAAGAAAAGGAGGAAGATTTAGTGGCTATGTATGAGGCGAACTTCACCCGACTGGTGAGGTATGCTCCAATTCTTATTCTGGATCTCGATAGCAAAATCAACCGCTTTTACTCAGGATTGAAGCCATGGTATCGAAGGGCGTTGGCCTCCCGTGAATTCAAAAGTTACGAGAAACTTGTCCGAGGTGCTAAGAGGGTAGAGATAGAGTTTGCTGATGATCACATGCAATTTGGAAACAAAGAGAAGAAGAGGTCCAGTTGGAAAGCAATGGGTAAGAATCAACCAATGAAATCTGATGGTAAGAAAATCCAGTTTCTAGTTTGTGAAAACTGTGGCAAGAAGCACCCTGGGGAATGTCTTATCAAAACTGGGAAGTGTTTTAAATGTGGTAGGTTTGGACATATGGCCCGAGATTGCAATGAAAATGATCCAAAGACTAATCCTGATAAGAAAACTGTAAAGTGTTTTAAATGTGGTGAGATGGGTCACTATGAGAATGTCTTTCCAAAGAGGGATCCAAATGATGCAAAGAAGCCAGACTACAAGCAGAAAGGTGTTGTGAGATCCTTTGCGACTACGTCAGTAGGTGTTGGGCCATCCAATGAAGTTGTATTAGGTACTTTGTTTGTTCACTCAGATTTTGCTAAAGTTTTGTTTGATACGGGTTCTACACATTCCTTCATCTCTGAGAAATTTTCTACTAAATTGGAAATATCACCTCAATAAATGATACCTGAACTTGTTATTAAAACACTAGGGGGAAATGTTATAGCAAAGAGGAATTATAAGAATATTTCTATTGTGGTATGTGGAAAGACTTTACCTGCATAACTTGTTGTTTTACCCTTAGTCGAGTTTGATGTTATTCTGGGGATGGACTGGCTTTCTAACTATCATGCTAAGATTTACTGTAGAGCTAAAGAAGTTGTTTTTCAGAAAGAGTATCATTTTGTATACAAGAATGAACCCATAAAATTGATAACATATCAAGAAGCTGTGAAACTACTGAAAGATGGAAATGAAAGTTATCTGGCTCATATTGTTGAAAACAAGGGAACTATTCAAATTAATGATGTGCCAGTGGTAAATGAATACCTTGATGTTTTTCCTGAGAAGTTACCCAGTGTCATACCTAAACGAGATGTCGAATTCACAATTGACTTAGTTCCTGATGCTAAGCCAATTTCAAAACCCCCATATCGTATGGCTCCAATAGAACATCTTGAATTGAAAAATCAGTTGCAAGATTTGCTTGTCAAAGGCTTCATTCGTCCCAGTACTTCACCATGGGGATCCCCTGTTTTGTTTGTTAAAAAGAAAGATGGTTCCATGAGACTTTGCATTGATTATAGAGCTTTGAATAACATCCCTGTTAAAAACAAGTATCCTTTTCCTCATATTGATGACTTGTTTGATCAGCTCCAGGGAGCTCAGTACTTTTCCAAGATTTACTTGAGCTCCGGATACCATCAGGTGAAGGTGAAGGAGGATGAAATCCCGAAAACAGACTTTCGTACTAGATATGGGCATTATGAATTTTTTGTTATGCCATTTGGGTTAACTAATGCACCTGTTGTATTCATGAATCTAATAAATAGAGTATTTCATGAGTTCTTGGATAAGTTTGTGGTTGTTTTTATTGATGACATTCTAGTTTTTTCTAAAAATAAAGTGGAGCATGAAAAACATCTAAGGGTTGTTTTAAAAACTTTAAAAGAAAAGAAACTATATGGAAAATTTAGCATGTGCGATTTTTGGTTGCAACAGATTTCTTTTCTTGGGCACATTGTAAATAAGGATGGAATAACAGTTGATCCTGCCAAAACAAAAGTAGTTGATGAATGGCCAAGACCCACAAATGTTACAAAGATTCGCAGTTTTTTGGGCTTAGTAAGTTATTACTGACGGTTTGTTAATAACTTTTCACGTTTATCTATCCCAATAACTAAGTTAACACAGAAAGGGGTTAAATTTGTTTGGATAGAGGAATGTGATGTTTGTTGTCAGGAACTAAAGAAGAGATTGGTGAATGCTCCAGTTTTAGCCTTACCTTCCCGGAATGGTGAGTTTGTCATCTACAGTGATGCTTCTTTGAAGGGACTTGGTTGTGTTTTGATGCAGAATGATCAGGTAATTGCCTATGCTTCGAGACAACTTAAACCTCATGAGCTGAATTATCCCACACATGATTTGGCATTGGTAGCTGTGGTTTTTGCTTTGAAAATATGGAGGAATCATCTATACAGAACCAAATGCAAAATATATACTGACCATAAAAGTATTAAGTATATATTCACTCAGAAGGAATTAAACATGAGGCAGAGAAGATGGCTAGAACTGATAAAGGATTATGGCTGCACGATAAATTACCATCCTGGAAAAGCAAACAAAGTAGAGGATGCCTTAATTCGGAAAAATCATGCATCATTAACCATGCTACGTTTGGAACATGATCCCTTGATTAATGATTTGATGAATTTTGTCTTAGAAGTTGTTGGTGCAGGGAATATATCTATTTTGTTTCAGGTTTCAGTGCAGTCATCGTTGTCAGACAGAATTATGAAAGCGCGGAGGGAAGACCGTGAGCTACAGAAAAAGGTAGAATTGGTTAAAATGGGTAAGTTTCCAAAATTTAATCTTGATAAATATTGTGTTTTAAGGTTTGGAAATAGGTTGTGTGTGCCTTGTGTTTCCCAGATGAAGAAAGAATTATTGTGTGAAGCTCATAGTTCTCCATTTTCTGTTCATCCTGGAAGTACTAAGATGTACAGAGACCTTCGAGAGTATTACTGGTGGAATGGGATGAAAAGAGATATTGCTGATTTTACAATGAAATGTTTGACATGTCAGCAGGTTAAAGCAGAGCGGCATTTACCGAAGGGGATTCTTCAGCCTTTTCCAGTGCCAGAATGGAAATGGGAGAATATATCCATGGATTTTGTGGTGGGACTACCAAAGACTTCTCGAGGTTATAATGCGATAGGGGTTATTGTTGATCGGCTAACAAAGTCTGCTCATTTTCTTTCTATTCAAGATACAATGAAATTAGATCAACTTTCTCGATTTTACCTCAAGGAGATTGTCAGGTTACATGGAGTTACTCTTTCCATTGTGTCTGACCGAGATCCCAGGTTCACTTCTAAATTTTGGAAGGGACTTCAGAAGTCTTTGGGCACAGAGTTGAATTTCAATACAGCTTTTCATCCTCAATCAGATGGGTAGTCAGAATGAACGATTCAAACTTTGGAGGATATGCTTCGTGCTTGTTCAATGGACTATCAGGGAAGTTGGGATCATCATATTTCAATAGTTGAGTTTTCTTATAATAACAGTTTCCATTCCAGTATTCAGATGGCACCTTTTGAGGCCTTGTATGGAAAGCGGTGTCAGACTCCTGCGTTTTGGGATGAAGTCGGTGAAAGAAAGTTGATGGGTCCAGAATTAGTAGAAGAAGTGGATGAGAAAGTGAGGATGATCCAGCAACACATGAGGATAGCTCAGAGCAGGCATAAAAGTTATGCAGATAATAGAAGGAAAGAATTCTCTTTCGAGGTAGGTGACCATGTTTTCCTTAAAATCTCTCCTAGGAGAAGTGTGATGCGTTTCGGTAAGAAAGGGAAACTAAGTCCACGGTTCATCGGTCCTTTTGAAATCTTGGATAAAGTTGGAACAATTGCATACCGCGTAGCATTGCCTCCGAGCTTATTTTAGGTACAGAATGTTTTTCATGTTTCGATGTTGAGAAAGTATGTTCCAGATTCATCACATGTCTTGAGGCCGGAAGCAGTTCAGCTGGCAGAGAACCTTTCTTATGAAGAAAACCGGTTCAGATTCTTGATCGAAGAGAACATGTATTGCGGAATAAGGTAATCCACCAGGTAAAGGTTTTGTGGAGAAACCACATGGTTGAAGAAGCAACATGGGAGTCTGAAAATGCTATGAGGGAAAAATACCCTCAGTTGTTTAATAAGTAAATAAAAAATTGTGAGGACGCAATTTCGAGAAGGTGGGGATAATGTAACATCCCAAGGTTTTCTAAAAATAAATTGAAAATTCTTGAAATTTTGTGGTATATATTTATAAGTATCCTTTAAACATAATTTTATTTCTTCTATGATTTTAATTTCAAGAAACTGCCATCTACAATTGTGTTCAGTATGTTATTTAGAGTCTGATGAAACAAACTTGTTTTTTTGGTGAATAGTAACATGCCCTTATGAATAGTAATATGATCTCATGAATAGTAAATAATAATATTGTTTTATTTTCCCATGGCATTAGGATAATGGGATCTTAATTAATTTTCCAATGTCACATAAAACTAATTGCACTTCAATATTGTTATTTTTCGAATTAACTGTGACCTTATTTAAAAATTAAATTAATAATATTTAGAAAATTATTTTTGAAAAATGGGCTTCATTTTTGAATTCTACACATCGAAAAATGGTTGGGGTAAATTTTTGGTATTTTTCGGAAACTCTTGAATTTTCGGTGAATAGTGAAATACGATAAAATACCGTATAATCAATTTATCAGTAAAAATGCACTATTTATGACATCATAAGTGATGCAAGGCCACTTGCTTCGAACTCACTTGATATTTTCACTAATTAAGGCCACTTGATTTGAGATTATTCATAGTCTTGATAAAAATATTATAATAATAATTAAAATAATCTAAAATACCTCCCCTCCTCCACTATAAATACCACCCACACTTCCCTCTTCCTCCCACACCTCTCAAGCCTTGAGAATTGTCTAATTTCTGCCAAATTCCCTCCCCAATCTTCTTCCCCACGTCCTAGAGCTGATGGTCTCACCAAAAGACCAAAATCAAAGCCCTTAAGAAGGATCTCAAGGAGAAGAGATCAAGAGGTAAACAACCTCTTTTATTTTCTTTCTTTTCTTCCATTTTATGTTATTCTCTTCCTTTACCTTTGTCTTTTGATGGGATATTTCATTAAATATTTCCCCTTACTTTCCAAATTTAGTATGAATGATGAGATATTCTATTCCTCTCATCAATCTTGTTTTTTTTTTGAAATTTTAAGAGACGTCGTTAGGCTGCCGAATTTCCGTAAGAAATTTCTCATGTTTTCTTTATTTCATGATTCCTTTCTCTTCTTTCTTCACCCTCTCTTATCCAAAAGGCATGAAATCTCCAGAATCATGTATATTCTAGATTTTTTCATGTTTATGGAAAATTAAAAATCTTTATTCCTCTCCTCTCTCACTTATTTAAGGAATAAGAACATTGCCCGTGATGTGTCGAATTACCGACATCGTGGACGATGTAATTTCACTTTACATTAATTCTTTCATGTCTGGTCATGAAACCATTTATATGGTTGAACCGGGTTATAATATATGTTTTATAACTCATATATGGTTCTGTAATTATTTTGTACCCATGGTTCAAATTTATAATACTAAATGAGGTTGTAATTATCAAAGAACCACTTAAATTATCAAAACGAACATAATTAATGTTTTAACTTATAAATCATCATCATATAAAGAACCAAAGTGATAAATGGTATAATTTATGGTACTGGAAATATGTAAATACAACTACATTCCAAATCTGGAGTTTCACTTCCAATCAACAAGAACGATTCATCATGAACCGATTGTGAAAATCACAAAAGAACTCACCCAAAATAATGCAAGGAACAAAATATTAACAATTAAGGGGTGAAATGAGGTTATTAAATGACCATATAAGATGTTATAAACAGGAACCTGTTTCTTTAAAATACTAATAACACTCTTTTAACCATTATACAGGAGGTTTAAACAATTTTGAAGTAAGACAAGCCCAAGGTAAGGGAATTCTTAACCCGATTTCCATTCTTTGGGTTAACCTTCTACTTTATTATTTATGTGATATTTAAATTGTTTGTGTGATGGGTTATATTTATATTATGTTTCATTATGTGTATTTACAGAGTATATACATATTCTATCCACTCTATTAATTCTCACTTCAAGTATATGATGTTTATAAGGGACTTTTCTTCTAAAATCCCCTTTTTAAAATTCTGTTTTACAATATTCAAAAGCAATGTTTTTATGCTATTATTTATGTTGTATGATTATGTTTTGGTTATTGGGCATTGTTTATGATGAAGGGTGGGACCTATATTTCCCTCCAATGCATTGGGTATGATTAAGTTGGAGGTCGGCCGTATGGTTACTCCAAGTGTAACTTTGATGGTTACACAATGTAAGGTAGCCGTGAGGGTTACAAATTTTAAGGTAGCCAAGATAGTTACAAGATTATGTAAGTAATGCCCCAATATACCTCTATGGTTATAATTATGTTTGTGTGGATCTTGTGTAAATCGTATGTTACACAAAGTATGAATTTATGGGTGGAAAGCATGTCTTTTGAAAATGTTCTCATACGTCATGCGTATTCATGGACTAATGTGATTTTTCCTTATTTTTCATACCTTACTGAGCTTTTGTGCTCATCCCAAGTTTTTAAATGATTTTTCACAGGTTAATGGATGAGTAAAACAAGGAAGGAAGACATGTTAAATGTTGAAGAATTGTCAAGGAGGCTTGTTTTATGTTTTAATGTTTTATATTCTGAGGAAACTGGAAACTGATTTTATGGTATCCACTATGTAACAATGTGTAATGTTATGAATGTTTTGTCTTAATTCTCTAAAGCTCTAAACTTGAAAAGATCCTCAATGTAAAATGAAGTGTTTTCTTGAATAAATTCAAGATTATGTACGAAATAAGTGCAAGCCTTTATAATTACATTTATTATCTAGTGGTTGGATGTAGCTTATGAGGAATTCATAAGCTCAACAAATTCTTGTTGGAACTTATATTATAGATAAACCACCATAAAATTCTAATTGTAATAACATAATAATTAATTAATTAAAACCCATTAATTAAATTTAAAGTACCATTTTAATTAAATCTGAATAACGCTCAAAATCTTATCACCCAATCCCATTGAACTAGAATGATGATCAAACATTCTCTAACAAACCATGGATCATCCTCAATCTCAAATTGGAAATTACCACTAATAAATGGTGTTAAAACAACTATCCTACTATTAAATTTAATATAAATATATATATAAATTCACTATGGTGAGCCACCTTGATGAAATAACTTGTAGTGAAATGTAGACAGCATCCCGAGTCACACTCTTCCTAGGTAGAGTGAAAACCTTGACATCTGTATCTGATTCCACCATGACCCAATGGAATCCAAACCAATATCCCTAACCAATGTAACCTATGTTTTAAAAACACCATGACACTTACCTAAATTCTTCCAATGCACATGATGACATTCGTTTTGAACTAGTAAATGAGGAGAAATCCCATGGATAAATAGAGAAGGCGATTAGAATGAAATGGTGGATCTTAGGTGAAATTAGGGAGAAAATTGGGATAATACCCCTTAAGGATCGAATGGAAAATAGATAATTTTGATCCTTTTAATGAAACATACAATTAGGCTACACGGTTTGTCAAACCATGCCCCAACCATGTAGTTCTAATTTCACCATACATATCCACCTCACAAAATTGAATCGTACAGTTAGCCAAAAAATTCTCCAATCATGAGAAATGGATGAAATAAATTTCAGACACCCGCATGGTTTCCCCTGGATTGCCACATGGTTTCTCAAACCATGCACCTGTATAAATTGGCCTGTACGGTTAGCATTAACCATGTTCCAACTATGCACCTTGAACTGCACATTTCCAAAACTCTAGTTTCAGTCCATAAACCCTTAGGTGACTCTTGAAACCTCCATGATACCTTTAGTTTCTCATTCCATGCATAAAAACATTCTTTTGAGGCATACCAAATGTTAAAAATTCTATTCTGAATCTTTGATCAAGATTTGGCGCTTCTAATAGTTGAAAATTAAAATTCCTTTTAAAATTTCCTACTTGAAGACTATGAGACCTTAAAAGGGTATGATATTCCTATGAACATCACCATACATATAATAGTCATATTTTTTTAATAAATATTGATCACCATGTATCTATATTGATTACCATGAACTTAATATGATCATGATCAATAATAAGTATCATCTACATATATTAATGGATTTCTCGATCAACTGTGAGGGGATAAACACTTCTAAAATATATATATTTAGCCAAAATATCAATAATTAATGGTGAAAATAGAAAATATACCCAATATATCCTTTCATATAAGATATAGACACTATGAATTCCTAGTGATGCCATTCAGAATTACAAACTCTCCAACTATCTTCATGGATCTAATTAGTAGATTATTAGGGATTACATCAATCAATTTTTTTAATCATTATAGATGATATTCTCATATATTCCAAGATCATGAAAGATTGTGAATATCATTTGAGGATTGTGCTGAAGGCCCGGAGAAAGGAGAAAAAATATGACGAATTTATCAACTTTTATTTTGTAGCTAAAGAATGTATCATTCATGGGCCATATAATCAAAAGTGATGGTATATCTATGGATCCTTAAAATATGGAGGTGATTTATGAATAAAACAAACCAACCATTATAAAATATATTCATATTCTACTAGGATTTTTTAGATTTCATCATTACTTTGTGAGAAATTTATTATGATTGTCAAATCCACTAACAAAGTTAACTTGTAAGGGAGTTAAATTCCTCTAGACTAATGAATGTATATACTATTTCATAGAGCTCAATAGAATGGGTTTTATAGAAAATTTATTCAAAATACCTTGGATTATAGAGGGGTTTATTATAAATAGTGATGCATAAAATAATTATTTGGGATGTTTCCTCATGAAAAATAACATGATGGTTGCTTATGCCTCACATAAATTAAATGGAAATGAGAAACATTTCCCAATTCCTGATCTAGATCTAGAGGTATTAATGTTTTTATTAAATATATTGAGGAATTATATTTACTATAAGAAGTTAAATATATACCGATCATAAAAACTTAATGTATATATTCACATAAGTATGATCCAAAGGAGATGGTTGGATTTGATCAAATACTATGACTTCCTAATACATTACCACCCTATAAAGGAAAACAAGGTGGATGATGCTCTAAGAGAGAAGGATCATGATACCTTATCTCTTATGGTGATTAAAAGAAACAAAATACTCCTTTATTTGTGAAGGATGAACAAGTGAATCTTAATAGAGGGGAATAAATCCTATGTTTCACAAACAAATTCTAAACCACAAATGTATGTGAAGATCAAGGTCACACATAAGGAGGATATAAAGATACATAATAAGGAATGTAATATTATAGATTATAAGATTAATTTTTTTGAAATATAATATTTTGGAAGGGAATATGTGTCCCTTAAATACTAGAATTTACTTAATGTTGATGCTCTTTTTTCGTCACATTGTCTAAAAAAATGGAAAGAGAAATGACTTCGCCAAAAGTTATTCATCCTTTGAAGAAAATATCAAAAATTGACTAAGGAATGAATAAGAAGAACATTTCACAAGGGTCGTGCAAGTTCCCTTACTATTGCGCAAGTATACCTACACACTGCCTAATTGTCGCACAAGTCACTTGCATGCCCTATGTTATAACCACCCAGGGTCTTCAGAAGCCTATAAATAGACCCTGTGGGCCCCCCATTTCGAGAGGATTTTTTCCAAAATTCAGATACAGAGCTCTGAATTCCCAAGTCTCTTCTTTAGGTCTTCTGAACACTTCTACGGTAATTCTTCACCTAGAATGGAAGGTCTAAACAAGAGGAGTAAGGTCTTAGTGTTATAATTCACTAACACTTGCGTGCCTAAGTGTCTTACACTTAAGGGAAATAGACACACTTGCGCGCTGCCCTACTTCTTCATCATTACTTGCGCGCCATATTCTGGAAAGCCTCTAGGGATAATTCAAAAGTCTTTGATCAAGGATCGCCCAAATATTACTCTAAGGGATGAAAATCGTGCAAGTACCCATGTGCTGCGCAGGTATACCTACGCGACCATGACTTGCACGCCCATGTAGTACCTGCGCGCCTTCTAGGACTTGCGTGCCCCTATCTTTTTGGGTGCTTTCCTTCCCATTTCACCCCTCTTATTCTATTCTACCTCTCCGATTCAAGATTCAATCTTCAAGACACTCTTCAAAGCCATTTATTTCTTGATTTCTTGATTTGGATTCCTTATCTGAAAGGAACTCTGTGGAACATCTCTCAAAACCTTGTGATTTACACATCTTTATGTCACTAAAGATTGAGTTTTCATTCATTCAACCTCATCCTTTAAGATGAGAGAATCCTTAACCTGGGCCTCCTTTTCAAGAGTAAGCCCCAGGCCAAATCCTCATTAATATGGGAATCTTTCTTAGGTGTAAGCCCCAAGTCCTCTAATCTGGGCATCCTCCTTAAGAGTAAGCCCCAGTCTCAAAATTCCCAAGTATGGGCACCCTCCTTAGGAGTAAGCCCCAACCATAATTCTATTAACCTAGGCTTCCTTTTCAGGAGTTAGCCCCAGTCTCAAATATGGGCCTCCTCTTTAGGAGTAAGCCCCAAGTCCCTTTAATTTTCAAATCCCTTTAACCTAGGCCTCTTTTTCAGGAGTAATCCCCAGTCTTAATTTCCTTTTGATCTGGGATTCCTTCTTAGGAGTAAAACCCAATCATAAGTCCACTCTTAATTTGGGGATCTTCCTTAGGAGTAAGTCCAAAAGATTAGAGTATCCAAATCTCCAGGAAGCACATATACCTTTATGTACCATGTTTCTGGATCTCTTCCCTGAAGTAAATCTTAATTCTTATCTATTTGGGAAGTTATACACACATAAGCCCTATATCATTGCATCTTTCGTGGCACAATTGTCTGGTTTCACCAATACTTCTGGTTTCTCACACCGAGCATGACTCACGTGAGATTAGAGTGTAAAAGTAATCATGAAATCTTTTTTTGAGCCATCAATCATGCATAAACATCATACTCCCTTACTTGAACTACGTGGGTTCTGATTCCTTTTCTAAAAAAAAGGATACATGGGTAGCCCATCAGCGGGTACGATCCCAACTCTAAAATAATCCATGTCCTCCTGAATGAAAATAAACTTCAAGTGCCCCACTGAGTGGCTTTAAAACTAGTATGGTCATCGTAATGACCAAGAGACTTTTATATATTTTAAGGATACCATCAACTAAGAATATCTAACAAATACAGATTATTTTTCATCGATGAAGAACCTCGTAGATATATAAAAGATTCTCTAAATTTCCTACATATCAATCATTGATTGTCAGACTAAAGGAAAGCTCATTTTGTACTTGGTAATGTAATAAGGATTCACGAACATAACTTAAATCTATAAAGAGAGTACCAGAGTAGACAATAATTCCCCTCAAAAAGGTGTGATGAGTCTGACCTCCCATCCTCTCGACCAATGAAAATTTCTAAGCCTCATCAGTCCACAACTAATGAGCGCCTACCTTTGGAAAGTAGGTCCAAATGGATATGTAATCATTGGATGTTTCCGGTTCTATGAAAAAACCCATTAGAAACTGATTGGAATGTTTGAACCTTCAATCAACGAGGTCATCCCCAATTCCAGAGGAAAAAAAATTGGTAAACCTGACGTGAATCCTTAACCAAGTTAAAATGATGTTTTACTTATTTGTTGGGCCCCTATTTAAAACTCAATGAGAGGGCCAACAAAAACAATCATTGACATATGTGCCCATCTAAAAGATGTAGTGGCTGAATTTATCTTGATTACATCTGTTATATCAAACAGGCACTCTTTTCCAAGATCTTCAGCATTTATAGAATGGATTCTCTTAAGTTCACATCTGTCAATACCTCTTCTATGAATACTGCTACTGCGAATGCCACTACTGCTACTCCTACTGGACCATCGTCCTCTCTGAGGATGACATCACCTACTTAGTGTCTTAAATGTTGGGTATCAAATGCGCTGGTTAAAGAGTACCATCAACACGGTACCATTTCACCTCTGAAGACTGCTTGACAAGTCCTCCAAGTGAACAATTCACTGTGGTCGTCCGGACAACGACGACCAGGGATTAAGAAGCAGGCAGTGTTAACTACCGTCTCCAACCATTTTGGGTCGTTATCCCAGGAATGTAATCACCATTCACTCCCATATTCTGGGGAGGTGAATGAGTAGGTCCTTTAGGGCCTTAATTCAAGGAAGAAGGAGTCCTTCCCAAAGGCTCCCATCAACAATCGCCGCCAGACTTGTGCGGTAGTGCGCCCTCATCCTAATGAGGGTGTCGACTCCCGGCATTCGGCTTAGGTTCCTCGAACCCAAGCAGGCAAGACGAATCGCCAGAGGCAAAATCCGGTTAACAGTGAGCAGGTTCTCATCTCTGCCATCTCCAGAGAAGTCCACCAACCTAACTTGGTGGAAAGCAACAAGCGGGCACACACACCTGCCCGTTTTAATTCCGCTGTCCAACAGACTCGTCTGGCAGCATCATGCCAATCCCACCATGAAATTCCGGCAGAGTACTATAGGTAAGAACATATACCTGTTTATACATCATCAGCTAGTCAACAGGCTCGTCTGACTACATATGATGGAGCTCGTCAGCCACGTTCGGTGAAGTGAAATTAGCAGACACATACACCTGCTAGTATTGATCAAGACTACCAACAGTCTCGCTTGGTAGCACACAGAGAAATCAGTCAGAAAGTTCTGGCGAAAAACAGAAGGCAGACTCAACTTTCTTCCCCCACACATGAGTACTATCAGGATTCATTGACTGGAAAAGGAGGACAGGAGCAGGCACATACACCTACTCCAAGCACATAATGGACGTATATCCCCATTTCGGTAGCTGAAGTCACCAAGAATATTCTTTCAATGGTGAAAGAGCAGAATAAAATCCCAGCTCATATTCTGGATGCTTCCTAGGATATTATAACAGCTTCAGCAACATCTCAGGGAAAGAAACATAAATCTATCCCTACCAGTGGAGTGACACATCAACAGTTCACTCCAGAACAGACACACACATCTGTTCCAGTCGAAGAGGGTTGTGGGGCATACTCCTCCATATCATACGGACAACCAAGTCAGGCACATACACCTAATTTGAGTAGAGATCCTCAGACAAACCTGGCCATTTCTCCTGATCAGCTACATACACCTGCACAGAGTAGCCACTTTAGTCAACAAGTCGTTTCCAAGGTGAGTAAGAAGGCGTATAAGAAGAAGACCCGCCCAACACAGTCAAGAGATGAAGAGACAATCTGTAATAAGGCCTTGCTCGATGCTAGAGTTTTTGAAGCCCTCAGACAGTTATCTGTTGGAATTCAAGATTCTACTCCCTCATTTCCCAATAGTGGGAACATTAATTCAGAAAGTCTTCAATAGACACTTCCTCATGAAGGCTTTCTTCATGAAAATTCAGTCGATCTCGAAGTTTCATCTTCATATGAGAGCCACAGGAACCCTCAGTGTGGCCAGAAGACCATGGAGCAAGAGATATTATCTTTTTCCATAACCCACCATGGTGGTCCTCCCCATGATGATGAATTTTTCTGCGAAAGTCCTCTCCACCGTAGTGATTCACATTGCCCAGAAAATTCTCTAGTGGACAATTTAGTGCCGAGAAAGACCTCTTATCTTGAAGCACTTGCAAATGCGAAACCAGTCATGTATAATGCTTCATCGCTAGTAGGTGAAATACTTTCTCAATCGGAAGATATCCCAGGGTGTAGGTCATTCTCCAAACCACCCCTAAGTCATGAATCTTCTAGTTTGATCAGTGATTTATCTACCAATCTTGTTGAATCTGATGAAGCAACAAGGAAGCACCATCTCTGGTCAAATCAGGTAGAAGAATCTTCATTGAATGATAAAGAGGAAATTATGAATATGAGAAAACAACTGGAGAAAGGTGAAGTGCCAGTCATGTTTTGGCCTATGGCTGACTCTTAGTATGACATTCCAGAGATGTTGACGGAAGATGGAATTCATGATATTCATCTCAACATATGGAAAACTCTTTTTTAGTTGAAGAAGAAAGTATTATCTTATGATGAATATGGAAATCATGTTAATATAATAGAAGGGTTACAATGTCAGATTGATTTGGCATCTCTATCATTCTCTCGATATTCGAAGGCTGAAAAGCAGCAGAGACCCCTTCAACGTTCATGCCTCGGCGCACTAAGAAGATTGCACCAGTTAATTTCCAATGCCCCATCAGATATTCATGTTAGAGGATGGGGTGTTCATGGAGCACTACATTTCACTGTGCTCTCCAGTCAGCAAAGCCCGCCGAAAATGGTCTAATGCAATGTTATTTCCTGTGGCTGGCCCCAATCAACTAGGTTTGTTTGTAATCAAAGGCTTTCCCAAGAAACATGATTCAACTAGTTCCTCTCAAAATCAAGAATACAGAGAACAAGTTGTTGAATTACTCCTGTATCAGGCAAACAAGAATATTGAAAAGGCCTCTCATATAGATCAAGCATATCATCAAGTGACAGTAGTGTCATAAATCATCCAATGGTCTTTTGAACCAGGTGAATAAAGTGGATATCGATTGATGCATCCAGCTAATTTCCAGACCAAGGTCCGTAAGATCAGGAGAGATTTTAAGAATGTCTCAGACATAGCATGTCAAGAGCCACCCCAGATTTTCAGACTGGGGACTCTTTTAAACCAACTCGCGGAATCAACAAATAGGATTTGAGGAGTTGAGTGGGAAAAGTAGGAACAACCCCAGTCCACCGAACTGGGGACTTTTTCAAATCCTCAATCCATCCCTCAATGAAAGTCGGTCTTCTCTCGGTTAGGGAAGAAGCCCCAAGAAGAATGAAGAGTCAAATTATTAGGAGAATCTCTCCAAATTACGGTTCGCCAAGAAGTTCATGAGGGATCGAATCAACGAAAGGCAATGTCTCGTCAGATACATGGAAGAAGACAATATCTTAGAAATGCTGATAGAAGGGATGCAATGCATTATGAATCAATTAATGTCATCAATGCCGTTGATGCTGATCCACCAGATGAGGCTCACTCATAGGGATCGGATGAAGAGGTTCTTGTTCAAGAAGTTGTACGCACAGACACAAATGAAGAAGGTGTGCATAAAGGAAATCAAAGGTTTACCCAAAATCTGGGTGTTCCTCCAAATAAACCACTTCCCTCTCTATTAACGGGATCAAACAAGGGATAGGGAAAGAATCAGGTTACATATCCTTCCTCTGGAGAAGGCTAATCGCTCTCACTAGAGCTAAGATTGGCGCAACAAGAGGAAGAAATGAAGGAATTGAGTAGGATGAACACAGAACTACTTCAAGGTAGTCTTCATCCTAAGTGTTCTGGAGTCAGTCAGCCAAGGGAGTTTGTTGCAGCTACTAAGATGGATCAAGAATATCATCCCTTATCAGTACACCCTCACAGGTCTAATCCTACAGGTCAAGTGCAACAACAATTGGCGGTGCTACCATCAGTTGTAGTACCGGCTGCCATACCTGTCCAAACTCCAGTCATTGCACCTTCCCAAGTCCAAGTTCAACCATATGTTTCTCAAAATTTAATGACTACCATTGAGTCATTAACAGCTCAGTTAGAGACTATAGAAGGGAATCATGCGTAGGTTCAACCAGAAAAGAAATCTTACCCTAAATGAGTAGATTCAATCTCTCCCCCATCAAGTTTTGGGAACCCTATATTCCCTATTTTCAATAGATCAGGTGACCTTGAAAAGCATTTGATGCATTACGTGTCTTCATGCGAACCTTGCAAGGACCAGCTTTTGTTTGGTACACAAGCTTGAAATCCTGGTAAATTACCAGATGGGAGGATCTTCGACAAAGATTCCTTCTCCAATTCAGCTCAACGTTGCCAAAGAAATCAGTTTTTGATCTTAAAAACTGTAACAAAATGGAGAATGAAAGTGTATCAGATTTCATTGCTCCCTGGAAGCGATTAACATATTCCCTAAGCTTAGCACTACCTCAAGAGGAACTGTTGCCAATATGTGTGGCAAACCTATATGACGAATTACGCACACCATTTATCCCTGTGAAATACACAAGAGGGTTTCGAGACCTTACTTCAATCACTCAACAGATTAAAGATTCTCTTATACAGACTAATGATAAATCTCGTGAAATTCCATCAGCTCCAGGAAGGAGAATGGGTAAAGCAAAGACTACTACAGTTATTCTTAAGCAAACGCCTGTACCAGCTTCTACTTCAAAACCATCATATTCCCGAAGGGCTCCACCTCCTGAGCATCAACAACATAGGTCGTTTCATCAGGACGATCAAAGAGATCAAAGATGAAAACAATTTGAGGATCTGAAGAGAAAAACATACTCTTTCCGAAATAAACAAGTTCCTGGTTACTTCATTTCGGCTCTGGAAAATAATTTTGTTTAGTTTCCAAGGCCCAAAAGGCCAAAAAAGGAAGGAGATGAAGACCGACCCAACTATTTCCCGTTTCACCAAATGTTGGGGCATCCCATTCCAGAGTGTTTTGTTTTCAAGGACCTCCATAAAAAGATAGTCAACTCAGGACAAGTCAAACTAAAAGGCTCTTCAGCCCAGGTATCATGTGTTACTACTACAGTTCCAGAGGAGGAAGGAATGTGGAAAGAAGTTAAGAACAAAAATGCACAAAAATATGATGATTTAATGGTCAGAAAGACGATCAACCAAACTCATGCTATTTTGTAAACGCAATTGAAGAAACCAACTGTGCCTTCTGCCATGAATGCCACAGCAAAACCCTCTTCATCAGAGGGAAAATCCTCAAAGGAACGACATGATTCAATGAAAGAAAAAGAATCAGAATAAGATGAGTATGTGTCAAATCCTAAGTTGTCTTTGACTCTGGCAGACTTCATGCCATCTACTTCAAAGCAACGGGCACCGCCCCACAAAACGACACAGCCTAAACAGGATAATCAGGCAGAGTCTTCATCGAATGAAGAGTTGATTTTTGGTTCTGTTAATATGATTCAATTAACAGATCCATATGCCTATCGCAGTTTTGATTTTTATGAGCCCGAATTCACTATATCAAATAGACGAATCAGAAGAAGTTCCCGAGGCTCAGGATACAGGGGAATATGTGGATCTTTCAAAGGCCACTATTCCAATTATACCCCTCCTAGAACTGTGTATGAGGCAGAAACTCGTGTTAGAGCCTTTCAACAAGCTCAACAAGAACAAGTAAGTTCTTCCACACAAGGCAGACTCAGCCCTAGCACAATTATTCTGGAAGATCAGTTGAAAATTCCTTCTTCTTCCTCTCAGCAATTAAATACACCTAATTGGTCTAATCTTCCAAAGCCAGGAGTATTACCAACCCCTATCCCAGTACAAGATGCATCAAATTACAAAGCATCAACTTCCAAGACACCTGCAAAACCACATGTTCCTATTGGGAAACGCAGACCTTTGGATCAAAAGTATGATATATTGAAACACTTGGCCCAAGTACCGGCCATGTTATCAATTCTGGATGCCTTGAATTTATCAAAGGATCTTCGGGAAGCACTCGTTGAGGCTTTGTCAAGTCCTTAGGAGTTTGAAACTGAAATTGCTGCAGCTGAAGTCTAACATGTAGAGAATAATCCTAGAGAATTCCGTGCAGTAATATCTTTTACTGATGAAGATGAATATGATGTCATGCATGGACATATTAGACCTTTGTACTTATCTGGAAAGTTCAATGGCATAGACATCCGATGACTTTTCATTGATAATGGTTCAAGATTCAACCTCATGACCATTCGTACACTTCATCGATTGAGCCTCACAGAATCTGATTTATCTCCTTCTACCTTAATGTTATATGGATATGATAAAAATTAACAAGAACCACTGGGTGAGATTACACTTAGAAATCATTTTGGAGATCTTGTGTCCAATTCAGATTTCATGGTTGTTGATCAAGACTCCGCCTTAAACATCTTTCTTGGAAGACCCTGGCTATATCAACATGCGACTATCCCTTCATCATACCATCAATGTCTCAAATATTGTGTCGATGGTCACGTTGGGACATTGTATGGTGATATGGCCCCGTTCAAGACATGTGAATCTCAATACATTGAGGCGGAATTCTACCACATGATGGGAAAGGTGGAATCTGCAAAAAGGAGATTACCAAAGTTAATGCTCCATATGGTTTGGAGAATATTCTTGTAAATCCATTTACATGTGTGAGTACAGATTATGTGTTTCCTATCAGTCAAATTGACAAGATAGACCCAAATCAAAATACTCTTATGGAAAGATCCATAATGTCAATTACGGAAATCGAACCAGACAACATGGGAGAAATTGGTTTCCCACCAAGTAGTGATGAAAGCCCAAATGGTGACATCTTCATTTCATCTGTTGAAATCCAAAAAGTCTATACTTTTCCAATAAGGGTAGAATAAGTTATAGCAACATTGAAGGTGAACAATGATGTCGATTCTCAATCCATCATATCCTCTTTATTACCCAAAGAAGACACTTCATTATCAATCGGGTCGGAAATGGAAGCTTCATCTTCAAGATGTGCAAATTTTGACATCTCTTCTGATCATGAAAATTCTACTTCATCATACACTATGAAAGTATAAAGGGAAGAAATAACACATGTTGAAGAAGAAGAGGAAGATCTCAAAGATGCTCCTCCTGCATTTGAAGAGGGTATCTCTACCACCATGGATGAACTCAGAGAAATAAATCTAGGTACAAAAGAAGATCCACACCCCATTTTAATCAGTACGGCCATGACTCTTGAAGAACAAGAGATGTATATTTCCTTTTTAAAGAAAAATCGAGACATATTTTCTTGGAACTATACAGAGACGCCCTGTCTTGATCCTGTTGTTGATACTCATCATTTCGGTTTACCAGAAGAACATCGAGGATATAAGCAAGCTGCAAGAAGAACACACCCAACTTATGCTTCCAAAATTGAAGCTGAAGTGGATAAGATTATCAAAGATAAATTCATCAGAGAAGTTCAATATCACAAGTGGTTGGCTAATATTGTCCCTGTAAAGAAAAATAATGGAAAAATTAGAGTTTGCATCAATTTCAGATATCTTAATCGGCATTGTCCTAAGGATGATTTCCCAGTTCCGATTACAGAACTTTTAATTTATGAAACAACTGGCTATGAAGCACTTTCCATTATGGATGGATATTATGGATATAATCAAATCTGAATGGCCCGAGAAGACGAATAATCCATAGCCTTCAGAGCCCCTCAGGGTGTGTTTTGCTACCGGGTAATGCCCTTTGGCTTAAAGAATGCAGGTGAAACATATCAGCGTGCCATGCATCGTATCTTCAAACCCTTCTTAGGGACGTTTGTTGAATGATATGTGGATGATTTGGTGGTTAAATAAAAGAAACATTCTAATCAATTGGTTGATTTGGAAGTCATATTCCGTAAGGTTCGAAAACATAATTTGAAGATGAACCCCTTAAAATGTGCTTTTGGGGTAACCTCAGGAAAATTTCTCGGCTTTGTTATACGCCATCATGGTATTGAAGTCGATCCTAAGAAGACAAAGTCAATCCTTGGTATGTCACCTCCTCGAAATTTGAAAGAATTAAGAGGACTTCAAGGACACTTAGCCTATATTCGGCGTTTCATCGCCAATTTGGCAGGAAAAAGTTTACCCTTCACCAAATTGATGAAGAAGGGAGTCACATACCAGTGGAATGAAGAATTTCAAGAAGCATTCGATATTCTAAAGAAATACCTCTTAAGTCCACTAGTACTCATGCCACCTGTTGAAGGATGAACACTTATCCTATATGTGACAGCTCTAGAGCGATCATTGGGTGCCTTTCTTGCTCAGAAGAATGATGCTGGGAATGAAAACAGCCTCTATTACCTCAATCGGACTATGCTTGAAGTAGAAACCTGATATTCAAGTATTGAGAAGTGCTGCCTGGCATTAATCTTTGCAGTTCAGAAGTTGAGACACTACCTACAACATCACGAGGTCTAATTGGTATCTCTCAATAATCCACTCAAATTCATCCTTAGTCGTCCAATGCTTATAGGACGTCTGGCAAGGTGGAGAGTTATTTTGTAGCAATTAGACATTCAGTATGTGTCTCAAAAGACAATAAAGGGCCAAGATCTGGCTGATTTACTGGCTGAGCACCCTTCAGTGGAAGACACATCTTCATATATTGAACTCCCTGGTGAGAAATTATTCTCTATTCAAGAAAGTCCTCAGCATGGGAAATGTATTTTAATGGCGCTTCTAGAAGTCCAACAGGGAGGAAAATGGAAAATCCTAAATTCAACAAAGTTGGATTAGGAATTGTGCTCATTTCTTTAAAAAAGGCAGTGTTACCTTATTCCTTCTTATTGTTGGAAGGTGGTACCAATAATGAAGAAAAATACCAAGCTCTCATTGCAGGATTGGAGTTGGCGCTTAAAGCACAAGTGAATCACTTAAAGGTGAAAGGTGATTCAGATCTGGTAATCAAACAACTCAATGGGGATTATGCCATCAGAAAAGAATAACTAATCCCTTTGTATGATTATGTCAGATAGTTAATGGTGGAACTTCATTCGGAACCGACATTTTCTTATATCCCAAGATCACAAAATGCCCAAGCTGATGCAATGGCTAATATAGCCACAGCTTCGGCAGATCCAAATCGGGACGAGACAACCATTAGTATTGCCACCATCGTGCAATTTCACCTTATGTTCGAAGAAGAAAAGAGGAAATTAATGAAATTAGTCCCATTCCTAAACTGTATGGTCATACTACAAGATGTATTTCACCTATCGGGGAATACCTTCAAAATGCAACACTTCTGCCTGATAGACCCGGGAAAGAACAAATCTAGCGATATATGGTCAACTTTACTCCTTATTATAGCCCAGATCACCTAGAGAAAATTCTCTAAAAACGTGGTTTTGATGCAGTTTTCTTCAGATGCATTTATGGGGAAGAGACAATGGCTCTCCTAAAAGAAGTGCATGCAGGAATCTGTAGTGCCCACCAGTCTGGACATAGACTATCTGATCAGATTCGAAGGCTTGGATACTTTTGGCCTTCAATGATACAAGATTGTGTTGATTTCACAAAGAAGTGTCATTCATGCCAAGTACATGCCAACATCATTCATCAACCTCCAGAGTTGCTTCATACAACTAAATACTCATGGTCATTTTCCACATGGGGAATGGATGTGGTGGGACATTACCCTTCAGCTACGGCCAAGCAGTTTAAGTATATTCTTACTGCTACTGATTTCTTTTCCAAATGGGCAGAGGCAATACCTCTTAAGGAAGTTAGTTCTAAATGCATTGTTAGCTTCATCAAGTCTAACATCATTACCAGATTTGGTGTCCCTCATACCATATTAACGGAAAATGGCACCAACTTATGTTCATCCGAGGTGAAGAAGTGGTATCAAGAATACAACATCAAATGTAATCATTCATCTCGGTATCATGTAGCAGCCAATGGCCAGAAAGAAGCCTTCAATAAGAATCTTTCAAATATAATAAAAAATATGGTGGATAAAGATAAGAAGTCATGGCCTGATAAAATCTTTCTTGCTTTATGGGATTATCAGACCACCACCCACACTACAACGCGGTCAACTCCATATTCATTGGTATATGGAATGGAAGCCATCTTTTTCATTGAAGTTCAATTGCCTTCGCTCAGAGTAGCCATTTGTGATCAGTCATCTACAGATGAACAATCTCAAAAGTGATCGAATGAATTGTAACAGTTAGATGAGAAAAGATTGTGTACTTTGCACCACTTGGAAGTCTATCAGAATCGAATAGCATGAGATTTCAACAAAAAAGTTCGTCTTCACTCATTCACTCGGGGAGAATTGGTATTAGTTTTCATAACTCCAATGATACCAGGAAAGAAACCTCCCAAGATTGAGACAAAATGGGAAGGACCTTACTCAATACATAAGGTCTACTCCAATGGAGCTTATTCTTTAATCTCAATGGACGGGGAACTCATCACTACTCCAACCAATGCTAGATTTCTGAAGAAATATTTTTTATGAACACAAAATACCGCAATGGTCCATACATATGACCTTAAACTATTTTTAATTTCATCTAACATGACATTAAACTATGACGTCCTAACTACCTGAATCTAAACTGTATAAAAGTCCTTTTCGTCCAGAAAGACGTTAAACTACATAACCAATGGTCCATACATATGACCTTAAACTATTTGCACGTCCCTTACGTCCAGCATGACGTTAAACTATGAAAAATTTCCCTAATTCATTCAACATGATGTTAAACTGTGTCCCCCTTCATCATCCTTGCTATATGACGTTAAAATATATAGAAGTCCCTTACGTCCAGAAAGACGTTAAACTGCATAACCAACGGTCCATGCATATGACCTTAAACTATTCGCACTTTCGTCTAACATGACGCTAAACTGTATCGTCCCTTTTTTGTCCAACATGATGTTAAACTATGAAAATTCCTTAATACGTCCAATATGATGTTAAAATGTGTTCTCTTTTGTCCTTACTGCATGACATTAAACTGCACAGTCTTCTTTTTGTCCAACATGACATTAAACTGTATTATCCCTATCGTCCTAACTACATGACGCTAAACTGTACATAATGTCCTTTAATACATCCTACATGAAATTAAACTGTACATTTTCCCTGCTATATGACACCAAACTGTGCAACACCAATAGTCCTAACTGTAATACTTTAAACTGCATAGTCCCTTTATATGTCCTACATGACATTAAACTGTGCATCGTTAGGGTTGTTGCTACCTCTTGTTTCTCACACTGAGTATGACTCACGTGAGCTTAGAGAAAACTTCAACCATAACACTCTCTCTGGGATACTAACCATTTATAAATCCCAACATCAATTTTAGGTTGTTGTCCCCATGAACAACTTGATCATTAATTCATTCTTTAATTGAACTACGTGGACTTTGATCCTTGCCTTCCAGGCTGGGTATGTAGGAAACCTCCTGAGTTTCAATCCGAAAACCAATATCTTCACATCAGTTCACCTCCATATTATATGATGTTGATTCATGAAACCGTCCCCAGAATCAATATCTTTACATTGGTTCACTTTCTTCCTTGCTATATGATGTTAAACTGTACAACACTTTTTGTCCTATATAACAATATACTACAATATTCTTTGATACCCTCACTTGAGAGGGAACCATTATTTACATTGATTTTTCAATCATGTTTCATTCCAAAGACTACGTGCATACATGCCAATTCCCAAACCTTTTATCTTGGGTTAAACCATCATTGTACTAAAGTCCCCTTTCACCTTTCACATGTATGAACCAAATTTGCACAGAGGGTATTTCTAGAACTACGTGGGCTTGATTCCCATCCTTATGGGATACGTAGGAACGTTCGAGTGTCCCTCGAATCCAGCCCCAAGTCTTTTGGGCCTAACCCCAAATTTCACTTTCAGTCCCTTGGCTGAAAAGTCCCCATGAAAACACACACTGTGTATTTCTTATAATGGTCCAAGCTCTATGACCCTATAATAAGATCTCCATTACTTTTGTACCACATGATATTAAACTGTAGTTCAAGAACTATGTATGGCTTGATTCCCATCCTTCTTGGATATGTAGTGAAGTCTGACATTTCCATTCAGGACCCAGCCACAACAAGATTATGGTTATCATTGATCTGTGTATCTCTGCATACATTGGACAATACCCATCATTATGTGTCATAATCCTAATAGTGAATACTTCTAAATCTTCACAACCCTTTTCTTGACTTCTAATCACAAAAGTCCTGAAATTATGAGAGTTCTTCTTCCAGACCATGCAGCATGTGCCCTTAGGCAGCCTTACATAAACAGTCTACATAACGGACCTGTCAGCCAAAAGATCCTATTATTTGACTATGCAGTCAATGCCCTTAGCTGACCCTACATAATTCAACTCCCTAACGGGTTTGTTAAATACTGGTAACTTCATTCTTGGAAAGAAAGCCTCTTTTGTCCTTATTTGTCTTAATGACAATATGTAGGGATCCGAAAAATAGCCATCCTTAACATACTTGTCCCATATCCTTTCCCATGATCTGAAAGTATTCAAGTCTATGGTTTATATTCCCCTTCCCTACGTTTGGGTCGGACCTTCATAGGAGTGATATTCATCCAGTTCTTTGATAATGTTGTTTGGAAATATCTTCTCCATATTCAAGTACTTCTTTCCACATAACCAACTCTATACTTTGGAAAATTTGAATCCTCATAAACTTTGATTGGCTTTTTAGCACCAGGAAAGTAAATTTCTGAGAGTTCTTTTGCCTGACTATGTAGCACGTGCCCTTAGGCAGCCTTGCATAAACAGTCTACATAATAGACTTGTTATCCCAAAGATACTATTTATTTGACTATGCAGCCAATGCCCTTAGGTGGCCCTGCATAATTCAACCCCCTAACGGGTTTGTTAAATAATGGTAACTTCATTTTTGGAAACTACTACTTCTAATGACTTTTAGCTCTTTTTATATCATTCCTTAGATTCAAATATTCTTAAGTCATTGTTTACATATTTTCCCTCATACTTGAGTATGGTAATTTGTTTTCAGATAAATTTTCAAGTAATTAAGTCAATTCTAATCCATTTTGGTCAAAGCTATTTCGACCTTAAACATTAGCCTCTTTATGTCCAACGTGCATGACTTTAAACTGCCCACAAAATACAAAGTAACTATGAATAAAAGTCATGTTCTAGCTCAGTAAACATACATTTTATATGATTTAGGTAATATTTAGAAAATAAAAGATTCAAAGTTTGTAGGGTTATTTACATTAATCCTTGTAAAAACCAAACTATTCTTACTAGGGCCATTGGATTAGGTAAAATTTAAAGCAAGTAGCAGGAAAATAGGTGCATAAATGATTAATGGTGAAAAATTTCTTCATTTGATGAAAAATAATTAGAAGGACATCCACAGATTGGAGTCTCTTCTCTTTTTTAGGAAATTACAAGAGGCTATCGACATAAGTCTTCAATTTATGAACAGCATCCCGAGCTTCATTAGCAGCTACTGGAAGCTCATGCACTCGACCAACTTCACTCTTTTCAGCCTGATCGAGTGCTTTATTGGAATCATCAATGGCTTTCATACCATTCGTTTGAGCTCCCCCCAGTGAATTATTGAGTTGGTCAAGTTCCCCAGTAACAACAACTTACTGTCGCTAAAGATGCATCTTATGAATGACTTTATCTTTCATCTTATGCTTCAGCTCCTTCATCTTCGCAGCATAGTCAGCTTCAGCTCGGGATACTCCAGCCTCAAATTCGCTAATATTGACTGACAGCTTCACCCTGGTTACATCTTCACAACACTTTTGTTCCTGCTCCCTTCTTAAGATGACTTGTTTCACCGCGGTATGGATCTCTTGGTATCCAAAACCGCCAAGTCCTAGCATGACGAATTGGGACGACAATCGAGGGATCTTCGATGATAGCTCTTCTAAAGGCACTTCAGATATGATTTTTCCATATGTTGTTCCATGCCTTGTGTCATGAAAATCTGAGCGCCTTAAGCACCTCTGGGTCTGATTCAACATCATCATCATAGGGGGGCATGTCATCTGGGATTAATGCACTTTGGGAAGTGCCATGTTCTGCTCCTTCCCCCCCTGACCCTGGTAGCTTCACCTTCTACTACTGTTTAGGAGGAGGTTGAGACTTCACCTCCAGTTCTAGCCATTAAATTTAATATCCTTGTTTGATCAATTAAAAATATGGTTAGTTTCATAGAATAATGGAAGTTGGTTATCTATCTTGAAAAATCAGTCCAATCATTACCTAACAGTAGATCAACAGCTTGAGAAGACTCCTCCCAATCTTTCCCAGTTTCAAAAGAATCTTCAAGATGGGTCTTTGGAGGGTTTAATAGGTTTAGATCCACTTGAGCTAATGTTTCTGCAATGGTAGGGTTGACATCAATGTCCACACCCTCTTCAAGAATTGGCAGTTCAGCAGCTTCTAGGGATGGAACTGCATATTATTTTCAGTCACGATTAGAATTGTAAGTTATAAGAAAATTTACTGGGTGAAGGATAACACTCATGCCCATGGTCTTCTAAATCCCATGATAACTTAGCATGATCATAAAATTCTTTGAAAGACATGCCACGATTCATCATTTCATCCAATGATATTTCATAATCATAGTTAGTCTCACCGGTGGGAGAATTTGTTGTGTCCTATTGGCGACCCTCATTCTATGGCCCCTGACCCTGGACAGCTTCTTCATGAAGGATGGAAGATTCAGTTGTTGCGGCCTCCAATGATTCTGGTGCAAGTTCTTCTCTACTTTTAGCAGCAGCAGGAGCAGTACTGGGAATAAATGTTGGCTCTTTTTCAAAATCATCCAAGTCAGCCTGAATGTGTGTTTGTTCCACAGCACCCTCCATGGTCCTTAAGGGAGGATCAATCCTTTCCATCAGAGGGGAAATTGAAGAATCCCCTGCAATCCCAATGAAAGTGAGAAATCTTTTTCATGGTTGAAAATTCGTGATTATACGAAGGACTTACTACTACTGATAAAGCATTTAGTGGTAGACTTACTCCTTCGTCGCATTTTTCCTTTTGTATTTTAGGAGTATTAACAGTCTCCCTTATTGGAACTTGAATTGGAGAATGGAAGGCCATGTCCAATTCCTCATTCATGGCCTGCTGGCCTGGAGATATCTCGCCCGGTTCGCGAGGAGATTCAGCAGCAGCCCTGATGGCAGTACCACCAGGGCTATACTGAGCCGAAGGAAACTCAGTAGTTTTAGAAATCTGCAAGATGAAGAGAACAATTTCCTTTAATAACAAAGCTTCTATTGAAATCAAGTTGTGAAGAAAATAAGGGAAAAAATTACATCTTCAGGAGCCACATAATCGTGCCACTCCACATCAGTCCCCTCAGTGGCGCCACAATCAATCAATTCCTTCACCAGATTGGTGACAGGAATGGACTCATCAGTTTCATAAATGAGCATTTCCAGCTCTCTGATATAAATCTGCACTTCATCGGGGTTATTCTCAAAACTAATATCCATAAAATCCAGAATATACCCTATTCCAGGGAGGTGTAACCCCTCGCATAAATCTAGCCAGGCAGTTTCAACACCATAGTATAAACTCTTCTATTTTTGGACAGCCTCTGGTCTTAGATATGAAGGCTGCGAGGAAGGTCCTATAATCTTTGATTTCAGTTTCTTCCCAGCTCCTGCAACTACAGACAGAGAATAAGAAAATAAGACTTATTTCTTTATAAAGTAGTAGTGGTTAAAGTACCCCAATGAAGTAACTCACCAGGAGTTGATGGAGTGGGTCTTTTGATTCTGACTAGAGGATTATATCAGGCACGAGGCTGCTATACCACTTGGTGTGCCTCATCATCCCCATCTTGGAGATCCGGTGAACTAGTCCTAGAGGAGGAATCTGGCGAATCAGCTTCAGGTGGGGAAGCATCACCTTCATGGGGAAGGGTTCATTTCTCTACAGCCCTCTTCCTTTTTCCCACCTAATAAACTGGGTGATTCAGCACCCCTTTAGGGTATGATGCTATCCAGTGCTCGGCATACCATGTGGTCAAGTTATGTACCGCTTTTTCAACTAGTAGATCAAATACTGCCCCCGTCTTCTCCCTTGATGTCAGCAACCATAGTTGTCGAGAAACCATCAGATGTTTCTCTAACATGAAATGTACTGGGGGAGATACCACAATCTATTGTAGACACTTGAATTGAAGTGAAAATCTATATGCATCATTGGCCTCTCGTATAATTTCTCCGTCAATCATGGAAACTAACACACCATCCATGCAAGCTAGCATGTATACCCTCAAATCCAAGTGGGCAGTTACATCATCAAAAAACTGCCCGGTTGGAAGATTTATATAGAGAAAGAAGTTTAATTCCTTAAACATGCTCAGCATCACTTTCATGTCATAGGCATTAATATCTAATGGAGAAACTCCAGAGAATTCTTGCACTGATGGCCTGAAAAAACTTCCAAGAATTTTCAATCCATTTTGTACATTGTAAGTCCTAAAGTGAGTGGCGATCCATCCCCATAAAACATGGAATGGTCCCAATATTCTTAAAGGAGATTTACCCATGAAGACATGAAGTAAACTCCTATGAATCTTTGCTAAAATGGGGGTAGCCAACCCAACCATTTTTCCCTCATCAAACTTTTTCGCAATAACGAAGGTCCCTGGCCTGACGCCTCCCTTCGAATCCTTGACTGGCAGGAGATAAACGTTGAGCCACAAATCCAAGAAGCCCACCAGAAGAGTCTTCTTTGGGATCTTTTGATTCACCTCATATCCCCACTTCTCGAACACTCCTACTTCTAGAGTTGGCCAGAATGTGCCAGGAGCACCCCTTTTCTCAGGTTTTGGGTAGGTAGTAGGACAGGTGGGCCTCTTATCCTTGGATTTCTTTTTCTTGGATCCCTTTTCCTTTAGATCCTTATCCTTTGGCTCCTTCTCTTTCTTGTAAATAATAAATATATTCATCCACTCCTCCAGATGAATATCCTTTCTAGAATGAGTTAAGGAGGTCTCTGAAATTTTGAGCATGTGGAAGATTTTAAATAATTCCCGAGCCAATAGCAGGATTCTTCTCTGAATCATTCCAAGTCACCTTGGGAGGAATGAATTCATCATACATATCACAAAAAATTGGATCCCCTGAGATCCTGTGGACATCCCACAGACTGATGCCTAATTTTCCATGAGTCAGATGGAAAGAATTGGTTTCTGGGATCCAGTGGCTGTGTATCACTGGCACGAAGTTATCATGTCTGTAAACACATGTTTTCCCAACCCAGATAGATTTGTATATTGCAACTCCTTTTAGATCTTCGAAAAACTCTACATAGGTTTTTCATACCCAGTATGCTCACATCCAAGCTAGCTTCACACCCCCCAGGATGGAAGTCCCAACATTTCTTCCAGCCTTTGGATTGATCCATCTGAGCATTTTGGAAGATTGGAGGATGAAAATGTGGTTGCAGCTCATTCTTATGAGGTTTTAGATCTGGCATACAAGGGCTATGATGCATCATGTGGGCCTTCTCCACTGTTCCATCATTTAAATATCCTCCTCCACATGAGATATTTTCTGAAGCAAAGTTGGTGTAACTCTGAAACCACGAAAACGGGAGATTGTTCTTTGCTTCTGGAATAGTGACTTCTCATAGAAGACCATGACTGTACAAAGGCAGATAAGTGCTTTGTGGGAAATCAATGTGATATTTCTTCAAATACTTAGCCAAATCTGGGAAAGTGAAACCACAGACGGTACAATAATCGTGGCCAACGATATCTATAATTTCATCAATTCTTTTGCTTTCCAGTTCATCAGTCATTCCAATTCTTAGAGCCATTGAATCTGCACATAATTTGAATAAATTAACTCTTAAATGAGTTTTTGTTTTTCATAAAATTTGTGAAGGAATTCAGAAAAATGACAAAGTAATTAAGGTGCGCAAGTCTAGACTTGGCACACAAGTATGGATGTGGCGCGCAAGTATTAATGTGTCGCGCAAGTTTTTGGCATGCAAGTATAACCGCACAAGTCCAAATACTTTGACAGCAGCGCGACAGTGAAGAAACATCGGAAAAAACAAGCAACATGCGCAGTGAAGTTGACCTGCACGGTGAGAGCTCGAGAATCCGGAAATCAGTGCTCTACGCGACAAATGATCGCATATTTATAGGCTAGGCTGCCCACCCGTGCGCCTACAGCCAGCGCGCTCCATCCAGCGCGCTCCAGCCCTGCGTGCCTCACACCTGCACGATGACAGTTGCGCGGTGATCACCTGCGCGGCTCTTTCCCTTTGGTTTGCTTCTTTTCCTCATAGTCAAATCATCTTTTCTCTCCAGATCCGACTCTGAGGGGGGACTTTTTTTGACCCTCCTTTTTCGTCACATTGTCTAAAAAAATGGAAAGAGAAATGACTTCTCCCAAAGTGATTCATCCTTTGAAGAAAATATCAAAAATTTACAAAGGAATGAATAAGAAGAACATTTCACAAGGGTCGCACAAGTTCCCTTACTGTCACGTAAGTATACTTGCGCACCACCTAATTATCATGCAAGTCACTTGCACGCCCTAAGTGATAATCACCCAGGGTCTTCAGAAGCGTATAAATAGACCCTGTGGGCCCCCCATTTTGGGAGGATTTTTTCCAGAATTCAGATATAGAGCTCCGAATGCCCAAGTCTCTTATTCAGGTCTTCCAAAAAATTATAAGGTAAATTTTTACCTAGAATGGAAGGTCTAAACAAGAGGAGTAAGGTCTAAGTGTTAGAATTCACTAACACTTGCACGCCTAAGTGTTTTATCCCTAAGGGAAATAGACTTACTTTCACATCGCCCTACTTCTTCACCATTACTTACGCGCCATCTTCTAGAAATCCTCTAGGGATAATTCTAAAGGCTTTGATCAAGGATCGCCCAAATATTACTCTAAGGGCTTAAAATCGCACAAGTACCCATATGCCGCGCAGGTATACCTGCACGACCAAGACTTGCACGCCCACGTAGTACCTGCGCGCCTTCTAGGACTTGCGCGCCCCTATCTTTTTGGGTGCATTTCCATCCCATTTCACCCCTCTTATGCCATTACACCTCTCCGATTCAAGAATCAGTCTTCAAGACACTCTTCAAAGCCATTTATGGCATGATTTCGTGATTTGGTTTCCTTATCTGAAAGGAACTCCGTGGAACATCTCTCAAAACCTAGTGATTTACACATCTCTATGTCACTAAAGATTGAGATTTCATTCATTCAACCTCATCTTTTAAGATGAGAGAATACTTAACTGGGGCCTCCTTTTCTGGAGTAATCCCTAGGCCAAATCCTCAATTATATGGGCATCTTCCTTAGGAGTAATCCCCAGTCTCAAAATTCCCAAATATGGGCCTATTCCTTAAGACTATGCCCCAACCATAATTCTATTAACCTGGGATTCCTTTTTAGGAGTAACCCTTGTCTCAAATATGGGCCTCCTCCTTAGGAGTAAGCCCCAAGTCCCTTTAATTTTCAAATCCCTTTAACCTGGCCCTCCTTTTCAAGAGTATTCCCCAGACTTAATTTCCTTTGGATCTGGGCTTCCTTCTCAGGATTAAAACCCAATCATAAGCCCCCTCCTAACTTGGGCATCTTCTATAGGAGTAAGCACCAAATATTAGAGTATCCAAATCTCTATGAAGCACATATAACTTTATGGACCCTGTTCCTGGATCTCTTCCCTGAAGTAAATCTTAATTCTTATCTATTTGGGTAGTCATACACACATAAGCCCCATATCATTGCATCATTCGTGGAACAATTGTCTGGTTTCACCAATACCTTTTGTTTCTCACACCGAGAATGACTCACGTGATCATAGAGTGTAAAAGTAATCATAACATCTTTCTTTGAGCCATCAATCATGCATAAACATCATAATACCTTTCTCATGCTATGTGGGTTCTGATTCCTTTTCTAAAACAAAGGATACATAGGTATCCCATCAGCAGGTACGATCCCAACTCTGAAATAATCCATGTCCTCCTGAATGACAATAAACTTCAAGTGCCCCACTGAGTGGCTTTAAAACTAGTATTGTCATCATAATGACCAAGAGACTTTTATGTATTTTAAGGATACCATCATCTAATAATATCTACCAAATATAGATGATTCTTCATCGATGAAGAACCTCGAATACATATAAATGATTCTCTGAATTTCCTACATATCAATCATTGATTGTCAGACTAAAGGAAAGATCCTTTTATACTTGTTAATGTAATAAGAATTCACGAACATAACTTAAATCTATAAAGAGAGTCCTATAGTAGACAAAAATTCCCCTCAAAAAAGTGTGATGAGTTCGACCTCTCATCCTCTCAACCAATGAAAATTCCTAAGCCTCATCATTCCACAAATAATGAGCGCCTACCTTTGGAAAGCTGGTCCAAATGGATATGGAATAATTGGATGTTTCCGGTTCTACAAACAAACCCATTAGAAACCGATTGGAATGATTGAACCTTCAATCAACGAGGTCATCCACAATTCCAGAGGAAACAACTGAGTTGTCCCTGAACTGATCAGCCTAGATGATCTATGGCAAGGCCTTAAAGTAATTCTCGATCCCTAGGGGTTATCAAGTATTGTCGGGCATCATCATAGTAACCAAGGGAATGATTTCAACTAAAAAATAAACAAACTATACGATGGAAAATAAATAGATCATCCCAAATATATATATATATATATATCCAAACTAAACATATTTTATAAAAAAAGCTAGAAATACATCAAATTGAACAACAAAACCCAACTGAAATTGATGACCATAACATCTCCATGTGATCAAAAGGGTCACTCTCTGATACCAAGACAAAACATCTTCCATGAAGATCGATACCAAGTTGAAACATGAACAAAAGGCTAAAAATAGAATGATTTATAAGAGTGAGTATTAAAACTCTGAAGGAATTCCCAAAAAAAATCCATTCCCAGTTTCATTCAATTAATTAAAAGAAACATATACATTAATATTGAAATAAATTATATAAAATTAATATTTTACACAAATTTTCCCACTTTAAAACCAAGAACGGTCCATTGAACCTTTTTCCATTGAAATCTACATTCTTTTCCAAGAAATAAACTTTAATAATTTCAAGTAAAAAAGTTATGATTTTATTTCAAATAGGCATAAAAGAGTATAAAAAATTTACAATTTAAAACATTTCTAAAAACCTTTGAAATTCAACCCATCACATTTCACAAAAATACACCACACATGAGATCACCACAATAATCACATAATGAGGGAAATGGAAATAATAATACAAGAAAAACCAACCAATAATGCATCAAAATAAATTACTAAAGGAAAATATGTTCCAAGTGACGTGGGAAATCGTAGGATCTAGTGAAATAATCTAGAGTATACTATATATCATGACTCATCCCTAAAAGCTTGCCTCACTCAATGACATAAAATTCACCCACATGCTCGACCACACCCTATATGGTACAAAACAAGGGTCACTATCCCATATCAATAAAACAAAAATATATCCCACTTGCTACGGGCCACTATCCAGAGCGTAATCCTAATCTAGTGAAAAAATCATTCTTATAAAATTCGCTTGCTGTTCTAGGTTCCCCTATTAAGAGAATAAAAGTGGGTGAACCAACTAATTACAACTGAGCATCCAATCACATGAACACATATAATAACAATTCACACAATAGGAATCATCAGATTCAACCCAAGGATCAGTCTCTTTCCTTATAACTCATTATCATAAAGGATTTCACATAGAGGATCTCCCTTTCCGTTTAAATTGAATAGGTCACAAGGAGTACCCAATGAGGATGTACCACCCATTAAAATTAATGGATTTCAAGGATTCCACAACGAAGACATCCCATCCATTTTATATAAACAATAAAATAGAGTTATCCAATAATATTTTTGACAATAATCAATTTTACCAATTGTACAACTTTCCAAATAAGCATAAAGCATTCTTCTTCAAACAATCCAAACCACATTTTCAAAAAGACACTAAAACACCATTTCTCATTTTGTAATTAGCTATATAAAAATTCTTTTAAAGCAGCAACACCACCTTTTCAAGACAAAACCATTTTAATTAAAACTCCAAATGGCCCACAATCCACCATTACTTGCCAAACCACTTCAAAAAACAAAATGCCCACTTATTTTAGAATAAAAAACACATAGAAACACATTCAAGAAACCATATTAATCATTCAAATGTAAAAAATAAACTTACTAATCTAAAACATGCTTTAGATATCACAAAACACTCACAAAATCTAGTTGGTCATTTTATCAAACACTTGAGGTGTAGCATTTAACAAAACTACACCATTTTTCACAAAATAAGGAAGAAATCACATATTTTCACACCAAAAAATTATTAAAAACATAAAAATCATTATTTAACAGGTAAAAATGTGAGAAAAGTAGGAAATAGATGATTCTTAAATAAAAAGGAAAGTGGAAATGTAAAACTACCACAATCTTATGGATCTTCAACAATTCACACCAGAAACAACATTTTGAAGGCTCAAGTAAGAAAGAACATCCAAGAGGAAACCTAAGAAGAAAAAACCCCCAATATAAACCAAGGGAAACATGAACCCTAGGTCCAAAAAACCATATGAGAAGAAGAACCCAATAGAATATGGGAGTATAATGAAGAGGAAGAAGAGAATAAAATATTACCTTGAGAAATCACCCAACATCCTTAAAGAGTCACCTTAGATATACACTTAGGAGAGGAGGGGAGGCTTGTAGCGAAAAGGAGGAGCTCCCATAGGGCCAAAAAAACTAAGATGAGGCTGAAATGGGTGGATTGGGGATAAAAATACAAATAGGGTATAAATTGTTTTTCACATTTTTAATTAACTGGGCACTGTGAATGGTTTGGCCACATGGTTTACCAAATCTTACACCAACCATGCACCCCTTAAGGGGCACACCTAGGCACCTGCATGGGCTGGCTGAATAGTTTCTGAAACTATGCACTAATAATTCCACTTTCCACTTTCCATAATCATAACTTCACTGAACACTTACTACATGGTTTCCCTAACCATGAACAAGTCGTGAATTGTGTCCTATACACTAAACCAAAGATGCACGGTTTCCTCTAACCATGCACCAACCATGTGCCACTTATTTTCATTCCAAAATTCTCTGATTTTCATAAAAAACCCTTGGGAGAACTAAATAATAACCATGGGGTAAAGAATAGATAAAGGATTACATCAAAATTTTATTACCATCACACCCATAACCTGAGGGAAATCCAAAATCCAAAGCTGAATTGAAACAAATGAAAATTCGAGTGTGACAATTATGCCAACCATGAAAACATTCTACCCCTGAAAAGTCACAAAACCTCTTGTTGATTGATCAAAGACTATGGATTTAGAAATCCACATAATTCAACCTCTCAAGCCAATAAAAACTCAACCAACACAAAAAAAACTCATAAAACTTACCAAGATTGGACCAACGAATACAAACAACTTCTTGAGAAATGATGAAAAATTCAAACTATGATTCCTATAATATTACATCAAACAACACTATTGGGAACACTCCCAAAATCACAATGTTCACATTAAAGGTATAAATGGGAACCTAAAACCACAAAAAAACTAGCATTTGTGAATCAAACACTAGAAACAAAGTATTATTACCAATTTGGGGCTAAATGGATTCCCCACCATGTGAACCATCCAGCTTAAACCGATTTGCACAAACTTTCATGGGAAACCTGCCATGGAAACCGAAGAAGTTCGCACAAAAACCAAAACCCCCCCACCATAAGGGGAAGGGAGGGGGAACCAAATGAAATTTACAATGAATCCAATTTAAAAGGTCCATCCCAATGTGGAAAACTGATATGAAACTAGCATCCAAGAAGGCACAACCACTGGATTTTCCCGAGAGAGATGTCCACCAAGATCTTCGCACTAAGAAGACAATCACAGGTATAGGGAAACCACAACAAGAACTTATAAACTACCACATCCCAATGGTTGAAGAATGGGTTGATCCAAACTCCCCACACCTCCCTAGATTCCCTACTACATGAAAAAATTTACATTGAGACTTATGGTTGGAGACATGATGTCTAAAGAATCTGTTGTGCCGTAGTAAGGAGATAATGATCCTTGATTGTAAATCCCTATTGTTTTGCCGCAATCAGCCATAAAACACCCCATGTGGAAAAAAATATCATATCACACCATGAAACTCACTTACATTAACAATTCACTTCCATCAAAATAGAGATTTAGTAGAGACACACACCTTTACTTATAATGGAAAAAACCAGAATTTATGGAAGTAAAACCAACTTTCATTAGAATTAGAGTTCTCAAAATATCTATAACATCCCCATACATTTGAAACATGATAGAACAACATTGAGAACATCCACCAAAATATAAATAAACATTTCAATATAAATCTACTTTATACTAGGACCAACCATCACCCTACTATATCTACTAGGCTGGACTATCTTTCAAAGAGGTCGTGATGACTCGATGGTGCTTCCTAAAAATACCCCGATATAACCATTTCAAGTTAACTATGTGCCAAAAAGCATGGAAATTCTTTGGTGCACTTGAACATGATGGAATGTTAGGATCTAGATTTCCACACTGATGACACACTACGATCTTACACTTTGAAGAAGATGAGCAAAGATACAAGGGCCATTTAATTCAATGACCAGCACCAAAACCCTCAAACCACATCCCCATATCCTTATTTTAATTCAATTTATCATTTATAAATATTTGATAAAGGATGCCCACCTCAACCACTCTTGAAAAAACAACATCAACATGAATAAAATACCTCACAACATCAATAAAATAGTTTAAACAGAAATATGAAAACTTTGAATATAAATGTGGATGAATCCCACTCTCAAAATTCTAAGACTTTTGGAAATCATCTATATCCAAATCTCTATGTAAAATAACTAGGTCCATGAAACTATGGAAGAAATCCAAAACTGATTCATAACCTTTCTGTAGATAGTACATCAAAATTACCTTTCTCAACATCACTACCTTATAGAAACATTGTCAGATGAACGAAGCCTTAAAGAACACCCAGGTAGGATATTCTTGAGGCATATTCTAAGAAACTGACTTCCACAACTTCTATGTCAGACCTTCAAGCATAAAGGTAGAAAACATAACATTTAATGACTCTGGAAACTCAAGGAGATTGAAGGTTATTTCTATTTTCCACATCCACTCTTCCACTTCGATATGATCTTCTTTACCAAAAAATAGAGGTGGATATAACTTTTGAAACTAAAGAAAAAATCCTTAGGTTGATCAACTGGAAAGTCTGATAATGGTAAACCACCATATCCACTCCATGAATATCCATCTAATATTTGTAGGGGATTCACTAGGCAATAAGAAATCCAATAAAATACTCAAAACCAACTCATCAAAAATATTTATCATATTCAAAATAGCTCAAAACCGTACAACCAATAGTTATCACAATATAACATTTTTTCCACTTCAAAATACTTTCTTAAAGAAAACCAAATTGGTGGGTTGTACACATACCAATGGTATTCCATGGAGCCTCAGACATGAACATTAAAATACCACATCAGGCTCTAGTATTGGAAAAGGGACCTATCTTAATGGATCTATACCCACACTTTAGAAGAGCTGTGGGTATAAAGGTCCCTAAGCAAGCCTATATAAATAGTTTTTTTAGAAATCGTTGGTATATTTTGGTCTATACCAATGGTTTTTTGAAACCATTGGTATAGGATTGGAATTATTTGAATCCATATAAAGCACCTCCTCCCCTACTCCTTAGTCTAGCACTACTTCTCTTGTCCATCCATGTGTCTCCCCTCCCAGTAGGTGACCTTGTCTGGACTCCTCCCTCCCCTCCAGCGATTTCCGCAACATTCCCTCCTCCAGCGACTTCGGCCACCTACACTTCTTTAGAGACTTCGTGCACCCCTATTGCCTTATGATTTTTGCCACCCCACTACCCTCTTCATGCAACTCTGGCTACCCAACACTTTCTCTGGTGATCTTTTGTTTCGATTTTTGATATTTAACATTCTATTCTCTCCTCAATTTTTTTAACTATAGTTTCTAAATATTTTTCAAGTGTTTTTAGGAAGTATACTATGTTTGGATATTTTTTGTTGGTTATTTTTATATGAAATTTATTTATAATGGTTTTTATAATGTGTAAAATGGGTTGAATTTCCTGATTGAAATGGAATCTTGATGGGAAATGGTTTTTTATGAACTCACAATGTTTGATAAAATTATATGTTTTTTTTCATAATGAAACACACATGTTTCTTTTATTATAAAAAATCAGGATTCCAAATAAGGTTAATTTTCTGTGTTAAAAGAGGGATTTAATGTTTTGATGGTATTTTGGGGTTTAAAATATGAACAATGGTATCCCATCAATTGTGTGGTTATAATTTTCTATGAATATATTTCTTTTTGTAATTGTACTGGCATGGAATGTTGTTTTGTGAACAGAAGTATCCCTTGAATTGTGTGTCCATTAGGACTAATAGGACCATTGGACATTAGGCCTATAGGCCAATTGGACATTATATCAATAGGAATAATGGCCAATTTTCCAATAGGCCTAATGAAAAATTGGCCTATAGGCCTAATGGCCTATTATCCTATTTGGAGTAATGTCCAATTGTCTATTAGGACTATTTGGCATATTTTTCAATTGTACATTCGACCTATAGTCCAATTGGATTATAGGCCTAATGGCCAATTCGCCTATTGGCCTAATGTCCGATTGGCCTATTAGGATTAATTTCTAATTGTCCATTGGGACTATTAGGCCTATAGGCCAATTTTATATTACATATATAGGCCAGTTGGACGTTAGGAATATAGGCTAATTGGAAATTCGACTAATAGTCCAATTGGCCTATACGAATAATGGCCAATTCACCTAAATTCTTAATGGATAAATCTCTTATAGTCCTAATGGACAATACTCCATTATTCCAATTAAGCCTATTGGCTAATTTTCCATTTGGAATATAGGCCAATTAGAAATTATGCCTAATAGGTCAATTGGACATTAGGACTATAAGCCAGTAGGACATTAGGACTATAGGAAAAATGGACATTAGTCCTATAATCCAATCGTTAATTAGGCATAATGGCCAATTTCAAAATAGATATATATGTCAATTGACCATTATTCCTAATGGATTAATATCTAATTAGACTATATACCTAAGGGACAATTGACCTATAGGGGTAATGACAAATGGGCCTATTAGTCCAAATGAATTATATGACAATTTATGTATTTATGTTATAAATCACTCATTTATACATTTGGAAATTAGGCATAATTGAAAAATGTGCCATGTTTTAACACACTTTTGATGTGTTTTCATTTAACTTCATAAAAAATTATGAAAACGGATTATTTTTTCATTTCCGTCAAGTTTATTGCACCTCTTTATATTCCTAGGTTGATTTTTGGATAGTGACAATGATAATAAATTCTTAAATGTCTTGGATACGCACCTTGGTTCGTTATTTATAGTCATCTCTTATAGAATAAGTTATTTATCTTATTCATTGTTTTCTAGTTACTAGTATGTTCTTATTATTTTAATATTAAAATTGGTTGAAATGATTTTTTTAATTATGGTTTTCATTTTTTATTATAGGATTAATTTTTTTCCTTGTAATATAATGGATAAAAGATGGATGTGTCATGCCGATTAAATTTCAACCGAGTTTCAAAATAATTTGGAATCTTCTTTAGATTTTGAATTTCACAATGCTTAAAATGGATGTTGTATATAGTTTCCATGATATAATTATTTTGGAAGACCGTGGTTAAGCTATGAAGAAGTTAGATACTATATAACGAATGCTAGATTTCAAAAAAACTATTCTATTTGGATCACCATGGAGATACGGGACAATATTCTGTTATTAATGAATGAAACAAAGAACTTGAATGGAGAATTTGATATTTGACCAGTTTCCATTTTTGAATCATCATGAGATAGATAGTATTTTAGTTCAAGAATAAAATTTTTTTAATACACAAGAGGAAAATACAGAAGATGATGATGTTGACAGAGTGAATATTTTAAAGGATGATGCCAGAACACCAGTATATAAGGAATGTACTAAAATGAACAATTTGGAATTTTTAATGCAGTTATATCATAGAAAAACCATGTATGGAATTTGAAATACCTCCATTGATTATATTCTTACATTTGTGAAGGAATTGGTTCATGATGGTGTAGATATTACCTCAAATCATTACAAGGCATGAATTTTAATTAAGAAGCATGGATTTACTACAAATAAAGTTCATTCTTGTCTGATAGACTATACTTTAATTTACGAAGAAATAGATGACCATAATGACTATAAATAATGTTGTTCATATTGATGAATGGAAAATTCAGATGGAAAACCATATTGCATGCCACACAAAGTCATTTTTAACTTTCCATTGATTTATAGAATTCAAAATCTATTCATATCTATAGAAATATCTACCAATATGCAATGGAATGATGCTGAGAGAATTAAAGGTAATGATGATTTGGTTCATCTTGTAGATGGATTATCATGGTGTGATTTTGATGCACAATATCCTGATTTTTCAGCTAAGGTGCACAATTTAAGATTGGGTCTATCTTGTGATGGTTTTAATCCATTTGGTCAGATGCTTACTTCTCATAGCACGTGGCCGGTTTTTTTTCATGTTTATACTATTCCTATATGGATGTGTATGAAAAAACGTTTCACTTTATTAATTATACTGATATCTAGACATTATTATCCTTGTAATGATATAGATTTATACATATATCATTTAATAAGAGAGTTAAAGAAGCTTTAGGATATGGGTGTGCATAAATTCGACGATTCTTAAAAATCATTTTAGATGTGTGTTTCCCTTTCATAGATTATAAATGATTTACCTTCATTTTAAGTGATGTCTGGTTGGAGTAGGAATGTAAAACTATCATGTCCTTTATGTATAAAGAATACCTGATCGATAAGGTTTAAATATCATCATTGTTTCAGTTTTATGGGGTTCAATGATTTTTACCAATGGATCATCAACACAATAATAATAATCAGAGGTCTGATAATAATGATGAAACTAAACAACCTCCTCAATGTATATCAGGCATTCATGTTCTTAATGAATTGAAATATTTAATTTTTTAATAGGTAAAGGTCAGTAGAAATCTAAAAAGCTAAATAATTTTTACACAGAAGCCAATAAAAATTTGACACTGATAAGTTTATTTTTTTAGTATCCATATTATTCTACCGATTTGTTATGTCATTTTTTAGATGTAATGAACATTAAATAAAATATAATTGAATTGTTAATTTAAATTATCCTAAATGTCAATGGGAAGAAAAAATATGACTTTTGATCTCATCCGGACTTGTTGGATTGGGGTATTCGACCAGAACTACATCCTTTGTGTATTAGTGAAAATAAATGGAAAGTTCCTTATTCTTTATATGAAATTACACTGTCAGAGAAAGATCAATTTCTTGACGTATTAGGGAATATCAAGGTTCCTAATGGATATTCCCTAAAAATAACTAAATGATTCGATAAAAGGGATTTGATACTAAAATCTCTAAAAACTCATGATTATCATATCCTTATTCTAGAATTAATTCCAATATAATGTTGATATTTTCTATCCAATAATGTAAGGGTGATAGTGGATAACTTAATCCATTTTTAGAGGCATTTTTTCAAAAAGGTTATCCATGGAATTTTTGATAAAAATGCATCAGGTGGAACCCTTAATTTTTTGTGAGATAGGAAAAAAATTCATCCTTTTTCACATACACGATATATTTAACAATCCATATTCCAACTGAGAAACTTTTTCTAGGACCAATTTATTTTAAATGGATATATCCTAATGAAATAAATATATGCACAATAAAATAAAATGTCTAATGCAAGAATTATCTTGAAGGTTTGATTGTGATTGATTATCTAGCTCAAGAATGCAGGAATTTTCGTTGGATGTATTTTTCTGATGTGAGCACCAGACATAACCAGCCAATGAGAAATTATGATGACCAATATGGGGAAGTTGACCCTTTGTTTACATATCTTCCCAAAACAGGAGGAATTTTTGGAAATTATACATTGGCTACATTGAACCTTGAAGAGTGTGATATGGTACATCACACAGTCTTTCTTAACTGTGGTTTTTTCAATGACTATATCATGTAAGTAATTTTTATATCTACATGTTATATCATATTATGAAATTTCACATATAACATAGACTTTTATTATCATTTTTATAGGAAACATAAGAAAATTATAAGTATAGTTCATCAATCTTTCCCTTTGAGTAGGAGAGAGGCTTTCCATAGCCTAGAGTTTCTTGCTTGGTTGAAATCAAAGGAATGTCCATTACATTAATTATATTAAAATATAGATATTTAATTAATTTTATTGTTCATAAATAGTTCAGGTCTTGAGTTTACCTATTGAATCCAATTATCGAGAAATAAGATCTTTGGATTTTTTTTCAAATCTTTGGTTCTTGAAAGAAAATATTTAATAATCAATGGGTATAAATTTTTTACAACTTATTGAGTGGAAAAAATTAGAACACATCTGATGGAGTTATGTTAACTACTACAATATATTGTTATTCCAATGTATCTGATAGTCGACCTCAATATGAAGTTGTGTATTATCATAAACATGTTGAGAAAATATTATTATTAGATTTCTAATCGTAGTGTCGAGTAACTATGATGAAATATAAATGGTTCAATTCAATGATGTGACATGGTACCTTTATTAAAGATTGTGGATTCAAAGTTGTTGAAATGAGTCGAGTCCTACATACTGATGAACCATACATTTTTCATAAATGGAAAAAAAGTGTTTTATTTTAAATATTATCTAATACTAGATTACGGTGTCATTAATGATGTAATCCCAAGACATATTTTTCATGATGTTGGTGATTAATTTTCCACAATTGACTCCCCCATTGGTGTTGACCAAAATATTGCATTTGATGATTCAAATTTTCCCATTTTGGGAGTTGATGTTTAACCTGAAGTAATGGTGTGTAATATATTGAAGAAACCATATATGTTCATTGTTCATTTAGTTTACCTTGACCTGATTTTATCATATTAGTTTTACTATAATTACATTAATTTATTTTTACCTTGGAATGATAAGTTTTTTTAGTATTTTATGGTGTCATTTAATTTAATTAGATTTATTTCAATTTAGAAAATTGGTTTTAAATTGAGTTTCTAAAAAATGTATAACTTGGTTTTAAATTATTGTTACTAAAAGATGTTATGAAATTTATTATATTTTCTTTGACTTCTATGTTTTATGCCTAATTTATAAAAACAATTTGTAAAAAATATCCACTATTCTTATATAGATTATTCCAAATACTTCAAAACATCAAAAGAAGCAACTATTTGATCCTGATCGATAGGTGTAGGAGCGTGCGTCACCTACTTCTCTTCCCTGAGTGAGTATAATAATTGTAATGTATTTAATTGAACTTACCTATGATTTCATGTAATAATATTTATTATTTTTTAGGGAAATTCAGATCCACCAAAGTTGATTTCCCATCCCGGTAGAATGGGTCTGAGTGGGGATGCTTCTAGACATAGACATAACACCCTTCATACCCATTGCCACACTGACCCACCTATGGACACTCCATCAACCACACCATTCCATCATCTGTTTGAGTCTCTGGGGATTTTATTATTCATTTCATCATCACAATCTCAGCTACCCTCTAATTTACATACCATGTTTATTCTATATCTAGGGATGGTCCCACTGATGCCTCCATCATCTCATTTACACTATTATGCCCATAACATGTCTACACTGCCTCCATGAATGTTTCTACCTTTACCATACCCATTTAAGATTATGCATCCTACAAAACACTACCCTTTTCCTACCATTACTATGATTCCTCCAATTCCTACCAATCATATAGCATTTGATGAGTCTGTTCCTTCAGCTTCCACTCCAGTACCTGAAGACCACCCAGAGCATTCTTTGGAACAGACACTTCATTCAGAGGCTGCTGATCAAGGAAACCCATTTATCCATCATAGACTATTGAGAATCCTATTTTAGGTTCTTTTTTATTTTAACCATGTAAAATTATGTAACTTTTTTGTCATGTTTTACCATGAATTAATTATTCTTCATCCCCCCTCTTTTCTTATTCAGTGGGATCTTCTGTTAGGCGATGTGGGTGCACTCATATGTAGAAATATTAGAATAACCAAAAACAGATAATGGTTGACTATAATGATAAAAATTATATGGTAGGTGAGAATTAAAGTAAGTTTAGAAGTTTTATGGACACTTTATCCAAGTAACATGATATCATTCTAATGGAACTAGTCTCATGGAGACAACTCAGTAAAGACATTAATGAAAAAATCATGAGAGCATATATGGGTATGAAAATTTTATAAAAGTATATCTATATTATTTTTTTATTTATATGAAATAACATGTTCATTTCAGAGTTGGTTTAACTTTCTTGATAGAGAAGCTGCTAAGAAAGCAAGGTTTATGGACGTTGGATTGTTATAGAAATAATACAGGCCTGAATTGTATGTTGTTCGGAAGAATAGAGTTTTTTAAAATGTAGAGGGTGTACCCACATTCCCCAACTATCAAAAAACTCAATATCAGTAAATTATTTAACAATGGTAGACTATTGAGTTTAAGTTACTCACAAACTTTAATGGTTTTCACATAAAATTTAATTCTTATCACTTTTATTGGAATTTTTTTTTTGGAAGAGTCAAGAAAAAAACTAAAATAAAAAAGATTCAATGACATATGTACACACATTGTGGTGAACTACAATTCCCATGAATGAAAATCACCATGTACATTAATCTGAATTAAAACAATGTACTTATTTATATTTTTACATAGTTAGTTTCGCATGGAGGATTTTATGTTTTTTTTTCAATAATTAATTTAATAAAAGGCTAAAAATACCACATTAAAATAGAAATTAGGAATAATGACCAATTTTCCCATAGTCCTAAAGTCCAATTGTCCTATAGGCATATTGGTAAATTAGCCTATTATGCCGCATGGCCAATTGGCCTATTAGTCGTAACAACCATTTGGCCTATAGACCTAATAGAAAATTGGCTTACATGCTAGTTGGCCATTAATACTAATAAGAAGATTGGCCATTAGTCTTATATGAAAATTGTAAATTATGATATTATGACTAATTGGACAATCGGGCATTAGGAATAATATGGCAATTGGCCATTAGGCATAATGGCCAACTTTCCTATTATGCCTAATATCCAATTGGTCTATAGGAATAATGAAATAATGTCCAATTAGTCCTTAGGCCTATATTATATTGGCCATTAGGCCCATTGTCCAATTGGACCTTATTCCATTAGGCTTAATACACAATTGGCCTATTAAGCCAATAGACCAATTAGACATTAGGCCTAATAGTCAAATTGGCCATTAGGCTTACAGGACAATTGGACGTTAAGCCTATAGGACAATTGGCCATGTGGCCTAATAGTCTAATTAGCCATTAGACCTATTGGGTAATTGGCCATCAGGAATATAGGAAAATTGGCCATTAGGCCTAAAGTGATAATTTCCAATTGGCCTATGGGCCTAATGCCCAATTTTTCAACATGAGTAACCTCCAATTGGCCTATAGGCCTATTGTCCAGTTGGCATCTTAGGACTAATGGAAAATTGGCATCTATGCCTAACAATCAATTAGCCTCTAGGCATAATCGACAAATTAGCTGTTAGGCCTACAAGCCAATTATCCCTTAAGCCTGAAAGGACAATTGGACCTTAGGCCTATAGGCTAATTTTCCATTAGGAATATAGGACAATTGAAAATTATGCCATTAGGCCCAATGGTCAATTGGCCTATTAGGCCTATTGGCCAATTAGACATTAGGCCTAATAGACCAATTGGATATTAGGCCTATAGGCCTAATAGAATAATGTCTAATTGGCATATAGGCTTAATGGCCAATTTGGAAATTATGCCATTATGCATAATGAACAATTTTCCTATAGTCCTATAGGCTTAATTGCCAATTGACATATTAAGCATAATGGTATAATGGCCAATTTTCATAAAGGCCAAATAGGCCAATTGGCCATTAGACCTAATGGACAATTGTCCTATTAGGTTTAATGGAATAACAACCAATTTTCCTATTAGTCCTAATGGATACCGACCATTTGGCCTAAAGGCCAATTGGAAAATTGGCCTATAGGACATATGTACAATAGGACTATTAGGAATAAAAGAATAATGAACAATAGTCCATTAGGCCTAATGTAATAAAGGCCAATTTTCCATTAGGCCTAATGACTAATTGGCATATTAAGCCTAATAGCATCATGTCCAATTGTCCTATATAAAAAATAGAAAATTGGCCTATAGGGATAATGGGAGATTAGCCAATATGCATACTGGTCAATTGGTCTATTAGGCCTAATGGCCAATTGGAAATTAGAACTAATAGGCTATTTGGCTATTAGGCCTAATAGACCAATTGGAAATTATGCCTTTAGAAATATTAAAAAAATAGGCCAATTGGACTATTTTTCCTAATGAAATAATGTCCAACTAGCCAATCTGACTAATAGAAAATTGGTCTATTGGTTTAATGGCTAATTGGCATATAGGACAAATTTCTAATTTTTCTTGAATGTTTATCTCATTTATTATTAATTAATAATTTATTTAAATGTTATTCCATTTTATTATTATTCAATATTATAAAATGTTTACATTGTAAATATGTGTATACTCATCAATATCATTTGTAGCAAGCTATTTTTGGCATCGAATGTCGTCTACTTTGAGTTAAATTATTTTTCTCAAGTAAGATGAAAAATTATGGAAGTGTATTAAATGAAAAAGCATAAAAAAATATTGTTTCTCTTTTATTTATATTTCAAGTATTTATACAAAATTCCTAATTAAATATCATGTTTATACTTTCAAAAGACTTACCTAGATGACCTTGATGATAATGAAGATGACAACATCAGGCCAAACCATTATTTGAGTATGGTTTCATGTGATGAGAATCCGGATAGAGTTTGATGTTGACATGGGAAAAACATCATCCCCTCTAGGTATTGGTCTTCATCACGATTCTATCAATGCTCTCAGAACACTGAGCTGCGAAGCACTCATGAAAATGTAGCTGATGAAAAAAAATATTTAGAGGAGAACGTAAAAAGTAATCAGGAGTATGAAATAAGTATGATGATCACCGAGATATTTCTAAAATCTATGCTGGTTATCAGTCAATCACTTATACTAGAGGCTGCTACTACTATTGATTAATATATGGCGTCGATACATTCTTTAAATGATGCCCTGAGTGATTTTAAAGACAGTACTAGTGGCGAACAAGCCGAAGTTTGTGGCAATGATGTTGTTGATGATGTTGTTTCTCCATATGATGCTATTGGTTATGATATTGATGATGATAATGATTATGTTATTGATGGTGAGGATGGGGGTGTTGGTGATGGGGAATATATTGATCCCCATTATTTTTGACTTATTAGAAAGGATACAGCTTTAGTTTTTTAATAACTTAAATTTATTTTTTAATGGATTAATATATATATATATTAATATTTTAAATAGTTTGAAAATTATTAAAAATTGTTGGTTGGATGCTAAATGTTGAAAAGTTTTACAACATTGAATATATATTGTTTTCCTTATTTGATTTATAGGTTTAGGCATTTGGGGAAGAAGGTGGTGGGGCTGATTCCAAATGTAGGCAAAAACCTATACCCACAATTTTCAATCCATGGGTAAAGGTTCTCAGATGGATTACATATACCCACAGTTTTCAAATAATGAGAATAGAGATATACCTACGGTTTATTGAAATAATGGGTATAAGAAAATCCATGGCCCCTATACCCAAGGATTCAATAGAAATCATGGGTATATGTCTATACTAATGCCTTAAATGGCTACAGTTATCAAAACTATGTGTATACCCTATACCCATAGTTTTAGGGGATATACCCATGGTTTAAAACTGTTGGTATAGGTTAAATTTTTAGTAGTTCTCCCAACAACGATGCCAATTCAAGCACCCATCCACACATAACATCATCTGTCCACTTTCTGAAACACGTCCATGCATGTGAGTACCCACGAGAATACAAAATCTAGAAATAAAACATTCCACATCAAAATAAAAAACATTGATAAACCCCAAGTTTTGGTTATAAAATTTCAATCTCGATAGAATGCTTCCCATAGAGCCAAAACAGCTCATTAAAAATCCATTTTCTAATCAATTATTTTAAACAATTCTGAAAAATCATTTTTCATTTTCCCAAAACCAAACCATTACCACATAAAATACATTTTTTAAAATTTCCAAAAAAAGGTTTTCAAAAATAATGAATCAAGGAAGACCCAAAACAATTCACAAGGTAGAATCTAATGTGATGGGTGACTTTGCCATATGGTTGGTAGCCATACTCCAATTTAACCACCTTCATAGAGACTATTCTAGGACCATGTCTTTGGCTCCACATGGCTTGTAAGGATCTATGACCACAAAGTATCCATGTGACCCTTTGGTTCACTCCGCAATACGAAGATGAACCATCACCCACAATGATCGAAACAAAGATAGAACCTTCACAAAAGGCTATAAACTAGAAAGAAATATAGGTGTGAGAATGAAAACATAGCAGACTTGACCAAAAAAATATTCCTCATGAGATTCTTTTAAATAAAATAAACATCAGATTCAATCATGAAATATAATATATAAAGGAACATTTTTTCACACATTTTCCCACTTTAAAACCAAACACAATCCATTGCCCCTATTTTCATATAAATTGAAATTCTATTCTAGAAAGAAAAATTAATATTTTCAAGGGGAAAGTGATTCTTTCATTTCAAATAGGTACAAGAAAGCATAAATCATTTTTTTCTAAAAATATTTGAAATCTAACCCATCACTTTCTACAGAAATACACCACACATGAGAGAACGACAATAATAACATAATGATGGAATTGTAAATAAGAATACTAGAGAAACCAACCAATAATAAAAAACAATCAATCACTGCTATAAACTAAGTTCCAAGGGACATGGAAAATTATACTAGATCGTGAAATAATCTAGAATATACTATACATCTTGACTCATCTCGAAAAGCATGCCTCACTTGATCACATCAAATATGACCATATGCTTGGCCACACCCTATATGATATAGAACCAGGGAAACTATTACATAGAAATAAACCAAAAATATATCCCCTTAGTATGGTCCACTAGAAAAATCATAATCCTGAGCTAGTTCAACGATCATTCTCACAAAATTCACTAGCTATTTCTGGTTACTATGTCAAGAGTATAAAATATGGTGAGCCAGCCGATGCTAACCGAGCATCTAGCCACATGCACACATATAATAATAATTCTCAAAACATGAATCACCCTAGTCACCCCAATGATCAATCTATTTCCTTATAACTCATATATCACAAAAAAATCCACACTGAGGATCTTCCATTCCGTTCAAAGTAAATGAGTCAAATGGAGTCTATAACAAGGACGTCCCACCCATTCACATTAATGTATCATGGGGATTCCCCAGCAAGGACATACCATATATTCAATATAAATAATTCAAGTGGATTATCCAAGAAGTGTCTTCACAATTATCATTTTAACCAATTTCAGAACATGCCACATGGGCCTCATGCATCATTTTTCAAAGAATCAAAAACACATTTTAAAAAATACGAAAACAAACAATTTTTTATTTCATAATCATTTATAAAACAATTACATTAAATAACTCACACCAAATTTACAATCCAAAACCATTTTAATTAAAATTCCAAATGGGCTACCATCCACCAACACTTGCCAAACCACTTTCTAAAGCCAAATACACACTTATTTTAAATAAAAAAACAACATGGAAACTATTTCAAGAAAATTGAGTATTCATTTTACACGTCAAAAATAAATTTACTAATCTAATCCATGATTTAGATATCAGAAAACACTCACAAAAGCTGACCGACTATTTTATCAATCACTTGGTGTGCAATATTTAACAAAACCATGCCATCTATAAAAAAACTTGGGGGAAGTCACATATTTTCACACCAAAACATTTTTCCAAAGATAAAACATCATTATTTAACATGTAATTAAGTTAAAATAACCATTAAACTAATGATTCTTAAATAAAAAGGCAAGTATAAAGGGAAACCCACCTCAATCTCATGACTCTTTATTAATTAACTCTTGAAAAAACCTTTCAAAGGCTCAAGGAAGCATGGACATCCAAGAGGGACCCTATAAAGATAAAACCCACAACATAAACCAAGGGAAATATTATAAGTAGGTCCAAAATACCATGACATAAGACGAATCCAAGAGGAAATGTAAGGATAATGAATAGGGATAAAAGAAGAAGAGATTACATTGAGAAATCACCCCAAATCCTCAAAGAATCACATTATATATACACTTGGGAGAGTATAAAAGGATTAGAGAGAAAGGGATGATCCCATAGGCATATAGTAACTAGGAGGAAGAAGAAGTGGGTATATTGGGGATAAAAATACTAAGAGGTTAGAATTGACATTTCACATTTTTAATGACCTTGACACTGTGCATGGTTTACCAAATCGTGTGAAAACTGTGTTCCCGTTACTAGACACACCTAGGAACCCACATATGTTGGAAACATGTTTTTAGAAACCATGAACCAATAATTTTAAATTACATTATCCAAGACCCAAACCTCATGACATGTTTACAACATGGTTTCCCTAACGGCACACTATAACCCGGACACAAAACCAAAGCCGCACGTTTTTTAGGCTAGCCCACACAGGTTCCTTCAACCATGTTACAAATCTTCTATACCTACTTTCATTACAAAATTCTTGAATTTTCAAAAAAAATCATGTAATAACTAAACAATAACGATGAGATCAAAAATAAGCAAAGGATCACATAAAAAGTTTAGAACTATCACACCCAAAACCTAAGAGAACACCAAAATCCAAAGCCAAGTTGGAACAAATAAAAATTTGGGAGTGAAATGTAATAAAAATACCCTTCATTAGAGAAGGGTTGATGGTATATAATGATGCATTAAATAAGGGTTTGGGATGTTTCCTCTAATAAAATGACATGGTGGTAGCCTATGACCAACTTAAATTAAAAATGTTGTGTGAAAAAATACCCAACACATGATATGGATCTAGAAGTAATAATAATTTCATTAAATATATAGAGGAATTATCTCTACTATGAAAAGTGTGAAATATATACTAATCATAAGAGCATAAAGTATATATTCAGATAGAAGGGGATTATCATGTTCCAAATGAGATGGCTGGAGTTGATCAATGACTATTATTTCTTAATACATTACCTTCTTGGAAGGGAAAACAAGGTAATGAATACTCTGAGAAAGAAGTATTATGATACCTTATATATAATGAGGATTAAAATATACCCAATAATTCTATATTTTCAAAGGATTAACCTGATAATCATTACTAAAGGGAAGAAAAAATATCTTTCTCAAATAAATGCTCAACTATCCATCCATGCGAAGATCAAGGGTGTGAAGAAGGAGGATATAGAGACTTCAAAGAAGGAAAGTAATATTCTAGAGTCTAGACTATTTATTTTTGGAAATATAATATTTGGGAAAGTAATATGTGTCCCTTAATTACTAGAATTGAAGTATTTTTTTGATGATGTACATGGATCACCATTCTCAGTCCATCCTAGAATAAAAATATGTATAAAGATCTAAACAATAATTTCTGGTGGGAAAATATAAATAATGATATTCTAGAGTATATATCGTGATGATTGAGTTAAAAAAAGTTAAGGATGAATGTTAAAAGTATAATGGGATGATGTAACCACTACTCATACTTGTATATAAATAATATAACATCGCTATGGATTTCATTGTAGGTTAGGATAAGACCAAAAGAGTACATGCATCAATTTGGGATGAAGTTGATCAACTTATAAATTCAATAAATTTAATTTTTATTTGAGAGTATGTATCACTAAATCAACATACAAATATATATATATATATATATATAAAGGAAGTTGTCAGGTTGCTTGGAGTGCCACTCTCAATCGTGTCTAATCAATATTTATGTTCTAATTTAAATTTTTGGAGAAGTATTCAAATAGAACTGGATACCTATTTGATATTTAGTTTGAATTATCATTCTAAATATTGTTTTTAATTTTAAAGTACCATTCAAACCCTAGAAAATATACTGAAATTCTGATCGATGGACTATAAAGGAGGTTTGTATCAACACCTTCCCCTGATAGAGTTCTCATATAATAGTAATTTCCACACTAGATTTAAAATGGTACCATACAAGGTTATATACATATATTGGTTAAAAATTACAACATGTTGGTATAAAATAATATAATATAAGTTTATAGGATCATATCTTTCTCATGAAATGTTAGAAAACATTCATACTATTAAGTGATATATTAAATCTACACAGAGTTAATAAAAGAGATATGATGATAATCGTTGATGATATTTGTTGTTTGAAGTTAAATATAATTTATTCATTTGAGTATCAGTTTGGAAAAGGGTTATGATATTTGGTAAGAAATAAAATAAAAGCCCTAGATGCATTATCCCCTTCAATATGCTTGATCACTGGGGTCAATAGATTATTACCTTAAACTTCCACTAAACCTCTCACAAGTGCATGATGTGTTATATGAATCCCTTTATATTAAATACATAATTTATCCATGAAATGTACTATATATATATATTTAATATAACTATAACACTATCTCTCTTATATTGAACCACCAATAGACATCGTAGAACATAGAGATAAAGTATTATAAAATGTGACCACTAACGTGGTTAAAGATCCTTGTAGGAATTATATGTTCGTGGAAGCAATGTGGGAACATTAATATATAATGAGACAAAAGAAATGTAACTCCCTTTAAAAAATATATTTGATAGATTATGGTATACAACACACCGAGATTAAACAAACCACAATATAATATATAAATAATATTATTTAAATATAACCATTATAACGTAGCTATTAGTTGAGTGGGAATGAATAGAAATAACCATATTATGAAATATTTGTATAAATTTTTTCTTATCACACATTTTAGGATTAATTTTTATATAATAAGAACTCAATTTTAAATATAATCATATAATATTAAGGGATATAGTTTTTAGAAAACTGTTGTATATGCATAATGTATTTTTATCAAAACAAATTAAGTTAATAACAATATATGATTGTTTTTAAGGGAATTCATATATAATATATTTAATAAAATATATTAACATTCATCTAATAATGGTTACTGAATAAGGAATAAATAAAAATCCATTTTATACTTAAAAATGGTTTTTATGGATTTTTGTTCACGAATATCATGATTAATTTCCAAAAATTGAAAAAAAATATTTTATAAAATTAGAATCATTTTTAATTCATAATTTCAATATAATATTAAGTTTAAATTTGAGTATTTTTTTTAAAAGGTTGATTTTTGGATGAATAGTGATAAATACCAATTTTCCAAAAACTATCATTTCTTTAATTTTAATCAAATTTATATGAATGTTAAATTTTGTTTTGGATATTTTTAAAGTCACATAAATTTTACATTATAAAAAATAATCAACTTAAATCCATGGTAATCAACATTTTACTTTATTTTCGTATAAAATCATTTTTATGATTAAAATGAGTATTTTTCTAAAAACTATTTTTCATTGTGTTTTGTGAACTTATATTAAAATTGGATTCTGAAACAGAGACAAATTTAATATTCAAACATTGATTTCATAATTTTAATAAGTATGTTTAAATTTGATAAATAGTTCAATTTTGTTTTTATTCGTAATGAACTGTACCCATGGTAAAAGTTTATCACCACAGTAATGCGTAAAACAAGTTAATTAATGTTCAAACTATAAGATAAGGAATCAAAATCTACCCAAAACGTGAATTTATTTTATTTTATGAGATTAAATATACCATAACCATCATAAATTTGAAAATATATCATTTTTCTCCAATTTTACGTTGATTGTGATCTTTACATTTTTTTAAGTTATAAAAAGTTACAGAAATGACACACTTTCTCCTTTAATATATATAATATATTTTCCTAGGGATAAAAAGAATATATTAATGATTATAAATAGTTTTCATAATATTTATAATACTTTTATGATATTAATTTATTTTTAATTTTTTGTGATGGTATATTTACCTTGAACGTTTATGAAACTCGGATGCAGTTCTTGTGGAAGTAGTAGAAAAATCAAATAAATGGTTTTAGAAAACATTAAAAGTAATATATTATGGATGAATTATGTTATATAATAAATTTATGAATAATAATAATTTATATGTGATGGTTAAAGCGTTTTTATTTTAATTTCATTTTTATATTGATGCCTTTAACGTCAAGATATGAGAATAGTCTAAAAAATGACCATAAATGGTATTTAATGATTGAAATTTATTTTTAATTCATAGAAAATTTATAAAAATCCTATATTTACTCAATTGGATGTTAATATTTATATTTTATAATTCAGGATTCATTTTTTTGACACTGTTAATTTTTTAAATTACTTTCAAACCTCTTAAAGAGTGAAAATTTGATACCATGGTTAAGGTCAAATGGGGTTAATGAAAGGGTTAAACCAAAAGATAAGGTTCAAAATTAGATAATTTTTTTTCAAATATATATATTTTGAACTAATTTATACTTTTACCTCATTATATTTTAATATATTTTACTATGGATTAATTTTAAGTGATTTAGATGCATATTATATATTATAATATTTCAAGTATTTACATGATTGCTGCCCACCTCACTTATAAAAGGGTACCTTCCCTCCTCCTTTCCTCACATTTAATGAGCCATTTATTTTGTCCAATATCTACCCAGATTTATTCTTATATTCCTTTTTTAGTTTATATATCTTATTTTCTTCCTCTAATACAATCCTTAGAAATCTTATGGTGTAAGAAAAATGAGGATATAGAAAAAAGAGGTATAAATCTTAAATTAGTACTTTAATTTTATTTCTTATTAAAACTACTTAAATTTTATACTAAAGATTATGATATAATAACAAAAAAATATCTATTATACATAAATGTTATTATGATTATTTAATAACCCTTAATAATATCCTTTTCTATCCTATGTGAAATAAAAAATCTCTCTTTCGGGCGATGTGATTCATTTTTCAATGCCACCTCAGAAGTCGGGTTATTATGATGGATTTAATTAATATAATTTCTATTCATGAAATAATTATGATTCTTTAAATATAATATAGTACTTATATTTTTACCCTTCCACTATTTAAAATAATTATAATGTTCCTTTTTTGTATGTGTGTACTGCCACCTCCATAAAATGATGTGATTCGTTTTTCATGTCCTCTTTTCATATAAAATTTTAATATTTCATTTAGTGTATAAATATAATTTTTATTTCATGGTTAATATTATATATAAAATTTAATAAAGAAAATTTTACCATGATCAACCTAGAGAAGTTATTTTTAGGATCATGAACCAAATGTCCTCAAAACATTTGATATAAACTTAAGTAATTTAATAAGTAAATAAGTTAGGGTAATAAATAAAATAAAGGGAATATTGATAATGGGATAAAAATTAAATAGTTTATTAATCAAGTATAAAACTAATATATCTTTATTATTCATGAGTAAGAGAAAAAATGTGATTCGGTACATGAGGGGAGGGATTTTCCTTTAAATTATTGTTTTAATGTTTTCCTTAAAAATTATTTTTCCTCCATAAAAAAGTTCATAAATAGTTTCAATATTTTTTTATTCATGTTTTAATGATTTTTAAAGGTTATTTTTAAATAATTTTTAATTTATATAAAAATTATTGAACAAAACTGTTTAAAATGTTTTTCAATATGACTCATTATTGAATTTTTACAAAATTGTGAAAAGAATATTATTTTTTAACACATATGACATGAATATATTTTCCTAGAATATTTAATGTTATTTAATTTTAATATTCCTTTATAGGTTTCCATAGTTATTTTAAAAGATATAAAATTTTCCAATATTAGGGAATTTTTTTTTAAAATTATATCAAAAGAAAAGGATATATTTATCATGTTTTCAAAGAATGGTTTGAATGATCTTTTAAATGTATTTTTATCTATGTCAAAATCCTTTGATGAATAATATAATTTTATAGGGATATATAATATTTTTACCCTTTTTATTGTATCTTTATATAGATTATGATCATATATTTCTAATTATTGAATGGGGGAAATATTAACATTCCATATGCTATTTTTTTAATACAAATGTTTATGTTGTTTATTGATTAAATAATAATCCATTTATTTCATATGATGAATTAATTTGACTTATTAGGTGATAGGTGGGTCACATTATAGTACCTTGATGCATCAATAAGACCCATGAGACAAACTAGCTTGGTTATTTTGTGTATGTCTACACAAGTATTTATGATGTCTTTTCATGAGGCCTTGATGGTATGTTTATGATGTCTTGTCATTGAAAATACGATTATGATATCTGACATTATGTATTCCATAATTTTGAAATTATTTATTTTTATCCATGTGATTATATAATTTTTTTACTTAGATATATTTCATGTTCTATTTATTGATGGTTACTATGGAAATATTTATATTTCATAAGATAAGTAAATGAACATTGATTTAGAATATTTTTTATGATCACTTATGGGGAAATTTTTTTCTTGAATGGAAATATTTAATTTTTTTCAAGAAACCCTCATGAATTATGAATTTTACTTTATAATTAATTATTGAATGTTTTAATAAAAACATTGGGAAAAGTGTTCTTTTGAGAGGAATGAAGTTATTATTTTGAACTCAAAATTAATTATGATAAATGGAAATCAAGCATGGGGGTTTCAAGAAGATAAAATAGATTAATGGGATTATTTTATATTTAAATCATTTAGTAATATTTTTTTCTCATCCCACATTTTCAAATGTTTTTAATGGTATTAAGGATTATTCATAATTATTTCAAGGACTATCTTTCCATTATAGGGATCCTTCCTAAAAGAAGAAAATATGTTTTGAATTAAACATGAGTTTAAATTTTAGAATCCTATTTTTATGGAGTAAAATGGACATTTAGTGGAATTTCATACATTGTATTTTAAGGGTTTGATATGTAAGATTTTTTCATAATTATCTAAAACTCTAAACCAAAAATATCACTGAAATGTGTAAAAGAACAATGTGTGGTACAAATCATGTAACTATGGGTATTTTAAGTTATGGTGCACTATATTATTTATCAAAAAAAAGTGTTGGATATCTTTATAGGTTAATATTATTCAAATTATGAGAATTTAAGAATTTTATATACCAAAATGGGAAAATAAGTGTAATGTTGATCATAAATTCAAGGAATAGACAACCCTTTTGAGGTTTTATATAATTGGAGTTTACGATGAATAAGGATATTTTGGGAGACATTTATGGGAATACAACCCATTGGTTTAGTATGTGTTTTAGTGAAAATTTAAGTTTATGAATAATCTTTTTTTTTATTTTATAGAAACATGTTTAAAGGCAATGATGAACTTTAGTGTTAATATTTTTTTTGTTAAGATCATAATGTTTAATTGGATAAAATGGTTATTACATTTTTGGATGATATGTTTTATCATATAGATAACCATGAAATTGAAAATATATTTGGTCACTAAGCGATTAATGATATTTTTGAAGAAGTTCACTATATTGGGAACATTATATGATTCTGGTAAATGTAAATATTTTTTGGGGTAAAATGGGAATTTATCTAAATAATAAAATTTGAGTAAAAAATTGGAATCATACATGATTTGTTGGTGATTTAGGTTATTTTTAAAAATGATTAACAAATTTTGGATATTATATGATTTTGTAATATAAATTTTTGGTATGTGACTTTATAAGTGATGAATGTTGTTTGAAGATAAATATTAAATTAATATCAGAAGAATATGTGCCCAAATAATTTTAATTTTTGGATTTTCAACTTGGTTAGAAATATTTTTATGGGTTTTAGGGTTATTTACTTGTGGAATGATTTAAGTTGAACTTTGGGTTTTATTATTTTGGATTCAGAGATTAATGTAGTATTTTTCCATATGAAGGTTTACTCATAAAGTATATTTTCATAACTTGTGAATACCATTTTTTGATTTTATTAATAGATAGTAACAAGAGAAATAACCTTTCATCTTTTTGTAGATGTTGTGATCCTTTAGAGGTTTAATTTAGTGCTTCAGACATGAAACATTTACCCTCATGACAATGCACATCAAAGTATGAAATCAGGCTTATAGAATAAGAAGAAATCAAGTGACTAAATTTTATAAGATTTTATATCACAGTAGTAAAATAATTTCTAAAACTATTGAAAATCGAAGAAAAATATAACATGTCTTATGTGAAATGTAACACTCATTTAGTAAGGTATATTTTCAAAAACCCATTTTATAGAATGTATCCTATATAGGTATATTCATAATAAGTTTCCAGGTATTAACCTAAAAATTACCCTTCATGGTAAAATTTTAATTTTATTTTATTACTATGATATAATCATTTTGGAGAGAATAAATTCAAATTGGGAGGATATAATTTTTATAATAGGGGAGAATATAACACCCTAATATTTTAGAAGCTTAAACAATCTATAATATACTATAAAAATATTATTATTTAAATATATATGTCATAACCCAGTCATTTGTTGGTGGGTATGAATATGAATAACCGTATTATGAAGTATATATATAAAATTTTTCTTAATAAACAATTATAAATTAATTCCTAGTAAATTATAAATCAATTTTAAATAAAACCATAGAAGATTATGGGAGATATTTTTTTAGAAAACTATTTTATATGGGAAAATTATTTTTATCAAAATAAATAAAGTTAATAACAATATATGAATATTTTTAATGAAATATATATATCATATATTTAATAAAATATATTATAATATATCTAATGGTTTTTACTAGATAAGGGATGTGTGTAAATTCATTTGATACATCAAAAATGGTTTTTTACACATGATTATCATGATTAATTTATTCTATTTTTATAAATTATATTTTTTAAAATGGGTATAATTTATTAAATCAAAACCTTAAAATAATATTAAGATAAAATTTTGGGATTTTTCTAAAAAAATCTGATTTTTTGATGAATAAGGAAAATACCAATTCTGTAAAAAAGTCAGTTATTTGCATTTAATCAAATTAGGTTAAATGTTATATTTGGTTTTAGTTTTTTTATGTTAAATAAGTTAAATTAAATATAATATAACCCACTTAATTTTATTTTAACCAACATTATACTTGATTTTGGTATAAAATCATATTTATTCTTAAAATGGGTATTTTTTAAAAACTAGTTTTCGTTTTGTTTTGTGCACTTAGATAAAATTTTATTTATTATGTTGGTCGGAGTGGATACTCAAGAGGGGGGTGAATTTTCTTCCAATTTTAATTTATGTTAAAAATAATTTCTATTAAAATCCCCAATTTATAAAATAATTTAAAATGTAGTGAATTTGTAAAACTGTAAAGGTTCAATTAGATTCCCAAAAGACTGATTAGGTCTTAGTTAATCTAATCAGAAGATTAAATTAGCTTTTGAAACTAACCTACCGATTTACAATAGTTAAAAAACTTTCTAGATTAACAATCAAAGTAACTTTAAAATAGTTTGTATTTCAAAGTAATAACACCGGAATATAAATAAGATATTGTATACTTTAAACATAAACTAAAATGAACAGCAGATATAACCAAGATGTTCAGTCTCAAGCCAAGACTTAGTCCTCTCAAACAATTTATATAAAAGTGATCCACACCCTGGATCGGGGTTAACAACAGTACAAGATTGTCCAGGCCATTCAAGGACCTCTACCACAGTTCTTCGTGGGAAATAAAAATAAAGACCAGGCCACAAAAAAACCTCTTCCTCAGTTGTCGTGGGTAAACAAGAGTAATAATTTTTTGTGTGAGGATTGTGATATCCTCTAGTTTAGCATAGGAGACAGTGTGTGTATAAGATATACAGAGTACACACACTGCTTGAAAAAGTAAACAAAGAAATCACTTATAGAGAGTATATGAATGTTTAAAAAGATCTAGTGATTATCACTATTTCTCTGGACTCATTGGATTTAGAAGAAATGTTTCTGAGTCATTCACTAGTTTTTCTGTTGAAAAATAGAGTGTTGTGGTTCAGATTTTGTTCTTCAGGAGCAAAGATGTTCTCATGAATTTAGAGAACTTCTTGTGTTCTTTAGTAGTGTCAGATTGTATGTATGAGAGTTCTTTGAGGATCTTTCAATGTGTTCCACTTTTATTCAGTATAGTGTGTGCATGTATTGTCTTTGCGTATTGCTCTTTTTCACTCTCGAGCTCTTGGGTGCACTCTTGTGTATCTTCTATTCTACTGCAGCTCAATATTATTTATATTCCATAAGTTTCGGCAGTAGGAATGTGTAACGACCCGACTCTTTGGAAAAGGTATGGATCGTTAGTTTGGCTTTCAAACCTTTCATTTGAGCTTGATTAATGTGTGTAACATTCTAAGGAAGGTTCGGGGAGTGTCAGGGGTTGGTTCGGAGCCCAGGAGTTTTTGATTTAGAGTTGCGGACTGAGGCGCACAGTTTGCGCATGACATGAATAGTAAAGTCACACGGTTTGGGTAAACCATGAAGCCCTGCATTCCGGAGGCAGTGAGGTGCGCACGGTTTGCACACAGTTTGGTAAACCGTGCCCCTAAACCAGGTGACCCTAATCTCGGAAAAAATTTAAAATTTTACCCTTAATTCTATTTAAGACTAAAACCCATTCTTTCTTCTTCCCACGGACAGAACCAGAGGGGAGCCTCCTTGGAGCTCCAAAACCCTCTCCTCAATCATTCTCTTGCCGTTTCTTCCCCCGGTGTCCGTTCTTCGATCTGTCGAAGGTGTTGGATTACCCTTGGTAAGGCTAACCTCACACACCCCTTTCTCCTCGGAAAATATTTCCTACCTTTGTGTTATTTTGATGCAAGTTCATATGCCATATTTTCAGGGCTTTGGACTAAAACGTAGATCTCTTCCAACCTATTGCAAATCTGAGGTCGATATCAAGCGATACTACATCTACAACCCTAAGGTAGGTGGTCATGTGTTCTCCTTTTGGGTTTTCGTCATTCTTGAGTTTATTTTGTCATGTCGTGGTTTTCCTTTTTTCCAAACCCCTTATTTATATTGACTGCTTACTGTCTAAATGAACCTTGTGATAGGAGGGTATGGGAACTACCCTCATTTGGGTGTTTGGGTACTGTATGACCCTGGTATGGACACCCATAGGTGTCATACCTTGAGTTTTATCCCTTTTTCACCTTTAGATCTTATGGGTATGTTTTGAATGCCATTTTCCATGTGACGCAAATGGGATGTTTTGGTTAGGGCTTGGCTAGGATGAGTTATTCTAAAACCCATTTATTATTTTAAATTCATGTTTTCTTGAAATGTGATTATGTGATATTGTGAGATGGAAATGCCATGTTTTATTTTTATGAATGTTATAAGAATTTTATGCCTTATAACCTATGCTAATTAAATGATTAAGCTTCGAGCCAGTGGTAGACTGTGAGAGCTCCCCTATGAAATGGCTTCGTGCCAGGGGCAGACTGTGAGAGCTCCCCTAATAAAATGATACAGATTCGGGCCAGGGGTAGACCGTGAGAGCTCCCCTATGTTACGACTTCGGGCTAAGGGTAGACCTTGAGATCTCCCTTGAATTATTATTAAGGTTGGGCCAAGGGTAGGATCGAGAGCGCTGACCCTGGGTTAAGGACGTTCGTGAGTTCTGTCCCGGTCCTACCCAACATATTATATATATAGGTATATATATATACATATTTATCCCTAAATAAGTAGGTGATTCATACAAAAATACCAGCCGTGAGCTGAAGCAGGTAGACTCGCCTAGTGTCCTTTTGGAACCTGAGCGGGATGGTTGTTTATTGCTTGTTTTACTTACTTGCAATCTATTGCTCACTATTACTAAGAACACCTATTTGGATTACACGTAGACATCGTTGGTGGTGGCCTACTAAGACTTGTCTCACACCCTACCCGGGCGACCTCCTGGGCACCCGTGTAGACATTACTACCGCAGGTACTAGTCGGGGCAAGGCCCCAGCTGCAGGTGGTTGATACTTGTACATTCTAGCTGGAGTTCCAGAGCAGAGGACTGAGCTTGGAAAGGGATGCTCGTGGACTACCTTTTGTTCATTTTGTTCTGTTTATAGAATTCCAGTCTTTTTTTAACTTTTGTATCAACAAGAAATGCATCCATATTGTATCGTAAACTGCCTATGAGGCTTTTTTATGTTATATAGGGTTACTTTACTTCTCTTGTTTGGTTGTATGTTTCTCTTTTCTCCTGCTCATCCATTGTTTGTGCTTCCGCTATTCTATTACTTTTCTGTTATTCCGCTGTGTCCTCTGACATGGGGGTACAGTCTCCCCACTCACTTACCATTACATAACTACTACTAGTCGGCAGCCCCTGGCCTATGGGAAGATGAGCCGGGGGTTATGTGGCCAACTGGGCTCAGGGCTTGGGTTGAGGGGCAGCCGGGTCCGGGACGTCACAAAGTGGTATCAGAGGGTTTTCCTTCTTTCTTGATTTACTATTTAGCGACAATAGACATGGAGAATGGGAACACTTAGGGGCTTAGTTATAAGGTGTGCTTGGGCGTCGCGAACCCATGTACTGGGTAAAGAATAAGTTTCTTAAATCATTTTGTTATTGATTATACTATTTACTGTTGATATCATTTCACCGTTGGGTGTTTCACATGTTTTGCGATGTTATTGAGATTTTCAATTTTAGGGTCTGGATTTCATGGTTTGATCTGATGAAATGCGGGTTCTGCATTAGAAAATTAATCACAATAGGCACAGTATGATTAGGCCATGCATCTTGCCATACCATGTTTAAATTTTCAGTGATAACTTCCTGTTGTTTATTTCCATGCCTTGTTGATTTGTGTGAAATTGTGCTATTCTTTATTTCAGGTTGTGAATTCAGGAATGAGGTGGTTTTAGTGGGTTTTACTCTTTGGTTAATAAGGTGTATGGGCCCTTACAGATCAGAAAATGACATTACAACTAAACCAATCATTTTCTTACAAGGAAATTTAAATACTTAATTATCACTAGTAAATGAGAAATAACATCCAAGTGTGTGTCATCTTTCAGTTCATGAAGAGTATGGGACCTTATGGGCGGGGAAGTGCCATATCACTGGATTTGGAAATCTTTAATGTTTTCTTGTCTTGCTAAGAACCCTGGTAGGTGTGGGTAGGTGATCTCAGGGGTAGGAAGGCCTAGTACCTGTCCTAGATTCTAATGTTCAACCGTTATTTTGTTGGCATCATTCTCTGAGACGTTCATCTATCATTGTAGCATTATGCCTCCACGACGTCCTCGAGTCGTGCGCGCTAAAGGCGACGACGACCATGCTTCTGAGGTGGCGGGCCCAGAACCACCAGTTGATCTTCCAGTCAAGCCACCCATGGCACCTTTTGTTATTCCTGAGATGGGCGCCGATGCCCAGTTTTGTGAGGGTTTCTTGAGGATGATGCAGAATATTCAAGGCGGTGATCGATCTACCCCAAGTATGGTAGAGTTGACCTGAGAGTTTCAGTTACAACATCCTCCAACTTTTTCGGGAGATAGTGGCCCTCTTGCTGCTGAGTCTTGGCTGGAGGCGATCTGGACCATCATTGAGCATCTTGAGGTGCCTCCTCAGTGGAGAGTCAAATTATCCGTTTATATGCTATGCGATTTAGCTAGAAGATGGTGGGACGTCATCACCCAGTCGAGACAGTAGGGAGACATGGCCTGGGTAGATTTCTAGGCAGTCTTTTATAACTTTTTCATTCCCCAGACCTTGAGAGGTGACAGAGCTAGGGAGTTTATGAACCTGCATCAGGGAACCATGACAGTCATGGAGTACTCATCCCGATTCACCAAGCTGCAATGTTTCACCCCATAGCTATCTACCGATGATCTGATGGCCGCTAAGCGTTTTGAGCATGGGCTGAGTTACGCCGTCTGGTCTCAGGTAAACATGTTCAGGTTGACATCTATTCCTGAGATTGTTAACCAAGATCTGATTACTGAGCGGAATCTGAGGGAATCGGATAGTGCGAACTTAGGCAGTTCAGCACCAAAAGCTTTCGGTGGCTCTTCTTTAGGGTGGAAGAGACGTTTTGAGTTTTCCCATGGGGGAGGCAGTAGTCAGTCTCCCAGCACAGATAGTTCTTATATTTGCCATCAGTGCGGGAGGAAGGGATACTTTAGGGCGCTGTGTCCTTGGAACCCAGTGGAATGCTGAGGCTGTGGAAGTATGGGTCACCTTAAACGTTTCTGCAAGACTTTTTCTTCAGTGCCTAGTGAGCAGGGATCTGCACCTACTCCATGATCTGGTGCTGGATCGACAGGATCATGTCAGTCAGGAAGATGGAATACCGTAGGCCGATCAGGTTGTTGCAGCAGCCGAGGCAGTGGTAATCAGGCGTATGACTCTCAGCACCAGTAGGGCGGGTCTGCTCAGGGTAGCCAGGTTGTGACTTAGGGCCGTAGTACAAGCCGGTTGTAAGCAGTTGAGCCTGCACCATAGGAGCAGTACGCCAGACCATCTACTGTACAAGGTATGATTCTAGTTTCCTCTACATTAGTATCTGCTTTGTTTGATACATGCGTTTCTCACCCTTTTATATCGGAGGCGATTGTTGGAAGTTTGGGCCTTAACGTTGAGTCATATCATGGTATGATCACGTTAGATACCCCTTTAGGTGTCTATTCAGAGGGAGTTCGATGTTTTCATAATTGTCCCCTCGAGGTGGGTGGTTACCTTTTTGTGTGGAACCTATATGTTCTGGATATGGCAGATTTTGATGTAATTATTGGGATGGACTGGTTAGTTCCCTATAGAGCCCAGATTGACTTCTATCGTCGGAGGGTGACGTTTATGTCACCAGAGGGCGACACACATGTGCATAAGGGAGAATGGGATCTAAGTGCGACACGAGAAAGACCAGAACACCAGAGTTTAGGTGGTGTCATGTCACAGGTTGCTAGTCTTTATCTCGATGACTAAGGGTTACAATCCACTACTTATCCTCCTATAGTGGATTTCTTTAGAGATGTCTTTCCTAATGACTTATCTGGTCTACCTACAGTGCAAGAGGTGGATTTTACCGTTAAGCTTGTACTAGGAGTAGCACCATTGACCATTCCTCCTTATAGGATGGCACCTAAGGAGCTTCTGGAGCTCAAGAGTTAGCTAGAGGACCTGGAAGAAAAAGGATTTATACATCCCATCACTTCTCCTTAGGGATCAATGATTCTCTTTGCTGAGAAGGCAGATGGTACCCTTTGTCTTTGCATGGATTACTGTAAGTTAAATCAGCTGAATATCAAGAATCGGAATCCTTTACCTCGAATAGACGACCTCTTAGATCAGCTCCGAGGAGCGAAGGTGTTTTCAAAGATATATTTGAGGTCGGGATATCACCAAGTGCGTGTTAGGACATCATACATACCTCGCACGACGTTCAAGAGTAGTTATGGTCTATATGAGTACCTAGTCATGCCATTTGGGCTTATGAATGCACCTACAATGTTTATGGCTCTTATGAATCGGATTTTCACCCTTACCTTGACTCTTTTGTGGTTTTATTTGTGGATTACATCTTAGTCTCTTCACGCTCGAGACCCGACCATGCAACCCATCTTGAGATTGTGATGAATACACTAAGAGAGCATCAGCTTTATGCTAAGATCAGTAAATTCCACTTTTGGATAAATAAGGTTCACTTCCTGGGTCACATTATTTCTGAGTCTGGAGTTTCAGTTGTCCCTGAGAAGGTGAGTGATGTAGTATCTTGGGAGAAACCCAAGAAGGTGTTCGATATCATGAGTTTCTTGGGGCATGATGGATATTATAGGTGGTTCATTCAAGACTTTTCATGCCTAGCAGCACCGCTTACAACTTTGACCAAAAAGGGGGTGAGATTCGAGTGGTCGGAACCTTGTGAAAAAGCTTTTCAGGAACTGAAGGGCAGACTAACTTCGGCACTGATACTGATCTTGCTGGATCTGGGAATGACTTATACGGTCTATTGTGATGTGTCAAGTATCGAGCTTGGAGATTTCTTGATGCTGGATGAGAGAGTCTTTGCATATGGTTCTCTTCAGTTAAATCCTCATGAATGGAATTATCTGACGCACGACCTCAATCTTGCAGCAGTGGTACATGCCTTACGCTATTGGGGACACTATTTGTTGGGAGAGTGTTTTGTGGTATTCACTGACCACAAAACCCTCAAATATATCTTCACTCAGTAAGATATAAATATCAGGAAATGAAGGTGGGTCAAGTACCTTCAATCTTTTCATTTCGAATTGGCCTACACTCCTGGGAAAAGAAATTCAGTAGCTGATGCGCTATGTCGGAAAACTCAGTCACCAGTAGTTCGGGAATTTGATGAAGAGTGGAAGATGATGGCTCTATTTTCGGAGATTCACGTTGAGGTTCATGAGGGTCAGGGTCAGACTGTTCTCTCAGCCTTAGCAGTGACATCTACTCTTCTGGAACGGGTCAGGAAAAGACAGTTATCTGATCTGGAAGGCCTTGTCCTACAGGAAAGTGTCACTGATGATGCCTCTACTGATTGGACCATGTATGAAGATGATACTTTATTATTCCGTGTGCGTGTATGCGTCTCAGAAGATATCAGAGAGGAGCTGATGAGGGATTTCCATGCCTCAGCATTGGAAGTTCTCCTAGGCATCACCAAAATGTATCGTGATTTGCGAAGATAGTATTGGTGGCCTAGCATGAAGTGGGGGATAGACGGTTTTATCACGCGTTGTTCCACATGTCAGTCGGTGAAGCTGGAACATCAGCGTCTGGTTGGACTTTTGCAGTCGTTTCTATTCCGGTGTGGGAATGGGATGATGGTTCTATGGAATTTGTAACTGCATTACCCAGGTCACCTCGTGGCAATGATGTGGTATGGGTTATTATCGACCGTCTGACGAAGGTCGCGCATTTCTTACCTGTGCGGGAGACCTTCACAGTTGATGACTTGGGAAGGCTGTATGTCAAGGAAATTGTGTGCCTTCATGGAGCACCTCGATTTGTTTTCTTGGACATAGATCCTCATTTTACATCTCGTTTTGGGTAGGGTTTAGAGAAGGCTCTGGGTACGCAGGTACTCTTGAGTACGGCCTATCACCCGCCGACTGACGGACAGACCGAGCGGACTATACAGGTACTAGAGGATATGTTATGTGCATGTGTTCTCGATTTTGGAGGTTCATGGGAGAAACAATTTCCTTTGGTCATGTTCTGTTATAACAATAGATTCCAGGATACCATTGAGATGGCTCCCTATGAAGCCTCATATGGTAGGCCTTGTCGCTCGCCTTTGTGTTGGCTTGACGTAGGGGAGGCAGCTGTTCTTGGACCACATCTTGTGCAGGAGACTACTAAGCAGATATAGCTTATCAGGAAGCGTATGCATACAGCTCAGTCTAGACAGCAGTCTTATGCTAACAAGCACTGACAGCCTCTTGAGTTTGAGGTCGGGAACCGAGTTTTCTTGAAGGTCTCGCCCATGTTAGGACAGAGAAGTATCCAGAAGCAGGGTAAGATTTTTCCAAGGTTCGTAGGACCCTTTGAGGTGGTGAAGCGGATCAGACCAGTAGCTTACCAACTTGAACTTTCATTGAGATATCAGGCCATGCACAATGTTTTTCATGTATCTCAGCTTCATCGGAACTTTTCAGATCCGACTCATGTGTTTCATCCTGATGATATTGAACTGGATATGGATGCTTCCTTCGAGGAGTATTCGATGCAAATTGTCGACCGGAGCGTGAAGACACTCCGAGGTAGGTCCGTTCCTCTTATACGGGTGCTATGTCAGCACAGCCGGGTTTAGGACAAGACCTGGGAGCAAGAGGCTGATATATGATCTCAATGGCCGGAGCTTTTCACTAGCGACACCTCTTTATCCTCAGAAGGCCACCTCGGGGACGATTTGCTTTAAGGAGGGGAGGTTGTAACGACCCGACTTTTTGGAAAAGGTACAGATCGTTAGTTTTGCTTTCAAATCATTCATTTAAGCTTGATTAATATGTTTAACATGCTAAGGAATGTTTGGGGAGTGTCAGGGGTTGGTTCGGAGCCCAGGAGTTTGAGATTTGGAGTTGCAGACTATGGCGCACGGTTTGCGCATGACATGAATAGTAAAGTCGCACGGTTTGGGTAAAACATGCAGCCCTGCATTCCGGAGGCAGTGAGGTGCGCACGGTTTGCACACGGTTTGGTAAACTATGGGCCTAAACCATGTGACCCTAATCTGGGTAAAAATTTACAAATTTTCCCTTAATTCTATTTAATCCTAAAACTCATTCGTTCTTCTTCTCGCAGACAGAACCAGAGGGGAGCCACCTTTGAGATCCAAAACCCTCTCCTCACTCATTATCTTACCATTTCTTCCCTCAGTGTCCTTTCTTCGATCCCTCAAAGGCGTTGGATCACCATTGGTAAGGCTAACCTCACACATCCCTTTCTCCTCAGAAAATCATTCCTACCATTGTGTTATTTTAATTCAAGCTCATATGCCCAATTTTCTGGGCTTTGGACAAAAACATAGATCTCTTCCAACATGTTGCAAATTTGAGGTTGATATCAAGTGAGCCTACGTCTACTGCCCTAAGGTAGGTGGTCATGTGTTCTCCTTTTGGGTTTTCGTTGTTATTGATTTTATTTTGTCATGCCGTGGTTTTCCTTTTTTCCAAACCCCTTATTTATATTGACTGCTTACTGTCTAAATGACCCTTGTGATAGGAGGGTATGGGAACTACCATCATTTGGGTGTTTGGGTACCGTATGACCCCGGTATGGACACCCATATGTGTTATACCTTGAGTTTTAGCCCTTTTCACCTTTGGACCTTATGGTTATGTCTTGAAATCCATTTTCTATGTGAGGAAAATGGGATGTTTTGGTTAGGGCTTAGCTTGGATGAGTTAGTCTAATCCCCTTTTATTATTTTAAATGCATGTTTGACAGAAATGTTATTATGTGATATTGTGAGACGGAAATTCCATGTTTTATTGTTATGAATGTTATAAGGTATACCTTATAACCTATGCTAATTAAATGATTACTCTTCAGGCCAGGGGTAGACTATGAGAGCTCCCCTATGATACGGCTTCGGGCTAGAGGCAGACCGCGAGAGCTCCCCTAATTAAATGATACAACTTCGGGCCCGGGGTAGACGGTGAGAGCTCCCCTAGGTTATGGATTCGGGCTAAGGTTAGACAGTGAGAGCTCCCTTGAATGATTATTAAGGTTGGGCCAGGGGTAGGATCGAGAGCGCTGCACCTGGGTTAAGGGCATCCGTGAGTTCCGTCTCGGTCCTACCCAACGTATTATATATATATAGGTATATATATAAATATTTATATCTAAATAAGTAGGTGATTCTAACAGACATACCAGCCGTGAGCTGAAGCAGGTAGACCCGCCAGGTGTCCTTCTGGAACCTGAGCGGGATGGTTGTTTATTACTTGTTTTACTTAATTGCACTCTATTGCTCACTATTACTGTGAACACATAATTGGATTATACGTAGATATCATTGGTGGTGGCCTATTGAGACTTGTCTTACACCCTACCCGGGCGGCCTCCTGGGCACCCATGTAGACTTTACTGCTGTAGGTACAAGTACGGGAAAGGCCCCAGCAGCAGGTGGTTGATACATGTAAATTCTAGCTAGAGTTCCAGAGTAGAGGACCGAGCTAGGCTAGGGATGCTCGTGGATGACCTTTTGTTCCTTTTGTACTGCTTGTAGCATGCCAGTCTTTTGTTTACTTTTGTATCAGCATGCCATGCATCCATATTGTATCGAACACTACCTATGAGGATTTTGTATGTTATAAAAGGTTACTTTACTTCCGTTGTTTGGTTGTATGTTTCCCTTTTCTCCTTCTCATCCATTGTTTGTGCTTCCTTTGTTCTATTACTTTGCTGCTATTACGCTGTGTCCTCTGGCATGGGGGTACAGTCTCCCCACGCACTTACCATTACACCTCTGCTGCTAGTCGGCTGCCCCTGGCCTATGGGGAGATGAGCCAGGGGTTATGTGGCTAAACGGGCTCGGGGCTCGGGTTGAGGGGCAGCAGGGTCCAGGATGTCATAGAATGATTTCATTTCCATAGGTACAAGGTACGGTTTCCGGACATTCCAACTACTATCATTAAATAACATTAAATGCATTAAAAACATCAAATATGACCGTTATCTTTATTTAAATAATATTGACAAAAGGTTAAGATACGATGTCACAGTAGTTATGAAAACAGTGTCTCCTTCACGGAGTTTCCTTCACAGTATGACCTTCACGGTATGTGGCTCACAGTGTTTCCTTCATGGTGTCTCCATGTCACGGTTTCTGTGTCACGTTGTGTCCTTCATGGTGTCTAGGTCACGGTGTCTGACTTATGGTTTCTGTTTTTCGGTGCCTTGCTCATAGTATTTTGCTTCATGGTGTCAGGATTACTGTCACGGTGTGTTGAGGTCATTGTGTCTCACTGGTCACGGTGTCTGAGACTTAGAATTCACGGTGTCAGGCTTACTGTTTCTGTCTTACACTTCACGGTGTCTATGTCTTGCACACAGTCTGTCTTACTGTGTCAAACTTCACGGTGTCTTAATACTTAGAAAAATAATTGTATTCAAAATTAAATAGTAATATGCATAATATGAATTAAGATTAACCATTACAAGGTTAGATAACTTGAATCATAAATACATAGGTTTGATAAGATATGTAAGATTTTTTTTATAATAATGAGATTAATTAATAATAATATGATTTCTGATCATTAAAACATGATTAATACATGAGGATTCCAACAATCTCCCCCTTTTTGATGATCACAAATCATGTATAGTTAAATTATAAATGTAATGCAACATTATAGAAAATAACATATAGAAAAATAACAAATAAAATACTAAGAGATAACTCTACTCACTTTTTATGCCCCTTTTGGGATTATAAAAAATTAAAGAGAATGGAGTGAAACAATGAATTTGTCATTAAAAACGTTCAGAATACATCATACAATAGAAATACAAAAACAAATACATCCCATTAAAAATTAAGAATCATTGGTTGGCATCACAGATTGGATTTCTCTTTGCCTTTATCAGCAGCAGGAGCTAGAGATGATGTAGAAGAAGGCATAGAGGTAGTAGAAAAAGAAGGTAAAGGTAGACCTTCGAAAATAGGTGGATCCAAAGAAGGAGCAGTATAAGATATAGTATGTGGTTGGTCAAGAAAGATTGGTCTAATCTGAGAAAGGGCTTGGCTGACTGACCTAGCAGTGGAGGCTAGGGCAGGTAGACCTGGTCGAAGAGGGGTAGCAACTGGTGAAACTATAGCTGTACTCTGCACATGAAGATATAGCTTCAAAAGATTGATGAAATCAGTAATTACTTCTCCACCATATTGCATAGACTTTTCAAAATCATCCTTATTCTCCATGAATTTGTCTAACAATCTGGTGAAATTTGTAGGCTTCTAAACTTGAGCTTTAAAAGCCTGAGTCACTAGAGGGATTTTCATATTCTCTGCAAGATACTTAAAGTGGTTGGTCATGTCAGTTTTAGAGAAAATCCGAGTGAGATAAAAGTATATCTTCTTGGTGATCTCCCATTGAGCATCGTTGGAAATCTTAGAATGAATGCGAACCAAGTCAAGTGCTCTATCACTATTCTTCACAACTTTATATAATGAAGAAAAATCTAAACCAGTAAGGGCATTCTGAATTTCTTCCTTGATTATGGATCTCAGTAGAGAGTCATCCAAAGATGGACCAGAAGGTTGACCAGGTGGAGGATAATCCTTTATAGCTACAGTTAGAGCTTTGAGCTATTTTAAAACCTTTTGAAGGTATCCAGTGTACTCATCTGTGAGCTTATTCAGATTTTTTACAAGCTCTCTCATGCGTTGTTGCATCTTTGTGTGCCTTTCTCCAATATTCTCATCAAAAAACAATAGGTAGGGATTCATCTGAGATACAATCTCTCTAGAAATGTTGGAAACATTTGGTTCAAAAGAAGTAGAAACTGGTGAAGGAGCAGTAACAACAGGAGCAGGCTCTGATCTTGAAGACAGTTCATTCTGCATGTCTGCTACCATACTTTTCAAAGTTGCAACATCAGCACTAAGTAACTTACTTTTAACTCTGACTTCTTGAATTTTACAGATCATCCTTGTTTGAATATGATGAATGATGTTCTCCACAAGCAACGAGGCATCCTCCTAACTTAGTTGAGTCACTGGATGAGGTTGAGAGGACATATTATTCTCCACTATAGCTAATATAGTCTTTCCAAAGGATTTAAAATCTTATTTACTTACAAAAAATTACTTATCAGGTAAGGACTCATGTGAAGAAAGTGGTCTTTGTGCAGGTTCAGGTTCTGGTTGCGGTTCTGAGTCATTTTCAGTTTCATATTCTGATTCAGGTTGAGGTTGAGGTTTAGGGTGTGCGACTGACTTTAGTTGAAATAGATAAGAGAGATCTATACCATTTGTAGTCACTTGATGTGATTCACTCACATAATAAAATATTCGAAATTCATACCGATTGTACACAAGAAAAATAGACAATTTTTTGAGAGGCTTCAGTAGATCCAGCTTTATCAATTTCAGCTTCACCAGTCTCAAGGATTTGAGGTTCCTCCCCCTCAAACTGTGCTTCCATTTCAGAAACTATAGGCTCAACAGCATGATCAAGATCCACAGGATCAACTCTATTCTCCTCATCTATTTCTTGCCTTGCTAACTGAAAGGTAATTTCCATCCTCTCTTCAGCAGAGGGTATGTACTCAGGAACCGACTGTTCCATAGGCTATGCTTCTAGACTTTCTTCTTTTTCAATAGGGAGTACTTCTAGACTAGCTTCTAGAATTTCAGGGAGGTTTTCTGCACCACCAGGCTCTTCCATGGCTTGCTGCTCTAAATCAGTGATAATAAAATCTCTTGTAGCCTCAGGATGGGTTTCTGGATCAACACCCTATCTAGAAGCATGAGATTCTTCCTCTCCAAGAACAGCAGGAGATTATTCTTCTCTAAAAACAACAAAAGGTTCTTCTTCTCTAAGAACAACATCAACTTTCTATCTAAGAGGTATTTCAATAGGAATATCAGCAGGGACAACAATCATTTATTTCTCAACAGGAGCTGATTACTTTTGAGGTACTTCAGCCTCTTCTGTAGGTGGTGCTCTAACTACCTCTTCTTCTTCTTCTTCCTCTTCTGGATACTCAGCCACTTCATCCAGTTCCAAACCAAGATCAGTAATATTCTTTGGCCTTCTTAGATAATCAATAGGATTATACTTCGTATAAAGTTGATCATTATCCTCAACCCACTGCTTCTTCCAAGGGTTCTAATTAATTTTCATCCTTCTAATGGTAGGCTTGGACAAAAAAATCAAAATCCATGATTACTTCCTCATTTGGTCCAACCACTCCTTTGGAAACAAGCATAGTTGAGATCATCCTTGAGTAAAACAAGTAGGTGTATTAGGAAGTGACCTTAATCAGTTCAGACATGTGGTGAATGATATATTTGCAAAGATTGATCTTATGGAAATTCTTCATTAGATGAATCATGAACACATCCTGATACTTCAACACAGAAAATTCTCCTTTCCTCGGACTAATCAAATTATGAACAAACTTAAACAAGAGCCTTGTATCCTCATCCAATTCAGCTTCCATGGCCCTTATCTTGGTGTCATTTCCAGTTATGATTTACAAAGAATTTTCCAGATCAAAGATGTCAGTTGAACGAGGAGGGTATTGTTGGTAATCATCACAAATCCATTCATGATGGATCCTCAGGCATGCAGCTCATAGTCTCGAAGAGAATGAGAATTTTTGTCCATTGATCTAGCTTGTTACCATTACAATTTCTCCATCATTAAAGGAAAACATTACATACTAATAGAACTATGAAACAAACCTAGGGTAAATAGGTCTATCTTTTCTAGAGAACCATTCGATCCATCCTTGTTCTCTTAAGACATTCAAGGCTAACGACTTGTTAGTCAACGGCCACTCAGAGAAGATCTCTTTTTTAGGAACTACAGTACGGCTTATAAGGTTCAGATTCAAGGGTCCTTCGGGTGCAAGCTTCGGTGTCCTCTTCTATTTCATAGAGAGGCTCTTATCAGATGAGGGTGAATATGGACGCTTCATCCTTGGCATTCACTGAAGGTTCAGGCGAGAGAGAAGGAGAGAAGGTTTGCAAGGCAAAGAGGGTTCGAGAGAGTGAGCAGGAGAGAGCTCGAGTGAGGAATCGAATGAAAACCCTTTTGTTTTATCATTTGGGAATTTCAAACGTCATTAAAAGAAAAATGAAAGAAATTAAATAGCGGTGAAATAAAAATTACCACAATACAGATTAAAATAAATGCATAAATAATCTTCACGGTGAGACCATGAGTAGGCGTTATGTTGCGATGAAAATCAGTCGTGACGGTGAGACAGTTGGTGGTCGTCACGGTGAGACAGTGACTAATCTGTGTAGTCAGGGTGAGACAGTGAGTGAACTATTCCATCACTGTGAGACAGTTAAGTAACAGACCATGAACATAAGGTGTTAACTGTGGGACCGTAAGTACGAAACAATAACTGAGAAACAGTGAGCATGAAACCGTAAAGGAAAATATAGAAAAATATTAAACAGTAAGTCCTGTAAGATGTCTATTTATGATTAATCATACCAAGATCCTGTATGATGTAGTCTAATCACTCAGAATTTAATGGTTTAGTGAATATATCATCAAGTTGATATTCTATACCAATGAATTCTAAAGTGATATCACCCTTTTGATAATGATCCCTCAAAATGTGATGTCTTACATCAATATGCTTTATCTTATAATGTGAGACACGATTCTTTGAAATTTTAATAGCACTTGTGTTGTCACAATTTATTGGTACATGTCTGAATCGATATACATAGTCTAGTAAAGTTTGTTTGATCCACAAAATTTGTGCACAACAACGGCCATCCGCTATGTATTCAGCTTCTGTAGTAGATAATGCAATGAAATTTTTTTTCTTACTACATCATGATACTAGTGACTTTCCTAAAAGGTGACAAGTTCCAGAGGTGCTTTTTCTATTGGACTTGCAACCAGAAAAATTAGCATCATAATAACTAACTAATTAAAATGATTTACCTTTAGGGTAGAATAGTCCTAAATTGGGTGTATGCTTGAGATATTTGAAAATTCTTTTTACAGTATTTAAATGTGATTCTTTAGAGTTTTATTGAAAACGAGCACACATACACACACTAAACATAATATCAGGACAACTAGCAGTCAAGTAGAGTAGAATTCCAATAACTCCTCTATAATTGGTCTGATCAATATATTTTCCATCTTCATCAAGATCCAACTTATAGGTGGTACTCATGGGAGTGTCACTAATTTTTGTTCTATCCAATACAAAATTTTTTAAAAGATATCTAGTATATTTACTCTGAGTTAAAATAATTCAATCATTATTTTGAAAGATTTGAAATCCAAGAAAAAATTTAAGTTCACCCATTAAACTCATTTCAAATTCATTTTGCATCATTTTAAAAAAATCAGTACATAATGAAGTTTTTGAAGATCCAAAAATATTATCATATACATAAATTTGTATTACAAAAACATCTTTAGAAATTCATTTTATAAAGAGAGTAGGATCAGATATTCCATCTGTAAAACCTTTGGAAATTAGAAAAGTACTTAATCTATCATACCAAGATCTTGGAGCTTGTTTTAAACCATATAATGCTTTTGATAATTTGAAAATATTATTTGGAAAATGAGGGTTTGTAAATCCAGGTGGTTGTTCAACAAAAACATCCTCAGCTATATACCCATTTAAGAATGCACTTTTGGCATCCATTTGATATAGTTTAAAATTCAGATGTGCAGTATAAGCAAGTAGAATTCTTAATGGCTTCATGTCTGGCTAATGGAGAAACAGTCTCCTCATAGTCAATTACTTCTTCTTGACTATAGCCTTGTGCAACTAACCAAGCCTTGTTTCTAACTATGTTTCCAGCTTCATCTACTTTATTTCTAAACACCCATTTAGTGCCTATGGTGAAAGTTTCCTTAGGTCTTTCAACATGTTTTCAAACTTTATTTCTTTCAAACTAATTGAGTTCTTATTGCATAGAAATTACCCAACATTCATCATTAATAGAATCATAAATGTTTTTAGGCTCAAGCTGTGACAAGAAGTCTTGATGTTCAATCTGATTTCTTAGAGAAGCTCTAGTCTGTGTTCCTCTATCATGATTTTCTACAACTGCATCTAAAGGATGATTATTTAGAATCCTAGTTGATCTAGTAAAGGTAGGACTAGAAATTTCAGGTTCTTCTCTAGGTTCAGGTTCATTAGGAGCAGATTCTGAAATATTTCCAGAACTGGTTGTCTTTACAACAGGTTCATTGATTCTATCATTAAGGTTCAGAACAGATAAATCTTCTTCAAGATTTTCAAGAGATGACTTAGGCTCATGTGGATCAGTTTCATCAAATTTGATGTGAACAGATTCTTCCACACACTTGGTTCTCTTATTGAAAACTCTATAGGCTTTTCTCGTTATAGAATATCCTAAAAAGATTCCTTTATTACTCTTAGAGGCAAACTTGTCCAGATTATCCTTGGTATTTAGAATAAAGACATTTCAACCAAAGACTCTAAAGTAGCTAAATTTAGGTTTCCTATTGTTCCATAGTTCATAAGGGGTATTTTTTAGAACAGGTCTGACTAAGACTCTGTTGATGATATAACAAGCTGTATTTACAGCTTCATCCCAAAAATAAAAAGGTAAGTCATACTCATTGAGCATTGTTCTTGCAATTTCTTACATGGTTCTATTTCTTCATTCTACTACACCATTCTGTTGAGGTATTCTAGGGGTAGATAAATTGTGATTATAACCATTTTGTGAGTAATAAGATTCAAACATAGGATTTTCAAACTCAAGGCCATGATCACTTCTTAGGGTCTTAATCTTAAGTCCACTAAGTTTTTCTACAGACTTGGAGTATTTGACAAAAAAAGAACAAGCTTCACTTTTGTGAGCTAAGAAATATACCCAAGTATATCTAGAAATTTCATCTACTAGAACATAGACATAGTTCTTCCCATTTATACTAGAAACTCTAGAAGGTCCAAACAAGTCCATGTGAACCAACTCGAGAGGTTGAGAAGTTGAAACTTCTTTCTTTGGTTTGAAAGAGATTTTGTGTTGTTTTGCCTTTTTATAGGGATTAGAAACTTTGTCATTTGGAAACTCTAGTTTGGGTAATTCTCTAACTAAGTTCTTCCTAGTTAGTTTTCTAGGTGAATGAATATTACAGTGTCCTAATATTCTATTCCAAATCCAAGATTCTTTATGAAAATAATTTAAACCAGTAATGTTTTGTTTAGCTAAAGAATTCAAATCAACTGCATAAACATTTTCATTTCTCAAAGAAGAAAATAATAAAACACTATTGGAATTAAAAACATTACAAGAATCATTTTCAAACATAACATTAAAGCCATCATCACATAACTGATAAATACTTAACATATTATATTTAAGTCCATCAACAAATAAAACTTTAGAAATTAAAACTGAGTTAGTGTTACCAATTTGGCCTAGGACAATGATCATTACTTTAGAATTATCACCAAAGGTGACATGGAATCCATCAATCTTGATTAGGATCTTGAATCATGAGTAATACCCAGTCATATGCCTTGAACATCCACTCTCCAAGTACCGTATCTTCTTATGGGAACTCTTCAAGTAGGTTTCCTACAAAATAGTTTTAAACAGAGAATGATTTTGGTACCCAGATTCTCTTGGATCTAGAAAGGAATCAAAGATTTAGGTACCCAAATTTGTATTATGGGTCTCACATAATAAATAGATTCAACATATTTTTACAGATAAACTCTATTTGATCTATAACTATGTGTGTAACCAATTGAAGCATATGAATTTCTAGAACTGGAAGTAGCAGAATTTTGTCCAGATTTTGGATTAAATCTAGTTTTAGTGAACTATCATTTTCCAGGTTGGTAACCTATTCTAGTAGTGTACTTTGGTGCCACTTGATTTCCTAGCATTTTAGTTAGAGTGTCTTTTCCATTTGTGAACTTCTATAAGTATTTTCTAAGTCGCTCATTAGACATTTTCAGTTCAGTATTTTCCTTTAACAGTTGATCATTCTTTTCTTTTTCTATATCAAGGGAGGATTTAACATTTTCAGTGAGAGAATTTTGTTCATTTAATGACTCATATTTTTCCTTAAGTTCATTTCCTGTTTCCTCAAGCATATTGCAGTATTCAAATAGTTCCTCACTAGTAATATTTTAGATTCAGAATCAGAATTAGTTCCAGAATAATAATTATTTAGCATAGGGGAAACAAGTACCTTAGAAGTATTGGCCATGAAACACATGTTGGAACGATTCTTTTCAGAGTCAGAAGATTCAGACTCACATGTACTATCTTCTGAAGCACTCCAAGTATCTTTCATAGCTTTCTTGTACTTACTGTAATTGTAGTCATGTTTCTTCTTCAAATTTAGTTTCGGACACTAAGCTTTTACGTGTCATTTCCTTTTTCATTCATAGCATACAACCTCATCACTCTTATGAGCTTTCTTCCACTCATTTTTCCAATGACCTTTATTTTCATACATTCCATTGTAGTTTGATTTTCTGAAGAATTTATTCTTCCTATAGAATTTCTTAAATCTTCTGGCCATCTGAGCCATTTCTGCATCACTGTCAGATTCTGAACTTTCACTTGTTGAGATTTCAGTTTGTTTGTGAACTTTTTCTTTGTACTTGTTCTTTGATACAGCAGACTTAAATGCCACTGAATTCCTTTTGGGTTCATAATCTTCTTCATTATTCACTTTGAGTTCTTCCTCATACATCATAATCTTACTAATCAGTTCTTTGACCGGTAGAGCATCAATGTAACATGATTCTCTAATTAAAACAAAAGTACCTCTCAATTGGTCTGGAAGACATCTCAATATTCTCATAATTTGTTCCTTTGATGGAACAGATTTTCTAAGGGAGTTCATAGTGTTGAAAATCTCATTGAACCTGACATACATATTAGAAATTGGTTCATCAGTCTTCATTTCAAAATTATCATATTTAATAGTATAAGTGTTTAATCTCATTTCCTTAACATTAGTTGTTCCTTCATGAGAAACACCCAAAGTATCCCATATTTCATTGGCAGTTTTGCAAGAAGTTATTCTGTTAAATTCATCATCTCCTAATGCACAACACAAAGAATTCATAGCTTTACAATTATTATTGTAAACTGCCTTTGTAGGTTCATCCCAAGTTGTTCATTCATTTTCTGGAATTTTATATCGAGATTATATAGCAGTCCATATATCAAAACCCATACTTTCTAAATGTATTTTTATTTTCAATTTCCACTGAGCATAGTTGGCACCATTGAATAAAGGTGGTTAGTTAGTAGCAGCACCTTATAGTCTATTGTCCATAGCTAGATTTTAGAAGATAAATATTTAAAGAGATAAAAATTAGAACTAACATAAATTTAAGATCATTAAATATGGAACTAAAATCACAGTTGAAAAAAAGAGTGTTTTGAAATTCTTTAACAAAAATTACCCTCTGATACCAAATGTTGGTAAGAGAGGATACATAAGAGGGCGGTGAATTGAGTTCCAATTAAAATTTCTGTTAAAAATAATTTCTATTGAAATCCATAATTTATCAAATAAGTTAAAATGTAGTGAATTTGTAAAACTGTAAAGGTTCATTTAGATTCTCAAAAGACTGATTCGGTCTCAATTAATCTAATTATAAGATTAAATTAGCTTTTGAAACTGACCTACTGATTTAAAATAGTTACAAACACTTTCTAGATTAATGATCAAAGTAACTTTAAAATAGTTTGTATTTAAAAGTAATAGTAGTGGAATATAAATTAGATATTGTATACTTTAAAAAAAACTAAAATGCACAGAAGATATAACCAAGAGGTTCAGTCTCAAGCTGAGACTTAGTCATCTCAAACAATTTATATAAAAGTGATCCACACCCTGGATCGGGGTTAACAATAGTACAAGACTGTCCAAGACACAGAGGGACCTCTTCCACTGTTCTTCATGGGAAACAAAAATAAACACCATGCCACACAAGGTCCTATTCCACAGTTGTCATGGGTAAACAAGTGTAAGGAGTTTTGGTGTGAGGATTGTGATATCCTCCAGTTCAGTATAGGAGATAGTGTTTGTATAAGATATACAAAGTACACACAATGCTCAAAAAAGTAAATAAATAAATCACTTAGAGAGAGTATATGAAAGTTTAGAAAGCTCTAGTGATTAACAGTGCAACCCTGGACTCGTTGGATTTAGAAAAAATGCTTCTGAGACCTTCCCTGGATTTTCTGTTGAAAAATAGAGTGTCGTGGTTCAGCTTTTGTTCATTAGTAGGGAAGATGTTCTCTTGAATTTAGAGTACTTCGTGTGTTATTCAGTAGTGTCAGATTGTATGTATGAGAGTTCTTTGAGTATCTTTCAATGTGTTCCACTTTTCTTCAGTACAGTGCTTGTATGTATTGTCTTCACGTATTTCTCTTTTTCACTATCGAGCACTTGGGTGCACTCTTGTGTATCTTCCATTCTACTGCAGCTCAATCTTATTTATATTCCCTAATCTCTGACAGTAGGAATGATTTACTTTCTATAGGTACGAGGTATGGTTTTCTGACATGCCAACAACTATCATTAAATAACATTAAATGCATTAAAAACATCAAATATGACCGTTATATTTATTTAAATAATATTTACAAAAGGTTAAGAAACGGTGTCATAGTAATTTTGAAAACGGTGTCTCCTTCACGGTGTGTCCTTCATGGTATGACCTTCACAACATATGGCTCACGGTGTGTCCTTCATGATGTCTCCATGTCACGGTGTCTGAGTCACGGTGTGTCCTTCACGGTGTCTGGGTCACGGTGTCTGACTTATGGTTTCTGGATTCCGGTGCCTTGTTCATAGTATTTTGCTTCACAGTGTCATGCTTTCTGTCATGGTGTGTTGAGGTCATGGTGTCTCACTGGTCATGGTGTCTGAGACTTAGAATTCACAGTGTCAGGCTTACTATGTCTGTCTTACACTTCACAATGTCTGTGTCTTGCACACAGTCTCTCTTACTGTGTCAAACTTCACGGTGTCTTGATACTTAGAAAAATAACTGTATTCAAACTTAAACAGTAATATGCATAAAATGAATTAATCTTAACCATTATAAGGTATGATAACTTGAAACATAAATACCTAGGTTTGATAAGATAATTAATATTTGTAAATAATAATGAGATTAATTAACAATAATAATATTTGTGATCATTAAAACAGGATTAATACATGAGGATTCGAACATCTTATACATTAAAATTTTGAATATTGTAAATAGATTTAATATTTTGAATTAGGAGGTTCAAATTTAGTAAATAGTTCAATTTAATTTTTATTCATAATGAATAGTAACCATGGTAAAAGTTTATCACCATGGTAATGGGTAAAACAAGTTAAATAAGGTTAAAATTATGGCATAAGGTATCAAAATTAACTTAAATCTTACCTTTATTTAATAATATGATATTAAATCAACAATATCTATCTTAATATCTAAAATATATAATTTTTCTGGCAGTTAACTTTAATTATCACCATTATATTATTTAATGTTATGAAAAATTACAAAAATGTAACTCTCTACCTTTTAATATATCTAATATGTTTTTATAGGGTCAGAAAGAAGATATAATGTATTATAAATTGTTATTTTTAATTTTAATAAATTATTTTTTTGATATAATTTATTTTTAATCTTTAGTGATACTGTAATTACCTTTAACGCTTATGTAATATCGATGCAGTGCTTGTGCAAGTAGTATAAAAATAAAATAAATGATTTTAAAAACATTTAATGTAATTTTTTTATTAATTATAGTGAATGAGAAATATATTGGATATTCATAATGTCTAATTTATGGTAAAAGAGTTTATATTTGAATTCAATTATTATCTTGATGCTTTTAAGGTCAAGATATGTGAATACTCTCGAAAATGAAATTAAATGCTATTTAATGTTTAAATTTTTTTATTAAATTATTATAAAATTATAAAAAAATTCATATTAACTCCTTTTGATGTAAAAATTTAGATAATATCATGTACGTCCAACTTAGTATTTTTAAAATTACTCTCCTGACTCTTAAAGAGTGAATTTTTTTTACAATGGTTAAGGTTAAAAGGGGTTAATGAAAGTGTGAAACTGAGATATAAGGATTAAAATGAGATAATAACGTCTCCAAATTCTATATTTTGACCATAGTTTTACCTAATAATACTTATTTCTTGACATATGGAACTTTGTATCCAATTTATAGGAGTTAGACACTTATTATATATTAATATTTCAAGTATTTACAAGATTGTTACCCACACAACTTATAAAAGGGAACATCCTCTCCAATCTTCCTCACAACACATGATCCATTTAGAAGGGATTATATATGACCACATACCTTCCTATATTTCTTTTTCCACTTTTTATTTCTTTTTTTATTCCACTAATACCATCCTAATAAGGCTTATGGGATAATCCAAAGGAGGATTTTCAAAGTATAGGTATAACTCTTAACTGAGTTATTTCATTTTATTTCTTATTCTAACTCCTTAAATTCTATCCAAACCATGAGGATATAATAATATAATTATCTTAAATATAATAAAATTCTTTTATGATGATGTCACAACCCTTTATCATTTCTTTTTATATTCAATAGGAAATGAAATCATCACTCTTATATATATGTGGAATACCACCTATACGAGGAAATGTGTTTCGTTTTTCATCACCACCTCACAAGGCTAGTTATTATTATGGATTTAATGAATAGTTATTATATTCAGGAAATAATCATGATTCTATAAAGATAATATATTACACACCTTCTTACTATCCCACCACTTAAAAATGTTAATATTCATCATGAGTATGTATGGAATACCCATTGAGAATGTGTTGATTCAAAAATTACGTGAATTTCATTTTTGTTTTGATGATCACAAATAACCATATTTATCTTTATAAAGAAGTTTATTTTAATCAAATTTACAAAATATTATATTTATTAGAATATTTATTCTATAAGTGTATTAAACTGATTGATCTTCAGGAAATATTTTTTAAAGTATTCTAGATGTGTTTGAATGTATTGTGGAAACATTGTTCATACTATAAGTTTGTAACTATAAAAATATGGTTTGGAAACCCTATGTTTGGAATGAAATTTATGAATCATATACCATATTTTTTGATGAAAACCTACATTTTAGGAACATAATGTAGGGTTAATCAAGCCTAAATTTTTGAAAAACTGTACTTTGTCAACCTCACTTTTGGATTTTTTTATTATGTGTAGGAACCCTATGTTTGACTATTCAATGAGGGAGTTTTAAATTCAAGATATTATTCATGATTACTAAAATGGTCTTAAAAAATTTAATATCGAGTTAAAGTCTCATTATGACTAATTAAAAGGTTAACATTCAATGAATTAATTCATTTCAATTCTTATGGGAAGTTACTACTCTCTTGAATAATTATTAATTCAAATATTAGTGATTTATTATGCTATATTTATGGAGATATTTTGACATATATCTGGTCAAACTACAGCATAAATATTGAATATTATCATCTTATCAATTCATGAAAACATACACAGACAATATTGAGTTTCATAAAAAAATTTGTGCTTGTCAATAATAGTGTATGTTTTCCTTCAATGCTACACTTTGGAGACATACATGTTTAGATCTATCTGATCAACTCTCTATTTTTTCTATCACTATTTCTACATCTTCTTATTACATATTCTACTTCTTTGAAAAATCATTTATCATTGTTAAAATTTGTATATAAAAATGTTTATATATCTTTCTAGTGTTTTCTCTATCACTATTTGAAGTAAGCTTGGGAAATGTTGAATATCATTTTTTGCTACTATAAATTATTGAACATCAAACACATATGTCATTTTCTATTGAAACTATGATCAAAACCTTTTCTCTCAATCAAATTAATCTCTATTTATTTATTTGAGTATTGTCTTCTCAGACTCATTCGTTATGGTAAAGAAGTATCAGCTTCTCGAACTAACATATGGATTTTTAATTCCATGTAAAAGAACCAAAAGGCCATTTAAATCCTTATTATAAAGTTTTCAACTACCTGTACTTAGTTGTGAAGGTCCTCGATCAAAGGAATTACTAGTGAAATTTCCAATCTTGTTGGGAGGGTGTGGGGGAGATGACTAACAGCTCACTGTTCCTTGAACCTTTATACATTTTTGTGTTTTAGTCTATATTTATTTTGGATGGTTACACAACTTTAAGAGAGAAAAATAATGTATCAATGTATGTAAATAGGGACACTTCTAATTCATAATTTATTTTGAAAGGATCATAATTCACACCCCTCTTGTGTATTTATCATATTCAAATCTCACACAACTAGTTGTGTCAGGGGTTGGAATCTATTAGAGATATTTCTATTTCTGGATATCTATTTATACTCTATAATAACAAGAGGTATCAAAGTAAGTTCTCTATTACTATATTTTTCTTTAAACCAAAAATATTCTATTATCAAAAAGTGATATCATAGGAACAAACTCTGTCGTTATATAAAATAAAGGTATCAAATAATCATTAAATGATAAAATAAAATGATATATGAGATTGTGGATCTAATGCAATTTTAAAGAATTACTTTGGATCTAACAATTCCCGAGTAAAAGATTCAAAAAAAGTAAATTATATAATGTCTAATCATAAAGAAAGTATGTCAATGTTTCATGATCCTTATTTTAATAGTGATAACTATGAATTCTACTCATCTCGCATGATTATATATTCAAAAAATCATAGAATACATGTTTATTTAATGGTTGTTAAGCTCTATGAAATTACTAAAGAATATTTTTGAAAAATAGGATAGTTATAATGAAAAATAATACGATATAAATTCAAAGGAAATGAATGATATTGTTTATGCATTAGGAATACATGAGTTTAATAAATTATCTCAATGATCTACTGCCTATGAAATATGGGAAACTATTTTTGATTACTATAAAGTAAATGAAAATGGTTGAAAAACAATATATACCACTGAAAAGTTGAAATTCGATACTTTCAAAAGGTATGATGGTGAAAGAATCACTCTAATGAATGGGAGACTAACTACGATAAACAATAATATTTATACCTTAGGAGATCCAATTTTATAACCAGATCATGTGTTAAAAGTGATAACTGTTTTACTGAAAAAATGGAATTGTATATCTACGGTATATGATAGTCCAAAAAATTCATGAAATTAGTAATGAAAAAAACTGATCAGGACATTGATGATGTATGAATTTGAGATGAAATATGAAACTAAAAACAATGTTTCTGACAAAAATAGTGAATATGATCTTAGAAATACTATTGATGAATCATCTGATTTAATCTATATACAATCAAACAAATATTTATTAGATATCACTAGAATATTATAAAATTGTATAAAAGAATAAAGAAAAAGGATAAGAATGATAGATGCCATGAATGCAAGGAAAGAGGACACAAAAATTCTGAATGTCCAATGATCAAAGATCATAGGAGAGACAACCATGAAAGGAAAGGATGGAAATTTATGAAGAAAAGTTGGAGTGATAATTATGGATCGAATGATGAGTTTACTATGGAATCAGAAGATGATAATAAAAATAAAATATTGAATATATTTTTTATGGATCATTATCATGAGGTATAATCTTATTTCTTGTAGAATTGTAATTTAGAGAAAAATTTTATAATGACCTTAATAGACATTGTTTCATGATTTAAGATAAATATGAATCCCTAAAAAAGACAAAAAATCATATAAAATATTACAATTATTTTTCTATAGAAAAATATAATTTTTCAATACAATTTGGGAATTTAAAATTTAATACATCCTAGGATTTATATGATCCTCATGAAGGTAAAATTAAAGATTTGTTAAGAGAATTAATTACATTAAAAAAAATAAATAATCCTAATTAATGGAAAATATTATTCAAAAAAATTGTTTGTAACAATAAAATTCATAAAGGAAAACATGGAATTGGTATAATTGATGAAAAAATAAAATTATATAGGAATTACTTTGATACTGGTTCAAATAGAAAAATCATGTCTACTGTTAAATGTTTTTTGTGTGGTTATAATGGAAATTATAAAAATAAATATTTATTTATAAAAACTCAAATTTTTGGTGTTAAAAATTTTTATTGTTAATTTTTTTTACTTGAATTTTAGAACCATTACTCAAAATAAACAAGTATCATTACCTAAAAATATAATTGATAACACTTTAATACAAAAAAGTATATGGGTACTAAAAGGCACTTATATTTTTTGATTATATAGGAATACACCACTGAACTACATTGTTAAATTATTAAAGTTGTTGTTTTATGTAATATATGGAGATTTATAATAAAGATTGATAAACTATTATGTAGTTTGTTATCAAAAATTATTTGAACTAGAATCTCTGATATAAGAAGTATTTTATTACTATTTTCATATACATATTTTTAGTTCATCAATTATATTATATAGGGGGGAGAGATATTTTATATTTAATCAATTTATCATTATTCTTTGAATCAAGTCTCAGTTTATATAATCACATAATTGTATTGTTAAATATTCAAATATCGATAAGCATTGTTTTAATAATTATATAATATAGTGTTTTTTTAATTATAAAAATATTTATATTTCCTTATTTAATATTTTAAACTTATTTTCATAGTTATACTTTTTACTCCTAAAAAATTAATATTATTTTAAAAAACATTTTCAATCAAAAAATTCTTCATACTCATAAATTTCATCTAGAAAATTAATATTTGTAATGATTGTTCTATATTTTAGACTCAAGAATGTAAATCATAATCTACATATTTTTAGAACAAAATGTATCATTTTCTCTTCAAAACCCTCGAATATTCTTCTTCAATATTTTAAATTATTTATCTTTCTTCTAGGAAATATCTTGTGCAAATATTTATGAAATTAGTTAGAGTAAGTATGCATGGTTAAAAGACTTCAAGTTCAGAGGAAAGTATTTCTCAAATGAAAATGAAAGATAATCCTTCTTCTGATCTATTAAGAGAGTAGTTAGTTTTTCATATTAAGGATTCATTTGAAAAATCATCTGCAATGGATAAGGGAGATCATGATTATAAAGAGCCGGACGTTTCGTCATCCCAAATTTTCAAAAGTGCAATGTCTTATGAAGAGATTTTATTTAAGGTTAGTATTTTGAATTATAAAAACGTGAAGCTACGTGTTGATATTTGTTCATCTAGAAAGTCATATGAAGAAAAACAGAAGGATTAACATAATGTGAAAGAATATATAATTTCAAAATAATATTGTGGTGAATTCAAAAATGAAATTTTAAGTTAGATGAGGTTACTCAGAAAGGAAGTTGTTACTAAGATAGAAATTGATAAACTAAAAGTGTTCTTGGTTGAATAGTTTTTGTCTTATGTATTTTATCATCGAAATCTAGTTGTTCAAAGAAGAATAGAACAACTGTCAAAAGTACTAGCGGATTTAAGTAAAAAATCTTGAAGTTTGGAGAGTTTGAATGATCAATCTAATCCTTCCTAACACGCCTATTTTTTTATTCATTATTGTATTTTTATGTCAAAATTTTATTTTTTTCTTACATTTTTTAGTATAAATGTGTTATAACTTGTTTAGTTATATATTTTTAAGACTTATATCCTTATAAATTTTATGTAAATGGATAATTTAATTAAGAATGTATTTAATATTTATTATCTAATTACATATGGAATATTAGTCTTTTTCTAAGAGTAATATATAATTTTTTTGAATATGATATATAAAAAAATTAGTTGAAAACATTTTAATTCATTGAATATATCATAAAAATGTTCTATGTCATAGGGGGAGTTATTTTAATAACATAAATTAAGTAATAAATTATTTATAAAACTTTTTTTCATTGAAAATTAGATTAAAATCTCCTTAATTACATCTTTATATCTTTTTAAAGGAGTAATGAATTTATGGGGAGTTTAAATTTATAAATTTTAATCTCATCCTTTTGATTTCACAAAAGGGAATATGTTTATATTTTTGTCTTGGGGGAGAAGTTTACATAAGAGATAAATTACAAATTATAAGGAAAAATTTATATGTGAATTTTATATTAAATATTTTCATAAGAAAAATCTATTAGAAATATGAAAGGGAAGAAATGTTCTTATAATTTATCTAAGTATATTTTTTGAAATTTCATTTTCTAATTTTTTTTATTTTTTTATGATATTTGTAATGGGTCTTGTGATCATCAAAAAAGAGAGATTATTGAGAATGTGCTGAATCAAAAAAAATTAATTTGTTTTTGTTTTTTATGCTCACAAACAACCACATTTATGTTACTAATGAAGTAAGTAAATTTTAGGAGGATAATATTCATTATAATATTTATTTTTAGAGTGTATTCATGTCATTGATTTGTGGTAAATAATTTTTAAATTATTATTTTTGAGTTTTAAACTATTAAATAAACATTGTTCACACCCTACATTTGTAAGCATAATGTATGGTTTGGAAATTATAAATTTGGAATTAAACATATGGATCATATACTATATTTTTGGAAGAAAAACTATGTATGAGGAATGAAAATTATGTTTTATCAAAGCTACTTTTGTGAGAAATCATACACTGTCAACCCTACTTTGGGATTTTGTCATTATATAAAGGAACCTTATGTTTGAATACTCAATTAAGGTGTTTTAAATTCAATATATTATCTATAATTACTGCAATGGTCATGACAGAAGTAAATATTTATTCAAAGGCTCATTACAACAAATTCAAAGGCTTGCCTTTAATGGAGTAAATCATTTCTATTCTTATGGTATGTTTCTACTCTTTTAAAATATTTGGAATGAAAATATTCGTGATTTAATATGAAATATTTCTAGAGATAGTTTAACCTAGAGTTTTTTGACCTATGTTATAAATATTGAATATGATCATCTTCTAAATACAAACAAACATACACAAACAATATTGAGTTTTGTACAAAGTTGCGTACTTGTAAATAACAACATATTTTCACCTTAATAGCTACACTTTAGAGACCTACAAGCATAGATATATCTAATCTAATCTATATTGTTACTGATGCTCTTTTTGTATCTTCTTATTACATCCTTTTCATGTTTGAAAAAGAATTTATCAGTGTTACATTGTGGAGATATACATGTTTATACATTTGTTTGGTGTTTTATTTATCATTGTTTGTAGAAATAATGAGAAATTCTAAAGATAATTTTGTTGATATTTTACATTAATAAAGATCAAACACATCTATCAATTTCTTCTATAACTATGAGAAAAACCAATTTTCTCAATCAAATAAAGATATATTGAATTATAGGATTATTAGCTGCATAGAATCAATAGTAGTGGTAAAGGAGTATCAGATTCTCAGACTAAGTTGTAGATTTAGGGTTCCTTGTAAAATAACTATAAGGCCTTGTAAAATAATTATAAGGCCTTGTAAAATCTTTATTGTAAAGGTATCAACTGTCTATACTAAGTTGTGGAGGTCCTTGGTAAATAGACATACTAGATAAATGCAAAAACTTGTTGAGAGAGTTTGTTGGAATCAAATAAGGGATATTTGTTCCCTAAATAGCATTACACTATTGTGTTCTTATCTTTATTTAAATACAAACATTACTCAAATTTAAGAGAGAAAATCAAAGAATCATTTCTTTTCGAGAGTGATGCATTGAAATAATCAATTTTTTTAAAGGATCACTATTCACCCCCTTTATCTTTATCTTATTCATATCCGACACAACACTGCCATCTCCATGAAGTGATTTGTTTTGTTTTTCTTGTCGGATTTCATGGATGATTATAAAATTTTATTTAATTTATAAATATTATAATTATTCATTATTTTTTATTATAAATATGGTGAAACAATTACCCTTTTGACCATAGTAAAATTACCAAAGTTTGTTTTAGGATTATGAGTTGAGTGTCCTCAAAACGTCTAATGTAAAATATTCTGATTTATAATGAAATAAGTTAAGATAGTAAATAATATAAAATAAATAATTATATTGTAATAAAAATGAAAAGGATGTATAAAATTAATATAATCTTGGTATTTAACAGTTTCAGAAGGTACAAAATGCTTCGGGACATGAGGTAAGGTTTTTTCCTTTTAAACCTTGTTTAAGGATAAATTTTCAAAACATTTCTCCACCATTTCAATGTTGATAAAATGTTTCTATAATTTTCTTATAAATGATTAAAATATTGTCAAAGGTTATTTTCAACTATTTTTTAATTTATTTTGAAATGATTGAAAGAAATATTTCCCAAAAAAATCACTATGAATCACTATTTACTTTTTTAAATAATGTGAAAAGAATTTTCTCTTTTTATATATAAGTTATGAAAGGATTTTTTCACCATTATGAATGTTGTTTTCTTTGAATATTAATTTATATGTTTAAAAATTTATTTTCATAGAAATTAATTTACCCAATATTTTGGAAAATTTTATTTAAAATGATACCAAAAGAGAAAAAATATTGTTCTCTTGTTTTCAATTAAAGGTTTGAATGTTTTTTTAATGTTGTTTTCATATATGTAAATATCATTTGATGATTTTTATGATTTAATATAGATATAATATAATTACATAATCCCCCTTATTTCTCTGAATAGCTTATGATCACATTACTCTTTTTATTTATTAAGGAATAATGGAATCATTTCACAAGATACTTTTTAATAGGATTTTTTATTGATAATTTATAGAATTTTTATTCATTTATTTCATATTATGAATGTATTGGACTTAGTAAATGATGGAAGAGGCCCATTATATACCTTTTATGAATTAATGAGTATAATGAGATAAACCAGCCTAGGTATTTGGTGTATACCTAGTTATTTATGATGTCTTAGAATGAGGCCTTAATTGTATGTTTATGATTTCATGGAAGAAGGCCTTTTTTCATGATTATGATGGATGAAATTATACATTATATATAAAATAAATTATTATTATCCATGTGATTGTATATATTTTTATCCTTGGATATATTTCATGTTCTAGTTGTTCCTGGTTTTTATAGAAATATTTTGATTTCATAAGATAATAAAATGAATATATTTAAAATATTGTTTATGATCTTATATGGGTAAAAGGTTTGTTTTTCGGGAAACTATTTCAGGATTTTCAAGAAACATTCATGAATTATGATTTCTCCCTTATACTTGATTAATATTTTCTTAAGGAAAACATTGGGGAACAATATTATTTCGAGTGTAAATTATTTTTTTAAACTCATAGCTTATTATGAGAAAAGGAAAACAAACTTATATATTTTGATAAATGTTGAATGAATTAATGGATTTCATTTATTTTTATATCCCTTACTATTTTTTTCTTATCCCATCCATTAAAAAAATTATAGGTATTAAGAATGATTAATAACTTTAACAAAGACTATATCTCCATTATAGGGACATATTTTAAAAGAAAACATGTATTGAATTAAATATGTGTTTAAATTTAAGAATCTTATTTTTTAAAATAAAAGAAAGACTTATTGTAAGTGTAAAAGTTTTATTTTATGTTTTTTATAGGTAATATTTTTTAATAATTCCCAATAAATCTAAACTAAAAAATCATCAAAATATATGAATGTGAAATCATTATCATAAATCGTGTAATCAAGGTTTGTTTAAGTTATAGGTTATTGTAAGAATCCTCATTTTTTCATTATTATAAGGAAATTTTAAAGTAAAAAATATTTTATGGGGGTAAAATGTTACACCCCTAGATTTTAGTATGTTTTTACCATTAAAGAAATTCTGTGTTTTCAATAACTTCTGAAAATCACAAGAACAAACCAAAATAAATAAAGCATTATTTAATTATGATAGAATATTACAATTAAAAAGGAAATATATTAAAAGATAACTAAATGAAATATAATTAGTAAAATTTAGGAAGGAATGAAACCATATGTAAATTAAAATAATAAATGTTTGAAATTATCATTATCACAAGTTTCTATAAAGATCATAGAGTTAATGATAATTATAGAATGAATAGAGTAAGTTAGAAATATGATAAAACATTGAAAAATAAATTAGTGAATATGATGAATGATTTTAGAAAATTATGTAATACTATATGTAGGAATATAATATAACCATTATATATATAGTTATTGGTTATAAAGTCATCAAACATTTTATTTTTGGATATATTGTAATTGTATATATGGTAAATGGATATACTTATTTCTAATAGAAACATTTTAGTTCTATAATTATTATTCATAGATTAAAAACAATATAATTCACATATATTAAATAATTATGGATTGAAATAAAAATACAATAATTAACTAAAATTATTTAGTATTAAAAAATCTATTTTTTATTCAATACATATTATTTTTATTATTATTAAAGAATTATTTTAGGTTTTTTTGTTAAATATAATGAAATATTTAAATACCAATGGATTGATAATATTAAATAGTTATAAGATAAATAATGGTATGTGACTAGAATAATTTAATGTTATAAAATATATTCAAGAAAGTTTTTTCTAGGTGATGTTAATTTTTACTATAATAAATCAAATTGATCACTTTTAAAGGATAATTCCTATAAAATTTAATTTCAAAATTTATAAAAAAAAATATATTAACAGATATTAAAATTGTAATTGATATGAAATCATATTAATAAGACTTAATGATTAAAATGTCATTTTTCTTTAAAAACATTTTTTCTATATATTTTATATTTTCATTTAAAAGTTAAATGTATCAAATTAAGAAATTTAATAATATTAAATAGAGATAAAATTTTGAATCATAATGTTCAAATTAGGTAATAAGTAAAATTTCATTTTTTGGAAAAATAATAAGCTACCTAGGTAAAACATTTTGTATCACAATAAAGGGAAACTGTGGTAAAATGGATAAATTAAGGGGATAAAGGCATAAAATATCTCTAAATTGCGTGATAGAGGATATTAATGGCCATTATCAATTATTTATACACTTTTTAATAATATTTACATGTAAAAAAATACAACATTACACCAATGGGAATGGTTATTCATGAAAATGCCACTCAACAATCACATATAAAAGACCCCTCCACAACCCCCCCCCCCCCCAAAGAAAATATTTTACATCAGTTATCTCTTAAATACCTATATAAATTCCCTATCATAAATACATAGTACATTCTTTTTATCCTTTGTTTATAATAAATAGGATTAGATATTTCATTCTTAAGGACACCATTTTTAGAAGGATCAAATTCATCAAAGTAAGTGTCTAGTTCTTCACCATATTTTTCAATTACTTTCTAAAATAAAATATATAAAAATATAATTAGTAAATATAATTATTTTATCTTAACATAATTAAATTTTTTTAAATTGATATAACCATTATATAACTCTATACTCCAACTTATTCATTAGTATAACATGTTTTTGTTTGGGTAAATTCTACCACCTACCAGAACGATGTTGTATCGACACAATAAATTTCATCATGGATGAGTATCATTAAATTAATAATGATAATATAGGATATTAAATATTAATTTACATTATTAATAACAATTTTTAATGGTGGTAACAAGTTAATGGTCATTATAAAGGAACTTGTTGTTATCAATAAATTGCTCAAAAAATGCTCATCGTGGATTCCATTATCAAAAATCATACCCATATATTACATTAAATAAAAATGTACTATATAAATCATTAAAAATTATTCAACTACATTGAATAATCTAGAAATGATGAACTTATTATCAACGAATGAGGATTGACATCACCTTTATGAAACTTGCATGAAATAATCAATATTACCAACATCTGATTATGAAAATAAGAAATAAATAAAAAATATATTTCTAATAAACGATTATAAATTAATATTATAAAAGGTAATAAATATGAATAATATATTTATATTTATAAGTTTATTATACAACAGGTTAAAGTGATTTCATGGAATTTGAGATTAAAGTTGAGAGTTTCTTTACCAATATCACTTTAAATCTGATATATTTTATGTATAAATTCATATTCTGAGAAACTATATATAATTTCTTTATAAAAAACGAGTTTTTATTTTAAATTTAATATATATAATTTTTACATATCTCAAAACCATTTCACCTCCATTCAGTTCCAAATTCAACTGAATGGATTCATATATGTAAATCCAACCTTATCTCTTATTTTTGATTGAGAATATTTATCCGACAAGAAGATGTGTTTTATATGATTTTATGTATGTTCATATCCTTAATGATATCATTTATTAGGGTTATTTTATATTGAATTTAACTTCATTTTACAAAAGTGTGAAACAAATATTTTTTAACCATTTCCACATGGCCGCTTTCTCTCATTGTTTTTTAATGTTTTATTTATACAACCATATTTTCAGGATTTCAAAATTCATCAATGAAATTTTTAATTATATTATCATATTTTTATAAATCCATTTATTTATAATTTAGTTCATTCTAAAATAAATGTTGTTAATAATTTAATGTATATTTATTTTTATTTATAATCTATTTTATAATATTCTTCAAAAATAGTATTTTATATATATAAACCCTTTAACGTTTTTTGTTTCATCAGGTATATTATCAAATGATACCACCCACCTTCTTTATTTGGATGTTTTATAATCATTTCATGTGGATGTTTTCATGAAACTCATTTCATTATCACATGTTCTGTATACTATGGTTGATTTATTAATGTAAACATGTTCATATAGCAAACATAGGCAAGGTTTTTCATTATGAGATTGGTGCATATAGAAATGTATATCTTTAAAATACATTGGATACACCTTTAGATATCATAATATGACATATAAGGGACTCAAGAGTGTACCCCATACACTATGATAATGGGAATGAGGAGTAAACCCAATCCACCATCGGACTCTACGAACTATGTAATGATAGTCTTGGTAGAGATCCTTAACATAATAAATTACTTTTTATGCATATATAGAAGACAAATTTCTATATTATGTAACATTCAAATGTTTTACATCCAGTTATAATGATATATCCTGATACAACATTCTTATTCCTTATTTCACATATTATTTCAAAATCCTTCTTTCAAGATTCATGATTCATTTTTTAGTTATGATCTCTTTATTCTTTGTTCATGTACCTTGGTTATGTTCCCATACCCACATGTTCATCTTATTCTCAATTGTGATCTTTGATTGATATCTATTATATTCACCCATTATTGAGCATCTGATATCACCCTTTCAAATATTTCTATTACTAGGTAATGAATAAGGGTATTATATATGTTATGTCTACAAGGGAATCATTTAGGAAGATTATTTTTTGGAGTTTTCTAATAATTCCTGTAAAATAAGTTAATTATATATCAAATATCTAAGGATACAAAATCATAGTTTTTGGGGTGCGATCTATGGTGATATATGATGAATATTCATTTAAAATAATGTAATATGTATGTATAGTATGTTTAGGCCACATTATCTTTCTTAAATATATTGTAACATTTCACCCTCTATATGATCTAGAGTTTGATATAGAGTTACATCCTGCTGTGTCTTTGATTTCAACAAATCTTTGTAAAACGACACTTTATGTGTTATAGGAGTTGAGGATTTAGATTGAATGTATATTATAGAAGGGTTTCATATATCCCAATGTTTCACTTTATGGTGATATAGTTTTATTCACCAAGATGTAACAGTATAACATGAGGTTGTACATATACTATCGGAGATTAAACCAAGTGATCGTGAAAAACTATTATCCCCTCCCTATGATAAATGATATGTTTAATCAATTTAAGGGAGATAGTAAATTATCAAAGAATGATATATCATTTGGATATCATCAAATGAGAATAAAGGAGGGAGATATCATAAAGAATTATTTTAAGTGTCTGTATGGGAACTTTGAGTTCATATTTAGGTTGTTTGATTTCAGGAATACCCCATTTATTTTCATAGACTTGATGAATTAAATTTTTCATAAAATTGTGGATCAATTTTTTTGTGGTTTTCATTGATGATATATTCATGTATTCAAGGTAATAATAGGATCATGTGGAGTGTCAAAGATCATTTTTTGAGGAACATTGATGACACTAGCCTTACGATAATATTTTCAAGTGAATGTTTTGGATGAACTAGGTGAGTTTAATTATAAAAATTATTTCTCAATAAAGAGTAGTTGATAATTAAAATATTGAGGTTGTTTTTTAGAGTTATCACCCAAGATTTTTTCATAGGTTTATATATTCGTTGGAATTTTTGTTTATTATAGGAGGTTTTTGTCTGGTTTCTCTCATATTGTGTCCCCTTTGACATTCTTGACTACAAAGAACCAGACCTTTATATGGACTGATCGATGATTGGTGGTGTTTTATTATCTAAATAAAAATATGATAATTAATCCCAAATGTTTATTTATAAAGGATGTATTTATTTTTAAGGTATTCAGTGATGCTTCTCATCTTGTTTAATGGTGTTTCTTGATACAACATAGGATGATAACCTTATATGGGTTTCAACAATTATATCCCCATGACTGTAAAACTTCAATCCATTATTTGATGTTGACATAATTTTTTGATTTATCTAATGTTGTAGATACATTACCTCATTAATGATTCATTTTTTGTCTTTAGAAATCATTAAATTTATAGGGATGTCTTTTCATGGTGAGATTTGAATCTGTGTTAATGGAGGTAGATGGAATTCATATCAAACTATAACCACAAGATCATCTATAGACTAGGAAAATTGTATTGTGGTTATTTGTGATCCTAGTATGAAGTATCATGTATGTTATATTTGTGAATCTAGGGATTCATGTAGAATAATTAAGGTGCTGAAAACTTTTTATCTTGGTATAGAGGAAGCTGGTGGCATAGGTTTCCTATATCAGCTGGTATTTTGGTCATTTTTAAAGCAAAAGGTTGAAGATTCGTGATTTATATATATTGAGGTAGAATTTTTTCAATATCATTCTTTTTTTGGTGATTCTCCTAATTATAGGTTATATGATGATTGATATTAAGTACTGTTTCAAGGTAAGTTATTTAAATTATCATTTTTGAATGAGGTGGTTCTCCAAATGTTTTGTAGATCACCATTGGAAGTGTATCTTGGTATAATCAATATATATCATGATTTTAAGAGTTCTTTTATTTTTGAATAATGAGATAAGTGGAAAAATTATTTCATTATTCCTGGATTTTTTGTGAGTTAATTTCATGTATATTTTCCAAAGTATTTTTTTATTGCCATTGGATGTTCCAAAGTTTAAGTTAGGGGATATATCACAATTTTTTAATTAGTTTAGTTTGAGTTTAGGGAGGAGGTGATAATATATGGGTGATTATGGATCAATTAATGAAGTCATCTCATTTATTGGTGATTAATGTAATGATCATAGTGGAGAATTTGGTGAAACTATATGTGGCGGTGTTTATGAGGTTTCATGGGGTCCTTAGGACGGTCATATTTGATCATGATCCTTGAATTACCATGTATATTTGGAAGTGTATTCAACATGATTTTGGATCTAATTTATTCCTTAAAACGAATTTTTATCCTCTTGTATATGTTCAAATTGAGTAAACCATTTAGACTCTATAGTATATGTTTTGTGCTTGTGTTTTGGAATTTGGTGGTTTGTCGGTGAGGCACATTCCCTTGGTGAAGTTTCCCTATAATGATAGATATAATTCATTTATTGTAATGAATGTATTTAAAGAATTTTATCAGTGGAATTTTTTTCTCTTTTATACTAGATCAAGTATGTAGATTCAATGATCCTTGCTGTGGATTTGGAGTAGAGAACAACTGTGAGGGTTCAAATGATTCATGGTTAGATAAAAGTTTCTCAAGGTCATCAGAGGACTTTTGTTGGTTACAGGAGTAAGCCTTTAGTGTTTTAGGTAAATTACCATATATTCATAAAATTTTCTCCTCAACATGGGATGTAGAGGTTCAATCAAGTAATTGAGTTTCATCCTTATTTCATTGGACCTTTCAAGGTGTTTGTGGGTATTAGTGAGGTAGCATACCGGTTAAAGTTTCCTCTGAATTTGGACAAGACCCATGATTTTTTTTCATGTTTCATATATTTTTCAGTTTATTAATGATGAATCCCAGGTCATTTATTTTATTGAGTTATATTTTGAGGAGGATGTGACATTCATGGATTAATTTGTTAATATTTAGGATCAAAGAAAGAAGGTATTTCCTGAGAATGTTTTTCATTTGGTTCATGTAATGTGGAGGAATTGTGGCATGGAGGAGCGTATATTGTAGTATGATTTATAGAATTTTTTTTGTTTCCTTAGATATTATAATCCCTATTTTTTCTATAATCATGGATGATCAATTGTATTCTAGAATGATCGAAGTTTTCTTATGCACCACATTATGATTTTAATGTTAGTGAGATTTCTATTTCAATGATATCTCACAGGGTGTTCAATGTTATGATTGATTCATTATTCTCTTAGGTTTTTTTTTGATTCTCAAGGATGATAACTATTTGATATTTGTCTAAAATAAATTCATTTACATTATTTATCCATTACTTTTCATCTTCCAAATATTAACGGTGGTGATAATTATTTTGGAGGTTAATCACGGAAGACAGGTTGATTTATTGGGTTGAATTTAATATGGTGAAGCTAGTTTCACCATGAGGAGAGAGTATTATGCCATGATATAGTCAGATGGAGGTGTAGAAGGCGAAGTTTATATAGGCTTATCCATGATTAAATTGGTTTTTTAATGAGGTGTTTTCTTTACAACATGGGGTTTGTCCGCGATTTATTTGTGCCATTTTGTTTGAATAGGGAAGATAGATTTTTGTGTTAATCCTTTGATCACATTGTAAAGGGTCTCAATGATTTTTGGTTTTATACTATGTAAGATTCATTACAGGGTAGTGGTGGCGGTTGAGTTGTAAGGTTTTTATGGGATTTCATTGTTTTATCTTTTGGGAATTTGTTTCATTGTGGGTTTTGAGTAGTTTCGTGATGGTTTTCTTGGGAGTTATCATGTTTGAGTAAAAGGTAAAGGTTTAATCCAAAAACCTTAGAGGTTTGGTCATTGTGGTGTGAAGGTAACCATTGCACTATTACCTTTATTAATTCCATTGAATATAGGATGTTTGAATCCCTAATATTTTGGGGGTCTATGTTATGAATTTTAGATCAGACCCCTATTACATCTTTATTAAATTTTTTATATTGTAAATCCCTATTTTATAGTTCAAATTATAAATTTTGGCATCTTCTAAAATTATATTATATTCCTCCAACATCTTTAAAACCCCAATAATTTCATGTATCATCTTATGTGACTTTTTTTCATCCCTTGGTGGTTGTTTTGTTCTTAGATTTATATGACTAAGATCCTTTGATCTGTGGTGTGTTTCCCCTCCTATTTACTTTTTTACACTATTCTTTATTATGATATTTTTTCAAAGGGTATGTGTTATGAGGTTAGATTTAATTTTTTTTGGGTTTAGTTAATTTGTGTCATTGTATTTATTATGTGATTTAGATTTTTTAGGTTTTCCTTAGGTGATATTAGTAGCCTGATCGCCATTATTTACCTACCTTTGTGTTTTGTTCCTTTAAGTGATGATTTAGGTAGGGGATTCAAATATTCTACTCTATTATTTAGGTTTAATTACATAACAATAATTCTATTAGTATATTTGGGTTTATGGTTATAATTATCCCAAGCAATATAAGTAAATGGACTAAAGAAACTTTAGGGGAAGTGGTTGATTCATATGTGATTTAAATGATCCCATGCAATTGTTCATGGATTGTGTTTCCTAATTTATATTTTCAATTGTGAATCCCTTTTTATTACCATTGAATTTTTGTAATCACCTTCCATAATTGTTTAACCACTTAAATATGGGGATGAATTGGTATGCTGGAAATATAAAATTTTAATGATATTTTTTGTGCATGTGACTCTAAATTAATATGAAATATTGATTAAAAAGCGGAATAAGTAATATTTTTCCTGTGATTTTGGGTTTAGATTTATTTTATAATTGAGTGCTTATTCTAGTTGTTATTACTATTTAGATAGTAATGTATTTTATTTCTTGTGTTGTTTTGGAATGGTTTATAATAAAATGGAATATATTGATGTTGTGGTCATGGAAGTGATATCTCTTTGGTTTTTGTCATGTAATGATGTGGCAATAGAATATTTTATTGGATTTGATGATGTGGTTTGTGTCATAGTCTCTTGAGAAGATAGATAAATAATAAAATTAATTGAAATTATAAATAACTAATTGAATGTGGAATGGGTTGACAGACTAATGTTTTTCTGGAATTAAAAAATAACGGAATGGGTGTGTGACAGGTGGTAAAGTGGGATAATGATGTTTACATAAAAGTATTTACATAAAATGGAAATCTATATGAATGAATATGTGAAGATATTTTAATTTTAATGGTGAGGATCAATATTGAATTTGTTAATGGTTTGATTAAATCAAAAATAGATATTTTTTTTGGATACCATGTTGGGGGGATGTGGTCAGATTATATTATGAGATACTATGATAGTGGTTATTGATGAGAGATAGTGATGATATGGTGGTTGTTATGGGTTTGATTAATTTTTCTTGTTAATTATAAACTATAGGTTTTGGATTTCATGGTATAATATGTATCCACTATATTTTCCTATTATTTCATATGAAATACATCCCAAGTCAGATATCCTTACAGATTCCCAAATGAGTACACGGGTTTTGGGTGTTTTCTCCAATATCATGGTTTTAGAGGAAGCCAATGGTTTCATGATCCCTCTTCCCCACTCTTTCTCTTGTATGTAGTGTCTGATATAATTGCATGAGGTTATGATTTTCAGATTGTGATAGCCAAAGGATTGAGTTCTTATGATTTGGTTTTGGTGTGAGGCATGGGGAGGGACATTGATGGTAGGAGGATGGTACAAGGCTTATGTCCTTTAAGTTCAAGTTACCCTATTATAATAAGTATGGTATGTTCGGTTTTAATGTGATGATATTTTATATGTTTGTGATATGTGGTATGATGTGGCTATATGGTATGTAGTAATAATGATAATATAAATATGATTGATATTTTGTTTATTGTTATATGTTTATGTGTTTTTTTGGATATCGAAGAGATGAGAGCACCGATATATTTGTCATTGGGGTGTGAGATTCATTGGATCAATGGGGAAGATGTTTCAGGATAAATTCTTTATGTATATTATTTTAGTATAATATTACTATTCATGGATGTGATATTGGGAGAGTGATCCAGGTTGAGGATGTGTGGTAGTTGACCTGGTATATGCGATGAGTTGGTTCATGTGTTTATTCATTGAGAAATTATTATTCTATTGCCACATTTTCATGTGAGTTTTTTTGGAGAGAATCCTATTGGGTACAAATTTATGCTGATCATATATATATATATATATAATGTTTTTTTTGGGAGTTGGTGATCAGGATGGACCACACTAGCTCATGGTGATCATTGGTGTTCATGGAGTCATTTTTATAAGAGTTTCATTTAGTTATTTTATTTTGGATACTTTTGGTTATGTATGAAATTCACATTAATTATGGTTTTTCTTTATTTCATGTGTAGTTTATTAGGTGTTTATTTTATGTTCCAAGGATTTATTTGGGAAATTCATCATATATGTATGTTTTTATACCCTTGATGCTAGTCACTATCTTGGGTCATATTAGAGGCATTATTTAGGGGTTGCTATCATCTTTCATTCCAACTTAAGAGGGGTACCAGTGGGGGAGAGTCATTAAAAGAATGTTTTTTCATGATTCATTGGTATATTTTAGATTTTACATAGGGTAGGTGAGATTTATTATTGCATGATGTTACCCTTGCAGATGGACCAAGTCATGACATATTTTATGTGTCACATCCAGGTGGTATGTGTATGATCCATCCCACATAATTGAGTTACATGAGTTGGAAATAAATGATGTAATCTCCATTTATAATACCCAGTGGTTATCAAGGATTTAAAAGGGAATATCCTTTATCACTGATTGATTTTATTGGTTTATGCCCTATGGAATCACAACTGTCTCTATGAGAGATCATGGGAATATTAGAATTAGATACAATCTCAATATCCTTGCATTTATTTTGTGTCATGCTTCTTGGGACAAAAATCCATAAATGTGGGAGGATGTAATAATTTGGGTTTTTCTATAATAAATCCCTTTGGATACTTTTAATAATATTCAAAATGGTGTTTGTAATGTTGATTCACCTTTAAAAGAGGTTTTATCATTTTAAAAAATTTATAGTATAACAAATATATTATTTTTATCCACATGAGTGCAAACAAATGGAGTCTTGAATAGAAATTATGATTATCGGGTTATGTCCAAAATAGATTTATTTTCTTATGAGAAGTATAATTTTTTTGATTAAGATTCATACCTTTGGATCAATTATTAGTAGGTTTTTATTGAAATACCTACTAACCAAACATATTTATTATAAATATTATGTTATGTAATCTCTATAGGGTTAGTGGTCAACACCAAAGCTCTTAACCTAGAAAATATCTTAATCCTTCTTCATAATTTGAATAATCATCTATCATGGTGGTATTGTCAACAATTGTAATGTGGAATCAAATTATCAAAGTTATGGAATTTACACCTAAATATATAACTTTTATTAAATTCTAGCCTTATTCTTCATGTTTTTTATTCTATCTTCTATATAAAAACTCATAGTGGAACATTTATGGTGCCAACACAATAAATTTTACTGAATATTTATATTTAAGGTATTTGATAAATAATTAATAATAATTTTAACTTATCTTATATTCATGTTGTATGGAATGAACAATTCCCCCTTTGAAAATCCAGAGTATATGTTCATGATTTTTTATGATTAATTATACCATGGTATTATAATAAATTTAAACCATTGAAATATCTATATTCTAATGTTCTTTCACTACGTTCAATGGAATATGATTACAATATTTTAGGCAAATTATTATTTTAGCATGAACTTATAACGGTTTTTTATGGAATAATTGTTTTTTATTTCACTAACATTAGAAAATTATTTTAGTTTGATAACAAACTATTATTTTGAATAATAATATTCTTCATGATATTTATTAATTTAGTGTTTGATGTGTGATGAAAAAAGAAGAAAATTCTTTGATTGAAAATTGAGACTCCTCATCCTTTGATCACCACCGTTATTCGTTCCCCTATCATTATGTATATCTTATATTGACCATTAAAATGGTTGGTGGTTAGATATTTGGGTGACCATGATGAGAGGATAGTTAGAGTCCATCATATATAGGGTTAGTATGGTATAGAAGTAATAATAGGAAACATATGGGCTTATATGGTAGATGGGTACTACAAGAATGAAGGAAATAACAATCAAATGGGAATAATCAAGGGATTTAAAGGTGTCTAGTGCATTGGATATTATTATTGGTGATGATGTTTACAGACAAGGAATATAGAAACATGAGTATGAGAAATTCTGGATCAAGTGTGGAAAACATGGCTACACAAGTTATTGTCTTTAATGCACACATTGTTTATGTTTCACTATATAATGATTGGATTTATATGTTATCATAAATGTAATAGGGGTTGTGAATTCATGTCACATGACATGTTATCAAGAATCATGAACCTTGACATGTTCCCAAGTACACATGATACCAACACTCAATCCCTGTATTCTATGTGGGATAATACCCATTCTATGTATAGTGTAAAACTAGCTCAATGAACTCTTGAAGTATTGGATTAACAATTTTATGTTCCCTACATGTTGTTTACCCTAACAGATAAACCATATTGATTGAACCCACATATACAAGACTATCTAAGTACCCGACCCTATACTGGTTGAGGATCACATGCTATATACCTTGGAATACATGCAGTGTACTGGTCATTTTATAGTGTTTTCTATAACTTATATCCCAGATGTCAAAATTAGACATGTTATTATTCTATTATTATAATTATTTTATATATAATTCAACTGTTTTTACTTTTCCATTGTTATGAATTTTCTATGATTCATATTAGTTGAATAGATCTCTATAGTACTTAGAGGTGATGAAAAACATGGGTGATAGATGCATATAAGGCAGTGAGGTTGGTACTCCCTTGATTTTGAACAGGCACAGGTCCCCCATATGATAGATGGAGTCAATAATCCCTCATGATATGGTGTATTGGAACTCTATTTATATAGTTGGTACACCCTCTATCCACTCCCTATTGTCCATGATGAGGTGCGAGTCCTCTAAAGGGGTTGGTACTCCCACATCTGAATTGAAAACCTTAGCAAGGCATGGATCCCCTAATATTATTTTAGGGTGATAATGTGAAAGTTTTTGATGCTAGGAAATATGGTTGTTTTTGGTATTATAATATTATGAGTATTCTAGGATCCCTATAATGTATAATTACCTTAGATATGAGTCATGAATATTAATATTCTTCTAAAACATGGTTGACCTATTCCATTAAGGAATATCTTATTTACTCTATAGTTTGAGTTGACATTTGGTTTCATCACTTCTTTTTGTTTTCAAGGAATCATATTGGGTATATTTATAGTTACCCATATATGGGACTTGTTCCTAAACATGTTGTGCTTGTACAAATTACACATATTTTGAAGTTTATTTCGGTGGATGTGGTGCTGGTGGATCCAGATCTTAGTGGATCTCAGTGGTGATCATTATTTATGGTACTTGATATGGTGTTGGTGTGGAGTAAGGTTCCTATTACCTAGTTAATCAGGTCTAGTATTTATTAATGAATAATAGGCCTTGAATTTGTGCCCTTGTTTACTGACATTTGTATTTCTATACAGTTAGAACACATAGTGTGTGTTTCATGTATGTTACATTATAGTAGGATATATATATATGGTTTTCATTATTATATATTATTATAATGGATTGTTTTTGTATAATTTTTATAGTCTAAGGACTCATATGTGTGTGGCATTCCTTCTTGGTGCAAGATTTATGTACCTAGCCTATGGGAGAGGGGTTTGGGGAATCTCACTTGATTTAATACCAGAACAGGTGAGGTCCCAATGGGTAATGACCTTTCATATGATCAATATCGAGTGTATTTTCAAGGGTGTCTCTTTGTTCCATTTGCTATATGAGAGGTGGATTTGTGTGACATTCACAACATGACTTTAGAAGTGTATCTGAGAATATCCAATATAAATTATGCCTTGTAGATTTAGTATTGGTGGCTATTCATGAAGAGGTTAGTGGTGGGTTTTGTGCCAAAATATTAGGTGTATTAGAGGTTGAATGATGAACATCATTCCCTCAATGAAAGATGGATGAAATTTTAATTCATTTCATGATTGTTTTACTTCTTCTCAGGTAGGACGTGACGTTATTTTGGTAATAATGAATCAATTGGAGAATTATGATCATTTATTATTAATGTGGAAATATTTTGATACACATTTTCCACATAATATATTTAATTTAATTGTGTTTTAGTAATTTAAAACCACTTTTAAAAATAATAACCTGCGAATTTCAATACCAAATTCAACAAGTTTTTTATTTTTAAAATAGGGTTTAAATGACTAAAAAACCCATTTAAATTGGTTTCATTAATGGGAGGATGATAACGGGTAAGAGAAAAATTAGTAAAAAAAACTTCTTTTTTAAAAAATAGCAAGTAAAAAAGTTAAAAAAATTTCATTAAATACTAGACTATATGTCCAATTATTTCTCATAAAATTATGAAAATAAAAATTTATTTAATCTTCATAATATAATAGTCAAAAAATATAAAAAAAATTTATCAATAAAAAAACATTAAAAAATAACATTAAAACAAAAAGAAACATGAAAAATAAATTACATGAAGACTAAAAATTTTCAAAAATTTGAAAATATGGATGGTCGTAGGGATTTAAAAGAGGAAAATAATCTGGATATAGAGGACCAATAAAATATTATGGGCAATACCAAGATCACTCATTATTTCAAACATTGATTAAAAGTGATACGTCATCTACCTAAAGTCCAAATACTACCATGAGAGAACGCTCATAAAAACCGTCAAGAATTCCACATGGTGTGTATCCCCATAAATTCCAAGGCAGTAAGTGAAGACCAAATAAATATGAGGGATTTTCTATTTTCATTATATGGATTAGAAAAAGAGTTGTTTTACTACTCATAATCCACCACCATAAGAATTTGGAATCAATTAAAGAAAATTTTCATAGAAAGGTTTTCCCAATATCTATGACTACCTCACTTAGGAAATATATTTGTAAAATTAAGATTCTCAAAGTGGAGACTTGACATGATTATATGGAAAGATTTATTAAGTTATGATTTAGCTACCCTCATCACCAAATATACGATCAACTCTAAATTTAATAATTTTTTGATGGATTGGTCTGTATGGATATGAGTATAATAGATATTTCTATAGGAGGGGATTAATTGGTTAGACTCTTATTGATTCTAGTAACCACATATTTAACATGGAATATAATTCAAAAAAATTTGGAACTAGGGGACTTATCCATGTTAAGGAAAATATGGAAGTGTCTTCTTTCTATTCTGAAAATACCCAAATTGAGAACCAGTAGAGTGAACGTGTGAGTATGATGAAATAGACGTGACTAACTCTACCCGTTCAAAATCCCCAAATAAACCATTTTATTCTATTTAGATGAATTGAGGAATTTTTTCTACCAATGATCATGTTAATGATCAATTTAACTAGATGAAAAAATATTCTGAAAATTTAAATGGAATGTTTTCTAGAAAAACATTCTAGAATAATCCAAATAGTCAATTCCCAAATCCCAACATTCAACCTATGATATTTCAATAAAATAAAAATTTCAATCAAGGCTGGAACAACCATACAAACAATAGGATTCAGCCTAATGAACACCCAAATAGATATTTTTTGCCCCAATATTTCAAACAAAAACCTAGGTATAATCATAACCAATTCATAAATTGAGTTGGAGGGAATTTCTCAAATTTCCAAAATCAAGATAATCTAAAGAAACAAAGTAATAAAATAAAGTAACCACACATTGAAGACATGGTTAAAAATCAAAAAGACATTTCACAATAACCAGAAGTGTTTCTACAAAACCTTGGTATACAAATGGGTCAAATAGAAATTGAAACTAATGTTTTAATTGATCAGTGAGTTACTAATTTTGCATCCGAATATGATGTTAACCCAAGAGGAAGAGAAAATTTTAATGCAATAATATTGAGAAGTGAAACTGAAATTCAAAAACCACCAATATCAAAACATTGAACATGAATCTAAAAAATATTCAAACTTATGAAATAAATGGCAAATCATTTCAAGAAGTGTCAAAAACACATGCCGAAGTTATTAAACCACTTGTTAAATCCATTCCACCACCTAATGAAGTTGTCGAACCACCATCTATATATTATCCAATTTAATAATAAAAAATAAATTATAATAGGGAAATTCAACTTGGAATAACCTATAGGTATTTTATAAATCTAATATACTCTTATAAAGGGAAGAAAAAAGTTCATAATTATCTTAAAATACATAGGGATCTTCCAACTAATCCTTTGAGAATCCCTCATGTTCGGAACAATGATGAAACTGAAGTAGACAAAGAATTAATTAAAACTTTTAGGAATATACAAGTTAATATTCCTTTGTTATATGATATTAAACATGTCATTTATTATGCAAAGTTTATTTAAGATATATGAACTCAAAAAATGAAATTCAAGTGAGGTGAGAATGTTAATTTGGGAAGAAATGTTATTTTCACTATTCAAAATCCTATACTTGTTAAATGAAAATATTTTTGTACATTTTTTATCCCATGTGTCGTTGGAAATCATTAGTTTAAAGATGAAATGTCATGTTTGGGGACCTCCATAAACATGATTTATTATTCCATCTTTTTATCTTTTTAAGTTAAAGATCTTAAGAAATATGTAATTTTCATCTAACAAGCTAATAGGAGTGTAATTAATACAACAAATGTTATTGAAGATATGCTAGTAAGGGTAGTAAATTTAGTTTTCTCTACTTATTTTTATGTTTTCATACATGGAAGATGATCATTTTAGTTCACATGGACCATTTATTTTAGAAAGAACATTCTTGAAAAATGCTAAGAAATAATTAATGTTAAGAAAGGTACATTGAATTTAGAGTTTGGAGGTAGTATGGATAATTTTAATATTTTTTAATCAATGAAACACCCCATGGAAGATCATTTTAAACACAAAGTTAATATGATAGAATAATATACAATAGAGTTGTTTCCTGATTTTTTCGTGATAACCAGCCTCTAGATTATTTTATAAATGACCAATCTCTTAAAAATGAACCCTTTCCTAATGAAGAAGTTTCTTAGTCTGAAAATCTTGATATATTCTATAATTATGAATCAAAAACTAAATCTATATTTTAGAAAATTGTTCTCCATTTTTTAATTTTTGAACATGTTAATACTGTAGTCTTTTATGAAAGTGATACTGAAAATGATGAGAATTTTTAGGAAACTTTTAAAACATGTACTACTACTAAAATTTATGATTTTATAATTGAAACTAAATTTATAGTGGATTGTACTGATTTATATGTTTCTAAAATTGACCTAAATTTTTCTAAAAATATATTTGAAAAGTCACCTCATGTTTGTGAACATTAATATGAAATTTCGTTTTAGGATTACTAAAAATTTCAGATTGAAAGTGAATTTACTAAGAGATTAGGAGTTTATAATTCAACTCTTATTTAATATGTTTTAGTGGATGAAAATTATCTTAAAGAACCCATAAAAACAGCTTTATCCAAAAAGTATAGCAAAATCCAAACATGAACTCAATCCTTTACCAAAAAATTTAAAATATTCCAACCTAGAATACACAAAACTATTTCCTATTATAATTGCAAGTGGGCTTCCCAATAAATAATAAAACCAACTTTTAGTGGTCTTTAGAAATAATAGGAAGGCCATAGTTTGGTCATTAGATGATATACCATGTATTATTTCATCAGTGTGTACGCATAGTGATATTCTAAAAGAAGATTTCAAACATGTTAGATTATTTCAAAGTATAATGAATCCTTTTCTTTTAGAAGTGGTTAAGAAATTGGTTACTACCTTATAAACTATGGGTATAATTTACCCCATTTCTGATAGTCGATTGGTAACTATATTTCAAAATGTTCCTAAAAAGTGTAGATTCACTATTGTTAAAAAAGAGTTGGGATAGTTAGTTCATTTCAGGTTACCCAAAAAGTGGAGAGTGTGAATTGATTATTAGAGGCTAAAGTTCGTTACTAGAAAAGACCAATTCCCCTTGACTTTTCTTGATCAAATTATCAAAGGGCTAGGTGTCAACCCTATTATTACTTCCTAGATGGTTTTTCTAGATACTTATAGATTCGCGTAGATCTATAATACTTGGATAAAATAACTTTACATGTCATTTTGGTACATTTTCTTATCGAAGATTTCCATTCGGACAATGTAATTATCCTTCCATGTTCCAAATATTCATGATTATAATTTTTTATAAATTTATTGAAAAAATCGTGGATGTGTTTATAGATTAATGTACATTGCATGGTTAATCTTTTGAGAGATATTTGGGGAATTTATGATTTATTCTTAGAGTTTTCATTTAAAAGAACCATGTTTCAAACAATTAAAATGTCATTTTATGGTTGAAAGTGTAAATGTGCTTGGTCAGGAATTGTCTAATAATAGAATTTAGGTAGGAAATTATATGTTTGACATCATCACTTCATTGAGTTTTCTTAATACAATGAAGGTTATTAGATATTTTCTTGGTCATGTTGGGTTCTGTAGGAGATTTATGAAAGGATTCAGCCAAACTACTCTACCTTTGAAAATATTACATTAAAAACAAGTTCAGTTTTCCTTTAATGAGATGTTTATGGAATCCTTTAATGAAATCAAACAAAAGCTTGTGTATCCACTAATAGTTCAACCACCTGAAGAGTGTTTACCTTTTTATCTGATGTCTAATGATTTAGTATTATATTTAGGAGATTTTATTTGGAAAATAATGGTGAGGGAATCACAAGTCATTTCTTATTCTTCTTAGACTCTAGATTCTTCCAAATAAAATTAATCCACAATAGAAAATGGGTTGTTAGACATTTTATATTCCTTTGATAAGTTCACGAGTTATCTTTTGGGATCAAAAGTTTTTGTTTTTATTAATCATCCTACAATCTGACATCTCATTAAAAAACCATTATCTAAACCAAAGATGATTATATAGAACTTATTACTCCAGAAATATGATATAGTGATCCAATATTGAAAAATAATGAGAATATTATGGATAATCATTTGAGTAATATACTTGATAAATTTTGTTAAGATAAATCATTTTCAAACCTATATAAGAGGTTTTCCCTAGGGAAAGTTATATTTTCCTAATGTTGATAAAAGGACATGGATTTAAAATATTGTGAATTACAAAGTAACTAAAATTGTTTCACATTGGTTTTACAAGAAGATAGATTCAAGATGGATTTTTTACATAAGGAAATTTTTTTAGTATGATACTTATTTTTGGAACTTGGGAAGTGATTAGATTTTTAGAAGATGTATCCCAAATTTTTAAATTCTTTAAAATGTAAAATGATTCCATATTTTGAGAAATTGTGGCCACTTTAGGATATTGGGGGCTACTAGAAAACTGGTAGATTCAGGATTTAATTGGCCCACCATTTTCAAAGATTCTCTTGAGTTTTTCTGAAGTTACAAATCTTGTCAATTATAAGAAAACATTTATCAGTTATTGAGATGTCACAACAATATTTTTTGTTTTGTGATGTATTTGATGTTTGGGGAATGAACTTTAGGGGTCGTTTCCCTAATTTCATGGTATATTTTTATATAATTCTTATGGTTGAACATGTATCTAAGTGGATTGAAGATGTTACCACTAGAACATAAAATTCTAGGGTGGAGTCCCAATTTTTCAATAAATTTTTTTTTGTAGATTTGGGATACCTAGATTTATTCTCATAGACCCTTGATCATTTTTTGAAATGATATAGGGTAATTCATAAATTCCCTACACACTATCATGCTCAAACGAATGGTATGGGTGACGTTTCAAATAGAGATATTAAACATTTTTTGGAGAAAAATGTTAACCTGAATAGGAAATTCTATAACTTGAGGCATGGGGATTCTCTTTCAGAAAATAGGACTACCTATAATATTCAAATAGTGATATCACCATATAGAATAGTTTTTGGAAGAGATTTTTATTTTCCCATCGAATTTGAGGAAAAATCCTTTGGGTTATCAAATTTAATAATCTAAATATGTTTGAATCTAGAAAAAAGTAGAAGTTTTCTTTATAATATTTGGAGGAGATAAGGAACAATTATTAAGAAAATAGAAGGTCTTTAAAAGATAAAACCAACCCTGAACATGATACGATGATTCTGAATAAAGAGTTATATATTCGAGATAAAGTTCCACTATAAATGTCCATGATAAAGATCATCCTAGGTAAATTTCATTCCAAATAGGATTGACCTTTTATTGAAACTCTGGGTTTCCCTTTTGGTGTTGTTTTGATTAAAGACCCTGGGAAATATGTTGCATTAACTATTAATGGAAATCGGCTAAAACTATTTAGGGGAGGTGATACAAAAACCTCTAGGGATGAAATATTGCTGTTAGAAGTTGAATATCACTAAATAAATCTGGTTCCTTCTTCCATTACTTTTTTCTTTTTTGGAATATGTTTGGGGGAGGTTCGAAGCTATTAAAATGTTAGGGTTTTCATTTTTTTCTTTAGTATTTCATTCAAGTGAATAAACTATGTTTAATCGAAAGATGATATTCTTAATATTCACCAAGAGTATCCACTAGAGTCACCTATAATGAATCTATTTTAGGTTTTTATCTAATTTATTTTCCTATTAGATCATATTCTTTGCACATTAAAATGATTGAAAGAAGCTTCATGTTGAATCAATTTGATTAATCTCCTTAATTTCTTATCTCTGGTTTTATTTGACAAATGTAGATATTTTATGGACATAAATTTTTTATTTTATTCCATGTTTATGAGATTTGATGATAACTAGAGATTTTTTTCACATTATAAAAAATGGTTGTAAATTATGTGAATTTGAAGAGAAATAAATATTCTAATTTAGATAATTTATCTATTAAAATTATACTAATTCTCAAGTTTTTTTCTTAATTTTGTTTGATGTTTCTACTTTGAAACATAACTATTTAAAAATATGTGAAAATTAATGATTTTAGTATTCTGAAATTAATATTTAAAGATGATTTTTGTTACCATAAAAAAACGTCTTTGGGTCAATTTTCCATTAGTATATCCATCTATATGTGTCTGAGGGTTTTCATCTTTATCTAGTAATATGTGGTTTCTTATATACCAAAACCATATAACCAAGTGCTTTAGAAAATCCTTCCATGTGAGGAGGTGGTTAATATTCCAAGGATGGGATTGAGACTTTATGAGTTTTCCTACATTCCTAGTTATTTAAGGAATCAAAACCCACATAGTTTTTTTAACCCTTGTGGTTTTACATCATGAGAAAGGAATTATATGGGTTCTCTAGTACACCATCAAGATTGGTTCCTGGAGAGATGTCCTACATATCCTAGATATATTCATAATCAGAGTTGTCATAGTTCATTATTTTCAGACATATATAAAGTGGTTTCCTATTTCATTATAGATACTCATGGTGTAGATGACATGATTACCAAAACTCCCTAAGCTCACATGATCCATTATCAGTGTGAGAAACAAGGGATATAAAATAATCAAATTTATTTCTGTGAGTAAGGGTCATAAATATTGGGATCTCCCTAGTTGATCAGTATAGTGAATGAACCTTAGATAGAGGTAGCCTACTTTTTCTGAGTATAGAAGGAATAAGAGTCGTCATTGTTCCCTTTTTATCGGGGCTTACACACTGAGGTTTCCCTGTATGGTATAGATTTATGATGCCAATGAGGTGTTTATTCCATCCCCTTAATCCCATGTGATCCATGATGGGAGTGATAATCAAGGGGGAGAATATGATCAACCTCATGGAATATGGATATGGGGCTTATATATTAGAATAGTCCTTCGGGTGTTTGGTATAGAGTTCATGACTTAGGGAGGTGTCCTACTTATCTTGGATAAGAAGGGAATCATAGTTCTCATAGTTCATATATATCGTGGATTACACACTGAGGAAATATAATATCATCCTGTCCTAGGATGCCCCAGGGATCTAGCCTTCCTATCTATAAGATGTCATAGGGCCTAATTGGAAAATCCATGGAGACATCACATGACATGGCCTGGAACATATGGTTGGTGTCATGAGATTCAGTGGGTCAGAGCCCAAGGGGTGTCACATATCATGGCTAACACCTCTATGAGACAAGACGAGACATAGATGATAATTCTAGAGGGAATCTTGAGTCTCATCAAACCTTCCTAGTGGGTGTCATGGGGTACTTGGTTGTCATGTCTAGATGCTCCCATGAGACTCAGCTAGCATGAACATGAACCATTTTAGTCAGACGATGTGTCCGAAGGATGTCACATGTACTAAGTGATAGACCCAAAGGGTTCAAAAGTTTAAAGTGACACATGAGAGGGCACTTTATGATGTGCCCTAACATCTTTGGAGAAATTTTAGTATCCCAAATAACTTTCAGAAGGTGTATCATGAGATCTGGGTGATATGTCCTAATGTTGTTGTGTGGCTTTGGATGACACATGTGAAGCACTTGGAGGCAGTGAGCATGTATCTCGCTTAAGCCTTTCACCTTTGATCTTAGTTCTAACCCTTGATTTTCGAAATTCCTTAGTTTCATTCAGTGTCTGTTTATTTGAGTCTTGCATGATATAGAGGACATGTCGTATGTTCTTATCATGTCCTACTAGACATCCTTCACGTGATTTATGAGTGATTTCATGAAGAACATTATTTATTGTTCATAAAAACTTCTGATGTCTATTGTTATAGAACATAACAAAAATATGGCTGGTCATGTGATCAGTTTCTCTAAAAAGTCCACAGAAGTTGAGAGCCAAATTATATAGGGCATGGGCGTCAAGTTGATAAAAAATACCCCTTTTGTGTTAGTTTAAGGAATTTATATTCATCTCTACCCTTGATACTCTTCGGTTTTTGTGGAATATCTAGCATATGTCCAAGATGGAGTCAGCAAAGGGTCCTAGCACCACACAGTTTCATGAGGAACTTCTTTTTACTACTTCAAGAATGTCGCCTGACTTTCAGAAATCGTGAGTCTCTTCCTTTATCAGATTATTTCTGATTATCAAATAATTTTTTGATAATGCGATTGTGTCAAAGGACCTCCATGTTTTTAAGATGAGAAGTCTGAGGGATTTTAGAATATTCAAATTCTATTTGTAAGACACTCACGAGACCTTGGGTGACTTTTCTTAGGGTCTCGTAGGACATCATTGTGGGTGCGCTAGGCACATCACATGCCTTTCAACAACCATGAGTACCTCTCACCTCCCCCCTTTCAATCTCCTTTTTTTATTTTGAAAAGTTCAGAAGTCATGAGATATTTCATGTGTGTTGTCGAGGGTATTTATTCTATTTTATAGTGATGCATTGCCTAAACAATATGGTCTCATGGGGTGCACAATAATTTCATGGAAAAATCTATCCATTCATTCTTAGATCATCGTGGAGTTTCCTGGACATGCATGAGGAATTATATGTGGTGATGTGGAGGTGTTTTCAAGGACTCATGAGGTCTCACGGGTTTCTAGGGGTGCGTCACATGTCATTCAACTATTAGGAACCCCTCTTGAGTCCTTTCATTTTATCTCCTTTATTTTATTTTACAAAGATTTGGGATCAAAAAAGTTGGCATGATTAGTATCTATGATTTATACTCAATTTGTGGATTATGTCTCTCTTAAACATTATGGGTCATATGGAGAGTGTGCAATCAAGTATTGGAAATTTCAATCTATCAATATTTAGATCGTCATGGGGTTTTCTGGACGTGTTTGAAGAATTCAGTGCAGCAAGGCTGGCATGCCAGGGATCTTTTTTGAGGTGAGGCAGACATTTCACCGAGGACTCGCGACATCTAGCATGTCACTCGGGGTGCACATATCATTCCTTTCAACAACCACTATCCCATCTCCACTCCTCCCCTTTATCTTTTTTGTTTTATATAGAGAAGTCTCCAAGGTAATGTTCGATTGCCTATATATAAAAAATGGATTTTATTCATCCTAATGGTGACTTGGCACATGAGCTTCATGACCACTAGGGTCTCTTATTTTAGGATGTTATCCTTCCTTGTTCTCAATGTATTTATTTGAGGTTTTTCAGGTACTTTAAAATGACAAAACATGCATATTTGGGTCACTCATTATGTTGTATGGGTTCTGTACAAGATCAAGAATCTTTCTTGATGAAGGGTTCATGGGACTAGTTGCACGAGATGCACCATGTGTATGGTCTTCAAGTGACCATGAAATGGTCATGTGATCATGAGTCTCTATGAGGCTTCCTGAATCTTCAACCATCCACTTACTCTTTGCTTTCACATGGAAAATAAAAATAAATGTATTCAGTTGTTTCCTCCTTTTGTGACTTTTTTTGTGCTTATTTGATGGGCATCAACAAATGCCCCCCCTCAAGAGTGATGTTTTTGGGGACAAGAACTCAGTTCTGAGGAAAACTAATTCCCACCGAAACATTTTATGATGTCACAAACCAGTACATTGGGTGATTTTTGGCCTAACAAGAGACATTCTGTATTCATAAAACTTCCTATATATAGGGTGGAGGAGGAACATTCATTCCACCAACTGCCTATTCTCAGGGTTCTCTCGTTGTTGCTCTTGTTGAGAGACCCTACCGTGAACTATGATTAAAAACCTTGTCCACAAATAATATTGTGGAAGGCTATTTTCTACTCAGGTTCTCATATACCTTGACTATAATCTATATTTTTCATAATTACTTATACTCTGGCTACATGGGTTATGGTTTCCTTTAGTGGTTTCATGAGAATCGCTGGCCCGATGAATCGAGAATTTGTGAATTGTGTGAACTTTTTAGGTCACCCAATCATGAGTATTCAAGAGATTCAAGAGATTTTCATGATTCCATGCATGGGTTATGGACCCTATGATTCTTCTAGAGATTAGGTGATCTATGAACCTTCTGTGTGGTTCACAGATCACTGAGTCATGCGATGCACATGATGTCATTGTCTCGTGTCATGCTTTATTTTTTTCAAGAATTCATGTTTTATTTATCTATCCTATTCCACATACTTATTTTCATGTGTCTTCTTTTTCTCATCATCCCATAGACAATATGTCAAAGAGGGAGGTAAGAGTAGAAATTTCCCACCGTGAGGATGTGGTAGTGATCATGGACCTTATATGTTATTGTTCAGTTGGGTCATATCAAAAGAGCTTGTAAAAAGAGATGGGATCAAGATTCTTGAACTATACACTTTCAGAAATGATGACCCTTTATGGGGTTAGTTGTACCAATAATTATTCCATCCCTTCACCGAATTCATTGTTTATACTATCCTCCAAGATCTAGAAGGATCAAAATACTCTTTGATATAACATTTCTTTAGGGGATAATTTATTTCTAAATGGGATCTTGAGGATGGTCATATATTGACATTTATCCTGATAGACCATGATTGGGTTTACTGCGTATATGTCTAGGATGTCCATATGTATCGATTGATAATGTGGTAGTCATCCATCAATCAAATGTATGGGTGGATCTCTAATTGGGACTTTATCTTGGGGGGAATCTTTATACTAGACTGGGGATGACCCTTCTTGGTTCAATATATTATTTTAAAATTTCCCAAGGAGATGAAGGAAATCGAGATGTATAAATCTTTTTTGTATATCACATAATTTGGCATATTATAGTAAGAATATTATGGTGGAGCTATTTAGTCATCGTATCCTAGATACGATCACCTTCCACCTTACACATGGAAAAGTTTTTTTTAGTCTTTGGGATATGGAACAGATTTTCGGTGTGCCTATTATTGGTAGCATGTATGATGAATTATTTTCTCGCCATTCCACCTGGGATAATGCCACAAAACCCCTCCTTTAACTCAATAGATGATTAACTTGGCTTATAAGATCCACCCAAAAACAGTTCTTCCTGGTGAGGACATACCTTTCAAAACACGGGCCAAATATTTTATTAAACATACACGTTCTGAGTCAGATGTCAGGAAGCCAAAGGCCTAGTTTACAAAGGATTCCCGTAGTGTGTTGGGTGATTATTAGCCCATGTTTGAAGGTGGGAAGTTCATATATTTGGTATGGAAGGTTGTCCTTGGTGTTAACAGATTTGCCCAACTAGCTAGACTTTCTCCATATACATGAGTTGGTATTTAAACATGAAATGAAGATAAGGGTGAGTTCAAGTCTCCAATTTTGTGATGGAGAATAATATGGATGGGGAGGAGAGTTTTGGACTGGAGATACCTATGTTGGAAATGATTTACTACCTCATGTATCATGTTTATAAGAAAGAAGCTCCTTACAGAATCTCAGGCCCCTTCCAAGTGCTATGGTGTTGGATGGGGGCTCATCTGGGTGGCTATGAATATATAAACAATCAGTAGATCTCTAATACTGACTTCATATCATATCTGAATTGTATCAATGTGTAAAGGGCCATTATATTTAAAGACTAGAGAGTCATGAATTTTGTGAAATGTCCTGAACGTTTCATCTTTAGGATATATGGACCTATTCCGACATGAAGTTTTGTTAACGATGGTAAGGATAGCCTTAGGGAATACACTTAAATGATGTCCCTTTATGAGGGGGTCATCTCTACCTACATTAAAAAGAACCTCATTTGCAAATGGTATGCACAATAACATTTTATCCATCATTTTTTGTGCATCCAATCAAGTAGTCCTAGGGAAGTTCATGTTAGATCTAAGAAGCACCTGATTGTAGATCACCAATTTTGCTAATGCTTACCGGAGATGACACCACTGTAGAGATACACCTTCCCCCTCATAATGAAATAATCATCCTATCCCAACATTATGGAGATATTTTAATTAGATCATATCCTAATGGGAAATTATTTAATTTAGAGAGTGGAGCTTTTCCTCCATCGGTAGTTCAGTGCAATCCCCAGCCTGGAAAGAAGTTGGCTTCCAAATGGTCAAAATCTCATATTGAACTAGGTATGGAAGTCAAACAATTAACATTGTTGGTAGAGACATCTACTATCATGTGTATTTAGGATGCGTGTTACCTGATGTTTCCCATTGTGTCTCAGCAAAGGGCGATCTAGAAAGTGAAGTACTCCGAGGGCGCCCTTTGGAGAATATTGGTCATCTGAGAGGTTATTTTATATGGGTGAAATTATATCACCATTCATCATGGTATTAACTTTTAGGATCGTATGGGGTAATTGAGGGACCTAATTGGAAGCATTGAATAGAACTTAGAGAGCTCTCAGGGTAAGATATTTCATTTCCCATGATTCCAGAAAATGGTCCTTTAAGGCACGCATCAAATTGTTGCGGACATGTAAGATTAACCTATTATTGAGGAAATAGTGATTCCTAGCCTATTGTGGATGTTATGAAGCCTCAATGTCTTTTCCATCATTCTTACATCCTCTATATGTATTGATATACGAGGGGTTTGTTGAAGATCATCCATCCTTATCTCCACCTAAGTATAATCCCCATGGTATGGTCATGGGGGATGAATTTGATGATAATAAAGGAGCTAATGATGAAGGGTCCCCAGGATGAAATACTAAAATGAGGGTAGTGATTTCTAATTTTGAAGTGACAACTCCAACTTTAACACCTCCAGACCCCTTCTTCGAAAAAGGAGAATAAAAATAAAAGGATGAAGTCCCCATTATTAAATGCATCTCTTATGGAACCCCTAAGAGGGGAATTCGATTCCACTCTTTATCTAAAATTATTCTAGAGGTGTATTCCTGATTTTATAAGAATTTGTAGGTCCCCACTAAGATCGTCTAGAAGAGCATGTTCATGTTCTTAAGGATGTAGGTGACAGTTTAGTGGCTGCAATGGATCTTCCAATGCTCTAACCAATCCATCAAGGAGTATACATGGATTAGGGGACCATTAAACTGGGTTGGTTTTCTGTCATAGATATTTCAGCCAGTGTTCCATCTGATCTGGTATCGATGGAGGCATTTTTAGAGGGTTTTTATATAATTAGTCATTCTTATGTTGTATTATCCAGCATGGAGGAGAGCTTCGAAGAACGTAAATTAATTTACCATGGATGTAAGCTTTGATTACTCACAACATGCCTCCTAAAATTTATTTATACTCTCATATTTCGAAAATGTGGTGAGAAAGTTTTTCTTCATGGACATGGTACCAGAGGTGGTGTGAATCCATTCATCATAAGAAGAAGTTGTATCTTCTGCTACAGGTGGAATTGAGGCTGTGTATGAAGATGGTGATGAGATCAAAAAAAATTATACTTGTAACCACAATTACATGTATCTATATTTGGTAGTACTGAATGATTTATCCTATAATTTTCATACCCCTTCATCAATTATTATAGCTTCATTTCCTTGGATTTCAAAAGCATTTGCTCCTTACCCTATTGAAGTTACTACAATTGAATCTATCAATGTGGTGATAGTTCTCTCCCCTATATGTCAAAAATTGTGGGAACAACCCAATATTTCAGCGATCATGTTCCATAATATGTTCCCATCCCTAAGATAAACATAGATCACGACCCTAGATCTGCATCACTCTATCAATAAATGTGATGAAATATGTGGATGGAGATTTAATTATTAGAGTCAGAAACCTCATTGAATGATTTGAAAGACCGATTGGGTCATCTATGATTTATGTTTCCCACCCTTGGCTATAAAGGTTTTGACTATTCCTCTCTCCATTATTGGGTGAAGGAGGTAATCTTCATACAATAACATAAGAGGGCCCTTGAGTTGAGGGTATTATCTAGTGAGGTTTCCTCAACGAAGTAGGATTGGAGTGAGGCCATGAATGAAGCTACTCAATGAGAAATGGAAGCTTCCACTCATTAGGGTGTAATTAACTCTAGGAAGGCATGGATTGGTCATATCCTATTTGAAATTTATCATGTTCAGATAGTGTTATTACAGGTTCAATATGCATTCCATACATTGGAAAAGACCCCACAAAAATAGTAGGGATTTCTGGATGCGGTATAGAAGGACAAGATTAATGTTGTTTTCAAAGAAGAGGAGTTGCAACATGCTGTGGAGGTGGAGACTGAATCTTTTGATCAACTGTGCTAATCTATGACATTACTGGTGAAACGACTTTCTGATCTTAAAGACTCATCCAAGAATGTGATATAATGATAGTATAATTTTTAAATCATTCTTTGGAACATACATTAATAGGGTAGGATCTGGTATGTGGAGATACCTAATTTTATATAGTATTGATGGAAGAGTTTTTTGAAATTTTTATGATATGTATGATATCCTGCTATTTTGTTATTTTAGAAGTTACTTTTGAAACCCATCCCTTACTTGTCATCACATGATCATGAATGCCTGATCAACTGAGGGATCTTCTGGGTAGGAAGTATGCCTTGTAAAATGCGTTCATTTCCAATTTATAGATAAAAGATTGACCATAATAAGGCCATGCAGTTGGCCTCATGGTAATTTCATTATGCTTTAGTTTAAGGTCTCCCGACTTATACAATCTATTTCTTTAGTTTATGTTCTTTTAGCTCAGACCACCTATTACTTTAGTTTATGGTATTCTATCTTGGACCATCTGTTTCTTTAGTTTAAGGCCTTCTTGATTGGACCATTTATTTTTTTAGTTTAAGGTATTCTATCTTAGACCATTTTTTTCTTTAGTTTAAAGACTTCTAGATCAGACTATCTATATATTTCTTTATTTTAAGGTATTCTACCGAGGACCATCTGTTTCTTTAGTTTAAGGTCTTATAAATTGGACCCTCTGTTGCTTTTGATTATGGTCTTCTAGCTAGGACCATCTGTTGCTTTGGTTTAAGGACTTCTAGATCATACTATCTATTTCTTTAGTTTAAGATCTTCCTAATCAGACCATATGATTCTTTAGTTTAAGGTCTTCTATCGTAGACAATATGTTTCTTTAGTTTAATATCTTCTAGCTCAGACCTTCTATTTATTTAGTTTAAGGACTTCTAGATTGGGCCATCTGTTTATTTATTTTATGGTCTTCTAGGTTGAACCATCTGTTGCATTAGTATAAGGTCTTCTAGTTCAAACCATTTGATCTTTTTGATATGGTGCAGATGTGCTAGGAATGACCCAAAACAATATGAGGTGTTTGATACTACCATAATGCTGCTAAGGATCATGAGGATCAGAATGCCCATTTTATAGATTGATACATTTGGTTGATGGCAATAGGCACATATGCAGAAGCCATGGGCATGTTTGCATAGTTATGAAAAGGGTCCTTGAAGTTGGGTATCTTTTCAAATGACTATGGAATATTAATAGTGAAAAAATGATAAAGTTTGAATACTAGGGATAAAAAACCTACCTGGTTTTTTGGGGGATAGATAAAGTAAATCATTATTGGGAGTTTGAGTTCCGGAATATGATATTGTGTAGACATGCATGGTATGTCCCTAGACATTCTGAAATACCCGGTTCATCCATGGTGTTGCAAAGGCTCACAAGGATCAAAGCTTTTTTCGGGAAAGGGGAAGATGCACATTGTCAGTGGGTGAAGCCCCTTATGAGTTGTTATCATGGCTATGAAAAGGTGATATACACTTCTTTCTGGGGGATATGAAATATTTGTAAGGTTCAAACTTTTAGATGATGAATTTGGACATGGGAAGAAAGCTATCCATGAAGGGCTCTGGCACCCTAGGGAAACTAGTTCATAAAATGAAGCTCGATCTCTACTCCAAGTGGTTTCGAATCACGAGATGGGGGCCACTAGATTCTAGGAATCGAAGTGTCATAGTCCATGGTATGAAGCATGGTGACATAACATTGAGGATATTGAATCAGATTTTATATTTTGGTACATGAATTGTAAATCATGATATAGAGTGCTCGAATCTAGAGAATTGCATGTGACAGTCAAATAGGGAGCAGTTCAAACACACTGGGGTGTTGAGTTTTGTTGGGATGATGTCATGGCTCACGAGAAGTGGAATTTCCCTTTTCAAGGTGATGCATTGGGTTAAAGACCATAGGTTCATATACAGGATCCATGGGAAGCAAGAATAGTCAAACAATGGGTCCTTGAGTCCAGATATCCTTTCCAAGGGCCATGGAAGGTTATAGTGATTTGAGGTAGACCAAATCATGAGGTGTGGTTTGCGGATGATGTAATATCCATGGAGGGTTCGAATTCCTAAAGATTATTCCATCACCAAGTGAAAATATTCTCATAGTGAGGAGTTTTGAAGAGTATTTACCTAACTTTTTCATCGACCAATTTGTCTAGAAAGTATAAATTAGATTTTACTAGGGTTAGGGAGCTTATGATATTTTTGGATTTTATGTTTTTCTCTGAAAGATTTTCCTAAAATCTAAGGATGAAGAGATAAGAAGGTGGATACTCGACATTTTCTTAGGTCTTTCTTTGTGGGTTTTTAGCCTAACATGTTTTGTGTCTCTTATAATTATAGTTTAAGGTCTTGCAATTTGGACCACTATGGAATGGATTTTAAGGTCGTATGACTTGACCAAAGCATAGATAGTTTAGGTTCATGAGGTGCATGGACCTGACATGAAGGATGAGATAAAAGATGTTAATTAGGATAATCATAGTTAAGATAACTATAACTTATTCTTAGTCATGGATTGGAAATGACCTAAATTAGGGGTCGAGTCACTCAGGTCATGAGTAATTACATGGGATGGTCATATAAGAAGTGGTTCAGATTCCCTAGGGTGTTTAATTCTATCGTGATGATGTTAGGGCTCATGAGAATTGGAATGTCCTTTTTCAGAATGATGAATTTAGTTAACGGCCATAGGCGCATATGCCTGAGCCATGGGAATGTATTCATAGTCAAGAAAAGGGTCCTTGAAGTTGAGTATCCATTCCATGGGACATGGAAAGTTGATGGAGTTCTAAGATGCTCAAGGCATGAAGTGTGGTATGTGGGTTAAGGTACTTTAAAAATATGGAAGAAGAGCCCTATACTCTGGTTGACTGGGGCAATCCTCATTCGTTCTGTTAATGAAGAGTGAATAATAGGAGATGGTCTACATGATTTATCATCATATAGTGGGGACATTTTTCATGAATTTTTAATGTCACATGACCAATAAATTTTCCACAAAATTTAACATCATGTGGTAAGGGCGTACTTCCATACATTTTAACATCATGCAGGAAGGATAGAGGTTGTGATGCATTTTATTGTCATGTGTCTAGGATGATACGACATTGTTTAATGTCGACTTTTAGAGACACATGCAGAATATTTAAGTTCATGACAATAGGACCATAAAATAGAGTTCCTAAAAAGGAGACGCAGAATGTAGTGCTATGAAGCAATCTAATGTGAATGAGAACCAAAGAGGTCTGAACCACACCATGCACCTTTCTTTGAAAATTCAGGACAAAGGGCCTAAAATGATTTTGCATGTAGTTTCGATTGAAGATGAAATATATGGGAATCACTATGTATCTCATGAGAATGCATATTAATCCACCCATAGTTTTGGAAAAGGAGATACTTTATGCAGGTCTGGCCCATACATAGAGGTGTGTATTATTTTTGTTGATTGTTGTAGATGATCCTAGTATTGGAGATCCATGAATCACTACATATCCTGCATGGGAATGAATAAATCTGTATGTAGTTCTTAGTAGTTCTGTGTAATTTAACTTCATGTGGTAAGGATGAAGGTGGATCGACGAGAACTGGTGAGAACATCATGGTTGAGACCATATATATAATTTTGGGAATCACTACATATCTCATGAGGATGAGAATCACACCACATGTAGTTCTTGGAGGACCATGCAATTTAATGTTGTACAACAATGACATCGACCATGCATTTTAACGTAATGTGTTAAGGACTTCTACAATGTATTAATGGTATTGAATTCAGGATCATAATGCTCCCTCTATACACATATTATTCCTTTATTGTGAGGGTATCTTGCTACTGTAATTCATAATCTCATGTGATCTATGCTTGGTGTAAGAAACAAGGAGTGACATAGGATCCCCTAAAGTGAAGAGACAAAAGAGAGGTATGACATTTGAATTTTGTATGATGCAGTGGATGGATGAAGATATAGGATAAAGGCATCACTAAGTATCTCATTAGGGATGAGAATCAATATAAACATAGTTATGAAGTAATAGTTTAGTTTTTCATCTTATTGAAAGGATGATGGATTACCCAACATGAAGGTTAATGGGAGTTGTGGATCCATGAATTTTTATTTCATGTGGTCATGAAATAGGTTGTGTAGTTTAATGTTTTATGGTAAGGATGAATTCTATATAGTTTAACTTCATGTGTTCAGGATGAAATGTTCCATGCAATTTATCATTCTGCAGTGAGGAAGAACTCCATACAGGTTAACATATTCTGTTCAGGACATAATGTTCCATGTATTTTAACATAATTCAGTGAGGATGAATTATGGGGCTTACTCTGATGTGGACACCCTTTTTTCTAATAGCTTATGTGAAACCTTTCTTAAGAAAGCTCTCAATTTTGGGTTTGGTGACATGCTCTCCATCCATGGTGGCTAGTGAATAGACTCCATTATGATAGACCTTATGTATTATGTAAGGTCCTTCCCACTTGGGATCCAATTTCAAGGGATTATTTCCCTATATCATCAGGGTTCTAAGAGACAATTCTAGTTCTCATGGATGGAGTAAGAGGAGGTGATCATTTTTATTAAAAGTTTATTCAATCAGATTCAGGTGAACTTTAAGGTTATGAAGCATGAAAAACCAATTCTAATCTAACTGTTCCAACTCATAAATCCAATTTTATGATTTTTCATCATTTGAGAGTTATCAAAAAATAGATATTCAGATTCAAGGCCACTGGACCTCTATGAGAAACACTAACGCAATCCTGTACACCAGTGAGTATGGAATTTCTTGTGTATCAGTACACATGGTGGTATGGTAAGCCCACAAAGCATGGAGGAGTTTATCTAGGAAATAGATCTTATCCTTATTCACCATCTTATGGATTATGTTTGATAAGGCCTTATTAAAAGCTTATATCTATCCATTTGCTGCAACAGGATAGCAGGAAGAGTGATTGGGCACAATGTTGTACTCCTGGTAAGGCTTATTCAACTCTATGGAATAGAAGTTAGTGCCATATTCCGCCAATATTGTTTGAGGGATTCTGAACCTGGTAATGATATGGAACATTATTAAGTGGATGGTATTATTCATCCATATTTCCTTGAGGGGTATTTCCTCATACCATTTGGAAAATAAGTCGATGGTAGTTAGGATATAATTGATGTTTTTAGTTGTGTCTAGGGGAAATACCCCACAATATCTATCTCCCAAACAGTAATTGGATAGGAATATTTTGAGGTTTGCATCATTTTTAGGGGCTGATGGATGAGTTTTTCATGGATCTAGCATGCATGATATTTCATGGTAAATTCCACAACGTCATGTATCACGGTTTTCCAATAAAATCCTAACCTTCCAATTTTGTGGGAGATCCTAGTTCCATATTGATGGTAACCACAAGATCCTACATGGAATTCATCCACAATGGTGAGAACATCCTCTTCTACTATACACCTGTGGAAAATTCCATTAAAGCCGTTCATATAGAGTATTTTTTCCCATTTGGGCAATCATACAGAGTGAAGTTCACTGCCCAACGCCAATTCTATTCCCTTATAGCACGATCCACTCTGAGAGTTCTATCTCAAAGATATGCTATTTTTAGCTCCCTCCATCTAGGGGTGGTAATGGGTTTGTCACACTCTAGGGTGGTGTTGAACTGATTGATCTCCTCCAAATTTCATACGATGGTGGGTGAGACCATTCCTTGACGTTTGATATGGAAGGTTGTTTCCTTCTGATCAGGGTTGGATAAGAAGTCTTATGCATTGGTTAGCATGTGAATACAAGCATTCTACAATCAGGGAACATAAATAAATGTGGGATAGAAGGGGAATCCTTCCATAAATCCCATAAAATAACCAACGAGGGGCATAATATCTTCATTATTGATGGAATATTAACCATTTATCTTTTTTATCACTAGTTCCAAGTCTCATTTGATATTCAAGTAGGCTGTATGGATCCGTAAGGATAATTCCAATCCAATGATGAGGGCTTAGTATTCTGTCTTGTTATTTATGCAGCCTGCAGATATCGAGAAAGAGTAGGGAAAAATTTATATTTATGAGGAGAAAAAAAAAATTCCTTATCCAACCAAATTGAGCTTCAGGTTCTCCATTATTGTGTTGATAGGACCTTAGGAGGTGACATAAAAGTACATATCCCATGTCTGGGGAGTGTTAGGGGCATAAAAGACCTCTTCATCATGGAGCTCGGTGTCTTCCGGTGTACTTCTCGTGGAAGAGTGTTCGGCGAGGAAGTTAGACAGGGATTTCCCTTTCATCAACTTCTAGGTTATGAAATGGATGTCATACTGCTATAGAATGTTCACCCATCAAGCTAAGCGCATAGTCTATAAGAGGTGGCCAATGATATACTTTATTGGAACAGTAAAATAGACCTGATGGACCTCATGGTTCTGCATGTAGTGACTAGGATTTTTCTCTATGAAGATGAGTGCGAGGAAATTCTTCTTGGCATTAGTGTATCGAGTCTCATCACCTAGCATGGTCTGGATGCGATATTAGAGAATATTCTCACTTCACTCATCATTCTTAGGAAGGAAAAGGAGCTTAATTAGTGTTCCATGATGGTCATATATAAGATGAGTGGCTTCCATTCCACTAGAGGCATCAAAATCTTTGGGTGTGGAAACTATTTATTGTGTCTTTCATAGGATTCATGACAATAATCATCCCATTGGTTAGAATCTCCCATCTTCATTAACCTGGTGAAGGGGAGAGCCTTGATGGCTAGGTTGGCTATGAATCACCGAATGTGGGTGAGGGGCCCTTGGATTCCCCTTATTTATTTCAGGTTCCTGGGGGAGACATTGGAAAAATAGTACTTTTCATCTCTTGGTCAACCTAAATGCCATAGTGGAATACCACAAAGCTGAGAAACATTCCAGACATTACCATAAAGGATTATTTCAACAGATTTTTCTTTAGATTATGTTGTAGCATCTTGTTGAAGATAGCTCAAAAATACGTGATGTGGTCAAATCATTGTTGGGATTTAATGACCATGTCATCGACATAACACTATACTATCTTTCCGAAGAATGGAATAAAGATGTGATTCAAGGCACGTTAATATGTAGCACCGTCATTATTTAATCCAAAGGACATGACTTGATAGTAAAAGATCCCTTGAGGTGCTATAAAGGTAGTAGCTTCTTCATCTTTGAGGTCAACCTTGATTTGATTCTACCCTGAGTACCAATCCATGAAGGAAAGTTTCTGGAAGCCAATAGTTGCATTGACAAATAGTTCTATGATTGGTAATGGGAAAATGTCCTTTATAAAACTCAAATTAAGGTCTATTATGTCAATGAAGACACTAATATTCCCATTATTCTTCATGACGAAGATGATGTTATAAATCTATATCGGGTATTTCACTTCTCAGACAAGGTTAGATTTGATTTACTGGTCGACTTCTACCTCTACATTGGCCTAATTGGAGGGGTGCATCCCCTTGGATGCTTTATTGAAACCCCTATTCTCATTGCAATGTCCGAGATGGTGTGTATCCACATCTGGATTCATTCCAAGAATTTCTGTGTAGTTCTAAGAACCCACATATCGGTGCTACTTAAGAAATGAAATTTATATCTCTTGCTCTTTGAGAGGCATGGTGGCACTAATCAAGGTAGGTCTTGGGTATTCTTATGTCCCAATATTTATCTATCTGATCACATCTATGGTAGTATATGTGCCTTCCCCGAATGTTGGAGGGGCATTTTTGATATCGTCCTTATCCATTCCTGAGTATGTGGAGACCTATTTAGGTGAATATGGCCATTTGGGGACCTCTACAATAGTATCAAGGAGAGGGATGCTATGAGAAGAAACATCATCATCCCTTTATATGTGGGTTATTGCAGAGAGACGTTATAGATGATTGTCACTAGGGAAAGGGGTGGTTTGGACCTCTAGGGTCAAATCTACCACTTTGATCCTGTTTATGAGGAGCACATAGTCATCATTTATGATAATTTAGGGATTTACAGGGGTGGCCCCTAATCAATTGGGTGCAGCTATCGGTATATCATCTTCCAATATTTATTTCTTACCTTTCTTCTTGTAGAAATATTCTTTGGTGTATGTGGATTTTCATGTATTGAAGGGGGTCTTATCACCATGTAGTATTCCAACCATTCTCTTTATGGAGTGATTCAGACATTGATGTAATGTTGAAGGTACCACAAGGTGGATATGTAGCCAGGGCCTTCTAATCCGGACATTATATGTGGTATCCTACTGGATAACCATGAACTCAACATTAGATGTGAGATCCCAAAATTGGGCTTTGAGTTGGATTTTCCCTAGGGGAGTCTTCTCACGCTTGTTATAGTCATGGATGGTAAACATTATAGGGGATAAGTCTCCTGCATTATACCCCAAATATCACAGAGTTTGATCTGGGATGATATTGATCCTAGATCCATTATCAATCATAACTCTTTGGACATCTAAAATATTGAATCTTCCCAAAATGTATAAGGGTTTGATGTGGCCCTAGATGACCAACTCCCGATCTTGATTAGTGAATGAGATAGTAACATGGCATCCTAAGGGAATAGTGTCAACTTGATATACCTTGATAGCAATGAATTATGTCTCGAATTCCTATAGGCTGTGGAGAGCTTCGACTAGTTCCTCTCAATGTTCTTTTAACAAACATAGTGCTTATGGGATCAAGATCTTTTCTGGGACCACAAATAGCTATTTCAAGACTTCAAATTTTTTCACCAGACGCCAGCTCTTCCTAATATGGGGCTGCTCCAAGGTGGGTGGTCCAAGAACTGGAGCCTCCAAGGTAGACGGACCTGGTACTTGTGTGGAGGTTGACGTAATACCTACTTCCAGTGCCACAGGTTGCATTAACCTTCCTCATTGCCTAGGTTGATGATGTTATTCATTTATTCATAACATTTTTCTACTCCCATTAGTAATTGTCATGTAATATTTCATAATTGGTGTGAAATACCCATGTTTTAATACAAAATATAATTTTTGAGCATTATTTGAATTAATCCAATCAAGTCAGTTTAAGGTTTCAATATTACATCTCATTATAATAATCCAAATTGTGTGATTCTTATTTTTTATTGTTCCTTATTCAAATTTCCATAGATTATTAGAAGTAATGTTTTTCCAATTCCTCCAATTGAAAGGTCATATTGTCTATACCAAAAGACCTAATGAATCTGTGAAGAAACTAGACCATCCAGGATGATAAAATTTTTGGGCTCAATAGATAAGCCAAAATTTGATTAAACTCCATAATATATTCATTAATATCCAAAGGAATTATGGAAAAAAATTCTAATTAAAAAATCTAAAAAAGGGGCCCCACATATATTTTTATGTCCATCCCAACATTTGTTCTTGATTTTAAAACCAAAAAACAATCCAAGACTTTTCTCCTGATATATTCATCAAATCAAGATGATATTTTTTAGTGTGAAAGACTAGATATTGGTGTATGGGTTTTTAGAAGAAATTTTTGGAATTTTAAGGCATATTTCTAGCCTTAAATGAATTCACATTTATACCAATGAAAAATTGATAGAAAAAATGGACAGAATGAAATTAGTTATTAAAATAGGAATAACTTTAGCTAAAAAAGTGAAATGTTAGAAAAATGTTTAGGTTTGAAATTCCACATCAATATATACAACTTTTAAAAATAATATATATCAATATTTAGGTTTCTGGATGTCCAAATATGCAATCCACATGGATGGACATATTTGGAATGAAAATAGTCCACCACCTTGGGCTATATATACATTCCCCTCTTCACCATGCAAGGGTTTGGAATAATAATATAGATAAAGATACATTGGGACGACCAATACCATTAAAAAGGACTGTAAGAACCTAAAAAACTCAATTTTTCACTTGAGAGACCCTTCTTGCTCTCTTTATTTTCATGTTCTTTTTATTTCATTTTTATTTGTAACATTGTAAGTGTTTTGATGTAATTTTGTTTCAATATGAATGAAAGTATCTTCATAATCTATTATTCTCATATGCATTCTATAGTTTAATATTAATGTTCTTAAAATAGTTTAAATCAAATTTAAAACCATTATCTTCTTTCACTTTCTCATTCTATCTAACGTGTAATTTTACCTCTCTTCACATTTCATATGTGTGTTCGGCGCACCACTCTTTTCCTGTCCTATTAATTTTATTTTATTTTAAACACATCACCATTTTCATTCCAACCATACACTAACACTCTCAATGGCTGGGTAAATATACCATTTGGTTGAGTCATAATTTGGGGATATTAAGGGGTTGAGTGCTTTTTCTCATTAAGTATTCTTTAGGACAACATTGTGTATGTTGAACACAAAATGTCATGAATTAATGAAATTTTTTGTTTAACTTGTGGATTCAATGTATTATTGGATTAGAAATACACTATCATAAACAAGTTTTAATTGATATTATAACTCTAGTTAAGTTGAGGCTTGGACTAAAGCCTTAACACTTGGGAATTCTGATCAAAATTATCATGTGAAGTTGATATCAATTTAATGCCTTACAAAGAATATATCAAGGATATAATAATATTAAATACCCAACTATTAACTCACCCCAATAATTATCAAAATTTTAAATCAATCTACATAAATGAATAATTTCATTTTATCTCTACAATCAAACACCCCATTAAAAATACAAATAACAAGAACGATCGACTATAAAAAAGTACCATCACCGAGGATTCAACCCAAGTGTCACTTTACACAATATCAGATCACCAAACCTTTAATGGTTGATAGGAGAAAATTGGTCATTTCTTATTTGATCTTATTGAACATCTACATGATGATCATTCAATATAATAGGATTTATGTGACTTTTGGAGGGCTCTGAGGCACGTCCACACCTCCTTTGGGCATGCTGGAGTGCTTTCCCACGAGTCTCGACTGCATATATGTCCTCCATGAGTAGTTGATCAAAAAATTGAGTCTGACCACATTCATTATATCCTCTATATGCTCAGTACTAGCATATGCATTGTCTGGAGCGTCGATTATATGCAGGAAAACCATATTCGGGGGCACACTCATCATCAGATAAGGGGTTTTTCATGTTTATTGTGTTGAAATAAACAAATATGAACCCCTCATCTAATGAGGATTCCGTTTGGAGGGGTGGTTCTCAAGCTACCGATGTCACATCAAATAAATCAATGAGGGTTAATGCATACTTTTGAGGATAATATAACTATTCCTCTTCTAATTCACCATACTGCTGGTGGTCATGCCCACCTTTGGGAGGCACATCTAAGGCCTTCTTCCTGGTTGGTAGAGTATTTTGGCCTACACAATTGTGCTCTTAGAGTGGAGTGGGATCAATCAACTATCTTATGAACTATCTAGTTGTCGAATTTTCATGCCTGTCTAGCAGGGAACTCCTTCGAATCATCATATTCTTCCAGTTGGACCATGGTTATAAAAGCTACATGTTTTTGGGAATTATCTAGAACTACTTATCCAAAATAAATCTTTCCTTGAAGGATGTATTTGAAGATGAAACTATTTTGAATGTTATGATCTACCATTCTATGGAAGGGGCAGTAATCATGCCAGTTGGTGGGGTTGACCCCATCGAGATTCCTGGGTTGTGGAAGTGTGATAATTTTACTAACCATTGATTCTAAGAAATTACCAGAGACCTATTCATTCTATAAATAATACACCTTATTCATATGTTCTTCATATCTAAGATGACTTTGATTTCTATGTGCTTATGGCTGAGGGAGATTTTGGGGTTATCGTTGCTCTGTATCAGGTGTTGGTCGGTTTGGGGCCTGCCTAGGCTACATTATAGGTTATATTACCATCTTGAGAGTGATAGTCCCAACTTCCATTCTGGTTGGCCTTTTCCCCTGTGTTGCGAGCGTGAGTTGATATTTGAATTGAGTATTCTGAATTGCTTCTTCAAGGAGATGTACTATTTCATAAAAGTCTCATAATCCACCAAGATATTTCATTGTAATCAGGGGAGTCTTCAAATCATCCTTATGATATTCATCACAGAGTTCCACCAGCTACTCTTGCAAGTAAGGGATGGTGGTTGAGTAGGTCAAACCCTTCCACCTTGGTATGAAATCAAACACCCTCTCATTTTAATGTTGCATTCAATTCTCAAGGTAGTTGATTGTGTTCTTCCTCAGTGATGAAATGAACTGATAAAGGAACTGATGATGAAGGTCTTCCCATCCTACAATAGATCCTAATAGTAGATTGCTATACCAAATGAAGGCTGGCCCAATTTGAATCTGTACTAAACACCTCATCTTGGTTTCCTCATATTGATCTCGAGGGCCCATCATCAGCTTGAATTGGGACAAAAAGTGTGTGAGATGCTGCTCGAGGTCACTCGCACTATCGAAGGTGGAGAAAGTAAGATTTACAAAGATAGGTGGAGGTGGGGTATCACTGAACCATTCGGGATATTGCTTCCTCTCAAGCTAAACAGACTTGTTCAACCCTTCAATGGATTCCATTAGAGTATCCAGGGACTTGATGACGTTAGGTAGCTCTGAAGACACTACATCCAGAATTGTATCCCGCCCATGGGGATCTGGTGGGGGTTGATTATGTGGCCTCATTTTTATCTCCTCCTTATTTTCAAATTGTCCTAGGATTGAAAAATTATCCCATTGGGGAAGAGTTTATTACCCTAATAGAGGGACGTCACAATCATTTTTGACTTACTCATGCATGTTGGATAGTTTCCTAGACCTAGAGCCAATAAGATATTCAGAAGCTACCCTTGATGATTAATCAGCTGTATAAGGTAGAACATTTTTCATTTCTTGGACACAATAACCTACGGAAGTATTACCCCTGAGTAACTCCTCATTAAGTTACTGAAGAGCTTGCATTTCACCATAATATTGTGAAAATATGTCTTCTGGGGAAGGAACGCCAGTCCTCCAGGGAGCTGATCAATATGGGGATATACCCTTCTCCTTTTCACCATTTATTCTGGGGTGTGGAAATTTGATATATAGAATTTTCATATTTTGGATCCATCTCTAGTTCATGGTGTGCATAGCCTCATTCAGTGCATTCAATTCACCATCGTCCTAAGAGTTTTTTTCCATTTCACGACCTTCTATATTTTAATTGTGATAAGTATCTACCATGATGACAGTGACAAGATTCATAGAGGAACACCGAGAAATGGTGGTCATTCCATTACTTTTTACACAATAGGATGATTCTGTAAAGATATCGTCAGGGTTGTTATTTGAACCCTTGGACTTATTATACCTTTTTGGATTGCAAACATGGAAGGGCTTAACCATCTTAGTCTTACATTTCTATCCTCTTGGTTTATGAATGGTGACATTGAGAGAGTTTCTGTTCAGGGTTTCTAAAAGGGACCCAACAAAGTGAGGTAAGTTTTACAGTAGGTGGGATGCTAAACATTGATTCCTTTCTCCCAATATGGATAAGACTGATTTTTATTTGGTTGGGATGTTGATGAAAATCCTCCAATCACTATAGGTTGGGGTCCATTTAAGTCTGATGTTGGCACTAATTGGTCCAATTATTCGGGATCCAATGCCTCTGGTTGGGGATTTGATGACTCCTAGGACGGATATGAAGATAAAAATTACACATGTCCAGTGGAGTGGTGTTTTCCTAGGTTAACAGATGATATTTACAGGTTTCTCTTAGGGGATGATGGTCCTGGGGATAGTGGTCAAGATATAAATACCCCCACCCAGTGAGATGGGGTTTTCTTGCAGTTGAGGCTGATGCATCCCAAATTATCTCAGGATCCTATAATCTGATTTGTGAAGGTGGTGGAAGATATTCTCCCAACCTAGTTGGATGGGTCTACTCTTGGATGTTTGATACTTTAGCTGTAATAATGGCCTACTTCATGTGGTGCAATTGTGCTCACATAGGAGTTAGGAGTGATGGTTACCCATGATGAGAATCATTTCTCTTGAGATGTTGTTCGAGTTATCACAACTTAAGTCTTTGTGTTTTTAATGTCTTCTTATTGTTTCAAGGGGCCCATTTTTAAAGTATTTTTGGATAAACTACCTCTCTATCCATAATGTATGGGCAATGTTGGAGCAGAGGCATTCTGTTGTAGTGACCAACTAGCGCGAGCATTACCTAGCCCCCTGATTTAAGTAGAGACTATAACATTGTAAGATTTCATATCTGATGGGTTGTGATGTTCTAGGGGTTAGAAAATTGTAATTATCCATGTGGTCCCCATCCTAGAATGCGTATTGCTGATGTAGCTTCGGAGATCAGCTGTCGAAGCATCCCAATTCAATGGAGGGAAGCATATTGCATATTTTTATTGTGCTTTTCTGATTTTGGATCTTTGGACAAGGACACAACATCTAGGTCGAGCTGGAAGCATAGTATCTTGATTGTCTAAATGTGACACTCATATCCAAGATAAGGTAGATATAGATATTTTAGTCACTCATGAGTATCCCTTATATTCTAGCATAGATATTGAATTCACTCTTTTTCAATCTCATTCAGGATCTCATAGCTAGAAGTAGCGAGGGGTGAGAACATGGTGGGGAGGCTATTCCATCTAACTCTCTCCATATGTCAATTTAAGACTCCTCCTCATACTTACATGCCTCCACCTGGTCAGACCATAGAAGATGACTATGATGGTCTCCTACTAACAGGAATGGATTATTCCTGAAAGTTGACGGGGAACCATATAGAGTTTACCCCAATGTTTTTAACACCTCTCGATATGACGGTTTTAGGGTTTGGTTTAGCTATCTATATGGAGGTTTCTGGGAAAAGGGAGGATTTCCTATCCCAGGGGATATATTGCTATGGGGAGGTTTACTACAATGGATTTCAGGAGTAGAGTCCCTGTGATCCGTCTCCATACTACCACAAGGATGACTATCGTGGTAATGAACGTCTCAGGATTATGCTTCCATAGAAGTGTTGATAGAACCTTGTGGAGTTGAGAATGTTTCTCTAACAACCCTAAGGACACTGGAATTGAGGAAATTTTATTTCTGGACCATGTTCTGCATTATGGGCAGAATTTTCTGACCAACCTTTTGGGATTATACATGAATATGTTCCTGCTACGTGATAGTTTCCAAAACATGTATATAACAATCGGGTACCATGGGAGTACAATCCCACAACTGAGATGCTTTTGGAATATGCTGATATGGTATGACTTTTTCAATAGGGATATGATCCCGTACTGAGGCACGTTCCATTCTCACATGGTGATCCTCAGTCAATACGGGAGTATGATCCCGATATTAAGCCTTTGGGACATGCTGCTGGTCCTTATTGGCAGGTGTATGAGCCTACCCCAAGGCATGTGTCGCTCTCACATGGTTGGACTCAGTTGGATCTGAAATATGAGTCTAGTCCAAATATGAATTCGCCATTTCAAATTGCCAACAGAACTCCGGAATGGGATAAGTAATATGTGCCTTCCCCTATGTTGCCATGGAATGATGTCGGCGTAGTCGTTCATTGAACGAAGTAGGAATATACACTTGACATTGATGATCTACGAGAATATGCTAGATGAATTCATTATAGGAATATGAGCCTGTCTCGAGGCTTGTGTCATTCCCACTTGGCTAGCCTCAACATTAACAGGGACGCCCGATCCCAGGCCTTTGGATTATGCATCTAGACATCATTGATAAGAATGTGCCCATTTCGGGAGGCGTGTGGTGCTCTCCCCTTGTTATCCCCTAGTTAGAATGGGGATATAAGCCTAAAATGATTCCTATCCCATCATTGGAATTTACAGATAGTACTCTCAGGAGGGAACAAGAGTGTGTGTTTACTTAGGTACAACGACATGTTCATGATTATCATAGTCCTGTGTTATCCTAGCTATAGGGACAGGACTATGAACCTTTCCCTTTAACTTCAATAGTGTACGAATATGTCGACAGAGTTCTTCAGTTGTTGCCAAAATGTATTAGAATTTTAGAAAAGTGTGTGCAGGGATATGAGCTTGCATATTTGTTATCTCCATGATGAACTAGAAAATGTCTTCAATTGAAGAAGGGGTGTGTTTCCACTTCTATCCTCTTTGTTCCATAGAATTTTGCTGATGGTATTCGTGCATGGGGGAGGGAATATGATCCTCCCCCATGATTTTTATTAGGATATACCTACAGACGGGTTCTGAGTGAGCAAGGAAATGATCCTTTTGGTTGGTCCCTACTTGAGTATACAGGAAGTCATTGTGATTTGGAGTGTGGATATGCACCCTTTCGTGGATATCTGACACCTTTCCCCTATGATTAATTTTCATTAAATCTCATTCTTGGGCATCTGTTTCCTCTGGAATTGGGGATTACCTTATTGATTGAAGATTCAAACATTCCAAGTGGTTTCTAATGGGTTTGTTTGTAGAACCGGAAACATCCAATGATTCCATATCCATTTGGACATACTTTCCAAAGGTAGGTGCTTATAAGTTGTGAACTAATAAGACTTGAGAATTTTCATTGCTCGAGAGGATGGGAGGTCAGACTCATCACACTTTTTTGAGGGGAATTATTGTCTACTTCGAGACTCTCTTTATAGATTTAAGTTATTCTCAGGAATCCTTATTACATTTCCCAGTATAAAATGAGATTTTATTTAGATCTAACAATCAATGATTAAATATGTAGGAAATTTAGAGAATATTTTATATGTATTCGAGGTTCTTCATCGATAGAGACTCATATATATTTGTTAGAGATTTCTTAGTCAATGGTATCCTTTAATACATAAAAGTCTCTTCGTCATTATGATTACCATACTGGTTTTAAATCCACTCAGTGGGGCACTTGAAGTTTATTGTCATTTAGAAGGACATGGATTATTTCAGAATAGGGATTGTACCTGCAAATGGGCTACCGATGTATCCTTTGTTTAGAAAAGGAATCAGAACCCACATAGTTCGAATAAGGGAGTATGATGTTTATTGTATGATTGATGGCTCAAATAAAGGTATCATAATTACTTTTACACTCAAAGCTCACATGAGTCATGATCTGTGTGAGAAACAAGAGGTATTTGTAAAACCAGACAATTGTGCCATGAAAGATGCAATAATAAGAAACGATGTGGGGCTTATGTATGTATGACTTCCCAAAGAGATGAATATTAATATTTAATTCAGGGAAGAAATCCAGGAACAGGGTCCATAAAGGTATATGTACTTTATGGAGATTTGGATATTCTAATCTTTGGTATTACTCCTAAGGAAGATGCCAAAGTTAGGAGGGGACTTATTTTTGGGTTTTACTCTTGAGAAGGAAGCCCAAATCAAAAGTAAATTAGGACTGGTTAAGAGAAATTATGACTGGGGATTACTCCGAAAAAGGAATCTCAGGTTAAGGATTCTCTCATCTTAAAGGATGAGGTTGAATGAATGAACTCTTTAACATTAGTGATGTAAAAGATGTGTAAATCACTAGGTTTTGAGAGATGTTCCACATAATTCCTTTCAGATAAAGAAGAAAACAAAGAAATCATGCAATAAATGGATTTGGAGAGAGTTCTGAAGGTTTAATCCTGAAGAGGATAGAGGGATAGGTGTAAGTGGGGTGAAATGGGCAGGAAGGGCACCCAAAAAGAGAGGGGCATGCAAGTCCTAGTGGGCACGCATGTACTGCATGGGCACACAAGTTTGGGTCGCGCAGGTATACCTGCACGACACATGGGTACTTGCGCGACTTTTATCCCTTGGGGTAATACTTGGGAGAGATTTCGCTCAAGCCCTTATTACTATCCCTAAGGGCTTATAGAGGTGTGGCACACAAGTTCTGGTCAAGGAGCAAGGTGGCGCGCAAGTGTGGCCATTTCCCTTAAGGGCTGGCCACTTAGGCGCCCAAGTGTTGATGAATTTCAACACTTAGGACTTACTCCCCTTCTCTAGATCTTCCTTTCTAGGTAAGAAATTACCTTAGAAGTATTCGGAATCTTTGAGAAGAGACTAGGGTGCCAGGAGCTCAATTTTGAGGTTCTGGAATTTTTCGTCCCCGAAATGGGGGGGCCCACAGGGGTATTTATAGGCTGGAGAGACCCTGGGTGAATTTTCAGAAATGGCGCACAAGTCACTTGTGAGACCATTAGGTGGCGTGCAAGTGTACATGCGCGACTAAGAGGGAACTTGCGCGAACCAAGTACATTTGAAGCCTTGTTCAAGCCTTTGTTAATTTTTGATGTTTTTGTCAAAGGATGAATCACTTTATGCTAAGGCATTTCCCTTTACATTCTTTTAGACTCTGTGAAGAAAATGAGCATCAACAAATGTCCCTCCTCAGATTTGGATCCGAAAGAAAATGAGGATGTAACTCCGAGGAAAGACAAAAAAACCAAGGAGTCTTCGACGCGTAGGTACTGAGTGCGCAGAGGGCGGCGCACAAGTGCTGATCGCACTAGCAGAAGAGCGCGTTAGCTTTAGGCGCGCAGGGTTGCGACCGGGCCAATATATATGTGTCCATTTGTTGCGCATAGCACTGAATTTCGGATTTTCGAGCTCTCACCATGCAGGTTACCTTCACCACGCAAGCTGCTCTCTTTTTCGCTATTTATTCACTGTCGCGCTACTGTCAAGGTATCTGGTCTTGTGTGGTGATACATGCATGAAAAACACTTGTGTGGCACATCTACAATTGCGCGACATATTCATACTTGTGTGCCAATATTAGACTTGCATGCCTTAAAGACTTATCCATTTTTTCAAATTCCTTTACAAATTTTATGAAAAATCAACTTATTTAAGAGATAATTTATTCAATTTTTGTGTAGATTCAATGGCTCCCAAAAGAATCGGAATGGCTAATGAACTAGCAAGAAAGCGCCTTGATGATATGATGAGCATCATTGGCCATGATTACTATACCATCTGTGATAACACTCTCCCGTATTTGGCTAAGTATTTGAATAAGTATCATCGTGACTTCCCCCAGGGCATTTATCTTCCTTTGTATGGCTATGGTCATCTACGAGACGTTACCATTCCAGAGGCAAAGAACTATCTCCCAATTTATTGGTTTCAGAATTATACCAAATTTTCTTCAGGAAATATTTCATGTGGGGGAGCATTTTTAACTGCTAGAACAGTGGAGAAGGCCCATATGATGCATCATAGCCCTTATATGCCAGATCTGAAACCTCATAAGACCGAGCTGCAACCACATTGTTAATCAAAAATTTTCTGAAACTCTCAGATGGATCAATCCAAAGGCTGGAAAAGAATTTGGGACTTCCATCCTGGAGGAGGTGTGAAACAAACTTGGATGTGGTCATACTGGGCACGACAAACCTGTGCAGAGTTTATTGTGGATTTGAAAGAAGTTTAAATATACAAATCTGTCTAGGTTGGGTAAACATATGTTTACAGACATGATAACTTCGTGCTGGAGATACTCAGCCATTGGATCCTAGAAACCAATTCATTCCATTTGACTCAGGGAGAAGTAGGCATCAGTCTATGGGATTTCCACATGATCTCAGGGGCTCCAATTTTGGGTGATATGTATGATGAATTCGTCCCTCCCAAGGTGACTTGGAATGATTCAGAGAATACTCCAGCTTTAGATCGGGAATTATTTAAAATCTTCCACAAGATCAAGAGTTCAGAGACCTCCCTAACTCATTCCAGAAAGGATATTCATCCATAGGAGTGGATGGATATGTTTTTTACGAGAAAGAAAGAGAAGGAACCGGAGGAGAAGGATCTGAAGGAGAAGGGATCCAAGAAAAAGAATCCCAAGGAGAAGATGCCCACTCGTCATACCACCTATCCCAAAACAGAGAAGAGGGGTGCTCCAGGCACATTCTGGCCGACTCTAGAAGCAGGGGAATTTGAGAAGTGGGGATACAAAGTGAATTAACGAATCGCAAAGAAGACTCTTCTGGCGGGCTTCTTGGCCTTGTGTCTTTACGTTTATCTTTTGATAGTCAGAGACTCTAAGGGAGGTGTCAGGCCAGGGACCTTTGTTATTGCGGCCAAGTTGGATGAGGGGAAAATGGTTGGGTTGGCTACCCCCAATTTAGCAATGATTCACAGGAGCTTACACCATGTCTTCATGGGTAAGTCTCATTTAAGAATAGTGTGACCATTTCATGTTTTGTGGGGATGGATCTCCACTCACTTCAGGACGTATAATGTACAGAATGGAGTATAGATTTCTGGAAGTTCTTTCAGGCCATTAGTGAAGGAATTCTCTAGAATTGCTCGATTAATTCTCAATGCATATGACATAAAGGTGAGGATGAGCATGTAAAATGAATTCGAATTCTTTCCTTATGGAAAACTGCCAACCGGGCGGTTTGTTGATGATGAAACAACCAGCCTAGATTTGAGGGCATACATGCTAGCCTAAAGAGATGGTATTCCGGTTGCCAGAATTTACTGAGAGATTATATGTGAGGCATATGCTCCATATAGATTTGCACGTCAATTCAAGTGTTTACAAGAGAATGCTGTATCTCCCCCTGTACATGTCAGGTTAGAGCAACATCTGATGGTTTCCCGACAACTATGGTTGCTGACATGTAGGGAGAGGACTGGGGTAGTGTTTGATCTACCAGTTGAAAAAGCGGCATATAACATGACTATATGGTACACCGAGAACTGGATAGAATCATACCCTAAAGGGGTGCTGAATCACCCGGTTTATTAGGTGGAAAAAAATAGGACTGTATAGAAAGAAACTCTTCCTCATGAAGGTGATGCTTCCCCACCTGAAGCTGATTCACTGGATTCCTCATCTAGGACAGATTCACCGGATTCCCAAGATGGGGATAACGAGGCACAACAAGCAGAAAAGCGGTCTCGTGCCCAATATAATCCTCCGGTCAGAATCAAAAGACATATTCCATCAACTCCTGGTGAGTTACTTCATTGTGGAAATTTAATCACCATTACTTTATAAAGCAATAAGTCTTATTTTATTATTCTCTATAAATTGGTGCAGGATCTGGGAAGAAATTGAAGTCCAAGATTGTAGGACCTTCCTCGCAGCCTTCTGGTACACTTACTAAATATCTATGACCAGAGGCTGTCTAGATGTGGGAGAATTTATACCGTGGTATTGAAACTGCCTGGATGGATTTATGCGAGGGGTTGCACCTCCCTGGAATAGGGAATCTTCTGGATTCTACCGATATCAATTTCAATGATAGCCCCAATGAAGTGCGAGCTTATATTAGATCACTATAAATGCTCATATATGCCACCAATGATTCCATTCCTATCACCAAGCGGGTGAAGGAAATGATTGATCGTGGCGCCGCTGAGCGGACTGATGAAGAGTGGCACGATTACGTGGCCCCTGGAGATGTAAGTGTTCTTTCATTATTTTCATTGCAACTTGATTTAAATCGAAGATTTATTATTCAAGGATGTTATTTTCTTTATCTTGCAGCTTAGAAGGAAAGGAACTAATGAGGTTCCTTCGCCACAGTATAACCCTGGTGGTACTACCATTGGGGCTACTGCTGAATCTGCTCGCGAGTCGGGTGAGATATCACCAGGCCAGCAGGCCATGAATGAGGAGTTGGATATGTAATTACATTCTAAAATTCAAGTTCCTGTAAGGGAGACTGTAGACACTCCCAATAATCCAAATATACAAAGGTATCGAAGATAGAAGTCCACAGTAAAATGCTTCATCAGTAGTGGTAAGTCCTTCGAATAATCATGAGTCTTAACCCATGAAAAGGTTGATCATTTTCCTTGGGATTTCAGGGGCTTCTTTAATTTCCCCTCTTAGGGAGAGGACTGATCCTCTTTTCAGGACCACTGAGGGTGCTGTGGAACAATAAAAAATTCAGGCTGACATGGCTCCTCCTGGAGAAGATCCATCATCTTTTCCCAGTATCCCTCCTGCTACTATTTCAAGAAGTGAAGAACTTGCTTTAGGAAAGTTAAAAATGATTCATAAAATGTTGAATGAAACACCGAATTACTTCCATTCTGTGATACTTTAGGTTCAACCCCTGCATTAGAGCTTTTGGCGACTATTGCAACTGATGCCGCGATCTTATCTGAAGATGCTGTCCAGGGTCAAGGACCACAGGTTGAGGGTCTCCAAGAAGACACATCAAATGCTCCCACTGGTGAGATTAACCACGATTCTATGATGACATTAGATGAAATGATGTAGCTTGGAACATCTTTCGAAGATTTTATAAATCATGTTAAATTACCAGGTAATTTAGAAGATTATGGACATGAGTGTTGTCCTTCGTCCTATTAATAATAAATTATTACTACATGTCTAATCATGATCGGTTAAAATGTGTAGTTATTTTTTAGCAAGCTGCTGAACTACCCATTTCTGAAGGGGGTACAAAAAACACTACCATTACATAGACATTAACACAAGTGGAGATGAACCCAGTTGAGCTTCCTCAAACTAATTCTGAAAATCCTGACGAAGCTAGGAAAGATGGGGAGGAGCCTTCTCAGGTTGCTGATCTACCATTGGCTAAGAAATAACAATATTTGTGAATGTACTTAATTTTAAAGACAACAAATTAACTTTTGTTATCTTTTGAAACTACCCAAATCTTTAAATTGATTTTGCATGGATATCAATTTCAGTGGCTAGATCTGGAGGTGAGGCCTCAACCTTCGCCCCAATGTGAATCGAAAGTAAAGAAACACAGTTCATGGGGGGAAGTAGTAGAACAGGGCAATTCCCTAAGTGCATTAATCCCAGATTATACTCCCTCCTGTGACAGTGACGCTGAGTCGGACCCGAAAGTTCAAAAGGCGTTATAATTTTCACGATGCATGGCATGGAAGAACATATGGAAAATCATATCTGAAGTGCCTTTGGAAAAGATGTCATTAAAGATTCCCCGACTATCATCCCTATTCATCATATTGGGACTTGGTGGTTTTGGATATGAAAAGATCCATGCCACGGTGAAAAAGGTCGTTTTAAGAAGGGAACAAGAGAAAAAGTGTCATGAAGATCTAACCAGGGTGAAGATGTCATCCAACATCAGTGAATTTGAGGCTATGGTATCCTGAGCTGAGGCTGACTATGCTGCCAAAATGAAGGAGTTGAAGCATAAGATCAAAGATAAAGTCATCCAGCAGATGCACCTCTAACAACAGTTAGATGCTGTTACTGGGGAACTTGACCAACTCAATAATTCATTGGAGGGTGCTCAAACAAATGGGATCAAAGCCATCACGAATGCTAAGAAATATCTCCACCAGGCTAAAAAGAGTGAAGTTGGTCGAGTGCATGAGCTTCAAGTGGCTGCAGATGAAGCTCAGGATGTTGTACATCAAATGAAGACTTATGTTGATAGCCTCTTATAATTTCCTAGAAAAGAGAAGAGACTCCAATATTTGGATTTCCTTCTAATCTCTTGTGCATCAATGAAAAATATTTTCATCTTCAATCATTTATGCACACATTTTCTTTGCTTCCTGCTTTATATTTTTACCTAAGACAGTGGGCCTAGTAAGCATAGTTTGATTTTTTTACTAGGATTATTAAAAATAACCCTACAAAATTTGAATCTTTTAATTTCTCAATATTACCTAAATCATACAAAATGTATGTTTAGTGAGCTGGAACTTGACTTTTATTCAGAGTTCCCTTGTATTTTTTCGACAGTTTAATGTCATGCACATCCGACATAAGGAAGATAATGTTTAAGGTTGAATAGCTTTGACCGAAATGGATTAAAATTTACTCAATTCCTTGACAATTTATCTGAAAACATATTACCACACTCAAGTATGAGGGAAAATATATAAACTACGACTTAAGAAAATTTGAATATGAGGAATGATATGAAAAAGGGCTAAAAGGCATTAAAAGCAGTATTTCCCAAGAGTGAAGTTACTATTATTTAACAAACCCATTAGAGGGTCAAATTATGCAGGGCCACCTAAGGACATTGGCTGCATAGTCAAATAAATATCATCTTTTGGCTGACAGGTTCATTATATAGACTACTTATGCAAGGCCACCTAAGGGCACGTGCTGCATAGTCAGGAAAAATAACTCTAAAAAATTTACTATTCTACTGCTAAGAAGCCAGTGAATGTTTATGGGGATTCAACTTTTCTATAGTATAGAGTTTGTTGTATGGAAAAAGGTATTTGAATATGGAGAAGATATTTTCAATCAAGATTTTTTAAGAATTGGATGAATGTTACTCCTACGAAAGTCTGACCCAAACTTAGGGAAGGAAAATATAAACCATAGGCTTGAATAATTTCAGATCATGAAAAGGAATATGGGACAAATATGCTAAGGATGGCTATTATTGTGGATCCCTGCATATCGTCATTAAGACAAATAAAGACAAAAGAGGATTTCCTCCCATGAATGAAGTTACAACTATTTAACAAACCCATTAGGGTGTTGAATTATGAAGGGCCACCTAAGGGAATTGGATGCATAGTCAAATAATAACATCTTTTGGCTGACAGGTCCATTATATAGACTACTTATGTAAGGCCGCCTAAGGGAACGTGCTGCATAGTCAGGAAAAAGAACTATCGGGTATCAATCCTTTTGTGATTAGAAGTTAATAAAAGGGTAATTAAGATCTAAAAATATTTAAGGTTTAGATTATGACACATAAGAATGGGTATTTTTCAATGTATGTAAAGATACATAGATCAATGCTAACCATAATAACGTTGTGGTTGGGTCCTGAATTGAAATACTGGAATTCACTACGTATCCCATAAGGATGGGAATCAAGCCATACGTAGTTTTTGAAATACATCTTAACGTCATATGGGATGAAAGTATGAGAGATCTTAGTTTAGGGTCATAGAGCTTGGACCATTATAAGAAATACATAGTGTGTGATTTCATGGGGACTTTTCAGCTAGGGGACTGAAAGTGGAATCTGGGGTTAGGCCCAAAAGACTTGTGGCTGGATTCGAAGGACAATCATCCATTCCTATGTATCCCATAAGGATGGGAATCAAGCCCACATAGTTCTAGAAATACCTTCTGTAAAAATTCGGTCCGTACATGTGAAGGGTGAAAAGGGACTTTAGTGCAATGATGGTTTAACCCGAGATAATAGTTTTAGGTATTTCAATGTATGCACATACTTTTTTTTGGAATATAACATGATTTAAAATCAATGTAAATAATGATTCCCTCTTAGGTAAGGTTATCAATGAATATTGTAGTTTATTGTTATACAGGACAAAAATGTTGTACAATTTAACATCATATAGCAAGGACGAAGGTGAACCAATGTAAAGATTTTGATTCTGCGGGCAGTTTCATGAATCAACATCATATTAGATGGAGGTGAACTGATGTGAAGAGATTGGTTTCGGGATAGAACCTTGGGAGGATGCCTACATACCCAGCCTGGAAGGCAAGGATCAAAGTCCGTGTAGTTCAATTAAAGAATTAATTAGTGATCAAGTTGTTTTAGGGGACAATGACCTAAAAATGATGTTGGGACTTCTGCGTGGTTAGCAGCCCAAAGATGGTGCTATGGTTGAAATTTGCCTTAAACTCATTTGAGTCATAATCAGTGTGAGAAAAAAGAGGTAACAACAACCTTAATGATGCACAGTTTAATGTCATGTTGGACATATGAAGGGACTATGCAGTTTAAAGTCTTGCTGTTAGGACTATTTGTGCTGCACAGTTTAGTGTCATGTAGGAGGGAAAAAAATACCTTTTAACATCAGGTAGGACGTATTAAGGGATTTCTATACAGTTTAGCATCATTTAGTTAGGATGATGGGGAAAATACAGTTTAATGTCATGTTGGAAAAAAAGAGGACTGTGCAGTTTAATGTCATGCAGTAAGGACAAAAGAGAACACATTTTAATGTCATGTTGGACGTATTAGGGACTTTTTCACAGTTTAACGTAATTTTGGATGAAAAAAGGATGATACAGTTTAGCTTCATGTTGGAAGAAAGTGCCAATAGTTTAAGGTCATAGGCATGGATTGTTGGTTATGCAGTTTAACGTCTTGCTGGACGTAAGGGAATTCTGTACAGTTTAGCATGATGTAGTCTGGACGTCACAGTTTAACGTCATGTTGGACGTAAGTGCCAATAGTTTAAGGTCATATGCATTGACCCTGTATGGTGCAGTTTAATGTCGTGCTGGACGTAAGGGACATGCAAATAGTTTAAGGTCATATGCATGGAATGTTGATGGTGTATTTTGTGTTTATACAAAATACTTCTTCAAAAATCTGGCATTGGTTGGAGTAGTGATGAGTTCTCCATCAATTGAGATTAAAAAATAAGCTTCATTGGAATAGACCTTATGTATTGAATACGGTCCTTCCCACTTTTGTTCAAGCTTGGGAGGTTTCTTTCCTGGTATCATTGGAGTTCTAAGAACTAATACCAATTCTCCCTGAACTAATGAATGAAGATGAACTTTTCTTTGAAAGCTTGTGCTATTCGATTCTGATAGACTTCCAAGTGGTGCAGGATGCACAATCTTTTCTCATCTAACCATTCCAATTCATCCAATCACTTTTGAGATTGTTTATATATAGATTATTGATCACAAATGGCTACTCTAAGCAAAGGTAATTGAACTTCAATGGGCAAGATTGCTTCCGTTCCATATACTAGTGAATATGGAGTTGACTGCATTGCAGTGCGGGTGGTAGTCCGATAAGCCCATAAAGCATGAAATAGTTTATCAGGCCATGAAATCTTATCTTTATCCACCATCATTTGTAGTATATTTGACAAAGTCTTGTTGAAGGATTTTATTTGGCCATTGGACGCTACATGATACCGAGATGAATGATTGGATTTGATGTTGTATTCTTGATACAACCTCGTCACCTCAGATGAACAGAAGTTGGGGCCATTGTCCATCAATATGGTATGAGGGACACCAAATATGGTAATAATGTTAGACTTGATGAAGCTAACAATGCATTTAGAACTGACTTCCTTGAGAGGTATTGCCTCTGACCATTTGGAAATGAATTCAGTAGCTGAAAGAAGATTCTTAAACTGCTTGGTTGTAGCTGAAGGATAAGGTCCCACCACATCCATTCCCCATGTGGAAAATGGCCACGAGTATTTAGCTGTATGAAGAAACTCTGGGGGGTCGATGAATAAAGTTGGCATGTACTTGGAATGAATGAAACTTCATTGTGAAATCAATAAAATCTTGTATCATTGAAGGCCAAAAGTACCCAAGCCTTCGAATTTGATCAGACAGTCTGTGTCCAGACAGCTGGGCACCACAAACTCCTCCATGCACTTCTTTCCTGAAAGACATTGTCTCTCCACCATCAATGCATCTAAATAGAACTCCATCAAAACCATGATTTTAGAGAATTTTCTCTAGGTGATCTGGGTGATCATAAAGAGTAAAATTGACCACACGTCGCTGGATTTGTTCTTTCCCAGCTCTATCAGATGGAAGTGTTCCATTTTGAAGGTATTCCCTAATAGGTGTCATCCATCCCGTAGTGTGACCGTATGGTTCATGAATGGGAATAATTTCACTGATTTCCTCTTTTCTTATTTGAACATAAGGTGAAATTTTTCGACGATGGGCAATACTGATGCTTGTCTCGTCTCGATTTGGATCCGCCAGAGATGTGGCTATATTAGCTAGTGCATCAACTTGAGAATTTTGTGATCTTGGGACAAAATAAAATGTCGGTTCCGAAGGAAATTATTCCATTAACTCTCTAACGTAATCATACAAAGGGATTAGTTCTTCATTTCTGATTGCATAATCCCCATTGAATTGTTTGATTACCAGGTCTGAATCACCTTTCACATTTAAGTGATTCACTTGTGCTTGAAGCGCCAACTCCAAGCCTGCGATGAGAGCTTGGTATTCTGCTCCATTATTTGTACCGCCTCCCAAAAATGAGAAGGAATAAGGTAACACTGCCTTTTCTGGAGAAATGATCATAATTCCTAAGCCAACTTTGTTGAATTTAGGATCTTCCATTTTCCTCCCTATTGGACTTCTGGAAGCACCATCAAAGTACATTTCCCATGTTTGGAGACTTTCTTGAATAGAGAAGACTTCCTCATTAGGGAGTTCAATATCTGAAGATGTGTCTTCCATTGAAGGATGTTTAGCTAGGAAATATTCAAGATCATGGTCATTTATTGCCTTTTGAGACACATATTGAATATCAAATTGCTGCAAGATAACTTCCCACCTTTCCAGACATCCTGTAAGCATTGGACGTCTAAGGATGAATTTGAGAAGGTTATTAAGTGATACCAATTGGACCTCGTGATGTTGCAGGTAGTGTGTCAACTTCTGAACTGCAAATATTAATGCTAGGCATCACTTTTCAATACTTGAATATCGAATTTCGGCTTCAAGCATAGTCTGACTGAGATAGAAGAGACTGTTTTCATTCCCAGCATCATTCATCTGAGCAATAAAGGTACCCAATGATCACTCTAAAGCTGTCACATCGAGGATAAGTGGTCTTCCTTCAATAGGTGGCATTAACACCGGTGGACTCAAGAGATACTTCTTGAGAATATTGAATGCTTCTTGATATTCTTTAGTCCACTGGTAAGTGACTTATTTCTTCATCAATTTGGTGAAGGGTAAACTTTTGCCTGTGAAATTGGAGATGAAACACCGAATATAGGCTATGTGTCCTTGAAGTCCTCTCAATTATTTCAAATTTCGAGGAGGTGACATACTAAGGATTGACTTTTCCTTCTCAGGATCGACTTCGATACCATGATGGCGTACAATAAATCCAAGGAATTTTCTTGAGGTTACCCCAAAATCACATTTTAAGGGGTTCATCTTCAAATTATGTTGTCAAAGCTTATGGAATATGACTTCCAAAACAACCGAGTGATTAGAACGTTTTTTGGATTTGACCTCCAAATCGTCCACATAACATTCACCAAATTTCCCTAAAAAGGGTTTGAAGATACGATGAATGACACGCTGATATGTTGCACTTGCATTCTTTAGGCCAAAGGGCATTACCCGATAGAAAAAAACACCCTGAGGGGCTCTAAAATCTATAGATTCCTCATCTTCTGGAGCCATTCATATTTTATTATACCTAGAATATCCATCCATGAAGGACAATGCTTCATAGCCAGCTGTTTCATCAATTAATAGTTCTGTAATCAGAACTGGAAAATCATCCTTAGGACAATGCCGATTAAGATCTCTGAAATCAATGCAAAATCTAATTTTCCCATTCTTCTTTTTCACTGGGAAAATATTATCCAACCACTTGGGATATTGAACTTCTATGACCAAGTTAGATTTTATTAGCTTATCCACTTCAGCCTCAATTTTGGAAGCATAGGGTGGGTGTGTTTTCTTCTAGCAGCTTGTTTGAATCCTCGATGTTCTTTTGGTAAACCCAAACGATGAGTGGAAACATCAGGATCATGCCCTGGAATATCTGTATAGTTCCAAGAAAATATTTCTCAATTTTGCTTTAGAAAGGAAATATTCATCTCTTTCTCTTCAAGAGTCATAGCCGCACTAATTAAAGTGGGGCGTGGATCTTCATTTTTACCCGGATTTCTTTCTCTGAGTTCATCCATGGTGGTAGAGATACCTTCTTCAAATGCTAGAGAAGCATCCCTTAGATCTTCTTATTCTTCTTCAACATGTGTTATTTTCTCTGTTTCTACTTGCATAGTAGATGATGAAGCAGAATTTTCATGATCAGAAGAGACGTTAAAATTTTCACATATTAAAGAAGAAGCATCCATTTCCGACCAGATTGATGACGAAGGGTCTTTTTTGGGTAATAAAGAGGAGATTATAGATTGATAATCGACATCATTGTTCACCTCTAACATTGTTATAACTTCTTCTATCCTGGTTGGCGAAGTATAGACATTCTGAATTTCAGCGGATGAAATGAAGACATCTCCATTTGGGCTTTCATCATTGCTTAGTGGATCACCACTTTCTCCCATGCTGTCTGTCTTGATTGCCGTAATTGAAATTATGGATATTTCCATGAGAGTATTTTCATTTGAGTCTATCCTGTCAATTTGACTGATGGGAAACACATAATCTATACTCACATATGTATATGGATTTACTGGAATCTTTTCCAAACCATATGGAGCATTAACTTTGGTAATCTCCCTTGTTGTGGATTCCTCCTTTCCCCTCATGTGGTAGAATTCCGCCTCAATGTACTGAGGTTATCATGTCTTGAACGGGGCCTTATCACCTTATAATGTCCCAACTTGACCATCGAAACAATACTTGAGACATTGATGGTATGATGAAGGGATAGCCGCATGTTGATGTAGCCAGGGTCTTCCAAGCAAGATGTTGAAGGATGATTCTTGATCAACAACCATGAAATCTGAATTGGATACAAGATCTCCAAACCGAGTTCTGAGTGTAATCTCACCCAGTGGTTCTTGTTCATTTTTATCATATCCTTGTAACATCATGGTATATGAAGATAAATCAGATTCTGTGAGGCCCAATCGATGAAGTGAATGAATGGGAATGAAGTTGACTACTGAACCATTATCAATGAAAGATCTTCGGATGTCTACACCATTAACCATTCCAGATAAGTACAAAGGTCTAATATTCCCATGCACGACATCATCTTCATCTTCTTCTGTGAACGATATCACTGCATGGCATTCTGCAAGATTATTCTCTACGTGGTAGACTTCAGCTGCAACAATTTCAGTTTCAAACTCTTGAGGACTTGACAAAGCCTCGATGTGTACCTCTCGAATTTGATTTGATAGATTCAAAGCATCCAAAATTGATAACTTGGCCGGTACTTGGGCCAGGTGTTTCAATACATCATACTTTTGATCCAAAGGTCTGTGTTTCCCAATAAGAATAGGTGGTTTAGTAGGTGCCTTGGAAGTAGATGCATCTTGTATTATGATAGGAGTTGGTAATATTCCTGGATTTGGAAAATTAGACCAATTAGATCCATTTACTTGATGAGAGGATAAAGGTGGAACCTGCAACCGATCCTCCAGAATAACTATTCCAGAACTGAATTTGCTATTGGTGGAAGAACTTTCTTGTTCTTGTTGAGCTCGCTGAAGGGCTCTCCATGAGTTTCTACTGCATACATAGTTCTAGCAGGTGTAGAATTGGAATAGTGGTGTCTGAAAGATCCATGTATTCCCCTATATCCTGAGCCTCTGGAACTTCCTTTGATTCCTCTGTTTGATACAGAGAACCTAGGTTCATCGAATTCAAAACTGTGACTGGCATAAGGATCTTTTAAGTGAATCATATTAACATAACCAAAGATTAACACTTCATTTGATGAAGACTCTACCTGATTAGCCAGTTTAGGTTGTACCGTTTTGTGGGACGATGCCCGTGGCTTTGAAGTAGATGGAATGAAATCTTCCAGAGTCAAAGACAACATAGGATTTGACACATACTCATATTCTTCTGATTTTTCATCTTTCTTTGAATTATGTTTCTCATTTGAGGATTTTTCTTTTGACGGAGGTTTCACTGTGGCATTTACAGTAGAATACACAATTGGTTTCATCAATTGTGTTCGCAAATGGCATGAGTTCGGTTGATCATTTTTCTAACCATCCAATCACTGCATTTCTGCGCATTTTTTCTTTTGGCTTCCTGCCACTCACCTCCTTTCTCTGAATCTGTAGCAGTAACACATGCTACCTGAGCTAAATAACCCTTCAATTTGACTTGTCCCAAGTCAGCCATTTTTTGTAGGAGGTCCTTGAAAACAAATCACTCCTGAATGGGATGCCTCAACATCTAATGAAATGGGCAATAATTGGGACGATATTCATCTCCTTCCTTGTTTAGCCTCTTGGTCCTTGGCAGCTGAATCAAATTATTCTCCAGGGCCGGGATGAAGTAACCAAGAACTTGTACATTTCGGAAAGAATAAACTTTTCTTTTCAACTCATCAAACGGTTTTTGTCATTGATCTCTTTGATCATCTTGACGAAACGAACTCTGTTACTGACTCTTAGGAGGTGGAACCCTTTGGGAAGATGATGGCATTGAAGTAGAAGAAGGTACAGGTGCCTGTTTAAGCATGACTGTAACAGTCTCTGCTCTACCCATTTCCTTCCTGGAGCTGATGGAATTACACAAGTTTTATCCTTAGTCTTCGTAAGAGAATCTTCAATCTGTTGAGCAATCGAAGTAAGGTCTTGAAACCCTACTGTGTATTTCACAGGGATCAACGGTGTACGTAATTCATCATGAAAATTTTCCACAAAAATTGGCAACAATTACTCTTGAGGGAATGCTAAGCATAGGGAATATGTTAATCCCTTCCAGCGAGCAATGAAATCTGAGACCCTTTCATTCTCCCTTTCATTACAGTTTGTAATATCAAAAACTATTTTCATTGGAAACATTGAGCTGAACTGAAGAAGGAATTTTTGGAGAAGAGCCTCTCATCTGGTAATTGACCGGGATTGAAATCTTGTGTACCAGACAAAATTAGGTCCTTGTAAGGACTCTACAAAACACCTGAGCTTAACTGCTTCTTTTTGCTGAAGGGTTCCCATCATAGGATTTCAATGAGTAACCAAACGTGTTAAGTATTGCTCTGAGTCTCCCGAACCATTAAAGATTGGGAATGTGGTACTTGAAAAATTTGATGGGGGAGGAATTGCATCAACCCATTCAGTGTAAGCTCTCTTTTCTGGTTGAATTTGAGCACGGCTTCACACCATAGCTTTTAACTGAGCTGTTAATGACTCAATAACAGTTATTAACTTTTGAGAAACATCCAGTTGAGCTTGGACCTAAACAGGTGCAATGACTGGAGCTGGTACAGATGTGGTGGCTGATACTGCAACTGATGGTTGCACTGCCAATTGTTGTTTCACTTGACCCATAGGATTAGATATGTGAGGGTGTACTGATAAAGGAGGATATTCTTGATCCATCTCAGTAGCCACAATAAATTCCTTTGACTGAATGAATTAAACATGCTTAGGAGGAAGACTACTCTGAAGTAGTTCTGCATTCATCCTCCTCAATTACTTCATTTCATCCTCTTGTTGTGCAAATCTTTGCTCTAGTGTGAGTGATTGGCCTTCTCTAAAGGAACAGTATGTAACCTGATTCTTTCCTTTCCCCTTATTGGATCACTTTCAGAGAGGGGGAAGTGGGTTACTTGAAGGATTACCTAGGTTCTGAGTAAGCCTTTGATTTTGTGTACGCACACCTTCTTCATTTGTGTCTGTGCACACAAATTCTTGACCAGGAACCTCTTCATCTAATTCCACTGAATGAGCCTCATTTGGTGGATCAAAAAAACAACATTGATGACATTAATTGATGCATAACGCATCACACCCCTTCTATCAGCATTTCTGTGATATTGTCTTTTTCCATTCCTCTGACGAGACATCGCCTTCTGTTGATTTGATCCTTCAGGATCATCTTCGCCGACCGTAATTTGGAGGGAATCTCCTAATAATTTGGCTCTTCGTTCCTCTTGAGGTTTCTTCCCCAATCAAGAGAAGACTGAATTTCTCTGAGGAAGGGATTGAGGATTTGAAAAATTCCCTCGTCTGGTGGACTGGGGCTATTCCTACGGTTCCCGCTGAACTCCACGAATCCTATTTAATGATTCTGAGGGTTGGTTTAATAGAGTCCCCAGCCTTTCATGAAGGGGTGGCTCTTGACATTCTATGTCTGAGAATTTCTTAAAAGCTCTCCTGATCTTAAGGACCTTGTTCTGAAGATTAGTTGGATGCATCAACCTCCATCCACTTTTATCACCTGGTTCAAAAGACTGTTGGATGATTTTTGACACTTCTGTCACTTGATGATGTGCATGCTCCATACGAGAAGCTTGTTCAATATTCTCATTCGCTTGATGCATGAGTAATTCAAAAACCTGTTCTCTATATTCTTTGTTTTGAGAGGAACTAGTTGATGCCTGTTCTTGGGAAAGATTTTGATTACAAACAAAACCCATTGACATTGGCTGGCCATGGGCAATAACATTGCAAGAAACCATTTTCGGCGGGCTTTGCTGACTGGAGAGAAAAGTGAAATGTAGTGCTCCATGAACACCCCATCCCCTGATATGAATACCATATGGGGAATTGGAAATTAACTGGTGAAATTTTCTTAGTGTTCCATGACATGAATGCAGAAGGGATCTCTACTTCTTTTCAACCATCGGATATCGAGAGACTGATAGAGATTCCAAGTCGATTTGGCGTTGTAACCCTTCTATTATCTTAACATTATTTTCATATTCATCATAAGAAAATACTTTTTTCAATTGAAAAAGAATTTTCCATATGTTGAGGAGAATATCATGAATTCCATCTTCCTTCAACATCTCTGGAATATAATACTGAGAGTCGGCCAAGGGCCAAATCATGACTGGCACTTCACCTTTTGCTAGTTGTTTTATCATGTTCAACATTTCCTCTTTATCAATCAATGAAGATTATTCTACCTATTTAGACCAGAGCTGGTTCTTTCTTGTTTCTTTATCAGATTCAAAAAGACTGTTAGAGAATACACTGATCAAACTAGAAGATGAATGACCCAGGAGTGGTTCAAAAAATGACCTACACCCCGGGATATCTTCTGATTGAGAAAGTATTTCACTTGCTAATGGAAAAGCATCAGACTGGATTTACTTTTGAAAGTGCCTCATGATAAGAGGTCTTTCTTGTCACTGCATTGTCTTTTGAAGAATTTTCCAAACAATGTGAATTACTACTGCAGAGAGGGCTTTCACAGTTAAATTCATCATCATGGGGAGGACGACCATGGTGGGTTACAACAAAAGATGAAACATTTTTCTCCTTGGTCTTCTGACCACAAAGAGGGTTCTTGTGGCCCTCATCTGAAGATGAAACTTCGAAATCGACCGAATTGTCATGAAGCAAGCCTTTATAAGGAAGTATCTGATGCAGGCATTCAGAATTAATGTTCCCACTATTGGGAACTAAGAGAGGAGAATCTTAAGTTGAAACAAATAGTTTTTTGAGTGCATCAAGAACTCCAGCATTGAGTAAGGCCTTGTTACAGATTGGCCCTTGATTTCATGACTATGCTGGGTGGGTCATCTTCTTAGATGACTTCTTACTCAATTTGGCAAGTGTATGTGCCTGCTTAAGAGAAATGATCAGGTTAGGCTAATTATCTCCACTCAAACAAGGTGTATGTGCCTGACTTGGTTTTCTGTATGATATGGGGGAGTATGCCCCACAAAACTCTTGGACTGGAACAGATGTGTGTGTCTATTCCAGAGTGAATTGTTGATGTGTCACTCCAATGATAGGGATAGATTTATGTGTCTTTCCCTGAGATGCTACTAAAGCTGTTATAATATCCTGACAGGCATCCATGATATGAGCAGGGATTTGCTTATGCTCTTTCACCATTTATAGAATATGCTTGGTGACTTCAGCTACCAGAATGGGGATATACGTCCATTCCGTGCTTAGAGTAGGTGTGTGTTCCTTCTCCTGTCCTCCTTTTCCTATTTGTGAATCCTGACAGTACTCAAGTGTGGGGGTAGAGAGTTGAGTCTACCCCATGTTTTTCGTCGGAGCATTCTGACTGACTTCTCCGAATGCTACCAAACGAGACTGTTGGTAGGCTTGATCAATACTAGAATTTGTATGTGCCTACTGATTGCACTTCGCCGAAAATGGTTGACAAGCTCCATCATATTTAGTCAGACGAGCCTGCTGACTAGCTGATGATTTATAAACAGGTGTATGTTCCTGTCTGTAGTACTCTGCTAGAATTGCCTGGCGGGATTGGCGTGATGCTACCAGATGAGTCTACTGTAAAACAGAATTAAAACGGATGGGTGTGTGTGCCTGCTCTTTGCTTTCCACCAAGTTAGGTTGGTGTAATTCTCCGGATATGGCAGAGATGAGAACCTGTACACTATTGACCGTATTTCGCCTCGGGCGATTCATCTTGCCTGCTCAGGTTCGAGGAACCTGAGCCGAACACATGGAGTTGATACCCTCATCATGTTGAGGGTGAACTGCCGCACAAGTCTGGTGGTGATTGTTGATGGGAGCCCTCGGGAAGGACTCCTGTCTCTTTGAATTAAGGCCATGAGGGGCCTACTCATTCACCTCCCCCAGAATATGGGAGGGACTGGTGATTGTGTTCCGGGGATAACGACCCGAAACGGTTGCAAACGGTGGTTGGAACCACCTGTTTCTTAATCGCTAGTCGTTGCTGTCCGGACGACAAGGGTGAATTGTACATTTGGAGGGCTTGTCAGGCGGCCTCCATAGTCGGAATGGTATCGTTTTGACGGTACTCCATAACCAGCGCATTTGATACCCAGTGTTGAAGATGCTGAGTAAGTGATGTAATCCTCAGAGTAGATGACGATCTAGTAGGAGTAGCAATAGTGAAATTCATAGGAGAGGTTTTCACAGATATGGACATAAGAAAAGCCATTCTCGTAATGTAGAAGATCTTGTAAAAGAGTGTATGTTTGATATAACAAACATAATCAAGAGAAGTTCGACTACTACATCTTTTGGATGAGCACATATTTTATTGATTGTTTTGTTGGCCCTCTCATTGAGTTTTAAATAGGGGCCTACCAAATAAGTAAAACATCATTTTAACATGGTTAAGGATTCACGTCGGGTTCACCATTTTTTGTTTCCTCTGGAATTGGGGATGGCCTCGTTGATTGAAGGTTCAAACATTCCAAGAGGTTTCTAACGTGTTTTTTTCATAGAATCGGAAACATCCAATGATTCCAAATCAATTTGGACCTACCTTCCAAAGGTATGTTCTTATTAGTTGTGAACTGATAAGACTTATGAATTTTCATTGGTCGAGAGGATGGGAGGTCGGAATCATCACACCTTTTTGAGGGGAATTATTGTCTACTCTGGGACTCTCTTTATACATTTATGTTATTCCCGTGAATCCTTATTACATTACCAAGTATAAAATGAGATTTTCTTTAGATATGACAATCAATTATTAAATATGTAGGAAATTTAGAGAATCTTTTATATGTATTCTAGGTTCTTCATCGATAGAAAATCATCTATATTTGTTAGATATTTCTCAGTCAATGGTATCCTTTAATACATTAAAGTCTCTTGGTCATTTCGATGACCATATTGTTTTAAAGCCACTCAGTGGGGCACTTGAAATTTATTTTCATCCAGAAGGACATGGATTATTTCAGAATTGGGATTGTACCCGCAGATAGCCTACCTACGTATCCTTTGTTTAGAAAAGGAATCAGAACCCACGTAGTTCGAATAAGGGAGTATGATGTTTATTGTATGATTGATGGCTCAGAGAAAGATGTCATAATTACTTTTACACTCTAAGCTCACGTGAGTCATGATCTGTGTGAGAAACAAGAGGTATTGGTAAAACCTGACAATTTCTCCATGAAATATGCAATCATAAAAACGATGTGGGGATTATGTATGTATGACTACCCAAATAGATGAAGATTAAGATTTACTTCAGGGAAGAAACCCAGGAACATGGTCCATATTGGTATATGTACTTTATGGAGATTAGGATATTCTAATCTTGGGGCCTACTCTTATGGACGGTTTCCAAGTTAGGAGGGGACTTATGATTGGGTTCTACTCCTAATAAGGAGGCCAAAATCAAAATTAAATTAGGACTGGTTGAGAGAAATTAAGACTGGGGCTTACTCTGGAAAAGGAAGCCAATGTTAAGGATTCTCTCATCTCAAAGGATGAGGTTGAATGAATGAACTCTCTATCTTTAGTGATGTAAAATATGTGTAAATCACTAGGTTTTGAGAGATGTTCCATAGAATTCATTTCAGATAAGGAAAAAAACAAGGAAATCATGCCATAAATGTCTTTGGAGAGAGTTCTAAAGGTTTAATCCTGAAGAGGAGAGAGGGATAGGTGTAAGAGGGGTGAAATGGGCAGGAAGGGCACCCAAAAAGAGAGGGGCGCACAAGTCCTAGTGGGCGCGCAGGTACTGCGTGGGTGTGCAGGTATACCTGCGCGGCACATGGCTACTTGAGTGACTTTTATCCCTTGGGGTAATACATGGGTGATACTTGGATCAATCCCTTAGTACTATCCCTGAGGGCTTACAGAGGTTTGGTGCATAAGTTCTGGTTAAGGAGCAAGGCGGCGCGCAAGTGTGGTCATTTCCCTTAAGTTCTGGCCACTCAGGCACCCAAGTGTTGATGAATTTCAACAATTAGGCCTTCCTCCCCCTCTCTAGATCTTCCGTTCTTGGTAAGATGTTACTTAGAAGTATCTGGAAGCCTTTTGAAGACACTAGGGCACCTGAAGCTCAAATTTGAGGTTCTGGAATTTTTCGTCCTCGAAATGGGGGGGGGGGGCACAGGGGTATTTATAGGCTGGAGAGACGCTAGGTGAATTTTCAAAAAGGGCACGCAGGTCACTTGCGGGACCATTAGGTGGCACGCAAGTGTACTTGCACGACCAAGAGGGAACTTGCGTGACCTAAGTGCATTTGAAGCCTTGTTCAATCCTTTGTTAATTTCTGATGTTTTTGTCAAAGGATAGATCACTTTATGCTAATGCATTTCCCTTTGCATTCGTTTAGACTCTGTGATGAAAAGAAGCGTCAACAGTGTCAGAGGGCATTTTATATCGGATGGTACCCTCAACAGGTAACTGAAGGGTGATGATGGGATGGTATTAGTGATGGAAGATAGTAAGGTCCCTCTTGGGCGGCTCCTAAACTTTAAGGGAGCTGTATCTAGCATCCCGATCCACCTTCCTCAGATACGGAAGGTGGCAGTTATCATGCTCCCATGATAAGATCTCAAAGATATTGGATGTAGTGATGAGATCCATAAGTTTATTAGTATCCTTTCCTAGAAAATGATGTCTCACTGGATATCACATCTAAAGGAAATCATGAATAGCCTCTGTGGTTGGGATTGTACCATATCGATGGTACTCTCAAACCATCAAATTTTCTACCTATCATTGATGTTTTCGTGTAGGTGAGACTATTTTATGAGCTGACTACTCCAATAATTCGTTGGTATATTACCTTATTGAAGTCAAGTCCATCGCATGATCAGTTGCCCTAAAAAGTACAAAGAACCCAAGAGCCTAATCTTACTGAGCTTGAGTGTCCAGCCGATTGAATATCCAACCCTTTATTTGTGTGGGGTAGGGGAATTTATAGGCATGGGAACCCTCGGTACTCACTGGTTTGGGTGGCATATCTGGCGCAAGTCCAGGATGGAGTCAATGAAGGGACCTAGCACCACATAGTTTTGTGAGTCTCTGTTGTGGATTTCTTCCAGTGTGTTACCTAATTTTTAGTGATCACGAGTCTCTTCCTTAATCAGACTATTTCTTATTATTTAATACTCTTTTGATCATGATATTTTGTCAAAGGACCTTCATGTTTTTATTCCAACATGTCTGAGGTCCCTCATATGATTCAAATTCTTGTGGGAAGACACTCACGATACCTTGGGTTGCACGTCTGAGGGTCTCACAGGACATCGATGCGGGTGCACTGGGTGTGTCACATGGCTTTCAGTGACTGAAAGTACCTATCTCCTCCTCCATTTTAATCCCCATTTTTTAGGTAACAAAGGATGAGAGTCATACTGGATTCCATGTGTCTCATAAAGGGTATTTCTTTTATTTTTTGGAGATGCGTAATGTGACCAATGTGGGATGGATGGGTGTGTGTGATCACTTCATGGAAAAATATATCCATTCATCCTTAGATCAATGCGGAGTCTCCTGTACATGTGTGAGGACTTCTGTGCGGAAAGGCAGAAGTTCCATAGAGGACTCGCGATGTCTCGCGGATCACAAGGGGTGCATCGTATGACTTTTAGCTATCGCAAACACCTCCCGTCTCCTCCCTTTCTATTTCCATTACATTATTTTACAAAGATAAGGGATCATGTGAGTAGGAATGATTAATATCTTTTATTTTTGCTTGATTTTTGGAAGATGTCTCTCATGACCAATATGGGTTATACAGAGACTGTGTAAGCATGTAGTGGAAAAGTCTATCCTTTTGTCATTAGAGCACCATGGGGGTTTCCTGGACATGTTTGAGGACTTCAGTACAGTGAGGATAAAATGCCATGGAGCTTTTGTGAGGCGAGGTAGACGTGTCGCCAAGGAATCGTGACATATCATAGGTCACTCAAGGAGTGATTTTAATTCCTTTCATCGATCGTGAACTCCTATAACTTCCTCACCATTACCTGGTTTGTTTGGTATTAAAAACTCTTGGAGTTAATTAAAGACTGCATACTTATGACAAAGGGATTTTATTCCGTCTAATGGAGACCTGGTGCATAAGATTCATGACCACTGGGGGTATCTAATTTTAGGATGTTATCTTTCTTTATTATTAATGGATTTTGGATGGTTTTTCGGGTTCTTTCCAATGAAAACCCACACGGACTAGGGGCACTCATTCAGTTTTCTGGGTGCTCTGCAAGAGTATGTAGGTTTGCTAAAGAGGGATTTATGGGGCTAGTTGTGGGAGATGTTCCTTACATGTGGTCTTTGTGTGACCTTGGCATAGTCATGAGATCGTGAGTCTCTTAGAGGCTTCTCAAATCTTCAACCATCCCATTCTTACTTGATTTCATGAGGAAAATAATAATTCCCGTATTTAGGAATTTCCTTCTTTTGTGACTTTTTTGGTGCTTATTTGGCAGGTGTCAACATTCCTGCATTATGTTTTGAGAAAATTTGTAAATGGGTGTTAGGTTAATAAAGAAATCCATTTTTATATTAATAAAGTGCCTAAAACATACCATGCATTTAAAAAAAAGAAGCATGAGGCGTAATTTCTAAAAATGAATTGATTAATGTGAGGGGAATATATAATATATATTAATAAGGGAAAAATTAACTTATAAGAATGTAATTTGGGTCGTATCAAGGAAGTGAGAAATGGAGCGGTGGTGCATGAAGCCCATGAGAGAGTGATAAATGAAGATGTTTCTTTTTTAGACATTTATTCCATTATTTCTTATTCCTTTTACATTTATTAAACTATGGATTTAACTTGGGAATTAATGATACTGGTTTGAAATTTGATGAAATGTTCCTGTTCAAGTGTGGGGGTGATGAAGCCACATTTTTTCATAATTTTTATTTTATTTTTTTGTATAAATAATATTTGTTTAATAGTATAAATACAAATATTTAGGTTTTATTATATGAATAATGAGCTAAATTCCAACTAGACTAAATTTCAATTTTAGCAGTTTTGTTAATTTTTTAGAATTTATTATAAATGCACCCACTCTTTAATTTATATAGATTCTAGAATTAAATGGTTAATGGAATTTTATTCCTTATTTCTTCATTGATTTAATTATTTTTAATAAACATGAACAAGGATAAAATGAATTTTAGTTTCCACAATATTATTGTAATTTATAGAAATATATATGATATATTTCTTGAAGGTTATTGGTGCCATGAAGTGTTAAATTTTATAATTTATAGACTTTTGAAATTCAGAAAATATTAAAGTCCATCGTACGATACATAACACTTTCTCACTGGAAGAATCCAATAGTAATGCATGGAATATTAAAGATTTCCAAACATGAGAAATCCACTAGAGGAAGATGATATATAATTTATATTTCCCAGTGAAGTTTCATATGTAAGATATTGAATTTTGAGTAATTTAGAGAATATGTTACACGTAAGATACCCCCTTGAGAAGATGATATGTAAAATATTTCATATGGAAGTGACTGATACATAATATTTTGACCTTTTTGAAATATGGAGGAAGATAGACTAATACTAAAATTAGAAGATTAAGATTATACACTGTGGGATACTTTGTAGCATCATGAGGGACTAAATTTCTGAAATTATAAGAATGGATAAGGATTGAATTTAAATGAATTCATTTCTCCTATTTTCTAAAAAACAAGTTAAAATTTATTTGATGTATCCTTATGGAATTAATCCATAAGAGGAGAAATATTAATATAACAAGGGGAATATTTAGCCCAGGAATATTAGAGAATAATCATTCTAGTGGAATCTGAAATCTTCGACTTATACATTTGGAGAGGATCTAGAAAAGGGGGCTTAATTTTGAAGTATAGGAGGAGGAAACATAAGATACAAAGATATATATATATATATATATATATATATATATATATTAACCTATCCATTTGTAAAAAAGATTCAAAAAATTTCCTTTAGAAATTATTTGATTTAGTTTACGGATTTCTATACTTTTCTAAATTTTAATTAATAGTAATTCATTATATTGTGTTATTTAATTCTTCTTTCTCGTTTTTGAAGTTTAATTTTATACATGTGATTAAAAATCACTCAACAATGTGAGAGTATAAACCAAGGACCACCCACTAGATGAAAACAAATTTTTCATATTTGGCACACCTATATTTTTATTTCTTATTCTATTTTAGGGATTTAGGATATTTAGGTGTTTAGGTGGATGATAATTCTCCACACTTATTTTTTCCTTATTTTGTTTATTACTTCTATAATCCATTTCCCTCTCCCACTTCATGATTAGTGGGTGTATAAGGGTATTATTGGTTTAATTGGTGGGTATACACATGACTTTGATCTACTTGAGACTGTGGTAGGAAAAGAACTTAAGATTTTTCCTGAGTGTGATGTCTATTCACACTATTCATGTAATAAGAATGTGTGAAACTAGTTGGAATCACACAAGGACTTAGACTAGGTAATCAAGGTAGTGAGACAATATGGGATCACAAAGGTTGAATCCAAGGGGTTCACTTGCATTTATTTTTTTAATGAATCTTTTTTATGTCCTTATTTGATTTTTATTTCATTACACACATCCTCTCTATTTCTTTTTATTCCATTAAACATAGAAAAAAAACAAAAATAAACCTAAGTTCTAGAATAGTGAGTGTTATAAACTAGGATCCTTGTGAGAAAAACTTGTGGTCTTCTCTGAGTGATAAATAAGGGATTATAAATATTATTTTGATAGAGATCAGTAATGAGAATATTCCCCATGAATTATAATATAGGTAATTTTGACTATAAGGGTTGATTGGAGTTAAAATTTATTCCGATGGAAGATCCTTCCACTTGTGTTTGTGAAATGACAACATAGGTTACTATATGAATAGACTTGGGAATGAGAGGTTGAGATGAAAGCTCAATAGCCTGAATTTATTTCTCAAAAGTCGTGTTAAAGATTCTTGGGGACAAGAAGTCCAATGATGGGGATTTTATGGTTACCCTCATCCAATGAGTTATTATTTTATTTTTAATTTTATCTTTTATACTATTAAATGAATGAGTTAGAGTTTTAATGAATTATTATTAAATTATGAGGAATTTATATCATTAATAGGTTTTTTATTAGATATTTATTATTGGTAAATTTAGAGTTAAAATATGATTTCATTTAAAATGATTAATTTATGGTATAAAGGTTATTTATGTTTTTTATTCTAATATTTAGACAATTTTTGACCATAATTTAGTTTTCCTATGATTTAGTTCAAACTATTTTATAATTTAATGGATTTTTATTTTAATAACTAATTACTATTGAATTTGTCTCGGAGTTTAAATAGATTTCATGAAAAATTGTGTTGATGACATAAATACAGTCTTAAATGTTTTGGTAACAATATTTGAATTTCATCAAATAGATATGATAAATGTTTTTGTGGATAAATAAATATATATACATTTATTTTAAATGGGTTTTAAATATTTTTTGTCTAGATTTTAATTGTATTATATTAAATGGGATTGTTAGCTGTTTTGGGAAGCAATTCTATTAACAATTTGATCTGACCTTGTTTTTTTACTGCTAGATTAATTTGAAAAGTTGAATAACATATATTTTAAAGGGGTGTCCAAATCATAGGATTTTATGAAAATAAATTGTTTTTAAATCAATCACTGTAAAATAAGTTTTTGTTTGTTTCTATTTGAAATATATTGACCATTTCACTACTATTGTTTCACTACCAAGAAGACCATTCTTAAGGAAGTCAAGAAAATTTGGAATCACAAGATAGAATAGTAATGGGAATAATGTTTCATTTGTTGTCAAGGAAGTTCCAATATGTTTTTGGTGTGTTTTTGAATGAATTGGTGTTTCTTGGATAATTTTCATGGATTTATCAAATGACCATGTAATTCATGTTTGGACAATTCTCCTTGTTAATTTCGACAATTGTTGAATTGATCTTAAGTTTAAATACATGTTTAATTAACAGAATAATAATTGTTATAGAAATTAAGTATTTGTTGATGAGATCATTAGAATATGTATTCCAGAGTTCATATAATAGGAGGAACTTGATTAAAAAAAATAAAAGTAATTGTATGAAAGGAAATTATAAAGGACATAAAAAAGAATATTTCTTGATCCTTGGGTCCATAGGTTGTAATTTGATTATAATTTTCTTTAAAATAAATATTATATACTTAGAATATAATTTGGGGATTATAGAAAAAAATGGACTAACCATTACAATGCCACATGGCCATCCCATCGACCACCCTTGGGGACCTAAGGGCCAACCCTGTGGGAGATCTGGATTAAGGTGGCATGCACGATAATAAAGAGTGCTCCATGTATAGTTCCACCAAAGAGCGAGCCTATGTGTGAAAACTGATGGTCCAATAGGTTGGATAAGCCATGTATTATGTATGAGTAGTGTAGTTTGAGTGTTGATCCCCTTCTTCCAACTCAAACCAATGGTAGTAGTGTTTGTTATAAATAGAAGAACTCAAACTAGTCTCCGACCAATGTTAGACATGGGTGCCATTTTTACTTTCATCTGTATTAAAAACATATGGAAATCACTATATGGGCTCATTCTATTTTAACTATACTATTAGATCTCCATAGAGTCATTGTTATCTACCTTTATCCTTGATGGTTCTTATATTTTTCAGAGTTCATAACTGAACTTCCATCGATTTAGTCGAGTCTTCCATAATTATCATGAGGACAAGATGATGAAATTTAGAATCTTTATGCATGAATGTGTGAGATAAAGAATTATGTGAATGTTTAATGAAAATGAATTTTTAGTAATATTTTCATGAATCCCAAATACATGGATGTGTTTGAGGTTTTTAATGATTATAATTGGGTGATCCTCATTCCATGCTCATGAAAAGAGTAAAATGCTAACTCCTATAAGAAATAATTCCATGGTTTTACACATAAGTATTTGGATAAATATGTAATCCTTCATTGAATTATGATTCCATTGGATGAATTTTTTTAGATATTTGGTGTGTCTTGATATGTTTATTTGGGTAGTTCGAGGAAAATTGTTTTCCCTATAAATACCATAGCCTGAAGTTGTGTTGAGGTGCTAAATATTTTTAGAGAAATATTTATTTCCTAAATAAAAAATACATTATATAGAAATATTAATTGAGAGTATAGAATCCATACCATGATACTATTATGTGTATTAGAAGAAGAATTTTTGGTCTTACCCACTTTGGAAACACATACTCTGGGGTTTCAGGAAGAACATGTTTTCTGAAACCATACCAGTTTTCACAAACCATTATATGAGCCCTTTCTTTCTTTAACTATAACAAATCATATTGAAAGGTATACTAGAGGGTAGTGTATAGTGTTCTCATAACTTTATGAATATATTTACATGAATAATAATTTGTGCATATGTTGTAAATTACACACAAACACTATCTTTTGTGATGGAATCTAGAGAAAAACTATACACCCATTTGGGTTTTCATGGAGTATTTTCATGAATATGCCTCCATGTTACAAAAAAAATGCATGAGGATTTTCAAGAATCAATTTAGTGTTTATGTTCTTGAAAGGAAGTGTGAAACTATAGAGTTATTCACGAAGTGAATAAAGAACTATGCATACACATGAAATAATTCATGCTTAAAATTGAGAAGCACATAAAATATTAAGGAGAATAATATTTTCATGTGATCATGAATATATATCATGAAGTTTCATTGAGAAAATGTGAGAATTAATCACACACATATAATAATGTTTGTATGTTTATTTTTAAGAAGAAATAATTATATCACAAACATTTGTTACATTGATGCGACTGATTATCTATAGGTGATAAAAATTATTGATCAAGATCGATAAACTTTATTACAGGTTGTTGAAGATACCTGAATTGTACAAGATCAAGTTAGATCCTACAAGATCGTTGAGGAAGATCCAGATATTATACTATAGTGGATCAATAATTTAACAGAGGTGAAATATTTTGGTTGGTTTTAGGGGCAGGTGAAGACTTTCAGTTAGATCCAGAACCAGAAGGATTCTCCTAGTTGGAGCCAGAGAAGGAATCCTTTCAGTTGGAGTTGGAAGCAATAGGATTCTCTTAGTTGGTATAGGAGAAGATGAATTTCAGTTGGATTTTTAAGAAAGATAATTCTCTGAGTTAGTGTTGGGAGCATTGTAAAAACATGTTTGATAGTGAAGAATCTGTAACTGAGGAGAATAACTAGTTGCGGTTAGGACTAGTCTTTTATTGAACCTTGTAAATATCTTATGACTCTCAATATCTATTATTTTAACTAAATAAGATGTTTATAGATAATATTGAGTAGATCTAGAACCATAACAATTTTTAGAAGATGAATTGAAAATAAAAAGATTTACTAAAAAGAAACTGCTGATTCACCCCTTCCCTCTCAGGGGTCAATATGACCTGGGGCACTACACATAGGACTACTATGTTCATTTTTGGGATGGTGTATATCGCTTATATCCAAATTATGTTTATTTTGATAAAATATGGAGATGGAAACCACTGTTAGTTTTATACTTGAGTGAGAATTGTTTTTATCACTATAAACATTCTCATGTGAATCTATACAAGTAGATTAATTCATGATAGGATGTAAAAGGTTTTGAAAGATCAGTGTGTTTTGAACTAAATCTTTACTTAGATTAGAGGAAACATACATGGGTAAATATAGATATTTTCTGTACTATAGTTCCATTTTAGATGTATTTCAAGGTTATTTAGTCTAAGATGGTCGGATTGGGTTGTATTATCATGTTTTCTGGTTGTGGATTCCTTTTAGGTCTTAGATGTAATTTTTGCATTGAGAAATTATCGGAGAATTAAGTAATGTTCCAAGGGACCCTTTAAACTAGATTCCTAGTTGTCATGTGTTATCCATTATAGGGATTCAATGTTTGGGTGGTTAGAATTAGCTGGGGAAATAAAGTTTTTTCAACTTAATTGATGACATGGGGACTTGTTAAGTCAGGTCATTTGTTGATTAAAAGAGATGATGGGAATAAAGGGAGTTACCTTCAAAGGATTATTGAATTTAATATTCCAGACCTAACATTTAATGAGACTCTTCTCGAGCAATAGAGAGATCCTAACCTAACTTCAACAAGAGTTAACAAACAAAGAAAATAATTAATTCTCTAAGGGATGTTATTTTTCTTCTTTATTTCTTAATTCATTATTGAATCTATGTATTTTTCATATGTTATGAATTGTGTTTGGATGCTAGATTAAACAGGATATCATTGTAGTCATTTCAGGTGAATTTTTGTTTTTTTCTCTTGATTTTTCCTTCTTCTCCATTCAATTGTTCTTTACAAAAATTCTATGAAGATGATACTATATTTATACTACTTGAGTTATCCATTGATGAAAGTTATGTTATTAAATTTTACCATCTCTATTCACCTATAAAATTATTTATTTTAATATTGAGTAAAATTGTTAACATATTAAGACTTAATTCAACCCATTCTCTCATTTTCAAGATTTTCAATCATCTTAAATTGCATATAGGATTTGTATTTGAATGAATTTTAACACACTCATTAAAGAATATGTAAATATAACCAAGATGATGACCTGGACACTTTTATTTATTATTATTTTTATAGTTCTATCACTCGATAGAGGAGAGTCTATTTTAATTATAAGAGGCAATACTCTAAACATTTTGCTAAAATTTTAGTGTCAAATTAACTTCTAATAGTTATCATTTTTATGAATAAAGAACATCAGGATGCATAAAATATGTATTCTCTCATATCATTAATTTAGCACAACTCTAATTTTTTGACACCCTAGTTATTTATTTTTACATTGTTAGCATCTCACTTTTAATTCTCCACATTCCCACCTCAAACATCAACTCCATTTTACTACTTTAATTTATTAGAGATAAATAAATTCCTTAGATCACTCACCATGATTCACTTAGGTTTTAACCTTCACTAAAATACTAGTTAAGGTATATAAATGAAATTTTGATAGCCGTGATGACCCCCAACCCAATTAAAATTTGGTATCATTGTCCATGTAGTGGTGAATTTGAGTACCATTTACTTTTTAGAAAAAATACAATAAAAATATAATTTTTTTAAAAAAAATAAATATATTGAAATTACTCATTTTTGTTGTTTGGGAAGGTTTGGTATGCTATTTTAGTGTGTGATTGAGTGGAAACATTTGTTTATATTATTGTAATTGACTGTTTAAAAATTAATGGACTATCACTGGGGGTTTAAATCAATAATTTTAAAATTATTATGTTTGTTATGGTTATTATGGGAATAATTCTTTGTAGTGTTCCTATAACTATCTATATAATCACTATCAATTTTAAGAAAATAAATTCAATTAAGCCTAAAGATAAAGATCAATCGAATATAGAACAATTAATGCATGATTGAATGTTATATTTAACCAATTATAATAATATTAAGAATATATAATCCAAAAATTACAGAATAAAACAAGGGATCATTATAAAAAAATTAAAAGATCAATAAAAAATTGAATGGGGGATAGTGAAAATGGACTGGAGGACTCTGAGGTTGATCATGTTGTGGAAACTGAGGAAGAATAATTTCTCACAATAATAAAATTACTAATTAAAGAAAATTTCTATCATAAATGTTAGGATAACCTGAGGGAAGGTGAGGTAGAGGGTTATGAGAGTGAACAAGAACAAAAATAAGAATTCCCCATTTTTATCGTGCTTCCTAAATGTGAAAATATTTTTTATTTAGGATTTCCATGGAAATGAAATATTTGGTAGAGCAAAAACATAAGAATTAGGATTTAACTATTCAAAACTATCCTACTTATTTTTTAATGTTAAATAATGATATAATGATATAATGATGAAACATGGATAATTTATGTAAAAAAACAATAATTTAGAAAAATTAACTTTGAAAGTATTGAAACATTAGTTTAATTTGATCTACAATATTTTTGAATTTTTAAATAAATTTTTTTTCCACTTACCTTATGATGATGAGGATGAGGGTGTGAAATTTGAAGAAATGTTAGTTTTTGAATAATCTATTCTTGGTCCTCCCACCTGTGATTTCTTCAAATCCCTATTCAAATACATAGAAATTATTATTGACCATTCAAGGTGAAATGGGATTAGTATAGAATTTATTTATTCTAATTTTCATAAAACTGAACTAGACTTATTCTCCCCTTAATTTGAAATGGAACACTCAAATTATCTTGTACTTTATTTTCAGGTCAAACTTTTGGAATTTAGAATTGAAGAATAAGTTAAACACACACTATTTGTTTTAATAACAAACAATTTTTATGGGTCAGTGAATGTTGGTAACATTTTAATAGTTGATGAAAAAACTGAAGAAACTATAACTTGATACTCCCATAGAAAATTCATCGCCCCGACCAACACTATGACCATAATCACTTGGTGCAACATAGTTATCTCTACAACCAACCTCATTATGAAAAACCTCACAATCATTGTCATCTTCAACACCATCTCATGCATCTATCATTTTTATACATTTTATTCGTGTGTATATCTTAAATATTTTTCATTTCATCTATTGAAAAATAAATATAGATTTAATTACAAATTCATCACTAATCAGTAAGTTAAAAAATATAATATGTGACATGACATAATTTATTCATACCAATTATCAAGACAAACACGGGTTAAGTGGTTACTTGACATAATCCAATAATTGAGAAGTAATTCTTACTAATCATGATAAATTTTCATTTGATTTATTGATATTTTTTGGGGTTTAAATCATTATAGTTAATTGGTTAATAAATAAATATTTCTAATTTATTTAACAAATGTTTAATATAAGGTCTTTATGAAAATAACTCAATGGATTCCCAATGAGTGCTCTATTTCTTAGTGATTGGAATATTGGAGAATTGTGGAGAAATGGTGGTTGTGGAACATTAGTGTTTCATAGTGTCACATGGATTTAATAATATTTTTATTTTTATTTTTATATTGTTTTAATATGAAATGAAATATCATGAAATAGAAATAAAATGAGGTTTTCAAAGAATGTTTTCAATGTCTTGTTATTATAATGGTTTAGAAGTCAGTTTGAAAATGTAAAGTTGTATATCATAATACATTCCAATATAATAAATACTAATGGTTTGAGTGGGGATTAACAAAAGTTATTTGAAATCATTGGGGGTTATTTAAATTAAATTATGTTATTTTATATATATATTATTAGGAATTTTTTAAATCAACCATGTATTTTGATATTATTTGATGGTTTTCACTTATTTTTTCTATTTTTAAGGGTATTTAATTTTTGGTATTTTTTATTTTTCTTTTAATTTATGTAATGTTTGTTTAATTTTGTATGTTTATCCATGGATGGTTTGATTTCATAAAATGTAATGGAGACTAAGACAATTTAAAATTCATGGGGGTAACCACATTACCTCTATTAATTTTTTCACTTTTAAAATTCATGGATTTAGATCAATGATTATAGAATTTTTGATAAATCACCCATGTTTAATATAATGTTTTCAGGGGTTTAGGTTCCTAAGAACTTGTAACTTGAAGTAAATTATACATTTATATTCATTAATTTTGTATTCTCTAATATGTAAGGTGACGTTTTAATGTATTGGTTTATGTTTTTTGTCATTTATGTTAGTTTATAAAAATGATGTTAAAGTAAAATCTTGTAGTTTTTCTAAATTAAGGTCTTGATTGTACATTATAAATTAAAATATTCATGAACCCACACACAAAGATATATATATATATATATAGGATTTTATTCCATGTTTTCTTGAAAATAATAATATAGTTTCAAATATGGAGACTTTAGTTAAAATAAATTTTTGACAGGTGTTGGTTGGATATATTCGGCATGAAAAGGTTTAAAATGGTTTTGTTAAATTGAAATTTAGGGTTTTAAAAAGAGGGCTATTGAAAATAGAGGTAGGGTTTAAGTTGTGTGGAATGTGTTTAAAGGGGAATTGGCCTCAAGGCATAAGGATTTATTTTTATGTAATGTATTCTCCAAAAATACATTTTAAATTGTGGTTTAGTTTTTAGCTTCTATTAGTTTACCAAAATTATTCTGATTTTAATTTTTGTAAATATTTTAGAGTTGATTTAGATAATTGAAATGGGTTTTTTATGATTTAAATTTGTTAAGTTTAAATATTTTTGAAACATGTGTGATTTAAAAAGACATTTAGCTTTAATGAGATTTCTGGATGCTCAAAATTTATTTCTAGGGAATGTTTGGTTGGTGTATATGTATTTTTGAAACTGTTTATTTATATTATATTTTATGATTTATATGGTAAAAAATATTTTGGATCTAAAATAGATTCAAAATTGATCATTGAGGTTTTAACCATGTGTAGTATGCCTAAATAAGCATATTGTGTTGTGTTTAATTGATTTTTGTCATGATTTGAAAAAATACATGTTATGTAAATTAAATTCCTCAAAACATATATTGTTTCTTAATTAAATGTGTGATGGAATGAGGATAATAAATTGAAATTTATTTCTAAATATTAAAATATGTCTTTAATAGATATATTTTAGTTTCTAAAAATTCTTTGCAAACATCATGGTTGAAATTTAAAAAAAAGGGAAAAAACTATGAAATTTCAACACAGGCATGGGTGATGCATGGGTCTTCACTCGAAATTAAAACAAAAAGAGTTAAAATATAAATCATTTTAAAAAATATATATTTGTTAAATCATTTCTAATGGATGTAAAGAGTGTTTTTTAAATAGTTATATTACGGACTAATTTTTCTTAAAACAACTTCCTTGTTCTGACACGAAATAAATAAAATTAATTGCAAGAAAAAAAACAAAACTAAACAAAACCTACCCTTCCAAAATGAAACCAATAAGAAAAATAATTGAAAAACTCAATAGACATGTCTATATAATGGAAAATATTTTTTAAATCATAACATTTACATACATAAAATGAAGGATCCTATCATTGATATATATTTTTTTATTAGGAAAAATATTCCTAACACTATCATGGTAATATTCAATATCACATATATGATAAATATAACAAATAAGATAATACCAAAACCAATTTTAATGTAAAATTCATAAAATAATACTAGAAGCTGGAAAAACATAGCTTAAGACATTTAATATTCTACAATTGATATATAATAGCAGCGATGTAAAGAAGTATAAGACATGTCAAATAAAACAACTAATATATATTATTATACTAGACTCATTTTTACATGAAAAATATTTGTGTTTTCTCATTCCCTAGTATATTATTTTTTTCAATGTGTTGAAATGTTTCATTGTAATCAACCATCACTTGTGTTTGGTGGTTTCATACTTTATCACCAAGAATTTCAATCAGTAGACCACTATAAACAATTCACAACAATAAGAGGAATACCATCCTTAAATAATACCATATTTGGTGAAATATTTAACAATTGTTGGGAGTAATAGGTGGAATTTAGTAGAGAAGTCTGCGAAAGGGAGTTCTTCATATATGTATCACCCATTAAAATAAGCATCTATTCTTGAAATAACACTATTGTAAATGAGTATAAAAATAGGGGTAAATGAGAAATATTTAAAGAAAGCCGATGAAGATAAGAATTGAGTTTTCAAGTAAAATATTATTTTAATTAAAAAATATATCATATCTTAACTCTATTATTTAACACTTAGAAATAGTTAAGATATAAATTTGTTTTAATTATCACCTAAATCCTTAGCCCATTAGGGATTTTTTTAGATATTATATTTTTTAATTAAATAAAATTTCTACTTCTAAAGATTTTTTTTGTGGTTGAGGAAGCTATGGATGTCCAAGTGTTTGGGGTTATTTTAAACTTTTTTTTGTGTTTGATTGTTATTTTTTCAATAGATAAATATTAATTTGTTTTCCATAATACATTAAATTTATAAAAAAAATTTGAAAACACTTTCTTATGTAATTTATTATATTTAAAATAATTTATCAAAATATGTTTTCAAAATATCACCTTTTAATTTTGAAGATTTTTCATGTTTTGATTATAAATATTTTATATAAAGTGATACGTGTGACGATAACTGTTAAACCACTATTTTAACTAAAATTTTCATACTGGTAAAATGATTTTATAGTTTACATGTAAATTTCAAAATCATTTTACAAGTAAACTCATTTTAAAAATTACATGTGAATTGTTTTCAAAATCAATTTACATGTAATCTATTTTTGTTTTACTTTTAAACACTAAAATTAGTTTATCCATTCAATTTGGTACTCAATAACCATTATATTTAATTATGTTCAACCACTACAACCAAAAAATAAAAATCATGGTCCATTTCAAAATAAAATGTAACCAAATTTAATCAATTTAAAAGTACCAACCTGAAAGACCCAATCTTAGATAAACTGAATAAAATTAGAACACATATAGTAGGTTCTATATATTACCAAAAACTATGAAATAAGGACATTGTAACACACAATAAAGAATTTTTTATCTTTGATACATATGTTTTTATCAAGGAAAAAAATTCAAATGCAATCATACACATATATAGCCAAATAAAGAATAAGAGATGCCATATTCTATAATAGTTTCATATAAGTATAGACCTAAACTAAGTATACAATACATGGAATAAAAAACTAAAAATACATACTATTTGATAAGTTAAAGGCTCTATGTGACTATTAAATTAACTTTCATTAATTACCAACGCGGTTATTCAAACATACCACACCAGAATACATTGAAATTATTATAATATTTTTGGTAATTCATTAATTAAAATAAAACAAATAAAAGAATAATTTCATAACCACTTAATATATTAATAAAACAAAAACATACAATAATTAATCATTACAAAATCCCAAAACATACTGTACACGATGAAATAATATTATTTTGGATTTAGGTTGAGGCAGTGAGTTACTACATTAAAATAATAAATTTAATATGATTATATTTGTTATGTAATACTAGAAGAAATATAATCTAAATGAACCTCAGTTCAATGAATCAAGAAGATTCATGATATAAAAAGATCTTGGTTTTTGTTTGATACATAGATAAAAATTAAAATTAATCTTGAAAAAATAGATAATGCACTTAGAACTCATTTATTTGATGTTCAAGAAGAATAAAATAATAAATAGATATTTTAGGGGACACCATCGATGAGAGTTGATGGGGTTTTTCACACAGGTGTGTGGAAAATTAAGGATATTAGGGGAGGGAGCCTCCTGTAGATGATTTTGGGGGAAATTTATACCAACGGTCTTGAAAACCCATTGCTATATCCAAGATTATACCTATAGTTATTTTAAAAATTTTATAGTGTCTTGATTTTGACTCTATACAAATGATTTGAATAAACTATTGCTATATGGATTCTATAGCCATTGTATTCTAAAACCATGGGTATAATAGATTTGTTATAGGTTGAAATTCCAGTATTGAAATAATTTTAAATTGATGTGTTGGAAATTGGGAAAATACAAATGAATTTCAAACAGATTTGAAATATTCTTGTCTCTAAACCTATTCTGAAAAACTAAACTATTTTCACCTTCGATTTTTATGAGTTCTATTTATAAATTATTGGTAATTTCTATAAGGTTAGTGATAGAAATTTAGGGTCACATCATATACTATTTATACACCAAGTAATCTTGAAATGTATCAATTATGAATCAATTCCATAAGTGGATAAAAAGTTTTACAACACTATAAATGGGTGTATAAATGTACTTTTTCATTTTAAGGGGGTTTTCTTGTTTACCTAGTGACTTTTGAGGTCATAAAACTCATTTTTAACCTAAAAACATATGTTTCATCAACATGTGGAGGTTTTTAGATGAGAAAACACATCATCATAGTAACCATAGATTGTAATCTAGGGTGGTATGATTGGGTAATTAAAAAATATAATTTTTTGGGAGGAAACCCAAGATTTCCATGCATCCAATAAAACAATTTTTGTGATCTCAATAAAAAAAATCCTTATTTAGATTTTTAAAATATAAATATAAAATGGTCTCACCTATGTTTATTCTTATGATTTTGAAGATTTTTTCCTTGGAATACAGAGTCTAGATCCCATTGAATGAATTAAATTTATTTATAATACGGAAGAATAAATCATTGTTGATAATATCTAAATATGTTTTTTTAGTATCTATGATGTTTTGAAGATACTGTCATGTTAAATGGTAAAGGGATTCAAGTTTGTATCATGAAGATAAATCATGGAGGGATTTGACGACACCTTTATTGATTTAAGATTAAATAACATTTTAATTATATTGATTATATAGATGATCCTCAATGGAATTTATAAAAAGAGTTAGTAGATGAAAGAACACAATATAAAATATTTTTGAAGTATTTTTGAATGTTTGAGGTCCTTGGAATGATTTGAAGTGGCATAGAATTAAATTAATTTATGTCTATAATTTGAGTGTTCAAGCAATAATATCACAAAGGGATTCATCATATGATTTATAATATTTAAAATACATATACATCTATATGGTATTTTTTGAATCCCCTCTGACTTTTGAGTATGAAAATATGTTTCAAATGAAATGATTATATGATGTATGAAATTTTTAAAATCCATACGATATTTTGTGTGTATTTATTGGAACATTAAGAATGATAAAGGAGATTATCTTATGTAGAGTAAGACCATATGATATATAAATCTCATATAATTTTTTTTGGAAAAATGTAAAAGAAATTTTATCATGATACGTTTAATGTTTTATCCATATATAAGAATTTATTTACATAGAGTAAATTTGAGGTTCAAATATGATATTGGAATTTTCTGTAAATTTTTCAAAATAAATTTCCATATGATCTGTTATATTTTTATAGGTAATAAGATAATTGTGAATCTTCTATGATTTTTTATTCCTTGTATGCCTTTTTTCCTTTGATAATATTTGAGAATCTTTAAAAGTAAGGAATTGTAAATATTACGAATAAATATTCTAAAAAATGAATAATCAAATAAGACGATGTTTTTGAATAGATATTTATTGATGTCAAATATCATGATCAATAAATACATCTTCATTCAAGCTAAAAATTAAGGAAGACCGACAAGGATGTGCTGGAAAATAAGATGAACTTCAACACCACAAGTGAGAGTGACACATTATAATACATTAGTCATGCACACGTGGATGGATATTTCAAATTAGTTAAAAGATGAATATTTTATGGAGATTTAAATGAGTTTTAAAATAGATAAGATCATGGATATCATAAGGATTCTTGACTCAAGATTTGAGTTGAGAAGATATGATAAATTTTTGTGCCTATTTGAAAATTTGTGATAAAATCCAGAAATTAATGATACGTTAAATATATTATTATTCGAGATTCACTAAAAAAACATATCGTCATGAACCTATCATGGAAGGTGCGAGATGGAGTGGTAGTGATATATGAAGTTTCCATAAAATAAATATTGTGAAGAATATTCTTTTTACATTATAAAAATATGTAATAAATAGGTTCACGACAGATAATATTGGTGGTTGTATATTTTTTGAAAGATCGATGCACATCTACATTATAGAGATAAGAAGAGAAGAGATAGAATTTGGGAGTTAAAATAATGGAGAAGATTTTCTGTATTCCCATGAATTTAGAAGACTATGAAAGAACTAGATTATATAAAATTTTATGTGAGATTCAAGACTGAAATAATTTTTCAACCAAATGTCAATGTTATTTAAGCTATAAGAAAACATATTGATATAGACTATTTGTAGGGGGAAATAAATTTAATAGGGAATCATAAGAAACCAAGATCATATCGAGAACTTTTTAACATTGTATCACACATTTTATTGAATGAGACTTTCATTGGGGTGTTTAACCAATCAGAAAATTAGAGATGTAATTTATAGTATATAATTAACTATTGAAGAGTATATTTTGGAATAGGGTGTATAAAAAATTTATGGAGATTGTATTTGGGGTGTCTAACCAAATTTTATTATAATTTATTTTTTATATAGTGATTAATCTGTGTTGGGGCATCAATCTAACACTAGAAGGATTATTTTTTAAGGACATACCATGATAACCCTTTTGTTCATTTTCTTTTATTTCATCTTCATGAATTTGAGAAAGGATGAGATATTTATTTTAGTGTAGATAATAACATTAACTAGTCCCAAAGGTTGGGTTAAAAGTGATTAACTCATAAAAAGTAAATATATAATTGATTTACACCCACTCTCAATAATTAAACTGAATCTAGGTACTTCAATTGGAATCAAATCAAATGATCCCTTTAAAAGGTCCAAAAAGTGTTTGAATATAAATAATATAGATTCTATGAATATTAAACTAAATCTTCCATTCAATGGGAATAATTTTTACAACAAAAGAAATATGATACTACCTTTCCTCTTATCACTCTATCTGGATGTGAGAGATATTATAATAGTGGGGTTTCTACTAATTACCATATAATCCTGTATGATACTTTATGATAAAAGAAACATAGAGATTGATAGTAAGGGTAAAAAATAAAATTTTATGTCTCTTTATAAAAAGGTCGAAACATAATCCATGAGATATTAAATAGTCAAGGAAATATGGGATAAGTTGAGAAGTAGTTATAAAGGTAATGTTAAAGTTAGATAAGAAAAGATGTAGGTTTAGAGGAGCAGATTTAAAAAAACAAATGGAAAAATGAAGAACATATTAATGATTAATTCACTATGGTTAATGTAATGGTGATAAATATTCAATAATTTTGTAAAAAGCATGATGATTCCATAATTTTGAAGAATCCTATTGGATATTTATCAAATATATTTAATCCTAATGTTTTAGACCTAGTGTATAGGGAAGATCTATCCTTAAATGAACTTTATAATATTCTTATAGCATGTCAAATCATGAAGGAATGAAATTTCAAGAATAAGGAAAAAATATGAGATAACTTTTGAGACTATGAGAAAATGAAAATTCATAAATAAGGATGCTATAGAATATAGTTATTCTAATGATTAGGATAATGATGACTTCAATAATATTGTTTCTTTTCTTATAAAGAGACTCAGAAAAGTAAAGTTGCAAGAAAAATGCGAACAATTACTAATGTTTTGGAATTATGATGGTATTAGAAAATTATATTATGACTATATAAATAATAATTTGTTTGATACTAAGTCAAGGGTGGAATATAATAAATACCAAAAATAAAAAAAGGATAAAAATAGACATTCTAGCAACTTAAATATGAATTTGATATGAAATTACATGTAATACAATTCATTATAATGTAACTCGTCACAAGATATGGTAAATTTCCATTCATATGTTAAAAAACATAGTTTCATTCTTCAAACAATGATGATTATTGAGAAAAGAGGATTTAGATGAAATGAATATCAAAGGAGAATTTGGAAGCAACTCTTGATAATAGTACATAACTAGAAAACAATAGAAAACTATTGAAAGTAATTAAATGGTTAGCTACTAAAAGAATGATTGTGATAGGAAAAAAATATACTTTTTAATGAGATTAATAATAATATATTGAAATTGTATAAGCATCAGAAAATGGGAACTAATATTGAGGAAAAACCATCCCATAAAGAGGAAGATATATCTTGAACACAAACTATCTATCTAGAATGTGCTAAATAAGAGTAGATAAGACTTCACCAAGTCTAAAGTGGTTACAAGAGAGTCTTCATGAGATGGAGAGAAGAAATATACAATAAAACTATTTAATTATTCCCCTAATTAGTTTGAAAATAGATTTTGTATTTCAAATAGTGCATGTGTAATATACCAACCTAGGTACCACTAAATTTTGCCTTGAGCTAGTGGGTCACATGATCTCAAGCACGAATCCCCATATTCTATAGGCTACCCACTATTCGTGAGGTTCTAGATTGTTTCTGTGGGGAGACTATAACCTCTTGTAATACTATAACATAGTGGTGTAAACATATCGATCAATTGAAGAAGAATAATATAAATAAAGTGCTAAAGTAGGTAATCATCCATAAGACAGTAGTAAATGTAAATAGTTCCAAAGGAAATATCATATACACAATTATGTATGTCATATATCTATAAAATATGGAAAGAAACAAATGGAAACATGCTTCCTGTATAATACATGTATCAAAATATAAATGAATAAAAAGGAACTATATTTTAGGATCATCAGGAACATTGCTTAGTCATCGACTCCCATGCTCCTAAGAAACAAACAATAAAGAATCATATAATCAGAACATTACATGATCCCTAACTGCATCAATAATGTCTATTTGGGCACCCAATGACGGCCAAGATAGGGTGCGAGAGAACACTCAGTATGCCACCATCGAAAGTGTATATACCAAATCCAACCTATGTATATAGAAGATGTAGTGTGTAATATGTAACAACAATATAAAAGAATTAGTAAGTCTGATATTTTCCAACTAACAAGGAACACTATGAACCAATAACAATAAACATATTCTAACCTTAATGCGTGATAAAGAAGGTGTAATACTATCTAGCATAACAACAGTGATCAAATACCAATTCCAAGGATATCAGAAAAACATGATAAATATCAACTTTGGTCTATTCTATGTAATTGGGTTTCTGGCCCATGACATGATCCAAGAAGTAGTAATGTCCAAGGCATGCCCTGTAATCTGGATCCGAGGATTATAAATTTCCATGGAATCCAAAATCATTCTGAACTCATCTTGTAGAAATTTCCATGGTATTAAATTTAAAAATAAGTTAGACCCTCATGGGCCGGATCCAGGAGAAGTAATTTCCAATGCATCCAATGAAACATATAACCATTTTATTAATCTGTTCATAACCAGCCTCATAATAATTTACCAACCATGAGTTCATCCAACTTATTTACACATTTTCCATTATTACATTTAATCAATTTAACATCATGTATTCACATGTAAAAAAGGCATAATCCCTCTCTTAACAAATTATTTAATTCATTAAAACTTCTACTAAGATGGAAAACACACCCTCACACCCAACATAGTGGTAACTCATGGGGGAGATATATTGACACACCTCGTGGGTTTTCTTGGTTGACGAGAACAACCTCCAACCAAAAAATGGAACTAAGTGGGAATACTAAAAAGGTTCCAAAAAATTATTCAAGACATTAAATTACTTTTAGGATAAATTACAGAAAGCTCTACATGAGTCACAATGGAAACAAGGTATATAGAACTCCAAACATTAAGGTAAATGTATATACCACTTACCATATGTCTATGGTAGAACACTCATCAAGTATCGACCACTAATTTGGTCCAGATCAGGAGAAAATAGAGAAATGGTTGAATACCTTGTAAATAAGTCATAATATCTTTCACAAAAAAAACATAATTGATACAGTGAAAAATAATGAAAGGCGTGATATTAATGAAGAACTCATTAGTGCAGATCCCACCATACTAAATACTAATGAAGTATATCTGGGATCACAAAACAGAACCCATGCCTAGGAGGAGGATCTTCAACAAGAGTAAAAGTAACCCTCTATATCATAGAATGGAGAAAGGAAGATAGAAAACTGTAATTAGAAAAATTAATGGTAAAATGGAAATTTATCCTCTAATTGCTAGGATTCATAGTTTGGTTGCATGGTTTTCCGGTCTATGCACCAATCTGGTGCCTTTATCTATCTCAAGAGGGAAATTGCATGGTTTATTCACATGGTTTGGGAAACCATTCAAAAACAGTGTTTCAATCCCCTTCTAAAAACTACTGACATTCCCACATGGGCATGCGGCTCTGACTGCACGTTATCCATAATTTATGTGGCCCTGTTCTTCCCTTTGAGATTCCCCACACGGTTAGTAGTAATTGTGTGTCTTAGGTTGCATAATTTCTACTAATCGTGCGGCCCAACTGTCTTTTCCAAAAACATGGCCTCTAGGCTCCAAAAAGGACATAGACCAATCCAAAAATCATTTGACCTCATGAGGCATTCACATTAGGTCAAAAGAAAACAATTAAACTAAAATTCAAAATATCTATAGATTATAGGAAAACCGATGATCTTACAATATTCTCCCTTAAAATAATTCAACCATGATTTTCCATGGGTGGTCAAGCATCATCTGATAATAACTCCATACACTGGGCACGTACATTGACCTCCCACCCCCAAGCCTCACCAGGTTCATAGTCATTCTTCCATATAACCTATACATTAGGAAATGACCAACCTATGGGATCCTTCATGCTACGATAAAAAATATGTATTGGATACTACATGAAGTATGGATCTACCTACAAATAAACCTCCTCTAGATAAAGAGTTTGAGCCAGGTCTGAATGATAATGATGTACATGAGATATAAAGAAGATGTCGTGCATGTCATAATAACTTTGAGGTAACTTTCAACCAATAGGAAATTAGCTTGACTCTCACTGGAATCTCGAATATCCCGGTAGATATTGGTGAAAGATTACCCTCTCTCAAAATATTTTTATGCCACAACTTTGAAAAGATAAATAAAAATACATGATCCTTGATGTCGAACTCTAGTGGTCATTGACATCATTCAACCTTTTAATATTTCTAGACTATGTAGTGGTTATGCACCTCATAATCAATTATACCTTCTAGAAATTCTACAACATTAGATATGGCCTAAGAAGCCATACCACCCCTTCTGCTCACTATCAAAGAGGTGATCGATATGGCCTACCATATAAATCCTCATAAGGTTCCATCTATATAGTCGCCTAAAAGTTATTTTTGTATGTGGAATCAACCAGGGGTATATGACTCTCCCAATAGCCTCCAAAATCGGGGATGATTTCTCTAATATTTTCCTCTATAACCATTATCATTTTATCAAACTGATAATCAGTTTAAGGGTTGTATTCCAGGCTCAGAATCACTTTTTCACACAATTCCCTCTATAATATTTTTTTAACCCGATATGTAAGCCGGACATCCATATCTAATACAATGGTATGAGGAACCCCATGAAGGCACAAAATCTCATATATATAAAGTCTTTCAGGATCATATAATAATAAATTATCCATAATTGATAGTAAAATGGGTGACCATCATGACAATGACAATAACAACCCATAGAAGATCACTAGCTTAATGTGACCCCGACAAACCAGTTAGAAAATCTAACACAAAATCATCGCATTTTCACATTAGTATAGAAAATTGTTGTAAAATCCTAGATGGTTCCTATTGTTTCGCCTTCACCTGCGGATAGTGGATCACCTTGTGACCAAACTAGCTACCTCTCAGTTTATATCTGGCCAACAATACATGCGATGTAACTCTTGGCGAATATTTATTACCCCAGGATGTATTGCACAAAATGATGTATGAAACTATTGCATTATCTCCTCGTATATGTCTGCTATATATGAGACACATCCATGAATACGTATAATTTCATCTTTCCCTATGATCAAACCAAAAGGCATGCGATCACACTCCATGTTTTCCCATAAGAATAGTCCCTCAACATCAAACAATTTTGTTATTCTCACTGTATCCAGAAGAGTAGAACTCACTTCCATGGATGAGAGAAAATTCTTCCAAAGATTATCCTACACTTCTAAGTGCATATCTAAAAACAAGTTTATAAGTATCCACTCACTACTGGCCTCTTGAAATGAAAGTATATGATTCCTCCCACTCAGTGCATTGGCAATAGTATTTACCTTTCCAAGCACATAGGATAGCTCAATGTTGAAGGATTTAAGGTATTCATCCCACCTTCAATTCCTACAATTAAGGTCACACTATCTACATATTTACTGGATGCTTATGTGGTCTGTGTACACCAAAAAATCCTCTCCTATTAAATAATTTCATGAAAAGAGAATGTAATGTACAATAGTAGATAACCCAAGATCATGCATTGGGTAGTTCCTATCATGTGGCCTCAACTAATGAGACTCGAACACCACAACAACATATTATTTCTGTATAATTACTCCAAGATAGATAATGGATACATCATAATGTACAATATAAGTTTTTCATAGCTCTGGAAGAATTATAACTGGTGCTGATGTTCACCTCCCTTTTATCACATGAAAGGATATCTCATAGATACCTGACCATAGAAACTTCATTCCATTCTTAGTTAAGCATGTCCTTAGTGATTCTAAGTGTGATAAGTATGATATTAAATTCCTTTAATAACTATCCATCCTTAAGAAACTATATATGTCAAATAAATTATTTGGATACTCCTAAGAATACACCATGATATCATCCATGAATAACACCACATATGAATCCATATATGGATGGAAAACCTGGTTCATTAGTGCCATGAAAATTGTTGGCATGTTCGTAAGAATGAATTACCTAAAAAGAAACAAATATATATCATACATGCTATGAAAATATTTAAGAGGTATTCTTATATGTTGAACATGCACCCGATGATAACTTGATCTGAGATCAATCTTTGATAAAACTCAATATCTTATGAGTTGTCAAAACAGTTCATCCATCCATGGAAAATGATACTAGTTCTTAACCATCTACTGGTTCAATTTTCGGTAATTAACACATAGACTAAGAGTTTTGTTTTCCTTTTTCAAAAAAGGACTAGTGAAGCCAATGGAGAAGTACTAGGTCAGATAAACATATTTGATTATAATTTCTCTAGCTCCCTCTGGATCTCCTAAAACTCCATAATAGCCATCATATATGGAAGAATGGATATCGGTGAAGCTTATAAAACTTTTTCTATAGATAAATCCACATCTCACGTAGGAAGTAAACCATAAAAATAGTCTCAAAAAATGTATCCAAAATGATAAAACCCTAGAGGTAAATCTACCTACTACAATCCCTAATCATCCAAATATAAAATTTCAATTTGGGCTTTCATCCAGCCTATCTGACAATGATCATGTCCATCTATAACTGCCTATACATCCCATTCACCCTTGTGAATAAAACACCCACCATCTAGTGATGTGAAAGTCACCCTACGGTGATGGAAATTAACATTATCATGATAATAATGAAGTCAAAGAATCTTTAGAATGATGTAAAACCCTATAATATTGAAGAAAAATAGATTACATATGAAGTGAAACCCACTTATCTTAAGGGGATCTCCCTGCACTAGAATACAATCTCAAAATCTGATCCCCAACTGAGAATCAAGGGTCATAATTCTATTAGAAAACTAAATTATGATCCCAATACTATTCACCATAGGTATAGGTAGAAATCTTTGAGAAGAAATTATATAAAAAAGAACATATACTTCTGTAGATGATACTATGATTATACCCCTCATTATAGAAGTCCAGTCACTCTTGTATTCAGGTATGGGTGGTACATAATATATCTGGCCGGAACTGAGACCTTCTCAAACAACCTCACTACCCATAGAAATACCACTATTCTATCATGGTAAAACTAGTGTATGACTGCCTCATCCACAAATACTACCTCGTCCGAAGAAATTTTCACTACTCCAGATCTCAACTTGATGTAGAGATATGAATCCTTCTCCCATACCTAGAGTCAGAGACGACAACCTTCCACTGACTATTGGAGGTAATTTCCTATAGAATAATTGTAGATATCTCATCCTACCATATTCTCATCACTAGACTCGGTCTCTATCACACAAACTACTCATATTTACTTATCTCCCACATCGATTATAGAATACAGAACTTACAAAACTCACACTCTATCTAGTATTCTCCTCATGAGAACCCTTTAAATAGATTTTCCATCCACCTGTCACTAAAAAAATGGGTTAAGAAGCAACACTACCCTTCTCTAGGCCTCCATACCCCCTCAAATTATTTTTAGTAATCAGTGACTAATTTAGCATCTCAATAATATTATTAAACCAAAAAACATTCACCTATGACCATACGACATGCATGAGACCTTCCTCAAAGTATCTCTCCTTAGATGGATCATCAGAAAATATACACTGATATAAAGTGAAAAATCTTTGTAATGTGAGATGAATACTTTATAATGATCATCAAACCCTACTATAGATGCATAAAATCACTAGCCCGCTCATCCCTCAGTGTATTGGGAAAAAATTAGTCATAAAACTAGGATTGGAAATCCCTCCAATCCATATCTCAAAGACTATATTCCTGGTTTGAAACATCCCACCAATTCTTATCTTCTCCCTAAAGAATATATATCACGAGCTTTACTCTCATCTTGAAGAGGTTTCTCCAGATTCATAAAAATTGATAAGAAATCCTCAATCCATAGCTTAGCTGGATGTGGACCACCATCCCCCAAAAACATGGATGGAGGATGATGCTAGAACACATGTGGCAACTCCAACCTAGATGAGCTAGGTTGGGGGATCCCTAAATATCCAGTATAGATCATAATAAACCCTCATAGAATTGCCCATCATCACCCATATCTGGTACAACTAGTAGTTCCACATGAGGCACTAATGGTGGTTCTGCAAGAAACTCATGACCCACCACCTCTAGAGCATGGTCATCACCACTCTCATGGAACATTATTGGATGTTTTCTTAGTGTCATGTATCTACAAATTCCAAAAAAAATACCTCCAAAAAGATATCACATTAACTAGATCACAGATATTAGCATGGGATAGGTGAAAACCTTCTTATAAAAAATCCACACCCCTCTACCTACTCCATATGATAGGATTGAGTAATTGTAAAGACCAAAAGATAACACAGTAGATGATTCCTACATCCCACTACCGAGGATGGGTCTGTTTGAAGCTCTCTATTTCAAGTCAGGGGATCGAGTATATAGAGTTTTAGTTGTGATTTATTGAGTAAAACTCCATTTATATTGAAATAGGAATCCTTATTTAATGACAAACTTTCATTTTCATAATTTAAAATTATTAAAATTCATTATCATTTAAATGATAATTCTCTTAAATGTTCTTATTATATGGATTACCATTTCTAATTTATATGGGCCCATAAACATTATAAATTGATGTGTGGTTTTATTTAATCCCAAACATATCAAATTCTAACCCATGAAACCAATGGTTAATGAATCAACCTACCATAATTGGCTACTTAAAGTGTATGTTGCAACGAATGTAGAAAAATAGTATTTAGGTTACAAAAGGTTCTCTAAGTACCAATTATCTTTTCTGAATCTACTATAAGAAATTTTATTCAATGGAATCTATATCATGCACGAGACACATAATAATTTCATGCAATCATGAAATGCATCCCATATAACATGCCATGGGAATCTTGTAAGGTGCCTAGAATGATGCATGAGATGGAATCCTATCATCTCATCAGGAAATGGTAAAATCCATAATCATAAGGAATACAAAGAATCATGTTTTTCCACCAACAGTGAAGTCAAATAAACAATAATAAGCAAAATATATAACATCAATCCCATTCCAGGGAAATTTCTTTTGTCTTGTATGTGGGTTAGCTAATCCCAGGCACAACTCATTACAATATGCCAATTTATTCCTATTATCCTTTTTAATAAACTCAAATTTTAAGAAAACATGAAAATAAAAAGGATTTCATACCAATTTATAACATCCCAACCCATGAGACAATAAATGGTTCCCCAAGATGATGGGTCACATGGCCTGAAGCATGCCTCCTCATATGCTAGAGGTTGTCAACTAATAGTGAGATCCTAGGGTGTGTCTGTTGGGAGACTATGACCTCATGTTAGAGTGTAATGCATCACTATAAACAAATGGATCAATAGTGGAAGTAGAATATAAATTAGGTGAACTGTAGATAACCATCTCTAATACAATAGTAAAAGTAAACAGTACTGAAGGTAATATCATATACAAAATGATGTATGTCAAGTATATATACAAAACTGTCAGTAAATACATGGAAACATGAATCTTTTACAACACATGCATGAAAATAAAAATGAACAAAAAATGAACTATCTCTAGAAAGAATCACGATCATAGCTAATTCTTGTGTTCCCATACTCCCAAACAAAGATCAATAAAGCATTATACAATGGGAACTTTCTAGGGTACCTACATTCATCCATGAAGTCTGTCTAGGTAACTAATTGTTTCCTTAATAGAGCATGAGATAACACTAAATAGGCCCCCACTAATGATTTCTATAACAAATCCATCTTGTGTATATAGAAAATGTAGTGTGTAATATATACTAGTATTATAAAAGAATAATCTTGTGTGATACTATCTAGAAAATAATACACACTACGAACTGCAATAAAAAACATGGGATAATCATAAAGCAAGAAAAATCAGGTGTAATACTATCCAGTCTAACAACTGTAATCAAATACCCATACCTGGCCTATCAGTAATTCACGATAAACATCCAATATGGAATATGCTAAATAATAAAGTGTTAGACCAACATCCAGTTCCAAAGAGTTGTAATTTCCAAGGAATACCATGTAATCTAGATCCATGGAGAAGAAATTTCAATGGAATCCAATATAATTCTGAATCCTTGGAGTTGAAATGTTAATGGAATCAAATATCCTTCTTAATCCATCGAGTAGAAATATACAAGGCTTTCATTTTAATCAAAATTGAAACCCTCATGGTATAGATCCGAAGAGTAGTGATGTCTATGGAATCTAATGTAACACAATACCATTTCACTAATCATTTCATTACCAATTTGGAAATCATTTACCAACCATGATTTCGTCCAACTCATTTCCACATTTTCTATTTAATCATTTAATCAATTTAACATTATGCAATCACATGGAAATGAGGAATAATAACTCTCTTAAAGTATCATTTAATTCATTACAACTTTCACTGAGATACAAATTTCTCACACACACCCAACGGGGTGGTAACACATGGGGAAAATACACTGACATGCCTCACCGGTGGTCAGGGTTGTGGCTAAAAAAATCCAACCATAAAATGGCAGTCAGTGGGAACCTGAACAGGTTCCATCAATTTATTCAATATGTTCAATTAATTTTATGATAAATTCCAAAATGTTTATCATGTGTCACAATGGAAACAAGGTATATAAAACTCCAAAACATTAAGGGAAATTTATAAACCACCTACTATATGTCTATGGTAGAACACTTATCTAACATTGACCTCTAATTCAGTCTGGATTTGGAGAAAATAGAGAAACATTTGAATACTCGAAGAATATGGAATATTAGATCACACCAAAATAACTATTTTGGTACGATGAAAAATGTAGAATCTTTCATGATAAATGAATAAATCACTGGAATATATTTATTGAGACCGATAGTGTAAGAAATGGTGTCTAAATCCTGAAACGACATCCAAACCAAGGAGGAGGAGCTTCAATAAGAATAAACAGAACCTCCTATCCATTTAAATGAAAAATGGAATAATGAATATTTTTTTAATAACTTTTAGTGTTAAAATGGTAATTTCCCCTCTAATTACTGGGTCGCATAGTTTGGTCATAAGGTTGGATAAATCGTGCACCAATAGTACACCCTTCTCTATATCAAGTGGGTCCTCACACAGTTCATTCACACAGTTTAAGAAATTATTCACAAACTGTGTAAAACACCACTTCTAAAAACTACAGAACCTTTTTCATGGGCGTGGGGCATAGGATTCTTGATTTCCTCCAACTATTCAGACCTACTATACCCTTCAAAATTCCTCAAACAATTAGTATGAATGATGTGGGCTTGGAAGTGTGGTTTCTACTAACTATGTGTCCCAACTTTGTTTTCCAAAAATTGAGCCTCTAGGATCCGAACAAGCAATGGTGACCCCTGTAAACACTTGTGACCTCATAATGAATTCACATTAAACTAAACACAAGAAGTTAACCTAAAATTGAAAATATATGTACCTCATATAAAAACCCAGGATCTTATAGTAAGTCCTAAAATGAATCCATAAATTATTTGGGCCTAGAATAAATATGAGAGACACTCATACCTGTCTATTGATGAAATTATGTCAAGGATTCTATTGCCTCCTATGTAAAAGAAATCTCAAGTATAAAATGGATAAAACCAATAAAAGTGTGGAAAAAATTACAAAAGAAAAATATTTCGATGATTTTTTATCTGTTGTGGAAATATAGACACAGATCTTACTCTATCTGGAATAATATGTCTTTACCAAGGGAAATTTAAGAACCAAGAGGGTTTATATGTATCAAAAGAGAAATCATTCTTAGTGAAATTAATCAATGACCAAGAGTTCATATAATTTTTCCACTAAAAAATTGGATGTTTAGAATAAGTGTGTGGAGATGTAAATAATAAGGTCATGAGGCTAAAATATGTATATCTAGGATGATAGAATAATATCTTTATACTGACAGAATGAAGGAAGTACATAAGGAAACTAGTGGTAAGTCATGTTCCAATGAGACTAAAAATAATTCATGTGAGATTTTAAATGATTTTTTTTATCTTAGAAAAAAATGTTTAACAATATACCCTGATTAGTTTGTATTAGAAAAAAATGGGGAAAGATGAGACAATTGTAGCTGATAGATAAAATAAAGAGAGTATAAGAAGAGGTTCAAGGTCATGATAAAATATTAGAAAATTTATATATAAATGTTCAAGAAAGTCCATGTGTAAGATGTGGGTTGACAATTCATGGTATGAAAAATTATATGACAACCTTACCAGCTTAAGAAGAATCGATGAGAATCAGATTGAAAGAAAAGGCAATAATTCTTCCTTGACATCTTAGGTAAATAAAATTACACAAAAAATTAACTAATTCAAGAGATGAATGATACAACATAATATTTTGATACACACAACTATAAAAGGTGGTTAAAGAACACATCCCATGATGAGGATGGAAGAAATGAGAGGTCTAGGATGAGAAAAAACTCTTAAACTTAATGGTATTTTTGAGGATTCTAAGAGATACTATTCAGGGTATATTTCAATTTCTATGAGGTGAAGGAAATGAGTTCATCCCTAGTGGGGGAGAAAACATGAAATGTATTTTTCAAAATATCAGAATATGTGAATCTAGAAAATATGGAATTTATATATGACCCTACAAAATCAATTGAATGAGGTACTCAATCACAATTATAAACCTTTTTTTGATTGTATCATATATTTTTATAAAGGGGGATATTGGTAGATAAAAATATGAGAAAAAGGGGGATTCAAATTTATTTCACTTGAACATTTGATGTGGTTTTTAAGATGTGTTAAATCATATAATCCTTAAAAAATATGTTTTTATATAGCCCTTAATTTGAGAAATGATAATATTTAAGTTGAAAACACTTTCTAATCATTTTGGGGAAAACCCAGGTGTCTTGGTGAAATGTATCTTTTTTCTACATTGGGTTATTCTACATATACTTAGTTTAGTACAACTAAATTATTTTTTCTAACTTTATATATGGTATCATCATTCTCTAAAAATTTTTATAAAGGCGATAGTTTTGATTTGAAAAGGGATAATTTTTTTTGAAGATTGATAAGAAATCTTAAGGAAACCCCTACATTGTATTCTTATTTATTATTAATAAGGGGATGAAGATAAAAAAACATACATATCACCATGTAAAGTGTTTAGTGGTATTGAAAATAAAATATAAATGGGAATTTTTTGTGCCTGTTGAATGAATTGTCTTTATTTTCAATATGAAAGATTATCTCAGTGTTGAGAAGATGAAAATAATTGATGTTTAGTAGATATGAAGTTTCGAAGCTAAAGGGATTTTATATTTTTGGATATAAATCAATCATGTATAGATTTAAAGAAACTTGGACTGATTCAAGACAAATAAAAATTTTAATTATGATGATTATGATACTGGTCTTCTAAGGGATTAATGAGAAGTGTTGGTGGATAAAGGAACATTTACCACAATATTTTGGAAGAATTTTTGAATGTTTGTGGTGACCTTAGAATGATTTATATAGGCCTATAATTAAATTAGGAAAAGTATGAAATTTTATTATTGACGTAAAAAATTGAACAAAGTGATATATCATAAAGTGTAGGATATTTCAACTACATGACCATCTGTACAATGATTTTTGAATCTCATATGACTTTTGGGTATGAAAAAATTTTACAAGAAAATATTCATATGAAGTATGATATTTTAACAAGTCACAAGATATTTTTGGTGTAATAACTAAAACATAAATAATGGAATAGATAATTATCCTATTCAGAGAAAGCACATATGATATTGTTCTATCATATGAATTTTTGGAAAAAATAGAGAATAGAATTCATATACATGATTTTGATGTTTTTTTCCTTTTAATAAAATCTATTTACATGAACGAAACATGAGATTCTTGTATGATATCTTTATTTTTTAGAATTTTTAAAAGGAAAATTTCATACAATATATGAAATATTTTCAACTTATAAGATAAATATAATTCAAAAAATGATATTTCATTCGTCATATGAATTTTACTTATGAATGATATAAGAATATACAGAAGTAAAGAATGGGGGATATTTAGAATAAATATTCTGAATAAATAAAGAATCAAATTAGAAAATGTTTTTGAACTAACATATATGGAATTAAAATATCATAATTGATAAATTGATCGTGATTTAAGATGAGAAATAAGGATGAATAAAGAGGTGTTGATGGATGCTAATATGGAATTCTATGCTACATGTAGAAGTTCCATGTCACAATGCCTGAGTCTATGAACATGTGGATAGATATTTAAAATTAGTTAAAAGATGAAAATTTTGTATAAATTTAAATGTGTTTTAAAATGTAAATTATTGTGGAGATCTAATTGTGGATTGACCTGATATTTGAGTTGAGGAAATAGGACTAGTTTTTGTTCCTATTTTAGAAGTAGTTAAAGAATCAAGGAGTTGATACTACCTTAAATAGAATTTTATGTAATATTTTCTAAACAATTATCATGAAAATAATGCACCTAACAAGGAAGTTGTGATCTATATATACCGTGATCTATTTATTTTTTATAAGATAAATATTGGGAGTAATATTTATGTGATATTATGATAATATATAAGATGAATTCATGAAGAATATATGATATATGGTTGCATATTTATTTAGATAACTATGCACATATATATCATAGAAAGAATAATATAAGAGTAAATATGGGAGTTAAATCATTGTATAATAAGTCTTGTATTCCTATGTATTCAGAATACTGAGTAGGAATTATATTACATAGAATTTTAAGTGATATTTAAGACCAATAGACCTATTAAACTGGCTACATAATTCCTTGAAGCTCTATACGAGCTGACCTGTTAATCCAGATTGTTTATGGAGAGATATTTTAGTGATCCAAGAATTTCATACAAAAATATTACATCTTATTAAATTAATATTCATTACATATCATTACAATATACACTCGAACTATAAAGGTTTATTGTTTTTAAAATCCCAGATACATAAAAAAACGGTTCATAAAATATCTACATAATCTCCCATTATGTTCTTCATAACTATAACCCTCCTTCTTCAGATCGTTCTTAAAACCTCTCTTCATATCCAGGGGAAGATGAAACATAATAAGGGATGATCTCAAATTCATAGTAAATATAAACAAAGGTGATATCAATGATCATTTAAGAATAACATGAACATAAGGTTTTGAGAACATGATCTTTACATTTGAAAACTATACCCACTATATCATTTATCATAATCATGAGTCATGGAATAAATATTTGTAGTTTATAAGACAAGAATCATAATGGATTAAAAAACCAGATCCGTGGGAGAATAACATTAAAATCAGTTCATATTATAAAAGTGTGGCATTAAGTGTGGTATAATCATAATCATAGAAGTATTGTGTCAAGGATACCCACCAAGAAATTGAGCACATATTAGGCATGGACTAACCACCCATGTACCTGTTTCAGCCATGATATAACCTCCAATGTATCCTCTTTTAGTCTTTGGATAACCTTTTGTATACCCACTTTTATGTTTGGGATATTCTCCCATGTACCATATTTCGATCTTGGGGTAACCACCTGTGTACACTTTGAAATCATAAAACATTAATATTTACCCAATGAAATAATGATTTATATAATTTTCACCCTATCCATCACATAATCATAAATCCATTCATATTTATTCCACCAGATCAAAATACATTCACCATATAATCACTGCATAACCCATAAAAAATAAACGTTCTTCATAAAAATCTTATCGTTAAAATCATAAATGTCACAAACCAGGCCGAGTCGCCATCCGACCCGGCGCCCGACCTGGTCTGCGGAAAGGCCCGAAGGGCATTCCCGATCCCCACGGGCTGGCACAAGTTCCCGGGTACCAAGAGTAGCAAGTGGGAATGATTTTACCCGAAATAAAAGACATAAAAGCAACTAAGGAGATAAATAACTGAAACTAGAAATAGACAACCAAACACGCCCTTAAACTACGAACAGGTTTAAAGTCTACAACTCCAACCAAGAACCCAAAATGAAAAACAACAGAAATAGAGAACTAAGCTCCAATACCAACCTCATGCGACATGAGAAGTTGCATCCCCAAGCTACCAACACCAACCTGCACACGAAGACAAACAGCAACCAGAGCCACCATCGCTGAGCACGACACACAACCTGGGATACACAAGAAACAGAAAACTACATACACCCAAGGGTGTATGTAGGGTGTGAGATAAAAGCCCAGTAGGATGCCACCGAGAAAAAGGTTCCATGCCACAACATCAAAAGACAATTCAAAGTGCTTATTCAAAAATTATACTTTCAAAATGCTTTTAAAGAAAACATTTACAGGCTAACTGCTAAAGAAAACACTAAAAAGGAACTCATTTCACAGACCCGATTTTTAAAGAGGAAGAGGAAGGTTCATTATGGGGACACACACACACACACATACTCACACACACACACACACACACACACACATGAGGTCCTCCATATGCCTACGGAAGGCACCACACCATCGATGGTAGTGCACTATAGGTAAATCCCCTAAGGTTCATCTAGCTCGAGTGGGACCCTAGAACCTCATTTCTTAGTGAAACGTGGCATAGAAGGCCACGAACCCCAGAAAACGTGGCTTAGAAGGCCACGACCCTCAGAACACGTGGCCTAGAAGGCCACGACCCTCAGATATCATGTTTAGTTAGTGTTTCAATCGTCAATCTAGCTAAGTGAAACAGGGACGATACCCATCCAGTTCACTAGCGCACTAGTTCTAGTTCGCCCACCTAGATACCCAGGGTTTTCCCATGTGCTCAAAAAAATGTTACATTCACATAGTATATTTCTTTCTCATTTAGCAGACCAAAAAAGATATTGCACAAAAAAGTCACCATTTGCATACCAAATCACTATTTCAAAGACACACGCACATGACATGTCTCATTTTATAAAAAAAATACACCACTTTAAAAGTGTAAGCATATTCAACTCCTATAAAGAACCATTTTAGCATCATACAAATACACCAACCAATCATTTGAGTTTTATTGAAATCATTTCCAGAAAAGTCAAGAAGACCTTACACAAAAAACAACTTGATTTTATACAGAGGCGTCACTTTAAAACTTGATACACGAGGTAACCATGTAAAAACATGTTTTCCATTATTCAAAAATTTGTTCATTTCAACTTCAAAGGTACACAACAAGGAAAACACACCAAAAGTGATTCATATACTTTGAAAATGTCTATTTAAATATACAAACACCTAATGTGACTTGAAAACACCTTTCAAAAGAAACAATTACGAAATCAATTTCACAAATCAACCCTTTCAAAACCTCTTTGGCTCTCTATAAACAATTATTAAACACTTCTAAAATTTACCACAACTGAATCTAAAGGAAAAACATGACAATTTCTAAAGACAAGTGCAATTTCCATCACACACGCATGTTACACCATTTTTAAAACGCATTTTTCAAAACCTCTACAGCACTACCAAAACATTATAAACATAATTCGCATCTTGCAACTAAACCATAGAACATATTAAGTTAAACTAAACAAAAAAATTAAATTATCTAAATGATGTAAAGGCATGGAACCACCTACCTCAAATAGGAAGGGAAAAATGACACGGCGCAAGACTCCAGTTGCGCAACGATCGCACTGTATCGAGCAGTCAAACAGGTCCTAAAACCGAAGACCGTTAAATAGGTTCAATAATAATGTTAACATAATAGTAATATTAATAGCAATAACAAAAATAATAGTAGTTATATCAATAACATAATAATAATAATATCATAATAATATTAATCATAGTAATCTTAATAATAACAATATTTTAATAATAATAATAACAATACAATAATAATAATATAATAATAATAATAAAATAATCATAATAATAATGATAATAAAATAATAATAAAAATAATGACATAATAATATTATCATGATAATAATAATAATAATAACATTGATATAACAACAAAAATAACATAAGAATAATGTAATAATAGTAACAATAATAATATAATAATAAAATTGGTATTGACATAATAATAATAACATAATAATGATTATAGTAATGATATAATAATAATATTAACATATTAATAATAACAATGCTATAATAATAATAATGATCAAATAAATCATAATTTTATAATAAAATGTTAATAACATATTAAATAAAATGAAATAGCAGAATAAATTAAAAAAAACTGACCTGTGCGGTGGAGCGGAGGAAGGATAAAGAAAAAGAAGAAGAAGAAGACAAGAAGAAGAAGAAGGAGAGAAGAAGAAGAAGAAGAAGAAGAAGAAGAGAAGAAGAAGAAGAGAAGAAGAAGGGGGGCGCAGCACTGCAAGAAAGTGGAGGGGGGTCCGACGCGGAGGCGTGGAGGAGGCGCGGTGCGGTGTGGGTGGTCCGCTGTGGGTGCAACAGGGGCGCAGCAAGGTCTGCCCGAGGCGGAGGTGTGGCGACGCGGGTTTGGCGTGGGTGCAGCAGGGGAGCGGCGGGGTCGGAGGATGAAGAAGTCATGGTCGATGCCGGTCCAGCGTGTGTGCAGCAGGGGAGCGGCACGGTCGGAGGAGGAAGAAGGCGTGGGGAGGGGTGCACCGCGGATGGAGGAGAAAACGAGAAGAATGAAAATGTGTGGAGGAAGGAAAAGAGAAAAAGGAAGAAAAAAAGGAAAAAGAAAATAAATAAATAAAAATGGGAGTGGGGGGGGGGGCGGCGGCGGCGGCTAGGGTTTTCTAAGGGGGAAAAGAAAACGCAAAAGGGATGGGGGAGGGGCCTGACGGGAGAGAGTGTGGGGAGGGAGAGAAAAATAATAAAAGAAATGAAAGAATCAAAGAATCCCTAAAATAAATGAAATAGAAATAAAATAATACCTATAATAATAATAATAAACAAATAAGCAATAACAGAAATAAAAGAAATAAGTGGTATAATAATAAGAAAAATTGTAATATCATCACATAATCTTAACCATAACATTTATTAATCTCAAACAATATTTTTATTATTATCATTAAAACAATTTATTAAAGTTTATTAAACTTTTTATTTCCATTTTATTTAAAATGCATTATTCATTATTATTTCATTATCCGGTTATGTTTTTAACTCATTTTGAATGTCAGGCGGGGTCGTGCGACGACCCAAGCGAGGCCGCACGGCTTCAACCGCGGCGCGCAGGATGCAGTCAAGGTCAAAACACACATTTTAAAATAAGAACATAGAAATTTTATGTCGGGCCTCGACCCTAACTACCCAACGCCAGGAAAATTAGTAAAATAAATAAATTAGAAACGACGGGTGTGACAATTCTCCCCACCATAAAGCTTTCCGTCCCCGGAAAGCCACAACCAGAACAAAACCCCACAGTAAAAATCTACACTCCCTTTAGATTCAAAGGGGCTCCCCACAAACATCAAGCAAAGAGAGGCAAACAATAATCGTGCTCTGAGAGAGTGACTTAATTACGACTTCAATAAATGCGTAAAAAGACTTCCTCATATGTGTCGCCCACCCCTAAGGGTTAAAACACCTCTAGTTGACTAATCAAGGAAAATGACTATCACACCCACGAAAACCAACCTCATCAGACGAAACAACTCAAACATTATCAAACAAAAACCACACCATTCGGTTGGAATCAGCAAACAAAGTCAGACCACGTCCACGGAACATACATATCACTTATCACCAAACCATATTTAAAAACAGAAGAAAAATTTCAGCATGGGGAGGCCCGAGGGGCTCCCCACCATTAGAAACTCACTAACGCTCGAGACGAGACTGGAAAACCGACATTGGGAGGTTCGAGTGGACTCCCCGCCCTTAAAGAAATGTCCAGCACTGATTCATTCAAGGGATATTCGCGTGAGACCCAATGTGGGTCTCCCCACCATTAAGAACCTAACAACACCCAGGACGAGACTAGAAAACCAATATGGGGAGGTCTGGGCAGACTCCCCACCATTAAGGAAAAGCCAACACTGATTTATTTAAGAGACCTTTGTGTGAGACCCGTCATGGGTCTCGCCGGCATTAGAACGAACAGAGGATACATAACATTGAAAAATTCTTGATGGTGACCAAACACCCCACCACAAGGGGCGGGGAGGGAGGGGCCTGATTACCGGGGCGTCCAAAGCATGGCCCAAGACAAACCAGCATTTCCACATTCATGGATGAGAATTATTCAGATTTGAGATAGATTTACTCAACAAACCCCATAAGGCCACTAAAGCCATTACATCCAGTGGAACGCGACCCCCAAGACTTTAATGCATGAGACGAACACTCCTCCACATGGTCACAAAAACCTTGTGCAACCAGACGGCTCTTTTGAAATGAAACAACCATAGAAAACAATTTAAACTGACTCCACTCTTAACCCCGATGACAGAAATAAGGTCGGGGTCTCATACACTCTAGGGGTTCCTGACCAAGCGCCAGCTTCACTCCAGGGCGTATGGCTGGAGCCCTGATGTTTGAAGCATCTCCTGCCTCGCAGTCAGGCATTGAAGACTCCTGAACGGAGCTTCTCCTTTTGGTGTCACATGCAACCACACTGCAATAGAGGCAACACCAGAAAAAACGACACATTACTGCATCTGACTGATCATACGTGGAACATTCACCAACACAAGAGCTGAAATGGTGCATGCGCATCACCCTTTGTCGCACTGGATGAGAACACGACACCAAAAAACATCACCGAGCACGATCATGATTGTTGAGAGAAACATTACACTGAGAAAGACTTTAAACTGCATCTTGAACAACACGAGATTCATGCAAACGACCATAGTATCCCCCATGTGACTGGGTCTACCACACTAGTGGCCTAACATAGACTCTTTCTTAAACAAAACCACGAAGGACCAAAGTTCATTTCAAATAGTGTCCTGCACCGACCACTCTAGGCTGCTTCCACCTTTCCCCACTAGAATCTCCTTCACCGTTTCCAGGGGATCCTTCAAACACAATAGTGTCAAACTTCATACCCGACGAGTCAGACACTCCAAATACCAAAACTACCTTCAACTCCCATCGCATCTGTCATCCCGCTGCGATAGAATCTGCTTAGTTGAAAAAAAGAGAGGTGGGTTTAATTTTATTATTCGAGAAGAGATTCCTCGGATCAACTGGAGGGTCGGCCAAAAGAGAGTTGCATGTGGCCACACTTCAATCACATGTCAATGCTTTACGGGGGGGCATAAACTCGTTAAGAAAGAAAACCATGGACCCAACCAAACTGGTCCAATGGTCAAGATGTACCACAAGAAAACTCCAAACATGCAGGGGAAACCACTGCAAGGGCTCCCCGATGTACTCTTAAAAATAATTTATTAACCACATGCTTGCAAGCCGTCTTACAAATAAGAATTCAAACTCAGGACATAAGTCATTCAGAAAGGATCCCCAGCTCAAAACGCCTCAAAACCGACATTTCCTAAAAACAAGGACATGCCACACAAACACTGTTTACTAAAACACCATTTTTTCCCCTTTAACAAAACATTTTGAAAATAAGCAAACCCAGTGGATTTCACAAACACAAATGGTGTCCCATGGGCCAAACACATGCATGTTCTCGTGCCGCACCGGCACCCACCTCATGTCCATCCAGGCACCCATCCACTCGTCCCATTAACCATTTCTTTTTTCGCATACACTCATGAATGTGGTTGCCCATGAGAGCACCCAGGATCAAAACCAAACTTTCCATTTTTTTTCCAAAACCAAAACATCCAATCCACACTTTCCAAACCTAATACCTCATTTTCTTTTTAAAGTGCTTTATTTCAAAACATTTTCCAAAACAATTTCCAAGACCAAATCATTTTTACATAAAAACCAAATTTCCACGAATCCAAAACAAAGAGACGAGAAATGACACAAGAGAAAACTTGTGTCAGTGGGTGACTGGAACGTATGGTTGGTGGCCATACACCAGTCATGCCACTACCACAGAGGGAATTCTAGGACAGTGTTCCCGGCTCCACATGTCTTTCCAGACCCTGCGAGCTCACTAGGACCACTGACCTTCCCCCTTTTTCCATTTCCCATAGACAAGATTAACCGGAATGACCAAAAACACAGACAAACCTCAACACACTTTGGTAACTGGAGTCCCGCCACGAGGTGTGCTGGCCAGGCACCTTACTCTTAGCCAGGACGTCGAGTCCCGAAAACCTTAACTCAAGTCCACAGTGACTCTATCCCAAAAGAAAACGACCCAAGAGTGAACATCTTGCCCTCTGATACCATTTTGTCACGAACCAGGCCGGGTCGCCATCCGACCGGCGCCCGACCCGATCCGCGGCAAGGGCCGAAGGGCGTTCCCGATCCCCACGGGCTGGCACAGGTGCCCGGGTACCAAGGGTAGCAAGTGGGAACGATTTTACCCAAAATAAAAGACAGAAAAGAAACTAAACAGATAAATAACTAAAACTAGAAATAGACAACCAAAGACTCCCTTAAACTACGAACATGTTTAAAGTCTACAACTCCAACCAAAACCCCAAAATGAACAACAACAGAAATATAGAACTAAGCTCTAATACCAACATCATGCGACATGAGAAGTTGCATCCCCAAGCTACCAACACCAACCTGCACACGAAGACCAACAGCAACCAGAGCCACCATCGCTGAGCACGACGCACAACCTGGGATACACAAGAACCATGAAACTACATACACCCAAGGGTGTATGTAGGGTGTGAGCTAAAAGCCCAGTAGGATGCCACCGAGAAAAAGGTTCCATGACACAACATCAAAAGACAATTCAAAGTGCTTATTCAAATATTATACTTTCAAACTGCTTATAAAGAAAATATTTACAGGCTAACTGCTAAAGAAAACACTAAAAAGGACCTCATTTCACAAACCCAATTTTTAAAGAGGAAGAGGAAGGTTCATTATGGGCACACACACACACACACACATTCTCACACACACACACATACACACACACAAAGGTGGTCTTCCATATGCCGACGGAAGGCACCATGCCATCGATCGTAGAACACTATAGGTAAATCCCCTAAGGTTCATCTAGCTTGAGTGGGACCCTAGAACATCGTGTCTCGGTGAAACGTGGCTTAGAAGACCACAAACCTCAGAAAACGTGGCTTAGAAGGCCACGAACCTCAGAACACATGGCTTAGAAGGCCACACCCCTCAGATATCATGTTTAGTTAGTGTTGCAATCGTCAATCCAGCTAAGTGAAACATGGATGATACCCATCCGGTTCACTAGCGCACTAGTTCTAGTTCGCCCAACTAGATACCCAGGGTTTTCCCATGTGATCAAACAAGTTTTACATTCACATAGTATATTTCTTTCTCATTTCGCAGACCAAACAAGATATTTCACACAAAAGTCACGATTTGCATACCAAAGCACTATTTCAAAGACACACGCACACGACATGTCTCATTTTATAAGAAAAATACACCACTTTAAAAGTGTAAGCATATTCAACTCCTATAAAGAACCATTTTAGCATCATATAAATACAACAACAAATCATTTGAGTTATTATTGAAATCATTTCCAGAAAAGACAAGAAGACCTTACACCAAAAACAACTTGATTTTATAGAGAGGCATCAGTTTAAAACTTGATACACGAGGTAACCATGTAAAAACTTGTTTTCCATTATTCAAACAATTTTTCATTTAAACTTCAATTGTACACAATAAGGAAAAAACACCAAAAATGATTCATATAATTTGAAAATGTCTATTTAAATATACAAACACCTAAAGTGACTAGAAAACACCTTTCAAAAGAAACCATTACGAAATCAATTTCACAAATCAACCCTTTCAAAACCTCTTTGGAACTCTATAAACAATTATTAAACACTTCTAAAATTTCCCACAACCGAATCTAAAGGAAAAACATGACAATTTCTAAAGACAGGTGCAATTTTCATCACGCACGCATGTTACACCATTTTTAAAACGCATTTCGCAAAACCTCTACAGCACTACCAAAACATTATAAACATAATTCGCATATTGCAACTAAACCATAGAACATATTAAGTTAAACTAAACAAAAAAATTAAATTATCTAAATGATTCAAAGACATGGAACCACCTACCTAAAATAGGAACGGAAAAATGACACGGCGCAAGACTCCAGTTGTGCAACGATCGCACCGTATCGAGCTATCAGACAGGTCCTAAAACAGTAGACCGTTAAACAGGTTCAATAATAATGTTAACATAATAGTAATATTAATAATAATAACAAAAATAATAGTAGTTATATCAATTACATAATAATAATAATAGCATAATAATATTAATCATAGTAATCTTAATAATAACAATATTTTAATAATAATAATAACAATACAATAATATAATAATAATAATAATAATAATAATAACATAATCATAATAATAATGATAATAAAATAATAATAAAAATAATGACATAATAATAATATCAGGATAATAATAATAATAATAACATTGATATAGTAACAAAAATAACATAAGAATAATGTAATAATAGTAACAATAATAATATAATAATAAAATTGTTATTGACATAATAATAATAACATAATAATGATTATAGTAATGATATAATAATAATATTAACATATTAATAATAACAATGCTATAATAATAATAATGATCACATAAATCATAATTTTATAATAAAATGTTAATAACATATTAAATAAAATGAAATAGCAGAATAAAATAAAAAAAACTGACCTGCGCGGCGGAGCGGAGGAAGGAGAAAGAAAAATAAGAAGAGGAAGAGAAGAATAAGAAGAAGAATGAGAGAAGAAGAAGAAGAGAAGAAGAAGAAGAGAAGAAGAATGGGGGGGGGGCACGACAAGAAAGTGGATGGGGGTCCGACGTGGAGGTGTGGCGGAGGCGCGATGCGGTGCGGGTGGTTCGATGCGGGTGCAACAGGGGTGCAGCAAGGTCGGCCCGAGATGGAGGTGTGGCGACGCGGGTCCGGCGTGGGTGCAGTTGGGGAGCGGCAGGGTCGGAGGAGGAAGATGTCGTGGCCGATGTGGGTCCGGCGTGGCTGCAACAGGGGAGTGGCGCGGTCAGAGGAGGAAGAAGGCGTGGGGAGGGGTGCGCCGCGGATGGAGGAGAAAACAAGAAGAATGAAAACGTGGGGAGGAAGGAAAAGAGAAAAAGGAAGAAAAAAAGGAAAAATAAAATAAATAAATAAAAAATGGGAGTGGGGGGGGGGGGGGCGGCGGCGGCTAGGGTTTTCTAGGGGGGAAAAGAAAAAGCAAAAGGGATGGGGGAGGGGCCCGATGGGAGAGAGTTTGGGGAGGGAGAGAAAAATAATAAAAGAAAAAAAAAGAATCAAAGAAACCCTAAAATAAATGAAATAAAAATAAAATAATACCTATAATAATAATAATAATCAAATAAGCAATAACAGAAATAAAAGAAATACGTGGTATAATAATAAGAAAAATTGTAATAGCATCACATAATCTTAACCATAACATTTATTAATATCAAAAAATATTTTTATTATTATCATTAAAACAATTTATTAAAGTTTATTAAACTTTTTTATTTCCATTTTATTTAAAACTCATTATTCATTATTATTTCATTATCCGGTTATGTTTTTAACTCATTTTGAAAGTCAGGCGGATCGCGCGGTCTCAGAACCGTGCCCTGCCCGTGCATCCGGTGATGCTAAACCTGTAGCAGTCATAATAATAATAATAATAATAATAATAATAGTATTTTCATGTGATATTAATAATATTATTATTATCAAAACAATTATTAATTCATCTTATTTTGTTAATTGAACATCGGTAAGGCATGCAGTGACAAGGTGGGGTCACGCAACATCCCAAGCGAGGCCGCACGGCTTTGACCGCGGTGCGCAGGATGCAGTCAAGGTCAAACAACACGTTTTTAAATAAGAACATAGAAATTTTATGTCAGGCCTCGACCCTAACTACCCGACACAAGGAAAATTAGTAAAATAAATAAATTAGAAACGACGGGTGTGACAATTCTCCCCACCATAAATCTTTCCGTCCCCGGAAATCCACAACCAGAACAAAACCCCACAACATAAATCTAAACTCCCTTTAGATTCAAAGGGGCTCCCCACAAACATTAAGCAAAGAGAGGCAAACAAAAATCGTGCTCAGAGAGAGTGACTTAATGGCGACTTCAAGAAATGCGTAAAAAGACTTCCCCATATGTGCCGCCCACCCCTAAGGGTTAAAACACCTCCAGTTGACTAATCAAGGAAAATGACTCTCGCACCTGCGAAAACCAACCTCATCAGACAAAACAACTCAAACATTATCAAACAAAAACCCCACCGTTCGGTTGGAATCAGTAGACAAAGTCAGACCACACCCACGGAACATACTTATCACTTATCACCAAACCGTATTTAAAAACATAAGAAAAATTTCAGCATGGGGAGGCTCGAGGGGCTCCCCACCATTAGAAACTCACTGACGCTTGAGACGAGACTTGAAAACCGACAGGGGGAGGTTCGAGTGGACTCCCCGCCCTTAAAGTAAAGTCCAGCACTGATTCATTCAAGAGATATTCGTGCTAGACCCAATGTGGGTCTCCCCACTATTAAGAACCTACCAACGCCCAGGCGAGACTAGAAAACCAATATGGGGAGGTCTGGGCGGAATCCCCACCATTAATGAAAAGCCAACACTGATTTATTCAAGAGTCCTTTGTGCGAGACCCGTCATGGGTCTCGCCGCCATTAGAACGAACAGAGGATACATAACATTGAAAAATTCTTGATGGTGACCAAACACCCCACCACAAGGGGCGGGGAGGGAGGGGCCTGACTACCGGGGCGTCCAAATCATGGACCAAGACAAACCAGCATTTCCACATTCATGGATGAGAATTATTCAGATTTGAGACAGATTTACTCAACAAACCCCATAAGGCCACTAAAGCCATTACATCCAGTGGAGCGCGACCCCCAAGACTTTAATGCACAAGACGAACACTCCTCCACATGGTCACAAAAACCTTGTGCAACCAGACGGCTCGTTTGAAACGAAACAACCATAGAAAACAATTTAAACTGACTCCACTCTTATCCCTGATGACAGAAATAAGGTCGGGGTCTCATACACTCTAGGGGTTCCTGACCACACGCCAGCTTCACTCTGGGGCCTATGGCTGGAGCCCTGATGTTTTAAGAATCTCCTGCCTCGCAGTCAGGCATTAATGACTCCTGAACGGAGCTTCTCCTTTTGGTGTCACATGCAACCACACTGCAACAGAGGCAACACCAGGAAACACGACACATTATAGAATCTGACTGATCATACGTGGAACATTCACCAACACAAGAGCTAAAATGGTGCATGCGCATCACCCTTTGTCGCACTGAATGAGAACACGACACCACAAAACATCACCGAGCACGATCATGATTGTCAAGAGAAACATTACGCTGAGAAAGACTTTAAACCGCGTCTTGAACAACATGTGATTCATGAAAACGACCGTAGTATCCCCCATGTGACTGGGTCTACCACACTAGTGGCCTAACATAGACTCTTTCTTAAACGAAACCACGAAGGACCAAAGGTCATTTCAAATAGTGGACTGCACCTACCACTCTAGGCTACTTCCACCTTTCCCCACTAGAATCTCCTTCACCTTTTCCAGGGGAACCTTCAAACACAATAGTGTCAAACTTCATACCCGACGAGTCAGACACTCCAAATACCAAAAATCCCTTCAACTCCCATCGCATCTGTCTTCCCGCTATGAGAGAATCCGCTTAGTTGAAAAAAAAGAGAGGTGGGTTCAATTCTAGAATTCAAGAAGAGATTTCTCGGATCAACTGGAGGGTCGGCCAAAAGAGAGTTGCCTGTGGCCACACTTCAATCACATGTCAATGCTTTACGGGGGGGGGGGGGGGCGCATACACTCATTAAGAAAGAAAACCATGGACCCAACCAAACTGGTCCAACTGTCAAGATGTACCACAAGCAAACACCAAACATGCACGGGAAACCACTGCAAGGGCTCCCTGATGTACTCTTCAAAAGAATTTATTAACCACATGCTTGCATGCCGCCTTACAAATAAGAATTCAAACTCAAGACATAAGTCATTCAGAAAGGATCCCCAGCTCAAAACGCCTCACAGCCGACATTTCCTAAACACAAGGACATGCCACAAAAACACTGTTTACTAAAACACCATTTTTTTCCTTTAACAAAACATTTTAAAAATAAGCAAACCCTGTGGGTTGCACAAACGCCAATGTTGTCCCATGGGCCAAAAACATGCATGTTCTCGTGCCGCACCGACACCAACCTCATGTCCATCCAGGCACCCATCCACTCGTGCCATTAACCGTTTCTTTTTTCGCATACACTCATGCATGTTGTTGCCCATGAGGGCACCAAGGATCAAAACCAAACTTTCCATTTTTTTTTCAAAACCAAAACATCCAATCCACACATTCCAAACCTAATACCTCATTTTCTTTTTAAAGTGATTTATTTCAAAACATTTTCCAAAACAATTTCCAAGACCAAATCATTTTTACATAAAAACCAAATTTCCACGAATCCAAAACAAAGAGACGAGAAATGACGCAAGAGAAAACTTGTGCCAGCGGGTGACTGGAACGTATGGTTGGCGGCCATAAACCAGTCATGCCACTGCCATGGAGGGTATTCTAGGATAGCGTCCCCGGCTCCATATGGCTTTCCAGACCCTGCGAGCTCACTAAGAACACTAACCTTACCCCTTTTTCCATTTCCCATAGAGAAGATTAACCGCAATGACCAAAAACACAGACAAACCTCAACACACTTTGGTAACTGGAGTCCCGCCATGAGGTGTGCTGGCCAGGCACCTTACTCATAGCTAGGACGTCGAGTCCCGACAACCTTAACTCAAGTCCACCGTGACTCTATCCCAAAAGAAAATGACCCAAGAGAGCAAACCTTGCCCTGTGATAACATTTTGTCACGAACCAGGCCGGGTCGCCATCCGACCCGGCACCCGACCCGATCCGCGGCAAGGCCTGAAGGGCATTCCTGATCCCCACGGGCTGGCACAAGTTCCCGGGTACCAAGAGTAGAATGTGGGAACAATTTTATCCGAAATAAAAGACAGAAAAGCAACTAACCAGATAAATAACTGAAACTAGAAATAGACAACCAAACACGCCCTTAAACTACGAACAGGTTAAAAGTCTACAACTCCAACCAAAACCCAAAATGAACAACAGCAGAAATAGAGAACTAAGCTCCAATACCAACCTCATGTGACACGAGAAGTTGCATCCCCAAGCTACCAACACCAACCTACGCACGAAGATCAACAGAAACTAGAGCCACCATCGCTAAGCACGACGCACAACCTGGGATACACAAGAAACAAGAAACTACATACACCCAAGGGTGTATGTAGGGTGTGAGCTAAAAACCTAGTAGGATTCCATCGAGAAAAAGGTTCCATGCCACAACATCAAAAGACAATTCAAAGTGATTATTCAGAAATTATACTTTCAAACTACTTTTAAAGAAAACATTTACATGCTAACTGCTAAATAAAACACTAAAAAAGAACTCATTTCACCAACCTGATTTTTAAAGAGGAAGAGGAAGGTTCATTATGGGCACACACACGCACACACACACACACACACAGGTGGTCCTCCATATGCCGATGGAAGGCACCACACCATCAATGGTAGAGCACTATAGGTAAATCCCCTATGGTTCATCTAGCTCGAGTGGGACCCTAGAACCTCGTGTCTCGGTGAAACGTGGCTTAGAAGGCCAAGACCCTCAGAAAACGTGGCTTAGAAGGCCACGACCCTTAGAAAACGTGTCTTAGAAGGCCACGACCCTCAGATATCATGTTTAGTTAGTGTTGCAATCGTCAATCCAGCTAAGTGAAACATGGAAGATACCCATCCAGTTCACTAGCACACTAGTTCTAGTTCGCCCACCTAGATACCCAGGGTTTTCCCATGTGCTCAAACAAGTTTTACATTCACATAGTATATTTCTTTCTCATTTCGCAGACCAAACAAGATATTGCACACAAAAGTCACCATTTGCATACCAAAGCACTATTTCAAAGACACACACACAACATGTCTCATTTTATAAATAAAAATACACCACTTTAAAAGTGTAAGCATATTCAAATCCTATAAAGAACCATTTTAGCGTCATATAAATACGCCAACAAATCATTTGAGTTATTATTGAAATCATTTCCAGAATGTACAAGAAGACCTAACACCAAAAACAACTTGATTTTATAAAGAGGCGTCACTTTAAAACTTGATACAGGAGGTAACCATGTAAAAACATGTTTTCCATTATTCAAACCATTTTTCATTTCAACTTCAAAGGTACACAACAAGGAAAACACACCAAAAGTGATTCATATACTTTGAAAATGTCTATTTAAATATACAAACACCTAAAGTGACTTGAAAACACCTTTGAAAAGAAACCATTACGAAATCAATTTCAGAAATCAACCCTTTAAAAACCTCTTTGGCACTCTATAGACAATTATTAAACACTTCTAAAATTTACCACAACCTAATCTAAAGGAAAAACATGACAATTTCTAAAGACATGTGAAATTTTCATCATGCATGCATATTACACCATTTTTAAAACGCATTTCGCAAAACCTCTACAGCACTACCAAAACATTATAAACATAATTCGCATCTTGCAACTAAACCATAGAACATATTAAGTTAAACTAAACAAAAAAATTAAATTATCTAAATGATGTAAAGACATGGAACCACCTACCTCAAATAGGAACAGAAAAATGACACAGCGCAAGACTCCAGTTGCGCAACGATCGCACCGTATCGATCTGTCAAACAGGTCCTAAAACAGAAGACCGTTAAACAGGTTCAATAATAATGTTAACATAATAGAAATATTAATAATAATAACAAAAATAATAGTAGTTATATCAATAACATAATAATAATAATAACATAATCATAATAATAATGATAATAACATAATAATAAAAATAATGACATGATAATATTATCATGATAAAAATAATAATAATAACATTGATATAGTAACAAAAATAACATAAGAATAATGTAATAATAGTAACAATAATAATATAATAATAAAATTGTTATTAACATAATAATAATAACATAATAATTATTATAGTAATGATATAATAATAATATTAACATATTAATAATAAAAATTTTATAATAATAATAATGATCACATAAATCATAATTTTATAATAAAATGTTAATAACATATTAAATAAAATGAAATAGCAGAATAAATTAAAAAAGACTAACCTGCACGGCGGAGTGGAGGATGGAGAAATAAAAAGAAGAAGAAGAAGAGAAGAAGAAGAAGAAGAAGGAGAGAAGAAGAAGAAGAGAAGGAAAAGAAGAGAAGAAAAATAAGAGAAGAAGAAGGGGGGGGGGAAGGCATGAAAGTGGAGGGGGTCCGACGCGGAGGCGTGGCGGAGGCGCGGTGCAGTGTGGGTGGTCCGTTGTGGGTGCAACAGGGGCACATCAAGGTTGGCCCGAAGCGGAGGTGTGGCAACGCGGGTCCGGCGTGGGTGCAGTAGGGGAGCGGCGGGCTCGGAGGAGGAAGAAGTTGTGGCCGATGCGGGTCCGGCGTGGGTGCAGCAGGGGAGCGCCGCGGTCGGAGGAGGAAGAAGGCGTGGGGAGGGGTGCGCCGCGGATGGAGGAGAAAACGAGAAGAATGAAAATGTGGGTAGGAAGGAAAAGAGAAAAAGGAAGGAAAAAAAGGAAAAATAAAATAAATCAATAAAAAATGGGAGTGGGGGGGGGGGGGTGGCGGCATCGGCTAGGGTTTTCTAGGGGGGAAAAGAAAACGCAAAAGGGATGGGGGAGGGGCCCGACAGGAGAGAGTGTGGGGAGGGAGAGAAAAATAATAAAAGAAAAAAAAAGAATCAAAGAAACCCTAAAATAAATGAAATAAAAATAAAATAATACCTATAATAATAATAATAATAAACAAATAAGAAATAACAGAAATAAAATAAATAAGTGGTATAATAATAAGAAATATTGTAATAGCAACACATAATCTTAACCATAACATTTATTAATTTCAAACAATATTTTTATTATTATCATTAAAACAATTTATTAATGTTTATTAATCTTTTTATTTCCATTTTATTTAAAACTCATTATTCACTATTATTTCATTATCCGGTTATGTTTTTAACTCATTTTGAAAGTCAGGCAGACCGCGCGGTCTCAGAACCGTTCCCTACCCGTGCGTCCGGTGATGCTAAACCTGAACCAGTGATAATAATCATAATAATAATAATAATAGTATTTTCATGTGATATTAATAATATTATTATTATCAAAACCATTCTTAATTCATCTTATTTTGTTAATTGAACATCGGCAAGGCATGCAGTGACCAGGCGGGGTCGCGCGACGACCCAAGTGAGGCCGCACGGCATCGACCGCGGCGCGCAGGATGTAGTCAAGGTCAAAACACACGTTTTTAAATAAGAACATAGAAATTTTATGTCGGGCCTCGACCCTAACTACCCGACGCAAGGAAAATTAGTAAAATAAATAAATTAGAAACGACGGGTTTGATAATAAATCTTCTAGAGAATGAATAAAGATCAAATCATTGGATCATATCCATAGTAAAGCATAAGTATCATCAATGTGTTTTATCATAGATAAAAATTACTTTAACTGATCACTCGAATATTTCATGAGGAAAAAAACCTTTTCATTTTGAAATCACTTATTTAAAGTCTATATTTTTCCAAAATTTAAAATAAAAAATTTTATTTCAAAAGAAAAGTAGACACTTTTAACGTATGTTTTTAATCATTGAGTGGTAATGAAAGTGGGAAATTGGGTTCATGTTGAATATGTTTAATCAAATATTAATTTCACATTTTAGGTCAAAAAGTAAAAAATAAATCATTAGGAAAAGAAAAGAATATTTATTAGAAACTTTTTATAAAAATTAAAACATGGGTAAAAATTAGTTTACTCACTCATAGGAGAATATTAAAAACATTCTTGATTTTTTTAAAGAAAACATGAATATGGAAGGAAAATGATATTTGATTGATAAGAGAAATAAAGTCAGTTTTTATAAAAATATTATTTCAGTATCTTGAGTAAATAATGTGTTTAAAATGAAATTAAAACATATATTATAAATAAATAACTATATTATAAAAATAATAACAATATTTTGAAGATATGCGTAATATAATTTCAGCATTGGAGATTTAATCATAAACAATCCTGGTAAAAATGATATTGTTACATAAAACCCATATTACTTTGGTAACCATTGATTCATAATCCCCATGAAAAAAATAAATCAAAATTAAAAGTTAAATAGAATAAAAATAAGTATATTCCCAATAAAAAATAAAAACTGGGCAGTAGATACACCTCATAAATAAGATAGGTGTATAATATAACATATATCTCAAAAGAAGACAATATGAGATAGTAAACCCTTACCACTTTGGTAAATTCTAAATTAAAACCCCATGAAAGATAGAACTTTATATAGATTTTTAAATCCTCATTATTTTCATGAAAATAATCATAAAATACATTCATCTGTAGGATATACACCTCAAAAAGGAAATAAGTTGTGAATATGGCATATGTCTCATGGTCATAAAGTGAGACGAGAAAACCTTACCACAAGTATCATCTTTTTCGCACATGTTAAAGCCTCTTGTATAATAAATATATATTTATAATAAATATATTATAAAAAAATATTCATACATAACATAATTTTTTCCATTCCATTGTAATTTTCAATTATCTTTTTATTAACAAATCTTCATTAAAATAGACATTTAGGGGGAATTAGTCTATTTTCCATTAATGTTTTGGTTTGATAGTTCCGGTATTTTAACATTGGTGGTGGTTTCATCATATAAAAAATATAAATAATAAAATAATTATTATATTTATTCATTATATATACTTGTATAACCATTTTTATAAAGCAATGATGAAAAATTAATTACATAAATTCATTGATATAGTAGTTCGTACGTACTAACGAGTGATGTTTTCACTATTCAATAGATTGAAATAAAGAAATTTAAATAGTAATTAACATTTATAAAACCATAATAATATAAAAAATATCATATATATTTATTAAATACTTCAATATAAATATAAGTGTGAGTCTGTGATGGAAAATGAATCATATTGCTTCGTGGAGGTGGTAGTCCACACGTACACACGAGTGATATTTTCATTTCACACATGATGGGAAAATGTGTTGAAAAATGTTATAACATTTACATAATACTATATAGTTACATGGTATATAATAGTGTTTTTATATTATAATTTTTAGGATATAATTTAATTAGGTGAAATAAGAATCAAAATGAAGATATCGGTTAAAATAATTACCTCCTCTTTGAGATACCCCCTTTAGATTTCTTCTTAAGGACCCCTAGGGATGGTTATTTAAAGAAACTAAAACCTATATAACATGAATAAGTATGTTTATAAGAGGGTTTTCAGGGGTTTTATACTAAATTTCCCAATTTTGTATGGAAAATATAGTTTAGGTGGTCTCCTTTTATAGTGAAGAAAATGACACATGAAATTAATTAAAAAGTTAAATATAATAATTTTTTTTCATGTTAAATTTGCACCAAGAGACTAAAACATCAAGGATGAGATATTTTAAGGTTAAAATAACTTTAAATAATATAATTTTATATATTTATTTAGCATATTAAACCTTAACGTTTTTCAAACCCTTCGTAAATCAATTTTAGGCTAAGTTGTAGTAACACATTTTTCAATATAAAAGGGTTATAAATTTACTTCTAGGGTAATAATTGGGAGAAAAAATTTACATGGATTAAGTTTTAGACAATATTCCACACCATTTTCATCTTTCATGTTTTTTTTTTGATTTTTAAATCATTTAACAGTATATTATTTAAGATAAAATACCATTAAAGTAATATTAAAAACTATTAAGAGATTTTCAACTTAAACACATAAATTCAAGTATGTAATTAAAAATATAAACTCTTTAACAATAAATTATAAATTATTATATCAATAAAATTTATTTGAAAATATAATCCAACTAAATTTTTTAATTTTATTGTTTTTAAAAATAATTTACATGATCTGTTTCTACTGTTTACACTGGCATTATGTCAGCATTGTGTAATCATTTAAGGTAATTATTCCGTCACAAAAAATTAAAAATAATTTCCCATGATAAAAAATAAATCATATTTAAGTAAAAATTTATAATTGAAAATTAACACCTCTTATCCCCATAAAAATATTAGAGTTCTTAAAACTAGGAGAGTGACATTTTGGATTTATTCATTACTTAAAATAATATTACGCTCATTATCAAAGAAAAATGGCACTAAATTTCTAAATATTCAGATATTTTTTCCTTATGGTGAATCTAAACTCATAAAATATAAATAATCAAGGTGTTATAAATATTTTTAAAGCCTTAGCTCAATATTTTTAATCTTAATTAACTAATTTACATTTATTGAGGTGACAAATATTTTCTATAGTTACGATTCACAATGATTAAAAATATAGTTGAACTATATACCAAATTACAACATGATGATTCCCAATACAGAATCTATTATATATAATTCAATCACATTAATTGTAAGAAATTAATTTTTAACATATTATTGCAAAAAGTGGTGAAAATTTGTTTTCTAAAAAAATGCATTTTTAGAAATAAAAATGTTTTATAAAAAAATTAAGCATAATTGTGATTATAATGAAATTAGTTAGATTATTTCTAATAAAAATGAAATATTTTTTTACATTAATTCAATAATATATGTAACTTTTAAAATACTTGAATGGAAAAAATTGGTTTCAATAAAATCAATATTTTTCCACTATTCACTGACAAATTGATCTTTTAAAAAAAACCATAGTTTCTCTTTATGAAAATTTTGATATTTTGATTTCCAAAATTAGATTCTTTTAAAAAATATATTTTTTAAAATTGGAAAAAATTAATTTTAATATTACCTCATAAAAATTAATAAAAACCATGTTATGAGAAGCCATATTTTTTATGTATAAAATGACATACTAAATATTGAGTGCTTATGTACTAATAACTAATTAATACATTATTATTAAGTAAGATCATGATACATATAATTCATAATGAAGATTCCCATATTCATACCTGCTAATTCAATGATTATGTTATAATGGTAACATTTAAATAATAATATTTCTATATTATATTAAAATTCACTCGAAGCTTTGTGTTGTGTGTGCAGTAAGCTATCAATATTATTATTAATTTAAACTAAACTTTTACAATGTTACACTATCCCCCTTAAATAAATTATGTTCACACAATTTTATCTGGGTTATCAATGGTTCAGTATTTGAAAATACCTTTTATTAAAACTTACATTAAACAAAGGGGTGACAAAACTTCCTCTGAAAAGGGTAAGTGAGAAACATGAGGTTACATAAAATAAAACATAATTGGGTTCCTAAATAAGGAGAACATTTGTGGGAAGTTTAAATTTGATCATGGAAGAGAAAAATAACGTTAAAGGACTAAAATGGAGTGATAGTGAACATGGTCATGATAAAGATAATGACCACAAAACCATAAATTAGTGATCTTTTAAAGAACCATCTATTCATAAAAAATGAAGGTAAAATAACAATATTTTTATTTCAAGATCATTTCTTAAATTTGATGGATTATTTTACTATCAAGATAAAGAACACTATAAAATAAACTTACTTGATTTCTCTCCATTTGATAAGCACAATTTCATTCATTGGTTGTTATTTGATCAATTTTAAATTTATATCTTACTATAATAAATGAATTTTCAAGATGATTTTTTCATGTCTAATGAACTAGAATTAACTTTTAATGAATCATAATGTCCTTAAAATAATGAAAATTTATTCATCTTGTCCCTATATATTTACCATAACCAAAAGTTTTAGTATAAGTAATCAAATATGGATAAATATTCATATGATGAAATAATACATTAATCTATAAAAGATAAAAATAACAACCCAAGTTATACTTATAAAATTCCCTAATTAATTATCTTAAAGTGTTCTATAAAAAATGTCTCACAAAAATCAAAAACCCAAAAATTAAGAAATAAGTTCATTAATTTCCCATATGAACTTAAATTTAATCCCGAACAACTTAAAGTTTCTCTTAATGTCCCACACCAAACAAAAAAAAGACATCATCATATATTCACTTAAATCATTCTAATACTTTCCCAAAATAACCTGAATCACCATAAAACCTCAATTAAGTCATAAATTCCTCAAAAAATTAACTTTTTCATTAGTCCTTAAATAAAAGAACATAATATAGAATATATTCTACAAATCAAAAAATTCAATAAACTTCATCAAATATAACATAAATCACTTTCTCATAAGATCACTAATAAATTCAAAGGTTATAAACACCAACCAATTTATATTATAAATATAAATATTATATTTATACCAACTAAAATTATTATCTCAGTATAGGATATATATTAAGGGTTATATATCCCTTAATCATGTGTTTTCCAAAAAAATATTACTTTGTAATTTTTTAATGTTGATTACTTGATTCATTTCTAATACATACACAAGTAGTATGTCAGCATTGTGTAATCATTTAAGGTAATTATTTCATCACTAAAAATTAAAAAAATACCATGATAAAAAAATCATACATATTTCAAATAACCATTTATAAAATAAAAAACTCATTTTACCACTATGAAAAAATTTTAGAGTTATTAAAACAAAGAGAGTATCCTTTTGGATTAATTATTTACTTAAAATAATATTAAGGTCATTATCAAAGAAAAATGGCATCACATTTCAATATATATGAATATTTGATGAGGTTTGTTTAAATAAACTAATACAATATAAATAAGGTAGATTTTATATAAATTTTTAAATCCTTATCACATTATTTTTAATCTTAAATATTTAATTTTTCCTTGTAGGGTCCCGTGTTTTGAACTGGGTTTAAATTTCAAAATGAAATTAAATTTTCTCATTAGTGGTGGGGGAATTTTGAATTACAAGAATTTTAGTAGGGTTTTAAGGTGATGAACGACTTAATATTTTTTCGATTTTGGGTTACAATTAAGTAGAATTCTTAGGGGTTCGGGCAAACACCAGAAGAAGAACGGTTGGTCGGGCTGCTTAAAATATTTGCATCAAGAAATTTATGTCATATATTCAAATACATTAGTTGAATTTTTTTCATGATGAATATAATGGGATTACAGTATATAAAATATTGGAGGCATTCCCTGTGGAATTCAAAACATGTATTTTTTTCACTTCATGAATTTAGTTCAAATCATGTAATAGATACACAACAAGAATTATGAAGGAAACCATTTAAAAAAGGGATTTCAGGGCTTAGTCCCTTATTTTCTTGATGCATAGTAGGAGGGTTCCCATGAGGTCTTAGTAGTGCCTCATTCCCCTCTCCAAGGGATCTCTGGAACTACCTCAACCTACCACTGATTTGAGTGTCATACATAACAATGGAAGCCTGTAAATAAGTGCTTCACACCTCTTGATCCCTTTATTTATCTTTCCCAAATTGGTGTTATCTTCATGAGATCTAATTCACCTTATTTTTAGGACCTTTTTCAAATCTTCTGATTTCTCTCAATTTTAATCTAGTTAAGGGTATATGATTGATGAGTATAACTCCCTTAGTACAATATTGGTTGTCTAAATACTTTCCATTAATGTCATGGTGTTTATTAATTTACATCGTTGGGCTGCTTTCTAGGTTCCCTATGTGTTTCCCTTTAAATATAATATATAATATGTGTGTTCTAATGGCTTAAATTAAATTGACATTGTGTATCAAGTTTCACCTTGAGAGGATCTTTACCTCAACATGAACCACCCCATCAGGTGTGTTTCTTAGTTTCCCATAGAAACTATGCTTTTTTACATAATTAAACCCCCTCCTTGGGTATTGCTTCAAATTTTTAAAATTATAATGTATTAAAATTTAGTTTATAACATCTCATGGTATGTTGGGTTGTTCCTCATGCATAATATTGTTAGATTTAATTAAATTGACAATTGCATGGTTGGTATTCCTTGCCCCAATTTTATATTAAACCTAGCTTTGGGTGCGTTGTCTATATAATTAAAAATGGTAAATTAAATGGGAAATATGGAATGATAAATGGGTGTGGCCCACTTTAAGTACACTTCACCGGTGATATTGTGTGCTTATATGGCCCTTCTTATTCTTTATACTTGTTTTATGGTGAGTCATGCTCATGGTTATGGCCTCTTAATTAGTTATACATGGATATGTGATATGATAGGATTGACTACCACTAAAAGCATTTAGCATCATTTCCCTTTATCAGTGCTAGAAAAAAACTTGGATAAAAGTTACATTTATCATTACAAAAACAAGTTCTCATAAAGGATATATTTTATCATTGGTTTTTTAGTGTTGAAAAAAGTTACACATCAGCGACAATTTTTTTAGCACTGATCAAGGGTAACCATTATCAGCACATTATTTCTAATGCTAATAAAGGTCCCCGATAAAATGATATAATTAAGAAAATGAAAAATGAAAATAATTAAATTTTATGAAATATTTTAATTTTTATTAATTAAATAATTATTAATAAAAATGAATAAAGATAATATAATTTATATAAATTATAAATACTAATAAATAGTATATATTAAATATAAAGAAATGTAAAATTAATAAAATGAACTAATTAAAAAAACTGAGAAAATTAAGAAAAATATTAACAATTTATTAATTAAATAATTATTTATATAAATGAATAAATTTAATATAAAATCATATAGATTATAAATATTAATAAATAATATATGTCATATATATATATATGAATAAATATAATTTTTCCTAAATTAGGATTTATATAATAAAAAATATTTATGTTTTACATTAAAGAAGTAATATATTTAGTGAATAATGTTTTATAATAAAAATTTAATATGAATTAGAAATACTGAAAAATTGCATTGATGAATGGACATAATTGAATGTCGTTTGATTTTCCAATTTATCATATATCAAATATATGTTATATTGATATAACATACATATACATAATTAATGAATTTTATATACAACACAGACACATAAATATTTATATAATTAATGAAATCTTATATAGAAACACATACACCTAATATTTACGTACTTTATTCAAATTTTACTATTCAATCTAGAATTTCATCATAACATGATATGTTCAATATATTACATCTCAAATCGGTAAATTTTATTTATTTATTTTTAATTTTATTACAGTTAGGTATTCATTCATTTTTAACATTCGTTATTTTTATTGTTTATTTTATTTGGGATTTTAATCATTTTCTATTATTTATTGATATATATTTATTTACTATGTTTTAATTTTTTCCATATGTATTAATCTTTATTTTATTATATATCCATCTTTGATTAATAATTTATAGTTAATTAGTAAAACATATCCATTTTTTCAATATTATAAAATTGTCCTTATTTTTAATTATTCAATTTCACTCATTTTTTAAAATGAATTCATTTTAGATTATATATCCATTAATAATTTTAACATTATATTTGTAAATATGTATAAATAAATATATTTATAAATCTATAATTACTATATATATATTTATATATATATAATTAAAATTAAATAAATCTTGTTTTTAAGTATTTATATAATATTAAATAAAAATTATATATATTTAAATAATAATAAAATAATAATAAATTTATTTAAATAATAAATATATTTACTATATTTATATTTATATTTATATGTATATTTACGTATATTTATTCAATATATATATTATTATATATGTATCTATGATGATATAAATATATAAATAAATATCTTATTTTTATTAAAAGTATTTATATAATTATTTATTTAAATAATTAAAAAAATAAAATAACTACATTTAAGTAATTATAAAATTATAATAATTATATCTAAATAATAACTATATTTAAAATATTTATATTTATTTATTCAATATATATATATAATTATATAATTATATATAATTATATAATTATATATATAATTAAAAATTATAATAAATACCTTAATATAGTGAATATATTTACTAATTAAATATATACATATATATATATATATAATTATATAAATATATATAATGATATAAATATATTTATAAATATAAATAATTAATTATAAATTTATTTAAGTATATATTTATAACTGTGTATTTTATATATTTGTAAAATTATATATTTGTAATTATAAATAAAAATATATTATTTTTTAAAATTATTTTTAAATTATAATGAAATAATTATTTTTTTTAATTGTTATAAAATTATAATAAATAAATATATAATTATTGAAATATATTTATAATTTTTTATTTATAGTTATAATTATAAATCCTTTTCAACACTAATGTTTTTGCGCCGATAAAGATTTAATTTATCAATGCTAAAAAATAAATGATAAAGATGTATTTTATCAGTGCTCATTAATTTAGCACTGATAAAAGGGATCCTTATCAGTAATTTTTTAAAAGTGCTAATAAAAGTGTCTACAATATATTTAATAACCCAAACTATGACTGATTATGTCTAAATTTCTCAAGATATTCCTGGAAGCCACCTCCGACCGACTATGGTCCTCATCAAAACTAGGCTCAAATCAAGTCTTGAACAAATCCAAGGCTCAAATATAATGCTGGAATGAATAACATATCATGCAAAACAATTCTCAAATGAATCCTAGCTTTTACCTTGATATCTCTATTTCTCTCACAAGAATCAAATCATTAATCCAAGGTATGTTATTTTTTATCCTCCTCATTAATCATTTATCTTATTTGATGATATCTTTTTTCATTTTTTTCATTCTCTCTTTCTATTCATCATCCATCACTGCATTACCTCCTAGAATGAATTTATAATTGTGTGTTTCATTGATTTTATATTTTTATTAACGCTTTATGGGATTTTATTGGTTCCTTGTAGTGTATTAAGACTTCCACACACCGATTTCATCCATTCTTTCAGGTGGATCCGTTTATTTCCTTAAAATGTTGAACCATGATTGAAGGCATATTTTAAATCCATTTTATTATCTAAAGTAAATTCTATTATAATTATTCAACTTGCGGTTACAGAATTATAACTATTTTTCTAAAGTTTTCATTAACATGAAATGATCTTTTCTTAAGTTTTAATGTTTTAAACTTCCTTCCATGGAAATAATGCACATAATGTGTTAGTTTAAATTACACCCATGGTTTTCATTGAATAAATTGAAATTGATTTCATATAATGATTCCTTATAAAATATAATGAATTACAAATTTTTTTTAATCAAGGTTTTCTATGAATTCAACCATGTTTGTCTATTTTAATGATTCTTTTTACGTTAGAAAAGAACATGGAAGTATTGTTTCCTTTCATTGTTTTACATTTTTTGTATAGTTTTCAAATGGAACTCTTGATGTATTTTATAACATTTTCAATGTCACTATGATATGTTTGATATTTTTTCCCAATTATATTAGCATGTTGTGTTATATAGACCCTTGAAGTTATGTCCCTTGTTGATTTTGAATTTATTTTTTTGTAATATGGATTTATTATGGGTCATTAATATCATTATATCGTTTATGTTATTATGAATGGGGTTTTTCTTAAAGGATGTTCGAAGCTGTGTGTGAGTTTATGTTTATTGAACCATTTTAATATTTATTTAAATTGTATTGAGATGTGTTATATTATATTGTTCACCTCCACTTACATGTAATGAGAATCCTTGGGTATTTACGTGCATGATATTGGGACCAATATTTCAATATTGAATGATCATACTTTTCAAAAAATAGTTCATTTTAAGGGTTTTATCCCAGTTTATATATAATTTTTTTCATAAATTCCCTGGATATATATTTTATAAACAGATCTACAAGGTTCATAAATGGTTTTACATAAAAAATTATTATGGTGACATTTTATAATAATTTTTTCATATATCATGTCTAAAAGTAATATGATTAGACATTAAATTATACATGAAACTATAATCTTTTAATATTTTTTGTTCATTTCCATAATTAATGGATATAAGAGGAATTGGAATATTACATAACTTGAATTCCATTAATTATTTTATGATTCATTTTTTCCATTCTACAAGTTGTAAAATTATGAAATTATGACTCTAATGTCAAATGTGAAATGCCTATTTATATCTGACCCCATAAATGACACAATATCCAAGAGTAAATATAAATCCAAATTGGGATGGATAATATCCCATGATGGTATTTCCACATGAATTAGTGAATAATTATTGTAGTCACGTAATCATTATAAAATAAACATAATTTTTATCCTTCTTTAAGACTAAAAATATTATAATTATAAATTACCAATGATCCACTATTTCATTAATAGAATATCAATGAAATTGAAAAACCAAAAATGTGATAATAGGTTTATTATATTATGTCACATATATTAAAGAAGAAAGTTCACTAGAATGTTCATATTATGATACATATATGTCTATATTAAAAAAATTTAAATTATAGCCAATAGAGTATTTGCATATTTGAAACCAATAAGATCAAATGTATTCAATATATAAATAAAAAAACGAGACTGGCAAAAATAATAACATCCATTATGTATTCTTACTTTAATAATTAGTATTGTATCTATTATTCTAATTTTATCCATTTTAATCATGGAGGATAAATATTTCTTCATGTCATTAATACTAGTCATTTTAAAAAAAATTAATATATCATCTACATAAATACATATAATATATTATTATTATTTTATAAACATTAAAAGGCACACTTATCAACATTTTTATGTAAAAATATGTTATATAAAACAATATAATCATACTTGTCTTGTTGTTAAGGTGTTTCTTTAAGACCATAAGTATGTTTAAATAATTTACATAATTTCTTTTAAATATATTATATATAAAACCTTCATATTATTCCATGTAAATTTATTTAATTTAATTTACAATTATAAAGACAGTTTACCATAATCTTAATTAACACCTAAATGTTATATTTAATTTAAAGGTAAATAATATCCTCATTGTCATAATTTGATCTAAATGAGTATAAATATCAAAATAATCATTCCATTCCATTTTTTGAAACCTTTTATTACAAATATATCTTTTAAATACATGAATTTTATCATTAGATTCATACATTCTTCTAAATAAACATTTACAACCAATATGATTTTAATATTTGACAATATTTTAAAGATGAAAGCATTGTTTCCCATAATAGAATCTATTTCATCATTTAATGATTCTTTCTAGAATAAAACATGTTTTTAAGGCAATTCTTATTTATATAACATGGGATATCTATCTATGATTATAACCATAAGAATTTGTTTTCAAAATATTATTATGTTGGTCTTTATCAATAATGAAAATAAAGGATTTGAAATATATGAATTCATGATATGGATATTTTTTCTTTTTAGGTCATGTTCTCTATTTAGGATTTTCTTAAGAATGAATTTTATTTTCTTATATTATATCTTAACTAGATGAAACACTAGATATATGTTTATTAGGAATAATTTTATTTTAAATATATTTATAAAATTTATTATTAAAAAATTATGAAACTATAGATTCCAAAATGACATTAGCTACTATGTGCATTATTCGACATGATTTGTTATTATTTTCCATAGGGAAAACCAAAATTAATTGTTTTAGTTTAATTTTTAGTTTTTTTAGGAATGTAAACATTGAAAATTCTAAGCACCCCCATTATTTAATATAATAAGTTTTAGTTTCATCCAAATCAACTTTATCTCCCAAATATTAATTATTGAATCTTGTTGCTTGAGACTCATCCCTAATCTCTTCTATGTTTCTTAACCTACTATATGTTGTAGTCATCCAAAACGATCACCATTACTCTATATGGGATAACTATTTTTAGATTATTTCAAGAAACATAGGTAGATTTCCACGGGGGATGGGGTATGAGTCTTAAAAAATAAAAGCCAATAATAACTATTTTAGAGATTAAGCTGATGAGGATGAAAATTTTCTATAATTTTACCCTTTGGATGAATTCAGAGGATAATACCTACTATAGTGGTGTAATTCGTTTTCATAAAATTAATTACTCATTTCCTTCAAATCATTCTGAATTATTTTAAATAATCAAATTTTGGATTCCCCTTATTATAATTATCTATATCTTTCACCTTTGATAATGAATATCATATGTGTATTTATTTATTTATTATAAAAATAATATTTTATTAACATAATAGGGTGGATATCAATCCAAAATGGATACATTCTAATCATTTGACATAAGAGTATGAATATAGAGTTAAAAAGTTAATCAATATTTCTATAGATCATGAGGACGACCCTTCACAAATCCATTATCTCTGTTTATGTTGTTGTTATTCAAGTAACATTAGTTGTAAAGAGTTGGATGACCATTTTATTTGTAACATAATAGATTATATCTATAAATTTTAGAGTAAACATGGGGAGTAATTGAATTTTTACAATGATATGAATGATATTACGGTTTATGGATCAGTTGATATGAATACTAGTGTAAATGATGATGGGAATCACATGGAAGAAATTAAAATAGAAATTGAAGATGACCTCCATGATTGTCTAATGTAGTTTGAGTAGTTAAATAGTTGTACTAAGAGACCATTTTATACTAGTTGAACAAAATACATAATATTTTTAGTTTTATTGAAGTCATATAATTTGAAAGCTGTAACCATATAGAGTGAATCCATATTTACAAAACTACATAGTCTCTTGAATAATACGCTTCTAGAAGAAAAGGAACTTCCATGTAGAATATATGATTCCAAACATATTCTATATTAAATGTGTATGATCTAAAAAAGAATACATTATTTTCCATATTTTTTCATGTTATTTTTCAAGGACCATGAATCACTCATAAATTTCCCTATGTGTGGCACAGATCAATATAAGAAAAATGAATCAAGTACTCCAAAATTTGTATGGTACTTTCCAATAATTATATGCCTTAAAAGTCGAAATGGGTGTCAGGAAACAATGAGTCAATTGACATGGAATGTAGATACAAGAATTAAATATGGGAACCTATGTCATTCAATATATTCTACTTGGTGGAAGAACATTGATTACGAGTATCTTGAATTTGGAAATGAGCTAAGAAAATTTCATCTTGCATTATCTACATTTGGAATAAATACCTTTTTTGTGTACATATTAGTACTCACAGTACATGGCCCATCATGTTGGTAAATTATAAAATTCGATCATAGTTATACATGAAGTAAAAATAAATTATGTTGTGAAAACATCCCTCGATATGTCCTCTTGGTATGTATTGGGTGTGTTTATGTTTGTTGACAATTCCAGTTGACTGCAAATGAGTATGGTTTGGTTTTCCCGAAGATAGGTTTTTAAGGTGACACAGTTTTCCTGTGTTTTCCAAATTTTCGGGCCTCAAAAATCGTGAATTTGTGTTTTTAAATATAAGGTTTTCATCATAGTATTGGGCAGTGTGATGAATGGAGAATGAAATATGAAATGGAAGAGAAAGGCATAACATGGGACATAGATCACATACCATGTCGAGGAAGGTTACGTGGCCACATACCAGGTAGTGGTAATGGTACTTGGGAGCATTTTTCAAAATTGTAAATGGTTGGTGGCAGAAGGCGGTGCGGTACGTAGATGACTTGATACCAGTGAAGGAGATAAAACACATATGATCAAATGTTGTACACAAAACACATATAAAAAATGGTTTTCTAGAAGGATTACGGTTCGCGGCAGTAGGAGGATCGATATGTGGTGGATCAAATTTTTAATAAATCTTAGATTAGCATATATTACAGTTATCATTGACAATATAACAGTCTCTTATCCCACAGATTAGAAGTGCGACCTAATATTATTAAAGAACATCTTCTTGATCCAGGATTTCAGCAAACTTCGAAGGAACTTTGTGAGGGAGAATTATACGAAATCTGAAGTGGTTCTCTCAGAAGAAATTCCACTAAAGGTTTTTGCAGAGAACTGAAATTCATGTAAGATATGGTATGCAGAGGAAGAAGGCACGATATTCAATTTTTTTTGCGAAGGTAGTCCGCAAATAGAAAATCATTCACAAATGTATGGTGATTCGCAGAGGAGGTTAACGGAGTCGGTACACCGAGGAAGTATGCTATAGTGAAGGTGGAGGCAGTCCACAGTTGAAGGGAAGTTTGTAGAAGAGGTAGAAGTACACAGAGGAGGTGTTCTTCGTACCATACTCAAAACATAGTATGCACTGGAACAAGGTGGTTTTAAATTTTTACAATGAATCTTTCAAAATCATCGAATCATTTTTCAAAAGTGTTTTACGGTACCTAACAGTACCTAGGAAGGTGGACTTCATCTATATGTGGAAAAGGAACTTCAAAAGAGCATCTACATAAAGTTGAGGATACATGAATGCATGAAAATTAAGGGACCTACATGTCCATAAACTATATTTGTCATAAAATCCAATAAACTATATGTGGATTCTTTTCCCAGAGAAATGAGCATAGGAAGAGGAAGATGATGACCCTTTCCACCAGTAGCGAGCCATTGAAAGAGGCATTGGGTGTGAACCTTGGGAATGCAGTTAGAAGACCCTAAAACATGTAAATGTAGTGGGTCTGGACATAAAATATATATCCTAATTATTGTAATAATTATTGTAAATTAACCTTAGTGAATTTGGAACATCGACACATTATCGTTGTTTTCTCTTTGATCATAGCCCAGTGAGGGTGGACTATGTAAAAATCATTGTGTCCTATGAATGATTCCAAATCTATTCATATATTTCTATGGTAGGAAGAGATAATTGAGTTTTTTTTAACAATGAAATGAGATCCAAATGGGAATAAGTTTTAATTTTTCATACCCTAATTTACCACCATCCCCTCTCAAGGTATTCGACCTTGTGTACCCACCAATTATTATCAGAGCGAAAGGTTGAAAGTCAGTGGTTTTCACTCCAAAAGAAGAAATAGAGGTGGTTAATATTAAAGGAATTTCAATCTTTGATGGAAATAATTTTCCATTAGGGAAGAATTGAATGTTTCACTACTTCCTACCAGTAGGTATGGATGTCATCATAACGGATATGCATAGAATATGAGTAGACATTAATAGTGGTTCTTTATCATAAGTTGAAATAAGATTATTGGATGCAGATTCTAAATGGATCAATGCCTTTGGGGTATCCCTAATAAATGAAATTTATATTAAGGTGGTGTCCTATAAAAAATCACATGAAATGTTGGAAATATTGTTGAACATTTATGAGGGTGAAACAAAAGTCCAAGAAGCAAATCTGCAGGTTATATGAAACATCTGTGAGGATCTCAGAATGAATCCCAACGAGAATATTAATGCATTCTTCGAGAGGATAAATATTATTGTGGAACACATATAGGCTCTTGGAGAAGTCTTTGAAGATATTATGATTATGAAACATATCTTAAGGATACTTCCACTACAGTTCAATCTGAATGTTTCTGTATTGGAAGAAAAAGACTGGAAAGAGGTGATACTATATAACCTACACAACAACCGTGTAGAAAATGAAATGATAAACAATGATAATGATGCAGTAGAAAATGGGAAGTCCAAGGAAGTGGTATTCAAGGCCATTAGGAATATCTCTATTGAATATAGTCCTGGGGAGGACAATATGGATGATGTCATGACATTTCTCTCCTCCAATATGAAAAGAGGAAAAGGGAAGTTGAAAGGTAAACTTCCATTTTCATGCTTTCAATGCAGAAAGATTGGGAATTTTATATAAAAGCGTCCTAAGAAGTTTGATAATGAAAATGAATAAAATGATGAAATTCCCTAAAAATGTTTTCATCAAATGAGAATGGGAGGATAAGTACTAGGAGAATGTTCTTCAAAAAGAAGAATCTACTTTCAAAATAGGATAAATGATCAGAAGAATATGAGGCATAAGAGTTGGAAGACTGAAAGGATCATAAAATATATACTTTGGTTGTAGTTGACAGAAATTCATTAACAAGAGAATAAAGTGACAATTAAGAAGGAGAAATTGAAGGAAGAGTTGATCTTCAGGATGAATTAGAAGTTTCCCTGGGAGAGGTATATATTTTGAGAGCCAAAACAAAGAAGGCTATAAAAGTTGTTCATGATGCAAAAATCATTATGTAGTAGCAGGTAGAAGAGAGTTTTCAGATGATTCTAGAAATTGAAAAGCTGAGGTCTTCAATCCTAGAAGGCTCAGAAAACATCTTTGAGTTCAAACACAAAATTGAAGAACATAAAATAGAAATTGATATTTTTACTGAAACTAGAAATGTTCAAATCAAACACATTGAAAAAATAGAAGAAAAATCCATTAGTGTGGGTAAAACAATTGAAGATCATGGAAAAATGATAACACTCGGTTCGACATCAGGAAAGAAGATTACACATGCAATAAATAAGATGTTATTTGAGCCGAGAGGTCCATCACAATAGAAGAAACAATCAATTTTTAATGATAAGGATGGTATGGGTTGTGATCTAAAACAGAAAACAATTATGGTTCAGGTTTGACCACAAACACCTACTCCAAGATTGAAGAATTATTTGGATATGAAGTAGAATCAGAAGATTCATATAACCTAAGGAACAACTAGTGGTGCATCATTTCCACATAAGAATGTACCTCACATAAGATTCTATTATTTTGGTACGATGTAACACTCTCCAAATTAATGTTCGATAGAAAAGAGGTACCAAAGGGAAGGATACCAACAGAGGTGGTCGTACAGAGCTCAAAACTCTAGGTCATCATTTTATGCTCATTATTGTAGGTGTAAAATACTTGGACATAGGTCATGATATTTGAAATAAAAAATATAGAGTAATGTACCAAGGAAGAATTAATTTTTTCCATAAGAAGAAGCCAAATGTATCTTCATGATAGTTGAAAATTAAAAATAGATTTTCCACTCTACCAGTTGAAGATGGATCTTTATATACTGAGAAAGATCAATATTATCATTCCGTGTCAGATATGATGTCAAATACTAGGGTTAAAAAGAAAAGGGAAGAGGAGTATGGGGTTGTAGAAATTGCATTCAAGGCATCAGATCGCACTGGTATATTGATAGTGGATGCACTTCCCATATTATGGGAAATAAGGATCTACTGACCTTAAAGAATATAATAATGAAGGTATTTTAATATTTGGTAATGATAAGGAATTGAAAATTATTTGTTCATGAAAATACCTGTTTGTAGAAAAAGACATGAGATGAGCAGATGTCTTGGTTGTTGAAGGGATTAGTCACAACATGCTTAGTGTTATGCAATTGTGTAAATCAGGACATGCTATAAGTTTTTACCAGAAACTATGTGTCCTCAACGAAAAGGATGGTGCTGTAGTGTTTCAAGAAAAGTGTACAAAAGTGAATATCTACCTCATGAGTGGAGAATAAGATATGATCTTTCTATCCAAGGATAATGAAATAAAGTAATAGAATAAGCATTTTGGGTATATAGGCCAAGCGTCCTTGGAAGATCAATTAATATTTGACGCTTCTCAAAATCTCCTTAGATTATCACATGATCATACTCATACGCGTGATGCCTTCCAACAAGGGAAGATAATTATAAAGAAATACAAGATAGAGGATCAAAAGTTAACAAGATTGCTTGAGTTGGTGCATATTGATGTCTGTGGGCCAATTTCAATATGGGCTTTTGATGGGGGGAGATATTATGTTCTCTTTATGGATGGATATAGCAGAATGGCATGTGTTTCAATAATCAACCACAAATCGGAATTGTTCAGCTGCATTACAAAATATCGACGGAAATGTGAAAAGATAATTGGTCAAAAAATCTGAAAGATTCAAACAGATAATGGAACAGAGTTCAAAAAATCCAAGTGGAGGATTATCTCAAAAAATATAGGATAAGGCATCAAGTTTTAGTAATAAGAACTCCATAGCTGAATGGAGTTGTTGAGAGAAGAAATAATTTTGTCAACAACATGTCTAGAACAATGCTCATTGAGAAATACCTTCCACATAAATTTTGTAAAGTAGCAGTGAAGATAGAAGTATACACATCAAATAGAGATTTACTTTTTCCAAAAGAGGAGAAGACTCCATATGAGTTATAGTATGGAATGAATCCATCATTAAAGTACTTTTGAATATTAAGAAGTAAAAGCTTCATTTTCAATAAGTAGAAACATATGAAATTTTAATCTTGTGAAGGTGAAGAAATATTTCTTGGATAATCAAAGAAGATCAAAGTGTATAAATGCTTCAATAAATGATTGGGAAAGATAATTGAATGTTAGGATTTGACTATAGTAGAAAATGAAAAAAATATTCATAAAATACTTAATCAGATTCAGGAGGATATTGATGAATATATGAGCAGATCGAAAGACACTCTAGCTCCGGAGGATGATTCAGAAGAAGTCTCAGATGATGAAAATAAATTATTTTCTATCCAGAAATCAGTGAGAAGAGTTCGAATTGATACGCAAAACATAATGTGTGATCAGACATCACTAGTACATACAAGGTGGATGAAGACTCTATAATAAGAATCATACTTATCACAGGTGGAAGATAAATGTTTTGATGAAGCAGGTTGAAATGAGAACTGAGTTCAAGACATGAAATAAGTGCTTGATCAAATTGAAAAGACTCAAACATGGGAGATTGCTTCAAGACCAAAAAAACAAGAATATTAGAGGGACAAAAATTGTTTTTTCACAAAAAATTAATGAAGATGGTGTTGTGATTCGAAACAAAGCATTACTTGTGTGAAAAGGGTATGCCCAGATTTAGGGTATAGATGTTGATAAAAAATTTCACATGTAGCAAGGCTGGAGAGAATCAGATAATTCTTAGTAATAGCTGTGAAAACAATTTTTATAGTTTTTCAGATGGTTGTCAAGTCAGATTTTTAAAATGGAATTATATAATAATAAGTTTACATTGAATTACCGGATAGTTTTCTCATCCAAGAAGATGAAAAGAGGGTTTGTTGGATGAATAAGGATTTATATCATTTTAAGAAAGAAAAAAGAGCATGGTATTCAAGGCATGATTAGTTTTTAAAGAATCTCAGTTTTTTAGCATGGTGTAATTGATTACAATCTATATTTTAACAATGAAAACATTTCATGGATGATGGTTCATGTTTATGTTGATGAAATACTATTTTGTGTATTAGATAAATCCCAATGAATACAATTTTCTAAATATATTAGAAACAATTTTAAAATGTCAATGATTGGTGAGATAAAGTTTTTCCTTAGCATACAAGTGACTCAAGGATGGAATGACACTTTTATTTCCCAATATAAATATACCATGGATGTTTTGAGAAGGTTTGGAATGGATAATTCCAAATAGATGAAGACTACAACTACTACTCATCTGAAACATTCTTGGGAATATTAAGGTAAGGAAGTTAATATCACAAAATATAGGAAAATCATTGGAATTCTATTATAACTAACAATGACAAGGCCTGATATTGTTTTTCCACACTCCATGGAGCAACGTGTCAAAGAAATCCCAATGAGATCCATTTGACTGTAGTAAAAAAGAATTTTTAGTATATCAAGGGCATAATGGATTTTATCCTAATGTATAATGATAAATCTCAGCCAGAGTTATTGGGATATAGACATGCGGATTGGGCCAATTTAGCAGTTGATAGGAAATCAACATCAGGAGGTGAATTTTATCTTTGAGGATTGTGTATTTCTTGGTTGAGCATAAAACAAGATTACATTTCATTGAGCACCACAGAAGCTGAATATATTGCGGCTATTCAAGATTGCACACACCTATCGTGGATGAAGTAGCAACTTGAAGATATGAGAATTGAAGTGAAATATCTGATATGAATCCATTTTGATAATTAAATTGCTATAAATTGTCGCAAAAATATAGTCCATCACACAAGGAAAAATAACAATGAAATCAAATATCTTTTTACGAAGGGGAAGGTGCAGCAAGGGCTTGTGATGTTGGAGTATGTTCCAATAGAACAACAAGTTGCGAACATTATGACAAAGGCCTTAATCAAGAAATCATTTTAAAGGCATCGATTGGATCTAGGAGTGTATTAAAATTCTTACACTTGAAAAAGTGTATATTTTTGTCCCCATATCCCCGAGTTATGATGTGTTTTTCCCTAATGTATGTATATGTGTTATTTACCCTGTTGTAGACAACATCGACGCGTCCTTCAGGTATCTTGAGAAAAGCGGAGAAAGTGTGACTATTCAAGGGGGGAGAAAAGACATGGGAAGAAGCTATTATGTGGATTAGAAAGATAGGTGAGTGGAGTCTAAAATAAAGTTGTTTGGAGGAGTTATAATATAGGGGAGTAGTAAATTTGACATGGCTTGAATTAATAGATAAATGACTATATATCACGATAGCTATGTTTAGTGATACAAGCAGTTTATTTGTATAATTATGGTATCAACAATTGGTGTCATAAATGAAGTGATTCATTGAGGAATTTTTCATTATAATATTTTTTTATCACACCGAGCTTGGATCATGTGGGATAATAATATATGTTGAGTAAATACGTGATTTCAATCATAATTGCATAAAGTGAATGGTGGTTTATGATGGTAGGAGTTTTTACAAGGTATCAAAATGCACATAACTATTATAGGAAGAGTTGTAAAAAAACCCATATGGGGATATTTATAGGAAAAAATACCTCGATATAACCTCTTGTTATGTTTTGGGTTAGGGTGTGTTTGTTGACAAAGACATATGACTACAAATGAGTATGGTTGGTTTTTGCTGTAGACAGGTTTTTATGGTGGTGCAGTTTCTCAATGTTTTCCAAATTTATGGGCCTCAAAATCAGGAATTTGTGTGTGGAAATATAAGGTTTTCTTCATAGTACTGGGTGGTGTGAATAATGGAAAATGAAATTGGAAAAGGAAGAGAAATGCAGAGCATCAGATATGGATCACGTACCATGTCCGTAAAGGGTATGTGACCACGTACAAGGAAGCGGGATAGGTACATGAGAGCGGTTTGCGAAACTAAAAATGGTTCACGGTGGAAGGTGGTGTGGTTCGAGAATGACTTGATGCCAGTGGTAGAGATTGACCTCATAGGAGAAAATGTTGTACAAAGACCATGTATGAAATATGGTTCACCAGAAGGATTGTAGTTTGCAGCGGTAGGAGGATAAATATGTGGTGGATCTAAGATTTGGTAATTCTTGTATAATCAAATATTGCAGATATCTTTTCCTATTTAAGAATCTCTAATCCATATAATTTGAAGAGAGATTGAAAATTATTAGAAAATTTCTTTTTGATCTGGGATTTTGGAAAAGTACGAAGGATGTTCGTGAGGGAGATTTATGCCAAAGGTGAAGTGTTTTTCCCAGATGAAATTCCGTCGATGGTTTATGCGGAGAAACGAAACACACATAAGATATGGTATGCGGAGGAAGAAGGTACGGTATACAGGTGGTTTTCTATGGATGCCAACGAATAGAGAATAGTTAGTGGACATATGGTGATTCCAAGAAGAGGTTCATCGAGTCGGTACACCGAGGTGGTACGCGATAACGAAGGTTAAGGTAGTATTTGGATGAAGGGAGGTTCGTGGAAGAGGAAGTTGTATGCAGAGGAGGGATTTTTCATACCATACCCGATACATAGTATGCATTGGGGAAAGGGGGTTCTCAATTTGTATAAGGAAGCTTTCAAGAGCTTTGAATTAGTTTGCGAAGGTATTTTCGCATGCCTAACAATACACAGGAAGGTGGACTTCATCTACAGGTGAAAAAATAACTTCAACAGAGCATCTACCTAAAGTTGTGGATGTAGGAATTCATGGAAATTAAGGGACCTACATGTCCATAAACTGTATTTTTTATACAAGTTAATAAAATGTGTGTGTATTCCTTTCCAAGAGCAGTGAGCATAGGAAGAAGAAGATGTTGACCCTTTCCAATAGTAGTGATCCAGAGAAAGAGGCATAGGGATTGAACCTTGGGAATACAGTGAGCATACCCTCAACCATATAAAGGTAGTGAGCTTGGGAATATAATATCTTACCCAAACGTTGTACTCATTATTGGCATTGAGACTTAGTGAATTTGGTACATTCTCACATCGCCATTGTATGTTCCTTAGATGTAGCTCAATGAGGGTGAACCAAGTAAAAATCGATGTGTCATGTGCATGATTTCATATCTATTCATATATTGCTATGGGTGGAAGATAGAATTGATTTTTTGTTAAAAAAAACAATATCTAAAGTGACATAAGTTATAATCTGTCATACACGGATTCACCCCCCCTCTTAGGGTATTTGACCTTGGGGACCTAACACATTATATTGTCTCTACTTAGATCTAGACCAAAGAAACCTGGTAATGATATTGATGTCTATTTTGATCCACATATCTAAGATATAAAATTGATATGGGATATGGGTTTTATAAAGTGCGATTCTCATAGAAGTGAAAAAATTCACATTGAGGGACTTTTTGTACAGAATGATAAATGAATTTCCTACTTATGGAAATTTATTATTCTATAACATTAATGGAATGTTGGGGTTTTCCATTTGTGAAGAATGCACACACATAGTTTGTTTGAAACATTCTTTTAAGACTATGTTTTTAGGATATCATAATTTTTTACCTCGGTGAAATTAATATTTATCATGGAAAAAACATTTGATGTGAATATCGAATAAGGTACAACACTATCTCTACTATGTGGTGATCAACTGTTCGATAATGTAAAAGATATTGAAACTTTTCTTCAATAAACGATATTCAAAAAACATTATAAAATTATGTTGGATGAAGTGATCAATTTTATTTGAATTAAATTATTGGAATTATTTTAACATTATCCATTTTATTTATGTCATGAAGTTGAAGAAAAATGTATTTGATATTGTTATTGGTATGTTAGTAAATGTTCACAGAAAAATGAAATATGGGATCAAGGATTGGTTGTAAATGATTGACATGGTGATAAGGGAAGATTTGGAATTGGTGAAGGACAAAGGGTGGACTTTTAATCATCCAATAGCTTACAATTTATCCAGACAGGAAAAATTGAAATTTTTTTCTTTTCATTAAAAGTGTAAAAGCTAAATAGGGTTATTCATAAAATATCAAGAATGTTGATTCATGATTTGATGCATGTTTCTTTCAATTTTATTATGCCTAAAAATGAATGGCATACATTAACCAAAATCTTTTTCCTTTTAAAATCCATGTGTAGTAAAGTTATAGACCCGATGAAGATTCTAATCATTAATAAAGAGGTCTCAGTCATACTATGTGAGTTATAAATGTTATTCTAACCACAATTCATTTATATAATGTTCCACCTAATGGTTCTCATGATTAGAGAGGTTTAATTATGAAGTCGTATCCATTATAGATGTATGTGCCCCATTGAACGATAAATGAAGATTTAGAAATGGTATGTTAAGAATATAATTAGGACAGAAGGTTTTATTTCATAAGAATATATTGTTGAAGAAGCTATTTAATTTTGTACCTATTACCTATCATGTGTTGACAACATCGGTATCCCAACGTATCTTCATTACAAACACCTTACGGGTGAAGGGATTTCCTATAGAGATGTTATTACAGATACCTTCAAAGAGTGGGAGAAAGTGCACTTTTAAATTTGATATAATAGTAAAGAGTTTGATCCAAATGTTGAATCTCAAAATAAAATTCTTAGAGATTTGAATCCATCAAGGGATGTAGGATTGATATCAAATACACATAATCAAAAGTTTATAGGATGGTTCTGAGATTAAATTTATAATAAGTTATATAAAAATATGAATTCAATTACTGAATGACTTTGATATCTAGTTAGGGAAATGAATTCAAGTGTTATATCTTACACTAGTTTTTTAATCAATGGTAATATGTTCTACACAAAATAACTCCATGACTACAATATGATGAAAAATAATGGAGATATTTTTATAGAGGAAGCGATGCACCTATCTTCTTTAAGGATAAAAATACAATTTATGAAAATATGTCTTATTTTGGAATTATCATATATATATATGAGTAATATTTTACAACCTTTCATGTATAAATTTTCTATTTCAAAAGGGTTGATAATAATAGTTTTGTGAATGTTAATGAAATTAGATTTGTGAATGTGAATTTTAGTGTGGAAGTGAAAAAGACGAGCCATTCATAATGGAATCACAGGAAGTGTAGGTATTTTATGTCTCAGATATAACAAACAAGAATCGTTCTATTTTCATCTTAGCAATTAAAAAAAATTTCAGGTTAGATGAAAATTAAATTGATAATGACCCTTTTATTGGGAGATCACAAACCGTTCATGATGCTCCCAATGTAGACAATGTCTTGTACATTATAAGGAATAACAAATAGGGGATTTGGAATCTTGATAGAGGATCCAAATACTTAAATCCTTTTAAAAAAGTGAGTTAAATGGTAAATTAAATGTTTATTTTAATAAATTATTTTTTCTCATAATATTATTAGTTTTCTACAGTGTTAACATAATATAAATTAAATTTTTTACTACTCATGCAGACAAGATCTTCTACACATGATGATGTAACTAATCCCATGGAAGAAAAGACTATAACAAATGAAACCCTTTGGGAATATGAAAAGGTAATGTTATGATATACATTCTCTATTTTACTGAAAAATTATATAATTAAATGTTTATTTAATTTTCATTATTCCTTGTAGAGTTCATTTTTTAGAAGATTTATATTCATCTCTCATGCCTATATGTGCCAAAACTTCAACATAATACATTCCCCTCAAAACCTTTTCACCCCAACAGTGTTGACATTAATTTTCTTCATCTTCCTTCCAATACATTTGTAGATAGAGAAGCAGTGTTCCCTCTTCTCAATAATAGAGTTAATCTTTATGTTTTCATTGTAAAATTATTTTTTATAGAATTAATGTATTGTTCCATATTTATGATTAATTTATTTCTTTTTAATATTACTCACATAAGAATATTTCTCTTATATAGGTGGATTATTTTTTTTGAGTTGGGGTGGTTTGTATAAAGCTTCTCATGACCTTCAAGAATTGGTTTTGAGGATGCAATTGAGATAATTATAATAACAAAATGGGTCAATAATGTATACAACCATCATGAAAAGGTGAATTAATACTACTTATTGAATTAATTTTTTTTATCATTTTATCTACTATTTATATATGAATTTCCTTATCATTTTTATTTAATACTTGTTTAGTTTTTTTCACATACTGTTTGGGAAGTCATATTTTGATTTAAACTATCTCCAATAATCCACTAAACATATAACATGTTCTTTTCTACCAATACTACCATGCTTTCCATTACCTTTTTTATTGAACATACAACACTGCATATTATGTTGATGTTCATAGTTGGAAATCCTTTCTCATTGTTGAAAACCATAAGAGTACATGAATCTATTGTATGCATTATATCATGAGATATCACTGCAGAAAAAGGAAATGGATGTCACAGTAACATTGGTAGATCATAATATTTTTATAATTTAGGAAAACAACCCATAATTCATTTTGTATCTATAAGAATCAGTTTCAACTCAATTCAGCACATGGTATGACTGGTATGAATCTAATTGCATATTTTTATTTAAAATTGAAGTTAATATTAGTAAAAAAGACAACGAACATACTAAAAATTGAACAAACGCAATTAAATTATTTTTACACTTTGGGAAATTTATCCATGGGTCACTTTTGACGTGTAGGATTTAACCACACCTAAATTTTACACATTATGGGTCTAGTGTGGCTCAAAGTTCCTGTTATCAATTTAAAATTAACATTTTAGTTGAAAACATGTCACTCAGTGAAAACTAAGAAAATTTTCTCAGATTATCTTCATAATTAAAGAAAAATTATTCATAACTCATTTTTATGTGTAGTAATCAGTCTCACATAAAACGGTATGACTTAAAGTTCAAGTTTCTAGTTTCAAATGATATTTTAGAAAAAAATATCCTAGTGACCAACTATTGAAAAAAGGAATTTACATTGTTTTTATAATTTATGAAAAAGATCCAATTTGGGATGTTTAGGAATCAAAATCATCTCAATTGTATGCACAATGTCATCTATGTGACTCCAACTATTTTGTTTTTAGTTAAAATTGACTTTAATTTTATTTAGGAAGTCAACTAACATACTAAAAACCAAGAAAACACATTCATAATGATTGAATAATTTATTAAAATTATCCATAATTTATTTTTTATGTGTAGGAATTATAATCACCTCAATCTGATACATAATGTTCTTGGTATGACTTAATGAGTCTGTTATCAGTTTAAAAATGGAATTTTAGTTCAAAAAGTTCACCCAATAAAAATAGATAAAATTCACTTGTATTCATTTGATAATTTTGGAAAATTATTTTTGTGTCATTTGTGAAATCTATGAATTATTCTCACACTAAATAGACAAATTATGTGACCAATATGACTCAAAATTCATGTGTCCAGTTTAAAATGACATTTCAGTAAAAATGACAATATATAGACACAAAGCTGAGAAAAAATATTTATATTGTTTTGATACATTAGTAAAATGATCCATATTTCATTCGGGAAGTTTAGGAATTATCCTTACCTCAATCTATTGTATGGTGTGACTGGTACAAATCCAAAAGAAAGTTTTTATTTAAAAACTGACATTAAATTTAGTAAAAGTGCCAACTGACATAATCCAAACCGAGAAATTTATTTCACATTGTTTTTATACTTTAGTAAAGTATCTATAATTCTTTTTTATGTGGTTTCAGTTTCACCTCAATCTGATACATGATGTGCCCGATATGAGTCAATGTTTTTATTATTAGTTTAAAATTGACACTTTTGTTAAGAACATTTCACTCACTGAAAACTATGAAAACGTACTCTTATTGTATTGATAATTTAGTAAAATGATTCATAATTCATTTTTAATGTGTAAGAATCTATCTCATGTCAAACTAACACACTATGTGACCTATATGACTCAAAGTGCATAGTTCCAGTTTAAATTGATATTTTAGTAAAAAATATAGGTGACGTACTCAAAATCGATAAAACATATTTGGTTATTTTTATAATATTTTAAAAAGATCTTTATATTATTTGGGATGTGTAGGAATCATCCAATTCTCTATCTGATTCATGGTGTCATCAGTATGACTCCAAGTGCATCTTCTTATTTAAAATTGACATTAATTTTAGTTAAAAAGACAATGGACATACTGAAAAATGAGGAACTTCATTTTCATTATTTTTATACATTATAAAAATTATTTATATATCATTTTTGATGTGTAGTAAATAAACTCTCCTCAATCTGATACCGTATGTTCCCGGTATGACTCAAAGTGTTCTTTATCAATTTAAAATTGACATTTTAGTTCAAAAAGCTTCACTCACTAAAAACCAATCAAACAAAATTTTATTGTATTGATAATATAGTAAAATTACTCATAAGTGATTTTTTATTTATAGGGATCAGTCTCATATCAAACTGATACATGATGTGATTAGTATGACTTAAAGTGCGTGTTTCCAATTTCAAATGACATATTTATAAAAAAGACAAGTGACACATTCAGATCAGATAAAATTAATTCATATGGTTTTTATAATTTAAAAAAATGATCTATAGTTCATTTGGAACATTTTGGAATTATCCTTAAAAAAATAGGACACACTGTGTGACCAATATGAATCTAAGTGTGTTTTTTATTAAAAATTAACATTAATTTTAGATAAAAGACAACTGACATACTCAAAATATAGAAAAAATATTCAGATTGTTTTGATACATTATTTAAATAATCCATAATTCATTTTTGATGTGTATAAATCATCCACACCTCAATCTAATACACGATATAACTAATATGACTCAAAGTACCCTTTATCAGTTAAAAATTGACATTTTAGTTCAAAAACTGTCACTCATTAAAAAAACTCACTTGTATTATATTAGTAATTTAGTACAATGATTCATAATTTTTTTTACATATATGAACCATTTTCATGTAAAACCGACACAGGATGAGACTGGTATGACTCAAAGTTTTTGTTTCTAGTTTAAAATGACATTTTATTAAAAAAGACAAGTGGCATACTTGTAACATCCCAAGTAAGTAATTAATAATAGATATTTTTATCTATGTCTATTAATGATTAAGATAGTGTTTCAGAGGCTTAAAATGAAAATAAATCCAATCTTAAGCATGAAATACACTAATATTCTTAAAAGATTGTTTTACTGCCTTATGATGGAAAACCGTTTTTAAATCTATCTTTTGACAATTTTATAAACTATGTTTGTCAAAATAAACTTATTCTTTATGATTGGGACATCAAAATTTACTTTGTGTGAATTTTTGGTATTTTTCTGACAATGTTCATTTTTTAATGAATAGTGAAAATACTGCATTTTACATCAAAACTGCTTTTTAATCTAATTTATTTATATGATTAGATTATCTTTTTAATTGGAATTAATGTGTAATATGAATATATTTTTACCATTTAATCCAATGGTGGTCATTGGAATCAATTTCACTTTGAAATTGGACTTAAACTAGTGTCAATCTTTTGATACTTATTGTTTCATAAAAACACGCTATTTGCTCTGACAGCGGGAATTAATTATTAAATTAATTAATGTGACTTAAATGTTTTGAATTTTTTAAAATAAACTTCATTTTTGAGTTTGTAATATCAAATATAGCTTAGGGTGAATTTTTGGTAATTTTCTGAAAAACTTCAATTTTTGATGAATAGTGAAACCACTAAGTAGTACTTATAAAAACTGATTTTTCCGTTTAAATGGAATTTTGCCATCATTGTGTTTTGAATTTCAAAAATCCGACATACATGGTTGCCATTAAGAAGTAAAATGTGGTTCAATGAGATTATAATAATTTTTTGGTGAATAGTAACTTATTAAGTTCTTAATCACGATTAGTGGTAATTAGTGTAGTTTAAGGTAAAAATAATGCTTTAATAAAATTAAATGAGCTTGACACATGTCCTACCCTCATTGGTTGTGTCATGGCCGACCAAGACAAGCCATGGGTCAACTTGGGGACCCCATGGATCCACATTGGTTGGGAAATGACATAAATTACTTTTTATTTAATGTAAAAGTAAAAATGACACAAACATAATATGTTTTACGAAAACAATTTTTACATGGGGTTATATCGATAATATTTTTGATTATAAATAGTAATTGGAAAGCTAAAAAGATTTCCTACATCGTAGTATTTTTTTATAATTTTTAGACATTAAATAAGTTAAATTATTTATGACATAATAATGATGCAGCGATGACATCATTATTTGACGATTTAAATAAAATGGAATGATAATGTAAAATATATGAACTACACATGTCCAAAACCAATTGGATGAGTGGATTTAGAACTCTTATCACCTTATCCACGAATTATATCAATGTGGGAACTTTTAAAACCGAAACACATTTTCAAATAAAGTAATATTTCTTTACTTTCCAAAAGTGCCCCTCCTCTCCTCTTATAAAAGGCCCCCACCTCTACCTCATTTGACACACTCCTCAAGACTTTGGCTCAGACAAACCCTGCCCATTTACTCTCTCCACATCCCTCTCCTCATCCTAGAGGATTCCCTTTGGGATGAATCCTTTCAAAGAAAGCCTTTAGGCTCAAATCAAAAGGAGTTACACTTTTAAAGGTAATTCATTCTCTCATGTTCATTTGTTTTATTTTGTTTCTCCAACCCCCTAAACTCTTTTTATTTACTTCTTTTGTAACAAAAACAGTATCTTCAATATACTAGTATGTTGTTATAAGATTTATTTGAGCAACACTCTCACACAACTACATCAAATGGTTAAATAACATACGGTTTCCATGGATGGCGAAATTCTGCCTCCCGAAACGATGATTGTTCAATACTCATTTAACACCTTCAAAGGTGTCCATTATGATGTCACTATTTTTATATATGATATATAATATGTTTATGTTTTCCTTAAGCTTCTGTATTTTTTCATTTTGGGCATACCTTTATGGTTTCCATTATGGGTAAACACGATATCTTCATTTTAGGAAGTGCGGACTACCGCCCCCTGAAAGTGATTTGATTCGTTAATACCATATGTGGGATGTGTAAATGATAAAGTTAATGATATTATATATGTTATTATACTGGAATTATAATATACTCTTATATAATTATGATTCCATTCCATAAATACGAAATAGAAATGGAAGTAGCGTTCATGCGTACGTACGGCCTACCGTCTCCATGAATGGTGCATTTCATTTCTTACCTATAAATGTGATGTAATATTATAAATACATGTATATGATGAATATATATGTTATCCAAATCATTAATATCATTCTGGATATAACGAACCTTTGACCAAATTAACAACTCGTAAGTGTAAGAAGTCTATTTTTGACTTAAGAACCAAATACCGACAAAATGAACACTATTAACTTAAATGATTACATGATGTTCATAACATGGTATAAAAGGAATAATGAACTTGAAAAAGGTTCATAAGAAAGTAGATATTAACTCAAGTTTATTATTCAAGAGATTAAAGAACGGTCGGGTCAAGTCGGATACGAGGTATGGGACTTCGTCTCAATCTCCTTTCATTGAGGCATATTTTATTTTATAAACAACTTTCTTTTATACGGTGTATAAACCCCTTTGACTTTTACGTTTATTCGAAAGGAATATTTTTTATACAAAGCGTTTACTAAACGAAAAAAGGGAATGTTTTTTTCGTACGTATGCGGCGACAACGACTTCTCTGCCGTCGTGACCGTTATTTGAGTTTCGGCTTCCTCTACAAGCCATACCTTCTTTTTAAAAGAAAAATAAATACCATGTTTTACTTTTCTTTTATTTTGGTATTCAAAATGGGTTTCACAATGTTTTTGTGTTGTATTGATATCTTGTGATTGAAATGTGGAAATGTTATGTTTACTTTATGCATGTTTTATGTGATACGATTATGTTATGGTTCTTGGGAATTATTATGAAGACGGGTGGTTCCGTGATAAACTAAGGGCGGGTGAGCCCGATATAGCTCTCCAATGCATTGGGTAACGCGAATGAGTGAAACGTTAAGGTTTATCCAAAGAGATTTTAGGGAATATACTGTGATGGGTATTCCAAACGTAACCAAGAGGGTTACTCCCTACGTAAAAATGTTATAAATGCCTCAAGTTACCTTTATGTCTTATGATTTCTTTGATTTATTCATGATTTTATGAGGTATGTTAAAGTGCCTATGTTTTATGGGTAAAGTATGATTTCATTATTATGTATATATGAACTCATGTTTCCTTTCCATGTTTTTATAACCCATACTGAGCTTTTTATGCTCATCCCAAGTTTTTTTGAAATGTTTTTCACAGGTCAAGGGAAAGGTACATGATATGATGATAGTGTCAAGGAAGTGTCAAGAAATAATCCATGTTTTATTTTAAAAGTGTTTCCATAGATGGGAATGAAGAATACTATCTTTATGTAACCACTTTGTTTATATGTGGGATGTAATGAAAGTTTTATGATCTAATTCTCTAAAACTCTAAACCCTTAAAGATCCTCAATGTGTAATCTTTTAATAAATCAAGATTAAGTAAGGTTTAAGGCTAGGGCCTTATAGTTGGTATCAGAGGTCGGTTTAGATAACTTTAGGAGTTAGAATTCTATTAAATGATTATCCAAAAAAAAATTCTTTGAAATGATATAGCATTTGAAGATTACCATGTTGCTTCATCTAAGACATGTTTGTTCAGAATGGTTTTCCACAGAGGAAATAGGGAAGCAGTGCTAGGAAGGCATACAGAAGGAAATAACCTTCCGAATCAGCATCCAGAAATGGTCGGAATTGGAACTGAACAGTTTGTTGCAGTAATGGCGCAGTTTAATCAAGCGATAAATGGTGGTGGTATCCATGCACGAGATCAGCCAGATCAACCGCAGAGGAACATGTCAGTGGTGGAACATTTCATGAGGCAACATCCACCATCATTCAAAAGATCATCTGACCCTGTGCTAGCTGAAGGGTGGATTAAAGCACTGGAGAAGATTTTGGATGTCATGGGGTGTTCAGACAATCAAAAGGTTAGTCTTGCTATTTACCGTTTGGAGGGTGAAGCAGATCAGTGGTGGTCTATGGTTAAAAATATCAGGGACGCCGATGAGATTGATGCTCTTGACTGGGATGAATTCAAAGGTATGTTTCTTGAGAAGTATTTTCCTAAGGCTGTTCGACTTGGGATGGAAAAGCAATTCTTGGAATTGAGGCAAGAAGAAGACTCAGTGGCTGCCTATGAAGAAAGGTTCACTCTATTGGCAAGGTATGCTCCAAATTTTATCCGAGACCTTGATAGTAAAATCAATCGTTTTTACTCAGGATTAAAGCCAAAATATCGAAGGGAATTAGCTTCTCATGAGTTTAAAAGTTATGAAAAGCTTGTTCGATGTGCTAAGAAGGTGGAAATGGAGTTTGCCGATGACCAAGTGTTCTATAACAACCAGCAGAAGAAGAGACCGAGGTGGCAGGAGAAAGGTAAGAATTCTTCAAAAAAGTTTGATGGTAAGAGAACTATGTTTCCAGTTTGTGATAAATGTGGCAAAAGGCATGCTGGGGAATGTCTTCTGAATTCTGGAAAGTGATACCGATGTGGTAAGATGGGACATAAGGCTCGTGATTGCATTGAAAAGGATCAAGGTGAAGGTATGAACAAATTTGATTTACAGTTAGTGAAATGTTATAAGTGAAATGAGATGGGTCACTATGCAAACGAGTGTCTGGCAAAGAGCTTGAGTGATGGGAAGCAGTTAGACTACAAGCAGAAAGGGGTGGTGAAATCCTTTGCAACTACTTCAGCAGATGTTGGGCCATCAAATGAAGTTGTATCAGGTACTTTGTTTGTTTTTTCAGATTATGGCAGCGTGTTGTTTGATTCGGGGTCTACACATTCTTTCTTCTCTGAAACCTTTTCTAGTAAAATGGGAATACCATCTCAAGAAATGACTCCTGAACTTTTGGTAAAAACACCTGGGGGAAATGTTGAGTCAAAAATAATTTATAAGAATCTTCCTATCCTTATCTGTGGAAAGAACCTACTTGCAAACCTTATTGTTCTACCTCTAGTAGAGTTTGATGTTATCCTGGGTATGGATTGGCTCTCTATTTACCATGCTAAGATTGACTGTAGAGCTAAAGAAGTTTCTTTTCAGAAAGACTTTTAGTTTGTTTACAGGAATGAACCCTTACTTTTGAAAACATATCAAGAGGCCGAGAAACTTGTAAAAGATGGAAATGAATGTTACCTTGCACACGTCGTTGAAAATAAAGGAACTGTTCAGATTAATGATGTGCCAGTGGTAAATGAGTATCCTGATGTTTTTCCTAATGAGTTGCCTGGAATAATACCAGATCGGGAAGTTGAGTTTACTGTTGACTTAGTTCCTGATGCTAAGCCAATTTCAAAACACCCTTATCGAATGGCACAAATTGAACTTTTAGAGTTGAAGGAGCAATTGCAAGATTTATTAGAGAAAGGTTTCATTAGACCTAGCACATCACCATGCGGTTCTCCTGTTTTATTTGTTAAAAAGAAAGATGGTTCTATGAGACTTTGCATTGATTATAGAGCCTTGAATAATATCACTGTTAAGAACAAATATCCTTTGCCTCATATCGATGATTTGTTTGATCAGCTCCAGGGAGCTCAGTTTTTTTCAAAGATTGACCTGAGATCGGGGTACCATCAGCTGAAGGTAAAGGAGGCAGATATTCCGAAGACCGCGTTCCGTACGAGATATGGCCACTATGAATTTGTAGTAATGCCTTTTGGGCTAACCAATGCACCTGCTCTATTCATGGACTTAATGAATAGAATATTCCATGAGTTCTTGGATAAGTTTGTGGTGGTTTTCATTGATGATATTTTGGTGTTTTCTAAAAGTAAAGAGGAGCATGAAAGACATTTAATGGTTCTCTTGCAAAACTTAAAAGAAAAGAAACTGTATGGGAAATTCAGCAAGTGTGAGTTTTGGTTGCAACAAATTTCTTTCCTTGGTCACGTTGTTTCTAAAGATGGAATAACGGTTGATCCTACAAAAACAAAAGTTGTGGAAGAATGGCCAAGACCCACAAATGTAACTGAGATTCGTAGCTTCCTTGGTTTGGCAGGCTATTACCGAAGGTTTGTTAGAAATTTTTCACGATTATCTAGTCCAATGACTAAGCTAACTCGGAAGGGTGTTAAGTTTATCTGGACAAAAGATTGTGATGATTGTTTTCAGGAATTGAAAAGATAATTGGTGAATACTCCAGTTTTGGCACTACCTTCCAGGAATGGTGAGTTTTTTATATACAGTGATGCTTCATTGAAAGGAATTGGTTGCGTCCTAATGCAGAATGATCAGGTAATTGCTTATGCTTCACGACAGTTGAAAACTCATGAGGTAAATTACCCTACACATGATTTGGAAATAGCTGCTGTTGTTTTTGCTTTAAAAATTTGGAGGAATCATTTGTATGGAGTAAAGTGTGAAATATATACCGATCACAAAAGTTTAAAGTATATATTCACTCAGAAAGAGTTAAAAATGAGACAGAGGAGATGGCTATAATTAATCAAGGATTATGATTGTACAATTCATTACCATCCGGGAAAAGCAAATAAAGTGGCTGATGCTTTGAGTCGAAAAAGTAATGCTTCATTAACAATGTTGCGTTTGGAACGTGATCCTTTGGTTAAGGATTTGATGAACTTTGGCATAGAAGTTGTTGGTGCAGGAAGTCCTTTTGTTTTGTTTCAGGTATCAGTGAGATCTTCTCTATCAGATAGAATCAAGCAAGCACAGAAGCAAGACAGTGAGTTGCAGAAAAAGGTAGAGCTGGTTCAGAAAGGTAAGTTGCCTGAATTCAACTTTGATAGTGATTGTGTTTTGAGATTTGGGAATAGATTGTGTGTACCTTGTGATTCACAGTTGAAGAGAGAGTTGTTATGGGAAGCTCATAGTTCTCCGTTTTCAGTTTATCCTGGCAGTACTAAAATGTACATGGATCTTCGAGAGTATTACTGGTGGGATGGAATGAAAAGAGATATTGCTGATTTTACTGTGAAGTGTTTGACATGTCAACAGGTTAAAGCAGAGTGGCAGTTACCGAAAGGGATGCTTCATCCTTTACCAGTGCCAGAGTGGAATTGGGAGAATATATCCATGTACTTTGTTGTTGGATTACCGAAGACATCTCGAGGTAATAATGCAATCGGGGTTATTGTTGATCGCTTGACCAAATCTGCTCATTTCCTTGCTATACGAGATACTTTCTCTCTTGATCAACTTTCCTATTTGTATCTTAAAGAAATAGTCATGTTACATGGAGTTCCTCTCTCCATTGTATCGGATAGTGATCCCAGGTTTACTTCTAACTTTTGGAAAGGACTTCAGAAGTCGTTGGGTACTGAATTAAATTTTAGTACAGCTTTTCATCCTCAATCAGATGGGTAGTCAGAACGAACAATCCAGACATTGGAGGATATGCTACGAGCTTGTTCTATGGATTATCAGGGAAGTTGGGACCAACATATTTCTTTGGTTGAATTTTCATATAATAACAGTTTTCATTCCAGTATACAGATGGAACCATTTCGGGCATTATATGGGAAGCAGTGTCGAACTCCAGCTTTCTGGGATGAAGTGGGTGAAAGGAATTTGATGGGACCAGAATTGGTAGAAGAGATGGCAGAAAAAGTTCAGTTGATTCAGAAACACATGAGAACAGCTCAGAGCAGGCAGAAGAGTTATGCGGATAATCGGAGGAAGGATCTATCTTTCAAGGTAGGTGATCATGTTTTTCTCAAGGTTTCTCCTTGGAAAAGTGTGATGAGATTTGGTAAGAAAGGAAAGTTGAGTCCAAGGTTCGTTGGACCATACGAAATTCTGGAGAGAGTTGGATCAGTTGCATACCGAGTGGCTTTACCTCCGAGTTTATCTCAGGTACACAATGTCTTTCACGTTTCGAGGTTGAGAAAGTATATGCCAGATCCATCTCATGTTTTGAGCCCAGAGGTAGTTCAGCGGGAAGATAACCTATCTTATGAGGAACAACCGGTCCAGATTCTTGACCACAGGGAGCAAGTGTTACGGAATAAGGTGATTCACCAGGAAAAGGTTTTGTGGAAAAACCACATGATTGAAGAGGCAACATGGGAATCTGAAAATGCAATGAGGGATAAGTACCCTCATTTATTCGATAAGTAAATAAATTGCGGGGACACAATTTTCTAAAGGGGGAAAGGATGTAACATCCCAAGTAAGTAATGAATAATAGATATTTTTATCTATTTCTATTAATGATTAAGATACTGTTTTAGAGGCTTAAAATGAAAATAAATCCAATCATAAGCATGGAATACACTAATATTCTTAAAAGATTGTTTTACTGCCTTATGATGGAAAACCCTTTTTAAATATATCTTTTGACAATTTTATAAACTATGTTTGTCAAAATAAACTTATTCTTTATGATTGGGACATCAAAATTTACTTTGTGTGAATTTTTGGTATTTTTCTGACAATGTTCATTTTTTAATGAATAGTGAAAAATACTGCATTTTACATCAAAACTGCTTTTTAATCTAATTTATTTATATAATTAGATTATCTTTTGAATTGGTCTTAATGTGTAATATGAATATATTTTTACCATTTAATCCAATGGTTTTCATTGGAATCAATTTCACTTTGAAATTGGACTTAAACTAGTGTCAATCTTTTGATACTTATTGTTTCATAAAAACACGCTATTTGCTCTGACAGCGGGAATTAATTATTAAATTAATTAATGTGACTTATATGTTTTGAATTTTGTAAAATAGACTTCATCTTTGAGTTTGTAATATCAAATATAGCTTAGGGTGAATTTTTGGTAATTTTCTGAAAAACTTCAATTTTTGATGAATAGTGAAACAACTAAGTAGTACTTATAAAAACTGATTTTTCCGTTTAAATGGAATTTTGCCATCATTGTGTTTTGAATTTCAAAAATTTGACATACATGGTTGTCATTAAGAAGTAAAATGTGGTTCAATGAGATTATAATAATTTTTTGGTGAATAGTAACTTATTAAGTTCTTAATCGCGATTAGTGGTAATTAGTGTAGTTTAAGGTAAAAATAATGCTTTAATAAAATAAAATGAGCTTGAAACATGTCCTACCATCATTGGTTGTGTCATGGCAGACCAAGAAAAGCCATGGGTCAACTTGGGGACCCCTTGGATCCACTTTGGTTGGGAAATGACATAAATTACCTTTTATTTAATGTAAAAGTAAAAATGACACAAACATAATATGTTTTACGAAAACAATTTTTACACGGGGTTATAACGATCAGATTTTTGATTATAAATAGTCATTGGAAATCTAAAAAGATTTCCTACATCATATTATCTGTTTTATAATTTTTAGACATTAAATAAATTAAATTATTTATGACATAATAATGATGCAGCGATGACATCATTATTTGACGATTTAAATAAAATGGAAAGATAATGTAAACTCTATGAACTAAACATGTCCAAAACCAATTGTATGAGTGGATTTCGAACCATTATCACCTTATCCACGAATTATATCAATTTGGGACTTTTTAAAACCGAAACACATTTTTAAATAAAGTAATATTTCTTTACTTTCCAAAAGTGCCCCTCCTCTCCTCTTATAAAAGGCCCCCACCTCTACCTCATTTCACACACTCCTCAAGCCTTTGGATCGTCCAAACCCTACCCATTTACTCTCTCCACATGCCTCTCCTCATCCTAGAGGATTCCCTTTGGGCAGAATCCTTTCAAAGGAAGCCTTTAGTCTCAAATCAAAAGGAGTTACACTTTTAAAGGTAATTCATTCTCTCATGTTCATTTGTTTTTTTTTGTTTCTCCAACCCCCTAAACTCTTTTTATTTACTTCTTTGGTAAAAACAACAGTATCTTCAATATACTAGGATGTTGTTATAAGATTTATTTGAGCAACACTCTCACACAACTACATCAAATGGTTAAAGAACATACGGTTTACATGGATGGCGAAATTCTGCCTCCCGAAACGATGATTGTTTAATACTCATTTAACACCTTCAAAGGTGGCCATTATGATGTCACTAATTTTATATATGATATATAATATGTTTATGTTTTCATTAAGCTTCTGTTTTTCTTTCATTTTGGGCATACCTTTATGGTTTCTATTATGGTTAAACACGATATCTTCATTTTAGGAAGTGCGGACTACCGCCCCTGAAAGTGATTTGATTCGTTAATACCATATGTGGGATGTGTAAAGGATAAAGTTAATGATATTATATATGTTATTATACTGGAATTATAATATACTCTTATATAATTATGATTCCATTCCAGAAATACGAAATAGAAATGGAAGTAGCGTTCATGCGTACGTACGGCCTACCGTCTCCATGAACGGTGCATTTCATTTCATACCTCTAAATGTGATGTAATATTATAAATACACGCATATTCTGAATATATATGTTATCCAAATCATTAATATCATTCTGGATATAACAAACCTTTGACCAAATTAACAACATGTAAGTGTAAGAAGTCTATTTTTGACTTAAGAACCAAATACCGACAAAATGAACACTATTAACTTAAATGATTACATGATGTTCATAACATGGTATAAAAGGAATAATGAACATGAAAAAGTTTCATAAGAAAGTAGATATTAACTCAAGTTTATTATTCAGGAGATTAAAGAACGGTCGGGTCAAGGCGGATACGAGGTATGAGACTTCATCTCAATCTCCTTTCATTGAGGCATATTTTATTTTATACACAACTTTCTTTTATACGGTGTATAAGCCCCTTTGACTTTTACGTTTATTCAAAAGGAATATTTTTTATACGAAGCGTTTACTAAACGACAAAAGGAAATGTTTTTGTCGTATGTATGCGGCGACAACGACTTCTCCGCCATCGTGACCGTTATTTGAGTTTCGGCTTCCTCTACAAGCCATACCTTCTTTTTAAAAGAAAAATAAATACCATGTTTTACTTTTCTTTTATTTTGGTATTGAAAATGGTTTTCACAATGTTTTTTTGTTGTATTGATATCTTGTGATTGAAATGTGGAAATGTTATGTTTCCTTTATGCATGTTTTATGTGATACGATTATGTTATGGTTCTTGGGAATTATTATGAAGACGGGTGGTTCTGTGATAAACTAAGGGCGGGTGAGCCCGATATAGCTCTCCAATGCATTGGGTAACGCGAAGGAGTGAAACGTTAAGGTTTCTCCGAAGATATTTTAGGGAATATACTGTGATGGGTATTCCAAACGTAACCAAGAGGGTTACTCCCTACGTAAGAATGTTATGAATGCCTCAACTTACCTTTATGTCTTATGATTTCTATGATTTATTCATGATTTTATGAGGTATGCTAAAGTGCCTATGTTTTATGGGTAAAGTATGATTTCATTCTTATGTATATATGAACTCATGTTTCCTTTCCATGTTTTTATAACCCATACTGAGCTTTTTATGCTCATCCCAAGTTTTTTTGAAATGTTTTTCACAGGTCAAGGGAAAGATACATGATATGATGATAGTGTCAAGGAAGTGTCAAGAAATAATCCATGTTTTATTTTAAAAGTGTTTCCATTGATGGGAATGAAGAATACTATCTTTATGTAACCACTTTGTTTATATGTGGGATGTAATGAAAGTTTTATGATCTAATTCTCTAAAACTCTAAACCCGAAAAGTTCCTCAATGTGTAATCTTGTAATAACTCAAGATTAAGTAAGGTTTAAGTCTAGGGCCTTATAATACTCATAACTGAGAAAATACATTAGTATTTTTTTAAATACTTTAGTAATAATATCCATAAGTAATTTTGGATGTGTAAGAATCATAGTCACATCAATCAGATTTATGGTGGGACTAGTATGACTCCAAGTGCATTTTTAAAAATAAATAATAGTAATTTTAGTTTAAAACATTCATCAATTCTCCAAAATAAAGAAAAAGAGCCTATATTGTTTCCTAATAATTCTATATAACATTACCTAAATAATTTATTTATCATTTTTATCATATAATCATTTAGTTAATTTTCACATAGATAATGCTTGAAGACAAACAAGAAATGGTGTGACTTGCAGGAAACATCTGTAACTCATTCTGATACACAATGTTCCAAGTATGACTTGAAGTTTAGTTTAAAATTAACACTTTCTATTTAATTTAACTCTTTATATTATTACTAAAATAATATGTATGTACATGTGTTATTTTTTTAGAGTTGGGGTGGTTTTTTGGAAATATCATTTTTTGGGGTCAGGGGAATACGAAAAAGTTCCATTGATGTTTTTGAATGTATATAATAATTTTTACATACACATGTAACTTTATAAACAAATGTTTGAAATTTATATAATATATTATTTTTAGCTTGTATTTATGTTTTGAATTTTATTTTATTTAAATTTTGTATTGGTACATTATTTTTCTACTTTTGGGGGTTGTTTCTAGTGTTATGGTGTGTTGTTACAACACACATCACTTTTGTTGGAGTGTGCTATTACACCACATTGCAGCATGCCCCTTTATTCATGCTATTTAATGCACTGATAAAGGGTTCCTTCATCAGTTATTTTAGAAGCACTGATAAAGGTGTTCTTTATTAGTTATTTTACAAGTGCTGATAAAGGCTCCCTTTATCAGTGCTTCTAAAAGAACTGATAAAATATTAAGGAATTTAATCATGATCTAGAAGTCAACTTTTCTCTTGCACTAATAATGGATATCTTTAGCATGGTTAATGGCTTGTTTTGTAGTAGTTGTTATAGATGTGTATTTTCTTATTGTTAAAAGTTAAATGTTTAAATGATTAAATGAATAATATAAATTATTTATTTATACTTGTATTCCCATGAAGAAATTACTTGGATGGGATCATAGGACAATTGAGATTTTAACACCCTTGAGTGATAGTTGTTTCCCTAGTGGAGTAACTTGGATAATCTTGGTGAGTAGTGTAGTTATGTAATTCCACGAGCGATACATGGTCGCCTATGTGGTATACCATGAACATGATAAGAGGGTAATATATTATTCTAACAGTAACATGAGTGATACCTGGTTCCTTAGTGGATTACCTTGTATGGTCTCAGTGCCCAATGTTGTCATATCCTGACAGGAGTGTTACTCATCCCCTATGTGGTATACTAGGGGCAGGATCATAGGTTTCCTAATTTATATTATACCTTGAGTGATACTCAGGTTCCTCATTACAGAATGCCTTGGATAGGCTCACTGGCTAGTTGACTCTCTGCACACTTTGAGTTATACTTGAGTTTCAATTTTATAAAACATTGTGGATGGGCTCAAAGGGAAGTTGAATGTTATTAGTGATACATGGATTTACACATTATGGATTTCCAAGGACAATCTCATATATTAATGGCATTATGTGACTCATTGAGTGATTATTCAATCCCTTATTATGAGTCACCTTGGATGGGATCATAGGATGCATAGATTCTATCATGCATGTTTATTTATTACATATGTCTAGTAGTACTTACTTATTTAGATGTCAAACATGACATACAAAATCCCTTGATTATATGCCTGGTATTATGTGCCATATTGAAAATATAAACCCTATATATATATATTGTGATATTAGGCATTGAGTCCCATACCTTGTGACAATAAGCATGGTGTCCCTTACCTTATGATACTTGGGCATGGAATCCCTTATTATTCCATGAGACCTTCCAGATTAATAATGGATTCCTAGGTCATTCCTTAGGTTTTTACTAGAACTATATATATATATATGATTATATATGTTTGTACATATATAGTGAAAATATATAAATACATATATATATATATAAATACATATATATATATATACTTATATATATATATACTTATATATATGGTGACACCTCATCATATCCATTTCGACATACTTCGAAGTAGGTATTATCATCCAAGTGTCCCTGAGAAACCTAATCCCGACATGTTAGATTATTTATTTATTTTCTACATTAATAATTGTACCTTCACACTACTATAATTTATATTCACAGACTGGATATCTTAGACATAATTGGTGGTAGACTATTGAGTATAAATCACACCCTGTTTGGGCCTCTATTTCATTGGGGTATCCAAACAGATCTCAGGATTTCAGATTCTGGTTCAAGGATCGTGTTTTCATGATACCATCCTTCTGAGTTAGGATGGAGTGTGGGAGTAGAGGAATGAGAATGTTCTCATGATGCTATTGGAGATAGTTTTTGGGTCATTTATTTATTATTTTCCTGTTATGTGTATGTATTGTATATTTCATGTTTACTACATAGTTTTTGTAGCCTACTATGGATATGCATGGACGGTTATTCATTATGAATTGGACATATTTACATTATCAGTCAGTTTTATTATCTTCCACTGTCTTTCTCTTATTCTGATTTTATTTTTTCATCATTCATTATATTACTTCTGTTGCTTGCTAATTTATATCTGATATACCATTGTGCTACATTAATTTTGAGGGTTAGTCACCCCTTCATACCATCATTATAACATCACTGAATGTTGGTATCCTTTGGTGTATGGGGAGTCACTCTTGAGGTTATGTGTCTAATTATATTGGGACAATATTTTAGTGACATCTAGGTCACGACATTACAAAGTAATATCAGAACACTTTATTTTCCTTTGTCTTACTATTTTTGGTGGGAAGATAGTAGAATATGAATGTGATGGAACTTGGTAAATAATCAAGTCATGGAGTGATCAACCCTCACATGTCGAAGATTCCAAGTGGCCAGGAATCGATTTGTTGTTCATGTTGTTCATTATTATAGTTGAGTATATTTTCAACTTGAGTGATTGGATCACTTTTTTTACTAGTTTATGATATTTATAGTATTTTACCCTTGTCCACATATATGGAAAGGAATTAGCATTACATGCCTCACAATAGGCACACAGGGATTCACATGCCTATATATGTCATGCCATGTAGGTTGAATTATAATTCTGATACATTCCTTATGTGTATGTCATTCTTGGGTGTTTCTATGATTATTTAGTAGCTTTCCATTTTTATTTTTCATGCTTATGTGTTTATTAAGCTCGTTTACATATATCATCTAATTGTGATAGAATGATTTGTTATAAATTTGAAACATGGTTGGTTTAGTAAAATGTTTACATCAACTTAAGTAGTGTTTTCCTACATCACTTGATGGTGGAATTCTATTTGATGAATTAATCATGATATGTTTGAGCTATGAACCACTATTTTTATGGGATTAAACATAATGGCGGGGATTAAATATGATTTAAATTGAAAAATATAAATTGTATGGATCGCATATAAATTATTTATTGGTATCCCAAATAATTGAACCACAACATCTATCTTCTATGAACCTTGAGATTATATCATAAATTTAAAATATTATAATCTTTAAATTTGAAATTAATTGGTTTATTATGAATCTTATGCTTTTCTTTACTAGATTAGGTCATCATTGGATAAGTATACTTATTATATAGACCCTTTAAGGGTGTTTTAATTTTTTTTATTGACTGACATGATTAGGACCCTCATGGGTCGCCTTTATTTTAATATGCCTTAGTAATAAACTCCATGGGGGTGTGTTATTTTATACAGGGATGATTATTTAAAGTGTCCTCAACTGCTTATATGGGTTCACATATGGATATATGGTGGCATCTTACATGACCAATCCCCTTACTCTTGAGGAGACCTTTTATCTTCTTTTAGTTGTGTTATTATGTGGCTTTTATTGATTTGATTTCTAATTGAAACCTTAATGGTGTTTTTCTCTAAATCCTATAATGGACATTTTCCTTATCCTAGCCATGGATATGGAAATATTTATGGAAAAATAAAATTGATAAAAGGAATTTATGTGATAAATTGCCTAATTAAGACATGATTCTAGTTAAATAAATAATTACTGAAAGGAAGGTTGACATAATATGCCCAGGTGTTTTACAACTGGTACTAGGTGTTCATTAAAACTGATCCTTTTAATGTTTAAAGATCAAATATAACTAAATTAATTATATGAAATAAAACCCTAAAGTAGTGTTCTTCATTTTCAACATTGTGTAAGGGTTGTCTAAATCTTTTCCCAGGGCTCTATCTTGATATAAAAATATGAGTGTTACTTGTAGGCCTCTCCTCCTATAGATTGAACCTCAATTATTTGTGGTATAGCCTAGTGATATTTTAAAAAATTCTTATATGATCGATGATTTATGTTTTATTGAAGGGATATGACATGGTATGTAGCATCCTTAGAACCTAAAACCTCGATAAATGTCATGAGAAATATGTTTTAGATGGGAAGTGTCAGTTGGGTGCTTCTTTTCTTGAGCAGGAATCTTTGTACCTAAAATGATGCCCAGGTTTTGTTGGTGGTCATGGGATGAAATTTACCTTTTAGGTACAAGAGAATCAAGTAATGCTCTAATTCAGTGGGTTAGATGTTACCATGGAATGATCAGATGCTTAGTACATCAAGTGACCCTTCCTTCATTTTCAGTGATGGATGAGTCAGTATGTCATCATCCAGGTTAACAGTCATAAGGGATAACAAAAATCTAGACTAATTCATTTATTCAAGGCCTCAAATATGATAATTCATAGGGATGATAATCTTATGGATAATTTCAAGGATACACCGTTTTTTATAATGAAATCTTTTGGTAGTATGCATTGATAAACACAGTGTTAGTTGAGTTGTTAAAATGGGATGAAACCCGTATGAGTTTGGTGAAAAGAGTTTAAGTTTTGAGATATTATTCTTGAATTATAGGTCATGTCCAAGGTAGATTAATCTGGGAAATATATAGAATATATCTCGTCAGAATACTCTGGATGATATTCCAAAGATGATTGGGTACTTTGAAATGATGGTTAGTTGTTTTGGCTTTTGTTCATAATGCTATGGTGAGCATGGACGTAACTCAGGGGGATTGAAACATGTACATCTAGAGTTAATTTGTTAAAGCACACCTTTATGTGGATAGTTCTCTCCTCTTTCATATGGTTTCTTGGTAAAAAAAATGTTGGTCTTGTCTAGGACTATGGTCATGGGTCAATGGACAATTTGTCGTGGGATAAGTTCCCATTTCAAGTAATCTGATTATAAGGACACTCCTAAGGTGGGGAGTATTGCATCGATCATGGAAAAAATCTTTTCTTATAAGTAGAAGGAAAAAAACCATCGCGGACTATTTGGAAATGGTATGATTTTCATAAAATTCCCCTAAGTCTAGTGTGTTTCAAAATATATATGTGCTTGTGAGGATTCATGTTGATGGAATGGTTGGATATGTATAAAAACTTTTATAACATCATTATTCAATGAACAAATTCAGTTATTTTACTTGAGTGAGAACATGATGCCTCAGGTGGTAAGCACATTGTGGGTGGGTAAAGATTTTATTGTGGCATGTGCAACAAAGATTCATTAAAAGGAGTCATATTTAGATGGTTGGAAAGATTTTTGCCATGTATGAAAATTATGGATGGATCAGAACCATGTCGGGCAATCATTCTTGTACAATAGGAGTGTCTCACCTCTTACTGGTATATTTATATCCTCTATTTATACTCTTTTCTTAGTAACAATCATGTCCCCTATCTCTAAATCATATAGGGTACACTAGGAGAGTGTCAGTCATATGTCAAGCTAAAAGAAAGTAATTGAATGTCATTGGTCTTGATAAATAAACTCCTTGAGAGTTACGCTTCTATAGAATGACATGTTTTAGAGGAATGGTTACTCCAGAGTGACACTTGGTTTCCTATGTAGGAGTTCCTTTGAAAGACTCATAGACACTATCTAGCTATTTGACATCACTACCATTGTGATCATTCAGTGTTTTGATGGATGTACATTTAGCTATGTACCAAAATATAACATGTAAATGAAAGAGTATGAATTATCTTGGATTCGTTCCTTGGACTCCAATAGATTATTTGAAGGTTACCTCAGACTTACAGTAAGGGTTGGTTGATTTTAAATGTTTTATTCCAATTCAAGTGTGTTGGATCAGGTATACACCATTGATTGTGATATGACATGAAAACAAAAATGAATATATTGACTAGAGACATCACTAGAATCCTATTACGAGCTTTAGTGAGACTTCTCAAAGAAAGCTCGAGTACCTTTGATAAAAAGGTGTTAGGTTTGAGTTTTGATGTACTGATTACAAAATTTGGGCACTTTTAGGATATTTGGTGGAAAGTGGCCCATAATTTTATCCTTTTTTATGAATGTGGTCATTGAGGAACCACATTTGGCATGTCATTGGAATGAGACAAGTGTAGGCAAGGTCATCCTACGATTTCATGGAAAATTTTTCATGAGTGGGCCAGTTTTGGGTTGTTTGGAAATTGAGTGTTTGAACAATTGAGAATCATGCTGAGGGCATCATTAGAATGCTAAAAGGGTTATTCATTGGAAAATTCTGACGAGGGAAGCATCATGATGAGGAATTGGCTATTCATGTTGGAACATGTGGCTAGAAGATCCATGGGTTGGTGGATTAAAGAGATGATGATGTGATCATGTCTCAGGTTAAATGGGCTTGATTAAACACTACATTGATTTTCAGTTTTTGATATAAGTTATGGGTCGTGTTTCAATGACTTACGTATCATAATATAATGGTGTTTCTTAAAGGCAAGTTTGGTGTTGGAAACACAACACAACCGTTTGAGTGGAGAATCTCTTACCCAAGTAGGCCAGTTTATGATTCTTCATTTTACCTAAGGATTATTAGGGATGTGAATTTCTATGGTGGGGAGGCTGTAACATCCCATGTTTTTGATGGCTTAATCTTTCAAAATAAATTTAAACTTTTCCATTGGTGGTCAATTCATTTTGAATTTTGATAATAAGAGTTGAATTATGAGGTTTTGAACAACCTGAAGTGTTTTTTTACGTGGGTTAAGATTCAGTGGAATTCTTGAGGGTTTTGGTGAACACTAGAGGAATAACAGATGACCAGGCTGGTGAAAATAGCAACATCAAGAAATTCATGTTTTTTATTCAAATACATGATGTTAATTCATTTCATGATGAGTGGATAGGGGGATTACAAGATATAAAATCCCTAGGGTCTTTCCCCAAGGAATTAAAAACATGTATATGTTAGACATTTTGAATTTAGTTAAAGATGTGTAATAGATACATGAAATGAATTATGCGCGCAACGTTTTCAAAAAAGGGATAATAGAGGCTTGACCCCATATTTTCTACATGCTTGGTAGGAGTGTGCCAAGGCGGTCCCGACAACACCTACTCCCCTCTCCAATGGTTCATTGGAACTCCCCCATATTGCCATTAATTTGGGTATTATCTGTCATAATAGAATCATCTTTGTATGTGTTTCACTTCTCTTTTTTACCTCTATTCATTTATCCCACCTTCTTTAGTGCAATATTAATGTAAGCTAGTTTGACATATTTTCAGGACTTTTTTCAAATCATCAAATTTATCTCAATTCATCTTATGTTAGGGGTCAATAATGGGATATTGGAGCTCCATTGGTTCATGGTAGTAGGGATAAAAAATTTCCCTTAAATCCTTGGGGTTCAATAATTTACATCATTGTGTTGCATGACAGATTCTCCATATGTTTCCATTTAAGTATTAAATATAAAATGTGAATGAAAATTCCTTAAATTAAATAACCATTATGTGTCAAGTTACACCTTGATAGGATAATTAACTCAACCCAGACCACCCCTTAAGGCGTGTTTGTTTGTTTTACTTGACCCCTATTCTTTTTTAAGTAATTAACCCCCCTTCCTAGGTGTTGTTTCAAATGCTTTTAATTATAATGTATTGACTTTTAGCTAATCACCTCTCATAGTGTGTTGAGTTTTTCACCATGAAAGTGATGTTTGTATTAAATTTAATTGATAATGACATGGTTAGAATAACTTTCCCATGTTTTTTTTATTAAAACCACTTTTGGGGTGCACTATCTTTATAATTAAAGGGGACAATTAAATGGGATATTTGAACTGATAAATTGGTGTTGACCACTTTATGTACATGTTACTAGTGATGTGGCATGCTTATATACATTGCAGTCCTTATTCATTATACCTACTTTATGGTGAGGCATGCTCAATGGAATGGACTATTATTTAGTATTATGTGGACATCTGATATTGAATTATTAAATATATGGCCTTTCTTATCATTAAAAGTTAAATGTTAAATGTTTAATTGAATTATGTAAATCCTTGAGAAATACATAAATTCCCATATATAAATTCATTGGATGGGATCATGAGCCAATTGAGATGTTAATACCCTTGAGTGATACATGGTTCCCTAGTGAAGTGTCTTGGACATGCTCAATTAGTATTGTTGTTATGTCATGACACAAGCGATACATGGTCCCCTTTGGGGTATACCATTGACGAGATCAGAGAAATATACCTTATTCATACCACACCATGAGAAATAACCAATTCCCTAGTGGATTACCTTGGATAGGCTGGGTGGCCAATGTTGTTATACCATGCCACGGGCGATACCCGACCCCTCTGTGGTATACTAGGGATGGAATCATTGTTTTATGGATTTACATTACATGATAAGAGATACTCGAGTTCCACATTACAGAATTCATTCGATGGTCTCATCAGCTAGTCGACTCCCCACACACTCTGAGCGATTCTTGGGTTTCATTTTTACGGAATTCCATGGATGAGATAATAGGGTAGTTGAATGTTATTAGTGATACTTGGGTTTCATCATTATTGAATGCTAAGGATGGTCTCATAAATTAATTCAATTTTGTGTCTCCTTGGGTGATACTTCAGTCCCTTGTTATGGGATGTCTTGGATGGGCTCATGGGATAAATAGATTCTATCATGCATGTTTATTTATTACATATGTCTTGTAATACTTCTTTAATTAAATTTCAGAAATGATTTATCGAATCCCTTTATTATATTCTTGGGGTTATAACCCTTATTTAAAATTTGATCCCATAATATATATTGTGATATTGAGTATGATGTATCATACTTGTGCTACTGGGCATGGCATCCTTTACCATATGATACTCGACCATGGCATCCCTCATTATTCCATGAGACTTTTGTGACTAACTAGGGATTCTTGAGTTACACCTAAGGTCCTAGATACCACTATGTATATATATGACTATATATTTTACTACATATATAGTGCACATATATACATACATATGTATATATATATGGTGGAACCTCATCAGAGAAATTTTTGGCTTAGGTCGAAGCAGGCACGGTTAGTTAGGGATCCTTAAAGTTCCTTGGCTAGACTTGTTACATAATTTATTTATTTCCTACTTTATTTATTATATGTGAGAACTTCTGTTTTTTATATTCACATATTTTACAACTTAGACACCATTGGTAGCGGCCTACTGAGTACATCACGCACCTTATTTGGGCTGCCAGTGGGGTACCCTAACATATCTAATGATTTTAGGTTTAAGTTCATGGATAATGCTTTCATGTTGTTATACTTCTGAGTTAATATGGATTACAGGATCATAATACTTGTCTAGTTCTTGTGATACTATTGGATATAGCTATTGGTTCATTTATCTATTATTATTCAGTTTTTTGTATATATCATCTGCTGCACATTTACTACATAATTTATGTAGACACTTATAGAAATTCATTTATGTTTATTTATTTAGAAATGAACACATTTAATGTATTAGTGATCTCTATTTTCTTCTGTTTCATTTCACTTATATTTCTTCTGCTTGTTTTTAATCCTTTGTATTGCTTCTGAGGCCTATTTATTTATATATGATATATCATTGTGTTACTCTGATTATGAGGGTATAGTCTGCTCATCGTACCATCATTAGACCCATTATAATATTTGGTATCCTCTGAAATATTGGGAGGTGTGCTTGAGGTCCTTCTAATTATTAGATTGGGACATAATTTCAGTGGCTATCGTTTCGAGACATTACAATCCTTATCGAGGAGAAAAATATTTACAAAAATTTCTATTCATAATGAAAAAAATAATGTTAGTATATTTACCAAATTTGGATATGATGATTCCAAATTTGGAATCAATTTTACCCCATTTTATCCATATAAATGAATGAAATTACTTTTTAAAATAAACCCATAAAGCGTGATGAAATCCAGAAAAATGTATTTTTAGGTATAAATTGTTTTTATACAATTATTAATCATAATGTAAATTATAATGAAATTAATTAGATTATTTTTAACAAAAAGGAACTAATAATATATTAAATTCAATTTAAAAAAATTGAAACTTTATAAATACTTGAAAAAATAGACATTAATCTATAAAATGAGTATTTTTTACTGTTCACCGAAAAAATAATCGTTTCAGAAAAATACTAAAATTTCACTTTAAAAGAATTTTGATATTATAATTCAAAAAAATTATAATTTTTATAAAATAAAATATATAACAATGTAAAAAATAAATTTTAATATTTGTTTTCAAAAATAAATTAAAAAACATTTTAAAGGAAAACTATTTTCGAAGTCGAAAATGACTTAGTAAAAATTGAGAAATTATTTCCTTAACATTAGACAATAAAATTTTAAAATATAGGGAAATTATACAAATAATTTATAATGTTTTTCCTAATATTAATACCTATCAATTAAATAGTTAGGTTATAATGATCACATTTAAATAATAACATTTCTATAGTATATCATAATTCTCTTAAATATAAGTGTTGCGTGTTAAGAAATCTATCGATCTTATTATTGGTTTAAAATAAATTTTCACGGTTTTTTAGAGATCAATTTACATGTGGTGAATAAGTAACCATGAGCATTAAAAGATCATTATTTCATTAGAACACCCATTTTATAGAAGGATGTTATGAGTGGGGTGTCAAACAACTCAAAAAAGTGGAATTAACATTTGGGGTGTATTACCAATTGTAAAAGAGAATAATTTTTATTGGGGTGTATAACATGTTCTAATATTTTATATGGATGCATGAAAATAAGGGTGAGATATTTATTTATGTTTGTATTGAGACCTTAACCAACCACATATGTTAGGGTTAAAAGGGAGTAACTCGTAAAATGAAAAGGAGATAACTGATTCACCTCCTCCCCCACGCACTGATCCAACCAAATTTCAGTACTTTATAGAGGAGTGAAACAAGTAAAATCTATATTTCCTATAGTGCACTAAAGTTACCACCACTACATTTGATATTAATTTACATTCCTTCATCTCAAAAAACCTATTTCTATTTCCTTGTAATTAAATTATAAAATTTGATTATAATTTTTCTTCTTTTAAATGCAATTCAATGAAAAATCTATTCTAGTGATAATAATTAATATAATTATCGGTGGATAATTATTTTATAGAGAAAACCACAATCTAATAATAAGATATTAATAAATGGATTCAACATGGATTATCTTCAATCAAACAATCCGCATCTATGATTTGGGGTCCTCACCTCTTTACTTTCTTCTTCATATAAATTCTGGTAACATTTTTAATTGAATATAACTATTATTATTAATGTTTAATATATTTTTTATTGGAACCTCAATGGTGGAAACAAGATAAATTTGTTCATGCTGGAAGAGTAAATTTCTTGTGGCTGAGTTCAGAGAAAAATACAAACATGTTCAGGGACAACCTCTTTTCATTATTCCCTTTTTTTCTAAATATGATTATGAGTGAGCTATTAAATTTAGGATCTATTTTTAGTATTGAAACATGAATTTATTTAAATTATTCAATTGCCTAGCCTATTGATGTATGAGTTTAACATGCTGATTTCATTTTCTACCTGAAACAAATTTACCATATATCAATAAATAATGCATGTAAACTATCGCATATTTGATGAATGACTGCAAAACAATATCTTGCATGTTTAGATAATATTAAATGATTAAAATACTATGGTTTTCATGCTAATATTTTTGAACATTTTTTTCACCCTATTATATTTTCATGTTGGGTGATTGTTTATTTTTTAAAAAAATTAAATTCTAATTGCATTCATTATTACAAAAAGGATTCTAACAGTGATAAAATAGTACATTATCAACGCTAAAAAGAACTTCCAACTGGAGAACAGATAAAAGGAAGAAACTATTGTTAGTGCTAAAAAGTGCTATTAAAGGCCCCCTTTAACATCGCTAAAAATCAATGTTAAATGGGTCCTTTAATAGCACTGTTAAAGGAACCTTTTATGAAAACCTTTTAGCACTATTAAAGGGGGCCTTTAACAATGCTAAAAAAGTGATGCTAAAGGTCTTGCTGATAATGGTTATATAAATTGTGATCCACCCCACCCCCTTCATTAGTGCTTCCCACCCCCACATACAATGGTGATGGTGAAGGTCCCACTGATAAAGTGTGTATAATTTTTTTCCACACCCAACCCACCCTTCATCAGTGCTTCACACCCCACCCCTTTTTTAGTGCTTCCCCATCACTTTATCAGTGATTTAGATAATCCCAACCCCTCACTGACACCCATGCCCCCAGCATGTTTTGAACCTAATAAACTCCAACACATATATAGAGCACATATTCCATTACCCTATACTAGTTTTTTTACATTTTATGATATATCTATATATTTAAATATATTTCATTACACTTTTTATCCATATATTTTTATATATATTGATATATTAATAAATATATTTTATATGCTAATTTGTTTAATTATTTATTTATAAAATTAGATTTTTATGTTTAAATATATAAAAAAATATGTATATATTGTTATATATTTGATTATAAATTATAGTACATTATGAAAAATGATAAAATTTCCAATCCATAATATCAATATGATTGTAATCCCTGAGAATAAATTTATTCCCCAAAAAAATAAAAAAACCCACCATAAACTAGGCTAAAAATCAATTGAACGTTAAAAATCTGGGGTTCCCAAACTAAAAAAATGTTTTGGAGGATTTCTGGGCCTTTATGGCCACAAAAAATCAAATTCAGTCCTCCCATATTGTAAGGGAATTGATCAAATTATAATCTTTGATTTTATATGTGATAGATCCCAAAAGGACTTCTGGTTCAAAATTTATTGTTGTTTGATGTTCAAGTTACTTTTCAAATTATTTTAGATATTTTATTAAATTTTTTAATTTTTTTATACTCAATTTGATATTATATGAATCTTAATTTGTAATAATAAGAATATTATTTATTAAAATTGTTTTTTAAATTGTTTTATATGAAAATTTCACTAAATATATTTTATATTATGTGTAAATTCCAATTACCTTATCTAAAAAAAATTTTAAAATATATATATATTATATTTTTATCAATATGAATATATTTATATATTAATATATAATTTTTAATGAAATATAATTTTTTGATTTATATTTTTATCAGATCATGTAAAAAAGTGATGATAAAGGGGGGTTTATCAGTGCTTCTAAAAGACATCATTTTTCAGTGCTTGTAAAAAAAACTGATAAAGGCCCCCCTTTAAAAGCTCTAAAAAGAGCAGTGTTAATGACCCCCTTTAACATCGCTTTTTTTACCATTGAAATAGGAGGACTTTAACAGTTCTTTTATCTAGCGTTATAAAAACCCCAGCCCTGAATGAGTCTAGTTTTGTAGTAGTGATTCTCCACCTTGAATTTAAGCAAAGGGGAAAATGTTGTGTTTTAAGTGTGTGTGCAGGGGGGGAGGCAGGTATTCTTTTATGCTTATGTGTATTTCATCAAGAAAACATCAAAATACCCTCATTGTTTTCAAAATTGATTATTTATGATCTTTATATTTCATATTAAGTGGTTGAATGTTTTTTCTTATCATTCAAGATTTTTTTTGTTGTTTTTAGTAGTTAACAAATTTTTATTTATCCAGGGATTCAATTGGGTAATATATTTTGTATGATCTCTTGAAATCACTTGTTTTTGTGAAACTTTTGGTGGGTGGGTTTTATAGTTTTAATTGTATTTTAGCTTTTTGATTTAATTTAAACTATTCAAATTTTCAATAAAATGGACTGAAAATGAACTCAATATAGGTTGATTTTTTATTCTAAAATTGTTGGATGAGTTTAATTATACTATTCTATTAATTTTTAAATTCACGCATCCATGAGTTGTCTCAAATTATGTTGAGTTGTTAAATTATGTATGTATTTTCACCAAAGAGAAAAGGAAGATCCTAAGAATAGTTGAATGAAAAATGAGGTTAGTTAATTTCCTTAACATTATCAAATTTGGTCATCCTTTTTCATAAATGAAACCAATTTTTTGATAGAATATTTTCTTTTTGGGAGTGTAATCATATATCATTATCTATGAGATTCCATAAGGGAAACACTTTTTCAACTCACATTTTGATTTTTAATTATCAGTTATATTATCATTGAGATAAATTTTATTCATTTAATCTGTGAAAATCATTTCTTGAAGAATATTAAATTTCTTTTTGTTAGAAATTTGATGTGATTATTATTTTTTATATTTCACACATGCATTCTTATTAAATTCTGGTAACTTTTTATCATTAATAGGTCTTTTATTGAATAAATCTTTAAATCTAGTAAATTTATACTATTGAATTGATCTTTGTGTTTTAATTGATTTTTCTTGAACATTTATTAAATGATTTGGGAATGTGATTTGAATTTTAGCCACTAGATCTGATAAATGACTTCATTTGGACTAATAATTACAAATAAATTAGATTTAAATTGGTTTTTAAATATTTTTTTATTTATATTTTAATTGGATGATATTAAATGGGATTATCTTCTATTTTGGGATAGAATTTTGTTGACCATTTGATCAGACAATATTTTTTATAGGGAGTTTAATTAATTCACTATGTGGAAGAAGATAAATTTATAAGGGGTTGCTCGAGCTATGTATTTTATGAAAATCCATTGCCTCTAGCTCCCACACTTGAGACTGATGATGTGTTGGGTGATGGAATATGTAGCATGAGAGTTCCACTAGTCTTGTTTTGCTATTAAGTGTCCCAACCTTAAGGAAGTCGACCTAATCTGGGATACCATGAGAGAATGATACTATTATGTTCATGTCTAGGCTAGTGTGCATTGTTGATGGCCAATTGAAGATGATTTTGAGCAGATTTGGAGCCACAAGATGCTGCTAGATTTTATTTTGAGTGGGACGTGTTTCTCTCACCATCAATTTGATCATGGAGATCCATCTGAATTGGACGATTAAATATGGGGAATAGAAGGTCATGGAATCTCAGTTTTATTGGTTGAAACTGAACCCAAGTTATAGTTTAAGGCTATATATTGGGGTCAGTATGGTTGTTTTCTACAGTATAGACCCACTATATATGGTTTTTAGGTTCATTTAGTCAATGATTATTAGATTAGGTTGTATTAGCATGTTCACCGGTTGTGGGTTCCTTGAAGGCATTCGATGTAATGTCTGTGTGGAGAATAATTATTGGAATTAAGATACGTGTCAAGGGACTCTTGCAGGTGGCCTCCCAGATGCCATGTTTTATCAAATGGAGGGCATCAGAGTCTAAGTGGTTTGAAGTAATTGGATTAGTTCAGTGTTTTGAACTTAAAAGGTGACATGTGGACTTGTTAAGTTGGTGGGTAGGTTGATTAAAATAGAATACATGCAAGAAGGGAGACACATTCAGTGGATTTTGGAATTTTAATTTCTATACATAACTTCTAACGAGACTTTTCAGGGATGAGATGGAGATCTTGATCTAACTATATCATAATTTGACATGCAAACAAGATCCTTACTTCACCAAGGGTAATTATTCTTCCCCTTTCATTTATTAAGCCCCATTGGTTTTAAGTATTTTTCATGTATTGTGAATTTTCTTAAGATACTGGATTGAATATGATATGAATGTAGTTGTTTATTTAATTCAAGTTTATTTATCTAAATATTCTCTTCTTCTTCATTAAATTGTTATTCATTGATCAAATAAATTTTTCTTTTGAATATTTGTCTAGAAAGGGGTGTTTCTTGAAACTAGCTGAGGTATCAAAAAATGAAATTTGTTTTCTTGAATATTAAGATCTCTATTTACCTCTAAAATGATTTATTTTTGGATTAAGTAAAAGTTTCAACATATGAATCCTTAGTCCAACTCATTCATTCATTTTTTGAGATTGTTTTATAATATACAATTTCAAAAAGGCTCTAAAGTTAAATGAATTTGATGGTCAGAGTAGGCCACTCAAGAGGGGGGTTAATTTAGTTCCAATAAAAATGTATGTTAAGCATTATTTATTTAAAAGTCCACCAATTTAACATCAAATAGGCCATATAATTAAATTATAACATTCGTAAATTATTAATTATTTATAATATTTATCAAAGATTGATTAATTCTCAGTTAAATAAATATGTGAAATTACATTAACATTTGAAATTAATATACTAAAAAAAATTAATGCAAGATATATGTAAGATTAAATATCAAAGCAATGTAATGTTTTCTGGTTTGAATAAACAAATAAATTCAAGAAAAACAAAACTTGAACATAGTGGATGAAAATAAGAGGTTCAGTATCAAGAAAAGGCATAGTCCTCTCCACTTGGTGATCACATAACACCAAGAAAAATATATAAATAAGATTGGTCCACACCTAGGATCGGGGTTTACAACAATGTACAAGTTGTCCAAGTCAATTAGACCTCTACAATAGTTTTACATTGAAAGAAAATATAAACACCTCACACATAGACCTCTTATAAAATTATACATGGGATTAATATGGTGTAAGAGAGTAGTAGTGAGGGGATATATTTTATCCTTACGTTTATGACATGATACATTTTTTGTTTTTAATGCAGATATACACACACCTCAATGGAATAATAAAATAGTACACAATAAAGAAGAATATAATAAGAAGGGATTGGAAATTTTCTGATTGATGTTCAATGCTGTTCTGGACACACTAAATGAATCATATTTGAAGCTCAGGTCCTCTTATGGAAATAGACTAAGAAATAGAGTGTCATGAGTTCTATGTTCTCATTTTTAGTTCAATAATATGTTCTTCTTGTCTCTTCTTCTTCTTTGAGTTGTTGCTGCAACAAGGATATTTACAGGATAGTTCACATCGAGTTCTTCTTTATCTCACAACTATAATGGTGGATTATCATGGATCTATTGTTTGTTATAGTGTGTTCCACTCTCTTATATTCTTCCACATGTGCACCATAATATATTAATCCTCGGGTGTTTGTGTTTTGGCAGACATAGAGAATGATCTCCACACCTCATACCTTATACTATCAGTTGACATGTATACGTGAATCATTAATAATATCTGTATCATTAAATAGATAAAATATGAACCTTATAAATAATTTTGAATATAACTCATATAGGGTTGGAATGAATAATTATGGAATGATGTAATGGTCAATAGTGACATATAAATGGTGTCATAGGAACGGTGAGTCAAGAGTAGTGCCATAATCAGCTGTGAGTCATTCTGTTCTTCTATGCGGTGCCTCCAGACTAGTGTCCCATACTCTGTGACAATTTTGAATCAGTTAGGTGATACAATGGTGTTGTGAAAATGGTGTCAGATCCTTTGTGAGAAATGGTTTCATAGGAACGGTGCCATTAAATTTGCGAGAATTCAGAAACCGGTAGAACATTGTCTTGTATATATCGACTATGTTGGGTTCTTTTTTAATATTCCTAAATAAGTTTCTTGATAAAATGGTGTCCAGTACATTGCTAGTTCTGGAACAGATAACATGATACAATTTTTTGGTCACTTCTGTGGTGACTGTGAGTTCACCTTAACGGTAAATCATACTTTACCAAATATCTATAATCTGTGTTAAGAAGTAATACTCATAGAATGGATTAAGATTAAAGATGATCATAATAAAACATTATAGAACTGGATTAAACAATATTTGTGACAATTAAAATAAAGGGACTCCAATAATCACCACCATTTTGATGATCACATATTATGGAACTTAGAGGCCATTCACTTTAAAATGGAATAAACAGTTTTCTTAACAAATCAAACTGATTATATGAGATTGAGATATAAAATCAATGTAGTCCATTATATTATTAGATCATGTATGTAAAAATAGAATAAATGAAAGTTCTTTTCCCCCTTATAGTATTATAACACATAATGTAAACAATAGAAGAATCACTAAAGGAAATCAACTATTCAATAAAAGAGATAAGAAATTTCATTGAATATACTAACAGAGGATAGTATAACTAAAAAAAGAAAAAAATAAGGTCCCTATCAAAAATTATCCTTCACTTCTCTTTTGATTTTGTTTCCTTCATTTTATCCTAGTTATAGTCAGCTAGAGGAGGAGCATTATGTGTAGAAGTAGTAGAGGTGGAAGGGATAGACCCAAGAGAGAATGATGGGAGAGACATCCCTTAAAAATAAAAGGTGCAAGTATTGGTCTGTAAAAATAATGTGTTAAGGGTTTCTCATAAATAACAGGTCTGATCTAGATCAGATCCTGAGCAAGGGTTGCTTTTACAGGAGAAAAAGAGGTAGAAGAAGGATTGGTAGATGAAATTAGGTCAGGCCTAAGAGGATTAGAAGAAGGAGAAACTATGGATGTTTACTGAAAATTAAAATAAGGCATCAAAATATTTATAAAATCCATGATAATATCACAACCATGCTCTATAGACTTCTCAAAATCGTCCTTATTTTCCATAAACTTCTCAAGAGTTGGTGTAAAATCCTTTAACTACATGAATTTCTCCTTGAAAGCTTGATTCAATAGAGGTAGCTTCAAATTCTCCACCAAATATTTGAAATGACATGTATGTTGGTTCTTGGTATAAATCATTGTAAAATAGGAATCCACCTTCTTTGAAATCTCTTCTTGAGCCTCAATGGCAGGCTTGAAGTAAATACTGACCATATCATGCACATGCTTATTATAAATTTCAATCTTACTTAGAATTTCTTGACATAGACAACGAACAAAGGTATGAATGTTTTCTCAAATCATTGATCATAACAAATAATTTTCCAAAAGATGAGAGGATTGATAATAAACAGATAGAGCTGATGTAATAGAGGTGAAGTTTTTAAGACATCTCAGAACTGTGTCTAAAGAGCCTTAATATTCATCTATCATTCAATTGAATGCAGCCACCAGTCCATGAATTTAATTTTTTATCTTGGTGTTGTTATTTAATGTTTCATCAACCACTAAAATTAAATTAGGTTGAATCTAAGAAACAACCTTCCTTTAGATCATGATAGCATCACCCTTACCGAGACAAGCAACTAGAGCAGGAGCAAGAGAATCTTAAAAATCCTTCCTCATCTCCTCAACCAAAGATTTCAAGGGATGAAAATCATTATTCATCTGTTTATTCTGAATCCTTTCTTCTTAAATCCCATGAATCAATTGGGGATGAGTTTTCCATATCAACTTTTACAAAAGCATTCCAACATCTATTCCACTAAGGTTAGTCACAGGAGTAGGTTGTGACTTCATGAGATTTCTAAATCTTGAGAATAGGTTTTCTCTAAAGACATTTAAATCATCATGAATTACATAACTGGGGGTTTCATGAGTAGGTTTGTGAATAGAGACAGGTTATGGATCATTAGAAGATATCACGTCTTTATCTGTGATTTGTTTGAGTTCAAACTATGTTGAAAGGTTGATTTATTTTAATAAGGACTTCCAAGAATCACCAACATCAATGTAGTAGGAAATATTGTACTAAGAATACCTAGAACATGAATCCGTAGGATTATGTAATTCAATCCTTTCCAAACTTGGGTTCTAATCCCCCTTCACTAATGCTTCCCTTGGAGAATTAATTGACTCCATCATGTGAACCATTTCTGTATCATCTATTATCTGTTGGTAGCTCTCAATCTGAGCCACAATTCTTTCTAATAGAAAATCTTGTTCCATCCTTACATCATCTAGTAAAATTAAATATGATTCTATAGATTCTTCTTTTGTCTATTTCTCATTAGAAACATGTGCTTCAATGGTTCCTTCACCTTTATTAGTATCTTTATCCTTGGATTTATTTGACTCACATTCACATTAACAACATTTATAGAGAAGATAAATCTCTTGAAGAAACAATATGAGATGGTTCAGGAGATGGATGAGGATGACCTTCCATCCTTTTGGAAAAATCTAGATCACTACATTCAGAAACAAATCCAACATCAGCACTAGGAATGTCATCTTCCATTCCTTCATCTGAATATTCCACAAAATCATCTGGTTCCAAACCATGATTAGTGATATTATTAGGTCTTTAACGGTGATCATCAGGATTTAAATCCTCATAAAACCTTTCATTTTCTTCAACCCATAACTTCTTCCATGGATTCCAAATATTTTTCTTTCTCCTGTATAAATCCATTGATATAAAAAACTCATAATCCTCAACAAATTATTCATCATCACCTAACAAACCATGGGCTTGAAGCATAGAATAAATGAATCTTGAATTGAAAAATGAGGGTGACTTTGAAGGTGTCTTGATCATATCACACATGTAAAGAATAATATACTTGCACATATTTATCTTGTTACCATTATTTAAGAGATTCAAAAAGAATAAATCTTGGTATTTTAGAGGAGTAATGTCCCCTTTCGTTGGAGGTTTCAGGTGTTTAATACATTTGAAAAAAATCTAGTTTCTCCATCTAATTCATCATCTATAGGACATATTATTTTTCCACCCCGAATCAATTCACCAAAATCCTCTTATAGGCCAAATATGTCACATGGAGTTGGAGGGTTTCTTTAATGATCTTCGCATATACCTTCATTAGGAACTCTTAAACAATTATCCCACAACCTTGAAGGAAAAAATACTCCTTTTTTCCATTTTCCCAACTTCTAACCACAATGTCATCCTTAAAAATAAACACAAACTGGACATAATGATAGAACTCAAAAACTAGTTTGGGGTATATGGGTCACTAATATTTTTAAAGCCATTCTAACCATCCCTATTATTCTAAAAACTGAGAACATGCGACTTACTTGAGAGAATCCATTTTCCACACATTTCATTTTTTGGAACAACTACACCATCCCTCCATCCATACGAGATTATGATTTTTATTTCAAAAAGGAAAGAAAGAAATACAATAAAAGGGGACTACCCCTAAGGAGGCCTGAAATTATGCATCCCCAGAGCATCACTCCTTATTAGGTTCACCCCCTCCAGTTTTAAAAGAGAGACATTTGAAAAACAAACCACAGGATCATCTGGGACCACAAGGGAGCCCAAGTAGTACACCACTTTGTTCCCTTCATGCCATGTATGAGTGAAAATAACTCTTTCCAAGAGGATATCCTTACATTGTCTAATAGTATAGATGATGGACCACGAAGTGCTACCCCTCCCATGTAAGGCCTCTTGAATAATATTTGAATAAGTTTCAATCTGAGAGATGCTTGGATTCCTCTACTTACACATGGACAGCCTTGTGAGCACTATAAGGGCCTCCACCTGGACTGAATTGCCACTACCATAATAAGACAAAAAATACAAGGCCACCCTTCCACTGTGATCACGTAATACCCCACTACCTCGCATGACCAACATGATGCAGGAACCATCTGTATTATGATTAAAACCTTCCTCTGGAGGCGACCAATGGATCCAGCTTCCCTGTACCCTGGAACCATTCCTCCTATCCTCAGCAAGCAGGGACTGCAAACATAGAAACGAAGACACATCCTCCCCAATACCCACCACTCCAACCAAGTCCAACAATAGGCATCTAGTTCTGGTCACCATCACCCTCCCCATGGATGGCATCCCTTCATAACTAGCATGATTTCTTGCTTGCCAAAGAATCCAGCAACCCGCGTTGAGAACAAAGGCCTGAGCCTGAGTCTCTCTAATATTTTTATTGCATCCTTGGAACCATTGAACCAAGAAACTCTCATAGTTACCAGCATGAGATGTGAAACCAGCATGCCCCCCCAAAAAAACTCCACACCTCAAGGGCCCAATCGCTCTCGAAAAAAATATGATTCATACTCTCCTCCTTCCTGCACTAACAGTAATGGAAATAAGATACCATACTAATACCCATCCTTTTTATGTTATCCTCTGATGTAATAGTATTATACTACAACTGCCATGTAAGTAAACTAAGCTTTTCTGGAATATTCTTTCTCCAGACCACTCTGTTCCTTCTCCCTATCTCCTGAGGACCACCAAAACCAATGCTTCTGCAAAAAACATTGACTCTGCACCTACCTGAACACGAAGGGGTATACACACACCTATCCTTCTCTGAATTAAGCAAGATATAGTAAAAAACAAGCCATTGAGAGGAATCCATACTTGATCTGAAAAATAAAGGGCACAAACTAGCCTCTCTGAAGGTGATAAAAGGATATGGGCACCCCGGATAATTCAACACCTTCCCCGACCAGTTCTGCTACCAAAACAGGATGGTCCCCTCCTCGAAAATCCATTGAAAATGATGAAGAAGTGTTGGAACGATATTACACACTGCAACCCACAGATATGTCGCTCCGCCCAGAGGATGAGTCACACATGCTATGTATTTCGGAGCCATGATTCTCCCCCACAATGTAGGTTCCTCGATGATTTCCCATGAAAGCTTTTCATGACCCCCATGCACTGCCTCTGCCATGCTCCTGACATTGAATCCACCTTCCCCAAACGGCCGAGCCATCTTACCCATGCAACCCACATCTTATTCTTTTCCATCGTGGCACCCTAGATAAACCAATCCATTTGGAATGACTACACAATCTGTGAGACCAGGGTTTATAGGTTTATCAGGCATTTGGATTGGGGACTTTTTCGCTTTAGTTGATAAATTTCACTTCTCTAGAGTTAAGGTTGATAGATGCTTCATCCTTGTAATTTCCAACATAAATAGAGGGTTTGAAGGAGAGAAACATGTTCAAGAGAGAAGGGTTTTATTTTTGGGAGTAAAGAGTTTGAATTAGGAGAGAAGTGGAGTGATGGGTTTTTATCATTTAAGGATTTCAAAAGTATCAAATAAAAAAAATAATATAAAAATGAAATAACATAATTAAAATAGTGATGAAAAAAAATATTACTAAATATTGAATGCTAAGTCATAATGGTGAGAAGAGAATGTGTAGTTGAAGTGGCATCATAATGGTGTGACTCTATACGGTGAGACAACAACAAACAGTGAGACCTCAAATGGTGAGACATCAAATAGTGAGACATGAAATAGTGAGACATGAAATGGTGAGGCATCAAACAGTGAGACATTAAAAGGTGAGAAATAAAATATTGAAATATCAATCAATGAGATATCAAATGGTGGTACATAAAATGGTGGGACATAAAATGGTGGGACATAAAATGGTGATACATCAAAAGCTGAGACATCAAACAGTGAGGTGTCAAATGGTGAGACATCAAACAGTGAGAATGTAAATGGTCACTCAAGGATGATCATTCCACATTCATATATGTTTTATATAATTATTTCTTAATTTAATGTCTTATTAAAAATATCCACAAACTGATAATCTATTCCAATTAATTCCAAAATAATATCAACTTTTTTTATAATGATCTCCCAAAAATTGATATCGTTCATAAATATGTTTTGTTCATGAATGAAAAACAGGATGCCTAGAGATGTTAAAAAAAAATTATGTTATAACAGTTTATTGGTACATGTCTAAATTGAAATACATAATCCTTAAATTTTTGTTTCATCTAAAAAATATGGGCACAACAACTACCAATAACTATGAATTTAGCTTCAGCAACATATAATGTAAAAAAAAATTCTTTTTAATACACCATGATACTAGTGACTTTCCCAAAAAGTGACATATTCTAGAGGAGTTTTTTCTATCTAACAAGAAGTAATCAAAATCATCATGAGAATAAATAACTATGTCAATTGATTTTTTTCTTCGTTATAGTAGTCATAGTTTGGAAATATGTTTGAGGTGTTTGAAAATAATTTTTATAGTAGTTAAATGAGATTCTTTAGAATTTTCTTGAAAACGAGAACACATACACACACTAAACACAATATCCGGCTAGCTAGAAATCAGGTAGAGAAGACTTCCAATCATACCATTGTAATTAGTTTGATCAACATATTTCCCATTTTCATAAAGATGCAATTTATAGGTCCTACTAAGAGGGTTATCACTACTTTTAAAGATATCCAAACCAAAACATTTTATAATATTTCATCTATATTTAGTTTGATTTAAAATAATACCTTCCTAATTTTGAATGATTTGAAATCAATGAAATAATTTTATTTTACCCATAAAACCCTTTTAAAATTCATTTTTCATCATTTCTAAAAAATCAACACATAAAGAATTTTGTGAAGATCAAAAAATAATATCATCAAAAAAGATTTCAACAAATAATACATTTTTATAAATTATTTTTATAAAAAGGGTAGGATCATCTATACCGTTTCTAAAACCCTTTCAAATAAGGAATGTAGTTAGTCTATCATACAAATCTCTTGGAGCCTATTTTAAACCATATAAAGCCTTTGTTAACTTAAAATCATTATTTGGAAAATGGGGGTTTGTAAAACCAGGGGGTTATTAAAAAAAACATCTTCAACTATACCCATTTAAGAATTCAATATTGACATCCATTTGATAATGGTTTAAATTCAAATGATCTTTATAAGGTAAAAATATTTGTTGGCATCAAGTCTAGAAATTGGTGAAAAATTTTCATTATAGTCAACGCCTTATTTTTAACTATATTCTTATGAAACCAATCTAGATTTATTTCATATAATAGTACCGGCTTCATATTCATTATTTCTAAACACCCACTTAGATCCTATAGTCAAGGTGTCTTTAGGTATATCCACTAGTTTCCAAACACTATTTATTTCAAACTAATTTAGTTCTTCATGCTTGTCCATTAACCAAAATTCATCATTGATTGCTTCATTGATGTTCTCAGGTTCAATCTATGAAAAAAGGACATGATGTTGAACCTAGTTTCTAAGAGTATATCTTGTTTGAGTTCCTTTTTCAAATTCTCCAACTAAATCATCTAATGGATGGTTCATAATAATTTTTATTGGTTTAGAAAAATAAGCACTGGTAATTTCAGCTTCTTCAACAGGTTTGGGTTCATTGGGACTAGAGTTTGGCGAATTTCTAGAACTGGATGATTAAATAGTTTTCTTAACAGTAGTATTAGAAGATTTGGTACTTATGTCCAAATTGAACAGATCATCCTAAAGGTTTTCTAAGGAGATCTTGAGTTCATGTGGATTGTTTCATCAAATTTGACATGTAAAGATTCTTCCACACACATAGTTATTTTACAAATAACTCTAAAAGATTTTCTAGAGATTGGGTAGCCTGAAAAAACATCATCATAACTTTTGGATACAAATTTATCAATATTATACTTCATCTAAAGAATATAAACTTTGCAACAAAATGCATTAAAGTAGCTAACTTTGGGATTCCAATTGTTCCGTAACTCATAAAGTGTTTTATTAAGAATATGTCTAATCCAGACTCTATTAATTATATAACAAGCTATATTGAAATATTCTTCCCAAAAGTAAATAGGTAAATCATATTCATTAATCATTGCTAAATCTATTTCTTGCAAGGTTCTATTTGTTCTTTCTACAACACCATTCTTTTGGGGTGTTATAGGAGTATAGAAGTTATGAATATATCCATTTTTTCAGAAAAAAGATTCAAAATATTGGTTTTGAAACTCACGACCATGGTCAATTCTTAGGGATTTAATCCTAAGACCACTTAGGTTTTCAACTTTTTTACCATGCATAGTGAAATGAGAACAGTTTCACTTTTGTGAGCAAGAAATAAATTCCAAGTATATCTAGAAACGTCATCTACAAGAACATATACATAGTGATTCCCATTAATACATGAAACTCATGAAGGTCCAAATAAAACCCATGTGATCTAACTAAAGAGGTTGAGAATTTGTGACTTTTTCTTTTGTTTGAAAGAGATTTTGTGTTGTCTACTTTTTTGACAAGGATTGGAGACTTTGTTATTTGGAAATTCTAGTTTTGGAAGATCCTTTACTAACCCTTTCCTTGTATTATTACTATGTGAACAAATATTAAAATGTCCTAATATCATATTCCATATCCAATACTATTTATGAAAATCACTCAAACAAAAAAATTATAGATTAAAAAAACTAAATAAATAGCATAAAAAGTTTAATTTCTGAAAGAAGTAAATATTACATCATTTTTAGAATTGAACTGATTACTTGAATAATTTTAAAATTTTACATTAAAACCATCATGAAAAAGCTGAGATATACTAAGAAGATTATATTTTAATCCATCAACAAAAATAACTTTTGAAATAAAAATAGAATTATTTTTACCAATTTGTTTGAGGCCAGTTATTTTTTCTTTTGCATTGTCACTAAAGGTGAGATGCCCACCATCAATCTTGACAAAATTTTTGAAACATGAGGAGTCCCTTGTTATGTTTCTTGAACATCCACTTTCCATGTACCATATAATTTGATAGGATAACTTCAATTAACTCAAATAGGTTTTTCATAAAACACTAGTTTGCCTTTTCACCTTTCTCATCATGTGATGATTCTGACTCAATGGAGCTATCCTTCGAACCACTCAAGGTGTCCTTCATTAATTTCTTGTGTCTTTTATCTTTGTCCTCATATTTATTCTATTATTTTAACTAATGAAAATAATCCTTTACATGTCCACTTATTTCACATTCATAGTAGAATATGTCTTTTAAATTGTCACATCTTTTCCAGTCCTTTTTCAGTTTCCCTTATTTTCAAATTTTCCATTGTAGCTGGGATTCTTGAAAAACTTTTTGTTTCTATAAAAAATTTTAAATCATCTGGATAACTGATCCATTTCATCATCACCTTATGATAGAGAATTTACATCTCTTTTATGGTCAGAATGAGTTTGTTCCCCCTATTTTTCTTTATTTTTGGACGTAGTGGTTTGGAAATCCACTGACTTTCTCTATGGTTCATCTAATTCTTCTTGGTTGACCATTAATTCATCCTCATACATCATTAAATTTCCTATTTTCTCCTTTTTTCAACTTACTAATATCATAGTATTCTCTAATGGATACAAAGGTTCCTCTTCAATTTTCTAGTTGATATCTAAGTAGTTGCATGATTTGTTCTTTGGCCTCCACTGGATTCCAAAGAGAGCTCACTGTATTGACTATCTCATTGAACCTGAGTGACATATGAGAAGTTGGTTCATTAGTTTTCATATTAAATTTATCATATTTAATATTATAGGTATTATGTCTCATTTTATTACCAGTAGTGGATCCTTCATGTGAAATAACTAAGGTATCCCAAATTTAATAGGTAGATTTACATATAGAAATAAATTAAATTCTTCATCACAAAAAATAGAAAAAAATAAATTCATAGCCTTATAATTATTATTTTAAGATGTTTTTGTGGAATCACTCCATGTAATTCTTAGTGTATCTGGTATGTCATATTAATCATTTATTATAGTCAAAATATCAAACCCCATGATTTCTAAGTGCATTTTCATCTTTATTTTCCACTGGTCATAATTTGTACTATTAATATGTGAAGGTTTTATGGAAGTAGAACCTTCTAGTATTTTATCCATAATAATAATTGTGACTATATTTTAAAGAGATAAAAATTTGAACTAATTGGAAATTAGATATCTTTAAAACATACTAAAATCACAATTGAAAATATTAGAAAATATTAGTTTAAAAATAACCTCTCATAAAAAATGTTGGTCAGAGTAGGACACTCATGAGGGGGGTGGATTGCGTTCCTATATTTGATTTAAAAAATTATTTATTTTAATTTCCCCCAATTTAAAATTACATAGGCCAGTTAATCAATGTAATAGATTTTTATAAGATTTTCTTGTTTGAAATATTTCTAAAATATTTATTAATTCTCAATTAAATAAATTTATGAAATTACTTTAACATTTTAAACCAGTCTACTAAAACAAATTCTAATGCACACATTATATAATATTAACTATCAATGAAATGTAATTTAATCTGGTTTAAATAAACAATGAAATACAAGAAAAACAATAATTGAACATAGTGGATAAAAACAAGAGGCTTAGTGTCTACCAGATACTTAGTCCTCTCTAATTAGTGACAACCTTCCACCTAGAAAAATATATAAATAATATTGATCCACACCCTGGATTGGGGTTTACAACATCATACAATCTATCTAGGACAACTAGACCTCTACCACAGTTTTACATGGGAAAAAATATAACCAAGTCAAAAAGAGACCTCTCCAACAATTATACGTGGAAGTGGTATGGTGTAAGACATTAGTATTGATAGGATATCTTGTATCCTATGATTTATCAAATGAGAAAATTTGTGTTTTAATGAAGAAAAAAAAACTTTTAAAAAAAATTATAAAATAGTGCACAATAAAGAAAAATATAATAAGAAGGGATTATAGATGGTATGAGAGTTATTCTATGCAGTTCTGTACCCTTTGAAGGTTGTAGATTTGATGCTCGGGTCCTCTTGTAGAAATAAAATCAGAAATAGTGTTTCACAAGTTCTATATTGTGGTTTCTATTTCAATGAGATGTTCATCCTAGATGTTTTTCTTCTTTGAGTTTCTTCTGCAACAAGGATGTTCACTTCAGGGTTCACATCAAGTTTTTCTTTAGCACATAGTAAGTATGTTGGATTACCGAGGATCTATTTCATGTTATGTTGTGTGTAAATCTCATATATTCTTCATCTCATATACCATAATACATTAATCCTTGGGTGTTCTTGTTTTGGCTGATAGGGAGCACGATCTCCATAGCTCATACCTCATAATGTCTGGTGATATTTCGACAATAATCATTAATAATATCAATAATGTTAAATATCACAAATATGACTGTAAGAAATAATTTGGAATTTAATTGAAATAATTCATAAATGGATAAGTATGGAAGGGTGTCACATTCAATGCTGACATAGGAATAATGTCATAGGAATGGTGAGTCAGGAGTGGTGCCGTAACCAGTGGTGACTCGTTCTTTTCTTCTAAGTGGTGCCTCCAGACTGGTGTCTCATACTTTGAAAAAAATATTAAATCAGTTAGGTGGTGTAATGGTGTTGTGGAAATAGTATATGGTTTTTTGTGAGAAATTGTGTCAGTAGATTGGTGTCACTACCACTACAAGAATTATGATACTGGTAGCATGTTGTCTGGTCTATATCAATGGTGTCAGGTCCTTTGTGAATATTATAAAATAAGTGCCTTGATAAAATGGTGTCTAGTACTTTTCGAGTTATGGAATCGATAGCGTGATACAACCGTTTGGTCACAACAACGGTGACTGTGAGTTCCCATTAACAGTGAATCATACTTTACAACATGTCTCCAATATTTCTTAAGTAGTAATACTTCCAGAATAGATTATGATTAAACATTTTCATTATTAAAAAATTTATTACTAGACTAAACATGATTTGTGAACATTGAAATAATAGTCCAACATAATTTGAACAAACTCATCAAGTAATATGACAATATGACAATATGATGAATTCTACACTTATCACTATTATTATTATTCTAGTCCTCTCACTTTAAAGATGATAGTCAATTTCAATTTAAAGAGGAAATACTTGACCAAGTTTTCTATCATTATTGTGTTGGTTTAAATTTTCATAGTAAACATTTTCAAGAATGAGGTACATCCTAAATAGGATGTATAAGCCTCATATTCCCAACTGTCATTAAATTGGCACATCAATAATTTTATAACTCCCAAATTATGTCTTTTAATATTGTTATAATTTCACTTTTAATCTTGCACACTTCCTCATCAAATGCCAACACTGATTTACTACTTAGAGATAAATAAAGACCTAAAATATCTCTCCTTTCTTACCTTACCATTTACCCTTCACTGAAATGCTAATATGGGTTTATAAATGAAATTTTGATGATGAACTTCGGTCTGATCAATACCCACAGAAGTTATAGTGGGTTATAAGGTCTTTTAATTACATACCAAGGGAAATTTTATTATTTCTTAAATTATAACTCTTAAAATACCTCCTTGTTCGGGACATATTCACTCCAACCCCCCAAAAAACTCTCAGTACCCTTATCTAATTCATCTCTTATTCCCAAGTGGATTCCTATCCTAATGGTACTAATTCATCCCCTTACTTGGGAAAATTTCATCTGGATAATTGATATAAGTAATAATCTCTTTTTCAACAACATATTTTAGCAAACTTATGATATTATGAGAAATTCATAACCACTTCATCTCTATGGATTTATAAATCTACCAAGACATTTGACCATTCTTCCTCCATAGTTGAGAAAAGGCTTATTGTCGGTATTCTTAAGGGAATACTGCTAACTTTTCCTTCATATTTCTATTTATTCTTAAGATAATAACTAAAACATTTATAATTCTCTAACCTTGGTTTAAAAAACCCTCAAGTGATGGAGTATCTTCCTTTTCTGGGCTTAGTGATTTGGTTCAACACAAAGATTGATGTGACACCTACTTCTCTCTCATAGTATAGAAGTAGAAATGGTAATAGTGACATGGGTAGAGGGAACCTAAACTATACAAATATGTTAAAAAAAATAAAATATTTTAAAAATATTGTTTTGACTTTGGAATATTTTAAAAAATTTATTAGTTTCTTATATGAATTATTCTTCATTATTTCAAACATTTATTGTTATGACTTATTGAGTTACCTAACTTACCATGTGTGGATTTATTTTTGAAATTCCTCTTGCTAGTTATTATTATGTTTTATTTATATATGCTATCCAAATATGTTTTGCAGACAAAGGCTTGTGAATATTATAGAAAACTGATTCTACACAGGCAGTTTTCCCTATAGATGGTGATACCTAGGAAAATTTTTCTTCTAAATGTGATGTATATGTGTGGATATTATTCCTGAGTATCTTGATACTCTTTTGGGGTTGGTCAATTGTTTGGAATGGGTACTACAAATACCCACATGAATGTGTTCACATTATAATTATATATTTGTATATATCAGGATTGATTTGGGATGGGCCAGGGCATTTTGTAACCTTTATTTATATTAGACGAGACATCATCTGGGATGGTCTATGGAATGCTTACCTTTTTCTATGAAACATGGCTACCTTCCATCTATATGGTGATGCCTTAGTCACATAAAAAAATATATACCAGTGTTAACTGATGTGTATATTTGGTGTTAAAAATTCTGTGTGTGGGTTAAAGTAGGTATCATTATACTCTTTGGTGGGATGTTAAACACCTAGACACCAACCCTAACAGTTTATTAAATTCAACACTTACCTAATGATTTTATTATGATTTTTATATTGTTTTAATTTCCTATAATATGTTTCCTCTTCTTGAACTTGGTTTTATGACTACATGACAGAGGTCGGGTGGTAACTGTATAGTATGATATACACACAACCTACTCATATCCTTTAGAACACTTAATGAATATGTTTTCTTTGATCTATAAAAGAGAAAAGAACTAGAGAAAGTTAGTTTTCAAGACATGGATCTTAGAGTGGTAGATATTTTTAGGGTTTTCATAGAGGGATCAGGAGTGGACAACAAGGGAATTTATTTATTTACTAGTTGTTTATTTTATTGATTTGGTTATGTATAAGTTGGTTAGGATAATTATTTATTTTGATGGGTTTTATTTATATATTTTTTGTTATTCTTGTATGGTGTATGCATAAAAATGAATTTTTATTTACAAAATTATAAAATTATGCTTGTTATCTATCAATATATAGGATTTCTCCCTCAACTGACATGTGTGTGTTTTTACTTTCATTGGTCCAAGGCCTTTTAAGGTCATGCTGGTTTTTTGGTCATATCAGTGTAAATTATAGTAAGTGTAAATAAGGTTAAACCACTTCCTTAATATATTTTATTACATTATCAACATTTATACAAGAATTTGGTTATTATGGACTGTACCTAAGCTGTTGTGGTGAAGAAGTTTTCATATTATTTGGTTATACAGGGTTAAGTTTCATTCATAGAAAACATGATGATTCAAGAATTGTCTTGAGGTAGGTGATTTGAGAACTGACATTATTTTACTACTATTTATGTAGATTTAAATTTATTTATATTATTTGAGTAAGTTTGTTGGATCATTTTAATCATATAAATTGAACATGAACTTAGTAGGGAAGTGAAAAATATTGGGTATATGTGTTATATTATTGTTACCTTTTTCATGTTGTTATCTACTTTGAAATTGTAGTAGATATGCAGTGATGTTATGTATGTGTTAGTATGGAATTAATGATCATGTGTGGTGGGTTGATGCAGTTGGATAGATGGGCTTAGTTATTCCATGAATATGGAATTATTTTTTGAGTGGCTCCTGTTGATTAGTTCCCCCCCACCTAATTATGTTTTGATAATTACCAAATTCCAAATGAAAATGTTTAAATCATACACTCCTTTAGAATGATGCTGAATTATTGATTTATTTTGTTTTTTATTATTTACGTTTATTGTATTTCTTTTGTACTGATTTCTGAAATAATCCGCATCCTTGGTCAAGAAATGACTCATAAAATAAAAGAATTTATTGAAATTCTTCTTAATATATTCTAAATATCATACTTCATTTTTATCATAACCTTAAAACTAAATTTCTTGAACCTTATGGATGCATTTTTAAACCTTAATACTATATGTCTTATCCTTACAACTATTCTTCCGAACCTTATGTGATCATTTTATAAACCTTATGTGATGACTGTATGAACCTTATGAATTTGTATCAACCTTACAAAGAGTTTGTGTCTACTTTATAATATTAACCTTAAGAGATTTTTTGTAAAGGGTTGAACTTTATGAGGTTATTTAACTTTATGAAAACTATGAGATTTATAAGAATAATCCTTAGGCATTCACTTTATCTTATGAGATATCCTATCATATGAAAAATTTCTATTATTGAAAAAATTGTATCATACGATATTTATGTATCATAGAATACTTATAGGTGTTTGTATATCTACAACCTTATGAGATAAGAGTTATACGTGACTAAAAAATAATTTATTTCAATTTAGACTAAGAACATTTCATGTAATATGAATTTTTAAATTTTTTTGGATACATCAATTATAGAAATAATATTGATGTATGTTTTGAAGTTGTTTTTATTAGTAGGTATGTAGGATCTATATTAGATAATTTTTTGATAATTTAGTTATTTAAATACATGGGAACCATTATATGGGAAATCAACATGAAGAATCGAACAATTTTTAAGTAGTCCATTATTAACACATGAAATACTGATTCTACGAGAATGAAGAAACAAAATAGCTATAATATTTGATGTTTTCATGCATGAAAAAATTATTTTAATGTTTTTGTTCATGATGAAACATTATAAATAATATTTCATAGAAAATTTCATTGTATCTAAGTTTCAAGATAAAGCATAAAGGAATTGGGAGTGATCATAGTCACTGTGTAGTGTGAAAAACAATTGCCCATGAACTTCTGTCGTGTAGTACACATTAGTGATAACTAAAGCTGTATCCTTTATAAAGGAAATCAACGTGATGGAATTAACTCTTGAAGTGGTCTATGGATTCCTTGATAATCACGCTTTCTTAATCTTTCTAGATTCTGTGGTTTTGTATTTTCCTATCTTTTGCATGTAATTTTTTATTTGTTTTAATATTTTTCATTCAAAAGATGGACATTAGTGTTGGTTTGTACTACCCATAAAAAGGTACACCTTGAGTTGTGACTCCAGGTAGAAAATAGAAGGCCTTAGGTTTTGCCTCCAGGTAGAAAAAAGGTAGGAGATACTTGGGTTATTCCTCTAGGTCAAAAAATTAGGGGTAAAATAGGTTTCGAATCCCCATCAAAATATATGTCACTTTATAATTTGGGATACAGTATCATGTTAAGAGTGTGAAGAGTATATTTAAGATCACTTTAATATGAACTACTTAGAAAATAATCCTATTCATATTTTTTATTTTTTGATGATTAATTAATTTAACTTTGATATAATCCTAAAATTTTATAATTTGATTAATTCAACCCTCCCCCCATCTAGACCATTTGACCATATTACAATATGGTAAAAATAATTGGTATCCAAGCCTAACCATTAAAGTGATTTTTAATTTTTTTCATATATATATATATATATATATATATATATATCCATCCTCTGAATATATATATCCACCTCTCCCTTATTTCCAACCTTTATTTAGACTTAATAATCTAATAGAAAAATCAATTTGAGATGACATGTATAAATTTTAATGATAGTTAGATTCCATAATGATCATTATTATTTAATGATTCTAATTACAAATATTAGAAATCTAGGATGGTTTTAGTTCTTCACATACTTTTCATTGATCATTGGAGTATTATAGTAAAGCCTTGTTCAATATCTGAGACTAATATAGATACCTTGAATAATAATGATTCTGGTTCTTATGTCTTAAATTACAAGGTTATGAATATCATATATTGTGAATTCAAAATAAATTGACATAGTTATCTTTTAGTATGTAAAACTACACATTATTTTTTTAGGATATTAAAAGGTGTATATTATGAAATTGAATAGTTAAAACAAACTAAACTTGGGATTCTTAGAGCTGAATATCAAGATTTTAAAATTTTTGAATAATATATACTTAATCAATTGTTTTATTGATTTACTAATATTATAAATAGTATGAGTCCCTTCGGAGAAGATTTAGAAAGTATTTTTCTTGTTGAAAGAGTAGATAAATCTCTACCCAAGAAGTGACATAATAAAAAGGTTTCCATTGATGAAGGTAATAATTTTTAGGAATATACTTTCGATAAAATCATCGGTTCTTTATTACAATATGAGTGGGAACATAAGAATATTAAAAATAAAAATTACACTAATAAAAAGGTATTTCATTTAGATTAATGAATATTATTTATTACTCATCATATTTTGAGTCATAAGGAAATGATAATGATGAAGTGGTCAGGTATCCAACGGAGTATACAAAAGAAAAAAAATTATTTTAAAAAATGAATAACAGATATCATCCTAAAGTTGATTATAGGTGAAATAAAAAATCTAATTTTATTTCCAATGAATTCCCATAAGTAACGTTTTATGAATATAGGTGAAAATGACACATCAAGCCTAAATTTTTGAAGTTTAATAATGAAAGAATGAAAAAAATAAAAAAGGATAATTATATCCCTTTCAACTAAATGAAACTATACCAAAGATTCCAATTCAAATGAAGAGTCTCAAAATAAAAAAAAGTTAAAAGATCTGGGCTTAAAGGATTCCTTAAATTTGGTTAGTGATTCTGAAAATCACTTTAATGAATCTGAATATGAAAAAAATTTGATTGATGAGTTATATGAAGATGTTGAAAGGTTAAAAAATAATGTTTTTAGAATTTTCTATATGTATAAAGAATGAAATTATAAGCATATTATATTTATAATATAAAATAAGACCACTATTGAAGAAAATGAAAAACTAATGAATAAAATTTTTATCATTAATGACAAAATTTCTGCAAATTTGGAGATTATCCAAAAATGAAAATGAAAAACTAAAGGATTATTTTTCTAAAACTAATGAGGTGGAAGAGATAATATTAAAATATATTTTAGAAGAAAATAAAAAGATTAAAAACAAAGGTGAATATTTAAAAAGAGATCTAACCATTTTTGATATTGGAAGGAGAAGTTATGATAAAATTTTATGAATGAAATAAATCAATAAAACAAAGACTGGTCTTGGATATGATAATCAATTACATAAAATGTAAGACTTTTTTTGTAAAAATACTTAATGAGATTGTACCTATAGACACTTTTTTTTATGTATGATCAAAGGAAATTATGAAATTAATTATTCATTAATATTTCCATAATCTCTTGGACATACCTAAACTTTTATTTCTAAATTCTTTCCTCATTGTTTGCCTATTAAAAATATTTGAAATATGTTTGGGTTCCTAAGATATTTTTTTCTACCCTAATTGGACTAAATTACAAAATCTAAAAAATTATCTTAATACTAATTTTATAGGAAATATTTTTTGGAAGTATCTAGAAGGAGACTTGGTATATGGATAATGGATTCTTCTGGCACATGAGAGGAGATTCATCAAACAATTTTTATAATTCATTAGTTTTGAAGTATGTAATGCGCCTTTTGGTAACAACCCAAAATTTAATGTAAATTTTTTTGGAGGGGTTGGTATTTCCAAATTTATTATCATTTTTAAACTGTTATATAATGATGGTTTTAAACACAATTTAATTAGAATTTTACAATTATATGATGATGATAATTTTATAAATAAATCTACATATGCTAAATAATTTGTTAAACATTTTGGTCTCAGTTATTATAATACATAAAATAGCCATATGAGTACTTTTTAAAGGTTGGGTGCAAATAATACAAGAAACTCAGTGTATAATAATTTTTCTAGATGTATGATTGATTGATTATTATATTTAACTACTTTTATGATAGATCTAATGTTTTTAGTTTTATATGTGTTATATTCTCAAATTATCCTAAGGAAAGTCACATAAAATCTTTTAAACGAATCATAAAATATTTTAATGAATTTGTAAACCTAGGTTTATTTTATCCTATAACAACTTATTTTGATATTAAAATCTATTCATATTTTGATTTTAGTGGATGTAATATTAATAGAAAAATTATAAGGGGAATTTGTAACATTTTAGGTAAAATCATAGTATATTAAAGTTCAAAGAAACAACTTTCTTTTCCGTTATCTATAACCAAAGTTGAGTATACAATTTATAAAAAATATTATTATCAATCTTTAGGGATTAAACAAAATTTAACAAATTTTCATGTTTTTTTAAAAGTTATGTATGTGATATTTCATTTTCTATTTCAATTTATAAGAATCCTTCAAAATAATATATAACATAACATATTGGTGTAAGATATCATTTTATTAGAGATAATGTTAAAAATAGAGAAATCTATTTGTAATATATTCCAACTGATGATCAATAGAAAGGTATTTTTACTAAACCTTTAGATGCAATAATGTTTGAAAAAATTATCTTTAAACATGGGATAATGGAAATATTATTTATTTATGTTATATTCCAGAAAAATAGGAATTTTTTATGGCTCTTTTGAGTAATTTTTCCATGTACAACATGGGATCATATTGATGTTCAGGTCATTCTTGAAGTATAAAATTATTTGACCTTCAGAATCCCACTTTATGGAAACTCTCTTAGTTGAAAGTTTATCATTGTTGTTACATGATTCTATTCTTTGGTTAGTAAGTATGATTAATCTTATAGTATTTTATGACATACTAACATGTATATAAATCCTCTTTCATTGACAATAAGCATATAATTTGAAAATATTTATGATTTTTCTAGCTTGTTTAATCACTAGTAGTTACATTTATAATTCCTTGAATATATTTACATGTTTTTGAGTTTCCATATATTTTTACGACTTTTTCATCGATATTTCTCACAACTTTATAAAATTATTTTTTAAATTTTTCACACAATATATTTACTAAACACACACTATTCTTAAGATAATTTCATTTAAATAATGAAAAAGTGGTTTCAATTAAGGGGGATATCATCTGTTTTTTATTACTAATATTATTACTTTATTTAACTATTTATTCGGTATATATTATTATGATGCACATATTTTGGTATAGATACTTACTTTGAATCTATTTTTAAACATAATTATTCAAAAATATGTTAATTTAGTTATAAATAAGTTTAAGTACACTAATATTTTTCTTTAACATTTTGAGAGAATAAACCAAACATTTGTTTATAAAAATAGGGAGACATGTTTCCATATATTATTATTTGATATTATTAAAAATTTCAAGAAATGGGATATTTTTAGAAATTATACTTGGTTTTTTAATTATTAAAAGTGTTATATTATTAAGTGGCTCTTTTTTTGTATCTTCTTTCCACTTCACTTAATTATGTTTTGATAATCACAAAATCCCCATTTTATTCCCTCTAACATGTGTAAAGGATTTTTATAAAGAATACACTCCTTGTAGAAGAAAATAATGATGTTTCATTATTAATTTATTTTTTTATTATTCTTGAGGATTATTATGTTTCTTATGAAATGATTTCATAGAAAAAACCATATAAGTATGTGTTTATTAATGACTCATAAAAATAAGGAATTGATCAAAATACCAATTAATATTTTTTGAATATTTTACTAAATGTCCTTATTAACCTTACCACTATATGTATGAACCTTACAATGTGATTTATGATCCCTAAAAATCCATGTATGAACTTTAAAACCATATATTCAAACATTATGACTATGTTTTTGAATAAAGAAAATTGTATTTTCAAACCATGCACACAGACTATATGAACCTTATGAGTCTGTATCAATATTATAATGAGTTTTTATTGATCTTATGTGATGAAAAATAAATGATTTTGGTAAAAGGGTTGACCATTATGTGGTTATTTCACCTTATGAAAATCTTAACCCTACATGAATGAACTTGATAAGTTCATTATATCTTACAAGATATCAAATCGTAAAAACAATCATATCTTACAAAAAAACTATATCATACATGGTTTCTATATCATATAAGATTTATAAACTTATGAATATCTTAATTTATATGAGATACTTGTTTTACCTAACTCATAAATAAATTCTTATGATTTAGACATTGAATTTTTCTAGAAATTTGAATTTTAACTTCTTATATATTTTTTGTTACTATAATTACGGAAACAATATTGATGTATTTTTAAATGTTCTTTTATTTAAATTGATTTTGGATAAATTTTCAATAAGATTAAATGAATGTTGTCTTTTTATTAAATGGATAAATACACATGAACCACTATTTGGGAAATAAGTATGAAGAATCAAATAACTCTGATGTTGTTCATTGGATTCACACATGTGACTGATGCCTTAAAATTAAGAACTACAAATAAAATAATATTTCATGTTTTTGTGCACGCATGAAATATTTTAAAACAGATTTTCATGAAGAAACTCTATAAATAGAGTTTCTTTAGGCCGATGATTTGTATCGAAGGATCTATATAGAGAAAAAAAAACTAGGTGTGATCATGTTTGTTATGCAGTGTGAAAAATTGATACACATTATCTTCTATGGTGTTGTACATGATTATGATCAGCACTACTATAATCTAGAAAAATTATTTTATTGTGATGAACTTCTCTGATGAAGTGATCTAAGGCTGCCTTGATACTTAAGATTTCATTGTCTTTTTTGTTTTTGTATTGCTGTATTTTCTTATATTTTCTATGTGTGTTCTTTATTGTTTATAATTTTACATTCAAAATAAGGACCTTAGTGTTATGTTATACTACCCATAAAAATGGTACATCATGGGTTGTGACTCTAGGTAGAAAAATACAGGTCTTGCATTATGACTCCATGTAAAAAAGGGTATAATTTTTTGGGTTATGTATCAAGGTAGAAAAATGATCTATAAAATAGGTTTTGAATCCAAGTGTGAAAAAATCAATTGTAATGGGTTGTGACATCCCTTAAAAAGTCATGTCCCTTTATAGTGGGTTCCAAAATATAACATTGAGAATGTGCAGAGTAGACACAAGGTCACTTATCTAAACTACTATAAAAATAAATATATTCAATTTTTTATTTTCCAATACTTAAACATAATTGAACTTATAAATAAATTGAGAAAAAATATTGGACTGGGATATGGAATAAAATGGACTAATGGAATTCTAGAACTAATTTTGTAGAGTGGTAAATCGATTATATGCTAAACTGGTAATTTATTATGAAGTGGAAAAATTTATGTGGTATTTTCTAAAATATATTGCATTGTTTAAATTTTTTCATCTGGTTAGTTGAAGTTGCCATGCCCCTTGATTAGGACCACTCTCCCTTGGCTTGAAACTAATCGCTAGTGTCCTAGCCGAAGAGTCACTAGTCCTCAAGCGTGCCTCCCCATATAAGCTCACTAGTAGTGAGGTTCTAAGTTGTTATAATGGGTAGACTATATCTTCATATTAGATTTAAAATATAACAAAAATAACCAATAAACATCCACATAAAATATTTAAAGTATGCGGAGTTAATAAAACATATTGATGCTATATTGAATTAAATGTTTTCATACAGTCATGCATATCAACAAATATTTCACTAGGATGATCACATATAAAAAATAATCTAATGAAATTAAATATATAAGAGGCTCTACTTCTCTCTTTGAGACTCACCTCATGAATTCATCAAATATTATAGCTTGAACATAAAACCCTGAGACTTTTCGCTACCTTTACCTATGAACATGATATCTGATTAGGTTATAAAGTATAAGATCCACCCAATTAGGGTGTTAGTAAAACTTAGTACGTCACCACTAAAAATATCCCTACCACAACCATTAAAAACATTGTAATCAAATGTGACATTATTAGGAAAATAAATAAATGATTGTGTAAGTGGAATAAAATAATCATCATCGATAATTAAGTTTCAGAGAGATACCCATGGTCAACCATACATACTTTAGCCAGTGCCAAATTTATATGAGAACATTGTATACTCATCATGGGAATCGAGGTACCGCCCTAAAATCATGGGTTATTGTATCAGATAGGTGGAATAACTATAATTAAAAATTAGTTGTAGCAATGTCAACAAGAACCTGAGGGAAGAATTCCCCACATATAATTATGTAACATCTCATCAGGAACCTAGGGGAAAACTCTCCCTACATTAGAAACATATCTTACATCATTTCATTAGGAACCTGGGGGAATACTCACTCTCACTACATGAAAATTTTCTCATGGTAGTGATTATTTTTTTTGATTTGGTGGTGGTTTAAACCTCTCCCATATAGTTTCATGATGGGTTCAAAAAACCACTGCTAAACTTCATGTCAAAATACTACCTTTTCTAGTTCCATCCATTTAATAATTTTTTTTAGAATCATCACAAAACATTTGTTTACAAAGAGTTTCCACTCCCAAAAAAAATAACAAGGGGATAGTGGCGGTTTAAATCCCTGCTATCAACTTAGTATTTTTTGGGAAAGATAACCACCGCTAGAAAGAAAAAACTATTTCTAAACATTTTTAAGTATTATATATCCGCGATTTAAACTACCAATAAAAATAATTTAGCACATAGAGTAGTGGTTTAAAATTTCTCCATATATCACTTTTCAAAAAAATAGTTATTGAAAATAATTCCCCAGAACAAAAAAAATTACATTATACAAATAGTTAACAAACTATTATAGTATAGTAAAAACATAATGAGAACATGTCATGTTCAATTTAAAAAAATCCATAATAAAAAAATACTTAATCTAACAAGGACAATAAAAAATAATTAATTAACATGAAAAATTTTGTGTTATGTTCCTCCTGAGTTTATTTTGATGTCTATGTCACAAATTAGCATTCATTTGACTCTCATGATACAAAAAATGATTTTAAAATACCCAAGTGGGGTGTTTACAAGCATGTGATGGACTAGTGAACTATGTTATAATCTTTGGATCCCTCCATGATAAATTATTGAATTTTATGGTAAGGAAACTGTGGTGGAATCCTTATGAATCAATGGTAATTTTAAAGAGGTCTAGTGTGTGACTATATCTACCCTAGCATGTGAAACATTTAATTTTTGGAGTTTTAATGACCTGTTAGAACCAATGGACTTTTATATTTGTTCCTGGTATATTTAATATTACCATTTTGATTAGTGGGTTATTAATTGTGTATTAAGATTATATATGATTTTTTCAAATATGGGCACGTTGTCACATTAGTTGGGTGAGCATACACACCATTGGAATGTGATTTTATATAATGTTTATGTGGATTGGGTTGGATAATGATGCGATAATTTTGTGAGATGTGATAGAAATATGTATTGGGTGTTCATGTATACCATGAACATGTGAGATGATATCAAACACATTATGTGTTTGGTTATTATATTCATTCCAACCATGGATATTAGCATTGTAATGAATTGGGTTATATGAAGAGAGAAAGGAAAGCATTCTAGCCTTGAATATGAGTTATATATCATGTCATATCAGCATTCACATTTTTAGTATATGTGAATAAATATAATGTGATTTTATTATAATAACATTGTTATATATGTATACTAATTTTATTTAGATGTCGTAGAAGAGATAAATCTGGTCCAAGATGAAAGAGGATATAACGATAAAAGGTAATTAAGGAAAAAAGTTTATGACTTATAAATAAAAACTTCTTGTTCCCACTTCCAAACCTTCCTTATATGGAGGAATTACTATTTCATCATAAAATAACGATATTCTAAATGTCATATGTCATTTTTAGGGATGTAATATGGATAATAATGTTCTAAATGACCAAATATAGAGTGTGTCTTTAAATATATAGAAGAATTCCACTTTTATATATTAGAATGACTAGAATTTTTGAAAATATACATTCCTTAATCTATATGGATTATAATTTTATAGGGAAAATAACACAAAAAGCGACAAAGGATAAAGAAAGTCCATGAATTCCTTCAACCGAATAATTATGTGACAATATTACAACATATTTAAAATAGAATTTATCACATTAATATTTAAATATTTATAACATCATATAGTATACATGAAAAAACCCAAAATACCTTGACATAAGCTCTAAGGGTGGGATAGCAAATATTCATAGTTGAGGGTGGTGATTAATCTAGAATAAATATTGAACCCACTTTGTTTTCTTGTTTTTTTCATCCATAAAGATGAAGGTAATATGGATGAACCCAATATGTATTGTGTAGTACATATATTATGTAGTTTGGAGTTCACATTCAAGTTGATGAGAATAGAGTTGTATGTTATCACATGTTTTATCCACACTAAATAATAGTTAATATAATGAAGAATTATGTTCCATTAAAAATACTGCATAAAGAATAATCAATTGTCAAAGACGGTTAAAGATTATGTAGATGTTCCATAATGTAGCATGAAGATATTCAAGATACTCATTATGCAGAATTATTATGGTTGATTGTTTCATTAACTATGTTTTATGGTAACATTACAATTATAAAATAGTTTTTTTGGAGTGTATATATAGATGTAAATTTTATATTTATAAATAAAATGGTTTAATTTCTATTATCTAAGAGGATAGTTAAGCTATCAATCTATATGTTTCATTGATAAGAAAAATATTGGTGGGATGTCTAGAAACCAGTTGAGCAGAATGTTTAGTTTTCAAGGTAGTACTTAGTGAATTTCCATGTATAATTCAGAAATAATTAATGTTATTAAATGGTTAAAAGATACTATATATTTTGAAAAAAAATAATAATAGGTGGAATTTAACGATGCAAAAAAACAAAACAGAACCTAAAGATCCTAAGAATGATTAGTATAAGGTAAACATAAAAATAAAACATAGAAAATGAACAAAGAATATTGATATTCATGTAATGTAAGGGAAATACAAGCATCCCTACCAGAAACCACACCATGATTTCTAATTCACCATATTAGCATTAAACTATCTTATGTTTTGATACACATTATCACCAAATCAAAAGTTACACTTATTAACTACCCGATGAACTTTTATTGACACCATCTCTATCTCTATCTTCACTTCATAATATCAACACCTACATGACAATTTTCTTGAAAATTAAACAGTATTGAATATTTAAATGTAAACATAAAATTAAAACCAATAAAAGTTTTTGTATTAAATGTTTATGAAGTTTTTTGATTTACCTACTCACTACCATCCATCAAAAAAATATCACTGATGATGAATCCATCTATCTTCTGATATAATTCCATCAATGTTTTCTAAAGAGAAATTACCTTTTCATTATGCATCTTTATATGAGCCCCCTATTCCTGAATTGTGCTTCGCATTGTAACAAAATCCCTTTGAGTATCTCTTGTTGGGGAGTAAATACAACCAGGAGTATATGTTGCTACAATCACTGGTGGTTGGAGAAAGGCCTCAAATGGTAATGATCCCAAACCCATCCCATTTACATGACCAGGATTCTCCATCCCACGGACTTAACCAACTAGATCATCTTGGGAGACTGAGAAGTACTGCGCAATATTTTTAACCGATAGTTATTTTATTTTTACCAATAAATCAAATATATATAATATTTTAAAAAATACATATTAACATAGTGACAAAAGATATAAGTTATTACAATGAAAAAAGAATTCATACCCAAATTCTTTTTTAGGATGATTCACATAACTCCTTCCGATTTTGTATGAACATCCATCCAATATTCTGTTCAGGTGACTTAGAGAACTAAATTAATTTACTACATTAAACAATGATAAATCTATAATTTAATTTATGAAAAATATAATGTTATCTTATATGTATTTAAACTAATGAAAATATAACCAAAGTTGATTTGTTTCAAGAAAAACTCTTTGACCCGATAGTGAGGGGAATGATTTTTTAGCTCAACATGTTGTATTTTTATTTGAAACATACTAATATAAAAAACATATAATTAAATAGTAATTTATAAAAATCCATCTCTTTATCATATTCATTTACATATATAAAAGGGGATTAATATAATAATATACATTTCAATACCACATGCTTCTCATGACAATGACCATCGACAAACACCTTCCACTCCACTATAGTTACCCCTTTAGGTACTTTATCATACTTATGTTGAGTGGTCAATGATGTGTCATAGACATCATCCCATAATATACATTTAAAATCATTCCTTTTCATACCCAAATTTTACAACATTCACTTTCATGCCATAAGATCCGCAATAGTAAAGTGGAATAACATCTGGACAAAGAGATCCATTAATAAAAATTAGAATTTAATTACATAATGAAATTATATTACACCACAATTTATTAAAATTACATTTATATAAAAATCATAGACATCATTGTTCCATTATTGAGGAAAATGGCTCCCATTAGAATAGGTAATCAGAAGGGTAATCAGATCCACCACCATCTGTCCTAAAATATGGCTAAATAATCCCATGACATCATCCATGGGGACCCTATAATAGTCAAATGGGAAAACTATGGTCAATAAATTCATATTCCAAACATATGAACTTTTCATTTTTCTCTCTGTAGTAATATTTTTTACATATTTTATTAAAAAATAATTAGTAGTATAATAAAAGTGAAATAACTTTATTCAGATTAAAACTTATAACAATAACATTCACCCTCCAATATCTTTGTAAAGAAATAGGAGTAACGACATGTCCACTCTCTACTAAACCTACCAAATGGGGAGGAAATGTCCCAAATGCTAAAAGGATAAAGGAGGGTGGGACAGATGCTGATGAAATTGTTGTGGGTGTGAGAGACGATGGCAATAGAATGATGGAGGATGTCTTAAGTTCTTTAGGGAGGGATCTTGATGGATCAAAATTTGTCTATTTGGTTGATGGAACATCAATTAGAAGTTGTATGGGATCAATGAAACCCTTATTCCATGAAATTCATGTCATTTAATCAAATAAATTATCTTCTAAACAAATATTTCAAAAAATTCATTCAAAAAATAGAAATGATAATAAATCTACATTATTGAAAAATAAAATATAAAAGTTATGATAATTAATGTCTCCACATATAACATATGTGCTTAATAAATTAATGGATGACTACACATACAATCATATTTTCCTTCAATCATGTAATTTTCCACCTCTATTATTACTTCATCTAATTTATCCACCATTACAAGAATAATATTGTAAATTTCAAGATGGAAAAATAATTCGGTTTCTTGTTGTTAATGAGATTCTATGTGAGAGGTAAAATCTTACACTTCATCACCCATATCATAGAAGTTTCTTTGTTTTATGTGAACAACTACACTCCACCATTCATCCACAACATATTCCATAAAATAGATCATTTTTTCTTGCGATGAGAAGTTATATAGATCATGTAATTCATGGTCACCATCATCCATCAAATGAGAGAAGTTCACATAAGTAAATTTCAAGGAATCAATTTTAATACCCTTAGTAATATCAAACCACTTGTATTTGAATAGAACAACTAAAAAATGACCTTGGTAGTTTAATTCGTTAATAATAGTCAACTTTCCATAGTATCTCGATTCGGAAACTGTAAATATATCACTATTCTATGTTTTCAAGCCCTCTTCCTAATCATATATATGAAATGTAAAACCATTCACATTGTATGATTTGACTTTTCTAGCCTATTTTAGAGGAACTCAAGACTTAAACATAAAATATTATGAGAAATCATCATGAGTATTTGTATTCATGATCTACAAAAAGTAATATACATTACTATATTTACAGAATATGTATCAACCAAATATTCATATTTATTGAAATATTTATGAACTTGTACAGTGTGAAAACCTTTATACAAGTTCATTATTAATAGTTTTTTATACATTCCTCATTTCACATTCAGCTTCACATTCATCACTTTATTTGTATCCTATGATCTTCAATAAATGGATATTCAATTTCACTATTTAAAATCATATATCCATGTGTCTATAATAATTCCATTTATGTTAGTGTCATATTTTAGATCATCCCAAATGATCGTCTAATAGTAGGAATGCTTTTTGATTTCCCATGTATTTAAGATTGAGTAGATGTGTCATTAACACATCCAACTTGATTGAATGTTATCTCAATATCATCCAATTATTTATAACTAAAGTTAAGATACTCCCATTCTAAATATCTTTTATAAATAGAGAATTTAGGTTGCGGTTTTTTCATATATGATTTCAAATCCGAAAGAAATCAACGAAATAATATAAATAAAAAATAATTATGTATTTAATGAAGATCCAATAATTGTTTTGTTAAGATGAAAAACATGTAAATAAATTACCTCTCAATTGGATACATCCAACAATATTGTATTGGTCCTCCTACATTATTTTCATTCGACAAATGCAAAGTTAAATGCATCATGATAGTAAAAAAATGGTGGAATGATCATCTCCATTGAAAAAGGTTTCAATAAAAATCACTCTTGATTGATTTCTAGATTATCAGGTTATAGTGTTCTCTCATATTGATTTCCAAAGAATGTGAAAAATTGGAGTACAACTACATTACCCTTTTTTGTTAATAATGTTCGACATGTCAATGGAAGTAACTACTATAACAAAATATGCGAATAATGAATTTTCATTCCAAGGGACCAATAATAATTTAAGTCAACACACATTGAAATGTTACTCTAATACCCATCAAATACCATAACATATTTAAAATTCAATGGAATGAATCTTTATCACTATTTTTCATTGAAAAAATCACTAGAGAAAATTTTCCATTATCATCTTTTCATAGATCGTGTTTTATGTCCCATGTTTGTACGTCCTTCCAATAATTGAGATGGTCCTTCAATTTTCGATACTCATTAAGCAATGTGAAGATTATATTATCATAACTTTTTCTCAATATATATAACATAAAGATTAATCCGCAAAAGATTAAATTACCAATATAGAAATTTTGATAATATAATATTTTTCTTCCATTGTTGCATTACAATTTCACCTAATGATGTACTTCAAACTCATTTCCCACTATCATTCAAATAACACACCTTCCCATTTTCTGTTCCAAAATTTCCAAATTGTGTAAAATTTCAGAACTTGTTAACCTAAATTATAGGAGGTCTACAATCAATAAAACCATTAGATTTTTTACTTGTTAAATGAAAATCAATGAGATGAATCGAGAAATATTCAATGACACAAGAAGCACCATTTTTTACTATAAGGTAGTCCTTTAGGCTCCAAATAAATTTTAAAACAGAAAAATACAAACCAATCTATGTGCTCTAACCAGATAAATTCTAAAGATTAGAGAAGTCACAATTGATCCATATTAGAGAAGTATGCATTTTATACATTTTTCAAGAAGATGCATCATATATCTCAACATTGTTGCTCCATGACTCTTGTAATTATAAAATTAGTTGTTTCAATTAAACATCAATATCATTTAGAAACATTTTTTTCTAGGAATAATCATCAAAATGATTAAAATATGATTGTCTCAAACACATACATAGAGGTAGATTGTAAAGGATCAAAACAACCGACCAAATGCTATAATTGATGCTAAAATTCTCCAATGGATTGAATTCATTAGTAGAGAATCCCAACCACAGATTCCTATGATTAGATGAGAAATATAGATGTAATAAATCAAATGTCTTCCATAATTTTTAATCTCATGGATGTCACATTAACCCATAATTGTTATTATCTGTATAACGACACTCCATGTGGTTGGTGGTTTTTGATGACATGAATAATATTTACAATCAATGTTTTAAAAGGATGTAACATAAAAACATTGTAGGATTGTTTTTTCTTTATAATAGTATATTGATTCATACTTTCAACATCATACATTTATTTCTCATCCAAGAGATGAATTTTTTTTCCAATTTAGGGTGCTCGAATCCTCACCCAAATAAAACATACAATCATTGGGATAAGTATGTATTTTTTTATAATTTAGACCAAGCTTGTTAATTTTTTTTCATATCATAAAAATCATCAGGGATTATAACTTTAGGAAATTCATCATGTAACAATTCCAATATCATGGGAATCACCTTAATTGTAATTTTTTATAGTCATATGATATGGTATAACTTCCACAGAAAATAATTTCTTGAACCATTCAAACATCCACCATACATATCATGGTTTCCCACATCTACTGAATATTGAAACACATTTGTATGATTAGTTAATTTATCTCTTACATTATTCTCTATGTAATTGAGAGGAGGACCCAAGTATATATTATAATCTTGATCAAGTTGTCCTATATTCTCAAAAACAACAATTGTCAAGTTGTAATTTGTAGTACCCCTGACCAGTTTTTATGACTTGTTTTGACATTGATGTTATTTATTTGTAATGATGAAATAATAATTTAAAGGGTTTTTCATTTCATTTTCAATTGTTGATGACGTTGGGACCTCATTCTGTTGATTGACATTAGTTCTCAAACTTTCTATAACGTTCGATTATACTTGCCAAATATAACACAAATATGGGCTAGGTAATTTCTTAAATATCATGTGTTATTAAAATTAATGTCTATTCAACCATTTTACCAATTTACATTTAGGTCATGTACATGTTATTGTCCCATCAACGGATAGATATAAAATTGAAAAATATAAAAAGTCCTCCAAACACTTTGCATACTGAGGTGTGTTCCTTAGTATTGTGATCCAACTTTTATTCATATATATCACAACACTCCTACACATTGTTAAAAACAATTAAAACAAATAAGTATTAATATGTAGTAAAAGAGATTAATTGAAGTGAAAGAAATATAACCCAAGTAGTTATGAGATGACTCATATATGTACTAAAAATGTAAAAGTAGAAAATGAAATCAATCATGGATAATATTATGTAAAATAGAAGTAAGAAATAACCATACCAAAATTAATAAACATTAAAAGATTAATCAATAAGAATCATCCTTTCATGTGATCAAAATATTCATTGGTCATAAATAAAATAACATGAGGCTCAAGAGGGTCTCACACATTTATAAAAACACTTTTCTTTAAGTGTAAATCGGGATTTTATAAAGATATATAGAATCATTTGAAAACTAAATTTAAAATTTTCTTTGAAAATCATTTAACAAACATCACTTTTATATTGTTTAAAAATATAAATATTTTTATAAAATCACATTTGAAGGTAAGACACCCCTCTTTAAAGGAAGTCAACTGGTGTCAAACACCCTTTTTATGACAAAAATTCACATTTTTAAATCATTTCAAGAAAACATGAGACTTATGGACTCAAAATTTTGTTTAAAAAATAAATGTAAACTACCTTCAATTCATAAAAAATGCCTCTAAAACAACACACTCACATCTTAAAGGGAAAGCTGTTGTCAAACACCCCTTGAAATAGTTAATTACCATTAAAAAACCCACCAAGAATTTTATTAACCACATGAAATTCGAACAAGATATAGGAAAAATATTTAAATAATTTGAAACCATTTAAAGACAAAAATGTGTTTATTGTATAAAAATTTCCATGAGAATCCATTTTCAAGAGGGCCATTTTACTATTTTCACAAGATATAAACGTCTGACACGTCTATGAAAAAAAATATGAATTTTTAAATCATTTTTATCATAAAAAGGGCTTATAAAATGATTATTAAATAATAATAAATAATTTTAAATAATCAAACAAATATATACCATGCATTACAAGAGAATTCCATAGAAATCAATTAAAATGTAATTAACATGGGAATTGCGAAGATAACCTCTTTACATTTTTCGGGTTTACATAAAAAACATAATTTTTTTAATTTGAAATGAAATTAAAATTACCATTTAAAACCCATAAAAACTATATGTCAATTTCAAAAGAAAATGAATTAATTTTTTTTAAAAAATATATAGAGAAAATATGATATTGATGAGAACATTAGATGTTTCTATAAAATGTTGTATTCAATTAAAATAGAATATGTAAGTTGGATAAATATAATTGAATAAAAGTAAAATTAATTGGATTTGTATATAGGAATAAATAAAACATAGAAAAGAATTTTCTGGAATATAGGGAAATAAATTCAAAAAATAGAGGCAATCGAGAGAGATTCTACTTACCATAAGTCCAAAGTTGTTTAATAATCTTGAACCTCCTATATGTTACAATATTATTATTTTAAAAACCACAATAGAAATATTTTATATTTATTTATATTATTTCTGATCATTTTTATAATTAATTATCATATTTTCATTATAAATCTAATACATAATGAAATGATAGTTTAAAGAAATCTGTGATTTTTTTTATAAATAATAGCGCTGATTTTTTTCTTTTTACAGGAGTTATATCATCTACAATTGGATAAAAATAATTAAATACATATTGTTTAGTTATATATAATAATGTAATAATCAATTATGGTTGTTATAATTATAAAACAATGATCATTCCTTTAGGTGGTAAAACAATACATGAATGGAAATTTTGAATAAGGGGATAGAAAAGATATATATACTATTTATTTTTTATATTAATTTTATAAATACATGATATAAATTATATTATTTTTACATAATTCAATTTTATATTGGTAAATATATTGAATAATATGTGAACTAATAAATAAAGAGAAAAGGGAGAGTTTCTGTATCATATACCGAGATAACTCTTAACTAGTGACCTTGCAAAACATGGATGGGTAACCCCCTAAGCAAGTGACCTGAATAGTACTCAAGTGGGGATCTTTACATCACCACAGATGAAACCCATTATATTATATTGTTTCTAACTAATTATGAGGTACTCAACATGCCCTTGAAAAACTATTCCCTTAACGTAAGAGAGAAGGAGACAAGAATGGTTCTACTAAATGATTAGATTGAACTATACACATAGGCAATAAACCGAATATCTATAGACCTAAAATAGTTATCTTGAAGATCCTACATTATATATAATATAAAAATCAAGAAAAACATACATGATTCTTTAATTATAAATTGTACACCAATAATATGAAATAAATAATAACATCCTAAATGAATAAAAATAAATTTCTTCACACTAGCTAAAATATATTCAGTATAATTGAAAATAGTGATATAGAATGTCATCTAGTCCAAATCGAAATTTATATTTATTCAATTATCACCCTCTAATACCACATTAAACCTTAACCCAATGACCTATTCAATACAATACATGTACCGAATGTGATACATGAAGATCACGCTTATATTTGGAGACCTATGTGATGTATACAAGTAGGTGCAAGTGTAATCAAGCTAATAAATAACCTCCTCTACCAAGACAACACAAATACACATGATTAAGAAAAATTGATATACGGGGAAAGGTAATAAATGAGTAGAATAAAATATGAATAAATTAGGATGTAATTATTTGTTTGAAATAAATGGGATAAGGGGGAGTTGAGGGAGAAGGTGGAGAAACGGGGCCGGTGAGGATGGCTCCTAGGAGAAGGTTGTGAAGGCTTCCCATGCTTGGGCTTAGGATTAGGGTAAACTGGAGAAATGATGAGTGATATGGAGTGTGATATAGACTAAGGGGGGTCAGGTGTGACCTTAGTTTTGTCTAAATAATGGGATTGGGGGATTTGGGGAAATTAGAGCACCGATGAGGGATCAAGGGGCTCATGGAAAACCAAATCACGGATGAGGGGGGAAACACAACATTGGAAATGGAACCAATGATGGAATGTGGTTAGGGGGAGTCTTTGAGGAGAAGGGCGGGTATCAGGGATAAGGATATTTATTTTAATAATTGGGTAACATTTAGCAGCATTTTTTGGAAAACCGCTGATAAATTCTTTCAATTATTTAGAAGCGGTGTAATAAATCACTCCTAAAAAACTATCACTAAACAATTAACTTGGTCTAGTGTACCTTCCAAGAAACATATATCATATCATATCAATATGTATCTAGAAGTATACATTCTTATATATTAGAAATATACATCATGACATCTGGTACTCATAGGCATATATTTTATTTTATTATAAATATAAATCATATCACTATGTACCTGAATGCATATTCACTTCCCACCTGAAAACATATATATTTTCATTAGGTACCTAGAGGCATATACACTCCTCACCTAAAAGCATATATCATATAATTTGGTACAAAGAGGAATATCTGCTCCCTACCTGGAAATATATATCATGTCATTAGGTACCCATAGGCATATCCTCCCTCCTCTTAGAAACATATATCATCTCATCAGGCACTCAAAAGAATATCTTCTGTCTACTAAGAAAGATATATCACATAATCAAGTACCCAAAACATATATCTTCCCCCTATTGGAAGCATATATCATGTCATTGGGTTCCCATAGGAATATCCACTATCTACATGGAAAGATATATCACATCATCATGTACTTAGAGGCTTATCTGGTCCCTGCTGGGAAACATATCACGTCTCAGGAAACTCAGAGGTGCACCTACTCCCCACTAGAAATAATATATATTACACCTAAAAGGGAATTACATCCTGGACCACAATCTCAACCACTCAACTAGGGTTCAAGTCATGTTAGGCCTATCTTCATATCTTTAATCATGATTTATCATCTATTTAGGCGTATATATTGATCCCTCAAGAGCATCATATCCCCACAAGAATAACACACAAAACCCATCAACCTCTTTATGTTGCCCACAAGGGTACCCACTAGGGTCCTGCAGACCCATACCAACCTCTTCTCACTATAAAAAATCCATATCCAAAACCCCTTGATAATTTCTCAAACCATATGCCCCTTCCTAACCTTATCCTCACGAGCTATGCCCAAATCCAAAATCAATACCACATGTAATCTTGGTCTCTCTAGCTAAGGACCATCTCTCAATAACATTCACTAAGGCCCTTAATATCCCGATTCCATGTCATTAAATAATTAGACACCATGATTCTAGTATCCCAGATCCGATGTTTATTTTACTATATTGGTATAAAATACAACAGATCACATCCTAAAGGATTGAATAGTTTATTAGTCTTGGGATATTAGATATATACATGATTATCAAATTATATCTGAGAAAAATTTAATATAATATCATAATTATTTTGATTATTTTATTATATCTTCAAGGAAATCCATAAATACATTCATAGTTATTTTATTCATATCCTGGGGAAATGAAAAATCTAATAAAGGATGAGCTCAGAAACCCAATAAAGAAAAACATAAAATAAAAACTATCATAAAATAAATAAAACATGAATAGCATTTCAAAGATAATAAATAAATAAAACATTCCATATATATAATACCATAAAAGGGGAATAAATCCATGGATAATATAAATACATAAATAATAACATGGAAATTAATAATTAGTATCATAATGATAGAATGTATAAGTCCAGACAACATATTCTTACCATCAAGGCCTTGTATGAAGACAACATATGTAAATAGGTATAGTGTACTTTAAATACTCAAAATATTTTGTCTCATGAGATCTACTGATATATAAAGAGTCTATAACAGAACTCTCCCATTACAAAATATGGCTAATGCACCCATCATATGAAATGTGTGAATAACAATTCAATACATAATCAATATAATCATTTGTATTGAGAATCTAGAATATGAAATGTTAATATTTTCCCAAATCAGTAAATATAACCGGATAATAAGACATCCCGTGTAATATGAAAGAAGATATAAAAATATTATATTTTCATTGAGGTATAATATTCATCAATGAATGTTGATATAGATGAAAATACTTTAAAAACATCATCATAATATTTCTTTAGGAAAACACATTTTTTATTTTGAAATCTCTCATATTAAAATAAATTTATTTTCAAAATATTATGGAAAATGAACTTTGGAAACCTGCTAAGAAATATTCAAATCATTTATAAGCCATGATTATAGGAAATTACATTTATTCCTATTATGTTAAATAAAATTCCTTTCAATTTTTTGTTAAAAAGTTAAAAATAAATCATTCAAAAAAAGATATGAAGATTCATTTAGAAAATTTTGTAAAAATAAAATAATTGGTAAAAATGACTTAAAACTATTATATGAGAATATTAGAGAAATTCTTGAAAACATTTTTAGAAAACATGAATATGGATGAAAATGATTTTTTACAGTAGAAATAAATAAATTTTGTTTTCCTTAAAAATATTTTTTCAATCTCTTGAGTACATAAAGAGGGTAAATTGGAAGTAAAACTTTTGATTTATAAAAATAAATATAGAATAACAAAATATATTTTATTTAATATATAAATATATAATAATTCCCCCAAAGAAGACATAGATATAAACAATCCTGAATAATGATGAAATTGCGAAATAAAACATTACCTCAGGGTCGAATTACTCTATAAGTAATTTTGGAATCTTTTATATTAAATTTAAATTTTTTATGAATATATTTAAAAACCATATAAATACTTCTAATACTATATTTTATCTAATAATAACATTTCAATACTCATTCAATAATAATTATTTATTAAAAATGTCGTTTCTAAGTGTTATATTTTCCATTTTTCATATAGGTTTCGGTTCTATAGTTTATGTGAATGAGTCTTTATCACGATTACATAATATATATCATGTTAATAATTATATAAATATCATATAGATTCATTATACTCTTATTTTTAATAATCCCTGAAAAGCGTATATTACAAAAGAATCACATCGCTTCATAAAGGTGGTAGTCCACATGTGTGCACGTGTAATGTAATCATTTTTAATGAGTAGAAGGGTTAGAAGTTAAATTATATTTTATATTTATATAATCATAATTATTTCCTAAATATCATATATATATATATATATTCTTTATTTCCATCTTTATAACCACCCACATAAAATGGTGCTGAAAAATGAATTACACCACTATGTGGTGTTGGTAAGACACATGTATGCATAAGCGATGTTATTCACATTTAAGAGGATAGAAAAGAGATGGAAAATGGTTCTAAAATAATCATAATAACATATTATTATATTTATGATACCGTAATAATTATTTTATTATGCGTACAAATGATTTAGAGGAAGAAGAACAAGAAATAAATTTGAAAGAGTTGTAAAAATGTTTAACTTCTCTTAGAGAAAACAGTTTTTGTTCTCTCATTAACTAACCTAGGGTTGGTATTTTGGGAATAAAAGAACTTATATATTGTTTCCACGTATCTTTGGGAGATATTTTTGTACGTTTAAATCAATCTAGATATCTCAGGAGATGTTAATAAGTGAGGGTATGAGGTGCCCTCTTATAATTTAGGTGAGTGACACACTTATAAATTTTCAACGTTTTAAAATATTATTAAGTAACTTTCATGAAAAAATAGCTCCAAAATAAAAATTATTAAACTTATATAAATTTAAGGTCTAAATAAAACTATCCAATGCTTTTTAATAAATTGTTTAGGTCATTTTAACCCATATCTCTTTGTTTAAACAACAGTAAACCCCTTTTACAATTACCATAAAATCAATACTTTCTACATTGTAAGGGTAAATAATGTTACCATAAAAGGAAAAGTGAACCATAAATATAACATGTATGAAATTTAAAATCATATAAAATTCACTTTTCCAAATATAATATTTTTATGGATTTTAAATCAATTAATAAAATATCATTTATTATAAAATATCATTAGTATCATTTTCAGAAGTATTTATTTAATTTGAATTTAATGTCATCAAGATAGTTATTGAATAAAAATTTAAATATTTGAAACATAAAAAATATGTTATGTACATATATAAAATTCATCATATACAATAATTTTCCCAAATTCTATTACTTTTAATACAATTAAAATAATTTATTTTATTTTTCTATTAATTGAATAAATATTGTGTTAATGTTGTTTAAGCATTTGAGGTAATTATATAATCACTAAAAATAATGATTAAATTAAAATCATGAATATAATTTAATTATGTTCAACTTATACTTTAATATTCATTCACGACTTAATTTTACCCATATGTGAACATTTAAGATAAATTTAAACACAAGAGGGAATCCAATTGTATTTATATGTACTTAAAATATTTTATAGGTCATTTTCATGAAAAAATGTACCATAAACTATAAAATATAGAGAATAGGGTGATAAGGGTAAAAATAAATTCATACAATTAAAATTAATTTGAAAAATGGTGACATTATCACTTTTTTAAACCGAGGTTAACATGGTTTACCCTTTTATCATGGTGACTTTTTTAATATTTTAATATTCTTTATGAAAATTTTTTTTTGTTAACCATATTAAATAATATTGAATATGATGATTAAAAATATGGAATCAATTTTACTAAATAAATAATCTATAATTGGTATAAATTTATATTATAATAATATGGAAAAGGACGATAACAACGTTTATTTGTTGAAAAAAACTCCATGTTAAGTCAAAAAAGTGTTTTTTATAGAGATCATGTATAATGTAAATATAAATGTGATTAATTATATTATTTTATAAATAAATGATATTTCTATTAATTTAAGATAAAATTAAAAATACAATAAGGCTTTCTAAATGAAAATAAATGACTTAAAAAATCAATATTTTAACTATTTGGTAAAAAATCAACTTTTCAAAAAAAACATTAATTTCGTCCAAAGCCAATTTTGATATGATTATTTTATAAATGAAATTAATTTAATCAATTTCAATTAATCAAAATTTGTATTTTATATTTTAATCACATTCTTGTATAAAACTATATATATTATGCTATTATTTCTCTAAAATGAAAAGCTTACAATAATTAAATCCCACGAATTTTATTATACCCTCATTTTAAAAAATTAATCCATGATGTTTTTAGAACATCACCTCATTGATTTGGGTAGTTATTCATCGTAATTTATCCATGTTCCCATATCATCTCTTATAACTTATGATTTATCCAATGTACATTTACCAACTGAGTCACCCGATTCCATATAACTTATTCTCTAGTGTCAATAATCTCGATAGTCTCTTTAAAATAAGATAAATCAGATTTCTATTTAATTTGCTAACTGGTTATAAAATGTGTTAAATCTAAATTTTAATTTCTCAATAAATGTATATGGAACACATCATAAACTTTAGAGATTTTAGGTGAAATTTCTAAATGTCAATCACCAACTATAATTCTTTATATAATTTGAAATTTTTCTTATATAACTAGTGATAAGTTTTATATTCTCAAAAAACCTTCTAATACCCAAAAATAGAGACAATTTCAAGAAAACAAAATATCCCACAAAACATTTAAATCTCCCATTTGGTTGTTAGAATAACTATTTTTCTTTCTCTGAGTTGTTTTAATATTGTTTTGAATAGTCATTATATTCCCAGTTGTGTCATCCATCAGCTCTTCACCTATAAGCTTCATTTCTCCAACATCCTCCCAACAAGTTAAAGATTGGTATATATTTCCATATAATACTTCATAGAACAACATTTATTAGTTGAATAAAAACTATTGTTATAAAAAAAATTATCAATGTTAATTACTGATCCCACATAACCAGAAAGTCAAGTGCGCATGACTGTAACATGTCTTATAATGTTTGAATAGTTCTCCTGGATATGACATCAGTCTAATGATGATGGGTGGTTCTCAAACAAAGATTGGTATCAAGAGACTTCTAAATTATTCTCTAAATGTTCAATGTAAATCATGGATCATGATAAGACACAATTGAAATAGGATAACCATGAAGTCTTACAAATTCATGAATATAAGGTCATGAAAGATCGTCAAGAGGTATGTCTTATATTATGGTGAGTAATTGTGAATATTTTGTAAGGATATCAACAATAACCCCTAAGGTATAATTTATTCGTGGAGTATTTGGTAATCTAGTGGAAAAATCTATAATAATGTCATACCATTTCTATATTCGAATTGGTAGAGGCCGCGTAACTCTTTAAGGGTGTTGAATCTCAACCTTCACCTATTTAAGAACCAGGAATATTGAATCATTATTAGTGATTTCCCACTTCATATTATCCTACTAAAAATGTCCATTAAAAGCCCTATACAACATAGTGCAATGAAGTCTTATAGATAAATTCATGCTATGAGTATCATATAATAATTATATTTTTAGATGAGGTATAAATGGAAATCCTAAATTTTTTTAAAATTTATGAAAAATATCATCATAATGAAATTCTACCAACACCCCATTATTCATTGATTTAATTTTCTTTGAAAAAATATCATTATCAATTTGAGTAATTTTTATCTTTTACAATAAACATGTTTTGAAAATAATTTAAAAAGGAGTGATGTTTCTCCTTGAATAATAATTTACATATCCATATTTACTCAATATTTGAACATAGGATCCCTCCTAATCCCCATTTATGTTAGGACCCCATGATATTTCTAGATCAATGCATCAAATACCATATTTTACTTCCCTCGGTCTAGTGTATTATCCAATCACAATCCTTTAGTAGATGAATCCATCTACATTTCCTCATATTGATATACTTCTATGAAAATATGTATTTCAAACTCTTGTGACAAATATATATCTCACATTTTTTACCATAGAGATAATTTCTGCATATCACCAAGGAAAAAATTATGTCTACAAACTCAAGATCATTGGTTGGATAGTTTGGTTTTTTAATATTTAAATGACTTGATTCATATGCAATAACTTTATCATTCTTCATAAGGACACATCCAAGTCCTTTATTTTTAATGTTACAATATATGAAAAATCCATCATTTGTAGTTGCTAGATTCAAAATTGGAGCATCAACCAATCTCATCTTTAATTTTTTCAAAAAATTCTTCACATTCCTTTTTCCATATGAAATTAACCCCTTTACATATAATATCAGTTATCAGGTTATCCAAAATAAAAAAATATTAAAAATATCCCTGATATTAAGTTTCCAAACCAATGAAGCTATATACCTCAGTTATGTTTGTTGGCATAATCCATGTATGAATTCCTTTATCTTTATAGGAACAATTGAGATTCCATACATGGAGATAATATGTCCAAGAAAATAAACTTTCTAAATCCATAATTCATACTTTTTAAATTTTCAACATAACACTTTACTCTAAGACTCTCAATAATGATCGATAAGGGATTCTTATGTTCCTCATAAATTTTTAAATATATATAGATATGATCAATATAAACCACAATTTGTTTTCAAGATATAAATTGAAAATTTTGTTCATTGTATCGATAAAAAAGTGGTTGAATTATTCAATCCAAATGAAATTACCACAAATTCTTAATATCCATACCTCATATGAAATGTTTCCTTAGAAATATATTCATTCTTTACTCACAATTGATGATACCCGGAATCAAGGCCAATCTTCAAAAAATATTGATCACTATTTATTTGACCAAACAAGTCATCCATGTGAGGAAGATGATAGTAGTTCATTATTGTAATAAAGTTTATTTCCTTATCATCATTGAAAAACATCATAGATCAATATTTATTATTAACAAAAAGATCATGAGATCCTCATGGTGTAACACTAGGGTGTATAAGTCCCTTTTTCACACAACTCCAAGTGTTTTTTCTTCACATACACTAATTCTATAGTGGCTATTCTATAGGGAGTATTTGATAAAGTTATTTCATCAAGAATTGAATAAATGGAAAACATAACATTAAATTCTATTGTATGTATATGTAATTGATTCAAAAATAAGTAAATATATTATTGTATAGTAAGTACATACTTATTTTGAATATTACCCTTTTCATCCATATATTTTGGCTACTCTTCTTTCTTAATAATCTCATTCCGAAGATATACTAGAGGTATATGTAGTCATGATCTATATGTTGAAGTATCCCCTCTAAAGATAATGAATTATACAACTTCATAAATAATCATAACATACTTATGTTGGAAGTATGTTTTTGGAACATATTTTTAAAAAAAATCCCTACTAAGGATTATATCATAGTCAATTTCATAGGTATAATAATAAATATTGAAAATAGGGCATGATTATGTGTCATAATGGGAACTAACTAACACATACTCTTCCAAATGAGATTTACACAAGGATTCTTCACTAAAAAATAACGTATTAAGGTTCTAGGTAAATACATAATTTTCATAGAAAACATAGAAGATATAAAAGAGTGTGAATATAAAAAATCAAATAAATAATTAGCTAATGTTGAGGATATGATTAAAGTACCTACCACCACATATTTAGGAACTTAAACCTCAGTTTTAGTGATCAGATAATTATTGCCTTGTTCTCTTGGACTTTTCTAAAGAAAATTACCTTGCAACTTGGGAAACTCATTTGAAAAGATACCCATCATAATAAAGTTGAATAATTGAACATTGAAATATTATTTTTTCACCTTAAAATCACACTATTGATGGTATTTCTATACTCACTTGATAGAAACCCCCATTACCAGAAAAAATGTTCCATGGTTTTTCATTTCATATTTAATAATAGTTGGAAATTCAACAACTCCCTTCATCCATTTTTTCATATTTACTTTTATAGAGTGCTCAACCTCTATCTTATTATCCAAATTTTCATCAAATTTATATGATATGGATAATTATTTCTCTTTATTGATAGTTTATTAAATTATATCCTCATATGATAAGAATGTTTGTGAGAATATTTCCATTCAATGGATTGGTTTTAGCATAATAAAATAAAGTCAATATTACTCTTTCGATTATGTATGTAGTCCAAAATATTTATTTTTAACCTTATAACTTTGGCTTCATACTTATCAACATTTTCTTATACATTTTACCTTAGACACAAGAATTGTCTATTCATATTTTCTCATTTCTCTTGAGGATAATATTTTTCCACAAATGTTACTTTAAAATCATTTTATTATAGGTTGTCTATTTTCTCATAATCCATAGTGTTTTGAATCAATGAATACCATTTATATGAATCACTCATGAGATGATAAACTAAAATTTCAACTTTCCCTCTTTTATTACTTCCCAATGTAAGAAATATATTCTCTAGGGAACTTATCCATTTCTCAACTACAATTGGAATATTAGTCCCAATGAAATATGGAGGTTTCTGACACATGAAATATTCAAGCATTATTTAACTATGTTTCGGATCTATAGAATTATCCATGTGAGCAAGGTTATTGGTTATAAGATCGATCAACTACTCAAATATTGTTATAATTTTTTCATCTCTAGAACCACCTCCATTATTATGTGTAGGAGGGAAACACCTTCATAGGTAACATGCATTAATATAGTTTCCATTCCTTACACTAAGAGCCATTTCAATTAAATGGTATACAATATATTAGTTTATAAAAATATGAATCATAATATATAATTATGAAATAGGTGAAACCCTTACCATGACTTGAACATTTATTCATAGCTAATCTTAGAATCATAATACTAGTATTCTTGGGAACAAAATTATATTCAAATATTTCATAATTGTTTGTAATGAAAATTTTAATTAGCCCATGTAGATCCCTAGAGAGTGTCAGACTAGGTGTGTGGTAAGGGTACACTCACAGTGCACTTAAACGATGGTTGAGATATAGAAATACAACAATTTTAAGGGTTCCTAACCCTATATGCATATGTGGTAAAACTATATAGACTTATAGTATCTAGATTGGGATTTATTTCTAGGAAAACCACATAATATCTACCTTATAAAAAACATTATGATATTATTCTATAATTAGGAAAATCCTTAATTTTTTTCATAGGTATATGTTCCCAAATCTATGTTTTCCTTATTATAGTTTCCATGTATTCTATTAAACCTCCCCTAATACCAAATGTAACATCCTGAATCATGTAGCTCTAAGATTTTGGTTATTTTACTACAACGTCACATAATAAAATAGATCACATTCTAATGTATCAATGTTTTAAGAGACTATATAAATTCGTTATATTCACATTACATCTGAAAAAAATGAAATATAATATAATAATTCTTGTAATAATTTTATTATTTATTCTATAAAATAACTAAATCAATTCATAGATCCCTAATTTGTATCCTGGGAAAAGGGAAAAAATAAAAGGTGAGGTCAGATGTTCAGTGAGGGAAACTGTACAATAGAAGATATAATAAATTAAATAAAACATGAATATTATGGATTAGATAATGAATAAATCAAATATTCTATATAACTAATACCATAAAAGGGGAATAAATCCATGGACAACATAAAAATATAAATAATCACATAGATATCAATAACTAGTTTCCTGATAAAATAATTAAAAATGTCAAACATTATAATATTACCATCAAGGCCTTGAGTTAAGACAACATATGTAAACAGGTATGGTGTATGCCAAATACCCAAAATATTTTGTCTCATGGGACATATTGATGTATCGAGGGGCAATAATAGGCCCATCCCATTACTTAATAATTCCACGGCTTTCATTATATGAAAGAGGTGAATAAAAATTCAATACATAATATACATAAACCATCATATATAAAAACTAGCATATAAAATGTTAATCTTTTCCCCAATAAATAAATATTACATGATCATGAAACATTAAAAGTAATATAGTGGATTTTATCAAAATATTATATCCATAGTAAATAATAATATTTACTAAAGAATGTTGACATAGATTGAAATATGTTTAAAAAGATTATCAGAATATTTCATCAGATCAATGTCCTTTTTATTTTCAAATTACTTATATTAAAATAAAAAAATCCAAAATATTATGGAATTTTTTTATTTGAAATGAAATTTGAAAAAATTTAAATTAATATTCACATCATTAAGCAGTCATGATGGTGGAGAATTTTGTTAATGTCATGTATGTTAAAAACATTCCTTTCACATTTTTAGAAAAAGGAAAAATTACCTTATTTAAAAAATGATACAAATATAACATTTAAACCATTTCATAAAACTTCAATCATGGGTAAAAATAAAATTTAAAAAACCATATTAGAATATTAAAAAAAATCATCAAAATATTTTTAGAAAACATGGACACGGAAGAAAAAAGATTTTGACTGAAGAGATAAATAATGTTATTTTTTCTTAAAAATATATTTTCAATATATTGAGTACTTAAAGAGATTAATATGAAAGAAAAACATGTCATTTATAGAAATAACTTGTTTAAAATAATATATATTGGATATAAGATATAAATATAAAATAATTCCCCCAGTGGATACTTAGATATAAACAATCCTAAATAATGATGGGATTGTGAAATAAACCCTTCCCTCAAGTCTGAATTTCTCTGTAAGTGTATTTAGTCTCATATAAAATGAATTTAATTTTTTTAAAAAATATACTATAAATATATAAATAATTATAGTATCATATATGATCCACTTATTAAATTTTAATACCTATTTATTAAAAATTCTTTATTAGAGATATCATTTCTGAGTGTTATATGTTTCATTCTTCATGTATATTTCAGTTCATTTGTTTTGATCTTTGAATCTTGATCATGTTACATAATATAATAGATTTTATTAATAATAAAAATGTCATATATATCCATTATATATATATTTTGAACAATTATTTAAAGTTAGACTTGACATATGAACCACATCGCTTGGTGGAGGTGGCAGTCCACACATACGGACAAGCAACATTATGATTTTTTTAATGAGTCGAAGGGTAAGAAGGCAAATTATATATTATATTTACAAGATAATAATTATTTCACAAATACTATATATATTAATTATTCATATATTTATAATCATTCATCTAAAGTGGTGAGGAAAAATTAATTACACCGCCAAGTGGCGACGGTAATCTGTACATATGCACAAACATTCTTTTTCACATTTCTAAGGATGGAAAAGAGACATAAAATGGTTGTACATTACTAATATATGTATGTGTATATATTTATATATTATACTAGATATGTTATTTTATTATGTTTACAATATAATTTTAGGAAGTAGAAGAAGAAATAAATTTGAAAGAGTCGTAAAAAAAGGCCATTGTCTTTTAGAAAAACCTCAATTGGATCTCTTCTTAAGGACCACAGGGTTGGTATTTTGGAAAGAAGAAAACCTATAGAATATGGATAATGATGTTGGAGAGTATTTTTTATATGTTTTATTCAAGATATATGGCCCAATTGGTGTGATGAATTGAGGGGAGGAGGTACTCTTATAATTTAGGTGAGTGGTACACCTGCAATTTTTCAAATATTTAAAATATTATTAAGTAAATTACTGAGAAAAAGGTATAACAAAATGGGTCATATTTTAATTTTATATGTTTCTAGTAAAAATAGAACCGAAAAATGAGTTTTAATAATTATTTAGTTCATTATAATCCTAATCTCTTAGTTTTAATATGTTGTCAATCATTTTGACAATCACCACAAAATTAATGTTTACTTCTATTTATAGGCCAGGAATGTTACCATAAAAAGAAAAATGACCCATAAATGGAACATTATTGATATTTTAAACGATATACCATTAAATTGGACTAATATTATATTTATATGAATTTTAATCAATTTAATAATTTATCGTTTATTATAAAATATCACTAATGTCATTTTTGAAACTATTCATTTACCTTGACTTTAAAGTCATCATGATTGTTATGGAATTCGAATTTAAACCTTTAAAACTTTCCAAAAATGTGATATTAATCTCTAAAATAGTCTATAAACAATAATATTCCCAAATTGTCTTAATTTTAATATTATTAAAATAATTAATTTTATTTTTCTATTAATTAAATAAATACCATTTCGATATTGAGTACACATTAAAGGTAATTATATAGTCATTAAAAATTATAAATTAATTACTATTAGGTAAATAATTTCATATTTTTGAAAATAAATTGTAATATTCATTCACAACTTATATTTTACCTATGTGAACATATATGATAAATTTGAAAATAAGAGACTGAAATTTTGTATTTTTTTCTCATAAAATATTATATAGGACATTTTAATTTAAAAGTGTCCCTAAAAATTTATATAAATTAATAGTTTATATGGGTAAAAATTCCTTCATAAAATAAAAATTAAGATTAAAAATGATGGTTGGTCATTAAGTTTTACCCTAGGTTAACCGGATTTATCCCTTTACCACGGTGATAGATTTTTTCTATTTTTACTATAATATATGGAAAAAATTAAGTTGAACTTATAAAATAATATTAATTATACTAATTAAAAATATGAAATATATTTTACCAAATTAAATCTCTATAATTGGAATAAATTAATCTCATATTAATCCTGTAAGGAGTGACGAAAAACAGTTTTATGAAAAAATTCCTTTTTTTGTTTAAAATTATTATTTACTAAAATGATGTATAATGTAGATTATTATATAATTAATTATATTATTTTTATCTAAATAATACTTTTATTATTTAATTATTAAATTAAAATTATTATTGTTCTTTTTTAGTGAAAGGAAATGATAATTTAAAAAAAATGGTACATTTCACTATTCGATGGAAAAAAATATTTTCAGAAAAAAGAAAAATTCCATCCTAAGATAATTTTGATATGATGATTTAAAAATGATATTAATTTAGGAAAAATAAATTTATAATATTCTATAATCTATATTTTAATCACATTCATAATTAAAACTACATTTATTGTGTTATTGTTTCTCTAGAAAAAAACATAGTACAATTGAATCTTAGGGGTTACAAACATTTCCTCTAACCCTAATTAGGGGAAATCTAACATCACCCTTAAGAGATATCTTAAGGAAAATATCTTATTGAAACCCCTCTATATTACACCTTTTCTTGTTCTTGAGTAATCATCTAGCTCATGTCACCTTTTAGGATTCTAATCCACCATCATGAGGGTGTTCCTTATCATGCATCAGACTTACGATTGTCTCACACATAACTAATAGGCCTACGACTCTCATGTATTCCCAACTATATTTATTATACTATCCTAGGATACACATATCTAATCCTAAGACCATTGACCTATCCTGTTCCTCTCATATATCCACCTGGTATCCTCTCTCCCTTGGTGACGTACTCATTGGGTGATTAGAATTCCTATAAAAATTACTATATAACATACTACCAACCTAGGTGGATCGACGACATCATATTTCTATGTATTATAGGTTTATTAATTTTAATTAATTCATACCCTTGTATGGTTTATTTTTTATCATATATCACATTTATTATCAATTCCTCAGGCATTGGAGGTTGTGGCTTCAAGCTAGTGTTCAAGGGTCCATCATGGCCCTTGAAGGTTTATTAATTTCTTGGGAATTTAATAAAATAATTTATTTATAATTAAGTTTTAATAACTATTAGTGAAAATAATTCATATCACATTCTATATAATATCATCATTTACTTTAGGTTGATGTCCAGGTTCCAACTACCTCATACACAGAGCCATTGCCCGTAAGCAAGCTCAACAACCATTGACTAAGATATTTTGAACCTTATCCAAGATCATACCAACACCTGAGCTCCTATATCATTCCATAAAATAAAAAATAAATAATTATAAAAATTTATAATTAATTATTCAGTTTTTTTAAACAAGTAATAAACTACTAAAAGCTCACTAAGCCATCTCTCCACACCAAAACCATGACCAACTACACCTATAAGGTCCATGACATAATCAATAAATAATCCCAACTAAAATGTAACATCCCAGGTAATTAAATAATTATGGATTTTAATATCTATGTCTATTTATGAATTATATAGTGTTTTAAGAGGCTTAAAATGAGAATAAATCCAATCTTAAGCATAGAAATCTCTAATATTTTTTAAAATATTGTTTTACCGCCATTTGATGGAGAACCATTTTTAAATCTATATTTTGACAATTTTATAAGCTCTATTTGTCAAAATATACTTATTAATTAAAATTGGGACATTGAAATTTACTTTGGATAAATTTTTCGTATTTTTCAGACAATGTACATTTTTAAACGAATAGTGAAAAATACTGCATTTTACTTCAAAACTTATTTTTCAACTAATTTAATTATATAGATGGATTGTTCTTTTAATTGGTTTTAAAGTTTAATTAGAATATCTCTTTACCATTTAATCCAATAGTGGTCATTATAATTGATTTCACTTTGGAATTGGGCATAAACAAGTGCCAAACTTTTAATAGATATTGTTTAAAAAAACCCGTTATTTGTTTTGACAACGGGAATTATTTTTAAATTAATTATTTCAATTTCTGTGTTTGGAATTTGGTAAAATGGATTCCATATTTTTAATCCTAAGGTCCAGATTATGTAATTAATACTCTTTTGTTTTTGGACATTATGAATAGTACCGATGGTAATTATCTTTAATTATAATGAATAATTAGTAATCGGGTAGTTAAGGATAATAAAATAATACCATAATAATACAAAATGACCCCAAAATTTGTCCTAATTCTACTTGTTGTGTCATGAAAGACCATGATATGCCTTTTTCCAAACTTAGGGACCCCATGGAATCACATTTGGGTGATAGTAACACGTTATCATTTTATTTTTAAAGAAAGGATAATATCACAAAAGTATGTAACCCCTAAGTAAAACAATTTTAATTTTGTCTAAATAAATTATCTCTTGGACTATAAATAGTAATTTGAAATCTAAAAATATTTTCTACATAATAGTGTTTTTTTTATAATTTTTAGATATTAAATAAATTAAATTTTTTGATGACACCATGATGATGCAGTGATTACCTCATTAATGAACAATTTAAATAAAATGAAAAGATAATGTAAAATCTAAGACTTACACTTGTAAAAAATATATTGGATGAGTATATTTAGAACCCTTATCACCATATCTTCGAAATATATCAGTGTGGGACCTTTAAAATCCGAAACTCATTTTAATATAAAGTAACATTTCTTGACATTCCAAGAGTGCCCCTCCTACCTCTTATAAAAAGCCCCCACCTATACCTCCTTACCCACACCTCTCAAGACATTGTCTTGGCCAATATCTGGTTATTTTATCTCTCCACATCCCTCTCTTGATCCTAGAAGCCTTAACTTAGCCCGAAAGCTCTTAAAGAAACCCTTTTGTTTCAAACCAAGAGGAGTTACCCGATTTAAAGGTAATGTCATCACGTGTGTTCTTTTGTTATATTATGCTTCTCCAACCCCCTAAACTCTTTTTATTCCTATATATTGTAAAAAAACTAGTATATTCAATATAATAGGATGTTTTTATGATTATAATTATAGCTACACTTACACACACCCCAATTTGATGGTTAAAGAACATACTATTTCTGTGGATGGCGAATTTCTGCCTCATGAAATGATGATTGTTCAATCTTCTTTTAACACCTTTCATGGTGGCCATTAATATGTAACTAAATTTATATGTGATATATATTATTTTTATTTTTTCCTTATTCTTATGTATTTTTCATTTATGGAATTCCTTTATGGTTTCCATTATGGCTAAACGTGATATCTTTATTTTAGGAAGTGCAGACTACCACCCCCTCAAAGTGCTTTGATTCTATAATGCCATATGTGGAACATATGAAGAATGTAATTAATGATATTATATATGATATTGTACTGTAATTATAATATACCTTTATATCATTATTATTTCATTCCATTAAATACGAAATAGAAATGAAATTAGCGTTCATGCCTACGTATGGATTACCGTCTCCATGAATGGTGCATTTCATTTCTTACCTCTAAATGTTATGAAATATTATAAATGCATGTATATACTGGATATATATGATATATATGATATCAAAATCATTAATATAATTCTGGATATAATTTATATTTTACCACATGAACAACTTGTAATTATAAAGAGTTTATTTTTGACTCAAGTACCAATGATCGACAAGACGACTGTTATTAACTTAAATAATTACATAGGTTTCATAACATGGTAATAATTGATATAAAAGGAATAATGAACTTGAAAAAGGTTCTTAAGAAATTAAAAATTAACTCAAGTTTATTAATCAGGATATTAAAGAACGATTGTGTCAATTCGGACACGAGGTAAGGGACTTCGTCTCAATCTCATTTCATTGAGGCATATTTTGTTTTATACACAATTTTTTTATACGGTGTATAAACCCCTTTTAATTTTAAGTTTATTCAAAAGTAATATTTTCTATATGAAGCATTTAACTAAATGACAAAAGGGAATGTTTTTGTCATATGTATGCGGCAACAACGACTTCTCCACCGCCGTGAACATTATTTGAGTTTCATCTTCCTCTACAAGCCATAACATTTTTTAATGAAAAATAAATACCATGTTTTACTTTAATTTTATTTTGATATTGAAAATGGTTTTGAAAATATATTTATTATATCAATGTGTTTTTGATATCTTGTAATTGAAATGTGGAAATATTATGTTTCCTTTATACATGTTTCATGTGATATGATTATTTTATGGTTCATGGGAATTGTTTATGAAGACGGGTGGTTCCGTGATAAACTAAGGGCGGGTGAGCTCGTGATAGCTCTATAATTAATTGGGTAACATGAAGGGGTTAAACACTAATGTTTCTCCAAATAGATTTAGGGAATATACTGTGATGGGTATTCCAAATGTAACCATGAGGGTTACTCCCTACGTAAGAATGTTATGAATGCCTCAAGTTACCTTTATGTCTTATGATTTCTATGATTTATTCATGATTTTATGAGGTATGTTAAAGTGCTTATATTTTATGAGTAAAGTATGATTTCATTAATTATTATTTATACATTGACTAATGTTTTCATTTCATACTTTTATATCCCTTACTGAGCTTTTTATGCTCATCCCAAGTTTTAGAAATATTTTTCACAGGTCAAGGGAAAAGTACCTGATGTGATAATAGTGGCAAGGATGTTTCAAGAAATAATCCATGTTTTATTTTAAATATTTATCATTTTATGGTAAAAGTGAATATTGTCTTTAGTGTAACCACCTAGTGGAAATGTGGAATGAAATGCATGATTTATAATCGAATTATCTAAAACTCTAACCCTGAAAATATCCTCAATGCGTATTCTTTAAATAACTCAATATTAAGTAAGGTTTAAGGCATGGGGCCTTATAGTTGGTATTATAGGTCGGTTTAGATAACTTTAGGAGTTAGAATTATAATAAATGATTATCCAAAAATATTTTTTTATGGTCAAATTCAAATGATATAGCATTTGAAGATTACCATGTTGCTTCATCTAAGACATGTTTGTTCAGAATTGTTTTCTGCAGAGGAAACTGGGAAGCAGTGCTAGGGAGGCATATAGAAGGAAATGACCTTCTGAATCAGCATCCTGAGATGGTCGGAATTGTAACTGAACAGTTTTTTGCCATAATGGCGCAGTTGAATCAAGCGATAAATATTGGTGGTATCCATGAACGAGATCAGCTAGATCAACCATAGAGGAACATTTCAGTGGTGGAACATTTCATGAGGAAACATCTCCCATCATTCAGAGGATCATCAGACCCTGTGCTAGCTGAACGGTGGATTAAAGCACTGGAGATGATTTTCAATGTCATGGGGTGTTCAGACAATAAAAAGGTTAGTCTTGAAATTTACCGTTTGGAGGGTGAAGTAGATCAGTGGTGGTTGATGGTTAAAAATATCAGGGACACTGATGAGATTGATGCTCTCGACTGGGATGAATCCAAAGGTATGTTTCTTGAGAAGTATTTTCCTAAGGCTGTTCGACATACGATGGAAAAAAAATTCATGGAATTGAGGCAAGAGGATGAATCAGTTGCTTCTTATGAAGAGTGGTTCACTCGATTGGCAAGGTATGATCCAAATTTTATCCTAGACCTTGATAGTAAAATCAATCGTTTTTAATCAGGATTAAAGCCAAAATATCGAAGGGCTTTAGCTTCTCATGAGTTCAAGAGTTATGAAAACCTTGTTCGATGTATTTAGAAGGTGGAAATGGAGTTTTCTGATGATCAATTGTTCTATAAAAACCAACAGAAGAAGAAACTGAGGTGACAGGAGAAAGGGACGAATTCTTCAAAAAGGTCTGATGGTAAGAAAAATAAGTTTCCAATTTGTGTTAAATGTGGTAAAAGGCATGTTGGGGAATGTCTTATGAATTCTGGAAAGTGATACCGATGTGGTAAGATGTGACATAAGGCTCGTGATTGCATTGAAAAATATCAGGATGATGGTAAGACCAAATTTTATTTACAGTTAGTGAAATGTTTCAAGTGCAATGAGATGGGTAATTATACAAACAAGTGTTCGAAAAAGAGATCAAATGATGGGAAGTAGTCAGACTACAAGAAAAAAGGAGTGGTGAAATCATTTTCAACTACTTCAGTAGATGTTGGGACAACAAATGACGTGGTATCAGGTACATTGTTTATTTTCATAGATTATGCTAATGTGTTGTTTGATTCTGGGACTACACATTCCTTCATCTCTGAAAACTTTTCTAGTAAATTGGGAATTCCATCTCAATAAATGACTCCTAAACTTGTGGTAAAAACTCTTGGGTGAAACTTTGAGGAAAAAAGAATTTATAAGAGTGCTCCTATCAATATTCGTGGAAAGAACCTACTTGTAAACTGTATTGTTTTACATCTAGTATAGATTGATGTTATCCTTGTTATGTATTGGCTCTTTGTTTACAATGATAAGATTGATTGTAGGATAAAGAAGTTTCTTTTCAGAAAGACTTTCAGTTTGTGTACAAGAATGAACCCTTACTATTGGTAACATATCAAGAGGCTGAGAAACTTGTAAAAGATGGAAATTAATGTTACCTTATACATATTGTTGAAAACAAAGGAACCGTTCAGATTAATGATGTGCGAGTGGTAAATGAGTATCCTGATTTTTTTCTTGATGAGTTGCCTTGAATAATACCTGAGCGGGGAGGTGAATTAACTGTTGACTTAGTTCCTGAAGCTAATCCAAATTCAAAACCCCCGTATTGAATGGCTCAAATAGAACTTTTAGAGTTAAAGGAGGAATTGTAAGATTTATTAGAGAAAGTTTTTATTCGACCTAGCACATCACCATGGGGTGATCCTGTCTTATTTGTAAAAAAAGATGGTTCTATGAGACTTTGCATTGATTATAGAGCCTTGAATAACATCACTATTAAGAAAAAATGTCCTTTGCATCATATTTATGATTTGTTTGATCAGCTCAAGGGAGCTCAGTATTTTTCAAAGATTGACTGAGATCGGGGCACCATCAGTTGAAGGTAAAGGAAGAAGTTATTCTGAAGACCACGTTTCGTATAAGATATGGCCATTATGAATTTGTAGTAATGCCTTTTGGGCTAACCAAAGCACCTGCTGTATTCATGGACCTTAGGAATAAAATTTTCCATGAGTTCTTGTATAAGTTTGTGGTTGTTTTCATTAATGAAATTTTGGTGTTTTCTAAAAGTAACGAGGAGCATGAAAGTCATTTAAGGGTTATTTTTCAAACATTAAATGAAAATAAATTGTATGGGAAATTCAGAAAGTGGGAGTTTTTGTTGCATCAAATTTCTTTCCTTGGTCATATTGTTTCTAAAGATGGAATAACTATTGATCCTGCAAAAAAAAGGTTGTTGAAGAATGGCCAAGACCCACAAATGTAACTAAGATTCGTAGTTTTCTTGGTTTGGTAGGCTATTACCGAAGGTTTGTTAGAAATTTTTCCTGGTTATCTAGTCCAATGACTAAGCTAACTCGGAAGGGTGTTAAGTTTATCTGGACAAAAGAATGTGATGATTGTTTTCATGAGTTGAAAAGAAGATTGGTGAATGCACAAGTTTTGGCACTACCTTCCAGGAATGGTGAGTTTTTTATCTATAGTGATGCTTCATTGAATGGAATTGGTTGCGTTCTAATGCATAATGATCAGGTAATTGCTTATGCTTCACGTCAGTTGAAAACTCAGGAGGTAAATTACCCTACACATGATTTGGAATTGCTGCTGTTGTTTTCGCTTTAAAAATTTGGAGGCATCATTTGTATGGTGTAAAGTGTGAAATATATACTGATCACAAAAGTTTAAAGTATATATTCACATAGAAATAATTGAACATGAGATAGAGGTGATTGTTGGAATTAATCAAGGATTATGATTGTACAGTTCATTACCATCTGGGAAAAGAAAATAAAGTGGCCGATGCTTTGAGTCGAAAAAGTAATGCTTCATTAACAATGTTTCATTTGGAACATGATCATTTGGTTAAGAATTTAATGAACCATGGCATATAATTTTTTGGTGCAAGATGTTCTTCTGTTTTGTTTCAGGTATTAGTGAAATCTTCTCTATCAGAGATAATTAAGCAAGCAGAGAAGTAATACAATGAGTTGCAGAAAAAAGGTAGAGCTGGTTCAGAAGGGTAAGTTGCCATAATTCAACATTGATAATGACTGCGTTTTGAGATATTGGAAGATATTGTGTGTGCTGTGTGATTCATAGTTGAAGAGAGAGTTGTTATGTGAAGCTCAAATTTCTCCGTTTTCAGTTCATCCAGGTAGTACTAAGACGTATTGAGATCTTTGGGAGTACTACTGGTGGGATGGAATGAAAAGAGATATTACTTATTTTACTGTGAAGTGTTTGACTTGTTAACAGGTTAAAGCAGAGCGGCAGTTACCGAAGGGGATGCTTCAGCCTTTACCGGTACCAGAGTGGAAATGGGAGAATATATCCATGGATATCGTTGTGGGATTTCTGAAGACACCTCGAGGTAATATTGAAATATGGGTTATTGTTGATCTCTTGACTAAATCTGCTCATATCCTTGCTATACGAGATACTTTTTCCCTAAATCAAATTTCTTGTTTGTATCTTAAAGGGATAGTCAGGTTACATGGAGTTCCCCTCTCCATTTTATCTGATTCTGATCCCAGGTTTACTTCTAACTTTTGGAAAGGCCTTCAGAAGTCGTTGGGTACTGAATTAAATTATAGTACATCTTTTCATCCTCAATCAGATGGGTAGTCAGAACGAACAATTTAGAAATTGGAGGATATGCTACGTGCTTGATCAATGGATTATCAGGGAAGTTGGGACCAACATCTTTCTTTGGTTGAGTTTTCTTATAATAATAGTTTTCATTCTAGTATACAGATGGCACCATTTGAGGTATTATATGGGAAGCGATGTCGAACTCCATATTTTTGAGATGAAGTGGGAGAAAGGAAGTTGATGGGACCCAAATTTATAGATGATTTGGCAGAAAAAGATCAGCTGATACAGAGACACATGAGAACAGCTCAGAGCAGGTAGAAAGGTTATGTGGACAACAGGAGTAAGGATCTCTCTTTTGAGGTAGGTGATCATGTCTTCCTCAAAGTTTCACCATGGAAAATTGTGATGCGATTTGGTAAGAAATGAATTTTGATTCCAAGGTTCATTGGACCATATGAAATTTTGGAGAGGGCTGGATCAGTTGAATAACGATTCTGTTTACCTCCGAGTTTATCTCAGGTACACAATTTTTTTCATGTTTCAATGTTAAGGAAGTACATGCCATATCCATCTCATGTTTTGAGTCCAGAGGTAGTTCAGTTGGAGGAGAGTCTCTCTTATGAAGAACAACTAGTCCAAATTCTTGACCATAGGGAGCAAGTGTTACGGAATAAGGTGTTTCATCATGTAAATGTTTTTTGAAAAAAAATCATGATTGAAGAGTCAACATCGGAATCTGAAAATGCAATGAGGGATAAATAGCCCCATTTATTCGATAAGTAAATAAATTGCGGGGACACAATTTTCTAAGGGGTGAAGGATGTAACATCCCATGTAAGTAATGAATTATGGATTTTCATATCTATGACTATTTATGAATTAGATAGTGTTTTAAGAGGCTTAAAATGAGAATAAATCAAATCTTAAGCATAAAATTCTCTAATATTTTATAAAAGATTGTTTTACCGCCTTTTGATGGAGAACCATTTTTAAATCTATCATCTAAAACTTCTATAATCTATATTTTTCAAAATAAACTTATTCATTATAAGTGGGGCATTGAAATTTAATTTGGCTAAATTTTTGGTATTTTTTTGACAATGCTCATTTTTTAATGAATAGTTAACAATACTGCATTTTACTTCAAAATTGCTTTTTCATCTAATTTAATTACATAGATATATTGTTCTTTTAATTGGTTTTAAAGTTTAATTAGAATATATTTTTACCATTAAATCCAATGGTGGTCATTATAATTGATTTCAATTTGGAATTGGGAATAAAAAAGTGCCAAAATTTTCATAGATATTGTTTCAAAAAAACCTGCTATTTGTTTTGACAACGGGAATTATTTTTAAATTAATTATTGAAATTTATGTCTTTGGAATTAGGTAAAATAGATTCCATATTTGGAATCAGAAGTTCCAAATTATGCAATTAAGACTCTTTTGTTTTTGAACATTATGAATAGTAACGATAGTAATTATCTTTAATTATCGTGATTAATTAGTAATCGGGTAGTTAAGGATAATAAAATAATATCATAATAATAACAAATGACCCCAAAATGTGTCCTAATGCTACTGGTTGTGTCATGGTAGACCATGGGATGCCTTGTGCCAAACATAGGGACCCCATTGAATCACTTTTGGGTGATAGTGACACTTAATCATTTTATTTTTAAATAAAGGAGAATATCACAAAAGTATGTAACACCTAAGTAAAAGAATTTTAATTTTGTCTACATAAATGATCTCTTGGACTATAAATAATCATTAAAAAGATAAAAATATTTCCTACATCATAATAGTTTTTTTATAATTTTTAGACATTAAATAAATTAAATTTTTATGACACCATGATGATGCAGCGATTACCTCATTAATGAACGTTTTAAATAAAATAAAAAGATAATGTAAAATCTAAGACTTACACTTGTCAAAAACCTATGGATGTCACTCTATTTAACACCTTTAACGGTGTCCATTAAGATGTCACTCTATTTGTATATGATATATATTATGTTTATGTTTTCCTTATTCTTCTGTATTTTTCATTTATGGAATTCCATTATGGTTTCCACTATGGGTAAACGTGATATCTTCATTTTAGGAAGTGCGGACTACCACCCCCTCAAAGTGATTTGATTCGTTAATTTCATATGTGGGACATATAAAGGATGAAGTTAATGATATTATGTATTGTATCATACTGGAATTATAATATACCTCTATATCATTATGATTTCATTCCATTAAATAAGAAATAGAAATGAAAGTAGCGTTCATGCGTACGTACGACTTACCGTCTCCATGAATGGAGAATTTCATTTCATACCTATAAATGTTATGTAATATTATAAATTCATGTATATACTGGATATATATGATATATATGATATCTACATCATGAATATAATTCTGGATATAATTGATATTTTACCACATGAACAACTTGTAATTATAAGGAGTTTATTTTTGACTCAAGTACCAATGATCGACAAAACGACCATTATTAACTTAAATAATTACATAGTGTTCATAACATGGTAATATGTGACATAAAAGGAATAATGAACTTGAAAAAGGTTCTTACGAAAGTAGAAATTAACTCAAGTTTATTATTCAGGTGATTAAAGAATGATCGAGTCAAGTCGGACATGAGGTAAGGGACTTCGTCTCAATCTCCTTTCATTGAGGCATATATTGTTTTATTCACAATTTTCTTTTATATGGTTTAATAACCCATTTGAGTTTTAATTTTATTCAAAATGATTATTTTTTATACGAAGTGTTTTACTAAATGAAAAGAGGGAATGTTTTTGTCGTACGTATGCAGCGACAACGGCTTCTCCGCCACCGTGACCATTATTTGAGTATTGGCTTCCTCTACAAGACATAACATTTTTTTAATGAAAAATAAATACCATGTTTTAATTTTCTTTTATTTTGGTATTGAAAATAGTTTTGATAATGTTTTTATTATATCAATGTTCCTTTTATATCTTGTGATTGAAATGTGGAAATGTTATGTTTCCTTTATACATGTTTTATGTGATATGATTATGTTATGGTTCTTGGGAATTGTTTATGAAGATGGGTGGTTCCGTGATAAAATAAGGGCGGGTGAGCCCATGATAGCTCTCCAATTAATTGGTTAACTCCAAGGGGTTAAACTCTAAGGTTTCTCTGTAGAGATTTAGGGAATATACTGTGATGGGTATTCTATACGTAACCATGAGTGTTAATCCCTAAGTTAGAATGTCATGAATGCCTCAAGTTACCTTTATGTATTATGATTTCTATGATTTATTCATGATTTGATGAGGTATGTTAAAGTATTTATGTTTTATGAGTAAAGTATTATTTCATTAATTCTTATGTATACATGGACTAATGTTTTCATTTCGTACTTTTATATCCCTTACTGAGCTTTTTATGCTCATCCCAAGTTTTTGAAATGTTTTTCACAGGTCAAGGGAAAAGTACATGATGTGATGATAGTGTCGAGGAAGTGTGACGAAAGAATCCATGTTTTATTTTAAAGATGTCTCCTTTGATGGGAAAAGTGAATATTGTCTTTAATGTAACCACCTAGTTGAAATGTGGAATGAAATTCATGATTTATGATCAAATTCTCTAAAAATCTAAACTTGAAAAGATACTCAATGTGTATTCTTGAAATAACTCAAGATTAAGTACGGTTTAAGGCATTGGGGCTTATATAAAATCCATATAAAAAATACTCAATAAATAGACAATTATGTTTAATTTAATAAAAACTATTGAAAATTTCCTTATGGATAATTACCTCCTACCAAAAGGTAAGCAATGACATGAACTCATCAACAAAGGGCATCCTCTATCCATCACATAAAAACCCCGTCATTTGGAATGATTCAAGCATGATCTAGTGGAATAATCACTCAAAACACTAATACATAAAAAAAGGTTAGTGTATACGAAAGGGGAATAAAAAAGGGAAGAATAGGAAATAAAACCACTATATTCTATGAAAATAACAACCAATAACACCCCATATCAAGGGAGATCGATGGAAGGGAAAAAGAGGGAGAGAGTAGACATAAATAGTTCTCCCTACATATTTTGTTGAAAAAAACCAAAGGGTCTTTGACTGAAAATTATGGGAACTTCCTTATTAAGTTGATAGGGAAGTTTCTTATTAATGGACTAGCCATGAGGGCTGCATCGTGGCACTCCTTCACCCAACCAGGATATGGTATAACCCCTATAGTACATTATGTGAATACTTGAGGTAGAGAGGAAAACCCCCTACAAAATACCATTGCAACATTACCCCTATGGTCCCTACAATGATTCTCCTCTTCATGATAAGGCACTGTTATTGGGTCTAGCCTCCCCTCTCTCTTGACATGGAGCCTCCTTACTCTCAATCATGACACTCCCCCAATGGTAGATGGTCAAGGTGTGACCAACTTTCTCCATGAAAAAAGAAAAAAGAAAATATATAATATTTTACAAATCCAAAAGTACAAATAATATTCATGGTGTTATTACCTCCACCATGTTAGAACTTCTATGTGTAAGGTTTTTTCCAAATCTCAAACCATAAAAAAACACTACCGCACTACAAAATCCTCAACCGTGGCATGTTCCTCTCTAATTAAATGTTTGTTTCCTTGAAGTTGTCGTCATCAAATGACCTTCCTGCATAAGCTTTTTTACATAGATAAAAACCTGAAGAAAATTATGTAACACCGCAAATCCATCCACTATGGTGAAAAGTTCACAATATCATCTCTTCTTTTTTAGAATCTTTTACACATCACAATGTGATTGGAAGCCTATAGCTCCATTTTTTAAAGGGGGTCACCTCGATCCCAATCCAACATTCACTTGATCACAAAAAACACATTCTAATACTCTGTGGATGTCAAAAACCATCTCCTTGATATGTAATAACACTGATAATCTCAATCGGAATGCCAATTCTAAAAATAGCCCAACTTTTTCGACCAAAAAATTCAAATTCAATCTAAATTTTAATGATTATAAAGACTTGGGTAATAAAAACTCCCACTAAAGAACTTATCATCCCAAAGAATCCTCAGTGGTCCTTTATCTATAAATATTGACTTACAATGGTCATCAAATTACAACTTACTCACTACATTCTAACCAATAATTTCAAACGATCTTCCACTCTAAATCTCCAAGTACCACAACAAACAATTGATCAATATCCAAGATACCCATTCATTATCATCACTAATACTGAGATGGATCTCAACCAAACCCATCTATCCCAATACATACATGTTTCATTGATTGATTTATCCTTAGGCTCATGGTGGTCTCCACTATAAGAATTTACTTATAAGGGCCGATTCTAGGATCATATTACTCCTCAGCACAAAAATCACCAACTTAAACACATTATAAGTGGCCCATAGACATGATTTATGAGGTTTCCATACCACCACACACAATTCCTTGCAAAATATCTAGTTTATCCTACAATGGATAACCTTTCTTGAAAACACTTGGCCATACCCACCTACTCACCCTCGCATCTTCTGATCATAATGCCTTAATCCATGGAGGCATCATAAGATCATCCAAATAGAAAAACTAAGGTCTAAAACTAAAACTTGTTGTAATTACATGGTTGGGTCCTCAATCACCTAAACCAAATGTTATACTCTCTCCAAAAGTAGTGACACACCACTAATTTGACTCACTATTGGATTAGGAAAACTAAATCATGATCCCAATTCCAAAACTCTGAATATATAAAAAAACATATCTGAATCCCAAATATAGTTTAATGCAAAGAAATAGATACAATCATATTTAAATTCTCATTAAAATATAGTGTCATATTGACCATTTACCAACTGATATCACTACATCCATAACCCTTCTAATGATTGGGTTATTCCTCCATGACCAATTTTATTCCTCCAACTTTGGAGTATACTTTTTTAGCAATATATCAATCCAAAATTCTGATCTCCATAACCCACGCTCCATCCCTTATCATACTTAATGACTAGACATGACCACCCCTCCAATACCCATGATCTAATACAAATCACTAATAAAAACTCATTCTTTAATCATTAGGAACATCGTCCTCCAAATTCTTCATAATCCACCATCAATGAGGGTTATAACTTCCAATGCCCAGTGGCTTAATCCCCACCACACACATTTCAATCCAACTGATCCATTCTCACCTATCCTTGACAACCCATGTCAACGCATAATCTTAGATCAACCATTCAACTGAAATAGGATATATCCATGATTTCCTTATACACTATAGAGGAAACACATTTTATTTTCATCAAAACCCTTGGGCCACCATGTCGACAAGTTCCTCATTGATCATATTTGTCATCAGCTCTCAACTGACCAAAATGTCACATGTGAAATCTAATCACATCGCAAGTGTTCTTGTATACCATACCCCACTAAGATCCTACAAATAAACTATGAGAAGTTGGGACCTCAAGGTTTTTCACCATTTTCACTTATCCTCTCATGTTCATATAACCTGGAAAATTCCCAACCAACCCCCACATAATGATCTCACAAATCCATAACCTAAATCGGAACAATGCATACCCAACACACACTTCCCCTTACACATGATGGACTTTTATAAAAATCCATTTCATAACTCACTATCCTCCACCAAAGGTAGATTGAGCCACTTACAACCCCCTCAATGGATCTTGGACACTATAAATCATAGTCTCATCTAATCCCAATAGGTGTAGGAATCTATTCAATCCAATCATACAACCCGAATCATAATCTAATGATAAGATAATCATCAATCCAAGAATCTCATGTAGGAAAACTATCCTTCCCACTACATGTAAATATCATCTATCCAGAATTACTTTAGTTCTTTCTTTCCAAAATGATTGAAGGCATCTCACTCACACCAAGTCCAAACGCATGACCACCCACTTCTTGAGAAACATTCCAAACCATAAGCATCTAATCACTCTTTATTTATCCAATATACAATGATATAGGATCAGAAACCATAGTACAAGGAATCCTACAGATCTTACCCAATGAATCCAGATTCAATTCAAGCATTACTCCAAGTTCATCACATCATGAATGTTTATGTTATTTATCATGCCATTCTTCTACCCTCATATGAGTATCCACCACTTTAAGGAAATTCACATGCCATCAAATCCACTTGAGGGTTCTCACATACACATGCCAAGCATCTCATGCCTGAGCCAGCCACCCACTTCACCAGGAATCCACATACTAGAATACATCATCTAGGACTAGGATTACATCCACGTGCATATAATGACATTTCCCTAAGACGATTCTTATCGAGTAAAATCATAGCCATATGATTTGGTTAAATAGAATGATACTATCAATATATATATGAAAATATACCATATAGGTTTTTGATGGATCATTGATTAAAAAAACCATCACCACAATATCTTACAAGAGATCCATCACCATGTCATACAATTACTATACCGGAATAGATAGGGGCACTATAAATCCCTTGTATAAAGGGACTATATAGCTGTCATAGGAGAACATCCCATGTTACGGTCCAAATAAAATTTCACTAAATAAAATATGGTGGTCCATTAAATTAAAATACCACTATAAATTTATATATATAAAGAGAATATAAGTTGTTTTTGACACTTTAAACAAACAAAACTTCTATTTTTAGTTATATAAATCACACACAAGAAAAAAAATTTCATGTGGATCATACATGAAAATAATAATACATGTATGTTGGACAATTTCCAATGGTCCAAAAACAAAAATCATCAATATTAATTTCAATTACACACATAACTCTTGAATAAATATATTGATCATAGTAGAAAAAATCAAGAACATCCACCCCCATCCTTGGTAACCCAAACCTCCAATAGAAAAAGTTATTCATGATGATATAATATGAGGTCTATCATAAACTCCAACACATACCTATTACCTATTAACAACACCCTAATTAGTAAGGTAAGAATAAAAACCTTGATAACAATTTTTAACACCCCTAGATCAAGATCACACACATGTATGTAAGCTGGGGAGTCATATGATATTAGGTGAAACTCCGTGTACACAAGAGGATGTGACTATCATCGAGAGTTTAAGGTGTTGTCATGTGGGGACTATAAATCATATTAGAGTAAAAAAACATATATAAACAATAAACACAAATAATAAATAATTATTTTATGAGGAATGAATAAAATATAACCATGCTATATCAAATGAAATACGGTCATCCAGTCATACATCCCAACTGATTTCCCAATGAGCTGATAATTTATAAAATAAATAATTAATCGAAATTAAATATTATATAGGCTCTATTACCACACCCAAGACTCACCACCTCATTCTATCCATGATATAAGTATTTATCTTGAAATACTGGGCCTTTCAAGAACCTATGCCAATGGACATTTGGTTTGTGTAGGTTTTAATGTTCCATGACCACCCAAGTAGGGTGTGATTAAAACTCATCCCACCACCAAAAATGGTGTCCCTAAATTAACTAGTAAATATAATTTATGCACATATGATATTCATAGGATAACAAATAAATGATCGGGGAAGTAAAATAAAATAGTCACTATTAATCCTCAGGTTCTAAGGTGACACCCAAGGTTGAATATTCCCACATCAAATAGTGACAATTATCTACAAGTGAAATTCATACCATAAGGGGAAAATGAGGCCCTACCTTGGAATTTTTCATTACCATATCATCTTTGAAGAATAAAACTATACATAAATTAGGAGTATAAAAATTGATTCGAACCTAGGAGAATCTCTCCCCACCCTGGTATCATGTAACATCTCATTAGGAACCTAGGGAAAAGATATCACCACCATTGAAATATATCCTACATCATATAGGTAAGAACATTGGGGCATACTAACTCCCCATATGGAAGCATTTATCATATCAATAATCAGGTATATAGAGGCACATACACTCCTTTTCTAAAAACATAATTCATTTTATTAGCTATTCAAAGTGATATTCGATATCTAACTGGAAACATATAACATATTATAAGGTATATAGAGTCATATTTACTACCCTTATCAAAATATACATCTTTCAATTAGGTACCCAATGGAATATCAACTCTTCTCCTTGAAACATATATCATATCATCATGTATCTTGAGTCATATTCACTCCCCAAAAACAAAAATATATCATATCATCTGGTACCTATAGGCATATATTCTCTCTTCCTAGAAACATGTTTTATACCATCAGGTACCCAGAGGCTTATCTGTTCTCATCATAGAAACATATATCATATCATCATGTAATGTGAGGAATATATGATCCATTCTTAGAAACATATATCATTTCATATGGTGCCTGAAGGCATATATACTCTCTTACTAATAATATATAACACATCATTAGGTACTCCAAGGCATATTCACTCCCTTCCAAGAAACATATCTTATCTTAGGAAACTTGAGGGCGTACCTGATCCCTACCTGGAAAAAATATCATATCTTTATAAAACATGGGAGAATACCCACCCCTCTCATAGAAACACATATCATACATAAAAAAGGGCATCTTGGCCTACCCTATTAGCTCACCCTCTCAACAAATATGTTATTCACATAAGGCCTAAGTTGTCATTTTAAATCACACCTTATTATATAACCATCCTTATAGGATAATCCCATTAGGAAAATCTCGATAAAAACAAACATCACACTGAACCCATTGATATTCCTATTTTTCCCTCATGGGTATCCCCTAGGGCCCTTCATATCTATTATGGAATGTTTTCACTAGCACTAATACATATCCAACGCCCTATAATTTTATCTTATCTAGTAGAAACTTTTTGGACCCTAGCCTCAAGATGAAAGTCCAAAACCTTCTTCAATTCAAAATTGAAACCTAGTTCTGCTAACTAGGGACCATCTTTGGAAAAATCGCACAAAGGCCTTTGCAATCCTGATCCCACATCCATTATCAATTCCCATAACCCTCAATATGGACCATCTTAAATCTCCTTTAGGATAAATCTCAATAATATCATTTGAATAAAACTCTCTCAATCACACCACATCATGTATCAAAGGACTCATCCGGATCATGGAACTCACTAAGAGTCCAATCTACAATCATAAGGGTGTTCCTGATCATGAATGATATGTATAATCATCTCACTCATCAAAACTAGGTATAAGACTGTTATAATTTTTTAACCAACCTTAGGAAACTAACCTAGGCAACACACATCTCATAATAAGCAATAAAACCTATCCAAATCCTCTCATGCATCTAACTAACATATTCTATCCCCTTGCTGACATATTCTCCTAGAGACTCCATTTCCCACAGACATTTCCGGACCACCTGCTACAAATCCAAGAGGCTCAAAACTATAATACCTCTATATATAAAACATTCATTAATTTAATGTAATTTATACCTTGTTTGGGGTCCATGAATCTCATACAACACATTTGTTATAAAACACTAAACCATCAATGATCGAGGCATCAAACCTATGTTCAGGGGTCCATTCTGTCCCTTGACATTTGGTTTATTTTATGGAAAAATAATTAAGTAATTAATTAAATATTATGGCCAATACCACATCAGTGTAAAGACCACAAGTCATATACTATATAAAAAATCATATACATTTGTGTGATGTTCAATGGACACCTTCCCCATACATGGATTCATTCCCCTTAAGAAACGTCGACCACCATCACCCAAGATCATCTAAAACTCATCCAGGCTCATACTATCACCTTCGATCATATATCAACGAAAACATCCAAAATAAATAATTACAAAAATTGATATTTAATTATTCAATATAATTCAAGAATTAAAAATTACCTAAAATTTCGCAATTCCTTCTCAACATACCGAAACTATACCCAACCACACTTGGAAGGTCCATGGAATACTCCGAACACTATCCTAAGAAAATCCAATCCCTACCAACACCCGATCAGTAGCCAAGTCTATTCAATTTTATCAAATCCATAGAATTAATTCATAGGGAAATTTTCCTCCAACCAAATGGTGATCAATATTTTGAGGTAATCATCCTAGAAATTCCTTTATCCATCACATGAAAAAACTATATCATTTGGGATGGTTCTACCATGTTTTGATAAAATCATCACTCAAACTCCAAAACCATAAACAATGAGATTAGTTGATATAAAATGGGAATAATAATAGATGGAAATTTAGAGGGAATACTGATTGGATTTTTCTATGAAACACTAAATACCAAAATACATTATTCATCAATAGTGAATCCAGGAGATCATCACCATCACAAATATTGAGATGATTCTTAAAAACACCTATATATCACAAGACACCCAATAGTCATTGAATGATTCATCATTATTTTCATGGTAATCTCCACCATTATAATCTTATCAGAATTGTGGAATTTAGTGTCACGTTACTCCCCACCATAGAAATTGACTTCTGAAACAAATTCCTAGTGGTCCATTAATAGTATCAATGTTTTCTCCACCTAAACCCACCTAATATTATAAAAAACACTATTTAGGCCTCCTCTAAACAACCACTCTTGAAAATTATCATTTATACCCACTAATCTCCACCATATCTCTTGATCACAGTTCTGTTGTCTATAGAGGAATCATGAGATCAAAAGGACACACACACAAAATTATGAAACTAATTATTATTCCATGATTGTATCCTTAATCACTCAGACCGTCAATCATACTCTTTCTATGAGAAATGATGCACCTCTGATTTGACTCATTCTTAGATCATAAAATATCCTTCCCAATCTTGATACCGACACTCAAATTTCATCCAACTCTTCATATAAATATAAATTCTTTTACCAAATAACTATATAAAATTATATTTTACTACTCACTAGTATCCAAGTAGCATCTTGACTATCTATCAAATGGTCTCATTGCATCAAAAACCCTAATAACACAATGGTCATACCTACATGACCAACTCGATGATCCCTATCATAAGAATATTATTATCATTTATTTTTTGAACCAAAACACTGATATCCATAGTCCACACTCTATCCATTATTTCATGTAATTACTAGACATTACCATCCCACCCATACCTAAGTGAAAATAAAAAATATTGATTGGTACCCATTTATAGATCACTAGGAACATCATCCTATGTATTCTTTGAAATCTCACACTAAAAAGGGTCACATCCTCTAATAGAGAATGGCACACTCCCCACAATATCTATTCCCTTATACTACTCATCGATTGAAACACCTGATAATATTCCATCATCACACCTACATCACCCCTCTTGATCCACACTCACCCATCCATGAAAACTGATGCCATGGCGCAGTACCATATCAATTGTTCCACTGCACACCTATCTATCCACGATTTCGACATCCATTATAGAGTAAAAACCTCCCTTTTGTATCAATACACTTTTTCCACCACGATCGAAAGAACCTCACTAATCACATCAATTCTACACCCCTGACAGACCAAAACCTCACACCTCAACCATGATCTCATCCCATGTGAGATCATATAACAATACCAAATAAGATCCTTCACCTCTCCTTTAAGAATTTAGGAACTAAGGGGTACTTTCCATTATCATTGTACCTCTTAGGTTCCTGAAAACTGAACAATTTTCAATGAACCCACACAAAATCTTCTTACCAACACATAACCCCAATAGGAATTGTACTTACCTAGAATGAAATTTTCCTCACACATCATGTATTTTCCTATAAATACACATCAACACACACTATCCTCTTCCAAAGGAAGAGTGACAAACTAAGAACCTAGTCATATATTTTTTGCACTATACATATTAGTCTCATATGTACCCAACTAGTGTATTCTCTTACAAAACCTCATCAAAAAACATGATTCATTATCTAATGAGTCACATATCAAAAAACCTAGGCTCTCATACATGATAGTTGACCATGCCCCATTTCATTTCATCCTCAACTATTCATAATTTACATTTTTCTTTCTTTCGAGTAAGGAAAAAGGTATCTCACTCGCACTAAGTGCATTAACATGATCACCCACTACTTTAAGGGATATATAACCATATAAATCCAATCTAAATTTATCTACCCTATATATAACCTTCAAGGATCCGGAATCATAGGTCTAGGCATCGAACCAATTATACCTAATTAATTCAGCCTCAGTACGCGATGTACTCCAAGTGACTCACATCATGAAATTCAATGAAATTCCACATGACATTATTCTACCCTCACAAGGGTGTCATTATCCTCAATGAAACACATGGTCTATTACAACCAATCTTGTGTTATAAAAAATATATATATTAGGAATCACATGACCACACTGGCCGCCCAATACAGGTCACTATTCCCCATTGATAATTTGAATATCAAACTACCCTTAATGACCAAGATCACATTAAATTATATATAACAATACAATAAAATAATGATTCATAATATTTAAAAATATAGCCATATTTTTAGAATAAGTGGAATTACATTAAGAATATATACAATAAAACAACATAGAATTTGTTATTAACACTTTATGTAACTGAAAAAACATCACAGTCACCTAAAATTGATACATAACCAAGGCATCTGATGCCTATACTGACCCACCAAGTGTCACTATACATATCTTTGATGAAGGTATTGCATAACTATAATTAGTTAACATCCAATGATAGGATCCACATAACCTATTGTTTGGAAAAATATTTCGGTTTTACTGATTATAATTCCACCAAAAATTTAGATAAGAAAACACCGTATAACTTATTATTGAAAATTAAAGCAATTTAATCCCCCTTCATTAATGATATAAATCACACACAAGAAGACAAATGTCATGTGAATCATATTTAAAAAGAATTATGCATGCACACATGCCTCATTAAAATGATAAAATAGATTAAAAAATAAATAATAATATAAAATATTCATATCATTCTTGAATACATATCTTAATCATAATTGAAAAAATGAAAATCACATGTCCTTGATAAACTAGACTTACCATTGAAAAAGGGGTTCATGATGCACTAGTATGAGGTCTCTAAAATTATTTAAAATGTAACAATTCATTATTTACCATTAACCAAATAGTATGAAATGGAATATATGTATTGATACAACTTTCTATCATCCCCTTACCCAAGACCACTCACTAGTGTTCGGATTGAAGAGTCATTAGACTTCAGGTGTTCCTCCCCACCCAATAATAGCTACTAACTAGTAGTGAGTGTGTAAGGTGTTAATATAGGGAAAATATAACATCATATCATATTAAAAATAATAATATTAATAACCATGATATATAGATAATAAATAAATATATTATGGAAAATAAATAGAACATATCTACGCGATATCAAATTAAATGATGTCATGCAGTCTTAAATACCAAGTGTTTTAACACCAATTCAATAATATATATAGTACAAATTGAAAAAATAAGTTAAATACGTAATTGGATCTAATTAATTTCTTAACATTAACCTACTAACTTATTCCAATAAATTCGACTTGCCTATGAAATACTAGGCCTCTCCCCTACCCACATTTATGAATATAGGGTTTTCTCATGTACCATAGTGTCAGGACCCCCTTATTAGGGTGTTTGTAAAACCTAGTATTCCACCAAAAATAGTGTACCTAACATATCTAGTAAATAAGGTGACTACACATGTGATATTCTCAGGATGACAAAAAATTATTGTGGAATAATGATAAAAAAATATTCATTGAACCTCGAGTTCTAAGGTGATACCTGAGATTGACCATACCTATATCACTTGGTTCCATATGTGTCTCAGTGTCATGTATATCCATTAAGGGAAAAAGGTTCCACCCTAGAATCAATAATTATATTATCATCTAGGGTTCAACTTAATAACTCTATATTTTTACTACAAATGTTAACATCAACCCATGGGAAACTCTCCTCACACTATAATCATGTAAAATCTCATCAAGAACATGGGGGAAAACTAACCCCACCCTGGAAACATATTATACATTATATCATCAGGAACATAGGGACATACTCAATCACCATTTGTAACCATATATCATATAATATATTCTATTACTCATATGAATATCCATTATATTTCTATTAATACATATCATGTCATAAAGTACCGTGATTGTTATCTGCTCAACTTGAAAAAATATAAAATTTCATTAGGAACCCAAAGGAATATCCACTCCCTTCCAAGAAACACATATTATTTCATTAGATACCTTGAATTATAATTAAACTCCTCCAAGAATCATATATCATATCATCAGGTACCTAAAGTAACATACTCTCCCCTCCCGGAGACATATATCATGTCATAAGGAACCCGTAGGCATATATTCTCATCACCTAGAAAAATATATCATATAATTATGAACCTAAAGTAATATCCAATATACATTAAGTAACATATATTAAATCATCAGGTACTCAAATTTTCATCTTCTTTACACATGGAACCATATATCATGTCATCATGTACCTGGAGGAAAATACGCTACCTTCCTAAAAACATGTATCATGTTCTCAGGTACCAAGAATAATACCCTCTCCTCGACTAGAAACATATCATATTTCAGGAAAATCAAGGGAATACCTAGTACATAATTAGAAAAAAATATTATATCATCATGAAACCCAGGGGAATACCCACTCCCCTCCTAGAAGAATATATAATACCCACAAAAGGTCATCACAAATCACACCAAAAGTTCACCGCCTTAAACATGGTGTTAACCACTTGATGATTAACATTGCATATCAAAGAAAATATCATAATAAAATCATCTTCATAGGAGGATCCCTTTAAGAATATCATGATCAAATAAACATAACACACTGAAACCATCAAAATCATCATCCCACCTTCTTAGGAATCCACTGGGATCTTCGAGACCTATCTCAGTCTCTACTCACTATAGCTAATCCATATCTAAAACCCATGGTGTTCTCACATCCTATAGTCCCTTTATTGACACTAGCCTCAGGATGTAGGTTTAAATCCTATTTTAATTCCATGTCGCAACCTAATATTGGTAACTAGGGATTATCCCCAATTAACTCACAAAAAGGCCCTTGGTATCTTGATTACAAGTCCTTTAGTAATTCACATGAACTTCATTATGGAACATATTATATATCCCATTTGAGAGGTATCAATCACACCATATGAAGGAAACTTATCTCTATCACACCACATCTAGTCCCAAAGGACTCATCCTACTAATGGCACTCATCAAGACTTTGATCCACTCTCACGAGTGTGTTCCCTACCATATATGAAACATAATATCATCTCACTCATCACCACTGGGCCTAAGACTCTCAGTTATTCCCAAATAACCATTGGAAACTAACATAGGGTATGTGAATATAACACCACATACCATAATCAACCCATAATTAAAAGATTTATGAAAAGATTTTAACTTTATTACCTTCCTATGATCTTTTAAATCGATAGTTTCAAAGAATTTGGAAATTAAATTCATTATAATGTGGAAAATTTTGCACAATATGAATTATCTACATGAAACATATTCTGTATAGTTTCATAATTTCTTTGTTCAAGGTAACTCCCATATTCGAAATCATATCATTACTAATAATCCAACACATCCTTAATCCATGTGACAAACATTGAAAAAATTAGATGATAAAAACAAATTGAATTAAGGGGAATAAATGAAAATAATTTCATTATTCCATTTTTTAACCTTAAAATTTCATAAAAAATTTACCTTTTCCATAATAAATATTGACCAAAAATATTTATTTAATTATCTATGAAAACAAAAAACTTGTTTAATAGTTTTCCAATAGTATTTCATAATCATTCAAAAATGAAGAATCATAGTCATGAGGGTTTCTTATAAAAACATGGAAAACACATGAATACTTAGTCATTGGAAAAAAATCACCTTTAAAAACGGTCCATGATTTTTAAAAATACATAATATTAGTTTATTACGTTCTGAAATTGACAATTTTACATAAAAATATTTTTAAATTATATCATGTTGGTACTTTAGAATATTTTCATTAAATTCATCCTTAAAATAACCCAAATAATAGAATCAACTAACTGGATAATTCTCATATCTGTTAAGAGTAACCTATCCCCAGTAAACTCCATCACTATATCCAATTCACTAGAGAGCTATATCAGGATCACCCATCATTAGAGATATATTAGGATCACTTTTTATTCATAAAAAAATTTCCATAAACTATAAATTGAATAAAAAAGATATAAATTTATCTGAAACCATAAAACTAAATTTAATTTTCTTTTAATCCCATACGAAATATTTTTTTATCTTATTTTATAAATATGAGAATAAGATTATATTTCCTTAGATTTTTTTAAAACATAAATTTTTTAAAGTATTGAGAATTTTTTTCTTAGAATGTAACCATGGAAAATTTTAAATAAACCTTAAAATAAAATATCAGTCATGATGGTGGGAAAATATATTCATTTGATAATTTTTTAAACAAATATTCTTTTCAAACATTGTTAATGGATGTCAAAAATGACTTATATAGAAAATTAAAAAAATATTACTTTTTAAACCATTGTAATAAAAGTAACGAGTAGTTGAAAACTACATTTAAACACTTTTCATTTTAAATAAGAAAATTATTGAAAATTTTAAAATAACCTTTAAATATAATAAAATTATTTGTAAAGAATACTTTAAAATAATATTTTGAAATTAGAGTCCCTTACCTCGAGTCCCACACCATTTCATTAGTATGTCTACACTCCTGAGTAATAAAATTATATTAGTTTTATAATTTATTAAGGAATATTTTAATGGTTACTGTATAATATTTATTATATTAATTTCACTTTTACCATGTTTTATTTAGTTACTAAAATGGTTAATATCATGTTGGATGTTTTTAGGATGTTCAACTTATAATTCCAAATTGACTTCTGTAGGTTGACTATGGGTGAAAGAATAATTATTTCATAATATATATAAGATTAATATTTAAATGATAATAATATTTATAAATTAAATACAATTTATAATAATATATGAAAGTTTTAAATACAAAATTAACAACATCACTCCATGGAGGTGGCACTCCATGTATACACATGAAACAATATTATCATTTTTCAACAGATGGAAGAGTAAAAAGGTAAGAAACAGATTATATTTATAGAATAATAATTATTTCATTAATATAATTTATATTCTTTAAATAAATAATAATAACCATCATTTTGAGGTTAAGATAAAAACATAAACACATTTCTTTGTGGTGGGTAATAGTCCACATGTATCCACGAGCGACAGTTTCATTTCCCACTGGATGGAAAATAAGATAAAAAATAGTTGTTATATAAAAATATTGACATTTATGTATATAAAAGTTACTTAATTTATCCTATAATTATTTGTATAAAATATTTTAATGAGGTAGAAGAAGAAATAAACTTGAAAATACCCGGTTAGGAGTTATACATCTTTTTTGAGAAACCTCATTTTTCTTACACCTTAAGCCTTCTAAGTTTGTATTTTTATGGGACCAAAACCTCAAGAAAATAGAGAGGAATTTTGGAAAGGTATTTATGTAGATATTGGTTGAGATAATGAATAACTATTTTTTATTAGGATATGAGAGGATATTCAATTTTATTAGTGAAGTTGATGGCAATCTTGTAAATACATATAATATTAACATTTAATACTGGTATAACTCTTTTGAAATGGATCCAAAGTGACATATATTAAAATATGTGGAGGATAAGGTAAAAATATAATATAAAAATAAAATTTATATTGGTTAAGGTGTAATTTTAATTCATATATTTTTTTTCTTCCCCTTCGTTAAACTTGTTTGACCATAACCATTGTAATTGTTTCAATATTTAAGGATTATGAAAGTAATTTTAATAATTAAAATTCGAAAATATATGGAAATTAATGATATACTTGAAAATTTTACATCCATTATATTTATAATAATATTCATATGGTATATAAAGAATTAAAAATAATTTTTAAAAATTAAATACCATTTAAAATCATTTTCAGGACTATTCCAAAAATTTGAAAATAAAGGAATAATGATAACAATATAATTCGAATTAAAATACATAAATTATAAATTATTCATCATAATTATCTATAAAATTGTTTTAATACCATAAATAAAATAAAAAATTTCACTTTTAATATTTTTAAAATCATTTATTTTATTTTCCACTGCTTTCACTAGTGTTGTATTGACGTTGTATAATCATTTTACATAATTTTACAATATTTAAAATTGAAAAATAAATTATGAAAATTAATTTAAATTATTATAAATAATAAGGTTTATATTTTTTCATTCATAATATATATTTACTCATATCATAATCATGATATTATTTTTAATAATTAAAATTAGAAATAATGACATTTTATTAAATATAACACTTCCTTCTCTTAGAATCCAACCAATATCTCAAGGTAAGCCAAACAATATAGTCCAAGAAGGAGGATAGTTTGAGAAACCTCTTATATACATAAATATTATATTTCTTTTATGAAGTTTTTTAACCTTTTCAACTTAATATTAATTTTTACTCTAATTTATCTTTACTATAGTAACTGATTTTTAACTCGGTAAATTATTTTTGTGACCATAAATAAAATTGAAATTATAAAAAAATATGGAAATTTCAAGTACAAATTTTAAATCAATTTTTCAAGATTAAATTTATAGAGGTTTCAAAAATCAATTATAATATAATTGAACAAAAAATAATGATTTGTTTGAGAAAAACATATTTTAAGCATAAAAATAAAATTATTCTACAGTAAAATATAACGTTGATTAATATGGAATTAGCAAGATAATTTTAACAAAATATATCTTATATTACTTTTAAACCAAATTCCAAAATTAAGGGACTTTTAAATTAAATGATTTAAAGAAAATTAATGAGAGGATTACATAAATTGACATTTTTCACTTTTCACTCAGAAATTAATATATTCATAAAAATCACAAAAATTAATTATAATAATATTATGAAATTATTATTTCAAATATTATTTCCATTTTAAAAAAATCTAAAAGTTATAGAAATGAATTATAAAATCCATGCATGAAATGTAATAAAACTATTTTTGAAGCATGAAATGACTTTATTGAAATTAATTTACTAATAACCATAATTTAATGAAATCTAATTCATGAAATTTATTATTTTAATACATTTTTTTCATTATAATTATTGATCAATAATGATTAATTAAATCTATTAAGATAAAAATTCATTACACACATAAAAATAGTTTTATGAAAAATATCTCTTTTACCTTCAAAAGATTTTATCTTCAATTCCAACAAATTGAAAATAAATGTATGATTTATTATTTATTTTATTAATAAATTTTTTTGCACATATTTCATTATACAATTATACTCATTCAAACCTTCCAGACCAATTTTAGGTCTTAACAACCATATTTAAATAATAATGTATCAGGGTTTATTTAAGTTCAGTCTTGCGCATACCACACACTATCATGTATATTTGTTTATAGAAAATAAATTATAATATACTCAGGTGTTACAATTCATTTCATCCGAATCTATTGGTCTTATCCTAGTACTCTTGTACATCTAGTTGGTATCTTATCTATCCTTTATGACATAATCACTGAGCAAATCCATTTCCCACAAACATTACAAGAGCACCTTCTCTGAACCTAGAAGGATCAAGGATATAATATATCTAGGTCAACTATTTTCATTCCATTCAATTAATTCATACCCCTATAGAGTACATTTATTTAATATCACATATTTATTTCAACCCCTCATCCACAATTGACCTAGGCATCAATCCGGTGTCCAAGGGTCCATTGTGAGCCTTGAGATTTTTTTTATTTCAAGGGAATTTAATAAAATAAATCATTTATATTTAAGTGAATAGTCCCATTAGTTGAAATAATATATATAAAATGAATCATAACAAAATAATATATATTTGGGTGATGTTTAAGGACCACCTTCATTATAAAATATGAAATTCCCCTTAATAAAGATTGACCATCATCAATTAAGCTCATTCTAACCTCATCCAATATTATAACATAACTTGAGCTCTTATCCCAATCCACAATATCCAAAATAATTAATTATTATAATGAATAATTTATTATTCAATTTAATTCATGAATTCATAATCACCTAAAATATCATGGGCCATATTGCTTAACTAAAACCACAACTAACTACACTTTGAAGGTCTATCCAGTATTCCCAACACTATACAAAGAAATATCCCTATTAACCAACACTTCATTAGTAGATAATTATATAAAATTTCTTGACAAACCTAGAAAAATATTCAAAAAGAAACTTAATTTAAATTAAAAGACATACAAGGACATGTGATCATGATCTTGGGATATCCTATATCTGTATCACACAAAATCAACATCGTTCACGGCCATTTGACCATGATGTAGTGAAATCATCACTCAAAATCCTAATTCATAGAAAATAAGATTAACAATTATCAAAGGTTAATATGAATAGAGGGGATAAATGTAAATCATATATCTAAAACCAATAAAAATAACCATGATAAAAACCCCATATCAAGTGGAATCGATAAAAGGGGGAAAGAGGGGGGATTTTCAATTGAAAAGGATCTGTCTTCATGGTTGTTCAACAATAAAAGGGTCCAAAAATGAAATTATGGGACATACCATATTAGATAATGTTAGGGAATCCGCTTAGTCATGGGATGACCATGATGGTCATTCTATGATGATGCTTCACCCATCCAGGTCACGATGTTGCCCTTGTGGGTCATGACATGACTACCCAAGGCAAAGGGGATAACCCCCTAACTAAAACCTTCATGATGTGACCCATATGGGCTATGTCATGATGACACATTTCATCATATTTCCCATCCATTGGATACATCCTCCCCTATATTGTGTTATTATGCCACAATTATATTATTCATGACACTTCTCTCCCACGACAGACCATTTTGGTCTTAAATAAGGGTCATTGTGTGACAAAATTTCGCCACTGAAAAATCAGTTATGATATATATAGTATCTAAAAAATATATTCATTATATGAGCCTTTGTAGTGAAAAACCTCCACCATGGTGAAATCTTCTTTTCCATGGTTTTTTATCTTATCCAAAATCCTAAAAAATAACACTGTTCCATAAATACCCTAGTTGTGGCATGACTTTTGTCTACACAAGACTCATTGCCACATGACATCCACATGTTAGGTTTTTACATTATACAAAAACATAATCAAAATAAAACTATTCTACGAATCCCTTAACAACAACATGAATTCTTCCCACTCAGCTACCTTAACAGCATAACCCTCACACATAGGGGCATGGTAGGAAACCCACAACCAAAATCAGCAGAGGGGTCACCCCAACCCCAATCCAATATTAAATCATGATCCAAATAAAATATCAAGGATAAATCCACATACAAAACCATCTACTTTATATATTATAATGATTTAAATCTTGATCCAAATACTTATTTTCAAAATTTCCCCTAGCTTGAAACAAAAAAGTTAAAATAACTTTCAATAGCCATAATGATGTGGTTATTTATAATGTTCTAGTAATTGAGTGAGCAGTAAAATATATCCGGTGTATGGAAATAGGTTATCGTTATAGGATATATTACATAGGTTTGGGAAATGTGAGGTTATATATCATTGCATATTTTTTTATTTATGAATTTGTCGATATGTAAATAATTATTTCTATGAATGACTGCCTGAGTGGGATTGGGGCCCATGTGGATTTGGGTATGGGGTGAAACCAAAAATCTTGGATATTTTAAAAATTTATGGATGAATAATCACCCTTCACTACTCTCTCTTATTCCGGTTGTGAATTAGTTTTGGTAATGTGGTTACGATTTGCGGGGGTTTTAGATTTGGTTGTGGTAGGACGAAGTTACAATTATGGTATGATGTCTATTGAACCCATAAATTCCATATTTTATTTTTAATATATGTTTTATCAGGATCCTATATTTGTGATGAATCATGATAGAGAAGATAGCCCAGTATGAAAATCATGATAAAAAGAAACATAATAGCATGCTTATAGTAATGTGATAATGAATCAAATTTCTTAACAAAGCCCATGAGATTTAAGATCTCACCACAATCATTAGATATTTATGAATTTGATATCAATGATAGAAGAACATATAATAGAGTATCAAAATCTATGAGAAAATAAAAATGAAGATTCTATAATCAACAGAATTTCTCACTCCCCGAGGAATGATGACTTCAAAAAATTTCACCAAATATGATGATGTGGTGGTAAGAGCCTCCCATTAAGAGTTAGTCATATATTTATCCTATTTATAATGTACATAAAGGCTTTCCATGTTATTCACTATCATGGTAAATCTACTACACTTTATTAATAATCATTTTATTTGACAAGATTGTGCTTATAAGATCATCAATATCTTAAAAAAAGTCACATATGCATATATAATTCATTGAGGGGGGTTAATAATGTATAGAATTCATTATAGTTATCTACAATATAGTAATGTTATGGTAGAATTAATATTAATTACATTGCACAGTTTTTCATGGAGAAGTTCATATGTATCACTAGTTTCACATGATATTTAAATAAACAAAAAGGATGCATCAAAAAATTGTGGATATATTTTTGATTATTGAATTTGTTCCAATTATATTGAATAATCTTAGTGATTATAACTTTTATTTAATAGTAAATTAAAATAGAGAATCATAAGCACATGAGTTATGAACATGTATCTATTTATGAGTTAAACAACTTGAGATAAAATAAGATCTTAAATGAAAGAAGAAAATTAGTGCATATTGATGGAATAAGAGAATTATAAACATGATATGAAATTTATTAAATAGAATAGTAGAATCTAAATATGATATATATGCATAATTTTTTTTCTCATGGATACTCCACATTATGGTGTGTTAAGAAGAATAAATGTCAATATTTAGAGAATAGAATATAGACCATATGTTTTATGGGTCATATTATATTTAATAATGTTAATCCAACTTTAATATATAACTATGGATGTTTTTGCACTAATTTAAGATTGAAAACCCAAGTGGAATAACTTCAATATGATATTTGAGTCAAAATATAGCATTATTTCATGTTTTTTGTTAGAAATAGTTTAATAAGGAAAAAATAAATGAGATATTTTTTATTAGGAAAATATTTATATATACTTGATAGTAATATGTAATAGTTGTTTTGGATATATTTTATGATTCCTTAAATATTTATTTAAATTTTATAATCAATTAGATAATTTTAATTGAACTTATAGTGGTAATAATTTAATATTATGAAAATAGTATAACAACATGAAACAAAATTCATAGTGTGTGTTCAATGAACTATTCAGACCATCAAATAGAAAAATTAGGTTAATTGTTTATTTAATGTTTGAATCATCATTATGAAATTTGAATCACCAAATTTGGGGATCTAGATTAAGAGTTATTTGTAAATGAACATGTTATCCAGTTGTTGTGCAGTAAAAAATTACAAACAATATTTTATGACTTAAGTGAATTATTGGACCATTATGGATGTCGATTCAATTCCCCAATAATACTTAGAAAATATTATTTTTTATATTCCTTATCAATTTGAATAAAACTATTTTGAGTTTTATTTGTAGTCTTGTGGTTGAATTACTATAGTCAACCCAAAATAGCGTTTGGTTGACAACTCATCACGGAATTGAAATATTATAATAGGGATTCATTATTTTACATCCCACTTGAATTTAGATGTATTAAATAATTAATAAAGTATTTTTTTTTCTACATACATTTTACACCTATTAATTATTAAATAATTGAAGGGAGATATATGGTCCAGGAATTGAACATTTCATGTATTTTTCAATTAAAATGTGGAATCATGATATATATAGCCTTATCCTCCTTCCTATCATGAATTTGATTTGTGAAATTATTTGAAAAAAATAAGAAACACAATATGAAAGATAAAAGAGTTAAAAAAGATGTATTATACATTCTTATGATTTATCAGCATAAAAATAAGTGGAAAAAGTCTACTTTATTGGGTTTTATGGGTGTGAAAATGGGTAGGCTAGTTCTATTAAATGATAAATTCCACCAGACCAATCTTAGGGAGGCTAAAAAATTCAACAAACATTTAAATTCCCAATTTTCAATTTTTTCAAAAAACAAAACGATAAAGGGTTATGGAAGCTTAATGGGTGGGACTATTTGAGTTGTAAAAATATAATAATAATTCATAAAAATACGAAATGGTTTCAATTCATTAAAATAGATAATGTTTAAAATATAATAATTATCTAATATACTATTCATTAAAGGTAATTATTTATTAAGAAATCAAATATTTAACTATAATAATTAAATTTAATTCTATATTTTAAGTCCAAAATTTGTTATACAAAATCAATTTTTTTAAAAATGAATAAAATTAAGAGTTTAACATTCTTTTATTCTTGGGGTTGTTGGGGTTTTTAACCAAAATAACAAAATTAACCCGACAACTCGACTCAAGTATAATTAAATGAAAAAATAAACATAAATTTTCTAAGATATTTTAATTGTTTTTTGGTTTTATGGATTTCTCAAATTTAGTTGGGTTGGTTTTGTGATTGTTTTATTTTTTGTACTGCCTAATTATGTATGCACACTATTCACTATTTTGATTAAATCCCAACTTCCTTTGATATTTTATATCCTCTACCATCACTTGAGTATGTTGAATATTATAAAAGAGATGTTAAATAAGGCATCGTATTATTGTTAACACTGTGAATATCATCATATGTGAAGATTAAGATAAGGAATAAAACCTTTTATAATGGTTTACCAAAGTTTTCATCTTTACTATTTAAGAGAGTTTGAATGTGTGTGTCCCTAATCTCAAATTCATTGTCTTTTGATAGAAATTAAAGAGAATAAAAACTAGTTATCTTGGATTGTGAAGGAAAAGTGAGCCAATCAGTAAGGTACACATGAGGTTGAGATATTAACTAGTGCATTATCACAACAAGTTTCATTAACCACACAACATCACTAAATTATCTAATTAATATTATATTATTAGTTGATATCATTAATAAATTAAGTCATTTATTTATCCATAATCTAAGGGATTTAAATAGATAATGGATGTGATAAGTGGGATACCAATACACTAAAACAAGGACTAGATACTACTCAATAAGTGCTGAACCTTATACAAATATTGATGTGTCACTAAATTATTTTAGTTTCCTCAAATTTGGTTGTGGGTGATTCAAAATATAAAAAATGAGTGAAATAGATTTAACTAGTAACATGTCTTAGTAATTTTATTGTGATATTTTATTAGAAAATAAAATTTTTAAATAGGATAACAATAACTAATTCACCCCCACTCTCTATAGTCTAATCACCTCAAATGGGACTAACAAGTAGTTTCGAATCCAGGTTTCCTTGTTGGTTCACTCACATTAGGTTTTCTAATGAAAATAATTTTTTGAGATAATTATCACGTCACTAATTTAATCTATTGTATTATTATCCTTTTAAGATTATATATTAATCCATTTTAATGAATAATTCCCAAAATATAATTTGACAAAACCTCCTTGTGTTTCATTTAATTTAAATTATATATACCAATTATGAATTGATTTTTCTTTAATATGATGTGTATATTTGAGAAAACATCCAAAAGAAATTATAAAATAACTATTATAGATATGTTAATGATCATTTACAGTAAATCACATGAAGAATAATATGAAAAAAGAGGCTATGAAATTGAAGAATTTTTCCTCAAGAAGGATAGGACAATGTCTACACACATGAGTTATGATCAATCTCATATATTCATAAGTGTTAAAAAGTAGTATATTTATCACCAATAGTTGATAATAATAAATTTTATACTTCATAAAATTTATCCTTTAATGATGAAGAAGGATAAATAAACGACTTGTGTAATGATTTCCCAAAATATGAAATGATCATAGGTGGTGATGATTCTTTATCTATGAAATATCATGGTGATCCATACAATGATTTTGATTTTTATTTAATTAATTATTGATTGGGTTAGTTAATAGATGTTAGGAATCATTACGAACTTTAATCAGAATCTAATAAAATCACATGATTCTTAATTTATGAAAGTTTAGATTCAAATCTACAAGCTAAAGTGTGATATTTCTAAGATTAAATTTCAACTCCATATGAATCAAGATGAAGTGAATGTTTTTACACCAATGGTACCAAAATTATAATGTGAATTATTCTATTTAAATTTTATAATGAATTATTATCTATATTAAAAAAAGGGAGGAAAATTGAACTTCAAAAAGACAAATTTGAATTGTAAATCACTAAGTTTGATAGGGGAAATTGTGAAACTGAGTAGGATTACTTTTACAAGTGTTTTGAGAAGAACATGGTAGTGAAGGTGAATTTTTTTATAAGAAAAAAAATTAAATTGATCATGAAGTAGTAATAATTGGTGTTTTAAAAACCTTTATTGAAAATAAAATTAAGTCAAAATTAATATATGCTTAATAAAAGTCATGAAACTCAGGAAATAATTATCAATACATTGATATTTGAGTTGACTGAAGCCACGGAAAGATTGAAAAACTCCAAGGGTCACTGTACAAAGATTATGGTTAAGAATTATGACATGATCAATTTTCTTGAATTCAAGAAGACATCATGTTATGATGAGATCATGGTTCTAAAACCTCAACTCACTAAAGTGAAAGAAAATATTATTTTATTCAAAAAACACAAGATGAAATCCAATGAAAAGGAGGTTGTGATGTGGTTGTGAAATTATAGGAAGCTTCATGAGATGTTTCAATTCAAATAAAAATGACACAATAAAAAAGAGAAATCACATTAATAAGTTTTTTGATAAGAATAATGTGGAGAATCAATCTCACTCTCTAAAGAAGGAAATGTTTGTGTCTAGCAGGAATCTATAATTATAAAAAGAATACAAAGATGTAACTTCTTGACCTGGCTCACCACTAAGACAGTGGCCGGACCGATCGCCACATGATCTGAAGAATTCCTCCCAATACACAAGAGGTTGCTGACTAGCAGCGAGGGTGTAAGTATAGTTAGTGAGGAGACTATACCCTCTTATCAAGGTTTTTCTGTGGTATAGCAGAGTAAATACCAATAAACAACAGATGGAGTAATACTTAATTGACAAAGAAGTGGAAGAAATATTTAATATAAGAGTACAAAAGTGGCCAATGACACTTTATACAATAAGTGAATGCATGACAGGGTAATGATACATAATGAAATGTAGTAAACAGTACAACATTATTGTCAATACAATACAATGTAGGACTCAAATATATAAAAGAACTAAAATCCAAAAAGCGATCTCAATGAGTATCCTGAGCTCCAGCTCTGTCCCTTTGCTCTTAACTTCTAGGTACGAGAAAACAACAGCATGTAAGGTCCAAGGCCCTACAAATAAGAATGGTCCACTCAGGTACCCTAGTAAAATAGTGGCCAGAGTTGGGTGTGAGATATAAATCTCAAAAGGTCGGCACCACTAGTGTCTAACCAAATCCAACAAGTGTAATATAAATTAACCAGGCTGCAAGCATGCATAAATAATGTAAATAGTACATTGTAACAGAATAACCAAGTAACTACTTCATCCCTCAGTTGGGGTCTGGATATGTTATCAGTTCATTATTTGAGTATTACTAGTTAACTCATAAGTCACACGTTGGTAATTCACTTACCGATTCCAAGGAGTTTCCTCCAAGTTAAAGCAGGGCTAAGCAATGATCAGGCCCAATGGGCTTTAACCATGGAACATACTTATCATTGTTGGACCCAAGGTCTGTATCCAATTCAACCTATGATCTTGTTTAGTGTTTAAGTCCCAAGGTAATAACCAAGGCAACATCCTTTTAGATAGTACATGTTTTGAAGGTTCTAAGATGTAACAAGGCAACCAGACAAGATATCTAGTGAGGGAGTTCCAATGTAAAAACCAAGGTAATGTAAATATCATAGAAATATAACTCAGTATAATCTAAGCCTAAATAAAGTGTAAGAGTGTAATATAAGGAGAGTAATCCAAATCATTTCACAATAAGGTGCCTACCAAGTCCAAGGAGTGCATCTAAGGTAAAACAGGGGTAAGCAAGGACTGGTTCCATGGAGTGTATCAATGGAACCTACTTGTTAATGTTGGATCCAAGGAGTGTATCCAAGGTATCCTCTAGTACTACATGGTGGACCCAATGGAAGTATACCGATCATCCAATGATAAAAAAAGGAATGGGATATAGTTGGGTCTGAACCTTAGCAACCTGTCCTTAAATTCGGAATGGGGTACATTAGTGCTTATGGTATTATCCAATCAGAAACCATGATATGCTCAAGTCTAACCATTCCTATTTAATAAATAATTCATAAAATGATTCATCTGGTTCAAGTCTTTCCATCCATTAGTGTGGATAGGTCAATTAGAGTTAAAACCATTATTTATTGGTTCAATCCTTTCCTTCCATTTGTGTGGAAATTTCAAGTAGCATTGCATCCATTTAGTAAAATCCATTAAGGCATTTAGAAAAGTCAAGGTCCACACCACTGCCTTCCCATAACAGTGTATGAGTTTCCACGGATGTGGAACCATTCATTATCTCATGAACCTGAGTTCATCCTTGGAATTCAGACATGGGAATCCATGTATCTCTCCCAGTATGATTATGAAAATCCATTGAGTACATCATGGCATTCCTACTTGGGAACCCACGTGTCATCAAAGGTGTTATTAGCATTCAAAATGTTTGAAAACAAAATGGTAATTCACTTTGAGGATATATAATTAAGAATTAACACTTCATTTAACTCAACTCAATCCTTTTATAAAAACCTTTCAATTTCATTATAGGGCTGCAAGTATCCATGAAAAAGGGAAAGTACCTACATGGATAATACCGATATAAAACTGCACGAAACACTTAGACATTTATTTGGTCCTTTAATCAATTATAAATGGAAACTCAATGTTTCTAATCCCATTAGGGCTATGTCATAATCATGTCGTATCACAACATAACATCAATTCATAAGAATTTTAAACATGTCAAGTCAAGAATGCAAGGTATAACCACTAATTTTTAGCTTGATGGAAGAATACCTTCATTGGAGGGATTTTATTATAAAAAACATGATATTCCTTATCACACAAATCTTTTATCACCTTTATCATTTTAAATACGAAACATGCAAAACCACATTTAAGATCATTCAATATAGATACTTTACTACATGAATTTAAATTATAACTAAAGTGCATTAACTAATTAGTTAATTCATTTATATAATTAGAGGACTTGGAATGGTACCCTACCTCATGTTGGAACCAAGCCATCTAGATCAGCTATTATAGATTTCAACCTCAAGGAGACAAACCACTCGCATGAAAATACAACAATATATATTTGTGTATACCCTTAACCCATTTCATGTATTCCTCGTGCCATGGGGGAATACATACATGGATGATATACACCTAAACATATATATATATATATATATACATTCCGCTGTATATGCATAAAATCCATCTGAATGTAGTGAAACTCACTACAACAACACCCGACATCCAAAAACACCATAAGAGACTAAAAAAAGAGGTGTGAGACCAACCAATGGAGTTAAAGCCTTACCTAGGTTGGTGGTGTGATAAACCAAGACAAGATGAAACCATGTGATGAACCTCAACGCACTACAAGAAACATACCGAGGACTCATAAACCTCAAAATCCTAAAAACATAACTGGGAAATGAAGAGAAAACATACCACAAAGAGATGAAGATACAATGAAAACACCAGAACTTCCTTGACTTTATCTGTGGATGCTAGAACACAAACCCCCGGGTCCTAAGAGACATTCCTCACCAATATAGACCGAATAAAAACCGAGAAATCATATTACCGCACAAACCAAGGGATCATCCTGTTCTCACTGGGTGACGAAGTGGTCTAATCATGGCTAGAAAATAAGAGTAGATGGGAGATTGGATCATATTGTGATGAGTCGTAGAAAAAAGGTCAAGGAATCTGACTGGAGAAATGACGACCAGTAGAGCATTATTGGGGGGGGGGTCATGTGCTTAGAAGGGGAGAGACCCTTGGGATGTGTGTCAGGATTAGAGGGAGGGAGAGGGAGAGTAGTTTAGGTTTTATTTTATTTTTATTTAACTAAATTAAAATAACTCAAATTTTAGAAACTGGGTGTGGCACATGGTTTAATATAAATTCTTTTCCAAACCATGCACAAACTGTGTAGAGAATTATACCTCCAAAAAATCCCCACACAGTCTAGGTGCACCATTTAAGAAACCATGCATGGACTATGTGCAAATCCATTTCCCCATTATCAATCGGGTCACACGGTTACCCGTAGTGGGATGCATGGTTTTGCAGACCGTGTGTAAACTGTGCGGCCCATTCTATATTTAAAGCATGATTTTTTTCAGGTAGACACTCAAGAAAATTCTTGAGGAACTTGGGAGACTACTTGGGACTTCTCCTAAGTACAAAAACAACATGTTAGAGTGATCCAATTCTCATAATTATGTTCTGAAGCTTTGTTTTAAAAATGAACGGTTTAATAAAACGAAAAAGTTCAAAAACTTCTGCATTTTAGTCTGGTTAAAAAACCTGAGATTCTACAATCTGACCACCTAAAAAACCTCTCATCCGTAAGAATCCTTTGGGAGCAATGTAAACATCACCCAACCCACAATGGTTGTGAAGTTTCATTTGAATAGTTTCACTATATTACCAATTCCCAACGCACCTTAAGAATTTCCAATGCACTCTACAATTCATCCTTTACAACCCAATCCAACACTCAAAGTTCAACCTAAACAAAGAAACATAGCTTACGTGGGCCCGTTTAGATAGACACATGATCATGTCAATATCACAATAAACACTCGACCGATGGTGCTTACCACTATAGGTCTTAACTTAATAAGTGGACAATTCCATGACGCGGTACCTCTAGCATTGGAATTGTTGTACAAGGAAGAACTTGATATGTTCCTACAACACCCATGGTGTGATTTCATTAGAAATAAATGATCGAATTCTGATCAATTTAAAAGAACTTTTCAAGCATGCTCTCTTAAAAGACACTATAGACCTTGAGACCACAATTTCTTTTACATGGAAACATGCTATAAAATGGTTTCTTACAACCTTAAACACCAACTGAAAATAAGTGAATGAGTCGATCCACATGGCTGACAGATGTCGTAGATTTCTGGCTTAGGCATGTGGGGAAATTTGAAATAAACAACTAGTGTCCATGAGTCCAAACAAGGAGTTTCTACATGGAATCATAGGAGTCACTCAGGACTTACCAAGCATCAATAATCACCATGATTTAGCATGTAACATGGAGAATGATCATCAAACAAGCTCAAATGATTTTAATGATTTGTCATGGCATAAGACAAACACTCTCTTAGTACATCGATGATGACTTAAAGATAGAATACATGCCCATGTCTTAAGAAGAGTACACCAAGAGGATTTAAGATGAGGTTTCTAGTTAAACACACTAGAAGTGGGAAGGTAAAACAATTGAACTGGATCAAGGTTAGGCTGCCAAGCAAGCACTGAAATAAAACAAGAATAGAAAGCCTCAAAGGCATTCAAGATAACCTGAAAAATTCCCAATGGTCTCCTTAGGTTGTGTTTCTTCAACATGGAAGGACACATTTACTAGGTTCAACAAAACACTACTCACCTTAGGAGTGTCCTAGCCAAAAAAGGAGGTAAAACTAACCACTCATAAGCATGATAAATTATATCAATGAGACTAGAATGTCAAAACACCCAAGTCTTTCAAATTCGAGTCCCAATATTGGAATGTAACTGATCCATTAATGCTCAAGTCACTCTATTGGGAGATGAACTGGGACCGTACTCAATATTACAAGAAGAATTATTTCATAGTTGTATTTCCTCATACGACTATCAACATTGATGATGCCATAACCAGTCATATATTACTAAGAAAAGAGTGGGTCAAACATCCTGAGAAGTGGAAAACCATGACTATGGCATGTCTAACCAGTTCAAAAAGAGCATTAATTGATGATCGAGCCCATACAAAGGTCAAGAGAGAGATGACCAGCTGTCCAAACAAGGGTATCATTGGAAAATTAATGTTGTACTTGGGACAACGACACTCAAAATTAACAAAAGGGTGAAAGGAGCAACAATTATAGAATGTAATTCATGTTATAAGGGTGATACCTACCACGAGATTTCCCCTTATGAAGGAAAGGCTTCAACCCGGACATCGGGTCGTGCCAAACCAAAGTCACCAGACTCAAAACCGATCATAAATCCAATGCTATAGAAAATAATGCCTACATAAAGTTCTCAGCATTCCAAGCCAGGGAAACAAAATATAATTCTGAACTACACTATACATAAGGGTTTTAAATAGTGGACACCACTATAGGTTACATTTCCAATCCTTTTAAATTTAATTTAATTTAATATTTAATCATCAAAATACTTAATAAAAACCTAAATGTTCTATTTTCAGAACAAATCACAAGGTACTTGATTTTAACCAATGCCCCAATGGAAATAAATGCATGTTTTATAAAACACCAATTTAAAAACATTTTTCATTAGTTGAAATCCTGTCATTTTCAAGCAACATATCAAAACAAAATCTTTTTAAGAGAAAGAGGTGACCTGCAAGGGTCCCATTTTAACAAAACTAGGTTCTCCATAAATCAACCAAATAGAAAACACAGGATTATTAAAATTTTAAACACCCAAATGAGTAATATAATAAAAACATTCCCCAACTATCCTACTTGGGTCCAGATTTATTTTAAAAGCTGACCATTTTGATTTCAGATTAACACTAAACATATTTCACATTTATACTCATTTCACAAAGCATAATTACATTTCATTTAATATGGGTTTCCATTTCCCAATTCATGAAGCGCCCATACACTCCATGGATTGAAAATTTGATCCCATTAATTGGTTCCAATGTCAATTCATAATTTTACATGATCAAACTAATGGTCTAAATTATATGGGTGGCACCTACCAATCTGTAATGTGCCTATACACTTTATATATTGGAATTTGGATCCCTTTTTTCTTAACCAACTTCACTTAATAATTGAATTTAGTATCCATTTTTCAATGGATTGATTACACGGGATACCTTTTCCCAGCTATAAGGATCCCATAGACCTTACCACCAAAAATGAGGTCCAATAATAACCACAACCAATAACATATCCCATGAAACCATTTACATATATTAATATAATCTATCATGTCACTACAAGTAGCTAACATGGAGCAACAAGATTAAATCACAAAAGCCTGGAAATTTAATCATAGGAGCATGCTATAAAGAGAAGTAAGCATAGAAGTCATGCTAATGTAGTACCTAAATATGTATAATTCTATGCATGGAATATTGACAAGGCAGATAATCATAATTATAAGGAAACCTACTAATACAACTACAGGGCATGGCATATATGCTTGGCATGTCAATTTTTAAGTGCCTAAGTTGATGCATGTAATGCAACTTCCCTGTCATATCAGGACATGGAATTGTTTCAAGGTTACAAAAATCAAAAGAATCTGAATGCAGACTAGTAACTCTAAGTAAAATCATATATATTCTAACAAAAATATTCATAAGCAACAATCCTGGCTCTGGTCACTTGGTCATTCCATGAACGTGGGGTGATCAGTCCCAAGCATGACTATTTTACAAGCACTAAAAATTTATTAGTCTACTGTCTACCACCCCAAAATTGTAATACAAAAGGAAAAACAACCTTTGATACCACTTTTTAACGTCCCTACCGGCTCACCACTAAGATAGTGCTGGAACCAGTTGCCATGTGACCTCAAGAGAACCTCCCCTTACTCTAGAGGCTACAGACTAGCTGTGATGGTTTAAGGATAGTTAGTGTGGAGACTGTACTCTCTTATTAGGGTTGCTCATTAGTATAATGGAGTAAATAACAATCAAAAACGGATAAATAATACATAATTGACAAAGTAGCTAGAGGAATATTTCATATAAGTGAATGAAAGTAGCCAACATTAGTTTATACAATAAGTGAATGCATGAAAGGGTACTAATACATGATGGAAAGGAATAAACAGTACAAAATTATTTTCCATAATATACAATATAGGACTCAAGTAAAGAGAAGAACTAAAAACTTAAAGGAAATCTCTACGAGCATCATGAGATCTAGCTCATTGATTTTGTCCAAACTCATGGGTACAATAAAACAACATCAAGGAAGGTACAAGGACCTATGAAAATGAAAGGTCTACTTGGTTACCCTAGTGAAATGGTCAGCCAAGTAGGTTGTGAGTTATAAATCCCTATAGGATGGCACCACCAGTGTCTATCCCAATCCCAAAAATGTAATATAAATTAACCAGGGTGAAATCTTGGGTAAATATAGTAAGAAGTACATTATAACTAAATAACCAAGTACCTACTTCAGCCCTCAGTTGGTGTCTACACATGTAATTGGTTCATTAATCTGGTATAACCAGTTAATTTTTAAGTTGCATGTGGGTATGTTTCCAATCAAGTCCATGGAGTTTCCACCAAGGTTAAACGGGGCTAAGAAATAATAAGGCCCGATGGGATTTAACCATGTCTCCTACTTGTCAATGATGGACCCATGTATTGTATCCAAGTCATCCTATGATGGTGCTTAGAATTAAGGTCCCAAGGTAATAAAAAATGAAATAAACTTTTAGATAGTGTAATTAGTTATGGTTCCATGATGTATCAAGGAAACATGACAATATATCCGGTGAGGCAGTTCCAGGGTAAATGCCATGATAACATAAATTTCTCAAAAAACTAACTCAGATGTATCTTAGTCTAGCTAAGGGTTAAGAGTGTAATTCAAGGAACATAATCCAAGTAATTCCACAATATGGTGCCTACCAAGTATAAGGAGTTAATCCAAGGTAAAACATGGATATGTAAGGACCTGGTGTATGGAGTGTATCCAAGGAACCTACTTGTCAATGCTGGATCCAAGGATTGTATCCAAGGTATCCTATAATACTACATGGGGGACCAAACAGTAGTATATCAGACATCCAATGATAATACAAGGAACGAGATCTAGGAGGGTCTGAACTATAAAAAACCATCCTTGAATTCAGAATGGGGTACATGAGTGATCATGGTATTCTCCAATAAAAAACAATGGCATGCTCAAGTCTAACCATTCCTATTTAATTAAGAATTCCTGAAATGATTCATCTGGTTCATGTATTACCTTCCATTATTGTGGATAGGTGAAGTAGAGTTGAAACCATTATTTATTGGTTCAATCCATTCCATCCATTAGTATGGAAATTTCAAGTTTCATTACAACCATTTAGTAAAATCCATTAAGGCATTTTCAAAAGTCAAGGTCAACACCTCTACGTTCCCTTAACATGGTAAGGGTTACCACAGATTTGAAACCAATCATTGCCTCATGAACCCGGGTTCGTCCATGGAATTATTACATGGGAATCCATGCATCTCCCATGGTATGAGTAAGAAACCCCATTGATTCTATCATGAAATTCCTACTTGGGAACCCACGTGTCACCCAAGGTGTTATTAAGATTCAAAACATTTAAAAACAAAACGGTAATTCATTTTGAGGGTATATCATTAATCATTAACCATTAATTTAACTCAACTAGTAACTTTTATAAAAAATAGGTCAATTTCATTTATAAGGCTCCATGTATCAATGAAAAATGGAAATTTCCTACATGGGTAATACCAATCTAAAACTGGACCAAATACATAGACAATTGTTTGGTCCTTTAATCAATTAAAAAGGGAAACTCGGTGTATCTAATCCCATTTAGTACATGTCCTAAACATGTCGTATCACAATATAACATCAATTAATAATAATTGTAAACATTAAAATTTGTGAAATAAAGGTCTAACCACTTCTTTTTAGCGTGAAGGTAGTGCACCTCTATTGGAAGGGTTTTATTATAGAAACCAGATATTGCTTATTAGAAAAATAATTTATCACATTTAGAATTTTAAATTTAAAACATGCTAAACCGCATTTAATATCATTTGATATAGATATTTCACTTCATGAATTTAAATTCGAACTAAATTGAAGTAAGTAAGTAATTAATTCGTTTATAAAATTAGAGTATATGGAATGGGACCCCACCTCAAGGGGGAACCATGATGTCCACATCGGCTCCTGTATCTTTCTACCTCAAGAAGATAAACCAATTGTGTGCATATACACCTATATATAGTTTTGTATACCCATAACCCATTGCATGTATTCCCCATCCCACGAGGGAATACAAAATTATAGGATATATAACTAAACATATATATATATATTCATACCTCCGTATATGCCCATGAGCCTTCTCAAGGAACAAAATCTTACTACAACAACACCTGACATCCATAAATACCATAAGATACTAAAAAATAGGTGAATAACCAACCAATGGAATTAACACCTTACATTTGTTTCTGGAAATAAACCAAAACGAGATGAAACCATGCAGCGAACCTCAACGCACAATAAGAAACAAGTAGGAGACTCATAAATCTCAAAGTCTCCAAAACATAACTAGGAAATGGGGAGAAAAATTGCCCTGAAGAAAAGCCAGTAGACCGAAACCACCTGAACCACCTCACTATTGGTGACAGTTGCCAGAACACACACCCTCGGGTCCTAAGAGACCTTTCACACCAACCTAGGCTGAAAGAAAACTGAAAAATAGGATTACCCCACAACCCGAGTGTTCAGTCGGTTCTCACCGGGCGATATAGAGGCCAAATCGTGGCTGGAAAATAGGATGAGATGGGAGAGACTATCATTTAGTGATGATTGTTAGATGAAATCACAACGAAACCATCCAGATAAATTATGACGGGTAGAGCACTGTGGAGGGTGTCATGTACTTCAAAAGAGAGATCCCATTGGGATCTACGCCAGGATTAGAGGGAGGGAGAGGGAGAGTAGTTTTGGTTTAAATTTATTTTAAATTTAATTTAATTTAATTTAATTTAATTTAATTTTCTCAAATTTTAGAAACTGGGTGTCACATATGGTTTAATCCGCACGATTTTCCAAAATGTGCGCAAACTGTGCGTAGTCTTCAGCCTCCAAGACACGCCCTTCATGGGCTAGGCACACTGTTTAGGAAACCACATGTAGCTCATTCACAAATCCACTACCCCATTTTCAATAAGGTTTCACGGTTACCTGTCACGGGCAACATAGTTTATCAGACCGTGTGTAAACCGTGCACCCTTTTCTACCTTTATATATTATTTTTTCAGGTCCAGCACTCGCGAAACTTCTCGGTCGACTTAGGAGACTTCTTGGTCCTTCTCTCAAGTTTGAAAACAACAAATAATATTGATAGAATTCTCATAATTAAGTTCATATGCTTTGTTTTAAAAACAACTGGTTTAACAAAAATAAAATGTTCAAAATCTTCCACATTTTAGTCCGGTTCAAAAACATGAGATTCTACAAAGAAGTATTTATTAAATAATAAATATAAAATTACTATATAAAATATAAAAAGGCTAATTAATTTATGAAACAACTTATAATATCCAAGAATAGGGAATATTTTTTTAGCAATAGTGTATGCAATCATAAAATTTCTGTGATATCATGGGTGGATTTGTTTTTCAAAAAACCATGGTATAAAAAGACATAAAGAATATACAACCAACATTTTAATATGTGGGGTTGATATTATCAATGTCCTTGAAAAATACTAATAATATGGGAACAATGGCTTAACAGAACACTTTTCCATAGAAAAAAAAGTGATTCAATGGGTGTTATTGGTAATATAGAATCATTGGATACGTTTCTGATTTTTTCAATAATTTCAATAAAACATATGAAAGTAAATAAATCGCTGGATCATGGGGGTTAAAATCAAACAATATTAAAATATGTTAAGGAACATGTGAAGTAGAAGACTTATAATCCCACTAATAACTTAAGGAGAACTATCTACAAGAAAGTTAATCATTACTCCATTGGTAGCATTATTTCATATACAAATATAAATTTGTAAATATTATGATTAGGTTCAAATTGGGTATAAAATAAAAAAAATTTAATATTAATTAAATTTAAAATATAGAATTTTCTTTATTAATTATACCCATAATCACGTTCAGTTGGAAATTCGAATTAAACCAATGATTACTTTATGAAATTATGGTATATCCCATTCCCTATTCTTCATATTAGATTTATACTATTTTATATAAGGGTTGAAATTAGAACAAATAAATCTATTTTTTTTATAATTTTTTAAATCGAGGGTTCAACATTGATCAATATAAGGGTATAGTAGAGGGAGGTGAAGATTATTCCTTTATAATACTAACCTTATTTTGAGTGATTTCATGTGTGTTACATAGATATTTAAAATTTATAGGTTTTTTTATTGAAAAAATTCAAATTATGGGATATTTATGACCACATGTATTCTATGTTGGATTTATTATCAATTTTATATGGAGATATTACCTTTAATATATAGGATGTTGGATGAGATGATCTGATATGAAAATCAAAAGAAGAAAAATAAAAAATCCTTATTATAATCCTGTGATAATGAATTTAATGGATTAATAAATCCCAAAAGATTTAATATGAACCCATAATCCTGAGGTGCGGATATATTAGATATACATGTGAGAAGAATATCTAATTTAGAATGAAAATACATTAAAAATCCAAATAGAGTTTCCATATGATACAAAAAATCCCATACATTGAGGAATGAATATTTCCAAAAGTTATCAACCAATCCTGTGACATAGTGATGAGAGCCTCTGACTAGGATTAGGCCATGGATTCCTCCCATTAATAAATTAAATGAAGTTTACCCAATTTATTCAATATGATTGTGAAGTCACTACACTTTATTGAATATAATTTTACGTCAAATGAGTTTTACTTTAGGTTCATCATGATCTTAAATGAATACACATAAGAATATGTGATGCATTAAGGTTGATTAATTAATCATTCTTTTTAGTTAAATTTTGTTTGGATTGAATCAACATACTCAAAAAGTATTTCTATGAGACGAAAAACTACTAGATAATCAACATTGCACAAAATAGATTATATAAGGATTAACATGAGGAGTTGGATGAATCATAATAGAGTATACACATGAGAGTTATCTATACTCATTTAACATTATTGAATAATTAGTATTGAGGATGTATCACATTGTTTAAACAAGTGTATATATATATATATTCACAGGATATTCACGTAAATAGATAGGATATACTAAAATATAGAGGAAATGTTTCTGATAATTTAATTTATACCAATTCCTTTTAATAATCCCATTGATTATATATTTTATTACAAAGTTAACTCAAATTGAGAAGAACATGAACATTAGGTATGCTCTTGTAGCTCTTGAGGGGTTAACATGAGTTAAAATAAAATAAGTTTTTTGAAGAAAAAAAAGAAAATTAGTGCATATTGATGGAAATGGGACTTATGCACATGATATAATATTAAGGAAAAGGTTAATAAAAATATACAAATGATGGAGATATATAAATATAGATTTTTTTTTTTGTATATCTCACATGATGGCGTGTAAAGATGAATAAAGGTCAACAAATAGAGGAAATACCAAAAAAACTTCAGTTTTGTTGGTTATATGTTATTCAATAATGTTAATCAAGGTTTAAAATTTAATTAGTTATGTTTATCTATTGAATTAATAATTCTAGGCTAATTGGAATCTCTTTAATATATGAAATGAGTTAAAATATATCATTCTATCAAGATGTTGGTTAGAAATAGTTCAATATATAAAGGAAAAAAATAAGATATTTTTAGTTAGACCAAAATTTATCTTTCCTTAAAGTATCTATATAAATAAGAATTTTTTATATATTTAAATATTTATTAATTATTTATATGAAATTTAAAGTCAAATAGAGACTTGTGTTATCATATATGATTACTATAGTTTTAGCTTTTGAAAATAGTGTAGTAATGAAACACATAATTCATAATACTTGTTAAATGGAATATTTGGGCCATCAAATAAAACTTTTAGTAATTTTGTGATATAAAAAATGTTATTTATTTACATAATATTCATTTTGATATTTGGATAAACCAATTTGGATTTTGGGAAATAAAATTACATCAAACTGAATATATTGTATAGTTTTACTATAATACCAGTTTTTAAATTATATTTTATAACCAAAGTAAATATTTAGATCACAATGGAGGCTGATTCTATCTTGCATCATCTTTTCTATGGCTCCACCTAATAGTACCATTGAAATTGGTAAGGGAAATACCCATGAACTCATCTAATTGGGCTGAGTCTATCATTTAGTACATTGGTGTCCACATAATGAAATGGGAGTTATTACCTCTATATAAATATTTTCAGTTATTGACATGAATCTCCATTCATAATTTAATAGATATCATTTTTAAATAATTCAAAATATACCATGTATATATATATCTTGACATAAAAAATACATCTTTTAAAGTATAAATTTTTTATAAATCAATATATTAGTTCATGAAAAACACATGAGATATAATGAATACTAGAAAAGGGAGAATCTAGTGTGACGAAATCAAAAAACAATCCATCCTATTCGCCACCATGTATCTAGTCCATATACAACATTAGACAATATATCCATTCACTCCTACTAATCTATATGAACTCAAGTCTAGAAACACATAATTTTTCATGTAGGGGTGAGTAATGAAATAAATATGGTTGTTTGAGGTAGGGATCCAAACCCCTTAAAACTTGAACTAAGTGAATTATCAATATAATAACCATGAACATGAAAAAGACCATTTCCCAATCGACTAAACGAAATATAAATATGTATACACATAGGTAAATTTATACATTGTTCAATACACTCTGATATACAGAATAATCCATGATATAGAAGTTCATATGCTTCATCTTGGGAAACTGTATTAGTTTCAGATTTGTAGTTGGGGAACTACCCCTCACTATGGTAATTTTATCCAGTCGAGGGAGTACAGACCTCAATAATTGGGGAATCCCACATTTTTAATTATAATTAAATCAAGGGATAAATTAAACCTATGACTGCGCTAAATAATTCTACCACCCAGGTTTATTAAAATGAGTGATTAGAGAGGGAGGACAATTTCCCTAAAATTAAATTTTAACCAAAACCTGACTTAATGAGTGAGGAATAAAGATTTGCTCCGATATTTTCCTCTAAATCCATCATGGGCTAGTGGGTATGTATAATCCTAAGTACATCGCTACATTATCTCTACTTTTATCTTCAATCATTTGAGCTACATCACACATATTATTATCCTCATAAGGGACATTAGTGAGAGATTCTATTAGGGTCGTAATTAGAGTTTGAAACTCATTATTATTTCCAAAATTAACCCTCAAACACTCACTAACCTAATAAATATTTACTTCACTATTAGTAGTGAAAACATAAACATAATCTTTCCTTAATGATAGGATTGATGGCTCAATTATATTATCCTAAATCAGATTGGATCAACGATTGATTACACACATACAATGATTGAGGTATTGAAGATAATTTAATTCATCCAACCAAGATGCATGAAATTTAATTGGTTATCCCACACTAGGATAATATAAGTATAAAAATAGTACCTTTTTATATACTAAAATCCACTAAAGAGACTACTTTTTTCTAGGTTTATGCCAAGTCACTCTATTTCTTAGGGTCCATCCCCATACAAGAATTAGGGATGGATCACTAGCTCTAAATGTTTTCTCCCTTTTTAAATAGATTAGGCTTTGTTCAATCCTCACTATAGGTTAAATACCTCTATCCTATCCCTTTTATTATTACTCATAGAGATAAATAAATTTGGAAAACATGCTAATGCAATACTCCTTCCTCTTTGTTGTTTCACCGAGTATATGTAGGCACCCACTTTTTCAAAATTTGCAGCCAAATCCTCTTTTTATTATGAATGAAAAGACCTATTAATATCAAATTAGAGGGAGACCCAATACATAGATCACAGCCATAATGCAACTTCATACATGTATCATATTGCTTGCAACACCTGACATACATCACATCTACATCACCACCTGCCTACAACATGCCTATATCAGCACCTTCCAATATCATTCCTACGCCACCACCTATCCGCATCATTCTTGTGTCACCACCTACTTTGTAAATCCCTAAATGGGATTTCTAGGACTCAATACCTAGTCCTTTGGATGAAGAATTAAAGGGTTTACAACTCAGGATCCACCTCAACTGTAGGTAGGTACCCATTAATACTCACACTACAAATTCACAAAACATGTGTGAACTTTTCTTAAGTAGAAACATCAATTTCTCTAATGATATAATATTCAAAGAATTTCTTTGTATATCAATTCAATTAGTTCCAACATACTTATTATTTAGATCAATTAGTGTGAATTTCTAATACATAAATTTTTTCTGCATCATATTTATATAAATATGGAACATTAGGTACCTAATAAATAATAAAATTCAGGTAAATTTGTTCACATAATTTTGGACTTTTGACAATAAAATGGTTTTAGAAAATAGTTTGTTAACATAACATAGTAGTTTTTACATGTCACACATATAATATAGTGGTTCATGTAACTCTCTTTTGACAACAATAGTTTTATGAAATCATAGTGTTATACTCTCTAGAATATTACTCTTACAAATCTATGACTTATTCTCTAATAATTGAGTATTTATAGACAAATACTGAACCTTCACTCAATTTAAGAAATCATCATTCACAGAACTCTGGTTTTTGTATGTCCTAATGACATTCTTAATTCATGAATCTATATTTCACACAACTCTACATTTTCACATTTCATTATCTTTTATTAATGGTGTGCAACTCCATCTTAAATGATAATTATTCAATTGCTTCAGAATGTATCACATCCATGTTTAAAACTTCATATAATTTCACACTTGTACAAAAATCCTTTATTTTCACTGATTTCCATAAATTTTTTCCCAAACTCACCATACACACATGAATCCCTACATGCCTTTGTGTAATAATTATTTATTTTCTCTATTTTCCTACAAAAAATTCTTGAAATAAATCAAACACTTATAAAACCATTCCTTAATGAATATAACATGCTGTTCAAAATCATGTAACTTTATCGTGGCCTTTGTATGATGAATTTTTTTTCAAAACTTTTATTTCTTAGGGAAGATAATAACATTTTGTCAATAACTGTATATTTTTCATGGAAAATTCCTTAATCACAAAGTAGTCTAATTTTTTTTGTTGAATACTACCCAAAGATTCTTTAGATGGTTTTAACCAACTTATTAATAGAATATCAACAAAAAAAATTCTGGGATCATACCAATCATAATGAAAAATCAATTTTATGTACATCCACATAGTAACACAATTTCATATATTAGTTGTTATCATTAAATTTGGGAATAAAAATTCCACTTGAAACTCTTCACATCGTGAAAAAATCCCACATATTCAAAATCACAATGTCATTGTTTTCAATGAATCCAATACAATAAATGAATTCAATAAAGTGGAACCAATTCTCATTGGATGCTATTAAAATTTCCCTTTCGATTTTTATAATTGCTGTCAAGATTCTATATTTCATTCATTAATCATGATGATACCTACTCCCCTACTTTATACCTTCCCCCCCCCCCAAATTGAGGGTTAGGTTAGTACATCGATTCCTGATACTTCTTACCCCCGTTGAAATCAAATAAAAAGTATACCATGTACCATATATACCAAATGTAGAATATCTAGAAAACCATTACCTTCAGATAAAAGAGTTTCAAATTTCCCTTGTTTATCATTCTATGATTTTCATTTCAATGTCAAAAAATAAAAGTTCCAATCATTTGAGTCCATTTGGAAAATACATTATTTCATTAAACTATGTCTTTTTTATGAATGACTTGGACAAGGGTATTTAAAATTCTATACATCCATCAACATGTCCCTTGCATAAACAATTCAGAGACTATTATACCTCTATGATATGAAAATCTTGTACATATTCTAATGGTTTTTAGAGAAATTTAAAATTAATATAATTAAATAATATTATATTAATTTTGTATCATGGACTAAAGATTTTTTTCTATATGGTTATAGAGACAACTGGTTTTAAATGACCCCATGTAGTTCTGGTACGCGAGGTGAAATAGGATTATCAGGTTATAAGATGATTCATGTTGTATGACCTCATAATAATTCTAATAAAAGAATCTTTCGATGTAAAAATTATTTGAATATGATCTAGATATTGAGTGATGGCTGAAATAATTAAGGATTGATTATATACAAATTTGAGTTTGGAAAGAGCATAAAATTACATTAGTAATTAGTTTGTTATGAGGTGTAGCTTGATAATGGTGGTTTTTATACCTCATTTTATGTAATGATTCATAGGTTACATGTGATAAGATTAAGAGTCAATTCAATATATAATTCACATCCTTAATTCCCAATGTCGTGTAATGATATGAACTAATCTCTGCATGATATGGAAATTTATGCATATATGAATTTAAAGTGAAACTTATGAACCTCACATACTATTCCATAACATCTTACTAGATGAGGATGTGGTGAAATGTAATTTTTATGATATTTTACATCCATAAATTAATAATATGTTCAATCCCTTCACTATGGATATTTATAATAAGGAACTTATAAAAGTAGAGGGGATTGAGAAAACTCTGATACAAGATGATTTGATTAAAGAGGATAGTTATCAAAACCTTTCAAGGAGTAGATATGTGGTGAGGAGTTCTCATTCATTATTTTGATCAAGGTTGTAATAATTAAGTTATTATCCTTAACCATCTCTCTCATTTATTTAAATTAAATAGATTATAGAATTATATATGGGACTCCATCATCATGTTTTATTTCTATGGTGGATGGGAGGATCAAAAGTATATGTGGGTGAATCCCTTCATGGAAAACATGTTACTGAAAATGTAATGATTGATAAACGAAAATAGTTTTAGATACTAACACAAAAAAAAATATATCCTTATACATATACATCATAATAAGGTTATTATGATCTTTTTTTGATAATGTAATATCGAGTAGGGATAGGACTGCTGAGGGATACTACTCTCTCATAAAAACCTCAAACTGAGTTTAGAAAATGTGGCAGCCAACATCAAAGGTGATAAGGTAGAGGTATAGGATATGGGAAGATAAATATATTTATGTTTCTATCACCAAGAGTACTATATGTCCTTATAGAAACCATATTATTATATTTCACCCTAAACTATACACTAATCAACAAATAAGATTTAAACACATTTATTTTACATCCATTATTTAGAATATATGGACATGGGACATATTATATTTCTAGTTTGTTGGTATTATCTACAATAGTTGGGGGTTAGTCTAGGTTAATGGACATATTTTTGGGTTGTGAGTTAATAATAGGATGGTATTAATCTATTGAGGGGGGGGGGTAGGTTCTTTTTGTTGTATATACAACCATACGTTGTCATTCTTAGCATCGATTGAGTATACATTGTGAAATTCTACACTGATTAGAAACAAGGTCATGTTATTTTCAATAACATGGTAGGTGAATATTTAGTGTTTGTAAATGAGAAATAAAAGCATATGTATTGTATATTCTTGAAGTCTTTTACGTTTTAGTTGGTGGGATTGATGTTGAGTTAGAAATAATAAGAATGGAGGAAATTTTTATAGGGTTGGAGGATTGTTTAGATTTATTTCGTGATGAAGTTGTGACATTACCCCCTCAACCTAAGATCACATTTAGGATATATTGAAAACCTCATGTTTATTCTATTTATATGTAACCATATTGGATGACACATTCAAATATTTTACAGTTTTTTATTTATATTGATGATTAATTTGAAAAGGTATTCATCCAACCTATAGTGTCCTTTTAGAGATATTTTGTTTTTTTAATAAATATGGATGATGAATTATAGATTTATATGGATTATATATGGAATACCAGGTACTGAAAAGGAACTGTTAATCATTGCTGAGGATTGATGACTTGTTCAATTATTTAAATATTTCTATCTGTTTCATGAAAATTAATTTTATTAGAATATCATTAGACGTGAGTGAAGTAGTTGGATATCAATAAGACTATCATCTACTATTTCTATAATAATTTAGAAATCATTTTGATAACCATAAAATTCATGAATGCGATTGAAGTATTTATGGGGTTAATAAAATCAATGATTCATGGTCTCTTGTAACAACTCAAAGTGATTTTCATTAATAACATATTAATCTAATCAAGAACAATTTAGGTTCATGGAGAATAATTTTTTAGAGATTCTTTGATGAGATAAATCAAATAAAAAGTTGAAATAGTTCAAGTTTTGGATGCATGAAGTGCACTTCCTTGGGAATTTTACATATTAGAGAAGCGTATAATTTAATCCATCAAAAACATATATAATTTTTATTTAAAAGTACATAAGAATGTTATAGTGGTAAAATGAAACGATTAATTCAATTTTTTTAGGATAAAATTATTATTACATGTATTCTTCATGTACCTAATAATAGAGTTATATTTGAGGTTTATTATGTTTCCTTCTATAGCACGATCGTGTCCCTATAATTTTTAATATTACTTATTTTTGGTTTATTTTTAAATTTTTTATGTTTTTAATTAAATTTTGAAAATCTAAAGGATTTTCCCTTTGTCATGGTTACTATAATGTTAGGGTATGCTTTGTGGGATAATTTTCTATAGTGATATAGTTTTTAGTAGTGGTTTTTTCACATTTGGTACAGGACCCATCATTTCATGCTTGGTATCCTGCTAAACAATGTGACTTAGTTTTCTGTGGGGGTGACATACATATTTGGAGAATGTTTAGGGAGAACCATATAGATAAACCATGAAAGTCATGTAGGTTCCTTAAAGTGGCTCTCCATGGTTTGTTTATATTTTAGAAAACCATGCAGCATACCATGATTCACATAAAAAGTGAACTATGTCCTTTTATTTTATTTTTTTAGGGTTTTCTCTTCCCTCTAACCAACCAATTTTTTGGATGACCTATATGTGGTTATAGGACGAGATCCTCCTCCTCCCCTTTCTATTTTTTCTCCTCCTCTTTAAATTCCAAGTGATTTCATCAAGGTAGTCTCATTTTCCTTCCTCATTTCTTCTCTCTTCTCCATACATACCTATTTCCTTTGGGTTTCCCAAACTAAGAACCCTAATAATTGTTAAATAGGTACTAAGGGTTTTGTTTGGTTCTAAAATAGGGTTTTATCCTATTAAGCCTTATAAAGGGTGAATTTTTGTTTGGTTTGGTTGTATCCATCGAGGGTGATCAATTTCCACTCAGATTTAGGCTGATTTTTATGATGTTCCTTTATTTCACAATTCACAAAATTATTTGGTTTTAAAATTAATTTCCTAAGATAATAGTTATGTGAGATATATCTAATATGATTGAAATTTATTCGTTATTAATTTTTAAACTTTTTATAAAGGATTTTCTCTATTAATTTCAAGAATTATTTTGATATTAAATGTTTTACCATGAAAATATTTTGTAAGAATTCCTATGAGAAATTTTTTTTAAATTGACTTGATGGGAATGTAAGTTCTTGACCCTGTTTTAGTATTAAATGAAGAAAGAAATGTTTTTAATAAATGTTTCAGGATAAAGGGGCGTGTTTATTTCTATGTTATTTAAAATGAACATTTTAAAGCAAAGATGGGTTATTTTATTCATGATTTGTAAAGAGTGTGTAAAATGATGATATTTGGAGAATATGGGAATGTCTTGAAATTACTAGTAATATTTATTATGATGCCCCATTTTTTACTTAATAAAAATAAATGGTTTAATGAAAGTGTGACCGATAATGTGTCCCTTTTGTTTTTGAACCCTTTAATGGATGATACTATATTATGTGATGGTTTAATGATGTAAAATGAGGTTTTTTAGGGTGTTATAGGTTGATGTCTCAATTTTCCAGACATGTTTCCATTGATTTAATATGTGTTTTAATTTAATATTTATTGATTTAATAGGATAGGAATGCTGAATATTTTGAGTTTTTGAGTTTTTATGGTAGAATGCTCATTATGGTGAAATCATGAATAACATGAAAGAAAACATAGAATTGTAAGAAGATTTGTAAATGTTTCACCATTACATGAAGTGGTATGATGTGACACCGAAACAATGTGGATAGAGATGAGATGAATGATTTGAGGAAAATTTGTTTTACACAATGATGCACCATTCAATCCATTAACAGATTTAAGAAGAATCATAAAGCATGCCACAAATAATAACCCGATCAATGTATCAGAAGCCTCATGTTGAGATCTAAGAGAAGAGTTGTGGAAATTTAGGCATTAAGGATTCAATAAATGACCAATGTTTCAAACCATGAATATATATGATATTTTTAAAAAACACTTCTTTCATCCACTGATCAATTCATTACATGAATGTACAATTGATGACTTGAATTATCCACATTGATAGTTAAAAAAAGTCTAATATTTTGTAAATATTTGGGGGTTTTGATGGGGGTTTGACCTAGGGAAAATTTGTTTGGCTTGGATGAATTCAAATGGGGGATTTAACCATGGGGGAGGTGGTTGTTTATACACTAGTGGGAGATGCTGTTCGGGTTTCTACCCAGGGGTCATTCTTTCTAGATAGGTTAATCTATTTTTTTCTATTTATTATATTTTTTGTATCATTAGATATTTTTTAATTTAATTTAAATATATCTTCTTAATTATCTTTCTCATTTTATCTTTTCTACTCTAGCTGCTATGAGTTTTGGCTTTTTAATCTCTAGAGATCACTCAAAAATGATTGGATCAACCACATATGGGAGAGATGAATCGACTGAAGGGGTGAATAGCAACAAATTATGATATTTATTTTCTTTTAAGATTATTTTATTCTAAAAATATCATTTTTTTGAATGGGATTATTTTATTCATCATTGAATAACTAAATAAATTATTTCAGTTGTGAATAAACACTAAAATTATTGGGATAATTAATTTATGAAAATTGAATTATATTATTATTATTGTTTTAGAAATATGATCTTAATGTGATTTATCTATTTTTATTCACTATACCATAAGGAATTGAAATTATAGGGTGGTATTGATAGTTTTAACTCAAGTTTTACAAATTAGGTAAATTATTGCACAACCATTTAGTCTAATTATTTTATAGATGAAGTGGAAATAATTTGTTTAGTAAGACTACAGTTATAAACTAGTTCCCTTGTTTTTTTTCATTCCCCTATATTTTGATACTAATTTTAATTTCTATCATTAGTATAGTAACATAATTCAGTTAAAATCAAACAACCCGACATTTGCTTAACAGTTTTCACTGTATATCCCTTCTCTTCATGGGATAAACCAAATACTTCAACTATTCTCTGTTATTTTTAGTTATTGTGGTCGGAAAAAATTATATATTTCTAATTTGATTCTACAAGTGGATTTAATAATTACCTTTAGATGTGTCAAATTTTGGAACCATTTTCGAGAAGTAGTGAAATATAGAATATGACTTATGACATATTGCATAGGTCAATGATTTTTCTAATATTGTTTATGTTTACTAATTTTAATCTAGGCCATTGTTTTAGCTTTAAATTTTTTTATTTTTTCTATTTTATATTATTGGTAGTTGCTAGTTTTGTGCTTAATGGAATACATGTTAAATTAATATCTTGCAGTACAACTACCATAGTACATTTAATACTGAGAAGAGTCTAACACATGGGTATAAACAAATTTTACAGGGAGGTATCTGTAAGGATGTGTCTAGAATTACTCATATCCTTTTGGATACAATCAATTCTATCCCCAGAAGTTGAATAATACCTATTACCAAGTCTATATAAGAGGTCCCCACTATCAAGATTACCAAGGTAGATCCTAAGATTTTTATTGAAATCATGAATACCCTTTCATTTAGTAACCTATATAGAATCATTCAGAATGCAGACTAACCATATTTTTCATGAAGTACATTGAAGCTATATATAAGAGGATATATGATAATGAAACATATATAATTGAATAACTAGAAATGAACAACTAACTTGATCACAACATTTCAATTTAAAATTCCCTTCTAAGTAACATACTAATGATTTTTAATACTCGGATAGAATGATTAAAGAAGAAGACAAAAAATATGTGTATGAATTGAAATATTTTGAATAAAAGGAAGAATAAATGATGGATGAGGATATAAATGATGTGTTATTAGAGAATACTTTAATTTTTTAAGAAGATTAACCTATGGTCATTAAATAAATAGATAAAGAACCTCAAGCAGTTCTCATGCACTTTAAAAAAATAAGAAGAATAATGAAATATAGCCATCCTTATTTACAATATCTATAAATGAACATGATAGATAACATTGAATGGATATTTGAGAAAAACCTGTACCAATATATTAAAGTATGGAAAACCATCAGATTAAATAAGGAAGAGGAAAAAGTGAAGGAAGATTATAATGAATTGACCTTCATTAAAATCACTGAAATTAAAGATAATAAAGAATAATGGGACTCCATATTATAATTATTATAGGAAGAGGAGAAAAATAAAAATCAAATTCAATTATCCATTCCAAAATGTGAACCTAATGATGAAATAAAAGTTTTTTTATTGGAACAACAAATCTATAAAATTTATTTAGATTTCAATTTAAATGTATTTTTTTAAATTTATCATCAATATACAGCCCAAACACAAGCACTATTCAAGAATAAGTATTGAATAACAAAATTTAGAACTACCTCAGATTCCCCACATATTAACAAGTAGATAAATACAATATAGATATTTATATTTCATGTTCCAACTAGATAATAAATTTAAAAGTTTAGCTACATACCATAAAGTATCACTATTAGGAGGTAACTTGTATTTTTAAATTTATTTCTAGGAATTGTTTTTATTTTATTTTATTTTATTAATTACTCTTCTCATGGTCGATTCCCTTATATTTTTTTGAATAAATGTTTGGAATCCTTTATATCCATATAATTGGTTTAATTTCTCAGAATCAAAGAAAGAGATAGAAGGTAGATAAAATTGAGAGAAAAATATTAAAACATCATGGAAGATGTTTACTATTTTTACTTGTTTATATTGGTACATAATTTTGTCCTTAATTATTTTTAATAAATGGGATAAACTGTTTTATGGACCGAAATAATTTATATTCTCAGATAAATTATTGGGTTTTTAGTTACGTATTCACTTGTATATGAGACATTAATACATATGAGAAATATATTTACATTTTCAAAAATTTTAAATCTGAATCCCACAAATTTTTATGATATAAATGGACATTTTTATATTTGGATTTTATTTCAATTTTGAATTTCTTAAAAATGTTTGCTAATATGATTCATTTTCTTGATATTGACTCCAAGAATGTTACTTTGAGTAAACTTATTATTTAATCCCATACCATGACTTTATTAACTTATTTCATGTTCCCACTCCTAAGAGGATTCTAGAAAAGTTATTTCATATTATTTTTAGATCATACTTAAGGAGTGATACATGGGAAATATATAGATTCTAGAACATGCATTGATATATTTTCAATTCAATGAATGAAAAATATCCCCTTTTAAAATGATTGAGAAATTTTATTTATGAAACATTTTATCTTGAGACCCATTATTAAATTAAACCTACTTAGTCTGTAGAATCCATAGATTCCCTTTTAGGGAAGATCCACGTTACCAACACATTTTACCCATTTTTATCCTACCTTTTTTTTATGATATTCAATTGAGTTATTACGATGGAAGGGAATTTAAAGGTTTATATGGGTTATGTTTTATTTATATGTGAATGTAGGGTCTTTTCATGGCATTTTGGGGAATTTTCCTGATTTCATTCAATGTACTTAAATTTTTTATCCCTCTTGTTGAAAAAACAAAAAAAAATATAAATGGCTTGTTTCTTAGGTAGATTTAAAATCACCACTACCGGAATAATGATCTCAAAATAATATGGGGTTAGTTAGTGAATATGAGACTTATTCTTTGGAAATAATTATTAAGAAAAAAAATAAAAGAAAAATTAAGGAAAAAGAAAAAGAAAAACACACAATAAGAGAATATCATTATTCATTATAATTACATCATTGATGAGCCATTAATTTTCACTTTTAGGGGTTTTTGATATTCTATTATGATGAGGATCAATATTTTAATTGTTACTTTTGAATATCATGCATTATTATTTAGATTTTATCCTTATTTTTGAGCTTTAAATGTTTTCAAATACCAGAGGTGATAGAGAGTTTTTATTTATGCCTTTTATATTGAAATGAGATTCAATATTTTCTCACATTCACTTTAGTTTAGTGATGGGAACCTGTATAACTATTTGATAGATCTAGATTCATGCTATAATATTTTAGGGTACATATGGGCTATTTCCCCTTGTCATATGATACACTAGAGCTAGGTGGGCTGGGGGGGGGGGGTCCCCGAATGATTCTAGTGTGGGCTATTTAGTTGTTTTGTAATGTTTTGGTTGAAATATAAGACTTCAGTTTATCCATTGTTGTCAATTATTATTAGGTTCATATCACATTAGGGACCATGTATTTTTCCATAACACTTATTTACTTATTTGATGATTCCATGCATTTGATTCACACTTAACATTTTATTTATATCCCGTTATGATTATCATTCTTGTGTCACCATTGGTATAATTGTATTTTAATATATATTTTTCTGTAGGGGATATTACTTTTAATCTATTTTTAATCTATATAGTTGGGTTTTATTTTCCTAAATGGCTTTCAAAGGTGGTTTTATAAAGTATTTTTGAAATTAAAAAGGGATTTTTTTGGTTGATATTTTAAGAGGGGTTCAAAACGAGGAAGCCTAGTTTTTTTATGGAATCAAATTTTCCTATTTTCGTTGGGTTTTTAAAATATATTTTAATTAAAAAAATATGTATGATTAAATGAATTCGATATAATATTTCGAAGGATTTATAAAATGAAAACCCCACTTTTATGTTATATTTTAAACTTGAATTTATAAATTATTTTATGGTAATAATTTCATAGACTCATTGGGGATATTCTATTGGGTCTATTAGCTTACACCCTACATATACACATGTGTGTGTGTTCATGTAGATCTCATATTTTATATAGGTGACATGTTTTGTTCTTGATTTTTTTAATTCTCTTGGGTTATTAATGGGTGATATAAGATGTGGTAAGTGACTATGGTTCATGTGGAGATATTATTTAGATATGGTTTGGGTTTTTCTTTATTTTGGGATATTGAGATAACATCCAAGTCAACCATCTATATCATTTTATTCATTTTACATTTTATTATAACATGAACTATATTTATTTTTGATTAAACATGTATTTTTATTCAAATTATTTAGAACATTTTATTTGTTATAAACTTTGTGTTTCGTTTATTTATTCAGTTCTTCTTATTACATTTTTATTTGGCATAAAAATTATTGATGCTCCATGTCAGATTATTAGTAATGGGACTTCTTCTTTATTAACTCTGATTACAGAGAAATATTATTCCAATGGAATCTCATTTTTTTACCTTAGAACTTATCAGCAGACCATGAGGATTGAGAATTAATTTTAGTAATTTTCATGGGAAAACTTGGGTGACATGGTAGGATGACCTGAGTTCATTCATGGTAAATTGGTATCAAAGTTCCATATTTTCATTTGGGGTGAATCTTTTTAGTATAGATATATGATATTCATAACATTACAAGAATATGTTTTGAGAGTCTAGATAGTGATTTCTCAACATGAGCCTCGAGTTTCCATGGGTAGTTGGGATTTGAGATTTTTTTTTCTTGATGGGTTTTAATAAATTTGTATGGGGGAAGTGGTATTTGAATCCCTAATAAGTTATATAATTTATTAAATGGTTTATTTTGAGTTTTAGAGTGATAATAAAAGAGGAAATAGGGATTCATGGTTATCTTACTTGGTTTTTCAATCTCTACGGAGGCTGTCTAGATGATTATGAGGAATTCGCAGTCCCTGTCACATGGTAGGTTCACAACCTAAAAGAAATATAGCCAAACCATCTACAACTCAATATATATCATGGATTTGTTTTATGAACTCTTTTGGTTATAAAATTCTCCTAAATTTGTTCCCACTTCTTTATGGAAAATTAATGGTGGTTTTGATAAAGTATTAATATTTTTTGAATGAATTTAGTGTTATTTATTGTGTTATAATCAATTATTATTATTATTTTAAAGTTTTTTGGTTGAAAAGGGGAAAATTTAACAAAATTAATTATTAAAAACCTAATTTAGTGGGTTTTTAAAAGTAATTTATTCATTTTTCAGGAGGTATTTTGTAACGCAGTTAATTTAATTCTAGTATTTGTTGCCTTTTTTGAAAAGGATATAAGCTTTTATATAAATTATTTAAAATTATTTCATTTAATTTAAACATTATTTAAATTATAATAAATTTATAAAATAATATAATTTTTCTACTAATAAAATATTGTATTTATGTTTTTGGATTTGACTATGAGTTTGAAAAAATATTTTCTTCTGAATTAAGAGCATTAATTGATCATTTTCATGTCATGTATTATTTAGAAAATTCAATTCATAAAGTTAAAAATATAAATTATAATTTCCATATCCAATGATGATCTTCTATATGAATCTTCACATCACTTGGATAAGATTTCTTTAGTAATAGAATCTATAATATCATTGAATAGAGAAGTGGAATCAGAATCTTTTATTCTCTTAGACCCTATCTAAATATTATTAAATCATTTTCTTCTATATTTATGTGGAGATCATGGTGTTTCTAATGTGGTGGAATTGTTATAATGGGTTTAAAAAATTCAGAATTCTATCGAGACTCCTAAACCAACAAGGGTGTGGGATATTTTGTTCTTGTAAGATTGTGCATATTGTGGTAGATGTTTATGGTCCTATATCAGTTGTGTGAGGACATGCCTTGGGAGTTATTCAAGAAATTTTTTTAGTTGTTCTATCACAAGTATATGAGGGTAGAGATATATCTTTATATCATGGGACTTCATAAGGGTGAATGGTCAAATGTGGAGTGATCCATTTTTTCTTCTTATTATGTGTTCTTTACTCATGAGATAATTGTTAATGATTCATAGAAATGTCATTTCATTGGAGGTGGTCTTGATGAAATCCTTAGATCAGTTGTGGCTATATATAATATTGCATCTTTTAAGGTGATAATTAAAAGGACTATTCTGGTGGAAGCTAACCATTCTAGGAGATCCATTGTGAGTGATTTCACCATTCAACCATCCATGAACATGGGTACCCCATATAGTGTATAGTAAAAGATAGTGGATACAGAGTTTTAAGTGCAGGTTGATGAGGGTCAACTTTATTGGGACCCTTGTGCTTCTCATAATAAGAATATACCTCTTTTTTTATTCTACTGTGGATCTAGATAGAACTCTAATACCTCTTCATTGAAATGACCAAGTACCAGCCTTTTATGGATTGTTTAGGCTATCTATTGAATTTTTGTATGTTTAGTCATCATAAAGGGTATTGGGATTTATTTGGTTTGGGTTTTCAATCTATAAGTGGTTTCATCGTAATATATTTGGATTTGATTAAATCTTTTGAGGTAATCCATGTTGGATATTTTATTTGGGTGATTCTTTTGATCACTTTTGTGTGATATTAGTTATTTTTTGGTTATGATCATGACTGGATAGAAGAATTTTGTTTCATGAGGTTAATGTATGTGTTGAGGTTGGATTTTTGATGGGAGGACATGCGAATGAACTTAGGTGAATGTTGGTATTACTAGGTAATGGAAAAAACTAGATCAGGTTGCATATTATCTAGTTTTTTGTTCATATTTATTTGTTAACACATATGTTTTATTTTTAACCCATGGATAGAACCATTTTTCTCCTTGTTTTGAATATTTTTGTCTTTTTCTATTTCTGTTTAGAAAGATATCATGGATTTATTGATGGTTTTGGATATTGAAGATCCTATATCATTTAAGGAACCAATGAGAGTGGGGACGGGTTAATTAATGGTTCCGGTATTTTACAAATTCTTCTTATGAGATTATACCCCCTAACAAGTTAATATCATGATTAACACTCTTGAGTCACTTCCTAACCCACATTCAAAAATAATAAATAAGTGAATCATGCAATTTTTACAAGGTTTTGTCTCGATATGAGTACCCTCTAATTCATATTACCAACATTTTCCTCGATCATGGATTTTATTATCACTAAAATTTATAGTGATTAAAATTTTTGATAATCTACAGACAAGTTTAGACTAGGTTTTATTTTATTCACTATATATTAAAGGTATCATCCACTTCCCACTATAATTTATATGGGGTTGTTTAGATAGTAACTTTTAGTAGATCAAAACATACTCTTTTATCCTGTGTTTGAATCATATCTTTAGATAATCACCAGTTTTTTGGCACTATAATATGGATCTTATTTAAGAAAGAATTAAAATACTAGATGATAATAGTGTGATGATAGGAAATTGATATTCCAATCACTTTTCTTCAGAATGATTTTGTAATTCATGATAGAAACCATTCATGATATAACTTTCCTACTTTTCACTAGCAAGAACTTAAATCAGTTGAAATAAAAATAGTTTTTCTCATCCTATTCAAGAATAAGGCTGAAAAAATTTCAATATTCTTCAATATTTATATATTCAATATTACATAATATTGGGAATTATCTAAAAACTTCTCATATAAGGTATCACTTACCATTCTCTTGGAATAAATATTCATAAATAGTCTGAATTATATCTCTGATTTCTCACTATATTAAAACTCACTTTATCTCAACCTTGGAATATTAAATTCTTATAAGACATTATCATTTAATATCTTTTAAAAATAACATAATATTCCCTATTTATATCTCTGGAAGGATCAGTCACAAAACCCAACATGGTATTCAAATTACCACTACCTCAATTTAATCAAAAATCAAACAACATTTAAATAGTGTCACATATGCATGAACTAGTAGAAAAATAAATTTTTATATAATGCATAGATTATTTTTTCACTATTTAAAGACTTTATTATTTACCTCAAAGTCCACAAAAATTTCAAAACTGTTTATTATTTTCATTATATCATATGAAAGTCATAATACTATGACTTAGTATCCAACATTAATAAATTTATCACTAAAACATTACAACTCCTATAATTCAACATGCTTTATGAACTCATCATGGTGACCAAAAATGCTATAGAAAAATTAATATGGTGTGGTGGTGAATATATTTAATAGTTATTTATGGAATAGTATCCATTTCATTGGCATGATGCTCTTCTTATATAAATAATCTCCTTCAGTGTGATGCTTTTTACTCAGCATGAATCGCAATGATTTTGATCTCATCATGATGTTAAAATAATTAAGACCATATTTTTAGAATCATATAAATTGTTTATTTTTTTATAGTATTAATAAAATATTTTTGTCTTCTATTTAGAAAATATTGATCACAAGCATAAACTGGATCGACTACACGTTATATATCCAATCAAATGTGTCATGGATTGACCATGTGTTATAGTGATAAAAGACTGTTTGAAAAACCAACCGACTACATGAAAAAATGATTTAAAACAACCATGTGACTAGTGAAATTAATAGATTGACCATGAGGATATTTATTCAAGATACCAATCAGACATTATTCATGTTTTTTGTTATTATAATGTAGTTCAAGATAATCCATACATAGCCTCCAAAAATATGAGTAATCTTTTAGTTATCCTTCTTGTAGATACTTATGTAACTATTTCATAGTTGGGACTACACTAAAAAGGAAGATGGGTTTCAATTATACATTTACATAGGTTAAACATACCCTTATACACCTCAACATGACTTTTACATAGGTAATGGTAATACAAGAAAGCCCTTAGGAAACCCGAATACATATGAGGTTTTCTTTATGTAGGTAATGAAATTATCAATTTACCTTTATAAAAGTAAAAAACTCCAACTCAAAAATATATATAAGAAACTCAAAAACATCTCAAATATGGTTTAAGAAAAAAATAATAATATTTAGTTAAAAAGGACACTTCAATCTCCCCCTTTATATATGTTTTCAACCCATGAATTTCTGTCTCAACATTAAATCTCATTAATGGTACAAAAAATAAAGATTTTTTCAGAAAGAAAATATATTGAAACCACACCACAAGTTAAAGCATTTTTTTGATAACTCCATATCCTTGTGACAAGAAAAATTTTGGAAGGGTGAAAAGTGATCTCTCCATGAGTCCATGCACCTAATATCATGTAAAACCCTCTATTTACACAATAGGCACGAACACATAATGATACAAAATAATGAAATAAAGGTACTTCCTTCTCTCTCCCATCAAATATAGAATCAATGTATTGGTGAGGGAGAACCTCTAAAATCTTCTTAATGATGTTAGAGGAGATGAAAACCCATGTTTTTCCTTAATAAGTCAAATATATCCTTATTTACAACCTGAGTGAATATATTAGCAAGCTTTTCATGAGTAGGAAGAAACTCTAACTCAATTTATCCATTGGTTTCCATCTATATGATGAAGTGAAATGATACATAAATATTCATTTACCTTGAGTATTCCATAGTATTTTTACATAGATCAATAACACAGTGAATATAAAATTAAATTTTTTGAGGCATCTAAATTTTCAACCTCAAATAATTCATACTCTTTAATCCAAATCATTTCAGTACAAGCACTAGTAGACATAACATATTATTCCTTAGTAGTACTTATGGTGATTGAATTTTGTTTCATATAGTACCAACTCATAGATTTATCTCCCAGGAGGAAAATTTCACTTGAGGTGGACCTTCTATCATAATAATCACCTATGAAATTAGCATCAATAAACCTAGAAAAATTTTATTTTCTATTATTTTTGTAATGAGTTACATAACTCATTACCCCTTTGATATATTGAAGAACTCTTTTAACCACCATAATATGTGACCACATTAGTCTCACTTTGATGGGTGTAGAAACTTGATCTGATTCTTCTATTTCAATCTTCTTCACCAACTATCATAAATTATTTTATTGGGATCAAGAAATGAAATATTCTCCTTGTATGAATTATAACCCCTAGAAGTATCATATCTTACCCAGTATAAATATCTCAAATTTTTCCTTCATTTGTTTTGAGAAATATTGATAGGAATTCTCATGACCACATGTGAAAATGATATCATCAATATATAAAATAATAATAAGAGTTCCAAACTACATTTATTTGGTGCCTATTGAGAATTTTTAATCCATTTAAATAATACTTAAATTTTTAATCATATACCATATTTATCAAGATCAAAACCACTTATATTCTCAATGTAAATATCATATTCCATATAACAATTCAAAAATCTAGATTTGACATCCATTTGATCGATTTCATACTATTTGTATTCTTCTACAATAAGGAACTCTATGATTACTTCAAATCTAGAAATAGATTCAATATTCTCTTCAAAATATATTCCATAAACATAGGGATATCCATTGAAAAAATTTCTAGAATTGTTCCATGTTTCTTATACTTTTTTATTTATCTTTTTTCTAAAAACCCACTTGGTTCCAATATTACTGTTGTAAGTGGGTATTGGAATTTGGTCCTAAGTATAATTATTATATATTTTATTTATTTCATTATCCATATCATCAATCAATTCCCTATGAATAATGATTATACAAGTAATTTATGTTGTACCTGAGAAATAAGATTTGTCTAACACTAATACCATGGTATTCTTCTTATTCATTCAATTATGGTTCCAAAACATCTAAGATTTATTATATTTTGTGTAGGTATAAAATAAAATCCAACGATATTCTCTTTCTTTACATGTTTCTTTAGTTTCTATTTTTTTTGTTTCATCATCAGTACCATTTTATTAATCACTATATTAATCTTATTCATCAACTACTACTCCTGGTTTAGCCACAATTTTGTTTCACTATCCTTTTTAAAAATGATCTCAATAGACTGATCACTTTATTTAAAAATCAAGTGCATATTCGACATTTTTATGGGTTGTTTTTCAATAATCTTCACATCATAAAAATAAATCACCTAGTGAAGTCTGTCATTCTAGAATCTGTACCTCTTACTAATATATAGGTGGAAAAAAGAAATTTCATCCTCTTCTTTCTCATTGAATTCCTATACTTGAGAGAATAATTTTTATGATGTAAGAAATACTAAGGACTTTGAAATAATTGAATATTTGATTGATGTCAAAACCAAATCCCATATATTGTTTTATTTGAGTTAAGTCTCAAGGAATATTGATTTTTCATATGAACATCTGGGTATAAAACTTCTCTCTCAATAAAATTTGACATTTAAAACTCCACAAAAAATGTTCTCCCCATCTCCATAATGGTTCTATTAATTTTTTTAGAAACCTGATTTAATTGGGGTATGTAATTGGTGTTATATCAATGTTTAATCCCATTATTATTGAGGTAAGATTAAAAAAAACTACCAATGTACTCCTTCACATTATCACTTCTCAATTTATTAATTTTAATGACATGTTCTATTTCAAATTCAATTATATAAATAATGTGCATATCCATTGACTACGACTTGAGATTCATAAATAAAACCATTTCCATTCTTATATAGTCACCAATGATTATGATAAAGTATAAGTACCCTTTTTTAGATTTGTATCTTATGGTCCACACAAATATGAGTGAACTATTTATAAAGGTTTTATTTAGATTGTCTCAACTCTTCTGTATCTCCCTTCAACCACAATTACATTTTGAATGGTCAGGAAAACCCGATATCTTTCCCAAATTAATTGTAAAAAATATCTCACAAATTGTTTTATAGATTTCACTCTGATTATTTTGAATAATGTAGTAATATATTCTAGTCTAAAGATGAATTTATTCCTCCGTAGTATGATAACATGAATTAATGGGAACTCTAATCTAAAACAAATTTCCACTATTAATTTCTCATATTGTGATAATTATCCTCTATTAATATATTCTAATGATATATGATTTCTTTTTTGAACATCACCTTTTTAACCTAATCACATAATTGACGCACACTCAAATAGTTATGCTTGATCCCATCAATAAAGAAAACCAATTTTAAATGTTTTTTGTTATGTTAAATAAAAACGAAATAACTCCATTGATTTTTAAGGAAAATAATTTTTGAAAGATTATATACCAGAATCATGTTTTTCAATTAATTTCAAGATCATGGTATCTCCTATCATGTGTGATGTGAAACCACTATAAAGATCCAAGGTCTTCTTCTCTTGGTATATTTTAGAGCTACCTCAATAATCATGTATTTTTTTCTAACTTATATTTGATTCCATTAGTAATTGTGAAATATATTTATTTGTATCTTCTATAATAATCATTTACGCTCCTTTATATTGATATTTTTTATTACAATGTCTATAGATTTATTCATGATTCTATATTGTTTTGAGTAGGTACACATTCTGGTCATCAATATTCTGATTTTATTAAACCATATCAATTTTTCTTATATTTAGTCTAGATACCTAAGAATTATAAAACTATTTTATTATAATTTATAATGATATTATTCTAAAAAACAAAATAATTTATTTCAATTGGATCTAAAACAGTCTAAATAACTCCTAATGTTTGATATTACATAAAATTTTCATGCCAATCTTGAAAAATATTCTTACTATTATAGTATAAGAATAACCTTAATTTACATATATTTTTTAGAGTGTTGATTATTATAATATCTTTCTACCAGATTAACTATAGTAAATTACTCTATGGATTTCAATCAACCAATATTTTCCCCAAAATGTATTATAGTTTATGCACGTTTAGACCATATAAATTAAAAAATTTAATATTTAACAGCTACATATTTATTTAAGACAATGAACAAGGCTTATAAATGTTTTATTATAAATCATCTTTGACATAAACAATTTTTTCAATGTCAAACATCATTTTTCCTAGGTGGTATTCAGCTTTAAGATATGTTTATCCATCATGAGTGGGTTATTCTTCTAGTGTAGCTAACTTCTTTTATGATCTTTTTATATTTCTCTATAACATAACAACATTGAATCTGAGTTTTTTTATCTCATTAATTTACTCATTCTCTATTCAATGAAACTCAATTTAAATTTTCTTTAGCACATAAATTTAGCTATTTAAATTTTTAACTTCATTCTTATGTCTAGTATTCCATTCAATAAATACTTAATGTTAGGCGTTCAATATATGGATCATGTATGATTAATATACTTTATATTCTCCACTAATATAATTATATTATTTTCTTTCAATATGTTCCACAATGTTAGTATCTTTTATCGAACATTCCTCCTATGAATCACCTCATTGTGAATAACATTATTTTTCCACTTTAACCTGAACACCCAAAGGCTTTGTTTTTATTGTTTTTTTATAATTCCCTTTTAATGCTTCAGGGGTAAAATTGACATAGTTAGCATACCCATATGTATTAAGCCTTGAATACATTGTATTTTTTTTCCCAATATAAATGACACCATAGGGAAGACCATCCCCGCACATATATATTTGGATCAATATCCGAACATTATAAGGATTCACAAGTAGCATTACTATGTTCTTTCATATAATATGGTCCTGATAGAAGATGACATACCCTCTAAAACATTCACTAATAAATACATGTCCAATTTTTCTTCCACTTAACTTTACTTTCTTCTCTTTTTATTTCTGAAATCATTCTTTTTTTATTTCATTATATTTACTTCATCTTTAAGTATATTTACCATTTTAATTCCATTATGGGTTATCTTATTCTTATTCATAATATAAACTCATATATTTCTTCTTCTTTAGGAAATATGTAGAAAAATTTCAAATTCCTAAACATATAAAATAGTTAATGAATATCTCCTTTATATTTAACTTTTAACATTTTATTATTTTTACATATCAGAACCATGATTTTATTGTATTTATCATCACTCTCATAATCATAGTTTAAATCACTTTAAGACTCAAATATCTCTTCCACATTGATCTTAATATTGAACAAAACATTGAAATAAATTTCTTATTTTGAAATTTCATTGATAAATGATGCTTTTTTGACATCATAATCTGGAAGGGTGTTATATAATTCATCAAGAGATATTTCAAAAATCACTTCTAAATATAATATTTTTGGGTCAAATATGTATGGTAAGTTCCTCCTTAATTTTTTACCAAAGTTTAATCATCCAATTTTTCTCTAAATCATTTGATATGTTTAACCATCTCATTCGCCCTAGTGAAATAGTCAATGACATTTTTATCTTCATCCGTCCTGATGTATTCAAATTTTCTCTCCATATTTATAACATTAATTCTATTTCATGATATTTCAATCATATATATTATCAATCCTATATGATATTTCCTTATTTATTCATAGCTCCATCACCTTTTTGTTCACTTCATCATACAAGGATGCTAATATTTCATTTCATGATTTTCTATCTATATCAATATTCCTATTATCTAAAAATTTCATAGCACCATGTCTTAAAAATGGTGAAAACACAAATTGAAAATATCACTCAATTTAAGAACTTTTAATAAAATAAATAGATGAATTAAATTCTTCCTTCATTCAATTTTCTTCCCCATCAAATAATGGAACCCCTCTATTATTCATAGATTTTTAATTCTCCATGATATACCATTGATGATTATAATTTCAAAGGAACTTGGTTGGATATTATACCACATCAAGATACCAAGATTAAATGAAAAACCACTGTGGGTGGTTTGAATCAATGGTAACAGTATTTTATAAATTATTAATATGAAACTATACCCCAATAATAGGTTAATGTTTGGATTCATACTCTTATGTCACTTCCTCACCGACATAAAAAATTTGAAATTAGGGAAGCACATAATAATTTTTTTCAAGGTTCTACCTCAATGTGAGAACCTACTTTGTATCTTGATCAACCTCTGGTTGGGTAATATATTTTATAATCAATATAATTTGAAGTGAATACAAATTTATAAAACTAACACACAATTTTTATGATGTATGTATCTACTTCTCTCTATGGGAATGTATTATCCACCTCCAATAATAATATATATGGTGGTTTTTAGGCTAGAACATCCATTGGATCATAATTTATTATTTTATCTTGTATTTGAATCAAATTTTAAGATAATAAATGGTAAGTTCGATAACATAATGTGACTCTTCATAAAAAAACTTCTACTATGATATGATAATGGTGTAATAATATCATATAGATATTTCAGTCAAATTTCTTTACAATATTTGTCTCATGCATGCATAGAACAATATTATTTACTTTCCCCAATAATAACATTAATCAGTTATAATAATAACATCATTCCATGACCTCTCTACAAGAAATAATACATCACTATTCAACCTTATTTATCCATTTAATATTAAATATTATAGAATATTATGATTTATCGCAAAAATTATCATCAAGTATCATTTATCATTATCAATGAATAAATATTTCCAAACCACATGTATAATAACCCAAATTTATCACCATATTTATACTCTCTTTATCTTAGCCTTGTAATATTTAATTACCATGAGACTTGTCTTTTAATGTCATTTAAAATTAGGATAGAATTCCCCATTTAGATCTCCTAAATATTTATTCAAAAAACCCCACATGGTATACAAATAACCATGGCCATAGGTTCTTCAAAAACACATGACATTTAAATAATTTCTTATCTAGATGGAAAATGAAACCTCCAACCATTTTGTATGAAGTGGATATTGATTTGTCACTATTTGTACCCTTCCATTTCTTTTTCTTCATGAATATTCAATCATGACCTATGCACCCAAAATATTTTTTGCATGACTGAGTTTTTTCATTATATAATATGAAACACCCACTAATTCAACATAGTAACCAAAAAAAATCCATTCCCCACTTAAAATTTAAAGATACTATATCATAGTATGGTTCTTAGACTTACAATGGTGAAAATAATTTCTATTGAAAAAGCAGTATGATGTGGTGGAGAAATTATTTGATTTTCCCCTTTTTCATAGTCCCCATGGATTCAACATTGTGCTATTATATATTAAAACATATCCTTCACCTTTATTATTTTTTAGTAATAATGAATCACATTTTTTTGATATCATTATGATGTTAAAAAAATTATTACCATTTTTAGCTTCATCTGAAGTTTTTATTCCCTATAAAATATCCCCAAAAATTATTCTAGAAATTTCTTGAGAAATGATCAACAATGATCTTAAACTAGATCAATATTAAATTTGATATCCAACAAACTGTTTCATGGATAAATTGTATTATTATGTCTTAATCAACCAAAAGAAGATCCAACTAACCACATGAACCACAATATGAAGCATTTGTGTGACAAGTGATGTCAGATAATTGATAATGATGATCTTTACACAAGACACTGATTAATATTTATCCTAGTTTTCTACTTAAAATTACAGAAGATGATATGAAGTTACATATATTTAGTAAATATTAAAAAAACATTAAATTTTATGATTTTATAACCCTTACAAACTATTTTAATAGTTGGAACTATCATTTAGAAGATTTTGGGTTTCATTATTACTTTCAAATAAGGTAAAATGAGACTTATGAACCTTAACATGACCATTAAATAGGAATTGAAAATTCTAAGAAATATTTATACAACCTGTATATATATGGGAATATTTTTACAAAGGTAATAAAATAATACATTTACCTTTATAAATGTAATAATTACATTTTAAAAACAACTAGGGACTTCTCAAACACATCTCAAATATGGTTGAAATAAAAAAACTTATTCAATAAAAAAGGAACATCTATCTCCCTATTTAGTTTTTTTTTCAACCCATTACTTTCTTTCTCAAAATTAATTCTCATTTAAAAGACACTCAACACAAACTTTGTTAAAATAAAGACATCCTAAAAGAAAACCACATTTTTTAGTATAATGTTTTTGATAAATCCATCTCTTTTTGAAGAGAAACATTTTACCCAAGTGAAAAGTGCTCCCCACTAATACAAGAATCTCACCTATTGAAACAATGAACTCTTTTCAAAATAAACAAAGCCATGAAATGAGAATTTATATAGAAATAAAGGTACCAACCTTTCTCCACATTTTCAAATATAACCCATGTTTTTGTTCTAGATTATCTTATAGGGATTCTTAATGATATTGTAGGGGAGAGATAACCATGCTCATCATTAAGAACTAAAATATATCACTGGGTACAACTTTTGAGAATATATCAATATGGTTTCATGAGTAGGAACAAAAAATCTCTTGATGTGTCTATTAGTCACCTTCACCTTGATGATGTTAAATTTGATATCAGTATTCTTGGAATTTTAATATTGAATATTATTTCTATATAGGTCAATATAAATTTTATTATAAAATGTATTTTGAGATGTATATGAACTTTTATCATCAAAGCATTTAGCTAACCCTTCATACGAATAATTTGAGTAAAAATACAATTTGTAACAAAAAAATCACATCTGTAGTACTCAGTGTGACTAAATTATATTTCTTGTAGGGACAACTCATAGATCTATCTCCCCATGGGAAAATTCCACTAAATGTGGAACTTCTATCATCATAATCACATACCCAATTAACATGTGTAAAATTAGATAGATATAAATGTTTTAACTTCTTATAACAAAGTCTATAACCTATAGTCCATTTAACATATTGAAGAACCCTTTTAACAACCATAAGATGTGTCTAATTTGGAAAAATTGATATCTTACACACATACTCACATCATAAACAATATTTTGTTGAGAATCAATGAGATAAATAAGGATCCTAATAAATATTTTCAATTCACTTTGATTAACACTCTCACCATATACATATTTTTACAAATTTAGTCCCAACAGAATGGGTGTAAAAATGGATTTGATTACTCTATTTCAAACTTCATCAACAACTCTATAGAATACATTTCTGGTTCTAAGAAAATTATGTATTCCCCATTAATTAATTACCACACCAAGAAGTATTTCTACTCACCCAATGTAGAAAAATTAAATTATTGCTTTGTTTTTTTTGAAAGAACCTTGATAATAATTTTCATGACCACCAATAAAAATTATATCATCAACATATAAAATATAAATTAGAGTTCCAATATTTATTTACTTCATTAAAATGGTGTTTTCCACTTTTACTTTTATGAATTTCATTGCCTTTAAACAATTTTCTCGAATTGAATACCAGGATCATAGAGACCTTTTTAGAATATATAAATACTTATTGAATTTTCACACTCTTGTACCATCTTTATCAAGAACCAAAATATCTATATTCTCAAGGTAAACTTCCTCTAACATATAACTATTCAAAAAGGTAGACGTGACATCGATCTAAAATATTTTATGATGTCTTTAAAATACCATAATAAAGAACATCCTAATATATTCTAATCTAGAAATAATGTGAATATTTATCTTCAAAATCTATTCTCTCAACTTGGGAATAGTCAATGAAAAATAACTCTAGACTTGTTCCTTATCACTACTCTATTTTTATTGACATTTTTTTGAAAACCCACATAGTTATAATGAATTTTTTGTTAATAGATACATGGATACAGTCTCAGGTGGAAATATTCTTAATTTGATTTAGTACATCATCTATAGCCTCAATACATTACTTAGGATTACAATATTATGTCCCTAATTTAGTTTCTTCCTGATAAATAAGAGAGTTTAGAATCTAAAACATCAATATTCTTCAAGTTGATTCTATTATAGGCTCATTGTATCCATTACTTTATCTGCCCTATATTAGTGCATATTATTCTATAATGATATTATCTATATTTACATATTTTTTAGTTTTAGAAACATTTTTTTCACTCTCAGTATCCTTTTATTCATTATTAATTTGATTTTATTAATAAAATACTTCTCTTGGTTCAGCCTCAACTAGTTTTTCACTGTTATATCTTTAAATAGACTAATTGGGTCCACCAATTTATTCAAAACCGAATACATATTGGACAAATTTTATGGGTTTTTTAATAATATTGATATCATAACAATAAAAATCCTTTTGAAGTATCTAGTTCCAACATATATATTCTTTCCTATTAGAAAATTACCCAATAAAGACACCATCTTCTACTTTCCCATAAAAATTTACCAGATTTGAGTCTTTAATGTTGATGATATAATGATTACCAAAGGCTTTTAAAAAGTTCACTATTGGATTATTGTTATACCACTTATCATATTAGTTTTTATTTCAGTTATTTATTAGAAATACTAAATTTTTAATGTGTACAAAAATGACCATATCTTCTCTCCAAAAGAGTTTTTACCTCTCACACTCTATCATCATAGTTCTACCCCTCTTAGAAACTCAATTATATTGATGTGTGTATGGGGTGATATATTTATGTTTAATCGAATAATTAATAAGGTAATATTAGAAATAAATACTAGTGTAATCATTCCCATTATCAGTTTCGAACATCTTGATTTAAATGTCAAGTTCTATTTCAACTTCCCTTATATAAATCTTGAACATATCCACTACCTATGATTTGAATTTTATAATAAACACAAATATTATTCTTGTTTATTCATAAATGAATGTAATAATATAAAAATATAATTTTCAATATTTTTGTCTTGTGGTTCCATAAAAATACGAGTGAACAAATTCCAAGTGTATTTTTGATTTTTCATCAACTCTATTGTGTGTCCAATCAACTATTTTTTATTTTTTATTAGATTTAAAAAAATAAAATCTATCTCAACACAATTGATGAGAACCTATCACATAATTTTCTTTAGACATTTTACTCATATTATTTTAATCAATTTGGCCATGTATTGTGTGCCAAAGATTAATTTATTCTGTAGAAAGATGCTGATAAGAATTACTGGGATCTCTAATCTAGTTTTTTCAATTGTAATTTATATTATTGTCAAAATTTTCCCATATTAAAATATTTTAATGATTTTTTTATTTTTAAATATATCCTCATTACCCTAATCACATAATTGGCTCACACTCAATAGGTTTCACTTGATCCCATCAAAAAATAATACATATTTTTAATTTAATCCATTCAGTTCAATCAGATCGAAACTAACTCCATATATCTTTAAATAAATTTTATTTTAAAAAGTTACTAAACTACCATAATTTTTATAAATTAATTCCAAGATCCTTGTATCTCTTATCATGTGTGATGAGAGGCCACTATCAAGAATCCAAGGTCTTCCCCTCTTTCTAGGTTTTCTAGAAACCTAAACAAGAAATTATTTTTTTTATCACACATAATTTTGATTCCATACTTACTTTTGAAATATGTTGTTCTGTTCCTTATAAAATAGTTATAAAATATTTTTCACTATGAATGTTTAGGTTACAACATCCAAAAATTCTTCAAGATACTTTAATATTTTTGGAATTGGTACACATCTTGTTCTTCCATATTCCAATTGATTCAAACTAGATATGATGGAAAAAAATTCACAATATCTACCCAAAAACCCCATCCCTCATTGATTCTATGGGAGAGACATATTGTACAAAAAAAACTGGATTTATGTGTATAAGATCTATAACACATGTAATAACCCATGAAGTTGAATCAACTATAAAACTACCAGGTTTTCCTTAAAAACATACTTGTAGTTTTTTTATAAGATCAACCTTATTTTTCATAAATTTTATAGATTCTTTATTATTCTGATCTCTCACCACCACTCTTTCTATAGCAGACTTCGTTTTAATATTTCCCTTAACCTAGGATTGTAAAAAATTATTTGTAGGGCCTAAAGTATTAGACTGTATTGATTTAATATTTTTAGATTTAATAAGTTCATATTTTAAATGAGATGATGAATAAGGAAGATATATGTTTTATGATAAATAATAACTAACATAAATAACTTTTTATATTTTAAAATTCTTATTTCCAAAGATATCATTAGCTTTAATATACCTTTATTTTCCCTAGGTGAGTTTTTTTTCTTGTTTATCCAATTTATTATCAGACCCTTCTAAAAATTTTTCTATACAAAAACATTATCATCTAGATGTTTGATGTCCTCAATTTGCTCATTATCCATGATGTGAAACATAACATAAAATTTCATTAACCAGTAAATTTACTTATTGAAACTTTTATCTTCCTTCTTGAGTTTAGTATTATTTCCAAGATAGACTTTGAGTTCATTCATTAATTTATCATTCATGTATGATTCATAACCTTCATGTTCTAGATTAATAGAACTATATGATTTTCTTTCTATAGAAAAATAGTAATAAAATATATAGATATTACATTAATTTTTATGAATATTTACCTCATTAGAAGAACACACACCCGTGGACCAGAATAGTTTTGTGTCTATGGATACTTGGAAACATAAGTACCGTTCTATAAGTAAACCATATCAACTCCTACTAGGATCATTATAACTAGAATAAATCATATAAATATTATACATAATACAAATAGTTATAACATGGAGAATGGAGACAGAATATAGGGTGATATTTGTTGATCAATAAGGGTAAATAAAGGAGATACATTATAATAGCATGAACATAAGAATATGAGAACATAAGAATAATGTTTGAAAACCATACCATGAATATCAAATATCATATAAATTTTTCAAGGAACAAATATTGGTAGTTAATAATTCAAGAACCATATGACAGTCAAAGAATGTAATCTATAAGAGAATAATATTGGCACAAGGAATGAAATTTTTGGCATAAAAATAAGAATAGATGATCATTTTTATATTGGTTAAGGCTCATTTCCAAGGCCATCATTACAAATAAAATCCATTACTACACCAAGTTCAGTCCTCATTCCATATATTTCTTACTATAGTGGGTTAACCCCCCATTATAGCACTATATTGCTACACTAGATTCACTCTCCATTACATTCATGTCTATCTCATGATATATATTAATCATTACCCAATGCATTGAAGAGTGATATAGGTCCAACCCATCTCATAATGAAAACCAAATTTATGTGTGACAAAAGATCAAAAACATTTATCATATCATAACCGATGATATAAAATGGGTATCAAAAAAATTTAATTATTTCATAACTAATGGAAAAGATATAGGCTTCATAATCATTTCATCATACATTATCCAATGAAAATAAGTGGGTTTTATAAGAATTTCTTCATGACATAACTCATGAAAGAGAAATGGGTTTCATAAACATAATTCAATAAATTCGTAAAACATTAAAATAAATAAATTAATGTTATATGATGATAATATCCCCAATAAGTAATATTTAACACGAACATGTGTCATCTTATATGGAAAATAATTTCAAAAGATCATTTAAAACCTTTCTTGAGCAGAATATCCTTTTAGATTTGTAAAAATACAACATTAAACATAAATATTTTTAAAACATTTTTTATTGAAATTAACATTGAAAACTTATAAAGGAAGATTCGAATGAATTATTGGTCATGGAATCAAAATATTTTTATGTCGTACTTGTTAAAATAAATATTCCTTTCATATTTTCGATAAAATCTAAAGAAGCATTGTTTTTTAAAACAACATGAAGAGTCCTTTAATTTTTTTTGGTAAAACATAAATCCTGGAAAAATGTATTTTAAAAATAAAAATAGGGTAATAAATTTTTTTTGAAAACATTTGTATGAAAACATGGGTTTGAAAGAAAACCATTTTCCGACTGAAGAAAGAAATAACAGAAAATGTTCAAAAAAACAGTTTCTTAATTATTATAGGTACCAAAGAGTGGAAAAATGGTACCATTACTTAAAGATATCATGAATTAACATTATATACAAAATATTTTACTATTATTTAGAGTTATATCATGATATTTAAATATTGGATACTCAGTCATAAACAATCCTGATAAACGGTGATATTTTAACATAAAATCATTACCACTTTGGAAAACATGAATCATATACCACATGAAGGAAGAACATAAAACGAAACATAAAATATAAACATGATGAATAAATTAAATATATTCCATGTTAATGGGTCTCTATTTATATATTGTGTAAAAATATAGTTGCATAACATAACATACATCTCAAAGAAGGAAAATTGAGACAAAACTCTCAATACTACTTAAGTAACTTCTGAATTGTAATCCCTGTAAAAGAATAGAGTAAATGGAAAAATTAATTTTAATGAAATGATTTATATTCATGATATATCATTTCATATGTTAGTATATAAAATACATAAAAGAAACAAGTGATGAATATGGAAAATGCCTCTCAGCAATAAAAGTGAGACTAGAAATCCACAACCTTAACTATTGATTGTCATTATACACGTTAGAACCTCATATATTATAAATATAAGTTTATTATATGTATACAATATAATATTATTTATATATATAATACCATATATTATTTTCTTATTAATTTTTATTACTCATTTTTTAGAAATTCCATGTTAATGTTACGTTTCGGGAAATAACCGCTTGGGTTTTCATATACATTTTAACATGTTATTGTTGGTCCTAATGATTTGATCGTGATTTCATAATATAAAGAATATATATCATGATATAAAAATAATATATATTAATTATATATCTATTTATACTAATTAATAATATTTGGTGATAGAAACTGAAATGCACTATTCCTAGAGACAGTAAGCCGTAGGTATGCATGAATACTACTTTTTATTTTATTATTGGTTTCAAAGAAAGAAAATTAAAAAATATATTATTACTATAGAATAATTATAATTTAATATATAGAATATATTTTTATTAAATACATCCTTAACACATTCCATTTAAAGTGTGAACGAATCACATCGCTTCACGAGATGGTAGTCCGTCGTACATAGGAACGACGTTATCATATTCCAGCAAAATGGAATGCATGAAGGTATGTGTTATAAAATAATTAATGAATAATAATAAAATAATAAAATAATAAATATCAAATATATATATAATTTAAATTTTTATTCCCAACATTGAAAGGATATAATCGAAAAATAAATGGCATCTGTTTGTGAGGTTGTAGTCCACTGTAAGCATGAATGAAGATTTCATATCCTATTTTATAGAAGGGTGTGCGGTTCTTGGGCATAGCCTTAAAAAACATATAATTATATATAATATAATTAGGTTATTATGTAATCATGAAATAAAAATAATTGAAGGGGTTTTAGCAAGAAATAAAACAAAAACATTCATTGATGAACATTAACCATTCATTGAGTATCTCCTTTTTGTTTGCACCAAAGGACTTCCTTTGTTAGATTTATGACCAAAGTAAGTATTATAAGATGATATAAGGTATTTTTAGAAGTTATTTGGGTAGTGATTTTTATAAACACAATTTTTTTAAGGTGTTAATAGAGGGGGAGAGGGGGTGGCCTTTTATAAGGGAGTTGAGTGGCATACATATAATTTTTTTTGAAAACGTTAATTACAACAATGTTTTTTCAAATAACTAGGCCCCAATAATGATAAATTATCGATATAATATATTATAAGTTCTATGTATGGTCATAAAATGGATTTTTTAGAAGTTTTGGGTTATTTTTACACCTTATATTTTAGGTTTAACCAATAACTTAACATGTTTTTACCTTTATCTCTATAATTAATTTTAATTGATTTCACTAATAAATTTTCTAAAAATTTAAGTTCAAATTATTATAAATTATAAATTATGATTATTAAAAATATTTAAACAATTTTTTCCAAATTAAAATCACATATGTTTCAAAAAAAATTAATTTAAATTAATCACGCAGATGTGATGAGAATATAGGTTTTTAAAGAGAAAACGATCAAAAGATTGAAATGTTTTTTTGTTAAATTTCAATATTAAACTTATTATAATGACCAAAGTTATATTAATTGATTTATAATTGAACTAATTAAACTTAAAAAAAATTAATATATAATTTAACATTAAAAACAAAATAAATAAATTGGATGTTTTCAATTAACACTCCGTATTTCTTATTATTCACTAAATACATTTTTTAGAAAAATCCAAAAAATAAAAACTACTATTATTTAGAAATTATCAATTAAAAAATGGAGATTATTTTTTCAAATTAATTTTATCAAAATTTCAAAAATAAATTTAATTATTTTTTACAAAAGAAATAAAAAGTATTTCTTTGAGAAAATAGTGTTCTCAAGAATATAAATACTCTATAAAATATATATTCTATCCTTAGTATGTTTACTCTATATAAATCCATAATAATTAATACATAAAAAGTAGTTATTAATATTCATTTTTCTATGTCAAATAGTTGGGTTATAATAGTTTATTTTAAACGACTTTATTAACAATATGTCGTAGTTTTGTTAAAGATCAATGTCGTATGTCACATAATGTAACCAAGTATTACGTGTAGTGAAAGATATCCCATGGTGGAATGTAATGAAATCTTGAATTAGTGTTATGTTTAATGAAATCTATCAAATAAATTTAATTTATTCAAAAAAAATTAATTCATAAAAAATTGTGCTGTTATAATTTTAATATTTTCCATAAAGTTACTATATTTTATATCACGTTCCTCCTTTGATTTATCAAATTGAGAAGAGATATCTACATCCTCTTTACTCAAAATTATTATATTTATATTTATAAATGTTTTCATTTTTTTTATTTTATCATATTTCAACTAATTATTGGTATATTTACCTTTTGACCTCCATTGTGGGTTTTCTTCTTCATAATCATCATCAGACTTCATAGATTTATTCGAATTATGTCAATATACAACAAAATTTTTAATTCATATGTCTCTAAAACAATTAAGTGTAGAAAATACTTGTATTAAATATTTCCCATTTTAATATTTTGATATATGAGATCCATGAATTTTTTTTGATTCTCATCACTCTCACCATCTTCATCTGAATCACTTGAGGTCTCAAAAAATTCTAACTCCTTTTCCATTATGTTGTTCAAAGATCTGATATTTGTTTATTATTTTTCCTTTTCCATGAAAACTAGTTCTTTTAACATCTCATAATTTAAATGTGTGGTATACATCTCACCAATAGTTATTTCATGAATCTCTTACAATGTGGATACATTTTTGTCAAATATATTTAGAATGCTTTTAAGTAATTATTTAACCATATTTAAATCATCTAGTTTGTCTCCAAATCCATTTATATGACTGACTATCTCATTCACCCATGTGAAATAGTCATCAATATTTTCATCTTCATACTTCCTAATGCCTTCAAAATTTTCACTCCTGATTTATAACTTTTTCTTATTTTATCGTGATATTTTCCTCACACATATTATCAGTATTATAATATATTTAAATATATGTTCATATTCCCATATACATGTTGAAAAAATATTTAGATAATGATAATAATAACTAATTTCTTGATTTTCCATTTATCTCATGATTTTTCTTTTCAAAAAATTCTATAACACCATCTCTTGAAATTGGTGGAAGCCCCACAATGAAAAAATCCATCACATAAACCCATTGTTTAAAAATATTTAGTAGAATTTTATTCATTCACGCATAAAATTTATTCCCATAAATAAAGGTAACATCTCTTCTATTCATGGAGTTTTGAATCTCTATTATGCACCATAGATGAGTAGAATCTTAGGGGAACATATTTTCCAATGATACCACTTGAATAAATGAGGTAAAATATGAAACCACTAAGAGGGGAGATGGTGAATCAGTGGTAAATTTTTATTAAAAATTATTCTTACGAAATTAAACCCCTGTGATGGGTTAATTCCCTGATTTACACTATTTAGTCACTACTCAAAAAATGGGAAAATAAGCAATAAGGTCAGAACACAGGAAATTTTTACATTGTTCAGCCCCGATATGAGAACCTACTCCATTTTATGATCTTCCTTTTGTTGGGTCAAATATTGTATTGTCAATATAATTTATAGTGATGAAAAATTCATATAGTATACACTCATGGTTCAAGTAGGGTTTGTTCACTTCTCTTGTAGGGTAGTTATTATTCACTTCCCACTATAATTTATGTGGAATTATTTCGACAAAAACCTCTAGTAGATTAAAAATTCTTATTTTATATATTGTTTGAAAAATATTTTAAGGTAATAACTGGATTCTTCCGCACTATTTGATGGAATATTCTTCAAGAAATACTTTGGCAGCCATATGATAATGGGTAAACCTTTGCAGATTAATATTCCACTCACATTTCCTCAGAATAATTGTCAGATGTACAATAGCATGCATACATGAGATAAAATTATTCCTTTTCAACCCAAAATCACCCAAATATATTATAATAAGAAAATATTTCATCATCCTCTTTAATAATACTAATAATAATAAAGTAATAATCAATATTTTCCAGACATTCTTTATTAAATATTATAGAATATCAAGAGCTATCTCAAAAACTACCATTATCTATCTTTTATCATTATCCTAGAATAAATATTAACTAAAATTTGTGAATAATATCCCTAATTTCTCTCCAAATTAAAACACCATTTATCTCTGGATAGATAAATTGAAATAACCTGAGACCTCATCATATAATCTTATTTAAAAGTGATATTATATTTTTCATTTAGATCTCCTCAAGACTCTATCAAAAAAACCCCACATGGTATCTAAACTACTACAACCTCAAGTTTTTCATTAATGATAGAGAATTTTAATACATATACATATTCATTCAATATATAGAAACATGAATTTTCTAATGGAGTGGAAATTTATTTGTCACCATTTTAGAACATTCATTTCTTTTTGACCATAACTATTTTATAATGAAAAAACACCCACAAAAATTTCACCATTATGTTGTATTTTGATTATATTATATGAAATTACCACTACTATAATGTATTATCCAATAATAATCCATTAATTACTTCAAATTTAAATATTCCATTATTTAGAATTATTTTTGAACACACCATAGTGACAAAATGACAATAGAAAATTCAATTCAATAAGGCGGAGACCTTATTTCATTATTCCCTATTGAATAGTCCCTTTGGATTCAACTTGTTTCTATTATAATTTAAATCATAACCATTATCATGATTTTTTTAGTAGGAATTAATAACAATGTTTTTAGAATCATTATGATGCTAAATAGTTAGGATAAACGTTTCTGCATCATTTTAACAGTGTATTTTCTTTAGAATATTTTAAAAAAAATTGAATTATCTTTAGAATTTATTGACCATGACCTTAAACTAAATCATATTAACATTAGATATCCAATCAAATATGATGTGTATTAACCACATGTTAGAATATTAGTTGAATATATGAAGAAATAATTGATGGAATAAATAAAAATTTGAGAAATCTTTATGACCAATACGGATGGTGGATCGACCATGAGTATTATTATATAAGATACTAATAAACATTTATATAGGTTTTCTAGTAACCAATTCATAGTTCTAGATGACCCTTATGTAGCATCCATATATATGAAATAAATTATGTGTCCTCTTTTATAACCCTTATGTAGCTCTTTCACAGTTGGTACTACCCTGACAAAGCTATGGGGTTTATATATTACATTTACACATAGTTAACTGATCATTACACTCCACAAATAGACCTTTACATAGGCAGTGTAAATCATAGAATACCCTTATGAAACCAACATACATATGAGGTTACTTTATCATAGGTAATGATATCATTAATTTTCTTTTAGGAAAGTAACAATTCCAACTAAAAAACATACAAGTAATTGTCAAGAAATTTGAAAATATGGTTTACAAATAAACAAGTATTAAAAAATGGATCTCGAAATGGGATTTTATTTTAAATTATTTGTGTATTATTATATATTTCATCTTTATTCGAGTTTTTTTGGTTCCGTGTAATGGTTTCATATAGTTGGTGGAATATTAAATTTCATTTTGTATCTTGTGGAGATGATATTTATGCATGGTGGTGGTTTCCTCAAATATTTTTTGTTTTATATTTCACCTTTTTATTTTATTGGTTAAAAATCCTACAAGGTGATAGTGTAAGGTTTTGCAGTTGATTGTTTTTATTAACAAAAATGGTTGATAAGTTCATTTGAGATGATATAGCATTATTATTAACAAATTACATTGAAATATCTCTAAAAAAGAGGTATGGAAGCTATTGAATGTGTACAAGATGTTTCACATTAAATGTGGTGTAATTTCATATTGTTTTATAAATTGTTGTGTTCAAAAACATGGAGGAAGGGGTATGTTATTTTGAAGAAAAAAAAAGAAATATTTTCACAGAAATGAAAAACATTCGCATAAGGGTGAAGGGGTTATGTAAAGATTAAAAAATTAAATATTCAAGGCTACCTTATCGAAATAAAAACAATGAAATTTATTTTCAAAATTTATAAAGTTTTATGAAATTTAGAGTTATGTGAAACAATGAAATAAAAATGGATGCTTCATGATAGCAGTGAGTTGTGTGCTAAAGGCTACATCAAATTTCCCATGTTTAGAAAACTAGAAATGTTGTTCAGATTCTTAGTGACACACAAGGAAATTCATAAATGGTTTGAACTCATATATTAATAGTATGCTACCCATCTCATTTGGTTTGTCTAATACTTATAGAATATACAGGCTCTGAAATCATGTAAGAGTTACATGAAGTAATTTCTTATATAAAACAACAATATAAACATCAGTTTTTTAATTAAATAGGAATTGTGTTTATATGACCAAGTTATTTTTATGAAAACCGAGTTTCTTTTAAATTTTTGAGTTTCGTGAAAATCTAAATATTGTACGGAAGTGGGGAGTTTGATGAAAATGTGAAAATATTAACGAATGTTATGATATTTTCAAGAATGTTGTGTAGAGGTTGTGTGGAAGATAATGTCTCCCTAACCATAAATAATTGAAAAAAAATTATTTGGTAAATATATTTTCAAAAAGTGGATGAATTTCGACCTTCATGAAACACCAAACATGGATTAAATAACATTGATTCAAGTAATCAAGAGAAAAATCCTATATAGGATTAGTGAGTACACTTCTGTTGAGAGGGAAATGAGATTTCAAAGTGTGACTAGTAGTGAACCATGAGGGATAGTGAGTCTGATCCGAAAATTCTAACAAAAGTTAGCTATAGTGGAATTGATAATAAAAAAGTACCTTTTTATACTCCTTGGACTATCCCAATTAATATTGAACAAAGTAAAATTACTATGTAGCATGTATGATTTCATTTTTTTCTCATACATTTCTATTGGAAAGAGAGAGAAGATTGTTTTTTTAATGATGAAACAAGATCTAAATAGGGGAGTGTTTTAATATTTCATAACATAATTCACCCCTATCAGGGAATTAAACCTAGTTGTGCCAGTAATTTGTGACAGAGGAAAGGTTTAAAGTGTGTAATTATCTCTTTTTTGAATCCATAGTAGCCATCAATCACAAAGAGATTCAAATATTTTGGGGAAACCATTTCCAACTATGGAAGAATCAGATACTAAAGTACTTATAATATTTTGGAATATATTTGTATATAGTTTCGATGTATGGGGTCTAATCCTATATGGATAATGAGGCTTTATCATATGATGAACCGAGAGAACTATTTTTCGATTCGAGGGGAATTAATTCTATAAGGGAATCCCTATCTAAAAAACATTCTACCCAAAATTAATTTTTGTGAAAATTCATATAAACTATGGGGATAAGCTATTAAATACCTATAAATGTGATTCAATAGTTTTAAAATATAATTTTTATATTCTATGGAACAATTATGAGGAACTAAGGATAGACCATATTGAATTTTTTGATGTATTCTTTGATTAGGTGAACGTGATTGTAAAATAATGTACGGTCTTGGATAAATACTTGATAAAATATAGGTTTTTAAATGCATCATTCGAATATTAACACCCTAATTCAATTCAAAAGTATCTGTACATGAGGATAAATATCTAAAGGAGATGACATTTGAAAATTTTCATAGTACAGTTGTCTCATTTTAGTTCTAAAATAATGATAATAATAATATGGGAAAGGAGAAGTCTGAGGAGGAGACATTAAAGAAAATAAATAAGCTCACCATAAAGGATGTCTGGGAAAAATATGAAGTGGATGAATTCCTTTCATTACTATCCTCAAATCTAAAAAGGTGGAAATCAATGTTTAAAGGGAAACTAACACTGCTGTGTTTTTAATGTGGAATTGTTTTGAACCTTACAGAACCGTTTCCCATGAATTTTCAAGATGATGATAAGGATGATGCTGAAGCTACCCTGAATAATTCTTTATCCAATTTAAAAGGTATAAAAAAACTAAGCTAAATTAATTTATTAAGAAGAACATAGTTTCATAGGAGAATGATAGTTCCAAATAAGCTGAGATAGATGAAATTGAATACTCCAAAGGACATAAAGAAAATGATGTGGTGGTGGTTGTATGAAATTAACAAACATGTGAAGAAATTAATAATGATGATGGACAAATGAAAGGAAGAGTCGATCTTTATGTTTAATTAGAATCTTATAATAAGGATATAAATGTTTAGATAACCAATATAAATAAATCCAACATATAAGATCATGATCTTAAAACTGGTGAAAAAACCTGACATAATTTCATTTTTTCAATTTTAGCATTGATTTTTAACCAACATCATTAAAGGTGATGTTAAAAACAAGGTTTTTGGTGTTTGTTTTCTAAAAAATGATGTTCAAAATGAAAACATGCTTCATTTGCAGCATCAGTTTTAATAAAAGACGATGTTGAAAACCACTCAATTTTTTTAAATGATTTGGTGTCGGTTTTTCTGAAAACCAACACTGAAAGTTAATTTTTTTACAAAATTATAAATAATACACCACTAAAAAATCCAAATCCCTATAATAGAAAAATAGTATACAACCACCAAACAACATTACTCAGTGACTAAAAATCTCTAATAACATACATACATTTTCCATGTTATTCAAAAAATTAATATATGCATTTGTATTATAATTTACAATTAAAAAATAAATACCTTAAATTGAAAATAAGATCATTGTTGGTTATTGTTGAATCATTTATTCGATATAATTATGTTTATACACCTCTGTTAACAAAAGAATTCGTTTTTTAAAACATTTTATTAGAAAAATGTAATACAAATCAGAAATATTAGAATATATATACCCTAAATCATAATCACACTTAACAAATAATTCTCAAACAAATATCGAAGATGGTTAAGTTCATATTTCATGTCTGAATCAAAATCATTGAATGCCTACAATAACATTTAATGATTTAATAATAAAAAAATATCATTCTTTGAAAAAAATATAAAATAGTTAATATGACTAACCTGATAAAAATTAGTCATTACCCCATTTGTGATTATCTCATATATAAATTTTCAAACATAATAACCACATTGGACATATCCTTGCTGAAAATGACATTGTAGTTAATAGAACATTAACATGATAAAAAAAGCGATACACATATATATATATATATCAAAATAATATCAAATATAAAAATTAATTTACTTTACGTTCACATAGTTGATTGTATTTGGATTCACAATTGACAAGTGGTCATTGTTATTTTTTTTCATGACCACCATTTTAATTTATATCAACTAATAATACATGTATAAAAATGATAATTAAACATAATGATCTAATAAAAAATTAATAAGTATATGTGTCTAATATGGGGAAAAATTTTCTACGAACACCACATAATAAAGAGAAACACAAATATAATTTGTTTTTACTTGGGCATAATATGCCTAACATCCAATTCCCCCTAAAATATAAAGGGTTCATATTTAATTAAATTATAATGAATATTAGTTAAAAAGTATATTTCTATTCTTACCAATCAAGAAATATAAAAAACCAACACCCAATATCTATCATTAATAACCACTCACATATATATACCTCTCTATTTTTTGTCAACACATATTGCACAGAAGGTGAAATTAATTCTGGATCTATAAAACCATAAATTCTTGTGGTGTCATTTTGAACAAGTGATGTGTGTAGATACCTAATTAAAAAATTAATATAGATAGTCAATTAAAGTAGTCTTTATATAAAAAAAATAAAAACCTAAATGTAAATTTACATACATAGAAAACTACTACAGCAAAAAAATTCTGAGATCTTCAAAATTAATTAGATCCATGATATATTTCTAAATATTCTTAATGGATAGCCTCCACTACATATATCAGATGACATCCGAAACTCAAAGATATTATCCATGGAAGAAGAAACCTAAGATAATATTTCTTTCCAATTAGAAATACCTAATGTTTATATAATTGTTTGTTCCTGGACCTTTTGGTGCCTTTGTTCCATTTCAATGGATTTTAGATACTTTTACATATGTTAAATGTCAGAAAACAATATAAGTAATTTACAATCATATTTAATTAATATTTAAAAAAATTAATACCTCATAAGAAATATGTCAAATAAGGCTAGATGGATAGATTAAAAAATGACCCATACAGTCCCCAACTCTGGTAACCTCCACAGTAGGGAATGATAGTAGAGCATTAGGATCAGTAATATCATGTTCCAAAACTCTAATATGACCCATCTAAATATTCTGGTGATGTACAAATTCCCCCAAAAATTACATGACTAAGAACACTACATTATGTATATCCAAATATCTTGGATACAACTCAGATTATATTGTTAGTTTAGAGTGAGGAGGTGGATGATCTGAGTAGGTAGGCTGGGAAGGCTGTGAAGGCTGCATAGGTTGTGACTATCTCTTCAATTTTTATAACATAACCTACTTCATAGTTTCTTGAATTTTATCTCCCATGGACAGTTTAATATCTTTCAACTGAGCTTTTAAATATTATATTTTTGGGTCTCTTTAGTGTTTACTTTTATGAACAAAAACATTCAGAATACAAACACCCACCTTATATCCACTTTTGTGGCTGGGGTGTTCTGGCTTTCTAAAAGCAGCGGCTAAAATATCCACCATACCCTTAAGAGTAAAAGTTCTTTATGTCAATTTCTTTCGAAGTTCATCCTGAAATGAAAAATGAAAATGGAATATAAATTTGGAAAATTTATAAATTATAAAAAATCATGAAAAAATATAATTATTTACATAAAATTCATTCTGCTACTTTCTTAGCTTTCTCTATAAGAAAATTATCATTTTTCTTTTTCTCATTCTTTTCCATTTATCATGGTGGGTGGGTGGAGATGGAGGACTAAATTGGACCTCATCATAATAATTAGTGGAGTGAGATCTGAGTTCCTTAAACTTTTCCTCAATCATTTTTTGTCCAAAAATGATATCCTCCATATGATAAATTATGAGAGTATGTATTTTTGAAACTGGATGCCCTGATAGGATTTCCTTGGGGCCTGTTATATAAGAAGTAAACTAATATGTACTTAGATAAATATATATATAAATATATGAAATTGGGAAATATAATATAATATAATTATCATATCTAAATTGTTTCATCATGTCAACTGAAAACATATTTATTTCATGTATCTTCATCTAAAAAAGGATACATGAGGCATGGTCTTTCAATTTTCCTCATTCTAAACACAAAATTTTCTGAATTTTGTTTTCTAAAATCCCTCCACCAAACCACTGCTAATGTAAGATATCTTTTCTTAACTACTTTTGTTTCATCAAACTTGAATTTTATTTATAATTTCATAACATAAAAATTAGTAATATTAAATATATCATATTTGAAAAATGAGATAAAATAAATCAATTGATATATTTAACCATTACGGTCTCCTAAAGATGATATATCACCACATTGTTGAAAAACTTCTAAACAGGATATAAAATTCAACTCCTGCAATAGATATGCATGACGACATAACTGATAAATTACATTACATCTGGTTCAGTTTCATTATTATTATCATCAAAACAAATATGTAATCACTCCTCTCCCTAAGAAATTAATAGTTTTGGTAAAGGTGTAATTCCATGTTTACCAACACGAGAATTTGATTTCCAAATAGTTAAAGCAGAAGAATCTCCCAATGAATTCTCATCAGTATTTCTATAGTTATTTCATGTAAATTAAAAGATTTATTTCATTAAATAATTATATTACAAGATATTTTGTGATATGAAAAAATATAAATACATTTGTATGTGTTCTTCTATCTCTATATATGTATCTTTTATTTTGACAAGAAAATGAAATGTAATTCTTATGTACCTGAATATTATTAGACAATTAATCAATTAGAAAATAAGGAAAAAAATATGTAAGTAACAAAGTTACACACATGTGAATTATTTTTAAAAAATAATGAGGTTATGATTCTTAACCAAAATATTATACAAGGTGATCTATTAAATATAAACATTACTTCTTTAAATATATAAACATTTAAGAATTTATATGTCAAAGTTGAAAATGTGTTCTCATATATATTAATTAAAACAAAATATAATAATTCACATTAGGTATGTCAAAGAAAAATGTTTAAAACTAACTGTGGAATATAAAATGTTAACAGAAAATATTAAATAAATAATCAAATATATATATTTAAATATCTAATAGTTATCAAATAATATATTTTTTACACATGTAAATTTTTAAAAATAAACATAATGTAAATAACTACCAAATTAATTAGGGGAGTAATTTAGTGTTTTTCCATATCCCTTTAGCATGATCATTTCATATTTCATGAGATTTTTATGTGTTATAGTCATTGTTATCCAAAAATTATGTAATAGATGAAGAATACTCATATAAATCAATAACATCCTCATCTACCAAAAGGATTTTTTTCCCTTGGAAAATGATGGACCACTTGTCATTCATTGAATCAGTGACATAAACTATTTTTTTTAATGTGTGTCCATGATAAATGGTTCCTAGTTGCAACTAAATCTTTTCAATTCAACTAGTTTAAACCCATAATCATCATGTTTTACATTGATATTAGTTGCATCCCAATTACACTTAAACACGGTAACTCAAAATTTAATATAATAAATTTACCATATGTTTTGGAGAACTAAAAAATATGGTGTTGATGTATAAATTGGGTTTTTATCTTTTACACTCAAAAAAATGTAGTGCTTCAATGATGACCATTACACCACTATTTTGAATGGTACTCTTGTCTTCCAGATTCTTTGTGTAAAATGTGTACCCATTATTTTAAAAATGAGACCATGTGATCACATTAAGAGATGGTTCCCCTACCAACCATTTCAATGTTTCTAATGTAGATATATATATGTTGAATTTTTGTTTAAACCATGAAATAAATGTATTTTTTATAATCAATCATCAACCACATTTCATTATTTTTTCAGATGTCATAACATTAATTCTACAATATTTGATGGTATTTATGATTGATCCTCATTTGAGTTGTTTAAAATGTATAAATGTTCCTGCACCACTTCATCACGTTGAAGGAACATTACCTTTTATCCTTGAATCCTTATATCATCACTATCAACTATTATATGTCATGATATAGGGAGACTAATATTCTACAAATCATAAAAATAATCAGTACATAAGTCAATAAACTATCCCAATACATATTTTTGACCAATAGAGTATTCTGGTCGATGAGGGTTTTTAACAAATGGCTTCAAAGTTTTCTCATATCTTTCAAAAATTTACATCTATAATAAAAATGCAGGCCCACATATTCTTATCTAACACACCAAATGACTCACCAGATAAACCATTATATCAAAAAATGTAGGTGGGAAATACATTTATAGTTGACAATGAATAAGAGAATATTCATTCTCTAACACATCTAACAAATTTGGATCAACTGCCTTTCTACCAATGTATTTGATAAAATTACATATCCTGATGATAGTCTTTCTGATAGTTATCCACAATATTCATCTACGTGCGATAGGTAGAAGTTGTTACATTAGTACATGACAATAATGAAATTACATACCTATTAATTTAAAATCCTTCAATAACACTAAATTCTTCACATTTGAATAATAACCACTTTTTATTTTAATACCATGAAGTCATTGGAAAAAAATCAACTTTTCAATCTTGATTAATGTGTGACAAGACGAAAGTAAATATATTTGATTTCCTTTTATAGTGGGAGAAAACTCCAAATGTATTCCCATTGTTATCAAGTCCAATATATCATGTAACCCATCTCTTTCTCTTTACTTTTATGTCTAACAATGTTCCAATAAAACTATCACATATGTTTTTCTCAACATTCATAAAATCAATGTAAAATTTTATCTCTAAATATGTCCAATAAGGTAGTTTGAAAGAGATATATTGTTTCTTCAATATATTTTTTGGAATACTGGAACCTTTTTTCTTTCCAAATGTCGAATCAATTTTTTTCACCCTAGTGTAATATTATTCAACTGAAATTGGTTGAGGGGGTAGATTTTATTCATGTAAACTATTAGATTATTTTTTTAATCTATGATATGGATAATAAATTGACCAAAATAATCAATGTCACATATACATTGTCTTTCTCCCATTATGCAATTGACAATTTGAATTTTCATCTTTAGAGATCAGGCATGCCTTATGTCCCTTAACACTATATCCACAAACGTTTCCATATATAGGAATTTTATTTATAGTGAACATTCTCACATCACATAATAGAAAATACTCTTTCTTGTATGCATTGAAAACTTTCACACCAGTCACCCCAAGAAGTCTCAAATAATCAATCCATGGTGAATGATAAACATCAATATCTTTTATGGTCTATTTTGGTCCAGAAATCATCAAGCTCATCATAACATATTTTTCATTCGTACTTTTATGTGGTAAAAAGGTTTAAACTACAAACAAAACAAGCCATGAACTATGTTGGATACATGGGCTCTGATATAGATTCATTCCCTTGGTACAAAATCCCATTCTAACATTTCTTACTTTACTTCCAAAATCACAAAATTATTTATCAAATCTCTTCCACTACGGTGAATCAAAAGGGTGATGTAAGTTACCATCAAATTTGTGATTATATGAATGCCATATTAAACTCTATGTATCAATTGAATGTGAAAATATAACCTTCAAAAGAAGATATATTGGAAGGTACTAAGTTGATTTTGTAGGAGCCTTGATTCTGGTACCTAATAATGAATCATAGATAAATTATCATAATTGTATGAAGAAGTTATTGGAAGATATAATAAAAAGGTAAAAAAATGATTTTTCATGAGGTTATATGTCAGTATCTGAGAATTAATTTTCGGTGACCTTTTCATCCATCTTATAGTGTGATGTCCCACATATAGAACAACTTGATAAATATTCATATTCTTTCCTATACAATGCATAATCATTGGGGAAATTATGTATCTTTTTGTACCCCAATCCCAATGGGTATAATATTTTATTTTCCTCATAATTGGAATCATGAAGCCTATTTCCTTTTGTAAGTATATATTTTAAAATACCATGTAAGTTGGAGAAACTTTTATCACTCCGCCCATTTCTTGCTTTCAAGTTTGACAATCTCAACAGTATTGATAACTCTATATATTTACTACAACCTGGGAATAATGGATTCATAGAATCTCCATAAAATCATTCAGATGTTGTTTTTTATGGTTTCAACACCTAAATGATGAATTAATTCTTCGATACAATCCTCTTACTCAATATGAATATTGTCATCAAAATTAGATATTGAATTTTTAGTTCATTCACTATGCCAGATCCAACGTGTATAATTAAGGATATAACCCTAAAAAATGAGCTGATACTTTATTTTTATAGAGTTTAGCTATATCATATTCAAACACTTCACACATGGACATAAAATCAATTCTCTATTTTGAAGATTCCTTTTATAAAATTATGATAATTCATCAACTTATTTTTCATATTCACTAGTTGTTCTTCATAAATTTATCCAATTATGATCAATTTAATACCTGATAACGCAATATAATTGGTGAATATATTAAAACATATAAACACTAATATATATATATATATAGATAAATTTTAAACATAAAATCATTCGATAAAAATGATTATTAATCAAACAGGAAACTTCAAATGAATATAAAAATTCATTAATGCTAATATACCATTTCAAAATAATATAACCATTTGAACATTTATTGTTTTTAATATTATTTCAAAAGAATATGAAAATTAATTAATTATACTATATAAGTTAATTCATGGATATAATTTTTAAATCATTTAAAAGTGTTTAATTTAATTTATTCCTATAAATTACACAAATTGTAAACATATTTTATTTGAAAAAAATACTATTTTAATATAAATTATATATCTTCTAAATTTACAAATAGTCGAAATTTTATTTTCTTATTTTGTACATGTGGTTTATTGATATTATAATTTAATTATATTTAATTATTTAACATTTATTAGTTCATATTACATTGTTGTTACATTAGTTTAGTGTCGCGTGGGTCAAAAGCTATTGAAGATTGTATTAATTTAATAGGTGAAAAATATAGAGTCATTATATGTGATGTACATTATATTGATGAAGGATGACATAATATATCATTTTTCATTGCATAATATATATCATCATGACCATTTTATAATTTCATCAAATAATTTTTTTTCAAAATAAGCAATCATTAAGAACAATGTTTATAAATAAGAATCAACTGCATACAAATTATTGAAACAATAACCAAATAATATAACTAAATGATAAATAATTTAACATCAAAATTAATTAAACATAAAAAATTTGGATTTCACCAAGGAAAATGGATCCCTAATTTGAAATTTCTCCCTCAAATTACATGGATGAACAAACACCGCAAGATCTAAAAAAATGTTTGTACACATTAACAAAAAACTAGAATAAAGACATAAAATCAAACCACAGATGATAGTCAGCGAGGAAATTTTTTTTCTAAAGAGAAATATTTCTATAGATGATGAAATAATAATAGAGGATGAATAATCAAGACCCCAGATCATGAAATAATGATAAATATAGAAGAAAATAAACAATAATCGTCATTGGGATCACCGAGACACTTTCAGGATCATCGTGAGTCGAAAAAGGGTTTCAAAGTGATAAACAAATGAGTGTTTCTCAATCTCGTGTTTTTGTAACATTTTTTGGAATTGGTTTTTGTGAAAATTAATGCTGAAGAGTCTTTTTTGGATTTATGGTTTTGGTTTTACTGAAAACTAAGGACGTATATTTTTCATTTATCATGTTATTTTTTACAAAAAATGACACCATAAATCAATTTCCATGGTGTATAGAATTAGATTTAAAAAAACCGGAACCATAAGTCAATATATTTTTTGTCCCATTTTATTTAAAAATTGATCCCAAAATTTTCTTATATATAGGTTTTCCATTGGTTTATAAAAAAACACCATATCTTCGACATTGAAGCCATTATTTCTTCTAGTGTAAATTCTATATACAACAATAGGAAGAATAGAAGTCTGAGTTGAAAAAAAAATTAAAAGAAAAAAAACCTATGTAAGTTGTTCAGTATAATCTCAATGTTGAATAATAGGCCAAGGTTATCGATCATTTAACTAAAAAAGTGAAAGATCAAGTCAAAAGTATCAATGAACTTGAGGAGTAATTTTTCATCCTACATTGAAAAGAATAACATCAAGAGAGACTCATGATTCTCAATATCACATAGGGAAATCATGGCACATTTGTGATTGGAAAATGAAAATTAGTTCATAGAGTTATAATAAAATTTTAGATAATTTCCAAGAAAAAAAATGACACATCAAAATGACACAAATGGTATACGGCTTGATCGAAAACATAAAGTATTTATTATTGGTTCCAGACCACAAGAACCTTTATTAAGGTTGAAGATTAATTTGGGTAGAGATTAGAATTAGAAGATTTAGGGAACCTAAGGGACAACTATTGTTACATCTATGACACATAGTAATTCACCTTCTATCATGTGTTATTATTATGGAATGATGGGTAATTCCCAAAATTATTGTTTCATAGACAAGAGATACTGAAGCTCCCAAGATAAACAAAGGCATCCAAACCAAGGTAAAAATTATAGGAATTATTTTGAAAGTAATTATTTTTGTCGTATAGGATTAGGAAACATGGATAAATATAACTCATCTATAATAAGGAGTAATGTGTAGAAGTGGGACCAAAGTGGTTGTATGTAGAAGAGAAAGGAATCATAAAATGTATTGAAAAATAAATAAATTTTAAAATTTTCAAGATGTTACTAGTCCATAATACTCTATGTAAGATCCTGAATAACAGTTAAAATTAAGTCTGAAATTGATGAAATAGATAAAAAAGAAAATATCATAGTAGATAGTGGTTGTATATATTCACCATAAATCATTAGATCGTGATGGTGTGTGGATCCTTGATAGTGGCTGCACTTCCCATATGACATAAAATAAAGATGTTTCATAGGAATCAAGGATAATGAGGGAGGTGTTTTCAAATTTAGAAATGATAAATTCCTAAATAATATTAGGTCAGAAAAATACATGTTTGGGGGAAAATGTATGAGACACACATATGTATTGGTCATTAAAGGTACCAGTCACAACATTATTAGTTTCAGCCAACTGTTTAACTCAATAAATGAAATATACTTTAACAATAATAACTATATCATTAAAGAAAAATATAGTATGATGGTGATTTAAGGGAAGAACACAAAATGCAATATCTACCTTATGAGTGGAGAAGAAGGTATATAATTTTTATCCAGGGAAGATGAGAATAGGTTGTATCATAAATGTATTAGTCATTTGGGATAACCATTCTTGGATGACTGGTGAAAAGTGATAGAGATTGATATTTATCTAAGCTATCAAGTGATCATACACACACATGTGATCCTTAAAACCATGGAAAGATAACTTTATGAATATACAAGGGAAAAAAATTTAAAGTTAATAAAAGTGATAGAATTGGTTTATATTGAAGTGTGTGGATATATATATCCAAGATCTATTGATAGGTAGAGTTACCATGACCCATTTATTGATTATTACAGAATAATGGAATGGATATTTTTTATCATCCACAATTCCAAGGAGTTCAGTTTCATAACACCATATCGTAGATAGCATAAAAGAAATCCAAAATAGAAAATAATAGTGTTTTGAACCAACATTGGTATAGAGTTTATAAATAGCGAGGTGGAAGATTATTTCATGAAGAATGGTATAATACACCTTGTATTAACATTGATAACTACTCTTCAAAATGATGTGTCCAAGAGAATAAACAATATCATTAAAAATAAGGATAAAATAATTCTTATTGAGAATGAACTTCCAAATAAGTTTTATAAATAAATAGTTTTGATAAAAGTATACATTTATAATAGAGATTTATTGTGTCTAATGTTAGAGAATACAATAGAAATTTAATGGCATAAAAATATTAATGGTAAAGTAAATGTGACATTCTAAATAAGGAGAAACATAAAAATTTTTAATCTCATGGATAAGAAGGGATATTTTTCGACTACATAGGAAAAATAAATGAATATAAATTCTTCAATGAGCAGATAAGAATGGTTGTGGAGAGTAATGAGGTTGTAGTGATGGTGAATGAGAAAAATATTTATAAAATAAATTAATATTATTAGAAAGATATAATAATGAGATGAACATATAAATGAGAGTGAATATTCATAAGGAAAATTTAGAAGAATTCACTGATGATGAGAAACGTAAATTAAGATATAATACTATTTAGAATCTAAATAGAATAACTAAATGGCTAAGTATAATGTCATTAATGATCAATAAACTCTAGTACAGATGATGTGATTGAATACTCTACAACAAACATCCTTCCTATCACAAGTTGATCAATTTTTTTTAAAGAAGCTATAAAATATCTTAATTGGATTAAGGGGATGAATGAAGATCTTCCAAAAGATAAAAATAAATCTAATTGGGAGATTTTTTTAGGAAAAAAGATAATAATTTCATCAGGACCAAATTAGTCTTCCAAGAAAACACAATAAATATGGATGGGTTATTCAAAATACATCATGACTAGTGTAACGTACCAGGCCCAGTATCCACTATTGTCATTTCCATGAGCCAGGTCACCACATGACGTTAGGCAGACGACTCTGTTTTCGAAAGTCTTCTAACTAGAATCTCGAGTCTAAAGGAAATGTGGTGAGATTATAGTTGCTTATCAAAGTGAATACAAAATTTAAGTATCATCAACAAATTCAATTACGAATAGAAACAGTAAATGTACAATATAAAACATAAACCAATAAATAACCATGTAACACATTGTATAAAAAACTAAACAATACATGACACATTAGATAGTTCCAAAAAATAAAATCCAAATCCAAAACTATTTAAATGATCTCAAACACAGCCCCACGTCCCAACCCAGTCCTGATATGATCCAAACAAATATCCAATGCACAAAACAAATACCAAGTTCATGTCCTGAACCAGTACTAGAAATCAAGATTCATCTACTCGGGAACCCAAGTTCCATAATAGACTAAATAGGGTTTGAGTACATCTTAGTAGGCCACTATCAATGATGTATAAAGAAATAACTGGCCAATATAATAGTGTATGAAGAAAAACAAATTTCAATAAATAAACAAGGCAACAAAAGAAATATGTATCAAATTAATGGAATAATCAAATAACCAATTTAGCCTTTATGTTCAATAGGTTCAACCAACCAACCAACTTGCTCTGGTCACACCAGGAACCTAAGCCATATCATAAAGAGGTTACATACTTCTTATCATAAGGGGAATTCACTAATCAATCAATTCATCTACTTACCTCAAATCCTCGGTTCGATAGTCAATCCATATCAATACATTTTCAATAATATAGCCTCATTCAAACATCCAAAACCATACCAAACATAGGAGAATAAAACCTCAGTCCGATATCATAACAATGGAAACCTAAGGAGCATTAAACCTTAGTATGACATCTTAAGTAAAACAATATATCAGCAGTAACTAGAGAATAAGTTCAACCCAACCCAAATATGGAACCATAGCTGATAATTTAGGAGCATAAAGCATCATTCTGAAATCCTAACTCAAAGATACATCATTGGGGCCTACTAGATCAGTCCGACCCAACCCAAACAAGGAACCTTATTCCATAAACTAGAAATATAGAGCCTATGTCTTTCATCCTAACTCAAACATGTATCCACTATCCCTGTGAACATCATTCAATAAACAATTTACATGTTTAACCTTTACATGGATTTACTAAATTCAACACATATACCATTTACAAACAAAAATTCATGAAGCACTTATACCATTATGCCAAATCCCACCCCCCATATTTCTTTTTAACAACTAGAAAAAAATTAAAAACAATCCCATTTTACAAAAAATGATAACACGCAAGTCAAATATTCCATTAAAAAATCTTGAAGCCTACCTTTAAACATGATTATTCGTCTTGAAAAACAAAACCAATCCCTTACGCTTTCATTTATTTATCCATCCATTTCAAATAACAATTATAACATTTTCATAAAAATTGTAACCATTACATCATTTAAAATAATAATTTGAAATATATAAATGAAACAAATTTCTTGATCACTTTGAGTCTAACAACTCATTTTAAAATATTTCCCACTTTCAAAATAACGCAATATTCATTTAAGACCACAACTGGATCAAAATACAAAACACTCCATTCAATCAATTTTAAAATTCTATTGAGAATTTCACAAAATCCAACATATAATAAAAAAAATTACCATTTTTAACAAGAAAAAATTCCAAATTACTATTTACATCCATTCACTTTCATATTTATCCTATCTCAATGTTTACCAACTCATTCCACCATTTTTAGTTGTATGGCATACCCCAAGGGTAGCCCAAGGACCGGTCTCACATCATCAACCAACCCAAAGAGGTTTGTGAGAGGTATCACACCTCAATCTAAAGTCCATATTACATTCTATTAATAAATAAATTAAAATAGAGGAAAGAAGTGAATTAGCACAACTACAAACACATATAACATAGCATGACTATTTGAAAAATCATTAGGATGGCCTACCCCGTGGCCATTGGTAGCTGCTCTATTAATATCAACCCTTGATTAAAACTCAAACACCCCTTAAATATAAAACATAAAAAATGATTGAAAAGTAAATTTTTAGGTATTTAGAAATGAGAGAACAATTCTAAAAGTCATATTTTAGAAAATTAAAGGAAGATGATTGTTACAACCACCAGGAGCATTCATCTGCACCCAAAGACACTCCAAACTACATAGAATCAAGGAGAAATAATCTCTGGCATGTTGACGGGAGAAACGTTTGTAACCCTTACTATTATAGGGTAAAATGAGAGGAAATTCATGTGAGTTTTCATAAATCTAGAGGGGGTAAAATTAAAAATCTCACTTTATTTAATTAGATGCAGAATTTGGCTACACAGTTGGCCAAATCGTGTGTAACTATGAACCACCCATTGTACAAGTGGGATCTTGGGTCACATGGCCTCTTGGGAGTCTGCACAATTTGAAAAGTCATGTTGTAACCATGCAGGATAACTCATCCCAAGCCCACATATATTCAGGCCCCTAGATTAGTTTCCAGACCGTGAAAATGTTCTCCTTGTCCTGCATAGTTATGGAACTTGGTTACTACTAACCATTCACAAACCATGAAAGATGCACTAGATGACTGTATCTTCCCTCTGTTATATTCCAAACCCTTGGGACACCATGAAACTTCCCATGCACCAAGGAACCATTTATTTAACCTAAAAAAAGGTAGTTTAACCAAATTTTAAATAATAACGTACCTCCAAAAAAAGAATTTATCTTAAAAACGCCTCACCTTATAAAGACTTGACCTCGAGCCACATATCCAAAAATTAAAAAGCCTCCAAGACAATATGACAGGCCATGAGGCCCACATTTCAATTTCCATGTTCTATGCTTCCTCCCCAATATGTCTAGGCCAACATGACATTTGGACAAAGGAAGGTTCTTACTAAGGATTTTTTCCACGGAGATTCACAACACAAACCTGATGCTCCTCAAAGGATCCATCAAATTCAGATAAACAAAAACCAAAAGGTCTCATAGGAAATTCAGGGAAACACTGCCTAAATTTCGACATAAGGAAATGTCTTACATAACATCATACCATTGTGGAGGAGAGAATCATCACTCTACCAACCCAATCCTCTCAAAAAATCATAAACTAACTAACTTGGAACTATCACACCCCCTCGTAAAATTTCCAATTTGACCCAATATCAGACTCATCCAAGGAATACATGGTTTATATCCACAAAATTCCCATAGTTATGTCAGTTTAAAACTGAAGGCCCCAATGGACTCATTCCAAACATGAAAACACATAACATAATGAAAACAAAACCTTCAAATCAAGTTACTAAACCAGTCAAAACATGAACCCACACCCATCCCCAAAACAGAAACACCAATATCGAACTTACCCGATCCACTGCAAATCAAAACACAATTTATAACATCTACCATCCACTTCCTATTATGGTTCTTCCCACCATATCTCTAGTTTACCATCACTATATTACGATGGTTGTAACCACCATCATCAAAAAACCACCAAAATCTAAAATAAACTTTCACAACATACCTAATGTGTTTCCCAACTAATCGTGCCCAAACATCCCAGATAACTCCACCCAACACTGACATATAAAATTTCCATCGAAAACACATAGAAATCACATGCATACACCATCCACTTGTGAACTAGGAAAAAACTGACCTCTCTCAAGTTCACATTCATTTACAAAGAACCATTTCTATTAAAAACATAAAACAAGAGGTGGATTATAACTTATCACATTTTTTCTTTTTACTATACCATGTCATAACATCCACAATTTTCTGGTTCCAAAACACCCATATTCCACTATTGAAATGATACCCATTTCACCTGCCCATGATTCCTGTTTTACATAAGGAATACATTATCATCTGAATCACCCAACAAATTAATTTCCCAACTTCTTGTAAAATTATGACCCTGAGGTATCCAATACTCTCCCATAATTCATATTTCTCCACTACACTCATCAACATTCCTAATACAAGCACCTCTGTCATCAATACATCATCTAAGGACAACATGATTCCTCCACAAATCCATTTTCCATTTTTGAAAAACACTTATCATTTCAAAAAATCCACTAAAGGTAGTTTACCGCCCACCACTTTCATTACTTTTCCATGTTGAGTCAGGAGTCCCTAACCAACTCTTCCTGGAAGCACGCATCTTCACTACTAGCACATAACTAATTCACACTGTCAAGATTTATTTTCACTTAAGGTAATTCCAATGTCACCAAAAAATACCTAACCTAGTCCATGATGACTGTAGAGGAGTTTCTAACATCAATCATCCATTTCCATGAACCTTTTTCATTCCTTATCATACACATTAATGATTTTAACCCTAGAATTTTGAATTCCTTTTAGAACCACCCAGATCCTAAATTCAATACTTGGATCGATCAACCCCCACATGAAAGGATCACATTGAAATCCTTGAGGAACCTAAATATTCAACTCATGTGATCTTAATTGGTATCATAGTGCCACTATGACCTCTACACATTTAGACCCACACATATATGGCTTATATACCACTACCCAACTTGGGAGTGTTGTTATTACCACATTTATCATGTAATTCCTACCATCATGGCTTATGCATCAACCACAAGCTGAACTCCAAAACATGAACATATCCACCAAGAATTCACTTGAGAAACAAAGAAAGCATCTCCAGCAACACGTTCCCATATTCTAAGAATGACCTCATGAAATTCATTCCATCCCATTGACCTCTCTCATACCTGATCAATGGTATAAACCCCTTATATTCAACTCCATAGACAAACCTCTTCATGAGTGTCTCCTAAAAGAGGCTCCACTTTAAACCAAAATGCATTTAGGATTCTAAGAAGAAACCTGATATCTCTCACTATACCTTGGATGATGTCATGACATTGGGAATGATCTCACAAGATAAAGTTATGATAAGAAGTCATCGATCAATTTCCACCACAATTATCCATCAATGATGTCACCTCCCATAATAGAGACACCTTAACCGTTTAAAATTGTTAGGCTTCACTACCCACCAACATCTCATCAACACTAAATCACTACAAATCAAATGGTATTTCAAACAAAAAATCTCCACCACTTCCTGACACTCTTCCAAGTGGTTGTGATATAGCATTCCATTTGGAACCATTCACTCGAGTTATTCCATCATGAATATACTAATTTAAACTGAAATATAATGACCAAAAAATTGATCCAAAAACCAATTGTCTCATTCATGTCATATTATTCCCACTCTAATCACATATAAAAATGAAAGGCTCTTATCCCGATCCACCTATTCATCCATCCCAAACAGTACCATCCATTCCCGTCATGTGGCCAAATATAGAACTCATAAAATACCTAAAGATCTCACACTTTCTTATGACAACACATTGAACCTGACTCTAGATCAAATGATACATACATCACTAGAGATAGGTCCAAATTCCTACATACTCATCTGACCATGCCACCTAATCCATTTGACTCATTGGACCCACAAAATTAACAACATTCTGATCCAAAAAAACAAACCATTTTTATAAACAATCCAAAACATATGAAATCCATCCATGAGTTTCTCTTCTATAATAAAATAATTCCTCTATGCTTTGTTCACCCTTACCTTGTTTTCCCCAAAATAGGCACTAGTTTTCACATAAAACACAATGAAAACCATATGGTTAGGTCTTTGAATGTTCCTTACATTCAAAAACACCTAAAAACCAACTAGAAGAACTCAGCTGACTCCCTGAGAAAGAAACTAAATAATAACCATGCACTTTTTCCAGAAACACGATGGTACCCACCATGTATGAATTCCACCTTTGAACCTACCACCCTTGTAGTAAACTATAAGGCACCTGAAACACTAGGACAAAATCTATCAAGGTTACCCTTGAGTTTCCAAAATTGTATCCTCATAACCACATCTCAATTCATATCTCCAAAACAATTAACATTACAAGTTATAAATCTAGGATAAAACCGCACTAGGTAACACTCTATATGAGCCACTACCAAAGAACAAAATGTATACCTATGTCATATTCACCCCAAAACATGATCATCCCGACAAACCCCTCTCAGGAGTCACCTGAAAGGTCTAATATGCCAAATTCCTAAACTAGATTCACATCTAGAAAAGGTAATTGGCTCTCTCTATAAGACGTACACATCAAATCTCAAACAACTCACTATTCATGGGCAGAAATCTTACCCCCGTTCAAAAAAAACTGTATCTTACACATCGAAAAATCATTTACTCTAGGTCCCACAAATAAAATACTTGCAAAAATACCACAGTACTATGAGATAAACACCATCTCTAGGGTCCAAAACACAACTCTCAAGATCACAAACCAAAATTTTTACCACACCCAAATTAGTGAGAAACATCTCATAACTGAAAGACCATAGCCCTACCAAAATTAAATAAGGAACAACCTTCTAACTACACATCAAAACCCAACAAATCCCTACAACCCATTTCCGAGGTATCTCATTAGCAAACTCTCTCAACTCAAACAACCTATACATGGGGTCTAGTGAAAACAAAAGGGATAATCATTTTCATTGTCCCCAAATGTTCTATCATTTTCCTTTCCCTTTCTTAATTTATTTATAACCTTTAAAACCTATGGTTTCATATTTAAAAAGTTTTTATTTTCATAAACCAAGCATTTACACTTTCAAGAACATTTTTATTATCCCAAAAATTAAAATATCTAAGATTTTTTCCAATTCATATTTAAAAACACCTTTTATTGACAAAAATTTCAAGGAAAGATAAAAAGGAATAAACTACATACAAAAAAATACACTATGAGCATCAGAGTCCAAAGAAACCACTAGTCACTGGAAATATATGAATGACCTACCAATACTATATTCCTAACATGATACATAAACCCACACACCCCATCTTAATATACTGATCCAATAAATAAAACCTCATAAATACATAAGAACACATCTACGTGCACCACTCAAGGTGGATGTATCAACCAACCATAAAAGATAAAAACATAATATCAATTCCCACCCAAGGGAACTTGGATTTTACCTCACACATAGGGCTATGGGTACCTTAGAATGAGCTCATTACTATGGCCCAACAATATCCTAGTATCTTTTTTTACCATTCTCTAAATTAGTAAGACAAAAAAACGCCATGATAACACTTTATAACCTCCCCAAAACAGTATCCACTATAATTAGTACCCCATGTTGGGTCAGTACATGACCTTAGGTGTTCATCCTCATATTCCAAAGGCTTATGACAAGAAGCGTGGGACTAAAGGAAACATATAGAGACTATACCCACACATTGGATGGAATACGTAACAAATTTATCATCAAAATATCTAATTACCATCCAAAAAAATATATGGAAATAATACAACATAAATTAATAAATATCGAAGTAAGACATGCTATAAAAACACGATGAATAAATGATAGATCATAAAATAAAAAAAGTAAAAATAAAAAACTACAAAAAAGATCTAAAAACGGTCATAAGTCCTAACCAGATCCTAACATCCGCTGATCTAAACAAATAGCCCATGCATAAACCAGCCACCAGGTCCCTATCCCGATATTTTACTAGAAAAAAGTATCATCTTCTTAGGCACCCAAGTTCCATGGAGGCCTGCTTCGGGTGTGAGTACAACTTAGTACAACAACAAGAATGGTGTCTACAGAAATAACTAGTCAGTACAATAATGTATGCTGAGAATAAAAGTGAAATAAATAAAAAAGGAAAAAAGAAGAAGTTTGTATCACATTTAATAAATTATTAATAATCCATTTTATCTGTTATGTTCTCTAAGGTCAATAAAACAACCAAAAAGATCCAGTTTCTCAAAAGAATAATCCATAATACAAGGAGGTTACGTACTATTTATCATAAGGGGAATTCACTAATCAATCAATTCATCAACCTACCTCTGAGCCTCGATCTGATAATCAATCAACATCAATACATTTTGGAGCATAGAGATTTTGTCAAAATAAAAAACCTTGGAAACCTTATAAGCATAGAAACTCAATTCAACACCCTATCTGAGGAAACATTAGGAGCATAGAGCCTCATTCTGACATCCTAAGTCAAAAAATACATTGGTGGGGCCTTGAGCATCAGTCTTGCGCAACCCAAACAAGGTACCCCAGATCATAAGTTAGGTTTATAGAGAATCCGAACAACATCCTAACACAACAATACATTAGTGGATCCTAGAGTATTAGTTTTATCCAACCGAAAAAAGGAACCTCAATCCATATGTTAGAAATATAAGGCCTCATTCTGACATCCGAACTCAAATAACATACCAAAATCCATATTCACATGCTTCTCTTAAAATTTACATGTTCACCCTTTACATAACATAAAACAATTCAATACATATACCATTAACAAAGCATAACTCACTAAGCACATATACCATTTTACCAAATGCCCCCTTATTCTACATTAATAACTAGAAAAGAAATAACATCAATTCCATTTCAAAAAACATGATAACACACAAGTCAAATGCTCATTTCAAATCGTCATTAAGCCACCCTTAAACATGGTTTTTACTCTTAAAAATAAGACCAATCCCCAAGGATTTCATTTCCATTTCCAACCAATTAAAATAATCATTAAATAATTTTCATAAAAGGGTGATCATTCCCTCATTTTAAATCATCATTTGAAATCTATAAAGAAAAACAATTTCTAGATCACATTGAGGGAAACACTTCAATTTAAAACATTTCCCACTTTTAAAACAATATAATATTCATTTAAAACTGCGACTGGATTAAGAAACAAAACACTTCATTCAAACAATTTCAAAAGAATCTTAGGCACTTCACAAACTCTAACATATAATCAATACAATTACCCCTTTAATAAATCCCACACACCAAATTACTATTCATGGAACATTCACATTATATTTATCAAATCTCATCATTTACCAAATCATTACACAATTTTCAAGGGTTTGACATACCCTAATTGTAGCCCAATGTCTGATCTCACATCACCAATGAACCCAACGAGGTTTGTAAAAGTTCCCACACCTCAATCTAAGGCCCAAAAGACGTTCTATAACCAAAGACATTAAAACCAAGCTAGTAAGAGAATTATCAAAACTATATAAACATATAAAACATTGAAAATATGTGGGAAATCATTAATATCACCAACCTCATGTATGTTGGAAACCACTCTCTTAATATTAAATGATGAATTGAACTCAAATACCATTTAAATTCCCAAATTATAACCCACTAGAGAAGAGAGTTTTTAGGGATTAAGAAGGATGCAAACTATTCTACAAGATTTTTTCCAAAATATAGAATGAAGAGGTGTGTTAGAAGCACCTAGAGCCATCATCTGAACTCAATGGAACTCCAAACAGTATAGAATCAAGGGAGAACCACCTCTTGGAGGTTTAGGGGAGAATGTTTCATAAAACTTTCTATTGTAGGGTTAAATGGTAGGGAATTTGGATGTGTTTCATTTATCATAAAGGCGTACAATTTGAATTCCTCATTATTTAATGTGGTACATGGTTTTGTTGCATTGTTGCACAAACAATGTGCAACCCTCTGTCCAAGAGGGGGATTGGGTCGCACGGTCTCCTGGGAGTCCACATGGTTTGAACTATAGTGTGGTAGCCATACAGGATAGATCTATCCAATCCCACACAGTATCATGCCCCACTTGCACGGTTTCTTAACTGTGCACATGGCTTTCCAGACCAGTATGGTTATGGCGTATGGTTTCAACTAACCGCGCTCCAAAAATGAAACATGAATAGGATGGCCATTTCTTCCCTCTCTCGCATCCCGAAAGCCTGGGAAACCCACAAATCTTCCCATACACCCAAGAACCATATCATTATCCAAAAAATGGGAGTTTAACAAAAATATAAATAAGTAAATACCTCCATGAATGATTGGGATCTTAAAAATGGTGTAAAAGATGTACACCCTAATTGAAGGAATCAATGTAGAGGATAAATGTGAACCTATTGTAGGGGTAGAGGATATTAGACAATTCTTATCAAAAATAGTGAAAATAAATTTCATTATTATTCAAAAGGATGTAAAATATTTATTTAGGAATTGGGTTCTACAAGAATAGTTGTACATCGAACAATCAAAAGGATTTATTATCCATTAAGATGAGAGTAAATTATTTTAGTTGGATAAGGATCTATATGGGTTGAAAAAAAAGTGTATTATTCAAAAATTGATCAGCTTTTTAAGAAGCTTGGTTTCCAATAACGGGATGTTTCTAACAACCTATATGTCAAAATGAGATTAATCAAATAATAATGGTTATAACACCTAGATATTTAATGATATATTTCTCTTCAAATAAATGCCATCAATAACTTGTGATATACATAAACCCTATGTCCAAATGACTTGTAATAAAATATACTACAACAACATATCAATCAAATTGGGGGAGTTTATTAGAATAAACATATTTCAAGAATTGTTTTTAAATATTTTAGATACAGAAAATATATTGATAAATAAGTACATAATTTTTAGCAAATTCAATATGTACATTAAATATAAATTTACTAAAAATGCTTTTTAATTTTTTTCTATGAGAAAACAATATAAATTTTCCCACTTTTTTAAAATATATTTGAAAAAATGACCTTAATTTTTAAAATTAGTATATCAAAATCAGACTATTTTTTATTTTTTGTATTAGTTTTGAAAAGGTTGGTTTTCCATTGAATAATGTAAAAATATATTTTTTTGAAAACTGTCTTTTCATTTCATGAATTTACCATGTTCCATTTTTTTCAATAGTTTTAAAAGTGAAATTAGTTCATTTGTATTATGAGTAACCTAATTAATGTCATTATAATTAATTTTATGTTATATTTTGGTAAAAAAAATTTATTCTAAAGTAAACATTTTATTAGAAAACTAATTTTGGCAAAGTATTGTTGGTTTAATTTAAAATTAAATTCTTCCACTTTTTTGAATTGAATTTGATAAAATAGATTCCAAATTTTGGAATTATAATTTCCAAATTCAGAAATGAGACAACATTATTTTTTTATATTAATGAATAGTAAAAAAATTAAAAATTTATCACCACGACTAAAGATAAAATAGGTTTACTAGGGAAGTTCAAAACAAGATCTAAGGACATGTTTCTAGATTAAAATGTTCTAAATCATAATTTAAGGTCATATTTTAACGTCAAAGTATCCCAGATTAAAATATCTTTCCATTTGGAATCATTTTTCATGAGATTGACATTACAATATTTTAATATTTTAAGATATTCCAAGTGTTTCCTTTCCCCTATATAGAAAAGGACACCATCCATTATCTTTGTTACACTAATTTGACCCATCTTTCTAAAAATAAATGTACACAATTATATTCTAAACTTCTTTATCCATGAATTAGAGATTTTGTTCATCGTAAAAATACCATTCCAAGGGTCCTTATGAATGTATCTAAAGAAGGATTACCAAAGAAGTGGTAATAATCCTACAAAACCTCTTTCAAAATGTATCTACTTCTAACTTTTATAATTACATGGTAATCATCAAAAAAATAATACCATTTGAATCCTAAAAATAATAAAATTGTATTAATTATGAAACCACCTCTATTAAACACCATTTTCTTAAAATGAGAATTGAAATTATTACTCATGCATACATGTGGATTACCACCTCTATGTAGCAATACAATTCATTTTCCATTACCATAATTAATTAATTATTATTATTATGGAATCAATTTTTAATAATTAAATTTATGTAATAATTATTCTTATACAATTATAATATTCTATCTACCTTATTGCGTTAAAATTTGGTGGAAAATGGAAATGTTGATCGTATATATGTGTGGACTACTTAATCAATAAAATGATGCAGTTCGTTTTTGATTTCCGCTTTACATGGATGATAATAAGTATATCTTAAGAGAATATATTTTATATATAATACATAATAATTATTATGTAGAGGTGACTTATTATTGAACATTCTTTTGTTATATCTTTTGAAAAGTGACAGAGATCTGCATGCGTGTGTACGACATACCATCTCCATTAATGGTGTAATTAATTTTCCAATCTCTAACTTTTCTAGATGAATCTATATATATATAATAAATATACATGATATTTATTTCATGATTGTCATTCTGGATGAAACACTACAAGATTTTAAAATAAAAACATTATGTTCAATAATGTATGCCATTTTAAACAATAATCTTAAAAGACCATTGAAATATATTTCTTTAAATTTAGTCTCTTATATAGCTTTCATTACATTAAACATTGTGTTTAAACAAAATGTGATACTCTATTACAATATTATTATTTAAATATGATCATTATAACGTATCCATTGAGTTGGTAGGTATTAATATGACTAACTAAATTATGAGAATTATATTTTTTACAAATATAAAATATAAATTTAATGGTTTTATATTTATTATAAAATAAATATGAATCATTTTAAAGAAAAAGATATTTTTTCTGACAAAACTGTATTTTCCTAAAAGGATGTTTATTCGGGTTTTCATAAATAATTTAAAATTAATTTCTAACATTTTTATTAAATTTATTTCAAAAATTTAAATTAATTTTTAAAATCATAATATCCCAAGTTTTTTAGGGTGAATGTTTTGGATTTTTTAGAAAATATTTATTTTTAAGTGAATAGTGAAAAATACCATTTTTTGTAAGACTATCATTTATTGACAATAAATTAAGAAAATTATATGTTATATTATGATTTTAATTTGATTTCAAGTAACATAAATATTTTTATATTATATTTAAACCAATTAATTACATTTGAATCACATTTATTCTATATTTTATCATTTGTTTATTTTGGGGTTTAAAGACACAATTTTTTAAAAACTACTTCAAAGTGCATAATTATTCCCATTTTAATGAATAAAAATAACCCATAATGAGAAATTATTTAAATTAAATTTACCAAATATATGTATAAATTTCTATTTTTTAATTCATCTAATTATTATTTCTATTCATACAGATAATATAATAATAACTTTTATTAAAACATACATTTTTTGAAAGCCGATTTTTCAAAGTGGTTGTGAGTTGAATTTTAAATTTTATTGTATCACAATTGTGAATTGAATTTTCAAAAATTGAATCCATTTTTTATAATAAAAATAAATTATATTATCTACTAATTTGAACATAATTTTTTACCATAATGAATAGTGAAAACAGTAAAAATTAATTACCATGGTTAAGGAAAAAATGGTTTACTGAGGGGTTAACTATGAATATACGTATTAAAAATGACATAACGATTATAAAAAACCCCATTATATGTCCATATATTGACCTTATAACCAATAAGTTTTGATAATTATCTATTTTCAGTCTTGTGACATGAACAAAATGTGGGTATCACTTTATCTTTTCAAAAATTCTATGTGTGTCCTCTCCCACAATTATTAAAGGCCACCCCCTCTCATATCCTCTTCACACTTAAGAAACACTTTTTGGCCAATAAATACCCAAATATTTTTATTAATTTCTTACACACATACTATATATCTTATTTTGAATATGAATCTCTCCTAACAAGGCTTTAGGTATAAAACTAATGATGATCTTTGATGAAGAGGTGAAATTATTAAATGTACGTATTTGTTTTAATTAAGTTTTCACGTACATCTAATAATCTTAAAATATGATAATAGAATAAAAAAATATTTCCCCTCTATACTTATATTTTATTACATTAATGGGATAACCGATATCCAACTCCACGTCCATCAAAAGGGAAATGAAACCATCGATCACGTGTTTGGGGGACTTCCACCTTTTCAACCTATGTAATTAATTTTACATCACAACCTTTCAAAGCTGGATATAATGATGGATTTAAAATATTTATGTAGTATTTATGATATTATTATACATCTAGAGTTATTATATCATGTATACCTTCTTACATTCCATTCCTTGGGATATATGATAACATCGCTCGTGTGTATGATAGACTATCGTTTCTTGAAGTGATGTGATTCATTTTTCACATAAACTTTACATGGAAGGTAGTAATGATACAGATAATGAATATATGTGATATTTATAATCCAAATAAATTTCTGAAAAATAATATCACATCTAAATTTCTACCTTCCCATCCATAATAAAATAATAACTCCACACATGTGTTCATGTAGAGTACTCCCTCCACATAGTGATGTGAAATTATTTCTATTTTATTTTTACATGGATGTTAATAAATATTTATTTTATTAATATAAATTATATATATAAAATAATTATTATTCTATAACGGTAAATTAATATTTTTTTCATTTTAATCCATGCCTGAAGTAAAATGGATACAACGCTTTTGCATACGTAGAGCCTTCCGTCTCCATGAACGATGTAATCCATTTTCAATATCAAAAATTCATAGATTAACATAATTAAATATTCAATAAATCTATATGATATTTATATCATGTTTAACATTATGGTTATTATTCAACCATGATCAACATAAAAGGATTGAAATTACCGAACCAAACATACATGAAAACCAAATGTATTATCACCTGAAACAATGATTTTAAAAAAGAAGTTTTAATAAAAGGTACATAAAATATTATAAGTAGATCATATATGGTATTAAATAAAATATTTTTTACTATAATATATGTATAATAAACTTATATTTATTATATATGAGGTTCAAACTCATATGAATGAATTCAGACTTGAGTTAAGGGATTCTCGTTTAACTTTTACTTTCATGAGACATATACCATATTGAACACATAGTTTTTTCAATTTTATATATTTAACCATTTATATGATATATCATGAATAAATTTATATTCATGATATTTAATGTTTCATTTTTTTGTTATTTCTCTCAAGGGGCATACAATTTATAAGTTACCAAATTAGTAATGGTTTATTTTACAAAGTCATCGTTTTTTAGGATTGTTTATGGTTATTTTTTTGATGATAAAATATTATGATATATCAATAAAAAACTCATTAAATTTAGTATAATATAGGTAATCATTAACTTTTCATTTAATATTACCATTTTTTCTCTCTTTTACTTAAAATTATTGGCAATTTTTTTTTATGAAAATCTGAATTTATTTATCTCTTTAGCCAAAATCATTTTTCATCACAAAGTGTGTTTCTAAAACTGGTTTTAAAATTATATAAATTATTTATTAAAGAAATTTTTACCCATGTTTTACATTTTAAAAAATTTATTTGTAAAAGAATCTTCTTATAATTTTTCAAACAATCTTTGTTTGGATTTTACCTAAAATGTGAAAGGAATTATTGTTTTAACATGAATGGAATGAAATAAATTTCTCCTTCATGAAAAATAAAGGTTTTAAATATTATTTACATTTTCCCGTGGTAATTTTAAAATAAATTTATTTTCATAATTTTTGTGAACATATATTTTTAAAAGGTGAATTTCAAAATTGAAAAGGATATATTTCCCCATAATTTTTAAGGGAATTTTATGGTATTTTTATTCATCAACGACCTCATCCCTTTAGTGTACATATGATCCACTAGAGATATGTTATACGAATTCGATCCATATTATTTATCTGGATGGGTTATAATCAGTTTCACAAGGGATTTAAATTTGTTTATCCTACACCATATTACTCTAGATTGTTTATGATTATGTTTATTAATTAGGGTAATTATCAATATTTAATTAGTTAGTTTTTTAATATTAATGTCTATGTTGATTAGGTTTCACACATTTGATATTAAAAATGAAGTAGACATATTACGTGATTGGTGGGGCCAAGAATTATATATCCCCTCGATGCATCGGTAGATCTCATGTGAAAAATTAGTTGGCCAAATTAAAGGGGTTTTACCTATTGTTTTAAATTATCATGTGAAAGGTTTCGAAAATATGAATGTGATTTCCAAAATTATGCATTATATAATTATGATATAAGTTATTGATGTTAAATGTGATTATTTTATTAGTTGTAATATTCATGTTAATGTTTCAAGCTCATGTGATTATTTATATGGAATTCTTTGATCATTATTTATTCCTACGATATTATGAACAAGTAATTGATTGGATGGAATGTGTTTCAGTTATTTACATTTCTATATTTGTTATTATTATTTATTCATGACAGCTTCTTAAATAAAACTAAACTTACTGAGAATTTGAGCCCATCCCTTTCTTATATTTTTTCCCAGCATTTAATGATGTGTATTATAATTGATATACAGGGTAATGCTATAGGAAATAATTACACAATCAAAAAAATACTATGTTGTATTTTTTGTTTTAAATTTAATGTGAGATCCAAGTATGTTTGTATTTTTCCAAGAATACTAAACTCTATAGTCATTTCAGATATGGTTCCCTGTGTCTTCTTCAAATGTAATAAACTAACCACTAACTGTGGGCTACTAGGGTCGAGGTATTTCTAGATTTTATTAGAGGAATCTTAATAGAATCCTTGGGAACAAGATTTAGGAAGGAATAGATTACGTAACATAACTCTATTATATACATTGAATATATGTATATGATGATATACTAATGTTCGCTTAATATAGAGAATAATTTATTTTTACTATAAATAGAACATTGTATGAATACCACAAGGGGTCACGTTTATGGCACAAATGCACCTTGGTGTAATAACTCTAAAAAGGTGTTTCAATCTTGACTCGAGCATTACTAGGTACATGAAAATGGGTCTTACCATATAATTTTTTGACACTCCCAAGGGATATTAATAAGATACGTTATATTTTTATAAAAACTATTATGAAAGATTTTGAAAATATTCTTATGATCTGAAAACTTTACCAATGGAACAATGTTTCTGATTATGAGATAATACATGCATAAAATTTTCAATTTATGCTATGTGTTTCACTCATATTGGTATTATACAATATATATCATAATTTTATGATCTAATATCGTGTTTTACATTGTTTAGAAATAGTTCATAGTGGATTGAATGAAAATATTATCATTACACATAATCAAAAGAGTACGAATGGGCATTTCATTGATGGGCTTCAACCAATATTTCAAAGGGAACTACACTCCTAAAATTTCTCATCAAATGAGTACATAATATTATGTTCTATCATGAAATAGAAATAATGATATATGAATAATTTTTTCAAAGGGATGTAAGATAATAAAGGTATGGTAGATAAGAAATGGATAAGGGGAAGAATAGATTGAAGGAATTTTCCAAATGTAATAATTCTAGAAAAAATCACCTTGGAACATGATTGAACATAATTAGATATTCATACAAGTGGGGAGTAAAATAATTCAATGATAATGTTTTAAAGAGAAATAAATTATATTCTTATGTAAAATGATTCAACTATAAGGATATGGGGAACTACCGAAATTAACTCCCCATGTATGAAGTGAATACACCTAAAAAGAAGAAAATGGATCAAGGTAAATCTTATGATTTTACTATAGAGGAATTGGAATGATTAATTTGCATGTTTTTGGTTTAGTAATTATTTTACTAGTGTATTTTATCAATGATATTATGGTTATAATAATTATGAAATGTATAAGGATTGAACTACAAAATGTTTTCTTCAAGGATTTGAGAGCATATGTGGAATTGTACAGATGACTAATAAAAGTAATTCAGTGTCAAGTTGATCATTTTGGAAAAAATATATTTATGGAATAAAAACCTTAATATATGATCATTCTAGAGATAATAATGATAAATATAATTTTATGGGATAGTATTGGTGACATTATAATTTTTTATTGATTTGATGGTTTATGTTATCGATGCTGGAGTTCACTATGTGTGTGAATTTATAGAATATATTTGACAATAGAATATTTTATTTTTAAAAAAACTAATATTATAATTATAGGTTTATAGTGATAAAGTTATTTAGATAGTTTTTATGTGTGTAACATCCCTTGTTTTTTAAGGAAAAACAATATTCTATAGTGTACATGACACACCACATTGAGCTTCAACAAATAACTAAATATTATTATTTAAATGATACCCTTATAAAAAAGTTATTAGAAGATATGTAATGACCATAATAAACTTAATTTTGGAAATATTCTAAAATAATGTATATATAATTTATTATTTTGTGATCAATTAGTTATAAATAAAACCCTTTTAAAAATAAAAGGAAATGTTTTTCTAAAAAATTATTTAAATGTGCACATGTGTGTTTTATACTAATAAATAAAAAAGTTATGAATATTGGATTATATTAATGGAAAATATATAAAATATTCTATATAATGCTTAAAATTCATCTTATGTGTTTTCTAGAGACGATATAAGAATAAATCCATTTTTACGTATAAAATAAGTACTTTTCAAACAAGATAGTTTTGCTGCCTTTTGATGGAACACATGCTTTAAATCTTGTTTCTAAAAATTTTATAATTTATATTTGAAAAAATATAGTTATTATTTTAAATATGAATATAAAAATTTATTTTTGTTTAATTTTTTTTATTTTTCTGATAACTTTCAAGCTTGGAAGAATTGTGAGAAAATATTACATTTTAATTTAAAACAACTTTTTTCTAAAAATTTTATAGTGTTAAATTGTATTTTGAGTTGTTTTAAAGTACAATTTGATCCATTTTTTATAATTTAATCTAATTTAGGTCATTATAATAAATTTTACAATGAATTTGATATAAAAAAATTTCTATATATTGAATGCTTTTACTTTATAAAATCATTTTCTCATTCTGTTAGTGAGATTAATTTTTAGTTAATTTATTAAATTTACATGTTTTAAATTTTGAAAAATAAAATCAATATTTTTTATCATAAGTTACAAATTTATTAAATAGTTTCCTTTTAAATTTTGACAATATTAATAGTAACTTCAGTAATATTATTTATTACCACTATTAAGGGTAAATCTGGTATTTATAGAGGCAAATAATATAATAAATTTTAGAAAATTAACCTAACTCTTGTTCTATTATTTTGAATGAGTTATTGTTAAACAAGATATTCCTTGGAAAATTTTTATGAGCTCTTGGTTCCACTTGGATAACATTAATCAATATATATTATTTTATTCAAAGAAATGTCAATTATGTTACTTTTATTTTTAACAAGTGAAATATATCGAATATGAGGCTATATAAGAATATTATTCCACTATAAATATTATATAGAAATTTAAAATGTTTATATTTATTATTATACATTATTCACAATTTTTAGGGAAGAAATATTTAAATTAACGGCTCACATAGTGATGATGGAGTAATTGTTTAATTAAAATAAATATCAAATAAATGATATTAAAAATATTAATATAAAAATAATTGGAGATAATTAATGTCATAAATGAATTTTTTATATTAATTTTACATGTTATTGATATGTTATAATATTTGTTTCAAATATATCATGTTGTTATGATATTTTTATAAAGTCAAGTAATGAATAGTGTCAAAATTGACATTAATGAAATATTAAAATAATTAACATTTTAATAAATGAATTGAAGTACATAAAAATATAAAAATATTAAAAATAATGTTAATAATTTTAAAATTTTCATAAATGATTCATTTATAGGTATTTGGTCATATTATAGTAATTATATTAACCATGAGAGAGTAAATTACACGATATCGTGGTAAAAATTAAAAAGGTTAAAAAAGGGTTAAAGGTAAAAGGTAAGGGTTAAAAATAGTAAAAATTTATCTAATTTTCATGGTATGAAGGTATTTATATCCATAATAATATTATATTAGAAATGTTTTTTTGGATCCAATTGGAATGTAAATTTATTTTATATTAATTTAATAATTTAAAGATTTCCAAGAGTACATATCCCCTCTCCTATAAAAGGGAACCATTTCATCTCTTTTCATCACACTTAAAAAACTATTTGGATTGGACATTATATTCAAAAATTCCTTTTTATAATTCCATACAAATTATATATATCATATTATGTGAATAAACCCACCCATGTTGTTCTTATGTTGTTAAGAAAAGGAGATCATCCGAAGAAGAGGTATTGTTTTAATCAATTATTTCTGTTTTATTTCTAATTCCACTTCCTTAAAATAATATTAACACAATATTAAATAATAAATAATGTATCCTAAATATAATGAGAAATTATTATTTTAATATCATCACATAAATCCATCCCCAATTTCATCAAATTGGTGAATAATTAATCCTTCGTGCATAGATCAGACTACCACTCCGCAAGGTGATATAGTTCGTTTTGCATCATTGTCTCTAAAGACAGGTAAAAACTATTGAATTAATGTTTTTATACTATATTAATGATTTTTTTTCATTATTATGTAACAATATATAATTTATTTTCTTAATTTTCCGTGCAAATGAAAATGATAGCATTGTTCATGCGTACGTGTGAACTATCACCTCTACGAAGCAATGTGATTCATTTTTTATCACCACATCACATTGATTATATATATAAGTATATTTGAATTATTAATATAATATTAATTATATTATTATAATCCTTTAAATATAATACAATACATACCTTATTCTAATAATTATTTTTGAAAATTGAAATGTTACTCATGCATATGTACAATATACCAACTCTATGATTGTAACATAGTTCATTTTTCTTATCCATATGTAGTAGATGTATTTAAAAGTATAATTGATGTATAAAATTAATTTTTATTTATTTTATATTAAATTTTAGATGATTTAAAAATGAATAATTTCACTATTATAATCATACCAAAGTCATTTTGGACTTAAGTACCGAATATCAACATAACCACCTTCATTATCTTAAATAATGAAGTAATTTTTATAACATGATAATAAGTGATATAAAATGAATAATAATTATTTAAATTTTTGCAATAATTTAAATAATTAACCTAATATTATTATTCCCTATGATAAATATTGTATCAGATGAGTTGGGCTTAGGGTAAGATACATTCTTTTAAAAACCCTCCTTTAAAGTTCTTTTTTCAACTCTTTTGACAGATATCAAAGGGATTATTTTTCAACTTATACGACATGAGTGGTTTCTCCAAAAATCATGATAATTTAATAATTTATTGTTTTATTTATAAGTTTTTATAGTTCTTTTTAGAAAAATGATTTCCATATTATATTAGCGGTTTTCATATTTTTAAAGTCATTGTAACGAGAAAAGAGTATTTTGATATATGAAAGTTCATTGATCATGTTTTTAAAGGTTTTTCAATGACTTTATTAGTCATATGTTCCTTATAAATTTTTTAGTACGCTCTAATTGAATTATATATCAATATTTAATGGGTTGATCCCCATTATAGTTCAATAATTGACGAGTTTATCCCCTTTATAGCTCAAGATATGTCGGGTGAGCCTTATTATAGCTCTCCAATGCATTAGCAATCCAGTGATGGAATTCTTCCATAAGGTTATTAAATTTATAACATTTAATTTAATATTGATATGGTGATTATAACCTTGGGCACCTGAATGGTTTATCTATTAATTCTAATGAGTTTTTAAGGAAATGGTTTTAATGGGTTTTCATGTTTTAATTAGACTAATTATTTTTTTATTTATGTTTATTACAATGTTTTTTGGGCTCATACCATGTTTTAAATTTTTTTCATAGGGTAAAAGTATGGGTTATAGAAATAATGAAGTAAATTTGTATGCTATGAAGAATTTTCATTAAAAATTATCTATGTTTTGTTTTAAATGTTTTATATTGGAAAAAATGTATATTGTTTTTATAGTATCCACTTTGTATGAATATGGGATGTTATGTATGAATTATTACCCAATTATCTTAAAATATAAACTAAAAAGATCTCTAAACGTTAAATCTCATTAAAAACACTATAATATGAAATTTTATGTTTGGGTCCTTACAATTTACTATTAAGAACTTCTTTATATTGTTTAGGAAATCTCATGTTAAGTTGATTTTGGAAATTTAGTGACCTTCCTTAAAAATATTTGGACATTGAATTTGATTTGAAATATTTTGGAAGAGTATCTATTTATGAAATGGTTAATAATGAACATAGGGTGTTACTATTAAGGTTTAGAGATTAATGTATTATATTGGACGACTCATTCTAACAATTTTGGTTTCGGTAAATATTTAGAGATATTATGAAGCAATTATTACTCATTTATGGATCTTATTATCTGTTTAAAGGTAACTCTAGTACTTTCAAAATAAGAAATTATTTTTTGGATATTAATTTCTTGGAGTAAGATATGAAGTGTAAATTGATCAAAGTACAACCAAAGGATAAATTATGCATATCAAATAAAAATATATCGAGTAATTATTTTTCCTTATGTTCATAGATTATAAAAAAATCACTAACTTTAGGAAATGGATATTAATAATAAAATTATTTCATATTGCATTAATATATAATAAATAAGATAATTATATCTTTATGGTTTTGAGGTCCTTAACATTACAATGATCATCCACTTTCTTGTAATCAATGATCACTATAAATATATATAATTATTTACTCTTCTCTTCGATGTCTATATCATTAATTTCCATTAATGTTCTCCTACTTTGAAACCAAGTAATGTGTTATTATAGAAGAAATTTGTACTTAACATTACATATTATAAATAAAATTTTTTATTAATCCTTTTTACTATGTTATTTTTTAATAAGAGTATTTTCAAATGTCAAGCCCTTAATTTGTGAGATCAAGATTAAATGGTGAGGGAATAATTTATTTACGGGTGGTAAAATGTAACACAATGATATTTTAAAATAAAAATATTATTTTCAAAAAAATATGAAACACATAACAATAATATTAAAAAGCATCTGTAATATATTTTATTAAATTTAATCTCTTCTATGTATTTTGTAACAACAAAAAATAAATATAAAAGAAACACAATACTATATGAAAATATTATTATTTAAATATGACCATTAAAACCTAGCCTTTAAGTTAGAGGGTATGAATAAGAGTAAATAAAGTATGGAAATTACTTGTTATAAACATTCAAAAATTAAAATCAATGGTTGTCTGTTGATTTCAAATAAAATAAAGAGCATTTGAATGAAAAAGAAATGTTTTTTTGAAACAGAAGTATTTTTCTAAAAGGCAGTTTAGTCGTACTTTATGCATATAATTTAAAATTAAATTTTACTACATTAATAAAATCTATTTTAAAAAATTAAATTTCTATTTTAAATCATAATATAAAATTTTACTTAGGGTGAAATGTATTGATTTTTCAAAAAATAATGATTTTTTAGGGAATAGTAAAAAATTCCAATTTTTGTAAAACTGTCATTTCTGTACAAAAAATTAAGTAATTTAAAATCCCTATTATAATTTTAATTTCATATCATGAAAAAGAAGTATTATTTAGTTATATATAATCTGATTAATTATATTTTTTTATCTTTATACTAGATTTAAGTATAAGTTTGTTTTTTGTTTAAGAACATATTTTTATTAAAACTCTTTGAAATTAAGAAATGTTTCCCCATTTTAATTAATAAAAATAACATCTAATGAGGAATGACTTAAAATAAATTTTTATATTTTACATATACATTTTTAATATTAAATTCAAATAATTATTATTTCTATTCATACAGTTAATATAAAACTATTTTTCAATTAAAAAACATTTCTTGAAAACCATTTTTTTGTCGCATCTGCAGGTTTAATTTTAAATAAAAATCTTAAATTTATGTGAATTATATTTAAATAAATGGATTACATGTTTGTAAAAATAATAATTAATATTATATAATATGGTTGAATTAATTTTTTACCATAATTAATTGTGAGAATATGAAAAATTATTACCATTGTTAAGGTAAAAATGGGTTTACCAGGGGGTATAACTAAGATGTTAAGTGTTAAAAATGGCTTAAAACTCATTAAAAATAATTATATGGACATATGGTAACCTTAAAACCTATAAATATTGATAATGTCCAATTTTTAGTCTTGGTAAATGAAACAAACATGGGTATCACTTTATCTTTTCAAATATTCCATGTGTGTCCTCTCCCCTATTTATAAAAGGCCACCCTCTCTTCTCCATTCTTTACAGTTCGAAAACACTTTGATTAATAAGATAAAAATAAAAATATATTACTTAATTCCCTACCCAAGTCCTATAGTCCTTATTTTTACTAGTAATTTCACATATAAAGTCTTTAGTTATAAACCTAGAGGCTCTCTCAAGAAGAGGTAAAATTCATAAATATTGGAATTTATTTTAATTGTTATTCCAAATTCTTAAAATAAAATAAAAATATTATAATATAATAACACAAGTATCAAATATATACTAAAATTTTATTATGTTAATGTAATAACCAAGATATATCTCCACTTTTATCAGATGAGAAACAAAATCATTGATTGTGTGTAGGACAGACTATTGCCTCACAAACTGATGTATATGTATTCATCACCACCTTTAAAGAATACATATAATGATAGTTTTAAATTTTTATATTATATTTATGAAATTATTATAATTTTTAAATTATTATATCATATATACATTCTTATATTCTATTTTGTGGGGGATACAATAATGTCGCTCGTGTGTACGGTGGACTACTGCCTCACGAAGCAATATGATTCATTTTTTTGCACTTTACAAGGAGTGTTGTAAGGATAAAGTTAATTAATATATGTGATATTTATGACCTAAAAATACATATAGAAATATAATATCACATATAAATTCCTACTTCCCCATATATTGGAAAACAATAACATCGCCCGTGCATATATGTAGACTACCACCTCCACATAGTGATGTAAAATGGTTTTCATTTTATTTGAAAATCTATGATAATATGAATGTATTTGATTAATATAAATTAAATATAAGAAAAATATTTAATTTTAATGATTAATTATTATTTATTTTCATTTCATTCCATCCATCAAGAAAAATAGAAATAATGTTCATGAATACGAACGACCTTCCATCTCCACTAAAGGTGTAAAATATTTTATATATCTAAATTTCATATTTTAATATAAATAAAATTATAGTGAAAATATATGATATTTATTTCATGTATAATAGTCTAGAAGTGATTAAACCACGATTAATATAGAAGAACCAAAATTGTCGAACCAAAACATAAATGAAAAATGAAACAATTATCACAAGAAACAGTGATTTCAACAAAGAATTATTAATATACGGTTTATAAAAGACTTCATGTAAATCAAATATGGTATGAAATTCATGATTATGGTTTTTAATATATTTATAATAAACCTATATTTATAATATAGTTGTTTTGAACATGTATTAAGGAAATAGGTTCTGAGGTAAGGGTTTCTCATCTCACTTTTACTTCCATGAGACATATGCCTTGTTCAGCAAATAGTTATTTTTTGTGGTGTATATATTTCCCATTTGATATGTTATATCCTGAATCACAATATATTAATTGTATTTATTTTTTTATTTTAGGTTATTTCACAAGTGTATATTATGATTTAAATGTTTCTAAAGTGGTAATGGTTTATTTTACAATCTCATCATTTATCTCGATTGATTATGATTAAATTTAAATGGATGATATATTATAATATATAACACAAAAAACATATGCATTCTTATATACTCTAGATATTCATAAAAATTTCATATAAGAGAACTGTTATCCTCTATTTGGTACTTAAAATGACTGTGAAAATGTTATTAATAAAATCTAAATTTATTTATCTCCTCAGTCAAAAATCCTTTTTCTTCCAAAAACATGTTTTCTAAAAAGGTTTAAAAAATATTTTTATCATTATAAAAATTATTTATTAAATTAAGTTTTTAACATGTTTTAAATTTAATAAAATGTATTGAAATGAATCTTCATGTCATTTTCCAAACAATTCTCTTTTGACTTTTACCAAAAATATTAAAGGAATCTTCTGTTTTAAAATGTGCAACATGAATATAATCTTCTAACTTTATAGAAAATCATTATTTTAAATATTATTTTACATGTTTTCAAGGTTATTTTCAACTAAAATTATTTTCAAAATGATTTTCAAACTCTTAGTATTAAATGAAAAGTACGTTTTCCTCAGTAAAATTGTAATATAATTTTTCTGTTATTTTTATTCATAAATGACATCAACCCTTTTTTTCTTATGATTTAATGGGGATATATTGTATTAATACCATCCATATTATTTCTAAAAATGTTTTACGATCAGTTTTATTGTATATTAACAATTTTATTAGGATTAAATATATTACTCTGGATAGTTTATGATTTTTTATTGATTAGGGTATGTATTAACATTTTATATGTTAGATTTTCTACAAAATGTTTATTTTGATTAATTATTACCCCTTTCATATGAGTAATTCATTATACTAATTAAGTGATGAGTGGAGCTCAAAATTACGTTTGACCTTTGATGCATCGGTAGGTCAAATTTTGACACTTTCACCGGGGAGCGCATCCATCTGTTTTAGAGGATGAGCTAGTCTGTTTCCCCACAGTCACACATTACAAAGGCGTGAAACATCTGTCACTTATTTATTGAAATTTTCTCCTTGATCTAAACGAGATGATGGGATGTCGGTTCCTCTTTCTATGGTTTCCTCCTCAGAATTCATTACCTAGTATAGGTCTTCCATATAGACTAAAGACGTTGTTCATGAAACTCTTCCCAGTTCCATGTATTCATAGTCACTAGTTAATTAGAGTTATTCTATCAAGAAATTACAAGGGGTCATGTAAGGTTAGTAACCTTCAGTCGGGGGAGTATTCACATAGGACATTGCTGGCGTGTATGGATGCTGGAACGCTGATGTGTCTACGTTTCTTTCCCTTGTGATAGGGATTCTCGAGGGTGTGGAATCCCAAGGAATACCACGTCGAGTGCAGGGAATTATATTACATAGGCTTGTCTCGGAGATTTTCCTTAGCTTACCATGTTTAACACAGGTTATGCAATGTGTTTAACATCTATGGGAGACAGATCAGACTGATTGAAAAATTGATAAGAGTCGATCTGATGGGAGAAACTCCAAAAGGGAACATTGATGTTGGGGCTAATGCATGGTTAGTTACCCAATTACTAATAGGAGCAGTGAGAAAGTGGGTGACATGATCCCACCAGGATATTGAGGTTTTGGAAGGAACTAGGATGGATATGGAGATTTGAATAAAGTGGATATAGAATGAGATGAAACCGATGTGAGGATGACAGTGATGTTGAGTTTGAGCCTTGTATAGGCTTCCTACATATCCCATGGGGGGAACTAATGTCAGTATAGTTGGGTGGGGAAATGGGACACCTGAGGAGGTAGCATATGAGGATGGATGTATAGAATTAGGGTGTACATACAGGACAATGACCCAAAGACATGTTGGGGATTACGCAGGGTTAGCGGCCTGAGAGTTATTTTGACATCCAGAGGAGGACTGGTGATGTGGGTCCCAATGAAGGGGACTGCAACAGCTTACTATCGATTGTGAATGACAAAGGTTTATGGCTTGTTGGGGTTGAAAATGTCTTATAGCTGACTAGGGTTCCAATGGATTACAGTTGGTTGGTAACCACAATGGACTACTGTTGATTAGGATTGACAATGAATTACCGCTGACTGGGGTTCCAACAGCTAACCGCTAGTTGGGGTTGACAACGGCTTACTGGTGGTTGGGGTTGACAATGGATTATCATTGAATGGGGTTCCAACGGCTTACCAATGGATGGGAATCGTAACGACTTACTGTCAATTGGGATTGAAAATGGCTTACTACTAACTATGGTCCCAACAGCTTACTTCTGATTGGGGTTCATAAAGACTTTCCGCTGGTTGAGTTCGACAATGGCGTACCACTGAATGGGGTTCCAATGGCTTAACACCGGTTGGGAATCACAACGGGTTACCACTAATTGGTATTGGACCTCAGGGAGGCTTCTTACGAACCCTGTCTAGGAAACAAGGACCAAAGGCCATGTAGTTATAATGGGTATTGTTTAAAGTCTTGGGGGATGAAAAAAGGCATATAGTTTAACATCATGCAGGATAAGGGTGGACCGTCATGGAGTGGTTGAGACTGATGGGTGTTGGGCATGAACCTCATGGAGGCTTCCTTCATATCTTTCCTAGGAGACAAGGATCAAATTACATATATTTTAGAATAGAGGATATATTTTAACATATTGTGGGATGAAGGTGAACCGAATTGAATGGGGTTGGGACAAGTAGGTGTTAGGCTTGAACCACAGGGAGGATTCCTATATACCTTTCCAATGACATAAGGTTGAATGTCCACATAGTTTGGGATGGTTTGGGGATTACATGATAATGTGTTCCAGGAATGATGTTAGGTTCAATGCTTACTCTAAACCCACATGAGACATGCTCGGTGTGAGAAACAAGAGGTAGCAAAGTCCCGACAATCACATTAAGAAATGTGTGTCCATGGGATGTAGAGTGGGGCTTTCACGTGGTTAGTGGACTAAAGTGGAAACATGGGATATGAATGGTTAGCGGCCTAGGGAGATGGATATTGGGGCTTACTCTTGGACGGAGGCTTGATGGTGATAAATCCTAGAGGGAGAGGGAGAAGTTAACGTTGGTCCCTCTTCCCATCTCTCCACTAGTATTTGGAACCAAAAAAGATAGGAGGAGTAAGGGTGCTACCTCATGAAAAGAAAGTCTAGGGGATTACACCATGATGGTTTTCCTTCCCCACGGATAGACATCACTCCATCAATGATGATCTAATTCTATGTGAGGAAGATATCACAATCGTGGAGATGAGCAGGCATGGAGAATATTTGATATGGGGCACCCCATGTATATTTCATGGGGTGAGGCCACAGTGTAACGTCATGTAATGAGGATGATGTTTCTTGGTAGTTTAACAGCCTTCAGCTTAGATGAGGTAGGTTCACTCTGTACCCCTAAGACTTACATAACTGATACCCACCCACCCTTGGGGAAGGGAAGGAATCAATAATTCTGTGGTGAGGTGGTGCTATGGAGTGATCCATTGAGTGGCCCATTTTAGAATGTCTATTCGTAGAATCCATATCCATTAGCATGCCTATGGGAAGAAGCATAAGGCTAAGCAATGCAACATGAATCACCGACCAAGGGACCTAGAAATCATTTTGTAAAAACCTGGTGGGTCATACGGGAGAAAGGTGAATGACACAGGTGTGTTTCACAAAAGAGGGTCTCGAACATAGTTCCTTAGGGTAAGGATGGAAAATGGAGTGCATTAGGAGGGACACTTTCAAGATGAGAGGCTACACACCAGATTGAATTGCTACGCCCAAACAAGATGGATGCATGAAAAATAGTTCCAATGTAGGGGGAAGTTGCATGAAAGAGGTATATTTGCCATGCCAATGCCATAGGGTAAAATAAAATGGATGAAGATCAAGCCCAAGATGGAACACCCAAAGGAGGACCTGTGGGGGACCTATCACGCAATATCCAATACCTTGAGGACATATCATTTTTTGTGTGGTCATAGAAGATGTGTCTTTATCGTAGTAAAGAATTATTTCATCATCTGTTACCATCCCCGAAGGGCGGGGGTATGCTTCAATTTATATCTGAAATCCTCGGAGGTGGCATGCAAGAGGGGTTGTTCACAAGAGACCATTTGATGCTGCATTGGGCGCAGAAGGGTTTTCACGCCTAGGAGAATATTGTGCGTCATAGTCTTTCCATTTTCACCCTTTCATAGGATTTTTTTCGAGAAGAATGTTGCAAAAGGTTCCCTTTGATGTCTCACTGTTCATTCTTGGGTTTGCGTGCCACAATAAATCTTTCAAGAAAACCTAGACTCTTGTGTGGCAATTCATTGGTGGTTTTGTAGGGGGTTGATGTGGAAGCCTTCATTTGAAGTTTCATTTGGTGCTCAAGGGTTTGTGCGTTGCAGGAAATCTTGCACGAACCCCATAATTCTTATGTGAAATTCCCTCTCACATCGCAAAATAATCCATTCATACCCAATATGCCTCTGGTTTCTTTAAAAGATCCGACTCATGGCCCTATCCAAAATTCAGCATCAACAAATGCCCCCCCCCCCCTCTGAATCAGAGCTGATGGGGGACCCGAAGATTGAGTTCTAAGGGTCATGCCCAAAAATAGGGAATTTCTCTCTCGGTGCATGAAAAAATGGTGTTTTGGTGCGCAACCCACTTCCATTCATGTGAATGGTTCCTTCTATGCCTATAAATATACTGAAGGACCCCCATAGGTCCCCACTTTGACTTTTTTGTAGAACATGTTTTATTTCTCGTGTGTGAAGAAGCTCTACATCCGCATGCATGTTATCACGATCGATTCTGAGTTTTTCATTCTCCCCATTCACTTTTCTATCATCATCCATTTCATCACACAACCAATTTCTAGAAGCATTCTTGCGTGATACCAATTGTTTTCCTTGACAATTCTCCATTCATTCTTGCACAAACATTTGTATTTCTGAAAAAATGACAAAAATGGATTCTCAATAGACTGACACCAATAGGGAGGCTATTGTGGCTTCAAGGAGGACTTAAATGATCATGAAACCCTGGATTAATCATGTGAGGAGGGTTGTGTCTAATAATAAAATTCTTTTTGGAATGCTTAAACAAGATCCAAAAGATTACATCCTGAGTGATATCCTGCCGATTTAGAACACTGTCATTTTGGAGGAGGTGTTGATGTCGGACATTGAAACTGATACACCGTCGATATGGGTGGGACACGAGGATAGTCTCCAATAGTTTAATATAACGAACAATGAAAATACTTCTAGGGAAACAGAAAACACATCCAACTACGTCTTGAATCCGATGACTAAGACTATTTTAGGGAGAGATCCGGTTCCTGAGGAATCTCCCGCTCTTTATGTGAGCACCTTCAGAAGCAGCATTACTGATGAGATGATGGGTTGGTAGTAATGGGACATCAAGTCTATGGAAACCTTCATAAGTGAATGGGTGTGGTCATAATGGGTATGTCAAACATGCAAGGAGTTTAGGCTAAAGTTGCGGTATATCGGGCTTTCGATGCATTTTGGACATCCCAATTTCACTTCTACCAGCAAAAGAACTTGGTACCAAAACTATTCAGCCATTGGTCTCCCGACATGAACACCTTCCACCTCCACCATGGGGAGATAGGTATAAATTAGTGGGACATCCATTTTATTGGTGGAATCCCCTTGGATGGGTATAAATATGATGAGTTCCTCCCCAAAGATATTGTAGGGGGGATAAGATGTGCACCCCCATCTTTTCATCGCATTTTATAGAGCTAGCTATGGTGGATTTGAAAATAAAATATTATTTGAAGTAAATATCTTATTCGGGATGGTTCTATCTTTTTCTAACATAGGAAAAGGCTATAAAGATGCCTGGTCGAGGGAAGTAATGCCCGAACACATCTCAGAGGTGAAAGGACGGATCATATTAGATGGCTTGTGAGGTAGAAGAGTATCGATCATGGGGCTTCGGCCTAAATGAAAGTCAGGACCCAAATATACGATATGTTGGGTTCCTTTTAGCCTTCATGAAAGGGTGGATATCTTCGGTGAGGGACATAAGGATGGGGTCCGCCTAGGGATACTAGTAATGGTCGGTATCATTGCGGTGAAGAACAAGGCTAACCTAGGGGCTCCCGTCCTAGAAAGGATATACATCATTATTGGGTGTATCTCTAGGGAAAGTGAGCCTAGAAGGATATGTGGACTGTTCTAGATCTTTCATGGTAGGGTCACATCCCACTATGGGGGGTATAACTTCCTGAATACAATTCTCCCTCCAGGTGATGGTATGTGGCAATCCCTCTTGAACATTACTAGAATCCTCCCACTGATGCTCAGAGAAGAAGGGATAAAGCTTAATATTGGTAGCAATACCAATTTTAAAATTCACCCATTTCAGACCCTAGTCTGTCCGATAGTAGATTATTTGTGAGGCCCACTAGAATAGAGGGAATACCTTCAAATAATTAGGGGTGGTGTAAAAGTATCTCGGATCGATAGAAAAATATTTTGCGAACCGTACGTGCCAACCAGGTTCACTAGGGCGTTTGGGTGCATGCATTGGATGCCAAATAAAGTATGTAAAAAGGTTTTTGAAGAGAAAAAACCATTAATTCTTCACCAATTGTGAATTATGATCATGAATTTATGCTTGTGGGAAATCATCACTCTCCCCCTACTGATGTCAGTGTTGGCCTGTCAAAAGAGTAAGCTGAACACTAGACAAGAACATACCTCAAGGTTATTCTACAGAAACACATCTGAAAAATCATTGTGTATTGTGTCAATCATAAAGAGAGAGGAGGTATACGAAGTTCTATGGGAGAGGTGAGACGAAGAACAGGCCATGTGGCTAGCACGACACAAGCTGAAACTTCATCGGAAAGAACACCACAAGGGGAGAACGTACCTCTTCCTTCTAAGGAGGGGTGGTCATGCGGACGGTCTCGTGGGCCAGCTAGGGAACTTCCTGGGAAGCATTTAAAGCACCTCTTGAAGCCAACTTCCAATTCTATCTTTTAGTATCTTATATTTTCCTGGAGGAAGAGGCAACACTATATGTCTACAGAGGATCTGTGTTAGAGACTGGTGTGTACTGGGCTCGACTTGTAAGAAATAGGGACCATTCAGATGGCGGAGTTGGTAAAAATTCATAACCTTCATGCATACCAAACAACCATGGATATGTGCGTATTCACACAGGGGTGGTATGAAGAGCTGCATATCTTAGTGAAATTGAAGCTCAACCAGAAACATAACCAAGAAAAGTTGTCCCCCCAGGATGAAGATGAAGAGGAGGAAGAAAAGGAAGAGGATGAGGATTAAGAAGAAAAAGAAGTAGTAGATGAAGAAGAAGAGGAAGAAGAGGTTGAAGGTCTCTGTGTTGATGGTCCTTCAGAAGCACATGATTCCAGTGAATCCTCGGTGATAGCAGTGAAATTATAGGCTCCAATGCAGAACTAGCTGAGAAGCTCGAGGTGAGTTTAACTATTGTCTCCACTGGCATTTCTTCACCTTAAATTCCTACCTTATTGACCACATTTTATCCTGTTTAGGAACACATGGACTATGGTGCCTGAGAATCCTTCCCCGCATGGGATGAAGAAGTGCCCATCGAGGGAAGAGAACATCCTCAGGAACCTATCTTCGTAATCAAGCAAGGTGGGAAACCAGATTTGGTAGGTGTAGGTGGAGATGAGCTGGAAGGACGTGATGATGATACATCCACCAAGTTTCCCCACTACTCCCTTCATTCAAGAGGATCTGATGCTGGTGATTGAGTTAACAAGTGTCGAGGGATCTTTGGTGGCACGACTCCATCCATGATGCAGGCACTGGATACTAATGCGATTGGATCCCATAAGTCATTATCTTCATTGGATCTCATTTTTATTAGGAAATTCATCTTACCAATATATATATTCCCAATTCAGTGATCGTGAGGTTGGAGGCTCGACAGACCATTAAGTCTATACCATATTTAGGAGCCTTGCTAGTGATTACATTATCTCCTACAGAGCCAACTGTTTGAGCGCACCCCACCCTATTACTCAGTGAGTCGGAGGCTGAAATCATGGGAGATAATGGTTCCAGGGTGGAACTCCAATACATCGATGGGAAAAGTCACTAAGGAAGAATGAATTCTAGAAGAGGACCCTTATGATGAACTCCTAGATGATTTTACTAAGTACAGGTCTGTGGACCCTTAGGAGATATACGATTATATACCATATGCGGCAAAGGAGAGCCACATGATGCGACACAAGGAGTGTAAGTGCATAAAATGATATCTCATTCAGCTATATGAAAAATGTATAAACCATATGGGGTCGCTTTGCACCTAGCTACACTTTCTCTACGCTATAGGGGTAGATGTTTTCCATCTTCATATAATGATCTGTGATTACGTAGATAAGAAAATACGAGAGAATAGCCAATGATCTGACATCGAATGGTGGAAGGAGGAATTTGAGAATACCCAAGAATTCATTAAGGTTGAGGAAGAAGTCTAACACCATGAAGAGAAATCAAATGATAGGAAGGAATTTATTTCCACCCACTCTGAGGTTCTTGAACAGTTGAGGGCCCAACTGGTGGATGCCAATGAGAAGGTAGTGACAGTGAGTCTCCAAATGAATAAGCTCCAGGTTGAACATGAATGAGCACATGCTAGGGATAAAGAGTTACACTATGTAGCTGCTGATGAAGAGATGGATCTTAAGGGGTAAGAGGTAGTCCGGGAGGCCACAAGCCAGAAGGTGGCAACACTGGAGAAATCTATCAATGCCACGAATTCTTAAGGGCACTATTTTGGCCAAACTCTTAAACCCATCATTTTTTTCATTTTATTTTGAACTGTGTTCATGTACTGATCATTTGATTACATGTTTATTTCAATGAATTTTGGCCACAATCATGAAGTGATTAAAAATGGATCCCTAAGCTCAAGTGGGCCATGGATTATTTTATAAACAAGGAATGGTCACATCGTTTCATCATTTTAATGTCAGAGTGTCAACTAATCCAAGAGCATCTGTGGTGTTAATGACCCATTGAGGGTTTTGGGAAGAAAGTGGGAAGCCTGATTGGAGAATGAGATTCTCAGGATAGTCAAATTTCTATTTTCACAATGTTCTCTAGTGCACGTGCAGGGTAAATCCAACGACGTTAGAATCAATCAGAACATAGGGGACTAGAAAGTGTGAATCATGATACCCAAGATTCAGAATACTGTAGGGATGTCATGAAAATGGAGGATAACTTTTTTTCCATGTTCCAAACATAGAATACCTACTGTGTTATCCTGAATGAGGATAACCAATGAGGTCCAACTTATGACAGTGATTGAAACACATGGCCTGACTCAAAATTTCACCCATTAGCCTTCCAAAACATTATCCCAGGACAGTAGGAGAGCCATAGTATGAGCATCTATACTATTAGGGGGTACCTTTAGGCCGGATAGAGGATGAGGGTCCAAATAAATAGAATGCAAATAATGGAGGCTGGAGTGATGGGTTCTTCAAATGAAGTCCAAAACTCTTGAAATTATGACACCATAGTGTAAACCCATTAGGTGAGAACATTGGTTTGATTAGGGATCATACCTATTTCCAGAAAGGACCACACTAGTGAAGACCTAGAATGACTTGATGTTTTTTTTCATACCAATAAATATGTAAGACACATAGTTTAACATCATATAGTGTGGATGGTGAACATAGTTTCAAGACCATACTGCACGAATTGTGATTGGGATGAGGGGCCCAAAGGGTTAATGACCATGTGGCTAGGGCTGAGGAAAAATTCATGGGCATCGCTACTTATCCCATAAGTATGAGAATAAATAAAAATGTAGTTCTTGAGCACAGTGTGGTTGTAGACCAATGCTGGTGGGGGAAATCCACTCTAGCGAGGAAGATGATTCATCCCATAGTTATCATGGGGCATCTGAAAGTTGTTTAGGGTAGAACCACAGATTAAAGTCAGGCGTTGAAAACATGGTTACCCAGAAAAGTAATTTGTGGTGTGGTACGTATCCTAAAGTGAATAAGAGCCCAAGAGGTACTCTCAAAACCACATGTTCCCAAAATAGTTTGGTCCAAGGGGCCAAAAAAGGGGGGCATGATTTAAGATCCCTAGGGCTGGGCCTGCAGACGAAATTTTTGGGCATTCATATGCAACCCATGAAGATCAGAATCAACTAACACATAGTTTTGGAGAATGTCATGCATTTTGGTGTCATGTGACAATCACAGTCAGATCTTAGTTTATAGTTCTTAGAGCTAGGACCATAGATAAAAATGAGGGAGGGAGACACGTGGTGTGGTAAATGAAAAACATGACGTGAATGAGGATGGTAGGAGTCCATATCACACGATCTGCTCCCTGGGGAGGTTTTAGGTCGAGGGACTAAAAATGAAAGTTGGGTTGGGACCTAGAAAAACTGCATGGACATTATTATGTACCATATTATGATGTGGATCAAGACATATGTTTCTCTATAAGCGGCATGGTAGGGTACCAATTCTAGGGGAGATATATTCATGTGTTTTTGGCCCACGCACCAAAAGAAGTGGAATTTGATAGATCTTTTTGTTCATTATGATGGATGTGTGTTTTTTGTGAAGTGATAAACCTAGGAAAGAGAATCCAGGAATTGATACAGGAATCAAGCCATATGCAGGCATTGAAAAATGGTATGGTGGATAACCACTACCAAATATGATGTCATATCATGTGAGGAAATCATAATGCAATTTTGTTTTTCATCACGCGGACTGGGTGATAATGTCATAGTTTAGGGTCGTATGATAGGACCAATCCCTTAATTTTAACGTCTTACAGTAAAGTCAAAATAGATTAAAGACATGTGGGACTAGGCAACATAGTTTAAACATATATGTCTTTGACACATATAGAAGGAACATGATTTTATGGGGGAATGCACATTGCGTGATAAAGCATACCTGATGTGAATTAGGACATAAGCCCACAACATACCACATGCAATTATGAGGAATAAACTATGGGATGAAGGGCCATAGGAGGTCATAGAATATGGGGTTGGACCTATGGATAAAACATCTATGTGTTCCTATGTATCCCATGAGGTTGGTAATTAATCAATATATAGTTTTTAGAGTGTAGTTTAACATCATATGAGACAAGAGGGAGGAGAGACTTTCTCTTAGAAGCGAAGTGTGTGGTGCATCTATTTCATACCTGATGTGAATGAGGACATAATCCTTCACACACCAAACCATGAAATCCTATGAAAGTAAGATCCAAAAGGCCGAAAAAATAGGTAATTATACAATCCTAAGATGGACCCAAAGACGAGATGTCTGGGCATTCCTACATATCCCATGATGATGGGAATCAAGAAGTATGTAGTATTAGGAGATGTGGTTCATATTCCTTGTGGAAATGAAATAGAAAGATCTTAGTTTAAGGTCATAGAGCTCGGACCATTTAGAAGTGAGACTCTTCGAAATGGGTGAAAACCTTGACCAAATTCATAATCCCACATGAGCTACCCTTGATGTGGGAAACAAGGGTGAAAAAGGTCCTTAAAACACCTGGAAAAGTTGAATATGGGAAAACAATGTGGATCCTTGAGTGATGACTCACCAAGGCTTTGTCCTCATAACATGCAAAGACACATACTTGTACATGATGGAGTGAAAAATGATGTGGATCAAGCTACCAACATTTAAGACTTTATGAGGTTGGTGTGACGATGTAGGATAGATTTTGACCGCATTCAAAACAACACATTCATATTGTGTGACCTGAAATAGTAACAAAAATTGAGTCTATACTATTGACCATATTCGCAACGTGAGACTTGTTTCAAATTTTCGTTCTAGATCCTTGAGTACGTTGGCCTGAAATGATAGGAGAGCCCTTATGCCAAGCATCTGTACCATTCATGGGTCCTTTTGGATGTGAATGAGGATGAAAGCCCAAATGAAGGGAACCATGAAGCCTGAAAATGGGTGATGACAAGTCTATGTAGAATCCAACACTCTAGGTCCTAAACCAGAGTACTCTTAGGAACATTGGTGAACTGCCAATGATGGAAGAGGGGCCCAATTCAAGAGAAGCCGACTAAAAAAGATGACTATAAAACAAGGGGAGGAAGATCTCTCAAGAGGGAGAGGTATGTGTAATGGATATAACCAACCTGTCATGAATGAGGATGTAATCCCATACCACACCACATACCGCCACCTAAGGAACTGAGGCCAAGAAGCTAGAAAGATGAGGAGGTTTCAAAGAAACAGGGAAAGACCCGTAGACTAAATATCTGGGCACTCCTACGTATCCCATGAGGATGGGACTCAAGCCAAACATTGTTCACGAATATGTTGTGCAGTTTTACGTCATGCCGAATGGACATAGATATGGGAAAATAATATCGATGAGGAATGCATACGTTATGGAGAGTAACCCGACGTGAATAAGGACATAATCCCATAACAAAACATAAAATCCTAAATGGGAATTTGGGATAGGAGTATGAAAAGGATGAGGGATCTAAGATGGGAAGTCCCATCATGTTCGTAGTTTAACATCTAGCGGTGAAGATGATGGTGATCTTAGTTTAAGGTCATAGGGATCAGACCATAAATACCTAACCCTTTCTGTGGGCATTTCCAAAAAAAGCTCCTAATTCCACGTGAGAAATGATCTTTGTGGGAAATAAGGAATAGGATCAGTCTCTCCCCAATATATGAGGGTATGACAATGTGAGAAAGAGATTAGGCTGGGGCGACCTCGACCAGACTAACACTTCTGCCCGAGGAATATTGATTTTTGAAGGGATAGTAGGGAAAAATGAATGACTTCACCCAATATTTGAGACATATAGGGGTGGTGAAAATGATGGGGGATGAATGTTGGCCGTGTTCAAAACACAACATCCATATAGCGTGAACTGGAACAACAAATGAGCGTTGAATACGGACCATATTCGCAACGCGGGACATGTATCAATTTTCCATTCGATAACCTTGTAGACATTGGACCAAAATGGTAGAGAACTATATGGCCTAGCATCCTTGACATTTAGGGTTCCTTTTGGATGTGATAGATGATGAAGACCAAAATTAAGGGAATGTGTGAAGCATGAATGTTCCTGGGTAGTTTAACGTCATGTATGATGATGATTGAAGTGGAGATCCCCAGGGAGAGGGATACATGGTGTGGTAATGATAAACATGAAGTGAATGAGGAAAAAACATACACCAAACCATGTTTTTCAATATAAGGGGAGATCGTGATGTTTGGGGATGGGCCTATGGACTAAGTGTCTAGGAGTTCCTACGTATCCCATTAAGATGGGAATCCAGCCACAAATAGTTCTGAAAGGGCCAGGCAGTTTAACATCGTGCGGTGAGCATGTGGTAGGATAGAATAATGGGAGGGGAATATGGTGTGATAATTATAAATCACAACATTCTTGGGGAAAAATAATCCTACACTACACCATGTTGGATCCTCTACGAGAACTACACATAGGGGGATAGTCATAGAAAATAGTATGGGGGATGGACTCTAAGATTAGGCATCTGAGTATTCCTATGTATCTCATGAGGATGGGAATCAAGCCATATTTAGTTATTGAAGGTGACATGTATTTTAACATCATTCAGTGAGGACGTTGATATAGAGATGTCTTAGATTTTGTTTATAGAGTTGGGAGCATAATGGTATATCTACTGCTCATAGTTTATCGTCATGCAGGATGAATGCTGAGTTGTTTTACATCATTCATTTTGCATGAATCATACATTTTAATGAAATTTGGAAAAGATGGAATAGTTTAATGTCATGTAGGACCATGTGCTCCGGAAAAGTATTTATTAAGGAATTTGGAATTGATTAGAGTAGTTATACGCTCTCCATCCATGGTAACCAGGGAGTACGTGCCATTGGGGTAAACCTTATGAATGATGTAAGGCCCTTCCCATTAGGGCTCCATCTTGGGTGGTTTCCTACCAGGTATCATTGGTGCTATCAGGGCCAACACCAGGCCACCTTGTAAGAAAGAGCATAGGTGAAATATCTTGTTGAATGTTCTTGCTATCTTGTTTTGATGCCTTTCTAGATTGTGCAGGGCACGAATCCTATTCCCGTCGAGCACTTCCAATTCATCTGGAAGAATTTTAGATACCTTATCTGGTGATTCCAAATCATTGATAGAAATGAATAATGAAGGAAATTGAATATAAATGGGAAGGATGGCCTCCGTTCCATACCCCAGGGAGTATGGGGTCACCTGGGTGGAATTGTGAGTCATAGTCAGATAGACCCCAAGGGCATTGGGTATTTTGTCCTACCAACTTTTCATGTTCTGACCAAACATTTTATGTAGAATGATAGATAGAGTTTTATTGAATGCCTCGATCTACCCAATTTCTTGTGCGTGATAGTAGGAGGTATGGATACAACATATCTTTTACTTAACGTACAATTTCATTAGTTCAGCTGCCCAGAAGTTGGTGTCATTATCGGTGAGGACGACGTGAAGGACTCCAAATGGTAGATGATGTTGGATCTCAAAAATTCAATGATTGAAAGGTCCTTAACCTCCTTTAGAGGAACTGCCTCTTCCAAAATGGAAGAGAAATTAGTAGCGGTTAGGATGAACATTCATTGGCGAGTTGTTCCCAGGGGATATGGTCCCATGACGTCGAGTCCCCAGGCAGCAATGGTCTAAGAGTTCATAGTGGTGTGAAGAGGCTCTAGAGGCTGATGCACAAAATTAGCATGGATTCAAAACACATGAAACCTCTTGGAAAACATGATGCAGTCATGGATCATAGAGGGCCAAATATACCATAGTCTCCAGATCTGGTGAAATAGTTTTGGCCAATCTGATGAGCCCCAAAGGAAAAGGCTTGATCCTCCTGCATGATCTTAGAAATCTCACCTCCTTGAATGCAACAGAGTAGGACATCATCAAACTAACATTTTTAGAGGATCTAATAAAGACCGAGACCACTCTAGAGTGTAAACTGTAATGCACAACACCAGAATCACCCATGTTCAGCTCGATCTAGAGGGATCTTATTGTGTTGGAAGTCCTTGATATAGGGGGTTATCTAGTCAGGAGTCAGATCTAGCACTGGATTAGGGGGGTATGGGGGTCCTGACATGGAGGCACCAATGGTTAGGTGACTTACCTATGGGCTATCATGATTGTCTAGAGTGATGGGGACAATAACTCTCTGGAGTGCCATGTGAATAATCAAATCCTCATGATCAGGCTCTACAAGGGATGAAACTCGGCTGGCCAAGGCATGGGATCGACCATTTTGGGATTGAGGGACATTGGTAACTTCAGACTGAGACTAGAACTGGGCCATCCGCTGGCAGGTACATCCCAACAGTGGTATGATCTCTAACTTTCTGATGACATAGTCAATGTTGATATGCATGATGACTATTTCTAAGTTCTCTTTCACATGATATTGGGGAACATCAATCTCAAGGGCCAGCTTGAGACCAGTGATGAGAGCCTAAAACTCTACCTCATTGTTGGTATATCCTTCTGGGAATAGGAATGAATATGGAATAATTCCTTCTGTTGGCATGATAAAGATGATACCCAAGACCAATCTATTGAGTTTGGGGTCATTGAGTCTTATGTCGCTAGGAATCCGTGAAGCACTATCAATGTGCATTTGGTATCATAGAACGACTTGGTCTAACATGAGGATTGGTTTATCGAGAAAATACAAATCTATAGACTAGTCTGCAGAAGCTGGATGGGAAATGAGGAATTCAACCAATGCTTTCACCTTAATAACCTTTTGGGGGATGAACCTGATGTCTAAATAAGGGAGGATTTCTACCCACCGTGCTATACGACCTATCAACATGGCGCGGTTTAGGATGCACTTACACGAACCCAATCAGGATAGTAACTGTATCTCATGGTATTTCAAGTAATGTATCAATTTCTGCACTGTTAATACTAAAAAAATACTTCTATTCAAATTGGATGAGTATTTGGCCTCCATATCGCGAAGCATGAAACTAATACAATAGATATTGTTCTATGTTCCCTCTTTATTCTTCTGGGATAAAATGGTGTTGAGAGATCATTCTATGGCGGTCACATAAAGAACCAAAATCTTTCCAGAAATGGGTCGCATCAATATTTCATGCTATAATAGGTATTGCATGATTCCTTTAAAATAAATATGAAATTATTCATCCCATTAATAAACAGTTCCTTTCTTAATAAGCCATGAAAATGGCTTAAACTTGCTGTCCAAATTCTACATGAATCAGCCTTTGTCGGCCAAATATCCTTGAAAGACCCATAGCTCCTGAATGTTCCTCCGGCGAGACATGTGAGTGATGGAGTTAATCTTATCTAGATCGATCTCAATGCATCTTTATCTAACAATGAATCCGAGAAACTTTTCGTAGGTGACCTCGAAGGCACACTTTAATAGGTTCATCTTCAGATAGAGTGAGCAGAGGAATCCAAATACTTTCTCATAGTCATTGAGATGATCCTTATGATAGCAATATTTGACCACCAGGTTTTCCACATATCATTCCACCAATGTCCTTAGGATCGGCATGAATATGTGATACATGGAATGCTGATAGGTGGAACCTGCATTCATTATGTGGAAGAGAATTACCTAGTTGCAAAAAGTACATTGGGGTGCAATGAAGGCTGTAGACTCTACGTCCTCAACGGCCATTAAAATTTGGTTATACATGGAATACCCATCCTTAATAGAGAGAACTTGGAACCCAATAGTGGAATCAACCAATAGTTTTGTCATAGGAAGTGGAAAATCATCTTTCAGATAGTGACGGTTGAGATCCCAAAAGTCTATGTAGACCCCGATTTTTCTATTTTTCATTTTCATTGGAACGATATTGGCTAAATACCTAGGTTACTGGGACTACTTGATGAAACTGGGTCTGATGATATTATCAACTTCATCCTCGACCATGGGGCCATGAGAAGGATGCATCTTTTTAGAAGTTTGTTTGAACCCATGAAGATTTTTTGGGAACCCAAGACAGTGGACGAAGACCTGAGGATCTTATCTAGACATCTCGTTATAACTCTAGGAACATACATCACGATGTTTCTTCAGGAAGTCCACATATCACTGTTGCTCCTCAACAGGAATAGAGGCATAGATCATTATGGGTTTTAGATCCGTCTCACTACCGAGGTTCACCTGTACCAATTCATCAACTATAGTAGAGACACCCTATTCGAAGGCGGGATGATAATCCTCTAAATCCTCCTCTTCATTCATAGAGGGGGACCCTCTGCGAGGGGTGGTTCCTCTAAATTGAAATATCTCGATGGGAAGCTGGTGCCAGCCTGAGTGGTGGTAGACACTGCATCGGGGGACTCATGTGCTGTTGAAACCATAGTGATAAAGGCTATTGACCCGATCTCATATTGTCTTCAGCCTAAGGGGCCACACATGATGATATCAAAGAAATAGTGGTGTGTCAGCCTGAGTCAGTTTATCTCATCCTTGTGAAACAAGAAATTATGACATATTTCAATTTCCATGGGGAAGACATCCCGATGACTTATGTGGGAAGGGGGATCTGGGATCACCTAAACCTGATTCGTGTAGGAATACGAGGTGATCTTCCTGTGTCCCCTAGACTTGGGAAGGTTCTTCCCTCTTGTTTGAAAAAAAATGCATTGTCATAGATCTAGGGTAATAGCCTCCAATCAGTGGATTAAAAAAATGTAGGCATCATCCAGCTCTATCCACGGGTCGGCCACAGTTGTAGCATGTTCAACCTCGTTAGCCTGAATCTGCTTATCCTTGATTTTGTAATAGTCGACATCCATATAGATGAATTAACAAGAGGAAAAGGGAGATGTTTCACCGTGGAGTGTCCCCACTCGACCATTAATGGAGTACATAAAGCATTGGTGATATGATGACAAGACCGCCACAGGTAGGTGAATCCTGGGCCTACCCATCAATGCGTTATAGGCAGTGTCCTGGGAGACAACCATGAACTCAGTGCTCACTACGAGACCACAAAATTTTGTATTCAAGAATATATTTCCATCTGGTGTCCATTACATCTAATCATGACCTTGAATTTTTATCTAGGAGGGACTTAGATCATCCTCGAACAACCCCAATTTCTGGAGTGTCTGGTTCGGGATTAAGTTGATCCCAGAGCCTATGTCGACAAGACAACAACGAACCTCCATGCCATTGAAGTGGCCAGTGATGTACAGTGGGTAGATGTTCTCCTATATGGGAGAGCCTTCATCTTCGACATGGAAATAGATAATTGTCTAACATTACGTATTCTTGATTGTCTCAGCATGAGAGGATTCTTCCACTGTTACATCCTTCTGAAACTTGAGGGGGATTCTTAAAGCCTCGGCGAGGGCTTCACACATACCCGCTAATAGGAAAAGGACCTCAAGGATAGATATCCTTATAGGAATTCTGGAAATATGCTTAAGGATATCATACTTCTGTTCCAAGCATGAAATTTTGGTTACAATAGCATGTTCTTTGGAAAGGGGCGTGACATGACCTTTTGGCTGAACCAACAGCTGACTGGTGCTGTGAATGTCCTGCTACTTTCTAGTCAAAGCTTTTGGAGAAACTACCCGATATGGGATAAATGATTGAGTTCAGTCCATAAATAAGAATTCCAGATCACAAAGGAGTCATGGAGGATATACTAGATCAATTAGACCAAGCAGCAGTGAAGGAAGACTTGGTGAAACGAGATTAGAAGGATGCACGTGCTGAGCTCTATGCTGGGCATGCTATCTGGTTTTGGTGGAATTCACAACCTGGCTAGAAGTACTGACCAATTAACTCCAAATAACTATATATCCCCAACCCCTTCAATGCTATCAATGGATGGGGATGTTGATAGGATCCATCTGGAACTCCTTTCCATTAGAAATCATGTGGGGGTTTACCAACTCCTTGGTGTTAACTAAAGTGTACCCTTGATCGTCACTCAAATAATCCTCCACTACTGGATGGATTATGGGGGGAATATCCATCTATAGGGGAATGATGTCAGTATGAGTACCAAATTATGATGACATTGGTGGGGGACTTTTTTTCCTTGAGTCGCTGATGTCAGCACTTTTGGGAAGAGGAAGGCTGAGCTATTGATGCAGAAGTACTAGATGCGGGTGATGCGGCATCTTCTGAAGGCTTGGGTCAAATCCGATTTTCATGAATAATACCATGGTCACGGAAGAATGCATTTTGAGCCATCCATTCATCATACTTTTGAGACTCGTGGTTAGGAATCTGATTCCACTCACCTTCGATGTCACTACGGCTGTTTAGCTTTACGAATACACATGCCACCTATGCCGATGCTGGAGCTAACCTGATTATTTGGTTATCAACTTGGTAATAAATCTATTATTTAAGAACATAGAAATTTTTGATTGTGGGCCCTTGGATCTGATGATAGGGTTAGTAATTGGGGCGATCAGTGGGATCTGACTCTTCAGTCGTCATGCATTCAGGAAACCATATAACCTGGGACCTGAGCCTCGTTGAATGAGTAGGTCCGATTTCTTCTATCCGGGAAGGGGGATTTAAGATCCTTACCCTAACAAGGGGTTGGAGGATTCTGTCAAGGAGGTGGAACCTTGTTATCTCTCCTAGGTGGTGGTGGCGCGTTACATGGATGAATCTGTTGGTTCTAGGGTGGTCACTGGTGGGCCAAAGGATGTGCCTGAGGTGGCAGGCCTCTGTGAGTTTGTAGAGGTGGCTCCACTGGTAATAACTCATGTTACCTGGGGGAATCTATTTAGTACACCGTGGAAGGATCAACCTTAGAGGCTCTTATCACAGGAATTGTAGGAGGCAATATATGTGCTTGCTTGGCCTACTGCAAGGCATCCTCCAGATGTTGGGCCTTATCAGATAAGCCTAGGAATCCCTCAGGGTAATTTTGATTAATGAGAGAGGGGACCCGTTTAGTTTTTACATTCCCCACAAACATTGTGAACAATTTTTTACTGAGTCAGTGTCATATCAAGGTAATTTTCGTGGAATTTTTACTGGGTGACAATGTCTGCGACGTGCTCGTCTGGCCTCATCTTGCACTGGAAGAGGTTTGGAATACTTGTCATCAAGGTGGTAGAGGTGAAATAGTAAACGAACAATCTACAGAGATCTTCTCAACTAGTGACTGAACCAATAGGTAGTTGGTTGTACAAGACAAACGCAGGACCTTCCCATGTATGTACGAAACCCCAGAGTTTGGCGGCCTCTAGCAATGTCGGAGTTCCCAGCCTTGGTCTACACTTTGAGATGAAGTGGTCCAACTGCTGCAGCAGGTCAGCCTTCCCATTAAAAGGTGAAAAGGTGGGGTTTTTTAAACCTTTGGTGCTAGCGTATCATCTACCCATGCCAAATATGGCTTTCCATATGGCGGTATTTCCACCTGTCAAGTTTCCAAAGCCCTGAGGCGAGTAATGAGTGCCTCCATCAGATCATCTGGGCGGGGCTTTCAATCTAGATGAGGATCCCTGACCACCAGTGAGTCGGTTGGTTCTTCAACATGAAAAGTAGGCCCAACGGGTTGTGGAACGGCTGGTGATATGACATGCAGAGTAGTTGGAGGATCCTGAGCTGGAACCTGAGGATTATAACACCGCTAAGGAGGATTTGGTGACACATACCATGCTCTTTTTTCATATGTTGTAGCTTCTACACAATCTATATGGACAGGATGGTCTGGGTCACCTGGGAAAACATGTTGTGGGATAGTTGTATCTGCACCTTCTGTCCTGGTCGAGGATCACTTGAGTTTGGTCACCGCTCTGTGGAAGGTTCAACAAAGAGGTCATTTACCATTTTTTTGTATTCTATGTGTTGTTTTCGCAACACAGAATTTTCAGGATCATCCTATGTATTCTGTAATGATCCAGATGGGTCGAAGTTTTTGATGTCCCCAAGATTTTCCTTTCCCTTATTGGGATTCCACAGAGGGATAATGACTCGGTAGGTACCAAAAGACCTAGTAAACTTCTCTTTTGTTGAGTAACACTTCCTAGTGGATCCAATAAGTGTGGCACTCCTCAAGAGTGTTTGTTATCTACAAGGATATCTATCTATGTCTCTTCCTATGATACATCGGTCATGTTAATCACCACTCTACCTGGAGACATATCCTCAATAGCGCTTGGCAGGTCGGGCTGGCGCCAAATAGAACTAAAATTGAGGGAAATATAATTCCCCCAACCATGGACCTAAACATGGGGGTATACTACTTTATAATTATTTGGAGCACTTTAAATCTCTAAACGCATCATTGTTGGAGGATCTGGTGGCGACTGAGCGACTCAGGATGCAGGGCTACAAGGAGTGCAGCCAAGTCGACCATACGGTATTGCTTGTCAATTTCTTCAAATTGTTCTTGAATATTGGTTAAGAAACTCACTGATAATGGATAATGAAGTTTGTCTCCTATAGGGTTTGGAAAAATCACGTGACTTCCTCTTGGGTAAGCGATTCTGGCGCACTGATGTTTGTAGTTACAATTGGCCATAACATCTCTAGGAAATGATCCCATACAAGGATGTCCCAAAGGCTCCTTGGATCATACTTGGGATCTGGCCCATGGTTTCCCCACTCATCTACTGGGAGTGGCTGTGGGAATAGTAATGGAACTGAAGAAGACCACTAAGATGGTAGACTGGCTGGTAGAGAATAAGGTGAATGAGATGACAATACACCATATGTTGGGTTATCCAATGATGAATGCAACAACAGAGCCGCCACATCCCAGTAATATGGATGAGAAACCACGACATCCATCACAAGGGATGCAGTTACTAATGGTGGGCCATTCTTGCATTCATCAATTATTGGTCCCCAGAATAACACTTCATTATCAATGGTTTTGGAAGATAATGACCTTATTGACGATAAGGATTTTTGAATGACCAAGCCTTGAGAAGGATCCAAATCTTTATCCTCTGGGATGTATCTATGGAGGGAAGCAGGAATCTGGTGGACCTCACATTCCATAATGATGAGGATGATACACCCCATTCCTACCCCGGCCCTTGACACAAAGGATTGATGTGAGGGTTCCATTTAAGAATTTCATTCCACCTTATAATCTAAGAAGAATAAGGCCTTAACCATGTTCTGAAACATCTTGGTATGCTTCTCATGGTGTCGCCAACCTTCCCTCCTGTCTTGGGATGGATTTTCATGATAAGGTAGATTTTTGGCTCAAGATGGGCCTTTGGCTGAGTTGATGCTGGGGTAGAGAGGACTTCCGCCTAGGTGAGGTGGGGTGCGAGGAGCACCTATAAAAATGTAAAAGGTAACACGAGAATGAAAACCATGTCCACTGGTTGAAACAGGGAGAGAATATATGAGAGAAGTGATGGAGTGAGTAAGACCTTCACTGGAGCTGGTGGGAGTATAGGCATAGTCCCCACACGTGTTTCCTTTAGCAGTGTCGGCACGAGGATAGTCCTCATACTAGTCAAGCTGGACATGGCTCGGACCTCGTTGTTGGGTGCCCATGATGTGGGGAAAACCTTTTCATATCTGATTTATAGGATGAGGAGGATCTTCGTCAGTTTATGTAAGGACATGGGGTAGACCCCCATGCTAACGGTTGACTAGACGGGTAGCAAATTCACATCGACAACCTGTGATAGGAGGAACGACACCATACCTAAGGTCATGGGTGAGGAAGAGGCTTACATACTGGGTGTAAATGCTATGCGGAGGACCATCGCTTAGATTGATGGTGGCATGGGGAGGACCTCCAAGATGAGCTTGGGATAGGGGAGTACCTGCGCTCTCATTGAGTGAGGCATGGGGAGGGCCTTCATACTGGATAGGGGACGATGGTGTAGGTGCATGACATACATGCTCCTCAGCCTGTGAGGCTGAGTGGCAGCGCTGACGTAGCCTTGTAGGAGACCTCATTGGGATCCCTGGGAGTAGGATCTCAGTTAGGAAGTCCTGGACTCCCTCACCTCATTGGAGTAGGGTGGGGGGTCTTTGAGGCATTCTAGAGAGAGACTCCCAAAATGGTTATACATCGAAGTGGGGAGTAGTGGCTCCCTACAATGTCCTTGGGGTGGTAGTGATGTCAAGGCGTAGAAGTCTATAGGACGTGTTGGGCCATATCTCGAGTCAGGATAATCTCCTCCTCACCATTTCTTCAAATGAAATCATCAATTACACTTCTCTCAATTATTTTAGTTGGATATAAGGGGCGTGGGTGCCAAGCATCCATGGATGTGGAGGCATCGATGAGAGAGATGAGGTCACCCAGGATTGTCCTTTTGATGTATCCCCTATACCTGCGTCTGTGGGTGGGTGGTGATTGGTTTCCTGTCATGACATATTATGTTCTCCAAAACCAGGATATTTAACCATTAGTGATGATGGAAGGAAAGCGATGTCCAGTTCCCCAATTCCATTCCGTCTTCCATGATTGGTAAGAATGATCAACACTGATATCATCGCAACTGGATGCGAAATGTTCAACTACCCTAATTTCTAATGACTTCCATGCCTGGCCCACCATTTTATTGGCAGTACCTAGTGCTAGATAACTAGATCTAGTGACACACTAATCCACTGATCTCTCAATAAATACTAATCTCCAAATTTTGGAGAAGAATTTCCCATTATATTCAAAAATCCTATTTTTTATGGTTTCTACTGGGTGCACCTCCGTCTGTTTTGGAGGATGCACTAGTCAATTTCCCCTATTCTTTCTTTCCAAAGGTGGTCAACATCTATCTCTTATTCAGGGACATTAAATCCTTGATTTAAATGGGAATATGGGATATCAGTTCATCCTTTTTTGGATTCCCCCTAAGAAATCATCACCTAGTCTGGGTCTCCCTCATAGACTGAAGGAGTTGTTCATGAAACTCTTCACAGTGTCATGTATTCATTGACACTGATTAATTGTGATTCATATTTAATGAAATTCCAAGGGGTCAAGTTAGGGAAGAAACCTTCGGTTGGGGGATTAGTCATGTTGAAAATCATTTTCATGTTTGGATGGTGGAACACTGAGTCATCTGGGTTTCTTTACCTTATGATTGGGCTTCTAGAGGGTGGAAAATCATAGGGAATCCCACGTCGAGTGAGGGGAATTATATTACATAGGCATGTCTCTAAGGTTTTCCTTAGATTCCCATGTTGAAAATATGGTATACCGCATTTTTAATGTCTAGCGGAGATGGATCAGACATATTGGAAAACTTATAAGAGTGGATCAGATGGGTGAAACCACAGAAGGGAACACTGATGTTGGGGCTAATGTATGGTTAGTTATTCAATTACTGCTATAAGTGGTGAAAAAGTGGGTGACATGATCTCACCAGGATATGGCAGTCTGAGTATGAACTAGGATGCATATGGAGAGTTGAATGATATGGATGGAGAATGAGCTTGAATCGACGTGAGGATGATAGTGATGTTGGTCTTTTGCCACTAATAGGCTTTCTATGTATCCGCGTGGTTGGGAATAAAATATAGAATAGTTTGGTGTGAAAATGGGACAAATTAGTAGGTAGCCCGTGAGGATGGAGGTATAGAATCAGGGTGTACATAAAAGATAGTGACCCAAATACAAGTTAGGGATTATGCGTGGTTTGCGGATCGATTGTTTTCCTGACACCCGGGGACGGACCTTAGATGTGGGTCCCAACTAAGGTGACTACAATGACTTACCTCGATTATAGACTACCACGGTGTACTGCTGGCTGGGGTTGAAAATGGATTACCACTAAATGGGGTTCCAATATCTTACCACTTTTTGGGAATCACAACGACTTACTATCGATTGAGTTTGACAACGAATTACCGCTGATTAGGGTTCCAACACCATACTGCTGGTTGGGGTTCACAACATCTTACCGCTGGTTGGGGTTGACAATAGCTTACCACTAAATAGGGTTAAAATGGTTTACCACTGGTTAGGAATCATAATGGATTACCGTCAATTGGGATCAACAATGGCATACTACTGACTGGGGTTCCAACGACTTACTGCTGGTAGGGGTTCACAATGGCTTACCATTGGTTGGGGTTGACAATGGAATACTACTGACTGGGGTTCCAATGGACTACTAGTATTTGGGAATCACAAAGAATTACCATTAATTGGAAATAACAATAGATTATCATCAATTGGGATTAGACCTTGGGGAGGCTTCCTACGTACCCTATCTGGGAGACAAGGGTCAAATCCCACATTGTTTTAATGGGTACAGTTTAATGTCTTGCGGGATGAAAAGGTGTGTATTGTATAATTTCATACAGTACAAGGGTGGACCAACATGGAGTGGTCAAGACTGATGGGTGTTGGGGTAGAACATAAGGGAGGATTCCTACATACCTTTCCTAGAAGACAAGGATCCAAGTCCACATAGTTCATAATAGGGGATATAGTTCAACATCATGTGGGACGAAGGTGAACCGATGTGAATTGGGTTGGGACAAGTTGTTGTTGGGATTCATCCTCAGGGATGCTTCCTACATACCTTTCCTAGGAGAAAAGGATCAATTTCCATGTAGTTCAGGATGGTGTGGGGATTACATGTTATGGTGGCCTAGGAAGGATTCCTTGGTAAATGCTTACTCTAAGCCCACGTGATTCATGATTGGTGTGAGAAACAAGAGGCAGCAAAGACCAAAATATCACATCACAAAAGGTGTGTACAAGAGAATTTGAGCGGGGCTTACATGTGGTTAGCTTATCATTGAGAAAATAGGGGCTTATTCATGGTAAGTGGCCCAGAGAAATAGAGAATGGGACTTACTCCAGGATGGAGGGTTGATGGTGACAAAGCCCAAAGGGAGAGGGACAAGGTAACAATGGTCCTTGTTCCTACCTATCCTCTAGAATTATTCACCAAAGAAGATAGGAGGATTAGGGGTTCTACCTCTCAAAATAAAGGATAGGGTCCTACACTTAGATGGATTCCCTTCCCCGTAGATAGATGCCACTCTAGTAATGTGGATCTCATTCCATGTGAGGAAGATCCCACTCATGTGGAGATGAATGGGCACGAATAATGTCCGAGATGGGTCACCTCGTGTATATTTAATGGGGAGAGGCCATTTTTAATATCATGTGCTGAGGACGACAGTGCTTGTTAGCTTAATGCACTACAGCTTGGACAAGGCGAGTTCACTATGCACCCCTAAGACTTACATAATTGATACCCACCCACCCTTGGGGAAGTGAAGGCATCAGCAATTCTATGATGAGGGTGTGTTTTGGACTAATCCACTGATGGTCCCACATTAGTGTGGTTATTTAATGAAGAAATATTCACTAGCATGCCTATGCGAAGAAGCATAAGTATAGGCAATGCAACATGAAGCACCGTCCAAGGGACATTGAAATCACATCATAAATACCCGGAGGGTCGTACGATTGAAAGTTGTGTGACACATGAGTGTTTCTCATAAGAGGGTCTTATACATGGTGCCTTACGGTATGAACAACACATGGAGCACAGAATGAGGGACGCATGCAAGATGAGAGGTTGTATGCAAGACGGAACAGCTGCACACAATGTGAATGAATGCATGCAAACATGTCTGATGTGGGGGGAACATGTGTGCAAGAGGGATATTTTTCGTGAAAATGCCTTAGGGTAAAATGAAATGGATGAGGATCAATCCCAATAGGTATCATCGGAGAGAGGACCCATGGGGGACCTATCATGCAAGATCATATACCTGGAGGAAATAGTGTTCTTCATGAGGTCACGGAAGAGGTTTCATTCGTGCATTAGAGCATCGTTTCTTCTTCTATAACTATCCCCAAATGGTGGGGGTATGATTAATGTTATAGCTGAAATCCTAAAAGGAAATGTGAAAGATGGAATTTGTGTAAGAGGCCATTTGACATCCCATTAGGTGCAGAAGGTTTTGCGCGCCTATAGGAATCTTGTGCACCAGACTCTATCCCTTCACACCCTTTCCTTGTCTTGTTTTTGAGAAGGTCATCGTGAAAGGGTCCCATTGAAACTGCATTGGGCATTCAAGGTGTTGGAAAGCCACATGAAATATTTTTCACAAACCTAAACACTTGTGCGCCAGTTCCTTGGCCATTTTTCGGCGGTTTGTTGTGGAAGCCTTCATTTGACGTTTCATTCGGTGTGCAAGGGTTTTCGTGCTACAAGTTATTTTTCTTGCACCCCATAATTATTTCGCACATCTCCCTCTCACATCATATAATAATCCTTTAATTCCTAATATGCCTCTGGTTTCATTAAAATATGCCACTCATGGCCCTATATGAAATTCGGGGTCAAAAAGGTCTCAGAGACAAATGAATTTGACAAATTAAATGGCTTTTTTACATATATTTTTAACAATATTGTGAATGGTCTTGACAGTATGTTTATGATGTCCAAAATTATGAATTTACTCATTATTATATTTCCTATTGATGTTCCATGTGATTATTCGATTAGTTATAATATCTAAGGTCAAGTTTCAATCTCATGTGATTATTTATATGTTATTGTTTGATTATTATTTATTTTTACCATGTTATGATCATGTAATTTATTAAATAACATGTATTTCATTTATTTTTCTTTCCATATTGATTATTCTTATTTATTCATGAAAGATTCTATTGTACAGAATCCCTTACATAAAATTTGAGCTCACACATTTCTTATGTTTCTTTCCCTAGGATTCCAAGATGTATATTATGGACGATATATTGGGTTTTATCGTAACACCACAAGATTTCATAGTACGCTATCTCTCTACATAAATTCAATAACTTGTGTTACACACAACACCGAGTTTGAGCGCACCACGACTTACCAAACTAGCTATTTAAAAAGTGGTTATGAATAGTATAAACTAAAATTTGAATTTTATATACTCCATATAATTTTAGAGTCCATATTATGTGTTTAATAGACATAATATAATAACAAATTTATTTTTATCAAATAAAAGATGTATTTTTCAAAAAATGCAATTTTACCACCTTTTAATGGAGAACCTTTTCATTAAATCCCATATTTGACACTTTTATATATTCAATTTAATGAATTTAAATTATTCTTTAGAATGGGGACATAAAAATTTAGTTTGGATAAATTTTTTGTACTTTTCAGATAACTTTCATATGTTGATGAATAGTAAAAAATACTAAATTTTAATTAAAAACAACATTTTTAATCGAAATAGTTTATACTATAAATTTATAAATTTGAGTTGTTTTAAAGTATAATTTGATTATATTTTTATCATTTAATATAATTTAGGTAATTTGAAATAATTTCACAATAAAACTGGGTATAAACAAGTGTCAATCTTTTGATAGTTATTATTTCTTAAAAACATGATTTTTGTTTTGACAACGGGAATTAATTTTAAATTAATTTCATCCAATTATGTGTTTTGAATTTGGAAAAATAAATTCCATATTTGGAATTAGTAGGTCCAAATTTTTTTAATAGGTAACTTATATTTTTAGACATTATGAATATTTACTTCAGTAAATGTTTTATTTACCATTGTTAAAGTGTAAATCTTATAAATAAGGGTAAACAAATATTATTATAATAACAATAAATTATATTAAAATGTATCTTCTTCCTATTTGTTAATACATGTCTCACCATTGGCATCCTTGGGTCGATTTTGGGACCCTATGGAGCCACTTGAGAGTGACAATGACACATTATATTAATTAATTTAATGAAAAAAAATGACATAAACATATATCTTTTAGTAAACATTTTTTTACAAGGGGTTATGTAAGTTATATTTTGGACTATAAATATTCATTCTAAATATAAAACTATTTAAAACATCATTTTATTTGTTTTATAATTTTTAGAAATCAAATAAATAAATGTATTCATGACACATTAATGATGCATTCTTTACCTCACTAGAATTATTTAAATAAATGAGATTATAAAAAATAAATATATATATATAACCTGTCCAATTTTTACTAGATGACTTTATTCCGAACATGAGTCATATTATATTTGACTTTAATTAGTTTTGGACCTTTAGAAACTGAAAATTATTATATAATAAAATAATATTTTCAAACATTCCTAATGCGCCCCTCCTCTCCCTTATAAAAAGCCCTCACCTGTGACCTATTTCTAACACCTCTCAAGCCCCTTGGCTCATCCAACCTCTTCCCAATTAAGATCCATAGATCCATATATTCTTCTTAGAAGCCTTAACTTAGGTATAAGGCACTTCAAGGAATCCTTTTGGTTCAAACCAAAGGAGTAAACCAATTTAAAGGTAACATCTTCTCTTAAGTTCTTTTTCTTTTATTTTACTTATGAAACCCCATAAACTCTATTTATTCCTTTATTTTATAACAAAAATAGTATCATAAATATTCTAGGTTATTTTTATGGGAATTATTTGAACTATACTTACACACACCTCCATCTAATGAGTATAGAACATAATGTTTCTGTGGACGGCAAACTAATGCCTCACGAAATGATGATTGTTCAATATTCTAATACCACCTCTTATAGTGGTCATTATAATGAAACTATAATTATATATGATATTTCTGATATTTATATTATCTATAATCATCTATAATTCTGTTTTATAGTATAAATTTATTCTTTTCATGTTGTACATATATGATAATTTCATCTGAGAAAGTGCGGACTACAGCCCCTCAAAATGACAAGACTCGTTCATAACATACATGGAATGTATAAAGAATGGAGTTAATGATATTATGTAACATATATAAAATATTATATTATTATGTAATAATAATATAATTATGTATCATTTGGTATTCCTTCCTTTGAAAATAAAAAAAATGAAATGGATGTAGTGTTCGTGCGTACGTACGAATTACCGTCTCCACAAATGCGATGAGATTCATTCCCCATCGTAACCATTCAAGAATAATTTTCATTTGATTATTAAAAATAATATTTATGAACATTATATCATTCTGGATATGAATCAAATACATCATTTCTATAACAAACATTACTTACGTAAGAAAACATATAAAGGATAATGAATCAGTTTACACCCGAAACAATGATACTAATAAAATATTATTAACAATGCAATATTATAAGATCATATATGATATCATATTTATCTATATGGTTCTTTTATAATTTCATAAATATTATTTAAATATTATACAAGAGGTTAACGTGCCCTTGACCAAGGAAAAGTACAATGTAATGGTTAATTTCACAATCTCTTTATTATCCGAGGTTGTTTTTACGTAAGTATCTTCTGGGACCGCTTTATCATCCACATCCTTGTTTCTTAAAAATTTATTTCAAAACATTTTTAATTTTTACTATACTATGTGTTAAAGTAATTTATAACAATGTTTTACTTTCTATAAAATGGTTTGAAAGGAATATTTCCATCATTTTCCAAACAAGGTACTTTATGACCTTCTCAAAAAATTATGGTAAGAATGTTTTTTAACTTATACGGACGGTGAAGTTATTCTCTGCCATTATTACACCTTTGAAGCTTCCATTACAATATTATAACAATATTTTCAAAACAAATGTTTTTATTTTATAATTATATGACTTTTACATTGATTTAAAAATATAAAGATATATTTCTCTTCAATAGTTTTGATTTCATCTATGTCAACATATTTTAATGGATTTTATACTTGTTTGAAGTTGATTTATTATGATAAAAATATTAAATATTTTATTGAAGGTTTTGTGATATTTTTGACTATGGATGTGTTATTTTTATACCATTCACAGTTTATGGTTAATGTATTAACATTTTGTATGCTAGTTTTAATACAAATGATTATGTTATGTTTCAACCATTTCATATGAGAAATGAATTTGACTTAGTAAGTGAGAGGTGGAGCCCACTATACCTCCTCGATGCATCGGTAGATCTAATGAGACAAACTATTGTCTTGGAATATGGCCTTGAAAAAATCTTATTTTTAGTCTTGGCATGATGTCATGACTATGTTGTTATGATGTCTGACATTATGCATTCCATCAGTATCAAATTAGTTATTGATATTACATGTGATTATTTGACTATTAGAATATCCATGTGAATAAGTAAATAGAATTATTTGATTTATCTTTTCCATATTATGCTAAATTTTATGTTTAAATGGATTTTGTTTTAGTTTTATACATTTCCTTAAATGGTTATGCTTATTTATGAATGTTTCTGCTATATTGTTATCCTTACTGAGAATCTGAGCTCACACCTTTCTGTGTTTTATTTTTCCTAGGATGCGAAGAATTATATTATGACTGACCTCAAGGGATAGTCTAAGAGATATGAATGTGGTAAATGGAGGCAATGTTGTTGTTTTTTTTAATTTTATAATATAATGTTATGTTCATGTATGTAATATATTTTCCAAGACTGCTAAACTGATAGGTCCTTCGGGAATTGATTCCTTATAATCATACCAATGTATTAAATAATACACTGACTCTTGGTAACTAGGGTTGAGGCATTATATTTTTTATTAGAGGAAGTTCAATACAGGACATGGAAACTAGATTTAGAAGAACTCTGATTAAAGAACATTAGCCGAAGATAGAATTTGAGGATTTGTATAGAAGAACATCTTCAAATTTTTGAAATGTAGATATTTTTCAAATGTTACATGAAATACATCCATGTCTGGATACGAGTAGGGAGTGGCGGCTCTAGTATATATGTAACTAGGAGTGAAAACTCCGACAAGGAGTTTCATACTTGACCCGGGGTATCCTGGTACACGACAATGGGCCTTGTTGCACTCTTGGCTACAACACTCCTAGGGGATATGTTTTGGATAATTCACATTTTATTTACAAGCCATTATGAGGGATTAAGGTGTTAATACTTACTCAAAGAAAACATTTTTATATGATTATAGATTATATGCATAATCTTTTCAATTTACGTTTTGTATTTTACAAGTTTGGAATTATGAATTGTGATTCATAAAACTAATATAGTGTATGCCATTATTTTGAAATGGTGCCCTATAGATGGAATGAGAACTCCAACAATACACATGATCCAAAGAGTTATAAATATCATATATTTCATGGTATTAAGTGAACATTTATAAAAGAAATAGTATCTCATTTATTATCATCATATGATGAAATGGTATCATGTGTTAATAAGATAAGTAAATAATTCTATGAGTCATGTGGCTTTAAAGGGAAGCCAAAGAGGGAAAGGATGGTAGAGAGAAAGATGGATAAAGGGAATAAGGGAAAGAAGGATTTTCCCATAAGTGATAACTGTGGAAATATTCACCCTGGTAAATTGTTGAAGGTAATGAGAGTTTGTTTTAAGTGTATAGAAAAAGGACACGAAGTACATGATTGCAAGGGTAAGAAAAAGGTTTCAAATGTACAATGATTAATCTACAAGGATTTGGGACACTACGCGAATCAATGTCCCAATCATCAGAGTATACTAAAAATGATGTTGTTGGATAATAATCAGTTTATGATATTACCACAGATGAAGAGTAATGACTAGTTTTCTTTTGTTGATATTAAATAATTATCTCATTTGAGTGTTGTATCAACAATTTACTGGTTATAATAATTATGGAGTATATAAGGATTGTATTGTTGTAATACTTCATTAAGGATTTGAGATCGTGTGGTACCATGAAATGTGACTCAATATCCAGTTAAACATTTTGGAAAATACATGGTTGAAGGAAAGATAAACTTTAATATGGTGTTGATACCATGGTATTGATTTTGGAATAAGAGAGGATTGATTTCGAAAAATTATAAGGGATATTATTTACTAAATTAGATCTAATTAATGGTTCTTTATTCCATCATTGTTGGTGATTACAACCTTTTTTGGATATTGGGAGTATATCTATTATTCAATGATTTACCGAAAGAATATGTAAGTACATACCTATTAAAAAATGGTTTTCTAGCAATTCATTTTATGACCACATATTATGAGAATACACGACGAATTTATTCACATCTATATTATGTGACCTTCCTTATAAATTTTGGACTGTGATTTTGGACAAAATAATTGTGGATAAGTCTAAAGGTTGGAATAGATTAAGATTGATATTGGATACTATTGTTAAGGTTAAATCATTTCTCGAGATTATTTCAGGTTTTTCATAAAAAGGACAACCCAGAGGTTGGGCGACAACCTGTCGCGTCCCCAAGTCCACGAGACCTGAACCCGCAACTAATGGGCGACAAGGGTAATCACCTACCACTGGCTTACGTGATGTCCTAGTTTGTATTATGTAGTTTTTCTAAATAGTATGATAAATGAATTATAAATTCATTTTTTTAGAACCATATACGATTAGGATAAGTCGAATATTTTTCAATTCTATTATCTTTTGGAGTGAAAGATAAGTTTGTGTTTGGAATTAGTTTAAGGATGAATCTCTACTTGTGAAGTATATTTTTATCCTCTTATTCTATGAATAAATTAATTTTTAAATAATAGGTAACAAATATTAGAACCAAAAATTTGTTATCCTACTACCTTATGTTTTATTAAACCGATAATATTTTAAATCATCATAGATTAATGGCTTTGAGGCCCTCAATTTTACCCTTGTTTGTGATTGATGACCACAATCACTCCTTATAAATATTTATTGGTTTCCTACAATTATGTGTCTTTAATTGGAACCAATTTTCTCCTAACCGATATCATAATTTTGTGAAGACTTTTTCATTTCACATTCCCTCTTATTAAGACTAAATTTCATTAACCCAACTTTCAATGTGGGTTTTCCCCGAAGGTATTTTTCTATTTATAACCTTTTATTTTCAAAGAAAAATTTAAAATTTATAGGAAACAATTTATTTATTTAGGGGAGAATTTAACACCCTAATATTTAATGGTACGTTATCTCTTCAAAGAAATTCAATAACTTGCATTACACGCAACACCGAGTTTGAGTGCACCATGACTTACCAAACTAGCCGTTCAAAAAGTGATTATGAATTATATTAAATGAATTTTGAATTATATATACTCCATATAATTTTAGAATCCATATTATGTGTTTCTTAGATATAATATAATAACAAATTCATTTTTTCTGATAAAAGAAGTACTTTTCAAAAAATGATATTTTACCGCCTTTTAATGGCGAACATTTTTTTTAAATATAATATATGACACCTTAATATATTAAATTTAATAAAATTAAATTTGTTTTTAGAATATGGACTTAAAAATTTATTATCGATAAATTTTTGGTACTTTTCTGATAACATTCATATTTTGATGAATAGTAAAAAATTCTAAATTCTTATTAAAAAGCCATTTTAATTGAAATAATTTATAGTGTTAAATTATTAATTTGAGTGGTTTTAAAGTATCATTAGATTATATTTTTATAATTTAATATAATGTAGTTCATTGTATGTAACATAACATTTAAACTGAAGATAAAAAAGTGTCAATCTTTTGATAGTTATTATTTCTTAAAAACACGCTTTTTTTGTTTTGACAACATGAATTAATTTTAAATTAACTTATGACAATTCTATGTTTTGAATTTGGAAAAATTAATTCCATATTTGGAATCATGAGGTAAATTTTTTTTAAATAGGTAACTTTTATTTTTAGACATTATGAATATTAACTTAATTATAAATTTTATTTACCATGGTTCAAGGATAAATCTGGTAAAAAGAGTAAACAAATATTATTATAATAACATTAAATTACCCTAACATGTGTCATATTCCCATTGGTTGATACATTTCCAACCATGGGAGTACTTGGGTCGATTTTGGGACCCCATGGAGCAACTTGAGATAGATAATAACACTTTATATTAATTAATTTAATGTAAAGGCAAAAATGACATAAACATATACACTTTAGTAAAATAATTTTTACAAGGGGTTATGTAAGTTAAATTTTATAGTATATAAATTCATTTGAAAAATAAATAAAATTCCTATATCATTGTATTTTTTTATAATTTTTATACATCAAATAAATAATATTATTTATGACGCAATAATGATGCAGTGTTTACCTCATTAAAGAATGATTTACATAAATGAGATAATAGAAAATAAAAAAATATCCCGAAACACTTCAATTCTTATTGGATGATTTTATTTAGAACATGAGTTATCTTATCATAGACTTTAATTACTTTTGGACCTTTAGGAACCGAAAATCAATATATAATAAAATAATATTTTCATACATTCTTAAAGAGCCCCTCCTCCCCCTTATAAAAATCCCTCACCTATAACCCATTTCTAACACCTCTCAAGCCCCTTATATCATACAACCTCTTCCCAATTAAGATACCTACATACCTCTCTTCCTCTTATAATCATTAACCTATGAATAAGTCACTTCAAGGAAGCTTTTTTGTTCAAACCAAATGGAGTTACCCGATTTAAAGGTAACATCTCCTCTTAAGTTATTTTCATTTATTTTACTTCTCCAACCCTATAAAATCTATTTATTCATTTATTTCAAAACAAAACTAGTTTCCTAAATATACTAGGTTGTTTTTATGAGAAGTATTCTAACTAAAATTACACACACCTCCATCTAATGGGTATATAACTTAATGTTTATGTGGATGGAGAACTACTGCCTCACGAAACGATGATTGTTCAATATTCTACTACCACCTCTTATGGTGTCCATTATGATGGTTCTATAATTATATGTGATATTTATGATATTTATTTTATCTATAATCTTTTTTAATTCTCTTTTATATCATAACTTTATTCTTTTCATGTGGTATATTTATGATAATTTCATTTGAGAAAGTGCAGACTACCGCCCCCTCAAAGTGATATGATTCATTCAAACAATACATGGGATGTATAAAGGATATTGTTAATTAACTTAAATAAAAAATATAAAATATTATATTGTACTTTAATAATAATATACTTATGTATCATTTTTTCTTCTTTCCTTTTAAAATAAAAAAATTGAAATGGAAGTAGCGTTCGTGCTTACATACGGATTACCGTCTCCACGAACGTGATGAGATTCATTACCCATCATAACCATTCAAGATTAATTTTCATTGTATTATTAAAAATAATATTTTAGAAAATTATTTAATTCTGGATATGAATCAAATACATCCTATCCATAACAAACATGACCTACGTAACCAAACTTATAAAGTAAAACCAATCTTTTAACACCCGGAATAATGATACAACTAAAATATTATTAACAAAGAACTATTAGAAGATAATATATGATATCTTATTTATGTATATGGTTATTTTATAATTTAATAACGATGATTTAATTATACAGGAGTTTAAAGTACCCTCGACCAAGGAAAAGTACTCGGTAAGGGTTAATTTCACAATCTCTTTGTTATCAGAGGTTGTTTTTATGTAAGTATCTACTGGGATCTCATTATCATCCACATCCGTGTTTCTTAATAATGTATTTAAAAAAATGTCTTATTTAATATACTTTTTGTTAAATTAATTTATACCTATGTTTTACATTTTATAAAATGGTTTGAATGTAATATTTCTGTCATTTTCCAAACAAGGTACTTTATGACCTTCTCAACAAATTAAGGTAAGAATGTTTTTAAACCTATAAGGATGGTGTGGTTACTCTCCACCCTTATTACACCTTTAAAGCTTCAATTACAATATTATAAAAATATTTTCAAAATAAAATTTTCCTTTTATAATTACATGACTTTTAAAATGATTTCAAAATAAAAAGAGATATTTCTCTCAAATAGTTTACATTTCATCTACGTCAACATCATTTAATGGATTTTATACTTGTTTTATGTTGATTTATTATGTTGAAAATCATCCATATTGTATTGAAGGTTTTGTGATATGTTTGAATATGGATGTTTAATTTTTATACCATTCATGGTTTATTGTTAATGTATTATCATTTCATATGCTCATTTTAATGCAAATGATTATGTTATGTTTCAAACTTTTTATATGAGGAATACATTGGACTTAGTATGTGATGGGTGGATCTTGTTATATCTCCTCAATGCATTGGTAGGGATCATGAGATAAACTAGTTTATTGGCACAAGGCCTTGACAAAATATTATTTTTAGTCTTGTCATGAGGCCTTCACTAGGTGCTAATAATATTCAACATTATGCATTCCATCATTATGAAATTAGCTATTGATATTACATGTGATTATTCATCTAGTAGAATATCCATGTGAATAAGTACATTGAATTATCTTATTTATCGTTTTCATATTATTCTGAAGTTTATGTTTAAAAGGCTTTTGTTTTAGTTTATACATTTCCATAAATGTTTAAACTTATTTATGAAAGTTTCTGCAGTATTGTTATCCTTACTGAGCATCTAACCTCACCACTTTCTATGTTTTATTTTTCCCAGGATGCGAAAAATTATATTATGAATGACCTCTAGGGATAGTCTAAGGGTTATTAATTTTGTCAATGGAGACAATGTTTTTGTTTTTTTTCATTTTATAATGTAATGCAACGTATATGTATGTAATCTATTTTCCAAGACTGCTAAACGAAATGGTCCCTCAAGACTTGATTCCTTGTAATCATGATAATTTATTAAAATAATGCACCAACTATTGGTAACTGGGGTTGTGTAATTACATTTCTGGAGTACATAATGATTCACTTGAAGAAAATACTATACTGTATTTTGTGTTATTAGTTGTAATGTGAGATTCAATTATGTATCTTGTTCACCAAGAGTAATAAACTATACGGTCCTTCAGGATACGATTAATTTTATCATATGTTAATGTAATAAGGCAACCATTGAATCTAGGCTACTAGGGGTAGGATCTTTTCTATGGTGATGATGGAACCGTAATTAACGTATAAGGACCATAACTATCAAACAAATATTTTCAGTAAAAATAAAACAGTTAACACCCATAAATTACGATTTTAATAAGGAATTTTTAATAAATGGTTTTTTAAGTTTTATAAATGGATAATATACAATATTATATGTATGTACATTATTTTGGTATAGAATTAGAATAAATTTAAATTTATTATAAAGGATATTAGATCACTTTCAAAACAAGTCAAACTTCAGGTTTAGGGATTTATGTGACATTATTATTGTTTATTTGGATTGTTTATGATTACATTTTCAATGATGAAATTTTATGACCTATATAACAAAACAATATTATTTTACGTGAATATTACATTAATTCTTAGGAATAAATAATATATTACACAAAAATATTCCCAAAGACCATATTAGATTAGTGCCTTTCGAAACTCTAAACACATTCTTCTAATTTCCTGAATAATATTCAATATCTACTATAATGTTCTTAAAATTTATTTTTCCTACAAAAAAACCTTTCTTTATATCCTGGGGAAAAGAAAACATATGAAAAGGTTGAGATGAGATGCTCAGTAAGGGTAAACGGGAAAAATATAAGAGAAAACATGATCATAAGAATGTAAAAATATGAACATAACTTTTTAAAAGTATACCATGTATAATATATATCAAAATCTTCAATCATGCAATAATTGTTTTCAGTTCATAAGGCATAAATCATAAAGGAACATTAGACAGGAAAAAATAGCATTGGCATAAAACACGGAATTGTGGTAAACACGTAAGCATAAAAATTCATTTCTACAATTTTTGAGGATAATTTACAAGACCATCATAGTGTCAAAGTCCTTTAATGAAATAATTTCGCTCATCATTCAACCCCTATATTAATGAATCATATTTTCTTACCGTTCAATCCCAGTATTAGTGAATCGATATCATTACCCTTTCTAGCCTTGTAACATCCCAAGTAAGTAATGAATAATAGATATTTTTATCTATGTCTATTAATGAATTAGATAGTGTTTTAGAGGCTTAAAATGAAAATAAATCCAATCTTAAGCATGAAATACACTAATATATTTTAAAAGATTGTTTTACTGCCTTTTGATGGAAAAACATTTTTAAATATATCTTTTGACAATTTTATAAGCTATGTTTTTTAAAATAAACTTATTCTTTATGATTGGGACATCAAAATTTACTTTGTGTGAATTTTTGGTATTTTTCTGACAATGTTCATTTTTTAATGAATAGTGAAGAATACTGCATTTTACATCAAAAATGCTTTTTAATCTAATTTATTTATATGATTAGATTATCTTTTGAATTGGTTTTAAAGTTAAATTAGAATATATTTTTACCATTTAATCCAATGGTGGTCATTTGGATTAATTTTACTTTGGAATTGGGCATAAACTAATGCCAAACTTTTCATAGATATTGTTTCAAAAAAACCCGCTATTTGATTTGACAACATGAATTATTTTAAAATCAATTATTGCAATTTCTCTATCTGGAATTTGGTAAAATGGATTACATATTTGGAATAAGAAGGTCCAAATTATGTAATCAAGACTCTTTTGTTTTTGGACATTATGAATAGTAATGACGGTAATTATCTTTAATTATCTTGATTAATGAGTAATCGGGTAGTTAAGGATAATAAAATGATATCATAGTAATACAAAAAGACCAAAAAATGTGTCCTAAGGCTACTGTTTGTCTCATGGAAGACCATGGGATGCCTTGCTCCAAACTTGGGGGCCCCATGGAATCACTTTTGTGAGAAAGTGACTTTTTATCTTTTTATTTTTAAAGAATGTTAAATGTGACAAAGAATGTATCACCTGATTAAAAGATTTTTTATTTTGTCTACATAAATGATATTTTAGACTATAAATATTCATTGGAAAGCTAAAACTATTTTCTCCATCATAGTATTTTTTTCATAATTTTTAGACTTTATAAAAAGTAAATTATTTATGACATCATGATGATGCAGCGATTACCTCATTAATAAAGGATTTAAATAAAATGAAATGATAATGTAAAATCTATGACCTACACATGTCCAAAACCTATTGGATGGGTGGATTTAGAACCCTTATCACCTTACTCTAAAATTATATCAATGTGGGACCTCTTGAATCCTAAAATCATTTTCAAATAAAGTAAAATTTCTTTACTTTCCAAGAGTGTCACTCCTCTCCTCTTATAAAAGGCCCCCACCTCTACCTCCTTACACACACTCCAAAAGCCTTTGACTCGGCCAAACCCTACCCATTTTGTCCCTCCATATCCCTCTCTTACTTTTTGAAGCCTCAATTTGGGCAGAAGTCTTCCCAATGATGCCTTTGAGCTCAAACCAAAGGGAGTTACCCGATTTTAAGGTAATGTTTTCACTTGAGTCCTTTTGTTTTATTTTGCTTCTCCAACCCCCTAAACTCTATTTATTCATTTATTTTGTAACAACTCCAGTATCTTCAATATACTAGGATGTTGTTATAAGAATTATTCTAGCTACACTTACACACACCTACATCTAATGGTTAAAGGACATACTGTTTCCGTGGATGGTGAATTTATGCCTCCCGAAACGATGATTGTTCAACATTATTTTAACACCTTAAAAGGTGGCCATTAAGATGTCACTATATTTATATATGATATATAATATGTTTATGTTTTCCTTAAACTTCTGTATTTTTAATTTTGGGCATACCTTTATGGTTTCCATTATGGGTAAACGCGATATCTTCATTTAAGGAAGTGCAGACTACCGCCCCCTCAAAGTGATTTGATTCGTTAAATACCATATGTGGGATGTATAAAGGATGGAAATATGATATTATATATGACATTATACTAGAATTATAATATACCTTTATATCATTATGATTCCATTCTATAAAATACGAAATAGAAATGAAAGTAGCGTTCATGCGTACGTACGGCTTACCGTCTCCATGAACGGTGCATTTCATTTCATACTTATAAATGATTATGTAATATTATAAATACATGTATATACTGGATATATATGATATATACATCATGATTATAATTCTGGATATAATTCATACATGAACAACTTGTAATTATAAAGGGTTTATTTTTGACTCAAGTACCAATGATCGTTAAAACGACCGTTATTAACTTAAATATTTACATAGTGTTCATGACATGGAAATAAGTGATATAAAAGGAATAATGAACTTGAAAAAGGTTCTTAAAAAAGTTGAAATTAACTCAAGTTTATTATTCAGGAGATTAAAGAACGACCGAGTCAAGTCGGACTCGAGGTATGGGACTTCGTCTCAATCTTCTTTCATCGAGGCATATTTTGTTTTATACACAACCTTCTTTTATACGGTGTATAAACCCCTTTGACTTTTACATTTATCCAAAAGGAATATTTTTTATACGAAGCATTTACTAAATGAAAAAAGGGAATGTTTTTGTCGTACGTATGCGGCGACAACGACTTCTCCGCCACCGTGACCATTATTTGAGTTTTGACTTCCTCTACAAGCCATACCTTTTTTTAAAGAAAAACAAATACCATGTTTTACTTTTCTTTTATTTTGGTATTGAAAATGGTTTTCATAATGTTTTTATATCAATGTGTTGTATTGATATCTTGTGATTGAAAGGTGGAAATGTTATGTTTCCTTTATGCATGTTTTATGTGATACGATTATGTTGAGGTTCTTGGGCATTATTATGAAGACGGGTGGTTTCGTGATAAACTAAGGGCGGGTGAGCCCGATATAGCTCTCCAATGCATTGGGTAATGTGAAGGAGTGAAACGCTAAGGTTTCTCCGAAGAGATTTGTGGAATATACTATGATGGGTATTCCAAACGTAACCAAGAGGGTTACTCCCTACGTAAGAATGTTATGAATGCCTCAAGTTAACTTTATGTCTTATGATTTATATGATTTATTCATGATTTGATGAGGTATGCTAAAGTGCTTATGTTTTATGGGTAAACTATGATTTCATTCTTATGTATATATGAACTCATGTTTCCCTTCCATAATTTTATAACCCATACTGAGCATTTTATGCTCATCCCAAGTTTTTTTGAAATGTTTTTCACAGGTCTAGGGAAAGGTACATGATATGATGATAGTGTCAAGGAAGTGTCAAGAAAGAATCCATGTTTTATTTTAAATATGTTTCCATTGATGGGAAAGAAGAATACTATCTTTATGAAACCACTTTGTTTATATGTGGAATGTAATGCAAGTTTTATGATCTAATTCTCTAAAACTCTAAACCCGAAAAGATCCTTAATTTGTAATCTTGTAATAACTCCAGATTAAGTAAGGTTTAAGGATGGGGCCTTATAGTTGGTATCAGAGGTCAGTTTAGATAACTTTAGGTGTTAGAATTCTATTAAATGATTATCCAAAAATATTTATTTGAAATGATATAGTATTTGAAGATTACCATGTTGCTTCATCGAAGACATGTTTGTTCAGAATGGTTTTCCATAGAGGAAATAGGGAAGCAGTGCTAGGAAGGCATGTAGAATGAAATAACCTTCCAAATTAGCATCCTGAGATGGTCAGAATTTGAACTAAATAGTTTTATGTAGTAATGGAACAGTTGACTCAAGCGATAAATGGTGGTGGTATCCATACATGAGATCAACCAGATCAACCGTAGAGGAACATGTCAGTGGTGGAACATTTCATGAGGCAACATCCCCCATCATTCAGAGGATCATCTGACCCTATGCTAGCTGAAGGGTGGATTAAATAACTGGAGAAGATTTTCGATGTCATGGGGTGTTCAGACAATCAAAATGTTAGTCTTGCTATTTATCGTTTCGAGGGTGAAGCAGATCAGTGGTGGTCGATGGTTAAAAAGATCAGGGACACTGATGAGACTGATGCTCTTGACTGTGATGAATTCAAAGGTATGTTTCTTGAAAAGTATTTTCCTAAGGCTGTTCGACTTAGGATGGAAAAACAATTCTTGGAATTGAGGCAAGAGGAAGACTCAGTGGCTACCTATGAAGAAAGGTTCACTCGATTGGACAGGTATGCTCAAAAGTTTATCCGAGACCTTGATAGTAAAAACAATCGTTTTTTCTCATGATTGAAGCCAATATATTGAAGGGAATTAGCTTCTCGTGAGTTTAAATGTTATGAAAAGCTTGTTCGATGTGATGAGAAGGTGTAAATGGAGTTTTCCGATGATCAAGTTTTCTATAACAACCAGCAGAAGAAGAGACCAAGGTGGCAGGAGAAAGGGAATAATTCTTCAAAAAAATCTGATGGTAAGAAATCTATGTTTCCAGTTTGTGATAAATGTGGAAAGAGGCATGCTGGGGAATGACTTTTGAATTCTGGAAAGTGCTAATGATTTGGTAAGATGGGACATAAGTCTCGTGATTGCATTGAAAAAGATCAAGGTGAAGGTAAGACCAAATTTGATTTACAGTTAGTGAAATGTTTTAAGTGCAATGAGATGGGTCACTGTGAAAACAAGTGTCCGAAAAAGAGCTTGAGTGATGGGAAGCAGTTAGACTAGAAGCAGAAAGGGGTGGTGAAATCCTTTGCAACTACTTCAGCAGATGTCGGGCCATCAAATGAAGTTGTATCAGGTACTTTGTTTGTTTTTTCAGATTATGCCAGTGTGTTGTTTGATTCGGGGTCTACACATTCTTTCATCTCTAAAAACTTTTCTAGTAAAATGGGAATACCACCTCAAGAAATGACTCCTGGACTTTTAGTAAAGACACCTGGGGGAAATGTTGAGGCACAAAGAATATATAAGAATCTTTCTATCCTTATCTGTGGAAAGAACCTACTTGCAAACCTTATTGTTCTACCTCTAGTAGAGTTTGATGTTATCCTGGGGATGTATTGGCTCTTTATTTACCATGCTAAGATTGACTATAGAGCTAAAGAAGTTTCTTTTCAGAAATACATTCAGTTTTTGTACAAGAATGAACCCTTACTGTTGATAACTTATCAAGAGGCCAAGAAACTTGTAAAAGATGGATATGAATGTTACCTTGCACACATTGTTGAAAATGAAGGAACTGTTCAGATTAATGATGTGCCAGTGGTAAATGATTATCTTGATGTTTTTCCTGATGAGTTGCCTGGAATAATACCAGATCGGGAAGTTGAGTTTACTGTTGACTTAGTTCCTGATGCTAAGACAATTTCAAAACCCCCTTATCGAATGGCTCAAATTGAACTTTTAGAGTTGAAGGAGCAATTTCAAGATTTATTATAGAAATGTTTCACTCGACCTAGAACATCACCATGGGGTGATCCTGTTTTATTTGTTTAAAAGAAAGATGGTTCAATGAGACTTTGCATTGATTATAGATCCTTGAATAACATCACTGTTAAGAACAAATGTCCTTTTCCTCATATCGATGATTTGTTTGATCAGCTCCAGGGAGCTCAGTATTTTTCAAAGATTGACTTGAGATCGGGGTACCATCATCTGAAGGTAAAGGAATCAGATGTTCCTAAGACCGCGTTCCGTGCAAGATATGGCCATTATGAATTTGTAGTAATGCCTTTTGGGGTAACCAATGCACCTGCTGTATTCATGGACTTAATGAATAGAATTTTCCATGAGTTCTTGGATAAGTTTGTGGTGGTTTTCATTGATGATATTTTGGTGTTTTCTAAATGTAAATAAGAGCATGAAAGACATTTAAGGGTTATCTTGAAAACATTAAAAGAAAAAAAAACTGTATGGAAAATTCAGAAAGTGTGAGTTTTGGTTGCAACAAATTTATTTCCTTGGTCACATTGTTTCTAAAGATGGGATAACTGTTGATCCTGTAAAAACAAAAGTTGTGGAAGACTAGCCAAGACCCACAAATGTAACTGAGATTCGTAGCTTCCTTGGTTTGACAGGCTATTACCGAATATTTGTTAGAAATTTTTCACAGTTATCTACTCCAATGACTAAGCTAACTCGGAAGGGTGTCAAGTTTATCTGGACAAAATAATGTGATGATTGTTTTCAGGAATTGAAAAGAAGATTGGTGAATGCTCCAGTTTTGGCACTACCTTCCAGGAATGGTGAGTTTGTTATATACAGTGATGCTTCATTGAAAGGACTTGGTTGCGTCCTAATACAGAATGATCAGGTAATTGCTTTTGATTCACGACAGTTGAAAACTAATGAGGTAAATTACCCTACACATGATTTGGAATTAGCTGTTGTTGTTTTTGCTTTAAAATTTTGGAGGCATCATTTGTATGGAGTAAAGTGTGAAATATATACTGATCACAAAAGATTAAAGTATATATTCACTCATAAAGAGTTAAACATGAGACAGAGGAGATGGCTGGAATTAATCAAGGATTATGATTGTACAATTCATTACTATCCGGGAAAATCAAATAAAGTGGATGATGCTTTCAGTTGAAAAATTAATGCTTTATTAGCAATGTTTCTTTTGGAACGTGATCCTTTGGTTAAGGATTTGATGAAATTTGGCATAGAAGTTGTTTGTGCAAGAAGTTCATCTGTTTTGTTTCATGTATTTTTGAGATCAACTCTATCAGATAGAATCAAGAAGGCACATAAGCAAGACAGTGAGTTGCAGAAAAAGGTAGAGCTGGTTCAGAAAGGTAAGTTTCCTGAATTCAACATTGATAATGATTGCGTTTTGAGATTTGGGAAGAGATTTTGTGTGCCTTGTGATTCACAGTTGAAGAGATAGTTGTTATGCGAAGCTCATAGTTCTCCGTTTTCAGTTCATCATGGAAGTACTAAGATGTACAGAGATCTGCGGGAGTATTACTGGTGGGATGGAATGAAAAAAGATATTACTGATTTTACTGTGAAGTGTTTGACATGTCAACAGGTTAAAGTAGAGCGGCAGTTACCGAAAGGGATGCTTCAGCCTTTACCAGTGCTAGAGTGGAAATGAGAGAATATATCTATGGACTTTGTTGTGAGATTACCAAAGACATCTCGAGGTAATAATGCAATCTGGGTTATTGTTGATCGCTTGACTAAATCTTCTCATTTCCTTGCTATACGAGATACTTTTTCCCTAGATCAACTTTCCTATTTTTATCTTAAATAGATAGTCAGGTTACATGGAGTTCCCCTCTCCATTGTATCTGATCGTGATCCCAGGTTCACTTCTGACTTTTGGAAAGGCCATTAGAAGTCGTTGGGTAATGATTTAAATTTTAGTACAACATTTCATCCTAAATCAGATGGGCAGTCAGAACGAACAATTCAGACCTTGGAGGATATGCTACGAGCTTGTTCGATGGATTATCAGGGAAGTTTGGACCAACATATTTCTTTGGTTGAATTTCCATATAATAACAGTTTTCATTCCAGTATACAGATGGCACCATTTGAGGCATTATATGGGAAGCGGTGTCGAACTCCAGCTTTTTGGGATGAAGTGGGTGAAAGGAAGTTGATGGGATAATAATTGGTAGAAGAGTTGGCAGAAAAAGTTTAGCTGATTCATAAACACATGAGAACAGCTCAGAGTAGGCAGAAGAGTTATGCATACAATAGGAGGAAGGATCTAACTTTTGAGGTAGGTGATCATTATTTCTCAAAGTCTCACCATGGAAAAGTGTGATGAGATTTGGTAAGAAAGGAAAGTTGAGTCCAAGGTTCATTGGACCATATGAAATTCTGGAGAGAGTTGGATCAGTTGCATACCAGGTGGCTTTACCTCCGAGTTTATCTCGGGTACACAATGTTTTTCACGTTTCGATGTTGAGAAAGTATATGCCATATCCATCTCATGTTTTGAGTCCAGAGGTAGTTCAGCTGGAAGGGAACCTATCTTATGAGGAACAACCGGTCTAGATTCTTGACCACAGGGAGAAAGTGTTACGGAATAAGGTAATTAATCAGGTAAAGGTTTTGTGGAAAAACTGCATGATGGAAGAGGCAACATGGAAATCTGAAAATGCAATGAGGGATAAGTACCCCCATTTATTCGATAAGTAAATAAATTACGGGGACACAATTTTCTAAAGGGGGGAAGGATGTAACATCCCAAGTAAGTAATGAATAATATAAATTTTTATCTATGTCTATTAATTAATTAGATAGTGTTTTAGAGGCTTAAAATGAAAATAAATCCAATCTTAAGCACGAAATACACTAATATTTTTTAAAAGATTGTTTTACTGCATTTGATGGAAAACCATTTTTAAATCTATCTTTTGAAAATTTTATAAGCTATGTTTGTGAAAATAAACTTATTCTTTATGATTGGGACCTCAAAATTTACTTTGTGTGAATTTTTGGTATTTTTCTGACAATGTTCATTTTTTAATGAATAGTGAAAAATACTGCATTTTACATCAGAACTACTTTTTAATATAATTTATTTATATGATTAGATTATCTTTTGAATTGGTTTTAAAGTTAAATTAGAATATATTTTTTCCATTTAATCCAATGTTGGTCATTAGGATTAATTTGACTTTGTAATTGGGTATAAACTAATGCCAAACTTTTCATAGATATTGTTTCAAAAAAACCCGCTATTTGTTTTGACAACGAAAATTATTTTAAAATCAATTATAGAAATTTCTGTGTTTGGAATTTGGTAAAATGGATTACATATTTGGAATCATAAGGTCCAAATTATGTAATCAATACTCTTTTGTTTTTGGACATTATGAATAGTAACGACGGTAATTATCATTAATTATCTTGATTAATGAGTAATCGGGTAGTTAAGGATAATAAAATGATATCATAGTAATACAAAAAGACCACAACATGTGTCTTAAGGCTACGGGTTGTCTCATGGCTGACCATGGGATGCCTTGTGCCAAACATGGGGGCCCCATGGAATCACTTTTGTGAGAAAGTGACTTTTTATCTTTTTATTTTTAAAGAATGTTAAATGTGACAAAGAATGTATCACCTGATTAAAACATTTTTTATTTTGTCTAAATAAATGATATTTTAGACTATAAATATTCATTGGAAATATAAAAATATTTCCTATATCATATTATTTGTTTCATAATTTTTATACTTTAAATAAATTAAATTATTTATGACATCATGATGATGCAGTGATTACCTCATTAATAAAGGATTTAAATAAAATGAAATGATAATGTTAAATCTTTGACCTACACATGTCCAAAACCTATTTAATGGGTGGATTTCGAACCCTTATCACCTTACCCTCGAATTATATCAATGTGGGGCCTTTTTAATCCGAAAATAATTTTCAAATAAAGTAACATTTCATTACTTTCCAAGAGTGCCCCTCCTCTCCTCTTATAAAAGGCCCCCACCTCTACCTACTTACACACACTCCCAAAGCCTTTGGCTCGGACAACCGCTGCCCATTTTGTCTCTCCACATCCCTCTCTTACTCTTTGAAGCCTCACATTGGGCAGAAGTCTTCCCAAATAAGCCTTTGAGCTCAAACCAAAGCGAGTTACCCGATTTTAAGGTAATGTCTTCACTTGAGTCCTTTTGTTTTATTTTTCTTCTCCAACCCACTAAACTCTTTTTATTCATTTCTTTTGTAACAAATCCAATATCTTAAATATACTAGTATGTTCTTATAAGAAGGATTTGAGCTACACTTACACACACCTACATCTAATGGTTAAAGGACATATTGTTTCCGTGGATGGTGAATTTATGCCTCCCGAAACGATGATTGTTCAAAATTCTATTAACACCTTCAAAGGTGGCCATTAAGATTTCAAACTATTTATATTTGATATATAATATGTTTATGTTTTCCTTAAGCTTCTTTATTTTTCATTTTGGGCATACCTTTATGGTTTCCATTATGGGTAAACACGATATCTTCGTTTAAGGAAGTGCGGACTACCGCCCCCTCAAAGTGATTTGATTCGTTAAATACCATATGTGGGACGTATAAAGGATGGAACTATGATATTATATATGATATTATACTGGAGTTATAATATACCTTTATATCATTATGATTCTATTCTATAAAATACGAAATAGAAATGAAAGTAGCGTTCATGCGTACGTACGGCTTGCCGTCTCCCTGAACGGTGCATTTAATTTCTTACCTCTAAATGATTATGTAATATTATAAATGCATGTATATACTGGATATATATGATATATACATCATGATTATAATTCTGGATATAATGGATACATGAACAACTTGTAATTATAAAGGGTTTATTTTTGACTCAAGTACCAATGATCATTAAAACGACCGTTATTAACTTAAATAATTACATAGTGTTCATGACATGGAAATAAGTGATATAAAAGGAATAATGAACTTGTAAAAGGTTCTTAAACAAGTAGAAATTTACTCAAGTTTATTATTCAGGAGATTAAAGAACGACCGAGTCAAGTCAGACCAGAGGTATGGGACTTCGTCTCAATCTCCTTTCATTGAGGCATATTTTGTTTTACACACAACCTTCTTTTATACGGTGTATAAATCCCTTTGACTTTTACGTTTATCCAAAAGGAATCTTTTTTATACGAAGCGTTTACTAAATGACAAAAGGGAATGTTTTTGTTGTAGGTATGCAGCGACAACGACTTCTCCGCCGCCATGACCATTATTTGAGTTTTGGCTTCCTCTATAAGCCATACCTTTCTTAAAAGAAAAATAAATACCATGTTTTACTTTTCTTTTATTTTGGTATTGAAAATGGTTTTCATAATTTTTTTATATCAATGTGTTGTATTGATATCTTGTGATTGAAAGGTGGAAATGTTATGCTTCCTTCATGCATGTTTTATGTGATACGATTATGTTGAGGTTCTTGGGCATTATTATGAATACGGGTGGTTCCGTGATAAACTAAGGGCGGGTGAGCCCGATATAGCTCTCCAATGCATTGGGTAACGCGAAGGAGTGAAACGTTAAGGTTTCTCCGAAGAGATTTAGGGAATATACTATGATGAGTATTCCAAATGTTACCAAGAGGGTTACTCCCTACGTAAGAATGTTATGAATGCCTCAAGTTACCTTTATGTCTTATGATTTCTATGATTTATTCATGATTTGATGAGGTATGATAAAGTGCTTATGTTTTATGGGTAAATTATGATTTCATTCTTATGTATATATGAACTCATGTTTCCTTTCCATAATTTTATAACTCATACTGAGCTTTTTATGCTTATCCCATGTTTTTTTTTGAAATGTTTTTCACAGGTCAAGGGAAAGGTACATGATATGATGATTTTGTCAAGGAAGTGTCAAGAAAGAATCCATGTTTTATTTTAAATATGTTTCCATTGATGTGAAAGAAAAATACTTTCTTTATGTAACCACTTTGTTTATATGTGGAATGTAATGAAAGTTTTATGATCTAATTCTCTAAAACTCTAATCCCAAAAAGATCCTCAATGTGTAATCTTGTAATAACTCAAGATTAAGTAAGGTTTATGGCTGGGGCCTTATAAGCCTGGTATAATTGAACCAATATCATTTCCTACTCCAGTCCCATCTATCTCATGATATATAATTATTTACCCAATGCATTTAAGTGAGATATAGTTACAACCCATATCATAATGAAAACCATATATATGTGTGACATAAGAACATAAATCATTCCTCATATCCCATTGAATTAAATGAGTTTCATCAATATCAATCTATCATAACATAATCATTTGAAAGAAATGATTTTCATAAATATCATTCCATAAAAAATCATAGTAATAATAGGGATAATATCCTTAAAAAACAATGACCCAATTAAATCATGTGTAACATTAAATAATATAATATTACATAGAAGATAATTTTGATAGAACACTTTAAAAATTTCTTGGATAAAATATCATTTCTTCTTCAAAATTTTTTCTTTTCATAAAAGGCCATTAAATACTAAAAGAAAAAAATTTAATTGAAAATAACCTAGTAATATTTTTTTAATCTTCATTGAAATAGACAATTATGAATGTGTAAAATTTCATTCATTTCTTATAAGTTAGAAGAAAATATTCTTCTCATACATTTGTGGGAAAAGTCAAAAAATTACGCACCTGGAAAAAGAAAAAAATGTTCCATTCAAACCATGTAGTAAAAGGTAAAAATGAATTTAAGAATTCATTTGATAATAGTAAAACTTTTTACGAAAACATTTTATAGAAAAAATGTACATTTATGATAAATATTCCTCTATAGAGACTTAAAAAGAAACTATTCTAAATATTTTAGAGATTGTGAAATAAATACTCTTCACATTACAATAAATTGAATCATTTGCCCCATGAAAGAATGAAAATTTTTAAAATAAAATACTAACCTAGATAAGACTCATAAAACAAATTAATGTAAAATATATACATCATGTAGAAGAAACATGTAGTGCACACAACATGTGTCTCACAGAAATAAAGGTGAGAAAAAATAATACCTTACATTTGGTCCGATTCCACTAGTATGTATCAAAACCGCCATTTTAATTTTTTAAATAACATGAATAAAATATTATAGAATGTTATTTATATTTATGTTACTAAATAAGATCATATTAACCCCCATTTTCTAATAAATTTTCATTACTACTCATCTTTCGGTTATTAACTTCTTCATTTTCTCAAGCATGTTTTGTAATATATGTTCTGGTTCTTATTATTTGGGTATAGTTATATAATTTCCATAATTATATAAATATAATATATTTCATATTTATTCATTATATAAATTTATATAATCATTCTTTAATTAAGATTATATATAATGAATCGCATCACATTGTGTAGATGGTCGGTCGTATGTATGCACGAATGATGATATCATTTCCTTAATTGTGGAATGGTAGCGAAGTTTATGGTATATATTTTGTTACATAATCTGTATAAATTTGAAATAGTCGTATTTAGTTACTATATCCATCATTATAACCATAAAAGTAATGTGGTGGTGAAAACCAGATTACACCACGACATGGATATGTTATGTTGTATGTACGCACGCGTGGTGATTATATATTTTTTGGATGGATAAAAAGTATAATATGATTAAAAATAATAATAATAACAACTAATAATATGATTGATACTATATTTATTACATTATAATGGAAAAACTCATGAAGGGGAAGAATAAGGACAAATATGTTTGAAATAATCGGCAAAAGAGATTACCTCTTTTTCGATGAGATCCCTCAAGATATCCTATTAGGGACACTAAAGTTGTTGTTTTGAGAAGAACATAACATATAGAATGTTACTAGGTAATTTTATAATGGAAATGGGTAGGGGTTGATTAATATTGAAGGTTCAATGCGAGGTGAAGAAGCAGGAGATGATGTACCCTATAATCTTTGAGGTGCGGGGCATTTTTGGAATCTCCAAAGAATAATAATTTATAATAAAATAAAACCACATCCAAAAACCAAAAAATGACCAATTTTATACAATTATATGATTTAAGGTTGCAATATAATCAACAAATCTATTTTATAAAAGTTTATATGTAAATTTAATCTTTATAATTATAATTAACCCTTAGTTATTCTATTTTAATTACAACTAACATAACAAATTATTCAATATTAAAATAGTGTAATTTTTATTTATTTGGTATCAATTAGACCATAAATTAACAATTTATAACATTTTATACCCTATAATAATTAGATTATATTTTTTCAAATGAACATTTATTTTTAAATAATTTAATAAAACATTTTTTGATAAACAATCAACACTGTCAATTTTATAACTATACAATTTATTGATTTTTAAAAATACGAAGAAAACATGTTCACTTAGAACCAAATATTTCATTATATTTATATGAGGTCAAGGTAATATGTAAAATTCATTGGATATATTAATTATTCTAAATTATATTTATTTAAATATTTTTAATAACATTTATTTGATATTTCCATTAAAAAATAATTACTACATCAGTTTTGTGGAATGAATTAATATATATATTATCTAAATAAAAATTAAAAATAAAATAATATGACAAAGATATATCCTATATATTTCAAAATAATACTTAATGTCTAACATAACTTCTATAAATTACCTATTAAAAAATGTTATATTTATTAAAACATGAATGTGAAAACATTAACATTAACTTAGATAAAAATATTATAAGTGTCATAATATTTTACATGTGGCTCAAAATAGTCAATAATATACATGTGGATAATTACGGTAAATATATGCTCGACCAATAAAATTTTACCATGTTTATCAGTCTTTTAATTGTTATTTTTATTTTAAATAAAACTAATTTATAGATTTTTCATTGATTAAATAATTTATATGTCATCATTGTATAGGCTTTTAAGGTCATAATCAATTTTATAAAAATTAAAAATAAATTAAGATGATAAAGATAAAAAATTATCTTTCAAATTAGTATTTAATGTTGAATTTATCTTCTCTATAACCTTATATTGAAAAAAATATATTTTTTAAACTTTTAGTAAGATATCTTTAAATTTTTATTAAATAAAATATATAAAATGTCCCAATCTCATCCATGTTGCTTCAAAAGGATAACATTTAATCAAAAAGATTATTTAATTCAAAAAAAGCGTCCAATTATTTTAAGAAAAGTGCTAGGGTAATTTTATAATATTATTATTACCCATGACTACCTGATTTACTTTTTAACTATAATTAATAAAAATTAATGAAGTTACAATTCATATTAAAAAAAATAATTTAAATAATTTGAACTCACTAATTAAAAATATTGAATCATTTTCAAAAATTATTTATATAAAAATTGTATTAATTAATTTAATATTAATCATATGGTCGGAATGAGAAAATGATTTTTAAATGTAAACAAATACAAAATATTGAAATGTTTTTGCATCAAAATTCATTGTAAAATTAATTACAAGGACATAAATTTTATTAAAAGATAAAAATTAAATCTATTTATTTTTTAAAATAAATAAAATGTGTAATTTGACAGTATAAATAAATTTAATGATGAAATGGTTTTCAATTAAAGAGCATTATTTTTTTCTATTCATAAAATTGTTAAACATATCAGAAAAATACTGAAAATTCAACATTATAAATTCTTACATTAATATTTCAAATAAAAAGTTTATTTTTTCAAATATAATTTAAAATTGTGTTAAAATTAGACATAAAATAGGAGTGACATCAAAAGGCGGTAAAACTACAATTTTTTAAAAATACATCTTTTATCTACAAATTTGAATTTGTTCGTATATAATGTCTACAAAATATATAAGATGAATTTTAAACATTATATTTAATATATATTTAATTAATAAAATCCATCATGGGTGGTTTTATTATTTTATAAACTTACTTATTTTCATTTAAATAGTTTTCTAGAAAAACATTTCCTTTTATTTAAAAAGGGTTTTATTTTCATTGGTAATTAATTGCTCACCAAATAATTAATTATAAATACATGTGAAAAGAATATTTTCATAATTTAATTAATATTATTCATACCTTCAATCATAATGTCTAGGTTATAAAGTAACATAACAATATTTATTTGTTCACTTAAACTCGGTCTTGTTGTAATGAAATTTAACAAAATAAATTGAACTTTTGTATAACACAAGCTATGAATAGTGTTGTGTATACCAAAAGATAAACTGGTGTTTCAAGTAGAGAGATATTAAATTGGTGTAGCATAAAAAATAATACAATAAAGAAATTATAAAATAATATATGACATAAAAAACATGGGGTTTTACATTCTACCCCCTTAAAATGAATTTCTTCCCTTAAAATTCATCTAGGTTATAAAATGATTAATACTTGAAAGTTTATTTCATAGAATCCCACATTGTAAAAATGAATAATAAAACCTATTTTTAAGAAGGAATGTTAGAAACATAATGGTTACCCAATTTAATGCCTTGCGAGGTTTCTATGTAGGAGAATATAGGTAATGATTTGTACTTAGAGGAAAAGCACAAATAAGTATATATTTTCATAAATATCACCAATCACAAGAAATTGGGTGATCTATAGAAAGTTAAGAATCAATAAACCATATACTAAATAAGTGTAAAAGAGGTAATTGATATCATAAAAATTATGATAATAATACAACCTTTTTACATCATGATCTTTTTTATAATGTTAAAGATTTTTCATTAGAAGACATACTTACTTCATTTATGAAGTATCACCTTTTTTCATGCCTTAATTAATTTACACTAAACATCTTATTCCACTAAATGTAGTGGAATATGTAATTATTGAAATACTAATAGATCATGAGATCCATACAAATATTGATACATCATTCCATCAATTTTAACAACAAAATGGTTAGAACAAGTCATCAAATATGAAAAAATATACCTTTAGTGAGATAATAAGATAATATAAAAAACATCATCTGAGTTTTAACATAAAATTTAAATTAATGGATAACCTTGAAATCCTTCCAAATGCTGAAAATCCATAACAATAGAAAGAGTTTCACTAACTCATATTAGCATTTATTCCCAATATATCATAAAGTATCTATTGTTTGTCACGATCCTAACAGATGAATTACATCATCATGTATTCTCTTGAAATATGGTGATTACCTAAATTAGCATAAATCCTTATTTAATGCATGCATGTTTCCTTATTCCAATGTTTATCGGATATATTCATTATGTCCAAAAAGTTGTAAACTTCATCCATGATAGAATAATCCACATGTTAACATATCCATTATTAGTATCATCCAATTAAGTATATCAAACACATATTTATCCAAGATAAACAAAAATTTCCCCACATCTTAAACACATTAAGGTTTACCTTCCCTTAATAAAAATATTTCCTTTACCTTAAATAAATTTTCTATGTATTCATCAATGTTCAAAATATCCTCTTTGATCCTTAAAAAATGTAATACTAAAAATAATTATATATAATCCTTGAATTCAAAAAAAATATTCACTTAAATCATCCAACTTTATTCGTAACCCATTACTCAAGATTCATTATTTTATTCATTCCAAGGATATAAAATTTAAATCATGTATTATGGTTCCTCAAAAATAATCTAATAATTCTACTTAGGTTAAAGGTAAATAATACGGTTAGATCATTCCATACCTTTTACATGTCATTTGAAGTCTCTTTATCCTCAGTCATATAACCCATACTCGTATAACCTTCCTGATACCCTTCATGATATTTCATCTTAGGACATTAAATTCCCATTCGTTCCACATCTGAAACATTCATGGTTAACTATGTTCTGTCTAGTTCCTTTTAATGTCTAAGACGAGAAAGAAAAGTGTGAGAAATACTTATTATATATGAAAAAAACTAATTATGAGAAATTATATATAAGATTTCAATCTATAATAGATTATGTTTAATCCTAGGTTATTCATGATCATTACTAAAATTCTATGATTATAACCTATAATTAGACATCTCCTTAGGAAATCCGTAAACATATCCTTAGAAATATCTATAGGGATCTCACAAATGTTTTTGAATCTTATTTTTCAAAGGTTGACTAATCCTTCACTTTGATAACAACTCTAATGACCCATGATTTAAATAAATGAATATTATATTACTTTTAAGGAATACTTAATACATTACACAACTATAATCCCAAAGAAGATATTAGTTTAGTGCATTTGGAAACCTGGAACACATTATACTAATACGGTGGAAGATCTTTAACATTTATCATAAAGATATTACCCTTTTGTTTTCATAACTAAAACTTTTCTTTATATTAAGTGGAAAAGAAAACATATAAAAATGGTTATCTCAGATGATCATTAATGATAAATAAGGAAAACATCAAAAAAACATGAAAATAAGAATGTATTAACATGAAATTAACTTTTGAAAATCATACAACGTATAATATATATCAAAGTAATCATTTATGAAATAAATCTTTCTCTTTCATAAGAAATAAATCATAAAGGAACACAAGCCATGAGAAAATATCATTGGCATAAAACATGTAATTGTGGAAAACACATAACTATATAAAATAATTTCCATATTATACATAACTCATTACCATGACCATTATAGGGTAAAATTTTATTTACTAAAATGAGGTCACTCCTTGTTCTAGACCTCTGATACTAAACTTGGTTTACTTACCATTCCCGGCCTGTATTATTGAATCGATATTATTTTTTGTTCCTACCCTATATTACACAACCGAAATCATTTTCAATTATAGTCTTGTCTATCTCATGATATATTAATATATACATAATGATTTGGAGGTAGATAAATGTCCCACTAATCTAATAATTAAAACCATACATATGTGTGCCACAAGAACAAAAAACCATCATAATATCCCATGGAATAAAATAGATTTCATAAACATTATTCCATCATAACTTAATCCATAAAATGAAATGGATTTCATAAATATCATTCCATTATAAAAATAATCAAATCATAATAATAATAGGGATATTATACTGGACAAAAAGTCTCCCAATTAAAGCATATGTAACATCAACAAATGTCATTTTATATAGAATATAATTTTTATAGAACACCTTAAAATAATTCGTAAGGAAAATATCCTTTATTCTTCAACAATATTTTGTTTTATTAAATTGATGCATGATTTTAATAGAAAATAATTTATCTGAAAATAACCATAAAATCTTTTAAGGGAATCTTCAAGGAAATAAAGAATTATGAAATGGAAAATTTTCATTCATTCCTTATAAGTAAAAAGAAAACACACTTCTTGTACATTTAAGAGAAAAGTCAAAAAATAACTCATTTGGAAAATGAAAGAAATATTCCTTTCAAACCATGAAGTAAAATGATAAAATGACTTTAAATATCCACAGGATAATAGTAAAATGTTTTATGAAAACATTTTTATAAAACATGAACATGGATGATACATATTCCTTAATTGTGACTTAAAACAAAAAAATTCTAAATGTTGCAGAGATAGTGAAATAAATACTCTTCACTTTATAATAAATAATGTTTTATTCCCCATGAAAGATGGAAAATTATGAAAACAAAATTATATTATAGATAATACTCATAAAATACATTCTTGTGCCATATATGCACCATGTAGAAGAAACAAGTAGTGTATATAGCTTGTGTCTCACAGAAATATAGGTGAGACAAAAATAATCTATTACATTAGGTATGGTAACCTTAGTAGGTATCTAATATTTTGTATTATGGTTTAAATAATGTCACTAAATTATTACATAACCATATTTATATTTAATATTCTAAATCTGATCATATTATCACCCATTTGTTAATAACATGTCAATAGTACAAATTTTTTTAGGTATTGATAGTTTTATTTTCTCAAGAATGTTTTTTCATATAATTTCTTATTTTTCATCTTAGGTTATAGTTATACATTTTCAAAAATGATATTAATTTAATATATATCATATATATTCATTATAAAAATGTATATAATCATGCTTTAATGAAGATTATGTATAATTAATCACATCACATCATGGAGATGGTAGGTTGCACGTACGAACAAGCGATGATATCATTCCCTTAATTGTTGAATGGTATGGAAGAGGAGGGTATATATTTTTTTATAGAATCAACATAATGTTATAATAATTATATTTAGTTATTATTTTCATCATTATACTCATGCATGTAAATTGGCGGTGAAAAAAAAAATTACACTACAACATGGAGATGGTATGACATACGTATGCACGTGTGGCGATTAAATTTTTCAATGGATGGATAAATGGTGGAATATGGTTGATAAATAATAATAATAACATAAAATACATAATTTATAGTGGATTTATTGCATTATAATAGATAAAAAATCATTAAGAGTATGTAGGGGAAGAAGAAATACTGAAAGAATCGGTATAAGAGATTAAATCTTTTTCGACGAGCTCCAACTATATCCCCTCTTAAGTTCACTAGAGTTTGTCTTTTGAGAATCCGAGTACATCTTGAATGTTACTGGGGAAGTTTTTAATGGAAATTAGAGGTGTATTTCTGATATTTAAGTCTCAGAGTGAGGTGAAGAAGTTAGGGAGGAGGTTCCCTTTTATAATTGAGGTGAGGGTCACTTTTGGAATCTCAAAAAATATTAATTTATAATAAAAAAACCACATAAAAATCCTTTAAAATTTAATATTTTATAAGATTATATGAGATAAGGTTTTACTCTCATAAGTCAGTTAATTTCATATAAGTTTTTATGATAATTTAAACCTTACATTATAATTTACTCTTAAGTATTCTATTTAAATTTTAATTAAAGTAACAAAGTATTCAAAATAAAAATAATTTTTTTATTATTTAGTGAAAAGTAGACAAAAAATGAATAATTTAGAATATTTAAGACCATATAATAATTATTTTATATTTTTTAAATGTTTTCTAATTTTTAAATAATTTAATAAAAATTTATTTTGATAAAAAATCAATAGTTTCAATTTTGACACTATTTTTTTAAAATATTGGGGACGAAGCCTCATTTTATAGTTAAAAAAAAGAAAAAACCTATTTTAACTAGGTATAGGGAGACCCATTACATAGCTCTAGGTACCAGTGGGTATGTAGCCCATCACATGGCCTTAGGCCCAATTTTTTGTCCCAAGTCCCATTATGTGTATTATAATGCTACAGTACCCGCCTGTTACAGTACCTGCATAATACCTACCGTTGCTATAGTGTCCTTCCACCTCTACAATACCCTACATTTCTACAATACCTATACTACTACAATACCACTATAGTACTACTATAGTAATTACCCCTAATGGGTTTTGAACCCCTGTTTTTTAATTTATTGATTTTTATATATATTAAGATAACTAGTTGCCTTCGATATAAATATTTTATTTTATTTTTAAGAGGACAAGGTACTCTAGAATTTTTTTTAAAATATTTTAATTATACAAAATTATATTTATTTTAATATTTTTAATAAAATTTATTTCATACTTCCATTAATAAAATAATTATAACATCAATTTTGTGTAATTATTTAATATAATTATTTATTGAATAAATATTAAGAATAAAATACTATGATGAATTTAAATGATTTAGATTTAATAAGAACACATTTAGTAGAATATATCTTCTATAAAATCCAACAATAAAAATTTTATATTTATTAAAACATGAATGTGACAACTCTCACATTACTTTAAATAAAATATTATAAGTGTCATAATATTTTTCATGTGGCTCCAAATGTTTAAAAATGAGACCCTTGGGTGATTATGGTTGATATATACTCAACCAATATTATTTTTCCCTGTTTTTGGTCATTTAATGGTTATTATCATTTTAATTCAAATTATTTTATTGATTTTTTCATCACTTAAATAATTTCTACATCATCATCGTATTTTCCATTATGGTAATTATTTATTTTCTAAAAATTGCAAATAAATTACCATGACAAAGAAAAAAAATTTGATTTAAAATGATTATTTGTAGTCTAATTTATCTTCTATACAACTTTATATTAAAAATAATATATTTATTAAAATTTGACTAAGACATATTTATTCTTTCATCAAATAAAATACATTAAATGTCCAAATCACATCCAAATGGCATCCAAATGATACCATATATACCCAAGGATGGATTAAGTCAAAAAATACATCCAATTATATTAGAACAAGTGTTAGGGTAATTTTATAATATTATTGTCACCCTTAATTACCTAATTTACCTTTTTACTATATTGATAAAAATTACTAAAGTTACTATTCTTATAGACTAAAAATAAAATAAAAGTATTTAAATAATTCGAATCCAATGATTCTAAATATAGAATCAATTTTTAAAAATTCTACACAAATAATTTGAAAAAATTAATTTAAAATTAATCTTATGTTCGGAAAGAGAAAATGAGTTTTTAAAGTTAAAACAAGAAAAAGATTAAAATGTTTTTACATCTAAATTATATGTAAAATTAATTTCAGTGACCAAAATTAAATTACATGATAAAAATTTAATCTATTTATAATTTAAAACCATTAAAACATATAATTTTAGAATATAAATAAATTTAATTAAGAAGTAGTTTTCAATTAAAATGCATTATTTTTTTTAACTATTCATTAAAATGTGAAATTTATCATAAAAATACCCAAAATTAATCCAAATGAAAATTTGATATTAAGATTTAAAAAAAATTAATTTTTTCATATAGAATATAAAAATGGTTCAAAAAATAGATTTAAAATGGATGAGTCATCAAAAGGAATAAAAACTACATTTTTTTAAAAATACTTATTTTATCTGAAAAATGAATTTATTCTTATATAATATTGATAAAAAAATAAGATGAATTTTAAAAATTATATTTAATATATTTAATATATTCAATATATATTTCATTAATAAAATCCATCAAGTGTGAATTTATTATTTTATAAACTAATTTGTATTTGAGTATTTTTTTTCTGGAAAGCATTTCTTTTTCTTTAAAAAGGGTTCTATTTTAATTTATAATTAATTACTCCCCACAAAATTAATTAATTATTTATAAATGTGTAGATAATTGTTTCATAATTTAATTAATATATTTCATAACTTCCATTATCATGTCTAGTTTATAAGGTAGAATAATAATATTTAGTTTGTTTAAACTCGACCGTACATGAAATGAAATCTATAAAAATAACTCCATCTTGTGTGAAACTAGTTCCAAGAATAGTGTTGCGTATATCGCAAGAGAATCCAGTGTTGTGTGTTAAACATGGTTATATTTATGTATCATAAAACATAATACATTAAATAAATTGTAAAAAAATCTTTCTCATAAAAATATATGGGTGTAATAACCTATCTCCCAAAAATCCCATGAATTTTCTTCTCAACTGTTATTCCTAATGTTTAAATGTTTTACTTTCATTTTAATCTATTTAATAACTAAATATATTGAAAGAATATATTTATGAAAAAACAAAATTGTTTCTCTATTCAGCTGAAAATCATTTTTCTTCCATACAAATGTTTTCTAAGACAGTATTTAAGATTGTTTTTTATATATAATTTCATTATTTAAATTCCTTTGTACCCAAGATTGAATTTGTTTAATGTTTTTAAAATTATTCTTTGTGTTATTTTTTGAATGATGTAATTTTTAATTTTCTTCCAAAAATATCAAAGGAATATTTTTTTAACAAACACAACAAAAACTAAATTTCCCATGGTTATGACTACTCAATGATTTGAGACTTCCATTAAAAGTTTCATATGTTATTTTGAAAATAAAATAATTTCTTTAATATTTGGGAAAATTTTATACTTTAAATAAGTGGTTTCAAATTGAAATGTTAATTTCCTTATAAAATGTTACAGTTGATTTATAGAGACATTTTTCATCTAAGATGAATTGTTGGGATGCTACTTATGAATTTTTGGGGATAAATCATATGGTACCATCTTATTCCATTCTCTAGATGGTTTATAAATATAATGATAAGATTTTTATAAATCTAATTTATTTTCTCTGGGTTATTCTATAATGAAATATTGAAATATTTCGAAAACCCATTTAATTTTCACAAGTAATGATATGATGAATGTTTTATGATCTTGTGGAACACATTTGTGTGATTTTCATTATGTGATGAGTGGGAACATAAATATATATCCCTCTAGTGAATTGGGTAAAGATGTATATCTCAATACATAATAAGGACTAGAATTAAGAGTGGACCTAGTTCAGTAAAGGACTTTTTACACTATAATAATATTTGTTGTAAACCTTGAATAAAGGTATGATATAATGGGGAGTTAACCCAATCTACTATGATAGTCTTGATAGCGAGCCTTGACCAAGAAAATATTTTCTATCCTTATGTGTATGCCACAAAATTATGTGTCATACCAATGTTTTTCTCTCATGGATCATGTTTGTTGATTCCTCTATCATTCATATCTTTTGTAATGTGAATATTTAATTCATAACCTTTAACTATGATCTATGATATTCTATGCATGGATTCAAAATGTTTAGATCATGTTATTATACACTTATGCTCATATTATGATAATGTTATCATCGATGTCTTCCTTGTTTACCCTTAATAAGAATGAAATCTCACCCTTTCTAATGTTTTCTTTCCCAAGGTCATAAATAAAGGTTTTAAAGTATGATATTTCTAATAAGACTACTATATAGGAAGATATTTATGGGAGATATTAAATATATTTCATGAAATAATAATATTTTTCCTATACCCTCCAAAAACACTAAACCATTACATTCATTGGGAATTTATTTGTAAAATATATTTATTATTAATTTATTAAGATGTAACATATATATATATAATGTGTAGTTTTATATAGTTGGTATCAAAGGTAGGTTTAGATATCCTTTTTATATTAGGTTTGGAATTATTTTTGAGAACTCTGGGGATATTTTGATGTTTAAGATAAATTCCTAATGTTTTGGTAAGGGGGGATTATGTTGTTTTCCAAGAAATAAATATTTTTTTGGATACTTCAAGTGGAAATGGTTTTAATATAGATATATCTCTATGTAATAAACTTGAAAGGACATGATTTAGTATATCTCAATTATCATTCTGGTGCACTGTGAGTGTTCCATTACTATAATCCTAGTTTAATATTATCTAGTGATATGATTGGGTTAATTGAAATTTTATTTTTGAACTATTATGAATGATTTGTATATATTATGATCATGGATTACCTTTTATATAACTAAGGTTTCATTTATTGAAAATTATTTATAGGTATTTATACATCCTATAAATGTTTTTTAATGATTATATAATTTCCCACCACGATTATTGTTGTTCATACATTGATTTTTGGTTTTAGATAAAGTCTATAACTATAAGAAAAAATGTAAAAATATAATGTGATGAAAAATGAAATGATTGTCCTCCTAAAAAATGAATGTTATGGGATATAGAATGAAAAATATTGTTTCTATGGTTTTTGAAACAGTCATAAGAGATTAATCATGTGGAGCTTTAAAATGAGAAAAGGAAGGAATAAACTTTTATTTAGACCCTAATAAGGAAACATCCACCTTCTTTTCATTGGTCTGTTGATCTACTAGTTGTTGTGAAAATGATCAGTACCACTAAAAATAAAATTTCTATTTTCTAGTGTTCAGAAGATGAAAAATTTATTTTGGGTGTTTATCAATTGGAAGTCAAATTAGATCAATGGTGTAATATTTTCAATAACATGAGTAAATGGAAAAAAAATTACTCCATGTAGTGGTATGCATTTGATATCTTATTTTTCAGCATGTATTTTCTTATATTCTTCATATCAAAATGTTGAAGGAATTTTTTGACATAAAATAGAAGGATAATGAATACATTGCTACTTATAGTGTAAAGTTTACAATAATTGTGAGTCATGCTTCTAGTATTATCATATAACCTAAAAGTTAGATTGATTGATTATTAAATCTTCTGAACAGAGTTATCCATAAAAGATTTAATTAGATATGAATAAATCATTATATGTGCTATATGGTTGTTAATAAAGATGATATATGTAAATAACTTCTTAATCCTAGTGAAGAAAATAAATTTCCCTCAATCATTATTGATGATGTGAGAAATGATATTGAAGTGGTGAAAGATACAATTATCATCCACTATATAATTTCTAATGTATTATTTGATTCTAGATCTACCCACTAATTTATATCAAAACATTTTTCTTATCGTATCCAAAGACCACCTAAATGATTAGATGGGGAAATAACATTGATAACCCTTAATGGTATGATGATATCATCTCATGTTTAAAATTATTCTGTGATTTTACTTTGTGGGAATGTGCTTCAAGAAAATCATATTATTCACTATTTAGTTTAATTTGATTATATATTAGGCATGGATTTTCATTATTTAAATAAATCCCAGATTGATTTATAAGGGAAGTCACATTTTATATTACAAACTAACTGATGATCATCTATCAGTGTGATAATAAATATAAACTTCTACTGGAAATTTCATCCCTTGTATGTGTTAGTTCAGAATATAAAAAGTTACACACAATAGGTGGGTGAATTAGGTCTTCTCTAAATCTACCACAATTATAAATTTAGACACCCACTATTTTTATGTAAATTAGTAGTGTTTATCTTTTATTATGAAAACATTAAATGGATAAATAGAAATAAAGAAAAAGAAATTTTATAGTGGTTCAGGGCACAAAGAATCCCTAGTCCACTCTACCAATCACTCTCTTAGTGATCTTGGTAAATTCCACTATAATGGTCTTCTTATAAGAGCACAAAAATATCAAAAACAAAGTGCAGGAAGTTGACACCTTTACAATAGAAAATAAAAATCCTTCTGGTTCATTTATAGGGAACTAATTATCCACATCTTATATCGTGAAGCTGATACTCCACCAAAACTGAGTAAGAGTAGTTGAAACTCAAATAAATTAAAAGAGATTAATTTTTTGAAAATAGGATAAACATCACAATTACTACAACACGAAATTGGCAGTTGATGGATTTTCATCTTCAGAAAAAATAATATTCAGGAGAGAATGAGTCTGAATCAATACAGGATGAATATATATCATTAATTCAAAAACAGTAACAAAATAGAGCAGTCTCAAATTTATAGTAGAACAAGATAGAACATGTATATCTACAAAATGTAGTCCTTTAATAGAGTTATTTTTGTGCAATAGAACTATAAAAATAATTTCGACAAGAAGACATGTATTTGAATCACATATCACATATATTTATGAATAGATATTCCGAAAAAATATATAGAATTGAAAAGACTTACATCAGTGTTCTAGATCTCAAAGAATAGCATGATTGGTTGCAAAAATTCAAATCTCAATCAAACAAGGGAGTTGTACCTTCCCTTAGAAATATCAGATATTTTCTTAGGTGAACAAGATTCTTTGAAACAATGAAAACTATCCTTGAATCGGTCTTCATTTTTTTATTGACTGATGCAGTAACCTTAGATTAAAAATGTAGTTTGAAGAACATTGCTGTTGAGGTTGAACTGTGTAGTGTAAGGTTCCTTATCCATACGTTTCTAATTACGTAACCTAGTGAATAAAGTGTCATAGGGATGATGATCCATACATTTATCCTTGTCAGCATAAAATCCCAAATTTAGACTTTATGAAGCATATGTTCAAATTTACCTAACGTAGGGTATGAACAGTGAATCAAGACTCCAACGTAGGGTTGTTTATCCATATGCTTTCAGATTTCTACATGTAGGGATGTTGTTCCAAACTCAATCTATTTATCATGTCATGGGGTTGATACCATATGAAAATACCATCCTTTCCAGCATAACGTAGGGATGGAAATAGTGTTTCTTGAATCATTATGTAATTATATAAACATTAAAACAAAATATAAATTCCTAAAAATATCACCTAACCAACCTTCATTAGAAAACAAAAATGGTAATTTATCATCATCCAAATCATCATAAATTAGTGAGTATTTTTGAGACAATACATGCCCAACAATCCCCCCTTTAATGATCACAAAACCCATAATGTAATCCTTAACAAATATTAAAGAAAAATTTGGATTTTTAAAACACAAAAGTTGATATATAATATTTTTTCAAAATTTAGATTTCACAAGAATTATTTCAATAAAAATAATTTCAAATAACTAAAATGTTATGGATTGAAAATATTCGCTCTACCTCCCGAGAGATAGTTCCCATAAACATAAATCGTTTCCCACTATTAGTGATATAAAAAATATCGTTGATCAAAGAATAAATCAAATAAACCATAGTTAATATAGAAAAGAACAAAAAAATAATAGTTATGAATATAGAAAAAATAAAAATAAATTTAAGTTTGGTAGTTATGTATTGGACTGAAATAAATATAAATAAATCTAGATATGAAGAAATTGATGTTAAGATTAACAAACAATCACATGTTATAGTACAATCCAAAATCTACGTGGGACTTCAAAATGAATGGTCTGGAGTTCAGTGTTAGCAGGGACATATGGTTTTTTTGGATGAGAAATGGCATGAACAAAACTGCTAAGATCAATCAACCTCAACATCAGTCTCTGAAAATGGTTGTTGAATACTTCTATCAAATGTTGAAGTAGCTTCTTGGAATCATTTCCATCATTAAAATTCTCAACCAATTTGATTTTGAAAAATGTACACACGAATTCTTCTGAATGAATAAAAGAGGTCAACTATTCCTTGAATTTATGAAGCAATGGTCCCAACCAGGTTTCATTCAAAGTGTGATAACTTATCAGATGCTTCTATTTCTCCAAAAAAAATTCAAATGAATGATATGATAGTGAAGAGTGTGTATCATATAATTAAAATCATCTAAAATAGATGTAATTCCCTCAAAGTTTATGAGAAGCTCTGGTGGTGTCTGTTGAGAAGATGTAGATTCTATATTTCACACTTGGAGAAACTAAAACACTCTGAAAATCATTGCCTTAAACTCATCAAACTCTATCTTCTTGAAAGAATCGTATTTTAATGCACAAAACTCTCTTGACTTCATTTTTATATCCCGTTAAGATCCAAAAATAAAATAAAAGTTTCCTTGATTTCTCTTAAATGAAGCTTCCAAGATTCATACTTTGATCTTGGTATTATAGTAACTCTGTAATCGTAAAAAAATCTCAACCTCAATCTTTTCTCATAAAAATGAAACCTTCACCTCTAACATTTTTATATTTATTACATGATAATTGGCATCAAAATAAGAAAATTCAGGGGAATTATCTCCATCTTGATCAACTTCAACTATATCCAGGCTTGGCTCCGTAGTTCCTTATGGGTTTTTACACAAATTGGATCCTCCCAAAACTCTCGGATGAGGTACAATCTGATTTCCCGGATTAGATATCTCTTCCCTATGAAGTTCATGACATTGATCCTCCTTCTCAATTTTATCAACCACTTAGAAAAAAAATTTATACTATCAATATGGTTACACCTAATGGAAGGAACATGCTCCATGTGCCTCCTCATGTTCAAATTTTTTTGACCGTTGCGACAAGCTCTCATGCTTCTCCAGTTATCACAATGGCACTGATTACTAATAAAACAGAACCTCCACCTCCCCTGCTTGGTGGGGTTTGGGGAGAAGGGACCATAGCGTGGCCTGGGCCTTTCTCTAGGGATATTCTCTATAGTTCTTCACTAGCCTCCAGGGTATCGGGGTTCCCCGTTGTTCATCTCGATCTGGAATTTTTTTTCAGATGAAGGATGTCATGTTTGATCAGCATCCATCTCTGCATTTGGTGAGGCCTCCGAGCAGCTAAAGTGGACATTAGTGGTGAGATTCAAATTTGGAAAGTCCCCCTTTTCCGTGTTTTGTTAGAATATGGGTTTCTGTGATCTTTAATGTCTAGACAATGTGTCTGTGCTGAATCGCAAGCATTCTGCCTTGTCCTAGCCTTGGAGGAGGACTTCATCAAGGCTTTTTTCACAAGATCTTGTTTATTTAGGTGATGGAATTACTACTTGTTTAGATGGTCTATGGCTGCACATCTTGGTCATGATTCCATCATGTTGAATATGTATGCATGCATTCTGTTGGAATGAAATTAATTCAATTCGTTCCATTTATTTATTTGTTCTGCATGTTTTGCATGAAATCCTTTACGCGGGTCCTTATAGATCCCGACATAGTTTTTTTCCTCCGGATCATTATTTTTTGGAACCCGGTTTATTGGATTCCTTACCTTTTAGTGTGGACCGTTGATTGCTGATGATCCAACGACCTGGATTTCTCCTGTGGTGTTTCTTCTGGATAGCTTCGATCCGCTTCACTTCACGCCTCTCCTCTAAGATGTTTCAACATGTCTGATGCGTTGGCCTCACCTCGGTTACTCAAACCGTCCCGATGATCTATGTCATACATGAGGCTTCAATCCTGTTGATCCATTTATATTGTCTGATGCCTATCTTATGTGCATTCATTTGACTTGATCCTCTCGGTGTGATAGAGAGACTCTCTCGGGTTTTCATCCTCTGGGTTCTGTGAGTTCTCCCCAGCGAAACTCGGATCTATTTTGACTCAGTGACGAAGGAGGGAAAGATGTCTAAGAGATGTCTAGGACCAGACCTCCCCACTACTGCAGCATGAACCGCCTCCTGTAACTAGATTTCTTTTCTGGTGGAGATTCAGTGGTGATCGCCCCGGTATTTGGGTTCTTCTACGGCTATTCTTCAAGGGGGTAACCGTATTTACATTCCTTACAGCCGTATCCATGATCTAGTTTGTAGATCTTTTCTATGTCTCAGTTTATCCTTTCTTTGATATGTATGCTACTGTATCCTTCTTGCATGCGTGTGTGAGTCCATCCAGGAGTGGACGAGGCTGACTCTTCGTGACAGACTTGATCGCTGCCACCTAGTTCAGTAAGCTCAGCCTCCTCGGATCGTTTCTCTTGTATTTTACTTCAGCATTCGAGTCTGTATTGTGTTCCTATGTTCTTTTTTTCTTTCTTAATAAAATAGTTACCCTGGTTGGTGTTCTCGCTATGCACGTAGGTCCCCTTGGGACTGAAGCTCGTTATATATGTTGTTCTTTAAATTCTTGCACCAATTTGTTTATCTTTGTCTCGATGGAGGTTATCATTCTGAATATATCATGGCTCAAACTAATCTATTAATATCCTTTACTCAAATTGTTCTCCATTTTATATAACAGTTGATCTTGGATTTTCTAGGGTTTTTATATCAAACCCCCAACAAGTGGTAACAGAGCCTTCTTTTTTATCACTACAGGTTCGACAAAGTTTTATATAGATAAGATTGATGGGGAGAATGATTTTCACTTATGGATAATTAAGATGACATCCCTGTTATATCATAATGACTTTATTGATATCCTTGCTGGCACTAGGAAAAAGGTCACCACCACTACCCCTGATGGGCAGGCCACCACCTCCTTTATAGATGTTCTTCGAGGTCACATTGTTTCTTCTTCTTGTTCATTTATGCCAAATGTGACATGATGGCCCGCAAAACTCTCAGGAGTTATCTAGAAGATTTTGATCCACGGACATGTTCACGGTTTTTGGGTGTGATTTTAACATTGTGGATGACCCTCAGGAGAAGGAGGATGAGGAACCATTTCCCCGTATGGCTAGCCAAGACTTCACGGTATTCATAACCAGAAATGGGATAAAAGATTTGGGTTATGTTAGTGACCACTACACTTGGTTCAACAGCCAGAGAGGTAGCAAGCGGACCTGGAGTAGGCGTGGTCGCTGCTTAGCCAACTATGCTACCATTTATTCATATCTTGATTTGAAGGTTGAGCACGTACCTCGTAATCTATCTCATCACCCTCTAGTGCATTTTATTGTGGAGCCTAGGGGTGACTGGGGGGAAGATTCTCCTTCTCTCTTTTATGGGTGGAGGATTCGGACTTCCAGTATAATGTTAAGGATTTTGGGGGCTGAGTAGAATATGGACATGTGTGGTCAAGACTCCATAATAAAATCAGAAGGCTCAAGGGGTACCTCTAGGTGTAAGAAACCAGTTCTTATTTTTGTGGTACGGGTTTCTTATTTTCTATTTTATTTAAGTGCTTTTGAGAAAACAAGGAAAATGGGGAAAAATCCCAAAATTTTTTACTACACGCCATGTACTTTTCCACATGTCGTGTACTTTGCCCATGTGGAATGGGTACACAGGGTGTGTAGGCCTGTCGACAATGAAGGGTGTAAAAACAGACTACACACCGTGTATAGGGTATTTACACGCCGTGCATTTAGTCGGCAGGTTACTAGTAAGATGATGGAGGAAGCCGCCAGCAGAATGACAGTACACGCCATGTAATCGGGAATACATGCCACGCACTCATGTCGGCAAGATAACAGTTCGTTGGTGGGAAAAGTAGCCACCAGGGGAATAGTTAAATGAGAAAATTACACGTCCTGTACTTGAGAGTACATGCCGTGTAGTTTGTTTTTTCTTTGCTTAAAATGGGCGGTAGCCTCCTCTATTCATAGAAGAAGCTTAGAACATCGGAGGAGAGCGGGAGCGATTTCCAGAGCTTGGAGGATCTCCTGACCGCACACCAGGAACCCGATTCATATGCCGCTGTTCTCCTTAGAACCCCACGAGTGAATTCTTCCTCCTCATTGTGTGTTTCTTACCAATTAATTCTTGAGGGAATGTTATTTGTGTTTGAACAAGATTATGTTAATCTCAGATCTACAACATTCTCATTTGTTTCGGGAGGCGTCGTTCACGTATACTGCTCAGGAGCGATCGAGGTAGGTGGTCTGATGTTCATTTCCAACTGTGGTGTTGAAATTGTGTACTGTTGTGCTACGAACCCATGTTTGGGGTATCTTATGGCTAAGGACTTGGCTATTTTAAATACCTATAATTGTATATGTAATTGAAGGTAATTATAACTTACTGGTTGGGATCACTTCTTGGATCCAGGACCACCCCTAGGGGTGCATTCCTCTGTTTAGATATTTGGATGGGTTACCCGAGGGTAAACCATACAATTTAGCATGCTTTAAATTGCCATGAGAGTAATTGTATATAATTATTTGCTTATATGTTGGGCTCAACCCGGTTACTTGTACCTGAGGGTAGTGATTTACTTCACCAGAGGGCAGTTTTCTATTTAGCCTGAGGGAAACTCTTCTCGTGCCTGTGGGCAGTAGATTCTGTGCCTGAGGGAGACACTTTTTACGCCTGAGGGAAATATTCATTATGCATGTGGGTAGATACCTAAGTGTTTCAATTCTGATTACCTGAGGGTAAGGTTTGTATGTCTGAGGACACTGATGGTTTACTTATAATATTCATTGTGGTGATATATTAAATTGAATTATTGAATGAATATTAAAATGGAAATATAACTTGTAGTTAGTTACTTTTGAGTACTTCTTAGTTTACTGGATTTACTATTGCACACCACTGTTTCACATTTTCACGAACTGTTGGGCACGCGCTATTGGTGGTTTCCTACTGGGATTCATTTCTTACACCCTGTTTGTGTCATGTCTTCAGCCCAAACAAATTATATTGCTGCAGGTGTCGATAGGGGAAAGATTCCCTACATAGGTACATGATTGTAGAAGAGGAGTAGGAGAGCATGGGACCGAGCTTAGGAATGTGATGCTGCCGTGTTTTGTTATCTCTAATTTGTTTTATTTGGATGTTCCTTGTACCTGAAGATGTATTGTATTGTGTTGTATTGAAGTATATCCTGTTATGGATAATTTCAGAGAATTAGTGACATGCTGTCACTTTATATACATGACTGATGGTTCCCTTTTACTTCAGTTATCCATTTCAGTTGTATATTGTTTACTACTTCTGTTGTTGTACGTTATTTATCTTTTTTGCTGCACTAAACTTTGAAAAATGAGGTAATAGTTTCCCTACTATCATTCCTTGGCCCTTTCTACTAGTCGGAAGCCTCTGACATTTGGGGAACTGTGCCTGAGATCATGTGACCAACCTGGTTCGGGACACCCGTTGAGTGGCATTCAGATCCAGGACGTTACAAAGTGGTATCAGAGGAGTTTTTTTTGACTTACTGTTTGGAGCCTATAGTCAGGGATAAGATGGAAATAGTAGTTGGTAATAATCTATACACAGGAGTAACTAACCCATGTACAGGGAAATGCCAGTCTACCTCGGTTATTGCAATTTTTCTGATTTTGAAATTTTACAGTTAATTTGGTTTTCACCGTTAGGGGACACACTTGTGGTGTGCTGTTTATATTTTATACATGGGTTCTATTTAATCGAAACCCAATGAGGTGATGGTATTCCATATCATGCATCATTTAGGCACATGATAGAAATCACATGTCATGCGTAGTTCCATTCCACACAGGTTCATTTGAAATTGCATGTTGTTGTGATAGTTTTTGTGCTAGAAAACCATGCTGTTGTGATAGCTACTTTGATAAATACATGCTATTTGAGAAGTTATGTTGTGTGAGGATGATAAAATGAATTCCAAAATTTGGTTCATGAGAAGTATGGGCCCTCAATAACTGGAATTTGGTGGATCATTAACGTGTTTACTTTGTTATAACATGTGTAAGACTCCAAACATTGATTCGCTGGGAGTATGGGCCCTCACAGATCAAAATTTGGCACTTGGTGTTTTCTTCAGTGTTATGGGTTTTGGAGTAGTTTCTAAGGCTTCCTGTTTGGAAAAACCCAAAATACAAGCCGTGTAGTTTTGACTACGCTCCAGGTATTCTTCTGTTCGGGAGGAAGAGAAAAGGTTTTGAGTACACGACGTGTACCCTATGTACATGTCGTGGAGTAACTACCCAGGTCATAGGCCGTGTGGGCAGAGACATGGGATGGGGAAGTTCTAGAGGGAACACGCCGTGTAGTTATTTTACACACCATGTTGTGTGGACCCTGTGTCTTTTAGTGTAACTGACAACAAGGATGGAGGAAATATTTTCTTTTACACGCCGTGTCAATGATGAACACGCCGTGTGGTGTAAGCTGGGGACCCGACCATGTAACTAACAGACAAAGGTCGGTGTTACCTTTTCTTGAACAGGCCATGTACCTGTGGGACACACTATGTAGTCCTTACCAGGGAAATACAATGTGGTTTTGGCAGTGTGGCTGGGAAGGCGGATTTGTGTACACGCCGTTTTTGGGAGTAACACGTCGTGTAGTGTCAGTTGAGTGGTCAGTTATGTCACTAACAACACGGGAATTTTGAAATTAAGATGTACATGCCATGTCTATCTGGGACATGTCATGTAGTTTGTTTAAAGGAGATCTATGTGGATCAATCGTGTGGAAGGACTTGGACATGGAAGGAGGATTCCAGTACACGCCGTGTGTGTGGACAACACACCATGTGTTTGGGGTCTTACACGAGCTGTTTTAGCTGGAGTACATGCCCATGTGGATGGCTTGTGAGGACACGCCATGTAGTATTAATACACACCATTTAGTAAAGTTTTATAAATCTTGAATGCTTTCTTTCTCCTGTTCCCTTCTGGGTCTCCTAGTTTGCAATCATTGATAATATTCTTTTAAGGCGTGTGTTTCATCATGTAGATTCATGCCTCCGAGACGACCTCGAGTTATTCTCTAGGAGAGAGTAAATGAGTATACTCTAGAGATGGAAGTCCATGGGATACCAATGGAACCTCCAACAGAGCCAGATACAGCGCAAGCCATTATACCTAACACAGGCACGAAGGCACAGTTCCGTGAAAGCTTCATGCGGTTTATCTAGACCATTTAGGGAGCACCGTAGGCTACCACATCTATGGAAGAGCTAACTCGTATCTTCCAGTAGCAGCATCCACTTATGTTTTCAGGGAATGGAGGACCATAGGCTTCGGAGTCTTGGATGGGTTCCATGCAGTCTATCTTAGAGCATCTAGATACGCCTCCAGGGTGGAGGGTCAAGCTTGCTACATACATGCTGCGTGATTCTGCCAAGAGGTGGTGTGATGTTACCACCCAGTCAGAACATCATAGAGACATGACATGAGAATATTTTCAAACAGCTTTCTATGACTTATTTTTCCCAGAGATGCAGAAGGCATATCAAGATCGAGATTTCATGAATCTGCAGTAGGGTGATATGTTAGTGATGGATTCTTCTTCCCGCTTCACCGAGCTTCAGAATTTTGCACCCGTTCTTGTAGGTGATGAGGCGTTGAGGGCTCGACGCTTTGAGGATGGTCTTAGATATGAAATCTGAGCACTGGTAATCATTTTTAGGTTGTCTAGAGTGTAAGAAATTGTGAATTAAGTGTTGATTATAGAGGAGAACCTGCAGGAAGCTAGTGGTGCAGGCCAGGGCAGTTCAGCACCAGTTTCTGGTACTGTTTCTACCGGCAAGAGGAAGAGGGAGATAAATTTCTCTCACGGTAGAAGTACTAGTCTGATTATTTCTTTAGGTGTCCATGTCATTTTCTTCCAGTGTGATATGGAGGGGCACAAGTGGACACAGTGTCCTCGAGACCCAGTGGAGTACCGAGCTTGCGGAATGATGGGACATCTGCAGTGCTTTTGTAGGGAATTTTTACTAGTGGATAGCGAGAGGGGTTCGGTGCATACTCTGCATGAAAGAGTAGGCCCAACAACTTCTTACCAGTCAGGAAATTGGGATACGTCATGACGTATAGACATAGGTGGTGGTCGTGTCTGTGGTAGCTAGACACTAGGATCGCAGAGACAACAGGGCGGGTCAGCTCAAGGTAGCCAGGCTATGTCGCAGGTCCGCAACACTGGGCAGGCATATGCAGTGCAACATACCCAATAAGTGCAGGATCCCGGACCTTCCACTGTCAGATTTACTATTCTAGTTTCTTCTTTTTTATCTTCTACACTTTTCGATACATGTGATACACATAGTTTTATATCTATGCACATTGTGGAGAGCCTTGGGATTTGTGTTTCTTCTTCTTCTTATGTTATGATGCTAGACACTCTGTTAGGGAATAGAACGGTTGGTGTGAGTCAGTGCAAGGAGTTCCCCCTTAAGGATGGTAGGTGTCACTTTCTATGGGACCTCTATGTCTTAGAGATGATAGCTTATGATGTCATTCTCAGGATGGACTGGTTGGTACCCTTTCGAGCCTTTGTGGATTGCTATCGTCGCACGGAGAGTTTCACGTCACCAGAGGGTGGAGAGTTTCTATACAAGGGAAAATGGGATGTCCAGGCGATCTAAGCTAGACCTGAGCATCGTAGGTGAGGTGGAGTGATAGCCTAGATTGTGAGTTTATATCTGGACGATTAGGGGACTTGTCAGAAATATTTCCCTCCTATGGTTGATCGTTTCAAGGATGTATTCCCAGACGATTTTTCAGGTCTACCTCCAGAACGATAGGTCGGTTTCTCTATTGATCTTGTGCCAGGAGCGGCACTGGTGTCCATTCCTCCTTATAGGATGGATACACTTGAGTTTCTGGAGCTTAAGAGGCAGTTAGAGGAGTTACAAGAAAAGGGTTTCATCTGATCTAGTACTTCTCCTTGGGGTTTGTTGGTCCTCTTTCCGAAGAAGGCAGACAGTGCCCTCAGACTCTGTGTGGATTATCAAAATTTGAACCAGCTGACGGTCAAGAACCGATATCCCTTACCAAGGATTGATGATATTTTTGATCAAATTCATGGAGAAAGAGTGTTCTCTAATATTGAATTGAGATCCATATATCATCGGTTACACGTTAGACCATCTGATATATCGCTTACATCTTTTTGGAGTAGATATGGTCTATACGAGTACTTGGTTATGCCGTTCGGACTCACGAATGCACCAGCAGTTTTCATGGCTCTGATGAATCATGTGTTCCACCGTTATCTGGAATCTTTTGTGGTAGTCATTGTGGACGACATCTTGGTGTAGTCTCACACTCAACACGACCATGCCACCCATCATGAGATCGTTTTGAGTACACTAAGAGAGCATCATCTATATGCTATGTTCTCAAAGTGCCACTTTTGGATAGACCAGATACACTTCCTGGGTCATATCATCTCAGAGGCAGAAGTTGAAGTAGACCCAGAGAAAGTTAGAGCAGTAGTTTCCTGGGAGCAGTCTAAGAACGTGTAAGAGATACAGAGTTTCATAGGGTTGGCTGGTTACTACATGCATTTTATACAGGACTTCTCTCGATTAGCAGCACCGTTGATGGGTTTGAATAAGAAGGGTGTGAAGTTTGTTTGGTCAAAAGATTGCGAGACATCCTTTCATGAGCTTATGGGAAGGTTGACATAATCCCTAGTCCTAATACTTCCTATGTAAGGGAAGAGCTATACAGTTTACTGTGATGCATCATGGATTGGGCTGGGAGCAGTTTTGATGCAGGGTGATCGAGTAGTTGCGTACGAGTCTTGGCAGTTGAGGTCACATGAGAGTAATTACATGACCCATGACCTCGAGTTGGCAGCAGTTGTTCATGCATTACGCTTTTGGAGACATTATCTTCTGGGAGAGCACTTTGTGGTGTTTACTGACCACAAGAGTCTCAAGTACATCTTCAGTCAGTATGATCTGAATCTGAGACAGCACAGGAGGGTCGAATATCTTCGGTCCATTGACTTTGATCTTGCCTATACACTGAGAAAGGGAAATGCAGTGGTAGATTCTTTGAGCAGGAGGACTCAGATACAGGCAGTTCATGAGTCTTGTGGTGAGTGACAACTTATGGCTTTGTTCTCTATGATGCATTTGCAGGTGCACAGGAGTCAGGGGAAAACCTGTCTTTATTATTTAGCTGTGACTTCTACCCTCCTGGATAGAGTGAGTATGAGACAGTTACTTGATTCATAAGGCCTAGTTCTACGGGAGTCGGTGGCAAGTGAGGACCCTCCTCCTGAATGGATGATAGGTGATTATGAGGTACTACGTTTCCACGGACGAGTGTGGGTTCTAGGGGATATACGCGAGGAGATGATGCAAGAGTTTCATACTTTAGCTTTGTAGTTCATCCTAGAGTTACCAAGATGTATCGTGACTTGACACATCAATATTGGTGGCCGGGTATGAAATGAGAGGTAGCTGGGTTTGTTACGAGATGATCCACCTGTTAGCAGGTGAAGGCGGATCATTAGAGGACAGCTGGACTATTACAGTAATTACCCATTCTGGGGTAGAAATGGGATGATTTCATGATGGATTTTGTGACCGATTTTTTGAGGTCACCTTGAGGAAATGATGCCACAGGGGTCATTGTGGACAGACTCATCAAGGTGGATCACTTTTTTCCGATCAAGGAGACCTTCGGTATTGACGATCAAAAAAGTTGTATATCCGAGAGGTAGTACGACTTCATGGGGTTCCTCTTTCTATCGTTTTAGATTGGGACACTCAATTTACATCTCGTTTCCGACAGTGTTTTTAGAGGGCACTGGTTACACATGTGCTTCTGAGCATAACTTACCACCCTCAGACCGATGGCAAGTCAAAGCATACGATTACAGGTGCTTGAGGACCTGTTGTGTGCATTCGTCCTGGACCTTGGGGCTCTCGGGAGAAGCATGTACACCTTGTCAATTTTTCCTATAATATTATTTTTCAGGAAACTATTGAGATGGAACCTTATGAGGCTTTATATGGTAGGCCATACCGATCACCCTTGTGCTGGATGGAGGTAGGAGAAGTAGCTTTACTGTGACCACATCTCGTGCAGGAGACTACTGAGTAGGTCTAGTAGATTCAGATGTAGATGACTACTGCACAGTCTTGTCAGAAATCTTACGATGTTCGACACAGATGACCCTTAGAGTTCATAGTAAGGGATCAGTTTTTCTTGCAGGTTTCGATGAGGTTGGGACACAAGCGAATCAGGATACGGGGGAAAATTTTATCGAGGTATGTGAGACCTTTTTAGATTCTGGAGAGATCCGAGCTGGTTGACTATCAGTTGCAGTTACCACAGAGGTACCGGGCCATGAACGACATCTTCCATGTATCTCAGCTCCGCCACTATCATTGATACCTGTCTCACATCTTTCAGCCTCAGGAGGTTGAGATTCAGATCAATTCATCCTTTAAGTAGCATCTGATTAGTATCGTTGATAAGAGCACAAAGGATCTCTGAGGCCAGTAAGTTCCTCTTGTACGGGTGTTATGGAAACATGGTTGAGTGCAGGAAATAATGTGGGATCAGGAGACCGATATACGTGGTCAATGCCCAGTGTTGTTCTGAGCTTTATCTTTACCACCCTTTGAATGAAAATTCTGGGACGAATTGTTTTAAGGGGGAAAGTTTCTAAGAAGCTAGTTCTTATTATTGAGGTAAGAGTTTCATCTTTTCTTATTTATTTAAGTGTTTTTGTGAAAATAAGGAAAATGGGAAAATCCCAAAATTTATGACTACACACTGTGTACTTTTCCACACGTCTTGTACTTTAGCCATGTGGAAAGAGTACACAGGGCGTGTCGGCCTGTCGGTAATGAAGGGTGTAAAAACCAACTACATGCCATGTATTGGGAATTTACACACCATGAATTTTGTCAGTAGGTGAATTGTATGGTGGTGGAGGCCACAACTGATAGAGCGACAGTACATGCCGTGTAATCGAGAATACATGCCATGTACTCATGTCGGCAAGAGAATAGTTCAACAGTGGGAAAAGTAGCCGCCATAGGAACTGTTAAATGAGAAAAGTACATTCCATGTACATGAAATTACATGCTGGGTAGTTTTTTGTTTCACTTAAAACGGGCTGTAGCCCCCCTTGTTCACAGAGGAAGCTTAGAACGCCAGAGGAGAGTAGGAGAGACGGACAGAGCATGGAGGATCTCCCGACCGCACACCGGGAACCCGATTCCTATGTCATCGATCTCCTTAGAACCACACGGGTGAGTTCTTCCTCATCCTTGTGTGTTTCTTACCAATTATTTATCAAGGGAATGTTATTTGAGTTTGAACTGGATTATGTTCATCTTAGATCTGTGTCGTTATTGTTTGTTTTTGGAGCCGTCATTCACGTATACCGATCAGGGGTGATCGAGGTATGTGGTATGATATTTATTTCCAAATTTAGTGTTGAAATTATGTATAATTGTTCTATGAACCCATGTTTGGGGTGTCGTATGGCTGAGGTGTTGGATATTTTAAATATGTAGAATTTTATAGGTAATTGAAGGTAATTATAACTTGCCGGTCGGGATCACTACTTGGATCCAGGACCACCCATGGGGGTGCATTCCACTGTTTGTCCTTTTGGCTAGGTTACCCAAGGGTAAACCGTACAATTTAGCATGATTTAAATTGATTTGATAGAAATTTTATATAATTTTTTATTATAGGCTGGGCTCAGCTCGGTTACTTGCACCTGAGGGCAGTGTTCTATTTAAACTGCGGGCAGTGTTTTACTCCGCCTGAGGGCAGTGTTCTGTTCAGCCTAAGGGAAACTCTTCTCATGCCTGTGGGAAATAAATTATATGCCTTAGGGAGACACTTCATATGCCTGAGGTTAATATTAATTATGCATATGGGCAGATACCTGAGGGTTTTGATTCTGATTACCTGAGGGTAAGGTTTTCATGTCTGAAGACACCGACTGTTTACTTAGAATAATCACTATGGTGATATCTTAAATTGAATGATTGAATGAATCTTAAAATGGAAACATAACTAGTATTTAGTTACTTTTGAGTACTTCTTAGTTTACTGCATTTACTATTGAACACTGTTGTTGCACATTTTCACAGATAGTTGGGCACGGACCTTTGGTGGTTGCCTACTGGGATTTATTTCTCACACTCTGTTTAGGACATGTCTTCGGCCCAAACAAATTATATTGTTGTAGGTGTCGATATAGAAAAGAGTCCCTATACAGGTACATGATTGTAGAAAAGGAGTATGAGAGCATGAGACCGAGCTTAGGATTGCGATGCTTCCATGTTTTGTTTTATATAATTTATTTTGTTTGGTTGTACCATGTACCTGAAGATGTATTTTATTGTGTTGTATTGCAGTGTATCCTATTCTAGCTACTTTAATAGAATTAGTGACATCCTAAAACTTTATATAAATTGCTGCTGGTTCCCTTTAACTTCAGTTATCCATTTCAGTTGTATATTGTTTACTACTTCTGCTGTTGAACGCTATTTATCTTTTCCACTGAGCTACACTTTGAAAAATGAGGGCATAGATTCCCCACTATCAGTCCTTGGTCCTCGCTTCTAGTCAGCAGCCTTTGGCATTTGGGGAAATGCGCTTGAGGTCGTGTGACCAACCAGGTTTGGGACACTCGTTGAGTGGCATCCGGATCCAGGCTGTTACACTAGTCTTGGGTTATGAGCAAGCCACCCATATACCAAGACAAAGTGAGTATTAGATCTAAAATTGATACATGAAGCAATCATTAAGAGTAATTGAAATGAGGGGACCTTTTTTGAACTTACTAATAGGAAGAACTTCTTTTTTCATTTTTTTAGTTAGGAAAGGCAGGCTAGGGAGAGATATAGGATCAAATGGATTTGTGAAGGCAACTGAAACTCTTGTATTTTTCAAGCCTATATTAATAAAAGGAGATGCTTCATTAGATCAGCCATTCATATGGAGTATAGTTCATATTCAAATGTTCTAGATAGTGTTGGATGTATGGATAAATATTTCTTCATGAAACTTCTTGTAGAACCCAACCCAACCTACAAAATGGTTATCGAAGGGGGAATTCAATGTTTATTTAGGGAACTCCTAACATGATTACTAGTACTGTGAAGGAAGGTTTGGAATCCATTCCTGCAGAGACTGAGATCAGGGAGGTAGTGTGGTCACTTTACCCATAGAATTTCCTAGGACCTGATGGATTCCTGGGTTCCTTCTATAGGGCCTTATGGGATTTGATTAAGATAGAGATGGTGCATGCTATCCATGATTTAATTAAAGGGTCCATCTACCTCTTCTTTCATGTGCCCCTAAAATGGTAATGCTAACCAAGATTAATAACCCTCACTCCTTTCAACATTATAGGCCAATTTGCATGTGTAAATTCCCTTATATTGTTTTGTCATACATTATCAATATAAGATTAGATATTTACATTCCCAAGTAGATTTTAGAAGAGAAATGTGGGTTTAATAATGGTCAGTCTATCTAGGGTGCTATCGGGCTGGATGAAGAGGTTATTGGAGGCATCAACCTGAAATCCTTTGGCTCTAATATTTGTATCAATCTTGACATGAACAAGACTTATGATAGGTTGGAGTGGAATTTTATCATTAGATTTCTCTCAAAGATAGGATTTTCTAATTGGGTCATTGAACTATTGTTTTGATTCTTCAGATCCATCAGAAATTTAATATCTTTTATGGGAATTCAATGTTTATTTAGGGAACTCCTAACATGATTACTAGTACTGTGAAGGAAGGTTTGGAATCCATTCCTGCAGAGACTGAGATCAGGGAGGTAGTGTGGTCACTTTACCCATAGAATTTCCTAGGACCTGATGGATTCCTGGGATCCTTCTATAGGGCCTTATGGGATTTGATTAAGATAGAGATGGTGCATGCTATCCATGATTTAATTAAAGGGTCCATCTACCTCTTCTTTCATGTGCCCCTAAAATGGTAATGCTAACCAAGATTAATAACCCTCACTCCTTTCAACATTATAGGCCAATTTGCATGTGTAAATTCCCTTATAATGTTTTGTCATACATTATCAATATAATATTAGATATTTACATTCCCAAGTAGATTTTAGAAGAGAAATGTGGGTTTAATAATGGTCAGTCTATCTAGGGTGCTATCGGGCTGGATGAAGAGGTTATTGGAGGCATCAACCTGAAATCCTTTGGCTCTAATATTTCTATCAATCTTGACATGAACAAGACTTATGATAGGTTGGAGTGGAATTTTATCATTAGATTTCTCTCAAAGATAGGATTTTCTAATTGGGTCATTGAACTATTGTTTTGATTCTTCAGATCCATCAGAAATTTAATATCTTTTATGGGAAAACAATATGGCTTTTTCAAAATGGTTCGAGGCTTAAGTTATGTTTATCCACTCTCTCCTACTCTTTTTATTATGGCACAATATTATCATAGAAGGTATTTAAATTGATTAATTATGGAGAGATATATTCTTCTTTATCAATCCAAATTTTAGTTCAACTGGATGTATCACTTAATGTTTGCTAATGATAAAAATTGTCTTCAAAAACGAATGTAACCATTCCATTAAGGGAATTAATACCATCCTCGAGGAGTACTGAAAATGGAGTGGGCAAGTGGTTAGCAAGGATAAAAGAAACCTTTTAATTTCAAGAAGATGCATAGAAATAAGGGTGGGGATTATAGAAAGAATGTCAGGTATAAGGAGAGGATCATTCCCCATGGAGTATTTGGGTGCACTGATCTCTCATAGGAAGACACATGCCCAACATTTTGGCAAGGTGATAGAGATAATTTAAGGCCGAATTCTTAACTGGAAAATATTTTTTTATCATTCATTGGACAAATTACCCTAATAAATAGTGTGTTTTCTTCTATTCCAATGTATGTTCTCTCCGCACTCATGGTTCCAAAGGGTGTTATGTCACAAATGGAAAAGTATCCGGCCTCATTTTTGTGGGATGCACATGTGGATGGAAGACATCATTGGGAAGCATGGGAAAAGATTTCAAGACCTTTTTCAGAGGGTGGGATTAATGTCAAATGTGTTGCAGGGACTATGGAGGACCTCCATTCTAATCTTTATTAGGAGGTGGTTGAAGGGAAGAACCTCTGAGGAAAAACATTGAAGAACGTATATGGGGTGAGTGGTAGAATCAAATTAGAATATCATTGACCACCTAGAACATGGTTCAACTGAATTTGATGAAGCTCCAAAAACACTCACAATGGATTTTGGGGAGAGGAGACATCAACTTATGGTAGTGAAATTGGATTGGTTCAAAGATTGGGTTTCCCAGATGCCCCGTTTCAGACATCACATTCATAAAAGCAATGACTCACGAAAACATCATGTATTCCATCCTAGATAAATATCATCTGTTTTTGTTTGATGATATTGTCATGAACTTCAAGCTGGATCGATGTGTCTTCACAAGGTCACCATATGGTATCTTCTCGACCAAATCATACCACGATCTGTAGATGATGGAACAAAACCAAGTGGAGTGAAGTGATGTGCTGTGGATAAAAGAACTACTATCAAAGATCAACATACTAGTTTGGAGAGTGTGGAATAATGTGTTATAAACTACATAAAAAATTATGCACTTGGGTGTGAATATTTCATCAAAATGTACCAGTTGTAGGGCACCCAGAATTGAGGACACTAATAAACTTTTTCTCGGTAGATACTGAGCAAAAATTGTGTGGTAGTTTTTTGGAAGTTTAACAGTATGGTCTCAATATGGGGACTTGGGTGCCAACTTATTCAGATGATGGTTTCAGGGTGCCACAAATATTGGCCCAGAGAGAACCGTGTGGTCCCTCATATTTGCTGTTGTATGTTGATGTATATGGGGAGAGTGTAATGGGGCTCATCACTAGGGCTATGCAGGTACTAGAATGTTCCTTATGATCAAGACCAGAAGCACTCTTATTGATCTAACCCAACTCTGTAGAAATTGTGGGACATCCCCATCCATTGGTCCCCTTATCAGAAAAACTTCTCTACCCGATGTCTCCAATAGTAGGCTGGGCAGGTGGGTGGGGTGGCATCATCATTCTGAGGGTCTTAAAATGAATTGTGATAGACCCTGCATTTCGAGTTAGAGGAATGGTGGATAGGTGATCTGGGATGTTAGAGTCTTTGCGGTTACGGTGTTTTATGATCACTTTGGCTATGGAAATTCTCTTCAGCCAAAGGAAAAGGCCCTTCTCACTGGGCTTAATCTGGGTAATCAGAATAATAGCCATCTTGTGGTGGTTGAAACTGATTTGATGGCCATCTTTAATGCACATAGTGTCTGCAGGTCTACACTGTGGTCTATTTAATTTACCATTCAAATATTTAAAGAGTTGTCTAACAACCACAAGGACATTTCTCATACCTGGTATGAAGACAGCACTGTGGTAGACCTCCGGGAATCTTATGCAACTCCATATAAACAACATTCATGATTCTCAAGAACTGGGTCTCTCCAAATGAGTGTAGTGAATCTGGTGCATCCGGATTCTCTTGGCCTTCACTATTTTAGACCCCCCATGATTCTGGGTCTTTTTTTGCTTTCTCTCATATACCTTGAATAAATCAATAAAAAATTATTTTTCAGTCAGTCAACCACTTGAGCCACATGACCAACATCGCCTTGCTCATCAATTATAGTAACATCTAAACATCAACTTGTTTCATCAACAACATCTGGTATATTAACTGAAATTCTTCTTATTTTTCTAACAATGTATGCTTCTCTCCAAGATGTTCCTTCTTCTTCAAGCCTCTAGCATAACGAACTGACATAAAGGATAACCCATTGCTCCCCTTGGGAAGCATGTAAAAAATTATTTATTTTTGTTCTTCTCCAACTGGTAACAAATTTTTGTAATAGTTTCTCTATAAAAAACTAGGAATCTTTTCTGTTCCATCATTTAATGTGTTACTGTGATGACACCATTTTCCAAAAAAAATATTGACTACCATTCCATTCATTCATAGAAAAAAAATCACACCATAGGTAAAATATGTCTTCCTGGCATCTGGGAAGAAACAATGATTTAGATATTATATCATAAATCGAGGAAAATTAAACTTAATATGATTCATAAATAAAAAAAATGATATACATGTCTGAATATAGGACCTTTTCAAGCTCAATGTTCCCATAAAAATTGCCCGATTGAATAAATATCATCATCACATGGTGGTCTGAAGAATATTATTTTTTAAACACATTATTGACACTTATTGTCCCAATAAAAGAAAACATGATGTCCTCAGATGCATGTATTCTATTACCAATTTTTTTTAAATTGAACTGAAACACCCCCTCAAGAGGACATCTTAACATATCATCCATTGCAACATAGGATAACAAAAATTTGTTATGACTTATCTTAGATATAATTTAATATTCTTTCAAATAGAAAATAATAGAATCATTCTTACAAAATTAGATAACATCAGTATTTTAATACATTAGCATATTATCATATCAAAACCTTGAAAATTCATTACTTCCTTAAGCCAAAAATTTATAGAATATAGATATTCAAAATCAATTACCTATCCTTGCAATAATTTGTGAGATTTCCCCAAGTAATAAGTATTGTTGTCTAACTCAGCATCAATATATCATCATGAGGTTTCCATTTTTTATGGTTTCAAAACAAGAGGGATTTAAGGATTAGAGTTTTAGGTATATTGACAATGAAATAGAGAGGTACTCTGTAAGTTGAAATGAAGAATAGGGGAAGAGAACGAGGGAATGAGAAGGAGGCAATTTTTCTTATGCTGAGTGAGGATGTACTCATTACCTGTTTTTAATTTTGAAAGGCAAAATAAAATAGCATGAAAAATAATTATATCCAAAATATATTAAAATGAAATATCATAAAAACAACTCAAACAACGAAAATGAAATTTAATAAGACATAAATAAAATATATTAAATAAAACTAAATGAAAAAATAGGGCGACTGGAAATAAATTAACAGGAAATCACTTAAATTCAAATAATCCTAACTCCCACTTAATGTAATCAAAACTATCACTGGGAAGTGGTTTAGTAAAAATATATGTAAATTGATATTTTGTATTAAAAATTTATAAAGATATATCCCTTTTAGGGACATGATATCATAGAAAATGATTCTTTATATCTATGTGCTTAGTCCTAGAATGACTTACAGTATTTTTAAGAAATATTAATAGCACTTGTATTATCACATATAATTGGTATTCTATTAATGTTTATCCCAAAGTCCAGTAGAGTTTTTTAATCCATAAAACTTGTGAACAACAATTGCTAGTAGATAAATATTCTTCCACAGTGGTTGACATGGAAATAGATTGTTGTTTCTTACTAGACCATGAAACTAAGTATTTTCTTAAGAAGTGAGAGGATCTTAAGGAGATTTTTCTATCAAATCTGCACCCTCCGAAATCATCATCTGACAATGAAATTAAATTAATATGTGACGTTTTGGGGTAAATAATGGATTGAAATCTAGTTCCATTTAAACATCTGAAACTTATTTTGATAGCAGTAATATTGGATTCTTTTGGATTTGATTTAAATCTAGCACAAAGACATACTGAAAACATGATGTCTGGTCTACTATTAGTTAGATATAACAAGCTACCAGTCATTACTTATATAACTTGTTGTCATCTAGTTTCCTAGTTTCATCCAAATCATGTTTTATATTAGTACACATGGGATTAGTATATATATACTATTCTCAAGCCCATACATTTTCAGTTAATTTATAATATATATACTCTAATTTAAAACATTTTCATAATATTTTTCATAAATTTTAAATTCTAAAATGAAATTTAGTTCTCCCATCATACTCATTTCTATTTATTTTTGCAATAATTTTGAAAAATTAGGAAAAATATTTTTATTAATTAAACCAAATATAACATCATCAACATAAATTTTAAATAATAATATATTTGAAAAAACACTTTTCCTAAAAAGTGTTGTATCTTCCAAACAAATATTGAAACAATTTGTCAAAAGAAAAGAACATGATCTTTTATCCAAAGCGCTAGGTTCGTATTTTAGTCCATAGATATTTTTAGTTTGTTTAAAAATATAGTTGAGGTTTTGATGATTTTTAATACCAGGAGGTTGTTCAACATATACATACTCCATCTAATGACCATTTAAAAATGAATATTTAACATCCATATGATATAATGTAAAATTCATATGAAATGCATAAGCTGAAAGGAATCTAATTTCTCTCAATCTAGCTATAGGAACAAAGGCCTCATCATAATATATACCTTATTCCTAATTACAAACTTTGGCTACTAATCTTTCATTGATTATAGTTATGATCACTTGATCATCCTATTTATTTCGAAAGACCCACTATGTTCTTATAATTGGATAATTGGTTGGCCTCTCTACAAGTTCCCAAAATTCATTCCTTTTGAATTAGTTTAGATTTTCATGTAATGCTAGCATTAAAATCATATCTTCTAAGGATGTTTCATTATTATTAGGTTTTAAATTATATAGAAAGGAAAAAAAATTATAATGGATTTCCTACATTTATTCTAGTTTATATTCTTATGTTTAAGTCTCCAATAATAGTTTCTTAATGGTGGTTCTTTAGGATTTTATATTTTCTAGGAAGATTACTTTCAAGTTCATCAGTTTTATGTTAATATAATCAAGACTAAACATTATTTATATCATCTTCAAAATCATTTTTAGGGGTTTCATGCCTCGTTTTATAAAAAGAGTTAGTGAATTCATCTATGTGATATTTTTCTTTAATGAAATTTTTAGTTTCATCAAACATTCACTAATGAAAAAATTACATATACCAACGGTTTAGAACCATTTTTATAGGTCCCCAAACTATTTATATAGCCTATACCAACAGTTTGTGGAGCCGTTGGGTGATTTGGAATGGGGAAAGACCTATCCAAACAGTTTGTAGAAAAACATTGTAAAAGACATATCCTAACAGTTTTCAAACCATTGGTATAGGTCTTTCCTAACGGTTTTCCAAACTGTTAGGATAGGTCATTTCAAATGGTTTGGGGAAACTCTTGTGAGAGGTATATATATATATAAATGTTCCAGTAGAGGATTGAACCCAGAACCTCCACATTATATATCAGTGACTTTACCACAATCCTAGAGTTTCCTTTGTGAATATATTTGGATATATATATATATATATGTAATTTATATATTGATTTATTTGAAAATATTCGATAAATGTAATCATAAAAATTAAGGGCACCTATCCCAACAGTTCTCAAAATCGTTGGGATAGACCTTTCCCAACAGTATTAAGAACCATTGGGATAGGTACCCACTATTTCCCCATGGTTTGGCCATACAATGGGGAAAAGTGGCCTCAATGTGGACATTTCCCAACAGTTTGGCCAAACTGTTTGGAAAGCCAAACCCTTTCCCAATGGTTTGGCCAAACTGTTGCGAAAAGTGGCCTCAAAGTGGGATTTTCGCAATGTTTTGGCCAAACCATTGGGAAATCCCCACCCTTTCCCAACAGTACTAGAAACCTGTTCAGAAAAGTGGCCTCAAAGTGGTTTTTTCCCAATAGTTTGGCTAAACTATTGGGAAAAGTTGCCTCAAAGTGGTCTTTTACCAACAATTTGGCCAAACCATTGGGAAAACCATACCCTTTCCCAACGGTTTTGGAAAACCATTGGGAAAAGTGGCTTAAAAGTGGGATTTTACCAATGTTTTGGCAAACAATTGAGAAATCCATACCCTTTACCAACAATATTGGTATAACATTGGGAAAAGTGGCCTCAAAGTTGGATTTTCCCAATAGTTTAGCCAAACCATTGGGAAAGGGGACATATACCAATGATTATTACAAACTATTTGTATAGATGCTTTGGTTAAGGTTAGATTTGCAATAGTGATTACATGAACTAATTCTTTGAAAATCCTTGAATTTTTATTAAACAGTCTATATGATTTAGAGGTAGTAGAATATTCCAAAAATATTCTTTCACCTGCCTTTGGAATGAACTTACCATGTTTTTCCTTAGTTCTCATGTTATATACCTTGAATCAAAAAACATTAAATTACTTTACATTTGGTTTTTTGTTATTCCAAAGCTCATAAGGTGTCTTTTTCAAAATAGGCTGAATTAAAATTCTAATCATGATATAATTTTATGTTCTTAAAACATCTACCCAAAAATTGGTTGGGATAATGTATTGTTTCTGGATAGTTCAAGCCATTTCTTTAATAGTTCAATTTCTTCTTTCAACAATTACTTTTTTTGAGGTGTTCTTGGTGAAGATAAGGTGTTTTTAATACCCAAATTTAAGAATAATGATTTGAATTCATGATCCTAAAATTCTCCCCCATGATCACATCATAGTTAAAATATTTTAAAACCATTTTATTTTTGATTAATTTGACAAAAAAATCCAAAAATATAAAAACATCACTTTTCTGTTTTAGAGAATAAACCCATATAAATCTAGAATAATCATCAAATAAAACATATAGATATAATTTTCCAGCCAAAATTTATACTCTTTATGGTCTAAAAAACATAATAATATGTTCTAAATGTTTATATGTTTAATTTTTGTTAATATATTTGAATGAAAATTTCTGTTTCTTGACAAGTCAGCATGCATCACAGAATCTGTATCTGTCAAACATAAGACTATGTAAATCAAAAACTAGTTATTTCGTAGATAATCTATATAATGTATATATATTATGGTGTCCAATTAATATATAACAAATTCATGAATCATTTTTCTTAATATTAAACCGATTAAATTTTTTGTTTACATAAGAAATGTAAATCCAAAGTATAAACATTATAAGTTCTAAGTTCTCTAAACTTAAGCAATCTATATTTAAAAATTGTGCAAAAATTGTTAGAAAAATAAACACAAAAACCATCATAAAAATTTTGAGAAATTCTTATCATATTTTTTTAAACCTTGTTCATTTATTAATTTTTGATAGATATGATCTTAGAATATCCAACAGTTCGAACTCCAATTATTTTTCCTTTGGCATTGTCAAAAAAAGTTGCATGACCTCAATATATTTGAGTTACTGAGTGATAGTTTAATGGATCTCCCCTCATAATTATAGAAAAGACACATTCCATATACTATATAGCATTTTTGTTACTATGGCTTGTCATCTGCAAAAAATATTTTGTCAAATGTTAGTTTTGGTACCCACACATTCATGGGAATAACAGTGTTAGGTAGCCAAGATCTGAGAATCCATATCTTCTTTGTTTTCCGTATATTATATCATTAGAATCATATATTCTCTTTTAAATAAAGGCTATCTTAATACCACTGATTTTCGGATTTTTCAGATAATAGTTATTTTTTACAATCCCTTTTTTTCAACAAAAATAACAAGTTGCATTTTTTTATTTGGAGACAAAATATGTCTTGGGTAGTTTATATTTCACACCCTTACTTCCTAAACCAAATATTCCATTTTTAATAAAATTTGTTCTAATGATTTCCTTTAAAAAAAATTTATCCTTCAGTAAGGATATAAGAAACACTCTTATATGATTCTAATTCATCATTTAAAACTTATATATTATTTTTTTGAATAGCATAATTTGTTGTAGATGAGTTAAAATTTTCAATTAATTCTCGATCTTGTTTCATCAAGGTATTTATCTCACCCAAAATAGAATTATGATTTTTATTTAAAGAATCATATATCTATTCTAACATAGAACAGTAGGCAACTAATTTACATTTTTTAAAACTAGAAGAATCAGAATTAGAATTGGATGAGTAATACGTTCGTACAATTTCCTCTTCATTCATGAAGCACATATTGGTTTTCAATTTTTTTTATTATTTTTATGAATTAGATTTAAATGAACTCTGGGAGTCTTTAAAAGCACACCATGTTTCATTCATAACTCTTTTATCTTTTTGTTTATAATTAATATTTTTCTATTATCTCATATTTGGATTTCTATTTCCATCTCCTTGCTAATGGAAGTAAGGCCTAATATGACCTAATTTTTTTTCATTCATAGCATCTGGATTCTTTTGACTCATTATCATACTTCTTGAATGATTTTATCAATCCAGTTTTCTTATTGTATACCTTTATTAACTTCATAGTTAACTGTTCTAGTTCTATATCAGAATCATAGGAATCTGAATTCATATCCATTCTGTCTTCATGTTTCATTTTTCTTTATAGATTCTGAGATGTTACCTTTAGAAAAGTGTACTCATTTTTCATAATTATTCTATGATCTTCAACTTTGGAATTCATTTCAACTTCATACATCATCAATGTCCCAAAAAATTCCTTTATTTTCATATATTTAACAGGTGGTGATTGTCAAATATTAGCATATATTCCATTCCCTTTAAACATTAGTACTCTCAGTACATTCAGATACTGAATAATTTTTTTGAAAGGTTCTCATAAGGCTGTAATATTGTTGATGATTTCTGTAATCCTTCCATTCATCTAAGTAATGATTTCACCATCAATCATTATAAATGTGTAAAATTTCATCTTAACCATAGAATAACTCATTTTTCTTATATTATCTGTTCCTTAATAAGAAACTACAATTGTTTTCCACATTTCATATGCAGTTGGGAATTGTAATACATGATTGAATTCATCTAGTCCGACACCACACCTAAAAACATTTATAGCTTTTGAATTCATATCATACTCGGATTCAGTTGCAACATCCCAAGTTTTTATTTTCTTAGGTATCTTATATGGGGTAATGATCTTTGAGTAAACTATGAATCAATGGTTTTTAATATAAATAATCATCCATGATTTCTAACTCCCATATTTTTTTACCACTGAAGTATGGAGCTGGAACCGTGGACATCCCTTCTCTAGGATCAGTTATTTCCATCCTTTTATAGACCATAAACTTTTTATCTTGTTATAGATTTCTCAAAATATCTCCTTTGATACCAATAGTAAGATCAGAATATAAAAAGTAACACACAAGAGGGGGGTGAATTGTGTCTTCTATAAATCTTCCACAATTTCCAATTTAGACACCCACTATATTTCATGCAGATTACTAGTGTTTTTCTCCAATTATGAAATTATGCAGCATATAAATAGAAATAAAGAACACAAAATTTTATAGAGGTTTCGGGAAAAAAGATCCCATACTACACTCTACCAATCACTCTATCAATGAGCTTGGTAAATTACACTAAAAAGTTCCACTTATCACAAGACCCAAAATATCAACAAATGGGTGTAGGAAGTTGACACCATTACAAGACTAAATACAAATCCTTCTGGTTCTTTTACAGGGAATCGATTATCCAAAACATAGATCGAGAAGCTGATACTACACGACAAGTGATTATGAGAAATTGAAACTCAAATAAATCAAAAGAGATTTATTTGTTGAAAACATCTTAATAGTCACAATTGTTACAACACACAATTGATAGTATATATATCTTCATCTTCAGAAATAATAATCTTTATTAGATAATGAATCTGAAGCGATCTAGGATGCATATATATCTTTAATTCAAAAACAAAAACAAAACTAACTTGTCGAAAGCTTAGAGTTAAACAAGATAGAACATGTATATCTCCAAAATGTTGTCTTTTTACAATGTTGTTCATTTCTTGTATCACTGGAAAAAAATCAACAAAGCATACTTGGATGTGAATCACTTATCACATATAATTTCGAAGATATATTTTTAAGGAATATAGAATGTATAAAATATTCTCATTAGTGTTCCAGATCCAAAAGAATAGAGTGATTGGTTGGAAAAATTAAAATTTCAATTGACCATATGAGGAAAAACTTCCCTTAGAAATATGATAGATTTTCTCCCATGAACAAAGTTCTTTGAAACAATCAATGAAATCCATGAATCGGTCTTCATTTCTGTCTTGACCATTGTAGTAATATCAGATTAACGTTACTGTTTGAAGAACTTCACCATTGAGGAGGAACTGTGTAGTGTAGGGTTCCTTTGTGTAGCATTGGTTTCCTTATCCATACATTCATATTTTCAAAACATAGGTAATAGAATTCTTTAGAGATAATAATCTATACATTTATCATTTTCAGCATAAAATCCCGAATGTAAAATTGATGAACCATATGTTCAACCTTCCTAAATGTAGGGTATGAACAGTGAATCCAGAGTCCAACATGCGGTTTCTTATCCATACGCTTGCCAATATCCATAGGTTGAGATGTTTTTTCAAATGTAAAATATTTAGCATGACATGTGTTTTATACCATACACAAACTTTATTCATTCCAGTGTAACGTAGCGATGGAAACTGTGTTTCCAGAATCATTCTATAATGCTAAAAACATTGAAACAAAATATAAATTCATGTAAATATCCCTGAACAAAACTTCATTAGAAAACAAATAAGGGTATTTGTGAGCATAAAAATCATTATAAATCATAGAGTATTATCGAGACAGTATATACCTAATTGTAAGGGTCTTGATTCCTATTCAAAAGGGTAATTTATCTTCGATGGTTTGAGATAAAATCAACATCAAATATATGACTATTTTTTGGGATTTTTTTGATGTAATTCAAGAATAATTTCCTAGTTTTCTTATGAATCATGAATGTGATTTTTCAATAGAACTCATACCTAGAGATACACCTATTTCAAAGACAAGATATAGGATGGCCTCAGTTGATTTATAGAAATTGAAGAAGTAATTCTAGGATAATCTTGGTAAGAGATTCATTTAGAAAAGTTTCTCACCATAGGGTCACCTTTTCATTTCATTAAGAAGAAATATGGATCAATGAAAATATGATTTTATTATCAATAAAATAATAAGATCACAATATGGACTAAGTATCCATTTCCTCATGTTGATGATTTTCTCGATCAATTATAAGGAGATCAATATTTTTACAATATTTCACAATGATTGGGATATTATCAATTAAGGGTCAAAAAATGAATATATACACAAGAAAACCATTCATATAAGTTATGGGAACTATGAATTTATAGTGATGTCATTTGGTATTAGTAATTACCTTTTTATCATGAATAGTGTATTTATATATTACCATGATCATTTTGTGATAGTCTTTATAGATGATATTATTATATATTTCAAGAGAAATGAAGAGCATGAAGATCAATTGTGGAATGTATAGAAGTCCATAAAGAAAGACAAACAATATGAAAACTTTTCCACGTCTGATTTTTATCTATAAAAGCATTCATTTTTGTGTAATATAATCTCAAGAGAGGGTATATATATAAATCCTACAAAAATAGAAGTTATTGAATGTTGGTATACACCATCCATCATGACCTAAATCCATAGTTTTCTTAGTTTGGTTGTATATCAACACTGGCTTATGGATAATTTCTAATAAATTTCTAATACATTAACCATGTTCACTTAGAAGTGATCCAAGTTAATTTAGACAAATTAATGTTAGAAAAATTCAAGAACAAAAAATAACATTATTCATAAAACTATGATTACACTACCCTATAAATGATAAGGTGTTTTGATCTATTTTGATGCATAAAAAAGGTACAATGTTGTTTCCTCATGTAGAACGATATGGTGATATTTTATACATCACTAAAATTAATGGATCCTAAGAAAAATTATGAAAATCAAGATTGGGAGGTAGCTATGGTATTTTTTCATTAAATACATGAATGAATTATATTTATAGACAAATGTGTGATATATACAATGATAATAAAATTTTAAATTGTATATTCACAGAGAAAAAGTTGAATATGTTCTATAAAGGATGGTTGATGTTTATTAAAGACTATGACTTCTAAATATATTAATACTACATGAAAGAGAACAAGGTGGATGATGATTTGAGTCGAAAAGATCATATTATCTTATCTATGACGAGGATTGAAAAATATTTAATATTTCTATATTTATAAATAATAAAACATTAATTATGAATGGAAGGGGATAAATATTATCATAAAAGAGTCTTTAACCCTCAATCCATATGAATATTGAAGAGCTGTAAAAGAAAGATGTATAACTGCAAAATAAGGTGATAATTATTCACGTGTTAAATATTGATTCAAATGGAATTATAGGGTTCAGGGAATGAGTATGTGTCCCATTATTTAATTATTTTATGAATTATATGTTGGAAAAATATCATATTTCATCATTATATATTCATCTTGGAAGTATGAGGATGTATAAATACATGAAAGATTATTCATAGTGGGATGACATGAATAGAGATATTGCAAAATATGTATCTTGATGCTTGTTATGTGAGCAAGTTAAGGTAGATAATAACAATTACAAGGGTATGTTATAACCATTACCCATAATATAATGTAAATGGGATAAAATCACCATGTATTTGTTTTCATCAGGCTTCCCAAAATGTAAAAAATCAATAATGTTATTTGGGTTGTAGTTATCCACCTTAAAAATTTAACACGCATCATTTATATCAGATAATATTTCTCACTTAATCATATTTCTTGGATATATATTAAAAAAGTGGTAAGTTCTCCTAGAGGACCAAATTTTATTCTATTTGATCAGGATTTAAGTTTTACCTCAATGTTATGGTGAAGTCTTTAATAATATATGGATTCAGAGTTGAGTTTTAGCACAAATTATCATCCTCAGAAAAATTTCCATGTTGGGATCACCATTGAAACCCTAGAGGATATACTGATATGTTTTTAATGGATTTCAAAGGTATTTAATATCAACAACTATATCTAGTTTATTTTTCATAAAAAAATCGTTTTCATTTGATCATTTGGTTAGATCCTTATGAAGCCCCTAAAAAATAAGTGTAAGAATCAAACATGTCGGAATAAAGATAGAGAACTAATTCTATTGGTACCTGATCTAGCTTAAGAAATGGAATATAATGTCAGAACAATTCAACAATATATCAAGGGAATCGCTCTCGATATAAAATTAATACTGAAAATCATCGATGATATATAGAATTCAAATTTGGTGAGAAATTATTCGTACAAATTACTACATAGAAGAAGTTTATGATATCCCAAAAGAAGGAAAAGTTTATCTCTAGGTATATTATCCCCTTAAATTTATTAATTTAGTAGGAACGATAGCTTTTCACTTGAAACTTCCACCGAACCTCTCTCAAGATCATGGCAGGTTCCTTGTATCTATATCAATTAATTATTTACCCGATCTATCAATTTTTTTGAACTCGTAGTTTTTATTATGGATCAGGACATTTCCTATTAAGAACAACCATTAGAAATTTTGGATCACATCAATAAGTTCCATATAACTTGATTACTCACCAGTTTAAAGATCTCTAGAGGAATCAAATATTTAAAATAGCTGCGTGGGAACTCAAGGATGTGATGAAATTGAGATATCATCATTTTTTGTATACGAGTAATGTAATTTCAAGGGTGAAATTCATTTTTTGAGTGAAAAAATGTAACACCCTGATATTTTATGATATATTTATCTTCAAATAATTTTCTTCTATAGCATGGGATATACACAAACCCCAATTCAAAATAAACCATAATATGGTATACCATTATAACATAGTCGTTAAATTAGTCGAGGGAATGGTAAATTTTTTTATAAAAAAATATGCGTAATGTTTTTAGATAAATCAAATTTATTAGTAAATAAGAACCCAATTTTTTTATTAAATTCATTATATGCTTACAAATTAAATTTTCCTCAAAAACGATTTTTATTACTTTTTGTGAGAAAATAAAATAAATATTTTTTTAATCTTTTAGATAATTGATTTGAAAAAATGAACTTCAATTTTTAAATCATAATTTCAAAAATATCTCAAAGTTAATTTTTGATAAATTTCTAAAAAGATTAATTTTTCTTTGAATAGTGAAAATTATTGATTTCCCATAAAAACTATCTTTTTGAATCAAGAATTTTGAATGTTATAGTTTGTTTTAAAATAATTTTAAAAGTAAAATTATTTCATTTATATTATTACTAATATAATTAATTATCATTAAAAATAACTTATTGTTTTATTTTGTTTTAAAAATGTGTCATACTTAAGAAAACATTTTTTATGGAAAATTGTACTTCATCATGTTTTGTGAGTTTAATTTATATTAAATTATATAAATTCTATGAATTGAATATTATAAAATTAATTCCATATTTGGATTCATCATTTTGAAAATTTTTGTTGAGTAAAAATTATTTTTTTCATAATTAATAGTAAAAACAGTAAAAATTTATCATAGCGATTAAGGTTAAAATATGATTGCCAAGGGGTAGGGGGTTAAACCATGATATAAGGATAAATTTTCCAATTAAAATTTTATAAATCCTAAGTTATTTACATATTTAAACTAATAATGTATAACATTTTAACACATGTCCATTTTAAATCATTTTTCTTGAGTTTCACATTATTATGTTTTAATATTTTAAAAAACATCATGTGTGTCATCTCCATCACTTAAAAAAGAAACCCCTAGTTTCTATTATCAACACTAATATGGTACATATACATCAACCAGAACCTTAAAATTTTCTTATAAACATCATTATACACAATTAAAGTGGTTCTTGTATTCATAAAATCCCATTCTAAAGGTCCTTAAGAAAGGATCTAAATATGGCCTACCAAAGAAGAGGTAATCATCCTACCCAACCTATTTCAAATTATTTATTCATATAAGTACTATAATTATATAGTATTAAAAATAAAATAATAAATTTAATATCCTAAATATACATAAACTTTATTATTATTATGGAATCAACATTATTCACCCTTTATTCCATCAAATGGTAAGTGAAGTTATCCCTCATGCAAACGTGTTGACTACCGCGTCCACACAGCGATACAATTTATTTTTTATCACAATATTTTTTTTATGGTTATTATGTTGGTTCTAATTTTTATTTATTATATTTATGAAATAATTATTCATCAAGAATTATAATACCATATCTATCTTCTTACATTCCAATCCACTATAAAACAATATCATCACTCAGGCACACGTGCAGACTACCACCTCCATGAAGGGATGCAATTAATTTTTCATTTATTCTTTAAATTAATGATAATTAGTATATATTTATTGAATTTATATTATATTACAATGATTTTTTAAGGTAAATTAATTTTTACCTTTCTTTTGTTCCATTATACGAAAAGTGAAGACATCATTCATGCGTATGTACGAACTACCATATCCAGGAAAGGTGTAATTTATTTTATAGTCTATAAATTTAATGGCTGAATCAATATATATATATATATAATTAATATATATTATATTTATATCATTATTTAAATTATATAGATTATAGAACCATGATTAATGTATATGTATTGGAACTACCAAAACAAAATTCTCTTGAAAAACAGAACAGTTGACACCTGAAAATAATGATTTTAATAAAGGATTATTAATAAATGGTAATTGAAGTGTTATAAATGGATAATATATGATATTATAAATATGATATTATAAATATGTACATGATTATGGTATATAATTATAATAAATTTAAAATTATTATAAATGAGGTTAGAGTAGTTTCTGAGGAAGTCTAACTTGAAGTAATGGATTTATGTTTCAATTTCATTGATTATCGAGATTGTTTACGGTTAAGTTTTCAATGTTAAAATTTTATGATCTATATATCAATAATACCATTAATTTTATTCACCTATATATATTTTTAGATATTTCATTCTTTCCATTTAGTTTATTTTCTTTAATAACTCAAGATACTAAAATAATATTTTTAATGAAAACCTACTTTATTTCTTTCTTTGGTTGAAAATTGTTTTTCATCCACATCCATGATTTCTAAAATTGTTTTCCATATTTTTTTAAATTATTTTAAGATTTTTTAAATTCATTTTTACTCATTATTTATCTTTTATATTTTCTTAATTGGAATATTCTGGTCGTTTTCCAAATGAGGTACTTTTTACTTTTTTTCTGAAAATGTGAAAGGAATATATATTTTAATGTGCATGACATGAATCAAATTTCCTACTATCATGATAAGTTAATGAATTAAACCTTAATTTACATATTTGGAATATTTTTTCCAAATAATTTTTTTTATTTAATATTCAGAGATTTTTTTTATTTTCAATAAATTTTATAATGTGAAAAGGTTATTTTACACAAGAATTGTTCCAAGTAATCTTTTAAAATAATTTTTCTTCTAAGATGACATACTTTGATGTTAATTATGATTTAATAGAGATATGATTAAATAATACCATTATTATTATTTATATGGATGTTTTATGATTATGATATTAATATATTTATGAAACCCATTTATTTTTTAGGGTTTATGCTATGATGAAATGTTCAAATGTTCATGAAACCTGTTTTCCTTTCATAGGTTATGATATATTGAATGTTTTATTATATTTGTGATTATATATTTATGATTTCAATTATTATAAGGTATATACTATAAATATATATCCCTTTAATGCATTAGGTAAATATAGATATATCATGAGATAATAATGACTGGTATAGGGAGTGAACCTAGATCAGCAAGAGAATTTGTCCTTAATATTTTTCATTGGAGTTAACCTTTAATAAGTACATAATTAAATGAGTAGTAAACCCAATCCACTATGATTTTATTGGAAGGGATCATTGGCTATGGAAATTATTTTCTACACTTATGTGTATGCCATAAACTTATGCCTTATTCCAATATTATGTTCTTATACATCACGTTCATAGATTCCTTTATGATTCATATCATATGAATTTCCAATATTTAGGCAATGAATCTTTATTATTATATATATATATATATATTATTATGTTCATGGTTTTCACTTGTTAATATCATGCTCTAGAACACTTATTCTCATGTGATGCTTCAGTGATCATTGATATATTCCTTGTTTTCCCATAATGAGCATCTGAGATCACCATTTCTTATGTTTACTTTACCCTAGTTATGATTATTGGTTTTATGTATGACTTTTATAAGAATAAAACAATTTGGGAAGATATATTTGAGAGATATTTAATACATTTCATAAAATAAGAAGATTGTGTATCTATTATAAAAATACACATAACATTTATAGACCTCAAGAATGCATTTGTAAAATATGTTGAATATTCATTTATTAAGATGAATTATCTATGTATAAAATATATGACTCACTATAATGGTGTTGGTGTATTTTGAAGAAATAATGTTTATTGGATCGAATGAATCATAATGAAAATATTTTTAATAATTCATGAAACATGAGTATGAAATTTCAATGATTGAAGAGCTGGAATTTTTCACAGTATAAAAGAGGTGTAAAGAAGGAATGAAACATTTAACATATAATAAAAGTATGATAAGGAGGTTATAGGAAGATTTTTAATGGAGAATTCTAAGGGAATGACAACTATAGTTTTAACCTTATTGAAACATTCATGAGATGATGAAGGAAAAATATTTAATATCATAAAATATAGACAGATCATTAGGAGCCTAATGTACTTGACAATGACACATCCCGATACTATTTTTTCCACGTTCCATGAAGCATGGTAAAAATTTAATCCCAAGGAAAGATAATAATTTTAAGTGAAAAAATACAAATATATATCTTGAAAATAGTGGATTTTGGTTTTTTTATAAATAAAAAATATCATACTGAGTGATTGGTTTATTCTGATGCATATTGGGACGATTTTGTAGATGACCTAATGTTAATGTCAGTTGTTGTATTCTACCACAACATATTGTGTACAAATAGTATAAGAAAGAAAAAATATTTCATTTCTTTGATATCAATGTGAGATGAATATATTATCACTAATCAATATTGCATAAAATTTATGTGGATGAATTAGTATCTTGAAGATATCATAGTAAAAGTGATGTATATAGTAAAAATCAGTTGTTATAATTCAAGTTATTTAAATCATAGAAAAAATATTATATATCACTCATAGAAAAATCACATTAAAGTCAAGTATGATTTAAACATGGAGAAGTTAGACAAGGGTTGGTGATGTTAAAGTTTCTATAGAACTTTAGGTAGAATAAATTCTAAGAAATACCTTACCTATGGAAGTATTTAAAGGATATTGACTAACTCTTAGAGTCCAGTGAAACCCTCACACTTAAATAGTGTAGATGTGAAAACCCCACTCTAGGTGGTATTGTGTGTTACTCAATGTCTTCTAATATGTGTTCTTTGACATATTGAATACCACAAGGGAGTGACCATAAAATCTTCTAATAAAGGGGGAGAATTCATATTCATGAAAGGGGGAGAAGATAATTGGGGGAATAGAGAAGAATTAGGTTTTTTCAATATGATGATGTACAAGATGTTCATTTAAAATAGATATATCATGACATTTTCCCCTATGGGGTTCATTAAAAAATTAGTTACCAATTGGGATTGAATAAGGAATTGGTTTTTCAAGTGACATCATTCAAGGAAATGATGAAAGGATTCTATTGTAAAGGAAGAGTTTTATCATTAATCTTGAGAGATAATGAAGTGGTTCTTTTAGAAAGGTATAGTTATGTGAAAGGTAGATTCAAGAAATAAGTTAATTATTGATAAACCTTTCAGAATATTCCTTTTTATCACACCAATCATGGATCATGTGGTCTTAGAGTATATGTACAATAAGTATTTGATCAGTATTTTGAGTCGTAAGAGGTGAATTTTTATTAAACACAGAAGAGTGAAAAGTTTTTTTAAAAAGCTATCAACAAGAAGATTAATGTTGTATAAAATGGTGAAGAATTTTTTAAAAATCAAAATGGGGAACATTTTGGAAAAAAATCATATAAGGTGATGGTGCCATGTTTTTGGGTTGATTGTGTTTATTTTTAAATTATCTAGACAAGGTTAGTTGTGAAGTTCCAAATTATTGCTGACATTTTTTGTTGAAATATTTATAGGGCAGAGGTATGAAATATCTGTATGATGTATATGATGTTTATCATATAAGGTTCCAGTGAATCGTAGTGTTTGAGAAAATTTCAGGGTCTCAAATTTGGAGGAAGGGAATCTTTTTATGAAGTAAAGTAATGATTTAGACAAAAATGATAAAGTTACATGAAAAGGTGAAGGAGATTCATGAAATCGCATAATGGTGATTGTTTGAGGTTATCTCAATGAAATTCAACTATGAAACAAGCTTCTAGAATTTTTTTACATTTCATTAAAGTTATAGTTGAGAAAACATGTGAGATGGATGTTTCACGATGATAATGAGTTGCATGCTAAAGGAAACATAAAATAATTGAATTTCAGTGAACTAGGTAAGTTTTACATTGGTTCAGGGAAATGAAAGGCAATTTCATAGAGGATTAACCACATCTATAAATAGGAGATTTCCCCTCTCATTTGGTCCATCCAATTTTTATTGAATAATAAGAATATTAATCCACATAAAAGTTATGATAAGGCATTTCTTGTATGATGTAGTGAATTGAACATCAGTTTCACATAGAAAAGATACATGTTTCTATATACCAATGTGATTTTTGTGACAACCAAAAGTAGTATGAAAATTTTGAGATCCATGAAAGCACAAAATTTGTGTGAAGGTGTAGAGTTCCAGGAAAAATTGAAATGGTGCTTAAAAATTATGGAAGTTGCACGAAAGTTGGGTATTGGTTATTTGAAAGTGAATTCCATATTATTTTATGATAATCCAAATGGCATGAAAAAGTCGGAATTTCTATTAAAATTATAAAAATTTGAAAAATTTGTGAAAATAGAACAAAAGTTGCGCAATTATTGCATGAAATTGAAAATTATGTGAACTAGATGAAATTTCCTATAATTTTTGTGGAATGTTTATATTCCTAATGTGGATGAAATTTGATATTCATGAACAAATAAATAGTTTGTAAAAAATATTTAATCAATTAATCGACTGATGAATCTTCTAGAGGAGTAGTGAGTACACTTCAATGGATAGAGTACTGAGCTTTCCAAGTGTCGCTATTAGTAAACTAGAAAGGATATTGTGTTTACTCCAAAAATTGTAACAATATTGATATATAGTGGATATAGCACATCGTTAAATTTTCATTGAATGATTATTTTATTATCCTAGTTATTGGTGAAATAATTAAAATTGATGTGTCTCATTTATGTTTTCATTTATGATCATCCATTTATATTAGGAGAGGGAAGAGTTTTTTTCAACAGGGAAACAAGATCCAAATAAGGGAGCTTTTCAATCATTCATACCAAAAATTTACCTCCACTCTCAGGTTAGAAATCCTATTGGATCATGTTTGTTGATTTTATTATAATAGGACTATCCCTAGTCTGTGAATATCCCACCTACCTTTAAAATTGGTGTGTAGAGGTTTCTAATGTGACATTTCCTATTATTTTTGACAAATTAGTTTCTTACGTAATAAAGTGTAATGGTGGGGATAATTGTAATAAGCTATGTCATTTTTGTTTATAATTTTATTTTTATATTGTTTTATTTTTATTTTTTATTGTTTTGGAATTGAAATTTTAGATGTTAAATTTTTTTCCATATCAAACAATTACTACACGATTAGGGGACACTGTTCCTAATAACCATGCATAGTTTTCTAGTTTTTAGAAATGGGTTTTTCAATGTTGGTGCATTACTCGTCAAACCATGTGGGTTCTATCGATAAACTGTGAAACTTAGTTTTTTTTTCTTCGGGGTAAATTGAATGGTTGGTGTAAAATTAAAGAGAACCATCTAATCAATTCATGTGAGTTTTATAAGTTCATTTCAAGGTATCTCACAGAGTTGAGGCATAATTTAATAAAATATGATGCCTAACCATGTAGTCTACCCAGACTCACTTAAAATTTTAATTTTTGACCTTTTCAATTGTCTATTTTAAGGTTTTTCTCCTGCCATTATCACCATTCATGTAAACGACATCCATAAGTCTCTATGGAGAGATCCTCCCTCTCCTATGATTTCTCCACATCTTTTAATTAAAAGTGATTTCTTTTAGGTAATAACCTCTTACTTCCTCCTTTAACAAATCATCTCTTTCCCTACCCATTTTTTGGGGTTTCATTCCCCCCTAAGAACCCTAATCTCTACACATGAGAGATTTAGGGTGTGGTTTGGTTCTAACATACAGTTTTTGGTATGTTGGGGCTTATAGAGGGTTATTTCTTATTTTATTTTTTCCTTCACCATCGAAGGAGAGCTATTTTTAATTTAATTGAGGTAGGCACTTCTATTTCATTCCATTATTTCAAATTCAATAAAATAGTCGGTTATAAAATTCATTTTCATTGAAATTATAGTTAGGAATAATATATATGATGAGTTTGAAAAGTGTTCTTTATGAATTTATATTCTTGGAATAAAGTATTTTCTCTAATAATTTCATGTATTACATTGAAATTTTTATTTTTTTATTCCAATAATTTTTTAAATATCATAATAGGATTATTTTAAATTATTTGGACTGAATATAATGGTCCTTGTAACTGTTTTGGTTATAAAATATTAAAACCAAATTTATAAAAGATGATTTTGGATAAAGGGGTTTAATTTAATTTTAAGTGATTTCAAAATAATTTTTTAATGAAAATATTTTTGTTTCTTAATGATTTATAAATAGTGTTTTAAATATTTATTTTTTGAGAATATTAATAGGGATTGGAAATTCTGGTCAAATTTATTATGAAGTACCATTTGGTACCTTTGAAAAAAAAAGGTTTGATACTTGTGAGACTCTCTTTGTACCCCTTGTGTTGTTATCCCCTTTAATGCATTGTTATAAATTATTTGATGGTTTTGTTACGTTAAATGAGCTTGTTTTTTGTGAGTTTGTTGTAATTGAGGGAGAGTTATTAGTTTTTACTTTTATATAGATATGTTCTTGATTTTTTTCTCACCTCCCCTAGAGTTTAGTCATGGGAACCCGTGTAAAAAAGTGGGAGATCTTGTTTCATGATACATTAGTTCAAGGTATACTTATGATAGTGTCTTCATAATTTAATGACACTATATGGCTAGGTGGGGGGAGGGGTTCCCCTCTATGATGATAATATGGGAGAGTTGGTTATTTTTTGATGATTCAGATATATTTTAGGTCGGCGGTTGGTCTAATGTTGTTAATTATTTTTAGGATTTTCTCAATTTAGGACCTAGGGAGTTTCCAATGACACCTATTTCCTTAGATTATCATTATATATAATGGATTCCCATGTCAAATATTTTTGCATCCCCTTGCCCTTATCATTCTCATAGCACTATTTTCATCATTTTCTTTTTCTATATTCCTTTTATTTAGGGAATCATGATTTAATAGTGTATGTAGTAAATAAATATTCGTCTAATTTTCCTAAGTGTTTCTCAATTGTTTTTTTGGAAAGATATTTTCAAATGAAAATTGTAATGGTTGGTTTAGTGTCTTGGGTTTTTAGTTGAATTCTAAAAACTAGTTTTGTTTTATTTTTCAAAAAATCAAATGTTGATATTTTCCATGGTATTTCAAAATAACTTTTCATAATGAAAACATTTCTTTATTTATGAATAAATTTGCATGGTTTAATTTTCCAAAGGAATTATAAAATGATTTTTTCCATTTTATTTCAAACTATCATTTATAAAACATTTAATAAAAAGAATTTCATATACTCCTTCATGTGATCCTACTGAGCTACATAGCTCACACCATATATATTTCTTCTCTGTGTGTTTATTAATGATCTTGTATTATATATAAGTTTTAAATTCCATTCATGGTGTGGTTATCAATATTTTTGGATATCAATGGGTGAGTTGAGATTTAGTGAGTGACTAAGGCTAATTTAGAGATGTTTCGGCAGTATGGTTTAGTTTGTGGTTTTTTGGGTTATTGATTCATTAACTAATTTGGTTATCCATTTCATTAATTTTTTCACTTTTTTATTATATTTTTGATGATGTGTTTTTTATAAACATATGTTGGATCATTTTATTGGTTTTGAATTGTCTTATCCTTTTATTTATTTAGTTCTACTTGTTCCAATTTTACATGATATTTATCTTATGGATGGTCTACTTAGGATTCATAGTAAAGGATATTTTTTCATTTATAAATATGGTTTGAGGGAGAATTTATTCCCATGTAATATTACATTGAATCTTATGAACTTGTTTCTAGCATGTGGGGATCTATAACACCCTTCAAACATTGTCACATGCTAACCATAGTGATATAGAATGTTGACCTAGATTGGTTTGTGAATATTTCCATCCTAGTTTAGGATTGGTTTTGATACTAGATAGGGTGATGATATCCTATTGGTCTATCTTATTATATATCTACAAGATTAACCATGAATCACATGACCTTGATCTTATGGTTATAATATTTTCATTAAAATCTTGGAGTTTTTACCTCATCGATGAGAGCCTTATGGTCTCTAAGGAACATAAGATCTTGTGGTATATATTTTAATGGTGGAATTGTATTTTCATCACTAAATATATATATAGTTATTAAAATATTAAGACTCTAATATCTCATATAATTTTATTGGAGGTAATATATGGTTGATGCATTGATAAAAAAGATATATGGAGATGTTTCTTCTGTGGCTGGTAATGAATAAAACATGATAGAGAATCTCGGAACATTGCATATAGACATGGAGAAGGTTGGTGGTGGATTTTTCATATATTAAATTTTAGTATACTATAATTTATTCCAAAATATATATAAAGATAATTCAAGTGATCTTGAGGTGGAGTGGTAGATAGATTATATTATTTATGGAGATACTCTTGATGGATGGTTGGAAAATGTTTAACATCATATGTTATTTCAACAGAATTTCTTTACTCTTTGGTCCATGCAAGGGGTGGTTCTATGTGTGTTCCATATCTCAACATGGGTAATAAATCCATGAATTTCTATGATACATTATACTTTAAAAGGGAAATTTTGGTGGCCTAGTATTCAGAATTTGATAGTAGAGTATATGTCTCAATTTCTTATATATCAATAAGTTAAATTGGATCATTGAGTTCCAGTTAGTTTTTTTAATCCTTTAGATGTTGTATATTGGAAAAAGGGAATATAACCATATATTTCATGATGGTATTAGTACAATAATAGTTTTTACTTGACATTATAAGGATTCTTGTGGATCTATTAATAAAGTAATTTCATTTTTTTGCTGATTAGGTAGTTGAGAAAGATGGATTATTTGGTGAGTCTTTATATGAAAGTGGTGGTGATAATTTATGGGGTTTCAAAAATAATATTTTTATATCAAGATCCTTGTTTTACATTGTATGTTTGAAACTCAATTATTCCATAGCACAATACTCCATCCTCAGACAAATGGTTAGACAAAGAGAATGATCCAAATGTTGGAGGACATGTTGTGGGTATATATCCTCAATTTAATATGATCTTGGGTGATGAATTATACATAAATTGGATTTATATATAACTGTTTCGCTCACTAATACATGTTCAGGTCACCGTAAAATTAATTATAAAATTATCCTTTAGATCTCCTTTTTTATGGATTGATGTTGGTAAGATGATGATCATTAGACCAAATTTTGTGTAGTGTATGATACAAAATGTGTAAGTTATTCAAGAGAAAATAAAAGATATACTATATCATAAAATGAATTATGAATATTATATTAATTGAAACATATTGTTTATGGTTGGTGATTATGTTCTCTTAATGGTTTTCCCTCACCATGGACAATTTATATTTATTAGTAGTGATCTTTATCCATGGTGTTTTAGACAATTGAAGGTGTTACTATAGATTGAAAAACATTTGTACAAGTCGGTTCTTACACCCTATATTGATCAAGTTCAATTTATCTTCAATGTATCAATGATCTAGATTTATATTCATGATGATTCCCATGTTATCAGTTGGGGTTAGTGGGATATTGAGGAGGATAGAACACTTACAGAATTGACCACATAGATCCACGAACAACAAGGAAAGTCTTTTCGTGGATGATTCATTCCATAAACATATGTTTTATGGGGGAATGATAGGTTGGATGAATGTATATAAGATAGAATATAATCATATATTTAGGTTCAATACCTGAAGTGGTTTTGAAACTATGTTTTAATTAGTTGATGTTAATTAAGTTTCATGTACCGGTTTAACAACTTTTGATAGGAAATGTTTTTTTATATATATTTCACATGATGGTTAAATATTGTGAGAATTACTTTATAAATTCAATTTTTTCTTTGATTTTTGATAAAAATAATCATTTAAGAGGTATCAACATGTAAGGTATATATTTCTAGAGATTTACCCTTACATTGTATTTTTATGAAGGTCTGATAAAGAGGAATGTGATGACTCAAATTGGGAAAGCATTAAACCTACTGAAAAAAATAAATCCATAATTTTTTAGATAAAAAATAATTTGTTTTGAAAATGGTTTTTTTGTATTAGGGTTCAGGTATGGTGTCACCACTACCATTGGGAACTAGAAATTGCAACATTATTTTAATGATTATGATGTGACTATTTAAATCATTTCATAGAGATATGAGGATGAAATATTATTATCATGGATAAACAATAATGAGAAAGAAGATACGACATAATTTTAAGTACTTATTTATGAGGGATTCATAAACCATGCTAAAATACATTACATTTCATTATTAATGAACTTCAGTTGAGTATGAAATTAATTGGAAAATGGAAATGGATTGTGGGATAAAATAGAATACACTATAAAATTCAAATCAACCCTTTAAACAATGTTATTACTACATAAAGAGTAATAATGTGAAATAATTCATTGCAGATCATAAAATTTGAAAGGGATGAACCGATGATATTTAAGGGGAGTACATGAATCATGACACTATGTTTCATAGATCCCATGAAAAATATAACTGATTATGTCGTAATTCATATTATTGTGATATAATTTTTTATTATTATAATTAATTTATATATTTGTAAAACTCTCTCTCATTTTATTTAATTTATTATTATCTCTCATGATGGTAGGGACCATTTATAAATACTTGGGTTCTCATTTGATTATTTTTTATTTTCAATATTTGTGAAACTATTTCTACATAGATCGTTGTACTATTATCTTGGTTTCTAATTATTTTCATTTTCATCTATCTCCTTAAGGATTTATATATAATAATAGAAATAATATTAAAATGGTATTGATTTATAATATGTTTTTATGAGGTTTTCATGAGCATGCTGATATTTTAGTATTGATATTCATTCTTTGATGATGTGATTATTCAAGAATTATATTGAGGTAGGGGATTCATAAAATATCTTTCATTTAATTATGCTTATATGGAATTATCTTGATTTAGATTGTTTGAATAGATATATGTAATTTGTTTAATAATATAAATTTAATTTGAACTTCAGAGGGAAGTGAGAATGATGAAATGTATGTGGTAACTTATTTTTACCTTTATCAAATTATTACGGGATATGAAGTTATTACAGATGTGTAGTAACAATAATTATTTTGTATTATTAAATTAATGGGCACATGTTGTGGGAATGATGTAGTTATCTTGTTGAAGTTTTTTCAATGTATATGTAATGAATTAATTAATGTATTAGTTTACGAATAAGAATGAAATGGAAAATGTGGTCAGAAACAAACAAATAAAATGAATGAAATAATTACATAGAGAGGTAAATAGATTCTGCGGTAAAATTAAAATTTATTTTAATGTGTAATAATTAAATTGTTAATGTATTAAACATAATTTTTTGGTGAATATTTTATTACATGCAATGATTAATAGGTGGAAATTAAGTGATTAAGACAATGTATGTGGAGGATGTTAATAAAAAACTTTTTTAGGACCTAGAACCAAAGTATGGAATGTTTTGAGTTTATATATAATATGATATTCTTTTATTTCACCATTTGTGGATATATTAGTCATTAATTATATACACAGCTATTAGTTTCAGATAACCTTACTAATTCCTATATAGATTTCAGTACTGGTTGACCCCCTAATGTCTTGGATATTATTGAAATAAATTATCATCTACTCCTCCTCTAATGGTATCCCATTTGGTGGTTTTAATATTTAAGTGTATGTGTTTATGTGGTTACTGTATGAGGTTTTTTTTTGGATTTGGTTACTATATAATGAGGTTACAGTAGTGTTACAATGTGGTATATGGGGAATAGTAAGGGATGTGATCTCCAAGAGGAATGATATTAGGATTTGAGTGAAACTAGATCAATGGTGAAGTGGGTGAAGATCACCTTTACCATTATAACTTTAGGATTTACTATAATTATACTATACTCATATTTAGAGAGTGTTATTGTTTTGAGTTGGTATTTTGAATGATTTGAGATAGGATAATATGTAATTTATCATATCTATTCCCCAAGGTTTAAATATGATTCATCCGCATTGACATAAGAGTTATTTGGGAGGAACTAATTGAGTATAGTTCATACTAAACCATAGTTGTATACACCATTTTTTCTAGATTTAAAGAATATTTCATACATCTGGTTAGACTTTACTAGATCATAGATTAGTGGTTTTGGATATTTCATGAGTTACAAACACTTTTAGTAACGGTATATTTTATTTGTATCGACTTTCGTATTTTGTGTTTTACTTGATTGTATGACATTAAATCCATTATAATTGTATACATTAACTCTTTGGGTTTTATTATTCATTTTTTTTGGGTGTGGATTTATTGGATTATTTTTTTCATGTATTTAAAGAGGGTAATTCCCACAATGTTTCATTTTTCTACCCTAAATTCCAATCACCAACCCATATCCTATTAGAGTTGGGATTTGGGGGTAACACCTTATATCATCGCTGACTTAGGGTGAGTCCCAGTGGGGTTGGATTATTAAAATAAAGAGGAGACTCAATATCACTTATTATCTTGGTCTTGATCCTCTATAACAGTCAACCAACAACCCCTTTTTCCAATTAGGGGGACTATTACCTAACTAGTGTCATATAAAATAATTTCTAAATGTATACATATAAGGTGTACATGTTTGATATGAATATAAACTAATTTTTGAGATATCATAACATGACCTAAAAAATATATTGTTGTACATTCATGTGTGCTCATTACAATAGTGATATATAAATATCTATCCTAAAGTTCCATGAAAGACATAAAATTAAATCAATAACATTTAATACAAAACATAGGAACTCAAATTTTGTACAATAACTAAATCATGTACTAATCTATGTGTGCTAAACACTTCACTATGTGGTATAATTTACATTATTTAAGTCTCTAACAGTGATTTTCATATTGATGGGAGCATCATTATGATTCAAGTTCATAGGGGAAAATTATTACGGTTAATTTTTCACTCGTAGTCCATAGAGATAAAATGATATATCCTATATTTTTAGTGAGCATCAACATGGGTTTTATGAGGGGATAAATGGATAGGGGTATTTATTTTCTATTATACCTTGATGGAAGATAACTTATGTCACATATCTAATTATTATACTCCAGGGTCTCACCATAATGGAAAAGAAATAGTGGGAGTACCCTCACTAGTCGAAACAAGATAGAAAAAGATTCCATCCCATGTTATATTTTATACTAATGAAAATACCCTAACCCTTACTACTCATATTCATATTAATATACCACACCCTTTGATTCAATATAAAAAAATAAAAAATATTATGTGTAGGAGAAAAAATATAATTATAAAAGAGTAACTAACATGTAACAAAAGCATAAATCAACCAAAATTTATAAGAAATGTAATCATCAACAAAACTCATAAAGTTTATAAAAATATATTATATATCCCATTTTCATTGTCCATTTATAGTATTATAGTTAAATTTATACAAGATAAGTTATTATCCAATTTATCCAAAGAATAAAAGTAGAAAAATAAATTTATTTATTTTGAAATTGTTTTATTAGTGTTAAATGCCAAAGAAATGTATACAAACATATTCCTAAATTCTTTTTTCACTCAATAAAAAATCGCTCCCCATTTATTAGTGTGAAATTGAAAATAAATTTATACAAACATTTTCCTAAATTTTTTTCACTAAATATTCCTAGAACAACTCATACATGCTCAAATTTTCATTATAGAGTACATAGAAGTAGGTTTAAGTAACCTACCTACAGTGATGATCTTAATTTTCATTGATAATATCACTCAACATAGTGAGTCCAAAAGGATGATTTTACTAAAACCTCAAAAACATGAAAAAATGAGTATTTGTTCACCATAGTTTATAGACACAAGATTATTAAAAAGTATTATTATAGACTACCTTCACATTAACTTCCAAATCTCTACAAATCCAATATTGTGATGTTTCATATGAAGACGAAGATATTTAACAATGGAGAATAAGATGGAAATACGGTGAAAAGGATATGATAGGTTGGATTTGTTGAGTGAAATATGGGGGGAGGTAGGATGGTGAGATTTGTTTTATGAATTTTGAAATGAAATCACAAAATTACCTATAAAGGACATTAGGTACTTCACTATTGTTCTAGTGGACCTTCACTGAAACTCAAATGACAAAAATATTTCTTGTAGTAATGACTAAATTATTATATGTTTTATGACTATCCAATGGAACTTTAGTGGTTTATGCAGTTACCCACATAATCTTTTTTCATTTATCATTCATTTAATTCCCATTTTAGTTCATATTTTATAGGAATTTATGTAAAATTCATAATATAAAAATTATGAAAAATTAAATTAAAATCATAGTAGCATAGAAAATAATGGAAATTGTTCCATCTATGCACAATAATATATATCAACACTCAACCCTTCGATATGGGTATATTAATGGTAAATCTAGTTGTATGCACATGAAAAAAAAGATAAATCATCAACCCATTGGAATGATCATATTTCAGATAAGTATATTGGCACACTCTTGACGTAGAAGAACAATCATCAATCCATCGATATGAGGAGAGTAATCATAGTATTCACACTATAAAATTCTCAAGGAATACCCATGTCAACGAGTTGAAATGTATATCATGACATCCAAATAAATCATGATAACACTACCCACAACTAGCAAACTTATATCACTATAGGCCATAAGTAAAACACATTATAATAACATCGACATCATATATCTTAGGTGAGATCATCACCCCTATCAAACTGAAACATTATTTCAATAAACAAATAAAATATCACATCATCGCACTGGTCCACATTTGGGATATCACCATCATCAACATCACTAGTCCGCCAGAATACACAACCACCATCAATATCATTTTTCCACCATGAGATGTGTTATCGTCAACATTAATAGTAAAATATAGGATTCTTAATAATTCAAATTAATATCTCACCCTAGCAATCAGTAAACAATATCACTAGAAGGAACACCACAATCTTAGTTCACGGGTAAAGAAAACTACATTAATAATTATGATTAATAAATAATTTTCCCCACAACATCCCATCTGAACTATAACTAATAACTACCAAGTGAAGAACAATTAAAAATTGAATTAAAAAACCATTAATCGTGTTACTAAATCCATTAAATACTTTATTATAATATCCAATATCAATTAGGATAGGAAAAATACATAAATAATTATGAAAATTAGGGGGGGGTTACCTAATTCATTTGACCCTTTTCATACCTGCAGTCATACAATCGAGGACACTTGATGTTTTTTGGGAATAAAAAATTTAGCAAAATCCAATAGAAGTATGCTTGACTAGATATTCCCCCACTATATATTTGGAACACCACCAAAACATAATTGGAACATTAAAATTCCAAATATGGGGAATTTAATAACTTTTGGTTACATTACATAATTATAGACTCATGAAATATTGATTTCCACTTCGATGCATTCCACTAATCCTGTAATTAAGAGTTTAAAAACCATAAACTCATAACATGAGTGTTAATTCATAATTTTATTATAAAAAATTGATTCAAATAATGATTAATTTCATGGTTTATCATTAAATTTATAAAAACCAATAAAGAGCAATGATGAAATTCAATATAAAATTTTATATATGATATCGATCACACTAATAAATAATTTAGGATCATGAAATTGTACATATCAAAATTATAACTAATAATTTTTTAAAATTTATGACCACTAAGTGATTTTTAATCCACTAAGATAATAAATTCATTAAATGTCTTCTAAATTTTAAAAAAAATCCATTTAATCAAAATTAACAGGTTTTAATTATATTTTAATCAAGAAAATACATCAAAAATTATAATAAAATTATTCTTTAATTATAAGAAATGAATTTTAAAGGTGAGGTTTAGAGAATTAGATGATTTAATTTTAAGAATGAAATAAATAATTTCAATTAACATGAATCGATAAGTTCCAAATAGATCACCATAAATGATTCTATTGTGACATTATTTTTACTTGTAAGTATTTTAAATATTCTTAAATATATTTTCAGAGTTAGGAACTAAGGATATGTAAAATTATATGGATCAATGTTCCTAGAATTAAATTTTTAATTATAGTAATTATATTTTATATTATATGCTTTTAGTTTCACAAATATAATGGCATAACTCTTGAATGGAATCTCATATCAGAAAAATGAGACCACCATTGAATCCAAAAAAGTGATATTTACCCTTGGAACAACCTAAAACAGATCGGCGTGGGAAATTTAGATAAAAGAATCCATTAGTAGTAAGTTTAATGGAATAATGAATTATTTAAATTAATTGATTGATTCATTTAACCTAAAAATAATTCATTTAAATAAAATTTTATGAAAATTCTCTAGGTTTAGTCGTATAAACCCCATTAGAATTGATAGGTTTCCCTTCCACCTCTCATTGGGGAATCAAGATATGACATTCATGACACTTCAGATATTGGAATATTGAGATGAATAGAATGAAATAACTCATTTTCGTTGTTAGATATCACATTATTCATTGATGAATTATTAAAAATCATGTAGGACTCATCAATTTGTAAATTATTCCCAGATGATTAAATTGATTGAGCATGATATTACTACTTCTTTGATCGGTGTCAATTGAAATACTTTGGATGACTGCATGCACTGATTTCAATTATTTAAACAGTTTTTTTAGCCCATGAACCCTAATATATATTCTTTGACAAAGAACACTTTACCAATGATTGTTATACCTTTTTTTCAAATGTATTTATCCGAATGATTCTTCATGTTCTTTTCCAATTGGAATACGAGGTCTTGGATCGACATTTCTGGGTGTAACTGAGCCCGATAGGAACCTTATATTCATAAATAATATGTGTATGATTAATGAAATGATGAATTTGAGATATATTTGAAGGATTTATAGGTTGGGGATGATTGATTAATTTATTTAGGATCTGTATTTGGTTCTTGGTGTGATACGAGGCATATAAGGAATACAGGATTCGAGAAGATGAATTGGTAATCCATTTTATGGAAAATGGAGATCCAAAAATGTTGAATGGAGACCCCCTATCTATTTTTGGTGATCTCTATGTGAGTTTGTATGCAAAGAGGCTAGGTTTGGAATGTGGAAGAAAAATCTATCTTTCTGGAAAATTCTAGACTATATGCCATGTATTTCATAAGAATACACACCTTGTGACCCCATGGTTGTGGTGCTCGGGTTTTGAGATAGCTATGGGTAAACACATAATGTATCTTTCCCTATGTAGATATGCCTCGTGGTGGATCACATAAGATAGATCCCATGGGGGAGGAAATTTCCAAGAACACATTGTGTACCGATGCACATGGACATGGTCTGCGACATGAGTTGGAACCCTATGTGGAAGAACACACTATGAACCAAAGCATATAGAGACTGGGGGAGTTACACAGAAATGGACAAGAGCACTGAAAATAACCTGGGTGGATGAGGCATTCCACGTAACCCACTTACATGTAATATAATGCAATATGGTCAGTGATCCATGTACCAGTAGGGATATGACCAGGCTATGAAGTGGGACCACGTGCCATGTGGGTATCTTACACACTATGTACCCATACTATTCTTTTGATAAAAAATCATACTCTTATATATTAATCATTTAGACTTAGATTTTGGCACGTGAGTATCCTATCCTATGTGTTTTTTCCATATAGAATGTGATAGTGGAATACATGGTGTATTTTTTTGATACGATGCATGATGTTCTAAGTGTGGAACATCTTTAGGTGGTTCTCAATGAAAGCATTGATCATGAATGATAATTAGAGATTTTCCACCTTGAAAGACTAGGGAACATGTTCTACATCCATTTAAAGACTGGTTCCCATGAAAAATAAGGGAATGTGTCATCTATCTATTATGTTGTACCCCCTACTAGATAGGTTGTAGTCCCCATTACATTGAGTGGTTCCCCTATGACATTAGGGTGTGGGTCATCTATCTACTGAGTGGTACCCTCTATAGAATTAGGATGTGGGTCTTCTATCTTCTAAGTGGTACCACCTATGACATTAGGGTGTGGGACCTCTATCTACGGAGTGGTACCCCCTATGGAATTAGGGTGGGTTTCTTCTATCTACTAAGTGGTACCCTATTTGGAATTAGGGTGCGAGTCCCCTATCTGTGGAATGGTACCCCCTATGGAATTAGGGTGCAGGTCCTCTTAACATTGAGCTATACCCCTTGACACACTAGGGTGTTTGTCATCTTCTTTGATATTATGTCCCCTAGACTGTGCGATACAATGGAGACTTATGGTCCCTCCACAAAACAACATATTTATACTAACAAGAAAGATTCCATACATCATTGATATATACTTGGAACTAATGTAACTCTTTTCATGGGATGGGATGTGATATTGAGATCCCTTTTTCCCTAATTTTGGATTATTTTGTTTGAGAATATATATACATAAGTATATATATATAAATATCTGTATCTAGGTCATTGGATTTTGTACTCGCTTGATTTGGTTTGATCTATCTAATGTCTATTTGTTTCTATAGTGTCTCTTAATTCACCCACATTATCTTTTGATGTGTCCTACTGGGTATGTATAAACTCACCCCTACAAGGGCTTTGTCGAATGTTTCATGTCTTATGCAGACAACAGACAGGTCGGCTGTGACTACTGTGGAACATAGGGATACCTAGTGAATTGGACCATGTACGGTGGTTAGATATTAGATATTAGGAGCAAGTCACTCTTAGTTTACATTTACTATTTTTTTTAGTTTGGGAGATATTTTTGGTTGGAAATGTATTTTTTCCATTTACTTTTCAATTGACACTATCATAAATTTTTACAACATAGAGTTTTTTAACATTCATGATTATTATCTAGATATTGCATCCTTTTATAATTATTCCACTATAGGTATACATTAATATGGTTGAGTGTGCAAAAACATGTACATTAGGAAACAGAACCCCATGTTAGATATTCATTTTAGTACTCGTCACTAGCCCCTAGCCTATGGAGGTGGGCTTGTGGTGATTTTGTCTCAATCGTTGTTGCGTTAGGTCATGACAGATTGGTATCAGAGCTGGTTTAATTTGTGGAATGGTGTTTGGAGTAGTAACCTTAGGAGGTTTATTTGGGATTTGGGGAAATATTGTCATAGTATTTTGAGTGTGTCCTTCAGGTAAGGGAATCCAGTGTTGGTATGGTGGTTGACATATCCATTCAATAAAAATTTGAATACCTTCTTGTTGACATGGAATACCGAGAAATTGACTGCATAGATAAATGGTACATGAATCATATATGATTGATTATTTTTAATATACTTCTTGATTTAAATCCCCATTTAATATAAATATATTCTCATCGATCCATGATACGTCTTGTTTGAATTTTCAGGATTTCTCTATGATTATATCCAGCTAGGTTACCAACTAAAAATTGGGATGAAGATCTAATGAGTGATGATGCCTCTGTTCAGGGTCCATCCAGAGAGATCCTTCCTCTAGGTGTATAGGTAGAATCACCCCAAACAATTGAGAGTAAAATCATCCGAGTAAACTAGGAGGAGGATCTGTACAGACTTATCACACTCTACGAGTTCTAGTTCTAGTGATTTCTAAGGTTCTATGGAGAGAAAGAACCTCAGGAAGCATAAGATTGGATAGATTAAATGGTCCATATTATCATGATTATTTGAACACTCATGGATTAGGAGGTTGTACATGTATCTAGCCTTTTCCACAGAGCATCTTGGAAATGGTGGATTATTTTTAGATAATTAGATGATGAATCAACCCTCTCATGGTCTGCCTATCAACAGTTCTTCCATGATGAGTACTACCCCTTCTTCTTGTGCTTGGTTTATGTTTATGAGATTCTGGAGATTTAGTATGGAGAGATGATAGTGGTTGAGTATTTCATGAGGTTCACAGGACATACATGGTACACTCTTGACATGTTCTAGTATGGATACATCCATGAAAAGATGTTTGAGCCAGGTCTCCATATAGATATCTACGACAGTGTAGTAACCTTGAGAATTCCCACATAATATGGGGTGTTGGAGGAGGAACTGTTAATTGAGAGATTCCTATCAAATGGATTCTGAGTTGCTAGGTCCTACAGTTGGAATTATGGGGTTGAGTCGTCTGGAGCATCTATTAGTTTCCATCCAACAAAGTCTCATCATAGGATACCTTCAACTGACCAGACTCAATCATTTGGTCATGTGAAACTAGGAAAAATTAGAGTAACAAGGAAGTCCATATAGGGGTGGTGTTATGCATGTGATGGGTGTGGTCACATGGTGCATTATTTCATTACCTGAAGTGTAGAAGAGGGAAAGAAGATAGTTTATGGACTTCCATGGTAGAGGTAGTGCCACAATCAGGGGTCTCCCAAGTGTAGGTAGGGTGGCCCCCGGGAAGGAGGAGCTGGAAGAGGATAGGTTGGAGCTCTAGGAGGAGAATCTATAGGTGGTGGAAGATTCTATAAGATCCTTCCACCACCACAACTAGGCATCTGATGTCAGGCTATTGGAGTAAGAGGTCAGGTCCATGGATGACTTCATGCTACGGAAGCATATAATCTTGTAGAACACAATATGATTACAGGTACAATATATTTTTATTCAAATCTTTCCTTGGTATTAGTATACAAAGGTTTGAGTCATTTATTAATCTCTTTACACCCGGGGTGAGAGATGGAGCTCCCAGTTGAGGTGCTAGTCCAATATCTTTGTCTTGAGGTTCCAACTAGGAACACATATTCTATATCTTTTATCTTCCAGCAGTGAAAGTTATCACTTTGTTTAAATATGTTCTCACATGACATTTTAGTCATCACAATGAAACCCTATGACATTATCTTTGGTATTTATTGGTTGTTCATAGTTTGAGCCCAGATTGACAATGACCATAGACAAGTCAGATGCCTTTTCACTGATAGTATGAGATTCTCTTTTATGGGTGAGAGAGAAATCATGGAAAGGCTAGTGGGTCTTGCAAAGAGGAGGCACCAACCGATTACCCAACTGTTGGAAATCATATCCCTTAGTACATTAGTCTCTTCGAGAATCCATATTACTTCATTCATGTTGGATTTCATAGAAGTATTTTCCATGTATGTTCTGGGTATACCTATAAAGTAGTAGATTGAGATTTTTATGGTCTTGAATCCTAGGACCTCTTTGATATCTTCTATGGAATATTGGATGGCCCCAACAGAGATCTTGGAACTGTGGTTATAGTTGGAGGACCATTAATAGAATGGTTTTATTAGGCCCAGTGTTTCCCCTTGAGTAGCTCTAGTCTTGTTTGTGAAAAAGGTGTATGGGAGCTTAAAACATTGCGTGTATTATCATCACCTAAAAATAGGACATGATAAAGAACAAGTACCCATTTCTGAGGGTTTATGACTTCTTTGACAAGTTTTTAGGCGTTATTTGGTTCTTAAAGATCAATCTCAAGTCTGGATACCACCAAATGAGAGTTTTTAATGATAGTATTCTAAAGATGGAATTTCAATGTCTCTATGGGAACTATGGGTTCATGGTGATTCCCATAGGTTTGATGAATTAGCCTACCATTTTTATAGATTTGAGAAACTAGATCTTCCTATCATACTTGGACCAATTTTTTGTGTTTTCATTGATGCTAAACTCATATAATATATGTCGTAGGGGGTGTATGTAGAGAACTTTATGATTGTCTAATATCTTCATTGAGATCACTAGCTTTATGAAAAGATCTCAATGTTTCATTTATGGATTCATGAGGATCACTTTCAGAGGATTGTCATTTTTAGCATGGTTTAGCTATGATCATGGAAAATATCAATATAGTGCATGATGGGGAGACACATTAGAAAGTATAATAGGTATAAAGTTTAATTAGATTTGAGGTGTAATATAGGAGGTTTGTGATAGTATCATCCAAGATTGTATCCCCTTTGACCACCTTGGTTTTGGAAAGAAAGTTTTTAACTTGGATTGAGTAGGGCCAGAGACCCTTTGAGGAGTTGAGGATAAGGCTCGAGAGTGCTCATTTTTAAGACTACCATAGGTGGGCATGGAGTATGTAGTGTTTCTGACTCCTCAAGAGTTGGGAATGGTTGAATCTTGATGCAAATATAGTCAATTATCACATATGGATCGAAGAAGTTGAGACCCCACAAGAAGAACTACGTGACTCATAACCCTGAGCTGGCAATGATAGTCTTTTCTCTGAGGATGTGGAGGTACTATATTCTAGGAGATAACATTATGGTTTAATCATACCATCAGAGTCTTAAGTATGAATTCACATAGAGATACATGAACCTGATATAGAGTCAGTGGGTGGAGTTCCTACATGACTATGACTTTGATATTGTCTATACTCCTGGGAAGGGAAACATGGTGTTAAATTCCCTTAGTAGGAAGTCCCTTGATCATTTGGGGTAGAATACATCTAATTAGTTTTCTTACATGTATCTAATCTTGGTTGAGAATGAGGGTTCAAATTTTTTTTATATTGTGGTGTGAATGATCCACTTATCAAGAATGTGAGAGAGTCTCATTTGGGATACATTGATTGTTAGGTCTTAAATGACCAAATATCCTTAGAAGATTTTCTCAATGGATTTGTTGAAGGAGGGAACCACATCATCATTATTCAGAGATAGACAGTACTCCCAATCACAATTGGAAAGGAGGAGATGAGGCAATTTCACACATCTTTTTTGGTTGTACATCCCAATGTGGGGAATATGTATAGATACCTTTTGGGGAAAATGTTTTTGGCTGATATAAGATGGGGAATGGATGAGTTCATTTCACATCACCTCACCTATCAGCACGTGAAACTTGAGTACTGGGGTTTTTTGGGTTTGTTGTAGCCCCTTGATATCTCAGAGTGGAAATGGTATTGAATACCCATGGACTGTGTGACCGGGCTTCAATGTGTAGTGAAGGGATATAACATTATTTGGGTGATTGTTGATCGACTCATGAATTCGAGACACTTCCTTTCTATGGGTGGGTAGATTTTATTGGAGTGTTTGGGGAAGTTATACATATAGAAGATAGATCATCTTCATGGGGTTCCCTTGAAAATTATCTCCAATCATGGTTTGTGGTTCATATCCCGATTATTGAAAGGTATACAAAATTAATTTAGGAATCAGATGAGGATAATTATAGCCTTTCACCCTAAGACCAATGGGTAGAATAATCACATTATACAGGTGTTGGAGGATATTATATGGAATTTTCTATTATACTATTATGATAGTAGGGATGATAACTTTACCTTGGTAGATTCTGCGTACAACAATATCTACCACCCTATTATCAAAATGGAACCTTTTGAGGCCCTGTGTGGGGGACCCTGTAGGTCACCCTTGTGTTGGAGAAAGATAAGCGAGACATATCTGGTTGGTCCAGAGACAATCCATGTGATGATAGAGACGGTCCAGGTCAACCACAAGTGGATGAGGAAAACTCAGAGTTAGAAGGATTATTTCATAGATAGACATCATAAGCCCTTGGAGATTTATTAGGGAGACCATGTTTCTTGAGATTCTTCCCTTGAAGAGTATTTAGAATGTTTGAATGGGTAGTCAATCTATCAATGAGGTTCATTGGGACCTTCTAGATCTGACATAGGGTAAGCGTGGTGGGTTACTGCCTCACTCTATCCCCACAACTAGTTTGAGTGCATGACATCTTATATGTGTTACAACTGATAAGATACATGCATGACACCAACAAATTATTCTATTGAGGAATGTTGGACATCAAGGATGGAGATAGTTTTTCAAAGAACCTACAGAAGATCAAAGATAACCATGAAAATATCCTTTATATATAACACATTTTCTTGGTTTCAGTGCTCTAACATCATAGGAGCATGCATGAGAGCTCCTAGGAGTGGGATTTTTAGATACGCGCATAATATCCCCATATTTTCTCTAGTTTTTTCTTTTGGGGTTGAAAATATTGAATAATGGAATGATACAGAGACCATTTTCCCATATAAATATATATGAAAATATATTTAGAATAATGTGATGATATGACATGTAATTTTGAGGCACGATGTGCTCGGAATTTATTTTTTAAACTTATTAGATATATTTTATATTACAAACCATATTTTTTATAAAGAATAAGAGATAAATAATAAATAAAATCACATATCATACATCTACGACAATATATGAATTTGGAATGTGTGGTTTACCCCATTCATGAACTAAAATAGGTTGATATGGGATGTTCGGATAAAAGTGGTCATTGATGGTACATTTACTGTACTAATGAATGAATTAAATTAATTAATTGATTAATTTAACATTAAAAAATTCTTTTAAATAAACCATTATTAAAATAATCTAATGTTATCTTCATAAACCCTTGGAGAATTGAGAGGTTTCCCTTTCACTTCTCATTGGTGAATCATGATCTAACATTGATGAAACTATGGATCTAGACAAATCAAGATGCATAGAATGCAACATCTCCTCTTATTTGTTTGAATGAACATTCTTAATTGAAGAATTATTCAAAACATGGTTGGACTCATGATTTTTTGTATTCTTTCCCTATTGAGTAAATTCCATGTTCACGCTCTTATAATTCTTTGATATGCATCGACTTCATACCTTTGTATGTTCCCATGTACCAGTTTCAATTGTTTTGTTTTTGTTTTTATCACATAGGGAAACCTAATATATATATTTTCAACAATAATTCTTATACAATGTTCATTTCACCTATTTTATTTTTAATTCCACCCAATTATTCATTACATTTTTCGCTAATTGGACTATGGGGTATCAATTTGCCATTTTCAGGTGGGAATGAGCCCGATCAGACCCTTTGATTCGGGATATATTAGCGTATGATGAACAAAATAGTCAATTAGCGATGGATTCGAAGGATTTATGGGTTTTGGATGATTTACTCATGGATCTTGGATACTATGTGGGGTTTTTCATGGATCAAGGAATACGAGGCACATAAGATTCAAGAAGATGAATTAGAAATCAATTTTACTAAAAATATAGGACATAAAATAATGATTATAGATGCCCTTATCTATTTTAGGTGCTCTAAAGGCATTGTAGGACATGGATGGTCTAGATATAGAATTAGGAGAACATATATAACTTTTCAGAAAAATCATGACTACATACCATGAGGTTTGGAATAATATACACCATGTGACCACAGGGCTCCAACACTAGTGTTTGAGATAGTTACAGATGAAAACTCTATGTAAACCTCTTTGGGTCAAAAATATGTGTGGTGGATCACACAGGTAAGAACCTATGTGGGTGGATGAGACCATGACCACATTGTGTACCGATGTACACAGAAACAACTAAGGTCCTGGGTTGAAACCTAGTGTAAAATAACATGCTTTGTACCGAAGCACACAGACACAATAAGACTTATACGTGCATGACCAGGAGAAGGGGAATAACACAAGGTGGTTGAGGCACACCGTGTAGCCCACCTACATTCCATGTAGTGAAACATGGATAGTGAGACATGTACTAGTAGGGACATGACTAGGTAGTAGGGAAGGAACACATTTTGTATGGGTCTCTCACACACTGTATAGCCCTACATTCCTTTTGAAGATATTTCAACCCCTCGTATCTCATTTGTTTGGACATAGATTTGTTCTTAAAAGTATCCAATCCTATGTTTTTTGTCATAGAACATGATGGTGGCTTCCATAGTGGATTTTGAGATATGATTTGAGATTTATCTAGTGATTTTATTCTTTAGGTGATTCATAATGATGATAATGATCTTAAATATCATTAGAGTGGTACCTAGTGAAAGACTAGGGATAAGATCCTCTATATATCTACATAGTGGTACCCCTGATGAATCAAGGTGTGGGTCCTCTATCTATCGACTTGTATCCCCTATTGAATAGAGTCTTTTTCCTCCTAACACTAAGTAGTTATGCCTATGGAATTAGGGTGAGGGTACTCTATCTTCTGAGTGGTACACCCTATTGAATTAGTGTTTTTAGTTCTCTATATATTTAGTGGTACCCCTATAGAATTAGTGTTTCTTTTTTCTATCTATTTAGTAGTACCCCATTATAAAATCAGGGTACGATTCCTATATTTACCAAGTTGGTAACTTTCTATGGAATTACTATGTGGGTTCTCTATCTACTATGTGGTAATACCCTATAGCATTTGAGTGTGGGTCCTCTATTTACTATGTTATATCACCTATCGGATAGGGTTCACTTCATCCTTATGTAGTGTTTCACCACAGATGCACTGGGGAATGAGTGCTATTCATAGAGATTGTGTCCCCACTACTGTGAGAAAGTGGTGTGGCATGGGACCTCCACACAATTACTTCTTTAGTCTAACATATGAGATGTTGGGAATCATTGATGGATTATAAGAATTAATGGAACTCTTTTCATAGGATTAGTCTTTAGATGGTTATCCCCTTTATCTCCCATTTGACATTCTTTGGTTTGAACATATAAATATATCTACATCCATATCATCATATTTTGTACACTCGTGCTTTGGGTGGAGCTGTATACTGTCTATCTATTCTTATCTCATCTCTTACACCCCCTTTAGCTTTTCGGGTGTCATACTGTGTATATCTATACTTCCCCATCCATATACTTTTCCCTAATATGTTGTCTCTAATACAGTCGACCAACAATTAAGTGGGGACTTTAGATGACCATAAGGGTTCCAATTCCATTGAACTAAGTACGGTGCTAAGATATTGGAGATCAAGATTTGGGATCTCTTTCCATTTAATTTTCTAGTATTTTCAGGTTTTCAAGTCTTTCTAGATGGGCATATATCCCCCCCCCCTATAATTTTATGTCTACAATTTCATACTCTTTTACACCCTAGAGGTTTTTCATCATTCATGGTTTTTCTCAAGATATTGCATCTTTTTATTATTATTCTTTTGAACTTATTAATTTATATGGTTGGGTGTGTGCATACAAATACAATATGAAATGACCACCCATGTTAGATATTTTTTTGGTGCTTGTCACTAGCCCCTGGCCTATGAATGTGGGCTTGGGCTTGTTGCGGTTTGAGACATATTTGGTTGGGTCATGAGATATCCTCTCATCAAAACCCATAAAAAATATAATTGAAGGTATATTATAAGATAGAATAATGCATATATATCCCAATATTAGAGTAATTATGAGTTAATTAGATCCTTGATTGTATTTATAAATCTTTTTCATTAAGTTCCTAATGCATTAAAAGTACATAAAATTTAACTATTTTGAGAGACCCTAAAATCACACCCCACCATAAATACATCATTTAAAATTCAATGGTTTGATCACTTTTCAAATCCATGTTCATTTATAAGAAAAAATATACATTTTTTATTATGGTGTAAAATTAAAAAACTACCATAATAATTTCACAAACATTAAACTGAGTATTTTCTTAGAGAATTTATCAACCAATTGTTTCAAAAATTTATCTCTAAGTGAAAGAATTACCTAAATCAAGAGAAAAAAAATACCATAAAATATATATCAAAAAAATTATATCTAAAACATTGACCTAAAAATATATCCATAAAAGTTATACTAGAATTAGTATGTTGATACAAGAGGAAAATCTAAAATAGTTGGCTATATTATACCCTTATTTGGGACAACTATTCCTAAATAATATTATTAATGACACCATGACACTAAATAAATAATACTAAAGGAATGATATTCTCATAGAAGAAATTCTTCGTATAGTATTAAATGTTTTATAAATTCTTTAGGAATATCACATAGTCCTCTACATCTTACTCATTTCACTATTGTAAATTAAATAGAACACGAACATAGTAATAAAGTTGATTTACATAGAAAAAATATTTTATTTTCTAAATACATTAAGGTAATGTTAATTTTAAGGACACCATACCAATACACTCTGGCATGCCAAATGGTTCAACAAACCACAAGGAAAGCATTCTGCCTTTACCAAACCGGTACTTCCAACATCATGTGGAAAATCAGATAAAAAAATAACTCGGAGCCACAAAATAAAAATTCATAATTTTTTTGATAGAAAAACATTTTTAGTTTACATTGTCTATATCCAAACTTTAACCAAATATACACAATATATTATGGAATGTATGATTTTAGAACTATGGTTGCCCAATTCAATGAAATTTAACTAGAAAAATATTTAATGAAAACTCTGCTCATACAATATATTGTATAGTACCATCCTAATTAATGAATGATAGTTATTTATATAGGATAAATCCTCAAAAGTTATGTGTTCCCACCAATAAACACTATAATAAAATATGTATGCCGAAAATTTATCCTTCAAATTATGGAGTGTATTTTCCATTTTCCTATTAGTCTAAGGGAGACATATAGTGTTTGGAAACAACTAGGGGCAAAAATACTATTGAAAATAATTAATCATAATGGAAATAAATTTAGAATCATGATATGATACTATTTATAGAGGATTGTTATGGAACATCACTAATTATACCATATAAACTAATAATAATACCTCTACTATGCTATTCTCATTAGTAGACATACAATGTGTTGAATTAATCATTAAATTCATAATAATCAAAATAACACCATTACACTTTAGTGTTTGGGTTAATATTATCATGAAATCCATATAAAACCCTCCCACATCCACCCTGAAAAACTCAATGATTGTATTAAATCTACTAAAATATTATGTTCAATTACCACATGTTGACAAGAAATATATTATTCCACAAACTCTACCATTGGAATCCATAGGAATGTTCACTAAAACTACTTAATCGAAGAATGATATATATTTTCTAATCCTAAATTGACCAAAAATTGAGAAATATTAATATTTTTCTTCATCACCTCAAACATTAACTATGAGATAAAAAATACACCCCCATAACATGACCTAATACCCCCGAACTATATATGATATCTCCATGATTAATGAGTTATCACTAAAACATTCTATTATGATAAAAAAATTATAGTTTAAATTGTTTCTTTATTAAGGAGTATGATATTGGAATATAATATAGGAAATATCTTTTGTCTACCTCCTCATGTTTGATATGTAATATAATCAACTAGTCAATCCTTCTTCACTCGTCACTTATCTCTTGTGAAACTTCTTGATACAACTTATGATGAAATGTATGTACCCCCTAATACCCTTTATTTGGGTATATCTATTCATAAAATTATAATCTTGAATGAAATTATCCCATTTATTATGTGTTAAATTCAAATCCCTCTCAAATAAGTGAATTTCCCAGATCAGTGTGAATCATTGAGAGTGACAGGGGTGAATCATAAATCCATTTAAATATTTTTACTAATTGGTTATTTTCAACTAAAACTCTATGGATAGTTAAAGCATTGATACACAATTCTTGTTTCTCTCAGCCTTACCTCGAATCATGTTGTAATTGTAAAGCCAATGAACACAAGGATTTACAAGGTTCGGTTCAAAGACCTACTCCTTTCTATGTTGGTTATTATCTACAACACAGATTCTCTTCAATAATCTTTCTATCAATTAAAATAGTCGATACTGATTCCCACTATATCTCACCTAAGTACCATATGAGGTTCTTTATACTACTTCCCATGGTGTTACTAGAGTCCCACTGGCATACTCCATAGTCCCACTAAAGACTTCTTCTCCTCCCTAAATCTCATTGGGTTCTCATATCTCTTGAGTCACATGATCAACTTATTTATTTGTTCCTTATAGATTCACTATAGATGATCATCCGCTCCTACAACACTGGCTTGCTGAATCACACCTTCCTATGTATCTCTTTAAGAATCTTCAATAGCCTTTGGTATGGTCTATTGGCCTTACTCAGTAAATTGGATCAAATTTCTGATCGGTCCTCAGTTCAACAATGATAGAGAAATTCATTCATCTTCTAATGAAGACCAGACCTCACTAAGACGTGTCCAAGTTATGCACACTACTTCATCAAGAATCTTGATTGACAAGATTGATCTTGAACTATGTTAGATATGTCTATCTTCATGAATCCTCAAACATTGTATACTCTGATAAAAGATATTCTTTAACACTGTCTGGCTTCAGTCTCAATACTCATTCACTTAATTCTTGGATTGCATGGAATCAAAACATCTTATTCTAGGGTATCCCAATTAATTATTCTTCATTCATGAGTTTCATTGCTTTACTTCTTCTTGTTAACACACGTGCATTCACAATCTTGATTCTTCCTATTATGTGTCTTCACGTGTGCATGTTCATGCATGCATGCATGCATGCACAATCTCCTTCTTCTCTCGTGGTTGTGTGAAAACCCCACCATGTATAACCATTTTATAACAAAAACTTTCTCCTTATTTTCCTCACTTAATATCACATGCACTTGTTTTTCTTTGTTTCTTTACACACCGACACTTATTATTTAGTTTATGTTCAATATATGTGTGTGTTTCTTCACACCCTAATGGGTATGTTCTTATTGTTTGATATTATTTTTCTCCATCCTTCTTGACATGTGCACGCATACATTAATATTATGATTTATTTTCTTGCACATGAAGTCCACCATGCATTCACCATCCTTCTTCTCTCTTCTTTCAAACACAACCCGAATGGGTATATGGGTGGGGTGTGTGTGAGTTTTCCTTCTTCTTCAAGTAAATCACAAATAACCCGAATGGGTATATGGGTGGTGTATGTGTGGGTTTTTCTTCTCAAGAGGGTTCCTCTTCTTCTCCAATGGAAGTATATGTGTAAAATGTCCCTTTATGAACTCTCATTTTCATCTCTTCATGAATCCAAGGGTTCATAAGTTATTCTTCTTCGTGCAAACCATAGGTCATGTGGGGTGTTCTTCTTCGCACAAGGAGTGTGTGTGGTACGTCATTAGAGAACCCAAAATATTCTTGGTTCCTATATTCCCAGAGTGCAACAAGGTTTTGATTGCACATATTTTGTACCAATAGGATTCCACTCATGAATACACATGAGAGTTCGAAATATCCTGTCACATGATCTAATATTTCATCATTTGCACAGAGGGTGAAACTTCTTTCGTGAACCAAGGTGGTTTAAAGTTCTCCTTTGTGCAAGGGATGGACAACACATTTTCTTCATCTAGAAAGGATTCATAGAAACCCATGTCTTTCACAAACCAAAGGGGTTCACATTGGCTCCATTTCATCAGATAAACAGGGGGAACCTTTTTCTATGAATGACAATAATATGTTTCAACTCACTACCTCTCCTTTTATAGGCATGGATGTGTGGTCATATCCATGAGGATCAAGGATTTGAAATACCAAAATATCCTATATTTAAAATATTCAAACCATATGTCTAGATATACTACTTATTTTAGTTTATTTCCATTAAACACAGCTCCATCTTTCACTATGAGAACATCACAAACATGAATCTAAAAATTCATGCAACCCTCAATTCCGAATGCCCGAGGTCCATGATGTGGCCTTGCACCATCAGTTTCTTTGACCATGTGAGAACTTCTTTATTAATTGAATGCATGAAAATGTAGTTTCATACATGGTATTTTGTTTCTTAGAAGAGAAATATGCACTAGGTTTGAGCGTCAAAGGTGGTCACAGTTTGATTAAGGAGGCATTACTTCATCCCTAGCGAACTGCAGCATCAAGAGGTCAAATGGTTGAAGACGATGCGGTTCATGACCATTGGATGGTTCATGTTCAAACAGATGTGGCGTAGAAGGATAGAAAAACCTAATTATATCACGAGGCATAAGATAAATTGCCCGGTCGCGATCTCACATGGGATTAGATGAATGGCAAGGATTTCTTCTGCGGGTTAAAAAACTCATCCCACATCGAAACAAACATGCGGGATTCTTGAATTTTATGTATCAACTTGTGGAAAACGTTTCTCTAAATTCTCCTCCTCCAACTACAGTACGACCCCGTACTATGTTCACCTTGCGGGTGAACATTTTCGCCTACTCTATGCTCCTAAGGCTCCGTCCTAGTGCCCAATATGCACCCTTTCCGCATGGGTTTATCAATGTGTATGATCCTGTAGGAATATACATGGACCACATGCCACGTGCCTCTTACGGGGATGGCCTTGAGGCTTCCCCTAGGCACGGCTGACCCTCGGGTCCCATATGTTCTTGAGGTTGAGGACCTTAGCTAGACTTTTTTGTTGGCCTATTTTTTTAATGTAAGGACTACTTGGATAAAAACTAAGTGTACAAGAGTGCATGGTAAACTTCTTCCTACAAATCCCATGCATGGTAAATGCACTCAGTAGATTCCATACTAAGCTCATGAATGCCTCCTTTCTCATTTTTCATCATCAAACATCAACCTAATTTTTTTTTTGGAATAACAAATCCAAGATCTTTAATATTCCTCCTTTGATTCAATAATAGATGATGCATGGAACTCTTCTTAATCTCATGCATTAAATGATAATTCATGGAATAATTGTTGTGAGTGATGTGTTCTCTTTTAAACACATGTCTTCTTATATGAAGATTAGCACAAAAAACTATCTGATTTAGTTCAAAACCTTTATCCAATTAAAATCCCTTGCAAGGATCATTCAATTTAATCATGTAATGAAGTATTTCATGGGGTTCTTCAAATGTTGTAACAATGTGTCATTATTTGACACAGGATTTGGAACTTATGATTGGTTTTACGATCGTCTGAATAATTATGGAGAATGTATGAACATGTAATCCAATGTTAAATAGTGACTCTCCATATGGCATTGTTTGTGGAGCATCTTCATAATCAATGTGAGTTTTTCACTGAGTCTGCGATATTACTTTAAGCATCACCACTTCAATAATCAACCCAACTTCCATCACTACATTTCTATAAACATATTGACTCCTTATTCAAAAAAATGAAACACTATGCTCTACAATCTCCCCCTTTGAATATTGTTGTCAATATCACTTGAGCACACATTTTGTGGTTCAATATGTGTGCCAATATTTTCTCCCCTTATTGGAAACAAAATTCCAAGGTTCTGTGGGGTCTGTTCAAAATCATGTTCTCCTCCCAAAAAAATATCTTTCTAAATATTTCTGAGAGAGGGATGATGTCACATGGTTTACTTAGTTAATATCCTTTAGGTATTCAACTATAGTTCTTTTTAGTCTAACCCGATGTAGAAAAGAAGAAGAGAGATATGACCAAGGTTTTCAATAATGTCCATAAACAACCATACATGTGAAATCAAGCTCAGATTGTATCAACTCTTATCTTAGGGGTTAGAAATAGTCATATTTATCAATGAAATGCTAAATCATGCACATACATTACCGAACACATTAAAACAATCAAGTGCAAAGAGAAATCTCCCCCTATCATACCATCAATCCATCAATCAATCACTCCCCTTTAATTGACATGATAAATACAATTGAGAATAAGGGATTAAGGTGTGATCCGAATACGTCACATTTAAACTTATTGAGATGATATAAATTTCAATATTTTTAATGAAATAATGTTTCATATCATATCCTTCATATTTGATCCACCTCAAGGGGTGAAATTCCTTTTATTCATTATGGTGGGAAATTTAATCAAATAATCTTCAAGATATTCACATTGATAATCATTCAATGATGAACACTTCAAGTAATAATAAAATAATGAATAATTAGTCCAACTTGTAGTTCTCAAATTTTATCTTCCAATTATCATATTGAGAATGACCTTAACCATAAATTCATTGTAGTTTAAGCACAGTTATACAACCAAAATGTTAGGGAATAATATGGAACACGTTTGAGCTTCTAAATGGGAGAAATATGGGTGAGAATTTTTTCTCTACCCAAAACTCATTTCCTTATGTCTCTAATGTGTTTGGTAGTCTTCATGCTGGTGTCTTATCTTCATTTTAATTATTGATATTTCATGGTCAACATGGACCCTTTACATCTATTCACCATTAACTTGTGTGAATTATTTTTCCTTACTTATTCTAGTATTGAATTAGAATCTACTAGTGCATGTTTTTAAATTTTCAACATCTCCATTTAGGCTGGTAAAATTATTATAAATTTGTTTTCATGATTTCCATACTACTTAAACCTTCCACACATTAGTTGTGATACACTAGGGTTGCCATGTGCGGACAACCACTCATGAAATTCAATTTTTTTTCATGCAGAATGACATGTTTCCCTTTTTCGATTACTTTATCTAGTACTTCGTCTTAATATGTCTATAGATCTCTAAAAATTTTCAATTTATTAGGCTACATAACTAAACACTCCTTAAGATTTTTTGATTGAGAGCTTCCACATGGCTTCTTCATTGTCTTTAGTTACCTTTCATAGGAAACATATTATGATTATCTTCAAGAATGTCTTCAGGGAATCGAAACTTCTTCAGGATTAATTATACTATTATTTTTAGATTGGTTCTATTCATTTTCATTGATTGTTTTCAGTGATCAATGGTATGGACATTATTTCCATAGTAGAATCTTATTTTCTTGGTTGATATGAAATTCATGGAATCCATCTTAATCTTATTTTTGAGAATAATTTCATTCACTATTTTCTTGAATTATTTGATTTTCATATTCCCAATGGAATAATTTTCTACTCATTTTCATTTATCCTTCCTATGATGTGGTATGTTATTTTTATAATCATATGCATTAGGCATGGTAGTACTACAACAACACTTATCATAACTGTGACCACTTCTGTTGAAATTATCACCGATGTCTTCCAGATTTTCAAATTTATTCCTGATAGATAGATTCTTCTTCATCTATATTTCTTTCCATTTCATTGTAGGATGCTTCATTTATTCAAATGTGGATTCCTTAGATGCATGGTTTTCATAATTTTCATATGCTGGCAATTAATGCCTGTAATCATTGGCCTGATTCCCAAACTTCCAGCAACACCAATAGTATCCAATGAATATATTCATTCTTATTACAATATCATTCTAGAAATATTAAGTGATTTTTTGTTTCTAGAATTGTCATTATTTGTTTAAATCATACATTTGTGTTTTGTTCTTCTTAATCATCCAATCATCCTTCCTTGAAATTTTGATGGATGTGTCAACATTTTTATCAATGTGCATCATCCAATCTTTTAGATTTGAACCTGTACTATCAGATGAAATTGTATTGGTAGATATAAAAAACCGATATTTGGGATACCTTCTTCTTAGAGGATGTTTCCATCAGATTAGAGGATGATTTTATATTCCTCTTGGAATCATATTCCTCAATGAAAACTTTAGTGGAAGCATATATTCATTCAGTTGTTTTGGAAGTTCCAGCTTGTAGTGATTTTTGATTCTTCAATTTCACCTCCAGCTCTAAACACACCATGTTGAAAGAGTTATTTTCATCCACAAGTGATTTCATCTTAATTTTCCAATTCCCATTTAGCATTTTCATTTGTTCCCCATTAATAATCCTTAATTATTTCAAAGAGATATGAAGCTCATTTACCTTGTGGGGTTGGTCTTTTAGTTCAGCCATTTTGAAAACCATAGAGACCTAGTGCAGATTTTTAAATTCATGGATAGCTTCTAAAAATAAAATCTCAAAGAATTATTTCACACAAATACTTCCCTACAATTATTCAGTAACTTGAGAAAGTATTTCATTGCACAGAGAAATTGTTTCTTCCTTTATCTTCACTTGTTTTGTGAGAGTTTTGGATATGCCAACCCTTTTAAACAATGATTTTTCCAAGGCATCAACTTCATCTTTAATATGAAATATTTCATATTAAATAACAATAATTCTTGTAGAAATATGTATTTCCAGTTCTCTAGGTAATTTATTCAGATGATATTTGAGTAAATACTAAAGATCACTAATTGAAATATTATCATAATAGATTGAACATGATTCATCAGAAGATTTATAATAATAAAAATAATAATCATATCTTGTACCATCCAGATTACCTTTAGTCGATGGTGTCTTCCCATTAGTAGTAATATTCTTGTTCATCTTCCTTGCCTGTTTTTTCTTCCAATTTTTCTGAGTATTGGTAGATATCTCCATTTGTGGTTACTCACTCATTTCATCGAAACTTTACTCCATAAAGACTCCCTTGAATCTATTATAGGTAACCACCCTCTGAAACAAATTGAAGTGCCCAGATTAGTGTGAATCACTGAGAGGGGTAGGGGGTTAATCAATGATCTCTTTAAATATTTTTACTAATTGATTATTTTCCGTTAAACCACTATAGATGGTTAAAGCATCAATCCAATCTTCTTGTGTCTCTTAGACTTACCTTGAAAGATACAGTGAATGTAATTTTACCAAACACAAGTATTTAAAATGTTCAGTTCAAATACCTACTCCTTGATGTGTTGGTTATTCTCCCCAACACAGATTCTCTGCTATAATTTAATTGTCAATTACAATGGTTGATACGGAGTCTCACTGTATCTCTCTTGAGTTCCAAAGGAGGTTCTTTATACTTCATCCCTCAATGTTACTAGAGTACCACTAGCCTGTTCTAGAGTCCCACTCAAGACTTCTTCTCCCCCTAAATCTCAAAGGGTTTCCCTAGCTCTTGAGTCACACAAGAAGCTTCCTTCTTTGTTCTTTCTTCATTCACTATAAATGGTCTTCTTCTCATCCCACGTAGGCTTATTGAATCAAAAGTACCTGTGTATCTCGAAAAAAATCTCCAACAACATTTAGTAATGCATTGAAAAATAACTCTGATCACTTTTATGACCAGTTCTCAGTTCAATAATGCTCAGGAAATTATTTCCTCTTCTAAGGAAGACCCGACCCGACTAAGATGTGTGCATGTGATTCACACTACATCTTCAAGAATCTAAAAAAGAAAGAATGATCCAGCACTATGTTAGATCTATCTGTCTTCTTGATTCCTCAAACATTGTATACTCAAATAAAAGATCTTCTTTATCCTTGTATGCCTTCAGTCTCAATACACATTCACTTCATAAATGGATTGCTTGGCATCAAAAAATATTGTTTTTGGATATCTCAATTAATTATGATTCATGTAGGAGTTTCATGGAATTTATTCCTATTGTTTACACACATTCACTCATAATCTGGATTCTTTATTTTAAGTATCTTCATGTGTTCATGTTCATGCATGCATGAATGCAAAATCTCTTTCTTCTCTCTTGCTTGTGTGAAAACCCAACAGGGTATAACCCTTTGTGCTCACACACTTCCTCTTTCTTTTACTCACTTAATATAACACATACATTCTTATCTTTGGTTCTTTTCACAAACACACTTATTATTTAGTTTAGGTTAAATGTAAGTGTGTGTTTCTTCACACTTGGATGGGTATGTTCTTATTGTGCGATATTATTCATTCTTATTCCTTCTTCACATGTGCACAGAAACATTGTTCTAATGTTTTCTTTTCATGCACATGAAATCCACCATGTATGCACCCTCCTTCTTCTCCCTTATTTCACAGACAACCCTAATAGGTATATGGATGTCTTGTGTGCGAGTTTTATTTCTTCTTCAAGTAAAGCACACACAACCCGAATGGGTATGTGTGGGTTTTCATCTCACGAGGGTTCCTATTCTTGTCCAAGGTAACTATTGATGTGCATTGTCCCTTTATAAACTATACTTTTCTTCTATTCATGAAACCATGGGTTCACGAGTTCTTCTTATTCATGAAAACTATTGCCCACATGGGATATTCTTCTTCGTGCAATGATTCCACATGGTTCATCTTTATAGAACCATGAATATTCTATGTTACTGTCTTCGCAGACTTCTACAAGGGTACAATTGAACCTATTGCGTTCCAATAAAATTCTTCTCAATAAGATACATGAGAGTTGGAAATAAACTATTTCATGCTCACAGATTTCTTCATTCACATTGAATATGAAACTTCTTTCACGAAGCAAGGTGTTTCACAGTTCTCGTTTACGCAAGGGATGCATGACACCTTTTCTTCACATAGCAAGGATACACAGAAACCCATAACTTTTGTAAACTAGAGGGATTTGTGTTGGATTTTTTTGTTATAGAAATAGAAGAACAATTTTCTATGAATGGAAACAACATGTTTTGACTCAGTGCCTCTCATTTTATAGGCAAGGATGAAAATTTAAATCAAAAGAGATCAAGGATTTTAAAGCCTAAGATATCATCTACTTAAAAATTTCAATTGACGGGTCAAGATATTTTAATTTTTTTGGTTTGTTTCCATTCAAATTGGATCCTTCTTTCTCAGTGAAAACATCACATGAATGTATTTAAAAATTCATGCAACCCTCAATCAAAAATGCCTGAGGTCCATGACATGGCCCCACACCTTCAGTTTCTTCATCCACATGTTATTTTTTTCATTCGTTTCATACATTCTAACTTAGTTTCATGCATGGTATCGTGTTTCTCAGGAAATCATTTTGTACAGTGGTTTGAGGTTCAACGATGACCAGAGTTTGATCATGGAGGTGTGACTTCATCTCTAGAAAACTCTAGGGTCGGTAGGTTTGAATGTTAAAGATGACATTGTTTGTGATCATCAGATGGTCCAGGTTCAAACCGACACAGTGTAGATGGATGGAAAACCCTAATTATTTCATGGGACACAAGATGAAGTGTGCGGCCACAATCTCATGTGATATTTGATGAACGATGTGGATTTCTTCAGTGGGTAAAAAACATGTCCCACATCGAAATGAACATGTGGGTTCTTCGTAGTTTAAGTATTAACTTGAAGCATAATTTTCTCATAATTACCCTCCTCCCTCCATCGTACTTCCCCATACCGTGTTCACATAGAGGGTATGCTTCTACACCACTCTATGCTCATCTAGAATGATCCTAGCGCACACTATGCACCCTTTCCTCATAGATTGATCATCGTGCATTCTCCTGCAATATTATACACGGTCCTCATGCCTTGCGCCTCTTATGGGGATGGCCTTGAGGCTTCCCTTAAGCATAGTTTACTCTCTAGTCCAGCATGTTCCTGAGGGTGAGGTGCTCGTCTAGCCTTCTTGGTTGGCCTCTTTTTTAATGTAAGGCTTAATTGGTTAAAACCAAGTGTACAAGATTGCATGGACACCTTCTTCCTACAAATACCATCCTTGGGAAACACACTTAGTAGATTCCATACTAAGCTCATGCATTCTTCCTTTCGCATTATTCATCTTTAAACATCACCCTAATTTTCTTTTTGAAATAACAAATCCATTATCATTAATATTCATACTTTTATTCAAAAATAGATGATTCATGGAACTCTTCTTCACATCATGAATTAAATAATAATACATCAAATCATTGTTTTTAAATATGTGTTCTCTTTTAAACACATTTCATCTTCTTTGAAGATCAATACAAACAATCATCTGATTTAGTTCACAACCTTCATCCCATTAGAATCCATTGGACGGATCTTCCACTTTCACCATGAAATAAATTATTTAAAGGGGTTATTCAAATGATGTAATAATGTGTCATTAATTGAAACATGATTCAGAACATAAGATCAGTTCTAAAATCTATTGAATTATTAGGCAGAATGTCCAAACTTGTCATCCAATGTTTAATAGTAATTATCCACATTCCACTGGCTATGGAATATCTTCATAATCAAGGTGGACTCTTTAATGAGTTTGCAACATTACATTAAACATCACTATTTCAATCATCATCACAACTTCCTTCACTACCTTTCCATAATCATATTGAAACCTTATTGACTACAAATGCAACATTATGGTCTATAAGAAGATACATTATAGGCTATTATAATCCATGAAGATAACAAATAATTTTCCAATAAAATCATTCTGGTAAATATTCAACATAAACACAACTATTATATGATGAAAATAATGGGTAAAATAGTTAGATTAATTGGGTCATAACTACCATGTTCTATATGCAATAATTTCTCCTTATTTCATCTAACATAACCCAAACTTGAATATACAGAATTTTGGCAAACATCCTAATGAATGTTATTGTACGTAAACTTTAAAAATGATGATATAGTAAACCTCAATTTAATTCACTAAAAACCTATATGAAACTACATTTACCATTCAAATACATCACCCTTATTGGTCATCATTGATAAATTATTCAAAACCCAAGATAAATTAATTGTGAACCACCATTAATAGTCTTCCAAGCATTAAAACATTTCTAAGAGAATATGAATTGAACATTAGCCAAATATTCATCAAATTTACATTGATAACACAATCTAGTACAATATGATTATGAATTGAATCACATATATGGAAAAAAATACATTGATATTTTCCCAAACATCTAATGGGCATAGATCATACACTAATTACATATTAGTAACATTTGAAACTCATTAATTAATACTTGGATAAAGGGAAATAATAATACCTATATATCACTTATAACTATGGGAACTTACACATATATAATATGACACAATGATTATTGAAAATAAAAAAAACATAATATCATAACATTACATTTTTTGAAGGCATAGTTATGGAAATATCCTTCAATAAAGACATGGTTAAAAAATTACATAATATGTATAAATATTTATAGATTTAGATCAATGAGGTAGTTTGGTTGTATTTAGAATATATAGATTGGTAATGTTTCAAAAATAATTAACATATGGATCATTAAAAGGGTTTATTACGAGTGTTGAATGTTGTTGGTTTTATGAAGGAATAATGTATTTATAATGAGTTAAAAAAGTGAAACATAGATGGGATTCATTATGATCCAATAAAAAGTTCTATTAAACATGTGATGTTATGTACTCGACCTATTTTATTTTATACATTGATCAATAATAATATATATCAATATTATCATAGTCAAATTAGTTGTAATTTATTAAAGAACATCCTTATGTACATTATAATAATGAATGTTTTTTCACGGTTTTTTGATGCAAGGAATAACTCATTGTAAGGGTTGGTTTATCATGTCACTAATAATTTAATATGGTTTTCTTAACCAATATGTGATTTATCCACACGTATGACCTAAAAAACATATGGGACCTCAATTGAGAAATATTAATGGAAATTCATAGACACATATAGACAACTGAAATTTGATATGATTATATATTTAGATATTTCCAATGTGATGTATACATATAGATTGGAGATTATACTCAATGAATCAATAATATATGATTTATTCTATTAAATATTGATATATTCTATGACTATTAGTTAGAAACAATTTATTTGGAAAAAGTATTATATAAGTATATATTATGTTTGATATATATATAGTGGGAATGGTCATATGGAGATATGAGTTTTTTTTATTGAAATAACACCAGATCTCTTTGTAGCTTGTATACCATTAATATTTAATTATAGGTTTATGTTCTCTTACTATTAGGGAATTATAATTTATGATTATTGTAAATACAAATAATTCCCATAAGGTAGCATCACTAGGATATGAAATGAAGATTTATTTTGGTAAATACTATTTTTCCAAAATGATATATTTTGTATGATAATTACATCCAAACATTCGTTAATGGATTCATAAGTATGTAACGTAATTCATAAATTATATGAGCCTTTTGTGAAATTAAAATATTTTTTATATGATTACTAAATCTAAAACATAGTTTATAATATGATCATATCACTACCCACATTATAAACCATATGAAATCCAATGATACAATGGTATTGTTTTCCATGTTATGGTAAAGATAATAGATACAATTTTCCTAGTTCATCTATTTATTTTTTATTTATTAAAATAATTTTGGATTTTATAACATCATGTGATGTTATATTGAGGATAAACTTATTATTTAATATTTTAATTACAAAATTTATAAATTAGTTATATCTTATAAATATTGTGACATTTGAAAAATTTAGAGTCAGTCAAAAAATAAAAAATAAAAATATTATTTATTAAATAAAGGAACACTCTAAACAGAGGTATTACAAGCATTGTTTGGTAATATTTGATATATTTAAATGAGAAAAATCACCCTTTATTCACTTATTATCCTTAACGTCAATGTTGGGGGTCTCATGCAATTGGAAAGAAGAATATATATAATTACGGAATTTAATTATTCCATTGGTCATTGAAAACATTTTGAAGTAAACTACTTTTGGTAGTTGATAAAGATTATTTATCAATAGCATTGATCAAGAAATGAAATAATTTATATAGTGAAGTACACATGTATTATTTTATGTTCTTCATTTTTACATATCAGTACCTTATCGATCGACTTGTAGACACTATGGGATTCCATCCATTATTTAATAGAATGAATGGTGGACATGAAACCCTACTAGATTTATAATCCTTCAAGGAACAAAAAAATATTGTTAATAATTCCCATGGATAACCTTCCTGAGATCTTTTACACTCAAACTCATCTAAACAAATTGTGGAGGAATTGGACACCAAAATCGGGAAGTGTATCACCAATGAAGTATGTCAGTATCATTATTATGATTCATATAACCACTCATTATATTCTATATCATTTTCTATATGTTATGATTCAAATTATTATATACCCCATACAAAATAATGTTTGTATTAGGAGAAGAAAATAATTTTTGAAATATAGTGGGATGTCACTACCCAAATCCATTAGCCAAATAATCTAACCATTCATCTGAATTGAATAAGAATAAATGAAAACATTATGTCAACTATTTTAAATTGAGGTCCGTATTACTCTTTTTTATAATTGATTAATTTCACTAATTAAAAAATCCATCATTTATACTAGGGTATCCACATGATTATATGAACCTCACAATTCTTGAGAAGGATTCACTATTAATACATTGTTGACTAGTTACTTGGTATTAAATGATATAGAGAAACAAAAGCATTAATATACAAACCCTAAACTAGATAAGAGCGATCTATCTTTAAATTGGTTTATAAAATAAACTATTGATGTACATTGGAGGGTTTTAGATCCCCAAAGAGGTTCGAGAGTGACTGGAGACCATTTTGGGAAAAACTAACTAGAGGTGGAGGGTTCTGCATAATAGAAGAACTCCCAGAAGAATCCTGATAATAGTGAATTAAAATTATATTGAGGGCAATAGAATATATTTTATTTTTCATTATAACTATAGTGGGATTCTAATAGAGTTATAGTGGTTGATGGTGAGATTTTTTATGTGGTAAATAAATATAATTCTAATACTTTAAAACCACTATTATCCTCTTATAAGCCCAACTGAATATTTTGATATTTCCTCATCCCATATGATATCATTCACATTTTCCCCCTCTCTTATGATTCAATCAAAGTAATTGTTTCCCTAAATCATGTTATGGGTGCTGTTGTTATTCATAGGAGTTCCTTTCTGTCATGGTAAGTCCTCATCCCTCATAAAATATAACCTATTTTGTATATTTTTATATAGACATGGTGTAATATATCCAATTAACATTTTAGGGATTGTCTACAATTTTACCTTTATTAAATATTATTATTGGTTTGCGGCTATATAATAGTATCCTGGGAAATATAAATGTATTAACTTAGATTACTTTTCTGATTTCATATTTAATGTTAATAAAAATCTAACAAATAATTCTATTTTAGTTTATGGTTGATCTTAAAATTTGAGAGGAGGCTTCATAATATTCCTTGGGCTTCATGGATTTACTATGGAATTTATTAGGTATGTAAAAGTATTCATCACATCATGTTCATTAAGGATTGAATTAGAAATAACACATAGATGAGTTAATAAAAATAAAACCCAAGGGGTTTCATTTTTATAAAGCTGTTTCCAAAATGGATTTTTTGAATAACTTGAAATTTCTTGGACTATTTTGGTTTTAAGTACATGTTGAAATGTTTAAGTTTAAACATTCCTTATTATTCCATATTTTTTGAATTTTAAGATGTAACTTATAATTAAATTTGATGAATGTTTTAAATTCTAAAAATGATCAATGATTAATTTATCTTCCAATATATTTATGTCACCTTATTTGGTCCATTGAAATTATTATGCCAGATTATCATATGTTTTATAAAGTTTTTATTTATTTTTTATATGATCAAATAACTTTTACTTATATATATTATTGATTGAAATTTTACTATGTATAACTAATAAAAAATAGTAGTTTGATGGTATGAGATAGTTTCACAATGTCCATAATCTATTATAACCCTCCCCCCCAATACGAATGTGATGATTATATTATTTACCCTTAATCTAATATCCAAAATTCCATTTCACAAAAACGCAATATGAATTTTACGCTGACCGGAATATGACTCATGTCAGATCGAGGTGAAGGAAATTTTTTAGGATAATTTGCACATAGAGTTAATTATTTTCATTAAATTTTATTCTCATAATATAATAATATTGTTTCTATTTGATTAAATTATATATTCCTCTAATTTTTATTTATTTTTGAATACACATGAGTATGTGAAAGGTTGTAACACCTGGAGATTTTAAAAGTGGAACATCATCTTATATAGCATATATAAAACAAAAAAAATATCTTGGAAGAGAATTTAACCTACCGATAATTTATAATATATTTATTTTTAAATAAATTCAATCAAATTGATATATCATGTTGTATGAAATTTTGTGTTTTAATGAAACATGATCCTCTATTAAAATATTTTTATATTAACATGAACATGATAACATTGATGTTAAATTGATATCTATGAATATGAATACACAAATTATTAAAATTATATGTTTTTAAATTGTATAAAATAAATAATGTGATTATCTATTTATAAAAAATAAAATAATAATCATTTAAAACAAAAAGAAATGTTTTTTGAAAAACAATGATTTTGTAAAATGTGGTTTAGTCACACTTTGAGAATATAATTTAAAATATATTTTTACCAATTTTGTTAAATATATTTTAAAAATTAAACTTATTTTTTTAATTTACATTTAAAAAATATTTTTGTGTTAATTTTGTGATTTTTTTGAAAAGATAATTATTTTGTTGGATAGTGAAAATAATGATTCTTATTAAAAACTACCTTTTAATTTTTTATAAGGATAAATTATATTTCAATTTTTTTTAAATTAAAATTAGTTAAATTATATTATAAATTTACTAATTTATGTAATTTCAATCATTTTCATACTGAATTATGATATAATTGTTTTTATACTTTTAAAATTGTTTTTAGAGAAAAACTGTTTATTCGACGTGTTGGTTGGTTTAATTTTAAATTAAATTCTATCACTTCTGGTGATTGAATTTATAAAAACATATTCCAAAATTTAATTTCAGTAATTTATATTATCGAATAATGATATCTTTATTTTTTTACCATAATGAACAATAAAAATAGTAAAAATTAATTATTGAAGTTAATGTAAAAATGGGTTTACTAGGGGTTAAAAAAATAAGATAAGTGTTAAAAATGACCTAAAAGATGTCCAAACGAATCATGTGGACATATTTATAACTTATCACATATATTGTATTATAATTACCCATTGTGGAGACTATTGTGATGAGAAAAACTTGTATATTACTTTATATATTAAAAAATTCCATGTGTGTCCTCTCCCCCACATATAAAAGGCCACCCCATATCCTACCATATTCACATAATAAAAAAAAGTTATTTATAAAAATAAATAAAAATTATTTTAATTAATTCCCTACCCACATAATAGAGTACTTATTTTTGAAAATAATCCCTCCTATGAAGATTTACTTATAGTCCTAAAGAGGTTCTCTAAAGAAGAAGTAAAATTCATGAATGATGGATATAATGATATATTTAAATTTTTTATATTATATTTATTACATAATTATATTTTAATATTATTATATCATAGATAAATTTTAAACTTTTATTCTGTGGGTGATACGATAACGTAGCTCGTGTGTACAAAAGACTACCACACAGTGAAGCGAGGTGATTTATTTTTCACTTATTATTTACATTGAATGTAGTATGTATATATTTAATGAATTTATGTTATATTTATCAACCTAAAAATAATTAGGGATATATAATCTCACATCTAACTTCCTACCATCCCTTACGTTGGAAAACAATAACGTCACTCATGCGTACGTGTGGAGTACCACCTCCACATATTGATATGAACTATTTGTCAATTTATTTTTACATTCATGGTAATAAGGATTTATTTTATTAATATAAATTATAAAAATATAAAATTAATTATTTTTAATGGTAAATTAATATTTATTTTCATTTCATTCTGTCCTTTGAGAAAAATGGAAACAACGTTCATGCGTACCTACGACCGACCGTCTCCATGAATGGTATATTACATTTTATATCATTAAAATTTATTGTTTAATATAAATACATATATAATGAATATATATTATATTTATATCATGGTTTAAATTATGTAGATTATGTAAAAATGATCAATTTAAAAGCTACAAAATTACATAACCAAAACATACATGAAAAATGAAGCAATTATCACCCGAAACATAGAACTTAACAAAGAATTCTTAATAAATGGGTCATAAAGAACTATAAGTAAATAATATATGGTATTAAATCAATATATAGGGTTATTTATGATATTTATAATAAATATAGATTTATTATATTGGAGGTACATTCACCTTCAAGGGAAATCATATCGAAGGTAAGGGTTTCTCGTATCACTTTTACTTTTTTGGGATGTATACCATATCCACCTTGCAGTTCTTTTGTGTGGTTTATATACTAAAATTATGATGTGTTATATAATTAATCCATTTATATTAATGGTAATTTTTATATGATGTTATTTATTTCAGGGGGATTATGATTCATAAGTTACCAAAGTGGTACTCATCATTTATCACGATTATTAAATATTAAATTTACGATGATGAAATTTTTTGATCTATCACCCATAAAAATATGATTTTTTAATCATTTTATTAGTTATAAAATTATAAAGTACTAAAACCATTTTCCATATCATTGTTTCTTAATACAGTTGATAATTTTTTTAAGATAATCTGACTTTATTTATCTCTTCACTCGAAAATACATTTTATTCCAAAACCATTTTTTGTAAAAATATTTGAAAATATGTTTTTTAAGTTATTAAAAATATTTATTTAAGAAATTTGTACAAATTTTCAATTTAATATTTTTAAAGTATTCTTCATTTTGTTTTTGGAATAATTCCCATTTGAATTTTACTAAAAATATGAATGAAATATTTGGTTTAACATGTACGTCATGAATAAAAAATTATTCTTTTGTGAATAGTAAATTTTTAAAAGATTGTTTTACAAGATTACAAGGTTATTCTCAATGAATATTAATTACAAATTTCTTTGTGAAATTTTAGTTTTAAAATATTATTTAAAAATGTTAAATGATATTTTCCACTGGAATGTTTTTAATGGAATTTTTCCCATATTTTTATTCATCAATGACATAAAAACGTTATTGTACATATGATCCAAGATGAATTTTTTACATTGATACCATAATTTTTATTTTATTTTTGATATTCTATGATTAGTTTTTCTAGGAGTGTATAATTTTATTACCATTCACCATATTACTATTGATAGTTTATGAGTTTGTTTATTAATTGGGGTAAGTATTAACATTTTTATGTTAATTATTCAATATGAATTTTTATATTGATTATGTTTATTCTCTTTAATATGAGGAATTAATTTAAATTATTATGTGATCGGTGGGTCATGAAATTATATAGCCCCTTGATGCATCTATTGGCCTCATGAGACAAATATGTTGGCTAAATTAAATAGGGTTTTTACCCATAGTTTTAAAATATCTTCTTGAAGGTCTTAATAGTATGTTTATGATATCCACTAGTATACATTACCTCATTAAGGGATTAGTCATTGATTTCTATGTGATTATTGTATTATTTATAATATCCATGGAAACGTTTGAAGCTCCTGCGATTATGTATATGAAATTATTTAATGATTTTTATTCTTACCATATTATGAAGGAGTTATTGATTAAATGGAATATGCTTCAATCATTTACCATTACATATTAATTATTCGTATTTATCACTACTGGAAATCCTAGTTTTACCAATGGATATATCCCAACGGTTTAGTCAACCATTGGGAATAGACATATATAACAATGGTTCTCAGAAACCGTTGGTATAGATGGTTTTATAAACACTTTTACCAACAGTTCATTACAACCATTGGTATAGAGGAGTTTTTACCAACGGTTCTATGAGAACCATTGGTAAAAGTTGGATTTCAGTGACCTTTTACCAACGGTTCTCATTGAACCGTTGGTAAAGGTTTGGGATAAATGTATATACCAACGGTTTCTAAAAACCGTTGGTAAAAATTTCCCCCAAATTGGCAGTAGCCCGTCCTCTCCCCCATTCGCGATCTAGAGCCCTAAACGGGAGCTATCAGCGATTTTGGAGGTGCTTTTGGTTCTCTTCCTCCATCCCATCCAAGGTGAGTTATTTCCTTTAACTTTCAGTTTTTATTTTCAATTTTGATGTGTATATGTTTCTCTTTAGGATGAGAACAATTTCTATTCTCATATTCCCACCCAATTTATGTTCCAGCCCTATTTATGTTTCGGTTCTTTATTAAATTCCATGCATATTCCAGCCCTTATAGATTTCATTAGACGGTTGTCTAATTTTTTGATGTGCCTTTCATGTTTCATTACCAAGAAATTTTTATTATATGTTATAAAATTCAATCACATGTTTAGTTTCAACATTCATAGTTACTTTATTATCTTGTGTCAATAATTTATATTAATAATCTTTTCATATATTCCATCATTGAGTGTTTTTACTTGTGCAATAGAATTCCAATCTCATGTTACTTCATAGTGATTATTTAGATTTCAAAGTGTTTTATTTTTCATGTTAAATTTATTAAAAAGTTTTGGGGACTAATTAAAGTTATTAGATTCCAATTTCCATGATTCTATGCTTGTTAAGAATTAAATGAAATATGATGGTTTTAATTAAATGAATTCAATGTTCAATTTTTATCATGTATGGGTGATTAATAAATTGGAATGTGATGAACCATATAATTGAACCATTGTTGAAGAAAATTATATACCAAAAGGTTATTGAATAAAAGTTATTCTTGTGAATTTTGTTACATCATAGATAACATGGTTGTGGTTATATAAGAGATACCTCCGATGGTTCTTTGATCATTGTTTTATGGAGAATGAATGGATTAGGTCCGGTATTAATAGTATCTTCTAGTGAAACCATTTTAGTATAAGGGGAAACGAGATTATGATCTACATGGGTGTGATTGAGTTGGTAGAGACCAAACATTGTTTGTTCCTTGTGTTCAAGAACCATAAATAGAGTGTTCTAATTAGGTGGTCATCAGTAAAGTCCTAGGTAAGATTTCCAAGTCCTGTTTCATAAAGTTGAATATGTGGTGCTACAGTGGTTTTGGATTGTTTGAGGTACTCTTAGTGTATTATAAACCCTCATTTGTTCCATATTCATTTAAATTGATTTAATATCATTTTTTTCACACACACCATTATATCCTCTCAAACTATATTTAGAGTGTATTTTCATTTGTATGGTGTTAAATATTTTAGTAAATGTCCATACTAGCTTCTTTTATGTGTTCGAGGGGTTTAGACTAATGATAGGGCTGCATGATTATTGTGGGGGTATTCTTTTAATATAAATATACCTATACACCCCGACCCCCTTAGATAACCTGACCACCCCCATGGACAGCCCGCCCACCTGGACACCCCGACCCCCCTAGACAGCCCCCACCCCCTGGACACCCCGCACCCCCCTGGACACGCAACACCCCCCTTGGACAGTCTCTCCACTCCCATGATCCTCATCCTACTCCTCATCCTGATCTAGTTGAAGGAGTTAAAGTATAAAACACATATACTCCCAACATGAACCTTAAGGATTATGTATTCCTTGATCCACTTCCAATATCTTACTGGTCAATCCTTGAATATAGGCATTTGAAATTTTGTATCTTATTTTCTTATATACACTATATTTTGTTGTATTTTTTAATATGATTCTCATATAGAGTAATGTGTCATTTATGATTTTATATAGAGTAAACAATTGTCATTTTCATAAATATTTTTTTGATTAAAATTTAATATTATTGAATTTCTTTGAAATGACTTATTGCGATTTTTTTACAGAATGGATAGAAGTTGGATGTACGAATCTGATCGGATTTCAACCGATTTTCAAAATAATTTGAATAAACTTCTAGATTTTTCTTTTGACAAGGCTTTAGATAGTGGTTGCATACACTGCCCATGTTTTAATTATGTTGGAAGACCATGGTTGAGCCGTGAAGCAGTTAGCTATCATATAACCAAATATGGTTTCCAAAAAAACTATTATGTGTGGTATCACAATGGAGAGAAAATGGAATCTCAAAATGTTGATGATCCAAATGATAGGACTGAATTGGAGAGTTTGATATGTGATCGGTTTCCATTTATTCGACATCATGAGAAGGAAAGGATGTCCAGCCAACAATATTTCGATACAAGCACACATGATGCGTCCAATGAAAATGATGATGTTGATAGGGTGAAAAAATTGAATGATGCTGCGACGACTCCAGTATATCGGCAATGTGATAAAATGAAAAAGTTGGAATTTTTAATCCGATTGTTTCATGGGAAAACTATGTATGGGATTTCAAATACTGCAATTGATTACATTCTTACCTTCTTGAAGGACTTAATTCCAGATGATGCAGATATTCCCTCAAACCACTATATGGCATGGAAGTTGGTTGATGATCTAGGATTCTCAAAATAAATCATGCTTGCCCGAATGATTGCAGCTTATTCTGGGAGGAAACTGCTGAAAGAAATGATTGTATAAAATGTGAAACCTCCCGATGGAAGCCAAAAGATGATGGAACACCATCTCGTGTGCCACAAAAAGTAATGTGGCACTTTCCATTGATCCCCAGATTACAGAACCTTTTCATTTCTGATGAAATATCCATAAAAATGCGATGGCATGACACCAAGAGAAAAAAGAATAATGAAGAGTTGGTTCACCCTGCAAATGGATTTGCATGGAAGAGATTTGATGCTCGATATCCTGAATTTGCAGCCGATGTGCGTAATGTGAGACTGGGTCTTTCATGTGATGGTTTTAATCCATTTGGGCAGATGCTTACTTCGCACAACACATGGCCGGTTTTCATACACATTTATAACCGTCCCCCTTGGTTGTGTATGAAAAAGCCTTACACTTTATTGAGTATACTGATATCTGGCCCTTCTGATCCCGGCAATGATATAGATGTATACATGCAACCTTTAATAAAAGAGAAACTTCTTTGGGATGTGGGTGTGCCCACATATGATGCATGTTCGAAATACATATTTCAGATGCATGCTGCACTTATGTGGACTATCAATGATGTTCCTGCTTATTCAATGATGTCTGGATGGAGCACAAAAGGAAAATTGTCATGTCCTATTTGTATGAAGAATACTCGATCGAGAAGACTGAAATATCGTCGTAGTTTTAGTTTTATGGGACATCGAAATTTTTTCCCAATGAACCATCCATATAGAAACAATCATCGAAGATTTGACAATACCATGGAGAATGACGATCCACCTCAGCGTATGTCTGGAACTGATGTGCTTAATGAATTGAAAGATTTCAGTTATTCCTTTAGTATTCCTTGGTACTGTGATAATCATTTTTCTATTTTTTTTACATATATTTCTTAGTTAGCCATGTATTTCATGTTTATTCATGTGGAAAATGATATGGAAAATGTGCTTTGAAGTAGTGGTCGACACCACTCAAAGTGTCTAACTTTTATTTGAAATGGACAGGATTTTAAGTGAAAACAACAACTGGCATACTGAAAACAGACCAAACGCATTCGGATTCTATTTAAACTATAGGAAAACAATCCATGGGTCATATGTGACGTGTATGAGTCAACCCCGCCTCAATCCGAGGGCTGGTGTGGATGGTACCACTCAAAGTGTCTTTCTTTTTTTTAAAATTGATGTGCTTTTGAGTAAAAAAACCACATACGGAAAATGGACAAAACGCATTTTGATACTGTTGATACTTTAGTACATGTATCCATGGGTCATATGTGACGTGTAAGTGTTAACCCCACCCCAATCCAAGGCGCGGTGTGGCCGGCACCACTCAAAGTGTCTAACTTTTATTTGAAATGGACAGGATATTAAGTGAAAAAAACAACTGGCATACGGAAAACAGAACAAACGCATTCGGATTCTGTTTAAACTATAGAAAAACGATCCATGGGTCATATGTGACATGTACGAGTCAACCCCGCCTCAATCTGAAAGCCGTTGTGGCCGGTACCACTCAAAGTGTCTTTATTTTGTTTAAAATGGATGCACTTTTAAGTAAAAAAACCACATAAGGAAAATAGACCAAAGGCATTCAGATACTGTTGATACTATAGGACATGTATCCATGGGTCATTTGTGGTGTGTAGGAGTCAACCCCGCTTCAATACGAGGTGCGGTGTGGCCGGCACCACTCAAAGTGTCTAACTTTTATTTGAAATGGACAGGATTTTAAGTGAAAACAACAACTGGCATTCGGAAAATAGATCAAACGCATTCGGATTCTGTTTAAACAATAGGACAAGGATCCATGGGTCATATGTGACATGTACGAGTCAACCCCGCCTCAATCCGAGAGCCGGTGTGGCCAGTACCACTCAAAGTGTCATTCTTTTGTTTAAAATGGATGCTCTTTTAAGTAAAAAGAACCACATATGGAAAATGGACCAAAGGCATTTTGATACTGTAGATACATTAGGACATGTATCCATGGGTCATTTGTGACGTGTACGAGTCAACCCCACCTCAATCCGAGGTGCGGTGTGGCCGACACCACTCAAAGTGTCTAACTTTTCTTTGAAATGGACAACAGTTTAAGTAAAAACAACTACTGACATACGGAAAACCGACCAAACTCATTCGGATTCTGTTGAAACTGTAGAACAATGATCCATGTGTCATTTTTGACCTGTACGAGTAAACCCTGCCATAATCCGAGGCGCAGTGTGGCCAACACCACTCAAAGTGTCTAACATTCCTTTGAAATGGACAACAGTTTAAGTAAAAACAAAATCTAACATACGGAAAACCGACCAAAGGCATTCAGATTTTGTTGAATCTTTAGGAAAACGATCCATGCGTCATATGTGACGTGTATGAGTCAATCCTGCCTCAATCTGAGGGCCAGTGTGGCCGAAACCACTCAAAGTGTGTCACTTTTCGTTGAAATGGACAACAGTTTAAGTTAAAAAAACAATTGCCATACGGAAAATGGACCAAAGGCATTCCGATACTATTGATACTTAAGGACATGTATCCATGGGTCATTTTTGATGTGTAGGAGTCAACCCTGCCTCAATCTGAGGTCCGGTGTGGCCAGTACCACTCAAAATGTCTTTCTTTTGTTTAAAATGGATGTGCTTTTAAGTAAAAAAACCACATACGGAAAACTGACCAAACGCATACAGATTCTGTTGAAACTTTAGGACAATGATCCATGGGTCATTTGTGACGTGTAGGAATCAACCCCGCCTCAATCCGAGGTGAGGTGTGGGCGGAACCACTCAAAGTGTCTAACTATTTTTTGAAATGGACAACAGTTTAAGTAAAAACAACAACTGACATATGGAAAATAGACCAAACACATTCAGATACTGTTGATACTTTAGGAAAAGGATCAATGGGTCATTTGTGACGTGTACGAGTCAACCCTACCTCAATCTGAGGCATAGTGTGGTCGGTATTACTCAAAGTGTATTTCTTTTGTTTAAAATGGATACACTTTTATGTAAAAACAACCGGCATACGGGAAACCAACCAAACGCATTTGGATTGTTTTGATACTTTTAAAAAATGATCCATGGGTCATTTGTGATGTGTACGAGTCAACTCCGCCTCAATTCGAGGCGCGGTGTGGACGACACCTCTCAAATTCTCTCTTTTATTTCAAAAGGAAATCATTTTAAGTGAATAAAACTAAAATTTACACTCATCAACAATAGTCGCAAACAATTTTTCATGAGTTGGGTAGTTTCACTAACGGGGTCATAAGTGACGAGACTCCTAAGAAAATACATTTTCACCATATATTATAAACAATACAAGTTCAACGCAAAATTCATCACAAATCATTACATACCCAAACCTAGGATCACAAAAAAGGGATTTTAGCCAATTTGAAATTATTATTCAACTATAATAGATATTTATCAAACTATTCTGCCTATTAGAATTTTATGGGGAGGTGTGCTGGTTGGGGGGTTGTGCATGAGTGAGGTGAATTACCACCGGATGATTGTTGTCATATGTTTTTTTGGGCTATTTTCGGTGTTTTTTATACTGTTTGAAATATGTATGTGGTTTTTGTAATATTTTGTATATAGGTGTATAGTGGAGGGCATATTGAGGGCTGTTGTGCAATTTTTTTATGCAGGTGGATGGTAGGGCTACTGGAGGGCTTCTGGTGGGCTGCCGTGCAGCACCTCTGGCAAAGGTTATACCAACGGTTCAGAACTGTTGGTATATCTTTTTCCAAAATTCTGGGAAAGGCTATACCAACGGTTCAGAACCATTGGTATATGATTTTCTAGAAAAAAGCTATCCCAATGGTTTAGAACCGTTGGTATATCCTTTTCCAGAATTCTGGAAAGCTTATACCAACGGTTCAGAACCGTTGGTATAGCTTTTTCCAGAATTCTGGAAATCTTATACCAATGGTTCTAAACCGTTGGGATATCTTTTTCTACAGAATTCTGGAAAAGATATACCAACGGTTCTGAACCGTTGGTATACGTTTTTCCAAAATTCTAGAAAGCTTATACCAACGGTTCAGAACCATTGGTATAGAATTTTCCAGAATTCTGGAACACCTATACCAACGGTTTAAGTGCAACCGTTGGTATAGGGATTTCCTCACGGCTTACTATCCAATGGTTTTCCAGCCTATACTAATGATTTTAAACCGTTGGTATAGCCTACTTTTCCAGTAGTGTATTCATGATAGATTACATTATCCTCATTCCCTCACTTCTCATTTTAGATCACCCATTTCTTATGTTTCTTTCTCTCAGAAGTCAAAATGTGTATTATGATTAACATATAGGGTTTTGCTCGAGGAAATAGCGATACAGTCGATGAAAATAATATGTTGTATTTTATGTTTATAATTATAATGTTAGATTCAAGTATCTATCTAGTTTACCAAGTTTACTAAACTATATATTCCTTTGGGATGTAATTCCTTGTATATTATTCTAATGTAATAAAGTGACTACCGACTTTGGACTACCAAGGTTAGGGTCTTTATAGTTTCTATTAGAGTGAGTTTAATATAAACCGTTGGAATAATATTCTTGAAAAAATAGAATAGATAACATAACCCTATATGGAAATTTTGGATAAGTATAAAATAATAACCTAATGTTTTTGTAAGGTATAGATAATGTGGGTTTTCTAAGAAATATATCCTTATTTGGATACTAAAAGTGAATATAATTCTAGAAAAGATGTACATAGAGGTAATAAATCTAAAAAATGTGCATCATACTTCATTTAAGTGTTACCTAGTACATGCAAATTGTCATTAGCACACACCTAGTTTGACACTACCATTAGATATGATTTATTTAATTAAAAATTTATTTACAAAACAATATGATGTATTTGAAATTTTTTTATTATTTGAAAACATTCTCAAAAAAACCATGTTCATGATTATGAGATAATACTTGAATAAATTTTTCAATTATGTTAAATGTTTGTAAAGACCTCAAACCCACTCTTATGAATTCAGTGCAATTTTTTTGTAATAAGAAAAAATAATACATTGTCATTTATACACTCCATGAATTTTTTTGATCTATGATATAGAGAATTATGCAACATACTATTTAATTCGAGTGGTACAAAAATAAAATAAATAATTTTTTGTGCGCGCGCTAACTCATTAAGTGGAGACATCTATCTTAGAATTTCTAAAACACCTGTGAATTTTTTAAAAACATTAAATGATCATTAATTTCCCTAGTAAGGTGTTTTAAAATGAGTGAATATTAATTTTATAAAAAAAACTTTTAAAAATATTTTTAAAATACTTTATATGAAATATAAATATTTGATATATATAATATCTTCCAAAAACTTTTAAAAAATTCATATTATTTTAAAATTTCATTTCAAAAATACTTATTTGAAAACACCTAGATTTATCTATTGAAATAATTTTGGAAATAACAGTTTATTTCTAGATTATTTGTATTAATAAAAAATCCTTTGAAAAACATATGATGAAAAGAAATATCACCACTAGGAAAACATCCCATGAGGTCATTAGTTCACTCCCCATTCCTCATTCTCCCACATGGTACCCAAGTTCTAAATTTTCTTTAAGAAAGCATTTTGATGATCTTCCTTTCTCAAACACAACCCCTAAAAACAGTTTCAAAAACTAATTGAATTATTTTATAATTGAAAAAAATTTAGAACTTCTAATATTTGATATTTTTTAAAAAAAAAATATATTGGTGAATTCCCTATTTCTATAATAATACATACATTTAAAATAAATTCGTTAAAGCATTTGTTTATACTAAAATTCATGAAATGTCATAAATTATAGTTGATGTACTTTTCTAAAAACATGCAAGGCATTTGTGGAAATAAAAAATAATATTACTTAAATGATTGATTTTATCATTATATATTTCCATATATAACTTATTAGATTCAAATTCCATAAAGGAAATAATGGATTTAAAATTAAACAAAAAACAATTTTGTTGTTGTTTAAAATTCTAAAACCATGAATTTCAATAAAAAATAATAGCATTTATTATAAAATAATTAATAAAAATCCTTTATAATTTAAAAATAACACTTTATAATTAGAGAATACACATATATAATATTCAATAAATCTAAACATAAGTTTTAAAATAAATCTCTTATGATTAAAAATGAATATTTGAAAATAAAGGTTTAATTTACAAAATTGAATTTAAACATATAAAAACAAAATATTTTTATTCTATAACTCTTTTATGAGAATATAAATATCATTTTGAAATATATAATTACACTTGAAGTAATTATTTATGAATAATTATTTGCTTTTCTATATTCAAAATTAAATAATTAATTGAAAAATAATTATTTTTACTTATGATAAAAAAGAAAGAAGTATTTGGAAATAAAATAAAAAATCTATTATCATGAACCCTAAATATAACATTATAATATTGGAGCTAACAAGGACATCATAAGAATAGTTATTTTTCAATTAATTTTCTCACTGTTGGCGTGAAACACCCAAGCAATGCAGCATCGAAGCAAGGCGTGCAAAACTTCAACTATGAGGTGAAACACTCAAAAAAATACAAGGGGTTTCAATTTATAAAACTCTAGACCAAAAAAAAATATTTATAATATAAAACACTAGATGAAAGATATTTTATTTATATGTTACATATTAATTAAACACTTCCCAAAGTATCAAAGAAGATTTCAAAAGATGGCATCCAGCTATATTAGTGGATGTGAAGAATAAACAAATTGATAGAAGGTTCCATCAACTAAAAATATTGAAGAATTTTTTTTAATTTAATACAATCATTGATTTAAACTGAGTGAAAAATTCAGAGAGTTCAACCAACCAATTTGATTATTAATTATATATTATAAACATATTTTCAATTTTTTGTTGGTTAACAAATAGTGTCAGCAGAAGGAGACTGATGAAGAAGAAATTAAAACTATCCGATACTAAATCTAATCATTTAAAAATGATTATAATTTAATAAAATTATTGAACTAAAACTGCTAAAGAGAGACATTCTGATTTTAAATGTAGAAAAACAACCAAGGAGGAAGAATTGGGAAGAAAAAATAAAAAATTCCCCTTCCTTTACAAAACACGCTCACATGAGGATGATAATGGGATTTCTAACAGATACAAGATTGATTCTATACTCTCTTCACTTGAAATCACAACACGACTCAGATCTGGACATCGTTGATCATTTTCATTTGATCCTCTAACCGCGGTCGAACCTTTGGCACTGCTTGGCCTTCCAAATCTTTAACCAATGATTTAACTTCACTCAAAACTTCTGAAGATGAATCCCTCTATGCTCGAGCATCCAGAGTCATCGATGCACCTCAAAGACCTTGAATCGAACCCATGCATAGGCTCCCAAGAAAAAAACCATGTTTCACAATTTTTACAAATAGAATAATGCACCCCACCCATATCCTCTTTTCACAATTTCTCTAGTTTATTTATTTTTTTAATTCATATTAATTATTAAATTGAAAATAATAACAATAACAATATAATTTTCCTCAAATATGAATTTTATATACAAATAATATTATTATAGTAATTTTTTAATAATTTTAATTTTAAAATATAAAAGACAATTCATTATCCATATTTTATAAAATTTAATAACCCTTATATTACGATAATTTTATATTTCATTATATACACAATTGAAAAATATAAAAAATTATGTTTACTACATTTATAAGGAAATATACTATCTTAAATTGTTTAAAATAATGATATGAATTTCATCAAATATTCATATATATATATTCATAATTTTAATTAAATTTAACAATATTACCTTTAATATCAATAATCATGAATATTCAAATTTTATTTATTTATATTTTCATAATTCCATTTATTTAAAATATTTAAATTATATTATGTTTAAGTATTATGTTCATCATTATTGAAAATTTTTATATGTATAACATGTAATAAAAATTAATTATTTATAATAATTTTATAATCCTTTCAAATAAAATTTTGATATGTTATAAAAAAATAATCAAAATATTCTATTTATAATAAAATATTATTTTATAAAAAATAAAAACACATTTATAAAAGTATTTTTTATAATTTAAAATATTAACTTTACATTAAATATTATTTCATTAGATATAAAATCCATAAATTTCATAAATGCATATTTATTGAGATAATTTAAAGTAACATTATATAATTTCAGATATTTAACTTAACTAATAAATCATAGTTTATTTTGAATTATTTAAATTATAAAGATATGCATTTTTAAAATAACTTGTAATTATTATCAATTTTCTAGTATGTTAAATTCTCTCCCCTTACAGGAGTTGAACCTTCACAATTCAGTTGTAGGGCTTAAGAAAATTATAAATTTCCATATTCATAATTTAGAAAAACAAGAACTGTTAAACTTCTATGCTCGACCACATAGATCATCCTCCAATGAAAACATCTAATTTCTAATGTTTTCCCAATCATTGCTCTGATACCAAATGTAAAGACCTAGAAACCGCACTTTTGGATTCAGTGATAAAAATATTATGTATACTTTTTTATAAAAGACAACTGAAAAATACAAAATACTTTATACATTCTAAGATAATTCTTTGGTGTAGTTACTATAGAATGAGACAACACATTAAAATTTTATCATAATCGTACAAAAATAAACTAAAATAATTTTTATTGTGTGCACTGAATCTTTAAGAAAACTTGTCGTATTTGAATTTATAAAACACCTATGGAAAACATTCTAAAAAATGGGATGGGCATTAAATTCCCCAGTAAGTGGTATTGAAACTAGTGAAAAATACTTTTATAAAAACTATTTTAAAAATTCTTTGTAAAATAATTTATATAAAATATAAATATTTTATATATATAATACATTTCAAAAACATTTCATAAAAAATTATTATTTTGAAAAATAACATAAAAAATACTTATTTCAAAAAACATAGATTTCTAATTTGAAATAAACTGGAAAATAATACATTCTCTATGGATTATTTTGATACTTGTAATATCCTATGAAAACTATATGGCCACAAGTAATATCACCGATAGAGGGTGTGGGTTCACTCCCCATTCCCCATTCTTTCACATGATACCCATGCACGGGATCAAATTTTTAAGAAATCATTTTGAAAACCCCCTTTTCTTAATCAAAACCCATCAAAATACTTTTCAAAACTTCTAGAATAATTTTCATAAAAGAATAAAATTTATAACGTCTATTATTTGATAAAACACTTTCTAAAAAATCAATACATTTGAAATAAATGCATTAAAAAAATTCCATGTACTAAAATGCATTAAATGTCATGAATTATAGAAGATGTCCATATCTAATAACATGCCTAGAATTTTCAGCAATTAAAAATCTTATTAATAAAATGATATCTTATATCATTATATATTTACTTAGATAATTTAAATAATTAAAACTCCATAAATGAAACAATGGGTTTAAAATTAAATAATAACATTTTTTTGTTGTTTTAAATTATAAAACATTATATTAAAATAAAAATAAAATAATTACTTTTAAAATAATTAAATAATTTCATTATTAATTTAAAAATAAAACTTTATAATTATATAATACACACACACATAGATATATAATTTTGATGAAAATAAAAACTTAAGTATGAAAAATAAATCCCTTATAATTATAAAATTTTAAATAAATGAATATATGAAAATAAATATCCACCTTGTATAATTTAATTTATTTGTAAAAAATTTTAATTTTATAATTTTATAATAATTTTTTCAAAACACAAATCATATTTAAAAATTAATAAGTAGTTTTTATGATAAAACATGAATGAATAATTTCCAAAAAAATTTAGTTTACTATAATCAAAATTAAATAATTAATTGAAAAATAATTAGTTATCTTATGATAATAAAATAAAATAATTAAAAAAAATTAGTAAATAAATTACTTTCAAATTGAAATATAACAGCTTATTGTCAGAGCTAATAATGAGCTCGGTAGATGATTTATTTTTCCCTTAATTTTCTCAGGATGGGAGTGAAAACCCATGAAACATACAACACTAAATTAGTGTAGCGCCCAAGTAGTGCAGCACCTAAGAAGGTGTGTGAATCTTCAACCACGTGGTGTAGAACTCAAAAACATAAAAGGGGTAGTACTACCTAAAATAATAAACAATAAAAATGTTTACAATAACAAAATAATGATGAAAAAAATATTATTTATATGTTTCATATTAATTTTTTGCCTCCAAAAATATCAAATAATATTATAGAAGATGGTTTCCAACCATATCAGCGAATTTGATGATGAAAAAATAGATAGAAGGTTCTATCAAATAAAATTGTTGAACAAAATAATTTAATTTAATACTAGTATTTAATTAAATTGGAAAAAACGCTTTTAGTGAGTTCAAACTAATAATTCAGCTATCAATGGTAAATTATTAATATGTTTTCTAATCCAGTGTTGGTCCACAACTTATGTCGGTAGAAGGAGAATGAAGAATATAGAAATAAAACTATCCCATGCTAAACCAATTCACTGACAAAAAAATTCTAATTTGATAAATAAATTAAATTTAAATCACTAAAAAGAGATATTCAGATTAAAAAGGTAGGAAAACAACCAAGATGGAATAATTAGAAACACAAAAATGAACATTCCATTTTAAAATTCACTCACATGAATAAGACAATGGGCTTTCCAATAGATCGCAATTTTATTTCTTCCTCCCTTCACATGAAACCATGACATAGTTCATATCGGGCCTTTTTTCTCACTGCCCCCAGACCCCCTAACCATGGTTGAACCTTCGATCTCGCTTGGTCTTTTGAATACTTTACAACTGATTAATCCTCACTAGAAACTCACAAAGGAAAATCACTTTGCGCTCAAGATTTTGGATCATTCAGTGCACCTTAAATTCATCAAATTTACCCTCTATTAGAGCTCTTCACAAAGAAACCTTGAATTTCCCTTTTTTCAAACCGAACGATGCACACCCAGCCTTATCCTCATTTCAATATTTCTCTTTTTTTTCATTTTTTAATTAATTCCATTTTTAACAGAATATGATAATAATATCAACATAATGTTCCTCATATCAAATTTTTTTATAAAAAATTAATAATATTATACTAATTTGTATTATATTTATAACATGAATAAAAATTAAGAAATTTCATAAACCATATTTTTTAAAAATTAATAATTCTTATAATAAAATAATTTCAAATTTAATTATATAAATAATTTAAAACCTTATAATTTTAAATTACTAAAATTTATAATGAAATATATTATATTTAATGATATAAAATAATGATATTTATTTCTTTTAATATTAATATATATATATATATATATATTCATAATTATTCTTAAATTTTAAAACATTACCTTTAATAGTAATAACTATGAACATTCAAATTTTATTTATTTGAATTTTCATATTTTCATTTATTCATTATATTTAAATTATATTGTGTTTAATTATTATTTTCATCATCATTATTAAATATTAAAAGTAAAAAATTTAATTTAAAATAATTATTCATAATAATTTTATAATGCTTTCAAAACAAATTTTGATTTGTTATAAAAAAAATAAAATTAATCTATTTATAATAAAAATACTCTTTTAAACAAAATAAAACCACATTTATAAAATCATTATTTATAAATTAAAATATTAATTTAATATCAAATATTATTTTCAATGATATGAAAACTATAAATGTTATAAAATCATAGTTTATGAGATAATTTAAAGTAATATTATATATTTTTAATTATTTAACTTTACTAATAAATCCATGTTAATTTTGATTTATTTAAATTATAAAGCAATCCAATTTAATAAGAACTTATTATTATTTGAAAATTTCTTGTATTCTATAGTGTTTCACTAGTTTTGGGATTCTATATTATGTTTCATAACATTTTGATCTATTTTACAGTATTCCATTGCTTTGAAATGGTGCCTATTGGAAGTAATAAGAACCGTATCAATGCATGTAATAAAATGAGTAAGAATAATCATTTCTTTGATAGGATTAAGCCTATATTTTTATGGCAACAAGTTTCCTAAAAATTCTTATCATGTGAGAATATAGTAGCATATTCTATCAAGATAAGGAAATAATTCTCTACATGTTATTTATTTAAAGTTAAATAATACAATAAGAGGACAATATATCAAAACAACTGGATAAGGGGAAGATGGGAATTGGTGTTTGATATAAGTTTGGGGAGAATGACCACCACACTTAAGATTTCAAGGGAAAGAATAAATCGTCTAATTTAAAATTATTTAACTATAAGGATGTGGGGATATACACAAATTAATGACCCAATTTTCATGGGAATATACCCCAAAAGATGTTATGGTATTACGTTTACGCTTATGCTATTAATACGACCAAAGTGGAATAAAGTATTTCTGTATTTGTATTCATGAACTATTTTAAAGAATTTATTTATCAATTATTCTCTATTTATAATAATAATAAAACAAATATGGATTGTACTATTATACTGTTTAATTTAAATATTTAATAGCATATGTTGAATGGTACCAATGACCAAGAAAAGTGATTTAGTTGAATGTTTATCTTTTTTGGAAAAAATGATTAAGGTAATATAACACTAAATATGTTCCATATGTTGAGATAATTATAATAAGGATATTTTTAAGGGTTAGTATTGGTGGCCATGAAATTTATTAGTGATTTTATGGTTTATATTATAATTTTTGGAGTTTACAACATGTTTGGATTTATAGAATATATTCCAAAATATTTGATTTTATGTTATTAAAAATTCTTATTTTAGTTAAGGTTTTAGGATAATAAAGCTATTCAAATATTTGTAACATGTCATTAAAATCCACATTATAATGTTTGGAATGTTTAATTATGATTTAGGGGCCATCCTTATAAATTATTTTGATTTTGAATTTGGTCAAAGATATTTTAGATGAATTTTAAAGTTAACTATTTATGACATGTATTTAGATGAATTTTGGGAGTTACTATTGAGGTATTAGAGATTAATGTATCATATTTTATTAATAGTGTATCATTTTTGTTTTAGTTAAGAGATGAGTAATATATTGTTACACTTTTATAAGATATGTTAAATGTTAATTTTACTAATTCGGGATAAAGAAATTAATTTTTGGATATTCATTTATAAGAGTAAGAGATGAATTGGAAAATGATTTAAGCACAATAAAATAATAAAAATAGGTTTATTAAATATAAATATATCAATTAAGTATATGTCTACATATTATTAGATAGTAATATTATTCATGAACTTTATGAAAATGATCTTGGAAAAAATGTTTATCATATTATCTTCATATCTAATGAATCAAATGGTCTTTTAAATCATTATAGATCTATCTTGTTGATTTCCATTTTCAATTCAATTTACTATTATCAATTATTACTACCACTCTCCATAATTATTTGTGCTTTTATTCCATGTCCACATCTTCAATTCTCACCAATGTTCTCTTACATGGAAACCGAGTTATGTGTTATTCAAGATAACCATTATTCCCTATATATCATAGAAAGAAGATGTTTTATTAACCCTTTTACAATGTGAGATGTTCTGTTAAAAATTATAAGATATAAAGTTTTAATAAATGGTATTTCTAAATTTCAAACCCTTAATTACAGATATCATGTTTAAATTACAAGGATATAATTTATTGAAGGGGCAGAGAATGTAACGGATCATGATTTTTAAAGATGGACATCATCATCAATAGAATATAGGAAATAAAACACCAATATTATAGGATAATATAACACAATATGAATTTATGATATATTTATTTTTATGTAAATTCAGTATCTTCGATAGCATATAATGCATCCAATGCGAGATTTAAACCAAACAAGATACTCAATTAAAATATTATTATTTAATCAAGGCTAGTGTAACATATCTATTAAAGTGGAGAGTATGAATAAAAAAAATAAATTAGGAAAATTTAATGGTTTATAGAATTATTAAATAAATTATATGTTTATATATTAATTACAAATAAAATAAGAATCATCTTAAAGAAAATGAATTGTTTTCTGAAAACTATATTTTTCTAGAAAGTATTTAGTCACGCTTTGAAAACATTATTTAGATTTATTTTTTTACCAATTTTAATAAATATATTTGATTAAATAAACTTATTTTTAAATATACATATCAAAATTATCTTTGGGTTTTTTTCATAATTTTTCAAAAAATATCAATTTTTTGAGAAATAGTGAAAAACACTGATTTTTATTGAAAATTTCATTTTCATTTAAATTATTTACATAGTTAAATTATATTTTAAATTTATTTTAAATTAAAATGAGTTAAATTATGTTAGAAAATAACTAATTTAATTCATATTAATCAATTTCATGTTGAATTATGATATAAAAACTTTTTACACCTTTGAAATCTTTTCTTCCGAAAAACCATTTTTTCAATGCATTTACGGGTTCAATTTTAAATTAAATTATTCCAATTATATAGATTCAATTTTCAGAAAAATTATTTTATATTTGGAATCATAATTATTTATATTATCTAGGAAGGTTAAATTAATTTTTGACTATATTGATTATTTAAAACTATATAAATTAAATAGAATGGTTACGGTAAAAATGGGTTTACCGAGGGTTAATCTAAGAAGATAAGTGTTAAAAATGACCTAAAACTTATCCAAACCCCATATTATAGACACTATTAGAACTCAAAATATCTAATGTTTTATAATAACCCATTTTTAGGATGGTTACATGATAAAAAGACGGTTCTCATTTTATCTTTAAAAAAATCTATATGTGCCCCCTCCCCCACTTATTTAAGGATACCCCTATACTCGATTATTAATAATTACAGAATCATATATAATATATGATTATAAAAAGTATTAAACTCCTTTAATATAATAAAAATATTATATAATATATGATTATAAATTATTATGTTAATTTCATAACCCGGATCCATCTCCACATTCATCAAATGGGAAACAAAAATCTCGATCACATGTAACGAAGACTACCACCTCACAAAGTGATGTAATTTTTTTCCATCACAACATTTCAAGGATGGATATTTTTAATTCCCACCAAATGAGAATCATAAAATTTAAAAAGTAAAAAAACATTAATATGTTTATTATTCTCCTGAAAAATAAATGGAAGGGTAAGGGGGAAAAGAATCACAGATCTCATAAACCTCTAAGGGACATGCAATCGCATGACAAGTATATGGTCACATGAAAGAATCAAGTGAATTACATAGCCTATAGTAGATCCTATAGATCCACTTTCTAAAATTTATCTTAATTTTGATAAGGTGATCTGTATAACCAATGTTCATGCGATGGAACCCAGATAAACTCTCCCATGCCACCTAACTTGTCAATCAGTGATGACCTGAAAAACCATCCGAAAATCCTTCAAAAATAAGAGAAAAATATCCCATAGGTGGGAGCATCATGTGGTCATAAAACTCGGGCAATTGATCACTTATAGTGATAATGTTTTGTCCTTGACAACATTTAAGCAAACTCACAAGACCCCAAGTCATTTAAAAATAAAATAATGAATACAAAAGTTGAGGTGGAAGGAGCCACTCACAGTCTTAAAAGGCTTGCAACATTCCCATATTGGTTCACAAGACACCAAATGCACCATACAATGTACCCACCTCATCTTGTGAAAGACCTTTGTCTTGCCGTCCAAATCACGTGAAGGGCCTCAGGTATGTCCATGCGACCTCACGCTCCCCCTTTGGCTCCCTAAGGACAAACAAATGGACTTTTCGACTAAGTTCCCGCACATATCCACATGATATTTGTTATTCATTTTATGCATCACTGAGAGGTAGTGTATTTTTCTTTAATAATAATCAAGTGACCTCATGAACTCCCATCCCTTTGTAGCATTAATTAGGGAAATAAAAGAGGGATGATGTGGAAGCCTCTCGCCGTCGTAAAACTCTTGTGGCACACTATGGATGTCCATAGGTTAGTCTCATAATAACCCATTACTAATTGGTTGGATTATGTGGATTCTCCTTGACAATCCATCCTTGTCTTGTGAAAAGTCATAAACAAGTCACCTGAGATCACGCGAAGGCCTTCTAGAGGTTCCCTGATCACACGAAAGCCCTTAGAAAAGTAAAAATGATAATATGTAAGTCTTTCAAAATGACAGCTTGATTCAAAACATACTCATTAATTGGAAATAAAACAATAAAAGAGTCATTGACCAATAGTAATCTCTATCTCTGAAAATCACGTGACTCCATCAAAGCGATCCGCGATAGACACTCACAAAGACATGTGATACCGAATCTCTTTGATGACTCCATCGTGGATTCACATGATATGTGCCTTGAAAAACAATGAATGATCCAGGGGAGAGGCCTATAAATCCCAGACCTTAGAATCTAAAATGGATGACTACATACTATGAAAAAGAGAAAACTCTCTAGATTAGAATTTTACCCTTTTGTATCTGACACAAGAGCTTATTTTTTTAAATAAATGATCTCGTGACTGGAAAGTCTTCCATTGGGTAGGATACAAGAAAATAGTTGAAGAGATCATCCACCATGAATAAATTACATCACGTGATCACTCATTGATCACATGAAGGAATTAAATAAGGACTTGTAAGGAATATCATGCACATATGTTAGATCATGAAGGACTTAAAATTAACAAACACTAAATAAATCTAAGCAATTCACAATATAAATTTTAGAATAATGAATAATGGTGAAAAAACATTAGTAAAAAGCTATTTTTTTGAACCTCATGCACTTCGAGTGAACAATCTAAGACACTCGAAAACACCAGGACATGTCGCTTGAATCTCACGATGTTCCTTTGGTATACTATTTGGGTCATGTGAAGTCCAATGGATATGTAGCATAAAGTCACACGGTTCCCCTTGGGCATGCCACCCAAGTCTCATGAATCCCTACAAGTTCACTATTCAAGTCTCACAATGTCCTTCAGACATGTGGCATGGCTCATATAATGGCACCCATTCTTGTCCGTTGAGTCTTATGATAGCACCCAAGCATGTCAACTGGCTCTCATGATTCCCTCTAGGCAATCCATCTAGATCTCAAAATTCCCTCCAGACATTTCATTCAAGACATAAAATACCCTCTAGGTCATATTTAATGTAACATCCCAAGTAAGTAACGAATTATGGATTTTCATATCTATGTCTATTTATGAATTAGATTGTGTTTTCAGAGGCTTAAAATGATAATAAATCCAATCTTTAGCATAGAATTCTCTAATATTTTTAAAAGATTGTTTTACCGCCTTTTGATGGTGAACCAATTTTAAATATATCTTTTGACAATTTTATAAGCTGTATTTGTCAAAATAAAATTATTCATTATAATTGGTACATTGAGATTTACGTTGGATTAATTTTTGGTATTTTTCTGACAATGTTCATTTTTTAACGAATAGTGAAAAATACTGCATTTTACTTCAAAACTGCCTTTTCATCAAATTTAATTATATAGTTAGATTATGATTATAATTTGTTTTAAAGTGTAATTAGAACACATTTTTACCATTTAATCCAATTTTGGTCATTATAATTTCTTTCACTTTGGTATTGGGCATAAACAAGAGCCAAACTTTTCCTAGATATTGTTTAAAAAAACCCGCTATTTGTTTTGACAACGGGAATTATTTTTAAATTAATTATTTCAATTATTGTGTTTGGAATTTGGTAAAGTGGATTAAATATTTGGAATCAGAAGTTCCAAATTCTTTAATTTGCACTTTTTTGTTTTTGGACATTATGAATAGAAACGACGGTAATTATCTTTAATTATCGTGAATAATTAGTAATCGGGTAGTTAAGGATAATAAAATAATATCATAATAATAACAAATTACCCCAAAATGTGTCCTAATGCTACTGGTTGTGTCATGTCCGACAATGGGATGCCTTGTGCCAATCTTAGGGACCCCATGGAATCACTTTTGGGTGATTGTGACAATTTATCGTTTTTTAAAGAAAGGAGAATATCACAAAAATATGTAACACCTATGCAAACCAATTTTGATTTGGTCTAAATAAATTATCTATGTTACTATAAAAATTCATTTGAAATATAAAAATATTTACTACATCATAGTATTTTTTTATAATTTTTAGACATTAAATAAATTGAATTTTTTATGACACCATGATGATGCAACGACTACCTCATTAATGAACGATTTAAATAAAATGAAAATATAATGTAAAATATAAGACTTACACTTGTCAAAAACCTATTGGATGAGTATATTTCAAACCGTTATCACCTTATCCTCTAAATATATCAATTTGGGACCTTTAAAATACGAAAATCATTTTAATATAAAGTAACATTTCTTGACTTTCCCAGAGTGCCCCTCCTCCCTCTTATAAAAGGCCCCCACCTCTACCTCCTTACCCACACCTCTCAAGAATTTGGCTCAGATAAAATCTGCTCATTTAATCTCTCTGCATCTCTTTTTTCATCCTATAATCCTTTCCTTAGTCAGAAATCTCTTCAAGAAACCCTTTTGGTTCAAACCAAGAGGAGTTGCCCGATTTAAAGGTAATGTCTTCACTTGTGTTATGTTGTTTTATTTTGCTTATCCAACCCCATAAAATCTTTTTATTACTTTATTTTGTAACAAAAACAATAACTTAAATATACAAGGATGTTTTTAGGAGAATTATTTGAGCTACACATACACACACCTCTGTCTAATGGTAAAAGACCATTCCGTTTCTATGGATGGCGAATTTCTGCCTCACGAAACGATGATTGTTCGTTATTCATTTAACACCTTTCATGGTGGCCATTAAGATGTCACTCTATTTATATATTATATATATTATGTCTATGTTTTCTTTATGATTCTGTATTTTTTCATTTATGGCATACCTTATGGTTTCCATTATGGTTAAACGTGATATCTTCATTTTAGGAAGTGCGGACTACCGCCCCTCATAGCGATTTGATTCGTTAATGACATATGTGGGACATATAAAGGAAGGAGTTAATGATATTATATATGATATTATACTATAATTATAATATACCTTTATGTAATTATGATTTCACACCATTAAATACGAAATATAAATGAAAGTAGCGTTCATGCGTACGTACGGCATACCGTCTCCATGAACAGTGCATTCCATTTCTTACCTCTAAATGTTATGTAATATTATAAATTCATGTATATACTGGATATATATATGATATATATGATATCTATATCATGAATATAATATTTTATATAATGGATATTTTACCACATGAACAACTTGTAATTACAAGAAGTGTATTTTTGGCTCAAGTACCGAAGATCGACAAAACGACCGTTACTAACATAAATAATTACATAATGTTAATAACATGGTCATAAGTGAAATAACAGTAATAATGAACTTGAAAAATGTTCTTATGAAAGTATAAATTAACTCTAGTTTATTATTCAGGAGATTAAAGAATGATCGAGTCAAGTCGGACATGAGGTAAGGGACTTCGTATCAATCTCCTTTCATTGAGGCATATTTTGTTTTATACACAATTTTCTTTTATACGGTGTATAAAACCCTTTGAAATTTATTTTTATTCAAAAGGAATCTTTTTTATATGAATTGTTTTACTAAACGACAAAAGAAAATGTTTTAGTCGTACGTATGCGGCGACAAAAACTTCTTCGCCGCCGTGACCATTATTTGAGTTTCGGCTTCCTCTAAAATCCATAACTTTTTTTTAAATGAAAAATAAATACCATGTTTTTGTTTTCTTATATTTTGGTATTGAAAATGGTTTTGATAATTTTTTTATTATATCAATGTCTTTTTGATATCTTGTGATTGAAATGTTGAAATTTTATGTTTCCTTTATGCATGTTTTATGTGATCTGATTATGTTATGGTTCTTGGGCATTATTTATGAAGAAGGGTGGTTCTGTGGTAAAATAATGGCAGGTGAGCCCATGATAGCTCTCCAATTCATTGGGTAACACGAAGGGGTTAAACGCTATGGTTTCTCCAAAGAGATTTAGGGAATATACTGTGATGGGTATTCCAAACGTAACCATGAGGGTTAATCCCTACGTAAGAATGTTATGAATGCCTCAAGTTACCTTTATGTCTTATTATTTCTATGAATTATTAATGATTTGATGAGGTATGTTAAAGTGATTATGTTTTATTAGTACTGTATGATTTCATTAATTTTTATGTATACGTGTACTAATGTTTTCATTTCGTACTTTTATATCCCTTACTGGGCTTTTTATGGTCATCCTAAGTTTTTAAAATGTTTTTCACAGGTCAAGGGAAATGTACATGATGTGATTATAGTGTCAAGGAGGTGTCATGAAACAATCCATGTTTTATTTTAAATATGTTTCCTTTGATAGTAAAAGTGAATATTGTCTTTAATGTAACCACCTTGTTTAAATGTGGAATGTAATGCATGATTTATGATCTACTTCTCTAAAACTCTAAACCTGAAAAGATCCTCAATGTGTAATATTGTAATAACTCAAGATTAAGTAATGTTTAAGGCTGGGGAATTATAGTTGGTATCAAAGGTCGGTTTAGGTAACTTTAGTAGTTAGAAATTTAATAAACGATTATCCAAAAATATTTTTTATGGCCAAACTCAAATGATATATCATTTGAAGATTACCATGTTGCTTAATCTAAGACATGTTTGTTTAGAATTGTTTTCCGTAGAGGAAACTGGGAAGAAATTCTAGGAAGGCATACAGAAGGAAATGACCTTCTAAATCAGCATCCTGAGATGGTCAGAATTGTAAATGACCAGTTTGTTGTAGTAATGGAGCAGTTGACTCAAGTGATAAATGGTGGTGGTATCCATACTCGAGATCAGCCAGATCAACCGTAGAGGAACATGTCTGTGGTGAAACCTTTCATGAGGCAACATACCCCATAATTCAGAGGATCATATGACCCTGTGCTAGCTGAAGGTTGGATTAAATCACTGGATATTATTTTCGATGTCATGGGGTGTTCAGCCAATGAAAAGGTTAGTCTTGATGTTTACTGTTTGGAGGGTGAAGCATATTAGTATAGGTTGATGGTTAAAAATATCAGGGACACTGATGAGATTGATGCTCTCGACTAGGATGAATTCAAAGGTATGTTTCATTAGAAGTATTTTATTAAGAATGTTCGAATTAGGATGGAAAAACAATTCCTGTAATTGAGGCAAGAGGATGACTCAGTGGCTGCTTATGAAGAGTGGTTCACTCGATTGGCAAGGTATGCTCCAAATTTTATCTGAGACCATGATAGTAAAATCAATTGTTTTTACTCAGGATTAAAGCCAATATATCTAAAGGCTTTAGCTTTTCGTGAGATCAAAAGTTATGAAAATCTTGTTCGGTGTACTGAGAAGGTGGAAATGGTGTTTTCCGATGATCAAGTGTTCTATAACAACCAACAGAAGAAGAGACCGAGGTGGCATGAGAAAGAAAAGAATTCTTCAAAAAGGTATGATGGTAAGAAAACTATGGTTCCAGTTTGTGATAAATGTGGTAAAAGAAATGTTGGGGAATGTCTTCTGAATAATGGAATGTGTAACCGATGTAGTAAGATGGTACATAAGCCTCGTGATTGCACTAAAAATGATTAGTGTGATGGTAAGCCCAAATTTTATTTACAGTTAGTGAAATGTTTCAAGTGCAATGAGATGGGTCATTGTGCAAACGAGTGTTCGACAAAGAGCTCAAATGATGAGAAGTAGTCAGACTACAAGAAATAAAGAGTGGTGAAATCCATTGCAACTACATCAGCAGCTGTTCGGCCAAAAAATGAAGTGGTATCAGGTACTTTGTTTGTTTTCTCAGATTATGCTAATGTGTTGTTTGATTTGGGGTCTACACAATCTTTCAGCTCTGAAAACATTTCTAGTAAATTGTGAATTCCATCTCAAGAAACGACTCCTGAACATGAGGTAAAAACACCTGGGGGAAATGTTGAGGCAAAACTAATTTATAAGAGTCTTCCTATCCTTATCCGAGGAAAGAACCTACTTGAAAACCTTATTCTTTTACCTGTAGTATAGTTTGATGTTATCCTGGGTATGGATTGGCTCTCTGTTTACCATGCTAATATTGATTTAGAGTTAAAGAAGTTTCTTTTTAGAAAGACTTTTAGTTTGTGTACAGGAATGCACCCTTACTGTTGATAACATATCAAGAGGCTGAGAAACATTTAAAAGATGGAAATGAATGTTACCTTGTACATATTGTTGAAAACAAAGGAACCATTCAGATTATTGACGTGTGAGTGGTAAATGAGTATCCTGATGTTTTTCCAGATGAGTTGCCTGGAATAATACTAGATCAGGAAGTTGAATTTACTATTGGCTTAGTTTCTGATGCTAAGACAATTTCAAAACACCCTTATCGAATGGCTCAAATTAAACTTTTAGAGTTGAAGGAACAATTGAAAGATTTATTAGAGAAAGGTTTCATTGGACCTAGAACATCACCATGGGGTGCTCCTATCTTATTTGTTAAAAATAAAGATGGTTCTATAAGACTTTTCAGTGATTATAGATCCTTGTATAACATCACTGTTAAGAACAAATATCCTTTTCCTCATATCGATGATTTGTTTGATCAGCTCTAAGGAGCTCTGTATTTTTCAAAGATTGACCTGAGATCGGGGTATCGTTGGTTGAAGGTAAATGAAGTAGATGTTCTGAAGACCATGTTTCATACAAGATATGGCCATTATGAATTTGTAGTAATGTTTTTGGGCTAACCAATGCACCTTATGTATTCATGGACCTTATGAATAGAATTTTCCATGAGTTCTTGGATAAGTTTATTGTTGTTTTCATTGATGATATTTTGGTGTTTTCTAAAAGTAAAGAGGAGCATGAAATTCATTTAAGGGTTATTTTTCAAACCTTTAAAGAAAATAAATTGTATGGGAAAATCAGTAAGTGTGAGTTTTGGTTGCAAAAAATTTCTTTCCTTGGTCACATTGTTTCTAAAGTTGGAATAATTGTTGATCCTGAAAAAACAAAGGTTGTTGAAGAATATCCAAGACCCACAAATGTAATTGAGATTCTTAGTTTTCTTGGTTTGGCAGGCTATTACCGAAGGTTTTTTTGAAAGTTTTCACAGTTATCTAGTCCAATGACTAAGCTAACTCAGAAGGGTGTTAAGTTTATCTTGACAAAAGAATGTGATGATTGTTTTCAGGAATTGGAAAGAAGATTGGTGAATGCCCCAGTTTGGGCACTACCTTCCAGGAATGGTGAGTTTGTTATATATAGTGATGCTTCATTGAAAGGACTTGGTTGCGTTCTAATGCAGAATTATCAGGTAATTGCTTATCATTCATGTCAGTTGAAAACTCATGAGGTAAATTATCCTACACATGATTTGGAATTAGCTGCTGTTGTTTTCTCTTTAAAAATTTTGACGCATCATTTGTATGGTGTAAAGTGTGAAATATATACTGATCACAAAAGTTTAAAGTATATATTCACTCATGAATAATTTAACATGAGCCAGATGAGATGGTTGTAATTAATCAATGATTATGATTGTACAATTCATTACCATCCAGGAAAAGAAAATAAAGTGGCTAATGCTTTGAGTAGAAAAAGTAATGCTTCATTAACAATGATTCCTTTGGAGCATGATCCTTTGGTTAAGGATTTGATGAAAATTGGAATAGAAGTTGTTGATGTAGGATGTTCTTCTGTTTTGTTTTAGGTATCAGTGAAATCTTCTCTGTCAGAGAGAATTAAGAAAGCACAAGAGCAAGAAAGTGAGTTGCAGAAAAAGGTAGAGCTGGTTCAGAAGGGTAAGTTTCCTGAATTCAATATTGATAATGATTGTGTTTTGAGATTTGGGAAGAGATTGTGTGTGCTGTGTGATTCACAGTTGAAGAAAGAGTTGATATGTGAAGCTCATAGTTCTCTGTTTTCAGTTCATCCAGGCAGTACTAAGATGTATAGAGATCTTCGGGAGTACTACTGGTGGGATGGAATGGAAAGAGATTTTTCTGATTTTACTATGAAGTGTTTGACTTTTCAACCAGTTAAAGTAGAGTGGAAGATACCAAAAGGGATTCTTTAGGCTTTACCAGTACCAGAGTGGAAATAAGAGAATATATCCATGGACTTTGTTGTGGGATTACAGAAGACACCTTGAGGTAATAATGCAATCTGGGTTATTGTTGATCGCTTGACTAAATATTCTCATTTCATTGCTATAAAAGATAATTTTTACCTATATACACTTTATCTTTTGTATCTTAAAGAGATAGTTATGTTACATGGAGTTCCCCACTCCATTGTATCTGATCGTGATCCCAGGTTTACTTCTAAGTTTTGGAAAGTCCTTTAGAAGATGTCGGGTACTAAATTAAATTTTAGTACATCTTTTCATCCTCAATCAGATTGGAAGTCAGAATGGACAATTCAAAATTTGGAGGATATGCTACATGCTTGATCGATGGATTATCAGGGATGTTTGGACCAATATCTTTCTTTGGTTGAGTTTTCTTATAATAACAGTTTTCATTCCAGTATACAGATGGCACTATTTGAGGCATTATATGGGACGTAGTGTCGAACTCCAGATATTTTGGGTTGAAGTGGGTGAATGGAAGTTGATGGGACCATAATTGGTAGAAGAGTTGGCAGAAAAAGTTTAGCTGATACAGAAACACATGAGAACAGCTCAGAGAAGGCAGAAACATTATGCGGACAACAGGAGGAAGGATCTCTCTTTTGTGGTAGGTGATCATGTCTTCATTAATGTTTCACCAGGGAAAAGTGTGATGCGATTTGGTAAGAAAGGAAGTCTGAGTCCAAGGTTCATCAGACCATATGAAATTCGGGATAGAGTTGGATCAGTTGCATACCGAGTGGCTTTACCTCCAATTTTATCTCAGGTACACAATATTTTTCATGTTTCAATATTAAGGAAGTACATGCCAGATCCATCTCATGTTTTGATTCCAAAGGTAGTTCAGATGGAAGAGAACCTATCTTATGAGGAACAACTAGTCCAGATTCTTGACCACAGGGAGCTACTATTGTGGAATAAGGTGATTCATCAAGTAAGGTTTTGTGTAAAAACTACATGATCGAAGAGGCAACATGGGAATCTTAAAATGCAATGAGGGATAAATACCCCCACTTGTTCGATAAGTAAATAAATTGTGGGGATGCAATTTTCTAAAGGGGGAAGTATATAACATCCCAAGTAAGTAATGAATTAAGGATTTTCATATCTATGTCTATTTATGAATTAGATAGTGTTTTAAGATTCTTAAAATGAGAATAAATCCAATCTTAATCATAGAATTCTCTAATATTTTTAAAAGATTGTTTTACTGCCTTTTGATGGTGAACCATTTTTAAATATATCTTTTGAAATTTTTATAAGCTCTGTTTTTCAAAATAAACTTAGTCTATATAATTGCGACATTGAAATTTACATTGGATAAATTTGTGATATTTTTCTGACAATGTTCATTTTTAATGAATAGTGAAAAATACTGCATTTTACATTAAAACTGCTTTTTCATCAAATTTAATTATATGGATAGATTATATTTATAATTGGTTTTAAATTTTAATTATAATATATTTTTACCATTTAATCCAATGGTGGTCATTAGAATTAGTTTCACTTTGTAATTGGGAGTAAACAAGTGCCAATCTTTTCATAGATATTGTTTAAAAAACCCGCTATTTATTTTGACAACATGAATTATTTTTTAATTAATTATTGCAATTTATGTGTTTGGAATTTGGTAAAATGGATTCCATATTTGGAATCATATGGTCCAAATTATGTAATTAATACTCTTTTGTTTTATGGACAATATGAATAGCAACAACAGTAATTATCTTTAATTATCATGATTAATTAGTAATCGGGTAGTTAAGGATAATAAAATAATATCATAATAACAAAAAATGACCCCAACATGTGTCCTATTGCTACTGTTTGTGCCATGGCCGACAATGGGATGCCTTGTTCCAAACCTAGGGACCCCATGGAATCACGTTTTGGTGATAGTGACACTTTATCATTTTATTTTTAAAGAAAGGAGAATATCACAAAAGTATGTAACACCTAAGTAAAACAAATTTAATATTGTTTAAATAATTTATATCTTGGACTATAAATTGTCATTATAAATATATAAGTATTTCCTATATCATAGTATTTTTTAATAATTTTTATACATTAAATAAATTAAATTTTTAATGACACCATGATGATGTAGTGATTACCTCATTAATGAATAATTTATATAAAATGAAAAGATAATGTAAAATATAAGACATACACTTGTCAAAAAACTATTGGATGAGTATATTTCGAACCCTTATAACCTTATCCTCCAAATATATTAATGTGGGTCCTTTAAAATCCGAAACTCATTTTAATATAAAGTAACATTTCTTGTCTTTCCAAGAGTGCCCGTCCTCCCTCTTATAAAAGGCCCCCACCTCTACCTCCATACCCACACCTCTCAAGCCTTTTTCTTGGCCAAACTCTTCTCATTTTATCTCTCCACATACCTATATTCATCCTAGAAGCCTTACCTCAGGCAGAAAGCTCTTCAAGAAACCCTTTTGGTTCAAACCAAGAGGAGTTACCCGATTTAAAGGTAATGTCTTCACTTGTGTTCTTTAGTTTTATTTTGCTTATCCAACCCCCTAAACTATTTTTATTCCTTTATTTTGTAACCACAACAGTATCTTCAATATACTAGGATGTTTTTAAGAGAATTATTCAAGCTACACTTACACACACCTCCGACTAATGGTTAAAGAACGTACTATTTCTGTGGATGGTGAATTTCTGCCTCACGAAACGATGATTATTCAATCTTATTTTAACACCTTTCATGGTGGAAATTAATATGTCACTCTATTTATATATGATATATATTATGTCTATGTTTTCTTAATTATTCTGTATTTTTCATTTATGGCATACCTTATGGTTTCCATTATGGGTAAACGTGATATCTTCATTTTAGGAAGTGCGGACTACCGCCCCCTCAAAGTGATTTGATTCATTAATGGCGTATTTGGGACATATAAAGGATGTATTTAATGATATTATATATGATTTTATACTGGAATTATAATATACATTTATGTCATTATGATTTCACTCCCTTAAATATGAAATAGAAATGAAAGTTGCGTTCATGCGTACATACGGCTTACTGTCTCCATGAACTGTGCATTTCATTTCTTACCTCTAAATGTTATGTAATATTATAAATTCATTTATATACTGGATATATATGATATCTATATCATGAATATAATTCTGTATATAATGGATATTTTACCACATTAACAACTTGTAATTATAAGAAGTTTATTTTTCGCTCAAGTACCGAAGATCGACAAAACGACCGTTACTAACTTAAGTAATTACATAATGTTCGTAACATGGTAATAAGTGATATAAAAGGAATAATTAACATGAAAAAGGTTCTTAAGCAAGTATAAATTAACTCTATTTTATTACTTAGGTGATTATAGAACGATCGAGTCAAGTCGGACACGAGGTAAGGGACATCGTCTCAATCTTCTTTCATTGAGGCATATTTTGTTTTATACAAAATTTTCTTTTATACGGTGTATAAACTGCTTTGACTTTTATGTTTATTCAAAATGAATCTTTTTTATACAAAGCATTTTACTAAATGACAAAAGGAAATGTTTTTTTCATACGTATGCGGCGACAACGTCTTCTCTGTCGCTATGACCATTATTTGAGTTTCGACTTCCTCTACGAGCCATAACATTTTTTATGAATAATAAATACCATGTTTTACTTTTCATTTATTTTTGTATTGAAAATGGTTTTGATAAATTTTTTATTCTATCAATGCCTTTTTGATATCTTGTGATTGAAATGTGGAAATGTTATGTTTCCTTTATGCATGTTTTACGTGGTACGATTATGTTATGGTTCTTCGGAATTGTTTATTAAGAAGGGTGGTTCTATGATAAACTAAGGGAGGGTGAGCCCATGATATCTCTACAATTCATTGGGTAACATGAAGGGGTTAAATGCTAAGGTTTCTTCGAAGTGATTTAGGGAATATACTGTGATGGGTATTCCAAACCTAACCATGAGGGTTACTCCCTACGTAAGAATGTTATAAATGCCTCAAGTTACCTTTATGTATTATGATTTCTATGATTTATTCATGATTTTATGAGGTATGTTAAAGTGCTTATGTATTATGAGTAATGTATGATTTCATTAATTCTTATGTATACATGGACTAATGTTTTCATTTCGTACTTTTATATCCCTTACTGAGCCTTTTATGCTCATCCCAAGTTTTGGAAATGTTTTTCACAAGTCAAGGGAAAGGTACATGATGTGATGATAGTGTCAAGGAGGTGTCAAGAAAGAATCCATGTTTTGTTTTAAATATATTTCGTTTGATGGGAAAATTGAATATTGTCTTTAATGTAACCACCTTGTTTAAGTGTGGAATGTAATGCAGGATTTATGATAAAATTATCTAAAACTATAAACCTGAAAAGATCCTCAATGTGTAATCTTGTAATAACTCAAGATTAAGTAATGTTTAAGGCTGGGGCCTTATATTGAATCTTTTGATTCCCTCCATGTGTGTCAGCTAGCTCTTGAGATGAAAACTAGAAAATTCAGCCTTGTTCATGCAATAACATTTGAAAATACCATCTAGATTATAAAAATTCCCCCGAAATGGTCAACTAAATCATAAATTTTTATTTTGAAATGTCAAGAAGACAATCTCTTTCATGTTAATTAGAAAATTAATGCATTCCAATTGGACAATCAGAGCATGTTAATCAGAAAAGCAGGCCATGCCAACAGGGCATCCATGGTCTTGATAAATATTTCCACCCTCAGTGTGTAAGCCTTGACCACGGGGAAACATCAGTGTGTAAGACCCAATTTAATGAACTACGAGAACTCTAATTCCTATAATAATCAAGATTTATAGGACGCCTTCTTAAGGGTTTATATCCATGTCAAACCACCAAAGGGATGTCTTGTTAAATAATCCCCACATCCATAAGAGGCGAGAGTGATTATTTGTCATCCCCTATTTCTCAGACTAATCATAGTTCATGTGGGATTAGGGAGTGAAAATCATAACATCATTTTCATCATAAGCCTCTACCAAGGAAAGAAAAATAATAGTATTTAATCCCCTATTTACTGAACTATTATGACTCTAATTCCTGCTATAAATATGATACATAGGATGCCTATTTAAGGACCGAGATCTATTTTAGATTCCAAGGGTTGTCCTGGTACAAAAGTCTCATATCCATGTTTAACAATTCTGACCACTTGTTTCCCCTTTTTCCTCACATTAAGAATAGATCATGTGGGATTATGGAGCTACAATGAACATCTCATTTGCATCATGAATCTTCACTAGGAAAAAAATCCAAGTATGTAAGCCCCGATGAGTGGCATAATATAAACACCCCACATATAAAGGCATATACCATGGGGATTGTTCCAAGGATGTGGTCAAAATATATTAACTATAATTCATTTTATAACCAAGATAAGTATGAAATATTCTCTAAAGTGGAGCTGAAACATCTGGTTCTACTATTCCCACACAATTTCGTCTTTGCCTGACATTAAACAGCACAGGTTTAAAAAACTATGTGGATTTTGATTCTTGTAATAACCGGGATATATATGAATCAAAATCAAGGATCAATCCTCACCTTGAAATATTAAATCTCTCCCTGCATGGTGGAAAATTCCAATGTACCTAGTTATATGGCTACAACACATGAACAACTACCCATTACATAAAAATATATGAAGAAACAATGGTACATACATATGGATTCACTATTGTGATCACATTTCTTATATTCTTCAATGAAGTATCCATTCATTTGAATATAAAAATAATTAATCTATACTCATTTTTAGGGTAACTAGCCCCGTATCAGGATTAGTTATGGATTCACAAACATATATTTAATCTATAATAGAGTCCTGGAGAAGAACAAATTCCCTTCAAAAGGGTGGGATGAGACCGACCTTCCATTCTCTCAACCAATGCAAGTCCCTATAATAGTCGTTGGGTCTAAAACCCCATTTAGCCACATAGCATTGGAAATTAAGTTCATACCTAGTTATGGACAAGGTAATTGTTGGGAGTTTCCATTAAGAATGACAATGGTAACCTGATGTTAATGATTGTGCAAGAAATAAACACCAAAAATCAACTATCTAGACCAACCAAACCCACCTCAATGAGGGTATTCTCAGTCATCACTTCCTTATAAAAATAGAAATAGTGAACCCAATGTGAATCTCTATAATTAAAAATTATTAGGTTAATATCCATCAGGACATCTTGTTTTCTGACCATATGCAAACTAAAATGCTGAAACTGAATTGAATCTATGAAATAAAAAATGATTGGGTTATTATCTGTCATGCCATTTCTTTTTCACACCATACATAAACAAAAATTGTGGACATGATATGAATATCTCAAATGATAGAGGAAATTATACTAGGATGATCTTATAGTCAATCCTCTATAACTGGGGTTATCATGATTTACGTTTACGCACATTTTGAAAAGTCCAAATGTGAAAAATGGATGAATTTGGAGTAAAGAAGTACAATTGTGTTAAACATGAATATATGATTTAGCATACCATTCCAATAAAATTTCACTAATCATTGACCTTGTTTATTATTGTCTAAGTGACCACAGATACTATTCTCATTGAAAAAATCATGATCTAAGACAATGTCTTCTTCATCCATCAATTTTTATGGTATATCACCTATGAATGAAACCCCTATGAGTCACAAAATGATACCACCTACTTGAAAGATCCAACATCTGGTGTAAAATACCACGGTCTAGGAGTATCAATGATGTGGTATAATCCTATCCCTGGAATCTTCCTGTGAAGTTCTTCATACACAAAAAATAGAAATTCCACATTGCCTAAGGAATGATACGGCTAAGCTAGTGGCTCTCATTACCACAACCAACCGTTTTGAGTGATTGTACCTAGTTTTGGATAATTTACACCTTAAATATCCAATGAAGGTGGAACATGAATTAAAATACGGCTCTCATCTAGTTCAGGGGATGCCTAGGAGGGCCCATGTTAACCACCATCACTAGAATAATCCCACTGGTACCCACAAGTCGCCTTCTGAGGTCACCACCTGATACACATCCACCTATGACACCCATGAAATGTAAATAAATATAGATCATGAGGCCTGGAAGGTGATGAATATCTAGTAGAGGAGGCATATACACACTTCTACTTATAATGCATGTCAACATACTTCTTTAGAAACCTGTAACAAGACATATATCCCTAGTCACTGAAAACAAGTTTGTGGGAATATTCTAGTAGTTGGAATGGGGAAGGAACCTATTCTTATTGATATGCATGAAATCCATTAGCATAATATAGTAAAACAGGGAGAAAAAAGTGGGATCATATCCTCAATTAAATCGAAAATATATTCGATTGTATAATGGAGATGAAAAATGTTCTGATGTATATCCATACACAAACTTTTATAAAATACCAATATGTTTTTGAAATATTTTAAGAACCCTACCAACATATTCTGAAACTATTTAAGATAAAGGGATATTCACATATACCTATTTCTACATCAAATAATGCTCAACACTCTGACCATCATGAAAAAGTGGTTGTGCTAGAGTAACCACACATTTTTTCTCCCATCCAGAATTATTATGAGCATATTCCAATAAATGAAGACTCATCAAATCAGAATCATATTTCCGGTGCAGCTAGGAAACATCTAGTGGGAGCAACAAATTCCCCAGGATAGGGTAACAAGCCTGTAGAAATCTTTTAGTGGCATATTCCAAATACTCAGATTGGGCTCATATCCCCATTCTCTATGGGGGTCACCAAGTGGGAGGGGTACATGCCTTATGATGGGATCATATTATTTTTAAAGAATTCCTACAACATACTCAAAAGGCCCATGATCAAGTATATATCCCTATTATGTCTGGGGATAACCATGTGAGAAAGACTCAAGTCTCTAGACAAACTCATATTTATATCTGTTAATCTACCTAATATATTCCAGGAAATCCCTAAATTATAGTTCTTATTCCCACTTCCTCTAATGAACGAATGAATTAGCATTAGTCCAACGAAATATATGATGAGTATCATATTATTTATCCAATTCTAGAGGACTATTATAATATTTTTGTATGGAATTAATATTTATATCGGGCTCGTATTCTTATTCAAACCAAGGATCACAAGGTGAGAGTAGCACATGCCATTGGACAGGCTCATATTCCTACCATGAAAGACCATTATCATATCCTAAAGTCTCAAGATTGGTCTCATACTTATTTCACGATTGAGTCTGACCAAGTGATAATGACACATGCCTTGATAAAGGCTCGCATTCTTGTCAATAATGAGACTAATCATCAGTATATTCTAGAAAAAGGCTTATTTTTCAACAAAATTAGACAAATATATGCATGTTCCAACAAAAAACATTCAGAAGGCTCATATGCCTGTAATGTTCCCCAATGCAGGTCGAAATATTCCGACCATCATGTAGAAAATGAACTTTATTTATATTATTCTCAATGCACGTTTTTTGAGGTACTTCAAGACACATTCTCAACACCACTAGATTCTATCATCTCTTCCATCGAAGTGAAGATGATCATTACCACGACAGTAGTCATAGTGGTAGTGTGGACATGGATCACATGTTCTCTACTCTTCACATCCACCATGGTAAACATCCCCATAGATATATCTTCCACATATATGGAAATACTAACCATGCCATGAAACCTCTATATAGATAGGTTTCCCAAACATTGATGCAATTTTGTAGATATGTTCTCAAAACATTCGGGTCAATGATATATAGTTCAGCATAAATATATAGTATAACCCCACTCTAGTTAGTAGATGACCCTCTGAATCATCTTCAATAGTCTGATTAGATGGAGGCATGTATGTCTAATGAAGAGGAGGACTACATTGACATATGCATAGAGATTTCTAAAAACAACCTCCCCATCATGTTATGTCCCTTTGATGCTTCTAAATATTAGATCCCTGATGGGATAGAAAAGGAGGTCACATATTATCTATGGAAAAATATTAGGGCTACTCATCAGGGGATGAATTATAAGCACATACCTTATCCAGGATATGAGGGCCACCTTCAAACCATCAAGATACAATATTTGTAGTTAGACCTAGATTCTCTCTCCATAGACCAGGATCCAACATTAGAAAATCGCAGCCAAAATCTGCAACATACATTCCACCATTTCATAAAACAACTTTAGTATCTAATCTCAAAATACAAATCTTGAATCCTTATATGAGGATGGGAAAAGAAATTAGCATTAAAATTTTCTGCACCCATGTATTATCATAACCCCTCAGATATGACGTCTTGTAATGACATAGCCTCCAAAAAAATTAGGGGACCATGTAATGCTCGGGCTAGTTAGTCAATATACTAGAATTCCCCTAATTCTATAGTTCTCATAAATCATGATTGGAGGGAGAGGATAATTGTTTTTAAAACTAATACCCTCAAATAAATGACAATACACTTCAGACATGGTGGCCGACATTGCAATCAACTGTAAAACTTCATGAAGAAATATTTGCATCATGGGCTTCCATCACACATAGATATTATGCATGAAAAGATGTACTACCTCAAATGGGCCATAATATTACCTTTTAAATTATCCATACAGGAGTGAATAGAACTCACTGGTCTAAGAGAATATCTACCACCACCTCATCCTCTCAGATAATCAATTCTTGAGAAGATTTGGGACACATATAAAATAACCGCAAAAGACTACATCCCACTAGGATGGGGGAATTTATATCTCAATCACTATCCCCAATATCATCATCTCTTGATAGGGTCATGGGGAAGTCAATGGGGATCCCTAATAAACCCCTCCCATTTAGGATTGGGGTATTTATATCTTTATGTCTTTCTAAGGAGTCATCAAATCCCCAACTAGAATAATTGGGTCCTCAAAAACAGGATCAATCAATGTCATTTGCAAGCCTAAATAACCCCAACCTAGAGAATTTTCATCATAATCATAAACAAAAGTAGAATATGTTCTCTCTATGTAGGGAGGGAAAGACCAGTGTTTGGCATCCCACATGTTCCTCCCACTGCAAGGCAAAACAATACTGGTCAGGGCCTGTTCTGAAAACATGGATGGGAAATCACTCAAGGTCACTATTCATAGACAATATGTAAGGACCATATGGTGAAAAATATTGGACTACTTCTATATCATAATACAAAATAGACCAATATGGCTAGGGTTTAAAAAACCCTAATGAAGTAAACACAAAATCATCCTATTACATCGAAAGTAATGGCACAACTACAACTGCTCGATATGCCTATGTGAATGTCATCACATTAAATATGATAGAAACTGTGAATCAAGAAGAATATACAGAGGGCCACAAAATGGAACGTATAATCAAATATTATGGTTATTTGGATGCACCAACTGATGTTTTATGCACCTGAAACCAGAGAAGAATCCAAAATATGACACGTCCAAATAACAAGTTCCCACCACTTCATCAGAACCCCACCAAAGAAAAAAAGAAAGGTGTGACTATATCCCAGTCTACACCATAAACAGTTGAGGTTCCTTCTATGAAGGAACAATTTCCTTAATATTAGAATGAGATAAGAACTCTTAGAAAACTCATCGAGGAGTTGCTCAAGGGAAATAATCCTGATGGGTATCATTTTCAACCAAAGATAGATATTCACCCTCCCATTGGAAATCCACTAAGAAGGGTGGTATCTAAAAATAATATTAGATCTAGATATAGGAAGCTATTATACATAAATTATGAAGTTAAAAATGATTTTGGCTTCCCTCCATTATGGTGAGAACCTCTCCCTCATCAGGGAAATCATTCCGTCATGGGAAGAATTGAGTATCAATTGGAGATAAATGGAGTTCCACCTCATTGAGACCCACCCAGTCCCTTTAGATGAGAGACATATAAAAAAATGACCCTAGAGCTACTTAACTTCATCAAGTCTCTAGATACATAAATCTAATCCATGTAATAGATACACACAACATTCCATCCTGAGATAAATCCATATCTTGAATGGGGGGAAAACACTTTTCCTCCACCCAATTTCGTCAATCCTAGGTTCTCCACTTTTAAGGGTGTGTGAGATCCTGAACAACATCTCACACACTTTGTATCCTAATGATGGGTCAATTATGGTCCATCGAGATCAATAGAAGGTGACTAAGATGAGTCGTTTTGTATATAATCTGATGGGGCTGCCTTTGTATAGTACATTAGCCTGCTAGTAGGATCCATTGCAAGAGGGGAAGGCCTTTATCATCAGTTCTTTTATTAGTTCAACTCTATGCTAAGGAAAATAGAGATCACTGAACTGACGAACTGTAAACTATTAGAGAATGAGAGATTTTCATACTTCATAGCAAGATTTAATGGTTCAAATTGTTCACTCATCACCCCTCTCTTGCAAATTAAATAGCTAGAACCCTATGCTAAAAATATTTGGGTTGAATTTTAGACATATCTATTCCTAATGAAGTATCTGGATGGGTTTCATGAGGTCACAAAAATGTAACATCATCTTGAAGATGAAATTCAGAGAAACCAATCCAAAAATTCGCTCATTCCCACATTATAGGGAAAATGAATAGGCAATGCAGTATATATGGTTATTATTTTAAAGCTAGAATTATTTCCCATGAAAGCCCATAGGTAGGTCCCAAACCACCCAATACCTCCAATAGAGTTGTGACTACCACCAAATCACCCTCATTCAAAATCACAGAGAAATCAAGGTCACTCAGTATTTGAGGAACAAACAAATAAATCATACTTCATCTGAAATGAAAAACTCCTCTATTTTTTAGTTGCTAGGGACAATAACGTACTCACACAACCATAACCCAAGAATATCGACGAGTTTAACCTCACTGACCATCCTCACTACATCCCTTTCCATAGAAGGTTTGGTCATAATATCCAAGCCTATTTCATCTTCAAATACATCATTTTTGGGATGGTAAATTCTAGATAGGCGGTGTTTGATAACTCCTCAAAATAGGTGGATTGAATAACTATTTCCCATTTAGAAGAGGAGGAGGATTTTCAGAATGTTCTATCCACACGTGAGAAAAAGTTTGAGAATTGGATGACTTGAAAAATAGATGCCCGAGCTCATGCCAACCTAAGATTACAACTATACATATCCACAATATCTCTACCACCCATGTATGAAACATCAAATGTTCCCCCAAAAGGAGGGATTGACACAGAAATATGTAAGAAATAGAGGAGCATATTCTACAACCAAGAAATATCCAACTCTTCTAGATGTCTTCCCTACAATATCCAAATAACAAGCACTGCCCAAACAAATGGAATCCTCATTAGATGAAGAGATCATATTTGGTTCTATAAATGTGCTATACTCACTATATTCTTTCTATGATGATGAATATGCCTCAAAATATGAGTTCCCTTCATATAACTAGGGATGCGGAGGCCTCAAGTGTCAGAAATAAGGATACTGGGGACAATGTCGATCGGGTTAGACCTAATATTCTGGTCATGTCCCCATCGTTCTAATATATATATATATATATATATATATATATATATATATATATTAGAACAATGGAAAATCACTCAGATAGGTTCCAAAACTGTAAAAGGCAACCCAAATCCTTCTTGTGGTTGTCCTCACCCAATTGTCTTTCATTACCACCTAGTGGGGGTTTAATTATCTGATCAACCCAGGAAAAGGGGAATGTCACTATGACCTACGTCACTGGAAGAAAATACCCTACGACCAATGAAAACACACTAGGCTTGTCTACATCCAATTACTTATCTTCTATTCTATATATCCATTAGAAACCCCACACTGGTAAGTGCTTACCTTTGGCACAAAATTATGAAATTATAAAAAATCTCACAGTGGTCCCAACCAAGATCTCAATCTTTGATGCACTCTATATTTCAAAAAAAACAGGGAGGAATTTGTTGGAACACTCTAAATCCCACAAGAATTGGACACAGAGGACTCTACAACCGAGGTCTATTGAGTAGAGACTATGTCATGTGAATTCCATGTCGCTATCTCTTTCATTGATCAGGATATAGAAGCGGTCCTTCAAGGGCATATCATGCCCTTATATGTTATGGTTAGACTCAAAAATGTCGATGTCCAAATGAACCATATTTATAAGGGTTCTAGGATGAAACTCATTCAAATTTTAACCCTATAATGTTTGGGATATATTTAAAGGGGTTTGACTCCCACAAAGTTGACCATTAAAGGTTATGATAAGTGTGACCAAATATCTCTCAGGAAGATCGAGATCAAATCTCAGTTTGGGGATCTGACATATGACACTAAGCTTATTTTATTTCATCACAACCCCACATAAAATGTTTTTCTTAGAAGTATCTTTATCCATAGACCTTTGGTGGTACCTTTAACATCCCACTAGTGTCTGAAGTACCCCATTAATGGAATGTCCGGCATACTGCATGGTGATAGTTCCCACTTTGAGACATTCATATCCAGATATATAGAATTATATTTCTACTAGGGGGAACCAATGGTATATGATGCTACATAGTTTTAATCCCCTAACGGATTGGGGACCTCACCTATAAATCCAGAGAGTATGCTTGATAGAGACTACGTGCTCCCCATAAATCTAGTCTAGTTTATAGACATAACCCTAGCTTTCCAATCACCTGATTTACCTAGTGAAGGTATAAAAAAAGAAATATTTAGAATCTCTCTATAATGATTCAGTAAATAGTGGATGATAATATCTATTATAATAGCCTTTGTCACCTTGATAGTGACCAAGACGCCCCCAGATTTGCATCTTCATCTAAAACATCCTCCAAATACTCAAAGGTGGAAGAATATGTGGATGAACTCGGGAATGGTCCTCCCATATTTGAGGAAGGTCTCTCCATCACCATCGATCAGCCTAGGCAGATAAATATTGTAATGGAAGAATACCTGAAGACTACACTGATTAGTGCTGACATGCCCAAGATCAAGAGATATACATTGAATTTCTAAAGAATCAACAATATGTGTTTACATGGAACTATACATAATTCCTATAATTAATCCATATGTTTCTACACACCATCTCTAACTACCTGATCACAAAATTATTTCATTGTTGAATTGGATAGTGTAGCCACTTCGCTCACCAATCCTGATCAAGAGGAATAAATATTCCATATCACATATTAATGAATGGTCTTGTTAATTTTCATATGTGATATGGATGAAATTAATTAGATAAACACCTACCCGGAGCATTATGAACAAATTACCATCTCCAGATGGATGGATCCTATAATTGGTTATCTTTAAATTTAACCCTCTTGATAGATAGAGTTATAATATAACAAATTAGGAATCATGTTGAAAAGTTTACCCTATGGGATGGCCCAAATAAGAAAAAAAATTCTTCTAAAATAAATGATTTGATGAAATCCTCCTCAGATTCATAGAATAAGGATATATCCTCACCATCAAGGAAGAAGTTCATGTAGGCTCCTACGACTCCCATCAAGTTGGGACTAGGTTCTCCAATAACATCAGAAGGTTGGTATATTACTGGAATACCATGATACATGACTAAATGGAATTTAACATGAAATTCCATGCATGAAAAATACATAAAAACTTCATCTATCGACCCATAGAATTTCTACTTATAGGTAATTGTTTCCCCATTTTCTATTTATGGAATGGTTGTTGTAGGGCCATATCCCCCATCTACATCTAAAAAATTCAATTATGTCCATACTATTACTGATTTATTTAACAAATGTTCTAAGTCAATACCACTCAAGGATGTCGGGATGAAGACTATCATCAACTTCTTAAAGTCTCATATCATTACCATGTTGAGGGCCCCTCACACAATATTGATGAACCAAGGCACCAACTTCTATTCTATATAGTTTAAGAAACTGTACTAATAGTGAAATATCAATTCCAGTAACTAATATTTCTATCATTCAGTAGAAAATGAAAAAATATAGGCCTTTAATAAGACACTATTGAATATAATCTAGAATATGGTGAACAAGGAAAATAATTCCTAGTTCGAAAATTTACTTTAATATTTATGAGATTACTATACCAATATGCATACTGATACACAAGGAACACCATACTAATTGGTATAAAGGACCATGGAAGTGTTTCCAATAGAATTACTACTGCCTTTTCTCCAAGTAGGAATTTATAGAAATCTCACAGATGATGAGAAATCACAAAAGAGGAAGGATGAATTGGGGTCGATTGATGAGAATAGGTTGCATAAATTGAAAAATGTTGAGGTTCATGAAAATCATTTTGGATGAACCTTCAATAAGAGGATTATCCTCCATTCATTCATTCGCTGAGAATTGGTTCTGGTTCTCAGAACTCCAATGATACCATGAAAAAAACTCTAAATCTATAACACAAATGGGAAGGGCCATATATCATACATAAGTTCTATCATAATGGAGCTTACTCGTTGTCCAAAATGGATGGGGATCATGTTAAACCCCCCCACTAATGAGAGGGTTTTCAAGGAATATATTGCATAGCCATCATCAAATGGAAATTCACATCAGTGTCACTCTCACTAATTCATCCTGGTCACATGAATTTAACCGTACAGGTTCTTCCTTGTTACATGATGTTAAATTGTACAAGTTCATCCTAGTTACATGATGTTAAACTAAAAAATATCATCCCAACCACATTAATTAATACTATATGAATAATCCCTAATAGTAAGACTTTAAACTGCATAGTACCCCACATACATACTATATGACATTAAACTGCACGACTGATGTCCTTTTAATGAGACATCAAACTATACAATTCCTTAAGAATGACATATGGCTTGACTCCTACCAACAAACGATACGTAGTGACGTAGAATACTTTAGTTCTGGACCCATATAGTCTTCCTTTTCCTTCATGTTGGGTGAACCATGTCCTTAACATAAGATGTTAAACTACATGGATAATTTCTTTTCCACATGAAATTATTCTATATGGGTTTAGGAGATCTAATTATGGATTTATTCTAACTTTTGGTGAGATAAATAGGGATTCCTCAATCCTATTTATTTGTTCCGACACCATATAATGCAAATTAACCCTGTCCTATTATTAATTTCCCCTGCATAGTGATACGAATTATTTTCTTTCCTTATTTCTCACAACAAACATAGCTCACATGAGGTTAGGATTTCATGATAGGGCTTCCCCGCACAAACAAGGATCATAAGATTACGATAGACTCATCAGGGTTCTCAATGAAATACCATAAAATGAATACCTTGTGTCCTCATTGTATGATGTTAAACTGCATGGTTAACATCCCTTGCAGAAATAAGACTACATCTTTTTATGGACCTCACACAAGAGGACCACCATTTCTAGAGTTAGTCTCCTAGCACACCGGCATTCAGGAACTACGTGTGACTTGATTCCTGAAATCACAAGATAGGGAGTGATGCCCAAATCATTAATTCCAGGTACAATCACGACAAATATAAAAATTACCCCTCTCTGTGTATAGGATATACTTGTATAGAAAGGTTATTCTATAAGAACTATATGTTGCCTGATTCTCATTTTCACGATGTACATAGTGATGCCCAGACATCCACCCACAGGTCCAGCTACAACAATTCTATTCCTTCATGTTGGTTAATTTTCATCCCCACCACATGACATTAAACTGCATGGGAATTCAAAAACTATGTACTGAGTGATTATTATTTCTATAGGATACATAGTTACACCCATATTTCTATCCTTGGTTCCAACAAAAATTCCCATTTTCATGTCGGTAAGACCACATCCATTCCACATGATGTTAAATATCAGGGTTCCTCAAAAACCACATGTGTCTTGATTCCTTTCCTCATAATATATATAGGGACATCTTGATCTCCAGTCCTAGGAATAGATATAATAATCAATAGAAAAAATTCACACCTCTATGCATGGGCTAGACCTGTAGAATGTTTACCATTAACGAAATAAATTTGGATTGATTCCTATCATCATAATATACATAGTGACATATAGATACCCAATCCTGGGTATATATATGGAAACAAATAAGAAATGAAACCCAAAATACATAGGGTACTAATTTATAGAAGGTCACTCTACCTACGTACGCGTCAGATCTATGTGTGGATTTCTTGTGCATATAATATACCTCACTTAATTTTTCATTTTGTTTTCCATGTCCCTGATGTGTGATGTTAAACTGCAAAAAACTGTGTCCTCACCACCTAACATTAATCATCACATAAGTATATGCTTACCACAGGACGTTAAATTTCATGGAAGTATGTCCTTACTATATGAAATTAAACTGCAGGGAAGTACATCCTTACCACATGACATTACACTACGTGGAAGTAGGTCCTTACCATATGAAATTAAACTACAAGGCGAACATCCTGGTCACATAATATTAAAACTACATAATAAAAATGTCTTCACTTCATGATAATAAATTAAATATAAAATTTCCTTTCTACATGACATTAAACAGCATGGATAACATCCCAACTATATGATGATAAACTATGTATTCCATCACTTATTTTTTAGCCCCTATCAAGGGATCACAAGATCATTACCATCAGTCCTCAAAATTATGGGGTGCTTCCATCATATTTTAAATCATCTCAGTCCCTAAGAAAAACTTCATGCCCTGGGGGATTTGGGTTTCCAAAAACATTCCATGGCCCTTGGAAAGGATACCCTACCTTGAGATACCCTTTTATTAACTATGCATGTATGCTTATGGATCTTGCATATGTTCATATGTTAGTTATATAAATGAATCACTCTATAAAAAGAAAATTTTGATCCTTTTGAGCCCTGACATCACTGAAGTAGAACTCAACACCTCATTGTGATCTAAACTAATCATAGTATGATTGGGCGATATCATTATTCATGTTTTGAGACCCTTGATCCATGATTTACACTATTTTTCCCCTCTCGAGAGGATTATGGGGTGATCTTGATCCTGGGTATCCTAATAGGGATCATTTTTATCACCCCTATATTAGGTATATGTGTGTCGTGACCTTAAAACTATTTGTACATTGGTAAAAGATGTATCAACATAAACATTATCCTATAATGGTCTAAATGATAAGACATTAAACAACTAGCTAAAGTGGCATACAGTTTTTTAGGTTAAAAAAACCACAAAGGGTGTCCTACGAAAAATTCAAGTCTTTGCTCACTAAACTCCTTCTCTCTTTTTTAGGAAAAAATTAGGGTGCAAAAAATAAGGCACAATGCTCGTAGGGTCTGTTCTCTTTCCCTAATAGAAGCTGAGAAATGTTCACCAGACCCCCTAGTTTAGAAAAATGTTAGAGTAATGTTTTTTTAGTTCCTCTCCATGAGAATATGTTTTATAAGAGGCAAACCCCCTAGGATATTACTCTTTCCAAAAATCACAATTCAAGATTTTGGGTGTATCAAATAACTAAAAACCTTCCAATTACCTTGGAAAGGATACCTATCTTCAAAGACCCCTTTCATGAATATGCATGTAGGATTATATATCATGAATATGTGACTATGGTCATAAACCTAATGTTTCACTCTGAAAAATGGGATTTGTGATCGTTGTGAGATTTGAAATCACTACAACAGAACTCAACACTACAGTGTAATATGAACTATTATTGGTATGACTATCCCACATCATCCTCTTAACCTATGTACTTCAGAACATGAATTATAATCTCCATATTAAACTATCCAAGAAGATTATAAATCATTGATGATATGTCACCATATTTCGTACCCTTTATCAAGGCCAAAATAGTATATTCCAATACCAGGCCTTTGATGGTCCACACCTTATGATTTGGAACCATTGGGAGTTGGGAATTAGCTTCAAAATCAAGATATGAACTACCCTATGGTGTTAATATTATTTTTGGATAGCTTTCCTCTCATACCCAACCTCAGCATATGTATGTTTGAGTCTTAAAAATATTTCATGGACCTCAAAAATGTGTGGAGATCAACTTGTTATTGAGCACACTTCCAATGCATAAGGGCCTTGACCCAACAACTAAAGGAATATACTCCATTCCAGAAAAGATTATTAATTATTGTGTACCCTGGAAACATTGTGGCAGAACCTCAAATATTATAAATTAGTGGGAAAAACCCAACATGTATTTCCCATATAATATTCACAGACTCTATCTTTTGGGGCTTTACTTACATCACACATACTCAAACTGCCCTGGAAGACCTAGTATACATTGTATTTATTTAATAATCAATATTATATCCATAAATATTTTATATCCCCTAGAAAATATATCCAGCATCAAGAGACCCATTTCATGACTATGCATTTATGCATATGGTTCTTACATGTGCACCTATGGTCATCAACCAAAAATGTCACTATACAAATGGATTTTTGATTCTTTTGAACCCTGAAGACACCATGGTATAATCGAAAACCCCATTGTTTTTTGGGTCATTATTTGCATGTTCGCACCATATTCCATTATCATTGAATAGGTTTGAGATAAAAGAACCTAAACTAATGAATTACCAGGTCTGAGATAAAATACGTTAAACTAAAGAAATATCATGTCCAATCAAAAATACCCTAAACTAAAAGTGGTAATCAGTGTGAGTTAAAAGACCTTAAACTAATGTAATGTCAGGTTCGAGATAACATATCCTAATCTAATGAAATATCAGGTTTGAGTTAAAAGACCTTAAAATAAATAAGCATCATGTCTAAGATAAAACACATAAAACTAAAGTAATACATGGTTTGAGGTAAAATACATTCAACTAAATCAATATCAGGCTCAAGCTAAAATACATTATGCTTATGAAATACCAGATCCGAGCTAAAAGACCTTAAACTAAAGAAATTTCATATCTGAGTTTAAATACCCAAAACGAAAATATTATTTGGTCTGAGATAAAATTCCATAAACTAATGCAATATGAGTTCTAATTTGAACGACCATAAACTAATGTAATATTAATTTTTATCTAAAACACTCTAAACTATAGAAATATCATGTCTGAACTAAAAGAATCTAAAATAAAAAAAATATCAAGTCCAAGCTAATAAACTCTAAACTAAATAAATATTAGGTTCAATATAAAAGAACCTAATCTAAAGAAATATTATGTATGGGATAAAATAACCAAAAGTAAATCAATATTAGGTCAGATCTAAAAGACCATAAACTAATGAAATATCTAATTTGAGCTAAAAGAACCTAAAATAAAACAAAATAATGATTTATCATGGAAGATCTTGTAAGGACCATCATACATCCATAGAAATATCATGAAATTATCACCACTCCTGACAAATTCAAAAAAACATTAGCACCCTCCCTCTGGGAAATATAATCTACTTGATTATTCTTCTACAAATAAGGGTATATCCAGATAAATGGATCATTTTTATCAGTAAGGAATGTCTTATTGGTTGTAATTCATGAGTGCTTCTCAAAAAGAATATATTATTATTTAAAAACTCAGATGCAAGCATTCATGTTTCCATGATATTATGCAAAGGAAGGGTTGTGTTGGCGATTTAAATAATATTGAATAAAAAAATCATTAACATCATGAATAAAAGGAAAAATGGACAACACATATATAAATTAGTTCACATGTTCATTGATTCCATGAAAAATGAGTTATATCCACCTAATTGAGACTATCCTATGAATATATGATCCTAATAAAAATTTCAAGATTATGTTTATATCGTAGAATATGATTGGATGATTTTTTATGTTAGATAGGTCTCTACTCTAGGGAATCCATTGATTCGCATAGTGGATCATCAGATTTAGTCACCACCTCTATAGTATATCGAAGCTCCTCCGCTCTGGAGACATTATCCAGTACGACTTACTCCACTACGTCGAGGAGTTCTTACTCCTCTGACATAATCTTATCTAATATTTAAAGTGCATATTGTAACTAAGATAGTTCTACTAGAAGATGGATAATTTAACACATAAGATGGTCAGTTTCAACCTTCACAACATAGACTATATCTAGGTGAGTAGCTGCCTCCATCACATGCTAGGAAGAATACTTTATGGCCTTTTCATAGTCCTAAATCACTGGAGAGGAAGACTGCATAGCTACCACCCTTGACTCAATGGACATCTTCTTATCTCTCAGATAGATCACTTCCTTTACCCAAGCATGAAAGGTGGAATAATTGAAGCCCTCATAACCATATGTTGGAAACAAGAATTGAAGACGAACCAATCTATCCTTAAGTTCATAAAATTATTTTTAGGTCATTAAAATCCATACTTCCCTCCAAATTTGTTGTTACATTGAGTGATAAAGTGATTAAGACCCAAAACCATGGTCTAGATTTATCTTAGGGACATGTATATATTGTGGGACCAGATCGATAAGAGAAAAGGTTTTCTTCACAGTCTTTGATGATGATGGTAGAGAACCAGTCTCTGAATTGGTTGATCCAAATGGAGGAACCCCTAAAGGAGTAGGAAAAAGAACCTCCAAAATTCAAGGTTAAGACACTATAATTAAAGGTTACATGGGTTTATTAGTTACAAGATGAATAATATGTTATCACCATGTAATCGGTAGATATGCTTGAGGATGGAAACATACCTTTCTCGATCACGTCACTAGAAACATCCGCCATTCCAACCCCATAATTAGGTGAAGATGTGACTCCACCTTATGATGAGAGACTTCATGACACTTCTAGTGATTTTCCTAATAATTTTATTCGCTCACTATGCCTGATGATTTTAGGAACCCAAAATAATATCAAGTGATATGACACAAGTAAAAAAAGTGTCCAGCCTTGATGAATTATTCAAATTCTCCATAACTCATTTACATCAAGGCTAACATGGTATAAAAATATCTAACCGTATCGGTAACCTCTAAAATTGAATCCACCCATGTCAGGTCAAATGGTACAATCACTGAAATGTCTACAGTAGTCATTATAAAAGATTCAACCAGCCCATTATCCAACTAAGATTCATGATGGGTCAAGTCAGGCAATGAATGGTCTGAAAAAGTAACTAAATTCATGATAACTTCTTTTTAATCATATAAATTCTCTTACAAATGATATTTTAATGGACCTATACAATTTTGACAAATAAAAATGTGTTTCCAAAATAATCCATGAAAAGAGAAGAGTGGAATACCACACTTACATGAGGATTTTAGAGGTGAAGGAACTAACAATGCAGATCCCTTCATTTTATTCTATTACCCCTCCATGGAAGGAATCTAAAAGGTTATGGAGCTTAAACCATTTAATTATAAGTAACGACCACTGCCCTCGTCTAATCTTGTTGACCTGAGAACAATTCATCATCGGTCTCCCAGTCACCCCCAAATTTCTCTCCCAACGTCGTACTATGGGGAGTATATTCAGGGGATGGAAGATCAAGTTGATATTTAATAGTATCCCAATGTTTCAACATTTAAAGCTTATTAACAAATTTTTAATTAAACTATGGACATTTAAAAAATAGCAGTGGTCCCAAACTTACCGCTACCTCAGTGATGGGATAACCTTGTTCATATGCCGAAAGATGAACCATTCCCCAAACAATTGTTTCATGGACCAGTGGAAAATAAAATATCGCCACATTGATGCTCCCCTAAATCCATTTCATGGTATTATATAATGGCCATGAACTTATCAAGATGGTCTTTAAAGGTGATAGGTAGTGATATAGGTGAAGCCTTCTAAAAGTGTCTATGCTTGGAACAATATACACCAAAGCTCAGCCTCTGAGTTCTACACCTTCCAAGTCACACATTGATGAGGTGAAATGGTAAAAAATAACTATGGTGCATTCTCACCCTCTAAAACTACATTTTATATATTTGTGTCAAAATGTGCTTATTATAGGAATGGTAAGCATTTGACTTCCTTTCAGGTTGATGTTGTGGCCACCAGTCCTCTAAAGGCATGTTTCTTTCTAGGACTGATATTTTTTAAAATACCAAGTGGTTTAGAGGCCCCACATAACAATCTAGATAAATTTACACTGGGATATGAGTGAATATAAACCACTAAGTAACCACGAGATAAATTGATTGCTGCATTACAGGGAAAAAGGTGTATCTCTGCCCCAAGATATTCACTGGTAAACATCATCCAAATGTGAAAGCTAATATTGGGTGATCCTTATATCTAGCATAAATAGAGTTAGATAACCTTGATTAGATACATAATAATTGGATGATAAACCAGCATGGTGCATACCACTCATAAATGAGGTATCCATTAATACAGGTTGAACGAATTCCATGGAAAAGTGATATCACATAAGCCCGTGCATCAAATATGGACTCACCATTGTCAATAATATCTTCTACTGGAACTAGTCAATATGCTATAAAATAGAAATGGTCATAATGGATAACATTATCCCTAACATCGTGATCTTTTAGTGTAGTAGATCTTACCCCATTGATGCATTTCATGTATGGAATGAAGTGGAATTCATAATTTTCAGGATGTTCAGCTCTTCATAACCATCAATGTGAGATTATATATATACCCACAATACTTGTAAGGGTACCATGATATTGTAAGGGGATTTACCCTTATTAACATGGTGTAGAAGATGATAGAGTTTGTCTAACATAGAGATAGTTATCCCGATACACTCCCCCATTCTATAGAGGTCACCATTGTGAAAGTGGAAGCTCTAACTCTACCTTTTTCATTATTGGGGAGTAAGTTCCCACTTCAGTTTATGGAATGGAATCTTTCTAGTTGAACGTATCAATCAACAGTAAGATCAACTTCTGATCCCCATTCTCTAAACTTCCCTTCATCAACTATGGTTAGTGGGAACCTAGTGCACTATGGGTATCCTTCATGAGCCAGCCCTTCATATTATTTTTCTATGGCTTAGAAACATTATTATTAATAAATAATTAGGCACATGTATTGAAAGGGATATCCAATATAGTAATTGGATCCTCTGAAAGGGTCTTCCCATCCAACTTAGCCACCTTCCATGTTAGAGGGGGATTCCCTGTTACATTGTGCTAAATAGATTGTGGAAGAAATAACCCACTATACATTCCACCTAATATAGGTGCACCACAGATATGCTCTATGTCCCAAATATTGATGCCCACGTCACCATGAATGAGGTGTAATGTGTTAATATCTAGACTCTAATGGATGAACAACTCCATCATTAGACCCTTGTTATAATATAAAGATGTCTGTGATATCCAAACATCCTCAAAAACTATAATTTAGTTAAAATATCTATGACATTTTATTGAAATGTATTGATCCAGGAAGGGACATCCAAATTCTATCTGGTAAATACCTCTTAAAAGGATGTTCGAAATGGAAACCCACTGAAACCACTGATTGGGGGAAGACTTCTGCATTATTTTTTGATATATATGGACATTCTCATCGGGTTCACAATCAGTCCCATCAATGTATATGGACATGAATGTCTGTAGTTCCCAACATCATAGTCCCCCCTAAGAGATAAAGTATCCCCTCTAGAGATATTTTCACCTGAATTTTGTTATTTGTCTTCTTAATCCATGAGGGTGGTATAAATGATGACTTCAGTGGAGGAATGGGAGCATCGTTGGTATGGACAGAATAATAGAGGGGGATGAAGTCTTAAAGAGGATAAAATGAAAACTGTAATGAAATATCCTTTATCAAACATGGTTGAAGTGACCAAATTCCATGCTAGGAAGTAAGATCCAATCATTCTACTATAGCATCACGGTGGGCTATCTCTTCCATTTCCATATTTTAAAACTTCTGAGAAGATCGACGGGAACTGAAATCCCTCTGAACAGAAGTAAGTGCATATGTCGGACCAATAAACTGTTTTCAAAGTAGAGGAATAATAATTATGAAACATCAGGTGCATCACATGAATCATCATGGATACCATGAATCACATTAGGAGTTCAAAAATCATAAAACTCATAAAGGTATCACAAGATATATAATCCCACAGGGCATCGCCCAATCATGTGATCCCTTAGGGACTCATAATCACTTGACTTGATCATGGTCAGGAAAATCACATGATAATCAATTGATCATATGATCAAGTTAGGATACCCCGTGAATCCCTCAATATAATCCCAATCCTTATGGCCAAAGTTCAAGTATTTACTGAAAAATAGTTTTTAGAGGGTTTTAATAGACACCTGAGAAAAAGAGGTCTTGATGAATAGTCCTAGAAAAAGTAGGGCTCGAAGTGTGGTCTTGCTATCAGGTCATTTAGAATGATCTTGTGATAAGTATGCATAACTAAATCAAGGTGATTTCTCTATGAACGATGAGTAGAAAGTGAAGTGAATGGATCTATTCCCCTTATATATATGGAATTTCATGAAATACCAAGAGTCACTCGGTAGACCGAGTGTCTCCAAAGATAGTAATTCATTATAGTGATAATGACTCATGTAGGAATTTAATTTCCTTAGAACGGAGCCCTTATCAATATGGAAATAAATCCTGAGTGGGATAATTTCTCTATGCCCACTAAATGAGAATTGAAAAATTCACAGAGGAAGAAATACTATAATATATATTTTATTTACCCTCTAAAATCAAAAAAAGGAGAAGGTGGCAGAGACTTGCGGTTCTCATAAAACTCAATGAGATACATGATTACATGAACATCATAAGGTAATGTGAAAAAACCATGTGCAATACATAACCTGCAATAGCTCTCGTAGATCCCCTTTTAAAAATTCATCCTACTCTGGCGAAGGTGCTTCACACAACTAGTGGTCACACGATGAAATCCAAATAAGATCCCCCATGCCACATGACTTGTCAATTGGAGAGTGCTAGAGAACCCATTTGAAAATCCTTCAGAAATAGAAGGAAAATATCTAAAAGTTGGGATCCTCTTATAGTCATAAAACTCACACAATGGATCACTGATAGAGAGAGTTTTTTCCCTCAATAATGTTCAAGAAAACTCACAAGGCCCTTAAGAAATTTTAAAATAAATCAAAGGAAATAAAAGGGTAGGATACAGAATCCATTCATGGTCGTAGAAGACATTATATTCTTGCATGGAGTTCTGAAAAACACCACAAACCCCCGATGATGAACCCGCCTCATCTCATAAAATCTATTTGTCTTGTCATCCTCATCAGGAGAAGGGAGTCAGGTATATCTATGAAACTTCATGCTCCCCATTTTTCATCCTAAGGAAAAATAGTTATATTTTTCAATAAAGTGCTCATGCATCTCAACAAGAACATTATTGGTAACATGATTAATCACCAAGAGGTAGTGTATTTGTATTAAATAATACCCAAGAATGCTCAATAACTCTATGAACGTTTTAAAGTAAACATGGGAAATAAAAATGGATGAGGCATTTGAAGATGTATAGGACTCATGATCACTGAAAATCAAGAGATTTCCTCAGAGTGATCCACCACAGAGGCATGTGAAGATGTGAGACACTGAACCTCTTCACCAAATACTTCCAAAAATTACATGATACATTCCATGAAAATCATAAAACTCTTGTAGTGATAATGCCTATAAATCCCCCACCCCAATATGAAAAAGGGATGACTACCTACTGTAATGGATATGATGACTCTCCGAATGAGAAGTTTTCCCCTTTTCATCTAGAGCTATAGAAGATTTATTGGAGAAAAGGATATAATGAATAAAATGTATGGCATCAGCTAGGTTACTATTGAACAATGAGACTAAACATGCACCATTCAGAAATGAATTTGTGTGATCAATCATAGATCAAGTGAAGGACATATGGCAAGACACATGAGGAATATAATGCACATTTTCTAGACCATGTGAGACATAAAATAAAATAACACTGAATAAATTTTAGTAATTAAAAATATAAAGGATATAAAAATATTAAACGTGTAAATAATTAAGATAAAAACATGTTGATTAACCCTCTAAACTTCTTGTGAACCATGGAAGACACACAAAAACACCAGTACATGTTTCCCAAATCATACAACACTCCTTCAGTATACTATTTGGGTCATGTGAAGTCCTATAGACATGTTGAAACTAGTTACATGGTGCCCCTAAGGAATTCCGCCAAACTCTTGAGAAACCCTCTAGGTTCACCATTAAAGTCATGTAATTCTTTTTAGAGTTGGGACCTGACTCATATAATAGAGATCAACCATGTTAGTTCAGTATCATGGTAGCACCGGCTCATGTCAACTATCTCTCGAAACACCCTCCAAGACATGTCATCAGGGACATGTGACACCCTCTGAGACATGTCACATTGACTCTTGATATTACCTATATGTGTGTAAACTAGGTCTTGTGTGGAAACATGGACCAATCAACCATCATTATGAAACAACTCTCAGATATGTCATCCATATTATGTGAAGTCACCCGGACAAGTCCACTAGATCGTACAATTGTGATTGGACATGTCTGGGTGACACTCTTCTATATTCAAGTAGGTAATTAGGGAATTCCTAGAAAATAATCAATGCATGTTAGGAAGGTAAGAATGAATGGAAAAAGTAGAATCAATGTGTAGGTTACAATCTAATAAACTAAAATAAATCTTATTCCTTCCATAATAAAGAAATATAGGATGCCTTTCTATGGCCCCAGCACCATGTCAAACCTTTAATGGGTTGTCTCGATACATATGTCGTGCATCCATAAGTGAAGAGACTGATCATTTTTCACCCCTTATTTATCACACTGAGAATAGATCATGTGGGATTACGGAAGGGTAATGATCATATCATTTGCATCATAGTCGTCTAACAAGGAAGGGAATCCTAGTATGTAATCCCATATCATATGAACTACAATCACTCTTATTCCTTCCATAATCATGATACGTAGGATGCCTCTTCTTGGCCCAAGATCTATATTGGTATCCATGGTATATCTAAATACATAACACCCATATCCATATGCAATGAAACTAATCACTTAATATCCCTTATATCTAACATCAATCATATATCACATGGTCTTAGGGAGATATAATGAAAACATCATGGGCATCATCAATCTCCACCATTCAGGGAAATCACACAATGTAATCCCTAATGAGTGGCATGATATAAACACCCCACACATATGGGCATCTAACATGGGGCTCGTTCCAAGGGTGTGATCGAACTATGGTATCTATGATTCCTTTCACAACTAGGATACAGAGAAGGTATCCTCAAAACTGAATCTTAGACATCCAATGTCTCATTTCGTGCAAATATATCTTCTCCACCAGATATTAAACTACGTGGGTTAACAAAACTATGTGGAATTTGATTACTATAATAACTAGGATATGTAGGATGCCTCACTAAGGCTCAATATTATCCTCAGAATATTAAAAACCTCCCCACTATTTATAAAACTCCCAAGTACCTAATAGTACTACTTCATCTCATGAAAAACTACACATTACATTGAAATATATGAATAACCTTAGATACATATAGATAGATTCACTAATGAGATCTACGTTCCTCTATTCCCCAATGAAACCCCCTTTATTTTTCATATAGATAGAATTAATCTATAATTGTTTTAGGGTAACCATTTACCTTATTTGGATTTGGAATTGATTCAAAAATATATCATAAATATATAATAGAGTATTGTGGTAGGTAGCAATTCCCCTCAAAAGTGTGTGATGAGCTTGACCTCCCATCCCCTCGACCAATGCAAGTTTCTAAGAGTCGTTGGGTCTAGAATCACAATTGGCCACATGCCTTCGGAACATAGGTCTATAAACAATTATAGTTAAGGTAAATATTTGGATTTTACATTAGGAAAATAAATGGTAACCCAATTTTATTGATTGTTCAAGAAATAAAACCACCATAATCAACCATTAGGCCAAAGGGGACCCTCCAGAGTGAGGGTGTCCCTGTTAATATGTTCCCTATAAAAATTGATATAATGATGGATTTTAATTTAATATTTGATATTTATAAAATTATTATACTTTAATAATTATTATATCACATAAACATCTTACTTTACATTCCTTGGGGGGATACGATAACGTCAGTCGTGTAAATGGTGGACTACTGCCTCGTGAAGCGATGTGATTTGTTTTTCTATTACACTTTACATGGGAGGTATTAAGGATAAATTTAATGAATATATGTGTTATTTATGACCTAAAAATACATATATATAGGTATAATATTGGGTATAAATTCCTACCTTACCATATTTTGGAAAACAATAATGTTTCTCCTGTGTACGTGTGGACTACCGCCTCTACGTAGCGATGTGAAAGTATTTTCATTAAATATTTAATTGGATGGTATTAAGGAAGTATATGATTAATATAAATAATATATATTATATAATAATAAAATTTTAATGGTGAATTATTATTTATTTTCATTTTATTCTATCCTTTAATAAGATGGAAACAATATTCATCCGTACGTGCTACCTACCATTTCCATGAATGGTGTAATGCATTTTCTGTCTTTAAATTTTATAGATAAATATAATGAAATATATAATAAATTTATATTATTTTTATATCTTATTGTAAATTATTTATGTGAGTTAACCATGATCATATTTAAATGAATGGAATTACCGAACAAAAACATACCTAAAAATGAATGAATTATCCCCAAAAATAGTGATTTTAACAAATAATTGTTCATAAATGAGTCATATAAGATTATATATAAATAAAATATGATACAAAATATATGAGTATGATTATTTATTAGATTTATAATACATATATATTTATCATATATGAGGTACAGACACATACGAGGGAAATCAATACTAAGGCAAGGGTTTCTCACCCAACTTTTACTTCTGTGAGACATATTCCATATTCACCACTTAGTTTTTTTGTGTGGTGTATATACTACCTATATGATATGTTATATCATGAATATATTTATCTTCATGGGTTATTCATTTAATTTTCAATTATAATTACCATTTTCCTACTCTTCGGTAGTTTAAATTTTTTAGAATATATTTTAACGAAAAATCAATTTTATATATCTCTTCAGTTTAAAATCATTTTCTTCAAAAAAATTGTTTTCTAAAAATATTTTGTTTAAATTAACCAAATAATTTATTAAAAAAATAAAATTTTTATATTTTCTTTAAAAAAATTAAGTAATATTCATTTCATTTTTCTGGACAATTCTCATTTTTATTTTACTAATAATTTAAATTGAATATTTATTTTAGCATGTACAACATGAATGAAATTTTCTTCCTTCATGATAACTCAGTGTTATAAAGATTGATTTATTGTTTAGAAGGTTATATTCAATGAAAATTATTTTATATTTTTTTGATAATTTATTATTAAAATCTTATTTTCAAAAGGAAAAATTTATTTTCCCCAGGAATGTTTTAATGACATTTTATGAAATTTATATTAATCAATGACATAAAACCTTTATTTTACTTACAATACACTTGGGATATGTTACATTGATACCATCATTATTATCTATCTAGATGATTTATGATCATTTTTACTAGGGATGTATATTTTATTTCTATTCATCATTTTACAATGGATGATTTATGAATTTTTTATTGATTGGCGTATGAATTATCCTTTCTTATGTTAGTTTTTTAAAACTAATTTTTTTGTTGATTATGCCTCACCCATTTAATATGAAAAAATCTTTGGAATTATTAAGTGATGGGTGAGGCTTGATATCTCATATCCCCTAGATGTATCACTTGGTCTCATGAGACTAATAAGTTGGCCAAATTAAATGGGGTTTTACATATAGTTTAAAATTGCATTCTGAAATGTATTGATAGTATTTTTTATGATGTTATAAATTATAAATTACCTCATTAGGAGATTATTCATTGATACCATGTGATAATTTTATTAGTTAGATTATCTATGAAAATGTTTCAATATCATGTGATTATGTACAAGAAACATTTTGACCATTATTTATTCCAACCATATTATACACAAGTGATTGATTAAGTGGAATTTGTTTAAGTAATTTACCATTTCTTATTGATTAGGATTATTTTTTCAAGATAGATTTCATTGTATGATACATTTACTAAGAATTTGAACTCATCCATTTCTATTATTTCATTCCCCTCAGATGCAATGATTTTTATTATGAATGATATTTAGGGCTATGATAGAGGAAATAATAATAAACATTAATAATATAATATATTATATGTTATTATTTCAATAATAATGTGAGAGTCCAGTATATATATAGTTTAACAAGACAACAAAACTATTTAGTCTTTTATGATTTGATTCTTGTATCTTAGGTTAATGTAATAAAGTAACAACTGACTTTGAGATACTCTGGTTGGGGTCCTTAAACAGCAGGTTAGGTGAGGTGGTGGTTTCCTATTGGGTATATCATACATACACCTTTCATAGGCGATTTGATGAAACAGTCATTAGACATGACCAAATTAATTATTATTATTCCTACTAAAAAATTTGTAGTATATTTAGTTTCCACCCCATAAGAAATGTGTTTATAAAACAAAGGAAAAGTAAATAAAAAAAATGAAATAGGAGGTGAAGTGATGTGAATTGAACTGAGAGAAATATTGAGATTAGAAGATTCATGGGAGAAATTAATGAGAACAATATAAAATTTAAGAATAAAAACTAAGGAAGAAATAATTAAAAATGATCTGGGAATATAAATTTCTAGTTCTCTAATTGATCCATTGTTAATAAAATTAAAACTTTGATTTTTAGTACTCATGGTCTTCACTAAAACATTTTATCAATGGAAAAAAACTCAACTGGTTTAATTCAATGATATTTAACTCTATTAATTCATTAAAATAGAGAAAATATTTAATATATTTTTAATAGGATCGAATTGTCACTTTATATGGAAGAAAATATTCCCAATTTTTTAAAAAGAAAAAATAACATTACAAAAATATGGACAAAAAAGACAATTTTTATTTACCCTTAATGATTTTATCCAAAAATCATTTTGATTTCATAAAAAAACATGAATTTTATTAAAAAGGCATGAAAATAAGATAAAAAATAAAGGATTCAATTATGATGAGTCAGATCCAAACTAAAATCTCCTTGTTTTATCACTACTGCAATTTATTTATTTTCAAATGTGTTCATCAATTTTCCTTCTGTTGTTATCCTATATATCTTTGTTACCCCATTGAAAACATACCCCTTATTTACACATCCTTTTCTCTTTAATATTCTATAGTTACACTAACTTAAATATGCTAATTTCACTTGTCAGTCATCCATGTATACTTTCCATACAAATCCATTCTTTTACAGCCACCATCATTATAAAGAAATCAAAAACATTAATCTCTTACACAAGAAATTAATTACTCCACCTACGAAAAAAATTCCCAAAAAATTTTCATATGTTTTCTTATTATCCATCCTCAATTGTTAACATTCATAGCTCCACTGTAATTCTATATGTTCTTGATTTCAGATTCATCCAGCCAATAGAATTGTGTCAAAACCATGAATTTTAGACTATGGCCTTCAATAAAAAACCTAGTGTGCATTCCATTTCAAAATCACGACCACAATATTATGATAACATAAATACTCACTTACATGTTTGAACCTATAAATCAAAAAACATAATCCAATACATATGAAATGAAAAAAAATCCATAGAGATTTCAATAGAACTAAAGGGGTTCTTCTTTTACTTCCAGCAACTACGTCAAACACAACTCTATTCTTCATCCGAAATCATGATTGAAAACATAGAGATGGTATAGGATAAAAAATTAATATTTGAATCAGCTTACATTTAATTTTGTGTCAATCGATGATGAGTAGAAGATGATGACTTACCTTATCAACTACTCCTCAATCTTAATGGAAAAATTAAATCCTTTAACGGGATCGAACACCCTATCATTAAAATCCCAATTCTTAGAATTCATAGACTCAACATCAAATATTCATTAACATGTATCTGTCAGAACTATACCTTTAATGAAACTAAAACTCAGTAAATCAAATTTTGGCCTCACAATCAATGTATCACATCTCAATTGTATTTTAAATCAAAAAGTGTTTCATCATCTTAAATGGTAATGATCAAATCTCTGATCTTCTTTTAATCTAAATGAATACTATCTTTAAACATTGGTCAAGTCATCTAGATGGGGATTAGGTTTATTCATAATTTTTTTTGTAATGTCTTGTTATATTCCAATAGATTTGTGGGAGATCAATAGAGGATTCAATCATTTAGTAAGTCAAAGTTCGGTTAACCGTAAAATGGTGTCTTCTCAACATATATATATATATATATGAAAATTCCCCTCTTTGGATATGTAGTTGATTCATTAAACAACATCATTTACATATATGTAATTAAAATAAATATAATTTTATTCATGTGCTCTTAGATTTCAATTTCCCATATGTGTATTTGGATATGTGAATTCCTCATAGAAAATTTCTTATGTTAGTACATTTAAAAAATTTTCTTCATGGAAGTCAGGAATATTTGGTTTTGTAAACTCAATGTTATGAAATTATTCTATATTGATGAACCCATGATTAGTATATGTGGTTCTCTCATATATAGTTAATATTCTATATAGCCAACATGAATACAAATTTATATATGATGAAAAATAATTCATTAAATTTATAAAATTAAGATTCAATCTAATAATAGAATTTTGAAAATAAATTTCTTAATTAATTACACAATAAAATAACACTGAAAATAAATTCAAAAATTAAATTCCAAATATCAAAACATGGGAGTTAAATAATTAAACATCTAGAAACCACTTATCATCTTAAATATTGGATTGTAATAAATATTAAAAACCATGAATTTTTTCTCCCGAAAAATATATATAAATTATTAGTGAAAAACTATTATTAATTGTTACTTCAAAATTTATGTACCTTCATACAGAAACTAATTGAATTAAAAATTAAACTCTAGAAACTCAAAATACAAAAAAAAAATAATAAGTATATTTTTATGTTAAAACAAAATATTTACCTAAAAAATGAAGTGCATATCATATAGAAGATTAAAATAACATAAAATTCCCCAGCACTTAATACATTTCTTGTCATCCAGAAATCTTTTTATCAAATTAAGTAGAAGAAAGATATTCTAATGTGTTAAAAAGTGATGTTTTAATAATTTTTTTGAAAATTTATTATTTTTTATAGAAGCTATCAATTATAAATATGATTTATATATAGAAACAAGTTAAATTATAAAAAATTTATTTTTGTTTTACAAAAAATGATAGAAATTCAAATTTGTTAAAAAATTTAACTTATCATATCTTTTGCATTAAAATATGATTTCAAAACTTATATTTATCTCTAATAGGACAAACTCACATAATTAGAAGGAATAATATTTATACTATATCATTTGATGATCATATTTAATAACTATTATCAATATAAATAAATAATCCAATAACATAAGAATAAATTAATGAATGAATGAAAGAATAGAGGCTTATCCTTGGATTATGATTATCATTTCATTAATAATTTAAATTAATATATTAAATGTTTAAAACTCAGTAAAAATGAAAAACCCAATGTTTTTGTAAATTATATTCCCAAAATTTGACAAAAAACAGAAAAAAAAAATATCAGGAGAGAAAGGAATTGATGAATCAGAATAAATCAATGGAAAATAGAAATTGTTAACCTCATTAATTTTCCAACTCAAATATTTAATTTTTAAAAGTTTTAAATCACTAAATGTGGAAGTTGAATATTCAAAATCAATCAATACGGAAAACATTTAAGCGCTGAATCTCATGTATAAAAAATTGAAGTATAGTTTACCATAAATACGACCCCTCTCCCACACATAAAATAAAAAAATACACTTTGTATAATATAAAAGTGTGACAATACAAGTAGAAAATTTGGATGAACAATTAATTTTCAAATAAAATATTCAGTGACATGTCGAATGGTCACATTGACATTATAATAATATGATACCAAAACGTTATTACTTTTCAAATAGATTAGAATGTTTACATGTATTTTTTTATGAAAAAAAATAATTTTAAATTTAAATAAAAACAATTTCTTGTTAATCAGTGATTTTAATTCCAAAAAAGTGTTGGGTTGGGGGTTATTTTAAATATTTCCAAAAATGGTTTCATTTTTTCCAAAATTATTTTCCATTACAATGATTTAAAAAATAATAAACCCCAACATTTTTAAATAGAATCAAAATTATTTATCACAACACAATCTTCCCCCGCATAAATATAAAAAGTGAATGATTTTTAAAAAAATTGAAGCTTAACTTTAAGTAGCACAAATGAGTATGAAAATAATGAAATTAAACCAAGAACTCTCATGATTTAAAAATATTTTTCCCTTAAGGAGTATCTCAAATTCTTCTATATTTTCTTGAGTGAAAAATCTTCTATTTATTCAGATTTTATCACCTAGAATTTAAAAATATAATAATTAGATTTCAACAATTAAGCTCAAAATAATATAGAAATGGAGGTGCAGTTTAAGTAAGTTTTATCCTAATAACATGAGCAAGAAGATCAATTTTTAAATGAAAACAATTGATATTTTTCTATTATTCTAATACCACACCATCAACCATTTTTTAAAGATATGGATAAATAGATATTAACATTGTGAACACAACAATAATTTATTGTCAAAAAAATTAATCTGATAAGAATTGAAATGGGTTGACTCTAATGAAAAACTGAATTTAAAGTCTTCAGTTAGCCTTTAGTGAGAACTCAATCTTCTAACACATACATGAAAGACAATCCCTTTGGTTCCCATTAAAAATAATCATTATCTTTTGACCATTAACCAAATATGGTATGTTCTATTCTTCAACCAAATCTACATCTCCATTAACCTAATATCTAAGAATGTTAAAGGTTCAAGAACACTTAGTTTTATGTTATATAGGGAATAATTTGGATCTGTAATAGAACAGTAACACATTTTCCATACCTTAAATATTCTATTTTGAATGATTGATCCATGAAAGTAATGTTTTCCTAATAAATTATACAATTTCCATATGTTTATATCTTTATTACATCATACTCACTCATATCAATTAATCCCGTTTTTACAATATATTTAATGTCAATGTATAATTCCTTAATGAACCAATAATATTTGTGGTGAATATCAATAGGAAATAGGCATGATTTCCTAAAAAAGAATCCTATTAGAAGATATCCCCTAAAGGTAGTCTTATAAGCACATAATTCCTCATCTATCATTAAAGTCCATTATTTACTTAATATACATATAGTATAATCCAAACTCAATTTTAATACCCCATTTAAGATTTTATCTTTTCCAATTGATTGTGGATGATAGATTATACTAGTTTTTTTCACACAACCATACTTTTTTAACAAATATTTGAATTTTAAAATTTAAAAGTGAGTTCCATTTTTTGTGATGAAAGCATTGGGTGCATGAGACCTCAGGAAAATGTTTTTAATGAATTTAATCACACTATTGGAAAGGTTATTTGTTAATTCAATGTCCTGTATCCATTTATAAATATAATAAACATCCACTAGAATATATTCATTTCCAAATTTTTATTGGAATTTTCTCATAAAATTCACCCCGACACATCAAATATTAAAAAATCTAAAATTCCATTTTGGGGAAAATATTATTTACATACAAAATTTCCCATTCTTGGGAACTTCTCACACCCTATAAATAGATTTCTATCACTACTAAAATAGTACAGGCCAATAAAAACCTGTTTGAAGCACATTTTGAGTAGTCATTTTTCCATTATGGTATGCTCCCCATGGAAAATATGGATATCTTTCTAAAATGGGAAACACCTCTTCTTCAATAACAAACATTATTAATATTCCAACAACACACTATTTAAACAATGATGGGCCATCAAAAAAGTAAAAATTAATGTACGAAATAAATTTCTTCTTATGATTTTGTGAGAGACCACTAAGAATGATTCTTGTAGATACACATTAAAAAAATATAAATACCAAGGAAAATTTCTAGTGAAGATAACATGTACTTTTTCAAATAGAAATTAGGAATTTATTACTATAGGGTCATCATTTTATGTATGGGACAACCAATAAAAGTGTAAAGTAATAAAATTTATGCTCCATTCCCCCTTACATTTAAGTAAAATGTTTCAAAAAAAATTTTATCTCATGAGTCTTGAAAAAATTATTTCATAGAAGAAATTTACTAAAGAGTATTATGGTATGAAAATAATATAACATTGGACCAACTCAAATATTTTCTTAAATTTTCAAGACAAAATATAACACCTAATAATTCATTTCATGTTGTGGTGTATTATTCTGAGAATCATCTAGAAATGTACTATCATAATACACAACACATGCAAACTCTTCTTTTTATCTACCCTAAAACAACCCCTAATTTAATATTTCTAACATCACTCATAGCATCAAAAGAGAGTTTCCAATCCAGGTTAGGATGATGAGAAACAAAGTCTGTTTTTTATTGTTAATATTGATTGATTTCAAGTACTTGTCATCAAAGATGATGGGTTTATCTTTAAATAAAAGTTAGAAAAAGGGTATTTTGAGCTATGAGAGATTCTTAATAATTTTTTGACAAAAACTAACATGTCTATTTTATATCCTAATTTTATTCAATTTTTAGTGGGAAAAACATTTAAATGAACTCAATTTTAGCATTATCAACTTCTATTCCCATATTTTATACCTTCAATCCAAGTATATTTTCCCCATCAGCCATAAATTTACACTTTTCCCAGTTAATAATGAGGTTAGTCACTTGGAAAATTTATAAAACCAATTCAAAATTGTGAAAAAAATATTTAAATGTACTTCCAATGATTGAAAATTATTCTATAAACACCATAATATTTATATCAATTATATTTCAAAAAAATTCAAACAAACCCCTTTTAAAGGTAGCTGGAGTGCCCCACATTACAATAGGCATTCATTAGTAGGAAAATATTCCAAATGGACATGTGAAGGTAGTTTTTCTTAGCCTTCCAATGTAATTAAAATATTGTTATATCCAGAATAATCATCCATGAAAAAAAATACTCATTTCTAGATAACCTATCACACTTTTTTATCTATGAAAGACATGTGAATGTGATATTTTCGGTAAGATGAATTATATTTCTTACAATCAATGCATACCCTCCATTCGGTAACTATTAAAGTATGAATTTTAAAATTCTTTTCATTGTTAAAAATTATGACACCAACATTCTTGGGTGATAATTATACCTGACTAACCAAAGGTTTGTATGAAGTCATGTAAATAATTTCAGTATCTAAAAACATGATTACATCTACCATAATGACATCCTTTATGTTGTAATTGAGCCTCATTTGGACTTTGACACTTAGTTTGTGATCAGGCTCCCTTGAGATCCTATGCATGAAATATGATGAGTTTATTCCTGTTATGTTAGTAATGGACAAGGCTATAGTAGTTTTAAAATATTTCATCAAATCCAAAAATGTTTCTTCAAGTTGTTTCCAAATTTGAAAAAATTTCACCTATAAGTGAAATATTTTGACCAAAAACGAGTATTTAATATGTTATATAATAGGTATGAGCACTACTATAGGTAATTTATGACTAAAGTTAAATTCTTGTTTCTAGGAGGCTTTATTTATTCAACTTATTTCTTAAATAAATTCATATAAAATGACTCTCATTCATCAATTCTATCCTCAATAAAAATCTCCTAAAATTTAGATTCATGAAAAGGGTTTAAATGTTTTCTTTAATAAATTCATCAAGGTAATCTAAAAACTACCCCTCATACACATATAAAAGTTACTCTTCATTACTAGAATTAATTACCATGTATGTTTTATCTGAAAAAGATTTAATTTAATTATAATCCAAAATTATTAAAAATTAAACCCCCTCTATGTCAAAAGGTACCTCCTATTTTATAAATTTTGTTCTTATGGACAGTTATTATTATTTTTGAAACATTAAACTACTCATTTTCATCACCCAATTTGAAATCAAGATTACCTCTAATCATATATCATAGCTCAACAAATGGATTAGAAGGGCCTACCAATGATGAATGGAAATTACTTGTCACACAATATATCTAAAATTATGAAATAAGAATGGTGATAGAGATTTTCAACTCCAATAAGAAATTATTCTTCCCTCTCAATTGGGTAAGTGATGTACTGGTAAAAAAAGTTAGGGATAACCAAAGAGGGATTTAATTATAATAATTCAAAGTATTAGAATAGTGAAAAGGGGATCAAATTAATTCTATCACCAAGGTAAAAAAAATACTTAAGAAGATGACTATCTTCTAAAGTTTATATAATGACAAACCATAATGAATCTTTGATTTTGGGTAGAATCATATTCTCATGGAAACATTTCATTCCTTAGTTGACTCATAAGTAGAGGATTATTTCAATGTCTTTTCATTTGAAAGGATTTATTTTAATTACTTTAAATATTGTCTAGTTTGAAATAAGGCTTTAAGGAATAGAATATTTATTTGAAGTTTCCTAAACAACTAATCAAAATTGAGAATTTATGGTTATTGATTTCTTTTTGTTATTCTTTTTTAAAATGATATTTTAGAGAAATGTTTTTCAAATTATTGTTTGATTATTTAAGTTATTCTTGATGATTTAATTTCCACTTATATACCATATATTTATGATCCTTTTCAATATTTATTAGCATGAACATTATGTTTTCAATCAGTTTTTTAATGGATATACATATATCTTTATTTTTTATTTTCTAGATTATCACTTCCAATTTCATCAATATTTTCAGCATCTATGTTATTAGGTTGATTTCTAGTGTCCCCATGAGTTTAAAACAACATACAGTTATAATAGAAATAAAATTATCCATAGTATTTACTTCTGTGTTACTAAAAAATTTTCATTTTTCTCTTTTATTTGTTTCCCATCATGTTTTCTAGTTGAATTTAAAAAACTTTCATCCTTGTATCAAAATGAATTTTATCAAAATCATACTAGGGGATTTCATTATAAATTTGTGTCTTGAACTTTTCTAATTTAGAATCCATTCTATTAAATTTTGTTTCAATATTAGAAAAAAGTTGGCCTCATATATTCCATTGAGAATTAGAAGGCGTTAACCTTGGTTGATTATGGAAAGGATTCCTAGGTAGTAGTTAGAAACTAGAAAAAACATTATCTCTAAAAAACTTATGATATTTAAATGAATGTTTAAGATAATTTCTATATCCTTGATTTAAAATATTAGAAATTGGATCATCCCTTAAACATATCCTAGGCTCAAAACCAATATAATTGTATTTGTCATGTTTTTGGGATGACATATTAAAATTTGGATAACAATACCTTGAATGTCCATAAATACCCCAATCATGCCATAGGTACATAAGATAATTTTGTTGGGTATCATTACAATAAGTAGTAGTATTGAAATTAACTTATTGAACATGATTATTACCCTTTATAAATGTGGTTGTTCGCATTGATTTTTTCTATTGTGAAATCTATGAATGTGTATTGAAAATTTACATAAACTATTTAGTAGTCATATGACTATAATCTTCTATAGAATATCGATTGAAAATTTTTTGATGATAAGGTGGGAGAATATTATAAAAGGTATCCTTGGGTAATTTTGGAGTCCATTGCTGATTATAAAATTTCATAAGGAAACCTCGAAACCTATCTTAATCCTCATAGAAAACACACTAATCATATAAGACTCCAGTAATATTATTCATAATCTCAATAGCCATTCTATGGGGATAATATTTCATGAAAAATGTGTTGAAAAATTAATCACATTTACTAAAAATTCCTTTATCCATTTTTGAAACCATTTTCTGGAATTACCTTTAATATTGAATGGTAATGATATGAGCTTTAATTATCCCTTAGTCAACCCTCTTAGTGATAGTTGACGCACTATATCGTAAAAATCAAGAATGAGGTTAGATAAGTCATCATTAAGAAGTCTATTTTACAATAGAACCATATAAAAATGTGACTTTTTAATTTCATAATTTTGTGCTCTAGGGATTTACCTAATACATAATGGATTATTAGACGCTATAAGAAATTGCATCACCATTAGTATAACTTTCTTAGCCATCTGATTTCTATGGTGTGGTTGATTAATATTTTAATTGTTTTTATTATTCAAATTTTTCATATGATCTTACATTTCATAATTTACTTTGTTTTTTAAGAGAATTTATGTGTTTTATCACTTTTGGGATAAAAGGTTAAAAATTTTCAATTTCTGATCCAGTGTTCATACAGTAAGTATATTTTGGATATTTTTAGTGGGAATATAATAACATTATCAATATCTCAATTATTATTAATTATTTTAAAAGGTTAGAATTTTTTATTGATTTGTCAATACTTTTTAAGATATTTATCTTGAAGAATAACCCAAAAATAACACTAAAATTTGACTTAAGAGTCATTAGAGATGACAGAATTAATTATTTTTATACATACTAAAACAAATGCAATGGATGTAGAGTTTTACATACAAGGAAGGTGTGTACAAAACCATAAAAAGGAAAATAAACAAATAATAAGAAAATATTGAAATATCTGATAAAGAGATGTGAAATGAAGTTAGAGAAAAGGTGAAATAGGAATTTTAAAGAGATAAAATAATTAGAATAATATGTATTTTAAGAAGAAAAATCAAGGGAAAATAATTGACAAAGTATGGTATATATAGACTTTTGGTTGTTTAATTGAATCATTATTAATGAAATGAAAAATTTTATTTTTAGTATTCATGGATGTCCCTAAAACCTTCTATCAATGGTAAAATTGTTCAACTGAATCAATTCAATTATATTTTAATATTTTAATTAATTAAAATAGGGAAAATATTGAATATAATTTTGACGTGAAGAAATTGTCACTTGATCATGAAAAAAAGAAATCCAATTTTAAAAATATAATAAAAAATAATGTACGAAAAGGATAAAAAGAAAAATATTTTGCACTTACCATGCAATAATTCTGAAAAAAAAATTCATTTTGATTTTGGAAAAACACATGAATTAAATAAACAATTTTTTAGGAAATAATGAAAGAAGAGATAATTCTAATCTAATGATTATTCAATGATCTTAAATCACCATATTTTATTGTTGCTTCAATTTATTAAAATTTAAAAATATTCATTAACATCCATTCTGATGCTCTTTGATATATCTCTGTGCCACCACTGAAGAAATATCCATCATTTACACTTCATTTTACATTTAAAATTCTAGAGTTCCACCTACTTATATCTCCTAGAACCACCTATGAGTCATCAATAATAGAATTTACATGAAAATCCCATAGGTCAAAGACCTTATCATTGTAACAAAACCCCACAACGAAATTTTTACTCTTGAACATATAAATAAGTGCTCCAATTGAATAAATATTTATTTAAAAACTAATAATTCTATATGTTAGCCTATTATAAACACTTATCTTTTATGATCCATAACTGTATTTTTATTCTAGATATACTTGATTTTGTATTTTTAAAGACAATAGTAGTGTGAAAAAAAATCATAATTTTCTACTGCCACATTTGGTTAAACACATAGCATGAATTTTGTTTTAGCATCATAAACAAAATGTTCTGATAAACAAAATCCTTACAAAATTTTTTTAACATTCAAGTCAAAAACACATAATAAAACAACAAATGAAATAAAAAAGGACTTCCATCTATATTGTAATGAAACTAAATAGGTTCTTATTCTACTACCAGTAAATGTATCAAAAAATAATATATTCATCATCCAAACTTTAGAACACAACAAACAGAGATGGTGTAAAATGGACAATTTCACCACTAAATCAACTTACATTTAATTTGGTCATCATGAGTTATAAGTGGAAGATGATTACTTCCCACATCAATGTCTCTTCATGCCCTCTGGAACTATTAAATCCTTTAACCCAATTGAAATAACCCTATTTCAATTATTAGATTTACTTCTTCATGAACATTTCCTTCAATATTAGTTAACACATATTAGTTAGAATCATCTCCTTTAATAGAATTAGGACTCAATAAACTTATCTTAGCTTTAGGTTAATCTTCTCATATATTGAATGTTTTTTTATTCAAATAAAGGTTCATCATCTTCAAAAAGCTTATACGAATCTCATTTCATCATCAAATTTAAACGAAAACTATCTTTAGTCCAAGGTTATGAAATCTCGATGGGGCTTATGGTTCATCATGAAAGTGGTCAGAATATTTAGCTGGATTCATTTGCTCAGTGGGATTCCAATAAGAAGATTCAATCGTCAAGTAACACAACCTTCATTGAGTCTTAAACTAGTATCTTCTCAAGCTATACACAAATGGAATATATCATATGTGGTTATATATCTAATTCCTTCAAAATAATTATTTGGATAGATGGAATTAAAAAATGTCAAATATTAGTTACATAGAATCATCCTTAAATTTACCATACATGGATTTGGATACATTAATAACTCTTCTTAAATATGCTACTTTAGTGTATTCCTATAATTAGATATGTGTAAGATAGGAAAATTTGGTTATGAGAACTCTGTACACTAAAATTTTGCTATTTGGATAGAGTAGCAATTTACCAGTTTGGTTTTCTCATATATTGGAAATCTTCTAGGAAGTGAATATGATCATATACATAAACATGAGGAAATTATATCCATTAAAAGTGAGAAATTTAATATTCAAAATTAAAAATCATTTTTATGAAAAAAAATTCTCAGAAATAATTTCATAATAAAGTAACATAAAAATAAATCACAAAAAAAATTATCAAAAACAAAAATATAGGACTTTAACCATTAAAATTATAAAAATCTCAAAATATCTAAAATATTAGATTTTAATTAATATTTCACCAAAGAAATGAAATGTTTTTCACAAAAAATATATGAAAATTCATAGTGAAGAACAAATATTCATTTAAATTCCAAAATTGAAGTACATCTATACAAAAACTAAATGAATTAAAAATTCAACTCTAGAAACTCCATACGCCAAATTATATCAAAAAAATATTCTTTTGAAATTAAAACATAATATTTCCATAAAAATGATGTGGAAATGATATAAAATATTAAGGCACATCAAATTACCCCACACATAACACATCTCATGTCCTCAAAAGATAATTTTAAGAAATTCATTAAAAGAAATATATTGTAATGAGAGAATAAGTGAAGTGACACTAAAACTTGGTTTTATAAAATTATACTTCCCCGTGTACTCTAAACATTAGGAAAATTGATTTCTCTTTAGAAACAAGTGGATTGGTTAAAATTTGGTTTTAGTTTTACAAAAATGATTGAAATTTAAAATTTTGAAGAAGTTTAAATAATCACTACATTGAATTCAACTAATACCTCCAAACTTATCTTCACCTCAATAAGAAGTGAAACCCACAATTAAAAAAATAGTAATTAGACACTCTATTTTTATAAAAAAATATAATAATTAAAATCATCATAAATAACTCATCCAACAAATTAGTAATAAAGGAATTAAATAATTAATTAATTGAGGTTTATCATGGATTAGTATTTCATTTCATAACATAATTAATTTGATAACTTCATGTTTTAAAACTCAATCAAAATGATAAAACCCAATGATGTTTATAAATCGTGTTGCCAAAATTTCACCGAAAAAAAACATCAAGAGAGAAATTAATTTAAAAAAATTATTAAATAAATTGAAAAGAAGAAAATTTAACCTCCCAAGGTGACAATTTAAATATCATCTTTAGAGAAATATTAAATAACTAATTAAGAATGTTGTTTCTTGAAAATCAATTAATTTTGAAAAAAAATTGGGGTTGGTTTTGATTTTTAAAACATTTAATTATAGTTGATAATAAATAAGGCCCCTACCCCACACTTAAAATACCATAATTTCCCCATTTTTGAGTCAAAATGTGGGGGAAAAATATTAGATATTTTAGATCAAAACTGATTGTAAATTCAAAAGGCTAATAAAATGTTAAAGGGTCACATTAAGATTCTAATAGTATGATGCCGCAAATTTAATACATTTCTATCATATTTTAATATGTATACGTTTTCTATATATAAAAAGATTGATTTTCAATTTAGATAAAAATAATTCACGTTAATCGCTGATTTCATTTAAAATAATGTGTTGAGTCTAGAGATATTTTGATTGGTGAAAAATAAGGTTTTAATTTATTATTAATTTTTTAATAATAAATATTTAATCAATAATGCAAACCCTATATTTTTAATAGACTCACAAATTTTTATCAATATATAATTTCCCTTACAATTTATTATAATAAGTGATATATTTTAAAAAAACGATGCTTAACTTTTAGAAGAAAAAATAAGGATAAAAAATAATTAATAAAAGAACCCCCCTTGATTAGGAATCATTTTACATTAATGTATAAATTAAATTCATTCCTATATTATTGAGTGAACACCCTTATGGTCATTAAATGTCTATCAACACCAAGTAAACTAGAAAAGTGTTAGATTTCATTAATTAAGCTAGAAATAATATGAAATTATATATAGATTTTAAGGAAGTTTAATATTCAAAAATCTAGCATGTAGGTTGTCATAACCCAACCCTTGATGGGGATCAAGACACAACTAACCCCATCCCACCTCCATTGGCCAGGGGGTGGTGACTAGCTCCGAAAGAATAAATAACAGGGAGAGGCATTTTTCCAAAAACCTACACACACACACACAAACATCCAACATAATTAAAAAGTGTAGTGGGAAAGAATAAAATATGTCACACTAGTATAAAGTAAAATAAGGATGCATGTACATCTCAACAATACAAAATTAGGAATGTGACTAAAAATTCCATTTTTATTTTATTTTTGAAAACCGTTTTTTGGGTGAGCAGGAACTGGACCATACACATGATTACAAAATCATTGAAATCCAAAAATCACATAGGAGAAATTCACATTTGATTCAAAATTCAAAAAAATGGTCAGCAAACCACCTCGGGAAACAAATCCACGATCAGCCTCCTCGAGGTGTGCCCCCGACGCCATCATCACTGTTGTACCATCAGTAGAACATTAAAAAAGCATCACCTAGGAAACCATTTTCATCGCTGCACATCGTTAGATACGATGAATAAAACAAAAAAACTGTAGAAGAACTATTCAACATTAGTAATCTTCTTTCATCACTGTAGTCGAAACCACCCCACAAAACAGTCACCAGGTTAAACGTCATGTTATCGCTGCCCAAAACACCATGAAAGACGTCGAGGAAACTATGTCATCCATGTTATCACAATCATTATCACATCACTGTCATCTTCTTCCCATCATCATTATTCACTCCAAACATCGTTCACAACATCACTGAGAATATATGCTTGTCAACACCACTGAACATCCGAGAACATCATTGTCGTCATCCGAAAACCGAACCAACATACATCACAAAGTCACCAACCAAGATAATAATCAAAAAATATGGAATGGATACCATCGTCAGGGAAGAAGAACCCAAGACAAATTGATTAATTGGTTGAAACCAGGAAAAAACATTGCCTTTAGAACCCTAAAGGAAGGACTGAAGCCTACTCCGGTCACGCCTCCTAGTACACTATCGAGAGCTGAACCAGCACATCCCAAAACCTCATAGAAATCTACCAAACCTATCTGACTAGTTTGGATGGTAGTAAATGAGTAAAGTGAAGATATTGATGAAATAAATGGTCAAAATAGATATCCACAACCATCACCATGAAACAAATCCTTCCTTCGAATTGAACACCAAGAGAAACTGGAACCACTGAGCATGGGTATCTCTAAGCTCTTTGGAATTCATGGTTTACCTATTCATAATCTACAAAATACATGACACCTATTAGAAAATACCACATAGGGGTGAGTATATACATACCTAGTATAATTTCCCAGAAGAGTGATGGGGGTATTTAGAGATACAACTAAAGAGTAAAATTGTATATGGAAAAAGTTATAATGAAATATTATAGCTCAACCCTACAAAATATTGTACGTAAGATCGTCCAAGAACAAGGGGATAAACATGGTGAGTAGATGAAATAACCATCGAGCCTTATCCACCTATAATATAATATTAGACTCATCCAACCATGAGAAGCTAAATAAGGAAATCATGTGGCATTCCCCACGCATCTTCGCCACTCATGGATGGAGAGTACCCAAATCCAAGGTGTGAATATAGAAGAAAAAAATCCATGCTCAATAAAATAATCCCAAAATAAAGAGTATGGAGATCTCTATATCACATAACATTCTAATATGAACAGTATCTAATTGTTCCCAAAGTCCATCAGCGATGCTCAATATACCACGTGACATCCCTAGACACCCATGTATAAAAGAATCATTCAACACACTTTGATACTATCTGCTTTAAGCATAACTAACTCACCCACACAGTTTTTTTTGTATCACAAGAACATGTATCAGTGGAGAAATCATCCCTCTTCATAAAGATTCAAAAGCTACTTCAAATCACAACTCATCACTATGTTGCATAGTAGAGTGGCCACAAATGTTGTTAAAGATTACATAGACTAGTGAGAAAGGAGGGTTCCACTATTCTAGTCATCTAGGAACTCCAGTACCCATCCTTGCTAGAAGGTAACACTTGGGAAAGTCATCGGGTAACACCAATGCCTAGCAATACTGGAGGGTAATGTTTGGAAGAGGGAAATCAGGGAACTCCACTGCCTATCCCCACTTATGGGTAATTACTGGAAGAATCCAATGGGGAGCTCCACTACCCAACCCTACTAAAGGTTGATGCCCTAAAGACGTCGTCGTGGAACTCCACTGGCCAATCATACTATAGGATAATGCCTGGAAGAATATTTTTAGGAACTCCACTACCCAGCCCTACTAGAGGTAAACACATAGAAGAAATCTCAGTGATCTTGCATGATCACTACCATTATTGGGGTCGAATCAGAAGGTGTTGTGCTTAGAAAATTTAATATAGTATCTCTATTCTACAACCAATGGAACCATAGAATTATATGTTAAAAAAACCTAGGATATGCTACAAATGGTCAAAAATCCAAGTTCAAATGATGGAGATACAGATGTTTGAAGTCTCTTGAAATGATCTCAAGGGGTATAATACTTGTGGGGGACCCACATGAAACATGGTCCTACATCACCAATTTTTTATATCCATTGCTGGTACATAGATCCCTATTTATGTGTCAGTACATTCCATACAAGTCAACTACACAACGTCTCTTTGAAACCCGGGACAGGGTCGTGTCTCCGTGGTTGTGTCTGTATACCAGGCCCTGTGTCTCTATACCAAACACAATGTCTTTGTGTTTGGACACATGGTATGGAAAACCATGAATAGAATACATGGTGTGTGAGGGAATATGAAACACTTTTAATTGTTATATTCCTTGAAACCCTAGCATTGCCACTATGGGAGGACAGACAGGATGCTGTTCATCCCGATCAGGATGTGTAGTTTGGATTTTCTATTAAACAATAGATTCGGAGTTATGCCATGAATTATTCCATGCCTTATTATATTCTTCCATTGAATGACATGAAAATTATGGATCTAGCTATTGAATGTGGATCTTGGACATTTCCCATCATGAATCAGACTCTTCTGGCCATGAGGGTAGCATCGATCATTCTGCATGCTGTTGTACCTCCTTTTTTTCTCGATATGTTCTATAACCAATGAATCGATCATCCTCAATTCGTAATGATCCCATATCTATGATCATTTCAACAAACCATTCATGTTTCTTATATCATCTATGGATGTGGATTCTTGAACAATCTTGGGCCGCTTAACAATCATCGAATTGGGACCTTGTGGATCCAATCGATAAAGAACATGAATATATGATGGACAAAAGGCCTAAGAAAAAATGAAAATTAATTAAGGCGAAATGTTCTAAACTAGTGGTTCAAGAATAAGAAGTTCATATTAGAAAGAATCTAGAAAAGTAATATTTCAATACAGAGGCTCCAAAAAAGGCTATAATAGTAGATTAGATCGAAGAAACAACACACGATCTACTCAATTCATTAATCAAGGGAATAAAAAAACAATTGAAGAGTTTTATATTGGATTGGAATGCACTATGATGAAGATAACATACAAACACAATGAAGGGAGATCCATTGCATTAGTCATGGTTGGATTCACATTGATCAATGTATTCATCATCGATCATTCTCAATTCAACAGAGGAACAATAAAGAGAGAGGCCCATCCGTGTTCACAAAAATATTATCCAACCCAAGAAAAATTTCAGAACAATATATTTATAAACATCATTGTAGGTCAAATAGAATTAAACAATTAATTAAAACACTCATTTGATTCACTTAAATTCACCTCTGATGAGAAAGGCATTTGAATATCATATTTTGACTCATTTAATGTCACACCATGAGTAAACACCACATTTTGGACCTAACCATGGTATCTGATTTCTAATTCGATCAACTTTTTAGGAATTATCTTTTTTTCTGTGTGGTATCATGCATGACAAATATAAAATATATTTAATATTTTTATAAATTAATTTCAAGGCATATCAGCCCTCATAATCACATACCATTTCAACCCATATCTCTGGAATTATGTAATGAAATATTTCAAAGTCTTACAAGAAAAAAGGGTTTGTGAATCATTCCCTCATTTATGATTTTTTTCCTCAAAAAGATAAACGAGTAAAAAAATCATGATACAAAGATCACACAGAGCTCTACCACTCCAAGGAACTTTCTTTCACGTTTCCATGATTCCATATTATAAGAACCTAAGGGATAGTACACTAACATCGGGTTCACTCCTATTGGTCCTCAATTTTCACTAGGTGATCCCAAAATGTGGTTCCATCCTTGATGGATATATCACCCTAGTCAATGATGAGTGTGGGGTTATGCACATATATCATCTACTATGAAACATGTTAAACATCACGCACCAACATCAGTTGTGTGGGTAGGTAAAGGTAGTAAGAAACTTTTCCAACCTATCGCATGATATCAAAGTTTCTAATGATCCTCGGGGATAGATTTCCTCCCCAACCAAAACATCACAATCCTTGTCATGGGGAGACTCAAAATAAGATATGGACCTCATCCATGAACTCTAAAGGCCTATGAAGATATTCTACATAAGAATTATATCTTCTCTAGGCCATCCCCATCCACTCATGGATGACCTAGAATTATCCATTGTCACCTGCACCAACTCTGACACCACCAAAGATGTCTCTCAGATATTTTTCTAGCACAAGGGTGGCCTATAGGGTCTCCCCTATAGGGCCTCGAAATGGGTCATTTCCATGGTATAATGGTAGCTATTGTTGTTTGAAAAATCTACCAAAGGCAATTGATCCTCCCAACTTTGGCCGAAGTCAAACACGCAAAACCCCATCATATCGTATAGCAGCTGGATAGTGCGCTATGTTTTCCAATAAGTCTGGTAGTGAAAGGATGTTCTCATCTGAATCAGGTTCCTGAATCCCTATATCAGGACTATACGTAATCATTCCATTTCATGATCGGAGATAATCATCAAGGGAACCCTGTGATGGCGATTGATCTTTTGTACGTATATCTTCCCCAAACTCTCAACTAAACTCTGCTCTATGATAGAAAGGATGTACATCGACATTGTGAGCCGGCTTACTGTCACCCAGATAGAGTTTGGACCTTTTCTATATATGAAATCCCTTTGATGAAGTCCATGGATATTCCATCCCACATCAACTTCGGGATCTCAAGAGGCTACAATGGAACAATAGGAACTTGGTGCTCATCCTTAACCAGTAAACAAGTGAGGCACTGAGAGATGAACTCATGTACCCCTTGTGTCATGTTTGACCACCAAAACTGCTAATAGATGTCTCTATACATATTACCCACACCGGGATGTATAGATAGGGAGAAGTGTTGAACTCCTGCTTCACCTTCTCCCACAACATGACTGGAACCATTGTTTTCCATTGGAACAATATGATGTGATTCCCTCATTTAGAGTATCTATATAGTGAGTCGCTTATAAATATATGATCATGTAATACCATAGAGTTTATTTATCCATGTTGGGACTCTCTCACATGCTTGAGGAGTGATGAAGTCAGCACCATCTACTTGAGAAAGTTTGTACCCTCTTTCTTTCACTCGGTCCAACTGTAGGGATGATAACTCGTCCAATGCTTCCTACGCTAAGCGAGCTTGGGACTTCTTACTAAAGAAATATACTACAATTTTTCCCTTCCATAGAGAGTAGATAATATTGAATCCATAGTTCTATAAGAACCCCATCCAATGATTATATCTAATGTTAATGTCTCTCTGAGTGGAGACATACCTGAGACATTGGTAGTATTAGTAAACCATGAAGCACTATCCTAGGAGATAGTGTCTCCACATCTTCCAGGAGAAGTCTACCGCTTCCAGCATTAGGTCATGAGTCTTGTATTTAGTTTCATTAGGTCTCAACTACCTTTACCCGTATGTGATTACATCCTCACACTACATCAAAAAAATCGACCCCTACTCTAGAGGCATCATAATACAATACGAACTCAACACCATCCTCTGGTAGTCTCAATACAGGAGCACTCATTAGCCTCTGCCAAATCTCTTCAAAGCCCCGCCGCCACTACTCAGACAAGGTAAATGACTTCCCATTCCACATTAGAGTATTCAGAGGAGATACTATAGAAATCATATCCTTTTAGACATACTATTAAATTATTTTAATCAACATCAAATTACAATCCAATGATAATAATGTATATTGTCTTTGAATATTAGGTGCATAATTCAGAACCATGAAACAAAAATAAACACATCCATTTATTTATTCTTCATAATGATATCTTAAATCCATATGAGCTCTTATATCTCAAAAGTATACACTATTGAATACTAGAACAAAAGGTATGAGCTAGAAATCCGAAGAAGGGAATAAGTATAAAAATAAAACATAGAAGATGGGTTATAAGGAAAAACACATCAACTTAAAATCATGGATCATGAATAAACATAAGTAATAATAACATGTATAACATGAGAATATATAATCATGGAATTATTGAAACATGGAAATTTGGAAACATCATATAACATAAATAAAAAAATGTTCATTGATAACTATCAATACTAAATTGCATGGTGGACCATGTCCCATAAAGGAATTAGGTTCACTCTATGTCCCAACAGGAGGTGTCATGAGACAAAACATTACCAATTGAATTGGAGCACTATCTGATTCCACCCATAATAAATTTTTCATTAATATGTGTTCCATATGAATAATAATAAATAAGTAATCAAACATAAACATAATGGTTACCAATGGAAAGAATTATATATCATAATCATGTCAACATGAATAAAAAAGGGGATATCATAAAATGTTCAATTGAAATATTGAATTTAAAAACATACATGGAAATTAATAATGGAATATAGGACTATATAATGAAAATATATGTCGAACTAAATTGAGACCATGTAGAAATGGTGTTTAAGAAACATTATAAATAAAACATTTTAGTGTAGTTTTAAGAAGATATTAATGATTCCTTAAAGCGAAAAGGTACATTTTTTTGTATAAAATAGAAAATGAACCAAGACATTTTTTCAGGATAAAATATGTTATTTTATAAAAATAATGGTTTTTTAATATATATTTTGTATGGTACTTGAAAACGGGTATGAAGTTGGGAAGTTCACTTTAATCGACTTTGCTTATCGGGAAGAATTGAGAAGAGAACTTTTTGAAAACATGTTTTTCCTCATAAACTAAGATTGATATGATCTATATATATGATTTTGGAACATATAAAAATAATTTATAATAATTAAAAAAATAAAGAATCGATTCATTAGAGTAATGAGAGAAAAAGAGAGACCCGATGGAAAAATAGAGGTTCGGGTGGAATCTCATTCCTCATGTCTAAAAGTGTTCTGCACTTTATTATAATTTCCTAAAATATCAAATTAAATATATTAATTAAACAATTAATAACCTTTTATATATGTATTTAATTTATAATAATTTTATAATATTAATTGATGTCCATTTTTATGGGTTGTGAGATTCAATTTCATCGTTCAGAATCACTGGTTTCCTTGGTTTTTAAGATCAGTTTACTTATATACATGCATGGAAAATCATATAAATTGAGAATGGATGTCTACAATTGATGTTAAATGTTTTTAATTAAAATTCATATGATTAATTTGTTATACAATTCATTTGGTAATTTGGGTCTAGGTTGAATCATTAGATAAGACGTTTGTGATATTCGTTTAGATTATTTTAGTGGTTTTCGATCATCACAAAATAGTTATGTTTTATTAATTAATATTATGTATATTAAATGGTTATAGAACATTAAATACTATATAATAATTATATTATAATATTTTTCAACCATAAAAATGGTTTTATGATATTTCATTAAGGCGGTAATGGAAATTGAAATCATTGTCGTCCTTTAATGCGATAAATTGATACATCACAGATGTTGTTTTCATTTTTAGAACAATAAGGTGAGGGGGAAAATGATGATGGATTATTAAATTATCATAATAAAATTCCAGTATATGTATGGTATTGTAGTTATCATACCATTTGTATAAGGGTTAGTTATGGTAGCATAATAACAAAAAATAACATGAAAAGAATTTATATGAAAGGAAAAAGGATTTTACCTCTTCAATCATTCTTCATGAGAACTTCCTTAGGGGGATTGCTTTGGGTATTTTTTTGATTCCGTGGATCATGAACATGGGGTAGGGGATTGGGAAAATATTTGAGGATAATTTGGACAAATCTTAAATCTTGAGAAGTGTGAGGATATGAGGTGGTGACTGGTGGTATTTTTAGGGGAGACGATAGATGTTTTATCATTATTTTATTAATTAATTTATTATTTATCTCAGGAAATGTAATAGAGAAAATTCTAGTGACTAAATACAGTAATTAGTTCATGTTTGTTTGAATCAATGGTCAACTTAAATCATCCATTAATCAAGCATGACTCAAAAATTCACTTATTTAATTATAATGTAAATTACTATGTTTCACTATTCACAAAATTCAATTATTTTAGAAAAATACCAAAAATTCACCCAAACCATTTTTCAATGTCTGAAATTCAAAAATGAACTCCATTTTAAGAAAATAATTTTCTAAATGTGATAATTTTAGTTTTTAATTAAAATCATCTTGTACATGGAAAATACCAATTCTAAAATTATAAATGATTTATCAACACTTTGAAAAATTAATTAAGGGAAAAAAATTATATTATAATAATAATATAACAAAAATTAATTTATGGATAAATTTTATTGAAATTTATTTTATTTTAAATCCGAACATTAATTATAAAATTGAAAATAAAAACTTATGTTTTTTAAAAAACAACAACACATAATTAATAATTTCGAAAACATTTATTTACAAATACTATGATATAATTATATCATAATTTTATTTATAAGATGCCAAAATGTTATTTTTACTTTCATGGTTGAGGTTACTATTGTATTGGTTGATTTTTTATTCATAAGGGACATATCACTATTCTAATGGTCATGTTACTATTTCATCAATATAGGTTCTATAAATTCTAAAAACACCAATTATTTAATTTATAAAATTTATATTATGTTCTTATTGTGATTTTATGTGATCATAATATATGACATATTAATAATAAGTGAATATCCATTGATGAAACTTTGGGCCATTACAATTGTGATCTTGGAGAAGTCCACCAAAAATATCTTCTAGTATCCCACCAAACTAAGAAATCTCAACACCTATGACACAGAATTGGGTGGATCCCACAAAAGAATTGATTTTATGTTTACTGGATCCATGGATAAATTTTTTTTAGAAATGTCATTCCCTATAGAGTGAGCCTCGCAAATCCAGAACTAGAACTTCGATATCATTTTGTAAAGCTAGTTATCTCGAAGAACATCTATGACCATCCTTTAGTGTTTAACACATTCTTATGCTGATGTACAATTGAATAGTAAATCATAAATGAAGACAACAAAAAAACTAGTGAAATGATGGCTGGAAAACCTAATTCATCAAATCCATGAAAATAGTGAGGGAATTTATCACACCAAACGGTATCACTAGGAACTCATAGTGTTCGTAGCGAAATCGGAATGTAATCATTGGAATATCAGCATCGCGATCCCTCAAATGGTTGTAGTATAACTTGATATCAATCTTAGAGAACCATATCTCACCTCACAACTGGTCATTGTGGAAATAAATCCAATATAAGGAGTAATTTTTCTTTATCATGGCCTAATTTAGGTGATGATAATTCGTGAAAAGAAATAATACCTCATCTGACCTTTTCATAAATAGGACTAGAGCTACCCAGGGGGACACATTGGTTCTAATGAAACCTTTCTCACGATGTTCCCCCAACTATAATTGTAGCTCTCAGATCTCAGTATGTTCCATACGATATGTCATGGATGATATTAGGGTTTTCTGAGGATTCAATTCAATGAAACACTCCATCTCTAATACTATAGGTAGTCTTATAACATCTTTATGGATGACTTCCAAATAATTATCCACAAATAAAGGTTCCTATGTACCTGAAGAGCATGCTTCACCAATTATAACACTCTCTAACTGATGGGTGATAGGTTACAACCTTTTACTCATAGTGTCAACCTATCTTTTCATGAGATCTTTATCTCTAGAAAAAGAGTATCATAACCCATCGGTGTGTATGCGTCTAACATATCTGGGGTGATAACAATTTGGGCTTGGACCATGGAAATCCAATCCATACCAAAGATGATTTTATAGGGTTCCATCATGAAGTCCAATTTGTATCATGTGATCCTCTATATTCCAAACGTTAGCTCACATTTCTGATAAATTAATAATACATAAGAAGATTTACCTATATGAATCTCAAGAAAATGTTTTTTTCTAGGGACTGTACTGGAAGATCCAACCCTCACAACATGAGTAAAGAGATAAGGAATGGATTGAACCTATGTATACTAACACTATGGTAATATTAGAATAAACAAATATCGTACCTTGAATCATCTTGTGCATTGTAGGATCATAGACATCAAAGGACTACATCTGTACACAAACTCAGCCATCAGATCCCTGAGCCTAAAATGGGCCACTTAGTGGTGGTGGTGGTAAGATATCATAACAGTGTCCACGACCCGTAGCTCCTCCTTCCCCTATACCAGTTCAAAATACCCGGAATCCTAATAACAGAATGATCTCTATTACAAGTGTCCACTCCATCAACCAGTCATAGGTGGGGATTCACGAGGGAATGACAATGGCCCATATCTCCCTATGGATTCACTTCTAAATATTCCTTATTCTTAAGTAGCCATACCTAGTCAGGTCAAGAGAGTAGCATGTATGTTTTTTGAACATATATGGATACTCATCCACTATCATCCCTCCCCACTAAATATTTAGGAACTCATAGATCCAAACTGAGCATATGTAAGAGAGGTATTAATCCTCTTGGAAGAGATATTGGATGTATTACCATGAGATATTAGACTCATTGTGAATCTACGTAACCAGGATCTACTGATTCCCAACTTCTCAATGGAAAAGAATTTCTAAAAATTACACCACCTGATCCATAGGGGTCTGAACAATCCAGAACATAATGACCACTGAATCTAGAATTTCCTATACTAATAGTGGATCAAGTTTACCATGGAACCTCAGCAGTCTCGGATGTTGGAACTCACAGAGGTCTCTAAGCTTGCACACACCTATATTTTTCTCTACTAAGATGATATGCTAGTTAGTAGGTGGATGTGATTATCCGTACCCACCTGGAGTAAGGGGATCATGAGATGGAGCCTAAAATAAGGCATCATCATTAATAGGTTTTTGGATATAAACCGGAGCTGGTATCCTGACTAGATATCTTTACTAAGGAATCCTAAAATTTATCAAGGAGTATTACGTTCAGATGATAATTTATATATACATATAAACCAATGGGGAACTAAATCAAGAATGAAAGTCACTGACTCAATCCTATATAATCCATGTACCATCTATCCCTGCAATAAATGTATCATCATGGTGAGTCCACAAGAAGGTAGTCAAGGTCATAGTGAATGGATTCCTCTATTGTTGCACCATCACTTAACTCCTTGGACTAAGAGAGGCAGCCGAGACATGTTGATACTATTTCCATAGTACCCAACCAAAATCCTTTTAGGGAACCTCCAAACAATGTCTTATGGATCAAACCACGTTTGATACCAATCTTCCACATACTGGACCATGTCGGTGCTTGATCAAAAACTACCCCAAGCACACCACCGTAGGCCTGGGGGTGGTGACTAGCACCAATGGTTTAAATAACTCTGGGATTACTTTGGCAAAACACTTTTACACACACAAATATTCAACTCAATGGAAAAGTTCCTAGGGAAATTAGAAAAGATAAAATAGTGCAATAAATAAAACCAAGCATGCATGAACCTCTAGGAAGCACAAATGTATTGTAGTGTATACAAAAAATTAAAGGGACAAATACATGCCCAACCAGAAATATGTCCCAACCTGAAAAAACTAGAAAAGAATAGAGTTGAGAGAGATCCAAAATCTTGTATCGCCAAGCTATGTCCACCGTACACAATAGAATAACTCAATATCTATAAGATCCTATGAAGTAATGGTAGACCTGTCTACTGTCTAAAAATGATGCAACATGTGTGGGTGATTCCCATGTAGTAGTGATTATATACACACATAGTAGAACACCCTGAAATGGTGAAGGGGAAGTAGTAAGAAATTCAGCTGAAGAGGAACATTGTAGATAAAACAAGGTACAATGATAGAGTATACCACAACCCAACAAAAGAGTGAAATTAATCATGTTCAAACACAATGAGCTAAACATAGTGATTATATAAACTACATGTTGAGCCTTCCCCACATATATAAGGAGAGTATAATCATCCAACCATGAGAATCAAAACACAGGAAATCATGTGGTATACCCCCATTAATCCTTGCCTCTTCTATAATTAGTGTATTAAAATACAAGGTGTGAATCTAGGAGAATGAATATATATATATACATATTTGCTCATTTAGTGAATTCAAAAAGAGAGGGGAATACGGTCTTCATATCATAGGTCAACTAAAGAATAAGAGTTTCCAAAAGTTCCAAAAGTCCATAAAAATTCTTAGCATCTCATACATCTACCATGAATGCACAATTTTAAGGGACCCAATCACTACACCTTGATACTATTATATTTTGGAAACACTTATTCACCCGCATGGTTTTAGGTTTCATCACAAGAACACATCTTGGTGGGGAAAGTATCTTTCTTCCTGTTGAGTCCAAAGATATATAAAACCATGACATGTCACTATTACAAATTGTCTTGGGGACACAAATCTCAGCAAATTTCACATGCCATCATATGATAGGTGGCTACCACTCCTCTAGTCACTAAGGAACACCACTACCTAGCCCTGCTAGAGAGTAATGCTAAGGAAAGTCATCGACGAACAACACTACCCATCCTTGGTGGAGGGTAAATCCTAGAAAAATGTTGTTGGGTAAATCCTTTTCCCAGACCCACGGTAGCATAACACCTAGAATAATCTGTTGGGAAACTCCATTTACTATTATTGATGGAGGGTAATGCCCATAAGAAGCTATTAGGGAACTCCACTATCGAGCCCTACTAAAGGGAAATGGTCGAAAGAAGTCATTGTGAATCTGTATGATCACAACCATCATCAGGGTTGTCTCTAAATGTGTAATTCTTTGAACAGTCATATCATATCTCAGAAGACACAACTGAGTAAACCATGAAGTTATATAAGAGAAAATACATAGGATGGACCACTCATGGGCCAAAATATGACTTCAAATGAAAGAGATAAAGACATTAAAAATATCCTAAGAGGGCATCAAGGGGAACACAATGTGTGAGAGGACCCATATGGTCCATGGTCCCTCTTCACCACCTACCCATCTCCTAGGTTGGTACACAAATACCAGTATTTGTGTCAGTACATGTCGTGCAGGTGGACAACATGTCATGTTCATGTAACATAAAACCAGGTCATGTCGTAGTGGTTGTTTCAGATTACTAGACTCCATTTCGTTTTACCCAACACCATGTTCATGTGGTCATCTACATATTCTGGCCAACCGGGAAGAGAATACATGGTGTGTGAGGGAAACATACACATCGTGTTATCTTTATCTACCCTAATACCCAAGCACCACTGCTGAGTGATGCTGCATAATTTATTATTCATCCTAAACACAAATTTTAGTTGATGTTTCCTAAAAATATCAGATCTCGAGTTGTGCCTTGAATCGGGCCTTACCTCCTTAGATTCAACCATGAAACAACACAAAAATTATAGATCTAGATGTATAAAGGGTATCTTGTGCATTTCTCATCATTATTCAGCCTCCTATCACCACGTGGGTTTCACCGATCATCCCTCACACCGTCTCACTTCCGTTCATCTTTGATCTATTCTAAAACAGAAAAATGGAGCATCCTTTCTTTATAACGATCCTAGAAATATGAGTTTTTCAAAAAAAAATCTTGTTTCATATATTCTTCATGGATCTAGGTGCCCAATTAAGCTAGATCATCCCAAAAATCATCAAACACCGACCGTGGGGATCGAACTGGTGAAAAATGAGATGAAACAAGGGAGAAAAGGAAAAATAACCAAGGTCAATTCATCGAGGCAAAGAGTTCTTAAATAATAAATCCAGAGAGGGTAGTTAAAATTATAAAAAAATATAAATAAAGTAATATTTCAATACTCAGCCTCATGAAAAGGATGACACAGTAGAAAAGATCAAAGAATTAAAAAACAATCTAGTCAATAAATTAATCAAGTATGTAAAAAAACAATTGACAAGTCCTATAATGGATTAGACTTTTCACTAATCAATAATGTGTTCACAAATATAGAAGGAATATCCATTACATTCATCATGATTTAATTCAAATTAATCTATGGATCTATTATTGATTAATCTTGATTCATCATAGGTAGGAGGAAGAGAGATCTCTATTAGAATTCTTAGAAATATGAGCCATCATTGGAAAATCTCTTTTAATGATACATTTATAAACAAAATTTTTGGTCGAATAGAATTAAAAAATTGATTATATATATAAATTAATTCACTTAAATTCACATCCAATGAGAAAAGTGTCCAAAAATCCCATGAAGACTTATTTTATGTTCTTCATAGGGTAAAGACCGTGTTTCACACCTAACAATGGTCTCCAATTTCTATCTCGATCAACTATTTCATAGTTATCCCATTATCTTTGAGGTATCTTTCACATGAAATACCAAATATATTTAGTATCTTTATAAAATTAATTATGGGCACATCAGTCCTCAAAATCACACACTATCTCAATGCCGAACTCTGGAAATATATATAGAAATATTTTGAAGTCTTATAAGGAAAAAATCAGGTCTCTACACAAATACTGTTTTACAATAAAAACATATAGATCATGAACTTCTTTTTTGAGCACACAAACAAACCTTTATGGAAGAGAGAGATTAAAAGAGCCTAGTAGAGAGAAAACTATGACACTTTGTTGTTATAAATAAAGGTAAATAGAAAATAATGACCATGAGTTGAATGCCTTGAAGCACTGAATTTAATATCTTTAGTGGGGATTTAGTGAGAACCCAATATTATAAAATAGAGATAGAAACCAAACCCTTGGTTTACCCATTACAATAATGTTTTATCCTCTATAAATTAACTATAAATGGTTTTTTCTCTTCTCCCACATGCTCTACAATACTAATAAGTGAATCTCTAAGGATGATAAATGATCCAAAATAGTTAGTTTTATTTTTTATTGGGAAAAGTTTAAGTCTTGAATTGAATAGTAGTTCCTTTTTATCAACCATAACATGTCTAATTGATAGATTTATTTATGAAATAACATTTTTATTTCCTTAGAAATCATATAATTTTCATATAACTATCTATTTATTTCATCTAGAACACTTTTCCGAATAAATATCCTTTTTTTGGTAGATTTAAATTCAATGTTTAATTCCTTAACAACCCAATATAATTTTCTTTGAAGCACAATAGGAAAGTGGCATGATTCCTCAAAAAGAAACCAAAAAGGAGACATAACTATGGGTTTTTTGAATGTTATCCTATAATCTCATAATGTGTCCACAAGCTTTAAAACCCAATATTTTCTTAATCTAATCATAGTCTTCTCCAAAATATATTTTAATTTCCTAATTTATATTCTTTATCACTAGAATATGGATGAAAAGTTGTACAAGACTTATGAACACAAAAAAGGTTTTCTATGAAAACAATGAATTATAAATCTTAAAATTGAGTACCATTATCGATGATGAATTCCATGTGCACTCCAAACCCTAAGAAAATTTTATTTTCAATCAATTATATTAAATTAATTGGTTGTTTATTTGGTAATTCCACTACCGTTACCCATTTATAAATATAATCAATAACATCTAGAATGTATTCATTTACAAATTATATTAGGAAAGGTCCCAAAAAAATACATCACCCATACATCAAATATTTCATATATTAAAATTTCTTTTTGGGGGAGATATTCTTTCCTTCTAATATAACCCTTTCATTGGAACTTATCACACTCTATAATAAGACTTATAACAACCTCAAAAAGTGAATGATAATAAAACGCATCTTGAATCACATTTTAAGAATTGTTTTATCCATCAAGGTTTCCTCCCCAAGGTGAATAAAAAAAACTTTCTAAAATGGGAAACATCAATTGTCTAGGAAAAAATACATCTCAATATGCCATAACTGCACCAAAAAAATAGTAATTGGTCATTTCAAAAATTAAATTTAATGTAAGAAATAATTTTGTTCTACTAGTTTTTTAGAGACTACTGGCTATGATTCATGTAGCTAAAAATCTCACAAAATATGCATAACAAGAATCATTTTTAGTGATCTTGGTGTTAATTTTTTCAATGAGAAATGAGGAATTGATCTCCATAGGGTCATAATCCTGAGTATTGTATATCCTTGAAATGTTTCCAACAACAATATTTTTAGCTCCTTGTTTCCCTTTTTTCTATTTCAATTTATTACTTTAAAAGGTTCCATATAATGGGTCATATCTTTAACTCTTTATTATCAATAAGATACTTAAGATCAATTTGGTGGTAAAATATTATAACCATAGAACCAGTAAAAGTATTATAAATATTTAAAAATAAAATATAACATCCAATAGTTATTTCTATATTTTATTTCTATAATTTTGAACATCATCTAGAAACATATTAGCATAATACACAATATACAACTTTTTTTCTTTTATGTACCACTAAATAGCCCCTACATAAACATCACTAGCATTACACATAACCTCAAAAGTTAGTTACCCGTCTAGAGTAGTGATGAAGGGTATATAGATATGTTTTTATTTAATAATATTTAATGATTCCAAGTACATATCATCATAGATAAAGGGGTTTTCTTTATCAAAAATTGAGAAAGAAAGGTTTATTGATCTTTGAGAAGTCCAAAGTAAATATTTTTTAAAATTATCATGATAAATAATATCCTAATTCCTTTCACATGGTGTGGGTTACCTTTTGAATAAACTCTATTTTATCATTATAAAATTACATTACCATCTTTAATACCTTGTGGACAGGGATAATTACCCTAGTGACCATAGATTTTCCCGTTCAGCAGTTAATAACAAATTTAGTCCCTTTTCACCTTTTCAAAACTATTTCTAAATTTTGTAAACCACTTCCAAATTTAGTTCCAATGATTGAAAATTCATCTGTAATCACTTCAATAATTATTTCAATCGTATTATTATAATATTTACATCATACAACTTTGATAGGTAAACAAAGATCCTGATAAACCAAATGGAATACTCTAGTAGAAAAATATTCTAGATGGGCATGTGAAAGTATTTTTTCCATGTTCTTCTGGATAAATAAATATATATCTATATATAATACCGGAATAAATATCAATAAAATAAAAATATTTATTTCTAGACAAACTCTTAAGAATTTGATCTAATAATGGAATGGGAAATTTATATTTTTTGTAGGATGAATTATTTTTCATGCATTATATATATACCATCCATTTGGTAATTGTTCTAGTCTAAATTTACTCATTCCTTTCATTGGAAAAAATATTGATACCACCCTCATTGGGAACTACAGTTATCAGACAAATCCAAGGGTGTTATAAAATAAGGTAAATAATTATAGGTTCTAACATATTGAATAAATACTCCCTAACAACATCCTTGAAGTGTGAATTGATCCTCCATTGTCCATATACTATATATTTGTGAATAAGATCCATTTGGATATTATGCATCCAATATGATGAGTTTAATCTACTGATTTTAGAAATATAGTAGCATATAATAGTTTTAAAACCCTTTAGCACGTCCAAAAATTTTACACATTATTGTTTTTATCTTAGAAGAAATAATAAATATGAGGGAGATATATTGACCCAAAAATTATTATTAATTATTGGATGGAAGAGGTATTTTCTTTAATTTTTTTTTTGATAAGATAGAAATATTTTGGGTTTAGAAGGTCCTATGTGTTCACATTCCTCTTAAATAAATTCATATTAATAATATTATTCTTCGTCCCTACTTCCCATATAAAACTAATCATTAAATTCAGATTTTAGAAATAGGATTAAAATGTTCTCATTATAATATTCATCATGGTTATTTAAAAACTCTCCCTCATAATCATCCAATGGTTATTCTTATTTCCCTTAAAAAAATCCCATGAATATTTCAGAAAAAAAAACTGGCTTTTGATCTCATCAAATATATTTAAAAATTATTCCTCCACCATATAAAAAGGGTTTTCATGTTATATAAATTTATGTTCTTGTGTGGGTTAATTGATGTTTTTTAAAAAAGTTAAACTCATATTTTCCTTCACCTGATTTAAATATTAATATTCCATTAGAAACATCTATCAGAGCTCCATCGGTGGATAATAGGGGACTAACAATGATGAAAGATACTTCCTTGTCGCAAACCATATCTAAATTTAAGAAATTAGTAAAGAGAAACAACTTTCCAAATCCAATGAGTACGTCAAAAACCTTCCCAATTGGGTGAGTGATAGATCAGTCATCTAAATAAAGAAAAATTGAGGTGGGTTTTATTTCTATAAATTCCAAGTTTGAAAATTGTGAAAAATTGTTCTGACTACTACTAGAACCAAGGTGAAAAAATATGCATGATGAAAAATGTCACATAAAGTGAATAGAATGAGAATTATTCCAAGGTCATTGAGATTAGGAGGAACCCCATTATAAAGGGTAAAACTACACTCCTCTATTAAATCATAAGTATATAATTCTATCAATGTATTTTTGTTTGAAATTATTATTTTAAATGAATGAAAATATGATGGTATTTGAACTAAAGATTTTAGGAATGAAATATTTATTTAATGTTTCATAATCTACTCAAGAGTTTTGAGTAGTTCTGTTTCTTGATATATTTTCTTAATTATTTATGGAAATGGAATTATTATGCAGTTTTTTTTCCAAATAGTTGGTGTTTATTTATTTTATTATTAATGTATTTCTATAATATTATTTACACTATTTTTTTTACTTTTTTTTCGAACTAAATAGAGGGGTTTGAGTTATTATTATTAATTCTATCAATATTTCCATATTTTCTATATTCTATTTTTTTACTTCTCGTTTCTTAAAAAAAATTGTTTCACCATTTTAAGGTTGATTTCTACTTTCTTAATGAGTTTTGAAACCATTTATGGTTGTAATATCCATCATATGATCCCTATGATTTACTTCTATAGTAACTTTTAATTGACATTTCTCTACTTCAATCATTTCCTTAGAAATTCATCCTATTTGACTATCTAATTCTTGCATCCTCACATTAGTTGAATTTTATCAAATAAAATATTGGGAATTGTTTTTTCAAAATTGAGTGTGGAACTTTTCATCAATAAAATCCATTATATTCAGATTTTTTTTATCATAGAAAATATTTGGCCTTGAAGTTTCCCTTGAGTACGAGAAGGCTCTACCCTTGGTTGATTCTAGAAAGGTTCACTAGGTTTCCCTTAGAGACCAACAAAACATCGAGTATGAAAACCCCATAATTTTTCTACAAATGTTTTGAAAGATTTATATAACCTTGATTGAAAATACTAGAAAATGGATCATCCCTTGGATACATCCTATGTCCAAAACTAGACTAATTGTTATTTTTATATTATTGGGAAAACATATCAAAATTTACAGAGAAAGAGTTAGAATTTCTGAACATTAAACAATTACAGAATTATTCCAAAAGTGAGTTTTGTTTTTTATTATAATACACATAAAAATTGACTTCATCTTGTTGGACATGATTATTCTATTTTTTATTATGTTTTTTCTCATTTATCATTTCTATCCTGAATTCTATACAATTGTATTGAAATTTGTTTTCAACTCCTTAGTAGAATTATATCTATAATATCCTATAGAATATTTATTATACAAAGTTTCATGATAAGGGATGATAATATTTTAAATGTTATCCAAATGAATTTAGGTGTACACTGATGATTACAACACTACTTAAGCAAACCTCTAAACCTATCCCAAGACTCACAGAACAACTCATCCTCATCTTATAAGATTCTTATAATCTTATGGATAATATAAAATTTAATTTTTTTATGGATAGAATTTCATCACAAAAGAATTAAAATTTTCATCCCATGTAGATGATATTTCCTCATCCATATGTTAAAACCACATCCTACCTATAACATTAAGATAGAATGGGAAAGATCTGAGATTTAATTCATTCTCACTCAAACTTCTTAATGGAATTTGATACACAACATAATAAATATAACAAATAAAGTCAAGCGTGTAATAATTTTCTAGTGAATTGTATGATGGAAACATATAAAAATGTGATTGTTTAATTTCACAATTTTTATTCAAAAGGGTTTTCTTAATACAAAAAAAAATTATGGACACTGTAGGTAATTGAAACTCTCAAAGGAAAATTATCTCACCAACTTCTTTCTAGGGTGAGGTTGATTATTGGTTGAATTTTATTTATTATTCAAATTTTTCATAGGATATTCTATTTCAGGTTTTATTATATTCTATTTAAGAGAACTTATATATTTTTTCGTATATGGGATTAATATATATTAGTTTAGTGTTTTTGATACTATGTTCTCACACTAATCATATATTAAATTTTTAAGTGGGTACAAAACGATTTCATATTGTTTTTATTATTATTATTTTTTGAGATGACATATTTTTTTAAAGATTTTCCATTATTTTTTAAACTTTATCATCTGAATTATTCCATAAAAATAGAACCCAAATTTGATTTAATGGTCATTTACTTGAAAAAATTAATTATTTTTACTCCTACTAAAACAAATGTAGTGGAAGTAGGGTTGAACCGACAAGTATGGTGTGTATTGAACCCCAAAAAAAAGAACAACATTAAGGTAATAAGATTGTTGGTGGAGTGATGTGAAATAAAGATAGAGTAACATTTAGATAATATGATTTAATGTATAAAATAATGAGAAAATAATGATTTTGAAGCAAACAAACAAAGGTTAAATAATTTATAAAGTAATGGAAATATTGATTGTTAGTTTTTTAATTGATTTATTCTTAAATAAATCTAAAATTATATTTTTAGTATTCATGGTCACCACTAAAAACATCTGAAAATAGTAAAATTTCTTGATTAGATTAATTCTATTCTAATATATGAATTCATTATGTCAGTGAAAATATTGAATATAATTTTTACATTATCAAATTTTCTCTTCATCATAAATAAAATAAATCCAAATTTTAAAAAATAAAAAATAACAAGAGAGAAATATAGAAAACTGAATATTTTTTATAACTGCTTCAAGAATTTACCTTAAAATCATTTCAATTTTATAAAAATTGAATTAAAAATAAGCAATAAAATTAGTAATTAATATATTATTCTTCACTAATGATTCATCCCCTAACTCATATCTTTGTAATTTCCCACAACTGTATTTTTTTTGATTTTCTGATGATCCCATCAACTGCTCTGCTTCTACTCTCTGATATCTCTTTGTAGCCCCACATAAAAATATCTCATATTTCAAATTAGTTTATTATTTAAAAAGAAATATATCCTCTAATATAGATATCCTAATGTCACCTATGATTCATTACTGGTGGAATTTTCATATAAATCCCTTCTTTCACATCCCTTGTAATTATATCAAAATACCAGAACACAATTTTAACACTCCCACTATTAATTAATTACTCCACAAAATATTAGATTCATATCCTTGAAATAATTCTAAATTTCATCCTATTATACAGCCTTAAATATTCCCATGAATAACTCTAATTCAATTCTATATATTCTTAATTAGAGCTTCTTCTATCCAATAGAAGTTTGAAACTACTTATAAAATTCCTTTGTGACATTCAATCAATCACCCCACATGCATTTTGTTTCAACATCACAATTAAACCATTATGAAAAAATGAATCCTGACTAACAAATTTGAACCTATAATTCATCAAAATATAATCCAAAAAAACGCAAAATGGATTCCATAGAGCTTACTATGGAACTAATGAGGTTCTTCATCAACTACTAGTAGTTATGTCAAACAAAAATCTATTCTTCAATCCAACATATGAATAAAAAAGGGTGATGGTGTTGGATAAATAATATCATATTCAAATAATCTTCCATTGAATTTGGATTACACTGACCCTAAGTGCAAGATGATTATTTCCCTCATAAATGACTCTTCACGCTCGGTTGACTTATTAAATCCTCTATCCCAATCAAACTGACCCTCCTTCAAATCCATATTTTTATTAATCATTAATTCAGTCTCAAAGCATCATTATCATTCATAAGTTTGATTCATCTCCTCGAAAAAATTATGAACTCAATTAACTTATCTTGACCTTGTGTAAAGATTATTACATCTAATATTTATATTTCAATATGAATAGGGGTTCATTATCTTCAACAGGATAACCTGAATCATGTTTTTTCTTCGACTATGAATGGCTAGTATCTTGAATAGAGGGCCACAACATCTGTATGGGGCCAAAGTTTCTTCAAAATACAGTTGGAATCATGAGGAAAATTCTACTAGTTTGATAGGATTATTGAATTAGATTCAATCTCAAATAAACCCAAATCTTAAAAATCTCATCACAGATATATTTTTGAGATCAAGAAGATTAGAAAATCCCTTAATTAAACATATAACTAATTCTTTCATAATCATTAGTTTTATATGTGATATTACAATATATTGAATTTTAATTTCATGAAATTAGCTTAAAATTTTCCATAAATGGATTTAGATACATGAATGTGTCTGGGAAAATTGGTTATGTGGTTTTATTCTCATAATGGGATACTTTGAAGATAGAAAAATTTGATTTTGTGAACTCTGTATTATGAAATTATTCTATGTGGTAATAGATATAATTAGGCTATGTGGTTTTCCCCTATATAGTAAATATTCAATTTATCTAATATACACATAGATTTAAACTTGATGAAAAATAATCCATTAATGGTGAGAGAATTAAAATTCAAACATAAAAACAATTTTTTGAAAATAAATCATAGAATCAATGTCATAATAACATAACACAAAAAATAAATCCCAAAATTAAATTTCATAAATCAAAATATGGTACCATAATCATTAAAATTATAGACTCCTCATATCTCATAAGTTTTTAATTTTAAGGAATATTCCACCCAAACATGATATTTTGTTCATAAAAATATATATGAAAATGCATATTGAATAACATTTATTCCTTTAAACTCAAAAATGAAAATACATTCATCCAAAAAATAAAAGAATTAAAAATTGAACTCTAGAATCACGAAAAAGAATTTGTTCATAAAAATAATATTTTGAAATTAAAAGAAATAATTTTTTTATTAAATGATGTGGAAATCATTGACAAGATTAACAACACATATAATTCCTCCACACATAATATATTTGTTATCCTCATGTAATCATTTAAACAAATTCACTAGAAGAAATATATTATAAAGATTTAAGTAGTGGAGTGACACTAAAAATAAGTTTTGAAAAATTATTCTTCCTCATAGGAACTCTAAATTTTTAAAAGTTATTTTTATCTCGAAATAAGTGGATTGGTCAAATTTTGGTTTTTAATTTGCAAAAAATGATTGAAATTTAATATTTTAAAAAAAGTTAAAAATTCACCACATTTCATTCAACTAAGATTTCTAAATTTCTCTTTAACTCCAAGAGAACTGACACAGATAATTATAAAGAATAATAATAAGAAAATCTATTTAGTTGAGTTGAATTAATAATTACAATAAACATAAATAACTAATCCACAATTTCATAATAAATTAATGAATGAATTAAAAATAGATACTCAACATGGATTTGGATTTTTATTTCATAACTCATTTATATGTATATCTTAAAAGCTTAAAATGCTGTAAAAATGTTAAAAAATTATGATATTTATAAATCATAGACACAAAATCATACAAAAAATTGAAAAAATTTCAAGAGGGATATTAATTGATAAATAAGAATAAATCCAAGGAAAAATAAAAATTATATTGTCCCCAAGGTTTTAAATAAAATATCATCTTTGTAAAAAATTTAATTAACTGAATAAGAAAGTTAAAGCTTGAAAAAGATTCAATTTTATAAAATTTAGGGGTGCTTCTGATGTGTAAAAAATTAAAGCAGAATTTAGCCTAAATGAGACCCCTCCCTAATACATAAAATCTAACAATTTATCTATTTTTTAATCTAAAGGAGGGATAAGAAAAAAAAAATTGGATCAAAACATATTTTCAATTAATATGTTGAATAAAAAATAAAGGTTCAAATTGATATTATAAAATACTAACTCCAAAAATTTAGTACATTTTTATCAGATTTGAAAATTCACATGCTTTTAATAATCATAAATAATGATTTTCAATTAAGATAAAAATATTTCATGTTAATATATGATATCACAACAAATAATGTTTTGTTACTAGAGTTATTTTAAAGGGTTAAAAATAAGGATTAAATTTGTTTTCAAAATGATTTTCAATAAGAAATATTTAAACAAGAATTGTACCCAAAAGTTTTAGAAATTATCAAATATTTGTATTAACAAAACATTTCCCATACACTTAATTATAAAAAGTGATATATTTTAAGAAAATTTAAGTGTAATATTTAATAAAAAATTATGATAAAAATTCAAAAATTAAAATAGTAACTCTCGTGGTTTAAGCATATTTTTCCCTTAAGGTGAATCTAAAATTCTTCCATCTATTCTGGAGTGTAAACCATTTTTTTATCAACCATTTAGAGTTACAAGTAAAACAAATAGACATTATATTTCAATAATTATGCTCAAAATAATATTAACCTAGAGTTAGATTTTAGGGAAGTATATTCATGAAAATTAGAGCAAAAAGATCCTTTTTGTCTTGAAAAAAATTGAGATTATTCACTTATTTTTTTAGAACACCAATAAAAATATGTGACTCGTTAGTTTCTAGTGACACCACCTATACCTATTTTAAAATATAATAAACAACCATGATAATGTATTTTTTATACATTATGATGTGAATGATAAATTAAATCCATTCCCCATACATCAAATATTTCAACCTCAACAATTACATTTAGGGTAAGCTCTTGTTTCCATACAGCATTGCAATTTACTTGAAGCATTACACACTCTATAAAAAGACTTATTGAATCCTTAGAGAATATAAGACAATAAAAAAACTTTAAGATCATTTTGTGTAGTCCTTTATCCTTAATGGTTTCCTCCCTGAGGTGAATAATGAAAACATTTAAAATGGGAAGTATATCTTCTTCAAGAACACACCTCCTTAATATTCCATCACCACTACTACAAAAGAATAAGAGGTCATCCCAAAACTAAAATTTATGGTCAAAAAACATTCTTCCACTAGTTTTGTTAGTGACCAGAAGACATGATTTCTATAGAAAACATTTTCACAAAATATTAATACCAAGAGAATGGTTAGAAATTATTCACCCCAAAATGAGGATTTGATCTCTCTAGGGTCATCAAAATGATTATGGGATAATCTTGAAATGTGGTAAGTAACAAAATTTTATGCTCTTATTTTCTCCCATATTTCTAAGATAAATTATTATAATAAAAGGGTCCATATCATGAGTCTTGAAATAAATTAATTTTTTACTAGAAGATACATTAGAGGTGGTTGGTTAGAATATATTACAAACTTTGACCCAATCAAATATTATCTAAAATTTTCAAGAGAAAATATAACAGCCAAAAATTCTTTCTATATTGTAGTTTATTTTTTTAGCATCATCTAATAACACATTATCATAATAATCCAAATGTAACAACTTTTCACCTCTCAACCCTAAAACATTCCATACATAAACCTCTCTAGCATCACACATAACCAAAATATGTAGTATCCAATCCATGTAGTGATCATGGGGGATGATTAATGATTTTATTTGAGATGATTTATGATTCAAACAACATATCACTATAGATGAAGGTTTTGTATTTAACCAAAAGTGGGAAAATGGTCTTGTAAAATTTTATAATTCGTTAATAAATAAATGGTAAAAACTTGCATGACCCAAAATATCATAATTCCTTTCAGATTTTCCTGAGGGTGTATCTTTTTAATAAGCTAAATGTTAGAATTATAAAACTTTACTTTCTTCTTTGATATCTTTTGGCTAAGAAAATTTCCCTCAATGACCATTAATTGAGAATTTTCCCATCTAAGATTGAGGTTAGTCTCTTGGATCCTTTTCAAAACCCATTACAAATTGGGTAAAAATATTTTAAATGTGATACCACTTTTTAAAAATTTATTCCTAAAAAACCTCTTCAATTATCTCAATCATATGAAAAAATATTTCCATCATAAACCTTTTAAATGTACCTGAAGATCTATTAAATATAAGGGAATTAAATGATAGAAACATGTTCCCAATGGGAATGCGAAGCTAGTTTTTACTAGTCTTATAGAGTAATTAAAATATATTCATAACCATAAATACCATCCACGAAATAAAAATATTCATTATTAGTTAACCACCCAATCCATTGATCTAGGAATGACATGGGATGTAATCGTTTCTAGTAAATGAATTACATTTCCTATAGTCTTTTCATACACTCTATTTGGTAAATTTTTTATTTTGAATATTCTTATAATTTTCCTTGGCAAAAACAATGAAACCCACCCTTCTTGGGACATACTTATACCTGACTAACCAAAGGTCTCTCTGAAATAGGGTAAATAATTATAGAATCCAAAAACATGATTTCATCCACCTTAATGACCTCCTTTTTATTAGGATTAATCCTTATTTTTTCCTAGACATTGGGTTTTTTATCCACCTCCATTGAAATCCTATGCATGAAATATGAGGAGCTTATTCACTTGATGTTAGAAATGGGCTATATTATAGTAGTTTAAAAAAATTTCAACACATCTAATATATTTTTATTTTTTTTGAATTCAAGACTATTTTAAATGATAACTGGTAGTGAAATATCTTCACCACATTGAGATGGAAGAGGTTTGACCTCTAAAACATGTTTTTGTTGACTAAATTGTATAATTGTGGGTTTAAGATCCCCTAAGTCCTTAATCTATCTACTAGAGAACATCATATATAATTATCCTTCTTCATCACTACATTTCTCAAAAAACCAATCCTAAAATTAAAATTATTTTAATTTGTATAAAATTTTTCCATTGTAAATTTATTCAATGGGATATAAAAACGGTCCCTCATACTTATCCAACTTTTCATATTTAAAATAAAAATGATTCCCATTCATGTTTCAACTAAAAAATATATTTTTGATCAGATAAAACATCTTAAGAAATTCACCCTCCACAATGTCAAAATGTTCCTCATTTTATAAAAAATAATGTTATTATTAAGGTTCATTATTTTTTATAAATACATTAAACCCCTATTTTTCTTAACCCAATTTGAATATAAATATTTCATTAGAAACATATATCATAGAACCACCAATGGATAAAAATGGACTACCAAGAATGATAGGTACTTCCTTTTCAAAATCCATATATAAAACCAAGAAACCAGTAGGTACATACAGCATTCCTACCCCCAAAAAGTATGTCATCCACCCTCACGACGGGGTGAGTAATGTACTGGGTAGCTAACTAAAGAAAAACATGTTGGTTTTATTTCTCATTATTCCAAGTATTAAAAGAATAAAGTGAGATTATATTAATGTTATAACAATGGTAAATCAAATAGTAATGAAGAACACCATATCCTAATGTGCATAAAATTACAATGATTACTAGATCTTTGGATTTTGGACGAATTATATTATGAAAGACAACAATGAAATCATTTATTAAATCATATGTTTAGAACTCTTTTAAGTTATTTTTCAAGTAATAATTTTCAAAAAATATATATAGTGGGATCTTAACTAAGGAATCCATTAATGAAATATTTATTTTAATTTTCATAAAAAATCATGAAATTTAAGTAGTTTTTATTGTAATTTGTTTTATTGATTATTTTTTAAAATGAGATTTATGGGGAATTTTTATTCAAAAAAGTTGAAATTTTTATGTTATTTTTCAAGATTTTATTCCCCCAAACTTTACTTATTTCTAGGGTCTTTTCACTTTGTTACTCAGGATAAAAATTATATTTAAAGTCATTTATATAAAGGTTTTCTAGATTTACATAAAACTTCTTGATTTTTACTTACATTTCCACCAGTTATTTGTTTCAGAAATTCTAGTTTGATTTCTAGTTTCCTCATGTGTTTTAAATCAGCATATGGTTTTAATTTCCATTAGATTCTCTCTTAGATTAATTTTTGTAGTAATTAGAAATTTTATTTTTATTTCATTGATTTATTCCCCTTATAATATTTCCCATTTTACTTTCCAAATTTGGATTCCTCACATTATATTAAATCTTATCAGTATCATATTGGGATTTTTTTTATCAAATTGAATTATGAAATTTTCATCTTGAGAATCCATTCTATTAAAAAATTTGTCCATCATATAAATAATTTGTCCATAAGTGTTCAATTAGGAACAAGAATTATCTTCCCTTAGATGATTATGGATAGGTTTTATAGGTTTCTATTGGAAAATACTAGGAACAATATGTTTGAAACACCCAACTCATTCCCTTAATGGTATTGAATATTTATATAGCCCTAATTGAAATTAGTTGAAAAGTGATCATCCTTTGGCTTCATCAAGGGTCTATAACCATCTAAATTTTAATTCCCATGTTGTTGGGTAGACATATCAAAATTTGGGTTGTAAGAGATAGAATTTCCAAACATAATACAATCATGGAATTGTTCCCTAAGAGAGTTATCATAGTTTTAATTATAATAATTAGTATTAGTGAATTCATCATTCATAATAGGATTGTTATCTTTTTTAACTATGTTTATTATACTTGAGTATTTATTTTGTGAATTATTTTTATGTGTATAAAAATTTCACTTCAAATATTAAGAAATTTTACCACTATAATATCCTCAAAAATACAGATCAACCAATATTTTATGATAAGGGGTGAGACTAATCTAAAATCAATGATTTCAGAATTATGGATCACATTAATTATTAAGATACTACCTAAGTAAAACTCTAACCCAATCCCAAGCCTCATGGAATATCTCACCCTCATCTTCCAAGAATCCAGTAATCTTTTTCCTAATCTTAGTTACCATTCTCTATAGATAAACTTCCATCACAAAGGAATTGTAATGTTGATCCCATATACTAAAATGTTCATAATCTATATTTTGAAACCACATTATGGAATTTCGTTTAATATATAAGGGGAAAACTATGATATTTCATTCTTCCTAACTTAACTCTCTAAATAATATTTATTTCACAAAATAATAAAAATATATAATAAAGTCAATTGAGTCTTTATTAGACTGTCCATTGTATGATAGAAGCATATATAATTGTGATTCTTTAATTTTTTAATTTTGAGCATCAAGGGTTTAAGAAGTACATGAAGAATTATTATATATCATAAAAAATTTCTACTACCTAATAATATCTCTCTCAACCAACACATTTCTAAGGGGAGGTTCAATTATTGTTTTCACTTTCATTATTATTGATATTTCCCAAATAATCTTGCATTTTGTATTTTATATTTTGTTCTATTTAATATAAATTATGTTCTTTTTAATTCCTAGGATGAAAGGATCTAAATTTTAAATTTTGGATCTACTGTTAATACACTAAACATATTTCATCAGTTTTCACTGGAACAAAATAAAATTATATTTTTATTGTTGTCATTTTTATATATTGAAAAGTTCATATTTTTTATTTATTTATTTTTTTCTTTTTTAATAATATCATATTACACCTTCCTCCTAAAATGATCCAAAATTAGATTCATGAGTCATTGGACAATAAAAAGATATTTATTTTTATTCGTACTAAAACTATTTTAGTGGAATTTGGGTCAAACCCAAATTGAAGGTGTGTAAAGAACCAAGAAAAAGAGAAAAAAATAAAACAATTAAATATGTGGGGAAGCGACGTGAATTGAATTTAGGGAAATCTTATTTAATAGTATTTCAAGGAGAAACTAGTGATAAAAAAGTTGAATTTTAGGTGGAAACACTAAAGGAACATTAGTTATAAATGAAGGGTAAATATTGATTTTTGGTTATTTAATTGATCCATTATTAATGAAATAAAAAATTTGATTTTCAGTATTCATAGTCATCACTAAAACATTATTTTAATGGTAAATGGGCTCAATTATATTAACTAAATGATATTTTAATATTTGAATTCATTAAGGAGAATAAAATGTAGGATATAGTTTTAAAATCATTCAAATTTAACTTTATATTGGAGAAAAGTAATTAATATTTTAAAAAAGAAAAAATTATATAAGAAAAATATGGGCATCAAAAAATTATTATTTAATTTTTTTTTTAGAGAAACACACGAATTCACTAAAAAATAAATAAAATAATTGAAATACTTGAGGAATATTCTCTAATGATTCAACTCCAAAATCTGATCTCTGTATGATCTTGTTGATTTAATTTTGTAATTTTTTTATGTGTTCATGAAATACCGTTCTATCACTCAATGAAATATCTCTATGCCCCACCAAAAAATATCTCGTATTTCCACTTCATTATACCATTAAAATTATAGGTTTCCCTCAAATTAGAAATTAAAAGGTCACATATGAGTTATCACTAAAAACATTCTATAAAAATATTTTCTATCATAGCCCCTTCCATTGTAACAAAACCCAACAATTTTTTTAACTCTCACATATGTAATTAAGTAATCCATATAAAAACTTATTAATATTCTCTAAATAATTCCATATTTCAGCCTATTAAACCTTTTTTAGTGTTCCCATGCATAGCTCCACTATAATTTTAAATATTCTGGATTTCAAATTCAGCCACCCAAAATAAGCATACAACAAATCATAATTTTCCACTTTGATATTCGATCAAACACATAGCTACATTCTACATCAACATCACAACTACACCATTTTGATAATATTAATCCTTTCTAACATGTTTCAAAAAAAAACCCCACAAAACATAATATAACAAGCACGAAATTAAAATAAATAATTCCATCTTGTTGGAATGGATATATAGAAGTTATACTTCAAATTCCAAAAACTAATCCAACCTAAATGTATTCTTAATCCCAACCCATGAATGTAATAATGGGTGATAGTGTAGAATGAAAATTTTAATATTAAAATCATTTTCCATTTGATTTGGTCATCTTTGATAAAGATTTCAATATGATGACTTCCCTAATGAAAAAATATTAACACTCATTATAACTATTAAATCCTTCATTCGAATTGAACCCATCCGCTTTCAAATCCTGGTTCATCATTTTCATGAACTCATCCTTGATGAATCTTTAACATGTATTAGTAATAATCATCTACATTAGAAGAATCATAACACAATAAACTATATCATCCTTGTGTTCAACTTCTCACATCTTAATTTTTTCTCAATTCAAATAGAGGTTCATCATATTCAAAGGGAGCAGCTAGATATAGGTTCTTCTTCAAATTGGAATGAATAATAATTAAATATACTGTCACAAAATTTTTATAGGGTTTCGTGTTCTTCGTTAAAATTTTCAGAATCTCTAGGTGGATTCAACTAGATTTTAAATATCTTAATAGTGATATCAATTTTCCAGTAACTCAATCATCGAAAGAAAAACACTAGGGTCTTCTCAGGATTTATTTTAACAGAAAATCCTCATACATGGATAAATATAAAATTCCTTCAAAATAATAATTTCGATACTTGAAATTCCAAATTTTTATAATTTTAGTTATGTTTCCTGAGAATAAAATTTCCCTTAATTAGATTTGGATATGGTAAGACCCCTTGGGAATTTTTCTATATGTGTGTAGTCCTATAATTGGAAATGTAGAATATAGTAAAAAAACATTATGTTAAATGTAAATACTCAAAACTTTATAAATGATATTCCATATTTAAACGAGAAAATATCTTATTATTAAATGAAAATTTAAAAAACACATGCACAAATTTGGTAATTTTGGGCCATTATATGTTATATCCTATTGGATTCAAAATAATGTAATCATCATAACTATTAATATTTTAAACATTATAAATTGATCATATGATTACTATCTATATAGGGTTATGATAAATCCAATTCGCATTGAAAAAGGTTGCGATGACTTTTACCAGTATGATAATGCCCTATGATTCCCATTTATCAGAGTTTTCATGGGAGATCGTGTCAATGGGCTTAACCATTAACCAATATTAAGACAATATTCAATAAATAAAGAAAGATAAAAACCATTTATATTATATGTTCATTCTCATCAATATCATGACAAAACCTTGTTTTCTATACCACCATAAAGAAATCTCACCATCGCACACCTTACCCTTATGGCATTCACTATTGTGATAAAGGTTTATGTATCTAGATCGTGAGAGTAGAAATTTTTATATATTTTTTATAAATAAATGGTTATTTTATATGTTATTATTACATTATAATTATTAAATAATATGTATTACGAAAAGTTGATTTTAATATAATGAAAACCAAAAAATATTTTTTGGGAAATATATACTTTAAATAAAGACATAGTTTTTGATGAATTCTTGAATTTTTAAAATAAAGGATTTTGTTTATAAATATTATTATTAAATAATATTTATTAGATTTATATTATAATATAATTTAATAAAGTCAAATTTAATTTGTATATGTGTTAGAAAATTATTATAAAAATAATAATATTTTCAATAAATAGGGAATTTGGATTTTAAATATTGATATATCTTATTAGAAAATTATTTGCAAAAATAAATATTATTTGTTAAATAATCATTTTTTAATTATCCAACATTGACTTTTCTGTAATCCTTTGGGAAAATTAACTTTTGGGGTAAAAATTAATTACAGTGTCATTATACGTTATGAATTGTGACACAATAATATCCCAAAAGTAATGTAATAAATACTATAATCTGTATCCATGAACAAAATTATGTTTCCCATTTAAATAATATGTTTTTTAATAATTTTATAAACCCTTTAAGAATCCTCAAAAACCTATACTATAATTTAAGGTTTTAAAATAAATTCTTTACAAACATGACTCACTTATACATTACCATGGGTATTATTTTAAGGAGATCAGTTCCTAGAATTATAAAATAATGAAATCCACTCATTTGGGAGAAACTGTGGGAAAAACCATGGAATGGTATGTGGTTTGGATTAATTTATCATATAGATTCTAAAACATATGTTTAGAAACAAATAAGAAATTCTCTTCTCAATTTTTATAAAAACCCACCCAATCTCCCATTAATTTTAACAACTCAAATATTTTGTATTTTATTTTTATAAATTATTTGGGAATATTATAACACTAGGTTCTGAGACGATGTGAGATTTGGAGGCCTGGTGTACCAGAAACAATTCATTGAAAAATGTTTAGTTTTACATAAATCATGAGAATGGTTTCAATGAAAAGGGGGAATAACTCTTAAATGGTTTTCCAAATTAGAAATATGAGGGTACTATTATGTTCATTTCAGTAGATTTACCATAGGTGTGGCCTAACATCTGTCGACGCGGGTTATATGTGAACGATAGTTATTTTACGTAACCATAAATAAAATAATTAAATAAAAATTATTTTATTTTCAAATACTAATAACTCATGAAATGAAAATGGGATTGGAAATATGAGCCAAACATTTATCTTTTATTGTGTTGTTTACCCTAGGTGGGACTTAACTTTAGTCAGTGCATGAAATCTATGGAAAACCCAACAAGAACGTAATTGTCATTAAATAATTTAAAGATAAATTATATTATTGACACAATGATGATTTCCATTAATTAAACCTTAAGCTGAGATCCCAGGGTTAGCTGCATAATCTTGGGAATTCTAGAGAATCTATAGAGAGTTCTTGTAGGAATTTCACTGGGCGAATGATGACCAGATCGTGGATCGATGATCGGCACACAATGAAATCAAATTATTTCTCCAACAATCACAACACAACTTCTTTCTTCATTATCATTTGATCCTAATGAGATAGGGAGTTTTTCTGACCAGGATTTCCCCACTCTTGAATTCAATGATGAATGGAGACCATCCTATGAATAGGTTAATCTATAGTTCGATCATTCTTGTGGGATGGATAATTATTGTAGGGTTTTAAGGGGATATATATCTTTGTAATTATCTTTATAATAGTTCATCATAATAACTATAATGAATTGAGTCATACATGACCAATGGTTGGGGATCATTTTTTAGGGTGTTTTGTGATTCTCCTCTCCCATATTCTTCATTGTTAGACCCTTGTGTTCATGGATCAAATTGATGAGAGGTTCTAAATGTGATCAGACCCCAGAGTGTTAGCGAGATGAATCAGATGCCTTGATAGTGTGTATTGAGACCCAAGGATCATGAAATTTTCGATGTTTTGAAAAACTATGAAAAAAAGAAATAATGGTGGCCCCCAGAGTAAGGGGTGCTGGGGACTGGCATCGCATGACAATGTGGGGGGATGGCGACGTGTGGGATGCGACTCCTCCTTGTGGAATGTGGCTCGATAAAAGAGGCTACCCACAGTGGCGATGAGACTGCAGGGTGCACATATGTCTCAGGATCACTGTGTGGAATGTGGTGGCGTCACATTGAATGTCGTGGAATTGTGTTAACTAGGGAAGCACATTGTCAGGGAAAACTACATTTGGAAGACCAGACCGACTCGCATGTGTGTAGGCTGCTCTAGCAGCCCAACGGGTTGGGCCGAGTCAGATAATCTCGTTCAGGTCAGTTTGACTGAGTCGAGTCAGCTAGACCAGGTTGGGCTGGCTAGCGGGTCTGGCCAGGTCTTACAGGTCGGATCAGACATGAACTAGACCTGGGTCAGACATTTTTACGAAAATAGCCATATCATTCAAATTGTGTTTCTGTTTGGTGAGATGTTTGTTGTGTTATGATCCTTTCAATGAGAAGGTACTTTTGATATATCCTATGTTTATTTTTTTGGAAGTTTATATACAACCTAATGTCTTATGGATTGGGTTCTCCTAGAACAACTGTGCTACGAGAGGAATCATGTGTCCAGATGTGACTTTGAGACTTTGTGAATTTTTGAGACTTCATGAATTACCAAGAATATATTTATTACCAATAAAACATTTCATACCAATATTACATATCTTATCGGTACTGAGTGTCTCATCTAGACAACATGTCTTATTGATTCTAGGTATTTTGTGGATTATGTTTGATAATCCTATTTTGTATACTATAGACATATACCTATGTGAGATGACAATAATATTTATTTTTGGTATACATCGTGTATATATATGGGGTATACATATTTTATTTCATCAAGGTGTAATTTGTGTTTCATTTGTGCAATTTCATTGTGGTTTTGGGTTGTCCTATTTAATATTGTTTTAATCACCTCTGCACATGCTTTCTCATACGCGTTGTGTCTTGAGCGGATGTTTGATGGATTGAGGGAGTCCTAGGTGGACACCGACTAGTTGGTTCTTAGAAAGACTAGATATTTGATGTGTTTTCTAATGTCTTTATAATGTTATCCAATATCTTTCCCTTCAAGTAGGGTTTTATGAAGATGAGTTTCAGAAACTTGTTCACTCACCTTTTTATACTCTTTATTTTGATGGGCTTGTATTTTGGCCCTTTTTGCACTCCAATTTTATACTTTCATACTCTGTGGTGGGTATCTTACAGTATGAATTCATTATTTAATTATATTTTTTTAGTTTTCATCATTTTGGGATGGGAGATGTGTGCATGTTTACAGGTACATTGGAAAATTCATCCCATTTGTGGGATATTCCTACTCAGTGATATTCACCCACCACTGGTATATTGGTGGTGGGCTTGGGGTAGTCCCGATATGCACCCCTCTAGGATGGGTCTCGATAGAGTTGTATCAAATGGGATAGTTCTAATTAAGGATCGGAAGCCTGTGAGGTCGGTTTGGGGTAACGGTGTTAATTATTTTGAGTTTAGATTTCAGGCCAGAGATTCCAATGATGGTACGAAAATCTATTTATCCATACACCATGACTTTGGTCACCTCGTTTTCAATATGGTACATGGAAACACTATTTGCGTGGTAAAAAATGTCAAATTCATCTTATTGGACTTGGGTGTGTTCTAATGTCCTTCTTGAGTCAACACACTAGGTATACACTTTTTACTGCGGTACACCTTGTTTTTTACTGGATGTCTCTGCATATATAGCTAGCAAGGATTCCATTGCATGATCATGATAATAATCTTCCCAGTGATGAGATATCAGTACAATGATTTTTACCTGAGATAGCATCGCCAGGTGGTGCACCAGCTATACCACCACTTATAGAGCAGCGCATGGTACCCATATTACTAGTAGGTGAGGAGTGCATGTTGAGTATTATTTACAAGTTTCAGCAGCTGAGACCCCTCAAGTTTTGTGGCGATCCTGACAAACTTGTGGGTGAGGATTATCTGGAGGTTTTGATATGAGTATTCCATCTATCCAAGACACCAAAAAAATCATATGTTGGTCCTAGAAGTGAGCCTTATATAAGGATTAGCTGCGTGATGGTGGTATTTAGTTAACCGATTTTATGATGTGGTGACTCTTCCAAGGATGGAGTTTGAGAAAATTTTTAGAGAGGATTGCCCACCTTATTAGCTAAGTGATTGGTGTATCCAGGAGATTCTATAGCTCCCTCAGGATGATATGTTGGTATCTAAGTATTCATCAAGACATGCCAACCTTTCTATGTACTTGAAAGATATGATAAATAATCAATACTTTAGGGATCAGACCTTTCAGGGAGGGTTTTATCGGTACATACGAGCCATCATTACCCCTTTGAATATTCCTAAATTTTTTTGGGCGCTAGAGAGAGCCATGGAAGTTGATTGTTCCTTAGAGGGATAGATACAAATAGTGGTAGTACATAATGTGTAAGAAGGTGTAACAACCTCAGTAGCAGGTAGACGAAAATAGTCATTGGGATCCAAGTGATTTATGTACTTCAAGGGCTGATCTGATGGTGGATCGAGATAGTTGGGGGGGGAAGAATGTGTTACTCATGTCACGATCGTGGACACCTGGAAAGATATTGCCTCCGCATCATATAGTTGATCAAAATATGGTTGAGGGACCATTGAGGCAGAGGAAGTGGTAGGAACATGGTGGTCTGCAGGGTGGCATTAATGTAATTGTAGCTGAGAGGGCTGTAGGAGTTTGTTAGATGTTCGACCCATTAAAACCACCATCCCCAAGTTATCCACCACAAAATAAGGGAACTGGTGGATAGGGACAAGGCCAGTTAATGTTTATGGAGGGTTATAACCCTGATGCTCCAAGGATGAGACAAGGTATGATCTATGTTTTTTCTAACTAATCTGTAGTTTTAATAGACATGAGTACTAGTCAATCATTTATTACCATGAATCTATCATGAGACTCAGAGATTCTGATTGAACTGTTGACTTGAACCTTACACTTAGAGACTCATATGATAGGAGATTTGATGATCACACACCGGTGCTAATAGAGTATCCATACTCTTGGAGGTGAGAGTTTTGGTTTGGATCTCTTAGTAGCGACATTGAGGCCTTACTACGTCATTCTAATTATTGACTGATTATCCACAATCCATGATTATATTGATTGCTTTATGGGCATAGTGAAATGTGTTTGTAGTGATGGGACCTGGTTTTTCTTTTTTGGTGAAATGGATTCACAAGGACTGCAGGATGGAGTCACACTTAAGAGGGTGCAGCGGATCACTCATCAGTTGGCTAGCCTGACCCTCGGTGCAGTGGATGATACGAGTCATCAGTTTCTTGTAGTAGTGGAGTATTACGTGTAAATATATCCTAGGAATGTTCTAGGATTACCTCGCAATATAGTGGTAGGATTTTACATTGATCTATACCCCATGATGCCACTAATATCAACCCCTGCATATTGAATGTATTTTGTAGAACTTAGTGAGTTGAGAGTACTATTTGAGGACATATAGAGAATGATATTCGTGAGACCTAGTGTTTCACCCTAGGAAGACACAATTTTGATTCCCAAGAAGGTATACGAGTGCTTGTGATTATATGTGGAATTCTAATTCTTGAACTAGGTGACCATGAATAAAATGAATCCACTGCCGAGGATTGATGACCTCTTGTATCAGCTGAAAAGGGCGAGGTGGTTCTCGATGATTGACCTCCATCTTGGATATCACCAGCTTTGAGTGCGGTATGGGGGTATAACGAATATGGATTTCAAATGTCGATACAACCACAAAAAATACACAGTGATTATCTATTCCATGAAAAATTCCCTACCAATCTTAATAGGACTCATGAATAGGATTTTCCATCCTAACTTAGACTTGTTCATGGGGGTCCTCATTGATAACATCCTAGTGTACACAACATCCGAGAAGGATCGTGCGATACACATGATTATGTTTCTAGACAAACTCTGAGAGAGAAAAATTTATAGGAAGCTCTTCAAAATTCAGTTCTATATTCGAGAGGACTATTTTTTAGGAAACAATATCACAATGGCTAGGGGTTCAATGGACCCAACGAAGATCAAGGAAGTGATTTCTTGGGAAACACCCATGAATGTTACCAAGGTGTGGAGTTTTTTTAGTTTGGATGGGTACTATCATAGTTTTAAACATGAATTTTATAGGATATCATCATCTTTGACAGGTTAGACACAGAAGGGACATCCATTCATGTGGAAGAAGAAGTGCCAAGAGATTTTTCAATAGTTGGGATAGAGATTTATTATCACTCTTATCCTGAGATTTCTAGAGGAGGGTGAGAAATATGTAGTGTTTAGTGATGCATCAGGAACCATAAATCGTTTTGTCTAAGGCAGGGGAATGAAATGATTGCCTACGGTTCATGATAGTAGTGAACACATGAGAAGAACTGTGTGACCCATGATCTTGAGTTAGTAGTAGTAGTCTTCACATTGATGATGGGATAACACTACTTTATAGGAAAGCGGTTTATTGTCTAATTTGAACAAAATAGTCTCAAGTATATATTCTCTCAAAAAGAATCAGAACATGAGATAGAGGTGACGGATAGAGTTCCTCTAGGAATATGAACTTGAGATTGTCTATATTCATCGAAAGGGGAATGTTGTGGTAGAATCCCTCAGAATGAGATTGAGTTCGTTGCTACTGAACGAGGCATTAGAGCAGATGGCCTTATTGAAAATATATTTTGTGGATGGAGATGGATCATCCTACCTCCAGTTAATGGTTTTCACCCCTCTATGCTAATAGCGAGTCAGAGAGGCATAGCTCGGAGATACCTATAGTCAGACTTTTCATGATCATATGTCCATAGGGCATGCTACAAATGGAAATTAAATAGGTGGGGACCACATCATTCTTCTAAGTGGGAGCACAGTTGTACCAGTGACATTATAGGAGAAGGTAATTAGGGAGTTCCACACTTCTCCTTTGGTAGTAAATCCTGGTGTGTGAAATATGTATCTGGACCTCTGATGTTAGTTTTGGTGGATTAGGACGAAGAAGAGGGTTATAGAGTTCATCTCTCAATGCCTTACTTGTCGAGAGGTGAAGGCCAAGAACCGGGTTCTAGTGGGTTTGGATCAACCCCTTATGGTGCCAGAATAGAAGAGGGATGGGATATCAATGAACATTGTGAACAGTGTGACCATTTTACCACATACATCAAGAGACAAGATTCCATCTGGGTGATCATTGACCGACTCACCAAGTCGGACCACTTTCCAACTATTCGGGAGTATATTTCAGTAGAGAATTTGGACACCCCTACATGTGTAAGATAGTTTGTATCAATGGAGTTCCATTGACAATAGTCTCAGTACATGGTACTTAATTTACATTCTGGTTGTGGAAGAGATTGAATGAGGCATTTGGGACTCAGTTTGTGCTTGAGCATAGCATGTCAACCATAGACGGACGACCAGACAGAGCGAACCATTCAGATTCTATAGAACATGCTATGGGATTCCATCCTAGATTTTAGCCATAGCTGGGAGGATCACCTACCTCTAGTGGAGTTTGCAGACAACCACAACTACCATTACACAATTAGTATTTCACCATTCGAGGCCTTGTATGGGGTACCCTACAGGTCACCTCTTTGCCGGATAGAACCAGAAGAGTCAGCACTCATGTGACCAAATATTGTGTAGGAAACTACATAGAAGGTGAAGATCATACAAGAGTAGACGAGGACTACAAAGAGTTGTCAGAACTTATAAGCTGATAGATAATTAAGGCCCATGGATTTTGAAGAAGGATAACATGTATTATTTTGGGTCTCACCTCAACACAATATATAGAGATTTAGCTAGGGTAGAAAGATTTCTATGAGGATCATCATACATTTTCAGATACTACATAGAGTTTGTGAGGTGGTGTACCTCCAAGCCTTACCCCCATAGTTACACTAAGTACATGATTTATTCTATGACTTGCAGTTTAGGAGGTACGTGCACCACCCATCACACGTAATTGACTGGGGAGAGCTGGACATTGGTGATGGTGCTAATATTTTTGAGTACCCAGTAGAGATTGAGGGTCAGTAAGAGAGGATCCTTCATGTATGATCTATTCCTTTGGTTCATTTTGGATTTAGCATGTAAGTCTCAAGGATATCACATAAGAGTGGTAGGGTGAAATTCGTGGGTCGTACCCATATTTTTTTTGACAAGTCTTGTTTATGGTATTTTTGGGGACATAAATCATCAATGTAGGAAGAATCTAACAACACAGATTCAATTGATATTTTTTTGAATTTTTTTTTGGAAAATTCCAACACTTGGTGGTAAGAAAGTAGGCAATTCGAAGGCCCGGTGTTCCCAAAACAGTTCATTGAAAAATGGTCAGTTTTTTAATAAAGTGCACAATAAATTTTCATAAAAAGTGGAATAACTCTTAAATGGGTGCCTTAATCCGAAATATGAAGGAACCAATGTTTTTATAGAAGTGGACTTACCTTAGGAGAGGCCTAACAACAGCTGAGGTGGGTGGGATTTGGAAGATAGTTTTTGGATGCAACCGTAATTTAAATAATTAAACAAAAAGTATTTTATTTTCAAATTCTAATAAATCACAAATAGAGACACATATTGTAAATATGAGAGAGTTAATAAGTTTATAATGTGGTGTTTTCCCTAGGAATTACTTCACATTAGTTGGCACAAGTCTTCTATCGAAAACCCCATAATGGATGTAATTTCCATTAAATTATTTAAAGATAAATTATTTTGTTGATGCAATGGAATTTTTTTTAAAAGAAACCTTATATAGAAATCCTAGGGTTAGTTTCATAACCCTATGAATTCTAGAGAATTACAAGGGAGATCTTGGGGGATTTTACCTTAGTGAACATCTACTAGATCAAGGATCTACGATCAGTGCACAACGAAATTAAAGGATTCCATCAATGATCATAGTGAAATTTCGTTCTTTGTTGGAATTTGAAACCAAAGAGGTAGGGAGTTATTTTCATCATGATTTTCCCCATTCATGAATTCAATGAAGAATGTGGAACAACCAACAAACAGATTGATCCGCAGTTTGATCATTCTTGTGGGATGGATAATTGTTGTAGGGTTTAAGGGCGGGGGATATATTTGTAATTATCCTCATCTTCATTATTTGTTATAATAAGAACAAAACGAGGAAAAATAATAATAGAAAATTTCATTTCTTTTGTGAATTTGTTTTCTTCTACCCTCTCCTGTTATTTGGGTTCTTCTCCTTTGGACCCTCATGGTTATGGCATGACAAGCCAGAAGGCTCCGAACGTGATCAGAGCCCCAGAGTGATGGAAAGATGAATTAGAACCCAAGGTAGTGTAGATTATATCATGAGGACCATGGAACTAGCTTTGTTTTATAAAAAAAGTAATGGAGAAAGAATGGTGTCCCATAGAGGTATGGGCACCATCAACAGGTAGTGCATGATGGCACGGCGCACCAACACCATATGGGAGTCGACTCAGCAGGGTAGAGTGCATCTTGGCCTTGGACGCTTCCGATGAATTCTATGAGGATGTGGGGTTTATGAGACATGTAGGGACATGTAGACATGGAAACCTGAATGCATTGAACATGGAGGTGTCATGTTGACTAGGGTGGCACACGTTCTGGGTGATCCATGTGCATCGGACCAGATTTGACCACGTGAATGCAGGATGGACTAAGGGAATTGGGCCGCTCAATGGGCCTTGGAGGATAGAAGAAGCAGCCTAGTGGGCTAGGTCGATTCATGATGGACCGGGCCGGGTCTTCCGTACTGGGGAAGGTGAACAGGCGGGTCGAGCGGTTCATATTGGACTTGGACAAAACTCGGGTCGTACTTTTTTACAAAAACAACCGTAATATAAAAACAGTGTGTCCATTTGATGAACTCTTTGCAGAGTTGGGACTCTTTAGATGCGAAGGTCCTTTTAAGATATCCTAAGTGGGTTTTTGTGGATGTTTTTATATGGCCTATTGGTTTGATGTATAGGTTCTCCCAGAATTGGCATGCTATGAGAAAAATAATGTGGTTGGCTAGGAGTTTGAGACAATGTGACTTTCTAAGGCTACATGAATTACAAAGACTACATGTCTTAACAAGAATACATGTCTTACTGATACTATGTGTCTTATCCAAACTAATTTTCTCATTGGGGATAAGTGTTTTATCAATATAGGATGTTTCTTTTGTTATGCCTTGTAATCATATTTTCCATACTATAGAATTATACTTGTGTTAGTGGACAGAGATATTTTATTGTGTTATACATCATGTATTTCATTATTTTATACTTCATGTATTTTTTGTGGTATAATTGATATATATATTTTTGGTATACGTTGGCTATTTCTTAATGGAATTCCTTTGAGGTTTCATGGTGTCCTACTGAGTATGGTTTTACTCACCCTTGCACAGGCTTTTCTCATACATGTTGTGTCTTGTGCATATGACCGACACTTTGACAGAGACCTAGGTGGATAAGGACTAGGTGGTTCATATAGAGACCAGAAATTTGAGGTGTTCTCCTATGACTTCATAACAATATCTAGAACATTTCCCTTCAAGTAGGGTTTTCTGTGGATGAGATTCAAGAACTTGAGCATTCTCTTTTACGAATACTTCATTTTAATGGGCTTGTATTTGGGCCCTATTTAATCTCCAATTTTCTACTGTAATACTTTGTGGTTATTATCTTAGTGTATGTATAATTTTTTTACTTATTGATTTTAAATTTTGGAATTTTTGGCTTGGAGATGTGTGTGTGCATGTACATAGGAAAATTCCTCCCATTTGGGTGATATTCCTACTTGGTGCTAGTCACCAACCATTGGCCTATTAGAGGCGAGCTTGGGGTAGTCTTGGAACGGGCCCCTTTGGGATGGGTCATGACATTACTCTTCACTCAAAACCCTTGTATCATAAAGTTACTCATCCCTTCCCTCTATATATATCCCTCCAATTCCTCCCAATCTCTTAAGAATATTGTTCAAACATTTTAGAAGCACCCCCTCAAAGAAATGAATCCTATATTTCTCCTATATATTTAAGTTATTTATTTATATTATTAATTTTTATTCCCAATATTTCATGTTGAGATATGTTTTTACATGCCCCTCGTACCATCATTATGATGTCCAAGTGATGAGAGACCCCATTCACTCTCATTAAACCCTTTCATTAATATTTATGTACCCTGTTATGCTTGAAACATTATCCTCTGATTTTTCCATTATGAAATTTTTTGTACTGAATACCAATCCCCATTACAGTAATGGTTCTTAATCTAGTTGTAACTACACTTTATGGATTGGGTACCTCCATTTATTAAACCCATACACCTTAATCATGGGATTAAAAGCGATGAATGACATACTTATGTTGTATTGTCTATATGGCATACTTATGCAGGTACATGATGTGAATGTGATTGGTAGGACCATAATAATATATCCCTCTAATAAATTGAGTATTATTTTTATCTCATCAGCTACCATATCTGGTTCATGGGAGGTTATAAAAAGAAAATTATGTTATGATGTCTTGGAAGTTATCCTTGGCTTATGCATATGATTCCATGTTTAATTTTTTTTCCACATTACCATGTTTTCTTTATGTTATCATATTGTATCATGATTCCATGTTCATGTTTATGATTATTACCCCTCTTATGTTGCATTGTTATTCTTATTGACTCAAATTTATTAATTTCTTCATGCCATGATTTGATTATTCCATAAATGGGATTTATTGCTCACCCCTTTATTATGTTGGTCCCCAGGTTATCCTTTTTTGTTTTATAAGATCAAGGAAATATAAGGAAATGTTATAGAGTTTTAGTTTATTTATTTATATTCTTATTTTATATTGATATGCTATGAAACTATTACCCAAACACACATGGACTCATGATTTTCTTTGGTTGTGTTAAGTGTATATTTATATAATAAATCATGAAATAAAGTGTATAAAAGATATGTTTCATCAAATTTGGTAGAAGGCAAACTTCTAGTTATTTTTGAATATAATGATTATAAAAATATTTTTAAGGCCTTAGGTATAATATTAAACATTGTAAAATATCCATAAATTTTTTATAAAGAATATGGTATGTGGTTTCCAATAAAATGAATCACTTTTTGGATAATAAAATTGGGTTAGGATCTAACATAGTTGTCTTTAGTAGTAACAATCAAGAAAAGTTTGCATTGATCTTGATTCAATCATTATGTAGTCCATGACATATAGGACTTATTGTACACTTGGTTTGACACTCCTGAATGATATGCCTCGGTATATTCACAGTCTCGTAAATAACTACTAATAAAGGGAAAAATATCCTATATGACATTATATTAGAAAACCTATCATATATAACTTATATTTAAACCTATAAATCCATAGGTTAAGGAATGCACGTAATTTAGGAGCTATATCTTTAATGTCCATGGATTTCTATTTAAGTGTTTAAAAATTCTAATCTAAAAATTTCTGTTTAACTCTAGTAAATGACTATAAAGTTGAGGAATAGATTCAACAACTAGTGTGAGGAAAAATGTTTTGACTACCCAGATGAGATACCGAACCATATGGTATTATGAGTCAGTAACGTCATGGAAGTACAATCTCGATTAATTTATGTTTTTAATAGAACTTAAACCATTGGGATATCTAATATCCCCTTAAAAAGGAGCAACTTGAAATTGATAACTCTATGCAAAAAAGGTCTCCAACATTTATAGGATATTTTGAACCCTTAATAATAGAACAATGGATAAACTCTAATTAAAATATCTTCTAAATCCTTCAATGATCAGAAAAAGAGAATGTAATACATTATTTTTATAATATGTTGGGAGAAACTAATAAATGGTTGATGTTGATAAAAAAATATTAAAGCCCGATGAAGAGAAATAAGTGAACGAGCGGAAATAATTTTGGAAAGTTATTTTCGATAAATATATTTCTCACACTCTATAACATAAAATTGAAAAAATTTCTCTATTCTGAAGAAGAATGTTAATTAATCCACTAGGTATTTTGAGGTGAACTTAAAAATACTTTGATGAGATGACTCTATATTATAAATTTCACATAAAATTAATGTTGACCACTTATTTAGTGGTATAATGATAAATCTATGAAATTATTTGGTGATTAGAGATGTTGAAAACTACATGAAAATTTTCCAATGTGACCTCAAACTTGAAATATAGATGAATGAATGTCATGGGTCTCACAGATCTGAAGATAATACGAAGCTAATGTTTTTTAATTCATTCATTGTGATGAAAAAGTTTCATGGGGTTAAGAAATTATAGAATCCCACATATCAAAATTATGGGATGAATCTTCCTAGAAATTTTATAATGGTACAAGGAAATAATTTAGTTGAGGGAAATAAAGGAACCTAGCTAGTAGTTTTAGATGGGATAAACCCACCAATGTAATGGAAGAAAGGAATTTTACTATCAATCCTAAACCCATTTTCTAATTTTTTAATTTAATGGATGAAGGTCACTATGTGAATCAATGTACTAATCCATGTATCTTAAATGACAATTGATGACAATAATATCTTAGGCCTAGATAGAAATAGAGATATTATGACCTGGAAACAAGTGAGGTGGATCTTGAAAAGTAATTAGAGATCGATATGCTATTTATTCAATCATGGATAGTGAATGTACTATTTTATTTTGGTTTTACGCATTCCTTCATGTCATGAAATTTTATTAGAATCATTCAAACACCACCACAAATCATTGAAGTATAGCCATTTGTGAAAATAGAAAATGGGGAAATTATTGTATACCAATTATATAACTCCTCCCCAATCAAACTATATTGGATTAATTTCCTATAATACCCTAGGATACTCCCTCTAGAATAATTTGATATTATTTTGGGAATGTATTGGATTTCCATGAATAGAGCCAATATAAATTTCTGAGAGAAAGAAATAATCACATATATCATAAATTTCCCATCCATTCTATACAAGTGTAAGGAGGAGGATGAAAATAAATGTGTGTCATCATCTCAATCATGGATATTATTTAATTTCATGAAAGTTTATTTTTCTCCAATGATTGAGAATGAGAAAAAATATATTCCTTGATGATATACCCATTGTAAGGGAATTAACTATTGCATTTCCCAAAGAATTTATTTATCTTCCTCTGATACTGTGGTTGAGTTATCAGATGAAATTATACTGAGAGGTTTTATAATATACAAGATTCTATATAAAATTTCCATTTTTACCTTGATGATATAATCATCAACTATATGATAATATGGATAAATGTTTTAAATGTCTATGTTCTTTACCACTGGGTGCACCAGTCCTCTTCATCAAGAATAAGGATATGTTAATGATCCTCTACATTATTTATTACAAAGGAAACAAAATCACTAAAATGAAAAGGCATCCTCAACTGAATATTATTGATTTATTGGATCATATATTTGGTTCCCAATAATTCTCTAAGGTGGATCTTTACACAAGATATTATCAAGTATTGGTGAAGATGGAGGATATCCTCAAGACTTATTTCCATTAATGGTATGAGAACTTTGAGTTTATAGTGATTCAATTTTTACTCAAAAGGCTATTAAATTATTCATCGACATAATGAATAAATTATTTAGGGATTACCTTGAAAATTTATAGAGGCATTTGAAGATTATATTCTTATCAACCCTAAAATAACGAATGATTATGTGGATCATTTGGATGTTTTACTAAAGACACAATGGAAATAAAATATGTAAAAAATCTAAAGTAAATAAGATTTTTGTATTTATGAAATAACATTATTTGGTAATTTTATATCTAATGGATATATATGGATCCTTAAAAGAAAGAGGCAATTGAAGGTTGGAGCAAAACTACAAATATGATGGAAATACATAATTTCCATGGATTAGTTTGGTACTATTTTCAACTTTTGATAAACATCTCTTGATTTTAAAATAAAACTAACCATGTTAAATCAGAAGGGGGTGATGTTGGTTTGTCATGATTAATTTGAAGAAGGATTTAAAGATCTGAAGAAGTGGATAATCATTGCACCTATTCTCAAATTATCAACTAATAGTATTAGATCCCAAAATTTCATGAGTTACATCTTTGTTTAATTTTTATATGAATACTCATTATGTTTCATAGAAAAATGTTTCATAAATTTATAAGGGGTCTCATTGGGGTGTTTCAGGGGTTCAAGACATAAAAAAGGGAAAAATGGACATCTAGTTCATGATGCACTATTGGTGCAAAATTAGTAGTAACTATCCACCCAAACCATGTATGTCTATAGGAGGGGTTCGCAATTTGAGAAACTTTTTCAAGGGGAAGGATGATCTATGTGGGTTTGGATATGTTCATAAAGAATAGTCTAATAATGGTTTTTCAAACTATGTAGGATCGCTAGGTCACCATGCAGCCTAGCCCCCTCTTGGATAGAGGGTGGCACACAGTTTTCACATGGTTTGGAGAATTGTGCGGCCAAACCACTTTCCCCTTAAATAATGTGAATTTACCATTACTAACTCCTAACAATGAATTGATATAACTTGGTAGTTCTCTCCATTCCTCCCCCTGCAACCCTAGGTACAATCCAAAATTCCCTAGCTTCCTAAGGATTTATCTACCTCATTTATGGGATGATTGGATAACAGTTGGTTGTGAATTGACGCTCCTGGTGAGTCCAACACTTCACTACCTTTGATTTTTAAGATCGGGGATTGTGTGGTTGGTATTATTATTCCAAATCACTAAAACCATATTTTTTTCCATCAAATCATAGCTTGGGACATAAAGGGTGTTCCAATCTAGGTTAAGAGCTAAGGATGAGTGTGCAGTTCTCTTCAGAATCACGGTAGGTGGTCTATAAGTTATATCCCATAGTATTAACATTTGATTTATGTGTATGTGGTTGTGATTTTGTTTTTATTTGTTTGTAATTTTATTCCTTTAATATGATTTGGAAAATTTGTTGAGTAAATGATTAAATAGACATTTTATGATCCTCCTAGGGTGTCTTGTGGTTGATTTGACCATGTTAAGGGACACTCTGGGGGTATGCCACCTCATGAACATAGAAATTGAAATGATAAATGTAAAATTTAATTTTAATGACAAAGATCTCATATTATGTATTTTAACATGTTATATTTTATTAGTAATGAGAAACTAACAGTGATTGTGATGAATGTTAACTTGGTGTAAGGGGTTGTTTAGAATGTTGGGAATGGGAAAAAAATTAAATTGAATGGAGTTTTATATAAAATTATACAAATGGGTAAGACATAAATGTGATTTATTCATTGAATGATCGATTAATTTTTAATGTTATATCTATTTTCTAGTTATGGTTTTTTTAAAGTGTTTATGTTATGAATGCTTAATAAAGAATGTGCACATGGATTGGTGGTACATGGGGAATTGGACTGAGGCTCATCCCATGAGTTGGATTTGAGTGAGGATCTAAACCCCACCTCTTGAATGCATGGGTTATGGAGTTGGACTAAAGATGTTGGTCCCTAACTAAATTATTTTATGTGACTTCCTGGATTGAGTCTCCAAGGTAGTTCGATGCAATTAACTATGAAAAGCTTTCCCTAGTGAGATAGGGAACTTATTTTATTTCATTATTCTTAGTGGATGAATGGAATAGGTTGTTGTGTTATGAATGAATTTCTAAACCCTTAGATTAAATAATGTAAATGGTTTAACTAAAATTGTTAACTATGTCCTGATTTATCTTTTTTTTACATGCATTTATTTTGGTTCAAGCATGCACTATTTTTAGAAAAAATGTTTTTTAGACACCATTAGTGGAAGCCTACAAATATATAATCACACCCTTATGAGACCACCATTAGGTACCTGAGCAGATTTCATGGTTGAGGTTAGGAAAAGTGCAATGTCCATATGCTAGATGGAAGATTGGGCATGATATGTGAATGGAGGAGGGAACCAGATTTAGATTCAGAACCCAATTTGGGGATTCTCCCATTTTTTTATTTTGGGGTCTTCCTTGTACTTGTAATTGTAAGACGTGACATGGAATATTTACTATTTTTTGTTTTCTTGTATATAGTTTTAGGAAATGTTTTTAAAATCATGTTGTTAGTTAATTTATCTCCATTACTTCTATTTTTTATCTGCTGCTACTTACTACTATGAAGAGGGTATAGTCCCACCAAGTTCTCTATAAGACCATTTCTTCTAGTTGGTAGCCTCTGACCTAAAATTGTCACACATGAAGTCATGTGGTGACTCAACTCGGGGCATCTGTTTAATGGAATCCATGTTGGAGAAGTTACATAGTGGTATTAGAGCAGTTATTTTTTGTTGTATAACTATTTGGATATGGTAGATAGGAAACTAGGATGTGTCATGTTTGGTAATTTAGACCTTTCATGTGATTAGCTAACACATGTATAATAGAAAACCATACTACCCAGGGTTTTATTTTTGTTCTTAATGTGTGTTGTTACAGTTAAATGATATTTCACCATTAATTGATGCACTTATTGTGTTATGTGAGTATTTTATAATTTTATTTCATGGATGAAATGGTATGAGGTTCTGCATTTAAGTATCCTTTTAGGCCCATAGAGGTATAAATCAAATTCATCATGGAATGAACACAAGAGGTGTATGTATGGGATTAGGTAGTTAGAACACATTTATTCTATTTGAAAACAAATGACAAAAAGGGTGTTTAATAATGAGGGTGTGAATGGGTAAATTAAAGGGATGTGAAATTATGGTTAAAGAAGAGTTATTATGGAAATGAAAAAATGTGTTATAATACTCATTGTGAAATGTTATAAAGATGGGAAGATTATCACAAGAGAAATACTAGTGTAAGGAATGAGAAATGGTAAGATGGGTGTTTAATAAAAAGACATGTACATGTGTAGGTATATTTTCCATGTTGACCATGAACTATGGTAGGGATTTCCAAGAGTATTGAGATAGGTGTAATGATAACTATGGGATATTATATGCAGAATATGTTGTTTAAGGCTAGTATACATACTAATTTTTTTGGAATTGTAGATGTTTTCTATTATGTATTCTGATAAGTGTGTTCGGAATTGTAGGAATATGCCACTACGATGTCGTATTATAAATGGGAGATAAGAGGACGTAGTAGAGAGTTATCCTCTAGAAGTGGAGCAGGAAAACCCATTGGTATAAGGTAATGGGGGAGAGGAACAATTCCATGAGAACTGCACTCATTTTAGGAAAATTATGTAACGATACCTAGGTTTTGTTGTACTAGGTATGTTTGAGCTAATTAGAGATTTTTAACTATAATAACCTCAAAATTAAGATGTAGAGGTGGACCTAATGAATCATAATTTTGGATAGAGTCTATTAATACGATTATTAATCACTTATAGGCTCCTCGTAAGAATAGAGTCATGTTTGTGGCTTATATATTGTGAGAATAGACAAAGTGCTGGGGGATGTTCTAGTTTAGGCCCAGTAGGCTACTGATTTGATATAAGAGGTATTTCCATGAAATTTTTCTAGATCATTTATATTCAGAGACCTTGATATAAGAAAATGCTATAGATTTTATGAGGCTGACCTAAGGTTCCATGTTAGTGATGTATTATTATGGTTTCTTCACTGACTTACAACAATTTATTCCATATATGGTCGAGGATGATTTGGTTATGAAGAAGTGTTTCAAAGGAGAAATTATGCATAAGATTAAGTCCTAGGTAAATAACTTCCATTTAAAGTTGGTTATTGAGGTGGGGAATTAAGACCCTATTTTAGAAAAAAAATATTAAAGAAGCTTCCACATGTTTCCATGTAGTTCGAATCCAGTGACCTAGTGGTGTAGATTTCAAATCTCCAAAGTCCAAATTGAGAGTTTAAACTAGGGATGTGAGAAAAAAGTAGTCAGAAAATTGAATTAGACTCTCAAGAAAGAGACATGGTTTTATTTTATTAGTACGGTAGGCCGGGACACATGTGTGCTCGGTTCCCTCAACCACCAGTTGAGTTCCAAGTATGTGGATGGTTAGAGATTCTTCATAAGTTCTATTGGAACCTTTGACAGATGGTTACTAATGGGGGATCGAGGTTGAGGTATAGTGATGATAGGGATTCAGTTACCTCATACCAGGTAGGCTATTGGAGCACTACTAGACTAACCATTGAGGTTAATGGTTGTGGAACACTGGGATGAGATTTTCTCTATTAGTAGGGTAGTGTAGCACAAGGATCATAGGATAGGGTTCAAGGTATAGGGGAAGGCCAGCTTCATGTAGTTCACCATGCACCTAGAGTTGGTAAGTCTAGGACATCGACTGTTATATGTATGATTTTTGTAGCTACCACTCTTACTAGTCCCTTGTTTGATACATGTGTGTAACATAATTTTATATTTTCTCAGTTTGTGGGTGTTTTTGGACATGATATAGAATATATATGAAGAGTTATGTCGATTAATACATCATTGGGAGTTTGGGTAGGAAATATATGGTAGTGTACGGGTTCTGTCCTCAATAATTATGGGTACCATTTTATTTAGGACTTGTTTGTGTTAGAAATTTTGGGTTTTGATTTGATTATGGGAATGGATTGTCTAGAGATTGACCAGTACCATATTAAATGTTACCACCATAGGGTAACATTTACGTTGTCAAAATGGATTGTATACATTCACTATGGGGAATGGGATATTCATGTAGGTTGTGTAGGTCCAGTATGTCAACTGTTGGTTAAACACATATCCAATGTGGCTTGTTTGGTGCTTGATGACAAGATAGTAGAGAAACTTGTCTTTTATTATGCAGTGGATCTGTTTTAGGATGTATTTCCTGAATAATTCTCAGGTTTTTTACTCAAGAGAGTGGTTTAGTTCATGACTGGGTTGATTCTGGGAGCAAAACTGGTGTCTATTCTGTCATACCAAAAAGCAATGAAAGAAATCCAAGAACATAAAACTCAGTTGGAGGAACTAGAGAAAAAGGTGTTTATTTTTGCATGTACACCACCTTGGTGTTGTCCAGTGTTTTTTTCCAAGAAGGTTTATGGGTCCTTGTTGTTTTTTGTAGATTATAGGAAGAATAATCATGTGACAGTTAAGAAAAAATACCCTCATCCCCGGATCAATGATATTTTGACCATTTAAGGGGTGGTTACATGTTCTATAAGATTTATTTTAGATGAGGATATGATCAGATGAGGGTGATACCTTTTGATATACCATGGAATGGATTTATATGAAGGTATAGGTTTTATGAGTGTTATTTGATGTCTTTCAGGTTTAGTAATTCACTAACAATGTCTATAGACTTGATCAACCATATATTTCACCCATACCTAGATTAATTTTTTGTTTTCATTATGGATGAAATAGTGGTCTATTTAAGACCCATGGTGATAATGAAAAATATCTTGACATCATCCTGAGTACACTAAGATAGAAAATTCTATAATCAATTCTATCTCAATGTCAATTCTATATCGACATGGTGTATTTCATGTGTCACATCATTTCCATGGATGTTGAGTCTATGGACCCAAAGAATCTGAAATCCATTGTATTTTGGGGTAAACCCAATATTTTTTTTTTGATATCTGAAGTTTTCTAGGTTTTCTAGGCTATTATCAAAGGTTCATCAATTACTTTTCCCATTTTGAAGAACCATGTGCGGTCTTAACCAAGAAGAGAATCATGTTTGAAATGCATGATGCATGTGATAAATCTTAGAAGGAGTTAAAGAGGCATCTGAATTCTGTACCAATTTTTATCATACTCAAACTGGGTAAGGAGTATACCTTGTTTTCGATGAATTTGGTAATGGGATTGGGGTAGTATTGATGCAATATTATCATTTTTTCGAGTATGGGTCATTTATGTTGTGGCCACATGAACAAAATTATCCTATGCATGATCTCTAATGAGACATGGTGGTTTATTCCTTAATGTGTTTGTGGAATTACTTAATGGGAGGGAGGTTTATTATGCATACGGATCATAAGATCCTTTTTTACATATTATCCTAGTGAGATATGAATATTTAGTAGTAAAGAGGGGTTTAATATATTAAAAACATTAATTTTGAGATGGTATACAAAAAAAGAAAGGGAAATAGTGTTCTGGATGATTTGAGTTGAAAGAATCAAAATTAGGTGGTTCAGGAATCCAGTTCTGAGTGGAGGATGATGGCATTGTTTGCTGAGATGCATCTGGAGATGTAGTTTGGGAAAGGGAAAATGAACCTTACATCCTTGGTAGTTGAGTCCACCAATCTGATTAGGATCTAGGTGAGTATGTATGAGGATCTAGAGTTTTTTTCTTTGAGGGAATGTCTTGAATGTGGGTAGACACCTTCTAATTTGACTATCGGTGATGATGAGATTGTTTTTGTTTGTCGTCATGTTGTTGGGCCTACATGTATTCAATAATATTTAATGTGAGAGTTTCTTGAATCCATGTGGGAAATACATCCTAGATTGACTGATATGTATCATGGTCATTGAAGACAACATTGGTGGCCAGGGACAAAGAAAGAAGTTACTGGTTTTATGGTTCGATTCTACACCTGTATGTATGTGATTGTCAAGCATTAGTGACCTGGTGATTTTTTATATCCAATGTCCATTCTAGAATTTAAATGGGATGAAGTGAGATAAATTTTGTGGTTGGACTTCCGAAGACGCCATAGAAGAGTCATTCAATCTAGGTAGTTGTGGATCTATAGAATAAGGTGGCACATTTCCTACCAATTGAAGAGACCATCACTAATGATCTGTTGGGAGAGTTGTTTTCTCGAGAGATAGTATAGTTTTATGGGGTTTCACAAATGATAGTTCCAGATCGTGATCCCTATTTTAATTTATTTTTCTGGATTGGGTTACATAAGGTGCTTGGTATATAGGTTTTTTGATTACGACTCTACCCAAATATGGATGGGAAATTAGAGTGTTCTATTCAAGCGCTAGAGGAAAAGTGGAGTGCTTGTGTCCTAGATTTTTTTAGATCAGGGGAGAAGCACTTATAGATTTTCGTTCAACTATAACAACATTTACCATGCGAAAATTCAGATGGAATTGTATGAGTTTCTTTATGGGAGACCGTGTAGGATTCTGTTATATTGGATGGAGGCTATAGAATCATAGTTTTTGGGTTCGAGTCTCATGTAAGAGTGGTCAAAATAGTTTCAATTGATTATAAAATATATAAAAAATGACTCAATGTAGGTAGAATATTTATGTGGATTGATGACCTATACATATTGAGTTTATTGAGGGTGAATGTGTGTTTCTTTGTGTTTCATTGAGGTGTGGTCACCATCAAATTCGATAGTTTGGAAAGTTAGTTTCCAGGTACATGGATCCATTTTAGAATTTGGATAAGATCAAACTAGTGGGATACCATTTTTCTCTCCCATAGTGTTATAGTTGTATTAAAAATGTTTTCCATCTATCATAGGATCAACAATATCTCCCTGACCCCTCTCATGGGATTGATATTGATGATATTGAGTTTGAGAATGATGTGTCCTTTGAGGAGCATCCAGTTTGTATTGTCAATCGAAGTGAGAAAGTTTTGTGGGGAAATATTGTTCATTTTTTCCTAGTTTTTGGAATCATAGTAATGTTCAAGAAGAAACATGGGAGGAGGTGATGGATTTGTAGGCTTAGTGGTCCGATCTATTTTTTTTAAGATTAGTAATGCTTGGGAAGAGAGGCTTGAGGACATGTTTTAATATGTTATCAAGGTTTTAAGATCCCAACATTTCATGAGGAACATTAATATTTTTGTTTTGTATTTGGTCCCTTTATTTCGGTCAAAGGAATGTTTGGTGAATTTAAAAGGATTCTCAAGGTTGTTATAGGTGTTTGGTACATGGAATAAGAGGAAAAATGGTCATCCATCACATGTTTCATGGTTGGTGCATGGTTAGTAGTAACTATGGACCCATACCACGCATGTTTGGAGGAGGGATGCACAGTTTGAGAAAATCATGCAAGGGGGAAGGAAAAATCTTGTGGGCTTCGACAGAGCCATCCCACATAGTACGAGCATTGTTTTTCAAACTATGTGAGATCACCAATTAATATTGTGGCCTATACCATTATTGGATAGAGGTTGGAGCATGGTTTGTGCATGATTTGGCCTACCATTTGGCCAAACTGTGCTCCCCTTAAAAAAAGGGATTTTAGAATTTCTCCCTTTCAGAAATTTAGTTATCTAACTCAAGATTTATCTTCATTCCTCCCCTACAACATTATTGATCAACTAAAAGCCCCCAAGATTCCTAAGGATCAGTCCCCTTAATTTCTTGGCTATTTGGAGTGATTTTTTTAATCAAAGTTCCGAGTTAGTCTAATAGTCCTCATCCTTTTATTTTTTGGATTAGGGATTGTGTGGTTTCTCTTCTTCTTCTAAATCCATAAAACCCAGTTTTTCTAATGATTATTTGGTTTGGTATTTTATGGGAGTTATAATCCTAGTAAAGGGCTAAGGTTAAGCATGTAGTTTCTTCAGAATTGTGGTAAGGGGTTTAAACTTTATATTCCATTGTCATAATGTTTGGTTTATGTGTAAGGGGTTTTGATTTTCTGTTTCTTTTTTTTTAATATGATTCCATCAGTATGACTTGAAAAATTGGTTTAGTGAATGTTTTATTGGATCCCTCATTATTTTAATGGGTTTTTTGGAGGTTGATTTGACCAATTTAAGGTCCACCCATGGGGTGTGGTGATTTATGAACATGGGAATTGAAATGATTAATGTAAAATATAACTGTCATGTCATAGATATGATTATAAGTGTGTTGAAATGTTATATTGGGTTATGAATGAGAAAATAATCATGATTTTGATGGATGTTGACTTGGCATAAGGGGTTTTTCGGAATATTGTGAATGGGCCAAATAAATTAAAGGGAATCCGTTAATTGACTTATGATTGTAAATAAGGTTCTGTAAATGTGTAAGTCATAAAGATGAATTATGTGTTCAGTGAGACTTTAATTTTTAATTTTATATGTATTGTTTAGTTATGGTTTTTTGAAATGGTTTATGAGATTAATGGTTAAAAATGAATGTTTACATGGCTTTGTGGTATGTGGGGCATTGGACTGAGGCTCTTCACATGGGTTGTGTTCGGTTGAAGTTCCAAACTGCACCCCTTGAATTCATTGTTTAGGGAGTGAGACTGAGGCTCTATGACCCTAATAGATGCATAGGATGAGACATATTGGATGGATTCTCCATGGTAATTTGATTCAATTTATTATGAAAAGGTTTCCCTAGAGATATAGATAACATTTTTATTTCCTTATTCTTGGTGTTTGATCATTATAGGCTATTTTGTTATGAATGAATTGTGCAACCCTTGGTTTAAGTGAATATTACTGGCTAAGGCGAGATTTATCATTGGTATACCTATAATTATGTTGGTACATACACGCACTATCTATTTAGAATGGTTGTTCTGTAGACACTATTGGTGGTGGCCTACAGAGTTTCACTTATACCCGGCTAAGGCCACTGTTGAATACCAGATAAAATTTAATGATTTTAGATAAAGACAAGGGAAAATGCCCTTTTATAGATGGTAGATTGGGTTTGGTATGTTCATGGAGGAAGGGATTAGACTTGATGTCAAACCCCATTTTGGGGATTCCCCCAATTTTTTTTATTTTGGGGTTTTTCTTACCCTTTGCACCATATGACATGAAAATACATATTTAATATTTGGTATTGAGCTTGTACCTAGTTTTGTGAAGTTTTTGTTAAAGAATATTTTTGGTTAATATGTATCCATTATTACTATATATTTTCTGCTGTGAATTACTCTGATAAAGAAGGTATAGTCTCCCCATGTGCTCTATTTTACCACTACTTCTAGTCAGAAGTATCTGGAATATGTGTAGGTGCACCTGATTTCATGTGGTGACCCAACGTTGGGGAACTTTTTTAGTGGCATCTGGGATGGGGAAGTTAAAAATAGGAAAGAATTTGTGATCTATAGTGAATTTTCCAAATATATGTAATGAGTTGTGTACACATGAAAGCATAAAAAAGTGATAGCTTGTGCCTCCCACTAATTATAGATCCCTGAGAAGAACTACCCAACACATTATCTAGAATTTTTATTAGTGATCTTCACACTAAATATTCGGTAAAATTATCTATATAGGGGAAGTGTGACAAACATATGGATCATAAAATCCAGAAGTATATATTCATAAAAAATAATATCAATATGAACCAATGAATGAGGTTAGATCTAATAATGTATTATGATTGTTCAATCCATTACATCAATGTAAGGAAGAAATGTGGAACATGCTCTAGGTAAGAAAGGATCATATAACCATAACCATGAAGGTATTTACATGGGAACCAATATTCATGGACATATAGAGGAATTACATGGGAATAATAAAAGTATTTTCATCCTACAATGCTCAAATGACTATTCAACCATCTAATATTGAGTTTATTAAGAAGGATGATAAGGACGATGAGGTGCTTCCAAAAAATCCCATGAATATTCTAGAGTTAAAATTTTCTAAAGATAGAATTATAAGGTTTGGAACCTTGATATGTGTCCAATTGAAACCATAGATGAAGAGGGAAATTTTGGATGATGTGCATATATCATCCCTCTCCATTCATCTAATAATCACTAATATGTATAGATATTTGAAAAAAACTTCTGGTTGGATAACTTGAAGAGAGATATTATATAATTTTTATTATGATAATTGGTATTCCAATAAATAATGGCTGAATAAAATATTTCTATGGGAATGATATAAAAATTGGAAATCATAATCATTTATTTCATCATAGTATTCCCCATGACCCATAAAGGAAATAATTCTATCCTGGGGGTAGTTTATCACCTTTCCAAGTCCTCTCATTTAATTATTATCAAAGAATATTTCTCTACTGACCAAATCACTATGATATACATTTCGGAAGTGATAATCCTACACAGAGTTCCATTCTTTATTATATCTGATTGACATCCAAGGTTTACCTTGATGTTTTGGGGAAGCATTAAATAATAATTAGATATATAAAAAACCATGAAATTAATTTATCACCCTCATATGGATGTTTAGTGTGAAATATCCATTCAAAATATAGAAAATATTTTTATATCCTGTTAAATGTATTTTTATGGATGATTGAATTAGTACGTTCCCCAAGTGGACTTCTCATATAACAAGAGTTTCTAATATATTATTCAAAGGTCACCATATGAGTCATTATATGGGAATAAGTTTTGATCAATGAAATTTTGAGATAAAATTAGATAGAGGAAGATGATGGGACCTAATATTATCAAAAACATGACTTATATAGTTTAAAACATTCTAATTCATACGAAATCTAAACAATGGGAAAAGATAATTTATGAGAACATTCATTGATGAGACCTGGTGCTTGATGTTGGAGATAATTTGATTCTTAATATATCGTTGTAGGAGAAAATTTTGAGGTTTGGGATAAGATAATGCTTATTATAATATACATTTTCCCTTTTGAGATCATTGATCACTTCAGGGTGATGGAAAATCAACTAGAACCCCCACATAACTTATCTCATATACATGATGTGTTCAATTTATCCCATTTTAGGAAGTACATACTAAACCACTAACATATACTGAATCATGAGGTTTTTCCATTGTAGAATAATATTTAATATGAGTAGAAACCAATGAATACCTTAGATCATAGATACAGGGTTCAATGAAACATGATAACTTACATGGTCAATGTGTTGTGGTGGAAATACATGTTTGAGGAAGTGACATGGGATAAAATAATTAGATATAAAATAGAATTCCACTCATAGTTTTTATAATATTACTGTAATTTTTATGGTTAGATTTCTAAATGAGGGAATAATGTAACAACACAACATTTATAAATGAAATTCCATATTTAAAAGAGTAAATTACTTATTGAGAAACAGAATTATAAAAAACACATGCACTATGATTTATTTTTTGGGCTGTTACCAATCAAATTTTAAATACCATTAAGCATAATAATTATTGATGGTATATCCATTATATTTATATTTTTTGATTATTATTGATTTAGGTTCATGATAAATTTAACTCCCACATACAAAGGAAGCGATGACCTCGTCCAGTAGGATTAGACACTATGAATCCCATTTATCATACAATCTAAGGGAGATAGAATCGTTGGGATTTACCCTTAACCAATACCAATATTAGATTTAATAACTAAAGCACAAGTAAACCCATTTATAAGATAATTTCAATCTCATTGAGATTACAAACCAAACAATGTTTACCAAACCACCACAAGAAAATCTCACCATCGCACACCTAAAAATTTGAGAATTCACTAATGTAATAAAGGGATATTTATCAAGAACCAAAATGTATGAATATGATTTTTTTTTTATAAATTATTGTTTATATTAATCTTTTAGCATTGCATTATAATTTTTTATTAATAATTTTTTTAAAAAATTGATTTGAAAACAATAAAAAAATTATATTTTTTGGAAATATAATGTTTTTATGAAGTCAATCATTTAGATGAAATCAAGAATTTATAAATAAATATATTCTATTAAAATATTTTATTTAAATACTATTTATAAAAATTAAATGGTAATATAAATGTATTAATTCAAATGTAATTTTTTTGGGTCAAAAAACTATTATTGATAAAAAACAAGTAATTTTCAATAAATGTATTTTCTATTCAAAATACGGAATGTTCATATTTGTAGATTTTTTTATAAAATAAATATTAATTTTTATAGAATAATATAAAAAATTTCAAATGGTTAGTTTTTCATTATTTTCTAAGGTAGTCAATTTTTATTAATAATAATTAAATACTGTATAACTATATGACATCTATGATGACATCATAAAATCCCAAAAGTGATTAAATAAATACTATAAAGAGTTTCCACAAACAAAATTATTTTTACCCCTTAAAATAATGTATTTTTGATGTTATTTTATTAATTTTATTAAACCTTGATGAATTCTCCAAATCCAAGATTATATTTTATAGTTTTAAAATCAATTCATTATAATCATGATTCACCTACACATCATACATGATATTATTTTATGTATTTTTGTCCCTATAATTATTGAATAATTAAATACACTCTTCATGGGTAGAAAAAAATGGGAAAATCATAGCATGGTTTTTGGTTTTGATTAAATTATCATATGGAGTCCAAAACCTATGTTTAGACATTAATAATGAGTTTTCCTCCTTTTTATACAATATCCCACCCAACTTTCCATTTATCTTCCCAAAAATCCCTTGTACCAGGACGTTACTTTTCCCTTAAATATCTATATCCCTCTCAAGGTTCCCCTAGTCCCCTAAGAACCTCCTCTGGAGAATTTAGAGGCACCCTCCCAAGGTAAGGGATCATCTCCATCTCCACTTTATTCTGACATGTTCTTTGTATTATGCCTTTTGATTCCCAATTGGACATGTTGGGATATTATTTTAAACATATCTATTATATTAATTAATATAGAAAATTTATTTTATACCCCTTTCACTGTCATTAAAACCATCCATGAATATTTATGTATCCCCATTATGAGGCAGAAGTAATCCTTCAATTTTTCCATGCCAAACATTTATGTTGTAAATACCCATCCCCGCATCCACTCAAGGGTATTAACCTCAATGTTATTATACATAATTTATTGGGGACTTACATATATGTAATCAAGACTCCTTAATCATGAGATTAAATGTGATTAAATACTTTCTTATTTTGTAGGATCTACATGGCATACTGTTGACGCTCCTTTCGTCACAGAATCTAAAGATCGGAAAAGGGAACATCCGAGCTCAAAGTGATTCATCCTTTGAAGAAAACATCAAAAATCAACAAAGGCAGGAAGAAAGGATCAATAGAAACCTCACCGCGCAAGTTATCTAACTGTCGCACAAGTGACTTGCGCGACCTAAATGGTAACCGCCCGGGGTCTTCTTTTGCCTATAAATTGACCCTGTGGGCCCCCCATTTGAGAGGATCTTTTTCCAGAAACTCGGATTGAAGCTCCCGACGCCCAAGTCTCTTCTCAAAGCTTCCGGAACACTTCTAAGGTAATTTCTTACCTAGAACGGAAGATTTAAAGAGAAGAAGGAAGGCCTAAGTGTTGAAGCTCATCAACACTTGCGCACCGCCTTATTCCTTCAATAGAACTTGCGCGTCCCTTTTTTGGATGAACCTCAAGTGGATTCTAAAGGGATTTATAAAGAGTCGCTCAAATATTCTAATGGTATTTGAGAATCGCGCAAGTACCCCTCATGTCGCGCAAGTATACTTGCACGACTAATACTTGCGCGCCGAACCAATACTTGTGCGCCGCCGCAATACTTGCGCGCCTTTATCTTTTTGGGTGCCTATCTTTCCCATTTTATCCCTCTTAAGCCATCACACCTTTCCTTTTCAAGATTCAGTCTTCAAGACACTCTTCAAATCCATTTATGGCATGATTTCTTGATTTGACTTCCTTATCTGAAAGAAATTCTATGGAATATCTCTCAGAGTCTAGTGATTTAAATATCCTTATGTCACTAAATATGGAGAGTTCATTCATTCAACATCATCCTTTAAGATGAGAGATTCCTAACCTGGGTCTCCTTTTTTGGAATAAGACTCAGTCATAATCATGGGCATCCTCCTCAGGAGTAAGCCCCAAACCTTAATCCCTAACCTGGGTCTCCTTTTCAAGAATAAGACTCAGTCATAATCATGGGCATCCTCTTCAGGAGTAAGCCCCAATCTCAAACATGGGCATCCTCTTCAGGAGTAAGCCCCAATCTCAAATGTGGGCATCCTCCTCAGGAGTAAGCCCCAAACCTTAATCTCTAACCTGGGTCTCCTTTTCAGGAATAAGACTCAGTCATAATCATGGGCATCCTCTTCAGGAGTAAGCCCCAATCTCAAACATGGGCATCCTCTTCAGGAGTAAGACCCAATCTCAAATGTGGGCATCCTCCTCAGGAGTAAGCCCAAAACCTTAATCCCTAACCTGGGTCTCCTTTTCAGGAATAAGACTCAGTCATAATCTTGGGCTTCCTTTTCAGGAGTAAGCCCCAATCATAAGTCTCCTCCTAATTTGGGCATCTTCCTTAGGAGTAAGCCCCAAGATTAGAGTATCCAAATCTCCATAAAGCACATATACCTTTATGGACCCTGTTCCTGGATTTTCTCCCTAAAAGCAAATCCTAAACCCTCATCTATTTGGGCAGTCATACATACATAAGCCCCAAACAATTTCTTATGATTGCATCTTTCATGGCACAATTGTCTAATTTTTACCAATACCTCTTGTTTCTCACACCGAGCATGACTCATGTGAGCTTAGAGCGTAAAAGTAATTATGAAATTCTTCTTTGAGCCATCAATCATAAACATCATACTTCATTTCTCGAACTATGTTGGTTCTGATTCCTTTTCCAAAACAAAGGATACGTAGGTAGCCCATTTATGGGTTCGATCCCAACTTTGAAATAATCCATGTCTTTCTGAATGACGATAAACTTCAAGTGCCTCACTGAGTGGCTTTAAAACCAGCATGGTCATCATAATGACCAAGAGACTTTTATAAATGTTTCGAAGGATACCATTGACCAAGAATCTCTAAATAGATACAGATGATTCTCTATTGATGAAGAACCTCGAATACATATAAAAGATTCTCTAAATTTCTTGCATATTTAATCATTGATTGTTAAAACTTAAGGAAAGATCATTTTTATACTTGGTAATGTAATAAGGATTCACGAACATAACTTAAATCTATATAGAGAGTCCCGGAGTAGACAATAATTCCCCTCAAAAAGGTGTGATGAGTCCGACCTCCCATCCTCTCGACCAATGCAAATTCCTAAGCCTCATTAGTCCACAAACTAATGAGCGCCTACCTTTGGAAAGTAGGTCCAAACGGATGTGGAATCATTGGATGTTTCCGGTTCTACGAACAAACCCGTTAGAAACCGATCGGAACGTTTGAATCTCCCGTCCAGGAGGTCATCCCCGAAATCTGTGGCGAATCAAAAATGGTGAACCCGACGTGAAATCCTTAACCAAGTTAAAATGATGTTTTTCTTATTTGTTAGGCCCCTTGGGCCAACAAATCAATCATTGACATGTGCTCATCCAAAAGATGCAGTGGCCGGATTCATCTTGATTATGTCTGTTATATGGAACAGACACTCTTTTCTCAAGATCTTCTGCAAAATGGCTTTCCTTAAATTCACCCCTGTGAATACTGCTGCTGTGAACACCTCTACTGTGAGGTCTGCTGCTGTGAAAACCAATGCTGCTACTCCTGCTGGAACGTCGTCCGCTCTGAGGATGACATCACCAACTCAGCGTCTTCAACACTGGGTTTCTAATGCACTGGTTAAGGAGTACCGTCGCAACGGTACTATCCCAACTCTGGAGGCCGCTCGTCAAGCCCTCCAAGTTAACAACTCTACCTGGTCGTCCGGACAACGGCGGCCAGCAATCAAGAAGCAGGCGGTGCTGACTACCGTCTCCAACCGTTTCAGGTCGTTATCCCCGGAACGCAATTTCCATTCACTCCCTTACTCTGAGGAAGTGAATGAGCAGGTCCCGCAGGGTCTTAATTCAAAAAGATAGGAGTACTTCTCGAGGGCTCCCATCAACAATCGCCGCCAGACTCGTGCGGTAGTGCGCCCTCAACATGATGAGGGTACCGACTCCAGGCATTCAGCTCAGGTTCCTCGAACCCGAGCAGGCAAGGTGAACCGCCAGAGACGGAATCCGGTTAACAATAGGCAGGTTGTCATCCCTGCCATCTCCGGAGAAGTCCACCAACCTAACTTGGTGGCAAATAACGAGCAGGCATACACACCTGCCCGTTTTAATTCCGCTGTCCAGCAGACTCGTCTGGCAGCATCAAGCCAATCCCGCCAGGAAATTCTGGCGGAGTACTATAGGCAGGAACATGCACCTGCTTATACATCACCAGTTAGTCAGCAGGCTCGTCTGACTACATATGATGGATCTCGTCAACCGCGTTTGGCGAAGTGTAATCAGCAGGCACATACACCTGCTAATACTAATCAAGCCTACCAACAGTCTCGCTTGGTAGCACACGAAGAAGTCAGTCGGAAAGTCCCGACGACAAACAGGCGGCAGACTCAACTCTCTGCCTCCACACCTGAGTACTGTCAGGATCCACTGACAAGAAAAGGAGGACAGAAGCAGGCACATACACCTACTCCAATCCCGGAATGGACGTATATCCCCGTTCCGGTGGCTGAAGTCACCAAACATATTTTGTCAATGGTGAAAGAGCAGAAGAAAATTCCTGCTCATATTCTGGATGCTTGTCAGGATATCATAACAGCTTCAGCATCATCACAGGGACAGACACATAAATCTATCCCTAGCAGTGGAGTGACACATCAACGATTCACTCCGGAATAGACACACATACCTGTTCCAGTCCAAGAGGGTTATGGGGCATACTCCCCCATATCATACGGACAACCAAGTCAGGCACATACACCTGATTTGAGTGGAGATCGTCAGCCTAACCTGACCATCTTTCCTGATCAGGCACATACACCTGCTCAGAGCAATCACTTTCGTCATCAAGTGGTTTCTAAAGCGAGTAAGAAGGCATCTAAGAAAAAGATCCACCCAGCACAGTCAGGAGATCAAAGGCCAATCTGTAACCAAGCCTTGCTCGATGCTGGAGTTCTTGAAGCCCTCAGACATTTATCTGTCGGAATTCAAGATTCTACTCCCTCAGTTCCCAATAACGGGAACATTAATTCTGAAGGTCTTCAACAGACACTTCCTCATGAAGACTTGCTTCATGAATGTTCGGTCAATCTTGAAGAGTCTTCTTCAGATGAGAGCCACAGGAACCCTCTGTGTGGTCAGAAGAACAAGGAGCAAGAGATTTCATCTTTTGATGTAACCCATCATGACGGTCCTCCTCATGGTGATGAACTTCGCTGCGAAAGTCCTCTCCGCAGTAGTGATTCACGTTGTCTCGAAAATTCTTCAGAAGGCAATGTAGTGACGAGAAAGCCCTCCTATCTCGAGGCACTTGCAAACGTAAAACCAGTAATGTCTGATGCTTTACTATCGGCAGGTGAAACTCTTTCTCCATCAGAAGATAGCCTGTGGTTCAGGTTATTCTCCGAACCATCCCTAGGTCATTCATCTTCCAGCATGAATAGTGATCTCTCTACCAATCTTGTTGAATCCGATGAAGCAACAAGGAAACACCAACTCTGGTCCAAACAGGTAGAAGAATCTTCATTTAATGATAAAGAAGAAATGCTGAACATGAGGGAAAAACTGGCAAAAGGTGAAGTACCAGTCATGTTTTGGCCTTTGGCTGACTCCCAGTACGACATTCCAAAGATGTTGACGGATGATGGAACCCATGATATTCGTCTCAACATATGGAAGACTCTTTGTCAATTGAAGAAAAAAGTATTATCTTATGGTGATTATGAAAATAATATTAAGATAATAGAAGGGTTACAACGCCAGATTGATTTGGCATCTCTATCAGTCTCTCGGTATCCGAAGGCTGAAAAGCAAACCCTTCAACGTTCATGCCTTGGCGCACTAAGAAAATTGCGTCAGTTAATTGCCAATGCTCCATCTGATGTTCATATAAGAGGATGGGGTGTTCATGGAGCACTAAATTTCACAGTGCTTTCCGGTCAGCAAAGCCCGCCGAAAATGGTCTCATGCAATGTTATTGCCCATGGCCGGCCACAGTCAATGAGCTTTGTTCATAATCAAAAGCATGCTCAAAAACAGGCTTCAACTAGTTCCTCTCAAAATCAAGTATATATATAACAAGTTGTTGAATTGCTCCTACATCAAGCAGGCGAGAATATTGCACAAGCCTCTCGTCTAGAGCAAACACGTCATCAAATGACAGAAGTTTCGGAAATCATCCAACGGTCTGTTGAACCAGGTGATAAAAGTGGATACAGGTTAATGCATCCAGCTAATTTCCGAACTAAGATTCGCAAGATCAAGAGAGATTTTAAGAAGATCCCAGACATAGCATGTCATGAGACACCCCAGCTTATCAGACTGGGGACTTCTCTAACCCAACCCTCAGAGTCAACAAATGGGATTCAAGGAGTTGAGTGGAAGCAGCAGGAACCTCCCCAGTCCACCGGACTGGGGACTTTTTCAAATCCTCAATCCCTCCCTCAGAGAAAGTCAGTATTCTCTCGATTAGGGAATAAGCCTCAAGAGGAACGAAGAGCCAAGCTATCAGGAGATTCTCTCCAAGTGACGGTTCTCCAAGAAGTTCCTGAGGGATCAAGTCAACGGAATGTCATGTCTCATCATGGACATGGAAGAAGACAATATCACAGAAATGATGATAGAAAGGATTCCATGCAATATGCATCCATTAATGTCATCAATGCCGTTGCTGCTGATTCACCAGATGAGGCTCAATCAGAGGGATCAGACGAAGAGGTTCCTGCTCAAGAAGTTTCGCACACAGACCTAAATGAAGAAGGTGTGCGCACATGTAATCAAAGGCTTACCCAAAATCTAGGTATTCCTTCAAGTAATCCACTTCCCCCTCTCCGAAAAGGATCCAATAAGGGGAAAGGAAAGAATCAGGTTACTTCTCACCCTCCCTCTGAAGGAGGTCAATCGCTCTCATTAGAGCAAAGGTTTGCACAACAGGAGGAAGAAATGAAAGAATTAAGAAGGTTGAATGCAGAACTACTTCAGAGTAGTCTTCTTCTTAAGAATGCTGAAGTCCGACAGCCAAAGGAATTTGTTGTAACTACTGAGATGGATCAGGAATATCCTCCTTTATCAGTACACCCTCAGAGGTCTAATCCTACGGGTCAAACGCAACAACGGTTGACAGCACTACCATCAGTTGCAGCACCAACCACCACGTCTGTCCAAGCTCCATTCATTGCACCTACCCAAAACCAAGTTCAACCTGATGTTTCTCAAAAGTTAATAACTACTATTGAGTCATTAACAGCTCGGTTAGAAACTATGGAAGGGAAACGGGCGCAAGTTCAACCTGAAAAGAAAGTTTACCCTAAATGGGTAGATTCAATTTCTCTTCCATCCAGTTTTGGAAACCCTATTTTCCCTACTTTCAATGGATCAGGTGACCCTGAACAACATTTGACGCATTACGTGTCTTGTTGTGATCCTATGATGGGAACTCCAGAGCAGCAAGAAGCAGTGAAACTCAGATGCTTCGTGCGAACCTTGCAAGGACCAGCTTTTGTCTGGTATACAAGCTTGCAATCCCGATCAGTCATCGGATGGGAGGATCTTCGTCAAAAATTCCATCTTCAGTTTAGCTCAACTTTGCCAAAAACGACAGTTTTCGATCTTACAAACTGCAAGCAAAGGGAGAATGAAAGAGTCTCTGATTTCATTGCTCGTTGGAAGGGATTAACGTATTCCTTGAGTTTAGCACTACCTCAGGAGGAATTGTTGCCAATCTGTGTGGAAAATTTGCGTGACGAATTACGCACGCCATTGATCCCTGTGAAATACACAGGAGGGTTTTGAGACCTTACTTCAATTTCTCAACAGATTGAAGATTCCCTTATACAGGCTAAGGTTAAATCTCGTGTAATTCCATCAGCTCCAGGAAGAAGAATGGGTAAAGCAGAAACTGCTACAGTTATACTTAAACAAGCACCTGTACCTATATCTACTTCAAAACCTTCATCTTCTCGAAGGATTCCACCTCCTAAATGCCAACAACAAAGGCCGTTTCGTCCAAATGATAAAAGAGATCAACGACGAAAACAATTTGAGGATATGAAGAGTAAAACATACTCTTTCTGAAATAAGCAAGTTCCTGGTTACTTCATTGCAGCTCTGGAAAATAATTTGGTTCAATTACTAGTGCCCAAGAGGCCAAACAAGGATGGAGATGAAGACAGTCCCAATTATTGTCCCTTTCATCAAATGTTGGGGTATCCCATCCAGGAGTGTTTTGTCTTTAAAGACCTCTTGCAAAAGATGGTCGACTTGGGACAAGTCAAATTGAAGGGTTCTTCAGCTCATTTAGCGTGTATTACCGCTACAGATCTAGAGGAAGGAGGCGAGTGGCAGGAAGTCGAAAGCAAAACTGCGAAAAAATATGATGATTGGATGGTCAGGAAGACAATCAATCGGACCCATTCCATTTTGCGAACACAATTGAAGAAGCCAATTGTGTCTCCTACAAAAGCTGCAGTAAAGCCTCCATCAAAAGACAAATCCTCAAAAGGGCAGCGCAATTCAAAGAAGAAAGAGGAATCAGGAGAAGATGAGTATGTAGCAAAGCCTAAATTGTCTTTGACTCTGGAAGATTTCATGCCATCTACTTCAAAGCCACGGGCACCGCCCCATCAAACGGCACAGCCTAAACAGGCTAACCAGGAAGAGTCTTTATCAGACGAAGAGTTAATCTTTGGTTCTGTTAATATGATTCAATTAACAGATCCATATTCCAGTCTTGATGAGCCTGAATTACCTATATCAAATAAGGGAATCTGAGGAAGTTCTAGAGGTTCAGGATACAAGGGAAGACGTGGATCTTTCCGAAGCCACTACTCTAATTTTACCCCTGCTAGCACTGTATATGCAGCAGAAACTCGTGGTAGAGCCCTTCAGCGAGCTCAAAAAGAACAAGCAAGTTCTTCTGCCAATGGCCAACTCAGTTTTGGAACAGTTATTTTGGAAGACCGATTAAAGGTTCCATCTTCTTTATCTCAGCAAGTAAATGGATCTAATCACTCTAATCTTCCAAAACCAAGGATGTTGCCAACTTCAATACAAGATGCATCAGCTTCCAAAGCATCTGCTTCCAAGGTACCTGCTAAACCTCATATTCCTATTGGGAAACGCAGAACTCTAGATCAAAAGTATGATATATTGAAACACTTGGCCCAAGTACCAGCCAAGTTATCAATTTTGGATGCTTTGAATCTGTCAAAAGATCTTCGAGAAGCACTCATCGAAGCTTTGTCAAGTCCTCAGGAGTTTGAAACTGAAATTGCTGCAGCTGAAATCTATCACATAGAGAATAATCCTGCAGAATGCCATGCAGTGATATCTTTTACTGATAAAGATGAAGATGATGTTGTTCATGGGCACATAAAACCTTTGTACTTATCTGGAAAAGTCAATGGTGTAGATGTTCGAAGAGCTTTCATTGACAATGGTTCAGGAGTCAACCTCATGCCCATTCGTACACTTCGTCGATTGGGCCTCACGGAATCTGATTTATCTCCTTCTACCATGATGTTACAAGGATATGATAAAAATGAACAAGAACCACTGGGAGAAGTTACACTCAGAACTCAATTTTGAGATCTTGTTTCCAATTCGGATTTCATGATTGTTGATCAAGACTCAGCTTTCAATATCTTTCTTGGAAGACCCTGGCTACATCAGCATGCAGCTATTCCGTCATCATACCATAAATGTCTCAAATACTGTTTCGATGGTCAAGTTGGAACATTGTATGGTGATAAGGCCCCATTCAAGACATGTGAGTCTCAATACATTGAGGCGGAATTTTATCACATGAAGGGAAGAGAAAAATCTACAATGAAGGAAATTACCAAAGTTAATGCTCCATATGGTTTGGAAAAAATTCCAATAAATCCATTTTCACATGTGAGTACAGATTATGTGTTACCTATCAGTCAAATTGACAAAATAGGCCCAAATCAAAATACTCTTATGGAAAGATCCATAATGTCAATTATGGAAATCGAGCCAGACAACATGGGAGAAATTGGTAACTTACCAAGCAGTGATGAAATCATAAGTGGTGACGTTTTCATTTCATCTACTGAAATCCAACAAGTCTATAATTCGCTAATCATGCCAGAAGAAGTTATAGCAACACCAGAGGTGAATAATGATGTCGATTCTCGATCCATCATCTCCTCTTTGATTCCCAAAGAAGACCCTTTATCATCAATAGGGTCGGAAATGGAAGCTTCTTCTTCAAAATGTGAAAATTTTGACATTTCTTATGATCATGAGAATTTCATTTTTTCATCTACTTTGCAAGTAGAAACGGAAGAAATAACACATGATGAAGAGGAAGAGGAAGATCTTAGAGATGCTCCTCCAGCATTTGAAGAGTGTATCTCTACCACTGTGGATGAACTTAGAGAAGTAAATCTGGGTACAGAGAAAGATCCATGCCCCACTTTAATTAGTGCGGCCATGACCCTTGAAGAGCAAGATATGTATATTTCTTTTCTAAATCAAAATAAAGATATTTTTGCTTGGAATTATATAGAAATGCCTGTGCTTGATCCTGATGTTGCTACTCGTCATTTGGGTTTACCAAAAGAACATCGAGGATTCAAGAAAGCCGCGAGAAGAACACACCCAACCTATGCTTCCAAAATTGAAGCTGAAGTGGATAAGCTGATCAAAGCCAACATCATCAGAGAAGTTCAATATCCCAAGTGGTTGGCTAATATTGTCCCTGTAAAGAAGAAGAACGGACAAATTAGGGTTTGCATCGATTTCAGAGATCTTAATCGGTATTGTCCTAAAGATGATTTCCCAGTTCCGATTACAGAACTCTTAATTGATCCAACGGATGGCTATGACGTACTTTCTTTCATGGATGGATATTCTGGATATAATAAGATCCGAATGGCCCCATAAGATGAGGAATATACAGCCTTCAGAGCTCCTCAAGGTGTGTTTTGTTACCGGGTGATGCCCTTTGGTTTAAAAAATGCAGGTGCAACATATCAATGCGCCATGCATCGTATCTTCAAACCTCTTTTAGGGAAGTTTGTTGAATGCTATGTAGATGATTTGGTGGTTAAATCCAAACAACATTCTAATCACTTGGCTTATTTGAAAGTCATATTCCACAAGCTTTGACAACATAATTTGAAGATGAACCCCTTAAAATGTGCTTTTGGGGTAACCTCAGGAAAATTCCTCGGCTTTGTTGTACGCCATCGTGGTATTGAAGTCGATCTTGAGAAAACCAAATCAATCCTTGGTATGTCACCTCCTCAAAATTTGAAATAATTAAGAGGAATTCAAGGACACTTAGCCTATATTCTGCGTTTCATCGCCAATTTGGCAGGCAAAAGTTTACCCTTTACCAAATTATTGAAGAAAGGAGTCACATACCAGTGGACTGAAGAATGTCAAGAAGCATTTGATGTTCTCAAGAAATACCTCTTGAGTCCACCAGTACTCATGCCACCTGTTGAGGGTAGACCTCTTATCCTCTATGTGACAGCTTTAGAGCGATCATTGGGTGCCTTTCTCGCTCAAAAGAATGATGCTGGGAATGAAAATAGTCTCTACTATCTTAGTAGAACTATGCTTGAAGCAGAAACCCGGTATTCAAGTATTGAAAAGTGTTGCCTAGCATTAATCTTTGCAGTTCAGAAGCTGAGACACTACCTGCAACATCATGAGGTCCAATTGGTATCTCGTAATAATTCGCTCAAATTCATCCTTAGTCGTCCAATGCTTACAGGACGTCTGGCAAGGTGGGCGGTTATTCTACAACAATTTGACATTCAGTATGTGTCTCAAAAGGCAATTAAGGGCCAAGCTCTGGCTGATTTCCTGGCTGAACATCCTTCAGTGGAAGACACGTATTCAGATATCGAACTCCCTGATGAGGAAGTTTTATCTATTCAAGAGAGTCCTCAAACATGGGAAATGTATTTTGATGGTGCTTCTAGAAGTCCAACAGGGAAGAAAATGGAAAATCCTCAATTCAACAAAGTTGGTTTAGTAATTGTGCTCATTTCTCCAGATAAGGCAGTGTTACCTTATTCCTTTTTGTTGTGGGAAGGTGGTACCAATAATGAAGCTGAATACCAAGCTCTCATTACAGGCTTGGAGTTAGCGCTTCAATCACAAGTGAATCACTTAAAGGTGAAAGGTGATTCAGACCTAGTAATCAAACAAGTCAATGGGGATTATGCCATCAAAAAAGAAGAATTAATCCCTTTATATGATTACATCAGAGAGTTAATGTCAGAATTCCCTTCATAACTGACATTTTCTTATGTCCCAAGATCACAAAATGCTCAAGCTGATGCACTGGCTAATATAGCTACAGCTTTAGCAGATCCAAATCGGGACGAGACAACCATCTGTATTGCCCACCGTCGTGCAATTTCACCTTATGTTCAAGTCAGAACAGAGGAAATTAATGAAATTAGTCCCATTCCTGAATCGTATGGTCATACTACAGGATGGATGTCACCTATCAGGGAATACCTTCAAAATGGAACACTTCCACCTGATAGAGCCGAGAAAGAACAAATTCGGCGACGTGTGGTCAATTTTACTCTTTATGATAGCCCAAACCACCTCGAGAAAATTCTCTACAAACGTGGTTTTGATGGAGTTCTCTTCAGATGTATTGATGGTGAAGAGACAATGGCTGTCATAAAAGAAGTGCATGCAGGAGTCTGTGGTGCCCACCAGTCTGGACATAGACTATCTGATCAAATTCGAAGGCTTGGATACTTTTGGCCTTCAATGATACAAGATTGTGTTAATTTTACAAAGAAGTGTCATTCATGCCAAGTATATGCCAACTTCATTCATAAACCTCCAGAGTTGCTTCATACAGCTAAATACTCATGGCCATTTTCCACATGGGGAATGGATGTGGTGGGACCTTACCCTTCAGCTACGGCCAAGCAGTTTAAGTACATTCTTACTGCTACTGATTTCTTTTCCAAATGGGCAGAGGCATTACCTCTCAAAGAAGTCAGTTCTAAATGCATTGTTAGCTTCATCAAGTCTAACATCATTACTAGATTTGGTGTCCCTCATACCATATTGACGGACAACGGCACCAACTTCTGTTCTTCTGAGGTGAAGAAATTGTATCAAGAATACAACATTAAGTCCAACCATTCATCTCGATATCATGCAGCGGCTAATGGCCAGATAGAAGCCTTCAACAAGACTCTTTCAAATATACTGCAAAAGATGGTGGATAAAGATAAGAGGTCATGGCCTGATAAACTCTTTCATGCTTTTTGGGCTTATCGGACTACCACTCGGAATGCAACGCGGTCAACTCCATATTCGTTGGTATATGGAACAGAAGCAGTCTTTCCAATTGAAGTTCAATTTCCCTCACTCAGAATAGTCATTTGTGATCAGTTATCTACAGATGAGCAATCCCAAAAGCAGTTGAATGAATTGGAACAATTAGATGAGAAAAGATTGTGCACTTTGCACCACTTGGAAATCTATCAGAATCGAATAGCACGAGCTTTTAACAAAAAAGTTCATCTTCGTTCATTTATTCAGGGAGAATTGGTATTGGTTCTCAAAGCACCAATGATACCAGGAAAGAAGCCTCCCAAGCTTTAACCAAAATGGGAAGGACCTTATTCAATACATAAGGTCTACTCCAATGGAGCGTATTCTCTAATCTCAATGGATGGAGAACACATCACGACTCCAACTAATGCCAGATTTCTGAAGAAGTATTTTGTATAAACACAAAATATTCACATTGGTTCATGTTATTATGTCCTACATGACATTAAACTGTATTATGTCCGAGATGACATTAAACTATATTTTGTCCGAGATGACATTAAACTATATTTTGTCCGAGATGACATTAAACTATATTATGTCCGAGATGACATTAAACTATATTTTGTCCTATCTACATGACATTAAACTGTACAGAAGTTCCTTATATGTCCTACATGACATTAAACTGTATTATGTCCGAGATGACATTAAACTATATTATGTCCTATCTACATGACATTAAATAGTGTGGCACTTCCAACGTCTAGCATGATGATAAACTGTAAAAAGTCCCCAGAACTGATATCCTCATATTGGTTCACCTTAGTCCTAGCTACGTGACTTTAAACTGTACAGCACCAGTTCGTCCTTGCTATATGACGTTAAAACTATACAGCAATGGTCCAGTATGACTTTAAACTGCAAATTCGTCCCACATGACATTAAACTATGAAAAAGTTCCATGAACCGTCCAACATGACCTTAAACTGCATCATCCCTGGTCCATGTATATGACCATAAACTATTTGCAAATCCCTTATGTCTAGCAAGACGTTAAACTGTGACATCCTAAACTACATGACGCTAAACTGTATAAAAGTCCCTCACGTCCGAAAAGACGTTAAACTATATAATCATCAAAGGTCCAGCATGACATTAAACCGCACCATCCACGGTCCATGAATATGACCTTAAACTATTCGCACTTTCGTCCAATATGACGTTAAACTGTATTGTCCCCATCGTCATAACTACATGACACTAAACTGTACAGAAAGTCCTTAATATGTCGTACATGACATTAAACTATTATTTTGTCCCTGCTACATGACACTAAACTGTGCAGCACCAATAGTCCTAACTGCAAGACTTTAAATTGCATAGTCCCTTTGTTATGTCCTACATGACATTAAAATGTGCATCGTTAAGGTTGTTATTACCTCTTGTTTCTCACACCGAGTATGACTCACGTGAGCTTAGAGCGAACATCAACCATAACACTCCCTTTGGGCTGCTAACCATGTGTAAGTCCCAACAACATTTTAATTAGATCGTTGTCCCCAAGAACAACTTGATCATTAATTCATTCTTTAATTGAACTACACGGACTTTGATCCTTGCCCTCCAGGCTGGGTATGTAGGCAACCTCCCAGGGTTCAAGCCCAAAAACAATCTCTTCACATCGGTTCACCACCATCTCATATGATGTTGATTCGTGAAACCGCCCCTGGAATTAATATCTTTACATTGATTCACTTTTGTCCTTGTTATATGACGTTAAACTATACAACACTTTTTTCCGGTACGACAATAAACTACAATATTCTTTGATCTCCTCACTTGAGAGAGAACTATTATTGACATTGATTTTTCAATCATGTTTCATTTCAAAAAAGACTACGTGCATACATGGTAATGCCTAAACTTTTTATCTCAGGTTAAACCATCACTGCACTAAAGTCCCCTTTCACCCTTCACATGTACGAACCAAATTTGTACAAAGGGTAGTTCTAGAACTACGTGGACTTGATTCCCATCCTTATAGGATATGTAGGAATATTCGAGTGTCCCTCTAATCCAGTCCCAAATCTTTTGGGCCTAACCCCAAATTTCACTTTCAGTCCCTTGGCTGAGAAGTCCTCATGAAAACACACACTGTGTATTCATTATTATGGTCCGAATTCTATGACCCTAAACTAAGATTTCTCATACTTTCGTCCTGTATGACATTAAACTGCATTTCAAGAACTACGTATGGCTTGATTCTCATTCTTATGAGATACGTAGTGAAGTCCAAAATTTCAATTCAGGACCCAGCCACAACATGATTATGGTTTTCATTGACCTATGTATCTCTATATACATTGGACAATACCCATATTTATGTGTTATAATCCTAACCTTAAATATTTTCAGATCTTCATAACCCTTTTCATGACTTCTAATCACAAAAATGTCAAAACTTCTGAGAATTCTTTTGCTTGACTATGCTGCACGTGCCCATAGGTGGCCTTGCATAAACAGTCCACATAACAGACTTGTCAGCCAAAAGATGCTATTTATTTGACCATGCAGCCAATGCCCTTAGGTGGCCCTGCATATTTCAACCCCCTAACGGGTTTTGTTAAATAATAGTAACTTCATTCTTGGGAAGAATGCCTCTTTTGTCCTTATTTGTCTTAAACGACATTATGTAGGGATCGGCAAAAAATAGCCATCCTTAACATATTTGTCCCATATCCTTTTTCATGATCTGAAAGTATTCAAGTCTATGGTTTATTCTTCTTCCCTACGTTTGGGTCAGACCTTCGTAGGAGTGATGTTCATCCAGTTCTTCGATATTCTTGTTTGGAAATATCTTCTCCATATTCAAGTACCTCTTTCCATACAACAAACTCTATACTTTAGAAAATTTGAATCTCCATAAACTTTCACTGGCTTTTTAGCACTAGGAAAGTAAATTTCTTGGAGTTCTTTTTCCTGACTATGCAGCACGTGCCCATAGGTGGCCTTGCATAAACAGTCCACATAACAGACTTGTCAGCTGAAAGATGCTATTTATTTAACCATGCAGCCAATGCCCTTAGGTGGCCCTGCATATTTCAACCCCCTAACGGGTTTTGTTAAATGATAGTAACTTCATTCTTGGAAACTACTTCTTCTAATGCCTTTTTAGCTCTTTTTCATATCATTCCTCAGGTTCAAATATTCTTAAGCCAGGGTTTAAATTTTTTTCTCTCATACTTGAGTATGGTAATATGTTTTCAGATAAATTGTCAAAGAATTGAATCAATTTTTATCCATTTCGGTCAAAGATATTTTGACCTTAAACATTATCCCCTTTATGTCCGGCATGCATGACTTTAAACTGCCCACAAAAGTCAAAGGAACTATGAATAAAAGTCAAGTTCCAGCTCACTAAATATACATTTTTGTATGATTTAGGTAATATTGAGAAATTAAAAGATTCAAAGTTTGTAGGGTTATTTGTAATAATCCTAGTAGAAATCAAACTATGCTTACTAGGCCCATTGGCTTATGTAAATTTGAAGCAGGTAATGAAAGAATGCAGGTACTAATGATTGAAGACAAAAGTGTTTTTTATTGATACACAAGAGTTAGAAGGACATCCATAGACTGGAGTCTCTTCTCTTTTTCAAGAATTACAAGAGGCTTTCAACATAACACTTCTTTGATTTACGGCATCCCGAGATTCATCAGCAACCACCTGGAATTCATTCATTTCAACTGGATACAAAAAAGAGATGCAGTGATACCAGCTCCTCTTGGAACAATTGTAAAAAGATGTTCTTGAGTGCGGTTTGAGAAAATTTCCTGCTGATCAAACAGTGACTCTGTTTTTGTCCAAGAGGTTTGAAAGATGGATACATGGATTTGAGAATGGAGCATTGGAAGTAAAGAGCCATTTGGAGAGAGTACTCTTTTCAGATATTGCTCTAATACCATGTTTTTCTTCTCCCCACCAATCATTAGTGAAAAACATTTCAACCCATGGGATTGCCATTTTCATATCTGCAAGGAAATGGCATAGAGAAAGAACTTGATAGTTCACACCATTGTTGTTGCTCTTAATGCACAGCATAACCGAAATAGAGGAATAGCAGTACAACTGCATCTCATGTGTATATTTGTTTGCATATGGAACATTGACTCCTTGCAGATGACCATGACCACACAGAGGCAGATGGATGCTCCGTGGAAAATTAGGATGATATTTCTTCAAGTACATAGCCAAATCTGGGAGAGTGCTGTTGCAGATATCATAGTAATCATGGCCAATGATGTTCGTTATACCATCAATCCACTTGCTAGATAGTTCATCAGCCATTCCGATTCCCATGGGAACCAATGAATCTGCACAAAAGATGAATAAACTAACTCTTAAATGAGTTTATTTTTTTATATAAATTTGTGAAGAAATTTGAAAAAAATGGCTAAGGCATTAAGGCGTGCAAGTCTAAACATGGCGCGCAAGTATTCGTGTGCCGCGCTAGTTTTTGACGCGCAAGTATAAACTGCGCAAGTACGAATACCTTTACAGGAGCGCGACATCAAGGAAAACAGAGCAGACTTGCGCGGCATAGGTGACCTGCGCGGCGAGAGCTCGAGAAGGTATGAAGTCCGGAAATCCGGATACTTGTACGGAGGTGAGGCCGTGTATTTATAGGCCAGGAGGCCTATCTGCGCGCCGTACCCAGAGCGCTTAGGGCCTGCGCGACGCAAACTTGCGCGCCGCCCTCTGCGCACTGAAGACATGCGCGCCATCCTTTTCCTTTGGAGGGATTCGATTTCCTCAGAGTCAAATCCTCATTTCTCTCCGGATCCAACTCTGAGGGGGGACTTTTGTTGACGCTCCTTTCGTCACAGAATCTAAAGATCGGAAAAGGGAACATCCGAGCTCAAAGTGATTCATCCTTTGAAGAAAACATCAAAAATCAACAATGGCAGGAAGAAAGGATCAACAGCAACCTCACCGCGCAAGTTATCAAACTGTCGCGCAAGTGACTTGCGCGACCTAAATGGTAACCGCTCGGTAACCGCCCGGGGTCTTCTTTTGCCTATAAATAGACCCTGTGGGCCCCCCATTCGAGAGGAGCTTTTTCCAGAAACTCGGATTGAAGCCCCTGACGCCCAAGTCTCTTCTCAAATCTTCTGGAACACTTCTAAGGTAATTTCATACCTAGAATGGAAGATTTAAAGACAAGAAGGAAAGCCTAAGTGTTGAAACTCATCAACACTTGCGCGCCACCTTATTCCTTCAATAGAACTTGCGCGTCCCTTTTTTGGATGAACCTCAAGAGGATTCTAAAGGGATTTATAAAGAGTCGCTCAAATATTCTAATGGTATTTGAGAATCGCGCAAGTACCCCTCATGTCGCGCAAGTATACTTGCGCGACTAATACTTGCACGCCGAACCAATACTTGCGCGCCGCCGTAATACTTGCGCGCCTTTATCTTTTTGGGTGCTTATCTTGCCCATTTTATCCCTCTTAAGCCATCACACCTTTCCTTTTCAAGATTCAGTCTTCAAGACACTCTTCAAATCCATTTATGGCATGATTTCTTGATTTGACTTCCTTATCTGAAAGGAATTCTATGGAATATCTCTCAGAGTCTAGTGATTTAAATATCCTTATGTCACTAAATATGGAGAGTTCATTCATTCAACCTCATCCTTTAAGATGAGAGATTCCTAACCTGGGTCTCCTTTTCAGGAATAACACTCAGTCATAATCATGGGCATCCTCCTCAGGAGTAAGCCCCAAACCTTAATCCCTAACCTGGGTCTCCTTTTCAGGAATAAGACTCAGTCATAATCATGGGCATCCTCTTCAAGAGTAGGCCCCAATCTCAAACATGGGCATCCTCTTCAGTAGTAAGCCCCAATCTCAAATGTGGGCATCCTCCTCAGGAGTAAGCCCCAAACCTTAATCCCTAACCTGGGTCTCCTTTTCAGGAATAAGACTCAGTCATAATCATTGGCATCCTCTTCATGAGTAAGCCCCAATCTCAAACATGGGCATCCTCTTCAGGAGTAAGCCCCAATCTCAAATGTGGGCATCCTCCTCAGGAGTAAGCCCCAAACCTTAATCCCTAACCTGGGTCTCCTTTTCAGGAATAAGACTCAGTCATAATCATGGGCATCCTCTTCAGGAGTAAGCCCCAATCTCAAACATGGGCATCCTCTTCAGGAGTAAGCCCCAATCTCAAATGTGGGCATCCTCCTAAGGAGTAAGCCCAAAACCTTAATCCCTAACCTGGGTCTCCTTTTCAGGAATAAGACTCAGTCATAATCTTGGGCTTCCTTTTCAGGAGTAAGCCATAATCATAAGTCTCCTCCAAATTTGGGAATCTTCCTTAGGAGTAAGCCCCAAGATTAGAGTATTCAAATCTCCATAAAGCACATATACCTTTATGGACCCTGTTCTGGATTTTCTCCCTAAAAGTAAATCCTAAACCCTCATCTATTTGGGCAGTCATACATACATAAGCCCTAAACAATTTCTTATGATTGCATCTTTCATGGCACAATTGTCTAATTTTTACCAATACCCTTTGTTTCTCACACCGAGCATGACTCACGTGAGCTTAGAGCGTAAAAGTAATTATGACATTCTTCTTTGAGACATCAATCATAAACATCATACTCCATTTATCGAACTACGTGGGTTCTGATTCCTTTTCCAAAACAAAGGATACGTAGGTAGCCCATTTATGGGTTTGATCCCATCTTTGAAATAATCCATGTCTTTCTGAATGACGATAAACTTCAAGTGCCTCACTGAGTGGCTTTAAAACCAGCCTGGTCATCATAATGACCAAGAGACTTTTATAAATGTTTCGAAGGATACCATTGACCAAGAATCTCTAAATAGATACAGATGATTCTCTATTGATGAAGAACCTCGAATACATTTAAAAGATTCTCTAAATTTCTTGCATATTTAATCATTGATTGTTAAAACTTAAGGAAATCTCATTTTTATACTTGGTAATGTAATAAGGATTCACGAACATAACTTAAATCTATAAAGAGAGTCCCGGAGTAGACAATAATTCCCCTCAAAAAGGTGTGATGAGTCCGACCTCCCATCCTCTCGACCAATGCAAATTCCTAAGCCTCATTAGTCCACAAACTAATGAGCGCCTACCTTTGGAAAGTAGGTCCAAACGGATGTGGAATCATTGGATGTTTCCGGTTCTACGAACAAACCCGTAAGAAACCGATCGGAACGTTTGAATATCCCGTCCAGGAGGTCATCCCCGAAATCCGTGGCGAAACACATACCCACTCATGTACATGATTTGAATATTACGGATTGACCCAAAATTAAATATCCCTTTAATTCATTGGGAATATACAATAGGAAGTAGAGGAAGAGGGAAATAGTAAATAGAATGCTCCAGGATAAAAGATTATAATAACTAAATTAAAGTGGTCGATGATAGTTTATACAAAACATGAAATAATGTCATAGTGATTATACATATCTGAAAATAGTAACCGTACAACATGATTTACAATTAAAAACAACACATGAATCAATTAAATCAATGAAATAAAAATTACTAAAGAGATCTCCATACGAATCATGAGCTTCAACTAATTCCTTTTCTCATAACCCCTTACATACATGTATGCATCAACAAGAAATCTACCAAGGTCCAGAACCCTACAAGGAAGAAGGGCTACTTGGATAAGAATGGTATCCGAGTAGGGTATGAGATATAAATCTCAGTCGGTCAGCACCCATTGTGTCTAGACCAATAAAATCAACGAATATCAATTATGAAGTGTGTAGGAATACCAATGATATGTAAGGAAGTACTCCAAAGTGAATTTACAATAAATTATATGTTTCCCTTCATACCTTAATACGTTAAATCATTTTTATTCAAGTACTAAATCTCTGATTTAATAGTAATACATGTATCATTTTAATCATGTTCGACCACCATTAATCTCATTTAATTTATGTGTCGAGATCCAACTCAAGCCTCATATCATCCACAAATACATAAATCAAGATGCCTAAATAGGTCATCCATAAATCATAAACAAGATCGAATCCAAGGTTATTCTTGGTCTTGGAAGATACATCATATGAATACTTTCATTTATTATTCAACTAGAAAATGAGCCTATCCATGACATTTATAAGTTATATATTCATGAATCGCACAAGGTGTGGTGTAACATCAATGTAATTTGAGTCCCTCCTTGGAGGTCTTATAAGGAAGCCCCAAGATTCATCCATGACATATAATCATGACTATTAGATCTATCCATGGCATCCTAATATGGATCAATGATTTATTTAACATATAAAGTCAAGTGACTATGTCTTTCCTTTATGGTCCTATATAAAAGCCCCAACATTCACCCATTACATATAACCATTCACTTTCATTCTATCCATGGAATCCTAATATGGATCCATGATTCAATCAACATATAAGATTCATGTCAATGAGTTTTTCGTTGGTGGTCTTATACGGATTCCCAAAGATTCACCCATGACATATAACCAGACCCATTGATTCCATCCATGGAATCCTAATATGGATCCATGATTGACTCATCATATAATATTCAAGTAATTTAGTTTATCCTTTGAGGTCATATACGGAATACACAATATTCACCCATGACATATAACCAATTCCCTTTGAGTCCATCCTTGGAATTATAATATGTATCCATGATTCAGCTAAGGGATAATCATTGTTCAAGCCAACTGAGTCTGTCCATGACATCCTAATACGGATCCATGATTCACCCAAATAATAATCAATTATTCAAGACATTTAATCAAAAATAATTTAATCAATATGATTTAACATGTCATGTTCAACACCAATAACAACTTATAAATATATCACCTCAGAAGGTATCTCATGGTATTGGCCAACTTAGAAGGATTACTTTTAATTTAACACGCATGGGAATTTCCTTATAAGGGATGATGAAGACTAAATATTCAACCCATTTAATTTAATATCACCTAATTAGAATGACTTAACATGTCCATGTCAACACCTATAGAACCACATATACACCCACCCCAAAAGGTAGCTAAAGCATGGGCAAGCTATCAAGGTTTGGCTCAAAATTACTCACATGGGCCTATCTATATAACAATACTATCAAGATAAATAATATTTCACAAGAAAAATAAATTAATATAATTTACATTGAAAACACGTAATATAACATTCACTACATTATTAACAACTACTACATTGCCATTTCAACATTTAACTAATGAGGGGAACAAAAGAATTTTATACTTAGGAAATTCTAACATAAAAGCATAATAATTCTTTAAGAAATAAACCAAGAATTATTTAAATAAATAATCATTACTTTTTATCTTAGAATAAAGTTTACCTCTATTGTATGGGTTTAATTATTAAATCATTTAATTGTTCATAAAACAATTACGTTATCATATTAAACATTTCATTCATGAACATACTCATTTCACTTCTAAGAAACATTATATAAGAAAATTATACTCCATTAATTATACAATAAGGATTATGTGATAAGTTAATTAATTAATGAATTCTTAAAATTAAATAGAAAATTAATGGGACCCTGCCTTAGGTTGTTGAAAAAATTCAATCCAAACACATTGGAACTTGAAAGTTTTACGGACGACCAATTGAAAATTCTCTACACTTTCATGCACATACCTTCCCGCACACACACAAATATGTATATATATATATATATCCCATAAACCAATGCACATATTACCTTCATTAAGTGGGAATATGTTCGTGGAAGAGGTATATGTATATACATACCTATGTATATGCACTAAATTATTCAAATATTATAAAAACCCTCTACAAAAATATCAGGGACTCGAAATCACCGAAAGGAAACAAAAATAAAAAATCATAACCAATTATTATATTAAAATACTTACCCAAAATATATGGTCAAGATCCAAAATAATCCAAACTACTTCGACTTTGGTGGTGGATTCTGTAACACTAAAAAAGGGGTCCTAAGTGACCCTTAACATACCCTAACATCAGAGGAAAACTGAAATAACTGAATTCGCACAAACCCAAGGTTTGACTGCTTTTCACCGGGTGATGGGGATACAAAAAATCATATGGGAAGAGGAAGAAGATTGGACCTAAGACTTAGCCTTGAATATTCATAGAGAAAACATAAAATGAACTGGTGGATTTTGTCAAACTGAAGAGGATCCACGGAGTGGGTCACACGTGATCCATGAGAGAGGGGCATGGGTGGTGTTCTGTGAGCCATATGTAGGAGGAGAGGCTTAGGGTTTAAATTTTATTTCATATTAATGGAATTCAATTTTAATCAAAATTTTAAATATATGAAACCACACATAGTTTGGACCACACATATTTGAAAACCATGCACCAACCATGCAGCCTCCACTGAAAACATGGAGCACCCACTCGGGTGGTCCCACACGGTTTACCTAATCATGTGCAACCTATGCGGTGAATATTGTTGAGGTAATAACTCTTACCCCCGACCGTATATTCTTGGTGCATGGTATGAAAAACTGTGCATAGCCCATGCGCATCGCCACTTCCCCAACTGCATAAGGGATCATGCATCCCTTCTAGGGCCACATGGTTTCAGAGAAACCATGCACCCTCTATAGACCCTCAAAACATAAGGATTTCCATCCTTGACACACCTGAAACACCTTGAGACACCAAATAGAACTCTCGTTCCTTCACCCAAGTTCAAAAACAATTATTTAGAGTGTTTCAACCCTCAAAATTAGGTTTATATGCTCAGTTTTAAAAACAGACCATCTAGTAATAATAAATAATTCAAATTCCACTAGAGTTTTTTTTAGTTCAAAAACACAAGACCATAAAATCTCTCCTCTTTAAAAATTATCATCTATGAGAAAATTTGGAGAAACAAAAAAAATCAGCCAACATACATGGTCATTGATGTTTCATTCAAATGTATGTGTTGTGTTTCCAAATTCCCAATTCACCTCAATGTACCACTTAAGAACATGACACTTAAGCCATCAAAATATGATACAATGCTTGATTTCTGACCGAAAATTAAATCAATGATTTATAGATACTGCTATGCCCGAGACACAATCCCATCATTTCCTCATTAATGTCAGGCCAAAGGTGCTCCCCACCTTTGGGCTTAAACATTTAAGAAGAGTCCAATTACATGCCATGGTTTCTCCACTATCACAATTTCCTTAATGAGCATGTCCTAAGTATTTTAGTGATGCTCCTCAAGTGATCCATTAAAATGGGAGAACCTAATTACACCTGGGGTCATATTAGGTACCTCTTTTTAAAGGAATGGTAAAATCCTGATTAACCAAAAAAATAAAATTCAAGACATTTCTAGGAAGACATATCCATCCTTCACTCTACATTCACCTTAAATTGGTAATGTATTTTAGAACGGTTATACCCAACCTCATATGTTTAGAAAGAACGAAACAATTATACCGAAGATAACACCGAGATTTTTATGACTTTTCAAGAGAAAAACAACTCTTGAGAATTTAAAATTTTTGTTCCTCAGCACTAACAAAGCCGTAACCTAGATCTAGACCACTGGATTTGTCACACTCAAAAAATTACATATGATCCTGATAACATGTTCAGGATAAACATGTATTAAACTAAATGGATTCCATGGAACTATCCATAGGTATCCCATACCACATTCTATAACTGAGAATTCAGTACAAAGCCAATAAGTCCATGTAAGAACACTGAATATGCCCAGAACGGAATCCGGTGGGTGGTCACATCAAAAGAATAAGTAGGTGTCCAATATTATGTCCATGGAGTTCCGACACAAGAACCCAAGAATCACTTAGCACTAACCAAGCCTCAAAAACACCCATGCATCTGTAAGAAACTCTAATATAGATCACAAACTATCCTAACATATTTCAAACATTAGCGTAGAATATAACCGATGCTCTCATAGTGCATCTAGGACAATGTCAAAATAGGGGACATACACGTCATTTACTTGAAACACTAAGAGGATCTTCAGGATTATAAAAAGAATAATGAAAAAACCTATATTACTCTACCTATTGAAATAATATCAGCTTCACCCTATAGAAAAATCATCACAAACAGATCACTGGATTTTACGAACCGAGGAGCCCTATAATCACTCATGATTAACCACTGATGTCCCTCTAAGAACAACGGTGTTTCCAAAGTCTTCGTACACAACAACCCAAGATAAATCCATGAATCCCAGAAATAAATAAATGTTTTTAAAACATTCTAGCCTTATTGAAAAAAATATATAGAACTATTAACCAGAATGACAATGTACCGATTCATCCTCCACTAAAGAAAAATAAAGGGACACATGACCTATGAAGCGGATGACCATTACCTTGGCATTTATAACCTGCTGAACCTAGAATTCAGAAACAGTCATTTTCATATGAAGAGTCATGATGCAATGACCACCCATCCGAACAAGGTTTTCCTTTTTAAACTAAAAGTCCTTTTAAGGAGAATAGAACCTGAACAACATCAAATGTCAGGAAGATCATAATATTTAGTAAGGTATAGAATTATAATGGTTCTACATACCATGGCTATCCCCATATGAAATAATAATCATCGACCATGCTACTTGGTCATGCAAAATAGATTCCACTAGGCTCCAGAGCCTTTTATTTAAGACAATTTTAAAAATAATCAGCCTATGGATAAATTATCTTGCCTCCATTCCTAGGCATACCATATTAAAAATTTAAATTTCCCTTACATGAGGATTAAAAAAAGGACACTGCATCCCTTTTATTTTAAATCTATTTTATTAATTCACTTAAACCATTATCATTTAATTGAATTTAAAACAAAACCTCATGTAAAATATTATAAAACAAGTCGCTTGGTAACCAAATTAGCCAACAGATCAAATAATAAATAGGCAAGTATTTTCAAACATCCTTTTTAAAAATTTAACATTCATTGAAATTATCACATAATTAAAAAATTTAACCTATAAATTCATTTTAATTGAAAAGGAGACCCGCGAGGGTCCAATAAAATCATCATAGATTATTTAAAAAGAAACCTAGTAGAAGTTTTTTAACTACATAAATCATAAACAACATTATGGGTCATCTCATAAAAATATTTTCAAACTGACCCACGTGGGTCCAATTGATCATTTTGAATGATAACCAATCATTAAAGGTCAAAAAATAACAACTTTCATATTTATAACCATCCCCAATTATACCATGGCTATATAATGGATTATTCATAAGAGTGGATATCTATGAATCCATAAAGCACCCATACAGTTTTCAAGTTATCAATTAGCTCCCACTGAATAAAAATTATTCCAATTTAACCATTAACTTTAGAATCTTTTTTCATTTCATCAAATGATGATAGACATTTATAAAGGTCCAAAGATGGTTTGGAGTATACAAGTCACATTTTCCAAATTTTAAGACTCTTATACACCTTACAATTAACAATTATATCATTTACAAGTCACAAAAATTTAATTCATCCAATGAAAAAACTATCTAACATCATAAATCGTAATGTCATAATAGAGAGTAAACACAATGAAGCATGCTTCTAAGAACAAAAGCATGATATATAGAAAAATCATGCTATGAAAACAAGAAAGTATGGAACGTAATCATGGTAGTATATCAAAATGACAATTAAACACCAAATTAATTTATCTAAATAGGCATGCAGAAGAATTACCGAAATAGGTACAAAGATAAGATTGGAATCACTCAAGCCACACAATCATACATAGCTAGAAACCTTCTAATGAAAATACATGTCATGACATAAGAATGGAAAGTTAATTTATACGTGCCTATAATAATGAAGGTCATTTTACTTCATTACCATTCTGGGATAAGGGTAAAATACCATAAATTTCCAAAAATCAATAAGTCACAAAAAATACACCATTCACTCGGGGTGTAATCATATCAACTATAACATTGAACAATATAAATATTAATTCCCAGCCTTGGTCAACTGGTCATTTTCCCATGGGTGGGGTGATTAGTCTGAGAAATGAATACTTATCATGAATAGACACATTTATAGTCTCTTGTCTACCAAACCAGAATATTATGATAAAAGGATAAATAACCTCCCTTAGATACCAATTTATAATATGCCAACCTAGCATACCATCTAACTGGTAGCTGAACCAATGGGTCACATGACCTCAACCACATCTCCCCATATGCTAGAGGCAGCTAAATAATAGATTGGGTTTCAAGAGGTGATAGTTGGTAGACTATACCCACTTATCAGAGTTTTTATAATGGTATTACACGGTAATAAAAAACAAACATTAGTAGAAGAATTAAATAGTAAAGAGAATGTAGTGAGAGACAAGTATTATAATAACTAAATTAAAGTGGCCAATGCTAGTTTACAAAAAAATATTCAGGAATTTCATTGGGACGATTCATAATTGAAAATAGTAAAAATACAACATTCATTAAAATTTATAATAATACATGACTCAATTAAAGAAAAGATCAAGAAATACCTAAGGAAATATCCACAAGAATCCTATGCTTCAACTCAGTCATTTTCTCCCAGTTCCTCAGGTACAAGTAACCAATGAAAAAAAATCAACCAATGTACACAGATCTACAAACAAGAAGTTTTACATGAGTACCAATGGTACCCGAGAAGGGTGTGATATTTGAATCTCAGTAGGTCAATGATCATTGTGTATATCCCAATCCATTATGTGAATATCAATTAAACAACATTCATGAATATATATGATATGTATGTAAATACTTCAAAGTAAATTTCCTATAAATTCCAGGTTTCCATTTATACCCCCAATATGTTGAATCAATTTGATTCAAGTAAAAAAGTCTCTAAATTAACAGTCATGCATGTATCATTTCAATCATGTTCAATATCCATTCATCTCAATTAATTTATATATATTGAGATCTGTAGTAAGCCTGACATGAACCATAAATATGTAAATCAAGATGGCTAAATAATTCATCCTTAAATAAAAAAAATATCTAATCCAAGATTTTGATTTTGTTTGGATGAAACTTCATATGAGTCCTTTAATTTAATATTCAAGTAGAACATGAGCCCTTACATGACATTCATATGTATCAAATTCAAGTATTTCTCTAACTGTGGTGTAACATCTAGTTCATTTGAGTCTTTCCTTGGAATTCTTATAAATAATTCCCATGAATCACCTATGACATATATTCATGCCCTTTGAGTCAATCCTTGGAATCCTTATATGGATCTTTGATTCACTCGACATATAAGAGTCAAGTCAATCAGTATATCCTTGGAAGTCCTATATGGAATACCCAAGATCCTACCTTGAAATATAACCATTCTCTTTCAATCAATCTTTACCATCATTATATGGATACATTATTTACTCTTCATATATGAGTCAAATAAATTAGTATGTCATTGATGGCCCTATATGGAATCCCTATGATTACCCCATGACAAATAACCATTCCATTTGATACCGTCTGTAGCATCCTAATATGTATCCATCATTCAATCGATATATAAGAGTCAAGTCACTGAGTTTATCCTTGGTGGTCCTATATGGAGTTCCCATGATTCACCTATAACCTATAACCAATTCCATTTGATTCCATTGATGGAATCTTAACATGGATCCATGATTTACCCAAGGTACAATCAAGGTTCAAGCCAACTGAGTCCATCATTGGTATCCTAATATGAATCCATGATTCACCCAATGCATAATCATTTATTCAATACATTTAATCAATATGATTTAACATTTCATGGTAAACACCAATAACATATCATAATAATCTAACCTCAGAAGATAGCTCAAGGAAATTGCCAACTCAGATGGATTACCTTTAATTTAACTCAGGTGGGAATTTCCTTGTAAGGTAAACACAAGCCTAAGTATTAAAACTATGTCATTTAACAATAATTAATCAGAATGATTTAATGTGTCCATGTGAACACCAAGAGCACGACATATACAACTCACCTCAAAAGGTGGATAATGTGTGGGAAAACTATCAATGCTTGGCTCATAATTACTCCCTTGGGAATATCTTTATAACAAGCATATTAAGATAAAAAAATTATCTGAAGGAATAGACATTCATATAAATTACACGGGAAACTAGAAATATAACATGCATTACAAGATTAAAAACTTTTACATTTCCAAGTCATCATTTAACTAATGTGGGAAACAAATAAATTTCTTAGGTGGGAAATTTCAAAATTATGGCATAATATTTTTCCAATACATAAACCAAGAATGATTTAAATAAATAACCATTGATTTTTTATCATAGAAAATAGTGAAACTACATTATAGGAGTTTTATTAATAAATCATTTCATTATTTATAAATAAAATCCTTTACCATATTTAACATTTCATTCATGAACATACTGAATTCACATTTATGAATCATTTAATCTGAAAATAATAATGCCTTAATTAAAAACAAAGGAATGTGTGATATGTAAATTAATTAGTCTATTCATAAAATTAAAGGGAAAATGAATGGGACCCTACCTCATGATGTTTTCCAAATCCAAGACAAAAACTTTGGAACTTGAATGTTTTATCAGTAACCACTCAAAACTACGCCACACATGCACACACATACAATATTATATATGTATATATATAAATCCCTTAACCCAATTCACATATTCCCATCTCTATGAGGTAATAAATTTATAGAAGATATATATATTTATATATATACATAAATATTTATATGATCACAAGTATTTAAAGATGATAAAATCACACTACAAAAATATTAAAGACTCTAAATAACCTAAAGGACACAAAAATCAAGTTTCATAACCAAGTAGTAGATGAAAATCATCACTCCAAATTGATTGTATGTAGAACACTTATCCATTTGAGGAATGTTTCAGAACACGAAAGAAGAAGTTCCAAGAGACCCTTAACATACCCTATGTTCAACGGAAAACTAAAATAAATGGGATAGTCCAAACACAATGTTAGGTCACACCTCACCGGGCATTGGGGAGACCAAAAATTGGTTGGGAAGAGGGAGAATGAGGGACCAAAAACTCTACCTTAAATATTTGGGGAAGAAATGGGAGAATATCTTGTTTATTTAGTCAAACCAATGAGGATCCAAGGAGGGGGTCACTCGCACACCATTATAGAGGGGGTTTGGAAGTGTGTCGTAGGCTACAGGTAAGAGGAGGGTCTTAGGGTTTAAATTTTATTTCATTTTAATTTAATTTAATTTTAATGAAATTTTTATAAATATGACATCACAAATGGCTTGGGATACATGGTTTAGATAACCGTACTCCAATATTTTTCCCTCCACTAGACACCTGGAGAACCCCAAACAGTTTCACATGCACGGTTTTCTTGATCATGTGCAACCCATTTAGTGAATAGTATTTAGGTACTACATTTTATTACTAAAAATTTATGCTAGATGTATGGTTTGAAAAAAAGTGTGCAAACAATGCGTACTGCCCTTTTACCAACTGCATAAGGCTGTACAGTTTCCTATCGAAGCCGGATGGTTTCAAAAATACCATGAACCCTCTACATACACTATAGACATGATGATTTCTTCCCCCAATACTACCAATACACATCCAGACACCCAAGAAACCTCTTATGCATTGAAAAAAGAAAAAAACAATATGATTTATTTTCTCTAATAGAGGAATTTAATTCTAAATCTAGGTTTTAAAAACGGCCCATCCAGTATTTACTAAAAATTCAAATTCCCCTAGAATTCCATCTAGTTCAAAACACATGACTTTACAGATGTCATGTTTTATGTTGTTGACACATTCCATTGTTGACTTTATGTTATCATCTTATATCATGCATCTATTTTCATGTTTTTTATTATCACCCATGTTATGATAACTTCATATTCCTATTGAATAAAAAATATTACGTTCTTCATGTTATTATTTAATTATTACCTTACCAGGATTTATATCTCACCCCTTTGTTATTTATATCCCAAGGTTATCATGTATAGTTTCAAAATATAAATTGTATTTAATATAATGTTTTGGAGTTTTAGTTTACACATTGTTTCATTTTTTTATACTATGTACATAATTAACCAAATACACTAAACGTCATGATCTTTTGGGACTGTATTAGGTGTATATATATGAACTAAATATGAAATAAATTGTATAAAAGATAAGGGTTTGAAATTTTCAATCCAAAATTCCCTTAAATGTCTAGAGATAAAATTCCACTAAGTGGTTTTATTTTATGTTGAATATTTTCAACAAATCTAAAATTGATGAAAAATAATCCATTAAAAGTGATAAAATTAGTCTTCAAAATCAAAAATATTTTTTAAAAAAATTAAATTCCAGAATTAATGTTATAACAAAATAATACTATAAATATATCCCAAAATTAAATCTCAAAAATCAAAACATAGAAATTTAATCATTAAATATCCAAAAACCTCAAAATATCTTAAATATTTTATTTTAGTTAATATTAGTCAATAGAATGAAAAATTATTCAAAAAAATTATAAGAAAATTCACATTTATGAAAAATTATTCATTTAAACTCTAAAATTGTTGTACTTTCCTAAAAAACTCAAAGAATTAAAAATACATCTCCCAAGCCTCCTTACAAAATATTTCATCTTAAAAATCACATTTTGGAATTATAACACATTATTTCCATAAAAATGTTTTGGAGATCATATGAAACATTAAAGACACATAAACCAGTCCCTGTTAACACATTTTCAGACCCCTTTGTCCATGATCTAGGTAAATCAAATCCACCTGAAAATGAGGGCTAGCATCTTGTGGATTTTAGATCATAAGAACCAACTTTTTTTACCTATGTAGGGAGTGTAGGATACATGTATTGTGGATTTCCATGACACCTCCAAGAATTTTTTTTCATTTTTGGGTCATTATATTTACATATTTATTTCGTTGGTAGAAATTTTAGACACATATATTGTTTTTTATACATTATTATCACTTTTATTATGATATAAACTTTTTTGGACCTTTGTTATGAATGTATTGTATGTTTATTCCGGGACATGGATAATATTTAAATCTAATGTTCCACTTACTTCCATTGATGATAGTTTATACCACATTTCCCCTAAGACTCATTTGGTCATGACATATCAAACATGGAATCATTAATAGTATGAATTCACAAAAAAGTAAATCTATCTCCAACTAATAATTTTCTAAACTGACAATATTTATACAAACATATGGTGATTAGGAGGTGTTCCTGAGGTATTTTGGTGACCTAACAAGAAACATTTCAGGTAATAGAGAAATTGTAATTACAAAATGGTATCAGATCCCACTTTAATGGCTCTTGAAATTATATTTTTTAGTTTCATAGGATAGAGTGGTTGGGCCTTTGGATGTAAAAAATAAATATTCATAGAAAATATAATTATCATGGAAGACTGAGTTATACGAGTTGGTCTAGGATCCCTTACATTATTTTTATCTTAGGCCAATATTTAATACTTGAGTCACCTGCATCATACTTGAAATTCATTAGAAGTAACGTATAGTATTTCATGTAATTTGATATTATTTTTTATGACTTATTATGATAATGTTAGAATAAATCTGAGGATTATATTAATTAAAACCTTAATAATAAATAAATTTTATTTTCTTATCTATTTATGGTAAACATTTAGTTCAATATGAGTCCATAATTTGGTCCTTTGGATATGAATCCCCATTAAATCATTTATAGTTTATTTATTTTGTTATTAACGTGATGCATGTTTACTTTTTTTTTTCTTAAATAAAATTAAAATCCCATTTTACATGTCTTCATTTATATTGAAATAATTCTCAACAACATTAAAGGGTTGATGATAACTATTATAAAGATAAAAGATGTTGATAAATAAATAACAATAGGGGGATATGAATAGGGTTTGACCAAATGTTTTAATATTGTTCAAAAACATGGGGATTTTCTCTCTTTAGGGAAATTTTTTAATATGGTTTTATACATTATTATAGAGGATTCCACCTCATTGACCTCCGCCTACTAAGGAAGATGGTAAAGGGTAATATATTCCACTTGACTAATAGATTTCAAAACTTATAGTCCTAGAAGGTCCTACCCAACTACTCCATGTTGTGGGTTAATGAGCAATATGGAAGTATCATACCAGTTTTGAAATAATTATGGGTTTCTAGTTTAGCCATTTTCTAGCCTTTTGGGGCAATGTTCCTCCCAAGAAGTCTGATAAGTATGATAAAATCATATATTGGATTTTTTGAGAGTATTTAGAAACCTGAGTAACACTGTGTTAGGTGGGACACATTCATATTGGGTGGGGAAGCATTCAAGTGGTGGGATGTGATACATGTATCTAATAGGGTTGAGGTTTGTTCAATAAGAACATAAAAGATATAGTGCTTGATATTTTTTACAATACTAAATTTGGATTGGTTAAATTCATAGAGCTAATGGACATGAAGTAGGGATTAATGGTCGCTATGACATATGACACCTTGTCTGTAGATCTCTTTGAATTTTATCTATATCTATATTGTGATGATGAGTCTAATGATATGTGTTTTGAAATGTGATTTAGATAGTTTATCAAAATATTTATGTTATTATCTTCAAACTATATACATTCTGAGAGGAATTGAATACTATTATCTAGGATAAGACTATATCTAAGTGGGTCTTAGAATATGCGGAATCATTTCCTAAAAAAAAATAGCAAATAGTTCTTCTAGATGAGAGAAATAACTATAGGAGGAGATGAGATGAGCTGTCTGTAGCCTGGGTTGTTAGGAAAATGATCTACCACTTTATCCTAGTTTGGGAATTCCTTGTATATAATTCTTAAAATATTGGAATATTGGATATATCAATCCAAATTATAGTAATGAATCATGGTAATTAAATTCATGAGGTCAGTATAGAAACTTTTAATTATTTCGTTAATATAGTTTTTTTGAGAGACCGAGAATTGAAATCAACAGACTTAGGTGTCATAATTATAGTTTATATCTTAGTATGTTGGGGGAATTTGACCACCTTTATAGAGGGATAGTTGATGATTCCAAAATTATAAACGGGGAGAAGTGGTTATAGTACAATGTTCGATGTATGAGTTCCTCCCTTGGAGTTAGTATGAGGCTAAAAGTATGGTATTTATAGAAGACCAATCAACTACTGATTTTAGAGTGGGGACAAAAATTATAAAATGCACTAGTATTGTATCATATACATTACCTTGGGATTAATTTAATTATGTTTCATCACACTCCATTATTTTTTATGAATAGATAATTCTTCTATTTCTTTACATGGAAGCTATTCTATCTTATATGATCCTTAATACACCTCTATTGAAAAGAATCAACCAAATCAATATGGTTTCTTTGTTTTCCTTCGTGGTTTTTTCATATGGATACTTCAAGGATATCATGGTTCTAAACGTGGAATAATTTTACATTATTATTGGAATGGTTTGGATGAATCAATTTTTATCATATAGCAAATACTATTCTCATTGAGTATCTTTATCATCTCCATAAGGTATGCAGCATACACTCCATAGAGAGATTTAGATATGCAAAGAATTTCTTGAATATGGATAGGTTGATGCTATCACCATATAAATGGCTAGTTATATAGTCATATGAGTAAACCCTAAGATATATTCAACATTACCTACTATGAAAGATCTCTTTATAGAAATCTTCCCTGAAGTCTTCTCTAGATTTCCACATTAGAAGAGAGGTGGAATTCACTATTCAAATCTTTCCTATAACTGAAACTATATCTATCAATCCATATTTAATAGATCAAAGTGAATTATTATAGATAAAAATCTTCTTATAAGATCTTGAATCAAAGGGTTTCATTAGGCTGATAACATCAATCTGGGGTACTCCATTCATTTTTTCAAAGAATATTAATGGGAATTTTTACCACTATATAGACAAATGAAAGATAAACCAAGTCACTATTAATAAAAAATATATTTTACATAGAATTGAAGATATATTTGATCAGTTAAAGAAGAAATGTTGGGTTGAAAATTTGACCATCAATTAGGCTGTCATCAAATTTTGTTTATACTAGAGGATATTCATAAGATTATGTTTTGGAGAAGATATGAACACTTTGAGTAATTGTTCATGCCTTTTGGACCAACTATTATCCTAGTATGTTTATGGATATAATGAATTGTATTTTCCATCAATTCTTGGACTCATTTTTGTAGTCTTTTTGGATGATATCCTGGTATATTCTAAATCTAAGAACAACCTTCCTCATTGTCATTAAATTGTCATGGAAAATTTATGAGAGAACCTATTATTTTATTATCCTTTGAAATGATCTATCTGGATATGAGTGGTTAAATTACTCAATTATTTTATTTTCAAATAAGTTATATTTATAGATCCCACTAAGGTAGATTAAGTTTTTTCCTATAAAGATTCATTGAATGTATTTGAAATCTGTTCTTTTCTCAGTCTAATGAGTTACTGTTACTATATTATCACATATTTTTCTTGTGTAGCTTCTATAATGTCTAATTTTACAAATAAGGGGTGAAGGTAATATAGTTAGATCAATTTGAATTATCCTTTCAAGAACTAAATAGTATGTTAATCTTATCTCATGTTCTTATTATACCATGGAGATACAATGTTTTTGAGGTATATTATAATGTTTCCTTGGTGGGTCTTGTATAAGAATTTATGATGGATCACTTAATAGTTGAATATAGTTATATATTGGTTAATATCCATAAAAATAACTACCCTACTCCGAATCTATATTTGAGTGACGTAGTTTATGCATTTCAATTTTGAAATAATTACCTTTTTATAATGAAATTTATAGTTTTAAATGACCATAAAATCCTTAAATACATATTCTATTAAAGGTATATTAATATTTGGACGTGATGTGGGGTTGATAATTTTTATTCATTTGATTTTAGAATTCAATCATACACCTGGTAATGGTTATATTGTCATGAATTCACTCAGTAGAATGATTCATCCTGAAATGGTGGTAGAGGTGAAAGAGGAGTGTAGGATAGTTTAATTCATGTTTAAACATCACCTATATGTGATCAAGGATCATAGTGGACAATGATTACATCAAATAAATCATTAATTATCAACTACCTAATTTATTACAAAATATTGGTCATCTAATTCTAGATATAACATCATTCGAGAGAAACATCATGGTGAGGATATCCTTGATGTTTATTTACAAGATACTCAATATTTATTACATGTTCATGGTATAAACATAATAATTATAAACATGTGAGGGGAATTTATGAAGAACTACTATTTATCTAGATGGATAATACCACTATGGATCACCAAGATGTATCATGATAGATATCACTAGTTTAGGTGGCCTAGTCTAAATAATTACATTGTTAGATATATCTATAGATTCATAACCACTAAATATATGAAGGTGGATAGACCAAATCCCATATGATTAATATAGTAAATAACTTTTGAAATTTGAAAATGGCAAGAGAACATAATGTATTTTATGAAAAATTTACATCCATCCAACAAATGAAAGGATATAGCTTGGGTAATTATAGATCATTTAACTAAGAAAAACAAATTTCTATTTATAATGGAGGTATATTTTTTTGGTTAATATAGAAAAATTAATGTTAGTGGGATTATGAAATTTCATAGAATATCCAACAGTATTATTTCAATTAATGTCCCAAAGATTTCATATAAGTTGTGGAAATGGATTTAGTGGGATTTTGGTTCATAGGTAAAATTGCACACTACATCCCACCCACAAAAGAATAACTGATTTCATGTGGAACATATATTTATAGTTTATCATTAAGTCATGGATAGTATTGAAATTATATATATCTATAATGAAATGGGTAAGGCTTTAGATCCTATGAGATTACGATGGGAAACAAGTGGTATTTTCAAATACACTATGTTATAGTAAACATTTGGTAATCTCATCCTATTATGTCATATGATATAGGTGGTTAGTGTAGTTCACTGTGATATGGATGTGTTGTTTATTAAACACAATATAGGTTATGTTTTCCATTATTATATTTATACCACATTTCTAATTTATGTCAACCAGTTTTATCACTATTGATTCCACATTCATATCCCAATATATATAATATGGTTTCATGATGATTAATTTATGGTTTTATAATCCCATTCTATGATCTATGACTATACTATCATGAATCATGATTACATCATATGATTTAAAGATCTTATACCATTATTAATTTATTTATCCCAAGATTATGTTTTCACATAATATTATAATGTAATATTAAATAATATTATGTATCATTGATATGTTTATCCTCTTTGAGCATTTGAGATTACCATTTGGTTATGTTTTTTATTTTCTCGAGAAATGAAGAAGATTATTATGCATGATATTTGAAAAATGTAATGAAGAGTATGGAAAAAATATAGAATATATACATTTTGTGTTATAAAATAAAATGTTTATGTATTTAATCTCCAAAGACACCAACACATTTGGTTATTGGAGTGTTTTTTTATTTGATAGGTAATATATAATTATATGATGTGAAATAAAATCGTTTTATGTAATGTTTGGGTTATGAAATTTGGTTTTAGTGTAGGATTTAGCTAAATTGAGGGATGAATATAAGAATTATTGAAGCACGAAACTCAAAGAAACATAATTAAAAGATAATGAATTATAGGTTGAAATGTAGGGATGAGAAATATTAAGATTATTCTTTCTTATTCATATGATTATTTAATATAATTTTATTATGATATTATTTTTTATTTCTCATGTTAAACTTTTTGGTTTAAATAAATGTCTATAATCAGGAGGGACTAATTGAACAATGAGTGTGATGTAAAATATAGTGATTGTCCCAACACACAAATGAATGGAATGAAAGATTGTGTGGAAACCTTAATGGATATAAAATATTATGTTATGATTAATAAACTAAACCATCTTAAGCTCCAAAATTATATAAATAAGGAACAAATAAATATCATGTACTCTATACAAAAGTGACCACCATCTTTTAGTGAATCTTTTTATCCATGAATTTCCCATCAATAAAAAACATTGAAAAATAAATATTCTTTTATTCAATGGTTAGAGAATGAAAAGATTTTTTTATTTGTTCTTTATTTCGTTCATTAAGTATAAAAATGGCATACCTTGAGAAAGAACATGATTCAAAAGGAGTAAATTGATTCTATTGAATTATTGGAATTCAATAACATAATTATTAATAAATATTTTGTCCATGCTCTTCGTGTCAATATGGAGTAAGAATTATTTATTTTTAAGAAAAATTAAGAATAATCAATTAGTTTCTATAAATAAAACTTTATAAGACATTCATGGTACTTATATGGTATTATTTTGGAAAAAAATAATTAATATCAATCAATTATTTAGTAGATTAAAACAATTTCTTCGAATGGAATTAACTATAAAGGACTTTTTTAGTTTCAAGGAATTTTTCTTGATGTGAACATGAAATGGAAATCGAAATTGAAGACCCTAATTATTCTCATTTATTTTGGGATACGTGATGAATGATGTAGTTCCATATATGTTCAAATGATATGTATTAGGGAGAAAGAATTATTCAACTATCCACAGGCTTAATGTTTGAGAAAAAGAACTCAATAAATTACCTAAAAAGAACAAGAAAATGACTCATGTGAGACAAATAGGACATCATGAAAAATATAGCAAAAAATTGGATAGGTCAATAAAAAAATATAGCAAGAAAATTTTCCACCCAATATATGGCAAATAATTCAATACATTAGTTATAATTAATTTTGAAACAATACAGATAAATGTACTAATCCAAGGGTTAATGAAGACTATCAACCTCAGAAACCCCACAAACCAAGGAAATAAGAATCATATTATGTAACAACTACTGCCGAATGGGATCATGATAATTAAGTAGTGTGAGGTACACCAATTATGTATTGAACCAAGATTTTAGTGAATACTCCCTGTCAAACTAAACATTGGGTTAACTAGTTTGTTTCATAAGAAAAACCAAAAAAGTAAATTGAAACACATATTATTAATATAAATATATCTATTATAATGTATCATTTGAATTTTAGGGTATAAATTCAGGTAGTAACTTTATAAAATATAGGAATACATAAAAAATATCTTTTTATTCTAATTTATTGATAAAATTAAATTAATGTAGCTAAATAACTAATAATATTACATTATGCTTAAAAACATTCTCTCTAAAAATAACTCTTTATGTGATTTAATTTGTGAAATTAAATATATTATCTATAATATATTAACAATAATTTAATTACTATGAAAATGGAATAAAAACTAATAATATTTAAAAATTCATTTTTCTATAAAATCCATTTTCATTATATCTTATACTTCTATTTGAAAGTTGAGTCCCAAAATTTTATAAATTTAATTGGAGAAAATGCATACTATTTTTGTATTTAGCTTTTAAATATTATGCTAATAAGAATTTTTTATTTTTTTGAAAAGACTATTTTATGTAAATTGTATAAAATACAATTATTTTAAAATTATCATGGATTTTATTATAATATAATTATAATGAATTTATTTTTTATAAAAAAATTAATTAATGAAATTGAATTTATGGAGTAAGAGTTTTAATTTTTAAAAAACAATATTGAATTTATAAAACCCATTTTTATCATTTTGAACATTAATTAATATTTAGTTTATTAAAAACCATTTTTGGTCAGTTTCTTATACCAATTATTTATAAGGGTGGATTTTATTTTTAGATTACTCTGAAAGAAACATAAATATTATTTTTTTAATATAATACCAATTACTGTGATGTATATTAAATTATTTTACAATTTTATCTCAATTATTAATTTTATGGATAAAAATACACAATTAAGAAATGGTTTTACATTTTATGTGTTCTAATATTAAATTAAAAATCTCTCGAACTAAAATATTCAAGTTGATAAAATGGTATCTTTATTTTAAATTTTTTTTCCAATTTCTATAATAAGGGACATTTTATTTTTATTCCTAAAAATTAGTTTCCATGGTAACCAATATAGTTACCACAATAAATTTAAATTAATGTAAAAATAGTTTAACAAAGTAAAAAAGATATAAAAATGACAAAAAAATTATCCATATAAGTTTTTATTGTGTGGATCAAAAACAAAATTATCTCATATCTATTATTTTCCACTTTTGAATCAACTTTTTAGGTAAAACATGTGTTCCTTTTAAATTAAGATTCTATATTAAAAAAATACAAAACCCTCCACTCAAAAAAGGGGAATTCCACAACCCCTTCAATTCCACTCTAAATTTAAATAACCCCTTAAAAATATACCATTTATAAGTTCACCATTATCCCTATAACCTGTTTTTAATCTTTTTTATCCCTGGAAAACCCCAAAATCTAAATTGCCAAAAGGTACTCCAAGAGGAGGTCCAAACTCTCAATGTAAGTACTAGTCACTTCTTAAACTTCTTTTCAATATATTTCCTATAATATAATTTTCTCATTATACTATATTGAAATATTCACTATTAATATAATTAATTTTTAATATTTTTCTGGTATAACCATTATATATAATTTTTCCTTAGAAAAATGAGGACATCATTCATGCGTACGTGTGGAATATCGCCTCCATGAAGTGACACATTTAGTTTTTCATGACCACCTTACAAAGAAGGTTATAAAATGTTATTTAATAAGTATATAATATATTTATAACATATTTAATATTATGAATATATAATCTATTTTACACATTTTACACATTCTAAGAAGAACGTAAACATAATAGGTGTGTACATGCAGACTACCACCTTCATGGAGCGAGGTAGTTTGTTTTTCATCACCTCCCTTCATGGGTGGTTATAAGAATATAATTAGTGAATAAATATGATATTTTTATTTAAATAATTGTTTTTTGATTTTTGGTTGTTTAAATTTATTTATAATATTTAATTCATTAATTTAGATACCCCCTTTTATTCATTAAATATTTAATAAAACTAACTCATCTTTGATTTCATCCTCAAAAATAATATCTAAATCTATCAGGGGACAAAAAAAGTTATTTATAAATAATTATTCAATATATATTATAATAAATTAAATTATATATGAGTATTTAACGTCATATTATAGAATTATTCTTGACATCAACACTTTAAGCATGCATGAAATAATTAAAATCACTGACTTCCAATGATGAAAATAAAAAATAACTAACTAATAAATTTATAGTAAGTGATTATTGAATAAGATTGAATGTGGTAATCAGTATGTATAATGTTATGAAATTGTTTATTAATATGGTTATGTTATTTTATATAGGATTTTAATGTTCTTTTTTGGAATTCATTTTTAAAAGGTATGGGTTTTTTTAATGACTTAGCATCTTTCTTAAGTCATAATTATTCCTCTTTGACATTTTTTATATAAGATGTTTTTTTGTTCTATGATGATATAATAATGACTTTAATCTTTCCTTTCTGGGGGAATTAGATTAATTTATTTCATCTTTATAATAGTTTATTATGTTATTAATAATACACATCCTATCTAAATAATCTCTTTCTCTTCCATATCCATGTTCACACATTTCACCAATCTTCTCATTTCATAATTTCAAATATAAATATGTTTAATATCTTCATATATGAGAATTTACCTTTAGTAGTTTTCAAATGAATTATTTATTGCTCTTTTTTACAATGTGTTTTTTAATAAATGTATTTTAAAATGATTGAAAAGTGGTTTTTTCCCAAACATACTTTTAATTTTCTACATCATTTTTTTGAAAATAATTTTTGTCTTTTTTCAAGGATGATTTATTAATATTTATTGAATTAAATGGTTCAAAATTATTCAAGGAATCTTATAAAAAAATTATGTTTGAAAGTGGGACATAAGACATTATTTTTTTGAAAATAGTTTGAAATATTTTTCATTAATCTTTTATGGATTCACTTCTATTTTACAAGTAATCTAAAAATAGATTATCTCCATGGAAAGATATATTTCTTGATCCACCCTCTATCTTTTTTATGAAATCTTATTTTGGGTGATTGAAATTTTTAGTATTAACTCATAAAATTCTTGAAAATATTTTATATGAACCATTTTTAGAGATATTCAAAAACACATTTTATTTTTTTGGTAAATTATTATATGATGAATGATAGATTGATATCTTATAGAAAAAATATGTATTTATAATGATGGTTAGGGTCCTATATCATCCTCCAATGCTTTGGTTAATTTTTTTATCTCATCAGATGTGTATATGTGGGTGAAATTAAGTTCCCTTGTAATTATGATTGTATGTTTATGGATCATGAAGTTGTCGAATCCAGAGAGAAGTATCCACATACATGATTAATCATGTTTAAAATAACCAGTTCAAGCGAGTGACTCATGTAAGTGATGTTTCCCTATTATTAGGTTTTTTCTAAAGTTCTTTTTTTATGTTATCCTTCAATGGCATGTAAGATTTATGTAACATATGAAAATAATTATATTATATAGATCATATATATAATCTCATGAATATACAATAATTTTCCATTTTTATGTTTTTTCATTTGAGATTACATGTCTTTATATCAAGAATTAAAAAAACTATTGTTGTTTGATGTTCTTTTTAATAATGTATTTATACCATGCTCTTGTTTTCTCACATTATTATCAAATGACACATGATGACATAATAATATGTTTTCATAGAAATTTTGAGCATGCCCATTTCTTATATTTCCATTCCCAAGGATATGATAATGAGTATAACTTATGTTATGTTTAGAGGGGGTTCTATAGGGAATCAATTATAAAAATATACACAATTATTGTAAAATAACTTTTTTATGTTGCTATTAATCATAGAAAATAAGCCTTAAATTCTTCAAGTTGGTTTTTTGTAGTGAGAATAATGTTTACTATATATAAATGATGAAAAAAATATGCTTAAGTTGATCTATAATACTTGGTATTAAATCCATTGTGCCAAGTATGTGTTTTTAGCACCAAGCATGAGAGTGTCGGTTTGTAGTGCCTCAGTTGGTATTAAAGAATGGTTTAGTTATTTTTTGGGGTTACTTTTTGTATTATTTGGGAATTAGGATTAGATAACCATAGTGAAAACCCTAGGGATAAGTCTATATATAATATAATATCCTAAAATTTTAGTAAAGTAGATATTGTGTGGTTTTACTTTAAATTAAATCCTTGTTTGGATACTACAAGTGGGTTATGTATTTATAATATATATTCTTTGGGGTTGTAACATTGATATGGGTGTATTGGGTATTAACAAAATAATTACTCAATTAAAGGAAAATAGGACTAACTACCCACCAGATTTGACACTATTTGGGGAAATACTTTTTTGATTCACATTCTCTTTATAAACCAATATAAATGATTTGAGATCCTTTTTATGGTATGTTTACTGAACGTATTGGGATATAAATAATTAACAACAAATATTGAAAGATATAAATTTATATGTTTGGGTATATATGATTTATTCTTTTATTATAATAGTTTTATTTTGAAAAAGTATTCATTATTATCTTTAACATTCCTTTATTAAATAGTTGGTTAGAGTAAGGAGAATCCAAGTTAACAATGGGTGCAATGGGAAATGTGGTGATTGTCCCAATGAGAAACCAAACAGAATTAGAGAAGAGGTATATTATCATGTATTAATTCTCACTCACCTATCCTAAGCTATTAATAATAAAGAAAAAAAATTATCTCTAAAACACACAAAGTATGGATAAACTTGATATCACATCGTTCATGTGACAGCAACCACCCTCACTAAATGGATCTTCTAATCCACTAATTCATGGGAAATTGATAAATGTGTTGAAAAAGATATTTTCCTTCCTCTTGTGCTCAGAACATGAGATGGTTTTTCGGAAAACATATTATCTAGATTATGATTCTGAAAATGGTGGACTATAATTAATAATAAAATAAAAAAGGATAATGTATACTTTATATAATGAGAGAAAATAAAGAAATTTTTCGTCAATAAGTATTTTAATCGAACTATTTTCACAAATATTGAGAGATAATTATTGTAGTTGAAATAAAAACAGTATGTATACCATAGAAGATATAAAGAAAACTCCATAAGTCTAGTGAGGTTTTCCTCTGGTATTATATGAGGACATGAGAGCAAAACCGATCAATTATTTAGTAGATTAAAACTAATTATTCAAAACTCATAGAATGTAAGAGCCTTTGGAAGGTTTGAATAAATAATTCGATGTATGCTAAAGGTAGATATAAAAATTAGGGACTCACATTATTTTGGAGATAAAAAAATTAATGTAGAGTATCATGGAATGTGTGATGATAAGTCACATGGGGGAAAGTCTGTTTAACTAACTACATGAAAAAAATGTGGAAGGAAGCACCCAGATAATTTTTTCAAAGGGATTCATGATGTGTTTTAAGTGTGGTAAGGGAGACCACCAAGATTAAAACAATTTTATTAATGCTAAGTAGATAATTAACAAAATAGAATTAAATTATTCCCCAAATAATACACTACCCAAACATTAATTCTACAAATTCAAGTGGTTTGGGCATTACAAAATCATTTCCCTAACACATATGGTAATGAAGATAAGAGTCCTTAGAAACCTTTTAAACCATGTGAATAAGGAAGACTGTATATTATGACTACTACAAATGTGGATTACGATAATGAAGTGATAAAAGGTATACACACACTAATATAGAATGATAAACAAATTATTTTATTTAGATTCTTTATATTCATTGGAATTTATTTTTTTATAAATATATATATTTTCCACCACAAAATTTATATATTAATCCATATTTTAAAACACATGGTTTCATGATGATTTTATCTAAGATATATAACTATTCTCCAATAATAATTTGTTTTAAGTTACTACCTTCAGTTATAGTTCTTCTTCCCTCAGTTTAATTTTACATAATATTGACTATGGATTGGATTTCCCTGTATACAACACATATCCATTTCCTAGATAAAGAAATATGATTTAATATCCTGAATAATCCTATTATCAAATATCAATAAAAGGATAATCATGAACTCCCTTTATAAGAAAAATCTATTATACTGGTGTTGACACATAGAAAGCTCATATTATCTAGGAGGAAGTCTACATTGATGACAAGTCGATATTCAAGAATATACTAATGTATTTATAAATGAAATTCCTAGACTTACTGTTGATATTGAGGATTATTTTTTTATTTAATTATAACCTATATCCATGCCTATCTCGTAGATTCATTGTATAATGGACCCTGCTATATACGAATAATTATGGAAGTAGCTAGAATAGACTATAGAAAGGATTTTAAACACCCTTGTGATTCATAATAGAATTCTAAAATCTTATTTGTCAAAAAAAGGATACATCATTGCGTCATTTCATTGATTATCACGATCTTAAAAAATCATGGTAAAGAAAAGGTATCCACTACCCCATATCTATTATCTATTCAATTAACTTAGATGAGCTCAATAATTCTCAAATATTGACCATCGATATGGATATAATCAATTAAGGGTCAAAAGGGAGGATATTTCCAAGAAATATTTCCATATGAGGTATGGACACTGTGAATTTGTAATGATTCCATTCATTATTAAAATTGATCTTATTATAGTTTTGTTTATAGTGAATAGATTCTTTATATAGTACCTTAATCAATTTTTTTTCTTTATCAATGATATTATCATATATTTCAAATTAAATAAAGAGACTTATTATCATTTATATATTGGGTTAAAAGCCTTTATAAAGAAGAATCATTATTCCATATTTGGAAAGTAATAATTATTCTTGCATGAGGTATCATTCATAGATCATGTAATAAATATAGATGGAATATCTATAGATACATTAAATATTGAAGTTATTAAACATTTTAGTAAATTAAGAATATTAACTAATATTAAGAGTTTCATGGTTTAGATATATACTACCAAATATATCTGAAAAATTTATCATAATTGTTATATCCTCTAATCAAGTCAACAAAGAAGGGAGTAATGTTCCTTTGTATGGAATAATGCGAGTAGAGATTCAAGAAGCTTAATAATTGATTGTTCATCACACCTATTCTTAAATTACCCTGTACTGAATAAGGGGTTTAATGATTCATTAAATGGTATTGGATGAATCCATATGATAAATGATATGGTAATTTTTTATGCTTCATTTCAATTAAATAATAGTGAGAAAAATTACTCAAGGCATTATTTGGAGATGGTGGAAGTTGTATTTTAATTAAATATTTGGTGTACTTATCCCTATGCTGAGAAGTGTGATATATATATTGAACAAAAGTGATTTAAATTTATATTTAAACAAAACTATTTAAAAATATTCTTAAGGATATTGTTATAAATGATCAAATAATATGACTGCTCAATACATTACCACCCAAAGAAGGATAATAATGAAGCTGATTCTCTAAGTATGAAAGATCAGGCTTCCTATGTCACAAACCAGCCCGGGTACCCTGGTAACCCAACAACCGGGCTGGCCCTTACATAGACCAAAGGGAGTTCCCGATCCCCATGGGTCAATGACTAGAACTTTTCATCGTACAACATACAAGTGGGAATGATTTTTTCCTCAAGAATGCGAAAGAAAATGAAACAAGATGGTATGCATAACAAAAAGAAACTCCACTGGGAGTAATGTAATAGAATAAAAAGAGGAATAAAAAGTCCAAAGTACTACAACCAAAGTACTAAAAATGGTAAAAATTCCCAAGGACCCTAAGGACACAACCCACCAGGACCAAAGTTCAACAGCTGGATCCACCTCCAAGATGTCCCTTCCCTTGGCTCGGTCCTGGAAAAAGAACGTCCACAAACACCCAAAGGAAAATGTAGGGTGTGAGACTAAGCCTAGTAAGATACAACCAAAGATTCTGTAACAAATGAAAAATATAGATTATCCAAAGAAAAACTTTTAATTTTCAAATAAACATGTTTGGTAATTCCAAATCATATTTTAACAAAACCTGGCATACATTTTCAAATGATGTTAAAATTAATTTAAGAAAAGGATTTCCAATGATGGAATATTTCTAAAACAATGGATTCAGAAAAACATTTATATACAACAGGTTATATAACTTCAGCAGGCGTGTAAGGCAGTTCAAAATCATTGGCATACATTTATATATCAAATATAAATAAACAAGTGAGAAACATGGTCATTTGCCAAAAGGTACAACTGTATTAACCAGTTATAGGATTCCTAACTCTCTATGTGAACTCAGAAAAATCTGTATACACACGTCCCTATGACACTGACCAAAGGAGACTCATCACCAACCCCTCCGGGGATGTGAACCGCCACAATTATGTTTTCAAACGTTGTCGTAGCGTAAAGTGTATCCAAATCACTCACTAACTAACTAAGGCTTGCATGCACTCTTACATGATGAAAAAAATATTTTAATAATGCTTAAAATACGATCAATCCCATTCTTCCTTTTCAAAAGTTCCATTTTCATTCCATTTAAAACATAAATAGGTTTTATTCGAAACATGACTTTTTCACAAGATAAAACCAATGGGTTTCTATCAAATCATTTTAAACCATTTTAACCAGTTTGAAATCCATTCAAAACCAATTCCATCCCTCCAAAATTTACTCCCACAATTAAATTCAACAATTTAATTAAAACCATTTCCATAAAATCCACAATTTAAATTAAACAATTTAAATCGCCCAATTTCCATAAACACGCCCAATTCAATGGAATTAGGGTTTTCCAAATTTCCATGCCAAAACCATTTCAAATATATCAACTCACTATAATCGAGTTCTTATCAATTTAATCGAAATAAAACTTGAGAAATTATATTTAAATCAACAATTAAAATAAATCAATAAAATACAATGATAATCAATTTGGCATGTCACGACGGAACCACCTACCTTGATGGTTTTGACCAAAACCACAACGGTCGAGAACGCTCAAGAAAACCAGGATTCTTTTTCAAGAATCCACATTAGATCTCTTCTCCTAGAAATATCAAGACCAAATCTCATCAAATTTGGTACCACACACTTAGATCTACCCATAACGGGCGTAGATCTAAGAAACTGAGAGGAGAAGATAAGTAGATCTATGTAAATCTAAGAAACCGATCAAGAGCGATGAAGAACGATCACATACCATAATAATACAGCTTCGATTCACCAAGAAAAGACTTTATATCACCTCTGGAACGATGGGAGAACCTTCTCTGACCTTAGGAGAAGACAAATCCTGAGTTAGGGCCGCTTAGGAGGAAAAACTAAGCACATAAGGGCAAAACCGAGTGAGATCCACAATTTAAGGATCTCATTTAAGTGTCTTCATGGTTATTTTGCACTGTTTGAAAAACTGTGTGCTAGTTATGCATTATCTACTGCCTCAGCCACCCTTCGCGCATGGTTTGGCTGCATGGTTAGACAAATTGTGCACTGCCCGTGCGGAAGCTACTGCCTCCAAGACCAACTGCACACAGTTTGGCTGCACGGTTTAGACAACTCGTGTGCCGCCCATGCGACTTCCCCTTTTCTTAAAAAAATCATTTAAATTTCTCCCAACTCTCCCAAGAAACTAATCCAAAACAGAGGTACTTAGAAACATCATATGTTCCTGAAACCGTAACATGATGTTGCAACCTCCCCACTATAAGACCTTTTTTACCCCAGAATGCCTATGAAGAAACCTCCACGTCCAAAAGATGAGGCCACTGCTCTCTCATTAGTGCCTCCCTTTCCCACGTCTCATTAGAATCAAAACCATTCTACCAATGTACACGAACCAGAGGTATCGTTCTCCCATGATGTACCTTGGTCTCAGAATCAACTACCTGGACTGGTCATTCAGTAACAGATAAATCTGGTTCAATCTCAAGATCACTCTAGCTCCGCACATGAGTGGGATCGGAGAGATACTTTCACAACTACGATACATGGAACACGTAATGTATCAACACCAGTTGTGGTGGTAGAGCTAGACGGTAATAAACATTCCCTACAAGAACAAAAACCTCGAAAGGTCCCACAAAATGAGGAGAAAGCTTCACTTGCCTCCCAATTCGTCGATGACCTAATCGAGGTGAAACATTCAAGAACACCTAGTCACCAACTAATAACTCTAATGGTTTATGGTGACGATCAGCATAAGACTTGTACCAACTCTATGTTGTAAAAATCCTCTGATGAATCAACTGGATCTTAGATGTCGTCACTTGGACCAAACACGGTCCTACCAATGAACATTCACCAATATCCAACAAACATAAAGAATATTTACAAGGACTACCATACACATCATTAAAAAGATCTGTTTGGATCGCAGACTAATAACTGTTGTTGTAATATAACTCAGCTAGACCTAGAGGGTCATTCCAAAACCCACCAAAGTCAAGAACACATGTGCGGAGTATATCCTCATGGATCTGAATAGATCTCTCTCTCTGGCCATCTGACTGTGGATGGTAGGCCATGCTCAAACAGACCTAAGATCCCAGTTCCTCCTGAAGGCCTCTACAAAAGCGAGAAGTTAACCGAGGATCCCTATCAGAGACTATATCAAACATAACTCCATGAAAACGAACAACTTCTTTCACATAGATGTTTCCCAACTACTCAACATTGGTTTTATCTCGAATAGGTATAAAGTGAGCAGACTTATCCGGTCTGTCAATCACAACCCATATTGCATTCTTCCCCTTCTGGGATTGAGGTAACCCAGCCACACAGTCCATTGAGATTTCATCCCACTTCCATGTTGGGACTGGATGTGGTTGAAGCAAACCCGAAGGTTTCTGGTGCTCGGCTTTCACCTGCTGGCATGTGTAGAAATGAGATACAAACTCAGCAATGTCTCATCTCATACTTGGCCACCAGACCTGTCACCGCATTTCATAGAATATCTTCATGGTTCCTGGGTGTACAACCCACTGAGAGTTATGGCAACCTCCCATTACATCCTTCCTTGTTGCTAACAGCACCACGTAACGGTTTCAATAACACAGAACACCCTCTTTGGAGAATGACCACTGGGTGTCGGTCTCCCCACCATAAAGAGAGTCTCTAATGCCATGGAATTCATCATCTAGTTTTTTTCCTGAAGAATTAACTTGTGAAGAGAATATTTCAACTGAACACTGGCTAAAGAAAGGTCATTCCCTTTCCACTAAACTCCAATATGAAATTGAGTAAAAATAGCCATCAAACTCCACTCTTCTGAAGATTCTTTCACAGCCTGTGATGGAAGTTTGCTTCTTAACGCATCTGCAACTACATTCCCTTTCCTCGGGGTATAGAAAATGTCAAATTCAAAAGATTATAGGTAATCCAACCAACACCTTTGGTGGAGATTCAAATCTTTTTGAGAGAAGATATAACTCAAGATCTTGTGGTCTAAATATACAGTAAACATTTCTCTATAAAGGTAATGTCTCCAACACTTAAGTGTGTGCATTACGGCTGCAAGTTCAAGGTCTTGGGTAGGACAGTTCTTCTCATGAGGCTTATGTTGACAATATCCATAGGCAAAAACATGATTACCTTGAATAAGGACACATCCCAAACTGGAACCCGATGCATCACAGAAGACCATGTAACCTATCCTAGACTCAGGAAGAGTTAACACAGGCACAGTAGTTCTGAGATGCATTATCTTGATAAAATAACTCTGAAAATTATCATTCCAGGAAAACTTCACTCCCTTTCAAGTCAGGAAAATCATTGGAGAAGCTAACATTGATAAGTCTTTAACAAATCAGTGATAATTTCATGCTAAGCCGAAGAAGCTCCGAATCTTGGAAACATTTTACGGTTGTTCCCAAGTCATAACTGCCCTTACCCTCTCAAGATCAACTATTATTCCTTGTTTTGACTCCACATGTCCTAATAATTTCACTTCCTGAATCCAGAAATCGCACTTTGAATGCTTGGCATAAAATCAGTGATTCCTTATAAGACTCAAAACTGTTCTCAGATGATGCACATGATCCTCATCAGACATGGAGTAGACAAGAATTTCATCCACAAAGACTACCATGAATTTATCTAGATACTCACGTAAAAACCAAGTTCATCAAAGCCCTGAAAACTTCAAGAGAAGTTTTTAGGCCTAAAGGCATAACATGGTACTCATAATGGCCATAACTACATCAAAAAGAGGTCTTACGAATGTCAGATTCTTTTATCCTCAACTGATGGTTACCAGAACGAAGATCAATTTTTGAAAGCCAATTTTACCATTTCAATTGATCAAAAAAATCATCAATTCATGGTAATTGATATTTGTTCTTTATTGTAACTCGATTGAGCTTCGGTAATCCACACATAAGCTAAGAGAACCATAAGCCTTCTTGGCGAAGAGTACTGGTGCTTCCCAAGGTGACACACTCGAGCGTATAAAACCATTCTCAAGAAGATCATCTAACTGAGACTTCAGTTCTTTTAGTTTAGTCAGAGCCATTCGGTAAGAGGTAATAGAAACTGTTTGAGTACCAGACATTAAGTAAATAGAGAAATCAACCTCCCATACTAGTGGAAAACCAGAGAAGTCAGAAATATACACGTTGGGAAACACAGCGGTGACTAGAGGAAGATCACCACACATTGAATCTCTCTCTAGATCAAAAGAAAACACTGATATAACATTCCCCAAATCTAGATTAAAGGGTCCGGATCTGCCTGAACTTGGGTCCCATTCTCCTTGAAAAACAAGAGGCACACCACTGGTTGTAGTAAGGTAGACCTGCTGAAGATAAAAATCGATTCGGGATTTATTTTAAATGAACCAATCCATCCCAAATATGACGTCTAAAGATTTCTTGTCATGAACCAAGAAACTCATTGTATGATCAACATCTGATAGAGAGAAGATACAAGCAGGACTACAGAGACACTTCTCTCTCATTGTACCAAGGGGTGTAGTAATATCCATCACACAAGATAAAAGTTCCATAGGTAGATTAAGCATATTAACAAGATGGGTAGAGGTAAAAGAGTGAGATCCCCCAGTAAAAAAAATACCCATCAGTAAAGATAACATTTTTGTAATGGTACCTCTCAAAGTTGCAGGACCTATATCATCTACCACTGGCGACCCTTCCACTGCGTGAAGAAGCTTCGTTCCGGATTCTTGTTGTCAGAACCCTTTTGTACGTGAAGCATTTGATTGTACAATTTCTGGAGGTGATGATGATCCTGTTCTTCCATGTGGAGTAGGGAAGTGATGGCAGAATCTCTGTAAGTTCCCTAAACGTCAATAGGCGCTAGAGTTCTTGGGTTCCTCAGTGAAAACCCTTTTAGAATGTCTTGGCTTCCCACAATGATATCAAGTCCAAGAAGCCCCTCTTGGTGCTACCAGAGGTCTGGAATGACTCTGTTTTTTGAGAACTACAATGAGAAACATCGCGCTTCTGTTTTACTTTAAAGGAACCAACACTGCCACTATGAAGGAAAAGAACCTCCTTCAAACCTGAATTTCCGGCCAAGTCCATCTCAACCATCATCACCATATCTAACACATCATCATAAGTGGGTATCTTCAGTAAGAAAACCTGAGAATGGATATCGGATCGAAGTCCCAATTTGAATCGTTGTGCCTTCATCCTCTCATTAGATAAAATCTTAGGAGAAAACTTTACCAACTCAGAAAAACGATTTGAGTACTCAGTCGCGGTTTTGTTGGCCTGCTCAAGCTTGAAAATTTCTACAGGCTTGGCTAACATCATTGATTCTGGATATAACTGGTTAGTGAAAAGTACCCTAAAGTCTTTCCACTCCAAGACCTCATGTTCCCCAGCCATCACCATCATGTCCCACAATCTCCTACGTGGTCCCTCTAGCACGAAGGTGGAACACTTCACCTTGATCACATCAGGTGTCTCCAAGAACCTAAATAGACATTCAATCTTACTCAACCATTCCTCAGCATGTTGAGGGTCTATTTAGCCTTTTAAAACTGGTGGCTTCTATCATAAAAACTCTTGATCGTGATTTCGGAGAATATCACTATGAGGATCTATAGTTGGTGTACGGATATGAACTAGATGTGGTGCGTATCCTAGACCTTGGACAGTGTGAACAATCACCTCAACCAGACTCGAATCCACAATAGGACTCGCTTGCTGAGGTTCAGCAGCTGTTAATTTTTGGATCTAAGCTCCACGTCTTCTTGGAGGCATGATTATACACAACATAAAAAGATATAGATTAACACCCAAACTAAGTAGCATGGAAAACTATTATTAAAAGAAGGTATAACATGATTTGGATTTCACTTTATCCAAATCAAAATAGGGAAAATACTAGATCTAATCCACAAGTCATATTTCCCTAACCAACCCTAGTGACATAATGTTCATTGTGATGAGAGCTGGCCAGGAACTCAATCACAAATACCTCCTAAGTCCTGACAAGAAAACTCAAATGCATACTGTCATCAAGGCAAGATGCTTAACCTACCCTCTGATACCACTTTGTCACGAACCAGCCCGGGTACCCTGGTAACCCGATAACTGAGATGGACCTAACATACCTTGAAGGGCATGCCTGATCCCCACAGGTCGGTGACTAGCACCTGGAATCATACAACATTCAAGTGGGAATGATTTTTTCCACAAGAATGTAGAACCAAAGAAACAGGACAGTATGCATAACAAAAAGAAACTCCACTGGGAGTAATGTACCAGAATACAAAGAGGCATAAAAAGCCTAAAGTACTACAACCCATGTACTAAAAATGGAAAAACTCCCAAAGGTCCCTAATGACACAACTCACCAGGACCAAAGTTCAACAGCTGGATCCACCTCCAAGAGGCCCCTTCCCTTAGCTCGGTCTTGGAAGAATAAAGTGTAAAAATAGTCGAAGGAAAAAGTAGGGTGTGTGCCTAATCCCGGTAGGATACCACCAAAGATTCCATAAGAGATTCAAAATATAGATTATCCAAATAAAAACTTCCAATTTTCAAATAAACATGTTTGGAATTTCAAAAGCATATTTTAACAAAACATTCCATACATTTTGAAATGATGAAAAAATTAATTTAAGCAAAGGATTTGCATTGATGGAATATTTCTAAAACAATGGCTTAAGCAAAAAATTTATTTAAAACAATTTATATAAATTCATCAGGCATGTAAGGATGTTCAAAATCATTGTCATACATTTATATCTCAAATGTAAATAAACAAGTGAGGAACATGGTCATCTTCCAAAAGGTACGATAGTAGTACCCTGTTATAGGATTCCACACTCTCTATGTGAACTCAGAAAAATGTGTACACACACGTCCCTATAAAACTAGCCAAAGGAGACTCATCACCAACCCGTCAGGGATGTGACCCGCCGCAAGTATGTTTTAGAACGTTGTCGTAGCATAGAGTGTATCTAAATAACTCACTAACTACCTAAGGCTGGCATGCGCTCTTATATGATGGGCGAACTAATTTAAGAATTCTAAAAATATGATCACTCCCATTCTTCCATTTCAAAAGCTCTAATTTTATTCCATTTAAAACCAAAACAGGTTTCATTCAAAACATTCCTTTTTCACAAAATAAACCAAATGGGTTTCTATAAAATAATTTTAAGCCATTTTCACCAGTTTGAAATCCATTAAAACCCAATCCTATCACTACACAATTTATTCCCACAATTAAATTCAAAATTCTAATTCAAACCATTTACAATAAATCTTCAATTTAAATTCATCAATTTAAATCAGACAATTTCCAAAAACACACCCAATTCAATGGAATTGGGTTTTTCCAAATTTCCATGCCAAAACTATTTAAAATAAATCAACTCTCTGGAATCACGTTTTTATCATATTAATTGAAAAGAAAACTTGAGAAATTGAATTTAAATTAATAATTGAAATAAATCAAGAAAATACAATGATAATCAATTTGGAAAGTCGGGACGGAACCACCTACCTCGAAGGTTTTGAAAAAAACCACAACGGTCATGAACGCTCAAGAAAACCATACTTCTTCTTCAAGAATCCGACTTAGATCTATTCACTTAAAAATATCAAAACCAAATATCATAAAATTTAGAACCACACACATGGATCTACCAATAACAGGTGTAGATCTAAGAAACTGAGAGAAGATGAGAAGTAGATCTAAGTATATCGGAGAAAGCGATCAAGAATGATGAAGAATGATCACATACCTCAAGAATCCAGATTCGATTCACCAAGAGGAGACTTTGGATCACCTCCAGAACGATGGGAGAACCTTCTCTGAACTTTGGAGAAGACAAATCCCAAGTTAGGGATGCTTGGGAGGAAAAACAAGGCACATAGAGGCAAAACTGAGTGGGATCCACAATTTAAGGATCTCATTTAAGTTTTTTCACGGTTAGTTCGCACGGTTTGAAAAACTATGCGCTAGACGTGCATTAGATACTACCTTGGCCACCCTTTACGCACGGATTGGTCGCACGGTTAGACAAACTATTCTCTTCATGTGTAGATGCTACTGCCTCCCGCACCAACTGCACATGGTTTGGCCGCTCGGTTTAGACAACCCATGCGCCACTTGTGTGACTTCCCCTTTGCCTCAAAACAACATTTAAATTTCTCTTGACTCTCTGAATTTACTACTCCAAATTAGAGGTACTTAGAAACATCAAAAGAAGATGAAAATGTAAGGTGATGTTACATCCTTACAGATGATGAGTGTTGAAAAATACTCAATAACAGTGTATTTTAAAAGGATGAACCTTGATTTCATATGGTAATTAGATAAATAGTATATTTACTAAATGAATGGAAAACTATCCATCTATGTAAAGATCATAGAATTCTAGAAAGAAGACATTGATATAAATAAGGTAATAAATATTCTGATGCTCAAATTTGATAAAGATGAAGTTATATGGTTTGGAACCTATATATGTGTCCCATCATGACAAAAAATAAAGGCGGAGATTTTAGATGACGTAAATTTAACATCCATCACTATTTGTCTTGGATGTATGGAGATTTATTGAGTTCTAAAGATGAAATTTTTGTGGGATAATAGTTAGGGGGAGATTGAAAAATACATACATCGATGCTTGGTATTCTAGTATATTAATGTGGAATGAAATTAGTCTATGGGGGCGATTAAAACATTAACCATACCGATATATTAGGGAGAAAACATCACCATGGATTTCATTTTAGGACTCCCCAAGGAATCTAAAGGTCATAATTCCATTTTTGTGGTAGTCAAACAAATTACAAAGTAAGTACATTTTGTTGGAATGAAAATATATTTATTTATCTTCAAAATCGATAAAATATATATAAGGAAACTATTAGGGCTTTATAGATCACCACTCTCTATTGTATGTGATTGATATCCAAGGACTTCCTTGAGGTTTTGGGGAATTCTTCAGTGATATTTTGAGACAGAGTGGAGTTTTGGCACTACTTATCACCATTAAATTGATATCTCGATTGAACAGACTATTCAAAATCTTAATGTAATTCTGAGATCATATTTACTGGATTTACTAGGATGTTGGGATCAATACCTTTCGTTTGTATATTTCTCATATATCAATAGTTTCCTATCAAAAACTCAAATGGAACTATTTGATTCTATGCATGGAAAGAAATGTAGGGATCCAACAAACTGGGATAAAGTTAGTGAGGGAGGAAGCTGATTGGACCTAACCTTGTCTAAAAAATGATGGAGAAAATTAAGGCCATTTATTGACACAAAAAATCAGCAACCAATCTATAAAAGAGTTTTGTAGAAAATCATCAACAATATCCAGAGTTTTATGTTAGTGATAAGGTGATCCATTGAAAAACTCCTCGTAAGTGGTTGTAAAATTCTTAATGGATGTTAAGTTGATCCACTGATAAATTTTTCCCTTTGACATCCTTGATCATGTCAGGGTCATATCTTATTTCTTAACACTCCCTCTATGATTCTATCAAGTTCATCATCTGTTATATATCAATTTTGAAGAAGTACATACCAGACCCTTCATATGTAATGAATGTGAAATCCATTCAATTAAAACATGGTGTCTCATATGAGGAAAAACCTATGAAAATTCAGGATTGGAGGGGTGAAATGTTGTTGAACAAGACCACCCATTTATTCAATGTTTTATGGGAAAATTATAATTTTGAGGAAGCTACATTGTAAACCAAGGATGTAATAAGACAAAGGTATCCACACTTGTTTTCATTATAGTAATAAAATTTCATGGGATAAATTATTTTTAAGGGTGGTAGAATGTAATGACCCTTGATATTAGAGATTAATCCTCATTAATCTAAATATTGTGTTACATAGATTGTTTGACACACAACACCAAACCAAAAATGAACCACGAAACATTTTATTAATATAGATATAACTATAATAATGTATCTATTTAGTATTTGGTTACAAATAGAGGTAAAATATTTATGATATATATATAAACAAATATCATTTTTAATACTAATTAATTAATAAAAATAAATTAATGTAGGTATATAAATAATAAGATCACTTTATGCTTAAATTTTTTTTTAAAATGTTAAATTTTATAAATGAAATTTTATGAAACTAAATATATTATATGAATAATAAATTAATATTTATTTAATTAATGTGAAATAAGAATAAAAACTCTTAATATTTTAGAAGTAAATTTTATTTTAAAATGTTTTCAATTTATCTTATATTTATATTTAAAATTTGAATTCGAATATATTATAAATTTAATTATAAAAGTGAACTCTTTTTTGTATTAATCATATCAATATTTTATTAGGATGAATTTTTTATATTTTTTTAAGAAATTGTATTTTATTCGAATAGTACAAAATAATGTACTTTTACAAATAACATAGGTTTTAATACCTTAATAATTATGTATTTAAAAATTATAAAAAATTGAATGACCAAATTTTTATTTAAAGATTAAAATTACTCATTTAATAAAAAACTAATTTTAATTTAGAATACCAATGTTTAATGTTTTGAAAATTAAGAAATATTTATTTTAATAAACAGTTTTTTTGGTGTTTTTATTTTAATTAAATTTTCTATAGATGGAATTCAGTTTTGTATCCAATTTAAAGACATAAAATTATTATTGGCGTAATAATAATCCAATTAATTCTATAAGAACCAATTTCATTGATAATTTTACAGTAAATGCTATTTTATTCTTTAAATACACTTTTTCTAAATGTGATTTTTACACGTAATGTGTGATAATATTAAAATTAATTTTTCTCAAAATTAAATTTATTATATTATAAAAATGCTTCCATATTATAAATTAAAATATCTAAATTATTTATTCTAGGCCTTTTCATTTTTATTCATGAGGTTTGGTTACTGTGGATTAAAACTTTGTTACCATGGTAAATGTAAAATTTAAAAGATTTTTATTATGTGTAAAACGGATAAAACACGTTTCGAACACGTATGAAAATTAGTGGTTGAGGTGTTTATTGATAAAAGATTATCCCACATTGATTATTTTCTAGTTTTTAATCTACTTTTAATGTGTAACATGTGTTTTGTTTATAATAAGATTATATGTTTATGAAAATATCATCCCCTCCATTTATAACAGTGTATTTCCAATATCCCTTCAAGCCCTCACTAAAATACTATTTTTTTTGAAACTATACTCTCTTTAATTCCCATATATAACTACTTTATTTTTTAATCCAGTTAATCTATGTAGAATCCCTAATTCCTTTATTTCTGAGATGTACTCCAAGAGGAGGTCCAAACTCTCAATATGAGTACTAATAAATTTTTAGAATTTTATCTCTATATTTATCCTAAAATATTTAATCCAATTATAATATAATTAAATCATTATTATTAATGTATGATATTTTTATTATATAAATGGTATAATAATTATATACCCTTTCCCCTTAGAAAAATTAGAATTCCATTCACGGATTAGTTAGGAATACCACCTCCACAAAGAAATATATTTCTTTTATTCAGAAATGCATTACAGGGAAGGTTAAAAAAAGGTTTTTAGTGAATAAATTTGATACTTATAAAAAATTTAATATTCTGAAGATATAAACCATTTTCTAATTTTGACTCATTCCATGAAAAATGAAAACATCATCTCTATGTATTTTTTGACAACCGCTTCCACGGAGTGACATGGTTAGTTTTTCATCTCCACCCTAAATGGATAATCCAAAGAATATAATTAAATATTTAATATGATATAATTATTTAAATTTTTTTTTGTTCTTGTAATTAATGTTAAATATTAAATTCAATAATTAAGATACAACATTTCTTTCATTATTTTTTATAACAAAAACTAGCTCATCAGCGATTTAATCCTAAAAAATCAAAACAAAAAATCTCAAGGGAGGAGTATAAGAATTTATAAATAATTATGGAAAATTTATTCATATACCTAAAATTATAATGTAATGATGAAAATGGTATCAATTAATGGGGAAACATCAAAAATTTATATAATGCATTAGAAAATACCAATTACTCACATATGATGATGAAAATAAACTATAACTAACCTATAAATGTATAATAAATTATTGTAAATGAAGAGTACAAATAGTTTTTTATATTAGTTTGGTTCTAAAATATTATAATAAAATATTTATGTTTCTTATAACATAGGATAAATATATTCCATGGATGTCTATAGTAAATGGTAAGTGGTTTCTTCTGCACTAGAATTGTTTCTCAAGTTATACATATTTCTATTTGACTATGGGTTTACAAGATTGTTTTTTTATATGACGATATTATAATTACATTATTATATTTCCATGGAATTTAATTTAGGGATATCTTTTTTTTATAAAAGTTTACTATGTTAAAAACAATTTCCATCCTCTCTAAATGATCTCTTTATCTTTCATATACATTCTTACTATTTTCTCTAATTTTATACGTTGTTAATTTGAAATAAAATTTTATTTTATATTGTTATTTATATTTTACTTAATACTTTTACAATTAAAGATATATTGCTATTTTGACCATTGTTTTAATAAAGGAATTTTTAAAAATAATAAAAAGTTTTCCATTCCTGATCATACGTTTTATCTTTTAATACATACTTTTTATAAATTCTATATATATTTTTATAAGGATGATTTATTGATATTTATTTAACAATATTCTTGGAAATTATTCATGAAAACATCTAAAATAACAAATGATATATTTAAAAGTGTCTCTTAACCTTTTACTTTTATTAAAAAGTATAGAAATGTCTTATAGAAACTCTTTTATGGTTTATTTTTTCATTTTCATCTTAGTCTAAAAAAGGATTATCTCTTTGGAAAGTTATTTTCCCCAAATCACCCTTCTAAATGACTTATAGAATACTATTTTGGGGGATTAAAATTTTATTTATTAACTAATCTAATTCAGTTTTAAATTTTATTTTATACAATTTTGATGATGCTATTAAACCCATTTTCATTCCATGAGTTTTCTTGATATTCTAAACGGTTGATATCTTATGGAACACATATTTATAGATAATAATGGGTGGGGTCATATATATTCCTCATATTCATTGGATAAAATTGTATACCTCATGAGATATGTATACATGAGTGAAATTAGTTTTTCTAGCAAGAATGGGTGAAAGTGCGTAGCCATTGAAGGTGTAGAATCATTACATAATGATTCATGGACATGATTAATCTTATTCTTAAGCATGGGTGGGAGGGAGTGAGTCCTGGAAGCGATGTTTCCCTATGTTTAGGTTTATGCCAAATTTAATTATTATTATATCTTTCAAGGGAATGTTATATTTCTATTCTATATACTGATAATTATTCTCCATGGATCATGTTTAATATATCATCAATCTATAATATTTTAAAGGGTATCTATTTGTTAATTTTATATTACATGTACCTTTTTCATTAATTATCTACAATGATAAATTTTCATATAATTTTGAATATAATATTTCATCAATGATTATGTTTTCTCACTTTTTTATGATATAACCCTTGAGTACATGTTAATAAGTTTTTTCCATTATTGAACATTTGAGATCAACCATTTCTTATGTTTCTATTCTATAGGATATCAAGATGATTATAACTTATGATAAGTATATAACAGAGTCTAGATGGGATTTTTGGGGAGAAACTTTTACAATTATAGTAAAATTATATGATTATGGATCTATTACTCAAAGACACTAACCCTCTAGTTATTGGGATTTTATGTTTTTTTATTTGATATAATTCACAAATAATGGAAATAATGTAAAATAATGATATTTTTAAATTGTTTTATCTCACTTGTTATTAAATCATATGTGTAAAGTATGTGTTTTTATCACGAAATCTAGGAGTGTGGGTCTGGGGTTCCACATATTATCCTATCAATAACATTAGATATGTTAATTGATTTTAGTACTTCTCATTCATTCTTATCTTCAAGTGTTTATAATATTACTTATTCACCATTTCAAATAATGGATATTTAGTTATCAATGAAAACATATGGTGATGTGATGTTTATTCCCAGGTATATAACACATTTTTTGGATGAATTAAATGTTATTCCTATATGTTTAGTTATTTATCCATTGGTAGATTTTGATGAAATATTTTTCTTGTATTATATCTCTCTGCATAGAGATCATATAATTTATTAGGGTATGAAAATATCATTTCATATCCAAAATCATCCCTTGATCAAATATCTGAGTAAGGATAATTTTGAATTCATTGTGATATTAATTATTTTATATGGGTCTTGATTCACAATTGAAGGATATTTGGGTGAAATTGTATGAGATAAAATCAAAATTTAAGACATGAAAATTGTATGGGATTATGTAAATGTATTATTAAAAAATATTATTGTTCTTCTACAAGGCCATAAAGTAGATTTTTCAATTGAATTCATAATTTTATTTATTCATATATCTACTAGTTGTTATAAAAATACCCCCCAAATTATTATAGGAATTCAATAATTAATCTCAACACAATTCAAATAAGGGTTTCATATACCCACTTGCTTCCCAATGGGGTGCTCTGGTCCTCTATTAAAAATACAGATGAGTTAATGTTTCTTTTAATTCATTACTGGTAGCTTCAAAAGATCATGATAAAAAACAATTATCCACTTCTTCATAATAATTACTTATTTAATCAATCTAGAGTGGATCAACATTTCTCAAAGATGGGTCTTTGATCTATATATAACTAAATTTTATTTAAAATAGAGTATATATACTACAAAAACGTTTCTTCAAGATATGAAGACTATGAATTCATATTGATACCATTTAGACTAAAATATTTCTCAACTATATTCATGGATTTAATCAATAGAGTATTTAAAGATTAACATGAAAATTTTGTGGCAATAATTATCAATGATAATATCACATATTCCAAGGGTATATTCAAACATTAAGAGCATTAGAGGATTAGGGTAAGGAAATTTTGAATGATGAAACAATTTTCAAAGTTTTTAAAGTGTGAATTTATGAGGAAAAAGTAACCTTCTTAGGTTATATAATCACAAGAGAGTCTATATTTTAATATAATTAAATGAAATAGATGACTGAAGAATCTCCTGTATCAATATATGTAATAGAGTTCCATAGTTTTCTCTGATTATATGGATATTGTTTATTATTTGTGATAAATGTTTTGTAATTATCAAGTTTGCAAAAAAAGTTAACTCAAAATGGAGTCAAGGTTTACTAGGAAAAAGGATCACAATATTACATCATGAATGATAGTAATAGGCCAGTCATCATGCATGTACTCACTCTACCTTTCAATTGGTAAGGGTGTGTGATATGTAGTGAAAAATCAAAGAATATATTGGGATGCATCCTTTTTGAGAATGATATACTAATAAATTATGATACATGTCAATTAAAGGCTCATGAGAACAATTATCCAAAACATGGTCATGAACTAGATGTGGTAATATTTGTATTAAATATTTAGAGGTATTATCTATTTTGAGAGAATTGACATATATATATATTGATCACATGAGTTTAAAGTTTATATTCACATTGAAGGAGATGAAAATTCAATGAGGGATACGGTTAGAGTTAATCAAGGAATATGTTTTCTCAATAAATTAATATCATAGGAAAGAAAATAATATGGTTGATTATTTATGAAGAACAAATTATACTACCTTATACATGAATATGAATGAAAAATATATAATCATTATTGATATTGAAAATTATAGACATGGAAATTACCAGGTAAGGTATGAAATAATACCTTTTCCCAAAATATTTCTCAACTATCCATTTATGTGAAGATCAAGGAGGTTCATATAGATGGAATGTAGCGATAAAAGACGGTGGAAAATATTCTATTGTTCAAAATTGATAATGAAGGATTTATTTGGGTTGGAACCTAGATATGTGACCATACATTCCAAAACTGAATAAGTGGTTTTCATATGTGGCTCATATCTCATAATTATCTATTCACCTTGGAATCAAAGAGATATTTATAGATCATAAGGATAAATTCTAGCAGAAAAACCTGAAGGGGGATACTATAGAGTGTACATCTCAATACTTGGTATGAAAACAAGTTTAGGATTAAAATTTAATGTTTATTGGTAAAATGAATACATTACCTACACAAATATAAATATGGGATAACATTACCATGTATTTCATTATATTACTTCCCAATAACTCTAAAGGAAAAAAATTCCATCCCGATTGTGGTTTAATGACTTAAAATTGGAACACTTATTTGTTATTCAATATAATTTCAGACTCCACTTGCTCCCTAGGATATATATTAAGAAATTGGAGAGGCTATATGGTGTACCATTTTAATTTTATATATATCAAGATCTGAGGTTCATATCAATGTTCTAGAGAATTATTTATCACGAAATTGAAATAGAATATAAATTTAGAGCAATTATTATCTTAAAATATATGGTATATTTTAAGGGAACATTTCAACATCAGAATATATGATATGATTTTTTTCAATAGATTTCAAATGATGGTGTGATAAACATCCTCCTCTGGTTAAGTTCACAATTAATAAAATTCAAATAAAGAATACAAATGGAACTATATAAGGATTTATATTTTAAATAGTTATAGAACCCCAACATGATGTGATGAATTTATAAAGAGAATTATGTTGGGACTAGACCATTATTAAGAAATATCAGAGAAGGTTCAAACTATTATATTTTATGTTAAAGTTTCAAAAATTTAATAGAGGATCTGTGATAATAATAATCAATAATATTAGGAGTTTGATGTTGTGGATAAACTATTTCTTTAAATAATAGTATAGAATAGGGTTATGAGATTCAAGATAAAGCTATTTTCATAGTTTTAAATAATAATGACTCAAGTAGAGGGTGAATTGAGTTCTCAAATTTCACCTTCAAAAAAATTTAACATCCCTCTTTAATTAATTACATTAGTCTATCATCCTTTTTTAACTGATCTAGAGAGATGATGTATGACTAAGAAGGGTGGGTGATGAATCAGTTTTATTGTTTTAAATTTTCATTAAATTCATGAACTAATGTCACTTTTTATGGGCATGTTACAATTTTATTTTAAGATATAATTCACCCTTATGCTACTAAGACATGAAAAATAAAAACACATGAGAATGTTTATAAGGTTCATTACTAATGTCGATACATAATTCATGCTATGATAAGGTCAATTTATTATACCTAGAGTAATCACTTATATGGGTTTGTGATTATAATAGTAAGAGGTTAATGATCTACCCAAATACTAAAAAAAATACTTTCACATTTAAAATATAGAGGATATGTACTTTAACCCTTTTTAACCAATAATAACTATCTCCCTATAGCTAGAAATCCTCCTGACTGGATTGAGAATGGATTATACTAGTAACTAATAGTTCTTTAGTAGTCATTATCAAAAAAATCATAAATAAAATCCCCCATAATCATTATATTTTACAACCTCGTAGTAGTAAAATCTTATTCCTCAATGAATTGGTCTTTAATTTATAGAATATGATCATCAACACTACATTCAAGTTGGCCTTATTCTTTAACTCAATCCTACTTTTATTTTCCATATCAATATCTCTTAAAACATCAAGAGTCTCTATGTAAAATATGGATATAATCAATAAAATCAAATATCTTTCTTAATAAATTTCTATGATAGTAGAATATAATAAGGATAATTAGTCAATTTCTCCATATTAATTCTTTGATACAAAAATTATTCAATATTTTATAGTATCATATTTGAAAACAATCATAAATTTACATGTATGGAAGTTCAATATATATTTTAAATCTACAGTCATAGAGAAATAATTTCAATATTCGAATATATAAAACCTCCTTGAATTTTGGTTGTATGAATTCGTCATAATTCAATATCTTCAAAATGGTAAATAATTTCCTAAATAGTACTCCGGAATGACTGACCATAAATAATATTAAATATTTCCAAGTGAAATACCAATAAAAATCATACCGTTGTACTCTAATATTATTCTTATTCAAATCACTACTTGGATCCTAATAGAAAAACAATATCATGCTTTTTTTAAACATAATATCCAACACTATATCATCACACTTGGATGTCACCTAAAACTTTACTAACTACGAGCTCATATGAAAATGGAAATCACCCATATCAAAAGTAAGTGACCATTATATTATCTAGATGACCCTTATGGTTTTTAGATTACCCTTTCAATCATAACTAGTTACCTTTAAGGAATTGTATGTCACTGACGCAAAATAATAAATGATCCTTATAAAATTTCAATGACCCTTATAGATTTTCAGTAACTCTTATGATTCTCTAGGGTCATCATGACTTAGAAAAAATGATATAATAAAAAAAATGAATCTTATGAAACTGGATAAATATCCCATATGATTTTTAGGATGCCATTATATTTCATATAAAAAACCCTTATAATTATTCATATAACCCTTAAACAAAATTAGCATGAGTTATAACACATAAAAAAATTTAAACTCTGAGTTTTAGAGTGAATCCTACAAGATCTCAGAATTAATCTTATCATTAGAGTACTTGGGATATTTCTTCATATATTCCACAACCATGGATTAATATAATACCTCCTTAAAATCTTCTCAAACCATTCTGGACACCTCATATATTCATAAAAACATTCCTATACCTAATCAACACATCCTCACCAACTTATATGGATTTCAAAAAACAGTGACAAAAAATAAAAAACTTCCTCAATTAAATTAGGTTCTTCATTATGCCCCTATATTTTTTTGAAATATGATAACTCACACAATGAATCATAAAATAATATACTTTATCAAGGATAAATGTCTTAAAAACACACTATTGGATAAGAATTATTTTAGAATTTTATCTCATTGTGACATGTAATATTTTTCCAATGGACTAATATTCTCTCACACTCAAATATAATTCTCATTCAAACTTTTCTCCCATTTTTTTAGTTACAAAAACCTGGTATTTACATGAGAAAATTTTTCAATTCGTGTACATATTATCCCACTTTAAAAATCAGTATAAATATTTTATGTGGTATAACAAAAGTTCCTCAAGTGTAATGAAATGTTTGGGCTTTCGCATTTATCCTCAAAGTATCAAATATTTTCATGGGAATTAATTTGGAGAATATATGGAAATTTAGATATATAGTGGGAATAAATTATAGATTCATATAACCATTGGAAACCTTATTTTTTAAAAAATAATATCTAATTTAAATATTCATAGACTAAGAGTGTTTCACAATATTCTTATAGGTATTGTTTTCACTATGATCATCACAAATTATTCTGAGTGGTTTATCAATATTTTCCCACATGTTTGAAATCTTTTCTTTTTTTTAGATTATCTGGGTACATGAACTTAAGAGTTCCCACCTCTACTTATATTTCATAAATGTTTCTTTAAAACCTTACTTTAATTAATTTTATCCCTCTCCAAAAGCCACATTACATTGAATACCATGTCCCGGGGGCCTCATTTAGACTATATAGATCCTTTTAAAACCAACATACAATATTTACCTATTTATTAAGAATGAATACATCAATATTATCAATTTATACACCCTTTTCTATCTATAAATTTAATATGGCATCTTTTATATCAAATTTTAATATTTTATTCTGCCTATGAGTTATAAAATGTTGGAACATTATTATATAGTCAAACTAAGAAAAAGATTAATGTTTTATTTAAAAATATACTCCCAAAATAATTTGAATATACTTTACATAAAATTATATCCTCGTTCCTTGAATATTACACATTATAATTTAGTTTTTTTCTAAATACCCACATAGTCCCAATCAAATTTTACCTTTTTCTTTATGGAAAATATCTCATGTGGAATTACCCGTTATCTAATACAAATCCTCATTTCTAGAATCTACCTATTTTTTTTTTAAAAATCCAATGATACTAAATGTTTATTAACTTGTGAGATAATATATGTTTGGTTTCTTAAATTTAGACTCAATGTTTTTAAAGGATCATTTGTATCTCCCATTGTATTCTCTAATTTTTCATGCTTCTTTATCATATGATATTTTAGTTTTTCATCTCCTATAACCTATTTATCATCACTACTCTGATTTGAGTCAATTTGAATATCATGTGGTTCATTCCTAGCTTATTACTCACTAGTTTTATTTGGAATCAACACATAAACATCATTATAATTATCAAAATCTGGTTTTTCTTGGAAAAAAATGTTAGATTTATTATAAATGATTTGAAACTCATAATTTCTTACCACATTATGTAGTATATCATTCTAGAATATATAAACTTTCTTATTGAATTATTTATCCAAAAAATATACCTTTCTTATCCTTCTCATCAAACATTAATTTATTTTTTTAATCTTCCTCGAACAAGGACTAAAAAACACTCCAAATAAGCCTGTGATGGGTTTCTTCTTATACCACATCTCATTATAGGCCATATTTTAATTTTTTATTAGTATAATCATATTTTAAACATAAAAACCTATACATAAATCCTCTATCTAGTAAATATTTTAGTTTTTACACTATTTTAGCATGGTTTTCCTCATTTCAACCGAGATCATTTTCTTTCATTATGATACTCCATTTTAATATGTTGTATAGTGAGTCTATAATGATGTTTAATCCAATTATTGTTAAGGTAGAGTTCAAAGTATTTTATTTTTAACTCCATGTCATTATCATGATTAATAATATTGATACAATCTCCTATTTATTTCTCAATTATTATCATAAATATTTCTAAACATTTCCACTACATTTTACTTATGATTTAAAAAATCACATTATCCATTATTGTAAAATCAATACTGAATGTGATTGATTAAATATATACATTAGTGGAAATATTCCCCATTTTACCATAGAAATATGAATTTATCAACTCAAGAGACCCAATGGAATTTGTTCCACCCTTTAATGGCATCCTTGTTTATTTTTTTCTTTCTTTATAGGTTTCAAAGATTCCATATATTTCAATCAGTAGATAAATAAAGTCTCTTACCAAAAATATCATTGAAAAAATATATAAAATTATTTGAAAAAGGTGGCCTAATATTCTAATCCATAACTTGTACTCATATTTTTAGCTCAAAAATAAATAATTACTAGTTTCTCATATTTGTAAAAGGTTACCACTAGTTATGTATTCTATAGTGATAAACGTTTCCCCTATTACCCTCTTCAAAAATCTAGGATTTCCCCTAAATCTAATATATTTAGCATCATCATAAATATATCATGAACCAAATAAGTTATTTTTTATCCCATAAATAAACTCGATATATATAAATTTGTATATTTTGATTAAATAATAACTAATACAATTCCTTTTATCATTAGTGATCATGCATTACCATACATAACATAACTACCATAATGTTCTTCAATATTATTTATGATCTGGTTTTCTCTAATCATATGTTATGAGAATCTGTTGTCTGGAATCCATGAATTTTTCCCCTTTATAAATTATAATACCCATTAATAATGATAGATTTTTTAATTTGTTTACCACTATAAGTCTTCTTACCTTAAATATATCAATGATATTTTCATAAAATTATGTCCATTAATTTATTATCATAGTGACCTTTCTGTTAATACCTTCCACTGATTTCATCATAATAATCAATTTTTTTTGAATGGGTAACACAAAGATATTACTTTTAACAACTTACTTCTTCTCAGACTTGCATCATCTAATCTCTAGATATATCTTCCTAAATTAATTCCTTCTATGTATCCATGGGAGATAAACATTATACAATGAAATCATAATATTGGTAAACAAATACTCTATAAGAACAATAAAATCCTTTTAAACTGGTTCTTCAAGGAATCTATTTAGTATGTATCTGAATTCTATATTGTTTTCTTGATATATTTATCATCTCATTTTAATTTGGATTTTGGAAACATTTATTTCTTAATTTTTATATCATTCAATTTGATGTAGGAGTAACCTCGTATTTTTTTTGCAACCCAATATTGTCTAAATTTTCTTTGGGATTCCACTTTATTAGTTGAAAATGATTTAATATTCTTATGTGTCAGAGGTTCAATTTTTTGCTTTAATTTTTTACAGTATTTCTCAGTAACATGTGATGATTCAATATTTATTTCCACTGATGTATTCTAATGATCATACATTTTTTCAGGGGGTTTCTATACGATAAGAATCCTTGAATATTTTATATTCCATTCTTTTTTACTTTGAAGAAAATTTATACTTAGACGCTTTGAATATTTTGACTTTCTAAACAATAATTACTTTATAAAATTTAATTTATACATCATAATAATTTATTTATAGAATTTATATTTATATTTCTTTAACATAACAATTTACTTTATCAGATATTTTATATCCTTATTATGTTATGTGTTCCTCTAAAGATACACTTTAATATCAACTTTTAGCATGTGTTCTATGCAGGTTTCTTCTCATTATTTCTCATTGAGTAAGTTTTTTTTATATTTCTCAAAGAGATACCTAATGTTAATATATTTTTAAAATATTTTATTGATATACTGAATACCTGGGTAGAGTATTCATCCTCTTAATTTCATAAAGTTCTCATACATTTTATTATTTTATCCTTTCTCTATTATTAAAATATATCATGACTTATTTAAAACTTATTCCCAATTTATTTTTATAGGAACATTTATTGTCCTATTAATATTCATAATCCATGAATTTATTTCATGGGGAATCAACTGAAATATGTCAAATTTCACAACAATTAACTAAATTTAGTGCATGTTTTTCTCTATAATTACCCTATTCACTTATCCGTTATTTAATGATATAGAAAATTGTCATCTTATACTCTTCATCATTTTCCTCATAATCATCTTATTCACTAGATAACCCATCTTTCTTTATCCTTGATATTTAGTCTATTCATGTATTTTAATTCCATTCTGTATTTGGATATTCATTGGAACATTGTTGGTTTCCTCTTTCTGTAAATGAAGAGTGAGTTATATAACTCATCATGAGATAAGTCTTCCTTTCATTCTAGTTCTAATATCTTTTGATCAAACCTATTATAAAAATTTCCCCTTATATTGTTTAATAAATTTTAATATCCTAAAGTATATATAATCTATTAACGTGACTACCTATATCATTTACTTTGGTGAAGTGTTTATAAATTTTCCCATCATCTTCTATTATGATATCTTCAAATTTATCTCTCTAAATATACTATATATAATATTTTGTTTTGAAGTTTCATTCAAATACACTCTTGGTCATATAACACATATCTTTGTATGTATTTAGTCTCAATAATTTATTATACCCTTTTTTGTACATGTTTTTATGAATTGAAGTTCTGGATTTTTTACATACTTCTAGATTTCGCTTCTTCGTAAATTTCATAGGAACATCCCTACATGTAGGTGTAAATAAATCAATAAAATATTTAGGGGATTATAATAATTTTAAAATAATATATGGTTTCAGACTATGAATCTATCCATGAGATTTCATTCCATCGAATAGGGGAACACCCATTCTATGAACATAATTTATATTCTTGATTATATACCATCAAAAGAATGTGGCCTCATAGGAAACCTAATTATCTATGATACCGATTGATGTTTCAAGGTTAGATGATGTATGATTATGAAGGGGTGGGGGATGAATAAGTGGTATAATTTTAAAATTTATTTCTATAAATTAACCTCTATGACTTTTTAACATTATGATGTACTCTTCTTTTATGGCATCCCTTTCCCAAATGAAAAAAATATATGAAAAAACAAAAAACAAAATAGTGTTTATAAGGTATTGTTCTAATGTGGGTTCCTAATCCTTACTAGGTGTGGGTTATATTTTGATACCCAAAGTAATCATTATTATAGGTTCTTTATTATAATAGATATAATTTAGTGTTTATCTATGAATACAGAAAATCTATCTTTGCTATTAAAATATTTGGGCAATGAAATTTCTTGAACCATTAAAAGGAAATAAAAAAATCAATCTATACATATTCAACCTTTTGATTGGATTGGGATTAAATTATACAAGTATACTTTAATTATTCAATTTCACTCCTCAACAAACACCTAAAAAAGATCCTCCAACATAACTATTTGTTAGAACATCATAGTATTATGAGTGTAAAACATAAACAATAGGTCTTCAATTTTGAAAATATTATTTATAACACTCTACACAGTTCAACATTTTTCCTCAAATCAATCCCACTATAATATTAAATCTGAGTATATCTTCAAAATCATAGATCCTTGATGTAAAATATGAATAATAGAAAAAATATTGGTCTATCTATCAATCAAGTTTTATGATATAGTAATTTTATAGGCATCCTTATTCTTGTGCAACTTCATTCAATGTTAATAAGATGGACCTATAGTCTTTAATATTATTAACTTCTAAAAAAATCACAAATCTCTTCCAATGATTTTTCAATTTATATTTTAATTCCAAAATTACCCATAAATAATTTCTATCTTTAAATAATGAAACCTTACACGAATTTTGGGCAAGAAATATCCTCTTCATTATCTATCTTTTAACTGATCAATGAATTCTAAAAAATAATCTATCTTTACTGACAAAAAAAATTAAATAATTTCTATTTAATATTCCAACTAATATCATCTCATAAACATCTCATTTATTTTTCATTCAAACCACTACTTGAATTATGGTTAAGTAGAAAATTCATGATATTTTTAAAATTGAGGTCCAATATAACATCATAAAACATAGATTTTACAAGAAAATTAGCTAACTGGTAAGCCAAATGAAAAATTAAATTATACCTTATGAAAAATAAGTGACCCTTATGAAATTTGCATGATCCTTATAGTATATAGAATACAGTTACGAAGTCATCCATTTATCTTTATGAAATTTGATATCACTCTTTCGAAATTATAAAAGTACATTAATATTTATCAATGTACCTTACTACTCTTAGGGGTCATCATGCATTTTACAAATACTAACAAATTCAATCTATAAATGAATCTTATGAAACTGGATCAACAAGCCTTTAAATTTTTAGATGACCATCATGTTGTTAATCAATGACACATATAGTTTTTCAGATGTCTAATGTGAACTTCACTGTGGCTTCCAACACTATAAAATTTCCAACTATGATTGTTAGAGTGACCCATACGAGATCACAAAGCTATTATTACGATCAAAGAACCTAGTAAATTTTCTATAAAATTCCAAAAACTAGAATTAATAAATATCTTCCTAGAAACCATCTCAAAATAATTTCCACAACCACATATCTTCTCAAAAACATTCTAATACCTTTGAAACACATCCACAGTTGGTTCCAATGATTACTACAAATAGTTGAAGAAAAATATTATAATTACACAATTCTATTAAGTTATCCACTTTTCAGGTTATATTATTTAATGAAAACAAAGAAAATTAATGACATGATATATAGGTTTTAAATTGGTTTGGGGATTTAAAGTAACTTCCAATACTCAACTCTACTAACACCCAATTTTTTTATAATGATTTATTTAGATTCTATTACTTTTAATATCATAGATAAGTGAAAGAATATGTACCTTGATTTGTACAAGTTAAATAGATTTCATCCTATCTCTATCTTCCTTTTACAAAAAATTCATATCCTCATCCCTCGACTACTAAGAAATAGAAGTTTTCACTTTAAAATAGGACAGAATATATACAATTTGATTACAATTATGACACTCAATTTTATAGAAGTAAAACAAACAAAAATTTATTCTTCTTTGGTAAAAACATTATGTCTCTAATGTGGATATTTTAATGATCCAAAACCATATAAAAATATTTAAGAATATTCAAAAAATAATATTATTTTATCTTTTTTATTATTAATAACCCAAACATTACTAGAATAATAGTAATTCTTTAATAATTAATAAAGACATAGTAATCACCATAAATTTTGTTCACATGTATGATATTTATAATGTAAAGGTTTATTAATATATATATTTATATTATATTTTTTGAAGATAATATATATAATATTATGAATTTAATTTGAGTAAAAAAGGATCCTTAATTATCTTCTTGAAAGTAAGAGTCTCTCTATCCATTATAGAATATTTCTTATTGAAATAAGAATTTATAATTTCTTGGTCAAACTCATTATAATATCATACCATTATAAATGAACAACTTCATATTTGTGAAATTTATTCTATAATTCATAAACTTGTAATAATAATGAAAATACATAAAATTTAAACTCAAAAGAGAAAATATATTCATCTCTTTATATGAAATAATTAATTTTTATGATAAATAATAATAATTCCTACTTTCAATATAATATGTAAAATCATTCTTTCGAATATATAAGATGAAATATTTATAATTAAGATTATAATTTCCAAAAAAACATATTTTTATAATATATAAGATATCATACTTTTAAAAACATTTATATTTAAGATTAATCTCAAATTCTTACAAATGATATAATAGTATCAAAAATATACATAAGATTCTTTCCTTCACAAAATATCTAATTTATAAGAATAAATACTAAATTATTATTGATATGTAAGATCCATTTTTTTGAAATATTTTTGAATATAGGATTAACTTATAATTTTCACTTAATATGTAGGAGTAATTTCTCTATATATATAATATAGTAAAAAATAGAATTTCATAAACTAAAATATAACAAAAGAAAGAATATTGAGAATCACTTTAAAAAATAAATAAAGAACCAGAAATATAGACAAAGTAAAATCATTAGTAAAACAACCAATGACTTTTCTAAGCATAAAAAATTATGATTTTTAGGGAATATTGGTATGCTACAACCCTGGAACATTATCTTCCCATTAAATGAATTGAGAACCCAAGAAACATAAAAAAATAAATATTATAAATTAAGAAAAAATATCCGAAAATAAAATCTAGTGTTTGTTAATATCAATCTCCCCCATTTTATAATATCAAAAAACAAAGAAGATAAATAGAATTAATACACTATATTTTTATATTTTATGAAATAAAATTGAGTTATATGTTCTTTAAAAATACAAAAAATTAGAATTGATATATATTCATCTATAAAACATCAATAATAAAGCTAAATTAAATAGATGATCAAAAAATTTGTAAATAGAAAATCATAAATCATATCAAAGAAAAAAATAGACACATTTAAATTCCAAAAAGAGAAACTCAATTTCAATATAATAAAAAAAATCTTAAGTAAGGTGATTATAGAATATATCCTTTAACTGATGTATAATACCAATAAAATCAAGAGATGTTTTAATTTTTTGGGGTATTATATCTTATAAAATTATTCCAAATATCAATGTTCTAAGTTTGACAGTGGTTTATAGGATTTTTTGAAATGTTCATAGAATTAGTGTTAGCATATATAGTTATTATTTGTTAAAATTTGAATCTAAAATATTTCAAAGTGTGTTGCATCCATAAAAACTGAACATAAAAACTATTATCTACAACATAGAAATAATTAGTATTAGATAAGGGAACAAAATGTTATTTAATAATAGATCAAGAAACCAATAATTATATGAAGAAATAGTCGGTCACCGAGGGGATATTTCTATCTAGTTTATAACCACCAAAATTCAGTATCAAAATATGAAATTAAATTAAATCCTTTGGTTTTTAAAACCATAAAATGAATGAAAAAAATAAATTTTAAATTCTTTAAAATATTTTTGGTGACTTTAAAATGAGATTATTTAAGATTAGCTCCAAATCTACTATATATACATACAGGAAATATGAACTATTTTGTTCTAGTAGTTAGATATAAAAAGCTCACAGTCATTCATCATTATAACATGTTGTCTTCTTATTATCTAACATCACCCATATCATGTTTAATATTAAAAATCATATTACTCACATATTATTTACTGTTGTTAAATATAAACATTGTTATAAAGTTATTTATTTACATGATTTAACTTGCATATTCCCATAATTCATTCTAAATGATTTGAAAACCAATAATAAAGTTCAAATCATCCATCATGCTCTGTTCAAACTCTTGCTGCATGAGTTTTGAAAATTCATTATAGAATATCTATTCATTGATGACAAAAATAATATTATTAACATATATTTAAACTACAAAAATATTTGAAAATGAATTATTATAAAACAAAGTACTATTTTCCAAGGCTATAAAAACCATTTGATAAATGTAAAAAATTATTCCACATATAACAAGTTATATAAACCTATTTAAGATCTTATAAAAAATTTGTAAGATCAAAAATAGAACCTAAAAAATGAAAATTTTGAAGACTATGAGGTTTTTTAATATAAACATCCTCCATAATGAAAAATTTTAAAAAAGAGATTTAATATACATGTATTCAATTTCTCATTTATAAGGGATAAAAAATCTAGGATGATTACAATGGACTCTAACATAGAGTATGTTTAAAGGTATATTCATAACATATCTCTTCCACTTGATTATAAACAATCATGTCCCTAGTCATATGGATCACACCTTCATCATCTTGTATATTTCAAAAAATCCACATAGCTCCTAGAATCGATTAATCAAGGTTCTCTCTGAATTTTTTCAAAAAATATTCCATTAAAATTTGTTTAAATATTTTTTAATAAGAAAAAACCAATCATAATCACTCAAGGATTTATCTATGTGTTTAAGATATGAGATAAAGGTAGAAAATAAATATATATATATCTGTAACTTCTTCTACGCCAAATACCTTCATAAAGCCCTGCAATAAATTTTTCAAAAGGATGATCTTTTAAGATTCTAGGCTATATAATAAATACACTCTTAGTTTCATTGGTTCTAAATATTGTTCGATTTGATTTCATATCACCAAGTTCCTCATCATCATACCTTTTAGTATTGATAGGATTATTCTATCTTATGTTATTAAGGGAATCATCATGGTCTTTGGTGAATGTCTTCTTATGAATAAAATGATAATTTTCATCAATCATTCCATGAATGGATTATTAAAATATCATTAATAGTTTATTGAAAAATCTATAATATTTTCATGTAGTAGAATAACCATGAATGCCTCATTTATCAACCATTGGATTAAATTTATCAATATTGTCCTCAATCGTCAAGATATAAACCTTACAAATAATTTTTTTAAAGTATCCTACTTTTGTTTTTCTTTTATTTCATAACATATGGGGTGTTTTCCTTAAATAGATCCAATTAAAAAAAATTCATGGAATGTAATGTTATATTAACTTCTGTAGCACAAAATAGAGTAGTTAAACTATATTCACAAAACATGTCTCTAACAATTTCAGGAAAAGTATTATTTCCCCTTTTAATAAATAAATTCCATTATTGTGTTTTAGGAATTATTCTCTCTATACACTTATGATTAAATCAATGTTGGTATATTTTTTTACTCTAATTTTTAAAAAAATTCATGAAGATTATAAATGATTTACTTTTAATCCTCAATAGTCAATCCTATGTAAATCTAGAAAAATAATCAACAAAAAAGTACATGCCTCCTAGAATTTATATTATAAATTTTCTGAAAAATTACCTTTTAATAAGTTAATAAGGTATAGAGGTAGATATCTATTTAATTTATATGAAATAAGATAAGTGTTTCTTTCCTTTTCAGTATGCATCAAAAGACTTTTTTTCAATTTTTTTAATAAAAATAAGAAATAAAATTATTCTTAATCAAATTTCCAAATGAATAAACATAAACATATCAAATTATTTGAATAAAAATAAATGATTTAATAATTTTTTATATTTAATAAATTTATTATATATCCCATAAAGATTTAAGATATAATGTGTATTCATTTTTTGTTCTTAGTGATTTAAATTTATGAAATATATTTTTATAAATAGAGTATTCATTAATAGAAAAATCAACTGGATAATAATAATTGTAGATCCAAGGGAAACATATTAGTTTATTCTTTAACCCTTCAGCATAGATAATTTTTTGGATAAGTACTAAATCTATATTTCCCAAAGATACAAAAAAATAATAATAATTCCATTTTAATTATCCCTAAATGTTACATATCCATAATCATACATTGATAATAAATTTAAATTAGTGAAATATCTAGTCATATGTCTTGAGAATCCAACATATATATAACATTTATCATTTTTGTGGCACTTCTGAAGATATCCAAGTAGATTCATATCTGTCCTTCCCTTATTTTTATAATATTATTTTTAATGAAATAATTAGTTGAATTTCTTATTCTCTTTATGTTGAGGGAAGTCAAGCATGATATACCCAAGATAGTTTCATTCATTAATTCAAAACTCTTTTGTAACTCCATAATTATTTGTTAACTTTTTTATGTTTCTATAAAACACATTATTATCTTATATAACTTATTTAATATTCTGTAAATTTCTTAATGTTCATCACATGAATTTTAACTACTTTATTTTCCTTCATTTGATGCTCTAGAACATATTACTTATATTTTATTCTAATACTTTAAATTATAAACTTTAAAAATACTAGAATATTTTCTTATACTTTTATGTACTTAATATTTATCTTATATTTTAGCTTCATAAATAAAGGTAGAACCAATTATATTATTCATTTTAATTTTTTTATTAGTGTATATTGGTTGATGGTAAAGAAATCCATTATCTATAGTAAGTAAAACTACTAAATATTTTAAAACATGATCTAGTCCTATAATAATAGTAACCAAGGAGGAAAAATTAATTACAATTTCTATACATAATTCATTCATTTTCTTGATTCTTTCTGCATAAGATTTCATGAAAGTTTCAGACCATAATTTTACAGTATTTAATCTATATTTTCTTATATTATTAGTATGTTCATAATCAACAACAATTATTTCACACTTATGATAGGTATTTTTTCATAAAAAAACATATATTAAATTTATCTGGTTCTAATCTACATATAGTAATATTTCTGTATTTTTAATTTAAATAATACATACCCTTTTGTTCTACAAATCAAAGTTCAGGTTCACCAGCATGTATCATCTAGTGTTTTACTAGCTTTATCTAAAATTAAGGCCCAAATTATTAAGATATAGAATAATTCTTGTCTTACAATAACTAAAATTATCACCATTTTATTATGGATCTCTAACTATATACATACCTTCTAGTGGATAAACCATTATAATAAAAAGAGTAAATATTCTACTCACCAGTGAAAAGACTCAAAATCTATGCTCCGATACCAAGTCTTTTACATGTTTTTAATTATAATGAATTATAAGGGGTGGATTAAGATTAATAATTTCACCTTAAAAATAATTTACTACTCTATTAAATTAATTATCTCATCATGTATTCATTTACAGTTTATAATATCAAATGAAAATAAATAAAATAAAAGGCATGGAATGATAATTTTTTATTGTGGATTGAGGATTTCAATAAGCCCCCTTTATCCACTCCACCAACACCCAATAAATGTATAATAATTTTTTTCAAATCCTTTTACTAGGGATATCATACTTTAGTTCAACTAGTTAGATCTTAATGTATATAGGTTACAAGATATTTTTACTTGGATCTCCATGTCATTAACAACAATATGTTATACCCTTGGTATCCCCCAAGCACAGAATAAGAATTGTGCACATTAAAAATAGGATTTAATATGTATAATTGAATATAGTTATGAAACAAATCCCTATATAATTACAATAGACACAAATTTAATCTTATTCAAAGAAACATGTATATCTAAAAGTGAAGCTCTAAATGATCCATAGTCGAATATAAAAATTTCATTAACACAAATATATAGGTTTTATTTACCCTTTATAGTTTTTTATTTTCAATCACATTATCAAAAAATGAATAAAAAATCAGAATAATAAAGAAAGACTTAGTAATCAATAGAAAATATTTTCATTTTCATATTTTCTATCATTTAAAAAATTTATCATATATTTATATTTATATTTTATATTGAGATAATTTGTAAAATAGTATGAATAAAATATTATTAAAAAATAATCCTCAGACTTCAATATTAAAGTAGGATTCTTCATACCATTATGATAAAATTTCTTATAAAATAAAAACTCATAAATTATTGTCAAAATCTTATTAAAATAATATGATTGTAAATGAATTAATTAATTTTTGAGAAATATATCCTATAATGTAGAAACATAAAAACATTCAAGGTAATATATGAAATTTTAATATATATATATATATATATATGGGAAAATATAATAACATCTTCTTATATATGAATAAATTATATTGATAAGTATGAATTTATATTCTCTAAAATATCATACATAAGATCTTCCATTCCAATATGTAATAGTACCTCTAAATACATAATATAAAACATTCCATGGATAATTTATTTTACTAATATATAAGATATCATAATTTCTGAAATATTGATATAGGGGAGTAATCTCAAATTTTAAATACAAACATAATAGTATTATCAGAATAACTGATATACTATCCTTTGGAAAATATCTAATACATAATAATAAAACCCAAATTAAATTGGATACATAATATTTAATACATTGAAATATTCTTTAGAATAACATAAGCTTATAAGTATCACTACATATGTAAGATTAACATCTCTATTAATAATATCTATTACATAAATTTTTTCCAAAATTAAAATATAAAAACAGAGAGAATATTAAGAGAGGCTTAAATCAATAAATAAATAACATGAAATATAATAAGATTGAAAATATTAGTCAACCAAATAAATTATTCTGTAAGAATTAAAATTTTGTATTTCTAGGGTATGTTAGCTCTCTAAATCTATCCAATATAAAATAAATCTATTCCCAAGATAAAAAACCCCTGATAAATATTGATCATGTGTCAATGTAGATTACCACCTAGTGGTTACACAACCCCAATCACATGTGCATGATGTGTTCCGTGTAATAATTTTGAGGAAGTATATTCTTGGTCTATAAAATATATATAACATAGATGTAACACCCCAATCTTCCACGGTACGTTTCCCTTCGAATAATGCAAGGGCGTGCATTGTACGCAACTTCGAGATTTTAACACAACACAACCAATCAAACTAGCCGTTATGAATAGTAGTACCTACTTTTTAAAATTTTAGAAATTTTATCTCTTAAAATGGAGTTCATTTTTGGATTTTAAGTATCGAATTTAGCCTAAGGTGAAATTTTGGTACTTTTCGGATAACTTTAATATTTTGATGAATAGTGAAAATTACTAAATTTTAATTAAAAACACCTTTTTTAATAAAAATAATTAATAGTGATAAATTATGAATTTGAGTGGTTTTAAGGGATAATTAGAATATATTTTTACCTTTTTATCCAATGGTGTTCATTAGAATTACTTTCACTTTGAAATTGGACATAAACAATTGTCAATCTTTTGATATATATTGTTTCTTAAAAACACGCTATTTGTTGTGACAGTGGGAATTAATTATAAAATTAATTAATGAAACTTTTATGTTTGTAATTTTTTAAAATAGACATCATTTTTGAATTTGAAATATCAATTTTAGACTAGGGTGAAATTTTGGCATTGTTCTGAAAAACTTCAATTTTTGATTAATAGTGAAACTACTAAGTGGTAGTTAAAAAACTGATTTTTCATAAAACTTAATTTTACCGCTTCTGTGATTGGAATTTCAAAAATCCGAGAGACATGGTTAATATCAAGGAGTAAAATGTGGTTCAATGAGATGAAAATAATTTTTGGTGAATAGTAACTTTTTACTTTTATTTACCACGGTTAAAAGTAAATAGGGTAATTAAGGGTAAAAATGATATTAATATTACCATAACACATGTCCTAATTCTATTGGAAAAGTGTATCTCGACCGAAAACCACCTTAGGAATAAAATATTATCATTTAGGTCCACTTGGATTAGATTAGGACATTTATTATTATTTAATTCAAAGAAGAGTTAAAAGAGTTAAAATCAATGTTTATTTACTAAAACATTTTTAATATAGGGTTATACATAAGATAAATTCGATTGTAAAGATTTATTAGAAATATAATAAGATTTCATACATAATGATAATTTATTTATAATTTTTAGACATTAAATAACATAATATATCTATGACACAATGATGATTTAGTAATTACTATATTAGTGAAAAATTAAAATAATTAATATTATAAATACCCAAATAAATATAATTTAAGACTTTTAATGAATTACACTAATTTTATAGGATAACATGACTTATTAGGATTGATTTAATAAACTTATTTAGATGTAATAATTCTGTTATGAGTTTCACAAAAATCAACTATTGAATAGTGTCAAAATTGACATAAAAGAGTTTTTAAAACAAATATTATATTATTAATTGATATTAAATTCCTAAAAATATAAGGTTCTGCCAAGTGACTTATATCATGATAGGTATATCATTAAAGGACCACTTGGGGGTCTCTTAGATGTATATAGTAAGTCTATTAACTATATAATATAAAAATACAATGTGACATGGTAAATGTCAAACTAATTAACTAAGAGTTAAAACTAAAAGATAAGTTTAATATAGTGACCCAAACCTGTCTACATTCTATTGGTTGAATGGTTTTCGACCTATACCCACCTTAAACTTTGAATAATCAACTTTTGAGCCATTAGAAACCGAATATGAATTTATTATAAATTAATATTTTTAGCTTTTTTAAAGGTGCCTCTCACCCCTCTTATAAAAGGGAACTCCTCCTTATAATTTCTTTACACCGTCAAAGCCTTTTGGTTTGGCCAAACCCTGCCCAAATACTCTCTAAAATTCCCTCACTACAATCGAGAGGACTAATTTTGATCAGAAAGCCAACCTAAGGAGCCCTTTTGATCAAATCAAAAGGAAGAACCCGAAAAAGAGGTAATGTTTCCACCACCCCTTTTCAAGTTCCTTTCTTCTTCCACTTCTTCTTTCTTTGTTATTACCATTATAAAATAATAACTCCATTATCTTATATATGCTGTGATGTTATTATAAATATGGTACAACTATATTCAGTATTCTATCCAACCTTTGAATAACATGTCACCATACGTGCGTACGTACGGCTTACCGTCTCCACGTCGTGTTGTAATTGTTATTCAATATATTATTATTTGGGTGGGTATAATAATGATGTGTAACTAATTTAAATAATAAATATAACATGATAATGATTCTTTATATATGATATACCATCCAATTATTTATTATTTTAATATAAAAAGAATGATATTGCCGCTCGTGCGTACGTACAGACTACCATTTCCACGAACGCGATTAGATTCATTCTCCATCATATACATTCATGTATAATTATCATTTGATGATTTAAATATAATTTTTAAAAACTTTATATCATTATTGATATGAATAAGATACAACCTATCCATGACAAACATTTCCTACGTAACAAAACATATAAAATAAAATGAGTAAGTTAACACCCAAAACGACGATAATTCTAAGATATTATTAACAAAGCAATATTAAAAGATCATATATGATATAATATTAATGTATATGATTCAAGAATAATTTAAAAACAATTATTTCAACATTATACAGGAGTTTAACCTACCCCCAACCAAGGAAATGTACAAGGTAAGGGGTTTCTTAACTCACTCTTAATTTCGTGAGAATTCCATTGTTCGCCACATAATTATTGCATGTGGTGTAGGTGTACTGCCCATGATTGTATTCATTGTGTAATATACATTAATTTATGGTTATTTACATCATAATGGTATGATCCTTATTTCATGGGTGTTTGTTTTGTAAGTTACCTAATCGATAAGGGAATTTGAAATTTCAATTTCCACTCATTTGGATTTACGTATATTTCATTGATTATATTACCCCAAGAGTATGTGTGGAATCACTATTCATTTTATTATGTCATAATTTCCACTCCCCTTCTTGTGGATATACTTTTGATACAAATAATCACTCCATTGATAATTTCTCAAGTCATTGATATGAATTTGATAAGAGTAATTTTAACTCATTCTCCATTTGTTGAGTTAAACATCCAATTCGTTGGGGTTGTTTTTACAAGAATATGTGTGAATGTCCTTTGATTGTCTTACACTGAATATACAATCATATTTAGTGTATTTATATTTTTCACACATAATTATGTCGTTGATTTGTCCTTAACCTAAGGATACGGCCTTTATGAGAGATTTCATCTCAATTTACATTCCATTGAGACTTCTTTGTTGTTATAAGCCAAATCACTTTTATGTGGTGTATATAATGTAGTTTGACATAGTATATCATGAATTCCTTTATTATCATGATATTACAATGTTTTGATTACCTCAATTATTTGTATTCATGTGGATCTCTTTGGGTTAGAAACTCTAACTAAAATACCATTTTTAAATGTTTTAAAGACTTATTCTTCTAAATCTTGCTCATTAATGTCCATGTTTTAAAAATGGTTTTAAGGATTTATTTATACAGACATTAAAGTTTTAAAATTAAAACTCCTTTTAAAAGTTTCCAAGTGGTATGGGACACTTTGATTCAAAAATCTATTTTTAAATATCTTCTTGACAAATAGTGTGACTTTAAATGATTTCAAGGAAAAGAGGATATTTCTCTCAAATAGTTTTGATGATTATTTTCATCTATGTAAATATCCTTCATTATTCTCAATTGAGGTTAATATGATACAATAAAATCTTCCATATTGTATCGAATGAGTTATGTTTGACTGTGGATGTGCTATTTTTATACCATTCATGGTTTTTAGATAAAGTATTGACATTTCGTATGCTAGTTTTAAAATGATTGTTTATGTTATGTTTCAAACTATTCATATGAGGAATGCATTAGACTTAGTAAGTGATGGGTGGATCCCGCTATAGCTCCTTGATGCATCGGTAGGTCTCATGAGACAAACTAGTGTCTTGGGACAAGGCTTTGACAAAATCTTTTTTGTAGTCTTGGCACGAGGCCTTGGCTATGTGGTTATGATAGTCTGGCATTATGCATTCCATCATTATGAAAGTGCTTATTGATATTTCATGTGATCATTCGACTAGTAGAATATCCATGTGAGTAAGTAAATGGCATTATTTTATTTAATCTTTTCCATTTTATGCTGATGTTCATGTGTAAAAGGCTTTTGTTTTAGTTATAAACTGCCTTAAGTGTTTATGCTTATCTATGAAAGCTTCTGCTATAATGTTATCTTTACTGAGCATCTGAGATCACCCCTTCCAATGTTTTATTTTTCCCAGGATTATGAAGAAGTAATTTATGAATGACTTGCAGGGATAGAATGAGGGGATATGAAAACAAGATGTTTTTGTAGTTTTTTACCTTATGATGTAATGTAAGACTTATGAATATATCTAGTGTTTCCAAGACTATTAAACTAATCTATCTTTCGAGACTCGATCCCTTGTGATCATTCCAATGTTATGTAATAATGCACTGACTCTGGGTATCTAGGTTCGGGGCATTACAGTTGGAATCAGAAGAAGTTTAGTACAAACCTTGGATGCTAGATTTAGATAAACTCTGATTAGAGCATGTAGACCTAAGATGAAATTTGAGGATTAGTATAGAAGAACTTCCTAGAATTTTGGTATTGTAGAGATTTTTTGATTTTTCCGAGAAATACATCCCTGTCCGGATACGAGCAGTTAGAGGCGGCTCTGGCACAGATGTACCTAGGGGTAAAACCCGAAAACACCGTTTTGAGCTAGACTCGAATGGGAACTGGTGCATGACAACGGGCCTTGCTGCACTCTTGGTTACGACACTCCCGGGGGATATGCTTAGGATAATTTACATTTTATTTACAAACCGATTTAATGTATTATATATATAAGATGAGAGTAAATGACCTTGGTTAATCCTAATGTGTTTCAAATTGAGAATATGGTGACATGTTAATCTCTAAATGATTTTATGACTACTATTACTCACACAATGCTTTTTGGTTTTAGTCAATGGCTGGATTCCAAGGAAGTCATAGTGACTTTGAGAATGATGTACAAGGTGGGAACGGTGGTGGCAATGAGCAAAAAAATGGAATGTTTATAGGCGTAAAAGATATCGTCTTTATGCCAAATCAATTTTCCAAAAATATGATCAACAATATATATATTAACCAATTAACGGACTCAACAAAGAAGAGAAAGGTGATGAAAGATAAGATCTCCAGTAGTGGAGACCATGGAGAAAAAATCCTCAATTTTCATCATGCAGGAAATGTGGAAGGAGACACCCCGGAAAGTGTCTCAATGGGATAAAGAAATGCTTTACGTGCGGGAAGGAAGGACATAAAGTGAAGAATTTCTGAAAAAATTGAATAGTACGATGGAAGAAGATAAAAATGGTCCCAAGAATCCATTTACAGTCATTTGCGGTAAATTTAAGGGACCTGGCCATTACCTGAGTAAATGTCCTATTCTATAGGATATTTTCTTGGTCAGAGAAAAAGCTATGTGGAAATAAATGGCTTGATAAATGTTTAAAAATTATTAATGATCCTTGTTGAAGGGTTTACTTTGGAATAATTTTCTCTTGTATTTGTAACCCTAACGTTTTCCATGTGAGAATGATATTTATGGAAGAATTATCTTTTCTCTTGTGGATATAGTTATAAATAACCATTTGGTTTTATATAATCATTGGGTTTGAGGCAATTACAAATTATTATAATTTGGGATGAAAATTCAAGGTATGAGATAACATTTGTGGTTAAATTATGTTATGGTTATTTTGAGGAATTTATCTCATTTTAGTAATGTTATAAAATATAGTTTTTGAAAAAGGACAACATGTAGACCATGTGATAACCCGCCGCATCGGACAAAGCCGTGGGAATCGAACCCACAACCAAAGTTTGATTGGGATTTATCGCCTACCACTGGACTACGTGAAGTCCCTGGTTAGTGTGACTATTATTTTTAGTTAAATGATTTTATTGATCAATAAAAATTTGATTTGGGATCTTATGTCTTATCAAATGAATACCCTTAGTATAGGAAAATGATTTGTTGATTAAGTGATAAATGTTATTTTGGAAGTTGTTCACTCTGGTGTGAACACTATATGCCCAAGGAATATAGAATAGTATGGGATTTCATTTGAGGAGTAATGGTGGATTTTTATCTCTGTTTTAATTGTGGATTTATAATTATTTGGGTTATTTATGTAAATGATTAGGTTAATTACTTTTAAGTATGTGAATTTAAGAGTAATTAATGTCATTTGGAGATACAATTTAACGTTGAAGACTACATTCTTAATAAGTTTTGGTTTTAAATATTAGTTTTGATTATATTGAAGGATTTTATGTACAATTGGATATTTAATGGTATTTATTTAACATTGGGGTATTATTGGTTTAATTTTGGAAATTAAGATTAGTGTTTATTTCTCTCAAGGAATATACTTTTGGGGTATCATTAGATCCTGTACTAACCATTTTGGTTTTGATTAATCTCTAAAGACAATGTAAATATATAGTTCATCCTGCATGGATCATGTGATTCTATAGAAGTTTATTCTAGCTCTTCCAGTGTGACCAAGTCTTCTTGAATACTCATCGTTCCATAAAAAATGATTTAGTGGTGGAAATATATTAAAGAATGAAACTCTACTTAAAATGTAAGTATATATCTTTATATTCTTAGTCAATATCATAAATGAATTCCTCATCCTTATGTAATGTAATTTAAAACAAAAAAATGTTGTCTGTTTACTTTCCTACTAGGAGACTAATGGTCGTTTGTCCCAACACAAGTTTGTGGTTTTCTTATGGTTAACTTTCTCATGATCATGATTTCTATCCCTCTACATCAAAACTTGACACTTAGTTTATCATCCATATCCATGTTTTCCTACATGGAATCTGAGTATGGGTTATCTTGGTTGATCTTTATACCTATCTTTCTTTCTTTTAAAGTTATAGTTTTATTGACTCTTTTTCCAATGTGGGACTTTCCATTATATTCCGAAGCACAATTTTAAAAATTTCAAGGATGAAATTTATTGAAGCAGGAGAGAATGTAACACTCCAAGCTTCCACGGTACGTTTCCCTTCGAATAATGCAATGGCGTGCATTGTACGCAACTTCGACATTCTCACACACCACAACCAATCAAACTAGCCGTTATGAATAGTAGTACCTACTTTACAAAATTTTGGAAATTTTATCTCTCAAAATGGACTTCATTTTTGGATTTGGGGTATTGAATTTAGCCTAAGGTGAAATTTTTGTACTTTTCGGATAACTTTAATATTTTAAAGAATAGTGAAAATTACTAAATTTTAATTAAAAACAACTTTTTTAATCAAAATAATTAATAGTGATAAATTATTAATTTGAGTGGTTTTAAAATATAATTAGAATATATTTTTACCTTTTTATCCAATGGTGTTCATTATAATTAATTTCACTTTGAAATTGGACATAAACAATTGTCAATCTTTTGATATATATTGTTTCATAAAAATACGCTATTTGTTGTGACAGCGGGAATTAATTATAAAATTAATTAATGAAACTTTTATGTTTGGAATTTTCTAAAATAGACATCATTTTTGAATTCGGAATATCAATTATAGCCTAGGGTGAAATTTTGGCATTGTTCTGAAAAACTTTAATTTTTTATGAATAGTGAAACTACTAAGTGGTAGTTAAAAAACTGAATTTTTCATAAAACTTAATTTTACCGCTTCTGTGATTGGAATTTCAAAAATCCAAGAGACACGGTTAATATCAAGGAGTAAAATGTGGTTCAATGAGATGAAAATAATTTTTGGTGAATAGTAACATTTTACTTTTATTTACCACAGTTAAAAGTAAATAGGGTAATTAAGGGTAAAAATAATATTAATATTACCATAACACATGTCCTAATTCTATTTGACAAGTGTATCTCGACCAAAAATAACCTTAGGAATAAAATATTATCATTTAGGTCCACTTGGATCAGATTAGGACATTTATTATTATTAAATTCAATGAAGAGTTAAAAGAGTTAAAATCGAAGTTTATTTACTAAAACATTTTTAATTTAGGGTTATACATAAGATAAATTCTATTTTAAATATTAATTAGAAATATAATAATATTTCTTACATAATTATAATTTATTTATAATTTTTAGACATTAAATAATTTAATATATTTATGACACAATGATGATGCAGTAATTACCATAATAGTGAAAAATTAAAATAATTGATATTATAAATACCCAAATAAATATAATTTAAGACTTTTAATGAATTAAAATAATTTTCTAGGATAATATGATATATTAGGATTGATTTAATGGACTTTTTTTGAAGTAATCATTCTGTTATGAGTTTCAGAAAAATCAACTATTGAATAGTGTCAAAATTGACATAAAAGAGTTTTTAAAATAAATATTATATTATTAATTGATATTGAATTCCTAAAAATCTAAGGTTCGGCCAAGAGACTTATATCATGATAGGTATATCATTAATGGGACACTTGGGGGGTATCTTGGATGTATATAGTAAGTTTATTAACTATATAATATAAAAATACGAAGTTACATGGTAAATGTCAAACTAATTAACTAAGAGTTAAAACTAAAAGATAAGGTTAATATAGTGACCCAAACCTATCTAAATTCTATTGGTTTAATGGTTTTCAACCTATCCACACCGTAACCTTTGAATAATCAACTTTGGAGCCATTATAATCCGAATATGAATTTATTATAAATTAATATTTTTAGCTTTTCCAAAGGTGCCCCTCACCCCTCTTATAAAAGGGCACTCCTCCTTCTCATTTCTTCACACCTTCAAAGCCTTTTGGTTCGGCCAACCCCTGCCCAAATACTCTCTCAACTTCCCTCACTACAACCGGGAGGCCTTAGTTTGATCATAAAGCCAACCTAAGGAGCCCTTTTGATCAAATCAAAAGGAAGAACCCGAAGAAGAGTTAATGTTTTCACCACCCCTTTTCAAGTTCCTTTCTTCTTCCACTTATTATTTCTTTGTTATTACCATTAAAAAATAATAACTCCTATATCTTATATATACTGTGTTGTTATTATAAATATGGTACAACCATATTCAGTATTCTATCAACTTTTTGAATAACATGTCACCATATGTTCGTACGTACGGCTTACCGTCTCCACGTCGTTGTGTAATTGTTATTCAATATATTATTATTTGGGTGGGTATAATAATGATGTGTAACTCATTTAAATAATAAATATAACATGATAAAGATTCTGTATATATGATCTACCATCCAATTATATATTATTTTAATATCAAAAGAATGATATTTTCGCTCGTGCGTACGTATGGACTACCGTCTCCACGAACGCGATGAGATTCACTCTCCATCATATCAATTCAATTATAATTATCATTTGATGATTTAAGAATAATGTTTAAGAACTTTATATCATTCTGGATATGAATAATATACAACCTATCCATGACAAACATGGCCTACGTAACAAAACATATAAAAGAAAACGAGTAAGTTAACACCCGAAATGACGATAATTCTAAGATATTATTAACAAAGCAATGTTAAAAGATCATATATGATATCATATTAATGTATATGATTCATGAATAATTTAATAACAATTATTTCAACATTATAAAGTAGGTTAACCTACCCTCAACCAAGGAAAAGTACAAGGTAAGGGATTTCTTAACTCACTCTTAATTTCGTGAGAATTCCATTGTTCAGCACTTAATTATTGCATTTGGTGTATGTGTACAGCCCATGATTGTATTAATTGTGTATTATACTTTAATTTATGGGTATTTACATCATCATGGTATGATCCTTCTTTCATGGGTGTATGTTTCGTAAGTTACTTAATCGATAAGGAATTTGAAATTTCAATTTCCACTCAATTGGCTTGACGCATATTTCATTGATTATATTACCCCAATATTATTTGTAGAATAACTATTCATTTGATTATGTCATAATTTCCAATCCCCATCCTGTGTATATACTTTTGATACACATAATCACTCCATTGATATTTTCTCAAGTCAGTGATATGAATTTGAAAAGAGTAATTTTAACTCATTCTCCATTTGTTGAGTTAAACATCCAATTCGTTGGTGTTGTTTTTACAAGAATATGTGTGAATGTTCTTTGATTGTCTTACACTGAATATCCAATCATATTTAGTGTATTTATATTTTTCACACATAATTATGTCGTTGATTTATCCTTAACCTAACGATACGGCCTTTATGAGAGATTTCATCTCAATTTACATTCCACTGAGACTTCTTTGTTGTTATACACCAAATCACTTTTATGTGGTGTATATAATGTACTTTGACATAGTATATCATGAATTCCTTTATTCTCATGATATTACAATGCTTTTATTACCTCAATTATTTGTATTCAAGTGTCTCTCTTTTGGTTAAAAACTCTAACTAAAATACTATTTTAAAATGTTTTAAAGACTTATTCTTCTAAATCTTGCTCATTAATGTCCATGTTTTAAAAATGGTTTTAAGGATTTATTTATACGGACATTAAAGTATTAAAATTAAAACTCCTTTTAAAACATTCAAAGTGGTATGGGACACTTTGATTCAAAAATCTATTTTTAAATAGCTTCTTGACAAATATTGTGACTTTAAATGATTTCATGGAAAAGGGGGATATTTCTCTCAAATAGTTTTGATGATTATTTTAATCTATGTAAATATCCTTCATTATTCTCGATTGAGGTTAATATGATACAATACAATCTTCCATATTGTATCGAATGGGTTATGTTTTACTATGGATGTGCTATTTTTATACCATTCATGGTTTTTGGATAAATTATTGACATTTCGTATGCTAGTTTTAATACGAATGTTTATGTTATGTTTCAAAATTTTTATATGAGGAATGCATTGGACTTAGTAAGTGACGGGTGGAGCCCGCTATAGCTCCTAGATGCATCGATAGGTCTCATGAGACAAACTAGTGTCTTGGCACAAGGCCTTAGAAAAATCTTATTTTTAGTCTTGGCACGAGGCATTTGCTATGTGGTTATGATAGTCTGGAATTATGCATTTTATCATTATGAAAGTGGTTATTAATATTGCATGTGATCATTCGACTAGTAAAATATCCATGTGAGTAAGTAAATGGCGTTATTTTATTTAATCATTTCCATTTTATGCTGAAGTTCAAGTTTAAAAGGCTTTTGTTTTAGTTATAAACTGCCTTAAGTGTTTATGCTTATCTATGAAAGCTTCTGCTATAATGTTATCCTTACTGAGCATCTGAGCTCACCCCTTCCAATGTTTTATTTTTCCCAGGATTATGAAGAAGTAATTTATGAATGACCTGCAGGGATAGTATGAGGTGATATGAAGACAAGATGTTGTTGTAGTTTTTTTACCTTATGATGTAATGTAAGACTTATGAATATATCTAGTGTTTCCAAGACTACTAAACTAATCAGTCATTCGAGACTTGATCCCTTGTGATCATGCCAATGTTATGTAATAATGCACCGACTCTGGGTATCTAGGTTCGGGGCATTACAATAGAAGTTTTTTAACTATAAAATCACCACTCATATAAAGTACAACTGTTAGAGATCTTGGATCTTATATACAATGTACTATTGATCAATACGCCTATCTTAGTCAAACTTCTATAGAGATATAATATGTTTTATAAAGGGATGTGGTAAAATAAAGATATAATGATAAATTAAACGTTCAAATTTCTTCATTAGAGTAATTACATTTTAATTGAGAAGTTTATTATTGTGGGAGAATGTAATAATGATATATTTTTAGTATGAAATTCACTTAAAAAATTTACATATGTTAGATACCTTGTCACACACACAACACTAAAATAAAACAAAAAATTAATTATTAAATTAATGTTGAACATTACTACATAAAATGTAATATATTATAAGATAATTATATATTAAATAATTAGAAAACCTAATAAATAGTGCAACAATAAGTAATTAAAATTACTACAAAAGTGAAATATCTTCATTATGATCGACCATTTAGAATATACCACCAATGATAACTATAGAAATAATGAAAAAACTATAAATGTTATGAAAAATTAAAAAATGATTAAATGGGATTAATGTTTTTAGCGAATCATTTATATAAGAAAGAAATATGATCATTATATGAATGTTGGGCTTATATAGTCATTTTGCATAAAGATAAGTTCAAGATATATAGCTGATAGAGATATAAAATCATTATATATTAGAGTGATTAATGAGATAAATCATATTACAAGTATAAATAATATTTCACACACAATGTTTTAAATTATGAGATGTCACCATTTTAGTATAGTAGTTGATATGCCCGGAAAAAATAATAACATTAGGAAATTTGTGTCGAAAGGCGAACCCTATGAAATCAACAACATAAGATTTACTTATAATGATTATTTTTAAATGATTGTGAAGGTGATTTTATAAATTGGTTTTTCCATTGACTAATCTGAATCTAAACATCAAAAAATTTAGCTGGAGAAAATTAATCTATTGGAGAAGTTCAACCTCATTGAAATCACTATGAGCCCCGTATTGGCTGAATCAACACCAACAACTTCAAAAACAATTATGTCACCCTTAAGGATTATGTATAGTTTATTGGGGATTTTTAGTAGTTTTTAGGTTTATATCGATATATAATTAATAATTTAACAAATTAAATTTAAAAAATATGTATTTTTACTATTAATATAAGTCTATGTATCCTTGTACATTTTTAAATTTTCATAAATTAATTACTAAAAAATAATTAATTTAATTTAGTTTAATTATAATAATTTATTTAATATAAATTGATTGATAAAAGTCAGTAATTGGTTAGTAGATACATAATTAATTTTAAATATATAAGAATAAAATATTTTAATGTTAAAAAAATATATTTGTCAAAGAACTATTTTTATGAGTATTGGGTATCTTTATCTGGGTAAATAAAATTTATAAATGTTAAATTATAATATATTATTACTAATAAATCCATTTTATGATTATTAAATTGGAAATGAATATGAATAAAATCATTTAATATTTAAAGACATTTTTTGAGAAATTATTTTTTATGTGTTATAAATTCATATTTTAAAATATTATATTATAAATTATAGAGGTTAAATTTTGTAAAATGGATTCTATAATTAAAATTAGTATGTAAAAATTAGCTATGGTGTAAAAATTTGTATTTTTGAGTAAAAATATTAAAAGAAGGAAAAATGGTGAAATATAGTAAGATATGTTAAATATGGGATAATATATATATATAAACACAATCAAGAACAAGTTTGAAAATGTAACAACAATAGTGATGATGTTATTAATCACTTTTGTGTTTATTAATATAGTTATATTTGTTATAAAAATATTAAGTATTTTTAAAAAAAAAGAAATAGTTTTATTGAAGCACTATAATCATAAGGTTTTATTTAATAGTTTAATTTATAAATTTTATTATTTGAATTTGGAAAAAAATAATATAATTTTTTAAAATATAATTTCATAAATTACATATGGTTAAAAAAATTAAATAAATATTTGGTTTTAGTGAATAGTGTAAATACCTCTTTTTTGTAAAAACATCATTTATTTTTAATAAATTAAGTAATTTAGACATTATATTCTATTTTTAATATGATTTTAATTAAAATGATTATTATTTAATCATATTTAATCCAATTAATTACTTTTTAATCAACATTATATGTTTTTTCAATATACGTTTGTGTTTGGCTTAAAAACAGTATATTTCTGAAAACTTTTTTAATGTGAAAATATGTTTCTCAATTTTAATTAATTAAAATAATATCGAATTAGGAATGTTTTAAATGAAATTTAAGTATTTTTTTCTATAATTATTAATTTTTTTCGTACAATGATCATTATTATTCATATATTTAATATAAAATGATATATTTCTTGACCAATACACTTCCAGAAACCAGCCTTTTCATTTTGTCTGTGGGTTTTTGTATTAAATTTAATTTTTCTAAGTCTATGAATTGAACTTTTTAAAATTGATTAAATATTTAGAATAATAATAATTTATATTTTATATGAAGGTAAAATTAAATTTTTACCATAACGAATAGTAAGAACAGTAAAAATTAATTAGCATGGTTAAAGTAAAAATGAATTTACCGAGGGGTAAAACTAAAAAGATAAGGTTTACAATGAACTAAAACTTGAATAAAATATATTTTTTATAAATATTTTTAACTTATCGTTTCTAATGATATATAATAATCTACATTGTATCCCTTTGTTTTGTGAAAAATAGGGGTACACCTTTTTCGTTTCAAAAATTAAAAGTGTGCCACTCACCATACCTTTAAAACGACACCCCATATCATATCCTAATGACACCGTAAAATTACAATTTAAAAAAAAATAAAAACTCAAATAACTTTATTACTCCCCAACACAAATTATATCACTTTGATCATAAATATATCCAAATAAGGATTTTGGTGCTTACAAAAGAGGTTTTTTGAAGAAGAGTTAATGTACTTTACTGAGCATCATTATTTTATTTATTCTTAATGATCCTTAAAATATTCTTCAATAATGATTATATAATAAATAATATCCAATCTATACTTATATTTTATGATGTTAATGTAATATAAAAAATAAATGTCCACTTCCATCAAATGGGATATAAAATAAAAAATCGTAAGTACAGCAGACTACCGCCTCACGAATCGGTGTCATTCTTTTTCCATAATTTCCCATCATATCCTGTTATAATGATATATTTAAATTATATATATGATATTTCTAAAATATTTGTAAATTTTATATATTATATCACATATACCTTCTTATTTTCCATTCTATGGGTGATAATATTGTGTTGCTCGTTTGTACATCGGACGATCATTTCACAATTTGATGTGATTCATTTATCACTAACACTTTACGTAAAAGGACATAAGTATAAATATAATGAATATATGTGATATAAATGAAATAATAATTATATTAATGGCATATTTATCATTTTTAAATGAAAATATGACTACTTATTTCTTACACTAAATAATAATAACCTTGTTCGAGTACGTGTTATCTACCTCTCTACGAAGTGACATGACTCTTTTTTATCACTAATCACATGGATGATATAAATCATTAAATTTAATTATATAATATTATATTAATGATATTATTATGATAATATAAATAAAAAAAATACATACCATATCTCCCTAATGATCATTGAAAAATGGAAATGTTACTCGTGCATACGTACGACCTACCATCTCCATGATCATAACACACTTCATTTTTTCATAACCATATTTAATTATTGGTATTATAGTTATCATTTATCAATAAATATAAAAAATATTTAATTATTATCATTCTAGTTTTGTTTAAATATTTACAGCTTTTACCAATACTCAACATATCATAGTCATTTTTGACATATTAGTCGAATATCATAAAAAATTACGAAGTAATTTTAATTATTTAAGTAATTGTATTTGACAGGGTAATAAGTTAAATTAATGAAATTATACACTTGTAAAATCTTTTCAAGTAATTAAATAATTAACATATGTTTATTATGTTGGAATATAAATAATCAACATGAAAAATGGAAGTTTTGGTTAGGGACTTTGTCTTAATTTCCTTTCATTGAAGGGAAATTTGTTGGTATGCACCCATATTTTTGTAATAGTGTGTTTATAAATAACCTTTTAAATTTTATATCATAAATTTGTATATTCTAATTCTATTTAATATTTTGTTTAATGTTATATATTCATGGGGATTATGATTGAAAAATTCCTCAATTAATAAGGTTTATTTCATCAAAGAAATTATATATTAATGTTCTCATTATAACTCCATTATTTTATCATGTGTATTTTCTTCAAATGATGTTATTATAGACATAAGAGTTTTATAAATGAAATATTTTTCATTATTTCAATGGTTTAAAAAACAGAATCTTTATATGGAATTTATTTATTTCTTTACAAATGACAAAGTGAACATTTTATTTTAATATATATGGTGAGAACACCATTTCTGACACCATGGCTATTATATGAAGTTTATATAAATTTCCAATATACCATGTTTCATTCAAATAAATACCCTCATTCTCTTTTTATGGGTTTTTTTGTATTGATTTTTTTATGAAATTGTTATTTTGGAATTTAAAATTGTTTTTTAAATGAAAAAGGTATTATAATATCCAAAAGTGATTTTCATTCAAGTTGATAAGAGTTTTTAAAATGTTTTATGAAGAAAAAATTTGATAATAAAATGTTTTATTCATGATATATTACTTGAGAATTATATGAGATATGAGAGTGCCCTAATAGTTTTGGTTGCACTGAATATAGCGTATACAATGGGTGTGCTCAGATAGTTATCCAATGACTAGGGTAATGTTCCCTGTATTAACATGAAAGAAGGAGGGAGTTAACCAAATATTTATCCTATAGATATAAATATTATCCAGTTTCTTATGATACTGGTAAGAAATTTGGTATGAATTTTATACTCTATGTTTTCAAAATGGATTTGATATTACTGGTATGGGTTTTAAAGATTTTATTAATGTAAAAAGTTTCTGTGTTTCATGGAAACATTATTTGTTTATTTTTCACAAGGAAAAGTGTGATAAATGTTAAATATTTCTTGTATTTCAATTTTTTCATTGGAATAAAATTTTTTCTTTATTTTATGTCCCTTAATGTGATTTTTATACACATACCACATTTTAAAATGTTTTTTATAGGGTTTACAAATGGGTAAGGGAGAGGAAGAAGTGATGTTTAATGTTATGAATATTTTCCCTAAAAGGAAATCATATTTTATTTTTAAATCATTATATTATTGTTAATGTTGATACTAATCTGAAATTTCAACATTCTAATTTATGCTTTTTATTATGTAATAATTATTACCTAATTATATAAAACTATAAATGAGAAAAGATCTGAAAATGTAGGATAATTAATTATTTAATTAAAACTCTAGATTATGAAATACTTAAGGCTGAGTCCTTAGTTGGTATCATGGGTTGTTTTAGACAAATTTATAGTTTATGATATTGATAATAGCATACCCTTGAAATATTTCACTTTATGTGTCTATTAAAATGATGTTGCATTTAATTATTACCATGTTTGTTAATGTAAACTATTTTTATTCCAAATGGTTTTTCACAATGGAAATATGGAAGTTAAAGTTGTATGTTATTTAGTGGAAAGTATCATTCTAAATAAGAGTCTTTCTATGGATGGAATTGGAAAAGAATAAATTTTTTTAGTGATGGATTAGTTGACAGAAGCTATAAATGGTTGTGGTATATATACTTGAGATGAACCTGGTCTACTATAAAGGAACATATCTATAGTTTATAATTTCATGAAGAAACATCTCTCATCCCTCAAAGGATAATTATTACAACCCAAAATTTTCATCCATGGTTAATATATAATTTATTTTGGAATATTTCATATATTATAAAAACACACTCCCAAAGACCATATTAGTTTAGTGACTTTGGAAACTAAGAAATATAAATAATTAGTTCATAATTCTTATAAATATTTTCCTACTTATTTATTAATAACTATACCACATTTTAGATATCATACTTAATACATTTCTTTACATCCAGGGGAAAAGAATCATAAGAAAGAGTCATATTAGATGTTTTGTATGCGTTAACAAATTCATTTATTTGTTGATAGAGAAAAGGGTTACAAATAAACAAAGGCAATATAAGGAAGGAAAATTGGGAAAACCGAATAAAAAAACAGTAGAAAACTATAGAAAAAACGTTTCAATCCCTTTAAGTCGGTTTTAAGTAGTGAAGTCCCAAAGTATCAACTATAACCATGTTCACCCCCTCAGGTGGAAGTTTTATTGTACACTTATGTAGTGTAATATTTCCATCATGATTGGATATAGAGGCAAGATAACCCACCACTTAATTTCCTTTACTCCAACTATGAATAATAACATCTTGATTTTACATGAGACCACTTCAACTTCTGAAAATAAATTCTACACACCATGGTGTTTCGTGAATATTCTTAATTAAATTATAAAGGATTAAATAATCTATATCCACCACCTTTAAACTAAAATCTCCTAATATATAAAGAACTATGCCTATGATAATTTCCATATCATCGATATTAGGGGAGTGGATATCCCAAAAATTTGATTAGAAAGAAAAAATAAAATTTCCCTTGGGATCCTGGACAACTCCCCCTCTACTCATTAGTCATATAGAATATGATCCATTAATGTTAAGATTGTAACATTAGATTTGGAGACATTAATATTTTGAAAAATACATCTTCTTACTCATAAAATTAGAATTATTCTTATCTTATGCTTATCAGATAAATTGTGTGAGTGTAAAAAAATATTTGATTGAATATGTAATATATGAATTTTTTGTTAAAAAATGTTCACCAATAGTGGTTTGTTTAATTTAACGTGAAAAATGGTGTTTGTGCATAGAAAATATTTTCCTTTGAAAAAAATTTTATTTATTTTCAAAAATATCTTAAATTAATTTCCAGATATTTGATGACCTAATTATTAATTTTATATACATGTTTAAATCATATTTTCATAATTTAGTTAACATTATTTGTTGATTTTAATCTAATACCTAGGTGGTAACTATAATAATATTTTAACAACAACATTAATTTAATATTATTCTTCAGTAAAACTCGCTCTTACTTGTAATATAACAAGTCAAAAGATCTTATCATTTTGTATAAGACAATCCAAACATATTTTAGCATATAACAAATGCTAATCTAAGTGTTCTTTTTAGCATATCTTCGACATAGTTTTGCATAAATATTTAGAAAAACATGATTCTTTCCTATAACAAAATATATATTATGTGTTGCGTGAACTGAAAAAAAATGAAAATATTAAATTAATTTTTTAAAAAATATTTCACAGCATCTTAGGTTGTCACATTCAACCCCCTTAAAATGAATTTCACAATAGAAATTCATCTGGGTTTTCAATTGTTTATTACAGGAATGCTTCTTTCATAGAAACCCATATTATAAAAATTAATACTAAAACATCCTTTCAAAAAAGAAATTTCAAAATATAATGGTTACCCATAGTTACTCATAACTAGGTTTCCATATAGGATAACATAGTCGGCACGTGAAAACACGGACATGTATGAGAAATATGACTATCAGGTTCTGATGAAGAGTGATAGAGAACAAGATCAAGATAAGTTAATGACCACAAAACCATAGAAAAATAGTTATTATAAAGGCCATTTATATCGTTAGAAATGATTATAATAGGAAACAGTTTTATTTAAATACCTTTTCCCAAATGTTGAAGAATATTCATGGGAAGATATGCTAACATTATTTTAGAACAACCTCACCCTTTTTTGTGCCTTGATCAATTTCTACTTCATCTCTTATTCCAAGAAATAATTTGGAATTTTTCATTCCTAAATCATTTGAAGACCATGCTATCAATAAATAGAACTATAGGTCATTCTGTATATATTTATCATAACAAAAAGTTTAATACAAGTTATCTAATATGAATGAATCCTCATATTGTGAGATAATAATTTAATCACTAAAACCTAATCCTATTATAAACAAAAACCATTCCATAAATTTTTAACCAGATAACGCTTACAAAAGATTAAATTACAATACATTAGAAGAAAGGTCACTAAATTTTTTTAAATTATATTGGAATTTATCCTATGTATGTCATAAAGTTTCTCTTGTTTTTTCATATCAAACATTTGAATAACTTCATCATATTTTCTCTTAAAACATGGTAATTAACATACATATTTATTGAAAAAATTAATTCTTTATCAATCCAAAAATCATCTAATATACTACATAAGTCAAAAAATGTCAAAAACTATATCTATGAAAATATAAACCACTTTTTCAACAAATACATAATTATTTCCAAGGTAATCAATACCACCAAATTTACTTATTCGTATCCAACATATCGTTATACAAACATTATTATCTCAACACTAGGTACATATTAATTTTTATATTTCCCTTAATATTGTGACTCCCATGAATATCACCATTCCATTAAATCACTTTTCTACGTCTTCAACACCCTTTATATCATTTTAAATCCTCAAAGAAAAACTAATACTAAAAATACTTATATAATCCATGATTTGTATTACATAATCTTTGAATTCCAAAACATATACACTTAAATCATCCAAACTTATTCTTAAACCATTATTCAGGATTCATCATCTTATTCTTTCATGGAATGTGAAATATTAATCAAGTCTTAGTGAACCTTAACCTAAATCTAATCATGCTTCTTATGATTAATGTAAACAATACTGTTGGAACATACCATACCTTTTAAATGTGATTTTTAGTCTCTTTATCTTAAGCAGTATAACTAATATCTATACCACTTTCTTGATTATATTCATGATATTTCCATATAGAAAAACAATTTTCATAATTCACATTCTTCCCATGTCCAAAAAAATCAATGTTATCCCAGTTCCTTCTATATCCCACTATTGACTAAGACCAAAAATCATAGTGTGGGAAACGATTATCATAGAAGAAAGACATAATCAGAAAAAATTACTTATAGGATGCCTAGATCATGAAACCTGCTGTTTTAAATAAGAAACCATAGGATTATAATTAGATACATCCTTAAACATATCCTTAAAATTATCCATTGGGGTCTCACAAAAGTTTTATCATAAAGGTTTCTAAATGTTGACTAAACCTGTTATCTAATACCAACTATAACAGCCCATGATTTTCAGAAATGGATAATACATCATTTTTTATAAATATAGCATATCTTAAAAAACACACAAACAAAGACTATATTTGTTTAGTTTCTTTGAAAACATGGAAATATAAAAAACTGGTTTATAATTATTCTACATTTTCTTCTGCCTATTTCTTCATAAATAGGACCCTTTTGGAATATCATTATCAATAAATTTTTTCATATCATGGGGAAAAGTTACATAAGAAATACTGAGATAAGATTCTCATTAAGGGTAAACAATCAAGACACATAAGCATGATCATGGGAACAAGGGTATACGAATATGAGCATAACATTATAAGATCATACCTTTCATATCATAAATCATATACAAGAGTCATGGAATGAATATTGGCAGTTCATAAGATAGGAATCATAATTGAATCAAAGAACATGATTGATGATAGAATAAAATTCTCATATACTTGTGGTGTTCACATAAGCATATAAATACATTTTGTATAAGTGAAGTCTCATTTCTAAAATATATTAGGGAACTTCATCATGACTACACTTATGTGCTAGAACACACCACCATCCCCTTTCACTATCATTTCATTATAATGGATCCAGTTTCCCTATATCCCTATAGTGGATCAAGTTTCCCTATCATCCCCCAGTGTATATAGTTTTCCGTCTTCCCATAGTAGATGAGGTTTCCCCATATTCAATAGCTGATCAATCACATTCACATGATTTAAATCATTATCTCAAGAGATATAAATATTTTCCCAATGAATTTGAGGGAATATATTTCCCACCCATCACATAATAAAATCAGCCATTTATGTTCTATCATATTATAAATCATTCATCTCACTATAAATCATGAAAAGAAAAGGTTTTAGTAAACATTTCATCATAGAATATCTCATTTCAATGTTGTTAGATTCAGAAACACTATTCCATAAAAACAAAAAAAAATCATTTAAGTAATATGAATGGTATCCTTGGATCATATCCTCATTATGTAATCTCTAACACCAACGAAAGAAATACTAGATGGAATTTTTTTAATGGTATTTTTATATAATTTCTTGAGGAAAATATCCTTTCCAATTTGATAAAAAATTAAAATTATACAAAATTATCAAAACATTTTATTGTAAAATTACCTTGAAAAAATATAATAAAATATTTTATACCATTTTAAACAAAATTGAAATCTATTTCCTAAAAAACTCATAAATGGTCAATTTTAACACTTTTAAAACATTTCATTTTGAAAATAATATTTTGAAGGAACTAATATTTCCAACCAAAGAGATAATAACATTACATGAATCTTGAAAAATAATAAAAAAAATAAAATTCATGATAAATCATGTTAAATGATAGTATATACACCCCATAAGAGAGTATATTTGCATAATGTACCATATGTCCCAAAGAATATAAATTGAGATATAATTAATCATAACCCTCATAAAAGAGATATAATCAAATGGATATGTAAATAGTCATAAATATAATTATAAGTATCATATAATACATTCGTGGTAAGTATATTCACCACAAAAAGAAACAGGTTGTTAATATAGAATATGTCTCTGAGAAAGATTAGTGGGACTACAAATCTCATTACATTATGTATTGAATATCTTAATACTCATTCAAGTATCCTATATAATAAATATAAGTATATTATGTGTCTATTAAAAAAATTTCATTTATACCATACCATATATTATTTACTTGTGATCTTATATTACTTATTTATAAGCAATTCGATGTTATTGTGGCATCTTGGGTATTAATCACTTTGTTCTTCACATGTGTTTTGATTTGTCATATTTTTGTTCCTCTTAATTATATCATGTTTTCATAATATTAAGAATGATTATAATGATATAAATATCATATATATTTAATATATATTTATTTATAATAATAAATAAAATATGTAAATCGAAAATTAAATACACTGTTCAGGGAGATGGTGGGTTACACATGAATGTTGTTTCTATTTTCTTGTAATATTAAAAGAAATAAAGTAAATGAAATATATGTATATATATAATACCATTAAAATATAATTAATATTTTTTATATATATTATAACTTTACGAAACTCATCATTAATACATTTCAGGTAAAGTGGGAACAAGTCACATCGCTTTGAGGATGTGGTGGTTCACACATCCACAAACGATGTAACTGTATTTAAAAAATTGAATGCATTAAGTAATGCATTATATAATACTTATATAAGCATAAAAAATCATAAAAATCATATATTTCATATATAAATATATAGGAAATCATTTTTACCAACCCAAAAATGTTTCAATGGAAGAATATGTGGCATCAGTTCGCAATGTGGTAGTCTGCCATACACACAACGAGTGATTGTGTATCCCATTTGTGGGAAGTGTCTGTGAGTGGAGGAATAAAAATAATATAATAAAATATAGTTATATTTAGGATACATATATTATTATATAAACTTTTAAAAAAAATAATTTATGGATATTAAGGAAGAAATAAAACAAAAATGTTAATTGATGAATGCTAGCTCTTTATTGGGTATCTCCTTTTGATTTTCACAAATGGAATTATTTGGCTTGTTTTATTTCCAACATAAGGCTTATATAATTAATTGAGTTAATTTTGGAAGATATTTGTATAGTTTTTGGTAGAGACAAATAGGTTCTGAGGTGTGAAGAGAAGAGAAGAAGATGATCCCTTTTATAAAAGTGGGGGCACTTTTGGAATTTCTCAAAAGATTAATTTGTAATAAATTAAATATCAATAAAAATACTTTCAAAAAAATTTATAAAAATATAATATATAATTATTTTTTAATCTCATCAAAAAATAAATTTTATATCATTTTGGTGTTATTTAAAACCTCATCATTTCTATTATCCCTGAGTTATGTGTTTTTATTTTTAACTATTATAACAAAATTTTCAATATTAAAGTGTAAGTAATTTTTACTTATAAATAGTTTTTTGAACCATAAAAAAAATATAGGATATTTTATACCATATATAATAACCTTATACTTAATTAATATTTTATGATTTTTAAATAATTTAATAAAATATTATTTTCATAAAATATCATTATTGTCAATTTTGACATTATTTATAAAATTTACTTTATGTAAATCAATACAGCAACATAACTTCGACTAAATCCATTTAATAGACCTATAATAAGTTATATTAAAATATAAAATTATTTTATAACATTAATTAAGTCAATTTATATTTTTTAAAATATTTATAATATCATTTAAGTGATTGTTTCATTAATTGAAGAATTACTACATCATCATTATGTAATTATTCATCAAAATTATTTCTTACATAACATTTTCAAATAAACTTACATTATGCATATAAAACATTTATATTTCATAAAAATATAAATAGTTGAGAATATATTCTATTTATAACTAAATTAAAAATATAATACTTATTAAAAGAAAGAGGGTGACATTTTGTCACTCTCTTTGATTTTAATAATATCCATGTACTTTTCCTAAAAAAGTGTCTATTAAATAGTTAAATTCCAAAAATTTATGTGTTAATAGTTTAATTCAATTCATGAAATAACATTTTGTCAATTGTTAGGGTAGTTTTGAAATGTTCACTATATGTTTTTACCCATAACTAACCGATTTACCATAAATTGTGGTAAAAAAATTAATATATTTACTATTTATATTAACATAAAATAAAATAAACATATTTACTAAATTTAGGCATTACTATAAAAAATATTTAATCCAATTTAAAAAATTAAAAACACATAAGTGCCTAAAATTAATTTAAAATTAATACTATATAGGTGGTGAGAAAATAGGTTTTAATGTGAAAACGTTCAAAAGATTGAAATGTTTTTGTATCCAAATTCAATGTGAAATTAATTCAAAGAATTGAAATTTTATTATGTGATAAAACATTTATCAATTTATAAGTAATCATAAAAATAAGTTAACACTATAAATTATTTAGATGAAAAGGCCATTTTTAATTAAAATTTGGTATTTTTCATTATTTATCAAAACATCAAACTTATCATAAAAATACCAAAAAATTAAAAAAATTAAATTTTGATGTAATAAATTTTAATAATAAATTTATTTTTACATATAAATTTTATAAAAGTACCATAAATTATGTTTAAAATAGGTTCTCCACTGAAATGTGATAAAATTACCCATTTGAAAAAAACAACTTCTTATTTATAAAATTGGATTTATTATTATCTTTTTTCTATAAAATATATTAGATGAGTGCCAATTTTTATATTTAATATATAATATAAAATTTTTATTTATTCACTAATAGTGGTTTGTTTAATTTATTGAGATATAATGGTGTTTTTACATATTAAAAGTGTTTTCTTAGAAAATAAATTTCATTACTTTCAAATAGTTATTATGTTCATTTCTAACTAATTTAAAACCAAAAAATTCATTTTATATACTTTCTTAAATAATATTTTCAAAATTTAGTTAATATTATTTTTAATTTTTATTCCATTGGCTATATGGTATCTATAATAAAATTCTAATAACAATATTAATAGTATAATATAGTTCGGTAAAACTTTGTCTTGTGTGTAATGGACGGTATCAAAAGAACTCGGAATTGTGTGTAAGATAAGACCAACATAGTTTTGAAAGAACAACACAGTAATATATATTTTTTTTTATCACAACCTTGGATATTTTCTTCATAAAAAGAAAGAATAACCTGGTGCATTAATATAACACAAGAAATATTCAGTGTTTCCTTAAATGAAAAATATTGAAAAGATTAAATTAATTTAAAAATATATATTTCTAAAAAGTTTAGGGTGTTACAATAATCTGAAACATCGATAGTCAAAGGATGGAATAATTTACTAGAAAATATTTTTAAGTCATGTGAGGTTCATAACTCTTAAAGGAAACTCTTTCTGATTATCATTTTGAAGGTGAAGATGATCAATGGTGGTCATTTGTTAAGAATACTATAAAGAAATATGATATTGAATCTATAGAATGTGAAAATATAGAGATATTTTCATTGATAAAATTATCCGTATGTTTTTATGAATATAAATGGAAATAAATTCCTATAATTTAGAAATAATGATAAATATTTAGTAGATACATATGAAAAAAAATATTACATGATTGGACTGGTATGTGTCATATTTTATACATAAAAATAATAAAAAAATTAATATGTTTTACTTATGATTTAAAGCAAGTATAAAATAATCTTTTGACACATGAGAATTTAAAATTTATGATAAATAAGTTCATTATACTGAGAAAGATGACGTGGAGTTTATTGACACAAATTTTCCTCGAGATGATAAAACTAAGTAACCTTTAAGGTTGTAGGAAGTGAATAAGAATATAGATAATAATTCTAGAGGTAATCCACCAAAATATTAAAGGTGTGTTAAATTAAATTTCAAGGAATGTTTGACATGCTATGTAAAGTTCTTCCAGTGTTTCTTTTTTGGTCACAGGGCATATAACTACACATTAAAGATTACTAAATAAGAAAAGAATAGGGTTGTTGATTTCTATCCAATGGTGTGATGTTTTAGTTGAAAAGAGTTTGGTTATTATTCTAATTCATGTCCAAATTTAGTTACTGATGGTGAAAATAAATAATATCATAAACTAAAGGTTATGGAAAAATCGATTTCTACTACAAAAGCTGATGTTGGGCCATCAAATAAAGTGTTGATGGGCATGTTACTGGTTTATTCAAATTATAAAAATACCCTTTCTAAATCTAGATCATCAAATTCTTTATTTACTAAAAAATTGAACTAAATTTTGAATATCAGCCCATGAATGTATGATAGAACTTTTGGTGAAATCAGTAAGAGGAAATATTAAAGAAAACAATATTTAAATGAATCTTCCTGTTATTTTTAGTGTGGTGGTATTTCCTAAATTTCTTATTTAATTGGCCATATTATAGTTTTATATCATCATCAATATGGATTATATTTCAATTTATCAAGATAATATAGAATATAGAGATGAGAAAATTATTCTTAATTATTTCATTCCATTTATACATTACCAAGATGCTGAGAAATTGACTTGATTTGGAAGGGAAAGTTACCAAGCACATATTGTTGAAAATAAAGGAACCATTCAATTTAGTGATGTTATAATGGTGAATATATATTTAATAAGGATTTTCTTTATATTATTCATGATTGAAATGTTGATTTTAGTGTCGTTTTAGTCTTTGATTCTAAGGATCTTTCTAAAACCTTTTATCTAATATCTCAATTAAAAATTTTATAATAGAAAATAAATCATTGTAGTTATTATATAATGAATTCACTGTACCTATAACTTCACCATTGTGTTATTCTATTTTTTTATAAAAATAAATATAGTTCAATGAGAATTTTTATTAATTATCTATCATTGGATAATATCAAAATTAATAAAAAATATCATTTTCCTTATGTATATGATTTATTTGATCAACTCTAAGAAGATCTGTATTTTTCAAAGGATGATCTAAGGATTGGGTAGCATTATTTGAAGGCGAATAAGGACAAAATTACGAATACTTAATTTCGATGTAAATTTGGGATATATGTATTGGTAGTTATTCTATTTTGGTTGTCTAAATAATCTCTTGAATTTATAAACATTATGAATAGAGTTTTCAATGAGTTCTTGAATAATTTTTTGGTTGTGTTTATTGATGACATTTTGGTATATTCTAAAAGTCATGTGGATCATGAAAATAATTTGAGTATTGTTTTGAAACCCTTAAAATAAAATAAACGATATGGTAAATTAGTAAGTGATAATTTTTGTTGCAAAATAATCCTTTACTTGGAAATATTTTTTCTAAATATAGAATAAATATGGACTGTTCTAGAACCAAAGTTGTTATAGAATAGAAAACACCCACAAATATCTGGAATATTCATATATTTCTTGTATTAGAAGGTTTCTATTATATGTTTTTTGAAATCATTACTGGGTTTCATAGACCATTTAAATTGTTAACTCAAAATGGAGATAAATTAATTTGGATTAAATAATGTGATTATTATTTTTAGGAATGAAAATTTATATTGGGAAATGCTCTATTTTGGGACATGCCTTAATGAAATGGGTAATTTTTTATCATGAATTATGCTTCATTGAAGGAACCTAGTTTTTTTATGATGAAGAATGATCACTTAATTTATTATTCTTTACACTAGTTAAATCCTCTTGAGATAAATTACCCTAAAATTGTTCTGAAATTTGATCATATAGTTTTTTTATATAAAAATATTTAGGAATAATTTATATGGATTAAAGTGTTAAATATATAATGATCATAAAAGTTAGAATTAAATATTCAGTTACATGTAATTAAACATGAGAAAAAGAAGATGGATGGAACTGGTTAAGGATTATGATTGCATGATTAATTACATATTGGAAAAGAAAACATATTTTCCAATGCTTTGAGTAAAAACAAATAGTGAAACATTAACTATGTTATGTTTGGAACATGACCCTTTGGTTAATTATTTGATGAATTTTGGCCTATAAGTTGAAGATATAGGGACATCCTTTTTTTTATTTTGGTTTTAGTGAAATCAACATTGCTAGAAAGAATTAAGTTTTCTTTTTTTGAGGATCATGATTTGTTAGAAAAGGTAGAATTTGTTTAGAAGGAAAATATTTCTAATCTTAATATTGATGAAGAAGGTGTTTTACAATTTGGAAAAATAATAGATGATCTATGTGATTCCTAGTTGAAGAGAGAGCTATCAATTGAAGTTCATAGTTCTCTATTTTTTATTCATTCGAGAAACACTATAATGTATCACTAAACTTATTGTAATGTGTTTGATTATTTAGTAGGTTAAAGAATAATGAAAATTAAATAAGGGAATTAGTTAACCTATTCCAGTACTATAGTGTTAATGATAAAATATTTCAATGTATTTTATGGTTGGATTCCCAAATACTTACCAAGTTAATAATGTGATTTGGGTTATTATTTATCAATTAACTAAATATATTAATTTCCTTCCCATTCAAGATAATATTAATTTAGATCTTATTTCTCAACTATATCTAAAGGTGATATCAGTTTATATGGATTTATTCTCTCCATTGTATCAGGTCGTGATCCCAGGTTCAAACATAATTTTTTGAAAGGAATTCAGAAATCATTGTGTACTGAACTAAATTTCAATATATATTTTCATCCACAAACTGATAGTAACTATGAGAAGATGATTAATACTATTGAAGATTTGATTCATTCTTTTTCAATGTATTAAAAGGGAAATTGGGATCAATATATTTCTTTGGTTGAGTTCTCACGTAACAATAATTTTCCTTCTAGTATAACGATATAACCATTTTAGTTATTATATGGATAAGAATGTAAAATTATAGTTTTTTTGGATGAAGTGGGAGAATGAAACATAGTGGGATAGAAGTTATTATAGGTAAAGGTTAAAAGGATATAGTTTTTTCAGTATCATATGTTGATGGCTTAGTGTAGGCCAAAATGTTGTGGTGATAATCAAATGAAAGACATTCCTTTTGAGGTATGTGATCTTATTTTCCTTAAAATATATCCATCAAAAAATTTCATAACCCCTTCCCCACAAAGTGTACCCCTCATGGTCCAACAATGGGAGAATAGATATAGTGACCCTGAGTCTCACCTATAGTAGGCCTCAAGATTTCAACTAGTACTGAGGGTATAGTAAACACACAAATTTGATGCATTACCCTCTAAGAGATCACATGAAAAAGAGAGAGATAAGACATACACCAACCAAATCATGCTCATACCACAATATAAAAGAAACCTAAGTACAAAAATGTAATTTTGGGTAAGAAATACTATAAATATAAGGAAGAAATGTAAGTACCAAAAAGGAAAGTAAAGATGACCACAACTATGAATCCCAAGCATCTCCTGAAAAACCTCATGCAAGTAGTAACTAGCCTCATCTCCAACTTTCCCAAAGTGACCCGATGAATTTTTTTTTATACATAGGGTTAGTATAATAGTATACCAAGTATAATATTTCTCTAAATTCTCTCATGAAAAATTTACTAATTCATGCTAAATCATAGTGATCAACAAGTGAAACTAACTTGTCACTGAGATAGGTATGCTAAGTTCATAGCCTCACAATGGATACACTCACCAGGTCTTGCATACAAGAGAATATAATATACTAAATAATATCCAGGGAACCCCGCTTCCACTTACCCACTGGTTCTCCACTTTCCCCCAATGTAGCACATCTGGGGCATCTCTCTCAAAAAAGGATAGACTGGAGATGCCTGGCTCACAACTAGAAAAACAGGTATTTGCGACGGGGCATTTGCGACGGGATCCCGTCGCAAATGGCTTGTTGCGACGGGGGCCCGTCGCAAATAGCCCGTCGCTGAAAACGTCGTTGCAACTACACTTATTTGCGACGGGCCCGTCGCTAAAGCCTTTTTTTGCGACGGTCATTCTCCCCGTCGCAAATAGTATTCCGTATTTTTGTAAAAAAACTTTTAAAATTGTTTTTGTGACGGGTCCCGTCGCAAATACCTTTTTCGACGGTACCGTCGCAAAAACTATTTTTTAAAAAAAAATAAAAAACTATTAATAATACTAGTATTTGCGACGGGCATAGTATCCCGTCGCAAATACAATTTTTTTTTAAAAAAAATAAAAAACTATTAATAATACTAGTATTTGCGAAAGGCATAGTATCCCGTCGCAAATACTATAAAAAATAAAAAAATATTATTAATAAATTATTTTAATTAATATAATAATAGAATTATAATTCACAAATAAAAATAATAAATTATTAAAAAATTATTTTAATTAATATGATAATAATAGAATTATAATTCAAAAATAAAAAATAATAGAATATTAATAAATGATTTAATTAATATAATAATATTAGAATTATAATTCATAAATAAAAAAAATATTAATAAGTTATTTTAATTAATATAAAAATAATAGAATTATTTTACATTCAAATATTAAAATAATTCATATGTTACAAAAATATAATTAAATTATAATATTATAAAATTTTAATATATATATATAATTTAATATTATAAAATATAAATAATATTATTATTCATATTAATATTGTTATTTAAAAATATAATATTATTAATATTTTATAATGAGACAGAAACTACGAATAGAAAAAAAAATAGTTTGATTTCACAAATTTTATAACATAAATACAATCTCTAATCTGAAGGAGGGGGGGAGGTGGGGGATCTGCAGATGGTGGTGGAGGAATCTCCATCCCTAAAGCATGAGTGAGTCGGCGCATGTACTCCATCTGCTCCTGATGCTGCTGCTGCCACCGACTCGCCTGCCCCTCGTACAACTGCTGCTGGCGTCGACGCTCCTCCTCATGCTGCTGACGCATCTGCTCCTGCTCCTGTCGGAGACTCTCTATCTGTGCAGTCTGAGATCGCAACTGATCCTCATACTGTGTAGTAGAAGAAGATGCATGAGCTCCTCTCGAGCTGGACGCCGACATCGCAGCACTGCCATAATAATCTCCGGGAGTCAGTCGAGAGCCGATACCAACTACCTGGCCCTTCTCGAAGGCATACTGGGTGGCCTGCATCCATGCCGCTTCATCAAACTGATGGGCAGTGGTCTGATCTGATGAATCGGCATGACTCTCAGGTCGGGCATGTGACACTACGGCCTCATATGACTCCTATAGTTGCAATTTAAAATTAAAATTGTGAATATATTATATGCAGTTAATTTTTAAACTTGAAAACAAATAATACTGACCACGATGTGATGCTGACGATCACCTCTGAGCTCCCCAGTAGCAGGATCACTATACATCCTCTGATATACGTCGTACTCTGTAATATCGGGGTGCTCGACAGCCTATAAGAATAAAAAATAAACTGTTAATATTTACAGTTATATAAAATATTTATAAATAATGTATGTACCAGATGCTGTCTATGAGTACTGAAAGAACGACTCCCAGCTCGATGAGTCACCTCCTGTCTCCCCCGATTCTGCCTCCCCACCGATGATCTCCTCTGAAAGGCACCACTCAACTAGTGCGCACATAATCCATCCCATACATGGGATAAAATGTACTCTGGTCGGTGTGCTCTACATGACTCCTCAAAATCTGACACTCCTGCTTTCTTCATCGCAGCTTTTCTTAAATTATGCAAAAACTGACGAAGGCGATCACGCATGGCCACCTCCCATGCCTCGTGGATGGCGTCACGCATGGTATCCTCGATCGGATACCATAAACCCTACAAATAAATCAAAATATCAAGTTAGAAATGAAATAATTTTCAAAATAAAAATTATTTATTTACGTACGTACCAACCAATGGCCGAACATGGCCTGCTGCACATCAATGGGAATCTTCTCCCATGTGGTCCACGGCTGAGAGAAATAGTTGCGCAAAATAGCGCTGCCCTGTCCGACTGCTATATGCGGAAAACTGAAAAAATAATAAACATTTATTATGTGAATAGATTAATGAAATCTTAGTCAAATCCACAGGTTATCACACAGGTTATCACACCTCCGGGTGCGCGGATCAAACCCAAGACGTGGACGTCGCTCGGGGACGGGGTCAGGAATCATCAATCGTGCAAGACCGCGCCCCCTCCGCGTACTCCCTGGAGCGCCTGCAGGCTGAGGGTCATCTGCCAGCAACTCATCCGCATCGAAAGGCAGGTCAGCATCCGCCAACTCACGAAATGTGGCCTTGTCCATCTGAAACAGAAAATGTTAATGTTAGCAAATAAGTTATAATTACTATTATATATACATATATACATATTATGATTTTATATAAATACCATGGAATGCTATCAGTGTTCATCTTCATCATCATCTTCATATATGTCAATGTCATCTTCATATTCCTCCTCAACATCATCGATATCCATTCGTTTTACAGTTGCTTCATCTCTTACCATTTCAAATTCATGTGTGACATCATTAACATCATCGTCATCACCGACTCTTAAATGTGGGGTGTCGTCATCGATACTCATGTCTCTTTGTAAAAAAGATTGATTTTGAGTACTCTCTTGAAAAACTTCAATTCTTTGCACATCAGTGAAAGCACATTCACTTTGACTAAACTGATTGTCTCGAATTTTGATTTTTATTACACTCCACCAATCAGTCAATTCTCTTGATGTTGCAAAGTACTTCGCGTAATAAACTTGATATGCCTGTTGAGCCAATAAGAATGGTTCATTTACTTCGAGAACACTTTTACATTTAATATCGATGATTCCATGAGTCGGATGACCACGCACGCCTCTCTCTGTATCCAACCACCGACATTTGAACATGGTTATGTAATGTTGTCCAAGATAACAGAGTTCAATGATTTCATCAAGTATGCCATAAAAGTCAACTTCATTTTCTCGATGATGAGATCCTCTCAAGCTAACTCCACTGTTCATTGTTTTTATTGATTCCCCATATGCATGTGTGTGGAATCGAAATCCATTCACCACATATGCATTATAAGTTTTAACAAGTTTGGAAGGTGGGTTACTCAATACACACAGTCGTTTGTCAATTTTATCAGCATGTCGAGACACCTGAAAATTTGAGAAATAATTATCAATATAGTAAACTATACATTGAATGAGTTTCTAAAAGATAAAGAATTTATGTTACCAGTTTTTGAAACCACTGAGAGAAATTTTTCAGTCGACGTTCTTCGAGAGCAGCTGCTGTAATTTTTGGAATTTGTTTCTTGATATGATTATCATACAACCTATAAAAAACAAAGTTATTTACTGTAACATAAATGATAGAATAAGTGATATAAACACTTACAGTACAACTGATGTCATCTCTTCACAGTTGAGCAGAACATACGTATGAGCTCTCTGATGTTCATCATCTGAAAGCCAGCGTTCATAAACTCCACCAAAACCAAGATCTGACTGGTTGAAAACAGATAATTGATTGTCGATTTCATCAATATTTCTATCATTCTGTCCCATTCGGTTGTGTTTTGATGGATACTCAGATTCAAAATAATGGGAGCAGAAAAAAGATATTTCCTCTTTCAAATAAGCTTCTGCAATAGATCCTTCAACAGATGCTTTGTTACGTACTTTTCTTTTCAATTTTTGCATGCATCTTTCAAATGGGTACATCCATCGAAACTGTAACGGACCTCCACATTTGGCTTCATATGGCAAATGTAACATCAAATGTTCCATTGAGTCGAAGAAAGATGGTGGAAATATTTTTTCCAGTTTACATATAATTACAACAACATCTTTTTCAAGTTTGCCTAGAGCATCATAATCTGCCGTTGCCGCACAAATTTCCCGAAAAAAAAGAGACATGTCAGTTATGGAATCCCAAATCACAGAATTCAACAGACCTCTTAATCCAATGGGTAGAAGTATCTCCATTATAACATGACAATCATGACTTTTTAATCCAGTAATATGACCATTCTTTACACATCTACCCAAATTGGAAGCACAGCCATCTGGAAGTCTCAAATCTGCAATCCACTGACAAAATAATAAACGGTTTTCTTTAGACAATGTATAATCTGCTTTTGGTTTCAGTAACCTTTCTGTTCTGACATTCTCAAAGAGTTCCAATTCTGGACGCCTGCAAATTTGGGCAAGATCTAAACGTGCATTTACATTGTCTTTTCTCTTTCCTGGCATATCCAAAACTGTATGAAACAAATTATCAAAACAGTTCTTCTCAATATGCATGACATCCAACATGTGGCAGATCAACAAATCAGACCAATATGGAAAATCCCAAAATATGCTACGTTTAATCCAATTGTGTTCTTTCCCAAATCCAGAAATTTTCTGTTGGTTTATTGTGGGACCAAAAGTGATGGGAGGTAATGAAAATACAACTGATTTTAACTCCGCACCTGATAGCATTTTTGGAGGTCCATCCATTTCAACTGTTCCTTTTCTGAAATGAGATCTGTTTCTGCGAAAAGGATGATCAGCTGGAAGAAATCTGCGATGACAGTCAAAATAACAAGGTTTCTTTCCATGAATGAGCATAAATGCTTTGTTCTCTCCCATACAGTAAGGACATGATTTCTGACCATGTGTACTCCAGCCAGATAACATCCCATAAGCCGGGAAGTCACTTATTGTCCACATTAATGCTTCTCTCAGTATGAAATTCTGTTTCGTTGCAACATCGTATGTACTGACACTAGTACTCCACAATAAATTTAATTCATCAATCAATGGCTTCAAATAAACATCAATATTTTTCTTCAGATGTCCTAGAATTAGTAAAGTCAAAAAGATATATGGCTCCTTCATCAACATCCATGGAGGTAAATTGTACGGAGTTAAAAAAACAGGCCAACATGAATATTGACTACCATAAGATCCAAACGGACAGAAACCATCAGTGGAAAGGCCCAGTTGAACATTTCTAGCTTCTAAAGCAAAGGATGGATGCACTCTATCAAAATGTTTCCATGAATCACCATCGGCTGGATGATTCAAGCTTTTATCGGTTGAAATATTCTCTTTATGCCATGACATCATTGTCGCTGTATTCTTAGACATGAATAAACGTTGAAGTCTGGATGTAAGCGGAAAATATCTCAACTATTTTACAGGAATCAAACCAGACTTCCCGTGTTGTCCTACTTTATATCTCAGTTGCCCACATGTGGGACAACTATCCAACGACTCATTTTCCCCAGAATATAAAATGCAGTCATTTGAACATGCATGAATCTTCTGACAAGTAAGTCCCAAATTTCGAACCAGCCTCTTACTTTCATAGTAATTTGCAGGTAAAACATTTCCTTCGGGTAACAGTGTTTCATCAAAGAAAAAAAAAAAAAAAAAAAAAAGAAAAAAAAAAATAAAAAAATATCTGGTCAAAACAGGTGTTTGACATTCCGTTATCTGATTTGATAGCCATAAATTTTGCAACTGCTTCTAATTTGCTCATCTTGCAGCCAGGATATAATGCATCCTCAGCAGACTTCAACAACTCATAAAATTCAAACGGTACCAACTCAGGATTTGAATCTATATCAGCCGGAGTTTCTGTATGTTGAACAGATGAACCTGCAACATCATGTACTAAATCTTGAAAGTGGGATGGATCCGGAATCAAGTTGGTATCACCTGCTCTGGAACTACGTTCACCGTGTTGATACCAAAAAACATAATCTGCTTGAAAACCAAAACGCAAGAGATGTTCCCCCACTTTGTCAAACGTGTCAAACGTTCTCAATGCACATTTTCTACAAGGGCATTTTATTTTTCCTTCTGAAACAAATTCTGGATTTGATGCCGCAAATGATAAAAAAATCTCCACACCCTCTATATATACTGGATTTAAACCAGAACCATTTGGATTTCTACGTTGATTTATCCATATGCGGTCATCTAATAATGACTGTTGACGACCTCGTTGTTCCATATTTTTCTATCAAATATAAAAGCATTACTGATTTTGAATAATTTGTTAGAAAAAACACTCAAGTAAGGATTGAATATATTGAGAATAAAGTAAAACTTGTTACAAATATTGATAATTTTAATATTATATTGATTTTTTATTTTTTTAAATAATACTAATATAATTTTTTCATAAATATTAATTATATAATAATAACATTATTACATTATTAGTATATTTTATTATTAATATTAAAATAATATAATTTTCTATATTATATACAATTCTCCTTTCATTTGTGTGTTTAACATTCTGTCTCCACATGTAATATTGACATTCACTTTCACCTCTCCATTGGCGAGTAGGTTGATAATTTTGAAAAAAATGCCAATATTACATGTGGAGACAGAAAACACACAGAAAAAAAAGAATTGTATATAATATAGAAATTTATATTATTTTAATATTAATAATAAAATATACAAATAATGTATTAATGTAATTATTCCTAATTATTACTAATTATTGGCAATTATTCATAATTATTACTAATTATTGGTAATTATTACTAATAATTGGTAATTATTACTAATTATTCCTAATTATTAGTAATTATTACTAATTATTGGTAATTATTGATAATTATTACTAATTATTGGTAATTATTACTAATTATTGGTAATTATTACTAATTATTGGTAATTATTGGTAATTATTCCTAATTATTAATAATTATTGCTAATTATTGATAATTATTGCTAATTATTGCTAATTATTGCTAATTATTGCTAATTATTGCTAATTATTGCTAATTATTGCTAATTATTGGCAATTATTGCTAATTATTGGCAATTATTGCTAATTATTGGCAATTATTGGTAATTATTGGCAATTATTGGTAATTATTGGTAATTATTGGTAATTATTGGTAATTATTGGTAATTATTGGTAATTATTGGTAATTATTGGTAATTATTGGTAATTATTGGTAATTATTGGTAATTATTGGTAATTATTGGTAATTATTGGTAATTATTGGTAATTATTGGTAATTATTGGTAATTATTGGTAATTATTCCTAATTATTCCTAATTATTCCTAATTATTACTAATTATTGGTAATTAATACTAATTATTCCTAATTATTACTAATTATTGGTAATTATTACTAATTATTGGTAATTATTACTAATTATTGGTAATTATTACTAATTATTGGTAATTATTACTAATTATTGGTAATTATTACTAATTATTGGTAATTATTCCTAATTATTGGTAATTATTACTAATTATTGGTAATTATTACTAATTATTGGTAATTATTACTAATTAATACTAATTATTCCTAATTAATGGTAATTATTCCTAATTATTGGTAATTTTTCCTAATTATTGGTAATTATTGGTAATTATTTGTAATTATTGGTAATTATTGGTAATTATTGGTAATTATTGGTAATTATTGGTAATTATTGGTAATTATTGGTAATTATTGGTAATTATTGGTAATTATTGGTAATTATTGGTAATTATTGCTAATTATTGGTAATTATTGGTAATTATTGGTAATTATTGGTAATATTTCCTAATTAGTACTAATTATTCCTAATTATTACTAATTATTACTAATTATTACTAATTATTACTAATTATTACTAATTATTACTAATTATTACTAATTCTTACTAATTATTACTAATTATTACTAATTATTACTAATTATTACTAATTATTACTAATTATTACTAATTATTACTAATTATTACTAATTATTACTAATTATTCCTAATTATTCCTAATTATTCCTAATTATTCCTAATTATTCCTAATTATTCCTAATTATTCCTAATTATTCCTAATTATTCCTAATTATTCCTAATTATTCCTAATTATTCCTAATTATTCCTAATTATTCCTAATTATTCCTAATTATTCCTAATTATTACTAATTATTACTAATTATTCCTAATTATTCCTAATTATTCATAATTATTCTTAATTATTCCTAATTATTCCTAATTATTACTAATTATTACTAATTATTACTAATTATTACTAATTATTATTAATTATTGGTAATTATTGATAATTATTACTAATTATTGTTAATTATTGGTAATTATTCCAAATTATTGGTAATTATTACTAATTATTGGTAATTATTACTACTTATTGGTAATTATTACTAATTATTGGTAATTATTACTACTTATTGGTAATTATTACTAATTATTGGTAATTATTACTAATTATTGATAATTATTACTAATTATTACTAATTATTGGTAATTATTACTAATTATTACTAATTATTCTTAATTATTGATAATTATTGATAATTGTTCCTAATTATTAGTAATTAAATGAATAATTATCAATAATTAGAAATAATTACCAATAATTACAAATAATAACATTATTAATATATTTTATTATTAATATTAAAATAATATAATTTTCTAATTTATATACAATTCTCCTTTCATCTGTGCGTTTTCTATCTCCACATACAAATAATACATGTGAAGACAGCAAACACACAGATGAAAAAAGAATTGTATATATATAAAAAATTATATTATTTTAATATTAATAATAAAATAAACTAATAATGTAATAATGTTATTACCTAATTATTGGTATTTATTACTAATTATTAATATTTATTCTTAATTATTAAAAATTATTACTAATTATTCCTAATTACCATTAACTATAAACAATACTAATAATTTAAATTTATTAAGTAATAAAACAATGTAAACATAATTAAATTACAACTAATTAATAATAATTGAAACTAATAAAAAATTAAAAATAAATAAAAAATTAAAATGAACATAAATACCTTGAAAATTGATCTGCTCTAATCGTTCTTCAAAACATTAATATCAGCTCCGGAGAAAAAAATTAAACTGGAGAAAAACTCAACTCTAAAAATAAAATCTTGAGAGAAGGAGAAGATAAGGAATGAGAATGAAATGAAAAAAACGGATGGGGGTATTTATAGGTTAGATTATTTGCGACGGGCCCATTTGCGACGGGTATCCCGTCGCAAATAGTATTATTTGCGACGGTGCCCGTCGCAAATAACTTAGACAACATTTATTACGGTCAACTGGTAAATAGTTATTTGCGACGGGACCCGTCGCAAATAACCACCTGCCGACATACTATTTGCGACGGGGGAATATACCCGTCGCAAATACCTTTTACCGCCGCCGGTTATTTGCGACGGGAATATTCCCCCGTCGCAAATAAGTTTCCCGCGATTTGGCGCGCAAACCGCGCCAGTCCTTTTGCGACGGGGAAAGCTGTCCCGTTGCAAAAGGCTACTTATTTGCGACGGGCAAATAATCCCGTCGCAAATACGTTTTTCACGCGACTATTTGCGACGGGATTAAATCCCGTCGCAAATAACCCGTCGCAAATGCCCTTTTTTCCGTAGTGGCTGAAGCACCACATCATGCACCTCGTTCAAAACACCACCAAATCCACATATCCAAAAGTAACTTGGTAGTTTCCAAGATCCATCATAGTGTATCATACATCATTTATTATACCTCAAGCCACTAAAATCCTTACATTGAGTAAGGATCCTCTAGCCATCACAGCCTATACACGTTATACCTATAGTAGTCCATATGAACTATATCCAAAAGATATGTGTATGAAATAACCACAAGACATTACATCCATCTACACTCATATATGGGGAAAACCCACCATTCATACCAGCACATGTAACTACTAAGAGAATATAGCAGTTCCTAAGGTGGTAGTCGACAATCCATCCTCCCACTAGGATGTTGGGGAAATCACCCCCATGGATCAGAATCCCCAGGGTGTCAGTCTCCCTAACCTATAGGGTATAGTAGTGTATGAAACACAAAAAATACAATATATAATATAGATTACATCCACACTATGAGAAGAACCTATCCTCATATAAAATTATAGATAACCTCTCTCAGACTCTCATCTATCATTGCTAAGACCATATATCCTGTAAGCAGACATCCATTTAATGAGATAAATTAAGTCAATTTATACTTTTTTATCATTTTCTCTTTACATTAATTAATTATTTAAAAATTAATTGACAATTATCATTCTTCGTGTCTCATTACATCTATATCACAATAATGTTTCATGCCCTATAGGAATAACCCAACCGAGTCCAGGACATCTATGAAATATAACCTCCGAATTTCATCGTATAAAGCTCCATCAGTATGGGTTAAACATTTATTCATTTATTAACAACATTAACACATAATTTAATTCTATTTATTCTAGGAAAAAAATTTAATGCTACCAAAAACAAGGGACTCCACATGGTGAGTATATGAACTACCCATCAAGTCTTTTCCACCGATAACAGGAGCGTAGACCCAGCTAATCATGATAATATAAACATGATAGAACATGGAATACCCTATGAATATTTGTCTCCTTTGGAAGGAGGTTATGTAAACCATATACCTCAATTAGTGGTGAAACTAATGAAAATAATCAAACAATAGATTCAAATAAGCATAAAACTTCTATATGAACTGGTAAGCCCAACTTCAACCCATTATATCATCTATGTTTTCCTCCCTGACTCCCATATGCATAAATCAATGTATCTCACCACTCCCGACATCAACTAATGCCACAAAAACTGGTCATCCCTACCCCACATACAACAACATTGCTCTTTACTATGTCATCCAACGCACATATCAAATCAAAATATGTAGGAAACATACATTAAAACTAGTATATTGGACCTAAAATAAATAATTCATCCATCACAAACAATGATCTCTCATGAATCCAATGAATAAGGACCTTGGAATTTACAAGAAATAGGATAAATCATAACCTAAAAGGCATTATATTTTATCACCCAAATGGTTCATCTTCAATCTTTAATTAAATGTTTCATAATTTATTGGTTTGATGTACCAAAAACCTAAGCACCAAGATATAAAATCTATCAGAAATTAATTAAATAATTAATTTATCATTCCTTTATTTATTTTATCAACATGAATCAACAAGATTTAAGTTCTCAACTAATTCAATTAAACATACAGACTTTCAACCATTTTAGTATCATCTAATTTCCCCAAAAACAATAGGATTCATTAAAAATTACTCTTTGTATTTTATCCAATTTATTGTTAATTAATTACATCTTTATGTTTTTTATTGATTTACATTAAGAAAAACTTGTTAATACAAGGAATACATAGTTATCTCCCCATCTATAAAATCAAGAGGCAAACTATTATTAGGGTAAAAATATGTTATATCGCTATGCGATCGATAAAAATCCTTTAATCCATTTCAATTAGTTATTAAGAAAATTTTATTATGATACATGGTGATAAATAATGATAGAACTATGGTTGAACATAAATAAATATAAAAGTAGTGAATACCCTAACTCAAAAGGTCACCAACGTTCTTCGCACATGAACTGACTAGGAAATGGGTCGCAATCATATCTCTGGCAACAACTGCATCCCCGCAAGGGCTACACGACACCATCACACAATCAAAAAAAATAAAACTCTATTAGAACCATGGAGATCTTCTTCCATCACATGGAAAGGAGAAATCGGAGGAAATATATCAAAGAAACCAAAACAAATGTGGTATATCATACCATTGATTGAAGAAGAATCACTATAGATCGAAGGTGGGAAGCCCATCATCTATTCTTGTTGAAGGAATTAACAAGACATTAAACATGGAACTACTAGAAATTTGGGTTATATCCATGGTTTGAAACAGTGGATATAATCCCAAAAACCAATATTATTGGTTATATCCACGGTTCAATGAACTGTGGTAGGTATTGGTGTGGCTATAGGACTTGGCCTATAGCCACTATTTCAAATCATGTCTAAAACATTATATCCATGGTTGAAACCATGGCTAGAATATCATAGCCATGTTTTGAATCATTCCTAAAGACCTATACCCACATTTTCAAACGGTAGAAGAAGCTCAATCCACACATTGCATATATCAACGGTTTGGAACCGTGGATAGAGGGATTCATCCACGGTTCAAACCGCGACTAGAAAGCTTTAGTCGTGGTTTGAAACTATGGCTAAATCTCATCACAATTAATGAAAAACCCACCCTCTTGTAGTATCATACCACTCCCCTTCCTGGACAACCACCCTGTAGTAGCCCACCACTCTACTTCCTGGAAATCCCCCCACACCTCCCTTGTAGCATCCACCACCCCACTTGCAGTAGCCCCCACCCCTTGTAGCAGCCCACCAATCCCCTTATTAGACACCCCCACCCTCCCCTTGCAGTATCCCCCTACCCCAATTGCAGCAGCCCACCCCACTTACAGCATCAAACCACTCACCTTGCACCCCCTTGCAGCATCCCACCACTCCCCTTTTTGGATACCTCCCCTCAGACAACCCACCCTCACCCATGGACACCACCAGTAGACACCCCCCTGAACCCCCTTGAAGACCTCGCACTTTACACCCCCATGGACCACCCTGGACATCCCCCGGGACACCCCCTTCCTGGATACCACCCCCACGGACACCCCCCACAAGACTCCCTGGACACCCTGCCCCCAGACACCCCCACTAGACGCCCACCTGGACCCTCCAATACACCCCCACTAGACGCCCCAAGGACACCCCCTTCCCGGACAGCCCCTTGGACACCCCTAGACCCCCCTGGACACCCCCCCCCCCCCCAGACTCCCCTCACCCCCTAGACACACCCTAGACCCCCCGCCCCCCTGGACACCCCCAATGGACCCTGGACACCCCTAGACACCCTCCACTGGACCCCCTAGACACCCCCACCCCATGGACACCACCATGAATTCATATACATGAATCTTAAGAAAAGGAAAAAAGAAAAAGGAAAAAGGAAAACTATAAACTGAGAGAATGTAAAAAATAATTTTTCTAAAAAAATATATAAAGGTACAGGATTCAGAAGCTCACACTAGGGGGTCAACTATCCAACCATTAAATAGAGTAATGTCCAAATGATCAAATATTGTACCACCTGCAGAGACACCCCCACCCCGCAAACCCATGTCCCACTGCACCCCCCCTCGGCACAGCCCCCTTGCACCCCCTTGTCCACTTGCACACCCCCTCCCACGGACACCTGCACATCCCCATTAAGGACACCCCTTTCTCCACCCCTAAATTACACCCCCCACACACCCATGCACCCTACATAGACCCACTTGAAACCCCCCTAAAAATATCTTACACCCCCCTGCACGTCCCCCTTGAACCCCCCTAAAAACACCTTACACCCCCCCCCCCACACAGCCCCCCTTTCACCCCCACACATCAACCCCTTGCACCCCCTTTCCCCTTTCACCCCCTACCCACAACTAAAACACCTCTTACACCCCCTACACACCCATGACCCCCTGCACCCCCCCCCCATAGACCCCATGCACCCCCTGCTAAACCCCCCTTGCACCCACCCCCTTCTAGACACCCCCTTATAGACAGACCCCCCCACCTCATTAACAACTTCCACATTACCTTGTTCATAATTATTAAACTAAATCATTATTAACATACTCCAAAATACCACTTAGTGAGGTGGTCATGAATTTATACAAACTTGAACTATCATAACATGAGAATATGTTTATTCTCAGAAAAGGAATAGTGCATGATATATTATTGTTGCAAATTATGATTATCAAGTGATGTAAGTGTTTTTATGACACTGTAAAAATATAATGAAATATGATATTTCACTGTTGTAAATCAAATAATAAGAAACATGAAATAATATATTACATTAGTAATAATACATATTAATCCTATAAATCTTCATCAATAAGATGAATATGTTGAAAGAATAACATTTTGTAGAGTAAATGTTGTGAAAGTTTTGAGTATCAGTATGCAAAGTACCATATTAATCTATTATATTCAATAAGGGATTGAACAACATAAGTTGGTAGTGAACCCAATTACCATTTGTAAATAAAATGAAGAAAAAATCATATGGATGAAAAGTAATTAGGTTCCTTAAATAGTTACATAACATATTGAAAATTACTTATCAGGTATTATTTATGAAATATCTTCTCAATGATACTAACCAAAGGAGATAAATTTTTAATAGAAACTGGGTAACTGCTTCGACTATCGGAGGGGACTACTACAAGGGATTGAGAAAAGAGTAAATGAATGAAAAAGAGAAACCCAATGACAATAAATAACAAATCAGAGGGGACTAGCATATACAATGAAACCCAATGAAAACCTTTATAGCACTCTTTTAGTTCTAGATTCATTTATTGGTCTACAACTTCCTTTGTGGCCTGGAATATACCTTTTACTCAGTAATATGTATTTTTCATCCTTATATCTAAAAATCACACATTTTAAAACATAGTTTAAAAAAGTAAGTGTATGTTATATTAAAAAATATGTAAATAAACAAATCACACATTTTTATAGAGTATTATTGTCAAACAAATATGTAAGACAACACATCACAAACACATCACAATGTATTGATGAGCTGTTCAAAAACAATACATTCTTTTTCATGGATTTTATCTTCATTTTTTGTGATGTTTCGCAGCAATAATCTTACAAACAAATCACAAACTATTCCAAGAAATGTTAAATAGAATATTGTTCTGTTGTTACAATCACAATTGGGAAAGTATTTATGTTCACATTTTTATAGATCATTTCTGTTTTCACATTCAAATGTAATTTTTCCTACTCAAAAACATTACTTTTAAATAATTATTGTTGTTTAACACAATGTGTGATTTGGGGTTTTACATTATTTAAATTTTTGATTTTTGAAAATGTGAAACAACAATACTCTTAAATGTATATAAAAATGTGAAACAACAATAAATACACCAATACAATTTTATAGAGTATTGTGGTGATTTTTTACATAGTTGTGTTGTTCACAAACATAGACTAAAAATGTGTTGCATAAGACTTAAAAAAATTTAATTACTAAAATGAAAATCATCATGTCTTGAATTTATGAAAAAATGTGATTTGTGTTTGGAATTTAACTGTGCATTCCAAAAAACAATCAAAGTTGACTATGAGAAATTCTATGTTGTGAAGCTAGGTCAAGTACCTGGAATCATTATTTGAAAAATACCATTGAAATCCAGCGACAATGGATGATTATTCGTTGACAATGGGTATTGCAGGACGATGTGTTCATGTTCCAGTAGTCGGTCGAAGCGTCTTGTAGGACACATTCATTAATTAGCCGGATCTGGTATGAGAACGATGAGGTTGAGTTGGATATAAAAGGAGATAAATATTTGATTAGGGAGACAAGATTTTATGGAGGGAGACAGGCTTACGTGAAGCACAAGCATAATTGATGAGGGGGTGATTTTGATAGAAATGGTTAGAGAATATAGATTGCACGATTGAAGGAGATGAGATTTCCGGGAGCCCTAGAATTAATGAGGGAGAGAAATTTTTGGGAGAGTCCATTATAGAATAGAGGAGTTGGTTTTCAGGAGAGATGGTATGGGTATCATTTTTGACAGAGAGCTGGACACGTTAGAAAATAAGGATGCGAATAAATGTATGAGAGATACATGGAGGGGGAGGGGACAATTTATAGAATATATAATGGCTTTTTAAAATAGATAACATATTATAAAATTATAAAATAAGAAGGAAAATGTAATATAATATTAATAAAGGAAAAATGAAAATAATTAAGTATTAATGGTTTTCAACACCTTACAATGGAATGGGATAATAATGTGCCCCGTTACAATATTTAATAACTTTTACCATGAAAGGTATTAAGTAAAAGGAATTTGAAATTAATGATTTCAATAAGGGGGTGATGGATTACTAGAGTTCTTTGACTTGTGTGGAACAGACTACGGGTTAAGAGGAGTATAAGGATTTGAGAGTACCCTCCTAGTATTGGGGAGCCTTAGAAGGCTTGACCTGGATATGGATAGACAATTGAATAGGTTATCATTGATGTTTATAGTAATGGTATTCATAAAATTTCTATTAAGAAAATTTAAAAATAAAACTATGAAAATCATAAAGACATGATATTACATTACTGAATAAACATTAAAATTACAATAGGCATTCAACTATTAATAAACAGATGGATTCAACTCCAGTAACTACATCCACTATCTGAGGGGGACGGCTTCAAGGGATTGACAATGTAATAAAACTAGACATTACACATTTTTATAGAGTATTACTGTTACATAAAATATGTAAAACAACACATCACAAACACATCACAGTGTATTATTGTGCTTTTCACAAGAAACACATACTTTTGCGTGGATTTTATATTCAGTTTGTGTGATGTTTCTACAATAACACACATGAGAACACATCACAATATATTGAAATAAATGTTAAACAAATTATTGTTGTGTTGTTAAAAACACAATTATAAAAGTATTTATGTTCACATTTTTATAGAGTATTGTTGTTTTCACATTCAAATGCAATTGTTGTTTTTCAAAAATAGTACTTTTACATAATTATTTTTGTTTAACATAATGTGTTATGTACTATTTTACATTATTTCGATATATTTTTTTCAAAATGTGAAACAACAGTACTCTTAGATGTCTATAAAAACGTGAAACAACAACAAATACACCTGTAAATTTCTATAGAGTATTGCGGTGTTCTTTTACATCGATGTGTTATTCAAAAACATAGGCAGAAAATGGTATTGGGGAACCTTAAAAGGCTTGACCTAGAGATGTTTTGATAGTTTAATAGATTATCATAGATATTTATAAAAATGATATTCATAAAATTTGAGTTAAGAAACATTAAAAATAAAACTATGAATATCACAAACATTCACTGTTACATTATAGAATGAACATTAAAATTACCAGAGGCATTCGACTAGTAACAAATAGATGTTCTCAACTGAGGAAACTACATCTACAGTCCAAGGCGGACATCTAAAAGGGATTGAAAAATGAGTAAATGAATGAATCAATGACACCCAATAGAAATAAGTATCAAATCTAATAAACTATACGATATGAAATAATTCAAAACAACTAATAATTAACTAAGGAAAGTATGACAATAAAGAAGATAATAAATATAAAACCAATAAATCTTACCCACTAAAAATTAGAGGAGGGGATAAGGATTTATAATCATTAAAATCCCACATATTGGTAAAAATAAGATCTTTTGTGAGGAAGTAGAATTGTCCTACTTCAGATGTCTGTTGCGAGATGAATATGGGTCTTTGGATTGGAGAAAATCAGATATAATCAAAATTGTGGTCATATAGAAGAAGATATTATAGGAAATCAAAACCACAACTGCTAAAATTGAAAGCATATTTTAAGAAAGAGTATCTTCATCATTCATGAAAACCATTCCACATACCAATCTAAAGTGTTTAGTCATGGAGAACTGATCGTTGAGATGTGGAGGAGGGCCTGAATAGTGGGAATATGGAATGTAGAGTTCATGTTGTGAGTCAAGGAGTGGTGGTTTAGAAAAAAGAGACATGTCCTTGAAGGCACAATCTAAAGTAGACAGATTAGAACATTGTTGATGCACTATCAAATAGAGAGATGATAAATTCCACTAATATATGGTTCTTTGTTTTGAATTATGAAATAAAATTACTTATTACTACCACATTATATGAAACTAACAATTCATGGATATAGGCGTCAATGGGATGCATGTCCCCCTTTGTGTGCTTCTTATTTATGTTAGAATTTTAGTTTAAATTGTATTGTCAATAGATCTTGTTCATATAAAATTGAAAATATAGGAAAAATTTATACTAGTTGAATGATAAATAATGAAACAATTTTTATGTGAAGATAATTAAAATATGTCAACCTATTTATTGTTGTTGCCATAGTAGTCTTTTTTGAAACCTCACCTTTCTAGGTCATGATTGGGATTTCAAGATTGAATTGTTTATCTTTTTATGTAATTTTCAAGGAGTCACATAATCATCTTATGCAATACTATTATTAGATTACATGTAATTCATCTTTTAAAGTCAACCAATAAATCAACTATTCATGTAATCGAAGATAGTTATATGAATGAAATATATATGAAATTAGCATGAATTAAACAAGATGAATTATTTATTGAATGATGTTAGTGACATATACCTGATATAAGTAGACTGTGAAGTTGTATATGAGGGGGAGGAGATTTCATTTAGTATAGTTAATGTATTAAGAGTCATGAAATAAATTAAAAAATTACTTGAGATTTTAAGAAACAGAAAGCACCTTTAAGCAAGAGATCACCATGTTGGTAAATTCAGTGTGGAAGAGATGTACTAAGTGTTGTAACTCCAAAGTAGAAGAATATGATATTAAATTCAAAGTGGAAGAAGGTGATAGGAAATGCATGAAACCATTTTGTTTTAATATCTTACAGGTTGTAGTGTTATGTAGTTTAATTCAATCATTGTATACTGTTTTTTAATCATTGTGAGATGATATCTGAAATTTTAACAATAACTAATATCATAAACACAATAATGATAGAGAATATTTAAATTAAACAACCATATGAAACATAGAAGGCTTAAAAATCAATTTCAATCTTGATTGGTTGTGATGAGATCCACATAGGGAAACAGAACCAACCCCTTGTAGAAGTCTCTTACAGAAATAATGAGATTGAATATACCAACATCTCCATCCATGGAATAAATAACTACAAATATTATATACCACCATATCTCTAGAATGTAGACCTTAATTACTACACCAATCATAACCAGTACAGAACACCAATAAAGAGCTCCAATTACCAAAGAAACCACCTACATGCACACAATCCATGTGAAGTTGAGTAGATATTGGAGAGTATACGCCGTGAATGAAAGAACCATGATGAGGAATGGAGGAACCGAAGCTAGATAGGAAGAATGGGAGAAGACAACAGTGAGGGAGGGAGAGGACATTATTGAGGGGTAGAGAGAAAAGTCACGAGGGAAGAGAGGAGGGTAAGGTGAGAGAGGTCGTTGGGGGAGGTGGGCGCTGCGGAGAGAGGGTTGAGTGTTGGCGAGGAGGGTTCCGCTGGTGTGGGAGATGTCGTCAGAAAGGAGACGTCATCTAGGAGGAGCACAATGCATTGTTATAGGGTTGCGAATCGGGGGAGGAGGAGGAGCACAAAATTGATCTGAAAAAAGGACATTTGTAAGATACAAGGGATATAGCCATGAAGGCTTATTAAAAATGTGACAATAAAATATTTATAGCCACAAACCAATAAAACTATGGCTATAGTTCTTTGGTTATATCCTAAATCTCTATTAGTGTGGGGTTATATAGAGTAGAGTGATAGTTATATAGCCATTAGATTTTGAGATAACTTAGGTAGCTAGAATGTTTTTAAAATATTTAGTACTGGGGGATTACAGAACTTGAAATCCCATTTCACTTCTTGTAATACCTCGGGTCAGTTTCTGTTGAAAAAACTATCACCTCTTCATTTTAATTTATTTTTCAACCCCTGAAAAATTACACTTTGTGAAACCTATTTCACATTGTGAAATTATTCTACACGGAGTGGAACCAACGTAAACACTTTGAATGTTACCTTCTTTGGGATCTCAACACAAGAACACCTCCAGACATTCTCTAAGGTCCACAAGCCTTGAAATCATGCCAAGGGTTGATCCACATGAATTCGGGACCTTAAAAAATTATTCAGAATTTTGGGAAAAAATGGGAAGCTAATTCTGTGGTTTATTTCACAATATAAGGTCCCAGATAAAGTAGGATTCTTTTCTTGCTAAGTGCCTTTACCATCTAGTTTATCCAAGGTGCACAATGATTTTCAGGTATCAATGTTATGAATATATGTGATAGATTAATCTATTATTTTGAGCCATGAGGTAGTTTAGTTGGAAAAGAATATTTTTTATGCGGAACACCCTATATAGATTCAAGATATTATATGTAAAGGGTTTTAGAATATGTTTATTTTCAAGGTAAGTGTTTTTAATAAAACTATATGGCTGAAAATGAATCATCATAATCTGAAAATACTATAAGGGGGTGAGATTACCACTTGTTAAATATGTGAATAATATTATGATGATAAAATTTATAAATGGGGGGGGATAATAAAAAAACCCGTGTAATTATAGAATAAATAACTTTCATATTTATTAATATAGTTATATAAATTATTAAATACTAGGTAATTTTTTAAATAAAAAAGGAAATAGTTCTAGAAAATTATTTTATTATAATGTTTTATGAAAAATTTGAATTTATAAATATTTGAATTTTTATTTAAAACATTAATATTAATTTTTAAATAATAATATAAAAATTAACTCATATTTAAATTTTGGTATTCTTAGAAAATAATTATTTTCTGTTAATAGTCAAAACTACCAATTTTTTGTAAAAAAGATATTTATTTTCAATAAATTGTGTAATTTAAATTGAAAGTTTTTATAATATGATTTAAAGTAACATAAATTTTATTTAGTTTTATTTAATAGACATAATTTCTTTTGAATAAAATTTATATTATATTTTAGTATATGTTTGTTTTAGGATTAAAAATAAGATTTTCTAAAAATAAATTTAATCTAAATAATGATTAAATTTTTAATTAATCAAAACAATATGCAATGGAGAATGTTTTAAAAGAAATTTATTTATTATATATCAATAAATATTAATTTATTTTCATATAAACATTATTATAAGTTAATGATTTAATATAAAATCATCTTTTACTTGAAAATTTCACTTCTTGAAAACAAGCTATTTTATCATGTTTACAAGTATTGTTTTAAATGAAACATTTCCACTTATATGAATTTAAATATTTGAAATATTTGAAATAATTTTACTTATAATAATTTATATTATATAACATTTTCCAATTAATTTTTGAATAAAATGAATAGTGAAATAATAAATACTAATTACCACGGTTATGGTAAAACTAGATTTGCTAGGCTATTAAACTAAAATGATAAAGGAAAAAATGACCTAAAACCTTATGTAAAATATAATTTATGGCTATATTTATACTTTATAATTTATAATTATCTAGAAAGGTTTTCTGTGCCTTTTTTATGTGAAAAACCATGGCTTTACCCTTTTTTCCAAAATTTACAATTGTTCCACTCACCTCACACATAAAAGGCCAACTCTTTTCCCTTCTCTTAATACTTTATAAGATATGTTACTCAACCAATATATACTCAAACAACTTTGTAACTTTACTACCTATAAACTAGAAATTTTATTTTGATCAGAAATCCGTACTAAGAAGGATTTTGGTGCTTACATAAGAAGGTTGTTTGACGAAGATGTATTATTCATTTCAGAGTGTCTTGATTTCATTTATTAATACACATCCTCTTTATCTTATTAAATTATTATTATAGGATAAAACCCGTATATAACATATACTATTATTTTATTTTGTTAAATTCATAACCAAAATATGTCTCCTCTAATATCAAATGGGATATGAAATCATCATTAATGTGTACGGTGGACTACCACGCCACGAACAAATGTCATTTGTTTTCCATATCCATCTCTCAAGGGTTGTTATACTAATATATTTTATATATATATATATATATGATATTTGTAAAATATTTATACTTATTTGGTTATGATATCACATATACGTTCTTACTTTCTATTCTAGGGGGGATAGGATAATTGCTATCATATGTACAGCGAACTACCACCGTAAAAGTGACGTGATTTTTTTTTCACTAATGATTTACATGGATGGTAAAGAAAATAAATTTAATTAATATATGTTATATAAGTGAAACAATAATGATAATAACTATACATTTATCATTATTAAAAGGCAATATATCATTTTCATTCTCACTGTTAAATGAAAAAGATGTTCATATACGTGTGGACTACTAACTCCATGAAGAGATGTGACTCTTTTTTCATCACTAAATTAAATGGATAATTTAAAAAAATTATTTAAATAAATAATATTTTATTAGTGATATTATTATCAATATTTAAATAAATAATAACACATTCCTTTTTTCCATAATGAGCATTGAAAAATGGAAATGTTACTCATGTGTACATACAGCCTTCTGTTTCTATGATTGTAACATACTTCTTTTTTTCAAAAAAATATATCATGATTTGTATTAAATCATAATATATATATAATTATCATAAATATCACCTGATTATTATTATTTATATGTTTATGTAATGGACCCTTTGGCCAATACTCAACCAACCTTATTAATTTTTGACATATAAGTTGAATGCCATCCAAAAACCTAAAGTAAATTTAATAATGTAATTATATATAACATGGTAATAGGTAAAATAAATAGAATAATAAAATTGGAAAACATTATCATGAATTTAAGTAATTAAAATAATCATATTTTTCTTGAATATAAATAATTAACTTGACAAATAAATCTTTAGGTTAGGGACACCATCTCAATTTCTTTTCATTGATTCATATTTTGATGTTATGAAAATACATTTTTTACATATTGTACATACAGACCATTTGACATTTTATATCATGAATTTATATATTCAAAATTTATTTAATGATTTTTAATACTACACTTTAATGGTGATTATGATACAAATATTTTCCAAGTGATGTGGAAATTGTTTTTATAAAATCTTTTTTAATGTTTTCATTCTGACTCTATTTTTCTTCCATGTCTATTTTTGAAAATGATTTTATTATAGACATGAGAGTTTTATAAATAGACTTTATGTCTTTATTTAATTATTTTCAAAAAAATGTTAACTGTTTTTCTGAATGCGTGAATTTATTTACAAACAACAAAATGACAATTCTACTTTAACGAATGCGACAATGAAGAAATTTCTACAACCATAAAAATAATTTGAATTTTGTATTATTTTATAAGATTTCATATTTTATTCAAGTAAAATATGTCATTAAAATGTTCTATTAACTTTTTTACTAAAATTGTTTTTTAAGAAAACGATAGTTTGGTATTTAAAATTGGGTTTTAAAATAAACGGTTATTTTAATATACAAGTGTGATTTTCATACAAGTTTAAAATATTTTTTCAACGGTTTTAGGATGACATAAGTGAAATCATTATGATTTTTATTCATGATAAGGTACTTTATAATAATATGATAAATGGGATTTCTCATATAGAGTTGGGTGATCCCAATATATCATTTATGATGGGTGCGCCTAGATAGAATCGGGTGATCCAGATAAATATTATATGATGGATGCACCCAAATAACACTCCAATTTATTGGGCAATGCTCATGTCAATAGGAAAGAAACAGGGAGTTACCTATGGGTTTATCATTTAATTTTAATATTTCTATAATTACTTCTTACATAGTTTTATATATGGTTAAGAATGGGATGATCTAAGATTAAAAAAAGTTTTTGATTGAATATCTATTGATTTTAATGTTTTTATTTTAGAAAAGGTATGTTTTTATCAAGTGAAAATAATTTATTTATTTCAATAAAATAAAATTGATATAAAGGTAATACAATTCATGGGTATCCATGTTTCTGACTAGACTAAATGGTTTTATTTCCTTCATGTCCATTAAAATGATTTTCTATTCTCATCCCATATTTTATTTTATTTTATAGTGTTTAATGATGGGTAAGGTAATTGAAGAAGTCATGTTGAAAGTATTAAAGATTTTACAATAAAATAAATGAGGAATTATTTTAAAAGTTTTATATTATGGAAAAAATTCATACTAATAGGATGTTTCTAAATTGTAATTTATGGGTTTTTATGTATATGTTATGAACTAATTCTCTACCACTCTAGACATGAAAGGATCTTTAGATTGAAGAGAATTAATTCTTGAATTAAAACTCAATCTTGTGTAATGTTTATGTCCAGGACCTCATAGAACTAGGTAGAAATATTAGTAAGTTATTTAAAATAAGTTTTTAATGTAGTATTGATGGAGCAAGTGGGGTACTGTGGGGTGTATTGGATAAAATTATATAATTTAAAATAAAAATATTAATTTTTTATTTCAAATATTCCACTCACCACACCTATAAACTACCACATATTTATCTTATCTCAAAACAAACCAATTTTTAGGTTTACTATAAAATATCTTCCAAATTTATGTCCCTAATATTTCTATTTCACATTTATGATCTTCTAGTCATAAGAAAGATTCTCAAATCCTTCATTTCCAAGAGGTCCTTTTAAAGAAGATTTTACTCTTTAAGGTAACTGTAATCTTCACTTTATTATTTTTACTTTATATTATTCATCCAATACTAATTAAATATGATGTTAAATGTAATTAACCAGAATTTTTGTGGAATGTTTTTTTCATAAATACATGGGAATTTTACGAGTCCACGAAAACTGAAGGCACATGATTTTGAGGCCTGGTGTGCCCATGATCATTTTCTAAAGTTGTTTTCAGGAAGATTCAGTAAACGTACGAGCGGGTTTTTCTAACTTTTGGACCGGTTCTTGGAATTGAAATCTAACGGCACTGTTGAACTCGCAGTGCCGGTTTTTGCTTAAGAAGACTTTCACCTCGACGGACGATGGTCGGAAATAAAAGGTAGTTTTGGGGTTTTTAGAGAATGTTTTAAATAAAAATAATGTGTGTGGCTTTACTTTTATTAGTTTTTTAAAACCTCCATGTGGAGGTTGGATGTGGGGACCGCCACACCTAAACCTCCCATGAGAGGTTATGGAGGTGTGGCCCACCTAAACCTAACATCTTCTTAATAATTAATGTTGTGGGGACCACCTGAGGTTGAAACCTCTTTAACTTCCCATTAAGTGGGGAGAAACCTCTTGAGATCTCCACTTTATGATGCCATATCCACTCTATTAATTAATTGAGCATCAATTAATTAATTTGAATCTTTTTGAATTTTGTGCCAAAAACTAAATAAATGGTAAATATATTTTTTTTGGGGGGGGGGCTCACATTCATTTTAGTGGAGCAAGGAAGAGGGGAGAACTTGGAGAAACTTATTCTCTCCAACGAAGATCGACCACTGAAGCATGAAGAACACTTCATCTGCCAACGACAGACATCTTCTTCTTTGATCTTCAATTGGAACAAGGGAGGAAGCGCCATCCTTAAAGAAAATCGATGACTTCACCCTCGACTTATTAATCTTATTAACCGACGTTAATGAATCGACATACGCCTTTCCGTGACTTCTTCAACGATCAAAAAACAAAGGTAGGGTACAAGATTTGTTAATTGTTCCATATTATGTGTTTTCCGTTGAGGATTATAATTCGAAGTTACATGATATCACCCAAACGTAGAGGGTACAGGCCGAAAAAACACGGACCTACCCCTATGCATTCTTTGTGGAACTGCATGCTAAATGCGGCATGAGACCAGGATGAGCGATTCTCATCAAAAATGGTTGTGGATCGAAGGAGATCTCTTGAGGAATGCACTTCTACTTCTGGAATGAGAACCGGGAACCCGTAACTCGTCCTGTGACCTGTGAAAATATCATTGATAGATGGAGAGACAATCATTACTACATGGATGGTAGCGACGCAACTGCGCAACTAGAGGAGTAACACACGGCCGATGGGCCGCAGCGGTGCGGTGGTGGCTAGCGCAAGCCCCACCGCGAATAAAATCGGTGGCCCAAGCCGCCAGGTCATCGGAGAAGGCACGACGCAACTGCGAATCCTAGTAGAGAAAAAGGGGGCCACATCCCCTGGCCGCGGAGATGCAGCAGCAACCAGTGCAAGGCCAACAGCGAAGAAGACCGGTGGCTCGAGCCACCGGGTTGCCGGAGGAGGCACGACGCAATCGGCACCATGCGGGAGGCGATTGGCAGCTCGGCCATACGGAAGGAGTGGGACCCTTCTCTGGGTCTCGCGCAATGCATACCAGTGGAATGTGGTACCAGTTTTGGAAATCAACTGAATGGATATGCCGTTCGGATTTCAGGGGGTGTGTCCTCCCCCCTGGATGCGGCTTGGGCGTACCCCACGGGATGCCGGGCAGGACCCAGCGCGGGCAGGACCCAGCGCGGGTCGGGCCGCCAGCGGGGTCTGGGCCACCCCCGTAGGCTGGGTCAGACTCGTAGATCGGGTTGGATTCACGGACTGGGTCAGACCCTAGTCCGGACCCAGGTCGGGCCAGGTCAGTCCTACTATACCCGACCGGACCCGGACCCGTTTTACCTATTTCCACTCGTTTGCCCGTAACGTGAGCTACGAGCATCCGATTGATGTACCGCCTTTGGTGATGGAAACAATGGAAGGAGATAATTCTTTTGGTATACCCCATTCGAGGTTTGGATACAGGTGTGTTACATCTGAGTTGGATCAAACGTAAATCCAACCGGGCCCTCAGAACGGAAATGCCAATAACTCTCAGACCGGGCATCCGATTGACGCACCATCTATCACATTGGGTCTATCATGAAAAGATGAATATTTTGGACACATAATCTTGGGACTTCATGGAAGTTGATGTATAGACACTTGTTTTGAGGACCAGAATCTCCCTGAATCAAGCATGCTTTGTGCGGAACCCTGTGGCTACTGTGAACTGACGATTATTCCTGGATCCTGTGTGGGATTGACAGCACTGACGACTGTTCCTATATCCTGTCTGGGTTTGATAGAACTGAAGACTATTCCTAGATCTTGTGTGGGTTCTACAACTCCATTTATTGTTCCTGGATCCTATGTGGGTTCGACAGAATAGATTATTCAGTGGCTACATCTGATCATCTTTATCTCTCTACATAATTTGTATACCAATGTGAGCTGAGTTAGTAACTTTTGTGTTTACCTCATGATTGATATGGGTTACTTGATAACATTGGTATAAATATGGGAATATACCTAAGTGGGTTCATTTTTTGATTTCATACTCTGTGGTTTATCCTTGGTGTATTTTTAGAGACTATGAGGGTCTCAGGGTCCCTACTGAGTATCTTTATACTCACCCTTGCACGGGTTATGCCCGCACCTCATTGTGTGAGATACAGACGACGGACAACACTGTACAAGGGTGAGCGTAGCAAGATTGGATGGTACCCGGAGGTGGATCACACAAAGTGATTGTACATGGGGAAGACAGACAGACGTGGTGTGCTATGGAGGCTATCTGTACCTTCCCTTCAGGTAGGATTTCATAATGGATGATCCAAGAGCGGTTTTTCCATTTTTTCAGTACTTGTAATTTTAGTTTCTTGTACATTCCTATTTGGCTTGTATTCTAGCACCTTTTCACTTTTTTTGCTCTCTTTTTGGTTATTCAGTTTTACTTAGTGTTTTTCTTTCAGCATGTACTCTACTGTGTGCATTTTTTTATAAAGGAAATTATTTCCCAGTATTAGTGATTTATGCCTTTGGTTCTAGTCTCCATCCCGTAGCCTATGGAAGGTGGGCTTGGGGTAGTCACGGTACGAGCCCTGGGGGACGGGTCGTGACAAATTGGTATAAGAGGAGTCAGTTCTACCGCAGAACTTAGGACTCTGGTCTTTCTTTTTGTGAAGCAACAGTGTTAAGGGTACTTAGTGTGGTTTTCAATTCAGGGAGTCCAGTGTTGATACATCAGCTGACTTATCCATACACCAGGACCCTGATTATTGATTCCCAACTTATTTTACGAAAACAATTATTGTGTGTGTGTTTTGAAGAGTCTTCTTTGTGATCTCTTTTAAGTCATCTCACCAGGTATAACTTATTGACCGTGGAACACCTGTTTCTTTATAGGATGCCTCCACACAGACAGCTAGCCAGGGTTCCTGGATTTGAATGAGACAGCAGCCCACCGAGCGACGAGGCCTTGGTGCTGGGACTATTACAGCAGAGGCCCTAGTGGTACCACTACCCATTGGGCCACCAATGCCATCAGCCCCAGCAACAGAGAGTGAACACCGCCTGAGCACGTTGCATGAGTTCTAGCACCATAGTCCACCCAAACACAGGGGAGAGATGGACCCACATGCATCTGAGAAATGGCTATAGGCTATGGTGAGAGTCTTTCGATTGATAGGGACACCAGCTGACCTTATGGTGATCCTTGTCGTAAGTCTCCTTCAAGATGTAGCAGGCAGATGGTGGAGCCTGATGCTCCAGGTGCATGATGAGGCGCCACTTCTATGGGAAGACGTCAAGAGCCTGTTTCTGGCGGAGTTTTCTCCTGCCACCCTACGTGCATTGCAGATACAGGAGCTACTGCATCTACAACAGGGTAGCATGTCTGTGGCACAGTACTCAGCGAGGTTTACCGACCTCTCTTGCTACTCCACAGATATGGTATGAGACCCATTCTTCAGGGCCCAGACCTTATATTAGGGGCTCAAGTGAGAGATAAGGGCTTCGATGATCTCCCTTAGAATCCCGACATAAGCAGGGGTGTTGGAGTGAGCCCTCTTAGTGGGGAGTTTTCTTGATGAACAGTCACCAGTAGTGAGACCCACCACTAGGTGTCATGTAGCAGAGTCTTCTGCAGCAGGCAGCCGAAAGATGTCGCAGAGGACAAAGCGGACTAGACCATCTGGTGGATAACCTCCAGACACGGGTTCGTTTGTGCAAGGCACATGAGACAGAGCTAGTCATTCGAGGAACATGCAGTGTTTCACATGTGGAGGAAAGGGTCACATGGATAGTGATTGTCTGACCCGCTGTTCGGATGATCAACAGACATTTGAGGGACCTTCCAGGCAGAGGCAGAGGTTCGACCGAGGCGATCTGCATGGTGAAGGTGGGCGTAGTAGAGGAGGTGGTCATGGGGCTGGAAGTGGATTACATTACTAGGTGCTACCACCACCACCACCAGGAGGTCCACCCCGATCGTAGGGAGCAGGTGGATAGGGGAGAGCTCAGCTCCAGGCTGCTGAGGCATATCATATTGGCACTCTGGAGATGATTCGACGTATGGTCTGTGTCTACTCTAATTTAGTAGTAGTTTTTATAGACATAGGTTCCAGTCACTCTTTCATTGCCACTACCCTCGATCGGAGCTCATAGATTCAGATGGAGTCGTTGGCTCGATCCTTATTTCTAGAGACTCATATGGGAGCAGACTCGATGATCAAGCACTAATTCTGGTAGTGTGAGCATACTCTAGGAGGTGAGAGAATTGGATTTGATCTCCTCGTAGCGGCGTTGAGGCCTTACGGTGACATCTTGGGTATGGACTGGTTATCTACAGTCCATGCTCAGATAGACTTTATTAGGTGAAAAGTGCACTGTATCTGCACGGATGTAACCAGGTTCACCTTCATCGGCGAGAAGGGTTCCTTTACAGTGTAGAACAGACTTTCTCAGAGGAGGGTGCAGTCAGTCACTCATTAGTTGGCCTGCCTTACCCTCAGAGCAGTTGATGTGGAGAGTCCGTGATAACCTATAGTGGTGGACCAGTATGCGGATGTTTCCCCTGATGATGTACCATGTCTACCTCCTCGCATAGAGGTGGACTTTTACATTGAATTGTACCCTCAAACGACACCTGTATCTACGCCAGCATATCAGATGTCTTCCGCTGAGATTTGTGATCTACAAGTATAGCTGGAGGACTTTCAGGGGAATGGATTCATCCATCCTAGTGTTTCTCCCTGGGTAGCCCCGATTCTGTTCACCAAAAAGGTGGATGGGAGCTTGAGGCTTTGTCTCGACTACCATCTCCTGACTTAGGTGACCGTGAAGAACATGTACCAACTCTTGAGTATTGATGACATATTTGATCAATTGAAGGGAGAATGGTGGTTCTCGAAGATAGACCTCAAATCAGGATATCCCCAGCTAAGATTTCGAGATGAGGATGTGTAGAAGACAACCTTCAGATGTCGATATGACCACTAAGAGTTCTTGGTTATTCCATTTGGTGTAACCAACACCCAAACAGTTTTCATGGGACTCATAAACAAGATTTTATAGCCTTACCTCCATCTCTTGGTCTTAGACTTCATTTACAATATTCTTATATACTCGAGTACTGAGGAGGAGCATGCCTACAATTTTCATATAGTACTGGACACACTCCGAGAGCACTAGCTTTATGGTAAGCTCTCGAAGTGCCAATTTTGGATCCGAGAGGTTCACTTCTTGGGACACATCATCTCGAAGGCTGGAGTTGCAGTGGATCCAGCAAAGACTGAGGAAGTACATTCTTGGGAGCCACCCAGGAGTGTGATAGAGGTACGGAGTTTCATGAGCTTGGATGGATATTACCAGAGATTCGTACCAGACTTTTCCAGAGTTACAGCACCACTACATGCCTTGAAAAATAAGAGGCGACCATTTGTGTGGTCAGAGAGATTCCAGTAGAGCTTTCAAGAGCTGAGGAAGAGGATGACTAGTGCCCCCATCTTGAGGCTTCCATAGGAATGCATAGGGTACATAGTCTACTGTGACACATCATAGACTAGACACGAGTGTGTCTTGTTGCAGGAGCGAGCAATGATCGCATATGGTTATCATTAGCTAAGATAGCATGAGTAGAACTACACAACCCATGACCTGGAGTTAGCAGCAGTGGCCTTTGACATGAAGATGTGGAGGCACTATCTGATGGGAGAGTATTTTACCATGTACTCTGTTCACAAGACTCTCAGGTATATCATTTATCAGAAGGACCTGAACCTGATACAACGATGTTGGCTTGAGTTCCTCCAGGACTATAACTTAGAGATAGTCAATACTCTTGTGAAGGGGAACATTATTGCAGATGCAATCAGTAAAAGATCTGGTATACAGTTTCTAGGTGAGGGGACATAGCAACTGGCTGCTTTACAGATAGCCTTTTTGGACCGAGATGGAGTAGCCATTCTTAGTCTCTTACAGTCACTCCCCCACTTCTCCAGCGAGTCAGGGAGGCACAACATGGGGACACTGACTGCTAGACATGACGTGATCAGATATCCACAGGGCAGGCACCTGAAAGATTTTCTGAAGGTGCGGAGCATGTCATCCTCTTTAGAGGACGTACTATGGTACCAGTGTCACTTTAGGAGGAAGTGTTGAGGGAGTTCCACACATCCCATTTATCGGTACATCCAGGAGTTCCGAATATGTACCCTGACCTTCAATGACATCCCTGGTGTCCAGGTAAGAAGAAGGCAGCAGCGGAGTTTGTCTCTTGATGCCTTACTTGTCAGCAAGTGAAGGAGGAGCACCAGGTTCCAGTTGGCTTGGTTCAGCCTTTAGAGGCCTCCGAGTGGAAGTGGGATGGGATATCCATGGACTTCGTGACAAGACATCCATGTACATCCAGGGTCATGACTCGATTTGGGTGGTTGTTGATCGACTCACCAAGTCAGCCCGCATCTTATCGATCCGAGAGCAGGGTTCAGTAGAGAGCTTTCTATGCCTCTACATGCAAGATATTGTGTGGATACATGGAGTACCATCGACGATTTTCTCCAATCGTGACATGCAATTTACTTCCCGAATATGGAAGGGGTTTTAGGAGGCTTTCAAGACGCAACTTTTTCTGAGCATTGCCTTCCATCCTCAGATGGATGGTCAGACTTAGTGGACCATTCAGACCCTCAAGGACATGATGTGTTCTTTTGTCCTTGACTTCTGTCGTAGCTCGTAGGATCACTTACCTTTGGTGGAGTTTGCATACAACAATAGCTATCACTCCACCATTAGGATGGAACCTTTTGAGGCATTATACAGGCAACCTTTCAAATAACAAATGTACTAGACTGACCCTAGGTATTCATCACTAGTCAGACCGGAGATGGTACGAGTTACCACGAGGAATGTGCAGATCATCCAGGAGTGAATAAAGATTACACGGAGGAGACATAAGTCATATGATGATAGGAGATAGAGGCCTCTAGAGTTTGAGGATGGTGACCACGTCTTTCTACGGGTCTCACCTCGATGAGGATTATAGAGATTTTTTCATGGAGGTATGTTATCTCCATGATTCATCGGATCTTTATAGGTCCTCATCAGAGTTGGTGAGTTGGAATACCTCTTAGCTCTTCCACCTCTGTTACACTGGGTGCATGACATTTTTCGTGTATCCCAGCTGAGGAGATACGTGCACTACCCTTCTCACATCATTGACCTTGGAGAGCTGGACATCGATGATGGGGAGACTTTTATAGAGGATCGAGAAGAGATTGAGGAACAACCGGAGCAGGTCCTTCATGGATGGTCGATACCAATGGTGCATGTTCGTTGGCAGCACGGGAACCTCTACGAGAGCACATGGGAGTGGGAGGCTTAGATGCGTGCTAAGTACCCCCATTTCTTCGCTTAGTTCGATTGGTAGCTTATGGGGACATAAAGCCTTGAGGTGGGGAGAATGTAAAGACCTATAGTTTTTGTGGAAATTTTTTTCTTAAATACATTGGAATTTTATGAGTCCACTAAAACATACAGCGCATGATTCCGAGGCCCGGTGTGCCCAGAATAATTTTTTCGGGTACGTTTAGTAAATGTACGAGCAGGTTTTTATAAATTTTGGACCGGTGCTTGGAATTAAAATCTAACGGCACCGTTGAACTCGCAGCACCGATTTTCGCTTAACAATACTTTCACCTCAATAGAAGATGGTAAAAAATAAAAGTTAGTTTTGGGGTGTTTAGAGAATGTATTAAATAAAAATAAAGTGCATGGCTTTATTTTTATTAGTTGGTTAAAACATCCATGTGAAGGTTGGAGGTGGTGAACGCCACACCTAAACCCCCCATGAGAGATTATGGAGGTGTGGCCCACCGAAACGTCACCTCTTCTTTATAATAAATGTGGTGGGGACCAACCGAGGTTGAAACATCTTGAACTTCCCATTAAGTGGGGAGAAACCTCTCGATCTCTCCACTTTATGATGCCATATCCACTCGATTAATTAATTGAGCATCAATTAATTAATTTGAATATTTTTAAATTTTGTGGCAACAACTAAATAATAGATAAATCTATTATTTTGTTTGGGGGGCTCACATTCATTTTGGTAGAGCTTGGAAGAGGAGAGAAATTGGAGAAACTTATTCTCTCCAATGAAGATCGACCATCGAAGCCTGAAGAACACTTCATATACCAACAAAGAACATCTTCTTCTTTGGTCTTCAACTAGAACATGGGAGGAAGAGTCGTCCTTGAAGAATTCTGATGACATCGTCCTCAACATCTTCATCTTCTTACCCGACATCAACGAATCAACGTCTGCCTTTACACGACTTCGTCAACGATCAAATAAAAAAGGTATGGGTACAAGATTTGTTAATTGTTTCATGTTCTTCATTTTCTGTCGAGGATTATAATTCAAAGCCGCATGATATCACCCTAACGCAGAGGGTGCAGGCCGAACAAACATGGCCCGACCCCTCTTCCTTCTTTGTGGAATTTGACGCTAAACGTGGCATGAGACCAAGATGAGGTATTCTCATCAACAATGGCTGTGGATCAAAGACGGCATCCAGAGGAATGCGCGGCTACTTTCGGAACAAGAATCGGGCCACCAGAACTAATCTGGTGACCTGTAGAAAGCTCGTTGATGGATAGAGATACAATTGTCACCGCATAGATGGTGGCGGCGAAACCGCACCGCCGGAGGAGTAACCCATGGCTGAAGGGCCACGGCGGTGCAGCTGCGGTCGGCGCAAGCCCAGCTGCGAAGAAAACCAGCTGCCCAAGTTGTCGGGTCACTAGAGAAGGCATGGAACAACCGTGCCACGTGGTGGAGAAAAAGGGGGTCACGGCGCCTGGCTGCAGCGATGCAGTGATAGCCGGCGCAAGGCCAACCATGAATAAGATCAGCAGCTTGAGCTGGAATGACAACAGAGGAGGCACGGAACAATCAGCACCACGCGGGAGGCGGCTGGTCACTCGAACAGCCAGGAGGAGTGGGACCCCTCGATGAGCCACACGTTATGCAGACCGGCACCACATGGCGTCGGTTTTGGAAATCACCCGAATGGATAAGACGTTCTGGATCCAGGGGCGCATTCTCCCCCATGGATGTGGCTACGGTGGACCATATGGGCCACTCGGCCAGACCCAGCATGGTCCAGACCCAGCGTGGGCCGAGCCATCCCTGTGGACGGGGTCGGTCCGACTGGGTCGAATGGGGCCATGACCTATTTGACCTATTTCCACTCTTTTGCTCGTAACATGAGCTACGAGAATCTGATTGATTAACCATATATGGTGACAGAAACCTTGTAAGGAAATGGTTCTTTTGGTATACCCCACTCGAGGTTTGCACACAGGTGGAGTACGGCTGGGTTGGATCAAACGTAAATCCATCCGGGCCCTCGGAACGGAAATTCCAATAACTCTTAGACAGGGCGTCTGATTAATGCACCGTCTTTCACGTTGGGTTTCTCTTTGAAAGATTGATCTTTTGGATACATAAACATGGGACTTCGTGGCTATTTATGTATCGACACTTGTCTTGAGGAGAGGATTCTCCCAAAATCAAGAAAGCTTTGTGGGGAACCCTGTGGCTGGTTGGGCACTGACGACTATTCCTGGATCCTATGTGGGTTCCACAGCATTGACGATTGTTCCTGGATCCTATGTGGGTTCAATAGCACTGACGACTGTTCCAGGATCCTGTGTGGGTTCAACAACACTGATGACTGTTCCTAGATCATGTGTGGGTTCGACAGCTCTATTTACTATTCTTGGATCCTGTGTAGGTTCAACAGTTCTGATTTCTATTCCTGGATCCTGTGTGGGTTTGATAGAATAGATGATTCATTGTCTACATCTAATCATCTATATCTCTCTACATAAGTTATATACTTGGGTGAGCTGAGTCAGTAAATTTTGTGTTTACCTCATGATTGAGAGGGGTTACTTGATTACTTATGTATATGTATGGGAATATATCTAAGTGCGGTCATCTATTGATTTATTACTCTATGATTTATACTGGTGGATTTTGAGAGACTATGAGGGTCTCGGGGTCCCTACTGAGTATCATTATACTCATCCCTGCATGGTATAAGCATGCACCTCGTTGTGTTGGATGGAGACGACGGGCATTGATGACCAAGGCCAAGCGTACCAGGACTGGATGGTACTCGGAGGTGGATCACACAACCTCACTGTACACGGAAAAGATGGATGGACGTGGTGTGTTGCGGTGGCTATCTGTACCTACCCTTCTGGTTGGATTTTCCATTGGATGATCCAGGAGCTATTTTCCCTTTTTCCAGTACTTGTACTATCAGTTTCATGAACTTTCCAGTTGGGCTTGTATTCTGGCCCCTTTTCACTTTCTGTACTCTCTTTATGGTTATTCAGTTTTACATAGTTTTTTTCATTCAGCTTCTACTCTATTGTGTGCATTTTCAGGTTATAAAGGCAATACCTTCCCAGTATTAGGGACTTATGCCTTGGTGCTAGTCTCCAGCCCCTAGCTTATGGAAGATGATCCTGGGGTAGTCACTGTACGAGCCCTGGGGGAGGGTCCGTGACATTATATTTTAATATAATGTAATGAAAATAATTATTATTAATTAATAGTTTTAATTTTATAATAAAACAACATATTATTACCCATTCATTCATTATAAAAATATCTTTTATTGAAAAATTTTACCACTAACATAAAAAGACTAAATAAAATTTCTATTAAGATTGATTAAGAAAACATAATTACTAGTAATACTGGTTGTTAATGGTGAATTTTTAATGTGTTTATTATTATTTAATTTTAAAACATATATTTATATTCATTAATGAAATTAATTTTTTTACTGATTCGATAATAGAATTTGGAATTTCTTTAACCGTTCTCTTTACACCATTACAGAAACATACCAGAAAAAATAACGGGGCTCCAAAAATATATTAATCATATGTATATGCTTCATATTATCTTTATTGAGGTGATTAACATATTATCCATGAGTGGGGACTAGATCTAATTTTCCAAAGAAAGAATATAACAAATGAAACAATTAACACTTGACATTTAATTTTAATAATGATTTATTAATGAATTGGTAATAAAAATTTATAAATGATGGGTATTATAAAAAATTAATTTAAACAATGTTGAAATATAGATTACTGATAAAAAAATTTATTAAACATAAAGTTAGAGCATATCGAAGTGAAAGGATATCCAATGTATTGGGTTGTAGGATTCAATCTTATTTCATTGAGTCATGCACTTTTTATTTAATTATTCTCTGTTAAGTTTTATATTTCCTACCCCTTTGTACTTAATTTTATATTTTATATTTAATTATAGGGATGTTCCATTTTATTATCAAAATCTTTCACTTTAATTGATTTCTTACTCCCTAAACATACGACATTGTTAAGAATAATAACCTTCCTTTATACTGATAATTCATCTTTCATTTCAATATTTTTTATTACCACATACCATTTTAATTCATATATTGAACATTATATATGTATTTAATATTTTACCAATCACATTTATCTTTATCCTTTTTTAAAAGGAAATTTTATATCTCTTTTACTAATGTAGATTACTTTAAACTTTTAAAAAATTTTAAAAAATTATTTCATTCCTCATCCATATCATTTTTAAATATTTCACCCTAAATAAATTCAAATTTAATTTAATTAATTTGAAGGACTTTCGATTGGGATGTTTAAAAATGAATTTTGAATCCAGAAACCTAGAGATTATGTCTATCTTATTATATTATCATAGGCACAAGGGGGTAGATCTTGAAGTAGCGACCCATTTGGTAGTCTTAGAGAACTAGATACATACATGATACCAATTTTATATTGAGGCTAAAATATAAAAAATAGTAATGTAAATCATTCAGAATCCAAAAATGCATTCAAAGAATTATTATTCATATAATTGGGGAAGGAACCAAAATATGTGTAAGATCAAATTCTTTATAGTAGTAATATATTTCAAGATGTTATCATGAGTAAATAAGTAAAAATTAATATTTGAAGGTAAATAACTGAAAATTCATTCTAATTAATCAATAACATGTTCCTGAAATGCTACAATTGATAATATCAACGAAATAATCTCATAGATAATTATTACTAAATTCTCAATGATGTAAATTCTTAATAATAGACATCATCATCTCATACATCATGATATAAATATTGTTATGACCTTGAAACAATAATGTTTAAAATTATTTGTAAAAACCCATTTATTTTGAACCACTATTTTTTCCCATGAGGTTTATCAATTAAATGAGGGGGTATATAATTTTAGTACCCATATATCATTAAATTTGTAATTAATTCCTAATATATCAAATGATCTATTTAATTACTGAACAATTTTTATTTATAAATAAATATTTTTTTTGAATAAATAATAATGAATATCAATATTTTCTAAAACAAAAAAACAATGAAAGTAAAACTCCAAATGTAGAAATTCTATACAGTTTATGAAATAAGAATATCCATAGTAAATAATATAAATATTTAGGGGAAATTTAATTTCCAATTATCTTAAGAAAGTGAATATTTTATGAGAATTTTAATGATGACCAAATCAGTAAGAGAGAATAGATGACCTTAAGTTCATTATGAATATAGATTTACAATAAAACCATTCCCTTTGGAAGAATAAATAAATTTGAATTAAAATATTAAAATAGGATTTAAAATAATATTTCTCTCTCTAAAACAATTTAAAATTTTTAAAAGAAGATAAATTTCATAAAACTGTTATGGTTATGGGAATTTTTATTATCTTTGTATATGTTAAAAACATTCCTTATGATATTTTGGAAATAAATTAAAAAAAACCAATTTCATATTTTTTTTGAAATATTACATTAAAATAGTTTTTCATATTTAATGGAAACATAAAATTTTGTTAATAAATATTTTTAGTAAATAAAAGGACTTTTGTAAAATTGTATTTAAAAAATGCACATGGAAGAAAGATAAATCTAATTAAAAGGGAAATAAAAATTGTATTTCTTTTAAACATTAATTTCATTGATTAAAGTAACAAAGAAAGGAAAATTTGGAAGAAAATATAGATAATACTTAAATATCTCGTGTATAATAAAACTATTAGATCCTATCAATGATAACTAATAATTTTCCTTTAATTAAAATAAAATAAATTGAAAAGAAAGTGAGATTGTAAATAAAAATTTTATAACTTTAGTAACTTTTAAATTGTAACCCTTTGAAATAATATATTTGAATAAAAATATTATTTTTCATGAATAAATATGTATTTATTTTAAATAAATAAAATATTATTATATAAACCACTTAAAAGGGAATATGTGAATGATAACTAATATGTCTCAATAAGAAGGAAAATTGAGACGAAATCGCTTACCTCACTCTTCCCATTAGTTGAACATGATTTAACCATATATATGACGGTTTTAAGATTTTACTAATTTATACCAAAACTATAATAAGATTTATAATATCATATATGATCCTCTTATAACATAATACCACTCATTAATTAATAATATTTCATTATTATAATTATTACAGGTTCCAACTATTTCATTTTATCATGCACGTTTTCATGCAAGTTACCATTACTATAAATAAGATATAAATCCATAATATACAGAATTTTTATTATTTTTATAAATATAAAATTTATATATTATATATATTTTTATAACCATTGTTTAGTTTTTTACATGGAAAATTAATCTTACCACTTTGTAGAGATGGTTGGTCGTATGTACACCAAAGTGAAGATATCATTCCATTAATTGGTGAAAGGCTAAATAAGTAGAAGATATATTAATTTTTTAGAATTAATATAATCTCATATATATCTCATATATTAATTATTTCTATCATTGTGACTATCCATGTGAGTTAGTTATGAAAAAAATTACATCGGTTCGCGAGCCAATAGTCTTCCATACACATGTGTGACAACATTGTTTTCCATTTTTTAGAGAAAGAGATGGATAACTATTATGAAATAAGCACAATAACATCTTATAAAATGATATATATACTAGTTTTATAATATTATAAGTATTAAGGGATTATTTAATGTGAAATAAAATAATTAAAAAAGAATGATCTCGGTGAAGATGATTACATTCACATAAGGAATCCTCATTTTTATCTGTTATTATGGACCATATGATTCAAGTACTTAGTGGAATAGAAACTCTATAATGAATATAATGATGTTAAGGGTACATTTTTTCAAGTTTTTTACTAGATAAATTTTTTTATATGTGTGAGTAAGTTCGGGGAGGAGGTTCCCTTTTATAAGTGGGGGAGGGGACCTTCTTGGAGACCACATAGAAATTTCCTAAAAGAATAAAAAATGATAGAGTAATTACTAAGAAAAATGATTAAAAATGGCGTCATATTAGAAGGTGGGATAGGATAAAGTCTAATTATGTCTATAAAATATTATTATGACAATTTTAATAGGTAAATATACCCCTATATAGTTTAACTCCCAATAATCCTATTTTAACCTCATCTAGGGGAAATAATTTTTACCGTTTTTACTATTTATTTTGGCCAAACAAAATTTGACCATATTAATTAATATTATTAATCCTAATTCCAAATATGAAATACATTCGATCAAATTCAGTTTATATAAGTGGTATAATTCAATTTAAAAAATAAACATGTAAATAGTGTCGAAAAATGGGTTTTCAAGGAATGTATTTTTCAAGAATAATATGATCTTATATTAATTATATGACTTGTAATCATCATCAGATTGATTGAAATTAAAATATTAATATATATAATATTAAAATTTCATTAAAATCATTAATCTGTAATTATTATTTTAATTAATTAAAATGGACAGACAATTTTCCTAAAAACATAGGTTTATGAAAAATATTACATTTTACCTCAAAATTTTCTTATATTTATTTATATCAAGTTGATAGTAAATAAATTTTTTATTCCAATATTTATAATAAATTAATATAAATAAAATTTGTTATAGTTAAATTCTACATTTTCAATTATCCATAAAATTTTATTTCTATGTGAAAATTTCAAAACATCATTCTAGGATTATTTTGACTAAGTAAGTTCAAAATAAATATTCATCCCATAAAAAAAGAATTATTATATCATAAAATATAAAAAAGATCATTATATTATAGTTTTTCTTAAATAGGATTTTTATATACTATAGTATAAACTTAGGTGTTACATTCCTCCCTCTTATATAAATTTCAACGTTTAAATTTTCATTGATGTTAATTTCTAATAGAAAGTGTGTGGATCTTATTAATAATATACTTTCAATAGAAAATTGATCCCTCTAATTTATGATTTCTCCAATGTAAGTTTACCATTTGATTAGTATGATTCCTAAATACTTCCTTTATGGTTTCATGAATCTGGATGAGATTTTCATAGTAAAATTGATCAGTTTCAGATAATATTTCTTCAGAGGTGAGAACATGTGTTGGGTTTGGAATGTACTTCCTTAAAAATGATATATAGAAAACACAATATAATTTGGAGATTATTGGATTAATTTCTAATCGGTAATCCAAAAATATAATTATTTTTAAAATTTCTAAGCATCTGATGTACTAGGGAATTAGTATTTCCCTTTTTACCAAACCTTATAACACCATTACGTAATGATTTTTTTCAAGAAAACATAATATCAGACTTGAAATTTTATATATTTCGACTATTATTATTATAATAATGTTTCTTACATTAAGGCACATTAATATGAGTCTTAATATTATTTAACTTTATCATTTTACCTTCAAAAGGTTTTGGGACTATAAGTTTCCCATCACCAACTTCATCCCAACAAGTTAGAGTACAAAATTTCTTTCCATAAAATATTCCATATGACTATATTTGAATACATGAATAGAAACTATCGTTATATCAAAACACTATGAAGTTTAAATATTGATCTCAAATACAAATAATGTTAACTGAGAATGACCTCAAAATGTCTTCTAATTTATGAATTTTCCTCTAAGAATGTCCATCAGTTTAAGGATGTTTGGGGGTGCTCAAATGAAGTCTGGTATCAAGAGCCTCCCAAAGAATCACCCAATTTTTTTAAATGAGGATCAAGATCATACATAGTGAAAAGTGTTTCTCTATGATGTCATACAATTTCATTAATGAGTATCCTTGCGAGGTTCTGAAGTTTAAAATCTCCTCGTGTAGCAACGAAATTTGAAAATTTGGTATGGCGATCAAAAAAACCCATATTTCACCATTCGTTCTTGGATTCTATGGTAATTCAGTGAAAATGTATATAGTAATGTAATATAGTTTCCATATAAGAATATGAATAATTTTCATGACTCCTCTATGATGTAATCTGTTATCTTTAAATGGTTATAAAACTAATCCTCTTGATATATAATTATAAATTTCCCACTTCTTGTTATCCTACAAAAATTTTCACTAAAATAACAATACATCAAGGTGATAATGGAGTATATAAAAAAGTTAAATATTTAAGCATCATCAAACAATTCCATTTTTAGATCAAGTATAGATGGAACACATAGTCTCTTTCCAAATTTCAAAACAACATCTTCATTAATGAATTATTCTAATTTAAAATCATTCATGTCATTAATTTTATTTTAAAAATTATCATCATCATATTGGGAAATTATTATATTTTCCAATAATTATGGTTTCATAATAATTTTAAAAGTTAGTGGTGTATCCACTTAAGTAATAATTCCAAAAAAAAGCTTTAATAGATCTATGAAAATATGATCCCTTTTAATCCTAATTTGGGTCATAAATCCATGATCCTTATTTCACTGTGTTTATGCTATCTTGATTTACTTTCCATGGAGGTAGTGTATTGCTAAATCATAATCCCTGAGTAGCATGAGCCATAAAAATTTCCTTATGTTCTTTATTTTTTAAGAAAATATATATTTCAGGATGTTGTGGTTTGTGTATATCTCATATATTTCACTATTGAGATAAATTCTCCATATATTTAAAGTAAATATTAAAGCTTACAACTCAATATCATGGATTAAATATTTATATTAAAGTGTATTTAACTTATTAGATACATATGAAATGACTTTATCATTTTTCATAATAACACAACCCAAATCAGTTTCCATCAATAGATCTTGTTTTCTTTTCATCGCATAATTTTCACATGATAGAAATTGTTTTAATTTTTTCTTCTTCTGGGATGTGTTCCCATTTCATGGTGTTCAACATAACACTTCATCTCTTGATTCCACTTGAATAAATAGGATCTATATAATTCATTATCCATTTAGATTTCATATAAAATTGGTTCATCGTATGGAAAAAAAATTTGATAAACCATCACCCTTTTGAAACATAGCTTAATACCTTTAATGAAATAGAAATATTGCATTTCGTATTTATTATGTAATCTATAACATACCAACAAAGTATTATAAAGGTATAATAAATATCCAAAAAACAGATTCCCCTCATTTTCTTTATGTTGATGAACATTATCTTCATTTCAGTCTATTTATCTTGAGAGAAATATTTTTTGAATAATATTTCATTAAATTATCTTTATTCTACGTGTTATATTTCCAACTTCTCTCTAGTATTTTGGATCAAAGAACATCATTTATCAACATAAACAACAATAAATTATACATATAGTATAACCTATTCTATTTCATCACATACCATGGATAGAAATATATTTTCAAGTTACATAATCATTTACTAAGATACCACATGATTAGTAGTCCCAGTAAATGATGAGGGATTATATCACATTAAGAAATAAAATATAAGAGATTCAAAATGTGGGAAAAAAATATTCTCCATTTAGAAAAGGTTATTTATCATAAACTGATTAATTTTCCCTAATATATCCATGATTTGATCAGTTATAATACCAAATATATTATCTTTCACAGCTATAAAATTTATACATTGACTATGAGTGGTCATATCATTATTTATTCTAGGTTCCCTTTCTAAATAATTTCATATACTATATTATATCATGAAATTATTAATTTAAAAACAAAATATAAAATTTAGAATATAGGGTAACACATAACATAAATAAAAAATTTATGCATTGATTATTTATAAATCATAAACTTTGTTTCATTGGGAGTATTTTGAAATCATAGAAATATATAATAATCCTTCATAATGGGTTTTAAATAAAATGTAAATTATTCTAACAATATCGCATGAGTGTGTCAAAATAGGTGAATTTTACGGCCCGTTTTAGTGCACACGGTGAATATCGAGTCCAAGCCTAATGCACCCTTTTCAGAGTTATTTCCCTAAGGTACAATTCTTCGTGAAGTGTGACCACTTATTGTATCTATATAGGAATTTATTTCTAGGAATACCCACATAATCTCTACCATAAAAAAAATTTAGGATATTATTCTACATAATTAAATACCCTCAAAATGTATCATAGGCTTATGTTCCCTAATCAATGCTTTCCTAAATCTTCTTCCAAAGGTTTCTACTAAATTTTCCATGATATCAAATGTATCAAACTCGATTATAGTAACAGAGAGTTGGTGGCTACTTTATTACATTATCATAGATACAAGGGAAAAATCCATTTGTATTTATTAGTTTAGTAGTCTCAGAAATTCATATACATACATGATAACCATATTACATTAGGTATAAAATAAAAAACATAGTAATAGAAATAATTCAACATCGTTGAAATTAATAAAAGATTTTTTATTCAAATTTTGGAGACAAGAAGTAAATAAAGGGTGAGATCAAATAACCTGTAAGGGTTTTGTATAAAAAATTATTTCATGATAAAATAATTCATAGTCAATGTGAAATGGTAAATAATTGAATAAACATGCCATTTAATCAATAACTTAAGATGAAATGATCCTGGCGATAATATCAATGAAATAATGTCGTGGATAAAAAAGACTAAATTCTTAATATTTAATTTCATGATCTAAAATATCGTGATATCTATACCATTAATACCTTTCACTAAGAAAATTTAAAAGCGTAGATAAGAACTGATTTAATTGTTATAATTATTTGTCTCGTGAAACCTGTTAATGTATCGATGGCCTATATAATTCGAGGCCTCAATAATCAATGCATGTCCAATGTGTTCCACATATATTTAATTAACAATTAAATAAATTAAAAATAATACTTATTAATAAATATATTTATTGAATAAAGACTATATAATAACATTATTTTCCATAATCAATCAAATTACATTCAACATAAAACAACTTATGTAGAAACCGTATAAAGTTTAAGAAATAATAATATCCCTAGTAAAAAAATATTTATATTTAATGGAAATTTAATTTATAATGATTAAAGATAATGTTAATGACCAAAAAATTAATAAGATACAAGAGATAACCATAAGTTATTTAAAAATATTGTTCTTGTAATAAAATCATGTACTTTGAAAGAATAAATGGAATTGAAATGAAATATTAAAATGTAATTTCATTAAAAAAATTATTTATAAAACCATTTGAAATGTATAAAATAAACTATAATTTATAAAATGTTTATGGTGGTGTGGAAGTGTGTTATCATTGTATACATTAAAAACATTCAATATGACATATTGTAAAGAATGTTGAAAACATCCCATGCAGAAAAGATTATAAATATTCCTTTCAAAACGTTTTAAAATCCAATGATAACTTAAAATATCTTTAATAATTAATTTTAGTATATAAAATTACCTCATTAAAATAATTTTGAAAAAGATAGACATGGAAGAAAAATATATCCAATTAAAAGAGAAATATAATAATTTTTCAATTTAAAAATTTATTTTCTTAATTAAATCACAAAATAGATGATATTTTGGTATAAAATATGAAATTTACATATATATAAATTACAAAATAAAATTATTAGAACTTATTAAGGATGAATGATGAGATTCCATCAAAAAATCCCATTAGAATGAGAGATTGTAAAATAGATTTTTATATCTTCAGTAATGTTAAAATTATAACACCATTAGATAATATAATTGAATTGAAAAATTAATCATCGTTAATTATTTTATTAATACCAAACACATAAAATGGGAATCATATAAGCTACATAAATTTGAATTGGTGAATAACAATAAACATGGATCAATGGAATTAAAATTGAGATTAAATCCCTTATCTCGCATTTCCCTTTAGTTGAACATGATTTAACCTCATGTATAATAGTTTTAAGCATGTTATTAATTAAAAAAGTAAAAATATTTATATTTATAATATCATATATGACCCTATAATAACATCATTCAATGTGTATGTTAATAATAATTCATTATTAACATTGTTGTGTGTGTTAACTAATTAGTCTTCTTATGCATGTTTTATTACGGTTGTTGTAGTTATACAGAATATGATATATATATATATATATATATCATCTCCAAAATTTTATTAATTTTATAAATATAAAATTTATTCATTATATACCTTCTAATAACTATTCTTTTAATTGGGACATGATAAAATTATCACATTGCTTTGTGGTGTTGGAAGGTTTCATGTACGCAGGACCACTATTATAATTACCTTAATTGGTGAAAGGGTAAAGAATAATATGAAAAAATAATTTTAAATAATTAAATTAATGTAATATTTATCATATATATTCACTATTTACATCACTATAACTATCCATGTGTTTCGGTGATGGAAAAAAATTAAACCAGTTCACGTTGTGGTAGTCTTCCATACACACGAGTGATGGCTTTGTTTCCCATTTGAGTGAGAAGGAGATGGATAAGTATTATTTAATAAAAATAATTTTATGTCAGTATAATATATATTATAGTGTAGTTATGTTGGAATTTTCAAGACATAACTAATGGTGGTAAAATAATAATTAAAAATAGAAAGACCTCAGTGAAGATGATTACATTCTCATAGAAAAAATGCTATTACATATCATATCAATGACCCTAGGATTGGTATTTTGGGAAGATAAAAATTTATATAATATCAATAATGATATTTTAGATATATTTTAATTTTTTTAGGTTAATGTATTAAAATAATTTAATAATTGAGGGGAGGAGGTGACCTTTCATCAGTGGGGGAGGGGACCTTCTTGGAAACCACTTAGTAATTTCCATAAAAAGTAGAAAATGAATGTCATTCCAAAGTAAAATGCTTAAAAATGACCATATATTAGAATTTTGAATATTAAATTTTATAAATAGGATAATATAATAGTATTTTTAAAATTTTAATATGAATAATTACCACTATGTTGTTGTTAAACCCTCCCCAGTAAACAAATTTTAAACTTAACTGGGGTAATTATGTTTTACTGTTTTCACTATAAATTTTGAACAAAAACTAATTAAAACATATTAACAAAATTAATTATTCAGATTCCAAATACATAATCCATTTTTTAAATTCAATTCATATAATTGGCATAATTTAATTTAAACAACATACTCATAAACTATGTTGAAACCCTCATGTTCAAGAAATTCCTTTTTCAACCATAAGATGATATTATATTAACAATAAGAATATTAATATTCATAATAGAATTTAAATTCATATATATATGTAATATATAATTTTCACATAAATCATTCATTTTCATTTATTATTTTAATTAATTAAAATTGATAGGCAGTTTTTCTTAAATAGATTTCTAAAATATACTTATTTTTACCTCTAAAAGTTCTGGTCAATATTTATATAAAATTTATAGTAAATAAATTGTTTACTAAAAATATTTTAAAAAATTCTTATAACTAAAAGGAGGAATATTTGAATTATAATTTTTCATTGCAGCATAAAATCTTTCTCAACAAGATAATTTCAAAAATTCATTTTGGGATTATTTTGACCAAGTATGTTCAAAATTTATATCCATCATATAAAACAAGAATTTTTGTGTCATGAAATATTAAATTTGAATTGTAATATAGTTTAATTGAAATATAATGTTCACATACTATAATTGAGTATCTACTCTTACATTTTTATTAATAAAATTGTTTCTTAAAAGTCCTTATATCTCTTCTTGAAAATGATTTTTAATGTTATTATATGTTTTATTTTATGATAATTCCAAAAAAATAATAAGAAAAAAATTTCATAATTTATCATAAATTTTAGTTCTGTACTCTAGATATTCCATACTCTTTGAATATTTCATATAATTCGTGTATCAGTCTTTAAATCCCTTTCTTATATGATTCATTTTGGTGATTGAATTTTTTGTATCATGTGATCTAGTTTTATATTTCCTTTTGTATAATATCTTTTGAAATTGTTTGATAAGCCATTTTATTTTCATGGGATAATAAATATATGATATATTAATTATTTCATGTGGTATAAATATTTATGGTTTTCACTAAATATTGGTTAGGTGTATAATTATATAACCTTTAAATAAATTTATAAATTCTTTATAACTCATGTGATTAATATGAGACATGTATGGTCAGCCCAAGTCCACTCTATTATAGAAAATGGGTTGAAAACCCAATTAATTATATTATAGGATAGAGGGAGCAATCCTAGAATACTATGACATGAATTAGTTCATTTATAAACTTGGAATATGTTATGATTGTCTATGATTATTATTTTTCCACATTCCTAAGTTATGTCCCATGGTTCATGATTTTTGGTTCATTATATTTATTCCATGATATATTAAATGCTTTCATAATGATTCTTTTCTGGTTCTACATTCCTATGTGTTAAAAAATTATTATTATAGAGACATGTAATATTCATAATAATGACTCAATTCAATTTTAATTTTATTGGGTTAAGTTTCTTAAAGAGGGTAAAATTGTAAATTTACCCTATAGAAAATTCTGGCTGATATTAATTGCACGTTTTAATTCATATGTTTATTTAATATTTATTAAACAAATAAATATTAATCACATGAGTTGGAAAAATTTCCTAAATCATAAACTATAACAACCAATGACTTATCTATGCATATCCCATCAAATAGATAGTGTGTTGGATATCATGTTTCACAGGAAACACACAACTAAAGAGAACCATAATACATTTTATTAAAATAAAATATAAAACAAAAATTAATCATTAATACATTATGAGAACAAAAAAGGAAACATAACCAATAAAACAAAATGAATAATAAATCCTCAAGTATATAAAAATAATAAAAACCTAAAATATTTATCAATATATGTTTCCCATAAGATCAATTACAAAAATTGAAAGAAGGATGACCATTAGAAATATTTTAGTTATGTTCAAATAGAAGTAAATTAATAAGATTAAGTAATTTAGTAATGTATTAAAAGACCCATAAAATAATGAAATATGACTGTTATATATATCGTTGTTGAAAATATGACCATTGGATACATAATTGTTGGAAATGTGACCACATGATATATTTTTGTTGAAAACATTTTCATTGGATATATGATTATTTAGACTGAAATAGGAATATTAAAGATCTATAATTGATAAAAAAACAAAAAATGATATAATTCAAAAATATTAAATACTAAAAAAAAGATAATATATAATTAAATATTTTATTTTATATTTTTATATATTATTTATTATTATTGTTATTATTAAATAATTATTTGAAATATTTATTGAATTAAAAGTTCTATTGTAAGGAAAAATATTGATAAAATTACATTATAAGTAGATAAACAATTAAATTTAATGAGATATGGTTTAAATAATTTATAGTAAAAAATAGATATTTTTAAAAGAACTATTTTTGTTGTTATGTATTCGTTTCGAACACTTTCGCCAGGTCGCGCGCATCTATCTATGTGTTACATGTAGTTGTTTCCTCGCATTCCCGCTTTCTAAAGGTGGGAGGCATCCGTCTCTTATTTAGGGACGTTTGATCCTTGATCGAAACGGGGTGATGGGATATCGATTTTTCATTCTGTGGATGCCTCCTCAGAACTTATCACCTTTTTTGGATCTCCCTTACAGACTAAGACGTTATTTGTGAAACTCTTCCCAGTGCCATTTCTTCATGGATGTTAGTTAATTACACTGCTTCTGTCGGGACATTCCAAGGGGTTCGGTGAGGGCAGCAACCTTTGGTAGGGGCAGTAGTCATGTTGGACATCACTGGTGTGTCTTGACATTGGAAAAACAGCGTGTCTAGGTTTCTTCTCCTTATTATAGGACTTCTCAAGGTCACAGAATCATAAGGTATCCCAAATCGAATGAGGGGAATTATATTCCATTGGCATGTATCTATGGTTTTCATCTGCTTTCCATGTTTAACACAGGGTATGCCGTGAGTTCAACATCTAGAATAGATAGAATGGCCTGATTGGAACGCTGACTAGAGTGGATCGGATGGGGAAACCCCTGGACAGAACACTGATATCAGGGATAAAACGTGGTTAGTTACCCAGTTACTGCTTGGAGTAGTTAATAGATGAATTATCATGATCTCACTAGGATGTGGTGGCCTCGGTAAAAATCAAGATGGATAATGGATGGTTTAGTGAATTGGATGGAGAATTGGATGGAGTCGACTCGAGGGTGACGATGATGTTAGTATTCAGCCTCAAAAAGTCCTCCTACATATCCGCGTCGTAGGGAATCAAAGTCTAAGTAGTTCAGGATGGGTGTATTGAATTGGGGTGTGCGCAGAGGATAACATCCTGAAGATATACTAGGTCTTACGAGTTGTTAGTAGCCCGAGGATGGCCTTATGCTTCTGGGACAGACCAGCAATATGGGTCCCAATAGAAGGGACAACAGAGACTTATAGTTGGGGTTTGATTGATAATAGCTTATCACTGATATGGAATCAAAATGGCATACTGTTGTGTGAGGTCCACAATGGATTACCATTGGGTAGGGGATCGCAACGTCTTACCAATGGATGGGGTCACAATGTCTTACCACTGGATGGGGTCACAACAGCTTATGACTGGATGGGGTCACAACTGCTTGCCGCTGGATGGGGTCAGAACGGATTACCACTAGATGGGGTCACAACGGCTTACCACTTGATGGGGTCACAATGTCTTACTGATGGATGGGGTCACAACATATTATTGTTGGATGGGGTTACAATGACATACCACTGGATGGGTTCACAATGGAATACCACTAGATGGGTTTGAACCTCACTGAGGATTCATATATACCTTTTCTTGGAGACAAAGATCAAATCCCACATAGTTCGGGTTGGTGGATGCAGTTTAACGTCGTTCAGGAGGAAAAGGGGGCATGCAGTTTAACAATATGTGGGACGAAGGTGGTCCAATGTGAAAGGGGTCTGAACCAATGCTTGTTGGGCTTGAAACTCAGGGAGGCTTCCTACATACCTTTCCTTAGAAAGGATCAAAGACCACATAGTTCAGAATGGGTTTTGGTGAACTGACAAGAAGATGGTCCAGACCAAAGGATGGGGTGGGATTGAACCTCAGTGAGGCTTCCAATGTACCTTTCCATGGAAAGGATCAAAGACCATGCAGTTCAAGAATGGGAGTGTTTTGGGCTTACACTCTAGGCTGCTCAGAGAGGATGTCATGGTCGACACTTACTCTAAGCCCATGTGAGTTTTTATCAGTGTGAGAAAAAAGAGGCAGAAAAGGCCTGATGGTCATGTCACAGAAGGTGTGTCCATGGGAAGTGGAATGGTGGCTTACATGTGGTTAGTATCCCAAATAGAAAACAGGGGCTAACGCATGGTCTACAACCCAAGGATATGGATATTGGGACTTACTCATGGATGGAGGCCTGGTGGCGACAAAGCCCAAAGGGAGAGGGATTTGGAAGTGAAGAAAGGAGGGCTCCAGTGCCCATCCCCCCTCTTTGGTCCTTAGCACCGAGGAAGAGAGGAGGATCAGGGATGCTACAGCCTACACGAAATTCTAGGGGCTTACACCAAGGTGGTTGCCCTTTCCCTGTGTACAGACACCGCTCCAACAAAAAGGATCTAATTCTATGTGAGAAATGATTTTACTCATATGGATACTACTGGGCGTATAGAATGTCCAAGGTGGATAACCCCACATACGACGGATAAGGAATGTCATAGTTTAATGTCATGTGCTGAGGATGATGGTTCTTGGTAGTTTAATGTCCAACAGCTTGGACGAGGTGGTTTCACTCTGTACCCCTTAGGACTTACATAACTGATACCTCCCACCCCTTGGTGAAGGTAAGGAATCCGAAATTTCATGGTGAAGGGGTGTAATGGAGTGATCCATTGAGGGGACCATTTTAGTGTGGCAATCTGAAGAAGTAATTGCTGTTAGCGTTCCTATTAAGGATTGTGCGGGGCTTACGCATGGAAGCAGCTCAGGTGCCGCTAAGGAATGGAAATGGTGAATTTATCTTACATAGGGAATCTTCATGTAATTTCCTCCTCATGTATGGACATGAGGGCATCCCAAATCACTAGTGGGTTGAGGCATATAATTGAGGTCCACACCTTTGTGCTAGTGCGCAAGCAGTATAACACTAGGGGCATTGTAATTAGTTCGAACAAAGGGAGATGAAAAGTGTAAATCACGGCCCAAAATTCGGAATGTGGTGAGGGTGGTGTGATGATGGAGGATAATTGTTGATCATGTTTAAAACAAAGAAACCATAACGCGTTAGCCTGCAATGGGGGAAAACAAATGAGGGTAGATTGTTGACCGTGTTTGAAACACAGAACCTGACTCGAAGTGGCGTCCAATGTATTTTGGGGAATTTGCCTAGAATGGTAGCTGAGATGATGAGGCATGGGAATTGGGTGTTAGGGGGTCCCTTTAGATATGAGATAGGATGAAGATCCGAATGTATAACACACGAAGCATGAGGTGGAGTGACAGAATGTTTGAACGAATTCCAACTGTCTTGAAATTATACCACTGAAATCATGGCATGAGGTATCTTATTCTTATCACAAAAGGCATAACTTATTTGGAACAATAGGCATATTATTATTGAATTATAGGGAATTATATAGTTTTAAGTTGTGTAGAGATGACTATTGGTTTCTTATGCTTGGCACATAAGGTATCTCTTGTTTGGAGCAAGAGGCATCTTATGTTTGGAACATAGGGTTTAGTATAGTTTAAATTCATATATATACGACTACTAGGCATCTTATGCTCGGAGCATAAGGAACCTCTTGTTTGGAGTAAGAGGCATCCTATGTTTGGAACATAGGGAGTACTATAGTTTATAGTCACGTGGAGAGGATTATAGGCATTTTATTCTTGGAGGATAAGGCATATCTTATTTAGAGAAAGAGGCATCCTATATTCATAACATAGGGTGTACTATAGTTTATTATCATGTAGAGAGGACTATTAGACATCTTATTCTTGGATCATAAGGTACATCTTATTTAGAGTAAGAGGCATCAAATATTTTTCACATAGGGAGTACAATAGTTTATAGTTATATAGATAGGACTATTACTCATAAGGTGCCTAGAAATCGCTGGTGTTAGGAATTATGCAAGAGAAGCCATTTCTAGTAGATCCTAACATAGGATTCATGTGATAGGGTTAAGATGAGTTTCTTGAGTAATGGTTTGACTCAAGGAACTCGAGGAATTGATTATGAGAATCTCAACTCACAACATGGGAAATGAACCAAGAGAAATATCTCGACTTAAGGTGTTCCATGGAGTATAGAGGAATATCTCAAATCATTGTATTCCATAGGTGGAAGGTGGGTGCGCATAAAAGAATAATAGGAAATGCTGAAATCCCGACCCAAAAAGGTCATGGTGCGACTACCCATTTTTCTTGTGGGTAAGTGACGATAGCGACAGGACCAGCTAGGACGTCTGGGACCACATCCCAGCACTGACCTCGAGCAGGGATGCAGGGGCACAACACCCATAGTATGGACCAGTGGGCACAAGCCTGGGCACTGTTGCACGTAAGATGGCCTACAAACAGGATGGGATGTGCGCAAGATTGGACTGTGCGGAATAGTTTCACATAAGATTCAGCACCATGGTACTGTTGTGTGTAATATTGAATTCTTGTGAGAAAGATTGATATCTTGCAATAAATATTGGAAGTTTTTTGTGTAAGAAAGGAATCTTACACACACATGACACAGACAGAAAATATGTCTGGCGAGGATCAAACAAAGATGGGCCTGTGTGAAGGAAGACCCATATGGGACCTGTCACAAAATATCTCACATTTATGGTTCCATTCTTCCACGAAGGCATGGAAGAGGTAGTCTTACTTATAGTAGAGTGGCATCCAACCTCCATAGACCTCCCCCCAAGGGGTGGGGGCTGCACTTGTACTTATAGGTGAAGCTGTGAGTGCCTGCGTCTAAGATTCAGGGCATGGAAGTGATCTTATGCGCGCCCTGTGGTGGGTGCGCACATAAAGGGGTGTTTGACGTTCCATTGGGCATGGAAATATCTTGTGCTCGGATGGTAATCTTTCAAGCTCCTTTCAAAACATGTTTTCACCTTCCTTAGTCATTTTTCGGGTGTCCTGGATGGAAGATGACGTCTCATTGGACGTGTAAAATGTTTTAGCGACATATTGCATGCAAGATTTTACTATTGCACACAAATTCCATTCCTACACACAAAAAATCCATTCTTGCGCAAGAAGCCATACTTTTACCTAAAATTGTTCTAGATGGACACTTCTAGCAGCCTGACTTCGAACGGCCATTACTTCGGATTCGTAACTCCATTTGGGCTCAATGACTAGTCAAATCAAAGCTTGCGGAACAAGCTACACTCTGAGATCATGTGTGGAAGCATTTGGTCAATTACGTAGACATGTTTTCGGGTGCCAACAGAATTTTTAACTTCAAATTTTAAATTGATAACTTTTAAATGATGAATATAATTTAATGTTTCAATTTATAATAATATATATTATAATTAATATAAGTCGTAATTGATGTGAAATAAGATTAAGAACAGTTAATCTTAAAAAAGTAAATTTTCTACAAAAATAATTTTTAATATATTATATATATATTAGCTTCTATGGTGTATAATTAAATTCACACACAAACACACAAACTTCACACACAGAGGTAAACAGAAGTTACTGAAGAAAAAATTGAGTTACAATGGTAAATGTGTGATGATTTAAAAGGGTTTAACTATGTCATAAAAAGTTAAAATATCTATAAAATATTCTAAAAATTGTGTTAAATATGGTATTAGTGAAACATATCTTTTAGTTTCTACCTTATATACATTTTCTTGATAAAATGACAACCTTACACCTTAAAAAGCGTGTATTGATGGAAATTCCACTCAAAACTAACATATTAAAGGACCCCTACAATACCCCTTATGGAAAACTATTTTTATTAAAATAATTATTTAAAACTGTTATATTTTCCTATACTAAATAAAACATAAATTTTTTATCCTCTATTTCCAATAAGGGAGCACAAATTCTTCATTCTGATGAAATTTGTATAGGGAAGGACAGAATTAATCAAAGTAACAAGTTCTTCACTATATTTTTCAATTAAATTATCGTAGAAAATATTTATAAATGTAATTATTCACTGTAATAACTCTTTATTAACAACATTATTATTTTATCAAAATGATATTACAATTATATAACATTATAATTATACTCATCATTTGTATAACATGTTCTTGTTTAAGTTTCTTTAACCACTTATATGAATGAACCTATACTATCTTCATAGTGTAATATATGAATAATTATCATGAAATTAATTTTGATAATATATGATATAAAAAATTGATATTATATTATTAATATGGTTATTTAATTGTGAAACAAAAAATAATGATCAATATATATTATCTTTTTTTATCAGTAAAAAAACCTGAAATATGGCTGCCATAGATTCAATTCTCAAAAACCATACCCATACATTTCGTCAAGGGAACATAAGACTAAATAAATTATTAAAAATAATTATTATTCTACCTTAATAATATTTAAAAGATAAACTTGATATCAAATACCAAGGAACAACATCATCATTTTGAAATTTGTATAAAACTATCACAATTACAAACATCCAAAGATGAAAATAAGAAATAACGATCTAATATATCTGTAAAGAATAAATATAAATTAGTACTATAAAATATTATATATATGAATAGGGTTCTTAAAGAACTATTTAATATGGGTATGTTTCTTATAAAAGAGGTTAAAGTCGTTGAATGAATTTTATAGTAGAGGTAAGGGTTTCTCATCTCAATTTTCCTTTTATTAAGATATGCTATATATTCACCACATGTCATATTTTTGTATTTTGTAAATACTACCCATGGATGTATTTTTTTTATAACTTACATATAATTCAAGTTATTTATAATTCCATCTTAGGTTTTACCTTTAGAGTGATTTTTATTCAAAGGTTACAAAATATGTAATTTTTTTTCATTTGTAATCACATTTTCAATCATAATTATTTAGGAAAAAATCTATATATGGGAATATTGTAGATTATTAATCTATAAAACCCAATATGTTTTTATAGATCATTTACTCATTGGGAGTACAATTTTTCTTACCATTTTACCTCTATTTGTTTCACAACTCAAAGTAGTGGATACTTGTAATTGGAGTTGATAGTTTTTTTCTAGTCGGGAATATCTTTACACTATGTAAATATTCTTCTAATTGTTTTATGGATAACATCACCAATAATTATATTATTTATTATGTTCGATTCTTTATTAACTCCTACTTAAATTACAATGGTTTGAAAGGAATATTTTTAAATGTTTTTCATTGGTGTAATTTTCTTTTGATTTTATTTTTTTCAAATGTTTGCAAAAAATGTCCCTTTTTAATGATTTCTCATGAATTAAAATTCCTAAAAATAAATCTATTATTATTTATAAGACATACCCTATAATTTATTATGGATTTCTAAAGATTATTATATTACCATGATTTTATAAATTATTTTCTTTTAAAATAAATTTCTATCAAATCTAAAGGATATTTCTTCTAATTTCTCAATGAATTTTTCTAATTATATTATAAAAATATATTTAATCTATTTAAATATCCTTTAATTTTTATTATTTATTATGTGATTCCCTAGAACATTGCTCCTATTTATGGTTCTTATAGACTCATAATTCACAAACTTTATTCTATAGATGATGTGAATTCATAAATATGACAATTATTTATTACAAAATCTAAAACAATTATATTATATCACATATCCAAATGAATTTTTAGATTTATTTTTTTCTAGAAAATTAATATAAAACATAAACTGATAAATCCAATTATCATTGTATCAGATGAAGATTTTCCAAATAATAAATGAAACAAATTAATTCATGACAAGTCTTGAATGTATTGCACAATTTTGTTCACACATGTTATCCTTAAAAAAGTCACCTCAAATACTTTTCTCTATGACCTAGGGAAATAATAATATAAGACGTGTTGATCTCAAAAACTCATTAATGGAAATATATAACAGAAGAAATCATGGAATAAACATGGAATAAAAATAATTATTGGAATATATTAACAACATGAAGCCATAATCAATATGGAATTGAAATCATGATATGTCCATGAAAATAAAAAAAAGGTGATATAAATAATATTGGTCTTATAATGATGTATTGAAAGATACTGGACAACAAAAACTAGCATCCAAGGTTATGTTCTACGAAAATTTAACTTATATTTAGACCACAATCAACATATCCCCTATCAAGGCCTTATGCCAAGACAATATCCTATTATCGGAATAAGATTACACCAAAACCAAACTTGTTTTGTCTCATGGTAATTATTGATGCATAGAGGGGATATATAATGTTTTTCTGGCTCAGAATTTTTTTTAAGTTCAATGCCTTCACAATAAGAGAAAATGATTAAAAAATACATTATAAACCTAGGAAATAATAATCTATATTTTAAAAATAAACATAAATAATGACTATAGTTATCCCCATGTTAATAAAACAGATAAAATAATCATAAATATTCAATATGAATATGTAAGATTGTTAAATAATATATATTCAACTTGATAATAATCATTCATCTTGGAATAAAATTATATACAATGAAAATATTTTCCCCATGTCAACATAATTTCATACATTATAGGTGAAGATAATATAACAGAAGTTATTTAAAATGTGTTGTTGAAACCATATTGAAAAATGATTATACATCTAAGTCAATATTGGAATAACGTGATCATGAACCATCAAGAGAAATAAAGTGGATGGTTTAAAAAGAAGATATCCTTATAGGTGAAAAATATTTGTCAAATATTTAATGTTGTTGGAAAGTATATCCTTAGAAAAAATGGTATAATACCACATAATATATTCAATTGGTATAATGTGACCTGATTATATGAAATAATTCTAAAAAAATGACCATAACTCAATGAAAAAAAATTCAGTTACCAAGAGTAATTACTATTAGTAAAAAAATTGACTCATTAGCCACTTGAATAAGGGAAAATTATTTGGGGAGTAAATCCCATAAAACACAAGTATTATGATAAAAACATATCCATGTAATGTGAATAGGCTAAATAAAGGGAATTGGTTCACAAGAATGTATTATCTCTCAATGAATTATAATTAATACCAAGAAAGCCCTTGTAGCTTCAGTAACACTTTTGGATCAGAAAAAAATAGAGATTTAAAAAATATAATTTATATTTATATACCATTAAATAAAATATATACATGAATAAATATCTCAATTTAGAATTATAAACACCTAAAAATGAAAATAAGGTAATTAATATTGTATTTGGATCAAGGAAGGAAAATTGAAATGAAAACCCTTACCTGTTATCCTGAATTCGATGAAGATAATTTAACCTATTTTATCACCAACATGGATATAATAATAACTCAATCAATAACCATAAAAATATCAATTTTCATTTATAATCTTCATAAATAATAATTCTCTATATGAATTCATCCATTTTTCACATTAAGTGTTTATTGGTTTGATCATTCATACTAGTGTTATAACAACGATGTCAGTGTTCATTCTTCATTCAAATATTATCATTAATATATCATTAAAAATACTATTAATGATTATTTATAAATGTTTAGAATGTTTTAAATTATTTTTATGGGTGTTTTAATAATTATCCTTCAAGATAAAATTAATATATGGAAAATTTTGGTGATTCTTGAAGGTTAGTGTATGTTTTCTTAATTAATTAATTAATTATTCACATGACATCCCCCCAAAAAATAAAAAATCATTATGTACAGATTTTTATCATATTATATCAGTAATTAATTTATCATATTAATTTATGATATAAATTCATATTATTGTTCAATTAGGTGGTTAAACAAACCCAAACATGAACATACCCTGATTTAATGAATGACTATATGGTTTTTTTAATATCATTATTAAAGAAGAATAATGATATTATTAGTTTTAATTAGTGTGATATATAATAATTTTAAGTAATTTTACGTAATAATAATGTGTATGAAAACATTACATAATTTGAATAAGAGATCGTCCTCCAAGTATGATTATTTTAAAGGATTAAATTGTTGATGATCATTTTTTGTTCATATCGTTAATAATTTCACTAATATTTCATTATATAACATTAATTATATCATAAAAATAATATTTATAATTTAATACCATCCTTATATATGAAATTTTATGGAGGAGAATGAAAATAAAGCATGTTACGTCGTTGAAACGATAGTCCACACAATGCACGAATACCAGTTTTTTTTATAATTAATAGGGTATATGAAAAAAAAATTACAATAAACATTATATAGTAACAATGAAGCATATATATGATGATAATATCATTATACCAGGGTGCCAAAAAAGTTTCAAAGATGATAATCAAGAAGAAAACTAAGTAATTGATAATTGTCACATCAGGGACATGAATATTCGTTAATAGCCTACATAGATTTTAAGGGATTAGAATAACTATGAGTGGATAGAGTATTACGTTCATGGTATTGGGTTCTAGAGAGATTAAATTTCATATTTTAAATAATGAATTCAATGGTAGGGTGTGTCTTAAAATAGTGAAGATGTTTCTTTTTATAAGGGAACAGAATAATGTATTAGGGTTAGCCCAAACATTTTCAATAATTCCATGACTCTATTCTAGGATAAATGGTAAAAATAGTCAAAATTGTTGGGGATAAATGTATTGGTTGATAAAAATATCAAATATTAAATTCTATCAATGCTTTTTAAAATTTTTAGTACATTTACATTTGGTTAAACTTAATATACCCCCTTTACTTTTTACCGTGGTAATTAATATCTAAAATTGGTAATTAGTTTCAATGAAAATTATTAAGATTGAAATTTTTTAAATAATTTTATATATACAATTTTAAATTTTAGTTTAATTTTTTCAAATAATATTTCTAATGGTGCAAACAGTAAATTTTAAAATAAATACACTTAATCGCGCATTTCATTAAAAAAATAATGTATTTAATACACACACATGCACATATATATATAAGATCGAATTATATTGTATACTTATTTTAATGAAATAAATTGATTTATTATGAAAACAATATAGTGTGTCATTCTTTTATGGAAATCTAAAAGTGAAACCCTCATGAAAATACTTGATTTAATGAAAATTCTAAAAATATTTTTTAAAAACTAACATTTAAATTTTATTTCTAAAAATGTTGGCCATATGAATTATATGATCAAATGACATTCTGAAATTCATAATTTTAATCCATAATTTTATATTTTATTAATTTAATTTCCTTTAAATATTCTAGGTTATTCTTATATAGTTATAAAATCCTGGAAATTATAATTTTCTTAAATTAAAAATTCTTAAACTAAAAAAAAACCATTTTATAAAATGATAAAAAAATTCACACTATGTTATTTTTGATATTAAGAATTCAAAAAATAAGTTAATTTTATTAATATCAAATTATAAAATTTAGAAAATATAATTCAGAATAAATTCATAAAATACAATGAAAATCCCATTTTTATTGGAAAATGGGATTTTAAAATTTTAATTATTAATTTTTTAATTTTTTATGATATATCAAATAAATTGGTGTTGAAAATTTATTAATATAAAAAATAATAATTAATAGTAATATGTATCTAGAAATAAAAATTCATATCCGGGAAAATATTTTTTTTGATAAATAATTTTATAAAGAGTAAATGAATGTATTAGTCATTTTTTGTAAACTAATTTAATTTCATTAAAATTAGAAGTATAATTTATTTTACTTATATATATTTATTATGAATTTTTTGTCATATTTTAACATCTAGGTTTTTTGATTAATACATAAAAATATATATTTTATCTAAATATATAATTGTTGTGTTTCTGCTCGGTGTTGCGTGTGGATAAATATATCAAACAAGTTAACTTATTTAAAGGTAATCATATATTGTAATTCTGGGGTGTTACATGCTCTGCCATTAAGTAAATTGTTTCCTTACAATTTTAATCATAATATGAGAGTAATTTATTTAGAGAAATCATAATCAACTTTACCCCTATTGATGATCATGGGTTTATTTAGGATGTGGAATGGGATTTATCAATATGAAAAATTATTAATAACACTTTATAAATGGAGATGACCAATTAAAATTCTCACTTATACATATACTAAGTTACTTGGATATACATACATAGGTAATAATATCCTACAAACCACGAAAATGATTTATATGATAATTATACCACTAGGGGATTTTATAACTGAATATCTAGTAGTTGGAGAAAACTTACATGACATAGGACACCAGAAAATATTGACTAAAAACATAATATCTGAAACATTTATAGTATTTAAATATTATTTTCCTTATTTACAAGGTTTTTGGTGATTATGTCTCTTCTTAGACCTCGGATTAGAAGACTAAACCTGATAATTGAAAACTATCTTGAAATTGATGAAATAGATTTTTATAGATTAAATATTTCCATTATATTTGTGAGTATTATTACCTTCATAACTTGATTATTCATGAGACATTATCTTTATATTCATTAGGGTGTTTTTAGTGTAGCCTACATTCACATTGTTAGTCATATTTCATGATAAATGGTTAAGCATAACCAAAAGGTTTCTCACTCTAGCTCACATTCTGATGGGTTGTTTGTTGAGGAAGTCTCCCCATTTTCCATCACACCCATGGTTCCTTATATTTCAATCCATTACTAAAAATATTTTTAACATGAGTGATTATCATTATAACTTAATTATCAAAAATAATGATAGGAAAATTTAAATTTGATATTTCTAAGTTTATAACACTATCATATTTGCCTATAGTTTTTAAAAATCAACTTTTATTAGACTTAGATAAACCAATACCACTATCAAATTAAAACATATTATTATTGGCTCATCCTTGGTTACTTTTAGTTGGGGTATTTCTCATTTATTTACTTAATCCCTAAAATAAATATCCCAAATTAAGATGAACATTCATAAAATTTTATAAACCTAATAATATTCGAAATCTATGCCGCCAAAATATAACATATCCTTCATCAAACTAAATTCGGCATTCCTATAATCATATACCCATGTGTGTATATTACCTAATCATATACTCTAAAAAATTGCTTTTTTGAATCCCAATTTTATTCACAAAGAAATTAAACCAAAATGTGATCATATGTTCTTTTAACAGTTAACTATATGTTTTACCCAAAAATGGAATTGACCATTAGGTCATAAGTTAACACACTAGTCAATATATATCATGATACATAAATTGATATAAACATCTCCATAAATATTTTGATTTAATTATCAATCATATGGTTACATTTTACTACATAACTCACTTAGATAAGATCAAACCAAGCATTATTATATCATTATCATTTTAAAAACATAAGATTTATACATTATTCAATCACATTATCTTAAGTACATATCCCCCCAAATAGAAACATTTCATAAAGTCCATATTCATGGTCAGTAAAATCATTTAATATATGTCACCATACCTTGAATGTAAAATTTTTGAAGAATAATCCATAGTTCTTTCATATAATCCTCATAAATTTTATAATGTACCTGAATATCAATGATATATATAACTCACTGAAGAAAATACTTTAGGGTTTTGAGGAAATATCAATCTCTCTGCCTTAGGTAAGACTAAAAACTCACATTCTCCACCACTATAGGATAATACTGAAATTATTAACCATTTTTGTATGCTCCCTTATTCAGTTATAATAAATAGTTCATTCTATGTTCATTCTGTTCATAGATTCTCTCCTTTGATCCTATTTCAATAACATACTAAAACCCAAAAATCAATATCAATAAAATCATATTAAATGGTTATATGAAAATAAAAAAATTAATCTTGATATGTATTCCCTAGTGACACCTTTATTTCGTCTGTTTTCCCTTCTAGTTCAAACTACATTGCTTTAAGTTATATTCCCTTTTAATTTTTAGCTTGACAACATAAATTAATAGTAAATTAATTCTTTTATAATGGTATATAAAGATAATGTGATTAAACAAATCATATCCTTCAGGAGTTTCTCTCCAGGTGTGCAGTATTAGGCCCACTCATCATGAATCAATGTGATTATTAAGTCAATTATCAACTAACCATTTTCATGGGTGATTACCCATAGATGAATTTTTTCCACAATCATGTCTACTTAATAGTGTATAAAAATTATTTATTGTAAGGAAATACCACACAATATGTACAGTTAAAAACAACTAGATGTTATACAATGGCTAGAAGTATTCGAAGTGATCGTAAATTTTTTTTCTTCTTATAATTCCTAAATAAAATGTGCATTTTTACATTAATATTAAATCATATAATTATACCAAATGGTAAACTATTCCTTTGAATTTTTTATTAAACATAACTTATAAAATCTTAAATCCTCCAAAAATAACATCATAATCCATAAATTTATATAAAAGATTCCTTTGATACCAACTGTGATGCCCTGAACCTGTGCTCCTAGATCTGATGATCATAGACTCATACATTACATACATTCATTGATACCATCCATAAAAGTCTAGATATAACCATACTTAATTACAAAATCAAATAAATTTAATTCATCCTTTACATTCAAATGATATATTTTGGTTTAGAGATTTGAATAATTTGGACAAAAAATTAACCAATAAATTCCATATTATTGGTATCAAATGGAAACATTTCCCATTATATACAAAACTAATTGATTCATGTAATGTTGTAAATGTATCAAAAAATTAGTTCACATATATCATCCTTATAAATATGACATTTGTACTAATTGTCTTCGTATCTCAGGGAAATTATAACATAATATGGGGTGAACTCAAATGCTCAGTAAGGGAAACATATACCTGAAAAAATCATGGAATAAACATGACATAAACATTATGGTAGGAATATGTAAAAAATGAATCTATAATCAACATGAAACTAAAATCATTCTATAACCATGATAATGCATTAAAACATGGATATCAGTAGAAATAATCTTATATCGATGGAATGCACAATTTATAAAATAGAAAACCTATTGTCAAAGCCTTATTCCAAGACATATTACATGATGTTGAGACCACATTAAATTAACCAAACAATCATGAACTTCTAACAAGACACTATCCTATTTTTGGAACAAACATAAAAAAATATAACTTTTTTTGTCTCAAGATACCCATTAATAAATTAATGGGATATATAATATTGTGCCCCACCCATCACTAGTTTAAGTACTAAATATTCATAATAAGATAAAATTAATAAATAATATATAATTAACATTTACAATCATCAACTATAGTGAAATATATAAATATATAATGCCAATTATTTTCACCATATTAAAAAAAGGATAACCTAGTTATAACCAATCATGATGAAGAAGGTGGATGCCTAAATAATACATTGTAAACTTGACATTAATCATATATATTGGAATAAAAACATACATAATGAAAATAATAATCCCCATTTCAATAGAATATAATCCTTTTTATGTGAACATCATCCAATATGTTTTATGTAAATTTTTATGTTCAAAACATATAAAAATGAGTTTTTTGATAAGTGAATACAGAAATAACATGATCACAATCCATCTTGAGAAAGAAAAGAGTGGTTTAAAAATAATATATCCCAAGAGGTTAGAAATATTTATCAAAAGGTTTATATGTTAATAATGTATATCCCCGAAAAAAAATAGATAATACCACGTATTAAAATAAAAGGGTATAACATAAGAAACATATGAAATAAGTTCAATAAACTGTGATAACATAATGAATGAAAATTGAGTTCCAAAAATCCCCACTACGGGTGAAACAACTGAATCACTGGACACTTGAATAAGGGAAAACTATTTTTATAGTAAATATAATTAAATAAAAGGGTTATGATAAAAATATATCCATTATTATTGAATAATTAATATAAATAGAACATGGTGCACAAAATATGTTATGTCTCAAGTAATTATAATTGAGACCCAAAAAACCCTTACATCTTGAGTAACAAATTTTGACTAGAAACCCTTGAGAGTGAAAACATGAAATGTATATTTATATACCATTACATTAAATTTATTCATGAGCACTATCTTAAATTGGCAGTATACACACCTAAAAAAAGAAAATAGGTGTATTAATACAATACTTGTATCCGAGAAGCGAAATAGATACATAAACACTTACATCCTATCATGATTAACATGAACATAGATTAACCTCATATATTTTAAACATAGATATATTAAGAACTAAATTAAAATCCTTACTCATATTCATTTTTATACATAATTTTCATAAATATACATTCTCTACATGAATTATTCTATTTTTTCACATAGGTTGTTTATAGTTTTGATCATTTATGATAGTTTAATAATTGTATTTTTTGGGTTCATTATTATTTAAATGATAATCATTAATATATCATTAAACATAAAATTATGGATTATTTATAGTTATTTATAATGTTTTAAATTCTTTTAATTTGTGTTTTAATCTTTATCCTTGAAGAAGAAATCAATACAAGGAATGTTTTAATGATTCTTGATGATAGAAGTGTGTTTTTATAATTAATGAATTAAATATTTATATAATAAATCTAGAAATCATTAGAAATCATTATTTAAAAATTTATATCATATTATACTAGAAATTATGTTCCCATAGTCATTCATGATGAAAATTCATAGAATTGTTCAATTAGGTGGTTAAATAGATTGAAACATAAATAAACCTATGAAACCCACCATGTCATTATGAGATTTATTTTATATTATTTCAGGAGATTATGTTTTCTTTGAGTTTACAAGGAGATTCAAAAATAAACATATAAAATTTTGAAGTTTTATTTCATTGTATGGCTGTGGTGCACAGTTAATCCAAACTGTGTGAGTCCTAGGAGAAACCATGTAGGGTTCATAGTGAAACCTTGGTGTGGTACATGACTTGAACATGGTTAGGGAAAACATAATAAAAGTGTGAAACATATATCTAAAAATTTAAAATATCATTTATAATAGTTGGAGAATTATTTTAAAAACTATGTGAAATCTATGAGAAACTATGCAGGTGTGAGATTTTTCTAGGAAGTACTTTATGAATAGTTGGTGTATGATTATGAAAATTGTGCACCATAATAGTGCGGTCTACTTGGGGGATTTAATTTTTGAATTTTTTTTTTATTTTTTCAATTATTTTAAATTAAAACACTTTAAACATAAAATCAACATCACCCTAACATTCTATATCACATGAAACACCCCCTAGGATGCTCACCTCTCTCCCAGATGCGACATCCCCATGAACTGCCCTCCCCTCCTCATGTGAAACCGCAATATAATCCCCCTCACATGATGACTCCCTCCATCAATTGTCTCATTCTTATCCTCCACTATTTAATATCATCCCTTAATATTTCCCTTATTATCTTTAAGAGGAAATATTATCGTCCATCTTCTTCTCTATTCCTCCTCCCTTTCTCTCTCAATTTTCCCCTTCTATAAATCCTAATGGTTTATGAGTCATTATTAGGGTTTTTTATGTGTATAAAATTTTGGTTTGGGGTGTTTAGGATTTAGAGGTAATCTATATTTTCTTTGAATCCTTTATATTCGAATGTAAAAAATTTCAACTCTCCGCAACATTGTTCTAGATCGATTATTATTTGTTCAAGGTAGGTGTTTCTTTTCCGTTGCATTATATTGCATTCCTTTCATTGTGTGATGGTTTAAGAATGGTTTTTTATTTATACTTATATATATGACTCATCTGCTTCCAAATTGATATAAAAGTGGGTTTAAACCATGACATGGGATTCGAATCCATGTAAAGTGTTTTTGAATTTGACCGAATGGATTTTAAAGAATTATATTTGATTTAAAAAGTTGTGATAAGAACCAACATAATATTTTAAAATATTTTTATGAACTAAAATGACTTGAAAACCTTGTTTTTTTTCAAAAAAATTTAAGACATTTAACTTTTGTTGTTTGATGTTAAAGTTACATGATAACCCTTTTTTATGTTGAACACATTTTTATAAGTTTGTGTAATTTTTATTTCAATGGTTTGGCATGTTTAATGATTTTTGGATTTTTCAAATGAGTTAGTGGGTTTTAAATGGGTGTTTTATCCTATAGGGGTTTTATTTTGAACCTTAGGAATTGACCATTTTCAATGATTTTTCAAAAAGGTTTGGTATTTCAAGAATGACTAATTTCAACGATATGGTCCATTTTTAATTTTATGAAAAAAATGGTTTTCATAAAACATATAAATCCCTCTTGATCCCCTTTTGATTCTTATATTCCATTGTAATATTGTGATTCTATGAGGGGGGTTTATTTTGATTCATTTTTTGTGATTATTATTCTTTTTAATTTCAGTTATATTTTCTTAGGAGGATGTGGGGGGCAAGGAATGTGTTATTTCCAATGATTTTCTTGTAATGAAAGTGATTTTTAGATTATTCTAACTTCCATTTTTACTTTTCATGGTAATTATAGGTAGATAGTACATGGCATGTGTGAGGGAAAATCCTAGTGTGATAGTGGTTTTTCGAGGGAATTGCTGCCTGACCACAATGATATGGTTATACCAGTAGTAGTGGAAGGTCCTATTGCTAGAAAATTATTTTTATATACTCTCATGGGAAAGAAGACCCAGGGAAACCCCCATTATGGGTCCCATGGTCATGTGTGTTTGAGAAACAACACGTTCATTAACATTCATGGGAGCATTCCATGGATGTTATCAAAGGCAGCACATTTTGACTCTCGATGACATAGACAGGTTCAGTAGTGTCATCATAGGTTCCCTATTAGTAGTTCATGTGTAGTATTACTATAACCTACTAATTATTCCCATGAAACTACGATCTTATGGGAATGTGTTAGGGGATTTATCCTTTTGTATCAATTTTATCCCCTACTACAGATTTTATTTTTTATATTATATGGAATTTTCATTTATTTCTCATTATTTTATGACATAAAAAATGGTTCTTGATTGTGTGATTTCTTAAATTTTTATGTGGGTATATTTTAAAATGATCAAAAAATATATTATGAAATGTTTTTAAAGAAGAGAAATGGAAATCATGATTTAGAATTGTTTTCAAAATATTTTACAAAAACATTTTTAAAAGGGGTTCTCAAAGAGAAAACTAGATATGGTTTATAATAAAACTAAAAGTGTGTGTGAGTTTTGAAAACATGGTTTTAGGCCAATAAACTATGTTTTATGATACATTTTTTTCAATGTGTTTTTATAAAACCATGTGAAATTTTATTTCTATTTTATTTTTAAAATGGTTATTTCAAAAGATATGTTTATGAAAGTTTTCTCCAATATATTGTTTTCATTAAATGAAAAATATTGGAAAATGGTTTTATCATAATTTTACAGTGCTCTTATTTTTTTAAAATAATTACATAAATTATTTTATAATGTATTTAAAGGTTTAATATTTAGGATATTATATACATGTGACAATTTAGTTTTTATGGGTCATGGGGGCCTACAAGGTGCTTATGTGCTCACACATATTTTATCTCATTTGTAGGTTCTTAGTATTGTTTCATTTTTACTCATTAGATAATTTCTAAATTGGATGATAGATTTTATTTTATTACATTTTTATAGATTTTACTATTACTAAATTTTAATAAGACCTACATTTACCTTCTTAGAATGTCTGGAAAGTTTCCATTTAAATGATTTACTTTCACAAATTGAGCTTTTACTTCTTTCTACTAATGTTGGGAGACTATAGCTATTGGGGGTTGGAGAATAGAAATTTAGTGGGAATCTTTTCCTTATAGTATAAGGAGACTGCAGTGTGAGGGAGGTTTTTGGTTCATATTCTATTTAATAAGTTTACATTATTTTTCCTGATTTTTATTTTCTTGTTATTTTTTTAGAGGAAATATAATATACAGATAGTTATTAATAAATTTTGGATATATTCATGACGTTATGTTTTACTCTGATTATTGGGTGAAACTATTTCCAAGTTAGTTCATATGATTCCCAAGAACTTGTTACTGGCACGTGGGGATAAATAATTCCCTTCTGGCCAGTGTTGGGCTAGATCGTGTATCCATTGGATGGATGAATCATGTTATTTCATTAAAAATTATTATAGTGTCTAGGTTCATAGTGGGACCTAGGTTTTAGAATTACCGTTTCTATTTGGTGTATTAGTAGTTTGGATAAATGGTTTTAGGGACTTGATAGGTAGGTGTAGGGAGAGCGTTGCATGATCATTCTCGCCTTGATCCATGATTTTCCATGGGTAGTTTTATTTTTCCTTGCTTTTGGTTTTCAGTTGGATGACACTGTTGGATTATGGTTGATGGCTATTGTCGTGTTTTCTTTACCCTCATTAGTATGGATTGAGTTTCATTGGGGGATGAATGTGATGTTTTGGGTTAGGGAAGAAGAATGAAGTAAAGGTGTAATGTTGGTTTATAGGGTTTGAAAGTTAATAAAATTTGCGATTGTTGAAATTATTTATAAACCATTGCAAGATTAGAATATTCCCTCAAATTATATATTCACATCAAGTATGGTTTTACATTCTGGATTATTTGATGTTTATACTACATATCCCTTTTATTTATTATTACATGTTGGGGAAACAATATAAGATTCATGGTTGGCCTTGTGATATGCGAACATCTTTGGATTTAATTTTTATTCATGCTTTTCATGTGCCTTTATAATAAATATTGTTTATGTGTTGTGAAATTCATTTTATGTGTGTGAAAAAATTATTTCACAAGAAAAAATGTTCTTTGATTTTAAATAAAGGAATTACGTCTTATTTTTAAAATGATATTGATTTCATGGAATGTTTTGAAATAGAGGATTTCATTTTGAATTTTTATTTTTATTACATGTGATTGATTTTTCTAATCATGTTCACTTGGTGTTTTGAAAATTGTTTTACTTTTTAAGGGAAGTCAAGGATTTTATAATTGATTTTTGTTCCATTTTTGGGATTTTATCCTTGATGAGTGTATTTTAAAAGGGTACTCGATTAGAAAATTATTTCAAAATGTAACGTTTTTCTTTTATTTTGAATCTCAGAACGGTGTTTTTGGTTTTAAAAAAAATTATGTTTGTTCTGAAATCAGTTTTGGAAATAATATAAAATTAATGGACTGGGTTTTGAAAACATAAAATGGATTATATTTGGTTTTTAATGTAATAATTCCATATTTTAATGGATCATTTTTTTTGAAAAAATACGGATTTTAGAAATAGTTATCTGGTTTTCATGAGACATGTGTTTTGTTTTCTCTCTTGTGTGTTATGGGAAACATGGTAAAATTTTAGAGACATGGACATGTGAGAGTTTATGTCTCGGTCATATAATATAAGAATCCTATAAAGGGTATAGTGTATATGTAGAGGTGTTTTCTTATGGGTTCCCCATCCATTATCTTAATACAATAATACTTTGAAGGGAGTGGAAAGTGTTGTTTCCTTTGTGAAGTTTTCTGCTCTAGGTTTATCTGAGGTAGAAGTTCGTTGGTGAATTGTGGGATATTGTTGGGTCATTTGGTGTCACGACCCATCCCCCAGGGGTTCATTCGATGACTACCCAAAGCCCACATTTTATAGGCCAAGGGTCGGTGAATAGAATCAAAAAGGAGAGACCCAAAAAAGGAAGGAAATAACTTTAAACTTGTACACAAACATATAGGGAACCCTACATACATGTAAAAAAATGAAAAAGAAGTAGTAAAACAACCACTAAGAACCACCACAGAGAGTAAATGTATGTACCCAAAGTACAAATGGGACCAATATACAAGCCCAACTACAAGAGTAGTACAAAAAAAAGGAAATAAGATGCATATATCATTCTCTAAGGATCCTACATGAAGGGTAAGTACATCTCCTCACTACAGATCACCACGTTAATCAGTCACCTCTGTGTACCATCTAGACCTGGATCTCCAAAGTCTCAGTCAAGATATCCATCATCTGCACAAGACACAATAAGGTGTGGGTGATTCCTGTGAAGGTGTGAGTATAAAAATACATATAAAGGACCCCGAGACATCTGAATGTCTCTCGGAATTACACATGGAAAAACCACAAAGCATGATCTCAATCACATGACACAAAGTAAAAGACAGCTCACACCAGGGATACAAGTTAAAGAACATGAATAAATATAATTACTCGTAAGCTAGATCATATTATTCTATTGATGGGCTCAGTTGCTAATCTGAGAAGAGTTTCTTCTCTATCGATCCAAAAAGAGCCACTATTCTACTGATCTATAATTGGTCACTCTAAGGATGGTCCACGATGGGTCACGTTACTACTTATCCACAAAAGGTCATTCTCATGTCGATCCATAGAGGGTTGCGCTATTGTTGATCAACGAAGGGTCAATATCTCGTCGATCCACGAATGGTCACACCATTGCCTCTCCATGGAGGGTCCCTCTCTTCTCGATCCAGTAGGGTCACACCATTTTTGATCCATGGAGGGTCTCTCTTTTATCGATCCATGGAGGGTCGTGCCATTACCGATCCATAGAGGGGTGCTCTTCACATGACAACCACCCAATGGATTCTTTTACCTTCTACGTATGAGTTTCTAGGGTTCTCCTCCCAAAGACACCATTCATATTTCAATCGCCACTATGTCTCACTTACAGGTAACCCAAAGGACCTTCTGGTCTAAAGTGTTCCAACATGACAAATGATGCGTCAATCGGATACTCGACCTATAAGATACATGTAAAAACCTAAATGGTGTCTAGTTGGATTTGGGTCCGATCCAATCCATACGTACACAAAATTAAACCAAAACTCAAGTGGAGTATATCAAAAAGAAAACCTCATCACAAGGGTCCCCACGCTGTAGATGGTGCGTCAATCAGATACCCAGACTACAAATTACGTTTGTTTTAGTGTAGAAGGGTCGGTCGGGTCCAGGTCTAGTAGGGGTCCGGCCTAGCCATTCCAGTGGGCCCGTGGGTCCAGCCCAGCTATCAGTGGTCTGGCTTAACTGGTTTGGATCTAGCCCGGATAGCAAGGGTCTGTCCTGACTGGCGTGATTTCTGCCCGACAAGTGGGGTCTGGCGTGGCTGGCGATTCTAGCCTGCCAGGCAAACCCGGCTTGTGCAGTGCGGGATGGTTGAGTTGGACCAGATGTAGGGTGTCTATTTCTCCTAGCTAGCGGTACCATCAAGGCATCACCATGTCTCCCAAAACGGTCAGCACGACCCGACCGATGTGCGCCAACAAAGCGGCCCAAGCAGGCCGCTCCGTCTCCATGCGGCACATTGGCACTTTTTTCTCAACCTGGTGTGGCTGTTCGGTCACGAAAATTGCCACAATATCACCAGTGGGCACCGTTTTCTCCAAATAGCCGATACGGGCCTATGGCACCTTCATCAGGCCACCAGAGAAGCTCTTTTGGTCCGTTTTCATCCTCGTCTATGACTATGTTTCTCTCAGATCACCGCCTTTACTACGAATCCCACAGAATTGCCTTGCTGCCACATTTCTCAGTCTCCCATGAAGAATGAAAAATATTCAAGAATAGTGGATGGTCCATTATTTTTTCTTATTGGCCCACGCCCTCCATGTTCTCATTTTATCAAGGGGGTCATAACAATCATCATATAGATTAAGTAAACCTGTAAATTAAAATCCCGCAAAAACCAAACATAATAACTAATGACTCCCAAATAGACTTGTTTGTCAGTTGATCCGCATTATTTGTATTTTTTATGAATGGGAAAAAGGAGGAATCATTGAACATATAAATAAATTAAATCAACTACCTATATATTGTGGAATCCACTGCCTATAATGGATATAGTTTCGTGTTCATCATCGTTCGACATTCATCGCCGCTTGTTGATCTCCGGATTGGTTCCTCCAACAGTCTTCATTCATTCTCCATTCTTCATTGAAGGGTTATATTATCAATACTCCATCATTGGTTTCTCCCACATTTGTTTATTCTTTCACCAAATAACTGAATAATAAAAAAAACATTCCCTTGATGTTGTGTTCATTAATTTGTTCTTTAATTAACCATAATTAATGAACCATTAAATAAATGAGAGTTTTTGTTTCACAAAAAAATAAATTGGTCATTAAATGACTCTCATTTAATGATCTTCATTACAATATGGTTATGCCAATAGTCCCTCAATGGTTGAAGAAGAATAAAATAACTCAAAGTGTTATTTTATTATTATTATTATGAAAAAGTAAAAAAGTTATCTTTTTCATCTGACCCTTGTTGGTTGAAGTTATTCTTCACCCAAGCGAATCACGGAACTTCAAATTCAACAGTACGACATGGATTTTTAATCTGATCACCAGGTCAAAAGATAGAAAAACATGGTTTCACATTTACGGAACGTACCTTAAAAAAGTTCAAAAGTCCATTATAGGTTCTCTGGGCCTCAGAATTATGTTTCATCAAATGTTTTAGGATCATAATAATTACATGTAATTTAAAAAAATTACATGGAATTTATAGGTCCTTACATTCTTCCCAACTTAGAGAATTACATCCTTGAAATCCACACAAAAATATAAGAAAAAAATGGGGGTACTGAGCCGGAATTCGAGCCTCCCATTCCCATGTGCTCACCTAAAGATTCCAATGATACCAATAAACATGCACCAAAGGAATAAAACACACTCATAGGACACGATCCTATTGATTCTCTATCTCCATCGAGAACTACGCAAACTCCGCCCCATTGTCAATGTCTTGCTCACCCCAGTCACTGATGTGTGAGGGATAATGCACCTATCCCCTAAACTGCGACGAATGGAAAAAATTATTCACCTAGTGCGTTTATGGAAGAAGATCTTGTTTTTATTCCACCTTTACAACTCTATAGAAAATCTGGAAAGTTATGATGAACCTAGAAGATAGCTTGTCACCTCGAAGAAATATTTTTAACCCTAATTGGGGTGAAACACGTGGGAAGACATGGTCCCCCTACTTGAACTCAAAGGGTCTTCATATCTTTTTAGCATAAGACTTATGCATGCTCTGTGTAGTGTTCGCCCACTCCTAGATGATCTGTACATTCTCAATGTTGGCTCATACCAACTCTGGACCCAAAAGTGTTGACTCCCCGAGGTCTGTCCGGCATAGAGGAGATCTGCATGGTCACCCAAAAAATGCCTCAAAGGATTCCATTCTAATGATAGAGTTATAGTTTTTTTGTATGCGAACTCCACAAGGGATAGGTGGTCCCCCCAACTACGGCCAAAATTAAGGATGCTAGCACGAAGCATGTCATCATGTGTCATTATGGTCAAGTCTATCTGACCATATTTCTAAGGGTGAGAGGTTGTATTCATGTGTATCTCAATCTCGAACACCTCCTGTAATCCCTTCCACAACCAGAATGTAAAATGAGGTTCACGATCTAAAACGATCATCATTAGTATCCTGAAAATCCATACTATCTCTTGGATATAGTGGAATCTCAATCCCTCTACTAATCCCCACTCTCAAATGGTTAGAAAATGGGTCGACTTGGTGATTCATTCAACAATCACCCAGATAGTGTCATGAACCCTAAATGTGCATGGTAACCCCATCATTAAGTTCATATAGATACCACCCCACTTCCATTATGGTACCTCTAGTGGTTGTGATAATCCTACTGGGACCTAATGATTTCCTTCACATACTGACAAGTGAGGCATCATGAAATGAAATCTACCACTACTTTCTTCATCCATGACCACCAGTACTGACGCCGGAGGTCCTGGTAAAACTTTTCCACCCTAGGATGTACCTTCAAATGGGATTTATGGAAATCCCTCAATGCCTCCTCCCATAACATCACAGGTAACACAATGCATCCTCTAAAAAGGATGATGTGCTCCCCACCTATCAAAAATCCATCAGGATCCTGTCCTAAGGATATCTGGGGATGTCGATCCTCATAGTAAATATCCCCAAGCTATGCCCCCCAAACTCACTTAAGGAGTTCCTGAGTGACAGTCATAGACTATAGGTAGGTTACTCTGTTGCTAGCCATGAAGGATATATATGAAGTGTGGCTATCTACTCTGTCACCTCATTCAGTAGATGAAGACCCAACCTCCTATTGAGTGTATCTACTACTAAGTTCCCCTTCCCAGAAGTATAGAGTATCTCAAAGTAATAGTCCTGGAAGAACACTAGCCATCGTCGTTGTCTCAGGTTCAGGTCCTTCTATGAAAAGATATACCTAAGAATCTTCTGATAGTAGAAAACAATAAATCATTCACCCATCAAGTATTGAAGCCACATATTCAATGCAAATACCACTACTAGAAACTCTATGTCATGGGTCACGTATTTCTTCTCATGTTTCCTCAAATGTCATGATTCGTAAGCGATCACCACTTTCTCCTGCATCAGGACACATCCTAGTCTTTTTCTTTATGTGTCATTGTAGACTACATACATAACGCCTTCATCAAGTAGCCTCAATATGGGGGATGTTTTCAGTCTCTGACTCAGCTCCTAGAAACTCATATGGAACCTCTGTTTCCATATGAAGGGTTGCCCCTTCATTATCAAAGCTATCAAGGGTATTGATACTCTGGAAAATTCGAATACTAATCGTTGATAGTACCCATCCAACCCAAAGAAACTCTGAACCTCAGTCATGCTCTTGGGTGGATCCCAAGAAAGCACTGCCTCTATCTTTTTCAGATCCACTACAACTCCATCCTCTGAGATGACGTGTCCCAAAAAGTGGACCTCTTGTATCCAAAACTGGCACTTCGAGAGCTTACCATAAAACTGGTGCTCTTAGAGTGTATCCATAACTACCTACAGATGTGTGGCATGCTCCTCCTCTGATGTTAAGTAAACCAACATTTCATTAATGAAATCCACCATAGAATGATCAAGGTATGGCTGGAAGATCCTATTAATGAGTCTCATGAACACTATTGGTGTGTTGGTCATGCCGAAAGGCATCACCAAGAAGTCATAGTGTCCATACAGGCATCTGAAAGTAATTTTCGGTATGTCCTCTTCCCATACCATGAGCTGTTGATATCCTGATCTGAGGTATATCTTTGAAAACCACCGTACTCTGTTTATCTTGTCGATAAGATCATCAATCCTAGACAGAGGATACTTATTCTTCATGGTCACCTAGTTGAAGAATTGATAGTCCACGTAATTCCTCAAACTCCCATATACCTTCAGGGAGAAACAAATATGGGCTGCCCATGAAGAAACATTAGGCCATACAAACTCCTTCCTCTACAAGTCCCCCAACTATACCCTAAACTCAAAAATCTCCATGGGAGAAATCAAATAAGCTAGTGAAGATATCGGGGTCGTACTAAGGTACAACTCAATATATAAGACTTCCTCTTTGTGAGGAGTTAGTTCTGGATCATCCTCAGGAAAGACATCTGCACACCGGTCCACCACTATATGATAGATCAGACTCCTCTCTTCCACTACTCTGGGGGTGAGGCTAGCCAACTGATGAGTTATCGGCTGCACCCTCCTACGAGAAATTTCATCCAATGCTGCAAAGGACCCCATCTTACAGGTACAAGAAAACCTAATCACGTCTTCATAGACATACCACAATATGAACCTAAAATAGTCAATCTGAGCATGAAACATAGATAACTAGTTCATACACAAGATGAAATTGTAAGGTCTTGATGTTGCTACAAGGAGATCCCAACAATTCTCTCACCTCCTAGAGTAAGCTCACACTATCAGCACCAGTGTGTAATCATCAAATCCTCTCACGTATGTGTCTCTAATCAAAAGGATCGAGCAAACACCTCCACCGGAATCTTCAAGCTCTGAACTGGAGTCATGGAAATGAAAGAGTGACTAGCACATGTTTCTATAAGAACTGTATCTATGGTGGAGGAGACACAGATCGTACCTCGAATCATCTCTGGAGCACCATGGTTATAGGCCTCTACTACCAGGTGCTAAGATCATCCCTGTCCACCTGCTCCCTATGGATGAGGTGGACCACATGGGTGTGGTGGCTGTAATACCTCAAACGGTCACCCACAACATGTTGCATGGTCCGCTCCATTGCCACATCCACCACCCTATAGACCTCCTTGTTCAAACCTCTATCACCACCTCAGCAATCCCTCAACTATATACTGATCATCAATATGGAAGGTCAGGCAATCATGAGTCATATTACCCTGCTCAACACATGAGTATCCCAATCTTCTCCTCTGCTAACCTACTCTGACTTTCGATCTCCACACCACGAACCCCACATCCGGGGGTTGTCCTCTAGAAGGTCTGGCCTTCTTGGGATTCTAGATCATCTGCCTACTATCTACTACAGATGACTCGGCTACCAGTCATCCAGTGGTGGGTCTCACCATTGGTGCCTATTCAAAAAGGAATCTCTCTACTAATAGTGCTCTGTCTAGCACTCCAACCTGTGTTGAGATATTGAGCAATATCATCGATGCTCTAATCTCCCGTCAGAGTCCCAGCTCAATAGACCAGGCCCAGAACAAAGGGTCTCATACCATGTCAGCGGAGTTGTGAGAGAGGCCAGTGAATCTTTCTGAGTACTGGTCCTCTATTAGGTTTCCCTACTATAAGTACAACATCTCTTGAATATGCACTGTGCATAGAATCGTTTGTACGAACTCCGCCCTGAAGAGTCTCTCAAATTCCAACTAGGAGAGAATCACCTCCTCGTGTGTCTAGAGTATCTAGCCCTTACCATCTCCAGGTTGTTCCCTGAAAGAGACTAGCAGCTATGATCCCAATCTAGTCTGTTGGTGTCTTAACCAAGCGAAAAACTTGTGCCACATACTCCAGCCAGTATTCAGCTCCCTACGGATTTCTCTCTCCTCGAAACCATAAAGGCCACTGTCTTTGTAACATGTTCAATGCGCTCGTTAGGTATGAAATGGTCGCTCGTTGTGTGGGTGGAATCGTCTTCCCTATGGGTGGTGGTGTTACTGGTACACCACCAGAATGTTCTAACTCTATAAGAGGGCCATGCACCGACACCTCATCGCTCTGTGGGTTGTCATCATGATCTGTCACAGGAATATTGGCTAGATTTCTATATGGAGGCATCCTATAAAGAGATAGATGTTCCAGAGTCAATATGTTATACATGGTGATCTGACTCAGAATAGATCAAGACAAAATTCAAGACACATGAAAATAGTGTTTTTGTGTGCCAATTTGGAAAACAGAGTTCAGGGTCCTGGTGTATGGATACATCAAAAGTCGCACCAACACTAGACTGCCCGAACTAAAATCTAAACCCAAGAAACATAACACTATTATTGTAATAAAAAAATTACAGATTATTAGTTATTCTGGTAGAACTGATTGCACTCTCATACCAATTTATCACAACCCTTCCCCTAGGTCCAGTGTCGTGAATACCCTAAGCCCACCTTCTATAGACCAGGGGTTGGTGACTAGCACTGGAAAGGCATAACCCCAAAGGGAAGGCATTTCCTTTCAACCTATACACACATAGATAGGGCACACTTTATACAAATAAAACACAATGGAAAATAAGGAGTACAACCACCACTAAGAACCACCATTGAGAGTAAAAGTAAGTACTGAAATTAAAAAGGGACTAGTATACAAGCCCAACTAAAAGTGTAGTATAGAAAAAGGATAAATAATCTCCAGATACCATCCGCCCATGAACCAAATTGAAGGGTAGGCACAACTCATCACTAAGGCTCACCACATCAATCGATTACCTCTGTGTACCGTCTATCCCTAGGTATATAAAGTCTCGGTCAAGATGTTCTTCCTCTGCAAAAGACACAACAAGGTGAGGGCGAAGCCCCGTGCAGGGGTGAGTATAAAAATACTTTGTAGGGAACCCAAGAACCACGAAGGTCTCTTGAAATTACAAATGGAAAACCCCAAAAGCATGATCTCTATCATAGGATACAAAGTGAAAGATATCTCACACCAGGTATACAACTTAATGAATAGGAATAAAGATGATTAGTCGTAAGCTAGATCAGATTATTCTATTGAGGGGTTTGGATTCTTATCGAAGAATGGTTTCTCCATTACTAATCCAAAAAAGGGTCTCTCTTATGTTGATCTACAATGGGTCCCTGTAAGGCTGGTCCCTAAAAGGTCACATTACTTCTAATCCATAGAGGGTCTCTCTTATGCCGATCCATAGAGAGTCTCTCTTTTTCATATCCATGGAGGGTATCTCTATTGACGATCCATGAAGGTTCATGCCATTATTGATCCATGGAGGGTATATCTATTTCCTATCAATGGAGATTTGCAGAATTACTGATCCTCGGAGGGTCTCTCTCTTAATGATCCACAAAGGGTCATTCTATTGCCAATCCACGAAGGGTCTCTCTTCACTAGACAACTTGTCATTGGATTCCTGCACATTGTATGTATGAGTTATGAGTGTCATCCTCCTCAATCCATTGGTTTTCTTTCAACCACCACAATGTCTCACATAGATTTAACCCAAAGGATTGTATTGTTGTAAGGGTTCCAACACGGTATATGTCCTGTCAGTCGGACCCCTAATCTGTAAGATATAGGAAAAAAAGTGAATATGGCCCAGTTGGATTCAAGTCTGATCCAACCCGGTCGTACTCCAACTTTGGCTAAAACCCAATTAGAGTACCTCAAATGGACCACCTTTTCATAAAAGTCCTCATGCTATATACAGTGTGTCAATCGGATTCCCGGTCTGCGAGTCACATCATTTTTAGTTAAACGGGTCGGTCGAGTCTGAGTCTGGTAGGGGTTCGGCCCAATTGGCATGGGTCTAGACTGAATGGCATGAGTCTAGCCCGACTAGCTTGGGTCTGGCCCAGCCAGTGGGGTTTGGCCTGACCAGCTGGTCTAGCATTCCTAGAGAACCCATCACATGTAGTGAAGGCTAGTTGAGCTTGACCGGATGAGGGGTATTGGGTTCTCCCAGCTAAAGGCGCCAGCGGGGTGCCTCCCCACCTCCTAAAATGGCCAGCATGAGCCGACCATTGTGCGCCAGACGAGCGGCCCGATTGGGCCCCTCCGTCTCCACATGGTGCATCGATGCTGCGTTTTCCAACTGTCGTGGCTGTCCATCTATTTCACCTATCGTCGCGGTACCTGCAGATACCATTTTCTCCATGAGGCCAGCATGGGCCGGCCACCATCGTCGGTTTTCCACTCCGTCATGTCTGTGGTTCCACACCGGCGGCACCTTTCTCGGGCCACCGGAGATACTATGATTGTCTGTTTTCCTTATCATCTATGCCTACAGGCCTCTCGGGTCATCGTATTCACTTCAAAGCCGATGGAATCACCTTACATCCATGTTTCTTGATTCCCCTCAAAGAACACACAATATCCAATAATAAAGGAGGGTTTGAGATTTGTTCATATTTTCCTGCGCCATCGGCATTAGAGTTTTATCAAGGGGGTGATAACTATCATCAAATAAATTATGTAAGACCCTAAATTAAGATCCCACAAGAACAAATGAGTCGTGGATCAACCAGTTTGTCGGTTGATCCACATTTATTCAATTTTCTAAGAAAAGGAAAAAAGTGGAATCAATGAACACATAAATGTAGTTGGGGTTTGGCTTAGTGGTAAGAACCCCATAATACTACATGAAAATGGGGGTTCAAAACCCATTGGGTGTAGGTATTGTAGCAGTGCTGTAGCGGGTACTGTAGTAGTGGCGGTACTGTAGCAGCGGCAGGGCACTATAGCGTCGGCAGTACTGTGTGGTACTGTAACAGCCGGGTAACTATTCACAAAATGGGAATTGGGCCAAAAATTTAGGCCTACGAGCTATGTAATGGGCAACAATCCCACAAGGTCTTCATGTTATGTAATAGGTCTCCCTCTACCCAGTTAAAAAGAGGTGTTTTCTTTGCTTTATTAATAGAAATGAGGCTTTATCCCCAACCTTTAAAAAAAATCAATGAACACATAAATCAATTGAATCCCCTAAATATATTTGGTGGGATCGACCATGGAAAATATAAATAATTCCACGTTCATTGTCATTTGGCGTTCGTCTATGCTCTTCAATATCTGGATCAGTTCCTCTAATGGTCGTCGTTCATTCTCCATTCTTCATTGTAGGGTGATGTCACCAGCATTACGTCTGAGGTTTCTCCTATGGTTGTTTATTCGATCACCAACAGGTTGAATAGTAAAATGCATTCGTCCTTGACATTTTGTTAATTAATGTGGTTGTTTAATGAATCACAATTAATGAACTATTAAATAAATGAGTGTTACAGTTTCACATCAAAGGTAACTAGTTGTTAAATGACTCTCATTTAATGATCATTACACTGTAGTTCCGCCAACTGTCCCTCAATGGTATAAGAAGAATAAAATAACTCAAAGAGTTATTCTATTATTAATTTTTTTCTAAAAAGTCCAAAAATTAACTTTTTCATTTAACCCTTTCCGGTTGATGTTCCGCTTCGCCTAAGAGAATCTCGGTGCTGTGAATTCAATGGTGCCCTCTTATTCATTGTTGCATCTTTTATGAGTGACATAGAATTTTGATATTTATTCTCATGGATTTTAGAGTATTTTTGGATTGATGAGGCTTGGAATAGTGATTTCTAGGGGTTTTATTTGGTTTCCCATTGGATTCAGTATTTCATTTGAGAATAGATGGTGTGTCATTGCTTTATGTTTGTTGTAGTCCCTATATGGTGTGAATCATGTGTTTTTTCTATTTACTAGGTTGGACATGGAAAGAACCCATGGTTAATTATTGGAAAATTTGGGTTTAATATTGATTTTAATTGGGATAAATTACTCCAAGCTATGTATTCCATTAAAATTTCTTATGGGAATATGTTCTAGGGAGTTAGATGAGAACAAAAATATATTCTAGATTTAGCCATTATTGTAGATCCATATCATTACATAAAAAGTAATGTATCATATTTTTCACTTATTGGTTTTGGGATACAATAGTTTGGTGATACCATTTTTTATATCCTTTTGTAATTTTCTTGGAGTAGTGATCTCCTTGTGGTTTTGAAACAGTTGATTTTTTTTTGGCTTCGGCTAGTGGGGTTTGGTAAATTCAATTTGAATATTTTGGGAACTCATTTGTTGGTAACATCCTCTTATTTTTTGGGTAGAGTTTTTCAGTTCTTCCACCATTTTAGAATAATTATAAATTATGGGGAGAACAATGTTCTATCTATGTTTATTTTTATCTTTTTCTAATTTGGGCTGTTGATCATTTTTCCTAGATGTTTCACTTGGTTTTTTGATTTTCACTCATTTTATTTGTATTTTTCATATAATTTGATCCCATATTTACCTCCACATAGACATGAGACATTCTGGTGGAATAAATTTTTATTCTGGAGAGTTTGGGATAGCTACCATGTTAATTTGGCATTTATTTTATATAATTTTGTGATATTATTGTTTATTTTTTGAGTTTCAAAGAAGATTCTACCAAAAATATAGAACAATTTTAATTTTTAATTTTTTTATAATTAAGACACACTTTATGTCTAAAAAATTAATGTATTATGATAAAATGTGTGAGATCCTTAGTGCATATGGGGTGTGTCCAATAACTTATACACAATTAATTAATTTATGCAACAAGCATGATATTAGGATTTGTAAATTGATAGTGTCACTTAGCATGGTAGGAAAATGGTTTCTACAACCATGTGCAATTTAGGGGAAATAGTGTGAGGTGGGGATTTTCAAGCCAGTTCTTTGCACATGGTCAGTTTATGATTAGGAAAATTGTGCAACCTAATCGTGTGGTCTACCCGAGTTTTAATTTTCTTTTTAATATTGTTTATTTTTGAATTATTTTTTATAAAAACCAACTAATACAAATCACCCTCACCCTCACCTTATCTATCACATGAAAAAAACTAGGGATTCTCACCCATCCAACTCACATGACACCCCCTAGACCCCGCTCTTATCCTCACATGATGACTCTAGAGAAGCCACCTGATGTGATGCCACCACCCCACAATAAACTCATCCTTCTCCTCCATTTTCAGATGTAATCCCTTCAAATTTCCCTTCAAATATTCATGAAGTAATATTTACTTCCATCCTCTTCTCACTTATCCCTCTATCTGTTTCCCTATTTTCTCCCACACATGAACCCTAATGGATAATGGGTGATGATTAGTGTTTTTGGTATGGGTCTAAAATTCTAGTTTGGTGTGTTTAAGGTTTGGAGGTACTCTCTTGTGTGTGGGATCCTTCTCCTCTGAATGAGACATGTTTCTCTCAATAAAAATATCATTTGAATTGATTTCTTTTGTTATAATTTTGGTGTTTATTTTCCATTTATTTCTTTTACAATCTGTTAATTTATTTATAGTTTAGAAATATTTTTTATTTAATATAATGTTTATATGTATGGCCCATGAGGTAAAAAATGATATAAAAGTGGTTTTAAGACTTGGAATGGGATAATAATTCATGACATGTGTCTGTGAGAATGCCTGATTGGATTTTAAAGAATGGTTTTGGTTTCAAAAATTGGTGGCGATAACATACATAATGTTTTAAAAATATTTCTTGAATTTAAATGATATGAAAACAAAGTTATTGGTGTTTTAAAAATGCTTAAATACTTTAAAGTGGTTTTTTATTTTAAAGGGATATGATAACCATTGTTTTGACATGGAAATAATTTTTATAACATTGGGTGTTTTTTTATTTCAATGTTTTGTGGTTTTTAAATCTTTTTATGTTTTTAAAATGATTTGGTTGGATTAAAAATGGTGTATTATCCCATAGGGATTTTATTTTGAAACCCATTGTGGCTTTGAATAATTTCAAATATTTTTTAAGAAGGCTTGGTATTCTGAGCAAGCAAGTTTTTGTAAAGATGGATGATTTGTAATTTTGTAAAAAATTGAGTTTTCATAAAAGGGATAAACAAATATTAATCCCTTTAGATTTCTTATGTTCCTATAATGGATTGTGATCCCATTAGGGTTCATTTAATTCGATGCACTGTATATGTGGCTTATGGTTGTTGATTTTTGGACTCTTTACTTGAGAGTGTGTAAGATCCTGACCATTTATAGAGATGTCATGGGCTTGTTTGCAAGTAATATTTACCCTAATATTGGTATTCCATGGTTAAGATTTTATGTTATGGTGTTTTGGGTAAAACATTTGAGAATTTTGGAAGAATTGGGGTATTGCATGGTTGCCACATAGTTTTTTGAAATCATGCACCAACACTGAGAAAAAAATGCATCCCCAGATAGAGGTAGATTGCATCATTAGTGAATGTGTTTTCAAATCATGTAACCTATTAGGATAAATCATGTTCCCCTGTGGGGAGGCTCATGGTTAAGGAACACAGTTTAGGAAAACTGGGTGCCCTGTATAAGTAACCATTAATGTAGGATTTAAATCCTCCAAAAAAATATTCTATATTCTCATACCCCTGGTTTATTATGCATAAACATTTTATATTGGAAAAAACCTATTTTCCATATTTTCTAGATCTCTTATAAAGATTCTAAGTCCCTCACAACATCGTTCTGTACAAATCAATGATCCATTTGAAGGATCTGTACCTCTCCCTGTAAGAAATATCTTCCCCTATTCTTTCCTCTCTTTTTAGTATCTATTTCTATATGAAAAGTTGTTTTTTACATCACTTTTCAAATGGATTAGATATATGTTATTAAAAATCTAACTATTTTTTATCTTTGATCTTGGTTTTGGTTCTAGATCTCATTCTTCAAAGTGAAATTTAATGTTCTTCTTCAATTTGGGGATTTTTTATTTAGTGAATGGTCACTAATGATATTGAAGTTAGTGGAATAAATTTTAAATCCTATAGTCTTAAATTATATTTAATGTATGTAATTTTTATATTGAAATTTACAAGATTGGAAAATTTTATCCATAAATTAAATTAATTAAATTAAACAACAATGTGATAATGATTTGGGATAAAGATGGAGAAATTGAAATCGGTGTAACTTGTATTATGAAATTGGTCAATTAATGTGATTATGAAATAATTGATAATGTTAATAATTTGATGGTAGGATTAACTTGAAGGGTTAATGAGGTATGTGATTAAATATTGAAAATGGTTTAATGGTAAATTGTTCATATTATTCAATGTGATTTAAATTGTTGAACCATGTTTACTTTGATAATTTAAGTGGGATACCATGAGTTGAAATGTTTATTAGAGGGTTAATAATTATTAACATTGTTAAATGTGGTATATGTGATGTTTTGAGTTATGTGATAATGATTGTGGGATATAGACTGATGATCTAAATACACATATGTGATGGACTGATATATGACTGTGGCACATGTATTGATTCTCCAAAATAAACATTTTTTATTGACTGATAAATGATGTGTGGGATAAGGAATGATGCTCTAAATACCTGCAGGGTTTTTCACATGATGATCATCACCCATGATTTTGGCATTGGACTATGGTTCGAAGTGTTAGTGTTATGAAATTGAAATTAATTGATAAATGAAAACCTGTGTGACATGATGAATTGGGATTCTCTATGTGATATCCTTTGGGGATAGTCAAAATACAGAACGTGAAGAGAAAGGTATTGATGGTGAGGGTCTCATTGTTAACCCAGTGTAAATTTGGTTAAATAAATAATAATTATATATGAAAAATAGATAATTTATTGATTTTGATTTATTATTTATACAACTACATGAACAATTATTGACTATATATTATTTTATACAATATTGGTTTTGGCCTTTATATTTGTACTGAAACCCTACTCGGTCTTCCTGATCGATGCCTAATTAGACTTCATGTTTTAAGGATGGGATATAACCAAGTGCCCAATGTCTGATGGATGAGTCATGGTGTTGTGTGGATGAGTGAACCAGACAAGGTTTTGAGACCATATTTAGATTTTTTTTGTTTCTTTATTTATGGTTTTTTCATTTGATACTTGACATATATATGGAATCACATATATACTCCTTTAATTTTAGATTTCATTCTTGTTATGGATTATCATGTTATATTGATTTGTCCCAATTATAATATTATTCTAGAGTTTAATTATTATCATTTCATTATTGACTAGTTATTTTCCACTATTGAGGTAATTTGATAAATATGGTATAGTTTTCCCATATCATATATTTTACCCTCACTACTAGTCGATAGCCATTGGCATATGGGTAGGTGCGCTTGAGGTCGTGTGGCCAACTAGATCGAGTCACTTGTTTGTGGCATTTGGGTTGGGATGTCACAATGTGGTATGAGAGGGAGATATCATTTTTACTTAATATTTTGGAATGGTATGAAATGGGATAAGAAGATTCAATCCATGGTAAGGAGCTCATTCAAAGCAATAGCTAACCCATGTATGCAGGAAAAATAAGTACCAAGGGTGGGATTGTTTTAGTTGTTGTGTGTTGTTATAGTTGGATGTTATTTCACCTTGTGTGATGAAATTGTTTGTGTGATGTGATTATTGTTTTTGATATATTATAATATTTAAATGTTGCATAGTATTTCATGAGAGTTGAGTATTTATTCATCATTATAGGCATTCAAGATTTATTATGACATACACTGTTTTAGGCAGGCATGAAAATTGGGTTTTCGGTGAGTTATTAAAATGAAAATGTTTTTCATGGTTATGAAATTAAACTCAAAGAGGTTCTTAATATAAAATTTAAAATTATCAAATTATTAAAAATGTGTAATTGGGTTCCAAATTAGGGTTTTTAGTATGATAATGTGTTTACCAATTTCTAAATAATACATAGATGAGGGATGGATACGGAAAGTGATAGTGCTTCAATTTTGATGTGTGGAGGGGTTTGGGGGAATGAATTTGTGTGCACTATGTGAATCCTTTTTATATAAATGTTATAATGGTGTGTTTTGTGTCTTAATACGTAGGTTTTGAATTATAGATGTATTCCTTTACAAATATTCTTGTTGATAAGAAGACATGAGGATATAGCGGGGAATGATTGACCACCAGTGGAAGATGAGGCTTTGGTAGTCCTTAGTGAGGAATCTAGAGAGAAACTCCATGAGAACATTTCTAAATTTAAGCATTTTATGGAATGATATCGAGGTGGGGTTTTGAAAAGTATGAACAACTTTACATGGGTGTTTCAGTTACGGAACCCTCTAACTTTCACTAGAAAGGTTGGACCTAAGATAAATAATCTTGTGATTGAGTCTATCCAGGTGATAAAATAATCAAACTGGTATCTTAAATATTTCACAGAATATTGATGAAAAGGTGGGATATTCTAGTTCAGAGTGAGTAGCTAGAAATCATGGTATAAAATAACATCCAAGAGATGTTCCTGAAATGCTATCATTTAGAGACACTAAGGAATGAGATTGTAGTAGAGTTTATAAGGTTAACCTTGGGGAGTATGTATTTGATGGAATATTCTATTTGATTTACTGACTTGTATCACTTTTATACATTTATAGAAAGGGATGAGATAGGAAAAAAAAGACATTTTCAATGTGGGCTTAAATCTAAGATTAATTTCTAGTTTAAAATCTTCTAGTTAACTAAGGTAATGGATAATGATCTCATATCTGAGGGAAACAAATAGAAGGCTTCTAGTGGTGGAGATGTGGTTTATACAGGATGAAACAAAGGTAATACTTCAAACAATAGGAAGCATACTTATGATTTTGTAGACTAGATCACCAGAAAGAAGAGTGGCCAATTGGAAGGATAAGTTACTCAAGATCATACTAATGTACTCTTCCACTAGTGCGGTAGGATGAGAGAATTTCATAGGAATTTTTCACGACCACCAATATAGTGCTGAGTTTACGGAAGGATGGAACATATAAAATGGTTATACAAGAAAGCACAATAGATGTGTAACGACGGAGGAGATTGAAAGAATCAAATTACTGGAAGGGGTATTCAACCCTATATCATTCGGTTAATTGGTGTTTTATTTCCTGTTGAAGATGAGGTAATGGATGAGGTTATTTTTGGAAATAGTTCAATTACTAGTATAGTGGTACTGCTTTGGGGAATCAGGGTGCATCACAATTAAGAGAGGAAGGATATTTTCATGAATTTAATTCTACACTTGTGGATAATGAGGCCATACCATTGAGAGTTAGTTGTAATATTCTTGTACCTTATACACTTTCCAGTGCATTATTTGATATTGGTTCCTCTAATTCCATTATATCTATAGACCTTTTGAATTAGTTATGTCTAGAAATTGGGTTTGTGAGTGGGTTTATGATGATTAATACACAGTTGTCAGTATGATCAAGAGACATCTATTTCTATTAGGTGTGTTCTCTCGATTTTGGGGAATATTCTTTTATTTCAGATCTCTACATTTTGGATATGTCTTGTTTTGAATTTATTTTGGGTATAGACTAGTTAGTATCATACTAATATCACATATATTGTTACTGTATGATAGTAACATTTATCCCTCCTGACGGTGAAAGTTACGTTGATCGTGGAGAGTGTGATATCTAGGTTTGTTATACAGGTCCATTTCATCAACAACTAAGTGAGGTAACCACCTTAGTTACTAGACATTCTCTAGATTATGGTTGTATGAAGAATGATTTCATTCGACCTATAGTGGACCAGTTATAGGATGTATTTATTGAGTAATTCTAATGGATTCAACCTAAAAGAGATGTGGAATTTAATATTGATCTCATTCCTAGAGTTGATCTTATTTCTATTCCACCTTATAGAATATAACCAATAGATAATCAAGATATCAAGACTAAACTAGAATATTTGACAGATAATTAGATTATTTATCCCAGTATGTCACCGTGGGGTTCTCCTGTATTGTTTTCAATGAAGGATCATATGACCATACCCTTATGTGTTCACTATCGGATGTTGAGCTTAATGACTTTGAATAACTGGTATCTTATTCCGCATAATGAAGCACTATTTGACTAGTTTAGAAGATATTGTGTCTTTTCAATGATTTACATCATATTGGGGCATCAACTGTTGAGAGTTCAAACTTCTAATATACCATAGATTACTTTTACAAAAATGGATAGACTTTATGAGTTTTTTGTGATGCCATTTTGGTTAATGAATTATCATGCAATATTTGTGGACTTTATGAATATAATATATAACATGTACATGGATCAATCTGTGGTAGTGTTTGTAAATGAAATTTTGGTGCACTCCATACTCATGAAGATCAATTCCAACATCATTACATCATCCTAAGTACAATGAGGGAGCACATGCTATATGAAATTATTTCTAAGTGTCAATTATGGACTAATAGGGTACACTTATGGTGTCACATAATCACATATAAAGGTGTGTTAGTGGACCCATAGAATGAATATATAGTTGTTTATTAGGAGAATCCCAAAAAAAAATTTTGATATCTAATGTTTTCTAGGATTAGTGGGTTATTATCAGAGGTTAATATAAGAATTTTACCACATGGGAGCACCACTTTTGGGATTAAACAAGAATTTATAAGGTTTTAATGGATTTTAGCATGAGATAATTCCTTCTAGTAGTTGGATAAGTGGTTCAAAATGACACCAGTCTTGATCCTACCCGATTTGGGTGAGGAGTATAGGGTGTTTTGTGATGATTATAAGATTGTAATTAGAGTGGTGTTGATGCAAGGATATTGAGTTTTGAATAATGTTTTATAGTATTTAAGGGAACATAAATAAAACAACCATATGCACAAACTCGAGTTAGCTAGAATTGTTTATGATTTGAACTGTTCGAAATATTATCTTTTAGGCCAAATGATTACTATGTATACTGACCACAATAGCTTAAAGTACATATTTTTTCAATGATATTTGAATCCCCAATAGTATAGATGAGATGATTACATGAAGTCATTTTATTTTGAGCTGGAATATACAACTTGGAAGGGAAACAATGTTACTGATACTTTGACCATGAAGACAAAAACTAAGAAAGTTCAGGAGCCTAGTTCAAAGTGGAAGATGATGGACTTGCTGGAAGAGATGGATGTTGTGGTTATGCTGGTCCAGGAGTAGATGAACCTCTTATCAGTATCAATGGAATCCACAATTTTTATCCAGATCATGGTGATGTGGTATCAGCAAATATAGTGTTCTTCCATGAGGGAATTCCTTGAAGGTGGGTAGACACCTTCTGATTGTTCTATATGAAACACCCGAAGCTTCCACGGTATGCTTCTCTTTGAATAATTCAATAGCGTGTGTTGTATGCAACTTCAAGTACTAACACACCACAACCACTCAAACTAGTCGCTGTGAATAGTAATACCTACTTTTTTAAATTTTATGAATTTTATCTTTCAAAATTTTCTTCATTTTTGGATTTGGAAAATCGAAATTAGCATAGGGTGTTTTTTTGGTATTTTTCTGAAAATAATCAATTTTTGATGAATAGTGAAAAAGGCTGAGTTATAGTTTAAAACCAATTTTAATTATTTATTTATTTAAATTTATTTTTGGCCAAAATAGATACATAATACCTATATAAGTTCAATGTAATTAATTGGAGTTTTTTTATAATTATTTTAGATATATAAAAATTTTATCGAACTTTTCACTATCTTTTTCCCACCTCCTAGGAGAATTTGAAAATTCAAATAAAACTTAATTTTACCACTTATGTGAGGGGAAGTTCAAAAATATGAGAGACACGATTGATATCAGTATGTAAAATATGGTTCGATAAGATGAAAATAATTTTTGATGAATAGTAACTTTTTTATTTTATTTACCACCGTTAAAAGTAAATAGGGTAATTAAGGGTAAAAATAATAATATTATTACCCTAAAAATGACATAATTCTATTGGATAAGTATATTTCGTCAAAAAAACAACCTTAGGAATAAAATATGAATCTCTTTTGTCCACATGGATTAGATTAGGACATTTATTATTATTTTATTCAAAGAAGAGTTAAAAGAGTTAAAATCATATATTAATAACTAAATAATTTTTAATATAGGGTTATAAATAAGATAATTCTACTATAAATATTCATTATAAAGCTAAAAATATTTACTACATAATGATATTTTATTTATAGTTTTTAGACATTAAATAATTTAATTTATTTTTGACACAATGATGATAGAGTAATTACTTAATTAATGGAATATTAAAATAATTGATATTATAAATATCTAAATAAATATAATTTGAGAACCTTTATGAATTAAAAAACTTTACTAGGTTAATATGACATATTAGGATTGGTTAGATGATTTTTTTTCGAATTAATAATTCTGTTATGAATTTAGAAAAAACAAAATACCCAACAGTGTCAAAATTGACATAAAAGATTTTTTAAAACAAATATTATACTTTTAATTGATATTATATTCTTAAAAATATATGGTTTGGAAAAAGACTTATATAATGTTAGGTGTATAATTAATGAACCACTAGGGGTTCTCTTGGAAGTATATAGTATGTTTATTAACCATAAAATATAAAAATACAACGAGACATAGTAAATGTCAAACTATTTAACTAAGAGTTAAATATAAAAGTTAAAGCAATATAGTGACCCAAACCTATCTAAACCCTATTGGATGAGTGGTTTTCAAACCATCCCCACCATAGAACTTGAAATATCCTCTTTGGATCCATTATAAACCTAAAATTATTTTATTATAAAATAATATTTCTAGCTTTTCCAAAGGTGCCCATCACCCCTCTTATAAAAGGGAACTCCCCCTTATTTCTAAATCACACCTTAAAAGCCATTTGGAACGGCCAACCACGGCCCAAATACCCTCTCAACTATCCTCCCTTCATCATAGAGGTCATAATTTTGTCATAAATCCAACAAATGAAGCCCTTTTGATCAAATCATACGAAAGAACCTGAAGAAGAGGTAAATATTTCATCACCTCTTTCAAGTTCCTTTCTTCTTCCACTTCCCCTTTATTTGTTGATTCTATTCTAAAATAATAAATACAGTATATTCTATATATTGTTATGTTATTATAAATATGGTACAACCATATTCATTATTCTATCCATCCTTTAAATTACATGTCACAATACGCGCGTACGTACAGCTTACCATCTACACATCGTGGTGTAATTGTTATTCAATACGTTATTATTTGGATGGGTATAATAATGATGTGTAATTGATGTAAATAATAAATATAACATGATAATGATGATGTCTATATGATATATCATCCAATTATATACTTTTTTAATATCAAAAGAATGATATTTTGGCTCGTGCGTACGTACAGATTACCGTCTCCACATAGTGATGAGATTCATTCCTCATCGTATCCATTCTAGAATAATATTAATTTTATGATTAAAAATAATGTTTAAAGACTTGATATAATTCTAGATATGAATAAGATACATCTACTCCATAAATATTATGACTCACATAACAAATAATATAAATGAAAACGAACGTTTTAACACCCGAAATGACAATAATTCTAAGATATTATTAACAATGAAATGTTAAAAGATCATATATGATATCATATTAATGTATATGATTCTTTTATAATTTAATAACAATTATTTCACCATTATACATGAGGTTAACCTACCCTCGAACAAGAAAATGTACATGGTAAGGGTTAATTCTACAATCTCCTCATTATCGGAGGTTGTTTATACGTAATTATCTACTGGGACCTCTTTATCATCCACATCAATGTTTCTTAAAAATGTATATCAAAACATTATTACTAACTTATAGACTATGGATTAAATACATTTATAAACTTGCTTGACTTTTTATTATATTTTTATAAAGGAATGTTTCTGTCATTTTCCAAACAAGGTCATTTTAACCTTTTCGACAATATTAAGGTAAGAATGTCTTTTTTTAACTTATACGGTGGGTGCGGCTATTTTACGCTGTTATAAAAATTGTCGAAGCTTCACTTACAATTTTATAAGAATATTTTCAAAGTAAATTTTTTCTTTTATAATAATGTCACTTTTAAAAGATTTCAAAAAAGAGATAATTCTCTCAAATATATTTGATTTTATCTATGTCAACATCCTTTGATGGATTATAAGATTATTTGAAGTTGATTTATTATGATACAAAACTTCCATATTATATCGAAGGTTTTGTGATATATTTTATTGTGGATGTGTTATTTTTATACCATTCATGTTTTATGGATAATTTATTGACATTTCGTATGCTAGTTTTAATATGAATGTTTATGTTATGTTTAAACCTGTTCATATGAGGAATGAATTGGACTTAATAAGTGACATGTGGAGCCCGCTATAGCTCATCGATGCATCGGTAGGTCTCATGAGACAAACTAGTGTCTTGTCACAAGGCCTTGACAAAATCTTATTTGTATTCTAGGAATAATGCCTTGACTATATGGTTATGATAGTCTGGAATTATGCATTCCATCATTATGAAAGTGGTTATTGATATTGCATGTGATTATTAGACTAGTAGAATATCCATGTGAATAATTAAATGGAATTATTTAATTTTATTTTTTCCATATTATGTCGATGTTCAAGTTTATAAGGCAATTTTTTAGTTATACATTACCTTAAATATTTATGATTATTTATGAATGTTTCCGCTATATTGTTATCTTTACTGAGCATCTGAGCTCACCCCTTTCTATGTATTATTTTTCCCAAGATGTGAAGAAGTATTTTATGACTGACCTATAAGGGTAGTTTGAGGGAATATTATTGTGGACTATGGAGCCAATGTTGTTTTAGTTTTTCACATTATGATGTAATGTAAGACTTATGAATGTACCTAGTGTTTCAAGGCTACTAAACTAATCGGCCATTCGAGACTTGATCTTTTGTGATTAGGACAATGTCATGTAATAATGAAACGACTCAGGGTAGCTAGGTTCGGGGTGTTACAGTTGGTATCAAAGGAAGTTTAGTACAATCCTTCGAAGCTAGATTTAGATAAACTCTGATTAGAGCACATATACCTAAGATAGACTTTAAGGATTAGTATATAAGACCTTCCTAGAATTTTGGTATTATAGATATTTTGTGAGTTTTCCGAGCAATACATCTCTGTCTAGATATGAGCAGGTAGAGGTGGCTCTGGCACAGATGTACCTAGGGGTAAAACCCAAAACCACCGCTTTGAGTAAGACTCGAATGGGAACTAGTGAACGACAACGTGTCTTGCTGCACTCTTCTTTACGACACTCTTGGGCGATATACTTAGGATAATTTTCAATTTTGTTATAAAACATTATGAAGGGTTTATGAGTATATAATTTCTCAATGAAAACATTTTTATGATTATGGATTATATCCATAAACTGTTTAATTTATGTTAAGTGTTTTCCATGTTTGGATTTTTGTATTGCGATTCATAAACTAATCTAGTGTATTCCATTATTTAGAAACAGTGACTAGCGGATGAAATGGAAACTGTATCAATGCACGCACTCCAGGTAGGGATTTCCATCCTGATCAAGACAATTATAGTGGAGCTAGTGATACAACTCGTTCTGATCATCTTATCACTATACTGTGACAACTCAATCATGTTATGAAGAATAACCTTACCTGTATGAAGAACCATGATCCACAGCGTGGAGGATCAATGTTAGATCACTTCATGATGAAACAACCACCAACATTCTATGGGAGCACAAATCCATTGGTAGCTGAGTAGTGGATAAATTTCCTAGAGAAAATATTTCAGGCATTGGGGAGTAGTGAAAGGGAAAAAGTTGTCATGGCATTTTATTTCCTCATTGGAGACGCTGATCAATGGTGGTCATTGATAAAAACACAAAGGATGATGAAGAAGTATCAAGTATGGAATGGAGGGAGTTTAAAGAAATTTTCTTAGAAAAATACATTCCTCATGACCATCGATTAGATATGAAAAGAAAATTTCTATGTATGAGGCAAAAGGAGAAAGAGAATGTTGCAAAGTATGAGTCTAACCTTACAAGGTTAGAAAGGCATGCTGCAGATTATATACATAGCCTGAGAAGTAAGATTGATCATTCATTGATGGATTAAAACCATTTCTCCGCCAAGAATTAGTCTCACAATACTTCTTATCATATGAAGATATTGCCTCATGTGCTATCAAAACAGAAAAGGAATTCTCTAGGTCTTACAACTTTAAAACAAAGCAAGAGAAGAAGAGATCTTCTAATCACTCTGGAAATAGAAATAAGTGGAAGAAGGGAAAAGTTGAATATCCATCCAATAGTGAATGTTGGAAGAAACACCCCAGCACTTTCTTGAACGGAATGGGAGTCTGTTACAAGTCCGGTGAAAAAGGCCACAAAGCTCATGATTTCAAGGGGAAGAAAGAATCTATCGATGTTCAATGCTATATTTGTAGGGATATGGGACATCATGCAAATGAATTTCCTAAGCATCAGGGAAACATACCTCAAAAAATACCAAAGGATCATGGCGAATCTTATGAAATCACTACTGCCAAGGTTAAAGCTCCGAAAGACGCAGTGGTATGTAATTTAATGGCATCCTCAAGTTTAGAAAATGCTTTATTTGATTCTAGATCATCTGATTGTTTCATATCATCTCATTTTTCTAAGAAAATTATATATTTCCAATTTGATTTAACAAGGGAGTCGTCAGTCAAAACTCCTAAGGGAAGTATCATTGCAACAAATTTTATTAATCAGTCCCCATTAGGGAATATAAATGTTCTTTATCTATAGATCTCATCGTCATACCCATGATTTAATTTGATATAATCCCCAGTTTGGATTTCATTTCGGACAAAGACGCAAAAATTTATTGTAAAAAGAAAGAGGTTATGATTTTTGATGACGATGATAATAAACACCATATCTTTAGAGCAGAATCATCACCACCTAATTATTATCTAGATCCACACCTAGTAGCTCAACTAAATTCAATTATTGGGGTGGAAGAGAATGAAATAACTATGGGTGATGAAAGTAATGTTCAAATAGAGGATGTACCTATTGTGAAAGAATATGTTGATGTGTTTCAAGAAGATTTACCTGGACATCCTCCAGAACAAGAAATTGAGTTTTCCATTGATTTAATTTCTAGTTCAAGGCCCATATCGAGGACCCCTTATAGAATGGCCACTGTGGAATTAGTGGAAATAAAGAAACAACTAGAGGAATTGAGTAATAAAGGATTTATTCAACTTAGTGTTTTTTTCATTGGGAGTCCATGTCCTTTTTTTAAGAAGATTGATGGATCTATGAGGTTGCGCATTGACTACAGGGAGATCAATGCTATAACAATAAAAAAACAAGTATCCCATACCTCACATTGATGATTTATTTGACCAACTTCATGGAGATTAATACTTTTCAAAGATTGAAATTCGATCTAGATATCATCAGTTGTGTGTGAAAAAGGAAGACATCCCGAAGACAGCATTTCAAACTAGGTACGGGCATTATGAGTTTACAGTAATTCCTTTTTGATTCACTAATTCTCCCTCTGTCTTCACGGATATAATGAATAGAGTTTTCAATGAATATCTCAATGAATTTTTAGTGGTATTTGTTGATGATATCTTGGTATACATCGAAATCTACGAAGAACATGAAAATTACTTGCGCATTATCATGATGAATCTTAGATAACATGAATTATATGGGAAGTTTATCATGTGTGAATTATGGCTTCAGGGGATTTATTTTCTAGTACATATTGTCTCTAAGGATGTAATCTCCATTTATCCTTCAATGGACAAGGCAATCCAAGAATGGCCAGCACCGAAAAGTATAACTGAGGTACGCAGTTATATTGGTTTAGTAGGTTATTATTGAAGTTTCATCCATAATTTTTCCCGGTTGGCTAACCCATTAACAAAGCTCACATGAAAAGGGGTTAAATTTGTTTGGACAAAATAGTATGAAGAATGTTTTGAATAACTGAAGGGAAGATTAGTCAATGCTCTTATATTGACTCTATCATCGGGGAATTATGGGTTCATTATTTATAGTGATGCATCGAAGAAAGGACTTGGTTGTGTCCTTATGAAGAATGATAGGGTTATTACCTATGCATCACGATAGCTGAAAATTCATGCAAAAAAATATCATACACAAGATCTTGACTTAGAAGCTGTAATCCTTGCATTGAATATTTGGAGACACTATCTCTATGGTGAAAAATGTGAGATTTATACTGATCCCAATAGTTTTAGGTATATTTTCTCACAGAAATAACTCAACATGAGGAAAAGGAGATGGCTTGAACTACTCAAGGATTATTATTTCACGATACACTACCACCCGAGGAAGGCTAATAAGGTGGAATATGCTTTGAGTAGAAAGGATCATGGAGTTTTGAATGAGATGAGAGTTGAAAGGGATCCTATTTTCATGGATCTAGTAAAGATGGATATGGGAATCACCATGGAAGGTGAAACATCAATACTTTTTTAAATGGTTTCCAAACCATATTTACTATAAAGGATAAAAAGTTCTTAAACCAATGATGAAGAGTTTAAAAAGAAGATTAAAGCTGTGAATGATGGGAGATTGAGTGACTTGGTGTATGATGATGGAATTTTGAAATTTGGGAAGAGACTTTGTGTTCCTGATATACTTGATGTAAAAAAGAAATTGTTGGATGATGCTTATAGTTCCAATTTCCTTATACACCCTAGGAGCACCAAAATGTAAAGATATTTGAAGGAATATTTTTGGTGGGACAACATAAAGAGGGATATTTCTGATTTTGTGTCTAGATGTATGGATTGTCAACAAGTGAAAGCTGGAAAGCAATAGCCCGGAGGAGTCATGAAACTTCTTCACATACGGGAGTGGAAGTGGGATAATATTACGAAGGACTTTTTCGTGGGACTACCAAAGACTCTTAGAAGGAATGATAAAATATGGGTCATTGTTGATCATCTTACCATGTATTCACATTTTATTTCTATAAGAGAAGATCTACCACTTGAACATCTAGAAAGTCTATATATTAATGAAGTTGTGAGACTTCATGGAGTACCCCTATCGATTGTTTCTGATCATGAACCCTATTTTACTTCAATATTATGGAAAAGTATTCAGAATTCTCTGGATACTGAGCTTTGTTTGAGCACTGCCTACCACCCCCAAACTGATGGACAATCATAACAGACTATTCAAACCATAGAATATATTTTGAGATCATGATCACTTTTGTGAAGGTATGTGGGATCAATATTTACCTCTGGTAGAATTTTCCTATAATAATAGCTTCCATTCAAGTATTCAAATGGAACCGTATGAAGCGTTATATTGAAATAGATATTTCACATCAACCTTTTGGGATCATGTTGGTGAAAGAAAACTCAAAGGCCCAGAACATGTGGGGGAAACAATGGAAAATGTAATGGTAATCCAAACACACATCAATGCAACTCAAAGTAGGTAAAAAATATATACCGATAACCAAAGGAAGGATTTAGAATTACAGGTAAGAGACCATGTTTTCTTGAAGGTATCTCCATGGAAGGGAGTTATACGTTTTTGGTAGGAAAGGTAAATTGAGTCCCAAGTACATCAGACATTTCGAAATTCTAGAACGAATTGGGGTTGTATATTATCATTTGGAAATGCCGCCAAATCTCTCCAAAGATCACGATGTGTTCCAAATATCACTATTGAGAAAATACATTCCGGACCCAATGCATTTACTCACCTATGAAGAATTAGAACTGCAACCAGATCTATCTTATTGTGAAGAGCTTGTTAACATTTGTGATACAAGAGAACAAGTTCTAAGAAACCAGATGACTCGTCTGGTAAAAGTTCTATGGAGAAAGCATAAGATGGAAGAGGCAACGTGGGAATCTGAGGAATATATAATGAAGAACCACCCGAGTCTTTTTATGCAGTAATATTCTAGAAACATTGAGGATGAAATTATTTGAGGGAGGGGAGAATGTAACCCCCCAAACTTCCATGGTACTCTTCTCTTTGAATAGTACAATAGCGTGTGTTGTCTACAATTCGAGTGCTTACACACCACAACCACTCAATCAAGCCATTATGAATTTTAATACCCACTTTTTGAAATGTTATGAATTTTATCATTAGAAATGGTCTTCATTTTTTGATTCGTAATATTGAAATTATCTTAGGGTTAATTTTTGGTATTTTTCTAAAAACATTAAATTTTTGATGAATAGTGAAAAACATTGAGTTATAGTTAAAAACAAATTTTTTATTTTTTTATTTTATTTAAATATATTTTAGGTAAAAATAGATACATAATAACTATATAAGTTCAATATAATACATTGGAGTTAGTTTATAATAATTTCAAATATTGAACTTTTCACCGTGTTTTACTCACCTCCTAGGAGAATTAGAAAATTTACATAAAACTTAATTTTACCACTTCTGTTAGCATAATATCAAACATATGAGAGACACAGTTGATATTAGTAAGTAAATTTTGTTTCAATAAGATGAAAAAAATTGGTGAATAATAACTTTTTACTTTTATTTACCAATGTTAAAGGTAAATAGGGTGATTAAAGGTAAAAATGATTTTATTATTACCCAGACACATGTCCTAATTCTCTTTGATAATTATAGTTAGATAAAAAAACCTTATAACGAAAATATTAATCTCTTTTGTCCACTTGGATTAGATTAGGACATTTATTATTATTTAATTCAAAGAAGAGCTAAAAGAGTTAAAATCAAAGTTTAATTGCTAAAACATTTTAAATATAGAGTTATACATAAGATAAATTCAACTATAAATATTAATTAGAAAGATATAAATATTTTCTACATAACTATATTTTCTTTATATTTTTTAGACATTAAATAATTTAATATATTTTTTACACAATGACGATGGAGTAATTACTTAATTAATAAAATTTTAAAATAATTGATATTATAAATATCAAAATAAATGTAATTTGAGACTTTTTATGAATTCCACTAATTTTATAGGTTAATATGACATATTATTATTGGTTATATGAATGTTTTTCGAAATAATAATTCTGTTATAAATTTAGAAAAAACAAAATACCCAATAGTGTCAAAATTGACATAACAGAGTTTTTAAAACAAATATTATATTATTAATTGATATTATATTCCAAATAATCTAAGGTTACTCCAAAGGACTAACATAATGACAGGTGTATCATTAATGAACCTTTTGGGGTTCTCTTGAAAGTAAATAGTAAGTGTATTAACCATATAATATAAAAATTCAAAGGGACATGGTAAATGTCAAACTATTTAACTAAGAGTTAAATATAAAAGATAATGATAATATAGTGATCCGAAACTATATAAAACCTTTTGGTTTAGTGTTTTTTGACCCATCCCCACCTTATACTTTAGATAATCCACTTTTTATCCATTAGAAACCGAAAATTATTTTATTATAAAAAAATATTTCAAGCTTTTCCTAAGGTTCCCCACACCCCTCTAATAAAAGGGCACTCCACCTTCTCTCCAAATGACACCTTCAAAGCCATTAGGCTCGGACAAAATCTACCCAAATACCCTCTCAACTATCCTCCATTCAATCTAGAGTCCTTCCTTTAGTCATAAATCCAACCTACGGAGCCCTTTTGATCAAATCAAAAGGAAGAACCCGAAGAAGAGATAAATATTTTGTCACCTCTTTCAAATTTTTTTCTTCTTCCACTTCCCCTTTCTTTGTTGTTTCAATTATAAAATATTAACTCTAGTATCTTCTATATACTGTGATGTTATTATAAATATGTTGCAACCATATTCATTTTTCTATACTTCCATTTAATGACATGTCACCATACATTCGTAAGTAAGACTTACCGTCTCCATGTCGTGGGGTAATTTTTATTCAATACATTATTATTTGGATGGGTATAATAATGATGTTTAATTGATGTAAATAATAAATATAACATGATAATGATTTTTTATATATGATATACCATCCAATTATATATTATTTTCATATCAAAATAATGATATTGTCGCTCGTTCATACGTACGGATTACCATCTCCACATAGCGATGAGATTCATTCCCCATCGTATCCATTCAAGACTAATTTTCATTTGATGAATAAAAATAATGTTTAAATACATGATATCATTCTGGATATAAATAAGATACATCTACTTCATAACAATTATGACTCACATAATGAATAATATAAATTAAAATGAATCTGTTACCACCTGAAACGACGATAATACTAAGATATTATTAACAAAACAATGTTAAAAGATAATATATGATATCATAATAATGTATATGGTTCTTGAATAATTTAATAACAATTATTTCACAATTATACAGGAGGTTAACTAATCCTCTACCATATAAAATTACAATTTAATGGTCAATTCTACAATCTCTTCATTATCCGAGGTTGTTTATACGTAATTATCTATCAGGACCACTTTATCATCCACATCCATGTTTCTTTAAAATGTATTTCAAAACATTATTAATATATTATAAACTGTTGAGTCAATAAGGTTTTCCTTATGACTTTTCCATTCCTTCTTGTTTTGAAAATCACAAACACCTTATCTTTAAGAAAATTACTTTCTTAAGGAAAATTGCTTTTATAAAGAAAATTGCTTTTATAAGGAAAATCGCTTTTATAAGAAAAATTATCCTTATCATATTTTCATCCATATTTTTCTTATGTATGAGATTCAGATTCATTTCAATTTTCTCGGAATTGTCGAAACTTTGATATGAAGCATTCTGTTTTAGGATCCGAATTCTAGATAAGAACTGTAAGGAAGTTTCATTCTGAATTCCGAATACGAACTCTGACTAAGTTCTACTCCAGACTCAGGATATGAATCCTTATGAAGTTCGACAACGAATTCTTATTACGAATTCTGATGACGAATTCTCATTCCGAATTCGGATGAGGAATTCTCATTACGAATTCTGATGAGGAATTCTCATTACGAATTCTGATGAAGAATTCTCATTACGAATTCTGATGAAGAATTATCATTACGAATTCTGATGACGAATTCTCATTCCGAATTCACCTAGTAAACAGAATCTGATTATCTTTGTTTTATACACTCTGAATTAATTCAGACTCCGAAAAATATTATGGTTAGACTCCGAACTTTTATTCTTCTTACACTTCTATAATTTGTCTACTCTTTATTATTTTCATTACACTCCGAACCTTCACTCCGAATTTTTCATTCCGAACTTTTGAGTAAGATTTTAAAATGATTTCATACATTCTGTTACACTTGTTTTGTTATAAAATGATGTCATCTATTTTGTTATAAACTAACCGTTGTCTAAGTGACATGTGTACAGGTCCCTCCGATCTTTAAGGAAAATATGACCGTTGGGAAGGAGGCTGACCGTACCTATAAATAGGAGCTCATTTGAAAGAGCTCGAGACAGAATACTGATGACAGATGAACAACTTGATTTTGTGCATACATTCTGTTGAAGTGATTTCTAGAGAGAGAGGCTCTTATTAACTCTCAAAGCTTCGTGCGACTCCAAATGTTGGGGATCACATTTGAGGGCTTCCGGGGATAGGAAGACAGAGGTGTCGACTACCTCGAAGTTCGAGGGCTTCCTTGCTGAGGAAGACAGAGGTTGCCAACTACCTTGAAGTTGAGGGCTTGCGGGGATATCAAGACAGAGACTCCGATCTTCGTATCGAGGGAATACCCTAGTGTGGGTAAGACAGACTTGCTTGAAAGTATAAATCAAGGGACCTTTAACCAAGGTTGTTGGATACCCTTCTCTTTGATTTAAAAGACTTATATCTTGTTACCTGTAGTTCTACTACTTGTTTATATTCCGCTGCATTTTTGTATTATAAGGAAAGTATAACTTTCTTATACTTCCTTATTTGAACTCTGTTTCATTTAGATTCTATACTCTTTAAGGTAGAATCTCATATTGTAATCTTTTGTTAAGTTTAAATTTCCGGAACCATATTTTCGGAACCTAATTTCAGAATCTCTTTTCAAGTTTACATTCAGTATTAGAGGTGTTGTGAATTTGCTTAGTTTAACTTTGTTAAACTTAGTAATTTCCTTTGCTTAAGGAAAACATAGTTATTCTTAACTAACTTTAAAGGTTCCAAATGAATTTTTAAAGTGTACAATTCACCCCCCCCCCCTCTTGTATATTGAGCATCTACATCATTATTTCGATCCTACAATTGGTATCAGAGGTTGGAAACCTCTTACTCTATACCAATCTTACAATTGGTATCAGAGGAGGTCTCTGAAATACTTATACTTACGAATAAGTTTTTCTTGCTAACTTTTTCATTCCGAACTTTACCATTCCGAACTTCCTCATTCCGAACTTTATTATTACGAATCTTGTCTACTAACAAGTTTGTGTATCGAGGGATTTTTCTAGTATGGCAGGAGTCAATGTTGGTTCAATTGATAATATAAATCCTACAAGACCACCAATATTTGATGGTAATGATTATGAGTACTGGAGAGATCGAATGAATACTTTTGTTATCACTACTGGAGTGGATAACTTTGTTATGCTTACTGGAGATTATAAAATTCCTGACAAGGAAGTTAGAACTTTCACTAACCAGGAAAAGCAAGAATATCAACTCAATTATAAGGTACGCAATACTTTATTGTGTTCAATGACTAGAAATATATATAGCCAAATTTCTTCTTGTGAAGCAGCTAACTGTATCTGGAAGAAGTTAGAGGTTACACACTTTGGAACTTCTAAGGTGATTGAGACTAGAAGAGCTATGCTTAGAGCAGAATATCTTGGCTTCAACTTTCCTTATGGTGAACCTATCTGTAAAGTGCAACAGAGATTTATGACTATCGTCAACAGTCTATAATCTATGGGAGAGAAAGGTCTAGATGATGAATCTCTTGTTGATAAAATAATTGATATTATGACCAATGAGTGGGAATCCAAAAGAACAGCTATAGATGAGAACAGGAAGGTCACTCAAATTACTCTTGATGAATTATTTGGAACTCTTCTACAAAATGAAACCAGAATGAAGAGACATGCTGACAATATCAAGAAGAAGAATGGACATGGTACTGTTTCTTTTTCTACAACTTCAAATCATAAGAAAGCTAAGACTCCTGAGATAGTAACCAGACCCAAGTCTAAGAAAGTTATTTTCCAATCCGAATCAAGTGAGAGTGGTGTCTCTGAAAATGAACTAGCAAATCTTGCTCGAAGGATGAAAAAGATAGCTGGATAGAGAAATTTTCAATCTAAGTATAAGAAAAAGGAAAGGAAATATAAGAAAGATGGAGAAGTTACTTGTTATGAATGTAAAAGAGCTGTACACATTAGACCAGGATGCCCTATGCTCAAAAAGAAAGAAAGGAAGGAAAGACATTCAGACAGGAACAGAAAGAAGTATTATAAAGCCAAAGCTAAGAAAGTTCTGAAAGTTAATGACACCTGGAGTGCCAGTGGTGGTGACTCTTCAGATGAATCTTCTGATTATGAATCTTCAGGACAGAACAATCTTGGTCTTATAGCCAGATTACCTATTGATAATCATTGTTTTATGGCTAAGGTATGAAATGTTGAATCATTGACCAATGTTTCTTTGAATTCCAATGATAGTAAGTATTATAACTCTTCTGATGAAGAATCTTCTTCTGATGAAGAAAATACTTTACCTACTTATGAAGAAGTCTCTTGGTTTGCTGAACTTCTTGAGATTGAGAATTCCAAACTCAATAAGAAACTTGATAAGGCAAATTCTAGAAATTCTATTCTTACGAAAGAGATATCAGATCTTTCTAAAGATCTTGATACGAAAAATGTTGATTTTGAAAGTATTTCAAAAAATCTTGAGGAAGTAAGTTCTGAGAATAATAAACTTTCTAAAGAATTAGAAAAAGTAATTTCTAATAAAAATGTTTTTGACCCTAGATCTAGTTCTAAAACTAATGATTTTGAGGATAAAAACTTGGTTATAAAACTCAAGTCCGAAATTTTTTCCTTAAAGAAGTGTTTATCAAACTTTACCCATAGTAAGGAAAATTTTGATAAGATGTATTCCCAAATACGACCTTTAAGAAATAAATCCGGATTTGGTTATACCCATGCAAAACCTATTTTTAGTAACAATTATTTTGTTCCTCAAAGTGCCCCATTTTGTACCAAGTGTCAATGTGGTGGTCAATGGGCAAAGAATCGTTCCTTAAACAAAACCCAATATCTAGGATTTCACAAAGCTTACTTTTCTAAGAAGATGTGGGTACCTAAAATTTTATTATCTGGAAATCTCGGATCCAAACAAGTTTGGATTCCGAAAGTCTAATTTTCATCTTGATTTCAGGAAAATAATGAGAATACCAGCAACAATACATGGTACATGGATAGTGGATGTTCCCGGCACATGACTGGTAACAAAAGCTATTTTGAAAAGATTATCAAAACAAAAGGAGGAAAGGTAACATTCAGAGACAATGCTAAGGGAGAGATTCTTGGTATTGGTAATATTGTTCTTTTAGGTAAAACTTTGATTTCAAAGGTTCTTTTTGTTAAAGGTCTTAAGCACAACCTCATTAGCATAAGTCAGTTATGTGATGAAGGTTACCTTGTGAATTTTAGGAATGATAAGTTTTTAGTTCACAATTCCAAGGAAGAATTTATTCTCTCAGCCAATAGGCAAGAGAATGTCTACAATTTGAACCTAGAAGACCTCAGGAGTCAAGATTTATCTTTCCTTAGTGCAATGGAAGATCATTCCTGGTTATGGCATAGAATACTAGGTCACTGTAACCTTAGGAACCTATGTAAACTCTCTAAGAAGAAACTAGTTAAGGATCTACCGGAGCTTAGATTTGATTCTTCTAAGGTTTGTGATCCTTGTCAATATGGAAAGCAACATAAATCTAGTTTTAAATCAATCGGTGAAGTCTCAACAACCGATGTATTACAGTTAGTACACATGGATCTTTTTGGTCCAACACAAACTGGAAGTATTGGAGGCAAATACTATGTGTTTGTTCTAGTTGATGATTAAACTAGATTTACTTGTGTCTATTTTCTAGCAAAGTAGTCTGAAGCTTTTTCTTATTTCAAAAGTTTTAGAGCTCAAGTTAAAAATGAGAAAAACCTTCCATTGAAAACTATTCATAGTGATCATTGAGGAGAATTTCAAAATTATGATTTTAAAACTTTTTCTAGTAAGAAAGGTATTACTCACAATTTTTTAGCACCGAGAACTCCTCAACAGAATGGTGTAGTTTAAAGAAGAAATAGAATTCTTCAAGAAATAACTAGAACCATGTTGAGTGAATATTCTATAGCTAGACATTTCTGGGCTGAAGCTGTAAGTACTGCTTGTTATACTATAAATTGAGTTTTGATTAGACCTTTTCTTAATAAAACTCCTTATGAGTTATGGAAAGGTAGAAAACCAAGACTATATTACTTCAAGGTTTTTGGTTGCAAAGTATTTATTTTGAATACTAAAGATAACCTACATAAATTTGCACCAAAATCCGATGAAGGGATTTTCTTAGGTTATTCCACAACCTCTAAGGCTTATAGAGTTTTTAACAAAAATACTTGTACTGTTGAAGAAACAGTACATGTAAAATTTGATGAGTCAGATCCTTTTGTTTTTAAAACATCCCTACCTACATCCTCGGATGTGTTTTCAAAAACGGATTATCAACCTTTGATAGAAGAATCATCTGATAAGGATAATGTTCTAGAAAATACTTCTGAAACATTTACCCTAGAAGACTTTCTACCCTATGTTGATGAACAGGTTTTACAAAACCCAAATCAGGTGTTTCTTAAGAATCATCCCAGTGATAGTATCATTGGTGATGTAAATCAACCTGTAAGTACTAGATGTTATTTAACAAATGAAGTAGAACATCTAGAATTTCTTTTCCAATTAGAACCAAAACGCACTGATAAAGCTTTAGGTGATGATGATTGGATCAAAGCCATGCAAGATGAACTAAATGAATTCGAAAGGAATAAAGTCTGGACCTTGGTTGAAAGACCTAAGGAATCTTCTGTTATAGGAGTAAAATGGGTTTTCAGAAATAAATGTGATGAAAATGGAGTCATAGTAAGAAATAAAGCTAGACTTGTTGCTAAAGGCTATAATCAGCAAGAGGGAATAGACTATGAAGAAACCTATGCTCCAGTAGCTAGACTTGAATCTATCCGTATTCTACTTGCCTTTGTAGCATCCTTTAATTTCAAACATTTCCAAATGGATGGGAAATGTGCTTTTCTTAATGGTTATGTTCAAGAGGAAGTTTTTGTTGAACAACCTCCTGGCTTTGAAGATACAAAAAATCCGGATCATGTTTTTAGACTTACCAAAGCTTTGTATGGTCTTAAACAAGCCCCACGAGCATGGTATGATAGACTCACTGGATTTTTGCTTCAAAATAACTATGTTAAGGGAAATGAAGATCCAACCCCTTTTATAAAGAAATATAAGAAAAATCTTTTGATTGTTCAAATTTATGTTGATGACATTATATTTGGTTCAACTCAGCAATCTTTGACTGACTCTTTTGCTAGTCTAATGAAATATGAGTTCAAAATGAGTATGATGGGTGAGTTAACATTTTTTCTTGGATTTAAAATTTCTCAAAAACCAGAAGGAACCTACATTTCTCAACATAAGTATATTAAAGATCTTATTAAAAAGTATGGTTATGACAACACTATGAGTATAAGTACTCCCATTGGTACCTCAAACTCTTTAGATCTTGATGAAGCTGGGAAACCAGTAGATCAAACATCTTTTAGAGGTATGATAGGAAGTCTACTATACTTAACAGCTAGTCGGCCAGACATAATTTTTTCAGTATTCTTATGTGCAAGATATCAATCCAATCCTAAGGAATCTCACTTAAAGACGGTAAAAAGAATTTTTTTCTACCTTAAGGGAAGCATGGATCTAGGATTATTTTATACTTCTAGAAATGATTTGGTTCTAAAAATCTTTTCTAATGCTGACTTTGGTGGAAGTAGAATGGATAGAAAGAGTACATCCGAAACTTGTCATTTCTTAGGAGATTTATTAGTTTCTTGGTCCTGAAAGAAGAAACATTCTATAGCACTTTCCACTGCTGAAGCTGAATATGTAGCAGCTGGAAGTTGTTGTGCTCAAGTATTGTGGATTCAACACACACTCACAGACTATGGCTTGAGTTTTACTAAAACTCAAATTTTGTGTGATAACACAAGTGTCATTGCCCTTAGTAAGAATCTTGCACATCACTCCCGTGCAAAACACATAGATATTAGGCATCACTTTCTTAGCGATCACACACTTAATGGAGATATTATTCATCAGTTTATTGGAACGCAAGATCAACTTGCTGATATTTTCACAAAATCTTTGCCTTCTGATAGATTTGAATATATTAGACAGAAGTTAGGAATGATAACCGTAAGGTAATCCTTCTTAATTAACTTTCTGTTGAAAAAGTCTTCTTACAGTAATAAACTCCTTTTCATAGGGGCAGTACATTTACTTGTGAGTTTAACAAAGTTTTTTTCAAAATTTCTTTTCCAAAACTTTTCAGAACGAAAATTTCCGGAATTGGATTTCCGGAACTACAATTTTCCAGAATGGACATTTTTGTACAGAATATTTCTGGAATGGAAGTGTTCGTATTGAAAACATCCGGAAAGGAAAATTTCATACTAGTATTTTCATAACGGTATTTTTGTACCGAATCCTTCATAATTTTTTTAATGAAACTTTCATACTATGTTTTCCCTTATTAAGGGTGTTTTTGTACTGAATTTGTTTTTCATACTGAGCTTTCCGTAATGTGTTTTCCGTACTGAGTTTGTTTTCCATAGTAAAGTTTTTGCGAATTCCGTATTTTGATAATAAAGATTTCTTTCGTAGTCATTTTTTACCCATTACGAATAATCCTCCTAAGCCAATCCGAAAGGTATGATTTCCTCACTCAAGTTTTCATAGACATTTTTTTCCTTGCTGGAATTTTCTTGTATTATGTTTTCGGATTATAGTTTTCTTAATTATTTGTTTTAATAAAAACCTCAAAAAGATCGGATTCAAGTTTTCAACCGTCAGATCTGATCTCAGCTTATCCCAACCGTTAGATCAGCCAAGGAAGTTGAAACGTCGTTCCATTGCCTATATAAAGGGGACCCAAATACTCGTCCCACATCGATTTCAAGCTCTCGCGTCCCGAAGCTCTGCCCCTCTGCTTTAAGGATGTTCTGAACTACAGTTGTCTCCGTTCCGAACTTCTTAGAGGATTACAGATCCGAATGTCTGCGGAGTTAGCGTCTCAAGAAATGTCATCCACTAAGCCTATTTCGCAATGGTTAGTTTACAGAGAAAGGTTAGTCCATCCGGATTTCTTCAACAACTATGATTCTCTTATTTCAAAGAACATTAATTTGAATGGATGGGAATATATTGTTGTATCCAAACTGGGGAGTCAAGACGATGTCTTTTCGGAGTTACTTGTTGAGTTCTATGAATCAGTTTCCTTCTTTAAGGAAGATAATAGGGAGAAGTTTTCTTTTATGTCTTATGGAAAGACTTACAAGCTTTCTTACACCAAGGAAGCAAGATTGATAGGGCTGACTTATAAAGGAGAAGCCGAATTTATTTCGCATGTTTTTCTGGACTGTAAGGGTAGCTTCGACAAGGAAAAAGCCTTAGAAACTCTCGGACTGGCTGATGACAAGGCTCCGAAGATTGCAAGTTTATCCACATGTTTCCGGATTCTAGAGTTGTGGGTGCAAGGGCTTATCGTACCGAGGAAAGGTGATAAAGATAGTTTGAAGAAGAGTGAGATCTATATCTTATATTTCCTGATAAATCTAAGGAAGTTTAACTTGATGAAGCACATTCTTATCACTCTTGAAAATTTGAAGAAAGGAAATCTGAGAGCTCAAATTATTATGTATCCAGCAATCCTCTCGAAGTTGATAGTTCGGTGCCTTGAGGCTTTCAAGGAGGCTTGCAAATCTAAGCCAAGAGTTTGCAAGATTATGCTGGTCAGCGATGGTACTCTTAATAGGATGGATATGGCTTTCAACAAGGAAACCGGTGAATTCTTCGATTTGCCTAACCAAGAAGAAGTGGCTCCTAAGGCTGCTGAACCGGAATCATCTAAACCAGTAAAGAAAAGAAAGTTGAAATAAGTTGTAGTTGAAGTTGAGGATCCTAAATCTAAGGAAGTTCAAACCGCACCTCCCAAACCAAAGAAGAAGAAAGCGTATCCTGATTAAGTTGTTGCAAAGTAGAGAGCAGATAAAGAGAAAAGGAAAGAAGGGGATCCGCAGTTCGGATCGGACCCTACGGAGGCTAAGGCCTTGAAGGAGAGAACTACTGATGAGCTTGAAAAACAAGTAAAGGAAAAGAAGCTGAAGAAGAAGATGACAGAAGCTGAGGCAGTCCAAGCTTTGTTAAAGTTTAATGAGATGGTATCCAGAAGCATTCCAGTTCCGAGATCCTTCTCCTTGGAATCTCTACGTGAGACTCCAGAAAGAAACCTTGATTTTCCGGAAGAGATTACAACTGAACATGTTGAGCAACTCGAGCAGATTCAGCAAGTGGGAGAGGAAGAAGTAGTTGGTGAAGGAAGTGGTGAAACAAGAGACTTATTGAAAGAAGTAGATGATTATAAGGGGTCGCCTTCGGAACACCTATCACTCCAAACTTCAGAGGCTGAATCCTCTAAGTTAGTAACTCCAGAGAAGGATAAGAATGAGGAAGGTGTTGTTCAAAAAGTTGTTGATGATATTATTCAAGTTTCTACTAGTGAGCAGAAAACTCCTGATCAAGAATCGATTCCGAAAAAGGACAAGGGAAAGCAACTCCTTGTTGAGACTCCGAAATCAGTGGCTAGCAAGAAAAGAGAAATTGGCGATTCTTCTAAAAGGAATTTGGATCTTATTGGGGATGAAAATTCTCCAAGTAAAGTTTCAGATTCGGAGGCATCCTCGTTGGGACATGACTTTGTTGTTCAATATTTGAGAAAGTTAGTTGGTTCCATTCTGACCATCTCGACTATAGACTCAAGATGCCAAATATTCCAACATGCTCTGAATCAGAAATCAAATTCTGTATCCTTTGTTATGGATAAGTATGTCGAGATAGAAGCTGAATTCAAATCTTTTCTTGTTGTCTATGAATCCCACAAAAGATCTTGCAAGATAATGATGAGCTGGTCAAGGAAGACTGTAGAAGAGATGAGGCTATTCGATGAGTTTCAAGACAATGTTAAAGATGCCTTTGAGACCGAGGACAACAAGATAAATGAGTTAACTTCATCCTTTGAAGAGAAGCTAACAGATGAAAAGAACTTCCGGATCCAAGAAGTCAGAGATTTGAATGGGAAGCTGAATTCCTTTTCTCAAAACTGGAAGTTTGAAAGGGATCATCGGATTGAGTTTGAACAGAAGATGAAGGCTCAGGAAGAAAAGATCAAGGCTCAGGAAGAAAAGCTGAAAGCTCAGGAAGAAAAGATTGAAGCTCAATCTGCAATGATAGTGGTCTTAGAGAAGCAAGCTGAAGAAGATCATAAAGACCTGAAGAAAATCAAGACTATTCTTAAAGGGCTCATTTCAAAGGAAAAAGATCCAAAATAACTAAATCTGATCTTTTTGTTGTATCTAGTTTTCTTTATTGTCGACATTTCAAATCTAATGAAAATTGTGCTTCTCGTTTCCTTTGTTGTTAAATTTTTCATGTACTTTGTTTTTTTTCATTCCCTCGATTTCGTTTTGAAAATCACAAACGGGGAGAAGGAAAAGATCCTTAAGAAAAAGAAGAACTTTAATAAGAGTTTATATAAGGAGTAGAAGGAAAAGATCTGTAAGAAAGAAGAACTCTAATAAGAGTCTATCTAAGGGGGAGTTTGTTAAAGAATACTTTATTATTCGTAATAAAATGTCACTCCGGACATCTTGAATACGATCCTTAGAGTTTCAAAGCCTAAGGGGGAGTTAGTCGTATTCATCTATATCCTTAAAAAAGGGAGATAAGATTTTTCTTCTTAGAATTTCTTTTTCTTAAGGATGTTTGTGCTTTCCAAAAAGGGGGAGATTGTTGAGTCAATAAGGTTTTCCTTATGACTTTTCCATTCATTCTTGTTTTGAAAATCACAAACACCTTATCTTTAAGAAAATTACTTTCTTAAGGAAAATTGCTTTTATAAGGAATATTTATTTTATAAGGAAAATTTCTTTTATAAGAAAAATTATCCTTATCATATTTTCATCCATATTTTTCTTAAGTATGAGATTCGGATTCATTTCAATTTTCTTGGAATCGTCGAAACTTTGATATGAAGCATTCTGTTTGAGGATCCAAATTCTGGATAAGAACTGTAAGGAAGTTTCATTCCGAATTCCGGATACGAACTCTGACTAAGTTCTACTCCAGACTCAGGATATGAATCCTTATGAAGTTCGACAACGAATTCTTATTACGAATTCTGATGATGAATTCTCATTCCGAATTCAGATGAGGAATTCTCATTACGAATTCTGATGAGGAATTCTCATTACGAATTCTGATGAAGAATTCTCATTACGAATTCTGATGATGAATTCTCATTCCGAATTCACCTAGTAAACAGAATCTGATTATCTTTGTTTTATACACTCTGAATTAATTCAGACTCCGAAAAATATTATGGTTAGACTCCGAACTTTTATTCTGCTTACACTTCTATAATTTGTCTACTCTTTATTATTTTCATTACACTCCGAACCTTCACTCCGAATTTTTCATTCCAAACTTTTGAGTTAGATTTTAAAACGATGTCGTACATTCTGTTACACTTGTTTTGTTATAAAATGATGTCGTCTATTTTGTTATAAACTAACCGTTGTCTAAGTGACACGTGTACAGGTCCCTCCGATCATTAAGGAAAATATCACTGTTGGGAAGGAGGCTGACCTTACTTATAAATAGGATCTCATTTGAAAGAGCTCGAGACAGAATACTGATGATAGATGAACAACTTGGTTTTGTGCATACATGTTGTTGAAGTGATTTCTAGAGAGAGAGGCTCTTATTAACTCTCAAAGCTTCGTGCGACTCCGAATGTTGGTGATCACATTCGAGGGCTACCGGGGATAGGAATACAGAGGTGTCGACTACCTTGAAGTTCGAGGGCTTCCTTGCTGAGGAAGACAGAGGTTGCCAACTACCTTGTAGTTGAGGGCTTGCAGGGATAGCAAGACAGAGACTCTGATCTTCGTATCGAGGGCATACCCTGGTGTGGGTAAGACAGACTTGCTTGAAAGTATAAATCAAGGGACCTTTATCCAAGTTTGTTGGATACCCTTCTCTTTGGGTTAAAAGACTTATATCTTGTTACTTGTAGTTCTACTACTTGTTTATATTCCGATGCATTTTTGTATTATAAGGAAAGTATAACTTTCTTATACTTCCTTATTTTAACTCTGTTTCATTTAGATTCTATACGCTTTAAGGTAGAATCTCATATTGTAATCTTTTGTTAAGTTTAAATTTCCGGAACCATATTTCCGGAACCTAATTTCAGAATCTCTTTCAAGTTTTCATTCGGTATTAGAGGTGTTGTGAATTTTCTTAGTTTAACTTTGTTAAACTTAGTACTTTCCTTTGCTTAAGGAAAACATAGTTATTCTTAACTAACATTAAAGGTTCTAAAGGAATTTTTAAAGTGTACAATTCACCCCCCCCCCCTCTTGTATATTGAGCATCTACATCATTATTTCGATCCTACATAAACAATGTGTTAAATTAATTTATATGATTTTTTGAATTTTTATAATATTTTTATAAAGGAATCTTTCTACCATTTTCCAAACAAGGTCCATTTTAACCTTTTCGACAATATTATGGTTAGAATGTCTTTTTTTAACTTATACGATGGGTGCAACTATTTTCGGCCATTATAAAATTCATCGAAGAATCCCTTAAAAGCTTATAAGAATATATTAAATTTAAATGTTTTATTTTATATTTATGTAACTTGTAAATGAATTTAAAAAAGAGATATATCTCTCAAATAGTTTTGATTTCATCTATGTCAACATCCTTTTATAGATTATAAGCTTATTTGATGTTGATTTATTATGATACAAAACTTCCATATTTTATTGAAGGTTTTGTGATATGTTTGACTATGGATTTGTTATTTTTATACCATTAATGGTTTATTGTTAAAGTATTTACATTTAATATGATAGTTTTAATATGAATGTTTATTTTATGTCTAAACCTGTTCATATGAGAAATGAAATGGACTTAGTAAGTGACAGGTGGAGCCCGCTATAGCTCCTCGATGCATTGGTAGGTCTTATGAGACAAACTAGTGTCTTGGCATAAGGCCTTGACAAAATATTATTTGTATTCTTGGCATAGGGCCTTGACTATGTGGTTATGATAGTATTACATTTTGCATTCCATCATTATGATAGTGGTTATTGACATTGTATGTGATTATTCGACTTGTAGAATATCCATGGGAATAAGTAAATGGAATTATTTCATTTTATTTTTGACAGATTATACTGAAGTTAAAGTTTAAAAGGATTTTGATTTAGTTATAAATTGCCTTAAATGTTTATGCTTATTTGTGAAATTTTTCGCTATATTGTTATCCTTACTGAGCATCTGAGCTCACCCCTTTCTATGTTTTATTTTTCCCAGGATGTGAAGAAGTATTTTATGACTGACCTACAGGGATAGTGTGAGGGGATATGAGTGTGGACTATGGAGCCTATGTTGTTGTAGTTTTTCACTTTAGGATGTAATGTAAGACTTTTGAATGTATGTAGTGTTTCCAAGGCTACTAAACTAATCAGTCTTTCGAGACCTGATCTTTTGTGATCATGACAATATTATGTGATAATGCATTGACATTCGGTAACTAGGGTCGGGGAGTTACACTATAAATTGGTATGATATCATCTATGATTGGGGATGTGTTTTTGTGCATATTTTTATATGATTCATTCTTTTTATTACTCAATGTGGGTGATACATATGGTTTTACCAAAATGTACCATGAGCTACATCGACATTTTTGGTGTCTGGCCATGAAAAAGAAGATTGTAGTGTTTGTGATAGGATGATGCACTTATCAACAAGTGATGTTTGATAATCAATAACATGGTTGTTTATTATAGCCACTTCCCATTCCATAATGTAAGTAGGATGACGTTGTTAATAAATTTTTTAGCGGGACTCTCGATGACAGCTCCGAAGAATGCAACTATTTGGGTGGTTGTAGACCAACTGATGAAAGGAGAACATTTCATACACATATGGGAGAAATTCTGTGTGGATTAGTTGGTAGGATTGTATGTTCATAAGATATTACATATATATAGGGTTACATAGGGAATACCTCAGAATGATAATCATGTTTTACTTTAATCATTTGGAAAGGGTTGCATAAGGCACTTGGTACATGAGTATTTTTGAGTATAGATATCCACAGGTAGATATATGGGAAGTCAGAGCCTACTATTTAGATGCTAGAGGACATTTTAAGGGATTGTTTCATAGACTTTAGAGGATCTTCGAAGAGTCACTTTGTGATTATTGAGTTATATTATACAAAAAGTTATCAGACAAATATCCAAATGGTATTATATGATGCACTTTATGGTAAGCGGTGTAGATCACCTCTATGTTGGATGAAGGAAGGCGTGTCAGAGTTTTTGGGACTGAGTCTTCTACAAGAGATTTCAAATAAGGTTCAACTTTTTAGGAAACATATTCCTATAAATCAAAGTATGAAGAAATAATATACTGATAGACATTGATGAACACTTATATTTATAGTAGGTGATCATGTGTTCCTTACGGTGTTGTCTAAGTCAAGACACTATAGGATTTAGATACAGGGAATGTTGGTGGCCAAGTTTGTTAGACTGTTTGAGGTAGTGAATAGATACACACTAGTAGAGTACTAATTATATCTTCCAAAGAAATGTAATGCTAGGCACAATTTTTTTCATGTGTTGCAACTTTTTTGGTATCACCCTGGCCCTTCTCACATGATCGATGTTAATGATGATGAGCTTGAGACTAAAGCGTCCTTTGAGGAGAATATGATGCATGTTGTTAAATAAAGTGAGAATGTGATGTGAGGATAGACTATAACAAAAGTTCATGGTTCGTGTAATCATGGACATGTTCAAGAGAAATCATGGGAGAGATAATCAGATATGAGGGCTTAATGGCATGATCTTTTTTACTTCGGAACCTATATATTCATGTGAGTACAGCTTGTGGATGAGCTATTATAAAGTTGGGTGATTGTAATATCCCAACCATTTATGGATATTTAATGGGATTTTCTATAGTCTCTATTTTACCCATATTTTTTTATATCTTGGGTGGGTTTTTGTATGGTGTTTCTGTTGAGAATTTTGAGAATTTTGAAAGAAGAGGGGTAGTGCACGGTTGGCGCATGGTTTTCCCAAACCGCACGCCTACCCCTAAAAAACTATACATCCCAAAATAGAGGGTGATTTCATGGTTAGATCGTTTTTATCAAACTATAATTCCACTTAGAAGAAACATCGCACCGCTAAGGGGAGTCGCAACATTATAAGGGATTGGTTTGGACAAACTGTGGGCCCCGTATAAGATACTGTGCATGTGGGATTTTAATGATCTGAAAAATTATTTTAAAATATTAAACCCTCATTTGTTATCCCTAAACTACCTATCTTGGGATAAATCTATTTCCTATGTTTTATAGAGATCTTGGAAGGATTCCATGGCCTTGTAAACACCATTCCTAATAAATTGAAGATATATTTCAAGGATCTATAGCTCCCCCGGTAAGATATCTCTTCTCACATTTTTTACTATCTCTCTTATCCTTTTATAGATAGAGAGGGGTGTTTTATTTCTTATTGGTAATGAAATATATATATATATTTATTAGAGATTAATTTTTTTTGAAATTGGATCTTCTTTTTGGTTCTAGATCTCATTATTCATTGAGCAATTGAACATTCTGCTTTAGTTTGGGAATTTTCCGGTTTGAAAATTTATTGTCGATGATAATGAGGTGGATAGTATAAATTGGAAATCTCATAGTATTGAATTTAATTTCATGTATGTGATTTTAAATTTTTAATTTCAATGACTGGGAAGTTGTATCTAGAAATTAAATTATTTGAAGTGAATTATAATGTGATAGTGATTCAGGATAAAAATGGGGCAATTGAAACTGGTGGGATTGGAATTATGAAATTGGTAAATTAATTTGAATATGATTTAATTGTTAATGGTAATTATGTGATGGTTGGATTAACTTGAAGGGTTAATTTTGTAAGTGGTTAAATATTGTAAAATGGTTTAATGGTGAATTTTTCGTATTATTCCATGTGATTTAATGTGATAAATTATGATTTTTTATAATTAAAATGGGAATCCATGATTTGAAATGTTATTTAGAGGTTTAATAATGATTAATAATGTTAGAAATGATATATTTGAAGTTATTATTTATGTAATAATAAGTGTGGGACAAGGAATGATTATCCAAAATAACAATATGTGATTGACTAATATACGAGTGTTGGACACAAATTGATGCTCCAAATACCTATATATGATTTATTGATAAATGAGTCATTGGATAGGTATTGATGAGCCATATACCCATGAGGTTATAAACATAACAATCTATTACAATGGTTTTGGAATTGGACTAATCTTCGATGTGGATGTGTTATGAAATATAAATGAATTGATAAAAGGAATCCTATGTTATATAGTTAATTTTGATTATATATTTGATATTTATTGGGGATTGTTTAGACTATCTAATGGGTCGAAGTTGGTATTGATTGTGTGGATGTCATTGTTAACCCATGGTAAATGTAGTTAAATAATGAATAATTAAATATGAAAAAAGTTTACTTTATCAGGTTTGCTTTATTCTTTATGCAACTACATACAATTTTATTGAGTAGATATTATTCTAGATGTCATTGGGGGTGGCCTAAAGAGTTTAAATGAAACCCTAATCGAGCTTCTTAATCGTCACCTGAATATAATTCATGTTTTCAGGATAAGATAATTGAAATATCTATATGTTTTATGGATATGTTGGGATAGAGCATGGATGAGGGAACCAGGAATGGTTTTGGGACCTTCTTGGGGGTTGTTAGTGTCTTTATATATGGTTTTCTCATTTGACACTTGAAACATATATGGCATAACATATATATTGATTTAGTCTTGGATATTGTTTCACATTTTGGTTCACCATGTGATACTGGTTCTTCATGGTTTTATTATTATTCTACTTGTTCTTTTTTATTCGTTGGTTATTGATTATCTATTTTAAATTATTGAGATACTTCGATAGAGATGATATAGTCTCTCTATGTTATATATTTGACCCTCACTACTATTCGAAAGCCTCTAAGTTATGGGTAGGTATTCTTGAGGTCATGTTTTCATCCGACCTAGGGCACCTGTCTATGGCACTCGAGTAGGGATATCATAGAGGGTGTTGGAGGTGAAGCATGTGTAATTTTCAATTATTTTAATGTGATGCATGTGTAATTTTCAATGATTTTAATTATTCATTATTTAACTACATTTACCATGGGTTAACAATGACATCCACACAACCAATACCCACTTCGACCCATTCGCTATTCTAAACAATCCCCAATAAATATCACATATATAATCAAAATTAACTATATAACATAGGATTCCATTTTTCAATTCATTTATATTTCATAACACATCCACATCGAATATTAGTCCAATTCTAAAACCATTATAATATATTGTTATGTCTATAACCTCATGGGTATATGGCGCATCAATACCTATCCAATGACTCATTTATCAATAAATCATATATAGGTATTTGGAGCATCAATCTGTGTCCAACACTCGTATATTAGTCAATCACATATTGCTATTTTGGATAATCATTCCTTGTCCCAAACTTATTATTACATAAATAATAACTTCAAATATATCATTTCTAACATTATTAATCATTATTAAACCTCTAATTAACATTTAAAATCATGGATTCCCATTTTAATTGTAAAAAAATCATAATTTATCACAATAAATCACATGGAATAATACGAAAAATTCACCATTAAACCATTTTACAATATTTAACCACTTACAAAATTAACCCTTCAAGTTAATCCAACCATCTCATAATTACCATTAAAAATTAAATCATATTCAAATTAATTTACCAATTTCATAATTCCAATCCCACCAGTTTCAATTGCTCCATTTTTATCCTGAATCACTATCACATTGTAATTCACTTCAAATAATTTAATTTCTAGATACAACTTCCCAGTCATAGAAATTTAAAATTTAAAATCACATACATGAAATTAAATTCAAGACTATAATATTTTCAATTTATACTATCCACCTCGTTATCATCGACAATAAATTTTCAAACCAGAAAATTCCCAAACTAAAGCAGAATGTTCAATTGCTCAACGAATAATGAGATCTAGAACCAAAAAAAAGATCCAATTTCAAAAAAAAAATTAATCTCTAATAAAAATAAATATATATTTCATTACCAATAAGAAATAAAAACACCCATATTTATCTATAAAGGTATATTAGAGAGATAGTAAACAATGTGAGAAGAGATATCTTGTCGGGGGAGATATAGATCCTTTAAATATATCTTCAATTTATTAGGAATGGTGTTTACAAGGCCTTGGAATCCTTCCAAGATCTCTAGAAAACATAGGAAATAGATTTATCCCATGATAGGGAGTTTAGGGATAACAAATGAGGGTTTGATAATTTAAAATAATTTTTCAGATCATTAAAATCCCACATGCAAAGTATCCTATACGGGGCCCACAGTTTGTCCAAACCAATCCCTTATAATGTTGCGACTGCCCTTAGCGGTGAGAAGTTTCTTCTAAGTGGAATTATAGTTTGATAAAAATGATATAACCATGAAATCACCCTCTGTTTTGGGATGTATAGTTTTCTAGGGGTAGGCGTGCGGTTTGGGAAAACCATGCGCTAACCGTGCACTACCCCTCTTCTTTCAAAATTCTCAAAATTTTCAACATAAACACCCTACAAAACCCCACCCAAGATATAAAAAAATATGGGTAAAATAGAGCCTATAGAAAATCCCATTAAATATCCATAAATGGTTGGGATATTAAAATCACCCAACTTTATAATAGCTCATCCACAAGTTGTACTCACAGGAATATATAGGTTCCGAAGTAAAAAAGATCATGCTATTAAGCCCTCATATCTGATTATCTCTCCCATGATTTCTCTTGAACATGTCCATGAATACACAAACCATGAACTTTTGTTATTTTCTATCCTCACATCACATTCTCACTTTATTTAACAACATGCATCATATTCTCCTCAAAGGACGCATCAGTATCAAGCTCATCATCATTAACATCGATCATGTGAGAAGGGCCAGGGTGATACCAAAAAAGTTGCAACACATGAAAAAAATTGTGCCTAGCATTACATTTCTTTGGAAGATATAATTGGTACTCTACCAGTATGTATCTATTTAGTACCTCAAACAATATAACAAACTTGGGCACCAACATTCCCTGTATCTAAATCCTATAGTGTCTTGACTTAAACAACACCGTAAGGAACACATGATCACCTACTATAAATATAAGTGTTCATCGACGTCTATCACTATATTATTTCTTCCTACTTTGATTTATAGGAATACGTTTCCTAATAAGTTGAACCTTCTATGAAATCTCTTGTACAAGACTGAGTCCCAAAAACTCTGACTCGCCTGCCTTCATCCAACATAGAGGTGATCTACACCGCTTACCATAAAGTGCATCATATAATACCATTTGGATATTTGTTTGATAACTTTTGGTATAATATAACTCAATAATCACAAAGTGACTCTTCCAAGATCCACTAAAGTCTATGAAACAATCCCTTAAAATGTCCTCTAGCATCTAAATAGTATGCTCTGACTTCCCATATATCTACGTGTGGATATCTGTACTCAAAAATACTCATGTACCAAGTGCCTTATGCAACCCTTTCCAAATGATTAAATGTAGTTATCACATAGTATTTGGATTAGAAGAATGAATAGAACTAACTAAATTACTGAAAATTTATTGTTATATATATATAAATTAAATATTTTGTTATAAATTAATTAAAAATAAATAAACATTTGAACATAAATGATTTTTTAAAAAAATGTTTTTATACGCAAAAGGTATTTTACCTTAATAAATTAAATTAATCACTATTGGTGAATTATTTAAATAATATTTAAATATTATATGTTAAATAAAATATTTTATCATTAATTTAAAATTTATTCTTAGGATAAGATTATAATAGACCATTTATTAGTCTTAATAGTGTATTTTCCTAAAAAATGGGTTTTATCCCATTTTATGAATTTATTTTTAATATTAACTTCTTCCACTTATAGAAATTGATTTTTATCTAATTTATTACATTTTTTGAATCATGAGGTCCATAGTTTCTCAGTATTTCCTATTTTTGGTTAATATGAATAGTAATTGTGGTATAATCTATCACTAATGTAAAGGGTAAATTAGGTTACTCTTGGTTAAAACTATGTGATAAAGCTATAATTTTTCATCTAAATTTATTTTAAATAGTGGAACTTTGACACTTATTACCTTATCCTCTAAATTTATTCTCATAATTTACAATTTTCAATGAAAATGGCATATATAATATTTAAGGTAAATAAAAAAAATAACTCACTTGCTTTTAAATTTGAATTATATGTTCATATTGGGGAAAAAGTAATTGGTGAAGGAATATAAATTTTAATTTTACATATAATGAAATTATCTTCATGATGGTAGTTTATTTATAATTTTTTGGGATTAAATAATTAAATTATATAATTTTTCAATGCTAATAATGTATTTATTCAATTAATAAAAAAATTTAAATTAATGACTCTAAAAATATATAAATTAACATAATTTGATTCAATTATAGTATTATATGAATTTTATAGATAAAAATGAATTATATGTGTTATGTTGAATGATTATATTTAAATTTCAAATTTTTCTTTATTTCAATTAAGAAAAATAAATTAAATATTTTCATAATTGACATTAATGATAGTTTATCTAAATAATATTTTATTAAATTACACATATATCATAAGAATATTTAATTGGGATAAGATAGATATGATATGGTTCGAAATGTTTTCCCTTTGGTGATTATAATCCAATGGGATCTCTATAAGTAATATTATAACCCTTTAAGAGTGAAGAATACATTACCATGTTAACATTAAAATGAGTTAACTAACGGGGTTAAACAAAAAAGAAAAAGTTTAAAACAATACTTAAATGTGTTAGAATTTTATTTTTTGATGGTATTTCAATCCCATACAGTCTTATCTTTGAATACCTAGATTTTTTATATCATTTGGATATTTAATTAGTTTTTAAATTGTAATATGTTATAAAATTTCAAATGTTCCTCTCACCTCAGTTATAAATGGTAGCCTCCTACGCTAACTTCTTCACACATTTAGAACCTTTGAGCTTGACCATCGCCTACGAAAAATAGTTTCAAACTCCATTTTAAATATTCTAGAGGTTTATTTCTTCCAAAAATACCGACCCTAGTGTTCTTAAGGGGAGATCTAAAGGATTTGTTTCAATGAATAGGGGGTTCAAACTCATAAAAAGGAATTCATAACTAAGGTAATAACATTTTTATCTCACTTTTATTTCTTTGAGGCACATTCCATATTCACTATTTTTTATTTGATGTGTTTTATATACTTCCAAAGAGTTGATTTTATGAATGTTCTTATGAATTTTATGGGAATTAACAAATCTATCCTGGGTTATTTCATTAATGGGTCTTATGATTCAAATGTTTCCATGGTAGTAAGGATTTTTTTGTTGCAATTTAATTTTTTATTTGTATTTTTTATTATTATGTTTATGATGATAAAATACTATGATGTATCACTCAATAAACTAATGTGTTTTCTTCTCCACTGGTTATTTATTAACAATATTTGTTTTACTTTTATTTTCCACACCTTAAGTACTCAAGATACTGAAAATATGTTTTAAAGAGAACCAATTTTATTTCTCTCTTTAGTTGAAAATACTTTATCTCCCATGTCTATGTTATCAAAATATTTTTTCAAGAAAATTCTTAATATTTTAAAATGATTTTCAATGTCAATTTTATCTATGTTTATCTTTTTAAAAATTGTATAAACGGAATATTCCAGTTGTTTTCAAAATCATGGAATATTTAGAATTTCTACATGAGTTTGAAAGGAATGATTTTCTTTTAGCTTGTAAAAAATGAATAGAATTTCACTCAATAATGAATGCTCAATGAATTGATACTTCCTTTACATATTTCTATTGTTAATTTCAAATAAAATTATACAAGAATATTTTATAGGTATATATATTTGTACTAAATTTCTTCAAAAATAAAAGGGGGTTTTCCTCTTGAAATATTCTAGTGATCTTTTAACTAATTTTTTCATTTATGATAACATCCCATGATGTTACTTAAATATTATTGGGGATATGATCCAATGATACAATCCTGATTATTTCAATGGATGATTTATGATGAGATGGTTTTTATGAAAACTGAAACATTTCAACATGTTATGATATCATGAAATGTTTAGGAAACCATTATCTTTTTCATAGGTTATTCTATAAAGAAATTATAAAATATTTATGAAAATAATTTATTTTTTTTGGTTATAACATGATGGATGTTTTATGATATTATGAAACACATATGTATGATTTTAATTATGTTATGTTTGAACCCAGAATTATATATCTCTCCAATGTATTGGGTAAAGATAGATATCCCTTGAGATAAACAGGATTAGAATAGGGTGTTAACCTCATTTTTTAAGGGACCCCTCCCACTATGATTTTCTTAGTAGTAAACCTAATCTACTACGATGGATTTGAGACTGATCCCAATCCACTGTGATATTCTTTGGAGTGAAACATGAATACTATGATCGTTTTAGGGGAGAATGTAGTTCATTACAAAAGTCTTAACCATAAGTATTGAGTACTAAAGAAATTATTTTCAATACTTATGCATATTCCACAATTCCATGTATTATGTTTATGTTATTCTCTTATGGATCATGTTATTTGATTCCATTATGATTTTTTTCTTATGAACAAAAATTCTTTATGCCATGAATCAATATTATGTTCAATAGAATTAATGGTTTGGATTGAATATATTATTCTTGTGTTCTTGCACCCTTTTGTCATGTTATTCTTATGTGATCATTAATATCTCCCTTTTTTACCCTTATATAGGATATGGGATCACCTTTTCTTATGTTTCATTTCCACATGTAATGATGAATAGTTTTATGAATTATTTTTCTAAGAATGGTGATAATTGTGAAAAACATGGTGGAATACTTACGAAATAGTTATTTATGTATCCATGTTTCCAAAGATATTATACCTATATTATTGTTGTGAGTATCATTATAATATGTAATGAATTTTTAGCTAATAATATGTAATATCTATTTATATAAAGTACGGATAATGTGAACATGTTTCCAAAGATAATATAACTATATTATTATGGTTTGGATCACTATGAAATGTAATGAATATTTATCTAATAAGATGTAATATTAATGAATGAAAATTATGGGACCCTGTAATTGGTATGAAAGAAATATTTACTGAACCTTTAGAATGTAGGATAAGAAAACATTAGTTAAAACTCTGGGTATAATTTTATGTATTGGATAACTTTATATTTATTTTATAATGATCACATGTAGCCTAAGTTAAAACTAGGGTTCCATTGATTTAAAATATGTTGTCTTGATATATGCATCTTATAAATTATTTTTCATGATTACGTGGTTTTAAACAATGATTAATATTGATGTTACTATTTTTTTTGTTTTATTCAATGGATAGAAACTAAAGGAATAACATTAATGAAGAAGGAAACATAAAATTAAATGATTAACCTCATGATTAAGAAAATGATTTAGGAACTAGAATAATTTTTTTGTTTATTTGATTAAAAAAATTTCTAAATATATGAATTTATAAAATTCCATAATGAGAATAAGAGGGAAAAATGTTCAGTTAATCCCTTCATAAGGAAGCACCCACCATTATTTACAAGTCCTGGTGATTAAATAATTGACGAGAAATGGATCAGTACCATTGAAAAGAAATTTTATCTTCTCCAGTGGTTGGATAATGGAAAATTCATTTTGGTTGTCTATCATTTGAAAGTATAAGAATATCAATATTGGGTTAATATTAAAAATATGTGGAAATAGAAAAAAACTAACTCCATAGAGTGGGATGAATTTAAAAAATTATTTTTCAATAATTATTTTCCTTATATTCTTCATATGAAAATAGAGAAGGAATTATTTGTGACAATGTATAAGGATGATTAACTTGTTAGTATAGAGGAGTTAATTTTATGATACATGAAATATATGATTCTTGAATTATCATACAACCCAAAAATAAGGTTAATTGATTCTTTAATGGTTTAAAATGATGTCTCCAAATATAATTATCAATAAGATACATTGGTATCTATGAATAAATTATTCAATGTGATATCATTGTGGAAATCATTATTGGATTTAACAACATATATCATCATTTTGGTATGAATGGAACGATTTCATTCAAAGGAAATCCTAAAAACCAGAGAAGAAAAATGAATACCTTCCTCTACTGTATAAATCATGGAAATAAACATGGTTGAAATTGTTTTAAGGGGACTGGTAAATATTTTAAATGTGTAAAGTAAGGACATCAGACAATAAAATGATGATGTTAAGAGAATAAGTTAGAAAATGATGTGAATAAATAGATATCACAACATAATGCACCACCCAAAATCCATTGTTTCCAATGCACGGAGTATGGGAATTTATGTAACCAATGATCAAACCTGATGGTTAATGATAATGATCAATGTCAGCAACCTCTTAATACATTAGGAAAATATAAATCACATGCAATTGCTATTGGTGACAAGGACTATGATAATAAAGTAGTGAAAGTTCCACCAACCATACACCATTGAACTAATAATGTCTTATTTTATTCTGGATCTATTGAAAAATATGATGAATTTTCTACAGGAATCATAGTACCACCTCAATTATTATTTGTTGATTTAGTAGTAAAACCCCCTATTAGTAGTATGATCACATCTGAAGTCTTTTATTCTTCCCTAGTTCATGTTTGTACAAATTTGATTCCTAAAAATATTGTTCTTCTCCCTCTGGTTGAATTTGATGTTATCCTAGGCATGGATTTAATTTCTCTACATAAATTCCACATCAATTACTGATTATGGGAATTCAATTTTGATATTATTAATCATCCTATGAATGTATATTAATACGATGATAAATATAAAATTCCAATTTTAATTACATCCATTTTATGGGCCTTGATTCGTATCCAAAAGGGGTGTTTATATTATATGGTTGGGGAGAAACTCAACATCAAATATATTCCTATAGTGTGAGAGATTATTGATTTATTTCACTAATAATTTCATGGTATTCTATCAAATAATGGAGTTGATTTTACAATAGAACTCATACCTAGTAGTACACCCATTTAAATGACTCCATATAGAATGACCTTGATTGAGTTTCATGAATTGAAGAATAGAGACTATGTGAATCATGATAAGGTATTCATTCATCCATGTGCATCACCATAGGGTGCACCAGTTATTTTTGTTATGAAGACATATGGATCAATGTGACTCTATATTTAATATCGATAACTTAACAAGATCATTATCAAGAACAAATGTCTTCTATCCCATTTTCATGGATTATTTGATTAGCTGTGTGGAGCTAAAAACATTTCTAATAATGATAATTGTTCTATATATCATCCATTTTGGTTTAGGAATGTGTATATACCAAAGAAATCATTCCATATAAGGTATAAACACTATGAATATAAAGTGATTCGATTTTGTCTCACCAATGCCCCCCTATCTTAACTGATTTAATTAATATAGTATTTAGAGATTACCATGATCAATTTGGGGTAGCCCTTATATATTATATTCTTATTTTTTCAAAAATTAATTATGATCAAGAAGATTACTCAAGGATCATGAAAATGACCCTATGTAAGAAGAATATGTAAAAAAATTTAAAAGTGTCATATTTGTTTATAGAAAGTTTAATTTTTTGGGTCATGAAATCTCATGAAATGTTACATATTTTGGTCCATCATAGATGGATGTTATTAAAAATTATCCTAGACTAACCACTATGAGTTAAATATATAGTTTTATTGGTTTGGATATATGTTATTGGTGATATTTTGAGAATTTATCAATAATGTTTAATCAACTAACTATGTTAACTCAATTTGTAGTTAACATCATTTAGATAGATGATTTTGACTAAAATTTCAAATAATTGAAGAGAAGGTTTGTTATTGAACCTATGATTACATTACCTTGTATTGAATAAAGGTATTTAATCTATAATGATGCATTAAATATCGTTTTTTAATCTTCAGTGGTAGCATACGCATGACGCCAATTGAATGTTCATGAGAAAAATTAACCAACTCATGATTTGCAGTTACCTGTGATAAGGTTTTAATTAATGATATTGAGGCATTATCTTTATAGATAAAAGTGTGATATATATACTAAAAATTAATTTTTAAAGTGAATTTTCACAAATAAAGAGTTGAATATGAATTAGGGTAGATTATTGGATATTTTTAAACATTATGTCTACTCAATATATTACAACACTAGGAAAGAAAAAAATGTGAAAGATTATATAATTAAAAATCAACGTGATAGATTATCGATGATTAGAATCATGAATGATCTTTTATTTTTGTATTTGAAATGGACTAATATTGAAATATTGAATGAAGTAGAGAAATATTATTTTTCTAAAATTAGTTGTCTACCATTAATCTAAGTGAATATTAAAGAGGAATAGAAGGAATACGTAGAGATAAAAAATAAGATGACAAATATTCTTGGGTTTAACATTGATTATGATTTATTGATAAGGTCTTGAAATAGTGTATGTGTCTATCTATAGCATATTAAAGGAAGGGTATATTGGATGAAACTCATGGTTCATCATTATAAATTTAGTATGGAAGTAAAAATATTTATATAGATCAAAAATAGTATTTTTGGTTGGATGACATAAATAGAGATATTATAGAGTATGTATCTCGATGCTTAGTATGTTAGTAAGTTAATTATGAGAGAAATGATTCTAATTGGATGTTACAACCATTAACCATACTAAAATGAAAATGGGAAAACATTACCATGGATTTTGTTGTTGGACTACCAAAACTAATAAGGGAGACAATTCCATTTGAGTTGTAGTTAATTGCCTTACAAATTCATCACATTTCATTTCCATAAAATAGTAATTATATCTTGATCATATTTACAAAATATACATTAATTAATCAATAATATTTAATAGACTACCACATTTTGTTATATATTCTCAGGATTGGAAGACTACATACAAGTTTGGGCTAAGTATTCAACAGGGTCTAGATATAGAGTTGTATTTCATTGCTATGTGTCATCCTCATACTTCTGGTTAGTCTAAAAGAACAATTAAATCACTATGCGATATATTGAGATCTTATTATATATATTTCAAATGGGGTTGGGTCAACACCTTCCTCTAGTAAAATTTTATTACAATAATAGATTTCACTAGAGAATTTAGATGGATCCTTGTGAACTACTCTACAGAAAGATGTGTAGAACTCTAACCTATTCAGATGAAGTGGGTGAATGAATTATTTTGGGACCTGATTGAGCTAAGAAAATGTTTCAGAAACATAGAGCAATTCAATAACACATAACAACTATAAAAAATGGTAGAAATTTTTTGCATACAATCATCGACTTAATCTAGAATATGATGTTGGTGAGAAAGTATTTCTATGAATTTATCCACAGAAATAAGTTATGATATTTAGGAATAAATTAAAGGATATACCTTTGTATATTATACCCTTTGATAATTATAATCGAGTATGGATAGTTTCTTATCGCTTGGTGCTTAAATAGAACCTATCTGAAGTTCATCAGGTGTTCCATGTATATCATATGAGGAAATACATACCCAATCCATCACATATACTGAACTAAGAGGATATATCTCTGCTGTATGATTTTTCTAATGATGATAAACTAGTATAAATATCATATCATAGAGATAAATTTCTATAGAAAATTACTACCAACATTGAGAATTTTCTCTACATAAATAACAAATTCAAATAATATACTTGGGAAAATGAGGATGTAACAAAACAAAGATATCATCATTTTTCTAAACCAGAGAGAAGAATTTCAAAATAACAATTCATTTTAAAGGGGTTATAATGTATCAAACTAATATATTATCATATATTTATATTTAAAAAATTATATTTTTCTGATATATTGTGTTAAATGGAATACCGAGTATAAATAAACTACGATTAAAATACGACCATGTGAATGTTATTACAAAGTCGATGAATTGGAAGTATAAATAGAACTAACCATATTTTGAAAAATATATGGTCACATATGTGTAAATTAATTCTTTGGGGGTCAATTAATTATAAATAAAAATAAAAAAACATGTGAAAGTAAAAGATATTTTTTTTGGGAAAATTGATTTTATGTGCACAATTTATTTTTATCTTAATAAATTAAATCGATCACATTAGTAATGGGTAAAATTAGTTTAATCTAGGTTAAAATTAATCTATAAGGCCCTAATTATTAATCTTAATACTTATGGGATGATATGAATTTGACTATTGTCACAATAGTCTTGAATGTCATTTTTTTAATAGGCACTTTTCCAGGAAATGGCCTATATAATATTTAAAGTAAAGAAAATTACCAACTTTTACTCCAAGACATTTAAATATCTATTGATTTTCATATAGGGAAAAAACAATTTGTGAAGGAATCTAAATGTTTTTTTTTGTGTATAATGAAATTAAATTCATGGTTTTAATTTAATTATATTTTTCTGATTAAATAATTTCCTTAAATTATTACACAATGATAATATAATATTTATTAATTTAATTAAATATAAAAATAAATAATTTTGATAACATTAAAGTTATTATAAATTGAGTTATTTATACAGTTCAATAATTTTTATAGATTAACAGGACATGTTGGTGTTTTTAAAGGATTATATTTTATTTATAGTTTTGTCTTTATGTCTTTTTAGTCAAATTATATTAATAGTATCATAATTGACATTAATGATATTTTATCAATAAAATTTTTAAATAATTTAAAAAACATAAATATATTTAAATAGGATAAGGTGGATGTGATATGGTGTAAAATTTCATCCCTTTTCCACTTATGTGTTAGTTTCCATTATATATGTAACATTACAACCCATTAAGGTTGAAAAAGATGTTAATGTGGTTTATTCATAAATGGGTAAGATGAGGGTTCAAACCAAAATATAAGGTTCATAAAAACATTTAAAGATATTTAAATTTTATTGGTTGATGAGAATCCAATGCTATCCTATCTTATTTTCAAATTCATGGCCTTTGGGAATCCTTTTTTATTTAAAATTACTATGTTATATTTTAATCTTTTATGAATTTACAAAATTGATGGTCACCTTAATTATAAAATGGAATATACTCTCATCACTTAATAACCCATTTTTATTCATATAGATATACCATCCCCTAAAATGACCTATTTTAAAATTCCTTATCTACAATATATAGTTGTTTTTATTCAAAAAATACCTACACTAGGGTCCTTTTGAATAAATCTAATGGAGTTTTTGGAAGGAATATTAGGGTTGAACACATATGAAAGATGTTATAATAAAGATAAGAGAATTTAATTTCACGTTTATTTCTATGAAACACATGCCTTGTTTACCACCTATTTATTTTATGTGGTGCATTTACATACCATTAATATTTATAATTATGTCCCTTATAAATTTTGTCGGGTTTAAATGCATTTCTATGTATCTTTCTTTCATGGGGCATCTAATTCAAATATTTCCAAAGTAGTAAGGATTTTATGTAACAGTCCCACTATTTATCAGGATTTTTATGATTATGTTTTTGATGATGAAATATTATTATATACCACTCAATATAGACATTTATTTTATTATAATATAGTTTGTTGTTCAAAATACATGTATTCTATTCATTTTCCACACCTTAAGTACTTAAGAGGCAAAAAAATTTCTTTTAAGGAAAAATAAATTCATTTCTCCCATTGGTCAAAAATCGTATCTCTTCTAGCTCCCTATTTTCCAAAAATGCTTTTAAGAATATTTTTAATATTCTCTATTAATTGTTTAAATTAGTTTTTAACCATGTATATCTTCTTAAAAAATTGAAGGAATACTCTTGATATATCTGATTATGGTATATTTTGCATTTTAAAAAATATGTGAAAAAATGTTTTTCTTTTAACCTATATTACAATAGTGAAATTTTCTATTTTCATGACTATTCAATGCTTTGAGAAAACATTTATAGGATTTCTTGGTTCATTTCAAGGAAAAAAATTTTATAATATTTTGGAAATTTTTAGATTTTAAATAAATTATTTCAAAATGGAAAGAGTATTTTCTTTAATAATTATTCTTATGATCTTTCAATGAATCTTTCATTAATGAGAACATACTTTGGCATTACTTAAGTTTTTCTGGTGATTTGAACCAATTATATAATCTTAATTCTTTTTTAGGATGGTTTATGATGAAATGAGGTTTATTAAACCTTCCAATCATATACTATTAAAAATAATTGTTGTAATAGTAGTGTGACCATTTGTTATAGTGATTCATTCCTATCTAAGGGCGTGGAAAAATAAAATTTATTTTTCGAATGTAGCACAGAGGCTGACTAGGGTCGTCTCACTTGAGAAGCATTGTAATTGGTTCAATCTCTAACTCTAATTCATCAAATCTAATTTTTTTTTTACTTTCTTTATAAAAATTAAGGTTTTGGAGTTTTTGGAAAACATGAAATTAAAATAATTAAAATAATAATTGAAATCTAAATTTAGATGCAAACAAATTGCAGACATAATGAAATTAGGGAAGAAAGAACTTCAACCTAGGGTTTGATAACAGAATTTCAATAGTTATTTATTTATTATCTAAATTAAATTTGATAATTCATTTTATTAAACCTCATTAATGAGTAACATTCCCTTGATTTATAGAGTTAGTGATGTTAGTATGCAACTGGCACACCAAACCACTCCCCCTCCTATAGATAAGTAGGGTAACACCTTGACCAAGAATATTATTCCTTGATGATCTGGATCCACCGTATGCCAATTCATCCCTTCAAGAAACCCCAAATCCATTGTATGAAGGGATTTATTAAGGTAAGGGAGGTAAAAATAATGAATAAGTTGAGAGGAATGGATTTTGAAATAGTGGCGTAGTGGACGACCGCCGCATCAATGCAATACTCCTCCATACACCAAAAAATAATTTAAAATTTTTGAATTGAAACTCAATAAAAAAACATTTTGAAACCTCCCCCAGGTCAATGAATCAGATTAGTAACTTGTTATTGTAATGTGAAAATAGATCATGGTGGATGAATTAAGAGAGATAATGAGACTATGATTGGAAAATAATAAAAGATGGAATAATAAAATGGCATCACATTAATGAAAATATAAATGAATTACATAGGAAATGAAAACTAAAAATAAAAACTAAAATAAATAATGAAAATTCCAAAATGACTATTGTCCTCTTTTCCTTAGTTCCCTGAATGGTTTGGGGATAGAATGGAATTATTCGAGAGGTGGTAGATCCTTCACTTTTATAGGTAGAATTTTTCCTCCACAAGTTGGTGCATTGCATCCAAAATTAATGATCGAATAATACTTTTATACCTTCCTCAAATATATTTAAAATTTACATTTTTATCCACCTTCAAAATTTCAGAATATTTGGACATGTGTCGTGGGAGTTATGGTTTTTTTACTATGATAATTTATTCTTCACATTCACCTTCTCTAGATTTCAATCTTCCAGATTATCATGCATTAATAACCATAAAAAAGACATATTCACATATTGAAGACTTCGTAAATGTTGTTCCAAATCATCTGGCTTGTCCACCCTCAACATTTCACTGTAATTGTCCACCCCATGTTTGAATTATGAATATTTTATTGGTTGTCTCTTTTTATAAATTAAATTTACTGGAATATTCATTCAATATATGTCATTTATTTTTAATAATAATAGATTAAACACTCCATGAAATTCATTTAGGTGGTTCTTATATGTGTCAAAATTCATATCCATTTTAAATCAACTCCATTGGATGTTTGTGACCAAATTTATACCTCCGTTATGGAGGTGGGGTCCATGTAGTCCTCCTGGAAAATGTCTCCAATTCATTGAATTTTTAGGGCTGCTAGATGCTCAAATCAACCCCTAGCATAGAAGACAAAGTTGCAATAAATAAACCATAATTTCAAAATAAATAATAACACAATTTTGATTTATAGTTTTAACTAAATGAACAAAATACCAATGATGTAGAAATCTATAAAAATCCAGAAATAAGGACTTTTCACAATTTTTCTCAAAACACATCATAATTACAAAATTGATCCATATAGGCTCAAATTCATAATTTGGCAGGATTAAAACAATAAATTTTCATAAAAAATGTTAAAAATATTATCTCTATTAAATCCCCCACACTTAATCCATGCTTGTCCTCATGTGTAAAATCTCAACATTAAATTTCAAAGGGCACAAATGTTACCAATATTCAAATTCCAATGTACAAAAATCAAAAAAATTCTCGATGTCAAATCTGATTTTCAAAAATCCACATTAAGTATCAATTCAATCTATCATTACTAAAATATATAATTAATTCACATATTTTAATGTTCTACTTTGATGAATGATTGATCTTTTAATTTCATTCATTCAAACTCCTCAATTCATTATAATTAATCATCCCACATCATGATTTACCTCACAATTTCCTATTATATCTCATGATATAAATAAAGTAGAGTTATGGTCATATCATGAGAACATTCTCCTTACCCATATGATTGTAAATGAACAACCTTATACACATTGTAAAGGCAAAAGAAACATAAAATCATGATAAATTTAAATAAAGGTTCAAATGACTCTAAGGCATAAGGTTTGTTGGATTTTGTGATTTTAAAAATTAAGGCTTAATAACATGGTTTATCTCTCAACAAAAGTGCATGATATCAAAAATTTTAATGAAATTCTCTCCTTCAATGTAGCAACACCCACACCCCCAAAACTCAAAGTAAATATTATGACCAAATAATCATAATGAATGAATTTTTTGCCCTATTGATTTTTTTAATTTTTAATTTTTTTCATTCTTAAATAGTTATGATTATTTGAAACCTCAGATACATAACCTAACGTCATATGATGATAATATCATCAGTCTGGAAAATTTGGATTTTTTGTTTTCCCAAATCACAACTGATTTTTATTAATTTTTTGGTTTTTTATATTTTTTCAAGAGGGGTAAAACAATAGAGTACAATGAATTATTCCACAATCCTTTAAAATTCCCACAATATAACCCCCACACTTCTTCATTGTAATTAATAACATCCCTTACACCATGATTCTATTTACCCCCACAATTAAACATTAAAATATCTCGAAAATATCATATGCATGGTATAAATGGATAATAAATGGATTGAAACATGGATCAACCCTATAAATTCCATTCATGATCTCTATGGGATTAAATAAGGATCTATGTAAAGGTGGTATTTAAGGATAAATTATATTCAAAATATTTCTTCATTATTTTAAATTTTTTTTGTACAATCATAGTTTTAACCAGTTCAAATGCATGTTCTAGTAGGTGACGTATCCCATGATCACTCAAGAAATATAATCAAGATAAAATAAAAAGTACTTAGTCTATAAATCATCTCAATAATGGGAATATAATATTGTAAAATAACTCAAGTAATGATCAATAAGAACAAATCAATTCACGTAAATTTTGGAAATTTAAATAATGAAAAATGGATGGGAAATTTCATTAACATAGATCAACTAATTCCCTTAAATCACGAGTCATCATTTCGAAATCCATTCATCACTTTAAATATTCAATTTTCCATTTTACTCATTCAATCTCATAAATATTGAAATATAAAACATTTCCTCACATGATTCCTAAGAAACTCATGTCTCCTAGAAAAGTCAAGTAAAGAAATAATTCAAGTGTGTGCATTAAATTCCTGTCATTAATGATAAAAACATGTTATGGACCCGAGAAAATTAAGGTGTTTCAATGTTTAAAAAACAAAAGTAAACCCTATTTCTTATGATTCTTATTACTTTTCATCTACTATTTAAGGCTTCCTTATCCCATTTATGATCCTAAAAAAGATTATTACTCACTTAAGAATAATTATCTTGTAATTAATGCTCAAATAGATAAGATGAACTGGGATGCATGATAAACTACTACTTACAAATGAAATTGATATCTAAAAAGCATGTAAAGATAAATCTTGGTACGATACCCCAAGTGAACCCTGAATTAGTGTTACCTCCAGTGGGTAGTACCGACTATTTTCTATAATATGATGTTGGGTGGATCTTATTTGACATGGACCACCACTTGTTGTTCTTCCCTTCTTGTAGTTATTTGTTCTTGTTGATAAGGTCACCATGGATAGAGTACACCAGATCTTCCCCCATTGCAATGTGATACAACTTGCTTGGTGGGGGTTGGATGATGTAGGGAACCTCCACCTATTTTTTGGATACTGGTGAACCCATATTATCTTTCAGTGATGGATTCATGGGGGATTCAGCCTCTTGTCTTATTTCCTCAGGTTGAGAAACTTGGATTCCTTCATGACAGGGCTCCTCCAATGTTGGTTCATTGAATTCAGGGAGCTCCATATGCTCCTCAATAGGTGTATGTTTAGTTTATTATTCTTCCTACAATGTATTCCATTGAATGTCTAATTCTATATGATCAAAACAAGAGGCAGTTACTTACAATTTAAAATCAATAAAATCAATAGAGGTAGTCAAATAATGTTTCAGCTCCATGATTTTGTTCAGATTCAATATCTACCTTAGTGGTAAGTGTATCTTGAAGTAGACACTCCAAAGATGGATGCAGGTAGTCAAGATCCTCTATTTTTACTTCAAATTCCACCACATTAGTGGTGTATTCTTTTATTGGTGCTGGATCTTCTTCATTGCAAGGCCTGGGGAGATCAAATAGTTGCTCGCATTCATTCCAAAATTCATCCAACTCCTATTGATTTCTGACATGTTGCTCATCATGAAAGTTACCCTCTATTTCATATATATCTGGTTGAATTGTTTGTGTTAGGATAAATGATTTCTTCGGTACCCCCACATTTACCTCCTTTGATTCATTAAGGATGATAGGGGAAAAAATTTTCCACCTCCACCTCAAGTTTATTCTCTAGTTCAGGGTCAGGTTACTATATTAATGCACAAACAGAGTCAAATGATCTTTTCATTTTCCATCCCAAATCATCAAGATTATTTTTCATCCTAGCTATATAGACACTTATATCTCTATAATCTACTTATATTTATTTATATCACACCTTTGAGTAATCTTCTAATCCATAAAAAATTGATTTTTAAAACATCGTGGAAAAAAGAATTGTTTTTTTAGTTTTTTAAATAAATAAAATAATGTAACTTATTTAAAAATTGTGAAATTAGAAAAAGTGACTGACATAACTGCTTAGACTTTTGGCAAGAGTACCAGTTTTGATGCACGATTGTTAGAGTGCATGGAAAAAGAAAATTTATTCTCTTAATGCAGCACAAAGACAGACAAGGGTTATCTCAATTGAGGAGCGTTGTAGTCAGTTTAATCATTGATTTGAATTCAACTAATCTAATTATTTTTGGTATTTTATTTCCTTATATAAAATTATATTTTGGGGGTTTGAAAAACATGAAATTAAATTAATGAAATGAATAATTCAAATCAAAATTCAGATGTCAACAACATGTAGATATAATGAATTTAGGGAAGAAAATAAATTCATCCAAGGGTTGGATAACATGGATTTCATTCTTTATTTATTTATATTTTAAATTTAATTTTATAATTCAACATATTAAACTGCATTAATGAAGTACATTCCTTTAATTAATGGAGTGTTTGATTTTAGTATGCATCTGACAGACCAAACCACCCACATCCAATACTCAAGTAGGGTAACACTGTGAATGAGAATGTTATTCTTAAAAGACCCAGCTACATTATATGCCATTTAATCCCTTTAGAAAACCTAAACTACAATATTTTAAAGGTATTTCCAAGAGAATGGAGGAAAAATAGTGGATCAATGGAAAGGAATATATTTTGAAATAGTGTTGTGGTGGATAGTTTCCAAACTCGTGCGATACTCCACCATCCACCATAAATAAATTTAAATTTTTTTAATTGAAGATAAATAAATAGAAAATTTGTTAAAACTACCTTATGACCAAGCTTTGGATTATTATATTTCCCTTTAAATGTGAAAATAGATCATAGTTGAAGATGTAATAGAGATAATAAGATTAAAATTGGAAGGGAAAGAGAGATAAAATAATAAAATGGTATCACATTAATAAAAATATTAACGTGTTACATAGTAAAACAAAAAACAAAAATAAATTATAAAAATTATTAAATGACCATTGGTATCATCTCCTCAGTGCCTTGAATGGTGTGGGGATGGAATAGAATTATTTGAGAGGTGGGAGGTCCTGTCCTTTTATCGGCAGAATTTTTCCTCCACATATCGGCATGTTCCATCCCCAATTAATGATTGAATTACAGGAGTAGAACTTCAGGAAAGTTTTTTAGAATTTAATTTTCCATAAACCCTTTAATGTTCAAAGTATTTGGACATGTGTTATGGGATTTATGGCCATTTTACTCCAAAAATATATTTTATACGGTCAGCTTCTACAGATTTCAAACAACTAGATTATCATGAATTAATCACCATACAAAAAAACTATTCATGGATTTAAGACATCATGAATTATGTTTCAAATTTTCATTCATTTCAACCATAAAAGTTTCACTGTAATTGGAACCGCATTTATGAGTTATGAATTTTTGTAGATGTTTCTTTTTATGGATGAGTTTACAAGAAGCATCCTTCAATGTATGTCATTCAATTTCAATAATAATAGATGAAACACAACATAAAATTCATTGAGGTGGAGCATATATGTTTCCTCATACATATCCATTTAGAATCAACTCAATTGGAGGTTTTTAACACGATTTATACATCTGTTACAAAAGTGGGGTCCACACTATCCTCCTAGAAAATTTCCCAACTTCGTTGAATCTTTAGGGCCTCAAGATGAACTAATCAGCCCCTGGTCCTAAAGAAATATATGAAGGAAATAAAATAATAATTTCATAAAAAAAGAATCACTCAATTTGGATTTATAGTTTTATATAAATGAACAAAATACCCATGATGTAAAAATCCATAAAAACCCATAATTTTTCACTTTTCACATGTATTTTCAAAACACGTCATAAATAAAAAAATGATCTGTATAAGCTCAAATTGATAATTTCGGAGGATTAAAACAATTTATATACATAACAAATTTTTTAAAATATTAGCTCTATCAATTCCACCACACATAAACTGATATTTTCATCAAGTATAAAATCATAACATTAAATTTCAAATGGTACCAATGTTACCAATATTCAAATTCCAAAATACTAACATAAAAAAAAATCAATTTCAAATCAAAATTTTAAAAATCCACATGAATTATCAATTTATTTTATAATTTTTCAATGAAACAATAAATTCATATATTTTATTTTTCTTCATTGAAGTATGATAGATCTTATCCTTTCATTCATTCAATCTCCCCAATTAATTATTATTAAACACGAAACATTCTGATTTTCCTCACCTTTTCCTCTCATATCTCACAATAACAAATAAGTAGAGTTATGATCGTATCATGATACAATTTTCCTTACCCATAGTCTCGTAAATGAAATAATTTGTCCACTATTTAATGAGAAAAGAAACATAAAATCATATGGACTTTCAATAATGATTCAAATGAATTTGAGTTTTACGGTTGGTAGGATTTGATGCTTTAAAAATTATGGAATAGGAATGAGGTTTATCTACCAAGTAGAATGCATGATATTGAAAATTGGAATGAAATACTCTTTTGAAAAGAAGAAACACCCACTTCCCTAAAACTCAAAGTAATGATTATGATCAAATAAGTATAATGAAGGACTTGTGCATACTCTAGATTTTTTTTACTTTTAAAATGTTTTTATTTTTTTCAAAAGTTACTATTATTTCTAACCTCACATAAATCACCTAACCACATAATATTAGAAGATTTTCATTCTAGAAAATAGCTATTTTTTGTTTTCCAAATCACATCCCATTTTTATTTTTCTATTTTTATTTCTATTTTCTTATTCAATAGGGCTAAACCAATAGAGTACAATTAATGATTTCATGAAATTCTACAATTACAACAATAGAACCCCTAAACATCTTTAAAATGTAAAACATCCCTTCCACCATGATCCACTTTACTCCCAAACTTCATCTTTAAAATATAATAAAAATACATAAAGTAGCGTAGGAATGGATAAAAAAGTCCTGAAACATGTCTCATCCTAATAAAGGTCATACATGGTCTCTATAGGCTAAAATAAGGACTCATGTAAGGATTTATTTTAGTATAATGGATTTTCAAAAGATTCCACAATCATTTTAAATGTGTTTTTGTATATTTATAGCCTTGACAAGTCCCAACGCATGTTCTTGTAGGTGACATGTCCCATGATCACTCAAGAAATATACTCAAGATAAAATAGGAAGTAATTAGTCTAGAAAAAATCTATATTATAGGAATATAATAATGTAAAATAACTTAAGTCATGATTTATAATAACACATCAATTAACATGATTTTCATAATTTTAAATCCTAAAAAAGGGTATGGAAATTTCATTTACATAAATCAACTAATTCCCTTTAATCACAAGTCATCATTTCAATATATATTATTCACTTTAAACCTAACATTTTCCATTGTACTAATTCAATATTGTTAAAATTGAAATCTATAACATGGAATCACATGATTCCTAATAAACGCATGTCTCCTATATAAGTAAAGTAAACCAATAATTCAAGTCTAGGAATGAAATTCTTATCATTAAAGATCAAAAACAAATTTGGAACAAAAATATATTGGGAGTTTCAATGTATAAACAATAAAAATGAGATCCATTTCCCCTGAATATTAGTACTTATCTTCTAATATTTAAGGTTTTTGTTTCCCATTTATGAACCTATAAAAGATAATTATGCACTTAAGAACAATTATCATGTCATTAGAACTAAAAAAGATAATATGTATTGTGCTTCATGCTAAACTACGTCACAAAAAATGAAATTGAAATATAAAAATTATGTGAATATAAATCTTGGTAATATCCACCAATTTCACACTAATGTTTTACTACCTATAGTGGGAAGTACAAGCTATTATCTATAATATAATGGTGGTGGATCTTATTTGACATGAACCACTACATGTTGTTCTTCCCAGCTTACAGTTCATTGTTCTTTTTGAAAAGCACTCCATGGATAAATTACACTAGTCATCCCCCTTTGCAACATGGTAGAGCTTTAATGAAGGTGATATGATGAAGTATAGAACCACCTCTTCTTTTGTTTCTACTTGTCTAACCATCTTATCTTCCAGTGCTAGCTTCGTTGGGGCTTTAACCTCTTGTCTCATTCATCTGACTAATCAACTTGGATCTCTTCATGAGGAGGATCCTCCAATGTAGGTTCATTGAATTCATGGATCTCTATATGTTCCTCAACTGGTTCATTTCGATTTTCTCCTTCTTCCTCTAAGATATATTATTGAATATATAATTTTGTATAATAAAAAGAAGTGGGAGTGATTTAAAATTTAGAATCATTGAAATAATAAGAGACTGAGTTAAATAATTGTTCATCTCCCTAAGTTCATTGAACTTCAATATATCACTCAATGTTATGTGAAACATGGATTATACTCTTTAAGGACGGGGTAAGGTAGTTAGGGTCCTTTATTTTGACTTCAAATTCCACCACATTGGTGGCGTCTTCTTTTAGTGTTCTTAGATCTTCTTCTTTATAAGGCATTGGGAGATCAAATAGTTCCTCACATTCATTCCATAATTCATCCAACTCCTATTGATTTACCACATGTGGATCATCATTCAATCCATCTACTTTTTCATCTATCTCGAGTAGAATTGGTTTTGTGAGGATAAATGTGTCTTCCTGATACCCCACATTTACCTCCTCAGATTCATCAATAATGAGTGTTGAAATTTATTCTACAACTACCTCGCATTATTTTTTGGGTTCATGGCTGGATTTATCTACTAATTCAGGAACATAATCAAATTATTATTCCAATTTCCTCCTTAAATCAACCAGATAATTGATAATATTATCCAAACATTCATTTAGATCTCTATAATCCACTTTTGGTTCTTGATATTTCACCTGTGAGTAATCTTCCCCTGCAATTTTCTTTGATTTGAATACTTTATGGAAGAAGGAATTATTTTTTTTGATTTTGTTTTTTAATATAAAAATAAAAAATAATTTAAAAAAATTGAATTTATAAAATGTGATAAAAGTAGTTGCTTAGCTCTTTCGTTATAGTGTTAGTTTTAACGCACGCCTATCGTAGGACGTTTCCAAAAAGATTTAATTTCTTAATGCAACATAGAGGCTAACTAGGGTTGTCTCGCTTGAGGAGCATTATAGTGGGTTTAATAACTAATTATAATTCACCTAATATAATTATTTTTTGTTATGTATTTATTTATAAAAATATAGGTTTTTCAGATTTTGGAAAACGGGAAATTAAAATAATAAAATGAAAAATTCCAATCTAAATGCCGATGCAAACAAAATATCGATAGAATGAAATTAGGGAAAAAAATAACATCTTCCTAGGGTTGGATAACATGGGTTCATTCATTATTTATTTATTTTTTAAATTCAATTAAATAATTGATTTTATGAAACCTCGTTAATGAATTACTTTTCTTTGATTAATAGTGTTTGTGATTTTATTATTCATTTGGCCCACCAAACCACCCATCCTCCAATAGTCATGTAGGGTAACACCTCGACCGAGAATTTTATATCTAAAAAACCCAGCTCCACCGTATTCTAATTCATCATTTTAGGAAACCCCAACTCCACCGTATTAAGGGTTTTCAGGAGGTAAGGGATAGAAAATGAATGAATCAATGGAATAGAATAGATTTTTAAATAGTTTCATGTTAGACGACCGCATCACCCTTATAATACACCTCCACCCACAAAAATATAATTTAAAAAAAATTATAATTGAATAAAAATAAAAAATAACATTGTGAATCCTACCCCAGGGCCAAACCCCAGATTAGTTACCAGCCATTTAAATGTTAAAAGAGATCACAGTGGACGATGGAAGAGAGAGAAAGAGATTAAAATTGGAAGATAAAGAGAGATGGAATAAGAAAATTGTATCTAATTAATAAAAATATGAATGTGTTACATGGGAGAAGAAAAAATATAAAAAAAGAAATGAATAAAATTTCTATATTACCATTTATCTCCTCTCCTTAGTGCCTCAGATGGTGTGGGGTAGGAATAGAATGATTTGAGAGGTCAGAGCTCCTCTATTTTTGTAGGCATAATTTTTCCTCTATAAGTAGGCACATTGAATCCCCAATTAATGATTGAATCATGCATATATACCTTCATGAAATTTATTCCTAATTTTATTTTCCACTCACCCTCACATTTTAAGTGAATTTGGATGTGTGTCGTTGTAGTTATGGACGTTTTACTCTGAAAATTTATTCTACATAGTCTTCTTATACATATTTCAAACATCTAGATTATCATGCATTAATGACCATAAAAAATACATGTTAAAGTTTTTGAAGAACTCATTAATGTATTTTCATATCTTCTTTAATGTACACCCTCAACATTTAACTGTAATTGGCCACCCCATGATTGAGTTATGGATTTTTTATTGGATGTTACTTTTTATGGATGAAATTTACCGGAAGCTTCCTTCATTGTATATAATTCACTGTCCATAATAATGGATGCAACACTCCATGAAATTCATTTAGGTGGATATTATATGTTTCCTCATTAATATAAATTTATAATCAACTCCATTTAATATGTATACCAATATTTATAGATTCATTACATAGGTGGGGTTGATGTTGTCCTCCCTGGAAATTTTGAAACATCAAGGAATTTTTCGGGGGCCCATGATGCCCAAATCACCCCTGGTACTTCAGCAAAAAAATGTAGGAAAGAAATAAGGATTTCAAAAAATAATAATCACTCAATTTGGAATTATATTTTTGAAGAAATGACCAAAATATCCCTAACATAAAAATTTGTAAAAAATCCAAAATTAAACACTTTTCATAATTTATCTCAAAACACGTCATAAATCCAAACATGATCTATATGATATAAAATTCATAATTTGGGAGGATTAAAATAATTGAAATACAAACAAAAAATCTGTAAAATATTATCTCTATAAAATAGTAATATGACCAATAGAATAGTAAATTAACCTATGAAGGAATAAATAAAACTTTCTTAACATATAAATGAATATATGTTATATTAATACCATTTAATAAGTAAATAGATATTTTAAAAATTATAAATTAAGTGGTGGTATTTTTGTGAAACGTAAATTTTTATATAAAATTTTAAAATTAATATTAATATTTTTTAAATAAGTATTTTCATAAAATAGATTTATAAAATTATATTTTTTGTCTTATAATTAATATATAATCTTATGAGACATAAATTAATTTTCCAAAGTGTAATAATACAACTTATAATTTTAAAATCGATTTTTTCAAATAAATGTTGATTTTGATTAAGAATTAATTCTATCAAATTTATAAAAAATAATATAAAATTGAGTTCATTATTTAATTAAACACATCAAATAATGGTTAGGATTCATTTTTTGGATTTTTCTATAATATTTAAGTATTACATGATTAATTGAATATATTAATTTATGGTATAACTTAATTACAAATTAAGTACACTATTTCATGATTCATTCCTATTGTAAGAACTATAATGATTATTTCAAGGTTACTTAGGGAGGTTCTCAATGAGAGTAAGTCAATAGGTAGAATCCTTTTTCATTCTTCTTATATTATTTCATTTTGTTTTCTTTTCTTATACATTCCTTACCTCCTCTATACAAACTATAATGAGAAATCTTATCTATTATATATAAAATAATTTTATTATATTAATGTAATATCAACCATCAATTATCTCATATCCCTCTTTTTATTCTAAAAATGAAACCACCATCTGTGAGGTGTCGATATGCCTCCTTCATGGATGAAAAGTTTTTGTTTTTAATTTACACCTTTGAGTCTAGTTATAAAAAAGTTTATAGTTAAATAAGAATTTATATATGTAATAAAACTTATTTAATGTTTTTAACTATAACATAATCATAATATAAATACATAAGATAAAACTAGTTTGTAAAGATTAATAAAACCCCAAAATAATCTAAATGTTTATAATTAATGCTTTATCTAACGAATAATACTAATATATGAAAAAAATGATATATATTGTCATTAAATATCCTATAAGTCCATTAATAACATATAATTCCAAATCTGGACAACTATTCACATTTGACATGATCTTTTGTACATGTATACAAGTGAGCAAATCATAAAAACCAAGTAAACAAACACCCTCGAATTACGAAATTGAATCTCATAGATCATAAAAAATGACATAAATGAAATTAATAAAATTATAACAAATCAAATAATTTTTTTAATGTTTTTAATGAAATTATTAATGAATATAATTTCATTATCCAGGACATGAAGCGAATTTTCAGAACACATTCATATATAAGGTAATGGTTTCTTCCTGAACCTCAACTTTCCTTCGAGTTACTCTTTTTCTCTCTTTACCCAAATGTAATTCTTAATTATTCTTACATAATGATAAAACATTCTATTTTTTGGTTCTAAATTCAAATCTCTATATCTGTTTATCTTTCTTTTATGGGAGAAATTTTTTTTATAAAGTCCCCTTTTTATTCCTCCCTATAAAGTATCCCGATTAAATAGTGGTTCCCAATTTCATACCCATATTCTAGTGCACTCCATAATCTGATATAAGACACCAATATTTTTCTAATATCACTATTTATATCATGAAAAACTATTTATCTATTTTTTGGTTTTATGTAAACAATTAATCATTTTACATCTTTAAATACATTTTATATTTTTCCTCAACCTCCACTGAAGAGGTCCATTTCTAAAGACCTTAAAAACGCTTTTTACATGTTTTCACTTCATATGGAATTTATTTATTCCACAATCATAATTTAATTATCATATTTTTCATTTTTATGGTCTACATGTTCACATATATATTTTATGAAAAATAAATATCATTTTTTTCAAAAGTACACTTCATTGCAAAGTAAAATAAAGGGGATATATCTCAATAATTAATTGATGATTTTATTAGATAATTTACATCAATTTAAAAACACTCTATTGAATCTTATGGTTAATTGGGATTGTTATTTTATGATATAATATCCCATATTTTATTAAATTGTTTATGTTGGTCGTAGTAGATTACTCAAGAGGGGGGTGAATTGAGTATCAATAAAAACTTATGATAAAAATGGTTCTTTAAAAGAACACACCTGATTGAAGTTATCAAAGTCAGTTTGTAGTGAATTTACAAAATTCTTGAATGTTCAATTAATTTCTCAGAAGATTGATTAGTTATCAGAATTACCAATACAATGATTAGTCAAACTTTTGAAACTAATCTATTAATTCAAAATAGATATAAAAACTTGCAAAAATAACTATTAATGTTTATTTTATCTTAATGTGAAATGATTTAAACACATATCAGATTAAAAAATAAGACAAACTACATAGAGGATAAATACAATAGGTTCAATCTCAAGCTGAGACTTAGTCCTCTCCACTTGGTGATCACCTACCACCAAGTAGTTTGTATTAATAAACTTTTTATCCACACCATAGACTGGGGTTCACAATAGCACACAAGGCTTTCCAAGTCACACTTTACCTCTACCATATTTATTTGTGGGAAAGCATAACAAATAGATCACATGAGATCTCTTCCATAGTTCTATGTGGGATAAAAGAGTAAAAAGGGATTGAGAGTTCGAATATTTTAGTGTCCTCCAGTTATTCTCAGCAGACAGTGTGTGTAACACAAACAGATACACACACTCCTCAAAAAGTAAACACAAGATCACAAGAGAATTATAATAGAAGAATAGAGTTTATGAATCTCTATGTGTTGTGAAGTAAAACTCTAGACTAAATGGATGAAGAGAAAATGATATTTGAGCCATCTTCTGGAAGTTGGCTCCTAAATAGAGTATCCCAGTCTTTGTAATCTAGTTTCCAAGTGTGAAAGGGTTTAGATATTCTATACAAGGATGTTCATCAAGCTTCAACAAATTGTATCTTGTAATATTAATATCCTCGTATACTCAAGCTTCATGTTATTCTATTTGCAATATCTTGCATATTCGTAAAGCCATCCGTTTTGTTTTTCTACTAGGTTCCCAGTTTGTGTATTTTAAGGTTGATCTTGTAATCCTTTTATACATCAAGGTTCAGTAGGCATGAAGATCTCCCCACATGAATGTACCTCATATTGTCTATGGATAGTTCTACAAACAAGACTAATTAATTTCATAGACATTAATTTGCCTAAATATGGCCGTTATAAAGAAATTTGAGTTAATAAATTTGAAATTGTTATTTATGAATATCGGTGAGTCATAAGTATCAGTCTGTCATCATTGGTCTATCACTATCTCTTTCTCATCATCGAAGTGCTAACATCAGTTTTTCACCGGTCTGTCATCATCGGTTTATTAGCATCTATGTGTCATCATCATTGTGTCCGCATCATTTTGTCATCGGTTCATCATCATCGATCTATTAGCATTAGTGTGTCATCACCGGTGTGTCAGCATCAGTGTGTCGAACATCGGTGTATCGAACATTGGTCTGTCGATCATTGGTGTGTCGAACATCAGTGTGTCGACCATCATTGTGTTGAATCTCAGTGTGTCGACCATCGGTGTGTCGACCATCGGTGTGTCAAATATCAGTGTGTTGAACATCAGTGTGTCGACCATCAGTGTATCATATATCAGTGTGTATCTCATAGGTGTCGACCAGTGGTGTATCAAACATTAGTGTGTTGAACATTGGTCTATTGAACATTAGTGTGATGAACCTCGGTGTGTCTAACATCGGTGTGTTGAACAGCGGTGTGTCGAACATCGGTGTGTCGAACATCAGTGTTTCGAGCATCGGTGAGTCGAGCATCAGGGTGTCGAGCATACTATCGGTTCTCGGAACTCTAAGAAACTTATGAAGTTTTTTTCTTACACATAACATTACTAGATTTAGTGACATCCAAAAATACCTATAAAAATACACTTGTACACATATTGATTCATAAATATAAGTTATTGACATATTAAAAAATAGAGTTCTGTATGAAATACTAGAATCTGTAGATTGACATTATTTTTTATTATGAAAACTACTATATCTTAGAGTGTCTAAAAATCATCCCCTTTTTGATAACCAGAAATTTTGGAATACATGTATATATAAAGAATAAAAATAACTATACATAACATAATTCATGGAATGTGATTATTCAATATAACTAAAGATTTCTCTTGTTTGAGTGTTTAAAACAATGCTCCCCCTCAATAAATGTATATATATTATGTTGAGTAAATGCCATGTGTCCTATGCCAGAATTTCTCTCCCTGAAATTAATAATGTTTTCCTTTTCTCCCCCTTTTGGGATTTGCAAAAAAAAAGTAAAGGATAAGGGAAGAAGATAAATATAACAAAACAAAAAAATTATGAGAGAAGATAACAAGGGAGTTCCAATAAGAAGAAAAAGAGTATAGTCAGCAAAAAATAGGACAAATCCCTATCAAAGACACAATCCATGCCTAAGGGTTTGTCCTTTAAGGGGATTAGCCTTTATATGAAGGATCCAGAGTAGTATGAGATGGTTTGGGAGTGTCAAAGGGATGAGGTGTTCTGAAGATAACACCATGAAAAGTAACACCTATAAGAACATTTGCTTCAAGGATATGCCTTCTCTCTAACAACATGCGACTGGGAGATTGCTCTGTAATGATTAGTCGAATCTGTGAAAGATCCTGAGAGACATTCATTAGAGTAGGGGGACGAGAGGTAGTACCATTGGAAGCAGTTAGAGGAACCACAATTGCTTCATCTTGGACATGTATATATGGCTTAAAGAAGTTGATAAAATCATTGATGATTTCACCACCATATTGCATATCTTTCTCGAAGTCATCCATATTTTCCATGAATTTATTCATCAGAGTAGTAAACTCCATGAATTGAGTAACTTTCTTCTTGAAATCTTCTGTTACTGGAGGAATTTTGAGATTTTCTGCTAAAAACGTGAAGTTATTGATGAGATCATGCTTATTATAAATCTTAGTAACGTACTTATCCACATTCTATCTAATCTCTTTCTGAGTTGCTGAGGATTCAATTGTGCACTGCCTTACCATATTGATCACATGGTATGTATTTCTATGTACCTTTTCAAGAGTTTTTGTCTAAAACACCCATCATATTTTGGATTTCCTCTCTCATCATAGCCTTAAGAGATTCCAAATCAGCAACTTCACTTTTCCCACTCCTATAACTATATGGACAAGTAAACATTTTTCCAGAATCATCTTTGAACTTCTTCAGATCTACACATAGTAGATGACTCCCCAATTTCCTAAGAACTTCTAGTACACCACTAAAGGAGTTATTTAAATAAAATCTTATATAATTAAACTCATTACTCATATTACTTACTTCTTCTCTCATCAAGGTATTATGTCTAATTATGGTTTCTACTATAGTAATGATATTTAGTTGAATTTACTATATCACCATCCTTGCAATCTTTGCTGCATCGGAATTCAAAATGCCTATTGAAGAGGAGGATTAACTTCTGGATCCAACTGAGGATTTAACAGACTCACAAATAAAGTTTTTGAATTGCACCAAATCGGACTTAGTGATAGAGTCCCTTGGCACGGTCTATGCTACTGGCTCTACAATTGGAGGTGAAACTGCTGGAAGAGGTGAAACAAGTTCTACTTTTTCTTGGGCTTGTTGAGAAGGAGGAGGAGGAACCCTCTCCTCAACTGAGACATATTCCAACCCAAAAAATGTATCCTGGATCATTATTGCATTCTCAAGTATAGGTCTAGTCTCTTGGATCAACAGTGACAATCCTGATCCTTCTTCCCTAAGGCTCAGTAATAACTTTATATTCATCAACATGTTCATCCTATCCTCTGGCCATAATAACATTTCTGGTTACTGGTATCAACTGATCTTGAGGTTCGGCATGTGCTCCAATGTAGCGCCCCGGCCCCAGCTACTCAGAGCCGGTGCGCTACTTCGTAACATTGGCATGATCACAAAAGATCAAGTCTCGAAAGACCGATTAGTTTAGTAGCCTTGGAAACACTAGATACATTCATAAGTGTTACATTACATCATAAAGTGAAAAACTACAATAACAAAGTCTCCATAGTCCACACTCATATCCTCTTCTGACTATCCCTGCAGGTCATTCATAAAATACTTCTTCACATCCTGGAAAATATTAAAACATTGAAAGGGGTGAGCTCAAATGCTCAGTAAGGATAACAATATTGCGGAAGCTTTCATAAATAATCATAAAAATTTAAGGCAACGTATAACTAAAACAAAAGCCTTTTAAACTTGAACACCAACATAATATGGCAAAAGTAAAATAAGATAATTCCATTCACTTATTCACATGGATATTCTACTGGTTGAATAATCACATGAAATATCAATAACCACTTTCATAATGAGGGAATGTATAATGCCAGACATTCTGAAACATTTTGTCAAGGCCTCGGCCAAGACGTATAAAATGATTAAGGCCTCGGCCAAAACCATAAATCAAATTGGGAAAGGGCCACGGCCAATTCCACGTCTAGTTGTCTCATGAGACCTGCCGATGCATCGAGGAGCTATAGCGGGCTCCACCCGTCACTTATTAAGTCCAATGCATTCCTCATATGAATAGATTTAAACATATCATAAACCATAACATAATCGTATCACATAAAACATGGATAAAGGAAAAATAACATTTCCACATTTCAATCACAAGATATCAATACAACACATTGATATAATAAAAACGCTTTCAAAACCATTTTCAATACCAAAATAAAAGAAAATTAAAACTTTGTATTTATTTTTCATTAAAAAAAGTGATGGCTTGTAGAGGAAGCCGAAACTCAAATAATGGTCACGGCGGTGGAGAAGTTGTTGTCGCCGCATATGTATGGAAAGAAAAACATTCCCTTTTTGTCGTTTAGTAAAACTCTTCGTATAAAAAAGATTCCTTTTGAATAAACGTAAAATTCAAATGGGTTTATACACCGTATAAAAAAAGTTGTGTATAAAACCAAATATGCCTCAATGAAAGGGGATTGAGAAGAAGTCCTTAAAAAGATCATTTTTTTAAATAAAGTACATCTATAATGTGTATTAACTATAAGTACACATAAATAATGTAAAAATACAAGATAGGACATAATAATATCATTACATAATTTGAAAGTAGGAGATTAACCCAAAGAATAGAAATTGGGTTAAGAAATTCCCTTACCTTGTGTCTGACTTGACTCAACCATTCTTTAACCTCCTAAATAATAAACTAGAGTTAATATATACCATATTAAGAACCATTTTCAATTTCATTATCCTTTTTATATCACTTATTACAATGATATGAACATTATGTAATTATTTAAGTTAATAACGGGCATTTTGTCGATCTTTGGTACTTGAGTCAAGAATAAACTTCTTATAATTACAAGTTGTTTACGTGGTAGAATATCCATTATCTCCAGAATTATATTCATGATTTAGATGTCATATATATCATATATATCCATTATATACATTCATTTATAATATTACGTAACATTTAGAGGTAAGAAATGAAATGCACCGTTCATGGAGACGGTAAGCCGTACGTACGCATGAATGCTACTTTCATTTCTATTTTGTATTTAATGGAATGAAATCATAATTATATAAATGTATAATATAATTACAGTATAATATAGTGTATAATACCATTTACTCCATCCTTTATACATCCCACATATGGCATTAACGATTCAAATCACTTTGAGGGGGCGGTAGTCCGCACTTCCTAAAATGAAATTATCGTGTTTACCCATAATGGAAATCATAAAGTATTCCATAAATGAGAAATACAGAAGCATAAGTAAAACATAAACATATTATATATCATATATAAATATAGTGACATCTTAATGGCCACCTTTGAAGGTGTTATATGAGTGTTGAACAATCATCGTTTCGTGAGGCAGAAATTCGCCATCCACAGAAACCGTATGTTCTTTAACCATTAGAAGTAGGTGTGTGTACGTGTAGCTCGAATACTTCCTATAACAACATCCTAGTATATTGAGTATACTGGTTTTGTTACAAAAGAAATGTATAAAAAGAGTTTAGGGGGTTGGAGAAGAAAAATAAAACAAAACAACATTAGAGAAGACATTACCTTTAAATCGGGTAACTCTTTTTATTTGAGCCAAAGGCTTCCTTGGGAAGAGTTCTGCCCAAAGTGAGGCTTCTAGGAGTAAGAGGGGGAAGTTGGGAGAGTATTTGGGAAGAGTTTGGCCTCGCCAAATGGCTTGAAGGTGTGAATAAGGTGGGATTGGTGGAGGCCTTTTATAAGTGGAGAGGAGGGGCACTTTTGGAAAGTAATGAAATGTTATTCTATTATACAATGCTTTTCGGATTCTAAAGGTCCCAAACTTGTAAAATTAGAGGCTAAGGTGATAAGGGTTCGAAATATCCTCATCCAATAGACTTTTGACAAGTGTAAGCCTTGGATTTTACATTATCTTCTCATTTTATTTAAATCGTTAAATAATGAGGTCATCGCTGCATCATCATGATGTCATAAATAATTTAATTTATTTAATGTATAAAAATTATAAACAAAATACTATGATGTAGGAAATATTTTTATCTTTCTAATGAATATTTATAATCAAAATTTGGACTTGTTTAACCCCACTTAAAAACTGTTTTAGTAAAACAACTCATGATTGTGTCAATTTAATTTTAACATTAAATATATATATATTAATGTCATTTTCCAACCAAAGTGGCTCCATGGGGTCCCCAAGTTGACCCATGGTTTATCTAGGTCGTCCATGACTCATCCAATAGGAGTAGGACAAGTTTCAAGCCCATCTCATATTATTAAAACATTATTTTTACCTTAAACTACACTAATTACCTCTAATCGCGATTAAGAACTTAAAAGTTACTATTCACCAAAAATTATTTTAATCTCATTGAACCACATTTTACATCTTAATGACAACCATGTATGTCGGATTTTTGAAAATCAAATCACAGAAGTGGTAATATTTCATTTAAACGAAAAATCAGTTATTTAACTACCACTTAGTGGTTTCACTATTCATCAAAAATTGAAGTTTTTCAGAATAAGGCCAAAATTTCACCCTAAGCTATAGTTGATATTCCGAATTCAAAAATGATGTCTATTTTAAAAAATTACAAACATATAAGTTGCATTAATTAATTTTATAATTAATTCCCGCTGTTACAACAAATAGCATGTTTTTAAGAAACAATTTATATCAAAAGATTGGCAATTGTTTATGTCCAATTTCAATGTTAAATTAATTATAATGACCACCATTGGATAAAATGGTAAACATATATTCTAATTATACTTTAAAACCACTAAATAGTATAATTTATCACTATAAATTATTTTGATTAAAAAATTTGTTTTTAAGTATTTTTCACTATTCATAAAAAATAGAAGTTCTCAGAAAAATACCAAAAATTCAACATAGGATAATTTCGATATTCCGATTCCAAAAATGAAGTCCTTTTTGATAAATTAAATTTATAAAATTTCAAAAAGTAGGTATTACTATTCACAACGGCTAGTTTAATTCTTTGTGTTGTGTGTTAGAGCTCGAGGTTGCGTACAACACACGCTATTGCATTATTCAAAGTGAAACGTACCGTGGAAGCTTGGGGTGTTACATTCTCCCCTCCTTAAATAAATTGCGTCCTCGCAATTTGAAAATTTTCTTTGAAAATAAAAGGTTGAAAATAGAAAATACCTTTGTGGAAAACCCACATCGGAAATAAGGTTAATAAATATATAACATTAAAAGAAAGCAAGATAAGTACAAAGGTCACACGATATAGCCCATTCTAGGATTCTATGAAAATATGGATATGGAGGAGAAACAAACCATCAAGGTCTGATGGAGAGTTATAGAAAACAGGATTAGGAGAAAGTTTAAACACAAGAAAATCACAAACTTGTGATTGGTTAAACGGTCATTGAATCCCCAGTTGGAAAAGTTAACCGACAACATTTTTGTTTTAAGTTACCTTTTATAATGTTGAGGAATTTATTTAGGAGATTTACTAAGAACGTAAGGGAATATACATACTTGTTATGTATACTTTCATTCGTTAATAAATTTTTTACCACAAACCCAACTTTTACTCCAAATGGTAACGGAACTCAAAAATATTCTATTTATCCTAATTGTATAAGGTTCCAAATGTTAACACATACCATTTAGATTAGTAAAATTATTTTGTAATAACCAGGGACTTCCTGTAGTCTAGTGGTAGGAAATAAAGGCATGTCGCACTATGATTGTGGGTTCGATTCCTGCAGCTTTGTCCGACGCGGCAGGTTATGCCCCACCCTACAGGTTTTCCTTTTTCTAAAACTATAGTATTATAATATTCCAAAAATAATCTTCAGAAATGCTTTAACCTTAAACAATACTATCCATGGTTCAACTTAATCCATTTGAACCTTAATAGTTATCCAAAATACCTCCGTCCAGACTTTCTCTAAAAGGTCTCTAAATTCCAAAATCAATTGTAACATCAGATTCCCCAAACAAAGAAAAGTTTCTCTTATTGTCACATACTAAAAATATGATTACCTTAATCATATTAAAACCTTACTGAAATCAAAAAGTACTGCAGTACAATCTTTATATATATCACATTATTCTTATAACCAGAATATAATCCTTGAGTCCAAAAGCACCAATACATTAATTATTCCGCTTCAACTGTAGTCACAGCATAAGATTGGCCTTGATCCCTTGGCCTTTTCTGAGGTAAGTTTCCTTGAAGCTTAGGACATTCATTTGCATAATGCCCCATTTCCCTACAATTGTAACATTCAACATTGATAGCCTCTTTCTTTCCCTTGCAATCACGAGCCTGGTGACCCTTTTCTCCACATTTATAACAAACTCCCATTCCTTTTAGGCAAGAACCAGGGTGATTCTTCCCACAATTATCACATAATGGAAAATCCTTCTTTCCCTTTTTCCCTTTATCTGTCTCTTGTTCCACCGTTCTCTTCTTCTCTTGCATTACTTTGTTGTCATAAGACTTAGAGAATTCCTTTTCTGTCTTGATAGTACACGAGACAATATCTTCGTATGATGAGAAGGATTGTGATACTAAAGCTCGACGGAGAAATGGTTTTAACCCATCAATGAAATGATCAATCTTACTCCTTGGGTTACATATATAATCGGCAGCATGCCTCGCTAACCTTGTAAAGTTAACCTCATACTTTGCGACATTCTCATCCTCCTTCTGCCTCAGACTTAGAAATTGCCTTTCCATATCTGCTCGATGGTCACGATTAAAGTATTTTTCTAATAAAAGCTCTTTGAACTCCCTCCATTCCATATTCGATACGTCATCATCTTCCTTTGTGTTTTGAATCAGCGACCACCACTGGTCGGCATCTCCAGTGAGGCGATAAACTTCCATGACAACCTTCTCCCTTTCACTACTCCCCAAGGCATGGAATATTTTCTCTAAGGAGTTTATCCATTGCTCAGCTACTAACGGATTTGTACCCCCATTAAATGTTGGTGGTTGTTGCCTCATGAAGCGGTCTAACATTGATCCTCCACGTTGTGGATCAGGGTGATCCATACGAGTAAGGTTATTATTCATAACTTGAGTGAGTTGTCCCAGTATGGTAATAAGTTGATCAACACCAGTTGTATCTCCAGATCCACAATAATTATCTTGAGCAGGAGGTAAATCCCTACACGGAGTGCGTGCATTGATACGGTTTCCATTCCTTCCACTAGGCGCCATTTCTATACAATGGCATAAACTAGATTAGTTTATAAATCAAAATACATAATTCCATACTTATAAAATACTTGACATAAATTGAACTATTTATGGATATAATCCATAAAAATGTTTTCTTTGAGGAAGTATATACTCATAACCCTTCATAGTGGTTTGTAAAGAAAATGAGAATTATCCTAAGCATATCCCCCGGGAGTGTCGTAACCAAGAGTGCAGCAAGGCCCGTTGTCGTGCACCAGTTCCCGTTCGAGTCTAGCTCAAAGCGGTGTTTTCGGGTTTTACCCCTAGGTACATCTGTGCCAGAGCCGCCTCTACCTACTCGTATCCAGACAGGGATGTATTGCTCAGAAACTCATAACATTCTATAATACCAAAATTCTAGGAAGTTCTTTTATACTAATCCTCAAAGTCTATCTTTGGGATATGTGCTCTAATCAGAGTTTATCTAAATCTAGATTCCAAGGTTTGTACTAAACTGCCTCTGATACCAACTGTAACGCCCTGACCCCAGCTACTCAGAGCCGGTGCGTTACTTCGTAACATTGGCATGATCACAAAAGATCATGTCTCGAAAGACCGATTAGTTTAGTATCCTTGGAAACACTAGATACATTCATAAGTGTTACATTACATCATAAAGTGAAAAACTACAATAACAAAGTCTACATAGTCCACACTCATATCCTCTTCTGACTATCCCTGCAGATCATTCATAAAATACTTCTTTACATCCTGGAAAATATTAAAACATTGAAAGGGGTGAGCTCAGATGCTCAGTAAGGATAACAATATTGCGGAAGCTTTCATAAATAAACATAAAAATTTAAGGCAACGTATAACTAAAACAAAAGCCTTTTAAACTTGAACATCAACATAATATGGAAAAAGTAAAATGAGATAATTCCATTCACTTCATCACAGGGATATTCTACTGGTCGAATAATCACATGAAATATCAATAACCACTTTCATAATGAGGGAATGTATAATGCCAGACATTCTGAAACATTTTTTCAAGGCCTCGGCCAAGACGTCTAAAATGATTAAGGCCTCGGCCAAAACCATAAATCAAATTGGGAAAGGGCCTCGGCCAATTCCACGTCTAGTTGTCTCATGAGACCTGCCGATGCATCGAGGATCTATAGCGGGCTCCACCCGTCACTTATTAAGTCCAATGCATTCCTCATATGAATAGGTTTAAACATATCATAAACCATAACATAATCGTATCACATAAAACATGGATAAAGGAAACATAACATTTCCACATTTCAATCACAAGATATCAATACAACACATTGATATAATAAAAACGCTTTCAAAACCATTTTCAATACCAAAATAAAAGAAAATTAAAACTTTGTATTTATTTTTCATTAAAAAAAGTGATGGCTTGTAGAGGAATCCAAAACTCAAATAATGGTCACGGCGGTGGAGAAGTTGTTGTCGCCGCATATGTATGGAAAGAAAAAAATTCCCTTTTTGTCGTTTAGTAAAACGCTTCGTATAAAAAAGATTCCTTTTTAATAAACGTAAAAGTCAAAGGGGTTTATACACCGTATAAAAGAAAGTTGTGTATAAAACCAAATATGCCTCAATGAAAGGGGATTGAGACGAAGTCCTTAAAAAGATCATTTTTTAAATAAAGTACATCTATAATGTGTATTCACTATAAGTACACATAAATAATGTAAAAATACAAGATATGACATAATAATATCATTACATAATTTGAAAGTAGGAGATTAACCCAAAGAATAGAAATTGGGTTAAGAAATTCCCTTACCTCGTGTCTGACTTGACTCAACCGTTCTTTAACCTCCTGAATAATAAACTAGAGTTAATATATACCTTATTAAGAACCATTTTCAATTTCATTATCCTTATTATATCACTTATTACAATGATATGATCATTATGTAATTATTTAAGTTAATAACGGTCGTTTTGTCGATGTTTGGTACTTGAGTCAACAATAAACTTCTTATAATTACAAGTTGTTTACGTGGGACAATATCCATTATATCCAGAATTATATTCATGATTTAGATGTCATATATATCATATATATCCAGTATATACATTCATTTATAATATTACGTAACATTTAGAGGTAAGAAATGAAATGCACCGTTCATGGAGACGGTAAGTCGTACGTACGCATGAATGCTACTTTCATTTCTATTTTGTATTTAATGGAATGAAATCATAATGATATAAATGTATAATATAATTCCAGTATAATATAGTGTATAATACCATTTACTCCATCCTTTATACATCCCACATATGGCATTAACGATTCAAATCACTTTGAGGGGGCGGTAGTCCGCACTTCCTAAAATGAAATTATCGTGTTTACCCATAATGGAAATCATAAAGTATGCAATAAATGAGAAATACATAAGCATAAGTAAAACATAAACATATTATATATCATATATAAATATAGTGACATATTAATGGCCACCTTTGAAGGTGTTATATGAGTGTTGAACAATCATCGTTTCGTGAGGCAGAAATTTGCCATCCACAGAAACCGTATGTTCTTTAACCATTAGAAGTATGTGTGTGTAAGTGTAGCTCGAATACTTCTTATAAAAACAGCCTAGTATATTTAGTATACTGGTGTTGTTACAAAAGAAATGAATAAAAAGAGTTTAGGGGGTTGGAGAACAAAAATAAAACAAAACAACATTAGAGAAGACATTACCTTTAAATCGGGTAACTCTTTTGATTTGAGCCAAAGGCTTCCTTGGGAAGAGTTCTGCCCAAAGTGAGGCTTCTAGGAGTAATAGGGGGAAGTTGGGAGAGTATTTGGGCAGAGGTTGGCCGAGCCAAATGGCTTGAAGGTGTGAATAAGGTGGGAGTGGTGGGGGCCTTTTATAAGTGGAGAGGAGGGGCACTTTTGGAAAGTAATGAAATTTTATTCTATTATACAATGCTTTTCGGATTCTAAAGGTCCCACACTTGTATAATTCAAGGATAAGGTTATAAGGGTTCTAACTATCCTCATCCAATAGTCTTTGGACAAGTGTAGGCCTTGGATTTTACATTATCTTCTCATTTTATTTAAATCGTTAAATAATGAGGTCATCGCTGCATCATCATGATGTCATAAATAATTTAATTTATTTAATGTCTAAAAATTATAAAAAAAATACTATGATGTAGGAAATATTTTTAGCTTTCTAATGAATATTTATAATCAAAATTTGGACTTGTGTAACCCCACTTAAAAACTGTTTTAGTAAAATAACTCATGTTTGTGTCAATTTTATTTTAACATTAAATATATATATATTAATGTCATTTTCCAACCAAAGTGGCTCCATGGGGTCCCCAAGTTTACCCATGGGTTGTCTTGGTCGGCCATGACTCATCCAATTGGAGTAGGACAAGTTTCATGCCCATCTCATATTATTAAAACATTATTTTTACCTTAAACTACACTAATTACCTCTAATCGCGATTAAGAACTTAAAAGTTACTATTCACCAAAAATTATTTTAATCTCATTGAACCACATTTTACTTCTTAATGACAACCATGTATGTCGGATTTTTGAAAATAAAATCACAGAAGTGGTAATATTTCATTTAAACGAAAAATCAGTTATTTAACTACCACTTAGTGGTTTCACTATTCATCAAAAATTGAAGTTTTTCAGAATAAGGCCAAAATTTCACCCTAAGCTATAATTGATATTCCGAATTCAAAAATGATATCTATTTTACAAAATTCCAAACATATAAGTTGCATTAATTAATTTTATAATTAATTCCTGCTGTTACAACAAATAGCGTGTTTTTAAGAAACAATTTATATCAAAAGATTGGCAATTGTTTATGTCCAATTTCAATGTTAAATTAATTCTAATGACCACCATTGGATAAAATGGTAAAAATATATTCTAATTATACTTTAAAACCACTAAATAGTATAATTTATCACTATAAATTATTTTGATTAAAAAAGTTGTTTTTAAGTATTTTTCACTATTCATAAAAAATAGAAGTTCTCAGAAAAATACCAAAAATTCAACATAGGCTAATTTCGATATTCCGAATCCAAAAATGAAGTCCATTTTGATAAATAAAATTTATAAAATTTCAAAAAGTAGGTATTACTATTCACAACGGCTAGTTTAATTCGTTGTGTTGTGTGTTAGAGCTCGAGGTTGCGTACAACACAAGCTATTGCATTATTCGAAGTGAAACGTACCGTGGAAGCTTGGGGTGTTACATTCTCCCCTCCTTCAATAAATTGCGTCCTCGCAATTTGAAAATTTTCTTTGAAAATAAAAGGTTGAAAATAGAAAATACCTTTGTGGAAAACCCACATCGGAAATAAGGTTAATAAATATATAACATTAAAAGAAAGCAAGATAAGTACAAAGGTCACCCGATATAGCCCATTCTAGGATTCTATGAAAATATGGATATGGAGGAGAAACAAACCATCAAGGTCTGATGGAGAGTTATAGAAAACAGGATTAGGAGAAAGTTTAAACACAATAAAATCACAAACTTGTGATTGGTTAAACGGTCATTGAATCCCCAGTTGGAAAAGTTAACCAACAACATTTTTGTTTTAAGTTACCTTTTATAATGTTGAGGAATTTATTTAGGAGATTTACTAAGAACGTAAGGGAATATACATACTTGTTATGTATACTTTCATTCGTTAATAAATTTTTTACCACAAACCCAACTTTTACTCCAAATGGTAACGGAACTCAAAAATATTCTATTTATCCTAATTGTATAAGGTTCCAAATGTTAACACATACCATTTAGATTAGTAAAATTATTTTGTAATAACCAGGGACTTCCTGTAGGCTAGTGGTAGGAAATAAAGGCCTGTCGCACTATGATTGTGGGTTCGATTCCTGCACCTTTGTCCGACGCGACGGGTTATGCCCCACCCTGCAGGTTGTCCTTTTCCGAAAACTATAGTATTATAATATTCCAAAAATAATCTTCAGAAATGCTTTAACCTTAAGCAATACTATCCATGGTTCAACTTAATCCATTCGAACCTTAATAGTTATCCAAAATACCTCCGTCCAGACTTTCTCTAAAAGGTCTCTAAATTCCAAAATCAATTGTAACATCAGATTCCCCAAACAAAGAAAATTTCTCTTATTGTCACATACTAAAAATATGATTACCTTAATCATATTAAAACCTTACTGAAATCAAAAAGTACTACAGTACAATCTTTATATATATCACATTATTCTTATAACCAGAATATAATCCTTGAGTCCAAAAGCACCAATACATTAATTATTCCGCTTCAACTGTAGTCACAGCATAAGATTGGCCTTGATCCCTTGGCCTTTTCTGAGGTACGTTTCCTTGACGCTTAGGACATTCATTTGCATAATGCCCCATTTCCCTACAATTGTAGCATTCAACATTGATAGCCTCTTTCTTTCCCTTGCAATCACGAGCCTGGTGACCCTTTTCTCCACATTTATAACAAACTCCATTCCTTTTAGGCAAGTACCAGGGTGATTCTTCCCACAATTATCACATAATGGAAAATCCTTATTTCCCTTTTTCCCTTTATCTGTCTCTTGTTCCACCGTTCTCTTCTTCTCTTGCTTTACTTTGTTGTCATAAGACTTAGAGAATTCCTTTTCTGTCTTGATAGCACACGAGACAATATCTTCGTATGATGAGAAGGATTGTGATACTAAAGCTCGACGGAGAAATTGTTTTAACCCATCAAAGAAACGATCAATCTTACTCCTTGGGTTACGTATATAATCGGCAGCATGCCTCGCTAACCTTGTAAAGTTAGCCTCATACTTTGCGACATTCTCATCCTCCTTCTGCCTCAGACTCAGAAATTGCCTTTCCATATCTGCTCGATGGTCACGAGGAAAGTATTTTTCTAAGAAAATCTCTTTGAACTCCCTCCATTCCATATTCGATACGTCATCATCTTCCTTTGTGTTTTGAATCAGCGACCACCACTGGTCGGCATCTCCAGTGAGGCGGTAAACTGCCATGACAACCTTCTCCCTTTCACTACTCCCCAAGGCATGGAATATTTTCTCTAAGGAGTTTATCCATTTCTCAGCTACTAACGGATTTGTACCCCCATTAAATGTTGGTGGTTTTTGCCTCATGAAGCGTTCCAACATTGATCCTCCACGTTGTGGATCAGGGTGATCCATACGAGTAAGGTTATTATTCATAACTTGAGTGAGTTGTCCCAGTATGGTAATAAGTTGATCAGCACCAGTTGTATCTCCAGATCCACAATAATTATCTTGAGCAGGAGGGAAATCCCTACACGGAGTGCGTGCATTGATACGGTTTCCATTCCTTCCACTAGGCACCATTTCTATACAATGGCATAAACTAGATTAGTTTATGAATCAAAATACATAATTCCATACTTATAAAATACTTGACATAAATTGAACTATTTATGGATATAATCCATAAAAATGTTTTCTTTGAGGAAGTATATACTCATAACCCTTCATAGTGGTTTGTAAATAAAATGAGAATTATCCTAAGCATATCCCCCGGGAGTGTCGTAACCAAGAGTGCATCAAGGCCCGTTGTCGTGCACCAGTTCCCGTTCGAGTCTAGCTCAAAGCGGTGTTTTCGGGTTTTACCCGTAGGTACATCTGTGCCAGAGCCGCCTCTACCTGCTCGTATCCAGACAGGTATGTATTGCTCAGAAACTCATAACATTCTATAATACCAAAATTCTAGTAAGTTCTTTTATACTAATCCTCAAAGTCAATCTTTGGGATATGTGCTCTAATCAGAGTTTATCTAAATCTAGCTTCCAAGGTTTGTACTAAACTGCCTCTGATACCAACTGTAACGCCCCAACCCCAGCTACTCAGAGCCGGTGCGTTACTTCGTAACATTGGCATGATCACAAAAGATCAAGTCTCGAAAGACCGATTAGTTTAGTAGCCTTGGAAACACTAGATACATTCATAAGTGTTACATTACATCATAAAGTGAAAAACTACAATAACAAAGTCTCCATAGTCCACACTCATATCCTCTCTTGACTATCCCTGCAGGTCATTCATAAAATACTTCTTCACATCCTGGAAAATATTAAAACATTGAAAGGGGTGAGCTCAGATGCTCAGTAAGGATAACAATATTGCGGAAGCTTTCATAAATAAACATAAAAATTTAAGTCAATGTATAACTAAAACAGAAGCCTTTTAAACTTGAACATCAACATAATATGGAAAAAGTAAAATGAGATAATGCCATTCACTTCTTCACATGGATATTCTACTGGTCGAATAATCACATGAAATATCAATAACCACTTTCATAATGAGGGAATGTATAATGCCAGACATTCTGAAACATTTTGTCAAGGCCTAGGCCAAGACGTCTAAAATGATTAAGGCCTCGGCCAAAACCATAAATCAAATTGGGAAAGGGCCTCGGCCAATTCCACGTCTAGTTGTCTCATGAGACCTGTCGATGCATCGAGGAGCTATAGCGGGCTCCACCCGTCACTTATTAAGTCCAATGCATTCCTCATATGAATAGGTTTAAACATATCATAAACCATAACATAATCGTATCACATAAAACATGGATAAAGGAAACATAACATTTCCACATTTTAATCACAAGATATCAATACAACACATTGATATAATAAAAACGCTTTCAAAACCATTTTCAACACCAAAATAAAAGAAAATTAAAACTTTGTATTTATTTTTCATTAAAAAAAGTGATGGCTTGTAGAGGAAGCTGAAACTCAAATAATGGTCACGGCGGCGGAGAAGTTGTTGTCGCCGCATATGTACAGAAAGAAAAACATTCCCTTTTTTCGTTTAGTAAAACGCTTCGTATAAAAAATATTCCTTTTGAATAAACGTAAAAGTCAAAGGGGTTTATACACCGTATAAAAGAAAGTTGTGTATAAAACCAAATATGCCTCAATGAAAGGGGATTGAGACGAAGTCCTTAAAAAGATCATTTTTTAAATAAAGTACATCTATAATGTGTATTCACTATAAGTACACATAAATAATGTAAAAATACAAGATATGACATAATAATATCATTACATAATTTGAAAGTAGGAGATTAACCCAAAGAATAGAAATTGGGTTAAGAAATTCCCTTACCTCGTGTCTGACTTGACTCAACCGTTCTTTAACCTCCTGAATAATAAACTAGAGTTAATATATACCTTATTAAGAACCATTTTCAATTTCATTATCCTTATTATATCACTTATTACAATGATATGATCATTATGTAATTATTTAAGTTAATAACGGTCGTTTTGTCGATGTTTGGTACTTGAGTCAACAATAAACTTCTTATAATTACAAGTTGTTTATTTGGTAGAATATACATTATCTCCAGAATTATATTCATGATTTAGATGTCATATATATCATATATATCCAGTATATACATTCATTTATAATATTACGTAACATTTAGAGGTAAGAAATGAAATGCACCGTTCATGGAGACGGTAAGCCGTACGTACGCATGAATGCTACTTTCATTTCTATTTCGTATTTAATGGAATTAAATCATAATGATATAAATTTATAATATAATTCCATTATAATATAGTGTATAATACCATTTACTCCATCCTTTATACATCCCACATATGGCATTAACGATTCAAATCACTTTGAGGGGGCGGTAGTCCGCACTTCCTAAAATGAAATTATCGTGTTTACCCATAATGGAAATCATAAAGTATGCCATAAATGAGAAATACAGAATCATAAGTAAAACATAAACATATTATATATCATATATAAATATAGTGACATCTTAATGGCCACCTTTTAATGTGTTATATGAGTGTTGAACAATCATCGTTTCGTGAGGCAGAAATTCGCCATCCACAGAAACCGTATGTTCTTTAACCATTAGAAGTAGATGTGTGTAAATGTAGCTCGAATACTTGTTATAACAACATACTAGTATATTTATTATACTGTTGTTGTTACAAAAGAAATGAATAAAAAGTGTTTAGGGGGTTGGAGAAGAAAAATAAAACAAAACAACATTAGAGAAGACATTACCTTTAAATCGGGTAACTCTTTTGATTTGAGCCAAAGGCTTCCTTGGGAAGAGTTCTGCCCAAAGTGAGGATTCTAGGAGTAAGAGGGGGAAGTTGGGAGAGTATTTGGGCAGAGTTTGGCCGAGCCAAATGGCTTGAAGGTGTGAATAAGGTGGGAGTGGTGGGGGCCTTTTATAAGTGGAGAGGAGGGGCACTTTTGGAAAGTAATGAAATGTTATTCCATTATACAATGGTTTTCGGATTCTAAAGGTCCCATACTTGTATAATTATAGGCTAAGGTGATAAGGGTTCCAAATATCCTCATACAATAGGCTTTGGACAAGTGTAAGCCTTGGATTTTACATTATCTTCTCATTTTATTTAAATCGTTAAATAATGAGGTCATCGTTGCATCATCATGATGTCATAAATAATTTAATTTATTTAATATCTAAAAATTATAAAAAAAATACTATGATTTAGGAAATCTTTTTAGCTTTCTAATGAATATTTATAATAAAAATTTGGACTTATGTAACTACACTTAAAAACTGTTTTAGTAAAACAACTCATGTTTGTGTCAATTTAATTTTAACATTAAATATATATATATTAATGTCATTTTCCAACCAAAGTGGCTCCATGGGGTCCCCAAGTTGACCCATGGGTTTTCTTGGTCGGCCACGACTCATCCAATAGGAGTGGGACAAGTTTCAAGCCTATCTCATATTATTAAAACATTATTTTTACCTTAAACTACACTAATTACCTCTAATCGCGATTAAGAACTTAAAAGTTACTATTCACCAAAAATTATTTTAATCTCATTGAACCACATTTTACTTCTTAATGACAACCATGTATGTCGGATTTTTGAAAATCAAATCACAGAAGTGGTAATATTTCATTTAAACGAAAAATCAGTTATTTAACTACCACTTAGTGGTTTCACTATTCATCAAAAATTGAAGTTTTTCATAATAAGGCCAAAATTTCACCCTAAGCTATAATTGATATTCCGAATTCAAAAATGATGTCTATTTTAAAAAATTCCAAACATATAAGTTGCATTAATTAATTTTATAATTAATTCCCGCTGTTACAACAAATAGCGTGTTTTTAAGAAACAATTTATATCAAAAGATTGGCAATTGTTTATGTCCAATTTCAATGTTAAATTAATTCTAATGACCACCATTGGATAAAATGGTAAAAATATATTCTAATTATACTTTAAAACCACTAAATAGTATAATTTATCACTATAAATTATTTTGATTAAAAAAGTTGTTATTAAGTATTTTTCACTATTCATAAAAAATAGAAGTTCTCAGAAAAATAACAAAAATTCAACATAGGCTAATTTCGATATTCCGAATCCAAAAATGAAGTCCATTTTGATAAATAAAATTTATAAAATTTCAAAAAGTAGGTATTACTATTCACAACGGCTAGTTTAATTCGTTGTGTTGTGTGTTAGAGCTCGAGGTTGCGTACAACACACGCTATTGCATTATTCGAAATGAAACGTACCGCGGAAGCTTGGGGTGTTACATCCAACCTCTTCAACTTCTCCAGGAACTTCATAATTTTGGGGGGCATGATCCCTAGCTTCTTCCTCATAGCCACCAGCTATATGTTCATTCAATTCCTAAGTGATTTCCTGATTTTCAGCATTAATAAGGTGTGATATGTCCTCAAGACCAGAATCTCTAAGATCAACATCCTCTTATTCATCATGCTCAGCACCATCACCAACTCCATGTATAGATTCCTCCTCGGATCTATCAACTACTTGTTTTCTCACTTCTAAAGAATAACTTACATGATCATCATTTCCTCCTCCTTCATCATCATCATCATCAAATTCCTTGTATTATTTACTTACATAGCCTTCATCTCTAGTAACCTCGGTCTCTTCCTCATCCTCATCACCTAATAATGATTCTATTGAGGGTAATTATAAAGTTAGACTAGTAGGTCCATAAGACATATCTTTGGGGCTTTCATCAATATCAGGATCACTCCTGTCATCAAAAAGTGATCCTTCTTCCCTTGGCACTTCAGTCTCAGCTTCATTATCAGAATAAATTGGTTTCTCTCCTGGTTTGAGGCCTATACCAACTTGATCCTTTGGTCTAGTAGGATGGTCAATTGTATTGAATTCCCCATATAGCCATTCCTCATCTCTTATCTAGAATTTCTTTTATGGGTTCCAAAAGATCTTCATCCTTTTACAAATATCCTTTTGATGATATAAATCACTGCATGCACTTATCACTTCATCTCCATATTCCACACAACCTATATTCATTAACAGGGTAGAGATCATACTAGGATAGTAAAAACAAATTTCTTTATTAGATGGATTTATCATGTAAAAAACAAGCACTATTAGATACCAAAATAGGTTCAATTTTATTCCATTTTTCAACAGATAGATCAGGAAAAAATCTTGATACTTTACAGTTGAAAAATCTCCCTTCCTTGGGAAGATTTGATGTTGTATAAATTTAAAAATTAACCTTTCCTCTCCATAAAATTAACATTCAAAAGTTCTCCTAGATTCTATATTTCCATTCATCTCCTTCAGAGCATCTTTATAAGAGACCAAAATAGATTTAGGTGTAATATTACCTTGATAATCATCATAGACACCTTCATGAGGCATCTCTAAGCACTCATCCCATTCTTTAGACAAAAAGGTTATTTCTTTTCCCTTTACCACTGAATTCATCTTTTTATTCCTCAGTTTCATCCCGAGATATCTTAAAATGTCAATAAAACTCATGTAATAGTTGGTGATATTAAGGCCTTTCATTATTAGAGAACTAGCTTTTGAAACCATTGATATTCCAACACTCTTAACAAAAAATACTTGCTCGATAGAAGCCACTCTGCACACACTTCCTTCTCAGCTATAACCACTCGCATTTACAAGCTTGGTTTTTCAGTCTCACTGGGCTCACCCTTCTGATGTTTAGAATATAGATATTTTCTCGGGTCTTCTATAGCGTGCTTGGTCCTTGCCATTTTTGGGTTTCATATTCCAAAGGAGTTGAGAGGTTGAGGGTCGAGAGATAGAGTGACAAAAGTTATAAGGGTTTATGGAAGAGGAATAGTGAATGGTCAGGATGGATCGAACTTAATATATCATTTATGGATTGTAAATCATAAAGCAGAAAATTTAAACACAGAAAAAAGAATACAATACACTGTCTTTTTATTTAAAATAGACATAATTACAAAATAATCCCTAAATACATCAGTGTCATTGAATCAGTATTACACAGTCGGTTTCAATGATCAGTTTCACAGGATCAGTTTCAAGGATGAGTTTCACAAGTCCGGTTTCAAGGATCAGTTTCACAAGAACGGTTTCAAGGATCGGTTTCACTATATTGGTTTCAATGATCAGTTTCACAAGATCGGTTTCAAGGATTAGTTTCACAACATTGGATTCAAGGATCGGTTTCACAAGATCAGTTTCAAAAGATCAGTTTCAAGGATCTGTTTCACAAGATCTTAGAGATTTATCATTCCTAATTAATGTATTATGTTGTTCATTCTCTTGGAGTTTAATGGTTTAGTGAATATATCAGAAAGTTGATGCTCATTCCTAATAAACTCAAGATTTATATATCCATTTTGACAATGATCTCTCAAAAAGTGATGTCTTATATCTATATGATTTTTTCTAGAATGAGAAATTGGATTCTTAGAAATGTTAATAGCACTTGTGTTGTCACATTTTATAGGGATATATCTAAATTGAAATCCATAGTCTAATAAGGTGTGTTTCATCCCCAAACTTTTTCCACAAAAACTTCCTACAGCAATGTATTCTGCTTCAATAGTTGATAATGCAACTGAATTTTTATTTTTATTACACCATGATATTAGAGACTTTCCCAAAAAGTGACATGTTCAAGAGGTACCTTTTCTTTCTAAATTACATCCACCAAAGTTTTAATTCCCTGACCACAGTTACCTAGAGTTGGTTCATTATTTTAATACATTGGCATGATTACAAGTAATCAAGTCTTGAAGTACCAATCAGTTTAACATTCATGGAAAATAGATTACATACATGAATGTTACATTACACTTTATAACATAAAAAAAACATAAATAATCCTTTATTAATGCCATTATTCCCTTGGCTTAACCATGAATATCAATAACAATACACTTCTTGGAATCCTGGGAAAAATAAAACATAGAAAGGGGTGAGCTCAAATGCTCAGTAAAGATAACAATACAGCGGAAACATTCATAAATAAGAATAAAAATTTAAGGCAATGTATAATGAAAACAAAAGCCTTTTAAACATGAACTTCAGCATAATATGGCAAAAATAAAATGAAGTAATGTCATTTACTTATTCACATGGATATTCTAATGGTCGAATAATCACATGCAATATCACTAGCCACATTCATAATGATGGAATACCTAATTCTAGACTATCATAACCATATAGTAAAGGCCTTGTGCCAATAATACAAATAAGATTATGTCAAGGCCTTATCCCAAGACACTAGTTTTTCTCATGAGACCTACCGATGCATCGAGGAGCTATAGAAAGCTCCACCCGTCACTTATTAAGTCCAATGCATTCCTCATGTGAAAAGGTTTAAACATAACATAATCATTCATATTAAAAATGGCATTCTAAATGTCAATAATTTACCCATAAACCATGAATGGTATAAAAATAACACATCCAGAGTCAAACATATCACAAAACCTTCAATACAATATGGAATATTTGTATCATAATAAATCAACATCTAACAAGTTTAAAATCAATTAATGGATTTTTACATAGATGAAAATTATTTGTAAAACTCTTTGAGAGAAATATCCATTTATCACGATAATATTTAAAAGTCACACAATTTAGAATGGGAGACATTTAAATACATTTTTGCATCAAAGTGTCACATACCACATTAAATCTTTTGAAAGTAATTAACATTTTAAAACATTCATGTCCATTTAAATAAATCCTTAAAACCATTTTGAACAAGTGGACATTAATGAGAATGATTTATAAGAATAAATCTTTAAAACATTTAAAATGATGTTTTAGTAAAAATTACCTTAAAATATAACCTTTGAAACCTATTTTGTGAAACATGTTCATGGATAATAAATATGTCTTAGTATATACTTACGTAAAAACAACCTCGGATAATAATGAGATTGTGAAATAAACCCTTTCCAATTTTTTCACTTATGAAAAATACCCCCCATGAAAGAGGTATCATACAACTAATATGTAAATAAAGATAAATTAAAGTGTATTACACAAAGAATACAATTATTGTAAATACATACACCACACAAAAGGTAATAGTGGCAATAGGGTATGAATCTCACAGGAATAAGGAGTGAGAAGAAAACCCCTTACCTTTCACATTCCTTTAGTCGAGGGTACGTTTAATGTCTTGTATGAATAATATAGTATGTTATTAAATTATACCAGAACCATATTGATATTGATAATATAATAAATTATTCATTTATGACTTTATAATTCCAATTTAATAATAATTTCCATTTTAAATTAACATTTCGGGTAATAATCGCTTTCTTTATCGTATGTGTTTTAACTTGTTACTATTGATTATATCACGTATATCATGATTTAAATACTTCTAGAATTTAAAACATGATTTATATATCATATATATTTATAATATAAATATGTATAATAGACATATATATGAAATGGAAAACACCGTTTATGGAGACGCTAGTTTGTACGTACGCATAAACATTGTTTCCGTTTTCATAACGTATTGAATGGAACTAAGTGGATAAAATTTATGTATGTACATATATATATATATAAATATATATACCTAAAGTAGCATTATTATTTCATATATTACAAACATATTAGTAATATGTATTTTTATAATTGTAGATGAATAGTGAATGTGGAAATGAATCTCATCGCGTAGTGGAGACGGTAATCCGTATGTACGCAAGAGCGACAATATAATTTCCTTAAAGGTGTGGAATTGGATGTTATATTAATTTTACAGAGACATTATCATGTTATTTTCATTATTTTTATACAAATTACTCATCATTATATCCATCCAACTAACATGTTGTTGAATAACAAATTACACCACGGCGTGGAGACGGTAAGTTGTACGTACGCACGCATGGTGACATTATAATTCACAAGATGGATGGAATAATGAATATAGTTGTGAAATATTTATAATAACATCACAGTATATAGAAGATATTATAATTATTGTTTTAGAATGGAAATAACAAAGAAATAAGAAGTGGAAGAAGAAAGGAACATGAAAGAGGGTGGTGAAATCATTACTTCTTCTTCGAGTTCTTCGTATTGATTTGATCAAAAGGGCTCCTTAGGTTGGAATTTTGATCAAACTAGAGCCCCTAGCTTGATTTTAGGGAAGTTTTAAGGATATTTGGGCATGTTTTGGCTGAGCAAAATGGCTTTGGAGGTGTGATTTTGAGAGAAGGGGAAGTTCCCTTTTATAAGAGGGGTGAGGGTCACTTTAGGAAAATATTAAAATATTAATTTATTATACAGTCATATTCGGTTTATAATGGTTAAAAATGAATTTATTTTGAGCCTTAGGTGGTTATGAGTCTAAATCCTCGCAACCAATAGGTTTTAGACAAGTTTTTGTTACCATTTTAACCTTATCATTTAGATTTAACTCTTAGTTAAATAGTTTAACTTTTACCGTGTCTTCTTGTATTCTTACTATATATTGTTAATAAACTTACACTAAAAATCCAAAAGAACCTCAAGTGGATCATTAATGACATATATAATATTATTTAATCCCTTTGGATGCACCTTACATTTTTATGAATATTATATCAACCAATTATATAGTATTTATTTTAAATATTAATTTATGTCAATTTTGACACTATTTGGTATTTTGTTTCTGTGAAAGTCATCACAACTTTATTAATTCTAAAAAGATACATTTAATCATATATAGAATGTCATAGTCACCTAGAAATTTCTTTTATGTCATAAAAACTATGAAATTATATTTATTTTAATATTTATAATACCACTTATTTGATTCTTTCATTAATAAGGTAATTACTGCATCATAATTGTGTCATAAATAAATTTAATTATTTAATTTCAAACAATTATAAATAAAATACCATTATGTAGGAAATTTCATTATATATCTAATAAATATTTATTGTCCAATTTATCTTATGTATAACACTATATTAAAATTGTTTTAGTTAATAAAATTTGAATTTAACACATTTAACTATTATTTAAATTAAATTATAATAAATGTCCTAATCTAATACAAGTGGACCTAAAGGGTCATATTTTATTCCTATGGTTCTTTTGGTCGAATTACACATATCAAATAGAATTAGGACATGTTTTAAGGTAATAATAATGTCATTTTTACCCTTAATTACCCTATTTACTTTTAACTGTGACAAATAAAAGTAAAAAGTTACCATTCACCAAAGATTAGTTTTTTCTTATTGAACCGCATTTTACTCCTTGATATTAACTTTGTCTCTCATATTTTCTAAATTCCACTCACAGAAGTGTTAAAATTATGTTTTATGTGAATTCACAAATTCTCATAGGAGTTGGGTAAAAGATGGTGAAATGATCAATAAACATTTTATATTTCTTAAATTATTATAAAATGACTCCAATGAATTAAATTGAACATATATAGGTATTATGTATATATTTTTATTTAAATTAAATTTAAATAAAATAAATAATTATTTAAATAAAAATTCTGTTTAATACTATAACTCAGTGTTTTTCACTATTCATAAAAATTAAAAGTTTTCAGAAAAATACAAAAAAATCAACCTAAGCTAATTTTGATATTAAGGATTCAATAATGAAGTCTATTTTACCAAATTAAAAACATAGAAGTTTCATTTATTAATTTAAAATTAATTCTCGCGGTCAAAACCAAAAGGTGTATTTTTAAGAAATAATAACTATCAAAAGTTTGACACTTGTTTATATCCAATTTCAAAGTGAAATTACTTACAATGACCATCATTGGATTAATTGGTAAAAATATAATCTATTTATACTTCCAAACCATTAAAATTTATAATTTAACACTATAAATAATTTTGATTAAAAAAGTTGTTTTCGATTAAAATATAGTATTTTTCACCATTCAACCAAATATTAATGTTATTATAAAAACACCAAAACAATGTTAAAACTAAATTCTTATATCCCTATTCTAAATAATAATTTTATTTTGTAAAATTGAATATATAAAAGTTTCAAATATTTCATTTAAAAAGGCTTCGCCATTAAAAGGCGGTAAAATTGCATTTTTTGAAAAATACTTCTTTTATCTGAAAAAATGTATTTGTTCTTAAATTATGTCTAATAAAATCATAATATGGATTATAAAATTATAAGGATTATATAGAGTTAAAAATTCAGTAAATAATATTCATAACAGCTTCTGAATGGCTAGTTTCGTAAGTCATAGTGCCTTAGAACTCGGTGTTTCGTGTAGTGCAGGTTATCGAATTACTTTGAAGAAAAAAAATACTATGAAAATATTGGGGTGTTACATTCTTCCATCCTTCAATAAATTGTGTCCTCACAATTTGAGATTATTTTTCTAGAATAAAAGGTTGAAAATAGAAAATACCTTTGCGAAAACCCACATCGAAAATTAGGTTAATAAAATTTAGTCTTAATAAGAGGAAAAGATAAATGAAAGGGTCACCACCAAATTATGATATCAATTAGGATAACATTGGTGGAAATTAGAGACATATAATTGGAGGAAAACATAAATATTTATAGGTAGTGATTAAGGTCATCAAACATAAACAATTGTAAAATTGAGGGCCTTAAATTCATCAATCTATGATGATTTAAAATACCATCGGTTCAACAAAACATATGGTATTCGGATAACACATTTTTTGTTTTAAGATCCCTTCACTAATGTATATGAATTAATTTATTCATAGAATAAGAGAAGAAGAAAAATACATACTTGAAAAGTAGAGTCCCATCCTTTAACTAATTTCTACCACAAACTCATCTTTCACTCTAAAAGATAATATAACTAAAAAATAATATTCTATTTATCCTATTAGTATAGGGTTAAAAAATTAATTTATAATTCATCTAGCAGAATTTTTTTTTAAAAAGACTACATTATTCAATCCAAGACATGATGTGGGCTAGTGGTAGGTGATACACCCTTGTCGCCCTTAGGTTTCAGGTTCAAGTCTCGCGGCGTTTGCTGGACTCGACGGGTTTCCGCCCGACCTCTGGGTTGTCCTTTTATGGAAACCCTAAAAAAATCTCAAACTAGATTTATCCAAAATACATCTATCCAAACTAACAGCCCAAAATTTATAAGGAAGGTAAACACAATGAAGATACTTTTTGCTGTATAACAACATGTGAACACCTCCATCATGTATTCTTTTAAAACACAACAACATCATGAATTAACATAAAACCTTATTGATTACATTCATGATATCTTATTCCTTATAGAATACTGGATATACTCCTTCTATCAAAAAATGGTGTAAACTCCAATAATGATGGAATATACAAATCATTAATCAGTTTCAAGATACTCAAGAATATCCAATATAATTTATCCAAATCAATCATATATTATTCCAAAATCACTACCTCAGTATCAGAACCATATTATGGTTTATCTTTCTCTCAACCATATATTTTCCAAAATTTTAACCTGCTATTGAGTCACTTTTCATGGTTCCATACAATCTCAAGTCCTTAATGAAATAGTACTGCAGTACAATCCTTATACTCCAAAATTATTATAAATAGTACATTGTTGATACAACACTCAAATGACATAATTCTCTAATAAAAACATAAGAACTCTAATCATTCCTCCTCGTATGTGGTAGTTTCATAACTTGATTATTATCCAATAGCATCATTTGGGGCAGACTCTGACGATTTGGACATTGGTTCGCATAGTGTCCCAACTCCTTGCAGATGAAGCATTGTACATTTGAAACCTTTTTCTTACCCTTGTATCCACGTACATGGTGTCCTTTTTATCCACACTTATAAAAAACTCACATTCCCTTCAGGAAACTTCCAGGGTGTTTCTTTCCACAGTTATCACATCTGGGAAAACTATTCTTTTCCCTCTTCCCTTTATCCATCTTTCTCTCTTCCATCCTATTCTTCTCTTGCTTCCCTTCAAATGCATAGGACTTAGAGGATGCTTTAATTATCTTATTAACAAATGATATTATTTCTTCATATGTCGAGAATATATGGGAGACTATTTACCTTCTAAATGTTGTCTTAATACCGTGAAAGATATGATCCTTCTTACTCATTGGATTATACGTATTACTGGAGTTGACATTCCTTCTACTGGGCACCATTTCTATACAATATCATAAATTAGGTTAGTTTATGAATTGAAATGAATAATTCCAAACTTGTAAAGTACCTAACTTAAATTGAATGGTTTATAGATATAATCCATAATCATAAAGATGCTTTCATTGAGGATGAATATACACATAAACCATTCATAATGATTTGTAAATAAAATGAGAATTATCCTGAGCATATCCCCCAGGAGTGTCGTAACCAAGAGTGCAGTAAGTCCCGTTGTCGTGCACTAGTTCTCGTTCGAGATTAGCTCAAAGCGGTGTTTTCGGGTTTTACCCCTAAGTACATCTGTGCTAGAGCCACCTCTACTAGCTTGTATCCAGACATGGATGTATTTGCTTGGAAAATTCACAAAATTTCTAGATTACCAAAATTCTAGGAATTTCTTCTAATCTAATCCTCAACGTCTATCTTAGTTCTATGTTCTGTAATCAGAGTTTATCAAAATATCATTTCCAAGGATATTGTTAAACATCCTCTAATACCAATTGTAACACCCTAACCCCATTTACCCAGAGTCAGTGCATTATTTAAATAAATTTGCATGATTACAAGGAATCAGGTCCCAAAGGACCGATCAGTTTAGCAGTTTTGGAAAATAGATTATATACATGAATGTTACATTACACTTTATAACATACAAAACAACATAAATAATCCTTTATGAATTCCATTATTCCCTTGTCTAAACCCTGCATATCAATCAAAATACACTTCTTGGAATCCTAGGAAAAAGAAAACATAGAAATGGGTGAGCTCAGATGCTCAGTAAGGATAACAATACATCGGAAACATTCATAAATAAGCATAAACATTTAATGCAATGTATAACTAAAACAAAATCCTTTTAAACATGAACTTCAGCATAATATGGGAAAAATAAAATGAAGTAATTCCATTTACTTCTTCAAATGGATATTCTACTAGTCGAATAATCACATGAAATATCACTAACCACTTACATAATGATGGAATGAATAATGCCAGACAATCATAACCATATAGTCAAGGCCTTGTGCCAAAAATACAAATATGATTTTATCAAGGCCTTGTGCCAAAAAACTAGTTTGTCTCATGAGACCTACCTGATTCATCGCTGAGCTATAACAGGCTCCACCAGTAACTTACTAAGTCTAATGAATTCCTCATATGAAAAGGTTTAAACATAACATAAACATTCGTATTAAAACTGGCATACGAAATGTGAATAATTTACCCATAAACCATGAATAGTATAAAATAACATATCCACAGTCAAACAGATCACTAAACCGTCAATATAGTACGGAATATTTGAATCATAATAAATCAACTTCAAACAAGTATAAAATCTATTAATGGATTTTGACATAGATGAAAATGATTTGTAAAACTCTTTGTGAGAAATATCCATTTTTCATGAAAACATTTAAAAGTCACACAATTTAGAAAGGAAGACATTTAAATAAATTTTTTAATCAATGTTTCCCATACCACTTTGAATCTTTTGAAATTAATTAACATTTTAAAACATTCATGCCCATTTAAATAAATTCTTAAAACCATTTTGAAAACATAGACATTAATGAGAATGGTTTAGAAGAATAAATCTTTAAAACATTTAAAATGATTTTTAGTAAATAGTACCTTTAAATAATCCCTTTGAAAATTAATTTATGAAACATGGTCATGGATAATAATTATGTCCTAGTAGATACTTACATTAAAACAACCTCAGATAATATAGAGAATGTAAAATAAACCCTTACTAATTTGGTAACCTATGAAACGTACACTCCATGAAAGATGTATCATACAATGAATATGTAAATGCGCATAAATTAAAGTGTATTACCCAAAGAATTAAATTATGGGCAGTAGAAACACCACACAAAAGGTAATAGTGGAAATATGGTACGAATCTCACGGGAATAAGGAGTGAGATGAAAACCCCTTACCTTGAACTTTCCTTTAGTCGAGGGTATGTTTAAACTCATGTATGACGACTGCAGTATGTTACTAAATTATTCTAGAACCATATTAATATTTATAATATCATACATTATTCAATTATGACTTTATACTACCCATTTAATAATAATTTCCATGTTAAATTAACATTTCGGGTAATAATCTCTTTCTTTATTGTACGTGTTTTAACTTGTTACTCTTGATTGTATCAATTAGATCATGATTTAAATACTTCTAGAATATAAAACATGATTTATATATCATATATATTTAGAATATAAATATGTATAATATACATATATAAGAAATGGAAAACACTGTTTATTTAGACGGTAGTCCGTACGTACGCATAAACGTTGTTTCCGTTTTCATAACGTATTGAATGGAACTAAGTGAATAAAATTTATGTAAGTACATACATACATATATATATATATATCCAGTAGCATTATTATGTCATATATTACAAACATATTAGTAATATATATTTTTATAATCATAGATGAATGGTGAATGTGGAAATGAACCTCATCGCGTCGTGGAGACGGTAATCTGTACATACGCATGAGCGACAATATCATTTCCTTAAAGGTATGGAATTGGATGGTATATTAATTTTACAGAGAAATTATCATGTTATTTTCATTATTTATATACAAATAACTCATTATTGTATCCATCCAAATAACATAGTGTTGAATAACAAATTACACCACGACGTGGAGATGGTAAGTCGTACATACGCACGCATTGTGACATTATCATTCATAAGAAGGATAGAATAATGAATATAGTAGTGAAATATTTATAATAAAATCAAAGTATTATAATATACTAGAGTTATTGTTTTATAATGGAAATAACAAAGAAAGAAGAAGTGGAAGAAAAAAGGAACTTGAAAGAGGGTGGTGAAATCATTACCTCTTCTTCGGGTTTTTCCTTTAGATTTGATCAAAAGGGTTCATTAGGTTGATTTTATGATCAAATTAATGCCTCTAGGTCGAATTGAGGGATGTTGGGATGATATTTGGGTAGGTTTTGGCCGATATAAATGGATTTGGAGGTGGGATTTTGCGAGAAGGGGAAGTGCCCTTTTATAAGAGGTGTGAGGGTCACTTTAAGAAAAGATTAAAGTATTAATTTATTATACAATCATATTCAGTTTATAATGGTTCCAGATGAATTTATTTCGAGACTGAGGTGGTTATGGGTCAAAATACTCTCATCCAATAGGTTTTAGACAAGTTTATATTACCATTTTAACATTATCATTTAAATTTAACTCTTAGTTATACAGTTTAACTTTTACCGCGTCTTCTTGTATTCTTACTATATATGGTTAATAAACATACTCTAAACTTCCAATAGAACCTCACGTGTCTCGTTAATTAAACATATAATAATATCTAATCCCTTTGGACGATCCTTACATTTTTAGGAATATTATATCAACCAAAAATATAATATTTTTTTAAAATATTAATTTATGTCAATTTTGACACTATTTTGTATTTTGTTTTTGTGAAAGTCATAACAACTTTATTACTTCCAACAAGTTACATTGAATCAGCTCTAACATGTTATAGTCACCTATAAAATTCGTTTACTTCATAAAAACATTTAAATTTTATTTATTTTAATATTTATAATACCATTTATTTGATTCTTTCATTAATAAGGTAATTACTGCATCATCATTGTGTCATGAATATATTTAATTATTTAAGCTCTAAAAATTTTAAATAAAATTAAATTATTCAGGAAATATTTTTATCTTTATAATAAATATTTATAGTCTAATTTATCTTATGTATAACCCTATATTAAAAATGGATTATTTAATAAACATTGAATTTAACACTTTTAACTCTTTAGAAAATTAAATAATAATAAATGTCCTAATCTCATCCAAGTGGACCTAAAAGGTCATATTTTATTCCTAAGGTTTTTTTGGTCGAATTACACTTATCCAATAGAATTAGGACATGTGTTAGGGTAATAATAATATCATTTTTACCCTTAATTTCCCTATTTACTTTTATCTGTGGTAAATAAAAGTAAAAAGTTACTATTCATAAAAAATTATTTTTATCTTATTGAACCACATTATACTCCTTGATATTAACCGTGTCTCTCATATTTTCAAAATTCCACTCACATAAGTGGTAAAATTATGTTTTATGTGAATTCGCAAATTCTCCTAGGAGTTGGGTAAAAGACGGTGAAGAGTTCAATAAAATATTTTTATATCTTAAATTATTATAAAATGACTCCAATGAATTACATTGAGCATATATAGGTATTATATATCTATTTTTACCTAAAATAAATTTAAATAAAATAAATAATTATTTAAATAAAAATTCGGTTTTTAACTATAAACTACGTGTTTTTCACTATTCATCAAAAATTAAAAGTTTTCCAAAAAATAAAAAATATTTACCATAAGATAATTTTGATATTAAGAATTCAAAAATGAAGTCTATTTTACCAAATTCAAAATATAGAAGTTTCATTTGTTAATTTAAAATTATTTTCCGCTGTCAAAACCAAAAGGTGTATTTTTAAGAAATAATAACTTTCAAAAGTTTGACACTTGTTTATGTCCAATTTCAAAGTCAAATTACTTACAATGACCATCATTGGATTAAATGGTAAAAATATAATCTATTTATACTTACAAACCATTAAAATGTATAATTTAACACTATAAATTATTTTGATTAAAAAATTCATTTTCGGTTAAAATATAGTATTTTCCACTATTCACCCACATATGAAAGTTATTATAAAAACCTCAAAACATTATTGAAACTAAATTCAGATTTCCCAATTCTAAAGAATAATTTTATTTTGTCAAATTGAATATATAAAAGTTTCAAATATTGGATTTAAAAAGGCTTTGCCATTAAAAGGTGGTAAAATTGCATTTTTTGAAAAATACTTCTTTTATCTGAAAATTTTATTTGTTCTTACATTATATCTATGAAACTCACAATATGGATTCTAAAATTATCAGTACTATATAAAGTTCAAAATCCATTAAATACTATTCATAACCGCTTTTGAACGGCTAGTTTGGTAAGTCATGGTGCGCTAGAACTCGGTGTTTCATGTACTGCATGTTATCGAATTACTTTGAAAAAAATAACGTACTATGAAATATTGGGGTGTTACAAAAGACAACATCTGAATATCTAACTAAATAAAAAGTTTTTCTTTTATGATAGAACAATCCAAAATTATTTGTATACTTGAGGTATTTGAAAATTCTTTTAACAGAATTTAAATGTTACTCTTTTGGGTTTTCTTGAAATCGTGCACACATTCCAACACTAAACATAATATCTAGCTGGGTAGAAATTAAGTATAAAAAACACCCAATCATTCCACTATAAGTAGTTTGATCAATAGATTTTTATTATCATCAAGATCTAACTTACATGAATAACTCATAGGGGTTTCACTACTCTTAATGCTATCAAAGATATATCTTTTCAAAAGATATTTAGTGTAATTACTATGATTTAAATCAATACCTTCTTTATTTTGAAAAATTTTAAATTCAAGAAAATATTTATGTTCTCCCATTAAACTCATTTCATACTTTTTTTCATTATTTTTGAAAAATAATTACATAATGTATTTTTAGAAGATCCGAAAATAGTATCATCTACGTATATTTGGGCAATTAAAACTTCTTTTGAATTTTTTTATAAATAAAGTTGTATCTTCAAGTCATTTTTTAAAACCTTTAGAAATAATAAAATTACTCAACCTTTCATACCAAGCTCATGGAGCCTGTTTCAAACCACATTAAGCTTTAGATAATTTGAACACATGATTTGGAAAGTGTGGATTTGTAAAACCTGGGGGTTGTTCAAAAAAACGCCCTCAATTATATAACCATTTAAGAATGATCTTTGGATATCCATTGATAATGTTTAAAATCCAAGTGTTCTGTATGGGCAAGATCCTAATTTCTTCAAGTCTAGTTACTGGTGAAAAGGTCTCTCTGTAATCATTTCCCTCTTATAGATTATATTCTCGTGTAACTAGTCTAGCTTTGTTTCCAACTATATTTCCAACATCATCTACTTCATTTCTAAATACCCATTTGGTTCCTATCGTCAAAGTATCTCTTGGTATATATACAAGTTTCCAAACATTATTTCTTTCAAATTGGTAAAGTTCTTCTTGCATTCCCATTACCCAAAACTCATCATTCATCACTTCATTGATATTTTTAGGTTCAATCTTTGACAAGAAAGCTTGATTTTCAACCTAGTTTCTCAAGGAAGCTCTCATTTTTGTTCCTCTATCTAAATCTCTATCAAAAACTCTAGGGGATGATTCTTAAGGGTCTTAGTTGGTCTAGAGAAGGTAGGACTTGATATTTCAGGTTTTTAAGGTTGATCTAGTTCATTAGAGTTAGGATCTAGAGAATTTACAGAACATGAAGTTTTCACAGATTCCTTAACATGTTCATTTGAGGTTTTACCATTAAAGTCCATATTTGAAAAATCCTCTTCAATATTTTCTCCTGATGTCTTGGGCTCATGTATATATTCTTCATAAAACATGATATGTATAAATTCCTCCACAAATTTGATTTTCTTATTAATGATTCTAAAGGCTTTTCTTGATCTATAATATCTATGAAATATTCCTTCATTACTTTTGGAGGAAAATTTATCTAAATTATATTTAGTGTTCAGAATATAAGCATTACATCCAAACACTTAAAAATATCCTACTTTCCGTTTTCTATTATTCCACAACTCATAAATTGTTTTCTTAAGGATGGGTCTGATTAAGTCTCTGTTTATTATGTAACAATATTTATTAACAGCTTCATCCCAGAAGTAAATGGGTATGTCATACTCATTAAGCATAGTTTGGGCGATTTCCTCTATGTTTCTATTTCTTCATTATACCACAACATTCTGTTGAGGTTTCCTACGAGCAGATAAATTATGATTTTAGCCATTTTGTGAGAAAAAACTTCAAAATATGGATTCTCAAACTCAAAACCATGATCAATTTTTAAGGATTTAATCTTAAGTCCACTAAGATTTTCTATAGTCCTAGCATACCCAGAAATTTAGTCAGAGGCTAGCCTCCAACCATTTATCAAAATAAAAGAATTATTTAGTTACATGCACACCAGTCCAAAAAATAAATACAATACCTAGAATTCATTAAAACCATACCCATCACCACATCCATTGGAGAGTTCTTCTTCGGCATTTGTTGATTCCCATTCTGATCTTTCATAGATCATTAGTAATTTTTCATAATTCCTCCTAAGATTCAACTTTTCCAATGAAATAAACTCATTTGTGGGTTGCATACCTTCCTTAAAAACAGAAGACCTCATATACACTAGCTTTGGAAAATAAAGAGTAATCATTCCATTGACGTCTTCATGGAGAGCCACACATCCCATCCTGATTCCCATACAACTTCACCTTCCCTCCTAAGAAAATGTTTCTATATGAGGGCCTGGCTCTTCCGCCATTGTTTTCTTTATCATACCTAAAAATATCCCCCCATTTTCAAGGGATTTCCGCCTCTTGAAAACTCACTGATTGAGTCTACTGAGTCTGAAATTTAGCCGCGATCATTACTAAGAAATGATGATGTTCCACCATTTACACACCTTAATGAGGCATGGTCTTCATCTATTCATTTCAAGCAGAAGCCTCCTAAGACCCAACCATGCCACCATTGTTAACTGTGGTGATCACTTTTACATCCTCATGCTCTAAGTCCTGAAAACGATTACCCATAGGCACCATAATTATGACCTATCCAACATCTTCATCCCAGCTAGAAATCCCATCAGCACATGTACCCAAGGCCTCCACTGCCTCATAATGTAACCCTTGTTCCCCGTTGTAAACAACTAGCTCTCCCTCGACTTTTTCATCACCCTGTCTCCCACCATCACCCTCCTGCAGATCCGTCTTCAACTGATCATGGACTATAGAAACTTTTGGGTTGAAGGAAACCTCCACATTATTTTTCAATTATGATGAACCCTGATTCACCAAAACAATATCCTTACCATGGTCAACTGCACACACTCGACCCTCAACCTCACATGGCCTCATCATTAAAAAATCATTTTCCACAACCAGGGCAACCCGATTCACTAGAAAAACATCCTTACCAAGAGAACCTGCACACACCCGACTTTGGACCTTATCAGGCCTCACCAGCGAAACAAAGGACCTCCCAAATAAATCTTCACTATGATAAAAAGATTCCAAATTCCCCATGTAATGTCAGGTCAAACAATAATTTACCCAGGACTCAAAAACAACTGGTTGCTTCCATTGAACATCGAACCAACTACAACCCAAAACCACTCCATTGGAGGTTTCGATGCATCAACATCAATACAGATATGGGGATTAATCGGGTGACTCATAGTGGATGTAAGAACATCCTAACAGAGTAAACCACCCACTAAATTTCCAATGTTTCTAAGAATTACTGGATTCTAAAATGTAGAGGAAGTTGAGGAGGGCTTACCCAAATTTCACTAGAGGGTGGATCATGATTTGTGCAAAGATCGAACGACCATCTGAGAAGGGAGAATTTTCATCCTTTGGAGTGTCGGGGTGCACTAGTCCAGGCCCAAATCAGTTCATCTTCCAAATCAAACCGAACCATGAAATTTTACTTATCAAGAAGAAGGACTACCGCACGATCTTGTAAGTCCCATTCGCTGAAGATGAAGCAATAAAAATTTTCAACTGAGGTCCTTTGAAGGTTGAAACATGCAACGAGAGTAAGATCTAGATAACTTGAGGCATCACATAACTCAGAAATCGAAATCAAATGCTACGGACCACCACGATGCAAGCCAGGAACCTTCAGGATTATAGGGATCATTGGGAAATCCAGGAGGAACATAGGGTTGGATAAGGGAACAAAAGCCTTCTAAGATCTCGAAGGCAACACAACCAAGCCCTCCTCCCCCATCCTGCCTCCAGAAAGGGGAGGGGGAATTCACTGTCAATCATCCTAGGGTTACATCCTTGCTGAAGACATCGTCGTGCTCAGAGCTCTCTCCCTAAGCAGCCTCCAAAATATAAATGTATACAATGTAGAAAATCTAGAAAAATTCTACAGTCCTAGCATACTTGGTAAAGTGTGAACAAGCTTCACTTTTTTGAGATAGGAAAAAGTTCTAGGGGTACCTAGAGAAATCATCTATAAGAACATAAACATAGTGCTTCCCATTGAGACTCAAAACTCTATATGGTCCAAACAAGTCCATGTAAACCAACTTAAGAGGTTGAGATGTAGTTACATCTTTCTTTTGTTTGAAAAATATTTATTGTTTCTTTCCTTTTTGACAAGGATTGCATACTTTATTTTCTGAAAACTCTAATTTGGGTAAATCTTTAATGAAAAATTTTCTAGTTATCTTCCTAATAGAGTGTATATTACAATTTCCTAGTCTTCTATGAAAGATCCATTACTCTTTGTGAAAGACACTTAGAAAAGAGGCATTCTGTACAGCTGTGTGTCAATATTTATAGCATATACATTATCAATTCTAAAGGCAGTATATACTAAGTTATTCTTGGAATAAAAAACATGTAATGAATCATTTTTGAATTTAATATTAAATCCATCATAACGCAATTGAGATACGGTGAGGAGGTTATTCTTTAATCCATCAACGTATAGAAAATTAGAAATTGAAATAGAGTTAGGGTTACCCATCTAGCCTAGGCCAATGATTTTTCCTTTACCATTGCCACCAAATATATCAGGTCCTCCATCAATATTAATAAGGATTTTAATTATTGAATAATCCCCTTTCATATTTCTTGAATAGACACTATCCAACTACCACATCTTTTTAATGGTTCTCTTTAGGCAGATTACCTATAAAATAGTTTATCCAAGAAACAACGTTGGAACCCATATTTGTCTGTGTCCAGATACAATAGTGATATAATCTTTAGGAACCCACAATTGTCTTATGGATTCCAATATCTATAATATAGAGTGTTTGAAAAATAAACTCTGTTTGGTCCTAAATAATTGGATTCTATAAAATAATTTTTAGAACTAGAACTCTCGGTAAAATTCTTGTTTTTGAAAGATGTATCAGATTTTCTAGATTTGGTTACAAAATTTGATTTGGATAAATTCTATTGAACTTGTTGATATGATATCCTAGAATTATATTTAGGAGCTATTTTTTACCTTGAATTTGAGTAAGAGTATTTTTTCCATTAGTAAACATTTCAAAGTATTTATTTAGTTGTTCATTAGACATTTTTAACTCATTTTTCTCCTTTAGTAGTAGAGAATTTTTCTCTTTTTTAGTTATTTGTATAGTGTTAATAGTCAAAGTAAGATCATGTTGTTTCTTCAAATATTTATACATATATTTCAACACATTACATGTTTCTTCTATCATGTTTCATTATTTGAATAATTCATCATTTGTTATATTCTCAGACTCACTTTCAGAATAATAATAATTACATACATGAGAGTCTAAGGTTATCTCAGTTTTGTTTGTCATAAAACACATATTAGCCATATCATCCTTCTCATTTTGAGAAGAGGAAGATTCACATGAGCTATCCTCGGAGGCACTTAAGGTTCCCTTCATTTCTTACTTATAATTTCTATCCTTATTTTCTTACTTTTTCTTGTATTTCATCTATAGACAGTCATCCATGACATGTCCTTTCCTTTTACATTTATAAAAAATTATCTCTTCTGACTTATCATTTTTCTACCAATACTTTTTCAAATTTCCCTTGTTATCATACACTCTTTTGTAATTGGGATTTCTGAAAAACTTTTTTTAACTAAAAAATTTCTTGAATATTCTAGCCAACTGGGCCATCTCCTCATCACTGTCTGAAGATACTTCTTCACTTCTGAGCTTTCAATAGTAGCTTGAACTTTCTCCTGGTCTTTACTTTTAGATGTAGTTATCTTGAAAGCTAGAAAAATTAATTTGGGTTCATCCTCTTCTTGATTTACCTTTAATTCATCTTCATACATAATTAATTGTCAAATAAATTCCTTCACTGAAATTTTATCAATATTGAACAATTACCTAATAGACACAGATGTTCCATGCCATCATTCTGGTATGAATCGTAGATTCTGCATAATCTATTCTTTGGCTGTTACTTATCTTTCTAAAGAAATAATGGGTTTAAAAATTTCATCGAACCTGAGATACATATCAAAAATAGACTCATCAAGATTAATTTTGATGTTTTTATATTTAATAGTACAATTATTAAATCTCATCTCTTTAACATTGGATGTTCGTTCATAAGAAATAGACAGAGTGTCCCAAATATCATGTGCAGTTTTGCAAGCAGAGATACGGTTAAACTCTTTGTCTCCTAGTGCATAGTATAGGGAATTAATTTCTTTACAATTATTGTTATAAGCAGTCTTGGTAGGTTAATTCCATGTGTTTCTAGAAGTTTAAGGAATTTCATATTTACTTTCAATAGCATTCCAGATTTTAAATCCCATGATTTCTAGATGTATTTCCATTTTAAGCTTCCACTGAGAATAATTAGTTTCATTAAAGAAAAATGCGCAATTGGTTGCATCCCTTTCTAATCTATTATCCAAGATATATATTGTAACAGAATTTAAAAGCGAAAAAAATTTAGAAATAACATAAATTTTGAGATCCTTGAAAAACAACTATAATCATAGTTGACAATATTTAAAAAATGGACAATAACTTTCAATTTTGTCCCTCTGATTCCAAAGTTTTGTCGGAGTAGATCACTCAACAGGGGGTGAATTGAGTATCTATAAAAAATTCTATTAAAAATTGTTCTTTAAAATAACACCCCCAAATAAAGTAATCAAAGTCAGTTTGTAGTGAATTTACAAAAGTCCTGAATGTTCTATTAATTTTTCAAACAATTGATTAGTTCCCAGGTATACCAATATAAATATTATTCAAACTTTTGAAACTAATCTACTAATTCATAATAGATATGAACACATGCTAAAATAACTGTCAAAGTTCAATTTATCTTAATTTGTAATGAAATTAAAACATATCAGATTAAAACACCAGACAAACTACACAGCGCATAAAAACAAGAGGTTCAGTCTCAAGCTAAGACTTGTCCCTCCCCACATGGTGAGAACTTGCCACCATGATGTTTATATTAATAAAAATTTTAACCTCACCCCGGATAGGGGTTCAAAACATCACATAGGGTTGTCTAGGTAAAACATGACATCAACCACATTTATTCGTGGGAAAACGTAAAAAACAGATCACACGGGATATCTACCACAGTTCTATGTGGGATAAAAGAGTAAAAAGGGATTGAGAGTGAGAATATTTTAGTATCCTCTAATTATGCACAGGAGATAGTGTATGTGACACAAATAGATAGACACATTAATCAAAAGGTAAATATAAGATTAAAATAGAGTTATAAAAGAATAATATTTTTTTCAAATTTCAGTGTGTTGTGCTATAAATCTCTAGACTCAATAGATATAGAGAAAATGATATTCGATCCCTCTTATGAAAGTGGTATCTAAAACCGAGTATTGTAGTCTCTGAAATCTATCTTCCAGGTGTGAAAATGTTCATTTCTTCTATATGAGGATGTTCAGGAAGCTTCAGCAGATTGCTGCATGTAATATTAAACTCCTCGTATTCTCAAGCTTTGAGTTCATCTATTTTCAATATCTTGAATATTCGCATAGCCATCCTTGTTGTTTTTCTAGTGGGTTCACAACGTGTGTATTTTATGTTTGAGCTTATAATCCTTCTATACATCAAGGTTTAGATGGAATAAAGATCTCTCCACATGAAAGTACCTTATACTGTCAACGGATAGTCCTACAAACATTGTTAAATAATGTCAGAAATATTAATTTTTCAAAATATGACTGTTAGAAAAAAAAATCAATTAATAAATTTGAAACAATTATTTATGACTATCAGTGATTCATATGTATCAGTCTATCATCATTGGTATATCACCATTAGTTTTTCATCATTGGTGTGTCAACACTAGTTTGTCATCGGTCTGTCATCATCAGTCTGTTAGCATCGGTGTGTCAACATCAGTGTGTTAGCATCGGTTCGTCATCAGTCTCTCATCACCGATTAGTTACCATAAGTGTGTCATCATAAGTGTGTTAGTATCGGTGTGTCGAACACTTGTGTGCCTAATATCTGCGTTTTGAGCATCGGTGTGTTGAACATCTTTGTGTCAACCATAGGCGTGTCAATTATCGGTGTATCGAACATCAGTGTGTCGAACATTGGTGTATCGAGCATTAGTGTGTCGAACATCGATGTGTCTACCATCAGTGGGTCGAGCATCGGTGTGTTGAACATCTATGTGTTGATCGTTGGTATGTCAAACATCGGTGTGTCATATATCGGTGTGTCGAACATCGGTGTGTTGACCATCGGCGTGTCAAACGACAATGTGTCAAAAAACGGTGTGTCAAACATCCATGCCTCTAACATCAATGTTTCGAACATCAGTGTGTCGAACATCGGTGTGTATAACATCGGTGTGTTGAGCATTGATGTGTCAGGCATACTATCGGTTCCAGGAACTCTGAGAAACTTATGATATGCCTGTCTTACACATATCATTAATAGATTAAGTTACATCCAAAAATATATGTAAAAATACACTTGTAAACCTATTGATTCATAAATATAGTTCATCAATTTATTAAAAAAATATTGTTCTGTATGAAATAGTAGAATCTATAGATTGATAATATTTGTGATTATAAAAACCACTATATCATAGTGGGTTCATCATTTTATGATCAATTTGACTGGGGATGTTCTATCTTGATAGCATTCACTATATCACTCATAATGGTTATTGATTATTTTTACTGATTGGGGAAAGTTATTTAAATTTCATATGTATATGTTTTTTATAGTTCAACCCATTCATATAAGGAATTCATTCGATTAGTAAGTGAAGGTCAGAGCTTACTATAGCCTCGCGATGCACAAGTAGGTTTTACGAGATAAAATAAATAGAGGCTTGGATTATTCCTTTTTAATTTATCATTATATATGGATTTGGATAAGGCCTAAAACATTTATTTTTAGATTTCTTGGATGAGGCATCAATTGTATGTTTCATATGTCCAGCATTATTCATTACATCATTATGATATTAATAATTGATAATAAATTTTATTATAAGACTAGTAGAATATTCATGGTTATGTTTCATTCTCATGTGATAATTTATAGGTAGTATTTATTAATATTTTATTCCTTCCATAATATTCTTAACATTATGTTTTAAGGGAATTTGTTTTTAGTTATTCATATTGAATTACTTTTTATGTTTATATTATATTGTTTCTCATTGCTTACCCTTACGGATTATATAAATTAACCCCTTTATTAAGTATTATTTATCCCTAGGACGCAAATATGTATGTTATGAATGAATTTCAGGGATAATCTAGGATTTTATGGGTTTTTCTAATAGATTATGTATGTTTTTTCCTTTCAATATTTCTAATTTAATAGTTTTGTTTTTATTGAATTTTTTAAAATCTATAAAACTATTCGGTCTATTGGGATGAAAACCCTACTTCATTATACCAATGTAATTAAGTAAGGCACCTAATTTGGGATATTGGGGATGGGGTCGGTATAGTCGGCATCATGGAAATTTCAGTAGAAGCCTTGAAAACTAGATTATGGGACACAACCCTAAGATATACTTATAGGTTACACATTTAAAAACATCCTATAATTTTTGTAAGTTAGGGATTATATGTCTCTTCCTAGAAGTACATACCTATATAGATACTATAAGTGAACATAGTTTTAACATATATGTATCTAGGAGTAACAACTCTAATAAGTTGTGTTGGTTCTAAATCATCATAACCTGCTACACGATAACAAGACTTACTACACTCCTCATTTGTCACTCTCGTTGGGTATGCTTAGGATAATTTACATTTCATTTACAACCCATTATGTAGGATTTAAAATTAAATATTTCCCCAAAGAAATAATATTTATGATTATGTTTTTATCTATGCATAAATTTCCAAATTATATTTAGTGTTTATCTATTTTGAAAATTATGAATTATGATTAAATACCTAATTTGGTGTATGTCAATGTTTAGAAATGTGGTATAATGAAAAGAATGGAAACTCTATCAATGAACATATTCCATATAAGTACATCCCTCATTTGTAAGATAATGATGTTCTAGTAGTAGCTGCAACTTGAGAAAAGAAACTTATAACTTTACTAGAATAATTGACTTGAGTTATAAGAAAAAACCTTACTCCCCTGGAGAAGCCTGATACATAACACAATGTAACAATGTTAGACTGATTTATGTGACAAAACCCTATTTCATTCAATGGTAATATACATACATTTGTATCTGAGTAATGGATACGTTATTTAGAGAAGATATTTTATTATTTGGTAAGTAATAAATGGGATATGGTTATCATGGAAATATATCATCTCTCAAGAGATACTAGTCAATGGTGGTCATCGATCTATAACACAAAGGAAGATGGGAAAAATAAAAATATAGAATGGAAGGATTTTAAGGAATATTTTTATAAAACAATTATCTCAGTAAAAGTGAGAAAATATGGATTGAAAATTATTGATCATGTGAAAAAAAATATTAAAATGATTCCATGTATTAGTCCAACTTTACAAGGTTAGAAAGCATGCTATGGATCACATAAAATATCCAAATAGAGAGATTGATTGATTATTTTATGGCTTAAAACCATTACTATGAAGGGGGTTGGTCTCCTAAACATTCTCATCATATGATGATATTGTATCATGGTCTATCAATATATATAAATAACTCTCTCTGTCTTATGACTTTATGGGAAAATAGGAAATGAATAGGGTGGTTTAGAAAATAATGGATAAATTTAAGAATGAAAAAGAGGATTTTCCAGCATGCAATACTTGTAGAAGAGAACACCTTGATGACTACTTAAAATGAAATTGAGTTTTCATCATGTGTGGTGAGAATTTTCATCATGATCATGATTTCCATGGAAAGAAAGAAGATACCAATGTCCAATGCTATAATTGTAGGTGGATGGGAAACTATTAAAATGATTTTCTAAAGCATCAAAAAAACATTCCTTCAGAAATGAAACATGATAAGGATAAGATTATGTAATCACAACAACTATGGTTGAAGTTCCAAATGATGTGGTGGTAGGTACTTCAATCATACCTTCAAATTTTTCTAAAGCATTATTTGATTCAAGATCATCACATTCCTTTATATATTCCCACTTTTAATTAAAAAATATATAGTTCAAATTCACATTAACAAGAAAGTTGTTAGTAATGAATACAAGTGGAAACCTTATTGTATCAAATATGTGTCAAGCAGTTCCTATTATGACATATAAACGTGATATAATTAATGATTTTATTATCATACCTATGGTTCATCTTGATATAATCCCTATTGTGGACATGATTTTTAAATATAATTAAAAAATATATCTAAAATAGAATTGGTTTATGATTTGTGATGATGGTATGAAATTTATCATCTTTTGAGGAGTGACTTCACAATCTGATTCATATAGCGATGCAACTCTAGTAGCTCTTCTAAATGAAATTCTTGGGGAATAAGAGAAAAAATAATATATGGATGAAGAAAGAAATATTTAAATTGATTATGCACTTATTTTACAAGAATACATTGAAGTATTTCCATATGATTTACTTGGAAAACCACGATAGTCGGATGTTGAGTTTTCTATCAATTTAATCTCTAATGCAAGGATAATATCAATGAAACCTTATAGAGTGGACATTGTGGAATTATTGGTGATATAGAAACAATTGGAGGAGTTGATTAATAAGGGATTTAATCCCTATAGTGTTTCTCCATGGGGATACCCTATTATCTTTTTCAAAAATGAATATGGATACATGACGGTGTGTGTCTACTATAGAGAAATAAATTATAATACAATAAGGAACTAGTACCTCTTACTGGCATTGATGATTTATTTGATCGTATTCATAGAGCTGAATATATTTTAATTGTTGAACTTCAATCAAGATATCAACAATTGCATGTGAGGAATGAAGATATAATAAATATATCATTCCTATCTTGGTATGGACATTATCAGTTTACTATAATTCCGTTTGGAATGACTAATTCATATTATGTTTTTTTAATCTCTTGAATAAAGTGATCAAGGGAAATAATGATGATTTTTTGTGGAATTTATTGATTATATCTTGATATATTCCCAAATATATGAGGACCATGATAACCACTTATGTATTGTTATGGAGACTCTTTCAAGAAATGAGTAATATGGGATGTGTAGAAGTTGTGAATTCTAGCATCAAAAACATTCTTTTCTTGGTCATATTGTCTCTAAGGATGGAATATCATTTGCACTTATGAATTAAAAAATTGTTCAAGAATGTCCTAAACTAGTGGACCTGACCGAAGTATGTAGATTCATTGGTTTAGAAAGTTATGATCGGTGTTTTGTTCAGAGTTTTTTATGATTAGCTAACCTATTGACCAAGATTACTTATAAATTGGTTAAGTTTATTTGGAAAAAGGAATGTGAATAATGATTTGATGAATTGAATAAGAGATTATTGGATGCTCTGATCTTGACACTACCATTGAGAAAAAGTGGATTTGTGATTTATAGTGACACATCAAATAAAGGGCATAATTTTTTCCTTAGGTAGAATGATATAGATTTTGCTTACACATCAAAGAAGATAACAAATAATGAAATGAACTATCTAATTCGAGATCTTGAGATATTAGTAGTAATATTTTCTCTGAATATATAGATAAAATATATCTATGGTAAAGTATTTGAGATATATACAAATCAAGAGATTAAAATATATCTTTTCATAGAATGAAATGAACCTGAGGAAAATTGGGTGGCTTGAGCTACAGAAGGATTATTATTCTTTAATACACTATCACCCATAAAGGGAAAACAAGGTAATAGATGCATTGAGTAGTGTAGATCATGGAGTTCTAAAAAAATGATGATTGAAAGGGATTCTGTGTTCATGCATCTAATGAAGATGAATATGGAAATTATCAAGAAAGTAGAAACATCATTACTTTTTCAATTGGTTGTCTAACCATCTTTATTGGAAATGATAATAAGTTACAGTCTGAAGATAATAATTTTTAAAGGAAAATTAAATATGTGAATAATGGGGAATTGACATACTTTATGTGTGTGGATTGAATTTTGAAATTTGGGAAGAGAATTTCTGTTCCCTTTATACCCTAGCTAAAAAGGTAATTACTGGATTGTTCCTAAAGATCGAATTTCTTTATACACCCTAGTAGCACAATGATATATTGATATTTGAAGGATCATTTCTGGTGGGATAATATGAAGTGGGAAATTGATGATTATGTATCTAGATATTTAATCTTTTAATAGGTGAAGGCTGAAATACAATATCCTAGAAAGGTCATGAAACATTTGTCTATTTCTTTATGGAAATGGGAATAAATTAATATAGATTCTCTCACTGGATTACCAAAACCACCCAAAAAGAAAGATAAAATATGGGAAATTTGGGATCAACATACCAAATCTACACATTTCATCCATATATAATAGGATCTACCGTTGGATCGCCCTGCATGAATCTATATTAATGATGTGGTAAGAAATCGTGGCTAATATCTTTCAATTTTGTCTGATCATGATTCAAGAGCTGCATAAAAAATATGAAAAAGTATTCAGAATGATTTGGATATTGAGATTAATTTTAGGACCGCTTATCACCCTAAAACTAATGAGTAGTAAGAAAAAATGATCCAAATTTTATAAGACATGTTGCAATCATGTTCACTTGACTTTTAAGGAATGTGGGATTAGTATTTACCTTTGGTAGAATTTTCCTACAATAATAGTTTCCATTCAAATATTCAAATGAAACCATTTGAATCATTTTACGAAAAGAGATGTCTTTCACCATCTTTTTGGGATTAAGTTAGTGAAATGAATCTTTTTGGTCCAGATCATGTAGAGGAAACAACAAAATATTTAAATACTATTCAAACACATATCAAAGGTTCACAATGTATGAAAAAGATCTATGTTGATAACTGGAGAAAATATTTAGAGTTTCAAGTGGAAGATCATGTCTTCTTAAATGTATCTCCATGGAAGGGTGTTATAATATTTAGAAAGAAATGGAAATTTATCCCTAGGTACACTAGATCTTTTCAAATATTGGGGAGAATTAGAGTTTTAGCTTATCATTTGATGATTCCACCTAGAATTTCTGAAATACACAATGTGTTACACATATATTTATTAAGGAATAATGTGCCCATCCCAATGAACATCCTCACATTTTATGGAATAGAAATGGATCCTGACTTTTCTTACTATGAAGGGACTATCTAGATTATGGTTACTAAAGAATAGGTGTTGAGTAATTGTATGACTCGACTGGTAATGTTTTTTTGGAAAAATCATAAAATTCAAGAGGAGACGTGGGAACAAGTGGAAATTTCGATGAAGAACTAAAAACTCTTTTTTAAGGTGATATCATGGAAATTGTGAGGATGAAATTTTTATAGTGTCCTAGAATATAACACCCTATGATTTTATGTTATGTCTCTTAAAATTTGACATCTTCAATGATTTACGTTGCACAGAAAACAATGTTTAAAATCATAATATACTATTATATAAAACCATTGGAATAGTAATGTGACCATTAAGAATATTAATATGACCAATAAAATTGTATGTATAAAAAAATTTAGGTTACTTATAAATTAAAATGTGTTATATTTATTTCATGGAATAGGTAAATAAATGTTTTAAAAATTATAAATGAAGTGTTAGAATGTTTGTGAAACACAAATTTTGATTTAAAATTTTATAATTAATAAAATGATTTAAAATAAAATTTATATTCAAAAAATAGATGCAAAAATTAATATTTTGTTTTCTTATTATTATAATATGAACTTACAATTCCTCAAATATTTTTTCAATGTTTCATAAAATAAGTTAAAATTTTAAAATCGGAATTTTTTAAATAAATGATACTCATAAATAAATACTAAATTAATCATATTTTAAAAAGTATTTTCGTAAAATGGATTTTATTTTCGATTTTTATAAAATTAACAAATGGTTAGAGTAATATTTTGGTATTTTTCTAAAATAGTTGAATTTTTTGGGTAGTGAAATGCAATAATTTATTTTATGTATACATTACAAGTTAAATACACAATTTCTGGAGTCATTTATGATATAATCACCATAATATCAAACAATAATAATATATTTACATTATTTAGTCTTGCAAATCAAAATTATTCATATTTGTGAGCCAAAATAATATACTAATGAAAAAAAATAATTAAAAAACACCTCTCTCCTCCACTATAAATACCACCCCTCATCAACTCTTCTCCTCGCACCTCAAAAGTCGTGAATCCTTTCCAATTTCTTACCAATACCTCTCCAAAACTGCTACCCCATATTCTATTGCTTCTTTTCTCAGCCAAAATACCATTTTAATTTTTTTATGGAGGTTCTCAAGCAAATTAATTCAAGAGGTAAAATCATTAATCAGGCTTTCAATTTTATTTTATTTTATTTTATTTTCTTATCATTTCATTACCTCCCCTCTCCAAATAAGAATTATAACTCCATTATCCTATATATAATGGAATTTAATAAAGTTAATGTAATATCAACCATAAATTCTACTCTCTTACCCTTTTTATTCTAAAAATAAAAACACCATCTATAAGGTGTCGATTTTCCGCCTTCGTAGAAGACAAGTTTTCATTTTTCATTTCCACCATCATTGTTGATCATAAAAAATACTTTAATATATGTAATAAAAATTATTTAGTGTTCTCGAAACAGAATATATACATAATATTAATACATAAAACAAAACTAGTTCATGAAGATTGATAAAATGTAAAAACAATCTAAATGTTATAATTAATGATTTATTTAAGGAATAATATTAATATTTTAAAGAAAAGATATATAAGACCATTAAATATCCTGAAATTTAAATAATTATATATAATTTAAAATTTATATATTTATTCCCATTTCACATGATTTTTTTTACATCTATGTAAGTGAACCAATCATGAAAACCAAGAAAACATGCACTCTAGAACAACAAAATTTAGTCCCATAACTCATAGAAAAGGCCATAATTTATCTTAATAAAATTATAATAAATAAAATAAAAATTTAATAGGATATGAATTAAATTATTAATTAATCTAATTTCATTATCAAAGGCATGATTTTCATGTGTAGAACACTTTAATTTATAAGGTAAGGGTTTCTTCCTGAACATCAACTACTTTCTCAGGTTATACATTCTCTATATTTACCCCAATGTAATTATAAATTCTTCTTAAGTAATAATCATAAATTTTATTTTTTTCCAAAATCACGTATCCATATCAATTTATCTTTATTTTATGGGAGAATACTTGTTTTATAAAGCTCCATTTTCAATTGCTCCCAATAAGCAAGCCCGATTAACAGTTAATTCCCAATTTCATACCAATTTTCCAATACAATCCTTAATCTATTGTAAAAACCAATATTTTTATAAGATAAATTTTTTTGACATGAAAAACTATCTTATATATTTTCTAGTTTTATGTAAACTATTAATTCTTTATCTACTTTAATGAATATTTTATATTTTTCCTCAAACTCCACTGAAGCGGCAAACTTCTAATGTTCTTAAAAACTTTTTTGCATGTTTTCACTTGAAATGGAAATAAATTATGCCCCAAATATAATTTAATTGTACTCCCTTTTATTATTTATTTGGATATACATGTTTACAATATGATTTTAGGACAAATAAAGCTGATTTTTCCATGTTGATGATCCTTTCCGTCACAGAGTCTAACGACTGAAAAAGGAAAATACCTTAGTCCAAAGTGATTCATCCTTTCAAAGAAACATCAAAATTTGACAAAGGTATGAACAATGATTTGTTTACACTTGGGTTGCACAAGTTTCATCATGGTCACACAAGTTTACTTGCGCGCCTCATATTGATCGCAGAAGTGACTTGTGCGCCCTATGTTATCTTCTCCCATGGTCTTCAATGGCCTATAAGTACCCCATGTGGGCCCCCCATTTCAGGACGGATAAATCCATAAACTCAGATTTGATCTCTCAGCGCCCTAGTCTCTTCGCGAAGCCTTCTGAACACTTATAAGGTAATTTCTTACCTAGAACATAAGATCTAATGAGGTGGAACAAGGCCTATGTGTTAAAGCTCATCAACACCTACGCGCCTAGGTGTCCAGCCCTTAAGGGAAATGGCCACACTTGCACACCGCCTTATCCCTTCAACAGAACCTGCACGCCACCCATTTAATAGTCTTTAGGGATAACACTAAAGGCTTGATATAAGTCTCACCCAAGTAGTACCCTAATGGTTGACCGTCTCGAAAGTACCCACGTGTCGCGCAAGTATACTTGCGTGACCAGGACTTGTGTTCCCACGCAGGACTTGCGCACCTCTCTCTTTTTGGGTGCCCCTCCTACCTATTCACTTGATTTCTTCAAATCCACATCTTCTATTCAAGATTTATCCTTCAAAACCATCTTCAAAACCATTTATGGCATGGTTCCTTTGTTGGTTTCTTTATCTGAAAAGAATTTTGTGGAACATCTCTCAAAACATAGTGATTTATATATCTTTATATCACTAAGGTGAGAGATTTCATTCATTCAACCTCATCCATTAAGATGAGAAGTTCCCTAACCTTGGCCTCCTTTTGAGGAGTAAGACCCAATCATATTTTCTCTAATTTGGGAATCTTCCATAGGAGTAAGCCCCACTCATAAATTCCATTAATTTAGGCCTCCTTCTGAGGTATAAGTCCTAAGTCTAAAGTTTCCTTAACAAATGGGCCTCCTTATCAAGAGTAAGTCCCAATATCAAATTCAAAAATATGGGCATCCTCCTTAGGATTAAGCCTCAAGTCCCCTAACATGGGATTCCTTTTCAGTAGTAATCCCCAGTCTTCAAGTTCCCTTAATTTTGGGCATCCTCTTCAGGAGTAAGCCTAAAGTTCCCAAATATGGGCATCCTCTTTAGGAGTAAGCCCCAAATTCCAATTTCCGTTAACCAGGGCATCCTCCTTAGGAGTAATCCCAGTCATAATTCCTCTTAACCTGGGCCTCCTTCTTAAGAATAAGCCCCAGTTCTCAATCCCCTTTAACTTGGGCCTCCTCCTTAGGAGTAATCCCCAGTCATAATTCCCCTTAACCTGAGCCTCTTTCTTAGGAATAAGCCCTAGTTCTCAAATCCCTTTAACTTGGGCCTCCTTCTTAGGAATAATTCCCAGTCACAATTCCTCTTAACTAGTCTTAATTTATTTTGATTTGGGCATCCTCCTTAGGATTAAACCCCTATGTTAGAGTATCCAAATCTCCATAAACCACGTATACCTTTATAGACCTTGTTCCCAGGTTTCTTCCTTGAAGTAAATCCCAATCATCATCTATCTTGGGAAGTCATACATACATAAGCCACACATTATTTCTTAAAATTGAATCTTTCATGGCACAATTGAAAATTTTTACCAATACCTTTTGGTTTTCAGACCGAGCAAGACTCATGTGAGCTTAGAGCATAAAATTAATTATGACATATTTCTTTGATCCATTAATCATGCATAAACCCCAAACTTCAATCTTGAACTATGTAGACTTTGATCTCCGCCTTAAAAGTAGAGTATGTAGGAAGCCTTTTTAAGGTTCAAGCCTATCACCCATTAATTTTCATCTATCCCACATGACGTTAAACTATGTCTTAATACTCAAACCACGTGGGTTCTGATTCCTTTTCTAAATAAGGATACATAGGTATCCCATATTTGGTTATGATCCCAACTCTGAAATAATCCATGTCCTTTTGAATGAAAGTAAAATTCAAGTGCCCTGCTGAGTGGCTTTAAAACCAGTATGGTTATCATAATGACCAAGAGATTTCTATATAATGTATTAAAGGATACCATTGATTAAGAATCTCTAACCAATACAGATGATTCTCTATCAATGAATAACCTCAAATACATATAAAAGATTCTCTAAATATTATACATATTAATCATTGATTGTCACATCTAATGAAAAGCTCATTTTCATACTTGGTAATGTAATAAGGATTCACGAACATAACTTAAATCTATAAAGAGATTCCCGAAGTAGACAATAATTCCCCTCAAAAAGGTGTGATGAGTCCGACCTCCCATCCTCTCGACCAATGCAAATTCTTAAGCCTCATCGGTCCACAACTAATGAGCACCTACCTTTGGAAATTAGGACCAAATTGATATAGAATCATTGGATGTTTCCGGTTCTATGAAAAACCCCATTAGAAACCGATTGGAATGTGTGAACCTTAAACAAAAAAGGTCATCCCCATTTCCAGAGGGAAACAAAAAATGGTGAACCCAACATGAATCTTTAACCATGTTAAAATGAAGTTTTACTTATTTTTTAGGCCCCTATTTAAACTCAATGAGAGGGCTAACAAAACAATCAATAACATATGTGCTCATCCAAAAGATGTAGTGGCTGAAATTATCTTGATTATGTCTGTTATATCAAATAGGAACTCTTTTCTATGAACTTATACATTACAGAAATGGATTCTATAAAGTTCACACCAGTGAATGCCTCTACTGTGAATACCTCTGCTGTGAATAGCTATGCTGGTACTCCTGCTGGATCGTCGTCCGCTCTGAGGAATACATCACCTACTTAGTATCTTCAACACTTGGTATCAAATGCACTGGTTAGGTAATACCATCGACACGGTACCATTCCTACTCTAGAGGCCGCTCGACAAGCTCTCCAAGTGAATAATTCAACTTGGTTGTCCGGACAGCGACGACCAGCAATCAAGAAGTAGGTGGTTCCAACCTCCGTTTCCAACCATTTCGGGTCGTTATCCCCATAAAAAAAATCACCATTCCCTCCCATATTATGGGGAGGTGAATTAGAAGGTCACTCAAGGCCTTAATTCAAGGAGACATGAGTCCTTCCTGAGGGCTCCCACAAACAATCACCGCTAGACTCGTGTGGCAGTGCGCCCTCAACATGATGAGGGTGCCATCTCCAAGAGTTCGGCTGAGGTTCCTCGAACCTGAGCAGGAAAGATGAACCACCAGAGGCAACGACTGGTCAACAGTGAGCAGGTTCTTATCTATCCCATTTCCGGATAAGTACATCAAACCAACTCGATGGAAAATAACGAGTGGGAATACACACTCGTACGTCCTGATGTTACTGCCCAGCAGACTCGTTTGGCAGCAACACGCCAATCCAACTAGGGAATTCTGGCGGAGTACTATATGCAGGAATATACACCTATTTATAAATCATCATCTAGTCAGCAGACTCGTCTTACTACATACGATGAATCCCGCCAACCCAATGTGTTGACAACTGGTAAACATGCACATAAACCTAATTACACTCACCAATCCTTCTAGTTGCCTCATCATCCAGTATTGAAGGAATTTTATCAACCACGTTCAGAGGAGTGAAATTAGAAGGCACATACACCTGCTAGTATTGATTAAGCCTGCCAACAGACTCGTTTGGTAGTGCTCAAAGAAGTCAGTCGGAAAGCTGCGATGAAAAATTTGGAGCAGACTCAACTCTCTTCCCCCACACTTGAGTACTGTCAAAATTCACTGATAAGAAAAGAAGGATAGGATTAGGAACACACTTACTCCAAGCATGGAATGGACATATATTCATGTTCTGTCAGCTGAAGTCACCAAGAACATTTTGACAATGGTGAAGGAGCAGAAGGAAATCCCTACTGATATTCTAGATGCCTTCCAGGATATTATAACAGCTTCATCAGCATCACAGGGAAAGAAATGAAAATCTATCCCAACCAGTGGAGTGACACATCAAAAGTTCACTCTAGAACAGACACACACCTCTTTTCCAGTCCAAGAGGTTTGTGGGGAATACTCCCCCATTTTATATGGACAACCAAGTCAGGAACATATACCAGATTTGAGTGGAGATAATCAGCCTAACCTGACTATTTTTCCGGATCAAACACAAAAACCTGCCCATAATAACCACTTTCATCAACAAGTGGTTCCAAAAGGGAGTAAGAAGGCGTCTAAGAAAAAGACATGTCTAGCATAGTCAAGATACCAAGTGCCAATATGTAACAAGGCCTTGCTCGATGCTAGAGTTCTTGATGCACTCAGACAATTATCTGTTGAAACTCAATATTCTACTCTCTCAGTTCCCAATAGTGGGAGCATTAATTCTGAATGTCTTCATCAGACACTTCCTCATGAAGGCTGCTTCATGATAGTTTAGTTGATCTCGAAGTATCATCTTCAGATGAGAGCCAAGATAACCCTCTGCGTGACAAGAAGACTAAGGAGCAAGAGTTTTCATCTTTTACTATAACCCAAAATGGTGGTCCTACCCATAATGATGAATTTAGCTACGAATTTCTTCCCTACAGTAGTAATTCAAATTTCCTGGAAAATTCTTCAAAGGAAAATGTAGTGACGACAGATCCCTCTTATCTTGAGGCACTTGGAAATTTGAATCCAGTCATGTTTTATGCTTTACCATTAAGAGGTGAAATAATTTTTCAATCAGAAGATAGACTGGGGTGTAGGTCATTCTCCGAACCACCCCTGGGTCATTCATCTTTTAGTTTGATAAGTGAATTTTCTACCAATCTTGTTGAATTTGATGAAGCAATAAGGAAGCATCATCTCTGGTCTAATCAGGTAGAAGAATCATCATTTACTGATAATGAGTAAGTTCTAAATATGATAAAACAACCGGAGAAATTTAGAGTGCCAATCATGTTTTGGCCTTTGGTTGATTCTCAGTATGACATTCCAGAGATGTTGATGGAATATTGTATTCAAGATATTCATCTCAACATGTGGAAAACTCTTTGTCAATTGATAAAGAAAATATTATCTTATGATGAATATGAAAATCATGTCAAGATAATATAAGGGTTACAACACCAAATTGACTTGGCATCTCTCTCAGTTTCTCGATATCCGAAGGCTGAAAATCAGCAGAGAGCCCTTTAGTGATCATACCTAGGCGCACTAAGAAGATTCCGCTAGTTAATTTTCAATGCCCCATCTGGTATTCATATCAGGGGATGGGGTGTCCTTCGAGCACTACATTTCACTGTACTCTCCATCCAACAAAGCCTGTCGAAAATGGTCTCATGCAATGTTATTTCCCAAGGCCGAGCACAACCAATTAGCTTTTTTTGTAATCAAAGGCTCACTCAAGAACATGCCTCAACTAGTTCTTCTCAAAATCAGGCATAGAGAGAACAATTTGTCGAATTAATCTTGCATCAGGAAAACAAGAATATCATACAGGCTTCCCGTTTAGAGCATGAACATCATAAAGTAACAGAAGTATCAGAAATCATCCAACGTTAATTTAAATCGGGTGATTTGAGTGGATGTAGGATGATGCATCCATCCAATTTTCTAACTAAACACTGCAAGTTTAGGAGATATTTTAAGAAAGTATCAGATATAATAGCTCAAGATCCACCCCAGCTTGTGAGCCTGGGGACTCTTTTAGCCCTACCATCAAAATAAACCAATAGGATTCGAGGAGTTGAGCAGGAACACCAAGAACAGCCCCAGTCCACAGGACTGGAGACATTTTCAAATCCTCAATCTCTTCCTCAGAGAAATTTAGTCATCTATCGATTAGGAAAGAAGCCACAAGAGAAACTGAGAGATGAATTATCAGGATATTCCCTCCAAATTATGGTTCATCAAGAAGTTCCTAAGGTATCAAATCAATAAAAGTCAATGTATTATCAAGGACATGGAGAAAGACAATATCGCAGAAATGCTGATATAAGGGATGCAATGCGTTATGCGTCAATTAATGTCATTAATTCCATTATTGTCGATTTCCCAGATGAGGCTCACTCAGAGGAATCAGATGAAGAAGTTCTTTCTCAAGAGTATGTGCACACAGTGGAAAATGAATAAGGTGTGCGTACATGAAACCAAAGGCTTACCCAGAATCTAGGTATTCCTTCAAATGACCCACTTCCCCCTATCTGAAAGGGATCCAACAAGGGGAAAGGAAAGAATCAGGTTATGTCCCACCCTTCATCTAGAGAAGGCTAATTGCTCTCATTAGAGAAAGAATTTTCACAAAAGGAGGAGGAAATGAAGGAATTAAGGAGGTTCAATGGAGAACTACTTCAAGGTAGTCTTCTTCCTAAGCGTGCTGGAGTCAGTCTGCCAAAAGAATTTGTTGCAGCTACTGAGATGGATCAAGAGTATCCTCCTTTACCATTACACCCTCATGGGTCTAGTTATATGGGTCATGCGTAACAACAATCGATGGTGCTACCATCAGCTGCAGTACCGGCCACCACACCTGTCCAAGCTCCAGTTATTGCACCTGCTCAGGTCCAAGCTCAACCAGATGTTTCTCAAAATTTAATAACTACTATTGAGTCATTAACATCTCAGTTGGAATCTATATAGGGAGAACAAGCTCAAATTAAACCATAAAATATAGCTTACCCTGAATGGGTTGATGCAATTCCTCCCCCATTACATTTTTCAAGTAACACATTCCCGATATTTAATGGTTAGGGAGACCCAAAGAAACACATAACACATTTTGTTTCTCATTGTGATCCTATGATGGGAATCCCTCAGCAACAAGAAGCAGTTAAGCTCAGGTGTTTTGTACAGTCATTACAAGGGCCTCCTTTTGTCTGGTATACAAGCTTGCAATTCCGGTCAATTACCAAGTGGGAGGATCTCCGTCAACGATTCCTTCTTCAATTCAACACAAATTTTCCAAAGTCAATAGTTTTTTATATTACAAATTTTAAGAAAAGGGATAATGAAAGGGTTTCATATTTCATTGCTCACTGGAAGGGATTAACATATTCTCTAAGCTTAGCACTCCCTCAAGAAGAATTGTTTCCAATCTGTGTGGAAAATTTGCGTGATGTCTTGCGCACTCTGTTGATTCCTGTGAAATACATAGGAGGGTTTTGAGACCTTACTTAGATTTCTCGGCAGATTGAAGACTCTCTTACGAAGACTAAGGATAAAGCTCGATTAATTCCATCAGCTCTAGGAAGGATAATGGGTAAAGTATATACTGCTATAGTTATGCTTAAACAAGCACCTGTACCTGCTTCTACTTCAAAACCTTCATCTTTTTGAAGGGATCCACCTTCTGAGCATCAACAACAAAGGCCTCTTCGTCAAGATGATCAAGGAGATTAAAGACGGAAAAAATTTGAGGATCTAAAGAGAAAAGTTTATTCTTTACAAAATGAACAAGTTCCTGGTTACCTCATTTCGGCACTGGAAAATAATTTGGTTCAATTTCCAAGGCCCAAAAGGCCATATAAGGATGGAGATAAATATCGTCCCAACTATTTCCCATTTCATTAGATGTGGGGGCATCCCATTAAGGAGTGTTTTGTCTTAAAATACCTCCTACAAAAATGGTGGACTCGGTAAAAGTCAAATTGAATGGTTTTCCAGCTCAGGTAGCATGTTTTACTGTTACAAATCTAGATGAAGAAGGCAAGTGGAAAGAATTAAAAAACAAAAATGTGCAAAAATATGATGATTGGATGGTCAGAAAATGATCGACCGAACTCATGCCATTTTGAGAACCCAATTGAAGAAACCAATTGTGTCTTCTGCTATGAATCCCATGAAAAAACCCTCTTCATCAGAGGGAAAATTCTCAAAGAAACGGCATTATTCAAAGAAATAAGAACAATCAGAAGAAGATGAGATCATGTCAAAACCCAAGTTGTCTTTGACTTTGGTAGATTTTATGCCATCTACTTCAAATCAACGGGCACCATCCCACCAAACGGTATAGCGTAAATGGGCTATTAGGAAGAGTCCTCATCAGATGAAGAGTTTATATTTGGTTCTATTAATATGATTCATTTAGTGGATCCCTTTGCCCAAGCTGAAGCCAAAATGGGAAGGACCTTATTCAATACATAAGGTCTACTCCAATGGAGCTTACTCTTTAATATCAATAGATGGAGAACTCATCACTACTCTAACCAATGCTAGATTTTTGAAGAATTATTTTGTGTAACAAAAATACTAATACATTCAGCAAGACGTTAAACTGCATAATTGTCGGTCCATGCATATGACCTTAAACTACTCGCACCATCGTCCAACATGACGTTAAATTGTGCCATCATCCAACATGATGTTAAACTGTGATAAAGTCTATAATACAACCAACATGATGTTAAATTATGTCCTCTTTTGTCCTTACTATATGACATTAAACTGTACAGTCCCCCTTTCATACAACATGACGTTAAACTGTATTGTCCCCATCGCCTTAACTACATGATGTTAAACTGTACAACACCCTTATCGTCCAACATGACGTTAAAATGTGTCTCTATATTTGTCCTACATGACGTTAAACTGTACTACTCAAACGTCCTACATGATGTAAAACTGAACAAAGTCCCTTAATATGTCATACATGACGTTAAACTATTTTTTTCCTTTCTACATGACACTAAACTGCGCAACACCAATAGTCCTCACTACAAGACTTTAAACTGCATAGTCCCTTCATATGTCCTACATGACATTAAACTGTGCATCGTTAAGGTTGTTGCTACCTATTGTTTATCGCACCGAGTATGACTCACATGATCTTAGAGTAAACTTCAACCATAACACCCTCTCTGGGCTGCTAACCATGTGTACGTCCTAAAACTATTTTTTAGGTCATTGTCCTCAAGAACAACTTGATTCCCAATTCATTCTTTAATTGAACTACACGAACATTGATCCTTGCCTTCTAGGCTGGGTATGTAGGAGACCTCCGGAGGTTCAAGCCCAAAATAAATCTCTTCACATCGGTTCACCTTCATCTCATATGATGTTGATTTGTGAAACTGCCCCCAAAACCAATTTTGTTTTTTACATTAGTTCACCATCGTCCTTGCTATATGACATTAAAATGTTCACACTTTTGTCATGTACGACAATAAACTACAACATTCTTTGAAACCCTAAACTAAGAGGTAATCATTATTTCCATTGATCTCCAATCATGTTATATTCTAAAGACTACGTGCATACATGGAAATGCCTGAACATTTTATCTTGGGTCAAACCATCATTGCACTAAAGTCCCCTTTCACCCTTCAGTTGTACGAACCAAATCTGTACATATGGTATTTTAAGAACTACGTGTGGCTTGATTCCTATCCTTATGGGATACTTAGGAACATTCAAGCGTCCCTCGAATCCATCCCCATGTCTTTGGGCCTAACCCCAAATTCCACTTTCAGTCCTTTGGCAGAAAATTCCCCCTATGAAAACATGAATATGGTATGGAAACCTTGGTCTTCATTCACATCAGGTTTATAAAACACGTTGTATAATCCTTATAATGGTCCGAGCTCTATGACCATAAACTAAGATCTCCTACACTCTTGTCCCACGTGACATTAAACTGTATTTCAAGAACTACGTATGGATAGATTCCCATCATTATGGGATACGTAGTGAAGTCCAACATCTCAATTCAGGACACAAACACAACATGATTATGGTTAGCAATGGTATGTGTATCTCTATAGGCATTGAACAATGCCCATTTTGATGTGTCATACTCCTAACCTTAAATACTTATAGATCTCCATAACCCTTTTCTTGACTTCTGGTCACAAAATTCCTGATACCTGAGAGTTCTTTGGCCTGACTATGAAGCATGTGACCTTAGGTGTCCTTGCATAAACAGTCTACATAACAGAATTTTTAGCCAAAATATACTATTATTTTACTATGTATCCAATTCCCTTAGGTGTCCCTGCATAATTCAACCCCCTAATGGGTTTGTTAAATAATGGTAACTTCATTATTGGGAAGAAAACCTCTTTTTTCCTTAGTTGTATTAACGAAAATATGTAGGGATCCACAAAAAAATATCAATCCTTAACAAATTTTTCCAATACTCTTTTTCATTATTTGAATTTATTTAAGACTATTGCTTATATTTTCCTACCTTACATTTCATTCAGACCTTCGTAGGAGTGACATTCATCCAATTCTTAGACAATCTTGATTGGAAATATCCTCTTCATATTCAATTACCTCTATACATACAACAGACTCTATGATTTGGAAATTTGGAATCTCCATAAACTTTCACTGGCTTTTAGCAATAGAAAAGTAAAATTTTTAACAGTTCTTTTTCTTGGCTATGCAGCACGTTCCCTTAGGCGGCCTTGCATAAGTAGTCTACATAACTGAACTGTCATCCAAAAGATGATATTATTTGACTATGCATCCAATTCCCTTAAGCGGGCCTGCATAATTCAACCACCTAACAGGTTTATTAAATAGTGGTAACTTCATTCTTGGGAAATACTTCTTCTAATACCTTTTATCCCTTTCTCATATCATTCTTCATATTCAAAATTTCTTAAGTCATAGTTTACATGTTTTCCTCCATACTTGAATATGGCAATATGTTTTTAGATAAATTATGAAGGAATTAAGTCAATTTGAATCCATTCAGTCAAAGCTATTCAACCTTAACCATTATCCTTTTTATGTTCGATGTGCATGACTTTAAACTACTTACAAAAGACAAGGAAAATATGATCAAAAGTCAAGTTACAGATCAGTAGACATACATTTCGTATGATTTAGGTAGTATTGAGCAATTAACGATTCAAATTTTGATGGGTTATTTTTATAATCCAAGTAAAAAATCAAACTATGCTTACTAGGCCCATTGGATTAGGTAAAAATTTAAAGAATGTATCAAAAGAATTCAGGCATAAATGATTGGAGATGAAAGTGTTTTTCATTGATGCATAAGAGTTAGAAGGACAACCACAGATTGGAGTATCTTCTCTTTTACAAGAATTAAAATAGGCTTTCAACATAACTCTTCATTTGATTTACGTCATATCGAGCTTCATCAGAAAATATTCAACTAGATACAATAAGATATGTCATGATACCAGCTCTTCTTGGAACAATTGTAAAAGAATGTTCTTGAGTGCGGTTTGAGAAAATGTTTTGTTGATCAAACAGTGACTGTTTCTATCCAAGAGACTTGAAAGATAGATACATGGATTTGATAATGGATCATTGGAAGTAAATATCCATTTTTATAGAGTACACTTTTCAGATATTGTTTCTAATGTCATGATAGTCTTCTCTCCATCAACCGGTAGCAGAAAACATATCAGCCCATGCATAACCGAAATAGAGGAGTAGCAGTGCGGCTACATCTCAAACATATAATTGTTTGCATCTGGAACTTTGACTCCTTTCAGATGACCATGTCCATACAGAGGTAGGTAGATACTTTGTGGGAAATTGACATGATATTTCTTCAAGTACTTGGCCAAATCTGGGAGAGTGTTGTCGTAGATATCATAATAGTTGTGACAAACGATGTTCATCATATCATTAATCATCTTGCTAGCCAACTCTTTATCTGTTCCAATTCATCTAGGAGCCGTTGAATCTGCACAAAGGTCAAATAATTAACTCTTAAGTGAATTGATTTTTTATAAAAAAAATTATGAAAAGTGAAAAAAATGGTTAAGTCATTAAGGCACGGAAGTCCAATTTTGGCATGTAGGTATAGTTGTGTCACGCATGTTTTGGGCACACAGGTATCACCGTGTAAGTCCAAATACCTCTACAAGAAGCGTGACACAAAGAACCAGTGGAAAACAAGTAACTTGCGTGACAAAGGCAACTTGCACGGTGAGGGAAGGAATCTTTGAGAACTGGTTGCTTTACGTGAAGAATGGCCGCATATTTATAGGAAAGGCTGCACCCCTGCACGCTAAAGCATGTGCTGCTCGCACCTGCGTGACGCCATATGCACGCTCAACACTTGCACGCTGCAATTCCTTGGTTTTCTCCTTTTTCCTCAGAGTCACATCATCCTTCTTTTGGATCCAACTATGAGGGGGGACTTTTGTTCGCACTCCTTTCCGTCACATAGTATGTCAACTGAAAAAGGTAAATACCTTAGTCCAAACTAATTCATCCTTTAACGAAACATCACAAATTGACAAAGGCATGAACAATGATTTTTTTACACTTGGGTCGCGCAAGTTTCATCATGGTTGTGCAAGTATACTTGTGTGCCTCATATTGGTCGCATAGGTGACTTGCGCACCCTAAGTTATTTTCACCCAAGGTCCTAAAAGGCCTATAAATACCCCATGTGGGCCCCCCATTTTGGGACGGAAAAATCCAGAAACTCCGATTTGAGCTCTCGGCACCCTAGTCTCTTCTTGAAGCCTTACGAACACTTCTAAGGTAATTTCTTACCTAGAACGGAAGATCTAAATAGGGGGGACAAGGCCTAAGCGTTGAAACTCATCAACACCTGCATGCCTAAGTGGCCATTCCTTAAGGAAAATGGCCTCACTTACATGTCGCCTTATCCCTTCAACAGAACCCGTGCGCCACTCATTTAAAAGTCTTTAGGGATAATACAAAGGTCTTGAGCTAAGTCTCTCCCATGTAGTACCCTAAGGGTTGACTGTCGTGAAAGTACCCCTATGTCGCACAAGTATACTTGTGCGCCCACACAGGACTTGCGCACCTCTCTATTTTTGTGTGCCCCTACTGCCTATTCACTTGCTTTCTTCAAATCCACCTCTCCTAATCAATATTTATCCTTCAGAACCATCTTCAAAACCATTTATGGCATGGTTCCTTTGTTGGTTTCCTTATCTAAAATGATTTCTGAGGAACATCTCTAAAAACATAGTGATTTATATATCTTTATATCACTAAGGTGAGATATTTCATTCATTCAACCTCATCCTTTAAAATGAGAAGTTCCGTAACATGGGCCTCCTTTTCAGGAGTAAGTCCCAGTCATAATTTAACTAATTTGGGCATGTTACTTAGGAGTAAGCCCCACTCATAAATTCCATTAACTTAGGCCTCCTTCTCTGTAATAACTCTTAAGTCTAAAGTATCCTTAACAAATGGGAATCCTTCTCTAGAGTAAGTCACAATCTCAAATTCCCAAATATGGGCATCCTCCTTAGGAGTAATCCCCATGTCCCCTAACATGGGATTCCTTTTTAGGAGTAATCCCCAGTCTTCATGTTCTCTTAATTTTGTGCATCCTCTACAAGAGTAAGCCCCAAGTACCCAAATATGAGCATCCTCCTTATGAGTAAGCCCCAAATTCCAATTTCCCTTAACCTAGGCATCATCCTTAGGAGTAATCCCCAATCATAATTTCCCTTTACATGGGCCTCCTTCTGAGGAATAAGCCCCAGTTCTCAAGCCCCTTTAACATGGGAATCCTCCTTAGGAGTAAGCCCTAGTCATAATTCCACTTGACATGGGCCTCCATCTTAGGAATAATCATCAGTTCTCAAATCACTTTAACCTGGGCCTCCTTCTCAGGAATAATCCCTAGTCACTATTCCTCTTAACCAGTATTAATTTCTTTTGATTTGGGCATTCTCCTTAGGAGTAAGCCCCGAGTTAGAGTATTCAAGTCTCCATAAAGAACATATACCTTTATGGAACTTGTTTTTGGGTTTCTTCCCTAAAGTTAATCCCAATCCTCATCTATCTTGGGAAGTTATACATATATAAGCCCCACATTATTTCTTATAATTTCATCTTTCATGGCACAATTGTCATGTTTTACCAATATATCTTGTTTCTCACACCGAGCATGACTCACGTGATCTTAGAGCGTAAAATTAATTATGACATCTTTCTTTGAGCCATTAATCATGAATAAACCCCACATTTCTATCTCGAACTACGTGGACTTTGATCTCTGCCTTAAAAGTAGAGTACGTAGGAATCCTTTTTATGGTTCAAGCCTATCACCCATTAATTCTCATCTGTCCCATATGACGTTAAAATATATCTTAATATTCGAACTACGTGGGTTATAATTAATTTTCTAAACAAGGATACATAGGTATCCCATCTGTGGGTACGATCCCAACTCTAAAATAATCCATGTCCTTCTGAATGGCAATAAACATCAAGTGACCCTCTGAGTGGATTTAAAACTTGTATTGTTATCATAATGACCAAGAGATTTATATATAATGTATTGAAAGATACCATTGACTAAGAATCTCTAACAAACACAAATGATTCTCTATCAATAAAAAACCTCAAATACATATAAAAGATTCTCTAAATCTTATACATATTAATCATTGATTGTTATATCTAAAGGAAAGATCATTTTCATACTTGGTAATGTAATAAGGATTCATGTACATAACTTAAATCTATAAAGAGAGTCCTAGAGTAGACAATAATTCCTCCCAAAAAGGTGTGATGAGTCTGACCTCCCATCCTCTCCACCAATAAAAATTCTTAAGCCTCATAGGTCCATAACTAATGAGCACCAACCTTTGAAAATTATGTCCAAATAGATATAGAATCAATGGATGTTTCCAGTTCTATGAACAAACCTGCTAGAAACTGATTGGAATGATTGAACCTTAAACAAACAAGGTCATCCCCATTTCTAGAGGGAAACATTCCAAAAAAACTTCTCTTTACAAAGTATAAGAGTATTTCTATGAATAATTCCCCAATGATGTTATTTGATTATTTTCAGATATTTCAACACCCTCTATTTATTATCATTCCTAATTGGTATTGACATATTATGATATAATCTAAAATATTTTATTAAATGATTTGTGATATGTATGACTAGGGATGTTCTATCTTGACACCATTCACCATATTACTCAAATTGGTTAGTGATTATGCATACTGAATAGAGAAAGTTATTTACATTTTATATGAATATGTTGTTTATATTTCAACACATTAATATGTGGAATGAATAGGACACGGTATGTGATGGGTGGGGTCTACTATAGCCCCTCAATACATTAGTGGGTATAATGAGACAAAACTAATACATACTTGGTTGAGGCCTTGACCATTTATTTTCTGATATAGATTTCTCAAAGCCCTAAACAATTTATTTCTAGATATCTTGGATAAGGACTTGACAATATTATGTTTTAGATGTTTGTCATTATGAATTTCATCATAATGATATTTGTAATTTATAATCCATGTGATTATTTAACTTGTTGAATATCTTTGGTTATGTTTTATTCTAAAGTTATTATTTATAGGGTAATATTTATTCAAATTTTATTACTTCTATAATTTTCTCGATATTTTTATTAATGTCATGTGTTTTTAGTTATTCAACTTTCCTTATTGTTTATTTTTGTATTATCTTGTTTTGTATTGTATACCCTTACTGATCATCTAAGCTCACCCAATTCTTAAGTATTATTTTTCCCCATGATGTGAAGATGTATATTATGTATAACATGTAGGGATAATATAGGTGTTTTGGGTGTTAATAATGGATTATCTACATTTTTTCCACTTAAATTTTGTAATGTTACAATTATTTTTGTATTAGGTTCTCCAAATCTACTAAACTATTCCATCCTTTGGGATGTGAATTCTTGTTCATGGTACCAATGTTATTAGGTATGGAACTTAATCTAGGATACTAGGGCCGGGGTATTAACATAATATGTATAATTTTTATTCTATGTACACAATAATTTTTATCACATCATGGTTTAGTTATTTTCTGGGATTAGTTTATGAATAAAATGTGGGTAGACCCAAAAACAACCTACGCTGGACTAGAAGTGATGTTGGAAGAACCTAAAATGTTTTAGGTTGAAATATACATATCATAATGTGAAATTGATTACTCTAATATTTAATATTTACACTATCATATTTGGTTTTTAGTTAATGGATGAAATTTGGAGGAATCAGGTCACCAACCAATGTGACAAACAATGAAATAACCATCCTAATGAGAAACCAAACAAGATAAGAGTTGGAGAGAAAATTTTAATAGATATTCTCTACCAAATATCTCAAGATAAGAATAATGAAATCAATATTTATGAAGTATAAAAATTTAAAAGAATAAAATGAATATCAATTATGTTATTCAAATTGTTATGTCCACCCACATTCAGTTAGTCATTTAATACACTAATTTCTCAGTATTGGATCAACATAATAGAAAATATATTTTTAATTATCCATTTTTCAGATCTAGAAAAGGTTTATTTAAGTATTTATCATCTCGTAGGTGAAGCTGATCAATGGTCAACCCACATTAAGAATATGAGTCAATGAGAATAAACTGACTCTATGGAATGAGATGAGTTTAAAAAAATACTTTCGAAAAATTATTTTCCCATAACTCTTCACACAAAAACATTCTATAATTTATAGAGTTAAAACAAAAATAGGATGAATCCATTAGTACCTGTGATAAAAAAATCACAAGACAATAAAGGTATTATTCTAATTTTATCGTTATCCATGAATTCAAAATCAATATTTTCCTTAGTAAATTAAAACCAAGTCTTTAAAATGTGTTAACTATAATATACTTTGGGTGATATTAATAGACTAGTCATTGTGCATTAAATGTTTTAATTCAAGTTGGATACACCCATTATTATCATGATTTTAGGGAAAAGAAGAGAAAAATTGATTTTTGATGAAACATAAATGATAAAAAACCATAGAGGAAAAAAATATATCTTCCCACATAATAAAAAAGTGGTAAGAAGTATCTATTTTTTTTTTAAATGGATATGTAAATGATTCATGTATGTAAGATAATTTCATAAATTACCTGATTATAAATGAAATATTAAGATTCCAACCAATGAAATGGATGAAAATAAATCTTATCCTAATGCACCATATACACTACAATTATTAAATTGTAAGGATCAGGTAAAATATGCCAAAACATGCACGAATGAAAACTTTAATGATGGTAATTGATGTTAGAAACCAATCAATCCAAAAGAAAATGTGAAATCCTAGTCATTCATAACTACTAAAAGTGGGTTATTAATACAATTTGGTGAAATCTACACTCATTATTCACTCAATAACTACACATGTCTTATTTGATTATATTTCTCTACATTCATTCACATCATGAATGTTTTCTAATATTATTTATTCAACACATTCAAAATTGGATATTGAATTATCAGTAAAAAATGATGGTGTGACGAATTTATTCCTGGCATATTGTAGTACTCCAATCAGGTTTTATGGTAATATTTTTTTATAGAAGTAGTTCTTCTTCCAATGGTTGAATTTCATGTGATATTGGGAATAGATTGACTCTCCCTACCTCGATCACATTTTAGTTTTTAGGGTATATAAATCCTCTATAATATCCAATTCAAACCATGTTCAAATATATATCAATGTTTGATGATGGAATCTATTTGGAATCCAATTATATAATAAGGGACTTAATACCCAATAATGAGGAATTCATGGATCAAATTAATAGAGAAGAACTTAATGATATATATGTGCCTATTTTGTCGGAATATGTGGATGTATTTCCTAAAACATTGCCAGTTATTTACCTTAAATGGGTGGTTGAGTTTTCATTGATATTAAACAAGGAACTATGAACATATCAAAGAGTCCTTTTTAAATGGAACACATTGAATTTTAATAATTGAAGAATAAATGTGAATATAATTTGAAATAGGTTTTAATATACCCAAGTGCTTCAGCCTGGGGTGAAAAAATTCTATTTTTCCTGAATACAAATGGATTAATGAGTGTTTTTATTAATGATCATGAACAAACCAATGTCATGATCATGAGAAAGCATCATCTACCACATATTAATTATTTATTCGATCAACTTAGAGAAGATCAACCCTTTTTTAAGATGAATTTTTTATGAAATTATCATCAATTAGGGGGGAAATGGAGGATATACCCACAAAAACAATTTATACAATATATGGACAATATGAGCTCACAGTCATTCCATTCAGACTTCCAAATTACCCTACTATTTTCATAGATCTGATAAATTGTTTCAGAGATTACCATGACCAATTTGTGGCAGTCTTTATAGATGATATTCTTATATATTCCATGATAAGTGAAGATCATGGATATCATTTTAGGAATTTTTTAAAGACCTTGAAAAAGGAGAAAAATTATGAAAAAAAAATCTAGCATGAATACTGGTTACAAAAAGTATCATTCTTGGGTAATTTAAGTTTCAATAGGAGTATATCTATAGATATTTCAATGATATAGGTAATTTAAGAATAGCCCGGACAAACCATTATAATTGTGATTTATTATTATCTTCAATTTATTAGATACAATTAATGATTTTTTAGAGGAATATCAAGATTATTAAATCCACTAAGAATTTTAACTGATAATAGAGTTAAGTAACTTTAGGTAGAAGAATATGAAGAAAATTTCAAGGTTCACATGAAATGGATATTAACTACACCTATACTCACATTTCCTTATAAAAGATAACAATTTTTTATATATAGTGATGTGACAAAGAATGGATTGAGGCATATTATTTTCTTATTCCTACTATTAATTTATATTCCATGATAAAAATTACCCTATGATTGATTTGGACCTCACTATGGTGATATTTTAATTAATGATATGGTCGAATTATATCTAAAATGAAATGTATAAGATATATATAATTATCATAAGTTCTTAAATTATATATTCATATAGAATAAGTTTAGCATGAACTAAAGGAGATAGTTTGGATTAATCAAATACTATGAATTCTAAATTCATTACCACCCTATGAAGGTAAATAACATTCATAATGCTTTGATTAGGCAGGATATGTCTACTATATCCATGTTGGGGATTGAAAAAGGTTAAAAATCATGGATTTATAGAGGAAAGGCCTTTAAATCATTAGGAAATGGAATAAATACTATCTTTCCAAAATGACCAGTAAACTATCCTTCCATGTGAATATCAAGGTGGTAAAAAATAGGATATGGATATATATAATAAGGTATGAAATATTTTGGAATTCAAATTTTATTTTGATAGAATTATACGATTTGTGAAATGAATATGTTTTCCATGAATACCATAATTGAATATGGATATATTAGATGATGAACATAGATCACCATTACCTATCCATTCCAGGATCAATAAGATTTATATAGATCTAGAATATCATTTATAGTGTGAAAACAAGATGTGGAAGATTACAGAGTATATATCATGAGGCATGGTACACCAAAAATTTAGGGATGAACAAAATTTTTTTAACATGATGATTAAAACATTCCTCATGCCTATATAGAAATGAGAGAACATTACCATGTATTTCATTTAGGTTCATGTCAAGACTTACAAATGATATAATTTCATTTGTCTTGTAATTAAATACCATAAAAATTTACGTCATTTAATTTCTATTTGAGAATATTATTCACTCGATCAACCTTATAGTATATATATAAAGGATGTGTCAAGGCTCTATGAAGTAAAACATACAATTATATCAGATCAATATATGAGGTTCAACTCAATTTTTTGGAAGAGTCTTTAGTAGGATTTAGATACAGTGTTGAGATTCAACATTGATTATCATCCTTATATGTATGGTTTATAAACAATATTCAATCAAACATTATAGGATATGTTAATATTATTCTCAATTGTTTTCAAAAGATGTTAAGATCAAAAACGTAACCTAACAGAGTTCTCATAAAAACAATTTTAATTATAAAATTCAAATATAACCATATGAGGATATATATTGAAAATGGTGTAGGACTCCAAAATGATGGAATAAATTTGGAGAGGATTATCTATTGGGACCATATCCTTCTCATTAAATTTCAAAGGAAATTAAAATCATTCATTACATCATTAAAACTACATAATGTTGATAGAATAAATATACTGATAATCATCAATGAGATTTAGAGTATGATGTCATATATTAAGTATTCTTCTGAATATCACCATTGAATATTGTTATTATATTCAAGAATAAATGAGAGTTGATCCCTAGATACATTATCCTTTTCGAAATCCTCAATCATTTGAGGTTGGTAGCTTATCGTATTGCAATTAAATCGAACATATCCCAAGTGCATGATGTGTTCCACATGTCAATTTTGAGTAATTACATACCTGAACCATCAAATGTATGAAACTAAAAGGTTTTACAACTGAAACATTATCTCATTTATGGTAAACAACTAGTAAAAATATTGTTTCATAATGATTAAGTACTATGAAACAATACCAATCATTTTGTTAAAGTTATATGGAGGAATACAAAGTTTTGGTAAGTAATGTGAGAACCTAAATACGTAATGATGTAGACATAAACTCACTTTTTGTATCAATATAATGATATTTTGAGGATGAAATTCCTTTAAGGGTGTAAAATGTGACACCCAGTGGTTTTATTATATATTTCCTTTTAAATATATATTATTTTGAATAGTTATTTTGACATGAAACTCTCAACTATAAAACAGTGATATATTTTAGTAAAATAAAATAGAATTAATACATATTAAAAATAAATAAATTTTTAGAATATAATATGATCTATTATTAAAAATTTATAGGAGGAATAAAACCACATGTATATAAAAATATTACGAACATAAAAACAGTAGCCTCATTATCTTCCATAAATATCATAACCCTGATTACAACTATAAAAAGAAAAATGAACATTATATATATATTATTCTTATTCATATAGAGTTAAATGAATATTATTAATATTCTTATTACTTTAGGTAATGATATATATAGGAATGAAATATGATCGTCATACACATGGTCATTGCAAATATAGTATTTGGATATATGGTCATTGAAAATATGGTCATTAGAAATGAATTAATGTATTTATACAATTAGGGAGTGATCGCGACGTGGGGAGCTCAGGATGACTCTCCTTCCTGACGGAGAAGACATTTTCTCCGGTCCCTCCCCCACCCACGAGGGAGGGACCTTCGTCCTCCAGGGGAATGCCATTTCCCTTTTCTCCCCTATCCAAACCCGAGTTTCTCCATCCCTTTCCGGAATTCCCTATGCATCCGAAGGTTCCCGATTTGTTCAAGGGAAACCCTAATCTGTTATTGTCGCTCATGGAATTCTACGAGGCTTCAGCGTTACTGAACTAGACTCTGATTTCTCATTTTTCAGGGAGAATTCCATCAGTGGACTCCTTAGAAAGATGTGTCTTCTGTTCGTGGGGTCACTATGAAAGGGCTATTGTCAGTTTACGTGAAAAAAAGAACTTAATGGTGTGCTTCTTGTTAGAGGAATACTTGATTAAGGCCTATTCGTGCACACCTCATAGCTGCAATGGGGCCAGATTCTACATGCATAGATGCACCTATGACTACCATATTAAATGGTACTCCCCTTCGGCAATGATTTGGGAATGTTTTCCAAATATTCCTCTTCCTTTCCATAATACGTCGATTATCAAGGTGGTGGGAAATCTCGTTGGAAGGTTTCTGTGTACTAATTTCCGTACCAAGGATTTGTGCCACCCGGTCAACCCAAGGGTGTTTGTTGAGGTCGATGTATCTCGATAGCCACCAGACTTTTTTTGGATAACCATCATAGAAAAGTATTGATATAGGCAACAAGTTGTGTATGAGTCCTGGGTGGACTTCTGTTCTACTTTCAAGCGGCTAGGACACTCAGCGGAGGTTTGCAGATGTGGGTCGCGGAGATATGGGGCTATGGATAGTGGTGTGGATGGTTCTTTGAGCCAGGGGAAAAGGGATGTGTGGTTTGATGAGGCATCCCAGGGTGTCCCTCGAGCTGGGCGGAACCTGTTTCAGAAGATGGATGCAAATTTGAAGGGAAAGGGTGAGGGTATTGACAGAGGACCCATTCCTAGTCTAGACGTGTATTATAAGAAACATGAACACGGAGTTGATACCTTAAATCATGGAAAGAAGCTGGGGGCCTCTTCTTTGGGTCCGTAGAAGGGCTGGGGGTTGACAGGAACATGGATGACCACTAATGCAGGGGATGGTAGGCCTTCTTCTGCATCCGCGATCCAAATAATTGGATCTATAGCTTAGGTCAAGGTTGTAGAAAAAGGGGTCAATACATTAGGAGTTAGGGTGTACCACCAGGAAGTAGAGGAACAAGAAAAATGGAGCTACCAATGGTGAAGGTAGTCTGGACTGGGTGATGGCATCAAGAGGAGTGCATTGGGAAAGACCCATCACTAATGTACAGGTTTGTAACAGTTTCAGTGTCTTGCATTTGATGATACGTGAATGGATGTGGAGGGGGTAAGGTCTCAGGTGGGTGATGATAAGGAAGTCTCAGGCTCCCATTGTCAGACTGTGGCATTGAAAGAGGCTCTTGAGGGGAATATAATTGACGAGGCCATTCATTCTGGATCTCAGGATGCTGGCTCCATTGCATATGTTCAACCAACTAATGAGTTTAAAGAGACTGGTGATGCGGTTTAGGAGTTATAAGGAGTTTCGGCCAGGCCCTCCTTGGAAAGGCAGAAGGGCACCCATAAGGGGAGGAAGGATTACTCCTCCTTAGCCCTTCCCATGGAGACAAGGTCAATGATGAAACTAAAAGTAAAACGGTTGGACAATCATGGCAAGGGAGGTTTTTTGGATGAACAACCCTTTGTTTTGATCATGAGCTCAGAAGAAGAAATGGTAGAATAAGCTTTGTATCTCAATGCAACTGAGGAAGAAGATGCTAAAATGATTGGGTAACAATTAATTTTGACTCTTAATGAGGAAAAATATGTTTGGATAGATAGGAAAAATTCAATACTAGTTGGAGGTTTCAACAACGGGAGGATCAATCTTGAGGAGTATATCCAAACATGGGACAAGCTAACCATACATTTAGAGGATCGTCTTACGGATGCACCTACAACTCAGATCACATCTTTTTCCTGGAAGCTTTTTAGGGAAATAGACTCGGATAATATCATTTTAATCCTTAATGACTTTGGTTGAGTTAGTAGTGTTGGTTGGTTTGGCTGAGATGAATCCATATGCTTCTGGTTTTCTTTTTCATTCGGTGTTGTTGCGACGTGTGGTGTTTTTTCCAGCAAACTACTTGGGTCTACTCCATAAGAGGATCAGAGCATGAAGTCTTCACCGATGTTGGCCTTTTTGACTTGGATGCTTGAGAGGGTATGGATTTCCATCTGCTATGTGCCCATGTAATGCTGCACGAGACTACTTGTTGAAGGGTCCTTCATGGTGAAGCCTTTTGTCATGGAGCATCAGCTGGGAGGGTAGATCCTATAGTTTGTTTTCTGTGGGTTGTTTTGCTACATGTTTTCAGGACATCATGGTTTCTCACATTTCCCTTAAAAGTGTTTTTTATAATAAAAAATGTAATTTTTAGTCAGTCAGTATTTATACATTTAAAATAAATATATTAATATAAATTATTGATAAAATTACATGGTAAGAATATGAACAATTAATTTTAATGGTATATAGATTAAATCATTTAATGTAAAAATGTCATATTTTTCAAAGAAATTTTTTTTAATTGTTTTGTATTTTTATCTTAATAAATTGAATTGATCAACTCTAAATAATAGATATAATATAAAGTTTCAATATATAAACTAATATATTAAAACTCATTTAATTAATAATTGATATTAAATATGGTAAAAAAAATAATGTTACAAAAAAATTATAAACAAATGTATATATATATATATTATGTGTTCATTATAAAGTTAAATTTCTCATATATATAAATTTAAATATATTAAAAAATGTTAAAAATACAAATAATCAAAAAAAATAGGTTAGTTGGTCATTTTGTTTAGTCATAAAAATAAGTTAACGAAGTAAATAATCTAGTTCACGTGGTAAATGTAAAAAGTGTTAAAAGTGTTTAATTGAGAGGTAATTAATTACAATATCTATAACATTGTATCAACCCTGAGTTTATAAATAGAATTTTTCACTCGAAATAAAATAGTGTTATAATATAATATATAATATTATACACATAAAGAAAATAAGAAACATTTATTTTGTTAATAAATATTATTACATTATTCAAAAATTGAACTAATTAAAATTAGAACCATTAATGTTGGGAAATAATCTGAAATAGAAAAGCTAATGTGTGAAAATATGGATCATCCTAATCCACTAAAATCATTGTCCCCACTGTAAAGAGTATAGTAAATGAAAAAACTATTAGTAAACCAATCAACATTATAGAAAATGTAAATATATACCCTTTAGTGGAATTTAATTTAATAATGAATGAAAGAAAATTATAGGTATTTATAGGAGGTATTGTGACCATTGGATTAGTAATCTGATTGTTGGAATAGTTACTTGACTATTGTGAATAGTAACATGACTGTTAGAATAGTAATTATACCTCAAAATGAAAAATTGTGACACAAATCACATTTATCATGATTAATTTATGTAAATATAAATATTTTAATTTGAAAAAATATATATCATCTTTGAAAATCCCAAAGAAAATATAAGTACAATTTTAATAAATCATAATTTAATGTATTTCATAAAATTCATAACATTTATATTAAAAATTATAATTACTTATATTAGAAATTTATTTTTATAAAATGAATATCAATTTTTAAATAATCATGTAAATATTTTACAACAGTGATTTTTGGTAATTTTTTGTAATACTTCAATTTTTAGGTGTATTGTTTGAATATAGTTTTTCACCTTTCCAATGTATGTTAAATTACATCATTCATGATTAAATTTTGACAAAATAATTTCTATAAAATGAGGTAAATCCATGATATATTCAATTTGATAAATTATTCATTAAAATAAAATAAACTGAAATTCCAAACCTAAAAAGCATTTTCCAAAACCTAAAGTCAATAGTGATTTCATAAAATACAATATTTTAAATCTTTAAAATATTTTTTTTTAATAAATAAATAAATTATAATTATAGAGAGTTTTAATGTTTTAAAAACCATTATATTATATTTATATAGTATTTAAATTGTACAAAATTCAATATTAAAAATATTACCTTGGTTATATTATTTTATTTATTAAGTTATTCTAAAAATACCCCTCTCTTCATATAAAAATTACCTCACCCCCCCCCTCTAGAAATCCACTCATGACCTACGTTTAAAAGAATAAAATATACCAAAATATTTCCAAAAAAACCCCTTAGTTTCTTTAGGAATGTACTGGAGTTGACAAACTCCATGCTTCAAGGGTGTTTTAGTGTCATACAAGAGAAGCTACATCAAGGATTAAATATGTTTTGATAAACTCCCCTTTTTAATTTTTTTTATTCTCTTACATTATTGCAACCCCTATAAAAAATAAACTTCATAAAACTAATTAGGAAATAATGTTAACATTGTATTATTTATGTTATCCTACTATATGTATCGACTTTTCTATATATAAAAATTTCAAACATCCCATACCCGCTCTCCCAATAATGTCCCATCAAAGGTAAGTTAACCACCTACAGATACAATTCCATGTCAATAAATATAACTATAATAATGGATGGATATGTAGAGTTTTATAAAATATATAAACATGAAATTATATTTATTATATGCTTATGTAATTAATAATACTAATGTATAAATTACATTTAACAAAATATCAAAATCAAGGAAAAACAGGAAATGATTAAGTAAAACATGATACCAAAATGACTACCCTATAACCAAGGAAATTAAGAAATATAATCAATCAAACATAATTTATATATAGGGAAATATATTATAATAATTCACAAATGTATCAAGATTTTATTTAATCGATGTTTATTATTTAGGATGGACAAATGCGGCGAAATAAAGAGGGAATTAATTAAAGAGGACTCTCGAACCAAACTCCCTTTCCTTGGGTATTATATTTTTCACATAAATCCATATAGATATTCCATAAATTTTATTTAAATATAACCTCATTATTCTTCATTTTTATATCAGGGATATACATTTTTAAACCTCTATTTTTAGGCATAATATAATGATTTTTGAAAAAAAAAATTATTTTCTAAAAAAATCTTTAACTTCTCATGTGTTATTTCTTATCCAAAGAAAAAGGATCTCTTATCTAAAAAAAGATCATATTTTTTATTTTTAGAACCCCAAAATTTATTTGTGAATGTATTCCTTATTAAATTTATTGGAAACCCATTCTATTCCACAGTTTATTTGATTTCTATTATTGTGATCTTTTTTATTTGGAATGCATGATTATGTACTTATTATTATATGATGAGTGGGCCCATAATTATATTGACCTCAAATTCATTTTATAATGTGATGTATCTCATGAGATAATTTTTAATATACATCAACAAGAAGATATATTTTTTAGAATGATGATGTTATGATTTTTCAAATATGTTATGTTTGAAAATGATGGTATCATTGTTCACAACAATGTGTGTCATTTTACCACTATGACATGATGTTTAATTTTTATTTATATATATTATAGGAATTTATAAAATATTTACCTCATGATGTTAATTATTGTCCTATTTTTATTATGTGATGTTGATGATTATGCTCCTTGATGTTATATTGACACATGTCCCCTATTCATCCACTTACATTGGTTTTAGATCAACCATTACATTGATGTATATAAACTTGTGATTACATGTACAAATGATAAGGAAAATTTCTATAATGATAAAAAATAATGATTTAAATGAATGTTTAATTTTTTTCTATGTCCATGTTATGTGTGAGAATTTTTTCCCAAGACACTAATCCTTTTGATCTGGTGTTTTTTCTCTATTATGATTTTTATCATAAAAATGATGTGATAGTCATTTAAGAAAATGTTTTGCTGGTATAGTTGGTATTAGAGATACAATTTAGTTAATCTGGAAATTTGGATTAGAAAACATTAGTGTAAACCCTTAGGATATGATTATGTATTTGTAAAAATAGAATAAACTTTATTTTAGAAAAAGGACTAACATGGGGTGCCATAAGTTATTTCGTTAATGTTAATTTCTTAAAATAATAAATTATTAATTCATGATTTTTTACATATTTTTTTAATAAAGTTATGGGAACAAGGAGAAACTAGGCCATCAACCCTTGTGATGTACATTGCGATGATTTCCCAAAGAAAACCCAAATTCAATGGGAGGTGGAGTTAAATATCACATGAGAAATCATAAATATTTGTCTTAGTCTATAAATAATAACCTGAACCATGTGGAAGAAACACTGTCACCCAATTAGTATCAATTATCCACTGGTTCCTTTATGTAAAAATTATTAGCGACATTGAGTGGATATTATGATCCACTTTTTAGGGAATATTTGGTTAAATCAATAGAGAATATCTTTTCTATGCTATGTTGTTTTGAGAAGTAAAAGGTGACTCTAGCTATCTATAATTTTTATACCAAAGATGACTAATGGTGGGTGTTTATGAAGAACTCTAATCCAACGGTTTAAATAGAAGAGATGGAATGGAATGAAATTAATAAAATATTTCTTAACAAGTATTTACCTTGAACTCTTCCAACAATGATGGAGATAGAATTCACTAATCCAAAGAAAAAGGAAGGTGAATCTATCATGACATATGAAAAAACCTCACAAGGCATCTAAGATACCCTTCAGGTTTTGTTTTTAATAATTATATAAAAATGGATATATTATTTATTGGTTTAAAACCACACCATTTAAATGATCTAGATATCTCCAACATTGGAAGATATGAATATTTTGTTCAATATGATCTCAAATTAGAGATATATATTAGAGAACGGCCCCATGGTTATGGAGATAAGAAGAGAAGAATAGAGTTTTGAGATAGAGGGTCAAATGAAAAAGGAGGAAAGAGGATCCAACCACCTTTATGTAATAAGTGTGTGAATAAACATCATGGTAATTTTCTCAAAGGGACTAGAAAATGCTTCAAGTGCAGGATAAAAACCTACCATGATCATGAATGTCAAACATAAATGAAGAATTTGACACACATTATGAATAAAATGAATGATCCACCTAATGTATCACTCATGGATCAATGATTCAACTATAGGGAGAAAATGGACTTTTCAAGCCTATGTACTAATCCATAGATCCTTGGGTGTAATCAATGTCAAGATCTACCAAATACAAAGGTTTAAGGGGGAGCTTATTCTATCACTAATGATTAAGTGGATCGTTAAAATGATGTCATTCAAGGTAAAATTCATAATCACTCAATAATGGAAAATGTTTTATTTGATTTTGGATGTACACATTATTATATATCTAGTATGTTTTATAGAACTATTTTATCAAAGGCATAATACCTTGAAGTATATATATATATTAAAATACATAGATCTAAAATCATTATAAAAAAAGTGTCAGACTCTTCTCTTGTAAGAATTTCTGGGAATATTCTTCTAGTAAATTTTGTAATACATACCTTAGTTTAATTCAACACTATATTGAGCATGGATTAACTCTCTTTGTAGGAACACACATCAACTATAGGAAAAGGAAATCTGTTTTCATATTTCTAACCACCCAATATACCTATAAAAAAGTAATAGAATATCATGAATCTCTTTTTGAAAATCAATCAACGGTGTGGGTGGTGCTGCCATGTGAAGAAGCCAGCTTTCCTCAAAATGTTTGGGTAAAAGGATGGTATCAACCTAGAGGAAATGTAGATTTTAGGGAATACACTGATGTATTTCCTAAAGTGTTTCCCAGACTTCCCCCAAATGATAAGGTAGAGCTGTCAAGAGATATTATAATTGGAGAAACTCCTCTGTCAAAATACCCATATAGTATGGCCCAAACCAAACTAGAAGAGGTAAAGAATAAGTTACAAGAGAATTTGGACAAAGGGTTCATACACCGTAGTGAATATCCTTGGAGTTCACTATTACTCCTTGAAAACAAAAAGGATGGATCAATGTGGATGTGTTTCGGTTATTAGGAGCCTGATAAGATCTCCATAAAGAATAAGTATCCTCTTCCAAGGATTGATGAATTAATAGATCAATTATGAGGATAACAATACTTCTCAAATGTGGATATTTGTTCTAGATATCATCAAATTATGTTTAATAAAGAATATATTCAGAAAATTACTTTATGTACAAGGTATGGGCACTATATGTTCATAGTGATTCCCTCCAGACTCATCAATGACCCTGAAATATTCGTTTTTTATTAGTAGAGTCATTAGATAATCCCTTGAATTTTTTTTGTTAGTAGTACTCAATGATATTCTCATTTACTATAAGCTGATGGTGGAACATGAAGATAATATAAGGATTTTACTGGGGGTATTAATGAAGGATAAACTATACACTAAGTTCATAAATTGTGGATTTTGTATTCAGTTCATCTCATTCATGGGGAACATGATCACAAGTGATGGAATATCTGTGGACCCTTCAAAGATAAAGGCAATACAAAAATATCTTAGAGCCACTAGTGTCAAATAAATCAATAGTTTTCTTGACATATTAAGGTATTAATGATATATTTTTTTGATAAATTGCTCATGATTTTGAAGGCTTCTAACTAAATTAACACGGAAAGGGGTGTAGTATGTCACGATGAATGAATGTGAGGAAAGTTATAAGGATATCAATAAGAGGATAATCACTACCCCTATACTCACACTACCATCAAGGGAAGATGGTTTTGTGATATACATTGATGGTTACAGGAATGAATTGGGTTTTGTAATCATACAGAATGATAATGTGATAGCCTATTTCCCCACAAAAGTTAAAGATATAGGAAAAGAACAAACTAAATTTTTTTTTGGAGTTACCTGTTATGATCTTTTCTATGAATATTTTGTGGAACTACGTGTATAGTAAGAATATCGATCAAAATAGTCTAAATTATATATTCTCACAAAAGGATCTCAATACGTGTTAAAGGATATGGTTAAAGGCTATAATGGACTTCAATTTCTCTATTAACTACTATCCATGAAAGGAAAACAAGGTAGTTGATTCTCTTAGTAGAAAATATCCTACTACTCTATCCATGATGCAGATTGAGAAAGACCCTATATTCATGGATTTTCAAAGGATGGATCATAAAATAATTATGGTAGGGAATAAAACCTACCATTTAAAAATGATTTCCCAACCATTTATCCAAGAGAATGAAAAGGTGGCACAAATGGATGATTAAGAGATATAAATTATAGTGATGTTAGTAAAGGAAGGGAAGCTACAAGTGTTCGAAATTGATGATGATGTTGTGACTCAGTTTTTAATGAGGATTTTTGTGCCTTCATCACCTGATATAAATAAGTGTATTTTGTATAATACACATAGATCCCATTTCTCTATCCATTCTAGAAGTACCAAGATGTACTGTTATTTTGGAGAACAATTCTGGTGGTAAAATGCACGGAAGGATATTGCAGAGTATGTATCAAGGTTCTTGGTATGTCAGCAAGTTAAATTAGAGTGAAAAATTCCAAATGGATGATATAACAATTGCTTATACCACCGTGAAAATGGGAGAAATTCCCCACGGGGTTTGTCACTAGTGACCAGAGACCAATAAAGGAAACAATGTGATATGGGTTATGGTTGACCAACTAACCAGTAATTCCCACCTTATCACTATTCACTTAGATTTATTTGTTGAATATAGTTCCACGATATATATGAAGTAATTGGTGAGGCTACATGGGGTTCCAATTTTGATCATAATTGATTGTGGTCTAAGGTTCACTTCAAAAAATTTGATTAATCTTTTACAAGATTTGTACATTTAATTTAATTTTATCACAACCTATCATTCCCAAGCTAATTGCTATTCTAAAAGGATTATTTGGGAACTCAAGGAAATATTAATTGTCTCCTCAATGAAATATAAAATAGGATGAGATCAACAGATCCCACTGGTTGAGTTTTTATATAACAATATAAGCCACTTGAGTATTCAAATGGATCCTTATGAACCTCTATATGTGAAGTGATGTAGAACTCCCACTTATTAGGATAAAAATTACATACCAAAGATATCTATACTTAAACATGTTCATGTGATGTGAGAGAGGGTTAAATACATTAAACAACAAATAAATTCTTCCCAGAGTTAGCCGAATATCTATTCGAAAAACTATCAAATGGATGTGGAGATTGATGTTGGACAAAAACAATTCCTTCAAATATCACCATAGAAGAGAGGCATTTGGTTTGGAAGGAAAGGGAAACTTAGCCCAAGGTAAATTATCCCTTTTGAGTCATTGATTTCATAGGAGTAGTGGCCTATCAGCTTGAAATTCCACCAATAATATCTCATGTTCTTGATGTGTTCCACATATCACTTTTGATGAAGTACATACTAAACCCCTCACATGTACTGAATCCTGAGGTAGTATAACTGGATAATGGCCTATCAAATGAAGAGAATACAGTGAAAATATTGGACCATATAGACTAATTTCTATGAAATAAGACAACCCACCTTGTCAAGGGGTTGTAGATGAACCATAAGTATGAATAGGTGACATGGGAACCAAAGGAAACACTGAATCAAAAGTATAATTATATATTTTCAACTGATAATATGAGATGAAATTCAATGGATTGAATTTCTCTATTAGTGAAGAATGTAACAACCTTGAGTTTATAAAAGGTATTTTTCGCTTAAAATAGATGATTGTTATAATATACTATATTGTATTATACACATAAAGAAACCAAAAAAAATAATTTCATAAATAAATAATTTTAAATTAATTAGAAACGAAACCAATTAAAATTCCAAAAAAAAATTGACAAAAAATATAAAATAGAATATCTAAAATGAGAAAATATAGATCTCCCCAAACCACTAGAATCATCTCCCTCACTACCAACTCTATAGAAAATAAAAAAAATTAGTAAACTGATCAACATTATAGAAAATGAAATTATAGAATATTGAGATGAATTGTGTTGAATAATTAATAAAAGGATGTAGAAATATTTATAGGAGTTATTGTTACCATTGAATTAGTAATGTGACCTTTAGAATAATAACCTGGTTGTTGGGAATAGTAATCTGACCAATGTAATAGTAATTTAACAAAAAAATAATAAATTTTAATACAGATAACATTTATCATGATTAATTTATGTAAATATAAATATTATATTTTGGAAAAAAATAAATATTAGTACTAAAAATCTCAAAGAAAATAAAAGAACATTTTTAATAAACTGTATTTTAATGTATTTCATAAAATTGATACTTTTTATATTAAAAATTAAAATTACCCACTTTAATTTTTTTTATTAAAATTAATATCATTTTTTAAATCATCACATAAAATTCTTTAAAGGGTTATTTTTTGGTAATTTTTTGAAATACTTCAATTTTTGGGTGAATAGTAAAAATACAGTTGTTCACACTACCAGTGTATCTTAAATAACACCATTCATGATGTAATAATGAACTAATAATTTCTAGAAATTGAGGCTTGTTTGTGATATTTGTAGTTTCACAAATGGTTCATTGAAATAAATTAAACATAAATTCTAAACCTAAAAAAATAATTATCTAAACCCTAAAGTCAAAGTGAGTCCTTAAAATAATAATTTTTAGTTCTTTCCACGTTAAATTTTAATTAAATAATAAATGTAGTTTATAAAGTGTTTTGAAGTATTTAATACAATATATTATATTACAATATGATTTATATTTTATAAAAATCAGTGTTACATGTCTTACCTTTAATATATTATTTTATTTAATATTTTATTCTAAAAATACCCCTCTCCTCAAGTATAAATAACCCGACTCCCTCCCATTGAAAAACCACTCATCCCCCACATTAAAAAGCCTTAAATCTACCAAAATTACCCTATCAAAGATGATTAGGATTCTTAGTAACATTTTGGAGTGAACAAACTCAATACATCAAGGGAGTTTTAGTGTTGTACGTGAGAAGCTACACCAAGATTAAGTAAGTTTCAACTAACTATTTTTTTATTTTAAACTTCTTCTTTATCTCATTGTTTTATGCACACCATTTCAAAACCAAATATTATAAGATTAATTATTCAGTATTTTAAAAATATATTTATTATGTTTACCTACTATAAGAATCATATTTCCTTTATATAAATATTCCAAACATCCCTTTTCTGCTCTACTGATAATGTCACATCAAAGGTCAGTTAACCACCTACGAATACATTTTTGTGTCAATGCTTATAACCATTATCATGGATGAATATTATTTATTATAAATAATATATAAACATTTAATTATATTTATTATAATATTATTTTTTATTTATTCAAATTTGTGAATTACATTTAACAAAATAGATAAATTGAAAGAAAATTAGAAATTTAAGTAAAATTTGATACCAAAATAAATACCCTATAAAAATTTAAATTAAAAAATATAATAAAATTAATATAATTGATAAATAGTTTTTATTATTATAATAATTCACTTTTTTATTTATGTTTTAATAAATCTTTGATTATTATTCAGGAGGGGAAAAATTAATGAAATTATGAATGAATTAATTTAAGAGGATTCCCAAACCCAACTACCTATCTTTTGGTATTCCTATTTCACATAAATTTCTATACAAATATTGGTGTTATTTTCCATAAATATCACTTCATTATTAATAAAAAATTCTATGATATACATGTTTCCACTGTGATTTTTAACCCAAATACAATGACTTTCTAAAAAGAAATATCATTCCAAAAGAAATATTTTAATCCTGATGTATCGTTTCTTATCCAAATAAAAATGATATATTATCCCATAGTATGATTTCAATTTATCTATTGGCGACCCAAAATTTTATGGATGAATGTATCATTCATTAAATCCTTATGAAGTCCACTTTTTTCTAAGAGATATTTCATGACAATGAGCGTTATACATTCTATGTGGAATTCTTGATTATGTGAATATTATGATGTGATGGGTGGGAACAAAATTATATAACCCACTAATTCGTTAGGTAATGTGATGTATCTCATGAGATATTGTGTAATATTTCTGAACATGATGGTAGTATTGTTCACAATGATGATGTTAATACTATCCACAAATGTTAGGTGTGAACATGATGCTATCTTTGTTCACAACTATGTCTGGTATTTGAACACTATAACATGATGTTTAATTTTTATGCATTCCCACATTCCATTACTTTATCATATATTTAACTCATGATGTTTAGGATTGTTATATTCATATGATATGATTATTATTATTATGATCACTCATGTTATATTGATTCAAGTCCCTTATTCACCCTCTTACTGGGATTTTAGCTCACCCCTTTCTTTAATGTATATCCTCAAGTGATTACATGTATTGAAATAATGAAATTTTTTAGAATGTTAAATAAGAAATATTTATATAATTTTTTTTGTTTTAGTGTTTCAAAGTTATGTATTATCCTAATATTCCCAACACAGTAAACCTTTTGATCTTGGATTCTTATCTCTATTGTGTTGTTTTTGTTAAAAATGATGAAATAGTCATGTAAAAAATTGGGTTGCTATTAAAATTATCTCAAAATATTTCTAATAAGCTTATAAATGATACATATCAAATATTTTCAACTATTTATCATTTTTTCATGATAAATTGGCAACCTTACAACTAAGGGAATGAGTACATGTAGAAATGTCCCTCAAAACATTCCTATAAAATTTTTCCTCCTCTACCCCTTCCAACCCATTATTTTCCCTCAATCTCTGGTAACATCCTGACCTAGATACCACAAAATTGGGTCCCAAGATAGTGGGTCACATGGTGTTAAGTTCATCCCCCATATACTAGAGTCATCAGACTAGTAGAGAGGGCATATAATGTGTCTTTTGAGAGACTGTATCCTTTTGTTAAATTTTAACATAGTTGTGGTAAACATATTATTCAATAGATGAAGTGGGGGAGAAATCATAAAGAAGATAAATACACAAGACATGAATTTATAGACAATTCCAAAAGTAATATCATCTATAATTATTATCATCTCATGTCTCTACAAAACGTCCAAAATAGGTATACCAACATCCAATACAATACATGTATCAAAATTCGAAAAAAAAGACAAAAATAATATCCTATCTAGAATCATGAGCCTTCGATCAGTCCTATACTCGCATAATCCTTATAATAAAACAAATAAATCCACATAATTTCGTCCTTTTCTTCATTCCTTACCTTCATCCGTATAGTTCATCCCGGTGACCAATAGTGGTCTGAACAGGTTGTGAGATAACACTCAGTGGGCTTCCACCAATAACGTTTATAAAAAATCTAGTCTATGAAATACAAGATAATAAGTTTTCAATATATATCAAATGTATAATAGGAATGAAACAAATTTCCCATTGTATATATGATTCATGTAATGTGATACTCTCTATCCAAACAAGGCTCTTTGTAAAATATTTTCAGGCTCCCACACATGGGTGAACAAGTAAAATATGAATAAATAAGTTATACTTTGTAGTCCACACACTAGGTTCAAATACCCATACCCGTGCTATCTTCAATCATAGAAGAATATATCAATCATGTTCATTCCATATAAACAAGGTTAAACCCTTACCATGCCCATGTCAAATAATCTGATATATAACACTCATTATGACCATTCCATAAAATCAAGTAATCCACAACAGTTGTGTTTTGTAATAAAAAGTGTCAGAAAATAATGTTCTGGATTTAAGGTATAGAAGACCAACGCATCCTCATCGAGTCCCAGGAGAATCTCGATGGAATCTTGATTAATACTTTGGTGTAAAATAAGATTCTTGTCAACATCACATGTCTAATTCAAGTCCATGAAATCCACATCCATGGGGTAGGAAGGCCCAAGGCATCCTACCAAATCAAGACCCAAGGATGAAATATATCCAATTCATCTAGTACCGCAATTAAGATCCATGAGAGAAAAATGCATGGAATCTAATGGAATTAGGATCTATCATATAACAACCAAGGCATCCATAACAATTTAAATTCATTATTTCATTATATTCATCAAATCACATTTCATGAGTTTACCCACTCATATTAAAATCCCATATAAAAAATCAATAAAATGAAATAACAATCAAAGGAGGAGACATCCATATCCTATTTAACTCAATTCCATAATATCAATTTATAATTCCTTCTCTATGTAGGGAAGATCACACACATCCCATTAGTGGTATAATAATAGGAAAATTTATGGGCACACCCCATGGGTAGCATAGATTGGGAGAAAACATCCCTAAAACTCAAAGTAACAAGAGGTTATCTTCAATAGTTTCCAATCCATCCAATTAAACAATTTAATAAATTAAATGGCCTCCAATGAAAACTCTTTCACATAGAATAATGGACACTATGTGTAACACCCCAGGTAAATAAAGAATATGACATTTTCATATTTATCCATATTTGTGAATAAAATATTAATATGACTTTAAAGGGGATGCTATGCTCGATGGCGTACCCAATATGCAACAACGAGTTTCTTGGGAATCTTATGTTGCACTCTAATAATAAAATAATATTATTTTAAATGGTAGTTAACATATAGCCGTTGTATTGGAAGGAATGGATATAAATAACTTAAACATGATTATATATGTTTTTAAATGTTTTTACATTTATCCAATAAAAGATAATGGCTTAAAATACGGAAAGAATTCAATTTTAGGCGTATATGCCCTAGTTTTCACTAAAGGTTCACTTATCACCTTTTGATGTTGAACCATCATTAAATATAGTTTTGTTCACTCATAAACATTCTTTTGGACCAAATACAACTCTTATTAATAATCGGGACATCAAAATTTACTTTGTGTAAATTTTTGGTATCTTTCCGATAAAGTTCATTTTTTTAATGAATAGTGTAAAATGTTGTATTTTAATTCAAAACCTATTTTTAATCTAATTTATTTATATGATTAGATTATCTTTTGAATTGGTTTTAAAGTGAAATTAGAATATATTTTTACCATTAAATCCAATAGTGGTCGTTGGAATTAATTTCACTTTGAAATCAGACTTAAACCAGTGTCAATCTTTTGATACTTATTGTTTCATAAAAACACGCTATTTTCTCTGACAGTGGGATTTAATTATTAAATTAATTAATGTGACTTATATGTTTTTAATTTTGTAAAATAGACTTCATTTTTGAATTCGGAATATCAAATATAGCTTATGGTGAATTTTTGGGATTTTTCTGAAAAACATCAATTTTGGATGAATAGTGACACCACTAAGTGGTACTTATAAAAACTGATTTTTCCGTTTAAATGAAATTTTTCCGTCTTTGTGTTTTAAATTTCAAAAATCCGACATACATGGTTTTCATTAAGAAGTAAAATGTGGTTCAATGGGATAAAAATAATTTTTTGGTGAATAGTAACTTATAATGTTTTTAATCGTGATTAGAGGTAATTAGTGTAATTTAAGGTAAAAATGATATTATAAAAATGTGAAAACACCATGACACTTGTCCTAACATTATTGGATGAGTAATTGCCGACCCAGAAAATCCATGGGTCAACTTGGGGACCCCATGGAGCCACTTTGGTTGGGAAATGACATAAATAACTTTTTATTTAATGTTAAAGTAAAAATGACACAAACTTGAGTTGTTTTAAGAAAACAATTTTTACATGGGGTTATAATGGTAAGATTTTGGATTATAAATAGTAATTGGGAATATAAAATGATTTCCTACATCATAGTATTTTTTTATAATTTTTAGACACTAAATAAATTAAATTATTTATGACATCATGATGATTCAGCGATGACCTCATTATTTAACGATTTAAATAAAATGGAAAGATAATGTAAAATCTATGAACTACACATTTCCAAAACTTATTTAATGGGTGGATTTCGAACCCTTAACACCTTATCGACGAATTATATCAATGTGGGACCTTTTAAAACCGAAACACATTTTCAAATAAAGTAATATTTCTTACTTTCCAAAAGTGCCCCTCCTCTCCTCTTATAAAAGGCCCCCACCTCTACCTCATTTCACACACTCCTCAAGCCTTTGGCTCGGCCAACACCTGCCCATTTACGCTCTCCACATCCCTCTCCTCATCCTAGAGGATTCCCTTTGGGAAGAATCCTTTCAAAGGAAGCCTTTAGGCTCAAATCAAAAGGAGTTACACTTTTAAAGGTAATTCATTCTCTCATGTTCATTTGTTTTATTTTGCTTCTCCAACCCCCTAAACTCTTTTTATTTACTTCTTTTGTAAAACCACCAGTATCTTAAATATACTAGGATGTTGTTATAAGATTTATTCGAGCTACACTCTCACACAACTACATCAAATGGTTAAAGAACATACGGTTTCCGTGGATGGAGAAATTCTGCCTCCCGAAACGATGATTGTTCAATACTCATTTAACACCTTCAAAGGTGGCCATTATGATGTCACTATTTTTATATATGATATATAATATGTTTATATTTTCCTTAAGCTTCTTTTTTTCATTTTTGGCATACCTTTATGGTTTCCATTATGGGTAAACGCGATATCTTCATTTAAGGAAGTGCGGACTACCGCCCCCTCAAAGTGATTTGATTCGTTAAATACCATATGTGGGACATATACAGGATGGAACTATGATATTATATATGATATTATACTGGAATTATAATATACCTTTATATCATTATTATTCCATTCTATAAAATACGAAATAGAAATGAAAGTAGCGTTCATGCGTACGTACGACTTACCGTCTCCATGAACGGTGTATTTCATTTCTTACCTCTAAATGATTATGTAATGTTATAAATGCATGCATGTACTGGATATATATGAAATATATGATATCAAAATCATGAATACAATTCTGGATATAATAAACATTTGGCCACACGAACAACATGTAATTGTAAGAAGTCCACTTTCGACTTAAGAACCAAATATCAGCAAAACAAATATTATTAACTTAAATGATTACATAATGTTTATGACATGGTAATAAGTGATATAAAAGGAATAATGAACTTGAAAAAGGTTCTTAAGGAATTATAAATTAACTCAAGTTTATTATTCAGGAGATTAAAGAACGATCGAGTCAAGTCGGACCCGAGGTAAGGGATCCTACTCCTCTCTTTCTTTTTAAGTACACACTTTTATGTCATTCCTTTTAAAGCTCATATTTCTTGTTATTGGGATGATCTTTTATATTACACTTACTGTAATTTTTATGTTCATGTGATGAGAGACCCTATTCTCTCTCATCAATCCATTTTGGATGTTTTGAGTGGCGCTGTTAGGCTGCCGAACTTTCGAAAGAGATCTAACCTCTCTCTTTCTTTTTAAGTACTCTCCTTTATGTCACTTCTTTTAAGATCCTCTTTGTAATGTTGGGGTATGTTCTTTTATACTCCTCTTGCTTTACATTTTATTTTAATGTGATTAGATACCCTATTTGATCTCATCAATCCATATTCAGAAGTTTTATGTGGCGCCGTTAGGCTGCCGAGTTTTCGTAAGGGATTTTTCATCTCACTTTTATTCCCGTGAGATTTATGCTACATTTTCCACAAATTCCATTGAGTGGTGTATGTACTGCCCATTATTCTAATCTTTGTGTAATATACTTTCGTTTATGAGTATTTACAACAATGATCTATTGTCCCTCTTTCATGGGGTGTATGTCTTGAAAGATACCCAAGTCGGTAAGGGAACCTTTCACCCTCCTTTTTTTTAAAAGACTTCTTTTGTTGGGTCTTTTAATTTACATATTGTTATGTTGGGATATGTTCTCATATATCCTTATTGATGTAAATTTTATGTCCAAGTGATGAGATACACTTTTTATCTCTCACCATCTCATTTTGATGTGATGCCATTAGGCTGTCAAGGAAACTTTTTAACCCAATTTCGATTTCTTTGGGTTCAACATGTAGTCATTGAATATGTCAACCATTGAATATGTGTGAATGACCTTTTATTGTTTTACACTTAATATCCACTTATATTTGGTGTATTTATTTTTTTCACACATATTTTTGAGATTGATTTGTCCTTGATTTAAGGATACCTTCTTTATAAGGGATTTCATCACATTTGACATTTCTATTGAGGGTTCATTGTTGTTATGCACCAATTCACTCTTATATGGTGTATATACTGTCCTTTGGAGTATTATATCATGAATCCATTTATTCTCATGATATTATAAAGTTCTGACTAAATGTTATTCCTCAATTATTGTATTCAAGTGTCACTAATTTTGTTAAAACCCCTTTAACCAAAATATCGTTTTAAATGTTTTAATTATTTGTTCTTATTAATATCCATGTTTTCAAAATGGTTTTTAGGATTTATTTATATGGATATTAATGGTTTAAAATTTTAAGCTTCAAGGTGGTATGGGACACTTTTATTCAAAAATCTCTTTATTAAATGTTTTAAATGGTTTTGGAAATGGTTTCTTTTTGAATGGATTCATTATTTCAATATACTAAAATGTTATATTGTGATTGAAATGTGGAAATGTTATGTTTCCTTTATGCATGTTTTATGTGATACATTTATGTTATGGTTCTTGGGAATTGTTATGAAAACGAGTGGTTCCGTGATAAACTAAGGGCGGGTGAGCCCGATATAGCTCTCCAATGCATTGGGTAACGCGAAGGAGTGAAATGTTAAGGTTTCTCCGAAGAGATTTAGGTAATATACTGTGATGGGTATTCCAAACGTAACCAAGAGGGTTACTCCCTATGTAAGAATGTTATGAATGCCTCAAGTTACCTTTATGTCATATGATTTCTATGATTTTATGAGGTATGTTAAAGTGCCTATGTTTTATGGGTAAAGTATGATTTCATTCTAATGTATATATGAACTCATGTTTCCTTTCCATATTTTTATAACTCTTACTGAGCTTTTTATGCTCATCCAATGTTTTTGAAATGTTTATCACAGGTCAAGGGAAAGGTACATGATGTGATGATAGTGTCAAGGATGTGTCAAGAAAGAATCCGTGTTATATTTTAAATATGTTTCCATTGATGGGAAGAATGAATACTGTCTTTTATGTAACCACTTTGTTTAAATGTGGAATGTAATGCAAGTTTCATGATCTAATTCTCTAAAACTCTAAACCTGAAAAGATCCTCAATGTGTAATCTTGTAATAACTCAAGATTATGTAATTTTTAAGGTCGGGGCCTTATAGTTTGTATCAGAGGTTGGTTTAGATAACTTTAGAGGTTAGGGTATTCTTTAAGCATAAGTGACATTACCATAATGGTTATGATTTCAGAAAGAGTACTTGTTTTAGATAAAGTTAATGAGTAAGTATATCTTAGTGTTTATCTTCCTCATTAGTACATGATGGTTATTTTGATATACTCACACTGACCTTTTTGGTTTTAGTAAATGGCTGGATCTAGCAGGCACCAAAGTGACAATGGGTTTGAATGAAACTGTGTTGGTTCTCTGATTAAGAGACTGGATGAGATGGGGGATTCAATGAGGAATCTCATGGTTGTTCTAAACCAACTATCATGGAGTCATGATAAACCACTTCAACCTTGGTGAGTTCTCTAATGCATCATGTACGAGATGGCCAACTCGATGTGGAAATTCAGGTAATAATTATTAAGGTAACCATTAGGGTTTATATGATCCTTACTTTTTAGGTAATTATGGGTTACTCTATGATATGATGGAAAATGAAAGGAATGAGACAAACTTGAGGTTAAAATATGTTATGATTATTTTTGAAGATTTTATCTCATTTTGGGGAATGTTTTAAGAATTATATAGTTTTGGAAAAAGGACAACACACAGACCGTGTGACAACCCGTCGCGTCGGACAAAGCTGCGGGAATCGAACCCACAACCAAAGTGCGACTGGTATTTATCGCCTACCACTGGACTATGTGAAGTCCCTGGTTAGTTTGACCGATTCTTTTTAGTTATATGATTTTATGAATTAAGAGTAAGTTGATTTTGGGTTATTTATGAAAATGATTAACCTATCATGGAGGATATGTGATTAGGTTAATTACTTTTCAATACGAGACTTTAGGAGCAACTGATGTTGTTTGGAGATAAATGTTACGATTTAACTTGGTAGACTATGTGACTAAATTCTTCAAATATTTGGGTTTCAATCTTATTTTGGTTTACTTTGAAGAATTTTATGGACAAATGGTCCTCGTTGATCTTTGGGTTTTGTTGGACAAATTTTGGAGATTAAGAATAGATTTTCTTTTTATGAAGGGTTATCCTTTTCTGGATTATCAGATCTTGTACTAGCCTTTTTGGTTTTGGTTTTGGTTAAAGAATAAAGACATGGGATGTATATAGTTCTCTTTTTTGGATTAGGTGACTCTCTAGAAGTTGATTATAGTACTCTTAATGCGAACAAGTCTCCCTAAATACTCGTCTTTTGGAAAACAAATATGAGTTTGATTAAGGAATCAAGTAAAAGTTGAAAGACAACATGATAAGTGATTATGTTTCCTTATGAATAAATTCCTGAATAAAAAGTAACTTAAAACAAAAATGTTGACTATTAACTTTTCCTACTGGGGAATCGAATACCGTTTAACCCATCACAATTTTGTGATTTTCTTGTTGTTAACTTTCTCCTAAACATGTTTTCTATCACTCTCCATCATAACATGACCCATTGTTTTTTCCTCCATGTCCATATTTTCATACTTGGAATCCTAGTATGGGTTAACTCGAGTGACCTTTGTACTTATCTCTTTTTGTTTTAAAGTGTTTGTTTTACCGACTTTTGTTCTGATGTGGGACTTTCAAGGATGTTTCCAAGCTCAATTTTAAAAAAAATTGCGAGGACGCAATTCCCAAAAGGGGGGAAGGATGTAACACCCCAGGTAAATAAAGAATATGACATTTTCATATTTATCCATATTTTTGAATAAAATATTAATATGACTTTAAAGGGGATGCTATGCTCGATGGCGTACCCAATATGCAACAACGAGTTTCTTGGGAATCTTACGTTGCACTCTAATAATAAAATAATATTATTTTAAATGGTAGTTAACATGTAGCCATTGTATTGGCAGGAATGGATAGAAATAACTAAAACATGATTATATATGTTTTTAAATGTTTTTACATTTATCCAATAAAAGATAATGGCTTAAAATACGGAAAGAATTCAATTTTAGGCGTATATGCCCTAGTTTTCACTAAAGGTTCACTTATCACCTTTTGATGTTGAACCATCATTAAATATAGTTTTGTTCACTCATAAACATTCTTTTGGACTAAATACAACTCTTATTAAGAATCGGGACATCAAAATTTACTTTGTGTAAATTTTTGGTATCTTTCCGATAAAGTTCATTTTTTTAATGAATAGTGTAAAATGTTGTATTTTAATTCAAAACCACTTTTTAATCTAATTTATTTATATGATTAGATTATCTTTTTAATTGGTTTTAAAGTGAAATTAGAATATATTTTTACCATTAAATCCAATAGTGGTCGTTGGAATTAATTTCACTTTGAAATCAGACTTAAACCAGTGTCAATCTTTTGATACTTATTGTTTCATAAAAACACGCTATTTGCTCTGACAGCGGGATTTAATTATTAAATTAATTAATGTGACTTATATGTTTTGAATTTTGTAAAATAGACTTCATTTTTGAATTCGGAATATCAAATATAGCTTATGGTGAATTTTTGGGATTTTTCTGAAAAACATCAATTTTTGATGAATAGTGACACCACTAAGTGGTACTTATAAAAACTGATTTTTCCGTTTAAATGAAATTTTGCCGTCTTTGAGTTTTGAATTTTGAAAATCCGACATACATGGTTTTCATTAAGAATTAAAATGTGGTTCAATGGGATAAAAATAATTTTTTGTTGAATAGTAACTTATTAAGTTTTTAATCGCGATTAGAGGTAATTAGTGTAATTTAAGGTAAAAATGATATTATAAAAATGTGAAAACATCATGACACTTGTCCTACCACTATTGTATGAGTAATGGCCGACCAAGACAAGCCATGGGTCAACTTGGGGACCCCATGGAGCCACTTTGGATGGGAAATGACATAAATAACTTTTTATTTAATGTTAAAGTAAAAATGACACAAACTTGAGTTGTTTTAAGAAAACAATTTTTACATGGGGTTATAAAGATCGGATTTTTGATTATAAATAGTCATTGGAAGGATAAAAAGATTTCCTACATCATAGTATTTTGTTTATAATTTTTAGACACTAAATAAATTAAATTATTTATGACATCATGATGATAGAGCGATGACCTCATTATTTAACGATTTAAATAAAATGGAAAGATAATGTAAAATATATGAACTACACATGTCCAAAACTTATTTTATGGGTGGATTTCGAACCCTTAACACCTTATCCACGAATTATATCAATGTGGGACCTTTTAAAACCTAAAAAAAATTTCAAATAAAGTAATATTTCTTACTTTCCAAAAGTGCCCCTCCTCTCCGCTTATAAAAGGCCCCCACCTCTACCTAATTTCACACACTCCTCAAGCCTTTGGCTCGGCCAACCCCTGCCCATTTACTCTCTCCAAATCCCTCTCCTAATCCTAGAGGATTCCCTTTGGGATGAATCCTTTAAAAGGAAGCCTTTTGGCTCAAATCAAAAGGAGTTGCACTTTTAAAGGTAATTCATTCTCTCATGTTCATTTGTTTTATTTTTCTTCTCCAACCCCCTAAACTCTTTTTATTTACTTCTTTTGTAACAACACCATTATATTCAATGTACTGGGATGTTGTTATAAGATTTATTCAAGCTACACTATCACACAACTACATCAAATGGTTAAAAAACATACGGTTTCCGTGGATGGCGAAATTCTGCCTCCCGAAACGATGATTGTTCAATACTCATTTAACACCTTCAAAGGTGGCCATTATGATGTCACTATTTTTATATATGATATATAATATGTTTATGTTTTCCTTAAGCTTCTGTTTTTTTTCATTTTTGTCATACCTTTATGGTTTCCATTATGGGTAAATGTGATATCTTCATTTAAGGAAGTGCGGACTACCGCCCCCTCAAAGTGATTTGATTCGTTAAATACCATATGTGGGACGTATACAGGATGGAACTATGATATTATATATTATATTATACTGGAATTATAATATACCTTTATATCATTATTATTCCATTCTATAAAATACGAAATAGAAATGAAAGTAGCGTTCATGCGTACGTACGGCTTACCGTCTCCATGAACGGTGCATTTCATTTCTTACCTCTAAATGATTATGTAATGTTATAAATGCATGAATTTACTGGATATATATGAAATATATGATATCTACATCATGAATACACTTCTGGATATAATAAACATTTTTCCACACAAACAACATGTAATTGTAAGAAGTCCACTTTCGACTTAAGAACCAAATATCTGCAAAACAAATATTATTAACTTAAATGATTACATAATGTTTATGACATGGTAATAAGTGATATAAAAGGAATAATGAACTTGAAAAAGGTTCTTAAGGAATTATAAATTAACTCAAGTTTATTATTTAGGAGATTAAATAACGATCGAGTCAAGTCGGACCCGAGGTAAGGGATCCTACTCCTCTCTTTCTTTTTAAGTACACACTTTTATGTCATTCCTTTTAAAGCTTATCTTTCTTGTTATTGGGATGATCTTTTATATTAAACATACTTTAATTTTTATGTTCATGTGATTAGAGACCCTATTCTATATCATCAATCCATTTTGGATGTTTTGAGTGGCGCTGTTAGGCTGCCGAACTTTCGAAAGAGATCTAACCTCTCTCTTTCTTTTTAAGTACTCTCCTTTATGTCACTTTATTTAAGCTCCTCTTTGTAATTTTGGGGGTTGTTCTTTTATATTCCTCTTTCTTTACATTTTATTGTAATGTGATGAGATACCCTATTTGATCTCATCAATCCATATTCGGAAGTTTTATGTGGCGCCATTAGGCTGCCGAGTTTTCGTAAGGGATTTTTCATCTCACTTTTATTCCCGTGAGATTTCTGCTACATTTGCCACAAATTCCATTGAGTGGTGTATGTACTTCCCATTATTCTACTCTTTGTGTAATATACTTTCGTTTATGAGTATTTACAACAATGATCTATTGTCCCTCTTTCATGGGGTGTATGTCTTGAAAGATACCCAAGTCGGTAAGGGAACCTTTCACCCTCCTCTTTTTTAAAAGACTTCTTTTGTTGGGTCTTTTAATTTACATATTGTTATGTTGGGATATGTTCTCATATATCCTTATTGATGTAAATTTTATGTCCAAGTGATTAGATACACTTTTTATCTCTCACCAACTCATTTTGATGTGATGTCGTTAGGCTGTCAAGGGAACTTTTTAACCCAATTTCGATTTCTTTGGGATCAACATGTAGTCATTGAATATGTCAACCATTGAATATGTGTGAATGACCTTTTATTGTTTTACACTTAATATCCACTTATATTGGGTGTATTTATATTTTTCACACATATTTTGGAGATTGATTTGTCCTTAATTTAAGGATACCTTCTTTATAAGTGATTTCATCACATTTGATATTTCTATTGAGGGTTCATTGTTGTTATGAACCAATTCACTCTTATATGGTTTATATACTGTCCTTTGGAGTATTATATCATGAATCCATTTATTCTCATGATATTATAAAGTTCTGACTAAATGTTATTCCTCAATTATTTTATTCAAGTGTCACTAATTTTGGTAAAACCCCTTTAACCAAAATATCATTTTAAATGTTTTAATTATTTGTTCTTATTAATATCTATGTTTTCAAAATGGTTTTAATGATTTATTTATATGGATATTAATGGTTTAAAATTTTAAGCTTCAAGGTGGTATGGGACACTTTGATTCAAAAATATCTTTATTAAATGTTTTAAATGGTTTTGGAAATGGTTTCTTTTTGAATGGATTCATTATTTCAATATACTAAAATGTTATATTGTGATTGAAATGTGGAAATGTTATGTTTCCTTTATGCATGTTTTATGTGATACATTTATGTTATGGTTCTTGGGCATTGTTATGAAAACGGGTGGTTCCGTGATAAACTAAGGGCGGGTGAGCCCGATATAGCTCTCCAATTCATTGGGTAACGCGAAGGAGTGAAACGTTAAGGTTTCTCCGAAGAGATTTAGGGAATATACTGTGATGGGTATTCCAAACATAACCAAGAGGGTTACTCCCTACATAAGAATGTTACAAATGCCTCAAGTTACCTTTATGTCATATGATTTCTATGATTTTATGAGGTATGTTAAAGTGCCTATGTTTTATGGGTAAAGTATTATTTCATTCTAATGTATATATGAACTCATGTTTCCTTTCCATATTTTTATAACTCTTACTGAGCTTTTTATGCTCATCCCAAGTTTTTGAAATGTTTTTCACAGGTCAAGGGAAAGGTACATGATGTGATGATAGTGTCAAGGATGTGTCAAGAAAGAATCCGTGTTATATTTTAAATATGTTTCCGTTGATGGGAAGAATGAATACTGTCTTTTATGTAACCACTTTGTTTAAATGTGGAATGTAATGCAAGTTTCATGATCTAATTCTCTAAAACTCTAAACCTGAAAAGATCCTCAATGTGTAATCTTGTAATAACTCAAGATTAAGTAAGGTTTAAGGCCAGGTCCTTATACTATGGCTATAAAACACCAAATTTCAAGAGAATGGAATAGAAAAAATACCGTAGGTTTATAGTAGAGAACTTGTACATTGTCTGATTCTAATTTGATCTAGATCAGATGAAAATTGATGAAAAATGAATAACATAGAAATAGATCATATTAGCTTTACCCTAAAAAACTCCATCAAGGGGGTGATAAATGAATAATGACAGAAGATGAACAGGGAACTCACCAGAATTTATCCAAAAAGACAAATGGTGGATTAAATATATTATAAAACATAAAACGAGAGAAAACCATACCTCTTTCCTTCCATGGTGATCCTGTGAGAGAGATATAGAGGAGGGTGAGGATTTAATCAGAAATAAGGAGGTCTCTTCCTCTTAATTTAAAAATTAGTATTAGGAATTTTCATGATGTGTAAATGATTTACACGTCATATAAATATCGAGTTCTTGCTCTGAAAGAAAAACCCTTAAACAACATGAAATTTTCTAGCTAGACCATTACAAATCATGTATTCGATACACACTGGGAATCCTAGTTATAAGGAATGAAAATTGGACTACAACCAACCAATAACCCTCAGGAATATTCGTTTCCAAAAAACTACCCAACAGACCCATAGAAAAGCATAGTCTCTAATCTATCAAGAATGAAAATAATATTTAACCATAAAAAAACATCCATACCTCATGAAAAAACCCAAGATCTTAAAATATCCCCCATTAAATAAATTCATCTTGAATTGTCCCTTCCAAGGCTGGTCAAGAATTTCTTGAGAATAACTCCATCCAACGAGTATGTACTTCATCATGCTGCCCCCATGTATCGTCATATAAATTGTTGGGATTCATTTACACATGTACTAGAGGAACTGACTGACCTCATATAACCTCAATGATCTTATAAACAATATGTATATGATTATTTTCAAAGGAAACATATACATTTACCATCACATAATTCTTATATAAGGTATGGGATGAGTCTAAGTGTTAAAGATGTACCTGAGATACGTGAAAGGCATCATTCATGGCCCAATAACTCTGATGTAATATCAACTAATAGGTTATTGGCCAGACACTTTAATGAATTTTGAATGACTCGCAATATTATGGTTAAAGCTTACCTTGTCTCCTAATTTGTATGTATCCCTACCTCATTGAGATATGTAAAAAGTATTTGTTCATGAACTCAAACACTAGAGTCCATTATCAGTGATAAGTATATGATTTATGTCGAGACTATGTCATAGACATCTACTTTATGATCAGATCAACCCTATCAGAAATCCCCTCTATGATACGCACTCCCAATAAAGCTACCTCACCTACATCTAACAATTAGTGATGTTATTAGCATGGACAACCATACAAATCCCTATATGGTTTGATCTGTATAGACTCCTAAAAACTGTTATTGTCTGTGAAGTCAAATAGGGGTATATTCCTTTCCCAAGAGCCCCCAAAATCAATGACACCTGATCTCAGCATGTACTCAAGCACCAGAATCATTTTCTCTAACTGTCCATCAATCTTAGGGTGGTATGATGTGATGATAAGAACCTGTGTACCAAAATCCCTCTAAAGCTATTCTATAAAAGAGATGAAAACTAATCGTCCCTATCTAATAAAATAGTCTGAGGAATATCATGAATTCATACTATCTACCAGATATAAAATCTCTCATTCTCATTCACATTGAAGTTCTCCATGATCAAAAATAAATGAACAACCTTACCAAGAATTTCACAACAACCCAAACAATATCACGTCTTCAAGGAGACCTCCGTAACACAGTCCTGAAATCCATTGTGAACTCATCCCATTTCCACTCAGAAATGGGTAACAACTATAAAGATCTAACAGGTCACTATTGTTCCAACATCACCTACTAACAGGTGGAATATCTTGTAACAAAACTAGAAACCCCATCTTTCATTCCCAACCACCAGTACAAAAATCACGAGTCATGGAATATCTTGTTATCATCGGGATGTACTACAAAATTGAGGCATGAAACTCCCACATTATGTCCTTTAATATGTCTAATGAAACCCAAACAAGACCATGTATATGAATGATATTTTCCTCTTCAACAGTATAATAATGGGGAGGGTCCTCACATTATATACTCTCTCGTATTACTAGGCCCTCATAATCTGATAGCTACCTCATCTTCACTCTATCAAGAAAAGTAGAGGTAATTTCTAAAGATGAAAGAAAAATTTTCCCTTGACTATACTGCACCTCTATGCACATCTCTAATAACTAATCCATGAGCCTCCACTCACTATTGGCTTTTTGAACTGCCTATATCTATGTTCTCATACTCTGTGCATCAACCAGAACATTTCCCTATACAGGCTTATGTCCATTATCAAATTCAAAAGACTGTAGGTACTGAAACTGCCTTCAATTCCTCAAATTCAGATCACGTTATGTAGATATATATTTTTTATTCTTTGTATGCCAAGAATATGTTCTCCCAGTAAGTAATGTATCCAACAATGAATATCATGAAAAACTTTAGTAAACAAAAGATATTGTTTCATTTATTTCATATCGTGTGGCCTCAACTGATGATACATATACATCATGACTCTATCTACGTGCTTTTGAATTTCACCTACACCAATACATGATGCATCAGAATACATAGTGTAACATTTATATAACTCTTGAATAATTTTTACTACCATTGAATTTAATCTCCCTTTTATCTTCATAAATACTTTCTCATTGGTATCTATCCATACAAACTTCACATCCTTCACATTCAAGTCCATTAGTGGGTTTTCTAATTATGAAAATCCCTATATGAAATGCCAATAATTTCCATATAGCCCCAAGAAACGTCATATATCAAATATGTTGTTGGATTCTATAAGGAAAAAATAGGTCCAATATTCTCTAGGTTAACTAATACTATTGTCTCTGAGATAATATGACCCAGGAAATGAATATTATCCATCCAAATCTTATACATTGTGATATTAGAATATTACTGATTATAAATTAGTGTATATAAAAAACTCAAAAAGATTTGGAAAGGTCACACCTATTTTGAAAATACACCAAGACATAATCCATGAAAACTTCCAAAAATGAATCCAAATAAAGGTGGAAAAGTCATTTATTCAGCACCATAAAATCCACTGGTATGTTCATGAGACAGATTAACATTACCAGATACTCATATAAACTATATCTTATTTGAAAATCTATATGAGTTATGTCTGTAAGTTGAACATGCACCTATGGATATCGAAATCTCAAATGAATTTTTTAGAATACTTGAGGTCCTTAGTGGTGATCAAAATTTCCATATCTCCATGGTAAGTGATATCAATTATTAACCATCAAATGGTTAAATTTTATGTAATCCATACATAGTCTTAGGGTATCATCCATATTTTTCACAAAAAGGACTAGTGAACTGCATGGAGAACTACTGTTTCATATAAACCCATTTTCCACCAAGTCCTGGAGATTCATCGTTTTGTCTTACAGCTCTGAAGTATCCATCTTTTAATGAGTTAAATCCTCCTGATGTGATCCCTTATCATCCAGATATAATATAGAAATATGGGTTTTCATCATTCCTAACCCATGATTCTCATATCTGTCTCATCTTACCTTAACATATCATTCACCCTTATTAATAAAAACTCATCCCTCTAGTGATGTCAAAGTCACCATTAATTAATATAAATCAACGTAGGCTTGATAAGAAACTAGATAGTCCATCCCGAGTATGATTCTAAAACCTTTCATCTTGAAAAAACTATATCCTATAAGATATGACACTCACCAATATCAAGCGGAACTCCTAGCACTATTGTACATCAGCCATTATGATCCCCAATACAATGTCAACTATCATCATTGTATTAGATAAATGATTCATGAGCCCAAAGAAATCCATAATACTGATAGATAGGATTCTATGTGATGAAACTTTTTCAAAAAGGGAAGATATAAGAATAGAGGATATTATGATCATATCTCTCACCATAGGCTTCCCGACATTCTGCTCCTCAAGTATAGGCTATACAGAATATAACTGGCCAGAACTTTGGCCCTGTAAAATAACCTTACTACATGGATCAATCCCACTATTCATTCTTAGAATAATAGGAGCATATATACCCTAGCCACGACCCCCACCTCATCTTGAATGACCAACACTTCTCTAGATCCTAGTCTGACAAGGATATATAAATTCCACTCACAGACCTAGTGTCAGAGCTAACCCCTACCACTGACTATTGAAGATAATATCCTAAAAATATGTTGTACATGGACCATAATTTCACAAACAAAGCACCAAACTGGGTCCCCATAACACTGATTCCTCATATTTTTCTATCCATTGCACTAGTGATAGAAAAAAAAGCTATCATCACTAACAGTGTAGTTGAAACTCATATCTCATGAAGCCTACAAATTTTGCCACTTTCTAATGGAAGCTTAACCATTGGGTTGAGAGGCTATACTTCTCGGTATTACACCACAAGCTTCCCTCTACTTCAACCCACTAATCTGCACTTGACTCACTATCTCAATAATATTCATCAACCTAAACCAGTTGACATGAGATTGAATTACATATCTAAAACCATCCAAAAAGTGTGTCGAACTCGATTCCTCTTTATCAAGATATATCGACGCAAAACACTTTATCTCTATACATTATGCCAAATATTCCATAACTGTCATTGTGCCTTACTTGAGAAGCATGACCTGTCTAGCCTTCTCTTCTCTTTGAGTTTTAGGGAAAATGGAATAATAGAATCTATTTTTGAGATCACCCAAACCATGTCTCATATCTTATCAGCATGGTTCAAAATACCTCATTGGTGCTTTGCTGCTCCACGAAGCATATATGTCGTGAACATAAATCTCCAATCATGAGGTGTCCCAGATTCATGAATATAAAAAATCTCAATCCATAGATTAGTATACTATGTTCCTCCATCCCCTAAAATCATAGGGGTGATAATACTATAACCCATGCATCAAAACTTCCATAGAATTAGAAATATGGAGTTGTAACACCCTGAGATTTTTATAAGATATATTTTTTTCTTTTATTTATTTATTTATGTTTTTGAAAATTCATCGGTGAATTGTGTTGCATGATACCCTAAGATAATCATGTGCTACATAGAACAACTATTTAGCTTTTTGTATATGAAACACTATCCTTGTCTTGTGTTACACCCAATTTCAAGTTCTCTTTATAGAGTTCATTTCACACAAGACTGAGTTTAGGGGAACAACTAAATATTATTATGTTACCATATAATCGAGCCATTATAATGATGGGAACTAAAAATATTAACTGAATTATGAAAATATGAGTTAAATATGATTATATAATAAATTATTTGGTGAACAATTAAGTATAATTGAAAATAAAACCATTTTTAATTTAATGGAAATGGTTTTCTGAAAGAATATTTAAATGAAAATAAGTGAGTTTATAAAATAAATCATGTTGGATTTTATTAATGAAATATATATGTATTATATATTCAATCTTTTTTTAAAATTCAGCTTATATATTTTATAGACATGATTCAATTTTTCTTATAAAAGAAGTATTTTAAAAAAATATTGTCTTCCGCCTATTAATGACACACCCATTTTAAATAAACTTTTTATCATATTTTTATATTATATTTGAAAGAATAACCATTTTCTTTGGAAGTGGGATATAATTATTTACTTTGGATTAATTTTTGATAATTTTCTAATTATTTTCATGTTTCTATGAATAATAAAAATATACTAAATTTTAATTGAAAAAAAATTTCAACAAAATATTCTATGTGGTTAAGTTATTTTATAGAATGGTTTTAAAGTATAAATAAACTATGTTTTTATTAGTTTGTATCATGTAGTTCATTGGAATTAATTTTACATTGAATCTATATGTAAAAACATTTCAATATTTGGCAATAGTTTTACTTTTAAAACCCAATTTCTCATTCTCACAACGAGATTTATTTTAAAATAATTACTGAAACTTATGTGTTTTGAATTTTGAAAAATGGATTCCATATTTGGAATTAGTAGATCCTAATTATGTATTTTTTTATCATTTATTTTTGGGAATTATGAATAATAACTATGGCATTTTTTATTAATATAGTAAAAGGGTTAATTGGGTAATTAATGGTAAAAATAATATGATAAAATCACCCTAACACTTGTCCTAATAAAATTTGATGAGAGTTTGTTTACCTAAATCATCCTTGGGCCGAAATGGTATTCTTTGGAAGCCACTTGGATGAGATTTTTACATTTATTTAAAGAAAAGTTAAATATGTCTTACTCAAATATTAATAATTATATAATTTTTAATATAATATTATACCTAATCTAAATTCCACTACAAATAATAAATTTAATGATAATTGTTTTATTTATTTTTTTAATTTATTTATAATTTTTAGGATATAAATAATTACATTAAAGGATTATACATTGATGATGCATAAATTGTTAAATTGATGAAAGATCAATAACATAATTTTCATTACAATATTAATAACAATTAATAGACTAAAACAATTGAAAAATATTATTTTTGGATTATATATTGACCATAATCATCCAAGGGTTTAGTTATTGACAATCTTGATCCATAAGTAATAGATTACAGCACTTGAAATATTTTATTTAAATTGATGTTAATGTAGTCACATTCATGTTTTAATACATATAAAATTTCAAATGTATGATTTTTCAAAAAGAAGTGTTACAGAAAAATTATTCTTATGAAATCTAGAATAATTATCTTATCTGTGGTATTTTATTTTTAATTTTTTACCTAGCAGATAATTATATTACATAATTAAACAAAATTGAAGTAGTAATTATTTTATTAATGAAAATATCTAATTAATGTTATTAAAAATATAAGAATAAAAATATTTTTGGATATTAATACATTGAAAAACAATTATATATTACCTTGACCCCTTAGGGATATAATTAATTATTTTTTCATGCTTAAAATCTGGTCTCGATATTTTTAAAAACCAATAAATTGAATAGTGTCAAAATTGACACTAATAATTGTTTATCAAAATAATGTCTTATTAAATTATTTAAAAATCATAACACATTATTAAAAATATAGAAATATTTTTTATATGGAATAAAGTGTTATAAATAATTAATTTATGGTATAATTGACATACAAAAGTAAATATTTTAGCCTTTTAATATTGTAATATGTGTTAATATAGTTAGAAATTAAATAGAATAACTAAGTGTTAATTAAAAGGATTTGATTTAAATTGATAAAAGAAACTTATCTAAAATTTATTGGTTGATAATATTAAAACATTCTCTCATATAATCTTTTAAATTAAGACATTTGGGATGTTTTTGGAAGGGTTTTTATTTAAATATAATTATATATTTATGAGATTCCAAATGGGCCCCTCACTAAAATAATAAAAGGGAATATCCTTCCTCAAAAGATCACTCTACCTTGAGCCTTCAAGATCGTAAATTCCCAAAAAATTGTTTTCTCAACTTATTTATTAACATTTTAAAAGTTATATATTCTCAAAAGATCATCTCTAGTTCCTTTAAGGGATGATCTTGAGGAAGCTCGTCGAAGAAGAGGTAATCTTCTCTACCGATTCTTTCAAAATTATTTCTTCTTCCATTTCCAATTCTTGAGGTGTATCGATTATAAAGTAATAAATAATGTATAAAATATATTATTAAATGTTATTATGATTAAGGAACAATTTTATTCCTCCTTCTATCCATCCTACAAAAAAAGGAAATCACCACGCATGCGTACATATGTTTTACCATCTCCACACTGTGCTATAATATTTCTTCCACCACCACCTTACATGGATTGTTATAATGATTGAAATAATAAATATATTTGATAATTATAACTAGATTTTTATTTTTTAATAATATATATATCATCCAATTCAATACCTTACAAAATTAAGGGAATAATATTGTCGCTCGTGCGTACGTACGACATACCATCTCCATGCTGCGATGTGATTCATTGTACATGATCTTCATTAATGTATGATTGTATAAAATTTTATAATTAATAAATATGATATATATTATATAAATATAATTTTGGAAATGATATAACAATAACATAAGAATTGGAACATGAACTTATCCGACAAAACATAGGTAAGAAAAAAAGATGTTAATATCCAATAATGAGTAATAATGTTACTAATAAACAGGTAATAATATGATCACTTATGATATCATAAAAATTAATAAGATTATGCAACAACTTAATGAGATTATTTAATCCCTTATACAGGAGGTTGAGACTTGGGTGAAGGAACCCAGACCATAGTTAAGGGATAATTTTTCAATCACATTATTATCCGAGATTGTTTACAGAAAAGTATTATCTAGGTTATATAAATCATCAATGTCCATGTTTCCTAAATATGTATTCAAAAAAATTATATCTATTATTCTATAATTTTTAATTTAAATTTTAAAATTTTGGGAATTTTTATTAAATGGTATGAAAGGAATATTATTTTGTTTTCAATAAGAGGTACTTTTGACGTATCAGGAAAAGTATGTGAAAATGTTTTCTTTTTTACTTATATGGCATGAAAAAAATTCGTTCTCATAATACCTAATTTCCATGAATCTTCTATTACAATATTAAAATATTATCTTCAATGGAATTATTTTGTTTTAAAATTTCATGGTATTTTATGAAAAGAAACCATTTTCAATGAAGAAAGGATATTTTCCTCAAGAATTAATTTCAACTATTCTGTCAAAATTATTTTCTATATAAGATGTCATTATTTAATAGAGTTATGTTTCAAGTATACTATCCCTATTATATTTTGACTTTGTTTATTCTAATTATGAATTCCAGTTGTTTTATATGGATTATTTTCTAATTGAATTATATTAAAGGAAACCCATTTTATTCCTTAAGTTATGATATGATGAATGATTTATTTTTTTGTGAAACACATAACAGTGAATTCATTATGAGATGGGTGGGACCTATATCTCCCTCCAATGAATTTGGTATATATGTAAACTTTATGGTGTATATACTTTATTTATGAACCTGATTTCATGTTCACTGTTATATGTGTGTAACTTTCAATAAAACCCATAATTTTAGGCATACACCTGGTTTTTCATGTCCATATTTTTATGTAGGGTCCAGATTTCATATACTACATTAAATGAGTGAACTTTTTTATTATTTATACATGTCCAAAAAGTTACAATTTTAAGTTTATTATTGAATTTAATGTCTTATGATAATGTTATTGTCTCATGGATTATGTTATTTGATTCTCTTAGAATTATTGTCTTATGAACTCCCAAAAATTTATTCCACTGTTTTTTATATGAATGGTATGATATTTATTTTCATGATCATGTTATCATACCCTTATTATCATGATATGCCTACATATTTTTTTTATACCCTTACTGAGCATCTAAGCTCACCATTTTATATGTTTTATTTTTCTTAGGTTATAATGAAAGGTTTTAGGTAGAGGTAGAAAAGGGGAAGTTCTTTATGGGATAAATTTAAGATCTTTAACCAAATTTGATGAATGTGTTCCATGTTTCCAAAGGCACTAAACTAATAAGGTATTTGTGAGTTTTTTTAAAAATTTATTAATTATTCGTCAAAATTAATATAATATTCATGTATCTCAAGCTTGGGTCGTTCAAGTTAGTATCAAAGTGAAGGTGTATTTATCCTTTGGAAACATGGACGCAAAAACTTTAGTGATATACCTAGAGATATTTATAAGGATATGTCTAGGGTTGTCTATAAGGACAAGTCTATGTATAAGTTATAATCATAGAATTTATTATTGATCACAGATTACACAGGATTAAACCAAAGATGTTTCCTTTGATTATGTTGTTTTCGATTATGATTACTGTTGTTCAAACTATTCTTTTCAGTTTCAAAAACTGGCTAGAACTTGATGGAACAGTATTAATAATGAATGCAATGTGAAATTTAATTATTTTCTTTCTGAGAAACCAAATTTTATCAGTGCTGCATTGTATAAACTTCTCACTATAATTAGACAAGGTATTAATCATGCTATAATTCCAAATGATAATTGGAGGGAAAAACATTCTATTGAGTCCTTCATGAGGCAACATCCACTATATTTCAGTGGGTCGTTTAATCCAATTATTTTTTAATAATGAATCATTACCGCTGAAATGATATTTTCCATCCTTCAGTGTTCCGAACAAGGAAATGTTATGTTGGTTGTTTATTGTCTAGAAGGTGAAGACGATTAGTGGTAGAATATAATTAATAACATGAATGATTAAAAAGAAATTGGATCTATGAAATGGGAATAGATTAAAGGAATATTTTTCAGAAATTACTTCCCTTGTATTCTACAAAAAATGATGGAGTAGCAATTCCTTGAGCTTAAGAAAAAGGATGATTAATTGTTTGGTACATATAAGGAAAATATTATCACATGTGAAAGGTACATTTATGGGTTAATCCTAATTCCTGAAATTAAAATTGACAGATTCTATGGTGGCCTAAACCAAGTCTTCAAAACTGATTAGCTATAAGGGACTCTGGAATCTATGAAGAAGTCATTCATTGTGAACTAAAAGATGAAATAAAAGTTGTTAACTCTCAAGGTTCTTGAGATAGGAATAAGAAGATAAATCTTAATGGTAACTCTAGTGGTTTTTCTATAAAGTGAGAAAAAAAGTCTCAACCTCTAACATGCCAAAAATATGTAAAATAGAACTTAGTGGATAGACTAAAAGGAACTAGGAGATTTTTTGAGTGTGGATATCCTATTCATCGAGAAAAATCATGTATGAGTAATGTAAAGAGGCCATTCAATGGAGTAAAATCTTAAAAAGATGCACCACCCACACTTAAATGATACAAGTGTAAGGAAATGGGGGATTATTCTAAACAATGACCTAGACCAAGGGTTATTGATGATGATAAAAGTTTACAACCTCTTAAGGCTAAAGACAAAGGAAAATCGTATGCAATAACTATTAGTGATGTAGAGTACGACAAAAAAGTGGTGGGATGATTATGCTTTTATGTAATGGGATTCTTAAATAATGTGGAGAATCACTTTCAATGTTTTATGGAACAATTGCTTCACTATGATGTTTTTATATGTATTTAATTGTATATGTTAAATAGTACTGGTAACAATGAAAAGTGATTCTAAATTTTTGGAAAACACATGATTAAGGTATAAGTGAGCCTTAATATATGAATAATGTAGGGATATTGAAATAAAGACCTATTTTAAATTATTAATGACCTTGGGACTAATATGATGACATCATGTATTGATTTAGAGTATTGTATTTATGGTTTATGGAAACAAAATATATGATTTTGGAATCCTCATGTTTTGGAATGTTTCCAACAAAAGACACCTTATGAGATATGGGAGATAAATGTGAAGACAATTTAGTTCACCTATTTCTATTGTTTTGGATTTTCAATTTTTATATGGATTGTATGGTTATCAATTTATGGAAAGTTTAAGTTAAACTTTTATTGAATTTTTTTAGAATAAAGTATTATTTAACTAATGGTGGACTTGTGATTTTTTGATAAATTCTGTAATCCTTTTTGTTGTGACAAAGTCATATGGATTAACCCTTCATTCTATTTATGGGTCTCATGATCTTTTAATTCTTAATGAATGAAAATTTTTGATTTATTACTTGTAATAAGAGATAAATTGGAAATTGATCAAGGCGCAACGAAAGGAAGATATTATTCTTCATGAAGTAAGTATTTCTTTTAATTATTCAACTATATAGGAATGATCTTGAAACCAAATATGTTATACCATTACCTTATTTATCGATGATTTAGACGGTCCCTTAGATAATAAAATATTTATGGATTTTTATTGTTAATTTTCTCATAATGATGTTCTCTATCACTCTCCACCAGAACATGATAGTTCAATTTATCTTCCATATCAATGCTTTCACATTCCACCTATGTTCTCCTAAGTGGAAACCCTATTATGAGTGAATTTGGGTAACCATTATGTTTTTTACATTATTTTTTAAAAGGAAGTTTTAATATTCATTTTTTTATAGTGGGTTTATATGAAATATTCTTCAATAATTAATCCTTTTATAACCCAGATGAATTTGAATTGAAAAAATCATTTTAATGGGGGTAGAATATAACACCCCGATATTTTTATGAGATAATTATTTTTCTTTTATTTATTTATTTATTTTCTTAAATTATATGATTTATTTTTTTGTATGCTACACCCAGATAATCTTGACGTACATGCAACATAGAATTATACTTTTCTATATGAAACACTATTATTGGATTTGGTTATACATAATTTCAAGTTCTTTTCTAGAGTTCATTTCACATAAGGTCATGTTTAAGCGAAAAACTAAATAATATTATGTTACCTTTAAACCTATACCTTTTAAATGTGGGTATAAAAAATAATAACTAAATTAGGAAAATATTACTTAGACATGATTATATAATTAATTCTTTGGTGAGAAATTAAATATAAATGAAAAGAAACCCCATTTTAAATAAATAGAAATTATTTTTTGAAAGACTATTTAAATGAAAATAAGGGATTTTATAAAATCACCCTTAATTTATTATTTTAATGAGATATATATGTATTATATATTCATTATAACTTTTAAAATTCATCTTGTAGGTTTTATAGACCATATTCAATTTTTTGATAAAAGAAGTATTTTTTTAAAAATAGTTTTTCTGCCTTTTGATGGCGCAACCAATTTAAATATTGTTTTTAACATATTTATATTTTATATTTGAAAAATTTAACATATTATATATAATAGAGGTATAAAAATTTACATTAGAAGAGTTTTTTAAATTTTTATGATAAGTTTTATATTTGGATGAATAGTAAAAATATAATAAATTTTTATTGAAAACAAATTTTTTCATTGAAATAATTTATATAGTTAAGATATATTATTTAATGCTTTTAAAGTATAATTATATTGAATTATTATCATTTAATATCATTTATTCCATTGGAATTAATTTTACATTGAATTTAGATGTAAAAACATGTCAATATTTTGCAATGTTTTAACTTTTAAAACTTGTTTTCACATTCTGAGAACAATATTAATTTTAAATTTATTACAATAAATTATGTGTTTTTAATTTCAAAAAAATGGTTCCAATATTTATAATCAGTATGCCCAAATTATATAAATATATTTCTTTTATTTTGGGGAATTATGAACACTATCTTTGATAATTAATCTTAATACGGTAAAATGGTAAATCATGTAATTAAGGGTAAAAATAATTTCTTAAGATTACCATAACACTTAACTCAATATATTTTGATGAGTGTGTTTTGAACTAAATTATCCTTATATCTAAATGGTATTCTATGGAATCCACTGATATGAGATTATGACTTTTAATTAATTTTATTTAAAGAAAAGTTAAGTATGTATTACTCAAATTATAATAATTATATCATTTTTTATAAGGATACACAGAATCTAAATTCGACTATAAAAACTCCTTTGAAATATAAATTTTTGTTCTTTGTCATGGTAATTTATTTGTTATTATTAGTAAATAAATAATTATTTTAAACCCTAATACATTGATGATGTAAAAATTATTTTCTTAATGAAAAAAAATAAATTAATTTTTATTAAAATAATAATAACCCATAAAATAAAAAAACACTTGAAAAAATATTATGGTTCGATTATATCGCAACCATAATTATCCAAGGTTTGATTTATTGACCATATGGATCCATATGTAAAAGATTATGACACTTGTAATATTTTATTTAATGTAATGTTAATGTTGTCACATTAATGGTTTAATACATATAACATTTTTAATATTGGGTTTTTCATTATCAATATTAGACTATTAGTATTATTATAAAATATAGGAGAATTATCTTTATTATATTTTTATATTATTTATTTTTACACAAAAAATAATTACACTAAATTGTTCCACAAAACTGTTGTAGTAATTAATTTATTAATGAAAATATCAAATTAATGTTATTTAAAATATTAAAATAAATATAATTTGAGATAATTAATATATCCAATGAATTTTATAGATGACCACTACCACTTAGGGACATAATGAAATATGTTTTTATAAGATAAATCTTATATTAATATTTATAAAAATCAATTAATTGAATAGAGTCAAAATTGAAACTATTGATTGTTTGTCAAAATAACTACTTATAAAATTATTTTAAAAAAATATATAATTTTTAAAAATATTTAATAATTATTATATGGGGTAAAATGTTATAAATTATTCATTTAGGATCATATTTAGATTAAATAAGTAAATATTTCACTCTTTTAATATTGAAATATTTTTTATGTTAGTTAAAAATTAAATTGAATAATTAAGTGTTAATTAAACATACAAGGTTATAATTGATAGAAAAACTTGTATAATATTTATTTTTTGATGATATTACAACCTTATATAATCTATTATTTGCAAATAATACATTTTTTGATGTTTTTGGATGGGTTTTGATTTTATTATAAATTAAAATTTTTGAGACTCCAAATGTGCCCCTCACATCAATTATAAAAGGGCACATTCTCACTCACAAATTCACGTCACTTTGAGCCTTAATGCTCAGAAATTCCCTACCCATTTACCTTATAAAGTTACTTAATTATATCGAATAGGTTCTTTTCTTCTCACAATACCAACTCTCTTTCCTTTAAGTAGATATCTAGAGGTATCTTATCGAATAAGAGGTAATCTCCTATATCGATTCATTAAAAGATATTTCTTATTATAATTTATATTCAGTATTTGTGTCCATTATAAAGTAATAAATTAAGTATAAACTATATTTTTAGATGTTATTATGATTATGTGACAACCATATTCCACCTTCTATCAATCCTATGAAAAATGAAATCACCATGCCTATATAAATAAGGCTTACTGTCTCCACGCCATGGGTAATATGTTATTTCACAACCACCATGAATAGATGGTATAAGTATGGAAATAATAACTATATATGACTATTATTACCATATTTCTATTTTGGAACAATATATATTCTATCTCATTCCATACCATTGCACAATTAGGTGAATGATATCATCGCTCTTGCATATATACGATATACCGTCTCCATGATGCGATGCAATTCATTATACCTGATCTTCAATAAATCTTGAATATATAAATGTTTATAATGATTAAATCTCATATATATATATATATTATTAATATCATTTTTTAAATGATATAACTATAACCTAAGAAGTGGAGCAAGATCTTATCTAAAAAAAATACATACGAAAATAAAGAAGTTAATACCCAAAGGATGAGTTGTAATGATTTTAAAAATAGTTAATAATATGATCGGTTATGATATCATAAAAATGAATATGATTCTAGAACAAGTTAATGACTTTATTTAAACCCTTATCCAAGATTATTGGGCACGTATGAAGGAACCTAGACCTTTGGTAAGGGGTATTTTCACAATCTCATTATTATATGAGATTATTTATTTAATTGTATTTAATAGGGTATATTTATCACCAATATCCATGTTTCCTAAATATATATTCTGAAATATTCTTTATATTCTTCTATAATTCTTTAAATTTAATTTTACCATTTGGTTAATTTTTATTAAATTAAATAAATGGAATCTTTTGTCGTTTTTGATATGAGGTACTTTGGACTTATTCGACAGAATTACAAAAAAATGTTTTTTTAACATATATAGGATATATGGATTTTTGTGCTTTAATAATGCCTCAGTTCCTTGAATCTTACTTTAAAAGATTTAAAGGTTATCTTAAATGAAATTTTTTCTTTTAAAATTTCATGGTATTTTATGAAAAGAAAACATTTTCAAAGAATAAGGGATATTTTCCTCAAGAATTGATTTCAAGCGTTATATAAAAATTATTTTCTAAATAATATGGTATTATTTAATAGAGTTTAATTTCAAGTTTATTATACCCATTACGGTTCGATTATTTTTATGCTATTTATTTAATCTATTTTTTACATGGATTGTGTTATTATGGAATTATATTTAAGGATCCCATTTTATTCCTTGGGTTTTGATGTGATGAATGATATATGTTATTGTGGAACACATAAGAATGATTTCATTTTGAGATGGGTGGGACCTATATCCCCTCCAATACATTGGTTAAATATGGATAACTCATGGGGTATATATATTATGTGTGATACTAATTTCATGTTTATAATTATTTTCATGGGCTTGGATTTAATGTCCGCAATTTTATGTGTGGACCTGGTTTTTCATGTCCATTTGTTTAAGCAAGGGATTTATTTCATTTCCTAAATTTAATGAGAGAACCTGTTACTATTTATTCATGTTCAAAAAGATACAATTTTATGTCTATTACATAATTTCATGTCTTCTGTTAATGTTACGATCTTATATATTATGTTCTTTTATTCCCTTATGATTCATGACTTACGAACTTTTAAAATTTTATTCCATGATTTTTTATATGCATGGTATGATATTTTATTTTCATGGTCATGTTCTCATACCCATATTCTCATGATATGCCTACATATTTCTTTTCTATACCCTTTATGAGAATCTGAGGTCACCTATTTATATGATTTCTTTTCCTCATGATATAGATAAAGGTTTTAGGTAAGGGAACTAAAGGGGATGATCTTTTAGGGAGATGTTGAAGAACATTCACCAAAATAGAAGAATGCGTTTCATGTTTTTAAAGGCTCTAAACTAATACATTATTTCGGAATATTTTTTTATAATGTATAATGTATTATGAAAAAGTAATTTAATATTTATGTATGTCAATATTTGGTCATTATAGAGGTGCTCCCCAAAAAGTTTTCATATAGTGTAAAACTGCCACTTGAAAATGTTCCTCAACAAATGTGTCTAGTAAAACCATTGGTGCCTTAGCTGGTACAATCGAAGGATCTACTAGTAGCCCATATCCCACCACATCTATAGCATGGTTTTCTCCACCCTAATATTTTATGAATCGAGGTATTCATGGTGGAATGCCTCTACAATTTCAAACACACACCAATGAAAATATTGATAACTAAAATTTTCTAGAAAAATTGAATGATAGCTCAATACCACCCTAAAATGAATTCATACCCATCTTCCTTATCCTAAATCGAGGAAATTTTAAAATGAAAATTTAGAAACATCACTAGATACACTGCTCAATTCCCACTCAAAATCTGGGTCACGATCAAGTTACCTATTTCCCAATCCAAATTTTCCATTTAAATTAATATTTATTTCACAATTATATTTAAATGGTTGAATAAAATCGGTTGACACTTCCTATCCATAAGGGCCCATTGAATTAATGAACCAAAATATTTAATCAACTTAACCCACATTATGACATATTCCAATCAATGTGACAAATGGTCAATAAATCAAAATTCCATAGCTGACACCATAGGGTGTATCCTATAGCCTAATTAGAAAAAATTGTTTTGATTATGATAGAAACTATAATTACAAAGAATTTTTCATAGTTGACTATACAATTAATCAATCATAATAGAAAGTATATCACACAAGACACATATCCAGAAGTCATGTAGTCAATTTATTCATCCTATATATCTTGAAATAATTCATGGCAAGTGAAATCTATAAGGTGACTAAAATTATGCATGAGATTCATACCCTAATCTCATCAAACAATAACTAAAAAGAAATCTCAATTTTATAAATGATAACAACATAATCCAAGAGAATCACCTAATAGTGAAATGAAATTAACTATAGTAGTCAAAATCCAAAAAATATTAATTCTAATTGGGGAAATTTGGATTTTTCCAATACATGGGTAAGCTACACCCTTACATAGCTCATTACGAAATTATAATACATTCTAATATCCTATATATTATTAAAAAATAGTAAGCTAGAAGAGAAAAATCATGTGATACCACTTTGAAACATCCCAACATGGATGCCGCTAAATGGTACCTTATGTCGGTGGGTCACATGGCCTCAAACACATCCCCCCTAATTCTAGAGGCTTCCTATAATAAGCAGGGGACTGGAGTGTGACTACCAAGAGACTATTCACTCATGTAATATTGTAATGCAGTGGTAGTAAACATAATAGTCAATAGTGGATGTATTAAATCAATCAGATAGAAGATAAATAAATATGAAATGAATCTATAAATAATCCAAAATGGAATCTCATATACAGTGATGATCATTTTATTTCTCTGCAAAATAGGGTAAAAATAAAATATACATGCATCTAATATAATATATATATATCAAAATACAAAAAAACACTATCATAGCTAGTATCACAAGACTCATCTTGATCATGTGTTACCCTATCCCTAATAATAGAAAAAATAAAGCCTTGTAGTGTGGGAACTTTCCCAAATCTTTACTTGCATCTATATAGTCTGCCTGGGAACCCAATGGATACCTAAGTTGGGTGTGAGATAATAATCATAAGGACACCACTAGTGGTTTCTATAATATGTTCAGGTAGTGTAATACATGATAAACATTGTGAAATGTATATCATAGGAATTAAAGGAATGAAACATGGTTTCCGATGCATATATCATACCTGTAACGTGATACTATCAATCAAAATAAGAATCCATGAAAAATATTTTTAGGCTCCCATAAATGAGGGTAACCATAAAATTTGAATAAACAACTGACTCTCTCTAGTCCACCCATAGGAATCAAATTCACATACTAAGGAAATAATCAAGCATAGAAAAATATATTCACCATGGCCACACCATATAACCAACTGTAAAATACTACCACAACCATTCCATATAATCAATTATATAACATTCCTTATGGCATCTCCATATAATCAATTCATCCAAAATTTTGTGTCTTGTAATCAGAAGTTACAGACCAGGGCATCTACATCGAGTCCTAGGAGAATCTTGATGAAAACTCTATAATGAACTGGGTGGATTCCGAGGAACATTTCAAAAATGCATGTCTAATTCTAGTACATTAAAGATATATCCAAGGGGTATCAAAGACCTAGGAATCCTATATAATCAAGACCCAAAGAGGAAACTAGTCTAATGAGTCCACTTATACAATCAAGATCTTTGGGAGAAATGCACATGTCATCTAATGGAATCAAGATTCATGGTATATCAACCACGGAATCCACTACAATTTCAATTCATCATTTCATTTCAGTCATCAATTCACATTTCATGAGTTTAAACACTCATGTAACAATTATATATAAACTAACAATCAAAAGCAATAACATGATAAAGAGGAAACTTCCATCAATTATTCAGATCAAAAAAATTTAATAAATTTATAAGGAATCCTATAATTAATCATGCTCACACGTACCACATGGGTGGTATAACAATAGTCAGAGGAAAGGAAACACCCCATGGGTGGTCTAGGTTGGGGAAATAGACTCCAAAAAACTCAAAGTAACAAGTGAGAATCCCTAAAAGATTCCAATCCATCCAATTCAGCCATTAAATAAATTAAAGGGGTTCTACTGGAAAGTCCAGAATACATCACAAAGAAAACTATTCTTATAAAACACCAAACCCTGAAGAAAAGTTATAGACCACCTAACATTGTTCCATAGTAGAATAATCATCAAATATAAACCTCTAATTTAATATAGATCAAATAAAAAATGATGACCAAAAGAATAACCTATAAATAGGGCTTATTATCTTGCACATAAACTACTCAATTGAGGAGAAGAGGGACTAAGAATGGAATAAGTGGAATATAGAAATCATCTGTATGAATCCAACGAGACAAATAGTGGAAAAAGGTGAGTCTGGAACATAGAATGGGAGAAAGTCCTACCTCTGGGCTTCCTTGGGTAATCCTTTATAATAGATAGAGGAGGGTGAGGATTCTATCATAAATATGGTGGCCGCTATATCTTATTTTAAAAACTGGTCTCAAGAATTTACGAAGAGTGTAAATTGTTTACATTTCATGTAATTCTCCAGGCCTTCGTCTCTTGGAAAATACCCTTACCCATCATGAAAGGTTCTAGGTAAACCATTACACGTCATGTAATTGATACACATTGTGTATACTAATTACATACGGGTAATTGGTGCACAACCAAGATACAACCCTCATGCATATTCCACACAAAAACTAACCAACTGACCCATGACCCGACTAAGGGTCTAATCCAAAAAGAATGATAAAAACAGTTAACCAAAAAAAGATTCATACCTTAATAAAAAACTTTGAAAAAAACTCAATTTAATGACTACCCATTATTCCTCTCTGAACTCATTATTATATTTTTGGTAGAACCTAGTTTAAATAAGGAAGCCTAAATTATTTATTCTAAAGGACTTCATATAGTTTTGGATAGAATTTCATCAAAGTACTATGTTATTCAACATCTTTTTAAATTAACATATCATCTCCACTCATCATAAATTTTATTCTCCACTATAATAATATCAAATTAATATCATTACTCTTATGAAGAATTTATATGGAAATTATATAACTCTATATTATTACCCATTATTTAGTATAACATGTTCTGGTTTAGGTTGGTTCGACCACCTATATGAACGATGCTATAAAATCTTCACCATTTCCAACGTGAATGAGTATGATAAAATTAAAACCGATAATATATGATATTTAAAAATAATTTATTACAAGAATATGATTTTTAATGGATGACACAAAAATGAATGATCAATATAAAATTACTTATTGTTATCTGAAAATTACCTAGAAAATGATCATCATGGATTCCATTCTCATGAACCATACCTATACCACCACATAAACTGAAAATGGAAATACATAAATCATTAAATCACAATTATTCAACTACCTTTAATAATCTAATAATGATGAACATTTTATAAATGAATGAGGGAAACGTTTTTTAAAGGGAGATATGGTAATCTCGTGTTGAATAATAATGAGCGCAGAGAACACCCCTCTGCACTAGGTTGATGCATTTTTTGCTTATTGAGTATCTAAAAGGCTCATATTGGTGAATCATTGGGAGAGGGGAAGTTGGATTTTGGAAAGACAATTGGGTGGGGGAACACCTATTTTTTCCAAGTTTCCCCACCCAAGACATTTCCTTTAAGGAAGCTTGCGGTTACCCATTGCTCATCAGGTCATTACTGAATTATGAGCAGGAGAAAGACTTGTACAGCATCTGTATGAACAATGAGGAGGATAGATGTTTTTTCATCAGTTTATACTTGTGAAGGTTTTCCATTTGGGGTTCGAAAGAGTGGGTAAACGTGTAGAGTAGCAGTGAGGATGGTTTGGAGAAGACATGGTGCAAGGAAATACTAATGAACACGAATTTTCTAGTTTGGAGCAGTAAAAACAAAGCCCTTCCTATGGATCAAAACATCCAAAAAGGAGAATTCACATGGCATTCCACTATTTCTATTGCAGGGCGCTGAAGGAGGAAACAAGGTCTCAACTGTTTTTTCAGAGTGAATGGGTAGCAGTGATTTCAACCATGCTCACTCTGTGGGATTGAATCATATTTGATCAATTCTCATTCCAGAATCTCATATCTTCTAGGTTTCTTGGTGTTTCAAGTAGGGACTTGGACTCTAAGGTGCAGGATTTGATCCATTCTTCTATTTTCTGGGTTATTTGGGAGGCTAGAAACAATGCGCACTTGGGAACCTAGATCACGTCCTTTTTTCTAATATTGAGAGTGATGGTCTTCGAGCTGGTCTCACTTTTGAAGGTGGATAAATCCTCGGATGTGGTGTGAAATTTCCTTGTAAGGCCTCGCACTCAGGACTGTGCTAATGGGAAGTGGGTCAGATGGAATTCTCCTCTTAGCGAGATCAAACTCAACATGGAAAGCTCCTTCATGCATATAACCATGAGAGGTGGTGGGGTTTTACATGATTTAAGAAGTTTGATTCACCTGGATTTCGGTGAAACAAATGGTGCAGGTACTTTTCTCAGCGTGAAGTCATGGGATCTCCTTACAGGGATCACCGTTTGAAAGAGTTGGGGATACCATGTGTCTAAAGTGTTGTCAAAATCAGAGACTCTGGTAAAATTGATTTAGGGGAGGTTAGATGAAACTTGGAATTTGGCTTAAATTATTTGTAAGTGTTCTTTGGAGACCAACCAAGGGAAACTCATTCACCATATTTTGAGGGAGGGAAACCTCATTTTAGATGCACTCCCGAAGCTTAGGATTCCTAGAGAGTATATTTCCACCTATGATAGTTTGGGTTCCCTGCCTCTTTAATGTTAGTCATTTGTGATTGGGGATGCCTTTGGGTTACATTACTATCGACCTTCTTGCGATCTCTCATTTGTTTTTTCATGGTCCCTTGACACATATTTTTATTTATAAAAATTAATTTTCAGTCAATGATAATATTAGAAAATAACTAACTAATATATCTGTAATGAATGAATATAACTGATGATTTTAAAATTTTATTGATATTAATAATGTTATTGAAGATCATAATTTTTGTTTGAGATGTATTTATTATTAATGAGTATGTAAATATTTCTTTAATATGTATAATTTCTTAGAATTATATTGGATATCATATGTATGAGTTATTGAAGAAGATCCATACATGGGATATTCAAAGGGCACACATATTATATATTGGTTTAAGTGGTGATACTTGGAGATTCTTTAAGGATTCATTTAATTGAATTAGATTTCATGATTGTGAAATTCTCCAGGGAAGCTCAAAGATTAATGAACCGGTCCTCATTATTTCAAGAACATGTCCCAATGTGGATTACATTGTTTACAACATGACATGGTTTCTTACTTTAATCATTTAATAAGTTATAAGTTCATGAAAGTATTTATTTTCATAAGGACAAAGGAATACTTTACTAGAATCCAAGAAATTAGTTATTTGCATGAATAGATCTTGAATGCTCTAAAAAGGGAGATCATGAAAAAAGGGTTTTTATTGGTTGGAAATATCATACTTTATATTTAATAGGTATATATTATGTTGGTCCTTATGGAAAAAATGGGCCAAATAAGGCCACCAACATAGGACAACTCGAACCAAATATGAGAGCTTAAGGACCAAACACATGGGAACTATCAAAATAAGGGAATCCATGGCTACATGGTTGATCATATAGGGGGGAATTGATTTTAAAAGTAGGCATGGTCGCATATGGATCAACATGCGGAGTGGGCCATGATGTGGGCTAGAATCATGGTGGGGCCTGGGAGAGGACCCTAGTTACATGCATCTAGCTATATGAAAAAGAAATATAACTTACTAAGTATCCCTCATAAAATCACATAACTGATGTGGGATCAAGGCACACAAGTTATATTTACCACTTTAAAAAGATATATATATATATATATATAATATCAAACCATCGACTAGTACTGATCTAAAAATAATCAATCTTACACACCATAATCTACCTCCTCAGGTTATTGGTAGACAGTTCTCATGATTTACTCAGGCAGAAACTAACTGCAATTGAGATCATGGAATCTAACAGTTGTCCTCAGTGATTAAATCCAAATGAAAGATGCAAGATTGATCATTTCTATCCATGTATACAACCTAATATTTTATGCATTTCGGTATTCTAAATAAAGAATATATTCTAAGGAACAACCAAATCCAAAGAGATATATTCTTACACATGATGACACATGAAATTTTTTTCACATGAATGTGAACATTCCATCATTATTTAAGAATTTGAATGATGATTCCATGATTCCTAGTGTCATTGAATGATACAGAAACTCATGAGAATTTTAATATACCAAAATATTTTTTATCCTGAAATAATCCATGACTCACCGTTATTTCTATATACAATCGAAAAAATAACATGGTTTTATTTGTGAGATAGAGGTAGGAAAATTTTTCTAGAAATAAAAATAAAAAAATCTGAGAGAATTTGCTAAAGTATTTAAGAGAGGTCTCTTTTATTTTTGAAAAATAGATCACATGTTAATTTTACTCTTGCACAAATATTATGCCTTTCAAAAATCTATTAGTGTGAATGATTATAACTAGACACTCTGAATATTGAAGGAATATATTTTTTGCACATCTTAAATGAATTGATAGATGTGAACTGTCTTGGTTTGTGAAGGAGGAGTCATGTATTCTCTTACATGAATAAAAATAAGTATTCACATGATCTGATCATGCGAAGGATATTTTTGAAGTTCAGTTGAGAATCATGAAGAAAAATACGTTGAACCTCTTGGTTATATAAAGGACAAATATACCATGGTAAATTTGTGTCATGGGAAGAAGAAGAAATAATTCACATACTTGTTTATGTGAAGGAAAGAAGAAGACAATGGGATACTCTAGTCTTGAAAAGCAGAAGAAGAACTATATTCATTGATCACATGAAGTGGTTATGAGAAATTTGTGATCACACTACCAATTGAAAAGTAATAAGACCAAAACTATGTGAACACTATATTGCAATAGAACTAAGACATCACATAAACATATATGTGAATTAAATGAGCATGATACATTGAGTAAACATGAAATACTAATGGCTTTGAAAACCAAAAAGTGGAGATAGACTATGAAAATGAATGCATGAATCTGTGCCTGTGTAAGTCATTGGGGTTTATTATTTTATGTACAATTTGTCTTCAAGTATTGATAAATTATTTGGGATGATGATACTATAATTAAATATTTTATATTTATTTTAATAGATTATAAAGAGAATAATTTAATGGCTAATCTGTTTTTAGCTGATTATTATTTGGGTCGAAGAATAAAATGGGGATATCCAGTCGAAAACAAATTTAAATTATTTAGACTAAAGAAGAAGATACTGAAATTTGTATACCTGTAAATATGATTCATCTAAATGATTTCTAAAGTCAATATAACCTTTTGATTATAGAATTTTTAGGTATTTTATTAGAATTAATTGAAGTCTATAGAAAGAAACATTTTATACATTACTAATCAAATTAGGTAGAGAATATGGAAATCCTTCATCATATGATTCAAATTTTAATCATTTATTATACTTGTATATTCCATAGGGATGATTTCAAGATATTCCCTTGCTTTTTATTTATTTTTATAATAAAAATTAAGGCGTGTGTGTGGCATAACAACTAAATTACACCATGGACTTGTCCTTAGGGAGATGGACCCTGTTAACAAACCTTGGTTTCCTTTTTAATTTTCTATTTTATGTGCATTATTTCTTAAATACAGGTTAATAATAATATAGAAACATTTATTAAATTAGTGATAGAGTTATAAAAAAGGATAATAGTTCAATGTTGTAAAAATTAATTCCACACTAATCCACACCTTCTCTTTATGGTCATGTCTAATGTGATTCTAAAATATGGTTTGCAAGAGACATGTCACACATCTGATTGGATGGTCATATTTTAATCACATTAAATATTTGATATATCTCTTCACAATTAAGAAAATAGGGTAATATTATAGGATTTGTATCTACTTGATATCAGAATTTTATCTCATACAAGGTTTAGAAGAACATAAAGAATAAAGAATTTTGAAAGATGAAGAAGACATCCCTTTTATAAAAAGAGGAAGAAGTGGAAAATTTCATATTCTATTATTATAAATAATATATGTCTAGAATGTGAGTTAATGATCATGTATGTTATTCTACAAAAAAAATAAATGAAAAATAGTTATACCTCAGATGACGATTAAGAGGTATCAGATTTATTTTAAAAATTTCTAACAGAAGAAGAAACAATAATTGGTGAAGGTCATTCCTTAAAAAATTATGATTCTATATTTTGGTGGAAGAAATCATTAGAAAATATAAACCATCTAGAATACTAATCTCAGAAAAGATAGATTATATTAGCACAAATGCTGATATAATGTATATATCTCACTAAATAATATAATCTCAAAGTATAAAAGATCAAATTTCTTGAAGAAGGCATACTCTATAGTTGGGAGGGATTGGTTTTAAGAAATCCTAGAAAAATAAGAATCCATTGAGAATATTTAAGAAAATTTCCATTAATTAGAAGAAAATATTAAGGTAATCATTCATGTCAATAATTATCAACTTGAAATAAATTAAAACAAGATCAAAGAGAATGATAGTTTTCGAGAGGAGAAACATATAATTCATAATAGAGATGAAGTTATAATGATCAATATATAACGTTAATAAAAAGCTAAATTAGTGAAGGATGAGGTATCTATCCAAAATATGAAATTTCTTGATGTTAGAGTAAAATTAGAAATTTTTGAAATTTTTTGAGTTTAGTTGTCACAAAAAGATAAAAGAAGAGCTATTGTTAAAAGATCTATATGAACATAAACTTCTTAGAAGGATAATAATACTTAAAGTCCTCTATCTAGTGTGAAAAATATATTGAAAAAATTTAATGTTAAATCTCAATCAGACTCTAAGAAGAAGGTACCATCCAACTTTTATAGTAAAGGTTGTGATAATTCTAACTCTATGTATAGTGTATGTTTAGAATGAAAACCTATACAAATTTGGATAAAGAAGGTAAATTAGATTCTTACCACTAAATCAGTGCTAATGAAAAAAAATTTAAAATAATATTTTTTATTTAAGGAATCCTGGAGTAAGTGTGAAATGAAAAAAAATATATAAAGCATGTCATTCAAAAAAGACTATTGTTTTAAAGAATAGATCCATATTTGTTAATTATCATTTTTATTATGAAAAACATCGGAATAGTGTATCTAATTGTTGGTATAATATGAAAGTATTTAGAAATAAAATTATTCCCACATAACGGGGGAGAAAATAAGTGAAGAGAAATTGAACACAACAATAAAATGAATCATCTTCCTATTATAAATAAGATTAAATTTTTGAAGAACCTCTATGGTATTTTCAATGGAAGTGGTCATAGTGGGGTTACATTAAAGTATATATCATTCAAGAATGTAATTAAAAGAATTCAAATGAAAATACAAACAGAGATGTAGAATAGAGATAAGACAATACTGGGAAATAATAAGATGAAAATTATGCCCAATACATTTATAAATATGATTTGAAAGACAACCTTGGGTGAAAATTTGAAGAAGATTGATACTTAATAAAAACACAAGAAAAAAATGAGGGTGTTTCACCAAAGAACATAGTATTATTATTTGTTAGATGAATATGACACATCATGGATCAATTTAAACACACCATGGATATCATAATGAATGAATGAATGTCAAAATAACAAAGGGGAATACCAATCCAAGAACAAAAGAAGTGAAATGAAGTGGGAAAAATCACACCAAATAATCCATTTGGATTTTACAAGAATGTTGTGCATATTCTAAATGAAATATTTTTAATTATCCCAAACAATATATAAAGAGTAAGAGGATTGTAAGAATAATGGATAAAATCATATGCTAAAGTAAAGTTAAATTTTTCAAATGAGGAACTGAAATTTCACGAGAGCTTGTTAAAAAATGATAAAAATTAAATCTTAGGAGAACTGTGTGGTAGGTTCCAAAAGACTGGACACAATTGTAATGATTTTTTATTCATAGTACCATCTCTCGAAGAAATTATAATTAATAATCATAAATCACCAAGTGATGAATGTTCCTTGATGGGTATTGTAAAGTAAATGATTTCACACAAATAAATTATTTAATGTAGATATTCAATGTTGAATAAAACAGATGATAAATCCAAGAATTTCTATATTAAGAGCTGACCCTCGCATAGAGGAGGGATTAAAGTAGTTTCATTGTTGAGAAAAAATTAAAAGCCTTGTTTCTATAAATAAAAGGAAATGAAGATCCTCCTTATTCCCATGTACTTTTTTTAAGTTCATCATCTTCATGGAATTGAAGGTAATTCATATACATAGGGGGATAACAGAGTAGATTAAATTATACTTCACTATCCACAATCTATAATATTATTTACATTATTTACAAAATTCATCATCCAAGTTTAATCTATTTTTTTCTTTTAAAGATTCTTTTTTCAAAATATTAATATCAACATTCATGAAGATGGTCATACTACCATAGTTTGTCAACAAACATGAAGTCATCGTCATGGATGAGATCACCACAATTTATATTCACATCAACTATCATTCCAATGAAAACCTGATAATAATATCCATCATGATGAAGTGAATGTGGAGATCATCCATTAAGGGGGATTATATAAGAAATTTTGTAGAGTTTTTTATATAATCCAAATATATTACATCTCTAGAGGGTAATTATTCACTAATAATTTGTTGGGGTATGTTGTCACACACTCCTATAAATTTTCAAAATATAAAATGATTTTTTACATTTAGGGGGAGAATATAAATGAATTAATGGTATAAAAACTATTGATAATGATATTCCTATACAGAATTTAAGATATATAACCTTCAATGTATAATTGATTTTTTAATCAATTTTTTGTGATGAGTGCATGAATTTTAGGGTGAATGTATTTTTAAAAAAATATTTTCATCAATAAGATGCATCAGAAATGTCCCATTGATAATTTTTTTAATTTATATCAACCAATTATCCTCACCCTCAAATATATTTGAACATTCTCTAATGAAATAAACAATCAATGAGATATAATTTTGTAGAAAAATTTATATTGAGTGTAGACAACATTGATGCCCAAATTGAACTCTCTTATTCTCTACATTTTTTTATCCCAAGTAAACATAGATTACAATAATTTATGACACGTTTCTTAAGTATGAAATGATATTATCATCTCTTATGAACTTTTAATTAGTTGTCAATAAGGGGAGATAAGAAAATAAATATGCCAAGGTGTTATGGGGATATAAAGAATAAAATAATATGTGTAAATTGGATGAACATATTGACAATTAATTTACTATTTGTATTAATAATTATTACAAAGGTATATATTGAAGATGAAACTTTGTGTTTGTGTTGTATTTTTTTCAATGCATGTGTGAATATTTATTAAGGAAGAATAGTTTCTTAGAAGTTAATTATATATCCTATGCATAAAGTGTAGAAGAATATCCATACATGGTATGTTCAAAGGCAACATATATTATTTATTAGATGAATTAGGGATACTTGTTGAATTTTTATGGATTCATATTATTGTGTTATATGTCATGCTTGAGAAAATATCTATGTATGTCTGATGATTGATGAACCGATTATAATTGTTTCAAGAACAAGAACTAATGTGTGGAACATTTATTAAAACTTCACATAATTTTTATATTGAATATTTAAGATGATTGAAGTTCATTAAAAAAATTATTTTCATAAGGATAATTGAATAATTTATTGACATCCATGTGATTAGTTATTTTTATAAAGAGATATTGAAGGCCATGCAAAAAGAGAGAACATGAAGAAAGGTTTTTTAATGGTTAGAAATATCATACATATTGTTTACTAAGTATATATTATGTTGGGACTTACTAAAAAATGGTCTAACCTGGTCCACTCATGTAGGCTAGCTCAAACGTATATGGGATTTGAAGGCTTGACCATGTGGGGACTATCCCAACAAGAGAATCCATGGAAACAAGGTAAAGTACAGAGGGAAAAGTTCCTACATGGGTAGGAATGGGTACATGTGGGTCAACATGTGAAGTGAGTTGTTCTGTAGGCTAGAAGCATAGTGGAGACTAATAGTGGACCCTAGTTACACACAACTAGATGGATGGGGAAACATGATAACTTATTAATATTCCCATGATAAAGTGAAAAACTGATGTGGGATCAAGGTTTGTGCGTGACCATTAACATGTTAAAAAGGATATGTGTATGATATCAGTTGTTCAATCAGTTTTGATCCAATGATTATCAATCTTCCATTCCATTATCATTATCATTGGGATATTGGGATTTATTGCTTATAATTTCTTTTTTGTGGAAACCAACTCTGATCGAGCCTGTGACATTCGATAGTTGTCTACAACAATCAAATTAAATCGAAGAAGACATGATCCATCAGATGAGGCCATGCATGTAACACATTATAGCATGAATGATGAAATTTTAATATCATGCTTCTTCCAAGGAACAACTGAAGTAGTATATAGATATTTTCTAAATTGTCGACTCATATGAATATTTTCACATGCATGTGATTATTCGATCATGAATCAAGAAGTTGTATGATGAAAATGCGATTTTTAGTGTCAATAGAATCTAAATAAAACATGTGTGGAGTTTAATATACATAAATATTTGGTAATCTTGAAAGAATCCATGACGTGTCACTATTTTTTGACACAACACAAAACATAACAAGATATTATTCTCAAGATAGATGTGGTGACAGTCACCTATAAATGTCCATAAAATAAGCTAAGAGAAGGTGATGAATTTTTTTAAAGATATATTTTTTAAGTTATAAAAAATGTAGAACCTATTAATCCTTCACTTATGTGATAAATAATCACCTCACATCTTTGATATCTCAAATGATTTTTGTAATCCACTCATCTTTGTGGAAGAATTTGTTCCAAACACATATTTTGTGAAGAGAGAACCACATAACTTCTTGGATTTTTATTAAGGATTCAAGAATTTAATTATGTGAAGAAGAAGTACTCTCATGATTTGATCATCAAAATGTGATCCATCAAGCTCATTTGAGCTCATGATGACAAATATTGTAAAACTATTGGTTATGTGATGGAAAAATCTCATGTGTAAAACTTATGTCATGCGAAGCAGAAGAAAGAAATTGAATAATTTTTTGCATGAAAGAAAGAATGAAACCATGGGATACTATAGTCACACAAAGTACAAGAATAATTGTATACATTATTCACATGATGGGTTTTGAGAAATTCACTATCACACAACATATTGCAAATATAGAAGATGAAAATTTAATGCGAAAAATTTCATGAAAATAAACTAAGATATCACTTATACTTATACATGATGTAATTGTGTTTTGAGACATTGAGTTCCTGTGAAATAGTTAGGGTTTTATGAACCTAAAAGTTGAGATATTGAATCCACATAAATGCATGAAATACATTCATGTGTAAGACTTTGAGGATTAATATTTCTTGAATATCGTTTCTTCAAGTGAACATAAATTATTTGAGAATACAAAATAATAAATAAATATTTTATATTTCTTTTCAAATACCAAAAGAATAAGAATATAATGGCCAATATATTTTTATCTGGTTATTATTTAGGTCAATGAAAAAAATTATGATATCTAGTTTACAACAAATTGAAATTATTCAGACTGAAGAAGAATATGCAAAAATTTTATTTTTATACATATAAGCCATCCCATTGATTACTAAAGACATGTCATACTTTTTATTACTAAATTGTGAGGGATTTGATAAGAATTCATTAAGTTACTGAAAATGATACTTTTTTATCATTTATCATTACTTCAAGGGGGGTATTTCAACATCCCGCATCTTTTTCTTCAAAGATTAGATTTCATTTTACATGGATATTCCATAGGGACGAGTTTAAAGACATTAATCTAGTTCTATTTCAATATTTTATAATAAAAAGGATGTAGTGTGTGTGGAATAATAATAAATGTACATTGGGAATAGTCCTTAGGGAGAGAAGACTCATTAATAAACCATCGTTTTCATTATTATTATTTTTAAGTTCATTATTTATTAACAATTGGTGAAGAAGAATAGAGAACAATTCACTGAAAAATTTATATGGGTATAACAAAGGGATGGAAATTTAAAGTGGGAAAAATATATCCCATATTGATTCACCCACCTCTCAGTGTGTCCATCCCTATAGTGATTCTAACTGTTACGAAACTAAATATTAATTTGTTAATTTTCATTATAATTGGTGTTAAATGGATTTCATATAAGTCTAGAGTAAAATTAAGGGTTTCCCATATCAATTTTCCTTCCATTGAGATAAGTTACATATTCACTACTTGTATTTTTTAAGTGGGTTATATATTACCTATGTATGTATTTTTTCATAATTATAATTTTATTAAAGATATATAAAATTCCATCACATTGTTTCTATTTTATGGCTTTTTTATTAAAATGTTATCAAAGGTGTAAGTTTTTTACGTTTCTAATATCATTTTAAAACAAGAATGTTTATGAATAAATTTCCATTTGGTAAAATGTTAGGTTATTTCTCTATAAAATCACATATATTTTCTTCTCTAATGGTTATTATTGTGGTTTACACTTATTTATACCATTTAACCTCAATTTGGTTCACACCTCTACCAAAATTTTACTTGTATGTGAATTTGACCTTATCTATTCTTTTTGGACTAGAATATTTTATCCACTATGTTCATATTCTAAAAATTATTTTATGGATGTCCATATCTATTATTATATGATTTCTTAATTCAATTTTTAATTAAATTTTTCTTTCTTTACAATGGTTTTAATGGAATATTTTTAAACATATTCAGTATGAATAATATTTTATTGATTTGACTTTCTTTACAATATCACGAAAATATTATTCCTTTTTAGTTCATTCCATGTGAATTAATTTTCACATAGTTATATTTTTTTATTTATAAATGTTACTCCCTATGTTTTCATTGTTATTGACATTGAAATATATTCCCATGTTTTTTATAAATCATTTTATATTAAAATAGAAGTTATGTAAAATAATATATTTTTTTTTTTAAAATAAACTTTTATGTTGATATTATAAAATTATATTTTCTTATGTTAACATAATTTATGTTATCCTATTTATCATTATGGGAAATCTCTAATGGTACAATCCACCTTCTTCCCCTAGACTAATTATGATAATGCATTATAGTTGTTTTTATGGAACCTATTTCATTACATTGGTTAATTAAAATATGATGTAATTATGAATATTTTCAAGTTCATGTTGAAAAAATATTTATAGTGTATCACTTTATAGATGATGGTTCAATTATAAATCTCTAATTCATTGGATGATGTTTATATAAGATGAGATGATTCGAAATGGGGAGTAAACCCAAAACCCTAAGAAAATATTTCCAATAAGTGAAGTGTGGGTCCTTTATTTCCCTATAATGCATTAGGTAATGTATTGTATCTCATGAGTTTACAAGGAAGGTATTGGTGAGTAAAACCAATTCATTTTAGGTCTCTATACACTATGTGATGATGGTTTTGGTGGTGACACATGACAAAATGGATGGTTTTTTATTCTTATTTATATGAAGAATTCTTATTCCTATGTAATATTTTGGTTGATCATGATTTTTGAATCATGTTTTTAATTTCATACACCTTATTTGTGAAGCTATTACAAATGGATAATTCCATGACTCAGGATTTATTACCTATTTTTATTAGGTATAATTCCCTTATGTTATGATAATGTATTTTGATTATGTTCTGGTAACAACATGATTATCTTATGATAACTCATGATATTCTATTTAAATATCTTATTCTTACTCTTACTATGTATATAAGCTAACCATTTATTATGTTTCTATTCATGGGTAAAAAATAATAGTGATATATATGATTTGTCTAAACGGGTTCACGTGGGAAGACTATTTTTGGGATATATTGAGAATAATGTAAATTAAATTGGTTGTGTACCAAATATCCAAAGTCACAGATCTTATATGTTATGGGGTGTGTTTTATTATGACATTTGAGGAATATTCATGTAATGTTACGTAATATTTATGATTTTTACTCTTCTTTAACCTCAGTAACCAAGTCTCAATTCTATTTTCAAAAATAATGTTAGTGTCTAGAATAAAGGATTTGTGTCCAGTAGAGGTATGATTTTTATATTATTTTTTGGGACTTCGAAATACTATGTATTTTTATTTAAAAAATAAAATAAAAATAAAAATAAATTTATATTTGTTTTTTGAATAGATGAATTTGTGATTCATCACATGATGTGGTGAGAAGGTTCCCTATGGTGATAGTGTGGTAAGGAAACTTTTAGAAACACCTATTTTTAGTATATCTTTTACACTAATAAATGGTGAATCATTTAATTTATGAAAGGAAATTTAAATTCAATTTTAGGGAATTTTTTTTGGGGAATATTCAATGTTGGGATATAATATTTTCCTTTAAAAATTTATACCCCATTTAAATATATATCTATACCTCTCTTATTTTTTCATGCGTGTGATTTTTTATATGATTTCTTTCCATCCACTCCCTCTCCACCTCTCCCTACATAAAAAAATAGCATGTTCTTCAATTTTATTCGAGTTATTCACATTAGTGGAAACAATGTTGATTTTGGAATTTGGTGATATCATCAAGAGATTTCATAACACAATCAAGGTAGGATTTAGTATTATTTTTTCACCATGTTTATGTTATGTGATTTGATCCCACTCCTCTCATGATTAAACCACTTAAAAATTCTACATTAATGAAATGAATAATTATAATGAAGTGTTTTAAATATGATTAATTTATAATTTTTTGTGGTATTTTAATAAATAATTATTTTTCAAGGAAAAAACTCAAAAGATTTTAAATTAGAGGAAACCTGATTTTTTGGTTTTCCAACATCATTAGATTTTGGTGGATAACAAAAGGAAAAAATTATTTCTTTTAAAATTATTTAGTTTAGAAATATTTTTTTCCTTTGATTAACATGTTTATATGAGGAAAAATTATAATTGGTAATTTATAAAAATGATTAAAATTTAATAGATTATTGTTTCTATCCCAAGGATTTCACAATGAATATTTTTATCTTCATTTAATAATATATTCATTATGTGTCTTTAATTATTTTTGAGATTTTTATTATATGAAGAGTGTGATGTTTTAAATTAAATTGTATTAAATAATTGAATTTCATTATTTTCTCAAGACATGAAGTAAAATATTTTTTTACATTGATTTTATTTATTTTTCTTTTTTCATGCTAGTATAATTATTAAATATTTATTTCCTAGAATGGGATGAATGTGTAAATGAAACCTCTATTCTCTTATTTATTTTTATTTAGGTGTTATTCTTTATTATTATCCAAAACATGTTTATTCTTGTAGTTGAATCTAAATAATTATATTTATCATCACTTTAATAAATTATTTGATGAATTATATATTTGAGGAATAAAAATTTGATCATTTATCAATTTTAATGAGGGATTTTCTACTTTGAGTAGTCCTTTATCCTTTATCATACTAACAATCTTTAAAAAACATGATCATGGGACCATCTTTAGTTTATTGGGTTTTCCATTAACTAACAACATGATTATTATTCACGCTTTCATGTTATTTGAGTTTGATGGTGATTCGACTATGCTCTAGTGGATGAAAACCAAAGAGATCATGAGTATGGGTATATTTTAGTAATAATGTGATGAGTTTTGGATGAATTTTGAAGAATGGTTGGATGAAGTTATATTAAATGAGGATAATTCCCAAGATATTAACTCACCGAGGTATGTTGCAGGCTCTAAGGGTGAAACTTTTGACAAATAATATAAGAAAAACTATTAGTAAAAGTGATTATGGTATCCACATTGTGATGATGTAGTTTATGAGTTTCTAGAAATTTTGAGTCTATATAGAGTATAGTTACTATATACATACTATGTACAACTCCATCCATGGTTTCCACATAGCTTTTAATACCACATGATATGTATCTTCAAAACCCTCACTGTGAGACACACCATGTGACCTTGGATCATAGCATGTGAAATATTAAATGTTACATGTCATGTGACCCCAATTTATATTCTAGATTTCTCGAGGACATGTACTTCGGTGTGTAATCACATACATGACATGTCATAAATCTATACCCACAAACTATGTGTTTCCATTACACACCATATATAGAAGTTGTAGTGGATTTATGTGTATAGGTTATACATCTCTTGTCGAATCATAAGAATTTTACGTCATGTGTCCCACAAAGACTCAATATAGAACTGATGAGGTGGATAAGAATGTATCTAAAGTACACGCCTTCATCTTGAGTAGTTATACTCACCATATATTTTTAGATATATCATGTAGTATATGTAAGAATAACCTGGAATTCCCCAAGTGTATGTGAGATTAAGTTGTGTGATTGTTATCCATACACACCATGTGCCCTACTAGACATGACATGTGTGTGGGAATCACATGAGTTAAGCTGTGATAGTATGTGATCATCCATTCCTAAGAGCGTCACATGGTTGGTTCCCCCCAAGACAATTCGTGTACTGAATTTTTTATAGTATTATTTGTGATTTCATACAAGGATTATATAATAGTATATATGAGTAATCAATTATAATTATATTCTTAGACAAATATAAATAGTATGACCCCCCAATCACTAGATAATGTTCACATTTCTGTTTATATAGTAATAAGATCTTTTCCCTTCTAAATAGACAACATAAATTAGGTGAGATATTTGGTGTAGTGATGAGATTCCATTGAAAGTGGTTAGGGTGTGTGATGCGAGGTGTTGCATCGAATGAGGCGGTATGGTGGCTATTTGAATTTTCAATTTTGAAATTAAAATTTTTAAAGTTCTCACATATGGTTTTTGGGTGGGTGATACTAATGAGGTGACAATGGAGGGTTGGTATTTTGCTACTTGTTTCTAAATTTGGGTATTGTCCATTTTATCTTCTGAAGTTCTTAATTTTGAAGTATGGAATGTTACTTTATTTGAATTTGGAATTGTGTGGTTACCACTAATCCAAAAAGAGGCTTTTATAAAATTAAAACAAGCGATTTAGAGGACAGATATTGTGTAGATATAGAGTAGGTAATCCACCTAGTTTTGGGGAACAATTCTCTACATATAGAGTTTTGGGTACTCCTCTACTGTCTATATATGATAGCGTATTGTCCCTATTATAGTGATAGAGCATAGGTAGTCTACTATATATTGTTATAGTATCCTCTATGAATAGAGTTGGTACTACCATGTTTGATGAGGCACAATCCTTCACCGATTGATGCAGTTCTACCATGTATGTTGGGGTGTGGTTCTCCATAGAGGTTAGGTATTCCATTAGTTAATACATATATACCTTGATGAGGAAGATTCCCTAACTATATTTCTAGATAGGTAACATTGATATTCTAAAAGACTAAAATATCATGGGTCATAGAACAGATGATGTATTGGAATATTTATGCATTTGGTATACTAGTGTCCTTTTGAGCTATTTTGGATACCTTCCAATTATGACTTGAAGGTGAATTGTCAACTTCTGGTAGTATGGGACTTTCATTACACAAGTTATCAGTGGTTAAATTTGTTTTTTGAACCTTCATATATAAAAGATAATTTTTATGGATTATTCTATTTTCCCTGGTTGTCATAAAATTAACACATATATGGTTCATTTGTGATACCCTTAGATATTCCCTCATTATTTTTTTGAGTGGAATTGTTGTTTTATCTTTCTTTTTTTAGGGTATACTACTGCCTATATTTATACTCACCCCTCTATGGGATTCATGTCTACATATGTTTTGTCTATGAATATGTTTGAAAACTAAGATATGAAATTTGTGGATATGAATATAGTGAAGTTATAGGAGATAATATGTAGTAAAAGATGACGGTTCAAGGAGGAGATAGTTGCAGACGGAGTCCATTCAAGGAGACCTTGTAGATAAGAGGTGTCGTCTCATACCTAGAGATTGTTACAAAAGTTGGTTTTTATCTTATGCAAATGTATTTTCCTTTATGTAGTTTTTTTCATTATGTAATTTTTCTTGTAATTTATGTCTCAGGATCATATTTTATACAGTTTAGTATTTAAATATCATTATTTGGTGTTTCATCTTTTATGGTATATTGGTGATGAATTCATATTATATTTTCTCTTAGGCTAAGATATTCCATTAATGTTTATGCCTTATAACTTCTTTTCACTATACCCTATCCTGTTAGAGACCTACTTGGGGTGGAACACTTAACATACCACCAATACGAGTGGGATTCTAATGGTTTGGGTTATTCCAAAACTATATCAAATTAGTTTTAGTATTTGGGATATAGTTTAGAGTTAGTTTTTTTATAAGATTTTTTTTGGAATTAGGAAAATAATTATAAGAGGGCCTTGGGTTTAGTTATTAGGATATGGAGATTAACATATCAATTTCAGTTGACATATAATTATGTTGTGACTCTGATATTGTGTTAGTAAACCCAAAATTCTTAATGATCATTTCTATTTTAAAATTACATTGATACAAACATCACTACTTTGTTTATTATGATGTTTTATTTATTTCCTAGTTTATATCATTCTGATATGGTATAATCTCCATGCCCCCTCATGTACATTAGAAGATTCTACCCACATACAACCAAACCATATTCATAGATAGGTTCTTGATATTATCATACTAGTTTTTTAGCCTATCATAGATGAGTGATGAGGTAATTATTCTGAGGTAGATTATATGGTATCTTATCCCATAAGTAGTGGGAAAATCCCTTACTATTCATACTGTAGATTTTTCTTATAGAGAGGATGATGGTTCCATCTTAGTTGAATAAGACTAATTATAGTCTAGAAATGATATGTGTTCTCTAGCGACAGATAACTCATATGATTTTTATGTGATATTGATCCTCATACAATAGAGGATTGGTTCGAGTAAGATATTTATACTAATGGTCTGTCTTAGAAATCAATTGATAAGATAACTATTCTTACATTTTATTTACCTATCATATTAGAGTTAATTTTTGTATGATGTTTATCCCATCCCAAAAAATCACTATCCTATAATGATTGGCATCATTATTCTACTTAGGTTTTATAATAGAGAGCATCATAAGCATGATTCAAAATTGATTCCAATGATCTCGTTAGTTTGAGTGGGGAGTTCTATATTCATATAAATATTTTAGATTTAATTTTATTACATTCGTCAATTATACTAGAGACAAATTGAGAGATTTTTAAGGATTAAATTTTCCCAATATAATTCATTACAATATTCAGAATAAGACAATGTTATCATTTAGACAACTAGAGTGGTATCTTGGATGAATCTCTATGAGGAGGGAAAATTTGAGATTAGGTTCTTCCTTATAGATGAAATAAAAATATTTTTAGGCGGTTTTTCTATAATGGACTTATAGTTATTGAAAAATATAGAGATTAGTACATCTCTTTTTTCACCATTCATGTATTCTTCCTCAAACCCAAAGTGTTGATGGTTAGATTATAGTTTGTTTCATATGGAATATGACTCAGAGCAGAAGGTAACAAATTCATGACATCATTATAGATAATCATTCCCATTAATATAAGCTCAATACATTTTCCACTTAATTTTTTATTGTATAAGGGGTTTTTGATTCCAGTAGAATATATATACAAACCGTTATGGCTATATACAACAACTGATGGGTGACATACTTTTATTTAGTCTTGATCAAAGTGTGAATTTTACCTCTGGTGGGGAAAACTATTTGAATGATTACTACTAATAAAACATAAGTAGGAAAACATAACATATCAAGCATTGTATTCTATGGTGGGGTGGTTACCAGTAATGATTATTTATCTAACTATAATTTTCTTGGGTAAAAATACATGGTACCATCATTGAATATTTCATTACTGTATTGTAATTATTTAGATTCCATACAAATATTTATTACTATTTATAAAAAATCCTGATTTAGGCTAGGGATTTGATTTTTATTTGGTAGATATATTAGAATACGTTCTTTGTGTGATCATTGTGACCTATGTAACTAGTGGGTATCATCAATTTATTTTTAGAATGATGCTCTATAGGTAGTTCTAGAAGCATCATTAAGACATCACAAAAATCCTAATGCTGTTTTTGGAATTGATAAATTTCATATATTGAATGTTGGAACTATGGATTTTATTTGTTTTCAAATTGAGGAAACTCTCATTTTAATAAAAATGGAGTATTAGTATCTATAATATTTAAATGTTGTTTCAAACCATCTTCGAAAAAAAATTGTTGTGAAAGAAACTTATCATGTATGTTTTTATATTTGATAAACCATTCCTTTCATCCATAATGTTCAAGATGATGACATTTTGATTCATCTATATTAAGATTTAGTTTATAGAGACTTAGGTGGGAATAGTGTCATATTGGTGTGGTTGTAATTGGGGCCTTAGTAAGAGTTATTATACTCAATAGATATTAGAGACACTTGAGAAGATAACCTCAGTGTTTTTGGATTATGAGGAAGAGTTGATGTAGTTCTAACTCGTTACAATGGTCATTACATATACATGAATATGAGGCACACTGTATGGACTGTTTTAGTTTAGGATCATTTGGAATCTTCATACAAAGTTATCCTGACACACTTCCTTAAAGCTGGTGAGTACACCATGTTGCATTGAGTATTAGATAGTGAAGTATTATAAAGGCTCGTCTAGGGTGGTGAATATTAGTATTGTACTATGGATTCCCAATGCACATGGTACCTTGGTGGTAGTAGTGAATTATAGTTCATTGTGTGGTCATTTTATAGAATTTGTGAAGAATTTTTCTCCTAGGTTTATTGTTATCATCACTTCAGTCTAAAAGATGTTATTCTGGGGGTTTTTACATGACTAATAAATCTTATATAAATGTTTTGGATAGTCTACTTTTGTTAGTGGAATACTGATTCACTAATGAGGTTTGGGTTTTTTCAGATGGTGGATTGAGGATGTCAATGTTATGTATTGGAATGTTTACTAGTCTCTTCCATATAGAGTGAATATAAGATAACTAAGACACCATTAGTAGTGGATGTGATATTTTGGTTTTCTCATTCCTTATTAAAGGTGGGGAGTTTGGCACTCTCCTTCATGGAACCCTTAATTATGGGCCTATACATGGATGATTATTATGGTTTCTAGTTCTCTTCATGCTATGTGGGTATTTGACCTATGGTTGGAAAGTTAATTAGTGTGGATTATTGATATAAGCTATATGAAGTCATTTTATACCCTTTTATAAAGTCATACTTGGATTGGATTGAGCATAAATATTCTTGTGAAGAGGTGTAGGATTTTTTCCTTGGTAGTGGTGTCACATGTCTACTTATGATCCGGATCATTTAGGGTGGATGGCATATTAGTGGAGGAAAGATTTATTCTTCACAATGTGTTTTAATGATCTTATTATTAATATCTCAAATATTTTGTTTTTTTAGGATAAAAGTTTTTTATGGTGGGAGGATTTAGCAGACCATATTTTTTGTATGATATACCTATTTTATTTTTATGTTTTGTGGGTTAGGTCCATTAAAGATGGTATAATTCAAAACTTACTCCATCATTTTATTTCATTATGTTTTTTATATTTTTTTATTGAACTTAAAATGTGGTATTTACCATTGGGAAAATATCTAGTGATATTATTAGGATGATTGGATTCTTGGGAATTTTTAATATTTATTAAATGAGTAAATTGTAATATAATGAGTGTAAGCATTTCGTAACTCTTAAAAACCCTAAATTGAATTTTGGACTCCAAAATTATATCTATAACAGGGGTGGGGGTTAAATGAGATTTATCATTTTTTATGATAACTCTTTAAACCTTGGGGTCGCGTATCTTCACACTTATAATTATATAATAATATATTATTTTTTAATTTCATGTGTTCATTGATGAGTTCGTGGAATTTTTATTGACATGGAAAATTATTTTCCCACACAGTGATGATGTGTTAAGGGAAAATATTGAGCATCATTTTTTGGCATACCTTCAGTACTAAGAATACGAGAATCATCAAATTTATAATATTATTTTTAAATTCTATAATTAGGAAAATTTTATTGGGAGTATTCATGGTATGGAAATAATATTTTACTCTAACTAAATTCTTCCCTATTGTAATATCTATCATACCATATCTTCCTCTATCATGGGAGTAATTTTTTATAGTTTTTAATTCCTCTATCTATCTCTCACTGTCTCTATAGACAATGTTGAAAAGAATAATTTAGTGAGATCATCATGTGACTACTTCACTATATTTAGGAAAGTATTTTTATTGCATCATTCACCACATTTATGTTATATGATTTGATCACCATCCGATCATAGTTGGATCACTTAAAACATATATGATTATGGAATAATAATAATCTCAAATGGTTTAAAATACAAATAATTTCAAAATATTTGATTTCAATTTAATGAATTATTATTTTAAATGAAGAACACGGTAGGATTTTAAATGGAATAAAAACCAATTTAATCTTATTTCATTAATAAATTATTTTGTTAGAAATGAATAAAAAATATTATTTCCTTTAAAATTTATTTATATTTAAATAATTTATTCCTTAGTGAAATTTTTATATAAGATAATTATAATCAAAATTTGAAAAAAAATAATGGTAATTAAATAATTTATTTTTTTCATCACAAGTCACGCACAACAAATACATTCATCACGACTCAATAATATATTCATTGCATGAATCTAATTATTTAGGGATTTTAAAAATATAAAGGGAATGTCCTTTTGAAGGAAATTAAATAAAATAATTGAATTATATTATTTTCTTAAAGAAAAAAGGAAATCATTTTGAACCTAAATTATAGTCATTTCATCTGTGGTCATGTTTATTTAATTATTTAATTATTTATTTTCTAGAATGAGATAAATATTGGGATGAAGCCTCCATGGTGTTTGAGAATATTATTCAGTTATTTTTTTATTACCCTAATAATTATTTTTCATGGTGTTGAATCTAAATTATAATATTTATTATATATTTAATTAATTATCTCTTATATATTCAAGAAATAAAATGTTGACCATTTATCAGTTTTCCATTGAGATAATTTCTATCATTAATAGTGATTATATCCTTGTCTCATTCTTGCATTATTTATTGAACATGAATGTGATCCCATCCTTATGAGGAAAGGTATTTCTCTAGATGCCACTATTTCAGTTATTATCTTATTATTTAACTTTAAGAATGATCGTGATTCTATAAATCTATAATAGAGTAAAAATAGAGAGTTTAGGGGCTTAGTCACATGGGAGTGTAACTTGGTGAGCTCCAAGTGGAGTTTGATGAATGGTTATACAATGATGGATTATACAGTTATGTATATCTAGAGATTAATTGTGAGGTTCCTTGGGGGCTTATAGGGTGAATGTTTCATCTAGCGGTAAAGGCATGACTTGTAACATATGGGAATATAGTGTCTATGGTATGATGATAGTGTTTAGTATTTCTAGTTATTTTATGACTACACTGCATGTTCTCCTACATAACAATCCATGTACTTCACCATCCACGATTTATGGATATATTTTAATTCTACTTGGCTTGTATCTTCAAAACACAGGTTGTGAGACTCAGTGTATGACTCGAAAATAATGTACATGAGATTTTAAATGTTACACCTATGACCCATGGTCACACAACATGTATCATGAAGATTCATACTTCATAATGTAAACATTTAAAATAAATTTCATAAATATGGACCCACACACCATATTTTCCCATCATACACAACTTGTTTAGTGACTTGAGATGCTCAATATATATAGGCTATATATGTACATTGTCTGTATAAGACTTTCATGTCATGTGTCTTGTGTAGACACCAAGTACAAATGGAGATGAGACATGACATGTATCTAGACTATAAAACCTGAGAAGTTCTAAAAGTCATGTATTTATAAGAATTTTATGCAGTATATATAGAAATAACTTGAAATTCATTGGATTTACATGAATTTGAATAATGTTTCTCTTATCCATACAATTCATATATCATATTGGACGTGTTGTGTGTATATATTTCACATGAGTTAAGCTACAATAATTCTCAAATAGACATGCCCAGGATCCCTACTCACTGTGTACATTACTATACACCGTGTACTATGATATTTATAATATTTGTTGCAATAAATCTATCAGATGATAGAATTCAATGTATGACTAGTCCATTTTGAGTATATTCTCACATAGAGAACAATAGTACGATCCCAATGATCATTAAAGGAAAATCAGGTTATGGTTTGAATAGATTGAGGATCATAGATCTGCTAGAGACTATATATGAGTAAGGTGATATCTTTGTATAAAATAGGTACTAGGTAACCATATGTTTTTTGGTGTATTTATCAACATATAGGGTTTTTGGTACTCCTTTGTTGACATATAATTGAGTGGGAATGGTTCCCCAAATGAATATGGAGTTCAGGTACACCATCGTATGTCAGGGTAGTGTCCTCCATCAGTTGTGTCAATACATCCATTTATATTTGGGTTCGGTTCTCCATCAATAGAGTTAGTAGTAGTTTGTATGGTGGGGTTCATTCTTCCACTGGGGTCAGGTATTCAATCATTTGATACACACATACCACGATGAGATGGAATCTCCCACAACATTTCTAGAGAGGTATCATTGAATTCATAAAACACTATTAGATTAAGAGTCACAAAATTTATGATGTATTAATATGTATATTCCTTTGACATGGTAGTTTCCTTTTGAGCCTTTATAACTACCTTATATTTATGGATCACTTACGAAAAAAATAGGCATTTCAAGAGATAACATATCCTAGGTTTTATTGGTCTCTTAGTTGTTACAAATGTTCATTGAGGTAATCTATAAAGAATTGTTTTCTATTTCCTAGGGTTGTTTGAGATTAGATAATATATCAATCCTTTTAGATACCATATTTTATTCCCTAGTTTTGGGTTTGAAATGACTTATTTGGTTATATTTACCCAGTGTTTTATTTTGAATCTTTCTATGTGTGTTAATACTCACCCCCTAAGTTAGACAATGTGGATCTTGTGGAGTTAGTGGGGTAGTTATATAGTATTTTGTTATGGTTCATGGTGGAGACAACTGATGATCGCTTCTATTTTAGGTGACCTTGTAGAGATTAGGTTTTATACAATACCTACTATTAGTTGTACCTAATGGACTTTTTCTTATATATATCAATTTTCCATTCTATATTTTTTATATATGGTGTTGTACTTGGAATTGATTTTTCGTGAACATATTATATATTGTTTAGTTATTATATAGCTATTGTATAATATTGTTATCTTTTATTATATATTAGTGATGTATTCAATTTGTAGGTTCTCTTTGGATAAACAGTCCAATGTATGAATACGCCTTTTGGTAATTAGTTCACAACCCTATCCTAATGGAGGTGATCTTGGGGTGTCACAGTTGGATTACTGCAAGCTCGAGTGGTGTCCCATTTTGCTGATTCATATTAATTATTCTATAATGCATCATTATTACTTCTAATTATTTCAATATCTTTTACTATTAATTAGATATCTCTCCCATGTATATGTTTCCTCACATTTTTGATACATAATGATAAATATTATGTATCTTGATGATATATTTTTTCATCACCATGAATTTAAAATAACCATTTTCTTATGTTTCCCATTTACATTGGTAATCAAGAAGAATATTGTGTATGATATGCCTAAAATGGAATCATGTGTAGGGAAAATCATTAAATAAATACATTCTATGTTGTAAAATAATATTAACATGTTCTTCATATCTAAATACACTAAAAAAGGTCTTTCGACTCTGTTTTGTTTGAGATGTAGTATTTAATTATATAAAATAGTGCATTTTTATGTTTATTATATTATGGTCATCTCAACATTGAAATAGAGACTAGACCTTCCCTGTTCTAATTAGCCATTTTATACACTTTAATATGAGTTGGAAACCTTTTATTTTGATCACATTAATATTTGAATATGTGATAAATTATTGGAACCCTTTTATAAATTATTATATAATTAAGACTATATCATTATTTGTCCTTAAAATAGACACTAGCCTCTCCAAGTTCATGATGTATATAATCATATTGAATACATGAGAAAGTATAAAATTAATTTAGTCATTTTTCATACTAATAATAATTTTAAAACCATCAAGTGAAACTTTTTTATGGTTATTTTAAGAATATAGATCTTTCTTTTTTGATCCACAAGTTATCTTCTTAGAAAGTGGTTACTCTAGAATATATATGTTTCTTTATAGTTTAAAAACAATTACATAGTTTTTTTGTTAGAATTTTTATCCAAGAATCAACTAAATTTTTAAATTTTGATTATCAGAATACTAAGTAACACCTTATCATAAATTTCTTTTCTTATGTGTAAAAATAATTTGATTATTTCCTTAGAGTATTTTATAGCTTGAAAGGTTATAGAAGTTTCCCAAAATAATGATAATATATAAATAGTATGAAAACAATTTTAATATTATGTACTATGGTCTAGAAAATAATTTTGTCATTGGGAATAAATTATGTTTGACTGTTAGGTATTGGGGGCATATAAGACATTGATACTAGTTCTCATGAAGTCCTCACCCAATGATCTCGTAGAAGGGTGGTCATGAAGAAAGACCAATAAATATATATTCCATATGTTTTCTATGTAATTAAATACTTCAATCCATGAATATGTGAATTATTCCTTATGCTTGAAATTATTATTAATGTGTTTCATATTTCAAATATCTTTTTTGTAGACGAATATACTGATGACATGTGTTCATAGTGGAGGACGACACTATTCTCTCTAGGGCACTCTCATGACACTTGATCAGCCTATGAAACATATTTGGGTTTGTGTGGGTGTTTATTAGATTAAAATTTATAATTTCTAAAACTGCACATAGCTACGAAGGCATAGTATATTGGAAGTATGGGGTCAAACCCATAAGAAATAGATGGTATGAAGGAAACCTAGAAATAAGAACCTTGAATTATGATTCCTCATAAACTCTCTTAGTGTTTTTTATTAGAACTATATATCTTGGGTTTTACCTTCAAGAAATTGAAAGGGGATAAGGGTCAATTTCAGGGTTTAGGAAAAAGGGTAATCCTAAATCCTTGTTCGTAAAATCCAATGCCTTTGAATGAAAAGTTGTGTAAAGGTCACCAATTAGTTAGGGTAAACAAAATTGGATCTACCTAAGCAAAAAATAGTCTTTGTTAAAAAAATACTAAACAAACTAGATGCAATAGTATTATCTTGAAGGGAAGAAAACTTCATAGGGTATTGGTCCTAGCCTTCTCAACTCCAATTAGGTCGGTTTCCATCAACTACACATACCATGATCAGGGAATGAAAAATATTGTTATAAAAAAATATTTCTATCCTAATTAATATACATTTGGTTTCCAAGTTTCAATTTATAGATTAAATACAATTAAATCTACCCTTACTCTCAAACCCTAACCCAATGTGGAGTAGCCAGGCATGATGGTATAATAAAAAACAGGGAAACATGGAGCATGATTGAAAAAATAATTAATCAACTCAATTAAATTAAATCCACAATTGAGACTATATAATATCAATCAAATAATAACTTTAATAAATGAACAAAAAAGTACTTGGAAAAGAATGAAGATGAATGAAAATAATAATTTGATAAAATTGTAGAAACAACAATAAAAAAATTATAATACTTGGAATTGTAATGGTTAATAGTAGAATGATTAAAATAATAAAATAAAGTAAGAAAACTATGTTATAAAAAAATAAAATAGAGAGGAAAATAGAAATGGTTCGGTAGCCTCTATGAGCTATGTTTGCTTCAGGGTGGTCAAATATTTTTAATCTTGACTGGTTCATGATGTAAATTATCCATTTCATGAATGTTTTTGGAAGGAATTATTATATAATACTTTCTTAAAGAAAAAGTGTGGTTCAGATCATGTACATATGTTCTGTAAAGATATCTAATGATCTTTAATTTCCCAAATTTCATGTCTTGTGTCTTTGGTAGAGTTTAGGTTTATAAACTTCCTTGCCGTGTAATTCATTCATTCAATGTATCTCATCAGGTTTTAGATTTAAAATATTTCACTTTTTTTATTATCATTATGTTGTGTACATTGGATTCATGTTAGGTAAATTTATTGATGACTTGTAAATTGGTGCATGGGTTTGATGATGTTCTACTTGAGGAATACCAATCCTAAGTATGTGTTTCACATCATATAATATTGATTTTTTAATTTTTCTAGTATCTTTTTTTTTGAATCATGAGTACCTATTTCTTGAAAAAACAAACCAAAACCTAGTTTATTTATCAAATTAAGCATGTTTAATTCCAAATAAATTTATCTAGAATATATATATTAATTTAGATTATCAATTCCCCCAACAATTAAACTATTTATAATCCTGAAGAAAAAAATATCAATAATGATTCGAAGTCATTTTTTTTCAAAAAATAAATATTCATTACAAACAAGGAAATAACTAGGTGTTAGCAAAAAAAATCCACTAGAATCAATCATGTACAGAAAATTAGTCTTGGCTCATAGTTAAATTCATTATACAGATTCTTTCTTCCATTAAATAAAAAAATTTCAACTATTCCTCAGAAGTTATTACCATTTTTAAATTTACCTCATAATGAATTTTCTCACATAAATAAAGGTAATATTTAATTTGATTTATTATCATACCATAAATATATGTTCTTAACCATAGTATTGTATTAGTTTGAACATTTTTACATCGTAAATAAAAATAATGAATCAATCATAAGTAATTCGGAAATATTATTCAAATGACTTTTAGGATAATGGAAGGTAGGTAGATGGTAAAAAATAAATTACAAAAATGAAGGTTATATCTATAGTATAATTGTTGTTAATTTAAAAAAGTGTAGTAAAAAATCCCCCTAGAAAAAATTTCCATCAGCTAATAATAACTGAAATAGGGTCCACGAATATATCAATAAGGTATACAGAATGTTCACTATTTGTTTTCCATTTTCATTTTTATTTATTTTTCAAAAACTATTCTCAGGATAGGTCTCACATCAACCACCTAACAACATATGTTCTATCTTGAAAATCATTAGTCCAGAAGGGGTGATTTTTGAACCTCCTAGTAAACCATCCATTTTATTAAGGGAATAAGGTATGGATAGAAAATTCTAAAGGAATTCATGAACCATATCAAAAAATTTAGTGAAAATTCCATCGTACATCTCTTTGGCATCAACATCTCGTGTGTGGAATACATGAAAAATCCCTCACACATTTTCAACAGAAAATCATACATAACATAAGGAATAGGGTATGAAGGGTTAATAGAATTGAAATGCTTCCATCCCATAAAGTTTTTCCATTGATGTTATGGGATTAACAAGTATAGATTTATAAGAGAGTATTAGGATAAATAGATCAAAAAATATTTCCTTAATCATTTTATATGTGAATTTATTTAGTCATAGCCTTAATAAGATTCCCATGAGAGTTTTGATAGGTTCACACACCACAAGTATCTCTCAAGAAATAGTATTATAAATGAAAATGACCATGTAGGTCTATATTCCTCTTGGTAATGGAAAAATAAAAATAAATAAAAATCAATAAGGGAATTATATATTATAATAATTAAATCAATATAAATTTCAATAATTTATAATTAGAATTAAATCACTCAAATTAGTACTAATTGAAAAATTATAAACAGGAATAAAAATATATTTCAACAATCTATAATAAAAAAATTGTCTTTTATTTAAATTGGTGTAATTATATTTCATGTTAGAGAATTATTTTAATGAAAAATACCTCCAAGATTAAAAAAAACAAGAATAAAATGAAAGTGTATGGTTAAAAAATCTCAATAATGACTCTCCCACACTAAAAATGTAATAGTGTATGCACTATTTAGGTAAGAGACCCGGGAGAGATAGAAATAGATGAATAAAAAGATTGAAAATAGGTATAATGACTTTAAAATAGGGAATTGAGATCTTATTATATTGAATGAAAATCAATTGGGAAAATTTTTCATTGCTGATTATGACAACTCAATCATTTTGAATGACAATGGTTTCTTGAAAATGTGTGTAATATTAGTTTATACACAACAAAACTATATCTCTTTAATAATGAAGTGACTATAGATTCAAATGTGACAATCAGGTTTCAACATTTATATGACTACTATTCAGTTATGACAGTTGGTCTATAAGACCATTATAAACTATGCACTTGGTAAACAATTTAACATTATAACTAGTATTTATAAGTGGAAATGACATAGGATAATTAGTGAAGAAAGGAGAATTGATGGCCTCAACCAAAATAGTCATACCATATGAAGCTCATTTATCAGAATATGGGAGGGAGGTAGAGTCATTGAGATTATTTATTGACCAATCCCAATATGAGCTTCAAAAATTGATACTTTAATGAAAGTGCCTACAAATAAAGTTCATGTTAGTGGAAATTGCCACTCAGACGATGTCAGCTAAGCCGCCCCAAGAGTCTATCAACATCATACACCTTACCCATATATCGTATGTGAGTGTTATACTAGTTTGTGTGTTAATTCCTTATTTACATAAATTGTAATCCCTTGTAATAAATAATATTTCTATAACATCATTTCTGTTTTAGGAATAGTTTTTATTAATGAAATTGAGATGGAATTTGATAAATTAATTTTTTGAATAGAAATTATACTTTATAGAAATGATATAATTATTATAATAAAATAAGTTATTAGGAATAATTATTATTATTATTTTAAATATGAATAAAACATAATTATTTAAAAACTAATGATATTTTTTTTCAAGTGTCTGAAATTTTACTATGCAAATTCAATTCACTATTATTTTTAATAAATATAGATTTTTTTTAAACAAAGTAAAAATTCTCAATTATTGAGAATTTTTATGAAAAAATAAATTTCATTTTTTTAAATTAGCACATTGAAATTATTTCATGGAGAGTTTATGAGAATTTTCTAAAATACATATATTTATCATGAATACTAAAAATACAGTTTGCCTTTTTCTATATGTTTAAGGACTTCATATTTATTTCATAATGATGTATTAACTAACTAAAAAACCCCACGACATAAAATTTGTTATTTTATTAATATTATGTATTTTAATATATTTTAATCAATTTAAAAATAAATTTAAATTACTTTCCAAATTCTTCAATGGAAACCTTAACTTTAAAAATGATAATTTATGAGAACATTAATTTTCATTGACAAAATAAGTAATATAAAATTTTTGTTGACTCTTGTGGGATAAAATGAAGTAATATAGGATCCAATAGTATAATACAATTTTTAAATACCATGGGAAATCCTATCGTTTTTCATTTACCGCTACTTATGTGTCCAAAGCCTTTATTTAGAATTTAATAGACAAATACCCCACTTTTGATATAAATATCCAACAATTTATTCAGTTTCATTCACTAACATTTTATACACCATAAATATATAATATTTTTACCTCCTAAAGTGTCCTCCCAAGGTTTTCTCATGCCTCCATGGTCCAAATCATTTAGTTTTTGGAGTTATTGTTCACGTTAAGGGAAATCTCAACATTGATTTTTCTTCCATGTTCACTTTTTATGTAGAATGTCTGTGAAATTCCAAAACAATGTTATTATGTCCATTTTATTATATTCCATTACTATATAAGGATTATTTTATGAGTTTTAGACCATTTACCCCCACATTTTATACTTTTTAAAATTTCTCAAAATTCCACATTGTATGAGTTTTGTGCTGTTGATTTTACTTCTCAAAATTTCTCTATTTTAATCAAGAAATTCCATTTTGTTTTTTTTTTGTGAATAACCAAACCTATATATATTCTAGAGGTATTCACGAATATTTAAAAATGATTTATTTGATTGTGGTAATGACATATATAAAAATCTCATTCCCAATCTGTGGGATAAAAATGACATAATGATCTAATCTTTAAGAACTTTTTAAAACACCATTATTTTTATATAAAACATTATTGTTTTATTCTCCATGGGTTAGTTATGAATAGATTTATTATCATATAAGTACCTAAAATTAAAATTAATTCATATGAAGGGTTATTCCTAATAACACTTCAATGTAGTAGGTAAATAATTTAATCACTATAAATGAAATGGTTTACGATACCTTGTTGAATGACCTTAGAAATTTTTATGAAACCTCTGTGAAAAACCATGTTGATATTCTTATAAATGTCTCATTTTATTATTTTAGCCACATTTAAATGTAATGATTCATGTCATTGTTATTATTATATACCACTTTTTCATTCCTTTTGTATATTCCACATGTTCTTATTGGTATTCTTCAAGATCACAAGTAAAATTTTTCCCTTGATTTCCCTTATTATGCCTTCTGCTCACTCGTTACATTAATATATGTCTCCAGGTTATGAGATACAAAAATGTAATTAGGATTAACCAATGATGAATAATTTCAACTGGATTAGAATAATGTTTTTTCCATGTATTTTTTACCGTGTTTCAAAGAAACTAAACTTAAAAAAATCATTTGTATGTATAATGTAAAGTAAAGTTGTGTTTTAAAAACGTGGGATGACATGGTTATTATCAAAGGATGGATTAATTATTTGTGTAAATTATGATTTTAATACTTTAGGAATAAACTTAGGGAAAATTTTAACAACCTATTATTTTGGTAAATTGTTATGTATGTTATTTCAGAGAAATAAATCTCTCTATGGATATGAACAAGAGGTAGTGGTTCTGGAAAAGATATACTTAGCGTTAAAATCTCCAACATGGTGTGTTGGGCCTAACTCAGTGTAACCTAGAACACAACAATGGGACTTACTGTGACCCATTTTGACACTCCCTGGGGATATTTTTGGTTGTAATAATGTCTTTTATAAACCATTATAATGTATTTATAGAAAATATAATTAATGTTAAAGAATACAATATTTAAGCATGATTTTTTAAGGAATGAGTAATTCCTTTATAATTATAATATGCTTAAATTTAATGTTTTCTTCACCAATGTTTTGTTATTTTATAAAATATTGGTAAATAGGAGGAACCATGTAAATGGTGAGCTCAATAAACCAAGCGGTGAAGGCCCTCAAATGGAATCTAGAATGGAAAATTTCATGAGAATGATGAATTAAATTACTAAAGTTATGAGTAATAACTTCAATCAAGCTGAGAGACATAATTCACCTTGAGGGAACAAGTTTATATTTATTCCTTTATGTGTCAATGACTACCATATTTTATTGGATTTATTGAACCATTGATTCATGAAAACTATATAAGCTCTATAGAAATTATCTTTTCGATACTATGTTGTTCTAAATAATAGAATGTCACCCTGGCTATGTTCCACATAGTGGGAGAAGTTTATCAGTGGTGAATACTAATTAATAACATTAATACAATTAGAGAGATTTATGGTATGGTGTTTCACATGTTCAGGGGAACCTTTTTCAAAAAATATTTCCCCCATTTGATTTGAACAAAAATGGAGAACGAATTTCTAGTGTTGAAGAAGAAGGAAAATGTATATGCGGGAATCCATGAGATAAACATTACAAGACTTTATATCTATGTCTATATCTTTGTTATGGATCCTAATGGAAATTTTGAAAGATTATTTGGTAGAATAATACCCCTTTTATGAAAGAATAATTCATATCAAGACTATGTCAGCTATGGGGATACATTACAAAGTGCAATAAAGGTTGAACTAGATTTCGAAGAGACGTAGTGGTAGCATAGATCTAATGAAAAAGAAACTATAAATGGATCCCATCTTAGTGATTAAACATTATCATAGAACTTTAGTAATGAAAGTGAAACTTTCCATATGAATGAAATGAGGGATGAAGCATTCAGGGAACATCTTTCTTGGGAGTGGAAAATGATACAAGTTTATAATAGACAACCATTGTAACAACCCAATCTTTTGAATAATATTTTGTTTCTTGAATTTTTGAGTTATTTTATTTTTTACTCAACAAAACTATATCATTTAATTAATGAAATGAGTATAATTGAAATGTGACCATTGGGTTTTAACTTTAATATGACCATTGGTTAATATGAACATTGAAAATAATAATAATTTTTAACATTATAATTGTTGACTAAAATAGAAATAATAATAAATAATTAATGAAGAAAGAAGATTTGATGGACTCATCCAATATAATTGAGTAGTACGAAGCCCATCTGTCAGAGATTGGGAAGTAGGTATCATCACTGGGATTTTCCTTAGACCAAGCCCAATATGAGCTTCAACATTTTAAGCCTCAATAGAATCGCTTTTGGGGGAAATTCAATCTGATAGAAATCATCACTTGAGAAATGTTTCCTGAGTCACCCCAAGATTTTATCCCCATAGCACACCTTACTCTTAGGTCCAATGCATGATTTATAAGGGGATATGTAATGATTTATTAGTTACTTTGTCTAATCCTTTTGTATAAGTAAAATATTATTTCTTATTATCGTAATTTTTTTGAATTTCAAATCTCAAAATAAATATAAGATGAATTTTTAAAGGATTCATATTATTGATGAATATTGAAGAAAAAAAGTATTTAAAAATATTTTTTACACTTAAAATAATTAATAATGTGAAATTATTTTCAAAAAATAGATATATACAGTTGTGATAAAAAAGAAATTTAGAATCTGATAAGATCAATTTATTTTTTGGTGAATAGTAAATTTTGAATAGTAATATTGCCCTTACGGATAGTAATATATCCAATGGAATAGTGACCTCACTTAACTATGTATAAATAAAATTTATGCATCTTGAATGGTAATGTCATATAATAGTATAAGTAAATAACTGTTTTAAAAATTATTAGTAAAGCATTAGTTTTTTTCGGGTAAATAGTGATTTTAATTTAAAATTAAATTTCCCATATTTAGAAACATTTTTTCATAAAATGGATTACATTTTTGAATTATTAACATCAATATTATGTTAGGGTCAGTTTATGAGATTTTTTAAATTTTTTGTTTTTTGGTAAATAGTAAAAGTACAGGTTTTGAATTTTTTTGTGAGTTTTATGATATAATAATGATGTAATATGTAATTTAAAGTTCTGGTTGACTTATTTGGATTAAAACATTATATAAGGTGTCCCAAGTGGCAAAAAACATTGTAAAATTCCTCTATTAAGCCCATGATTCTTCAAATACCACAAACAAGGTGTCCTTTGGAAATTAATAAAATATTCCCTAACTTTTTCTATAAATACCAACCCATTCCTTCTTTACATTCATTCCAAATTCCTCCTCAACATAGCTATGTTCTTTTTACCTCCCAATGTGTCCTAAAAAAGTGACTTGAGCCCCCAAGGTCCAAACCTTTGAGTTTTTGAAGTAACTATTCAAGGTAAGGGAGCCTTTCATGCTCCTCTTTTAGTCAAGACTTCTTAAATGTTATGTATTTTAGTTTCCATTTTCTTATATTGGAGTATGTTATTTCTATATCCTTATTTCTGTCAATTTTATTTCCAAATTGATGAGATACTCTCTTCACAGTTATCAAATCATTTTCCAATGTTTGAAGTGATGGTGGTAGGCTACCGAATTATCGTAATTAAATTCTCAACATCTCTTTTTCCATTCATGTTATAGTCTTTGTGGTTTGTTATTCAAGATTACATACTATGTTCTTATATAAATTTTTTTATATCCCTATATAGTATTATGATTCATTTATGAATGTGTGACTCCATTCTTATCTCTTTTTAATGTTTTCTAAATCCATGTTTCTTAGTTGTTACACTGTAGAATTTTGGTCTCACAATCTCCCTCTTTATCTCAATAAATTATCTAATTTTATTTATGTGAATACCCAAAAAAAATTAATTTATTGGGGTATTAATCAAGACATAAAAAAATTATATATTTTATTCTATAATTAACATACATAAAACCATCATTCCAATTTGGTGGGTTATGAATGACACAATGATCATGTTTTTAATCACTTTTTAAAATGTCACGTTTTTTATATGAAACCCATTTATTTTATTCTCTTTGGGTTATTTATGAAATTATTGAATATGATCTCTGTGTATCACATGAAAATAAATACATGATAAGGGTTCTCCATGATATCTCCATAATTTATTGGATAAAAAATTAATCCCTAGAGATGATAAGTTTTATGATACCTTGGGAAATAACCATGGTAATTTGTATGACACCTTGGGGGATGGACCTTGGTGATATACTTATGAATGTCTAATTATATTATATAGATACATTTTCAAGTTAGTATTCATGTTTATTTATTATAATATTCTAATTTTTTCATTTCTGATGTCTTTATGTATTTCATCAAATTCTTATTGACATCATGTATATGGATTCTCTTGTTTACCCTTACTGGTCCTTCTGCTCACTCTTTCATTTTATAGATGTACACTGGTTTTGAGATGCGTTAATTTTACTTAGGATGAATATTTAAAGAATCATTTCAATAAGTTTAAAATAATATTTTACGTTTTCATTTGTTAAGTACCTTTTTTCCAAGACACTAGACTTTAAAGATCCTTTGTTTGTAAAATGTAATGAAAAGTTATAAAATAAGAAGTCAGAATACCATAGTTGTTATCAAAGCATAGTTTATTTATTTATGGAAATTAGGCCATGAAAACTTTAGTAATAATCATTTATAAAATTTTAAATATAGGAAAACTTCCTGGAATTTTGGTGAAATATAAAATATGTGGATCCTGAACAAATAGACCCATATCTAGATATGAACAAGTGGATGTGGCTCCCGCACAAGTATATATAGGGGTAAACCCAAAAAAACACCTCTTTGAGTTTGAGTCGAATGAGAACTATTGCAAGACAATGGGCCTTACTTAACTCCTAGTTTGATACTCCTGGGGGATATGTTTTGAAAATCAGATGACTTTTATGAATCACTATAAAGGATTTATAGAAAAATAAAAATATTGTTAATGAAACATATTATTAATCATGATGTTTTAAGAAAAAAATCCTTTAAAGATAAGAGATTTGTAATTAAAATATGTTTCTCACTAAGGTTTCATTATTTTTGAAAATGGAGGGATATTGGAGTAATCTTCTCAATGGTGCCCGCAATTGACCATGCACTGACAACCCTCTAATAGATCCTAGAATGGAATATTTCATGAGGACGATGAACCAAATGACTCAAGTTATGAGAAATAACTTTAATCATGGTGGGAGACCAATTTCATAGTGAAGGGAAAAACTTTATGTTGAGTCCTATATGTTTTAATGACAATTAACCCTCAATGGATCTACCTACCCATTTATTTCTTAACAGTGAATTAGCTCAATCAAGAAGATCATTTCTATGTTCCGTATTGAAGAATAAGAAAAGGTCACCCTAGCAGTTTATAGATTAGAAGGATAAGTTGATAAGTGGTTGGAACTAATTAAAAACATGAGTCCAAGAATATAGGTTGAATATATAAAGTGGGAATAGTTTAGAGTGATATTATTCAATAAGTATTTCCATCATTTGATGAGATCAAAAATGGAGAAGGAACTTCTAGAGCTAAAGCAGAAGGAGAATGAATATGTTGGAATCTATGAGATGAACTTCCCAAGACTTTCCCATTACACCTCAATATTTTTCAATGATCATAATTGGAATATTGATAGATTCTTTGGTGAACTAAGACATCATCTATGTAAGACTCTAGCCAACTGAGACTGTGATAGCTATGATCAGATCATGCGGAGTGCTATGAATGTTGAACTATTTAATGGAGAGACATAGTGGTCTCATAAATCCAATGACAAGAAGTGATCAATGGACCCATGATCAGGGAGGATCTTTGATCTGGGAAGAGGAGGTTGGAAAGTGAAACATTCCATGTGTAACAAATGTGGGATGAAGAATTCGGGGAACTGCCTGCTCAAATGTAGGAAATGATACAAGTGTGGAAGATATGGCCATGTCACGCAAGAATTGTCATAGTGAGGTAAAGCCTCAAATTCAGAACACTAAAGAAAATGGTAATAAGGTACATCATCTACCTAAAGTCAAAAGATTCAAGTGTGGACTTCTTGGGGCACTTCTCTAATCGCTGTCCAAATCTGAGGGCATTGGAGGGGAATCACCATCAACCTCAACAAAGTCCAAGGGAGAAAGATCATGATTTTTCTATCATATTAGATACTGTTAAAGATCCAAATTATATGGTGGAAGGTACTCTTATTGTTCATTAAATTCTAGCAAGTACATTTTTATATTCTAGTTCTATGCATTTTCTTATTTCCTTCTTGTTTGCGAAAAATTTAGAATCAACCCCTGAATTGATAAAATTAGAGTTATCAGTCAAGACTCTTAAAGGTATAATCCAAGAATCAATATAATTTCAAAATTATAGTATTTATATTAGTGAGAACAATCTTATTTCAAATATAGTATTCATTCCTATGTTGGAATTCAACTTTATACTAGGGATAGACTGGCTCCCAAAGTATAATGCTATGATCAAATACAGAAGTAAGGAAATCTTAGTAGTCTTGAATAGGAAACCTACTGTTATATTCTAAGGATATATTTATCTACCTGATATTTGAGAATAATTACCGCATATAGTCTTATATAAGGATTTGATTTTTGTATAAGAAGAAGGAAATTAGATATAAGGATATAAAATATCCTAATTTTTGCTAAATACATTAATGTATTTCCTGAGGAGTTACACAGACCTTCCCAGAAATAGAGGTAGAGTTCTTCATTGAACTCATACATGAATCTCTTCTTATATCAAAGACCCCATATAGGATAGAAAATTTGGAGCTATAGGAATTAAAGAAAAAAGTCTAAGGTATTTGGAGAAGAGGTTTACCCAATAAAGTGTGTCTCCTTAGAGAGAACATATTCTATTTTTAAAGAAGAAGGATGGATCAATGCAGCAGTGCACTGACTTAAGATAACTGAACAAGATCATAGTAAAGAAAAAATACCATCTTCTAAGAATTGAGAAATTATTTTACCAACTTCATGGGCCTCAATTATTCTCCGAGATTTATCTTCAATTTAGTTATCATCAATTGTGGGTAAATAAAGAAGACATTCCAAAAACTTCCATCCAATAAAGATATTAGCATTATGAGTTTGTTTTTATGCCCTTTATATTGACTATTATGCAACTATTTTTATGGATTTGGTGAATAGAGTCTTTAATGACTACCTAGACAACATTGTGGTAGTTTTTATTGATGATATTCTGATTTATTCCAAAATTCATGAGGAGCATGTGAATCATATAAGGGCTGTTTTTCAAACTCTACGGATGGATTTTTCAAAGTTCAGAAAATGTGAATTTTGGTAAAAAAAGTTTCTTTATTGGGGAAAATTATAACCAATGAAGGAACCACAGTTGACACTACAATGAAAAAGGTTATAGAGGAGTGGCCACAACCAACAATAATAACTAAGATTCATAGTTTACTTTGATTAATGGGATATTATATGAGGTTTTTGAAAGAAATTTCATAAATTTCTAATCCATTAACAAATTTTAATTGAAAAGGGGTCATGTTTATCTAGACGAAGGAGTTGGAGGAAATATTCCAAGAGATAAAGAAGACATTGGTTATAGGTCCTTTGTTAACTCTGCCCTAAAGTGTATAAGGATTAATTATTTTTAACGATGAATCTATGAAATGGATTGGGTGAATCCTAATGAAAAAGGACAAGGTGATTGCTTATGCAACTAGATAGTTGGAGACTCGTGAGAAGAACTATCATATACTTGATATTGAACTGGTTGTAGTTGTTTTTACTCAGGAGATATGAAGGCACTATCTTTATGGGGTGAAATTTTATATATACACAAACCATAAAGGTTTGAAGTATGTTTTCACACAAATGGAATTTAACATGAGAGAGGGGAGATTGTTTGAACTTCTTAAATATAATGATTGATCAATTAATTATCATCATGTAAGTGAAAACAAAGATACACATTCATTAGGTTGGAAAGATCTAGTTGTTTTTTCGATGATGTTGATTCAAATAGATCCCTTTATCCAAGACCTAGTGAAAATAGACATTGTAATTATAAGGGAAGGGACATCATCAACCCCAACCCATATGCTTTTTCAATTGATATTAATAGAGAAGATCACGAATGTTCATAAATAATATCCTTTGCTACAAAAGAATTTTGAGGCTATGAAGTATGGAATTTTTCCTGAGTTCAATATTGATCAAGAAGGTGTACTAAAATTTCGTACAAGACTATGTGTTCCACCTACTCCGGAAATAAAGGATTTGATGGATGAACCTCATAGATCTACTTTCTCGATACATCATGGAAATACGAATATGTATAGTGACCTTCATGATCATTATTGGTGGGATAATATGAAATGGGTGATTGCTGACTATAGTACAGGGTGCCTGGTATGTCGGCAAGTGAAGAAAGAGTGACAAATTTTTAAAGGGGTATTACAACAACTACCCATTCCAGCATGGAAGTGGGAAAATATCACTATGTACTTTGTAACTATTCTCTTGAGAACTTCCAATAAAAACAATGTGATATGGGTTGTAGTGGGCTATCACACCAAGACATACCATTTTATCTCTATATGGAAAGTTTTCTCTCTTGATTAACTCGATAGGATTTACACGAAGCAAGTCGTAAGGCTGCATGGAATTCCACTTTCTATCATGTCTGGTCATGATCAAGGTTCACATTAAAATTCAAGAGAAGTCTTCAACATGCTCTGAGTACCAAATTGAATTTTAGAATTTCATATCACCCCTAACCTGATGTCTAATCTAAAAGGACTATTTAAACACTTAAGGACATGATGAGAAAAAACTCAATGGAATTTAAAGGTGGATGGGATAAACATATCTAGTTAGTTGATTTCTCTTACAATAACATCTTCCACCTTATAATTCAAACGGGACCTTATGAAGCTCTATATGGGAAGTGATATAGAACTCTTAATTGATGGGATGAAGCTAGTGAGAGAAAGATTATTTGGATTGATTATGTTCAAGAGATGATAGAAAAGGATTATACCACCCAACAACACATTAAGGCTGCTCATATATGGTAAAATATCTATGCCAACATCTATTAAAGCGAATTGGGGTTTGATTTTTGTGACAAAGTCATTATTTTAATTTCACCTTGGAAAAGATTTATGAGGTTTGGGAAGAAAGGGATCCTTTCCCTAGGTACATTGACCCCTATGAAATCCATCATCGTATAGAAGTAGTGGCCTATCAGCTTGAACTTCCTCCAAATCTAGCACAAATTCATCATTTGTTACACGTATCCCTCTTGAGGAAGTACATACCTGGCCCTTCACATGTACTAAATCCAGAGGTGGTATAACTGGAACATGGCCTCTCTTATGAGGAGTAGATGCTGGAGATCTTGGATCATAGAGACAAGGTTCAACAAAACAAGACTACACACCTTGTTAATGTTTTGTGGGGAAATCGGAGGAGTCTATAAGGGAAAAGTACCAACATTTTTTCGCTTCTGATGGAATGAATTGAAATTTCAGGGACAAAATTTTGTTTAAGGGGGGAATAATGTAACGATCTGATCTTTTGAGTAATATTTTATTTCTTTAATTTTTGTGTCATTTTTTGTTGTACTCATCAAAACTATATCATTTTATTAATTAATTAAGTATAATTGAAATGTGGTAATCCTGTTTTGACCATTATATGACCATTGGTCAATATGACCATTACAAATAATAATAATTTTTAACGTTATAAACGTTTTTTAAAAAAGAAATAGTAATGGAAAATTAATGTAGAAAGAAGAGTCGATGGGCTCGTTTAGTAGACTCGGGACGTAGAAATACCATCTGTCAAATCATGGGAAGGAGGTAGAATCCCCGTGCATTGCCCTGGACCAAGCCCAGGCTGAGCTTCAACATATTAAGCTTAAACATAATCACCTTCGAGAGAAATCCAAGCTAATAAAAATCACCTCTCAGGCAATGTTGTCTAAGCCGCCCCAAAATTCTATCACCATAGGCCACCATACTCTTAGGTCCTATATAGGGGTTATAAGGGGATATGTAATGATTCCTTAGTTTCTTTGTGTAATCCTTTTAAATAAATAAAATTGTTATATCTTATTCTGGTAAATTTTTTGAATATCAAATGTCAAAATAAATATAGGATGAATTTTTAGAAGTTTTATATTATTGATGAATATTAAAGAAATGGTGTATTTTAAAATATTGTTTATACTTTCAATAATTAACAATGGGAAATTATATTCAAAAAACATATATATACAGTTATGATCAGTTTGAAAATTAGAATCTGGTAAGATCAACTTAATTTTTAGGGAATATTATATTTTGAATAGTAATATTACTCATATGAATAGTACTATGATAAATGGAATAGTAACCTCAATTAAGTAAGTATAAATATAATTGAGGCATCTTGAATGGTAAATTTATATAATAGTATAAGTAAATAACTATTTTATAAATTATTAGTTATGTGTTTTCTTTTTCACGTAAATAGTGATTTTAATTAAAAATTAAATTTCTCTAATTTAGAAAATTATTTCCATAAAATGGAGTTCATTTCTAAATTCAGAGCATCGATATTAGGCTATGGTGAATTTATGAGATTTTTATAAAATGTTTTGTTATTTGGTGAGTAGTAAAAGTATAGTTTTTGGGTTTTTGATGTGTTTTATGGCATCGTAATGATGTAATATATAATTTAAAATTCTGGTCAACTCATTTTGATAAAATATTATATGAGGTTTCCCAAGTTTCCAAAACCATGGGAAAACACTATGGGAATGCCCATGGTTTTGCAAATACCGCTAATGAGGTGTCATATGAAAATTAATAAAATATTCCCACACTTTTTCTATAAATATCATCCCATTCTTTCATTCCTTTGACTCCAAATTCCTCCTCAATAATGTTATGGTATTTTTACCTACCAAAGAGTCCTCCTAAGGTTCACTCATGCCCAAAATGTTCCAACTATCGAGTTTTTGATGTTACTCTTCAAGGTAAGGGAGCCTTTCACCCTTGTATTTTAGTCAAGAGTTCTTTTAGGTTTTGTATTTTATTTTAAATTTTATTTTGTGGGATTATGTTAATATATATCCTTATTTATTTACATTTTATTTCCAAATTATTATAGACCATTTTTCTCTCATCAACTCATTTTATGATTTTTTAAGTGACATCATTATGCTGCAGAATTTTCATTAGGTAATTCTAAACGTCTCTTTTTCCGTTCAAGTTCTCTTCTCTGGGGAATGTATTTCATGTTTCCATACCATGTTTTTATTTACATTTTATTATTTATCTCTACTTTATTATGATAATTTTATAAATGGTTGACCCATGTCCCCTCTCTTTTTATTTTTCTTAAAACTATGTTGCACAGCTGTTATGTTGCAGAAATTTCATCTCAAAACATCTCTCGTTTTCTCATAAAATTCTCTTATTTCATTTATGTGAATACCCAAACCTATTTTATTTGTTTGGGTATTCATAAATACATAAAAATAATATTTTTTTTTTTAATTTACATACATAAAATCATCATTCCCTTTTCATGGGTCATAAATGACATAATGATCATGTTTTTATTCACTTTTAAAAACGTCACGATTTTGATATAAAACCCAATTCTTTTATTCTATTTGATTTATTTATGAAATTATTGATTTTTATCTATGTGAATCTCATGAAAATAATAACATATTATCATTACACCTAGATATCGCTTCAATGCATTGTGTAAATAAATTAATCTGTTGAGATGATAAGTGTTATGATACCTTAGTGAATAACCTTGGTAATTTTTATGACACTTTTGGGATGGAGCTTGGTTATAAGATTATTAATTTTTAAATTAAAGGTTTTAGGCACATTTTAAAGTTATGATTCATGTTATTTTTTTATGATATTCTTATCTTTCCATTTCCCATGTATTTATGTTTTTCATCAAGTTCTTATTAATATCATGTAAAGTGATTCCCTTGTTTACCCTTACTGGGCCTTCTTCTAAACCTTCTCATTGATAATATCCTAAATATATGAGATGAATTAATTGTACATATGATGAAAATTTCAAGACGCTTATAAATTAGATTAAAATACTCTTTTATTTTTTCATGTATTATGTACATTTTTTCCAAGACAGTAGACTTTAAAGATACTCTGTTTGTAAAATGGAATGAAAAATTATGTAATAAGAAAGAGGGATGCCATAAAAATATTTCTCAGAACAGTCATAGTGTAGTGAAGCCTAATCTTTTAAACTATTACAAGAAAGGTTATATGGTACATTCCCATCCTAAAGTCCAATTCTTCAAGTGAGGAAAGCTTGGGTACTTTTCACATCACTTTCCAAATTTGATGTTATTAGAGGAGAATCACCATAATCCTTATAATAGGAAATTGTAGTAGGTTTGGGATTTTTCAATAACTGAAAATGAATTTGATGCTCCAAATGATGTGGTATTAGGTATTGTCATTATTCTATCAGTGATACCAAGTACTTTGATTGATTATGGTCATATGCATTCTTTTATTTACTCCAAGTCTTCAAAGAGTATAGAATATGTCCCTAAACTTATAGAAGTAGAGTTATAATTAAAGACTCCTAAGGGGATAATATAATAATTAGTGGTGTGTAGAATCTCTAGTATCCACTTTGGAGATCAAAATATCATTATAAATCTATTAGTCATTCCCATGTAATAATTTGACACTATAATAGGGGTGGAGTGTCACTAAAAGTATAATGCTTAGATAAACTAAAGAAGAAAGGAAAATATGTTAGTCTTGAATGGAAAACATAAAATTATCTTAAATGGAGATATATATCAAACTATTTTGTGTTTATAATAACCTCTTATAGCCTTCATTATAAAACTAATTAATAGAAAAGAATAAGGAAAGAAAGTATATTAATAGAGAATGTCCATTTAATTCTATAATGCATTGATGTATTTAATGAGGGGTTTCTTGGACCTACCCTAGAAATAGAGGCCATGTTCTTTATTGAACTTGTTATAGGATCCAATTTGATATCAAATATCCCATATATAATAGAAAATGTGGACCTGGAGGGATTAAATAAAAAAATCCAAGATCTTTTGGATAAGGGTTTTATCCGACCAAGTGTGTCTCATTGGGGATCACCTAATCTCATTGTGGAGAAGAAGGATGGATCAACATGGCTATGGATTCATTATAGATAACTTAATGGGATCACCATAAAAATTATGTGCCTTATTCCATGGATTGATGATTAATTTGACCAGCTTCATGGGGCTCAATTATTCTCTATGATTTATCTCCAATATGGTTATCATCAACTGAGGGTGAAGAAAGATGATAATATAAATAACACCTTATAATCAAGGTATGGGAATTATGGTTTGGTTGTTATTACTTTCATATTGACTACTTATCTTGCTATTTTTATGGATTTTATTAATATCATGTTTAAGAAATACCTTGATAACTTTTTGGTAGTTTTTATTGAAGCTATTTTGATATCTTCTATAAGTCTCAAGGTGTATAAAGATCATATATTGGTTATATTTCAAACACGATGGAAGGATGGGCTCTTTGGAATGTTCATAAAATATGAATTTTGGTTTCAGAAATTTTCTTTCTTGGGGTATATTATAACAAATGAAGGAATCTCAGTTGACCATACCAAGAAAAATATTGTAGAGGAGTGGCCTAAACCTCAAAAAATAAATAAGATTCATAGCTTCCTTATCATAGAATAATTTTATAAGATATTTTTTAAAATATTTTCATGAACTTATAATCCACAAACCATATTAACTCAAAATGTGGATAAGTTCATCTAGAAAATGGAGTGTGATGAAAGCTTCCAAGAGTTGAAGAAGAGAATGGTTACTGCACTTGTGATAACTCTAATTTCTATGAGAGAAGGATTATTTATTTATAGTGATAAATCTATTAAAGTGATTGGGTGTGTACTCATGAAAAATTACAAGGGTATTACTTATTAATCAATATTGCTAAAGCCTCTAAGAAGAATAACCATATGCATGACTTGGAACTAGATGTTCTCTTTTTCTATGAATATATGGAGGCACAATATTAATGTGGAGAAATGTGATATATACATAGACCAACAAGTTTTGAATTATATTTTCACATAAAATTAATTAAACATGAGATAGAGGATATGGTTGGAACTTATAAAATATTATAATTGTTCAATTAATTATCATCCCAAAAGAGAAAACAAAGTTACTCATGTATTAAGTAGGAAAGACCTTGTTGTGATGTCAATGAGGAGGATTGAAGGAGATCCTTTGATCAAGTACATCATAAAACTAGAAATGGGAATAATAATGTAAATTAAATAATCAAACTTATCCCAAATGATTTAAGAACCATCATTACTAGATTATATCAAGAAATCTGAAAGAAAATATCATTTGTTACAGATAAAGATAGAAGCTATGAAGAATGGGAAGTTTCATGAGTTCAATATTGATCCCCAATGCATGTTGAAATTTTATAAAAGGCTATATATTCAATATATTCTTGAAATAATGAAATAAATGATGGATCATGCTCATAGGTCTACATTATCTATACATCCTGGAAGAACTAAAATTTATATGGACCATAATGACCTGTTTGGTAGGATAACATTAAAAGCAAGATTTATGACTACATTATAAGGTTCTCAGTGTGCCAAAAAGTGAAGGTATATAGTAAAATTTAAGAAGGTGTATTAAAACCACTACCCCTACCAACATGTAAGTGGGACAATATCACTATAGACTTTGTCACTAGACCACCGAGAACAACTAATTGAAACAATGAGATTTGGGTTATAGTGCATCATCTCACCAAGACATACCATTTCATCACTATTCATCAAGAAATTCTGATTGAGAAGAATTCTGAGATATAGATGAAGTGGTAAGGTTTTGTGGAGTACCTGTTTATATCATTTCTGATCCTGGTCCAAGGTTTACATCAAAATTTTGGAGATATATTCAACATGATCTGAGTAACAAATTGAATTCCAGTACGGCCTGTCACCTCCAAAATGATGGACAATATGAAAGGACTATTAAAAAACTCAAGGACATGCAGAGAACTTGATCAGTGGAATTTGAAGGTGCATGGGATCAACATATTCCATTTTTTGAGGTCTCATACAACAACAGCTTCCATTCGAGTATTCAAATTGCACCCTATGAGGATCTATATGGGAAGAGATATAGAACACCAACTTGTTGGGATTAATATGGCCTTCATATGGTTTATGGGTATAATATTGTTCATGATATGATAAAAAGGTTCATTCGATACAATAACACATAAAGGATTATTAGAGTTAGTAGAATAGTTATGTTGGGAACCATCAAAGGGACATGGAGTTTTATGTTGGTGACAAAGTCTTCCATAAAATTTCACCTTGTAATAAATTCAATCAGTTTAGAAAGAAAGGGAAGTATATCCCTCGGTATGTTGGTCCCTATGAAATCCTTGATCTCATAGGTTAAATGGCCTATCGACTTGAACATACTCCATATCTAGCTCAAGTTTATGATGTATTCCACATATCCCTATTGTGGAAGTATATATCTAACCCTTAAAATGTATTGAATTATGAGGTGGTAGAACTGGAACATGGCCTTTCTTATGAGGATCATTCAGTGGAGATATTAGACCATAGAGACATGTTTATACACAAAAGGAAACCCACCTCAAAAAATTGTTTTGAAAGAACCATAAATATGAATAAGCGATGTGGGAACCTAATGAAAAAATGAGGCCAAAGTACCCACACCTTTTCTAAACTGAGGGAATGAGTTAAAATTTCTGGGATGAAATTTTATGGGGGGGAATTTAATGACCTAATCTTTTTTAATGAATAATGATTCATGAAAATCAGTGTTATATTAGTTTATACACAATAAAAATATTTTCAATAATAATGATGTGAGTATTAATTGAAATGTGACCATCAGGTTTCGACCATTATATGACTGTTACAAACTATACTCTTGATAATAATTTTAATGTTATAATTAGTATTTATATGCAGGAATAAATAAGGATAATTAATAAAGAAAGGATGAATGACGGTCTCAACTAGATGATTTTTGTCGTACAAGGTCCATTTATCAAAACGTGGGAGGAAGGTTGTGTCACTCAGCTTCGATTTTGACCAAGTCCTAGATGATCTATAACAAGTGAGGCTTGTACAAAATCACTTATGAGAAAAGTTTAAGTTAGTGAAAATTAACATTTGGTCGATGTAAGATGAGTCGCTCCATGAGTCTATAAAAATCACACACTTCACCATTAGGTCATATTTGGGTGTAATATGGGCTTGTTTGTCAAGGCCCTAGTTACTTAAATTGTAATCCCTTTTAATAAATAAAATCTTAATTGCATCATTTCACTTTGAAGAATAGTTATTCTTAATAAAATCTATATGGTATTTGTTAAATTTATTTTTTCAGATAGAAGTTATACTTTTCAGAAAAGTTAAAATTATTATAATAAAATAGTGTATTATTAATAATGTTTATTTTAATGAAAAAATATGAATAAAACACTGTTATTTAAAAATAAATCTAAATATAATTTTACTTTTTTTAACGTGTTAGAAATTGTAATATGTACTTTCAATCCACTATTATTTTTAATGAATAATTGATTTTATATTTAGAAGTAAAAATACTCAAATTTAAGGTATTATTATGAAAAAATAAATATAAATTTTGAAATCGTCAAATTGAAATTATGTTTGGGTGAATTTATGAGAATTTTCTATAATACATTAATTTTTAATGAATTGTAAAAATATTGTTGGAGTATTTCGATATGTTCAATGATTTCATAATTATGTCAAAATGATGTATTCAATAATTGAATAGAAACCATGACTTAAAATAAGTGATTTTATTATTATAAACCAATTTAATTTATTTTAATCAATTTATCAATATATATATTACTTTCCAAATTCTAAAATAGAAACATTGCCTTTAAAAATGTTATTTTATGAAAATTTTAATTTACCTTGACAAAATAAGTAATATAAATGTGTCATTGACTCGTTTAGGATAAAATTACTTAATATATGACCCCATTTTCCAACAAAATGGGAAAATAACATGGGTAATCTCATGGGTTTTCATTTACCACTACCTAGGTATCCAAAGCCTTTATTTGTAAATTAATAAAAAAAATCCCCCTCATCTTATATAAATACCCACCCATTTCTCCATTTACATTCACTTACATTTCATTATACAAAAATATATAATATTTTTACATCCCAAGAAATCCTCTCAAGGCTTCTTCAGTCCCCCAATTTCCCAATCGTCGAGTTATAGGAGTTAGTCTTCAAGTTATGGGAAATCTCAACTTATCTTTTTCTTTCAAGTTCCCTTCTTATGTGGAATGTCTTTCAAAATCCCAAACTACGTTCTTCGATCCATTTTATTATTCCCCATTATTGCATTAATATTATTTTATGAGTGGGAGAACCTTTTCACACATCATTTTACACCTTTCTAAAATGACGTTTTGTACCCATTCTGTAGCCAATTTTACTTCTCAAAATTTTTCAATTTTTATCAAGAAATTCCATTTTATTTTATTTCATTAAATACCCAATCCTATATATTTTACAGGGGTTTACAATATTATTTAAAAATGATTTATTCAATTCTGTAATGAAATAAATTAAATCCTTATTCTTTATTCATGGGTTAAAAATGACATAATTATCTTTTCTTTAAGAACTTTTTAAACACCCTTATTTTTATATGAAACCAATTTCTTTTTTTCTCCATGTAGTATTTATAAAAAAACATATTATTATATATATGGATCAAATTAAAATTTATATATATGTAGGGTTAACCGTGATATCTCTCAAATGAATTAGGTATAGAATTTAATCTCTAAAGATGACATGTTTTATGATACCTTGGTATTTTTTAAGTCACCTTTGTTAAAAACCATGGTGATATGATTATTAAATTATCATTTATATTTTGAAACCACATTTCCATGTTATTATTCATATTATTATTATTATTATTATTATTATTATTATTATTATATGCCTCTTTATCATGCCTTTATGGTATTCCTCAAGTTCTAGTTGATATTTCTCAAGATCACATGTAAACTTTTTCCCGTGATTTCCCTTATTGGGCCTTATGCTCAGCCATTACTTTGATATATGTCCCTAGGCTATGATATAAAGTAAAGACACTTAGGATGAATCTTTGATGAATCATTCCATGTTTATTAAAAGAATGTTTTTAATCATGTATTATGTACCTTGTTTCCAAGAAACTAAACCTTAAAATCATAACTATTTGTATAATGTAATGTAATGTTATGTATTAAAAATTTGGGATGCTATAGTGATAGGAAATTGGACTACCAGTTAAAATTTTCAGAAATAAAATATAAATGCATTAGATAAACCATTAGTATACATGATTTAATCAATATATAAATAGAGAAATAGGATTTTTTACGTAGTTAATAGTAGAAGAAATAAACACAGACAAATGCATGAATTGCTTGCAATGAAGTTTTGGTTTATTGATGAATAAGATGTTCTAGAAATAAAAAAAATCATAATTCCAAATAAGCATAAAAATCATTGAAAATACTAAATAGGGTTTGTCTCCCATAAAGCACTAAAAATAACATTTTCATCCTGATTAATAGAAAAAATAATTAGTTGGTTTCATTCATCAGCTCGGATTTGCTCTACCTCCTACGGGAACTGGTGGCCTTGTCATCATGGTCATAGGGATGATTGGGGGGTTAACCCCCATAGGAATGAGTCAAAAAACACTGATATTGTATCAATAGATATCATTCAACATCATTGAGGGTTATTCTATATATTATAGAGCTAGATATTCCCAATATGGTGTTGTATGTCATCCATGTGATGATATATCACATTCGGGAGGCCATAGGGCGGCTTGAAAGACTCGTCAATTACCTTGGATGATGTAGTAGATCTAAACAGGGATAAATTAATACATAAGTAAAAATTGAAAATAATTATTCAAGTAGTGTAGTGAAAACTATTTCCCATCTATATATATGATAAATGATACATACTGGAACATAGAATACAAATAGTATACAAAAATAGGCACCCAGACACAAATTATTATGGGGTAAGGGAGTATGGGAATAACTAAATTATATTGGCCATATCACTACAATCAACATTGGTAGCCCTCTCTTGAATAGTGGGTTCCTAAATCAACCCCATCCTATTTATATTTTCTATAGAGGCAAGGGATGGTCGATCGATCGCTATATTAGGTGTTGTGGTTCTTGCATCATGCTTAGATAGGTTGGGTGGTAGGGAGGTGTTAATCCCTACAAAGGGAAGAACATTTGGTAGCTGGATCAATCATAGGCACCTCAGATGTAGAAGGATGTGTGGGGACCTTTCTCCATTGATCCTACTCATCTATAAACTCTAACTGGGAGGTAGAGTCTATGAGATCTTGTGGTAGGTTGTCCTGGTCAGGAGGTGGGGTATGATTGGAGGTTGAAGTGGGGTTGAAAAAGAGTGGTCGATATGAAGATATAGGTTTTGGTGGTTTGGATAGGGTGATAAACATTGATGGATTATCCAATGGGATGAAAAAGTGGTGGAAAATAATTATCTGGTTCTCCAAAAGACACTAGAGAATAAACCATATGTGAAATGGTATATGTGGGGTATGTGTAGTTGCAAAGGGGTGGTGGAGTGGTAGTATGTGGTGAAGCTAGAGAAGCATAGGAGGAAGGGAATTAGGAGGATGTAGGGGCCAGGTCTGGGTTATCAAGGTAAGGGGGATCATGAGTAGTGGTAGGGGATCGGGTAGGGTGAGAATGAGCTTCAGTAGAATCCTTGAAATTCTCAAGGACCCACTGGTGGATCCCCTCAATCTTCCTCAAGACCCCCATCATGTGAATCACGAGAAGATCAGTGGAATCCATATTACTAAGATATAAAAGTGAGTGAGCGGCTTCAAATGTACTAGTATGAGGGGTATGACGAGTGATGAAGCTGCCTCCCATAAGGGTTCCATAAGTTCACTGCACTTGGGAAAGGTAATATAGTGTGAAATATCAAGTCATGTTGATTGTAGGAATTCACAAGGAAAACGTTATGATAATAAAATCATTATAGATTATTCTAACATGGTAATATCTTCTGGATAACCATTCATAGGAAATATACATGTAGAAAATCCATAAAGTGGAACTCTAAAGTTGGGTGCCCTTTACTGTACAAAAAAAGGATCGTATGGGGATCTCAAGTGATTGAAGCCCAAATACATTCCCCATGAATCTTGGTCAGGTCTATCAACATAGAAACATATATAAGGGAAGTAGAAAATTCATCAATATAGATATTGAGTCTAATACCAATGTCTTTCAGAGTGAGATCCCAAGGCCATCCAACAAGGCTAAAGGTGACATGCACCACATCATACCCCAATTTGGACAAGAACTCTGTGAAAAGATTCGAGAATGTTTCCTCATGTACCTCAGTGATAGTGGAGGGCCAGATATGTCACAAAATACTAGGGAGATCATCTTTCACATGACTATGTCCAAGAATGTCTATGTCTAGATTATTTTTGGTATGCATCAAATTTTCCAGAAGATGGAAAAAAAAACTTCCTTCTTGGTGTACAGAAATAAAGGAATGGGTGTTGGTGTGGGCACATGATAGCATTATGGGAGTAGGTAGATGATAATTGAGACTCCTCATAAGTTTAGTGGGTGGAATATGTTTATGTATATGGGGTGGTGATGAGATATATGGGTGGTGGTCATTGTGAAAGCACCATTCTCGTGGGTTATGTAAAGCGTATCCACATTGGGTCCGGCATTTGATGGTTTTTGTGTGGGATATCATGAATGGAATTGGGGAACATGTATGGGTATGGGGAAGAGGATCAATGGCCAGTAGTGGAGGAGAGTAGGGGTGGATGGCTCGGTAGGGAGGCAGAGGGGAAGAGGGAGTCACACTGGTTGGGTGGGAAAGGAGAGCATGTAGAAGAGGGGGGTGGGGGATATGCTATGAACCTAGGGTTTATGGATTTTAAAAGATACCCTAATGATTTCACATTAGGTATTTATTACAAAAAAAGTAATGTGTGGTTTTTATTATTTTTCCCTTAATGTTTCATGTCATTTCTTGTTTACAGTACATGAATTTGAGACACTTTTAAATGTTTTTTTGGTAGAAAATCCCATTACTCCATCTCCAGTGTTGTTGAACATCCATAATTATTAGGAAATCTAATATAACCTATTAAACCTATTTTGGATTTACTTCTAGTTAGTGCTTCATACATTCTATGACTTAGATGTGGTCTCCCACTTCTTAGGTTCAATGTAATTCTCTTCCTCATGAAAACGTTATTTATCTTCATCAGGAGATAGTTTATCTCTATCATCTTCACCTTCGTGTAGTCATCTTTATAATCTGTTAGAAAGATTTATTGATAATCAAATTACTTGTCAATTTTCTTGGTAGCATTCACTAATTAGAATACTACTTGTTCTTCAATGACTTATAAAATCAACATTCTTTGGTTCACATTAATCAACACCATACCAATGAAGATAAATGGTCTCCCTATAATGATGGGGACATCTCCTTCATCCTCTATGTTTAAGAAAAAGAAATATATATGAAATATAAACTTACCAACATTGACTAAGACATCTCTGAGTAGTCCTCGAGGACACATGACTAATCAGTTAGGTATTTGAAGAAAAACTCATGTTGTTTTCAATTATTTGAGCCCTATATTTCAAAAGAAACTCATGGTAATTATATTGATAGTTTCTCCAATATCTTAGAAGTCCCTTCCAAAATTGCATGTACCTATAGTTCAGGTAATTGAGAAACATATAGGGTCTTATATATTTTTTGGTAGCTTCCATTGAACAACTGTAGATAATTCTTCATTTAAATGGATGAATCATTGGTCTTCAATTTTCCTTCTAGTGAAAAAAAATTATTTTATGAATTTTTCATAATCTATAATTTGAGAAATTTATTCTACAAATTTTATTTTGATGTGTTGTTGTTTAAACATATCCAAAATTGTTTTTCATTATACAAATATTTTTCCTTGTATTATCTTTTTTGGAAAGGGGGGAGGGGGATTGTGTGGTGATTATTACTCATAGACATATTTCTTTTCAGTCTTTTCATAAATTGTAGATTTTTTAGTTGGATCTAATTTTATAATTTTTTCTTGAATATATTTATATTTTTTATCATTATCATCCTTACTGATGATTGGCACATGTTTTCAAGGTTCTTTAATATTATATTATCCCACATATACATGGATGCTAAAAATATATAATTTTTTGACTTTTAAGCACCACATATTTATCATTCATGATCCTATGTGTCTTAATATTATCAGGAGATATACCAGGGAAGTGATATGTTAGTGTTAGTGTTATTTGACCAACATAGTGCTCATGGTAACTCAAGGAATCCATTTGGTTTTTTATTTTAGTTTCTTGGTATTTCATACTCTGGTTTACTTTCTTCATGAATTCAATGAGATTTTTCTCATGATTTCATTGTAAAGTACGGGATTTTTGATGTTTTCATGATGGAGCTTGCTGAAACATCTATTTATGGGGTCTTAGGGGAACATATTGTTATTAAATTGTTTTTGTGATCGAGGAGTGTGATTTTTTGGTGGGAACCTAGGTGGTCCCTTATTTAATAATGGAACTCAACCAATACTCTTTTTGTAATAACCATGATTAGGTTGTTGTGGATTATGGGATGGTATCTACTGATAAAATTGTTACTGGTAATGTTGGGGTTTCTTTTTTTCTATTGATTTTAATTTACATAATTAAAACCATTGATTTGAGTCTCTTCCATATTTTCTCTATTGTCTTGATATGGGTGTCAGTATCTAAATACATCACATGATTTGATCACCATAATAGGGGTGAGAGTTGATGGTGGTGTAGTAGGTAGATGAAAATATTATATATTTTTAGTAAGGGAATCAATATAGGATTTTGAGTGGATATTCTTTTCAACTTTATGGATTCTATACTGAGGAATCCCTTGATCACTCTACCACAAATTGGAATTTTGTAATATCTCTATTAAAATATCTCTTCTGACTTTTTAAATCTTGAGCATGAGTGCACCATTAGTGGTGGTGTATACTACAGCATGGGAAGATGCCTTGAGTCCCTGATAAAAGGTTTGGATTTGTATCCACACATAAAGTATGTGATGTAAGAAAATATATTTGATCTCTTTTAAGTGATCATATTCTTCCCATGATGGTTCTTTATCCACCTAGGTGATGTTATAGATCTCATTTTTTAGCTTCCAATTTCACATTGGTGAAAAGTATTTGTTTATGAACTTCTATTCTAAATCATTGTAATTCATAATAGAAATGGAGATTGTATTTTGAGCCAATCCTTGTCTTGGACATGCAAGAAAAAGGTAAAGACATAAATTCTAATGGAATTAGATGATATAGATAATTGTGAAAGGTGTTACACATTTATAAGAAATTTGATATGTGTTCATGGGGATCTTCTCTTTTAAGACCACTAAAATTCCCCATGTTATTCCTCATATGGATGAGTTCAGGAATAATTTTAAATGAATGCACCTGGATAGGTGGTGTACATGGTTGGGTAAAATAAAAATGATGGATGACAAACTGTATTCCATGATGGTGTTCTCTTATAGTGCTGGTAACTCCCCCTCATGTTCAGGTGGCACATATTGGACGTTTTTTGAATGTGGAAGTGTAAGGTAGTTGTGTTCAGTCATGTTTTATTTTCAATATTTAGTTAGGTATATTTCGATATCAAGATCAAAAAAAGAGGTTTTTGAGCATCAAGTCTCTTTGAGGGAGTCAAAGGGCCCTAACACAAGTATTTTATATGAAGAGAATATGCATGTGATAGTATATTCATATAAATAGTAAAAAGAAAATGGTAAATAAGGAGGGGATAGAAAATCCAAGGTTAACATAGATGGTTTCTATGTCAAGTCCAAATAATTCCCCCAATAAAGGTGCCAAAATTCATCCATCCTGCATGACATAATTGGTCTTGTCTGGGCATTGAAAAAATTATAATTTATAATATCTCAAACTAAAATCAACCAAAAAGGCATAACATAGTGGAAATATAGGTTCGATCCCATATTTTCTAGCTTCCAGACATACAAACATGCAATAAGAACATTAAATTATGATTCCTCATGAAATCTCTTAGATTTTGTTTTATTAAGAATGTGTAGCTTGGGTTTTAACATTATGAAAGAGAAAAGGGATAAGGGGAAATTTTAATTATTATGAAAAAGATTAATCCTTAATATAGCTTAGGAAAAACCTATGGTTTAGTCTAAAAAGTGGTTCAAAGGATACCAATTGGTCGTGGTCAAAATAATTGGATCTACCTAATATATAACTATTAATCTGTCCCAAAATAGTAAACAAACTTGATCTAATACACTTAACTTCAATAAAAAAATATTTATAGGATACTAATCTTATCTTTCTCAAATCCAATTAGGCTAGGTTCCTTCAATTACACATCCCATGATTAGTGAAATGAAAAATAATGAGATGAAAAAAATTAACCTAATTACTAGTCATGGGGTTACCATGTATTGATTTAGAGATTCATTACATTTAAATTTAACCTTACTCTCAACCATAAACCTGAGTATATTATCCGAACATGATGGTATAAAAAAATTAAGGGAAACATAAATAATTATCATAATAATAACTAGAAAAATTATATCAATTCAATCCAAAAAATTAGTCAAATACTAACACGAATGATGGAAAATATAATAATGTGGAAACAAATGAATTTGAATAACACTATAATTGGATTAAAATTTTAAAACCAAAAAACACAAATAATGAGTCTTGGAAAAGTAATAGGTAACAATATAATGATTAAAAGAAGAAAAAAAATCAATAAAAATTATTGGGAAAGAGAAAAAAGAATAAATATAGGATAAAAGAGAATAGTTTTTTACAACCTCTAAGATCTCTATCTTTGTAGGGGCGCACTTATATTTATAATCCCAACTATTTTATGATGTATTAATTATTATTGTATTTATAATGTATTAGGTGACTTATTCTATGAAATTTTTAGGAAACAAAATTGGGGCTCACCTCGTATGCTTCATATATACAATGATCTTCGAAGATCATAGATCACCCAAATATCATGTCTTGTATATTCAATGGGATTTAGGTTTAAGACTTTTCATGTCATATACTTTATTCATTCTGTGTATCTCATTATGTTTCAGATTATGAATCTTTAATGTCATGTAATATCTTCACATTGTACACTTTTGGTTCACTTCATGTAAACTGATTTAAAACTGGTAAATTTTTTCACGAGTTTGTCGATGTTCTTATTGAGGAATACAAATCATGAATTTGTGTTCCATGACATATAATGTTGATTTTTATATTTTTAAATAATATCCTTCTCTGAGTCTTGAGTCCCTATTTCTTTTAAAAATAAACAAAAACCCATTAAATTATTAAATAAATCATGATAAATTCATAATGGAATGTATCCAAAATATATATATGAATTTGAATTATCCACAATCCACTAGGTTTTGCCTCACACTCTCATTTGGAAGTGCTTCATTGTCTTTATTTTTTATTTAGAGAGTTGAGTTATTTCCTTGGTTATATGCATGATTCAAAACTATTTCATTGTGAGGTTTATTATATTTATGAATCCTCCCATGGTTGTTTCATCTCACTCACCTTATGGTCATGATTCCTTTGATTTCTCATGGTTGTACATCATGGACATTTTAGAATCAACTAGGTTTTTCATCCATATTTTGTTACTAATTTAATGGAAATAAATCAATAATATATTCAATTATAAGAACTTTTATATAGAATATTATGTAGTCCCCTATTTATAGGATTCGATCCTTTCACACCTTATTGGTTTTTGTCCCCTAACTTTATAGTGACTAAATGATTCAGGGATATCATGTTTCTTTGGTAGGGAATAAGGGATGTGACTACTTTATGGGTTCTTTTATTCAGTTTATCAATGTGTTGCATTAGATTATATCATTTTTTTCATTCATGTTTACGTAATACTGTGGTGGGATTTTATTTCGATGGTTATTAGTCATTATTTTAAGGTTTAGTTTTTATATGGGTGGAGATGAAATGACTAATTTGTTTTTGTAGAAATCCATTCCTAATTAATAATGGTTTATAAAGAGTTCCAAATTATAGTCCTTGATTTCTATTAGTTTTCATGTATTTTTTGGTATTTTGATAGTGGGGTTTTCTACTCTATTGGCCTCCATATATTTTTCTTGTTACTGGGAATATTTTGGATAATTTGTAAAGGTTTTGGCAGGTGAAATTATTCTCACTATTTTGGTATCAAGATGGTGAATAGAGGTTAATGGTGATGTGGTATACATTAGGAAACTTGTTACCTTAGGTGGTATATGAAGGAATATAGCTCAATGATATGGGATCTATATTCCTTGATCTCCCCATAGGACATTTAATTTCAATTTTTAGAAATTGAATTTGGGGATATGTTTTTTGGAATTTTTTGTATTTGATTGTGCTATTTGTAAGGTTCCACTTAACCCTAAATGTATGTTTATGAAAAATCTAAAAAATAAGATTTTAGACAGATATAGGCTCATGTAAAGGTATAATACATTTTTTTGTATTATAAGTGATATTGAATTAATTGAATAAGTAAATAAAATATTTCACCATCCATATTAATGGAAATACAAATATCTGGGCTTTTGATTTAAAAAGAAATATGTGATTAAATCCAAGTATATGGTAATTCATTAATGAGTTAATTATAGAAAGTAAATGATATAAAAATCAATCATATAGGATGATGATACCAGTATTCATTCTACATTATTATATATTTATAGATAAATGGATTATATTACATAGTAGTGTTCATAGAAATGTTTTTATCATTGCTACATTAACATATTTCTTAATGTTTTCATTGATGTTTTCTAGATGTTGATCTTAGAATTTTGTTATGTTCACCTAATTCCACTGAAAAATAGGTTAAGAGGGTCAAACAGTAAGTGTATCCAAAATCACATTAAATTATATTGAATTTTATTTCAAGAAAAAATATTATTCTTACCTTATAGGATAAAAATTAGTTAATATTGTAGATCACATATATTCAATATTTAGATACTCATGTTTATAATATGAGATTTTAATATTATATCTTATTTATTTATTTAAAAGGTAATATATAAATATTAATTTATTCACTGGTTTTTTAAATATATTAATATAAATATTTATTTTTATGTGGATATTAAAATAAATATTTATTCATGATTTCAGTGAATATATTTTTTATTTATTTATCAAAAAAATTATTCATTTAATAAAAAATTTATTATTAATGGTTTGATAAATTTTATGGGAGGGTTAATGGGTTGACTTAATGGATTGATTGAAATACTAAACTTTATCCAATATCATTTATATAAATATATGTTTATTTAATTAATAAATGGTATATAAAATAAGTGCATGTGATGGGATTTAATAATAATAATATATTTATTATTAGATATGGGGTATTACATGGATTAAATATATTCGTAAGGGTATGTGTGAAATTACTTATGTCTAACCATAAGTATATAAAGATAAATATATCAAATTTATATGTATGAAGAGACTAGTTTTACATAATATACATTTCTTAAAAATTCTACTAAGCCTTGAGAAAATAATCCTCTCATCATCTTTTTCAGCAACATATAGAGAAAAAGAGAGAAACTTGTTACAATAAATGATGAATGACATGGAGAAATTTTATCTACCATGATAATACCCAAAAAAGCATGAAAAAATCCATAGATTCCTACAATATTCTTTGATACACCTATAAGAGTTCACGGTTGGATTCTACACCACAAAAACAAGACATCAAGAGCTACAATAAAAATGATTAAGTGGATTATATTTATTGAGGTGATTATTTATTTAAATTTATTATAAAATTAATGTTATAGATACATTCTAGGTGATTCTAGTGTTTCATTCATCAGGTCTTTCAAATTTATCCATTAAAATGGATAAAAACAGAAATTGGAAACACACCCATTACATCAACTTTGACATTGAAAATATAAGTGGTATCAAAGTGGTCACATTTAAATTTATAATTATTATAAAACATTTGATAAACATGATGATTTTTTTGAATGTTATTAATTTCCCAAATTTCCGTCTTAACCCAAATATTGTGAAAATATGCTTATATGAGTCAATATGGCCATGAACATGTATTAAATGCAAGAATAACTCTCAAATATCCCATTTCGATGTGAAAGGGTAACTCGATACATGACATGGAAAAATGAGGTGTACTGATAAATTAAACACCATGTACTTGTGGTGAACTCACAAGAGATGTCAGCTATGTAAATCTCATCTCAACATGTGCACTTTTTTATAGAATCATTACACACCATGTATTGAATTATTGTGTGGAACGATGTCTCACTAGGATTACACAGTGTGTAACTACCGTACGAGCAATGTAACCCCACACTATCTGGAACCTGTGTAAATTTTAGTGAGCCATGTGGTTAATATGAAATGTCATTACACATCATGTATTGACTGTCATCCAACTGATATGGATAAACATAGACTACATAGATTTTATCTAGCTTCTTCACAATATGTAAATAAATTTATCACACACAAGACATATTCGATGTAATTTTCAATGTGTCATGTGAGTCATCACGTGGAGTAATTAAAATTGACACATGAATACAAAACATGTAACTAGTTTAACTCATTACGTGTCTGTGTTTTCCACACTAGGTATATGTAGATGTAATTTCAAAATGTTATGTGGGAATACATGATTAAAATTAAAAATTGTGTAAAAATGTTTTCTACACAAAAAATAATGGTCAATGTACACATTGTCTACATCACACACGTTGATAGTGCCACTTGCAATATATATATTATAGCATTCCATGTGTCCATAAATGTTGTAAAATATATATATATAATGGACCATAAAATTAAACATGTTTTTCATATAATTCCATATGGGCATTCGTGTCATGTAAGTACAAATTATATTACAAGGATTGTATGAAATTAGTTTCACATGATACATCGAGTGATAGTATACTCCATGTAAGTATTGAATTCAAAAAATAGATTTAATATGACATAGAAACTACACTCGGTGCGGGGACTAAAGTACACCCCATGAAATTAAGTAATTTAAAATTAAATATAAAAATTATTAAATTTATTTAATATAATAGATGACAGTAATATTATTGTGGCTCAACAATTGAGACAACTCAGATTTTCACTCAAAGATCTGATTCTAAAAATTAATTTTTTTCGCATACTTAATACCTTTATGGGTTATAGATTTAGAAAATTAGAAATTATATTATAAAATAATAATCATATTTTTTTCAAATGGGAATATTTCATATTAATACAAACTCTTTAAAAGCTACACCAACACCCCTTAGAGAAAAAACTCATATCTCATACAATCATTCCCACATATCCAAATGAATTGTTAAATTCATTCTAAAAACTGGGTTAAAAATAAATATATAAGTAGATATTTTAAAAGAATGAGGATAACTGTTAGGTTCTTGACATTCTTGAATATTTTCATTCACACAAAAACTCATTGATCTTGATGAAAATTCATTTTAATCATTCAATTTTCTATAAAATATACAAATGGTTTTCATAAAAAATATTATAAAACATCATAATGGAAAATAATTTTCTCAAAACATTATTTAAGGGAACATGAAAAACATAAAAAAATGTTCTTTTAAAACAATATATAAGTTATAATACTACCACAAAAAATTACTTTAAATAATAAAAATTTATTTTCAAAATAATAGAATATTTTATTAGGAAACAAAAATTTCTCTTTTCATGAAGTCCAAAAAATTATATATATTGAAGAATATCAGGAGCATTAAAAATATTTTTAGTATTCTTAGAACATTCTCTACCATTATTTAGAATTTCATAACCATGTATCTCTTACAACATTCTCAATGGAATAACCTAAATTTTTTAATTCCATATCATAATCAGAAGTCAACTCTATCTTCCAAGTGAACATAACCTAGTGTGATTAGGATCACTGGATAAGCACCATTCCATATATCTTATGAGATGATAAAATTACCAAATACATTTGAAGGATGTATAATTATGGTATTTCCTATCACATAATAGAAAAATTCCCTTAGGGGTTGGGCTAACTCCTCATCTCATTCATAATCTATAATTTCAAAGTTTCATATTTTGAAATATATCACTTCATGTCTTGTGTATCTGACTATAAAATCCATTCCATCTTCAATTTAATATCCATAAATATCTGTGTTTTAATGTAATATAAAAATAATAATTTATTTCATTAAATACATATTTTTATTAAAATTGAAAATATTTTTTTAAGATAGAAATTATGTGAAATATAACGTATTAGTTTTCCTTAAAGGAAATTGAAAACCCACAAAATATCTTTCAAAGTAAACATGTAGACTGAAACATAGAGAGAGATATAAAACATTTTTTAGTGATGAAAAATAATAGGGAGATAATTTTTTGAAACAAAATACTTTCAAATATAAAATGATAAATTTTGAAGGATAACAACATCACTTTAATCCCTAGAGAATCCTGAATTCCTCTTTTATAGATATTCTTGATAATGAACCCCAAAACTACACTCTCCATCTCTCGCTATCTCTCTCACAACCATAACTAATGAAAAAGGAATATATCTACAGATGAAGGATAATAAATTTATCATGAGAAGGAAACTGTAAAAAAAGAAGATCCTTTAAAAACCAACTCCAGAACATAGCTTATATAATATATTAATGATTAGTTCCTGAATAATAATTTGATCATTTTATCATGAAGTGGGTGTTTAGTAAACCCTATTAAAATTTCTTTTTTAGTTAGATGAAAAAATATTTTAACATTATATTTTTAAATATGAAACAAATCATAAACATAATCACACAAAAAAATACTCAATATTCATCTAAGATCTCGCATATCAGGTTATTCTAGTTATACATACATAATATTATAATATATCCTTTATTTAGGATTGATATTGATTGATATTTAAGAGTCATAAATAATACTACAACATGTGGTTTCTTTAATTAAGATAAGTGTAACATAATATTTATATAATAAACTTTTGATATACGTTCCTTATTGTCCGCTTAAGATATTTATAGGGAAATTATAGTCTTGATCTAAAATATATATATGAAAATATTTTTATCGATCTTTGATTCAACCATCCTTTCGTCATATAACCCAATAAATTTCCTCTTAATAGAATATAATTTCCACATAACCATTTAAATTGATGAAATCTCATGATGTGGGGTGATAGCATGTGTTTCAAACCTAGAAACCAATGTGAATAGTGTATTCTGAATCAAGGAAGGTGAAGGTTCCGACACCATCTTTTAAAATTAATCACACATATATTTTAAATACAACGAATCATAACTGATTTTCATGAATCCTCCATTGATTATTCGACTAGAGGCATGGTACATCATATATGGTTAGGGGAAACAACATGTTGATCAAGTCCCATAGGCTTGACCTAGCCGACGAGCACCATCTCTTCCTCTCTTTGGTGATATTCCATGCCACTACTATGCTTTCCAAGAACAAACTCAAACCTAGTCCTGCACTTGAACTTGAACTAAATTGCCATACCTATGTATGATTAATGATCGTCTAGCCAAAAAGGTAGCCTTCTTAATGTCCCATGATGCATGGAATTCTAGCCCTATTTTTTTAAATACAAATCATAAAAAAATATTATTAAAAAAAATTAAATATCAATTTGATATTTCAATGTAATTTCTCAATTTAATCTGATATACTATAATCATAATTCTACATATTCAATTATTTAAAAGGTTACATTATTAATAATATATATTATTTATTAAATTATTTTTAATATAATTATTATAATTGATTAACTTATTTTAAATAGTGACAATTTATTATTTACTATTATCATTTAACCTTTATTAACATATTTTCTATATTATAATTATTCTTAAAATATATTCAACTTCCCATAACATTTTCAAATAATTATATTTATCTATAAATTCATTTCAAATTCATATTTTATATAATAAATAAATATTAAATTACTATTAAAATTTAAAATTATTATTAAATATATTTATTTCATATTTATATATTTATCTTATGATTATCATTATCTTAAATATATATATTCCATTCAAATTTATTTTTTATACACCAAAATATTTATATTTCTCAATAAATATTATATTACAATTAAAAATGTTTTTTTCATTCACAATCATTTAACCAAAAGGATCCTAAATTTAGTATCCCGAGTGACTATCTTCTTGAAAATACAACACCCCAAATGTCATATCTTCTTTAAATACCCAAAAATATTTCTTTATATCTTCACTCACAAAATGAAACCTATATTCACAGTTATCTATATTCTATCTATAATTATCATTGATAAAGATATCTTCATGTCTCATAGTGATGGTCCATTGTAAAATCATCATATTTTCTTATTTACTACCCTTTATTATCCCTTTATACTATTCCTCATAACATGGAATATTGTATTTATATATCCATTTTATATTTTAATATTATACGATTTCTTTATTCCATTTCATGATGTTTATAGAGAAATAATTTAATTATATAAAAGATACTTCATGCTAAACTATATCATAGTTTGTTTTAGTCATGAAACTAACCTTGTATTACACATTTTTAAAATAAAAATTCATACTAAAATATTGGTGCAAGACATTATTTTTCATTAAATGAATTTCACCCTCATAACAAGGAAAATAATTAAAACATTAAAACTTGTAAACGTTGATCTAGGATTTATAATTTTATTTCTTTATTGTTCATTTCCTATATGTAAAATTGATACTATATAAAAATTAGTCAAAGAGTAGTTTAATATAATAAGTTATTATAGAATAATCACACCTATACCAGGGTATCCCCCAATATCCAATGTTTCTCTATTCACATAGAGAGAGGGTTTATATAGTGAAATATTGTTTTAGGTAATTTAATGAAAAAATAAATTCCTTCATCCACATGCAGGATGTAGAAATTGGTTTAAATTTATAAAACACTGATATATCTTTGAAAAATAATTATTTATGAAATATAATTTTCTAAAATCAGAATGAACCTAATTTTTGTAAAATAATCTAATTGAGTTAGTTTTGGAAGATTAAAATTGTATTATTTATAAAAAATGATTGATATTTCCAAAAAGACAAAAAGTAAAAATTATATATATATATATAGGTTTAAAAATGGTATAATTCAGCTGAAACTACTCATAAATCATTATGTGGTTCATCATATCATGATAATGTGAAATATTTAAAAATTCCCTTATGGTACTTCCCTTTTCAAAAGAAATGAGAGAGTTAGGATCTCATAATGTTTTAATTAATGAACAATGACCCATATGGATTTTGAAGTATAGAAGAACTATTAAACATTTTATAAATATATGTGCAGGAGAGTAATATATCATAGAAGATTTCACAACTATATTAGATTGACTTTGTAATAATAAATTCAAGAATTTTGTCTAGAAGAGATACATGGGTTTCTTGAGGACCTCCACTTTCCATTTTGATACTTGTCTTTAATCTATCAATGTTACATCATAGAATTCAAATTACTTGTAACATGATAAATTAATACTTACTGAGTTAGAATAGGACAAATAATATTTTCCTTAAATATTCCTAATTAATGTTTGGTAAATAAGAAATTTCATATAAAATGTAATGACCTATGATTTTGGTGAATATTACTCCTTATAATAATAAGTGTGTTCATTAACTTATTTAATATGCAACACTTAGAAAAAAAATAAATTGCTACACATTTCATTAACATAAATATATCTTTTATAAATTATCTATATAACTTGTGGGTAAAAATAGAGGTAACCTATTTATGATGTATATGTTGAAATACAAATAATGGTCATTTTTAATATTAATGTATTGATAAAATTAAATTAGTATTGAAAAATAACTAATACAATCACCTTATGTTTAAAAATATTTTTTTCTAAAATTATCACTTTATGTTCATTATTTAAAGAGGCTAAATATATTTTGTTAATCTCATATTAAGATAATTTAAATTGTATTGAATAATAATAAAAATATTTAATATTTTAAAATCCTTTTTTCTATAATTTTTTATTATATATTATACTTACATTTTAAAGTTAAATTTATAAATTTTATAATTTAAATTTGAAAAAAAATTAACTTCATTTTTTGATTTATCATGTCAATATTTCTGATATTTTTATAAAAAAATTCTTTTTATTTAAATAGTAAAAAAATACCATTTTTTACAAGTTCAGTGGTTTTCATTACTATAAACTGAGTATATCATTAATGTTTTTATAAAAAAAACTTTAAAATTATGTATTTATGTAGAAAAATTATTCACTTAAATAAATACTATTCAGAATTTAGAAAACCCAGGTTTATCATTTTGAAACTTATATAATATATAAATATTTTATGATACATTTATTTTAATTAATTTTTATAAAGGTGTAATTTTGCATTGAATTTCCTTAAAAGTAAAATAACACTTATGTTTGTAATAAAAAAACCAATTAATTTCATTCGAACCAACCACATTGATAATTTTATTCCAATTACTATTTTCATTCATAGAAAATATTTTTTTTGGAAAACATTTTTACAAGTAATGTGTGCTAATATTAAGATTAATTTTTCTCACCCATAAAAAATTTATTTTATAATTGGGTTTCCTTATTTGAAATAAAAATTTTCAAATTAGGTCATAAGGTTATTTTCATTTTTATTTTTAAAAATTAGTTATCAAGGTTAGAAATTTTGTTACTAGATTAAATTTAAATTAAGTTAAAAGGAGTTTAACAAAGTGTAAAAGTTATAAATATTGTTAAAACAAGCATTCAGATAAGTTTTGGTATTGTGGATCTAAAAAACATATACTATATATATAGCTTTCCAATTTTGATTCCACTTTCCATGATAAACATGTGTTCTTTTTATATTAATATGTTGTATTTATTAAAATGAAATTCCCTTCACTTATAAAAGGTTCCTTACACTACCCCTTCATATAAACTCTAAAATTATATTTAATCTTAAACATATATGAATTTTTTACTTGACCTATATCCCACTAACTTGATTCCATCCCCTTTTTCCATGGAAAATGCCTACATCCATCATTTCCAAGTTGTACTCTAAGAGGAGGTGCAAAATCGCTACACACGTAATAATAACTTGTTAACATTTTCCATATATATGTTTCTAATCAATTATTTTTAAAATTATAATATAATAAATTTATTATTATCAATATACTGAAATTTTATTATGTTAATGATATTACCATTATATATACTTTCCTTATAAAAAATTATAACATCATTCGTGTGTGCAGGAGGAATATTGCCTCTATAAAGAGAGTTACTACATTTTTCATAAACACATTACAAAACATGTTCTGAAAAGGGAATTTAATTGATAAATATTTTTTTATAAAATTTATATGATTCTTAAATGATAAAACTTTTCTTATATTTCTCATTGTATATGAAAGCAAAAACATCATCTATGTGTACATGTGAATTATTGCCTCCATTGAGAAACATAGTCCATTTTTCATCAGCACCTTACATGGATGATTACAAGAATATATTTATTGTGTAAATATGATATTATTATGTAAGTATTTTTTTTTTTGGTTCTATTATATTATGTTCAATATTTAATTCATTAATTGAGATACCACCTTTTATTCATAAAAAAATATTACTAAAACTAGCTCTCCATCAATTTTATCCTCAGAAATAATAAGTAAAACTCTCATGGGATAAACATAGAACCTTTAAAATAATTTTAGAAAACTAATATATCAACTTAAATAATATTATATTTTTTAACTTTGTATCATAGAATGGCGATCAACATTAAAAAATATAAATTTTCCCTGAAGAAATCAAAATAACAAGAATTTGATGATTTTAAGGTAAAACTAAGAAATGTATACTAAATAAATATAATTAAGTATTATAAATGTTTGAATATATATATAAGGTTCTAAAATAGGTTATTAATATGATTACATTTATGATATTTGAGAATAAAGCACTTTTGTGGAAGTTGAGAGTAAAAGTAAGGGATTTTCTTGACTCATCCTTTTTTACTATGTCATAATGATTCCTCTTCCACTATGTTTTTAAAATATGAATTTATTATATTATATGAAGATCATATTATTCTTTTATAATTATTATATGGGTAATTACATATATTTATTTCTTTCTCGAGAATATTTAATAATGTCAATAATAATACTCATTCTTTACTAATGATCTCTTTTTCTTCCACGTCTATATTCACTATTCATGATTATGTTCCTATATATTATTTAGAAATTCAAATATGGTTTATTTTTTGTGATCATAAGAATTATATTTTACTCTTTTCAAAGGTTTTTCTTGTCACTATTTTTGTTATGTGTGTTTTTTATAATTTTTTCTCAGATGTTGAAAATGTGGTCTTATCTTTTTTGAATATACATTTTATCTTCCACTACATATTTGTAGAATTTAAAATTATATCCATTCAAGGATCATTTATTGGGACTTATTACTATAAAATATTTGAAAAAATATTTATATTCACTTTATTGGAAATTATTGTTTAAAAATTGACTCATAAGTATTCTTATGTATGAAAATTCTATGAAATGTATTTCTAAGATCTGGTTTCCATTTTCCTCTTTATATATAATAGTGCTACCTACTATAGAGTTTTATTTAATGATACACCCTATAAATTTACTTATGAAACGTTTCTTTTGGGTGATTTATTTTTTTCAATTATTTATCACATGATGTCAGTCAATTTGATTCCAAAACGAAATGGTATGAATCCGATTTTTTCCATAGGTACTTCATGATGTGTAGAATTAGGTTTTTCAAGTGGAAGACAAATTTATTGATGAAGATGGATGGGGCCCTATATCAACCTACAATAAATTTTTTAAAAGTTTATTTCTATAGAGATACATATAAAGGGGTGTAGTTATGTTTTACCACTCGCATGGGAATAAGTGTGTGGCTCATAAATGTGATGTCTAATGAGATAAGTATTTGCAGACCTTATTAATATTGGCTAAAAGTAAGGGTGTGATTTAGTTACCCATGAAAGTGATGTTTATATATGGTTATGGTTATTCCAAAGTTATTTTATATGTTATGTTTCTATAAAATCACACATTTATATAAAATATTATTATAATCATGCTCCATGGATCATGTATATTTTCTCACACTCTAATTACATTGAACATGTTTATTCATTCCAGATTACATGTACATTTACTATGAGTTACAGATAACCCTTATTATTACATGATATTTTTAATAAGATATGTATCCCTTACTTTTGTCATTTAATATGCTTATAATATTACCCTTTGATTATATATTGATGAGTTTTTTCCATAATGAGTGTTTGAGCTGACCATTTTCTTATATTTCCAAATCCAAAGTCATAAATATGAGTATAAATTATATGGAATCTTGAAGGTATTTTTTTAGATCAATTATGAAGTAATCACTATTGAAAAAATGGATAATCGGGATGGGTTATTTTCAATAAAAAATACACACTTCGCAAATAGTCCTTTAGAAATAATTATTTTTGATGGAAAATTGGTTCCATTGTAAAGATGAACTTATTTGTGATGTAACCTATTTTCCATCAAAAATACCTTTGGTGCACATGTGTTTCCTTTCAGGGGAACCATTTTTCTTCAATGGATAATAGTGACAGAATCTTATACCCATCACTAATAGTCATTAAAACAATAAATTTTATTAGATAGTTCCTTATCCTTCAAAAAAGGTCATTGAAAATTATGTTTATAGATTAAATAAATTATATTGCAATTATTATGTCATAAATAAAACCCAATTTAAATCATGTGACACCATTTATAATATTATAATCCTCAATTTCTTTCATCCCGTTCCACTAGTATTTTCATTGCACAACCCCTCATTGAACCACTCTTGAAATTTTCTTTCAGATTCAATTTCATTGGGATTTAGGTTCGAATCACCCCATGTACGAACTCCTCTTCTCTCCAATTTCATTATTTTTGTTAGCTTTCCATTCAATCATAAATAATTTATTTTGGTCAAATACTAAGAAAATTTTCCCTTGTTTAATTTTTTTTAATATTTAGGTTTATTGCAAGTTTATTTCTTAATTGGGTGTGTACCAGCTATGCACAAGTTGATTCCAATTGATTATATGTATTTTCCTCAATCTTTAACAATTAGATTTAATATATTTTTTAGTTCTGTATTTTGTGTTATTAGAATATTATTATTCAATGTTATTGTTAGAAATATGATCATTATGGGAAATATTTATAGGGTTGTATGATATTAATAAAAATTTTGACATAGTTTATATAAATCTACTTAATTGGTTAATTATGTTGCATGCTTATGGTGATATAATTTTTGGTGAATTATGATAATGTTTGGATTGTATTCGTGATGTTAAAACTTGTTTGATTATTATATTATGATTTATTTTCAATAATTTTAAACATTTCAATATAGTTTTATAAATGTTATAATATATATATATATATATATTAACATGTGAATATAAAAATATAAACTTCTAAAAAACATGTATGTTTTTTGATATATATGTATGTATGTATGTATGAATGATTGTATGTAAAAAATTGATATGTATATGTTCTTTAAAAACATATAAATATATATATTATCTATATATATTTGATCAAGTAAATGTTCAATACATAAATATATATTAACAGGTTAATATAAATATACAGATATTTTAATAAAATGTGTATTTATATATATATACAAATGTGTATATATGTATAAATATTTGATATGTATATTTCATTAAAAAACATGAAAAAATATATTTTAAGTATATATATGTGATTAAAAATCTTTTAACACACTCTCAAACCCACATAACATCATAAATAAATATGAAATGGAATTTTTTATAAAAATGATGAGGAAATAAATTTCAAGGAAACATTTCAACAAAATGTTTTATAAATAAAAAAAAATTATGAAATTTTTCTATAAAAATTGTTTTAATGAAAAATATATAATAAAAAATGTATATATAATGATTACTAGATAATATGTTATCTATTTATCCATGACAAAATTGTACATGTTCGTAAATGTTTCAAGCATTTTTTTATAATGTAAACTCATAGTTAGGCTTCATTAAAATATAAAAAATAAAAGTAATATTAAATAAGTTTTTATTGAATTAATTTATAATAAATAAATAATTTGTATAAGATAATAGATATATGTAATTACCAGTAAAAAGTTGAAAATTACTTGTAAAAAATCAAAAAATAATAATAATTTTTAAAAATTCACCATAATTAGTATAAATATAGTAATAAAAAAAAAATTAAGTATATTTCTAAATAAATAATGAATAATTAGGCAACATTAGTAGTAATTATTAAATATTAGTAATTATCATAATTTTGAAAAAGTACATATAATACTAATAAATTATCCAAAAGATTACCCTAACATGAGAAGTTACCAAACGCCCAATGCACATAATTATTATATCTCACCTATGAAAAACCCAACATCCCATACCTAATGGTAGTCTCATATTTATCATATTATACAGTGTTTGGGAGATATATAAATTTTTTATAAAAAATTATAAAGAAATATTAAATGAATTACCCTCATGTAAGATGTTATGAAACACCAATAACACACAAATGTTATATTGTGCCTAGGGTAAACCCTACATCTCAGAAATAATAGTATTTTATTGTTTCTCCGATAATATATTGTTTGGTAAATACACCAATTTTTTCTAAAAAATTATAATAAAAATATAAAATGAATTCCACTAAAATGTGATGTCATTGAATAGCTGATGAACACCAATGTTATATCACACCTAGGGTAAACCCCATATACTAGACCTAATATTTTTTATAGATTTATCATACAATACACCAGTCAATAAATACAACATTTTAAATATATATATATATAATAAAAATATAAAATTAATTACCCTCACGTGCGATGTTGCCAAACACCCAACACACACAAATGATATGTCACATCAAGGGTAGAACCCACATCCCAAACCTAATGGTTTTATCAGATTTCCCACACCATACACCATTTGGGAGAGATTATATTATTTTGGGAAAATACCGTGTGAGTTATATAATATATTTAATATTTTTATTCTATTTTCACGTAACATATACAAGGTCGAGAATCCCATGCTTACTTAGTGCCACACTATGAAAATATTTCATAAAATTTTATTGAGAATATTCCATGGTGCTAACATATAATAAAAATTTTTAATTATTCAAAATGAGTAAAAGTTGTTCATATTTTTTTTTTGTTTTTTAGATAACTATTGACTCAATAATTAGACACCAATTTTCATTATTCCATCATGATTTGAAAATTCATCACACACTATATGAACAAATTTTCTATAAATGATATATATATTAAGGGTGTTGAAAACATTATATCATATTTCATCAAAAAATTCATAATTTTTTAATGAAGGAATAATTAAGTGTCCATGTATGAAATTTGTTCATAGGATATTTGAAACATTTGACAATGTTGGACTTCGTTTAAGGAATTTTTTTCAGAATGATTATATTATTTGGAATCAGCCTAGTGAACAAAAATCAATAGAGAATACTAATTTTTTGGTTTTGGATCTATCATTTATGAATTTTGTACATGAGTATCCTAGATTGTCAATTGAAGAAACTACAACTCAGAATGATAATCCAAATCATCAATAAGAACCATATTAATTATTTTAAATCTACTAAAGAGGCCTTATATATAGGATGTCAAATAATAAAAAATATAGTTGTTGCAAATTTTATTTCTATTAAATCATACTTTGTATTGTAAAATGATTTCATTAATAAAATAAATTCTTTGGATAAATTATTAATTCCAAAAAAAATACATTACATGTATGTTTCTATGAAAGTAAGATATTGGTACATAATTTTTTTCATAGTTATTAGAATATCAATGTGTGTTAAAATGAAAATATTTTATATTACGGTGCTTATGAATTATCCATTAATTTTTCATTATGTTATGAATCATGTTATAAAGTTGATCAAAAAGGAATGTCTATATTTCCTATGAAATATTTGAGCTGGTTTCTAATTACACCACATTTCCAGCATTTATATATGCCTCACAACAAAGATGCATTACCAATAATAAAAAATCAAATATTTACATCAGTAAAATATTAAATCATCCAAGTTATGGTGATTGATGGAAATACTTTGATTAGATGCATCCTTCTTTTTTCTTTAGAAACTCATAACATACGGTTGGGCCTTTCTATAAATGGTTTTTGTCCATATAGTGTATACGACTATAAATATTCTTTTTGGTCTATTTTCATTACTCCATACTACATACATTCTCTTATATTTAAGTAGGAACAATATATATTATGTTATTAATTCTACTACATAAAAATAAAAATATAAATGTTTATTTTATGCCACTAATTATTGAGTTAATTTAATTACTTAATAATGGTGTAACTACATTTGATATAGATGAAGGTCAAAATTTACACGTATGGTTGCATTAATGTAGATGATCAATGTATTTTTAGTGTTTGGTATGTTATCTGGTTGAAGTACACATGATATAATATCATATTTGCACTGCATGGATATGAATAAAGAATTTATTCTTAGTAATGTTCTAAAGACTCTTTCTCTTGAATATCATCAAATATGTTTTCCTATGTATATCCATTTTCATAGGAAGAGAAATAATTTTAATAAAAGTTAGAATTGAAAGAGATAAACCACTAATATCTCTCTCATGTATTAAATTAAAATATATTTTCTCTAAAGTACCTCTAGATATGTTTAGAAAACCATAAATGAACAAAAAAATAAGCAGTATTATGAGATATAATAATTATATAAAATGGGGAATTTTTTGGGACCTTCCATATTGGTCCATTTTTTTGGATTATCAAATGTTGGATGTAATGAATATTGGAAATATTGTTTTTTATAAATTATATTATACTACATTGGTCACACTCGGTATGAAAAATGATAATGTAAGGGCATGGTTATATATTCCCCAAATATACTGCCATTCTAAAATTAAATTATTTGAAGATGAAAGATCACACAATTTAATAAAACAAAAATTTCATACACACTTTATAAAGAAATTAATTTACTATTATATCAACTAATTTGATATTTAAGTGTAATAAATAGTTATGCTTCTAATTTTTCTCATTGTATCATAAATGGATATATTAATAGGTTAAAATTTACTACCTCCCATGTATTAATATTAATAATACTCCCAATTAGTCTTAGAGGGATGTTGAATTCTTCATGTTTGGGATGTGAATCATAGAAATAAATGAATATTTTTGTTTTTAAAAATGATATAATCATATATAAAGTGAATCTAAATTTTATGGAATAATGGATGAAATAATTGAGTTATGTTATCTGGGACCAAATTATGTAAAAATGTTAAAATTCTATTGGTTTAATACTAGTTTAGGGTTCCAAGTTCATCCATGAGATAAAGTCAGTAACCTTAAATATAATAGTCAAATTTAATTAAATGAGCCATTTATATAGGAATATGAAGTTTACTCTAAATTTTTACGTGATGCTTCAAGATATATTAATGACGGGTGGAGTGTAAAAAAATGAAATGTCATAACAACTAGTTTCGTGAAAATGAAATTGGTTAGGTATAAGTGCAATATATGGAAATATTTCAAAAAAATCTTCAAATATATCTCTTACCTGATGAGATATAAATATCAATGATGAGACACCCCTCTATTATGGTCTAATGATATCAATAATTTTGATGAATTAATAAGGGATAATGAAATAAAAAGTCATATAGAATTTGATTATGTTGAAGATGAAGAAATTTTACTCAAGGAAAATGTGGAAGAAGATGATGAATGATTTATTATATTTAGGTATTTCTTTGTAACGTCTCAGATTTGGAAGCCACGTAATTTGTGCCCCATATGCGTTTGGACACATGGCCTCAAGCGCATTTCCCCAAAAGCCAAAATCTACTGACAAGTAGCGAGGGCCTAAGGTGTGATAGTGGGGAAACTATGCCCTCATTGGTACAGTGTACCACAACGGAATAAATGACAATAATATCATAAGTAGTAAACAGTATGAAACTAAAGTAAACAACTAAAGAAAGAAAGATAAAGTTAAACAAGAGGCATATAATACCAAATGATGCAGCATATCACATGTTCTAAGAAAATAGAAAAAATAGGATACAATGTAAGAAGTTAATAATACAATACAAATTACGGTAATACAAAATGAAACTCAGTGGCATTTCCAGCAAAGACATGTTCCCATGCTCTCCTACTCCTTAATAGCAATCATGTACCTGTATAGGGGGCCTTTCCCCTATTGACACCTGTAGCAATATAGTCTATTTTGTCCCAAAAACATGACCCAAATAGGGTGTGAGAAAAAATACCATTAGACAACCACCAAAAATCAGTGCAAATCTATTAGTGAGTATATGAAATATTAGTGTACACTAGTGAGATACAGTAAACTAGTATGTACTCAAAATTAAATAATACTACAGATATTTGCATTTTTTTACATTCATTTCTGATTTATTAATAAATTTACATTCATCGAACTATATAAGTCTCAAGATATGGCCTGATCTATTCAATCACCAATATAAATTAAACACGACAGATACCTCTGCAAGCTATCTAAGAAAAGAAGTGCAGACTGAATCCAAGCTTCTGTTTTTGCTTGGCAGACATGTCGTCAGTCATTCTAGTTCAACATTTCTCAGGGCCAATCCAGATGTATAAGTATTTCAGAATATTCAAATTAGGGACAAGCCCAATGTAACAGTATTTCAGCATATTCAAATCAGGGAAAAGACCAGTGTATTAGAATTTAATCATATTCAAATCAGGGACAAGCATGGTGTATCAGCATTTCAGTATATTGTAATTAGGGACAAGCCTAGTGTATCTGTATTTTAGAATATTATAATTAGGAACAATCCATGTGTATCAGCATTTCATCATATTATAATCCGAGATAAGCCTGATGTATCAGTATTTCAGCATGTTCTGGGTAAAATCCAGTATATCAGCATTTCATCATATTAAAATATTTACATGTAAATTACACTAATACATTGTTTTTGATAATCAACTAACATGGGAAATTCACATAGTAGAAAACACATGAAAACAAAACTATTGCATAGTTTTTTATCATAAAGTCTAATGTGGAAATTTCATATAAATATATATATATATATATATATATATCATTCTAATAAAATCCAAAAGGGAAAACATTCACAAGCCTTAGAGACATTCTTTTTAAATGGCTAACAACGGGAAACACATCCATGGGGTTTCCCTAAATCAAACAATCAGCAATATCATAATTCAATTTCATATAACCAAATACCTAAACATCATTAGGAATCAATAGGTTTCAATTATAGTGCAAAACAATGACAAAAAAAAGGTATCATTCCATTTTGGCACATATAATCAACTCGACATTTAATGAAAGGCACAATACCACCTACCTCGATGTTGTATAACTGATATAAATCAATGTCGGCCCATGAACCATCCTAGAACGATGTAGATATATGAAAATGGGTAAATAATTAAACCTTAAATAACTTTATCAAGAAAAAAACACAAATAATAGCTCTAGAAGATGAAATCCATTGCAGATTGGGTTCCAACGTGACCGACGACACTTGAATTGGTTTCCGGGTGATGAAACGGGAGAAGGAAAAGATCTTTCATCTTCTTATTCTTCACCTGACATATATTCTATCTAGAAGAAGATAAAATAAGTCTACTAACTATTTTATACCAAATTTTAGTAGTACACGATGAGTATATCATTTTACTATTCATAAATTTTCCGACTTACTTTACACATCTTGCACTGACCTTGTAGACATGACTACATGGCATGTACTAGGAAATACAGAGTGTGTAGTGTCTTTTTATTCTTATCTTGGCGAATGAAATCAAAAACTGTTTATCCCCATCCTAGAAGGCCATATCACATGACATGTACATGGATTAGATGGAGTGTACTACTAAAATTAACATTTTTCTATTTTTCCTTATTTCCTCAAAGAAAAACTCAAAGGAAAATAAAAAGAAGAACCCCATGCCTCATAAGAAGAACCATGTTCTTAAAAAATTCCCCCATTAAAGCAATTTGTCCCCGAATTTCCCTTCTAATGGTGGTGAATGAATATCTAAGAAAAACTTCGGCCACTAATCATGTATGTTGGCATCCCTCTCCAAAGTCACATCCTCTACTCGGTCGTGCTTCCATAGCATCTGTATGAGAGTAACTGATATGCCTTTGAGAACTTTCATGCTCCTGTTAACTACAAAAATCAAATTCTCATCAAAGGATGCATCAACTTAAAGCTCAACCTCCTCATGCTGAAAAATGTGAGATGATTTTGAGTGATTGCAGCACAGTTGAGATATGTGGAAGACGTCATTCATGGCATAGTACCTCTGAGGTAACTGCAACTGATAAGAAACCGAACCAACTCATTCCAGAATCTCAAACAGTCTGACATATCGCGGTGATTGTTTACCCTGTCTCATAATCCTCCTGTGTACTAATATCGGTGCGACACGTAGGAAAACTCAATCCCCAACCACAAACTTCAAGGTTCATCTACAGAAATCTACATAAGATTCCTGATGAGACATTGTAGTAGCCATTCATCTCTGAATCAAGTGAACCTAATCACCAGTCTCCTGGAAAAGACTAGGTCTTAGCATAGCTACCACTCCTGCCTCCAGAAAACATAGGGGTGATTGGCATGACATGTCGTAAAAGGCCTCTTATGGTGCCATCTGAATAGTATTCTAGAAGACATTATTATAAGAGAACTCAACCATGGGTTTGTGCTTCTCCCAAGATCCCCCAAATTCTAGGACACATGAATGCAACATGTCCTCTAGAACCTATATCGTAACACCCTCTAAAAACCATGTCCGAAATGAGATGTAAAGTGGGTGTCCCTATCTGAAACTATAGAATGAGGAACCCCATTAATTTGTACAACCTCTCGAATATACAACATTCTGAGATCATCAACACCAATGGTCTCCTTGATCAGTAAGAAGTAAGCGACTTTCATGAGCCTGTCAACTAAAACCTACACCGCATTACTGCCTCTCGGTGACCTCATTTACCGTGTCACAAAATTCCTTGTGATATCATCCCATTTCCACTCAAGAATGGGTAGTTACTATAAAAGTCCATCCAACCACTGATGTTCTGCCTTCACCTACTGACAGGTGGCACACCTTATAACAAAACCAGCTACTTCTCACTTCATACCCGACCACTAGTATTGACGGTGCAAGTCACAGTACATATTGGTGACTCTAGGATGCACTTCCCAAGATAAATCATGAAAATCACTCATATATCCTCGCGTATATCCCCTAGAACCCACAAACTTCCATAGACATGCGGAACTTCATCCTCATCTATCTTCCATCCAAGAGGAGTGTCCCCACCTTCCACACTCTACTGTAGAACTAGGACTTCAGAATCTGATAGTTTCTTCATCCTCACTCTGTCCAATAGGGTAGAGGTAATAGCCAAAGGGGAAAGATAAGTCTGTCCCTGACTGTTGTGAACCTCTAAATGCATCTCATAGAACAAATACATTAGCTTCCAATCATCACTAGACTATTGCACTGCCTATATCTGGGTCATCCCGCTTAGTGCATCAGCCACTGAATTAACTTTTCTAGGCATATAAGTAAGCTCAACGTGAAGCGACTGAAGGTATTCCACCCACCATTGATGTCTCATATTCAAATCACACTAAGTGAAGATCTATTTGAGAATTTTATGGTCTCTATACACGACAAAATTTACCCCCAATAAAAAATTTCTCCAACAACTCCAATCACGAGCAACTATATCCAACTTGATATCAGGCATCGGGTAATTTCCCTCATGTGGAATTAACTATCAAGACCCGTATGCAACTACTCGATCTCTCTTATTAAGCACTACTCCTAGCCCAATACTTGATGCATTACAGTACAGAGTGTAACTCTTTCATGGCTTTAGAAATATCAATATCGGTGTTGAAGTCAAATGTCCCTTCAACTCCTAAATTTTGTGTCACAAGAATTTGACCATTAAAACATCACACGTTTCATAGGCATGTTGTTAATTGGGGATTCTAAGCATGAGAAGTCCCATATAAAATGACTATAGTAACCAGTTAGCCCCAAGAAACTTTGAACCTCAAAAACATTCTTGGGATGCTCCCAGGTAACTACATCTCTCACCTTCTCTGGGTCCACTGATACTCTAGTCTCTAAGATGATGTGACCCATGAAGTGAATCTTATCCATCTAGAAGTGGAATTTTGTGAGCTTAGACTATAAGTGCTGCTCTATGAGTGTATTCAAAATTATATAAATGTATTTGGAATGGTCATGTCTATTGTGATAATAAACCAAGATATTTTCCATGAAAACCACCGCAATGGAATCTAGGAAAGGATGGAACACTCAGTTCATCAGCACCATGAAAACTGTTGGCACGTTCGTTAGACCAAAGGACATAACCAGGTAATCATAGAGACCAAGCCTTCTATGAAAGATTGTACGAGGTCTATCTACTAATCAAAAATGTACTTTCTGATATCCTAACCCCAATTTAATCTTCTAGAACACTTGATCTCTTAAAAGATTATCAATAAGGTCACCAATCTATGGTAAGGGGTATCGATTTTTAACCGTCAACTAGTTCAGTTATTGATAGGCCATGTGTATCCTGAGAGTATTGTCCTCCATTTTCATGATAAGTACCAATGAAAACCAAGGAGAAGTACTAGGTCAGATGAAACCCTTAGCTTACAGATCTTCCAACTACCTTTTAATCTCTTGAAACTCTATCTTATCCATCCTATAAGGAGGAATGGATACCGATGTAGCTAGAGGCACTAGCTCAACAGTGAACTCTGCCTCTCTATCTGAAGGTAAGCCTGAGAACTCATGTGGGAAAACATCCCTGAAATGATCAACCACTGGAGGAAAATATACAGGACATGTTCCCTGATCATCCAGATATAAACACGCAATCTGGGTTTTCATCCCACTGATACCACGATGCTTTGGTATAGCTCGTCTTGCCTAGACATCCCATTCTCCTTTTTATAGGAAAGACCCACCCTATAGTGATGTAATACTCGCCCTAATATGATAGTAGTAAACAAAGGATTGAAAGGAAACCAACCAGTCCATTCTGAGAATGAAATCAAAGCATGTCATCTCTAAGACATTGAGGTTCCAATGAAAGTGACACCCAGCAATCTCAAGGGGGAACTCCTTGCTCTAATGTACACCTATCATTATAATCCCTAATGGAGTATCTGGAATAATAACATCAGCAGTAGTATAAAAAAATATCCCAAGGCTTTCCACATTGGAAAACGATATAAAACAATGTGTTTACTATTATCAAAAATTGCATAAGATAAAATAGAGGCGACTAGGATAGTACCACTGATAGTAGAATGTCTAGTATAATGCTTCTATTGGGTCTATTAAACTGCATATGTATGACATGTACCACGGCTCTATGACACATCCAACCTACCCTGAGATGACTTGCCCTGTTGTCACTGAGATCCTAGGGTATGGATGCCACGGCTACACCCACTGCCTTGGAATGCACTCCCTAAGGTATTCCAGTTTCTTGAATGCTGAGAAGCTACTAACCTTATGCCTATACGTGGAGTCTATACAAAACCTCTATCACTATCCACTAGAGGAAATGTCCTTAAAAATCATTGTAGATGGCCCAACAAGCTATAAGCTTGGCACTCAACTTGGTCTTTTAGGCACTGAGGTTTAGTATTCCCAAGCTTTCCACACTAGTAGCACCTCACCTGGATACCAAAAGATTGGTTCTGACATGCACATATCCCCATGAGAAAACTCAATAAGATTATTCTTTAGTCGGGTCGAGACAGTACCAGACCTCAGTGATGAACTGCATAGGCTCGAACCCCTAGATTCATGTAGCTTGAACTCAGTATTCAGTGCCTGGTTCACAATGGAATGAAGAGAAAGAAAATGAAAAAACATTCACCTTAGCACGAATGTCATACCAAAGACCATTCTCAAAGCATCAAGCTCTCAACACCCCATCACCCATAAAAACAGGTGTGAATCACTGAATCTCTATAAAGTGGCAAGAATAGTCTATCATTGACGTAGTACCCAGCTTCATATTCATAAACTCCTAGGCTCGATCAAACCTGAGGGTCTCAAGAAATATGTAGTCATATAAAACTACCAAGAAGTCTCCCCATACCATATCCTGAGGGCATCTTTTCTGCATGATAACATCCCACCACCTCTTGGCAGAATATCGTAGCATATAAGTCTCGAGCTTGACCCGCCTCTCATTAGGCATCTCCAGATGCTCAAAGATAGTCAACACTGATTCCAGTCATGATTCCGCATCCTGTGTTCCACCATCCTCTGAAAAAGTAGGCAGATGATGCTGCTAGAATATACGTTTCAACTCTGCCATATATGTGGCAACCTACGGTGCTCCCTGGAATGTCTTCATAAACCTTATAAAACCTTCTCAAAACTATTCATCTACACACACGTCTGGTATAATGGCTAGTGCCGCAGCTGGCACAATTGGAGGATCCATCAGTAGCCCTTGGCCCACTATTTCTAGAGTATTCTCATCGAATCTCTCTTAGCGTACAACTCGTCATCATTATGGTGTAATGACTCTACAAATTCCAGCACACACACCTCTGTACCATCTTAACAAAAAAGTAATTGTTACTCAAAAGTGTAAGAATGGAACAGATTAAGTAAAACACTCAAGTTTTTCAAAATATGATTATACATCATGTATTAACCCATACATGACTTATCCTCCTATTCCTTTACATGGGAGTGTAATTCTTTCCAACATGGCCATATAACACCCAATATATACATTGTGCTCCCCATGATACACGGAGTGTACTTGAGTTTCCTTCCTTCCCAAGTAATTTTACACGGATAGAACTATATAGTTTTTCTAGTGTAAGACTAAGCAGTGTGTTCAACCTAGACACAGTGTGAACATCAAAATTTTCAACCACTCATGTCATTAGTCACACGGCCGGATACACATTTGAATTTATTATACACTTACTCATAGTACATGGTGTGTCATAAACAAAGTTAAAATACTTGTGTTCCCTCCTCACATGGTAGGTTACATGTTCAAAAACTACACGACATGTGCACTGGATACCCGATGTGTTCTTATTAATCTTTGGAACACATTCTTCCCTGAACAGGAAGAACACACTGCATGTTAGGATGGACTAGATGATTTTTATACTAGGTTTTTTAGGATAGTTACACCAAATTTCCCAAAAAAAACACTTCTTCTATAGAAAGACCCCCCAAGGGGATGTAAAATTCCAATTCAATAGGGCCCATAATCCCCAACAACAATACTTTGGAACTGAAGCAGAATATATCATAGGATAAATATAGATAAAAACTGAATCATGGTCTGCTAAATTTTTGTCCAAGAGGGCCCATACACCTCAGGAATTGAAGTTTGGTATCTATTCCATCCAAACCATAGCATGTACCAATACACATATCACAAAAGTAGGAATACCTATCAAATTATCTATCATAACAACATGTGATAACTAATTAATCCTAGATGGGATGGAATAATGCATGGCATATGATTCTAACAAGTTCCTGTATGATGCATGAGATGGCATACCCTCATCTCATTTGGTTTTAACTAAAATAAAACCCACAATTGCATCAATAGTAATAGTATAAATCAAGTGTGTCACCCAATGGTGAAATTGAATCAACTGTAACAGCTCAAATTCTAAATATCACAAGTCATTTGAAAGAAATTTGGATTTTCCTTATACGAGGGGTAGCTAATCATGGGAATAACTAATTACCAAATACCAATTCCTACCAATCCTAGTTTATAGTCTCCGAACAGTAAGACAATGATAGAAATAAAATAATTTGATACCACTTTGTAACATCCTGGATCTGGAATCCACTTAACTGGTGCCCCATACCCAGTTGTCCACATGGACTCAAGTGCATTTCTTCAAATGCTGTAGGCTACCGACTAGCAGTGAGGGCCTAAGGTGTGATAGTGGGGAAACTATTCCCTCATTGATAGAGTTTAGCACAACGGAATAAATGATAACCATAGCGGAAGTAGTAAACAACATGAAACTGAAGTAAACAACAAAATAATGAAAGATAATATTAACCAAGAGTCATATAATTCCAAATGATGCAGCAAATCAAATGTTCTATGAAAATAGAAAATACAGGATACACTACAAGTAGATAATAGTATAATACAGTGTAGAGTAAAATAAAATGAAACTCAGCAGCATCTCCAGCCAAGGCTTGGTCCAATATTCTCTTGTTCATAAGTAGCATTCGTTCACCTGTGTAGGGAGCCTTGACCCTATCGACACTTACAGCAATATTTTCTATTTGGGCCCAAAAACATGACCCAAACAGGGTATGAGAAATAATTCTTAGTATCCAACCAGAAAAGATTTGTTCCAATCGGTCAGTGAGTATATGAAATAGTAGTGTACAGTAGTAAAATGTTGTAAACTAGCATGTACTCAAAAAAAATAATCATACATGTACTTTCATTTATTTTCTTTCATTTCATTTTCTTTAATAAATTTATATTCAAAGAATTGTATAAGTCTCGGGATCCGTCCTAATATTGTTAATCCCATATATAAAGTGAACACAAAAAATACATTAGCATGCTATCTAAGTAAAGAATTGCAGACCGAATACAAGATTTTGATTTGGATTGGCAGACATGTCATCAATCATTCATGTTCAATATGTATCAGGGTCAATCCTGATGTATAAGTATTTCAGAATATTCAAATCAGGTACAATTCGTGTGTATTATCATTTCAGCATATTGAAATCAGGGACAAGCCCATTGTGTCATCATTTCAGTATATTCAAATCAAATACAAGCCCAGTGTATCAGCATTTCAACGTGTTGTTATCAAGTATAAGCCTGGTGTACAAAAATTTCAATATATTATAATTAGGGACAAGCTCGATGTATCAGTATTTCAGCAAATTATATTTAAGGACAATCCCAGTGTATTATCATTTCAGCATGTTCGGAGTAAAACTGGTGTATCATCATTTCAGTATATTATAATCAGCACATGTAAATTACACTAATACATGGTTTTTGATAATCAAATTATGTGGCCAATTCACATAGCAGAAAACAAATGAAAAATAAATTATTACATGGTTTAAATCATAAAAATTCACATGGGAATTTCATATAATAAAATATATTTATATATATATATCATTCTAATCAAACCCAAAATGGAAAATAATCACAAGCCTCAATGGCATTCTTTCCAAATGACTAACCATGGGAAATACACCCATGGGGTGTCCCTAAATCAAACAATCAGAAATATCATGCTTCAATTTCATATAACCAAATACGTAAACATAATGAGGCATCTATAGGATTAAATTATAGAGAAAAACAAAACCCAAAATTGGTTTCATTCCATTTTGGCACATATAATGAACTCCCCATTTAGCAAAAGGAACAAGAACACCTACCTCAATGACTTATAACTGATATAAATCGACGATGGCCCTTGAACCATCCTAGAATGGTGCAGATCTAAGAAGAGTGGTAAATAATTCAATCTTAAATAACTATATAAAGATAAAAAATCACTATGAACGGCCTTAGAAGAATAAATCCCTTATGGATTGCCTTCCAACATGACCGAAGACACTTGAATCGGGTACCGGACGATGAAACAGCAGAGGGAAAAAATCTCATAGATCGTTGTTCTTCACTCGATGGATATTTTGTCCAGAAGAAGATAAATTGAGGTTGCTACCTGTTTTAAGAAAAATCTTAGTAGTACACGATTTTTAAGTTACTATAAATAGTGTGTATGTCATTTTACTGTTTATAAATTTACCGGTTTACATTACACGTCATGCACTAACCTTTCCGACATGAGTACACGGTGTGTACTAGGAAGTGCACAACATGTAGTGTCTTTTTCTTCTCTTCCTAACCAACGAAATCACGCACCATGTATCCCCATCCTACATGGAAAAACCACACAGTGTGTACATGGGATTACATGGCATGTACTACTAAAACATAACATTTTTAAGTTTCCCTTTTTTTCTCAAAAATAACTCAAATAAAAATATGAAAGGAAAAACCTATACCTCATAAGAAGAATCAGGTTCTTAAATTTTTTTATATTTTACATTTTTATTGAAAAGAATTCATAGGTAAAGAATTGTTTATCAAAGGTATGAACTTGATGATCTATTTTGTTCCTTTGATGATGTTATAAATTATTATTTTTTTATATTTGATATCCATACTAAAAATTATTGGAAGGTAAAAATATTATATTCTAGATGGTATGTTTATTTTTATATTTGATATATATATTAACAGATATATACAGTTTATAATATTATGTTATTGAATTTTTTTGACAATTAATTATTATAATCTTGTATTTATTAGTTTTTTTAATTTTAATTTTTTATTAAAAATTATTTAGAGGTAAGATTATTATATTCTAATATTATACGTTTTTTAAATTTTATATCTATATTAAAAAAATTCCAGCATGATTATTTGTTTCATAAGGATGGATATGTTGTTTATGATATATTTGGTTATCTTTCTAGTGTTGGACTTCTCAATGATGTGCCTCATTGGTCTGGTCTATAGGATGTTACGCCTATTAAGAGGGGAAGTGAACTTGATAGATTGATTATTATGAACATTTTTTCAGAGATATTTATATCTCTCGATTTTAATCCTCATTTATAGATGTTTGTTCATTTATTTAGTGTATGTAGTTTATAATAAGTTTATTTCTTAATTTTGGTAGTAATATTCTGATTATTTTTCATTTGAATATTTTTTTAATTTTAGCTATTTAGAAGTCTAGTGAGATTATAAGATATTATCTTTTCAATCCATGGTTCTAAAGGGATCAGGTTTCCATTTTTGTTCATCAATAGAAGTTTGACCTTTGGATTTTACATTATTAAATAATATATTTTATTTCATATTTATTTAATTATTAACATATTGTTTTTAAATGTATTTTAGAATTTATGGTATTAGAATGATGATACCTAGATATATTTTATTGGGGAGGCATATGATATTTGTATATGTAAACATTTAAATCATTTTATACAAAACAACAAAAAGAGACAAATGAATAGAACATATGTTACTATATTATACCATTCTTGATTCCATCGTTGACCTAACTTTATCTCAACACAGTATGGGATGGATTGTGCTTCTATTAGGTAGGAGATACTTTTAAGGGGAGGTCATCACCATGCTGTGAGAACTGAGGGAGAATAGTGTCCACACATAGGGTCAGGATTCATAAATTTTGTATAAATTAATGACATATTGTAAATAATATTATTTATTAATGTATATATACTTAAATATTGAATTTTATTATATTATTTATTCCACTACTGACTCCTCTATTATAGAGTTTTAATTTTACAAAAATATGTACTTATATCCCCATACATGAAATCTTTTCATCGATAAACATCGCCAGTGTGCGGTTATTGTTTTAAAAAAAATTGATATTAATTTTATTGTAATTATAATTTCAAATTATATTTTAATGAAACATATGATAATATGGGTTTCAATTCATAAGAGAGTTAAGTCTATAGTGAATTAAGTGCCACTTGTGAGTAAGGTTTTCATGAGGGGGTTGATAATAGTGACTATGCATTATTTTGACAACTACTGGTGTCAGATATTAGTTCGTGACTGACACCAACTAGTTATTATGGAACATTTATGATGTCATCGGTCAGCCTGAAGGAAGGTCATGAAGATTCATTATCAGCATCCACTATACATTACGATAAGAGGCCGGGAGCACATGAATATATTATAAACCATATGAAAAGTGGGCGTAGGATTAGTGTGGGAAGTAGTGTTAGATAAATGATAATATGTTGGAGTATATGCAATGACTTTTGCATGGTTTTTTTATGTATTTTCCTCCCTTTAACCCTCTAAGTGACCTACTCTACCTAAAACCGACTGATATTTATTTTTTATGACTATTAAGTATTTTGGGTTGATAAACATATAATGTGTGAAATGATATAATAATATTATTCTTGTTTTTATTATATTTTTCTTTCAATTTTTTAAAAATTATTGTTTTGAATTTTTTTCTAAGAATATATATAGTGACACATAACTATATCCATCAATGTTTTCTTTTTAAAAGTTTTATCGAATTTATTTGTGATGAAATATGATTCGATTATAAAAAAATCAATGAACCATTGAAATATAACTTTACTGAAACATCATTTACTATGATAACACCTAATATATGGAAGTCCATTGCTAATTTTCAGTTTAAAAAACATAAAACTCTATAGTTTAATGTTCATAAGTGTTGTAAAATAAATTCCCATCAATTAAATACACTAATCATTTATATCAATGGAAATGTGAAATTGTTTTGATTGTAATGTTAAATGTATGAAAATAATGAATAATAAATATATTTTTAGCACAAGTCACTTCAAGTGGTATCAAATCAGGGTCTAGTTATTTTGGAGTATTATTTTAGTAATTTTTAAGGATTAGGATGAGTGAAATTTTTTGAAAACCCTAATGTAAATGCTAAGTTCATGATAAAATATTAACATATTTCTAAAGTAGTGACCATGTAGTTTTCCCAGAAATCACATCCCTGTATGGATACTATAAGCAGATGCAGTCTCTAGCACAAATGTACCTAGGGGTACTAACCCTTGATGAGTATTTTTGGATTTTCACTCAATAGAAATTCATTGCTTGGCCAAGAGGCCTAACTGCTCACCTAGTTCGACACTCTAGGTGGATATTCTTCGGTGATTCACAAGTTACTTATGAACTATTATGAGATATTTGAGTATATTTAGGATATATTGGAAAATAGGAAATGACCATGGGTAACCTAGATTGTATCATAGAGAATCATAAGTTTGGATATGCATACTATTTGTGAGTTTCATAATATACATTTATAGTTTATTTTTATTAATTTATTAACTTTATCATTTCTAACATTTAAATGGTGTGAAGGAAAATGTAGAAATTGTCCCAACAAAAAACCAAATGGGATTCAATACAAAGTATAAAAACATATATATATACTCACCCAACTATCAAAAGATATGAATAATAATGAAAACCATGTTGAGCTCCATAATATAACAAGGAGGGAAAAACTTTTAATCTAGTCTTTCATGTGGAAACCTCATCCCTCATTTAATGTATCTTACAATTCAATTATTTATGAGAAATTAATAAATGGGATAGAAAAGATGTTATACATTATCCATTTCTCATGACATGTGAAGGCTTTTTTATATTTATATAATTTGGAAGTTAAGTCTTATTAATGATGAAATCTGATTAACAATACAACATAATAATTTGATATAAACTTTATGGAATGTGAGGAATTTAAGAAAGTGTTTTGTACTAAGTATTTTACTCAAATTATTTACATGAAGATTGAAATATAATTCGTGTAGACTAAAAAAGAGTATGAATCCATTAAAACTTACAAATAAAAACTCAAAAGGATTTAAATATATGACTCTGGTTTTATCTTCAACCCTAAGAGTAATATAAATCAATTATTTAGTGGATTAAATCCATGTATTCAAAAATAATTAGTCATTATAGATATTGGAATCTATCAATAAATCATTTGATGTGATCTAAATATAGACATTGGAGATGGGAATTTTCGTTATTTTTTCTATAAAAAAATGAGAGTATAGTATTATGGAAGATATGATGACAGGTTACTCAGGGGAATAAAAGTCAAACTACATACAAGAAACAATTTGGGAGAAATCACCCAGTAAATTTCCACAAGGGATGCAAGAATTTTTTAAAATTTTATAAGGGAGTCCACCTAGCCCAAAACTGTTGAATTATTTAGAATGAGTTTATTAAAAAAATGGAGGATAAACATATCATCAAATAATTTTCCATCGATACATTAATTCTTAAAATGAAATGAGGTTAGTCATTAAAAATATTACCACCCTATCCTTGTATCTAAATATGTTAATGCTCCCCAAATACATTCTAAACCATGGGAATAAGGAAGTTTGTATGTTATAACTACCTTTGAGGAGGATCAAGACAAGTATGTGATGAAATGTGAAACCATTCTTTACTCAACAACAATGAATACCTTATTTCGTTCTGGTTCATTAAATTATTTCATATCATACATGTTTTTTAATAAGGTTTATTTACCACCTCAACCATTTGATATTAAAATATCTATAAAAGTATATGTTATCATAATGATCTCATCTACGATTTATTACTCTTCTTTGATAAATACTTGTGGAAGGATACTGCCAGTTAGTTGAGTTATTATTTTTTGTGTTGAATTTTACATAATTTCTTGTAGGGATTGGCATTCCCTCTATATAGGAAATTTTAATTAAGGAGATAAGAAAATATCATTTCATATCCAAAGTAATCCTGTTATCAAATATCAATTTTCTGATGATCATAAAATCCATTTAGAAGAAAATTATTTTATTTACGGGTGTTGATTCCAAAAAAGGGAATTCTAGCTCAAATGATCGAGGATAAAGTCAAAATTTATGAGATGTATATTATGAAGGAATATAGTGATGTATTTCTATATGAACTACCTGGTCTTTCTCTACTACATGAGGATTATTTTTTGATTTATCTAATTCCATGATCTGTACCCATCTCAAATATTCCTTACATAATGTCCCACATTAAGTTGGAAGAATTAAATAAGTGGCTATAAGATAATCTGAACAAGGTTTTTTATGTCGTTGTGCTTCAGAATGGGTTCTACAAGTCATATTTGTTAAAAATAATGATGGATCAATGTATATTTTCATAGATTATCATGATCTTAATATAATCATGATCAAAAAAAGTGTCATCTACCCTATATCGATGATTTGTTCGATAAAATTAGAGTATATCAATACTTCTCAATGATTTCCTTTCAATATAGATATCTTTAACAAAGGTTTAACTGGGAGGATATCTCCAAGATATCATTCAAAACAAAGCATGGACACTAAGAGTTTATTGTGATTCTATCAATACATATAAATTCTCCCACTATCTTCATGGATCTGATGAATATTTTTTAGAGACAATTTCTATAAATTTTTGGTTCTCTTCATATAATATATTCTTATATATTACAAAAATAAAATAAGATCATAAAAACATTTTGCATATTTTCTTGAAGACCTTAGGAAAATAGAAACATTATTCAAAGTTTATAAATATTGAATTATAGATATATAATTTTCCATTAATGGGTAATGTAATCATCAGAGAGGGAATATCAATATATCATTCAAATATAGGAGTAATTTAACAATGAACCATATCAACCATTGTAATTGAGATACGATGTTTTCTTATATTAGAAAGATACTACAAATCATTTTTGAGAAATTTTTCAAAATTATCCAATCCTCTAACAAAGTTAACAAGACAAGAAGTTCCTATTGATGAAAGAATTTAATAAAAGTTTCATAGAACCCCTTAATATATTGGTTAATACCCCTATTCTTACATGAAACTATAGTGGAGAAGGGTTTTTAATATATTTTGATACTCCAAAAAAGGGTTTGGGATGCATCATCATAAATAATGATATGTTAGTTGAAAATTTCTCCCATAAATTCAAAATCCATGAGAAAAATTATGCAAAACATGATTTAGAGCTAGAGGTAATCATATTTCCATTAAATATTTGGATATATTATCTCAGTGGTGAGATTCTGCTATCTATATTCTCCCCATGTTCTAGAATTATATATTCTCATACAAAGAGTTAAATATGTTCTAAAAGAGATGGCTAGAACTCATTATAGACTTTTACTGCTCAATACATTACCACCCAGGGAGGTAAACAAGGTGTTCAATACTCTATGAGGGATTGATTATACCAACTTATCAATTATTAGGTTTCAAAAAGGTAAAATACTCATGGATTGGCATAGTATGATCATTGAATTCATAAGGGATGTGAATGAATACTATCTTTAACAAATGAATACCAAACCATCCAACCAAATAATGATCGAAGAAGCCTATAAAAATGATGTGAAGCTAATAAAAAATATAGAAAATATCCCAGAGTTAATCTCTAAAAAATATTGTGATATAAGGTTAGGAACTCATATATGCGTTTGTTGAAGACCAAAACTATATAGTTAAATTTTCAATGATGTACATATATCAACCTTATATATTTGTACAAGATACACATAAGTGTATATATTGGAGTTGGTTACCTATAACAAACTTATATCGAATTTATGGTAACCTATTATCAGATTTTTGAATATTAATAAATTTATTATAACATGATGTTTATTCTTATTCCTGATATTTTATGTGATAATATCCTAAGGGTAACTGTAATATTGGAAGGTCATAATTATTCCCTACTATGATGTGAACATAGAAGTACCATGATCATATTCATAAATATATGTTCTATAGCTTGATGATATCATTTGACAAGACAAAAATTACACCGTCTATTAGGTTTGGAGACTCATAGGACATTATGACACCTTAACATTATGTACATCCTTGGTAATTTTTAGGGTAGGAGATTATGAGAACATGATTTATATATATAAATACTCATTTATATATGTCATTTAATATTACTATCTATAAATTTGAATAATTATTCTTATACTTTATTATTATTAATCATATTATGATTCTTGTACTTCGATGTATTTATGAAAACTATGGTGACATTTTCCCTGGGTGAGGTAGGATATATTGGGTGTTCCATGAGTAATATTGTATTAATTATTAATGCAAGAAAATATTATTCCCATCCATTCTTCAAAATATGTTTATATGTCAGGCACTTAATTATGCTTTCTAAATAATTTCATGGACAATGATTTTTGTTGTAAATTTTTTTTTGTAATGTCAAATAAACAATAAATTGAGCATATAGGTTGATGATACCAAAATACAGCCTACTTTATTAGAGATAACAAGAAAAATATATTATATTACATCGTTTAAATTCATAGGAGGTTGTATTTCATTACAACATTAACTTCCTTTTTTATGAGAGCATTGATATTTTTTTAGAAAATAACCTTGGATGTTAGGCCCTGTAACCTAATGCCACTGAGATAAGGTCTAAGAGGGTCACACACTATGTGATATTTGAACCTCAATTAAATTGTATATGAATATAACATGTTGGATAAAGATTATTCTCATGCATGGTTTAATAATTATGCTTGTTAGTTTGATCATTAATATTCAATCATAGTTATTTGAGAGAATATAATGTGAGTTGGATAATTTATAAATAATTATTCCCCATGTAATTATTTATTTCACTATGTGAATACATATTATTAATTATTTTCTATTCACATTGTAACAAATATTTATTTGTTATATTATGTGAATATTTAATAACTATTTTTTCTCTATTTTTTAATATAATATTTATTTATTTAATTGTTAAATAACGATGTTATATTTAAATAAATAAGTAAATATTAATTATTAGAGTTAGATAAATATTTATGAGGATCAGGGAATAGATATTAATAATATGGAATGAAATTTCATATTACTTATTATTTGAAAATATATTAATTTATTTATGCAAGGAAATAATATTCATTTTATCTTTGGTTTCCATGCACTTCAAGTAAGTAATATTATTATTATTATTATTATTTAGATATGAGTTTCATTTGTGATTAGGAAAATAATAAGGTCTCTTGTGAAATTATTATTTTCTAATTCAATATATTTTTAAACCTTGTTAAAACATTTTTTGAGACTCCAGATACATTGTAGTCATTGTGAACAATGAGTTAAATAGAGACTCTATAAATCCCAATAGAGATACTCCCTAAGAATTATCTAATTAATATATAATTATTGACCTCATCCAAATGAGTTATTACTTCCGGCCTTAAAGGAATCTTCTGTGATTAAAAATGATTTTGATGTGTAGTTAGACCATTTGTTCTAGCACTCAGATGATTATATGACACCGGTCATTGGTTTTCATAACCATTGTGGATTACTACTAGAATGAACCAAACCTTGATTAGACTAATGAAATTATTATATATCACGTTGTATTCATATAATTATCTAAAATGAGGAAATAATTAAAAGAAATGTAATTATTTATTCAAATAAATTTATTATAAATTATATGTGAAATAATCTTTTGTTCTTGTTTTCATTTTTCTATCAATTATTCTTTGAGTTAATTTAGTTGGTCATAATGTTATTCATCATGTAAATCTAAAAATTAACATTGATTATTAAAAAAATCTGATTGGAAGACATCATAGTTAGCGTGTCTACTGTGTCTGGAACCAAAATATTCAATTAGATATATCACATAATAAATTTACCTATTTATTATTTTCTGTTCGATTATAAAAAACATGGTTTGTTTTATCTTATAGTTTATTCATTAATAATTACAAATATTAATTAACATGTTTTCAATATATTAATATGATTCATTGAAGATTCATAAAATCTTAAATAGATATATAATTGATGAAGAATTATTGGAGATGCTATCACGAGGTACTAAGTATTATGTCTGGTAGAGATTGATACACAGTGTATGAAATATAATACTTATTGTGTACCAAGGATCACTACACATGTATCTGTCATGGGATACATGACTCTCCATGTAGTAAATAACATTTGGTTCATTTAATGAAAACTTCATATTGACCTGGACATCCTGACACATGGTTTGTTGAAGCACACATTGTGTTGTAGAATTACTCATCATGTATTCTACATGGTTCAGTGGAAAAATCATACAAATCATGTCATAAAATTCAAAGAATATGACATGTGAGACTTATTGGATATAAAATATACATGACGTGTAGTTTGAATACATGCTATATGAATACATAATTTCCATGTCTAAAAAACACACCATGTTAGAAGGTATATAATGTGAACACATTACAAGTAGAACACATGATGTGTAGCTCATAAGTACAATTTTTTTGTCCATGATGAGATACACAATGATTTCTCAAGAGTCTATCATGAATACATAGTGAGAAATAAACATGGCGTATATATTATTAGTATATTCCATGTATTCACCTAGTAATACACAAAATTAAATTTCATAAATAATATTTAATTACATCATTAAAATATAATTACATTTTTAGAATCTAGAATATTTCTTATGTAATTAGGTTTTATAATGTTATAAATTATCAATTAATTGAATATAATTTTCTATAAATTTTAGTCAATATATTTATTTTAAATGAGGCATCTGGTGATAGGTGTCTCTATGACACATCAGATGAAAATTAAGATAAACGTTTTAATTAATTAATCGAATTAATTCAGGATTTTTTATCTTAAAAATAAATATTTAATTGAATAAAATGTTAGCTACAATTCTTTTTATATTCATAAAATGTATATGGATGGCCATGAGTTAGGATAGACATGTCTATGTGATTGGATTATTATATTTATTATTATTATATTTATTTTTCAATAAGTTATTTAATTAATTTTTGGATTTCATTTCATTCCTTTTGGTCATTATATAAGGGTTTGGGTGCCTACAATTTATTTTAGGTAAACCCCCTCATAAAATCCTTTGTTTCCTCTCAAATATGTGTGAATAAAAGTTTTTGTGATGGATGAAAATCCCTAGAGAGTGGAGGCGGTTCATGTTTGTAGGTGAGGCAAACCCAATCATGAAGGTATATAGGTACCTAGGTAAATTGCTGCAACTCAAACCTAGTATGGTTACAAGAGCTTATTCCCTAGGATCTAGGTTTTGTTAATAATATTCTAGATAAACCAAATCAGAAAAAATTTCATGGCCATTCAAATTTATATATTTTATTTATAATATTTGCATGGTTAATTATTTATGGATGCCTAACACTAAAGTAATTTAATAAAAAATTAGTCAAGAAATAATTTAAATAAGATTAATATATGTTTAAACATTATATTAACATGTTTATTCATTTAATTAAAATATATTTAATATTAAAAAGAAAGAAATATGATAAAATGGGTAGTTTACACATAAAGATAATATTACCTCAAATAAAATATTAAGTTGGTATGGCCTTTTCTTACTAGCATAGAAATCTATCAATAGATAATAGTTATTTACTAACCATTATTATGTTTATTTCATTATCTGGGAATCTCAATCTTGAGTGTTTTTGTAAACATAACCAATTTTTAACTAATGGTTGATCATCTCCATGAGACATACTATATGCTGTAGGAAATGTGTTGTGGAAATCCCAAATATTCTATTTTAGGATTGGGGATTCTACTCAACGGATCAAGGTGATACATGTTAATGTAGATGGATAATTATTCCTACTTAGATACCTTTTGATAACTTAATTGACCTTCAGATAAATTATGGTAAGGGATATATTGATCATTGCCACTCGAATATCCATGGAACATGATATTAAAAATCCAATGGTGATGGATGTCAATTTTCTTTAAAATGGTGGGAGATTAATAAATTGAGTATTCATTATCTGATATAGTAATCCAGAAAACGTAATAATAGTTTTATTTATTTATTTTAGAAATAAAAAGCTTAATGAATTTTACTATATCATTGTGATAAGGATAAACAATTCGTTGGCTCGAAATTCCAAGAATGGTATAGGAACATGTGGGTATTAATATTATATGAATGTAAATTGTATGCTCCTGAAAAAAACATTCATAAGCTTCCAAAAAAGTGTATAGTGAAGAGGGAATCTCTCTTTATATGAAACATTTTAATGTTTCCATATATGTACAAGGATAATTGATGTCAACCATGTCAAGTGAGATTATAAATAAAGATGAAGATATTTTTGGGCATAAAATCATGTATCATCTTCATGATCCTGATTTAGATAAGGAAAACCATGATATATATGATATCTCTAATTAACATTACACATGAAATCTTGGAGATTCAATGCCAACAGACCTCATATAGTCAAGATTATTGGCTTCATCAGGCGATTAGACATCTTGGGGTTTTGGATCTATGATAAGATGTGAAAAGATATCATTTTATCCAAACTACATAAGTGATTATCCACATCCATTTTGAATTATAACAATATAAATAATGACAATACTCTTTCAAAATTGTTTAAAATGATTTATGATTTTGATAAATACATGGGGTGTGAAAATCCTAGATTCTTAATGGTGAATGATAAAAAGAAGAATAAGGAAAGGGTCCCAAGATTCATTCAAATTCAATTTATCCAGAGATCCATCCTTCTAAGAAAAAGAATATATAAATATACGTTAAGGAATAATATATTTTATATTTTTCATGTGGTAAGCTAGGACACTACAAAAATAACTAAAGTCATTTAAATATGTAAGGTGATTTTTATGGTGAGTTCTTTATCAAGTGAAATATATAAATATATCTATCAATTGGGTATTGGATACATATTTTGGTTCTCATAAATATATATATATATATATTAAAATATAGGAAACAAGTTGTTTAAAATATATTTATAGGGGATAAATGAATCATTGTGATGCCAATATAGCACATCTTGTTGCCTTAGATATTGAAGATTTCCACCATACACTACCAACTGGGGTGGTTTTGGTTTCTAAATATTGTTAATATATATCTACTATTACCAAGAACATAATTTTCATATCATGTATAGATAAAAATTGTATTATTTTCATGTTTATAAAAGTATATAAGTCTTCTATAAAGAAAACATGTGTTATGGTATGGTGTATTTAAATAATAGTTATTATGAATTAATTTAAAAAACAAGTATTGGAAATTAATAATCAATCAGGTACACATGAATCATTTCACACCCAATAGAATCATCACCATATTTGTCATGTAAATGATAAGTATTTCAAAAACCCTATCAAGATGAGTATTTAGACTCTTTTGTGATAAAACCACTTTACATCATTCAAGGTTGTTTATAAGAAAAAAATGCCTAGTCGCCTTTTAATGGGAAAGGTGAAAGGTAAAAAATAGCTTACAGAATTGGTACATGTTGATGTGTATGGACCTTTTACAGTAGAAATATAGGTGAGTATTAATACTTAATGACATTTACTAGATACTTTAATAGATATATTTATTTTTATATTATGAGGTATAAGTCCAAATCCGTTAAGAAATTAAAATAGTTAAACAATAAAGTACATAATTAGTATGCTAAGAAGATAAGAAATTTTTGATATGATCAAGGTGGTGAATATGTTTACTAAGAATTTCTCAAATTTCTATGGGAGTATGAGTTTCTATCTCAAATCATTGTTCTTTATACACCATGGTGGAATAGTGTATTTGTATGGATTAAGTTTACCTTACTTGATATTGTAAGGTCGATGACAAGTCCTTAAAATGTTCCACTATCATTTTTTTATATGAATTACACACTAAAAAACACATTCTATACCATGTTTTACTATGGTTACAAATATATTACCATATTTATTAATATACTGAAAGAAAACGGTGTCATCACATACCCACGCAATTGGTCAAAAATCTTTTATTAAGGCCCAGAACCCTGGGTATGAATTGTATCTTTATAGGGTATCTTAACTAAATATGGTGATATTATCTATATAATCCCATAGAAAATATAGACACTATCAAAACAAAATCATTTTTCCTGATAAGGAGAACATCCTCAAGAAGGATAGTGGGGAAATGATTTACATCGATGAAGTTGATGCTAAATATGTATAAGAGATAGTATAGGAAAACATTTCATAAGTGTCAGTGGAGGATTTTGTTCCAAACAAAAGTACTATATAAGAGAAATATAAAGGTTAGAGAACTAGAATGATATATTTTTCTAGTCACCAATGACAGTGACACATTATTGGATGAAAATAACTATCCTCTTTCCCACAAGGAGGAATTAGAGAGTTTAGATGTTGTAAGATAGAAAATATACATGAATGTAGATATGGATTTCTTATATCAGAACCATGACTGGGTTATCATTGATCTATTAGTTTATATAAAACTCATTGGGTCAAAACAAGGATTCAAGAAAATACTAGACATGGAAGGTAAAGTAAGTGTATATAAAAAATGCAAGTAGCTAATGGGATTAAATAGTGTTAAGGCATTTAATTTTACAAAAACAATTCTCTGGTTTCCATTTTTAAATCATTCAGAATTCTAATTTCCATAGAATCATTCCATGACTATGAGATTTGATAGATGGTTGTCAAACCTAATTTATTTAATGTCAAAATTTATAAATATGTTATTATGTTACAAATTGAATGTTATATGACACAAGGTAATTCCAATAATATTTCAAAGTTATAGAGATACATTTATGGATTGAATTATGAATCTAGGTTACGGAATATACAATTTAATGATGTCATAAAAGATTTTGGTTTCATAAATAATGAATTTGAGAAATGTTCTTATAAGAGGTTTAGTGGGAGTTCATTATTATTCTTAGTAGTACATATTGATGATATATTAATTATTCAAAATGACATACAATCCTTATAATTCATTAAGTACTAGTTCAGTAAGTTCTTCTCCATGAAGTACCATGGTGAATTATCATGTATTATCACTATAAATATCACTCATTATAGATCCAAGAGGCTTCATAGACTATGTTAAGGTAAATATATTGACCAAATACTAGTGATATTTCACATTGAACAATCATACAATGGATTGGTTCTAGTATCAAATGGTATTAATCCTTCTAAAAAAGTATCCTTATACACAATACAAAATAGAGAGAATGAGTAAGATACCATACACTTCTATGATAGGATTAATCATGTGTTTCATATTATATACTACACTTGATGTGTACAATACATTTATCATAGTAGGTAGATATCAAGACGGTCTAGGGGGACAATATTAGTCTGTCGTTAAGGATTTCCATAAGTATATGAGGTGTACTAAAGATATGTTTCTGGTGTATAGAGAAGACAACAATATAATAATTAAAGTATATAAGGATGAATATTTCCAAATAGATCAGAATAATCAAAATACACTATCAAGAAATAACATCAATCTTATCATAGGATCTATGAGTTGAAATAGTTCAAAACAAACAATTCTCACTGATTCTATAATATAATATGAGTATATTGTAGTTTTTGATGTATCAAAAGAAGAGTTTTGGATTTATAAATTTTTCCAAGACCAAGATTTATCATTTAACTGTTAATAATTTATCACATTGTATTGTGATAATATTACAATGATGAATCTTATAAAGGATCCAAGATCACATTAAAGAATAATGTATATACTCTATAATTATCAAATCCTTAGTAATATTTATTAAAGGGGTGAGTTTATGATGAAAAAGCTTTCAATTTTGGAAAAAATAGAAAACCCTTTATCGGATCCTTATATCTATAGAAACATGAATATCATGTAAGTGATAATGGGATAAACGTTGTTAGAAGTTTGATCTAGTACAAGTTGGGGTGTGTTGGAGTTGGTCTCCAAGAATCAAATTCTATATAATTTATGGTTACCTATATTCATTGTTTTGAATATTAAAAATGTTCATATCACATAATGATTATTCATCAATGTGATAAAATATTTGATAATGTCTTAAGGGTAAATAACAAAAGGAAAGGTCATAAAATTTATCCAATATAAGGAGACCCTAGATGTTAGAAGACATTAATCATAAATATATGTTTTATTACTAGATAATATAAATTTATATGTAAAAAATGATACAATATATTAAGGTTAGAGAATTATATTACATTGAGACACTTTTTATGGTGTAATACCTTAGTAATATTCATAGTATGAGATTTTGAGAACATGACTCAATAATTGGAAATCAATATTTAAACGTGTCATTGGATATTCTTATCCTTGATTTTGGGTAATGATCCATACACTTTAGGATTATAATTAATAGAAATTATGAGTCACAAAATTCGATTATTTAATGAAAACTATGATGATATATTATTGATAAATGTTAATATTCATTGTAATTTTATTAGTAATATTGAATTAATGGATATTTTTAGAAAGGATTTGTCTGTTATATTCTTTAACAAAAGTTTATATATCAGAAAATTTCATGGGAATAAAACAAAATAATTAAATCTATATCTATGGAGTTCTATTGGAATGTTCATTATCAGAAATCCTAATAAATATAGATCAAACACATAGGTTGATGACACCATCATGAAACTTGTTTGATTAGACAAATTAATATAAAGGATCGTATTACTTAGTTTTCATTCAAAGGAGGTTGTATGTAATTGCGACATTAAATTATTTATTTTTGGAAGCCATGATATGTTGTGAGATTTTATCCTTGTAATTTAGGTAGTGTATCATAATTACATTGAGAAAGGATCCTAGAATGTCACACACTAAGTGTATTCAAAATATTATTTAAATTCTATAAGAATTTATCATATTGGATAAATAGTATTCCCATATGTGGTATAATAATAATTCATGTTAGTTTACCATAAATATCCAGTCACTAGTTATTGGAGAGAATATATAGTTGAGTTGAATATTTTATAAATATTTATTCCCTTGGAAATTATTTATTTAATTATTGGAATATATAATGTATGTTCTGGTTTATTCAAAAGGTAAAAAGTAGTTATTTATTTAGTGTTGAAAATATTTAATAAAAATTTATTTAATGGTTTTATGAATATTATATTTCATTATTTAAATAGATAATAATATAGTGTTATTGATTTAATTAAATAAACAAACATTATACAAGGTTTGGTAAATATTGATGAAGATTGGAAGACTGAGTTTAATGGTATGGTGAGAAATTTCATATCAAATATTATTTGAAAAAATATATCTATTTATTGAAGGAAATAATATTTATATATTCTATGGGTTCATCACATTCCAAGTAAAGAAAAATAATATCATTATTATTTATACATTAGGTTTATTAGGGATTATAAAAATAATTATATCCATTATGCACTTATTATTTTCTAACCCAATACCTATTCAAACCTGATTATGGAATTTTCTAAAACTCTACACACATTAAAATAATTGTCACTTATGTGTTCTAGAGAGGATTATCTAAATACCTAGATATATTTTCCTCTATAAAAATCCAAATAAAACATATAGAATTTCCTCCTAATATATAAATATTCCTTCTCACATTAAAGGTATTTCTTCGGTCAACAATGATTGACGTGAGAATTAGAACCATCTATGCTAGAACATGGAGGATTCTATAGTGACAATCGAAGGTTCGTTGAATTCGTGTGGATTATAGATAGAGGGTATCTACCCTTTAATCCTCTAACATAATTATGATATTACAAGAGTTATAAAGATGAGCATTTACAATGAAGACATAATTCACCAAAAGAGAATTATTTATTCAAATAAATTAATTGCCAATCATATGTAAAAATATCCTCTCTTTCGGGTTTTTGGTTTCTACCAATTATTCTTTGAGTTACTTTTTTGGTCATGAAATTTATTTTCATGTATATTTCATAATTACTATTGATTACGATAAAAATATAAGTAGTAAACTTCTAAATAAGCACTACCACTCCACCCAATACCTCTATTATAGAGATATAAATCAAAACATATGGTGGGATAACAGGAAGAGGGAAATTTCAAAACATGAATCTTGATTCATAGTTTGTAAATAAGTTAAGGAGTACATGTATAAGTCTAAGGGTATGATGTAACTCTTATGAATACTAGTATAGAAATGAAACAATATCACCATGAATTGTTTTGTAGTACTCCCCATGATATATAAATTCTTTAATTCTATTTTTGTTGTGTTTGATCCCATTATGAAGTCAATGAATTTGATTTTCATAAATGAAAATTTCTCACTTGAATTTTTTTTATGATATACATATGGGAATTGGTAAGGATGCAATGAGTTTTAAATCTTGATCGTAACTATCTCTATTGTTTTATTTATTTTTGTGCCACTTTTGTTTCCATATCATTATATCTGTCTTTTCTATAATTGTAGAGTGTTTTGGGTGGAACACAGATGTCGTAAGGTTAGGGAAAATTTTGAACCATCTCTAAGAAATTAAGAACAATTTTTATGGTCCTAAAGGAGGGTGTGTGGTTGGCACATAGTTTGGATGAATTGTGTAGACTTCTATAGGAATAGTGAATATTGTTATAGAGGAATTTTACATTTTTGGAACATGGATAGTAATACTGTCCAACCAAATTGTGTGGTTCTTACAAGTTTCCCAAACTAGGTGAATGGTTAGTGTATTATATTCTAAACTATTCATCCAAACCATGTGGAATATATTAATTAATCTGAAAATTGATTTAAAACCCAAAATGCCTCCTATTGACCTAATTATACCTACTACATCTTATTCTGGTGACCATAAGGCTCTCCCAAGATGATTTTTCTATTCCATTTCATCTGTAAGTGTCTCCATCAGAAACTAATGGTGTTGTATCATGGAAATAAATGGTATGGATGAGTTCTTAACAATTATTGTTTATTATTCAAGATCATTGTACTTTTTGTTGAAAAATTATTTGATTAGGGATATTATAAATTGATCTATGGTTTATTCCAAGATCCAATGATATTTTTATTAGATATTCCATTAGGAGAGGAAGTAATCATCATATCCATCTTGATAGTTGTGTGAAAATTTGAATATTTCCACAGCAAGGGTTTTCCTTTGACCTTAATTAAAGTATTTTTTTCTTTTAACTTGAATTTAATTGGGAATTTTATTCATCTTGGGATTTTATTTATTCCCTTGTTCTTCTCAGGTCATGTATCCATGTATTAATATAGCATTTCAATAAAGCAACGTGATATCATGTATGTGTCCCTATCATTTCCCTTAGAAATATAATATATAATTCATTATGATTTCAATCTGGGATTTTAATGTCTTTAAATATAACTTATTATATTTAGGTACCTTTTTTAATGAATATTATGTTCTTTAGTTTTGGATAAAAGTTAAAAAAATGGGGGTTTTATATGAACATTTTTTCAAATTAATTTTAATGAAATAAACCCCTATTTTGAAAATTACATTGTCTGGTTATCACTTGATAATTATTCTTGATATCATGTATAGTATTGGATTCCAAAATGATGGGAAAAGTGTTGTTTTATATAAATTAGGTATATTGGTGTAATTTTTTAAATTGTTAAAATATTTTATTTATTAAAGAAATTTAATTATGACTTATGTTTTTAGATTTCAAAAGGGATTCCTTTCTTTTGGTTTTATGGAATAATCCCAAGGTCTGGTTGGCACTTTTAATGGTTTATATAGCAAATGAAATCTAATAGTCCAATCCATTTTTTGTGTGATGGAAATTTTGGATGTTTTAATTATTTTAATAAAATATCCTTTTAGAGGGAATTCTGATTGTATTATTATGATTAGATAAAGTGGATGTTCACATGTGGGTGTTTAGAGGTGCGGGTGATATAAATGATTTTATTATAACATGGTGATATGGTATGATATTATATTGAAATTATCACCTACATTTAAATGTCATTAGATGACTTGGTTGGGTAGGTAGGATATCTAGGTATGCATGTGTACTAGTTTAGAATTATGCTCTGGCTAGTGGCCATAAGTGGGACTTAGGTAAAATAATAGGATGTTTCCCCTTGGCTTTTCTAGAAAGGGTGGAATCAGGTGTTTGGGAATATTTAAATTGATGTGTAGTTAATTCTTGGCATGTAGAATTTACCTCATTGATGACTGTGTTATCTCCTTCCTATATTATTTCCATTTAAAACCATAGATTCCATGATGATGATATATGTGTATTTTGTAATTATGTTTTAATGGATATTTTTGAAGTAATCTATGTATTTCATTATGATTTTCTTTAAGTGTATTTAAAATTAAATTTCGATTGATTTTTCTATAAGAATTAATGTTTTGGGTTATTTAGAATAAAGGAGCAGGTTTATAAAATTGATTATTTTCAAGGAAAACCATTTTCTACTTATTTTAATAAAGAATCTATAGAAAAATAACTTTTTAATCCTTATTTTCATACATTCATGATATAGATTTTCTTTTTAGTGTGTAATGTTTTGGGTTTATGGTTTTTGACCTATAAGGATCTTTATCTCATGACTATACATATTGTAGGTTTTTTAGGATTCATGGGTATAGAAGATATCCTTATATCTCTAGGATAGAGTTTTTTTGGGGGTGTGGGTTTAATTACCGTACATTCACATGGATTTATTATTGTCTTGTTGAATATGTTTCCATTTTTAGTTGTATCAGCCACCATTCTTGAATTCAGGTTTTATTTTGAATTAATATCAATTATTTTATTATTTTATATCTTATATTATGAAATTTTTTATTATCATTCCAATTAAAATATTTTTATGTTTGTTATTGATGTGATAAATAATTCCCATTTCATTCTTACGGGTACCTAGAAACTTATCTCTGACCTGTAAAGACTAAGAATTCCCTTCAATACATACCATGGTTGGATCAAGTTTCTTGTTTAGTGATAACCTGGGTTGGTTTGTGACATGGATTGTCGTTCATTATTTTATATGATCAATATATGAGGATTACCTTAATATTCTAGATAATTAATAATCAAGCATTGGACACAAAGATAAACTTCAACATTTATTATAACCCATAGATAAATGGTGTATCTATGAGAACCATTTAAACTCTCAATGATATGATATGATCTTTTTCAATAAATTCCAAAGGATTTTGGGATCGGTACCTTCCCTTGATAGAGTTCTCATGAATCAACAATTTCCAATATAGAATCCAGATAAAACCATATAAGGCTATTTATAGGAATAGATAAAAGACTATAAGATAATGGGATAAACATAAGGACAGAAAGATTACAGGAATTGAACTCTTCTATGAAAAGATGGAGAAGTTTCAAACCATTTAGAAACACAAGAAAAGATCCCAAACTCGACAAAATAGTTATGCATATTATCATTGATGAGATTTGGAGTTTAATGTTGGTGAAAATTTGTTCACCTAGATATCTCCATAGAAGTGGGTAATGATATTTTATAATAAAGGGAAGATATGCCGAAGGTATACGAGTCCCAAAAGGATTATTGATCGTGTCACCATTGTACCTCACTGATTAGAACTCCCTTCAGACCACTCCCATGAACCTGATGTGTTTTATATATCAGTTTTTAAGAAGTAAATATTAGAGCATTAAAATGAACTAAAATCAGAATCCATAAAACCAAAACATGATCCCTCAAATGAGTAACTGTTATTGGTGATTATAGATTAAAGGTATAATGTGAAACTATACTTGAACACCCATCTCATTAGAGATCTATGGTAGAATCATAAGTTTGAGGAAGTTTTATGGGAACGTGAGGATGTAATGAGGGAAAACCACAATCACTAGTTTTCATAAAACTAATAAAAATTCAATTAAAAAAATATTTTAAGGTAAGTAGAATGTAAGGACCCATGTTTTTAGTTAATATTTCTTCTTAAATGAAAATTTTGTTAAAAAATATTTTTCACATGCAACAAAAAAAACAAACCACGAAACATATTATTAATAAAAATACAACTCTCATGAAGTTATCATTAAACGAGAGGGTTGAAATAAAAGACACCATTTTAGGATATATATATATATAAATATAGGGTATTTTTGAAACTAATGTATTTATAAAATTAAATTATTATTTTTAAATAACTAATAAGATCACATTATGATAAAAAATGTATTTTATCTAAAATTTGATATTTATGAACATTGATTTAAGAAAATAAATATATTATATGAACAATTAAGTAAGACTATTTTAATTAATATGAAGTAAGAGTAAGAAAAATAATTTTTAAATAATCCTTTTTTATAATTTTTTCATTATATCATAAATTTTGATTTACATGTTAATTTCCCAAATATTTTAATTTTTTTTTCAAAAAATAAAATTTATTTTTTAGTTTTATCATTTCAATTTTAGATTAAGATGATTTTGTTTTAAAAATTTGAATATATTTATTTTTAGCGGCCTAGATCAAAATACAATTTCTTATAAATATTGTATCTTTTAATACCATAAATCAAGTATGAAATTAAAATTTATAAAAAAAATACATGAACAAAAATTCATCTAAGGATTAATATGATTCATTTAAAAATAAAATGTTGAATTTATAATACCCCTGTTTAAAATTTTTAAACATATTTAGTATATATTTTATATTTTGTTCAGTTAATTTTAAATATGTTTTGTAAAGGTTGAATTTAGTTTTGAATTTCTTTTAAGGTAACCGAATTATTATATATATAATAATATACAATTAACTATCATCTAAATCAATAACATTGATAATTTTATACCACTCTGTATTTTTACATTTAAAAATACCTTATTTCTAAAAATGGTTTTTTTGCATAATATGAACAAATATTAAAATAACTTTTTCTCAGCATAATAATTTTCATATGAAAATTTTATTTTCATATTTTAAATCATAATTTTAAAATTAGGAAATTATGTTATTTTAATTTGTAGACGTAAAAATTAGTTACTGAGGTTAATAATGTAGTTTTTATGGTCATGTTTAATTATGGTAAAACATTTGAACTAAGTGTAAAAGAGATAAAACATGTTAAAAAAGTCTTAAAATGAATTTTTTGTGTCATTATAGAATAAAAATTATCTCCTCTTTATTATTTCCCACTTTTTAATCCACATGTCATGTAAAACATGTGTTCCTTTTATATTAAGATGTTATATTTACTAAAATGGAATTCCCTTAACTTATAAAAGGGGACTCCCACCACCCCTTCAAGGACACAAAAAAGTTATATTTCTTATTGAAAATCTCCCACTTTTTCTTCCCCTAGATCTATCTAACATTTTTCGAATCCTATTCATTCATGTAAACTTGTTAAATCATCTATATCCATGAGGGATTCCAAGAGGAGTTCCAAACTCTTCACATGAGTACTAATCGATTCTTACCTTTTTTTCCCCAATATTTATCTTCTGATATATTGTAACAAATTTAATATAATAAAATTAATATTATTAATACAATTAATATTTATTATTTTATTATAACAACCATTTTCCACCCATTCCCCTTACTTAAAAAATGAAAATTTCATTCATACATACATGCAGAATGCCACCTCTATAAAGAGACGTATTATATTTTTCATAAATTCCTTATATAGAAAGTTATAAAAATTGTATTTAATGAATATATATTTTTTATAACATTATTTAGCTTCATAAAAGGTAAAAAATTTCTTCCACTCTCTCATTATAAGAAAAAGCATTCTCTATGTGTACATATGGACAACCGCCTCCATTGAGCGAAAAAGTTTGTTTTTCATCAAGAACCTACATGGATTATTATAAGAATATAATTAATGAATAAATATTATATTATAATTTAGAAAATGATTTATTTTTCATTATGGAATCTTATTTTTTATATTTAATTCAATAATTATTTTTCAACCTTTTGTTCGTCAAAAAGATCACTAATACAAATTCTCTATCAATTTCATCATTAGAATTCATAAGTAAAAAAAGTTTTTTTTAGTCAATAAATTCATAAATAATTATTTAAAATATATTCCAATAACTCTAATAATATAAGAGTTATTGATTTGGTACCAAATAATGTAGACCAACATTCAAACATTAAATCATACACAAAATAATCAAAATCACTAAAAGGTATGATTCTTCTAATTTATGATCATAATATAAGGCATTCATCCTTATTTTATATCTAATAAAATAGACATGTATTCTATTCATAAAATTTAATGAAGTTCAGAATAATACCTACCATTTTCAAATGAACTATTTTTCTTCTATATCCATGTTACCTCTTTCAGTTAATCTTCTTGTTTATTTATTTGAAATCATAATATGTTTTCTTTATATGAATGTTCAAAATTAAACACTCCTATATTTAAAAAGAATATTTCTCAACATTATTTGGATGTGTGTATTCATTAAAAATATTTTAAAACATTTAAAATTTTTTCTCCCCTTTCTTGAATATACATTTTATATTTTACCCATCCTTCGTTGAATTTATTTTTGTTTATTTGGAAAGATTCTTTTTTGTGACTTATTATTAAATAATTTATGAAAATTCTTTCCATGAACCTTCTTCTAAGAATTTTGTTAAATTTACTCATAACTATAAATTTTTATAGAAATGAATTGAAATCATATTATTTTATTTGGATTCTATTTTCCTTTATATCCTCAAGAGATATAACTCATATGATGATATGTTTCTTGAATAAGACTCTAAATTACATTATGAAATATTCCTTTTTTAGTGATCAAATTTTGTTATCAACCAATCTATTGCTGGATGTAATTACATGTGATAACATTTGTAAAACATATAAAGACCATTTTTTCCATGGGTTCAGTATGATGTGATGAATGATTGTTTTCAAGTGGATAACATATTTTGGTATGATGATGGATGGGGTCCTATTTATCCCTTTAATGTATTAGTTAAATTTTTATATATCATGAGATATGTATAAGTAGGTGAAATTATGTTTTCTCACAAGACTGGGTGCAGATTTAGGACTTATGAAGGCGATGAATCAAGAGATCTATATTCAAAAACAAGATTATTCTTGTTCAAAATCATGGGTAAAAGTGATTAACTCATAAAATTGACCATTGCCTATTCTTATTTATATTCCAAAGTTCATTTTTATGATATCATTCCATGAAATGACATATCTTTTTTCATATGCCTATGAATATGCTCTATATCTCATATATATTATCTCACACTCTTATACCAAGGTACATGTTCGTTCATTTGATATTATATATCCCAGTATCATGACTTATGGTAAACTCTTATTATTCAATGATATTTTTAATGAAATATTAATCCCTTTCCGATGTTTTCTTATATTCTGAAGACCTATCCCCTTTATGAAATATTGATGTGTTTTTTCCTTAATATCAACCTTTTATTATGATTAAATAACACAAATTATGAATTTTATTATATCTATAGAGATTTCTTGAAGGGATTTTAGTGTGGATCAATTATGGAAGAATTATCAAAAGTGTTATTGAATATGTTTATAGTCCTTAAAGTAACAAAAATTTCAATCAATGGGATCTAATAATTTATTTCAATTGTAATTTCAAAAATACAAAAATGATATGAAACCAATTTATGTCAATATAAGTTTACCTAAAATAATCCTAAGAAACTATAACATGAGAAATTTACTATTAAAAAAATATTATACAAATTACCCATCTTCAAAATTAAAAGTAATAAAAAATAAAAATCCCATTGAATCATCCCTTAAATCATAAGGTCACTCTAAAAAATATATAACCCTTATCCAAAAAATACCTTAAAATATAATCATAAAAATATAAAAATAGATTTTATAACTCTTTGATTACCCTTAAAAAATTAACCCGTAATATATAAAAAAATTACACCCTTCTCTGACACCAACTGAGATGCACTGAATCTACACTCTGGGATCCAGTTTTGAAAAAATAAATATTTTAGATTCCCAAGACTTTTAGGGGTTATATATATAGATAATTGAGAATTCAATTTTATAAGAAAACCAAAAATTATATTCTAATGAGAGTTTTTTCTAATAATATAGTCACCTACAAACTAACATCATCACCCCTTAGAGCTAAAACTTGTAACTAGAATAATACTTCCCACACATCCTGAATCCTTGTGAAATAAATTTGAAAATATAGAGTGTTCACAAATAGATCAGTAATGTTTTTTTTAGGGAGAGTATGTTTATTATGTTATTAGAATACAAGAAAATTTAATTTGATACAAAAAATCTTTGATCTTAATAAAACAGTTATTTAATCATAAAATCATCTTTCATATCTATAATGTGTTTTTGTCAGAAATTTTTCATAAATGATAATAAAGGAAAATAATCTTCTTGTAAATTTAGTTCATGGAGCATTATTATCATAAAAAACAACTTTATTTAAATCACACTTCATTGAGTTCTTATAAGATCCAGAAGATCTTTTAAATACGAAACATTACATTTGAAATTATCAATACATCTTGTTAGGAAATAAACCATTAAATTTTTATTAAGTCTAGTGATTTTCATATATTTAAAACAATCACAATAATATAAAATATTTTATGATTATTGAAAAATAATCATCCCTTATTTGGAATAAATTAAATATCTATATTCAAAATCATTTTTAAATGAATAACCTAAATTTAGTTAGTTTCATATCAAATTTACCGATTAAGGTTATCCTCCAATTAAACATAATTTAGTTCACTTAGGCTAATTTTCTATTCATCATTCATGGTATCTCATGATATGGAAACATTAACCATCGCATTAAAGGATATTATAATTATGGTCTCACCTATCCCATAATGGAAAAATTCCCTTGGGGATTAGGTTGACACACACCCCTATCATTATCTATAATATCCACACACTATATTTTTAAATAAAAAAACATAGTTTCTTTTGTCTTTAATCATAAAATAAATTTAAAATTTCATTTAAAATCATAAAATATATGTATTTTAGTATAATATTTTGAAATGAAATTAGTTCATAAAATTAATATTTTACTAAAAATTTCCATGAAAAAAAGTCTTCAAAAGAGAAAAAACATAAAAAATAATATAATAGATTTGTGTGTAATAAATATAAAATTCATATACTCACTTTTTAATGTAGCCTTTATAATGATCCATGAAGCAAAAAATAAAACATGGTTTGTTAAAAATATTGTGGTGGAAAATACTTTTATGATAATAAATACTTTAAAATAAATCATGATAATTTTGAAAGATAATATCCTACCTTAAATTAATTCCCATGACGACTTATTTTCATCCATTGAATATCTTATTGATTATAAACCCTATGAATTCACTCCTCATACCTCACCACCTCTCTCATCACTGTAGATAATGAAAAGAATGCATATATTTATAGAATGAGGTTTAATAGAGTATCTTCATATGATAACCTGCAAAAACAATAACTCCAATAATAACCACCTTACGTACTAAACTGATATGATATATTACAAATTTATACATATATATTAATTTGATAGTTTTTTCATGAAATGGATGTGTGACGAACCTAATTAAATTTTGACTTCTAGTTTCACTAAAATATTTTATCCTTGTATTTTAAATATTAATCTAATCATAGACTTAATCAAACACAACAATACTTGATATGAATCTTAGATCTCACCTATCAAATTGTTTTGGTTATATCAATATAATACTCTAACATAAGATTTTTAGTGGAATTGTTTTATCTATTATTTAAGTGTAAAAAACCACACAACACCATTCCATTTCATTAATTGAGATGCATAGATTAATATATATCCCATCCATGCTCAAGAAACATAGCAAGATATTCTCCAAAACATCTTTGTGATGATCCAACTATATCAACATGAATTTAATATATAAACACATACATTCTAATATAGATATGTTTCACCAATCATTGGTTCATATGATCCCTATTAAGATATACTGGAAATAATATAATACCTTCCAACCCGCCAAGATTAATTATATGTTATGATGCATGGTGAGATCATGTGTTGAATTCTGATGGATGATTAAGAACAACACACTATAGATCTAGGAATATGTATATGGATACAACATTGTTTAAAATTAATTTCATGTGCATTATAAATATCACAAACAAAAAATGATTTTTTGTGTCCCACATAGATACTTAAAGTGAGGGTACTCTATTTCATATATGGGGAGGCCGTAGGACATGCTGGTTAAGTCCATTTGGCCTGACCCAGTATATGGGAACCTTCTCTTCATCTCAATTGTGCTACTCAACACGACTTTTATACTCTAAAAAATGAATCATGCCTAGTATCATGCTCAAACATAACCCAAGTCACCTTTCCTGAATGTGTTTAATGGTTGGATATCATCCATGATAGTTGGCTTGATCCACTATTCTTATAGACTGGTTGTTCTTATTTTTTAATATACCAAGATTATTAAAACTCTTATAGAAAAATTCAAATATAATTTATATAATACAATCAGATCTATTAATTTAATCACATATACCTTAATCCAAATTCTATATAATAAATTATTTAAAATATTTAACTATTATTTTTATTTTTATTATGATTATTATTTACATTTTTAATTATAATTATTATAATACATTGACTTCTTTTTTATTGATAATTTATTATTTACTATAATTATATATTGTTCTGTAATATTTTTTAGAGTATATGATAAATTAAAATATAATTAATGCACTGCTTTTATAATATAATTTTTTTAAATTTTTATATCCCTTATCTTATCCCTTGTTCAAAAGAATCCAAAATTGATTTTCCCTATAGAATAACTTCTTAATAATACTAAAAATTAAAAATCACATCATCTCCAAATACCTAGGCACATTAATATCTTACTTCACTAATAAAATGATTCATGTATTCTTGATTATATTAATTCTCTCTAAAGTCATATATGGTGAAACTATCTTCATTGATGATCATGAAAATGCATTCTAAAATTTAGTTATCTTATATTTTACAACACATTACAGTCATCTTGTCTATTTTCTAATAATGTGGAAAATTGTATTTTTATTTCCATACTTCTTTGTATTAATGTAATACTTCATTATTTCATTTTTATAGTTTTTATATATAATTAATTTAATTTTTCAATATACAAATTATTCTATAATATATGGAATTTTTTTTTAGTTATGGATCATATAATATAATATTTTTAAAAAAATCAGACTAAAATATTTGGGCATTACATTCTACCCCTTAAATAAATTACATCCTAGTAATTTTATTATTTCAACAAAAAAATACAATTTTTAAACATATAAACATTGAGCTAGGTTTTATAATTTTATTCCAAAATTTTCATTTCATTTAAGGAAAAATAATTCTATATCAAAAATAGTAAAAGAATAGTTTTTAAAATAAGAAATTTTTATGGAATAATCATACATGTTCCATTATATCTTTTACTAACCATTTTTGTTCCACTCACAAAGAGCGAGGATCTACTCAATCAATCATAGTTTCATGTTAGTTTCAAAATAATCCACTTTATTCATATATAACTTGTAAAAAATGGATTATATTAATGAAAAAACCATATATATTTGAAAAATAATTATTTTTGACATATAATTTCATGATTTCTAAATGAACCTAATTTTTATTAAATAATTTTATATTGCCAGTTTTAAAATTTTCAAATCATGGTTTGTCGAAAATATTAACTATATTTAAAAAATGGAAAAAAAGATAAATATATATAGGATAAACATAGAAAACCCTCATCTTATGATATTCCAAAATAATTATTTTCTTTATACTCTCTGGATAAGTTGAAATTGTTAACATTGACATGATGGTAACTTTCTTGTCGGAAAAAATAAGAGGATGGGATCTTAGAATTTGATCATAAATGACCCATAACCCATCAATATTTCAAGGTATATAGGAGTCATTATCTATATTATATAACTATTTTCAAGAGTGTTATATATTGGGTAAGGTTTCAAAACTATGTGAGATTGAATTTTAAAAATGATTGCAAGTATGTGATTTGGAAGGGATATAAGAGTTATTTGAGACCGCCCTCCATCCATTTTAAAACCAATATTTATGATATAAATATCATATAATATAATTTAAATTATCTATAACATGTTATATTATCACATTCAAATTTTTTAGAAAAAAAATAGCATTTTCCCTAATTTTAGTTTCTTAAACCATGGTGAAGTCAAATTTTCTGGGAAAATCATAATAAATTAAACTATAATAACATTAACCTTTAAAATAATACTATAAAGATTCCTCTTATTAAAAATGAAATATAATAATTTAGTATATGTAACTAGAATCATACCTTATATTACATGGTTTATTTAAAATCTACATAACCCTTATAATAAGAATTACCTTAAAAATCTAAAAATAGAAATCCAAAAAATGGTGTTTTTAATAGTTAAATTAACCTTAAATAATAAAATCATAATCTGAAATGTTATCTAAATGGTACATTGATACCAAGTGAGATCCATTGTATCCTCATACTCTTATTTTGTAGTGAAAATTTAATAATTTAACATATTCATATCCTTTAATTTTTATATCAATAAAGAATATGGAATTCTATTATAAAAAACCCATATTTCCTTTCAAAAGGTTAATTTTCCCATTTTAAGAAACCCCTAAAATGAAATAATGAAACCCCTTAGTGTTAAAACTTACATCTATCACAATCATCCCCACACATCCACAATACCTATGAGGAATATTATAAAACAAGGGATGATCTCAAATAACTCAATAAAGGGTTTTAAAGGATGAGAAAACCTCTTATGTTACTAAAATACTTATCAAATTTATTAGGATAAAAAATACATTGATCTTGAGAAAGAATCCATTTAAGAATAAAATCATCTTTAAATTTGAAAAGGGTTTTCATAAGATAGATTTCATAAACTATCATATATGAAAAAAAAATTGAAACACTATTTGAGGGAACATGAAAAATATAAAAACATCTTTATTAAAAACAAAAAACCTACATTTCTTAAAATATCATAAAAATTCCTTCAAATTATTTTTTTATGAAAATATTACAAGCTTTTATAAGGAAATAAAACATCCCATTTTAATAATGTCTAGTTATTTTCATATATTGAAACTTAACCCAAACATAAACAATCTTAGAGGTATTCTTGGAATAATATCATCCAGTATTTTTAATATCTTAACCATAAATTTCTGACATCATTCATAATGGAATAATATAAATATAGTTAATTTAATATCATATGCATAGGTCAAGAATATCCTCTAAGAGAATATTATATAGTGTTCTTAGGCTCACTACCCATGAACCATTCCTGGTATCTCATGAGATGAAAATTTATGTACCCTAGGATATGTTAGGTAGCATTTGTATTAGGAGGGGGTGAATAAGTGGTGCATGCTATTTTAAATATTATTTCTCTTTTAATTCAACCACTATAACTGATTAAAGTTTTGATCCTCCATATTTAATTATCATACTTAACTTTTAATCACTTTTAATAAATATATAACATTACATAAAGATTTTACAAGGTTCATTGAAAAGAACCACTCCATACTTCAAATAGTTATTCCCCTTTTACAAATTCTTCTATCCATATAGATTATTACATCGAGGGATTGTAAAATTTGCATCATCACCTTGTCCCATAGTATTATTAATCTAATTTCCTAGAAGAGAGAATAAGTTCCCACATATATAAATGATTAACACAAAGTCCCACTATGTATTGTATATCTCCAAAGTCCCACTAGATTATTTTGATTACCTTAAAATATTATCGCTTGATAAGAAAGTTCTCAATTGGATTATGATATTTTATGAACATCCTTTTGAGAAAAAATCCATTTATAAAAAAATTATGTCACAATATATGTTCGTATAAAACATCAAGAACTTCAATAAATGACTATCATTTTTAAGATCATTCTCGTTATACAATGATCTTTCAAATGATCTATAACTATTTAATTCATCGAGTAATCAGTTATGCATGTTAAATTTCTATTAGAACACTACCCAAACATTATTAACCAAACTAAAAATACTTTTTAATAATAAAAAGCTTCTAAAAATATATAATTCCATCGTCAATCTTGATGTTGATGCACAATGATAATCTATCACAACTCGAGGCAGTTTTAATGAAATCATTCCAATGAAGTACTTTGAATTATCTTTTATATATAAAATAAATTACATGAACTAAATTTTGTTTCACTACCCATTATGAAAATAATATTTCATGTGCTTTTAAAACTCAACACCTTCATAAACCATTTAGGAAATCTTAAATATTATATGCACAAGTTCACCATTTATTCCTTACATCAGGAAAGTATATCAGGAGATTCATATACTTATTCACATAATTAACTTATCTTCATAAATCCTTACACTCAAAGTATTTATATCATTTATGTATAAATAATTTCATGAGTCTCACTATTCTTCACATATCAACTAAGTATATAGTATAATTTTTCTTCTTTCATCTTCACGTAAGTGTAAGTACTGTATAGGGTAACCAATACTCATTCAAATTACAGTAAATACATAATGTGGTAACATCTATTATCCAAAAACTATTAATCAGTACTTTTTAATCCATCAATATTTATGGTTTATGAAAATCCATAACATTTTTATAAGCACGATTCATGGAAATCCATGTCTATTTCTTATAGCTCATATGAAAATAGTGGATTATTCTCTTTATATTTCCTTTGTATTTTAGTAGATAGACCTCAAATTTTATTCTTTCTTTTTCATTCAGATAATAATTAAAAATGGAGAGAGACATGGAATTGATATAAAAGTTCCACTGACATACTCCCCCTTTACATCACCTAGTTCATTGCCATGTTTTACTTCTATGCTCTGACACAATTTACTTCATACAGGGCAAGAAAAAACACTATCACCTATTCACTAAACACATGTTTGTTTATTTAAACAATGGTTAATGAACCTTCATGAATTCATTTGCAATATTATTCATGTCTTGAACTCATGTCTGAACCAAGAGATAATTCAAATTAATATCAAACAATAACTTTTTCTTATCATAGTTTTTCATAGTAGAACACACCGCGTATCTTTTACCATCATTTTATTGCAACATAAAATTTCATGTAGTCATTACCATGTTCATCAGATGATCATCTTGTTCACAAAATCTATATCCATGAAGAACATGATGAATAAGAACCCTAAATAAATATCAGTGGTATAAGATGACAGTGGTTTGAATTAGATAACCTAGATAAAACAGAATAGATGATCTCTATTTTAAGAATAACACATTTTTTGGACGAAAAATTCATTGCATATGGTGAATCCCAAAACCATTAAAAAATACTCTTTGAAATACATAATAATATAGTCTACTACATTCATCATTGGATTTTTCACCTGGATCAGTACTTGGATACACTTAATAAATTTATATGGGGGAATCTCACTTAATTTCCCCCTGAACACCACTAGTATAGATCATGTGGTTACTATGCACCCACCATTATTTTTTAAGAACCTATTCCTTCACCCATGAATATGCATAGTTCTTTCAATATTTATACTCACCCACCCCAAATATAATTTTTTGGTTGGATCCCCTATAATCTAGTTGGCCTATCACATTTTTTATTGAGCTATATTGTCATGGTTGGCTACAACCGACCCATTTTTTAGTAATCCCAATTAAAAGAGATACCCAAAATCATCAATACAAAATGTAATAGAATAGTAAATTTATAAATTTAGTGTTTTTAATCTTCATAAAAATCAACTCTAAATTATCCACTTTTTTAAAAAAAATTATTTCATCCATAAATTCTAAATATATCTTCACTTAAATATTTTTCATAATAATATGAAATCTTAGAACAATTATTTATTTATATGTGGAATAGATATTGAATCATATCAATTGAGTTTATGATGTCTCCTAACAATACTCCAAGCATCATTACACAATTGAACTCAAATTTATATCTTCTCACAACCAATTCAATCAACCTTATTAAAAAAATTACAATCCAATAAATGGGAACATTATGCCCTACCTTTGTTTTTATTTTCAAAACTACCAAAAAAATTAAAAATTAAATATGTATAATTTTATTTCCCCCTATTTTTTTAAAATGAATACAAATAATTCAAAGAGAAAATTTGTTCTCATGTCTTTCTCATTAATCATCTTCACATCCCTTTAAAATGATACCCCATAATTTCTTTTGTAAATAGATATTAGCTAGATAACTATAAGTCTATGTGGGAAAATATGAAGTAGAAAACATGAGTGTATAACCAAGTTGGTTAATACTGTCCATAAAAAATTTCATCTGAATCCAATATGAGATAGATCAAACTTCATACATTGGAGTTTCTCTAAAAATTAAATATTTATTTTTTTATCCTACACTCATCAAAATAGAAAAAACCAAAGTAAATTTGAAAAAAATATATATCTCCCCCTTTTAGTCTCAATATAAACTATATTTTGATAATTAATTTTAGAATATTTAGATTAATAATTTGAGGGTGATTATCATTATTTATTTAAAAATATGTATATAAATTTCATATTTATAAAGTCATGAATATATGGAACCATGAAATAATTTATTCTCTATCTCAAGGTATTCATCCACATACATCAATTCCTTTCATGTTGTTACAAAAGAATATATATAAGGGAAGACATATAGACATATTTGTTCCCCAAAAATAGTAGTTAGGATGAGAGTTTCCTCTTAACCTTTCCTTTTATTTCATCATTTTGATCTATGGTTTGGAAAATCTTACCTTATCATTGATATTCTTAACAATTTTAAAGTTAAAATTATGCCCATGAGTTTTCTATTCATTTCAGATAGTAATATATATGTGTTTGATAAGGAAACATTATTTTCTTCTAATCACATAGACTTTTTCATCAACTCATCTAAGACTTGGAAGATAGTCCTATCATTCTTAATGTCATTCACAACATTTTTACACTGATTATTTGGATTCTGTGGATCATCATTGATAGACTACTTATTATAGTATTCAAGCTCTTATATATAATTCACCAATTTTACTTTAGTTTCATCATCCAGTTGTGTTTTCTCCATTCGTTTAGAGATTTTTTTTGATATTTTCATACTTTCATACATTCATTCCTTGTATGTTTGGCCAATTTAGGTGTCTCACATTACTTCTCATACATACAAGAATTAATCTATTTTTTCTTTTGAATTTTCATCCATTTAATTTTACAAGGAAGCTTTCAAGTTAATTTAGTGATGTATACATCCTCATTGTGAATTTCTAATCCATATATACTACATACTTCTTATAAGCTATCATACTAGTTTTTTATTTGAATCATGAATCGATTTATGGTCATTGCTTGATTTAATTATTAATATGTTATCATACGTTCACCATGGATCCCCTTGGTTTGTTCCTATTTCATTCCAATGACACGTTACACTAGTAATATAAGGCTTTATGTCTATTTTTTAACAATTATGTGGGAAGTCCTCCCATGAATTTATTGAAATGAAATAACACTACTATTATTCTGGGAAGAGGCATCCCATTATATAGCCATTATAGGCTCAGTGGATACATTAAACCTCTTTATAAGAAATCCATAGTCCCATACCTATATTGTTTAGGTAATAAAACATGCACCAACCCAACCTGTCGCCCCCTGCCCATCTCCTGTCATAAGAATAATGGCCCTCGCCCATATGAGATTTGTCTCCATCTATCCCGATCTTCTTCATACCATTTTCCAAATATGACCCTACTATGGCCCATACTTTTCTAATATCATCACCCTCCCATCTGGATCTCCATTATCCCATAATTCATGTCCACTGCACCACCGAGAACACCCACACCAGCCCACACCAGCCCCACTCACTACTCCACTAACACTCACACCAAGCTACCACTGCCAACATCAAATGAACCCCCGAACATGTCCACTAAAATCCATTGATGTAACCAAGAAATAATTATATCTTCACTAACATCCATATAATTAAATCCAATTACATCTATAAGGGGGAAAGTACCTATTACAGGTGGGATTAGAACAAAGGACTCCACACCTATTAGATGTCGCAGATGGGTATAGGTCATTAACTGACTTGCACCCCAATGGTATGATTTATGTCTATATTTACCACAACACTAGATAAATACGATGAACTTATCTCTTCTATTTTGTTGAAACATCATTATAAAAAAATTCATGATTTCATCTTACTATAAATGAATATTTATTTTTCATGGTGAAAATGGTCTTCTAATGATCTTACTTTCATCATTAAATGTGGTAGAATGCCTCCCTCTTGACTTCTCAGTCCATACAGTTCCACATACACTATTAGTGATAGAATATATATTTTGAAGATTTTTATGAGATAATGTACCCTATTTTTAGGACCCTTTATGTCAGTATCTTGAGAGGACTCAGGTCCTACCTCCATAGACTTATTATAGTATTTTCATTTTTTCAATTTATATTGGAATTTCAGATACATTGATCATGTATCAGAAAATACTTTCTATGTTTTAGTCATTTTCTCCTAATTATCACTTAATATATTATCATTCTTCACAATACTCAATATATTATTCTTATTATCATAAAAAACTATTTATTTTCTATCATATAACTCTTTTTTAGAATATATTTTTTTATTTCCTTTCTCCAGCTTACTGTTCTCTTTCTCAATTTGTATGTTTTACTCAATGGTAACTTCCAACACATCTTTCATCCTCCATTACATATATGTTCTTACATATCCATAATAATCACTTATTCATGAATCATATCCTTTCTCAATATGATTAAATAAATCGAGTTTGTATTCTGAAGAACTACTAGATGTGAAATTGTCATGTTCACACTTTCTCAGAAAATTCCTCTTTCTATTGACAGAATACATATTCTTCTTTTTATACATTTTTTTTGTTTTCAAGGATTCTCATTTTCCTCATCATATTCTCATTTAACAATTTTATTCAAGAAATTATACACAAGTTTCCAATGTAATTATAGTCGAACCACTTTTTTTGGTTTCTTTCCTTTTTCAGTATATTTCCCCTTTCTTAACGCTCTTGAAATAAAAAATCAATTTCACTGAGTTCTTAATCAAATTTATCATCATCAAAATCACTTGATTCCTAAACATAAAACTCTTTGAACATTAATTTTTTATTTAATTAAAGGTTATCTCATCTTTTATATTCTTTTTGAAGGTATAAATATTTCTCATTACATAACATATGAGTATATTCTGTAACTCATCCAAAGAAACGTATTCCATATCTAGAAAAGATAAAACATTGGGATCAAATCCATTTAGGAAATTTCCAATATGATTTCTCACCATTGTTTAATCTTCTAAATTCTCACCAAATATATATATATTACTAACTACTTCATGGAATCTAATACAATATTCATCATTTTTTTCATAACCTTCCATTTTAATATCATCAAACTTGCATCTTTAAATATTAAATTTATCTTCTTTAACATTAATATTTCCACCATTTCTGCTTCTTAGTTTATCCCAAATGTTATTGGATGTTTGGATACCCATCACTTCCATATATACTTTTTATGATAAAGAAATAAAGATAGAATTTAGAACCTTTTCAGAAACAAATAAAAAATAAAAAATATATATCTTTATTTATAGTAGGATCCTCGTAAATATGTGGTAGGCCCATGGTTGAAACATCTATTACATCCAGGAAAAGAGATATGATATATTGAATAATCTTATTCAACCAGATGAGCCAATTCATTCGATCAAAAGTATTTAATCCTTAATGTTTCACTAAATTTTGATTCTGTATCTCCCATAATGTTTTGAAATAATTATTCGTATCCTTCCTATGATACCAATTAGATTACTTAAAAATTAGTTAGGTACGAAATTTGAGTGGCGGGGAATCACTAGTGCACTAATTTTTTCAAAATCAATCTCTTTTAATTCAACTTATGTGAGAGATTAAAATCATTATACATTATATTTAATTTTTAACTATGCCATGTCATTGATAATAATAATGAGAGAATAATAAAAAATGATTTTATATAGTTCAGTCAAAATAAATACACCTTACTTTAATAAGTTATTTCTATAGATTAAATATTTTTTACTCTATATAAGTGACTACATCCAAGGAATGCACCAGTCCCATCAACATTGAGTCCCACAATGTTCCCATTATATATTTCCATTAGAGATCACTAGTTACTACAAATATAATTGATCAACTCAGAGTTTCACTATGTATTCTCCTATTTCAGTGTAGAACTAGAGTATTCCACTTCTCTTTAGATATGATCCACTAATAAGAAAGATAATTCTATCTATCTGATAGATTGTGCACTGCCATAAGATAAAATCATCATCCACAAAAAAAAATATCACCTAATATATTCATGTAGAACTTTAGAAAATAACTATCAACATTATGATATTTCTTATAATCCACTGATCCTTCAAATGATCTATACCTTCTCAATTCATTGGGTACTCTATTATGAATGTTATATTTTTATTACAATAGTTCCCCTCATTCATTATCAAAATTTTAAATTCTCAAGCATAAAAAAATTATTCTATCAATGAATAATGTTAGCCTCATCCTACCTTCTAATTTGAAATAATAAATATTCAATAATATGATGTAATTTCAGTCAAATTCTTTAACTAAACTACTTCAAATTATCTTCATGTAAGAAAGGTGAATTAAATGAACTTGACACTATTTATTTTCCATAATACCTTATAAAAATAATATTATATGTCCTTATCAAACTCAAACCCTTTAACAAAGTTCAAGAAAAATGAAATATCACATGCATGAGTAAACTATTTTCTACATACTTTGTGAAACTATATAGTGTGATATTCCTAATTCTTTACATAATTCACCGATCTTTGAAAATACTCAACATCAGAGTGTTTTTATCATGCATACATAAGACATTTCATGAGTACTGCATTTTATGTATCAATAGAGTATGTGATATCATTTTTCTTCATTTTTCATCATGTGAGTGTAAGAAATGTATATTGTAACCATTGTTCCTTCAAATTACATTAAATAATGTATGTGGTAACACATTTTATCTGTGAACTAATAATTAGTATGCATAAATACTTTATGATTTATATTTTAGAAAAAATAGTCATGACTACGATAAAAATGATGAATTGAAGTCCATGTATGTTTCATATAGTTTATATGATTGACGCATAAGTCAATGCATGGGTATCATTTTTTCCATGTACCAATAGAGTTTGGGATATTCTTTTTATTTGTTCCTCTTCATGTGAGTGTATGAACGGTATACAGTAACTAGTGTTCCTTCAATTTACATTAGGTATTTTAAGAGGTTACATGTTTTATTTTTTCACTAATAATCAGTATGAAGAACTAATTTATGATTTATAGTTAAAAAATTTGTATGCATGTGATAAACAGGATTCATAAAACTCTATCTATGTTTCATATAGATCATATGAAAACAAAGGCTACATCTCTCCCCACTTCCTCTTGATTTTAGTAGATAATTTTGCGATTCTCTTCCAAATTTTATATTTAGATCATCACTATAAATGGAAATAGTGACGGTATCAATAGATGAGTTCCACTAATATAATCACCCTCCTCTTTTCATCTATACATGCCAATATATTTCAGATGCATGAATCCACTTAGTTCTCTTCTTAAATGACATTGTAAAATCACCATATCCTCTTTTATTAATAATACTTCATTTATTTGAAAAACTTTATACATCCTATCATGTATTAATTCGAATATTAATTAATGTACATAACTAATTTGTTAATAATGTGATTATATGCATGAATATCTCACTATAAATGTTTTTATATAATTTTTTTAAATTTTAAAACACTTCAGAGATCTATGCCCATTGTTTTGGATCTATATACAATCTCATGTGATCATTTTCATGAAGATAATATTCATGTATTGTTCACCAGATCTTCATCCATGAAGAACCTAATAAAAATGTACCCTAAACATATATCGAATGTTGAATATAACATTACCTCAAACAGATGACCTATATAAAATAGGCGATGCAATCCCTATTTTAAGTGTAACACATTATGTATTGAAAAATTTCTCTATATAGGTCAAATCCCATATAAGTTCATAAATCCTCCTCACACTAATTAATAATATAATACACCACATCCATCACTTGATCCACAACCTAGATAAACATCACACATTCAAATGGGGTTATTAGGCATTCTTTACCCATGAAAATCATCCATAAAGATCCAACGAGAACTATGCACCCACCATGCCTGCCCAAGAACATGTGCGTTTAACCATTTACTCCCATAGATTGAGACATAACAATACTCAAAAACCATGGATGGAATTTATTGGATATCTTTCTTATGATTGAGATTCCCTATCACATGTGTGGTCATTTTGGATTTTTATTGTGGGATCGGGATGGCACATTTTTTTATTCCCCATCAAAAGTGTTATCTACAATCATGAATATAAAATTATATATAATTAACAATTTTAATATTTATAATTATTTAAATATTTAATAACTCAACTTGTAATTCACCTACTGTTTAAATATTTTGGTATTAAATTAAAAATTACAAATCAATCTCCACTTCAACATTTTTCAAAAAAAATATTCAATCTCCAAACACCTCTTTAACAAGTTTAGAAAATAAGGAACAATTCAACAATCATCTTAATTAATTTTATGATGCTTACATAATAATACTCTAATAATCATCACTTATATCAATAATTATAAACATCTTATCATTTCCATGTAAATTAATCTTATTAAAAACAAATAAAATTCACTTAAAGGAAACATCAAAAACATTACCTAATTTATTAGAGGGATGTATAATTTTTGACCCACATGTCAAATAATGGAAGGTTTCCTTTAGATTTTTGTGTCACTCCCTACACCTATCATAATCTATAATTATCAAGTACCACATTTTTAAATAAAACTTATTGACTAGTATGTTTCAACAGAAAATCAATTTCAACTATCATTTCAAATCCACAAATATTAGTGTTTTAACACAATCTATAAATATGAAATTATTTCATTATGTTTTTATTTTAATGAAAATATAAAATAAATAATATTTAAAATAGATAACAATTTTAAAATATAATGTAATAGTTTTGAATAAAAGAAATAAAAAATCCATAAGATGAATTTTAATATAATCTTTGAAACTATCCCATGAATTGAAAAAGAAAACATTGGTTATTGATGAAAATATAGAGGAAGAGAATTATGTGAAAGGAAATTCCTTAAAATATAAAATGATTTGTTTTAATGATAATAACCTTTCTTACCATAATTATTAAAACAACATGAATTTTTATTTATAGATATTCTTGAAGAAAAACAAAACGAATTCACCGCCCTATCTCACTATCTCTCTTGGAACTGTCTCTAAATAAAAATAAACATGTATTTCTGGTGAGGGAGATTCAACAGAATATTGTGGAATAACAACCTACAAAGAGGATTTTTTTATTCATGTGTTATGAAAAAAGGTAATTAGGTCTAAGTCAATTTCTAAAAAAAATATTACACAAAGGTGGTAGGCCCCCAGCTGCCTTTAGGTTTTTTTTGTTTGGGTGAAAGGTGGTAGGAGCCTTACCGCCTTTCATAATTTTTTGGGCAAAATTGGAAAGGGACTTACTACATTTTCCTGAATCAAATATATATATATATATATAAATTTTTGTATATTTAAAATTGTTATTTTTTTGTTTTTATGTGTATATATATATATAACAAAAAAATTCAATAGAATTTATCTTCTATTTAATATCCAACATCACGATCATTAATGCAGTTTGAAATTCTAACAGAAACCCTTACCAAGGGCTCCCTTTTATAAGAGGGTCTACCTTGGAAATCATTCTATACTTACAATTTGGGATTTAGGTTTTTCTATCCCACACAAAACAATCTATATTTTTGATATGGGATTTACGTTCTCCTTTGCCTGAACATAATTAATAATATATTATTTTTAATCATTTCTAATTCATTAATAATAAATATTACTTACTAATAAATAATAATTGACAATTAATGTTTACTAGTAGATTTTAATAATGTACTAATTTATATTAATATTATTTTAAACAGTATTAATTAATAATATTAATTTGTAATAAAAATTAATAAATAATTAATATTTATTAATTATTAATTACATAGTAAATAACAAATAATTAAACACTTATTAATATTAGTAATTACTTTTTAACTAATTAACTAATAAAAATTAATATTTTTTATTACAAAATTACTAATAAATAATAATATAATTATTAGTTATCAATTAATTTGTAATTAAGAAATATTTAATTGCTTATTAAAAATAGTATTTTTTTTAATTAACTAATAATTTATTAATTAATTATTATTTTATTAAAAAATATTAATAATTATTATTATCCAATTACTAATTAATATGTAAAGTTTTTATTATGTTACTAAATATTAGTAATAATGATTTAGTTATTAAAATACTAATTGTGAATTAATTGTTATTATGTCATTATTAATTAATTAACTAATTATTCTTAATAAATAATAATTACTAATAAATATTAATTTCTAGTAAATATTAATTAAATAATATGATTTAATATTTAATAATATTAATTTTAAATGAATATTAATTAATAACTAATGTTAATTACTAAAAAATATTAATTTCTAATAAATATTCATAAAAAATATGATTTATTATTTAATAATATTAGTTTCTAATAAATATAAATTCTAATTAATATTAATTAAATAATAAGATTTATTATTTATTAACATTAATTACTAATAAATATCTTATGTTTTTCTTTAGTTAGTAATTAATAATAATTTTTTTATACATTATATATTTATTATTTATTATTTAGTTATTATTTATAATATTTTTTATTAATTATATATTATTTAGTTAACTAATTATTTAAAACCAATTATTTATTATAAATTATTTATAAATTAATTAGTTGTTTAATAATATTTTATAATATTTTTTTAAAGGTTGATGCATGAGAGCCCCTTTTTTATGGAAAAAAGACACAAAGAGGGACATACAAAACATAAAATTTCAATATAAAAATGTAAAATAGAAAAGGATTCATTAGAGATCAATGAGATTGAGACCTTGTACTCATGCTATGAAAAGAAAAATTTCCACCCTATCCTTGAGGATTTCATCCTCTTCTCTATGTTTTGACCTATGTCCATGGCCCACCATAATCACCTGAGCATTCAACATTAATGGTCACCATCTTTGGTTTTACATCACAAACATGATCATTTCTCCTACTTTCTCTTCACTAATAACAAATGCAAGTAGATCAAAGTTATTTGTTATGTTAATATTCGAAGAAGACTTAATATAGGCAGTGATTCTTGAAGATACACTGACACCCTTTCCAGTGTTCTTAAACCTTTCTACACTTGTAACCAAGGGAGTTACATCCATTTATATAGTCTATAAAATTTTATTAGAGCATGAAATCACTTCATAATAATCCCTTTATTTGTTGGTTTTCAAACATCAATTTGTAGTGTAGGCAATCAGATGACCAGAAACAAATGAATTATTTCTTTCGCCTCCACACATGAATCCAAAGGTGACTCCTTTGACATTGGCATTGGTTTTAGGGTCTCTTCAAACATCAATGTTCCTATTATGGATTTATCTCTAGATATATTAGCAGACATATCAGTTTGTTTCATCATTTTGGGCGCTGTAGAAAAATTAGACGGATATTACTGCATTACACACTTGTTTGTGACCAATATCCTTGAGTCCTTAATATTCACAAATCCATTAGCCTCATTATAAATTGAGGTTTCCTTCATAGTCCTTCCACTACTATATTTCTTAATCTGTAGTATATAATGAGGTAAAGATTCCTTCCATGTCAAGAGACATGAAAGGATTAGCTGGATTCACCTTCTTTCCACTGTTAATAGAGGATTTAACAGAACCTCAATGAATGGATTTTATTGAGGTGGAAACTTCCATTTTGGACTTACCTTTTCTTAACATAGAAGCAACCAACTTCCCCTCCTGCCAAAAGTTCTTATCCACCTCATTCTGAGCAGATGTTTCTTTCGCATCCTGGCCATAAACTAGTACATCATTAACATTACCAACTACAATTCCTTTGTACAAATCATCATTAAAATAGACAATTTCAATAGTAACATTCTCCTCATCAATGAAATCACGCCAAACTAGTTTGGGCTTAGAGGAATCCATTGGAACTGAAAAAATCTGTGGAGAGGAGTTATATTTTTCACACTCCTATTTCATATGAGTAGAATCACTATGGGGAAAAATGGCTTCTCATGTGGGGTCTTCCCCATGTTGTGAATGATCATTTTCTATTATGGGAGTGACAATAGTATTTCTTTGGTATTTAAAGCGTTTAGCAGAAGAATCCTTCTTATTTATGTGGAATTGAAGAGTGTCATGACCTATCATATGAAAATTTAAACAAACATAAACCATTTTTCAGTCATATTTCATATGTAGAATGATTCCAAAAATGAAAAATAATAGAGGTATCTCTTGATATGCAATATTCAAGAAAGCATCATCATATGGTGTGGACAACACAACTTTTTCAATTAGAGTAGTGCTCAGGTAAATCTCTACTAGGTTCCAAGAAAATTTCCCATAGAAAACATATATTGTAGAAGTATTTATCCTAATTGGGACTACAAGAGAAGGTCTAATGTCAAATGAGATCTCATGGTACCAAAAGACCTAGTTCAGACCATGTATATTTAACCAAACTTGGGCACATGTTTTCGTAAAAAAAATTAAGTTAAATTTTTTTGACCAATTATATATTTTTAAAATTTTAGGCCTATGTTTGAAAGAATCGTAACCCCAATATCTTCTTTTCAACTAACCAAAGGGGAAAATAAGATGAAAAAATTTCTTTCCTATCGAGATTATTTTGAAATCGTCAAAACCACAAAATTAAGAGAGTCTAAAAATTAGATCATAGACCTTCCAAGGTTTCAAACCCATAGAAAAAGAAAAAAATGTGATGAAGAAGTGTTTACATAGCTCCATCCATCCTGAAATTTCTTAATTAGAGGCAGGGACATGCGAGACGATACCTTTCTTGATAACCATTTATGGATTTTGATCACTAATAAGGGAAAAAGGATCTGCATGTAAATCCCACAAGTGATTAAAGTCCCACATATTCATATCTATCTCAATCCATTGATTTCTTTAAATCATGGCTCATGTTCAAATGATTCGATACATAAGTGTATAAGTTGAGGCTTCTTGAATGATCCTGGTAGACGCTGTAGCTTAGAGGCCCTGGTAAGGTTCACTCCCATTTCTTATTCTTTCAGATAATGTTAATAAATACTGATTAATAGTATTAATTAATGTTGATTAAAATATTATTAATATAAATTATTAAATTACTAATATTTACTTGTAAAAATTAATAGTTAATTATTATTTATTAGTAATGAATATTTATTATTAATTGAATAAAATGATTAATAACAATATATTATTAATTCTGCGCAGGAAAGGGGGAACCTTAATCCCACATCAGAAAATGAAAAAATTTCCGTACTGGAAAGAGAGAATCTGAATCCCATGTTAGAAATGTAGAATTATTTCAAGGGTGGAGCCTCTTATAAAAGGGAGCCATAGGTGAAGGTTTCTATTAGAAATATTTAATGATTTAATGGCAGTAATGCTTGATATTAAATAGAAGATAAATTCTCCTGAAATTTTTATTTTATATGTATATATATATATATAAACAAAAAAAAACAAAATATAAAATAAAAATTTTAAATATACAAAAATGTATATGTCAAATATTTTTTTAAAAAAATGAGGCAAGGGGATTTCATCCATTCAGCCAAATGAAAAAACCCAAAGGCGGAAGGTGCCCTCTAAACTTTGGGACATATTATTCAATTTTTTTGACCTATACTTATTTAAATAATTTTTTTTCAGATAAAAAACAATATAATAATCTCTATGGATGAAGATAACCTTCAATAACCACCATGATTAAATTATTACAAAAATATTTTACTAATTAATTCCTATATAATAATCTAATCGTTTGATCATAAAGTGGGTAAATAGTGAACCTCATTAATTACATGTTTTTTCTTCCACCAAAAAATATTTTATCTTTACATTTTTTAAATATTATACTAATGACAGACATTGTCACACATAATAATACTTAATATACAGAAAATATCTCATCTGATATGTTCTTCTGGTTATATATATTTAATATTATAACGTAACAATGATATATGAATATATTTATATTATATATGTGGGAAAAATGATAAAAGAAACATTCCAATTATTTAATTGATATAGTGACAGCTTAATATTTATCTCAACCCCTCTCGTGATGTATTTCACAAATTAAGCCATTATATATTCATGAAGATCCTTTTTTCTCAAGCTGCATTATATATAAACACAATCTTATTGATTTACATTTCAAACATCTTTATATCGTATTACCCCTATGAATATCCTCTTAAAATGATATAATACCTCTTAATTTACTAGAATAAATGATATCACATGATGTGTGGTGAGATCAACTGATGCATGATGGGAAAAAATCATGAAAAACGTGTTGTATTTTAAGGAATAAAAATATAGTAATGTGGTTTTTTAGAAGAAATTATGAGTTCATTTTAGATACCATAAACATTAAATGATTTTAATGGGTCCAACATAGATTCATTAACTAAGGGCATGGTCCCTCTTATATAAAGAGGTTGATGGACATTCTATACCATCACAGACCTATGCCTTGTCCAATGATCTAACTTAACTAAAGAAGAATATATTGTTTATGGTTGATGATTGGATTTTCACCTAGTTGGATGGTGTGATCTCCCATTATGCCAAGATGGATTGCCTTATTTTTAAATATAATAAGAATACATAAACTTTTATCTAAAAATTTAAATATTGATAAAATAATCCAATATATTTTATAAATATAATTTCATATACTATAATCTAAATTCTATATAACAAATTATCTAAATTTTTTCACTATTATTATTATTAATTTAAAATTCATAAGGTCTATATCCCAGTGGCTACAACTTCTACCCACCATCATGGTGACTCGAGTTCAAATCATGGCCATGAATAATTATCTTGAGTCACTATATAGCTATTTTAGTTTGAAGTATAGATGTGTATTGTAGCTCTATATTTTGTGGGACACTATAGTGGTTCATTAATCAATATTTTTGCAGTAGTTTTAGTAATGAACTATGGTGAGGTATTATGATAATATAACATCAAATATTGGGGGGGTGTACTAGTTTTGGATGGGCTTATGTGTCTCTTAGAGACTATAATAAATGGATACGGGTATATACTTGGTGGGTGGGTGGGAGGAGTCATCCTAGTCCTCCTAGAGATTTTGGGTTCACGTGTTTTCATCCTTATGAATCATACTCCCAAACATAGTCTATGATTATTTATTTACTAATTTTAATTATAATCCCCAAAATCCAAAATTTAATTGTAAGTATTTATAATTTTTTATTTATTATAATAATGTTTTATTTATTATCACAATTTTAAAATTTTAAATATTATATAAATATATTCCACTTCTCATATAATTTTAATGTTTTTAAAATTATCATTATATTACTTTCAAATAAATATTTTATATAGCATAACAAGTTTTATGTTACTATTAAATTTTTAATTTATCATTAAATATATCCCATTAAAATTGATATAGTTCTTGTATAATTATCATTATCTTATATACATTCCTTTCAAATTACGAATTTATATACCATAATAATTATATATCTCAATACATTTTATATTACCGATAGAAATTTACATTTATCATTTACTATCAATTACCATCAAATAATTCCAAAACATTAGTAGTTTATTTTATTAAAATATTTCATATGAAAATAGTGAACTATAGTTTTTTATTTTGACCATATGTTAAATGAACATATAGTTAAAGTAGTTGTATTATAATATATAAATTCTAAATTTATATTTCCCTATTATTATCCCTTTTTAAAAAGTACCATAAATTAATTTTCCCAAATGACTATCTTCTTGATAATTCTCCACACCAAGGATTATATCATCTTTAAATACCTACCCATCTCTATATCAAGATTCATTCATAAAATTATTTCAATATTCTCAATCATCTACATTTTCTCTATAATCATCTTCGGTCGAGCTATTTTAGGGCTGATCATGATGATCCATTCTATTAGCATGCTATTTTATAGTTTACTACCATTGACTATCCTCTTTTTTATATTTTCTCATAAGGGGGAATATTATATCATCATATCCATATTTCATTGTTCTAATTTATGATTCCATTATTCCATTTTATTGATTTTATTGAGAAATGAATTAATTTTAAAAAATATACTTCAAGGTAAAAATATATATATTTTTTTTTTAATGTGAAATTATCCATATAATAAATATTTATTTAAAAGAAAAATACATACTAAAATATAAGGGGATTACAAGGAATTTCTGGGAAGAGTATTATGATAAATGAATAATTAAATTATTTATTTATTTATTTATTTATTTCAATAAATTTTTCATAATTAGAAAGAATTGAAATTAATTATAGTGATTATAAATTCATATTCATTTATTTTTTTGATTGATCATGATCTAAACTGACATACGTATAAGTTGAATTTATTAATTTAATCTTTTTTTCATATTTTTGGTAATATTATTATAGATTATATATGATGATTTTTAGATTTTCCTCACACCTTTATTTTTTATAGTCATGTGTTTCCATTAATTGTTTTTTTAACCCTAAACCCCTTTTACCTCTCAGCTAAATGTGTTTAATCTTTTATAAATAGTAGATATTTTGTCTTGGAGAGGTAGTCTTTTACCTGTTCCATGATGAATCCAACTAAGATGTCATATAAAATTATGGAGAAAAAATTTAACAAGGGCAATGAATCAACTTAAGGATTTATTTCCCTTAGGAAAAAGGTTGGGTTACCGCTACTCAACAAACCAACCAGTAGATTGAAGATCGTGTTCATATCACATCTTCATTTTAATTTTTAGTGAATTCTAATTTATTTATTTATGTAATGTCCAGTTTTTTTTGGATAATTAATCTTGATCACATAAGGTGAATAAATTATCAAGCATTCTAAGATGAAATAAAATAAAATTATTATGAATTAATTATTTTATCATACATGTATAATTAATTATATAATATCCTTTTACTATTTGAAAGAACGTGGAGATTAAAATAAATAATATTTATATATAAGTATAATGAAATTCTTTAATCAAAATATTATGTCAGATAATTCATTCAATATTCTGAATTAGGATGCAACCATAGTCAAAGCATCAGTTTGAACATAGTTAGGGGCACTTTATGTTTTTTTATAGTCTTAAAATATATAACATTTTAGACTAATAAAATTTGGTATTAATGGTAATGGAAATAGTATACAATATATAATCATAAAGAAAGAGTTGGGGAAATCAGTGTATATAATTTCCAATAAACAGATCAAGAAGCTATGAGTTAATACAATTGGAAATTAAATCCAACCTAAATAACTTTGAGTATAGTTGTTTAGATATATTCTATATTATGAGAATGTTTATATGGATCCCTTCTACTTGAATATCTGAGAGACTATATATTCTTAATCTAATGGCGAGGATAGTTATAATTTTAGAAACTATTGGGATATTAATTAATTAATTATATCATAATTGGTAATCTAGATTAAAATCTAATTTTATTATTTTGTATAAAATATTAAGAAAACTTATGGAATAAATGATATATTTTGTGAAAAAAAAGAATTTTTCTCCCAACAGAAACATCCAAGAGTGGTGTAGGATCTTGAGAATTCTAATATTACTAAAATATTTGTTTTAAATAAAAGAATTCCTTATTCTAGATTAGCCATCATAGGGAGAAAGTGAGCGTAAGATCGATGCTTACTGTAGGCACATGGAGTATGAAATAGATGTTTATTTCATCATGTTGTTAGTTATGTATATATATAAAGATGAATCATAAGGACATATATGAATACACCATGATAACTTATCTCCAATAACATAAAAAGGAGAAAGATGGGTAAATATTAAAGAGATAATCATTGCACTATACAAATTTATATAGGAAGATATAATACTATATAGTGATCATGCACTCTCAAATTTTTTAAGTATATTGATTAGTTAGATAATATCATTACCAGACACTCATCAATAATCATATATATAACATAGTTATTTCTAATGTTACATTTCTATATATTTCATAGTGATGATGTTAGTAAAATAATTATTGAAGATGAATCTTATTAGTATTTCAAGTCTTATATTACCTATTTCATAACATTGTTTTTAAATATTACTATTAACACAAATATATTATTCTAACTATAAGGACTAATGGATTTTATAAATGTTATACTATGAAATAAATTCATTATTTCATGGCTTTATGTGTTTTAATTCTAAAAATTTGTTAAGGTTAATTTTAGAAGAAAACTTTCATTAAATAAATCCTCATAGTGTTTTATATTTTATTATCCTAAGTTACTATTGATATAGATATTCCTAGTATAGAAATGAATTAATCAAGTGATTGGCCATATTTCCATAAGAGGGAGGCACTTCACTTTTGAGATAGTGGGATTAAGCTATACATCAATTATGTAAAGTGTTTATGTGAACATGAGTTGGAATAGAAATATTATCTTCACAATAATTAATGGGAGGATTTATTTTAGAGTCACATACTTGTATTAGATAGAAAAAAACCAAATAGAATTTTTTTTTTATTCACTATGTTTTCTGTTATATTATTTAGTAAGAATAATGAATCCTATAACTAAAAATTAAATAGTGATAGGATAAAATATGAAAGTTTGTAGAAACATAGAAATGAATTTCATGTACAATAATAAAAATATGTATTTTGGTGTTTTCTACAGTGGATGTAATTCAATTTTTTTGTATTCAAGAATAATGTGGTCATATTTGGTAAGTTTTTAACCTATAAGGTATATTTGGTTGCTAAATTTTTCATGTGATGTTAAGCCATATTCAATAATGAAAACCTTCCACCAATCATCATAAAAAATTCCAATATAATTTTTCATTTCATAGTAACCTTATATGATCATGAAATTTGGAAAATGAATGTCACGACCTCCATAATGGAAACTATTTGTAAGATTCTTATATGACATATACAGAAGGGTTTCTAACAACAAATAATACAAATAACATATAAACTATATAGTGACCCATTTATGGGTTGAAACAAGCATCCTGATTGTGGAGTATTCATTTTTTTAATCCATAAGAGAGTTTTTTTATTAAGAATGAATTTCATACCTATTACTAAAGAAGTTTAGTGGGAGTATTATAGTTTTCTATGTGGAATAAGTTATTAAATCCATATAAAAAAAATTATTAGTTTTACAATTAGTTAATACTAAGTTAAAAAATATTTATCAAAAATAAATAAAAGTAGAAAACCAAATTTTTGGGAATATGATCTACTAGGATATATTTATCGGATGTGTTATACTAAGTTAATATATATATATATATATATTAAAATTATTGAAAGAATGCAATATAGAAAAATTCAAGAGAGAATCATTTCCTATGTCACATGGCATCAAATTTCTCAAATTTTATGTGATAAAGAAAAATAGGATCTTATGATAAAGAATATAATTACATAGTGATATTTTTTCGAATCTATCACATATTCCATGATATGTATAGGTATTTGATATTTACTATACATAAATAATTGCGGTTAAATACAAAACATAACATAGAGAATTATATGAGGTATGGATCATAATTCTCTAACATCTCTTGAGAAGTTATGAGAAATAAGATCATCATAATTAGAGCGGTGTGAATTATAGTTTTAAGGGGTTACTAAGCTGTTTTTACTGGAAATAAATTTTATATATCATAACATAAAATCTAAAAATTGAGAAAGATAATTTTATTACAGCTAGTGGTACCTATATCTACATATAAGTAGTAAGTCCCCACTTCTAATACATCTTTAAGAAGTATTTTAAGAAATTATTTATTCTAGTTATGGGAATCTTATCTAGAGAGAACAATACATTCACAATATATATTATTATAACATTATAGTCTAAATACTAGTCAAGAAGTAAATTTAAATATATAGTGGGGGAAAGGTGAATACTTTGGGTCATCACATCTCATGAGTTTTTGAAAAATAAGTGAAGTTGAAGTAAGGAGTATAGTAATGTAGAGAAAAAATTATATGACTTAATATTTTAGATATACCTCAGTAAAATAATGGATACCATGTGAAAGATAACAAGTTGTTAGTAATTAAATATAGTGAAAGTGGGAGTTTTTAGAAATTGGTTCTGTAGAACCTACTAAATTTATTTTAATTTTAATTACTAGAAAATTAATTAATTTATTAACACATAATTACTATTATTCTAAATTAAACTAATTTAATAAATTTATTAGAGTATTTTTTTAAAGGTGGGGATTTGGTCAAATTACAAAAGCAAATATTATTTAAAAAAAATGAGAAATTATAAAAGTCTAAAATATGGGATCATATTACAGTCATTAAAATGAGGAGGAAGGAAGGAGTCTGGTAGCTTCTCGATCTAGGTTATGTCATGCACGACTCTTTTATTGGCAAGACCATCTGCAACCAAATTCACCTCATGATAGTTTTGGGTTTCAATGTAGTTAATACGTTGGAGAGAACAGAGACAATTCATCCATCGTGTAGTAATCATCCATGCAAGATGAACCTCCCCATTCCAAATGTCATGCACTATAGTATTAGAATCACATTCAATCCACAAGTTGTTCCGACCTCTATGCATGAAGAAAAAGATGGCATGGATCATGCCTAGAATTTTGGATTCTAGGGAGGTTGTAATGTCCAATACTCCAAAAAAGCACCCAACAAAATGGCCAAGATGGTTTCTGAAGACGGCACCACATCCTGCAAGACCTGGATTTCCTTTAAGGGCTCCATCCACACTGATTTTGGTCTATCTAAAGAGTAGGGGTCTCCAGAAAACCTCAAATGTATCGCGTGGCTGACTAAAGGTGGCATCAACCCGAAGACGCCTCAGAATCATAAAATCAGCCTCAGTGTTGTTCCAACTCTCTCTCTAAATCTATTCAACTTCCAAAATAGAAACTAGAATTCACATTTTACCTTCATTAATGTTGAGTGAGAAATTATTTTAAAGGATAGATTTCCTATCATACCAGATTATGTGAAGAAGCTCTGCAACCCATGCAAGAAATATGTTCATTATTTTTTTGGAGCTATCCATATCAACTCAATGTTTTATCTGGTCATTGAGAGAGTTAAGAATCTGCCAGCTGTAATCAAATATGTTAAAAATATAGGTCCAAAGAGCAGTGTCACTATCACAAGACTAAAATAAATGATCAGCATCTTTCCTACGCTGATTACAAATACAACATTTAGAGTAAATTTGGATCCCAAAAATTTATAAGCAGATATCAATGGGTACCCTAATATAGGCATGGTTCCAAATAATAGTGAGTATTGAGGGCTTAATCTATGACTTATCAAAGCATTTGATCCATTTTAAATCATACTTGGAGTTATGGATGGAGTGGTTATAGATATATTTTGAGTTTAGAAAACCATTGTGTGTAGTCTAACAAATCAAAATATCCTCTGAATTAGAAAATGTGTAATTATCAAGTATGTAAACAACATTATCTGGAATAGTGTTTATATAATAAAAAATAACATTATTAAAAGTGTGGTTGATATTTTTAATAGTGAATTCAGGAGGAAAAAAAGAGATTGGAGGAGCACCTGTCTAGTTGTCTAACCAGAATCTCATAGATGAGTCTCTAGCAACCATCCTTCTGAAGTCACCCATAATGATGTTATACATGTTTTTTATGGATGGACAAATAGAAGAAGCCAGGAAATTTTTATTACCACTATTCAGTCTCTGATGTAACCTATTCATGATGATCACAATTGAATGAGAGTCATTGTGAATTAGGTTCCATGTTAATCTGGCTTGAAGGGCCTCATTAAAAAGTTTAAGGTTTTTTATACCAAGACCACCATTGTCTAAAGGTTTACAACAAGTAGTCCAAGGAATGGTCACAAGCTTCCTGTCTAAGGGGTTACTAATCCAAACAAAATTTTTAATATAAACTTTCATTTTTTATAAGACCAGTCAATCATTTGTAGACCATCATAAAATAGACCAATTTGAAGACAATGGCATATATGACTTGATAAAATCTCCACTATATAAAAAGATACTTTCCTTTCCATGTAGAGAGCTGATTAATAATTTAAAAAACAATAGTATAGAAGTATCAAGCTTTGTTTCTGCCCAAAAATATGGGAACCCAAGGGTAAATGAAGGGAATTTATCGTTTTTGATGTGAAGTTCATTAATGATGCCATTTTCCCTTCAAGCTGGAAATTTTTTTCCAAAATAGATGAAGGATTCGTTCCATCCAATGACCTAACCTAAAACATCCTCATAGTGAGTAAGAACAGTTTTGATAGTTTTGATGTTACTTTTATCCCCCTTTAAGAAAAGAGTGATGTTATCATCATATAGGAGGTGAGTCGGAGCATTGAAATTTGTGTAATCCAGAATCAGTTTGAGATTTTCTTAATCAACCAGATGAGTGAAAAGGTGACTCAAATAGTCCACTCTAATAAAAAAATGATTGAATATTGGGGTCACCTTATCTGACACCTTTGGAGCAATTGGAATATCCTTTGGGTGATCCAATGTTCAGGATGGAAATTTGCACTGAGTTGAAAAGGGTTTTAATTCATGTAAAAAATATATTAGTGAACCCAAAGCATTGTAAGACTTTGAAGATGAAATTCCAATCCATAGTGTCAAATACCTTCCTAATGTCAAGTTGTATGGAAACGTTGCCACTCCAATTTTAATTGTTAATAATGTTAGTGAATTCCAAGGCGAAGAAAATACAGTCTTGGATGGATCTTCCTTTGACAAAACCCAATTGATTCTAGGATATAATTTTATCAGTGATAGTGGAGAGTCTATTCACAATATGTTTGGTGATAATTTTTTAAATCATGTGGACAAGAGAAATGGGTCAAAAGAGATGAATTTCAGAGGCATTATCAATTTTAGGGATCAAGGTAAGTAATGGGTCATTCACCCTATGAGGAATGATGCCACTTGAAAAGAAGTTTTTAACCAGATTGTAGACATCTATTTGGTTGATATCCCAATATTTTTTATAGAATCCATTATTGAAACCATCAAGACCCAGGGCACTGTTAGGATTTAGACTAAAGACGGTATCCCTGATTTCATTATCAAGAGGAACACCAATGAGAAAAGAGTTGTCAACATCAATGATAATAGCCAGAATGATCCCCTAAATGAGATCCTTATTCATAGTAGGACCATTGAAAAAAGATTCTAGGTATGATACCACATGATTAGATATGCCTGCTTCATTATCCAAGAGGTTGTATCCATCTTTTAGAGAGGCAATAGGCCTACAAGATTTCCGAACCCTCTACAAAGAGTTTTCAAATTTGTTATTTCTATCACCGTATATTAACCAATTGGTTTTGATGTAATGATTACAAATTATTTCTTTGAAATAGAGAAGCAAATTAAGTTTCCTAGAAATTATAATTTCTTGATTTTGATCTGCATCAAAGTCTGAATGTGTGATGTTGTTTTGGATTTGATGAAGATCGTTCTCAAGGAGAGATATATCATTTTCAATTTTTTTAGTTTTAAGGCTACAACAATTATTAATATTTTTTTTGAGATATTTTAATTTAAGAGGACAAGAAAAGGCATCATAAGAGTGGGACATAGAAGTCCAAAAATGTTTAATGAGATTACAACATTCAAGATCCATGAACCAAAAATTATTGAACCGGAAGGGTAGTAGATATTTCATAGTTTTGAGGGTAATAGAGACAAAGATAAGGTGATGATAATACTGAATTTATGGAAGGTTTATGCTTAAAATGGTGTCCCATTTATCCAAAGCATGATCATTAGTGAACACTCTATCTAGTTTTCTTGCAACCATTTTATTGTGATAATTCTTATACTTGGTATTCTTTAATCAAAGGAGAGAAATTTCAATAATATTGGAATTATCAATAGAATCTTTAAAATACCTTGAAGATAAAGTTGAGTATATAGGGCCTATTTTATCATAAGAAGAAATAATAGCATTAAAATCGCCAATAACCAACTTGGAAAAATGAATAATAATACTCAAATAGGAGAGGTCATTCTAAAGAATCCTATTATCTTGATATTTGTTCTTAGCATAGATAAAGGAGAAAAAAAATTGAGTGTTATCAATCATAAATTCACAGGTAAAACCTTTCTCTGCAATATAGAAAACATGATCATTAGACAAGGATGAGTGAACAAAGATCCAAAGAGAATCAAGAATGTCATTGTTCTGGGAAGCAGCTATGAAGTTGTATCCAAAGCAAAAAAAATGAAATAAATCACTAGAGAAGTTGATTTTAGGTTTAGCTATGGAAAAGATTAAGTGTTTGTTAAATGAAGGTCATATAGTCTAGATAAAATGTTTTATGAGACACTAATGAGGTATGAATACCAAGTGTTGGGGAATCATATGATATTAATACATTTCATAAAGCTCGCTCTCGATGATCTCTAAGAAGGAAGGTCATGAGAAAAGACACACCAATAGAAATTACACATAATTTATTTTTCATTTGATATTCTTAATTATGAATGCATGTATTAGTACTTAGATATGATATTTTTAGTAATGTGTATCATAAATCACATAATTTCTAAGAAAACATAAACTCGTAGTGAGGTAGTATATATTGGATGATTCATTAGGGATAAAGAGTTAATTTTATAAGGTAAGGTTTTATTTTTACCTTCTATCTCAATAAAAGAAAAAATATTTGGCCGTTTTTTTAAATGAAACTGACAAATTAAAACCATGACTATGGTATCTCATAAATTATTTTATTTTAGAAATTAAATGAATGATCAATCAAGAATATAGGGTTATTTCACAAGTATCCATTCTTTGATGAGATATCGGTAGGTAAAGAGATTTTATTATGTAATAGCATTCATAGGAATGTTATTTCCATTGACACATTAACATCTCCCAATGGGTTCCTTGGGATATTTCTAGATGATAATATTTTACTATATGAATGTTTATCTAATGTCAATGAGAAAGAGGGATGAAGTTCAAACACTATGATTATCAAAAAAATCATTAAATACTAATGAATTTTATATTAGGAATAAATATTTTTATCTATTTGTGTGATAGTAATTATTCAAGTATTAATGATATCATAAATTCAATCATGATATATTAATGTTTAAAATATCATATTTGAATATTATCTCATGTTTATTTATTCACACGGTAATACATAAATATTTATTTATTCACTTGTTTAGTGAATATATTAATATAAATATTTATTTAGTGACATGGATAGTAAAATAAATATATATTTATGCATTTTTTAATATAAATATTCTTTATATACCAAATGAAAAACATATATTTAAATGTATATTTTATTAATAATTTTTGGGTAAATTTCATGAGAGGATTAATTGGTCAAGTTAATGGGCAGTTGCAAATGATATTTTTTATTTAATATCATTTAAAATAATATTGATTTCTTTATATTAGAATTGATATTCAAAATAAGTGCTTGCAATGGGATATAATAATAATAATAATTCAAATGGGGTATTAGATAGATTAAATATATTGATATGAGACAAAGTGAAATAATCTATGGTTGACCCCAAGGATATAAAGAAAAAATATCACGTTTATAAGTATGAAGTGACTCATTATGTTGCGTAAAATAGAGGTTGGTTGTGTATAACCAACGTATCACTAGAATTTTTACATGCATAAAGATAATAATCATATTATCCTATCTCCCAAGAATGTATATTGAGTAATATAATATCTTATTTTGAAAAAAATTGAATGGCCTCTACCCTGCTAGCACCTATTGATTTAAGAAATGCATATGGGGTTCATGAAACACATGTGGATACACCAAGAGGAATCTATTCTTGGATTATTCATTGTAACAACAACCCATCAAGAAAAAAATGAAACTTGATTGATATCATTATTTATTTTTAGGTAGTTTTTATTTTAATTAATTAAAAAATAACTTTAAAAGATCCTCTCCAAGATATTCTAGGGGTGTGCTCATCCAGTTCTTCAGATTTTATCTAATTAAACCAATGAAACCCCAAAATTGGGCACCCACCCACAAATTTTTTTATTCCCTATAATATTCATTTATATAAATATTTGAAGTTGATTATATTAATATTTTTCTCTTATGAAATTAATATCAAATGAATTTTTTATAATGATGATGAAATTCTTCAACATATGAACCATTTATTGGATGAGTTTTATATTTTACAATTATATAATAAGAAATTTCATTAAATTAAATCCCACTAAAATAAAAACCCTTTCTAAAAAGAATCATATATATTAGTGGGTTATGGTCTATATTTAACAATAATTAGGATGAATTTTAATATTTCTACAATTTCATAGATATTCTTGTAGATTTTGATGTCAATAAAGTCATATTTGTCTCTTGGATAGTTGACTGGAAAAGTCAATACCTAAATCCATATTTTAGATTATCCAAAATATATGGAAATGTTTTTTAGTTTTGTTCCCTAATGTGTGCCATGTGTTTTAAGCTTTATAATATTGTATACTATATAATTTATATTCATGAAAATAAATTTTCATTCATTTATTTTTATTACATAAAAACTAGAAAATAATATGATAAAAACCTCCGTGAATATATTATTATCATGTTAACCATGGTTGATGATCATAATTTTATATAGTGATGATATATTAAAACCAGTACAAGTAGGATCGCTTGTATCTAGGTACAACTGATCACACCTAAGATGAAATTTAGTGAGCCTATAACTGGATCGTCCCACTTAATATATTGTTCATGGATTTATATATATATATATATATATCATTTCATTTAGTTAATGGAATAATGGATAAGGATTATCAAATAATTTTCCAACTAATAAAGTTTTATATATAGATATCTGTCTAAATTCACTTGATAGCATGGCCTAATATAAGGTAATTAGGTATGATACACATTAGTAAAAAAGATATGTTTAAGCCAGAAAGGATGTGTGTACCCATATGATAGGTTTTGTATATAATATATCTCAGTTATGAATTTACTAGGTAAGTACATGGAAATACCATGATAAATTACCTGAAATGTAATTAAATAATTTTTAGTTTTCTAGGAAATTGAGAAAAATTGATAATCTACACAGGGTTGAAATTATCCAGGCCTCATGATTAATCATGATATCAAGGATAAAGATATGTTGATAATGGACATGTGTTTGATTAAATAACAATAAAACCCTTTTTTATTTGGCTAGATATGATGTTATATTAGACACCTCTCTATTTTTATGATTAGGAATGAGATTCATAACAACTTACATCTATAAAAATGGCCTTTGGGGTTTCACATAAGATAATACTAATTAGTAATTTTGAAAAATGATATTAGTTAATGTTTTAAATGGATTATTTTTATTATGAAGAAAAATATAATTTGAGTTTTTGGATTTTAAAATATTTAATTAAAAAAATTTATTTAATTAAATAATTAATGGTGTGTTATAATCTAAATACAGAGTTATTTATATTATTAATATGTTAACCTATGTAAATAATAATATCCACATGGGATTTTGTCTTGGGAATGGTTTCATGGGTTTACAAGGCACATAAAATGATAGAATAACATAGTCCTCCCCTAAGAATTCTTTTTTACATATATCTTTTACTAGTTTTAATCCATTTAAGGCTCGTTAATGCACATCCTACAGTCTTTAAGAACCTTATTAACCTTTGGAGGCTATTTAATGATCCATATGACCTTTTGGGGTTCGTTATTTTTTACTTATTTGGTTTTATTTGAGTTTATCTTCAATGGAGGCTATAATATTCCTTTCTTTTTCATAAATATCATAAATAAGGGGTGAAATATTCATTCAATTATGGGAAATGAATGATTTTGGAAGTGTTCTCATGTTTACATCATCCAAAAATGTTCTCAAATTTTCGTAATCTATGAAATTATCTGGTGTTTTCTAATCTGTGTTTAAATATCTTCTATTTATAGTGACTAACATATCTTGAATAGGAGAAATATTCCACCTAAGTAGTTTTGATTAGCATCATAGGTGGATATTATATAATTATTCGATTTTAAAATTCAATCATGATCTAATATTGGAAATCATTTAAAAAACGTTTTTTATGTTATTAATATTTTATTATACCATTAAGTTTTTATGATCTTGGATATGTTTGATTAGTACTTTAGCTACATTTCAAGAGTCAAAATCATTAATAAAAAATTAAAATGGTATCAATTCCACACTCAATTAATTTAAAATTCTTAAATTAAATTTTAGAATATTGAATAGTTTTGTGATATATTCAATTTATGTAAATTTCATTTTGATATCACATAAAAAATTGTTATAATGATTAATTATGTACTATTTTAACTTTGGTTTAATTATGGTTTTGGGTTTCTTCTCACCCCATATGTCAAAAATCACATTCCCTATTCTCAAGTCCACTAAACTCATTATGATAACAAGATATATGTACTATACTAAAATTTGTGTGGATATAAAAAAAATTATTCAATTTGATTAAGGTCATTAACATTTTATGAGATATAGAAGTAAATTAATTCTTTATATAAGTAGTTAAATAAGTATAATATTAATAAAGTATGTATGCGATACATATAATTGAATTACTATAAATATTATCATATTTGGTATATATATTATACATAAAATATTAATGGTGATAATGAAATCCATAATTAAATATCTATATTTTAGATGAATTATAATAATAATCACATTAATCATTATATTGATTGATAAAATATATGGCTCACGACTACTTGATCATCAATGATCTATCAAGTGTTAGATGAAATGGAAATAATTTTGATTTTTGGAATATTGGGTGACACTTGACTAGGTATCCCATTGTGACTGATGACTCAAAAAATAGTGTTTTGAAAATTTATAATATGAATTGTAATATATGTTGTTTACTTAAAAATCCAAGGGTTTTAAATGATAAAATGAACAATATATCTTCCCTTATATATTAATGGGTTAAGAGATTTACTTTGTTGATTTAAGGCATGTAGAAATATGGTTCTTGACCCAGAAAATTTATAATAGTGAGGATCATTATTATACTTAGAGTATATTTTATAAAAGACTATATTGAATAATAACATGCATGACAATCACAATAACTTATATTTTTTTTGTAGATATGCATGTAATCAAATATAAATTCATATATATCGTGGAGATAAGTCCATGAGAAGGATAAATTGAATGGTAATAAATTTATTAACTGGTACAATGATATGATATTTTTTCTAAAACATAGGGATAAAATATATATTCTAATGTATTATATGTGAACTAAACCTGTTGATAATATCCCCTATGTTGATAGGGATGCATATAAGAAGAATATGAAATATTCTTTTATATATCAGGCTCGAAGCTCGCTTTAATTATTCTCAAGCTTCAAAAGTAACATGGTAAATGAATGAATTCAATACAATTAAACCACTTAAATTTATCTATCATGATTAATCTATAACATTTTGGTATAATGAAACTAATTCATTTTTCTACTATAAAGTTTCAAATGAAACCACAGTTTCTATTCATGTGCTCAAAATTTTTGGGCACATAAAGAATATAGAGAGTATTGGGTTCCCCATAAAGAAATAAATTTCCATTTATGTGGTCCTATAATCATTATTTAAATAAATTAATCTAATCCTTATTTTTTTTATATCAAAAAGATTGATCATACCTTTCCCGAGCATGCCAATATGTTGAGAACAACTAACCAGAACGTTTAACGATTTCACCATACCATGATGATGAATAAGTGAAAATGTAAATTCAAGGCCAATAAGAAGAAAAATATTATAATATCTAGATATTTAATATCATTACTAAAACTTATTAAATTAAATATGTTACTATATAAATAATGATTCTTTCAGAAATAAATTATTTACTGGAAGAGGAATTATCTTTAAAACCTAATGATTATTATGAAGCAATGTAATGATGGTTAAACTATAATAAGTATTTATGTTATAAAAAGAAATTTATCTAACATGAAGTTATTTATATTAGTTAATAAATATAAATCACATATTTATGAACATGAGTAGATATTAATAGAACATACGATGTGTATTCAGGTTGATGTGGACCTACGAGTTGGGAATAAAGAAAATTTTTAGTCATTGTATATGGGGATAGTGATATTTCTTCTTAATAGTGTATTTTTATTTTATATAAGAAATGTTTTTCATGAACTATCAATAAATAGATTTTTTTCACATTTCCATGATAGGATATAGATTTAATTTAAAACCGAGAACAAATATTATTTTATTTTTTTGGTTGAAATTTTCTACAATTTTTCTATCATGTTTAATTAATTATATATATTGAATATTGATAATTATATATATATATATATATATATATTAAGTAATAAGAAGAAAAAAATGATGATTTTAATTCCACTTATCATTTAAAATTTCCATGGTCATATAAATAATTATTTTATACAATGTATTCATAATGATTGAATATTGGATTTAAGTGATAATGAATCGATAAAAATATGTGATATTTTTTTATTAGCAAAAATGAATAAATAAATGTTTAGAAGTAAAGTTAAAATAGATTATTATTTATTAAAAATAATATAAACTAATGTATACAGTCTTATAATTAAAGTATCTCATATTATATTTCATTACATCATTATATTTATATATTACTTATATAAGTATGAGTATGTGTATATTATAAAGAAAAATAATAAATCCTTTCAAATGATTAACTTGTATAAAAAATAATTATAAAATCTACATCCCAAAATTATTAAATCACTTCAATCTGATTGAGAGTTAGAATATTTAATTCTATAATTTTTTTACTAATTAGGGGATTGGGTTTTGGTATCAAAACTAAGTCCACCATCAAAGTTTTATATACTAGGTAAAATAACCGAGGGGTTGAATAAAGTATTTATATATTAAAACACTCCTCATTTTAGATCTTGTTTCATCATTAAACAAAAAAAATATTATCTCCATTTTATATATTAATATATGAGCAAAAATGAAAACATGCATGAGACAAAAAAATACTTTGTTCACCCTTGGTATAACTATTCCAAGGAGAATACAAAGTCTATGTTCCAATGTACTAAATTCGCTAAATCTCACTATTTTAATATTTTTTGTAGTGGAATCACTATCCCTCTTGGTTCACTACTATTCACACTTGGAAATCTCACTACATTCTCAAATAAAGGTTGATAACCATTCATTCAAAATATTCTTTAGTTTATTACTTCAATCAATGTTTTTTACACATAATTTTTTCATCTATGAATCTAAAATACAATTGACCAAAATAAAATCAATTTATAATATAATTTTAGGGAAATTAATTATGATTTCTAGGAATTTCACTTTCTCACAACCCTTGAAAAAAAATCTCACAATATTCCAATATTTTTTGAAACGAATTTGTTTTTTAAACAAAAATTATCTCTTAAATATTTATAAACATTAATGAAAACCTTTGTAATATTTTAACAAGTTAATATATTCATAGAGCTTATGTTCATGTAAATAGTTCATGCAATATAATAACTTGAGAGACACTTTCATGAATTTAGAGCCTTTAGATCATCAATTAGAATTCCAAACATCAAATGTGGGGGTATCCACTTATTTATATATGTTTCAAAACATTCATGAATGTTAAAATCTCTAAAAAAATCATCTATAAAACTCTTTGTTTTTTTAATTCAAAGATCAATCTTCACAAAACATTCAGAGATATCTTATGTTCATGTATTCTTCATCAACAGATTGTGCCTCCATTTTCTCTTTTTTCAATGAAATATACCATATTATCACAAATAAATTTAATGGATACACATTCAAGAAACAACCAATAATTCTTGAATTTGATATTTTTCACTATTTTCATGTGGCTTCCATGAAACTCTATATTTTTAAAACACCTTTCCCATTATTCCAAATTTTAGAATCCAAAATTTTAGCAAACACCAGAAAATGCCACCACGTTATTCATGAAACTTCCTGAACAACTTCCAAAACAAAAATAAATCTATCCTATAGATATTTCAATATAACTTTCCTATAATTATTCTAAAACCTCTAAACTAACCTTATCAACAATACTTGTCAACAAAAATAACCAACGTAAAAAAATGAAAATTTAACCTTAAGGGATTATTTCCCAAAAAGGTATACCATGATTAAATAGAATTTATGAAGGTATAAATCAAAATCTGTTAAACAATTAGTAATTGATTATGGTCCATGTACACTATTATATTTCTTTTTTCTATACGCTAAGAACTAATTTGTTTAAACTAAAATGTGTTCTAAAAAGGTTATTCAAAAGACACCATATGATATATTGAATATAAAAAATCTTAATTTTTATTTCATACAAATTTAAAGATTTAATTAATATATATGATGTATTAACTCAATTAAAAATGATTTAAATAAGATAAATTTATATTTATTGGCTATTAAAAAGTGATAAAGGTTTATTATTTATATTATCCTTTAACGAACAAACTATTTATTACACAACATGATATATTTATAGAATGAAAATTTATTTCAATGAATCCCTATGTGATAATTTTCACTAAATAAAGATTTAGACTAAAAATATAATGTTATTCATATGACGTGTGAGTAAAAAATACAAAATTTTATAGAATATGAATAAACATAGTACACAGAAGAACTGAAAAGTTCTAGTAAATTCTATCAAGAATCCAAAATATATAGATTTCTAATTTTTAATGAATGAGATGTAAAGGCCATAAAACATAATCCAACTATTGGGTTTTAGAGTGATAAATGTTCTATATTTAAGTGTTTTAATTTCTAAAATTATATCTTTTAGGAATCACATTTGATAAAAATTGATGGAGATAAGTTCACCTTTTGCATAGATGTTTGGATTTAGGATAGTGCATGAAGTAACAATGGAGATGTGTTCAAGTATCAGAACGTGGAAGGATAAGCATATAGAAACTTAAATAGGGAAATAATCCATATTCTATAGGATGGAATGATATAATATGAATTATAGTTCTAGATACATCATGGATTTTTCAACGGAATTGTGAATGCTGGTACCAACTATTTCTGGATGATGGGAGTGTGGGAAAAAACATAACACAAGAATCATTTTCAAGGGTTTCTATAAGGTTTTCCATGAATATTACTAAGTTTCCATAATAATAATTATATATATCTGTAAGGAGATCCTGATATATTCCTAGGAAAGTCCTATTGAGCTAGTTATTATCATCTATCGTCCATAGGAAAATAGAAGTTCATTCGTAATGTTTGGAAGGAGGTGAAGCTACAATGGAAAACTAGAACATATGGTGCACCTCTATAAATAGAGAGTGTTGAATCATTGTTATTGTGTTATGATATATCACCAATCTGTCAGATGCTTGAAGATAAAGTTGATAGGATCAAGTGTGAGTCGATCTGAAATAAGGATTTTGAGTGGATTTTACCCCCATTATGTGATTTCCCCATGAATGTTATTCAATATAAGAGGATAAAATGTCATTTACATTGTGGTTCTTTGAGTAGGGTATCTCATAGGATTCTCTTGTGATGTAAACCTAGAAGTAATTATAGATAGAGGGTTCCACTATAATTTATTTTCTCTCTTAAGTAATAACATAGTGTTTTCTCATAGATCATGACTAAATTAGAAACCTTGTAATTTCCATGTATTGTGGTTGTTATGTTTGTTAAGTGTGTTTACTATTTAATTATAATTTAATTAGAAGATATTATCAAATAACATGATGTTACCAAAATCATAGTGAATGGTGTGCTGAAATGATATGTATGTTAATATAATTTCTAGTTATTAATATTGATTCAATTGGGGTGTACCTTGGTAACATAGATCTTTTGGTGGCCTTGTTCTATACTAATGGTGAAAAAGTAACTAATAGTAGTAGGAAGTTGGATAACATTGATTCATTGGTCGTTTTTTCATCAAACTGTTATGAGATGCGTGGTATCCATATAAAATCTATAGGGAAGTGTATTTCCCAAATGTGGTTTTTGTGCATCAATGATTGTCTAGTGTCCTGATTACCGAAAATTTGTATCAAATCATGGTTATAAAGCCCTAATGAGTATTTTATGAAGTCTAGGATTCAAAGACAGGTTGTAAGACTACTGGGTACTTCTAATTTATTGGTGTAATATGTTTATGAAGGATTTCATTTGTGTGATAGAAGTAGTGGCACCTTAGATCCACACTTAAAAACCTAGTGCTAAAAATACATTCTTCAAACACAGGTCTTGATACAATGCGAGATAAACCAAGGAAAATATATATTTCACATTATTTCATAACTAATGAAATATATCTCCCAATAATCATACAATATAAATAAAATAAGTGTTATGGTCTTTAAAGATCATCTACATGAGAAACTTACTTTATAGAACTTGTGAATAGTACACCACAATCGAATCACACTAGATTATGTTCTAGACTTTTCATAGGTTATACTCATCTTCATAATATGAAGAATAGAAACATAAAAAATAGATGATCTCAAATGATTAGTAAGATAAAACATATCAATACGTAATCAAGGTTCATATAATAAGGATATGATAATACATGAGTTGGGGATAAATATATTATCAAAAACAAAATGGAATAATAAGAGTTTTCCATTAGTCAAGATATTGAAATGTGATATATCAAATGAACGAAATTGTACCATGAAAAAGATGTGTGATATAAAAAAAGAAACATGGAATATGGGAATAATATCATAAGTTCGTATAATCATAAATTTATTGAAAAAACATAAAAAATTACATCAGAAGACTATGTTATGACCTACCTTCAAGAAAAAATAATATAGTGTTCTTAGGATAACCTCACGTGCACTATACATTATATATCTATGATTAAAACGTTACCCATTTTTTGGGTAATTAAGAGATTTTACCCTTTATATTCGTAAAATATACATTCATAAGAATTTATAATGGAAAAGAAACCATACATAAATCATAATCATCATAAAACCCATAAGAGGGAAGTGGGTTTCATAATCTTGTACTAAGGAATATCCAAAGGCTATATCGTAATCATTCCCAAGAGAAGAAATAATTAAATTATTTTTTATTTTCATATTTACAAATAAAACACAAATATTTAAAATTTATATCTAATTTATAAAATCACATGAGAAAAATTTCAGATGTAAGAATAAAAACAAGCCACTTAGGCGATTCTTTATGAAATAAGTAAAGGATCTTTTAAAAACGGAAGGAACTTATTATTTTCTTCTAGACCAAAATTGAACCAGGAGTGTTATCCCTAAAATAATGAATTTTTTAAAAATATATTCATGGTTAATAAAATTTAATGGAGGTGGTACTTAACATGGAATATTAAATTTGGATGTTCTTTTAAATCAGGCTCACTTAAAGGAGAGAATTTTGAAGGGAACATATAACATTTATTATACCTAATAATTAATGGTAAAATAAAATAGGTATATATATAAAATATATATAAATAAGATGATTAAATTACAAGATAAGAATATATATATATATAATGGTAAAAAATGTCAAATAACATGTATCCCAAAAGAAACATGGGTGGTTTAGAAGATAAAACATATGATCATGAATGTAAAAACCATTTTAATAATTTTAAAAAATAAATTTATTGAAACGAATATTTTAAAAATAGATAATATAACTTTATTTTGATAATTAGAAAAGATAAATTTTAAATCACAAGTGATATCACATAATTGGGTTTTTAAATAAAAAGGATAACATTTGATTAAAGGTAAAATATGGATATAAAGGAAAAAAATCCATTAAAAAAGACACGAATTAATCTTAACAATGTTTGAAATTTGTAGAATAAATCAAAAAATGAAGAATTTTTTGGTTTAAAGAAAAAATATCCTCCAATATAAAATAATTAAATACCAATTAGAATAAATTAAAGGTATAATAATATAACATAGAAAATAATATTCCTAAATGATTGCTCGGGATCAAAATAGAAAGATAATTGAGTCAAAAAACACATCAGAATTCATTTTATATAAAATAAAAAACCTATATATTTAGAGCATGAGATGAATTTTTAAATCCATACAATTTAATGAAAATTATGACAAAAATAAATCCATAGAGTATTTACATCACACAAAGTTATAATGTTTTGAATACAAATCATATCTCAATCCATCAAAATTTCGATGAAAAAACTCATAACTTTTTTCCTGATTCACTCTATGAATGCACCCAAATTATTTAATAATAAATTTTTGTTGACTGGATACTTTCTTAAGAACATTTTTTATCAATATTTCAGATTATATGGTATATTTATTATCGTATATTAATTATCTCTGATATAGTTTTCACTTAATTTGTTACTTATGGTTGTTCACTCAATTTATTTTTTTAAAGTTCCTCACATATTGAAAATTTTTAATAGTGGTGTAAAAATAATTAATAATATAAAAAATATAGTAGGTCTATGTAATTTATTATTTCATTATAATAATTTTAATATAGTTCCATATATTTTCCAAAATGGATTCAAATAAATTATGGTTCATTGATATGTTAATGTTTTGGTTGTTTAGTTAAATATGATATTTAATATTAATATAACTTTTATAATTTACAATAATAAATTCATAATATTATTAGAATTAAAAATAGAATTTATATAAATTAAATTCTATTTTAAATTCATCCATGTTAGAAGGTAATGGAAAATTAAATATATCTTTCCGTGGAGGTTATAGTATGAACATACACACAGATAATGATCTCATTTCTATATAATGAGAGGGAGGTAGAAAATAAAATAATTTATCATTTGATAATAATAATAATGTTATAAATATTATATTTTTTCATTATATTACTCCTTTTAACCATCCATTTATGTAGGTTATGGGAAATAGGACATGTCGTTCATGGAGGTGGTAGTCAGTATGTTCGCATGACGACATCTTCATTTCTTTTAAATTGGTTTAGAGGAAGGTTGAAAATGGATATTAAAATAATATAATATAATTTTATAATATTAATAATATTTATGTTATCATACATTTAAGGATATAGAATAATTTAGGGGTTATAATAAGAAACAAATTAATAAAGTTGATTGATAACATTACCCCTCCCTTTGGATGTTCTCCCTTAGGTAAAACCTTAATGCCCTATAGCATGGTATTTTGGAAATAAAAAAGGATTATAATAAGTGGATAGATATTTTAGGAGAGAATTGGGTTGATTTTTCTACAATATACTTTTTCATAGTGATTTGATAGATGACATGGTAAAATGTGGTATTTATAAGTGAGAGGACTATAATTGTTATAATAATATAAAAGATAAAATCAATATTGAATGGTAAAAAGGATCCTATAATGGGAAAAATGAATATGGGATGATTTAAGGTTAATGAACATATCATAAACACATTTTAAGACATTTTTTTACATTTTTAAGTTTCTTACCCTTTGCTAAACCATTTTCAACTTAATTTATCTTTTCCATGGTAACTAGTTTTTATCAATGTAGTTTACTTTTAATGCCTAAAAATACAACTTGATGTAATAAATAACAAGGAAAAAAATATACCAAATATTAAATATTTATTTTTCAAATTTTATTTCTAAGTGTGATAAAAATTAATTTTAATGTTAGCACACATTATACGTAAAATATTGTTTTTTCAAAGAAAATGTATTTTTTACCATAAAATTTTTGTTTATTATAAAATTATCAAAATTATTGATTTATATGAAATAATTTAGTATAAAATTTACTAAATAAGATTGATATAGCTTAAAAGAAATCCAAAATATAATTCTACCTTATAGAAACATAATATAATGAAAAATATGTAAAACATTTTTATATTAGAATAAAACATTACTGAAGTTTCAAAAACATAAACATGGGTTTTTTAAATCCAATCTAGTATAATTTTAAATGCCTCTATTTATATATAAATATTATTTTTACAAGAATATTTTTATAAGTTTTTAAGTCATACTTACCTCATGATATGGGAAAAAATTCAATGGTATTAGTAAAACTATATTTTTCACTATTAACCAAATAAATAAATTATTTTAAAAAAATATCAAAATTTTATCTTAAGATAAAAAATTTATTATAATTCCAAAATGATGTTTATTTTATAAAATTGAAATTCTAAAATTATATAATTTTACTTTTAAGTTAAAACATAAAGATATATTGGAAATTATTTTCAAAAGAGAATAATTAATTTAAAATTTAAATTGTTTGAATGGTGATATATTATCATTTAATAATTAAATTAGTGTTAATAAAGTAATAATATTAAAAAAAATTGTATCCATTGTTTATTTATTTTCTAAAGTAAAATACAAAGAATAAAGTGATGTATTTATTTATAAAAACAAATTTTATACCAAAAATTGATTTTGTCCTTATTAAATGCTTAATTTTAAGTATTAGATAGATGTAAATTGATTTTATTATAAATATTAACAATTTAGTACATTAAAATAAATATTGGGTGAATATTAGTTTATAATACAAAATAAAAAACTAATTTGGAAAATATTTCTTTTATATTAAATAATCATCACTAAATACTGTTAAAATTAATATTTTTAAAATAATATAATATTACTAAAACAGTAATATTAATATATTTATTTGAATTTTATAATTAAATCTTATCATGCTTGAAAAATAACAATATTAATAAAAATACGTAATTATTAAATATCTATGTATATATAATATTTTAATATTATATTTTTATTTCATTATTTATTATTCTACAATTATATTATTTAAAATTTACTACTAAATGTTAGAAATATTATTATACCTATTAGAAACATGTATATCCAATGAAAATATTTACATTGACTATATTTATAATGTTAATATTTCTTTCTAATCTAAATCCATACTGAACTCATTTAATTCATTTACACTTCTTATTTCCATAATTTTCATTTTTGATATCATAATATACTTTCTCTCAAATCATGATGTTCTTTTTTATTATAGGTTTTTCTTGGCCATTGGTGATCCTCAATAGTGAATATGATCCAGGAGTTCACTTAGTGTTCATGATTTTATTCATTTATATTTATTACCTCCTATGAATTTATGAAATATTAATAGATGTAATAATCCATGTGGAGTGATAATCCTTGGTGTGAAATGCTTAGTTTCATATGCTTCATTATTATGTTTTACAATGAATGAATCATGTTTTGTAAGTTTAATTCCTATCTTGTATGAATTATTATCTAATATATTTCAATTCTGGCTAAAAATAGAAATATTTTTTTGATTTATAAACATATTTTTTATAGATTGAATAAGTTTCCTAAATATATATGTTGTAACATTCTCCCTCCTTGAAAAAAACTATTCCCATGAATCTTTAAATAACACATAATAATAATAATACCTAAGGGTATCCAAAAGATAATCATGACTATAGAAATGGACTTTAATGAGATACAAACCTTTGTATCTTAGGGAATACTGGGATAAATATATATTTTCCCACATAATAAGAATATATTATTATTCTCAACTATTTATTAAAAATATACATCAATATCTATGCATTAGGATTTTCTAGAGATATAAATTCTATAACTTCAATTAAATGATCTTATTTCCAAAAAAAATATTAAAACCAAAATCATTATGAAAATATCCAATAGAATTAGATTGAATTAATGGTTGAATATGAAAGCTCAATCTGAAGATGTCATCTCTGATAACACCTATGATACTTTTGTCTCAACCATGTCACACTAGGTTCATCCTAAAAATCACTTGGTTCACCCTAGATTATACATGATCATTCTATTAGTAAGTTATTTTATTTAAATATATTCAAATCCCTCATAACGTTTCATAAAGAGAATATAAATTAACCAAAACATATTATCTAGGAGTGTCTAGGAAGGTGTACAGTATTACGGCCACTCATCGTGAACTGAGTGAAGATGTAATTGACACTCAACTAACATTTTTTTGTTATTACCTGTAGGTAAATATTTTCAAAATTCACATACACTTTCCAGTATCTACATAGGTATGTAATTTCTAAGAAAACCATATGATCAAAATTTTATCAAAATTCCCGGTTATGATCATATACATAAACTTATCTATAGAGTATTTACTAATGTTCTCTTATCCTTATCCACAAAAATAATTAAAATAATCCTAAGAATAACTAAAATAATCCTAAAACAACTACTCTTTGATCTAATAGCAACTCTGAAACCCCATACATGTAATCTTAGGTTTGTTTCTAAAAACAATTTCTTTAAACACTATATTTTCTACAAAGTGAGAAATACTAAGATAACATACATATATTTCACATAATTTTCATAAAATAAAAATTAAATATCCCAAAAATATAATAATCCCAAAAATAAAAGGTTTCGTTTCATTTTTCATTAGCTACATGAGAATCTTATTTTACTATAATTTTGAACATTTATCTATAATTGAAACATACTAGGACAACTTCTCGGGTTCTCATATGTTATACTCATATTCATAACCTTGAGAAAGGAAAAATAATAAATGGGTAATATAAAAAGATAATTAAGGAAAAAATTATTTACATTTCATCCAAGGTTAGATAATAAGAATATAAGAAAACATGGCCATGGGAGAAATATACTATTAAAATAAATATAGAATAATAAGAGTTGTCTATAAGTCATAATAGTAGAACAAGAGATATAAAGTGAAAAAAATATACCATGGAATAAACTTTTTGATAATAATGGGAGAATATTATAGTGTAATTATATCATAAGTTCTGGGAATCCAACCTATGTGATGGTAACATAAAAAAGCATCAAATGCATTAGTTACAACTCAATTCCCAGAAAACATAACATAGAATGTGTTTACTAACCACCTGTACATTGTATATTATACCTCATGAGATGTAATAATTAATAATTTAATTGGAGTGGTATCAAGTATAACCATTCATATTCAAAACATGTACCGAAATATTTTTAGCACATAAATAAATTAAACCATATATAATCGTACACCTGATAAAACCCATGAGAATGAAGTGATATTCATAATCAGGTATCGATGTGTAACTGAAGTATATATCATTATGATTCCCAAGATAAGATAGAATTATCTTATTTTAGGTGTTCATATTAAAAAAACGTGTTTATTTAAAATTATTTTCATATTTAACAAATTCATTATAAAAATTGGATAAATGATAATAAAACAAGCCACCTAGGTGATTCCTTATACAATGAGTAGATTATATTTTATAAAATAATGGATATTATTATTTTTATTTTGAATATAATTGAATCAGGTGGGTTTTACATAAAATAATGATGTGTTTAAATATATATTTGTGGTTAAAAAACTTTTTTATGGATATGGTACTTAATAGAAAATAAGAAATTTGGAATTTCCCTCAAATCCAGTTTAGTAAAAGAAGGAAATTTTGAATGGAAATTAAAACATGTTTTATCCCCCACTAAAAATTGTAAACTAAACTAGATATATATGTAAGGAACTTATATACAAAATAAGGATTAATTAAAAGGAAATTATATATTTGAAAAATTGAGAAAAACAAAGAGTACATGTAACAAAAAGGTAATGAGGGTGGTTTAGAAGATAAAACATATGATCATGAAATTAAAACACATTTAGTATTTCAAAAAATACATTAACTATATCCCACATAATATAAAGGGATAATACAAATTTATTTTTAAACTAAAGAAATACAAATGTGAATACCACATGATATAAACAATAATAGGGTTTCTATATATAGATTAAAACATTAATAGGAAGTGAAAATATGTATATTAGGGATAAAAATCCTTTATAAAGGAAATTTATTAATCATAATAATGTTGTAAATTATTGGAATAAATGAACCAAAAAATAAATATTTGTTTTAAATAAGTATTTTCAAACAATGGAAAATTTTTAATTAATATATAGAATATAGAAACGGTAGAATAAGGGAACCTTGAAAATAATAGTGAAGGAAAATGGTTGAAGAACCAAATAGAAATAATTTTGAGTCAACCAACTGATTTGGACTTTTTTATCTTTCGAATCGAAAAACCATAAAGGTATAACATGAAGTGGATTTATAAATGCCTTATATTATAAGAAAATTATGATAAAAATACATCCAATGTGAATATTTATCTCACAAAAGAGAATAAGTCTTCAACAATGATCATATTTTATTGAAGAAAAATTGAGATATATAAACTCTGACCATAGGTCTTGATTCACATTGCACATGAGTCTAACATCTAGAATAATAAAAATATTCTTATTATATACTTTACTAGAAACATTTTTCATCTATATGTTAGTTTATATGGTTCATTTATTATAATATATTATTAATTTATTATATAGTTTTTCTTAATTTGGTTACATGAGTTTTTTATTAGTCTGTTTTGTTTTTAACTATTTTGGAATGTTGACCATGATCAATGTTTTTTTGTAAAATATAATCATAATATACAAAATTCTATAAGTGTACGTATTTTATTCTTCCATCAGTAGAAAACTTATATAGTTCCATATGTTTTACATAATGGATTCAATGTTGTTAGGGTTTGGCTTAGTGGTAAGCATCCTATAATTATACATGAATAATGGGTGTTTAAAACCCATTGGGTGTAGGTACTATAGCAGTACTATAGGTACTGTAGCAGCAGTGGAACTATATCAAAGGCGGGTACTGTAGCGGTGGCAGAGCACTGTAGCGGTGGCGGGTACTGTGTGGAACTATAGTAGAGCGGTACTGTAGCAGTACTATTCACAGAATGGGCCTTGGGCCAAAACATTGGGCTTACGAGCCATGTAATTGGATAAATGCGCACTGGGACTTCGGGCTATGTAATGGGTCTCCCTCTACCCAGTTAAGTAGGTCTTTGATTTGATTTAATAATAAATGAGGCTTTTTCCCCAACCTATTAAAAAAACATAATGGATTCAAATTATAAATAGTTTATTGATAATTTCTTTTTATGGAGGTGGAATTTAATATGGTTGTGTATTATTAATATCACTTATAGAATGTCCAAAATTATATTTATATAAAATTGATAGATTCATAAATATAATTCTAAAAAAATAAATATTTTTTTAAGATCATCATTGTTAAGAGGTAATGGAAAGTGAAATATAACATTCCTTAGAGGTGTTAATCCACAAGTACACACCTACATCGCTCTAATTTTATATAGAATGAGAGGGTGGAATAAAATAAAATAATTTTTTGTTTAATAATTATAATCACATTATAAATATTATATATTTTAATTAAATTATTATTTTTAACAAGTCATGTTATGAGTTAATCAGAAATAAAATACATTGTTCATGGAGGTGGTAGTCTGCATACACGCTTGACAATGTATTCACTTTTTTGAATTGATATACAGGAAGGTATAAAAAGTATATTAAATTTTTATAATAAAATTTTAAAAAATTTAATAATATTTTTTAGCACATACATTCAGGGATAAAAAATACATGAGGGGTGGAAGAAGAAATAGATTAAGAGAACTTTGTTGAGAACATAACCTCTACCTTTATATGTTCTTCCATGGTAGCACCTTAAGGCTCCATAGATTAGTGTTTTGGAAATATAAAGGATTTTATGATGTGAGTAGTGGTATTGGGGGGGGGTACTTGGATAGAGTTTTTATTTAGACAATTCTTTAGAATGAGTGGAGAAATTGGTTGGTGAAGGGTTGTATTTATATCTGAGAGGGGTGATATTTTTATAATAATATAATAGGGAAATTCACTATTTAAGGGGAAAAAGGATTAAATAATGGGAATTAAAAAATTGGGCATGATTTAAGATCGATACAAATCTAATAAAATCATTAAAATACATTTTTAACATATTTTTGGGTACTTAACCTTGGTTAAACCCTTTTTAACATAATTTACATTTATTGCAATAAATAATATTCAATTAAGAAATTTAATTTATTGCCTAAAACTAAAATTTTCCTTATTACATAATTTATAACTAATTATTCAAAATATTTAATATATAATTTCAAAAAAAATTATGTCTGATAAAAATTAATTTCAATGTTTGTGCACATAACTTGTAAAAAAGTAATTTTAAAAATCGTATTTTAAGAAAAAAATCATTTTTATGACAAAATTTTCAATGTGTTTAATTTCCATGAGATTAATTATTTTCTAATGATCAATATAATATTTATACGATATAATACGAAATCAAAAATAAAATTATACCTTGTTAAAGAATTGTTAAAAGAAAAATATGAAAACCTATTTTATATAAGAATAAAGGATTATTTAATTTTATGAAATATAAAACATTTTATTTATAAGCTCGAACTATTATTTTATTAAATGAATAATTTTAATTTTTAAATACTTTCTTTGAACTAAATAATTTTTTAAATGTTTTATGTCATATATACCTATTGATATAGTGATAAACGTTATTGTATCAGTCAAAAATGTATTTTTTACTTTAAACATAAACATTAATTAATTTAGAAAAATCAAAAAACATATATCCTAGTCAAATAATATTAATATAAGTCCAAATAATTTAGTTAATTTGGTCATATGAAATTGTTAAACTTTTTTATTTTACCTTTTAAATAAAAATATTAAATTATAATGGAATGAGTTTTCATATGAAAATTACTTTATAAAATTATTATTGTTATTACTATTATTTCCTATGAGTAAATTTTATATTTGTATTAATATATTAATAATATATAAAATTAATTTTACTTATAATATATTTAATTTCTTAAAATAAAAATTCATAACATATAAAAGGGAATTTTATTATTTATAAAATACTTTTTTAATTATAAGATAGATTTATCATTGTTACATTTCTCGTGAAAAATATTGGATAAATGTTAATTTATTTTATGTTTAATTTTATAAAAAATTTCATTACAATCATTCTTCACTGACATGTAGTTAAAAATTTTAAACACAATTAAGAAGTTCTTTGAAACTTTTATATTGGAAAATATTCACCAAATACCATTAAAATTAATTATTTAATAAAAATAATTTTAATTATCAAATGATATTAATATAATTATTTTAATTTTAAAAACAAGTCATATCATTCTTGAATAACAATAATAATAATAATACATAACACACATATAAACACATATTCAAAATATTTTATTATTACATTTTTATGTCATTATTTATTATCTATTAATTATATTATTTTAAATTTACTACTATCATTACAAAACATTACTATACCAATTGTATATATGTATATTCAATTTCCATATTTCAAACATAATTATATATAAAGACTATATTATATTCTAATATATAAAATTAAAAAACTTGTTCATTCCATTCAAACTTCCCATTTCCCTAATTTAAATTTTTGATCTCCCAATATACATTCCCCTATCAGGATATTCTTCCTCATTGTAGGTTTTCCTTTTATAGTTTTCATATTCATGGGAGAATATGATTCAAGAGACCTCCTATTGTGGATGATTTTATTCTTTTGTATTTACTATATCTTTTTAATTTATACACTATTAATGGATGTAATAATTCGTGGCACATAGGAATCCATGGGGTTTAATACTCACTTTCAATTGCTTTTATTATAATTTTTTATTATGAACGAATAAATATTTGTTCATTTAATTTATATATTATATGAATTATTTCCAAATATATATAATTACTTTGAGAAAATAGAAAAAAAATAATTTAGAATAATAAACATATAGTTTATTCAATGAATACTTTTTCTTAAAACCTATGTAGTTACAACATATATACTTGGGATTCATTAATTTAGAATTTAATTCCATAACCATTGTGTCTGGTGAGTTGTTTAATTTTTTATTTATTGTTCATAACATGGATAAATACTACTAAATACTTACAGAAGTCACTCCCAATCCCTGATTATTTTCACATTCTGTAGGAATTAATTATTTCAAGAGGATATCATTGTAATGGGTATATTCCATATTGATTTTTCAAAAGCGGATGGTTGGGAATTTTAAGGGCACTAATTTTACTACTCGTGGAGAGTTCATAAGTTTTATTGATGGTGAATCATCCAAAACCATGGTTTCTATTAGAATTATAATAAAAAATAAGATGAACATGGTAATATTCTAAAAGGTGCATCCATGTGATATGGGATATGATCTAGAAGGTGGTTGTTAGTCACTAGAATTTGATTAAGGAGACTATAGTGACATAAGGGTTTCTTTGTGAAAGACATATCCCAAATTTGTGTTTCAGGGTCCCAATACCTCCCTAGAGGTAAAACAGTAAAATTATCCTACATGATGACCAAATAAAAATTATTTTATGGTTTTTAAATTGGTTTTGGGTTGTGTTTTTTACACTTTTATATAGAAAATCCATACATGTAAGAATTTCAATGCCTCTAAAATAATATGTTGTGTTTAAAAATATTAGTTCTAGCCCGCATATGTGTGTTCATGGGAAAAATTTCTAACCACTTCAAAAATACTCGAATGAAGAAACTATGACCAGAGTTGAGCTATGAATGTGTTTTTGGCCTAAGGTGGGTGTTATTTTCATTCAAACCAAGGTCATTGATTTTGATCCATCATAAGTGGAATAGATTAGGTGATTAAATTAATTAAATTAATTAAATTAATTAATTAACTAGATAACCCTAAAACCACGCCTTATAAATTCATCCTTAACCCCTTTCTACAAGGGTTAATCGCACGAAACATTTATTGGGAGGAAAAAGAGGTGGAGGAGATGGAGGAACAAGAAACCATTGATTGATTTCAATGTTTGATAAATGGGATATATTGAGCTCATTATAATTCACTGTCAATGTAGGGATCATTATTTTTTTATATGTTCAAGTGTATACATTATGCTTGAAATATAATCTTTTCATTCTTGAATACGATCCCTATGGAAAGGAATTATGAGAGAAATATTTATTCCTAAGTCTTTGTTTTATTTATGGAATATTTATGGGAGATCTTTGATCATCATATTTATTTTCCACCCTCCATGGTTGAACTATGCACCTCCTTAGTGTAGCATAGACCTTTCATCCCCAGATAGTGCCACAATGATGAGGGGAGGAAGAGGTGGAACATGGGGAGTCATTAGTGGAATGTAGAGTCTATGATATTAGTCTCATTATGAGTACCATATAAGGAAATTAGGTTATAGTTCATTGTGTAGTACACTATGAAGGTTGGATGATTGAACCATGGATGGATATAGAGGCAATGGATAATGTGTTGGGTGCATCATGGCTTGTGAAAGGGGAATGAGACATTCTTGGGGGTGAGGCAACATAATCATGAATGTGGTGGGGGATAGGGTTTGGAATTTATCTCTCCAATCCCTAGAGATGATATAGTTCCCCACCTACCAAATGGTATAAGGATGATGCTTAGGTTTAGTCACCCTCATTGACCAAGTGACATATTTTTCCTGGTCGAGGGCACCTAAAAAATCCTAGGAATAGTAGACTGAACACAAGACTGAGTAGGTGTAAAGACTTGGTCAAGTTATGCCTGAATATACCTGAGAGGGGGTGGATCACTATTTATGATGCTAGAAAAACATGGTCACCACACACCTTTGTGCTATGCTGCATGCGGGAAATGATACAGACCCCTCCCAGCACACTAAATGGTATGCTTAGGGGCCCCCATAGAGCCTTCTTTTACTTGTGTGAGGAATTATTTATATTATTACCTATAGGTTATTCTTTTGGGAAAATAAATTACCTAATATGTGTATTTTTTCATGTAGATTTGAATTTTGAGGTATATTAATAAAAAAATATTCCATTAGTGATGTGTGATTGACATATTTAAAATATATCTATATGGGACCCATGGTGAGGATCATATGTGACAACCTGATAATTTAGAGGGTGAGGTATTCCACCTAATTTATTGTCTATTATTTAGAGAGGCATGGGTCCCTCATATTACTAATGATTTTTGACAATATTATTCTCATCTATTATGTATTACTCCTTCTGATGTGTTTTTGATGTGTGCTAATCAGGTTACAGGTCTATACAGGAATTCAGATTCTTCCCTTATTAGATGTGTGATACTAGAGGAATACGTCTTTCATTGAGGTATGTCTTTTCTTAAATCAATTGTTTTCCGTCAACAAAAAATAATTCATCAACTATAGTTTTATATAATGTGAATTGATCATTCTTATAGCTTGGGTGTTTATGGTAGTATGTGTTAGTACTCCCCCAGTTGACATCCATCGTTGGGAAAGGTGTTGGTTTCCCATATTATTTCTTGAATGAAAATTATATTGGTATTATGAATGACATTTTCCGGCACCTCCTCAATTGATTCTCATACTTCAATAAAGAGTGGGTCCTCATTTATGGGTTCTAGTAGCCATGTGAAGCTAGGCTGGGAAGATCACATACATCACAACCTTTGACTCCTCAAGATCCTCGAGGCTACCTTAGAGGTGATATGTAAAACTAGGTTATTGAATTCAAAAATTGTTATTTTTTTGGTACCTAGTTAATCTGTAGTTACTTTTGAGATTTTAACCTCCATGGGTTTGATATGAGATAATCTGGACTTCTCTATGTCCATGGATCTTTTAGTGGTTCAGCATATCTAGATATCTTATTATCTTCTTCCTGGTTAATCTATAATACCATGTGTTTTGAACATATAAACTTATTTTCATTCCCTAGTGTCCATGTGTGTCATACTATGTATATTTATATCCACCCATACATGAGCTTTGTGCCAACATGTTTTGTATTTGTGCGGATAACATAGGCTTCTGAGGTGGTCTTGTTTGATGGATAAACGATTTGGCTTGTTCAAATATGATTCTTGGTGGTAAGAATGGTGTATGTAGTGTTGTAAGATATTAGTGGTACCATTAGGTGATCGTAGCTGGTGAAGATCGTATATGAATCCAAATTTCTATGAGTAACTCTTCATATCATCTAGTACTGTCAATTTTCATTTTTAGCTGTTGGGTATGAATCTTTTTTCTTTTAAATTATGGGTTATATATTTTCTTCTAACTTTGGATCTTATCCTTGTCTTATTCATTATATACATTAATGTTAGTTTATTTATATTTTCTGTATTTTTATTTCATGTTCGAATGTGTCTGTCTTGTATAATTTTAGTAGGTTAATGCCTCCCACCATGTGTAATATGACTACAACTTTCTAGTCATTGGCCCCTAGAATATTAGAGGTTGTCTTGGGATGGAATATTCTACTTACTATCACCCAACAAATGTCTCACTTGGTTTGGTTGTTTCATAGTGGTATCTGAGTGGGCTTTTCATAGGGATGTATTTTTTAGTAATAATTTAGGTCAGGACCAATTTTGTAATTTAAGTAAATAATGTTAAGGGGGTCTTATATTTGGTTATAAAGCTCATGATACCAACATAGGTGTAGAGTCAAACAAATATAATCACCATGACTCTGATAACCTATTAATCAACCCAGAGTTTTGAGAAATTATTATGAGGTATATGAAAGTTGGTACAAGAATCATATATTAAAATGTTATGATCTTTCATGTTATTCCTAAGTCTAGTCTTCCAAATATGCTCCATCCTTGTGGGTTTATCCACTCAAGTTTAGGGTGCTACCAATGTATAGAAATATTGTGTGTGGAGGGTGGATCATGATGAGACCATGACAACATATGGATCTCTCACTAATGGTCAGTGATTGACAATGTGGTTTATTTTGAGTCTCAGTTGAGGTATGTACGTTCCTCGTGATCCAAGGTAGTTTTTATCCCCATTTTCACTCAATATACTTCATTTATATACATAATATGAGAGATTTGTAAATTTACATGACAATACCTATATGTTGTATATATTTTTTGTGTTTTAATGATAGAGAACTTAGAGGGTTTATAGTGAGATCTATATCTATGAGTAAAAATGGTTTTGAAGGATTCTGAGGCTCATGTTTTCATATGTTTCATACATTCTTTATCTAGATGAAAATTGTTGTGTTTTTCCCTATAAAAAATTTCAATCCCTTATCATATGATATTCTCTCTAAACTCGTGATGGGATTACTATACAATTGTTGGAGTTTTATTCGTTATTCATGTTGGGTTTTTATCTATGGATATCTGACCCTATGTATGGAAGCATGGCCATTTATAAGTGTAAAATGAGTTCTGTAGACCTCAATAGGTGTTCCCTAGACATGTTTCATACCTGAATTTATTGGTCATAGTTGTTTGGGATGAGATTACAAAGGATTAGTTATCGATATGTAACAATTTTTTCATGGAACACTACTGATACCATAGTCCCATTAAAAAAATAAATGATTGAGGATTACAAGAAAGGATACACCCTATCTTTGTATGTAGGCTTGATTTTTTTCCAAAAGGACATCCATATTGATTTCATGCGTATACCTACACATATAATATAACATTGAGATAATAGACCTTCCTATTGTAGGATTATTTTACTAATAAGAACAAACATTGTGGAAGTTATAGAGGTAAGAGAGTAGTAAAATATAGATGTTTCGTCAATATACTCCCACAAACAAAAAATATGGATAGTTCTTGTTAGGTGTAGAGTATTGACATCCAATACTGTTTAAGGTTTCACTTGATGTAATGATATGTTCAAGAACAAACTAGTGTACTTAATAGTATGATTAGTGTTAAGTTTTTAGTGTCCCTTATATTATATGACACATAAATGAGAATTTATTCCAAAATAATGTGTTTTGATGTTTGAGATTCCAGTGGAACCCCTAGCCAAATCATTTTCAATTAGATATTAACATTATTGGTTACTATATTTCAACCAACCTTTTTTTGTGAACAATGTTTATCCACAGTGAAGAAAATATTCTTTCATGAGATTTCTTTATATTAGATATGAGATCTATTGGTACATATATTTTTATAGATGGGGTAATTTTGAAATTACTACATGTTGATGCTCATTTGATTATGTAACGTGATGTCAACCCCCATCAGTGAGTGACATCCCCTAAGGTGTCGTGAGTGGTTCCCACTGTGAGATGTTGAATTCACCTACCATTTATTTAGTAGTAGAGGATATATGTGTTATGTTCTCATATGAGGGTTCACCTCATGTGATCATGGAAATGTGAAAACATACTTATAAAGGGATATAAGTTTCAACACCCTTAAGATACTGTTATTTAATTTTATTCAATTTTGCGTTATTTTGAAGTTTTCTGGTGTTTTCATTCCATTTCGAGTGTTTTATAAGGTCTTAAGGGTTCTGATGGGGTTACATAATAGATTGAAACTAATACATTCCATTCCCCTAGGAGTACACTCTATATAATTATACTTTTTGTTGTGTTTTTTATGGTAACTAGTGGATATTTAATGGGGAATGAGATTATAAGGCCCGAACCTTAAAATATTACTTAATCTTGAGTTAAATAAAGAATGAACATTGAGGATCTTTTCAGATTTACAGATGTATAGAATTAATCCATAACTATTAGCATACATCTCAAATAATAAAAATTAGAAAATTTTACTCATTATCCGCTTTTTTCATAAAAGAAAAAAAGATTTCTTTTCGTGATATAAATATTCTTGAATTCTTACTTTCTCTTTCCCTTCCTTATACCCTGTGAAAAATCATTTCAAAAAAATGGGATGAGCATAAAGAGCTTAGTACGGGTTATAAAATAAACAAATAAAACATTAGTCCATTAATACATACAAAACATAAGCTCTTTAACATACCTCCTGAAATCATAAGATTTATCAACAACACATAAAAATCATAAATCATTATGGTAAATTGTGCCATCCATATCATAATTACATTGTACATTTCACAGCTACATAGGGAGTTACATTTGTAATAACCATCACATTATATTCCCTAAATATAATTTGAGAAACATTAACTTTTACCTCTATTACGTTACCCAATTCATTGGAGAGTTATCTCGGGCTCATTCGTTGAAGGTTTATCACAGAACCACCTGTATATGTAAACAATGTCCAAGAACCACAAAATAATCATAACAAATGAACAAGAATAAAGGAAAGATAACATTTCTACATTGAAATCACAATATAACATTTAAATATATTGACATATCAATGATTTCACAAAACCATTTTCAATAAAATTTAAAACATTTAATAAAGACATTTTTGATTGAAAGTGTCACATACCACTTGGAAAATAATAAAGGAATTAACATTTTAAAACATTAATGCTCATATAAATAAATCCTAAGAACCATTTTGAAATCATATACATTAATGATAAATATTTAGAAGAATAAATATTTATAACATTTAAAACAATTTTTTAGTGAAAGAGACCCTTACCACTTGAGAACATACTTGAATAAAAATAATTTAAGAATAAAATCAAAAGAAACCTATAATATCATTAGAATAAGGAGATTCATGATATAAGTATGTCAAATGATAGTCTATACACCTTATAAGATAATAAATTAGCATAATATCAAGATATGCCACAATAAAAGTAGATTGAGATGAAGTCCCTTATGAAACTTTTGCAGCCTAACAACATCACTTAAAAATTCAAAAAATGAGTTGATAAGAGAGAAAAGGGTATCTCATCACTTAAACAATAGATGTACATAAATAAAGATATATGATAATATATCCCATCATAAGAAAATTTAAATTATAAGGCATGACATAAAATAATTCTTTCACTAAAAGGGGAGGGTGAAAGGTTCCCTTACTTTGAGTCTGAATCGTCACGCATGAACGAGTCATATCACTTTAAGGGGGCAGTAGTCCACACTTCCAAAAATGTATTTATCATATATATACACCATGAAAAGAATAAAGTTATGTTCTAAATGAAAATTACTAAGTATATAGATAAAATAAATATCATATATAATTACAGTTCCTTCATAATGTCCACCATAAGAGGTGGTTGGGGAAATCGAATAATCAGTGTTTAGTGAGACAGTAGTTCACCATCCACAGAAACAGTATGTTCTAAATCCATTAGATAAAGGTGTTTGTTAGTGTAATTTGAATCTTTATCATAACAAAATCCAAGTATATTTAGGATACTTTTGTTTTTATGAAATCAAATAAAAATAATAGAATAGGGAGTGAAGAAGTAGAATAATGGAAAGGAATTTTAGAGAAGACATTATCTCTTAAAACGAGTAACTCTCTTTGATTTGAGACAAAAGGATTTATTGAATTGCTTTAAAACTAGGATAAATCTTATATGAGGAATATATGAATGTTTTGAGATTATTGGAGTAGATTTTGGATGATCAAGGGGCAAGAGAGGTTTGATTAATGGGTTAGAGGCGATGTCCTTTTATAAGAGGGAGGAGGGGCTCTTTAGGAATGTTTGAAAGTATTATTTTATTATATAATGATTTTCGGTTTCAAAAGGTCCAGAAATATTAAATTCAAGTATAATATAAATATGAGTCAAAATAAAACCATCCAATAATAATTGGTCAGGTTTTGGATGTTTTCTAATCCTTATCTTTTTTATTTAACCCTTTTTTACTCTTATCGTTTTATCAAGAATTTAACACTTTGAGACTCAAAATAGTTACAAAAACATAACCATTATCCAAATATATAGTAATTAATAAAATTTGAGACTTATTATAATTATTTGGCCAAATATTATATTTTTTTGAATTTGACAATATTTATTAAAATATTTTATATTTTAAAATATGAATTTTGTCAATTTTGACACTATTCATATCATGACTTCTTAAAAATCCCTAAGAACCTGATTGATTCGAAAAAACTTATTTAATAAAAATATAACATGTAAATATAATCATAAATATTAATGTATGAAATAAAAATAAAAAATTTATTTATTTTAACATTTATAATATCACTTATTTGAACCATTAATAATGAAACAATCACTGCATCACAATTGTGTCATACTTACATGTATTTATTTGATGTCTAAAAATTATTAATAAAACACCATGATGTAGGAAATATAATTATCTTTCTAATGTATATTTATTGTTTATATAACCCCATATAAAAACAATATTACTAAAAGGTATATGATTATGTTACATTTTCATTAACATTAAATTAATTTTTATAAAATGTCTTTTTCACTTAAAAGTGGCACCATGGGGTCCCAAAATCGGCCCAAGGTTTCCCATGGTCGTACATGTATCATAAAATTGGTTTAGGACACGTGTTAGTGTAATTTAATATTATTATAATATTATTTTTTACCCATATTTATGAGATTTATCATTTAATGATGGTAAAAAAAATATTTATGGAAGATACTATTCATAATATATAAAAATAAAAGTAGTATATTTAAACATTTTAGACCTCCTGATTCCAAATATGGAATCCATTTTTTCAAATTAAAAATACATATGTTTCATAAATTAATTTAAAATAAATTGTTGTTATCAAAACCAAAAAGCGTGTTTTATAGAATTAAAAACTACCAAAAGATTGACATGTGTTCATGTCCAATGTCAAAGTGAAATTACTTTAAATTACCAAAATTGGATTAAATTATAAAAATATAATATAATTACACTTTAAAACCAATTAAAAGGATAGTTGAATCATATAAATAAATTACATTAAAAGGCAGTTTTGAATTAAAATACAATATTTTTCATTATTCATCAAAAAATGAACTTTATTAGAAAAATACCAAAATTTCATCCAAAGTAAATATTTATGTACTTGTTATAAGTAATAATTATATTTTTTAAAATAGGAAATATAAATGTGACAAAAACTAGATTTAAAAAAGGTTCCCCATCAAAAGGTTGTAGAACGATATTTTAAAGAATATTAGAGTATTTCATGCTTAAAATCAGATTCATTCTTATTTTAAGCCTCTAAAATTTATTGGATAAAAGTAAAAACATTTAAAAAACATGTGTAATCATATTTTAGTCAGTTCTATTCATTCCTTCCAATCAAAGGGCTAGGCATTAACTACCATTAAAAATACTAATATTATTATATTGTTTTTCAGTATAACTCAAAGTTGTGTGCAACGTATGATTTCAAAGAAACTCATTGTTGCGTGTTGATTACTCTATCAGACAAGCATCCAATCGAAAGTAAAATTAATATTTAATTCAAAAATATTAATAAATATGAAATTTTCATATTCTTTATTTACCCAGGATGTTACATATTTCCCCCCTTTTGGGAATTGCAATCTCGTAATTTTAAAATTGGGCTCGAAAACTTCATTAAAAGTCCCACATCAAAAAAAATATTAAATAAAACAATCAATTTAATATAAATAAATAAAAGTACAAAGTTCACCCAAGATAACCCATACTATCATTCCATGTATGAAAACATGGATATAGAAGATAAACTAAGTGTCAAGTTCTAATGGAGAGTGATAGAAAACATTATCAAAAGATAGTGAACAACAAGAAAACCAAAAACTTGTGACAGGTTAAATGGTCATTCATTTCCCATTTGGAAAACTAAACAGACAAAGTTTTTGTTTTATATTCAATTTCATAAATTTGGAGAATTTATTAATGAGATTGACTATATACATAAGGAAATATACTTAATTTTTAAGTAGAGATTGATACTTTAATAAGTTTCTACCAAAATTTTATCTTTTCTTTAAATGAAGGGTATTCAAGATGACTTGGTCACACTTGAAGTGCTAGAATAAAATTATAAAGAATCACATAATCCACAAAAGATGAACTATATATTTCCTCTATCTTTATACATTAACCAAAACCAAAATGGTTAGTAAAAGATTAGATAATACCCAAAGGATAATATTTTATAAAAAGAAACAGTAAACATAATCTCCAAAATTGAACAAACAATACCCAAAGTTCAACAAAGACCTTTCAATAAACAATTTTCCTTAAAATTCTTCAATATAATCCAAACTAAGATTGTAACCCAAAACTCAGAATAATTTAATCACATAGTCTTCCATAGTAAATATTAACATTTATCTCCAAATAACACCGAATGCTCTTAAAGTATCATACTACAGTGTAATTAACTGAATCACATATTCTCTATGATAGGTTAATAATTTCCATAAATAACCCAAATGTCCATATGTCCACAATAAAAACATTGATTCATCCAAAATAAAATTTCAACCATTACTCCACAAATTGAATCCCATAGTATTCTATTTTTCTTAGGCATATAGTGTTTCCCCGAAAAAGAGAACATCTTCTAAAATAACCTTTAACACTTAATGACCAAATTATTTTCCTATACTAAGGTTATCCATTTGATAAAACATATGTTTTCAAAATAAACTTATTTTTGATCAATAAAATCATTTAACTAAAAATTATTAATTGTACTAACTAGGGACATCATGTAGTCCAGTGGTAGGATATAAATCCCAATCAAACTTTGGTTGTGGGCTTGATTCCCTTAGCTTTGTTTTATGTGATGGGTTGTCACACGGTCTATGTGTTGTCCTTTTTCAAAAGCTATATAATTTTATAATGTTCCTAAAAATGAGATAAATTCCTCAAAAATGACATAAAAATATTTTAACCTCAAAGGTTATCTCATACCACGCATTTTTCATCTAAAAAGTAATAACATGTAATTGCCTCAAATTCAAGGACCAGATAAACCCTAATGGTTTTTTATACCTATATCCACAAAATAAAAGATAATTATTCCCCAATTAACATTTTTATATAACAACATAATGGTTAAAAATACTAGAAGTCTTCCAAATTAATCCCACCATCAATACATTTAAACATATCGTCATCCATAGTTCCAACATAACTCTTCAATTCCTAAAATTGAGACATCTTAATCATCAAACATTATTCATGATCCTTTATCCATGTTTTTCAATATTATTCTTCTATACTTATTTCTTACACAATAAATCATGAATAATGTTTTTAGATTTCATTAATGTCAATACATGAGCTAAGAAATAATCCATACCTTTCATAGGTTATTTTCTATTTCCTCATCTTCAATTAGAATGGCATTAGGAATTGGTAAACATAACATTATATGATCCTACAGATCCCACTCCCAAAACTTTTTTGTAGTAGATTTATTTGTATAATGACTATGCACACCATATTTAAAACATTCAAATGATCCTACAGAAAGAACTTCTTTCCCTTTTATGGATTCAACTGGATTCTTCCCTTTTCCATGGAAGGTTCTTGCTTCACAACAATCATTACCACATCTATAAAATCATCTAATCCTTTTGAATCATTTTCCTAGGTATTTCTTTCAACATTCTTGACACTTAGGTTTTTAAATATATTTAATTTTATGGTTATTACCTAAAATTCCATTGGGATTTGTTTTTCACATATATGATGCCTTAGAAAAATCACCAAGTTTCAAGTGGTTAATCATGACTTAAGATAGTTGTTTGAGAATAACCACAAGGGTTTTCATTGTATCTCACACTTCATTCAGTTTCTTATTCAAAAAATCATCATAGTTTTCTTCACATCCATTATTAATTTGGTGCCTACTATATCAAGCCATTTACTAAAACCAAAATGTTCAGTATGAGTATATCAGTGAAATCATCATATAAGATCTTATGAGGAGGGTAAACACTAGGATATACTTTTTCATGTTATCTTAAACCTATTCAATTTATCTAAAATAACTAAAACTGTTTCAAATATTCCAACCATTATGGTTATCTAAGTTATGATTAAATAATACCCTAACCTCTAATGTTATCCAAATTGACATCTGATACCAACTATAAGTCCTTAGCCTTAAAAAATTACTTAATCCTGAGTTAAATCAAGAATTACCATTGAGGATCTTTTCAGGTTTAGAGTATTAGTGAATTAGGCCATAACTATTACATTACATCTCAAATATTACAAAGTAGACACTTCTACTCAATATCCATTTTTTCATAAAATAAAAACTATTAAAAGAAAACTAGAATTATTTTCTTGATATAAATCTTCTTGACTTCTTCCTTTATCTTACCCTTCCTTATACCCTATGAAAAAAATTCAAAAACATGTGATGAGCATAAAAAGATCATTAATGGTTATAAAATAATGAAATAAAGCATTATTCCATCAAAACATACAAAACATAAGATCTATAAAATACCTTATGAAATCATAAGATTTATAAATAACACATAGAAATCATAAATCATAAAGGTAACTTGTCGAATCCATATCATACTATTTCGGGTTGGTCTCGAAACGCCCAACGGTTCTACATCCGATGACGCGTGGACCTGATTTCCAAAGGCAGGCGTTCGTCGAGAGATTTGGATAGCAACATTTAAGAACTCACATTGGTCGAGAGGATGGGAATTCGGGCTCATCGCACCCTTTTGGGGGGAATTATTTCTTGTTCCGGGACTCTCTTATAGATTTAAGACTTATTCATATGTTCGCGAATCTTTTGTTTATACCCAAGCCTAGCATCCACAGATTTCTCCTTGTTGGAATTGGTTAGCTGAATGCAGGGGTCCGGAATCATTTAGGCCGGAGGTTTACCATCCCACATTGCATTAATGACTCTAAAGAATTTGGACACATTGAGACGGTTCTAGGAGCAGCTCGGTGAACCGATGTGAGGATAGTCAGATCGATCGATTGTTGGGCTTGAACCTTAGGGAGGCTTCCTACGTACCATGCCTAGGAGACAGGGATCAAAGTCCACATAGTTCAAATCGGGGTGTCGGAGAACCAATGTGAAGATGGACCTGGGGGTCCGATTGTGATCGGGCTTGAACCTCGTGGAGGCTTCCTACGTACCATGCCTTAACATGGATCAAAGTCCTCGTAGATCACATAGGCTTGGGTCTTACACTCTGAGGAGGCCCATGTTGATATATTGTGGCTTACACTCTGAGGAGTCCCATAAGAGGATGTCATGGTGGATGCTTACTCTAATCCCACATGAGTCATGCTCGGTGTGAGAAACAAGAGGCGGCAGGGACCAGATGATCACGTCGCGAAAGATGCGTTCGTGAGAAGTGGAGTGGGGCATACACATGAGGGCGGCCCATAATGTCGGGTCTTACTCCATGATGGACGCCCATGGAGAAAAAGCGTACCGGGAGAGGGAAAGGGTTGATCCTGTGCCCGTCACCTCTCTTGTTCCCCGAGGAAGTACCGAGGTGCATGGGGATGGCTGCCTTCATATGGGTATGTTTCCCCCTCTCTGGGGAGGGGAGAAGTGCCCGAACGCCAAAGCGTGCAGTCCCCCATCCTGGCGAGTAGAGGTAAAAAGGGGGCTCTCAAGCTCAGACCCCGCATTACCGTGGGAATGTGAACCCATGCATGCTTTGGGAATCCGCCCAAGGGTCGGGGAAACCCCTTTTCCCCTATTTACCGTGGGTATGTGAACTCAAAATGGCGCACTGATGTGACTGAGGGTTACACTACATGCATCCAGTGGATTTGGTGGAGGCCTCGGCTCGGGGCCGATGAGTAGGCCAATAAGGATGTTTCGAAGGATCAGGTCGGATTGGAATTGGAAGGATTTTACTTGGCTCAGGGAATGGGAACTCTGATTGTTTTGGCAGGCCACACAGGGGTATGGGTGGTGGTTCCCTTCGTGTAGGGAAGTGCTTTGCGGCTGGAGAGGCCATTCACAAGCCAGGGTGGCCCGCAGACTGATTGGCCATCCACGAACCAGGAGGGTCCGCGGACTGATTGGTCGTCCGCGAACCAGGAGGGTCTGCAGACTAATTGGCATCTCGCGAACCAAGAGGGTTCGCAGCTTTGGGTTTGGTCTGCGTACAAGGTTGGTACGTTGAGGGGTCAACGCGAGTAGCGGCAGCCAAGGGCGGTGCTGGCTGGAGGCTCGTCGTTTGAGGCTTCGCCCACGTAGGAGGGTGCTACGCGGTGCAGCGAATCGGAAAAGAGGTATAAACTCCCTGGTCCGCAGGGAGTACATCCACGGAGGGACCCTGGTTCGCCGTTGTCTCTTCTTTGTTATTTTAAGTTCACGGTTCACCAAGTTATTATGTGTTTTTGGTTCCTTATTAGTTCATTCCCAGTTTCATACCTGCTCTGGTTCATGAACTGGAACTTCTGAAATCCTAATCCTTCCTTTGAAATCCTTCCACCCAAATCTGACTGATCTCCTCTCCGTTCTCCTAATCGTCTGAATATTAATCTTCTTCCTCTTCCCCCTCAGTCTCCTTTTATAGAGTGGGGGAAGAGATGTAAATGTGGTCATGCGACACCTTTTGCGGAGGCCCATGACCGAAAACCCAGTTTACGGCTGACTTGGTCAATCCGTGACTCACGGTGAGCACTGAGTGTGTCTCCTCCACAAATCGAACTCGGGGAGTGCTTCGCGGCCGCGGAGGGTTCCACCTCCATTTCGCGAACGACAGTGTAGGCAGTTTGGGCTGGCTGACGCAGATCGCGGCTGGGGCGGTCCAGAATGGTGAACCGGGTTGGCGCCCTTTCCGCCTCGCAACCGTGGAAGATCTACGCCTCCATCTCGCGAACGATGACGGTCTGCGGAGGAGGGACGCTTCGCACAACCGGCTGTGCATCGTTAACATTAGACCGGTCAGTGGACCGGTTCATCCTTCTCCATCCTTGAGTATTTTCAACATTTTCCCAATACTTTTGAGAGTAAATTGGGTAGAATCTCCCTTGAGTTAAAGGGGGTCATCATTCTCCTTTACGGAATTTTCAGGACCCTACAAATTCCCCCCATCGGAATGGGGTCTGATCGGAATGAAGAGGAGACTATTCTGATGTAGAGTGGTCCTAAAACTCGGGTGGTTCATAGTAGAGAGGTGGACCCGGTTGGGTACCATGCCTATAAATATGGAGGGCCCTTCATTTTTGTTCTACCGAATTCTTCACAAATACCAGCGCTCCCTCGCTTTTTTGCCTCTGCGTGCTAGTTCCTTCACGAAATGCTTCGTTCGCGAACCGGCTACTACTTCTGCGAGCCATTCCTCGTTCGTGTCATTCTTCATCCATGGACCAACGTCCCAGCCTCGAACTAACACTTTTAATTAATTAAAAATTAAGTCACGACGGGCCGCATAGGAACATGCTTCGCGGTTTTGGTGCTCCGCGGTTTTGATGAGCCGTGGTTTCGATGCTCCGCGGACTAAAATCTTCTGAACTTTAAAATTTATAATTATTTCTAACTTAACCACTTAAATTCAGGATTGAAATTCTACAGAGAAACCTGGCCCGTAGTTTTCTGGCCAACGCTCTGCGGGCTAGAGTATCATGAACTACATCCTCGCAGGGTTTGTTCGTGGGGTGTCGTTATCGCGAACCAACTTTCGAGGTCTCCTCGTGGATTTTTCTATGAAGCTTGGAAGGATACCTCTGAAAATACATGGTATTTTTTCCAACATTTATTATTTTTGGGCTAACCATTTGTTTTCTTTTTTTGTGCAGGAGGAAAATATGGTTCCCCCTTGTTCTGCACCTAGGCCTGCCGCCGAGCCTCTCTCAATTGGCGATCAACGCCTGAAGGACATGGCCAGCTCTGTTCAGTATGGAATCTGCCACTCCCCACTGTCTTCATTTCTTGCCGGATGACTCCCCAATTCAAAGTAGGAGTACCCCTTTTCTAATAGGCTTCCCGCCTATGGGTTCGTTTTGTTGTTCGATACCACAATTATGGTACCATCCCGTGACAACAATCATGAAGCGTGGGTATTTACTACCACTATCCCTCGGTTCGTGATACCTGTTAGCGGGCAGCCTGCCCTGAGGGATACATCTATCGGATCTATTCTGAATCACCTTCCAGTATCTCCGACAGGAGAACAACGCTAACATGAAGGAACAATTCACTGCTATCGGAGCACTGCCCGCAATTCCATGGTAAGCGACCAGCATGGCTGGCCAGCGAATCGGGACCTCCGGTCGGGAGGAGCATTTAAGTTTTTTTATTGGGGGTGGCCCTTCTGGGTCCTCCAGAGCTGTGCAGAGTTCGAGGCAGAATTGAAAGTCGTAGGCTTGTATGAAGCTACCTGGGTGTCCCAAACCTATACGTACCGGCCTCAAGCCCTTTCCAGGCAACTTATGAGATGTTGGATCTTGGGCACCAAAACCTTCCATCTGTTCTATAGGGAGGTGGGAATTAGTCATTGGGATGTCTTTCATACTTCAGGGGTCCCCATTGTTGGGGGTATGTATGAAGAATTCATGCCTTCCCCCTTCTGTGTGGGACGATTAAGGTTTAACCCCTCCCTTGGTGAATCGGCTCATTGATATGACCCAGGAACGTTCGAAGGATACATCTCTGAAAAATCTTGTCCTTGGTCATGAGGAGCATCTGAAAGATACTTCTTTGAGACAGCTTATCCCATATCGCGACTAGATCAAGGCTTTTTCCAGATAGATCCAGTCTGTAGCTCTTCCACGTAGGCCCACGACCTTCCCTACAATGGAGTCTCGAAAGTAGAGGGGCAGGTATTGGCTGAACCTGGAGTAATGCCAATTCAATGACTGTTTCTAGGAGCTTATCTCGGATGTCGATCGGCTGCTTCGTCTGGCGGAATTCCTGGCCATGTTTTTGAGCGGCTGGCTACTGCCTATACGCGAGTCTAGCAGCGTGCGGGTCTCTAACGTTATCATGGCGGCATAATTGGATATCGGAAAAGTTATCAACTTAGTCATCCCAATACTGTACAGGATTTATTAGTTGCTCGGTAATATTACTAATTGGAGCCGGCCAAACTGAGTGGCCGGCCCTTTTCAAATTCTCTGGGGATGGCTAGGCGTACACATCAAGAACTGCTACACCTTCATCAACCCTCTTCAGATTCCAGGCACCACACTTCGGCTATACTTGAAACTGACCAGCGGGGTTATGCACGAAGAGTGGGCGACCCAAGAGAAGGATAATAAATAGATAGTTCAGAACAGGCGTCTGATATCGAGTTGAATCTCGAATTATGATCATTTCAATTTCCATCCATTTTCTTCCCCAACTGGTGTAATCATGAATACCATAACATAGGAGTTTGTCAAGCAGGTATACCTCTTTTCCCTCCGAGAGGGTGTTCTGGTAGCTCTTATTGGCGGGGAACTGATCTACGAGGGGTATACGCCCTGCTGATTCGGGCGTCAATTTGGCTGCGTCCAGGCATTGTGTCCTCCCGCACTCAATGGTGCCCACGATAACCATCATTTAATGGTGGCCAGACAACTGTGGTTAATGTTTACCAGGGAGGTTACCGGAAGTGAGATTATTACCCCCATGCTTGCAGACTCCACACCCTTCTTATCCAAGAATTATGCTGACTCCTAGGTACAATCATACCCAAATGGTCAGCTAGGGACGTTGGTGCCTACCATCTCAAGTCCCAAGACATCAAAGAGAAAGAGGAAGCAGAAGGGGGATGGTGCTTCAACAAGGCTGGGAAAAATCCTTCGCCACCCTGCTGGTCCTGTGCTTCTGGGGAAGATTTTAACAGACAGAGGTGTATCCTATCATGCCCTCGAGGCTTCCCGAAGGGGGTTGATTATTTCTGCAGATGCTACCTTTACGACGGCCTGGGGACAATGGGAAGAATTCAAAGGTCGATCATCCTTTCGTATCCAGTACCCCCATTCTCTATTGAAGTACCTTCAGGAATCAGAAGTGGCATTTGACAGGTTGGGCTACATATCCTCCTCTGTCAACATCCTTTATGACGTGGACCCAGACCAGGTCAATCGGTATCTTTAGGATCTCAAAGCCTATATTTACGCGTGTCAGGGTTACGCAGTATTAACCCACCGAGTACATGCCATGCTGCACCCGGTGACTGGCGAGAATGGGGAAGGAAGTGACCACTCTTCAGGGGCGATGATTTCGATGATCTCCCTGTCATGGCTGAAGCAAGGGAATTCCCCTCCCTACCTGTGAGGTCTCGTCCACAGGTACCCCCAGAGAGTTCTAGGGTGGTGGTGAGATCCGGAACACAAACATAGCCATTGGCACCCCTACCAGACTCTACCACTACCTGACCCTCTCAGGCTCATCCTTCTAGGCTAGTTATTCCCATTATGGCCTCATTCCCAGACGCATGGAAGATTTGGGATGAACTGAGGGTTAGGGGCTCAGATGAAGAAGTTTGGGCATCACTCCAAATGAGCCCTCTCGAGCTCCTAGGTATTCGGGTTATCTTTTCTCCACCACACCTTCAGTTGGAAGAGGATTTGAGTGACATAGTCGCGTCATTGAAGGAGATGGACGCATACGTGCCCTCACTCTGAAACCAGCTCTATGGGACCACCCAGGTGTCCATGATGATTAGAAATCCCGAATTATCTGACCCTGAAGAAGAGGTTGCTCTGCTCACCCATTCTGACTTTCCTCCTCCTTTATTGTGGAGGTTCTATGGTTTCTTCCTTTTGTGCAGGGTGCCGAAGAATCTTAGGGGGTAATTCCCTCTCCGAAGTAAACTCCCAGTGGTACCGCAGCAGGTGAGAATATTCTTTCGCCCATGTGGGTCATCGAAGAGGGGTCCCCTGGCGTAGCTGAGCTCATGGAAGCGACCATTGCAGACCTAGATAGGGTCTTCCCTCCTCCAGCTCCTCCCAGAATTCTGGGCGAACTGTCCCCTGGGAAGATCCAGAGATGGAAACAGGCTTTCCATTTATCGGGACGGCTCAGATAGGGGACGTCGGGTAATCATGACATCTCGTTTTCTCAATTGTTGACTTGCATATTCTGACTCTGCCAGTCATTAAGTGTTTTGTCGTATGGTGGAGGGCCACTCAGGGATCTGGCTGCGGCTACCCAAGTGGTCATACCTTCTGCCTCCTTTCCATTTGCGGAATCACCTGTAGCCACGCCTGGGTGCGATGAGATGGTGGTCCCTGCTGGAGGTTCTAGCGATATAGATGATTTACTCCCACCTTCATTAGTCAAAGGTACGTCAGAGGAGGAACTGCTAGTATTTGAGACTCCTGCTGATCAAACAGCCCTTTCAATTACAGAGGGAAATGAGGCACCCGTGATCATTGAGGGGCCTCCAAATCTGAAGGGGCCTGCCACCTCAGACCCAATGGATCCTGTGGTGATGGAGGAAGAGCCTTCCATTAGCCCAGTTGTTGGAAATCATGAGCGGGCCATTATCTTGTTTACCGGGGGAGTGATTTCCCTGAGCTTGGTCTCTGTAGTGACCACTTGGGGACAGCTTTCGAAGCTGCTGGCCTCGGGCAAGGACATAGGTCCTGGACCCCTCTGGGGGCTCCCCAGACTCCCTTACCTCTCAATGATGTGGCATCTTTTTCGAGTGGTCGTCGCGGCAGTGCAGAGCTTGAGGATTCCGATGCCTTGACGATCAAAAGTCGGTTTCCCGATCGCTTGCCACTGACTCCTTTTTCTTCCCTTTTATAATTAGGGGTACTTATATGTCTTATTGACTCTCGGGCTTTGGGACCACAACCTTTGGCGCTGACGATTGTGTCTTCAGACCCAACTGTGCCTATGACCACAACTGTCGGGGGCGAATTTTCCGCAGTGCCAGAGTTTGTGGGTGAGGCCACATCGGGTCTCCCCTTGGTGACATTTGTTTCTGAGTACGTATCTTCATCTGGGAGTGACTCTGAGCCTGATCAAAAAGTCCTCTCCAGTCATCGACATTCTCGCCAAAGGGCTTGGGAGAAAATTTGGAGACTGATTTCTCAGATGCCCCTAGCCGAGATGCTGATCAGATTACCGAAGCTGCAAAATCTGTTTATGCTGCTAGGATTTGACGGCTTTGACAACCATGGTATTTATGACATAGTCAAGTAGGTGGTTTTTGATCGGGAGAGGCTGGGTGGTTTTGAATCTCGCTTTTCTGCTACCCAATCTGATGCCTACCTTTCCTCAACTTGATAGCTTTTCCTAACAGAGGCTCATGATCACGCCGGGGTAGTTGCGAGAATCCAGAGAGAAGTTACTGAGCAGTGTTCTCAACTGGAGGTGATGAGGAATGAGATACAGAGGCTACAGTTAGAAGGGTATACCGTCGCTGCCATAATTGAAGAAAGGGAGTGGCGGATGGAGGAGGAGATGAAGGTGATCACAGAGGAGGCCCAGGAGGCGGAAGAGTTGCGGGATGATATAGAAGCTGAAACGGCCTTACTGCAGAATCTCTCTCAAACAATCGAGGATTCTCACCAGTGTCTTATACAACTCTATGAATCTACTGAAAACCTCCTATAATAACCTTTCACACCAGAGGAGGCTCTGGTTTGTGGATGCCCTTCCTACAAACTTTGTTATCGCACAAAGAAATTTTTTTCCTGAGTGCTCTTGTCGTCTTCTCCTGTGATAGAAATTATTTGGCATGATCGCTGCATATGTTAATTCCCCAAATATAGAATAATCAGAGTTCAAGACCATTGATAAAAAATAAAATGAGCTCTTAAATTTTCCTGGACCCTGGGATCCATTGAGCATAGTTTTACTATTGTTGGGGTTTTGTAGAGAATCCCCACAAACTTTTTGTATTTTCTGTTAATGCCCTTTTTTTTCCTGGGTCCTTTTAGTGTGGACCTAGGGGGTATGGCCCGACTTTTTATTAGGTCTCCCTTTTCGGGTTTTCGGCCTAACAAACTTTGTGAATCTTTTCTTGGATGGTTTAATGTCCCGCCGTCAAGACCATAATTACTAATGTTTTAGGTCGAACATCTTTGACCAGATATAGTGGGGAAAGGGACCCAATGAGGTTTAGCTAATTAAAAGATGTCCCAATACTCATCAGACGCACGTGGGGGAACATGTTTAAATTTGAAAGACATGCAGGGCATGTTTCAAGGCATGGGATCCGCGTCGGCGTACAGAGGTAGGAGGAGCATCGCCAAAGGAAATCTTGCCTTTGGTATACTGGCTAGGGGAGATCAATATGCAGAGCCCCTGAGGGCATGGTATGCATAGTCATGCAAAGGTGTATTTAAGTCAATGACTCTCCATTTCTAATGGCCATAGGACTTCATGAAAGTCAGTCTTATGGAAACCACCATGGGTGGCTTGGAGAATTATGAAAACCACCGGGGGTGGCTTGGAAAGGGTATGTGACGTATGAAAGGTTTTGAGGACATATTTATCAATCTGGAGTGTGGAAGAAAGGTTCATTTCCTACGAATTTATCTAGTGTATAGGATAGTTGGGGATTGGTGTAGTTTAAAGTCATGCAGCTGGGACATCATCTAGAATGGAATGACTTCTCCCGGTCCTCGGTAATCTTGTCAGAGACGTTCCACTGTATTTAGGCAGGGTTGTGAAAGAGGTTGGTAAACTATAGCTTAGAGGGTTTCCAAATCCCGAGATAGACATGGGGGCTAAGAGTCCAAGAGGCGTACGGAGAGAAGCATTGCCTAAGGAAGTTCTGCCTTTGGTAGACGGGCAAGGGGATATCAATATGAAGATCTGCTGAGGGCATGGTATGCATAGTCTTGCAAAGCCATCCCTAGGTCAATGATTTTATTCCCCCAATAGCCAAGAAACTTCTGGGAAGTTTGAGATTCGGGATCGCCAGGGGTGGATTATGAGAGTTTTCCTTTTCTGAGTACATAGTATGGTTTATGATGAGAGGGTGCCTAGATACAGGGGAAACATCTAGACTACACTTCCCGAGAATGGGTGAAGTAATCCCTTCTCACGCGGGTGTGAGATGGTGTCCTGTGCTGGTCTGACCCATGCACTGAAGGACAGAGAAGAGCCTCTATTCCTTACTGAACCCATGACGATTTTTACCATGCAGTTTAGCATCATGCGGTAAAGACGAAGAGCACCATTAAAGGAGGCTATGCAGTTTAACACCATGCAACAAGGACGGGGGGCATTTTTTTCTTTTATAATTCTGTGCAATTTAACGTCGTGCATCAAGGCCGATTGACCATGAAATTTAATTTCGTGCGGTAAGGATGAGGAGAATTATTAAACCAGTTGAAATGCTTGTTGTTGGAGGCATTCCCCTTGGTGTTTAATGCTTGGTCTTTGCAGCCTTACTTCAGGCGTCCAAGATGTGCTCCTTTCCATTTGACATCAGGCAGTAAGGACGTAGTTAAAAGGGTCGCTCTTGATTAGAATGTAAATGGGCCTGAGTATCCTTGCATGTCCAAGACGTGGAGGGGGGTTGATGGTGTAAATCATGGTTTCGGGGGTTCTTGGATCAGGAGAGATGACATGGAGGCTCTGGGGATGGTAAGAGTACGGATCTAGGAAGAGTATTGTCCAAGGAAATCATGCCTCTGGTAGATGAGCCAGGGGCTATCAATATGCAGATCCGTTGAGGGCATGGTATGAATAGTCATGAAAAGGTGTCTCTGGGTCGATGTCTTTCCACTTCTGATGGCCATGAATTTTTATGAAGATCCGAAATTATCCGGGCCACAAAGTATGTCATAGGATAAATAAATATCTGGACATTTCAGGGATATTCATCCCTGGTTGCTGTTAAAGATTAGAGAGCTCCCTGTGCTGATTTATTTTGCGCGTGGGGGTGTACCTTCACTCCATGCAGTTTAACGTCATGTGGAAAGGACGACGTACTCCTAGTTTAGCCATCATAGATCTTGGACCATTGGGTGACTATTGTTGCAGTCACTCAAAGGATAACTGGGTCAACATGCTCTGTTATATTTGGAACAAGGTGGGGGATGGAGGTCTTAAACTGTAACTTTGAGTTTTCCCGGATCAGGAGGTATGGTGTGGGGGCTCTGAGGCCGGTAAGCGTACAGATCTAGGAAGAGTACCGCCGAAGGAAATATTGCCTTTGATGGACGATCTAGGGGATATCATTATGCAGAGCTACTGAGGGCATGGTATGCATAGTCGTACAAAGGTGTCCCCGGGTCGATAACTTTCCACTTTCGATGGCCATGAATGATTACGAGAATCCGAGATTTCTCATATTATAGAGTTCGGCATGTGGGGAAAATGGTGTCTGAGTATACAAGAAACATATTCACTGGAATTGGTCATTGAGTCAAAGTAGCCTAGTCCTGGATTGATGTTTGTTGATGCAGGTCGCTATGTGAACCACCGGTGGACACATAGGCTAGCCAGGTAGGGGTACCCTGGCAACATTTGGATGTGAAAAGGGGAATGAACTTGTAAACCACTACTCCATAATTTTTTGGATCGGGAGATATGATACGGGGGCTCTGAGGCCGGTAAGCGTACGGAGCTAGGAAGATTGTCGCCTGAGGAAATCTTGCCTTTGGTAAACGAGCCAGGGGCTATCAATATAAAGAGCCACTGAGGGCATGGTATGCATAGTCATGGAAAGGTGTCCACGGGTTGGTGAATTTGCGCTTCTGATGGCCATGGATGGTTATGAGGATCCGCAATTATCTAGGTCGTGGAGTCTGGTGTATGAAGAGGATGAATCCAAATGCACCAACAGTATTCCTTTCCCCTTTCACCCTATATCTTGGGTGGGTGACATCGAAGTCCGTGCAGTTTAATGTCATGGGGTGAGGAAAAACTCCGGGCAGTTTAACACCATGCGGTGAGGACGAAGGTGACCCGACGTGAAAGGAAAGGGGGGTCTGCACAGTTTAACGTCAGGAAGTGAGGATAACTTCCGTGTAGTTTAACGTCATGTAGTAAGGACGAAGAATACAACCCGTGCAAGTTTGGTCCATACACGGGGGGAAGGGGTCATTTTTTTCTTTTGTGGTGGCTGGGCCAGGGTGTCAAATTATGGCGTCACTACGTATCATGTGTGGGTAGGAATCAAGCCTCACGTAGTTCTCTGAAATATGATACACCCCGTGAAGGTCTGGTCCGTACACAGGGGAAAGGGAATTTTTAACATTATTTTCATTCGGGAGTGGCTGGGCCGAGATAGGGGATCCCGGCGTCACTACATATCCTACAAGGGTAGGAATCAAGCCGCATGTAGTTCTCTGAAATCCGTGCAGTTTAACGTCATTCGGTGAGGACACAAAAATACACCTCGTGCAGGTCTGGTCCACATACGGGGGAAAGGGAGCATTCTTAACTTTTATTATCCATGCATTTTAACGTCGTGCAGTAACTACGATATACTCTTAGTTTAATGTAATTAATTTTGGACCATTGGGTACTTGGAAGTTTAATGTCATGCCGCTCGGATGAAGAATGCACACCACGCAAGTCTAGTTAATACATGGGGGAAAGGGACATTCTTAACTCTTGTTATCCGTGAAGTTTAACGTCATGCGGTAAGGAAGAAATGCTCTTAGTTTAATTTCATAGAGTTTGGACCATCGGGTGCTTGGCAGTTTAATGTCATGAAGCTCGGACGAAGAATGAACCCCATGAAGTCGGGTTCATACATGGGGGATAGGGAAATTATTAACTCTTTTTATACGTGTAGTTTAATGTCGTGTGGTAAGGAAAAAATGCTCTTAGTTTAAGGTCATAGATTTTGGACCATTGGGTGCTTGGCAGTTTAACGTCATACAGCTCAGACGAAGAATACACCCCGTGCAATTATGGTTCATACACGGGGGAAAGGGACATTCTTAACTCTTGTTATCTGTGTTGTTTGACGTCGTGTGGTAAGGATGAAATTCTCTTAGTTTAAGGTCATAGAGTATGGACCATTGGGTGCTTGGCAGTTTAACGTCATGCCGTTCGGACGAAGAATGCACCCCGTTCAAGTCTGGTTCATACACGGGGGAAAGGTACATTCTTAACTCTAGTTATCCATGTAGTTTAACATCGTGTGGTAAGGAAAAAATGATCTTAGTTTAAGGTCATAGAGTTTGGACCATCGGTGTCTTGGCAATTTAACATCATGTAGCTCAGACGAAGAATAGTACACCTTTAGTTATTATGTGAAATACTTCTTCAGGAATCTCGCATTTGTTGGAGCAGTTGTAAATTGTCTGTCCATGGAGATCAGGGTATATGCTTCGTCGGAGTAGACCTTGTGTACAACGTATGGTCCCTCCCACTTGGGCTCTAGCTTTGGAGGCTTCTTGTCGGGTATCATTGGGTTTTGGAGGACCAACACTAATTCTCCTTTCAAGAAAGACCAAAGACGAACCTTTTTGTTGAAGGCTCGTGCGATCCGGTTCTGGTATAATTCGAGATGGTGTGAAGTGTGCAATCATTTCTCATCTAGCTATTCCAATTCACCTATCCGATTTTATGATTTATCATCATTGGATAATTGATCACAGATGGCAACACGGAGTGAGGGAAGTTGGAGTTCAATGTGCAGGACCGCCTCTGTGCCGTACACAAATGAGTACGGGGTAGCCCGAGTAGCGATGCAGGATGTGGTTCGATAAGCCCACAACGCATGGATAAGTTTATCCAGACACGACTTCTTGTATTTTTTCACCATTTTCTAGAGAATATTGGATAGGGTCTTATTGAAAGCCTCTATCTGTCCATTGGCCACTGCATGGTAGCAGGATGAGTGGTTAGCCTTAATACCGTATTCTTGGTATAATTTCTCCAATTCAGCAGAGAAGAATTTGGTGTCGTTATCTGTCAGTATGGTATGAGGGACACCAAATCTGGTGATGATATTGGTCTTTACAAAGCTGACAATGCTTCTCACCCCGACTTCCTTAAGAGGTAAAACTTCTGCCCATTTTGAAAAGAAGTCGGTTGTTCTGAGGATATACTTTAGCTGTTTGGTTGTGGCAGAAGGATATGGACCCATGACGTTCATCCCCCAGACAGAAAATGGCCAGGAGTACTTGGATTGATGAAGTAACTTCGGGGGTTGGTGAATGAAGTTGGCATGAATATGGCATGAGTGGCATTTCTCGGTAAAATGCTCGCAGTCTTGTTCCACTGTGGGCCAATAGTACCTGAGCCTCCGAAATTAATGGGAAAGCTTGGTGCCTGGATTATGTGTTCCACATACTCTGGCATGCCCTTCAGTCATGACGCTGGTGGTTTCTTCTCCGTCAATGCATCTGAGGAGCACTCTGTCGAGGCCTCATTTGTAGAAGACCTCTTGCTGACCCGCACCACTATATAGGACAAATTTGATTTCCCTTCTCTGTATTTGCTCTCATTCAGCCATGTCTGATGGAAGTTCTCCCCGTTGAAGGTAGTTTGCAATGGGGGTCATCCAACTGGTGGCAGGAGCATATGGCTCAGGAACAGGACTGACTTCATGGATTTCCTCTGTCTTGGTCTGAACATATGGCAAGACTATTCGGCGGTGAGCAATACTGATGATTGTTTCATCCCGGTCTGGGTCAGCCAGGACTGTGGCTGCATTGGCCATTTCATCGGCTTGGGCATTCTGAGACCAGGGAATATATATCAACGTTGGTCTTGTGGAAAATTCCGTCATTAACCCTTGTACGTGGTCAAACAGGGGGATCAGCTACTCCTTTTTAATAGAATAGTCACCATTGACTTTCTCAATGACCAGCTCTGAGTCACCTTTTACCTTAAGGTGTCGTACTTGTGCCTAGAGTGCGAGATCTAGGCCTGCAATGAGAGCTTGATATTCCACTTCATTGTTTGTACATCCCTCTGACAAGAGGAAGGAGTATCGCAAGACTACCTTTTCTGGGGACACGAGTATTATTTCCAAACCCACTTTGTTGAATCTAGGATCCTCCATCCTCTTCCCGGTTGGGCTTTGGGAGGCACCGTTGAAGTACATTTCCCATGCTAGGAAATCCTCTAGAACCTCGAAGATGTCTTCATCAGGAAACTTGGCGTCCGGTGTAGTGGTCCCTGTTGAAAGGTGCTCTACCAGAAAGTCTACTAATGTCTGTCCCTTGATGGCTTTTTGAGGCACAACCCAGATGTCAAACTATTGCAAGATGACCGCCCATCGGGATAGGCATCCGGTTAGCATCAGGCGGCAGAGGATGTACTTAAGCGGGTTACTCCGCGAGATGAAATGACTTCATGATGCTGTAGAATATGTCATAGCTTTGGAACTGTGAAGACCAAGGCCAAACAACTCTTCTCGATATTTGAGTATCGAGTCTCAGTATCAATCATGGTTCGACTGAGGTAATAGAGACTATTTTCACTGCCCACTTCATTCTTTTGTGCGAGGATGGATCCCATTGATTGCTCTAAGGATGTCACATATAAGATGAGAGGTCTTCCTTCAACTGGGGGCATGAGCACCAGTGGGATTAATAGGTACGTCTTCAAGTTTTCGAACGCCTCTTGGCAGTCATCTGTCCATTGGTATGTGACCCCCTTCTTCATTAACCTGGTGAAGGGAAAACATTTTCCTGGATGGTTGGCTATGAACCACCTAATATAGGCTAGGTGTCCTTGGAATCCCCTCAACTCAGTGAGATTTTGGGGAGGTGGTAACCCAAGGATAGCCTTTCTCTTCTCAGGGTCGACTTAGATGCCATGATGGCATACGACGAAGCCAAGGAATTTCCTTGAGGTAACCCTGAAGGCACACTTCAAGGGTTTCATCTTCAAGCTATGCTGTCAGAGTTTGTTGAAGACGGTCCCAAGGTCTGACAGGTGATCCAAGCACTGTATGGACTTGACAACCAGTTCATCCACATAACATTCAACAAATTTCCCCAGGAACGGTTTAAAGATTTGATTCATGGCATGATGATATGTGGCACAAGCATTCTTGAGATCAAAGGGCATGACCCTGTAACAAAATACCCCTTGAGGGGCCCTGAAGGTAGTGGATTCTTTGTCTTCTCGGGCCATCCGGATTTGGTTATACCCGAAATATCCATCCATGAAGGATAGATCCTCATACTTGGCCGTTGCATCGAATAATAACTTGGTGACCGGGACCGGGAAATCATCTTTCGGACAATGCCGATTGAGATCTCTGAAATCAATGCAGACACGGATTTTCTCGTTCTTTTTCTTAACGGGGACGATGTTGGCCAACCAAATGTGGTACTGGACCTTCTGAATAAATCCTGCTTTAATGATCTTATCGACTTCAGCCTCTATTTTGGCGGAATGTGAGGGATGTGTCCTTTTGGCGGCCTTTTTATAGCCCCAGTGGTCTTCTGGAAGACCTAGGTGATGTGTCGCCACTTCGGGATCGAGTATCAGAATTTCTATGTAATTACAGGCAAAAACATCCTGATGTTGCCTCAGGAAAGAGGTATATAACTCGTTCTCCTCAGGGGACATGGATGCACTGATGAGAGTAGGCCATGGATCTTCCTCGGTACCCAGGTTTATTTCCCTTAGCTTGTCCACCGTGGTGGAGATACCCTCCTCAAATGCGGGAGGTGCATCCCAGAGAACTTCCTCCTCTTCTTCTCCCAAGTCCTCATCTTCTTGATCCGATGGGGGGAAAGTTTCTTGTCTGAGCCTTTGAGGGTTTTAGGGAGAGGCATCGTGTGCATCCCCGCTTGAGTATTCGTCCCCAGATCGAGGGTTGGAGGACGTTCCTACATTATCTTGCTCAGCCATCATGGATGAAGTCATGAGTACATCCGAGTGTGTGTCCGTACTTGAACTCCTACTCTCAACATGGTTGATGGGCAGGACATAAACTCTGCCAAGATGTATGAGGGGGTCATCAAGAACCATTTCCAGTCCATTTGGAGTGAGGATCCAGTTGACACCATCGACCAAAGGCTTCTTTTTCTTTTTCTCTTAGAACCCGGAGTCAATGTAATGTGACTCAGAGAGCTCTAAAGGGGCCTTTTTGGTGTGAAAAGATCCACTTTTTCCATTGATGAAGTACTTGATACACTAGTGGTAGGATGAAGGAATGGCCATGTGCTTATAGAGCCACGACCTGCCCAATAGGGAATTGAATGTTGTTCTCTACTGGACCACCATAAATTCCATGTAGGCTACCAGGTCACCAAAATGGGTCTTTAGCTTAATTTTTCCCATTGGTTTATTCTCACTCTTATCGTAACCCAACAGAGTTGTTTCTGAGGGAATTAGGCCATCCTCACTGTAGCCCAACTTATGAAGTGTCCCTAGGGGAAGGAGGTTAACTCCAGATCCATTGTCTATAAAGACTTTCTGGATCTCAATACCATTCAGTGTGCCGAACACATATAGTGGTCCGATGTGTCCTTTCATGATGGAATATTTATCCTGATCGGTGAAGGAAATCACCGCATTACATTCATCCAGGTCAGTCTCCATCCAGTAAATCTCGGTGGCAGCTACCTCGGCTTGAAACTCTTGGGGGCTGATCAAAGATTCTACAAGCGCTTCTCTGAGGTCTGCTGACAGACCTAGGGCATCGAGGATTGACAGCTTGGCTGGTACCAATGCCAGCTGCCTAAGGATATCGTATTTCTGCTCCAGTGGTCGACGCATCTCCATTGGCGGGAAAGTCTTAGCGGGTGCTTTAGGGGCTAGAACATTTGACGAGGAGGGACCGGCCGCGGGGTCGGATATCGATGGTGTTCCTGCATTTTGATGACATGGCCCGGCCGGCCTGTTTGTGCGCACCATGCGACCAGACACTTTCTCCTCCTCTGGTGGGTATCATAGAATAATAGGGCTAGAGTGGCTGCTTGTGGAGGTGGAGGGAAATTCTTTCTTCTAATGATTCTGTTGAAGGGCTCTCCCATGGGTTTCCGCGATATTAATAGTTTGGGTCGAGGTCCAACTGTAGGGTTGGTTTCGGTCGCGGCCGCATCTCCCCTGGTATCCCCTACCTCTGATATTCCTCCTCCCGGCTCCTCGTGCTAGGAACTCGGGTTCATAACTCTACCCTTCGTCAGCGGAAAATTCCATGAGATAGATGACGTTAATAGAACCAAATATTAGCTCTTCATCCTCTAACAGGTCAACCTGGTCGGTTGTCCCTAATGGTGTCATATGGTGGGTTGGTGCCCATGGCACCAAATTCTAGGGAATATAATATTCCAGGGTTGGGACAAACTTTGGCCCTGTCACGGACTGATCCTCTTGCGCTTGTTTCCTCCTTCTTCGATTACGCCTGGATGACCAGCTCTTGGAGGGTTGTGAGGCCGATACTGTCGGCTCTGTGACTTTAGGGGCTGTCGATGGCAACACCGGCTGCTGTAGTTGAGCTCAGAGTATTCCCTAGGCTCAGTTGATAGTCTTCTGAGTCATCCAGTTGTAAAAAAATTTCCCCTGCTTACTGGTGACTTTCTACCACCCCTCCTATTTCTCGGAGTCGATGGTAGAGATACATGCCACATGTGCTGGGGGTGGTCCTAGCTCGACCTATCCAGAGTCTACCATCCTCTACAGGATGTCTATGAAGATGAAGCATTCTCGGATACTGTTCCCCAACATCCAATGGTATGGGAAGTAATCTGGCCTGTCATCTCGGCTGACTTCTTCAGGTTTCCTCAGCTCTGGGAGGTGGAGCAAGTTGAAGTTCATAGAGGAAATGAAGTAGTTTCGGACTTTATCATCTCAGAATGAGTATACTTTTTGTCTTCATTCCTCAAACTGGTTCCGCTTCGGTCCTCGCTGATCGTCCTGTTTAGGCGGAGGCAGCCGCTGATATGTAGGAGACCCATGATGATTTGGTGAAGGCCTGAGCGATGGAGCGGGCACAGGGGCCGGCTTGAGTGTGAAAGCGGACACTTCAGCTCTAGGGGCTCTTTTCGCCAGAGCCTGCAAGGCAATTCGGGACTTCTAATTAGTTCACTGCAGGGAGTCCTCAATTCTCTGGGCAATGGCTGAGATATGACGGAAGTCAGTAGTGCACTCCACTGGTATGAGCGGTGTTCACAGCTCATCTCAAAGATTATCGATGCATATGGATAGAATCTCATCTTCAGTCATTGTAATGTTCAGGGAATAGGTCAGACCTTTCCATCTGGCGATGAAATTTGAGACCCTCTCATTCTCTCTCTGCTTGCAGTTCATGAGGTCGCTGCCCATTATCTTGGGCAGCGTTGAGCTGAAGTGGAATATGAACTGCTGTTGAAGGTCCTCCCAACTCTTTATTGACTGGGCTGGTAGACTCGTATATCAGACGAAGGTAGATCTTTGCAAGGTCTGTACGAAGCATCTGAGTTTCACTACTTCTTGCTATTCCTGAGTCCCCATCATAGGGTCTCAATAAGACTTGTAGTGCATCAAATGTTGTTCCAGATCGCCTGACCCGTTGAAAATAGGGTATACAGGGCTCCCGAAATTGGGTGGAGGTGGTGTGTTGGTCACCCAATCTAGGTAGGGTTTCAGCTCTGGCTGTATCGGAGCACGTCAACCTTGCATCGCTTCCAATCGAGCTATTAGTGCCTCCATGGGGTTGGTGAGACCCTGGTTTACATCCTGTTGGACCCAGTCCTGGGCAGGCGTAGACCGAGGCATTGCCTGAGGATCCAGATTGGCCGACACCAGGGGTGCATGTGTCGTTTGTGGCACCTTCTGAGGGTTCAGGTGTACTCACTCCGGTTGCTTCCGGAGTGGAGGGAAGTCTTGGTATTCATCCGAATCTACATTTAGGTAGTTGGATGGGTCGGGCACCTCATTGGATGGGAGACCTGACCAAATTTCGTTTGCCGGGGAAAACATTAGTCTTTGAGGTGCACTTGTTGGGAGTGTATAGTGTGGCTCCTCCTGGGATACACTTTCAATAAGCCGGTTCCTCTAGAGTAGCTTGACGTTAAGCTGTCTCAATTCTTTCATATCCTCTTCATGTCAAGCGAATCTCTCTTCGAGCGTGAGTGGCTCATCTTTGTCGAGAGAAGGAGGTAGGTTAAGGGTAACCAGTCCTTTATTCTTATCCTTATTAGAAGCTCACTGGGTAGGCGGAGGAGGGTTGGATGGAAGGACGACCATATTTAGGGCAGCCCTCTGGTTTCGGGTGTGCACACCCGGTGGTTCGTTGTGAATCACAACTTAACTGGAACTATCATCTCCCGATTCATCCCGATTTGCATCATCTCTGGTGTCACCCACGGGTTTAACCTCTATCACTTTGATAGTTGCATATTGCGGGGAAGTTGAGATGTCATCTTCCAAACAGGAAGAGGATCTCTCGCATCTTCTTCTGGCCTTCCCTTTCATGACCTGGGATTGCCTTCGTACTTCTTGACGTAGGGTAACGCGGAGAGTTCTTTGATGTGACCTTACAGTGCACCTTCCTCTCGGAGGGGATGATGATTCAAATGAAGGGATAGGACGGGAACCTCCTCTTCTGATTGTCCTCCCTAAATGAGAGAATACTGACTCTCGTGGGGGAGGTTGTTGTTGAGGGGGTAATAATGCCCCCAGCCCTGAGGACTGGGGTTGGCTCCATTCCTTGGACATCGAGTCTCTTCCCGGTTTTATTGGTCTTACAGGGGAATTTTTTGTTAAAAATGCCCCCAGCCCTACAGGATGGGGTTGAACCTGGACCGTGGTAGTGGTTACTGCTATTTCTACGTGCCTGATCTTGCATGCCCCCATTCGGGGGTGAATTGGATTTGGTGTTGAGTTCTTCTGTGAATCAATCCTTTCTGGGGAGGCAAGCAAATATCACTGATTGGACTCTCTTAGGAGAGAGGCATGTTGAATGCTCTCGGTGGCCTAATTCAAGAGTTCTTGAATGGCTTGTTCTCGTTGAGCCTGATGCTTCTAGGACTTACTAAAGGCCTGACTTTGTTGGGTGTGTTGCCTTTCCTGAACAGGGATACCACTCGATTGCCTTCTTGATGTGATGACGTATCAAGACACCATTCCGAATGGGTTTTTCTGGGCGGGGAGCGTAGTGAAATGTAGAGCTCCATGTTCTCTCCATCCCCTGATATGGACTCCCGTCAGAGCGTCACCGATGAGGCGACGTAGCTGGTGCAGCGCACGGAGGTAGGCTATGTCCATGTTTCCTTTACGCCTCTCAGGTCGTTGTTTCTGTGCTAAAGGAAGAGCTTCCAGGTCGATATGACATAGGAGTTCTCTTATTGTCTTGACATGGTCCACATACCCATCATAGGGTAGGAAGCTTGATTTCAGTCGGCGGAGGGTCATCCATATATTATAGCGGATGCTGTGCACGCATTTTTCCGACAACTCTCTGGGTATTTCAAACTGAGAGGCGGTCGTAGGACAAAACATAACTGGTATATCATCCATGGATAGTTGTTTCCTCAGGTGAAGCATATCATCATACTCCTCCTCAAGTGACTCATCTACCTCGTCGGCCCAACTGAGATGCTTGCTGCCAATGTGGTCGGAGGCAGTGGGACCGGTAGGTGCTAAGTCATTATGTGGGCGATTCTGAGGTGGTTCAGAGGATGAATGCAGCCCTGGACCATCTCCTGATTGCAGAAGGATGTCGTCGGTGACTAATTGTGAATCTGACATGCTTGATCCCATCCTTCTGAGTGCCTCGGCATACAAGGGCTTTTCTGTGCTTGATTTGGTAGGGGAGGACCTTCCTGTCGACATGATATGTCATCGCAAGGAGGACCTCTGCAATGGAGGCCATAATGGTGAGGACTACCATTAATTCTTGATGGTTCACCGCATAGAGTACTTTTGTAGTTCACACCCTGGGGAAGACCTCCAAGGCGTATCGCAACTAGGGGAGGACCTTCTGGCTGCGTCGCGTCATCACGGGGAGGGCCTTCGCAACAACTTCCATCATGGTGAGGATGACCATCATGGCTTGACGTTAGATGTGCATCCTGGGGAGGACCTTCAAGGAACACTACGATAAGGGGAGGACATTCTTGTTTCTTGGGGCCAATACGGGGAGGACCTTTGCAATGGTAGCTGTGGTGGCGAGGACCACTATCACAGCTATAGAAATGGCGAGGACTACGATTATTGCTGCCGTAGGGATAATATCTGCGGGATACATCCTGGGGAGGGCCTCTAGAATGTACCCCAACGAGGGGAGTGCCTTCTAGTTGCTTGACGTCTCTATGGGGAGGACCTCCGTTATCAGGGTGGAGAGGACTACCACCGTGATCTGATGCCCGGCTGCATGGATTTTCGTTGCATCATAACCCCTGTGGAGGACCTTCAGGGTAGGCTACGACAAGGGGAGGCCTTCGTGTCGTGATGAGACGTCACTGTGGTGAGGGCCTCCACAGTTGCGACTATGATAGTGAGGACTACTATCATAATCTGTGGTCCCACTTCATGGAGAGTTTTTGTAGCGTATACCCTGGGGAGGACCTTCATGGTGGACCGCAACAAGTGGAGGACCTTTTTGTTTCTCGATCTTCTAGTCATGTGGAGGGTTTCCGTGACTCGCATCAAAAGAGGAGCTCTCGTGATCGATGGTTATATGCCCGCAGGGGAGGCCCCCATGGGTGCTCTGGGGAGGACCTTCAGAGCTGCTGGTAGCGAGATTGAGTGGAGGACCTTCGCAACTGCTACTTCCACTCCCATAATATTGTAATGGTTGGGCAGGGTTTTGAGCCTATGATGTGGGCTTAGTGGCCTTGGGAACCCCAGCTTCCAGTAGAGCGGATTCATGGACCCATTATTTATTTTCTGGTTTCCTTCGGTGCGTTTGGGGCAGTTTCTTACGAGCAGTGGGGACCGTCTGTTGTTGATAACGTCCTTCACCATTGGGTCCCTGTCTAATTGGGTCCTGTGATATTGTAGGGATACACCAATGAACATCTTGACTTTTAGCAGGGATATATGCCTGCTCTGGAGCATCCACCGTGATGGACGGGTGTCCCCCAGTTGGAATGAGTGAAGCTGCTCCATATGGTTTCCCTTTCATCACAGAATATGGCTGGAGACCCTCCTGGGCAGAAGTAGGGATGTAGATTTGCTCCGAGGAGGCTATCTCGTCTATTAGATGAGTCGCCTCAATTGGGGAGACGGGCTCACGGGCCCGAGTCCTTGTTGTTTCCACTGATGAAATTACATTCTAGAAAGTCTACAAGATATGATTTGTGATCGATACCTGCTCCTCCATCATTATCAGGATATGTAGAGAGGCATCTTTTGCAGGAACGGGTATGAATGCCCATTCCGGTATCGGAGTAGGAATATCCTGCTCCGGTCCCCCAGTTGTCAGTGGGTACTGACAGTTCTCCTGTGTCGAGGAAGGTGAACGAATCTGCCCCTATATCGGGATACACTGGTTTATCTCTTTGTTGGCCTCCACATCGGGGTGGTGGACTTTACTTGCATCCATAGGGAGTTGGCCCTACATTTGTTGGTTTCCCATCATATCGAGTTGGTGGCCTTTGTTGGTGGGGAGACGTGTCCGCTTATTAATTTTTGCCACATATGGGTGGCGGGCTTTGTCGATCGCCACCATGTCACAATGGCAGGCATAAGAAGCACCTGCTAGGTGCGGGTCCTGCAGGCACCGGGTCACCACCACGTCAATTTGGTGGGCTTCATGACCCTGGGCAGGGGGAGGTGCATGCCGGGTAAGTGTCGTCCTGCGCGAGCGACGGGCATGACGGAGCTCCATGGGGATGTGCACCGGCTTGTATGATACCTCGATGTCTGGATGGCGGGCTCAAGAGGAGCGAAAAGGTGTAGGTGCATGTTCATAGTACGTCTCTGTGGCTGGGCAGCGAAGCTCCTTCTCAGGGACTAGGGTGATGACCGGTCCCTGAGTGTACATTTTTCGCCCTCGTCGGGCAGTCTGAGGGGTCGGAGCTCGGGGAGCGTGGGCCTAAATCCTCAACGATACATCCTCCTCAGTGTGAGGATGTTGAGTCGCAGCATGACCGCGACGACGTCTGAGGGTGGGGGCCTTGGAGCAGAACCCCCATTCAGAAGGGATGAAGTCCTTAGCGTCGACCTCATCTGCCTCCCTAAGATAACGGAGGTACGCATTGTCCCGTTCCAGGGACACACTCTCGAAATGGATGGGGATAGGAACAAGGGCTGTCTGGATCTACCTTTTCCACCGCTGCTGGCCAGGCGACCGGCGAGTTCTGGAAGATTGAAGGGAATGCATGGCCGCCTCCACCGTTGGGAGAGTATCGTTCACGTGGTACTCTTGGATCAACGCGTCTGAGACCTAGCGTTGAAGACGTTGGGTGGGCAACGGGGTCCTCCATAGGTGAGGATGCTCGGTCGTCGCATAGTAAGAGTGTGCACTCGCGAGCTCCTTCGTGATGCCAGTGGATCGAAGGGAGTTCTGAAGGTACCTATAAAATATTTTAACAAATACAAATAGTAAACCCATCAAAGTAGCATATCATGACCCCATTCGTAATTAATGACCTTGCTTGGCCCTCCTTGTTAGTAAGAGGGGGCACAGGGTGGGATTAGGTTAAATCTGTCATGCTTGGATAATGATTCACGTCGGGTTCACCATTTTTGTTTTGGGTCGGTCTTGAAATACCCAACGGTTGTATATCTGATGACGTGTGGAACTGCTTTCCAAAGGCAGGCGTTCGCCGGGTGATTTGGCCAGCGGTGCTTAAGAACTCGCATTGGTCGATAGGATGGTAAGTCAGGCTCATCGCACCCTTTTGGGTGGAATTATTGCATGTTCTAGGACTCTCTTATAGATTTAAGACGTATTCATATGTTCATGAATCTTTTGTTTATACCCAATCATAGAATCCATGGATTTATCCTGGTTGGAAATCGTCAGCTGAACGTAGGGGTATGGAATCATTTAGGCCGGAGTTTTATCTTCCCTCATTGGATTAATGACTCTGAAGAATTTGGACTCATTGAGACGGTGCTAGGAGCATCTTGGTGAGCTGATGTGAAGATAGTCGGATCGATTGATTGTTGGGATTGAAACTCAAGGAGGATTCCTACGTTCCCTTCCTAGGAGACAGGGATCAAATTCCACATAGTTAAAATCGGTGTGTCGGAGAACCGAAGTGAAGATGGACCCGAGGGTCCGATTATGATCAGGCTTGAACCTCAAGGAGGATTCCTAGGTACCATGCCTTAACATGGATAAAATTCCTCATAGTTCGCATAGGCTTGGGGCTTACACTCTGAGGAGTCCCATGGTGATATATTGGTGCTTACACTCGGAGGAGGCCCATAAGAGGATGTCATGGTCGATGCTTACTCTAAGCCCACGTGAGTCATGCTCGGTGTGAGAAACAAGAGGCGGTAGGGACCAGAAGATCACGTCGCGAAAGATGCATTCGTGAGAAGTGGAGTGGGGCTTACGCATGAGGGCAGCCCATAAATTTGGGGCTTACTCTAAGATGGATGCTCATGGTGACAAAGCACAGCGGGAGAGGGAAAAGGGGTTCTCCTATGCCCGTTACCTCTCTTGTTCCTCAGGGAAGTACCGAGGTGCATGGGGTTGGCTGCCTTTGTATGTGTATTCCGCCCCCTCTCTGGGGAGGGGAGAAGTGCCCGACCGCTGAAGCGTGCAGTCCCCCATCCTGACGAGTAGAGGAAGAAAGGGGGATCTCGGGATCAGACCCCACATTACCATGGGAATGTGAACCCAGGCATGCTTCGGGAATCCGCCCAAGTGTTGGGGAAACCCCTTTAACCCTGTTTATCGTGGGTATGTGAACTCAAAATGGCACACTGATGCACCTGAGGGTTACTCTACACAGATCTGGTGGCTCTGGTGGAGGCCTTGGCTCAGGGCCGATGAGTAGGTAAATGAGGATGTTGCGAAGGATCAGGCTGGATTGGAATTGGAAGGATTTTACCTGGCTCCGGGAATGCGAATTCCAAAGGTTTTGGCAGGGCACGCAGGGGTATGGGTGGTGGCGCCCTTCACATAGGGAAGTGCTACGTGGCTGGAGAGGTCATCTGTAATCCAGGGTGGCCCGCATACTAATTGTCCATCTGCGTACCTGGAGGGTCTACAGACTGATTGGTCATCCGCGAACCAGGAGGGTTCGCGAACTAATTGGCATCCTGCGAACCAAGAGGATTCGCGTCTTCGGGTTCGGTCTGCGTACAAAGTTGGTACGCGGAGGGGTCCACACGAGAAGCGGTGGCCAAGGGCGGCACCGGCCGGAGGCTCGTCGGTCGGGGCTTCGCCCGTGTAGGAAGGTACTACACGGTGCGACGGATCGGAAAAGAGGCATAAACTCCCTAGTCTATGGGGAGTACATCCGCGGAGGGACCCTGGTTTGAGGTTGTCTCTTCTTTGTTATTTTAAGTTCATGGTTCACCAAGTTATTATGCATTTTTTGTTCCTTATTAGTCGTTCCTAGGTTCATAGCTGCTCTGGTTCGCGAGCTAGAACTTCCAAAATCCTAAGCCTTCCTTCGAAATCCTTCCACCCGAATCTGACCGATCTCCTCTCTGTTCTCCTAATCATTTGAATCTGAATCCTCTTCCTATTCCCCCTTGGTCTCCTTTTATAGAGTGGGGGAAGAGATGTATCTGTGGTCACGTGGCACCTTTTGTAGAGGACCATGACCAGAAACCCGGTTTACGGCTGACTTGGTCAATCTGTGACTTGCAGTGAGCACTGAGCGCGTCTCCTCCGCAAACCAAACTCGGGGAGTGCTTCGCGACCAAGGAGGGTTCTGCCTCCATTTCGCGAATGACAGCAGAGGTGATTTGGGCTGGTTGACGCAGCTCGCGGCTGGGGTGGTCCAGAATGGTGAACTGGGTTGGTGCATGTCCCGCCTCGCAACTGCGGAGGATCTCCGCCTCCATCTTGCGAACAACGACGGTCCGTGAAGGAGGGATGATTCGCAGAACCGGCCGTGCATCATTAACATTAGACCGGTCCGCAGACCAGTTCATCCTTCAGTATCCTTGAGTATTTTCCACATTTTCTCAATCCTTTTGAGGGGAAATTGGGTATAATCTCCCTTGAGTTAAAGGGGATCATCATTCTCCTTTGCGGATTTTTCAAGACCCTACACATACTTACATTGTATATTTTACAGCTAAATAGGGAGTTAAATTTTGAATACCCATCACAGTATATTCCCTAAATCTCTTAGGATAAATATTTATGTTAACCTCAATCATGTTACCCAATGCATTGGAGATCCATCTCCAGCTCACCCACCCAAGTTTTATCATGGCAGGACCCATACACGTAAACAATTCCCAAGAAGCATAACATAATCATAAAACATGAACAATCATAAAATAAAGATAAAATTTCCACATAGCAATAAAAATATAACATTTCAAGATATTGACATAATCAATTATTTCTCAAAACCATTTTTATTACCATTTAAAAAATTTAATAAAGAACTTTTTGAATCTAAGCGTCACCTACCACTTAGAAACTTTTAAAAGAATTAACATTTTAAAACATTAATTTCCAAATAAATAAATCCTAATAACCATTTTGAAAATATGTACATTAATGAGAAGGATTTATAAGAATAAATCTTTAAAACATTTAAAATAAGGTTTTAGATAAAGAGTCCCTTACTACTAGAGAAAATACTTGAATAAAAATAATTTAAGAATAAAATTAAAAGAAACCTATAATATCATGAGAACAAAGAGATTCATGATAATAATATTTAAAATGATATTCTATACACCTTATAGGATAATAAATTTGCACAATATCAAGATATGCCTCAATGAAAGGATATTGAGACAAAGTCCCTTACAAAAATTTTGCAGCCTAATGACGTCACTTTAAAATTCTGAAAATGGGTTGATAAGAGAGAAAAGGGTATATCATAAATTGGACATAAAATGTACAGAAATAAGGATATATAAGAATATATCCCATCATAAGAAAATTTAATTTAAAAGTCATGACCTAAAAGAAGTCTTTCACTAAAAGAGGAGGATGAAAGGTTCCCTTTCCTTGAGTCTGAATCGTCATGTATATTCTTTATTCTTCCTGAATAATAAAAATAAGTTAATTTATAACTACTTAAGACCATTTTTGAATTTTATTATTGCTTTTATATCACTTATTAACTTGCTATATCAATACTATAATTATTCAATTTCATATAGGTTATTTTTTCGATGCTCGATACTTGATTAAAAAATGAACTTGTTATAATTACAAATTGTCCATGTGATTAAAAGTACATTATATCCATTTTGATATTCATGATTTAGATATCATATATATACTATATATCCTATATATATGTATTTAGAATATTCCATAGCATTTGGATATAAGAAATGAAAAGCACCGTTCATGGAGATGGTAAGTCGTACGTACGCATGAACGATACTTTCATTTATTTTTCATATTTAAAATAACGAAAAATAATTGATACATAGTTATATTATAATTACATTATAATATCATATATTATATACATTACATAAGTTCATTATCGCATTACTCTATATGTTCTATGTGTGTCATGAATGATTCATATCACTTTGATGGGGTAGTAGTATGCACTTCTTCAAATGAAATTATTGTATATATGAAACATGAAAAGAATAAAGGTATATTATAAATGAGAATTACAGAAGTATAGGGATAAAAAAAATGCCATATATATCATATATTATTACAGTTTCATCATAATTACCACCATAATTGGTGGTGTGTGAAATCAAACAGTCATCATTTCGTGAGGCAGTAGTTCGCTGTCCACAGAAATAGTTTTTTCTAAATCTATTAGATGGAGGTGTGTGTAAGTGTAGTTTGAATACATCTGATAAAAACATCCATTTATATTGAGTATATTGGTGTTTTTATGTAATCCAATAAAAATAATAGAATATGGAGTGAATAAGTAGAATAATGGAAAGGAGTATTAGAGAAGATGATACCTCTTAAAACGTGTAACTCACTTTGATTTGAGCCAAAAGGCTTTCTTGAATTGCCTTATTCCTAGGTTTAAGCTTCTATGAGGAATAAAGGTATGTTGGGAGATAATTGGAGTAGTGTTTGGATGACTAATGGGGCTTGAGAGGTGTGAGTAATGGGTTATATGTGGTGTCTTTTTATAAGATGGGGGAGGGGCTCTTTTGGAAAGTTTTAAAGCAGTATTTTATTAAAAAATAATTTTCACTTTAAAAAGGTCCAAAACTAATTAAATTTGAAGATAAGATGAATATAAGTCTAAATAAAATCATCCAAAAATAATTAAATAGGTTTTTTATATTTTTTAATCCTTATATGTTTTATTTAACCATTTTTTACTCTTACCGTTTTATCAAGCATTTAACACTTTGAGAACCAAAATAGTTACCAAAACATGAAAAATATCCAAAGAAATAGTCATTAATAAAATTGGGGACTTATGATAACTATTTATCCAAATCTTTTATTTTTATGAATTTTATACTATATAATAAAATATTTTATATTTTAAAATATGAATTGTGTCAATTATGACAATATTCATATCATGACTTTTTAAAAATCTGTAACAACCTGATTGATTCGAAATAACTTCATTAATAAAAATATAACATGTAACTATAATAGAAAAAAATAGTGGTTGACATAAAAATAACACATTTATATTTATTTTAACATTTATAATATCATTTATTTGAATCCTTTATTAATGAAACAATCACTATATTGATATTGTGTCGTATTTAAATTTATTTATTTAATGCCTAAAAATTATAATTAAATTACCACGATGTATGAAATCTATTTATCTTTCTATGTAAAATCTATAGTTGAATATATCAATTATATAACCCCATGTAAATAGTATTTTCCTAAAATATATATGTTTATGTTACATTTTCTTTAACTTTAAATTATTTTTTATAAAATGTCATTTTCACATACAACTGGCTCAATGGGGTACCAAAATTGACCAAAGGATGACCACGGTCGGACATGTATCATTAATTAGAGTTAGAAAATGTGTTAGGGTTATTTAATATTATTATAAAATTATTTATTCCCTTTATTTACCATATTTTCCCTTTAACCATGGAAAATAAAATATTTACTGAAGTTACTATTCATAATTTCTAAAAATAAAAGTTACCTATTTACACAATTTGGAATTACTGATTAAAAATATGGAATCCATTTTTCCAAATTCAAAACACTGAGGTTTCAGAAATTAATTTTAAAATAGTTCTTATTGTCAAAACCAAAAAATGTGTTTTTAAGAAGTAAAAACACCAAAATATTGATATGTGTTTATGTCCAATTTCAATGTAAAATTACTTTCAAAGACAAAATTTAGATTAAATGATAAAAATTTAATCTTATTACACATTAAAACAAATTAAAAGGATAGTCTAATCATATAAATAAATTATATTAAAAGGCAGTTTTGAATTAAACTGCAGTATTTTACACAATTCATCAAAAAATGAAATTTATCAGAAAAATACCAAAATTTCATCCAAAGAAAATTTTTATGTTCCTATTCTAAAAAAATTTATTTTTTCAAATAGGAGATATAAAAGTTACAGAAACTAGGATTTAAAAATTTTTCTCCTTCAAAAGGAAGTAAAACAACCTTTGAAAGAATATTATAGTATTTCATGCTTAAAATCAGATTCATTATTATTTTAAGCCTATAAAATTTATTGGATAAAAGTAAAACAATTTAAAAGACATGTGTAATATTATTGTAGTTAGTTCTATCCATTCCGACCAATACAATGTTTATGCGTTAACTACCATTTAAAATATTATTATTATTATATTTTTTTGGTATTAGTCAAAGTTGTGTGCAATGTAATATTTCCAAAAAAAATCCTCTTTTGTGTTGAGTAAAATATCAGACATATAATCCCCTTGAAATTAAAATTAATATTTAATTAACAAATATTAATAAATATGAAAATGTCATATTCTCTATTTACCTACGATGTTATAGAGATACTTCATAGTGGGAGTTACATATATGTGTCTCATAAATGTATGGAAAGATTGATACACCATAGGGATGATGTTTCTCCATGTATATTTTTTAAATAAGTATGATATAGTTGTTGTGTATGGGTAAAGGTGAAAGACCACATCATGTGGGTTAGGATACTCCATTGTGGTGTCTTATAAGGGTAATTCTTGTGGGATTTATAGTGGTGATTCTAGGGTTGTGTAAATCTAAAATGGGTTTTAATAAGCATTCATGGGTTAGTAAATAATGAAAAGACTATGGATGTTATTTGGAAATAACATGGTGAGTGTATCATCACTGTAGCATTGGAGGACAAGTCATAAAGACCATGGTGCATTGGTTCATGGGTTCTTCCTCTTTGAGGTGCTCCATAGCATAAGTTAGAAGATTCCCCATGGATGGTTTCTGGTGGAAAACTCTATGCCATAAGGTAGAGGCTAGGTTGTAGATACTTGGGGTGAGGGGTCGAGGCCCTTCTTCTTATCATAGGGTAGTTGCACAATAGTCCATAGACTGCACCAAATTGTTCCTCATCAAGTAGTATTGTTCCATGGTGGATAGGACTACATCAAAACCAATATATGTTTTGTTTTTTAAAATTCTAAAATAACCCTTTTACCTCCATCCCCCTTTTTACCTATTTTTCTTCCCTCATATTCGACCAATCCAAGTGAATGAATAGGGAGATCTCCCACGATTTTCCATGATTTAGAGGCCTCTCATATCCCATTTTCATAGGATATATCAACGAAAATACCTCTATCCCATTTTATTTTCCTAGTCTTTCTTACCTTGTCTATTTTATCCACAGATTATACCACTCTTGTAAACCCTAGAAACTTATAGGATTGGATTTATGATTTATTGTGGATTATTATTAAATGGGTTTTGTTTATTGGTATTTTGGAAGGTCTGTTATTTCTTTTTATAATGTTTTCAATTTAACTCCGTAAATATTTTTTTGATTTCAATTAAACCACGTTGGGTTATTTTTTTCACTTATTTTATTTGAAATTTCATTTGTTTCTTGATATTTAAAATTTTTTATGAACTTATTCCTATATGAAACAAATTAAATGGATTTTATAAATATATGGTGGTAGTTTTCGACTATGCATAAAGAGTTTTTGTTTTTAAAATGATAAGTTGATTCCATGTGTTTGTAAAAATGATTTAATTATTTTTTGGATTAAAATTATGTTTTTAAAGGTATTATATCCCGTTTGGATCATGATTTGACTAGAGAGAATATTTTTGTTTCAAATTTTATTTTCAATGATTGTTCTTAAAGTATTATTTTGAAATGAATTTATTTTAAAGAGGAATGTCTTGGAATACTGGGATATATTTTTATTAAGACATGTTTGGAATTTTTAAAATTGATTTCTTGGTGTATGTAGGACACACTACTAAAACTTATTATTCATTATGGTTGATGTCGATTAAGGAACATGGATGGTATCATATTGTTTATTATCATATTAATGATATGTGAAAAGATTTTTTATTCTTAAAATGGTTTTGGAGATGAAATACAATTTATTACTTATGTTTTATTAATTCATGTGACTGATTACCTCTTGTTATTTTACTTTCATGTGAATCCTAGGAATATTTTTTGGATTGATATTTGGTTTCTATGTAGTCCCAATGAGATATACTAGATCCCATATGGTATTCAAGGCTATTAGGGGAGTTCCCTAAGTGAGGATGTGTTAGGGAATATGGTCGGTTATAGATTAGGAATGTATTGATAAGCTGATAAATGATTCCACCAAATTACTATTAATATCTCCACATCATACATTTATGAATTTTCCATGATACTAGATGATTCTCCCCAAGATATTATCTCTCTTGCATGTTACCTAGTTTCATTGGAACCTAACATACCCAACATTGTATTTCTTGTGTGGTAATGTAGTTCCTTGGTGTTTGTTCTTTTATTCTTTCATTTCACTTATTTAATTAAAATGTTTTTGATGAGATTAATATAAATGTATTTATAAAGTTTTTTCAAAATATTATTTAAAATGGATATTTCAATAAAATAAGCATGATTTAAATAAATTTTTACTATGTGATTTTTTTTAAAAAAATAAAAATAATGTTTATAAATGGTAATGAATGTGATGTTGGATTTTATATAAATTTGTATAAAAAACCTACTTTTATTATATGTATTTAAAATTATCCTAAATTAATTTTATTTTGAGAGTAATACCCCATACCCCTTGGAGAGTTTTTATTGGGTTTGGTTTTTCTCACACCCCACACACACCATTCATTGTATATATCTATTTTGGTTTCATTTTAAATTTCTTTGATTTTTCTTATATACCATGAGTATTATTTTTTTTCTTTCTAGTTGGATTAGAAAGTGGAGCGCGACTAAGGTGTCATGAAATGATGGTGTATTTTTTGTTCAAGTATCAATTCTTATTTTAGGATGTTCTAATATCACATTTTCTTGATTGGTTTTGGTTTTTTATTTATATTATATATAATAGGTTTATTATTAATGTTTAGTTGTTGAGATTCTTTATCCATGTATGTTGTAATTTTTTTTTATTTAATTATTATTATTTATATATCAATGGTAAAATAATTCCAAATAGTTATTCATGGAGACCCTGAAACCAGTTTCTAGATATGGGTATGCTAGGTTAGTTTGTGATAACATATAATCAGATAACGCATTGTCATTTTGGGTGTGTTTGGATAGTAAGGAGAGAAAGTTCATTTTTTGGACACCATTATATAGTTTTTCAAATTTCTTAGCCAACATTTCTTCACAACGAACCTCGATCCATCATGAGAAGTTGAAATTTTGGTATTGATTTTGAATTAATTTTGAGTAGCATAATGGATTTTGATATGATAGGATGATATTCTAGTCCTCATTTTTTTTCAATGTGTTTCCTCTGGGGCTATACATAGTGTTTTTGGATGAGACCAAAAATGAATCAGATCTGTGAAGTTGTCTAGTGTAATACATAATTTTTTTAGTGAAATTTACATTTAATTTATATTAATGTGTCCTATATAGTTATTCAAAATTATATTAAGAACATTCACCCAATAATAGAACCAAATAATTTATTATATTTACTGGAAAAATAAAATTAGAGTATAAATATACTCAATTAAATTTTTAACATTATAATGGGTTAAATAATAAAAAATAAGATAAATACAACAATCTTTTTTTGATATACATTATCCCTCTGAATGATTGCACTCATGAACAACACTACATAATGAAGTAGAATATTTAAAATGAAATTTTAATTTTGAAAATAAAAATACATATAACACAGGGAGAACATATAAGGGAATGAAAAATGAATGAAATATGAGATATTTTTAGAAGGTATGAAACCATATGACTATTACAAATCTGACTATTGGAATAGTAATCTGGCCATTGAAAATGTAATACGACCTTTAAAAATAAGAACCTGAATGTTAAAATAGTAACCTCACCTATGTAATTGTAAAATAATATTTAGTTTTATTATAAAACAAAAATATATAAAATTTATATCATTATAAAAATAAATATTTTTAAAAAAATGACCATAAAAAGTGTTGGATTTTTATAAAATGCATATGTTTTATTTAAATTTTTATGATAAATAGAAAATATTAAATTAATGTTTATATTAATAAAATGGGTTTATAAAAACCATATTATGTTTTATTAAAATGATAAAATGATATTATGTGATGAAAAATAATTTCTCAAAGGGTTAGAAAATTGATCATAATATAAACATTTGTATTTAAATTACTCAACATTTTATTTAAAAATTAAATTTCTTTTATTCATAAAATTACTTTCAAAAAATGGATTTAATTATATAATTTAAACATCAAAAACAATTATAGTAATTTTTTTCTTATTTTTCTAAAATAGTTTAATTTTTAGTGAATATAAAAATACAAAAAAAATATAGTATTTAACATTATAAGTTCAATTCATGAATAACTGAGTCATGGATGGTGTTAAAATCGATTATCTAAAATTTACATGAATAAATCACTTTATATAGTCACAATATTCATCACTTTTGATATTCTTGAGATAAAATAGTAAACTAATGAATATTATATTAAAAAATAACACTCTCCTGCACATATAAATATCACACAAACACCCTTTCTCCTCGCCCATTATATTATATGGATCATTACAACGTTCTTCCCAATTCTCTCCAAAATCCTCTCACCCATTTAATTATACTAATCATATCACCAATAGACCATTCCAAGGTTCTGTATGGTTCTTTATATAAAAGAGATATTATTCTCAACTTATTACCTTCAATACTTTTCCTCTTCCACCTCCTACACATCTATCCCATCAAAAAATGAAATAATTACATTTGTATAATAAATATACTGAAATTTTGTTTCTTTAATGAAATATCCATTTTTCATAGACCCCTAAATTTATTCTAAAATGAAAACGGTGTTCATATTATAGTCAGTTCACCACCCATAAGAATGAAATAAATTTATTTTCCACCCCCATATTCATGGATGGTTGAAATTAAATTACTATTAATTAAAATGATCTAAATAAGTGTATTATATTTTATTTCACATTAATGAAGGGATAAATATATATCCATAATATTAAAGGAAACCCAATTAGTTCATCATGGATGGAAAACCCGCTTAAATGAACTATACATATAAAAATAACACATATACCAAATAAATAATTCCTATTTATGAATACTATTAGATATTAAGAACATTTTAAACATAAGGAAATTAATTACTAAAATACCATTATATATTTTTAGTTATGGAACCATTTCATAATGATATTTCATAGTTATCCACAACTAATTCAATTTTCAAACCACAAAACGAACGACCTTGGAATAGTGAAAATTGACATATTATTTCAATAAAATGGTTCTAAAACTAAAGTTAATGATTTATAAAAATTCAGATATAATTGAATATTTTTCTCAATAATTTATTTTATAAATCCCATTTTATTATTTCTTAAATTAACTGAGATTGGATAGAGAAACGAGACCTAAACTAAGGGAACTTCCAAATAATTCTCCTTTATTTTTGGTATGGCATTTCCCTATAAAACTAACTTATTCACTCTATTATTATAAAGTATTTTTTTATATTATTTCAATATTTTTCCATCACAGATATTTAAAGTTATTATTAATTTTTTTTGAATATTCACACTTTTAATGTTTCCTTCACAGTTTCAATTGTTAAGAAAACCTAAATAAAGGGAAGTTCTTTGTTTCACACCTCATTTCAATTACCACTCCATAAAATGTAGAAATCCATCTATGGTTTCAAAAAAATACATTTTATTATTTAAATATATATATTTTCAATTTTTATTTTTACAAAAATTATTATTCATTTTAGATTATCTAAAATCTCTTTACCATTTTCCCAAAAACCTAGCTTAAGAAGAACATTTCCAAAGATAATTCTATACTCTTTTTTATGATTTCAATTCACATAGAAATAATTTTCCATTAATTATGATTATTTTTAATTAATGAATATCATATAATCCTTTAATCCCTTATTTCATGTAAACTATTATGATATTACATTTGGTTATAAGACATAATTATTTTACACATCTTTTTCAGGGGTAATAAAAAATCTTGTACCTTATATTTGATTCCCTTATATGGAACACATATGCATGTAAAATTTATGATCGGTGAAACTAGATTTCAATATAAGAATTGAGAATTGTGTATATCTCATGAGATGATATATATGAGATTTAGGAGTAAACCTAATCCATTATGGGACTTTGTCCACCTTGTTGTGATGTATCGACAGTGATCCTTGACTTATTCTTATTGTGTCGGGTATTATTTTTTTTACTAAATCTTATGATAACATCATTATATGATTTCATATTATATATGAAATTCCTCTACATGTTTATTTGTGTAATGTTTTCTTTTATTATATAATGTTATACAATTTAAATAATATTATAATCTTCTTTATCATTTTTTCTCACATAATGAGCTTTATATCACAGCCCTTTTGTTTCTGTATTCCCCAGGTTATGCTATAATGTTTTAAAATTTCATAGGGATTTAGGATATCTTAATAGAGGTAAGAAATAAGGATTTTATATTTTAGTTTCATTTTGATGTTTAATGTACCATGCCTTGAAAATACACTAAGCCCCTGAATCCTTAGGTTGTGTTGATTGAATATTTGTGATAAAGTTTATGTAATAATATTTCTACAAATATTGGGATGCTATATTTGGTAACAGGGAAAGGTACAGTTACTTTTATGGATGGGGATAATAATAAATTTTTAAAAACACTTGGTATAATTTGATGTATATGAAAATATATGAAAATTATCATAAAGAACAGGATGAGTATTTCCTAAGTAAAAAAAATCTATATCTCAATACAATAAGGTGATTTAGCTCTAACACATATAAAAGTAGGGGTAATAACTCATAAATGGATAATTCTTTATTAATTTGACTATTATGTAGTTCAAAATAAATCGACCTTGATGAAATACTAGTTTGAAACTACCAGTCATAAGTTAGGATATATATTCCATTTAATAGTTATTCTTTCTATGTGCCAAAAATTACCTTTTATATTATTATTATTTTGAGTATTATGATCCCTAATTTTCCATTGTTTTATTTAATGGTGGTAAGTGATAGGAATCATAAAAACAACCAATTTAAAAGTAAATGTGATTATTTCCCTATTGATATTCCCAATATGATGAAATATGGAGGTGATAAATTTGTGGAAAAAATAGCCCAACTAAATAAAATTATGAATAAACACTTGAATCGTGTATAACACCATCTTCCTCTTAAGAAAGTTCAATTTGCGTTTGATTACATTATTTGAAAAGGGAGTCCTAAATTTAGTTTATATTACGATCCACTTATCATGGAACATGATTAACTCAAATGATAATGTATTCACTATCCTCAGAGGATCTGAATAATATAAATTCATGATGGTCATCTATCTCTTAGAGGTAGAAGATGACTAGTGGTAGAAAGTAATTAATAAAATAATCCCTAAGGAGGAAATTGAATCCATATAATTAGAAGGATTCAAATTTTTTTCCAATAGAATTTTTCACTAAAATATTTATCTTAAAATAGATATGTAATTCGTTATACTGAATTAAAATGAAATATGAGTTAATTTTGACTTTTGAGGGAAAAATGACAAGGATTTCGCAATGCGCCTATGACCTTTTCATCGACACCAAAATTATGGTGGAAAACTAATTTAGTGGATTAAATTTTAGTATATTAAAATATTTAGTGATTCATTATTTTAAAAACTATAGAGAGATTTTCTATTTACCATTTAGGTCATGATGGTGATTGCTGATTCTCAGTTGGATCAAGGGAATTGAGATAAAATATATAAAATAAAGTTTACTTTTGGTCGATCAACATATAAATACCTGGGAGGAAATAAAACCCAACTAACCACTTCCCAAAAGTATGGAATGAATATTCTTAAAAATGATCTCAATGTAATGGGAAGATTCTTCATGTGTGGAAAAGAGGGGAATTGTTCTTATAAATGTTAAAGGAAAATGAATAATCACACTAATTTTATGGGGGAAACTAAAATTTTGTTCAAAACTCAACCTATAGTATTATGTTTAAACTATATGGAATGTAGTCATTATGAAAGAAAATTTCCTAATCCAATGGATGTCATAGATAATCTAAAACAACAACATTTGTGTCCTAGAAATCAAATAAGGGATTCTGATATCACTGTTTCTTAGGTAGAACCTCATAATGATGTGGTGATAGGTATGGTAGTTATTAATTTTATAATTCATAATGTATTATTTTATTCTAGTTATATACATTCATTCATATCATGCATGTTTAGTAAAACTATTCAAACACCACCTCAAATCACGGAGGTTGAGTTATATATGATAGTAGTTAATTGGAAAAGTATTCCATCCCAAGTATATAACTTCTCCCCAATTAGTGTTTTTGGAATGTACCACCTATTAAATCATTACATACTTTACTATAATTATATGGTATACTAGTAATGGATTGTCTATCCTTACGTAAATCCAACATCAACTCCCAATAAAGGGAAATCACTCTCTATAAATTAAATAATCCTCTTCTTCTGTAAAAGTTAAAGTATAAGAATGAATCTTTATTGGAATATTATTCACACAAAAATATATTATTTATATATGAGCAAGAATATATAACATAAAATATTTTGTAAAGGAGATAATAATTCATAGATAAATGACCATTTTGAGGGACTATACGGATGTATTAATTGAATAGATTCCTAGTAATTGTCATGATCAAGAGGTTGAGTTCTCATATAAACATATACTAGGATATCCCCTTATATCCAAGACATTTTATATAATGAAAAATATTTAATTAGAAGAGCTACGTAAGTATTTACAAGAGAATTCATGCAAGGGTTTTATACATCTAAGTTCATTACCATGGGGTGCACTGGTCCTCTTTGGAAAAAAATAAAGATGGGTAAGTGTGCCTCTACATTAATTATAATTAATACAAAAATAATCATGAAGAATAACAGTTATCCCATTCCATATATTGATAAATTATACGATTAGCTATGTGGGGCCCAATACTTTTCTAAGGTGTATGTTCGGTTGGGATACCCATAATTAAAGGTGAGTAAGGATGATATTATGATGACCATCTTTCAAATACAGTACATACTCTATTAGTTCTAAATGATTCCCTTCAAAAATACTATTACCCCATAAATATTTATGGGCATAATAAATAATTTATTTAGATATTATTTTGAAAGTTTTTAGTATACGTTATCAATTATTTTCTAATATACTCCAAAGTAAAGGAGGATCATTTGAAGTATTTGAGTATTATACTAAAGGAAATACAAAAAAAAGAATATATATGGAAGGTATATTAAATTTCAGTTTTTTATTGGGAAAGTATCATTTCTAGGGAATTTTATCACCACTAAAGGGATATATATGGATCCTTTAAAAGAAAAACGATTTAAGAGTGCCCCATAATGAAATTTATAGCAAAGATCCATAGTTTCCTTGGACTATCTTATCACTATTGATAATTTCTAGGAATCCTATCATGATATTCAAATCCACTATATGATAATACTCATAAGTTAGTGATTTTTTATGTACCTATGAATGTGTTGAGAACTTCTGGAAATTGAAAAAGAGGCATATCATTTCAGAAAAACATACAATACACTCAAGTGGGAATTTTTTTGGTATACAATAATGCTTAAAATAAGGCAATTGGTTGTGTGATGGTGCAGGATGATATAGTGATAGCCTATACCTCAATGATATTTAAATTCCTTGGTCATAACTATCTTAATAAGGATATATATTTTGTATTATTTATTTTCACATTGAATATATGGTGTTGTTATCTCTATGTGTATAACTGTGAAATATATATGGATCATAAGAGCCTCAAATATATATTCACTCATAATAAGCTTAATATGGACAAAGGAATATGGTTAGAGGTAGTCAAATATGATAAATTCTTGATCTATTACCATCCCATGATGGTACATAATATGGAATATGATCTTGGTAGAAAGGATCTTATAACCATATCAATGATGATATAAAATAAGGATATAATATTCTAATTTTTTTCTAAAGACTAAAAATGTAATTCATACATAAAAGAACAACATATTACCAAGAAAAAATGACTTCTCAACCATCCAATCTAGAGAAGATAAAGGATGATCAAGGGGATGATGTAGAGATATAGAAGAAGGAGAAAGTTATATGAAAATGGACACCCTAAGAATTAAAAATTGTTGAAGAAGGAGTTGTATGATTTTGTTCATGTCTATATGTACTGTAAAATACTATGATAAATAAATATAAATTAAATAATGCACATAGATCTACAGTCTCTATCCACCCAGGGAGCATGATTTAGTTTTGATATCTCTAAGAGAACTATTTGGGGGACACTATAATGTATAAGATTATATAATATACTTCAAAGTTATTGGCATGGAATCATGTTAATGAATAAAGTATAAAGTACAATAATATGATGAAAATATTACCCATAATTACATGTAAGTGTGGAAAAATCACTAGGGATTTTGTTTCAGGTCTTCCGAATACATCCATAGGAAACAATTTAATATGGGTTATAATGGATCATCTTATAATAACTACTCACTTCATTTCAATTAGTGAGGAATTATAACATGATCAAGTTAAAATAATATATATTAGGGAAGTGGTGATCCTGTATAGATCACTCCTATCAATTATATATGATCAATATATTATATTTACCTTGTAGTTTTGGAAAATTATTCAACTTTATCTAAACATTGATATGAAATTCAGTATGACCTATCTCCTTCAAGATGAAGACCAATTTTGGCAGACAATCCAAGAACTTGAAAAAAAATTGAGTGCATTCCTGATGGACATCAAAGGAGGAAAAGATCAATATATTTATTTGGTAAAATTTATAAAAAATAATATATTCTAATAAAGTATACAAATGGATCCATAAAAATCCATCTATGGGAATTTATTTAGGGAACCAACATGTTGGCATGAAGTCAATGAATAAAAGTATTTGGGACCTAAAATTGTTAATGAAATTTTGGTAAAGGTTAGGAACATTTATTATCATAAGGAGTACTCAATTTTGGTAAATGATTTGTGTTTATAACCATTTGATAGATACTGAGTTTGTCGTTAGAGATAAAGTATTCCACTATTAATATCTATGAAAGAGAATCATCAGATTTCAGAATTAGGGAATACTAAGTCACAGATACATCGCCCCCTTTGAGATTGTTGATCACATCAGACATATAGCCTATCAACTATCACTACCATCAATCCTATCACTAGTATATTATAGGTTCAATATATCCCTCTTGAGGAAGTAAATTCCTGATCCCTCATATATACAGAATCAGAAGATGGTATGGTTGGGGAATGATCTCACTTATGAGGAGGAATCGTTGAAGATCATGGACTATAAAGACAATGTTCTACACAACAACACTAATTATCTAGTCAATGTAGTTTGGTGGAACCATTAGAAGAAATATGTGACATGAGAATTAGAGAAACAAAGAAAAGAGAAGAACCCTCATCTTTTTTCATCTTAGTCGGTAAAATGAATATTTGAGGGTGGAATTTCTTAATTGGGGGAAAATTTATTGACCTATAATTTTTTATAATGTAATTAACCTTCTACTTATATAAATGTTTCATCACTAGTAATGTACTATTATATTAAGTGTATCAAATACATGATAGTTACAAGAAAATTTTATAATATTGACACTAAAATTATATTTAGAGTATAAATATACATAATAAATATTGGACATTACAATGGGATAAAAAATAGAAAATAAGATAATTATAATATTAAAATTGGGATATACTTGATCTTTATATTGGTAACACTTATGAAAAACACTTTTAAAATGAGATAAAATATTAGTAAAAAATATTCATTTTTAAAATGAAATATATATATATATAACATTTATAGAAAATATAATTTAAATAAGACTAATAAGATATGTGGTTTTTATAGACGGTATAAAACCCATATGAACATTAAAAATCTGACCATTGGAATAGTAATATGACTATGGGAATATTAATCTGACCATTAAAAATAATAACTAGACCATTAGAATAGTATCCTCACCTATCTAATTATAAAATAATATTTAGTTATCTTATGAAAATAAAATATTGAAAATTTATATCCAGATAGAAATAAATTAATGTTTCAAAAATGATAAAATAAGGGTTGTAATTTTCTAAACAATATATGTTTTATTAAACTTTTATAAAAATTATTCATATTTATAAATATTATTTGATACTAAAAAAAATTTGATCTTATTTAAACACATCAACTCCATAACATTATAATTATAGAATTATTAAACTATTTTATAATAAACTACCATATTCAACCACAACTTATGTGACCTTGGAACCATGAAACAGACAACCTATTGATAGTGTAAACTAACACATTATTTCAGTAAACGGTTTCATACTAATAGAAAAACATAATAAAATATAAAATATACTTGATCACATTTCACAAGAGTGTATTTAATAAATATTTTTTAATTATTCATGATGTTTATTGAAAGTGTGGAGTGAATCCAAATAAGAGGTAAGGGAACTTTTAAATCACTCTCCTTTATTTTGGGCTATAAATTTTCTACTAAAACTCACTTCATTACACTATTAGTTTTATATATTTATTTAATAATATATATGTAATTTTATTATTTCTTTCTCAATTATATTTATTAATAAAACCTGATTAAAGTTAACTTCTCAATTTCTTCCCCCATTTCAATTACCACCCCCTTAAATGTTTTAAACTATCTATAATTTCCAAAAATTATAATTTTTTATCAAAAACCTTTTTAGTTCATTTATTATTTATAGATATTGTTATGCTCTTTGTTATCTCTAAATACAATCTTCACATTTCCTTAAAACACCGCTTAATAGGCACATTTAAAAAGTTATTTATCCACTCCTTTACTCTTATTAACTTCATGTGGACATCATTTTTATTACATGTGATTATTTTTCATCGATGAATGTAAAATAATTCTTTAATACATTCTTTTATGGAAACCATTACAATATTATAATTGGTTATAAGACATGATTATATAAGCCTTTTCTTTCAATGGGAAATTCTTATGATTATTCTTTTTGTTTGATTCCCTTATTTTGAACACATGTGCATATAAAAGTTATTATTGGTGTCCCCTAGCAGGGATAAAAGGAAATGGGTAAGGTTTATATCTCATGAGATGATATGTATGAGATTAAAGAGTAAACATAATCCATTATTGGATTATTCCCCACATGTCAGGTGTCTCAATGATGATCATTGGCTTATTCTTATGATGTCATGTATTATATTATTACTACACTACTATGATGCCATGATTCTATTATTCCATATTTATTATTTCGTGATTTATGTTATCATTCAATTATCTTATCTATTATGATATCATTTTATTATATATGTCTCATATGCTATGATCCTTTACCATGATTAATACCATAATAGGATTTATAAATCACGCATTTTTCTATATTCTATAGGTTATCATAAGTATTTTTATAAGATAAATATAATATCAAGCCATGATTAACATACATGGATATTACATCATTTAATATGAATATTTAGAACATTAAAAAAATATATGAATGAGGACCATAATAGTTTAGTGTGTTTGGAAACATAAAACAAAATATTCTAACTGGGTGAAAGATCTTCAACATATCCCTTATTTATTTTCCCTTTTGATACTCCTACTTAATATCATTCATCATATCCTAGTGAAATGAATCATAAGAAAGGGGTGATATTAGATGCTTAGTAAGTGTAAAAATAAAGGATATTCCTAATAGTAACATATTCTTAAGGGTATGAGAACATTATAATAAAATGGAAAATCATACCATCCACATAAACGAACAAAAAAATGAAAAATGGTACAAATATTGGAAGTACGTAAGACATGAATCATAAGGGAATAAAGAGCATAATTCATGAAATCATAATGTTGGAATAAGACATAGAATTGTGTCATAAACATAAAAATAGAAAATAATATGTCTACAATACCATGAAATACATTTATAACATTTTAGGCTTGGGTAAATCACCCATTCACCAACTGTAGTCTTGGGATGCCCTCCTATTTATTCAATTATTTTGGGCTTGGGATAGCCTCCCAACTACCCTCTTATTTCGGGCTTGGGATTTCCTCCCATGTACCATCTTTTTTTGGGAGTGGGATTCACTTTCGTGTACCCTCTTGTTTTATGCATAAGTTCCCTAGTGTTTCCAAATTGGGATAACCTCTCGTGTACCCTCTTATTTCAGGTTTAAGATGCACTCTTGTTCCAAGTTGGGATTACCTGCCATGTACCATATTGTATCAGGCTTAAGATTACCTCTTGTTTATGTATTTTTATCCCCTATACCCTTTGAACTCATAAAAAATTTATCATTACCCAATGTATTGGAGGGAGAAATAGGTCCCACCCATCATATAATAAAATCATACATGCATATGCCGCAAGATAAAAGAAAATTTATCATATCACAACCCATAAAAATAGATGGGTTTTATAAACTTCATATCATAACCCCTGAAATGAAATGTCAATCATAAAAATTTAATCATATAATTTCCAATGGAAAATATATAGGTCTCATAATAATTTCATCAAAGAATAACCTGTGAAAAAAGTGGGTTTAAAAAGAATATAACTCGTTGAAGAGAAATAGGTACTATAAACATCACTCCATTAAAATAAAAACCATTAAATAAATAAAATGAATGGTATTCTTCGATCATATCCCTAATAAATCATAAAATATTAAAGATTATGTCATCTTATATAACGACCCGAAAAATATACTTCTTTTATTTATGGATCTTTTTTCTCCAAAAATTTTTTTATTCTGTTTTATAATAATAGAACATAAAATTAATTCAGACCCAAATTGTAGCTTTAAAAAATGATATAATTATTATATCAAATTAAGGTATATGGGATAATGATTATTTTAATTAAATAGTATGATTAAAAACACTTATTTTTAAATTTAAATGATAAAATAATTTTACTTTTTTTATGTTATAAATTTAACTATGAAATTTCACAATTCATTTTCTATCAGCTATTATTTTTACTAACTAAAGATTTTCATATTTAAAAGAAAAATTTCTCATACTTAGAAAATTATTATGGTGAAATAAACATCATTTTTGAATTCCAAATGTCAAAATTTACCTAGGATGAATTCTTAGAAATTTTCTAAGAAGATTCAATTTGATGAATAGTATTTGATGAATAGTATTTTTTATGAATAGTATAACAATATTTTATTATTAAATAACATTTTTTGTGAAATAAATTTCAAAAAAATACAATCTTCTACAGTTTTGTTCAGTAAGAAATTTAGAGTCAAAAAAGATCAACTTGAATTTTTTGTAATAGTAAAATATGAATAGTAACATACCTGTATGAATAGTGATGAATAGTAAATATACCAAAAAAATAGAAACTTTACCCAATAATGTATAAATACATTTTAGACATCTTAAAAGTGAAAAAAACGACCATAGTTTATGTTTTGGTATTTTTGAATGTCATAAATATTTTATTTAAAATTTTACAATTAATTTAATACTTTAAAATGGAAATTTATTTTCATTAAAATTTAATCATAAACTGTTACTTTATTGTCATATGGTTATAAAATAATTTTATGGGACCTTGATTACTTTCTTAAGGTGTTACAAAGTGAGTTATATTTTTAAAGTTGTATTTTTGGAATAAATAATGATTTTATTTAAAAATTAAATTAAAAATATTTAAAAATTATTTTCATAAAATATAGTTCATTTTTCAATTTAGATCATTGATATTAGGTTAGAGAGAATTTTTTGGATTTTTCTAAAACAGTTGATTTTCTGATGAATGTTAAAAATACAGTTTTGAGTTTTGGGTGTTTAATGACATCATTGATCATGTAATCATGATGTAAAAAATCTGGTCGACTTGTGAATAGTGAGATATACTATGAGGTGTCCCAAGTGGCCAATACCTTGGGAAAATACCATGGGCAAGCCCATGTTTTTTCAAATACCACAGATGAGGTGTCCCTTTGAAATTAATAATTTATTCCCTCACTTTTCCTATAAATACCAAGTCATTCTATCATTATTTTAATTAAAAAATCCTCCACAACTAATATCTGGTCTTTCTGCCTCCCAAAGATTCCTCCCAATGTCCCCTCAAGCCTCCCAAGGTCACGACCTTCAATCTTTCAAAGTAACTCTCCAAGGTAAGGGAACCTTTCACCCTCCTCTTTTAAGTCATGACTTCCTTTATGTTATGTCTTATAGCTCCATTTTATTATGAGGGGATTGTTCTTATATATATTTATGTTAATAAATTTTATTTCCAAATGATTATATACCCTTTTCACTCTCATAAATTGATTTTTTGAATTTTTATGTGACGTCGTTAGGCTGCCGAATTTTCGTAAAAGAAATCACACTTTCTCTTTCCTTTCAAGATTACTTTTCATGTGGTGTGTCATTCAAATGTCCACAGCATGATCTTAATTATTTTTTTTATTTACATATACTTCAAAATGGTTAATTTATTGATGAGAGACCCATGTACCCTCTCTTTTTAGTATTTTCTAAAACCATGATATATAGTCATTATGCTGCAGATATTTTGCCTCAAAATTTCTCACTACTGGAAAAAAGGCCTATACCCACGGTTCAAAACCGTGGGTATAGCCCCCAAAACCGTGGGTATAGGCTATACCCACGGTTTTGGGAACCGTGGGCTGGAATGCCGTCGGTATAGGTCCCCAACCTATACCCACGGTTTTACAAAACCGTGGGTATAGGTGTTCTGCCACCGTGTCAACAAAACATTCCCAATTGTCATGGTGTCAATGGCTTTTACCCACGGTTTCAAAACCGTGGGTATAGATCCTAAAATAAAGCTGCAGGCGGGTTTCGATCCCACGACCTCTTCGCTGCAAAGTACCGCGTCTACCACTACCCTACTATCAATTATGTGTATATATATATATATTTCGTTAAATATAGTTATATAAACCGTGGGTATAGAGGGAAGAACCGTAGGTATAGGACTCCCGCCAAAAAAAAATCTTTCCCGCGGAAAAAAAATTTTCCCGCGCACACATGGGAAACCTATACCCACGGTTTTTCAAAACCGTGGGTATAGGTTTTTTATCATATACCTATCCCCACGGTTCTCCTCAAAACCGTGGGGATAGGTACCCCTATACCCACGGTTCTTGAAAACCGTGGGTATAGGTCAATTTTCAAGACCTATCCCCACGGTTTTGGAAAACCGTGGGGATAGACCCCCCTATGCCCACGGTTTTTGAAAACCGTGGGTACAGGTCTTGAAAAATGACCTATACCCACGGTTTTCAAGAACCGTGGGTATAGGGGTACCTATCCCCACGGTTTTGAGGAGAACCGTGGGGATAGGTCCATTTTCCAGTAGTGTCTCTCTCTTTCTCTCTTGTTTTATTTATGTGAATACCCAGACCTATTTTGTATCAAGGGGTGTTCATAAATATTCCAAAATATATATATATTATTATATAATTTACATACATATAACCCTCATTCCCTTTCCATGGGTTATAAATGACATAATGATCTTTTTTTATGTTTTAATACGTCACAATTTTGGAATGAAACCCATTTCTTTTGTTCACTATGGGTTATTTATGAAATGTTTTATTGTGATCTATATGGATCATATGTAAATAATGACATATTAATGATGTTCCCTGATATCTCTCCAATGAATTTGGTAAAAAATTAATCTCTACATATGACAAGTTTCACGATACCTTGGTGAATAACCTTGGTAATATTTATGACACCTTGGGGATGAACCTTGGTGATATGTTCATGAATGTCTAAATTAAATGTTTTAGCCACATATTCATGTTATGTTTCAAGTTCTATTCATTATGATATTTCTATAATTCCATTTCTCATGTCTTTATGTTTTTTTTCATCAAGTTCTTATTGATATCGCAAGTAAATTGATTCTCTTGTTTAACCTTATTGGGCCTTCTGCCCACCCTTTTCTTTGATGTATATCTCCAGGATATGAGATGCAGTAATTGTACATAGGATGAACCTATGTGATCTAAATGGAAAGAACCATCTACATCAGATTATGGTGGATTGGATAACCTGATGGGAAATAGTGTTACATTGAGCAGTTTGATGATTTTTATAACAACCCACACATAATTCCCACATTATCCCTTATAAGAACACATAAAAGGGAATAACCTAACCATATAATTCCCACATCTCTTAAGAGTAACCCATTTTCAGAGTACTCTGTCACATTACAAAAATGTATTAGAGAGCTATATAAGGCTCACCCATCATTATATATACTCCAATATCACCCTTAATTCATGTAAAATTTCCAAGAACCATAATATTAATAATAAACATATAGGATTCACTTTAACCATAAGAATAAAATTAATTGACATTCAAAACCATAAGTAATAACAATTTCAGTTATCTAAGATGAAATATCCATTTCCATATTTTTTTGAAATTAATAATTTCTTTAAGATAAGGAACAATATTTTATTAGAAAAAAAATGATAATCATAGTGTAATATTAAAAATGAATAATGAATATGATGGTTGGAAAGGTTGGTCAAGTTGTATTTGTAAAAAGATAATTTTCTTGTACTTTTGTAAAAAGATGAGGATAACCTATTTAATAATATTGAAAATATTCATTTTTAATACTTTTTAAAGATATTAAGAAATATTATAAAATTTATATTAAATTATATATAGTTAAACATTTAAAATAACCTCTACATTGAAGAAAAATGTTTGGAATGAAAACATTAATATAAGATTTTTAAAAGAAAGTCCCTTACCTGAATCCCCAAATCATATTCTTTATATGCCCACCATCACAAGAAAAAAATTATATTGGTTTTATACATAATTGAGAACCTTTTTAATGTTCATAGAATTATCATTATCCCATTTATTTCACATGTTATCATGTATAATTTAGTTTCTAAATTGGTTAAGTTTGCATTGAACATTTTGGGGAAATTCAATTTATTTGTCCAATATGAATTAAATAGGATAACTATGGTTAAAGGTATGATGGTTCCAACATATCCGGAATAATAATAATGAAAAAATATTCATTTTAAACATTATTTTTTAAAAATACTTCATGGTCAGTATACATGAGAACCAAATCACACTACGTTGCGGAGGTGGTAATCCACACGTACTGACAAGTGACATTATCATTTTCCAATGGATGGAAGGTTAATAAGGTATGTAATATATTATTATAAAATAATCATAATTATGTCAAAAAATATCATATATATTCATTTTATCAATCATTTTATCCAGATACATGGGACATTAATGGAAAACAAACACATCTCTTTATAGAGGTGGTTGTCCACATGTACACACGAGCGATGTTTTCATTTCCTATAGGATGGAAATTGAGATAAAAAGGGTTTGAAAATATAAAAAATGAAATTTATAAATATTTAAGATACCTATGTTATCATATCATCATGAATATATAATATTTTTATGATGTTAAAGAAGAAATAAACATAAACACACTCTGTTAAGTGTCAAACCTATTCTTTGGAAGTCCTTCTTTGTATTACATCATAATCCCTCTAGGTAGGTATTTTGGTGGAACCCATACCTATAGAACTTGGGATGGGATTTATATAATATATTTGGGTAGTCACTGGTTGAGTTAAATGGATAAACAGGTATAAGTAATAGAGGATATGGGGTTCCCTTTTTATAATTCAAGTGGGTTTAAATCTTATAAATACATGAAATAATAATATATAATATGTGTCTAAATAAGATTAAATGGATCCAATGATAAATATAGTATAAAATATGTAGTTATAGATATAAATAAATTCATCCAATGAAATTTCTAAAAGTTTTTGTGTCATTTTAAAGAATATCTTTTGGTCTAACCCCCTCGTTAACCATGTTTCACCTTAACAATTGTAACCAATTTATCAATATTTAAGGGTCATGAAATAGATTTTTAAAATTATAAGTGAAGAGTACATGAAAAATTTATGATATTATAAAAAAATCACATCAATTTCAGTAAATATTTTATTTTTTATTATTATCTAATTATTTAAATATAATTTATAAACAATAAAAACCATTTAAAGTCATTTTCATGATTATTCAAAAAAATTGACTTCAACCACAAAAATACATCAATTTATTTAAAATATAAATTTTTTGAAAATCAATTATATATTATACATATCAAATATATTATATTAGAAGTATAATTTATCCCTAACATATTTCTCCTAAATTTGTTTAAACAATTTACTTATGTTTTCTGCTGTTTACATCAGTTTTGGGGTCGGCATTGCGTAAGCGTTCTAAGTTACTATAACATCAATAAAAATATAAATAAATTACTAAATAAACATAATTTAGTCATATTAAATTTCATCATTAATATTTTTTTATATATCATCTTTATCTTAATGTTTTTTACGACAACATAATATGTAGGAGACAGTGAGATTTTGTAATTACTCTTAACAAAAAAGAATATAAATGTTCTATTCAATTGAAAGTGGAAAAAATGAAATATTTATTTAATATAATATGATAAGGTTTGAAATAATAATCCAAGTATAATTCATATGAGATTTTTTCAACTTATCATAAATTTATAATCATAAATAACATGTTTTACCTTTTACCGTGGTGATAGATTTTTACAATATTTACTATTCATTATGAAAAAATGAAATTAACCTCATTAATAAATATTAACTTCTTATTTAAAAAAATGAAATCTATTTTTTCCAAATTCAATTTATATAATTTTATGGAATTAATTTTTTTTATAATTTCAGAAAACAAAATGAGAAACACTTTTTAGAAAAATAATCATTTTAAGAAAAATATTTATTTTACACAAAAATCATGTATAATGTGGAGTACCATAGAATTATTTGAATTGGTTTTAACAAAAATAATCTTATTTTACATTAAAATAAGTCCAAAACGAAATGTAAAATTTAAATTATTTGGATTAAATTCTAAGAAATCATTGTTTTTGAAAAATCAATAATTTTCTCTATTCACCTAAAATTTCAATTTTCAAAAGAAAATTCAAAGAATTATATTAATATGGTTTCGAAATTTTCATCATAAAAATTATATCCATTTAAAAAAATATAATAACTAAAATATTCATAAATTGATCCTAATATCCTAAAAATAATAATTAAAACCAATTTTGAAGAAAAATTATTTTTGATATAAAAAATGGTTTATACTAATTCCTTTTATAGTAAAAAAATTATATGATTGTTAATTTATTTTTTTAAATATATCATCTAAATATTTCATTAAAATCATTCATATATTGTGATAAACTTAATCTGCATTGATTTAAATGATTTTTTTAAATAAAATAGTTTTCTAAAAAAATATCTTTGTTAATCTTATATGATATTTTTTAAAATTAGGTTATTATTTATCATGAATCAACATGAATATATGTAATAAATAAAAATTATCTACATATATTTGATAATATGGTTACTCTTATTCATACCCATCATACCTATAACTAGGTCGTAATGATCATATTTAAATAATAATATTTAAATAGTATATTGAACCTCTTTTTAAGCTCGATATTATTTGTGGTACACACAATAGAACATCATATTAATTTTAAACAAAAATATTATGGTGTTATTTACAAACCAACTTAAAGAAAATTATTTCTCATAAATTTAATTTGACTCTTTCAAAATGAATTTATCATAACATAGTAATAAAATCAGGTATATTTTTTATCATGAACTTTTTTTTCTAGGCCATGACAAGGAAACATATTATTTCATAAATTAATGTACATATATAAAACTCAAACTTGATGATGAGTTTATAAAATATTATATTTATATTTAAGTGTTACATCATATATAAGACTTGATAGATTTGATAAATTATTTTACCATTATGATATATATTTTATGAAATTGTATATACTATATTTCTTTCCTCTACATATGTGTAATTCCTTCCTTAATTTTTAATTTTATTTGTATTCACTTATATATAATATCTTACTTTGAGATATTAATATTATAGATGAATTTTTCAGTCCCAATGCAATAAATTAACTTCTAACCAATAAAAATGTCCATAATAGGATAGAAATTTATTCCTCTTATTTACATCCATTAATCAAAAAAATGGTTATAGAAAGTTAATATAATAAAAAATATGAATAAATGGTACTTTTATCTCTAAATAATCAATAAATAAAACCTAAAGTCCATCTTAGATCATTCTAATAACCCATCAAAATGTGCCAATCCAAAATTGAAACCCAAAGAATAGGATCTTTTTATCAAATTTTCTTCATGATAAACTTTGAAATTATCTCGAAATGACATGAATCACTTCTAAAGTCACATACCCGAAATCTCTATGTCATAATCTAATAATCTCTAAAATATGCTATTGTTTTCCATAAATTACTTGAATCATCATAAATCCATAAAAAATCATATATTCTTCCATAAGATAATTCAAACTTTATTTATAAAATAAAATACAATATTGACTAATAGTATTTCTTTTTTACCTTAATAATATAATTTTACCTATATATTGAACTTCTTCAAAAATAACCTTAATAAATTAGTCCCTAAATTTCTTTTTAGTCCCATGTTCATCTATACGATAAATAATATGTTCTAAAAATGTAATAACTATTTCATTACAATAAAGTATAATTACCTCAACATTAAGGACAATATTATCCCATGAGGTTATCAAATCCTTTAAACTTATTTCCATAAAATATAAAATCATTATTACTCAAATATACATTTCAATGAAACTCATGTAAAACTTTTGAGTTATGTATAAATAAAATATTTATTAAATCCCAATAAATATATCCCAAAGTACTCTGAACATGTAAAAACTAAAAGGGGTATCTATAACTTTAAATTTATTATAATCCTTATAATTATTAACCCATGATGTTATTGAAAAATATTAAATTGTCCTCACTTGATAACTTCCTAACTTTTAAATTTATCTAAACCATTACTCAGTTACCAATAATGACAACTAAAACACAACTACCCCTTAAATTATAAGATTTATAAGATATGTTTCATTTTTAACCTAAAATACCTTTTTAGGATTATAGTCTTTGATAATTTGGAAATATTTTTCATTAAAAAGTTTATATTTCCACATTGTATCCATTTTTTCCACTAAACAAGTTTTTAATAAAGACAAACTTTATTCGTTCAAGGTAACTCCCTTAATAAGTTATTTTAACTTTATTAACATTATTTCTCATCCTTAATCCTTATGAAAACCATTTCAGAATGAGGGATGATATTAAATATATCAGTTTGGGACATAAATAAAATAAACCCATTAGTCTATTTGTAAACCTAAAATTCCATATGAATTTATTCTTTTTTTAATTTAAATGTTTTAGATTATATATTCATTTAGTTTTCCATAACAAATATTTTATAAATATTTTATATAAATATTTTCATATGAAATCATAAAATAAAAAAACATAATCATAATAATTTCCTGGAAAATAGGGAAACTGATGAATAATTTTCCTCCTAAAAAAACTCATTTCGCCGTTATTTTTTAAAAATTTAATAAAGCTTCCTTAAAAATATAATATAATTTTATTACTTTTTGAAATACAAGTATTTATTTTAAAACCATTGTAAGAATATCATTTAGGTTCCTTCAGAAATAATTTTTAAAATAACTATTACAGTTTAATCACCAAACTGGACAATTCCCACATCTCTTAAGAGTAACTTATAACTAGTAAACTCTATCACTTTACCTAAGGTGTTGAAGATTTACATCTAAATAATTGATAATTAAAGAAATATGGGTATCACCCATCATTAAAATAAAATTTACATGAACTATATAATTAATAAAAAAACATATATCATGATCTTTAACTATAAAACTCATTTGAAATTTCATTAAAACCCATATGCAATAACAGTTTCAATTATATGAGAAGAAATTTCCATTTCATTATAAAACCATTTTAAAAACTATAAATTCACATAATATAGATAATAGAATTTTGTTTGAAAAAAAATAAATTATAGAATAATTTTCATAATAAATGGATATAAATGTGGGAAAGGGTGATTAATTTGTATGTTTTTTTAAGAAACAATTTTTGAATTTTTCTAAAAAATCGATAAAAACCCATATGAAAAACATTGATAATAGTCTATTTTAATCATCTATAAAGAGACTAAAAATAATAAGTTTAGAAACCTTTGAATCATAAATAAAAAAATTAGTTAAATGTTTAAACAACCACTATATGGAATAAATAAATTTAGATAGAAAAAATTAAAACAACAATATTTAAAGAAATTCCCTTCACTGATACCCAAATCATTTAATTCATATTTCTAACCTTGTTTGTAATAAAATTATATTTTTGGTATAAATTTATTCATTTTAACCTATTAAATTAAATTCTAATTATATTAAAACTTCACCATAGTGGTACACCCTAGGTTTGATCACAAAGAGGCTGCTTGCAACACACTGTATTTCTATTGTCACTATTATAAACAATATTTATAAAAATAATAGATATTGTAAAATATATGGGTGTTTTATTATGAAAATAAATTTAATTATATATATATACAATAATTAAAATTTGAAATAAAAATAAAATAATGAAGACACAATGAATTCCGCAGAAGAAAAGTCATTGTTCTTGGGTTTTTATAGTGGTATTATCATTGTTATTCAAAATATATATCAATTTTCTATTCAATGTGTATATCAAAAACATTCACTACACAACCTCTCGTTTGAATGGTATTACCCTACACCAATACCACTTCATGTAGGAGTAATCTCTTCCACGTCAATACCATATCCAAACTCCACTATTTCAATGAAATAGATATCTGTGAGAAGGAAAATGAGTGAATTAGGAGGAAAAAAACATTAGTAGAGAATGTTGGGAGACCACTCTCCACAATCATTTTAACCACTACCAAATCATTAGAATAAAACATGATAAATAATTAAATCATAATATACTCAAATTATACTACTTCCCCCTTGAATAACAAGGAGGATTAGTTCTCCATAAACATGTAGTAAAAAAGAAACACAGTGAGGGAAACATGTAAAATAAAATAAATAGTAGACGAAGAGAAATAGATAAAATAACAATAAATTATACACTAATATATATATATAAATGTTATGAAATTTAAACTCCACCTAATCCTCTTAAAATGGATATCTTTTGAAATGGAATAAGAGATACATATTTATAGGGATATGGGGTGAAAGAATTTGCTCTAATATATCATTGAAATATGTCTATTTTTATGTCCAATTAAATGGAATAATTTTTTATAGGTGTATTAATGACTTTTATTCCATAATATCTCCTTCGTTTACCCTCAAAATTTTAAATTTATTGGCCATCAGATGTAGGAGTTATGGCCAATTTACTCTAAGAAATTAATTTTTCCATATTCCTCGTTACATTCTAATTCCTCAAAGTACTATGCCTTTATGAACCTTCTACCTATTGATCAACACATTAAATCATTAATAAAATTTTTTCTATACTTTCTTTCATATCCATCCAAAAATTTCTGAAATTTTGGACTCATGGTTAAGATTGTATGAATTAATTACGAAATGGAACCTTTTATGCTTGATGGGAATTTCATATTCCACATGTTTGAACCCTTTAAAGAATACCTTAATGAGAGTATTTTGACTTGAACTCATTTATGGTTTGAATAAATGAATAATATTTCATCTTCAGCTGGAATAAATGAATTTGGACATGTATATTCTTATTTATACCTCAATTATGGATGTGAGTTGTAATACCCCATGATTTTGTAGAATGTTATTTCTTCAAAGTAATTCAATAACTTGCGCTAGACGCAATATCGAGTTCGAGCGCACCATGACTTACCAAACTAGATGTTAAAAAGAAGTAATGAACTGTATTATCTGCATTTTAAATTTTATATATTCCATATAAATTTTAACATCCATATTATGTGTTTCTTAGACATAATATAAGAACAAATTCATTTTTTTCAAATAAAGGAAGTATTTTTCAGAAAATGAAATTTTACCGCCTATTAAAGTAAAAACATTTTTAAAACCAATATTTGACACTTTTATATATGAAACTTAATGAATTTAAATTCTTATTTACAATAGGTACCTAAAAATTTAGTTTGGATAATGTTTTGGTACTTTTAGGATAACTTTCATATTTTGATAAATAGTAAAAAATTCTAAATTTTAATTGAAAAAAACTTTTTAAACATAAATAATTTATAGTGATAAATTATGAATTGTAATGGTTGGGAAGTATAATTAAATTAAATTTTTATCACTTAATACAATTTTGGTCATTATAAGTAATTTCACATTTAAATTTGACATAAACACTTGTTAATCTTTTGATAGTTTTTACTTTTAAAAAACTCTGCTTTTCTGATTTGAAAACAGGAATTAATTTTAAATTAATTAATGCAACTTATATGTTTTTAATTTGGTAAAATAGAATTAATTTTTTAATTTGGAATATCAAAATTAGATTTAGGTTTATTTTTTGTATTTTTCTGAAAACATCTAATTTTTGAAGAATAGTGAAAAACACTACGTTATTGTTTAAAACCAACTTTTTATTTAAATAATTATTTATTTTGTTTAAATATATTTTAAGTAAAAATATATATATATAGTACCTATATAATTTCAATGTAATTTATTTAAGTCATCTTATAATTAAATTAAATGTATAAATTTTTATTGAACTTTTTACCGTCTTTTATCCACCTTCTAAGAGCATCTGAAAAATTGAATAATACATAATTTTACTACTTCTTTGAGTTGAATTTCAGAAATATGAGAAAAATGGTTGAAATAAGTAAGTAAAATGTGGTTTAATAAGATGAAAATAATTTTTGGTGAATTGTAACTTTTTTCTTTTATTTACCACGGTTAAAAGTAAATATGGTAATTAAGGGTAAAAATGATATTATAATTACCCGAACACAAGTCCTAATTCTATTTTATAAGTGAAATTCGACTAGAAAACCCTTAGGAATAAAATATTATCCTCTTTGGTACACTTGGATTAGAGTAGGACATTTAGTATTATTTTATTTAAAGAAGAGTTAAAAGTTTTAAATTAAAAGTTTAATAACTAAACCAATTTTAATATTGGGTTATACATAAGATAAATTAGACTATAAATATTTATTATAAATATAAGATTATTTCTTACATTGTTTTATTTTATTTATAATTTTTAGAAATTAAATAATTAAATTTATTTATGACACAATGACGATGTAGTAATAACTTATTAATGAAAAAATCAAATAAATGGTATTATAAATATTAAAATAAATATAATTTCAATGTTTTTATGAAATATATGAATTTTCTAGTTGAATATGACATGTTATTATTGATTCAATATATCTTGTTTGAAGTAAAAAAAATTGATGAATTTCACAGAAACCAAATACTAAATAGTGTCAAAATTGACATAAATGAGTTTTTAAAACAAATATTATATTACTAAATTATATAATATTATTAAAAATTTAAGGTTTGCCAAAAATCTTAAATAATATTATATATGTCATTAATGAACCACTTTAGGATCTATTGTAAGTTTATATTGTGTTTATTAACCATATAGTGTATGAATACAAAAAAAGACACGGTAAAAGTTAAACAATTTAACTAAGAGTTAAATCTAAAAGATAAGGTTAATTTGGTGACCTAAACCTATCTAAAACCTATTTATTGAGTGGTTTTTGACCCATTACCACCTTATCCAAGAAATAAATCATTTTGGATTCATTAGAAACCGAAAATGATTTTATTATAAAATAATATTTCAAGCTTTTCCTAAAGTGGCCCTCACCTCTCTTATAAAATAGTACTTCCCCTTCTCTCAAAATCACACCTAAAAATCCATTTGGCTTAGTAAAAACCTACCAAAATATCCTTAAAACGTCTCTCACATCAACTTAGAGTCCTTAATTTGATCATAAATCCATCCTAGGAATCCATTTTGATCAACTTGTATGAAAACACCCGAGGAACGGGTAATAATTTCACCACCCTCTTTCAAGTTATTTTCTTCTTCCACTTCCTATTTCTTTGTTGTTTCCATAACAAGAAAATAAATCATGTACCTTATACATACTATGATGTTATTATAAATATATTATAACCATATTAATTATTCTATCCATCCTATTAATGACAAAGTCACCATACGTGTGAATGTACGGCTTACCATCTCCACGCCGTGGTGTAGTTTGTTATTCAAACACTTCATTATTTGGATGGGTTTAATAATGAGTATAACTGATGTAAATAATAAATATAAAATTTTAATTATTCTGTATATATATGATATTCCAATAAATTACAAATGATTCCACTATCAATATAATGATATTGTCGTTCGTGCGTACCATATGATTACCGTCTCCATCACGCAATGAGATTAATTTCCACATTCACCATTCAACAAGGATTATAAAAATATATATTATTAATAAGTATGTAATATATGACATAATAATTCTACTTAATATATATATATATATATATGTACTTAGATATATCTAATTCACTTACTTTCATTCAATACGATATGAAAACAGAATCAACGTTTATGCGTACATAGGACCTACCATCTCCATAAACGGTGTTTTCTATTTCATATATCATTCTATTAAACATATTTTTATTCTAAATATATATAATATATAAATCATGAGTCATATTCTGGAAGTATGTAAATCATGATCTAAATGATACGATCAAGAATAACAAGTTAAAACACGTACGATAAAGAAAGTGATTATTACCCAAAAAGTTAATTTAACATGGAAATCATTATTAAATGGGTAGTATAAAGTCATAAATGAATAATGTATGATATAATAAAAATGAATATGGTTCGGATATAATTCAATAACATACTATGGTCATTATACTGTTGGAACCATGGCTATTCTATGCATGAATTGGATTATAGTTTGTGTTTGTTGTCAATCCTCAATAGATGTTCAGAATGTGTGCCAGTAAAGGGATCATACAGTTCAAGCAGACAATAGTATTGAAGGTGGCGCCATTTTCCAGTGTTTACCAAATTTTTGGGCCTCAAAATCAGAAAATGGAGACATGGATTTTGGGTAATATGAGGTGCGTGAAAAAAGGAAGTGGTGAGCGAAAAAGGAGGGATGTGCGTGAAATATTTGAGTTGTGCGCGAAAAACAGCATGGTGTGCGAAATAGTGGATCTAGGTTTTTCTTGCAAATAGTGTTTCGAAATTAGAATGTTGAAAAATGGAAAAGGCATGGGCTGTGTGAAAAATCTGGAGATGTGCGCAAAAAATGGTACAAGCACGAAATATTACACGCCAAAAGAATGCTTTTTCACGCCACATAGGGTTTTGCGCATGGGGGTCTGATATGCCTGTAAATAAGAGGTGACCCCCCTTATTCCGTAAGGTTGAAGAGTTAGAGAAGATTAGAGGTCTAATGCACGTAAAAGGCTCGTGTAATGGGGCTTTCACGAAAAATTCCAGGTTGCGCGAGAAAATATGCGTTGCGCGAAATATTCCTGTTTGCGCGAAAAATCCGAGTTGCGTGAAAAATTCCAGGCTGCGTAAAAAAGGCAGTGTTGTGCATAATAATTGAGGCGGTGCGTAAAAGATTCAGTTTGCATGAGAAAGGGTGTTGTTGCATGAAATATTTTTCCACACAAAAAGGTAATATTGCACACAATAGTTAGGTCTAGTGCATAAAGGGTTGGTAGTGCATGCAACTATCAGTGAAACTTGTTTGCACGTTCTAGTTATCCTGTTCAGTGGTTCTGTGCGTACAAGTGCATCATTACTGGAATTCGATTCAAGAAGAGTCTCATGCTAAGAAGAGGCAAAGACTTCAATGCAGATCTATTAAAGAGACCTTCATGTCTATAAACTGATTGGGACTTCACCAAAGGTAGAGATCTAGGGGGAGTCAACGGGAAGTGACCCAAGGGACACAATGGGATTTCCCTGAACAGTTGTAAAGACAGTGAGCCTGGGACATAGTTACTATTCCTGAACCTTTGTAATCCACAACTAGATAAGAATAGTGTAATTTGGTATGACCGACAACATTTTGGCGTATGCTCCTTGGATGTAGCCCTTAGTGGTGAACCAAGTAAAAAGTGCTGTGTTATCTCTCTGCATGTGAATGTTTTATTTCTTCTCATATCCATCATACAGGTTAAACTAGTTCCTACCAACGTGGAAACAGGATCCATCAGTTTAAAAGAAAATGTTGACACCCTTATTCACCCCGCCCCTCTCAAGGTGTCTCGGGGTCCTATATATACAAGAGGATAAACATACCCTCGACTAAAGAAATGTGCAAGGTAAGGGTTAATCTCACAATCTATTCATTATCTGATGTTGTTTTTACGTAAGTATCTATTGGGACATATTTATTATCCATGTCCATGTTTCATAAAAGATTTTTTAAAGGGATTATTTTTAAGGGACTTTTTTACTAAAACATCATTTTAAATGTTTTAAATATTTATTCTTCTAAACCTTTCTCATTAATGTCCATGTTTTCAAAATGGATTTAAGGATTTTTTTTATATGGAAATTAATTTTATAAAACGTTAATTCCTTTAAAATGTTACAAAGTGGTATGAGACACTTTGATTCAAAACTATCTTTTAAATTACTTCCTTTATAAATTATGTGACTTTTAAATGATTTCATAAAAATGGGATATTTCTCTCAAAGGTTTTTGCTGATCATTTCCAACTATGAAAACATCCTTTACAAGATATTATTCTTGATCGAGATTGATTTATGATTATACAAATCTTCCATATTGTATTGAAGGTTTTGTGATATATTTGAATGTGGATGGGTTATTTTTATACCATTCATGGCTTAGGGTTAATGTATTGACATTTTTTATGCTAGTTTTAATACGAATATTTATGTTATGTTTCAACCTTTTCATATGAGAAATGTATTGGACTTAGTAAGTGATGGGTGGAGCTCGCTATAGATCCTCAGTGCATCAGTAGGTATCATGAGACAATTACCTGTGTAATTGGCTAAGGCCTTTCCCAATTGTTGATATATGGTTCTAAATGATGCCTTGATCATTTTTATACATCTTGGTCAAGGCCGTTACAAAATGTTTAAGAATGTCCCGCATTAAACATTCCCTCATTATGAAAATATTATTGATGGTTCATGTTGTTATTCGACTAGTAGACTACCCATGACTATGTTTTATTATGTCATTATTTACTCATCTCATATTCCTACCATAAAGTGTTCATGTTTATTATTTGTAAGGGTATGTGTTTTAAATTAATCATCATGCCTAATTTTTATGTTATCTTCTGCTGTATTAATTACCCTTACTGAGCGTTTGAGCTCACCCCTTTCTTATGTTTTAATTTTTCAGGATTCCAAGAAGTTTATTATGATTGATAGTCAAGGTTAAGCTATGGGATTAATGGCATTCTCAAAGGTTCATTTATGTTTTGGTTTATCTTCTAAGTTGTAATGTAACAATCATGTATGTAATCTATTTTTCAAGACTAATAAACTGATCTGTCTTTTGGGAATTGATTCCTTGTAATCATTCCAATGTATTAAAATAATGCACCGAATCTAGGCTTCTTGGGTTGGGGCATTATATTTGGTATCATAGGATGTTTAATACAAAACATCGTAACTAGATTTAGATAAACTCTGATTAGAGAACATTAACCTAAGATAGACTTTGAGGATTAGTATAGAATAACTTGCTAGAATTTTGGTAATAGAGGGATTTTGTATATTTTCGAAGAAATACATCCATGTCTGGATTCGAGTAGGTAGAGGTGACTCTAGAACAGATGTACCTAGGGGTGAAAACTCTAACAAAGAGTTTTCAGCTTGACCTGTGGTATCCTAGTACACAACAATGGGCCTTGCTGCAATCTTGGTTACGACACTCCCGGGGTATATGCTTAGGATAATTCACATTTTTATCAAAAGCCATTATGAAGGATTTAGAAGTAAATAATTCCTCAAAGAAAACATTTTATGATTATAGATTATGTGGATAATCATTTCAATTTACGTTAGGTATTTTATAGGTTTGGAATTATGCATTGCAATTCTTAAATGAACCTAGTGTATGCCATTGTTTAGAAATGGTGCCTAGTAGAAGGAATGAGAATTCCGGTAATACGCATGATCGAAAGATTAAGAAGGATGATATCTTTCATGGTATTAAGCCAACATTTAAAAAGGAAATAGTCTCCCACATATTCTCATCATATGAAGAAAATAGTATCATGATTTAATAAGATATGTAAAGAATTCTCTAAGTCTTATGGATTTGAAGGGAAACAAGAGAAGAAAATGATGGAAGAGATAAATATGGATAAAGGGAAGAGGGAAAAGAAGGATTTTCCCATATGTGATAACTATGTAAAGAATCACCTTGGTAAATTTTTAAAGGGAATGGGAGTTTTTTATAAGTGTGGAGAAAAAGGGCACCATGTTTGTGATTGTAATGGTAAGAAAAAGGTTTAAAATGTACAATGCTTCATCTGCAATGAGTTGGGACACTATGCGAATCAATGTCTAAATCATCAGAGTATACCCCAAATGATTCTATTATAAAATAATCAAGTTATGATACTACCGAAGATGAAGAGGAATGATTAGAGTTCTTATGTTGTTATTAATTTATTGTGTCATTTGAGTATTGTATTAATGATGTTCATGTTATAAGAATTATAGAGTATATAAGGATTGTACTACTGTATTATTTCATTATGGACTTGAGATTGTGTGGAACCAAGAAAAGTAACTCAATAGCAATTTAATTTTTTTGGAAAATATATGGTTGAGAGAAAGATAAAACATAATATGGTTGAGAGAAAGATAAACCATAATATGGTTCTGATACTGAGGTAGTGATTTTGGAATAATATATGATTTATTTGGATAAATTATATTGGATATTCTTGACTACCTTGAAACTGATTAATGATTTGTATATTCCATCATTGTTGGAGTTTACAACATTTTTGGATAGAAGGAGTATATCCAGTATTCTATAAGGAATAAGGGAGCATGAATGTAATCATTAAGGTTTTATAGTAATTCAAGGTGTTACAATGCTTTAAAAGAATACATGATGAAGGTATTCACGTGTTATTACGTGGAAAAAAAGATCTTCATTTTGTTTACCTTCCTTATAAATTTTGGACTGTGAGTTTGGAAAAAATTATTTTGGATGAGTATAAAGGTAGGAATCAATTATGATTGAAATTAGATACTATTTTTAAGGTTAAATCATTTCTTGAAATTATTTTTGGATTGTCATAAATAATACAATGCATAGATTGGGTGACAACCCGTCGCGTCTGACAAGGCCGTGAGACTTGAACCTGCAACCAAAGGGCGACAAGGGTGGATCACCTACCACTGGCATACATGATTTCCTTGTTTGTATAATATAGCTTTTATTAAATAGTCTGACAAATGAATTATAAATTCCTTATTTTTATAACCCTATATGATTAGGATAAATAGAATATTTTTGATTTCTATTATCTTTTGGAGTGAAAGATGAGTTTGTGTTAGGAATTAGTTGAAGGATGAAACTCTACTTGTCAATTATATTTTTTTCTGCTTATTCTATGAATAAATTAATTCTTAAACATTAGGGAAGGGATCTTAAAACAAAAAATGTGTTATCCTAATACATTATGTTTTGTTGAACTGATGATATTTTAAATCATCATAGATTGATGCCTTTGAGGACCTCAATTTTACACTTGTTTTTGATTGAAGACCTCAATAACTCCCTATAAATATTTACGTTTTTCCTCTAATTTATGTGTCTCTAATTGCTACCAATGTTCTCCTAATCGAGATCATAATTTGGTGGTGACTAATTTATTTATATTTCCCTCTTATTAAGAAAAAATTTTATTAACCCAATTTATTATGTGGGTTTTCCACATATGTATTTTTCTATTTTTAACCTTTTATTTTTTTAAGAACAATTTCAAATTGTGAGGATGCCATTTATTGAAGGAAGGGAGAATGTAAGACTCCAAGATTTCATAGTATGTTATTTTTTCAATGTAATTCAACGACTTGAAGTTCCCAGTCAGGATCCAAGTTTCACTGAGAGGGGGAGGGGGTGAATCATTTATATCTATTTCTTTTTATGTTTTCTTATTTTTGAAACAACCTACGCCTCATGTTAAAGAGTTTCTTCCCTGCTGAACCCACACAATCACCGGAACACAAGATTTACAAGGTTCACTACTCAACAAGAGTAGCTACGTCCTTGGTATGGTATGGAAATAATCTAGTACCACACAATCCACTAGAAAACAATCCTTTGATATGGAATACAACAAGTAGGATATACCCTTACACTCGTGTAGCACTTGGAAAACAATCTGCAAGCGCGTGTGCACCCTCTTAGTACAAATAAGGAATTACAATATTTCAGTGCTTCTTTAAAATTGAACTGCTTTATTCTCTAAAGTATAGATCTTCACTATCCTACCTAGAAGCTGGCAGGAACCCCTGGAGAAAACAGCTTGCGCGCCCTATACTTGTGCTCCTACAACTTACTCGCCACTTCTTGCGCACTTACATGCGTGCCTCAACTTGTGTGGAAAGACTTGCACAGCAGACTTGTGCATAAACACTTCTATGGAAACACTTGCATGGCTACACTTGTATAGAAACACTTGCACAACAACACTTGCACGATAACACTTGCGCAGCAACACTTGCGCAGCAACACTTGCGTGGCTACACTCGCGCGGCAAAGCACTCTCTACTACTTGCACGCTCAGAGCTCCAATTTTCTCTTAAGTGTTGAGAATTGAAAAAATGAGGAGTCAGGTCGTCTATTTATAGTAATTTTGGTGACTTGCGCACCACATACACTTGTGTGCCAATAATTGCGTGCCGCTGCATCACATACACGCCTCTTCACTACTTGCACGCCCTTCCATTACTAGCACACCAATTTCTTTCCTTTGTTATTTTTGATATGATGACGTTGGAATCTGACTTGCGCACAACATACACTTGCACTCCACTTATTCTTGTGCGCCACACTTGCGTGCCACTTATACTTGCATGCCACTTTTTCACTTGCGCGCCAATTTTTAACTTGCACGCCATTGTATTTCCTTTGTCAAATTTTGATGTGATGATCCTGAATTTTGACTTGTGTTCCACATATACTTGCACGCCAATACTTGTGTGCCAATACTTTCTCGCCACTTTATACTTGCATGCCACTCTTGACTTGCGTGCCACTCTCTTTCCTTTGCCAAAAAACACTTATTTACTCCCCCTATCCTTTATAAGTCTTGCATCAAATGTTCTCCAAACTTATGATATTTATGAAATAAAAATCAGAAAAGCATCATCATAGTTTCCAAGTCCTTTACAAAGTGAATTGATTTAGCTTATTTGACAACAAAAGACAACACTCTGTAACAACAAACTTTTCTTACATACTTATCTATCCAACATGGTCCCAACAATCTCCCCCTTTAGATTTTGTTGTAAACCAAGATTCATAAATCACTGCACTTTTTAACCTTAAGCAATAGATTACTTATCAACAATTCTAAGCCTATGTGAGCTAACTCATTGTAGGAAACAAGAATTATTGACAGCCAAAACCATGTTGTCTAGAAACAGTGAATATGAAATCTTATGATCTTACCTCCTCAACTTTCTTCAAAACATATTTCAAGCTTCTACTTCAGCATTATTCACTTCTTCAACTTTCCTGGAAAACAAACAACATTGTTTCCAACATCCACTCTAACAAAAAGTTAGAATAGTTCACACACACACACACATGCTGGATTCACAGCTTACCCACAACTACCCCTTTATGCATGCATCTATAAGGATAGATTTATGAAACAATTCTCCCCCTTGAAAACACTATCCAAAGGCAAGATGCGAGTGGGGACAGAAACACGTACCTTAACCATGATGAGAGGGAGGTTGGACAGCCATTTTCAACCTCAATTTTGCAAATGGTTCCTTCGGTAACGGTTTTGTGAATATATCATCAACTTTTTCATATGTAGGAACATACTCCAGCCACAATTCATTATTCTCCACCTACTATTTGATGAAGTGGTTATTTATATCAATGTGTTTTGAATGATAATGTTGTACTGGATTTCTTGTAAGATTGATTGCACTCTGATTATCACAACCCAAGAGCAATGGTAGCTTTACTTAAACAAGTAGATCTTCTAACTGAGTCTTCATCCACATTAGTTGAGTTGCATCTTGAGTAGCAGCAACACACTCTACTTCAGTTATGATAAGAGTTACTGAATTCTGTTTCTTGGTATACCAACTAACACAACTTTTCCCCGGAAAGAAAACTCCACCAGATGTGGATCTTCGATCATCAAGATTTCTTTCCCAATTAGCATCAGAATACCATAATAGATCAATATTTTTTGAGCCATCATACCTGATTCCGAAATTTGTTGTGCCTTTGATATATCTGAGAATTATTTTTCCAGAAATCAAATGTGATTCTTTAGGAGCACTCTGAAATCTTGCACATAAAGTGACATCATAGACGATGTCAGGTCTTGAGGTAGTCAAATACAATAGACTTCCAATCAGCTTTTGAAACTCTTTCTGATCAACTTCCTTACCTTCTCCATCTTTAGACAACTTGGTTCCCATAGAAATTTTTGTGGAAACTGGTTTCGAATTTTCCATTCCAAATTTCTTCAGAAGTTCCTTATCATACTTTTCTTGAGATGGAAAAACGTGATTCTTCTTATGTGAAATTTGTAGCCCAAGAAAGTACATCATGTCTCCCAGCATGGACATGTCAAATAACTTCTTCCTCTCCTCAGCAAATTTTTCACATGATCTTTCATCATTTCCAGCAAAAATAATATCATAGACATAAACAATAATGATCAATGAAAAATCCGGACATTCTTTGATGTAGAGATTGTTGTCAACTCTCCCTTTATTAAAGTTCATCTTCTTTAAGAAAGTATCTAATTTAGAATACCATGCTCTCGGAGCCTGTTTTAGCCCATACAAATCCATCTTCAACCTGCACACATAACTTTCATTCTTTCCAATAACAAATCCACAAGGTTGATCAATATAAACTTCCTCATCAAGGTCACCATTTAAGAATCCAGATTTTACATCTATTTGAAAGATTTTGTAACCCCGTTGTGTAGAAATAGAAAGAAAGATTCTAATTGTTTCTAATCTTGCCACCAAAGAAAAGGTTTCATCAAAATCAATGCCTTCAATTTGTTAATACCCTTTGCAAACCAATTTTCATTTTTTCTTATTACATTACCTTATTCATTCAGTTTGTTCCGAAAAACCCACTTTGTACCAATAATGTTCTTATTTTCTGGCTTAGGTACAAGTTCCCAAGTATCATTATTCTCTATCTGATCATGCTCTTCATTCATTGCATGAACCCATTCAGGATACTCAAATACTTCATTTACATCATTTGGTTCAACTTTCGAATAAAGATATGTATGTGATATAGCATTCGTTGTTCTTCTTGTTTGAACCCTCTGATTTTTATCTCAAATAATGTTATGAGCCTCCACTTGCTTCCTCAACCTAGGATGAGTTGTTTAAACTCCATCTTCATCAGTTGAGAATTCTGAGTCAGATTCATCTTCTTGAGTAGGATTTACACTGTCTGCAACATTATCAAAATTGTTGACAAAATCTTCTCTATCCTGCTCAACTTCCACCTCAACATATGGTTTCTTTTCTTTCTCAACATTTTCAAAAACTTTTGCATCTGATGAATCAATAATTCTTCTTGTTTCATTGTTGAGACATCTATATCATCTTCCTTCTGGAGCATAGCCATGAAAAATTCCATCATCTCCTCTTTTATCAAGCTTTCCAAGGTTTCCACTTTTCTTCTTTATAATGCATGTACTCCCAAAAACTATTTAGTGTTTTAAACTTGGAGTCTTTCCATAGAACATTTCATAAGGAGTCATATTTGAGTTTTGTCTAAAGAAACATTGATTCTGAATATACACAGCAGTGCTTGTGGCTTGCCTCCAATAATAATGAGAGAGACTATGCTCAAGCATCATAGTTCTCCCCATTTCCACCAAACTTCGATTCTTTCTTTCAGTAAACCCATTTTGTTGAGGTGTGTATGGTGAACTGAACTCATTCCGAATTCCATGATTCTCAAGATAACATTCAAACTCTTCATTCTTATACTCACCACCATTATCAGTCCTCAACTTCTTTACTGAATACTCACATTCCTTTTCTGCTTTCCTCCTAAAAATCCTAAACATTTTTAGAGCATCTGACTTATGTCTCATGTACATAACACAAGTAATGCGATTAAAGTCATCAATGAAAGTAATGAAGTACTTATCTCCATTTTTTGATTGCTTGCTCATTGGTCCACATACATCAGAATGTATATATTCTATGGGTTTTTTTGAACTAATTTCAACTCTCTTATGAAAAGAGTTTGTAATATTCCCTTTTCACAAATACTGCAGCACCAATCTATTCTTCTTGATAAATCAGGCATATCTCGAACACTGTCTCGCGTTGATAACTTGCACATATTTCTCTGACACATATGTCCCAGCATTTTATGTGATAACTGATTTTCATCCACTACACCCATGTAACAAGAGTTCTACACTTCACCAACTTAGAAAAAGTTCCCTCTAGTACGTTGGCCCCTTGTAAATATATTTCCATCATTTTCACTTTTCACAAAAAATCCATCTTTATTGAAGATAACTTTTTTTCCCTCATCATAGAGTTGTGACACACTAAGCAGGTTATGTTTCAGCCCATAAAAATATAGTGTTTTCCTAGATTTCATCTTTTCTTTTCCAATGATGGCCGATCCAACACCTTTGATCCATAGAGATTCATCATTTCCAAATTTCATTGTTCCTTCTTTGAAGTCTTTCACATTCTTTAGTAGCTTTAAGTCTCATATCATATGAGAGGAACACCCACTATCAGGAATCCATGGACTTTCTCCTTTTTTAGCTTTCAAAGCAGTTTCGACAACAAGAGCTTTTTGTTCTTCTTTTTTCTTCAGTTCCTCTTGTGCTTCCTGCAACTTTCTAGCCAGGTCAATGTGTTCTGGCCAGACAACCATGCACACTTTCTTTTCAATCTTATCAGACCTGTCCCTTTTTGAATTTAAAAACTCTGGATTTTGAGAATTATTAAGAATCTTTTGTTGCTCTGGTAACACACTAAGGCAGCCCTTGTCAAGATGTCCAGGTCGATCACATCTTTCACAAATAGTTTCCAATAGTTGGAACATATTCTAAACTTTCACACCAGTCTTCTCAGATATCTACTGAAATTTATTTGGAGACTTTCTATTTTGAAAGGTTTGAATCCTCCTCAATCCTTGTCTTTCAAAACTTGTGGAATAGTTGTAATGTTGTTGGTTAAAACAACACATATTTTCCATGTGTCCGAATCCACCACAATACCAGCAGTAACCTTAGAATGAATATTTTTCTCTGAAACTTCTATGTTGATCAGAGTTGTGAACATACTTCTCAATGACCTTCTTAATAGAACTTTTTTGATCATGAACCACTATGTTTACATTTTTAACTCTCTTCTTTGCCTCAGATTTATCAGTACCAGTGGTATTATAAGACTTCTTTGACTCAAGATTTTTATGCACTTATGATTTTTCAGTGTTGATGACTTCGGCCACATACATGATCTTTCTAGCCTTGTTCTTATCATAACTAGTTCTATCATTCCTTTCAACCTTTGAAGATAACTTTTTTAGATCCTCATTTGTTTCATTCTTACTAGAATATTCACCAACTTCTGAGACATATTGTTTGAAACTGACATTCATTTCTTTAGTTTGATAAAGTTTTTGTTGGACAAGTTCCAGCCCTTCTTCTTTTGCTTCCAGCTTTACATCAAGATGATCATTGCGATTCTTTTCATTCTCAAGAGAATTATTCAGATCATTAATCTCCTTTTCCATATTGATTTTCTCATCATGAGAAATTTATTCATTGTTTAATGTGGAATTTTCTTTTATCAACTTCTTGTTTTCCTTCTCAAGCCTTCTGATCTTTCTCAAAAATTCCTTCAGCTCTTTTTTTAGATACTGTTCAAGTTGAGTTTCTTCTTCTTCAGTACTACTGCTCTCATAATCATCATTATTCACTATTGCAAAAAAGTTACTCTCTCTAGCTTTCTCAGCAACAGATTTTTCAGATCCAGTCTCACTATCATCATCTTCTTCACTTTTTAAAAATAAGCTTCTTCTTTTTTATTTAAAGAACATTTTATCTTTACCTCTTCCAGAACATTTATCTTTTCCACCATGTTTCTTCCATGAACTTCTTGGTCTTCTGTCTTCTTCATAACTATCTTCATCTTTCCCTTTTTGAGGAAAATTAGCCGCAAAGTGGTTAACATCTCTACATTCAAAACATTTTAAAGGGAGTTTCCCTTTGTATTTCGTTGTTCCTATTTTCACATTTTTAGAAAAAAGGAAAGTATTTCATCAAAAATTTTACATACCTCATTTTCAGAGTCTGATTCACCAGATTTATCTTCAATAAAAAATTTCTTTGACTTCACTTTCTTTACAGATTTGAAAGACATTTCTCTATCATCTTTTGATTTCCTCTTCATAGTCTTCTCCCTTCTAATTTCATAAGTTATGAGAGTGATATGTAAATCATCCAGAGATAATGTTTCATGATATCTATACACCAGTGATGAAACTTTTGCATCAAATTTATCAGGAAGAATTCTTAAGATCTTTTCAAAAACTGTAGAATCTTCCAACGTTTCACTAAGAAATCTGATTGTACTAAAAATATCATTTATTCTGGTAAATAAATCCCCAACAGATTCAGATTCTCCCATTTTCAAGTCTTTATAGTTCAGTCTCTAGATTTGTAGTTTAGCCTTATTCACTTTTGTATTTACTTCATAGATGTTCTTCAGTTTGTCCCAAATTCTTTTGGCTGTAGAAACACCTTTCACTCTTAAAAATTCACTCTCAGAAAGAGATGAGAGTAACACATTTTTAGCTCTTCCATCATTCTCAAGATTCTTCTTATCGGTGGGAGTAAGAGGAACCTTGTCATCAATAGTAGGAAATCCATATGTTGAAGTTTCAAGAACTTCATATCCAAGAGACATAAGATAAGGCATCATTCTATCCTTTCAGATGTGATAGTTATTTCCATAAAAAATCGGAATCCCCTTACTATTCGAACAATTTAGATTCTCCATCACAACTTATATTCAACCACTTCAACAAAGAATAAACGAAGGCAACCTCCCTCTGATACCAATTGATGTTCCCAGTCAGGATCCAAGTATCACTGAGAGGGGGAGGGGGTGAATCAGTGATATCTATTTTTTTATGTTTCCTTCTTTTTGAAACAACCTTCGCCTCCTGTTAATGAGTTTCTTCCCTGCTGAACACACACAATCACAGGAACACATGATTTACAAGGTTCACTACTCAACAAGAGTAGCTACGTCCTTGGTATGGTACGGAAATATTCGAGTACCACACACTCCACTAGAAAACAATCCTTTAATGTGGAATACAATGAGTAGGATATACCCTTACACTCATGTAGCACTTGGACAACAATCCTCAAGCACGTTTGCACCCTCGTAGCACAAATAGAGAATTACAATATTTTAGTGCTTCTTTACAATTGAATAGTTGTATTTTCTGAAGTATAGATCTTCACTTTCCTACCCAGAAGCTGGCAGGAACCCCTGGAGCAAAACATCTTACGCGCCCACTTCCACTTGCGTGCCATATACTTGCGCACCTACAACTTGCGTGCCACTTCTTGCGCAGTTACTTGCGCGCCTGAACTTGTGAGGCAAGACTTGTGCGGCAGACTTGTGCGGCAACACATTTGCGGCAATGCTTGCATGGCTACACTTGCGCGACAACACTTGTGTGGCAACACTTTCACGGCAACACTTGCACGACAACACTTTCCTGACAACACTTGCGCGGCAACACTTATGCGACTACACTTGCGCGGCAAAGCACTCTCTACTACTTGCGTGCTTAGAGCTCAAATTTTTTCTTAAGTGTTGAGCATTGAAAAAATGAGGAGGCAAGTCATCTATTTATAGGAATTTTGTTGACTTGGGCACCACATACACTTGTGCGCCAATACTTTCGCGCCGCTGCATCACTTGCGCGCCGATTCACCACTTGTGCGCCCTTCCATCACTAGCGCGTCACTTTATCTCCTTTGTCATTTTTAATATGATGAAGTTGGAATCTGACTTGTGTGAAACATACACTTGCACGCCACTTATACTTGCACGCCACACTTGCACGCCACTTATACTTGTGTGCCACTTTTTAAATTGTGTGCCAATCTTTAACTTGCGCGCCATTTTATTTCCTTTGTCAAATTTTGATGTGATGATCCTGAATTATAAATTGCGCGCCACTTATACTTGCGCGCCACTTTCTACTTGCGCATCACTCTTGAATTGCGTGCCACTTTCTTTCCTTTGCCAAAAAACACTTCTTTAGTCCCCCTATCCTTCATAAGGCTTGCATCAAAAGTTCTCCAAACTTGTGATATTTGTGAAATACAAATCAGTAAAGCATCGTCATAGTTTCCAATTCCTTTAAAAAGTGAATTGATTTAGCTTCTTTGACAACAAAAGACAACACTCTGTAACAAAAAACTTTTCTTTCTTCCTTATCCGTCCAACTTGGTCCCAACACAACATGTCCTACACACAACACCGAGTTCAAGCGCACCATAACTTACCAAACTAGCTGTTCAAAAGCGGTTATGAATAGTGTTATCTGCATTTTAAATTTTATATATTCCATATAAATTTAAACATCCATATTATGTGTTTATTAGACATAATATAAGAACAAATTCATTTTTTTCAGATAAATGAATTATTTTTAAAAATATGCAATTTTACCACCTTTTAATGGAGAACCCTTTTTAAAACCAATATTTGACACTTTTATATATTCAAGTTAATGATGTTAAATTCTCCTTTTGAATTGGGACATAAAAATTTAGTTTGGATAAATTTTTGGTACTTCTCTAATAACTTTCATATTTTGAGGAATAGTGAAAAATAATAAATTTTAATTAAAAAAATTTAATTGAAATAATTTATAGTGATAAATTTTGAATTTGAATTATTTGTAAGAATATTTAGATTATATTTTTATCATTCAATACAATTTGGGTATTTATAAGTAATTTCACATTTAAATTTGACATAAACACGTGTTAATCTTTTGATAGTTTTTACTTCTAAAAAACCCAAATTTTGGTTTTGATGACAAAAATTAATTTTAAATTAATTAAGGAAACTTATATGTTTTGAATTTGGTAATATAGAATTAATTTTTGAATTTGGAATATCAAAATTAGATTAAGGTGTAATTTTGAAATTCATTCAAGTCATTTAATACTAAATTTAGATGTATAAATTTTTATTGAACTTTTTATCGTCTTTTACCCACCATTTAGGAGCATTTAAAAATTTGCATAAAACTTAATTTTACCACTTCTGTGAGTTGAATTTCAAAAATCCGAGAGACTTGGATGACATCAATAAGAAAAATTCGGTTCAATAAGATGAAAATAACTTTTGGGGAATAGTAACTTTTTACTTTTATCTACCATGGTTAAAAGTAAATAGTGTAATTAAGGGTAAAAACTATATTATAATTACCCTAACACATGTCCTAATTCTATTGGATAAGTGAAATTCTACAAAAAAACATAGGAATAAAATATGATCCCATTTTAACAACTTGGATTAGATTAGGACATTTATTATTATTTTATTTAAAGAAGAGTTAAAAGTGTTGAATTCAAAGATTAATAATTAAACCATTTTTAATAAAGTGTTATACATAAGATAAATTATACTATAATTTAATTAGAAATATAAAATGATTTCCTACATCATGGTATTTTATTTATATTTTTTAGAGATTAAATAATTAAATTTATTTATGACACAATGATGATATAGTAATTACCTTATTAATGAAAGAGTCAAATAAATGGTATTATAAATATTAAAATAAATATAATTTCAAATTTTTTATGACATACACGAATTTTTTAGGTGAATATGACACATTATTATTAATTAAATGTATCTTTTTTCAAGTAATAAAGTTGTGATGACTTCCAAAAAAATCAAATACTAAATAGTGTCAAAATTGACATAAATGAGTTTTTAAAACAAATATTATATTATTAAATTATATAATATTCTTAAAAATATAAGGCTCAGCCAAAGGGAATAAATAATATTATATATGTCATTAGTGAACCACTTTAGGTTCTCTTGGAAGTTTAGAGTGAGTTTATTAACCATATAGTGTAAGAATACAAGAATACACGGTAAAAGTTAAACTATTTAACTAAGAGTTAAATCTAAAAGATATGGTTATTATGGTGAACTAAACCTATCTAAAACCTATTGGTTGAGTGGTTTTCGACTCATACCCACCTTATCCTATAAATAAATCATTCGGGAGCCATTATAAACTAAAAATGATTTTATTATAAAATAATATTTCAAGCTTTTCCTAAAGTGACCATCACCTCTATTATAAAAGGGCACTTCCCCTTCTCTGAAAATAACACCTCCAAAGAAATTTTTCTCAATCAACCCCATCCAACATATCCTCCCAAAATCCCTCACATAATCCTAGAATCCTTGATTTGATCAGAAATCCAACCAAAGGATCCCTTTTGATCAACTCAAAAGAAAACACCCGAAGAAGAGGTAATAATTTCACCACCCTCTTTCAAGTTCTTTTCTTCTTCCACTTCCTCTTTCTTTGTTGTTTCCATAACAAAATAATAACTCTAGTACCTCCTAAATACTGTGATGTTATTATGAATATGGTACAACCATATTCATTATTTTATCCATCCTATAAATGAAAATTTCACCATACGTCCATACGTACAGCTTACTGTCTCCACGACGTGGAGTAGTTTGTTATTCAAACACATCATTATTTGGATGGGTATAATAATGAGTATAAATGATGTAAATAATAAATATAAAATGTTAATTATTCTCTATATATGATATACCATCCAATTACATATTATTTCAATATCAATATAATGATATTATTTCTCGTGCGTATGTATGGATTACCGTCTCGACGACGCGATGAGATTCATTTACACATTCACCATTCAATCACTACAACAAAACCGCTATTTAGTGGCGGTTGTTTAGTGGCGGTTCTAGGGACCTCCACCAAACCTTTTTTTAAAAAGGTTTCATGGCGGTTTATAATAAACCGCCGTGAAACATTGTTTTTTTTAACAGCCCGACCCTCCCCCCCCCCCCACCCCGACCTTCCTCACCCAGATTCCCCCGGCCCCCCGCTTCCCCCGCGACCCCGGCCGCCCGCGACCCCGGTGACCCCACGAACCCAGTGACCCCGTGACCCCGGCGACCCTGCGACCTCAGCGACCCCAACCCCCTACGACCCCGGTGACCCCGCGACCCCGGCGACCCTGCTTCCCCGACGACCTATACGAAACCCTAAGTTTTGAAATTCTTATATAGTACGTTATGCCCATAAATATATGATGAGATGCAAATATAGTGATCTATTCCAATGGACACATGTTGAAATAATTTTATATATGGCTATTCCCAATGGATGAAAGGCTTATATAGAGGGATATTCCATGTTTTTAAATTTTCCATGGTTTATTATTATTGTTGGAATGGTTGTGTAATAAGATCAGAGATAATCTGACATGGTTCTGTATTAGGATTATTCATGTATTATGTTGATTGATTGATTAATATTCATTCTTATCTTCTTACTGTGTACAATATATATCCAACTATTTTTTATATTAATAATGGTGTTGACCTAATAAGTTTTACTCACAACTTACTCATCTCAACATTTTGAACCCTAGCAGATTGCATGGATGTAGGATTCAAAAAGGTAAAGAGACCTTTATGTAATTTATTTTTATATAGTATGGGTTGGATTTTGGAGAAGGGATTGAAATGGGGATTGGGATAGTGGAATTTTTTGTCGCTATTTGAAACACATAGTCTTTTACTCTATATTACAACCATCAATAAATTCATTTTAATTACATCATCTCATTACATTATTCCATTGTTATTTATTGGATTCTTTAGTTAGTTTTTTTTTGTTTACATGTTTTATTATATGGTTTCATCTACAGATATTTATTTTATTATAGTTATTTATGTTGATTTTTCCACTTTTATATAACTACATACCCAAGGGTATGGTCTCCCCACTATAAATATCACACTCATTTCTAGTTAATGACCTGTGGAATATGGGTAGGAATGCATGAGGTCCCATAAAAAACATGATTTGGCCACATGAGAGAGTGATGGATTGGGGGATGTAGCAAAGTGGTATCAAAGAATCATGTTTTAATTTCTATTACATTACTACTTGAGGAAAAGTATAAGAGATACTAGGATGTGTCAAGACATAGCAATGAGCTTCTGAATAGGAGTATCTAGCCAATTTATTGGGTAAATATGTGTTCATATGGACGGGATTGGTTCTTATGTTATTTTATTGAAAAAGTTGATGTTATTTCACCTTGGGTGATTTGAATTTTGTGTGATGGTATTGTTTAGTGATGAATTTTGATTCATTATATTTATACTCATAGCCCAGAATGGTGTTAAATGATTATTCATGCATCATGATAGGAACATAGGAATGTATATATTGACATTCATTCTTCATGGTAGGGACATATTTATTTCATGTTCTATGTTCTTTCCTTTATGATGTGTTTTGATAAACCTACTGTATCTGATAAATGATTTATTCTCCCAAGCCTTTAATATTGGGAAATGGATTTGTTTTTTGTGAATAAATATTATGGAACCCTTCACCATTGTAATGATTACCGAAAGATGAATCGAGTCATAGTAAAGAACAATTTTATATTTCCTTAGACTGGTGATATGTTTTATTATTTGAAAGTGAATAACTAGTTCTCAAATATTTATCACCATTCTGGTTTTCACTAGCTAAGAATAATAGAGTTTGATATATTGGATATTTTCTTCAATAGTAGGTATGGACATTAAAAGTATATTTCTATGCCTTTTGGTCTAACAAATGATCCCATAATTTTTATAGTATTGAACAACATTATATTCCATGATTATCCTGATTTATTTTAGTGGTATTTGAGTATGACATATTGGTTTAATATTAAACTGAGGAGAATCATGTGAGTCATTTGAGACAAGTTTTGGAAATTTTTAGAGATCGCTCTTTTATCCCCCTATTATCCTGTTTCATATACATGTTCTCAGGTTTCAAAAATGTATTCATGGTTTGCACCTAGACACCCATCCCACAAATCCAAAGCATTTACATCACAATTTATCCCCCTATTATCCTGTTTCAACTCCTCTCTGATCTGTATTTTCCAAATGAGGTTCACACTTATTAGAGGTGGTATTTCATAATTACTTATAAAAAATGGTGGTTTAAAACGAAAAGTAATTTTGGTTTCATTAGTGTGTTCCTTGTTTAATTTATACTTTTTTTATTTTATTCTTAATTTCATATAGAATAATTAGGCTTTATTTTGAGTATTTAATTGATATAGTTCATTTAGATGTTATTGTTGTCCACTGTAATTTTCAAAAAGGATTCTTTGTTTATTATTCCGACCTAGAATACATTTTGATTTGTTGATGTTAAATCAATTTCAATCTCTGAAACCATCATAGGATTCCTGAATCACTATCTTCCTTCATTAAGTGTTTTTCAAGGGTCACTAGAAGCAGTTAGGTAGTTGGAACAAATTGAGGTGATCCTCAATTATCTTAGGGAATTTGATAATTTGTGGGTGAGAATTTTGTAGAACTGGATTTATAGTTTCAGTGGAGTCTTGTGGGAGTCAGTGGTACCTTCTTAACTTCATGAATTTATGAATTGGAATCTCATCAAGATTGATTTTTTAATGGTTATTTCCTAAGGGAATGAATGTAGAGAAACAGATTGATCTCATGAGACTTTTTATTGGTGACAGATCAGTATGGGAGTATGTCAATAACCTTTCAAGGTTTGGTATATATTATCCAAAGATAGGGGTCATCAATTATGAGAATGATCATTTCTTTGGTGATGGTCTTCACCCAGACCTTGGTACATCTCTACTATCTTTGGGCATAACATCCATTTTGGAGGTTGTCACTAGGGACATGTAAATGGAAGCTAAATATTCTTGGAAATTGATGGTTGTTCGTTCCTTAGTTTTATCAGGTATGCAAAAAATTAATAGTGGGAATTAATGGAATCCAATGTTCAAGGAGTAGAGGCAGGATGAACCATAACATGATGAAAAGTCCCATTCTTATCGAAAGAGTTCATCCATTTTGTGCTTTAAGTTTAGGGACTTTGAGAAATTCTGAGGTCCATTTCTTGATATATCCTTGAATTTTTCTCTATTATGGAAATTTTTTTCATCATTATTTGTTTTTGATGATGGGGTTATAGAATATGTCTCATGTTTGATAATTTTTTGGAGGTGTGGTTTTGGGACCTTTGATTATTGAAATTATTTTTGGATTTTAGGTAGTTTTCATTTAGATTTTTTTAATGATTACTTTTTTTAATATATTTATTGATTTTTTTAATGCTATTTTATAAAATTCCTTGTTTTTTATGTAGGAACATTGTGATATACATGGATAAAAAGCTTGATAACATTACCAAGAAACACACATCAGTATGTTAAGGGTTTGAATGAGTTTTTAGATTTTGTAATTTCTAATCAATCCGTTGAAGGGAGAGTAAAATGTCCATGTCTTAAATGTAAATTATGAACATGGTTGAAGAGAGATGAGGTTTATGAACATTTAATACTGAAGCAATTCCCTGCTCAATATTTGTGTTGGATTTGGCATGGAGAATCGAACGTTGCAGAAAGATTGAGCACTAATGTTAATCCGCAGAATGAGGTCCCAAGTTCAGTGACAATGGAAAATGAAATGCAAAACCTAATAAATGATGCATTCGACACTAAAAGACACTACTATCAGCATCAAAACAAATCAGAACAACCAGAAGAGGGTGCTACAAATTTCAACGTGATAAGTGATGTTTTTTGAGAATGTAACACATATAGATCAAGATTGTCACATATCATTGGATCCTCCTCTTGATTCTGTGGGGCCAAATGTAAGAGAAAACTTCACTATGGAAAATGTGTTTCATGATTTAGTTGATGATGGAAATCAAGAGTTGTATAGTAGGTGTTTGAAATATTCAAAGCATTCATTTCTAATGAAGTTGTACCATATCAAATGTCTATGTGGAATTACAAATAAGGCAATGTCCATGATATTAGAATTGATTCGTGATGCATTTCCTGAAGCAAAAAATCTCAGAATCTTTTTATGATATGAAAAAAAAAATTATCAAGCTTGGTCTGAATTATACAAAAATACAAGTGTGTCCCAATGATTGTATGCTTTATTGGGGAGAGGATTCAAGTAGACAGAATTGCAAGAAATTTTCTTCTTCTAGATGGCAGGCAAAGGGTGATGTTAGAAGTATGAATGAACATAATTTCATGAAGAAGAAGAAAAGGAGGACACCTGTAATGTTTTTGCGTTACATTCCTTTGAAGCCTCAATTGCAAAGATTATTCATGTCATTGAAAACCGCCAAACACATGAAGTGGCATTCGGTAGATAATAACAATGATGGGTTAATGAGACATCCATGAGATTCCCAATCATGGAATACATTTCATTCATTATATCTCAATTTCTCAGCTGATCCTAGGAATTTTCGATTGGGATTGGCTGCCGATGGATTCAACCCATTTGGGACTTTGAGTACCAATTATAGTATTTGGCCAGTTGTTTCGATCCCATGAAATCTGCCTCCGTGGATGTGTATGAAACAAACATATTTTATCCTTTCGATTATTATTCCTAGAAAACAAATTTCATGGAAATGATATTGGCGTATACTTTCAACCTTTGATTGACGAATTTCAGGAGTTATGGAGCAATGGTGTTGAGACATTTCATGCTTCTTCTAAAACAATGTTCAAAATGCATGATGGTTTAATGTGGACCATTAGTGACTTCCCTAGGCTTGGGAATTTATCTGGTTGGAATACTTACATGGGTTTGGCTTGTCCAATTTGTAACATTGATTTTGAGCCCAAACGGATACCTCATAGTAGAAAATGGTGCTTCTTGTGTCATTGAAGATTTCTCGATGCATCTCATAGATTTCGGCTAAACAGATCAAAATTTAATTGTTCCATTGATCGTAGACCACCTCCAAAGTTTTTAAATGGTTTTGAAATATTGACATAGCTTGAAAATGTTGAAACATAATTTGGGAAGGTTAATCATTTGAATGATAGCGACAAATGGGTCTGAAGTACATCGTCAAGCGAAACCGGAACACAACAATGGAAGAAAAAAAGTATATTCTTCAAACTTTCATATTGGAAATTTAATTTGTTGCGGAATAATCTTGATGTGATGCATATTGAGAAGAATGTATATGGAAATTTGATTTTCACATTGCTTAATGATCATGGAAAGTCGAAGGATCATCTCAATTATCACAAAGACTTACAAGCACTGAACATAAAACGCGATCTATGGACAGATGAGAATGAAAAGTATCCTCTGGAAATTTTTGCAATGAAAAATAGGGATAAAGATGCATTCCTTCGAATGTTAAAGAATATTAAGGTATCTGATGGGTATTCAAGTAACATCTCGAGGTGTGTTTACTTGAAGAATCGTAAGTTTCATGGATTGAAAAGCCACGATTCACATATTTTGTTACAACTGTTACTACCATTGGCATTGCGTACATTATTACCTGAAAAAATTACTGCTGTTGTACTCCAGTTCTGCACATTTTTCAGAAAAATATGTGAGAAATCTCTACATCCATTTCATCTTGACAACCTCTAGGAGAGGTTTGTATTGACACTTTGCGCAATAAAGATGATCTTTCCTCCGTCCTTTTTTACTATAATGATGCATTTAACTGTGCATTTGTTTGAGGAAGCTAAATTAGGAGGCCCCGTTCATTATTGATTGATGTATCCAATTGAGAGGTACATTATTTATATGTTTTCCAGTTATGTAAAAAAAAATTGGTACTTAATTAAATGAATAATTATGTTTATTTTATTTCACAGATATCTTGGGAATTTTAAATCATACGTGAGAAATAATGCTAAACCAGAAGGCTCAATTGTTGAAGGCTATGTGGCTGAGGAGTGTCTTACCTTTTGTTCTCGATACTTGGATGATATTGAGACAATATTTAATCAAGTTGGACGTGTTGATGACACATCGACTCAATCTAAAATACATCATAAATCCAAAATATTTCATGCTACTGGCCGATCAGTTGGGAGAATCTCAAATGTGATACTGACTGAATTGGAATTATTACAGGTACATAGATATGTGCTGCTGAATAGTGAAATTGCAGATCCATTTATTGAAGAGTTGAGGATACAAACAAAGAGATAAATGAGAGGTCGAACACAAAATGAGAAAGATATAACGAAATCTGTTAATAAATGTCTTGTAGAATGGTTTACACGACGTGTAAGTTCATAAATATTTCAACAAATATGAATATTAGTTTGACACATACATTTTGTAAATCTAATAAAGTATATTTATTTTTTCAGATCATTAATATTGATACTCGAGCAGAGGTGTCAGAAGATTTGAAGTTTCTTTCTAGAGGTACTCTAAAAGAAGTTAGAAAGTTTGATGCTTATAATGTGAATGGCTTTAGATTTCGTACAGTTGATCGAGAAGTGGGTTTGAGAACACAGAATAGTGGTATATTTACATTTTCTGAAGTGAAATACTATGGAAAGCTGCATGATATTATTAAATTAAACTACCACGGACATTGTCCAGTTTTTTTATTCAAATGAAAATGGGTCGATATTATCAGAGATGTTAAAAGAGATTCCTTGCAATTTACTTCTATGAACTTCTCTCGCTTGATTGATGTTGGTGATCGTGAACTGCATGATCCATATATCTTAGCATCGCAAGAAAAAATGGTATATTATGTGAATTATTTTTCCGATGAAGGGTGGAGTGTAGTTGCTCGCGTAATACAAAGAGATTTGTATGATATGGGTGATGAAGTGGAAAATTTGACCTCTGAAATTGAATTTAATCAGCAATAGGAAGCAGAATTATTAATCCATCATGATATTGAAAATATTAGTCTAGTAAGGATGAATGAAGTGGATGAAGCAATGGAGTAGGAAACCGACATGATTGAAGGGGAAAATGATTGTATGTACAATAATTTACTTATTCAGCAACCACTTGTTTCATTTCTGCAGTCATTCATTATCATTGTTTTATATATTTTGTTTGTTAGTACTCCATCTATTATCATTTTTTATTTTTTTTCAGCATAATTTTTTTGAAATATATATTTTGAACTTAATTTTATTTTATTAAATGACAGGAATGCCAAGGAAGAAGTGGTACATTATTTCATCCAGTTCTGCGATAGATGACGCTCCATTTGGCTCCCTCCCCACGACATCTAAGGCACCAACTGCCGACACCCCTGCACCATCTCCCCCTGCACCATCTCTCACACTATATGTAGATGTCCTAGTAGAGACTGAGTCGTTGAATCCCCCTTTAGGAGCCTCAGCAGTGGGGCATCGATGCACCCCTTCCAGTTCATCCCGGACATACTGGAGTGTCACTGTCATACAAACAAATTTTAATTAAATAAATTTATTGCATTTTGTTTATACTAATTGTTTTCTCATTGAAGATGAAAAAAATGAAACCGTGGAGAAAAACATAAAAAGTTCAGATGTTTGGAATCTGAATGGCGAGAAGATTGTTGTGCCATTTGATTCTTACGGGGTCCCTATGGATGATGTTGGGGGGTTACTTGGCCAGATTCAAGGCCAGCTGGCAGCGGATCCCATTTCCCTTCCCATTTCATATGACGATTAGAGACATATGCCTCCAAGCTGGAAAAATGAAGTGTTTGATTCTCAAATCAAGGTACAATTATTACAATATGGTTTAATTGAATGTCATGTTACTAATATGTCCAAAATTAATTTCTGTATAAAGACGTTCTTCCACTTTACCGTTGCTGATGTGATATCACGGAAGTGGATGTTGAACAATCTAGGTAAGAAGTGGAAAGATTTTAAATGGATATTGTGGTGTGATGTCAATGATGCTTTGTTGACCATGCTGCAAATGTATGAGAAGCTACCCAGTGGGGTACCGAAAGAGCAGTGGAAAGTGTTTGTTGACAGGCATCGGGATCATAAGCGGATGGTATTGAAATATATATATTATTATATTATCCTCATTTTACATTTATACATGTATATAAAAAGGACATGACATTAAATACATCAGTATTAAATTGAATTTTATTTATTTCAGGATCTCTCAAGACATAATGCGTAAAACCGAGCGAAGCAAGTCATCCCACACACTGCGGGCTCAAAAAGATTTCTAGAAGTAGAACGACATTGGTAATCTTTTAATTAGTTTAAATATTTATAAGACAATATTATCTGTTTAATATATTGAATTGTTGATTTATCATTGATTAATGCAGTCACAGAGTTTAGTCCATGAGGCATCCAGAACTGAACTGTGGTTGGATGTTCAAAAGAAATCAGATGGATGTTTTGTTAATGAGCCTTCTAAAGAAGTTGGGGTACGAAGTCAATTTTTTATCATAATAACTTATTATCAGTTTTTACTGTGTTAATATATATTGATATTTGATTTATAGGTCAAAATTAAAGAACTATGGGATTCCAATCCTTCTCATTCCTACTCTGTCTCCCAGGATGACCCGGTTGCTAAAGTCCTTGGGAAGGAGCATCCTAGGAGAGTGTGTGGGATGGGTTTGGGACCCATGCCATCTGAGGTTTTTAGCAGGCCACCGGGGATTGCTGCTAAATCTACGGTTGACTTTAGTCAGTCCATACCCGGAGATGCTAAGAAAGAGATTGTTTCTTTACGAAACACAGTTCACCAGCAAGGGGATCAGATATCTGCATTGCAGAAAGAGTTGATTGAAATACGTCAGCAGATGAGAAGATATGCCCCCGGTGGGCGTGCATCGAGTGGTGGTATGCAGGTAAATCACAGAAAATCAAAATCATTTAGTTTGCTAACTTTAATTGGTTTTAATTTTTAATATAAATATGCAACCGTATTTAATTTTCAATATAATGTTCTTACAGGTGACAGCACAAAGTGGAAATGAAGGTGGAGAGGGTGAAGATGCATCATCGGACCCTGAGTAGTAGTATTGTTGATGTGTTGAACAAAAATGGAAAATGTTGGTGTGTATATGTAACATTTGTGGCACATAGTTTCCACCACAAATTTTCATGTCCTAAAATTTCCTTGATTTCTCATGTTTTTTTATGCATTTTATTGATTTTTTATGTTTCTTTTTATGTCTTCATTTCTCGAGTGTGGTATACATCATTCCATTTAGGTCTGTTTTTGAATTAGTAGTCGAGATTTTGGATGACTAGGAGTTAAACCCATTGTTGATGTGTTGAACAAATTGGTTCATTTCATAGTGATCGAGGGGATAGTGTTGCGGACACTTTGGTGAGGCCCATTGTGGATGTATTGAACAAATTGGGTCATTTCTTGTTAAATATGAAATTATAAATAGTAATGAAATATTTCATGTTGTATAGAGTTAGATTTGAAATTCAAGTGGTGTAAAAGCCTTATATAAAGTATTCAATCCTATCAATCAAAATAGGGTGATAAAAAGTGACATTAGAACATATAAAGTGGTATCCAATTGTGGATATGGAAGAAGATATCTTGATGGATACCATTGGAGTTATTAACTTAAGTTCATGTTTCTTATATTAAGTTCTAGATCATTAGGTTTAAAGTATTTATTTATAACTAATTTCCAAGTTGTAAATTCACTCACTAAAAATCTATAATAAAATGAAGCAATATGTGAAAGAGGTTTTGATATTAAAAGAAAATTTAGATTTTTTTAAGACAAGTGATATCAAGCATGGAGATATAATGAGGAGTAAAGGGTGAGGTTAAACTAATGTTAAAAAAAGATAAAAGTTTAGTGATAAAATGAAAAATTAGTAGCTGAATACAACCCTCAAGTGGTGAACAGAGTCAAGAGGTTTGGAGGATAATTTACATGCAGTTGGTGGTGGCCCCTTGCTGCTCGGCGCTGCGTGGTTGTCTCTCCAGCGGTGAAGATGCTCTCGAGCTTCGGTAGTTTCTGGTCCTGGTCCGCGGGTGTAAGACCGGTCCTGTTGACGGCACACTCTACGGAGCGCTCCTGGACCAGATCTTGGCAGTTTTCTGATGACCGGTGGTGTTTTTACTCGCGTTCGAGGGTCGCGCTCTTGCGTCGGCGGTTTGGGCTTTGTCCCCTCCCAGGTGAGTTCGATGGGGTTTTCATTGTCTCTATCATAGCTGGTCTGTCTGGTGGCGGAGGGATCTTCAGCTCCTTGGATGTTTTTCTTTTCATCGTTAGCGGTTTTGATGTTTGGTTGTTGTTGGTTGCTTTGCGGGATGTAATCTGTAAGTTTTTGGTTTCTTTCACCGGATTTTCATGGAAATCCGGTGATTTTTTCTGCGATGCGCTGAGGGTTTCTGCCTCGTTGAAATCGGTGATGAGGGTTTCTGCCTCGTTGAAGTCGGTGAAGGGGTGTTGGTGTGCTGGTGAAGGGATGGCAGCGGTGGTTGCCGGTGAAGAGGACGACGGTCGCTGGACGACGACGGGAGTCGGTGAACCTCACCGGTGCTCCGGTGAAAGTGGGTTTGTAAGTCGCCTCGGGGGTGTATCTCGAGGCTGATGATGCTGTGGCAGAAGATCCTGGGTTTCGAGGTCGGCGTATGGGTTCGCGGCTCAAGATGTTGCGCGGTTTCCTTCTATTTGGATGTTTTTTGAATTTTGAAATGTATGATTGTATCTAAGGGTCTCGGCAACCCTTACAAACCGGCTATCAGATAATGTGGAAAAAAATGATTTGCAGGCCTTCATAGAGTGGTACTTTCTTGATATTACATGGTGTTCAAAGGATGAATTTAGAGTTCTTCCAGTTGGTTATTTATGGTGTGTCTGCCTATATCATGACACAAGGACCTACAGGTCAATTTATAATGGTTCTTCCTTGGGTGACGTTATGTTGTAGTTCTTTTTTCATATTGCGACCTTCCTCAATGATATTGTTTTAAATATTTTTAACCATGTATCAGAGGGGTTGTACAGTGGATTGGATTTGGTTTTTATGGGAAATAACAATGTTTTAGGTTGATTAAGGCTCCCCTCAGGTGTTTTAGGTCACCATATTATTTTTCTCCTTCATTACACAATAGGAATCATATATTTGGTTGAGGTAGAATATTTCTAAACTTATCTTCTATCTTTAGGAATAAATTGTTTGAATAACCTACTAAGAACTTTTCTAAGGGTCCTATATTATTATTTTTATATGTGTTTGGTTATGACTACTTTATTACTCATGGTTATGAGGAATGGGAACATGGGGGAACACTCTTTAAAGAAGAACAAACTAAATAAATATAGAAACTAGTTAAGAGTAAATTAGAAGGTAAAAGTGAGTCACTTGTACTTTATGGATTTTCATGATATTACTATGCATTGAATCTTATTGATTGATAATTGATGATATGGATTACTTCTTGTTTTTATCATTTAAGAAACTATTGACCACTATAATAAGATAATTTTTTAATGATGGTAGTAAAAAAAATTGGAAACTAGAATATAATAATTTATATTGCATACCAATGAATTTCATATTTATGTATCAGTGTATAGGTATGAGACTATACATGTCTGAGTATATAGAGTTTGTAGTGGATCTATGTACTTTGACATTGATTTTATTGCATACTGTTTTATTTTTATGGTCAGCCTAGTGGGTCACCAGTGTTGTATTGTGTTGTGTATTTGTTCAGGATTTTATATCAATGTATTATTGAAGCTTTTTATTTTTTAGTTGTGTACATCTTTTTCATTCATTTACTTTCCCTTTTTCATGATAATTATATATTTTCTATTGTTTATTAATTTTATATGATGTCATAGTTCTCCAAATATCACCACTTGGGTCCTCGCTACTAGTTGGTGGCATCTGGCGTACGGGGAGGTGTGCTTGATGCCTAGTAACCCATCGGCTCGGAGCATCAGTTTAGTGGAATCCAGTATGGGATGTTGCAATGTTGTATCAATGGAGTTTTATCTTCCAAGTATTTACTATTTAGGATATTGTATACATGAGTATAAGGAATGTGTTGGAACCTTTGATGGATATCTGACTGCTGTGTTAATAATAATTTCTCTAATAGAAAGTCTTATTTTCCAGGGTTTCAGATTTTTGTTCTATTTTTAAATATTAAAGTTGTATATTATTTCTCATTGAGAGAAAAACATGTTTTTTGGATGTTGTGATTTATTCTGGATATTCATCTCTTGGCCATTGGTGGGAGGCCAGGGATGGTTTTTGACACTTGGTCAGGGACTAAAGAGGACTCTCATGCATCATATTTGGAATGTAGGATTCACATCATATATATTTTCTAGTGTGTGATTTTACTGAAAAAGGAGTCCTTTGAGCCTTCATAAATAGATAATTAACTTTCATGCAAGGTAATGTGGGTCTATGTTGAAACTTTTTTTTGTGAGGCTGATGACTTTGTCCTCCTACACAACAGGTGTAGTGACCTGGTTGGTCGATATGATATGTGATTCCTTCTTATTGATCCCCATGTTGGGTGTTGTTTCTCAGGTTGTTCTCAGTTGGTTTATATTTATGGTTTTATTTTTTTTTCAGGTTAGTGGTGCAACAGAAGCAGAGAATTATTATTTTTATCCTGGGTATCTTTTTGCGGCGGTTTTAACCTCCGTGAAATGTATATTGGCGACGGTTTAAACCACCGCTAAACAGTGAAAAACACCGCTAAACATAAAATAAAATTTACGTTTAGCGGTGGTTATAACCGCCACTAAATAAGAGCATCGTGGCTACCTCATTCTGAGACGGTTCCCATGACTTTAGCGGCGGTTTTATGGCCACTGGAATTTGAGTTTATTAGCGGTGGTTATAACCGCTGCGAATAAAGTGATATCCAGGGATCGTAAAACTGCCGCTAAATTCAGGAAAACTGCCGATAAATGAGGCAGTTATGACGCCTTCCTGAAACCACCAATAAACACAAATAACTGTATCTAATAGATTGGTGACGCCCTATTAGGAGGTGTTTTCTGTAAACCACTGCCAAAAATGTAGCGGCGGTTTAAACTGCCGCTACACAGCGATCCTTTTGTAGTGAATGATGATTATAAAAATATATATTATTAATAAGTATGTAATATATGACATAATAATTATAATTAATATATATTTATTTATTTATTTACTTACATATATCATATTCACTTACTTCTATTCAATACGATATGAAAACAGAAACAACGTTTATGAATACATAAGGCCCATTGTCTCCATTAACGGTGTTTTCCATTTAATATAACTTTCTATCATACATATTTATATTCTAAATATATATGATATATAAATCATGTGTTATATTCTAGAAGTCTATAAATCATGATCTAAATGATACAATCAAGAATAACAAGTTAAAACATGTACGATAAAGAAAGCAATTATTCACCATGCCTAATTTTTATGTTATCTTCTGCTATATTTCTTACCCTTATTGAGTGTTTGAGATCACCCCTTTCTTATGTTTTATTTTACCAGGATTCCAAGAAGTGTATTATGATTGATAGGCAGGGTTAATCTAGGGGACTAATGGTGTTGTCAAAAGATCATTTATGTTGTGTTCTATCTTCTAAGGTGTAATGTAACGTTGTTAGGTCCACTAGGATAGATACCCTTAGAGGGGGGGTGAATCAGGGTATGACAGATTAAAACAACTGCCCCTTTTGATCTTGTTTTTCTGTTAGACAAAACCCTCTTCTCTCTCCTTCCCGATGCAGAGTATGAGCAAACATTAAAGCATGCACAGGACACAATGATTTTCACTTGGTTCGCCCTTACTGGGCTACGTCCAAGGTGCATACACCGACAGTGTGCCGATGTACCAATTCCACTATAAGCGTATTGTTGTTTACATGTTTTAAGTGGACTCACTGTCCCTCCTGGTTTACAACCACACACAATTTGAGAAGTCACTGCTCTCTCAACTAAAGTGAGCTCACTGCATCTTCAAAAGATCCACTCACAGTTTATAGACCTGTAGGTATCTTCATTTTCATGAAAGAATGCATCCTCAACTATTGATAGATACTCTATTGAAGTCCAAATTTAATCCACTGATGAATAACCATTTTCCCCTGAACACTAGGAAATTCATTTGGAAAAACCATCGCAAAGCACCCTACTTCACGAGGCTCCCAATTTCGCAAAGCTCAAATAAGCCTTTGCGAAGCTCCTGACTTTTCATGAAGAACTCTCACGAAGCACTATCGCGAAGATCAAGTCGTTTCAGAGAAACATCCCTCACAAAGATCACCGAGCCAATGCAGAGCATGCAACTTTCGTGGAGCTACAATAGCCGCCACGAAGCTCTTCTTTTGCAAAGCACACGGGCTACACGAACTAACTTTGCGAAACGAGAGCAAAAGATCTTATTAGAAAATTCTCTACTTCTCTCAAGGGGGTTGACCTATATTTATAGGCAATTCCACAGACCATCAACCCTTCCACGCGAAGTCAGCGCCACGTCATTGCCTATCGCGAAGCTCCGAAGTTTCCGCCAGAATTCTGTAAATATCGCGAAGCACCACGACAATTTTCCGATCGTGGAGCTCGTCGTAATCACGGAGCATCACCATCAACATTATTTCACGCCTTCTCCACGAAGCTCCCTTGCAAATCTCATCACCGCCACGATGCACTTCAACTTATTCCATTCACGAAGCTTTGACGTAATCACGAAAAATCATTGTCATCATTCTTCTGGTCTTCGCGAATTCCAAACCATGAAGCCTCTCTTTGCGAAATTCATACCTCTGCCATATTAAAATATGATCTTCATAAAAATCCTATTTTCGTGATGTTCACCAACCTCCAAATTTTGGACCCCAAAAATTTGGCAAACACTGGGAAATGGCGCCACCTTGTACCGATCTTTTGTACTGCCTCCAGATCATCCATTCCTTTGTCATCGTTCTTTGTCAACATGGATGGTCAAAAACTTCTCAAGAACTCGACAATTCTCCATGGAAACCGGATTTTTCAACAAACACAATCAACCCAAAAATACTGCAATGTTACCTTGAGGGATTTTTTCCCAACAATCTCCCCCTTTGTGTTTGTTGAAAACTATTTATAACTCTTCTCAGAATGATTTTCTGTACGTTGATACCTCACTGAGTCTCCTTCCATCTGCTACCACCATTCGCCTCTTGTGATTCTGATAGCGTTCAAGGATTCACTTAACACGTACTCTATGCCCACATGAGCAATGTTCGGCCTGAGAAACAAGAGTATTATGAAAAGTTCATCAATGAATCACTTCATGTCAGACCCCAATTGGTGATTCCAAACTGATACCAATTGCTATGTTGATACCAATTGGTGATAGCTGGACACCTTCTCACACCTTTCCAACATCACTGTTCTTCTTTTATAATGATCCTTAGCTATCATGATTTCTATGTTTTTATCGATCACTTCTAGCATCGTCAGATTTCATACTCTCCCCCTATCTCATTGCACTCCCCCTATCTCACTGCTCCACCTGTCAGTTTCTCCCCATATCATTCATGATTTCTCAAATAGCCACACTATCTCCTCCTTGAACAATCACTATTTTATCCCCCTTTGTCAATGAACCCAAAATTCACTCCTTTGCAGTCTGTAACAGAGTAGAGAACACATATCAACACATTAGGGAAAAACACACACCAAACCTCGGAGAGAGGGGGGGTCTCTCCACATCCACACGCTTTCAAGCGCAGGGAGTCGACTGAACTCCCGAGCCAGTCTATGTCTCTCAAAAACTTCCTTGGGTAAGGCCTTTGTCAGAATGTCTGCAACCTGTAGCTCTGTAGGCACATACTCCAACTCCACGATTCCCTACTCAACCTTCTCCTTGATAAAATGATATTTTATCTCTATGTGCTTTGTCCTTGAGAGATGGATAGGATTTTTTCTGTGATTTATAGCACTTGAGTTATCGCACTGGATTCCGATCGGAGATTTCACTTCAACTCCTATATCATCGAGCTGCTGGTTTATCCACAATAATTTTGTGCATGCTTGAGTGGCCGCAATGTACTCAGCTTCTTCGGTGCTCAATGAAATTCAATCTTGATTCTTTCTTAGCCAAGAAACACACAATCCGCCAAGATAGAAATCACCTCCTGACGTTGACTTCCTGTCATCCGCTGAACCAGCCCAATCTGCATCAGTATATCCCAATAATTCAAACTGAGTTTTTACATTATACATCAAGCTGAAGTCCACTGATCCCTTCATATATCAAAGTATTATTTTTACTGCAATCATGTGGCTTTCCTTGGGATTACTCTGATATCTTGCTGCTTGGCATGTGGCGAATACAATTTCACTCCTTGTTGCAGTCAAGTATAGCAAACATCCAATGATTTGCCTATATTCTGTGATATTAACTACCGTGTCATCCTCATCTTTGTACAATTTCATCCAGGTAACTACCGGAGTCTTCATCTCCTTGGAATTTTCCATTCAAAATATTTTAAAAACCTCCTTAGAATATTTGGATTGTGAAATGAATGTTTCATCCATTCCTTGTGTCACCTGTAGACCAAGGAAAAACGTTATCTCTCCAATCATTGACATTTCGAACTCACTTTTCATGAATTCGGAAAACTGTCTGCACTGAGCTTCATCTGATCCACCAAATATTATGTCATCGACATAAACCAAGACCATCATCCTTTGATTACTGTTGTTGTTGAAATAGATATTGTAATCAACTCCCCATGCTGGAAACCAAGCTTCTTCAAGTACTGATCAAGCCTTGAGTACCATGCTCTTGGTGCTTATTTCAACCCATACAATGCCTTCTTCAGTCTGCAAACCTTTTTCTCCTCCTCATGAATGCGAAAACCATTTGGCTACTCAATATACACCTCTTCCTCCAGAACCCCATTCAAAAATGCAGATTTTACATCCATCTGGAACACTTTTAACTTCCTTTGCACTACGATGGCTAGGAATAATATGATTGTCCCCAGCCTTGCAACCGTTGCAAATGTCTCATCAATATCTATTCCCTCGATATGGGAGTACCCCTTGCACACTAGTCATGCTTTGTTCCGAATCACTATGCCATCTTTATTCATCTTGTTGTGATAGACCCATTTAGTCCTGATGACATTCTTATCTACTGGCCTCGAAACAATATCCCATGTTTGATTCTTATCAATCTAATCTAGCTCATCATTCATTGCCTGAATCCAGTTTTCATCATTAGCTGCATCAGCAAACCATTTAGGCTCAACCTGAGATAGAAAAGATGTTTTCTATAGTGATTTCATTCTCCTAGTCTAAACCAAGGCAGACTGATCACCAATGATATTCTGCCTATCAATTTCAGCTTGACTCCTTGGCTTTTGTGCAGATACGGACTTTACTTCCTCATGCTCATTATCAGTATCTTCTTCTGAATCAACATCAGCCACTTCTACTTCCCCTACGTTTCTTTCTTCCTCATCACTCTCATCAGTAAATTGTTCACTGCATTTTTGAATGATCTCCTCATTCTCCACTACAGTGACATCATTACTCTCAACCACTTTTCCCAGCCTTTTGTTAAAGCATTTATATGCATTTCTTTTTCTTGAGTATCCAAGGAATATCCCCTCATCTCCTCAAGATTCATATTTCCTATGTTTTTTCTTGTTGAGGATAAATCACTTAGTTCAAAATATTTTGAAGTATTTCACCATTAGTTTCTTTCCATACCACATCTCGTATGGAATCTTTATTTCCTTCGGACACAACAGAGCCCTATTAGAAATGTAGACTGATGTTAAAACTGCTTCCTTCAAAAATTTCTCTGCTAGGTCCTTTTCAATGAGCATCGTTCTGGCCATGTATTTGATGAACTGATTTCTCCTTTCAACCACTCCATTCTGTTGGGGAGTTCTTACTGAAGAAACTTGATGCCTTATCCGGTGTTTCTCGAGATATTCTTCCACCTGACTGTTTGTGAATTCTGTACCATTGTCAGTACGAAACTTCATAATTTTCTGTCCAAGCATCCTTTCACACTCCCTTCGATACTGTTTTAAGCAGCTGAGCACATCGGACTTATGGGCAATAACAAATACCCATGCCATTCTGCTATAGTAATCAATGAAAAGAACATAGTACCTCTTTCCGTCAATTTCTCTTAGTGTGATAGGTCCACAAACACTTGCATGCACCAATTCGAGCACTCTTGTTGTCTTCATTTCTTTTGCCTTATATGTCTTTCTAATGATCTTCCCTTATTGGTATGAATCGCACGTGTGAGTACGATCACGTGATAGCTTGGGTAGGTCTCTTTTTGTATCACACTTTACCAGATCTTCCAGGGTTGGTTGGCATAGATGACCTAGTCGTTTATGCCACAACTTGTTTTCTTCCTCTCTGGACAGAAAGCAGATATCTTTATCTCCACTTACCATGTAGAGATTTCCCTTTTTTCCTTTTTCCCTGTAGAACCACTACCCTGTCTCTTCCTTTGACGATACACACCTTCTTAGTAAACCATATAGAATGTCCTGAGTCACATAGTTGACTAACGCTGTGCAAATTGTGACTGAGGCCTTCTACTACTAAGACATCAGCAAGTCTCATCTCTTTGCCCCCAAACTTGGTATTTCCTGATATAATTACCTTTAGGCCTTCATCATTTCCAAACTTGACAACTCCCTCTTTGTCATATTTTACGCCTATGAAAAGATCCTTATTACCTATCATGTGATATGTGAAACCGCTGTCAAGGATCCACACACCAGAGTGATCTTATGCTTTAAGGGAAATTTCCGCTGCCACTACCATCTCATCATGTCTCTTATTGGTCCATATTCTTGCCTTTCATACTTGAGATGGTTTGTGACTTCTCATCTTTCTCAGAGTATGATGGATCTTCTTTATCCTGCAAAGGTGAAAATCTATTTTGCATTTTCAACTCACCTGTTGGTTCATTGATCTGTTGTCTATGAACATTTGGGTTTTTCTATGGCATATCCTTTGTATGGTCGAAGTGCAATACCTAGCCATGTTCCCAAATCCTCCGCACCAAAAATAGTGCCCTTTGAAATATGTTCTAGAGAACCTTTCTCTATTTGGCTTCCACCTCTGTTCTTGTGCCCTTCAATATCTCTTGGCTTTGGAACACACATACTGTGAATGTCCCATTTTTTCACAATAATAACACATGATATAAGGCGCATTCATTCGTGTTACTTCTGAACTTCTAGTTTCCCTTTGAGATCTCTGAATTTTCTGATTCTGCCTTGTGCCCAAATCCACCTTCAGTCTCAGAGTGGGTGCTTGCGATCTGACCTCACCTTTCACAACATTCTATTTTCGATCAATCCCTTCATCAGTCTTAGAATATGAACAAAGTTGATTCTTCTTTTCTACCGAACCACTATTCTCCACTTTCAGCTTCTCCGTTTTCTGAGTGATCTTCTTTCCTAATGACCCAGTATGAGTCAAGAGCTTTTCTTGATCTTTAACATTTTTCTGTAGACTGGCAACTTCTCCTTCAAGTTCTTCAATACGCTTGATGTGTTCTTTCCTTGTGTTATTCAAGCTATCGATCTCCATTTTCTGTTCTTCAATTTTTATTTTATACTCACTAACTGATTCTGATTCCTTTGGTGTTGATAACTTGAGTTTATTGATTTATTCCATTAACTCAGACTTCTCTTCTTCTTGCTGCTGCATATAGAGTTTGGCGTCACGAACAACTTTGTTGGATTTATTTTTTTTGGCTCTCTAAACATCTATCTCTTCAAGAGCTTCCTCTAACTCTGCTTTCATATCAACTCTTCCCTCAACTCCTTATTCTTCTTCATCGGCTTTGGTTTCATTATTATTTTGAGAACTGCCAACAACTGCCACCATAGAATTTTCTCCTTGGTCTTTGTAGTTTTCAATCTCTTCAACCTCCTCAACCTCAGACTCGTCTGAAATATCATATTCTTTTGAAAGAAGGTTCTTTTTCTTAAAGAAATTTCTCTTGAACTGTTTCTTTCCTTTCCCATAGGCTGATAACTTCTTCTTGGGAATTTCGATTTCATCGACATCATCATCCTCTTGGAACTTTTTGGGACACCGTGCTACAATATGTCCAACCTTTCCGCACCAAAAACATGCAAGTGGAAGTTTCCCTTTAAACTTTCCTTTTCCTCTTTGAAGGTTTGAGGAGAGGAATGACATCACTTCTTCTGTCTCTTCTTCTTCCTGAGATTCTTCAACGGTGAGCTTCTTCATGGACTTGAATGCCACCTCTTTGGATTTCCCCTTTTCCACAACATCTTTATCATCATTTCTCATTTTATATGCAACAAGGGTGTTGTGTAGGTTGTCCAATGTTAGCTCTTTCGGGTCTTTATCTTCCAAAACTGAAACTTTCAGATTGAACCGAGGTGGAAGTTTCCTCAAGATTTACTTCATAATTTTAATGTCTTCAATAACTTCTCCAAGACCTTGCATGTCTTCCACTACAACATTTACCCTGTCAAAGAATGCATCAACAGTCTCATTCGGGTTCATTCTCATATCCTCATACTTGTTCCACAACACTTGAATCTTTGCCTCTCTAACCTTTGTATCTCCTTCATATATATTCAATAACTTTTTCCACATGGCATGTGATGTTTTTCAAGACATCACCTTTGTATATATAGGATTGGATAGGGCTCCCCCTAAGGCATTTATTTCTTTGGCATCAGCATCCAACTCTCTATGCTCAGCTTCTGATAATGCACCACTCTTAATATATGCTATTATTCCATGCATTTCTGCTGTGAAAACATCCATTCATAATGATCAGAAGTAGTGTTGCATCCGATTTTTCCATAGTTGGAAATTATTCATGTTGAAGATCGGAATCCCTTTATGATTAGTGACCTACATTTGAGAGAGAAACACCAACATTAACCTTTCCCTCTGATACCAATTGTTAGGTCCACTAGGCTAGATACCCTGAGAGGGGGGGTGAATCAGGGTATGACAGATTAAAACAACTGCCCCTTTTGATCTTGTTTTGCTATTAGACAAAACCCTCTTCTCTCTCCTTCCTGATGTAGAGTTTGAGAAAACATTAAAGCATACAAAGGACACAGCGATTTTTTACTTTTTTCACCCTCACTGGGCTATGTTCAAGGAGAATACACCGGTAGTGTGCCGATATACCAATTCAACTATAAGCGCACTGCTGTTTACAAGTTTGAAGCGGACTCATTGTCCCTCTTGTTTTACAACCACACACAATTTGAGAACTCACTGCTCTGTCAACTGAAGTGATCTCACTGCGTCTTCAGAAGATCCACTCACAGTTTATAGACCTGTAGGTCTCTTCGTTTTCAAGAAATAATTCATCCTCAACTGTTGATAGATGCTCTATTGAAATCCAAATTTCATCCACTTATGAATAACCCTTTGCCCCTGAACACTGGGCAATTCCTTTGGAAAAACCTTCGCAAATCAGCCTACTTCAAGAGGATACTAATTTCACGAAGCTCAAACAAGCCTTCATGAATCTCTTTACTTTTTGAGAATCACTCTCATGAAGCACTATCGCGAATCTCAAGTCATTGCAGAGAAACTTCCCTCACGAAGCTCACCGAGCCAATGCGGAGCGTGCAACTTTTGCGGAGCTACAATAGTCACCGCAAAGCCCTTCGTTCGCGAAGCACACGGGATACACGAACTACCTTCGTGAAACAAGAGAGAAAGATATTATTCGAAAATTATCTACTTATCTCAAGGGGGTCGACCTCTATTTATAGGCAATTCCACCGACCATCGTCCCTTCCACGTGAAGTCAGCGCCAAGTCGTTGCCTATCGCGAAGCTCCAAAGTTTCCAACAGAATTCTGTCAATATCGCGAATCACCACGGAAATTTTCCAATCGCGGAGCTCATTGTAAAAGCAGAGCATCACAGTCAACATTATTTCATGCCTTCTCCGCGAAGTTCCCTCACAAAGCCCATCACCGCCGCGATGCACTTCAACCTCTGCCGTTCGCGAAGCTTTGATGTAATCGCGAAGAATCACCGCCATCATTATTCTGGTCTTCACAAATTCCAAACCATGAAGCCTCTCTTCACGAAATTCATGCCTCTGCCATATTAAAATTTGATCTTCATGGAAATCCTATTTTCACGATGCTCACCAACCTCCAAATTTTGGACCCCAAAACTTTGGCAAACACTGGGAAACAGTGCCACCTTGTACTGCTCTTTTGTACCGCCTCCAGATTGTCCATTCATTTGTCATCGTTCTTTGTCAACATGGATTGTCAACAACTTCTTGGGAACTCAAAAATTTTCCATGGAAACCTTCTTTTTCAACAAACACAATCAACCCAAAAATACTGCAATGTTACCTTGAGGGATTATTTCCCAACAAAAATTCATGTATATAATCTATTTTCCAAGACTACTAAACTAATATATCTTTCGAGACTTGATTCATTGTAATCATACAAATATATTAAAATAATACACCGAATCTGGGATTCTAGGGTCAGGGAATTATAGTTGGTACTAGAGAGAGTTTAGTACAAACTTGGAAACTAGATTTAGATAAACTCTGATTAAACCAAATTACCCTAAGATAGACTCTAAGGATTAGTATAGAATAACTTCCTAGAATTTTGGTAATGTAGATATTTTGTGTATTTTCAATGTAATACATCCATGTATGGATACGAGTAGGTAGAGGTGACTCTAGAACAGATGTACCTAGGAGTAAAAACTCTGACAAGGAGTTTTGGGATTGACCCATGGTATTCTGGTACACGACAATGGGCCTTGCTGCACTCTTGGTTACGACACTCCCGGAGGATATGCTTAGGATAATTCACATTTTCATTACATAGCATTATGAAAGATTTAGTAGTAAATACTTACTCAATGAAAACATTTTGTGATTATAGATTATATGCATAATCATTTCAATTTACATTCAGTATTTTACAAGTTTGGAATTATTCATTTCGATTCATAAACAAACCTAGTGTATGACATTGTTTAGAAATGGTGCCTAATAGAAGGAATGAGAATTCCAGCAATACGCATGATCAAAATATTAATAAGGGTCATATATTTCATGGTATTAAGACAAATTTTAAAAGTTAAATAGTCTCCCATGTATTCTGATCATAAGAAGAAATAGTATCATGTGTTTATATGATAAGTAAATAATTCTTTGAGTCCTATAGATTTGAAGGAAATCAAGATAAGAAATGGATAGAAGAGATAAAGATGGATAAAGGGAAGAGGAAAAATAATTATTATCCCATATGTGATAACTGTGTAAAGAATCGCAATGGTGAATTTTTAAAGGGAATGGGAGTTTGTTGTAAGTGTGGAGAAAAAGGACACCAAGTATGTGATTTCAAGGGTAAGAAAAAGGTTACAAATGTACAATGATTCATCTGCAAGGAGCTGGGATACTATGCGAATCAATGTCCAAATCATCCGAGTATTCCCCAAATGCTGCTATTTGATAATAATCAAGTTATGATACTACCGAAGATGAAGAGGAATTATTAGAGTTGTTATGTTGTTATTAAAGTATTGGGTCATTTGAGTATTGTATTAATTATGTTCATGTTATAATAATTATAAAGTATATAAGGATTGTACTGTAGTACTATTTCATTAAGGACTTGAGATTGTGTAGAAACAAGAAAATTAACTCAATAACAGGTTAAATTTCTTGGAAAATATTTGGTTGAGAGAAAGATAAAACATAATATAGTTCTGATACTGTGGTAGTGATTTTGTTATAACATATGATTGATTTGGATAAATTATATTAGATAGTCTTAACTAAAATGAAACTGATTAATGATTTGTATATTCTATCATTGTTGGAGTTTACAACATTTTCAGATATAAGGAGTATATCCAGTATTCTATAAGGAATAAGGGAGCATGAATGTAATCAATAAGGTTTTATGGTAATTCAGGGTGTAACAATGTTTTAAAAGAATACATGATGAAGGTATTCACATGTTATTACGTGGAAAAAAGGATCTTCATTGTGTTTACCCTCCTTATAAATTTTGGACTGTGAGTTTGGACAGATGTATTTTGGATAAGCCTAAAGGTTGGAATTGATTAAGTTTGAAATTGGATACTATTGTTAAGGTTAAATCATTTCTTGAGATTATTTTTGGATTGTCAGAAAAAGGACAACCCAGAGGTCGGGCGATAACCCGTCGCGTTCGACAAGGCCGTGAGACTTGAACCTACAACCGAAGGGCAACAAGGGTGGATCACCTACCACAGGCATACGTGATGTCCTGGTTTGTATAATATAGTTTTTGTTTAATTAGTCGAAAAAATGAATTATAAATTCATTATTTTTGGAACACTATATAATTAGGATAAATATAATATTTTTGAATTCTATTATCTTTTGAAGTGGAAGTTTAGTTTGTGGTAGGAATTAGTTGAAAGATGAAAATTTACTTGTCAAGTATATTTTTTCCTCTTATTCTATGAATAAATTAATTACTAAACTTTAGGGAAGGTATCTTAAAACCAAAAAAATGTATCCTAATACCTTATGTTTTGTTGAACCGATGATATTTTAAATCATCATAGATTGATGGATTTGAGGCCCTCAATTTTACACTTGTTTGTGATTAATGACCTCAATCACTCTCTATAAATATTTACATTTTTCCTCCAATTTATGTGTCTCTAATTTCCACCAATTTTCTCCTAATCGAGTTCATAATTTGGTGGTGACTATTTTATTTCCATTTCCCTCATATTAAGACCAAATTTTATTAACCCAATTTCTGATGTGGGTTTTCCATAATGGTATTTTTCTATTTCTAACCTTTTATTTTTGAAGAAAAATTTTAAATTGTGAGGATGAAATTTATTCAAGTATGAGAGAATGTAACACTCCAAGATTTCATAGTACGTTATTTCTTCAAAGTAATTCAACAACTTGCGCTACACGCAACACTGAGTTCAAGCGCACCATGACATACCCAACTAACTGTTCAAAATCTATTATGAATAGTATTATCTACATTTTGATTTATATATATTCCATATAAATTTTAATATCCATATTATGTGTTTATGAGACATAATATAAGAACAAATTCATTATTTTCAGATAAAGGATGTATTTTAAAAAAATGCAATTTCACCACCTTTTAATGGGGAACTCTTTTTAAAACTAATATTTGACACTTTTATATATTCAATTTAATGAAATTAAATTATTTTTTTGAATCGGGACATAAAAATTTATTTTGGACAAATTTTTGGTACTTTTCTGATAACTTTCATATTTTGATGAATAGTGGAAAATACTAAATTTTAATTGAAAACAACTTTATTAATAAAAATAATTTATAGTGATAAATTATGTATTTGAATTTCTTTTAATCATAATTATATTATATTTTCATTATTTAATACAATGTAGGTCATTATATGTAATTTCACATTTAAATTTGACATAAAAACGTGTCAATCTTTCGATAATATTTACTTTAAAAGAAACTCACTTTTTGGTTTTGACAATGGAAATTAATTTTAAATTAATTAATGTAACTTCTATGTTTTGAATTTGGTAAATTATAATTCATTTTTTAATTTTGAATATCAAAATTAGCTTAAGGTGAAATTTTGGTATTTTTCTGAAAACATCCAATTTTTTATGAATAGTGAAGAAAACAGTGTTATTGTTTAAAACCGACTTTTTATTTAAATAATTTTTCATTTTATTTAAATTTATTTTTAGTCAAAATATATATATTACCTATATAAGTTCAATGTAATTCATTCGAGTCATTTTATAATAAAATTAGATGTATAATTTTTTTTGAACTTTTTACCGTCTTTTACCCACCTTTTAGGAGCATTTGCAAATTTGCATAAAACATAATTTTACCGCTTCTGTGAGTTGAATTTCAAAAATACGAGACACACGGTTGACATAAGTAAGTAAAATTTGGTTCAATAAGATGAAAATAATTTTTGTGAATAGTAACTTTTTACTTTTATTTACCACGGTTAAAAAAATAAGGTAATTAAGGGTAAAAATGATATTATAATTATCATAAAACATGACCTAATTCTATTGGATAAGTGAAATTAGACAAAAACCCCTCAGGAATAAAAGATGATCCCATTTGGTCCACTTTTATTAGATTACGACTTTTATTATTATTTTATTTAAAGAAGAGTTAAAAGTCTTAAATTAAAAAGTTAATAACTAAACCATTTTTAATATAGGATTATACATAAGATAAATTCGAATATAATATTAATTATAAAGATAAAATAATTTCCTACATCATGTAATTTTATTTATAGTTTTTAGAACTTATATAATTAAATTTATTTATGACACAATGATGATGTAGTAATTACCTTATTAATGAAAGAGTCAAATAAATGGTATTATAATTATTAAAATAAATATAACTTCAAAGTTTTTATGAAATACATGAATTTTTTAGGTGAATATGACTTTTTATGATTGATTAAATGTATATTTTTCGAATTAATCAAGTTGTGATGACTTTCACAAAAACCAAATACTAAATAGTGTCAAAATTGACGTAAATGAGTTTTTAAAACAAATATTATATAATTAAATTATATAATATTACTAAAAATATAAGGATCATCCAATGGGCTTAAATAATATTATATATGTCATTAATTAACCACTTTAGGTTCTCTTGGTAGTTTATAGTGAGTTTATTTACCATATAGTGTAACAATACAAGAAGGCACGGTAAAAGTTTAACTATTTAACTAAGAGTTAAATCTAAAAGATAAGGATAATATGGTGACCTAAACCTGTCTAAAACCTATTGGTTGAGTGGTTTTCGACCAATAATCACCTTATCCTAGAGCTAAATCATTTTGGAGCATTATAAACCGAAAATGATTTTATTATAAAATAATATTTCATGATTTTTCTAAAGTGACCCTCACCTCTATTATAAAAGGGTACTTCCCCTTCTCTCAAAATCACACCTCCAAAGCCATTTAAATCAATAAACCCCTAACAAAATATCCTCCCAACTTCCCTAACATAAACCTAGAATCCTTAATTTTATTAGAAATCCTACATAAGGATCCCTTTTGATCAACTCAAAAGAAAACACCCGAAGAAGAGGTAAAAATTTCACCACCCTCTATCAAGTTCTTTTCTTCTTCCACTTCTCTTTCGTTGTTGTTTGCATGCCAAAATAATAACTCTAGTACCTTATACATACTTTAATGTTATTATGAATATGTTAAAACCATATTCTTTATTCTATCCATCTTATAAATGACAAAGTCACCATACGTGCGTACGTACAACTTATCGTCTCCATGTCATGGTGTAGTTTGTTATTGAAACACTTCATTATTTTTATGGGTATAATAATGTGTATAAATGATGTAAATAATAAATATTTCATGTTAATGATTCTTTATACATGATATAACATCCAATTACATATTATTTCAACATCAATATAATGATATTGTCGCTCATGCGTACATACGGATTACCATCTCCACAACGCGATGAGATTTATTTCCACATTCACCATTCAATGATGATTATAAAAATATATATTATTAATAATTATGTAATATATTACATAATAATGATACTTAATATATGTATATATATGTACTTACATATATCTTATTCACTTACTTCCATTCAATACGATATGAAAACGGAAACAGCGTTTATGCGTACGTATGGCCTACCGTCTCCATAAACGGTGTTTTCCATTTCATATAACTTTATATAATACATATTTATATTCTAAATATATATTATATATAAATCATGTGTTATATTCTAGATGTATGTAAATCATGATCTAAATGATATGATCAAGAATAACAAGTTAAAACACGTACGATAAAGAAAGTGATTATTACCCAAAATGTTAATTTAACATGGAAATAATTATTAATTGGGTATTATAAAGTCATTAATGAATCGTGTATGATATAAAAAATTTGAATATTATTCGGGTATAATTTAATAACATACTATGATCATTATATATGAGGTTAAGTGTACCCTCGACCAAAGGAAAGTGCAATGTAAGGGTTAATTTCACAATATCTTTATTATTTGAGGTTGTTTTTACATAAGTATCTACTAGGACATATTTATTATCCATGTGCATGATTCATAAAAGAGTTTTTAAAGGGATTATTTTTAAGGGACGTTTTTACTAAAACATCATTTTAAATGTTTTAATGATTTATTCTTCTAAAACTTTCTCAATAATGTCCAGGTTTTCAAAATGTTTTTAAGGATTTATTTATATGGACATGAATGTTTTAAAATGTTAATTCTTTTAAAAAGTTTCAATGTGGTATGGTACACTTTGATTCAAAACTATCTTTTAAATGAAATAATTTATAAATTATGTGAATTTTATATGATATCATGAAAAAGGGATATTTCTCTCAAATATTTTTATTGATCATTTTCAACTATGTCAACATCATTTACGGGATATTATTATTGATCGAGGTTAATTAATTATGATAATAATCTTCCATATTGTATTTATGGTTTTGTGATATATTTGACTATGGATGTGTTATTTTTATACCATTCAAGGGTTATGGTTAAAGTATTGACATTTTGTATGCTAGTTTTAATATGAATGTTTTTTTATGTTTCAACCATTTCATATGAGGAATGTATTGGACTTAGTAAGTGATGGGTGGAGCCCGCTATATCTCTTTAGTGCATCAGTTGGTCTCATGAGACAATTATACGTGGAATTTTATGTGTCCTTTCCCAATTTTTGATATATGGTTTTGGCCAAGGACTTAATCATTTTTAGACGTCTTGGCTGAGGCCTTGAAAAAATGTGTCAAGATGTCCCGCATTATACATTCCCTCATTATGAAAACATTATTGATGGTTCTTGTGGTTATTCGTCTAGTATAATACCCATGACTATGTTTTATTATGGAATTATTTACTCATCTCATATTCCTTCTATAAATAGTTCATGTTTATTATTTGTAAAAGCATGTGTTTTAAATTATTCACCATGCATAGTGTTTATGTTATCTTCCATTGTATTGCTTATCCTTATTGAGCGTTTGAGATCACCCCTTTCTTACGTTTTATTTTTCTAGGATTTCAAGAAGTGTATTATGATTGTTAAAAAAGGTTAATATAGGGGATTAATGGCATTCTCAAAGGATCATTTATGTTGTGTTTTCTCTTCGAAGGTGTAATGTTACATTCATGTATGTAATATATTTTCCAAGACTACTAAACTGATCAGTCATTCAGTACTTGATTCCTTGTAATCATTCCAATGTATTAAAATAATTCACCGACTCTGGGCTTCTGGGGTCGCGGCATTACATGGGGTTTACTCTGATAGACAGAACAACGTTCCATAATGAATCATTTATTTGGGCCTCCAGATATCCGAATAAAGACTTGGACCTGTTTACAAATATATAGCCAACTAACATGGGTATCATTCAAAAATGATTCACTCGATTGGGATAAATATTGAAAATGATATTCTTGAGATAAAGTAGTGATTGAAAACAGTTAGAATTCCATAATTGACCATTTTTTACATTTAAGCTCAAATTACCACTTAAACCTAAAAACATGAAAATAACCAATGAAATTACCAAATGGTGGGATTATAAACCTTTAATTATGAAATAAAATATATTAAAATTTTAGCTTCATCATTCCTCAACAATTAACCATTACACTCTTGAGCAGTCATCGTATATTCAAATAAAAATTCACACAGTAATCAAAAATAAGAAAACATCAATGGTATTTTCCAAAATAGAATTCCATCATGTCTCTTATATAAAAAATACATATAATTTTTATTCCTAACATTTAAATTCATTAAACCTTAAAAATCCATACATGGACCTATCACAACCTACCTCACATTGAATTTTAAGTCACTCATCACTTAAGAGAAATTAAATATGGAGATATGCTAATACTTGAGAATTGTGTATATCACCATAGGATTTTGATAATTATCATTTATCTATAGAGTAAAACATGAATATATTTTTAATCATGAGGACTTTTATAGGTCAATTATGTGCCTTAGGGGTGGTGGGTAAAATCTATAAAAATTTAAGGTCGGAAATAGGAGGTTTGACTCTTAAGTGTGATGCTTGAATACTCAAGTGGAAACATATGATGAACCTCACTAAAATACCCCTGATAATGTAAAACAAAAAACCACCCCAATTTTTTTCACATGGGACATGATCAAATCAGCTATTATAAAGAATCATATCATCTATGTAGTCCATTTTTGTATTTTTTTGTAAAGCTCCAGAAAATCACAACATTATGTTCTTCTTTTGATATTTTTTCAATGAGGATGAGATAAAAATTTGATAAAATTAATGAATGAAAATTCATACCCTTTATTTTTTATAGGTAAATGATTTATTAATGAATGCGAAATGAGAATTTCAATCTCATCTCCATTTTTTCAAAATTTATTTTGAAGAGAACCGGATGAAACAAATGAATCAATATGAAATGATGACTTATGCCCAATTATTTCATTATCCATGGCCCAAAATTTTAAAAAACACCACAAACCACACCAAAAAGAAACATATTCTAAAAAAACACACATAAAATTCCCTCCCCCACACACAAACATGAAATATCCATGAAAAATTCCAAGAGTGTGGGTAGGTAAGGGAAAATTGTCTTGAAATTTACCTTAAACATGTAAGGGAATTCATAGAATCTAAGGGATAAAAAATAATAGTTATAAGTCTGAGAGTTAGTTTAAAAAGGGGGTATCCAAATTATATCCTCAATAATATCAAAAACATTTCATGAAATCTCAATCTTTGAAAGAGAAAAATCTCAATTTATGGTTCACACACAAAATCCAAGTTTCTCTCAAGAAAGTGTGGGTGTTAGAAAGAATATTTAAAAATGGTTTAAAATACCTTATAAGATGGTGGGAAATTATTGAGTTAGTTTTTCATCAGAATAGATTTTAGAAAATCTGTCAAAATCATAAAAATTATTTAAAATAAAATTCAGGGAAAATGGTTTTCACATAAACAATCATTTAAAATCTATTTTTCAAAAATAATCTCAATTTTCTCAATTTAAATTGATGTGTGAAATTTGATATGAATATTACCTAAAGATCAAGAATATAAAAAATTGAAAAACAAAAGAGAAAAATACGAAAATAATAACTAATAGTTTGAAACTCTACACCCCCCCCCCAACTTAAATTTAATAACCCCTCATTTCAACTCAAAAAAATAAAAACCAGGTCAGAAAAACTAAAGAGAAGGAATGATACAACTGGATATTATTTTTCTGTGGAAACATTGAGTTAATATCCTAGATACTGAGACATATTCCTATAAAATAATAAATAAATAGATTCTTAAAAAAATAAATTATAAGAAAGTGTAACTGAAAATAAATGGGATAATTCATGTTTCGACCCCTAGGCGGGTACTAGGTTTTTACAGATCCTGATCAGGCTCTTGCAGTGGCCTAACCCCGATTATAAGGCTGATGGGGTTTCTTTATTATAAACACTATATCTTATTTTTTATAATATCCATAAGTCAATTTAAGGATTATAAATCCCTAATGAAAATAAAAATAACCCCAACCCCCAAAATAGATGTAAAAGAAAATTTGATGTTCAAAGGGAAGGAAAAAGAATGTTTGGGTGCTCCCTATTTTTTTCTACTAGAGGAGTGTTGTCCACTATTGGAGAAGGTAATAGAATAGGAAGTGGATTCTCCTCTAGTTTAGGATCAACAAATTATTCCTCAAGTATTTCTTGAGTTATAACATCATCGTCATTTTCACCAGTGTACAACTACACTATATCCTCCATCCTATCCTAAACACATGGAACTTCTTCTTCATCATCATCTAGGGTTTGTAGTAATGGTGAAAAATATAAAGAATCAACATAAGTTAGATTATTATTCAGTTCATAATTGATAATATTTTAAGGAAAATATATCACCGAAATTAAATCTCTGTCAATATTTTCAGTTGCAGGCTCCTTTTTATCCAGAATGGCAGTAGGGAATGAATTTGTTGGAGGGGGAAGTAGATCTTCATGTTTTACTTCAACCACACAAATGTATTCTTGGAATTTGGGTGGAAAAAAATAATTCTCCTTATCTTTTATTTTGTTTGTTCCATCCATAGGATTTTAATTTCTTCAACATCAACGTCCAACGATACAACTAGCTTGCTTGCTTGTTCTAGCATCTCAAAACTCACTTGAAGCTTCAAGGAATTTTGTTCAATTTGTTTTTAATTTTCAATCATTTCAGTATTCAAATATTCCTCTTATATGTAAATTCCAATACCAATCCATGAATATGATAAATCACTAAAAAAATCCATGATATAAATAAATAATGATATGCAATGAAACTTGTTTTTTATTATTTAAATATTTTATATTTTTGGGTTTTTATGAAAAATAGTCTATAAAAGAACTTGGCCTCCTAAAAAACAGACCCAAATTGATGGTAAGAATTTAGTCATTTTACCCTATTCAATTAAATTCTTCTTATCCTAATAATTCACCATAGTGGTACACCATAGGGTCGATCACAAGGAGGTCTCTTACAAAATAATTCCTTTCTATTATCACTATTATAAACTATCTAATATTAAACTAATAAATATAGTAATATAAATGGGGGTTTTGATTATAAAAATATATTTAATCATATGTATGATAATTAAAATTCAAAACACAAATGAATAAATTAATACACAATTAAGTAAGTGTAATAAAAATCATTGTTCTCGGGGTTTTATGATAGTATTATCATTGTTATTCAAAATATATATCAATGTTTTATTCAATGTGGATTTCAATACTTGTATCTCCAAACCCTCTCATTTGAATGTTATTACCCTAAACCAAGACATTTGCTTGTAGTAGTAATCTCTTCCACATAAATACCCTATCCAAACTATACCATTTGAATGAATTAGATATCAATTAGAAATAAAATGAGTGAATGAGGTGGAAGAAGACATTAGTAGAGAAAGTGGGAAGACCTCTCGCCATAATCAATTTAACCACTACTAAATCCATATAAGAAAACAAGATAACTCATTAAATCAATATAAACTCAAATTCCCCCCCCCCCCCCCGTGAACAATAATGAGGACTAGTTCCCCACAAACACAGAGATAAAAAGAATCATAGTGAGAGAAAATTTTAAAAAAATAGGAGAAGAAGATAAATAGATATAAGTATAAGAAATGATACACTAATATATATTGAAAATATTCAAAACTATTATAAAAATTAAACTCCACCTAATCCCCAGAAAATGGTTGTCTTTTTAAATGGGATAAAAGATACATATTTATAGGGAGGGGTGAAAAAATTTGGTCCCAAAGAATATTCCAAATGATTCTGCATGTATGTCCCATTAAATGGAAGAATTTTTAATAGGTCTCTTCATTACGCTTGTTTCATAATATCCCCTTCATTCACCCTAAAAATGTGAGCTTTATTGGACATCAAATGTAGGAGTTATGTTCAATTTACTCTTGCCCGAATGGCCTGAAGGCCTTCTTTTTTATTTTATTATGGACAATCCCCCTTTTAAGGGATGAAGGGGAACCCGTACATGACCCGTAGGCCCAAGGCACAAGGCCCGACATGACTTGTAATACATAACCCAAAGGCCCAGAGGCATACCATGCCCAATCCATGACCTATAGGTCCAACCCACTCGAACTTCCCCTACCCAGCTTCTGCATCATTAATCGCCTAGCTCCCCACCTTCCATTGCTGATCGGCTAGCATTGCCTAGTACAAAGTTGCATGGTGCCTAGTCCCGATGGCGGTAGACATACCCTCTCATTCTTCCAATCTGGTTAGCTCTGCTTCTGGTGACTTCTATACTTATTGATCTTATCCTCTTCTGGGGCCTTCTCTATGTGAATTGGGCTACACCATTGTCTCAATGGCCCGAAGGCCTTTGATGACCTGAAGGCCCTTGAGACCTGTAGGCCCAAACCGGTGGTGCGAAGGCCCAAATCATGTGAATAGTTCTGGTTTCTATAATACCGAATAGTAATGCTATAGTACTACTACAGTACCTGCTACTCCATGGCCGATTGACTCTTAGAAATTAATTTTTTCCATGTTCCTTGTTAAATTCAAATTCATCACATTAGGATGCCTTTATAACCTTACAACCTATTGATTCACACATTCCATCTTTAATAAATATTGTTTGAAACATTCTTTAGAATCCCTCTAAAAAATTTCATACATTTTGGAATCATTTTTCAGATGTTAATAATTAATTACAGAGTTGAACAGTTTCTTCATGATGATATCTTTCATATTCCACATGTCTGAACCATTCAAGGAATGCCTTAATGATGGTATTTTGACTTGAAACTCATAGATGCACACCTCATTGAAACCTATTTCATCAATATTTAGAATAAATTAATTTTGAGATGGATATATTTATTTATTACACAATTATTGAGATAGGATCCACTTTACTGGATAAAACAACATTCCACAAATAATGATTTATTTGGGACCCCAGATGTTGGAATAAAGACTTAGTTGAGTTTCAAAATATGTATCCAATAAAAATGGGTATCCTAAAAAAGAATCACACTATTTGGATCAGTATTTAAAATGATATTCTCTAAATATATAGGTGATTGAAAATTGTTAAAATTATAGAATAGTCTATTTTTTTATTTAAGCTCAGAATACCATTAAAACCTAAAAAAGTGAAAATTACCCATAAAATAACATCATGGTGGGATTATAAACATTTAATTATGGAAAAAATTATATGAAAATGTTAGATTCTTCATTCCCCCACAATTAACCATTCTACTCAGTGGAAGTCATCATATATTCAAATCAAAATCGACACAATAAACAAAAAATGAGAAAACATCAATGGTATTTTCCAAAATATAATTTCACCATGTCTCATTTATGAATAAAAAATACCTATAATTTTTATTCATCATATTTCAACCTTATAAATCCATCCATGGAGCTATCACGACCTACCTCACATTGAATTTTAAGTCACTCTTCAGTTAAAAGAAATTAGATATGGAGTTATGCTCATATATGAAATTTACCTGTATCACCATAGGGTTTTTGAAAATTATCATTTATCTATATTGTGAAACGTGAATAAAATTTCAATCATGACTAATTTTCTAGATCAATTTTATGGTTTTGGGTTCGTGGGTAAAATCATTACAAAAATTAATGCTGAAAATAGGAGGTTATACTCTTAAGTACAATGCATGAATAATCAAGCTAGGAAAACCCTCACTCAAATCATCTTAAGAATGTGAAACACAAAACCACACCTATTTTTTGTAAAATAATACATGATCTAGTATGTGAATACGAAGAATGATATCATCCAAGTTCTCTATTTTTTTGATTTTTTATAAAGGTCTAGAAATGGAAAATTTTGTTTAAATTTTTTTTGATAATTCTTCGTAGAGGATGAGATGAAAATTAAAAACAATGAATGAATGAAAATCCATAACCTCAATTTTTGAGAGGTACATGAGTCATAAAAGAATGTAGAATGAAGAATTTAAGTTCATCTCTATTTTTATCAATTTTTTTGAATGAGAACTAGATAAAACAAATGAAGAAAAACTAAATGACGAATTATGCCCAATTATTTCATTATCCACTGCCGAAAATGTTTACACACACTTTTCATCACCAAAAAAAAGAAACAAATTACAAATAACGCACATGAAAGGCCCTCCCCCCACAGTCAAACATGAAATATCCATGCAAAAAATACTAAGAGTGTGGATATCTAAGGAAAAATCATATAGTAATGTAGCTTAAAACTAAAAGGAAATTCAAGGAATTTAAGGGATAATGAAGGATATATTCAAGGGTAAGTATTGAGTTAATATGTGGGTAGCCAAGGTAATGCCTCAATAATATTAGAAACATTTTATGAATTCCAAGTCTCTAAAAGAGAAAAATCACAATTTTTTGTTCTCACAAAAAAATCAAGCTTCTATCAAGAAGGTGTGGGTATTAGAAATAATATTTAAAAATGGTTCAAAATACATCATAGGACAAGGAAAAAATTATGAGTCAGTTTTTCATGTGTGTGGATTTCATAAATCAGTCAATTGCATAAAAATTCTTGAAAATCAAATTCCAGGAAAATGGTTTTCACTTCAATAATCATTTAAAATCCATTTTTTTCAAAAATCGTCTCAATTTTATCATAATCAATTGATGTGTGAAAAGTGATTTGAATATTCATTAAATAGAAAAAATATTAAAAAGTTAAAAAAATAAAAAAAATGACAAGAACAACTAACAGGTGGAAAATACCCCAAAATTAAATTTAACAACCCCTCATTTCAGCTAAACAAAATAATAATAAGGGTACAAAAACTAAAGGGAATGAATGATACAACCTACCATCATTTATTTAGTGGAATCCTTGAGTTAATTACCGAGATACTTCAAAATCATTATATAAAATAGAAAATAATGAAATGAATCATAATAAAATTGTAAGAAATAAGAAGGGAAAATAAAGGGGATAATTCCTAGTTTGATCCCTATGCAGGTGCTAGGTTTTTACGACCCCTAGTAAGGTAGTTATAGTGATTTAACCCCAATCCAAATGTGCATGGGGTTTATTTATCATAAAAAAACAATTTATTTTTACAATATACATAAGTTGATTTATGTAGTGAGATCCCCCGTATAAAATAAATAAACCCCAACATCCAAAATATATGTAAAAGAAATTTTGAGGTTTATATGGGGAGGAAAAAGAATATATGGGAGCTCCCTATTTTGTTCTATTGAAAGAGTGGTTTCTACTGGTGGTGAAGGTAATAGAATAGAAAGTTATTTATATTATGGTTTTGGATCAAAAGATGATTCCTAAATTATTTCTAGTGTTGTATCATCATCCTCATTTTCATTGGTGTACAACTTGATTGGATCCTCTATTCTCTCCTCAACACATGGAACTTATTCTTATCCATCATCCATGACCTGTATTAATGGTACTGAATATAAAAAATAAACATAAGTTATTTTATTATTCAATTCATAATTAAGAATATTTTAATGAAGATATTGCACAAAAATCAAATCTCCCTCAAACTTTTCAGTTTTAGACTCATTTTCTTCAAGTAGGGCAGCGAGGAATGCATTTTTGGAGAGGGAAGTGGATCTTAAAGTTTTGGTTCAACCTCATAAATGTATCCATGAAATTTTGGAAGAAAAAAATTTTCATTCTCTTTATATTATATTTTTTCATTGTATATATAAGATTTTATCATCTTCAACTTTGGCAGCCAAAGATGCAACTAGCTTGCTTTCTTGTTCAAACATCTTGAAATTCTCTTAAAGCCTCAAAGAATTTTCTTCCATTTGTTTTGAATTTTATATCATTTCAGTCTCCAAATATTCATCTGTAATGGAAATTTCAATACAATTCCATTCATATGAAAAATCACTAAAATAATTTATGGACTAAAGAAATAATTATATGAAATGAAACTCTTTTTGTTTTTGAAATATTTGATATTTTTTTAGGTTTTTATGAAAAATTATGTGTAAAAGAAATTAGACTCCCTAGAAACGATTCCAAATTTATGGTACTAATATAGTAATTTTACCCTATTAATTTAAATTCTTTTTATCCTAATAATTCACCATATTGGAACACAATATGTTCAATCAGAAGGAGGCCACTTATAACACACCTTCTTTATATTGTCACAATTATATACAATCTAGTATAAATCTAATTGATAAAGTAATATAGATGGGGGTTTAGATTATGAAAATATATTTAATAATATATATGACATTAAAAATTTGAATCATAAATAAAATAATTAATACACAATGAAGTGAGAATAAGAACAATCATTGTTCAAATGTTTTTATAGTGGTATTATCATTGTCATTCAAAATATTTATCAATGTTTTAATAAATGTAGATATCAAGACCTATCACTCCACATCCTCTTTTTTGAATATAATTACACTACACCGAGTCCTCTTCATGTAGGAGTAATCTCTTCCACATCAATACCCAATCCAAACTCTACCATTTGAATGAATTAGATATCAAAGATAATGGAAATGAGTGAATCTGGTGGAAGAAGGTATTAATACATAAAGTGGGTGAGCACTCATCACAATAAATTTAACCACTACATAATTTTTAGAATTTAATATCAGAAATCATTATATCACAATAAACTCAAATTCCACCATTCCCCCCCCCACGAACAACAATGAGGATTACTTCTCCACAAACATGGAGTTAAAAATAAGCACAATGGGAGAAACATGTAAAATAAATGAAATGGGAGAAGAAGAGAAATAGATATAAGAATAAGAAATGAGACACTAAGAAATATTAAAAATATGAAAAACTATTAAAAAATTTAACTCCACCTTATCCCTTAATAATGGGTACCTTTTGAAATGGGAGAAGAGATATATATTTATAGGAAGAGGGGGTGAAAGAATTATCTCCAAAAGAATACTCTAAATATTTTTGCTTGTATGTACCATTAAATGGAAGAATTTGTAATATTCATCTTTATGAATTTTTTCATAACGATTCCTTCATTCACTCTAAAAATTTGAGCTATATTTTAAAATTGATGTAAGAGTTATGGCTAGTTTACTCTCAGAAATTAATTTTTTTCATGTGCCTCGTTAGATTCTAATTCTTTATAGTATGATGCCTTTATGACCTTCTATCATGTCGATTCAAGAGTTCTATCCTTAATAAAATTTGTTCCATACCTTTTCCCCGTCCCAACACAACATTTTAGACATTAGGGATGCCTAGTTAAAATGTTATGAATTAATTACGGAATGGAACCATTTCTTCTTGATTAGACCTTTCATATTTCGCATGTTTGAACTTTTCAAAGAATGCCTCAATAAGAGTTTCTTTACAATAAACTCATCGAGGACATTCCTAATTGAATTCTTTTTCATCTCCATTTGGAATAAATGCATTTTTACACGTTTATAAAGATTTATGACATAATTACAAAACTTCATTCTACTCTGATGGATGGAACAATGTTCTACAAAGATTGATTTATTTGGGCCTACAGATTTCTGAATCAAGACAAGGCCAACATTTCAAATATATTGCCAATGAAAATCAGTCTCCTATAAAAATGTAATCTCTCTATTTGGATCAATATTGAAAACAATATTGTCGAAATACATAACTGATTGAAAATAGTTAAAATTCTATAATTGACCATTTGATTCATTTATTCACAAAATACCACAAAAACCTAAAAATGTGGCAATTACCCATAAAATAAAACAATGGTGGGATTATAAACAATTAGTTATAGAATAAAATATATGAAAATGTTAACTTCATAATATATTGGTTTTATACATACTAAAAAAATATTTTCTTTTTCATTTCATTATAATTATTCCTTTTATTTAAATTTTTACCATGTTTTTCTTTATTACTAAAATCATTAAGTTCACATTGGATGTTGTGAGGATGTTCAGTTTATAAGTCCATAATGAATTTATTAGGCTAAATATGGTCAAATAGATCATGATTACATCATCTCTATAATATTAAAAATAACAAATTATTATTAATAATCATTAAAAATGATTTAAAACCATTAATATAAGGCGGACATTGAATAATGAATCACATCACATTATGGTGGTAGCAGTCTCATCATACGCACATGTACAACAAATGATGTTTTCATATCCCATAGGATGGAAAAGGATATGAAAATTAGTTTTTCAATAAACCTAATAACATTTTAATATATTTAATATACTTCTGTTATAACATCATTTGGGTTATATAATTTTTTAATTAAGTGTAAGAAGAAATAAACATAAAAACACTTGGTTAATAGTTATACCACTTCTTTATTAAACCATATTTAGCTTACACATTATGCCTTCTAGGTTAATGTTTTAGAGAAACTAGGACCAATTGGACAAGGGAAGGTATTTTGGAAATGTATTTGAGAATATATTTATTGAGATGATAGGATGAATGGGTTTGATGAATAGATGATTGGAGGTTCCCTTTTATAAGTGATGTGGGTTGAAATCTTGTAAATACATTAAATATTAATATATAATATGTTTCTAACTCATGTAAAATGGATCCAAAGTGCCATATATTATAATATATTGGGTATTAGGTTGAAATATATAAAACCAATAAAATTTGGACAATTTTATACTCAATATTATAACTAATATTTGGTTGAATACCCTCATTAACTATGTTCAACCTTATTCATTATAACAAAATTTTCAATCTTTAATGGCCATGAAAGTTATTTATAATATTAAAAGTGGCATATAAATTAATGATTAAATATATTAATGAAAATGTACCCTAAATTTGAGTTAATATTGTATTTTTATGACTTTATAATTATTTAAAAGTAATTGTAATCATTAAATAGTACTTAACTTCATTTTCTGTACTATTCATAAAATTTGAATTTAAATACATCATGGAAATAATGTAATTAGAATATAAAATAATTATGAAAAAATTATAATATATATTTATATAATAAATTCACATAGAACTAAAATTCATCCAAAACATGTTACTTTAAAATTTTTGAAACTATTTACTCTCTTTTTCTACTACCTACACAAGTGTTGCGTCGATTTTGGGTAAGAATTCAATGTAATTATACCATCGCTAAAAATAAATAAAAATTACAATAATAAACCTAATTTATTAATGTTAATCATTTCATCTATATTCATTCATATATCATTTTTATCTTTATCTATATTGTGAGAACATAACATGTGAGAGAGTATGTCATTTTGAAATTACACTTAACTTAAAATAATGTAATGGTTGAAATCAAAGGAATTTTATTCTAAAATTACACTTGTAAAATATAATATGATACATTTTGATATCATATAATCTAATAATAATTAATAATATATTTTATGACCTTATAAAAAACTCTATGCTTTATTAACCCATTTTACTGTTTACCGCAGTGGGGATTTTTACCATGGATACTATTCGTTACAAACAAAAATGAAATCGATATCATTACTAAATTTGATAATCTTGATTAAAAATATTAAATATATTTTCAATATAAATTTTCTATAAGATTTTTAAATTAATTTTATTAAAAAAATTAGAACAAAATAAAAAAATGATTATAGAAAAATATTTATTTTAACAACAAAAATGATTTTATACCAAAATAATGTATATAGTTGAATAAAATATAATTATTTGAATTCTGATTAATAAAATGAATTTTATGTGAATATAAAATACATCATAAAATGTAACATTGAAATTCCATTGATTAAAATATAAGAAATGGTATTTTTGATAAAATTGGTATTTTCACAATTCACATAGAAATAAACATTTTTTGAAAAATACCAAAGATTTATATTATGATTATTTTGACATGATTATTTAAAAAAACTACTCCCATTTTATAAAATATAATTTCTAAAAGTGAAATAAATTAATTATAATTACCACACAAAAAAGAAAACGATTAAATTTTATAAAAATGTATTATTGAAGTATAAAATGCATGTATAATCTTTCCTAATCTAGTAACCACAATTAGATAAATTTTAATGTATCTTATTAGATATATTGTCTATAAATTTCTTTAAAATAATTCATATATATTGATTAACTTAAATTATTTTTATAAAAATTATTTACAAACATAAAACAGGTCTATGAAAAATATCACATTTAATCTTATATTATCTTTCTTAAAATTTAGCTCTTATTTACTAGATATTAATAAGTAAACTTGTATTCAAAAAAATCCAATATATATTTCATAATTTGGTTACTATTGTTGAAACCTAATCTAAACCAATCTTAACATACATAAATATTATATCATTTTAGATCAATATTGAATAAAAATCACAATTACACATGCCTGAGTACCAAAATGGTGTAGTGTATTTAGAGACTAGAAAAATAAACATATTATTTCATAAAGGACCTTAAAATCTCCTAGAAAAATCATCCATCATAGTACTATTCGTTGACATACCATACAGAGAGTATTTCTCTATAACCTAACGAAAATGGAAACATAAGATAGGGTGACCTTAGAAGCTCAGTAAGGGTAAACATATAAGATATTAGTAGATGATAATTAGTGAGAATAATGATATGAGAAAATGATAAAAATAAAAATAAATTCATACCCAATAAATTAAATATCATTAATCATGAGTCTTGGAATGTTGATTTTTTCATAACAAAATATAAAAGTCAAAATGTGTCTGGAGTCATCTATAATTAATCACAAGCCATGAGATCATATTATAAGTATAATAAATAAGTTTTTGGAATCCAAATAGGCATACAAAATTATTTACTTAGTCAAATATCACTACCAATATGATCATAGTGGATTGGGTTCACTCTATACTCCATCATTCCCTTAGTCAAGGATTAATCCAAATACTATCATGGTAGAAAAAGTACCTTACTAAACTAGGTTATCTCCCAATTCCTAAATATATTTTCTTAAAATACATCAATATTTACATAATTAATTAGATATGTATATAATTCATACCCTACCCATGACATAATTAAAACTATACATATTAATGTGAGAATATTTCAAAACATTCATCAATTCATTATACTATAATTGATGGAATGTAAATTAGTTTCATAAATAATTCATCATAACATAATTAACCCATGGTAAATAAATGATTTTCATAGAATAATAATTTAATCATTATCATAATAAAAAATATATATAAATAAATTGGATGGTATCAAAATATCATATCCCCATTGAATCTTAATAACCCATTAATGGATGTTAAAATAGATGAAAATATAATTAAAATATTATTCAATCCTTTCTATTAAAGCATTGGAAAAACATAAATTTATTTTGATAATATTTTAACTGAAAATTCATGAAAATTTGAGAAAATTGGTTTCTTTTAAAAATAACCATAGAAAATTTTAAATTAATCTTTAATGAATATATCAATAATTATGGTGGGAATATATTTTCATACCATATATGTTTGAGGAGAGTATTATTTTCACACTGTTGTAAAATGTCAAAAACTGCATGTTTAGAAAACATTTCATTAAAAATATTAATATTAACAATTTTTAAAAAATAAAATGATAATAAAATAGAAAATTTTAAATTATTTTAGGAATCGGTAAGAACGTATTAAGTTTTTTTAAGAGCATGTACATGGAAGAAAATGTTTATCAACCAAAGAAGAAATAAGTTCATTTTTTCAGTACACACATTTTCACAATCATTTCATTTAAAAAAGTGAGTAAAATTGTAATAATAAATAAAAGTTATAAAAATAAAATTTTGAGATGAAAATATATATTTCATTAAAAATATTATTGATATAATTTCGCTCAACAGATATTTAAGATATAAAATATTGAATAGAAATGAGATTGTTACATAAAACCTTACTGTTTTCTTAACTTTCAAATCAAAACCGCCATGCAAAAATAATATAAAATGAAACATTAGAAAAAAGTTAATATAAATGGAATAATTTTATATTATATGAAATGGGTAATACATATACCAAATAAAATACACAAGTAGTGAATATGGAATATGTCTCATAGAAACAAAAGTGAGAAGAGAAACCCTTACCTCAAGACATGTCTTTCTTTACACACCGTAAAAACTCTTTTATAGAAATTTTGATTTAATATAAATATATCAGATTACCATATTAATAAATATATATATATATATATTACAATATAGGAATATATACTAATTTTTAAGTATATTATTATTTATAAATTCATCGTTAAAATGAACATTCATGTGAAAATTGGTCTGTTCTCCACGCTTGTTTTGGTTTTATGGTTCTGGTTATTGCATGTTAGCCATGGTTTAATCATACAAAAAATATTAATAATTATATAAGTGTAATATTTATTTATTATTTACACATTTATAATCATTCATAATAATATGTTATTAAAATGAGTTTCATACCTTCGTGGAGATGGTAGTCTGTATGTACGCACGAGTGATGTTTCCAATTTTCGAAGGATAGAATAAAAGAAACGTAAATAATAGGTAATATTTATAGAGTAATTATTATATCATAAATATAATGAATATATATTTTTTAAATATGTCATTGTTAACAATTGTATAAAATTTAAATAAAAAACGAATCACATCGCTTTGTGGAGGTGGAAGTCCACATATATACGTCATCAACATTATTTTTTCTAACGAATGAGAATGTAATATGATAGATAATATATTATAATTAAATAATAATAATAATTTAAAAAATATATTATATAAATATTTAAATAATAATAATAACCAACCATGAAATTTGGTGATAAAAAATGGATCATATCACTATGTGGAGGTTGTAGCCCACACGTATGCCCCAGTGACACCTTCATTTCCCATTTGATTGAAAAAAAGGTGGGAAATTGTTTTCCAATAATCATTATAAAATATCATTATATTTATGATACATGATAATTTATTCTATGATGGATACAATATATTTATAAGAAGTATATGAAGTAATAAACATTTAAAGAGTTAAGTAATAAAATTACCACTTCTTTGAGAGACCTCCTTTGGATTCCACCATAAGCCTACATAGGATAATATCAGGGGAAGAAAAAGGTATCTCAAATGAAGGTAAAGATGATTAGAAGGTACTAGGTTTTTTATGATCTGAGAAAAAGTTTTAATGTTTTGAATAAAGGATAATAAGATGTTCCAACTTATAATTGAGGGATACGAAATAATTGGAATTTCTTAAAAGATTAAAATATAATATATATCAACATCATGTAAAATAGAACCAAATGGACATAATTTTAATGGTATGAAATGATAAGGTATAAATAAAATCAACCAATAAAATTTCCACATGCTTATGTTTCATTTTTTATTTTATATTTTTTTAACCCCCTCATTAACCTTTTTTAACATTGACTGTGGTGACTTATTTATTTTCCCATAAGGGATATATGTTTTCTTATTAGGTAAAAAGTGGATAAAAATCATACAAGGATGTAATTTTAAACCCTTTATTATCAAAATATTCCTATTTTAATACTTCTTTTGTTTCTATAATCATTTTATAAAATATTCTTTATTATAAAATGTCATTAATTTAGACCATTCGTTTAATTTGACTTCAAAGAAATAAAGAATGTAATGGAATTAGAATATAAAAATATTTTACATCATTTGAAATTTATAATTACCTCATAAATTCATGTAATACCATAATTATACAAAAAAATATTAATTTTATTGTTTTTATAATTAGTTACCATTATTTTCAACTGCTTTCATAAGCATTATATTTATGTTTTTTAATTGTTTAAGTTAATTATATCATCATAAAAAATTAAAAAAAATAATCATCATAAAAAATACATTTATTCCAAATATCATTTTATATTGTTTATTAGATTATTTCTATCCCTATTGAAATATATAATAGAAATTAAAATAAAGAGAGTTGGATTTTGTATTTATCATATTCTTAAAAAAATTAAATATTATAATCAAAGGAGAGTTGCAATAAATTTCCATATTTTCTTATAAGGTATATAATTTATTGAAAACCATATATAAAATTAGATAAAGTAAATCAATAGGGATATAGTTAGGCTATATCACAACATTTTAACCCAATTTTACTACTTTTACCCTTACCAATGTGAAAAATATTTACCAATATTACTATTCATAATTTCAAGAAAATAAAAGAGGCCTATTTATAAAATTATAAACACCAGATTAAAAATATATAATTCATTTTTTAGGATTAATGTTTTTTAAGTGTTGAAAATTAATGTTAATATAAATTCATAAAACAGAAAGAAATAAAAATTTTATAAAATTGGGGTTTTAATGATAAGGTAGAACTTATACCAAAATAAAATATAATATTGATTTATATGAAATTATTTATATAATATTGAAAAAAAATTATCTTATGTTACTTTAAAATAGAATAAAAAATAGAATGGGATTTTAAATTACTTGATTTATGGAAAATAATTGATAATTTTACAAAAAATGTTATTTTTAGTATTCACTGAAAAATAAATATTTCTAGAAAAATTTTAAAAAGTCATCAAAATATAATATTGAAGAGATTGTTTCAAATTTTATATTTATTCCTTAAAATTATATTCCTAAAAATGGTATAAATTTATAATAATTTCTATGCACAAAATGAAACAAAAACAATTTGTTAAGAAAATTATTTTTGAAGCATAAAACAAATTTACTAAAAATTAATTAATTATTTATTATAAATTAATAAATAAATTTTCATTATTGTAAAAATATATTCAATTTTTTATAATGTGGTTATTACTATGCATACCTACCAATTTAGCGATGGTGTTATAAACCTCACATTTAAATAAGAATATTTTTATATTATATCACAGTTTTCTAAACGATAAGAATTGTGTATAATATAAGCTATTGATAATAGTGTTATTTTAATGTAATTTTTTACTGAGTTACACTATCCCCCTTAAATAAATTTCATTGTTGTAATTTTTACCTCAGAAATAAAAGGTTAAATATTTGAAAATACCTTTTCTGAAAACCCACATCGTATTATGGGATAATAAACCTTCATTTGAAAATTGGAAGTGGGTAACAAAAAGGTCACTTAAAATTACACATTATATTATTACTAGGAAAGGATAACCTTAGATGAAAAATAAAATATGGACATGGAGGAGAAATATAATCGATATAGTGTAATAAAGAATGGTAGAGAAGATGATCATGGGAATGTTAAAGATTACAACATTATGAGTTTGTGAGTGGTGAAAGCAACCATCAATTCTTCCAAAATAATATTAAAGAGGAAAAAAGTTCATTTTTAAGATCCTATTTCATAAATTGGAGTAAATATTTTACCATATAATATGACTAAATATAATTATAATATTTTTTCAAATCTATAAACATAATATTATCTGTTGGTTTTATGTTTCAATTAGTTTCCACTTATTTTCATCCCAAATTCCAATGATGAATGAATAATTTTAATTTTCCATTAGTGAAGTGATAAAATAAATATATAATAGATCATAAGATCTATAAAAGGAAGGCCATATATTCCACCTATTTATATTTTTTATTGAAACCAAAAAATGTTTAGTAAATGATAAGACAACTAATTTGAATAAACTACCATTTAAAAGATTAATCTAAATTCATTAAATAATGATAATTAAATACTAATTAATTCATTCTAAAAATATAAAAAATAAAAAAATCATCAATTTAGGCTTAACCAGTTTTCAAAACAAAAAAAATTTAGAGAAATTAGGCAACAACATATAAAAAATAAATTTAACTTTAATCCCAAAACAACAAAAAGTTCCTCATAATGAAACATTCCAAACAAATAAACACTATGATAATATATTCTTCAAAAACCTTTATAATGTCTTCCAAATAACATAAATCAATATAAAACCATAATAAAAACATAAATACTTCGAAAAATGAAATATACGTAAACTATACAATATATCATATAAATAATCAAATGAAATAAACTTTACCATTAATCACTTTGTCATCAAATCAGTAATCAATTTCATCATCACTAACATTGTCCAATTTATTTTATCAATATCAATTAACTCTTTATCCTAATTAAATAATATTATCTAAAAATAAAGCACATATTAAGGGTTAACTTTCCCTCAATCCTATTAATTACAAAAAATATCACCTTACCACTAAATCACTTTTCCAAGTTGAAAATACCATTCATCATATGGTTGAAAATGGTTAAAGAAAAACTTCGGTAGAACAATAATTATATTTTTCATGATTATTATAATCATAATATCATTGATAAAACTCATCTACAACACAATTTTCAAATACGAACAGATAAACTCTTCAATAATTCCACTTCCTTCTTAAACCATTAAAAATGATTCACCATATTAATAATTAATACTTCTTTCCTATAATATTAAATATGATTCATATATTAAGAATCATCAACCTGAATTTAATAATATTTCTTTTAAAATAATAAATACTATTAAAATAATGAATACCTTTCATATTCAATTTATACTCACTTAATCTTCAATAAAAACAAATATATTCATATAATATTTCTAAAAACATTCTTGAGATTTCCCTATAAGACATTTATTTTTATAATTTATATAAATGAAATATTAGAAACATTCAACAATAGATGGAACCTTATGGAAACCATTTTTTATATCTCTATAATTAAGTTTTATTATTTTTTCATTAGAAACTTAATACATTATTCTCTTGTATTCCACTCATAAAACATTTTCTTATTCCTTTGAGACATTCCCTTGAGTGATTCTTTTCAAATTTTGGACATGAATGAAAATTAATATTCTTTTTTCTATATTCCTCATCATGTTAACTTTCATAAAACCCAGCTTTTATCTTATTATGTGTTTTAGGAATCACACCATGGTTCAATATATTAATCATAAATCAAGATAGCTGGTTAGAAATAACCATGATTTTTTTCAATATAGCGTTTATCTTGATTGGTATCCCATTTCTACAGCCATTGTTGTTTCATTTACACCAATTGTTCATTTAGTGCCTCTATATTCCAACCATTAACTAAAACCAAAATTTTATTGTGAGAAACAAAATTCAGAGAGAGGAAACATATAATCATTAAAATATTTCATGGGATATCAAAATCATGAAACATTTCATTCACTCTATGATATATTAGGTTTAAAATAGGACATCCATGATCATCATATATTTAAATCCTTCACAATGGTACATAGAGATAATGTGAATTAACCAAATAATACCCTCAGGAGTGTCCATCCCGGTGTGCACTCTTATGCCCAATTATCATGCTTTGAGTGAAGATCAAGTTAATACTCAAACATCTTTTTTTGGCTGTTTACCCCTATTTGAATCTATTCCATACCTAGATCCCCTTTCAAGTATATAGATAGGGATTTCACTACTAATAATACCACACTAATTTATTTACCAATGATTAGGGTTTTTATCCTATAAGTAGACTTATCCCAAGTGTTTTCAAAAAATTCCCCTAATACTAATTTCAAAAATCAATAAACTATTGTCTGATACCAACTGAAGATACCTTATCATAACATGCATTCATATTACTTCATTATATATGAATATTTAATACTTAAAACAATTATACATGCCTAAGAACTATAAATGTTTATTTTCATTGAATACTAGATACATAAACATCTTATTTCATAATGGACCTCAATATCTCTGTGGAAAATATTCAATTATTGTACATTTTTTATATATAACCTATACAAAACCCTTCTTTATGAAATATGGAAAATTGAAACATAAGAAAGGGTTAAATCAAATTCCCATTAAGGTAAACATATGAGATATTAATCAATGATCAAAAGTGAGCCTATGTTTTTAAGAATATGATCATAAAAATTAGAAATTCATACTGAATCAATAAAATATCATTAATCATTATTCATGGAATTAAGATTTTTCATAAAAATTGAAAAACATAATAATAGTGTGAAATAATCAATAATAAATCATGTTCCATGATAATATATCATGAGAATAAGACATGTGTGTGTGTCATACACATAAGAATATAAAATAATCTCTTTTGACTAGGATCACTTCTATGACTATCATAGTGGATTGGATTTACTCCCCATTATATTATTTGCTTATTCATTCTTATCTTCCAATACTAACATAGTGGATATGGTCCATTACTTAACTAGATTCACTCCACATTCAAGACTATATTATATCATGACATATCAATATTTAAAAATGATTTGGTGGGATATATTATTCCAATCACACCTTTAACATATTGAAATCCATATATATATATATATATATCCAAAGATCCTAAAATATTTTTCAATTAATCATATCATAACCCATATAAAGTAAATTGATTTTATAAATGTTTAATCGTAATATAATTAACCTAGGATAACGAAACTAGTTTTATTGAATAAACATTAAATCATAATCACCAAAAGACATTTAATGAAATAACGTGGATCGTACCATAATATTATATCCTAAGTGAAGCATAAAATTTCTTATAGTGTGTTTACATAGATGAAAATAACATTAAATGATCATTTAAACCTTTAATTGAAAACATGATAAAAAAATCCCTTTCATTTGAAAACAGTTTAATTATGAATTTCCATATTATTGAGAAAAAATTTTTATTTAAGAATAACCATTGGAACATATAATATAATATTTAAAAAAAATTAATGTTCATGATTATAGTAAAATCCATTCATATTGTATATGTTAAAAGATTACATTCATTTCACATTTTAATAAAAAGTCAGAAAATGACTTGTTCAGAATTTGTTTTTAAATAGATTCATTTTAATCCATTATAAATAAAATATAATTTAATGATAAATTCATATTTATCAAATTTATAATATCATTAATAATTTCCCTAAAATAATTTTCAAGATCATGAAAATGGAAGAAAATATTTTTTGACCAAAGAGGAAATTATGTCGGATTTTTCTTAAAAAATCAAGATTATTTTTAGTACCAAAGAATGTAAAATGGTGAAAATATAATAAAATTACAGAAATAAATATTTTATAATAAAATAGAGGTGTTTTAATGGTAAAGGTCCATATAATTCCCCTCAATGTAAATTTAGTATCGACAATCCTGAAAAGTAATGAGATTGTTACATAAACCATTACTATTTTGTTAACTTTTAATTCATAACCCCCACGAAAAAAAAATGATAATTTAAATAAAATTATTATAAATTTATTCCATTTATATCTTATCAAAGGGTCATTATATATATCACATGAAAGATATTATTGTTGAATATGGAATATGGCTCATAGAAATTAAAGTAAAATGATAAACCCTTACCTAATGACACATCTGCATTCATATGCATTCAATAATCCAATGAAATAAATATATATTTATTAGAAATATATTCCAAAACCATATTCAAACATATATTAGTATATATGAGTCCTTTATAATTTTAATTATCTATTTATTGAAAAATTATCCATTAAAATGAACATTTGAGTGATAACTGATCAATTTCCATGTATCTTTTGGTTCAATGGTTATTATTCTTACATATTAGTAATGGATTCATAATAACCAAAATATTATTAATTAAATAGGTATAATATTTATTAATTATATACACTTTTTTAACCATTAAATAAAGTAGTGATGAAAAATTAATTACTTGAGTGTGTGGAGATGGTAGTTTGTACGTATGCATGAGTGATGATTAAACATTTCAATGGATGGAGGGAAAGAAAGGTGAATAATTATTAAACATTATAGAATAATAATTAAATCATAAATATCATATATATTGATTAAATATTTCCTTATTATCATCGATTTTAAATTTAAATGAAAAATGAATCACATCGCTTCACGGAAGTGGTAGTCCACAGGTATGCATGAACGATGTCATCATTTTCTAACAAATGGGATTGTAAAAAGGTAGAAAAAAATATGATTAAAATAGAATAATTATGTCATAAATATAATATTTAATCATTAAATCAATCATAATAACCAACCATGAATTTTTGTGATGGAAAATGAAATATATCGGTACTAAGAGGCTACAGTTTACACATACACACAAGTGATACATTCATTTCCTATTTGAAGAAAATTATGTGGAAAATGGTTATATCATAATCATAACAACATCTCAGTATATATATTATACTATATTAATTATTTTAGAATAGTAAAAACATTTTTAAAGGAATTATAAGAAGAAATAATCATTGAAAGAGTCATGTAACATGATTACCTCTTCTTTGAGAGACATATTTTGACTTATAACTTAAGACTTATTAGGATAGTATTATGAGAATAAAAGGGTATATAGGGTGAAAGGAATGAATATAGGTTTTTATTAGGGTTTTTATTCTCTGATTTATTGTGATCAATATTTATAAATAAAGGAGAAGAGGAGGTTCCCTTTTATAAGTGAGGGAAACGATAGACATAGAATTACTTAACAAGCTTAAATATAATATACATCATAATCATGTTAAGTGTCACAAAATGGACATGGTATAGAATTTATTACAATATAAGGTCTATATAAAATAAAAAAAATAAAATTTAAACATTTTTATGTTTTATTTTATACCTCATCTTTCAGTTTAACCACCTTATTAACCCTTTTAAACCAGTACTGTGGTAACCTATTTTATTTCAATGAGGGTTATAAATTGACTTGTGAGGTGAAAAGTGGCTCAAATTGGTCTAGGGATAAAATTTGAGATCATTAATCAATATACATTTCCAATTTTAATTTTTTTTAAATAACTTATTAAAAATTTGTTGATAATTAAATATCATTAAAGTCAATTTGGGAATATTTATTTAATTTGACATCAAAGACATCAAGAATAAAATGGAATTAGTATCTTAAATCTTGTAATAGTATTTAAGCTTCATAATTACCTATGAAATTCCTGGAATTCAATAATTTATCTAAAACATCTTAATTTTATTGTTTCTAATATCCTTTTATTAATTTTCATACTACTCACGCAGGCTCTATATCGGCATTGTGTAAGAGTTTCAGTTTATTATATAATCAAAAAGAAGTAAAAATAAGTAAAATCATGAAAATAATTTATTTATGTTCAAAATAAACTTTTTATATTCATTCATAACTTCTTTTTATATGAATGAAAACATATAATAGAAATTAAAATCAAAAGGGTGACTTTTTATATTTATCCCTTTCTTAAAATAATATAAATGTTATAATTGAAGGAATGTGGTAAGAAGAAACCATATTTTAATATCGTTTGTGTATTTGGTCAAACATTAGTCAAAAAATATTTAATATGAAGTGTTAAGGATATTTTTAAGGATTATCTTAAATTTTTAACCATGTTCCACCAGTTTTATCTACACTAAGGTGACATATATTTGGCATTGTTATTATTCATAATAACCAAAAATAAGTGGAATGTTTACAAAATATGAAGCTTATGATTCCAAATATGTTTAAAATCTTCAATTATAAATTTATATTATTTTAAGAAATTAATTTTTATCTAAATGGAAAAAACACAATGAATTATTTTTTGAAAATTATGTTTTTAAGAAAAAAAATGAACTTATACAAAATCCCATTTAAGGTTGATTAATGTAAAATTATTTATATTATTTTTAATAAAATGGATATTATTTTAATTAAAAACCAAATCAAAAATTAAAATAGGATTTTAAATTATTATATTTAAAAAATAGAAATGCAAGTTTAAAAAAAAGTAATTTTCACTATTCACTAAAAAAATATAAAAAAATCCCATCTATTCACCCTAAGATAAAATTAAAATGACGATCTAAAATATTATATTCATTAATATAAATAAAATTTCACAAAATGGTAAAGTTAATTAGAATTTTCTACAAAAAAATCTATTTTTCAAGAAAATATATTTTTGAAGCTGAAAATGAATTTCTTAAAAACTGGGTACTTATTTATTATAAATTAATAATAAAATTTAAATTCATTAAAACACCCACACAAATACACACACACACACAGATATATATATATATATATATATTTAATAATTTGGTTATTAATATTCACACCTTCCAATTTAATGACTCGGCTATGACTATCACATTTAAATAATACTATTTCTATAGTATATTATAATTCACTAAAATTTCATTGTCGCATGTTAAAAAATATATAAGGAATATTATTCTTTTAAAGTAAATTTTCTAAGTGATACAATACCTACCAAACCAACATCTAGGTTATAATGATAATATTTAAAAAAAAGTTTTAATAGTATATCACATTTTTAAGCTTGATATTGCGTATGGTTGACACAATAAAATATTGAATTATTTTTAAACTAAAATATCAAGGTGTTACAAGGTTGGTGTTGTTTTTGATGTGATTATTTCTCACTTTCATGAAATAGTGATGAAAACATAACAAGGTTGTCTTGAATATTGTAAAATTACTATTGGAGATTAGGGTAATGATTGAGGATTCCCATAGATGGTTCCAAGGAGATTTGGAAAGAAGGACGATATCATTTTTGTGTCATGAGTTAGTGAAATTTGTGCCAATTCCTTGATATTATGGGATGATAGAAAATTTTACATGGTTCTAGTGGATCATTCTATTTTTCAAAATTGTTGGTGTTAGTGTGAAATATTTTTGAAGCTATCAATGTTGGAGTGTATCATGGATGAGTTTTTCTCATATAAAAACCATCTAGAACTATATTTTAATATGTGGATAGGAGCACTCCCACCATAGATAATCTAGTGAACAGACCCTTCCATGATGGTTTTAAGTGGTTCATAGATTCATTTCATCTTATTTTGTTGGATGACCTTTATATGATAAAGTGTTTTTGGATGCATATACATGGAAAGACTCACCTAGAGTAGAGGTGAGACACCCCAAACCCATACACCTAGATATGGTGATAAAATTATATAATTTTTACACTGGATTTGACTAAAACCAAAGAAACCAAAATTTAACCATCCATAAATACAATATCAAGAACCAAAATTTATTCACTTACATACTAATGACATTTTATATTTATAGTTTTATAGAACTCTAAAAACCATTAATTAAAAGGATAAATATATTTCCCATCCAATGGATATTTTTCCTACAATACTATGAATTTTTTATTCCACAATAAGTCATTAACATCTTCCAAAAAAAATTCCAGACATTATACCCTTTTAGAAACAAACATAAATAATATTATTTTTCATAATATTTGGAATTAAAAACATAATATGGGTGATCTCAAATGATCTATAAGGGTAGAAATAAGAAGTAAATATTAAATATCATTATTGAGCATAAGATGACCTTATGGGTTTTAAAACATAATGAAACTAATTTTTCATAACATAAGAGAATCATACAAGAAACAATAATAGATCATAATTGATGATTCGTGGAATAAAGACTCAGAATAATGTAAAATATAATCCATAAGAGATTAAACATGTCAATACTGAATGGAACCTTGTGAATACTTAATTAATGTAAAAGGACCAAAATATTTTTTTATTAAAATAAATTATAACTTAGGTCCCGAAAAGTCATTAATGAGTTTCCAAGTAGAAAATTATATTTTTAAATGATTTATTTTACTCCATATGTAAATACTAAGTCTTCGTGAAGGTTTTATACATTTCTAACTCAATATTATATTATGATGATGTCTTAAAAGTTATGGAATTTTTGAACATTTGTTTCTCAATTAAACTTAAAATAAACCATTTTATAAAAATCCAAATGAATCACCCTAATAAAATTTTGATATGATGAATTAAAAAATACAGATAATTTTATGAAATTAGAATCATAAAATTTAAATATTTACCTTTTAAAAGAAAAAAATATAAAAAATAGATTTTATAGAATAATAGCCATTTAAAATTTATGTGTTCTTCATCTTATATCATTTGTATCTATATTTAAGTTAGTGTCAAAATATTATTATAATCTTTTAACTTTTACATATTATCCAAATAATCTACTAAAATCATTCTATTTAATTTTTTAGGATAAAGTATACAACACTATAAAACGGTTCTTCAACTAACACCATTATTTAATATTAAATAAGTTCAATAATATTAGAGTATTTAAACCTTAAAATTAATATTTTCATTGTTATTATAAAAAATCAATATGAAAAATAGTATATAAGGAATTAAATTATATTTTTTAATACTAAATCATTTTATAATAATTTTATTTAATTTAGGTTTTTTTGTTTCCATATTTTTCGTAATGATGTTAAAAAATATATACTCATATTGTATTAATTTTTATCTTCCTTTATAATAAAATATATAGTGGTTTATTTTAGTTTGTTGTTTCATGAGACAGAATATAATAAACAAACTATTTATTTAAATAAAAACACATACTAAAATTTTAGGGTATTAAATTATACATCCTTAAATAAATCACACTCTGAAAATTTTAATTTCTCTTACCGATAAATATATATGAGGTAATTATTAATATATTCACGACTTATGATATAATACTTCACAGTTTCTATATAGAAACATTTCTTGGATTCATGTTTATGATCTGGTCCCAACCATGTACTCAAACCAAATCATTATGATTTCAATTGATAAACATATGACTCTAAAAAAATAAAACATAAGATATCATATTCTTTAACAAATTTATTTATCTTTCATATTAACTAAAATTTCTATATGTTTTTTCCACTAAATATAAATAACCTAATCCCATGAATAAACTATACCCAAAATTTCCATGATCTTTCTTATAGTATTATAAACTCAAAATTCATGGAGGTCAATGTCCCTAGAATGAAACATAATATTTATCCCAAAACAACATTAATCTCATACCAATCAATAAATACAATAATAATTTTTTTCTGAAAAAGTTTATTAATAATTTCCTAAAATAACCTGAATTAGTTTGTCAGAAAATAAATTTCAATCCAAAGGTAATTTATACTAATCAAACCATATTCCCAAAATCAATAAACTATTATCCCAAATAACCACATTTACCTGAACATCAAACCACATATCAACCCAAAGGGTTCTCTAAACTTTAATTATATATTATTTAAAATTCCCAATAAAAATATCCCAAATTATCATTAATCGCATCAAAATACAATAACACAATACCTCAAAGATGTTATCTATGCCATTGATTTTATGATCAAACTTAAACTTATTAATGAAAATAGTATCCATATGATTAAATTGTCATCATGTGATAAAATTATAACATCTAAAGTTATGTAAACTCTACTCTAACACTAACTAAGATAACCCAAACTCATAAAACCATATCTGATTTTAAAAATGTATTATTTTTATAATAACTTTGATACAAACTAAAGTAACCCAAATTTAACCTTCCATAAATAAAAATTCAATAACTATAATTAATTTTCTTACATAGATAATACCTTTTAGATTTATATTTTAGGATAATTAGGAAAATCCAATAACTATAATAACACTATATTTCTTATTCAATTGATATTTTTACAACTATACAAATAATTTCTTTTTAAAAAATATGTTTCTAATAACTCAAAAAAATTCTCTATAAATGATATAATTTTTTAAAATTCATTTTATTTTGGTGTAGAGTGTGATATAAACTACTCAACAAGGTATTTAAGGAAAACAAACACTGTAATATTAGGGGTGTTATAGGGAAATGTTTTAACTTAGTACTTTCTGTGAGGTAGGTTGGGGCTTGTATCATTCTGGATGAAAGTAGATATTTCATTTTTGGAATATAGTGTTCTATGTTCTCTTGGAGCTTGAATCATAGAAGGATAAGTGAGTGCATGAGAAGTAGGGTTATTTTCCACATAATGTTGTTTTTTTAGCTTCCATACCGAGGATCCCTATTTTTATTTTTCTGGATGAAATTTTTTTCAGGAGGGGAGGATATTTTGACTCATTTTTTTTTCTTGAGTAGGAGTTGACTCAATTTTTTGTTTTAGAGTCTCAATACATCAATAGGGGTAAAATTAAAAATTTACCATAGAATATAACTATGAAAAATTATATAATGGCTCAATTGATTCTAGATTATGGTGTTTACCCCTGGGAAGAGTCTATGTGAAGTTGAAGGCATTGAAAAGCATAAAAAATAATATTTTAAATATAAAAATATTATTTTTATCACCATTTATAGTTTCTCATGGGAAAAATGTGTACCATTCTAATAGGATCCTCAAATGAAAAAAATGTCTTTTGTTGAGTCCAAAATAATATTTTCCCCAAATAAAAGTTTTATTTTTATTTACATTGTGGTCCCTGGGTTTGATCTGTCATAGGTGGAATAAATAAGTTTTTAAATTAATTGAATTATTATAATTGATCAACTAGATAACCCAAATAGGACCTAAAAAATTAATCTTTAATACCCTTCTGTAAATTTAATTCGCACTAACTCTAGCTTTGGAGGTAGAGAGGGATGTGAGATCGGGGAATAGGGAATTCCAGAGAGATTTTTGTATTGGACTAAAGGAAAAAATTCATGAAATCAAGATTCAACATCGAGGAAGGGATCAATATTTCAATTCGACTCAATTATTGTGTACACATTGTGCTATAATTATAATGTATTGTTATTTCATGAATTTTATTTCTGTGGAATGGATTTACTGTTAAATATTTTACCTCTATTTATTTGTATGATTTTGGAAGGATGGTTGTGATGGGGTTAAACAAAATGATGATGGTGAGAGGGTCAGATAGAAGGATGATAAGAGGTGGTGTCTAAGTGGTCAGCCACATCATGGATGATGGAACAAGAAGGTAGATTCTATGATATTCACAAAGAAACAAGAGGGATGATGATAGATAACTATGGTTCCCCCTCTAGTCTTCTAATCCCTTGATATAATATGAAACCCCACCATTTTCTGCTAGGTGGGGGATTCTTGGGGCTAACCTCGTCATGGTTTGGGAGACATAATTTAATGCAACATGAATATCATTCATGAATCAGACTGACCACGAGCCTAGGTGGGTGTATTGACTCTATCGAGTCTTGTCTAACCATACCTAGGGGTGGAGGAGCTATGTGTAAGAACCCAGTTTTTCATGTGAGATAATAATACTTTTTCTTTTGTTTAAATGTTTATGTATAGCCTATTGTGGATACCCAATTTGATCGCTGGTGTTTCAGGGAGTGTCTGAGGCTTGTTCAGAGCTAGGAACCTAGATTTTGGGTTTGTATATGGACCGGTACACTGTTAGTATAAACCATGTGGGGTAGGATTCATTTTTTAAAAAACTATGTGGGGTATGGGAAGAGAGCAGGAGGAGCCCACATGGTTAGATCAAACCATACGACTTGGGGTGCATGGTCCTAAGGGAGTGTCTACTACTTTTGATTGTGAGTTTTTCACATTTTTCACACAGTTAGTCAAACCATGTAGACAAACCATGTGGGTTCCCATTACCCATAGTGGACCATGCATTTTTGGAACATGTCTTGTCAAACCATGTGATAAAACCAAGAAACCCTATTAATTTAGGTATGTTTTTTAATTTACAATTAAATTAAATCTATTTTCCCTAAATTTCTCATTTCATTCAATGGAAAACAATGCAAACCCTTAGAAGCTCTAATTGGTGGCAATTCCTGGATATAAAGAACCCACACTATCTAATCTCAAATTCAAGTATCACTCCTCTCATTTGATCCACATTAGTGGGTGTTAGGTTCCTTTTTAGCCATTCATCATTCTTCTTCCTATCGATGATCGGGTTTTGGTTCAAGATAAATTTCACTAAATTCATGTTCTTCATCCATTTTGATGGTACCGAACATGTAGAGGAGGCCCAAAAATTTGGATTCTAATATTTTTACCACCAAGGGTCAGCATTAAATCATCGTCATCGATGAATCAGAACCTGGTATAAGCTAAGAATCCTATGTGAAAAGTTTTGAGCACAAAATTAAAACTATAAAATACCTGGTTAGATCCAAAGCCTCAATATATGCCTGCTCATCATTGGTGATCACATATCAAATAATCCTAATATAACTTCCTCTATATTATCCACACATTCTTCAAGAAACAATAGGAGCATTGATCATTGAATTCTGAGTGTTAGCAAAAAGATCAGATAACGCCTTCGATGCTCTAATGATCAATTCATCACATTGTTTATAATGCATAAGAGGCAGCTCAATAAGAACTACTAGATCTAGAGAATATATTGATATAATAAAGTGGGGAAGAGAAGAGAGATAGTGGATATGAATGTTGTTTGGAAAATCCCTCTCCTCCTCTATTTATAGTGTGTTTAGTAATTACACAGAAATTCATACCCATCCCGGAATAATGAACACACTATAAAAAAAATTACTACTAAATTGAGTCATAAATATCATTTTTTATTATTATCAACTAATTTTAATATAATAAATATGTTACATGATAATACATGATCCATTTACTCAGATTTATTTTCCTATAAATATTAAATGAACCTTGAATATTTTAAGCTAATAGTCATTCAATTTATATTTTCCATTTATTTACCATAACCTTATAAATACATTTACTAAATTTATTCAATGAAAAATATTCATAACCTAAATAATATTAATTTATTTATTTCTTTGATGACTATATTTCCTTGTGAAAAACTCGAACCCCAATAATGGGGCCCACCATGTCCAAAACACATATTTTATTGAATATGGAAGATTCTAGAATATATTATTGTGTGTGACACTCTAAACCCTTATCTCGATAGTATTGAATACCATTCACCAACAAAGATATGGATTTAGTAACCCATCATGTCCCCTAAGGAGAAAATGATAGTCATAGTAGGGAAAACCAACCTACAAACACACACTATATAATATAATATCTTTGTCTTCAATATCTCATAAATATGTATGTAGAACTATGTCATAGTACTTTTCTTACATTATTATTTGTCGATCCAAATAGAAAAATTTACCCTCGACCTCTATGGCCATGGTCATATGGAGTTACTACCATCCTGATCAACATGGCATGAGATATGTTAATTCCTTAACCTGGAAGTGACAAAACCTTTCTTGAACATCCAACCAATGTCATACCACCAATGATACACCCAACATAATCAACCTCACCATGATTTAATTATCAGGGTTTTCTCCTTGCATCAAAGTATGTAATCAAATGGAACACACTGTAAATGTTCTCAAGTCAGGAGACCATTACACATGTCTGTAGATTGGAACCACCAATGAAACCCAAAACATGTGGAATTCCTACTAGTAGGTTTGTCCTCATGATCTCACTATAGGAGGTCACCAACTGCGAACTTCATGAGAATAAGTCTCATTGATTTTGCGCCCCTAGAACCTAATAGTCAAACATATACTATTTACAGTTAGTAAGATGTATCCCGACCATAGGACATATATTTATGATTAATGTCTTGGTATGTATAGGTTCTCATTATAGCATATGGTCTATTATAACCTTTTGATATGAAATTTAATCTATGAACATTACCATTAAATTGTGGTCATTGAAATATCTACACTATAATGGTTAGTATACGACATGTATATATAACTTGTCTGCACGATATGGTAATCAAAAGTACTGCATAGTTTGGTCTAGGGAACCCACTATTACAACAATCCAACTTGCACTTGATCCAACTTGCTAACCAAACTTGTTAGCTCTCACATGATCAAGATCATGTTTCTGCTGAGAAACAACATTGGTTGTTGGGTCTACCATGATCTTTCTACATTTATATTCTACTATTTTTGACCTAATCCCCTTGAGTAAAAATTCTAAAGGGATGGTATCCCCGAGTATATCCCATTTTTTCTACTTTCAAAACGTGACATCTTAGCTAGAAAGAATATAATAATTTACATTATGACAATGATTATTTTACTAGTTGGGATTCAAATAATTGGAACAAATTGTTTCATTTAACTACTTCTTAGCTGCCTTAAAATCTACAATGTACTCAGTGTTAGTGGGTATGGCTACCACTAGCTTATATGAGCTTGTCTCAGTCATTCTTCTAGCCTAACTGCAATATTATATCACAAGGATATATTGAATACTGGTTTATATCCCATAAAAATAGTATCCTTTCTACTCTACAAAGCAGGAACATATCTTTTGTACTTTTCCATGTACAAATTGATAGTTATGACTGCCTCCCTTGCAGTTCACAAGGAAATTATTTATATCTTCATACTATAAATTATATACTGGCGATATCAGTTTATGTACATATCATGGAATACATGATTGATCCATCGATTAAGCATATGAATTTCAACTAACCATGTTAATCTCCTCCCATGTGTCATACAAGTCAACTTGAAGAGATTATTCCATGTGATATTGGTAACAATTCTCTCATGAATTGTTCCATATTGTATTTTTCAATACCACGTCACTATATGTATGATTGACTAGGTCTAACCAAATATTAAATCTACCTTAGTAGATCATATTCCCTAGAAATTAGGTTTCTACTTTAATTCAGTCACAGGAGAAGAAATTTCATCCTAGTATTATCTAACCAAAATACCTATAGTAGTTTTCATATGTTATCGAATATATTTCACTTGGGAAACATTGGCACCCCACTAACCTCTAGTAGACACATGGAAAACATTAATTTAAAATGAATACTCTATGATCATGTTTCTTACATTAATCCTAAAATATATTTCAGTAACTTGAATATTTTATTATCATTCAGTGATGTGACCATCCCTTTATAGTTGCATTGTGTTGACACCTTCCATGATTCGTGGTCATGACATTCGATTCTAAAAAATATGTTCTTAAAAATTGGAAATGAGAAGCAAAATTCTAATTGATTAAGGAATAAAAACTTTTTATAACCAATCAATCCTTATTGGTACTATGATTATACCATCCATATATAATTTGATTTTAATGCCCACTGCAACATTCAAAATAATAATCCCCTTTCCACTTTGATACATAGAATCCATTATTTAATTTTAAGTGATATTTTAAATCTTAGCTTATTACCATACACTTTTTACTTATGGGAAATATTACTCAAAAAGAACAATTTATCACCAGACATGTTGAATTCAAAACCATAACTATGTTTTTAACCTTCCTACCTAGTATGTGTCTCTCAAAAAATTATGTTCCACATGCACTTGTGGAACTTGATCCTATGCCAACTACTTCTGCAACTTTGGCATTGACTAAACCCAAGTCAATATGGCTCCCACTATCTCAAAATCGATTTGAACCCTTTTATATAAATGTAGTCTACCACTTGACTATCCTTTTTTATATCTTAGGGATTTTTGTAATATCCTAAGAAACCATTAGGATAATTACCAAGATGCACAATGTCTTTGTTCTTGATGCAAGTCTGTTTTTGTCCTAAGAAACAGTTTGTATATAAGAACATTAACTTAAGAAAATTGATTTTAATCATACTATGACTCATATTATATACATTTTTCATTATATTTGGGATGTGTTTATGAAATATCTTCATTATTTTCAAAGCATGTCATGACATATAATGGAAGTTTCTGCAATATTCAATATTGATACTACTCACATCATTACTCTAATGCATAAAATGTGTGTTTAGGAATTACTTTATGCTACATTAATTTAGAAATGTTGACATGTAATAATTATTTATTGACCCCCCTAATTAACATCAATTCCGTGATGTAAATAAGGTATTGGGAATTTTGGAATTACTCCACTCTACATTATATTGATCGATGATTTCTTGGTCAAGTTATTCTTCGGCATGTTGTCCCAAAGCAATTCAAAATTTATAACCATGAATATACTTAACTTTACCATTCCTTAATTACTAAGGAATATAATGAAGTATATATACATCTTTCTTACCCTTTTAATAGTTCACACTTTCTAGCAAAACCAATTCCATAAGCTTTGTGGCATACCATTATTTTTAAAGGTTTCTTTGTCCAGACTAAAGATGTCAATAATACCAAATTTGTTTAGTTTTACTGAGCCTAAATACCAAAAAAGGTATATACATGACATCCACTTTTAGACTTACTTGAAAAATAATCATCCTTCCACGATTGGGTATAAAAGTATTACATTTTATATTCATCACTTATTGTCTATGATTCAAGTATCAATGAACTATTTGTTGAATATGAAAAATAAAATTCATTTTGGAACCTAGAATAATTTATCCTTTTTTCCAAAGGACATGTGAGATAATTTTTTTAGTAATAATTAATAATATTTTTACAAGAATCAATCACTTGGAAAAAAGGAAGTCATGTACTTCTTACCACTGACTTTAGAATCACCCTTTCTCATCCGCTTAGAGACTATACTTGACTTCTAATAATGTTTCTATACTTAATTGGTTATTTTATTTAAATACACAAATGTGAAAGGAATACAATATTTAATACAAAATAATTATGATTGTAACATTACTTTTACATTGGTGAATATATATTAAGAAGAAGCAGGTACTTGCTTCACTGATTCAGTTTATTGTATTTAATCATACATAAAATTATTTCATGATATGCAATGAAAATAACTTCTTATTAATACCTCTTTAATTGAGAGACATTTTGAATGTGCTTTTGGCATAACTTTCCATTGGCCTTTTTTCCTATCTTTTAGTTTGTTCACAATAATATTTAAAGGTGAAACTTTCTTTTATATTCTTATCTACTGGGAAAACCTTACATTAAAAGGTAATTAAAAGATTACTCAGTACAAATAATTTTGTAACCTCAAACAAAAATAGAGTAAATGGGTGAAAGTGATTTGAGAAAGGGATCCATTGAATGATCCTGATATATAATTCAATTTACATATACCGGTGTAATTATCACATTGTTGATATCTACTTCACTTTCTCCTCGAAGACTACCCAGAGATTAGACTAAATGTTATATCATCAATGTTCAATGTAGTAATGGAAACTAGCATTGGATATTGATGATTTTTATAACGAATAAACCCTAATATGCACTGTACTTTATTCTCTTATAATAAATTTTTACACCACCACTTCATGAGGTAGTTTAAAAAGTATTGGGGACACTTCCACCTTGAATTTCATGTATATTAGTATTGTGTGCAAGTGTCTGTACTACACTTGGAAACTTAGGCCAATGTGAAAATTTACTTTTTCCATTATTTATCACAATATTTACTGTGCTATAACTCTCCATTTTCTACAAAAATAAATTCTTGTAGATAAGTTCATTTTATATTGATTACCGGTTTAGACATTCTAATTAAATAATTAAATCATTAAATGTCTCCAACTATTTTATCGAAGTCTAGAAACCAATTGTGCTAGAATCGGAATACTATTTCTCTTGAGTATTCTAGTGGCAAGGAACCTTGAAACTCACCTCATAGTCTACAAGTTATGGTTACGCCACTATTTACAGGGATCAAGGTAGGTGTTTGACTGGTCAACCGTATTAACTTGTGGTTCCTTGATCTTTTGACTGATATCCCAGCTTCTAAAATCGTTACATGATTTACTCAATGATGACCTCTAAAATGATAACAAGTTAGCTATAGATAATCTTTCCTACCAATTTAGTTAATTCAACCCACCACTCTCATAGGAACTCCCCGATAGTAAGGGGAACCCTTAGCTATGGCATGATGAGTACCCCAAACACCCGATTTTGTTCAAATTTTAATGATAGAAGGTGGTTAAGTCTTAATATTTCTTTGAGGGTTTTATTATTTATGATGTGAAAAAATAAATAATTTTCTATTTTCTATGCATGTATTATGTGTTCTCACTCACAGATGATAATGAAATAGAAAATATTCATCGCGTCACATGTTCATTTTATCTTGCATTCATGATTATTATTTTATGTGTTCACACGTAAACTACACATACAAAATATAATAAACTATGAAAAAGTAAAATGATTATGTGATCATGAGACGATACTAATAGTTGATCCATTGAGTGAATAAAGGATCAAACTACACCCTAGGGGATATATCTTATTTCATGTCCCTTGCAACTCAAATTACAGTGTCTCCCCATCCAATACATCCATCTCTTGTCTGGTTCATTGCTATAACATGGTGTGAAATGCATCACTTCTCGTCTCTTCATTATACAAAAATACTCACAAGTGAGGGGAATTGGGGAGTATAAAATGCAACTCTGAAAGTGGACACGCAGAACTTTATACATTTAATGAAACATAGAAAACACACAGATTTACTTTTAATTGAAAATAATCATTACAAATAATCATTACAATAATTAAATAAATTAAATAAATAAACAAGCACTATACATACATTTGTCAGTCAATGGATCTTGATTAGTGTACTATGCTTTAAAAATGCATAAGAAAATAAATGCAGAAATAAAATTAAACATTCGCTAGAATAATTTCTGAGAGATTTTTTATGCAATTAAAATTTCATACTTATTTTAGTTCAAAAAATTTCATCGTTGGGTCCCATTAATTAATTTAATTTTAAAATGACAAATTAAATAAACTCATAAATTTAATTTAACACATCAATTAAATTAATTTAAACTCGCAGTATTAAACATTATTTTAAATAAAATATTATTATTTAATTAATTTTATTTTAAACAAAAAATAATTTATTTAATTTATTTAATTTTTGACTATTTAAATTATCTGGGCCACCAAAACCCCGAACAGGTCCTATGTGGGTCGGGCTAAACCCCCTCATACCCATTCTAAGCTGTGGAGGGGTTTTCAGGGAAATAAAAGTACACCCAAACCTGTTCTGGGTCATAAAAACCCACCCAACCTATTTCGGGGTTGACAGGACCTATCAGACCTGCAATAAGGGATACCTCAACAAGATCGTAGGAGGCCACTCGCCTTGGAAGAGATCCAGTGACCGCTTTCTAGGGAAGGCAGTGTCGGAAAAGGTCTCAAGAGGGCATCAGGTAGCCATGACCGATGCTTCAGGCGACATTCGCGCAGGAGTCCAGGCACACAGGAACAGGCAAAGGCTGCGAAGACCGGGGCGGCTGAACTGTCAGTTGCTGTGGATTTGGAATTCGAGAACACAATCCGGTCCAGGGTGAAGCCCGGTCTTCTGCTGGAAAGCTGGTTAGAGAGGTATGGTGCCGCAAGTGGTGCAAATGACGTTGGTTCGGTGCCGTTATGGGTAAGAGTGCCTTCGACCAGGATTGGGATAATGCAGCGGGGTGGAATGCAGAGAGCGACCGGTGGCGGCCCGATCTGGCAAGGTCATGGCGGTTGGCAGGCGCTGGAGCCGAGTCGTACAAAATGCCACAGAAGGAGACCAAGGGGTCTTTATCAGCCTGGGTGGTGCACTGGATGCTATAGGATCTCACTTCCGTGGGGTCGAGCATTTTGGAATCGTAGGGAAGAAGGAGCCACGGCGTGTTCGTCCAGGAATCGTGCGCGGCAGTCCGGCTAAAGGAGGACACAAGTCTATGTGGTGTGCCACCGACAGTGGGAGTGAGATCCTCTGTGAGAGTGGGAGGCATCCATCTAGGGCGGGGTCCTTGCGAGAAGGGTTCACACGGGAGGAGGGGGCCACCCAGCTGACCGAGACATCCATTCGGAGTCTCTTCCATTTTTGGTCAAAAATGTACACTACCTTTTGAAGTTTTTTAAAAAGAACATACAACAAAATTTTAGCTGTTTATCTAAAATTTGGATTCATCCACAAAAAAACAATTAAAAAGGTAATATTATTAAAATATAATTATAATAAACACTGGTGGAATAAATAAATGACCAGAAAACACTACTTCGGCCACCGATTACCGGCCGAAAATAGTTTCTAACTAGAAAACTAATTATGGTAAAATATTCAAGTAATTAATCACATATAAATATATATGTAGGATCTTGAAAAAAATTATCCGGAAAAAATAATCTTTAATCTGTATTTAAATTTTCAAATAACTATAACTTAGTCAGATTGGAAATCAATCTACTGCGTTGGGACCATAACCATGCCCTCTATTTAATTTAATGATAGTTTATTTTTTATTTTTCTTAAATTATTCATGATTTACTCTAATACCAATTGAAGGTACCAGGCACACACCAGAAACCTCAAAAATGGGATTTTAAAATTTTACCACTGAAGATCGACATGAACTCATTATCGTCGGTGAATCACAACCTAATATAGGCTGAGGATAACATGTGAAAAGTTTTATGCACAAAATTAAAACCATAGAATATCTGGTTAGATATGAAGCCGCACTCGACATCTGCTCATCGTTGGTGATTTCCCATCAAAGAATCTGAATCCGAATTCCTCTAGATCATCCACATGTGCTTTAAGAAAATGTGGGATCACCGATCGTCGAATTTTGGGTTCTAGAGCAGAGATCTGAAGATTCCTTTGACACTCCTACGATCACAGTAACACATTTCTTGCGATGCATAAGAGGGATCTTGATCCAAACTCCAAGATCCAGAGCATCTCTCTAGAATATAGGAGATAGTAGAAGATAGAGAGAGAGAGAGAGAGAGGCTATGAATGGTATTTGAAAAATCCATCTCCTCTATTTATAGTGTGTTAGGAATTACCTAAAAATGCCTACCCAACCCCAAATAATGAACACCCTATATAAAAAATATTTTGAATAATAAACTGAGTCATATATATCATTTATTATTTTTATCATTGCCTCATAATATAATAAATATATTGTGTGATAATACTCAAACTATTTTCCCAGCTCGATGCTCTTGAAAATATTAAATGATCTTGGATGATTTTGAACTAATATTCATTCAATTAATAATTTCCATGTATTTACATTAAACATGTGAATATATTAAATAAATAAATTCAATGCTAATTATTATTAACTTGAATAATATGAATTTATTTATTTATTTGGTAATCGTATATCCTTGAACAAAACCGAGCGCCAGCTATGGGGTCCACCATGTCCAAAACTCCAATTCAACTGAATAGGGATGATTCTTGAATAAACTATTCGGTGTGACCCTCTGGGCCCTTATCTCGATAGAATTTAATACCATTGACAAACTAAGAGCAGGATCTAGCAACCTATCATTGCCCATAAAGAAAAAAGGATCATCGCAACTTGGATAATCAACCCATGAACACAAACTGTATAATATAATCTCTTTTCCTTTAATATATCATAAAGCAGGATGTCCACCTATGTCATCTTCCATTTCTTGATTTAATATTTGTTGATCTAACTATACATATTTACCCTCGACTCCCATGGCAATGGTCCTTTCAAGGTACTACCATCCCGATCAACATGGAATGAGATATATTTCTTTTTTAAAATGGAAGCGACATATCCTTTCTTGACCAATAAACCAATGTCATAACACCTATGATGCACCCAACACAAACTTCATATCCTCAAATTTCATTATCATGGGTTTTCCTTGCATCAAAGTATGTAACCAAATGACACACATTTGAAATGATATCATGTTAGGATACTATGACACATGTTCATAGATAAAAACAACCAATGAAAACCAAAACATGTGGTGTTCTTATTAGTGAGGTTGTCCTCATTCTCTCACTAATATAGATCACCAAGTGCAAACTTCATGAGAATAAGTCTCAATTATTACTAGCCTCAAACACTTGATATTCAAATATCTATTGTGTCCAGTCCGTAAGATGTATCTAGACTATATGACATATATTTAAGATTAATGTCATGTTATCTTGAGGTTATCATTATAAACTAAGATCTACTATAACCTTTTGATATACGACATTTAATCTACAAAAATTACCATTAAAAAGTGGTCATAGAAATATCTACACTATAATGGTATATATACATCATGTAAATTTAGATTTTATAGATGATGTGGTAATCAAAATTACATCATAGTTGGGTCTAGGGAACCCACTATTACAATAGGTTCTTTATTTTTCTCCCGATCGGAGTCAAATCAAGAGCTGATACTGGATGAACACTCTACTACCATGCTACGATAGGTTGTCTATACTTTTTCTTTGATTTTCGGTGCTTTATTAGGAAACTTGCTATTTCCCTAGCCACTAGACTTCTCCACGCGACCCCAAATTTGAGATAATTAATTGAATTAAACAAAATATGACATGTTAGAGATTCCCTTAGGTTCCTTTGCGTTGAATTGAAGTTTGTTTCCCCAACAAGAGGCCACCCATGGGGTGTTCTATATATTTTCCTTGAGGTTTCCCTTGATTGAACCACCCAAGTAGCGTGTTCCAATGCTTTCCTTATCAGAGGAAGCTTAATTATAATTAAAGGGAGTTGGTTTTATTGCTTAAGAAATATTCTTCCTCCTTTCCATGTTTCACATCATGTTGATATCTGGAATTGTATTATTCTTGAAATGATCAAATGGTTAAATATTTTTTTGTTTGAATGAGTGGGTATACTCATTATTGGTTTTCCTTTTCTTGTAAATGTTAACATGGGTAGATGTAATCATTGTTTGTATTTGTATGTGACTGGTTATATGAGTGGGTGGACTAATATGGTATGGATGATAAATGGTATGAAATGATAAATAATCCCATAGATTCCTTGGGTGGTGCTCCTTGGATATTAAATGTGGTAGTGGATGACTTGGATAGAGTATGCTCATTGGGTCTTGATTACATAGGATTCCTTGGGAGATGCTACCCCTTGGATCCGGCTTGCTTGGACTCTCGTAGGACAAGCTTGGTTAACATGCTCCTAGACTCCAACCAGTGCCTAACTGAGCTTCAATTGAGATTCTCCTAGGACATGATGGGGATTCCATGTTCTTATACACCTTGGATCTGGTCCTTCATATTCTGACATTTTGATTATATGGCATGGTTGTGGAAAATATGTTATTCTTGGTTGAACGACTTAGTTATGGTTATTTGGACACATTAGGTTGTACGATAGGGCCGTGGTTTATATGGTTTTATAGTTTATACGGTGATTTCATGGTAATTAATCTATTTACTCATAACAACCTTATATAGGAGTTTGACCATTATTTATATGGATCCTTGAGAGGATATTCCAGATTTCCAGTTCAGTGGTTTACATGCCATTGGAATCTTGTCGTTCTTTTATTGCTTACCTATTTACTTGCACACGGTTTAGCTTATTATATTGCACCATCTGGACATGTATAGATCATTGGGTAGTTATCTACAGGTATTGTATCTCAAACCTGGTTCATCCTAAAATTAGGCACTCGAACATACTATTTGGCTGTAGGTAGAGACATCGAAAAGAACATAAAGATCGTGGGTTGATTTTTTACTATGCCTAGGAGCAGGGGAGCACAGGACGAGTTTGAGTTTTGCTATACTAGTTAGGGATATAACCTTTTTCTCTAGTTTTTATTTTGGATACATGTGTTGTATTGTACTACTATGGACCTATTTTGCCTAATTTCTTGGACACATAACATGTATCATCATTTTGTATGTGAAATGACTTATGACATTGTTTATATATCATTATTCCGCTACTTATTTATTATTGGATTATTATACTACTTCTTCTACTTGTTAGTTTTTGAGATTCTACTATGTTACACTATGGCGATGAAGGAATAGTCCCCCCCCACTAACATTCTTAGGCCCATGCTAGTAGTCGATAGCCTCTGACATTTAGAGAGATGCACTTTAGGCCATGTAACCAACTAGGCTTAGGGAACATTCAGTGGAACCCAGGCCCGTGACCTTACAATATGGTATCAGAGAACTTATTTTATGGTTTTCATTACTATTTGCCAACAATATACTATGATAGGAAGGTATTAGAGTTCGATAGTGAGTTGTGATTGGGAGTAACTGACCCATGTATTGGAAAAAGGAAAATTGCCTCGAATTAAATTGATGTTTTTTGGATTTTGACTATTATAGTTGATTTGATTCCATGATTTTTTGATTAAATTGATTTGTGATGTTAGAATTGATATGATTGAGGGTTCTATTTTGTTGTAACACAACGACATGAGGGTATTCCATATCTTGCATCACACTAAGAAATTGTTAGAAATCACATGCCATGCATTATTTCGTGATATATAGGATTCATTGTCTATTTTCATGTTGTTGTGATAGGTGTTGTGATATAAATACCAACTATTGTGATTGATTTTTGTGCAGTGGATAGAGAATGTGACACCATATTTCAATTCATAAGGAGTATGTGCCCTTATAGACTACAAAGTGACACACCTTTTGATTTAATTATTTAATGTAAATGCGATATAAATGAGAAAAGAATGTGAATTTAAATGAATATGATTTATATGGATGCCAAATTTTGATTCATGAGGTGTATGGGCCCTCACAGATCATAATTTGGCCAGCCATTTTGAATAATGTTTAAATAAATTTTTTGATATAATAGATTTGAATATTAAATGAAATTTAAATGGAAACGCAAACATGGAAATAGAAAATTGACCTATATCTAACTTATGAGCAGACAAGAGGCAGTGTATCTAGTGATTTTTAGAGATTTTTCCTTTTATAGTCCTAGCTTTAGAAGCAAGTTTCATGGTGTGAATTGGTTTTAGGAGGGTTTTGACTTGTCTTATGCTTTTGAGTAGTGAATTTTTATAGTGTTCTTTTATGAGGTGTGTCTATGGAATTTTAGATGAATTCTAGCATGATGACCATTATTCATACACTAGGAGGGGGGCGATGAGCATGCTCTGGTGGAAGTGGGCCATGGGCTATTAGTGGATCCTCATTTAGTGCCAGCTATGACACCAATTTCTGTTCTAGACAAAAGTGTTGAAACATAGTTCCATGAGAGATTTTATCCCTTTATGAAAACATTTCAAGAAGAACTACAACCTGCCTTATCTATGGCTGAGCTGATGTGTTTACTCCAGCAGCTAGATCCTCCCACATTCTCAAGGGGTGGAATTCCACTACCTGATGAAATGTAGATTTATACTAAGATTATGATCTTCTAAAATCTTGAGACACATCCTTAGAGGAGGGAATATCTCAGGACATATATTCTCTATGGCGCAGCAAAGCACTGGTGGGATGTTTTAAACCCAGGATATGAGACATGGGTTGGGATGATATCCAAACCCAAATATATGACTAATTTTACCCAATACTTTTCATGAAGATAAAGCTAGTGAAATTATGCATCTATAGTAGGTTGATATGAATGTTATGGATTACTTGACATATTTTTTTAATTATAATGTTTTGTGTTGACAAACCTTACTAATGAGCTATCATAAGCATGGTGAATCAAGGAAATTCTCTGAAATGATATTAGATATTAGGTAAATGTGTTCAGATTGACTTATATTACTAAAATTGTGAATCATATTCTGATTACATAGCATAATATGATGGAAGATGGGGGTGTAGAGTAGGGAGGTATCATCTCTCAACCCCGTAGGTCAACTTCCAGTGGCATGAAGTGATGTTTTGAGGCTTCTGGTGAAATGAGTACCTATCAGGCTATGAGTTCTGATAGCTCAGTCTTCTGTCATCAATGTAACATATGGGGAAACATCAAGAATCAGTGTGACCATGAACTAATCGATTTTGGAGATCATGGAATGATGGTTCACATGCAACATTTTTGTAGGTCCATTCCTCTAATAGTGAGTGTTAGGGGGGCAAATCCAACATTGGTTTTGACTGTGGGTTTCTCAGCTCTATATTGGGTAGGGAGTTAGGGAAGTACCGGTCAATCAAGATGAGGTAGTGGTGGTTGTGGTAGAGGTATCCAATCACTAGTAAAACTAATACATTAGTGTGGTACTACTCCAGGCAGTGATTTTGTGTCATAGTGTCATGGTTCATGGAAGATCTTATTTTGTGATGTCTACCCCTATGGAGTAGGGTTCCAGACTGTCTATGGTGATAGATACGATCTTTGTATCCTATTCCTTTTTTATACTTCATTTTTGATATATAGAAATTGTATCATTCCATATATGCACCTATGTTGAAAATCCTTGGGCTCATTATATTATCTTCTGATAGAGTTATGGAACTAGACACTCCGTTGAGAATCGAAATGGAGGATTTACACCAATGCAAGGAGTTCCCCCTTGAGGTTGGTGTGTGTACCTTCATCTTGTATATTTATGTCCTTGAGATGACAAAGTTTTATGTCATACTCAGGATGGATTGGGTAGTATCTTATTGAAATTATGTTGACTTATGTCATAGGAGGGTGACTTTCACATCACCATAGGGTGAAGTATATACTCACAAGGGTGAGTGGGATATCCAAGAGAGATGAGAAGAACCACAACATCACGGTCTAGGTGGGATGACAACATAGATTTTTATTTTGTATCTGGATGATCAGGGATCACATCAAGAATACATTATTACAGTGTTCGATCTATCCATGGATGTTTTCCTAGATTAATTTTATAGTTTACCAATTGAGGGAGAGTTTGAGTTCTCTATCGAGCTTTTATAAGGAGATACATTATTATTTATTCCTCCTTACAGGATGACTATGACTAAGTCATAGGAGTTGAAGAGGAAACTAGAGGATTTAGAGGCGAAGGAGTTTATTTGGCCCATTACTTATCCATGGGGTTCATGGGTCCTTTTGTGAAAAAGGCTGATGGTATCCACATGATATATGGGGATCATCCAAAATTCAAACCACTAATAGTTAAGAACTCAAATCCTTTTACACAGATAGATGACCTATTCTATCAGCTTTGAGAATATTGGGTGTTATCAAAAAAATTATTTGAGGTTTAGATTTCACCAGGTATGTGTTCAACCTACAGACATGCCTCACACAACCTTTTGTAATAGGTATGGTCTATATGAGTATCTGGTTATGCAATTCTTTCTCATGAACACTCCAATGGTTTTCATGGTGCTAAATAACCAAGTGTTCAATCCTTACCTGAATTAATTTTATGTTGGTTTTCATAGATGATATATTTGTGTATTCCCATAATAAACATGACCATGTCAACCATCATAACATCATTTTTTATCAGTTATATTCTAAGAAAAAAATCCACTTATGGATGGATCATATTCACCTACTGAGTAACATTATCTCAGACACAGGGGTCTTGGTGGACCTAGATAAGGCGAGGGATGTAGTTTTCTTAGAGTAGGATAAGAACATATTTGGAATATATATTTTCTTAGAGCTAGCTGGATATTACCCAAATTTTATATAGGGATTTTCAAATTTATCATCACCATTGGTGGGATTGACTAAGATGGGAGTAAAGTTTCTATGTTCATATTCCTTCTAAAAAACATTTTAATATATGAAAGGGAGACTAGATTTAGAACCCGTCTTGATTCTTCCAGATAAGGGAAGAAGCTACACTATGTATTATGATGCATCAACTATCAGGTTCGGAGTAGTGCAGATGTAGGTGGATATAGTCCTGGAGTATAAATATCAACAGCTGAGGCCACACAAGAGGAACTACCTGATGAATGATTTCAAGTTAGCTTTATCCATTCATTAATTGTAATGATGGAGATATTAATTAATGGGAGAGAATTTTTCAGTGTACACATACCACAAAATCCTTAAGAAAAAATTTACCACTCATGACCTAAATCCATGGTAGTAGAGGTGGGTTGAATACATTTAATAATTTGACATCAACCTTGTTTATATTCCTATTAAGTCCAATGAAGTGGTTGATGCACTAATTAGGAGGACTTAGATACATGCAGGTCATCATGACATTGGTGAGTGTAAACTTATGGCTTTGTTCTCTAAGATTCACTTGGAGGTGAAAGATAGTCAAGGATAGACTAATATATCATCTATAGCTATGAACTCTACCCTACTTGGTAGAGTGAGGATGAGGTAGCTATTGAACTCAAAAGGCCTTGTTCTATGGGAGAGTGTGGCATTTAAGGACCCTCCTCCTAGTTGGACCATAGGCCATGATGAGATACTATGTATCCATAGTCACATTTGGGTTCTAGTGGACATATGTGAGGATATAGTGTGGTAGTTTCAAGCCTCATCTTGGGTAGTGAACCCCATTATTACAAAGATGTATTTTAAAATTCATAATTAGTAATGGTGTCCATGTAGGAAAAATATGTTGGTAGTTTTGTTAAGAGATGCTCCACTTGTCAGCACGTGAATGTGAAACATAAGAAACTGGCTAGAATCATGCAGTTGTTAGCTATTATAGAGTGGAAATGGGATGATGTCATAATGGATTTCATGAAATGTTTACTAGGGGAACCTTGAGGTACCGATGATGTGGGTTTTTATTTATAGGATCATGAGGGTTTCACATTTTCTACTGATTAGGGAAACATTCAGTGTGGGTGATATTGGGAGGTTTTATATCTGTGAGATAATAAGACCCCATGGGGTTCAACTAACTATCATTTTGGATAGTGAATCCCTATTTACATATTTTTTCTGGCATAGTTTACAGTGGGATTTGGGTACATAGGTTCTTCTTAGAACAACACTTCACCCCTTGACTCATGGATAATCTGAGCATATGATTCGGGTGCTTGAGGACATGTTTTGAGAAAAAATACTAGATTTTAGGGGATCTTGGGGAAAGCATATACCCATGGTTGATTTATTCTATAATAATAGGTATCTTAAAATGATATAGATGGATCCTTATTAATATTTGTACAGTAGTACAGGCTGATCACCCACGTGTTGGTTATAGGCAGGTGAGACAGCTTTACTGGGACAACGTATCATATAGGAGACTTTTTAGTAGGTCTAGTTGATTTAGAAGCAGAATGATACTGAAAAGTCCTGAATGAAGTCCTACATCAATCACTGAAGAAAAACTGTGGAGTTTGAGGTCAGGGACTGGGTTTTATTATGTGTTTCCCGGAGGCTGGGTCATAGGAGAATTAAGATATAGGGTAATATATCACTTTGGTTTGTCTGTTCATTCAAGAATCTGGGTATAGTTGGGTCGGTAGACTATCTATTGAAGTTACCTCAGAGGTACCAATACATGCAGGACATATTCCTTGTATCTCAGCTGTGACACTACCACTCAGACCCATATCCTTCTTTTCATCCCAAGGAGGTTATGTTATACGTTGATACATCCTTTTAGGATCATCTAATTCATATATTTAACAGGAGAAAAAAGGTTCTTCAAGGCCAGTCATTTCCTCTAATATGGGTGATATGACATCGTGAACATTTATAGGATGAGACTTGGGAGTGGGAGGCTGCTGAACATTCTCAGAGGCTAGATCTTTTCTCAGACAAATTGTGATAACCCTTGAGAGGTAAATTTCAGGATGAATTACCATAAGGGAAGAATATTATAAGAACCCAGTTTTTCATGTGAGGTATGAATCCTTTTTTATTTGGTTTAAATGTATATATATGACTTAATGTGGATTCCCCATTTGATAATGGGTGTTTTGGGAGTATTTGAGGATTATTTAGAGCCCAAAACCCAGATTTTGGTTTGAAAATGGCATAGCACATGGTTAGTAGAAATCATGCAGATCTAGCTGCATGGTTTAACAAACTGTCTGAGGTCTAGTTAGTGAGAAGGGACCTACACGGTTAGAGAAAAATGTGTGACTTGGGGCCCACGACCATACATGAATGTCTACAGTTTTTGGTAGTGTTTTTTTATGGTTTACGCATTGTTAGATAGACCTTGTGGAAAAATAGTGTAGTTCCCCCTTCCCTATAGTAGACCTTTCATAGTTAACACATTATTTTTTCAACCATGTTCTCAAACCATGTGACCCTTTTAATTGAGGTAATTTTTATAATTTAAAATTAAATTAAATATATTTTAACATAAATTTCTCATTTTTTTCAATGGAAAACAACTCAAACCCTTCGAAGATCTCATGCGTGGTTATTCATGGATTTAAGGCACACTATCCATCTGATCTATGATTCAATAACCACTCATCTCATTGGTTCCACATTAATGAGTACTTGATTCATTTTTAGTTGTCCGCCCCTCTTCTTCTTATCGATGACATTATTTATGTGTAAGCTAAATTTCCATAATTTCAGGTTCTTATCCATTCATCATTTCCCCCCAATATGATATGAATTAGTAGTCGATATTGGATGATCACTCTACTACCTAGCTATAATAGGTGGTCTATACATTTTCTTATAGTTTTGATGCTTTATTAGGCTACCTGTTATTGTGGTGCCCACTAAAATTTAGGGTGTGACCCCTAATTGGAAATGTTTAACTAAATTAAAGGGAATTGGACCTGTTAGGGCTACACTTAGGTTCATTTTTGATGAATTAGTGGTTTTTTCCCCAAAAAAAGTCCATCCATGTAGTGTTACATGTAATCTTCTTGAGATTTACCTTGATTGAACCACCCAAGGGTTGTGTTCCTATGATTTTCTAGTTATATAATTCTTAATTATAATCAAATGGTGTTTAGTTGTTTTCCTAGGAGATATTTTGCCTCTTTTCCATGTTTAAAAATATTTTGAGTTCTTAATTTTTTTAACTCTTGGATTAATCAAATGATTAAATATGGTTTTTTTGAACGAGTGGATACTCTTATTATTGGATTTCCTTTGATTGTAAATGGTAATATGGGGATATGTACTCATTGGTTGTATTTAGATGTGAATTGTTATATTATTGGGTAGACTCATATGATATGAATGATAAATGGTATAAAATGGTGAATGATTCCTTAAATTCCATGGACGATTCTCCTTGGATAATGTATGTGGTAGGGGATTCCTTGGATAGATTAAAGTCCTTTGGTATTGATTCCTTGGTATGCCTTGGGCCTTACTACCCCTTGGATCCGGCTTTCTTAGATTCACGTATAACATGTATGATTGACATTCTCCTAGGACTTTGAATAGTGACTAACCAGATTTCCATTTAAATACTCCTAAGTCTAAATACAGATTCCTTGGTCTTCTAAACCATTGATCCTACCCTTTATGGTATGACATTTTGATTATAGGGAACGACCATGATAAATATGATATTCATGGTTTAATGGTTTATTGTGGATGTTTTGACACTTTAAATTGTACCGAAAGGCCATGGTTGATATGGTTTTATTGTTTGTATAGATAGGACATGGTGCTTACTCTCTTTACTTGTAGGTGAATTGTATATGAGCTTGAACATATTTTTCAGGGATTTACGAGAGGATACTTTGGATTTCCAATTTGGTGGTTCACATGCCATGGAAATATTCAATTTCATTTAATTCTTACCTTTTTACATTCACACTATTTATATTTTTAAATTTCACAACCCATACTTTCATAGATATTTGGGTAATTATCTAATGAGATTGTATCCCACACCCTATTTGAGATGCAATTGGATAATCCAACAAACTATTTGGATGTAGGTAGAGACAATGGAAAGTGACCATAGTTCAAGGGTTGATTTTATGCCATGATTAGGATAAGGGGAGCAGGATACCTGGGTAAGGCTCATGATTCTATTCACAGATAACCCTTTTTGGTATTTTTTAAATTTTGGATACATGTATCGTATTGTACTCTTATGGATATATTTTGGCTATTTTCATGGACACGTAACATGTATCATAATTTTTTATATTAAATGACCTATAATATTGTTTATATATCTATATTTTGATGCTTACTTCTTGTTGGGTTATTATACTGCTTCCTCTACATGTTAGAAATTGAGATTTCGTTGTGTTACACTCTGGTGATGAGGGCATAGTCTCCCCACTAACACACCTAGGACCTCACTACAAGTCGATAGCCTCTGGATTTTAGGAGATGCGCTAGAGGCCATGAGGCCAACTGAGCTCGGGGCACCTTTAGTGGAATCTGGGTCAAAGAGGTGACACTATGATGGATGTGTTGTCCTCATAGGAAAAACATTTCACTATGCATGGTGGATGACATACCTTGACAACTTCTTCCACCCTCTTAGCATGCCAAGTGGATTTTTTTTGGGGCTACCATGTGGCATGGTTTCTCATGTTTAGGGAGTTTTTCATCATCCGTTCCTCTTTGTATATGATCCTAAAAAATAATTACCATATCCTGAGTATTTTTACACGTAAATAATAATGGTGTTATCTATGTTTCTTACTAAGGACATTTGAGAGGTGAGATAAAAAGAATTTAAATTTAGATCTATGAGACACATGATGGGGATCAAGCATGAAGACTGTATAATTTTTGGGGTTATGTATTCTTTATTATCTGATACATTTTATTTTGAAATTCTAGATCCCCCTACATTACTAATTGAGTTTTATTCTCTTCCTCATTGTCGTTTCATGCTACCCCTATCTACTATGTTCTTGTTGTGTACCACTCGGGGTGGAAGTCTATCTTGGAAGTCAGATCCTTCCCCAAGCTTTTATACACTAATTGGGGTATAAATATTTCAATAGAGTCATTATATCCTTGATCAATGCTTTTCCATAGGAAATTTGTGGGTCCCCACTACAATTCTCTATGAGTTGATGAGAATTTACTCATGGAATGGGTAGTTATGGTAGTGGGGGTTAATACTTAACTGGTTAATATCCCTCCATGGTATAGTTCTGGGTTCCTATTAGGGTTTCTACAATGACGACATAGTTAGTATTTTAGATGATATGGTGAGGTACCCCCTTGATTCAAGCACATAATGAAGTGAATAGTGGGTCCAAGTTTGTGGTTTCTTGTAACTGTTTAAAGAAAGGATGGGAAGAATAAACACCTTTGGACTTGTGACATCTATTTCACAAATGACATGTCACTAAATATATCAAATTCTAAAACTAAAATACTACCTATATAGTGGTGGGTATGATATTAATCTTCATGGATGATGAATTTGTGTGTAGTCCAAGAATGAAAAAAACAAAAAAATGCACATTCAATAAAAAAGGTTGAATAAAACTTTTAGGATCAAAATATGGGAGAATGAACATGATTAAAATGAGATTAAGAATAAAAATACTTTAATGATAGAAAATATGACAATTAATTGAGATGAAATGCAATGATACTTTTGGTTATAATTTTAATATATGTCTTCATTTGTGAAATTATAATTGAATTAATGAAAAAAACATGTAGTTAAAAGCTAAAATGATTAGGATAACTAGAAATAAATTGAGATTATAATTCATCATATTAAATTCATTCAATTACTAAGAACTAAAATTTGATATCAATTTAAAAATATTTTCAATTTAAAAATGATTTTAGAAAAAAAGTTAAAAAAATGAACCAAATGAACATTATTTCCCCACTCAATGATTATCCAAAAAATATTTTAATATTTAAAAAAACAAAATTTCTAGAACAAGAAGTTACCAATAAATGATGAAGTAGAATAATAAGATGACGAGGCTCCCTCCCTTGATCATCCACTCACAATTGAGCTCTTGCTGAACCTAATTAATATGATTTTTTTATATTTAGATTAGATAAAATATTATTCAAACAAATTTCAAATATCTCTTGTTGAATCATCCTATCCTTCTCACTACTTGAAATTATATCCTTAGTTACATTGATGTTGAAACAAATTTGACAGTAGATTAATATAGGTGGAAGTCTTCGGTTCTCACTTCTATTATGTACCTTGTGATAGAAAAGTAATATTAATTTTTAAATTTTTAAAACTAATTAATTTTTTCATATTCTCCAATCTCAACATGCACCTAGAAACATTGAATGACTACATTGAACATTAATTTATTTCCACTAGATTTTTAAGACTCATTAAAAACTCAACAAAGATCTTATTCTCAACATATTATATAGGTCTAATTTCTATATTCACCAACTATGAAACCTTCTTGTAATGGTTGACATAGAACTATACTTCATCAGTGACGATCACAATACTTCACATGGAAATAATGAGTTCTCTAAAAAATGGTATTCACTACAAAAAAGGAACAAATTAATAGAAAAAACATCCAATATAACTCATCATTCATCATCAAGTGGTTATAAATCATTATGGAATTTATCTAAGTAGATGTTATTTAAAAATATAAAAAAACTCACTAGAGAAGTCAAGAGCTCGAACCCCATAATTTTCTTCAAATAATCATATACACGGATCAAATATCTAAACTAACAAGATCTCTACTCGATTCAAAAAATTCATCTTGGTTATTCATCAAAATCACCTATTTAATCTTGAAATAGGTTTTCATAATGTCTTTTGTTGTATTGTCAATGAATCAATATTGGTTGAACATGGTCTCTGGTAACTGTATTTTCTTCTTCAAGTACGGAACATGTCTGGTTATTGGATAACTTCATTTGCAGTTGATGTGTCTATGCCATGATTGTAACAATATATATAAACTATTTATCTAAATTCTGATGGTTTAGAATAATCTTGGATGTTGTAATCTAGATTCGAGTGTTTCTCCTTCTTAAATTTGAATTCAGAAAATAAATCAAGATCTTTAACCTTCTACATAAAAAAGACAACATCTTAATCCCATATTCCAAACCAAGTGAACTCAGTTCAAAATCCAATGGAATGTGCATATTCTTATAATAAGATCCAAAATCAATAGACCATATCCCACCTTTAACCATAAGACCGGTATTTGGATCCACTGGTTCTAGTTATTTAGTTATAGTTAGTCTTCTATAGGTGTGACACCTTATCCTCACATTTGAACATAGAAAAGACCATATTCAACCTCAGTTGAAATTAGATCTACGCATCAGAGTTTGATTTTATCTTTTTTGGAAAGCCAAAAATAAAAAATTTCATTGAATAATTTATCATACCAAAATTTTACTTTTGAACACCCTATTGTGGAAGCATAAGTTCTTGGTGATTAAAATAGACACAAAAATATGATAAAAAATGAGCATGATGGATTTACCTGATTCAGAAGTGTTCCAAAGTCCATTGAAGAAAAATGGAATTTTTATTTCATCTTTTTCAAGATATATATGGACATAGAAATGGTTTAAAATGGTTTTTACTGGTCAAAATTTATATTATTTAATCCTATTTTATAGATAAATGAATAAAATTTTCATCAATTGTTGTTTTAGTAGATTTTCTACCCTTGGAAAACTTCTCATCACTAGATGATTTCATTTCATAGGATTCCCACCAAATAATATTTCATCTCATATCAATATAAGACTCCACCTATAATAGTTACTTACTAAAATAATCCCTCATTTATTTATCCCTAAATTAGGAGTTTCCCCCCAATAATATTCATGTAATGACCAATTTGGTCTAGAAGGTAGACCAGATGTCTCTTTACTGGATTCTAGATTATCTTTTGGTATAACCTACATCATCATGTCTACCCATTATCATTTATGTGAATTTTATGAACTTTCAAAAATAATTCTTCTCGCACATTATTAATCTAGTGACATATCACATCTATGTGTCCAGACCTGTAATGAAATTTTAAGTTCTTTCATAGATGAATAATACTCTAACTATCTCAATAGTGAATGTAATTATCCTAACTCTATCCTAGATCCTATAATGACATCTTCATCCATAGCATTTGATTGAATCCTTTAGTGACCATGATATATTCTTCTTCTATGGTAAAAAAGTCAACATACTTCTAAAGTCATTATTTCCATGACACATATTTCCTGACAAATGATATCAGGTACCCATGTATGGATTTATTCATGTCAACATATCCATCCATATTAGCATATATTTAAACTTATAAAATAGTTTTATCAATTCCAATACATATACAATGAATACATGTACCTCAAGGATACCTCAATATCCATTCTACCACTGTATAATTCTTTTTTTTCAGGATTTGATAAGAATATTCTCACAATACAAATAACAAGAGAAATATATATTCTATTTCACACAATAAAATACATAAGACTTACAACTATTGACCGATATGGGAATTTTTTCATTTCTTCTCTATCCTCTTCAGTTGAAGGACTATGACATTCCATGAGCCGGAAATGTCTCAAATGTGGATTTATAATTGATTTCACCTTTCTTATGTAGAACCTTCTGAGAATTTTCATAATGTATCTATCCTGAGATATCCAAATATTTTTATTTTTTCATGGGAAATCATCATAATTAGATACTATATAACATATCTTTGGTATTTAATTTCAAAAAACTTATTCAACTCCTTATTAGACCTATTAATATTTGTGATATATCTACCGATACTCAAAATATCATCAGCATAATCTACAGGATAACGAAATCACAATCATAAAACTATTTGATGAAAATACAATAAATAGTAATCATCCGCCAGTAATTTCTTCTCTCTATAAATGAGTCGAATTTACTATACCATTTCTTTAGTGAATGTTTCAAAACATATAATTTTTCTATATGTTTACATACCATATTTTCATTACCTTTCTCCTTTAATACCTTTGGATTATCCATGTAAATATCCTTTTTATGGTCAGCATGTAAGAAGGAAGTCTTTACATCTAGTTATTGAAACTCAATGTTTAGAGTAGAAGCCAATCTATGAAAAATTCTAATATATAAAAATTTTACTACAGGAGAAAAAGTTTCATCAAATTCAATACATTTCCTCTAATCGAATCCCTTTACGACCATTATAGATCAGTATCATGAATGTATGAATCTCATCTTATCCATTTATTCTATACACCAACTTTTTCTTGAGTTCCTTTTTTCCATTTGATAACTCCAATAAAAAAATGAATGATTCTTGTTCAATGATCTAATCTACCCTTTCATTTCACTTTTCTAATCCATCTTCTACTAACACTTGATCACATCATCATAAATTTCTATATCTCCCCCATCAGTGAGCATAACATATTAATTTAGAGAGTATATATGACTTAGTTTTTATTCTATGGTGGATCAGATAAACTATTATTTGGGGGGAATATGTCCTAGAATATTATAAGATGTATAAATATCAGCATATGTAGATATATTACTAAGAAGTGATGTTTCATCAGTGTCATGTTTCTCTATAACACTATATATAATAGATGGTGATGAGGCCAACTCTTTATTGACTTGAATTTAATTATATTGTAGCTTATCTACATTTTATAAATTATTGAAATCTTCAGTCATCTGATCCTAAAGAAATACCACATATCTATTTTTGAGAATCCTTCTAATGAACAAATCCTAGAGTCGGTACCCATACTCCCCATGAGGATATCTCAAAAGGATACACTTCTTTCCTTTTCTATCCAGCCTTTCTTACTCCACTTTTAGAATGTGAAAATATTCCATTCAACCAAATACTCTCAAGAGTTTATATGAAAAATATCTACCTATCCAAACCCTTTATCAAATTATGTAGTTTAGTGGAAAAAATATAGAAAGGTTGATAGGATCAAATTTGGTTCTCATAACCTCACCTTAATAGGTGTTTAAAAACTTTTCAATTGATAGCATACATCTGACTCTCTCGTGAATTATTTTGTTCATCCTCTCAACAACACTGTTACATTGAGAGATCCTTAGTAATCATTTTTATAACTTGATCCCAAAAATCTTGTAGTAATTATCAAATGGAACATGACACTCTCATAAATTTTATTATCACACACACTTTAACCATCCTTCTGTTTGTCTCTCCAACTTCACATGGAACCGCTTAAAAGTATCCTTTACCTGATCTTTTGTATACAAAGAAAAGCTTCACACATTAATTAAATGATTATCTTTGAGGGTATCAAATAAAATAGAACCTCCCATTGACTTAGTTATCATAATTATTACATCAGTGTGAATCAAATATAAAACATTAAATTTTTTGGATGGTAAATTACCATGAGATAGTACTCTATGTTTTTCCCCAAGATTCAATAAACACAAGTATCCAAATGTGTACCTTTTATTCCTGAAAATATATTCTTCATAGAGAGAATTCTGATTCCTCTGATGCTTATATGAGCAATAAATCTATGGAACACTTCTGTAGGAACTTCTTTTAAATCTTTATTGACATATTATCCACATGGTTTGGAAAATATGAGATAATGAGAAGTATCATTATTTCCTTTTTTGATTAATATATCAACTTTTTTAATCCACCCATCACCGAAGGAACTAAAATATCTATCACTATCATGAATTCTAGTGGATATTAAATTAAAGATAATATTAGGAACATTCTATTAATCCTTAGAAAGTAACCTACATTAAACATTAGTATCTAGAAAAATATCATCAATACTAGTAATTTTGGATGAAAAATCATTTCCCATATTCATGTGTCTAAAACTACATGGAGTGTAATATGAGAAGAAATATATTCTAGAACTTACATGGTGTAAGGTCCCTAAATAAATCACCCATGTCAATTATTGTCCTTAAATATTTACCTGATCATATTCTTGAATAATAATATCATATTAATGAACAACTAAAACATCATTATTTTGGGTTTCTAGCTTCTTGATTCCTTTTCAATTACTTCAACATTCAACACTCTTGAATGAATTTTCTCGGATTTCCAAAGTAGTGGAAGATCATGTCATATATAAATTGATATTTCAATTTCTTCATCCATTGTAGAATTTGTAAATGAGGTTATTTTCCTCTTCTTTTTCCCTACCATTTCTGTTTCGATTATCTTTTAGTGAAAATTTATTCAGATTCAAGCATACATAAATTGTATTTCCTTCATAACTCTTCACACATATTTTTTAAAGAACCCAAAATCAAAAATGCATGAAAATAATCATGAACAATCATTTTCATGTAATTCAACTGATCAATAATACCTTGGAACTCAGACATGTTCTCTGATGTGATGTTTGCATCTTTGTACTTCAAGTTGGAAAGTCAGAATATCAAGTTTAATTTGTTCTATTATATTTTACCAGTATAAAACATTTCCAATTTTATCCATATAATAGAACCATCTTCTTCATTAGGAATATTATGGAAGATACTCTTTTCAATTGACTTATTTATTTGGGAAATGCACTTCATGGTGAGTACGCCCCACATCACATCAAGTTGAAGGGTACTGAAAGATATCTTTCCACTAGATTGACCTCTTATTAATGATTATTTTACTTTAACTACAATGTAGTTATTGATCTATAAATTTTATTCAACAAATCTTTAATACAAAAATCAACTTCCATTTTTGGTTTCCAAATGACATAATTTAATCTGATGAGTTTAATCAAGCTATCTTTATTTTGTTCCATTTATGTATTGATAATTTCAAGAACCTAATAATTAATATGTGTCCAAAATAGTATATATAGATTGAAATGAATCCTATATTGATGAAAATAGATTCTTATTGGCCTAGATATTGGGAAAATAGTTTCAATGGACTAGATTGACTGATGAGGTAGTGTTGACATGGATCACCAAAAATGTTTCTTAAAAACATGTCAAAAAGACATCGCCAGTTTGAACAAAAAATAATTTTCTATAAAGGGGTACTATTGTAGTGAAATGTTTATAGAAACAATGACCACCTATATATATTGTGTAGTATCTCTATTTTTTAAGTCTCTTGTTCCATTAGAATCATATTAATGATCCCTTCAAAAAATTTACTTCAAAAATATATTTTGAACAATTTCAATTTTTTAGTCACCAAAAAACCTCTTTGAACATCATAATTTTGTCTATGGTGGATCTGATAAAACTTTTTTATAGATTCATAAGTTCCATTCAATGAAAATTAATACACAAATTTTAGAAGAAATGAACATGATAGATTTATTGGGTTCAACAGCGTGTCTATGCCCACAAGAGAAAGGGGGACTATTTATTTCTTCTATAGATGAAATGATACAGGATACAAAATGGGTTAAAACATGTTTTTTTGATTAAAATTTATGGAATTTGATCCCATTTTATAGATTAAGGAACAACATCTTCATCAACGATTGTTTGAGTAGACCATCCACCCTCGAAAAACTCCTCATTGTTGTATAGTTCCACTGCATAGGCATCCCACCAAAGATCTATTCATATCATGTTAGTACAAGACTCTATCTATAGAAGTTACCACCAAAAAACTATCCATTTATTTCCCCCAAAATTATTTTTTTCCCTCACAAACCCCCCTTAAAAATATCTTAAATTCCTTAGCAGTGAAATTTCTCTTACGTAGTTGTTTTAAATCCTCTTACATGGGATGAAACCCACAATATTTATGTGTCAAAGATTATATTATTATGAGTGCAGATTCTCTTACACAACAATAAATTTTAAATTCTATTACAAGGAAATAGGGGAAAATTTTCTTATATAACATCTAAAAATTATCTGATGGATTGAATTTCATACAACACACAAGTTATTGCACAAAAAAAGAAATCTAACTCCACTGAGAGTAAAATAAATTCTAGAAACAAATAATTACATTAATTTAATTAAAAAAATATTTATATTTAAAATTTAAAAATATGGAAAAAAAATCATGAAAATAACAATTCTAACAAAGATATTAAAAAATAGAGCACAGAATATTTAAGAATTTAAAATCTTTCAAAATACTTATTGTATTTCAAATAAAATTCCTCCTAACGAAAAAGATCAATTCGAGAACCATGATATAATATTCAAAATGATAATATCAATTTAAAATCCTTATGTATGAAATTTTCAGATCCTAGAATATAATATAATAAATCCATGGATCATTTTAAAAATTAAGTACCCAAAACAAATGATTTCATTACAATATTTAATGAATAAGCTCTTCAACATAGAATCATCATTTAAAAAGTAATTTCATTTAATAACAAATTTTTATATATAATATTTTAAAAATATGATAGAATATATGTGGAAAACACATATAAAAATAAATCCACATCAAATTACCCAACACATAAATATATCTTTTCATCAAGTAATTAATTATTCAATTTTAGTGTAATTGAATAAATCTCAAAAGTAAAAAACTTGAATGAAACTAAAATTTATTCTTCAAATAATTTCCCCCATATGAACTATCTTATGTTAATATTGTGATTTTATCAGAAATTTTAATGGTGTTAAAAAAATTTGGTTTCCTATTTTGAAAAAGGGTTGACTTTGAATTTTTTAAAAATCATTAAACAGACATCAATTTTCAACCCACTAGGACATTAAAACTTCTATTTACCTCTAGGTGAATTAAAATAGATAATGAAATAGAGAATATATAGATACATTTGAATGGATCATTGAGATTAATTATTAAAATTAAAGGATAATTAACCCATCCATTGGTAAAATAAAAAAGAATAATGATTAAAAAGTTAAACATGGATAAATATTTTAATTTCATGTCTCATTTTAATGCATATCTCATGAGTTTAATTCAAATAAAAAAGGTAAAATCTAATGATTGTTTTTTAATATTCATAAAAAATTTTACCAATAGAAATTTCTTCCAAGGGGAAAATAAACTAGCATGCTTTATTAATTCACGGGGTAACATATATTAACCTCCTCAAAGTGGAATCACATCCTCTAATTTTTTGAAAATTTTAATCGATAGATAATCAAAAATAGAATCTAGTAAAACAAAAATTCTAAAAATAAAATTGGGGTATTTCAATGTGTATGAAAATGAATACATGATATCACATTTATGACTGTTCTCCCACACTTAAAACCAAACATTTTCCCCAATATTGAATCTGAATGGAGAATAAATAAAGATTTTTTTTCCTAAAAAGTATTATAAATTCAGAAGTTACAATGAAGGATTAAGGGGTTACAATTCAGTTCAAACATCATGCTTCCACAAACTCTAATAAGTAATTAAAATAAAAAATTTACATGTATTTTTTCCTTTTTTTCTATATCGACTTGTGAATTTTCAATTTAGTTTAAGATACAACATCTAAACAATTTAATCTCTCTAAATCATATTTTTAAAAATACTTTCAAAAATTTTATCAGGACATTCAAATAGTTTTGAGGGTGTTTGAAATCAGATTTCAAAGAATGTTTATAAGTATTTAAATGATAAAAAATCATTATATAACTAGAAACCATGGATTGAAACATAATTAAAACTCATAATAAGTTCAAAAAATAGGGTAAAAGCCCCACAGTTAACTTTATATAATGACAATTAATTAAAAAATATCACTATTAAGGAATTTTGAAATATTATTTATAAAAATTATTTCAATGAAGATTGATAAATAAGACTCCCATGATAGTGAAGCTTTTACCAAATGAGTTGATGCTAACACACCCCATTATTCTTTGAGTAAAGTCCTTTGGTCAAAAAGTCATAGTTCCTAAAAAATGAAAAGATTAAAATTTTATTATATAATCCAGAGTTAAAGAAATAAAAAACTCAAGATATTATTTAGGGATGTTTAATATTGAAGGATCCACCTAGTAGCTCCATATTTTCACTAAGAATTATTGTAATTACATTTAAGTGTTTAATATTTCATCCTAGTATGTACTTGTACATTATTCTCATCCTTCCCTAAAATAACATAGAATAATTGGAACTGTGTTATAAACATAAGAAGATGTATTATTATTGAAAGTAAAAGAGAATAATAGTAGAATAATGGGTTTCCTCTAATACAATGATAGATATATATTCTTCTTCCAAACTCAATGGATTCTCATTTTCAAATATTGAGATGGAAGACATTTACTTTGTATAGCCCTCAAAATAATTCTTAATTAATTTAATATTAAATAGAAATGGTATATTCTCATATATTAAAGGTTTTACAACACCATTTACTAACACTCAATGGATGGTGAATGGTTTATTACATATGTATTTAAGCTTCCTAGAAAAATATTCTATGTCTAGAATCAAAGAGAATCACCTTCTGATTATCCTTAAAATCTTTATTTTAGAAGATAAAATCATTAAATGATTTATCCATCTCACTATAAATCCTATAATTTTCATAGGAATATAACCTAATCACCTCAAGATCACTCAACTCAAGCAATATAATATCAAAACTAGTTTTGAAACAAAAATCTTGTTACTTCACTACCAAATAATATTTTTTTGAAGATCTATAGGAAAATCTTAATATTTCCCAAAAATAACCCGATTTGGAGACATTAATATTATGATTTTAATGTTATTTATGTTTTTTAACACTACATCAACAAGTTGCAGACACCAGTCTATCCTAGAAATAGTCACACGTTTCTCTAATATTTAAGCTCTCTATTTGATATTTCACCTTATCCACTAGACTATGTATGGAAAGAATTTCTAATTTTGTGAAGAAATATATTTTTACCAATCAAATATTTTAACATATAATTTTTAAAGAGAGTTATATTACAATTGATAAAATATTTTGGCATCCTAAATCTAGAAAATATATTCTTCTTAACAAAATTTATCACAACATTAGCTTTTTTATTTGGGAGCACCATTACTTCATACCACTTGGAAACATAATCTACAACTTCCAAGATGTACTCATTCCCATAATATGATGGAAATGGTTCCATAAAGTCAACCCACCATATATAAAATATCTAAAATTATAAAATTATATTTTGAGAGAGTACTTGTTTACATCCAACATTCCTTAAGCTTTGAAATCTTTCACAAAGAAAATGTAATCTACTAGAATCCATAAAGAGGGTGTGCCAATAGAAACTAGCCCACAAAAACAATTGAGAAAATATATATCCACCATGATCGATGCCCCATGATAAATAATTAAAACTTTTATGAAATGGTAGTATCTCTTTCTATGGAACATATCTCCTAATAATTCTATTAGTACACCTCCTAAATAACCATGGTTCATTACAAGAATAGTATTTTAACTAAAAAATATCTTTTCTTTCTTTGGTTTTGTGAAAAGTTTTTGAGAATTACTCAAGCATCTATAAAATTAGAAAAAATTTCATACAAAGTATATTTTTTTACATTCATAAAGAAAATGTTTCTCATATAAAGAGATTAATTCATTTCCCTAAGATCATCAGTTTGAGTACTTGGAAACCTATTTAAATGATAAAAAATATACATATTATTATTATTTATTTATAAATGAAAATCCTACAACCAAAGTTTCCATGTAATAAATCTATGTTTAACTGATTTTTTAGAAAGTGTTTATTTCTAGGTAGAATGGCCAGTAAAGACTATATCTTTGAATACTATCTTTTATTTACTAGAATTTTATAGAGAAAAAACAAGAACCAAAAACTCATCCTAAGTAGTTGTTACATCACAAGTAATTATAGATTAATAAATATTCATATCTACTAATATTTATGAATTAGATATTAATTTAACTTAAAAGGGGATTATATATTAAATAGATTACCTGATACGCAAAAATGGGTTTCTTTGAATTCTTACATTGCATAGAAGACTGAGTTATACCCAAAAATAATAAATTATTTATATTATTATTTTAAATATTAGTTAATTAATAGCCATTATATTAGAGGGAATGAACATAACTTACTATATTATGTTTAAACATGTTTATTAAATATTTTTACTTTCATATAACAAATTTTAGAGGCTTATAAGGATAATAAATCTAGTTTTAATCATAAAATAATATAATATTTTTAAAAGGTAGTTTTATAACCTTTTGATGGAGAACCCTTTTTAAATATAGGTTTTTTCACTTTTATATGCTATATTTTTTAAAATAAACTACTTCTTTATAAGTGGTAAATCAAAATTTACTTTGGTTGAATTTTAATATTTTTATGATAAAATTTATTTTTTGATGAATAGTGAAAAATATTGCATTTAAATTCAAAACTGCCTTTTCATATAATTTATTTATATAGTTAGGTTATAATTTTAATTTTTTTAAAGTTTTATTGGACTATGTTTTTATAATTTAATATAATGTAGGTTTTTGGATTTAATTTCTCACTGAAATTTGATATAAACACATATTAATCTTTTGATGGTTTTTATTTTTAAAAACTCATTTTCTTATTTTGACAACGAAGATTAATTTTAAAATAATTATTGAAGCTTATATGTTTTAAAATTGAAAAAATGGATTCCATATTTGGAATCAAAATTTCCAAATTATGTAAATAGGACCCTTTTATTTTTGGACATTATGAATAGTAAATTTAGTAATTATTTTTATTTACCACAGTTAAAGGGTAAATATTTTAAATAAGGGTAAAAATAATTTTATAATAATATAAAAATACACTAAAGCATGTAATAATATTATTAGATTAGATATGGATGATCAAGAAAACCCTTGGGATGAAAATTTGGCCTTTGGAATCAACTTAGGAGTGATTATGACACTCATAAATGTTATATTAAAGTAAAGGAAAATATGTTATAAACGTATATCTTCATACTAAAAAACATTAATATGGGATTATATAAGTGATACCTTCGACTATAAATTTTCATTATAAATAAAAAAATCATTAATACTTCATGTTATTTTATTTATAATTTTTAGACATTAAATAATTAAATTTAATTATGACAGAATGATGATGTAATGTTTTCCTTATTAATGAATGAATCAAATAAATAATAATATAAATATTAAAAATAAATATTATTTGACATAATTTATGTCATCCAAGATTTTTATAGGTGAATATAAAATATAATAATACTATTAAATTCTTTTTTTTCTAATTTATGACTCTATTTAGATTTTATTTTATTCAATAAAATGAATAGTGTAAAAATTGACTTGATTGTTGTTTTATAAAAATAGAAATTTATTAAATTATTTAAAAATCCTAAAAATATTTTAAAATCACAAAGTGACTATTATAAGTTTGAAAGGTTCATTAAGTGTCCGATTATGGGAACTTTACTCAATATAATAAACATTAATAACCTTTTAATAATTAAAATGTTGTTACCACAATTAAAATTAAAAGAGAATAATAAAGGGTAAACTGAAAAGATAAGGTTTAAAATTAAATCAATATATGTATAAAAATTATCATATGGGAGTATTTAAAATCATAATAATATTATATTATACATATCTCAGGTTGTAATCTATTAAATTAAAAATTAATTTATATTAATTTAATATTTTAAGAGTTTCTGTGGGTGCCCCTCCCATATCCTATAAAAAGGTACCCTCTCTTCTCTAATACTAACATATAAATAACCATTTAGGTTTTTCCAAGATAGGCCCAAAATTCTTACTATAATAACTCCCCATATTCTTGAGGCCTTCTTTTAGGTAGAACGTCCTTCTTAGAGATGTTAAGGTGTTCTTCAAAGGTGATCAACCAAAGTAGAGGTATCATTTTTAAGAGTTTCTATTTTATTTATTCTTAAACATCCTTTAAATATTATTTATTCAAGTTTAAATAATAACTACATTATAATATATATAATAAGATGTTATTTTATTAATATCATCCCCTAAATCCATATCTACTTCCTTCAAATGGGAATGAAATTAATTGTTCATTCATACGTGTGAATTATCACATCCACTAACTGATTTAGTTCATTTTACATTACCCTCTATCAAGATAAGTTATAATGATGTAATTAATATTAATATGTGATATTCATGAAATATTTATCATTTTAAAATAATAATATTTTAATTATGTTTTTTCCTTATATGCACATAAAGACAACAGCGTCGTTCATGCGTATGTGAACTATCACCTCCACGAAGTGATGTGGATCATTTTTATTCACCACATCACTTGTATGATATATATAAGTATATTTAAATGATTAATATGATTTTAACAATATTATGATCATTATATATAGATAAAATAATAATTACCTTATTTCCATTAGGATCAATGAAAAATAAAAATGTTACTCATGTGTACGCACGACCTACCATCTCCATAAATATAACATTGTTCATTTTTTTATTACCATAATTAATGGTTTTATTTAAAAATTATGATTAATGTATAAAAGTGATTATTATGTCATTAATACTATTTTGGAGATTATGGACTTATGACCACATGGACTAGTGACATCAAAACTACGTTCATTTTTGACTCAAGTTATGAATATCAACAAAACATCTAATATGAACTTAAATAATTGTGTAATTTTTATAACATTGTAATAAAGGATAAAAATGAATAATAAAATTTAAAAAGGATCTAAATCCATTAGAAATTAATCTATGTTTTATATCTAGGAGTATAAAGATTTAACATGACGATTAGGACTCGTGGTTAGGGACTTCATCTCAATCTCCATTCATTGAGGAATATTTTGATAATATAAACAACATTATTTTATACGGTGTATATTAAACCCCTTTTACTTTTAATTTAAATCAAATATTTCCAAAAGGAATATTTTTTTATAAAAAGTGTTTTACAAAATGTAAAAAGGAATGTTTATCTAATATATGTGGTGATAATGACCTTTCTACCACTATGACCATTATTTTGTATTTATATTCCACTATAAGACATAATGTATTTAAATGTAAAGTAAAAACTATATTACCTTTTTAGGTATTTTGGTATTGATAATGGTTTTGAGAATGGATTGATTATATCAATATCTTGAAATGATATCTTATGATTGCATTGTGGAAATGTTATTTTTCTTTAATTTTTGCTAATGTGTTATGATTATGTTACGGTTAATGGGAATTACTTATGTATATGGTAGGTTCCATGATAAACTGAGGGTGGGTGAGCCCCTAATAGCTCTCAAATCCATTGGGTAATAAGATAGAGTTAAATGATAAGGTTTATTATAAGAGATTTAAGGAAAAAACTGTGATAGGTATTCCAAAATGTAACCATGAAGGTCACTCCCTATGTAGTTATAATAGATACACTTTAAGTAAGAATAGATGCCATAAGTTACCTTTATGGTTTATGTTTTCAATGATATTTTTCTAGATTTTGATAATTTCATGGGTTTATAAATATTCATGGACTAACATTTTATTTTCTTATTTTATATCCCTTAGGGAGATTTTTATGCTAATCCCATGTTTTTAAAATGTTTCCATTGGGTACAAAGACGAGTAAAAGAAATGAAGAAGTGAAGATGGTTTTTTTTCAAGAATAGAAATCATGTTTTATTTTTAAAAGGTTTTCCTTTAGTGAAAAAATGGATACTATTTTGGTAGTATCCTCTTGTATGATTATGGGATGGTATGTATTAATAATGATCTAATTCTCTAAAACTATAAACCATAAAATATCCTCATTTCTTTACATAAATCAAGATTAGTAATTGTTTAATTATAGGGCCTTATATATGGTATCATAGGTAAGTTTAGATAACTTTATAGTTTATGATATTGTTAATAGAATATCCATAGATTTTTTTTACATTATGGTCAAATTGAAATGATATAGAATTCCAAGATTACCATGTTTCTTTGTCTATGATATGTATTTTTAGAATGGTTTTCTGTAGATGAAATAAGGCAGTTGTGCTGGGACAAAATCAAGAGGAAAAAAATAATCCAAATTAGTAACCTCAGATGGTTAGAATAGAAACTGAACAGTTTTTTGTAGTTATGGAACAATTTACTCAAGATATAAATGGTGGTGGTATCCATACATGAGATCATCCAGATTGACCATAGAGGAACATGTCATTAGTGGAACATTTTATGAGGAAATATCCTCCATCATTTAGAGGATTATTTGACCACGTGATAGCTAAAAATTAAGTTAAATCCCTTGAAAATATTTTCAATGTCATGGGTGTTCGGACAATCAAAATAATATTCATATTATTTAATGTTTTTATGGTGAAGTCCATCATTGGTGGATGATGGTTAATAATACAAGAGATATTGAGGATCTGGATGCTTTGAATTAGGATAAATTCAATGGTATGTTTCTTGAGAAATATTTTCATAATGAGGTTTGACATGGAATGGAAAAACAATTCTTAGAATTGAGGTAGGATAATTAACCAGTTGCTACCTACAAAGAAAAATTCACATGACAGGAAAGGTATTCTCCAAATTTCATCTGGGATCATGATAGTAAAATAAAACATTTTTACTTAATATTAAAGTGAAAGTATCGAAGGGTGTTGGATTCATGTGAGTTCAAAAGTTATCAAAAACATGTATGATGTGAAGAGAAGGTGGAAATGGAGTTTTCTGGTGATTAGGTGTTCTTTTAAAAAAACTAGAGTAAGAGGTCGAGATGGTATACCAAAGGAAAAATTATTTAAAAAAGTCTGATGGTAATAAAATTAAGTTTACAATTTGTGAAAATTGTGATAAAAATAACACTAGGTAATTCCATTTAAAATATAGTAAGTGTTTCTGATGTGATAAAATGGGAATAAGGATCATAACTACACTAAAAAATATATTGGTGTGAGAAAATATGATTTATAATCAGTAAAATGATTTATGTTTAATGAGATGGGTAAATATGAAAATGGGTTTCCTATAAAGAACTAAAATGATGGAAAACAGTTGGAATATAAGCAAAAATGTGTGGTGAAATAATTTGAAACTACTTTAGAAGATGTTGGGCCATCAAATGAAGTGGTATTAGGTACATTTTTTGTTTATTCAGACTAATACAATGTATTTTTTGATTTAGGGTCTACACATTATTTCATTTTTGAGAATTTTTTTAGTAAATTGTGAATTACACATCAATAAATGAATCTAGAACTTATGGTAAAAACACATTGGGGAAATGTTGATGCAAAAATAAATTATAAGAGTCTTCCTATCCTTGTCTGTAGATGGAATCTACCAAAAAAACTTATTATTTTTCCTCTAGTATATTTTTATGTTATTCTAGGCATGTATTGGCTTTATGTGTACCATGATAATATTGACTATAAAGTAAAAAAAAATTATTTACAAAAAGACTTTCATTTTGTGTACAAGAATAGACCCTTACCGTTGATAACATATCAGGAATTTGAGAAACTATTGAAATATGGAAATTAATTTAATCTTGGACATGTCATTAAAAACAAAGGAACTATTTAGATTAATGATGTTCTTGTGATAAATGATTATCTTGGTGTTTTTTATGATGAGTTACTTGGTATTATACCTGATCAAGAAATTGAATTTACTATTGAGTTAGTTCCTAATTCTAATCTAATTTCAAAACCCCCATATTCAATGGCTCAAATTAAACTTCTTGAGTTAAAGAAGAAATTGTAGTAGTTATTAGATAAAGGTTTCATTCGACCAAGAACATCACCATGGGGTGATTCTATCTTTTTTTTGTTAAAAATAATGCTGGTTCTAAGAGACTTTGTCTTGATTACAGAACCTTGAATAACATCACTATTAAGAACAAGTATACTTTGCCTCATATAAATTGTATTTTTTGATCAGCTTTAGGGAGAACAATATTTTGTGAAGGTTGGATTGAGGTTAGGGTACCATCAGTTGAAAATAAAGAAACCAGATATTCCAAATACCACATTTCGTACTAGATATGGACATTATGAATTTTTAGTTATGCCTTTTGGGTAAACTAATGAACCCTCTTTATTCATAAATCTTATGAATAGAATATTCCATGAGTTATTGGATAAGTTTCTGGTGATGTTTATTTATGAAATTTTTATTTATTATAAAAGTAATAAGGAGCATGAAATCCATTTATGGGGTTTATTACAAACCTTAGAAGAAAAGAAAATGTATGGAAAATTTCAACATGTGTGCATTTTCTTACAAAAAATTTCATTCCTTAGTAACATTTTTTATAATGATGGCATAACTATTGATCCTCTTAAAACAAACGTGGTTGAATAATGGAAGAGACCCAAAAATATAAATGAGATTCTTAGTTTTTTTTCTTTAGTAGGTTATTCCAATAGTTTTTTTGAAAATGTTGCATGATTATCTATCCCATTGACTAAGTTTACTCTAAAAAGTGTAAATCTCATCTGGATAAAAGAATTCAATTACTATTTTTAGGAATTAAAAAGAGGATTGGTGAATGCTCCAGTTTTGGAACTCCCTTTTAGAAATAGTGAATTTGTTATCTAAAGAGATTATTCATTGAAAGGACTTGGTTATTTCCTAATGTAGAATGATCCGGTAATTTTTTAAGCATCATGTCAGTTTAAATCTCATGAATTAAATTACCTTACACATTATTTGGAATTAGATGCTGTTTTTTTTGCTTTAAAAAATTGGAGGCATCATTTATATGGAGTAAAATGTAGAATATATACTAACCACACAATTTTTAATTATATATTCACTCAAAAATAATTGAACATGAGACATAGAAAATGGTTTGAACTAATCAAGGATTATGATTACATGATTCATTTACATCCAAGAAAAGAAAAGAAAGTGGCATATGCTTTGAGTTAGAAAATTAATTCACCATTAACCATGTTACGTTTGGAATGTGACCCTTTGATTAATGATTTGATGAACTTTTGCATGAAAGTTTTTGGTGTAGGAAATTCATTTATTTTGTTTTAGGTTTTACTGTGATCATCTCTAACAAACAGAATGAAGAAAGAACTGAATGAAGATAGTGAATTTTTTAAATATGTATAATTGTTTGAAAAGGGTAAGTTTTTTTAATTTAACATTGATAAATATTGTGTTTTTTGATTTTCAAAGAGGTTTTGTGTGTCTTGTGATTCACAATTGAAGAAAGAGTTATTATGTGAAGCTCATAGTTCTCCATTTTTCGTTCATCATGGCAGTACTAAGATGTAAAGAGATATTTGGGAGTATTACTCATGGGATAGAATAAAAATAGATTTTTCTAACATTACTATGAATTATTTGACTTGTAACTAGGTTAATGCAGTGTGGAATTTACCGAAAGGCAAGCTTTTGACTTTTCTAGTAACAAAGTGTAAATTGGAAAATATATCAATGGATTTTGTAGTGGGATAACCAAAGACATCCTGAGGTAACAATGAGATTTGGGTTACTGTTGATAGATTTAATAAATATTCACATTTTCATCAAATTTGAGATATATTGTCTCTAGAATAACATTCTCAGTTTTACCTTAAAAAATATTTTTTGGTTACATGGAGTTCCACACTCTATTGTATCTAATCGTGATTCCCGGTTCACATATAACTTTTGGAATGAACTTTAGATGTTAATGGGAATTGAATTAAATTTTAGTACAAATTTTCATCCTCAATCAGATAGGCATACAGAATGAATAATTCAGACATTGGAGGATACTATACATGCTTGTTCTATGGATTACCATGTATGTTGGGACTAACATCTTTCTTTGGTCATGTTTTATTATAATAATATTTTTCATTCCAATATACATATGGAACCATTTGAGGAATTATATGTAAGGTGATGTCAAAATCAATCTTTTTGGGACAAAGTAGGTGAAAAGAAGTTGATCGGACCATAATTGGTAGAAGATATGGCCTAAAAATTTTAATTGATTTAGAAACACATGAGGACAAATTAGAGTAGGAATAAAAGTTATTTGGATAACCGGATAAAGGATCTTTCTTTCAAGGTATGCGAGCATGTCTTTATCAACAATTCACCATGGAAAAGTGTGATATGTTTTTTTAGAAAGGGAAGCTAAGTCTGTGGTTAATTAGACCCTATAGAATCCTAGATAAAGTTGGAACAGTTGCCTACTAAGTGGTTTTACCTCTGATTTTATCTTAGGTACATAGTTTTTTTTCTTATTTCATTTTTAATAAAGTATATGCTGGATCCATGTCAGGTTTTGAGTCTAGAAGTAGTTCAGTTGGAAGAGAATCTTTCTTATGAGGAACAACTAGTCCAGATTCTTGACCACAGAGAGAAAGTGTTGTGGAATAAGGTGATTTATATGGTCAAGGTTTTATGAAAAAACCATATGATTAAAGAGGAAACATGGGAATCTAAAAATTCTATGAGGTATAAATACCCCCACTTATTTGATAAGTGAATAAAATTGTGAGGACAGAATTTCCACAAGGGGGGAAGGATGTAACATCTCAGGTGATTATAGATTAAGACATTTTAATATCTATTAATATTTATAAATTAGATATTAATTTTACTTAAAAGGAGATTATATGTCTGAGAGCGTACTTGACATGCAACAACAGGTTTCTCTAAAATCTTACGTTGCACACAAGACTAAGTTATACCGAAAAATAATATATTCATAATATTATTATTTTAAATGGTAATTAAATCCCATTAATTATATTGGCACGAATAAATAGAACTAACTATATTATGTTTACACATCTTTATTAAATGTTTATACATTTATCTAATAAATTTTAGAGGCTTAAAATGAGAATAAATATCATTTTAAGCATAAAATACTCTAATATTTTTAAAATATAGTTTCACCACATTTTGATGGAAAACCATTTTTAAATATAATTTTTCCACTTTTATATGTTCTATTTGTAAAAATGGAATTCTTCATTATAAGTGAGAAGTCAAAATTTACTTTTGTAGAATTTCAGTATTTTTATGATAAAATTAATTTTTAAATGAATAGTGAAAAATACTACATATAAATTTAAAACTGCCTTTTTGTCTCATTTATTTATATAGTTAGGTTGTGTAGTACCCCCAGTTTCTGGTAAGTAACCCTTGTTTTAGGATTTTTAAGTACATGAATCATAGGAGAAATGGTTGGGAATGTTTGGAGACTTTTAAAGGATCAAAGGAAAAAAAGGTGGTGATGCACGGGCTTCGAACGAGTTTCCCAAACCATACAGAAGCTGTGCAGGTGGTGTCACATTGGACAGAGGAGACCGCACAGTGTGCGCATGGTTTGGGAAAATCGTGCGAGGTGGTCATGCAGAGCACCCCTTCCAAGCAGTGACTACCGCATGGTTAGCGCACGATTTGACTAACCATGCACGAAGTCAACATAGATCCTATTTTTGAGGATCTAATCCTTTTTATCTTTAAACCCAGTCGTTTTTGCTCCTAGACAGCCCTAACTTAGGATTTCTCTTTAGTGAAGGTGGGAGAACACTTATCAGGCGTTTTGGAAGTGATACAGAGGTTTTCCTTGGCGTTTAGAGGCCAGTTGGTCGAGGTAAGTCTCGTTTCCTATAGTTTTCTTAGTTCTCCTTCTTCCTTCTTGATGGATTCTTAGATCTACGCCCATGGTCGGTAGATCTAAGGTAGTGGACTACTTTTATGTCATTATTTGGTATTATTGGTTATAGGGGGAGGAATCTAAGGAGGTTTTGTGGTGTTTCGACCTAGTTCTTGGTTGGTTTTGCCTATTTTGTTGAGGTAGGTGGCTTCACTCTTGACTCCTCTTGTTATAATTGATTGTCTTAGTTTCAAATTGGGTTATTTGGATGGAATTGATTGTGAAAAGCATGGAATAAATCTTCTTTAGTGATGATTTATGGTATTGCTGGAATTGTGAAATCTTGGTGAATTGTTGTCAAAAGTGATTTGGATTTTTGAATTTAAAATGTTGATTTTAAATTATGGATTTTCTGGAATGGGAAATGGTTTGATGAAAGATGGGTTTTCAATAAAAAGGTGTGTTTTATTGAAATGGTTTGAATTGGGTGAACACACTTGGTTTTGATGGAAATGGTTTTCAATAAATGGGGTTTTATGGAAATGATGGTTTTGGCATGATTGTTGTGAATGGGTGGTGGGTGTTCATGTTGCATATACGAGGCTTGGTTGAGATAGTACCTTGTGCTCGGTGCCAAACAATTAATGGAACATATGACTTGTAAGTACAAGGCTTGGTTGAAATATGACCTTGTTCTCAGTGCCAATGGTGTAATGGAACAGGGGAAACAATTACCTTGTGATGACTTGGTAGATCGACGAGAAACCACTCATGAGTATGGAACTGTCATAAGGAAGCATGCATGGTTTATTTCACGAGTTTGTGAAATGGTTGGGTTGCCAAAAAGGGATATTTTTAAATGGTTTCAAAGCTTGTTTGGTTATTTTTCTGAAAAAAATTAACATGTTGGAAATTGGTTTCAAATGCACTTGGATGTTTTTGGATATGATTGGTTGTGTAATCTTGTTTATATCTTATTATAAACTGTTTTGAGAAATTGTTTTATATAAACTCCTTTATATAAATGTTGGCTAACTCTTATATCCTAGTGGCATAAGTAGGGATTTCATTGGGGAAAACCTACTGAGTTTTATACTCACCTCTGCTTTGGCACTTTGGTGCTTTTGAAGATGTCATTTTCCATGACACTGGTAAAGGGAAATCATCTTATTGATAGTGGTTCGTTGTGATGCTTGGGAGATGTGGTGGTGCTTGGTGCATGGAGCTCGGTGTGGAGCCTTGGAGTGTGTCTTGGCTTGTTTTGGGTATTTGTTTAGTCTTCCGTTTGGTACTCTGATATTGTGTTGGTTATGTATTGGTTGTGGAACAATGTAGTTCTCTTTTGGTAATGCATGAGTTGGCTGTTTCATTAGCATGCATCATATAGTGGGTGTGAGTGATGTTTTGGTTGGTTTTACTCAAAGGGTAAATCGTCCCCCACTTGCATTGAAACCATTAGACATTTATTTCCAGCCTTTGGCACCTTGGTGATGTCGCTTAAGACCTAGTAATGACTCGTTGTACTCTAAAGCCAATGAGAATTGGCAGGTCATTACAAATGGTATCATCTTGTTCAGTTCTTGCCTAACAAGTGGTCATCGATGTTCTTGGTCCTGGAGTTGCAATTAATTCTTGTATATTCCCTCAGTCTAAATCTTAGACAAGAGTAGGATTCTCGGAACATGAAATGTATAGAGTAAAAGGACGTAGATAACACGTTTATGTCGAACTTCAAGTTACCAGGGTGTTGGATACATAAGTGTTTTGGATACACTTCTAGAATGTTGGAATTCTCATTGTCATGGGTTTAACCAATGAGATGAGCATGACATGCATTATAGAGGAATGACTTCCCACTAGGATTTCATATCTCATTGTGATAAATGAGTAAGGATTTTGTGGAAGATGTGAATTTTTGAAAAATGAAGAAATTGTTTTCAAGAGAAATATTTTGAAAACAGGGTATCTGGTGTATTTTGAAAATGGGTTGATTTTAAAAAAGCATGCTGAATGTTTTCAAAAATGTTTGAACATGGGAAAAAAACTGTTTTGAGAACAATGTTGTGATAGATGATGTGATAAAATTTAAATACTAAGCCATCAGTTTCTAGAGAGTGATATTGATGGAGGTTGTTGTTGGTTTAGAAAATGTCACCCGATAGGCATCGTCAAAACCAACCCGAAGAAGCTATGGAGAATGTGGTTGCACTTGAACAATGTGTGAACCAAGAGCTGGTTCAGAGTATTTTCTAAGCTTTTCAAGCTTTGGATACGGAGAACTGGAGGAATGAACCAAGGCATGTGTATCATACCATCCAGTTCATGAAGCAGACTCCACCAACCTTTCAGGGTGATGCTGAACCCAAAAAGGCGGAGGTGTGGCTATGTAGGATGAATCATATCTTTGATTTCATAAGCACACCATCAGAGCTCAAGGTCATGTTGGCGACATATATGCTGGAGGATCTTGCACGACAGTGGTGGGAGATAGTGGTGCAGGCTAAGGTGGATCAAGCCCTGGGTTGGGAGGAATTTGTGGAATTTTTCAATAAACAATTATATCCTCACACGTTCAAGATCTAGAGGATGATGGAATTTTTTAGCCTGAAGCAGGATAATCTCTCTGTCACAGAGTATGCGGATAAATTCAGGAATTTAGTGCGCTTTGCACCGGAAGTTTCTGCAAGTGCGTCACCGAAGGCACGCATCTTTGAATCAGGGTTGCGACAGGAGATTTGCTCGAAGATAGTTGTGCTCTATATTACAGATTATACAGAGATGGTAAACATAGAAACAGTAACTGAAAGAGACAAATTAATAGTTAGGGGAGGAGAAAGTATGATGATACCCACAGGAATGGGTGGGAACTCTAATGTGCGGAACAAGCGGAAGAGGGACACCTACTTCCAAGGTGGGAGTGTGAATCAGAATCAGACAGCTGGACTGGTGAACCTTCCTCCATGAACCATGATGAAAGCTGGGTGTTTTCAATGTGGCACGATTGATCACATGAAACGAGAATGCACAACACCACTGAGATCATGCCACAATTGCAACAAGATGGGGCATCTTCAGCGATATTGTCGCAGTGCTCCACGGTCGGGTGTTCGTGACATTTCTCAGGTGTCGCAAGCATCTTATGATTCGACAGGGTGAGGATATAAAAATCAGTATCATTAGCAGAATAGAGCTAGCCATTTTGATTCCAAGAATACCATGACTCCTCAACCAGGGCAGTCTCAGTAAGGCAACAAGGAGAACAGTGAAGCCACGAAGCAATTGTATGGAGTTGAGCAGATGATAGATGATGATCAGGCTGGACCATCTATGGTGAGAGGTAAAATTCTTTTTAATTCTACCCTTGTGAAATCTCTCTTTGATACTAGTGCATCACATTTTTTCATTTCTTCTCATGCTGCTTACTTGATATGTTTAAAACTGGAAATGATGCCTTCTATTTTGAGAATGAAAACTACTCTCAATGAAAGAGACTGTAGATCCTTCGTGTGTAGAGCATATTCTATAACTATTAATGGAGTTGAGCTGAAATGGGGTTTTTCTATGGTGGAGATGTATGTCTATGATATAATCCAGGGTATGGATTGGTTGATAGAGTTTAGGGATCACATCAACTATTATAGCAGAATAGTCAGTTTCATGATTGATGATAGCGTCGAGCATCTCTTTAGAGAAGAAAGAGTGGAGAAGGTAGGTGCAACAGGCTTGTTGGCACCAGAAGTGGAAACGATATCTTACTAGTTGGCTACATTAAACTTGGAATTTAGGGACGAGATCGCGAATAACAGTTTTCCCGTAGTCATGGATCAATTTACTGATGTTTTTCCTGAAAACTTCTCAGGGTTACCACCTGTAAGAGAAGTGGAGTTTTCGATTGATCTCCTTCCAGGGACTAGTACTATCTCACTTCCATCTTATAGGATAGCACCAGCATAGTTAAAGGAATTGAAAGTGTAGTTGGAAGAACTAGAAAACAAAGGTTTTATTCGTCCACGCGTGTCCCCGTGGGCAGCACCAATTTTGTTTGTAAACAAATCAGATAGAACTTTAAGGATATGTGTGGATTATCATAAACTTAACCAAGTTATGATAAATAATAGATATACACTACCACACATTGATGACTTGTTTGATCAATTGAGGGGATCTCAGTGGTTCTCTAAGATTTACTTGCAGTCCGGATAACACCAGTTGAGAGTTCGGAAGGAGGATATTTTGAAGGCAGGCTTTAGAAGCAGATATGGACACTACGAACATGTAGTCATGCCTTTTGGTCTTACGAATGCACCATCAGTCTTTATGGCATTGATTAATCGGATATTTAGGTGATATATGGATTCTTTTTTTTTGGTGTTTGTGGATGACATATTGGTGTATTCATGAACAAGGGCTGGGCATGAGCAACACTTGGTGATAATGTTGGAAATTTTGAGAGACCATCAGTTGTATGGCAAATTATCAAAGTGAAATTTTTGGATACAAGAGGTACGCTTTCTGGGCCATGTTTTTTATGTGAAAGGTGTTTTAGTGGATCCAGAAAAGATAGAAGCTGTTCTTTCTTGGAAACCGCCAAAGAGTTTCTTTGAAATCTAAAGTTTTCTTGGTCTATATGGTTATTACCGACGCTTTATGTGTGACTTCTCACAACTAGCTTCACCTATGACAGCATTGACAAAGAAGAACAATCCATTTCAATGGACTAAGTAATGTCATATATCCTTTCAATGTTGTAAGTTCACCTTATATCCGAACCCATCTTGATTTTTCTGGAATCAGGACAGGGGTACGTGGTGTTTTGTGATGCTTCCAGATCAGGGTTGGGCTATGTCCTCATGCAAGGAGACCATGTGGTTGCATATGGTTCAAGGAAGTTGAGAGTGCATGAAAAGAACTACCCAACACATGATTTGGAGTTGGCTGTAGTCGTCCATTCTTTGAAAACATGGAGACATTATCTCTTTGGTGAGAAATTCACAATGTTTACGGATCAAAAGAGTTTGAGGCATATTTTCTCATAACGAGATTTGAATCTGAGGCAGAGGAGATGGATGGAGTATCTTCAAATGATCGACTTTGATTTGATGTATACACCAGGTAAGGGAAATTCAGTGGCCGATGCATTAAGCAGAAAGTCGTATGATCAGTTGGTGAAAGAAGCTTCAGATGAGTGGTAGTTGATGTCAGTCCTAGCCAACATGAATGTGGAATGTGAAGACCGAGGTGATGTTGCATATTTCTTTCTAGTTGCGCTTGTACCTGATTTGGTGGATTTAGTAAAGAAGGCATAGACATCCGATGTGGACTGTGTTGCAATGAGTTCAAAACTCAATGGTGGGGAGACCATTGAGGGATGGAAGCTGGATGGGAGTTCAGTTTTGCTATTTCGAGATTGGATGGTTGTACCTTTAACTGCTTAGGAACAACTCCTTCATGCTTACCACCATTCTAGATGGGTTGTTCATCTAGGAACACAGAAGATGTAAAAGGTGATAAAGGCACATTTTTGGGGGAGTGGCATGACACAGAAGGTAGATGAATTGGTTTCAAGGTGTTTAACTTGTCAGCAAGTTAAATCAGAACATCAGCGGCCAGTAGGTATGTTGCAGTCTCTACCAATTCCAGTGTGGAAATGGGAGAAGATATCTATGGATTTCATTACAGGTCTCCCAATAATGGTTCAGAAGCACGATGCCATATGGGTGATAGTGGATCAACTTACCAAGTCGGTCCATTTAATTCCTATTCGTGAATCTAATACAATGGAGGATCTGTCCAAAATCTATATCTGAGAAGTGGTAAAGAGACATGGCATACCAGTTTCAATTGTGTCAGATAGAGATCTGAGGTTCACATCTTATTTCTGGAAATCATTACAGCAAGCCCTTGGAACTCAGTTGACAATGAGGACGGCGTATCATCCTCAGACTAATGGGAAATCAGAGCGGATGATACAAACTTTGGAAGACATGTTGTAGGCTTGTGTAATGTATTTTGGTGGCTCGTGGGAAGATCACGTGCCTTTAATGGAATTCTCATATAACAAAAATTATCAGGCCTTGATACACATGGCTCTATTTGAATCATTGTATGGGATTCATTGTTGTTTTCCACTTTGTTGGGTGGAAATAGGTGATACTTCACTAGATGGGATGAGCCTTGTCCAAAAAACAATAGAGAAGATTTAGTTGAGTAAAAAGAGGATGGAGACAGAATAGAGTCGTCAGAAGTCTTATGCGGATCATTGCCGAAGACCGTTGTCATTTGCGGTGAGTGATCATGTGTTTTTGAGAATATATCCAAGGCTTGAACATCATCGTTTTGGGAAGTAGGGATATAGGCGCCAAAAATATTCAGATAAAGGAAAGAAGAAAGAGGCCCTACGCCCTGCCTCATGAAGCCCTGACGCGAAGCCCCCCGAGCAACGCGGCTACCGCGAAGCACCAGAGGCGGTAACGCTCTACGAACGCCCCGATGTTTGTGAGCCCTCCATGAAGCACCAGAGGTGGTAATGCTCCACGAACGCCCTGACGTTCGCGAACCCTCTGCGGAGCAGAGGAGGCAGTACCTCTCCACGAATCTGGTTGACGTTCGCGACCCGCCGCAAAGCACCAACGCCCCCTTCGCGCCACGTGAGCTCTGCTTCGTGGCGCCCCTTACTTATAAATACCGAGCTCCCCCTAAGCTCTCTAGACTGACGATACGACCTTTTGGCTTCCAACTCCCAAATCGTGAAGCACTCTTCGCTCTGGGAATCATGAGCTCCGCGAGGTATTTCTGCTTCACGAGAGGCCTACGCCTTGTCTCGTTTTGAGCCCCTCTTCTGAGAGGGATTCCCTTCGCAAAGCATAAGGGAATTCGAAAAGGAAAGGGATTTCCAAGGGAACCCAGGCAGTCGTGGAGCATTTATGCTTCGCGAAACACCCATCCTGTACATGTGACCTACATGCCAAGGCAGGTTCACTATACTTCGCGAAGCACACTACTTCACACCACCTTTTTTCGCGAGGCACCTCTACTTCATGAGTCGGTGCTCCACGAACACCTTTCCACTTCACGAAACACCTCCCACTCACACATATGCCCCATGCTAAGGACAAGAAACTCCACTTCGCGAAGTAAAACCCTTCTCAAGTGTCCTCCACTACGCAAAGCAACCGAGCTCCCCAAGGCCCCTACCTGTGGACCCCTTTACTTGGCAATTCCTCTTTCCATGCGACCCTCCAGGTTTGCATGATGTGATTTCAAAGTCCCCTGGACGAAACCACCCGCAGTGTTGCTTCACCTAATGCTTCTTCTCATAGGCACGCTAACGGCTATTGCTTCTTCACATAGCCACGCTAATGTGGACCCCTCGATGGTTCACTTTGCGACCCCCCACATCTACACGGCCTTGCCGGTACCTTCCCTCCCACTAGGAGAAGAGGGTACCGGTTATGTAAGTCCTAGGGGTGCGGAGTGAGCCCACCCCGTCTGAGCTGTAGGACGTTAAACTGCCGAGAACCTTGTCCTCAACACATGACGTTAAACTGTGACCCGACCCCATGCCTCGCACGTAGGGTCCCCACGGCTCGGACATTCTTTATGCCCTCTCGTCCCCACAGGGGATGATATCCTTTTTTGGGAGTGTCATTTTTCCATGAGGAAGGGCATCCCACCTTGGTGTAAGCCCCCTAGCCCCTCTTGCGGAAGGTAACACCCACACACGTCTGTACTTCCTCATTGTCAGGGCCAGTGGAGGGACATGATAGGGAATGATGCACTTCCTTCCTTCGATCCCACATACCTCTCCCCCTGTGATTTTTCACTCTCGAGCCTCCATCCTGGAGTAAGTCCCAACACCATGGGCTGCCTAACGCATAAGCCCCCCTTCGCTTCTCACGGATGCACCTTTCGAGACGTGATCATCAGGTCTCTGCTGCCTCTTGTTTCTCACACCGAGCACGACTCACGTGGGCATAGAGTAAGCATTGACCATGACAATTCCGTGTCCAGCATGACGTTAAATTGTATGCCCCTGTCCAGCATGACGTTAAACTGTATGCCCCAGTCCAGCATGACGTTAAACTATATGCTTTCCTGTATGACATTAAACAATACATCCCTTTGAACTACGAGGTCTTTGATCCATGTCAAGACATGGTACGTAGGAATCCTCCACGAGGTTCAATCCCACCACCCGTCTTTTATTCACGTCAGGTTACGCCCTCATCCCGCATGACGTTAAACTACATTTCAGTCCAACGGTAAGCCATTGTGACTATTTTGAACTACGAAGTCTTTGATCCATGCCAAGACATGGTATGTAGAAAGCCTCATGAGGTTCAAGCCCACCACCAGTGGACCCCCAGGTTTACCTTCACATCAGTTCACTGAAAAAGCCCTTTGAACTATGAGGTCTTTGATCCATGTCAAGGCATGGTACGTAGGAAGCCTCCCTGAGGTTCAAGCCCATCAACACCCGGACCAAGGTCCTTCTTCACGTTGGTTTGCCGACACCCACATTCATATCCGAACTATGAGGAATTTGATCCATGTCAAGGCATGGTACATAGGAAGCCTCCCTGAGGTTCAAGCCCGACAATCATTGGCCCCGACCGTCTCCGTGTCAGTGCTCCAAGCCCCCATTTTCACCTAAACTATGTGGTCTTTGATCCATGTCAAGGCATGGTACGTAGGAAGGCTTCCTGAGCTTCAATCCCACCATCCACTTGAGAAAAGGCCCTTCTTCACGTCGGTTCTCTGACACACCCCCATCCCGTATGACGTTAAACTGCATCCCAATCCAGCGGTAAACCGTTGTGACACTTCCATCCAATTGTTTTGATACCCCTTCGTGTCAGTATAACATCCCCTTTTCCCGAACTACGTGGACTTTGATCCATGCCAAGGCATGGTACGTAGGAAGCCTCACGAGGCGCAAGCCCACCACCCATTGGGCCAAGGTCCTTTTCGCACCGGTTTTCCAGTGCTCAACCTGAACTACATGGTCTTTGATCCATGTTAAGGCATGGTATGTAGGAAGCCTCACGAGGTTCAAGATCACCACCACCTAGTCATTCCAACCATATTCACGTCGGTTCTTCCAACACCTTGGGCAGCCTAGAGTGTAAGCCCCATGCATCCATCCCAAACTATGTGGACTTTGATTCCCTGCCATGGGGATATGTAGGAAGTCTCTTCGAGACTCAAGACCATCACCACCGCTATCTCCATGACGTCTCCATTTCATCCCCCCTTCACTCCATGCAATTCTCCATCATCCATCCTGATACTTACCTGGGTTGCCACATCCCGATGAGATCATGCCACACCATTCCACCCCACAACATTCGGGAATCAACCCACAGGCTGGGTCCGATATTGTCATTCCCTCAAGGGTGATTACTTGATCTGATCCACTCCAGCTAGTGTTCTGATCAGGCAGATCCATCTCTGCTGGATGTTAAACTTGTAGCATACCCCATGTTAAACATGGGAAGCGGAGGAAAACCTCAGATACATTCCTATAGCATATGATTCCCCACGCTCGATGTGGGATGCCTCGGGCTTCCACACCCTCGAGAAGCCCTATAATAAGGGAAAAAATAAAGACACGCCAATTCCCCAGCGTTCAGACACGTTAATGATGCCTCGACATGACTACTCCCCCGACTGAAGGTTGCTACCCTGACCGGACCCTTTACAATGTCCTGACAGAAGCAGTGTAATTAACTGGCGTCTATGGAAACATGGCACTGGGAAGAGGTTCACGAACAACGTATTAAATCTATGAGGGAGACCCGGACTAGGTGACGAGTTCTGAGGAGGAATCCATGGAAGGAAGAACCGACACCCCATCATCCCGGTTTCGATCAAGAAGCAGACGTCCCTGAATAAAGAGTGGATGCCACCAGCCTTTGGAAAGCGAGAATACAGGGCAACACAAAAGCTGCGCCTGTCGCACCCCAGTGGATGGACGCATGCACCCCGACTAAAGCGTCAGAAACAGAAATGGTGAACCCGACGTGAAATTCTTCTCCTCAATATGGAGACTAGTAGCATTTGATACATTCGTAGATTGACATGTCACCGTATCCAGATATCCGGCGCTGGGTCCCGCCAATAAAATAGCGGTCCTGGCATGAAACTCACCAGAAGTTGGGGCAGTATAATGTGGGGCATTCCGTTCTGCAACATTGTTGGCATGGTTTCCTCTTACTGACCACAGAAGAAGGAATGGCACTGGGGCACTGGTTGTTGATTTCTTTTCCTCACAGTGCTGATGAGTTAATCTCCATGTTTCCCAGGAATCATGTTGATGCTACAGGGACACAATCACTGCCCACCCGCCTACTCAGGGGCATGGGAAATACCAGCATAGCCACTCTGCATGGCTCCATTACTTCCACAATGACGTCTGCATCCACAAGCGTGGGGCGCCCATGCCCCCTCTCCTCATCGGAAGTCATCCAAAGAAGGGTGATTAACGACCTTGTACATTGTTACGAGGAGGAGGGGATAATCACAACTCGGGATATGGCCCGCTTGGATCTGGAGGCATCCAGGCCCCTCCACCAACGCCGCCCTCAAGGGCCGCTCAGGGAGCCCTTGCTCCCCACCCCAACATACAACCGTTTCAGGAGCCTGTCCTCGGAACGCATGGACGACACCCTGCCTTACGCTGATGAGGTGGGTGACGTCCGGATCTGCCTAAACTGAGTCCCAATCCAAGGAATCCAAGAAAGGGCCCCCACACGGCCGTGTCAGCTCCGCCGTCTGACCTTTCCAGAGGAGCAGGTAGGCTATGCGACTACACCACCCGCACCAGCTCGCCGGACCTGACCCCAGTGTTGGGCCCGAGCTGAGGACGCCCGCCAAGGGGTGTCAGTGTCGACAACTACTGTGGCCCGAGCCACCACCGACATATATCATGAATCCCCTAAACACACTGAGCAGGAACACTCTTATGCTCGACTGGGATCGAGGCCCCAACCGCCCCACGGGCAGGTTGGGTTGACTCTCCGGGTTGCAGGCCCGAGTGGTGATCGTCACGGACCAATCTACAGCGATGTCACCCCATATGGAGGCCCTCCCCGTACTACCACTCCACAGAGCGTGGGCCTTCCCCGCTCTAAAGTTTGTCATGGAGGTATGACTCGTGCTACCCCCAACCCGAATGAAGACCTACCTCGTGGCAGTGACACTTGGAGAGAAAGCCTCTCCTGTGCCCACCACACCGGGTATGGAGTCCCTCCAGCTATCGACCATCGATATTAAGGCATTGACAATCCGATCCCTCTTCAACATGGGGATCCAACCTACATTATCTTCACAACTGGAAAGAGTCCTCCTCGCCCTGGAAACCAGAAGGGTGAAGGTGCTGTTCATGGAGGTCCTCCCCACGTTCCCCTTAACATTTTCCCTGGTTCCCCTCACACCCCTACTGTCTCAAGCAGAAGTCGTCTCCGCCCTGGTGCCAGCATGGCCCCGAGACTACATGTTGGAAATCAACCTTGTACTGAAGATCCATCTAGGGGTAGGAGGGCGGGTCGTCGCCGCTACAAGAAGAATCCTAGGAAAGCCCGGGTAGAGATCAAACTGGCCCGCTTCTTGGATTCTGAAGCAGAATGCGACTCGACGTTGGAACCCTCCCCTCATTCCTCCATATCAAGGACTGAGGTAGGAACAAGGCGTGTTAGCCTCATCCTTCTAGAATTAAAATTCCACCGGATTCCTGCCTCTCTTCACAGGTACATCCAAGAGGAGGAAATTGTGGGAATCCCACAGGTTCCGACCGTGCAGTCACCACCGTCGTCACCAGAAGTGCCCTCTACCTCAACCAAAGATCACATAGAGATATTTTGGGGACCGATGGCGGTTGAGAAATAGTGTGACCCATCGCTGGTAGCCGCGATCCCTGCACCAGAGGCTGTGTCTATCAGCCCATCATATCGTGACATTGTGGTCAGGTCACTGCACTCTTCGGAGGATGGCCCGGAATTCGGCGGCCAGTCGGCTCGTTCGCCGTATTCTCTACCACCCAGTTTACTATTCTAGCAGGCCGCCTCAGTACCGCTACCAGTTTCTCAGCCACCTCCTGTTGATGAGTTGGGAAATATGGGGCCAAACCCTGAATCAGGGCCCAGGAGCTTCTGGAACATTCTCGTAGCGGATCATTTCCCGGAGAAGTTCTGGCCCGAGGCAGCATCGAACTTTTGTGCGCCAAAATTCCTCACCCCGGAGGAAGTTGAGTGATTCCATCAAACCCTATGGGCGAAACACTTCCCTCTTCGCTATCAATGGGTTCTGTTCCCTAGGAGCCAAGTACAATTTGTGGAAATTGACGATCAATGTCGTCTGGTCGATTTGGCCGCACACCCCGTGTACCAGCGCCCTGAGTCACCAGGTCACCAGAGCGCTCTCCAACAAAAATGCGTTCAAAGATTCAAGGTAATCTGAAAAATCATCAAGGAAGCTACCCCCCATGTGCAAGTCCATGGATGGGGACAGTATGCCACCCTCCTCTTCAATCCTATCTGGCGGCAGCCTGATTCGTTATGCGACATTGATGACATGCCCCCAAGAAGGGTTGTGGTCCACATGGCTGACATAGTGGAAAAGGAGGACAAGATGGAGTTTCTCGATGGAGGTTTACCCCCTAAGGGTGTACCACCACTGATGGACCCATCGGGGAGGATTACTCGTCAGCAGAGGAACCTTCTAGGCCTCCCTGCGCCCACCGAGTCACTGGTACTTAGTCGGAATGCCGGTAAGGGTAAAGAGAATGTCGGAACAGTCAAGCACTCCGACTTGTCCGCCTCAGTACAGAAGACAGACGGAGACCCCGAAAAGGATGCGTTACACCAGCAACTTGCCGAGAAGAAGAGGCTGGTCGAAGAACTCTTTGCCGAGCGAACTATAGAGAGGCGACCTGACTATGGTGATCCTATGCCGGGGCAGCAAGGGCAGGAAAAAATTCCCCCTGGTGAGATGCCTCCGGGCAACCCTGATCATGCTACCACTGCAGATAGGGCGGAAGCTGGAACTCATGACAAGAGGGCGCGATACGTCTCGCCAAACCCTCCTGAATGGAAAGGCGATCCGAGGAATCCAGCCCAGGTTCCCCCAGCCGCCCCGAGGGCCGTTCCGCTAGTCACTCCATGAGCCATTGAAGCCGTTTACCGTGTCGAAGATACTGGAAATGCACTCATGGTTAGGGATCTCCATCAAGACAGGTACCCCCTCTTGGATGATCCTATAGCATCACTCATCACCCGCCTCGAGGCATTGGAAATGAGGCAGGTGGCAGTCCCACCGGATGGCAAGCCATATCCTGCGTGGGTGGATGATATGCCTGCACCTCTATGTTTTTAGAATCCCACTTTCTTGCCTTTTAACGGGACGGGGGACCCACCGCAACACCTGGCCCACTTTTCCTCCAGTTGTGGCCCCATGTTGGGGACCCTTGCACAGCAAGAAGCCTCCAAACTCCGATGTTTTGTGCAGACATTGGAGGGCCCTGAATTTCTCTGGTACAACCAGCTCCCTATCGGATCGGTGACCGGTTGGGAGGATCTCTGCTGGTAGTTCCTATACTAGTTCAGCTGCACCACATGAAAGACCAGCATCATAGACCTATTCAAGTGAAAACAATGGCCTAATGAGAGAGTCACATACATCATCGCCCGGTGGAAGGGGCTTACATACTCCCTTGACATGCCACTGACTCCAGAGAAATTACTGATGATGTGCTTAGGGAATGTTAAAATAGAACTGTTTCCTTCCATGATCACCCATAACTACCCCGGAGGGTTCCGAGACTTCTCAGATAAGGCTTAGTGCCTCGAGGAAGCTCTCCAACCGACTAGTCCGGTGCGTCTTCTGCCCCATGTGATCCCAGTAAGGAGGGCTTCTAGAGCCTAGCCCACCATGGTGGCCCAAATAGAAGCCCCCCAAGTAGCTAGAATTACTACCAGTGGCATCGGCTCTGCAACCCCGCAGAGGCCCTCCACCTCAAGCGCAGGCTCCTGCCCAGTAGTGATCGCCTCAGAACCGACAGGTTCCCCCGTGCAATGCACCACCACCGCCTAGGCGGGACAATCAGGCTCTGCCTCCTTGGAAGCCCCCTCCGGCCCCTCGTTAGAGCCAGGCTCCCAGATCCCCTTATCTATAAGGAAGGCACCAAACTTACTCATTCAATGAGAATCAGGTCCCCAGTTACTTCCGTAGTGCCCTAGAGCAGAGGATTGTGTGCTTACCCGAGTGCATAAGGCCGGAAGAGGCGAATCTCACCGATCGCCTCAACTACTGCCCCTATTATCAGATCCTAGGGCATACCCTCAAGTAGTGCTATGTGTTTAAAAACTGGCTCCAAGACCAGGTCAACAACAATATAGTCAGGTTGGGCCTGACCCCGACACAGGTGGCGGGTGTCTTTGTCAGGTCAGAAAGCGGCAGCGATGACGAAGGCGACTGGTAGATGGTTCCCAGCCGCGGGACCCAGAAACATGACGATTGGATGGACCATAAAACTGTCACCTGTTCCCATGGTATCATTCAGGCATGCTTGAATCAGCCAAATCCTTCAGAAGATGTGACCATTACCTCTGCGTCGTCATCTCAGCCGACCTCTTCCCAAAATGGCAAGTAGCGGTGGCGCAAGAAGAAGCAACACGCTCCAACACTGCCGTCATCATCCCGCACTCTTGGTGACTTCATTCCCCCTAAGCTGGGGATTCCTCCTAGAATCCACCCAGTGGTGGATGATTCGTCAAGCGACAGTCAGGGGTGTGCTTTGGTTAATACTGTGGAGCTGGTAAATCCCTACATAACTCCCGACGAGGGGGGACGCCAGGCGAGCCTTCCCAACATCCCCAGTCGAAGTCAACGTTAGCAGAAATGCGACCACATAGGTCGTGAAGGCACGATAGCGGGTGCTTTCAGCCAGGCCGTGCACGCTACTGAAACCAGACAGCAGGGCCAGCGCAGATCTTAGCACGCACAACCTCATCTGGTGCCCTCAGATCTACCTCCACCGCTGTTTGTGCTACTAGATCAGGCAGAGCTGTCTTGTTCGTACCACGACCAGTCTTTCCCTTCTATAGGCCTATATTAATTGTCCGGTCCTCATCTAGCAACTACTCTTCATGCATCAACTAGCTGGCAGCAGGATGTACCCAGTACCAGCCAGCCCCCGGTCCAGCCGGCAGGGCCCACCATGCCTCTAATTGCAGAGCGACCTCCTGTAAGAAGAGGTTCGTGTTTGGAACATATGTATGATGTTCTGAAGCACCTTGACGACATTCTATCAAGGCTTTCTATTCTTTAGGCTCTTCGCCGGTCATTTGAAATGCGTAAGGCACTTCCCGAGGCCCTAAGGAGCTCTCTCTAGTTTGATACGGAGGTAGCAGCTGCATAATCCTTCCACGCTGAGGCGATTGAGAATGCAGAATATCATGAAGTTATCTCGTTCTCTGGAAAAGACGAAGACCCTCCCATACAGGGGTACATTCTCCCATTGTACGTCACTGGTCAGTTCAATGGAGTGGAAGTCTGCCGCTGCCTTGTTGACACAGGTTCTGGGATTAACTTAATCATGACTCAGACACTACAGAAGCTGGGTTTGTCTGAGGATGATTTAACTCCCTCCGACCTCAGAATCCAGGGATATGATAGGACCAGGAAATCCCTAGTCGGCGAGATCTACTTGAAGACCCAATTCGGTGGCCTAATTTCCAGTACTGAGTTCATGGTCATCACCCAGGACACCGCGTACAACACACTGATGGGAAGGACATGGATCCATCTGCATACATCAGTCCCTTCGTCGTATCACCAATGCCTCAAATACTCCCTCAATGGTCGATTCGGCGTGCTCCATGGATATGCGTCTCCGTTTTCCTCTTTTGAAGCCCGATATCTGGACGTTGAATATTACAAGAGCAAGGATAAGAAAATCCTGGAAACTGAGGGTGAACCCGCCCCGGTCACAAGTGATCCCTGGGTAGGCCTGGACGACGCCTACATCTTCCCGATCCATCGGTTGGAGGCCACGACCCCCCAACATGGGGCAGTGTTTTGTTGTTTCGGGTACAAGAGGAAGGTATATTCCCATGTCCAAGCGACGACAAAAAATAACCTCGTACTCTTACACCAATGAGGATCAGGTGATCACGGAACCTCCTACCCCTGTATGGTATCGGGATATCAGGCTCATGGCAACGACGGTATGTCATACGTGTCTCTTCTGCCAGGATGGAATCAACCAACTCAGGCCAAAACGTCACTACTGCTTTGATGTCATCAACCGTGGCCCCTTGGGCCGAAGGCCAAATGAGATTGGATCAACAGCCTTCATCACTATGGTCTCAGTAGAAAATGAGTCTTCTGACGTGATGACCACTACCGCTAAGGCTGGCACCAGCCTCCCATCAGAGTCTAGTGGCTCGGAAATGACTCCCCCCGTGGAAGATCCCTCCACAGGTGGAGAAGAGGATCTGGAGGATGATACCCCTACCTTTGAAGAAGGCATCTCTACCACAGTCGATGAACTGGTATAGGTGAACCTTGGTAGCAAGGAAGATCCGAGACCCACATTGATCAGTGCTGCCATGCCCCTCGATGAGCAGCAACAATACATGGACTTTCTCAAACTGCACCATGACGTGTTTTCCTGGAGTTACGACGAGATGTCAGGACAAGATCCCTAGGTAGTCGTCTACCATCTTGGTCTCCCAACAATCCATCACGGGTTCAAACAACCTCCCAGAAAGATGCACCCTTCTCACAGTGCCATGGTTAAGGACGAATTTGATAATCTCATCAAAGAAAACTTCTTCAAGGAATTTCAGTACCCCAGGTGTCTTGCCAACATTGTGCCAGTCAGGAAGAAAAACGGGCAGATTAGAGTTTGCATCGACTTCCACGATCTCAAACGCCACTTCCCGAAGGATGATTTTCCCCTCCCAGTGACAGAGTTGTTGATTGATTCCATGACTAGGTTCCAAGCCCTCTCCTTCATGGATGGGTATTCTGAGTACAACTAGATCCAGATGGCCCCCGAGGATGAGGAGTCCACTGCCTTCAGGGATCCCCAAGGTAATTTTTGTTACTAGGTTATGCCCTTCGGCCTGAAGAATACAGGTGTCACCTATCAGTGGGCCATGCATCGCATATTCAAGCTGATTCTCAGGACACTGGTGGAATGTTACATGGATGATCTGGTGGTCAAATCTCACCAGCACCAGGACCATCTCAAGGACCTTGAGAAAGTGTTCGGCTTCCTCTGTTCCCACCACTTGAAGATGAACCCACTGAAGTGTGCCTTCGGGGTCACCTCCGGGAAGTTTCTTGGCTTTATTGTCAGATACTAGGGCATCGAGATCGACCCGGAGAAGATCAAGGCCATCAACTAGATGCCTCCCCAATCAATATTTGGGAGCTTCGAGGTATCCAAGGCCACTTATCCTACATACGCCGATTCATTGCGAATCTAGCTGGCAAGTGTATGCCCTTTTCCCGACTCATGAAGAAAGGCTCCGCCTATGAATGGGATGAAGAGTGTCAGACCAACTTCGAGGAAATCAAGCATTATCTGCTCCAACCTCTGGTCTTGATGCCACCAGTATTCGGAAAGCCATTGGTTATTTATGTGACCGCCCTGGAACGGTCCCTTGGCGCACTTCTCGCCCAGAAGAACAATGAGGGGACAGAGAACAACCTCTACCACCTCAGCCGCATGTTACTCGATACGTAGACTAGATACTCCCCCATCGAAAAGATCTGCCTTGCGCTCATGTTTTCCGTACAGAAATTGTGGCATTACCTGCAGCACCATGAGGTACAGTTGGTCTCTCGGGTAGACCCACTGAAGTACATTCTGAACTGTCCCATGTTGACTAGCTGACTAGCGCGATGGGAGGTGATCCTCCAACAGTTCGACATCATATTTGTGCCTCAGAAGGCTATCAAAGGATAGGCATTGGCAGACTTTCTAGCTGCCCATCCAACCTCCAAGGATCAGTCCCTGGACCTGGATTTTACCAATGAGGCAATCCTCTTAGTTGATCATGCCATCTCATGCTGGCAAATGAACTTCGACGGTGCCTCCTGGAGCCCCACCGGTAGGAGGCTCAATGATTCTAAGCTCAATAGAGTGGGTTTGGGTATCGTCTTCATCACCCCGGCGTAAGCCGTTCTGCCATACTCATTCCTTTTGTCAGAAGGCTACACCAACAACAAGGCAGAGTATCAGGCTCTCATCACCGGTCTCGAGCTGGCCCTTGAGAACGATGTTCCCCATTTTCATGTGAAAGGGGATTCTGAAATAGTCATCAAGCAGGTCAATGGAGACTATGTTTTTAGGAAACCGGAGCTTATGCCATTTCTGGAGTGCACCCTCCACCTATTGGCCCAGTTCCCTTCTCGGCCAGAGGTTACCCATGTCCCTCGCTCACAGAACGGTCGAGCAGATGCTTTGGCTGGATTAGCTGCATCACTTGCAGAACCCGAGCAGGATGATTTGATCATACATGTGGCACACCGGAGAATCATTTCCCCCTGTCACCCCAGGGGATGAAGACGGCCTACGGGTAAGCCAATTTACCGCCAGACCCTCGATGTTAGGATCCCCAAGGTCTTTAGATGCAGTGGTTGAGGCCACTCCGGACTGGAGAGCACCTTTTGTCGAGTATCAAAAAGTAGTTGTCTCCCAGATGATCAGGCCGAGCGCGAGAGAATCCGATGACATGCACTATAATTTACTATCTAGAGTGGTCCCAGTCTTGAGAGGATCCTCTATAAGTGGGGATTTGATGGTGTTATCCTTTGTTTCATTCAAGGAGTCGAGATTTCTTGGGTCATGCAAGAGGTTCATGCTAGTTCCTGCGGTGCCCACCAGGATGGGCCCAAGCTGTCCCATCAGATCCGGAGATTGGGGTACTTCGGACCCTCTATGATCCATGATTGTATTGAGTTTTCCAAGAGATTCCACGCCTACCATGTTCATGCTAACTTTCTGCATCGGCCGCTAGAGCCTCTCTCCTCCACTAAGTACTCTTGGCCATTTGAAGTGTGGGGACTCGATGTCGTGGGACCATATCCACCAGCGACAGCTCACCAGTGTAGGTTCATCCTAACTGCTACAGATTTCTTCTCCAAGTGGGCGGAGGCAGTTCCACTCAAAAAGGTCAAGGCTCGTTCCATCGTTGACTTCGTGAGATCCAATATCATCCACCGGTTTGGAGTCCCTCACACTGTACTCACCAATAATGACACCAACTTCCAAGCAGCCAAGATGAAGAAATTATACGCCAAGCACAATATCTGTTCAAACCATAACTCTCGCTATCATGCGCAGGAAAATGGGCAGATCGAGGCATTCAAAAAAACCCTGTCCAACATTCTGCAAAAAATGGTTGTTTAGAAGAAGAAAAGTTGGCCGGACAAGCTCCCCAACGCCCTCTGGGCTTATCAGATGACGACTCAAAATTCCACCCAGGTGACCCCATATTCCCTAGTATATGGGGCCGAGGACGTCCTACACATTGAGATCCAGCTTCCATCATTACGCACTGTAGTCTATGACCAACAATTACCAGACAAGGTGGCCGAAATCCATCTAGCTGAATTGGAAGCACTGGACGAGAACAGGCTCCGTTCCCTGCACAATCTGGAAAGGCATCAGAATAAGATGGCCATAGCCTTCAACAAGAAGGTCTGCCTTCGCTCTTTTCTGCAAGGTGACTTGGTGTTGGACCTCCGAGCGCCAATGATCCTTGGTAGAAAATCACCCAAGCTGGAGCCCAAATGGGAAGGAACTTGTATCATTCATAAGGTTTACCCCAATGGAGCATACTCCTTGGTGACCATGGATGGTGAGCGCATAACTCCTCCCACCAATGCCAACTTCCTCAAGAAATACTTTGCCTGAGCCCCATGGTCCTGCACGACCTTAAACTATACGGTCCCGCATGACCCTAAACAGCACATTACGGTCCTGCATGACTTTAAACTACACCACCATCCTGCATGACAATAAAAAACAAAATGGTCAGAGCTCTATGAACTTAAACTAAGATCTCCTTCATCCTCACTACAAGACGTTAAACTGCAAGCTGGTCAGGCCTTCCTGACCGAGGCCCAGCCTCAGGCCCCTTGGCCTTCCTCGACTCAGACTCTCTTATGGTATTGTATGATGTGGTGTGGGATTACGTCCTCATTCACATCAGGTTACCCGCCGTACCATACATATCCCCAGATGAGACGCATCTCTCATCCAGAATGACGTTAAACTGTGCTTCAAGAACTACGTATGGCTTGATTCCCATCCTAATGGGATATGTAGGAATGTTCAGACATCTTGTCTTGAGCCCAGCCCCATGCTTTTCTCTTTAACTGTCCCCCCTGGTTATAGTTTTCTCAGAGGGTCCTCACATGAGGAGTATTCTTCCTTATCCCCACTCATACGGGGATTATAATGGTCGCACCATGTGCTCACACCTGTTCTTCTATCCTCCCACGTCTTCACCACATGACGTTAAACTGCATGGCCTTAAGAACTACGTATGGCTTGATTACCATCCTCATGGTATACATAGAAACACCCAAACATTTCATCTGTTGGCCCCACACAAAAGCGAAAATATTCCCCTCGGGTCAAGATATATGGAAGGTTGCACACCTTTTCCCCAACTTACGTTGAGAAAGCCTCGACCTAGCTGTGCGTCCCCTCCCTTGGAGATGTTTTCCTCTTTCGTATATGGGTACAACTATGCTTCACCCACTCCATGAATGGGATTCCATCACTTTCCTCATCCGGAAGGGCCCATGAATGGTATGGATGCTTAGCCTAAGGGCCCTCTTACCACTTTGGGCCAACACCCTTGAGGATGTCGAGCAACAAGCCGATACAAGTCCCACGTTTTGAACATGGTCAGCGGTCGATGCTCATTTGTTGCTCCCATGTCAGGTCACCATAAGGACGCTGTGTTTCGAACATGGTCAACAGTGTCCCGAATATTTGGGTCCACCCCAAGATGTCCCAAACATCGAGTGTAGTGATTCATTCTGCCCCACCCCGAAGTGACGAAATTCCCTCTGGGTGGTGCCAACAGTTGGGCGCATGGCCTCGATTCTTTTATAGGGAGTGTACGACATGGTGCGGGATTATTTCCTCATTCACGTCGAGCTACTTGCCATTCCGTACACATTCCCTTACCGAGGCCCAGCCTCCGGCCTCTTGGAATTTTCAGGCCCTATCCCAAGTTCTTACATAGAGTGTACGGTGTGGTGAGGGATTATGTCCACATTCGAATCGGTTTTTTCATCATACCATACACCTCCTCTGTCCAGGGAGCCCTATTCCCCGACCTTCATCTTCACTGCAAGACGTTAAACTGCGAGTAGGCTAGTCCTTCTTGACCAAAACCCAACTATCAGGCCCCTTGGCCTTTTCATCCCCCTGGACCAGGTTCTTTCCTACGGGACTGTGCGGTGTGGTGCGGGATTATGTCCCCATTCACGTCGGGTTACTAACCGCGCCGTACACATACTCGTTAGGGTATCCTGCCCCTGGGTATCTTTTATAACTACATGTGGCTTGATTCCCATCCTCATGGGATACGTAGGACCACCCGAATGTCTAAACTTCGGGTCCAGCCCCATCTTCTGAAAATCTTCATCCCACCTTGGCCCCTTGGCCTACCTTTCTAGAGCCACTTTTTTGACCCTTTTCGGTGATTCACCAATGTGCCTAAGGGTACTCTAGTTTAGTTACTTGGAATGTCAGACTCTATTCGGACACGTCCGCACCCGCTTTTCAGGCTTTCTGTTCCTCTTCATCAGGGATTTCATCATCTTTCACACCCAAAGAGACCCCCAAGAATGGCCTGGATACCACGACCAAGGGCTCTCCTACCGTTACGGGACAACGCCCCCGAGGGTTTCGAGCAACAAATCGATAAAAATTTCACGTTGTGAATATGGTCAGTGGTCGATGTTCGTTTGTTGTCCCCACTTCAGGCTAACGCGATATGGAGGTTGTTTTTCCATGGTTAAAAATTATCCTCCATCGCCACACCAACCCCATTATGCCCAAAATGTCAGTTATATAATTCACATCCTTCTCCATCCCCATCATGTCCAAGTAGATCTTCGAAACTCTTGACACTATTCCTCAGTGCGCACTTGCACGTTAGGGGAACAAAGCCGCGTTAAAGGTGTCCTTCGGGGCTTTTCACCGAATTCCCCTTGATGAACGTTCCAGGTATTGTGATAAGGATCTCCCTCCCTTATTTCCCATACCGAGATTAACTCATGTGGGCTTAGGGATTGGGTCGAGGTCTGCGCTTACTTAGAAAGTTTCCATCCACCCACTGTCCGAGCTCTAAGACCATAAACTAAGATCTCCTAAGAGATATGTCTAGATTGGTTCCCATCCTCATGGGATACATAGGAAATCCCAAACCCCCAGTCTATGGGTCTAGTTTGAGTTCAGCTAATTTGTATCTCCTGTCCTACCTTCAGGACTTTGATTGCGGGACCACGTGTTGTGATGTGGGAGTATGTCCTCATTCACGTCAGGTTTGCAATAGCTGCACCATGCACACACCGTCCTAAAAATTATCCCTTTTTCCTATCCCGCATGATATTAAAAGGCACCTTCTAGAACTATGTGTGGCTTGATTCCCATCCTCATGGGATACGTAGGACCACCCGGATGTCTAGACTTCGGGTCCAGCCCCACCTCTTAGAGATCTCTTGATCTCTCGGTCACCTAAGCCCCTTGGCCTGTCCCTCTCCACGAGGGGGAATTATTGGTGTGGTACAGGGTTTTTGGCACCATGCATCCCTTCTCCTGGGAATCCACCATCTCTTGGTCCTCCTCAAGATTGAGTCCCTCGACCCCTTGCAGTGGTTTTCCCATGTGTTAAAAGTACTCTGGTCTATGACCAAGAGTGTCAGATTCAACTTGGCCAAGTTCCTTCCATTTGTCAAGCTTCGTGTTTCCCTTCATTTGGGCTTTCATCATCTTTCACACCCGGAGGGACCCCCAATAATGGCCTGGATACCACGCCTAAAGGCCCTCCTACCATTACGGGCCAACGCCCCTGAGGGTTTCAGACAAAAAATTGATACAAATCCCACGTTGCGAATATGGTCAGCGGTTGATGCTTATTTGTTTGTCTCCATTTCAGGCCAATGCAACAAGATGCTGTGTTACGAACATGGTCAGCAGTAATCCTCTGTCGTCACGCCATCCCATTCAGGCCTCAAATGTTGGTTGCATGATTCACGTTATGTTCCACTCCATCATGTCTAGGTGGAATCCCGACACTCTTGGTGCTATCCGCCAGTGCATCTTTGCACATTAGGGGGGAAAAGCTGCAATACGGCATCCTTCAGGGCTCCCACGGTCCGAGCTCTAAGACCATAAACTAAGATCCTCATTAAGGTATATGTTCGGCTCGATCCTTGTCCCCACGGGATGCGATGGGTCACCCAGACATCTTTTCTCCGAGTCCAGCTCTGCTGGAGGCTAGTTCCTCACGCCTCTTTCCTTTTTACCCCTATTTGGGCCCCTTGGCCCGAGGTTCCTGTCTCGGAATTGTGTACGGTGTGATGAGGGATCATGTCCCCATCCACGTCAGTTATGTTTCATGGCGCAATACACATTCCACGACTAGCATCGTCTCTGCTACATCTGCACTGCATGATGTTAAAATGCATGCTTGGTCCTATCACACGACCCTAAACTATGACATTATCATCCTGGCCGCACGATGAAAAACGGAACTACATTGTGATGACCCCATCATAGGGGACATCACATTGGGTATTGGTCATGTGCCATGCCATTTGTCAATGCCTATCTTGTCTTGATTCTTGTGGCGACACCAGGTCTTGTTACCTTAGGACTGTTGCTTCACAAAAAAACCCACTCACCTAAAAGAACAAACAACATTTATCAAATTCTGCTTCTTTTAGTGTGAGGGAAAATCCCACACTCCCCTTTTTTTCCCTGGAACTGGTACCTTACCGTGCCACCTTCTAGAACTACGTATGGCTAGATTATCATCCTTATGAGATACATAGGAGCGCTCGAGAACTTCCCCGCTGGCCCAGCCTAACTTCCGTGTTCGGTCCCTCGACTCAAGCACTTCCCTAGAGAACACATGGTAAGTTGGTATTATGTCCCCATAGTCGGGTTTTGTAACCACCTTACCATGTGTCCCCTACTCTCCTTACCCCTACATGGTCTGAACTCTAAGACCTTAAACTAAGACCCTTTCATGAACTACGTGTAGCTTGATCCCCAATCTCATGGGGTATGTAGGAACACCTTTTCAATTTGATTCAGGCCCAGTTCAACTCTCATTTTCGGTCCCTCGACCTAAAACCTCCCCCCCGGGATCATGTGGTGGTCGGAACCTCCGGTTCCCATTCACATCGGGTACTTGAGTTACCCCACCACGTGCCTCCTGTGTTTCCTCCCATCCATGGTTCGAAGTCTACGACCCTAAACTAAGATCTCCCTATGTGAAGGGAATTGACTCCCTCTATCTAATACGTCTCTTTGTCATATCCAATGCATTTTGACAAAAATCCCAAAGTGTGGAATTTTCATGGAGACATCCTCCCATTCCATGTCCAGGCTTTGTGAGCTCACTATTTGGATCCCCATCCTCTTCCATATCCAAAAGGACCATTGGACGACATGGATACTAGGATTAAGGGATCTCCATGGATGCTAGGCCTAAGGGCTCTCCAATCGTTTCGGGCCAATTCCCATAAGGATCCCTGACGACATTTGCGACATGATCCCGTGTTTCGAACATGGTCAACGGTCGACCCTCATCTGTCTGTCTCCACTCCAGGATAACATGATGTGGATGCTGCGTTTTCACCATGTTCAATAGTCATCCTACATCGTCACGCCACCATCATTGTGATCCAAATCTCGAGCTTCATGATTCACACATTTCCACTTCCTTATGTTCAAGTGAAATTCCAACATACTCGGCTCTACCTCTTTGCACATCTAGGTGCGCCACATGGACGTGTTAACATCATTGGGATAGTATTCACTGAGCATCCCTTCGACCCAACATGCCCCTTCTTGGGTCGGGAAAGTTCTCCATTACTTCTTGTTTCCCACATCAAGCATGAATCACGTGGGATTAGTAGTTTTGGTGGGATATGTACCGGCGCAACCAGGCTTCTCTTTGTCCCACATGAAATTAAACTGTTCTTCCAGAACTACGTGTGGCTTGATTCCCATCCTCATGGGATACATAGAGACACCCTAGTATTTTTCCTAGGGTCCAGCCCACAGGAATCATAAGTCATGTTCCTCCCCATTTCCGGCCATGGCCTGAACCCTCGTGGGGAACCATCAAACTATAAATATGCCCTGAACAAGTCTAGGATGCCCCAATATGACATTGGGAAGCGACAGACCCCCTCACCAGAGAGGCCTTGTATGATAGGAATGGTCTATGATCAAACTGATGTGCCCATCTAGCGTATTCCTACCACAATGGCGTAATTTCAGGAGTATGGGATTCTGTTCGAACAAACCATCACTCTATATCCAACGCTTTGCGTTCCCCTTGATTTAGATCCTCATCCTATTTCACATTTGGAGGGACCCCCTAACAGTATGGATGCCTAACCTTAGGTCCACCTGCTGTCCTGCGCCAATGTTCCAGAAGACTAATCATGTTTAGAGGGACCCCCTAATAGTATTAATTCTCGACCTATGGTCCACTTGCTGTCCTGGGCCAACTCCCCGGAAGAATGATCGACGATATTTGAGTTAGGCCCCATGTTGTGAACATGGTCAACAGTCATCCCTCATTTGTTGTCCCCATTTCAGGATAACACAGTAAGGATACTGTTTTTCTACCATGGTTGAGGGTTTTCCTTTATTGTCATTCCACTCTCACAATGTTCCAAATCTTGTGTATCGTGATTCACACTTCCCATTCCCACCTGTTCAGACCGATTTCAGCACCCCCAACGTAGCTTCTTGATGGGAAATCAGGTTTTAGAACTTGGAAAAATTTCAGGTCTGGCCGCAAAGCACGTTCGTGGAGCTCCTTCAGGGAGATCGGGCGCAAATCCAAGATGTGGAGCCTGGCCCCGACTTGCAAGCAGATGTTCGCTTGGCACAATCGCGGAGTCAGAGACTCGTGGATCACCATGAAGCTCGTTTCGCGGTGAGTAGACGCGGAGTACGTGGAGATTCACGAATCGAGAGCACTAAAGGACAAAGTCGTGGAGAACGAAAAATACAAGAGAGGTCGACCCCCCTATTTATAGGCGGCGACCTCGGAGCTTCGCGGCGTGTTCCTCCCACGCATAGCTTCATGGCGCGTCCAAACCGCGCGGTCCTCCGTCATCCTCGCGCACCCTCTTCATGAGTCAACACCGCGAACTGCCGCAAATTTTGGCGATTTCCCTCAGAATTTGACCCTTGATCCCTCCACGGCTCCAAGTCTGAGGGGGGGAATTTGTAGGCGCCAAAAATATTGGGAGAATAGAAATAAGAAAGAGACCTTGCGCCCTGCCTCGTGAAGCCCTAACATAAAGCCCCCCGAGCAAAGCGGCCGCCGTGAAGCACCAAAGGCAGTAACGCTCTACGAACACCCTGACGTTCGCGAGCCCACCGCGAAACACTAGAGGCAGTAATGCTCCGCGAATGCCCTGAAGCTCGCGAACCCGCCGTGGAGCAGAGGAGGCGGTACCTTTCGGCGAATCCGGTTGACGTTCGCAACCTTCCGTGAAGCACCGATGCCCCCATCACACCGCGTGAGATTTGCTTCGCCGCGCCCCTTGCCTATAAATACCGAGCTCCCCCTGAGCTCTCCAGACTGACGATTATACCTTTTGGCTTCAAACTCCCAAATTGTGAAGCACTCTTCGCTCTGGGAATCATGAGCTCCGTGAGGTATTTTTGGTTCGCGAGAGGCCTTCGCCTTGTCTCGTTTTGAGCCCCTCTTCCGAGAGGGATGCCATTTGTGAAGCCTAAGGGAATTTGTGAAGGAAAGGGATTCCCAAGGGAACCCGGGCAGTCGCGGAGCGTTTAGGATTCCTGAAACACCCATCCTATACACGTGACCCACATGCCAAGGCAGGGTCACTATACTTCATGAAGCACACTACTTCACAACACCTTTCTTCGCGAGGCACCTCTGCTTCGTGAGGCAGTGCTCCGCGAACACCTTTCCACTTCACGAAGAACCTCCCACTCGCACCTATGCACCATGATAAGTCCAAGGCACTCCACTTTGCGAAGCACACCCCTTCGCAAGTGTCCTCCACTACGCCTAGCAACCGAGCTCCATAAGGCCCCTGCCTGTGGACCCCTATGCTTGGAAATTCCTCTTCCCATGCGACCCTCCACGTTTGTACGATGTGATTTAAAAGTCCCCTGGATGACACCACCCACAGCGTTGCTTCGCCTAATTTTTCTTCGCATAGTCACACTAATGGTTATTGCTTCTTTGCATAGCCACACTAACGTGGACCCCTCGATGGTTCGCGCTACGACCCCCTGTCTACACGGCCTTGCTGGTACCTTCCCTCCCACTAGGAGCCAAGGGTACCAGTTATGTAAGTCCTAGGGGTGCGAAGTGAGCCCACCTCATCTGAGCTGCAGGATGTTAAACTTCCGAGCACCTCGTCCTCAACACATGACGTTAAACTAAGACCCGACCTCGTGCCTCGCACGTAGGGTCCCCCCATCTCAGAAATTATTTATGCCCTCTGGTCCCCACAGGGGATGATATCCTCTCTCTGGGAGTGGAGTTTGTCAACAGGGAAGGACATCCCACCTTGGTGTAAGCCCCCTATCCCCTTTTGCGGAAGGTAACAACCATGCACCTCCATACTTTCTAACAGCCAGGGCCAGTGGACGACATGATAGGGAATGAGGCACTTCCTTCCTTCGATCCCACATCCCTCTCCCCTTGTGATTTGTCACTCTCGGGCCTCCATCCTGGAGTAAGTCTCAGCACCATGGGCCGCCTAACGCATAAGCCCCCCTTCACTTCTCACGGACGCACCTTTCGTGAATGTGATTGTCATGTCTCTACTGCCTATTGTTTCACACACCGAGCACGAATCACGTTGGCTTAGAGTAAGAATTGACCATGACAATGCCTCGTCCTGCATGACGTTAAACTATATGCCCCTGTCCTGCATGACGTTAAACTGTATGCCCCTGTCCAGCATGACGTTAAACTGTATGCTGTCCCGCAAGACATTAAACTATACATCCCTTTGAACTATGAGGTCTTTGGTCCATGTCAAGGCATGTTACGTAGGAAGACTCCATGAGGTTCAATCCCACTTCCCGTCGTTTATTCACGTCAGGTTACGCACTCGCCCCACATGACGTTAAACTGCATTCCAGTCCCATGGTAAGCCGTTGTGACTATTTTGAACTACGAGGTCTTTGATCCATGCCAAGGCATGGTACGTAGGAATCCTCATGAGGTTCAAGCACCCCACCAGTGGACCCCTAGGTTCACCTTCACGTCGGTTCACTGACAAATCCCTTTGAACTACGAGGTATTTGATCTATGTTAAGGCATGGTAAGTAGGAAGCCTCCCTGAGGTTCAAGCCCGTCACCCACCGGACCAAGGTCCTTCTTCACTTCGGTTTGCCGACACCCGCATTCATATCCGAACTACGAGGACTTTAATCCATGTCAAGGCATGGTACGTAGGAAGCCTCCCTGAAGTTCAAGCCCAACAATCATTGGCCCCCACCATCTCCGTGTCAGTGCGCCAAGCCCCCATTTTCGCCAGAACTACATGGTCTTTGATCCATGTCAAGGCATGGTACGTAGGAAGCCTTCCCGAGGTTCAATCCCACCATCCATCTGAGCCAAGGTCCTTCTTCACGTTGGTTCTCCGACACACCCCCATCCCGCATGACGTTAAAATGCATCCCAATCCAGTGGTAAGTCATTGTGACACTACTATCCAGTTATTCTGATACCCCTTCATGTCAGTATAACAGCCCCTTTTCCCAAACTACATGGACTTTGATCCATGCCAAGGCATGGTACATAGGAAGCCTCACGAGGTGCAAGCCCACCACCCATTGGGCCAAGGTCCTTTTCACGCCAGTTTTCTGGTGCTCAACCTGAACTACGTGGTCTTTGATCCATGTGTAAGGCATGGTATGTAGGAAGCCTCACGAGGTTCAAGCCCACCACCACCTGGTTGTTCCGACCATATTCACGTCGATTCTTCCAACACCTTGGGCAGCCTAGAGTGTAAGCCCCACACATCTATCCCAATCTATGTGGAATTTGATTCCATGTCACGGGGATACGTAGGAAGTCTCTTCGAGAATCAATCCCATCACCACCGCCATCTCCACGATAGCTCAATTTCATTCCCCCTTCACTCCATGCAATTCTCCATCATCCATACTGATCCTTACCTGGGCCGCCACATCGCGATGAGATCATGCCACCCCATTCCACCTCACATCATTCGAGAAGCTGCCCATGGGATGGCTCTGATATCGTCATTCCCTCAAGGGGGATTCCTCAATCTGATCCACTCCAGCTGGTGTTCTAATCAGGCTGATCCATCTCCAATGGACATTAAACTTGTGACATACCCTGTGTTAAACATGGGAAGCTGAGGAAACCCTCAGATACATGCCTATGGAATATGATTCCCTGCACTCTATGTGGGATGCCTCAAGATTCCGTGACCTCGAGAAGCCCTATAATAAGGGAAAAAAGACAGACATGCCAATTCCCTAGCGTTCAGACTCGTTAATGATGCCTCGATGTGACTACTCCCCCGACTAAAAGTTGCTGCCCTGACTGGACCATTTGGAATGTCTTGATAGAAGCAGTGTAATTAACCGGCGTCTACGGAAACATGGCACATGGAAGAGTTTCATGAACAACGTATTAAATATATGAGGGAGACCCGAACTAGGTGAAGAGTTTCGAGGAGGAATCCACCGAAGGAAGAAATGACATCCCCTCATCCCTGTTTCGATAAACGAGCAGACGTCCCTGAATAAAGTTTGGATGCCACCTGCCTTTGGAAAGAGGGAATGCGGGGCAACAAAAAAGCAGCGCCTGTCGCGCCCCAGCGGATGGACGTGCGCGCCCCGGCGAAAGCGTCAGAAATAAGGTCAGATTATCTCCTTGATATATAGGCCCTTTTGAGATACTGGAATGAGTTGGAGAGGTGGCGTATTGGTTGGCACTACCACCACAGTTTAGTTCGGTGCATAATGTGTTCCATGGATCTCAGTTGAAAAAGTAATGAACTGATCCTGACCATGTGTTCAGATGGGATCACGTTGACCTAGAGTCGAATGCTTCATTGGTACATATCCCAGTACAGATTGTGGATACGCAAGAGAAAGTCTTGCCTAGAAAAAGCAACGGTATAGTGAGGGTTTTGTGGCAACATGGTCAGAATCAAGAAGAGACTTGGTAACGCGAGAAAGAAATGAAAGAGTAGTGTTCAGAACTCTTTCAGGCAAGCAATGGTTTTCTACATTCTTGGGATGGAAAAGCCTATGGTGGGGAGAATATATTACCCTTATTTTATAGTAATTAACCCTTATTTTATGCTTTTTAAGTATATGAACATAAGAGAAATGGTTGGGAAGGTTTGGAGACTTTTAAAGGGTCAAAAGGAAAAAAGGTGGTGACGTATGGGCTTCGCATGGGTTGCCCAAACTATGCAGAAGCCATGCAGGCGGTGTCACCTTGGATAGAGGAGACCACACGGTGTGCGCACAGTTTGGGAAAACTGTGCGAGGAGGCCATGCAGAGCACCCCTTCCAAGTAGTGACTACCACACGGTTAGCGCATGATTTGACTAACCGTGCGGACAAACCGTGCGCGAAGTCAACTTAGATCCTATTTTTAAGTATCTAATCTAATTTATCATTAAACCCACTCATTTTTGCTCCTAGATGGCCCTAACTTGGGATTTCTCTCTGGTGAAGGTGGTAGAACACTTACCAGGCGTTTTGGAAGCGGTCTGGAGGTTTTCCTTGGTGTTTAGAGGTCGGTTGACCGAGGTAAGTATCATTTACATTAGTTTTATTAGATCTCCTTCTCCCCTCTTGATGGATCCTTAGATCTACACCCAAGGTGGGTAGATCTAAGGTATTTTATGACTTCTAAGTTGTGTTTTGGTCTTGTTGGTGTTAGGGGAAGGAATCTAAGGTGGTCTCATGGTGTTTCGACCCGATTCTTGGTTGGTTTATCCTATTTTGTTAAGGTAGGTGGCTTCACTCTTGACTCCTATTGTTAGAATTGATTGGATTAGTTTCAAATTGGATTATTTGGATGTAATTGATTGTGAAAAGTATGGAATAAATCTTCTTTAGTGATGATTTATGGTTTTGATGGAATTGTGAAATCTTAGTGAATTGTTGTGAAAAGTGATTTGGATTTTTGAATTTTAAATGTCAATTTTAAATTATGGATTTTCTGAAATGGGAAATGGTTTGATGAAATATGGGGTTTCAATAAAAATGGCTTTTTTATTAAAATGGTTTGAATTAGGTGAACACAGTTGGTTTTGATGGAAATGGTTTTCAATAAATGGTGTTTTATTGAATGGATGGTTTTGGCATGATTGTTGTGAATGTGTGGTGGGTGTTCATGTTGCATATACGAGGCTTGGTTGAAATAGGACCTTGTTCATGGTGCCAAACATTTAATGGAACATGTGACTTTTAATTATGAGTCTTGGTTGAAATATGACCTTGCGCTCAGTGCCAAAGGTGTAATGGCACATGGGAAACAATTACCTTGTAATGACTTGGTAGATCAATGGGAAACCGCTCATGATTATGGAACTGTCATAACGAAGCATGAATGGTTGATTTCATGGGTTTGTGAAATGGTTGGGTTTCCAAAAAGGGGTATTGTGAAATGGTTTGAAAGCTTATTTGGTTATTTTTCTAAAAATAATTAACTTATTGGAAATTGGTTTCAAATTCACTTAGATGTTTTTGGATATGATTGGTTGTGGAAGCTTGTTTATATCTTGTTATAAATTGTTTTGAGAAATTGTTTTATATAAAATGATTTATATAAATGTTGGATAACTCTTCTATCCTAGTGTAATAAGTAGAGAAGTCATTGGGAGAAACCTACTGAGTTTTATACTCACCCCTGCTTTTTCACTTTGGTGCTTTTGTAGATGTCATTTTCCGAGACATAGGTAAAGGGAAAGCATCTTATTGATAGTGGTTTTTGGTGATTCTTGGGATATGTGGTGGTGGTTGGTGCATGGAGCTCGGAGTGGAGCCTTGGAGTGTGTCTTATCTTGTTTTGGTTCTTTGTTTAGTCTTCCGTTTGGTACTCAGATATTGTGTAGGTTATGTATTGGTTGTGGAACAATGTAGTTCTCTTTTGGTAATGAATGGGTTGGTTGTTTCATTAGCATGCATAATATAGTAGTTGTGAGTGATGTTTTGGTTGGTTTTACTCAAAAGGTAAATCTTCCCCCCCTTTCATTGAAACCCTTCAGCATTTATTTCCAGCCTTTGGCGCCTTGGGGATGTTGCTTAAGGCCTTGTAATTACTCGTTGTACTCTCAAGACAATGAGAATTGGTGGGTCATTACAGGTTATCCTTTTAATTGTTTTTAACTTTTAATTGGACCATGTTTTTATCATTTAATCCAATTTTGGTTATTGGAAGTAATTTCACATTGAAATTTGATATAAACCCATGTTAGTCTTTTGATGGTTTTTACTTTTAAAAAAATCTGTTTTCTCATTTTGACAATAGGGATTAATTTTAAATATATTACCATACCATTTTTATTTTTAATTTGGAAAAATGGGTTCCATATTTGGAATAAAAAGGTCTAAATTATGTAAATAAGTCCCTTTTATTTTTTGAAATTATGAATAGTAACATCAGTAATTATTTTTATTTACCACAGTTAAAGGGTAAATTAGGTAAATAATGGTTCAAATAATATTATAATAATATAAAAATACACTAGAACTTGTACTAATATTATTGTATGAGATATTTCTAATCCATAAAAATATTATCATGAAAATTTGGGCTTGGGAAGCAACTTGGGTGTGATTATGACACTTATAAATTTTAAATTAAAGTTATAGAAAATATTCTATAAACAAATATATTCTTACTAAAACAATATTAATTTGGGATTATATAAGTGATATCTTCATCTATAAATAGTAATTAGAAATATATTTTTTTTCCTACATCATGTTATTTTATTTACAAATTTTAGACATTATATAATTAAATTTATTTACGACACAATGATGATGGAGTGTTTTTCTTATTAAGGAATGAATCAAATACATGATATTATAAATATTAAAATAAATATTAGTTGACATAATTTATGTCATACAAAAATTTTCTAGGTGAATATAAAATTTTAGAATACTATTTAATTCTTTGGTTTGAAGTAACCTATCTTTTTAGATTTTATTTAAATTCAATAAAATGAATAGTGTAAAAATTAACATAATTGATGTTTTATAAAAATAATAATTTTTTAAATTTTTTAAAAATACTAAAAATCATTTAAAATAATTGAGTGACTTTGATAAGGTTACAAGGTTCATTAAGTGTTCAGTTATGGGAAATTTACCTAATATAACTAAACTGAATATCCTCTTAATAATTAAAATGTTGTTACTATAATTAAAATTACAAGAAAATAATTAAGGGTACACCAAAAAGATAATGTTTAAACTAAAATAAATACATGTCTAAAAATTATTGGATTAGAGTATTTCTAATCATAATTATCTTATATTATACATATCTCATGTTATAATCATTTGGAGAAAATAATAAATTTATATTAATTTAATAATTTAAGAGTTTCCAATGGCGCCCCTCTATTCTCCTATAAAATGGTCCCATCTCTTCTCAAACACTCACACTTCATAAAGAATTTTATTTGGAAAATATATATGGAAAAGAGTCATATAATCCATACCCACATTCTTGAGTCCTTGTTTTAGGTAGAGTAACATTTTAGAGGTGTTAAAGTGTTCTTCAAAGTTGCTCAAGCGAAGAAGAGGTATCGTTTTTGTAATAGTTTCAATTTTATTCCTTCTTACAGTTAATCTAAATATTCTTATTACAAGATGAAATAAAAAATCAAATACCCTAAATATACTAAGATGTTATTATGTTAATATTATCCCCTAAATTCATCTCTACTTCAATTAAATGTGAAAGGAATTAATCATTCCTGCGTATGTATGAATTATCACCTCCATGAAATGATTTAGTTCATTTTCCATTATCATCTATCAAGATCATTTATAATGATATAATTAATTTTAATATGTTATATTCAAGAAATATTTATCATTTTAAAATAATAATATTTCAATTATTTTCTTACCTTCCATACAGAAAAAAATAACATCGTTCGTGTGTACATGTGAACTATCACCTCCACGAAGCGATGTGAATTGTTTTTATTCACTACATAACTTGTATGATATATATAAGTATATTTAAATGATTAATATAATTATAATAATATTTTTATCATTATATAAGGAAAAAATACTAATTAACTTATTTTCAAAATGATCAATGAAAAATGAAAATGTTACTCGTGCGTACATATGACCTACCGTCTCCATAAATATAACATTGTTCATTTTTAATAATCATGATTAATGTTTTGATTTAAAATGTATGATTAATGTATAAAAGTGATGATTATATCATGAATACAATTTTGGAGATGATGTACTTATGACCACATGGACTAGTGACATCAAAACCATGTTCATTTTCAATTCTTGTACCAAATATTGATAAAACATCTGATATGAACATAAATAATTAAGTAATTTATATAACATGGAAATAAGTGATAAAAAAGGAATAATAAAATTGAAAAAGGTTCTCAAGAAATTATAAATTAATCTATGTTTATTATTCATGAATATCAATATTGTATGTGATGAGTCAAACTCATGGTAAGGGACTTCGTGTCAATCTCTTTTCTTTGAGGCATATTTTGATAATATACACCACATTATTTTATAAAAGTATATTCAATCCCTTTGAATATTAATTTCATTAAATTGTTTCCAAAAAAAAATCTTTTTTATATGAATCATTTTACCAAATGACAAAAGGAATGTTTTTTTAATATATGTGGCGAAAATAACTTTTCCACTATCATGAACATTATTTGGTATTTTTATTCCTCTACAAGCCGTAATGTTTTTAAAATAAAATTAAAAACCATGTTTCCTTTTTAGGTATTTTGGTATTGATAATGGTATTGATAATGGATTGATTATATCAGTATATTAAAATGATATCTTCTGATTGCAAAGAGGAAAAGTTATTTTTCCATTATGCTTGTTAATGTGTTATGATTATGTTATGGTTATTGGGTATTACTTATGTATATGGGTGGTTCCATGATAAACCAAGGGTGGGGTGAACCCGTGATAGCTCTATAATGCCTTGGGTAATGATATGGACTTAAAAGATAACGTTTTTCCTAAGATATATAGGGAGTATACTGTGATGGTTATTCCACAATGTAACCTTTAAGGTTACTCCCTATGTAGTTCTGAAAGCTACAATGTATGTATAATATGGATGCCACCAGTTAGCATTATGATTTTATGTTTCTATAGTGTTTTTTAGGATTCTAATGATTTCATGGGTGTACAAATATTCATGGAATAATTTTTTTATTTACTTAGTTTATATCCCTTACTAAGCATTTTGTGCTCATCCCATGTTTTTTAAAATGTTTTCACAAGGTATAAGTATGAGTAAGAGAAAGGAAGAAGTCAAGAAGATTTTTTTTTCAAGAATAGACATCATTTTTATTTTTAAAAGGGTTTCCTTTGGTGGAATAAAAGGATACTGTTTTGTTAGTATCCTATTGTATGATTATGTGATGATATGTATAAATAGTGGCCTAATTCTCTAAAACTCTAAACCTAAAAATATCATCAATTTAAATTCTGGAAATAAATTAAGATTATGAAATGTTCAAGGTTGGGTACATAAAGTAGTGGTGTATTTAAATTAATAATTAACTATAAAACATATAGAATAATACAACACATGAAACTTATTATCTTTCCCAAGGCCTAAAAAAGATCTATTAGATTCATTACTAGCATGAAACATATCTTTATATAGACACTTCTAAACAAGGTAAGTTATGATGGGTGACAAAGTGAGTTTTTATTTAATGTGATTGAATGATTCAAAACATTTTTAATCTAAAAATTATGAATCCTTTTATAGTAGAGAGAAAAGAGGCTTTGTGATTTTAGAGAAATCATATATGAATATCTATTAAAATACAACATGACCATTAAAAATACTAAAACCTTTGACAGTCATAGGATATGGAAGATTATATATTACCTCTATCATCGAATTATCAAAATCTATACCCCTATTACATACCTTGTGACCAAGTAAAATTTCATTAGTAGCCATAAATTAAAATTTCTCCCAATTAAGAATATTATCAGTCTCTAGTAATATATCTAAAAAAAAATTAATTTATGAAAATAGCTCTCAAAATTATTTATATAGATGGAGAAATCATCCCCAAACACCACTATGATCCTCTTAATCATATTTGAAAATATTAGCATAATGCTTATTTGAAAGGTATCTGTTGAACTATCTAAATTAATGGGAATTAACCAGTAAGAAAATTTCCTAAAGGGGAATGTGGAAGTAGTTTTTTCCTTGTATTTTGGGGATAAAAATATCTAATTGTACCTATAATAGCCATCAATAAATTATAAAAATTCATTCACGGCTATACTCTAAAGAATTTTTTATGAAAATGGAATAGTAAAATGATATATCCTGGTGAAAAAATTATTCTTCTTATATTTAATATAGACTCTCCACTTGGTATCTTTTCTAACTTTAATTTTTTAATTTTTATCACTTATAGAAATAGGGAAACCACCCTACTTGGGAACTATTTATATATGGATAGACCAATTAAAATATATGATGGGGTAAATTATATCTTCATTAAAATACTAATTAAATAATATTTAAAAAACTTATCTCATTTTTGAATTTAATCATCATTGAACCTCATCTCTCAATTTATCCTCCAGTTCCATAAGGATTCTATGCATATAGAATGAAGGAACAATTACTTTGATGTTAAAAATGGTCCATCCAAAATAATTTTAATCTTTCTCAATAATATTAATAGATTTTCCTCTTCATTTTTATCTATTTTTGTATATATTATGATATTAAATTATGAGTTTTTACTAAAAAATGAATAGTTTTGTTGTGATGGAAGGTGTTTAAGCTCAGGCTGTGGTTCCCCTTTATTATATTATAAAATACAAGGACTAGGATTCCAAAGATATTTAACATGTTTCTTAAAGTGAGTTTTAAAATTTAATAGGATCTAAATTTCAAGATCAAAATTAAAGTTTCCCCATTTTTATCAAAAGTGGAAAACTGTCAACATTATGTTTCCATATTTGGTTTGAAAATGGATTTTTTACAAAATTTATAAGTTTTTTTTACAAAATCAACACATCAAATATATAAAAATTTTCTCAAACTTTTTCTAATATATTAAATATATTCTAAATATAAAATATAAATTTTCTATAATAAGGATAAAAAAATTAACTTTTAAAAATATTTTAAAAATTTAAATAGTGTTGTTATCTAGCACTTAAATAGTACCTAGATTTTAATTTTTAACACTTCCAAACTATTAAGAAAATTAATCCCATCATCCACATGAGTTTCTAAAATTATTGTTTGTTTATAAAATTCATTCTAATTGAATCTTTAATACTCTACCTTTACAATTTTCACTCTTGAGAAGTTCTCAAAAAAATTTAGCTTTTTAACATGTTAAATGATGTATAACTCTTGATGTTTCTCACCAAAAAAAATAGTACACTACTGGAAAACTAACCTATACCAACGGTTTGGAACTGTTGGTATAGGCCTCCAAACCATTAGTATAGCCTATACCAACGGTTTGGAGATCTGTTTCCAAATAAGCCATAGGGATAGGTCTATACCAATGGTTTTCCCAAAACCATTGGTATAGACCTATCCCAACGGTTTTGGAAACTGTTGGTATAATTAATATGAAAATCTATACCAACGGTTATGGAACCGTTGTTATATGTATTTCAAAAAAAAACATTCTCTAGGATTTGATCCCAGGACCCCTAGTTTATTATTCAACGACTTAACCACTAACCTAACATGACTTTTGTGAATATAATTTCATAAATATATATATTTATTCTCATAATGATTTTAAATTTTGATTTATATAATGTTCTGGGTAAGAAGAAATGATAAAAAATCAAAGGATCTATACCAACGGTTGTCAAAACCGTTGGTATAGGCCTATACCAACGGTTTTGACAACCGTTGGTATAGATTTTGATTCTGGATTTTGATTTTGGGGTAAGGTTATTTGTGGGTGACCTTTCCCAACGGTTTTGGAAAACCGTTGGGATAGGTATACCCTTTCCCAACGGTTTTGGCCAAACCGTTGGGAAAGATGTCCACAAAGTGGATAGGTATACCCTTTCCCAACAGTTTTGGCCAAACCATTGGGAAAGATGTCCACAAAGTGGACTTTTCCCAACGGTTTGGCCAAACCATTGGGAAAGGGTATACCTATCCTAACGGTTTTCCAAAACCATTGGGAAAGGTGGCCACAATGTGGGCTTTCCCAACGGTTTGGCCAAACCGTTGGGAAAGGTGGCCTGAAAGTGGGATTTCCCAATGGTTTGGCCAAACCGTTGGGAAAGGGAACATATACCAATGGTTTTTATGAACCGTTTGTATAGAAGCGTTGGGAAAGGTTAGATTTCTAGTAGTGGTATGTTGTCATTATCCTGTATTGATAAAAACTAATTCCATGGATGAGAAGGACCGAAAAAAATAATATGTACTTATTGTTCATAATATATATTTTTAATAAGAAAAATAAATAACTAAGAATACCTTTCCCACTCCTATAAGTAGGTCACTAACTCTTCCTAAAATATTTCTAAAAGATCAGTCATCCAATTGTAAAATCATAGTGGTAGGTTGTAGTTATTATAATCACAACCATTGAAATATTGAGAAAATAAAGAAAAGTTTTCTATCTCCATGGTCAAAAATAAATTTCAAATGTCAATTATTCCCTATGGTGAATGGAATGAAAAATATCCCAAGACTGTTATGTTTTGGTGGGATTTTGTTTTGAAAGAGAGCACTGCACTCTTCAATGAGGTTATAAATGGAAAAAAATTCCAATTTTTTTATTTAAGAAAATATTTTTGAGATAGTTCAGATATTAATAAATCTAAAGTGAGGCATAGATAAAAATAATATCCACTTTATGCTAATCGAAAAAGATATGAAATTGGAGATACATATGTTTTTGTGTGTGTTTAAACCATTAAGGGAAATAAATTGATGAGTAAAAATTGAATAAAATAAAAAACATTATCTCAATTCCATCTACATTATTTTGATTCAATTTTAACATTTTAATGTCTTTTTATACTTGTTTTTTGTTAGAATTGGTTGAATTTTTGTAGTTTCTTCCACTCTTCCAGAGTGAGTGTCACCCATATTTTAGTGTACTAATTCTTCTAGTTTTTCAGTTTGATAATTCCAAGGGTCATATAAAACCTCACTTTGAGTTTTATAAATAAATCCTAGTAACAAAATCCATGGAACTATCCCTAGGGTAAATTTCTGTTGTTGTTTTTGAGTTCCCATATATCTATTCAAGTTACATCCCTTGACAACTGAACCATTTATAACTCAATATTATGTATCCTATTTTAGTTTCAACATGGTATAAATCATGTTGAGAATTTTATGATAAAAATTTCACAAGAAACTATTGGAACATACCCCACAGTTCTCCATGAGAATTATAGGAATCATCCCAATGTTAATTTAGAAATTTTGGCTATGACTGATTTTGAAAACAATGGGTAGTGGGGTTTCAATACATTCTTTATTATTTTCACAAAATATTGGGATGGTTATTAAGACCATGATTGTAGTTATTTAATGATATATTATTTTTATATTGCATCCTGGGATTTTATCTCAAATTTTTTTGAATCTTTTAGTGGTTAAGATGACATGTCAATGTTTAGAAAACATATTCTAGAGTGTCTAAATATAAAAAAATATTGATCTTTATCTCTAATAATTTAATTCCAATTTTGAAAAACAACTTGATTTGATCATTGATTTACAATTTGGTTTAGATGGGATTGAATTATATCTTTTATTTAATCCAGTTTTGAATTCATTTCTACCACTAAACTAGTCTTATATTCACATATATTCACCCTTCTTCTTCTTTAATTTTTTTATTGTGAATTAAGACCTAAAGTGTCAAAAAATTCCTTAGCTCACTATAGGTAAAAAGTATTTAGGAGTGGGCTTTTAGTTTATTGAGTTTTTAATTAGTCACTAAATTATTTCACGGTGATTTTAAAATACCATTGCGAAATGATGCGCTATGAGACAGTTAGAACCAATTTTCAAAACAATTGGAAAATGATATAGTGGTGGTTTTGAAAACCTCCACCAAATGTTTCAGAGATGGTGTTTTATTTTGTTTTAATTTTCAAATATTTTCATATTATATATAATTTTTTTTATTATTTACTGTCTATATTATATACATATATATTATATATATTATATATCATATATTTTATATTGTATATTTTATATTTATTTCTTATATATTATTTACATAACCACACATTCATATGTCATGCATAACATGCATAAATTCATCAAATATAAGTCTTGGGTGATATTTAAACCCCTAACCTCTTTGTTATTCTGCAATGACTTTACCACTCCAACAATCCCTTCACGCGGTGAGTAAATAGAATTTAACATACTTATATATATACACATAAAAAAACATATAACTACATATACGTAAATAATAATATTAATGAATAAAAATAATAAATAACAAATGATAAAAAACAAATAATGCCTAAAAATTAAATATGAAATTAATAAATAATAACTAATAAATAGTAAATAAAAATAAATGATTAATAATGAATAAGAAATAAAGAATAAACAATAAATAATATAGGCTAATAAATAAATAATGAAGAATAATTAATAAAAAATAAAGAAATAAACAAAAATAATAATAAACAATAAATAATAGAACATAAATAATAAAAATAATTAAATATATAATAAATAATAAAGAAATACAAATATTAAATATTAAATATTAAATATTAAATATTAAATAGGTAGTAAATAAAAATATAAAAATAAATAAATAAATACATAATTAATAGTAAATAAAAAATAAAAAATAAAAATAAAAAAATTCTAATAAAATAAAGAATTTAATAATAAATAATAAATAATACATAATAAATAATATTTAATAAGAATTAAATAATAAATAACAAAAAAGTTTATATATAATTACATATACATTTAATTAAATAAAGTTATATATATATTATAAATAAAAATAAATAAAAATAAATTTACATAAATGTAAATAAACACACGCACAAAGTAAAACACACACACACCAACAAACAAAACAAATAAAAATATGTATAATAAAATCATATATATAAATATAAATTAATGTACATAAATATATATAAATAGATATTTATATATATACTAATATGCATAAATAAATATTACTATAAATGCATAGATGTAATTATATATAATTTTTAAATAAATATTGATAAATATACATAAATTATAAATATATATACATAAATATAATAAAATACATGCACATATATATAATAGATTAAAAATAAAAAAATAGGAAAACCACAATAATTACAACACCATAAAATCAATATTAATGTAAATCTATGGAATAAAATCATAGATGACCAAATAGACACATGAAAACACTCTTAAATGAAGTTAAAATCACATCGATTATTCAAAATCATGGTATAAAAAAAGCAGATTTAGATTCATTATAGGGCTTTTTTTCATAAAAAATATTGATTGGGTCTCCTCAGTCTTTATGGCATATATCTCTTCACAAACTTCAATTTTATATATAATATAGCCCAATCAAACACCCATATCAAAATTTATGTTCATTTGAAGTAGAATTTCGATTTTAAACATATATTAAAATAAAAAATAAATTATTCTATTTATTATTACCAATTAATTATCTTATTTCACTATATTTCATTTCAAATTCTTCAATATTACTTTTTTTGGAGTTAAAATGGATATTCAGATCAAAAGTTATTGTCATTTTATACATAAATATGTATTTTTATCTCGTATTTATAAGGGTGATTTCTTAAAACCACCACTAAAAGTAAATTTAAAAAAAATAAATATTTAAAAAACATATTTCGTAATTATTTTTTAAAAAATATCCACTAAAAAATTGTTGAGGAAAAATTTAATGATGGTTTTTCAAACCGTTGTAAAAATGCCTTGTATTTAATTTTTTTTGTATTTGTGCTCCATCGGTTTTATCAGTGTAGTCCCCTCTAGTAGATTGGTCAAATATATTTTGACTAGAAGTTAGAAAACCATCCTAGAACGTATCCATGTCTAGGTGGTAAGGGAGTTGTTGATGAGAACACTATCGAAGGAAGTTCTTAAAACCATCCTTCACATCATGAAAGGCCTTTCTATCCTCTTGAATGAAATTTGTTATTTTAATTCTATATTCTCCTTTAAAATTTTTAGATATATTCTCATAACAAAGTATTTATATAATTATGCCTATGTTTCAAAAATGATCCCATTTAGTTCCAAAATACAATATATTGGATTTTCCTTTAAGAAAAAAGGTACAACCCTTCAATTTAATCTCATCATCATCTAACCCTTGCAGCATAAACTAATTCCCTATATTTTAAATGTCCCTACTTAGGGCTAAGGAGTCCTTATTAGGAATTTAGTAAAATTCATCCTATACTTGGAGGTGTCATTATTTCATGTCAATGATTCAGGATATAGTTTTAATCCTAATCGAATAAGGATTACATAACATTTGCGGAATTTGACACTCTCTCATCCTAGGATGTTGAAAATTTTAATGATCGATTTTTGGTTGAATCATTTTTAGTAATTCTTTCTCTCGAATTTCATATTTTTATTTTATATTTTCGTAGATCATGAATAAATGTTTCTATTACAATATTTAGAGGCTATAACTTTCTGGAATATGACTTATCACTCCTTAAATAAGTTATATTCATAAACATTCATCATTAAATAGCATATTTCATGTTTTTTTTAAAAATATTTTATTAATTTTTATTATATTAATTTTTCAGGAAATAGATTTTTTTATGTTTTTGTTTAAAGAATTATTTTGACACACAATCCAACCATAGATACATCAAAAAATATTTGATGATATTTCATTGAATATATAAAATTTTAAACCTATAATATACTTATATCACGATGGATTTGGTATCGATCCTTAGGGATTGTGAATTTGAGTCTAGTTTAAGAAATAAGACAATAAATAAACACAAAAAAATAAAAAAAAAAATGAAAATACAATAAATAATGATGAATATTATTATTATAAGAAGAAAAATAGAGTATAAGATGATTATTTTAATGAGTTGAAGATAAAAAAGGTTTAATAACATACAAGTATAGAGTACCCAAAGGTGAAACTGAAGGGAAATTTTTATTATCTAGTTAATATATGTCCACATTTGTGAAAATATAATTGAATAGATGATAAAAAATATATAGTTATAACATCAACCAACTAGAATGACTATAAATTGGACGCATTCTGTTTATCACAAACAAATTATATCAATTTATAAGAACCAAAATTTGATTTCAATTTAAAAATGATTAGAAAAATGAAGATAAATACAATGAACTGAAAAAATCTTATTTACGCAGTCAATTATTATCCAATAGTAAGTTTTAGATTTAACAAAAAAATTAAGAACAAGACCTAAAAAATGAAAGAATTAATGTAATGATTGGGGGAGTCTTCTCTTGATCTTCCAATCATAATTTATCTCAAACTATGCTTGCTAAATCTACTTTCATATTTCTTTAGCTCATCTCTAGATATCTACTTAAAATATCTATCTGTATTCAAATAAATCATCACCTCTTTTTCAATCCTTGAAATTATATACCTATTTTTTTCATTTATTTATCAATTTTTTAGAGTATATTAATCCATGTTGAAGCCTCTGGTTTGTCATTCTACTATGAATTTCATGAAAAACATGTTCTATAAGATTTTCAAATGATGCAATTAATTGATGTATGTATGTACTTAAAACTCAACATGAACCTAAATAATTTTCAAGAATGAATTTAGCATCCTTTTAATTATAGTAGCTTCCTTATCATTATTAATAACTCAACAATGATACCAAGCTTAGAATCTTAAGCTTCATAGGTTTCTTGATTTAGTGGTCATGATACTGTCTCATAACTGTTATCTCAATACCACACTCCTTTCATAATGAATATAACACTTAACATGGAAATGTTAATTTATCTGAAGAGAATGAACATCATTATAAAAAGATGTCAAACATTTAGTGAAAACATTACATCTAACTCATCTTTCTCTTAAAATCGGTTAGGTCTAATTGAGCCATTTTTATAAAAACATTGTATATATGAAATTATAGACATTTCACAATAGAAATAAAGAGCTTTATTCTCCCCCATATTCATCAAACAATCATGTATTGGGAATAAAAAAAACTTTTCTCAATTCAAATGATAATTATTGGTTATTCATAACAATAATTGAATTAATATTAATATTTGATTTCACCTTCCTTTGAAATGGATTATCATCAAATCAGTGTAAGTTAAACACGGTCTCCTAGAAATGGGTAATCTTCATCATTCTTAGAACATTCTTGGTTCAGGTGTTTCTTCACCAGTATCTCATATGTCTACACCATTATTATAATATGATATTTGACCTCCTCATCATAATTTGGATGGGGTCTACTTATATTTTATGTTATAAGATGAATTATAGTGGTTCTCATTCATAAATTCAATAAAAATAAAAAATTGGGCTCCCTATACATATACATCATCAACATATCCATATCCCAAACTCGACATCAGAATTGAGTGACTTGAGTTTTATATCTAATCAAATATGTCCCTTCTTACATCAATCTCAATAATAATAAAACATGAGCCCCATTTTTGTTAAATATTGATCATCAGATCCCCTAATTAAAATTCTCTAGTTATAGTTGTTCTCCTTCAAGTTCATCACCTCAGCCTCACATTCGATCATGGTCAAACCGAGCTTCGACTCCTATTTCAATGGTCCCAACTCATCAATGATGTATTTTATCTTCCATGGAAATCCATAACTGAAAATCTCAGAGGATAATTGATCCAACATAAATATGTATTATGTACACCCCCATTGAAAATATATTAAGGGCCTCAATTGTGAAATTTATCTTATAAAACCATTTGCAATCATCTTACATGAGCTTCCAATTATGTGTATGAAAAACCTACTTTTGACACTTTAAGTATTATCTTACAGTGGGTTAATATTTTATAATTTGAAACTAAATGATAAATTCTCTTATGTGGTGTGAAGGAAAAATTATCTTATGTATCCAGCAGAAATTATATTACATACTGACTTCTATAAAACACACAAGCTGCTATAGACACAAAATAATAATGTAATGCCATTCAGGATAAAATATATTCTAAAATAAAATATCTAAATCAATTTAATTCAACAATTTTTTTTAAATTTAAACATTTTAAACAATATACAATCATGAAATTAATAATTCACATAATGAAATTTAATATCATAGTATATAATGTTTAAGAACTTAAAATCTATCAAAAAAAATTGAGAAAAATATTTTAAATAAAATTCATCATAATGAAAAGATCAATTCTATCACCATGAAGTGTCCTTAAAAAATTATTATATCAATTTAAAATGTCTAGTAATGAAATTATAAATTAAAATCACGGATCATTTTAAAATTTTAGTACAAAAAAATAAAATAATTATAGTGAAATTTTAAAATAATAAAATATATCACAAACAATCATCATTTAACAGGTATTCAACATTAATATTTCATTTATTCACAATATATTATCAAAATAGATCCAAATTTATGTTGAAAACATATATAAATATCTATAGACATCAAGAATATTGGGTCTAGCTTTGTGGTGAAATGAAAAACCAGGATATAAATTTTAGACTTTTTATGGGTTTAGGTTACTCCAAGAACCTATAGTTTATTATGAGATGTGAAACATTACAGGTTGGATATTAGATAATGTATACATATATGTTTCATTGGAACTTTTTATGGATGAAAATATTTAGATGTCTTCCTATATTACTCCCATTAATCAATGTCACTAGTGGTTTTGAGAAGATTTTTTCTTTGAATTTCATTTATGGTTATAGGGATTCGTATAGAGTATTTTTACACTCAATCATGCTTGGGAATTTTAACCACACATACTATGTATATAAAAATGATGTGGTGTATGAAGGTGATCTTGGTGAACATGGAGCTAGTATGTCTTGCTCATATCTCACTCTAGGTGGGGACATTGATAGATATAGTGTTAGAGGAGTATATTGGTACCTAAAGGTGGTGGTTGTGGTAGATGTTCATATCTAGAGACAAATTTCAATATGGAGCTCTTTAACTTTTATACTTATGATGGTTTTCATTTTTTGATGTTGGGATTGTATCCTTCCCCCTTTTCATTGTGGATTGTGTACTAGATAATCTTTGTGGATACTTGAATTTGTGTCATGTAATATATACATTTTATTTAGTTTATTTATCATTGCTAAATTTTTAAATCCTATGTGGAGGTGTTTATTGTATATAGGTTCATTTGGATAAGACCTCCCATCATGTTTGGAATCCCTACTCAGTGTTAGTCATAATTCACTATCCTATTGGAGGTGATATTTGGGTGGAACACATGGCTTTCCACTAACCATGATGGGTACTTGTGGGTCAAGTGATGTCAGAGATAAAATAATGAATTGATGAAATTCAAATGGTTCCCATGGTTTTATATATAAAATTATAGAGGAAAATGGATACTTTTGTAGGACTTCTAAGACATGATTTTCTATCTGGAAGTATTTTTTCTATATTTTAATCAAATCACATAGGCGAGTGGGGTGTTATATTTTGATACTATGTTTTATCCATCCCACTTGACTCATGTTTATTGTATCTAGGGTTCCCATCACAAAATTTATGATAAGGGAAGAAATGTTCTGTTTCTAGAGGCTTTGATTAGTGGAGTACTAAAGACTATTAGAGAATTGGTGGTAATTTCCAAATAAAGAATAGAAGAAAAGAGTTCAGTACAATCTGATTTTTATGGAAGCTGTGTTTTTATTGGTCATCTATAATGGTGGATTTTAGATGTTTTTTGATTTACTTTGGGGCCACATGGTAATTTCAAAGTTGGGGTGGGGTTAAAAAATTAGTTTTTGAAAGGTTTTCTAGAACTCTAGCACATGGAGTATAGATCATGTAGGGAGTGAGGTATTCAAAAGAAGAAAAATGTGTTCTCATTCTTGAAGGAGAATGAACTACTAAATCCAATGTTTTTCTATTTCTTGTTCTTCTAACATAGCCATTATACAGTGTACCTTCATTAATGATATGACATGATATTGTAAGTGTTTTTTTCTCAATCACATGATTAAAGAATTTTCATAACCTCCACTGAGATGAACCATGGTGTGGAAGATATCAAGATGAAGTTAAGAATATTGAGGTCTGGATCTATGAGGATTAGAGTTCAAAAGAAGTTGTGCTTTTTCAAAATATAATGGTGTATTTTTCAAATGTTTTAAGAGACTGTACTATAGATTGTAGAGGGTACCTATCATATACAAAGTATATGGGAAGTCTACCACAACCAATTTGATTCTATATGCGTGACAAACCCATGTCCTAGGTGTGTATCTATACAAGGGAGTCATGATGAAGAAATTGGTGAATTTGGATTTATGATAATGAAATTTAGAATGTATTTGAATTTCTAAAATTTTATCCATAATATATAGAATCCATGGATGGTTCATACCCATGGTTGATTGTAGTAGCGGAAAAGGACTGGTTCATTCCTTGGTTGATTGTAGTAGCGGAAAAGGACTGGTTCATTCCTTGTTTGTACTGAGAAATAGTGATAGGAAGGTGTTGGTTGGTTCAGTGGGATTTAATCAGTTAAATGATACCAAACATTCCAGAAATTATTTTTTAAGGAGTTTGACTCTAGATATATCATTAAATCTTGTTGTATCATAAATCTCTCAAATTATAGAATCTTGATTGTTGAGTTAAAAAAAAGATTCTAAAAGGAGAGGGATCAGTAACACCATCCACCATATAACTTATTGATGGACTTAAAAAAATTATGTTGGTATTTCATTTTTTAAAATGGTTATATTTCATATAAGATGTTAGCTAGTCGAATTTGTTGAAAGCCATGAGATTTTTATTTGAGTTAGGGATTTTCAGGCTTAACCTATATAAACAATTTTTTAGTGTGGATTTTTTTTGTTTTTTTCAAGGATAATAGTTTCCTATGAATTATGTATTTAATTCAACTATAATGTTATCATTTTGGAGTGATTTTATAAACTAAGAAGTCCAATTCTCATTTGATTTCTTATTATTGAATATATTTTTTATAGATTCAATAATAATATGTGTTGAGTTTCTATAAGGGATAATATTTTAGATCCCCTAAAAAATACCCTTAAGGTATAATAATATAAAATCCACACCACCTATATTGGTATTATATGTTATGTTTATAAGGATTATTAATAGTTAATCAATACACATGAAAGGATTAGACACTATAAAACTAGGATCTCTAATAATGAAACCATATTGATTTGTAAATTAGAAAATAAATAACTCACATATCTATTTAATTATATAATAAATGTTTCATGTTATTTTCTTATTTAATTGGTTAATATCACTCAAGAGGAAGATGAAAGAAATCCCTTCTCTTTGGTGTTTCCAAGAGATTTTTTAATCACCCAAATGGTTTAGATAATACCATCCTCCCTTCACGATGTCCTAGTATCTAACCTATAAGTGTTGGAAAAAGATGACAGATATGGGGAGATAGAGTATTGGTAAGTTGCATGTAATAGTCTAACTAACCCAACTAATGGATACAATCTCTTTATATGGAACTCTAGAAACACTCTCTACTGAATATTCATCAGCTCACATGTTATGTGTTAATGCATGTTGTTACATTATTTTTAATTAGTTTGGAAATGAAATCTCCCATCATTTCATCATATAAAATGGTTTATAAATGATATCAAAGTTAGAAGATGTTGTGAACATTAAGATTTAATTTTTGAATTCCCATATGAAATTCTGCAATGAAAAATCATTTTTTGTGACATATCCGAGCCAATTATATGCCTATATCATAAAAATAATATTGAAAAACTCATAAGTTACATTTATGGATTTAAGGTATTTCAACTTAAATATCCATCTTAGACTAAAGATTCACATAATTAGTGTAATTTTACCTTATAATATATCATACATAGTAACTTTTGAAACCATATCAAAAACTCTTTTTGGATATCATCCAAAGAACTACTGGAAATCTGTTGTAAAAATCACCATATATGACATCATATGTAATTCCATTTGAATTTTTATCCAAAACTACTTTTACCTAAACAAAATTTTTTTAGAGTACCTAAAATAGTAAAAAAAATCCCCATTCTATCAACCAAAAAGTGTGACACCATCAGAATTTTTAGCATTTAAAAAATATAAATAAATTTATCTAAAAATGTAAGAAAAGAGAAGACTTAGAATGTATCAATGATACTAAATTATTAAAGTGGTCTTTTATGATATCCGTAAACACATGTATCTATATACCAATGTCCACCAAATGCATCATATAAAATCATGTTTTTCAAATAAAACCATTTTCCAAGACATCGAGTGACCATGAGAAACAGAGAACATTAATCCCATTTAGTCACCCAGTCATTCTTAATTCTCTCAGTACATAATGACTAGGTTGATGAATATATCACACGTCATTCACATTTATGAATGAGATCATTACATACCCCTTACTTGAATTGATCAGAAAATCGTATATATTGTCTAGGTATAACTATACACTTCCTTATTCGATCCAAATTGAGGGAACATATATTATGCTCGTCATATGAGAGGGAAAATTTATATATTAGTTAAGATCAAACTAATGAAATGATTAAAAACATACCTAACCACCCCCTCATAAATAAACAATGAAGTATTCTTTAAGATAGTTATCAAAAAAAGAAGGTTTTAATGCTAGGTATCTCACCAACCTCAGATAATGGGGTCTATAAATATGAACCATACCCCCTAGTATACTAAAGACACAGTGTATGAAAATACATATGTTATAATTAGTGGTTCATCTAGTGTAGAACAATTGTTTTATGCCTCGTGATCTTACTTTATATCCTAATAAAATAACCATAATCATGTTGAACATAACATTTCATCATAACTTATACTTCTCTACAAACAACATTTCATAAGGTTAACTAAAATTTATACATTAATTGGTAAATTTTAATTACACTTCATATAATATATATCAATATAAAAATATATGCATCCAATGTGAAATAATTATAAAGTGAAGATTTATATTTTATAATATGATACATTTCATATTATTAAAGTCATTTAAAAATATTCAACAAAAAAAAAACAAGAACCCATTTAATATATTATAAATGATATACTCTTAGATCATCATTATGTTTTCTATAATTTTAGTAGCCTTGTTAATGTCATTACATATCTATGTAATTCTTGCAACATCTCTATGTGTACACCTGATAAAATCCTCCAACTAAACTCTTTAGTGATTTAAATTAATGAAGTAAGGAATTTTAAATAATGGAGAGACATAGGGAACAAATTTTTAATGTTCAAATCCTTGACCATATTAAAACTTCTTAACATAAAAAAATCTAATTTTATAATTCTAATAATATCCATTATCTATATATTAGCCTTTCAGTGAAAAGTATCATCAATTTGTTGCAGTATGTATCCTAGGATCAAATGTTTTTTAATTTTATTACATGAATATTCAATGTAATGAATATTATTAATACTTATTATTACATATTTTTTGTTGTTCTACATGGCCCTAATGTAATAATGTCATATATTATATGTTGTATTGATAAGGTCATTACAGTTTTCTTCTATGATGAGAATCTTGATGTGCTATGATGGTATTCTCAAATAATTCTCTATAGTTGGATAACATACTATGATGGGACACATAGTACATATACCATTATGTGTGAGTACTCATAAGTAGATGAGTCTTCTTATCAATAAGTTCATGCTTGAAAATATCTAAGTCGTGAGTTTATGGGGACATACCTGTTAGTAGGAATTATGCATTTTTTTGTCATAAGATATTCATATGTACATGTGCGTATGATGATCCTTATAATTTAATATTATTATTAATGCATGATACAATTTACATAACTATATTTATTTCGTAAACCATGATGATAAATGTTCATGGAAAAGAGGGATATGTAGGGTGTGTCATAGGGGAAATGTCATTAATGAATAATTTGAGGAAGGATTTTTCCCTTACAACATTTTTGATGCTGATATCTCTACCGTTGGATTATAATAGAACCATAACATTAAATTCCATGTATATTGTTTAACAAGGTGTATATTTTAGATAGTCAAATAAAGACACATTGATCATATAAGTTGGTGAGATAGTTATTCAACCTTCTTGATGATATATTGTGAAAAAATATATATTACACAGTGAGCATTCTTATGTGGTTGTCAATGTTGATACATCAAGTTCTATTTCTTTATTTCCATGACCCATTAATAGATAGTAACCTTGAACCTTATGAAATCCTACCTAATTCCATTAAGAAAGAATCCTAGAGGGTAACACACTTGTTGTCTCCATTGATCTTGATTATATTCTATTTGAGTTTAATTAATTGAATAAATATTATTCTCAAGTGTGAGGAAAATTTTTATTCAAGTTATATTGATATCATAAATTAAAGAAATATTTAATCATTGACATGTGAATTAATTATTTATTTTATTTATTGAATATTTTGATAAATATTTATTATCTAGATTGTAAATCAAATATATATTTATGAATAAAATGTTTATTCAGTTATTCAATAAATGATAGAGGAGTTCTAATAGAACAAGAACGAGTCATGTGATAGATATAAATTTACAAGACCATTATATAATAATTGTTATTGGGTAAGTTGGCACCCTCCAAAAAATAATAATTATATAATTATTATTATATTACATGGGATTTATTAAAGTTAATAAATGTCCTTTAATGGATTTGTATGCAATTAAAAAATATTTTAACTTAATTCCTAACTCTATAAATACAAGGCTATGTCTATTGTGTAGATAATCCAATAATTAAGAATAGAGAATTGTTGTGAATAATAAATTCTCTCTCAAATCCTCATTCTCTCTTCCTCATAATAATGATAAGTGGAAGAAATATTTCATCAAGGCTAAAGAATGAGCGATCTTGAACAAAAAATGCATGAAATTTGATTCTCCATGCTAGCACTCAGAGATCATAGGAGAACATATGGATCATCGTAAGAGGGATTATATCCCTAGATCCTCATAGCGCAATGAAGGTAATCCGAAAGGGTCTTTTATGATGATTAACAATCACTAATAAATAAAGTTCATAATCCCATGTATTTATTTCTTCAAATATTAAATAAAGTAATTATAAATTTTACATGCAAGGTCCTTGATCCTGGTTTCGATAAATGATTATTAATAGAATTTTTAATATATATCCCACCTCTGCACACATACGCAACACCCAAAACCAATAATTTTTATCAGAGTAGTCACATTTAACTTTATAATTTTTAATTTTTTTTTCTCTGAATAATTGGGGTTAGATTTTCATTTCCTGTTATTCATTCTATAATGTTATTTGAATTAACATTTTATTGACATATTAATCATGTTTTTCATGTGTATCTTTTTCATAAAGGTATAAGAACAAAATAAGAATGACTGAAGATGCTTTCAGGACGTTTTAAATCATTGGCCAATAAAAATGGGTTACATGATGTGTTGGCGAAGCACACATCATATACCTATGCTCATTTTATATCTAGATGCCCCACAAAATTAATTACAGCTGGTGTTTTTATTTCACATCATGTGTTCACTGGGCCAACCTGGAACACAACAACCTAATAAAGGTTGTGTAGTTAGCATGTACACACCATGTAGTCCATCCAAGTTAATATACCAAAGCCCTAGGAATGTGACTTAGATATATAGAAATTGAGGTACATAGTGTATATTTTCATGCACATTCCATGTAGTCTCCCATTAATGGAAAAATTAAAATTACATTAAATTTGAAAATTGAATCATTAAAACCTTATTTTATTGATTTTCATACCATTGTGTGTTTGAAAATTTAAGAATGGTTTTAAATAATTTTGAATGATTAATTAATTTATTGTAATTAAAATGTCATTATTTGTTCTACCATTTATTTTTCATAAATTCCATTAATGATGGATATCTCTAAATAATATCTTATTATCTTTATAATGAAAGGGATTTAATTAATTAATTAATTAATCCTTTTTTTATAAAATAATAAAAGAAAAAAATGAATAAATGAATTCTATCCATTTAAATGTTCATATTCGTTGCATGTATGACCATTCATGAGATTGACCAAGGCCCGTGTATGTGATGTATGTTTTAATTTAGTTTATTTCCTATGTTTGAAATTATTTAATATTAAATCGATTGATGTCTTGCGAGTCATCCCTCCCTTCATTATTATATAGGATTTATGTGTCCATTGATATCTATGTAACCCCCTTTAACTAATCCTTTGGTTCCCTCACCTACTTTTGAGTAATAAATATTTGTAATGAACCGAGCATCCCAAGGCACATGGATGAAATTATAGATCAAACCATAATGATGCCAACTAAGGTGATACACAATTGGACTGGAGGAATGTTGTAACTCATGCCAAGACTAATAATAGGAGTTATTTCCCCTAGGTAAATAGTCAATTTAATGTCCTATCATTAAATAAACTGTTAAATAAATCTCATGAATGAGTCATTTAATTAGTTATTTATTTCTGTCTATGAAATTATTTATTTTATGGATTCATGGATGTGATCACATAAATAAATAAATTAATGTGAAAATACCTAAATTAAATAAATTAATTATGTGTGAATTTATTAATCAACATGGTTAATTAATTAAGTAACATAATCTTAATATAAAAAAGACATGTAAAGGATAAAAAAGATATATATTTATGCCAAATAAATAAAAATCCCTTTATAAAATATTATGTCATACTATGACTTCTATTATTTTATTAGCATTAAAACCATAAAATTAAGTGTAGTGCATGGAGAATGTGTGGAGGTATAATTTTATAGGGGAGTTCTCATGAGAGATTTGGGTTAAATTAACCGAAATTGTATTGAGTTTAATGAACAAAGTCTATTCAACAAAAATTTAGAGTCAAGTGTTAAGGAAATCCAAGACATGATTTCAGGATAGGGGAATCCACTCGATGGATCAAGGAGTTCCATGTCTATAGTTGGCAATACCACCTACCAAATGACTTTATTATTGTTTTAATGACCAAAGTCTGGATCATTAAGAAAATTAATGGGGATCCTTTGAATTAGAATGTTAAAGAAACTATTCATTCCAAGTTTAATAGTGAGGGATATTGACACATGATAAAATAGAGTGAGATTTAAAAAATAAATAAATAAAACATTTAATTTATTATATCACAGTTATTTTGTAATCAAGAAAATTACTACTAATCATCACCTCTTAACTATAAAATAAAAGGAAATTTTCATCATCCACTATATCCATATGATCAATATTAGAGAAAAATAACATCATAAATGGTAGTAATTTCTATGAGTGGTTTAGATGCCTTCAGGTTGTGCAACACCATGAAGGGAAATATTTCAAGCTAGAATCATTAATTCTTAATCTACATGCTAAGAGGTGAGTGTGTAAGAGTTATTTATTTAGGAAAAACATTTGAGCGATGTGGTCAATGTTCAATGTTTTGTTTATTCATCAATGTCTAGTGAACTAATGAAATATCCTAAAAACATGGATGCATATAGAATAGTTAATAAACTTTGTGATCTTTACTAGGAGAGATATAGGATGGAATAATTTTGTATTTCTAAGGTACTCTTTTAGAGATGTCTTGGAGTGGGTTCCCCTGCTGGGCCTCATGTAGTAAATCACAATGGCCACATTGAGTGCCTTGAGGTCCTATGGTTTAATCTCCTTGAAGAACTAGGCACCGAAATCATTATAGAATCACTCCATCATAGCTTCTATATCTTTGTTATGAATTTTAATATGAACATCATTGATATTCTCTTCTAGATATTATTACTCTTATTCACCATGTAGATAAGGATACAAAGAGTGAAAACCTTCTGTCCTTATGGTGAATAAAAGGAAAGGGAAAATACAAAGATTTAAGCCCAAATATTCTTCACACCCTTTTATGAAGAGGAATATAAAGGTGAAATAAAGGTAATAGGATGTTGTCTATTTTTCATGTGGCATGAAGGGCCGCTAGTAGAAAAACTACACCCATCCAAATAAGTAGTGAGAATGCTCATGTTCATTTTTTATCAAGTGTAATCTATCGATTTCTACAAATTTGTTATTTGATACAGCTTGTGGTGCTCACATATGTATTCAAATATATGAACCAAGTAGATTCAAAAAGATTCACCAATGATAGGTATATCTTCAAGCAACCAATTGAGCTAAACTTGTTCTTTAATCTATCGAGGACTACCAACTCAAGTTTCTAACCATAATGATATTGTTTTTACGGGGTTGTTATTATGTGACTTCGGTTACTAAAAACATTATTTCTATATGCATACATGTTATTGATGGATTTATTTTCAATTTTGGGAATAATTGTTTTTTATTTTATAAAGATATATTTATTTAATGTTACGGTACACTTAAATAATGGTTATTATGTGTTATATTACATGAACCCAATAATGGAAATAAATAATGATGCCACATCACATGAATCATACCACACCCAGATTTTTCATCACTATCTAAGTCATGTAAATGAAAAATAATTGACTAAATTACATCATGAATGATATTAAGATTATTTTGAACTAAAACCACTTGGTGTACATCACACATGATTACAAGGAAAAATGACTAAATCCTTATTTAGTAGGAAATACAAAACTGATAATGTGCTAATTGAATTTGTTCATACTGATTTGTATGGGCCATTTCCTATTGAAGAATCAGGTGGGTACTCATACTTTATAACATTTATTAATGATTTTAGTAGATATAGATATGTGTACATAATTAGGTATAATTCAGGTTCTTTTGTCAAATTCATGGAATACAATAATGAAGTTGAGAACCCTATTGATAATAAGATTAAGAAAATTCACTCAGACCATGGTGAGGAATATATTAATCAAGATTTCATTGATTATCAATAGAAGTTTGAGATTTTATCTCAAATCACATCTCCTTATATGCCATAGTGTAAAGGTATAAGTGAAAGGAAAGACCACACCTTGTTGGAAATTGTGAGATCAATGATTAGTCATGTGAGTCATCTATTATAACTTTGAGGATACATGTTACAAACAATAGCCTACATACTAAACTGAGTTTCAATTAAAGTAACTGATGTTATACCATAAAAATTATGGAATGGAAAGAAAATTGTGTTATCCTACACATATATGTGGGGTTGAGAAACATTTGTTAATGCCTCTTCAGGTAAAAATATTACACCCAAAGGCACAAAGTGTACATTTATAGGATATCACATGAAAACAAAGGGATAATACCTATACACTAATTCAGAAAAAAAGGTTGTGGTTAATAGGCACCCCACATTTCTTAAAGAGGATTTTATCTCTAAAATAGAGAGAAGAAGGGAGATAGACTTTGATGAAGTCCCATATCAATATACACAAGATTTGGAATTGGAAATTGTATAAATACCTATGGAAGAACAAATTGTTCTGGGGACACAGTTAATTACTAGGAGTACTAGATTGTTTAGATAACCAAATGGTATGGTTTCCTAGTTACTGAGGATAGTGACTCATTATTAGTTAATAATAATGATCCACTAACCTACAAAGAAGAAGAGAGTAGAACATATGTTTCAAAGTAGAAAGAAGCCACAAATTATGAAATGGGTTCTATGTACCAAAACTATATCTGGATTTTAGAATACCCTCTAGTAGATATAAATACAATTGGTTTCAAATGGGTATTCAAGAAGAAACTGTATATGTAAGGAAAATAAATTACCTACAAGGAACAAATTTTTTTGAAAGCATTTAAATAGTGTCAAGGCATTGAATATGAATTTTTTGGAGCAATTTCAATACTGAAAGTTATCAAAATTCTACTAGGAATCAGAGATTTCCAAGGTTATGATTATTGAAAAAAGGATTTTAAAACAATCTTCAATAAAGGTAACCATCTAGAAGATGTCTATATGAAATAACCCTAAGGTTTTGTTACTCAAAAGGATGCTAAAAAGGTATGAAAGTAGCAAGGATCCATTTATGGATTAAATAAAGTATCTAGGTCATGGAACATTACTTTTGATGAGGCCATAATGTAATTTGGTTTCATAAATAATGAATGAAATCCATGTGTCTATAAATGGTTTAATAGGTGTGAAATCATTTTTTTAATAGTATATGTTTATGAAATATTACTCAAATGAAAATAAATATATATCCTATAGTATATTAAGTCTTGGTTAAATAAATGTTCTCTATAAAGGACTTTGGTGAGGAAACATATATTCTTGGGATCAACATCCATCATGATAAATCTAAGAGGTTTCTCATCCTAAGTCAATGTACATACATTGATAAGATATTGAAGAGATTAAATATTAAAAAATACAAGAGGGGATTGTTCCTGGTGTCACATGGAATTCATCATTCTAGGAAAATGTGTCCTCAAACACTTGAAGAACGAAATAGAATGATAATGATTCCATACACATCATTGATTGTGGCAGTCATGTATACTATGATATGTACTAAGCTAGATGTCACCTATGAATTAAATGTGGTAGGAAGATATAAATATGGTCTAGGTGACCACCATTGGATGGAATTCAATAGTATCTTTAGGTATCAGAGCCGTACTAAGAATATTTTCCTATTTAATGGAGGATATGTGGAAATAGTCATCATACAATATGAAGATTTTAGTTTCTGAACTGATCAAGATGAAATGAAGTCAAAAAAAGAGATATTTATTAACTCTGAATGGAGGTTATATGATCTTTGAGAGATAAAATAAGACTATGTTTGTAGATTCTACAATATATTATAAGTATATTTTAGCTTTTAATCTAGCTAAAATAGCAGTATATGTAAAACCCTGAGATTTTAAGGATTACGTTTTCAAGTTAATTTATATTTTCAATATTTTTTATTTCACATGACATTGGAAATAGTTATATATATATATATATATATATATATTAAAACAATATGTCTAAAATTCCATTCACACATAATACCAACTATGTTCTACAAACAAGAATAACTTGTCTTGCATATTAAGAAACACCAACTTGGCATACAATGCACACAACACTGAGTTTCTATGAAACGTCTTTAAATATATATAATTAATTAAATGAGATAATAATAACTTAAAAATTAAACATAGTGATAGTAATTTTAAAAAATACATTATAAATATTTATTATAATTATTTTATATAAATAAAACATATTTATAATGAAGGATGTGGTTTTTTGTAAATTCCTTTATGTCAAAAATACTGTTTTCTGGAATGAACGGTTTTTTAAAAATAAAAGTAATTTTTATAAAATATAAAAATTTAATTATATACAATAAACATCATTTTTCAATTCATAACATCTAAATTATCCTAGGGTGAATTTTCGGGACTTTTCTGTGAAACTTTAATTTTTTTATGAATAGTGAAAATACTATTTTTTAGTTAAAAACTGCCTTTCTATGTAATTAATTATTATTTATAATTAATATTTTAAATATATTATAAGGTAATATTAGTAAAATAATACATAATTAATACAATGTAATTAATTATAATCAATATCACTTTGAAACTGAATATAAAATCTTCACAAACTATTGAACTTTTACCTACTGTAAAACCTCGTTATTTTGTCCCATCTGTGGGATTAAAACTAATGTTAATTTTTCCACTTCTGTGAATTAAATTTTAAAAATATTACATACACCATTGTATTCATTCTAATATTTTGTTTCTAATTATACCATGTTTTTTTGACAAAAATGATTTGTAAAAGTGATTGAAGTTAATCATAATAATTAATGTAAAATTAAGCTTAATTAGGGACCAAACCTTAAAATTAAGGGCCCAAATAAACTAGAAACATGTAAAAAACCAATTTTAAGTCCTTATTTTGGCCAAAACCTTCCATTATTTAGTTTTTTTATGTTTGGTAAGACTTTGTTTAGATAAGAACATGTTCAAACCTAACTTGTTTCTAAAACTTCCTTTTGAGTCCTTTTCCCTCCATATAAAGGCCACCAAATCTACCCATTCCTCAAACCTATAAAAACACTTAATATCATCCATTATATCCCCAATTATACTCCCAAAAAATCCTCCCTTATACCTTTAGTCCACCCTTTTTGTAGAAACCCTCTCAGGGAAGACTTTTGGCAGAAACTAAAAGGAGTTACCCGATTTAGAGGTAACATCTTCTCTCAAACTCCTTTCCTTTATTTTCCATCTCCACCATAAATATACATTATTACATTATTGTGTGAAAAAATAGTATCCTATATATTATTGTATGTTTTTATAAAAATGGTCTTACCTACACTTACACAAACCTCCATCCAATGGATGTTGAACATATTGTTTTTGTGTATGGTGAACTACTGACTCACGAAATGATGACTATTAACTTATCCTTTACCACGAATCATGGTGTCCAAAATAATTAAAATTTATCTTATAAATTTAATTTATTAAATTTGTCACGACCCGACCCTACCCGGGCTTGAGCCACAACTACCCCAAGCCCACCTCCATAGGCCAGGGGTTGGCGACTAGCACTGAAGGCACAACAACTCAGGGAGGCCTTTGCCTAAGTACCTGTACACACACATGCAGCAAACTCAATGAAAAAGTGCAGAGTAAAAAGGAAAATCAAAGGGAAACTGCTATAAATAAACCATAAAGTGCATCAACCTCTACAAGTACAAACTGAAAGGGAAAGGGGAAAAACACACGCCCAACCAAAAAGTGCCACAACCCGGAAACAGGTAAACAAAAGGAAATAGCTGACGGGTCTTCCACCTGGAACCCGACCATGACCACCGCACGCGGTACAAGCTCCCAAGCTTCTAGCTCCACTGAAGTCACGATTCACCTGTCTGTCGTCTGCAAGGGCACACCAAGTGCGGGCAAAGCCCAAGCAAGGGTGAGTATAAAAATGCCCAGTAGGATACCCTGAAGGCTCGAGGGAGCAAAAAAGGAGGTACCGAAGGGTGAGCAGTAGAGCGAATAGAAAAAAGTAGAGGATTACAACAAGGAGTGCAGTAGAGAGAACGGTAAGAGTCCAACTCAACCCAACAAGAGAAAGAAGATAGACTCGTCCAGACAGAAGGAGCTGGAAACGGTGAGAAGATAAAATTCTCATCGAGTATTCTCTACCTATAGAAGGAGAGTAGACTCATCCAACCATGAGAAGCTAGACATGGAAAGCATGTGGAATACCCCGCGTGTCTTCGCCTCTCCTGGAAGGAGAGTAACCAAAACCCAAGGAGTGGGTACTCGCACGAGGTGTATACCTATATATGCTCTGCCAAGAAGCCTGAACAAGCTCGTAAGGGGATCTCCGTCCCGTAACTCAGCCCAAGAAAAATTAGCCAACAGTCCCATAGGTAACACCATCGATGCCCAGCATCCCGCACGTCTTCCCCGAACCGCAAGCCAAGGGGCTCAATCACCACACCTCGACACTATCTGCTTTGGGCGGCACTGACTCGCCTTCACGGTTTTAGGTCGCGTCACAAGGACGCGTCTAGGTGGGGGAAAGTGCTCCCCATACTTGAGAGTTCTGGGGGAACGTCAACCACAACTCGTCAATGCCCCGCAGTAGAGAGGTCTCCTCAAGCCAAAGTCGTTCCATCACCGACCCGTACAACCAAGGGTCCCGCTCCGGTAATCACGAAGGTAAGCCACATACTAGCCTAGTCGAGAGGACTGAGTCTGGAATACTAACAGGTGTCCCACTGCCCAGCCCCGCTGGAGGGTAATTCATAACCAAATATTAGGTGACCCACTGCCCAGCCCTGCTGGAGGGTAAACCCTAATACATAAACCGGCGACCCACTGCCCAGCCCCGCTGGAGGGTAGACCATAAGACGTCATCAGGCAACCCACTACCCAGCCCCGCTGGAGGGTAGACCATAACACATCATCAGGAGACCCACTGCCCAGCCCCGCTGGAGGGTAGACCTGGAACTAGACGACGGATGACCCAATGCCCAGCCCCGCTGGAGGGTAGACCATAACACATCATTAGGCGACCCACTCCCCAGCCCCGCTGAAGTGTAGACCCTAAGAGGTCATCGGGTGACCCACTGCCCAGTCTTTGCTGGAGGGTAGACCCTAGTAGCGTCGGGTGACCCACTGCCCAGTCTCTACTGGAGGGTAGACCCTACTAGCGTCGGGTGACCCACTGCCCAGTCTCTGTTGGAGGGTAAACCCTAGAAGTCGATGAGTAACCCACTGCCCAGCCCCGCTGGATGGTAGAACTCAAAAGTGCTCTAGCCATCTCCACCGGAGGGCACAACACGGGCCAATCGAACACGGAGTGGGTATCGCACGACCTCCCAACTCTAGAACGACTCACCCAAAGGAGGTGTAGCGTCTTCTCCAGCACTGGGTGTCACTAGCACCTCTACCGGCCAATCCATCGAGAGAGAAACCAGGGGGGAGACCACTCAACCCTACTGGTCAACAAACGAGCACCGAGTCAGGGGAAAAACTCCACCCTAGTGGTCAAACAAACACACATAGGGACCCTCTACGCCGTGATAGGTCCAAGTATGCAAAGTAGAACATGACACGCACGTGGGGCCCACACGACGCATGGCCCCAAGTCAACCCCAACCAAGCGCACAAACGTCTCAGGTACAAACCACACGTACCTCCAAGCATTCTCGTATACTCCCCGAGTATACCTCGTTCTAGCCCAAAGGCTATCGTGCACATGGCACCCAACGTCAACACGAATGCGTGACATAACGACTCCAACCTGCCACCTAATCGGCTGAGGCAAAGCCTACCACATCTCATGAACCATTTACATCACTCTCCCAAGAGTGATCGATCACACGCCAAGGGTCCGCTACAAACAAGGTAGGGCGAACCACCACCGGAGCACCTTTCATGCTTCCACAATTAATAAGATCACGTATAAGGCTCCGCAGAACCAAACGGATCGCACCGTTGTAATCCTCACGAAAAAACATGCGAGATCGACTACTTACTCGCCTCCAACGGATATCCAACGGAAAAGGTCACCAACACCGCCTCACGCCCGAATGGTGTCCCGTGATCCCGAGCCTCATCCCCGATGACAGTCGGGCGCATCGCACCATTGCGATCCCCTCGGGAAAACATGTCAAAAGCACTACTCACATGAGTGCAACGGATATCCGGAAAAAAAGATGCATTTCGGCGCACCGCACACGAGCGGTGCTTCGTGGGACCCGCAACCCGGTCCCGAAACTCGACGAACAGATCGCACCATTGCGATCCTCTCGAAAAAGCACACAAGATGGACTTTTCACTTGTCCAAAACGGTCGCCCGGTGATAAAGTTGGAAATCACTGTCAACTACCGAAACGGCCTTCGTGGGGCCAGCACCATCGTGCGGAATTACAGCGGGAAGACTGCCCCAATGCAATGCCCTCAGAAAAACACCCAACATCGACTGCTCGCACACCCCGTACAAACGTCTGAGGAAAAAGACGCTAAAAGCTGCACACAGCTCAAAAGACGGGCCATGGGGCCTGCACCTCAACTTCGGCCTCAGTGCTTGAAACCACCTCGGAAACCTCTGCCTCAGTGCCAGGGTCACAACGCCGCTGACGACGCTCAAAACGGACGTCGGACGCGTCCGTGCCGTCCAAATCAAGATTCTCGGGGAATACGCTCGTCCATTGAAGGACACATCGCGCCTCCGCGGCCCCTCTTTTCAGGAATTTAAAATTCTCGAAACTAGCTCAAAACGTTCCCCTCAACGTCAGGAAGACACTGCCGCAGACGGCAAGTAAAACGGACACCCGTAGCAATATTTACGAGTGTCCGAAGCCGGAAGGGACAACCCTTCGGCTGGACCGGCCTGGGCCGGCCCGCGGCTTTGCCGCGTGGGCCGGCCGTGGACCCGCGGTCCCCTCGCGGTTCCCGCCTCAGCCGACCGGCCACGAGGCCGGTCTTTAGTCGTCTAGGAGACCCGCTAGAAGCGGGTCTCGGTTCCTCGCGATGGGTCTCGCCGCGACCCCTATCAAGCCGGACAACCACGCCCCGCTGCCCGCGCGACGCGCCGCCGTCCGCACGACGCGCCGCCGACTGCTTTCCGCGCCGCCGCCTGGAACCGAATCCTCCGCCTGCAAGCCACCGTGCCGGAGGTCTCTGCCGCCGTCCGGCTCACCGCGCCGCCGTGTGAACCCGCCGGACCGCCGGAAATCGCTGGGACAACCCAGAATTCCCGCAACCTTCGACGATCAACCCCAAACTCCTCCGAGCTCAGATTTTGATTAAGAAATATGCGTTGGAAAGATAAAAATGTGTACTACATGACCAAGGAATATTCTCGAAGATAAATCAACAAATCGATTCTAAAATTGGGGTTCAAAGGGAGGTTCGGGAATTAAAACGCAAATACATAATCTTACCTCGTGGGCCTTGCCCGGAGCATCACCGCCGAACCGCTGCCTTGCCGGAGCTGCCTCGCCGGAGCCGCCTCACCGAAGGTGGAGGAGGAGAGGGAGAGGAGGGTCTGCCAGGGGGAAGGGGAAGGAGAAGAGGGAGGTGGGTGTGTTAAGCGTTTAAATAGAAAACGCTTAACCACCCGCCCGTCGGCCCGAACCTGAACTCCCGACGGGGTCGCGGTTCAGCCTACCTTAGGGAAAACACCACCTCCCGAGCACAACAGTGTTCTTGGAATTTTAATTCGAGACCCCATTCAAAAGTTATAAAATGTAACGTCCGAAGCCGCTAAATTACGAAAACGCCCCTGGAGCCATTTTTCACAAACGGCCCGCGCCCGTGAAACTTATACCCCTCCTAGGGTAAATGGCACGCTCCGAACACAAAGGTGCCCTCAATTTTCCAATCCGAGCCATCGTTTACAAGATACTAGCATTTCGCCATTAAACAAATAAATTAATTTATTAATTTATCCGTTTAATCTTTCGAAAGTGAGCGAGGGGTCCAAACATCCCGCGCCGACTTGTTTTATGCCGTTCCTAGGGTAAACACCCCATTCTGGACCCATCCGTACACTCAGATCCTGATCCGGAAATCCATTTAGTAGTTATCCCATTTATTTGCGTTTCTAGTGTGAACGCACTGAAAATTTAATTCCGGACACTCCGGGGCTCAGAATCGCACGCCGTCTGAAGGGGCTGCTTTGGAATATTATCAAGGATATTCCAAAGTATTTCATAGAAAAAACCAGGTTCTTATATAATTCCCTCCTTCAAGATTTTCGTCCCCGAAAAGCAAAACTAGGGAGCAACACAGGGTACTAAGCCCACACCTGGCTTTCTCATACTTAGAAGAACCCACGTAAAGCTCTACGTCACCACACACAGACCAAGGGATTGATCTGTCCATGCTAGGTCAGCCCTTGCCGACGTCGTGCACCCACTCTAGACTTTGGGGTTAGGGAAAGGCGGTAGGGTACCTCGCCATCCCTTTGCACGGTCTGAAACGGCCCGAAGGCCCTCGGGGGTAGCTCACCTCCCCGGCCAAACCTCTACGTCGCATGACGCGACTGGAATCACCGCCCGCACCTGAAACAAGGTCCAGTGATTCCCTCCTTCAGAATATCCATATGGTGAAACACCCAAAGATATCTGGTCACGCAAGGTTCCACAGTCGATGATCTCTTACATGCTCAACAGGCGAAGGAGCCAACACCATCGTCTAAAGGAAAAGGTCTCACACCTTTTTCATTACCAACACAGGGTTACACCCGACGCCCTGCGTCACTCTGGTAACACCTCAAACAAGGATTAGGGATAAAGCCTTTCACACGCAGAGACTAACAATTCTACTGCAAAAAGTAGAAGAGTCTCAAGGGGTACCTCTCACCATCCCATGCTCTACAGGATCGTAGACATCCAAAGCTCACGGCTACCCGCGGTCCCAACCGTCAGCTCCCGGAGCCTGACGTGGACCGCCTAGTAGTGATGGGGAGATCTTGTAAAGCCATCCCCCACTACCAGCTCCTCCCTCTCCTCTACTAGCACCAACTTTATGGGTACTGCTCCGATCACGGTGCTGCCTCTACCATGGTGGTGCGCCTGCTGCCTGCCCGAAGCTCTCAGTAACTCGGGTCGGGCAGTCTCATGCCAAGTGACCTCGCCCATCAGAAGCATAGCACCGAATCTCTCTGGGATGCACTGGTGCCCTCCGGCGCCACTGTGGTGTACGACCACGCCCCTGAGTCCAGTTGTCAATAAGCCACCTGTGTCGAGGTTCTGCTTGCCGACGCCCACTAGCCGCGACAGACGTCTCAGCTCCAACGTCCCTGATGCCACCACCAACACTAGAACGCAACAGGAAGCCCTATGTCACCAGCATATACTCTAGCACCCCTGACATATGTGGAAATTCCCAAGGGTACTATGACAACACGAATCTCTCGGCAGAGACCCTGCTCAAACTTCCACGCTCGGAGGTTGTCGTCATGGACCAAGTCCGGGTAAAAGCGTGCACGGTCCGCAAAACTAGCCGCGTACTCGGCCACAGTCATCCCTCCCTGCTGAAACTGCAGGAGATCCTGAATCCGAATGGAGTGCAAGAAAGAGGGGAAAAACTCCTCACAGAGCAACAACTGAATGTCGTCCAACGAAAGCGAAGACTCGTCAAGAAGCTGAGTCACCAGACTCCACCAACGCCAAGTTGCTCCATGAAAAAGCGTGGCTGCCAAAGCCACTCTCTGACCTGTCAGCGTCTGCACAAGCCTGAAGAGACTAACCACTGCCTCGAGCCAAACCTCTACTGCCTGAGGGTCTGGCTAACCACTGAACCTCAGCGGTATCTGCCGCTGGAACTCATGGAGCACGCTCAACCTGCGCTCAAGCTCAGCCTGTTCTACTGAAACTGCCTGCTGCTCAACAGGTGGGGGTGCTGCTACCAGCCCACCCGGAGAAAGGGATCACACGATGGGTCCTGGACTGTGGCCTCGTAGCTCACAGGGTCGTCGTCACATACCCAAAGCTGGTATCCTGGCTGGCTATCTTCGCGAAGACATCCTGAATATTATCAAGGAGTGTCGCGGTCAGATGAACATATATGTATATACGAAAAACAAAAACGATGGGGAGATGACTCAAGAAGGACAGTCAAGACTCAATCCTATGTGATGCACAAACAAATTTCCTTACAACGAGTGCCTCAGCATTCCGAGTCGACAAGCGGGTTATCAAGGTCCTGGTGAATGGATACGTCGGCCGCCACACCATCACTGGACTCCCTGGCCTGAGAGCCACTCTCGAGACACGTTAACACTGTTGCCCTAAATCCCAACCAGTTCCTTTTATTTTAGGGACGTCCGAACAGCATCCCAAGGAACGAACCACCTCTGATACCACTTTGTCACGACCCGACCCTACCCGGGCTCGAGCCACAACTACCCCAAGCCTGCCTCCACAGACCAGGGGCTGGCGACTAGCGCCAAAGGCACAACAACTCGGGGAGGCCTTTGCCTAAGTACCTGTACACAAGCACGCAACAAACTCAACGAAAAAGTGCAGAGTAAAAAGGAAAAGAAAAGGGAAACTTCTATAAATAAACCACAAAGTGCATCAACCTCTACAAGTACAAACTGAAAGGGAAAGGGGAAAACACATGCCCAAACAAAAAGTGCCACAACCTGACAACAGGTAAACAGAAAGAAATAGGTGACGGGTCTGCCACCTGGAACCCGGCCATGACCACCGCACGCGGTCCAAGCTCCCAAGCTCCTAGCTCCACTGAAGTCACGCTTCACCTGTCAGTCATCTGCAAGGGCACACTAAGTGCGGGCAAAGCCCAAGTAGGGGTGAGTATAAAAATACTCAGTAGGATACCCCGAAGGCTCGAGGGAGAAACAAAGGAGGTACCGAAGGGTGAGCAGTAGAGCGAACAGAAAAAAGTAGAGGAGTACAACAAGGAGTGCAGTAGAGAGAAAAGTAAGAGTCCAGCTCAACCCAATAAGAGAAAGGAGATAGACTCGTCCAGACACAAGGAGCTGGAAATGATGAGAAGATAAAATTCTCGTCGAGTCTTTGCTACCTAGATCAGAAGATTAGACTCATCCAACCACGATAATCTAGACACGGAAAGCACGTGGCATACCCCGCGCGTCTTCGCCTCTCCTGGAAGGAGAGTAACCAAAACCCAAGGAGTGGGTACTCGCACGAGGTGTATACCTATATATGCTCTGCCAAGAAGCCCGAACAAGCTCATAAGGGGATCTCCATCCTGTAGCTCAGCCTAAGAAAAAGTAGCCAACATTCCCAGAGGTAACACCATCGATGCCCAGCATCCTCCACGTCTGCCCCGAACCGCAAGCCAAGGGGCTCAATCACCACACCTTGACACTATCCACTTTGGCCGGCACTGACTCACCCGCACGGTTTTAGGTCGCGTCACAAGGACGCGTCTCGGTGGGGGAAAGAACTCCCCGTACTTGAGAGTTCTGGGGGAACGTCAACCACAACTCGTCACTACCCCGCAGTCGAGAGGTCTCCTCAAGCCAAAGCCATTCCATCACCGACCCATACAACCAAGGGTCCTGGTTCGGTAATCACGAAGGTAAGCCACAAACTAGCCTAGTCGAGAGGACTGAGTCTGGAATTCTAACAGGTGTCCCACTGCCCATCCCCGCTGGAGGGTAATTCATAACCAAATATCAGGTGACCCACTGCCCAGCCCTGCTGGAGGGTAAACCCTAATACATCAACCGGCGACCCACTGCCCAGCCCCGCTGGAGGGTAGACCATAAGACATCATCAGGCGACCCACTGCCCAGCCCCACTGGAGGGTAGACCATAACACATCATCAGGCGACCCACTGCCCAGCCCCGCTGGAGGGTAGACCTAGAACTAGACGACGGGCGACCCACTGCCCAGCCCTGTTGGAGGGTAGACCATAACACATCATGAGGCGACCCACTGCCCAGCCCCGCTGGAGGGTAGACCCTAAGAGGTCGTCGGGTGACCCACTGCCCAGTCTCTGCTAGAGGGTAAACCCTAGTAGCATCGAGTGACCCACTTCCCAGTCTTTGCTGGAGGGTAGACCCTAATAGCGTTGGGTGACCCACTGCCCAGTCTCTGCTGGAGGGTAAACCCTAAAAGTCGATGAGTAACCCACTACCCAGCCCCGTTGGAGGGTAGAACTCAAAACTGCTCTAGACATCTCCACCAGAGGGCACAACACGGGCCAACCGAACACGGAGTGGGTATCGCGCAACCTCTCAACTCCAGAACAACTCACCCAAAGGAGGTGCAGCGTCTGCTCCAGCACTGGGTGTCACTAGCACCGCTACCGGCCAATCCATCGAGAGCGAAACCAAGGGGGGAGACCACTCAACCCTGCTGGTCAAGAAACAAGCACCGAGTCAGGGGAAAAACTCCACCCTGGTGGTCAAACAAACACACAGAGGGACCCTCTACATCGCGAGAGGTCCAAGTACGCAAAACAGAACACGACACGCACGTGGGGCCCACACGATGTGTGGCCCCAAGTCAACCCCAACCAAGCGCACGAACATCTCAGGTACAAACCACACATACCTCCAAGCGTTCTCGTATACTCCCTGAGTATACCTCGTTCTAGCCTAAAGGCTATCGTGCACATGGCACCCAGCGTCAACGCGAATGCGTGACATAACGACTCCAACCTGCCACCTCATCGGCTGAGGCATAACCTACCACATCTCATGAACCATTTACATCACTCTCTCAAGAGTGATCGATCACACGCCAAGGGTCCGCTACAAACAAGGTAGGGCGAACCACCACCGGAGCACCTTTCATGCTTCCACATTTAATAAGATCACGTATAAGGCCCCGCACAACCAAACGGATTGCACTGTTGTAATCCTCGTGAAAAAACATGTGAGATTGACTACTTACTCGCCTCCAACAGATATCTGACGGAAAAGGTCACCAACACCGCCTCACGCCCGAACGACGTCCCATGATCCCGAGCCTCGGCCCCGAAGACAGTCAGGCGCACCGCACCATTGCGATCCCCTCGGGAGAACACGTCAAAAGCACTACTCACATGAGTGCAACAGATATCCGGAGAAAAAGATGCATTTAGGCGCACCGCACACGAGCGGTGCTTCGTGGGACCAACCACCCGGTCCCGAAACTCGACAAACGGATCACACCATTGCGATCCTCTCGAAAAAGAACACAAGATGGACTATTCATTTGTCCAAAACGGTCGCCCGGTGATAAAGCTGGAAATCACAGTCAACTCCCGAAACGGCCTTCGTGGGGCCCGCACCATCGTGCGGAATTACAGCGCACAGACAACGCCAATGCGATGCCCTCAGAAAAACACCCAACATCGACTGCTCGCACGCCTCGTACGGACGTCCGAGGAAAAAGCCGCTAAAAGCTGCACGCAGCTCAAAAGACGGGCCGTGGGGCCCGTGCCTCAACTTCGGCCTCAACGCTTGAAACAACCCCAGAAACCTCCGCCTCAGTGCCAGGGTCACAACGCCGCTGACGGTGCTCAAAACGGACATCGGACGCGTCCGCGCCGTCCAAATCAAGATTCTCGGGGAATACGCTCGTCCACTGAAGGACACATCGCGCCTCCGCGGACCCTCGTTTCGGGAATTTAAAAATCTTGAAACTAGCTCAAAAGGTTCCCCTCAACGTCAGGAAGACACTGCCGCAGACGACAAGTAAAACAGACACCTGTAGCTATATTTACGGGTGTCTGAAGCCGGAAGGCACAACCCTTGGGCTGGACCGGCCTAGCTGGCCAGTCCACTCGGCCTGGGCCGGCCCGAGCCGGCCGGCCACGGACCCGAGGTCCCCTCGCGGTTCCCGCATCAGCCGACCGGACGCAAGTCCAGTCTTCGGTCGTCGAGGAGACCTGCTAGAAGCGGGTCTCGGTTCCTCGCAAGGGGTCTCGCTGCGACCCCTGTCAAGCCGGACAACCACGCCCCGCCGCCCGCGCGAAGCGCCGCGCCGCCGTCCGCACACCACGCCGCCACCTGCTCGCTGCACCTTCACATGGAACCAAAGCCGCCGCCTGCAAGCTACTGTTCCGGAGGTCGCCGCCGCCGTCCGGCTCACTGCGCCGCCGTGGGAACCCGCCGGACCGCCAGAAATCGCCGGGACAACCCAGAATTACCGTAACCTTCGACGATCAACCCCGAACTCCTCCTCGCTCGGATTTTGATTCCGAAATATGCGTTGGTAAGATAAAAATGTGTACTACATGACCAAGGAATTTTCTCGAAGAGAAATCAAAAAATAGATGCTAAAATTGGGGTTCAAAGGGAGGTTCGGGAATTAAAACGCAAATACATAATCCTACCTCATGGGCGTTGCCCGGAGCTCCGCCGCCGAACCGCCTCCTTGCCAGAGCTCCCTTGACGGAGCCGCCTCGTCGGAGGTGGAGGGGGAGAGGGAGAGGAGGGGCTTCCATGGGAGAAGGGGAAGGAGAAGAGGGAGGTGGGTGTGTTAAGCGTTTAAATTGAAAACGCTTAACCACCCGCCCGTCGGCCCGAACCCGAACTCTCGACGGGGTCGCGGTTAAGCCTTCCTTAGGGTAAAAACCACCCCTCGAGCACAACGGAGGTCTCAGAATTTTAATCCGATACCCCGTTCAAAAGTTATAAAATTTAACGTCCGAAGCTGCTAAATTACGAAAATGCCCCTAGAGCCATTTTTCACAAACGGCCCGCGCCCGCGAAACTTATACCCCTCCTTGGGTAAACGGTACGCTCCAAACACAATGGTGCCCTCAGTTTTCCAATCCTAGCCACTGTTTACGAGATACTAGCGTTTCTCCATTAAACGAATAAATTAATTTATTAATTTATCCATTTAACCTTCCGGAAGCGAGCGAGGGGTCCAAACATCCCGCGCTGACATGTTTTATGCCGTTCCTAGGGTAAACAACCCATTCCGGACCCATCCGTACACTCGGATCCCTGATCCGGAACTCCATTTAGGAGTTATCCCATTTATTTTCGTTTCTAGTGTGAACGCACTGAAAATTTAATTCCGGCCACTCCGGGGATCAGAATCACACGCTGTCTGAAGGCGCTGCTCTGGAATATTATCAAGAATATTCCAAAGTCTTTCGTAGAAAAAACCGGGTTCTTAAAATATTTATTATGTATATAATCTTATTTATTCCTTTTACTATACACATATTTTTACCTTTCATTGGGAGTTAATACGATAACCTCATTTGAGGAAGTGTGGACTACCGCTCCCTGAAAGAGATGTGATTCGTTCACACAACACATGGAATGGGATAAATTAAGTTATATGATATGTATAATATAATAATTATAATGTGATAAATATATATAAATATGCATAAATATATATACATATTTCAATTTCGTACTTTCTTTTAATACGATAAGAAAAACTGAAACATCGTTCATGCATACGAATGACTTACCATCTACATGAACAGTGTATTCCATTTAACAATTAATTATTCTATAAAATATTATAATATAACTGATATTTATATTATTTTATAAATTCTAGAATCATGATATAATTATAAGGACCAATGCTATAACAAATTAAAACACATGCGATGAACAAAGCGAATATTACCTGAAGTGAAACTTAAAACGTATGATCATTAACAATAGTGTAATATATGGTCCTAATAAAATCATATATGGTATTATGTATAACAATATTCTTATGTAAAAGATTTATAGTAAAATTATATTTATTATACAGGAAGATTGTATGAGTATGGAGAGAGTTAAGACAAAAGGTAAGGGGATTTTAATTAAACTATTAATTTCTGTGAGATACAAGCTTATGTTTGCCACACTTTCCTTTTGTGTGGTGTATGTAATAGCCATGATTCTATTATATTTATCATGTAATTAAATTTATGGGTATTAAAATATCCATTATATGATATTTATTTCATGGGGTTTAACTTTCAAGAGTTACCAAATTGGTAAAATAATTTTGTCTCAATTTACCCTGTTTGAGACTCTTATTTTGTTATACACCTAAACTCTTCTTTGAGGTGTATATAATTTGATTTTACATGTTATGTCATGAATCACATTATTTTCATAATATATTAAGCTTCATATAATTTCCTTTTCAGACATGGATAGTATGATCCCTAGTCACAAAGTTATAAGAGTTTATTTATAAAATATCCTTGTTTTTTTTTGAGATTGTTTATGTTTATGATTCCATTGATGAAATATTATGATCCATCATTAAATAATATTCATGAATTTACTTCCCCTATATTTATTCAAGATATCCTAATTTTTTTGTACCATTTATCAATATTTGGTACTTAAGATAATGCTTTTAGTAAAATCTGACCACCTCTCTCTTTGGTCGGAAATCATTTGTAATCAAAAACCATATTTTCAAAAAACATTTTGAAAAATGTTTTGAAAATATAATTGAAGATAATTTTCAAGGAGAAATTATTTTCAAAAGGGTTCATTATTTTCAATTATTCCATTAGAATTTTACAAATTAATATTCAAAGAAAACTATTTTCAAAAGGTGTTCTGTAATAAAAAGCATGTTTTCAAAGAAGAAAGGATATTTTCATCAATATATGATTTTAAATTATCTTTTAAAATTATTTACCATATAATATGGCATCCAATGGTGTTAATAATGACTTTATGGTAAAATTATTCAATGTTTCCATTTATATTATTTCTCTAAATGGATTATGTTTTGATGTAATGATGTTAGGGAACTCATTTCTCTTTCATGAGTTATATTCTTTCAAAACCCGGTCCTTTTGACGGGCTATGTTTATGATGAAATTTTTATGAAACATGTCTCTTTCCAAAGGTTATGATATGTTTACATGTTTATAATACCCATTTCATTTCATGGGTATGATATGTTCGTTTATGATCTTGTGACACAAGTATGCTTGATTTCATTATGTGACGGGTGGGACTTATATCTTCCTTCAATGAATTGGGTAATGTTTTATATCTCATGATATAGAATATGATGGTATCATAAGTGAAATAAAGCTAATAATATGTTCTTGGGAGTTAACCTTGACTACTATAATTTCTATGGAAGTAAACCATGACTACTAACATTGTATGAAAAGTGAACTGATGCTATTATGATGGAAATGGGAGTAAACCATGACTACTATGATGGTATGGGGAGTGAACCCGTAATACTAAGATTTTCTTGGAATCAATTCCTTGGATACTATAGAAATCATGAAATTCTTATGTGTCTTCCAAAATTCCATATCTTATTACTATCTTATGCTTCATGGAATATGCTTGTTATTACATATGATTAATGGCTTATGAACTACCAATATTTAGGCCAAGATTTTGTTTATGATATTTGATATCTAGGGTATGATATTATATTTACTATATCACGTTATCATAAATTTATTATTGTGTTTATGCTTACATGGATCCCTTATTTACCCTTAATGATAATTTGAGATCACCCCTTTTATGCTTCCTTTTCCCCAGGTAATGATGATATGTATTATGTTTCATATTTCCAAGAAGGGTTTTAATCAAGAAAATCTAGTGAGAGATGATATAGCTCACATATTTACCGATGTCTATATTTCCATGTTTCCAAAGGCACTATGCCATCTACAATCTTTCAGCATCTGTTTGTATACTATTTAAATATTCCAAAAAATTTATGTAATGTTAATGTTTGAAAAGTGAGGGTTGAAATAGTTAGTATCAGAGAAAAGGTATAATTAACCTTTTTAAACTATTATGAGAAATACATAGTGAGATCCATAGGTTTATTTATAAGGATATGTCTAGGGTTGTATCTATGGATAAGTATAAGGATGAGTTAGTGTTCAGGAAAATGTCTTGGAATTTTGGTAATAGATAGAGTGAGTGGTTTCCAACCAATACATCTCTATTTGGAAACTATAAGTGGATGTGGCTATAGAATAGATGTACATAGGAGTAAAAACTCTGAAAAGATGTTCTGAGATTGACTTGGGGTACTCTGGTACATGACAACAGGCCTTGCTACACATCAGGTTTGACACTCCCTCGGGAAATGCTTTCAGAATTCACAAACTCTTTATAAACCATCATAAAGGATATAAATATAATTTAGCTATGAATAATCTATGATTAACCCATGTGTCATAAATCATGGATGGTGTCATGATTTAGACATACTATAAGTATTTATTTTAATGACTATATTGTTTTTATTCTATGATAAGTAATTTCACACTATGCTTCTGGTTTAAGTCAATGGCGGGAACCAAAATGAACTGGATTAATGTTGAATGTGATGTAAGATTTTCTGATGAGAAGTCAAGTGGGACGAACATTGGAGTGAATGATGTTTTCATCATGACAAACCAAATTTCAAGGTATATGATTAACAATGTTTACCTAAACAAACTCTTGGACTCACCAAGCATGAAGAAGAAAAAGTTCACTGAGAGTTCGAGTAATGGAGAACATGGAAGAAAGAAGATTCAGTTTCCTTTGTGTCAGGAATGTGGAAATAATCACCTAAGTGAATTCTTTAGTGGAACAAAAGGAATTTTGACTATGGAAATAAAGTAAACATGAAAAGTGACTGAAAGGTTAAAATGAAGTGTCTAGGTAATGAAATGGATGGGAATTTTGGGATCCCGAACTCCACATAAAAGGTTAAGTGTTTTAAGTGTGGAATAAATTGTAATTATGCAACTCAATGTACTAAGAGGTATGTTCCTAAATAGAATCAACAAGGTGGTGCATGTAATGGATACATTGCTGATAATGAAGAGACTATAGATGAAATGTGAAGAAAAAAGTAATGTGTAATAGGATGAGGTATACTTATTAATTGAACTAAAATGAAGTGGAATAATCAATGTTTTTGTTTATTTGGTTTCAAATGCTATGAATGATTAAACATACAAGGATTTTTATACTTATGTTTTTCACTCAGTATTTAAAAGTTTATATTGGAATGGTGAAGTGATTTAAAAACAAGATGATATTTTGAATAAGGGAAGGTAAATCTTAATATATTTTTTATGTTAAGATAATTTTGTATGGATAAAGATAAATGGAATATGAATAAGTAAATGGGATAGTATTGATTACCTTGGAACTATGTAAGGACTCATTGAAGGGCATTTTATGCTCTCATCGATGAAGCTTACAGTTTTTTGGGATATAATGAGTAAATACAATATACTTTGTATTGAGGAATCATGCATGCTTTCCAAAATGATTTTTGGAAATTTAGGTTATTACCATGTTTAAAGGGAATATACAGTAAGGGTATTCACATGTTTATAATTATACAACCAAGAGATAATTTTTGATACCAGGTAATCAATGTTAATCTGATTTTGGGAATCTCCTTCATAGGTTGTTTTATTTTCATCATTCTTAAGGGTTATAAAGTTAACCATTCATGAGAAGTTAAATTTAAACTTTAGAGGTGTATTTATACACTGAGTTTATGTTGAAAAACTTGGTTAAAATGATACTTAGTTATTAACCTTATTTCAAGAATTATTATCATATATATTATATTACTGTGGTTTTAAAGAATGATATCATGTATGTCGGGTGACAACCAATCATGTCCAGCAAGGATGCAGGTCTTGAACCCATGATTGAAGTACGATAAGGATTTCATGCCGACCACTACCTTACACGATGTGCTAGTTAATGTATATTTATTTTTAATGAATAAATATTTATGATGAACTGTTATTGTTACCTTTTATATATTAATTCATGTTGTTTTTTAGGAGACAAATATTTAGGATTCTTATTCTTTAATGGGCATTAAGATCTATTAAAAGTATATTTTAGTTCTTTAATCATCAAAGTTAATTTATGTACATTCCTTACACGAGGTAATGGATGTATTAGAAATATTATAGAGAAAAAACCCAGGATGGATTTTTTTATAGAAATTTATCAATAATTACTCAACGTTCTGAATGTTATAAAAAATGTTGTCCTAATACCTGAAATTATATTGAACCAATGAATTATGGAATCATGAAATATTTATGACATTGATGCCCTAAACATTCCTTTGATCATTCACTTGTTTTTGATTTATTACCTTAATAACTCCCTATAAATATTTAGGCTTTTCCTCAAGGTCCAATCTTCACCCCAACCTATATTCTCTTATGTGGAAGCCTAGTTATATGTTACTTTGGGTAACTTTTATGGTTCCAAATTTACATTTTAATGGAATTTTTAGTATCTATTTCTAAAATGTGTGTTTCTATGAATTAAACTTTAAAGTATTAATTGTTTGATAAACCAAATGAATTTTTAGGGAAAAATTCATTTTAAGGGGGGTCGAATGTAACACCCTAAGATTTTGATGATTATCTTTTTCAAATTAATTTATATTTACAATATTTTTCATTTCACATGACACTGGAAATAGTTATATATATATATATATTGAAATATAATGTCAAACATTCCTTTTACACACAATACCAAGATGTCATGCTCTACATGAAATATCGATTTTCCTTGTGATACAAGCAACACCAACTTGGCTTACGATGCACACAACACTGAGTTTCTATGAAACACACACACACACACATTTAATTAAATGAGATAATTATCACCTAATCATTAAAAATAGTTATATTAATAATAATAATTACATTACAAATATTTTTTGTAATTGTTTTATATAAATAAAACATATTGATAATGAAAGATGAGTATTTTTGGTAAAGTTCTTTTGTGTTAAACATACCATTTTTTTAAGTGAACAAATTTTTAATAGAAAAATTAATTTTAGACACATTTATAACTTTAATATTATAAAATAAACTACATTCTTTAATTTAGAATATCGAAATTATACTAGGGTGAATTTTTCGGATTTTTCTAAGAAACTTCGTTTTATTAATAAATAGTGAAAATACTGCTTTTTAGTTAAAAACTACCTTTTCTCTACTTAATTGTTAATTATAAATGATATTATAAGTATTTTTAATGTAAAATTAGATAAATATTATATCTATTAGTATAATTTAATTAATTATAATCAATTTAACTTTTAAATTGAATATAAAATCTTAAAAAACTTTTGAACTATTTCCTACTATAAAACGTTGATATTTTATCTCATTAGTGGGATTAACAGTAATCTTAATTTTGATGATTTAGTGAATTGAATTTCAAAAGTCTAACATACACTATTATTTTAAGTATAATATATATAGTCTAATATTAAAATTTTAATTTTGGACCAAAATTATTAGTAAAAATGATTAAATCTAATCACAATATTTAAGGCCAAATTAATATAAATTAGGGACTAAACCTTAAAATTAAGGGCCCAAATAACATATAAAATTTTCAAAAACCCAATTTATGTCCATATTTAATCCATAAACCTTCCATTATTTATATTTTATGTTTTTAAGGCTTTTTTCATGTAAGAACATGTGTACGCCTAATTTATTTCTAAAAATTTCATGTGAGTCATTTTCCCTCTATATAATTAGCCACCACATCTACCCCTTCTTCACACAAATAAAAACTATTATGTTATTACATGATCTTTCCAAGTGTCATATCAATAATCCTATATTTTACATTTAATCCTCCCTTTCGAAATAAACCCTCGTAAGGATGCCTTTTGGAAAAAACCAAAAGGAATTGCCCGATTAAGAGGTAACGTCTTCTCTCAATCTCCTTTCCTTTATTTTCCTTATCCACCAATAAAATATCATTATTAACTTATTGTGTTAAAAAATGATTATAATCAATATAATAGGATGTTTTATGGAAATGGTCTTGGGCACACTTACACACACTTCCATCTAATGTATGTTGAACATGTTGTTTCTGTGTTCGACGAACTACTGCCTCAAGAAACGATGATTGTTCATTTCTCCATTACCATCAATAATATTGGAAATTATGATGGAAATATTTTTTATATATGTAATATATTAAATTTATTATTTCTATAATCATATTTATTCCTTTTACAAGACACAAAATTTTACCTTCCATTTGGTGTTAGTATGATAATCTCATTTTAGGATGTGTGGACTACCATCCCCTCAAAGCGATGCGATTCATTCACAAACCCCATGGAATGTGATTAATAAACATATATGTTATATATAATATAATATTTACAATATGATAATTATATATATATATACATATATATACATATATATACATATATCATTTACATACATTCTTTCAATATGACAATAAAAACGGAAACAACGTTCATGCATACAAACGACTTACTGTCTCCAAGAACGATGTATTCCATTTCATATTTAATTATTATATAATACATTATAATATACCTGATATTTATATCATTATATACATTCTATAATCATTATATAATTATAAAGACTAACGCTATAACAAATTAATACACTTGCGAAGAACAAATCCAATATTACCAAAAGTGAAACTTTAAAATAGGATCATTAACAATCGGGTAATATAAGGTCATAATAAAACCATATATGGTATTATGTATAATAATATTATTATTTAAATGATTTAAGATAAAATTAAATTTATTATATAGAAATCATGTATGGGTATAGAGAGAGTTAGGACACAAGGCAATGGGATTTTCATCTCACTATTAATTTCTGGGAGATACAAGATATGTTTTCCACTCTTTATATTTGTGTGGTGTATATGCTTCCCATGATTTTATTATAATTTTATTGTAAATACATTTATGGGTATTTAAATATAAATTATATGATCCTTATTTCATGGGGTTTAACTATCAAATTTCACCAAATTGGTTAAATATTTTTGTCTCAATTTTCCTTCTTTGATGCTCCTATTTTGTTATGCACTTAAACTATTATTTGAGGTGTATATACATACGTTTTACATATTATATCATAAATCACCTTATTTTCGTGATATATTAATCTTCATGTAATTTCATTTTTATACAAGGAGAGTATGATCTTAGGTCACTATGTTATAAGAGTTTATTGAGACAATCTCAATTTTTTTGAGATTATTTATGTGTATACTTCTTCTGATGAAATATTATGATCCATCATTCAAAAATATTCATGATTTTCTTTATCCTCTATTTATTCAAGATATCCTCATTTTTAGAACCATTTTTCAACTTTTTGGTACGTATAATAATGTTATTAGTAAAATTTGACCACCTATCTCTTTGGTTGGAAATCTATTATATTCAAAAACCATGTTTTCAAAAAATGTTTTCAAAAGATCCTTGAAGATAAATTTTAGGGAAAATGGAATTGAAAAATGTTTCACTATTTTGATAGCTTCCTTTATATTTTTTAAAATCTATTTTCAAATAAAAATGTTTTCGAAAGGTTTTATGTAATAAAAAGATTTTTTCAAAGAAGAAAAGATATTTTCATCAAGAAATGTTTTTAAAAGATATTTAAAAATTATTTCCCATCTAAGATAACATGAATTGTTGTTACTCATGAATTTATGGGAAAATTATTCAATTTTTCCATTAATATTATTTATCTTAATGGATAATGATTTGATGGAATGATGTTATGAATCATGTTTCTCTTTCATGGGATATTTTCTTTCAAAACTCTCTCATTTTCATAGGCTGTGTTTATGAATAAAGGTTTATGAAACCTATCTCTTTCCATAGTTTATGATTGGATTACATGTTTATTATACCTATTTCAGTTTATCGGTTATGATATGTTAATTTATGATCTTTAGGAACATGTTTTTATGATTTCATTATGTGACAGGTGGGACTAATATCTCCCTCCAATGTGTTGAGTAATATTTTTTATATCATGAGATAGAATATTATGCTATGAGGATTAAATTCATGCTACTAAGATGGTATTGGGAGTGAACTTTTACTACTATGATGGCCATGGGAGTGAACCATGACTACTAAGAAGGTATGAGGAGTGAACTCATGATACTATGATAGACATGGGAGAAAACCATGACTACTATGATGGTATGGGGAGTGAACCCATACAACTAAGATGATATTGGTAGTGATTACATGTATACTATGGAAGTCATTATATATTTATGTGTCTGCCATAATTTCATGTCTTATTCCTATCATATACTTTCATGGATTATGCTATTTATTTCATATTATTCATGTCTTATGAACTACTAATATTTATGCCATGATTTGTATTATGATCTTTGATATGCATGGTATGATATTCTATTTACAGGATCACATTCTCATATGCTTATTATTACATATCTCCCTTGTTTACCCTTACTAGGAATTTTAGCTCACCACTTTTATGATTCATTTCTCCCAAGTTATGATTATATTTACTATGTTTGATATTTATAAGAAGGGTTCTAGTCAAGAATAACCTAGTGGGAGATGATGTATCTCACATATTCACCATTATTTATGTTTTCATGTTTCCAAAGGCACTATACCAACTATAGTCTTTGGGTGTCTGTTTTTATATTGTTTATGTATTATGTAAAAGTTATGTAATGTTAATGTTTGAAAAGATAGGGTCTCTATAGTATGGAAGTGAATCTTCATCCAAGATATTGATGTGGATACCATCATTAAATATCCTATCACACTCTATTGTGATAATATTGTAATGGTGGATCTTGCAAAAGAGCCAAGGTCATATGAGTAGATGAAGCACATACTTCAGACGTATCATCTATTGGGGGATTTTTCTCATATAGGTGAAGTTGTAGTGACTTTTATTTTCATAGAATACATTGTGGAGGACCCCTTGGATTAATTCTTGACTCATCATACACCAGAATATCATGTGAGGTCTAGTGGAATGATGGTTGTTGGTAGTTGGATCTAATCTAAGTTGGAGTTTTTTGGGGTTCATGTCCTAGGATCCCCAGTTTTTTCTTTGATTTCATGAATATAAAATGTATTGAATACTAATAGAAGTTATTATTACATATTGTTTATTTATTCATGACTCTAATGTAATAATTTCTTAGAGTATACATCTCATTGATAAGGTCTTAACAGCTCCATGCAATGATGTGAAACTTGATGTTCTTTGACAATATTTTCAAATAATATTTTATAGTTGGATAATTTACTATGGTGGGACACAAAGTAAATAGACCATCATGTGTGAGTACTCATAAGTATATTAGGATTCATATGATGAAGTTTTCACTTGGTAATCTCCAAGTCAAGAGATTATGAGAATAGACCCGACAGTAGGAATTCCACAAGTTTTAGTGTCATCAGATATTCCTATCCAATTGCATGTGTGATTATACATAGACATTATGATTATTATTATTTAATGTTACAAGTCACGTAGTTATATTTATTTCATAAAACACAATGATAACATCTTATTGTGAAGTTGTATATGTTGGGTGTGTCACAAGTGACATTTTATTAACAAATAAATCAAAGGAGGATTTTCCCTCCCATCATTATGGATACTGATATCACGAACCTTTTATTGGAATAGAACTATGAAATTGGATTTTGTGGCCATGGTGTAATGATATTTTTTATTCCATATATTCAAATAAATACATATCATGAATATAGTTTAGTGACATGGTTGTGAAACCCGATGGATGAGATATTATAAAAAGAGATTATATTAAATAGTAAGCATTTGTTTGTGGCTGTCTACATTGCAACATTAAGTTCATTCTCTTGGTTACCTTGACCCATTTTCAGACAATAATCCCAGACTGTAGGAAAGCCTTTTTAATTCCAACGAGAAATAACCCTAGAGGGTCACACATTAAAAATTTCCATTTATCATGATTAAATTCAATTTGAGTTTAATTAATAGAATAATTATTATTCTAAAGTCTGAGTAGTAATTTTATTAAAGCTATATTGATTTCATATATTAAAGAAATATTTATTCAGAAGCATGTGAATGAAATATTTATTCATTAGATTGTGAATAAAATATTTATTTGGTTATTCAATAAATGATAAAGGATTTTGGATGGACCAATAACAAGTAGATTGATAAATATTAATTAACAAGACATTTACATAATATTTGTTATTGTGAAAGAGGTCTTGGATTTACTTTAATAATAAATGAGGCTTCGGCCCCAACCTTTAAAAAAAAATTTTTATTGTGAAAGTTGGAATATGACACAAAAATACCAAAAATATAATTCTTATTATATGTCATGGGATTTATTAAAGGTAATAAATGTTATTTAATGGCCAGTATGCAATTAAATAATATTTTCTCATAAATTCTAACTCTATAAATAGAAAATTATTTCTATTAAAATTAAGAATAAAAAATTATTGTGAACAAAAAATTCTCTCTCAACTCTTAAATATCTCTCCCTCTCAAGAACGAGATGTGTAAGAGATATTTCATTAGGGCAAGAGATTCAATGATCAAGAAAAAATAACGCAATACATTAGATTCACCATGCTAGCACCTGGAGACTGGGTAGTGTTTCTCAGAGATCATAGAAGTATTTGTGGATCACTGTTAGAGGGATTGTATCCTTGAATCCTCACAATGTAATAAAGGTAATCTGGAAGGGTTTTTTCGGATGATCGACATTCAACAATGAATAATATTCCCATGTCTAGGTATTTATTTTTCAAAATATAAAATAAAATAATTATAAATTCGACATGAAAGATTCTCTATCTTAGTTTTAGGAAATGGTTATTATAAGAATTATTAATATATCTCTCATCTTTTAATTCTTCTAAAGTTCCAGAAACCAACACATTCTTGGTACCCTTTCCATCCATAATTTACTTTAAATATTTTATAATCCAATATAACTATTTATATAAATATTTTATCATTATATCCTAACATCATTTTGAATAATGTGACATTCACATTGTATTTTTACTATAATAATATTTTTACCTTTAACATTGGCTTTTCAATGTCCAAACATACCCCCACTAACCTATTATACAACATATTATCTTCAAAATATCATACTAAGTTATATAAACTCTTTTGTGATAGGAAAAAAAATCACTAGGAATATTTACAATAAATAAAATATTGATTCCATATCATATATGGTATTCTATATGTCTATAGAATTTTATTTAAAATAAGTTTATTATTTAAAATATTCCACTGATTGTGTTGGAATCCTAATTCCTTATATTTTCATAAATTCCTCATATTAAATTCCTTATCATGGAAAAAACATTTTTATAATAATCTTTTTCTCTGAACATGTTATAAAATTCCATGACTCAAAAAATATGTGTATTGAATTAATTATAACTTATTGCTTATAAAAACACTTTTTTATTAAACAAATTCCCTTATCATATAAGTGAAATGATATGAATATACACATACTTTACTATAATCCATTTGAACTTGATATATTTCTTCACATTAAAAACCTAGATGTAACAATTCTTATCTTCATCACTTCAATTAAAACTAAAAGCAATATAAATTGATTATTTTTATTTTGAACTGTTGTATATTTATAATATTTTTAAGGTATAAATTTTCTATGAGATACCCATAAAAAATAATTAATTGATATAATAATGAATCTTGAAAATGAAATTACATGGAGTTTCATAGACCCCTTTAGACATTTTAGACAATTATATCCTATAGAATCGGTACTAATTCTACCTAAAAACTATAGGTTTTAATGACATTTATTGGGTACTATACGAAACATTATTTGACTTACTAGATAACTCTATTTCTTCTAGTTTAAAATTCTCACAGTTATACAATTGATATAGAACCAGAACCTAGAAATCAGATGCCTTAGTTCATCTACCCTCAATAGTTTGATAATATTGAGAAATGTTTTTGAACTCATTCATATTTTCATAAAATTTCTATCAATGAAAACAATTTTTATTATTTTACTAAAAAAATCTGTAAGGAAATTTTTAGTGTCACCATATCATTAATATACCCAATCATATTGAGTATATTATTAGAGATTGAAATTCATTTAGTCATAATGCATTTAATTTTTACATCATTTAATTACAAGATGTGTTAATTTAATTATTATTATACCTTAATGGTGTTTTTAAGACTTTTTAGAGGTGTTTGAGGCCCATGAATGAGATTCATAGGAGATGGAGGCTCCAACCAGTAGCATGGAGTAATGGGTGTGATGTCTCTTAGCCAGTACAGATCCACCAACTAACCAATGATGGTAGAAGAGGACTTGAACTTATTCAAGTCCCATAAGCTAGTTAATTGATAAAGAGGAGGTATTTTAACTTTCCATAAACATTGTTTGGCCATAGGATAAGCACCAGCTAGCTAGTATAACCACTGGCCAACTATTAAGGCCTTTCAACTCTCGAGTGGTTCCTAGATGACTTGGTAAGTAATGGAACCTATGTAATTTCATTCAACTATGCATTCTTAAAAATCTCATCTATATGTTCAACAACATCTTGACTATAATGACCATATTATATCTCTTTTGATTGAATTTTCTCTCTCTATACCCTTTCATTGGTGTTTTAATATTGGGTCAATCTGTTGAATTCAAAATAATATTTTTCAACTACTCTAGCCCATATCTTCTTATTCATATTTTGATATTGTCTATATATCTAAGACTTGTTAGCCAGATATGTTTATTATATCATGATCTAATATAGTATTATAGGTCTTCTGAAAAACCTGCACTAGATCTAGAGAGTTTCGGACCCTTCCTTGATGTAGATCTAGATCTACCATTGGAGATATTTTTTTAGAATGATATAGGCATAGCCTATTTTATTAGTGAAAAAATAGAGTAAAACACATATAGGAAAAGAAATAAATATAACCCAAAGTAAAAAATTTAGTTACCTAACATTTTCATCAATCATTCACATTGATTTATTTCTTCCGTCCGAATTGCATTCCTATCCACTCTTCCACGTCCATGTCCTCAACCTCTTCTTTGGCCCCTACTTGAAGGGAGGGATCAAATCCTTTCAAGTAGAGTCTCATCATTAGTACTATCATTTTTTTGAGATATCATCATTCTTCCCATTGTATTTTTTCTAGATAAGAGTCTCTTTCCATTGGATTTTATCACTCATACATATTTTGTTCCAGCCTGAGCAACATATGGTGAGAACATCTCTCTCTAAAACCACATGAAATTATAGTTTACTCCTTGATTTGATTCTTCTTTCCATTGGTCTTTATGGATGATTATTTATTCATCCCTAAGACATTTGACTCCCACTACTTCTATTATTTAGAGTTGAAACAGGGGTGTCATGCATAAAATGGTGATACTAAGACCAGGGAGAATTTCTCTTTCGCCATCTTCAACGGAGTGACTAATTATTCCATTCAAAGGAAGGGAAAGGTTTCAAAAATCAAAGAATACCTCCAAGTTGTTTCAGAGCGTATGAAAATAGGTAAAAATTCTATCATAGATCATCTATTTCTCTATAATGGTTCTAAACCTAAAAAATTATATTAATTGATAGAGATAATCTAGTAGATTTTTAGGATTTTCCTCTGGGAAATTGGAATCTCTAGGGTGGGGTTACTTCTATTTGATCTTCCCCTCAGAGGATCTAAATGTTTGAGCCTGGGGTTTTGGCATGATAGTACTCAAACCAGGTATCATTCAACTGCATTAATGGGATAAAAAATTCATCCCATTTGAGGCTGGTAGTTCCATGAACCAAAATTGGGAGAGGGTTTATAGGTGAAATTAGATTATCTGGAATCCGAAAATACTATATGACATTTTACTATCAATTGGTATTCCAATTAAAATCCATAAGGAAACATAAGTGTCTATATTTGGTCACTTTGTAATTTTTTTTTGTTGAGGTTGAATTAGGTTCAGAATTAATTGTTGAAGATATTCTTGAAACCGATGATTCTATCATTGAATTGAAGATCATGTATGAGAAGTACCCAAAATTATTCATGGATTGTAATATTATTAGTCATGATTCCTCAAACTATAGTCACTCTATAGTTTACAACTTATGCTTCTTGCATGGGCATGATTTGAAAATTTTTTATAAGAAGACAAAAGATTTACCTACTCAAATGAATGATGTTGGTCCTTAGATAGAGATACCTCCTATTAATATGGATGGCCAAAATTCTTTCTATATTTAAATGGTTGATGTTGCTACTGAGAATTTCATATCGAGGCTATATCGATCTGTTCCTATTGAGGTAGGAAAACTCGATGAAGAGAAGGGTGGAAGAATAAGTGGTTCACCAATTTCTAAATCCCTTAAATCTGTAAGTAAAACAAAAGCTTGGGATGAAATATTTAGTAAAGAAACTAATTTGAATAAGGTTGAAGGCTGGAGCGATGATAGTATGTGGACTCAAATTCATCTTTAAATTACAAGAAGTGAGACTGAACTGACGGTTGAACATGTGAATAAAGATGACTTATAGAAATATGTTTATCAAAATATTTCAAAAGAAATGATTTCTATTTTAGGTAACCAAATGGGTAAGAATATAGTGGAACTTGTTTCTCTAGTGACCACTAAAATTATCCAATCTAGTACTGTATAGAGTTTTCATTGGATGATTTGAATTGATTATAATCCCATGTCACTATATTTGTCTTGAATATTGTTATAGGAACCTGTTTATGATTAATTGGGATCACTTTTAGTGATCCTTGTCACGCGGTTTTGAACTGGTTAGTGTATTAGCATGACTTAGGTATTGACACATAAAATCATAGTGATTGACATCAAAATACATAAGGTTGGATGTTCATAATTATATAGGGATCTTGTATAACATTCTTTCCTTGATAATGATCATATGTGTGTGTGTGTTTATCCCATGAGATAGATTCTTTAAATTAACAACATGTGTATATGTGTATGACTGCTAACAATCATGCTCATTATTATACACTTATACTTATATGTGTAATTCCATGTTGTGTGTAAATGTTTGTTAAATGGAGGTTTTGATTTTAGAATCATGTTATAGGTATACCATTATGGACTTTCTACCTTTTAAGGGTATTATGTACAACAAGTGATGAATATAATGATGGACCAAGACATAAGGAAGGTCCATGATAGTCTTATGGTCTAACTTGAGGTAGTGGTAGGGCAAGAAGAACTTGTGGATTGATATGAGATATAGACGGTGGTTGGATGTCCTTGCGGACTGACCCATGATATAGATAGGATAATAAATACTTATGACCTAAAAATATTATTTTTATTTATGTTCTGTATCAAGGATATATGGTAGCCATGTCACTGAACCATGATCCTAACATCAATTTTAAATTTCTTTCCAGCATGGAGCTGATGTATATACAACCACAGTTCTTAATAGCTTGGTTATTGAATAAAATCTCAACACATTTTTTATTTCCACTTTTTATCATATTACTAATTATTGTGTAATATGACACTCATTTATATCTACATATCTTAATGAATCACTGGTGGTGTCTTTCTGGGTTACACTCACACTCTACATAGAAATCTCTATACGCATAAAGACTTCACAATCACAGATCCAGGAAAGGTAAAGAGCCAGTTGATAAGGATATAAGGAGATAGAGTTTCGTGTATAGAGGTAGTACAAAGATAAACCCCAATGTCATTTCCTATTGTATTTATTTATTTTATGATTTCTTTCTTATACTCTGTTTGACCCACTACATTGTGGGTCCATAGTTTATTAATTTGTATGACTCTGAGATATATTACATGTCATCTATTATAAAATTTTTATTATTTTGTTTAATTGTGACCTTTTATGTTATTATTATTTTCATTATATGATTATGATGTATGGAATTTTATGTTTGGGGAATATTATCCCCAATTCACCATGAAAATCATCTCTATTAGTTGGAAACCTCTTATCTATGGGGAGGAACACCTGATTTCATGTAGCTCAGTAGCCTATACTAGGTGATTCAGTTCTAGGAATTAAAAATTGGTATGATAGGATTTTTTATTTTTATTCTTATTAATTGTGTTGGGTTAAATATAGAATAAATATAGGCTATATGGAACTTGGGTAGGGTACTCACATAAGTTCACCACCATCTCATATGTGATACGCCATCATGTTTCTAATAATGGGACTGCTATTTTTGCTGTGGTTTTATTATTTCATTTTGATCATGAGTATGTTTTCTTATTATATTTTACAAGACATGTGTGCATTCATGCATCATGGAAAGGCATATTGGATCACATTCCATATATACTTGTTTCTTTCTATGAATGGTGGTTTATTTAGTTAAATGTATTGATATGTGATTTATGATTCAGTGATGTATCATATTAAAATTTGAATTATTTGGACTTGATCATGCATGTTTATATATATGAGTGTGTGTGTGTGTCTTACTAACATCAATGTACAAAGGATGGGGCACATGACTTGGGTAATACTTAGAGTTTAAATCCTTATCACAATGGGTAACATTCTAAGATAGTTATCCATATATAAATACATTGTTTGTGCCTATAAAATTCATGAGTTCATATCTTAAGTAATAAAATTTTCTGGTTTAATTATTCATTTTGAATTATGGATAACGCTATATAGAATACATAATATGGGATAGATGATAGGATCAAGTCAAAATACTCTCTTTAGGTAGGGTGTTCTTGTACTTTTTCTTGTGGTTAAAGTTACTGAACCACTACATCTTGTGGTATTTTCTATAGTGCATGTTTACGGTGGAAGAGCTTCTATAACAATGGAATAAAACACATAGGTCAATGAGATTCTGAATCTACCATACTTCAAGGCTACTGGTGGCCTATAATATTCTCATGATTAGTTTGAATTATTCATGGGGATATTTGATATTGTGGAGACCCTAGAAGATCAATGGGTAAATATGATTTGTTTCATGATTGGTGGACCGATTTAGAGGTGGTATGGTGTTGCGAACATAGTGGGAATACATGAGGGTATTAAATGGGAAACCATCAATGAGATCTTTGTTATGAAGTTATTCCTAGATACCCATATGTCAGATCATGTATAAAAGTTTATGGATCTTCAATAGGGGATAATGTTTCTGTCTACTTAATTTTATCATATTATGGAGTTCATTATCTGTTTCCCTCTCGTGATTGGGAATGAAGAGCATTAGGATTAAAAATTCATGATTAGACATCGAAAATATTTGAGGAATCATGTCAAGATTATTTTCTAGACATCATATATTTAGGTACTTTGTAAGGAATTGATTATCATGAATGTTCTGCAGGAGGAGAGAGTTACTTGACATCTTCTACCTCTTAGTTGATCATCTAGAATAATTCTTGGTGCAATAGTGGGTGGCTCTTCTAGCAGTAAGAAAAGGAAGACAAAGGAGTAAAAATAATATGGTGGTAGTCAATCAATGTAGAGAAGGTTTTTTATCCCCATATATGGGGGGAGGAGGTACCCGTGGTTTTAACTATAGAAATTTTTTGAATTATATCAATTTTTTCCCATGAAATTAGAGAAAGTGTCACCAACATGGAAAATGGGGAATCTATAGTAGTTTTATTTTAGGATATCATGGTTCGGATCTCACAAGGGTGAAGGGTAGTAAAAAGATACATATAAGGGATTTGGATTGGGTTCTTCATAGAAAATGTAGATCCCATGGACTTCAGTGACCCAAGCGAGTTATGCACCTCAAGGACATGGCCATAGAGCTGATATAGGTAGTGTTCACGTAGTTGAATATTTTATAACAGATGGTGGAGAGGGAATATCAACTATTAGAGGTATGGTCTCGATAATATCTATATAATCCTCTAGCTTGTTTAATATAGGATCTTACCATTCATTTATATCTTCTCAAGTTGTTATTGGGATTCACATTCCAATCAATTTATCCTATGAGTTTTTGTCTCTTAACACAACAACTTGTAAACAATATGATTTATCATCATCATTTTTAAAATCAATTCTTTCATAAAATATGATAAAATTGGAATGAGAAGCCTATAATATTAGTTTAATAAAAATTAAATGTTAAATGGTCTTCAGAATGACTTTGAACATAAATTTTTTTTAAATCGATTTTATAGACTATTAAAAATATCAAATTCAAATGGATATCTCCTCATTTTTCTTCCATGATATTTCTAATATCCAAAACTTATTGACTCACAATGGCTCATAAACATGATTTAACTTATACTTCCATATGTTTTACAACTTATTTTTACATTATTTCTCTTCAATATTTCATCATCATTCATTTTTCCATGAGCCACAATATTAATTGGTCAATAAAAGTCCTAATATTCTCAAATTTCTACCTCACTCTATTGTTTTTTTCACTATATTTTCTAATTTCTTTTGAAAATTCTTCCATTTAATCTTGCATCATTTTTCTTATTTCCATCACCCTAAGGATAATTCATTGGAATTCAGTAACTATTGTCCATTTTTAACTTCAATATTTTGTAACATATATTTGTTATTTTTATAAGACTAATTTATTATTTTTTATTTATAAATATCATTTATCCAATAATGTTTTTTTATTAATCTCACCTTTAATTATAAGTATTTCCTAAAAATATTTTATTTCTAAACACATTTTTTGATTATATTGTTTTTCTAATTTTAGTTAGTTATTGGTTTTAAATGTTTTTATTTATAAATTATTTTATTTAAAAAATGTTATTGTTATAATTTTTTTTGGTTTAAATAATTTTTTATTAAATGTTTTTGACAGATAATTTTTTTATTATAATTAATTTTGATTAAAAATTATTTTTTAATTGTAAATTACTTTCATTGTAAATTTTTTCAGGATATAAATTGTTTTCTAAAATTTTATCCATTTAATATATTTATGTTCTTATATGTTTTAATTTTATTAGTTTATATATATGTTTATATGTTTACTTGTATTAACATATTAATCTACTATATTGTGACTATTTAGGTAATTAATGGACCATAAATGGATAAATACATAAAAAACTAGAAATGGATATTTATAATCGTCTTCCTATTATGGAAAATTATATTTTTTACTTTGAACATTTATTTTTTTTAACGAAATAATGTTATACAAAATTATAAATTTTTAGATGATAATCATTTTTTCATTTTTTATTATTAAATTTTAAATTCAAAAATTATAGTAACATATTATTTTGCTTAAAAATCTAACATTCAACTTTTTTTAATAATAATAATCAATTTTTAGTTATTAAAATTATTTTCATTTAATCATATACAATTACACATAATAGAGATCCATACCTTAAGTATGAGTTTATAAGGACATTGACAAAATCCATATCTTTAACTTAGTACGTGTATATAGAGACATAGTCATAACATACATTTGTCTCCAAATAGGGGGAAGAATCATTTATAGCATGCTCTAATTATTTGTAAAATTTATTTATTTAATTTAATCTAATCACATGATAACTTATTTATTTTTTCTTATGTTAAAATCCTCAAAGAAAACTCACCATGAAACAATGTTTCATAATTTAGACCGTCATACATTGTAACATGGAGGGTATCCTTGATTAGAGGAGAAACTAATGGTTGAAAAATTTAGCAAAATAAGATCCAATTCAAGTAAAATATATGAATAGATTCCACATGACCCTACCTCTCCTCCACCTATTAATAAAAAATGGAAAGTGGAATGAATGATAAAGGAAGGAGAATATATTACAAATTCAACAAAGTAATCAGATGATAGGATTGTAAGAAATTAATTTTATACATTCTTTAATATCACTATTTTGTAAATTGATCTCACCAATATAACATTCAAAAATATAATTTCAGTATTAATTACTAGAGAAAACAAAATAGTGGAACACTATTCAAGAGAGTAGAATTGATATTCTTACCACTACATTAGGAATACCAGAATACACGGGCCATGTTAGAGGCTAAACGGTGGGTATCAGTTTTAGAAAAGTGTTTGGCTACACCCTAGTTCAATATCCATGATGGAATAATATAAGGGATACATAGATTATTTGAAGTCCATGATACAAAACTTGAATGAGCTAATAAAGGATTGAATTAAATCATCGATATAGTCTATACATGCAGATGAAATGATACAAACATAGCCTGCATAGCTTCCTACCCAGATCCACTACCTCCTTATTCAGACTCGACTATGTACTATAAGTTATATGATGAGAATCCCTATGTAAATTTTGTAGTATAAAAAATTATACAACATCTGGGGAATTATGTACATAATAAGTTTATGTGGTCAGGTCAAGTAAGAGTAACAGTAAATGAAATGATTGATCTAACTACTCTAGTGCCCCTACATACTAAGGAGGTTTTCGTAGTTGGAAAGAGTGATTGTAATTTTTTTACTTTGGATAGCTATTTGTTTCCATTATCTGACATATGAGGTATGATTTTTTTAATTTTTTAATTACTTTTAAAATATAAATTACATATTATATTTCATTAAACATAAAATATATAAGAGTTTCTAAAATTGAAGGATTCATTGTAAAGTATAGTAAAAATTTAGGTTCCAATATCTTTAGATATTCATCATGAATTTTATGGGGTAACAAAGTAAACACATATTTTTTCTATATTAGATAATTAATATAATTTTTTAATGTGTTATAATATTTTTAGAAGATAGTATATATTAAATATTCCTAAAAAAAATCATGGATGTTTTAATGGGTGAGGTACAGTAACCCATAAATATCATACGTAGATATTATATATTTTAGATAAATATTCAATACATTACACAAACACACACCTAAGGGACATAATAGTTTTGTGTATTTTGAAACTTGGAAAAAAATATTCTTAATCCATTAAATATCATCAATTTCTCCCAAAATTAACTTCCACTTTATTATACCTACTTAAAAACCATTCTTCATAACCTAGAGAAAGGAAACATAATAAATGGTGAGGTCATATGCTCAATAATGGTAAATAAGAGAATAATATACTATAGTAATTTTTAGAATACACATTAGATTATAACATTTTGAACATGTGTAAATTTTGATAGGTATACTCATTATGTTAAGGACATGAAATCATATGATCTTATAAACTTATGGACATACAACTAGGTCCATCCATAAAATAACTAACATGAAAAATAGGTCTACACATAAAATTATATACATGTAATTAGGTTTATTCATAAAATTTTGATCACATAACTAGGTTCACGCATAATATTTCAATCATGTAATTAGGTTCACGATTAACATATTTACTCATGAGTTATCCATATTTTCCCAATTCACGGGAGGGAGATATTGGTCTGGCCTATCAGATAGCGGAAATCATACATATGTGAACCATAAGATCATAAAACATTTCTCATATACTAAACCATGAAATAAAATGGATTTCATAAATGTTTTATCGTATCATAACTTGGTAAAAAAGATAGTTTTCATAATTATTTCATCATTTAATCATAGCATAACCTATGGAAAAGGAATTATGTTTTATAATAATTTTATTAAAGAATACGATATCGATGATAAATGGGTTTCAAAAAAATATTTACATAATAAAACTATAACATTCATAGAATTAATAAGAATGGTATCATTGTATCATATCCACAGTAAGTCTTAGGTAACATCAATGGATGTAATCTTATATTGAAAATTATTTTGATAAATCTTTTAAAACATTTATTGTAAAAATATATATTCCAATTAAAATTTTGTTTTTTTAAAACAAAACAAATTTTGAAAATAGTTTTTGTTGAAATTAAACTTGAATAATTTTAAAGGATACTTCAAATCAAATAATGGTCATGATTATGGGAAGTTTCATTCATGTTATACATGTTAAAACAAATATTCATCTCCCATTTTCAAAAAAATTCAAACATGCATTGTTTAGAAGAGAGGAAAAGATTCATTTCAAAATATTTTTTTGTAAACTATAAATTGGGTAAGAATGTATTTTAAAAATAAAAGGAGAATAATAAAACATTTTTTAAAACATTTTTTATAAAACATTTTTTTGGAAGAAAATAGAATTCTGAACGAAGAGATAAATAAAATAAGATTGTTCTTAAAAACAATTTCTCCATTAGTTTGTGCACCAAAGAGTGAAAAAATGGTGGTATTACTTGAAAATATTACAAATAAAAAGTGGATAAAAAATAATAAGAATTATTTTAATGACGCCTCCCTCCAAAGATTCAACTCCTCAGCTGGTAATGAAGGAAGAGATATTATAACCCCCGATTCACACCTCTAATAGGCCCTGGGGTGGCGACTAGCCCCAAGGGTTTAGAAATCTCACAAAAATGGGAGGCATTTACCTTTTTATAGTAACCATGATTAGATGATAAGACGTATTAAACCTCAAAATAACTTCAAGAAACTAAATCAATCCCACATGCATGTTTAAAATGTATCTGATACAAAAGAAAAAATCTCCAAAGTAAATACCCAATGAAAATATAAGAAGAAAAACAAAAAATGTCCCCAATGTTCGAGATAGTATTTCCTAGCATGGTTTATGTAGTCCCCCTGGACACCTGAAAGTAGTCTTATACATGTAGGTTGAGTATACAAGTAAACTCAGTAGGGAAAAACCAATGTATCTAGTGCACAAGTGGAGAAGAACACTAATTCCCCCATAAGAAAACAATAGAAACCAAAATCAAATAACAAGGTATACTAACCACCCCAACCTCACAAATGGAATGATTACTAAAATAACACAAGTAAAGTATAGTAATATAGAGCACATTGATGATAGTGTACCTCACACCACTTTTCCACTGATTAGCCACTCTCACACCTTAACGACAAATGTCTCGACACTCTCACCTCTTCCAAAAGTACCACATCACAACCCGACAATACACACCTGGTCCATATACCACATCACATTTTGTCCACTGACTCCTAGGCCACATAACACTCCACATAATTTTCATAGAAACCTGGCCCACATACCACACCACATCCCGATTAAACCTAAGAATTAAAATGTCATCTCATCCCAAATTCACATGGGAAAAGCACAACTTTCCCAAAGAGACCAGGGCCCCACAAACCACAACCTACACAAAAGATATTTTGATAACAACTCTTAGAATAGGGATCAGGGAAGGGAGGGTAGATACCCATCCATCATCCCATCAGGATGTTTGGGAAAGACACCCCCCATAATAATGGGGGTGTTAGACACTTGGTTCCTAACTAGGGTGGGGTGTGTATATAAATCACATGGAAGTAAAAGTATATATATATATATATATCAAACATCCATCCCAACCTATGAGTTTCTCTAGATAAACAACCACCCTATGATGACACCAGCATTACTGCTACCTAAAAATGCATTTATTATCACCAGCAACAACCACTTCAGAAGTTGATAAATGAAAACAATTATAAATAAGAAAAAATTTGAAACATTCCCCCTTCAAATAAATTTAACCAGTTCTAATTATATATAAAATAATTTATTTTCTTATTTCAACCCTACCCAGGTATCTACCAAAAGAAGCATGCAACAAGATTGACAATATAAACCACACATAAGATGAACATTAGTAAAAAAACCCACTTCTATCCTCATCCATCAAAGTCATCCTGCCCAATCCTCCCAATCAATAAGAAAACCCCAAAATTATTACCAAACCCCACAAAAAACCTCATACCAACCAACAAAATAATTATAGGGCAACTCAAACCTACATCCCCACTGCTCAACCACTGCCCATCCATTCCACAATCAATCAATCTCACAACATGGGATACCATTACACCACATGTATCACCCCAATCATATCCATGTTACAACCCTTGAATCACACAACCACACAAGACCTAATACAGAACAAATACAACCATAGCACACAACCACTCCAACAAACAAAGGTTATTCAGATTTTGAAAAAACTCATTCTTTAATTACACTTTGATAAATCTGGGGTTATTATAGATAATGTTAGATCTTGAGGAATCCTTTTATTTAATCAAATATACATAGATAAATATTTTCTTAATCATATGCTCATTCACTAGGGATCAATAAAAATTATTTACAAGCCATATAAGTGTACAAATATAGACCACCAATGGCTATGATTTTCAGAAGGAATATTCCATTAAAAATCATAATAACTATAAATAAAACATAACCATGCGTCAATTTTTCCTAGCCTCTGTATATTTACATTAATAGATAAAATTAAATTTATTTATTGGGAATTTTGTATCTTCAGAAGAGAAAATTCATACACCCACCTAGCATGATACAAAAATTAAAAGAGACTAAGGGGTCCCTACCTTGAGAATAGACAATCAACAACTCCTCCTTACACCCAAAACCGAGGGTCCTACCAGTAGTAGTAAAGACTCCAAGGGGACAGGATTTAAAGGCCACAACACAACACACAACTCTATGGGGAAGTAAGGTTCTGGGTGAACTAGTAGAAAATAGAATCCCACAAGAATAGAATACCTCATCTATGGAAAGTCCAAATCCTATATCAATGAAATGAAACAGTTTCAAGGCCATTAAAGTCAGATCGTGGTCAAGACCACACAACTTGACTATTTGAAAGTCTCTAAAGTAGTAGGATATTGATGTAAAAATTAATATCCTTTTAAATGGATTTATAAATACTCAAACAAGGTTTAAATCTTAAATTTTGTTAAATAAAATGTAAAGAGGTGAAACTAGAAAAATTGGAAAAAATCGGAAATAAATCATCATTGGGTGACTCCCTAATGCAAGTCACCAACACCACTCACTAAAGCCACTAACTAACACCACTCACCGATAGAGAGTCACCGATGTGAGCCACCATTGGTGACTCTCCAATGCTAGTAACCGATGCTAGCTACTGGTGGCAAGTCATCGATTCCACCTACCAACACCACCTATCGATGCCACATACTATTGCCACCTACCAACTCCATTCACCAATAGTGAGTCACCGATGTGACCTACTATAGTCACCTACATATGCCACCCACCAATAGTGAGTCTCTAATTTGATTCATCAATTCGACTCACTGACATGAGTCACTGATGCGACTCACCAACGCAACTCACTGAACGAAAACTATAATCTTAGAAAACTCTTGAAATGAGATAACATTGCCACTCAGAACACTCCAAACACTATATTTTCTCAAAGGAATAGATCAGGGAGGTCTATGACATTACATGAAATACCTCTCAAAATATTCCCTCCCTTTATAATTCAATACCAAACCCTGAAGAAATAGGGGTACAAAAAACCACCTCATGAGATACCTCCCAATGATCTAGCTAAATTTTTAACAATGCTACCTTCATAAAATTTCAATGATAAACCATCCTGTGTTGTTTGAAGAGTGAAACCTCAACATCAAAGAACATATCCTCCAACACCTTGCTAACCTAAACAACCAAAAAGTACCCCACACAAGCACCAACAATTTGGACAAATTAAATAGGGAATTCATTCCTCCATGTCAAGAAACTATCTTATCTGGGTGGCATTGACTCGCCCACAAGAATTTAATCGTATCTCATTTAATGATTCTTGATTAGGAATATAATATTCCCATTTCCACATGTTAGGAATTTATCACACACATTACAGGATAAAGAAACAACTCATCTCATAACAAATAAGGCTCAAACATCACATTACGAGGAAAAACATAACAAGGTAGAACTCAGAATAACTCTAGGTAATGGGCATTCTATTTTTTTCCTTTACCAAGTACTATAATTTGGTACAACATGCCTCCACAACACACTAATGAAGGGAATTTTCCATCTACGCATCTCATTCTCTTAAAGATCCTGTATCTCCACTGGTCATTCTAGATACATCGTGTTTCCATCAATATTATAATCTCCCCAGTCAATGACATATGAGCCATCATGAATATACCAATGTAGTTCAGAGAAATGAAGGACATCATGGAACTTCTCCAACTACGGTGGCAGCACCAACTGGTATGCCACTTCACCAACTCATCCCAACAACTTGAAGGGTCTGATGAAACTGGGAGAAACCATTCTCCCTCTGCTGAACCTTTATTTCCCACATCAAAGGGAATCCTTCATTAAAACTTGGTCCCCAACCGGAGACTCCAAGAGACCCATCCTGATATCAGCATAAGAATTCTTCTAGTCATTCAACATCTTCATCCTCTCATGAAAGAGACTCACCTTCTCAGTTGTACTATACACTACATCATATCAAAGAATACCTATCTCCCCAACCTCTATCTAGAACAAGGTCGAATGACATGGTCTTCTATACAACGCCTCAAATAGAGAAATTCCAATGGAAGAGTGATATTTATTATTATAAGAGAACTTTACTAAGGGAAATTTCCATACCCAAGATCCACCAAATTCAAAGAGGCATGCCTGAAACTTTTCCTCCAAGGTCGGGATAGTCCGCTCTATCTTCCATCTATCTGAGGGTAGAAAGTAGTGCTAAGGTGTAACTAAAATTCATGTAGTGCGACAACATGGAGTTTTGAGATCCATCATTTTGGATCGGGATACAAGTTTTACCATGTGAGTCTGGAGGGTATTTCAACATTAATTTTCCACTTAGTCACACCTCAGGACTTCTTTCCACCCTTATATAGATGGGAAGATAGAGCAGACTATCCAGAAATTGGAGGGAAAGTTGTGGAAATGCATCTTAGACATTGGTGGATCTTGGGTATGACACTTTACCTTGGAGTATTTCTCTTACAATAATAGCTATCACTCTTCCATTGGAATGGCTCCATTTGAGGCATTGTATGGAAGAATTTGTCTTTATACCATGCGCTAGACAAATGTTTGGAGAGATAGCTATTCTTGAATCTGAGGTAGTGCTGAGTATGAACGAGAAGGTCCATCTCATTCATGAGAGGATTAAGGTGGTGCAGGACCGGAAGAAGTCACATACCAATCTCAATATGAGTCCCTTGGGGTTTGAGGTTGGGGACCATGTGTTCATGAAGGTTTCCCCTCGACATGGGCAGAAAAAGTTTAGTAGAGGGAGAAAGCTTTCTCCTAGGTTCATTGGATCCTTAGTCTTGTTGGGACGATTTGGTGAAGTGGAATACTAGTTAGTGATACCACTATAGTTGGAGAAGGTCCACGACATCTTTCACGTCTCTCAGCTCCATTGGTATCTTTACGATGACTCCCATGTCATTTATTGGGGAGAGTTGAATATTGAGGATGACATGACGTATATGGAATGACCATTGGAAATCCAGGATCTTTAGGAGAAGTATCTATGTGGATGGAAAATTCCCTTGTCTATTGTGTTGTTGAGGCATGGTTTCCTTGAGTAAAGTAATTTGGAAAGGGAAACATAAATGCATGCCCAGTATGCAGAGTTGTTTTGAGTTTTACCTTGTTATGTTATGCCTCGTAATGTGATATTTTAACCTTGTTTGTTGTTGGATGAGTTGTTTATTTATCCTGTAATGTGTGTGATAAATTCCTTACATGTGAAAAGGGAAGATGATATTCCTAATCAAGACTCATTAATTGAGATGCGATTAAATGCATGTCGGGGAGTCAATGCCACCCAAATCCGATGGTTTCTTGACATGGAGGAATGAATTCCATATTAAATATGTCCAGATTGTTTGTGCTTGTGTGGGGTATTTTATGGTTGTTTGGGTTAGCAGATATTGGAGGATATGTTCTTGGATTTTGAGGTTTCAATCTTTGAACAAAACAAGGTGGTTTATCATTGAATTTTTATGATGGTAGCAGTGTTACAAATGTATAATGTTCCTTGAGAGGCATCTCACAAGGTGGTTGTTTGGACCCATATTTCTTCTGGGTTTGGTTTTGAATTATCATGGGAGAGAATAGTTTTAGAGTTATTTTATGTAATTTCTCAGAACTCCTGGATCCATCCCTTCGTGAAAATCTAGTGTTTGGAGTGTTATGAGAGGCAGCATTAGCTCATTTCAAGAGTTTTCCAAGATTCTAGTTTTTCATCAGTGAGTCGCATTTATGAATCACATCATTAACTCATGTTAGAGAGTCACATTGATGAATCACGTCATAGACTCACTATTGGTGGGTGGAATTAGTAGGTGATGATGGTAGGTCGTGTCAATGACTCATTATTGGTGAATGTTGTTCGTAGGTGGCGTTGGTAGGTGGTGTCGGTAGGTGGAATCGATGACTCACCATCAGTAGATCGCATCAGTGACTCGCATCGAAGACTCACCAATAGTGTCTCACATTGGTGAATTGTTGTTGGTGAGTGGCATTAGTGAGTTTCTTCAGTGAGTGGTGTTGGTGACTCACATTAGCGAGTCACCCAAAAATGATTCATTTACATTTTTTTCTAATTTTTCCAATATCACCACTTGACATTTTATTTGACAAAATTTAAGATTAAAACATTGTTTGATAATTTCTAAATCCATTTCAAAATATATTAATTTTAACATTATTATCCTAATGATTTGATGAGTTTTAAATAGTCAAGTTTTGTGGTCTTTACCACGATCTAACTTTAATGGCCTTGAAAGCATTTCCATTCGTTGATATAGGATTTGGAATTTCCAAAGCCGAGGTATTCTATTCCACATGTGTTTCCATTTTCCTTGGTACACCCATATAATTTCTTCTCCATGTGGCCGTGTGTTGTGTTGTGGCCTTTGAATCCAGTCCCCTTGGAGTCTTTCTTGATATTTTCATGGCCCAATATTTTTGGAGTAAGGAGGAGTTACTGATTTTCTATTCTCGAGGTAGGGACCCCTTAATCTCTTTTAATTTGTGTATCATTCAGGGTGGGTGTATAAATGTTATCTTGTGAAGATAACATAATTCCCAATATATAAAGATAATCAAATCTCTTATTTTCAATATACAGGGGCTGGGGAAAAGTGATGATTGCTTATGTTTCATTTATGGTTATTATGATTTTTATTGGCACATGACTTCAAAAAATCATAGCCATTGGTGGTCAATGTTTTCAAACCTATATGGATTTTCAATACATGATATTAATCCTCAGTGAATGACCATATGATTATGAATTTATTTAACCATGTATATTTTGTTAGATGAAAGTATTCCTCAGTATCTAACATTATCTATGATAAAACCATATTTATCATTATGGAATTAAAGAATGAGTGTTTGAAAAATCTGAATACACCTTAAATTGTTGGTTTGGTTTTGTATTGTGGGTTGATTTGTTCTGTATTATTTCTCATGATATTATGTGGTTCTATGGTTGATATCATTACTGTGACTGGGGTAATACAGTTGGTGTAATGAAATCCCATGTTGTGAGATTGATTGATTGTAGAATGGATAGGAAGTGGTTGAACAGCGGGGCTGTAGGTTCGAGTTGTGCTATGTTTATGTTTTTAGTTGTGATGAGGTGTTTTGTGGGGTTTGGTAGTAAGTTTGGGGTTTTCTAATTGAAATGGAGTATTGGGAAGGATGAATTTGAAGAATGAGTATGGAAGTGGGTTAGTTTTCTAAGGTTCTTCTTCAGTGTGGTTTCTACTGTGTGGCTTGTTACGTGCTTCTGTTGGTAGATACTCAGGTAGGTATAGAATGAGAAAATTAATTGTTTAATAAATAATTAGAACTAGTAAAATGTATTTTATGGGGGAATGTTTTTAGTTTTAGCTTATTGAGAATGGTTTTCATTTATCAACTTCTGAAGTGACTATTGTTGGTGTTAATAAATGCATTTAGAGGTAGCAGCAAATTTGAGGTCATCATGGGGTGGTTGTTTATATTGTGAAACCTGTAGGTTGGGATGGGTGTTTGATACATACATATATATATATATATATATATAATTTTACTTCATTGTGATTTATATACACACCCCACCCTAGTTGGGCACCAAGTGTCAAACACCCCCATTGTTATGTGGGAGGGTGTATTTCCAAAACACAATGATGGAAGGATGGATGGATGGCCACCCACCCTTCCCTAATCTTTCTTCTAAGAGGTTTTATATAAATATCTATTAGGTAGGTTGTGGTTTTTGGGTCCCAAGTTTCTTTGGGAAAGTTGTGATTTCCCAGGTGTCTTTAGGGTGAAACGAGTTACGCTTTATCAGGTGTAATAAGGATGTGGTGTGGTATGTGGCCCAATTTTCTATGAGAAGTATATGGTGTGGTATATTTCCCATGATACTTTGGAAATAATTTTATGTGGTATAGGGCATAGGTGTGTGTGGGCAGGTTGTGACATGGTACTTTCGGAAGAAGTGGGAGTGTCAGGACATTTGTCGTTAGGGTGTGATAGTGGTTAATTAGTGGGAATGTGGTGTGAGGTACCATATCATCTATGTGATAAATATTACTATACTTTACTTGTATTATTTTAGTAAGTATTCCATTGGCAATTTTGGGGTGGTTAGTATACCTTGTTAGGTTCTGTTTGTTTCAATTGTTTTCTCATGGGGGCATTAGTATGCTTCTCCACTTGTGCACTATAGACGTTGGTTTTTCCCTAATGAGTATACTTGTATACTGACCCTATGTGTATAAAAAAAATTTCAGGTATCTAGGGGGACTACATGGACCATGCTAGAAAATACAAGCTTGAACGTTGGGAATATTTTTTGTGTTGCTTCTTATCTTTTCTTTTGATATTTACTTTGGAGATTCTTTCTTTTGTATTAGTTACATTTTAGACATGCATGTGGGATGGATTTTGGTTTTCATTTATATATATTGTATCTTTTAGTTATTTTTAGTTTTATATGCATTATCATCTGATCTTGTTTACTATAAAAAGGAAAATGCCTCCCATTTTTTTAAATTTTTATACCCTTGGTACTGGTCTCCACTCGAGGGCCTACTGGAGGTGGGACTCAGGGGTCATCATCTCTCTTCATTGATTTCCAACTTAGGGGGGACATCTTTGGAGGGAGGGTTCATCAAAATAATTATTAAGACTTTTATTATCCTCTTTTTATTTTTAATATTTTAAACCAATAACACCATTTTTTCACTATTTGGTGCACAAAATAATGGAGAAATATTTTTAGGAACAATCCTATTTTATTTCTCTCTTTAGTAAAAATTATGTTTTCTTCGAAAACTATGTCTTATAAAAATGGTTTTCAAAAATGTTTCATTATTCCCCTTTTATTTTTAAAATACATTTTTACCCACTTTTTATTTAAAAATATTTTGAAATAAATCATCTTGCCTCTTTCCAAACAATTCCCATTTGATTTTTTAAAAATGGGAAATGAAACTTTGTTGTAACATGTACAACATGAATGAAACTTCATAACCATTATTTTATTTTAAGTGTTGATAAAATTTTTCAAGGTTATTTTCAAAAAAAAATATTTTCAAAATGTGTTATGTTTTATAAAAAAATCAAATTGGAATTAATATTTTCACAACAAATGTTTTAAAAGATTTATCAAAATAATTGTCTATCTAAGATGAAATACATTGATGTTACCTATACCTTACTAAGGATATTAGAAAAAGATTCCATTATCATTAATTCTATGAATTTTATAGTTTTATGATGTAAATATTTTTAGGAAACCCATTTATCATTGACATATTATTCCATGATAAAATTATTATAAAACCAACTTTATTTTCCACAAATTCTTCTATGATAAAATACTGAAATGATTATGAAAACCATCCTTTTAACCAATTTATGATATGATAAAAGTTTTATGAAACACATTTAATTTCATGGTTTACGATATTATGAATGATTTATAATCTTATGGCACACATATGTATGATTTCCATTATGTGACAGGACATATCAATATCTCCCTCTAATGAATTGGGTAAAGATGTGTAACTAATGAGTAAATATGTTATTAATGAACCTGATTACATGTTTATAATGTTATGCTTGAACCTAATTACATGATCACAATGTTATGATTTAACCTAATTACATGTACATAATTTTATGTGTGGACCTATCTTTCATGTTAATTATGTTATGGACGAACCTGGTTGCATGTCCATAAGTTTATAAGAGGGTCTGATTTCATGTCCTTAACATGAGTAAACCTATCACTATTTAAACATTTTTAAAATGTTATAAGCTAATGTGTCTTGGTCACTCTTTATAATTATTTTATACAATGTGAGGATAAGAATTATCTTTTTGTGGATGAAAACTATAAAATGTTTTAGAGGTTAAATAAATATAAGAATATTCCATAAAATAAATAGGAAACTAATTCACCACTCTCCCACTCAAAGATTTCACATTGATCTAGGAACTTTAAAAAATGAAAATAAAAAAACATGGATAAGTAAAAATGATAAGTATAAAGGAAATATGGGATTTAATGTTTAGTTTCACTAAGCTTATTGGACCTCCTCTCCTAAGGGATCTAGAAAATTAACTCTAGAAATTTTTAATCTTTGACCATTGATTGTAAATAGTGTTTCCTTATTTGATATTTTAATATTCCAATTACCAAATAGTTAAACATTAGTCATAATTAATTATCCATAACATTTGGAATAAATTTTATATAGAAATATCTATATTTTAGTTTAATATAGTAAAAAAAATATCCCCCCAATTAAACATGTTGAGTATAATTCCATCATGGAAATATTCTCTTTCAACCTTATATAGAATATATCATTCATATGAATTTGTTCATATTTGTTTTAAGAAAATAAATAACACTACTCTTTCTTTTCTTGTATAAAAAATATTTATGTTACATGTTTTCATAGTCCAAAAAGATATATGTTCTAAACCAATAGAAAAGTGATAATATTTTCAAATAACTTGTATAAGTGGTGAAATTAAAATAGGGGTTTAAAATGAAGTATTATAAGCTTAAATATTATTATATAAACTGAAACACTAACTTTTATGATTAGGTGGATAGTTATTTCCAAAATATATTTGATTATTTATCTATTCCAGATGATTGAGGGTGATATTGTGCAGATACCTAATGATAAACTCCATATTTTCTAAAAATATATTCTCACTTCCAATTATAGATGTAGCTACTTTGATCAAAGATTAAGAACAGGGGTAAACCAAATCTTTAAAATAAATTCCATTCAAAAATTTAGAATCAAATTTTTAATCATCAGATATAGTGGGAATAACTTTTACCCACATGGGAATATAATCAAAATTAATAAATATGTACAAAAATATCCAAATATATGGGAATATATCCAATGAAATGCATACGCCATACATGAAACACATCAAAAAATGGTTGCGGAGTAATTTCATTCCTCATGGAACTTTTACCATGAAATTGACATGTTACATAGATTTTATGTAATTCAAAAGAATGTTTAAAATTAGTGGTCTAATAAAAACCATAATCATGAACTTTCACACAATTATTTTACATCAAAAGTATCCTATATGAATTAAAGCATCAAAAAAAATTTACGTTGATCAAAATAAAAAATTTGTAAACCATATACTGATTATTTTGTAAATACTAAAATACCACAAGTATTGGTCATCAAAAATATATTTCACTAAATCACCCACATGATTATGAACATATTTCTAAGAAAACCAATAGGGTGTATTATTAGTAGAAAAATAATTCAAAAGGTCAAAAGATTTAGGTATCTTACTCCTAATGGAATTCAATTCTTCATCATGAAATGTATCATTAATAGGTGGATGTATATAAATACTTTCTCTAAAAACAGTTTAAAATATACTCAAATGTCCAACCACACGTTTTTGAATTCCTTTATTATCATTTATTTAAATATAAACTTATTATAATAATAATAGCTATTTCAACATCCATGGTTTTTCATCAAGTGTATTCAATAAAAATATTATTATATAATGGTTAGTATAAACAATTAGTTAAAGCCTAATAAATAAAAAATAGAAATGTCCAATGTAAATAAAATATCCAAAATCATTTTCTCAATTGTTGAGAAGTTTTATTAGGATTGATTTATAGATCCAAAATCATAATAAATCACATTATAATTATTATATATATTTTTACTAAAAACATCACCCATTAGAAAAATCAAAGTAAATAGTCATTAATAAAAAATGGAAGGCCCATTTTTTTGGTTGAATAATTGGTCAAGGTATAATACTTTGTTTAAAATCTATAAAGGACTGTTTACAACTCACTGTAAAGAAATATTATGACTATGTTTTATCAAATTGGGATAATGGATATTTCTTCTTATAAAAATATCTTATTAACATCCTATTAAACTATAATTTATTATGAATGACTTCACATCAGTTACTATTTTTTTTAGAGGGTAGATAAGAAATGAGATTAAACATGAATTATTCAATTTGAAGACCATATTTATACCAATAATGTCATATAAAAAATACATTATCTAGCATAAAGTTTAATTTTTCATATTTATGAACAAGATTTTTGTCTATGCAAGTTTTAATACCACTAGCCAAACATTTAAAAATTATTTTATAATAATATGCATATATTGTTAAATCATTCCTAATTTTTTTATAAAACATTGTATAAATTAATATATAATGATCATAATATAACTTTTAAGATTATTTAAGGAATTAAAAAAACAAAATAGCATTGTTCTATAGAAAAAGGCTCCAAAAGGGAATGTTAAAGTGGTTATCTCTTCACATTAATCTATAATTTGAATTTCAATGAAACTAGAAAATCCATCAAGGAAAAAATAGTGGGTCTGTCTAGATAGTATCTCAAGAATTTGTTCTAGAAAAATAAGTGGAAACTGATCGTTCCTAGTCGCTAAATTGAGTTTTATAAAATCAATGTCTACCCTCAATTACTTAGGAATGATAATGGTTATAGGATCCCCAAATTTATTTAGTGAGATTATGAAGACATATTTTTTTGGTACAACATAAGTGGGTATCACTCAATATCTATCAATGATTGGAAAATTATTCTAGTCGAAAATGAGGTAGTTACTTTTTAAAAGAATCTAAATTTTTTGGATCCAATATCCTTCTCAGTTCCCTAACATATTTAGAATTATACTTTAATAAAATTATAGGAATGAAATCTAAGGGACCAATTCCTATTTAATTAGATAATGGCCTTATTAAATCTCCCTTATGTGTTTTATCATCTACTAAATGTTTTTATCATGGTTCATTGATAGCCCTGGAGAAATGTTGGTAGGGAATATCTCATTTTCACCGAATAGTGAACAATTTTTATTTTCTAAGTAGTGGTTTTTATTTTAACCTACATGCGGAATTTTCATTAATCAAAATGGTTTTTGTGACTCTAAAACATCAATTTCATCTCTTGATTCATTCCTAGAAATAAGCATATTTTAGATTAAATCCATCAAAACAGGTTTTTCCACAATCTTTTTATAGGTTTACTCTATATAAAAACATATATTTTAATTAAAATTGAAGATAGGAATTTTCATCCACATGGTTTTCAATTTTCATGAATTTAGTTGTGATTGGGCATGCATAAACATATTTTTTTTAGAAAATTGTTATATGGTTCATTATTTTCCAAATTATGAATAGTTTAAATTAAATTAGATTCAACTATTATAAAATAATAAATGTTATATGAAATTGTTAAAATATTCAAATAATTCTTTATCCTTACCACTCTCATGTATATTGGATTAGAAAACAAAATTTAATGTTCACGTTTAAAATTTTTTGTGACTTATAGAACATTTATCATTTCATTTTATGTATTCAAAAAGGTCTCCCAAGAATAAGAGTTGTATGTATTCTAGAAGTATTATCTTCCATATCCATGTTATAATAACTAGTAGCGGTAATAATGTCTCATACATGAATCAAAAATACCCCAGTAACTCTAGTATGCTTGGTTGTACATCATATGACTAATTTCATGAAAATTTAGTAATTTATTATTTCTTCAATGGGTTTTGTAAACAAAATTTATGGATCATAACATTTAAAGAATCTCCAATTTCTAGAATAACATCCTTGAATTAACACTCCATATGGTACATAAAATGGTAAAAGCTCCCAGGTCATTAAAATTGATAGAAAACACATGTTGAATCATAGTTGAAACATTCCTCCACAAGTTCACATTTCCCTTTAATTTTTTTTCAATGAGAACAAACTTCTCTAAAATCTTTCCAATATCATGGAATTTTTTTCAAAGCATCAAGCAAAGGAATATTATCTTGGACTTTCCTAAAATGTTCAAAAAATTATTTAAAAAATTTAATTTAATAATAAATATTCTCAAGTAGACTAGTCCAAGTATAAGGCAACGATGGTGTTTACTTATCTTGATTATTTTGAGAACTATTTGGATAAGAATAACATCATAACATTATTTTATAATATTTCATGGTTTATCAAAAAAAAATCAATTATTTTTAATTCAAAATTGGTTATTTTAAGAATATTCAACGATGGGTGGTTTATCTTGAATAGGATTTAAACTATCTTAAATGGTCATAAAACAATATTCATTATTTTTTCGGTTCCAAACCACATTTTTTATTCTCAATTATCTGATTATTCAACCTAGTTCCACACATAAGACCTATGGAAGTCACAATTTGTTTCCCTATATTTGGGGTTGACTTGTGTTTTTCACGGGAAACATCGTCTAATATGATTTCATACACTATCAATATCATTTACTAGTTAAAAAATCAATGTCATCAATTTATTTATCATGATTTTATTTTCCCTCAAAGTTTCATCAAGAATATTTTTATATTTTTAAATAGTTTTTAAAAGTTGTAAATTTCTCTCAAAAGATTATTGTCTTAAAAATAAACATATATAGATTGATAAATATATCAATTAATTTGGAAATTTTTTTTGGTTGTTCATGTTTTCTAAATTTATTATTATTTTAATTATTACTCCCTTGATTAAAAATTTGGTTGGGTAAAAATTAACATATTTTGATTTATTGAAAGGGTCTTCTAGAAAAGTAGAATTTTAATTTTTAAAAGGCTCTTTCATTTAAGTACATTGATCAATAAAAAGTAAAACTGAATAAAAAATTTCATAATTTAGTTTAACTAAAATGGAGTTTTTATGTTTGGGATGGGTTTGTAGAATGCTAGAAAACATCATTGACCTAACCATAGTGGCAATATCAAAACATGGACTTGCAATCATGCCAATTTCAGAATTATAGGTGGGAAATTACTGAGTAATTTTAATAAAAATATGTACTCTTGTTCCTATTTGTTGATCATTTTAGTTAATGTTTTCAATTAGAGCCCCAACAGTAGTTTGGGTTTTATTAACTAAATTAGTTTATGCTGTAGCATCTATTATTATCATATCAATATCATAAATTCCCTCAAAAATTTATTGAATCTAAAGTAATTTGTGAATTTTATAGCATTGGTACCTAGAAAATCATTTCTTAAATATTTCCCAATATTCATGTAGAGTGTCACTTTTAGTTTGTATAATCTTATAAATTTATATTCTAATTATATTAGTTCTTGAAACAACCCATTTTATGATTAGTTTTTAAACTCATTAAATCCCAAATCAAAGTAGAATATAAATATAAATAAAATAGTTCATAATCTAATTCCAATTAAAAAGAAAAGTCACTATGTTTCATTTGATCTTCATTGATTCTTGATGGTTGTATGTTAAAAAATGTTAAATTAAACTCTTCGAGATGTTTGGGGGGATTCATCACCTGTAAATCTATTTAATATTAGCTATTTATGAATAAAACAAGTCTTAATATTAACAAAAAATATGTGTATCAAGGTATTTAAAAATATATTATTTGATTATTTTTAAATAATGAAGATATTTTTTAGTGCACTATTTTCATCCATTATGAATGATGTTTCAAAAATATTTAATATTAATTGGGTGGTGGTTTACTTTTAACTAAAAAAGTGATAATTCTATCAAATTTGACTCTATAATGATAACACCCATAAATTTTATGGTTTAAAGAAAAAAAATAATTTTTGGAACCCCTAGACATACAAAAAATTGAAATAACATAGGCAACCTCTTCAAAAATGGATCTGATTTATAATGAAGTCTTTTAATGAAAATAATCAATTAATATTCATCTCATTAATGAATATAGTATAGAATTCCTAGATCTATCTCTCGAAGAGGTTATAAACTAAGAAAGAAAACTATCACATTGTTTTTTATAAATATGAACTAAATTAAGAGTTTCAAAACATTTTGAACAAAATTTAATCATAAAAACATATTTAATTATAAGAAATGATAATGTGTGATTTTAAAATAAAAAATTGAATTTGGATTGAAATGGAGTGTTGAATTCATATTAATGGATAATAGTGGTGGACTAGTGATAACCTTTGGACACTCCGATTTTATTTTTCTAAAATGATTATCTAATTTAATTTCACAATGGTCACATATAAGCCATGATATAAACACCTAATTATTTTGGAATATCATAATAAGTCCATGGTATGATTTTAATTCCTCATATTTAAGTGAATCAACCACTAAAATACTTTTGGGATACTTAACATAATCAGATCACTATTCCCAAAAGCAACAACCCACTTAAGAAATATAAATATTAAAATAAATCTAAAAACATTATATATTTTTACAACCATTCAAAAATATATTATAATAAAAAAAATCAATAAATAAAAGGTCCCTCTTCATTCAGAAATTTTTTTATAGAGAAATATAAATAAAATATAGGGAAATACAAAGACTCAGAAAGGGTTATCTTCTTATCTACACTATAAAAACTTCTAGAAAATATTATCATAGTATTGATAAATAAAATACCATAAAAATATTTCTTTATCTCTCTCCCTACCTTTCAACTTTATATAATATCCCATATTGGGTGATTTTCTACCCAAAATCATGACGTAACCCTCATACCACCTCATTTTAGTATATCATTTTAAATTATATTTCAAATCCCATGATGGTGGTAAAAGTAGTTGAACATGATTTACAACCTCTATGTAAATCCTAGGGAATCTCTATGCACTTATAACTAGTTTTCTCAATTGGATCATGGTGGAAATAACAATAACTTCTTCCCCATATATATGAGTTTTCAATAGTATATATACTAGTGAACGAAACCTAATATTCTCAGCTAAATCCTCCATTGAATGCTGAATCTTAGTATTATTATTAAAATAATACCATGTGGATTGATCTAAAGTTTTACTATAAAAAATATTTACTTCTTAAAAAATTAACAATGTAATCATATTCATAAGTATTCGAAGTTCATAGAGAATGTCAAAAGACATTATATATTTTATATAAATTATATTTCATAGGAAATACAAAGTCATATCAAATGAATTCATATAAGATTCATGTTTCTAAATTAATATTAGAGATTTTTATATGGGTTGTTAGTCTTTATTTAATATTAATTAAATTTTTATTACTTCTGGAGTCATAAAAATCAATTTAATATAGGATTATAAATAAAATTCATACAAAATTCCAAGAAAATATTTTATTGTTAAGAAAAGTCTAATGAAACAACTAGATAAGTTATACCATATGAAAATGTCATATATAATTAAAGTAAAATGATCCGGCAGAGTCATGTGAAATTGGAAAAGAATTATGGAAATTCAATGAAGCCTTAAAATACTCACAAAGACTTAAATAATCCTTTAGAAGTCATAATAACTGACAAGGAAAGTTATCTGATGTAAGGATTATTGAAAATTATTCACAGAAAAGTTTAATAATGAATTTCTTCTAATAAAAAAAATGAATACATGACATTATCAATTAATTTACGAAATGATTAAAAATACATGAAATCATTAAATTGATCCATTTTAAAAATAATTAAGAAAATATCCTTGAAAGCCAAAAAATGAACCAATTTCATTCAAAAAATAAAAATGATGAGGATTTATTATTTGAAATACACATGGAATGTTATGATAATTTCAACAACATTATAAATACAACACATAATATAGGTTCATATGACATCACCAAGAACATTACTATGTGTAAATTCTTAGTTTTAAAGATAAAAACTAGAATCAAATTATTCAAATGATGAACTCAAAAGTTTTTAACAGTTTTATTAAAGTAAATTGGATGTTTAAGATGATATAGAATATAAAATTAGTTTTAATCTAAATTAAATATAAGAATACATAGGATTAATGTATTAATATATTAGTGTAACTTTGAAGTCTCAGCTAATATGTAAGATTATATTGGGGATATAGAAGAATAACTCAATGTTTCTTAAGGGCCTATAAGTATAACTGAAAGGTAGATAAGAGTAATGCAATTCCATTCATGAGTAAACTATGGATATCAATTTCTATGGATAATAAATCTATTTTTCATATAATAATATATGTTTTCACTAGGTGAAGCATAAAGTAAATATAAAATATGATTTTATTTTCTTCAAGAATTAAACATAGCGACGATTCATTAAAATCATGATTCAAGGTGATTTTATTTTTTGATATTGAAATGAGTCCACACCATGAAGACAAATTCACATCATAATTACTGTGCATGTAAACATTCAATCATAGATGGACTGATTTTTGATTTCTATAGATTTCAAAGAAAGTATAAATGGAGATTCATAGAATTATAATGGAGAATTAATTGAGATGTTTTATAAAAGAAAAATCTGAGTTTCTTTTTAAGGAATTTAATTATTAAAATTTATGAAGAATTTTGATAATTTTTCAATGTGATAATTGTAGATATATAAATTTGGATAGTTATAATTCATTTATGAATCTCTATACTAGAATATTTATTTTTTAAACTTAACCAATTGTAAATAAATATCATAGTGTTAAATTAATGGGAATTTTTTATATTTAAAATATTTATGATTATTTATAAGGATAAAATATGTATTTAGTATTAAAATTGAATAATATAGCCACAATAAATAATGGATAAAATAATGTGACAAAAAAAATTATTAATAAATATAGTAATAATTTACTATAATATTTTTATAAAAATAAATAGTGAGGAAAACCCACAATATTTTTTCATAAGTGATAAATAATAAGATCATTTTCATCATATATTTGGAGACTTTCACATTACCTAGTGGTCATTTTTTAGATTTTTTTCTTTTAATTCTATATACAAGTGGGTGCTAGTTGAACTAATCGGTGCCATAATGTATAACAGGATCCAGGATACACCCTTTCTTATATATACATCTTGATAATGAAAGATATTTTATAATTATGTGGGATAATTGCCACCATATATATGGGATATAGACATCCTTTTCAGGTTAACCACATTAATAAATTAGTTATGTTACTTATTTTTCACCATAGAGGACAGTTTGAGAGGTTTATTTTGAATAAGGAAGAGAAAAAATTTCATGAAATGAAAAATTATCAGTACTAATTCACACACCATATCAATTTTGATCATATTATCATGTGATATAAAAAAAATCAGATCCAAGACAAAATATTGATATCTCTCTTTACATTACAATAGATTATCTCATCATAGTCAAACATAATGGAGTTCCATCTTTATATGGAAAAAGTTTTCAAATATGGTTTGAATCAATGGAACCCTAACTTTTCTATCATGTACTTCATGTCCTTCTTTCTCTGAATGTCTATATGAATCAAATGATACTTCTTCATGGTCTCTTTAAAATAAGAGTAATACTGAAAATTATGGAAAGAAAATAAATTCATTATTTCCTTATTGATCTTGGAATAAATAAACAAAATTATTTAAGATAAAAATTTCATAGGAAATCGAGATAAAGATTCATGTTATTTATGTATGAGACAAAAAGGTAAAGGAATGAAATCTATAAGTTCGTATAATATTATTTGAACACATAATAATGAAATATTATATATATGTTAGTGATTTTTTTACAAGGTTTAATGTTTTTATAAGTACTATTAGAGGATATATGGAAACTCTTGAAGGATCCACAATGATGAAGAAAATAAAAATAATTTTTATATAAAAATTCGAATTATAATATCACCCCTTGAAGATATATATATTTATAAATTTAAAATTGATCAATTACATACCTCTCAATTAAATATTGAAATAAGAATTGGTGTTTCTCCAAAATTTAAGGTCAAGATAGAAAACATTTAATTTAATGACTTCAGGAATTTTCATATTGAAGTTTAAAAGACTTCCTATGATGAAGAAGAGAATATAAAATGATTTGATGAGGTCTTCTCCATGATTTCAATAAATATCAAAAGTTTTGAAATTATACATCACAATCAACAACATATTAAAATTTTCTAATTTTTGAAATATTGATATAATTTTTTAATATTTTCTTTGAGAACAAAAAAAATGATGATAAAATAATACTAATAGATATGTCAAGAAAAAATATTCCATTAAGAGAAATAAATTTCATATAAATTATATAAAGGTGATTATATCTAGTTATTTTAAAATAATCATTAAATCACTTGAATAAATGATTTTATATAACTAAGAAATCTATGGTGATGATGAATCTTCAAAATAAACATCATAAAATGATATCATTGCTCAAGAGGATAATTTTTTTTCTACCCTCATAGGATGACATGAAAACAATTATGGTGTGTTTTCTGTTGAAAAAAGGGAATCATCCATGTAATACCCCACGAGAATTGGGATCAATATATTAATAAAATATCTTTTGAGTCTAATAGAAAAATATTTTCTTATCAAGGTAAAACTTGATGAAAGAAAAAGTATCCATATTAAAAAAGTAATGATAGTTTAAAGATGATGAGAATTTATACCTTGATAATTCATGTAAAAGGAATATCATTGACGATATGAATTCCAACATAATTCTTAGATATGAAGTGGTCAAAAAGATAATGATAAAAATTCTTCATATTGTTATGTAAAAGGAAAAACACAATCATGATTATAATAGAGCTATCACAACATCTGCATAATGCTAAAAGAAATATGAAAATAAGGTAAAAAATATTAAGTATACAAATTATTTTTCAATTAAAAATACTAAGAACTCTTTATGGACTTAATTTTGGACATGAATATGGTAATTCCACCAAATCTATATCTCAAAAGAAAAAAATCTTTTTAGAGAATCCAATAAAAACAAAAATATAGATTTTATAGAAATTTTGAAGAAAAGTTATAACATACTCTTATATAAATGGATACAGATTATAGAAAAATTTCTTTTCTAACCCCAAATATCCATAAAATACATCCATGAAAGGGTTCTTTGAAATAAACTCCTCAGAGGCTAGAAAATGAATTTGGAATGAAACCTATGTAATATAATAAATTTTTACAAAGAATCAAATTCATGGGATCCTGGTAGAGTTTTAATATGATTAGAAATAAATCTTATAGAAACTGATACAACACATATCAACCTATAAAAATGAGTGAGAATGAACCATGGTAAGAACAAAAATAATATAAAAAAATATTTATTTAAAATATTTATAGATTAATATTTATTGTGAAAAAAAGTTTTGAGAACTTATAGAAATTTTGAATAAGGTCTGATGAAGAATAAATCACCTAAAAAAATAATATAATCATACCAACTCAATTAAATCCAAATACGATAAATAATAATATACAAAAATACTATCATTTCAAACAAAAGTAATTTTTTGGAAGTTTATTTCAATGAATGACAGTCTAATAATCCACGGATTTTAAAATTGTGGTTTATCTTCCAACATGGAATGTTATTTAAATAGTCTAATGAATATTAAAATTTATTAATGAGGAATTTTTACATTTCGAAATGTAAACTCACTGAAAATAAATGGTGTTGGTGTTGATAAAATTGGTAAAATGAATTTAAAATCTAAGAAGATTTTATTTTTTAGGGTATAGAGGAATAATTTGTTGTGTGTTCCAAGAATTTTACTACAAAAAAGTACTTCTTAGTGGCAGTTTATTAGTAGCAGTTCTAGTAACCACTATGAATTAAATATGGTTAAAATACATATAATGTTGTAGTTGTTTGATCAATCCGACACAATTTTTTTTATTATTTTAACAAATAGGGGTGGTTTTAACAAAACATCTACTAAATGCTTAAAAAACCTTAATCCCCCTCCCTCACCTTCACTATGAAACCCTGACTGCTTTTCACCCTTCCCTCCCCCAACCACCTCCTATCTCTTCCCTACTGGTGACCCCCACACCGCAACCCCCATTCCCCCCAAACTCGCAACCTCCCATGCTCCATTTGGAGACCCCAACCCCCATGAAACCCCCCTCCAGCCCTAAACACCACAAATCCACCTAGAACTCACTCTCTGAAGCTTAGTTCCCCTCCTTGGTGGTTACACAGACACACCACTCCCATCCTCTGAATTCCCACTCCCCAGTTTGAATCCCCTCCTTGGTGGCAACGCAGACCCCCCATAAAGGTTTCATCATCATCACCGTAAATATATTATTGAGTAGTATTATATAGACCGTCATGGGTGATAAAAAATAGTATATAATTTTTTTTCATTCATTTATATAAGGCCCCAGCCTTAAAACTTACTTAATATTGAGTTATTACAAGATTACACATTGAGGATCTTTTCGGGTTTAGAGTTTTAGAGAATTAGATCATAAAACTTGCATTACATTCCACATATAAACAAAGTGGTTACATAAAGATAGTATTATTCATTCCCATCAATGGAAACATATTTAAAATAAACATGGACTCTTTCTTGACACTTACTTGACACTATCATCATATCATGTACCTTTCCCTTGACCTGTGAAAAACATTTCAAAAAAACTTGGGATGAGCATAAAAAGCTCAGTAAGGGATACAAAAATATAGAAAGGAAACATGGGTACATATATACATAAGGATGAGATCATACTTTACCCATAAAACATAAGCACTTTAACATACCTCATCAAATCATGAATAAATCATAGAAAACATAAGACATAAAGGTAACTTGAGGCATTCATAACATTCTTACATAGGGAGTAACCCTCTTGGTTACGTTTGGAATACCCATCATAGTATATTCCCTAAATCTCTTCGGAGAAACCTTAACGTTTCACTCCTTCGCGTTACCCAATGCATTGGAGAGCTATATCGGGCTCACCCGCCCTTAGTTTATCACGGAACCACCCGTTTTCATAATAATTCCCAAGAACCTCAACATACTTTACCCATAAAACATAAGCACTTTAACATACCTCATCAAATCATGAATAAATCATAAAAATCATAAGACATAAAGGTAACTTGAGGCATTCATAACATTCTTACGTAGGGAGTAACCCTCTTGGTTACGTTTGGAATACCCATCACAGTATATTCCCTAAATCTCTTCGTATAAACCTTAACATTTCACTCCTTCGCGTTACCCAATGCATTGGAGAGATATATCGGGCTCACCTGCCCTTAGTTTATCACGGAACCACCCGTTTTCATAATAATGCCCAGAACCTCAACATAATCATATCACATAAAACATGCATAAATGAAACATAACATTCCCACCTTTCAATCACAAGATATCAATACAACACATTGATATATAAAACATTATGAAAACCATTTTCGATACCAAAATAAAAGAAAAGTAAAACATGGTATTTAATTTTCTTTTAAAAAGAAGGTATGGCTTGTAGAGGAAGCCAAAACTCAAATAACGGTCACGACGGTGGAGAAGTCGTTGTCACCGCATACGTATGACAAAAACATTCCCTTTTGTCGTTTAGTAAATGCTTCGTATAAAAAAGATTCCTTTTGAATAAACGTAAAAGTCAAAGGGGTTTATACACCGTATAAAAGAAGGTTGTGTATAAAACAAAATATGCCTCAATGAAAGGAGATTGAGACGAAGACCCATACCTCGTATCCGACTTGACCTGACCGTTCTTTAATCTCCTGAATAATAAACTTGAGTTAATCTCTACTTACTTAAGAACCTTTTTCAAGTTCATTATTCCTTTTATACCATGTTATGAACATCATGTAATCATTTAAGTTAATAATGTTCATTTTGTCGATATTTAGTTCTTAAGTCAAAAATAGACTTATTACACTTACATGTTGTTAATTTGGTCAAAGGTTCATTATATCCAGAATTATATTAATGATTTGGATAACATATATATCATATATATTCCGCATATACATGTATTGATAATATTACATCACATTTAGAGGTAAGAAATGAAATGCACCGTTCATGGAGACGGTAAGCCGTACGTACGCATGAACGCTACTTCCATTTCTATTTCGTATTTTCTGGAATGGATTCATAATTATATAAGAGTATATTATAATTCCAGTATAATAACATATATAATATCATTAACTTTATCCTTTACACATCCCACATATGGTATTAACGAATCAAATCACTTTCAGGGGGCGGTAGTCCGCACTTCCTAAAATGAAGATATCGTGTTTACCCATAATGGAAACAATAATGGTATGCCATAAACGTAAAATATAGAAGCTTATATAAAAATAGTGACATCATAATGGCCACCTTTGAAGGTGTTAAATGAGTATTGAACAATCATCGTTTCAGGAGGCAGAATTTCACCATCCACGGAAACCGTATGTTCTTTAACCATTTGATGTAGTTGTGTGAGAGTGTAGCTCGAATAAATCTTATAAAAACATCCTAGTATATTGAAGATACTGGTGTTGTTACAAAATAAGTAAATAAAAAGAGTTTAGGGGGTTGGAGAAGCAAAATAAAACAAATGAACATGAGAGAATGAATTACCTTTAAAAGTGTAACTCCTTTTGATTTGAGCCTAAAGGCTTCCTTTGAAAGGATTCTGCCCAAAGGGAATCCTCTAGGATGAGGAGAGGGATGTGGAGATAGTAAATGGGCAGGGGTTGGCCGAGCCAAAGGCTTTGGGATTGTGGGAAAAGAGGTAGAGGTGGGGGCCTTTTATAAGAGGAGAGGAGGGGAACTCATGGAAAGTAAAGAAATATTACTTTATTTGAAAAAGAGTTTCGGATTTAAATGGTCCCACATTGATATAATTCGAGGATAAGGTGATAAGGGTTATAAATATACCCATCTAATAGGTTTTGGACATGTGTAGGTTTTAGATATTACTTTATCGTTCCATTTTATTTAAATTGTTAAATAATGAGGTCATCACTACATCATTATGATGTCATAAATACATTTATTTATTTAATGTAAAAAAATTATAAAAAAATACTATGATGTAGGAAATATTTTTAGCTTTCCAATGAATATTTATAATCAAAAATCCGACTTGTGTAACTCCATTTAAAAATTGTTTTCGTAAAACATATGATGTTTGTGTCATTTTTACTTTTACATTAAATAAAAAGTTATTTATGTCATTTCCCAACCAAAGTGGCTCCATGGGGTCCCCAAGTTGATCCATGGCTTGTATTGGTCGGCCATGACACAACCAATGAGGGTAGGACATGTGTCATTCTCATCTTAGTTTATTAAAGCATTATTTTTACCTTAAACTACACTAATTACCACTAATCGCGATTAAGAACTTAAAAGTTACTATTCACCAAAAAATTATTTCAATCTCATTGAACCACATTTTACTTCTTAATGACAACCATGTATGTCGGATTTTTGAAATTCAAAACACAATGATGGCAAAATTTCATTTAAACGGAAAAATCAGTTTTTATAAGTACCACTTAGTGGTTTTACTATTCATCAAAAATTGAAGTTTTTCAGAAAATTACCAAAAATTCACCCTAAGCTATATTTGATATTCTGAAATCAAAAATGAAGTCTATTTTAAAAAAATTCAAAACATATAAGTCACATTAATTAATTTAATAATTAATTCCCGCTGTCATGACAAATAGCGTGTTTTTATGAAATAATAAGTATCAAAAGATTGATACCAGTTTAAGTCCAATTTCAAAGTGAAATTGATTCCAATGACCACCATTGGATTAAATGGTAAAAATATATTCTAATTTCACTTCAAAATCAATTCAAAAGATAATATAATCATATAAATAAATTAGATTAAAAAGAGTTTTTGAATTAAAATACAACATTTTTCACTATTCATTAAAAATGAACTTTATCGGAAAAATACCAAAAATTCACACAAAGTAAATTTTGATATCCCAATCATAAATAATAATTTTATTTTGACAAACATAGCTTATAAAATTGTCAAAAGATAGATTTAAAAAGGGTTTGCCATCAAAAGGTAGTAAAACAATCTTTTAAGAATATTAGTGTATTCCATGCATAAGATTGTATTTATTTTCATTTTAAGCCTCTAAAACACTATCTTAATCATTAATAGACATAGATAAAAATATATATTATTCATTACTTACTTGGGATGTTACAATTAAATAGTAATGTATATATGTAATTTTAGATTAAAATGCATTATTTGGATATGGAAGATATTTTTTTGTAGTTATAATAATCATTAATGTGGCTATGTTATATTAAATTAAAAATTAGTAAATACGTTTATGATATAAGTCATTTATGGAATCTAGATCTTTCCTAATTTCATGATTTGTATTTTCTTTCATTGAATTCCAATTTTTTCTATATATTTTAATGCCTCTAATTTTTGACATATACATATTTAAGAAAATTTTCCAACTCATGACCAATTGGTGGTAGAATTTAGGGTCACACATGGTTTCATCACCCATCCTAGCAAGGTCTATAAAGATAAAGGCCTTGAAAATGAGATATTAGATCCTTTTTAAATTTATCATAGTGTTTCATGTTTTATCCATATTTGAGAAGTCGTTTATTTTAGTAAAACAAATCGAATAATGATAGAGTAGTTAGGTTAAGATTTGCATGACTTATAATAAATTATTAGTTATGATAACTAGAACATCCAATATAGTTTCATTGATTTTAATTTAACTAATTTTTTTTAATAGAATTAATTATAATACATAGTTTTTTTTATTTTTTGAGTCAAATAAGTTTTTTATCATTTTATTTTAAAATCACAACATACATTATTCAAATTTAGGTTAACATTATGTTTTTTTATTTATCTCAAATTGAAGGATCATCTACTTCGATTTTATGTGAACAAATTTGATTTATATATTTCATGGAACACCATGAAGGCACACTAAACTGATTCAGTATAATATAAATATGTAGATTAGAATATTTTGGGTATTCACGACATGTTGTGATATCCAAATAATGTATAATTTTCATTTATATATTTAAAGGGTTCTCTTAGTCTTCATTAGATCATGTGAAATTGTTTTTAAATTCCTTAATATACCAAATTTTTCAAATGAAAGAACCCTCCATAGTTATAACACTACGGTAGAATACATCATAATATTTTTCCCTTAAAAATATTATTTACATATAAAATATAAAAAATTTATATATTTTTATCATCTTTAATGTAGAGTATATTTCCACACACCCATAATTAAATATTAATTATTTCTTTTATGTATCTAACTTCAAATACCACGATCTTTAGTCTTATACTAACCCATATAGATCTTTATTTAACCTAAAAATTTAATTTTATCTTTACTGAGAAAGAGACTTCCTCTTCAAACACTCAATTTTGGAAGACATATTTTATATCTTGTATAATTTTCTTGGGTTTATATTTGTGATAAAATGTGGTGGTTACCTAACTTATTTAATTATTAATCTACGATTTATAGAAATAATAATTTATTTGATCCATGTTTCTATATTAGATGTGTAGTATGAAAATTTATTTATTTGATTCATCCCATTTTCCTTTATAGTTTTTATGAAAGAATTAATGGAGAAGTTGGGTGATATTTAATTTTGATTCTACCTATTTGATTAATCATTAATATATTTTTATCTTCATGTACATGGAGAATACATTCCAATACCTATGGGTAAAAGATCCATTAATTTACCTTGCAACACACCTCGATATGCCAAGGGTTTATAAGATGATTTAGGTTGGTTTGAGTGGAATATCATGATGGGGGTGAATTGAGTTCCTACTTAAAATTTCTATTAAAAACATTATATTAAAGATCCCCAAAATTTTATAACGTCCCAGTTAATTATGTTAATAAAGATATAGATGTCTAATTAGTCAACAAGTTTCTCAAAGGGTGATTATTCCTCAATTAAATTAGTGTAAAAAACTTATTCAAATTTTGAAATAAGTTTACTGCATTACACACATACACACACTCACAAAAACTAACTATAAAAGTGAATGAAAAATAGTATTAGGTTTTAGAAATTATAAGTAGAGAAAAATAGATAAAATAGAGTACAAAAAAAATACAGAGCACATAGGAGTTAAACAAGAGGTTTACTCTCAAGCTGAGACTTAATCCCCCCCACTTGTTGATCACCTTCCACTTAGAAGTTTATATTAACAAAAAACTTGATACATAACCTGTATCTAGATTTACCACTGTTCTCCCAAGTTGTCTAGGGTTCACACCCTCTACCATAGTTATTCGTGGGAAAAACAAATAATACAGACCACACACGGTCTCTTACACAGTTATACGTGAGAAACAAGATGTAAGTGAAGTTTTATATGAGGATATTAAATATACTCAAGTTCAAGAATATGAGATAATGTGTCTAACATACAAACAAAAACATCTCATAAATGTAAAATTAAGGAACACAATAGAGCTAATCTTTGATTTTAGAAAGCTCTATTTGTTTACAGTTCAGCTCTTGACTCCTTGGAGTGAAGAATTTGTTGTTCGAGTCTTTCTCTGGATGTTGTCTCCAAAATAGAGTGTCATAACTCTAGGTTTTAGCTTTCAGAAATTGAGTGTTCTACTTCTTATGTTGATCAATATTTTAAAAGACATAGAAGGAAGCACTGAAATTGTTCTCCCAAAATGATGTTCATGAAGTTCTTGGGTTTATAGTGAAATTGCTCGAATGGTTCTTCCTAATTCTATAGTATGTTCTTCTCCTAAATTCCACTTTCTTAACATCCAGAATTGATACTTTTTTATTTATCTCTACCCCTTCTATTTTTTATTTTTGAGTTATGACAATAGAAATAAGTACATCACATGCGATCTTTCTCATACCTCGTACTATCCCCTAATACTGTCTCTTGATATGTCTAAAATCATTATTAATTAATGTGAGAAGCATTTAATTTATAAAATATGACTGTTAGAATAATATTAATAATTTAACAAATTATGGAGTAGAAGAGTATGGAAGACTGGTAACGGTAGCCTTTACAACAGTAGGCTTCAATAAAAAGTGCACATCGACAGCATTCATCGGTAACCTTTCCAATGGTAACCTTCCATCGATAACTCTCCATATACAACCTTTCCAATGGTCACCTTTAGTGGTAACCTTTCCAACAGTAGCCTTGCATACGTGACCTTACAACAGTGAACTTTTATCAGTGACCTTGAAATAGTGACACTGGATCGGTGACCTTGTAATGATGACCTTTTCATTAGTGACATTGCAACAGTAAATGTGCATAGATAACCCCACATAGGTGACCTTGCAATGGTGGCCTTGTATTAATGACCATGCATTGGTGACCTTTGCATCGGTGACCTTGCAACAGTGACCATGCATCGATGACCATGAATCAGTGACCTTGCAATGATGACCATGCATCAGTGACCTTGCAATGGTTACCTTTGCATCAGTGACCTTTCAATGGTGGCCTTTGAACATAGATAAGTTTTGTGCTGTGAGCTTAAACAGGAGAGTAGTGAGATTAAAGGTACATAGTTATTACTTTGATATAAACAAGATTTTCTAATAAACGATTATCTTATAAGAGAAACAAGATTATTTACATAAATGAAACATGATTTGGGATTATTAAAACATGTGAATCCAATAGTTTCCCCCTTTTTGATAATCACAAATTATGTCAATATTTTATGAATTAAGGTTAAGCACATTTTCTAATATCTTCAAAGGTGTGTATTCATAAAATTGAACCAAATGTATTTGGGAAAAGTAGATGGAATATATATGAAAATATTCCAGTTAACTTAAATATGTCTCCCCCTTTGGGTAACTTTGAGATTCAAGCATAAATATTTCCCCCCCTTTGTGATTAATGAATAGACAAGAGGAAAAAAGTAACGAAAGTGGATTTTTCAATAATGAAAAAAATATAATATACAAACATGTTACAAAGATACCTATCAAAAAAGACAGCCCACAATCAATCCAAATCAGAGATGGCCAAGGGAACTTTGTATTTGGGATTTGAGAAGGCAGGTTCTGAAGATGGAGGGACATGATGAGGGATGGCAGTCATTAGGGTTGGAAGAGCTACAACAGAAGAATCAGTATACCTATAGTGTATAGATCTCTGAGGAATCATAGGGTTCAAACTTCTGATAGCCTATACAGGAGTCATCATTAGTGCAACACTGGTATATCCTGAAGCACCGAGGTAGAATTCAAGGCTAGAGGAACAATGATGAGAGTGCAATCTAAATGGAGTAAGGATAAAAGAAGATTTCTAAAATCCATAATAATACTTCCTCCTCTCTCCATGGATGAGATAAAATAATCCTTATTCTCTATGAATTTCTCTAATGTAGGAGTCAACTCCCTGATCCGACATACTTGATCCTTAAATTCTTGAGTGACAGGTGGAATCCTCAAGTTCTCCAATAATAACTTCAAGTGACCATCCATCTGATTCTTAGTATATACCATTTTGTAGTGGAAATCAACTTTCTCTTTGATGGCCTTTTGATCTTGAGCAGCTTCCCTTAAATAATTTCCAACAAGATTATGAATTTATCTAGTAGTGGAAATAACCCGGGTCATAAACTAAGGATCTGAGGTACTGGTACTAGAGAACTTCTCAATTTCTTCTCTATCAACCGACCTAAAGGATTCTAGATCAACAATAGGAGAGGCTGAAGATGAAGCGAATGCATACAAAGGTTCCATAGTGAAAGCCATTGTCTCCTTAAAATATTTAGTCATCCCACTGATCATCCTCTTCACATCATCATCTTGGCCACTCACATGTGTCTCGATGGACTTCTTAATGTATTCAAACACAGTGACCATTTGTTGAACCACAATTTTAAAATATCGAAGATTTTTTTTCCAATTAAACCCTTGAAACCATGTAGGATTCTAGTCTGGAAGTAGACTACTTAATAGATTTCATAGGATCTGCCAAGTTTCTAATCTTATTCTAACTGTCCTTTACCTCCTCTAGTAGGATGGAGTGGGAGGCTGAAACTAGCCTTTCCACTACAGAAGTGACAACTTCTTGATTGTGAGTCATAACCCTCTCTAATACAACAAATATCTCATCAAAGTGTCTCTTCAGATCTGATTTCATTGATTCAAAGTCATCCTTCTTCACATAGTCATGGGGAAAAGAATAACTTGTTGCACAGTAGTAGTTTCTAAAACAGTTTGAATTGGAGGACTTCTGATAGGCTGGTCATCATCAGAGTCTCCATAATCTAATCCTAAGACTAAAAATCCAGGGTCTTCTGACCAATCCTCTATTCCATGAGCTCTAGTAACTAAACCTGTGGTAATAAGTTTCTCCCCCTCACTTGGAGTATTCTACTAATCAACCTCATTCATATCTGTTGAACCTCCTTGAGAAACTCCATCAAAAGAAGTTTCCACTGACACTTCCTCCAAAGAATCTTCAAAAACTTCTAAAACAATCCCAGCTTCAACTGAATTAGAAACCTCTTCATCTACACCTTCAATCATTTCAATATTCCCTATCAAAGGACTGGGACTAAGAAATTACTCTTCATTTGTATTAGCAGCTGTATCAAAGTCATCATGACTAGATTCAGTGTCCTCATCCTCATCTGAGGTCTCTCTAGTGTCTCTTAAGACATTTTCTACTCCTTCTTCACTGTTCTCTTCATCATCACTATCCCTTAGGACTGCCTTCCTTCTAGGAAATCTATTTGGTGGACTAGTCTCACCAATGTATACAGTATTAGCAAGAGGATTAGAGGGAAGGTATGGATCACACCTGTCTTCTATAGGGGAATCCTCTATTTCTAGCACAGAAGCAGCTTCTCCTTCTTCATCTAAAAATGCAGGATCTACTTCCCCAGGCTTTAGACTGGGATCTATCTTATCTTTAGGCCCAGTAGGATGAGTGACAGAGTTGAATTCCTCATATAGATTAGCCTTATCATGTATCCATTTTATTTGCTAGGGGTTCCAATTTATCTTCATCAACTTGAAAATTACCTTTGTAATGCAGAAATTGTCCCTTACTACAACTATTTCCTCCTTAACTTTAGTAACCCCTTTAACCTTCAACATCAGGGATATCAATCTAGCAAGAAATAAGGCATTGGATTTGGAACTGGGCTTTGTCATATCCTCTAATTGAATCATCAGAAACCTAGACAAGTTTATCTGGTTTCCATGCTTCAATAGATATAAAAGAAATACTTCTTGAAATTTCATGGTAGCAAAGTCCCCTATATTGGGACTCAATACATGCTAGAAAAACTTAAACAGTAGCTTGTCTTCTCCTTCCATCTCAGTAGCAATGACTTTCCTAGGGATCCCACTCCGTGTTAGTTCAGCTAAGGATTCTTCATAACAGAATAACTCAGTAGTGGGAGGAACCATTCATGAGTATTAATCATAAATCCCTTCATGTGGTACTCTCAGACACTCATCCCACTCAACAGAGGAAAAAATCACACTCATTCCATTCACCCTTGAAGACATTCTATTCTCATCCTCATTCTGTTCAAATATAAAAAACTCATAAAACTCCTTCACTAACTTTGGGTAATTGGGTCTATTGTTGTTTGAAAAGCATTCAACCCATCCATGAGCTTCAAGTTCCTTTATCACTAATGATCTTCTCATCAGAAACAATTCAGAACTGATCTATTTTTCAACTATGATTTCCCTCTTCGACAGATGAGGGTTGATCGGCTTTTCCATTACTATGATTCCACTACTTGACTCAGCTCAAGGTCATTTTGTATTTGGAGCATCTCCTTCATCAATGACCAATGGTCTCTTTACTCTTTCCATGTGATCTGAAGTGGTACAAGGGTTTCAGAAGAGGGTTAGGTACTGATGTTAGGGAGAAAAAGATTCTAGAGAGAGTTTGAGGTGGATCGAAATTTGGTATGTGCTTTAATTTTATCATTTAGGGATCTAAAAACCAATCAGATAAAAGAAAAAATTATTGCAGAAAAAATTTTAGATTCTGACATAGAAAACAATAAGTCCCAGAAACATCGACTATCGACAAGGTAACAACTGTGAAGTTCCTAATGGTATGGTCTAATGGTTAAGTTACTAATGGTGAGGTTTCTAATGTTGAGGTTCCTAAAGGTAAGGTCTCTAGTGGTGAGGTTCCTAATGGTATGGTTTCTAACGGTGATGTTCCTATTAGTGAAATTTCTAATGGTGAGGTTTCTAACAGTGAGGTTTCTATCGGTGAGGTTTATAATGGTGAGGTTCCTATCGGTGAGGTTTCTAACGGTGAGGTTCCTAATGGTAATGTTTCTAACGATGAGGTTCCAATCGATGAGGTTCTTGACGGTGAGGATTATAATGGTGAGGTCTCTAACGGTGAGGTTCCTAATGGTAAGGTTTCTAATAGTGAGGTTCCTATCAGTGAGGTTTCTAATTGTGAGGTATCTAACAGTGAGGTTCCTAATAGTAAGGTTTCTAATGGTGAGGTTCCTATCGGTGAGGTTTCTAACAGTGAAGTTCCTATTAGTGAGGATTCTAACAGTGAGGTTCCTATCAGTGAGGTTTCTAACGGTGAGGTCTCTAACCCTTAACAGTTTATCATACCTAACTCATGATTGATGTAATTTATCCTATAAGAATTCAAAGGATTTGTGAATATATTAGCTAATTGGTGTTCAGTACCAATGAATTCAAGGGTGATATCACCTCTTTGATAATAATCTCTCAAGAAGTGATGTCTCACATCAATATGCTTTGTCCTAGGATGAGATACTGGATTTTTAGAGATGTTAATAGCACTTTTATTATCACACTTTATAGAGACATGTTTGAATTGACATACATAGTATTGTAAAGTGTGTTTTATCCATTGAATTTGTGCACAACAACTCCCAACAGCTATATATTCAGCTTCAGAAGTAGATAATGCAATAGAATTCGATTTCATACTACACCATGATACTACTAACTTGCCTAAAATGTTACATGTTCTAGAGGTTCTCTTTCTATCTAACTTGAAACCAGCAAAATCAAAATCTGAATAACTTATTAAATCAAATGATTGTCATCTTGGGTAAAACATTCTTAATTTTGAAGTATACTTGATATATTTAAAAATACTTATTAACAACAGTTAAATGAGACTCTTTAGTATTGGATTGAAACTAAGAAGACATGCATACACTAAACATAATATCAGTTATACTAGTAGTAAGATAGACCAGACTTTCAATCATACCTCTGTAATTGGTTTGATCCACTAGTTTTCCAGTTTTATTAGCATCCAACTTATAGGTGGTACTCATAGGTTTATCACTACCTTTATTGTAGTCCAAACCATAATGTTTCAAAATATCCTTGATATATTTACTCTGATTTAAAACAATACCATTTTTATTTTGACAATTTTTAAATCCAAGGAAAAATTTAAGTTCCCCCATTAAACTCATTTCAAATTCATCTTTCATCATTTTTGAAAAATCAGTACATACTGAATTTTTAGAGGATCCAAAAAAAATGTCATATATATAAATTTGTACTATTAAAACATCTTTGGAAATCCATTATTAAGAAGAGTAGGATCTTCTATTCATTTAGAAAAACCTTTTGAAATAAGGAATAAACTAAGTCTGTCATACCAAGCTCTTGGAGCTTGTTTCAGACCATATGGGGATTTTGAAAGATTGAAGACATGATTTGAAAAATGGGGATTTGTAAAACTAGGGGGTAGTTCAACAAATACATCCTCAACTATGTACCCATTTAAAAATTCACTTTTTACATACATTTGATAAAGTTTGAAATTCAGATGAGCTGCATAAGAAAGTAGTATCTTAATGGCTTCTAGTCTAGCTACATGTGATAAAGGTTTCTTCATAGTCTATTCCTTCTTCTTGACTATATCCTTGTGCGACTAGTCTATCCTTATTTCTAACTATGTTTCCAAATTCATCAAATTTATTTCTAAACACCTATTTAGTTCCTATAGTCAATGTGTCGTTAGGCCTTTCTATTAATTCCCAAACATTGTTTCTTTCAAACTGATTTAATTATTCTTGTATAGTTATCACCCAAAATTCATCATTTATTATATCATCAAAATTTTTAGATTCAATTTGTGAAAAAAAGGCTTGATGTTCAAACAGGTTTCTTAGAGAAGCTATAGTTTGAGTTTTTCTATTTAAATCACCTACTACAATATCTAAAGAATGATTCATGAGAGTTCTAATACCACTAGAAAGTGTTGAACTATACTTCTCTTTAATTTCTATAGGTCCAGATTCACCCTGCATAGATTCTGGAAAATTTCCAGAACATGTTATTTTTACTAAGGGCTCACTGACTTTATCATTAAGTTCTAGAATTGACATATCTTCCTCAAGTAGTTCAATAGAGGTTTTGGGTTCATGTGGATCAGTCTCATAAAATTTGACATGAAATTATTCCTCCACACATTTTGTTTTCTTTTTAAATATTCTATAAGCTTTACTAGTGTTTGAGTAACCTTGGAAAATTCATTAATCACTTTTGGAAGAAAACTGGTCAAGATTTTCCATAGTGTTAAGGATGAAGACTTTGCAACCAAAAACTCTAAAGTAATTAACTTTAGTGTTCCTATTACTCCATATCTCATAAGGGGTATTCTTAAGAACATGTATAATTAAGACTCTATTGATAATGTAACAAGTAGTATTAATAGCTTCAACCTAAAAATATATAGGTAGATTATATTCATTTAGAATAGTCTGGGAAATCTCTTGAAGTGTCCTATTTCTTCTTTATACAACTCCATTTTGTTGAGGTGTTCTAGGAGCAGAGAAATTGTGAGTATAATAATTTTGTAAGTAAAAAGATTCAAATTCATGATTTTCAAACTCATGTCCATGATCACTTCTCAACGTCTTAATTCTATGTCCACTGTGATTCTCTATAATCTTGGAATATTTAATGAAGTAAGAACATGCTTCACTTTTGTGAGCTAGAAAGTATACGCAATTATATCTAGAAAAATCATCTTCAAGAACATAAACATAGTGCTTCCCATTTAAACTTTATAATATAGATGGTCCAAAAAAATCCATGTGAACGAACTCAAGCGGTTGAGAAGTAGAAACTTCTTTCTTTGGTTTGATAGACATTTTGTGTTGTTTTTTATTTTTACAAGGATTACAGACTTTGTTAAGTGGGAATTCCAATTTACGTAAGTCACTAACTAAAACATTCCTTGGTAGTTTCCTAAGTGAGTGTACATTGCAGTTTCCTAATATTTTGTGCCATAACCAAGATTCCTTATGAAAAGCATTTAAACATGAATCATTTTGCAAAGCTAAATAATATAAATCAACAGAATATACATTTTCATTTCTAAGAGCAGTGAATATTAAATGATTTTTAGAATTAAAAACATTGCATGAATCATTTTCAAATTTAACATTAAAACCATCATCACATAACTAAGAGATACTTAGTAAATTGTACTTTAACACATAAAAAAGTACTTTTGAAATTAATACAGTATTAGGGTTACCAATTTGGCCTAAGTTGATGATATTCCCTTTTGCATTATCACTAATCATAACATGTCCACCATCAACATTAATTAGGCTCTTGAAGCATGAGTAGTCTCCTATCATGGGTTTTAAAAATCCACTATCCAAGTACCATAGAGTTTTGAAGGAGCTCTTTAAATAGTTTTCCTGCAACACAGATTGAGTGTAGGGTAACTTTGGTGCCCATATTTTCTTGGGTCCAGAGAGGTTATCATGTAATGATTTGGTAACCCATAATTATCTCATAGGTTTCCCATAATAAATAGATATTTTTTGAGACATGAACACTTTTTTTGGTCCTTTGGAGAATTGTTTTTAAAAAGACGGTCCAAAACATGAACTAGTAGTGAACTGTCAAGATCTTGGTACAAATTTAGTTTTAATAATCCTTCTCTATCCTGTTAGATATCCTATACCTGTTGTATATTTTGGAGCAATTTGTTTTCCTATACACTGATTCAAGGTATCAATACCACAATAAACTTCTCAAGATCAGTTTTTAATTGCCCATTGGACAATTTAAGTTCAGTATTTTCTTTTAACAAATGAGCACATTTTTGTTTTTCAATATCCAGATGTGACTTATAATTGGAATTTAAATCATATTGTCTTTTCAATAATTTATATTTATCCTTGAGTTCATTAAAGGTGACCTCAAGCATTCCATGGTATCAAATGGTTTATTATTAGTCATATTTTCATCATTGTTTGATTCACTTTCATTCTCAAAATAGTAAGCATTATGTATAGGAGAATTGGGTGTTACCTCAGATGTTTCTGTCATGAAACATAGGTTTGTATGTTTGTTCTTTTCTATCTCAAAAGTGTCATATCCACTTGATCTATCTTCTGAGGAACTCCATGTATCTTTTATAGCCTTTTTATATCACCTTTTCTTGTCTTCACACTTCTTATTAAATTTCATCTTGAGGCAATCATCTATCACATTACCTTTTCATTTACACTCATAACAGACTATCTTATTTGTGTTATCATTCCATTTTATCCTTTTCCACTATCCTTTATTATCATTCCTTCCTTTATAGTTTTACATTCTAAATAACTTTTTATTATGGTTGAACTTCTTGAATCTCTTAGATAGATAATCCATCTCGTCATCACTATCCGAATCTGAATCTTCAATGATGTAAGTGTCTATAGAAGCTTGAGCTTTTTCTTTATTGTTATTGTTTGAGGTTGCAGTCTTAAATGCTATAGATTTATTTCTTGGTTCTTCATCTTCTTCTTAATTTATCTTAATATCTACTTCATACATCATAAGCTTTTCAAATTAGTTCCTTTATTGGTATCTTGATTATGTCACAAGATTCTCAAATAGAAACAGATGTTTCTCTCCATTTGTCAGGTAGGAATTGATTAAATCTCATAATCTGATCCTTACTGTCCACTGGTTTCCCAAGCAGAGTCATTGTATTCATTATTTCATTGAACCTGATATACATTTCAGAGATAGGTTCATCAGGAATCATTTTAAAATTATCATATTTAATTGTATAGGTATTTAATATCATTTAATTAACATTGGTTGTTCCCTCATGAGAAATAGATAAAGTATCCCAAAGTTCATATGATGTTTTATAAGAAGATATTATATTGAATTATTAATCACCTATAGAACATTATAATGCATTCATTTCTTTACAATTATTATTAAATGTAGCTTTATTCAACCGAGACCATGTGTCCCTAGCAGTAACAGGAAATACATGTTGTTCTACAATTGTTTCCCATATTTTAGGTCCCATACTCTCTAGATACATTTTCATTTTTAATTTCCCCTGAGCATAGTTATTACCATTAAAGAAAGGTGGCATGTTATTAGCAGCACCCTGAAATCTGTTATCCACTGTTAATTAGAATTGTAAAGAACTGAAAATTTAGATATTACAAAAATTTTAAGATCTTTAAGATACAACAAAAACCACAGTTGAAGAATTTGAAAAATTACACAACAGATCATATAAGGACCCGACCTTAAACCTTACATAATATAAAATTAAATGAATAATTCACATTGAGGATCTTTTCAGGTTTAGAGTTTTAGAAAATTAGGACATAACTATTACATCTCAAAAGATTACAAAGTAGACACTTCTACACAGTATGCATTTTTTTCATAAAATAAAAACTCTTGAAAAGAATATTCATGTCTAGTTCCATATTTAAGATAACATGACTTTTCCTGGATCTCATCCTTGACCCTATTCCACCTTATGTCTTGTGAAAAACATTTCAAAAACATGGGATGAGCATACAAAACAAATTAAGGGATAAACAAAGAAGGAAAACTATTAGTTTTTCAAAACAACAAGTGAACCCTGAATACTTTAACATAAGTAATACTTTTCACCTTCATGAAGTAGTAAATACTCTTCACTGAATAAAAGATCACTACATACCCTTTTGTAGCCAAAAGGTTACCATAAAAACCATATAAAGAAAAAATAACATATAAAGTTAACTTGGAACATTAACATGCTTAAATGGAGTAACCATATGGACTACTTCCACACATTTCACTAAACGGAATAGCCATACGGCCGACTTCCATACCCAATGCATTGGAGGTTATAATGTAACCACCCGTCCTGGTATTCACGACACCACCCGTCATTTGGGTTATCATGTAACCACTTGTCAAATGTCCAAGTACCATCATAGCACATAAAATATTGAAAATATAAACATTTCACTAATAACATTTCTTTTGAAATTGAAAGAAGTAATTTCAAGATACTAAAATAATCAATCCATTTTCATAAACCATTTAAAAATAGATTTTTTAATCAAATTGTCCCATACCACTTTGAAGATTTTAATGGAATTATAATTTCAAAACATTAATGACCATATAAATAAATACTGAAAAATATTTTTAAAACATGGACATTAAAGATAAATATTTAGAATAATAAATCTTTAAAACATTCAAAATGATATTTTAGTTGAAGTGTTTTTAACAAAATGAGCGACTCTTGAATACAAATAATTGATGAATAACATTTAATGTAAACATTATAATATCATGAGAATAAAGGGATTCATGATATAATATGACAAAGGACAGTATATAAACCATACAATATTGAATTTGTTCATAACAACAATGAAGTCTCAATGGAAATGTAAATTGAGATGAAATCCCTTATAAAGACGGTATCCTTAAATTAAGGATAAATCAATCAGATAATTATGTGTGAAAATTATAAATACACGCAATATAAGTGAATATTAAGTGTAACACAATAATAGTTCATTCACACATATTCATAGGAAGACATATTAAAGAAGTACAATTTGAACCCAAAGAATTGAAATTGGGTTAAGAAGTTCCCTTGTAAAAATTCGACAGCCTAACGACGTCACTTTAAAATTCAGAAAATGAGTTGATGAGATAAAGAGGGTATCTAATCACTTGTAAATAAAATTTTCATCAATAAGGATATCTAAAAACATATCCCAACATAATAATATGTAAATTAAAAGACATAACAAAAAGAAGTCTTTTAAAAAGAGGAGGGTGAAAGGTTCCCTTACCAATTTGGTAACTTACAAAACATACACCACGTGAAAGAAGGATCATACAATGAATATGTAAATACTAATAAATGAAATTATATTACAAAAATAGTACAATCATGGGAATTATATATACCACAAAAAAGGAAATAGTGGAAAATATAGCAAGAATCTCACAGGAATAAAAAGTGAGATGAAATCCTTTACCACATTGTAATCAACTGAGTCGTATGACCAAAAGTTAATAAACACCTAGTTAATGACAAAATACCATGAATATAATTAGAATAATGATAATATATATCAATTGGAAGTACACAATACACCACATACAATGAATAAGTGGCGAATAATGGAAATCTCACGGAATTAAAAGTGAGATAAGAAATCCCTTACCTTGTTGTCTGACTTGACCCGTTCATTCTTTTAACTCTTGAATAATAAACTAATGTTAATTTATAATATCTTATGAACATTTTTTAATGTTTATTATTACTTTTATATTACTTATTACCAGGTTATAAACATTATGTAATCATTTAAGTTAATAACGGTCGTTTTGTCGATATTTGGTACTTGAGTAAAAAAACGAACACCTTATAATTACAAGTTGTTCAGGTGGTAAGATATCTATTATCTTATGAATGATATAAATTATTTAGATATCATATATATATCATATATATCTAGTATAAACAAGTATTTATAATAGTACATAACATTTAGAGGTAAGAAATGAAATGCACCGTTCATGGAGACGGTAAGTCGTACGTATGCATGAACGCTACTTCCATTTATATTTATTATTTTAATGGAATTAAAAACATAACCATACATAGTTATATTATAATTAATGTATAATATCATATAAAATATTATTAACTCCATCCTTTATACCTCCCACATAAGGCATTAACGAGTCATATCACTTTGAGGGGGCGGTAGTCCGCACTTACTCTAATGAGATTATCGTATTTACCCACTATGGAAACCATAAAGTATTTTTATAAATTTAAAAATACAGAAGCATAATGAAAAAATAAACATAATATATATCATATATAAATACAGTTCCATCATAATGGCCACCATGAGATGCATTTGGAGATATTTGAACAATAATCATTTCGTGAGGCGTTAGTTTTCCATCCACAGAAACATTATGTTCTTCACCCATTAGATGGAGGTGTTTGTAAGTGTAGTTCGAATCCTTCTCATAAAAAAAATCAAATTATATTGATGATAATGTTTTTTTTATGAAATAAAGGAATAAAAATATTTTAGGGGATGGAGAGGTAATATAAAAGAAAACAATTTAAGAGAAATTGTTACCTTTAATTTGGGTAACTCCCTTTGGTTTCAACCAAAGAAATTCTTGAAGTTCCTTTTGCCTAAGTTAAGGCATATAAGAGGAGTAGAGGGATTTAGGGAGATTAATTGGTCAGAGGTTGGATGATCCAAAAGTCTTGAGAGGTGTGAGGAATTGGATAGAACTGGTCTCCTTTTATAATGGGGAGGAGGGGTTCTTTATGAAAGTGTGGTAATATTATTTTATTATATAATGATATTCGGTTTCTAAAGGTCCAAAAATCATTAAAGTAGAAGATAAGATGACTCATAGTCTAAATAATATCATCCAATAGCAAATGGAAAGGTTTTGGATGTTATTTTAATATTTATAATCTTATTTATTAAAATCTTTTATTAATGATGTAAATACTACATCATTATTGTGTCATAAATAATATAATTTATTTGATTTCTAAAAATTATAAAAAAAATACCATGATGTAGGAAATAATTTTAGATTTCCAATTAATATTAATAGTGGAAGATATAATTTATATAACACCATATAAAAATTAATTTACTAAAAGAATTTTGTTTATGTCATTTTTGCATTTACATTAAATTAATTAATCTAAAGTGACGTTATCTTTAATAAGTGGCTCCATGTGATCCCAAAATAGACCCAATGATGCCCATGGTCGGTCATTACCCATCCAATAATGTTAGGACTCGTGTTAAGGTTATATTGAATTATTATAATATTATTTTAACCTTGAATTACCCTGTTTACATTTAACCGCAGTAAATAAAAGTCAAAAGTTACTATTCACCAAAAATTATTTCCATCTTATTGAACCAAATTTTACTTCTTCATAACAACCATGTATGTCTTATTTTTGAAATTGAATTCTCAAAAGTGGTTAAATTCCATTTAAATGAAAAAGTCGGTTTTTTTAACTACTACTAAGTGGATTCACTATTCATCAAAAATTGAAGTTTTTCAAAAAAATATCAAAAATTCATCCTAAGTTATATTTGATATTCAGAATTCAAAAATGATGTCTATTTTACCAAATTATAAACATAGAAGTGGAATTAATTAATTTTCAAATTAATTCACGTTATCAGAACAAATAGCGCGTTTTTAAGAAACAATAACTATCAAAAGATTGATACTTGTTTATGTCAAATTTCAAAGTAAAATTAATTCCAATGACCAACGTTGGATTAAATGGTAAAAATATATTCTAATTAAACTTTAAAACCAATTAAAATGATAATATAACCATATAAATATATTATATTGAAAGGGACTTTTGAATTAAAATACTATATTTTTCACTATTCATTAAAAAATGAACATTATCAGAAAAATACCAAAAAATTACCCAAAGTAAAATTTTATGTCCCCATTCTAAAGAAGGATTTTATTTGGTCAATTAAAATGTATTAAAGTGACCAAAACTATATTTCAAGATGGTTCGCCATTAAATGGTGGTAAATCGACCTTTTAATGTAAATTCTGCTTAAAATTAGATTCATTCACATTTTAAGCCTCTAAATTTTATTGGATTAATGTAAATACATTTAATAGACATGTATAATCATATTGTAGTTAGTTTTGTTCATTCCCTCCAATACAACTACTAGGATTTAACTACCATTTAAAATAATAATATTATATTATTAGTGTGTAACGTAAGATTTCAAAGAAACTCGTTGTTGCGTATCAGGTACGCTATCGAACATAGAAATCCCTTTAAAGGAAAATTAATATTTAATTAAAAAATATTAATAAATATGAAAATTTCATATTCTTCTTTTATCCGGGATGTTACATCCTTCCCCCCTTTTAGGAATTGCATCCTCACAATTATACAATTGGGCTTGGGAACTTCATTAAAAGCCCCACATCGAAAAAAGAGTCAATAAAAATATTATTTTAAAATAAAGAGTAGTAAAAATGATACCTGAGACAACAGATACTAGGATTCCATGAAAACATGGATATGGAGGAGAAAAAAACCATCAAGTTCTAATAGAGAGTGATAGAAAACATGTTTATGAGAATGTTAACCACCAGAAAATCAAAAACTTGTGATGGGTTAAACAGTTTTTGATTCCCCAGTAGGAAAGGTTAACAGACAAGGTTTTTGTTTTAAGTTACTTTTCACTGGGGAATTTATTTTTGAGATTAACTAAAAACTCAAGGAAATATACTTACTTGTCATGTAGACATTCATATTTTACTAGATATCTAACACAAACTCATATTTTCTCCAAACGATGAGTATTCAGGATTACTTCTTTTTTCACATTAAGAGTGCTATAATCACCTTTGAGAGAATCACATAATCCACAGAAGATGAACTATATATTTCCCATGTCTTTATACCTTAACCAAAACCAAAATGGTTAGCACCAGATCAGATAATCCCCCAAAAGGATAATCTTTTACGAAAAGAAAAACTACTCTCAATCTCCAAAATTTGTCAAACAAAACTCAAAGTTCTACAAAGACCATTCAATAAACATATGTCCATGAAATTATTAAAAGTGATCCAAAATAATATTGAAACCCAAATCTCAAAAGGATTTAATCACATTGTCTTCCAAGATAAATCTTAACATTTATCTCCAAATAACATCAGTTACTCTTAAAGTCTCATATTGAAAAGTAATTAACCTAATCACATATCCTCCACGATTGGTTAATCATTTCCATAGATAACCCATAATTGACTTATTATTGATTCAAAAAATCATATAACTAAAAATAATTAGTCATAAAAACCAGGGAATTCACGTAGTCCAGTGGTAGGTGATAAATACCAGTCACACTTTGGGTGTGGGTTCGATTCCCGCAGCTTTGTCTGACGCGACGGGTTGTCACACGGTTTGCGTGTTGTCCATTTTTCAAAAACTATATAGTTTTATAGCATTCCCAAAAAGAGAAAAATATATCAAAAATAACCAGAACATATTTTAACCACAAAGGTTTTCTAATAACATTCATTTTGCATCCCAAAAATGTATTAACCTATAATTTCTTCCAATTCAAGGATCATATAAACCCAAATGGTTCTTTATAACTATATCCAAAAAATAAAAGATAAATATTCCAGAAATAAAATTTTCAAATTTCAAACTTCTGGGTTACACATTCTATAAAAAGTCTTCTAATGTAATTCCCTTCATCAAAAGAGCCTTAATAATTTTAAGCATTTCACCATCCTAACATCTACCATAACTCTTGAATCCCATATATGTTGACTTCTTACTCATTCAACATTATTCATGATCCATTAACCAATAATTTTCAACTTATTATGAAATACTTATTTCCTACAAACAGAATCATGAATCATATCCTAAGATTCAATAATATCCGACCATATTTTAAGAAATAATCCATACCTTTCATTGGTCATTGTCAGTTTCTTCATCCTCAATCAGAATGGCATTAGGTATTGTTAAACAAATATTTTTACAATCCTGGTGATCCCATTCCCGAAACTTCTTTGTTGGACATGTGTTTGTATAATGACCATGCACACCAAATTTAAAACATTCAATTCATCCCTCATAAAGAACTTCATTCCCTTTCCTAGAGTCAACCAGATGCTTCCTTTTTCCATAGAAGGTTCTAGCTTTATAACCTTTATTTCCACATCTATAGCATATTCTTTTCCCTTTGAAACATTTTCCTAAGTGTTTCTTTCCACATCCTTGACACATAGGTTTTTGAACATACATCCCTTTATGATTATTACCTGAACATCCGTGGGGATTTGTCTCTTACATATACGATGCCTTATAAAAGTCACCAAGGTTAAAGTGGTCAGTCAGGACTCCAGATAGTTGGTTGAGAATAACCACAAGAGTTCTCATTGAAACTCCCATTTCATTCAATTTCTCATTCAGAAAACCATCATAGTTTTATTCTCCTTCGTTGTTACTTTGATGCCTCCTAGATCCAACCATTGACTAAAACTAGAAAGTTAAGTGTGAGTATATCATTAAAATCATCATATAATATCTTATGAGGTGGGTAAATACAAAGATATAATTATACATGTTATCTTCAACTCATTCACTTTATCTAAAAAAACTATGACTCTTTCTGAAATCCTAACCATTATGGTAATGTCACTTATGCTTAAAAAATACCCTACCCTCAAAAGTTATCTAAACCGACCTCAGATACCAACTATAAGGACCCGAACTTAAACCTTACATAATATTGAATTAAATGAATAATTCAATTTGAGGATATTTTCAGGTTTATAGTTTTAGAGAATTTGGACATAACCATTACATCTCAAAAGATTACAATGTAGACACTTCCACCCAGTTTCCATTTTTTTCATAAAATAAAAACGCTTGAAAATAAGGGTCATGTCTAGTTCCATACTTAAGACAACATGACTTTTCTATGATCTCATCCTTGACCCTATTCCACATTATGTACTATGAAAAACATTTCAAAAACTTGGGATGAGCATAAAAATCTCAGTAAGGGATACACAAAAAAGGAAAACAATTATTTTTTCAAAAAAATAATTAAACCATGAATACTTTAACATAAGTAATACTTTTCACCTTTATGAAGTAGTAAATACTCTTAAGTGAATAAAAGATCACTACATACCCTTTTGTAACCAAAAGGTTTCCAAAAAAAGCGTATAAATAAAAAATAACATATAAAGGTAACTTGGGACATAAACATACTTAAATGGAATAACCATATGGTCTACTTCCACACATATTACTAAATAGAATAACCATATGGATGACTTCCATACCAAATACTTTGGAGGTTATAATATAACCACCCGTCCTGGTATTTAGGGAACCACCCGTCATTTGGCTTATCACATAACCACCCATAAAATTTCCATGTACAATCATAGCACATAAAATATTGTAAATATAAAAATTTCACTAATAACATTTCATTTTAAATTGCAAGATGTAATTACAAGATATTGAAATAATCAATAAATTTTCATAAACCATTTACAAATAGATTTTTTAATTGAAGTGTCTCATACCACTTTGAATCTTTTAATGGAATTATAATTTCAAAACATCATTGTCAATATAAATAAATAATGAAAACTATTTTTAAAACATGGACATTAAATATAAATATTTAGAATAATAAATCTTCAGAACATTCAAAATAATATTTTAGTTAAAGAGTTTTTAACAAAATGAGAGACTCTTGAATATAAATAATTGATGAATAACATTTAATCTGAACATTATAATGTAATTAGAATAAAGGGATTCATGATAAAATATGACATTGGACAGTATATACACCAGAAAAGAGTGAATTGGTTCATAACAACAATGAATTCTCAATGGAAATGTAAATTGAGATGAAATCCCTTATAAAGACGTTATCATTAAATTAAGGATAAATAAATCACATATTTATGTGAGAAAATATAAATAAACCCCATATAAGTGAATATTAAGTGTAAAAAAATCATAGTTCATTCACACTTATTCATAGGATGACATATTCAAGAAGTAGAAGTTGAACCCAAAGAATTGGAATTGGGTTAAGAAGTTCCCTTGTAAAAATCCGACAGCCTAACGACGTCACTTTAAAATTCATAAAATGAGTTGATGAGATGAAAAGGGAATATAATCACTTGGAAATAAAATTTACATCAATAAGGATATAGAAGAACATATCCCAACATAATAATATGTAAATTAAAAGACATAACAAAAAGAAGTCTTTTAAAAAGAGAATGGTGAAAGGTTCCCTTACCGATTTGGTAAATTACAAAACATACACCACATGAAATAAGGATCATAAAATGAAGACATAAATAATCATAAATGAATATATATTACACAAATAGTACAATCATGGGCTGTACATACACCACACAAAATGATATAGTGGCAAATATAGCATGAATCTCACAAGAATAAAAAGTGAGATTAAACCCTTTACCATGTTATAATCAACTTAGTCGTATGACCAAAAGTTAATAACCACCAAGTTAATAAAAGAATACCATGAATATAATGAGAATCATGATAATATATATCAATTGGTAGTACACAATACACCACATTCAATGAATAAGTGTCGAACAATGGAAATCTCAAGGAATTAAAATAGAGATAAGAAATCCATTACCTCGTTGTCCGAATTGACCCGTTCGTTCTTTATTATCATGAATAATAAACTAATGTTAATTTATACTTTCTTAAGAACATTTTTTAAAGTTTATTATTCCTTTTATATTACTTATTAACATGTTATTAACATTATGCAATCATTTAAGTTAATAACAGTCGTTTTGTCAATATTTGGTACTTGAGTAAACAAAAATGAACACCTTATAATTACAAGTTGTTCATGTGGTAAGATATATATTATCTTAAAAATTATATTAATGATTTAGATATCATATATATCATATATATCCAGTATATATATGTATTTATAATAGTACATAACATTTATAGGTAAGAAATAAAATGCACTGTTCATGGAGACGGTAAGCTGTACGTATGCATGAACGCTACTTCCATTTCTATTTATTATTTTAATGGAATTAAAAACATAATTATACATAGATATATTATAATTCCATTATAATATCATATAAAATATTATTAACTCCCTCATTTATACATCTCACATAAGGCATAAACGAGTCATATCACTTTGAGGGGGTGGTAGTCCGCACTTCCTCTAATGAGATTATCGTATTTAACCACTATGGAAACCACAATGTATTTATATAAATGGAAAAGTAAAAAAGCATAAAGAAAACATAAAAATAATATATATCATATATAAATATAGTTTCATCATAATTTCCACCATGGGAGGCAGTTGGAGATATTTGAACAATAATTGTTTCGTGAGGCGTTAGTTTTCCATCCAGAGAAACATGATGTTCTTCACCCATTAGATGGAGGTCTGTGTAAATTTAGTTTGAATACTTCTCATAAGAATATACTAGTATATTGAGGATACTGGTGTTTTTACAAAAGAAATGAATAAAATGATTTTATTGGTTGGAGAAGTAAAATAAAGGAAAACAATTTGAGGGAAACCATTACCTTTAATTTGGGTAACTCCCTTGGTTTAAGCCAAAGGAATTCTTGAAGTGCCTTATTTCTAAATTAAGGCTTCTAGGAGGAGGAGAGGTATGTAGGCAGTGTAATTGAGAAAGTTTTGGACCAGACAAAAGGCTTAATATGTGTGAGGAATTGGATAGAAGTGGTCTTCTTTTATAAGGGGGAGGAGGGGTTCTTTAGGAAGGTGTGATAATATTATTTTATTATATAATGATATTCGGTTTATAAAGGTTCAAAAATCATTAAAGTAGAATATAATATGACTTATAGTCTAAATAATATATTCTAATAGTAATTGGATAGGTTTTGGATGTTATTTTAATATTTATAATCTTATTTATTTAAATCTTATATTCATGAGGTAAATACTACATCATTATTGTGTCATAAATAATTAAATTTATGTGTTTTATAAAAATTATAAAAAAATAACAAGATTTGATAAATATTATTATCTTTCCAATTAATATTTATAGTCAAAAATATAATTTATATAACACCATATAAAAATTAATTTACTAAAAAAATTTTATTTTTTTCATTTTTGCCTTTACATTAAATTAATTAATCTAAAGTGACATTATCTTTCATAAGTGGATCAATGTGTACCCAAAATAGACCCAAAGATTTCCATTGTTGGAAATTACCCATAAAATAAGGTTAGTACAAGTGTTAAGATTATTTTTAATTATTATAATGTTCTTTCATCCTTGAATTACCCTATTTACCTTTAATAGTGGTAAATAAAAGTCAAAAGTTACTTTTCACCAAAAATTATTTTCATATTATTGAGCCACATTTTACTTATTTATAACAACCATGTATGTTGTATTATCAAAATTTAATTCATAGAATTGGTAAAATTTCCTTTAAATGAAAAATTTAGTTTTTTAACTACTACTAAGTGGTTTCACTATTCATCAAAAATTGAAGTTTTTCAAAAAAATATAAAAACTTCAGCCTAAGATATATTTAATATTCTGAATTCAAAAATGATGTCTATTTTCCAAATTCTAAACATTTAATTGGCATTTATCAATTTTAAAATTAATTCCCGTTATCAAAACAAATAACGTGTTTTTAAGAAACAATAAGTATCAAAAGATTGATACTTGTTTATGTCAAATTTCAATGTGAAATTAATTCCAATAACCAAAATTGGATTAAATGGTAAAAATATATTCTAATTATGCTTTAAAACCAATTAAAAAGATAATATAACCATATAAATAAATTATATTAAAAGGGACTTTTGAATTAAAATACAATATTTTTCACTATTCATTAAAAAATGAACTTTATCAGAAAAATACAAAAAAACACCCAAAGTAAAATTTGATATCCCCATTCTAAAGAAGGATTTTATTTGGTCAATTAGAATGTATTAAAGTGACCAAAACTATATTTAAAGAGGGTTTTCCATTAGAAGGTGTTAAATAAACCTTTTAATGCAAATTGTGCTTAAAATTTGATTCATTCATATTTTAAGCCTCTAAATTTTATTGGATAAATGTAAATACATTTAACAAACATGTATAATTATATTGTATTTAGTTTTGTTCATTCCCGTCAATACAACGGCTCGGAGTTAACTACCATTTAAAATTATAATATTATATTATTAGTGTGCAACGTAAGATTTCAAATAAACCTATTATTACGTATCGCGTACGCCATCGAACATAGAAACCCCTTTAAAGAAAAATAAATATTTATTTCACAAATATTAATAAATATGAAAATTCCACATTCTTCATTTATCCGGAATGTTAGAGTTCAGGTAGTAGTAATAAAAACTAAAATAAACTTCTTATACCAATTCTGGTCGGAGTGGAATCTCAAGAGGGGGGTGAATTGAGTTCATACTTAAAATTTCTGTTAAAAACTTTATATTAAAGATCCAAATTTTTTGAAATGGCCCAATTAATTAAGGAAGTGGATATTTAGATGTCCAATTGGTTAATAGGTTTCTCAAAGGGTGATTAGTCCTCTGTTGAATTAGTGTAAAGAATTTATTCAATTTTTTGAAATATGTTTACTGTATTACACACATACACATACTGAACAAAAATAACTATCAAAGTGAATGCAAAACAGTTTAATGTTTTAGAAATTATAAGTAATGGAAAATAGATAAAATAGAGTAAAACAAAGATATACAGAGCAAAGAGAAGTTAAACAAAAGGTTCAATATCAAGTTGAGACTTAATCCTCTCTACTTGGTGATCACCTGCCACCAAGAAGTTTATATTAACAATTAACTTAATACACAACCTATATTGGGATTTACAATAGTTTTCACATAATTTCTTGGGTTCACACCCTCTACCATAGTTCTTCATGGAAATAACAAATAATACAGACCACACATGGTCTCTTCCATAATTATATGTGGGAAACAAGATGTAAGTGAAGATTGATGTGAGGATATTGAGTATCCTCCAGTTCAAGTGCTAGAGACAGTGTGTGTAATAGAAAGACACACACTTCTCATAAATGAAAAATGAAGGAACACAATAGATCTAAGATTTGAGTTTAGAAAGATCTATTTGTTTGCAGTTTAGCTCTTGACTTCTTGGAGTGACGAATTTTATATTCTAGTCTTTCTATAGAAGTTGTATCCAAAACAGAGTGTCACAACATTAGGTTCTAGATTTCAAGAATTGAGTGTTATGCTTCTTGTGTTGATCGAGAGTTGATAAGACACAGAAGGAATCCTTGAAATTGTTCTCTATAAATGATCTTCTTGATATTCTTGGGTTTACAGTGAAAGTTCTAGAATGGTTCTTCATTTTTCTAGAGTAAGTTCTTCTCCTGTATTCCAGTTTCTTAACTTCTATACTTGCTATATTTTATTTATATCTACCCCTTCTCATTTTTATATTTGAGGTCTGACAATAGGAATAAGTAAATCACATGAAATCTTTCTCGTTCCTCGTATTTTCCCCAGATATCATCTCATGATATATCTAAAATCAGAATTACTTAACGCCATAAGCATTTAGTTTATCAAATTTTACTATTATAATTAAATTAAGAATATGAAAAAGTATGTAGTAAAAGTGTATCGTATATTGGTAATTGTATCCTTCACAACAGTAGGCTTCAACAGTAAGTGCAAATAGACATCATTCATCGGTAACATTTCCAATGGTAACCTTCCATCGATAACTCTCCATCAGTAACCTTTCCAATGGTAGACTTCATCGGTAACCTTTCCAATAGTAGCCTTGCATCTATGACCTTGCAATAGTGACCTTTCATTGGTGACCTTGAAAAGATAACCTTTCATCGGTGACCTTGCATCAATGACCTCGCAATAGTGACCTTGCATTGGTGACCATGCATTAGTAACCTTTGCATCGGTGACCTTGAAATGGTGATCTTAAATCAGTGGCCATGAATCGGTGACCTTGAAACAATGACCATGCAGCGGTGACCTTACAATGGTGACCATTTCACTTATTGAAGTTTTGCACTGTGAGCTTAAACATGAGAGCAGTGAGATTAAAAGTACATATTTATTACATTGATATAAACAATATTTTCTCATAAATTATTATCCTATAAGAGGAACAAGATGCTTTACATAAATGAAACATGATTTGGGATTATCAAAATAGGTGAGTCCAACAATTTAGATTATGAAATTTCAAACTGATCAGTGGATGGTAAAATAAAATGTTTGTGTCCTAATTATAAATTCATGCAATGGTTGAATTTAAATGAAGTATATTAGCATTTGATATTGAAACTGTTTCGTACTCGATATGTATGATGTATTTTTCACTATTAATCAAATGTTATGGAATGTCAACACAATGAAAATACAGTCAATGAAAAACAAAGCTACAAGGTAGAGGATAACTCAGTTCGAAAATTTTTAAATGACCAATTTGGTTTTACAAAATTTAATCTCAAAGATTTTTCAAGATCCGAAAAACCATCAGTTGATCTTGAGTAGGGTAATCTTGCTCAAAACATCAGTGACCAAAAAAATAAGAATTAGTTGAAAATGGACAAAAATAACTATGTGAATTGTGTTCCATATATTCAAAGTTGCCTTTTCTAATTAATTTATATTATACCATGTGTCTCAGAGGAATTACTAAGAAATAATTTTCTTTAATTTTAGAGTTTCTTCGTGATTATTTTAGGAGAGATAAGATCCCTGAATCATTCAATGAGATAAATAATGTAATAAAAAAACATGGACTTGATTATATAAAGATACATGCATGGCCTACTATAGTATTATTTACTAGGGAGAAGAGCCTGATAAATAATAATTCACAAGATATCATACAAGCATACATAATTCAATGAACAATAATAGCAGTATAAATCAATACAAACCTAGGAATAAATTGAATATTTATCCTCCTAAAATGGTATGTCATATCATTCCTCTAAAACAACACTTTAAAAGATTATTCATGTTGTCTAATACTAAATACGACATGAATTAGCATTCTCAAGATAGTGACAATGACTTTATAGGACATCCAAAAGATTCAACATCATGAAAGTTGTTTGAGTCACTGTATCCATATTTCTCTACAGATCATAGGAATGTATGTTTCAGATTAGCTTCTGATGTTTTTAACCATTTTGGTACTTTATATACTAATTATAGAATTTTTATTTTTTTGATCCCCCATAAACTACCTCCATATTTGTGTATGAAGAATAATTATTCCATTATTTTGATCATTTTTTCAAGAATGAAAATTCATTGAAATGACATTAATGTATACCTTAATCCTCTAATCAATGAATTGTGAGAATTATGCGATAATGGCCTAGAAACATATGATTCTTCAATGAGACAAATATTTAAAATGAATGATTCTATAATGTAGAAAATTAGAGACCTTCCTAGACTCAAAAATTTATCTTGTTGGAACACTCATATTGGTTTGGCTTGTCTAATTTTTAATTTTGATTTTGATCCTCAATGGTTACCGCGTAGAAAATATAATTTTTTTGTGTCATCATTGATTTCATAATGCTTCTCATAAATTTATTTTTAATAAGAAATGATTAAATTGACATATTGATGTGATAATGTCACCAAAGGTATTATTTGGATAAAAAATACAGGGATAGATAATGAATCCCACTGATGAATTTTGAAAATTTCATTAGTTTAAAGAAGGGGGAATGGGTATGAGGTATAGTATACGAAGAATCTGGAACAAAAAAATGGAATAAAAAGAGAATATTTTTTAAACTTCCATTTAGGGAGATTAATATTATATGTAATAATCTTGATGTAATGTATATTGACAAGAGTTTGTGTTACAATGAAATATTTACAGTTCTTAATGAGAAGGGTAAATCAACAGATCTCCTTAATTCTCATAAAGGATTTGGTGTCAATGAATATAAACCAAGGTTTATGAGAAAATGATAATGACATATATCATTCAACTATTTTTACAATGAAAAATCATGATAAAGGAATATTCCTTTGAACATTAAAGAATGTGATAGTACAAGATGGATATTAAAGTAACATATCAAGATGCATTAACTTAAAACATAAAAAGTTACATGGATTGAAAATACGTGACTCACATATTTTGATGGAGTAGTTTTTTACCTTGGATTCGCATAATAATTTACCTGGAAAAGTATCTATGGATCTAGTTTGGGTTTTCACCTTCTTTTAGTGAGTTTTGTGAAAAAAACATTAAATTCAACCGAGCTTGATAAAATTCAAGAATGGATTATTTTAACACTATGTCAATCGGAGATGTTATTTCCACATTCATTCTTCACAGTCATGATTCATTTGATTGTTCATTTGGTTGATGAAGATAAAAATTATATACCGACAAACTATAAATGGATTTATCCAATTGAGGGGTAGGTTGATATTTTTTTATCTTCATTGGTGAATTTTATTTTATCAAATCTTTGCGTAAGATTTTTTAATATGATTCTTAATTTTTTTCCATTAGGTACATATGTAATTTGAAATCATATGTTTGGAACAATGCTCATTCAAGAGGCAAATTAGTGAAGGTTACAAATTCGAAGAGTGCATGAACTTTTTTTCTAGGTATTTGGATGGGACTGAGGTGAGATTCAATCATTTTGGACGTGATAACGACATCTCCACTAATTATCATTCTGAAAATATGTCAGCAGTATTTCCAACGATTGGGCAACCAACTGGAATGGGGTCAAATATTAAACTAAATGAATTGGAGTTTCTAGAAGCACATAGATATATTATTCTAAATAGTGTAATTATAGATCCATTTATTGAAGAATTGTGACTGCAAAAAAGTGGCGACCTATGGATCGAGCTCAAAATGAGATAGAATTAACAAATTATATTAATAAGGATATTATCAAATGGTTCTTTGATTATGTAAGTATATACTCATATTCATATTATTGACATGTAATTATTTTTTTAGGCTAAAAGTAACAGCTTATACCTTTTTTATTGATAATGAATTATTACAATAGAGATCAAATATCGAGTGACTTGAAGTTATCATCTCATGGTCCTCTGAGGAAGGTTAATAGATTTTATGCCTACAATATTCATGGCGTTATGTTTTATACAATTTATTTTGAAGAATAGAGGTGGGATAATATGAGAAGCTAAATGATATAATTGAATTAAACTATCATGGTCAGTTTTCATTTGACTTATTCAATTTCATGTGGGTAAACATTTATAGGGGTATAATGAATGATTTATTACACTTTACGTATAGTAACTTCCCTAGTTTGTTGGGTACCGATGAGCATGCATAACATTATCCATTTTTATTACCTTTACAAGAAAATATGGTTTATTAGGTGGATGATGAAATACATGATGATTGGAGTTTTTTTTGTAAAATTTAAGTAAATAGACTTATATGGTATGGTAAAGAAAGATCAATTAGTGCTATATGACACAGAACCTCTTCAACTAGAACACATTGAACAATATTTTCTCGAAAATATCAAAATAGTAGAACTTTTAGAAGATGGTGAAAATGATGGAAATTTCATAATAGAGTTTGATAAAAAGGAAAATAATGAAGATTATGATAATTGAATGTATAAATTTTTAATAAAAATATATTGTAATTTCTCATTGATAACTATTTTTTACATATATACATTGTTCTAGTTTTTCTTTTTTCCTTTGTAAAATATTTTAGTTTTTTATTTTTGATACATTTAATATACCATAACCATTTGAAATGTAGGAATTAAGAGAACAATAAAAGGATACTATCCAATCAGCATCTCAAATCATTTCACCACTACATTTATCCTGTATGGATCATAGTGATTCTGTTTTACCTGATACTTCTAGTGAGGCAACTGTTTCCCCATATTTCGTCAGCATCCCGTAGCCTAATTCACCAATGATGACAGAGTAGTTCATCACCCATCCATCTACATGGTATTGGAGACTTACCATTTTTAATATGTATGTCATTTTTCAAAAAAAAAACATCTTATTTTATTAATTGTTTAATGAATTTTTCAAACATATGAAGACAACCATAAAAGGGACACAAATATAAACATGATAGATGTATAGGATTTGAAAGAATTCAATATTATCATTCCATTTGTTGCGTTTGAGGTGCTTACCAATGATGCTTCTAGAATATATGGGTAGATTCTTGGGATTATTTCTTATGAGACAGTGATATTTCCTATTATTTATAAATATTGGAGTCATATTCCTACAACATTAAAAAATGAAATCTATGATACTCAAGTAATGTTAATATTAATTTAATATTTATTAGAAACTAATTTTAAATTCATGAGTAAATTTTTTTAGTATATTTATAAAGACTTATGTTATTTATTTCTACATGATTTTCATTTTTATGCCCATGACTCCATTTCACACTAATGTACTTTTGAAAAATTAGGAAATAAATGTAGAGATTTTAAATGGAGATTATGGTATGAGTCTAAGGATGTTTCTTTGAGATCAAGACAAATGTATGAGAATGTTCCTGAAGGAATTAATCGTGAGAAATAGAATCACTTTGTCAATATCTACATAGATGCATCTAATGAGGTAATTTAATTTTTTATTGTATCATAATAACTTAAACACAATAAAAATATATTTTTTTAATGTTTATATTTTTTCGTGGAATTATCTAAGAAAACATCTATTAATTGTGAGAAGAAAGTCATTCCTCACATTGCACCGTCTCATAGTTTTTCAAGAAAAAGAAGAATTTTGGTTATTATTTTATTTATTATTATTTATAACATTTTATTATAATTTATGGCCTTTTCTAACTTGTTTAAATTTTATATAGAATCTATTGAATCAGGTCACTATGTTGGATGAATAGAGATGTATTTTAATGTGCATAAGAAACCCGATAGAAGTTTTATAAATGACCCTACTATTAGGGTTGCAGTAAGTAATTTTACTATTTTATACAAATTCATTAGCATAAAAATGTAATAATGAATAATATATTATAAATTTTAACAAGACATTAAACCAATTAAATGCGGCCCACTACATGGATCAAAAATACAAATTCTGATTCATTTGATACACTTAGCTATAACCAATTAACTGGGCTTAAAGATTTTTTATTATTAAAATATAATTTTTAATATTATGTTTTTTTAGTTTTTAGATATCAATAAATTCTAATGAAAAATTTATTAATTAGATAACATTATGAAGTTCATAAATATAGAAAAATAACTATTAATATTTTTGTATTAACAATTTATAATTCAAGATGTCGGGATGTAAACCCTTCACAATCAGCACAATTTTCCTAGAATGATGGAGTTGGAATAGTTTTAGGGAAGGATAATCTATGAAATGTTTGGAGGATGAGTTCGGGCCCTACTCCATTAGTTGTACTTTCTAGGGCGGCATTATCAGTTACTAATACACCAGATGGGGGTTTGAGTAGTGTTGTTGTTTGTGAATCATAGATAAATTGAAATATTGAAAGAAAAAGTGACAGAATAAGATTGTTATATGAAAACACATGATCAATGGAGGTAACAAATGGAAAATTATTTAGTTTCTATATTTCTGTGGATAACCATTATGATCCCCAAGAAAATATACATCCTTATATCTCATCATGTTGCGGTAAATTCTAAATTTCATAGACCATTCACACATTTGTAAAAAACACAAACAACATCGATAAATAAAACTAAAATTACACTTTTATATAGAAAAAACACATTTTGAGTCATACCAACTAAATCTTTTTACAGATTGATGTGTTGTTGATTCATACATGTAAAAAATGAATTATTGATCATTATACATAAGTTTGTAATCAATCTGATCATGTTTCCTTGGTTTTGACTCGGTAAGCACTTCTAAAAGGTAAAAAATACTTTAAATAAGGTTTTGGGGGCTCGAAACCAAAGAAAAAAATGACATATTTTCCTAAAATCATTTGACCATGACCATAGATACAGTTTTGAAACATTGAAACTGACAACACATCATTTCGAATTATGGTTTTCCCGTTATGACCATAAAGGCATTTTTAGTGTTTTAAAACACTAAAATGTGTGCGGAACAATCATAACCATAGAAAATGACCACAATATTGATGTAAAATCATGGTAAAACAACTTATGAGTTGTTTTTTACTTGTACACATAGAAAAAGTTCAATATGATATGTGGTGTGGTCGGAATTACTCAGTATACACTTCTGAAAGGTACAAAATCCTTTATAAACAAGTGTTTAGAGGTCAAAACAAGGTAAACCATGTTGAATTTCTCAATAATCACTAGAAAATGACCATATATTTAATTTTGAATTGTAGGAACCAATGACACATCATTATAAATTACGTTATTCCCATTATGGTCGTAAATGCGTTTTTAGTGGTTTAAAATTTAAAAACATGCATGGAATGGTAAAAACTATATAAAAATCCCACATATTTTTGTGAAATCATGGGACAACCACTAATGAGTTTATTTTGAGGGGTAAGCATAGAAAACATGTCAATATTATGTGCACTGTGGTCGAAATTACTCAATAAACACTTCTAAAAGGTGTTGAATCCTTTAAAAAATTCTCGAGGGATTAAAAGTAGGAAAAAATGTCATATTGCCCTGAAATCAGGGGATTATGATTGTTGTTCTAATTGTGAAATGTAAGAAACAACAACATTCCATTCTGAAATATGGTTTTCCTATTATGGTTATAAACTCATTTTTCGTGTTTAAAAACACAAAAAAAACATATATAGAATATTCAAAACCATAAAAAACAACCTAATATTGATGTGAAATCATGGTAAAACCACTTTTGTGTTGTTTTTGATGTGCATGCATAGACGAAATGCCAATATGACATGTGGCATGGTCGGAATTACTTGGTATGCACTTCTAAACAGTACAAAAGCCTTTAAAAACAAGTGTCTGGAGTCAAAACTAGGAAAATATTGTTAGATTACCCTAAAATCCTAGGAAATCCATAGATTTAATTTTAAAATGTATGAACAGATGTCACAACATTCTAAATTATGGTTTTCCTATTAAGGTTGTTCACACATTTTTAGTGTTTTAAAACACTAAAACATGTATGGAATGGTCAAAACCATATAAAATTAACTTATATTGATGTGAAACCATGGGAAAATTAATTATAAGTCTTTTTGATGAGTACACATATAATAAAGATCAATCTGATGTGAGGTGTGATTGAAATTACTCGGTATACACTTGTGAAAGGTACAAATGCATTTAAAACAAGTGTTGGGGGGGTGAAAAACTAGGAAAATGATGTTGGACTTCCCTAGAAACATGGGATAATGACTATAGAATAAATTTTGAAATATAGTAATTGAAGACATGTCATTCATAACTAGAATTTTCCTATTACATTCATAAAAATGGTTTTAGTGTTTTAAAATAGTAAAGCATGTGTGGAATGGTAAAAACTATAAAAACCTATTTTATATTGATGTAAAATCACGGGAAACTCACCTATGAGTTTTTTTTTGTTTTTTAGGCATAGACAAAACATCAATATGATGTGTGGTGTGCTAGGAATTACCTGATAAACTGTTCTAAGAGGTACAAAAGCCTTTGGAGATAGGTTGTGGGGGAAAATATTAAAACAATGGGGGATTGGCCTAAAATAATGAGAAAAAACTATACATTTAATTTTTATATATAGGAAGCACTGACATATCTTTACAAATTAAGGTTTTCCTATTATTTTCGTAAATGCATTTGTAGTGTTTTAAAATACTAAAATATGCATGGAATGATCAAAACCTTAGAAAATGACCTCATAATCAAGTTTAAACAAGGTAAAATCATTTATGAGTTGTTTTGATGTGTATAAATAGAAAAAATGTCAATATGACATGCGATGTGGTCAGAATTACTTGGTATACACTTCTAAGAGGTAGAAAAGCCTTTAAAAACAAGTGTTAGGGGCTCTAAACTAGGAAAACGACATCGTATTTCCCTAAAATCATAGTACATTAACTGTACATTTAATTTTGAAATTTAGGAACTGACAACAAGTCATTCTGAATTACGGGTTTTCCATTATGGTCGTAAACATGATTGTAGTGCTTTAAAATAATAATACATTCCTGGAACGGTAAAAAAATGAAAATGAAATCATATTTATGTGAAAACATGGTACAAGCACCAATTAGTTTTTTTACATGTACGCACAAACAACACATCAATATCACGTTTGGTGTGGTCGTAATCACCTAGTATACACTTGGGAATTGTATAAAAGCCTTTAAAAACATGTATCATGGGGGTCAAAAGTAGGAAAACAATGTTTTATTTCCATAAAATCATGGTAATATAACCTTATATTGAATTCGTAAATGTAGTAACTGATGACATGTAATTCTATATTGTAGTTTTCCTGTTATGTCTATAAACATTTTTTAGTCTTTTAAAACACTAAAATATTTTTTGGAAGGGTAAAACCCATATATAATGACATAATATTGATGTGAAATAATGGTAATATCACCTACGACTTGTTTTTTAAATATAAGACCTCTTGTGATATCAAAATATTGTAAAAAAATTATTTTGTAAATTTCAAGCACACTTCACATCATATTAAAAGTAAATTAGAATATTTACTCATCACTTTTTAGTTTCAACTATTGAATCTTATCTTAAATTTGTATGTATATTTTTTCAAAGTGTTTTTCATAAAATATTATTTCTTTAGGTTTAGATATATTCTAGTCGATTAAAAAAATAAAAAAATTAATGTGTAGCATTATGAATATATTCTGTGTATTTTTGCTTTCTCATTTCTTTTCATAAATGTCCTAGTTTTCATTTTAGGTGATAGATGACTGGAGTAGGTAGTAGGATGACTGTTACAATCCATACAGTTATTTTGAAGGTAGTCATGATGGTTTTTAGTTTATTTGGTATATAAAATTCTTTTCAATTATTCTACTGTAATTCTGATTTATTTTGGGTATTTTTAATTTTTTTCATTTGTTTTTTGTTATATTTGGTATGATGACGTGGTCAATTTCGATATATGACATGATGTGAAGGTAGATAGAGGTAGTGGAGGTTGTGATAGTGATATATATTGGGAATGGGTTTTTTGGGACATATTTTATATGTATATTGACAAATGTATGTGTTGACATAGATTGAAGTTATGATGACTGGATGTTTTTATATTGCAGTGGATGTATGATATATGTACAATGGGTTTATTGTATATTTATATTTTAGTTTATTATATGTCATTTTTATATATTTATAGTTTTTGATTAAATTTTTTAAGAAAAATAATTCTAATTTAGCATTGGATTTAAGTGACCGCCACTAAATACATTTTATATAATATATTTAGCATATGTTACTCTAAACTGCTGCTAATATAATCCAAGGATGTGTATTTTATTTTATTTATATATTCCCTAGATATTTTTTTATAAAGAATCCACTTCAAAATAAACATGTAGACACTACTAAATTCCCCAAATCGACACTTAACAAAATCACTGCTATATTAAAAACACAACCACTAAATGACTAGTGGCTGTTCAATATATGTCGGTTTTTATAACCACCGCTATAATATTAGGCATCCATTTAAAACACATAAAGTTCACAAAAAAACCACCACTACTAGCCCTTTTTTGTAGTGTTGTAATGATGGGAATGAGGTGATTTTTAAAAAGAATGGTTGGTTAGTAAAGAGGCTAAAATTTGGAGTCTCAATATATAGAGGTTTGAGAACCCAAGAAAACATGTTTTATGTTCTAGATATCAAATCTAGATTATACATTAGTATGCAAGATGATAATAGCTTGTCGAATAGAGGAATTCGCCATATTGGATAATAGAGCATTAAAATTATGATCATCTAAGGCTATGATAAACCTTTTAGTTTTTAAGGAACTCACTAACACCATTTTCAAAACATGTAAAAATTGAAGATGGTGAATAAAAGTCACAAGGGAGTTGTGATCTAAACTTCAAGACCATTGGAGTTGGTTCAATATAATTTTTATATGACCATGAGAAAGAAGTAAATAAATAGAGATAATTATTTCATTAATTGTTTAATAATGTTACTAGAATGACATTAATTTTATTTCTATCATACAAATCTAAATTGATGATCATGTTTAAATGTTTTAAGATAATAGAGGAGAAAAAATTAGTTTTTTAATGATGATTATAAGTTTAGAAAATTGAATGAGTATTAAGACAAATAATATTAAAAATATATTGATAAAAATAGAGTATGATATCAGTTTTGTGTACCTTATAGAAAAAAAATTAGACTATCTAAAAGGAAAAATAGTAATCATTTTGATATGGATGAAACCATTCTTATTGAGTCCCACAATTCAATAGATTTCTCCTTACATGTTATCAAAATTTCTAGAATTATTCAAACATTTTCTTCTTTTGGATAATTTTAGATATGACTATATGAAATGTAGTTTAAGATGTATCCTTATCTAAATAACTTTTTATTGTTTTCGAGGTCATGGTCGATCAGGATAAAAGGTATAAGTGGTGGAATATTTAATGATAAAAAAATGATAATATGTTCCTTAGTTATACATGAAATCTATGTTAATATACATGATATTATAAAAAATATTATAGGATAATGGATTGTGATGATGTGATAATAATTGAAAATTAAAAATGATCTCAAGAAATCAATCACAATTTTTATGAGGATTTTTTGTTGTAATGACCAGTGTATTTATGGCTCTTTGTTTTCAATGTAAATTTGAAATTTTGGTCCTAAGAAAGAGGAAATTTTTTTAATTGGGATCTAGATATGGATTTTATGTTATATAACATAATTAATAGGTTATTTTGAAATGATTTAGAGTGAATGGGATAAATTATACTCATGTGGAGACGTCTAGAGAATGAATCTAGGACATTTTTTGTTCATAGTCTTGGAGAATGATTGGCATGTATCATAGAAAATGATATATCAAGGCATATGGTTTTTATATGTTTCATAAGCTATGATGTCACACCCCAAACCATTTGAATTATTTGGTTTAATTATTTTATGGCTTCAGTTAGCCTTGTCAAGGTTCGAGTTTAGCGTTGGTATAAATGTTTTGAGTATTAATGATTTTGTTGGGTTTCGAACAGGTGCACGAGCATCACATGGTCAACAGTAACCACGTGATCGTCCCAGGTGTCATGAATTTGTCTAATGTTAAAAATAAATAAAATTTTCTTTAAATAAAATAAGATAAATGTTTATGCCATAATAATAATAATACTTCTGTCTAGATAAAAATATTAATAATAAAGTGTTGTTGTTATTATTGTTATTATTTTAATATTTATTGATATTGTTATGATTAATAATGAAATTCATGTTTTTTTATAATAATAACAAAGGCATTTAATTGATAATTTTATATTATTATTAATGTTGATAATATTTAAACAGAAATTAATAAAATTATTACTATAATTATTATTACTTTTAGTGTTATAATTATTATAATTATTATTATGGTTTTTTTAGAACCAATTTATTAGTATTATTATCATTAAGAAAATAAATAATGATTCTAGGATTATATAATGATTAATATTATTATAAATATTTTCATTAAAAAATTATTGGTATTGTTATTATTAAAATGGTTATTATTATTTTTATTATTATAAGAGAAATAAAAAAAGGTTGAAACCCTAGGGGGAATCCCCCCTCTTCTCCCTCACGACGCATCATAATCATGAACCCCCTTCTTGACATCCTGTCCGGCCTGCTACCCCTACCCAGCTCGCAACAACCCCTGTTGCTTTCCCTACCCAACTCACGATGACCCCTGTTGATCGGGTAATTTGTTTTCTGGGTTTTTGATTTTTTTTTGCCTAAATGGGTTAGTAATCATAATATTTTTAAAACTGGGGCTCAAGATGCATGAACCCCATTCACGCATCGTCCCACTTCCGGGATGCATGAATGGGGTTCACGCATCATCCGCCGAGTCTGGGATGCACCAACGGAGTTTCTGGATCCTTCATATAGTATATGAAGGATGCACAAACAACATTGTCCCATCCCACTGTGGTCTTTTATAAAAAGGACCCCCCACAATTCTTATTCTGCTTGGTATTTTATCGCAAAGGCCTGATGAATATCTTTCTCAAAAAAAAAATTTTCTTTTAAGAAGGTACAATTTTGGATTAATATTATATTTGTTTAATTGTGTTTATTTATTTCATTTGTATGATTTATTTATTTAATTTGTAATATGTAGAAATTAATATTTGTGTGTATGGTTTATTTATTTCATAGTATTGATGCATGATGTATAAATTAGTTTTGTTCTGTATTATTTAATTTTTGAATGGGTGTATGTTGTATTTGAATATTTAGAAAAATTAATCATGTAATGTCTGAAATGTTGTATGAATTTATATTGAATGTTTGGGAAAATTAAGTATGTTATTTTAATATAAAATTAAATTATAATATTTTTACACTAGTTATATAATTTATAAATAATAGATTACTTATACATATCATATATAAATTTTATTAAAAATTATATAAAATTATAGTAATTAAATTTATTAATAATTATTATAATCGATGAAGTATAAAATAAATTTGGATTTGATTGTCTTATTTTTTTATGTGGTTATTTAATTTGTAACAAATGCATTTTTTCATATTGATGACCTGTGAGTCATGTCACTGGGTATGTATGGACCTGCGTGTTATCTTAAAGAATGTTTTGTATTTAAGACACCCCTTGACCCCCTCACATGCATGTGAGTAAATTTGTAATTATAATATAATCACCAAGAGGCGTCCTGAAAGAGCATCCCTGAAAAGGCATCCCCGAAGAGACGTCCTTGAAGGGCATCCTCGAAGAGCATCCCTGAAAAGGCATCCCCAAAGAGACATCCCCGAAGTGGTGTCCCTGAAGAGGTGTTCATGAAAATATGTTCAAATGGTTGCTGCAGATTTGATAATAGAGACTCCCGAAGTCTTCCAGTCACAGGTTTCGTTTAGTTTATCAGATAATGATAAACTAATCAGAAGTATCAAAATCAAGTCATGATTATTTATTGAAAAGTAATTAAAATTTATCAAACATTATATTAAACTCTGATAAACTTATACATTAAAAAAATCTCAGTATAATGTCAATTATGAAAGTCAAGTTAAAATAATTTAAAATTTTGATGTAGTATATAATATTTTTGTAATTATTTATTCAAATGTAATTAAACTTTATGAAACATTATATAAAACTTCTTATAAATCAATTTAACCAATTTAATTATTTATTCAACAATAGTTATAATTTATGAAACCATATATTAAAGCTCTGATAAACCATTGCATTCAAAAAATCAATTATTCAAAACCAATTCAACTAATTAAAAATTGCGATGTGGTATTTATTATTATTTGAGTAATTTTTTATAGGTAATCATGTATGCACAAATATATTGCAATGGTAAGGTCATTTATACCAAGAAGGGTTTTAGCTACAGTGTTCCACCTGATAAAGTGGTAAATCTATATGGTTGTATGACATTGGATGCAGTTCACAATAAGATTCATAGTCAGTTAAAACTGAGAGCTGATCAATCAATTACTTCAATAAAGTATCGACATCTTCAATGTGTTGAACGTTTCTGGCACACCGAGTACCCTATACTCGATGAAGAGGATTGGATGGATTCTTGTCTATTATTCAAGCAACAACGTAGTAATGGTTTAATGGAATTGTATGTGCTGTTTTATGATATTGATGTGGTGCAACCGAATACTACAAATCCATGTTTTATGAGCCTTGTAGAATTCGATCCTTCAGAACGCTCTTATTCATTTCCTCCTCCTCATATGAATCCTGTGATAGGAGAAAATTATGAAGATGATGATAAACATTAGGAAGGAAATGTATATAACATCCATCTATGTGTTGATATAGTGAATGAAATTTTATCTGAGGAAGAAGAATATGGGGAGTCATCAGGAGATGATTTGGGTGAAGGTGATGTGGAGAATGAATCTTCTAAAGTTCCTTTGAGAGATTAACATCAATGACATCCATCAGTTAGTAGTACTCATCCTTCAGTATTGAGATCTTTAGTTGAAGTAATGTCTATTGAACAACATTTTTATTGGAATTTCATTACACCAGCTTCTGAATTCCCTGACATTATTGGGAATAAATCTGCATCAAATGATAATGTCATATATGTCGGGTAGAAGTTTGAAAGTAAACTGGTCATGAAAAATGTGATAAATTAATACTACATTGAGCGGCATTTCACATTTGTGGTTGATGAGTCAAAGAAGACAAAATATGTCATTCGTTGTGAGAAATATGGGACATAATGTTAATTTCGATTAAGGGCAATATTTGATAAATTTTTTTCATGTTGGAAGATAACAAAATTAGAAGGTCCACACACATGTGTGAATCCAATCTTGTTGCAGGATCACTCTTCCCTTGATGCAGAGTTTATATCCACTATTATTTGTGAGATGATACAAACATGTCAGGATGTTCCTGTTTCCCTTGTTCAGGAAAGAATTCAACAGCTGTATAACTATAAGATATCATACAATAAAGCATGGAATGAAAAACAGAAGACCATAGTAAAAGTGTATGGTGATTGGGATGAGTCTTATGTGATGTTTCCACATCTTATGGAATTTTTGTCTCTCAGAAATCATATTTTTTATCATTTGGACACTATTGACTATATATCCCACACTCACTGAGTTGATCGTTCAAAGCTGAAGTTCAATAGGTTGTTTTGGGCATTCAGGCCATGCATCACTACTTTTCCCTATTGTAAAAAATTTATTCAGGTAGATGGAACTTTCCTTTATGGAAAGTATACATGTGTTCTACTCATTCCTAACACACAGGATGGTAATCATGCTCCTCTGCCACTTGCTTTTTCTATTGTTGAAAAGGAGAATTTTGAATGCTGGAGAAGGTTTTTTGCAAGTGTGTGCATTCATGTCAAACAAATAAAGGGTGTGTGTCTTATATCTGATCATCATCGAGAAATTATAGAAGTTTTGAATAGTGATGGGGCTTCTTGGATGGATCCGAATTCTTATCATCGTTATTTCATTAGACATATTACAAGTAATGTACAAAAGCATTTTAGAGATGAGGCCATTAATAAGGAAATCCTCATGTTGGGAATGATTCTCTAAACGTATATTTTTTAACAAAATTTAATATCCATTTTAATACATTATTCTCTTGTGTTTTCACCATATGATCCCCAACAAGAAAATTTGATTGACGCCTTGAAAAGATTCAAACTTCTAATCAAGATGTGTATGAATATATGATGAAAATTTCAAAGGAGAAATGGTCATTAGCATATGATGGTGGCAGGAGATATGGCCATATGACCACTAATATAGTGGAGTGCATAAATGGGGTCCTCAAGGGTGTATGAAATCTCCCGATCACAGGGTTAATGCAAGAGACATTTAATAGATGTGTTCACTACTTTGTTGATCCGTCCCAAGAAGCCTACCAGAGGATGGAAAATAGAATGCCTTTTACTCAAAATTTCTAATGTGACATTGATTAGATACTGAATGAGGCTTCAAGATGGAGTGTTCTAGGTTTTGATAGGGAAAACTTGAGTTTTTCAGTAAGACAGTGCTATGACCGGGATACATGCACTAGTGGTTGAGTGTTTGTGGTGATGTTGGATAATAGGTATTGTGATTGCGGTAGCTTTCAAGCATTGAGATATACATGTGAAAATGTTATCGTAGATTGTGCGTCAGTAAATATATCATGGGAGCCATATGTTGATTCGGTGTACCACATGAGCACTTTGGTTAACTGTTATAGTGCAGCTTGGATACCTGTTGGTGACTTTCATTCTATCTCATTGCCTGCTGATCACCCGACCATTGTCCATGATATTTCTAGGTTTCATAAGTTGGTTGTGTTTTCAATTATCTGTTTTTCAATGTTGTTTTTTAATATATTGGCTTCATAATACTAGGTTGCGGCCCCGAGGAAGACCAAATTCAACTCAAATTAGGAATGAGATGGATTGGCCTCGATGACGGGGAGGGACAATACGATGCAGTATTTGTCACGCAGAAGGACATACTCGTAAGAGATGTCCCCAAGTGGCATGAAAGAGATCCACATCCTGTCATCCATGATTGAGTCTCTGTACTGTATCATGAATATGCATATTTTGTTTTGTATGTGGATGTTTTAGCATTGAATCCTTTTAATTTCGGTTTATCACATTTTTCGAATCTATGGTAAATAATTTTGTGATACTAAATATATTAAAAAAATATACATTGAATGAAATTAAATATATCATGCTTCTTCATATTCAATGTGGGGTTTTCAACACTGTTGATTTATATTAAAAATATCAGAATAAATTTAACTTCATTGAAGATCAATAATAAAAGAAATTTATAATTGAAACCAATAATACTTCCAACATATATTTTCTACCTTAGTTTGCTTATTGTAGATTTTTTAAAATAAAAGTTTACAATTTTTATGAATTCCCTATAAAAATGTAATGATGATATCATTTGTGCAGATGGCATATTTTCAATTGCTCACATATCAGGATACTCATGTCTCACAACTATTTTTAGAGGGACTTGTTGTTTCTCCATTGAGAGTTCGAAAATCTCACCATTTCCATCATACCGCCCACCTCCCGCTATTATTCCCCATCTTCGGCGTGCTAGATTCTACGGCGTAGCGATGTGCGACTTCACCTTTCTTGATCATCAGCTAATTGCTGCTCTTGTAGAGAGATAGTGGCCAAAGTCGCATACATTCTATTTGAGAGAGGGGGAGATGACTATTACACTTCATGTTGTGGCTGTTATGTTGGGCCTCCCCATCGACGGTGCGCCTCTGACAGGTCGAGTTACAACAGATTTTCCAGATATTGTTCATTGACTACTTGGCATAAAGGTATAGGATGATGGCAGGACCATCATTGGTGGTAGATTACATATGCCTTGGTTAGATCAGCACTTCACTCATTTACCATAGGATGCTGACGATATCACTGTGCTATGATTTTCACGTGCTTATATTTTGAGGCTGATCGGTGGAACACTTTTTGTTGATCACTCCACTAATTTTGTGCACCTGATGTATTTATCATTTTTGTAGGATTTGGACCTGGAAGGGCAGTATATCTGGGGGTCTTCTTGTCTTGCATATACATATAGGGCATTATGCAGTGCATGTTGCATCGATAAGATGCAGATCACGGGATGCATTGGTCTTTTACAGATGTGGTTATGAGAGCAGATCCCTCGTTTAGCACCACATGCTCGTGTGCCATTACCAGCAGTTACAGTAGGGGAGGATCCACGTAGACATTGGTATGTTCTTCTTTCCTTCGAATGTCTAACTTAATTTTTTAACTTTCTATTATCAAATGTAAATATAACAATGTTATCTACAGTTGGAGTCAGGAACATTGACATTTAGATACCCCTATACAAGACGTCCACTCCTACAGACTTATGTTGGATAGCATTCGACCCCACGATATAAGTGATTATTATTTATATTATTAAATATTTATTCTTTACTGTACATCTAATCATATATTCATTGATTATTCATTTTTTTCAGATTACATGGATTCCATATAGAGATTATATTTTGCAGAGTCTTCCACCGTACTATATATCAATGCTTGTTATTGGGTCCCACACGGTTCCATTGATTCATATTCATATAGTCAAGTGGCACCAGACTGATAGAGTCATGAGGCATTTCAGATTCCATTAGCTTGTTCCTGATCCTCCCAGTCAATTAGATTCATTTCATTCCCTGAAGATGTCATGGAAGAGAGATTTTAATTGGAGGAGATATCATGCTAGATATATTGAGTTATGTGACAAATGACAGGAGTCCCGGTTGCGAGGGGAGGGGACAGTACACTTTCAGTTGGTGGAGTAGATGGATTATGCATCATGGTATATCAGGTCCCAGTCAGATTTCTGACATGACACGAATGGGGATTTCAGGAGTTGGTATAAATTATTTCTTCCACTATTAATCAGATTTTTTAGTCATATTACATAATAATAGAATTTTTTTTCGCAGGATGCTCGTATTTGTCATCTACTTCACATGGATGATCTAGTTGAGAGAGCCTCATTTGACCCAAGAAATTTTCATAGCCTTATCGCATCTATTCTTCCTTTTATGGATGACATATATCATGGCATTTTATTTGATCCACCACATGCTGAGGAGGTAGTTGAGCCTCATATAGATGTACCAGGGGGTGAGGACCCTGCTATTGTTCCACAGGAGGAGGGGGTTCAGCTTGATCATCCAGATGCTGTTGTTCTACATGAGGAGGGTGTTTCGCATGAACAATTAGATGCTCCTCTTACTTCTCAAGCACAGGCAGAGGTAGATCTAGCCATTGATTAGTCAGATCTAGATGCATTATTACAGCCATCCAATGTAGAGCATCCATCTTCTTCCCATGTCGCTGAGAGTTCCATCCAGCTTCCACCGTCTTCCACACAAGAGGATGTGGATGTGGATGATGATTATAATGTGTAGCATACGCCAGAGTGCATATAGAGACATAAACGACGTGGACGCATCCTGTATAAGTCTGGATGTGGGAAAGAGAAGCATCCATGCCAGAGGCATAAATTTGGTTGATTTTTGATTTATGATACATTTTTTTGTGTCTTACTATCATCATTTATAGAGTTATATTATTTTTTTAATATTTTTCATACTGTTATCAAATTATCTAACAATATATAAATATATATATAATAAATAATATGATTAAATGAGAAGACATTTGATTATAAATCCAAGATATTGAAGGGTGATTCATCCAAAATAACAACCAATAAAAATGACACCCATATGAACACATAAAGGAACCATAAACACAAATAAATTGAAAAATTATTGATTTCCACAGAAGCACTACAAGGGTTAAAGATCCGAAGTGTAAATCTGAAGAAAAGAGCTAATGGATCGTATTATATTCCAACTATGATTTCAAATGAGTGGTGGTATATGGATAATGATTGAAGAGTTGGTCCTAGCATTGAACCCCTTGATCAAATATCTCTAGTTTTCCGAGAATGATTTCAAATGAGTGGTTGTTCATGGATAACATTGAACCCCTTGATAAAAAATATCTTGTTTTCTACACTAGTTGAACCCAAATAGACTTAGAGTTGATTAACTGAAGTATCTTTGCAAAGTTATCCATGTGACTTCATCCATCCATCATAAATAGTCAAGAAGATATTCTTTAGAGGGAGGATAAAAAAGTTATTAACATATCAATATAAAACCATTTCATTTTGTTTCCTGAAGCCCTGAATAATTGTTTTTTATTCAAGGAATTCAATGCTACATTTGATTAGTTCTCCATGATGATATAATCTAGATGATTGAAGAGCTGGTCCTAGCATTGAACCCCTTGACAAAATATCTCTTGTTTTTTTAGAATGATTTCAAATGAGTGGTTGTTCATGGATAACATTTAACCCCTTGATCAAATATATCTTGTTTACTACACCAATTGAACCCAATTAAACTTAGAGTTGATTAACTAAAGTATCATTGAAAAGTTATCCATGTGACTTCATCCATCCCTTAGAAATAGTCAAGAAGATATTCTTTATAGGGAGGAGAAAAAGTTATTAACATATCAACATAAAACCATTTCATTTTGATTCATGAATCCTTGAAGAATTGTTGTTGATTCAAAGAATTAAATGCTACATTTGATTAGTTCTCCATTATGATATAATCAGGACGATTGAAGAGCTGGTACTAGCATTGAAACCCTTGATCAAATATCTCTTGTTTTCCAAGCATGATTTCAAATGAGTGGTTGTTCATGGATAACATTGAACCCCTTGATCAAATATATCTTGTTTTCCGAGCTTGATTTCAAATGAGTGGTTGTTCATGGATAACATTGAACCCCTTGATCAAATATCTCTTTTTTTTCTACACCAGTTGAACCCAAGTAGACTTAAAGTTGATTAAATAAAGTATCTTTGCAAAGTTATCCACGTGACTTCATCCATCCCTCAGAAATAGTCAAGAAGATATTCTTTAGAGGGAGGAGAAAAAGTTTTTGAAATATCAACATAAAAATATTTCATTTTGTTTCTGATAATAGGGAAAACAATTTGGCACACATATTTACAATTTATAAAGTGTGCTTCATCTATTGACAACAAAATAAAAAGGGGGAGATTGATGTGCATAATTATTTCATTTTTTGTCAATAAGAATTAAATATGTGAATAAAAGATATTGATGAATAAGTTCTTGAAACCTTGAAGAATTATTGTTGATTCAATGAATTGAATGCTACATTTTATCAAATGAATAACTTCATAATGCCTTGAAAAATTGTTGTTGATTCAAATAATTGAATGCTACATTTGATCAATTCTCCATTATGATACAATTCAGAAAATTAAAGAGTTGATCCTAAGTTATAATATATTGTATCCATGAATGATACATTGACTACACCCTCATGAAAAAGACCATGCAACACTCAAATTCATGAGGAGCAGGAAGATACATCCATTGATTTAAATGGATTATGTTTAACAACTAAGATGATTACTTGTGTTGATCTTCAATATCCATGACATGTGTTAAAAGGAGAAAACATTACCCAAAACCTCATCCTTGGAATGATTTTATGGTTAGTTCTTCATTATTGAAAAAGAAATGTTTTTCTAATATCTGTATTATGAAACAAATTTTGATTACTATTAATGATAAGTAAATGAGTTATCATTTTATTTATATTATTGACTATTTAATTAATATTTACTATATTTATTAATAAACATTGATATCTCGGGTTTTTTTAATTGGTATATACATGTTTTAAATTTTTTTCCTTTAGCCTTTTAGTATGATGCGTGAATAGGGTTCACGCATCCTATAAAAACTTAATAAAGGATGTCTGAACCCCATTCACGCATCCTTGCAAGGGAAGATGTGTGAATGGGGTTCACGCATCTTGCGACCCATTTTTAAAAATATTTTGAACCGTAACCCATTTAGGAAAAAAAATTCAAAAACCCAGAAAAAAAATTACCCCTGTTGATCCCTCTACCCAGCTAGTAGTGGCCCCCTACTCCCCCTACCACACCAAGCAATGACCTCACTCCAGCAACCCTACTCCATTTCCGGCACTCCTCTGGCCAACCCAGCCCTACGCTGGCTATCCCAACCTCACTGCTCTGGAAGACTATGGTGCTTCTACCTTGGGGTTTCCCTGCTCACGCATGACCCAAGCACCCCCATGTGCACCACCATACTCAGCAGTCCGACCATCCAAGTCTGACATGACCCTACCTTTATAACTGAATCCAGCATGGCCCGAACCCTCTACGCAGTGCATCCACACTACTTCAACATGACTACATTTCCCCTTTTTGAGAACCATATTATCCAACGATATATTAGATTTATTTTTTGAGTTTTCATTAATTTAACCAATCCTTGAGTCTTGGTTTGTGTTTCATGCTTTTTTTCATGGTTTATAGGATATGCGATTGATGTATCTAGACACATATGTCCATGTTCTGGCATCCTCCGCTAAGGGCGATGTGGATAAACTTGTTTTTCCATGCCTCCATGGTTTTTGGTAAGAGTATAAACCCGCTATTTTGTTTATCACCACTTAATTATGGATCTTATGGTTTATGTGAGTCCCTGGAGTTTAATTGGATGTGTGTTGGTCCTTTACACACTAATTTTGGGTACCAATTAATTGTTGTAGGGTGTTGTGAACAATTCCAAGTGCAAGCACTTTTGTGGAAGTGTCTGTACATGAGTAGGTGGAGATCAGAGCTAGAAAGCATGGCTTAGCCATTATTTTTGGTGGACAGTTTCATCCTTTCCCTTTTATAGATTTCTATAGGCATTCACAAGATTTCAATTAATTTAAAAGTGTTAGTCACACCTATATAAGAATGATAGATAACTCATTGTAGTATTTTTTTATATTAGTTAGAGATTTTAAAATTATATTTGAAATAGTTTTTTGATTATGTGTGTGTGTTTCTATGTTTTTATTCCTACATCAATCCATATGATGATTATGTTTTATTAATTAATTTTTAAAACATTTTCCGCACAATTATTATAATTATAGTTCATTTATGTTTACATTTTCTTATTGGTGGAACTGGTTAAAAATAGAATTTTCTATGTTTGTCTAATTATGACCATGTGTATGTCTAGCTGGTGTGGTTTGGGTAAATAATTCTATTTTCAAATGGTGTTGTTAAATATTTTAGTGGTATTTTCCTATGAAAAAATTTTAATTGAAGAAGATTGGGTGTGTGTGTTGGATCTTAACATACCATTTGGAATTAAAAATGTAAAATTGGTATTTGTGTGATGTTTGGGGAAATTATTTTAGACATGACAAGTTAATGGCTCATTTGGAACGTCCTTATTTAGTGTAATGTTTGTGTTGATTATTTGAAATGATGGTGTTTTGATAATTGTGTGCCCGTTTAACAACTTTAATGTTTTGTAAAAATTCTCTAATGGTTTTGATGATTGTTTGAGATGATATCCTAGTTAACTCCTCTAATGATATGATATAAGTATGTATGTAAATATATTTATGGGTCACCTCTATAGGGGGATATACCTTTATGTGTTATCATATAGGGTGTCTGTGTTTGATGTAGGCAAGTGCGGTGACGACATGGTAAGGTGATTCACGCTTGCGAGGGCCTCCTAATTACATAGAATTACTATTACTACCATGAGTTCCTAGATGTGTTATAGATGATAGAGTGATGGTTGTTGAACAACCCTAATTAGAAAGGTTGAAACCCCTTGGAGTTGTAGACAAGCTATGTGAGATGTGCAACTGGATTGTCTAGTCTAGGGCGACCAATTGTTATTCACTTAGGGGCTTCACCATATGATAACAGTTGGTCCGAAACTGAGTATATCTAGGGGTCTTCTAGAGATTTGTATGATCTCCCATGGTTACTTAATTATTAACATTTCATGTTTAATATCCATTGTATAAGTTTATTTCTGACTTACACTATTTAACTCTTTTATTTTAGCACATCTTTGGTATATTTTTTTGGGTTTTCATTTACAAATGAAAATTGGTTTTAGAAATGATTTATCGTTATGTCGGAAATTAAATTGGGGAAACAATGTTGTTTTATAAAAATTTGAAAACCATTTTTTATAGTTGTATTTCAAACTGGTGTTTATAGACTAATTTAGGAAAGACAACATTTACATTCCGTGGTTTATCTTCTGGCATCCTTACTGAGCATCTCATTGCTCACACCTATACTATATTTTCAATTATAGTTTTAGTTTCTTGTTCTAGTTCCAGGTTCAACTACTCAATGCTAGAGAAGACTTGGTCTTGGGGTTGGTGATGACCAAGAGGTCACACAGAGAGCACATGGTAGCGGTTAGTTTTCTTGTTTTTAGTTTTCAGCATGATAGTTGTACCTTGTAACTAAATCTAATTCTTTATATTCATTTATGATTTAGTTGTTGTTTGTTGAATTATATATTTTCTTTTTTTATATCTCAGTTTTGGCCTGAAATCATTCCCACTATTTTTATATTTTATTCCTGACACTAGTTTTCATCCTTGGGCGATTGGTAACGCCCCTTTGAACATGTTGTAGACTGGATCAGGTGACCGGTTCATTGTCTACCCGAATTGTTTTGTGAAAAATGGTATCAAAGGAGGTTTTCTTTATTTGGGGTGTCTGGTAGAAGAGGATTAGGAATGTCAGAACTTAGGAGGTAGGTGCGAGAAGAGCTTTGTGAACTCTTTCTTACACTGATTCTCATGTTTCTAGGGGTAGTTCGGGATTTGAGTCTGCTGTCATGGGTTGTTTTGTATTAAGGGATGAAAATGTGAGGCGAATCCGGCTATGTTGTATCCTCATGTGGGCTGGTGACCCATGTGGAGTCCAAGAGTCCGGTTCAAGTTCCTATTAGGGTTATCCCTTACTTGGGGAATAACCCACCACCATGTCACCTAGTTAGGCACAAGCACTAATTCCTCATTCCAATGGTGTGTTTTGGGTTTTTTTTCATTTTGATTTTAGTTGATGTGAGTGCGTGTGGAAATTGAATGTACAATTTTAATGTGAAAATGTTTTTGGAATGGGAGTGCTTCCTCAAATGGGTTTGAAGTTGGTAAATTTGGTTTTTAAAGATAAAGTGTTTCGATTTATAAATATTGATATGTGTTTGTATTTTACAAGTAAAAGAGAGTTTTGGAAAATTTCATTCTTTATAGAGGGTCACTTGTGCATGGGTATGTATGGAGAGTGCATCTTGGCACTTTTTTGGGAATGATGTAAGTGGGATTGGATGAATGCACATGTGATTGTTCATATGGTTCCATAAGTGCATTTTAAAAGCATTTAAAAGAAATGGTGGTTTTTTGGAATCGTAATTGTTTCTTGTTTTTTTATATTTTTTGATTATGTACTTGTTTCCCTTGGCTTGGGCTATTTCTTTGATTGAGTTTTTTCTTGATGCTGATTTCAGTTGTGTTTTTCGAGTTATTCAGAGTATTCCAGCCTGAATGGTTGTAAATGTTTTGAGTTATTCATTCCCAATTTCGAGTTCCTCTAGGGTCTTTTTTGTCTTTTGATGCATTTGAGGTTTGTTAGAAGTAGAGAATTGGTTTGATAGGATCATAGATTGTCTTCAGAAGTTTGGTAACTCCCGAGTTTGTTAGAGTCCGTATTATTTTAGTTTCAATGGTGGGTCCAGCTTTGGACTAGTGGAGGTTGGGTTCTTCTTCATTGTTAGGATTTGGGGTGTGGTTAACAAGTTGTAATCTTTTGTGAGGATTCCCCATCTAGAGAGCTAGGTGTGCCTGAGGAACATGCTTATGAAGGATATTATTCTTCAGTTCCCACCTACGGTTTATCAGACCATTCTCTTGTGTGCCACTAGAGTGGCTGGTAATAACATTCTAAGCCATCTTGTCTCATCCCCCCATTGTCTTGCTATCATGCGACCATTTGGGTTACCAGGAAAGGTTATGAAAGAAGTTTCATTTGAGGCAGGAGTTCTAGTCGAGTAATTCTAGTACCTTAATGTTAGGCATAAGATGCTTTATCCATCATAGGCCTAGCCTCTGGTCTCAGCGTGAAACTCGCACACAGTTAGGAGTGGTCGGGGGTGTGAATCCTCAGTTTGGGTTGTGAGTTTTCTATTGAGACTAGAACATCTAAAGTCTTTTCATTCTTGTTTTCATGCTGTTAAATTTATACCATCATGGTATGTTTAATGTTTCAATGGGATAATGTGATGATCTTGTTCTATTATAATCCAAGTAGTGATGTTTTTCTGGATATTGTTGTCTGAATTTGTGTTTTTCTTAAAAGTGTGTTAGGCCCTTGTATGGGTTGATCTCAGTTTAGCTGCGCTTGTTCGGAGATGTAAGTATCTGTGGAAGATTCAATCCTTGTAGTTGTGATTGTGTTTCTATTTAATTCATGGTGGTATAGTTGTGTTGTTCATGGAAAATGAATGATTTCCATTCAGGAGTTCCCACACCCCCCCGAGGTGGTGTGTTTGGGCTTCAACTTTATTATGTTAATGAATTATTGTGGTGGGAGAACCCTCCAAAGTTCTGACCTCAATCTCAGGTAGTGTTTTTTCTTGAATTGGTCGGGTGTGACATGTATTGGGAATGGTCACATGTAGGCACTCGGTTCTGTTTGGTTTTTTTGGGAATGAGCTTGAGTTTTTTCAACTATTGTCTTAGTGAATTTTTGGGGGAAGAATGTTTTGTGGTGGGGAGAATTGTAACACCCTGACCCTTTTAAATTATTTTATTTTATTATTTTATGGCTTTGGTTAGCCTTGTCAAGGTGTGGGTTTAGTATTGGTATAAATGTTTTGAGAATTAATTATTTTGGTGGGTTTTGTAAATGTTCATGGGAACCGCACGACCAGTGGTAACCATGCGGTTAGCCCAGGAGTTGTGCAGTTGTATGACGTTCGAAATAAAAAAAATTATTTAAATAGAATAAGTTAAATGTTTAATCCATAATAAAAAAACCATTTTGGGTAGATAACAATATTATTAATAAATTTTTGTTATTATTATTATCATTATTATTTTCATTGATTATGTTATAGTTAAAAATGAAATGAATATTTCATGTTTACAATAATAACAAGGGTGTCTTAATTGATGTTGTTATATTATTATTAATGTTGTTAATATTTAAAAGGAAATTAATAAAATTATGATTATAATTATTGTTACTTTTAATGTTATTATTATTATTATTGAGGTCATTTTTACAATAAATTTATTATTATTATTATCATTAAGAAAATCATCGCTGTTTCTATGATTATATAATTATTAATATTAATATGAATATGGTCATTAAAAAATTATTGTTATCAGTATTATTAAAATGGTTATTATTATTATTATTTTTATTATTATAAGAGAAATAAAAAATAAAATAAAATAGGTTGAAAACCTAGGGGGTGTCCCCCCACCCCTCGTCTCCCTCACAATGAATCATAGGCTCGAACCCCCTACTTTCGACCCCGTGCGGCCTAATTCCCCTTACCCAGCTTGCAGCGACCCCTATTGCTCCGCCTACCCAGCTCACGACATCCCCTTTTTCTTCATCTACCTAGCTAGAGGAAGCCCCCTGCTCGCCCTACCCTCTCATGTGGCGACCTCACTATGGTTGGCCTCCCCCCTTCTCAACACACCTCGGGCCAACCCAACCCTATGCCAGTCAGCCCGACCTCACCGCTCCACGTTACTTCGGCGGCCTGTGGTGCTCCCCCCTGGGTTTTCCCCGCTCACGCGTGACCCAGACACCCCCATCTGCACCGCCCTGCGCAGCAGTCCAACTAACCAGGTTCGACATGGCCCGACTGCCCTACTCAACTCCCGCACGCACATCTACACTACTATAGCATGACTACATTTTCCCATTCTGACAAAAATCTTCTCCACTTAAATATTTCATTTCATTTTGGTGTTTTCTTCAATTTATCAAAACATTAACATATCAGTTTGTGTTTTGTTTTTTTTGCAAGGCATCTAGGATATGTGATTGATATATCGGGACCGTTGGTCTATGTTTTGGCATCTTCCACCAAGGGCGAGGTGGATGAACTTATTTCGCTATGCCATCATTGTATCGAGTAAGAGTCTAAATATGATGTTTGATTTTTCATCTCTTAATTTAGGGTCTTATGGTTTATGTGAGTCCCTGATGTTTAATTGGATTTGTTTTAATCCTTACCACACTAATTTTGGGTGATGGTTAATTGTTATTGGGTGTTGGAAACAATTACAATTTCATGCGCTTTTGTGGAGGTTCATATATGTGAGTAGGAGGCGGTTTGAGTTAGAAAACATTGCTTGGAAATTATTTGAGGTAGGCGGTTTCATCCTTTCCATTTTAGAGATTTACATAGGCACTTGCATGATTTCAATTAATTTATAACTATTATTCTCACCTCTATATGTATGATAGTCAACTCATTGTAGTGTTTGTTTACATTAGTTATAGTTTTTAAAAAATATATTTGAAAAATATATTTGATTATTTGTAGGTGTTTCCATTTTTTAATCCCAATCTCAATCTATAAGATTATTGAATTTTATGACTTAATTTTTAAAACATGTTTTGCACCGTTATTATAATTACAATTTATTTATGGTAATATTTTCTTGTTAGTGTAACTAGTTAAAAATATCTTTTTCTGTGTTTGTCTAATTATACCCATGGGTATGCCTAGCTGATTTGGTTGAGTAAATGTTTCTATTTCAAATGGTGTTGTTAAATTTTTTGGAGGTATTTTCATGAAAAAACATTTCTATTAAATAATTTTGGGTGTGTATGTTGGATCTTAAGAGCCCATTTGGAATTAAAAATGTAAAATTGATATTTTCTTGATGTTTTGGGTAATTATTTTTGACATGACAAGTTAAATGCCCATTTGGAACTTTCATCTATAGGGTAATATTTGTGTTGATTATTTGAAAGGATGTTGTTTTGATAATTGTGTTCTCATTTTACAACATTAATGTTTTTAAAAAGTCTTAATTGGTTTTAATGATTGTATGGTGTGATGGCCTGCTTGGAACCTTTGATGATATGATATAAGTAAGTATGTATGTATATTTATGGGACACCTCTATACTAGGATATCCCTTTATGGGTTATCGTATAGGGTGTCTGTGTTTGGGGTAATCAAGTGCACTGATGACATACTAAAGTGAGTCACACATGTGAGGTCCGGTTACTTACATAGAATTACGATTACTATAATGTTTTCATAGGCGTATTTTAGATGATTGAATGATGGTTTCTGATCAACCCCGATTAGATGGGTTGGTACCCCATGGAGTTATAGACAGGCTAGGTGGGATGTGTATTGGATTGCCTAGTCTAGCACGGCCGGTGGTTATTGACTTAAGGGCTTCACCATACACTAGTAGGTGGTTTGGAACTGAGTATGATCGGGGGTCTTCTAGGTATGTTTAGGATCACCCATGGTTACATAGATATTTTTCATTTATTGTTTACTCTCTATTTTAAAAGTTTAGTTCCTTATTGAACTATTTACCTATTTTATTTTAGGAAAAATTTGGTATAACTTGTCATGGTTATCATTTACAAATGGAAGTTGGTTTTGGAAATGATTTATCTTTTTATTGGTCTTTAAAATGGGTAAAATAATGTCGTTTTATTAAAATGTGAAAACCCTATTTTATAGATGTATTTTAAACTAGTGCTTATGGACTACTTTAGGAAAGAGAACTTTTTGATTCTATTGTTTATCTTTTGGAATACCTACTGAGCATCTTGGTTCTCAAACCTATCCTATATTTATAGTTATAGGTTCAGTTTATTTTTCAAGTTCCCGATTCAGCTGCTCAGTGCTAGAGCAGACTTGGTCTTGAGGTTAGTGGTGACCAAGAGGTCATGTAGAGATTGCATGGTAGCAGTTGGTTTTCTTGTTTTTAGTTTTTAGCATTCTAGTTATACCTTGAAACTAAATATGAATTTTTATATTCATTTAAGATTCATATGTTGTTTTGTTCATGCTCTTTTTTCTTGTTTGTTTTTTAGATCCTAATTTTGGGCTGAAATCATTCCCACTGGTTGTATGTTTAATGTTCGGAACTAGTTTCCATCCTAGGGGAATTGGGAATTCCCCTCCAGAAATGTTATAAACCGGATCAGGTGACCAGTTCAGGGTCAACCCAGGTTGGTTCATGATATACGATATATGTGATATTATAAGATATGATTAAAATTTTGAAGTTACAATTTCAAAATTGGACATCCACAGTGAAACCATTTTATAAGAGTTTGAACTAATGAGAGAGTAAAATCCCAATGAATAATTTCCATATCTAAATGATAATGGATGTATAACATAGAAAAGTCCCCAATGTTTACAATTTGATATACCAAAAGTAAATATAAAAGAATCATATTAATCAAAAATATAGTTTGGATGTATGGGAATCAAAATATTCAAATGGTTGGATGTCATTGAGATACATCAATGTATACCCTATATTATATGGTTTATGATTTCTTGGAGAAAATGGTAATGTTGGGAGCATAAGGGTAATCCCATTTTATATAAATTGGATATGTTTTTGGAGTCACTATTTAATACATAAATGTCACCCCTTTTTTAAAGTGTGATACATAATGTCCTCACCTTTTCAGGAAATCTGCTACGTGACAGATTCATAATGGTAATTTGATATAAGAGGATCCTCCTTTTATGGAAATTTGATATGTGTTAGTATTCCCCTATAATTTTAATGGTCTCCCTTGGTTGAAAAACTATAATGTGTTGGGATACCCAATGATATGAAGGGACCCAAAACTTTTCAAAATATTTATAATAAAAGGATAATGCTTTAGAAGATGAATCATGTTTGGAAATTACATTTTTTTCTAGAACTAGAAGATGATATCTAGAAGTTGGGTGAGTCTAAAATATATATTTTTTATTCAAGAAGAGTATTTATTCAAAATTTAATGTATAATGAGTTATGTTTGGATGATATTTCATGATGATAAATTGTATAAGTCTAGAAAATTGGTTATGTTTTTCTATCACCCTATGACATAGAAGGCTATGATATTTTAAGGTCATATGATATGTAGGGGCCCTTATCTTGTTCAAAAAAACACCTAAGTGATGTAGTACCCTAAAATACATAAGGGTCCCAAAATTGTGAATTGTAATAAATTTTATTAAAGGTTTAATAGGTTTATTCTAGAATATATGTAATAATAGTTATTTAAGACTAGATGAGTTATTCTAGAAGTTAATTTATAGTGGAAATTGGAGTTCTGAAAGGATAGATTATATAAAGATATTCATGGCTAAGAAATTTGAAACTAGACCTTGTGAATATTGGTGGAGGATATGTAAGGGGTGACACATAAGGGTCCTCTAGGGTGATAAATAACAATATCCCCATACATAAGGATCCACATGCTTTCTAAAAATTGGATATTGTAGTTTTTTTCATAATTTTATAATATATATATAAATTTTATTAACAAATTGAAAATGAGTGTTTAGGAATTTTCTATTTAGGATATAGTCAACGTGATTAGGCTATCTTCTCTCATGTTTCCTTTCTTCCTGAGTGATATTTTCACTTACTGTTTTTATATCTTTATGTTTTATATTGTATGGAGTTGCTTTAGGTAAGGGTAATAACCATGGGGTTTTTATTCATGGTCTATTTATCTATTTACTTTTATTCTAATATTTACTCCCTAAATTAGGTATTTTTCTAGATTATCATATTTCTTATGATCAGAGCAAGATTTTCTAGAGTTTATATACAATTAGAATCAAACTAAATCCAAATGAGATAAGTGGAATTTATATTTTTATTTATCTTACTCAAATAGTCATTTTATGATAATGGTATATCACTATGATTATTGTTATCTTGTTACATCATATAGGTGACCTCACCTCATAAATTGATAAGTGATAACAATGGCCAAGTATTCAAAAAAGGATGCATATCTTGGTAAATGGTTCATTGGTGGCACAATGGTTGGATGTGAGTTAGTTTTCCTAATTTTGGATTGATTAGTTTCCTAAGTATGATTATAAAGGGAAATGGATTTTCATTTTTAAATGGATATTTAAAATTGGTTGTTCTAAAAATTTTATTCTTAAATTTAATGTATTATACATAAATTTTAATATGAACGGAATGGTGTTATTTTATGGTTATGAAATTTTATTTAAAAAAGAATTTAAGGTTTATAAAGAAAAAACTAATTTTAAATATTTCCAAGGGAAAAATGAGTAAATATAGAATATTATTCATTTTTGAAAGGGTTACAAATAGAACTTTTATATACCTTTTAAAAGTAATATAGAATGGATTGTTTGAGATTTGTATTATTCTTGTTGAACCCATGTAAAATACGACCCATTTTCTAAAGATTATATTATTGTTATTGTTCTGAATTATGTTTTCCAGGTTTTTTTATTTCCAATATGAAACATGCTTTTATAAGAATCCATTTTTATGTTATGGACTACTATGCAAGAAGGTGCATGAGTTCCCTAAATAATATTATACTTTTGGTATCATAATGACTAGTTTCATTCATATTGATATTATTAACACATTATAGGATAGATAAGGGTAATATTTGATTGTTTATAAAAAACCTTTCCTAATACCATGAATGGATTTTGGGTTTTACTCATTTGTAAATTGGTCCTAGAGTGAGATGTTCCAAAAAAGTTGGAGCTTAAGAGACATAGTTCCCTAGAAAATAGTTTTGGTTACTTAATCCTAAAATAATAAAAGTTTTGGGTCAATATACATGGTAAATGTGAGTAACATTGAGTTAGTATTAAGCGAGAAAAAAAGGTTGTTCCAATAGTACATTTATCCCAAATGACCTTCCTTAGGTGGGTGGTCTTTCTTGTATGAGAGTTTGAGTAATGGAATTACCTCATATTATAACTTTATTTTGAGTTGTAAATGCACGATTATCCATAAGATCCACCTCATGATGGTTTGATTTTGTTTATTCCCTAAGACATACCCCTAGGGTTATGGTTTAGTTATGTAAGAGGTTATCTATTATAATTTATTCCTCATATTTATTCTTATGATGTCGATATATGTGATTTGTGATAGGACCCACAAAGGAACATTGTCTTTTATATAATTCAATCAAACCTAATATGAGTGGGATATTTTTTCTTATGTAAGAAGTCATCTATTGATATTCCATCCTCATATTAATTTCTATGATGTTGATATACATGATTTTTTCGTGGGATGTACCTTGTGTCGGTGTAGATTGGATCATTAGAAAGTAAAGCTATTGAGATATACTCACATTTATTTTAGTGTGTTTTCTAGTATGAATTATATGTTTCTATTGGGCCTTACCCTAAAGGGATGGTTCGACCTATGCTAGAGTTTGTATTATTAGATTCTCTCCTAAAATTTTATTATGGCGTATTATTTATTTCCTATGTACCAAGAGTGTGTATTATGATTCATTTCCTTGGTGAGTTTTGATATTTTTGGGAATATCTATTGATATGGCCTTCTTTAATGGGAATCCTTATGATTCAATTTTGATTGAAATATTATTGGTGTGGGCTAACGTATGTGGGTTTAGGTGTCATGTTGTCCCGTTAACATTCTTTGACCTACCTCATGTCCTTATATATGTATTTTTTATATATTTCTAAGTGGGTATATAGAATGAGCAAGAAATACCATACTTAACTGTATTTCTCAAAAATTTGTTTGATCATTGTAGTATTCATTATATTCAAGTGATAATAATTTCTGTGAGTTCATTGGAATTAGTCATTATCCAACTAAACAGAATGGGTTTTAATGTATATTGGTAGAACATTATGTATTCTGTAAGGCCCATATTTATATTTCACTTTGACACATGGTTCAGGTATAAATGGTTATGGAGGTAATGAATTTGATATGGGTGATTATGTTTGTTGGTTCTATAATATCTCTAGATTTTACAATATATTCATTTTCATGTAAATTTAATTTCTTTGACAACTTTTGATATATGAAACATCAAGTATAAATTAAACACATTATTGTATTAAAATATTAATATTTAAACATTACTGTTATGACATAACCATTATAGAATTACTAAATTTTGATAATTATATGGTTTATAAATTTATAGTATAAATTAAATGGTTATCAATTAATTATAAATAAAAAATGAAACATTTGAAAGAAAAAACATATTTTTTTGATAAGTTACATTTTTTCTAAAATAAGGTTTAAACATATCATAGGCACATAATTTTAAATTAATTATTATCACTTTTAGAAAATCTATATTACAAAATGAACTTTAGGTTTTAAATAATCATGTAAAATTTATTTTATAGTGATTTTTTTATAATTTTCTGAATATAGTAATATTTTGATTAATAGTTAAAAAATAATGATTTTTATAGAAAACTACACTTTTGATTAAAATATTTACAATGTTTAATTATATTTTAAATTTGTTCTATTTTATTATTATCTTACTAGTTTAGGTCACTGGAATAAATTTCATATTTAATTATGATGTAATTTTTTTACATTTTTAATTTTCTTTTTGTAAAAATCATTTATTTGGAACATCTATAGGTTTAGCATTAAAATTAATTCTACCACTTATTTGAATTGAAATTATAAAAATGGATTTCAAATTTCCAATAAACAAAATTAATATTATTTAATAATTTAAACATAATTTTATTACATTATGAATAGTGAATAAAGTAAAAATTATTTACTATGGTTAAGGTGAAAACAAATTTTCATAAGGTTTAAACTAAGACGATTGGGGGTAAAAATGAGCAAAAAAATTCTAAATCCAATTTTGAAGTCATATTTCAACATTATCTCATTTGAGGTTCAACAATGAGACATGTTTTTTCATTATCTTCTGAGAAAATCATGGGTATCACTTTTTCTTTTAAAAAATTAAATTCTTTATTGTTGGTTGGGAAGCCTCAATTTATTATGAATGAAAATACTTCTTTTTATATAGGTAGAGGGAGGCCCATTACATAGTGTGTAGGCCCATGGATAAGTTTCCAAAATCATGCTTGCATCACTATCTTCCTGTGTCATTTTTATGTGAGTGCCTATATCATAAATCCCCAAAGGGTATTTCTAGGGTTCAAACCCAAGTATTTGTGATATAGGATTATGAGATTTACCTCTCATATGAAACCATAACTGTGAACAAATTCCAATTGTATCCTTATCCTAAATTATAAAAGGAAATTATTTCCATTCTCTTCTTCACACTTACTATTCAATTTAGATCAAAAAAACCTTGGTAAATTTTCTCCCAAAATCTTTATCCACATTCAATAGATTCTTGTATTCCAAAAAAACCCGGGTTCCATAAAAGGGTATCCAAAAAAGATTTCCCTAGGAGACAAACATTGTCTTAAAGAATCTCTTTCATTTTCTTTATACATTTCACCCTTAATTTATGACATAGAACTCAAAATATAAAAAAATATCTCCAATATAATATGATTTTATTATATTTATGGAATTACATTTATCTATCTCCTCTTCTATCAAATGAGAAATGAAATCATCACTTTTGTGTACGGTCGACTACAGTCTCACGGACCGATGTAACTCATTTTCAATAAACACATCTCACGTTTTTAGATAATAATGGATTTAAGGTATATATATTATTTATTTAATTATTATACTTTTCTAATTATAATTTCACATGAACATTCTTAATTTTTTTGTCTTTAAAATATGACTATGTCACTTGTCTATATGGTGGTCTTCCACCTCGCAAAATAGCATGATTTGTTTTTCACTTATGATTTATATAGATGTTAATATGGATAAATTTAATGAATATATGTGATATATATATGGAATTATATTGAATCATGAAAAAATAATACATAACCCACTTTCTTACACTTTCACCAATTACTAAATCATATCATCACGCGTGCGTACGTACAACTTATCATCTCGATGAAGCGATGTGATTCATTTTCTACGTACAATTTTTGAGAATAGTTCTAAAAATGTATCTAAAAATAAAATATGATATTTATAACATTTTTATCATTAATTATATTATTCATATATATCTTATTCTAAAAAAAGAACTTTAATGATGAAACATGCATAAAAAATAGGGTAATTAACACCCAAAACATTGAAAATAATGAGATTTTATTAAAAAATGAGTGGGAAAATATTATAAAAGGATAATATATGATATTATAAATATGAATATTGTTATTTTAAAAATTTATAACATGATCCAAACATTATATTGGAGTTTAAATCACATTCAAAAAAATGAATCATGATGTAAGGGATTTCACCTCAATTTATGTTTTATTGAGGCATACTTTTTAATATTTACATATTCACTTTTAGGTTTTGAATATAATAGAAATTTAATTTATTTAACATGTATAACTATTGATATATTATTTTTTTACAAAAACATATAATCCTAATGAATCAATGGTCACCTCTAATTTCTTGATAAATTTTGTGGTTGATAAAAGTCACTCAAGACAACCAATTTCTTGTTATCATTTTTAATTGGAAATAAAATTTCAAATAAATATTCATATTATTTGTAAAAATCATATGATTAATTATTAATGCTTATACCATTTTATATATGGAGTTTACTTGGAAATTTTGTTTTTTAACTGGGTAATTATTGATAAATATTTATTCTTTACCCAATACGAGTATTTAACGATAAAGAACTTTAATTCATGAATTAAATAAATTATTTGATATATGAGTTTTGATTTATAAATAAATTGATAGGTGATGCATGAAATTATATATCCCGTCGATTCATTAATGGGTCTAATGAGATAAATTGGTAACCTAGCATTAAATGAGTTTCTACCTAGAGTTCTAAAATACCTTATCAATGTTATTTATAGCATATGTATCATGATTCCTAAGATCATAACATCCATTAATTATGTATTTCCTTCATTGAAAATTCAGTTATTATTATTATCCACGAGACTTTCTCCTTGATATTATCTATAGATTCATTTTATTCTCAAGTTATTTAATAAATGGAATGTGTGATCAGTTATTTACCTTAACATATTGATTATGACTTATGTAATTATGATATTCTAGTTATTGGTTAAATGAAATGTGTGCTCAGTTATTTACCTTTCAATATTTATTATTCCTTATTGACTCTTAAAAGATTCTTTTATTATTCAACCTTATTGAGCATTTTATTTAACCCTTATTTTCCCCCTTTCCTCATGATATAAAGATGAATTAATTGAATGAGTTTAAGGATACTGAATGATTTCCATTACTATTCATTATATTTTTATTCCCAGTGTAAAATGGGTGTCATGTATGTATTTGGTTCTCCATGACTACTAAACAGATCAATCCTTGGGGATGTGATCCCTTGTGTCTTATTCTAAAGTAAAAAAATTAACTACTACCTCTGGGTTTCTAGAATCAAGGGTGATATAATTGGTATCAAAGGAAGGTTTATTATAATCCTTTGGAAATTGATTACGAATAAAATTGATTGGGAAGAATTAACCTATAATGAAATTTTATTTTTTATATAAAATAATAACCTAATATTTTGAAAATGAAGTGATTATGTGGTCTTTCCTTGAAATATGTCTCTGTCTTAATACTATTATTAAACAGGTTTCTAAAGCAATTATTCTTAGGTGCAATAATTCTATAAAAAGTCCATTCGGCTTTAAATGGTTGTTACCTAGTACCTGACAACATGTCTTACTATAAACCTAGTTTTAAACTCTGAGGGGATATTCTAAGGATAAGTAAAATTTTCATTATAAGAAATATTGATGTATTTGAAAATAAACACATCCCCAAGAAGACCAAATTTAAGATTTAATGATTAAAACATTCATAAACTTTTGATTTATGTTATGTGCAACAATTTTTTTATAATTATTCATTATGATTACAAATTTATAATTTTATGAAAAAAATATAATATATTTTGTTGTTTATAAATTGATCTTTGAAGAATGAAGGGTATCAATACTCATGACCACTATAGAGGTTTCCCTTTTAGAAAATAATATAAAGCTAGTACTAGAATGGAGAAAATCATGGGTATGTTATGGAATATTAATTAAGTTATAAAAAATAACCTTTCCCGAATGGATAAAATTTCCATTCCATGGTGTGTTTATTCTATGATGGATTGCTTCATGTAACATAATCCCCCATCATTTATTAGGTCTAAAAATCTAGTAGTGGATGATTAATGGATTATGTCCCAATGAAAAGTATTTCCAAATTGGGATGAAATGAAAATTAAAATTTTATAATTTTAGTATGCTTTCTCAAATGATATAATGATCAATGGTGTTTATTGATCTAGGATAATATAGAGGAAGAAGAAATAAAACACATGGAATGGAGATATTTTATTAAGAGATTCTATAATAAATATTTCCCCCATGTTCAATGAACTGAAATGAAGATAAATTTATTTGGATTCATGAAAAAGGATAAATAAATTTTTATGGAGTATGATGATAAATTTACAAGACTAGATACATATTATATAGATTATGTAAACAACACTGAATGCAATATTTACATTTTATTTGAAGGGATTAAGCCAAGTATCTAAAGGGCACTGGTATCTCAAAATTTTTCATCATATGATAATATAATTTTAAGTTCCATAAAAATTGAGAAGTAATTTTCAGTATCCTATATATTCAATGGAAAAAAAGAAGTAAAATGAGCAATAAGAAAAAGGTAATACATCAAAGAGGAAAGATAAAATGAAGCAATTCTCTTTACTTTAAATTTTTTGAAAGAATTATCTTATAATATTATTGAAGGGAATAGGTTTCTATTAAAATTGTGGTGGCGGGGTTTATTTATATAATTAATTAAAGGGGAAAGTCAATTATTTCTTGTAATTTAATTAGAATGAAATGTGTAAGTATTCAAACTAATGTCCCAAGAGTCAAGGGAATCTACCACACGAGAAGAAAAGGCTATAAATTTAAGGTTTTGAAATTATTGTATCTAAGATAGAAGTAATTAATGATGTGGTGGAAGGTACATTAATCATTGATTCAAATTTAACTTATTCTTTATTTGATTCTAGATCTCCATACACTTTTATAAAATTCATGTTTTCTATGAAAATTATAAATTTTCCTAGAACTATAAGAAGGGATATTTATTCAAAAACCCATGTGTAAATATCACTACAACAAGTATGTATCAATAAGTCACAATTATAACACATAAAAATTCTCTATTTTTAGATTTTATAATCATACATTTGGATTAATTTGATATAATCCATGGTATGGAATTAATTTCAAAATATGATGCAAAATATTATTTCATGGAGATGGTAATTTTGATTTGTGATGATGATGTGGAATTACTTATCTACAAAGCTGAGAATTCATCACTTATTTCATTCCTAGATCTACCCCAGCAGCACTTATGAATGATATTCTAGGAGAAGAATAGAAAATAGAATTTTTTTATGGATAAGGAAATATTCAAACGGGTGATTTTCTTATTGTATGAGAATATATTGATGTATTTCTTGAGGAATTACCTGGACATCCACTAAAGAGATAAGTTGAGATCTCCATTGATTTTATCCATTATGAAATCTGAATATCAAAGACTATATTTAATAGACACTATATAATTAGTGGAGTTAAAGAAAAATATATAATATTTGGGTGATAGGGGATTTAAATACCCAAAAATTTCACCTTGGGGATCCCATGATATCTCCGTTAAGAATAAATATGATTCCAAGATAATATTCATTGATTACAGGTTAATAAATTATATTAGAATAATAAGAAAGTATCATAATCCCCTCATTTTTTGACGTATTCGATCAACTTAATAGAGCTCAATATTTTTCAATGATTTAACTATGTTCATGGTATCATCAATTGTGAGTAAATCAGGAAGACATTCTAAAGAAAACATCCTAATTGAGGTATGAAAATTAAGAGTTCAGATTAGTGCCTTTTTTATTGAATAATTCACCCTTTATTTTTTGGATATAATATAGATATTATTCAAAGAATATATTCATAAATTTATTATGGTATTCATTGATGATATCTTGGTGTATTATAAGACCTATGAGGACCATGAGAATCACTTTTAGATCATTATAAATACTTTTAAAATAAAATAGTTTTGTGGGGTGTTTACTAAGTAGGATTTCTATATTCTAGAAGATTAATTCTTTTCCATATTTTCCTTATGGATGGAATTCTAGTTGATCCTATGAAGAAATAAACTATCAAATAAAGGACTACACTAACAAACATAACTATGTTATAATGTTTTATTGTTTTGGTAGGTTATTATCGGTGATTCATGGAAAATATTTTAGATTGGTTAACCTGTTAAAAAATTATACACATAAATGGATTAAATTTATATAAAAAAGGATTGTGAGTCCATGAATTAAATTTCAGGTTGTTCAATTCCTCGTTTTTAACTCTCCCATCCTAAAATGATGGGATTTTGATATATAGCGATTCATTGAAGAAAGTATTTGATTGTGTAATTATGAAAAATGATATTCATTCCATATTCATCAATGAATTTAGAGACTCGTGATTAGAACTATCCAACTCATGATTTTTAGTTGGTAGCTATAATATATTATAAAATGATATAGTGACATTATCTAAATGGTGAATGATGTTAGATATAAAAAGACCATAAGAGAATAAAATACATATTTACATGGAATGATCTCAATATCAGGAAAAGTGAATGGCTCAAGCTACTCAAGGATTATGATTTTTAAATACACTACCACCCATGGAAGGAAAATATTTCAGAATTTTCATTATGTATGAAGGATCATGGAGTTATGATCCAAATGAGGATTGAAAGGCGTCCTATGTTCATGGATATAGAAAATTTGAACATGGTAATTATTTTGGAGGGGGACATATCACTCCTTTTTCAAACTTTTCTAAACCATAAATATTGAAAAAGATAAAAAATCCCTCAAACTGATGATAAGAACCTCCATAAGATAATTAAAGTTGTGAATGATGGGAAGTTGGAAGACTTTGTTTATGAAGTTGGTATTCTGATATTTTTTAAGTGAATATATGTTTCGATAATACATCAACTAAAATGTATTTTTTTACAAAATTCAAAGATAGAATTTCTCAATACACCCTGGTAGCACAAAGATGTATAGGTATTTAAGGGAACATTTCTTTTGGGATAACATGAAGCAGGGAATTGCTAATTATGTATCAATATGCTTAGCTTTTCAATAGGTGAGGCTAGGATAAAACACCCTTGGGGATTTATAAAACATATTCCATTTACTATATCTAAATCTGATGACATTAATATGGAATTTTTCACAATATTACCAAATACTCCTAGAAAGAATGATGCAATATAGGTTATTGTTGATCTCTTAACCAAATCTACACGTTTCCTCACAATAAGAGAATAATTGTCACTTCAATTCTTCATAAAAGTCTCTATTAATTATGTTTTAAGACTTCACAAAACACATAATTCATAGGAAAATGAACCGCCCTTATATTTCCCACCTAATGTTTGTAGGCAACACAATTATATTCTCAAATACAGGAAAGAGTTCTGTGAAGGCTATTAATAGGATCTGAAAGGAGTATTGATGCTGGTGCGGTTAGATTATAAAGTATTCCAAAAGAAACCTTTATATTTCCAGCAAATGTGCAGGAAGGCGGGTCTTTTCCTTGTACAGTAGAATAGACATGTAGTCAGGATTTGTACCTATGGAGTACCTGGGTTCTCTAATATCAGCAGAAATACTGAATGTTCAGAACTTTGATCAGTTGGTGAGAAGGATCATAGGCTGAGTTATCAACTGGAAAACCCACTTTTTATCCTTTGGAGGAATATTTTACTAGTCAACAGTGTTTTGGAGTCCATCGCAGTGCATGCAATGGCTTCTACTTCAATGAAAAAGGGATTATCAAAGATATAGATAGGGTACTGGTTGGTTTTCATTGGTATGTGAAATCAGAAGGGAGAAGACACTTGGTCTCTTGGTACAGGATGGACTAACCTATCCATGAAGGGGGAATTAATGTTAAGAGAATTGAGGCCAGTGTGCACTGTATGCATGGTGAGATGGCTTGGGAGATCTTAGAGAACCAAACTCTCTAGGGAAAGACCATTAACCACAATTATACCAATAAAATCGAAAATGAAAATTTCTACGGACCCCCTTACGAAATCAGATTTATCTACTGGTTTTGAGCCTTCTATAGAACTCCCGTGAGATCGTGGGAGAAGGAATCATCATATTCTAAAAATAAAACTGGGTGGGTTCTCTACTGGGTTTCCTGGGCTGTCCAGCCCCTATGATTACATTAAATGAGGAGAGCTTGTATCTGGTTTTAATAAATGTTGTGCTGGACAAGAATCAAAAAGACATAATTGATTCTATACTCATAAATCCAGAGTTGTACAAGTGTGTGTTCTCCCCATCACACTCCGGGAAGTTCAACACGAAGGACTTCCGCAGGATCTTTAACCCTCATGCCTAATAGGATACTTGGAATGGCTTAGAATGGTGTAGTAAAATCCCATTGACATACAGCTTTCTCATTTGGAGAATAAGTAAATTGACAATACCTTCTGATGAGGGTATCAAGAAAATGGGAATCAATTTAGCCTCCTGGTTCAAGTGTTGCAGCAATAAAAGTGATGAGATCACAAACCACATTTTTCTTGATGGGGAGTGGGATCAAGTCATGTGGCTATGCTTTGGCATCTTCACAGAGGCCTCCTTTAATGAGCTACATTGGGATTCATTCTTCGAGATGTGGTTTCATGGAACACCAGATAAAGGTCCACAGAGGATGGCACAATCCATGGTTCTCAGTGTTGGATGTTGGTGCCTCTGGTAGGCCCAAAATAAGGCTATATTCAAGGGGCTACTTTCAACAAGGAGGTCCATCATTGTGAGAACCAAATTCCTACTTAGTGACATGGTCAACCATCTCAAGAACAAACAGGATTCTCCCACCCTATGCATTTATAGGTGTGTCCCAACATGGATCCTTCTATCTTGGATAGACCATATGGGCAGTAGATAAAGAGGACTCCCCCATAAGATGGTTTAAAGATAAACACATATGACTCTTTCATCTCAGGTATCATGCGATGTGGAGTATTGGTTCGTAACTCTGGAGGGAGTGTGTTCCATACCTTCACAACTCATTTTGGAAAGAGAAATGATCTTTAGGAAGAGGCTAAGGAAATTATCATAGGACTCAATATGTGTATTAAGGATAATATAGAAATATACCAAGTGGAAATGGACTTAAGGATCATCCATGATTCCCTACTGGGTAGGGGTTCCATCCCATGGTCTGTCACGTACATCATCAGGATATGTAAAGAGCTAATGAGAATCTACATTAAGGTTACTCACACCTGGAGAGAGGGTAATAAATCTATTGATTAAATTTCTTCCCTAGTTTCTCCTTGCTTTGATGTCACCTACCTCCCCAATTTGACCTCCCTGAAGCCTAAGGGTGAGAATTTAATTCATGGGGATGCCCTTGGTCTCCATTATTTTAGACCCCCTTGGCATGGTGTTTCTTTGTTCTTGAGTTCTTTTGTCTCTTGTATTCTCTCCTTTTAATAAATATATAACTTTATGATGATGAAACTAATAGAAAATCTAAAATTACTATTCAAAAATTTTAAGACATGTTGAGTTCAATCTCACATGTTTTTCAAGGTATGTGGGATCAATTTTAACTTTTTTATAGTTTTCCTAAAATAGTAGATTCCATTCCTGTATTCAGATGGTGTTGTCTAAAGCATTATATGAAAAGTGATATTATAGTCCAACTTGATTGAATGAATTTGGTGAAAAGAAATTATTCATTCAAGAACATATTGAAGAGACAACAAAAATGGTAAAAACTATTCAAACTCACATTAATGTATCTCAAAGTAGAAAAAATATTTTTTTCGATAAGTGGTGGAAGTATATGGAATTTTAGGGGGGGAATCATGTTTTATTAAAAGTATATCCATGTAAGGGTGTCATAAGGTTTGGTAAAAAGGGAAAGATGATCCTCTGTCACATATAACCCATTAAAATAATAGAATGGATTAGATCTATGGCTTATTGATTACAAATTCTACCAAGACACTCAAAATTACATTATGTGTTTCATATATCATTGTTAATAATGTACATTCTAGACCCAACACTTGCAATCACCTCTAAAGAGATATAATTTAAATCTAATCTATATTGTTTTGAATATACCATCTAGAATCCTAATAATATAGAGAATTTATTGAATAATAATAGGAATCAACTAATTAATTTACATTGGGTAAATAACAAATTGGATGAATCAACATGGGAACTAGATGATGTAATGAAGAAGAACTAACCTTTTTAAATTAGAAGGTAATATCTAAAAAATATTGAGGTTAAATTTTTTTAGGAGGGAGTAATATTACACCCATATACATTAAAATATTTCCCTCTTTAAGTAAATATAATTTCTTTGGTATGTTTAGATATCAGAAAAATTGAATTTAAACAAAACAGTATACTCTATTAAAATATTATAATTTAAACATGAGAGTAATAACCAATCCATTAAGGAATAACTAAATTACGGAAATTAAATGGTTTAAGCATGTATAAAATAAATTAAATGGTTATATAATTATTAGAAATAAAATAAGAATCATTTTAATGAAAAATAAATGAATTTGGAAAAAATTTATTTTCTCTAAAAGGTAGTTTTGTAATGGCTCTAACCTTCCAACATGTTACTTGGAATTAAATATGATTATTGGGGTTGTCCAGAGAAATTTTAGTTATTTTTTGAGACATTTCAAACATTTACAATGGAGAGACATTTATTTTTTTTCCATTTTCCCAATTTCCAATGGTGAGATATTTCCAATAGTGATACATTTCAATTATTTTTCATTCATCAAATAAACAATAGTTAGAAAATTTTAAAGGTGATACATTTTAATAGTTTTTAAATTTTCCAATTTTCAATGGTGAAAAATTTTCAATGTAGATGCATTTTTATAGTTTTCCATTTTTCAGATTTCCATTGGTGATACATTTCAACATATTTATATATTTTTTTAATTTCCAATGGTGAGACATTTCAATAGTTTCCATTTATTCTAATTCCCAATGGTGAGACAATTCAATAGTTTTTCCATTTATCCCATTACCAATAATGAGACATTCTCAAAAGTGATAAATTTCTAATGGTGAGACATTTCAATTGTTTTCCATTTATTTAATTTCCAATGGTGATATATTTCCAACAGTGAGACATTTCAAGAGTTTTCCATTTTTTCATAATTTTACAGTATTCCAAAAAATTATAGAATTTTTATTTTGATGTATCTTATAATGAAAATTGTTTTTAAATGCAATAATCAAAAGTTTTAATCATTTTAAAAAGATATTAATCATATCCTTAAATTCTAAAGAGTCCAGAGGCCATTTAAGTTCTTAAACCATATATATTGATGGTATCCTCCATTAATGTCTAGTTAAAACTATATCAAATAACCCTTGATTCAGACCTTTTCATTCTAAAGAGGGGGCCATTAATTATTCCTTTGATATTAAATTATTTTGAGACTCTTTTATGGAAATCACAGAGATGGTTGATGTAGTTGGTTTGAGTCCCCCACCCTCCCAAAGAAGTTACCTCTTGTACTCATGCCCCCTATTTTGGTGAAGTGAGTTTGGGAAATGATTATTTCTTCCAAGTAGGGTTTCCTTAGTTTATCCTTAAGTGTATCGTGATGGATGGGTTTATTATTTTCATATCACTTAAAAATGGTTTCATTATGATTAAGAAAGATAATTAATTGATTTAAATTGAATTTAAAGGGGTAGAGGAATGTAAATTATGATATTATTTCTTTATATTGATTTGATTTTATTTGATTTATTATTATGTTTGTATGGTCATTATTACTTGATGAAAATAATATATGTTGGTGGCTTGATTATGTTGGAGTGAATGTGATTTTAAAATTTCTTTTTTTTTGATTTTATGGTATTATAATAAATAATGGTGTAGCCATGTGTATTCAGTTAATTGAGTGGTTTCCCTAGGAGATAATGGATTTTGTGATAACACCATTAATTAAATTGGTGAAATTGAAAAAGATAACATTTTATAAATAATAAATTTTTTATTTATGTGGTTTGTGTTGTGCTTTGGGTGGGGGTAGTTGAAGAGATATGGTTCTGCAAAAGAACTTTGATGGTTATTACGGTGTAGTGGTGTAGTAGGCTGGAAATGGGGGTTGTAATGTGGTTATGTATTGGGGCTATGATTGAAGGTGGGACTGGTTATTACTATTGGTATTTTTTTATTTTTGTGTACTATATTGTGTTATTTGATTGGTTAGTAATGGATGGTGAAATAAATAATAATATTGGCCATTTTAACCACTAAATATTATGATACTTGTTGTGTGCTATGAAAAATGTGAATGTTTTAATGGAATGGGTTGTTAATAAAGAATATATAAAATTTAATAACGACGATTAAAATTTAAAATATGAATTGAGTCTTGTGTTTTTCTGATGGGGGTTTTCTTTTAGTTTTAGTAGAAGAAGTGGAGGTTTCTGTGATTTTTATTGTGTCTTTGTGAACTCTTAAGATGGGACATGTGTTATATAACATTATATATATTTACCCTTTATAATATTGTGATTTCTATATGCACCCCACCCTCGTTGAGTACTAGGTTCCTAAACCTACATAGTCATGTGGGGGTGTTTCTCTCTACATCATGGTGGTAGGATTGATAGATGGCTACCATCTCTTCTACGCTCCCTCTTATAGGATATGAGGAGGACATTCATGGATTGTGATGGCCAAAGGTTAGAAGTTTCCTTGTCAGTTTGTGATATGATGATATGTAACTACCAAGGATTGTGCTGGTGGGATGTGATGTGTCATGAAATCCCAAGTCTGTCTGGATAGGACATGATGTGTTGTGATGATATTGGGAAGGGGTGGGAATTCCACAACGTAAGAAGTTGGGGTGTGAGAGAGACAAATTGGTTGGAAAGTAGTATGGGGTACCCTAATATCAATGTATATTATAATATATTATACGCATTTTTGTGTTATTTGGTGAGTGAGCCTTGGTGAGGTTGGGGTTTTGGTTAGTATACATCTTTCAGTGTCGTTTGGTTCTACTTCTTTCACACAGGTGCATTAGTTTTATATTTTTAAATGCGCACCAGAGACCTTGTTTTTCCTACTGAGTATACTTGTATGAAAACCCTTCATATATAATTTTTTAGGATTATTTGAGGATGTTACAAACCATGCGATAATTTACTAGCCTGGACCTTTGTAAAGTTTTTATGTCATTGTTAATGTTTTTATTTTTAGTATTTACATTGGAGAATAATGTTTTGTATTAGTTATATTTAAACATGAATTGTGGGATGGTTTTTTGCTTTATTATATTTATTATAAGGATTTTATTGTGCTAATATCCAACCTAGGAACTACTAGAGGCGAGAATTGAGGGGTCATCATCTATCTCCCTTCATTGTGGTTTTTTTGGTTGGAGGGGGTCATGAATGAGTGGTATCAGGGATGATGGTTGAGAGATATAGAGGAATTCATAGTTAGGTACTATGAGGAATGCATGATTTTGGTATGGTAATACTTCCAATTGACATTGGAGCCTGAAATAGGCTAGTGAGACTAACTATGACAATAGATTTTAGGGCTCTCCATGATCCAGTGCATGGAATCTGAGCTTATAAAATGACCAAGTGAGGTGGAACTACTTGTATTGTGGAGACCTAGGATAGGCACTTGCATCATAATGAATAGTTTTCTAGTTTTAATTGTCTTTTTGGAAAGTAAAAATGTATACAATGAATAAAATAAATTAAATTTAAATATAAAAAATATAATTCCATACTAACAGTCTTAGGAAATCCTTATTTCTATTTCATTTATGGATCCCGGTTATCATTCGTGTGTGGATAAGGTAGTGGATGTTCAATAAACCGACCCAGTTGATTTCTATAGGGTTGATATGATTGAGGATGATGATCAGTGGTAGTGTACATTTTGAGATTTTTAGCAGAAGGCTTTATAAATTTATGAGTTCCAAGGGATGACTTCAAGAAGGAGTTCTGTGTAGAGTTCCTTTTATCAACCATGAAGGCTATGAAGAGTCAAGGGATACTCTATCTTTAGCATAGAAGCATGTCTGTGTGGGAGCTTGGGATCAATTCAAGGACCTTATATGTTTTTCCCCATATCTTTTCCCAGATGGGGAGTCTCAAGTGAGGCATCTTGTGTAATAACTCTATCCATCAATCTAGTATGTAGTTACACCTTTTAAATTTCCAACATATATGGAGGATAAAAATAAGGAAGAGTTTATTGAGAAGATGCACTGACTATGTGGCTTACTATAATATATGAACTAGAAGGGTTCCTTGAAGGTTATAGTTGTTTGTGGAAGATATCAGGAACTAGGGCCTTGGATGGTTTGAACAACAATGAATCAACCTCATATGCTTCAATTCCATCCTTCTAGGGGCCAGTAGATTCCATACCCATCCTATGGATTTCAAACTTGTGTTTTTTGTCTATAGGGTTCATGGACATCGTCATGATCATGGAACAATGGCTTCTCAAGACCAACTTGATCAAGGTGGTCAGTTTCAACATCATCCTAAGAAGTAGTCATGAGTGAGGTTGTTCCACCTGCAGGGGTAGCAGGATTATACTCTAGCTTGAGAAGATGAGGAAGGTATTGTCCAACCTCAGGATGCATCTCATCCTCAAGGACCTTGACCCAATTGTGGCCTTGGATTAGGTCATCAGTATAGGGATAGAGAATCTGGGTGTGGATAATTTCAAGCAGTGGTGGAAACAACACTAGAGAGGTCATATATCATTCAAGGTATGATTGGTTTATCATGTACACTTCTTCATTCCTTATTTGATTTAGGATAATCATACTCCTTTGTATCACCCTCTCTAGTTTATGCTCTAAGACTATACATAGTGAGACTTCTCATTCCCCTGGTGTTAACTATGCTATTCAAAGTCCAAACAAGCTTGTTTAATGTGTGTTGGGGATGTGCACTATTGATGGGGAAACATTAGTCATGTGTAGACCTTATCTTAAATTATATGTATCCATTTTATTTCATCCTTGACATCAAATGGTTATATTTTGTTCATTATATTATCATTTACTTCCATATGAGAGTCTTGTTACTAGATGTAGATAGTTTTTGTGTGGAGTTTATTAGTGAGAGGGGTTTTCAGGTGGGTCATCGGTGTTTTCAGCCCCTTCATTAATTGGTGGTTGAGTTTTCTATAGAATCAGTAGAAATAGGGGAATAGGAGGCTCCCAAGTGTTTAAGGGAATTTATTGATTTTTTCCCTGAGGAGGTTGCGACAATACACCCTTTACATGAAATTGAGTTTATGATAAACTTAGATGCTAGTGCTTCCCTAATTTCAATGGTTCCCTACCAGATGCCGCCATCTAAATTGCAGGTGTTGAGAATTAAGATAAATGACCCGATGTTGAGGAGTTTCATCCAACCTAGTGTGTCCCCATGGGGTACTTCATTATAATCCACTAAGAAGGTGGATGGTAGTCTCAGGTTGTGCATAGACTTCCAGAAGTTGAACCAAGTGACTATAAAGAATTTTTATCCATTTCCAAGGATTGATGATATTTTCGACCAGTTGAGGTGAGCTGTTTGATTCTCCAAGATCGATATACAGTCTAAATATAACTAGTTATGGGTGAATGTCACGACCCGTCCCCTGGGGCCTGTTCTGTGACTACCCAAAGCCTGCCTTCCATAGGCCAGGGGATGGGGACTAGCACCAAAAGGCGTATTCCCTTAAACCGAGAAGGCATTGCCTTTATATGATGTAACACACACAACCAAGCAAACAACAGGATACAAACACAAGTAAAATATATAGTAAAAGGAGTGTGTACAATAGGTAAAAAGGATCTAGAATACAAGTCCAATTGGAATGTACAAGAAAAGTGGAATGTACAAGTAAACTGAAACAGCTCATGTGAAAACCCGCCAAGGACCCTACCTGAAGGGTAGGTACAACTCTCGAATGGTCTTCTCTGCAGTACGCGTTGTCTAAGGTCCACCTCCAAGATACCTCCAATCCTAGTATCGTCATCCTCAGTCAGCGCTTTCCGTCATCTGGACCAAACACAACAAGGTGCGGGCATAACTCGTACATGGGTGAGTATAACGATTCTCAGTAAAGACCCCAAGACCCTTAAAGGTCTCACAAAATCCACAAAGGATAAACCACAAAGCAAGGAAAAAATTTCATACCCTACTTAGGCATATTACCATACATATAACTATGTTATCAAGTATACCCATCTCATTCATGAGGAAACAAGGTCCAACTCAAAATCCCATAGCTCAACTGTTCCAAAAAGGAAGGAATACCCCAATGGTAACACCACAAAGGTATGTACCACTAAGGTAACACCACACAGAAGAATACCACAAAGGTATCACCACAAAGGTAAGTACCACAAAGGTACGCCATGTAGAAGATTACCACAAAGGTAAATACTCAGCTCACACCAGGTATAACATATGTACGGTAGAAAATATGATTAGATGTAACTATAGAATCATCTTACTCTATTAATAGGTAGACCCACATAGGATCCTAAATCATCAAACCCACGTAGGATCCTAGTATAGTAGACCTACATAGGATCCTATGGTAGTCTCTCATGGATTATTAGAGCGGATCCAAGTGAGGATCTCTAACACAGATCCACGAAGGATCCCAAAGCATATACCCACATAGGATCCAAAAGCACAGACCCATATAGGATCCTTTTGCCATGCTACAACCAGCTACAGGGTTCCCGCACTAAGCTCACTTGATTCCGAGAGAATCCGCTCCTCAAGCAATAAGTCGATACTCCATTTTCAATGAAGCCCCATGTATAAGTATCTTATAGTACTGCCACATAATAGGGGTCTCAACGCAATAGATGCTACGTCAATCAGATACCCAGTCAGTAAGTTATTGTCCTTTTAGTCATGAGGGACCAGTTGTATTAGTGTTCGATCCAGCCCGGCCATACCCCAAATTTATCAAAAACTCAATTGGGATACATCAAAAGGATTGTATCGATCCAAGGATTCTGGCACCGCAGACGGTTCGTCAAATAAATGCCCATAGCTCAATTTATGGCCGAAAGAGTGAAAAAAGGTCGAAGTTGGTCCAGGTCCGGTCCGACCCAGCCTGGGCCAACCTGACCCAGTTTGGAATGACCCAGCATGCGGGGTCTAGCCCAGCTCACTGGGTCTGGCCCGGCCCGACTCGTCGGTGTGGTTCGGCCTGCTGGGCGGCCCACGGTACGGCCTGCGCAGGGCAACCCGCACTGGGCGGCCCGCTGGTCCATGGCTGGTCAGACAGCCAACCTCCTCCACGTGGCGCAGTCACATGTCGTGCCATCACTGGCAGCCGTCAGTGATTTGGTAGCCCTGCCTTCACCGCTGTGTCCTTGTTATAGATATCCACACTCATCTTGAGACTCACCATCATTTAAAGACCATCCAAATTCAAAAATGTTGTAGAGAGCTCGGGCCGTGTTCATTTTGCCCGAACCCTCCACGTTAGAACGGTAACAAGTGGCTTGTTTATTCTTGAATCATGAAGAACGTCTTGAATGGGGTAAGGGGTATACAAATAAAAAACCCTACCTTGAAGGTTCATTGACATAGATGAGGAGAGAGGAAAGATGGACGTCGGTTCTTCGTCTTTGAAGACGTTCCATGTCGGTGATCCTTCGACAGAGTTCTTCATTGGAGAAGGCATTCTTCGTTGGAGAAAGAAATTTTCATTAGAGAAAGGAACTTCTCCCATGTTCTCCCCTTTTCCAACACTTCCCCAATTCCACCAAAAATGAATATCCAACTTATTAAATTAATTTTTATTAATTTAATTAGAGGTGGTGATTAATTAAGCTGATGTTGGCATAATTAATTAATGGAAAGTGGCACAATTAAAGTAGAGGAAGTACAAGAGTTATATCTAATTAAAGGGGAAGATCAATGGTCGTGTAGCCCCCACCATTGAATTAAAATTGGGGATTTCTTAGTTTGGGTGGTCCCCACCTCAATAACTCAAATAGAGTGGCTTGAAAAGAAAAATAAAATGTTAAATAATTTAATTTTCTTCTCCCTCAAAAAAAGTGAATATTTAACTTCCACCCTCGCCCTACTGTGGTTGAGGTGAATGTCTCATTAAGAGAATAGTGGTGCTGTGAGTTAAATGGTGTCCTCAGATATCAATTCCAAGAACTGGTTCAAAAGTTTCAAAAACCCACTTGCACATTTACTGAACGTACCTAAAAAAAAGTTCAAAAATTCATTCCGGGCACACCGGGCCTCAGAATCATGTTTCATCAATTTTAACGGACTCGTAAAATTCCCATATAATAAAAAAAATTACATATAATTTTTGGGACTTTACATTCTCCCCACCTCTGGGCTTTGCATCCCTAAAAGCCATATCACAAAAACTAAGAAAACAAGTGGTGGTACTGAGCACGATTATAAGCCTCCCACTCCCATGTGCTCTCCTAGAGGTTCCCGTGCTGCCAATGTACACACACCAAAAGTATTGATATCCCACATAGGACTCCCTCCTGTTGATCTTCAATCTCCATTGGAACCTCTGAAAATGTCGCCCATTGTCGATGTCATGCTCTCCCCATTCAATGATGTGTGAAGGGTTGTGCATATAGCTCCTCTGCTGGGATACATGGAAGACGCCATGCACCCAGTGTAGCAGAGGTGGAAGAGCTAAGCAGTAAGACACCTCGCCAACTCTACTGAGGACCAAAAAGGGTCTGATGAACCTTAGAGATTACTTGCCTCCCCAACCAAATCTCCGCAAACCTCGTCAAGGTGAGACCTGTAGAAAGACGTGGCCACCGTCCACAAACTCCAGAGGTCTCCAAATCCTGTTAGAATAAGACTTATTCCTACTTTGTGCAGTCTTCATCCACTTTTGGATGATCTGCACCTTCTCCATGGTAGCCTGTACCATCTCTGGTCCCATAAGTGCTAACTCCCCTGGGTCAGTCCAGCACAAAGGAGATCTGAAAGGTTGGTCGTACAAAGCCTTGAAAGTTTCCATCCCAATGGTGGAGTGATAACTATTATTTCATGCAAACTCCACCAAGGGAAAATGATCCTTCCAGCTGCGACCGTAGTTGAGGACGCAAGCATGTAACATGTCCTTAAGGGTCTGAATGGTCCGCTTAGTCTGGCTATCCGTCTGAGGATGGAAAGCAGTGCTCAAATGAAACTGTGTCTTGAAAGCCTCATGCAACCCCTTTCGTATCCTAGAAGTGAAACATGCATCAAGATCAAAGACAATTGTCGAGGGTACTCCATGTAGCTTCAAAATCTCCTGCACATAAAGGCATCCCAAGATATTTACTAAACCCTACCCTCTAATCAGTAGAAAGTGGTCCGACATGGTGAGTCAATCGACGATCACCTAGGGATAATCATGTCCCCTGGATGTATGTGGAAGTCCCATCACGACGTCCATGGATATCCCATCCCACTTCCACTATGGGGCCTCTAAAGGATGAACTAAGCATACTGGTACCTGATTCTCCACCTTCACTTGCTAAAAAGTGAGGTAACGAGAGACAAACTTTGCGATTGATTTCTTCATTCCTGGCCACCTGTGCTGTCATCGGAGATCCCGATACATCTTCACCACTCATGGAATTCCCGCTGAAGGGGATGTGTGGAACTCCATGAAAACTTCCTCTCGAAGAAAAACTGGTACCATATTACATCCTCTAAAAAGAATGACGTGCTCCCCACATTCAAAAAATCAATCAGGTGCATGTCCTGTGGATATCTGAGCACATCGAGGATCGCAGACAGTGTCCCCACACTGCTTCTCCCTGACTCACTAAAGGAGTGGGGGAGTGACTGTAAGATAATTAAGAAACGATGCTCTATATCGATCCACAAAGGATATCTGCAAAGTGTCCAGCTGCTTCATCGCCTCACCTAGCAGTTGTATACTATATCTCTTGCTGAGTGCATCTGCTACAACGTTCCCCTTCCCAGAATTATAGACTATCGTGAAGTCATAGTCCTAGTGGAACTCAAGCCAACGTCGTTGTCTCAGGTTCAGGTCCATCTGAGAGAAGATATACCTAAGACTCTTGTGATCATAGAATACTGTAAAACGTTCTCCCATCAAGTGCTGTCACTACATTTTCAAGGAAAAGACCACTGCTGCTAACTCTAGGTCATGGGTAGCATAGTTCTACTCATGTTGTCTCAGCTGTCAAGAACCATATGTGATAACCGCTTTCTCCTGCATCAGGACACATCTGAGCCCAGTCCCTAAGGCGTCATAGTAGACTACATTCCCAATTCCCTCCTCTGGAATCATCAAGATGGGGGCACTAGTTACTCTCTACCTCAGATCTTGAAAACTCAGCTAGCATCTCTCCGACCACACGAAGGGTTTCCCCTTCTTCATATATGCTGATAAAGGTGATAAAAATCTAGAGAAATATGGCACAAATCAATGATAGTATCTGTCCATACCCTAGAAACTCCGTACCTCCGTCTCAATCCTGGGTGGCTCCCAATCAAGTACCACCTTAATCTTCACTGGATCCACCACAACTACAGCCTTCGAGATGACATGTCCTAGAAAGTGAACATCTCAGTTCCAGAACTAGCACTTCGAGAGCTTACCATAAAGGCAGTGCTCTTGGAGTGTGTCCAGAAGTATCTGAAAATGATAGGCATGCTCTTCCTCATTAGATGAGTAGATTAGAATGTCATCAATGAAGACTACCACAAAGCGATCATGGTATGGTTGACAGATTCTATTCATGAGTCCCATGAACACTACTGGAGCATTGGTCATGCTGAATGGCATAATATAGAAATCGTAGTGGTCGTACCGACATCTGAAAGTCATCTTCTACACGTTATTGTCTTGTACTCTGAGCTGGTGATAGCCTGATTTGAGGTCTATCTTCGAAAACCATTGTGCTCCATTCAACTGATCAAAGAGTTCATCAATCCTTGGGAGTGGGTACATGATCTTCGCGGTCACCTAGTTCAGGAGCTGATAGTCAACCCAAATTCTCTAGATCCCATCCGACTTCTTGGAAAACAAAATCGATACTGACCATGGAGAAACACTGGTCTGGATGAATTCATTCCCCTATAAGTCCTCTAGCTACACCCGTAGCTCACGAAGCCCTGTGGGAGCCATCAGATACGCTGGTGTAGATATCGGTGCTGTCTCATGGTACAAGTCAATGTAAAATTCTACCTATCTGCATGGAGGTAGACTTAGAACATCATCAGGGAAAACATCCGCAAATTGGTCCACCACTACAGGATAACTCAAACTCTACACATCAACCACTCCAAGGGTAAGTCAATCCATCTGATGAGTGATCAGCTGGACTCTCCTTCGGGTAAGTCCATCCTATGCTGCAAATTCTCCCTTCTCACTGGTGAAGGTAAACCTAGTCCCATCCTCATGGATACACCACAATTTTCACCTAATACAGTCTATCTGGGCATGTAATTTAGATAACCAGTCCATACCCAAGATGACATCATAAGGCCACGACGCCACTACTAGGGGATCCTAGCCGAATCTCTCACCTCCTAGAGTAATATCACACTGCTGGGACCAGTGTGTAATCGTTGAATCCTCTCCTGTAAGAGTCTCTAGATGTAATGATCGAGTCAACGGCTCCACCGGAATCTCCGAGCTCCGTACGAGAGCAGTGAAAATAAAAAAATGACCGACACATGTGTCTATAACTACTACCGCTATGGGGGAGTAGCCAAAAATCATACCTCGTATCATCTCTGGAGTTCCATGGTCGTAGCCCTCAACTTCCTGGAGATGAGCTCGCACCTATCCACCATCTCCTTGTGGTCTGGGTGGACCACCTAGTGGTGGTGGTGGAAACATCTCAAATCGTCGCCCACTGCCAATTGCACAACCTACTCCTCTGCCATGTCCGCCTTCTTACGGTAGACCTCCTCGGTCAAACCTCTATCTCTACCTAGGCGGTCCTTCGACTATATACTGATCCTCTATAGGATGAGTCGGGAAGTCACCAGCCACGTGACCTTACCCGCTGCATACGTAGCACTGCCCGCTCCTCGCATGACTGAATCTATCTCTAGTGCCCCGCACAACTTACCCTGAATCCTATGGTCATCGACCTGTAGGTCTAGTACTCTTGGACCTCTGTGACATCTATCTGCTTCGGGCTGTAGAAGACTCTACTATGTGATGCCCGATGGTGGGTCTCCCTATGGGTGTCTGCTCAGTACGAAAACTCTCCACTAAGAGGGCTTGCTCTAACACCCCTTCCTGCATCGGGATCATAAGAGAAATCATAGAAGACCTGATATCCCGCCTGAGTCTTTGCTCGAAGGTCCGAGCCCTGAATAATGGGTCCCACACCATATCGGTGGAGTAGTGTGAGAGGTCGGTGAACCTCACTGTGTACTGAGCCACAGTCATGCAGCCTTGCTGCAGATGAAGAAGCTCTTGTATGCGCACTGCGAGAAGGGTCTCTGAGACAAAATCTACTAGAAAAAGGCTCTCAAAGTCTGCCTAGAGAAATGTCACCTCATCGTGAACCTCGAGAATCAAGCTCCACCATCGGTCTGCTACTACCTTTAGATGACTGGCAGAAAGGATCACCATGAGATTAGATGGTGTCCTTACTAGTTATAAGACTCTCACCACGACCTCCAACCAATCCTCAGCAACGTGTGGGTCCATATCACCCCTGAACATGGGTGGATTCTGGCACTGGAACTCATGCAATCCGCTCATGCAGTGTGCACCCACTTCTGTTGGGGCTGGTGGCATCTGTGGCCCAACGGGTAATGGTACCACTAGTGCCTCCGCTAGTGCCTCTACTGATAAAGGTCCCTACACCAAGGCCTCGTAGCTCGGTGGGCTATATTCACGTACTCTTCCTGGAACCCTAGCTGGCTGTTTGCGTGGAGGTATCCTGAAAAGAAATAGGTGGACCACAGTCAATAAGTTATACCTGGTGAGCTGACTCAAATAGATCACAAAGAAAACCTTTCAAAACACACACACAATCAATGATTTTGTGCAATGAGTCAGAAATTAGAAGTCAGGGTCCTGATGTATGGATACGTTGGTCGCCGCACCAACACTGGATTCCCTAAACTAATAACCACACTCACTACACTTAACCCTATTTTCATTAAAAAGATCATAGTCCAATGTTTTACGGTAGAACCGACTCCTCTGATACCAATTTTTCACGAACCTTCCCCCAGGGCTCGTGCCATGACTACCCCAATCCCGCCTTCCATAGGCCAGGGGCTGGTGATAAGCATTGAATGGTGTATTCCCAAAAACCAGGAAGGCATTGCCTTTATATCCTATAACACACACAACCAAGAACACAACAAGATACGAACACAAGTAAACTGTATAGTAAAAAGAGTGTGTACATTAGGTAAAAAGGGGACAGAATACAAGACCAACTGGAAAGTACAAGAAAAATAGAAAGTACAAGTAAACCGAAACATCTCTTATGAACACCCTCCATGGAACCTACCTGAACGGTAGGTACAGATCTCAAACCGTCATCTCTATGGTACTCCTCATCTAAGGTCCACCTTCATGCTACCTCCAGTCCTGGTACCCTCATAATCAGTAAGCGCTGTCCGTTGTCTACACCAAACACAACAAGGTGCAGACATGGCCCATGTAGGGGTGAGTATAACGATACTCAGTAGGGACCCTGATACCCTCGAAGGTCTCACAATATCCACAAAGGATAAACCAAAAAGCATGGAAACAACTGAAAACCCTACTTAGTTATATTCCCATACATATACCTAAGTTATCAAGTATACCCCTTTAATTCATGAAGAAATAAGGTCCAACTCAAAATCCCATAGCTCAACTGTTTCACAAATAAAGGAATACCCAGAAGGTAACACCACAAAGGTAAGTAACACAATGGTAACGCCACACAGAATAATACCACAAAGGTATCACCACGAAGGTATGTACCACAAAGGTATGCTGTACAGAAGATTACCATAAAGGTAAATACTCAGATCAAACATGGTATAACATAGGTAAGGTATTAAAGATGATTATATGTAACTACAGAATCATCTTACTCTGTTAAGAGGAAGACCCACGTAGGATCCTAAATCATCAGACTCACGTAGGATCCTAGTATAGCAGACCCACATAGGATCCTAGAGTAGTATCACATGGATTCCTAGAGTGGATCCAAGTGAGGCTCTCGAACACAGACACTCGTAGGATCCCAAAGAACATACCCACACAGGATCCAAAATAATAGACCCACATAGGATCCTTTTCTCATGTTACATCCAGCTACAGGGTTCACACACTAAGCTCCCTTGATTCCAGGAGAATATTCTTTTCAATCCATAGGTCGATACTCCAACTACCAAAAAGTCTCATGTAGAAGTATACCAGAGTACCAACACGTAATAGGGGTCTCAATGCAACATACAGTGCGTCAATCGGATGCCTGGTCTGTAAGTTATTGGCCTTTTAGTCCCGAGCGCTCGGTTGGATTCGTGTTTGATCCAACCTGGCTATACCCAAAATTATTCAAAATCAAGTGTGGTATACCAAACAGACCATCTCAATCTATGGTTTCTAGCACCGTAGATGGTTCACCATACTAACACCCATAGCTCAAGTTATGACCAAAAGAGGGAAAAGGGGTCGAAGTTGGTCCGAGTCCAGTCCGACACGGCCTGGTCCGACCCGACCCTATTCAGATCGACCCAGACCGCTGGATCCTGCCCGACCTGCTAGGTCCGGCATAGCCCGCCAGTGCGGTCCGGCCCCACGGTGTGGGCCGACCCATCTGCACAGCCCGACCCGATGTGCGGTCTATGGTGCGGTCCACACTGGGCAGCCCGCTGGGTGGCCAGCGGTGCATAGCCCATGCTGGGCAGCCCTCGGTGCACAACCCGCGCTGGGCGGCCCGCGCTGGTTCATGACTGGTCAGATGGCTAGCCTCCTCCGCACGGTGCGGTCGTGCACCACGCCATCACCGGTGTCTGGAAGTGAGCCGACCACCCTTACTTCACCGCCCCTCACCTTCGTGCAGCCGGCCGTGTGTCGGCTGCTACCTCTTCTCCGCTATGGCCGATGGGTCACGACCGTTCTCTAGCTGCATGGTTGTGTCGCTGCCATTGTCGTAGCCGACAAGAGTGCCGACTGCTGTTTCTGTGCCCCACTGGTGTCGGTCACCGATGATATTATTCAGGCCACCGCGCGCACCCCGGTGGATCATTATTTATTTTTTAGACATCCACACTCATCTCAGGACGTCACCATTGTTTCAAGACCATCCAAATTTACAAAGGTTGTGCAGAGTTCGGGCCATGTTCGTTTGGCTTGAACCCTCCACATTAGAATGGTAGCAAGCAACTTGTTTATTCTTGAATCATGAAAAACTTCATGAATGGGCTAAGGCATATAAAAATAACAAACCCTACATCGAAGGTTCGTTGATGTCAGTGGGGAGAGTGGAAAGAAGGACGTCGGTTCGTCATCATTGAAGACGTTCCACATTGGTGATCCTTCGACAGAGTTCTTCATTGGAGAAGGCGTTCTTCATTGGAGAAAGTGTTTTTCATTGGAGAAAGGTGTTTCTACAAAGTTCTCCCCTTTTCCAACACTTCCCCAATTCCAAAAAAAATTAATAGCCAACTTATTAAATTATGTTTTAATAATTTAATTAGAGTTGGCCGTTAATTAATTTGATGTTGACATAATTGATTAATGGAAGGGTGATAATTAAAGTGGAGGAAGTCCAAGAGTTATCTCTTATTAAAGGGGAAGTTCAAGGGTCGGGTGGTCCCCATCATTGAATTCAAATTAGGGGTTTATAGTTCGGGTGGTCCCCACCTCCATAACTCAAATAGAGAGGATTCATAAGAAAAATAAAATGTTAAATAATTTTATTTTTCTTCTCCATCGGAAAAGGGAAAAATTAACTTCCACTCTTGACCTACTGCGGTCGAGGCGAAGGTCTCCTTAAGCGAATATCAGCACTGCAAGTTCAACGGTGTCCTCAGATTTCAATTCCGAGCACCAGTTCAAAAGTTAAAAAAACACGCTTGCATGTTTACTGAACATACCTGATTTTTTTTTTCAAAAATTCATTCCAAGCACACCAGGCCACAAAATCACGCACCGTCAATTTTCACAGACTCATAAAATTCCCATATAATAAAAAACATTACATGGAACTTCTGGGTCCTTACAGTAAAGGATGAATATATCCATAAGACTGCCATTAGATGTAGGTATGGACACATTGTGTTCATGGTCATGAAATTCGGTGTTACGAACATGCCATCCATGTTCATGGAGCTTAGGAACTCTATGTTTTGTGATTTCAAATAACAATATGATGTTGTCTTCAATGATAACATATTGATCTTCTAAATTTCAGAGGAGGATCATGTTGAAAATATCAAATCTATTTTCTAGGTTCTTCATCACCACCATCTCAATGAAAATTTATCCATGTTTATGTTTTGGACATAAGAGGTGCAATTCTGAGGGTATGTGGTGTCTCAATAGCGTGTGGTATTGGACCCTTCAAACTTCGAGACAATTGTTTATTGGGAAGCACCCAAGAATTTGGAATAAGTTAATATATTACTTGGTATAATAGAAAATTATTGGAGGATTACACCTTCTTTATCTTGATATGGGTCCCCATTGACAACATTAACTAGGAAGGACCATGATTTTACTTAGACAAATTAGTTCTGGGAAGCATTTTATTGCCTAAAGGGGAATTTTTTCAGTTCTCTAGTGCTTCAGTTTGTGGAGGAGGGTGTGTTGTTTGAGGTTTTATATGAAATTTCCCATATGATATTAGGGCTAATCTTGATGTAATATAAGGTAGTGATATATTATGGTTCTAGGAATTTAAACCATCATGAACATAACTATTCCACCCATGATATAGATATAAAGGAAGTTGTGTTTGTGCTAAAGTTGTGGTGACATTATATCATTAAAGAGTACTTTCTCATATTCACAGATCATAAAATTTTTAGGTATTTCTTTTCTCAGTGTGATCTAAATTTTTGGTAGAGAATGTGGATGGAGTTTATTCGAGAATATGATTTTGAGATCTCTTAAACCTTATGAAAAAGGAATTTTTTGGCTGATGCTTTAAGCAGAAAGTCATAGAAGGTTGTTACTCAGGATTCTGCGGATGATTGGAGAGTGATAAAAGATTTGGTAGCTCAAAACATAAATTAAAGGGTGAATAGTGGAAGAGGATGTTTGTTTTAGATGTCAGTTCAGTCTTTAATGTAGTATGTCGATGGGTCTCAGTAGGGAGACTCAAAGGAAGAGGTGTTACACAATCATGTTGGCCATGTTGACACACTATAGGGATGTTCATAGGATGGTCAGAATCAGATATGGTTTTGTGAGATATTTTTTGTTCCTGTAGTGATGTGTAGGGGATTCAATCCTAAGATTCATAGATCACCTTTGGAAATACACCTAGGAGTTTCAAAGATGTACCATGGCTTGAGGACATAGTTTTTATGGTCTATAGTAAAATGGGTAGTTCCAGTGTTTGTTTCTTAGTATCTGGTTTTCTAGAAATTAATGTCTATGCATCATGTCCCTGGAGGTTTGTTGCAGCCCATGGATGTTCTGAAGTGGAAAAAGTTATGACATCACAAAGGTTTTTTTTTCACTGGGTTTCCAAGATCTCAGGGATGTTGTGATGTTATCTAGGTTATTATGGACAAGTTAATGAAATCTTATAACTTCCTATTAATCATGGAGTCTGGGATAGTGTATTTTTTTATAAAAAAAGGTATGTGTAGGATGTGATGAGGCTACGTGGAGTTTCTAGGTCCATTATATTAGATCAAGATGAACATTTTCCCTTAAAAGTCTTGAGGGGATTACAAAATGATTTTGGCACCCAGTTTCTCCTCAACACATCTTTCCACCCAAAGATAGATGGAAAGATAAAATAAACTATCCATATATTTGTGGATATGTTGTGGTCATGTGTCTTGGAATTTGGAGGATCATGGGAACAAAACCTTCCCTTTACCAAGTTAACTTATAATAATAACTATCACTCTTTCACTAGAATGGATATATTTAAGGCTTTGTTTAAGATTATGTGTCTTTCTTTATTATACTGGATGAAATTTGGGGATGTAATAGTTCTAAGACTCAATGTGGTGCAGAGCACAATAGAGAAGGATCAGTTGGTTCAATAGAGGATGAAAGTAGCACATGACCTAAAAAATTCATATGTCGAACATGGAGGAGGCCATTGGAGTTTGAGGTTTAGGACCATGTGTTCTTGTAGGTTTTTGATCAACATGTGCAGTGGTGGTTCGATAAAGAACATAAGCTCCCACCCCAGTTTGTTGGTACCTTTGAGGTGCTATGGTGTGTTGGTGAGGTTACTTAATGGTTATAACTTCTGCCTCAAATGGACTATATCTATGATGTCCTCCATGTCTCTCTTCTCCATCAGTATCTTCACAATGAATCCCATTTCATTGACTGGGGAGAGTTGGATATAGAGGATTATGTGTCATTTATGGAGCATCAAGTAGAGATCCAAGACTGTATAGATAAGTTTCTGTGAGGATATACCATTCTACTAGTTCATGTTCTATGGAGACATGGTGTTCTATAAGAGAGTACTTGGGAGAATGATATGTAGATGTGAGTCCACTACCCAGAGTTGTTTTGAGTTTTCCCTTCTGTATTTTCTTTGTGATGTGTTTTTCGGAACATGGTGTTTTATGAGATATGTTATTGTTAGGTCCACTAGGATAGATACCCTGGGGGGGGGGGGGGTAAATCAGGGTATGATAGATTAAAACAACTTCCCCTTTTTGATCTTGTTTTGATGTTAGACATAACCCTATTTTCTCTCTTTCCTGATGCAGAGTATGAATAAACCTTAAATCATGCATAGGAAACAACAATTTTTACTTGGTTCACCCTCACTGGGCTACATCCAAGGAGCATACACCATCTGTGTGCTGATGTAACAATTCTACTATAAACGCACGGCTATTTAAAATTTCTAAGCGGACTCACTGTCCCTTCTGGTTTACAACCACTCACAATTTGATAACTCACTACTCTCTCAACTAAAGTGAGCTCACTACTTCTTTAGAAGACCCACTCACCGTGTATAGACTTGTAGGTCTCTTCATTATATCTAATGAATTTTTCATCCCTAACTATTGATAGATGCTCTTTTGATGCTCAACTTTCTCCCACAAATGAATCTCACTTTGCACCGAGTGTACTGGGCCAACCCAATTTTTACGCGCAACCCTTACTATACCTTTTTCGTAATTCCCTTAACTTGTTGGAAATACAATTTTCACACAACACCTCTTTTTTGTGCGAGATATTATTTTTATGAGAAACCTCTATACTGGCTTGTGCGTAATCCCCTACTTTTGCACAGAATCCACTTTTCGTGCAACTACCAATTTTACATGCAAACTTGTTGTTTACATGCAACTTCTTTTCATCCTCCAATTCGCGCACCAGAGCTCGGATAATCTCTAAATCTTTGCCTTCACCGAATGAAGGGGGTCACTTCATATTTATAGGAAAAATCTACCTCATGCCAAAAACCCTTCTTCCGTGCGTAATTCTCATTATGTGCAAAAAACACATCTTCTGCGCAACAATGTTTTTCACACACTGCTCCAATATTTCATGCACCTCATTCCTTTTCCGATTTTCGAGCTTCTGTTTGTGAAACACCTCTTTCTTGAAAAACACCAATCCATTATTTCATGCACCCGCTAATATTTCACGCACTATTTTCTTTTTCGCGCACTGCAAAACTATTTCACGCACCACTTTATTTTTTCATGAACTACACTGATATTTCATTAAAAACATTATTTTTTGCGCACCACTCAAATTTTGCGCCCTCTTCCCTTTTCCAAAAAATTCAACTCTCAATTTTCCGATTTTCAGGCCTAAAAATTTGGCAAACACACGAAAACAACACCACCTTATATCTAATCTTTTTGTACCACCTCTAGATCACCCATTCCATTGTCGAGGTTCTTCAATAAAACATGAATAGAAAACGCCATCTCTTGAACCCAAAAAATCATCATGTAAACCCCTTTATCAAAAAATTATACATCATGGTTTTCTTTGTGAACAATCACAACATAGAGGACTGCTTTGTCAACAAACACAATCACTTTAAAAATGATTCAATGATGCCTTGAGTGATTTTTTCCCAACAATCTCCCCCTTTGGGTTTGTGGAAAAATTTTCTCCTAAAAATTTTCTTCAATTTGATACTGCATTAATGCTTCTTCCAATTACTACCACCATTTGTCTCTTGTGATTATGATAACAATCAAGGATTCACTCAACACATACTCTAAGCCCAGATGATCAATAATCGGCATGAGAAACAAGAGAAAATGAAATGTTCATCAATGAATAACTTTATTTCTGACACCAACCATTGACACCCGACTGATACCAATTGTCAAACTGATACCAATTGTTGATACCACTCTGAAAACCAATTGGTGAAAGTTGGAAACATTTGGACACCATTCCAACACCACTCTTCTACTTTTATCATGATCCTCAACTGATGTGATATCTATTCTTTGATCAATCACTTCTAGCATCATTAAATTTAATACTCGCCCCCTGTCTCATTGCTCTCCCCCTATCTCGCTACTCCACCTGTCAGCTTCTCCCCGTGTCTTTGACTAATAAATTTTCTCTCTTCTTATCCACAGTTTCTCCCACTAGAAGAGTCACTATTTCTCCTCCTCTGACAATGAACAAAAAGTTCACCCCTTTGTGCTCTGCAATAGATTAGAGAAATCATATCATTACATTAAGGAAAAACACACCATACCTTGGGGAGAGGGGGGGGGGGGGGGGTCCCATAACCACACTATTTCAATTGTGGGGATTTGAATTAACTCCCTAAACCATTCGATGACTCTCAAAAGCTTCCTGGGGTAAGGCCTTTGTCAGAATGTATGCAACCTGTAGCTCTGTAGGCACATACTCCAACTTCACGATTCCCTGCTCAACCTTATCCTCGTTAAAATGATACTTTATATCAATGTGCTTTGTCCTTGAGTGATGGATGAGATTTTTGGTGAGATTTATAGCACTTGAGTTATCACACTAGATTTTGATCAGAGAGTTCACTTCTACTCCCATATAATCAGGCTGCTGCTTCATCCACAATAACTGTGTGCATGCTTGAGTGGCCGCAATATACTCAGCTTCTGTGGTGCTCAATGAAATGATATCTTGATTCTTTCTTACCCAAGAAATATATAGTACACTAATATAGAATGCAACTCCTGATGTTTATTTCATGTCATCCGCTAAACCGGACCAATCTGTATTAGTATATCCCAATAAATCTATCTAATATTTTCTATTATACATCAAGCTGAAGTCCATCGTTCCCTTGATATAGCAAAGTATTTTTTTCACTAAAATCATGTGGACTTCCTTGGGATTGCGTGGATATCGTGCTTCTTAGTAGGTAGTGAAAAAATATCAGGTCTCGTCGCTGTCAGGTACAGTAAATTTCTAATAGTCTACCTATATTCTGTGATATTAACTGCCTTACCATTATAATCTTTCGATAATTTCATCCAGGTAGCAATCAAAGTCTTCATATGCTTGAAATTTTCTATTCCAAATATTTTCAAAACATCCTTTTCATATTTGGATTGAGAAATGAATGTTCTATTCCTTGTGTCACCTATAGACCAAGGAAAAATATTATCTCTACAATCATTGACATTTAGAACTCACTTTAAATAAATTCGGAAAACCTCTTAACTAAGCTTCATCTGATCCTTAAAATATTATGTCGTCGACATAAACTAGGAAAATCATCCTTTGATTACTGTTGTTGTTGAAATAGAGATTGTAATCAACTCCCCCACACTGAATAGCAATCTTCTTCAAGTACTTCTCTAGCCCTGAGTACCATGCTCATGGTACTTGTTTCTGTCCATAAAATGCCTTCTTCAGTCTGCAAACCTTGTTCTCATCCTCATGAATGAGAAATCCATCTTGATACTCGATATACACTTCTTCCTCTAGAACCCCATTAAAAAATACAGATTAGACATCCATCTATAAAACATTGAACTTCTATTTCACTATAATGGCTAGAAATAATTTGATTGTCTCTAGTATCATAACTATTGCAAATGTCTCATCAACATCCATTCCCTCTATCTGGGAGTATCCTTTGCACACCAATTGTGCTATGTTCCGAATCAATGTTCCATCTTTATTCATCTTAATGCGATAGACCCATTTAGTCCCGATGATATTCTTATCTATGGGCCTCGAAACAATCTCCCATGTCTAATTCTTCTAAATCTGATCAAGCTCTTCATTCATTTCCTGAACCCAGTTTTTATCTTCAGCTACATTAGTGAAGCATTTCAGCTCAACCTGAGATAGGAAATATGTCTACTGTGGTGATTTCATTCTTCTTGTCTGAACTGGATCTGATTGATCACCAATGATATTATTCCTCTCAATTTCAGCTTGGCTCCTTGAATTTTGTGCAGATATAGATTTTACTTTCTCATGCTCACCATCAGTATCTTCTTCTGAATCAATTTCATCCACTTATACTCCCCTTACGTTTATTTCTTCCTCATCACTCTCATTAGGAAATTTTTTACTGCACTGTTGAATGATCTCATCATTCTCCACTATATTGAAATAATTGATCACAACTACTTTTCCAGGACTTTTGTTAAATCATATATATGCCTTACTTTTCCCTGAGTAGCCAGGGAATATCCCTCAATCTCCTCGTGACTCATATTTCTTATGTTTTCCATGTTTAGGATGAAACACTTACTTCCAAATATTCGAAAGTAGTTCACCGTTGGATTCTTTCCATACCACATCACGTTTGGAGTCTTTCCTTCCTTCAGACACAACAGAGCCCTATTAGAAATGTAGACCGATGTCAAAACTACCTCCTTCCAAAATTTCTCTGGTAGGTATTTTTCAATGATCATCATTCTAGCCATGTTTTTTATGATTTGATTTCTCCTTTCAACCACTCCATTCTATTGAGGAGTTATTATTGAGGAAACTTGATGTCTTATCCCATGTTTCTTGAGATAACCTTCCACCTAACTATTTGTGAATTTTGTACCATTGTCAGTACGAAGCTTCAAAAGTTTCTATCCAAGCATTCATTCACACTCCCTCTAGTACTATTTTGAGAATCTGAACACATCTGACTTATGGGAAAGAACAAATACCCATTCCATTATGCTATAGTCTTCAATGAAAAGAAAATAGTACCTCTTTCTATCAACCTATCCTGGGGTGATAGGACCAAAATCATCATCATGTACCTATTCGAGCACTCTTGTTGACTTATTTTCCTTTTCCTTATACGTCTTTATGATGAACTTCCCTTGTTGGAATGAATCGCACGTGTGAGTACTATCACATGATAGCTTAGGGAGGAATCTTTCTACATCACACTTTACCAGATCTTCCAGGGATGGTTCGCAAAGATGACCATGTCTTTTATGACACAAATTTTTTTCTTCCTCTTCGGACAGAAAACACATATCTTATTCTCCACTTACCTGGTAGATATTTTCCTTTATTCATTTTCCCTGTAGAACCACTGCCCCATATCTTCCTTTGATGACACACATCTTCTTAGTAAATCTTATAGAATTTCATGAGTCACATATTTGACTGACACTAAGAAACTTTTGTCTGAGGCCTTGTACTACGAAGACATAAACACGTCTCATCTCATTGCCCCCAAACTTGGCCTTTCCTGAGCCAATAATCATCAGGCCTTCATCATTTCTAAACTTGACAACTCCTTCTTTGTCATATTTTATTCTTGTAACAAGAACCTTTTTACCTATCATGTGAGATGTGCAACCACTATCAAGGATCTACACACTAGAGCGATCTGATGCCTTAAGGAAAATTTATTATACCATAGCCTTCTCATCCTTCTTCTTCATGGTCCACATTTTTTCCTTCACACTTGGCATGGATTGAGACTTCTGTTCTTTCTCAGAGGAAGATGGACTAGCTTCATCTTGCAAAGGTGAAAATCTATTTTGTGTTTTCAACTCACCCGTTTGTTCACTGATCTGCTGCGTGCGAAAATTTTGGTTCTACTTTGGCATATTCCTCTATATGTTTGAAGTGTAGTACCTATCCATGTCCCCCAATCCTATGCACCAAAAATAGTGTCCTTAGAAATATGTTCTAGAGAACCATTCTCTATTTTGCTTCCACCTTTGTTCTTGTGCCCTTTGATATCTCTTGGCTATGGAACACACATACTATGAATGAAAATATTTCCACAACAATAACACCTAATGTAAGGTACATTCCTTCATGTAACTTATGCACTATGAGTTTAGCCATGGGATCATTGAATATTCTGATTCTACTTTTTCCCCAAATCAACCTTCAATATTGAAATGGGTGATTGTTGTCTGACTTCAGTTTTCACAGCTTTTTGTTTTCAATCAAGCCCCCCATCATCTTTAGCATATGAACATAATTGTTTCTTCCTTTCAACTGAACCACTATTCTCCAATTTAACCTTCTTGTTTTTCTTGGGTGATCTGCTTTCCTGATGTCCCAACATGAGTCAAGAGTTTTCCTTGATCCTTAAACTTTTTCCACAAACTAAAAACTTCCCCTTTATGTTCTTAAATACAATTGATTTGATCTTTTCTTGTGTTATTCAAGCCATTGATCTCCCTTTTCTGTTAATCAATCTTGATTTTATACTTACTAACTGATTCTAAGTCCTATGGTGTTGATGACTTGAGTTTCTCAATTTATTCCATCAACTCAGACTTCTCTTCTTCCTACTGCTAAATATAGAGTTTGGCATCATAAACTACTTTGTTGACTTTTTTTTTGTTTTGGCTCTCCAAACATATATCTCCTCAAGAGCAGCCTCTAACTCATCATTCATATATATTCTTCCTTAATCTTATTTTTCTTCATCAATTACGGTTTCTTCCTTTTTTTGAGTACTGCTGACAACTGCCACTATAGAATTTTCTCCATAGTCTTTCCAGTTCTCTATCTCTTCAACCTCTTTAGCTTAAGACTCATCCGAACTGTCACATTCTTTTGAAAGAAGATTTTTCTTCTTAATGAAATTTCTCTTCATCTGTTTCGTGCCTTTCCCATAGACTGATGACTTCTTATTTGGAATTTCATCTTCATCGACATCATCATCTTCTTGAAACTTTTTGGGACACCTTGATGAAATATGAACAACCTTTTCACATCGAAAATAGGCAAGTGGAAGTTTCCATTTAAACATTCCTTTTCCTATTTGGAGGTTTTAGAAGAGGAATGAAATGACCTCATCTGTATCTTCTTCTTACTGAGAATCTTCAATGGTGATCTTCTTTATGGACTTGAATGCCACTTTTTTAGATTTCCCATTTCCTCAGCCTCGTTATCATCATTTCTCATTTTATATGCAACCAATGTAGTATAAAAATTGTCCAGTGTTATTTCCTTTGGATCTTTATCTTCTAGTACTAAAACCATTGGATTGAACTGAGGTGGAAGTTTCCTCAAGATGCACTTTACAATCTTTATGTCTTCAATGACTTCTCCCAGACCCCCATATTTTCCACAACAACATTTACCCTATCAAATAATCCATCAACAGACTCATTTAGGTTCATTCTTAGATCTTCATACTTGTTCTATAACACTTGCAGCTTCACTTCTATGACTTTTTTATCTCCTTTATATATGTTCCACAACTCTTCCCACATAGCATGGGATGTTTTTCTTGACATCACCTTGGTATATATAATAGTATACAGGGCTCCTCCTAAAGCATTTATTCCCTTTGCATCACCATCCAATTCTCTTTGATCATATTTTGATAAAGTACCACTATTAATATCAGTCATGATACCATGCATTCCTTCTGTAAATACATCCATTCCCAAAGACTGGAAGTAGTGTTGCATCCGATTCTTCTATAGATGAAAATTGTTCTCATCAAAGATCAGAATCCGTTTATGATTAGTGACCTCTAATTGAGAGAGAAACACTGATATCAACCTTTCCCTCTGATACCAATTGTTAGGTCTACTAGGCTAGATACCCTGGGGGGGGGGGGGGGTAAATCAGGGTATGACAGATTAACGCAACTTCCCCTTTTTGATCTTGTTTTTCTATTAGACAAAACCCTCTGCTCTCTCCTTCCCGATGCAGAGTATGAATAAACCTTAAAACATATACAAGGAACAATGATTTTTAATTGGTTCACCCTCACAGGGCTATGTCCAAGGAGCATACACAAGCAGTGTTCTGATGTACCAATTCCACTATAAGTGCACTGCTGTTTACAAGTTCGAAGAGGACTCACTATCCCTCCTGGAATACAACCAATCACAATTTGAGAACTCAATGCTCTCTCAACTAAAGTGAGATCAATTCTTCTTCAGAAGATCCACTCACAGTTTATAGACCTGTAGGTCTCTTCATTATTTCTAATGAATTTTGCATCCTTAACTGTTGATAGATTCTCTTTTGATGCTCAACATTCATCCGCAGATGAATCCCACTTTGTACCAGGTGTACTGGGCAACCCCAATTTTTATGCGCATCCCTTACGGAACCTTGCGCGTAATTCCATTGACTTGCACGAAATACAATTTTTGTGCAACACCTCTTTTTTTCACAACCATTTATTTTTATGTGCATCCTCTACACATCCTTGCGCGTAATTCCCTGCTTTTTCACGAAATCCAATTTTCGCACAACTACCAATTTTAGGCCCAAACTTGTTGTTTACATGAAACGCCTTTGCATCCTCCAATTTCGCATGCCAGAGCTCAGATACTCTCTAATTATTTAGCTTCACCGAATGAAGGGGGGTCACTTCATATTTATAGGAAAAATTGACCCCGCGTGAAAAACCCTTCTTCCATGCATAATCTTCATTGAGCGTGAAAAACACATCTTCCACGCAACATAGTTTTTCGTGCACTGATCCAATATTTCACACACATCAGGCCTTTGACGATTTTTGATATTCTAATCACGAAACACCTCTTGTGCAAAAAGCACAAATCCTTTATTACATGAACCCCCTAATATTTCGTGCACTATTTTCTTTTTCGTGTACCATGAAACTACATCGTGTGCCACTTTCCTTTTTTGCGCACCACACTGATATTTCGTGCAACACATTATTTTTCACGCACCATGATGATATTTCATGCAACACATTATTTTTCTCTTTCCACTCAAATTTTGCATGCACCACTCAAATTTTGCACACACGTACCTTTTCCAAAAATGCCTCCCTCAAATTTCTGATTTTCAGGCCAAAAAATCTGGCAAGCACTGGAAAACAACGCCACCTTGTATCTGATATTTTTGTATTGCCTCCAAATCATACATTCCATTGTCGAGGTTCTTTAATCAAAATGAATAGCCAACACCATATATTGAACATGAAAAATCACCATGTAAACCCCTTTGTCAACAAATTATACATCGTGGTCTGCTTTGTGAACAATCACAACACGGAGGCCTGCTCTGTCAACAAACACAATCACCTCAAAAATTCTTCAATGATGTCTTGAGGGATTCTTTCCCAATAGTTGTTTTCCACTTGTTGTAAAAAACTGTAAGACCTAATTACTAATCAAGAGATGTTTTTATAAGATGTAATTAATCCCATGCATCTAATTTAGTACTTCCCAGAGTGGATAATATCTTCACATGGGGGTTGGAATTCCCTAATTCCTATATTCAAAGAAGCATGTTTTGTTTTGTTGTTGTGGGTGTTTGGGGTATAAGGATTGGCTTTGGTTATTTTTATGGTGTAATGAGATCCTTGATAGGTATATCAAGGGATGGGTTTTTGGACTATTTTTCTCCTTCTTCTTAAGTTGATTTTGAATCATCATGGGAATGAATAATTCGAGAGGTATTTGACATAAAGTTTTGAACCTTCAATCCTACTAATTTTCAAAAAATATGACACTTGGTGGTGTATGGGGAAATTACTTGTGTTTTTTGAGACATGTTATAAATTTATAATGGTTATACATTTCAAATATTTTCAATTTTTCCAATTTTCAATGGTGATACATTTCCAATAGTGACACACTTCAACAATTTTTCCATTTTTCCAATTCCAATAGTGATACTTTTCAATTGTTTGTCCTTTTTTTAATTTTTAATGGTGAGATGTTTTCTATAGTGTGACATTTCAATAGTTTTATATTTTTTCAATTTTCAATTGTGAGACATTTCCAACAGCGATAAATTTAATCAATTTTCCATTTTTCCAATTTCCAATAGTTATACATTTTTAATAGTGAGACATATTTAGAGTTTTCTATTTTTATAACGTCCAATGGTGCGGCATTTTAACAGTTTTCTATTTTTATAATTTTTAATGGTGATAAATTTCCAACAGTGATACATTTCAAACAATAGGAAATTTTAATAGTTTTCTATTTTTCCAATTTCAAATAGTGATACATTTCTAATGTTGATACATTTCCAAAATTTTCCATTTTCCCAAAATTTTCATATTTTACAAAAAATAACATAAATGACATTTTGACATATTTTCTAATAAAAATGGGTTTAAATGCATCAACTAAGGGTATAAAATTCATTTCAAAATATAGTAATCATATCATAATATTAAAAAAAGTCTAGAGATCTTTTAAATGATTAAACCTTATAGACTGATGGGATCCGCCTTTAATGGTCTACTAAAACCATATCAAATCTCCCAATAATTGGATCTATTTATTATAAATCTGGGACCTTTTATTATTCCTTCAAGATTAAATCATCTTGAGACTATTCCATGAGAGTTTTAGAACTGGTTATTGTATTTTTTTGAGACCCCCTTCCCAAAAAATGTTCCATCCTATATATGCACCCCCTATTTTGGTGAATCAAGTTTGGGAAAATATTATTTCTTCCAAGTAGGTTTTTCCTTCCTTAATCCTTGAGTGCATCATACAAGATGAGTTTATTATTTTCTATTAGATGTGGAAATGGTTTCATCCAGATTAAATAATGTTAATGTATAAGTTTAAATTGTATTTAAAGGTGTAGAGGAAACTGTCATGTGATATTACAAAATTTTATTGATTTTATTTTATTTTATTTGATTTTATGTTTTTATGGGTGTAATTCATTAATGAAAATTGAGTATGTTTGTGTCTAGATTATAATGGTGTAATTTTTCATCTGAAACCTCTATTTTTTTCTTAATTATATGGTATCATTGTAAATAACTAGCCAACCACATATATTCTGTTAATGGAATGGATTCCCCAAGATTTAATTTCCAGTATGATAACACCCTTAATTAAGGAAGTGAAATTTAATAATATACCATTTTCTAAATCTGAATATGTGTTACGTTTTTGTTATGTTATGTGTTGTGTGTGGGGGTAATTGATGAGATATTGTTGTGAAATGGGGCTATAATGGATGTTATAGAGTAGTGGTGCAGTGGGGCTGTGATGAAGGTTGTGACATGGGTTTACAGTGGGGATGTGATGGATGGTGGAACTGGTTATGGTTGTTGGGATTTTTTGGGTGTATCATATTGTGTTCTATGTTGTGTTATTTTACTGGTTAGTAATGGATGGTGAAATGAATAATAATATTGGGCATGCTCAATAAATAAATATTATGTTTCTTATTATGTGCTAATAAAAAGTGAATGTTTTAATGGAATGGGTTGGCAACAGAGAATTTGGAAAATGGATTAATGATGAATAAAAATTAAAAGATGAATCATGGCTTGAATTTTTCATATGGGGGATTGTTATTTTAGTTTTAACATCGTATGTGTAGGTTCTTATGAGTTTTCTTATGTCTTTGTTAACTCATGGCATGGGGAATGTGTGTTTTAACTATATATATATTTACCTTGTATATTATTGTGATTTCTATATGCCCCCAACCTCATCAAACACTATGTGATGAATTCTTCATAGTAACATGGGGGTGTTTTTACCCATATCCTGGGGAGAGGATTGATGACTGGCTATCAAGACATCCATGCTCCATCTTCCAGAAGATGAGAAGGACATGCACAAGCTGTGATTGTCAGAAGTACAATGTTATACTGTTAATTTGTGATGTGATGATATTTGATGGCCTAGGTGTGTGTGGGTGGGATGTGATGTGTTCTGTGTCTTAGGTACCTGTGGGAGGGATGTGACTTGTAGTGATGCTATTCAGAAGGTATGGGAGTTCCAAGACGTGTAACGTCGTGGTGTGAGAGTATAAAATCAACGGGAAAGCGGTGCGAACACCCTATTATCAATGTTCTATATATTATATCATATACTTCGTTATATTATTTTGTGAGTAAGCCTTTTTGAGGTTGGGGTTTGGTTATTATACATTTTTTGGTGTTGTTTGGTTCCACTTCTTTCACACGGGTGCATTAGCTCTCCATTTTCACATCTTCATGAGAGACCTTTGTTTTCCTACTAAATATATCTTTATTCTCACACTACGTATATTAAAATTATTTTAGGATTCCTAGAGGACTTTGTAGACCGTGATTGACTTTACTATCCTAGACCATTGGATATTTTCTATGTCACTGCTGTATTTTTTATTTTTTTCATTATCTTTGGATACTTTTAATCTGTAACAATTATATTTACCCATGAGTTGTGGGATGATTTTTTTCATTATTATATATATTTAAAGGAGATGATTGTGGTTGACTCATTCTAACTACAAAATGTTTTTTTATTATAGAGGGAAATACATCCCATATTGTTAGATTCTATACAACTGGTGCAAGACTCCAACCCGTGGCCTACTAGTGGTAAGACTCAAGGTCCATTATCTATATCCCTTCATTGTGGTATCTTTAGTTGGAGGGGGTCGTGATTGGTTTTGTCTCACTTTGAACACATAATTTAAAATTAATTATTATCAATCAAAGATTTTTTTAGAAAATTTATTTAATTTTTGAAATCATCATGTAAAATTTATCAGTGTTTTTGAGAATTTTATGAAAAGATTAATTTTTTGATCAAAAGTAAATAAATACAGATTTTTATTAAAAATTTCCTTTATATTTCAATAATTTTCAAAGTAAAATTAGATTTTAAACTAGTTTTTAAATAAAATTTGTTCAATTATATTAGAGTTTAAATAATTTAGGGCATTGGAGCCAATTTCATATTAAAGTCTGATATAGAAACAATTTAATCTTTAATTTTTTTTGGAAAACCCATTTTTTCAACAAGACTACATGTTTAATTATAAAATTATTTCTATCACTTACGATTATTGAATTTCAAAAAATTTATTACATATTTTGAATTAGAATAATTAATGTTATCTAATATTTTCAACTAAAATTTTGACCATAATAAATTGTGAAAACAATAAAAATTAATATATGCAATTAAGGTGAAAATGATTTTACCAGAGGGTTAAACTAAGAAGATAATTGTAAAAAATGTCCTAATACTTATATAAATCCTTTTATATGGTCTAATTTCAACCGCATATATTCTTAAATTCTATAATGGTCCATTTTGGATCTATGGGGCATGTGTATAACTTGGTTATCACTTTTTTTAACACTCTAAATGTCTCTTACTCAATTATAAAAGGGTGCTCCCTTGCTTTAATTATTCACACATCTAAAGACAACTGGATTAAAAAAACCTAGTAAAATATCTTACCAAAAAATTTATTTACATTATATATCATATTTTCCTCCCAAAATACCAACCCTATGGTTCATAAGAAGATATGAAAATGAGGTATCCCTCAGAGAAGGTAATTATCTTAATAGAGTTCCTTTATTTTCAATCTTCGTTTTCCACCTTAAATTATCTATTATAAATTACAATTTAATAACACTAATATCTCCTATATAATAAGATTTTATTATTTTTTACTTCATAATATTTATTCATCTACTGCACTATCAAGTGTAAATAAAGTCATTGATCATGTGTACGAAGGACTACATCCTCGTGAACTAATGAACTTGTTTTCTATTAACACGTCTCAGAATTGTATATAATGAGGGATTTAATATATATATATATATATAATATTTATGATATTATATTTAAATAATTAAAACATCACATATACCATCTTAATTTACATTCCATAATAATACAATATATTCGCTTGTGTGTACAGTGGACTACCAACTAGTGAATCTATGTGATTCATTTTTAAATTATAGTTTACATTGAAGGTAATAAAGATAAATTTAATTAATATATGTGATATATATGACATTATATTTATTCCAGAAAATTAATATATCACCCACACCCTTACTATTTCACCCATTAACAAATTAGACAGTTTCTCATGCATACATACAACTTACCATCTCCATGAAGCAAAATGAATCATTTTGTTTTTCCAATTTACAAGAATGATTTTGAAAGTTAATATAATGAGTAAATAATATATTCAAAAAAATTATTATTATGGATATTGTAGATCTATATCCTATGAACAGTAGCAAGAATATTCACTATAAAGCATGTATGAGGAAAAAAAGCAATTATCACCAGAAACAATGAATATAATGAAATATTATTAACAAAAAAGTAGTATAATGTTATAAGAGGATCATGTATGATATAATAAATATGAATATTGTTTTTTAATAAATAAATTGAATTATTAAAACAATTATAATGGATTTTAAATAAAATTCATCCTAAATTAAGCACCGGGTAAGGGGTTTCCTCTAAATTTCTTTTTCCTAGAGGCATACTTGTTAATATGTACCTATTTAATTTTATTTGGTGTATATTCTACCCCATTGATATGTTTTACTGGAATACCTATTTATTCAAGATTTTATTTCAAAACCCCATATATCTAAAGAACTGATGGTCGCCTATCATTTCTTGTTAATTTTTGTGATTGCTAACTTTCTCTTGAGAAAACAACTTTATGGTGAACATTTTTCATTAGACATTACATATATCTTAAATATCCATATTCAGTTTATCATTGATATTATTATTTTGTAAATTTTATTTTATTTTAACATTTTTTTTAATTTCAAATTTTTTATTAATTTGGGGGTATTGATAAATTTATATTATTTACTCAATATGGATATTTGATGATAATGCATATTTATTCATAAATTAAATAGATTATTTGATTTATGAGGAATGCTTTGGAAATGATGTAATAGGTGGGTATTAGATTTATATATCCTCTTAATAAATCATAATGTCTCATGAGACAAAATCAGTATGATAACATTAAATGGGGTTCTAACTATAGTATAAAACTGTCTTTTGGAAGGTATTCACAGTATAAGTATAATTATGCATGAGATAATATAATAATTAAGCATTTCTATCATTTATAATTCAATTTTTATTATTATCCATGTGATTTTTATATTTATATTATCTCTTGAAGAAATTTATTCCATTTTTATTAATTAAATGGATTTTTTATCACTAATTTGAATTTCAAATATTATTATTCATCATCCACTAGTGATATTTATGTTATTGATTAAATGGTATGTGTGCTTAGTTATATACCATAACATATAAATTAATACTTTCTCATTCATAAAATCTTCCATTGTACATAAAATTTCTTGATCATTTTAGTTCACCCTTATTTTTTTAATTTAACTTGGATATGAAGATGAATTAATTAAATAAGTTTAGGGATTCTGATTGTTTTCTTTTAGTATTTTTTATTTTTATTCTTAATTTAAAATAGGTATCATGTTTCTATTTGGTTCACAAATACTACTAAAATAAAAGATCCTCGGTGATGTGATTCCATGTATCTTATGCCAATGTAATAAATTAAACCACTAGTTCAAGGTTACTGGAGTCAAGGTTGTTACAGGGTAAAAGGCTCAGATGTTTACTTTTTTAGTTTTAGTCCTACACATGTACTGACCAGGGTTCCAACATATTGATTTATATGACGATGTATTATATATATATATATATACACACACACACACACATATATATATATATATTCACCCTAACTATGATATGTCATGAGACATTATAAAGAATATAATTAATTACTTTTCAGATTGAGGGGGATTTTTTCAATAATTTTTTATTGTCTACTTGTTTTTTCATATATCCATTATATGGATGGGTGATTTAATATTTTTAGACTCAATAATAGACATGGTATTTACATATGATTTCATTGTCTACCGATGAATATTTTTTCACATCATTGATAATCATATGTCTCTAGTGTATGTGGGTGTATGCTTGAGATCATGTAATGACCCCCACTCGGTTTTCATTTAGTAAATCATGGATAGGGTGTAATATTATGGTGTTACAACATGATTTGAGATTGTAAATTTCCAGTTTAAGATATAGATATGTTTTATAGAATCAGGAGGTAAAATAGTGGCATGCCTAAATAGCATGGAATTAGTTGAAAGAAAAGTTTCTAGTTGATTTCTTGTATTGAGACTAGAAACCCTGGGATGAGTGAAATTTTACACCATGAATCCCAAAGAAGGATGGATGAGACTCAGGATGAGTTATATGGTTCTTCTACAAGACATTGAGTATTTCATTCATAATGATAGTTTCATCATTAATACATGATATACACACTTATGGGTGGAGTGGTTTGATATGTTTCTTTGTCAGAATCCATTATTAATTGATGAAACTTATAATATATTAAAATATCTATCAAATTCATGGAATGTGGTGATGAAATTTTTATTCATTTTAGGGCACATTTTTGATTTATTATTAATTGTGATTGTTGGAATTTTATGGAAAAATAATTTTTGGATGGTTAGGTTTTGAAAAAACTCGATTTAAAAAATATATGATTTTGAGGTGACATGAAGTGTACATGAATAAATCCTAAAAATAGGTTTTCTTGAAATGGATTATAGATATTTTTGTTTTTGAAATTATTTGGATTTTATAGTTTAAAAAATAATTAATTTAAATAGTACTTCAACATGGTAGAGATAAGATCATTTTTTTGAAAAGAATATCAACATAGTGTTGTATTTTTTAAGATCTTGGTTTTAGTGAAGGACCCTTAGATTCTAAGGGGTATATTGATAATCTAGGTAGAATATTTTTGTGATAAAATATTTTGAATTGGTGTAACATCACAACTATAATAATTGGATCTTTTCCAAAATGTCGAATAAACTAATGTGGACCTCCCCAAATGTGAGAGGCTACCAACTAGTACTGAGCCCCTATGGTTGATCATGGGGAGAGTATACCCTCAATCAGAGTGAACAATAATAGACAAATAACCTAACATGAAAAAGTATACAATAAATGTACATTGATACCAACAATACATAATTAATTATGAATGAATGTAGAAAAAACATACTCAATACTCAAACCTAAATATTGAACACTGATCTCTCATGTAACTCCCCCACAATTAATAATAGGAACATTACCTTCAAAAGAGTGTATTACACGTAACACCAAGCGTGTAAGGGAATATAATATTCTATGATTTTTAAATATATTTACTATTTTAAATAAATTTAATATATTTGATAGCTTTTAATTCACTCCACATTGAGTTATATTTTATTTCTTGCAACAAGGACTTCCTTTGAAAGCTTACATTACACGCAAGACCGAGTTTTACGACAAAAATATATTATTAAAATATTATTATTTAATAAAATAAGAAATAAAAAATCTGTTAAAATTTTTTTTTTAAATAATTTTAACTAAAATTTAAAAATATATGGTTTACACAAATATAAAATGAATTCAATGGTATTAAATTAATTAGAATTGAAAATTAAAACAAATTTAATATATAGAAATATTTTATTTTTATAATTGTTTTATCTAAATAAATCAAATTCTTTACAATTAGTGAATAATATTAATAAAATATATATGTTATATAATAAATAAAATATTTTTTATATTCATCCAATATATTTGATAATAATAATATAAAAATAAATCCAATATTACCAATAAAACATATATTTCTATTAGTTCACTTTACTACCTTTTAATTGAAAACCTAATTTAAATCCATTTTTCATAAATTTTATAAATTTTATATGTACAAATATACTCAATATTTGAAATTGGAAAATAAAAAACAGGTTAGGATTAATTTTCGGTATTTTTTGGGAAGTTTCAATTTTTGATGAATAATGACAAATATTGAATTCTAATTAAAAATTGCTTTTTCATCTAATTTATTTATAAAGATAAAGTATGTTTTATATTTGTTTTAAAGATTAGTTAAATCAATAGTACAAGAATTTATCCAATTTAGGTTATTTTAATCAATTTCACATAGAAATTGTGTATAAAAACATACCAAATTTATGGATGTTTTTTCTTTAAAAACTTGTATTGTCGTCTCGTTTGTGGGATTGAATTTAAATTAATTTCTACCAATTTGATAATTAAAATTTGGAAAAATGTATTCTGTATTTGGAATAATAATAATTTCTAATATCTAATATTGAAAACTTGGTTTTTTAATAAAAATATTTGAGAGAATAATTCAAATTAGTTATAATGATTAATGTTAAATTAAGCTTAACCAGGGACTAAAACTTAAATATAAGGGCCGAAATGACCTAAAAACTTGTCCAAATCCATTTTTATCAATTTTTATAACCTATAATTCCTCTTATCTATTTTTTCTTATTATTTGAGACACTTGAAATGTAAAAATCGTCAGTGGAAATCATTTTTCCAAAATTTACAAGAGTGTCACTCCTCCTCCACTATAAAAAGCTCTCTTATCCTCCCACTATATCACACCTCTCAAGACACTTTGGAATTACCATTATCTTCCCAAATATATCCGAAAAATCCCCCCATCATCCTATAAGCCTCCAATTTTTCATAATTCCACCAAAAGAAGGAATTTGGTGAAAAAAAAAGGAGTTACCCAAAGAAAAGTTAACATCTTTTCGTAAGCTCTTTAGTTTTATTTCATTCTCCACTACCTCAACTCTCATTATTACAGTATTATAGAAAAAACCAGTATATTAACTATACTAATATTTTCTTATGACAAGGGTTTTACCTACACTAACAAAAACATCCATATAATAGGTAACAAGTATATGTTTATATGTATGGTGAATTACGATCTCATGAAATGATGATTGTTAATTTGATTCTTTACCTCCAATCATGGTTTGTAATTATGATAGAATATATATATATATATATGTTATATAGGATATTTTTAATATATTTATGATTAAGTAATTATTATATAATTCATATCTTAATACTTCACTTTTTGTGCAAATACGATAACATCGTTTTTGGAAGTATAGAATAAGACCTCTTAAAAGTAATGGGATTTGTTCACACAATACAAGAAACATATAATGGATCATTTTAATTAAAAATATGTGACATAAATAAATATATATTATATTAATTACATAATTACATTTCTATAAATATAATATATACCATTTTCTTTATTACCATTTCACACACTTAAAAAGTGATAACATCGTTCGTGGACGTGTGGACTACCACTTACTCAACATGATATGATTCTTTCTACAGCACAAGAATTATATATATAAATATATATGATTAAATAATATGTTATTTATGATAAAAATATCTTTCTAGAAAAATTAATGTTTCTTTCCTTATTTATATAACAATCATTGAAAAATGGGCACGTTACTCATGTGTACGTATGACCTACCATCTCCATGATTTTAAAATTGTTTCATTTTCCATTTCCATATTTAATTATTCTCTTTAAAGGCATAATTGATTGATAAAAATGTTAATTATTTCATTATTATTATTCTGTACATGTAATCAAATTACCCATTTGCCCATAGTTTATATACAAAAGTTGTTTTTGACATATAAACTAAATTTGGTCAAAACACCCGACGTAAACATAATTGTTTAATTAGTTGTATAAAAAAAGTAAAAAGTGAAATAAATGTAATGAAAAAATTAATTTTTTTAAAAAATTAAAAAATTAACATAATTTTATAATTCAATAATATAAAGACACACAAGAAAAGGCAAACTTATGGTAAGGGACTTGCATCTCACTTTTTTTCATCTGTGAGATAAATGTCATATTCCTGACTTACATCTTTTATATGATATATATAATTACCATTTTTATATAGTATATAATTAATCATTTTATCTTAATGCTATTTTGAACTTTTATTGAATGTTATTTTTTCTTGAGGATTAATATTTAAAATGTTTCAAAGTGGTATGCGACACATTGTTATGTTCAAATATTATTTTTCTCAAGAATAATTTCAATAATATTTTAAAGGTATTTCCATTTGAAGAAATTTTATAACCAATATCTAATAAAATTTTAATTTTATTCTCCTATTATTATTAATGACCTTTATCAAGTAATAATACCATTTTCTACCCATGGTATATAAAATGTTTTATAAAATGTTTTTTAAAAAACCTGACGTCATTTATCTCTTTAGTCAAAAAACCTATTTTATTATAAAAACCATGTTCTCTTTAAAAAAATAATTTTTTTACTTTTCTAAATGAGTCATCAAATAAATGTTTACTCTTTTTTAATATTCTTAATATTTTCAAAGAAATATTGTTGGCACTTTCAGAAATAGGACTTTTTATAACCCTTTTATAATTAAATAATAATGTTCTTTCTACCTCATATTGAATGTACATATTTACCCACCATCAATTATTTAAAGATTCCATTGATTTTTTAAATTTTATTCTTTAAACAAAATGTTTTAAAAATTTATAACCATAGAAAATGTTTTTAAAAGGTTTTTGAAAACAAAATATTATTTTCCTTCAGATTTTTTTAAAAGTTCTTTATATATTATTTCTATCCATCAATGAAAAAAACCATTATTTTTACTCCTCTTAGGATATGTTGTATTAATACCACCCTTATTCTTCCTCTGGATGGTTTATGATTTACTTTTCCTCCATAGTATTCACATTCAATACCTTGATTCCTTTGTTATTCTGCCTGAAATATTCCATTTACAACTATCATTAGACATTTAATTTCCCATAATTATTAGTATAATTTATCATGGATATTTTTATTACCTAAACCAATCATTATTTTTACATAGGGTATTTAATTTGAAAGTTATTTGATTTTGTGGGAAAATATTGATAAAACAATATTCATTATTCAACATGGATATTTACTAAGTCATATTATTTATTTTGATTATTCAGTATGAGTAATGATTTGGAATTGAATTGAAAGGTGGGACCCAGACTTTATATATCACCTTGATGCATCGAGAGGTTCACATGAGACAAATAAGTTGTACAAATTAAATGGGTTTCTATTCATTGTTTCAATATATCTTTCAAAATTTCTTGATGGTATCAGTTTTCATGTGTCTGAGAACTGACATCCAATAATTAATCATTTCATTCATTTTCATTCCGTGATTATTTATGAATTAAAATTTTCATCGGCATATATATGGATTCATTTCATTTTCTTTTCATTGATTAAATTCACATGATTTAGTTTCATACCTTGCCATATATATTTTTCCTTATCACTTTATTTGAATAGAATTTGTTTTAATTTAATTACCTTTCCATTTGATTATTGTCATTAATTTATTATTTCTTCTACTATACTTAACCCTTACTGAGAATTTGATATCACCCTTATTTTTTTCCCTTTTCCCACGATTCCAAGAAGTAAACTAAGAAATATATGAAAGGATACTCTATATGGAATAAATTTATTATACCTAAAATATAAAATTTATATTATAATTAGTGTATTAATTTATAATACAAGACTTTTGTATTTATCTGGTTTACCAAGACTACTAAATTGTTCATTCCTTTAGGACACAATTTAATTATATATTATGCTAATATAATGGTATTATACATCGACTCTGGTGTTTTTAAGGTTCGGTATCTACAGTTTGTATCAGATTATCTTTAGTAGAAACCATGGGAACTATATTGAGGAAAACATAGATTATAGAACATTACCATAATGTAGAATTTTAGGATAAGTATATAAGAACACATATGAATTTTGGTAAATTAGAGATTATTTGGGTCTTCCCAGAAATAAATCATTGTATCGATACTAAAAGTGGAGGTGGTTCTAGAACAAATGTACCTAGGGGTAACAACTCCAATAAGGTGTGTCAGGCTTGACATAGCATAAACAGGTGTATGAAAAAATTCCTTTCTATGCACCTAGTTTGAAACTATCTTGGGATATTATTTGGAAAATTCATATTTTATTTGAAAATAATTATGATGGATTTTAATAAATAAAAAATGACCAAGCTTAAACCTACGTTGTTTTAGATTGAAGATAAGGTTTCATGATTTACAAATCTTATAATGATATTATGGATAAACTCTATAAAAAGGTAGGACATATGTAGAAATAAATGGATAAAGTATTTATGTATTCGAGTTGTATTGAAAACCTTAGTTAAAAGGTTATTTAGTGATAAAACTTACTTCATGGTTGTTCATCATATTAATTTTTTATTTTTTTAATTTGGTTTTATAAAAGGACAACCTTTATGTTGGGTGAAAACCATCAAGTATGTCAAGGCTGTGGGTCTGGAACCCATGACCGAAGGACTATAAGGGTTTCAAACCAACCACTATCCTACAAAATTTCCTAGTTAATATTTAATTATTTTTAGTTAAAAAATTTGTGAAGATTAAATATTAATGAATAACGAGTTGTGTAAAATTTATGTGTTAGGTATTAATGACTTAACCATATTGGACTTGGAGAATAGTTAGAGACAAATTTAAAGACTAAATCTTTTATTGGACTTATGATTAGTTAAATTTTTATTTTAGTGATTCAGGTATCAAGGTTAATTTTTGGATACCCTTTTATTTAATTAGAGTATGGATTAGAATTTGATCAAAGAATAAAAAATAGATGAAATTGTTCATATGAAATTAAAAAGTATCATGTATATTCTTAGGCTGCAAAAGAGTTTCCAAACACGACGACACAAATCTTTTAAAAAAATCCAAATACCTTAGTTTTTATTGAATTGATAGTCTTCTAAATCATTAAAGATTTATGGATTTGAGGCCCTGCACTTTCCATTAATAATTCACTTGTTTCTGATTGATGACCTCAATCAATCCCTATAGATATTTATGCTTTCCATCAAATTATGAATATCTACATTCCACTAATGTTCTCACACTTAAATACCTAGTTATATGTTATTCCATGTGGCCTTTGTACATCCCATTCTCTATTTTATGGATGATTTCTTAGGAACCATTCTCACGATGTGGGATTTCAATATAGAAAATACCGAAAAATCTATTACAAATATAATGTTTAAACAATGTTGATGAAATTTAATTAAGGTTGAGAGAATGTAATGCACTGAAAATTTAAAGTAGAATCATTTTATTTTCTAGCAAGTATGACATGAAACATTAAGTGTATAAGGGAATATAATATTCTGGGATTTTATAATATATTTACTATTTTAAATAAATTTTATATATTCAATATCTTTAATGCAAGAAATACTGAGTAATATTGTGTTTCACGATCTAACATCCCACCCCACCTCATCGACCTGAGAAGGCGATGGAATGTTACTCATACTTTGTCTACATACACAAGGTTTTAAAGGTTGTAAATAAATGCTGAGGGTTTCATGAATATTGGAAGACGATTTTTTTCCTTTGAAATGAAAACAAGCAACCAAACATGCTAATACCACAACAACTACATGATGCATGTCAAAAAATGGTTCACAATTCAACAATACCAAAGGAATAGTACAATAAAACCTTAACAATCCATAATCAGAGTACCAAGAGGAAGACTAAACAATAAAACCCCCATAAGCTATGACAGAACTCCACATATCCACACCAGGTTACATGTTCCAAGAACCACATTACCACCAAAGCATCATTGAGAACCACTAATGGAATGAGACGCCATACCTCTTCCCATGTCCCGGAATATGACATCTACAAAACCACCAAAGTTCCAAAGTAGGGGGTGCATAATAAAACTCAGTAGTTTTTCCCCAAATGACTTTCCTACTCATCCCACTAGGGTAGAACCATTTTAAAAAAATATATAAAAAAATTATATAAATCCATTAACAAAGTTCAATGATTAACAACAAGACAAACACATCCTTACCAAAAGAAATTCACCCAAATCAACAAAATTCCAAGGAAAGAAACCCAACATGTTATTACTCAATCCATATTGGAATAACAAAATTAATTCTACATTTCTACATGCCTACCACAAACATACTTTCACATTTCCACATGAGCTCGGTGTTACCTTTGATGTTGGAACTTCATGACCAACCTCATCCCCTTTTTATAGTGGTACTTCAAACCCACATTCCAGCTATTTGATGGTGGTCCTTCATTACCACTATCAATCCCATTCAAACCATTCTTATAACACATAAACCAACAATCATAACAATTAATAATTACCAAAACATATCAAAACATAATTTCCAACATCATGTTTACCAATTATTCCCAACATCCTTTCAACATAACATTCCAAAACACTTTAAATCACCAATTTATTGGAAAAAACCCTTAAAATATTATTCTTGCCAAACCATATTCAATAAAACAACATTTTTATCAAAACATAATTTTCAAAAACCATTTTCCATAATCACCCAATCCACTAATTTTAAAGTCATTTTAAAATCCAACAATAAATAAAATTTCAAAAAAATAAACCATTTTCCCCAAAAAACAAAATTCATCAAAAAATGGGTTTTAATCAAGATTCACACATCAAAATCATAATAAATTTCAAGAAAAATAATTTAATCTGAAATTAATCCTTCTTGTTCTAGAAAACAAGAGATGAGATAGAAGACACTTACCTTGCAATTTGACAAATTCGACCCACTGCACAACCGCACACCAAATCTGAGTGAAACCACCACAAAATCACCATAGATCCATTTACCTAACATTAAAAATCCCAAATATCACCATTTTAGGGAAAAAAAGCATGGATATACATGTGATGATGTAGATCTTGAAAACCACAAGAGGGAGAGAGAGAGAGAACTAGATCTAAAAAAACTAAGAAAATCCAAATAGAGGATACTTACTGGAGGATAATCACCTTTACTGCACAAAGAAAATACTTATAAACACCCCCAATATTACTATAAGAGGTTTCCTAACCCTTTAGAAGACAAAATACCAAGTTGGGTTGGAGTGGGATAGAAAATCGGTGCTTTAAGGTAAATCCTGAGTTACCCTATATTTAAAAATCCGATTTTAATTCCCCTTATAGTTAACTCACATAGTTAGACAAACCATGTAACTGATACAGTCCCAATGAGTTACCCACATGGTTACCTCTCACAGTTAGAAAAACTGTGCACAAATTATGTAGAACCCACTGTCTCAAGTTTCATATCTTACCTAGGCTCGAGACATGGTTTTGAAACTATGCACCTTAACCGTGGGCCATCTCCCATTGCATCTCTATTTACTTTCATTGATACTTGAGTTTGTTTCAAGGTTTCCACTAATCGATCACCCTTAGAAAAGCTTTCAAACCTTCTCAAAACCCTTCCAAACTCCCCCAAAAAATTACTCAACCACCTTATGCATGTAGAAAAGGCATAAAAAAGGTTACATGCATCAAATTGGGGGTACTACATTTTCCCCACCATTATAATTTACGTCCTCAGAAATTATAGAAACAATGCTTTGCCGAAAGAACTCGGGCCATTTCTTGGCCATATCTTTCTCACACTCCCAAGTCTCAACCTGAATCTGAACATGTTGCCACAAAACCCGAACTAGAATGATTCTTTTACCATACAACACTTTCTCTTTCCTATCCACAATCTGCAATTGCATATGAACTAAAGAGGCATCCAACTGTAGATAAAAAATATCCCAATTAATCACATGGTCATGATCCTGAAGATATTTTTTCAATGGAGACACATGAAACACATTATTCACAATAAAGAATCATTGTGCAGAGTTAAATCTATAATCCACAACTCTAACCCTCTCAAGTATATCAAAAGGCCCAATATATCTCACATATTACTTCCCCAAATTCCCAAATTGACAATGTCCCAACCTTGGAGATATTCTCATGAAAACTTGTTTTTCCACCTCAAATGAAAACAACTATCGATAATGGTCCCCATACAATTTATGACGATGTTACACCATCGACATTATTTTCCTGATCAACATAACCTTATTCTTCGTCTCTTGGTCAAGGATCAACACAACCATAGAAGTTTCACCTATTTCCACCCAACATAGTGAAGAATGACAGAGACTCCCACACAAATCTTTAAATGGAGCCATGCGTATAGAGGCCCAATAACTTTTATTAAAATAGAAATCTAGCAATAGAATGTTCTCCTCCCATGGGCCTCCAAAATACATCACTCAAGCCTGCAACATAACTTCTAATGTTTTTATATTCCTCTTGGATTCCCCTTCTGTCCATAGATGATATACTATGATCATTGTCAACTAATACCCAATGGCTTGCTGAATGGATTTCCAGAAATGAGATGTGAACCTTGGGTATCTATCTGATACAATCAAAACTAGTACACCATACATCTTTACCACATTCTCGATATATATGTGGGATAGATCCGCCACCGTATAATATTCATGAATAAGGATGAAATGTGTTGATTTTGTGAGCCAATCCACTTTCACCCATATAGGATCATGCTTCCTAATAGTTCTTGGGATACCTATAACAAAATCCATCATTATCTACTCCCACTTCAATATAGGGATAGTCAAAGACTGCAACATACCTTCTGTCAACTGATAATACAACATGACTTGTTGATAAGTCCAGAATTTATACAAAAACTCATCCATGTTTCCTTTCATACCTTTCCACCAAAAATGTGCTTTCAATTACTTATACATTTTTTGGATTCCAAGATGAGCATCCCGTCTCAAAATCTAGTAATCACTAAATAATTTTTCCTAATAATAAACTGGTATAACCATCTGATTATGAAAGCACAAAACTAAATTCCCATATGGATTCCATCCTTCGATGGTCTACCTTCTAATGAGTTTTGAAATCATAGACACACACTCTGAATCAAACATCTACAACTCTTTAACAAAACCACCCAATTAAGGAACCAAATAGACTAGAAATAAATTGATAAAATCACCTCGATCTTCACATTAAAATCTCATTTCAGCTATAACTGACATCAAATACCACTGATCCGATGAATGTTTCACTACTTGAGCATATGAATTTCTAATTAATTCATCTTCCAATGAATTTCAATTACCATGTGTATAATTCCATTCGAAGTCAAACTTCTAGAGATAATCCATCCGTATCCTCTACCTCAAATTAAAATTTCATTATTAGAAAATATGCTTCATGCTCTTATGATGGATATACATCATGAATTTCTAACCAAAGAGAAAATGAGCCACATTTTCAAAGCATGAACCACTTCCACCAACTCAAAATCATGTGTGGGGTAGCTCTTATCATCCAAAACCACTTTCGTGACCCATACACAACCACATGATCTCATATCATAATAACACACCCAAACACTAATACCGATTCATCGTAATACACCATGTACCCTTTCCCTAGATTTTGAAAAAAAAAGATTGGTGCTGATGTAATATGATACATAAGATCTTCAAAATATTTTTGGCACCCCAAATTCCATTGAAATGTAACATTCATTCTTATCAAAGATTTCATCGGTGAGGATAATGGTGAGATTTCAAAAACAATGATTGTATAATACCCAAGTATACCAAGGAATATTAGTATCTCATAAATATTCTTTGGCAGTAGCTAAGAGATATTAGCCTCTATCTGCATCCACAGAACACCTCACTCAGAAATAAAATGGCCCAAAAAATGTACCTCTTATATCCAAAATTTTCACATTAACAATTTGGAATTCAATATATTGTCTCTCAATATTCCCAACACTATTTCCACGTGTTGATCTAGCTCCATCCTTGTCCTTGAATACACCAGTACATCATCCACAGATACCACCACAAAAGAATCTAGATATCTCTTAAATATATTCTTCATCAAAACCATAAAGACCACTGGTGAATTTGTAAGACCCAAGGGCATGATCACATACTCATAATGTAAATATATACTCCTCAAGGCTATTTTGGGAATATAATATTTTCAAAGCCACAACTAATGATATCTTGATCGAACGTCAATCTTAGAGAACCACTGATCTCCCCACATCTAATTGAACATGACATCAATTCATGGAAGTTGATATAAATTATATATCATAACATGGTTAAGCATAGGATAATCAACACACAAACGAAGAGTTATAACCACCTTTTTAAAAAACTAAACTAGTGCTACCCAGAGAGATGTTCTAGGTTGGATGAACCATTTTTTAACATCTATTCCAACTTCACATTCAATTCCCACAATTTTGTTGGATCTATCTGGGAGGATTAATGTGGGATAAGACTGGTCCCCAGAAGAATATCAATCACAACTCTACTTCTCTTATTTTTAGAAACTCGGATAATTCTTCATGAAATACATCTATAAACTGATCATAAAATTATAAAAAACTACTTCTCCCAACCTCTTCTATATATTCCATAGACTATTCCACTAATTGAAATGATATCAAACCATCTATTGGTTCCAACAAGACTACTACAACCAACTTCACATTTTCCAGTCCTATAAAGAGATGCTTGATGCCATCACCTATTATAAAACTAATCATTCATATATAATAGTCAATGTAGGATTTAAACATCACCAACCAATCTATACCCTAGATTATATCATATGAATCCATATCAATCATTGAGAAGTACCACACAAAGTAAACCTCATCCACAACTATACCATATTCTCTACACATGAAGGCTCAATAATCTCTCTGACCAAGAAGAGTTTTATGTTTTAATACAGAAGGCATAATTCCAACATGAAAACCCAACAAATAAACAAAACAAGAGGAAATAAATGAATGAGAATCAATTATATAAAACAAAACTTTCATAAAGGATGAATTTAAATGATTTTTACCTCACATCATGGATAGTCCCAAATGATCTTCCATCACAACACGATCAACTCCAAACAACTTCTTGCTTGCCATAATCATCTCTTTAATACCTGGTTGAATCTTCCCCTACTGAGGAGTCGTAGTACTCCTAGAATCACCATGACTAACTGAGCTCTTCTGATGAGGAGTATGATGCTTCCCCCATCCTGTTGAGGCATATGACATCTTCAACCCCTAAAGAATGCCACGAACCCCCAAACATAGAGTATTACGACAATAACACAAAAGATACCCCCATATACTTGCAGTTATGACATGCTTGATGCTGTGTCATACAATCCCACATCATGTGACCTATGAAACCACACTGAAAACGTCATGTCTTACTTTGAGGCTTTGAAATAAGATTCATCGATCCTTCTGTCAGATTCTGAGACATACTCCCACCCTAAAAATAATCTTTCCTACTTCTCTTGATCCCCATATTAGAGTTCCCATTTTCCCCCTGGGTACCAACATGTTTCCCCCTCTATCATCCCCTAAGATATCCTTTTCATAAACTACATATCTATTAACCATTTCAGTGTAATCACCTATACATAGCACCAAAATTTTGGAATGAATTTATTACCTCAATCCTAATTCAAAGATCTCCACCTTCAAAAAGGAACTAGCCACCACCTCGGGTAAAAACCATAGTATGTTTATAAACATAGCTGTATATTCCATCATTGATAAGTTCTTCTACCTCAAACTGAATAAATCTATTATGTTATGAAATCTTGAATATATAAGGGTATAATTGTTTGTTAATAAATTTCTCAACACCCTCCTATATCATACCTTGGTCTATTCCAGCATGGAATAACAACTCTTACCATTGTCGTGCAAGATCTTCTAATATGTACGTTGCTAACTTCACCTTGAACTCTGTCAGCATCTTATGAAACTGAATATTAAATTCATCCTATTCAACCATGCCTTCTCCCTTTCTATTTTTGAATCACCCCTAAAGTTGAAGATATTGTTCTTCTAAAACAAAATTGAGTGATCTATATGCCTCAAATCATCACTTCTATTACCACTTTCCATTTCATGGAAAGCATGCACTATGATTTGTACTAGATTATGGTTATCATATGGCTCATGTACAAGGACATCTTCTATAACATCCTCTAGTTGATCTCTATGACACCTACCCAGTTCCATTTCTATCAACACAATAATCTCTATAAGTCTCATTCCCTAACAATTGAAGGATTACAATTTCAAGTTAAATGACATTACAAATATCCCAACCATGCTTAACATAATTTTCATTTTCCCATTTTTAACCAGATTTGAAAAATCCCATGTGTTTTGAAAAGTTACCATTTTTGAAATTACACCACCATTAGCTTTTCAAAATTCAAAAATTGATTTTTTTTAGTTTTTTCAAAAATTGACAATTCACACTACACCTAAATAATTATGCCAATGGAAATATTAAATACTCATGGGAAGTCATTTCTACCATGAATTCCATGAACATATCATCAGATACACCCATGATAATGAGATAAGGATCCTATAAGTTTATCCGAAACACTTATTTACTAAACTCCCTAGTAACATGAAGTTTAGACTAAAAAGGGTTACTTGTGTCCCTTTATGCGATGCATTTCATGTTCCGATAATCCTACTCCTTGCTAGAATCCAAACTCAAATAATACAAAAAAAATGTCAATGCTAAGACCAAACAATTCCTACATTATTTTTATTTCATGGACCAAACAAGATGATACCACTTGTCACATCTAGTCTGACCTCATTAGCTTGAAATGGTGATGGAATGCTACTCAGCCTTAGGTGACATCCCCAATAAACCAAAGGATGGTAATAAATTTTGATGGATTCATGAATAGTGGGGGATGATTTTCCACTTGAAATGAAAAAACCCAACCAAATCTTCCAATACCAAAACAACTACATGATTCAAGTAACAAATGGTTCACAATTCAACAACACAAAAGGAAAAATAAAACCAAACCAAAATAATCCATAATAAGAGTACCAAGAGGAATAATAAACAACAAAAACCCAAGAAGATATGAAAAAACTCCACAAATACACACCAATATTTATGCTCTAAGAATAAAAATACTGACCAAGAATCATGAATCACCACTAAAAGAATGATATTCCTTACCTTTTCCCATTTCTCAGAATACGACATCTTCAAAAGCACAAAAGTTCCATTGAAGGTGGGGAGTAATAATACTCAGTATTCCCCCCAAATGACTTCCCAAATCACACCCCTATGATAGAAATATTGTCATACTTATATAAAATAATATATATAAATCCTTTAAAACATTTCAATAATTAACAAGAAGACAAACACATCCTTACAAAAATAAATTCATACAAATCAACACGATTATAAGGAAATAAACCCAAAATGTTATTACTCAATCCATCTTGGCATAACCAAAGTAATTCTGCATATCTGCATTCCTACCACAACCATAATAAAACTTTTACACAAAAGCTCAATGTTACCATTGATATTGGAACTTCATGTCCAAACTCATCCCCTTTTTATAATGGTACTTCACACCCACATTCCTTCTCTTTGATGGTGGTCCATCATGCCCGCTATCCAACAAATTCAACACATGCTTATACCACATATTCTAATAATAATAAAAATCAATAATTACATAAACCATATAAAAAACATTTTCCAACACCAAATTAACGAATCTTTACCAACAACATTTCATCATAACATGCCAAAGAAATTCAATAACAAATTTAATGAATGATGCCCTTAATAAATTATTCAAGCCAAACCATACTTCAATTAAACAACATTTTTATTGAATCTAAATTTTGAAAAAACATTTTCTATAATCATTGAAGCCACCGATTTTAAAATTTTAATTTTAAAATATAACAAAAAATCACATTTCACAACAAAAACCCAATTTCCCCAAAATCTCCAAATCGTCAAAAAATGGTTTTCTACCAGGATTCGCATTTCAAAATCACAATATATTTAATGGAAAAAAATTTACTATTAAATTATGACTTTTAGTTCTAGAAAAAAATAGACTACATAGAGAGGCCACCTACATTTGGGTTTAGTGAAATCAACCAACCGCACAACCGCACACCAAATCCAGGTGACACCTCCTTAAAATCCTTTATATCCTTTTCCATAACATCAACAAGCCCAAGCATCACTATTTTAGGTAACAGAAGCCCTAGATCTACATCTGATGGATGTAGATCTAGAAAAATGAGAGAGGGAGAGAGAGATATATCTAATGAAATTAATGAATCAACCACGTTATGAGACACACTAGAGGAGAATCACCTTTACAGAACCAAGAAAACCTTTTGTAACACCCTCAAGATCATTGTCAGAGGTTCCTTAACCCCTAAGAGTAGAGAATACCTTGTGGGGTTCTTTTAAGAGATGAAATGGGTGGTTTAGGGTAAATATCGAGTGACCCTATTTTTTAAAACCCCATTTTTAATTTTATTCACAGTTATCTGACAATGTTATAAAAATCATGTGATAATATGTGACTGCTAGTGTCCCAAATGTTGTCCTGCATGGTTACCTCACACAATTAGAAAAACCATGTGCCAAACATTCCCAATCCCATTGTCTCAAGATACATGACTTACTTGGGTTGTTCGAATAGTTTGAAAACCATTCACCTTAACCATGCACTATATACCATGCCTTTACATTTAGTTTCATGGTGACCTGGGTTTGTTTCACGGTTTTCACTAACTGTGATGAAACTGTGAACATTTAAAAAGCTTCTAAACCTTCCCAAACCCTTCCAAACTCTCCTAAACATTACCCTTCCACCTTAAACAGGTAAGAATACATAAAAAGGTTTCATACCTCAAACTGGGGGCACTATAGACAAAAAAATGACTTCCTTCAAAAGATTACATTATACATAAGGCCGAGTTTTACAAATAATAATATATTTTTAAATATTATTATTTAATAAAATAATAAATAATAAATACATTAAATTAAATTTTATAAATAGTATTAAATATGTTATGAAAATATATCGTTTTAAAAAATATAAAATTAATTTATTAGGTTCAAATTAATTACTAATGAAAAAATACTAGTTGAATATAAAGGAAATATTTTGTTTTTATAGTTGTTTTTTCTTAATAAATTAATTTATTAATAATTAGTGAATAATATTAATAACATATATATGTTTTATATTCAATAAAATATTTTTTATATATTTTTCAAATAGATTTGATAAGAATAAGATAATAATAAACTCAATATTACACATAAAACATATATTTTTATGAAGATATTTGTACCGCCTTTTAATAGATAACATATTTTAAATAAAAATTGTGAAACTTTTACAAATATTTTATGTAAAAATAATATTAATAATTAAAATAAGAACATTAAAATTAGTTTATGGTGAATTTTTTGTTAATTTTCTATAAAGTTTCATTTTTTATGAATAGTTCAAAAGGTTGAATTTTAATTCAAAACTGTTTATTCATCTGATTTTTTATGAGGTTAAATTATATTATCTTAGTTGTTTTAAAGAATATTTAGATAAATTTTAATAATATATATCCAATTTAGGTCATTTGAATCAATTTTACCTTGAAATTAGATATAAAAACCTAGAAAACATTTGGACATTTTTACTTTAAAAACTGGCATTGTCATCCTATCTACGAGATTAAATTTAAATTAATTTTTTTACACTTATATGATTAGAATTTGGAAAAATGTTTTTCATATTTTGAATAATAATAATTTATAATTTTTAAAAAGTTAAACATTTTTCTTTACCAAAAATATTAGAAGAAGTAATTAAAATTAACTACAACAATTAAGGTGAAATTTATCTAAATAAGAGACTAAACCTTAATCTTAAGGGACAAAATGAACAAGAAACTTGTATAGGACACATTGTATGAACATATTTCGACAATATACTCCCTTTAATATATTTTTAACCATTATTGGAGCCACTTTAAATTCTAAAAACGTGGGTTGAATTCCCATTTTAAAAATTAAAAAGAGTGCAACTCCTCCTACACAATAAAAAGGCCTCCTCTCCTCCCAGTTCCTCACACCTCTAAAGCCACCTTTTCTTGACCCATATTTACCCAAATAGATCCTATTGTTATATTCTAATACTCTAAGACTCCCCTTATTAATAAATACATTCATGGAATAAATTTTTTCAGACCCCAAAAGGTTACCCAAAGAAGAAGTAACATCTGTCCTCAAACTCTTTAGTTTTATTTCTTTCCCCAATCCCAATAATACCCTTATTACATTATTATATAAAAATATAGTATCCTAAATATAATTATATATTTATATTCTAAATTTTATACCTAAATTTACAAAAAATTTCATTTAATGGGTAACATACATACAATTTATGTATACGAAGAACTACTGCTTTGCGAAACGAATATTGTTCTTTTTTTGTTTACCTCCTTTAATGGATGGGAGTTATGATGGGAAATCTATTTAAATATGTTATATATGATATTTATAATTTATTTATCCTTATAAATTCTTATATAACTCATACTTTCATAGTTTTCATTTTGTGTAAATGCGGTAACATCATTTGTGGAGGTTTGGACTACCACTGGCTAAAAGTGATGTGATTCATTCACACAATTCATGGATCAGATAAAGGGTGGTTTTAATTGAAATTATGCAATAAAAAAACATTTATAACATATTTATGCCATTATATAATTTATATAAATATTATATATATCAGTTTCTTTTTTACAGTTTCACACAAGTAAAAAGTTATAATGTCGTTTGTAGATGTGTGGACTACCACCTACCCAACACGATGTGATTCGTTTTACATAACTAGAATAATATATGTAAGTATATATGATTAAATAATATTCTATTTATGCTATAATTATAATTATTTAAAGATTAATGTTACTTACCTTCTTTCCAAAATGTTCATTGAAAATTGGAAATTTTACTAACATGTATGTACAACCTACCGTCTCCATGATTGTAATGTTGATTAATTTTTCATAAATATATTTACTTATTTGTTTTAATTTTATAATTGATGTATAAAAATTATAATTATTTAATTATTATTATTGTGGAGATTTATATAATGACCCATTTGGCCATAGTTGACCTACTGATTTTGTTTTTGACATATAAACCGAATTTGGTCAAAACTCTTGATGGAAACTTAATTTTTTAATTGGCTGTATAAAAAAGGTAAAAAGTAAAATAAAATTAATTTTTCACTTTTAAAATATTCTTAATCATGTAAATAATTAACACAAGTTTACTATTTAGGAATATAAAGACACATGAGACAAGTCAGACTCACGGTAGGGGATTTTCATCTCACTATTTACATATGTGAGTTAAATGTCTTATTCAACACTTATATATTTTGTGTGTTGTATCTACGAACAATTTTGATATATTATATAATTAATAATTTTATATTAATGGTATTAGAAACAATAATTTCTTGTTATTACTTAATGAGGATTATGATTTAAATTGTTTCAAAGTATTATGAGACACTTTCGAATGTTCAAATATTATTTTCCTTGAGAATAATTTTAACGATATTAAAAAGATATTTCCATTCAAGGAAATTATATAAAAATTGTATAATAAACTTTTTTATTTTATTCTCTTATTATTATTCATGACCTTTATCATGTAATACTGCCATTTTTCACCATTTGGTACTTTAAATATTTTAGAAAAAGTTTTTAAGGAAACTCAACATCAATTATATATTTAGTTATAGAACATGTTTAATTCTAAAAAAACTTATTATTAAGAAATTTTCAACAAATATTATAATATTTTCTAAATGATTTAGTAATGAAAATTTTACTCTTTTTTCTTTTACAAAATTTTTCAAACGAATCTTCTTGTTGCTTTCCAAACAACGAATTTTCTATAAATTTTTACCATGCAAGGGAATGTATTTTTTACCTCATATGACATGTAAGGATTTACTCTCCATAACTTATTTGAATAATAATTTTCATGTTTAATATGATATGTTTTAATGAAATTGTTTTAAAAGTTATTTTCAAAGGAAAAGGTTTTCAAAATTTTTTCAAAATAAAATTATATTTCCCTAAAAAAAATTTAAAAGATATTTTTATAATATTTCTATTAATCAATGACAACAACCATTATTTTTTACACAAATTGGGATATGTTTTATTAATTCCATACTTGTTTTTTTCCTTTGTATTGTTTATCATTTATTAGGATAATTATATTATTCACTTTCACTTACTTGATTCCTTTTTTATTCCCCTTGAAATATTTAATTTCTTATTAACAATAGAAATTTAATTTCCCCTAATTATCTATATAATTTTTCATGTATATGTTTATTTTATAATACTTATATCATTTTGACATACAGTTTTTACTTTGACATTTGTTTTAATTTTTGGGGAAATATTGATAAACCCTTATTCTTTATTTTATTCAAATATTTGATAAGGAATGTTATTTATTTTGATTATTAAATATTAGTAATTCTTTTAAATGAAAATTATAGGTGGGGCCTGAAATTTATATATACCATCAATGCATCGACAAGTTCTCACGAGACATATAAGTTATGAAAAATTAATGGGTTTCAATATGTAGTTTTAAATCATCTTGTGAAAGTTCTTTACAAAATATGTTTTCATGTGCCTAAGACATGATGTCAAATAATTAATAATTTCCTTAATTTTTATTCAGTTATTTGTTATTGATGATATTTTTCATCAATATATCTATGGATACATTTAATTTTAATTTCAATGATTAAATGGAATGTGTTTCAATTTCTTATATTGCCATATTTTTTCCCAAATCTAGTTATTTGAATGAAATGTGTTTCCATTTATTTACATTTCCATTTGATTATTCTAATTAATTCATTATTTATTCTTCTATACTTATCCTTTACTTATCATTTTAGCTTATCCTTATTTTTATTACTTTCCCCAGGATTCTAGGATGTGTACTAAGTAAGATATGCAAGGATATGGTAGATAAGATAAATTTATTATCCTTGAAATAATATAATTATAATGCAATTATTATATTAATTTGTAATACAATACTCGTGTTTGATTATGGTTTACCAAGGATACTAATTATTTCAGTCCTTTGGGAAATGATTTTATTTGGTCTTATGATAATGTAATGGTAGTGACCACCACATCCAGGCTTGATGGGGACAGGTTGCTACATCCCACCTGGATAATCCCATAGTCAAGATAGAAAATACTAAAATTACAGGAGGATAACAATCTATATGAATCTCCACATCATAGTCTCTAGACTAGTAGTGATATATCCATCTAAATGGACAAGATTGATCCGTATCCCAAATTATACTTTCAAAAAGTGAGGGCTGCTCAGGTAACCATGTGTCATGGATTCCTAGGTAGAGTTTGAGTAATACATAGTAAGACACAAGAAATGTGGTTCAGTACCTAACTACTAAATATTGTGTACATTCTGGTGATAATATCATACACAGTTAAATATAAAATAGATAAACCATGCAACCATATTATAATATGACCAAGAACATAGATGTTAAATCAAATATGTCTTGTGTGGTCATGCACTTACCAAGACACCATGAATACTAGGATTAAATACTTTAGATATATATTTGAAGGGGAAATCATAATTATTTTGGAAGTGATAAAGGGATATATATATAAGGATGATGACTTTTTCACTCAGCATATACAAGACATTGAGTTGACATAAAACTTTACAGTTTAGGCTACAAGTCCACCAGGGCCTGAAACCTCTTCAGTTCATGACATAAATCCATCTTACCCTGAAATCATGTTCTTGGTTATATCTTCATTGATGATAAATACCCACTGTCACCTTTCAGGTCAGGCCTCAGGGTCTTCATGCCCCTTCCATTTTCTCAATCATTTTTTCATTATCACACTAGTTGGAACTCCCCCTCTAAGGTAAAAGCATCACATGACATTCTTAAAATTTGAAACTAGATGCAACACCTCAAATGGAATACTAATTATAATTAATAAGGTAGATAATGTCTATAAAAAATTGATCATGAAATCTTGAGAAATAAATTTAAATAAAAAAAATATCACTATCATTATACATGGTATAACAAGCTATAAAATCACATTCAAGAAATCAAGCATCACAAATTGTCTAATGGTCTACACACATATGTGATTGCAATCATTCATGGTGAAAAAATATGTGAAAAATCTTGTATCACAATAATGGAATAAGAGTATATATATAAATAGAATATGGAATATCATCATGTTCTATAGAACCTATACTAGTGACCAAGATCAAACAAAACCTTTTAAGATACTTAGGTATACTCATGTCATAAATTAGCATGAAAGGTTTCATGGGAAATTGGTCATATGTAAAGAAACACACAACAATAGGGTCTATGTATCTTTAACATGCATTAGTGATCATTCCTTTTCCATCAGTTTTGGGCATCATTACAGTGCATAAGGGACCAGTGTCTCCCTTGTCACATTTTAGAATTACATTAGGCATGGTTTCTTTAATTAATTAAGACTTAAGGATAATTAACTAATAAAAAAAAATGTTATTAATAACACATTATAAAATTAATGGTTATTTATTAAATATGGACAACCTCATACAATATCCCTATAACCATGAATAATACCAAAGTGTAGAGTACACAAAAGAACCTACCTCAAACAGACCAACATCTAGAGTATGTACGTCCAATAGCATTGTCTGAGTTTGGTAAGTACATTCATCCTCAATAATTTGGCACAGGGTCCTACCCATGCCCAATAATTCTAAATATTTAATTAATATTAAGTTATAAATAATTAAATTATTATAAAGAACATACATTCAAGGGATAAGGGAATACTTTATGAAAGACTTACAAAATATCCCAGCCTAGCTAGAACAGTGACCAACCACCCATAGATTGTTTTTAACACACTTCTAACATCATTGAAAAAAAATCAATAACACACTATAATAATACAAAGGAAAATTTAATATATTTAAATTGGATCATTTATAATAAATTAACCGAGCCATATACCATAACTGCAATATCATCCAACAGAGTTCTACCACTTTTTCCACACTTATGATTCTATGTTGAGAGAAAAACCCAAATAAATTCTATGTTATAATGGAAAATTATACTCAACTCAACCCAAAACCATACAGGGGATCAAAAAGAGACATAACCTTAATGAATCACCCAAAAAAATTTATTCATCATCATGAAACATTCTTTATCCATGTCGACCGAATTCCCCTTCATTATCGAATAAATCCATCATGATATGATTGAATTTCCATCCATCTGTATAATTTAAAATAAAACAAAAAAAATCAATGATCAAGTAGATATAACAAAAGAGGTTTCAAGGATAACTATGACATTGAAGGAACATAATGGATAAAAAATACCAAGAGGATAACCCAAAACATATGATATCATGATTAATTAGTAAACAAAGGGGAAAGAGGCTATGATTAAATAAGAATGGATGTATTCACCTAGATTATCCAATGATTTATATCTTGATTTTCCTCAAATAAAATGGAAATCCTATACGTAGGAGGATAGGATTTTAGTACCTAATCATTATCTTAAACCCAAGACAAGTCATAAATAATATAGGCATCCTCAATGTCTAAAAATACCAATGATTCTATAAAAACTAGTATTTACATCCATAAATTATTATATATATTTTGATGAATATTAATTATATGTAATAAAAAATCACACAAGGACCACAATGGTTCGGTGTCTTTGGAGACTAGATATATAATATTCTTATTTCTGGAAAGATCTTAAACATCTACCATAAATATATTCCCATATATTATTTTTCTTAAACATACCCTACAAAAATCCATTAAACATAATTTGAGGAAATGAAATATAATAAATTTTATTCTTAGATTCTTGGTAAGGGTAAAAAATGGAGATATCAATGATCAAATAAGAATAAAATGATTGTAAGGTTTTTAAAACATCAAAATAACATATATAAACCATTCCATTCAAATCATAGATCATAAACATGATTCTTAGAATAAATCATGGTACTTTATAAGACATGAATAAAAAAGTAATCAATTAACATGAGACATGAGATCATAATATTAGCATAAAATATTGATTTTTGGAATACACATAAGAATAGAAAATATTATGTCATGATTACCAACAAGGAAATTAATTACATGTTAGGCTTGGAATAACCAACCATGTACCTAACTTAGGATTTGGATAACCTCTTATGTAACTTATTTTGAGATTGGGGAAACCTCACCTGTACACTATTTTGGGCATGGGATAACCTCCATTGTACCTTATTTTAGGCTTAGGATAACATACTATATAACCTTGGGATCATATAATAACAATCATTATAAAATTTATTTGAGGTAGATATAGGTGTTATCCATCACATATTCTATACATTTCTGTAACAAAAGATCATATAACATTCATTACATTATCACCTATGAAAATAAATGTGTTCCATAAAAATATAATCATAGCACAAACTATGGAAATGAAATGGGTTTTATAAATATACTTTTATAATATATATAAACCATAAAGAGAATAACAAGGATGATTTAATTATGTCACATCTCTAGTAAATATTAATCCACATAAAATGATTTATCTTAGTTTTTAAATGATTTTAAAAGATCACTTGGAACATTTCTTCAGAAAAATAACATTTTCACATTGAAAATCCAATTTTAAAACTTAAAATTCATAAAAAATTTTAAATTCCCTTTCATTGAAAAATAACATTTTGAAACTTATTAGAAAATAATTAAAATATTGTCTTGTCATGCTGCTGTGAGATTCCATTCATTTGGTACACATTAGAAAATATTCCATTCGATTTTTTGGTAAAAGAAAAAAGAGTTTTTTTTGAAAAAATGACACACATATTCAATTTATATTTTTAATGTAAAACAATGATAAAAATTACTATAAATAAAATTTATATTTGTAAAAATATTATTTAAAACATTTTTTAGAAAACAAAGATATGGATGAAAAATAATTTTTGATCGAGGAGAGAAATAAAGTAAAGAGTTCTTAGAAACATTATTTTGAACTCTTAATTTCATAAATAGAGTAAAATGAATGAAACAAATTTATTTTCAACAAATTACCATAGGAGAATAAACCTCACTTATTTTATTGATATATAGATAATAATATTTTTTTCATATTAATCATAAACATATACAATCCTGATAAATGATGATATTATATCATAAAACACTTACCTCTTTGGTAACATTGAATTGTAAGCCCCATGAAGGAATAAAATTAAATTTTAAAAAAAACATGATAATAAAAAATTTATTGATATTATATGTCAAATAGGCTGTATATACACCTCATACAATAATATAGGTTAAGAATATAACATTTGTCCCAAAGACGAATAATTAAAACAAAAAAATATTATGGATTTGGTAATATTGGGAATGATAATACAAAATAACTAATGAAATAAAATGAATCTTTAAATGTCATGAAAATAAGGATATTTATGATATAAAATTTTAAAAGGTAATTATATACATCACAAAAAACAAACAAGTGGAGAGGATGAAATCTATCTTCCAAACATAAAGTAGAGAGTAGAAAACCCTTACCTAAAGTCTCAAATTCCTCCGCACACATTCTAACATCCTATATAACAAATATAGGTTTATAATGAATATATTTTATAACCATAATAATATTTATTAAAACATATATTATTTAATTATGACCATTTTTATCCATTTATTAATAATACCTTGTTATAATCATGTTTCGTGTAACAAATACTTCATTTTCTAAGTATGTTTTGGCATGGTATTTATTTTCATATTAATTTTATAATAGTTCCATCACCTCAACCATTTTATAAAATGTAAAAAATATCACATATATTCTATACATATGTATTTAAATTAATCCATTAATGTTATAGATAGGAAATCAATGACACCATTCATGGAGACTGTAGAATATAAATACCCATGAATATTATTTCCATTTTCTCAAAGGATTAAAAAAAATAAAGGTAAATGTTATATTACGTTTAAATATTAATTTTTATGTCATATATATTACATATATATTCATTAAATTTACCCTTATTACCTTCTATATAATTTCTATGGAAAAAATGATTCACATCGCTATGTGAGGTGTTAGTCCTCCGCACACACGAGCGATGATATCATATTCTGATTGAATAGAAATTAAGAAGGTATTTGTGATGTTATAATTGTGTAAGTATAATTATATAATAAATAAAATATAAATATTTTAAATCAGTCATTATATCTTGCTTTGATATATGGTGATTTAAAAATAATTTCATTGGTACATGAGGTGGTAGTCCACCATACACACAATTAACAGTTTTAATTTCCATTTGATGGAAGTGCAGATGGATATAGGTTATTAAATTAACATAATAAAATCTCAGTATATGTTATATATATATTTTTATTATATTGGAATTAATATTAAATTAATAAATGTGGTATGATAATAATTAAAATTAATGAGTTTAGTGATCACAATTACATTCTCTTAAAACAACCCCCTTCGGATCACTTATCAAGAACCATATAGTTTTTTATTGGGATAAATAGAAACATTAAAACATATCTATGAAAGTTGGTTATATATTATTTCATTTTTGGGTTAAGCCAAATGGCCTTATAGGTGTTAATAAAATAGGGGAGGAGGTGGCATTTTATAATGTGGGAGGAGTGGCATTTTTATAAATAACCAAAACTATTCAATAATTCAAGGTCACTCTCACCCCAAGTGCCTCAAAAATTCATAAATAATTTTTATAGGGATGATATGGTCTAGAAATATTTCCAAAACACATGTTTTAAAATTTTTTTTCCTTAACTTTTACATGTTCTTACATTTATCATTTTAGTTTTCACTATGACAACTATAATTTATATCTTCATAATTTATAATTTAGGATAATAAATAGATTTATGCTCATCAAAAAATTTATAGCCACTTGTTAGAAACATTAAATATAATTTTTAAAATAAAAACCTTATGTGTGTTGAAAATTAATCTTAACAAAAACACACTAAACACGCAAAACCTAATTTTACCCTTTATTATGGTAATAATGGTTTTAATATTTATAGGTCAATATAATTATCATAAAAGAGACATTAGACCATGAATGGAGTATGATTTATATTTTTAAATTTATACAAATAACTATAAATGGGATATAATTTTTATAAATATAAAATATTATTGTAAAATATTATTTATTATAAAATAACTGTAATTCCAATTTTGACAGTATTCTTAAAATTTTCCTTAAAAATTTCAAGAAAAATGTAGAATACAAATATATATTTTCAAACCAATATATTGATTTATATTTATCTAAAAAATTATGTAATTTAATAATTAATTAAATTTATATAACTTTAAATTATTTTAATATCATTTATTTTATTTTTCTATTAATTAAATAGTTACTGTGTTCATGTTTATTAAACTTTTAATTTAATTATTTTATTAATAAAAAGTAAAAGAAAAAAATTCTTAAGAAATTAGTATCATTATTATAAAAGTGGACATAAATATACATTCACATGTTTATTTTTTCAAATGTGAACATATTATTAAAATTCTAATAAAAGTGGGAGATATTTTTGAATTGTTTATTAAGTTAAGTTTATATATTGGTAACTACCTTGGAATAGTTTCCAAAAAGATCATAAAATTAAGGAAAAATTAATAAGGGTAAAATTATATCTATAAATTTGGAATTTAACATGTTTTTAAGTCATTAAAATCCTTTTCCTTTTAGTTTAACCGCCTAGTAAACCTGTTTTAACCATAACTGTCATAATTATTATTTTTGTATTTTTAAAATTAATTTTGACCTATATTAAGTTGAAAAAATTATATAAAATTAATTATGATTGTTATAAATATATATATTATTTTTACAAATTTCAATAATAGAACTGACAAAATTTAATTTAAAATTATACCCATATATGCGATGAATTTTTTTTCTAAAGAGAGAATTTTCGTAAGTAAAGTTTGTTTTAATGTAAAAATTAAATATGAAACTTATTCTAGTAATATAAATTAGATTATAAATATTTAATTGATATAATTTTATTTATTATTTTTTTAAATAATTTATAAATTTTAATTTTTTTTAAATAAAAATGAAATATTTTAATAAAAATAATTATTTTTAAGAATTCATTGAAAAAATAATCTTTTATAAAAATTCTAATAAACTGAACTCTGAGCAAATTTTGAAAATTTCATTCTGAAAATTATGCAATTATTAAAAAAATTATTGAAATATTTTTAAAAATAAATTATATTATTTATTCCCAAAAAGAAATATAAATTATTTTTTTAGAAAAAGTTATGTTTAAAGAATAGAAACAATTTACTAAAAATTATGTACTTTTTTATAAATCAAATTTTCATATTTAGAAAATTTATATTTAAATTAAAAATGTCTCCATTCCTATTCATAAATCAAATTTTAATGCCTATGTTATATTGACCATGTTTAAATAATATTATTGATAATATATTATTATTCATTAAAACTGAGTGTTACGTATAACAAAATTCATCAATAAACATATTATAATTTAAAGAAAACAATACTTAAAATATCATGGTGTCACATTATCCCCAACCCATAAATAAATTTCATACTAATAATTTAAAATTGATCTTTATAATCAAGGGGTTTACATTTGAAAATACCTTCATAGAAAACTCATATCATTAAATGGAAAATATAAAATACTATTGAAAAGTGTGAAAAAAAATTACAAAGTTAATCACATAACTTGGATCCAAAATAGGATGAAATCAATGGGGAGTAAAAATATGGGCATGGAAGTGAAAAATATGGCCCAAATAGAAATAGAGAATGATAGAGAATAAGGTCAAAATAAAGTTAATAACTAAAAATCCATAAATCCATGATGAGTTAAAAGACCATTGATTCAATAGAAATGAAAGTAATAGGTTAAAATTTTAAACTCAATATCCAATTTTCAAATGTTGAGTTACTTTTTTACAATGTTGATATATAACACCAAAAAATATACCTACAAGATATATTTCTATTTCATAAGAAAAATCTTATCTTTTGGCCATGCTTTGATAAATTTCATCCTCTTTTTTTACTCCAAGAAATAAAGAAAAATCTTTTAGGTATAAAGAACTAATGGATCACAAGATCCATAATATAATGATAATTCATTCCATTATTCCCTAGATTTATCAAAACCGATATGATTAGGACATATTATCGAGTATGCCTAAATATTCATATGGTGAAATAATACCTCAATCATTAACACCTCATCTAAAGTTCAAATTTAACAAGTCCATAAATGGTTAACATAAATACCCTTCTAAAAACCATAAATTTTTTAAAAAAAATTAACTAAATTTAATTTTAACATAAACCCTCTAAATGTCATATAATAGTTATTAATTATCACATACCAGGAGTGTGAATACTTTGGTCATATGTTCTTGAAAAACGATGTAATAACCAAAATTACCATAATGTATCAATAAAGGAATACAAGATTCATCACTACACAAGTAAACTATATATTATTTAAAATATTTCTTAAATATAAAAAATTTGTAAAATCCATCAATGATAACATAAAACACTTTGTCATAAAATCATTAATTATCTCCATGGTTGTTAACACTATCCAATTTACCTTATCCATGTTAATAATATCTTTATCCCAACATAATTATCTCAAAATCATGAACATATTAATGCATATATTTCACTAAATCACGTGTTTCTATAAAATTTCATTTTTCCATTAAGTCTCTATTCTTGTTCATCAATACCATTAAACATATTATTTCACATTGTTAATGCAATACTTCTACATAAAATTCCTTATATATTTCCCCTTTATTGAATTCTAAAAAATAAACACTTCAATCACTCTACGTTGTTCATAAACCATTGACTAGGCTTCATCATCTTATTCCTTAATATCCCACTCCTTTCATATATATTTTTTAGTATCTTTATCATCAACAAAAAAACCAGTATTTGTACCACCTTTATGATCCTCTTATAGAGATTTCCACCATAGAAAATTATTTTAATAATGTCCATAATTTACACATTTATAAAATTAAACTATTGAGGATGCCTTAGGGAAACCACTATTATCATCCATTTCATTATTCAAACATTTCATTTTTCATTAGAAATAAATTTATTTTTGTTTTTCCTCTCTACACAAAAAATATTATCATTACTTTGTGGCATCCTTCAGAGTGATTCTTCCTACCTTTTGACATGTAGGATGTTTAAATTAGATTCATCTATGTTCATTACCATATGAACATTCATACAAGTTCACATTTCTCCGATTTTATGCGTTAAGAATCTCCCAGAAGTTAATATCATTAATTGAATATCGATATATCTTATTATGTATAATAAAAATATATTTCTCTCTAATAATTATAAATTTTAGTTTCTCATAATCACCAAATTTCCCATCAGATTCAGTGATAACACGATTCTTTCTAATTCCATACATTGTCTAAAGGTAAAAATAATCATATTAGAAATAATAATCATAGTGGTAAACCAAATAATAATGAAAATAATTTAAAGGATATCTAAATCAAGACACTGTATTTTCTATCTATGGAACCTTACGTTTACCTTGTTCCAATCATGGTCATTATTCTAATCCTATATAATGGTCCAAAAGATGTTGTGAATTTACAATGAATATCCCTCTGGAGTTTCAAACAATGTGTGTAGCAATGCTCAATGTCATGTACCAGGTGATGATTGAGTCTAGTTAAATAGACAATTTTCAAAGTTATTACCCCTATGTACATCTATACTAGAGACACATGAACTTTTTGTATCAATAAAGTGATGTAATATCTTGGAAACCACTCACTCTATAACTTTCCAAAATTTCATGACAATTTCTTATACTTCCATTCATCCATAGACTTAACCTTAAACATATTCATAGAAATATCCTAAGACATATCACTAGGGATATAATAAATTTTTTCTAATTAAAGTTTCTAATGGTTAAATAAACCATTATTTTGATACCAACTATAATGAACATGGATTTACATACATAAATATTACAACCTTTTTATTAATATTCAATACATGTCACAAAAACTCACCTAAGGGATATAATGTTCTACTGTTCTTGGAAACTAGATAGAAAATTATATTATTTCATGAAAGATATTATACATCCACCATAATGGTCTTCCCATATAGTATTATTCTTAAACATGTCATACTTAAAACCTTTATTCATAACCTAGGGAAAGGAAACATGATAAAGGGTGATATTAAATTCTCAATAATGGTATAAAAATGGAGATATAAATGAGATCATAACAATAACATGAGTATAAGGGTATGATTATATGAGAATAACATTTTAAAACCATAACTTTTATATCATAGATCATAACCATGATTCATGGCCTAAATATTGGTTGTTCATAAGACATGAATAATAATGGAATCAAAGAACATGCGCCATTTTATCATAACATTGGGATACAATATATAAATTTTTGGTATAAAAATAAGTATAGAAGATCTAATGGAAAGGAAACCCACCAAGACATGAAAAACATGTCATTCTTGGGATAACCACCTTTATACCTACTTCGGTCTTGGGATAACCTCTTGTGTACCCTATTTTGGGCATGTTATAACCTCCAATGTAAACTTTAATCTCATACAACATTAAAAATTAAAGAATAAATTAGAGGGAGATATAGGTTCCACCCATCAAATAATCCATACATTTTTATTCCATAAGATCATAGAACATTCATAATATCATAAACCATGAAAATAAATGCGTTTCATAAACATTTAATCATAGCATAACCTGTGGAAAAGAAATTGGTTTAATAGAAATAATTTCATCCAAGATATAATACATTTAGAGAATGAATTTGGATGGTACAATGGGATCATATCCCTAGTAAATATTATGTAACATCAATGTATGTTATCTTAGTTGGAAAATTATTTATCTAGATCACATGGAATATTTCATGAGGAAAATAACATCTTCACTTTAAAAATGACTTTTTTATACTAAAAATTCACAAAAAAATAAAAATATATTACTCCAAAAAAAACTTTTGAATCTTATAATGGATGTTTTAAATCAACATGTTTTCATGATGTTAGGAAATTACATTCATATCGTACATATTTAAAAAATATTTTTTTAACAGTTTTTGTAAAATCCAAATAGGCCTTGTTTGGAAAAAAGAATTGATGTTTCCATTTAAATAATTGAAAAATTTAAAAAAGAGGGAAATATCGTTTAAAAATCATTATAGATTAATAAAAACGTTTTTTTAAATATTATTTTTATAAAACATGGAATTGGAAGAAAAATTATTTTCAATTAAAGAGAGCAATAAAGTTTGGTTTTCGTAAAACAAATTCATTTGAACTCTTTAGTATTTTAAAGAGACAAAAATTAAAGCAACACATTATTTTTGATGAAATTACAAGTGTAAAATAATGATAATGATTTTATTTTTAGATGGATCATAATATTTCTTCATCTTAAGAATAAAGATAGATAATCTTGATAAATAATGAGATTATATCCTAAAACACTTACCATTTTGGTAACATTAAATCATAAGCCCCATGAAAGAATAAGATTAAATTAAACATAAAATATCATGAGAATAAATAAAATCATTATATTACAAGTCATTGGATATGTATATAGACCTCATAAGAGAAAATATGTTCATATCATAACATATGTCCCAAAGAAGACAAATTGAGAAAAAAATCCCTTACAACTTTGGTAATCATCTAAATCATAGGCCCCAAAAAAACATAACATCCAATGAAAATTTAAAAATAATGAAAAAACTTATATTCATGATATAAAAATTCAATGTCAAAGTAAATATATCACATTAAAGAAACAAGTGGTAAATATGGAATAAGTTTGCCAAAAATAAACGAGTGACTACAAATCCCATACCTTTAGTATACACTTTATTCATACACCTTCTAACCTCCTGTATAAAAAATACAAGCTTCATATATATATATATATATTCTAGAGCCATACACATATTCACCATACCATATATTATTTAAATATCACATTTTAATACCTATTTATTAAAAATTCCTTGCTAAAATCATGTTTCAGGTAATAATTTTTTTATTTTCATGTTTTTTTGGTTTGATAAATTTACATTGATAACTATTACATAATATCAATAATTTTATCCATGATATAAATATAATATTTTCTCATTATTTGTTTTATTTATAGTAATCCATTAATGTTAGATATAGAAAGTGAATTACATTGTTCATGGAGATGGTCAGTCATACGTACGCAAGAACGATGTTTCTATTTTCTTGATGAAAGAAAAAAGTAGAGGTAAATAATATATTACCTTTAAATAATATTTTTTATGTCATATATATAATATTTATTTATTAAATTTACCCTTATTAACTTCCATATAAATCATAACTAAAAAAAATCACATAACTTCATGGGGCGGTAGTCCGCCGTACATTAGAGCGATGTTATCATATTACCAAATATTAGATAGTAAGATGTTATATCTGATATTATTGATAATAAAGTATAATAAAATAATAAATATCATAATAAGATGTTAAATCCATCATTATATCCATCTGTTAGAGGTGGAGATAGAAAACGAATTACGTATGTTCGTGAGGTGATAGTTTATCATACACATGATTGCCAGTTTCATTTTACATATGTTGGATGAAGAGATGGATATATATTATTAAATAAAAATAATAAATTTTATTATATTTTATATACTGATGTTATTATATTTTAATTAATATAATAATAATAAAGGTGCTATAAGAATAATTAAAAAGAAATAGTTTATTGAAGACTATAACCTTTGCTTATAACAACACCCTCTGGAACTCTAACTAAGGTCACTAAAACTATTATTTTGGGAAAAAATAATATTTATAATGTTTCTATTTATGTTCAGGATATATTTTTTAAGGTTTTTTTTCATGAAAAGTGGATCAGGAAGTGTGTATAAGTGACAAGAGGAGTTTTCCCTTATAATGGGGGAAGAGGGATGTTTTTGAAAATACCAAAAGCTATTAAATATTGGGAGGTCACTCTCACCCCATGCACCTCAAAAATTCAAATATAATGGTTTAGCAGGATGATATGGTCTATCCACTCCTCTAACAAAAAAACAAACATATTTTTTAAACTTTTGGTTACATAAATTTTATGTTTCTATACTTTTACACTTTTTATTTTCATTATAGTAACTAATATTTTTATCTATAAAATTAATCATTTAATTATATAAATAAAATGAGCCTTATTAGATAATTTTTACCTACTATTAAAAATATGTAATTCTAGTTTTAAAATAAAGAAACACATAGGAATGGAAAATTAATTTTAATGAAAGAAAAATAAATAAATGAATCCTCATTTTACCCTTTAACACGGTAACCAAGATTGTAATATTTATGGGTCAAAATAATTTTTATAAAATGTAAATTGGTACATGAACGGACTGTGGTGGATATTTTTAAACACATATAAATAATTTGGAATTGGATTGGAAATTTTGGAATTTTAACTCATCTTAAGAAATATTTTTTAATATAAAATATCATGACTGTTCATTTTGACAATATTGATTTAATTTGACATTAATGATATCAAGAAAAAAGTGAAATTAGAATATATTATATTAAAAAATCTCTATAATTTTATGTCTATCTTCAAAATTAATTGAATACAATTATTCATTCCATTTTTATAAATTCTAATATTTTTTGTATCATTTATTTTATTTTTCTATTAATTAAATAATTTTTATGTTAGATTTACTTAATAATTTATAGTATTTATATTGATACAAAAAATTAAAAATAAATTATTTCCATGAAATTAATCTAATTATGATCAATTTTTCCATCAATAATCATACACATATTTTTCCCATATGTAAACACATTATTGAAATTTAAAAATAAATTTGATGACATTTGGTCATTTTTATTTACAAAAATTATTACGTTGGAAACATTTAAGGAACAGTATCCCAGAATAATATAAATATAGATAATTAGGTAAAAAGGGTATAAATATGTACATCCAATTATAATTGGAAATGATTTTAGGTCACTTTAACCCTTATCCATTTAATATAACCCATAGTAAACACGTTTAAACCTTAATGATGAATATTAATTTTGTACTATTTCTACTATTTATGAGGACAACAAAATTAATTTTAACTTATTAAAAATTAGAAATTATATTTGATTAATAACATTTATTTATTTTTTACAAATTCCATTCACAGAAATAGAAAATTTTATATTAAAATTAAACCCACAAACGTAATGAAAAAACAATTTCCCAAAGATAAAATTTTCATAAGTATAGAATGTTTTAATATCAAAATTTTATTTTAAATTGATTCTAATGATATAAATTGAATAAATAAATATATAATTAAACAAAAATTTCTTTTGAAACATTTATAAATAAAGTGGAACTTTATAAATGCTTTAAAGAGATATTTTTTAATAAAAATCAGCAATTATCACTATTAACTGAATAATTATCTTTTGAGAAAATTCTCTAAAATTTACCCTAAGTTAAATTTGTAATGTTGATTCCAAAAATAAATTTATTTTTTTTCAATTAAAATTTATAAATGTGTAAAAAAATAATTTTGTCACTTGTTCACAAAAATCAAAAGAAATCATTCTTTTTAGAAAAAATATTTTTAAAAGCATGTAAATACATTACTAAAATTTATAAACTTATTTTTAATTATAATTTATTTATCTAAATACATTATAAATAAATTTTTTAAAAAATATATTTCAATTCATACATAAAAATTAAAAGGCTAGGTTATAACAGTAAAGTTTAAATAATAATAATAATAATAATAATAATAATAATAATAATAATAATAATATATCATGTTTCATTAAAACTATGTGTCATGTATAACTTAGGCCATTAGGGAAATTAAACATATATAAAAAATAACATAAAATATCATGGGGTTATAGATCCCCTTTCTAATTTATATCCATCATGACCTATCAGCCAGTAGATGACAAATTAGCTAGCAGATGGCCTATCGGCCACCCGTTACGGGATTTATGACTAGTGGGTGATTCATGCTAGGCAGCAGAAATTCTGCACGACTCATCAGCTTGCTGGTGAGTACTAATAGGGTGCATGGATTCTTATGACCCCCACTAGATAGCCATTAGAATCTATATATTAGTTGGTAGCTATAGTAGAATTGTTGGCTACCCCAGGACACCACTTCTAAAAACATTACCTTTAGGAGAAACCCCAATCTTTCATTCAAGTCCTAAAGAACCTATTTAAGATAGTTAAACATTCCACATATTGATTCGATTGCCATTTCTCGAAAAATTAATCAACAAGAATTGAATTTAAAAAATGATCCGAAATTCAAAACCCATAACAATGAGGTTTGTTATAATCTCCCCACCATTGTGCATCATGTATTCAAGAAGATGTGGTAGAATTTGAATCACACCACCCAATCATCCTTGATCACCATTTATATAGATTTTTCTACATCCTATCCTTGAATTGTTACTAACCACCTCAAATCCATGCTCATTTATAAATTTATGTCATGATCCTGCTATATGACACTAAGATCATACACTAAAATCCAATCTAAAATATTATTTTCCTTAAAAATTGAGAAAAAAGATCACTGCTACTATCAAAATATACACAATGATGTGTGCTCAACTAATTTTTCATAAATCCTCCAGGTTCTCCTCACAATAATAATCACTATATTAAATAAAAATTTCTATAATATAATAACACGCCCAATGGAATTCAGTTCCATAATGATTAATCAATCCCAAAACATAGGTTAATAATTGAAACCAAACTTCATTCCCAAAATTAAAATGAACCGATAGACCTATACCAACCCAACATAACCCAATCATATTAACCCTTCAAAGAAATTATATAATTTTTTTTAACACCTCAATGATACAATATATGATGAGCTCAGTGTGATTCTAACCCTTCACATTCACCTTTATGTAAAAACCTGAATCAGTGCACTTCAGGCTTACTACCTACAAAGGTGCTTGACCAAAAAAATAAACACTACACAAACCAGCTATTTTTATACCTAAATCTTCATAGAAAGTATTAAATATATTATAAATATTTATTTATGTTTTAGACAACTTATAATAATACTCTATCATTCATTCACCAACCATTTTCACAAGTCATGGGGCTCTCAACCATACACCAACGCACCAACAACTAGTCTTTCTCATGGTATGCAAAAATGTTTTTTCAGAGACAAAATTTAACATATATTCTTTATCCAGATCTAAATTTAATTTTTTTTATGAATCCATCATAGAACCATATATTCTTGCGGACACCACACATCAGTCTTATAATGTCACCTTGACTCTCCAATAGTCATTCTTAAGAAATTCAATGAGAATATCCCAGGTAGATTCATTCACCCATGACAAGATCAGTGTTCTCTACCAAAAAATTATCCTTATTTTCACCTCATAACACATACATCATTCTACTTGACCCCAATTAGTCCATCACTAAACACAATTAATAAGCATTATCATCTATCCATACACAATTTTAGTGCCAAACACCATGAACTAGGTACACTTGGATTGCTGAGAACATAGTTCACTACATCCAATGATCCATTTTTTATGTGAATAATGTTCTTCCACAACATAGGTTTTCATTTTGACCTCTAATTAGATTAGTCTCATCCCCTCATTAATACCACTAATTCAAACCAAGATATTACCAATTGAATAAAATATATAGGTTGATTTCATAAGGTCACCCAATCTATTTTCTATGTCATAATATCCCATTGATAAATGACATCACACAACATCATATTCGTCACCAAGCCCTATTATATTCACACCAAACACGTTGAATCCGAACTCTATGGGTGAACCTGAACTAATAAAAGTTAGTGACCTTCTATCACTAAATCATCCAGGCATTTCAAATGGACATGAAACATTCTCAACAGTTATCTCATCACCCCTATTCATCTATTTAAAATGACCTCATCAAATTAAATAATGAATTCTAAGACATTGAGGATTTACCAATAGGGTATGAAAACACCACCCTTACTCCTATTTTTTCTAATTATTACACAAATCATGAGACACCTAGCCAAAATGACTTGTCATTATCTATTTCCAACACAATATAGAGTAGTCCCACTTAACCGAGAACTTACAATGTTCTTATCTATAGAAAAATTGTTGATATCAAGTTTCACTTTGAACCAAACTTCACACATGTGTTATATCAATCCATTTATCTTCCATATAGATAATCCATCCTTGGTCTAGACACCTAGAATCTTTACTGAGTATCAAATAAGAGTTTCATTTTCGACTAACAATTATGGAAACACCTAGTTCTACCCTCGATGAAACAGGAGGCCAATCACTTTGAAACACAACCTTCTATCATTTGTACTTTCCCTCAAGGGGATCTACAATCCATGGATGCAAAGAAACTTGAATGAAAATAAATAAATCCTTTCAAGGGTTACTCACATGTATATGGAATTTTATTAAATGAAAAACACTCCTAAAGAATTAACCTTGAATATCCCTATACAAGGATTTTCTTATCTTAGGTTACATTCATGAATCTTGAACACTAACTCAATACTATCCCAAGTCACACTTCTATGGTCACAATGTGTTACACATAACCTACACAATGTTTCATTGAGGGTCTCAAACCATGTAACTCTATCTAAGAGCATCTTGAAAGACATTCAATGAAAAACTCACCCATATAATATTCACATAAGGATAAACATGGTTGGTTATGTTAGAAGAAATTACATAGGGTGACATTTAGATCATATAACATAAAATATATTTAAAGGCTTAATCAACAAGCCTACTCTAATGGATACTAACTTGTAATATCTTGAACATTAATGAATAAAATTCCCTTTCTTTTAATTAAATGTCTTATGGATGTAGAAAACGCATGCACTCCTTTTGTTTTATTATATCCAATTGTATTTAAATAACCATTAATTATTCTTAATATTGATAATATAAATGTTGAATAGTGATCACATGAATAGTATAAAATAGGGTTTTAACAAATACTTTTGACAAAGATAAAGGAAGTGATGGCCTCAACCAGTAGAATCCTACCCTATAAAGCCCATTCACCATATCTTCTAAGGGAGATAACATTTCAGGGATTTACCATATTTAAATCCCATGTCTATATCCAATAACATAAGCATGATCTAAACCATTTATGGGATAAGTTCAAGCTCATCGATATCACAACCCAAACCATGTTCACCAAACAACCCCATGAAATCCCCACCATCACACACCATACTCTTATGGTGTATAGTTCTGTAATAAAAGGATATGTAACAATAAAATATAATTATTATTATGTGCATTGTTTTTGTATAGAATAATGAATATACTTTCTTTTTTTTATTTTTACTTTGTAAATGATTTTTAAAGCACAAATAACATTTTTGGTTAATTTTCAAATTCAATTACAAAATTTATTTTGATAAATTAATGGATTTTCAAATTAAATAATATTTTAATAAAATATTATTATTAAATTAATTTTATTAAATATAAATGATCATATAATTTTTATGAAGTCAAATGTATTTTTTATCAAGGCTTGAAAACTGTTTTTGTAGAAAACCCATCAATTTTAAATAAATGTGGGTTCTTAATTTAAAAGTGAAAATTCACATATTTAAAAAATTATTTAGATAAAATAAATATAATTTTTGGAATCATGATGTTGAAATTATCCAACTGTGAATTTTTCATAATTTTCTGAGATAGTCGAAATTTTGGGTTAAAATTAAATACCTTATAAATATATAATTTGTTTAATGACATAACAATGAACCAAGAGTGATGTAACAAATTACTATAAAGGCTATCTTAGGGAAATAATATATTTTAATTTAAAATAATGTAAATTTTAGATTTATTTGAATTATTTTATAATTCCTTAGTGAATCCTCCAAGACATATAAAATATTTTAGGATTTTAAAATCATTTCCTAGAAAGTGTGAGTAACCTCCACATAAGAAATGGAAATATTTTAACGACTTTATTCCTTATAAATTTAAAATAATTTATACCACTCTCCTTTTCCAGAATCTATGGGGAAAAACCATGATATGGTTTTTGGTTTCACAGATTTTAGTGCGTAGGGTCCAAAACCAAAATAATAAAGAATTCCACCACCTTTACATTATAAACCCACCAAAGAACCCATTACTCTTCACTAAATATCATTTAAGCTAGAAAAACTTATTTACAATACTCCCTAGATTCATATTAATTCTCCCCTATGATCCCATGAAGCCTCTCCCAAGCCTTTGGGATCACACATCCAAGTAAGGGATCTTCCACCCTCCCCTTTTATCAAGAATTCATTTCATGTTATGTATATTAATTGATTTTATTTATATGTAGGGATATGATATTAAATATATTACATAATTTCAATTTTATTTATAAATTTTGAGATCCCCTCTCACTATCATTTTCCCCTCTTATGAACCCTTATTTACACCCGTTACCAAACTGAATTTCTGTTAGGGATCCTCACCTTTATCTCTTCCATTCAACTCAAGAACCTTGTTTGAAGTTATTAATTTTAATTTTAATTTGTTATATTTTCATCACTTTATAATAAATTCTATACTATCCATTTGATTTTATTTTAATTAGGGATCATTTATCCTCCCCCATTTAGACCCTTACCTATGTCGTTACTATGCTGAAACTTCGTAAGGGATTTATCTCTTCTCATTTCCATTTCAAGCACTTAATTTTTATTATGAATCTTAAATTACATTTCATATGTTTGGATATTATGTTCCATATTCCTAAATATCCATTTTATGTGTAAATGATGAGATCCCCATTTCTCTCTCATCTACCATTTTTATAAATTTATACATGACAACGTTATGCTGCTGAAATTGCACCATGATTTTCCATGAAAAAATCATCATGTAGTGAATACCATACCCATTCCTCTATTTAGGTTATTACCCTTTATTCATATAAACTTATTTATTTGGGACATATATTTATGTATTCAACATTATTGGAGTGTGGAATTAGATGATTATGTTGAATGTATCCATGTTATATGATCTATGTGGCACACTTAAGCATGAGATTAAAATGTTTTTGAAGGGTGTGCCTTGATAGCACTACAATGCATTATATAATGTTTAATATCATGATACGTCATTTTTGGGATAGAGGTTTACCTGATTCCTTTATTGGAATTTTTCCACCATGTTGGGATATGGGTTTACCTGATTTCTTAATGGTAAAGAAGCAATGTTTAAAGTTGTATCCACATTTCTATGTTATTAATATCATGCTATATCATGTCTTCATGTTCATGTTTCTTTTTCACTCCATTTATATACCAATTTACTAAAATTTATTTTCTTCCTCATGTTATTCCATGTTTATTTGATTACTAGGATTATATCTCACCTTTTTATTATGTATGTCCCCAGGTTATCTCATACATTACTATGTACGATGGAATGTTATGGTCAAGTTAAAGAGGTTTTCAATAAATAAGTGTATTTCGTGTTTTGAGTTCTCATGTAATGTTCCTAATCCCCAAATACACTATAAATATCAATCTTATGATTATTATTAATTAAAAATATATGTAATAAATCATTTTTAAGTATGAAATAATGTGTAGGGTCATTATAGTTAGTATTACAGGAGAAGTTTAGTTATTTTCAGTATTCTGATTAGAAAATTCAAGTAGAAGACTTTGGGATAAGAATAAGTACCAGAAAATAATCCCTTAATTTTGGTACATGATAATGGGTCTTTATTCACTCTTGGTTAGACACTCCTTGGGGATATGATTTTGTAAATTCATAATCCTAGAATGAACCACTATTAAGGGAGCAAAAAAACTTCCCCTAAGAACACATGTTAGGAAGTAGATCATGGATAACTTAGATCAAAGCACAGAAATGCATAATTTAAGGAGATAAATTTCATTTTTATTTTATCCTGTTTTTTCATTGGATTCCCCTTTATGTGTTTAATAGTTTAAAATATTTACTATAAATTTTTCATTTTATTCTAGCCAATGGCTGGTAATATGAGTAACCGGGATAACACCTAATGCAAAGATCAATGTGATGAATACTCTAACGCGATGCCCAATCCTATTGGAGTTGGAATCACAAAATTTGTCACGATACACACTTAGTTAACTCAATTTTTTAATAAGAACCTGGATCAAGAATAATGTCCAATCCCCCCCAAGAAAGAACAAGTCATAATCATGATCTTCATGAGACAAAGACCTCTTAATTTCAATGGATCATCTGATCCCTCAACTACTGAACAATAGATCAACCCTATTGACAATATATTCTGTATCCTATAGTGTTAAGAATAAGAGACAGTTATTTGGATACTTATAGTATTGAGGGTGAAGCTGATCAATGGTGGACATTGATAAAAAATATGAAGCCAGAGGAAGAGACCGAGGTAATGGGATGAAAGGATTTAGGGAATATGTTTATAGATAAATATTTTCCCCACACCCTCCATATTAATATGGAAGGAGATTTAATTGAACTCAAGTAAAATGATGATGAATCTATTTGGGGGTATAAAGAAAAATCCACTAGACTTGCACGATACTCCTCTAGTTTTGTTGTTACCCCATAATGCAAGGTTGACCGGTTCTTTGGTGGGATAAAACCAAGCCTACAGAAAGCCCTAATGATCTTTTACATTGAAAGCTATGAAGAGATTGTCTAATGTTACCTAAATATCAAGATAGAGATCGGTGAATCTTAGGGGCGTCTTAGGGATAATAAGTAGAATGAGTACTTTAACTATGGCAGTCTGATTCATAAATCCAACGATGTTGAAAAATTATAGCATCCCACTTTTCAAAAGTTTGGAAAGATAAACCATGGAAATTTCATGAAGGGGATGGGGAAATTCTATACGTATGGGAAGGAAGGTCACCTAGCCAGCGAGTGCCTGCAAGAAAAACCCACTACTATGATAGAGGAATGGAATGCTCAATTTGATCCTTAACACATTGTTAATTGCTAAAACTACAATGAACCAAGGCACATTGCAAATGAGTTCCCTTCACTAAGGGTTTTTAGAAGCAAGAAACACCCTCCAAGGCAGAAAGGGTGAGATTTTTCCATAACTCCCACCAAAGTGAATCTCGCCAATGATGTGGTTATAGGTGTGATGGTTATTAATTCAACAATAGAAAATGTACATTTTGATTTTGATTCTACACATTCTTTTATATACCTAAATATTAGCAGAAAATTCAAAATGTCACCAGAAAAATGTAATTAAATATTTCAATGTAAACATAAAATGGGGAAACTATTGCATCCCATAAATATAACTCATCCCCTATCACAATTTATGGATTAAACATCCTGGTTAACCTCATCATACTTCCCTTGGTGGAATTTGATGCAATTATTGGAATGAACTAGTTTTCACTATATAAAGTCAATTTAAATTTTCGTGATAGGTAAATCACTATCCATATGGTGAATCAACCCATGATTCTATAGAAGTGAAAGAAAAAGGATGAATCTTCTTTAGAACCATCATGTCAAGCCGGTATATTACTTTTGTATGAGCATAAATATATTTCTCAAATGATTGAGTCTAAGGAAGGAACCATCAATGATGAAATTCCTATTTTAAATTAATTCCCTGATGTGTTTCCCAAGGAATTTCCTAGTCTTCCTCCAAAAAGAGATGTTGAATTCCTAATTGATCTTATACCAAGGGAATTTCTAATATCAAGGACCTTGTATATAATGCAAGTTGTGGAGTATGAGGATCTTAAGAAATAACTACAAGAGAATCTGGATAAAGGGTTTATATGCCCAAGTTCTTCACCATGGGGTGAACTAGTCCACTTCTCCATGAAGAAGGATTGGTCAATGAGCCTTTGCATTGAATATCATGAGCTCAACAAAATCATGATAAATATCAAGTATTATTTTTGATGAGTTGATTACTTGTTCGATAAACTATATGGAAAAAAATACTTCTCTATGGTTGATATGCAGTCAATATATCACCAAGTAAAGGTGAAGAAGGAAAATATCCCCAAGTCTACTTTTCATACAAGGTATGGGCAATATGAATTCATAGTAATGCCTTTTCAGACTCATCAATGATCTAGAAATCTTCATGGGCATGAGGAATAAATTCTTTAGAGATTAAATGGAAATGTTTTTTGTAGTTCTTATATATAATATTCTAATATACTCTAAAATCAAGGAGGAGAATATATAGCATATAAGAACTATGCTAGAGACCTTGTGAAAGGAGAAGCTCTATGAAAATTACAACAAGTGTGAGTTATGGTTGAAGTAAGTATCATTATTGGGGAATATCATCACAAGAAATTGGATATTTTTGGATCATTAAAAAAAATAAATTTAGGGGAGGTCGCGGTCGACATGTGTGATATATATCCTTAAATTCCTTGGGTTAGCTGGATATTATTACCGATTTAAGAGAAATTTCTCACGATTTCCAAACACTCTTACTAAGCTAAATCATAAGGGAGTTATGTTTGGTTGGAAGAATGAATCCGAAGAAAACATAAAGGAGTTGAAGAAAAGTCCTTTTACTGACTATGAGCTCACACTACCAAAATGTGAGGAGATTTTCGTAATCTTAAGTAATGTTTCAAAGAGGGGCATGTGTTTTGTGTTGATGCAAAATTAAAAATTCATTAACTATGCCTCAAGGCAGTTAAAAATTCATGAGAAAAACTATCACACACATGATATAGAGTTTGTAGAAATGATCTTTTCATTGAATGTCTAGAGGCATTATCTCTTTGGGGAGTATTTTTAAATATATACAGATCAAAAAATTATCAAATATATATTCCCATAGAAAGAGTTGAATATGCACAAAAATGATGGTTCGATCTCATCATGGATTATGGATGCTTAATCCATTGCCACCACATGAAAGAGAACAAGGTGGATGATTCTCTATGTATAAAGGATCCACCAATTATATCATTGATGAGAATTTAAAATCTTCCAATAAACATTTATTTGATGAAGATGGACATGTGAATAATAAATAAGGGAACATAATAAATCTTTTCACAAAATATTGCTCAACCTTCTCTTTTAGAAAGTTTAATGCATGGATAAAAAGATGACTTGGGAATTCAAAAAAAGGTGGAAACTATCATATAAGGGAAATCCATTGAGTTCAATGTTAATGAATAATAAATTTTAAGATTTGGATCATGACTATGTGTTCCATCAAATCTAGAGTTAATGAAATAACTTTGGATAATACACATAATTTGAATTTCTCTATTCACCCAGGAAACATGAATATGTATTGAGATCTCTAGGAGCACTAATGGTGATATAACATGAATAAATAGATCAATAAATTTAAATCAATGTGCCTAGTATGTCCACAATTGATGGTTGAGAGGAAGATGTCTAAGGGGATGATGAAACCATTACCCATTCCAAAATAGAAATTGGAAAATATCACCATAGACTTTGTCACAAGACTTATGAAGACATCCAAAGGAAAAAATTCTATCTGGGTTATTGTGAATCGTCTTAAAAAGAATACACACTACATTGAAATTTGATAGGATTTCTCATTGGATCAACTGGAACTAATATAAATTAGATAAGTGGTAAGACTGCAAGGATTAACACTATTGATTATGTCTAATCGAGATCCAATAATCACCTTTTATGTTCTAGAAGAGTCTCCAATATGCTGTGAACACTGAGTTGAACCTCATATCAGCCTATCACCCTCAAATTTATGGCCATTTTGTGAAAACTATCTAGACACTTGAGGAGATGTTGAGAGATTTCTCAATAGACTTCAAAGGTGGATGTTAAAAAAATCTTCTTTTTTTGGAGTTCTCATACAAAAACAATTTCCACACAACCATCCAAATGACTCCTTATGAAGCCCTTTATGGAAAGAGGTGATGAACACCAACATGTTGGGATGAAGTTGGGAAATGATAACTTCTAGGTTTAGAAATGGTTGAAGAAATTGTGGAGGAGATTAAGACTATCCAGGACCACATCAAAGTTGCTCATAGTCAACGAAAGAGTTATGATGGAAATCATCTAAAAGACTTAGAGTTTGATGTTGGATACATGTTATTACTCCACATATCTCTATAGAAGAGAGTTATGATATTCGGGATAAAGGGAAAGCTTAGTCCAAGGTACATCAGCCCTTTTGAGATCCTTGATCGCATAAGAGTAGTGTCCTATGAACTAGAACTCCCACTGAACCTATCTAAAGTGCTTGATTTATTTTACATTTCACTCTTAAGGAAGTTCATACCATAACCATCACATGTAATCAATCTATAGGTGGTACCATTGGAGAATGAACCCTCTTCTGTTGAAAATTTGAGGAAGAACATAGATTGTAAATAAAAAGTTCTTTGAAATACAGAGATTCTCCCTATCAAGTGTTTTGAAGAAAAATAGGTTTGAAGAAAAAAGATGAGAATTATAGGAAGTGATGAGGTAGAGTTACCCTCATCTGTTTATGTGTGGGAAAAGTAACTTTTGATGGTGAAATTTCTTAAGGGGGGAAGGTTGTATCTTCCCAAACATTTATGAATCAAATTACCTTTCATTTAATTAAATGTATTATGGATATATAAAAATCACACACTCATTTTATTTATTATATAAATTTTTATTTAAAAGACCATTATGTATCCTTACTATTTATAATAGAGCTTTCGAATAGTTATTACACGACTAGTATAAATATAGGGGTTTTTAAAAAACCTTTTTGACAAAGACAAAAAAAGTGATGACATCAACCAGTAGGATTGTACCCTATGAAGCCCATTTATCAGAACTTATGAGGAAGATATCATTTCTGGTATTTTCTCTAGACCAATCTCAAGACTATATCTAATAACTTAAGCCTGAGATAAACTGTTTATGGGAGAATATCACGCTCATCAAGATCACAACCCAAACAATATTCACCAAACAACCCCATGAATGCCCCTCCGTCAAACACATTACTCTTATAGTGTGTGATGGTGTAATAAACAGAAATGTAACAAGACCCTAAAATTATTATTTTATACGTTATTTTTTATAAAATAATTAATATTCTTTAATTTTTTTATTGTCTCTTTGTAAATATTTTTTAAATAAAAACTAGTATTTTTTGGATAATATACAAATTCAATTACGAGAAATATTCGGTTGAATCAATGGATTTTTGAATTAATTAATATTTAAATAAAATATAATTATTAAACTAATTCTATTAAATATAAATGATCTTATAATATTTATGAAGTGAAAAGTAATTTTAATTAATGTTTTAAAACTCTTTTTTTCAAAAACCCATCAATTTCTAATAAATTTCAATTTTTATTTTAAAATTCAAAATGAAATTATTTATAAAAGTATTTATATAAAATGGATAATATTTTTGGAAATCAAGATGTCTAAATTCTCCAATGGTGATTTTTACATAATTTTTTGAGTGACAATTTTTTTTGGTAAAAATTAAATATCATGCAAATGTATAATGTATTTTATAACATCATAATGACCCAACAGTGATGTAAAAAAATAATATAAAAAGTATATTCAAAAAAATATATGTTCTACTTTAAAATAATGAAAAATTTAGTTTTATTTTATTTATTTTACAATGGATTAGTGAATCCTCTAAGACATTTAAAATATTTTATGATTTTAAAATCATTTCCTTCAAATTGTGAATCACCTTTATATAAGAAAGGGAAATATTTTAATGACTTCATCCCTTACCGAGTTAAAATAATTTATATCACTCCCCTTTTTTAGAAAACATGGGAAGAACCATGTTATGGTTAGTGGGTTTTTATATTTTAGTGTGTAGGGTCCAAAACCATAATAATAAAGAATTATCCTTTTTTTCTTATATAAACCCACCCAACCACCCAACCTCCCATTACTCATCACTAAATCACATTTAAGTTATACGTCCCTCTAACCTACTACTTAGAGTCCTCCCAAGGATGAATTAATCTCCCAAGAATCCTCTCCCAAGCTTTTGGGATCACATATCCAAGTAAGTGATTTCCCGCCCTCCTCTTTTAACAAGCATTCTTTTTTTGTTATGTATTTTAATTTATTTCATTACTATATCAAGATATGTAATTAAATATCAACCATACTACCCATTTGATTTATAAATTATTATATCCCATTTCAATATAATTTATCCATCTTTTGAACCCTTAGGTACACTTGTTACCATGCCGAAATTTTGTAAGGGATCCTCACCTTTCTCTCCTCCTTTTAAATCAAGAACCTTGTTTGAAATTAGTCTTTTTAATTTCAATTGGTTATATTTTAATTATTTTAAAATCAATTATATATAGTCCATTTTATGTTATTTCAATTTTTTATCATTTATCCTCCTCCATTTATACCCTTACCTACGTCGTTACTATGCTGTAATTCCATAAAGGGGTTTCTCTTCTTATTTCCATTTCAAGCACTTAATTTGAATTATGCTTCTTAAATTCCATTTCATATGTTTGGATATTATGTTAAATTACCCCCCTCACTATCCATTTCATGTATAAATGACGAGATACCAATTTTTCTCTTGACTACCCATTTTATGAATTTCTATATGATGCTGTTATGCTGTCGAAAATACACCACAATTTTCCATGCCAAAATCATTGTGTAGTGAATACCATACCCATTACTCTATCAAGGGTATTAACCATTTTGAACATATAATTATTTATTTGGTAATTACATTTATTTATTCCACATTCTCAAATCATGGAATAAATGATGATGCTGAATGAATCCATGTTATATGATCAATGTGTCACACTTAAGCATGAGGTTGAAATGTTTATGATGGGTGAACCCTGATAATGCTTCAATGCATTGGGTGATGTTTAGTATCATGATACATCATTTTGGGATAGGGGTTTACCTTATTTTTTATTGGAATTTTTTCCTTGATGCAGGGACAGGGTTTTACCTAATTACTTTATGTTAATGATGTAGTGTTTTAGGTTGTCTTTACATTTTTGTTTATTAATATCATGTTATATCATGACTTTATGTTCATGTTTAATTTTCACTCCATTGATATGACTATTGACTAACATGTATTGTATTCCTAAATTTATTCCATTTTTATTCCCTTATTGGGCTTTATAGACCACCCTTTTTTTATACATGTCATCAGGTTAACCCATGCATTACTAAGTATAAAGGAATGTTGTGGACATGTAAAATATGTTTTCAATAAAGATGTGTATTTCATGTTTTAAGTTGTTATATAATGTTCCTAATACACAAATAAACTATACCTATGGATCTTATGAGTTGTATTAAGTTCAAATATATGTAATAAATCATGTTTAAAAATTGAAATAAAGAGCCGGGTAGTTATATAACTAAGGATAGTTTGTTAAAGAAATAAACACACATCAATGACCGATCAATGTAAATTGTACCACCCATTCATACAGATACCACATCATCACTAGCATTGAAATTATCTAGTTTAACCATTGTAAATTCTCACATGAATTGATATCAGAAGTACACATGAATAAATGTTCAAAAGATTATAATTTCATCAAGATCTCATATGTTCTAAATAAGTGAATTTTTTACGGCAAGAAGTTGGGTCTGAAATCTATAATACAATCACCCACAAGAGTCAGATATGTCATGTGAAACCTATGTATAAAATATGGTTTATAATAAACCTATTAATGATACAGTAAACAGTTAAATCTACATGAAATAAAAAACCAAAATATCCATGTTCATCACATGAGGTGTAATCATGTAACCGTAGTGATGAAAACCAAGGACATAAATCCCACACCCTGGTAACATGGACTTCCCTCATGAAATATATTCATTTCACAATTGATTAAGTTTCATCATCAGATATAGCCCATTCCTATGACCCTCATATACCAACTCCATAAAATAAAAAAACAGCCAATGGTACAATTTTGTAACATCCCAACTAGAATCACCAGGTCTGAGATGGAGTGCCAAATAACTTTAAGAGATACTCCATGTACACTAGAGTATTTCTACTAGTAGTGGTGGTTTTATGTGCATAATTTAGACAATATAACCTCAATTAGTGTGACGAATAATAGATAAATACCCCCAATATATAATAATATACAATCAGGGTACACTAATACCAATATCAGATCACCAGTAATGAATAAATATGGAAATAACCTAGTCAATAGTCAAACCTAAATATTGGACATTGATCACTAACCAAGATGATCACATATTCAATATAGAAAATAATAAAATTACATGAGGCTTCAGAAATCCAGGACTCACCTCATCGCATTCCATTTACAAATAGCATGTTATCTCACTCAAAAATCAAACTAGTTCCTCATCCCAATTTATACCTACAACAAGTGATGGATTCTTAGGTACCCAAGTTCAATTAATACCTTTGAAGTGTGTGAGTACAACTCTGTAGGACACCCCAATGCTGTCCAGTACCCAACCATTAAACTCTATGTGCATGCACAAAATAATATCAATAGAATAAAAATAAGAAATACATAAACTACACAATAATAACATAATATTACCAAAAAACAAAAAAAATAAACAATAATTTCTTGAGGAGTCATTCCCTTACCAAGATTCCATGAACCCCATCCATACCTGATTTAGCTCCATGGTAGAATTAGAAATCATGAGTATGTCAGAGGGGATCGAGGGTTATCTACAATGATAATGAATATTTCACTTAGCATCCATATAAAATTTAATTAACATAAAACTATCATGGGATAGGGTGCATGTACATAATTGCCTGAAACCTCTTTGGGTCATGACACAAGGCCATTATACACCCACATTATATCTTGATTCATATCTTAATAGATCATCATGAACCATTTTAACATATGAAGTCATGTTATAAGGCTTTTATAACCCTATCCTATGATCAAGTCTGTAATATTAATTTCAAGAATTCATACTCTCCCTCTAAGGGATAACCATAAAATGAAGTTACACATATATGAAACCATTATAGAAGCCTAAAAACATGTAATGTTTACACATAAAAAGGTAGATAATATATATGAAGAATAGAGAATGTCATCATGAGAAATTAGTATCAATAATCTAACAAGTGATCATCATCAAACATTGTATAACAAGATACAAAATAACACTCATGAAATCAGGCACAACAAAAGGGTCACACAGGTAACAAATGCACCCACATGTGATCTCTATAAATCATGGTAAACAAATTTGTTACAGAACACGTATCACATCAAGGAAACAATAGTGTACATAAAAATATAGCATGGAATATCATAACGAGTTATAGTATCTACACATGAGATCAATATCAAAAATGGTCTATTAAGATGCCTAATGATAATCAGGAAATAAATAAACATACATGGTCTCATGGGATTTAGGTGTCATGTAGTACAACCTCACATCAAGAAGATATTTGTAATAATAAAAAAACTAGTGATCCATCATTATCCATTGGTACCCGACATCAATATGGTGCACAACGGACCATCATTCCCTCTTGGCATATTTTCCACTTATATTTATCATGGTCAATTCAATTGATTTATACTTAATGATAATTATTTATTTAAACATTACTTATTATTCAAAAAAATTATAAAACTAAGGATCATTATATTGAGGTGGATAACCTTATACCACATTCTAATAAACATGTATGATACCATATGGTAGAGTACATGAAACCATGTACCTAAAATAGATCCAACTAAGAATAAAGTAATATTGGATTCTTTAACTAAGTCTTATAAGTCTATTCAACCAACATCAATCACCATGTGGTTCAACTCATTCCAAAAAATTCAATATAATTAATTATAATTAAATTAAAAATATTTTACTAATTACAATGAACACATATTAAAATGAATAGGGGATAATTTCCAATAGACTTACCAAATATCCTTTCATACCTAGAACCATGAACAACCACCCACATATAGTCTGTATAACCCATCATACTTAAATATAAGAAAATTACATATCACATGTTAACATTAAAAATTCCAATTCAATATAATTAAATATGAAACCTTAGAAGAATGTTTCGAAGTTATGTACTTTATCAAGAATACTTCCCAATATTTCATGGACACTTGATGCACACTTCTTATTCAAAAATGTATAAAATCATGTATTCAATTGCATTGTACAATGGAATATTAAACTCAATTCAGCTGAAAACCATATAGGGTATCACTAAGGGACATAAATTCAATGATGTTCCAAATAATGTCATTAATCCATCATTACATGAATTACTCTGTAAATTTTATTCCAGACCCCCATATTACTAAAATAATTTAATTATGATCTATTAAAATCTCATTCAATTCTGTAATTGAAAACAAACCAATATTCAATTGAAGATCATGGTGACCGAGGAGAATAAGGTTCAAGTACAATTGAGACATAAAAGGATCATAAAGAATATAACTTATAAAGGGGATCATATGTGATGAATATAATAATGATCTCTCATAACATGAGGAATAAGGATGATAAAATCAATGAAAAACATTGTAATTTACCGAGATTCGTAAATAGTTTGAAATAATATCCACCCAAGATCAAAATAAGAACATCGAGGGAGAAGGATAAGAGTATAATACCAAATAGATCTCTAAAAATTTAAGAATGAAATTAAAAACTAAGGGGTTATTAGTGTCTATAATGAAAAAATTCCCCCCACCCACTATAGTTTTTCAAGTGATCCATATCGGTTCACTAGTTGGGGTCTACCAGCTAGTCGGTGGCCCATCGGCCACCCAATACATGCTCACTGATAGGCCAATGAGTCTTGTTGTGATGAATTAATTATTACTACCTCTAAATTTATAAGTTGAGTCTCAATGACAATCCAATGTTTCTTAAATATAATCATGGATTCTACTCATTCGACTAGGTAGCTAGTATTGAAAAAAGCAGCCTTAGCTGCTTTGGTCCTCCACATCAAAAAAATCTAGCATCATATTGACTGTGGGGAAGTCATTCAACTCAAAAAAACCTATTCACGATGTTTAAACAATTATAATCTCTATTCAACACACATATTTTTGAATGTTCAATCCACTAATAAAAAATTTCATTCTTTCTATGAAATTCACAACTATTAAATACGTGGTATATTAAAACCTGTTTGACATATAATTCTGTAACTAATTAGATAAATATTTATTATTTGTATTTTTTAAATGGGAGTAATGTGGATTTTGATAATGTGGGATTATCTAGTGTGTATTGTTATTTGGAAAGAGAAATATTAGGTTGGTGGGATTGGGTGAATTTGTTTTAATGTTGGGAGAAATCAATTAGTTATTATGTAGATGAGGTTTTAATAGTCTTCATCGGTAAGTCAGCGTTGATTCAAGTGTTTTAATTGTGAATTCAAACAGTATACTTATTATTAATTAAGAGAGATGTGCATTTTAGTCTCATGGGATGGTTGATAAATTATGGGATTGATTTGTTAGATGTGAGTATTGATGGGTATACAGTTGGAATCAGTTTACTTATTAATTGTTAGAAAATTACAATGGTGGTAAAAAAATTAGTCAGAATCATCCTTTATGAGTGTAAACATATAGTGAGAAGTACCATTAACACTATAGATGAATTTGTTATCAATACTTCAATGTCTTGGTATTGACATGTGTGGTTGAGCACCTTTATAGTGGTTGGTAATGGTTAGAGTAGTGTGATCATACCTAGTAATTATGATCAATAATGGATAGGACCAAGTATGTGGGGGTAGAAATTTTTGATTCATTGATATAACAATAGGGATAATAATATGGTATGAAGCATTTAATATTTCATTTAGTTATGACCATTGGGTTGAAAGGGTCGAGAAAGCGGTTGAAACCAATTGGTTGATGATTGAGATAGAATAAGAATATCGATGGCAAGATAGGTATGATTTATTTTAGTCAATGGTGAATAGAATTTTTGGGTTTTAGGTGAATTGTTTGATGAATTCCTTGTTTCATCATCACGATAGGGGTGGAATGTTTTAGAATATGAGAGTGAATTGGATTATAGATGTGTGGGTATCTTTGGGTAAGGTATGACCATGGTTTTTATTTCTCAAGGATCCAATCATGGAATTACACCAGCCATTAGGTTAAAACATTAGTGTGGCATTAGGATGATTCAACAATGCATCCAAATATTCTGGAAACTTAGTTGAGAGATGTAGAGGTGAAATTATTTGTGAGGATAATAAATGTTAGGGAATTTCAACTAAATAAGTTTTGACTATATTTGATTCATATAATAAGATATTATGATGCGGAATAATATTCTAGACTTTAATTTAGTATGTTTTTAATGTATTTTATGGATCAATAAGGGTTTTTAAAAAATAGGTTGGTGTATCGATGTTTAGATAATGGGTAGTTGAGTTGCATCCATTATTATGCAAGACTGAAAATTCAAACTAGTATCATATTTCATTGATGGAAGGGAAGTTGATAAATGTTACATATTGGTTGTCATGATCAGAAAGTCTTATTTTGGTGAGTTTCTAAGAAAATAAAAATTTTATGTTAATTTTATTATCATAAATTTGATGTTTTGGTCTCAGGGAAGAGGAAAATTTTATGATTGGGATTCAGATATTAATTTTATGTTTTAAAACGCCTATAATAGGTGTTTTGGAAATGATTTATAGTGGTTGGGATTGATTTTAGTTGAGTGGATTTGTTTAGATAAAATCTCTAAAAAATTTCAGATTTTTTGGTCAATGGTTTTGACAAGGATGTATAATAAAAAATAATAATTCAAGAATAATGGTTTTTTTCTATGTATTCAGCTATGATTTAGGTGATATTATAGGATATGGTTAAAATACAGAAGTTAAAATTTTTGAATAGACCAATAATGATAAAAAAATAGTTAATACTTTTAACTACTAAAATGGGTAATCTAGATGATAAATTTATAACTATGGATGATGATGGTGGGGTAGTTGATCTAAGATCCAAAACACTAGAAATAGATCTAGAAGAAATATATCTATAATATATAGATATACTCAAAGTAAATCTATCAGAATAATATATATTGTAAATTGAGTTTGGAAGGTGGGTTTGGAAAATATGGATAGTTTTAGAAGTCCTTATGTTTTGTAAATGTAACCCTTATAATGTAATGGCCATAATGTTTGAGAGTAAATGATAATTTCATGTAATATAATGATTATTCCATTTAATGATAAATCATATAAGTGTTGGGATTTTTCCTATGATATTTAAAGGCCATCCTATATATAAAGGGTAATATTTTAGGGTCCTTACCTTGTCTAAAATTAAGTTAAGTTTAAAATTTATATGGTTCATTTGATATGAAATGGTCCTCAATGGTTCGGAAATTTGTTAACTGGCGGGATACCTTGGGATACATAATTTTCCCAGTCATTGTGATTTTTTAAACAAATTCTAGAGCTATGAAATATGATTAAACTCTAGAGGTAACATATATTATAGAACTAGATAAAGATATCTAGATGTTAGGTGAATATATAAGTTGGAGTATTATTATGTTTAGATGATAATTTATTTGAAATTGGATCATTCATGTGTAAATCCTATAATTGTTTCATGATAATGACGTTCCTAAGACTATAAAATTGGCTGAGTGTGTGAGTAACCTAATGATGTGTAAGGGTAAATTTCATAATGATTTTAATTCATTTGATATGTAAGTTTCCCTATATTTTTCAAAAAATTAGAATAGTTTTGTATACTATGGAATACGTTAGGGTCACAGACATGATGAATTTCATTGGTTGATATGAAATTTTTAACTGGGTTTTTCCAGAAGATATGTAATAGTATATATGGAATATTGGAAGAGTTACTCTTAATGATTATTTAGGTAAGAAATAGAAGTTTTGGAATACTTTTTTCAGTAAGGAGAATATCAATCATTGAAATTTAAAACTACACAATGGGAATACTGATGGAGGATGTGTAAGGACAAATATGTAAGGCTCCTTTATAGTGATACGTAAGGATCAATCCAAATTTAAGGGTACCTATGTTTTCCAAAAATATAATGTGATGTAGTTTTTATAAATATTCTAAAAGATTAGTAAATACACTAAATAAAAAAAAAGTGGGTCTAGGAAATTTTTGACCGGATTATAGTGAACAAGACCTGGCTCTCATCTCTCTCATTTCCTTCCTTCACGAGTGAGATATTTTTCAATTATTTCTAGATTTCCATGTATTATATGATATGGAGTAATAATGGGTTAGGATGAATGTCCAAGAGATTTTATTTAGATTTTCTATCACTAAGTTAATGTTATTTTATTAATTTTCCCAACCTTATTGATTTTATAGGATTATCTAATTTCATCTGATCAAATCCATATTGGCTAGAGTTTCTAACGGATTAGAGTCTTATAATGACCATGCGAGGTTGGTGGCCTTTACATTTATGAGATTCTGTATCATTTTGATATTTCATGCTTGTTTTCAATCCCTATAACAATTGTTATCATTTTTAGGATATAAATGATCAAATTCTATAAATCTTGATGATATCACATTGGCGTAATAGTCAATAAGGACCATATAGATTTACAAATGGTTCATTAGATAAATGATATCCAATTTCCCTATTTATTTATTTTTTAGTGGCATTTGTTTGATTCTCCTGGAAAATATATTTTTTCTTATAAAATGTGAATTTAAATGGGTTTTTTAAAAGTGGATTAGAAAAACTAAATTTTGAAAGTGAATGGAATGATTAAATTTTATGGTTACTAAATGAAATTTCAAAATGGATTTGAGATTTTTAAATAATGTATTCATTATATTCTTTCCAATTTCCCAAAATGAGTAAAAAATGAGTGTGACTCCTTATATAAATTAATTATAATGTTAATATTGATATATTTGATAAAGGAATCCCAAAAGGCTGTTCTTGAGAATTTTTTTGTTTCACATTACATTTTTTGGGAAATTATATATTTTTTAAAGAGTTAATGCTGATTGTAATTATTATTTTGGTTTTCCTAGTATGTTATTATTATTTCTTGATGACTCAAAATTTTATAGGAATCTATTACCATGTCATGGAATTTATATCCAGTTGTATAGAATTCTACAAATTATGGTGCATGATTTTGTGTAATAATGCTCTACAATACATATAAATGTGTCCAATATGTCTTGTATGGTTGTTATTAACCCCTTAAAGGGTAGATAAGGGTCAAATGGATAGAGTTTTATGGAATTGTGCCTAATAATATGAAGTTAGTTTAATATTTCCTCTTGGGAAGATAGAAAATGGATTGAGATGCCCATGAAAAATTCAGGATTGAGAGAACTCGGTGGTTTGATATATGTTTATGGGTGGAAAACCCTTCAATTATGAATATGTTGAGTTCATTCAATTGTTTAATTTTAGTAAACATGATAGGTTGTTATGGGATAATACATCGGATTCTCCAGTGAATCTTTTATTCCATGTAACCTATCTTAGGTGGGTGGTTTGGATTTTTTTGGGAGGTTGGACTTTATGATGCACTCCTCCAATCACTTTTTTCTATTTTTTGGGATGTAGGATTAGAAATGATTCCCACAATGTAATGTTATAGTTTTGATTATATTATGGTACATGATAAAAAATTATGGTTTGTCTTGAGAAATATGTTAGTTTTTTAATGACCTCCTTTGATGTTGATATTCGTGATTATCCATGGGACCCACCTAGAGATGTTGTGGTTTTCCTTTTTCCTTGGGGTCTACATTGGTTTGATGGTTTGACTTGTGTGATAGGTTTAATATTAAGAATATATACAATGATTATGCTGATATATATAATTATCTATGATAACGACCTTATCTTTTCTTTATATAGATCATGTGAGGGGATGGATATTGAGTTTTCCTCCTCAAATTAATTATGGTATATAGTGTATATCTTATATTTCAGGACTAGAAATATTTATTCCTTTACAAAATGGTTTGTTAAATTCCATGTATAAGATATTAAAATTCCTTTCCCCAATGATATTCCTTAAGATGAATTTATGATAGAAATATTATCAGAATTTGATAATGCAAGAGGGGATAAGTGTTGTGGTTCCATGGTCAACACATGATAAACTGATGTTTATTCCTATATTTGAATTGTTTGTTATGTTTTTGATTACCTGTGTTACTTATGAATTAAAATCCTTATTTTTATTTCATTCAACTCAAATTGATAAAAAAAATTCATTATGATGAGTTGATTGGGATTCCGAAAAGTTCATTAGACTAACCCTCATTCAATGCATACAACCTAGGTTTTCATGTATGTGGGGAGGACATCAGGTTTTATATCAAGAACATGTATCACTTGGAGTGAGAGATTTGGTTTGATTCTAGTTGGTCATGGGGTCCAAGGATTTTATAGATTTGGTTTTGTGAGTAGGGCCATATACATTATTATTTCCTTTTCAGGTTTTTCCTTCCCTAATTATAGTTTTTTTATCCAATATGTTCATCAGTTTGATGATGCATGTAATATATATATGTATATATGTGACTGAAAATTAAATTCTTATTATTCAAATACTTTTAATGAAAAAAGTTAGAAACCATGAGTTCAACCACATAATTAAATTGTATAACCATTGAAATAAACCATAAGCCTACAAGAATTAATCTCCCTAAACAATTTATAAGATATGTTAGTCACCTATGTATCTAGTTTCACCTTTAGAAAATCATTACAATGAAAGGACAACATATCTCAAGACTGGATATATTCTTAAATGAAAATCTTTATGATATTTAATCCCCCAACAAGGATCAAATCCTACCTTTTGATCCTATTATATTTCTCCTCATTAAGGTACACCCTTAAAGACCTCCCCATTATTCTGGAAGCTTACACCTTAGTAGAAATAAAAGGCATAGTCTGTTCATCCACTTCTTCTTCTGAGCTCATAAGAAATTCAAAAGTTTACTCAAACACCTCACCTGATTTACATAGCTGGAATACAACATTTCTGTCTATTTACATAGCTTTCAACTTCTTGGTTTTGTGTGTCTCTATTTGAGGTGGAAAATAAAAGAAATTATTCCTCTCTTTATGAGTGACCTTCTAGATTATGTTTCTCACTGGGATCATATATCTATGCCCCATAAGCTCCCCTCAAATTCTCGTTCTCTAGTTTCACTATCATCCTCAATATCTTAGATTATATCAATAAGTGGAAATTGTTCAAAATGTTTATCCAACACTACTACTTCTACCTCCGTACTAGGACAGGTCCTAGTGACTTTCACTCAACACACCACCTCCACAAAATATGCTCCAGAGGGAATCTTATGAGATGCCTCAATCACTTTGGTATCCCCTTTTCTAACTAGATTATATATTTCCATCTCAGGGTGGTATGAATGTATTGTACCTACATCCTTTTTAGAATAGATTGCATTATATATTTCTCCATTTTCATACCAAACTGAGTGGCATCATTAGTATCACTACCGAAACCCATGCTGAGTGAATTTCCCGGAACAACTTTTACTGGAGGGTTTAGTCCATTGAGATCACCTATTAACTTGTTGAAAACACAATTAACTTTTAGATTATGATGTATAGGCTTAGATAGCTTCGGAATTACCTAGAAAAAATCACTAGAATTATTAATGTCATCAATCTGAGTGATCAAAACAGAACATAGTTCAACCCTCTTCATAGAAGGAGCATTTCACTAAGCCTTCAATTCCAGTTTAGAACCATTATTTGGAGAGCTTTCAAAACCCACAATATAACTAAAAAAAATTACACCCAAGGAACTTTACTGAGAAAAATAAACCTCCATCGGGGCTATTTCAGTATGACAAGCAGTCACTCCAGGTTCCTCTCGCATTGTATGCCTTTATACCCTCTCCCCATGTCCCAATTTCTTACACATGGGACATAACTCATACAATGTTTCAAAAATAATGGATTTATTATACCTAAACTCTTCACCAAAAAATGATCCAAAAAAATAAATAGGTGGATTAGAAAATTACACTTCAACAGGGATCTGAGGAGTAATTGGGAGACATATAGATTGAGTTTGGAAATCTGAACATAAATAATGACCTATGAGATTCCCTTTCATAGAAATAATTGAAGGGTTTTGAAACAGAAGGGGATGTTTGGGAAGCCTTACCCAAACCACAATGGAAGACAAATCCCACATCATATAGCAGTCATAACAAAATCTAAAGATGAGAAAAAAAGACATGGTATAAGAGTGATGAGCACTCAACCAAGCCAATATAAGTTCTTCCTCTAAAGAAAAACTGATCATGATAATTTTAGAGTCAAGAATTTTTACAATCACACTCTCTTGAGGGCCCAATAAATCAAATAAAAATTGATGAAAAACATCCACTAATAGACGAAAAATTTTGAAACAAGAAATAAAAGTCAAATTAATCAAGGAAAAAGCTTTAGTGAACTCCTGATTCAATAACAACACTTAAGGAGCTCTGTTGAAGATGTATGGAACCTTAGGGGTGAGATATATCTGCGTAAAGGAGGGGAGATATTCAGGGTTTTATAATGAGGTAAAAGACTGGGGTTGACAACCTTCAAAAGACACCGGAGGATCCTCCCCCGCTAAGGGGGGAGGGGCCGCTGCGATGGCCATAGGTGGCTAGGGAATGGCTGACCAAGTAGAGCGCTCCCACTTCTCGTCAAACCCCATAAAGATTGATTAGTTATACTACTTTTTTATGTTTCGATGTATTATATAGATATTTCTTTATTAATATTATGGAAAATGGGGGGCCTCTTGTCTCTTTATTTGTTGTCTATAAGTTTGTTTTAGGATGTCTGTAATGCAGAAGGGCCATGCCAACTTTTTTCGTAGACTCGGGCATGAGTCTTGGGCTTTACTTATGAGGTAATAGTATCTCTATAATTAATTTATGAATTAATTATTATTCTAAGGTCTATTTTTTTCGGGAGTGATGACTTTGTTTACCTAAGGAACCATGCTTCAGAATCATTTAGGTGATTTAGCCCAAGGTATTAAAGTTGTCACTACTGAACCTAATTCACAACTTGAAAATCAAGAAAAACAAATTTTAGGTGATACAGATTAAGATTTTACAAGAGATGAGGAAGTGTATTTGAGAATCCTAAGGAGAAATTTCAAAAATAAAAAAAAATTATTATTCTTAGAATATCATTATAGATTAGAAAATGGGGTAAGGCAAGAAGAAAAAATCATAATGACCTTCCAGATAAGTTTATTCTCATTAATTTTACCACAAACTATTGATGATACATTTAATAATAAACAACGAATTGAATCAATGAATTAAGAATAAATTATATTTAAAGTAATGATCCTTGGTAGAATGTACCCAATCCTAAAGATAAATCCATCAATGGAAAAATGGGTCTTTATATATAATTTAAATGAAAAAGGTAAGGTATCAAGAAATAAATCAATACCTTTTTATTACGATACTAAATAAGTAAAAGAGTTGATTTTGATAAAATATTTTTCCCTATATTGAGGCATGAAACTAGTTTATTTTTTATTTTTGTAGTTGTATAATAAAATTTTATATCCAAATAAATAGATGTTTTCATTTCTCAGTGTTTATTTTTATGAATAAGTTTATATGGAGAAACTTTAAGGCTTTACACTTAATGATGATGGTAAAAAGGTGTGTAAATTGGTGGGATCTCAATATAGGTTGAATAAATCCCCAATATCTTAGTTATTTAATGCTATATAATTAATTGATAAGTATGAAATTTAAGAAAGGAGAGGTAGAATATAAAATATATATTGTCAAGACCAACACCATGTCACATATTTTTAGGATGTATGTTAATGAAATTATCCGTATTAACAATGAGATGAAGTTTGGTGAATAGTTTTTACAAATACTAATATTTAATTTGTGATTTATGAAAATATAGTATATAGTTCTAACTCATAAGAATATTATATTATAAAGTTTTTTTTTAATTTTTTGGTGTGAACGAATCAGGGGGAGTTTCTACACAAAGACAAGTGGGAACAAAGTTTAGTAAGAATGATGAAGGGAAGGTTTTGAATGTGAATTTATTTGGAAAGTTGATAGGCATACTTTTTTTTATTTTACTTCTTCATTGATTAATAATTTGTTTTTTTCACTATTTATATTAGTTATCAATCCAATTCAATGGAGAAACATTTCATGTTAGCTATAAAAATTCAAATATACGTCATGAGTATTTCAAATTATCTGAAATTTTATGAGAAGAAATGATAGACAGAATAACATGGATTCATATATGATAACTAGTTTAATCATGATGATGGTAGAAAATCTAGATCTAGAGAATAATTCATTATTAAAGGTATATAGTTATCATCATATTCTAATAAGAAGTTATCATTTACATTAAATTCCATAGAAATTTGATATGTTTCGACCTCATTGGTAGAAAAATAAATTTTTTGGATAAACACTCAACTTGAGAATATAAATGTTATTGCTAAGTATCCACAAGCCATTGGTTGCAGAAAACAAAATATAACAAATATGTCAAAAAATTTACTGTACTATTCAAGATAAAAAACCATTCATATATTGTATAATTTATTGAGGGAGAATCTAGATAAATGTATAATGGTGTTGGATTTTGTTCCATCCATGGATTAGATTGAAGACACTTTCTCAAATCCTCAACCAACTAAAGATTTTGTGAATTTGAGGCATTAAATGGGTATGTCTTCCATTACCCAACATCATTGTGGTAGGATTCTAAGTTTACCAAAACATTTATGCTTTTTTTGGAAAAAATCGAAGATATAATTGGAAAGGGGATAAACCTACTTTTGATTGAATATTTTAATATTTTTTGAGTTAAGTGTTGAAAATTGGTTGACATTCGATTTGAAAATACCTGATAGAAAATTCTTTGTTTTTATCATATGATTATATGCATTATAGATGTCTTTAATTACTAAATTATTCTCTATGGTTTTATGTAATTATATATCTCATGTAGAATTAATTTTTATTGAATCATGAATCATTTCATTAAGAATAATGATACCAAATATTTCAGTAGGACATTATATTTATTTTCATTGAAGTGGAAAAAATAATTTACACATTTTAGGTTCACTGATCGAGGAAAAGAATATATTATTTTAGAAGATTTGTTTAAAATAATATAAAAAAAATTGTATGGTGTTGAAAATATATTCAAAGGGGATATTGTTAAACCCATTGAAGATGATATTGTATTTTTTCAATACATTTGAATTTTTTGTAAATTTATTTAATATTATTGAGCTATTTGGTGATAATCATCCTACATGATCTATAAGATATCACTATGAGGGTGGTTAAATCAGTGATTTAAATTACTTTTGAATTCATTCAAATAATAATATTCTACACTTGTTAAAGTGTAATAATATAATCAGTATTCACTTTCACATAGACATGAATATGATGGAACAGAATAGATTTAAAATTTCCACCTCTCAATGTGAGAAGGATAGTTCTTGTTGTGATTCTGATTTCTCAAAGATCATTCTACCTAATAGAATCATTATGTTAGTAAAAAAATAGGGAATAAATTTTAAACTCATTCTTACATGTCCCCCATAAATACTTTGGTGCATCCCCCAAACAAGTGCATCTAACACATTACACAAATAAATGTAGGTAAAAAATAAAGAATATAAAATTAAAAACAATTCTTTAATTTATTGAGGGTGGTTTTTTTCTTTTAGTTATTCCTTAATTACACAATATAATGAAAGTAGAATGTCACCTTTAAAATAACATAGGTATACGTTTCTTCTACACATTTTATACACAAAACATTCACCAAACCATGATGATTTTCATCCCCATTTTCTTTTATATTAATTTTTTATAATCATAAAATATTCCTTGGTTTTCATCTATCAATAATTTCTTCCCTTTACTTACCTTCCTATTCATATTGTTATCATTTTTTACTTTCTAAAACATAGACTTCAAATCTGTACATAAATCACATTTTCATCTAGTTCATATTTGAATTTGAATTTCAAATTCAAATCCCATTCTTTAAACATATCCATTGGATCTTATACTAATTAATCTCAAACATTAATGATTAATTGGATGTTATAATAGGTTCTAATCACCAAAAAATCACTCAGATAAAGACAAGTCATCGAGGTAGTTTGAACTTCCCAGTTTTCCATCTTCACCGTAGAGGCTCTTCCTTTATGGAATAACATAACAGTTCAAAACAAATAATTTTGTAATTATATAAACATGGTGTATACTAATGTGTTTAATATATCATTGAGGTCTTCAAATTTCCACTATCATTGAAATGAAGGCTTATACTCCATTACAGCATGTAATCCTCTCATACGACATTAACATCAATATTTTAACAAATAAAATCCAATATTTTGTAGCCTCCATTAAAATTATAGAGTTATAAATAAGAACCTATACATATCCACTATTGAATGATACTTCATCCAAGAAATTATCATCATAACTCAACATAATTACAACATTTTATCTACTTTATAACATCGTGGTCCGAATGATTATGGAGTCATGGAAAATATTATTACACTTTTTTATGCGACATGTATCTTTTTATATCATGGAGTCTTTCAAATATAAATGGATACCACAAACTGAATATGTCTCTTTTTCAACATAGTATCTATTTTATGGTGAAAAATCACAACTTTTGTCAACTTATATGGTTAAATAAAAAAAAATATTTCTTGAAATAGATACTAATAGTATCTTAAATCATGATTTTCTTTCATAGTATATATTAATTACAAACTATATTAAGAATAATATAAATTAAACTATATAAAACCACTTCACCTCATAATACATTTTTGTTTGAATATGATTTATGTTTTAATAACAAAAGACAGCATAATGAAACACATTCACTACAAATTATTCTTCAATAAGATCCATGTAATATAAACTAAATAATTCTTGGTCTCAATAACCTCCCCTATTAATGTTCTTGTTAACCAAGGTGAAGAAATAAATACCACATACAAAATTCGCAAAAATGGATCACCATTTAATAAAAATAAGACTATGATAGAAAAAATGGTGTGGGAATCAAGGACATTGAATGAATAATACTATGTTGTAAATAAGAAGCGATATGTATTTTTTTTGTTAAATCAAATTTTTTTAGCCATTATGGTTATGAGATACCACTTAAGAATAGATAATTAATATTATAATAATTACATCATAATCGCTATCAATAATACATCAAATCATTTATTAAAAATTATATTATGTACTTCAAAAAACATTATAAATAATTCACATATATCCACAACACTTAAATAATAGCTTTAACCTTTTCATATAAATAATTCATTAATATATTATCCCCATGAATATGGAAAAAATATATTAATGGATACTCTAAATAGAAGTATATTTTTATCTTTATACTCATTTTAAAACTATATTCAATGATAAGCTGAGAGAGTGGACTTTTACAGTATGCCTTATCTATGATTTTGGTGACGTGGAACTCCAAATATCATCCTTTTATTATAAAATGATATTTAAAGAATGTATTCGTGAAATAATTATATATATATATTAAAATATGTTAACATTATCTTACATAAATTCATTTCCCTCTATAATCACATTGAGAATGTGATATTTAATATCAATGTTCTGGATTATTGAATGTTGGAAATGTTTATTTAATAAATTAATTTCACATTTATTGTCAAATCTAAGAATAAGTGTTGACTTCATATTATCCTTTTAATATTAATCATAAAAAATATGCTTCATATTAACCTGTTAGAATATATTTAATAAGATTATAGAATGTTGGACATGATTCTATATTAAATTGATTGCACTTTTATTATCACATGGAACTATGTATTCATACAAATTAACTATGTTATGGAATGAGTTAAAATGGAATATTCACTCTATGTAGTTATTATAGTAACAAAATAATGATTCTTAGTGTTCCAAAACACACATCATTCATCAAATAAGAAATATCCACTTAATGCGGATATTATTTCAATAACATAACCAACCCAATCAACATCTATATAAAAAATAGATATGATATTACTATTTTTTTATATTTCATCTTTCAACATGTAGTCCCGATAATGTATCTAATTATCCTTTTTCCATTAAAAAAATGGGATTCCATTAGTTCACTTGGATACATGGGACAATGTAAAACAGCATACACTAAATCTGGAAATACATTAATGAGATATAACAGGCCTATAATAAAAATTCTAAATTCTTCAGGGCTTTTATCTTTTACATCTTATTATTTAATATATTTTTTCCACTAAAATCAATGTTGTAATAGATTTTGAGTATTCCATTACAAATCATTTAAATATTTACTCATAATTCTTCTCTTCAAAAATAAAAATCCAATATTTATTTTTCAAGACTTATAAGATATGAAACTTCTTTATTTCTATGAGAATAGGTATTTTGAATAATATATTAATCTCATTACCAAATTTTCAAACATTCAATCATAATTTCTCAAAAATATGATGTTATTTATATAAAAATAATAAGAAGAGATTCTTATTTTTCATTTTCGATGTATAGATTGTTTGACACTATTTTATTTCAAAACATTAACCAATTAAATAAGGAACTATATTATAATATCAAGATATTAGATATTATTTATGAATATAAAAATGTTTCTTTAAAATAAAATCATCGATAACATTTCCTCCAAATAAGAACCTGCATCATTTCTCAATGTGAACCACCTCTAATATCTCACCGTTGACAAAGGAAAATATATCATTCACTTGAGGAATGTTATTTTTCTTTTATAAACTAATAAAAAAAAATATTACAATATTTTCAAACCTTAGAAACTTTTGAAATGTTTTTCCAAATCCCAAACCTTCATCCTATGCATATAAATTTCCATTGGATGTCCATTTTTTTCTCAATACTTTTCCTTATTAACTAAAATAATTTTGGAACAGCCACATTATTCAACTAAATTTTATATCTTCTGGTTTAGAAACTAACTCCCATATCACATTCTTTTCAATTTTTTCTAATTATTCATTCATATAATCATACCTCTATTTATTCTCTAATTATTCATTAAAAACCTTACGTAACAACTTGAGAGAACAATGTGGGTGAGATGTTGTAATTGTTGGGACCAAGTTGGCTGACATTTTTGTTTAGAGAAGTTTTTTTGGAGGAATTATATATTTTTTTATTTTATAAAAATCACCCCATATTTTAAATATTGTGATGGGGTACAGGAGATTAAAAATAGAGGGTCGGACTTAGAAGTTCATACAAATTTTTGATAAAAAACTAAATCAGTTATTTTTATTGTGAAAATTTTAACTAGAGACATACCGTTTCCAAAAAACATATTATCAGATGAAATATTTAATATTAAATAATAATATAATATGAAGATCTAAAAATTCCTAACATCCAAGAAAATATCATGATAATTTTTTTTTGATAAATTGGGGAAGTTGTTTTTTTATGGTCAAAAAATTTCTAAATGTAAATTTTTAGACATATTTTTTAACAGAAATATCTTGCAATACTTTTCTATTATGAATTTTTTCAAGATCATGAATTATTAGGAGTTCATGATCCAAGGGTTAATGTATATATGGGAGAATTTTTTTTCTCTGTACATAGTTTATACTACATGTTTTTGGGAAAAATATTTGGACAATGTTTTTCCGATAGAAGACAAGATAGAGGTTTATGCACAGAATATCGAACAATTTTCAATGAAAAATATCAGAAAAAGATCTAGATGAATTATTATGAATTCTCTAAGATGAATTTTTTTTAATGCTATGGGGTTTGTCGTCAAGTGAAAATGGAACTTGTTTTTAGTTAGACTACAAGAGCGTAGTTTTAATATTTGTGAAAACATAAAAAAATAGATCATTATAGTTTTGGATATAGACATCTGGATAGAGTCTTACTAGTGATTATTGAAGCTTTATATAGAAATATATGTAGATGAAAATGTTTTTTAAATACATAATAGATCATGTTTTTTTTCAGACTCAAGATTCTAGATAGAAAAGATTGGATGGTGATGAGAAGACATAGTTTGTAGAGAAAGGAATCTTGTAAGGATTTTCTAGACAAATATTTCCCATAATATAATAATTTGGAAAATGGTATTGATAATAAATTGTAATCATTAAAAAGTTTATAAAGTCATAAAAATTTGGTGATGATTATTTTTTATTTTATTATCCCAATAATTATAGGGGAAAATCGCAATTATCACATATTTTTAAGGATGTTTTTAGGAAGTTTATGAATGTATCAAATTAAAAGTATTGTGAGTAGAAGTATTGAATTTTATTTTTTTATTGGGAAAGGGAATATAAATTAGATTTTCCACCTTTTCCATTTTTATAACACATATATAATGGGTTAAAGATAGATTATGATGGTGTAATTATTTGTGTGTGAAAAAATGTTGAAGTGACGTTGAAATGATTTCATATAGATACGTTAAACAAAGAAATCCGATAAAATTATGTCATCTAGAGTTCTGAGTTGGTTATTTTCAAATAAGTAATATCTTATTTTATGTAAATTAGAAGATTCTATAAAATATAGATTTTATGATCAGGGTTTACTAGATTAACTTTTACAAAAAATAATCTAATGGATAGTTTGAAATAAATAGAGGATTCAGACTGAGTTTTATAAAAATTATAGGGAATATATTTAAACCTTTTAGTGGGTGAGAAATTGAATAATTTTATTTCAATAATAATAAAAAGTCATTTTTGAAGAAGGAGTATAATGAAAATGATATGATCCTATTTTTGAAGGTTTCTAAAATTTATACGAAATCATATTTTCATATTTTTCATGATAAGAACATGCACTATTATACTGATCATTGTTCCATTCATGTTAAAAAATAATTGATATATGTTGTAACCACATAAAATTATTTTCTACTAAGGGATTGTGTGTTATTGGATTATTTCCAAAATATTCCAAAGACTACCTACTCTTGATGAGTCATGAACCTTCTAAATTCACATGTTCATATGGTTGTTCTTATGAGTTTGTCTTCTAGAAAAGTAATAAATCATAAATAGGAGGTGAAGGTTTTTCATAAAAATGAAAACATTAAATTGAAAATAGTTCAATGATTCACCACCCCCTTCACCTCTCAGTGATCTCATACATATTTCTTTGTCTTTTTAATTGGTATCATAGAAGGTTCACTTAAATGTATTTTTAATTAAATAGTAAGAAAATAAAAGTTTTTAAGGATGTACAAAATTAAATTAATATTAAAGGAATTATGGGTTTTTATAGAAATACCTATCATATCTATAAAGTTATAATTTTTATATATCTTATGTTTCTTTGCTATAAACATTTTGAATATGAGACCAATGGTTTTACTCCTCATGCTAATAATGTTCCTCTAATATATGGGGATAATAGGAATTTTTAGAATGATGTGTGATATAGAGATTTTATAATTTAATTACTCTCTAAATCATATTTTATTAGAGTTCATGGAGTCGGTATTACTAAAGATATCTGGGACAATTTGAATAACATATATGAAAGAAAGAATAATATTAATAAGGTGAAGTTAAAAATTTGGAGGTTGAAGTATGAAGTTTTTAAAATGGATGAGTATGAATATTTTTATGAATTCTTTAAATAGAATAATGATGTTTTATGCACCATAATATGTCTTGGGTAGAAGGTGTAGGATTCAAATATAAGAAAAAAATCTTAAAATTATTTCTAAAATTATTAATGGAAAAGTTTCATCATTTTAAGATAGTGAACCTGAAACACTATATCTAGATGATTTACATATAACTCCCTTCACATATGATATGAGAAGATATAAAGTTATAAAATTAAAGATAATATTGTTTGAGAAATTTCCTTCAAATCATCCAAGAAAGGAAAACTTAAGAATGTTATTGAAGATAAAAAAGTTAGTGAATCCAACATAGAAGATAAGGTTTGTAAATTTTTTGATGAATTTTTGTACAAATTTTAAATGTATTTGAAAATAGGAACATGAAATAAAAAAGGGAAGTTACTGTAAAAATTCATTGTCTATGAAGCTATTAGGAATTATACATAAATATTTACTTGAATAAATGAAGATAAATAAAGTGGTGAAGATGATAAAAAGTTAATAAGATCCTTTAAGAAAAATGATAAAAAATAAAAATCCTATTTCAATGGAAATAAAAAAATTTCTATAAATATAAAAATGGATTATTTTTTCTAAAAATGATGTAGTTGATAATAGTTATGTTCAAATTGAAAAATCAGGTGATAAAGCTGCTAAAATACTTCTATTTCAAAACTAAATTATGAAAATTTCAATGATGATGAATGTAGTAGTTCAAAAGAATAATTAACTCAATTATAAATTTCACTGAAAATTATACAGATTTGATGTATTTGATATATTATATTACTTGAAAGAGAGATCTATAAAATAAAAAAGTAAAGTTCAGTATAAGATAATCAAGAATATTTTCATGAATAAAAATCATATTTTGAAGAAAAAATTGATCCATTAAATAAATATCTTGAAAAAGAGAGTAAACACAATATTCATCTTTAAGTGAAGATAAAAGTGAAGGAGGTATAATTATAGCGTTTTCAATAGATATTTTCTAAAACTGAGAAATGAGTTTCAAATTTCAAAAAATTAGTTACATAAGGTACTGAATGTTTTCAGAATTATGAACCTATGAAATATCAACAATTATTATCCTCAAATGTTGAGAAAAAAATGTGTGTTGGAAAAGAAAACATAAGTGGAAAATATTATGTTTCTAAAATTTCAATTTAAGAATAAAATGATGTAACTACTTGTTATTTCTTTGTAGATGAGAATAATTCTAAATTGAATAATTTTTTTGAAAGATACCAAAATTGTTGGGGCATAACAAAGTTCTAGTGCGAAATTTATGAATGATAATGAAAATAATGATTAAAAATATATAAAGTATGGATATTATAGAGGAAAATATTCATTTTATTAATTACATATATTTTGTATTTGAACCACAAACCAAATTTTAGGAAAATGATTTATTGTTTTATAAGAAGATATAAAAAATATTGTGGATTTTATATGATGTTACAAAATGAAAATGATGGAAAATAAAAGAAAACATGAGTTCAGATGTTATCTTAAAAAATATGGAATCCACAATGAGTACATTGCACCATACATAACATAAAAAATGTTGTTTTTGAAGAAAAAAACAGGTTTGGTTGATATGGTATGTATAATTTTGATCAACCATGACACATATCATTACTTTTTTATCTAGGGTGTGAGTACAATAGTTTTTATTTATAACCAATGTTTCTAAAAACCATGTTCTGATATGAATCCCTTCAAAAATTCTTATAATGAAACTCCAACTTTCAAATACCTAATGGATTTTGGAATTACCTTCACTATAAATGTCAATGGTGTAAATACTAAAAAATTTGATAAAATAGGTTTTGATGGAATGGTTTTTTGATATTATTCTAATAATAAAAGTTATAAATGTTTTAAGAATAAAACATATAATATATTTGATTTAGTATATGCAAACTTTCTTGAAAAAGCTAATGATAAGTTTTCCCAAACACCTGAATATAGTAAATATGGGGAAGATGTGATAGTTTTTGCTGAAAAACGTAAAACATTTTATAAAAATGGATATGTTGTATAATATGTGGACTCTAAATAAAATATTTCTAGGTAAAATGAAGAATATCATACAAATCATACAATTCTAAGGGAGTTGGTGGAAGCTATAAATGTCATTGTTGATAAAAAAACATCGATTGAAATGAGGATAACATCAAGTTTTGTTACACTTACATATACTCAAAAATTTGAGCCAAGGGATAAAAATGAGCCATTTTATAATCATGAGTTGATTGATACTATGACTGAAGATTTGGATTAGATTGAAAAAAATGATACTTTTGATATTTTAACCAAACCGAACAATAAAAATATTATTTTCAAAAAGTGGTTGTTTTGAAATAAGTTGATTGTAGATAATGAAGTCATAAAAAACAAAGTATTGTTGGTTTGAAAAGGTTACCCACAAATAGAAGGAATTTATTTTTATGAGTATTTTTATCCTGTATAAATATTAAAAACTATCAGAATATTTATTGCTATTACTGTAAAATAAGGATATAATATTTTATAGATGAATATAAAGTTATAATTTATTAATGGTGATCTTGATGAAGAAGTTCATATTGTACAACCATGTGGATTAATGATTGGAATATATGAAGGCGATGGGTTTATGTTAAAGATATATTTGTATAGGTTGAAGAATGTTCTAATATCTGGGTATTCCAAATTGTATACGTGTTTAATGAATTTTAAAATTAAGAATTATGTATTTATAGTAATATCTAGATCAATGGAAATTAATATTTTTATTTTATTTTTATAGTTTATGTATATGATGATATTTTTACTGGGAATGATGAAGAAACATGTTAAAATTTTGATGAAGAAATAAATAATTTGTTTGGAAATTCGATTCTATAAGAAATGAAATTCTTTATTGGGTTACAAATATCACAATATAATAAGTATATTTTACTATCTATAGAAAATTATGTTAATGAACTTATTAATAAATTTGGATTGGAATATTCAAAATGGAGTTACATATCAATTTCAGTGGGAAACATGTTGTCTAAATATTTATATGGTAAAAAAGTGGATTATAAAGAGTATAGGAAATTGTTTGGATGTTTTTTGGATATTTTGAATTCATGACCAAATTTTAATATGTTGTTACTATTTGTGAAATATTACAAAGTTCTCAAAAATAATATCATTTCATGGTGGAAAATAATTTTCTAATATAACAAAGGAACAACACATTTTTGGTAAAAAATGAAATCTTATCGAATATTAATTTTTTGGTCAAACACATACAGATCAGGAGAGAAGTTTCGATGATATAAGATCCACATACCATGGGGTTTTCTTTCAAGGGTAATGTTTTGTTATTTGGAATAAAAAAAGAAAATTATTGTAACTCTTATCATGGCTGATGTTGAATATTTTTCTTCCACTCCAGAGGTGACACAAATTATGTGGATTAAAACATAATTGAAGATTTTTTAGTTGAATTCAAGTTACCCATTCTCATTGATTTTGATAATCATAGTCTTATTAATATCACTAAAAATATATTGGATCATTATCATTCAAATCATATTGATATCAAATATATATTCATCAAAGATCATGTGTATTAGAATGATAAGAAGCTATAATGTGCTCATGTAATGGAACAAGATACTGATATGTTCATGATTTTTTTCAAAGGAATAATTTTAATAAATAATGAAGAAAATGAGATTATAAGAACTTTATATCCAAGGACGAGTTATATATTTTATCCCCTATCCCATCTTGAAATTGGATATTGTTATTTAGGGGAAGAAAAATGAAGTTACATAATTCTATCCATTAGTATACACAAATCCTTTTAAGTAAAGCATGTATTTAGGGGGAGTTCATAAAAGGGGTAAAATGGGATTTCCACATGTGTGTAATATTTAAATGGATTGTTAATGTGGATGTATGAAACATTGTTCTGGTATGATTTTTTGAAAGTGTTTTGAATGTTTTAATAAATTGTTTTTTCAGATGTGTTAAAGGAAGACAAAGTTTCTTAAGTAACTATTTATGGACAATGTCAGTTTTCTGTTCAGTGAATCTCATTTATTACATTGAGTTATTTCATGAAGGATTGGAATTATTATATATGTGTTACATTTATTTTCTTAAAAATATTTATTGATTTATGATATTTTGATGACAATAAAATCCAAAGGGGATATCATTGGGACCAATTTGGATGAACTTACTAATGGAAAGAAGTATACTAGAGGAATCTTATATTATTGTATTTTAAAAAACTACACATCCCCTTGTAAATATAGTGATCAGATGTAGAGGATTGGATATAGAAGGTTACATACATAAGATTATACAATGTTTTCATTACCGATTCCAATGATTTTTTAATTATTAATTTTTTGTATTTAACTGGGTTTTAGACATTCCTTTTCAGACAAAACATAACAGAAAAAAATTATATTAAGTCATATGATTCAATATTGACCTCAAAGCCCTAACATAATGTAAAATATCATGATAATTTATTTGAAAAAAGGGTAAGTTGAGGTTCTTCAATCTGAAAATTTCCAAATGTCATTTTCTAGATAAGTTTTTCAGAAACAATATTTTTGATAAAAATCATCAAATTATTATCTATTAATAAAGTTTGAAAGATCATTAATTAGTAATATATCATGATTATTTAGGAAATGAAGATCAGTTCACATGGAATAATATGAATGAATTATTATTATAAGTTCCAGAATGCATGTGATCATGCATTTAGAATTTAGATTGAAACTTTTATTCCCTTTATTTCTTCTTCTTTACAAACATACACACACTTGTTTTGATTATTTATTTAAGTTATTTCACATGTGAATGTGCATTCATTATTGCATGCATTCAAATACCTATTATTCTTTATTGTGTTACAATGCTAATGGTTGTAGATCTTTATAAGCAAACTCACTCAACCTCTTCTACTCTTCCTCTTCTTTCTTATCCTTCTTCCTCTTACACTAGGTTAGGGTGTTTTTTTTGTTTATATGTATGTGTTTCTTCAAACACGAATGGGTGAAACCTTTATTTTTGAGAGATTCTTATTCAACAAACTACTCATGCCCTCGATATTTCTTCAAACCATGAATATAAGTGTTTGCAACACATATTTACCTTCACTTTCACTCTCCTTATTCACTAATACATGAACCCCTGCAAATAGTAGAGTGTAAACTTGCCTACCTCAGAGATTTCTTTTTCATATCATGAAATGTGGGTGGCCATAGGTTGTGTTCGTTACACAAGAGATGCATAGTTCTTCTTTTTGTGTGAGGTGAAATGATCTACCTCTTCACAAGGTTCAGTGAGATACAAAGGCTCAATCACCAGATCAAGATGGCGTGGCCTTACCAAACCAAAGATAGTGTTTTACAAAACCTATTGCATGTACAGGTTCCGGTTCTATAAGAATCTATTTGAGGGTGAGTATCACCTATCAAAGGCTTGCGGGAACTCTTCTTTGTAGATTATAAATCTCACAGGACTCCTAGTTTCAATTTACAAAGTGGTGCATAGGGAGAGGCTCTATTTTTTGAAATGGATGATCTTGAATATGTGGGAGCATTAGACTGTCTTGGCTTGGATATTCAACTTTTATAGGCGAAGATAACTTATTCATCTGTGTTAAAATATATACTACGAATTAGCTGAGATTCAGTCTTTGAATGAACGATATCTTCAGTTCTTGAAAACATTCAATCCATGTTTGAGATACACTAGGATTTATGGATGTTTCCTTTTCAAACATGGGATCCTTTCTTGATCACATGAATGCATTTGAGAATTTAATGTATCTCATTTTTAAATCATGCATGAATCCACATGGCCTCAGAAACTCCATTTTACTTGGCTGAATCTTCTTCATCGATATATCACAAGCATGCTGGAAGAAGATTTCATGCATGGTCTCGGTTCGATCTAATGATCCTCATGGTGTCAAAATAATAAGGCACGACGGTTCAGACATGATCAAACATCATCTATGGTGAGATATAGTGGCCCTGGAATGTGATAGAGGATGAAGAAAATGGTCCAGCTAGTTCAAATCCACGGGAGTATCAGACAACTCGGGTTTATACTCATGCAGTGCAGTATTAATGGACGACAAAGATTTGATCCATCTCCCATGGATTTATTGAACGATATGGTGATACACAAGATTGGATGGATGATGGATATTACATCAGTGTTTTTAATATTTTCCCTCACATCGAAACATAGATGTGGGTTTCCCATGGTTTATCAGTCAAATCCCCCACCAACCATTTTGAATTCTCCTCTCACCCTCTAGTTTCACCCCACACTGGTTCACTACGGGCATACACTTAGTGCCCACCGTACCTAATTAGGCGTGCACCAAGCACCCACTCTACCCACGTGCCTCCGTGCCACCCCACCAACCTTTTTCCCCATTTATTTTTGGAACAATAATTACAAATAGAACTTCAAAAATCCTTAAAAGGACGCAAATTCAATGTTGTAAACAATTTATCACTAATGATACATGTTCTTTGAACCTAGGATCATCACCTCAATCGTTTGATTTATAAAAACATCAATAATATCCCAATAATGGAATCCAATGTTATGAATCCATAACAATTCTCTAGGCATCTTCACTTCAATAAATTTCTATTCACTTTGGAGTTCCTTGTTCATTTTGTCTATTATTGAAACTAGTTGACAAAAAATATAACTTATAAAAAATGTGGTCCAAATAGTTTGAGTATAAATCCAAAGTCCACCACCAATGGTGTCTACACATGTTTCTTTATAAATAGATAGTGTATGCAAATAACAAATAATAGACATGTAAACAAATTAAAACTCTGGTTCCATTTGTTAATAATAATTAATTTACCCCTTTCTATTATTATTATTATAACTATCACCTATTCCACCCTTTTTATATAATCCATTTTCATCATGTGTTCAATGGGTTAGGCACTTACAACATATATACATGGTTCTATGGTAATTAATCACTATGCATAATGGAATAAGTCAAGTCCCTATATCATTAGTGGTAAAAAAATCATAACAAATACATTACACTCATCTCAAAACCTTGATCTGGGTGATCTCATCACATGAATCCATTAATAGAATATATCCTCAGTCCCCTTCCCAAACCCATGAATTTTAGGGTGGAGTTTACATCCTCAATCTAACTTGTCCTAGGGGCATAGAACCTTAGTAAATAACCCACACTACTAAGCCATGTGCACATTATTACGTATCCATTCACCATACACATACCATATCACAACAAAAAATCAAAAAAATACTCATAAATATCACATTCTATAGCAATCATCATGGGAATAGATATTATTCTATAACCCATTACCACATTTTCCACTTACATTACGTAGACTATTTATCATATTTCCCTTTTTCTTATGCCTATCTCACTAATAATATTAAATAACTTTATTACAGTTTCCCATTTAGTATACTCATCAATTCCCATATGTTAACATATTTAACCCATTCCGCATTTCAAAGGCACTAACCCACTCATACACTCCCTGTACAATTCATAATCCATTTGGCATATTAACATCAATGAAATTAACTTATTTACAATATATAACAATCTCTATTCATTATCATGTTTACCACTTCCATCGAATCACAATCCTTGACCAATTAACCCATTTTTGTTTACATGTCTTAACCCCACTATCCGATTTATCTATTATAAGACATATAGAGTCATGAAATTAACCTTTAACATTTCATATATCTTACAACACATTATAATTTAGCAAAAAAAACCCCTTATAATATTATTCAAGTCTTGAAACTTATAAAAATATTCTTATTTTAACTCAAATTGACATATCAAAATGTTCATCATGGCTCTATTTTATCACACATCCATTCCATTTTTAATATTACCAAAGTCAAGGATTGATAATGTCAATGGACCCCCTTTGGGGACTTAAATCAGTCTAATCATCATCTATGCATCCCATGAGGATCATGATGGGATCACTTCATCAATTAGACATCTATTTTACCTAGATCTTAGTAAAAGAATCAATACACAATACGATGGATCCAAGAACACAAACACACATGTACAAATCAACATCAAAACTATGGGATATAAATTTTGGAAAACCCAAATCAAATTTGATGATGAATTCACTCTTAAACATAGCCTTAATGAAAGTTTTAAACACCCATTGATGCCCCAAAATATGTTCCATCGAAAAAAGAGGGATTTATGGCTTTGGAAGAAGATAGGATGAACTAGGAATCCTAATCCGGAGAAAGGAAGCAAGATGAGCATTAGACTTACCCATAGATTCAATTAGCAACCAATAGCACTCCAAACAGCCAAGAATCAATGGAGAACCACCATTGGGAATCTTGGTTTGATTTAGTTGGCCCCTAGGTTTGATAAGGGTAGGAATGATTGAGAAATCAGGTGGGGATCTAAAAAACCTAAAATAGAAAAACTTTAAATTTCCAAACTTTTAATTAGGCGCATGGTTTACCTACAACGTTTTACAAACTTTGCTCAAATCATGAAAAATATACTATATAAGGGATTTTGGGTCACATTATTACCTTGGAATGCTTTCCCATTTAGGCAAACCATGAGCTAACCATGTGTAATGTTGCCTCCCATGGTTGCACAGTTTTCCTAGGGAGGCTGCATGGTTTACATAATCATGTGCTAACAATGCGCCTTGTATAGGTTGGACATGTTTTCATAATTTTATGCCAAGAACCCCTAGAACACCCTTGAATCCCTTAATAAACTTATTGAACATTTAATTTATGAATTATAAAGGATTTAAACCAAACTTTTAAAAAGGAATTAACTCCATGAGAACCAGGGTCTTACATAATTACATGTCTACATATATGTTTAGAAGATTATATTTTATTTATTTTTATAATAGTTTATTGTTTGTTTTGAATATTTATTAATATTATTGTTAACATCCATTATTAATTTTATTTACATTACATATTTAATTCATTTATATACTTGTTGTTATTTTTGGATTTATATTGGTATATTATATTTGTGTTTATATGTTTATATTTCTTTGATAGATATGAATATGCGATTACATGTTCATATATATTTTTCTATGTTTATAAATATATTCAATTATTTATAAATGTTTATTAGTTCATATATTTATATTTGTTTAAAAATGATTAAATGTGTGTGTGTGTGTATATATATATTTTTATACACACATATGTTTTTATGTTTATAAGATATAAATAGTATATATATATATATTTATATATGTTTTATTTAGTGTTTATATTTATATATATTAAATTTATATATATGTTTATATTTTATTTATATGGTATTGTGTTTATATATTTATATTACAAATAATTTATATTATAAATTCATATTTATATGTTATTGTGTTTATTTTTTATTTTTTAAAATTTATATATTTTAAAAAAAATTATTTTTATATGTATATTGGATTTGATTTTATGTGATTCTATATTTTAGATTTATATTATTTAAATTTATAGTTTAATGTTTATATATTTATAGGATGAAATTTACATGGTTTTTTTATATTTTTATATCAGTAGCTTTATATATATATATATATATTTTACATGTGTTTATATAATTTTAATCCATAAGTTACACATTTATTTATTATTATATATTTATATATTAATTTTTTTAATTCGGTAAATATATACATCTAATTGTTTATTTATTTTAATGTATTTATATGTTGAATTATGGTTTTATGTAATTAATGGATCGTATTTGGATAAATCCATGCTATTCTAGTGATGATTTTAATATATTGGTTAATGATTTCTTGGAAGTTTCTAAATGAAATATTGAATAAAACAACTTTATATTCATGCATGAAGTGTATTAATATGAGAAAATTGAGGTCATTAGAAATCAAAGAGACTTTACATTGTTATTGTTTTAGTCAATGTTATAAATATTGGGTATTAAATGGTGAAATAACAAAGAATTCGAGATCTAACATTGATAAAGTTGTCAAACATGATATAGGGATAATCTTAATGAATGTCTTCATGATGTTGTCATTGAAACCATTGAAAAAAATTGATGAAAAATAGTATGTAGATACTGAAAACCCATTTTTCCAAGGATATAAAAAATTTACAGTGTCTTTTATTGTCCTTAGATTGGTTAACATAGATGAAAGAAATATTTTTAGTGAAAAATACTTCAATTAATTTTATTAAATTTGGAATGATTTATTTCTAGAAGGAAATATAGTTCTATATTCTAATTATGATTCAAAAAATATTATGTCTAATTATATTGGGGTAAAAAAGTACATGAATTTCAAAATGATTCTATGATGTATATGATGGAATATAAAAATATATCAAAATATCCCAAATTTAGAACATCAATATATATTATGTATGGGGGATCTAACTGTGATTTATTATCAGTGACATGTTCCAAATTGTTTTCTATATCAATACAATATCGTATAATAATTTCTCATTCGAAACACTAATTTTCAAATTCAAATGATTCAAAGTGGAAGAGATGATGTACAAGTGTGTAAATATCTTATATAAATTTATATCAAACTATTGATTTCTCATACTAGAAGATATTTATAAAGAAATTATTGATTTTGGAAATAAACAGAGAAATATAAAAATATGACTATATATAGATAGTATTTATCTATATCAAGGATTTTGTACCCAAATCAGTTCAATGACTATTATTTTTTTCATTTACATAATATATCCATAGATAGGTAAAAATAAAAAATATTTTATGACGAACTTAATGATTTCAAAATAAAAAAGAATGGAGTTGATTTTAATGTTTATCTATCATAATTGATTGAAGATTTGAAATATATTTGGGAGGAATGTGTTAATTTTTTTTATACATATATGAATTAGAATATTGTTTTTCTCTCTATAGTAATTTTCTATATAAAAGTATTCCCAATATATTGAAAATTATCTTTATATAGTGTTAAGGGCCAAAAAATATTGTAAAATTTCCATTTAAGGGACTTCTGATCATAAGTTTTAGAATGTTAGAAATATGGTATATAAGATTCATCAATGATTTCAAAAAATGGATCACCCTTATTATTGACTAAAAATTATATTTAATGATTTATATAAGTATGATTTCCCGAAAACTTTTTCCAACTATAGTATATTACAACTATGTTAAAAACATCAATGCCACATTAGAGAAGATAATAACTATAGTATCATCAAACAAATAAATGAAAGAAATTTTCCATCTTATTATATATTCCTAATGAATATTTTTATAGGTATAATATAACATTGATATTTTACATGTTGATTAAAATAAATGTGGAATCTTGAAAAAAAATAGACATACAAGGGAGGAAAAAAGATTGACTACATGTAAGATTAGACTTAATATTTGTCGGAATACATTTGGAGTTAACTCCAAATAAAAATAGAATTAAAGAACATGTTTACCATTGACTTGTCACGCATTAAACAAGAGTGGAAATATAATTGTTTCCATCATCTTCATGGTGTCAAATCAGTAATATATTAATCATAAAATGTGGAAAATATGGTGTCGTTGAAGTATATTATGTTAATGGTAATGAAATATCATCACCATCAATTTTTTTGATGCTACAACTACCAATGGTTTCACAATATGGAATATTCACAATGCATGTCAAAAAAATTATCATCAAGATGTGATACTTTTTCATTTCCACTTTTAGGAAATTCATGGATCCAAATTTCTTAAATTTATTAGAGAATATAGTTTTAATTATTATTTTTCTACATTTATGAATTTTCCCTATCATATTTGGATATATTGGTTCATCTAGGGATTCATTTATTATGAGATACATGAATATTCAGCATATATATTTACATTAGATGTATCATTTTAATTAATACTTTGAATCTTATATAGAGATATATTAAAAATACATATCGAACAAAGGCCATAATTTTACGACAACATATTTATCCAGGGTAGTGGTTTAGTTCTATATTGAAATCATATATGGGGTGGAGAACATTGTCCTCTATATATCATAATATCAGGAATTTAATAGTAATGCTACGAGGGTAAATGGATTAAAAGTAATTTTAATTGTAGCGATTTAGTTATGCAAGCATATTTTCATATTTTGAACATCACAGGTGTGGCTCAAACATATATATATATATATCATCACCTACTAAAATATTAAACGTATGATATCTGAAAAAAAAGAAAACTAGTTGATGAATTAGTTTAAAATACTTCTTTTAATGTTTTAAAGAGGAAATGAATAGTTTTCATACTTGTTAGAAATTATAATGTGGATATTTAAGGGGGACCATGTTTAAAAGTAATCACATGATCCAATTTTAATTTTATTGGTTAAAAATTTTACATAAAAATAAGAGGAGATAAATACTAATAAAAATAGTGGAGAAATGATCAACACTGATGAAATAAATTTTTAAAATGAAAAAGGTAAAAATAAAATTTCAGCAACATCAAAATATTTAGGGGCTATTGAGGACATATAAAAATTTTATTTTACAAAATTTGGTGTACTAGTATTTAAGGGTAACCATATAGATAATAATAGTGCTGTGAAACACGATAATTATAGATTTAAACTTGTTTATTTGATATTATTATTTGCAAATAGTAACTATTTAACAAGGTTACACATACAAGGAAAATATTTATGTTTTATTGATCAATCTAATGATCAATCATCAGTTATTTTTCAAGAGAAAAAATTCATTTGGGTGATGAAAATGGAAATAATACAGGGAAATTATTTGATATTTTTTTATCTATTACATTATTACATGAGGATAGAAATGAATATGATTTAGGATTAATCAATTCTATACAAAATGAGCATATATATGGGATATAGGAGAAAATTTTGTTACTCTTATAAGTATTCATGATAATATCTATATTTTTATTTTATGAAACGTAATCATTTTCAAGACATTATTTTTTTAACATGGATATTTAAGACTATATATTTTGATCATTTATTCTATTTTTTTTATTAATTTCATTATTCTTCAATTTTATTTCTACATTATTTGGGTGAATAAAATTTACTTCATTTTTTTCTAGTGACTTTTTCATTATATTCATCATTTAAATGTATGTACTTTTCCATATATATATTAGTTAACAAATATATATAATTTTATTTATAGTATGAATTATAAAAAAATTAATATTATTAATAATTTAATTTCTATCAAATATATGTTCACAAAATTAATCATCATTAAATGTTGATAATTTCTACCATTTTTTGTATTAATGTTTATATTTATCAGTTTTAGTCACATATTTTTTGGACAAAGAAGCATAACATCATTATTTTTCTATGATTATTTATTTTTATAAATGAATTTCATGTATTAAATTTTAGTTAGCTGTATTAGTTAACATAATATATATTATTTGGTTTCTGTTATGATAAGTAAATTTCTTAATTTAAAAATTAAAAAAATTTCCATCAAATAATGGTATATGAAATTTCATTAAATTAGACTACATATATTTAAATTATGGATATATGGGAAGAGAAAACATTATTATGATATGTATACATTTAATTATATAAAAATGTTTACAATAACTAAACTATTTAATTAAATATAACTTAGATTTTTTGATATTATTTACATCACTTTATCATCTCTATAGAAGATGATGCCTAAAGTTCATAGGGATGTAATTACTTATTTATATAAAAATTCACATGCTCATGGGGTGTATAGGCTGCCTATAGATTTTGATAATAATAGTAAAATATTAATAAAAAATAAAAAATATTTTAGGTGCTTCATGGCCATACAGAGTTGGCGTAATATTAGAATATTATATTCTAATTAGAAGATAATGAATTGGATCAACAAGGATCTGTATTTTGGAGTACATAACAATACAGTATCTCAACTAAATTATTAATTTTCCCCATTTTTCTAATATTATATATAATATATGATAAAAATTTATCCAACTCAATTATAGATTCTAGTTGAATATTATAAAATTAATATAATTAATAGGAGGTGGATTTATTCGAAGAAAATTAGATATATGGATATTAATGGAAATGTGATATCAATTTACATTTTTAGGAAGAAATAGAATGAAAATACATTCATAAAGTATGGTTTTTTATTTTTTGAGACATGGAAGAATGTATTATCCAGTCAATAAGAGGAATATTTTATATTATGGTAATAGTTGTTTATGAAATACATTTTTAAAATTATTTGTTAATTACTTAATGACATATTCACCAAGATATCTAGTTATAGAATGTGTACCATAATACATTATCACGTTGAGCGTATCCATTACTAGTATAACATAATGATCAAAAACTTTTATGAATTAATATTTTAATATATTGGAAGCATTAAGTCAGTTCAATTTGGCCATACACCCCCTCCCACTATCCATGAATATAGTGATCAAGAAATATTTTGGTTGAGATTTAGATCAATTTGGAGTTTTTGATGTCTTAGACCCTCCAGAGTGTAGAACATTAAAGTTACCATATTATGCAAGCTATGAAAACAACTGAGTGACCAATACATCATAGGGTGTGGTGATTACCATCATGCAAACCTTTCACGGAATTTCATGGATATTATGTTTTGATATATATATATATATATATATATATATATATCACTATCCAGTGATCTCAATGGAGGTGGAACAACCATCATTATTGATGTTTGAGCCTTAAGAGAAATTTATAAGATGTATTTAAGCCTGAGTCGTTGTGTCAATAAGGAAATTCAAGAACTATGGGGATTTGATAATGATAAGATAAAAATATAACACTATTTTTTAAATATACATGCAATTAATTTTAATGGATGACTTATATCACATGAACCATATTAATGATATATAATATGAGGTCATGGTTCATTATAAAATAAGGCATATACCATAATAACAATGTAAGTAACAAATTAATTGGGTTTGACAATAGTTCACACTCATGGGTAGACTTATAGAAATAATGGGAAATTAGTTAACTTATTTATTTAATTAGATGATGTAAAAAAATACTCAATTTAATCAATTTTTTTATTTTCTCTATAGGGTTAGCTACATTATATCTCTGATACAACACCAAGGAGAGTGATAGGCGGAGAGATCAGTGATTGGTAGAGACAATCATTTTGGATCTGAGAATCAAGTGTGGGTCTACAACAACATTGATGACCGACCACGTAGCAGCGATAATAAAATTTAAGTGGCGGTTGATGAGCCATTATGTAAGGCTCAATAATTATAATTATTTCTTTGTTCTTCACGATTTCTTGATTCACCCTATTTCATAAAATTGTGATGGTTAATATGGGCTCATTTTAAAACTCAAGATGAGTTTATGATAATTCTTAAAACCCTAATCCACTACTACAAAACATGTGATAGACGATGTTATCCTTTATTTGACCTAACAAAACTGTGGATAATGTTTACCAATATCATTTATTTTATTTGTAAAAATAAATAAATGCCATTCTTATCACTAGAAAACATTGAGAAAGGAATATTTATAAACAAATATCACTAAATACCATATATTAATATATAAGTATATTTATATTGATAAAAAAAGTATATATATTTTTTAAAATGAATTTCATATAACTAAAAATAAATTTACACTTTATATATAAGATATATAATTAAAATTGTAATGTGAAAAATTATTTATTATTTAAAATATTATATATATATATATATAATTTTCAAAAAACGTATTTATATAATTCTAATTAGCGCATAATAAATCATATTTATATTCCATTTATCCAGTAAAAAATGGTTTTAATTTAACCAAAAATCAATATTACATAAAAATATTTACTAATTAAAATTAATATACATTTAATAAAATTTTGTTTTATCAATGGATTTTTTTCCAACTTGAAATTTTATTAAATAATAAATATTTAATTACTAATTAATAAAAAATTTATCACCACAATTTACTAAAAAAATAAAATTTTATTTCATAGTGTGTGTTACACGCAAAACATAATTTATCATACCTCACCCACACTAATGATTTTCTCATGGGTTACACAAAACCACAAGTTTCTTCGAATGCTTTTGTGACACACAAGGGCATGTTTTACCAAAAATCAATATTCTACTAATATTATAATTTAATATGATAGTTTTTACCTAACTATTGGAATAGAGAGTATGAATGTTAATAACATAAATATGAATTTTTTTATATATATTGATTTTAAATAAAATAAAAAACATTTAAAAAATAAATAAATGTTTTCTTAAAAATAATAGTTTTTCAAAAAGACGATTTAATTATGCTTTACAGAAATAATTTAAAATTAGTTTCTACCACATTTCGAAATTTATTTTAAAGATTAATAATTATTTTTAAATTTTAATATCTAAATTATATTAGGATGATTTTTTAATATTTATTTGAAATACATTAATTTATGAATAGTAAAAAAATGCTCTATTTTAATTGAAAATTTCCCTGTTTAAAATAATTTATAACACAAAAAACTATTTAAATTAGTTTTAAATTATAATTAGTTCAATTATATAAAAATTAATCCAATTTAGGTTATTGGAATCATTTTAATATTAAATTTAGATATAAATATATTGTAATATTTTGAACATTTTCACCTAAAAACATGCTTTCTCGTCACGTATGTGGGATTAATTTGAAATTAATATTTTCTATTTATTTATGTTGAATTTGAAAAATGGATTCTATATTTTTAATTTTAATAATGTTTAATTTATAATAATGTTAAATTAATATTTTAGATAAATAAATAGTTATTGTATTGACAATTAATCATCGTAGTTATGATACAAATGGGTTTATGAGTTCTTAAACTAAACATATAAGGGCAAAAATGACGAATAATTTTTTTTAAAACTATTTTATAGTCATATTGTGACCCTTATGTCTATAAGGATTGATAATTATCCATTTTGGACTGTTGTGACTTATGAAAAATGTGGGATCGCTCAATTCTTCTCAAAGATACCAAGTGTGTCCTCTCCCCCATATATAAAAGGCCACCCCTCTCCTATCAACTTCACATCTTCAAACCATGTTGGTTCATCTAAAACCTACTGAAATATTTTTTTAAATTTCCTAATATCATAATAAAAGAATTAGTTTGTGTAAAAATTCTACCAAGGAACGATTTAATGCCAACCTAAAAAGGATACCCAAAGAAGAGTCAGCATTCCCCAATGAACACCATTACTTTATTTCTTTATCCTACTCCTTATATTCTTATAATAACATTATGATAAAATAAACTAGTTTTTATGAATATATTGTGATATTTTTAAAATGTGTTCATGACCTAAAACTATCCCTAAATCTATCAAACGTGTTATGAAATCATCATTTTCACGTACGACGGACTACCACCTTGTGAACCGACATCATTCATTTTTTTCTTACCACCATTCATAGTTGGGTTTGATGATTGATATAAAGTATATATATATATATATTATTTATAACATAGTTATACCCCTATAGTATAACAACCTTATCTTAATATACAATGAAATTACATCATTTTTGTGGAATACATAAAACATTACACAAATAGAAGCCCAAATACTGAATTTGTTTAGTTAATTTAGAGTTATGGAAACATAAACATTGGTACCTGAGTGAGCTACATTATATCCCACTATATTCCCTAAGATAATAACCCCTCCATGATATATCAAACATAAAATATATCTTCATAACTTTTTGAGGGAAATAGAAAAATTGGTGAGCTTAGATGTTTGGTAAGGGTAAAAAAGGGATATATGTAAGTATAATGATGATTATAAGGGTATAAGAATATGGTAATAACATTAGATGATCATACCCTTCATAAGAAATATCATAAAAATTAATCATGGCATAATGATCAGAAGTTCACAAGATATGGATCATAAGGGAAACTAGATCAGAAGCCATGAAATCATAATATATGAATAATATATGGAATTGTGTAATACACATAAATATGTAATATCATTCCCTATAAGTAAAATAACATTTATAGATTTTATTAGGGATATTTATGGGAATATACGTACTCGACCGAAAATTCCACCATAACCAATCACATCCCATTTCTTATAAGTGATTGGGCTTCACCATCTTCCCATAGTAGATCATATTTACTGTCATCCCATTGTGGATCAGGTTCCCCCATCTTTGCATAGTGAATCGGGTTTCCCCATCTTTCCAAAGTGGACCGGGTTTCACTATAATATATTTTAGATTAATCCCAACGATTTGAATCCCATCATTATATCATGATATATAAATATTTACCCAATGCATGGTGGGAGATATATTTCTCATCCATATAATACAGAAATAATACATACATGTGGCACAATATCATAACTATAAAATCATAACCCATGAAATTAAATTGGTGTCTAAAATATGTAATCATATATTAACCTATATAAAAGAGACAATATTCATAATAATTTACTCAAAATCATTACCCATGAAAGAAATAAAGTTTAATAATCATATAACCTATGAAAAAGAAAGGGGTTTCATAAAAATCATGAAACTAGAACATAAATCATTTAAATAAATACTATTAATGTAACCTTTAGATCATTTCCATATAAATTCACAAGTAACACCAATGGATGTCATCATATATAGAATATAATTTTGAAACATATTTTAAAATAATTTCATAAGAAAAATATCATTTATTCTTTGAAAAATTATTTATTAAAAATAAAACCTTATGAAAACCATTTTATTTTAAAATGAAAATGAAAAATTATAAATAATGCTTAAAAATGTTTTGAAAAAAATTTCATTTAAAACAATTTTTAAACATAAAAAAAACTTGAAATTATTTTCAAAACAATTTCTTTGAAAATACTTTGAAAATGTATATAGAATGCTTGAAATTTTTTTGAAAACAATTTATTTGAAAATAATTTGAAAATCTAAAAAAAGGATTCAAATCATTTGAAAACCATTTTTATTTGAAAATATATTGAAAACCAAAAATAAAGAAATGAAAACATATGAAAACCCTTTTCTAGAAAATGTATTTGAAAACTTATAAAGAAAGCATGAAAATATTTTGAAAACATTTTATTTGAAAAGCCTTATAATTCAAAAACAAATACATAATATTAGGTAAAAATTTAATTTAAAAATAATCTTTTAAAACTAAATATAAATATTAATGTAAATAATGTTCCTGAATGTGGGTACGTCCATACACTCCTAACATTCCTTTTTCACCACAACATTCTTGAAAAGTTCCTTTATTTTAAAATATCAAGAAGATTACATATAAATTTTTTAAAGGTAAAACATGTGTAAGAAATTACTTTATACAAAATAGGATAATATTAAAATATTTTAAAAACATTTCTAGAATACATGGTTTTTAAAGAACAAATATTTTAGACCAAAATGTGAAATAAAGTATAATTTTCATGAAAAATGGTTTTGTAAATAAATAATGTAACAAAGAGTGTAAAAATGGTACTAATACTTGAATAAATAACTATAAAACATAGGGGAATAAATCTCATTATTTCACTTGAGATATGGATCATATGATTTCATCAATGGAATCATAACCATAAACAAACTCGATAAAATAAAAATTTATACATAATTAATTTACTGATTTGGTAACTACTAAAACATAATCCCCATGAAATAAATATCATAAAAGATATAAAAATAACCATAAATATATGTACAAGATTCATAGAATAAATACATGTAATGTAGAAACACCATATGTAAGAAATAGGTGGTGAACATAGATTTTTTCTCTCTAAAACGATAATTGAGATGAGAAAACGCTTACCTTATGTATTGACTCTCTTCATACTCTTTAAAATCTCTATTATAATAAATATAATTTTTTAATAAACATACCACATAACCATATTATTATATATAATATCATATATTATTTTATTATGACTTTATATAAATAGTTTAATAACATCTAAATGTCAATGTTACTTTTCAAGTAATAATCTATTTGTTTCTTTATTATGTTTAGATTTGTTATATTTTATATCCTCATAGGTATATAATGATCTCCAGAATGTAAAAAATGAAATAAATATCATATATATATAGTATATAATTATTTATAATCATCCATAAAATATACATATATTAAACAAAAAACACCGTTGATGGAGATGATAGGTCGTACGTACGCAATTACGTTGTTTCCATTATACTGTCGTATTGAAAGAAAGAAAGAAAATGAAATATATGTTTTTTTATATATAATATCATTAAATTAGAATAATTATTTTATATTTGTAATAAAATTTTACTAAAACCATCCTTAATACATTTAATGTGAAGAGTGAATGAATCACATCGTTTTGAGGAGGTGATAGTCCACACTTGCACAAAAAATGTCATTGTATATACACAAAATGGAAAGCCTTGAGATTTGTATTAAATAATAACTCAAAAATAATAAATACTTAATAAATATCATATATATATATATATAATATTAAAAAATAGTTTCCATTATAATTCCTAATCACTATAGGTGGTAAGGGAAAAATAAACAGTATCAATACATGAGGCGGTAGTTCGTCTTAGAAAAGAACTATAAGTTCATTGCCCATTAGATGGATGTGTGTGTTAGTGTAGGTAAAACGATTATAAAAAAACATCCCAACTTATTAATGTTAATTATGTTTTCATATAATCATGGAACAATAATATTTAATGAGGTGTATAATGGAAATAATACAATGGAGCTTGAAGAAGTATGTTACCTAATCTTTGGGTAATTTCTCTTAGTTTTCACCAAAAGGTATACTTGAATATATTTTATCAAAAATGAAGGATTATTTGATGAATTTAGGGATTTTGGAAGCTTATTTGAGAATAATTTGGGTAAGAAAAATGGCATGGGATGTGTGAATAAGTGGGAGAGGTGAGTTCATTTTTATAGTAGAGGAGGAGTGACATTCTTTTAAATTTTTTAAAAGGGAATTACGCCCACATTTTTCCCATGTAAAGTGGCTACAATAATGCACCCTATTACCAAAAATCGAGGACAGGGTCGAAATATGGCCATGTAATGTCTATGAGACTTGTTTCTTGGTCATTGTTTTCTTAAATATTAAGAGTTTGTCCCTTGTAAATATTAATTTAACCTTAATTTATATAATTAATTTTAATTAAATTCCCTAATAATTTTTGTAAAAAACTAAGTTTAAATCATTAGAAATTAGAAATTATTATATTTTTAAATATGTAAACCACTTTTCCAAATAAAATCACACAAGTTCCATAAATTAATTTAAATTTAATCTCATAGATAGGACAATAATGCAGGTTTTTAAAGTAAAAAAGCATTCAAAAGTTTGCTAAGTTTTTATAACCAATTTCAATGTGGTATTGATTAAAATGAAATAAATTGCTCTAATTTTTTTATAATTTATCTAATTAAACATTATAAAAATTAAAAAAATTATTTATCCTTACAAATAAATTATATGATAAAGTAGTTTTTAATTAAAATTATGTGTTCTTCACAATTCATCAAAAAAGAAACTTCTCAAAAATAATACAAAAAATCACCCAATGTAAATTTGTATATTCTATTTAAAAAATAATGTAAGTTTTTTCCAATTAAATTTTTTAAAAAATAAAAATCATATTTAAAATGGGTTATTTCTTTAAAGACGATAAAATTACCTTTTTTAAAAATAAATATTTTTTATTCATAAAATTGGATTTATTCTTATCATATGATAATAAAATCAATTAGATGAGTCCAAAAAATTTATGCAATTTATTATATATTTAAATAATAAATCAATTTTGTTTTTTTAATTTGTTGCGATAAAATGATATTTGTATAGAGAAAATTAGTTTTCTTAGAAAATAATTTTTTTATTTTCAAATAGTTATTAGTTTTATTTATTTGATAAAAGTGTTCATTTTATTCACATTTTTAAGTAATATTTTATTTAAAACAAACATATTAATGGATGAGCACCAACTATAATAATATTTTAATAGTATTATTAATATTATGCTGTATTTTAGTAAAACTATGTCTTGCATACAATATCGGATATCAAAGGAAATTGGCATTGCTTGTAAAACAAGAAAATTTCTTTTTTGTGTTTACCACAAGGTAATCTAAGATTTCTATATTGTTCTCTATTAATATATTTTTTTTAAAATTCCATATGAACATAGTTATTTTATATAATAGAAACTATATTTAGAGTTGCGTGAAATTAAAAATATAAAAAATGATTAAATTAAATTTAATGAAGAATATTTCACAAAATAAAGGGGTGTTACATTATACCCCCATAAAAATGAATTTATCCCTAAAAGTTCATACAGTTTGTTAAAGGTAAAATACTTCAATGTTTTTTCATAAAAACCCACATCGTAAATATGAATACTAAAACATCATTTGAAAAATAAAAGTTGAGAACATAACACGTAACCAGGGTAACACATAACTAGTTTTCCACATATGAGGTCATTATTGGAATGTAATAAAATATTAACTTGGAGGAAAAGCATAAATATTTTTAAAGAGTTATTGATGTCATCAACCACAAACAAGTGAATGATCAATGGAAATTTGAGTTCCTCAATGTCATAAATCTATGATGGTTAAAAAGGACATCAGTTAAAAAAAAGGAATAAAGACAATGATTTCATACAAAAAAAGTTATATTTATATTTGTGTGAAATGAAAAATATCAAAAATATTAAATTAATTGGAAAGAAAAATACCTCAAAAAATCTTGAGGAGTTACATTCTACCACCTAAAAAACTAATTCCTCCCTAAAAATTTATCTAGTTTAATAAATGTTTAATACTACAAAGTTACGTTCAAAGAAACCCACATCATCAAAATGAATACCGAAACATAATTTTAAATAGAAAAATTGAAACTATAATAGCTACCCATAGTAAAACATAACTAGTTTTCCACATATGATAACATTGGTGGAAAGTAAAAATATGAACATAGAGGAAAAATAAAAATATTTATAAGGAGTGATTGAGGTAATCAATCACATAGAAGGGAATAATAAATGGGATGTTGAGGGCCTAAAAGTCATAATTCTATGATGATTTAAAAGGTCATCGTTTTAACAAATATTAAAGTATTAAAAAAACATTTTATTTCTATATCTTTTCCCTAAACTTGAATAATTTTCATTAAAAGATATGATTTCTTGATTTCAGTATAAACTCACTTATTATTATTCCTTGATAAATTTCCACTTCACCTATTTTTTTAAAAAATGAAGCTTAATATATCATTCATGAATCATTATAAATTCATGAGATCAATAAATATAATGATGGTTCATTCCATCTATCACAACAAAAAGGTTATCACATGTTATCCAATATTCATAAATCCAACTTTGGAATGAAAATAATTAAATCCCTAAAACCTCATCTAAAGTTTAATATAAACCATTCCATAAATTTTTAACCTTATAACCCTTCAAAAAGTTTAAAATCATAATATTTTGAAACAATTTTACTATATAATCTTAACATTGATCACCTATATATCATAAATTAGTTCATGGTTGTCACATTGCAAACATGTGGATACCCACATCATATATTCTCTTGAAACATGGTTATAAAATAAATTACAATAAATACTATTATAAAATATTTCTGATTACTTATTAAAAATATTACTAGGTATACTCCTTAAATATATGGAGTTGTAAACTTCATCTATGATAACATAGACTACTTTGTTAAAAAAAATCCATTTTCAGTTCCAAGGTAATCTGTACCATCCAATTCACTTATTTAAATCCAACATTTCTTTTATCCAAACATCATTATATTTACATTAACATATTAAGGGTTATTTTACATTAATCATATGTTTCCCTTGAATATCACCTCCCCATTAAATCAATTTTCTTGTCCATTAGAACCATTCAACATATTCTTGTAAATCCTTAGCAAAAAAGATATAGTGAATAATCCTTATAAATTTCACAACTCGTAATTATTGAATCCAAATACATAGATACTTAGGTAACTCTACTTCATACATAATACATTTACAAGGATACCTCATCATATTACATAATACTTTTTTCCTTTCATATTTCACATGTAGTCTCATCACCATCAGTGATATAACCATTACTCATACATCCTTTCCAATTATATTATTGACATTTCTACTTGGGACATTTATTTTCATAATTACTATTAATTCCACATATAAAACATTTAACCTTAAATGAAATATTAATGTTGAAAATATTATAATTTATTTCATTAATCAAAATATTGATTTTTACATTGTAGATACTTGCTTTGTATTTCTATTTTTCATAATCAAAACATCTTCTTACTTCTCAAAGATATTGACCTGGGTGATTCTTTCTACATTATTGACATGTAGTAAATTGAATATACTTTTCTCTATATTCTTCACTAGCAAAAATCTCAAAAAAAATCCATCCTTCTATTCCTTAGTGAGTATGAGAGTTTTTTAAGTTACACATTGTTAATCATGATCCATGAAAACTGATTAAGAATTAAGATAATATCCTTCACACCATTGATCATCCCATTTGGATATTTATTAACAAAATTTCCTTCACATTCAATATTAAACTAGTTACTTCAGGTTCCCGTTATTGACTAAATCCTGAAAGCATAGTGTGAGAAAAATTTATCATAATGGAAAACCACATAATCATGAAAATAATAACTTATATGATGTCCAAATAAGGCCCCCTACTTCTTTCATGCATGCAACACTGGTTTATCCTATTTTATTCATTTTCACTTTGTTGTTTAATACTTAATGATGGTCATAAAAGAGTTTGTGAATTCCAAAAGAATATTCCCTTGGAGTATCAAAACAAGAATGTTGAAATGCCTATTGTAGTGTACCAGGTTATGCTCGAGTTAGGACCGACATAGATTTTTAGATTTTTTACCCTTAGATACATCTTTTCCAGATCTGCATCTACTTATAGTATCTAGATTGGGAGGTAATGATAAAAAACAACTCACTCTATTATTTAAAAAAAATTTGGACATGCCTCCAAACATTAACTCATCCTTAGATTTATCCTTAAATACACCCCTAGACATTTCCTTAGAAATAACCCTAGGGATCTCACTAATTTTTTCTCATCATAGTTTCCAAAGGTGGAATAAATCTTGTCTCTGAAACCAATTATAATAACCCATCCTTAACATACAAATTCATTACATCATTTTGTGTAATACATAAAAGATTACAGAAAAAGACACCCAAAGACCAAATTAGTTTATTTCCATCAGATACATTGAAATGTAAACACTGGTATATGAGTGACATAAATTATCTCTCACTAGTTTCTCTAAGACTAGCAGCCCCCTTAGACATATCATACATAAAATATATCTTCATAACCTGGAAAAGGAAATAGAAAATAGATGATCTTAGATTCACATAGATGGTGAACGAGGGAGATATATAGGCATAAATATGAGTATAATGGATTGAATACCGTATAATAACATTGTAAGATCAAAACCTGTACATAAAAGATCATAAAATTGAATTATAGAATAAAAAATAGTAGTTTAATGTCATGAATAATAAGGGAAACAATACCATAAGACATGAAATTATAATATAGAAATATGACATAAAATTTTTAAATACACATAAACATGTAATATCATTCTATATGAGTCAAGAATAATTTCTAGATCATATGAAGGAACATCATGTGGACTACACTTACTATGTGGGACTCACCACCATCCCAAGACTAAATCCTTTCCTTGTAAGGGATCATGTTTCCCCATCATCCCATTATTGATTGCGTGTACCCATCTCCCCATAGTAGATTAGGTTTCCCCATCATCCCAAAGTGGATTGGGTTTCCCCATCATCCAATATTGGACAAGGTTTCCCCATATTCTTTTGTAGATCAAGCGTGTTGACTTGAATCCCATCATTATATAATGAGATATAAATTTTTACCCAATGTATTGGAGGGATATATAGGTCCCACCCATCTCATAATTAATTCATACATACTTGTTCCACAAGATAATAAACAATCATACAATTACCTAAAAATGAAATGTGTTCCATAAACAAGTAATCATATCCTAACCATTTGAAAAATGATAGGTTTTATAGTCATTCATCAAAAGAATAACCAGTGAAATGAAGTTGGTTTCATAATCATATAACCCATGAAAAAGAAATGGGTTTCACAAATATCATGCCATCAAGACATAAACCATTAAGATAAAGAATATGAATAGAAATAGTGAATCATTTCCCCGAAAAGGCATGAGAAACACTGGTTGATGTCATATTAGATACAAAATCATTTTGAAATATCTTTTTTAAAAAATCATGATCAAAATATCTTTTATTATTTCAAAAATTATTTTTAAAACATAAAACCTTTTCAAAACCATTTTCTTTGAAAATAAACATAAAAACATATAACGAAATACTGAAAACGTTTTGAAACCCATTTTTTTGAGAAATTTTTAAAAAAATATAAATAATTATTAAATACATTTTAAAACACATTTTATGGAAATAATTTCCCAAATTATAAAGAAATCCTGAAATTTTTTTAAAAACAATTTCTTTGAAAATACTTTGAAAACAAGAAAAGAATTCTTGAAAACATTTGAAAACCATTTTTTTAAAAAATACATTGTAATCCTAATAAATAAAGATTGAAAATTTTTTTAAAACAAATTCTCTTTGAAAATACTATCAAAACATAAAAAATAAATCTTGAAAATTTTTGAAAACCATTTTCTAGAAAATGTTGGTGAAAAATTACAATTAAGCTTGAAAATATTTTGGAATGTTTTTTAATCTGAAAACAACTTAAAATAAAAATAAATCAAGAATATTGGGAAAATAATTTCATCAAAACTAACATTGTAAATTCACAATGGAATATTTTAGGTAATGAAGGTTATGACGGTGGGTGAGTTCACACATGTTAAACATTCCTTTTTCACCTTAAAATTTTTAGAAACATTCCTTGATATGAAAATTATTAGAACATTCCTCTTAAAAATATTTTTTAAAAAGGCAAAGCTTTGGTAAAAATTTACTTTAAACATCATGGGATAATAGTATAAAATTTTTTAATTCATTTTCAGAAAATTTCATTTTAAAAGAACATTGATTTATGACCGAATGAAGAAATAAAGTATTGTTTTCTTAGAAGCATATTCATAATTATATCAAGTTGAAAATATTGGTAAAAAGGTAATGATACATGAATAAATATTAAATAATCATATAGTAATAAATTTCACAAGTTATCTTGATATATGGATCATATTAATTTATTAATGGAATTATAGTCATAAACAATCTCATTAAATGACTAGATCTTTTCAATAAACTCTTACCACTTGGTAACATTGAATTATTCTACCCATGTAAGAAAATTAAATTACATGAATCTTAAAATATGATGTAAATAATAAAGTTTATTATATTACCAACAAAATGTTAGTATATACACCTTGTAAAAGAATATAGATGCATAACATGGTATGTGTCTCAAAGAAGGAAAATGGAGAAAAAATTACTTTATCGATTTGGTATCTTTTGAAATAAAAACCCCATGAAATAAAGTTCATAAAAAGGATATGTAAATAACCATAAATAAAATTATATGAATCATAGAATTAATCCATGGTTAGTGGACATTATATATTTAAGAAGTATGTGGTGAACATGGCTTATGTCTCACAGAAAATAAATGTGAGACAATAACACCCTTACATAAGTCGTGAATCTCTTCATATTCATTCAGAAATCATTTATAATAAATATATCTTTATTATAAACCTAAATTAAAATAATATACATATATATAATAACATATATTATTTTATTATGAATTTAAATTACCCTTTTATTAACAATTTGATGTTAATTTTATGTTTCAGATACAAATTTCTTTTCCCCCTTTTTTTAGATTTGTTATATTTTTTGTCCAGATAAATATATCACGATCTCAAGAATGTAAACCATTATATAAATTTCATATATATTTATAATATAATTATTTTTAGTAATCTATTAAAGATAAAAATATTAAATAGAATACACCATTCATGGAGATGGTAGGTCGTACGTACACATGAATGTTGTTTCTGTTTTACTATCATTTTGAAAGAAATAAAGTAAATAAAATATATTTGAATTTATAAATATTATAATCCAATTTAAATTATTATTTATTATATATAATATAATTTTACATAACCCATCCTTAATAAATTCCACATAATGTGTTAACTAATCACATCGCTTTGAGAAGGTGTTATCCCACACTTCCACAAACAAAGTTATTGTATTTTAAAAATGGAAATCACAATGTTATGCCATATATAATAATTATAAAAGAACAAATACATCATAAATATCATAAATATAAGATAAAAATAATGTTATCATCATAATTATTAACCATTATATATGTTAAAGGAAAAATGAAAAATATCGTTTCATGAGGCTGTAGTTCACTATACACAAGAACGATATGCTAATTACCCATTAAATGGAAGTGTGTTTAGGTGTAGGTAGACCCCATATAAAAATATCAGTATATTTAGAATAATAATTTTTTTATTATAATCATGTAATATGGAGATTTTAGTGGTGGAGAATGAAAATAAAACATGCTTGGGGAAGGATGTTACATCTTTGTTGGAAAAGTCCTCTTGGTTTGAACTAAAAGGCTTCCAAGGATGAATTTATTCCCAAAATAAAGGATTTTAGGATTAATAAAGGTAATTTGGGATCATATTTTTTAAATTTTGGTATATTAAAAAGTATTTATAGGATTCAATAAGTTGTAGGGTTGAGTGCCTTTTTATCGTGTAGGAGGACTCATATTCTTGTGAATTCTTTAAAAGTTAATTCCACCAATATTTTTCCCAGGACATGTATCCCCAATAACGGATTAAATTTGATAAAATGGGGAATAAGTTATAAATATCTCTATTTGATGTATTTTGGGATAGTTTCTATTTCATTTGGATCCTTTAGTTTAAGGTTTAGTCTATTATTAATCTTAACTTGACCTTAATCTTTGTATTTAATATTAATTACATTCAATACTATTTTGGTCGAAAACTATTTTAACCTCATAATAAATTATAAATTATGATACTTTAAAATATTGAATACAGTTTCCCAAATCCCAATCATATACGTGTGAGAAATTAATTTAATTTTAATCCCATAGACGAGACAACAATGTAGTTTTTCTAAATAAAAATGTTCAAAAGTGTGCTAGGTTTTCATATCTAATTTGTAAGTGGAATTTTTTTCCAATAAACTAAATTAAATTAATTTTTGTATATTTTATCTAATTAAACATTAAAACTAATAAAAAATATTATTTAACATTATAAATAATTTAGATGAAAAATAATTTTTTAATTAAAATTCTATGATCCTCACTATTCTTGAAAAAATGAAACTTCTCAAAAAATATAAAATATTTAACAAAAGTAAATTTTTATATTAAGATTTCAAAAATTAGATTTATTTTTTCAAATAAAAATAATAAAAGTTTCCAAAATCATATTTAAAATAGTTTCACCATTAAAATGATGTAAAATTAAGTTTTTGAAAACGACATCTTTTTATTCATAAAATTGGATTTAGTATTATATTAGGCCTGAAAAATCTATTTTTTGAGTGTAAAAATATTTTAATGAATATATATTTTATTAAAATAATTTATAAATAGTGGTTTGTTTTATTTATTTCGATAAAATAGTGTTTTTACATAGAAAAGTTATTATCTAAGAAAATGAATTTCTTTATTTTTAAATGGTTTTCACATTCATTTCTTTATAAAATGGTTCATTTTATTCAAATGATTAAACAATATTTATTCATAAAATGAATCCAAATTTCTTGCTTCCAACTATAATAATATTTTAAAAAATATATTAATAATATATTGTAATTTGGTAAAACTAGGTCTTTCTTATAATTCAGGCTATCGAAGGAAATTAGAATTGTATGTAACACAAGACAAACATTGTGTTTTCTATACAAAAATCCAATATTTCTGTTTCTTGAAGTAAAATATTAAATTTTTTTGCTTGAAACTCAAGCCTGTCATAGTTCTTTCTTATAAGAGAAGCTATATTTAGAGTTACGTGAAAGGAAAAATATCAAAACGATAAATTAACTTGAAAAAAATATTTTACAAAATCTGGGTGTGTTACATGAAATCCAAATGTAATAAATTTAATTTTACCTTCCATTTAGTATAAGATATTATATCATCACTCGTGTGTAGAGTGAAATACCACTTTGGAAAACAATGTGATTCATCCTTCACTAACCTTCACATGGAAGGTGATATGGATAAAATTTAAGCTAATTTGTGATATAAATGAAATAATTATGATATTAATGACATATATATCATTTTCTAATGATTATATATATATATATATATATATATTATTTTCTTTCTTACCTTTCCACTAAATGAATGATGATAACATCATTCGTGTATGTGTGGACTATACCATTCACAAAGCGAGGTGACTCTCTTTTGATCACCACGCCACGTGGATGATATGTATAATATGTAATAAGGTATACCTAATATTATTTTAATTATATAATTATTATATATTACATAACTTTTTACCATATTGATCGTTGGGAAGTGGAAACGTTATCCATGCATATGTACAACCTACAATCTCATTGATCGTGGCACACTTCTATTTTCAAAACCATATTTCATGATTAGTTAAAAGTATAATTGATATAAAAAATATGATAAATATGTCATTATTATTATTTTTATTATATGAATATATAATGTTTCCAATAATCATATTTCTCAAGGTGAAACATGCATGATAAAATAATGAAATTAACACCTAAAAGAATGAAAATAATGGAATATTATTAACAAATAAGTGATAAGAAGTTATAAAAGGATAATATATGATATTATAAATACTAATATAATTATATTATAAGTAAATAACATGTTTAAAATCAACATACATGACGTTAATATATGTTCAACCAAAAGAGAGTGTAAGGTAAGAGATATCATGTCAATTAAGTTTTATTGACGCTTACTGTAATGTTTTTCACCATAATTATTTTATATGGTGTAGAAAATCCCCATTTTACATGTAATATAATGAATAATTAGATATTAAAGATATTTGATTTTTTAATTTAAATTTTTTAATATAATTTTATTTTTATTAAAATTTACCAAGTAGTAAAAAAAATTATGTCAATTTCTTTTCATTGGGTTATATTAATTTTTCATCATCTTTGATATTATATGATTTTTTAAAATTAAATTTGAAAATATTAGGTTTTATTTAAAATTTTTTATGGGGATTTATAGTTGAAACACAAAATTGATTCATTGGTTAATTCTTACATCTACGTTATGAGCATTTTAATGGTTTATTGCACAATATCATTCTAATATAGATTGTTTATTCATAAATCTATATTTAAGGAAATTAGTAGTTCATTTTCTAATAAACCAATTTAATTTTATTATTTTCTATTTATTGATGACATTTTCAATTAATAGTACTATTTTTTCAATCTTTGGTACATAAATTGTTTTTTGTAAAATCCAACTTCATTTCTCTCTGGGTTGGGAAATCTCTTTTCTTTCAAAACCATGTTTTCTAAAAATGATTTCAAAAATATATTTGACCTTTAAAAAATGATTAATAAATGTAATTTCCACCAATTATTTATCTTCAATAAATGTTTCCAAAATAATCTTATTCAATTAAAAAAACAATGCTAGTTTTGATTTTATAAAAAATGTGAAAGGATTTTTCTTATATTTTTCTAAACAAAGCACTTTCTTATCATTTTTATAGTGAAAAATGAATTTCATTTTTAACATTTATAGAATGTACATAATTACCCACCATCATGAATATCATTTATTTAAATCTTACTTAAAAATTTTATGAGGCAATTTTTACAAAATATTTTTTTAATAATGATTTTCATAGAGAAGAATTTTCAATATGTTTTTTAAAATGAAATGGATATAATTATAAATATTTTTTGAAAATGTTTTCATAGTATTTATATTCATAAACCAAAATAACACTTTATTCTTACTCAAATTGGTATATTTTTCATTGACACCATCCTTATTATTTCTATGGATGGTTTATGATCATTTTGACCAAGGAAAGTATCAACATTCCTTTTCATGATCCATTTTTGTATTCATTAACTTTCTAAAGAAATATTCACTTTATTGTGATCATTGGATAGTAAATTTACAATAAATATCCATATTATTTATCATGTATATACATATTTCTGAAATTGTATCTCATTTCCATATATAGTGTTTTATATTGAATCTTACTTAAATAACTTGGAAAATATTGAAAAAATATGTATTCCTTAATCAATATGAAAACATGATGAAAAGACACATTGTTTATGGAAGAAAATTATTATTCATTATATGAGGAATTATATAGACATGTATGTAATGGTTTTGTGACCATTTTTAGAAGCCCAATTGATGTATTAATACTCTCATGAGATGAATAAATTAGTTAAAATAGTTTAAATGGGTTTTCACCTAATATATTTTAAACTTACTTGTGAAAGGTATTGATGGTAAAGGTATGATGTGCCAGGGAAACATGATAGATGATAATTAAGAATTAATTTATTCAGAATTATTCTATCATGAGGGCTAGTTTGTTTTGGATCTGTTGAGGTTATCAGTGACAATGAAGATGGTGATTTTTTGGATATTTTTCTGTTTTCAAATCTCTCGTGATGGTTTTGAAGATTCTTCATCTAGTTGATCTCTTGGCATTGATGTTCTACGGTGTACTATTAGGTCATTCTTTGGTGGAAATGTTACATTTAATTGGGCAGGTCTCACCAGTTGTCTTTGTAAACATGGTGGATAGTTCAGGTTAGGGTGTGAGACATAATGAGTATTGTCAATCAAGATGGTGATGATTGTTTCTATTTGTAAATTTTAATATGAATATCAAAATTTTACTTTATTCTCAAAGTGAGACTATGTGGATGTAAAAGAAGTATGGAGTGTACTACTAGAATATGGTGATGATATGGATGGTAGTATCTGAACATTAGTCCTTTGTGAATTACATCTCATTATTTCATCCCTTTTCATGTATTATGTTTGAATTGTCTTTTGTGTTCTATTTTGAATTTTTGAAAATTTTGATATCTTTGAGGTTACTAATCAACCTAAATGTGTCTTTTTAAAATAAAAAATGAAAATTTTGAGTATTATTCCTTATATATTCATCCATTCAGGTTATTTAAATTAAATTTTTATTAAGTTATTTACTATTCCATATGGATTATTCTTATAGATTCATGATAGCTTTTCCTGTACATAACCCTTTCTGAGAATTTTGTTGGGAAAAAATCCCTCAAGGTAACATTGCAGTATTTTTGGGTTGATTGTGTTTGTTGACAAAGCATATTTCCATGGAGAATTGTCGAGTTCCCAAGAAGTTGTTGACAATACTTGTTGACAAAGAACGATGACAAAGGAATGGACGATCTGGAGGCGGTAAAAAAAGAGCAGTGGAATTGGAGTTTGGTGAGCATCACGAAAATAGGATTTACATGAAGAGAATAATTTCATATGGTAAAGGCATGAATTTTGTGAAGATAAGATGCTTGGTTTGGAAATCGCGAAGACCAGAAGAATGGAGGCGGTGATGCTTCGCGATTACGTCAAGCTTCGCGAACGGCAGAGCCCGAAGCGCATCGCGGCGGTGAAGGGCTTTGCGAGGGAGCATCGCGGTGAAGGCACGAAGGAATGTTGGGCTTCGTGAGGGGAGCTTCGCGGCGAAGTCGCGAAGGTATGTTGATGGTGATTCTTCGCGACTACGTCAAGCTTCGCGAATGGCAAATTGCCGTGGTGCTTCGCGATTTGGACAGAATTCCGGCGGAAACATTGGAGCTTCGCGATTTGAGATGACGTGGAGTTGACTTCGCGCGGAAGGGACAAGGGTCGGTGGAATTGCCTATAAATAGAGGCCGACCCCTTTGAGATAAGTACAGATCATTTTCATAGAAAGTCATTCGCTCTCGATTTGCGAAGGTGGTTCACGGAGCCAGCGTGTTTCGCGAAAGAGGTGCTTCGTGGCGGCTATTGTAGCTCTGCGAAACCTATGAGCTCCGCATTGGATTACTAAGCTTCGCGAGGGTCGTTGCTCTACGACGGCTTGAGCATTGTGAGAGTGCTTCACGAGAGAGCTTCGCGAAAAGGGAGGAGCTTCGCGAAGGCTTGTTTGAGCTTCACGAAATTGGGAGCTTCGCGAAGTAGGGTGCTTTGCGAAGGTGTTTCCAAAAGGAATTTCCCAGTGTTCAGAGGCAAAGAGGTATTCATCAGTGGATGAAAGTTGAACTTCAACAGAGCATCTACATACAGAGAAAGATGCATTCCTTAATGGAAATGAAGAGACCTACAAGTCTATAAACTATGAGTGAATCCCTTCTGGAGTAGTGAGCTTAGGAAGAGGAAGTAGGTGATCCTCTCCACCGGCAGTGAGCCAGAGAGAGAGAAACAGGGAGTGACCCTTGGGAAAGCAGTGAGCTGACCCTAAACCTTGTAAAGGCAGTGAGCCTGGGCATAGAAGTGATCTAGCCCGAACATTGTAATCCACAGCTAGTGAAGTCTAGTGGAATTGGTACGGCCGGCAACTTGTCGGCGTATGCTCCTTGGACGTAGCCCATTGCGGTGAACCAAGTAAAATTGCTGTGTCCTGTGCATGTTTTACTTTCGGTTTACTTTGTGCAACAGGAAAGAGAGAGAAGAGTGGTTTGCTTAACTGCGAAACAAGATCAGAATGACTGTTTTTTTTAATCAGTCATACCCTGATTCACCCCCCCTCTCAGGGTATTCAGCCTTGTGGACCTAACAGATATTACTCATATTTTATTTCCTCTAACTAGGATCTATAAATTTTTTTGTGAATGATATAAAGGGGTATACTAGATGGAATAAAGTTATAATAAAAAAACCAATTTTTAATTTGTGTATTTATATGTAATGCAAGACTTATGTATGTATCATGTTTACCAATAGTACTAAACTATTTGGTCCTTTAGGATGTGATTCCTTATATAATATGTAGTTACAATATAACATGCACCAACTCTAGGCTACTGGGTTCAGGGTCTCTAATTTTAGTGTTAGAGGAAGTTTAGTAGAAACAATGGAAGCTATATTATGGAAAAAATATATTAGAGAATATAACCCAATGGAAAACATTGGGGATAAGTATAGAATAACATCCTAAAGTTTTAGTAAGGCATTGATTATGTAATTTCTCCCTACAATACTTCCCTATATTGATACTAAAAGTGTATGTGGTTCTAGAATAGATATACCTGGGGGAAATTAATCCAAAAAGGGAGTTTTTTTCATGACCCAATCGTTACATAGTTCTTGAAAACAAGCCTTATCACGCACCTGGTTTGGAAGTCTCATGGGATATATATAGGATAATTCAAATTTTATTTACAAACCATGATGAATGATTTAATAGATAATGATAATGAATTACCTAGTTTAAAAGGGTTTATTATATTGAAAATAATGTATCTCAAATGGATGGGAGAGTGTCTTATGTGTGTAAAATAATGGTGTAAATTAGTTAATTTTCAAGGAAATATGAAGAGTTTGGTGGAAATAAATAAATCTCATCCTAATGATCCATTTATAGTTTATTATATAAAATTTGGAGAAACTAGGAATTATCTAAATCAATTACCTCTTATAAAGTATATATCCTTGACCAATAAATAACATATATTGAAAAATAACAGATGATGTATTTTTGTTGAAGTATTTTACCAATGGTATTTTGGTTATAAAAATCATGAAACATCTAAGTATTTTGATAAATTTTAAAAAAACATATGTCCCGAGGAACTTAATATTTATAAACACCATCATGGGTTCTATTTTTAAGGTTGATCATAAGTTCAATGTCTTAAACACCACTTTTAAAAAATATTAATAATATCAAAATATTAATAACATTTGAGGATAAAATTATAGAAAGTATATGATATAGTGGAAAATTTAATGGAGGAATAATTATAGAACATTTTATAGACATATGTTTAATGGTATTGATAGCCTATAGGGTTAACATGATCATTAAATAAATTGTTATAATATTGAAATATTATTATTATACTTCATGAAAAACATAATAATAATTAAGTAAATTTTATTTAAAACCTTAGTAAAAATGTTATTATATGATTAATTGTATTTCGAAAATGTCCACATGTTTTTGGAATGTCCTAGGAATAATATTAAAATATTTTAGAGAAAAATATGCATGAACGGTGACAACCTATCGTGTTTGGGAAGGCCACATGATGTGAACCCATGATCGAAGGACAACAAGTGTTTAGTTACATCCACAAGACAATGTGATAAACTAGTGAATATGTTAATTTTTTAGATAAATTAATTTAAAAATAAATATTAATGATGAACCAATGAAGTAAATTTTTGGTTTTAGAGATTAATTTACTATTTTGGATATCTTCTAATAGTATTATTGGTTTTGGTAAATATCTTGAGATAGAGGAATACACTTGTCACTCTTTGGGGATTTTAAGATCTATTAAAATTGAATTTTAGTCCTTCATGCATAAAAAATTAATTTTTTGTATATTAATTTCATATAGTATGTGGCAAATTGTAAATTTATTGAAGCACAACCAAAGGATGAAATTGTACTTATGAAATAGGAAAATATAAACTATGAACATTTTTTTATATACTTGGACACTAAAAAAATAATAAAAAATAAGAAGGTGATCATATAAAAAAAATTTTATCCTATAACATTCATATCTAATAAATTAGATTCTTTATTTAATCATAATATATTTATGGATTTGATTCCTTTATCTATCCATTTATCATTCACTTTCTTCTAATCAATGACCTCAATCACTCTCTAAAATTATTTTTTCTTTTCCTCCATATCCATATCTTTACGTCCCTCTAATGTTATTCTATACATAATCCTAGTTATATTTTATCCCATTTTACCATTGTACATCCCAATATCTTTTATTATTAGGATATTTTGTTAAAACTCTTTTTACATTGATTTTTCTACAATGTCATTTCCAAATTTTAAACACCGGATTACCGATGTCATGTTTAAATTATCAAGAAATTATTTATTTAACATGGAGAGAAAGTAACTCCCAAAAAATCTTAAATAATAACTTTGTATTAAATAGTGTGTACTACATGGAATCATATGTTTATATTTCATTACATGAAACACTGGTTTTAAATTTTGTTACATGCAATACGAATTTTCATCGAAATCTTGTGTGACATGCAAGGACGAGTTTCACAAAATAATAATAATAATAATATATTCATTTAATATGATATTTATCACATAAAAGTTTTAATGGTGGGTATAAATATTATTAAATAAATATGAAAATTATGGTTATATATTTATTAAAAATAAAATAAAATCACTAATGGAAAAAATAATTGTTCTCTTAAAACTTTTTTTTTCTAAAAGATGGTTTAATAACGCTTTTAACACATAATTTAAAATTAATTTTTAAAAAATTTAGAAAAAAAATAAAAATTTAGAAATTTTTTCTAGAAAAACTACTTTTTTTAAATTGTAATATCCAAATTATCTCAAGCATTATTTTATTTATTTCTATGAAATATTTCATTTTTATGTGTAGTGAACAAAAATAAATTTTAATTGAAAACACTCATTTTATTTAATTAATTTATAATGTTAATAGATATATTGAATTATTTTTAAAGTAAAATTAGTTCAGTTATATATCTATTAATAAAAATTATTTATTTGGAATAAATATCAAAGTAAACTTTGAAATAAAAACTTTGTTACCTTTTTTATATTTTCACTAAAAAACCCACATTCGCGACACGTCTACAAGAATAATTTTAAATTAAAATATTTTAAATTCTATGAATTGAATTTGAAAAAATGTATTTCTTATTTTTAATACCATTATTTAAAATATTAATAAGTTCAATTTAATTTTTTTACCAAAATTAATGGTAAATATATTAAAAAGTAAATACTATGCTTAAGATAAAAAAGGGTTTACAATGTAGTTAAACTAAACAAATTTGTGTAAATATGACCTATACACCATCCTAATAACTATTAATGAAATATTTAAACCATTACAACTTTAAGGATAGATAATGTTCTATTTTGGACACTTTTTATCAATGAAAAATATTGTACTACTGAATTGTTTTTAAAAATACCAAGTGTGTCCTCTCTCCCCACTAAAAAATAGCCATCCCTCTCCTCTCTACTTCACACCTTCAACCCACTTTGGTTCCAAAAATAATTACCCTAATAACATCCCAACATTCCTAATCTCATCCTTTAAGCCTTATTTTGGGGACAAAGTCAACCTAGGAAGGTTTTATTGAAAGCTTAAGATTGATACCTGAAGAAGATGTATTATTCTCCAATGAACATATTTATTTTATCTCTCCCTTTTCCTCCTTAAATTATCATTTTAACATGACGATATAATTATGAAAAAAGTTTACATATAAAAATATTTTTTTCTAATAATGTAATGGCCTAAAACCATATTCACCTCCATTAAATGTGTTACAAAATCATCATTCATGTGAACGAAGAACTACCATCTCGCGAACCGATGCCATTCGTTCTTCCATTCCCACCTTTCACAAGTGAGTTTGATGATGGATTGGGTTATATATATATATGATTTTATCAACATATTTATACCTCTAGATTCATTATATCTTATATTTCTTTTTTACATTCCATTTTTAGGAGATATTATAGTTTTTCTCATGTCTAAAGTGACTACCACCTCGAGAAGTGATGTGATTCTTCTTTCAGAAACACATCTCATAAAAGGTTTTCATGTTAAAATTAATGATTTAATCTGATAATACATAAATATTTATGATATTACTTTAATATTTATCATTATTTAATGATAATATAGATTAATTACTTTCTTACCTTTAAGCTAAATGAATGATGATAACATCATTCATGTATGTATGGACTATCGCCTTCATAAAGTGATTTGAATCTATTTTCATAACCACCCCATGGGGATTATAAATATATGTTTATAATATGATATATATTATATTATAATCATTATACAATTATTATATATTACATACACGTTTTCTCCCTGATCATAATGTACTTCATTATTCATAACCATATTTGACACTCAGTTTTAAAACTATTGACGTAAAAATATTTTAATTATTTCATTATTTTTATTGTACAGTTTATATTACTATATAATATGTTCAATAATAGGATCTTTCAGGACAAAACATGCATGAGAAAAAAAGGTAGTTATCACCCAAAACAGTGAAAATAATTAAATATTATTAACGAATGAGTGAGAATATTTTCTAAAAGGACAATATTTGATATTATAAATATTAATATTTATCTATTATAAGTAAATAACATGTTTTAAACATCTTTTAAATGAGTCTAAATCATGTTTAACTAAAATAAAGCGTGTGTTAATGTATTTCATATCAATTTCATTTAATCGAGGAGTATTGTAATGTTGTGCACCTAATTTCATTTATTTTTCATTTTTACTACCCCTTTTACATGTAATATCATGAATAATTAATTATTAATGTTATATAATGTTTTAAAATTAATTAATTCAACTATGTGTATTTGAACTATAATTTACCATGTGAAAAAATAATTTAATAAATCAATTTCTTTTCATTGGATAATATTACTTCTTCGGTATCTATGATATTCTATGATTATGTGTGAAATGAATTTAGATTAAATTATGTTGTATTTCCATTATTTTATTAATATTTTGAACACATAATTGATAAATTGGATAATTCTCACTTCAATGTTATGATCATTTTAAGGGTTTATTTCAAAATTTCATTCTAATTGAGTGTGTTTGTTCATAAATTTCAACTGGAGTAAATTATTAAATTTCCTCATAATATAGTTATTATTGAATATTTAACATAACATAAACATTTTATCACTCTTTTTTACTTAAATTTTTTTGAAAATGTTTTTATGAAAATATAACGTCATTTACATCTTTGATTAGAAATCCATTTTCTTCTGAAACCATATTTTACAAAAATTATTTCAAAAATGTTTTTATGTTTTGAAAATTATTTATCAATGTAATCTTTACCCATTTTTACTCTTTTAAAAATGTTCTCAAAGGAAGATTATTCTGTTTTGAAAATAATGCATATTTTTCTTTTATAAAAATGTGAAAGGAATCATATTTTCATTTGTCCAATAAATCGCATTCTTAACATTAATAAATTGAAAAAGAAATGTTATTTTTATATTTTATGGGATGTATAAAACTACTAGACTATAAGACTAATATTTTTTTTTTTAAATATTCCTTTGTTAGTTCATGTGAATTATTTCAAAGTACATGTTTTTAAAAGTGATTTTGAAATAAAAGGATTTTCAAAATATATTTCAAAATGAAAAAGATATTTTCATCAAAATGTTATAAATAAAATTTAATTATATTTTTATTCTTTAATGAAAATAACACATTTTTCATACGTTAATGGGTAAATTATGAATTGAAGGAATCCTTATTATTTACATTTAGGCTTTATAATCATTTTGAAAAAGCAAATTATTGTCATTCTCATTATTAATTCATTTTTGTAGTAATTAACTTTTCCTTGAAATAAAAAATGTCCCAATGATCTATGATCATTAAATTTACCCTAAATATCTATATTATTTATGATGGATATGTTTGATTATTAATTTTTATCACATTTCTATATATTGTGTTTTACTATAGATTTTACTTTAATAACTTCGGAAAGGTTGATAAATATGTGTTTTTTCTCAATATAGATATTTTATGATAAAGCACATTGTTTATGAATTAAATTTATTATTTGATATATGAGGATTACTTTATACATGAAGGACATATGTTGGGGACCATTAAAAAAATCCCCCCTATGCATCGATAGTCTCATGGGATATATTAGTTGGTTAACATTAGATAAATGGGTTTTCACCCTTTATGTTATAAATCATCTTAAGGAAGTTTATGACAGAAAAGGTATCATGGGAATGGGAAACATACCATCTAATAATTAATAATTTCTTTCTTTCATAATTTAGTTATTATTATCCATGATATTTTTATAATGATTTTATCTCTGGAAGCATTTAATTCTCAGTTTTTCGTTAAATGGAATGTTTTTTCAGGTATTTACCTTAGCAAAATTTAATATATCATATTTATTCATGAAGTAAAATTATTTAAATGGATTTTTTTTAATTATTTACTTATCCATATTGATTATGCTTAATGGATCATGATAACTTCCACTATACATAAACCTTACTAATCATTTATACTGAACATTATTTTGATTCCTTTCATGAGGATTCCAAGAAGTTTACTATGACTGATATGCAAGGATATGCTAGATTGAATAAAGTTAGTCTCTAATAAAAAACATGTTGTAATATGTTTATTAAAAGATAATTCAAGACTCATGTACGTATCTAGTTTACCAAAAACTCTAAACTATTTTGTGTTTCATGATGTGATTCCTTGTATCTCATGACAATATACTAAAGAAGGCACACACGTTGGGAAACTAGAGTCAAGGTCTCTTCAATTTTTCAAAATATATTACAATTAATATATAATATAATAATTTCCCACATATATATCCAAAGTTAATTCAATTTTATAGAGAAAAAAATACACATAAATAATAATTTGATTATTTTATCATTTTAGATTTTTATTTATTAATATTTAGTATTTAATATGTCAAGTTTTCAATTCTAAAATTTATTTGTTTTTTATATTTTTTAATATATATTATTTATTATCTTTGAATATATATATATATATATATATAATTTATGGAATTTTAATATTTACTTTTCTAATGTTTTTTATTAATTTAAAAAATTTATTTATATTTATTGACTTACATTTAACATTATTTTAATTCAGTGATAAAATAAAACAAATAAAATATGCCATCATTTAAATTTAAACATATATTCATTTTTTATTTTTATTACATAAAATATATCATTAATAACTATAAACTATCTTTTAGTATTTTCCCAATTTACTAATATTTAAATTAAATTTCACTCATTTTTAAAATTGATTCATTTAATAATATTTATTCATTAATAATGTGAAGGGTTTTTTTACTATTGAGTTATATATTCATTTTAAATATTTATTCATTTAATACTTTTATAATTTATTCATTTTTATTGTTTTTATACATAATTATTCATTAATATATTTAATATATTCAATATATAAATGTATTCTTATATATATATATATATATCAATATATATAACATTTATCTAAATATTATTTATATAATAAAAATTATGTATTTACAATAAATAAGAAATGCGTTTAGTGAAAAAATAGATTATAATTAAAAATTAATATTAATAAGAAATATTTACTAATTAGTATCGAGTAATGGAAATTTAATAAAATATCTTTTTTTCAATAATTTAACATATATCAAACTAGTGTTACATTAATTTCAAACACACATATATGGAATTAATGCAATTTTACATAAAAACAGTAACACATATATAATATTTGATTAATTTATTCAATTTTTAATATTAATCAAAGAATTTTATTTCATAACATATTATATTTAATGTATATGTTTTTTTTAATAATTAAATTCTATTAATACTTTATATTTTTATTCAAAATATACTATTTATTAGATTGATATTTTTTTTCAATTTTTTTCAATTTTAATATTTATTATTCTTTAATAATCTTAATTATTTTTACTATTTTTGTATCCTATTTATTTTTATCTTATTAACATATTTATAATTATATCCATTTTTAATCTATATTTATATATGATTATTAATTAGAATTCAATATTTTGAATATATTTTTAAATTATATAATAAGTTTTATTCATTTTCCTTTTATATATATTTCTTTTTATTTTTTCTAAAAACATATTTAATTAATAACACTTATTTAATTTATAATATTTTTTATTATATTTATTTTCTAATTATTAAGTTTCATACTTTTTTTTAATATTTATTAATTTAATATTATTTTTTATAATTTATTTACTGATAAGTTTTTTTAAATTTTTTCTTTTTGTATTAATTTATTCATTTTAATATTATTTCGTTAAAAATTTCTGTAGTTTATTCACTTTTTATATTTTTTATACATATTTATTCATTAATATCTATTGTTTTAAATATAGTTATAATGTAAATATTAAATATGAATTCATTTTATTTTTAATTTTCTCTTAATTTATATTCTTAATAAATATTGTTAATTTTTTAAAAAATATATTTGAAGTGTATTCATTATTAGTGAATAAATTTAACTAATTTTTATCATGCATATATATAAGATTGTATATTTATTAATAATATAACTCTTTTTTATATATTTTTTTTAATTTTTTAATTTTAAATATATATTAGTTTATTATTTTTTTGAAATTTATTTTATATTGTTTTTATCAGCCATTTCTAAAAAGCACTCATAAAGATAGGTTTTATCAAAGCTAAAATATAAAGCATTAATAAAACCTATCTTTATCAATGATATATCTGAGTGTAGAAATGGATATGTTTTATCAATGATAAAAAGAACTGATAAAGACCCATCATTATCAATGCTAATAGATATCACTGATAATGATTGGCTTTTTAAATTCTTTTATTTTAGTACTAACAAAACATAACCTTATACATGAATTCTAGACAAAACTGATAAAACACTTTAGTTTTTTAAGTAGTATTTAAACAGATAATCCCATCGCTCCCATATGTTCACGCTCTTACGGAAGTAAATTGTTGTCATCACTCCGTGAAAAACTTATCGGATGAATCAACAGTCTCAACACCCAATTTTTGGGGTTCTTTAATCTTATTTTTCATCGATCATTCATTTTTTTGAGTTTTCTCTCTAACGGTTTTGGGTTTTTCTTGTGATCTACAGATATTAAAGAGGCCCAAGACCCACTGATTTGCAATGCCTCATTCTCTACACATACACCCCAACAACACCATCTATTATACAATGTTCCTCTTATGGAATAATTTTAGTTTTATTTCAATTTGAATGACCAATAATTGATGTAGGATAAAAATTAAACATCAATAAAATAAGCCATAGTAGACCCTATTCATTTTATCTCAATGTTCCATGTCCTTATAAGTCAACCCTAGATTTTAATGCTTTATATTGATATATTTACTTCATGTGTGGATCAGAACCTAAAATTCATTCAAAGAAAAGCTGAAGTTTGAATTATGTATTCTATTTTCTGAAATATTCATTAAAAAAATTAGTAATTATATATAATAATAGTAGACCAATATCTTTAACCAATCTATTATAAAAAAAGATACCCAATACCATGAAAATGAGAAAAATACCAACTTATAATTAGTTTTTCCTATTATGTGTGGAATTCACACACATTAATCATGTGGTTAAAAAATGACTATCAAACATAGAAAGGATTTTAGGTTACATCTTATATAATAATATTTTAATTTATTTCTACCAATTATAAATAATTATATTCCTATTTAACTGTGGTGAATTAGTATCACTTATTTAGGAATGGATTTTATTTTAATTATTCTCAATGAAAAATGTTGTAGTCTTGGACTAACAATAATGATTTATAAATATATCACATTTTCCTCCATTATTTTCCCATTTTTTTATCTACATATATACCACGATTAATTTTATTTTATATTATTTTTTCTAATTATGTTAAAATTTATTTTACATTTAAAACTTAGTTGTAAACTATTTTGATTAGTCAATGTTTAATATGTTATGGTTTTTTATTTTCATAAATATGAATATATTTCAGGTTTCATTTATTATTTTTTATGATATATATATATATTCCGATTATTATATTGATTATATATATATATATATTTATAAGATTAATTCTCAAAAAAATTAATTATGTGATATAGAGAGTTGATTTTTCAATTTTTTTTCTACAGATAATATCAAAAAAATCCATATTGTTGTCGCATAATATTTGGATCATTAAATATAAAAAAATTTATTTTTTCACATGAAATATTGTTTTATAAATTCTATTTTTAAAAAATCATTTTTTAACATACACAATTTATTACACAGTTATATATCTGTTTTTATGTTTTTTTCATAAAACAAAATTTTATGAATTTTCTATTTCCTTGATCATTTCTATAAATTCTATTTCTAACACATGAGAATAATCATAGTTAAAATTAATACTATAATAATTTTATAGTATTTTTGTGATAACTTTTCCACATGGATTATTTTATAAAATAAAGATATCATATAATCCTAGATAAGAGATTTTATGAATCATGTGTCATATAATTTGAGTTTTCATATTCCTTAGATTGATTAACATTTTTTTTGTAACGAATGGGATTATGGGTGGGATATATAGTTTTAGAGGTTTTTTATCATTGATTTGACAGAATAAATTAATTATTCCATTTTAGGATTATATTTTTAATAAAATCTTAAATATTGTTAATTTTTTTCCCTAAATTGAATAATTGTATAATAATAAAAACAATAAATTCCAATATAAAATCTTATAATGTCTTCTCGATAAAACTCAATATCTTGAATGAATGTTTAAATTTATATTAATGTTTCTAATATACTATACTTAAATTGTCTATGAAACCTTGAATAAAGTTATTTTTTCATGAATTTATTAACATTTGAGGTTATAATATTGAAATCTGAATTTCCTACTAGTTTAATTTTTATTTAAAACACTCTTATATCAAGATCAAAAACACATTCATACTATATAAAAATTCCCAAAATAGAGTATTTATACACTCTAATTTTGTAACGTTATTGACATATCAATCTATATGTACATTTAATGCATAACTTATGTGTATTTTTTTACATAATTAATATTATTAAATCATATAAGATTAATTTGAATAAAAGATGGATGGATATAAGTAGTATCACAAAAGGGTGTGAGGATAGAGTTAAAGTGTTCATCATGTTTTCTATATGTTTACGATCATTCACAAAAACTTTTTTCATATTTACATTGTCATAATTAATGAAAAATTAATCTTTAAGAGTTTGAAAAAAAAATTATTTTTCACATAATAGATATGAGCTATAAATATTAGACTACACATGGGGAGAAACTGAATGCACATACTGATTGGAATGATAAATTTTTTTTGGATCATTTTATATGAATATGAGTGTAAATGATAATAGATATTTCAAAGAATAAATGGTAATGGAAATTTAAGATGACCTTCATGGATGTCCAAATTTTTGAGAAGATAAATAGTTTTACTTATATACCAATTTATGTCATTTGTACTAATATACAACATTGTACAAAGTATTGAAGTTATATAATTTTAAATATAGAGGTGGATTAACTGAAAACATCATTACAGAACTTATTGGTCTCAATAATTATATTATACTTGAAGAAAATTATTTTTCTTATTGAATATATAATGCTAAATGAATGCTACTTCATTGGGAAAGATCTCTGCAAAAATACATGCATGTAAAAATGATTTAATATTGTTTCTCAATGACCATGAATCACAAATAAAATTCCCTATGTGTGGTGATAATTTAAACAATAAATGAGTATCAAGTCTATATAATTGTATGGTACGTTTATATCATTCGAATGTTTAGATAACCATATGGATTTCAGAAACCACTAAAATATTGACATGGAATTCTAAAAAAAATAATTGAACATGGGAAACTACAACAACTCTATGAGTATCCCCAATGGATGGATATTGATTATGAGTATCCGAAAATAAGAAATCTGTCATGAAATCATCATTTTACATTAGTCTTAGATGAAATGAATACTTCAGGTGTATAGAGTAGCATTTTCAACACCTGGAATGTTTTGTTGGTTAATTATAACATTCGACCATGGTTATGCATTAAGTTTAAATAAATTATGTTGTCTCATCTTATATATAGTCCAAAACAACTCGATATTTTTATTATTGTCTATTTTCATATATTGATCAATGATATGAAATTGACATGGGATATATGTGTTATAGTGTATGATGCTCATAGAAGTTTTTCATTAAGATCGAGATCCATGTTGTCTGTGATGAAAAATTGGATTTCATATTATATAAATGTTTCAGGATATATCCTTAAAATAATGTTTGGGTATCCCATTTTTCATGAATTCACACACTCAATTAGGTTAAAAAATTCATTAATTTTTTTGGATATCACATAATTTCACCCTAATGACATTAATATTGATCTGGGATGACATCATTCAAAGAGAATATAGAACAAGGTACAACACAATCTACATTATCTGGTGATCAACTATTTGATAAAGAAAAATATAATAAAACTATTTTTTAATAATTTTTTATAAAATCATACAAAATTATATTAGAAGAAGATATCAATTTTATATGAATTACCATACTTGTTTTTTTCACACATTGTCTTGATGTCATTCGTGTAGAAATAAAAAGTTTTTCAGTGTATTTTATTGCATGTTACTAAATGTTCCTAACAAAAATAAATATGGAATCAAGGCCAGTTTGGAAATAATTGAACTGGGGATAAAGGAAGAGTTGGAATTGGTGAAGGGTGAATAATGTAATTTTAATCCTCCAGTTTCTTACACTCTATACAAATAATAAAAATTTTAATTTTTCAATGTCCTTAGTTGTATAAATGTTTTAAGAGGATATTTATCAAATATTAATATTTCCAAGTCAATAACTAATTTGAATTTATAGGATCCAAAATAAAAAAATTGTCATGTTTTGATGCAATATTTGATTCATGTATATTTATGTTGAATTCTACTTAAAAATATATAGCGGACATTAACCTAAAATTTATTATTTTTCAAATCTATATTTAGTAATATAATAGACCTAGTGAAGTTTCTGATCTAGAATAAAGAGACTATAGTCAAAGTATGTGGGTTTTAGATATTCATACCACCATATTTCACTGATATAATGGTCCTCCTAATGTCTTACATGTTTAGAGATATTCAACTATTTGGTCATGTCTATTTCAGACAGATGTACCCTATTGAATGGTATATGATGATTTTGAATGGTTATGCCAAGAATGAAATTCAGAGATAATTTTTTATTACAAAACCATATATTATTTATGAATTAATTAATTTCTATTCCAATTAATTATAATTTTTTTGATATAATCAGCATCCAAAAATATTTTCCTAGAGAACACCTTATGAGTGAAAGGATTTATTGAATATATTTTGTTAAAATTACTAGAATATAGCGGGATAAATCTAACTATTACAATTTACATTATTTTTTATATGTCTCTTCCTAAATTTAAGCTCACAATGCAATTATTATATATTTTAATACACCAAGGGATGAAAGATGGATATCAAATACAAAAAAACAACAATTCATAGAATGGTTCAAATAACAAATTTATAAGGATTAACTAGAAAATACAAATATAATTTTTGAAAGACATTAATGGATGACCAGAGGACGAAATTTAAATGATATATATTATAATGGTTTTTTAATTAAAGCTTAAAAAATCAAAACAATGAAACAAAATAAATGCATTCTATAGTAATATAGTGAAGTTATTATTATTGCAGAATTGATGCACATATCTAGTTAAAAGGGAAAAAATCTAATTTATATAAATACGAAATATTTTTGCTTCAGTAATCAGATGTATGAGTTATATTATGAAACATTTCTTGTAATGATATTATATTGAAAATGGGTTGAGTATAGGAGTTCAATAAATATTTATGAATTGGGGTTTGTGAAGATGAATTTTAGAATGGAAGAGTAAAAGATTGATACATTTATAATGGAATCACATACACCACAAATATTTTATGTCTTAGATCTAAAAAACAAAAGTTGGAAAATTTTCCTACTCGAGACAAAAACAGCTATAAGGTCTTGTGAAAATTCAATTGAGGACGACCCGTTAATTGGATTTTCAAAAGCATTTCATTGGAGTACCAAAGTTGAAAAAATTTTATATGTTATAAGGGACAATAAATAGGGTGTTTGGATATATGATATATGATTTAAATCCATGGGACCAATAATGAAAAAAATATAGTTCAATAATAAATTTGAATTATTTTTTAATATACTATTTTCTTCTTTATAGTATTATTTTTTTGCTTCATTTACACAATCTAAATTAAATTTTAAACTAATAATTATAATAATTACCTTTTACATAATGATGTTTCCAGTCCTAATCAATAACTAACTATCAAAGTTGAAACTGTGGAATTATCAGTGGATTAATAACATTTTGATAAAAAACAATATTATTCAAGAATCACATTGTTAACTAAAATTATCAAGGTAAGAAGAAAATGTATAAAATATGAGGTTGGATGGAATCAATTTGTCCAACTTGTTGATCCGAACAAGGAAATATTCATTAGCTATATTTTCTCACAATAATAATTCATGTTCTAATTGATATAGTTATATATAATAATAGATTTCTTTCATTTAAGAGAACCATATTGGAATATATTAAGTAATTTAATGATATTGTTTTCATATTTTATGAAAAATTATATAATGGAATTTTGATTTAATTTTCCTTATCCCTTTTATAGTTCCTTTATTTTAGATGATTTCAAGAAAAAATATGTCCCTATGGTCTCTAGAAAAGATCCTAGAGGCTTTTGGACACTTCTTATAAATAATTATCTCACAGATTCTAAGGGGAAACTAAACCCCCACCCATTAGTTAGGTATAAAAAAATTGTATATTTGGAAACATGGAAATATTTCGTTAGTATCTACAATCAGTAAAAATTTCAAGTTCCTTATTATGGATAACATTATATTTTAAAATATTTATTTTATCAACTGTAATTCAAAAAAATTAATTTACAAAATATAATATGAGTTTTGAAATTAATAAATTTGTATCAAACTTTATGTACACCTACTGTAAAGTAAAGATGGGGTGTGAATCACTTGGAATGAAAATGTATTGTATTTAAAATATATAATAAACGTTTTATATGATATGAAAAAAATATCATCCATTATTTATATATTTATTTATGAATCATAATTTAGACCCACATCCATCCCTTGTCTTGTGATATAGAAGGAAGAACACATTAATAAGTCATATAAACTAGTTTATGAAAATAGATAAGAAGTATTTGAATCATATGTAAGTATAACGTAACAAAAATCAATTATTATATATAAAAATATTATAATAAAATCAATTTATTTTCATATGTATTTTATATAGTTTAGAAATAATAATATGCATCGACTGTACCTAAATAAAAACAACTTTTAGTATCTTTGAAGTATATATAAGAATATATCTTCATTAGAGGTGAAGGTTTTATAGTTCCACCTCAAACATATTTCAATAAGAAAAAAAAAGAAAAAAAGAAAAATATAATATGATGAAAATAAAGTAGGTGTAGATAGATTATTTGAAAGATATTATTTTCCAGCCTGGTTTGAATAACTAATATATGTTAAATGATCTAATCAAATCGGTAGTGGAACAACGATCAGTACATGAAGAGCCAAATTACCCCACATGAATTGAGGCTAGAAATTCACCGGAAATGCCTTCTCTTCCATAGGTAATCAATTTTATCATTACAATTTCTTCTCATTGTGAATCTAAAAACTTTTGATAATATTATATTACTAAAATTATACAAGCTGAATTTTTAACTAATTTATATCTTTGAATACCCAAAAATCACCTTGTTGAAAGGGGTACAATGTAAAATATCCTAAGATAAATAAAACATAATAAAACACCAAAATACCACATGGGTATGAGTATTTAAGTATCACATGAGTTAATTTCTATGTTACACGTTCCTATTAATGATTTGGATGCTACCATGATCGATAATTCTATTGGAACATTCATAAAATGGTCATATATTATTATAAAGATATATGATCTATGTCCTTAATAATTTATTTTGATTGATAAACCATTATCAACTGAAAATAATGTTCTAGAATGAGATATGGTATTACAAATGGATAAAACAAATGGGAAATGAAAGGATGGATCTAGAAAATATGGTGAAACAATAAATAAATAAAAAGGACTTTGTTAGTGAACCTTCACCTCAACATTTACATTTCCACATATATTAACATTAAATGCTCACTAAGATATAATATAAAATTTGGAAAATATAACAAATATTAAATTCTATTAAGAAATATTTGGATATTTCCTTATAGATTTGGTTGGTCCAAAGACTATAAATCAAGTTATTATGTTTCAATGGATAGGAATATTTAATTTGAATTAATACATGAGTTATATTTTCATAATCCTTCTGTCAAAAAAATGATCTATGATGTTAATTATAGTTAATAACATTTAATATTTCACATAGGCATATATATTACTACTATATAAAGGGAAACACCTATGAAGCATGATTTTGATTCATTAATCCCTCTACAATTTCTACCAAAAATCAATAATTTCTATAGAATGAGTTTGAAAAGAAATTTTTTTCTCTAAGTGAGGAATTTGAAAATAAAATAAAAATGACAAACTATTCTTGATTAATATAATACATGGGGAAAATTAAACAATCTATTAATATAAAATATATGTTTGTTTTTTATTACTTATTGATTTTTATTTTTCTAGAATGTGTTGGATTCTCATCACAATAAATTTAGATACTCAAATTATTTTTTATCCATTTCAATTATTTCCTTCAAACCAACCACATGTGATGTATATTGTGATATTTAATGCACTAAAATCAATATTTTACTAATAAACATCTAATCATATTTTTTATTTTTTATTTTACGACATTTTTTTTATGATCGAGTGATTTATAAATATAGGATAAATCATTGTATGAGGTTAGTGACTGAACCTAAGAAGCCTAAGGATTTGTTCAAATGGAAAATATTGAATTATATATATTAATATTTAACTATCAGAACTTATTTAAAATGATTTTAATTATTTTGTTCAATTTTTCTGAAATTTTTAAAGAACTATAACAATAACAATTGTCGATATTACATTTATAAATATATGAAAATATTATATTCCATCAAAGTACTAGCATCCCCAAATAAGTAATTTCTAAAGGTAATTTAAATTTCATTTAAAATAATTTTTAACACATTTTTTTCTATAATTTATCCATTATACCATGATTTACAACACTCTACATACTCAAAAGAAGAATTTGGTTTGTTTAGAGATGAGTGGCCATAATACATGGTGTCAGAATATTGGTCAAAATCATATTGAGGTGAACACATATTATATTTGAAATATAATATAGGATATAAACATAGAGATGTATTTGGGATGTGAACCATTATTATTTTAATTCTAATATATTATTTTTTGCACTTTACCAAGGATGAGTATAATGAAGGGTTACGTGGACAATAGCCTTATCCCAGTTGGTGAGGACTCGACAAGTGCATCCAAGATATCCGAGATCAAATCCGGGAAGAGAAATATTTCCAAGGTACTATATTAGTACTATAAAAGGCATAATATTAGTCACTTTAATAGGAACTATAGAAGGTACTATAGCAGTTTGAACTATTCATCAGTTTGGGCTTCCGGGCCACCAGTTTGGTTCTCAAGTCCTTAAAGGCCTTCGAGACACCAAATTACTTTAGTCTAGTAATGACTTTAGGCCAGCTCAAGGCATTTGGACCACCTAAAGGCCTTCGGTCCACCTCAAGGCCATTGCGACCCATGAAATTGTGCTTAATAGACCAGGTATCCTCTATAAGAAGAATTCTCTAGATGAAGATTCAGAGTGGGGAAATTTACTAGAGAAGAGCTAACATGTAACGACCCAAACTTTCATCAATTGAAATATCTTTGGATAAAATTAAATGTCATTTTATGTAAAATGTATATATAAAATGTCAAAATCATTGGTTTTATGTTTTTTTATTTTAAAATACTATTAAGAATTGTTACCTTTGTTAATATATCCATTTAATAGTGATCACATGATTAGTATAAATATACGGCTTTAACAAATCCAATTTACTCAGACAAAGGAAGCGATGGTCTCATCCAGTAGACATGACCCATACAAAGCCCATTAATCAGATCTCATAAAGGAGGTTGCATCTTTGGGATTTACTCTTGACCAAGCCCAATCCCAGCTTCAATATGTTAATCTCAAGATGAACCGCCTATGAGAGAAGTGGAAGTTGACAGAGATTACCACCCGAGCAATGTTATCCAATCCACCCCAAGAGTTGGTCACCATCGCACACCTTACCCTTCGGTCTTATGAAGGTGTTATAAGGGGTTATGTGACAAGAAATTATTACTACGGTCATGTACATTATTATTTTTATATAATAATGAATATACCTTCATTTTATTATTGTTACATTGTAGATGGGTTTTAAATCACAAGTAGTATTTTTAGTTAATATTCAACTAAGGAATATATTTTGATGAAATAATGAATTTTTGAATTAAATAATATTTTAATAAAATATTATAATTATTATCAAATTAATTTTTATTAAATATAAATGATTCTATAATTTTATGAATGCAATCATAATTTTTAATAAGGTTTGAAAGCCTTTTTTGTCAAAATGCGTGAATTTTTGATAAATGTCAATTTTTATTTTAAAAGTAAAAATTAACATATTTAGTAAATTATTTATATAAAATAAATATTATTTCTAGAATGAAGATGTCGAAATTATCCAACAGATAATTTTTCATAATTTTCTGAGACAATCAAATTTTTGTGTAAAAATTAAATATCGTTTACATATATAATGTGTTTTATGACATCATAATGACCCCATAGCGATGTAATAAAATACTATAAGCCTTATGTTCAGAAAATATATGTTTTACCATTAAAATAAAGTGATTTTGGGTTTGTTGAACTTATTTTAAAAAGCATTAATGGACCCTTAAAGGCTTAATAAACATCTTGTCTTTTTAAATTGATTTCATTGGGAGAGTGACTCACCTCCACATAAGCAACCCCATTATTTTAAGAAGTTCGGACTTTGGCCTTAAAAGTATTGTTTTCAAATTCCATTTTCAAAAACCATGGGCAAAAACTATGGGCTGGTTTGTGGTTTGGATTAGTTTAATGTCTTGTGTCCCAAACCTAAATATTAAATAATTCCCTCACCTTTCCTATATAAACACACCCATGCTCCCACTTCCTCCTCACTCAAAGCCTTTAGAGATCATCAAAACTCTGCCCTATTTGCTCTAGAATCCTCCCAAGGTGCCCCAAGTGTAACACCCCAGGTAAATAAAGAATATGAAATTTTCTTATTTATCCAAATTTTTGAATAAAATATTAATATTACTATAAAGGGGATGCTATGCTCGATGGTGTACCCAACACGCAACAACGACTTTCTTGGGAATCTTACGTTGCACTCTAATAATAAAATAATATTATTTTAAATGGTAGTTAACATGTAGCCGTTGTATTGGCGGGAATGGATAGAAATAACTAAAATATGATTATTTATGTTTTTAAATGTTTTTACATTTATCCAATAAAAGATAATGGCTTAAAATACAGAAAGAATTCAATTTTAGGCGTATATGCCCTAGTTTTCACTAAAGGTTCACTTATAAACTTTTGATGGATAACCGTCATTAAATATAGTTTTGTTCACTCTTATAAATTATATTGGACCAAATAAAACTCTTCTTAAGAATCGGGACATCAAAATTTACTTTGTGTAAATTTTTGGTATCTTTCCGATAACGTTCATTTTTTTAATGAATAGTGTAAAAATGTTGTATTTTAATTCAGAACCTCTTTTTAATATAATTTATTTATATGATTATATTATCTTTTGAATTAGTTTTAAAGTGAAATTAGACTATATTTTTACCATTAAATCTAATAGTGGTCATTGGAATTAATTTCACTTTGAAATCAGACTTAAACTAGTGTCAATCTTTTGATACTTATTGTTTCATAAAAACACGCTATTTGCTTTGACAACGGGAATTAATTATTAAATTAATTAATGTGACTTATATGTTTTGAATTTTGTAAAATAGACTTCATTTTTGAATTCAGAATATCAAATATAGCTTAGGGTGAATTTTTGGGAATTTCTTGAAAAACTTTAATTTTTGATGAATAGTGAAACCACTAAGTGGTACTTATAAAAACTGATTTTTCCATTTAAATGAAATTTTGCCATCTTTGTGTTTTGAATTTCAAAAATCTGACATACATGGTTGTCATTAAGAAGTAAAATGTGGTTCAATGAGATAAAAATAATTTTTTGGGTGAATAGTAACTTATTAAGTTTTTAATTGCGATTAGAGGTAATTAGTGTAGTTTAAGGTAAAAATAATGTTTTAATAATATGAAATGAACTTGACACATTTCCTAACCTCATTTTATGTGTAATGGCCGACCAAGACAAGCCATGGGTCAACTTGGGGACCCCATGGAGCCACTTTGGTTGGGAAATGACATAAATAACTTTTTATTTAATGTAAAAGTAAAAATGACACAAACATGATATGTTTTACTAAAACACTTTTTATGTGGGGTTATACAAGTCAGAATTTTTATTATAAATAGTAATTGGAAAGCTAAAAATATTTCCTACATCATAGTAAATTTTTTATAATTTTTAGACTTTAAATGAATTAAATTATTTATGACATAATAATGATGCAGTGATGACATCATTATTTGACAATTTAAATAAAGTGGAAAGATAATGTAACATCTATGAACTACACATGTCCAAAACATATTGGATGTGTGTATTTCGAACCCTTATCACCTTATCCATGAATTATATCAATGTGGGACCTTTTAAAACCGAAACACAGTTTCAAATAAAGTAATATTTCTTACTTTCCAAAAGTGCCCCTCCTCTCCTCTTATAAAAGGCTTCCACCTCTACCTCATTTCACACACTCCTCAAGCCTTTGGCTCGGCCAACCCCTACCCATTTACTCTCTCCACATCCATCTCCTCATCCTAGAGGATTTCCTTTGGGAAGAATCCTTTCAAAGGAAGCCTTTTGGCTCAAATCAAAATGAGTTACACTTTTAAAGGTAATTCATTCTCTCTTGTTCATTTGTTTTATTTTGCTTCTCCAACCCCCTAAACTCTTTTTATTTATTTCTTTTGTAACAACACCAGTATCTTCAATATACTAGTATGTTGTTATAATATTTATTCTAGCTACACTCTCACACAACTACATCAAATGGTTAAAGAACATACGGTTTCCGTGGATGGCGAATTTCTGCCTCCTGAAACGATGATTGTTCAACATTCTCTTAACACCTTCAAAGGTGGCCATTAAGATGTCAATATATTCATATATGATATATAATATGTTTATTTTTTACTTATTATTCTGTATTTTTCATTTGTGTCTTACCTTTATGGCTTCCATTATGGGTATACGCGATATCTTCATTTTAGGAAGTGCGGACTACCGCCCCCTCAAAGTGATGTGATTCGTTAATGCCATACGTGGGACGTATAAAGGATGGATTTAATGTTATTATATATTATGTTATACTAGAATTATTATATACCTCTATATCATTATTATTTCTTTCCATTAAAGTATGAGATAGAAATGAAAGTAGCGTTCATGCGTACATACGGCTTACCGTCTCCATGAACGGTGCACTTCATTTCTTATCCCCAAATGTAATGTACTATTATAAGTACATGTATATAATGGATATATATCATGAATGATACATCTAAATGATGAATATAATTCTGTAATTAAAATATACGTACCTCCCATTTAGTTTTAATTCCATTAATATGACAAAGAAATGAAAGTAGCGTTCATCCGTACGTACGGCTTACCGTCTCCATGAACGGTGCATTTCATTTCTTACCTCTAAATGATTATGTAATATTATAAATACATGTATATGCTGGATATATATGATATATATGATATCAAAATCAGGAATTTCATTCTAGATATAAAGAACCTTTGACCACACGAACAACATGTAATTGTAAGAAGTCCACTTTCGACTTAAGAACCAAATATCGACAAAACAAACATGATTAACTTAAATGATTAAATAATGTTGATAACATGGTAATAAGTGATATAAAATGAATAATGAACTTGAAAAGGGTTCTTAAGGAAGTAGAATTTAACTCAAGTTTATTATTCAGGAGATTAAAGAACGATCGAGTCAAATCGGACCCGAGGTAAGGGATCCTACTCCTCTCTTTCTTTTTTAAGTACACTCTTTTATGTCTTTCCTCATAAGCTCATATTTCTTTTTATTGGGATGTTATTTTATATTACTCTTACTGTAATTTTTATGTTCCTGTGATGAGAGACCCTATTCTCTCTCATCAATACATTTTGGAAGTTTTGAGTGGCGCCGTTAGGCTGCCGAACTTTCGTAAGAGATCTAACCTCTCTCTTTCTTTTTATGTACTCTCCTTTATGTCACTTATTTTAAGCTCCTCTTTGTAATGTTGGGGATGTTCTTTTATATTCCTCTTTCTGTACATTTTATTTTAACGTGATGAGATACCCTATTTTATCTCATCAATCCATATTCGGGAGTTTTATGTGGCACCGTTAGGCTGCCGAGTTTTCGTAAGGGATTTTTCATCTCACTTTTATTCCCATGAGATTTATTCTACATTTGCCACAAATTCCATTTAGTGGTGTATGTACTGCCCATTATTCTACTCTTTGTGTAATATACTTTCGTTTATGAGTATTTACATCAATGATCTATTGTCTTTCTTTCATGGGGTGTATGTTTTGAAAGATACCCAAGTCGGTAAGGGAACCTTTCACCCTCCTCTTTTTTAAAAGACTTCTTTTGTTGGGTATTTTAATTTACATATTGTTATGTTGGGATATGTTCTAATATATCCTTATTGATGTAAATTTTATGTCCAAGTAATGAGATACACTTTTTATCTCTCATCAACTCATTTTGATGTGATGCCGTTAGGCTGTCAAGGGAACTTTTTTACCCAATTTCGATTTCTTTGGGTTCAACATGTATTCATTGAATATGTCATCCATTGAATATGTGTGAATGAACTTTTATTGTTTTACACTTAATATCCACTTATATTGGGTGTATTTATATTTTTCACACATATTTTTGAGATTGAGTTGTCCTTAATTTAAGGATACCTTCATTATAAGGGATTTCATCACATTTGACATTTCTATTGAGGGTTCATTGTTGTTATGCACCAATTCACTCTTATATGGTGTATATACTGTCCTTTGGAGTATTATATCTTGAATCCATTTATTCTCATGATATTATAAAGTTCTTACTAAATGTTATTCCTCAATTATTTTATTCAAGTGTCTCTAATTTTGGTAAAACCCCTTTAACCAAAATATATTTTTAAATGTTTTAATTATTTGTTCTTATTAATATCCATGTTTTCAAAATGGTTTTAAGGATTTATTTATATGGATATTAATGGTTTAAAATTTTAAGCTCCAAGGTGGTATGGGACACTTTGATCCAAAAATCTCTTTATTAAATGTTTTAAATGGTTTTGGAAATGGTTTCTTTTTGAATGGATTCATTATTTCAATATACTAAAATGTTATATTGTGATTGAAATGTGGAAATGTTATGTTTCCTTTATGCATGTTTTATGTGATACATTTATGTTATGGTTCATGGGCATTGTTATGAAAACGAGTGGTTCCGTGATAAACAAAGGGCGGGTGAGCCCGATATAGCTCTCCAATGCATTGGGTAACGCGAAGGAGTGAAACATTAAGGTTTCTCCGAAGAGATTTAGGGAATATACTATGATGGGTATTCCAAATGTAACCAAGAGGGTTACTCCCTACGTAAGAATGTTATGAATGCCTCAAGTTACCTTTATGTCTTATGTTTTCTATGATTTATTCATGATTTGATATGCCTATGTTTTATGGGTAAAGTGTGATTTCATTATAATGTATATATGAACTCATGTTTCCTTTCCATATTTTTATAACTCTTACTGAGCTTTTTATTCTCATCCCAAGTTTTTGAAATGTTTTTCACAGGTCAAGGGAAAGGTACATGATGTGATGATAGTGTCAAGGATGTGTCAAGAAATAATCCGTGTTATATTTTAAATATGTTTCCATTGATGGGAAGAATGAATACTGTCTTTTATGTAACCACTTTGTTTAAATGTGGAATGTAATGCAAGTTTCATGATCTAATTCTCTAAAACTCTAAACCTAAAAAGATCCTCAATGTGTAATCTTGTAATAACTCAAGATTAATTAAGGTTTAAGGCTGGGGCCTTATAGTTGGTATCAGGGGTCGGTTTAGATAACTTTAGAGGTTAGGGTATTCTTTAAGCATAAGTGACATTACCATAATGGTTAGGATTTCATAAAGAGTCCTAGTTTTAGATAAAGTGAATGAGTAAGTGTGTCTTAGTGTTTACCTTCCTCATTAGTAAATGATGGTTTTGTTGATATACTCACACTGAAATTTCTATTTTTAGTGAATGGATGGATCTAGTAGGAACCAAAGAGACAACAGGTTTGAAGGAAACTGTGGTAGTTCTCTGATTAAGATACTAGATAAAATGGATGATTCAATGAGGAAACTCATGGTTGTTCTAAACCAAATATCAAGGAGTCATGATCAACCACTTTAACCTTGGTATGATCTTTAATGCATCATGTACGAGATGACCAATCCATGTGGAAGTTCAGGTAATAATTATAAAGGTAACCATTAGAGTTTATATGATCCTTACTTTTGAGGTAATTATGGGTTATTATATGATATGCTAGAAAATGAAAGGCATGAGATAAACTTGAGGTTAAAATATGTTATGATCATTTTTGATGATTTTATCTCTTTTTTGGGAATGATTTAAGAATTATATAGTTTTGGAAAAAGGAAAACACGTAGACCGTGTGACAACCCGTCACGTCAGACAAAGCTGCGGGAATCGAACCCACAACCAAAGTGTGACTGGTATTTATCGCCTACCACTGAACTACGTGAAGTCCCTGGTTAGTTTGACTGATTCTTTTTAGTTATATGATTTTATTAATTAAGAGTAAGTTGATTTTGGGTTATTTATGAAAATGATTAACCTATCATGGAGGATATGTGATTAGGATAATTACTTTTCAATGGGAGGCTTTAGGAGCGACTGATGTTCTTTGGAGATAAATGATACGATTTAACTTGGAAGACTAAGTGACTAAATCCTTCAAATGTTTGGGTTTCAATCTTAGTTTGGTTTACTTTGAAGGATTTTATGGACAAATTGTTTATCTAATGGTCTTTGTTGAAATTTGGGTTTTGTTGGACAAATTTTGGAGATTAAGCATAGATTTTCTTTTTAAAGGGTTATCCTTTTTTGGATTATCTGATCTTGTACTAGCCTTTTTGGTTTTGGTTATGGTTAAGGTCTAAAGATATGGGATGCATATAGTTCTCTTTTTTGGATTAGGTGATTCTCTAGAAGTTGATTATAGTACTCTTTATGTGAACAAGTCTTCCTAAATACTCTCCTTTTGGAGAAAATATGAGTTTGTGTAAGGAATCTAATAAAAGCTGAAAGTCAACATGATAAGTGATTATGTTTCCTTATGAATAAATTCCTCAATAAAAAGTAACTTAAAACAAAAAATGTTGTCTATTAACTTTTCCTACTGGGGAATCGAATGCCGTTTAACCCATCACAAGTTTGTGATTTTCTTATTGTTAACTTTCTCCTAAACATGTTTTCTATCACTCTCCATCAGAACATGACGCTTTGTTTTTTCCTCCATGTCCATATTTTCATACTTGGAATCCTAGTATGGGTTAACTCGGGTGACCTTTGTACTTATCTTTCTTTATTTTAAAGTGATTGTTTTACCGACTCTTGTTCTGATGTGGGAATTTCAAGGATGTTACCAAGCACAATTTTTAAAATTGCGAGGACGCAATTTCCAAAAGGGGGGAAGGATGTAACACCCCATGTAAATAAAGAATATGACATTTTCTTATTTATCCAAATTTTTGAATAAAATATTAATATTACTATAAAGGGGATGCTATGCTCGATGGTGTACCCAACACGCAACAACGAGTTTCTTGAGAATCTTACGTTGCACTCTAATAATAAAATAATATTATTTTAAATGGTAGTTAACATGTAGCTGTTGTATTGGAGGGAATGGATAGAAATAACTGAAATATGATTATATATGTTTTTAAATGTTTTTACATTTATCCAATAAAAGATAATGGCTTAAAATACGGAAAGAATTCAATTTTAGGCGTATATGCCCTAGTTTTCACTAAAGGTTCACTTATCAACTTTTGATGGAGAACCGTCATTAAATATAGTTTTGTTCACTCTTATAAATTATATTGGACCAAATAAAACTCTTCTTAAGAATCAGGGCATCAAAATTTACTTTGTGTAAATTTTTGGTATCTTTCCGATAACGTTCATTTCTTTAATGAATAGTGTAAAATGTTGTATTTTAATTCAGAACCTCTGTTTAATCTAATTTTTTAATATGATTAGATTATCTTTTGAATTAGTTTTAAAGTGAAATTAGAATAAATTTTTCCCATTAAATCTAATAGTGGTCATTGGAATTAATTTCACTTTGAAATCAGACTTAAACTAGTGTCAATCTTTTGATACTTATCGTTTTATAAAAACACGCTATTTGCTTTAACAACGGGAATTAATTAATAAATTAATTAATGTGACTTATTTGTTTTGAATTTTTTAAAATATACTTAATTTTTGAATTCATAATATCAAATATAGCTTAGGGTGAATTTTTGGGAATTTTCTGAAAAACATTAATTTTTGATGAATAGTGAAACCACTAAGTGGTACTTATAAAAACTGATTTTTCCATTTAAATGAAATTATTCCATCTTTGTGTTTTGAATTTCAAAAATCCGACATACATGGTTTTCATTAAGAAGTAAAATGTGGTTCAATGGGATAAAAATAATTTTTTGGTGAATAGTAACTTATTAAGTTTTTAATCGCGATTAGAGATAATTAGTGTAGTTTAAGGTAAAAATAATGTTTTAATAATATGAAATGAACTTGAAACATGTCCTAACCTCATTGGATGTGTAATGGCCGACCAAGACAAGCCATGGGTCAACTTGGGGACCCCATGGAGCCACTTTGGTTGGGAAATGACATAAATAACATTTTATTTAATGTAAAAGTAAAAATGACACAAACATGATATGTTTTACTAAAACACTTTTTAAGTGGGGTTATACAAGTCAGAATTTTTATTATAAATAGTAATTGGAAATCTAAAAATATTTCCTACATCATAGTAAATTTTTTATAATTTTTAGACTTTAAATGAATTAAATTATTTATGACATAATAATGATGCAGTGATGACATCATTATTTGACGATTTAAATAAAGTGGAAAGATAATGTAACATCTATGAACTAAACATGTCGAAAACATATTGGATGGGTGGATTTCGAACTCTTATCACCTTATCCACGAATTATATCAATGTGGTACCTTTTAAAACTGAAACACATTTTCAAATAAAGTAATATTTCTTACTTTCCAAAAGTGCCCCTCCTCTCCTCTTATAAAAGGCCCCCACCTCTACCTCATTTCACACACTCCTCAAGACTTTGGCTCGGCCAAACCCTACCCATTTACTCTCTCCACATACATCTCCTCATCCTATAGGATTCCCTTTGGGCAGAATCCTTTCAAAGGAAGCCTTTAGGCTCAAATCAAAAGGAGTTACACTTTTAAAGGTAATTCATTCTCTCTTGTTCATTTGTTTTATTTTGCTTCTCCAACCCCCTAAACTCTTTTTATTTATTTCTTTTGTAACAAAACCAGTATCTTCAATATACTAGGATGTTGTTATAATATTTATTCTATCTACACTCTCACACAACTACATCAAATGGTTAAAGAACATATGGTTTCCGTGGATGGCGAATTTCTGCCTCCCGAAACGATGATTGTTCAATATTCTCTTAACACCTTCAAAGGTGGCCATTAAGATGTCACTATATTCATATATGATATATAATATGTTTATTTTTTACTTATTATTCTGTATTTTTAATTTGTGTCTTACCTTTATGGCTTCCATTATGGGTATACGCGATATCTTCATTTTAGGAAGTGCGGACTACCGCCCCCTCAAAGTGATGTGATTCGTTAATGCCATACGTGGGACGTATAAAGGATGGATTTAATGTTATTATATATTATGTTATACTAGAATTATTATATACCTCTATATCATTATTATTTCTTTCCATTAAAGTATGATATAGAAATGAAAGTAGCGTTCATGCGTACGTACGGCTTACCGTCTCCATGAACGGTACACTTCATTTCTTATCCCCAAATGTAATGTACTATTATAAGTACATGTATATAATGGATATATATCATGAATGATACATCTAAATGATGAATATAATTCTGTAATTAAAATATACGTACCTCCCATTTAGTTTTAATTCCATTAATATGACAAAGAAATGAAAGTAGCGTTCATGCGTACGTACGGCTTACCGTCTCCATGAACGGTGCATTTCATTTCTTACCTCTAAATGATTATTTAATATTATAAATACATGTATATGCTGGATATATATGATATATATGATATACAAATCAGGAATTTCATTCTATATATAAAGAACCTTTGACCACACGAACAACATGTAATTGTAAGAAGTCTACTTTCGACTTAAGAACCAAATATCGACAAAACAAACATGATTAACTTAAATGATTAAATAATGTTGATAACATGGTAATAAGTGATATAAAATGAATAATGAACTTGAAAAAGGTTCTTAAGGAAGTAGAATTTAACTCAAGTTTATTATTCAGGAGATTAAAGAACGATCGAGTCAAATCAGACCCAAGGTAAGGGATCCTACTCCTCTCTTTCTTTTTAAGTACACTCTTTTATGTGTTTCCTACTGAGATCATATTTCTTGTTATTGGGATGTTATTTTATATTAATCTTACTATAATTTTTATTTTCATCTGATGAGAGACCCTATTCTCTCTCATCAATCCATTTTGGAAGTTTTGAGTGGTGCCGTTAGGCTGTCGAACTTTCGTAAGAGATCTAACCTCTCTCTTTCTTTTTATGTACTCTCCTTTATGTCACTTCCTTTAAGAACCTCTTTGTAATGTTGGGGATGTTATTTTATATTCCTCTTTCTGTACATTTTATTTTAACGTGATGAGATACCCTATTTGATCTCATCAATCCATATTCGGGTGTTTTATGTGGCACCGTTAGGCTGCCGAGTTTTCGTAAGGGATTTTTCATCTCACTTTTATTCCCGTGAGATTTATTCTACATTTGCCACAAATTCCATTGAGTGGTGTATGTACTTCCCATTATTATAATCTTTGTGTAATATACTTTCGTTTATGAGTATTTACATCAATGATCTATTGTCTTTCTTTCATGGGGTGTATGTTTTGAAAGATACCCAAGTCGGTAAGGGAACCTTTCACCCTCCTCTTTTTTAAAAGACTTCTTTTGTTGGGTCTTTTAATTTACATATTGTTATGTTGGGATATGTTCTCATATATCCTTACTGATTTAAATTTTATGTCCAAGTAATGAGATACACTTTTTATCTCTCATCAACTCATTTTGATGTGATGCCGTTAGGCTGTCAAGGGAACTTTTTAACCCAATTTCGATTTCTTTGGGTTCAACATGTTGTCATTGAATATGTCATCCATTGAATATGTGTGAATGAACTTTTATTGTTTTAAACTTAATATCCACTTATATTGGGTGTATTTATATTTGTCACACATATTTTTGAGATTGAGTTGTCCTTAATTTAAGGATACCTTCTTTATAAGGGATTTCATCACATTTGACATTTCTATTGAGGGTTCATTGTTGTTATGCACCAATTCACTCTTATATGGCGTATATATTGTACTTTGGAGTATTATATCATGAATCCATTTATTCTCATGATATTATAAAGTTCTGACTAAATGCTATTCCTTAATTATTGTATTCAAGTGCCTCTAATTTTGGTAAAACCCCTTTAACCAAAATATCGTTTTAAATGTTTTAATTATTTGTTCTTATTAATATCCATGTTTTCAAAATGGTTTTAAGGATTTATTTATATGGATATTAATGGTTTAAAATTTTAAGCTTCAAGGTGGTATGGGACACTTTGATTCAAAAATATCTTTATTAAATGTTTTAAATGGTTTTGGAAATGGTTTCTTTTTGAATGGATTCATTATTTCAATATACTAAAATGTTATATTGTGATTGAAATGTGGAAATGTTATGTTTCCTTTATGCATGTTTTATGTGATACATTTATGTTATGGTTCTTGGGCATTGTTATGAAAACGAGTGGTTCCGTGATAAACAAAGGGCGGGTGAGCCCGATATAGCTCTCCAATGCATTGGGTAATGCGAAGGAGTGAAACGTTAAGGTTTCTCCGAAGAGATTTAGGGAATATACTGTGATGGGGTATTCCAAATGTAACCAAGAGGGTTAATCCCTATGTAAGAATGTTATGAATGCCTCAAGTTACCTTTATGTCTTATGTTTTCTATGATTTATTCATGATTTGATATGCCTATGTTTTATGGGTAAAGTGTGATTTCATTCTAATGTATATATGAACTCATGTTTCCTTTCCATATTTTTATAACTCTTACTGAGATTTTTATGCTCATCCCAAGTTTTTGAAATGTTTTTCACAGGTCAAGGGAAAGGTACATGATGTGATGATAGTGTCAAGGATGTGTCAAGAAATAATCCGTGTTATATTTTAAATATGTTTCCGTTGATGGGAAGAATGAATACTGTCTTTTATGTAACCACTTTGTTTAAATGTGGAATGTAATGGAAGTTTCATGATCTAATTCTCTAAAACTCTAAACCTAAAAAGATCCTCAATGTGTAATCCTGTAATAACTCAAGATTAATTAAGGTTTAAGGCTGGGGCCTTATACCAAGCTCCCAAGAATACTCTCTCAAACCTCTCTCAAGCCTTTGGAAGCTCACTTCCAAGTAAGGGTTTTTCTTCCTTTCTCATTTTTGTCCAATTTTTGTTAAATTTTTACCCTTTTAATTTCAATTATAAATGTTGGAGTATGGTTTCTAACATCCCCCATACTGACCTCTTTATGTTTTAATGATGGGAGACCTCTTTCTCTCTCACTAAATTCCTCCCATGTTCACCCATTACTATGCCGAAATTCTGAAAGGAATTTCTCTGTCCTCTTTTACATTAAAGCAATTGTTTTGTATCATGCCTATAAATTCCATTACAATTGTTGGGATATGTATCTATTTGACTCCCATACTATCCAATTCATGTACATATGATGAGACACCCCTTTCTCTCTCATCAACCATTTTTATGAAATCTTACATCACACAGTTACGCTGCCGAAGTTGCACTGATTTTCCAAGCCAATGTCATTGTATAGTGAATACCATGACCATTTCTCTATAAATGATATTCAACTTTATGCGCATTTACATTTTGATTATAAAGTTTCATGTTTTAATTCGAATTTTCTTTATCGTGGAATAAATGATTATTTTTTATAAATCCATGTTATATGATCCATGTGGCACACTTATGCATGAAATAATATTTTTAAGAAGGGTGCACCTTTATAACGCTTCAATGCATTGGGTTAAGAATAGTATAATGATACGTAACGCCCCAAACCCAGTTACCCAGAGTTGGTGCATTATTACATAACATTGGAATGATCACAAAAGATCAATTCTCGAAAGACTGATTTTTTTAGTAGCCTTGGAGTCACTAGATACATTAAAAAAGATTACATTACATCATAAAGTGAATACTACTACAACATATTATCTATACACTTATATCCACTTATAATATCCCTACAGGTCATTCATAAAATACTTCTTCACATCCTTGGAAAAAATAAAACATTGAAAGGGGTGAGCTCAGATGCTCAATAAGGATAACAATATAGCAGAAACTTTCATAAATAAACATAAAAATTTAAGGCAATGTATAACTAAAACAAAAGCCGTTTAAACTTTAAATTCAGCATAATAAGGAAAATATAAAATGAAATAATTTCATTTACATATTTACATGGATATTATACTAGTCTAATAATCACATGCAATATCAATAATCATTTTCATAATGATGGAATCCATAATGCCAGACTATTATAACCACACAGTCAAGGCCTTGTGCCAAGAATACAAATAAGATTTTGTCAAGGCTTTGTTCCAAGACACTAATTTGTCTCATGAGACCTACCGATGCATCAAGGAGCTATAGAGGGCTCCACCCGTCATCTATTAAGTCCAATACATTTCTCATATGAATAGGTTTAAACATAACATAAACACTAGCATACTAAATGTCAATACTTTATCCATAAACCATGAATAGTATAAAAATAACACATCCAAAGTAAAAAATATCACAAAACCTTCAATACTATATGGATGTTTTGTATAATAAATCAACTTCAAATAAGCTTAAAATCCATCAAAGGATGTTGAAATAGATGAAATCAAAACTATTTGAGAGAAATATCTCTTTTTTGAAATCATTTAAATGTCACATAATTATAAAATAAAACATTTACTTTTAAAATATTCTTATAATCTTGTAAGGGAAGCTTCGTCGATTTTATAACGGTAGAAAATAGCTTCACCTGCCGTATAATTTTAAAAATACATTCTTACCTTATTTCTGTCGAAAAGGTTAAAAAGGACCTTGTTTGGAAAAATATAGAAAGACTCCTTTATAAACTTCTTATAAAAAGTCAACAAGGGTATAAATGATATTAACCCATTGCCTGTAAAATAGTAAGAATTATTTGAAATACATTTTTAAGAAACATGGATGTGGATGATAAAGAGGTCCCAGTAGATAATTACATATAAACAACCTCGGACAATGAAGAGATTATGAAATAAACCCTAACCTTGTACTTTTCCTTGGTCGAGGGTAGGTTAAACTCCTATATAATGGTTAAATAATTGTTATTAAATTATACAATAATCATTTAAATTAATTTGATATCATATATGATCTTTTAACATTTCTTTGTTAATAATATCTTAGTATTATCGTTGTTTCAGGTGTTAACTTACTCGTTTTCTTATATATGTTTTGTTACATAAGCCGTGTTTTTTAAAGATAGGTTGTATCTTATTCATATACAGAATGATATCATGTCTCTACAAATTATTTTTAGTCATCAAATAAAATTTAGTCTTGAATGAATACGATGGGGAATGAATCTCATCGCATGCGTGGAGACGGTAATCCGTACGTAGGCACGAGCAACAATATCATTCTTTTTATTTTAAAATAATATATAATTGGATATTATATCATATATACAGAATCATCATCATGTTATATTTATTATTTACATCAATTAATCATCATTATCATACCCATCCAAATAATAATGTTTTGAATAACAATTACACCACGATGTGGAGACGGTAAGCCATACATACTCACGTATGGTGACATGTCATTCAAGGTATGGATAGAATACTGAATATGGTTGTACCATATTTATAATAACATCACAGTATATAGAAGATAATGGAGTTATTATTTTATAATGGAAATAACAATGATAGAAGAAGTTGAAGAAGAAAGGAACTTGAAAGAGGGTGGTGAAAACATTACCTCTTTTTTGGGTTCTTCCTTTTGATTTGATCAAAAGGGATCCTTACAGTAGATTTAGGATCAAACTAAGTCATATAAGTTGAAGTGAGGGATGTTGGGAGGATATTTGGGTAGGGGATTGCCGAGCCAAATGGCTTTGAAGTTTTGAATTAGAGAGAAGGGGGAGTTCCCTTTTATAAGAGTGGTGAGGGGCACCTTTGGAAAAGCTAGAAATATTATTTAATAAAAAATTCACAATCGGTTTCTAATGCCTATAAACTGGTTTATTTCTAGGATAATGTGGGGAGTGTTCGAAAACAACCCAAACAATAGGTTTTAGACAGGTTTGGGTCACTTTATTAACCTTATGTTTTAGTTTTAACTCTTAGTTAATTAGTTTGACATTTTCCATGTCCCTTTGTATGTTTACATTATATGGTTAATAAAATTACTATAAACATCCAAGAGACCCCCAAGTGATCCATTAATGATACACCTATAATTATAAAAGTCATTTGGCCGACCCTTATATTTTTAGGAATAGAAAATGAATTAGTAATATAATATTTGTTTTAAGAACTCTTTTATGTCAATTTTGACACTATTTGGTATTTTGTTTTTTCTAAATTTATAAAAGCATTATTACTTCGAAAAAAATTAATATAACCAACCCTAATATGTTATATTAACCTATAAAATTAGTTTAGTTCATAAAAGTCTCAAATTACATTTATTTTGATATTTATAATATCAATTTTTTTAATATTTCATTAATTAGGTAATTACTGCATCACCATTATGTCATAAATAAATTACATTATTTAATGTATAAAAATTATAAATAAAATATCATTACATAGGAAATATTTTTAGATTTGTAATTATTGTTTATAATCGAATTTATCTTATTTATAACCTAATATTAATAATTTTATATTAATTAAACTTTGATTTTTACTCTTTTAACTCTTCTTTGAATTAAATAATAATAAATGTCCTAATCTAATCCAAATGGACCTAATTGATAATATTTTATTCCTAAGGTTGTTTTTGGTCTAGATACACTTGTAAAATAGAATTAGGACATGTTTTAGGGTAATATTAATATCATTTTTACCCTTAATTACCCTATTAACTTTTAACCGTTGTAAATTAAAATAAAAAGTTACTATTCGCCAAAAAAATATTTTTATCCTATTGAACCAAATTTTACACCTTGATATTAACCGTGTCTCTAGTATTTTCAAAATTACACTCACAGAAGCGGTAATATTATGTTTTATGTGAATTTGCAAATTCTCCTAGGAGATGGGTAAAAGATAGTGAAAAGTTCAATAAACTTTTTATATATCTAAAATTATTATAAACTGACTCCAATGAATTACATTGAACTTATATAGGTATTATGTATCTATTCTGACCTAAAATAAATTTAAATAAAATAAATAATTATTTAAATAAAAATTCGGTTTTAAACTATTACTCAATGTTTTTTTCACTATTCATCAAAAATTGAATGTTTTCAGAAAAATACCAAAAATTCACCCTAAGATAATTTCGATATTCCAAATCCGAAAATGATGTCCAATTTGAAAGATAAAATTTATAAAGTTTCAAAAAGTGGGAATTACTATACACAACGGCTAGTTTGATTGGATGCGGTGTGTGTTAGAACTCAAAGTTGCATACAACACACGCTTCTGTATTATTCAAAGAGAAGAATACCGTGGAAGCTTGGGGTGTTAAATTCTCTTTTCTTTCAAATAATTTCATCCTCGAAATTTCTAGAATACTACCGCATGAAAAGACTTGGGTGGTTCTTCATCATATATTCCTCGGGTTCCCACGTTGCATCTTCTATCTTATGGTTTCTTCATCGAACTTTTACTAGAGGAGTCATCCGGTTTCTTAGCACTTGTTCTCTATTATAAAGAATCCTGATGGGCTCTTCACAATAAGACATATCAAGTTCCAATTCTAATTCCTCGTGAGTACATGTGTTGAGTCAGACATGTATTTTCTCAACAGTGATATGTGGAACACATCGTGAACTTTGGAGAGACTTGGCGGCATTTCCAAATGGCAAGATATTGCCCCAATTCATTCTAGAATTTAGAATAGTCCAATGTACCTGGGACTCAATTTTTCAATTTTACCGAAACGTATAACACCCTTCCATGGAGATACCTTCAAGAAAACATGATCTCCCACCTAAAATTCCAAATCATTCCTTCGGTTTTCAGCAGAGCTCTTCTGTTTACTTTGAGATGCTTTGATGTGGTTTTGGATTACCTTCACCTTTTCCATCGTTTCCTCCACCAATTCTGGGCCTACGAGTTTTCTTTCACCAACATCATCCCAATATCTTGGTGTGCGACATCTCATTCCGTATAACGCTTCATATGGTGCCATCTGAATACTCGAATGGAAGCTATTGTTATAGGAAAATTCCACCAGAGGTAAATATTGATCCCACATACCCTGAAAGTCATGTCAGCATGATCTCAACATATCTTCTTGGGTTTGAATAGTCCGTTATGATTTTCCATCAGTTTGGGGGTGGTAGTCAGTGCTCAAACGAAGTTCAGTATCCAGGGATTTCTGATGAAATTTCCAGAATCTTAACGTAAAACAGGGATCATGATCAGAAACAATTGATAGTGGTAATCCATGAAGACTCACAACTTCATTAATATATAGTCTTTCTAGATGTCCAAGTGGTAGATCTTCTCTTATAAAAAGAAAATGTGCTGACTTGGTAAGATGATAAAAAATGACCCATATTGTTTTGTTCCTTCTAGGAGTCTTTGGTAATCCCATGACAAAGTCCATCGTCATATTATCCCATTTCCACTCAGGTATGGGAAGAGGTTGCATGACTCCTCTAGGCTGTTACCTTCCAGCTTTCACTTGTTGACAAACCATATATCTTGACACAAAATCAGTAATATCCCTCTTCATGTTGTCCCACCAAAAATGATCCTTTAAATCTCTATACAATTTGGTTCTCTGAGGGTGTATAGAGAAATTGGAACTATGAGAATCGTCCAACAATTCCCTTTTTAGATCAGGTATATTGGGAACACAAAGTCTGTTCCCAAATTTCAAAATTCCATCTTCATTCACAAATTCACCCAATCTCCCATCATTGGAAGCTTTAATCCTCTTTTGAAATTCTTCATCATCGGTCTAAGAACTTTTTATCCTTTCTAGTAAAGATGGTTTGGCAACCATTTGAAAGAGTATCGTTGTTTCACAATCCATTGTTATTCCCATATCCAACATTACTAGATCCATGAAAATATGATCCATCTCAACTCTCATCTTGTTCAAAACTCCATGATCCTTTCTGATCAAAGAATCTTCCACCTTATATGCCTTCCCCGCGTGGTAGTGTATTATGAAATCATAATCCTTGAGTAGTTAAATCCATCGCTTTTGCCTCATGTTGAGTTCTTTCTATGAGAAAATGTACTTCAAACTGTTGTGATCAGTATATATATCACATTTTTCACCATAGAGATAATGTCTCCATATCCTCAAAGAAAAGATTAAAGCAGATAACTCAAGATCAAGAGTAGGATAGTTTTTCTGATGTATTTTAAGTTGTCGTGATGCATAGGCAATAACTCTATCATTATCCATGAGGACACAACCAAGTCCTTTAATCGATGTATCACTATAAATAACGAACCCATAATTCCCTGATGGTAGAGTCAATATAAGAGAATTGATTAATCTTCTCTTCAATTCAACAAAACATTCTCCACACTCTTTTTTCCAAAAAAATTTAACCCCTTTACATGTGATCTTCATTAATGGGTTAGCCAATCGGGAAAAATTTTGGACAAAACATTGATAATAACCTGCTAAACCAATAAAACTGTGTACCTCATTTTTAATCATCGGTGCTAACCATTCTTGGATTGCCTTGGTCTTAGAAGGATCAACAGAGATTCTATCATTGGAGGCAATATGGCCAATAAAAGAGATCTCCTGAAGCCAGAATTCACACTTGCTAAACTTCCCATATAACTCATGTCTTCTAAGAGTCTTCAAGATAATTCGCAAGTGATTTTCATGATCTTCGTAGCTTTTAGAATATACTAAGATATCATCAATAAATACCACCACAAAATCATCAAGATATTCATTGAAAACTATATTAATTAGATCCATGAATACAGAGGGTGCATTAGTCAGCCCAAAAGGCATTACTGTAAACTTGTAATTCCCGTACCTAGTTCGAAATCCTATATTTTGAATGTCTTCTTTCTTCAAACACAACTGATGGTATCTAGATTGAAGGTCAATCTTTGAAAAGTTTTGATCTCCATGCAGTTGGTCAAATAAATCATCAATAAAAGGTAGGAGATACTTGTTCTTTGTTGTTATAGAATTGATTTCCATGTAGTCGATACATAACATCATAGATCAATACTTCTTCTTAACAAAAAGGACAGGGGCTCACCATGGAGAAACACTAGGGAGAATGAATCCCTTATTACTCAATTACTCTAGTTCTTTATTTAGTTCAACTAATTCCACAGTGGACATTCTAGAAGGGGTCTTTGATATAGGCCTTGAATCCAGAATTAAATCAATGGAAAACTCAATTTCTCATTCGAGAGGATGTCCAGGTAAATCTTCCAGAAACACATATACATATTCTTTCACAATAGGCACATCCTATATTTTAACATTCCTTTCCTTAGCCATAATTATTTCATTCTATTCCTCCCCAATAATTTAATTTATTTGAGCTACTAGGGGTGGATCTATGTAAGAATCAGGTGGTGATGATTCTGCTCTAAAGATAAGGGGTTCTTTATCATCATCATCAAAAATCGTAACCTCATTCTTATTATAATAAATTCTCTCATCATGGTCTGAAATCCAGTCCATATCGAGGATTATATCAAATTCAATCATGGTTATGACGATGAGATCAGCAGATAAAGAACATTTATATGCACTAATGGGAACAGATCCACAGAACTTTGTAGCAATGATACTTCCCTTAGGTGTTTTAACTGACAACTCCCTTGTTAAAACAAATTGGAAATATCTAATTTTCTTAGAAAACTGGGATGATATGAAACAATGCGAAGATCTAGAATCAAATAAAGCATTGGATAAACTTGATAAAACCATTAAATTACCTACAACCACATCTTTCAGAGCTTCAACCTCAGTAATAGTGATATCATAATCTTGGACTTTATCCCTTGGCCTTTTCTGATGTAAGTTCCCCTAATGCTTAGGAAATTCATTTTTATAATGTCCCATCTCCCTGCAGTTGTAGCATTGAACATCGGTAGCTTATTTCTCCCCTTGTAATCACAAACTTGATGGCCTTTTTCACCACACTTGTAACATACTACCATTCCTTTCAAGAAAGTATTGAGGTGTTTCTTCCCACATTTACTGCAGGATGGATAATCAACTTTTCCCTTATTCCCTTTATTTCCTTTTCCAGAGTGATCAATATATCTCTTATTCTCTTTCTTTCCTTTAATGTTGTAAGAATTAGAGAATTCTTTTTCTGTCTTGATAGCACATGAGACAATATCTTCATATGATGAGTAGGATTGTGACACTAATGCTTGATGAAAAAATGGTTTTATCCCATCAAATAAATGAGAAATATTACTTCTTGGGTTACATATATAATCTCTAGCATATCTTGCTAACCTTGTAAAGTTAGCCTCATACTTTGCGACATTCTCATCCTCCTTTTGTCTTAGACTCAGAAATTTCTTTTCCATATCTGCTCGATGGTCATGAGGAATGTATTTTTCTATAAAAAGCTCATTGAAATCCCTTCATTCCATATTTTATACTTCATCATCATAATTTGTGTTTTGAATAAATGACCACCATTGATCAGCATATCCAGTGAGGTGGTAAACTGCCATGATAAATTTATCCCTTTCACTACTCCCAAAGGCATGAAATATTTTCTCTAAGGAACTTATAAATTGCTCTGCTACTAATGTATTTTTACTCCCATTGAATGTTGGGGGGTGTTGCCTCATGAATATATCTAACATTGATCCTCCACGTTGTGGATCAGGGTGCTCCATACAGGTAAGGTTATTATTCATAACCTGAGTGAGTTGTCCTAGTATGGTGATTAGCTGATCAGGACTAGTTGCATCACAACCTCCACTATAATTATCTTGAGAAGGATGGAAATCCCTACATGTAGTGCATGCATTGATATAGTTTCCATTCCTTCCACTAGGCACCATTTCTAAATAATGGCATAAACTAGATCAGTTAATTATTCAAAATACATAATTCCATACTTCTAAAACACTTAAAATAAATTGAACTATTTATGGATATAATCCATAATCATACAAAAATGTTTTCTTTGAGGAATTATATACTCATAAACCCTTCATAATGGTTTGTATAGAAAATGAGAATTATCCTAAGAATATCTCTCGGGAGTGTCGTAACCGAGAGTGCATCAAGGCCTGTTTTCATGCACCAGTTCCCATTCGAGTCTAGCTCTGCGCGGTGTTTTCAGGTTTTACCCCAAGGTACACCAGTTCCAGAGCCACCTCTACTTGCTCGTATCCATGTAGGGATGTATTTCTAGAAAAACTCACAAAATAACTACAATACAAAAATTATAGGAAGTTCTTCTATATTAATCCTTAAAGTTTATATTAGGGCTATATGCTCTAATCAGAGTTTATCAAAATCTAGATTCCAAGGATTGTAGTAAACTTCCTCTGATACCAACTGTAACGCCCTGACCCAAGTTACCCAGAGTTGGTACATTATTACATAACATTGGCATGATCACAAAAGATCATGTCTCAAAAGATCGATTCGTTTAGTAGCATTGGAATCACTAGATACATTCATAAAGGTCACATTACATCATAAAGTGAAAACTACAACAACATCTTGTCTCCACACTCATATCCCTTTACAATATCCACACAGGTCATTCATAAATTACTTCTTAACATCCTGGGAAAAAAATAAAACATTGAAAGGGGTGATCTCAGATCCTTAGTAAGGATAACAATATAGCAGAAACTTTCATAAATAAACATAAACATTTAAGGAAATGTATTACTAAAACAAAAGACTTTTAACCTCGAACTTCATCCTAATAGGGAAACGATAAAATGAAATAATGCCATTTACTTATTCACATGGATATTCTACTAGTCGAATAATCAAATCCAATATCAATAACCACTTTCATAATGATGGAATGCATAATGTAAGAATATCAAAACCACATACTCAAGGCCTTATGCCAAGAGTACAAAGAAGATATTGCCAAGGCCTTGTGCCAAGACACTAATTTGTCCCATGACACATACCGATGCATGGAGGAGCTATAGAGGGATCCAACCATCACTTATTAAGTCAAATGCATTCCTCATATGAACATGTTTAAACATAACATAAACACTAGCATACAAAATGTCAATAATTTCTCCATAAACCATGAATGCTGAAAAAATAACACACCTACAGTCAAACATATCACAAATCCTTCAATACTATATAGATGTTTTCTATAATTAATCAACTTTAAAGAAGCTTAAAATCCATCAAAGGATGTTGACATAGATTAAATCAAAACTATTTAAGAGAAATATATCTTTTTTTTGAAATCATTTAAAAGTCACATTATTATAAAATAAAACATTTACTTTGAAAATATTATTATAAACTTGTAAGGGATGATTTGACTATTTTCAAATGGCAGAAAATAGCAACACCCGCTATTTAAGTTAAAAAATACATTCTTACCTTAATTCTGTTGAAATGGTTAAAAAGAACGTTGTTTGGAAAACGACAGAAAGATTCCTTTATAAAATTCTTATAAAAAGTCAACAAGGGTATAAATGACTTTAACCCATAGTTTTTAAAATAATAATAATGATTTGAAATACATTTTTACGAAACATGGATGTGGATGATAAAGAGGTCCCAATAGATAATTACGTATAAACAACCTCAGATAATGAAGAGATTTTGAAATAAACCCTTAACTTTTACTTTTCCTTGGTTGAGGGTAGGTTAAAATCATGTATAATGGTGAAATAATTGTTATTAAATTATAAAATAATCATTTAATTTAATATTCTATCATATATGATCTTTTAACATTGCTTTGTTAATAATATCTTAGTATTATCGTTGTTTCGGGTGTTAACTTACTCGTTTACTTTTATATGTTTCGTTACATAAGATATGTTTGTTATGGATAGTTGGTATCTTATTCATATCCAGAATGATATCATGTCTCTAAAAATTATTTTTAATCATCAAATGAAATTTAGTATTGAATGGATACGATGGGGAATGAATCTCATCGCGTTCGTGAAGACGGTAATCCGTACGTACGCACGAGCGACAATATCATTATTTTGATATTAATATAATATATAATTTGATAGTATAACATATATAGAGAATAATAATCATGTTATATTTATTATTTACATCAATTACACATCATTATACTACCCATCCAAATAATAATGTTTTGAATAACAATTACCCCATGATATGGAGACAGTAAGTCATACGTACGCACGTATGGTGACATGTCATTCAAAGGATGGATGGAATAATGAATATGGTTGTACCATATTTATAATAATATCACAGTATATAGAAGATACTGGAGTTATTATTTTATAATGGAAATAACAAAGAAAGAAGAAGTTGAAGAAGAAAGGAACTTGAAAGAGGGTGGTGAAAACATTACCTCTCCTTCATGTTCTTCCTTTTGATTTGATGAAAAGGGATCCGTAGGTTGGATTTATGATCAAAATAAGTCCTCCGGGATGAATTAAGGGAATTTGGGAGGATATTTTGGTAGGGGTAGGCCGAGCCAAATGGCTTTGATGGTATGAATTAGAGATAAGGGTGAGTGGCCTTTTATAAGAGCAGTGAGGGGCACCTTTGGAAAAGCTAGAAATATAATTTTTTAATAACTTAATATTCGGTTTCTAATGGTTAAAAACTGATTTATATCGAGGATAAGGTGGGGATGGGTAGAAGAAAACCCAACCAATACGTTTTAGACAGGTTTGGGTCACTTTATTAACCTTATCTATTAGTTTTAACTCTTAGTTAATTAGTTTGACATTTACCTTGTCTCTTTGTATTTTTATATTATATGGTTAATAAACTTACTATAAACATCCAATTGACCCCCAAGTGGGTCATTAATGATAAAACAATCATTATATAAGTCCTTTGGCTGAAACTTATATTTGGAGGAATAGAATATGAAATAATAATATAATATTTGTTTTAAAAACTCTTTTATGTCAATTTTGACACTATTTGGTATTTTATTTTTTCTAAATTCATAACAGCATTATTAATTAGAAAAAAATTAATCTAACCAACCCTAATATGTTATATTAACCTATAAAATTAGTGGAATTCATAAAAGTCTCAAATTAAAATTATTTTTATATTTATAATATCAATTATTTTAATATTTTATTAATTAGGTAATTACTGCATCACCATTATGTCATAAATAAATTACATTATTTAATGTCTAAAAGTTATAAATAAAATATCATTATGTATGAAATCTCTTTAGAATTATAATGAATTTTTATAATTGAATTTATCTTATGTATAACCCAATATTAAAAATGTTTTAGTAATTAAACTTTGATTTTAACTCTTTTAAATATTCATTGAATTAAATAATAATAAATGTCCTAATCTAATCCAAGTGGACCTAAATGATAATATTTTATTCCTAAGGTTTGTTTGGTCGAGATAGACTTGTCCAATAGAATTAGGACATAGGTTAGGGTAATATTAATATCATTTTTACCCTTAATTACCCTTTTTTACTTTTAACCGTTGAAAATAAAAGTAAAAAAGTTACTATTCAACAAAAATTATTTTTATCCTATTGAACCAAATTTTACTCCATGATATTAACCGTGTCTATCGGATTTTCGAAATTCCATTTATAGAAGCTGTAAAATTAGTTTTTATGTGAATTTTCAAATTCTCCTAGGAGATGGGTAAAAGACGGTGAAAAGTTCAATAAAATTTTTATATATCTAAAATTATTATAAACTGACTCCAGTGAATTAAATTGAACTTATATAGGTATTATTTATATATTTTGACCTAAAATAACTTATTTTTTTAAATAAAAATTTGGTTTTAAACTATAACTCTGTGTTTTTTCACTATTCATCAAAAATTGAATATTTTCAGAAAAATTCCAAAAATTCACCCTATGCTAATTTTGATATTCCGAATCCAAAAATGAAGTCCATTTTGAAAGATAAATAATATAAAATTTCAAAAATTGGGTATTTCTATTCATAACGGCTAGTTTGATTGGTTGTGGTGTGTGTTAGAACTCGAAGTTGCGTACAACACACACTATAGTATTATTCAAAGAGAAGCGTACCATGGAAGCTTGGGGTGTTACATGATACATCATGTACAATGGGTTCTTACTCATGATAATTCAAGTGCAATGTGGTTTTACTCGTGCTTCATGTGCAATGAGGATTTACTCATGCTCTATGTGCAATGAGCCTTGGCTCATGCTAATTCCATGTTAAGTGTTGTTGCCACATTTCCATTTATGATTATCATGCTTTATCATGACTTTATGTTTATGCTTCTATTGTATAACATGTATTTTATTTCTCATGTTACTCCATTTTTATTCCCTTACTGGGCTTTATAGCTCACCCTTTTCTTATGCCTGTCCTCAGGTTACTCATGCAATGCTATGTATGAGGGAATGTAGTGGTCATGTATAGGAAGTTTTCAATAGAGATGTTTTTTTATGTTTTAAGTTGTTATATAATGATCCTCTTCCCTAAAGACACTATACCCCTCTATCTTCAATGTTGTATCAAATTAAGTTTATGTAATAAACAATGTTTAATTATGTAATAAAAATAAGGGTTGTCAAAGTTGGTATCAGAGGATAGTTTTAGTTATTTTTGGGATTAGGATTTTAAAAGCCTAGTGAAGCCTTAGATACAAGACTAAGTACAATAAAAACACCCCTAAGTTTTTGTGAGTTTTGAGTAAGTGTCTTATCAAGAAAATACATCCCTTTCTGGATACGAGTAGGTAGAGGCAGCTCTGACACAGATGTATCCTATAGGTAAAACCTAAAAACAACACTTTGAGCTAGACTCGAACGAGAACTGGTGCATAACTACATGCCTTTCTATACTCTTGGTTACGAAACTCTAGGAGGATATGATTTTGTAAATTCACAAGCTTAGTATGAACAATTATTAAGGGAAAAGAAAATTCCCTAAGAATATATGTTAGAAAGTAGATCATAGATAACATAGACTGAAGCCAATAGATTTATATGTTAAGGAAATAAGAGTTATTTATATGTCATCAGTTTTTTCCTTGTATTACCATTTATGTATTACCCATAACTTTATTTTTATTCCAATTAATGGTTGATAATAGGAGGACTCGGGCTAACAATCAATGTAAAGATCAATGTAATGACTGTAATAATAAGATGCCCAATCCAATGGGAGAAGGAATCGAAAACTTTTTCATGCTTCTATCATAGCTAACTCAATCTTTTAATAAAAACATGGGTCAATAGGAACGTTCAACCCCCCTAAGAAAGAAAAAGTTTCTATTAGGAGCTTCATGGGACAAAGGCCTCCTACTTTTAATGGATCATGTGATCCCTCAATCACAAAAAAATTGATCAACTCCATTAAAAAGATCTTCTCCATCCTTCAATGTTCTGAACAGGAGAAGGTTCTCCTGGATGCTTATTATATGGAGGGTGAAGCTGATCAATGGTGGATGTTGATAAAAAATATGAAGCCTGAGGATGAGATCGAGGCATTGTAATGGAAGGATATCCGGAATATGTTTTTTGATAAATATTATCAGCATACCCTTCGGATTTAGATGGAAATGGGCATCCATGAACTCAAGAAAAAAGACGATGAATATACAGGAGAGTATGAGGAAAATATCACAAGGCTTTCATGATACGCTTCTAGCTTTGTCGTTACCCCCGAATGCAAGGTTGACCGCTTCTTTGGTGGGATGAAACCTAGCCTGTAGAAAGTGTTGGAGATCCGTGACTTTGATAGCAATGAGGAAATTGTCTGATGCACCCTCATGGTCGAAATGGAGATTGGAGAATATCATGGGTATCATTTGGATAAGAAGCGTAAGGTGGAATTATATGTTGGCGGTTTGATGGATAAATTCAACGGTGCGGAATGAAGCACCCTGAAAATTTCCTAAAGGGGAAGAGGAAATGCTTTTGGTGTAGAGAAGAAGGGAACCTAGCTGTTAACTGCCGATAATAAAAACATGTGGCTGTAATTGAAGAGTGGGATGCTTTGTTCAGACCACATCACATTTTTCATTGCTATAACTACAATGAACTAGAGCATCTTGCAAATCAGTGCTCTAAGCCAAGGGTTTTCGGAGGCAACCAACAACCTCCAAGGTAACAAGGGTGAGTTTTTCCATCACTACTACCGAAGTGAAACTCAAAAACGAAGTGGTGACAGGTACACTAGTTATTAATTCTATAACAGCGAATGCACTTTTTGATTCAGGTTCTACACATTCTTTTATATGTTGAATGTTTAGTAGAACAATCCCAGGACCACCACAAATCATGGAAGTGAAGATGTCAGTGAGTATGACAAATGGGAAAATCATTTCATTCAATGAATATAACTCATATACTATCATAATATGTGAATTTAACATCCCGATGAACCTCATCATACTTCCTCTGGTGGAATTTTATGCAATTATTGGCACGTATTGGCTTTTCTTATATAGATCCAACATAAATTACTGTGAGAGGGAAATCACTCTCAATTTGAAGAATCGACCCCCGATTCTTTAGTGAAATGAGGAAGATGAATATTAGTTAGCTCTATCAACTTAAGCGTGGATATTACTGCCTTATGAGCACACGTATCTGGCTCAAATGATTGACTCTAAGAAGGCAACCATCCTAGAATACATGCCTATTGTGAGGGAATTCACTGAAGTGTTTCTCGAGGAATTTTCTGGTCTTCCTACAAGAAGAGATTTTGAATTATCAATTGATCTTATACCTGGGGAGTTGCCAATATCCAAGACTCCATATAGAATGGATATTTTGGAGTTTGAGGAGCTAAATAAATAACTACATGATAATCTGGATAAAGGGTTTATACGCCCAAGTGCTTCACCATGGCGTGCACTAGTCCTCTTCGTTAAGAAGAGAGATGGGTAAATAAGCCTTTGGATCGATTATCATGAGCTTGAAAAAATCACGATAAAGAACAAGTATACTCTCCCATGAATATATGACTTTCTCGATCAGCTGCATGGAGCAAAATACTTCACCAAGGTGGATTTATGGTCGAGATATTATCAAGTAAGGGTGAAGAAGGAAGATATCCCCAATTCAGCTTTTCATACAAGATACAGGCACTATGAATTCATATTAATGCCTTTCGGACTCACAAATTCTCCATAAATCTTCATGCAATTGATTAACAGAGTCTTTAGATATTGCCTCAACAAATTTATGGTATTCTTTATAGATGATATTCTGACATACTCCAAACCAAGGAGGATCATGAGGAGCATCTGAGAACTGTACTAGAGACCTTGCAGAAGGAGATGCTCTATGAAAAGTACAATAAGTTTGAGTTATTGTTGAAGTAGGTCTCATTAATTTTCCATATCATCTCAAGAAATGGAATATCTATGGATCCCTCCAAAACAGATGGAATTGAAGGATGGCCGAGGCCAATATCGGTAATGGATATTCGTAGCTTCTTGAGGTTAGCAAGATATTATCGATGATTTGTGTGAAATTTCTCACGATTTTCCAACCCTCTTACCATGCTAACTCATAAGGGAGTAAAGATTTCTTGGAGTGATGAATGCGAATAAAAATTTAAGGAGTTGAAAATGAGGCTTATCACTGTGCCCGTGCTCACTTTACCCACATGTGGAGAACTTTTTGAGGTATTCAGTGATGCTTTGAAGAAGGGACTGGGATGTGTGTTAATGAAAAATGACAAAGTCATTGCCTATGCTTCAAGTCAATTGAATGTTCATAAACATAACTATCCAACACATGACCTCGAGTATGATGGAGTGATCTTCACTTTGAAAATTTGGTGGAATTATCTCTTTGGGGAGAAGTGTGAAATATATAAAGACGACAAAAGACTCAAGTATATATTCACACAAAAAGAGTTGAACATGTGCCAATGAAGATGGTTAGAGCTGATCAATTACTATGACTACTCAATCCATTACCACCCTAGGAAAGCGAACTATGTTGATGATTACCTAAGTACAAAGGACCCTGCAATTCTATCATTGATGAGAATTGAAAAGGATCTAATCTTCTTAGTCTTGATGAAGATGTACATGGAAAAAATAAAGAAGGGAACATCATCAATCCTTTCATAAATTTTTTCTCAAATGTCACTTTTGGAAAGGATAAAATATGATCAAAAAGATGACGTGAGGATTCAGGATAAAGTGGAAGCTATCTAAAAATGGAAATCCTTGATGTTTAATGTTAATGAAGAAGGAATTGTGAGATTTGGGAAAGGAATTTGTGTTCCATCATGTTCGGAGCTGAAGAAGGAACTTTTGGATGATGCACATAGTTCGAATTTCTCTATTCACATAAGAAACACAAAGATGTATTGAGATATCTAAGATCATTATTGGAGGGATAATTTGAAGAAAGAGATCACTGAATATACATCAAAGTGCCTGGTGTGTCAACAAGTGAAGGAAGAGAGGCAGAAGTCTAAGGGGATGATGTAACCCTTGCCCATACAAAAAATGGAAAAGGTAAAACATCACCATGGACTTTGTCATCGAACTTCTGAAGACATCCAAAGGCAACAATGCAATCTGGGTTGTTGTGGATCATCTTACAAAGGATACACACTTCATTTCTATTCAGGAGGATTTCTCATTGGATCAACTGGAAGAGATATATATCAGGGAAGTAGTAAGGTTTCATGGAGTACCACTATCTATTGTGTCTGATTGAGATCCAAGATTCATCTCTATGTTTTGGAAGAATCTTCAACAAGTTCTTAATACTGAATTGAACTTCAGTATGGCCTATCATCCACAAACTAATGGCCAATCTAAGAGGACTGTCCAAAAACCAGAGGACATGTTGAGAGCGTACTCAATTGACTTTAAAGGAGGATGGGATCAATTTCTTCCTCTGGTTTAGTTCTCTTATAATAAAAGTTTCTCCTCGATCATCCAAATGGCACCAAAAAAAGAGATTTATAGGAATAGGTGCAGAACACTAGTGTGTTGGGATGAGGTCAGTTAGCGTAAGCTTCCTGGACCAGAGATGGTCGAAGAAATGGTGGAGAAGGTGAAAACCATTCAACAGCATATCCCGGAAGCCCAGATTTGACAGAAGAGTTATGCAAATAATCATCGATGAGACCTTGAGTTTTTAGTTGGAGACGTGGTATTTCTATGCATATCTCTATGGATGAAGGTCATTAGATTTGAAAAGTAATGGAAATAAAGTCTAAGGTACATCGACCCCTTCGGGATTCTTGATCATGTTGGGACCATGGCCTATCAACTAGGACTTCCACCTACCATGGCCAAAGTACATGATGTCTTTCATGTATACCTCTTAAGGAAGTACACACCAGACCCTTCACATGAACTCTCTTTAGAGGTGGTACTGTTAGATGGTGATCATTCTTATGAGGAGCAACTAGTGAAAGTCTTAGATCATAGAGAAAAAGTTCCAAGAAATAAGATAATACCCCTCATCAAGTTGTTATGGAGAAACCAAAAGTTTGAAGAAGAAACATGTTAATCAGAGGAAATTATTAAGCAAAGTTACCCACATCTGTTTTAGTGTGAGAAAAGTAAATTTTTAGGGTGACATTTTTTAATGGGGGAAGATTGTAATGACCCAAAAATTCATTAATGGAAATCACTCTTGATGAAATTAAATGCCCCTTTATGTAAAATGTTTATATAAAATGTGAACTTATTTGGATTTATGATTTTGGATTTTAAAATGCTGTTATGAATTAAGACCATTGTTAATATACTTGTTGAATAGTGATCAAATGATTACTATAAATATAGGGCATTAACAAATCCAATTTACACAGACAAAGGATGTGATGACCTCATCCATTAGATGTACCCCATACGTAGCCCATTTGTCAGAGCATGGAAAGGAGGTTTTCTCTTTTCGGATTTCCTCTTGACTAAACCCAAGCCGAGTTTGAATATGTTAAGCTCGATCGGAACATCCTACGAGAGAAGAGGAAGTTGATAGAGATTACCACCCGAGCAATGTAATCCGAGCCACCCCAAGAGTCGGTCACCTTACCACAACAAACCCTTCTGTATTATGTGAGTGTTATAAGGGGTTATGTAACAATACATTAGCACTATGATCATATACATAATTTTTATATATAATAATGAATATACCTTTATTTTATTATTATTACCTTGTAGATGGGTTTTGAAACACAAATAGTATTTTTAGTTAATAATCAACTAAGAAATCTATTTTGATGAACTAATGGATTTTTGAATTAAATAATATTTTAATAAAATATTTTTTTTATTATTAAAGTAATTTTTATTAAATATAAATGATTTTATAATTTTATGAATGCAATAATAATTTTTATTACGGTTTGAATGCCATTTTTGTCAAAACCTGTGAAATTTTGATAAATGTAAATTTTTATATTAGAAGTAAAAATTAACATATTTTGAAAATTATTTAGATAAAATAAATATTATTTCTGTAATCAGAACGTCAAAATTATCCAATGGTGAATTTTTCATAATTTTCTGAGATAGTCAAATTTTTGGGTAAAAATTAAATACCATTTAAATATATAATTCGTTTTGTGACATCAAAATGACCCAATAGTGATTTAATAAAATACTATAAGCCCTATGTTCGGCTAATATATGTTTTACCAACAAAATAATGTGATTTTGGGGTTTGTTTTACTTATTTTAAAAAGCATTAATGGACCCTTCAAGGCTTATTAAACATCTTGTCTTTTTAAATTGATTTCCTTGAGAGTGTGACTCACCTCCACATAAGAAATCCCATTATTTTAAGAATATCATAATTTGGCCTTATAAAATATTGTTTTTCACTTCCCTTTTCCAAAAAAAATGGGATGGTTTTTGGTTTGGATTAGTTTAATGTGAGGTATCCCAAACCTAAATATTACAGAATTCCCTCACATTTCCTATAAAAAACCCACCCAATATCCCACTTCCTCCTCACTAAAGGCATTTTGAGTTTGTCCAACCTCTTCCTTATTCTCTCTAGAATCCTCCCAAGGTGCCTCAAGCTCCCAAGAAGCCTCTCTCAAACCTCTCTCAAGCCTTTGGAAGTACACTCCCAGGTAAGGGTTTTTCTTCCTTTCTAATTTTTGTCCAATTTTCATTAAATTGTTATGCCTTTAATGTCAATTAAAAGTGTCGGGGTATGGTTTTTCACCTCCCAAATACTTATATTTTTATGTTTAAATGATGGGATACCCCTTTATCTCTCGCTAAATTCCTCCCATGCACAGTTGTTACTATGCCGAAATTCTGAAAAGAATTCTCTCTCCACTTTTACATTCAAGAAATTCTTTTGTATAATGACTCTAAATTCCATTAAAAATGTTCGGAAATGTATCTATCTGACCCCCTTACTGTCCATTTCATGTAAATATTATGATACACCCTTTTCTCTCTCATCAACCATTTTTACGATTTCTTACGTCATGCCGTTACACTGCTGAAATTGCACCGATTTTCCAAGAAAATGTCATTGTGTAGTGAATACCATACCCATTTCTATATCAAGGGTATTCACCTTTATGAAAATTTACTTATTGATTATAAAGTTTCATGTTTTAATTCCACATTCCTTTATAGTGGAATAAATTATTATGTTTTATGAATCCATGTTATATGATCCATGTGGAAGACTTATGCATGAAATGAAATGTTTAAGAAGGGTTCACGCTTATAGCACTCTAATGCATTAGGTTAAGAATATTATCATGATATGTTATGTTCAATGGGTGTTTACTCATTCTAGTTCAAGTGCAACGAGTTTTTACTCATGCTTCATGTGCAATGACGATTTACTTAGGATCCATGTGCAATGAGCCTTGGCTCATGCTAATTCCATGTTTAATGTTGTTGCCACATTTCCATGTTATAATTATCATGCTTTATCATAACTTTATGCTTATTCTTCTATTGTTCTCTAATGATATGCCAATGTTCTTATATTTATTGTATTCCTCATATAACTCCATGTTTATTCCTTTACTGGGCTTTATAGCTCACCCTTTTCTTATGTGTGTCCTTAGGTTATCCCATGCAATGCTAAGCACGAGGGAATGTAGTGGTAATGTAAAGGATTTTTTCAATAAAGATGTTGTTTTTCATGTTTTATGTTTTCATGTAATGATCCTAATCCCCAAAGACACTAGACCTCTCGATCTTCTATATTGTATAAAATGAAGTTTAAGTAATAAATTATGTTTAATTTTATAATAAAAAGTAGGGTTGTCATATAACATATTTGGAAGAATGATTGGGAAAAGAACTTTCCATCGGAACTATCCTATTTATATATAGGATACCTAGCTGAATATCCATGTGAAGTTATAGAGCTAATATTAACATGTAGATGTGGGGGAGGAGTACTTCCAAGTAGTTATATTCAGTATGAACTCTATTAACATCGGGTCATGTAATGTCACAACTCTAACATGCCATTTACGAGTTCCCATTATACTCATAAAAGTATGATTAAAAAAAATGAATAAAAAAATAGATGTCCATCAAGCCATTCGGTCGGGTTACACTATATGGATTCTATTTTTTCAGTAACATGTCTGAAGATACTCATTATCATGAGAGAATAAAAATTGAGTTTGTAACTGATTTAATGAAGAAATGGAGTTTTATCAAGCATCCATTTATAAAAAAATATGAATATGTATTACCTAATTCTGGGGAACGTTCCTCCATGATCATAGTCTCATCATTTTTTTTGAATCATCAATATTGATGTGCCATTTTTATAATCCCAAGCGTTAAACATTCTATAATATTGAGTTAATTAATGAATTAACATTGTATATTTTTTTAGGTTTGGATTTATAGATAATTTTTCCATAACTGTTAGATAATAGAACCATACATTTCAGGTGGATAGTTACACTATGTATCTACTTTTCCACAAAAGGAAACCCTTTTAAAATAAAACATGATTTATTTTCAGGATAAAAATAACATTGACTACTTCATTTCTCTTACCCATCCTTAAAACCTTTGGAAAACATTTTAAAAACTTTTTATGATCACAAAAAACATCTCTAAGGTATATAAAACAAGAAAATAAATCATTATTCCATGAATATGTTAAACTCATGAAAATATTTACACAAAATCATTATTTTCACCCATAAAAACATAAGCCCCTTAACAGACGTCATGAAATCATAAGATTCTTAAAAATAATTCTTAGTAATCGTAAATAAAAAATGTAACCTATGGACTCCATATCATACTTAAATTGTATATTTCACATCTATATAGAGAGTAACCTTCATGATTACATTTGGAATACTCATCACTCTATATTCCCTTAATCTATTAGGATAAATCCAACTGTTTAACTTTGTCTCATTACCCAATTCATTAGAGAGATATCACTGGATTATCCACCCTATGTTTATTAGGAAACCACCGGTATACATAAGAAATTTCCACAAACCATAACATAATCATAACACATAAAAAAAGCATAATGCAAAAATAACATTTCCACCTTACAATCACATTTCTTTTTACAAAGACACACACTCATAAATGAAAACAATTTATTTGAAAATAAAAGTGTAAAATATCAATGTAAACATAAAATAATTAAATGGATATAAAAGAAATAAATTCAGATCATGAAATATATGATAAATAAAACATTCAATGTTATTGAAATAATCAATCCATTTGTAATACATAATTAAAACATTTAAAAATAATATTTTGAACCAATGTGTCCCATACCACATTGAAAATTATTAAAGGATTTAACATTTAAAATGATTCATGTATATATAAATAAATCCTTAAATAAATTTTGAATACAAGTATATAAATGATAAATATTTGGAAGAATAAATCTTTAAAACATTTAAAACGATGGTTTAGTTAATGATTCCCTTACAAAGATTATTTTGTTAATAAAATAGATCAATTATTTATATTAACTATAAATACAAATAAATTAAATATAAATACAAGATAATTTATCCAAAAGTCATTTATCACATAATTATATCACAATATAATCAATAAATAGACATTTAACCCAAAGAATTGAAATTGGGTTACGAAATTCCCTTACCACTTGTAATATGTCAAATCATATCACCAAAAAAGTAATAAGAATAAAATGAAATATTTAATACCATGAATATTAATAGATTCATGATAATGCATATTATATGTGATTATATATACACCACACAAAAAAAATTAGGGGTGAATAATGTATATATCTCATAGAGGTAAAATGTGAGATGAGTAAATCCTCACAAAGATCATATCGATGATATAAGAATTTATCAATGGAGTGATTATGTATAAAAAATGAAAATAAAAAAAATAGAACTAGAAATATAACATAAACCAATAAAAATTTATTCAACACATAATCTTGGTATAATAAAATCAACGATATAGACGTATAATCTGATGAATGAAAATTGAGTTAGAAAAATACCTTACCTTGAGTCTGACTTGTCTCATACCACTACTGGAAATGTGGGTTTTACCCACGGTTCTTTACCAACAGTTTGATTAAACCATTGGTAAAGAAGGTTTAGGAAATCCTTTCCCAATGGTTCATCAGAATCGTTGGGAAAGGGTACCCCTTTACCAACGGTTTCATAAAACCATTGGCAAAGGTGTGTTTACGTTACCCTTTCCAAACTGTTTTATGAAACCATTAGGAAATGATACCCCTTTCCCAACGGTTCTACTGAACCATTGGGAAAGGGTACCCTAAACACAACTTTCCCAATGGTTTTTAAAAACCGTTGTCAAACATTTCCCCCAAATACAATCGGGCCGCTGCTCTCCCCCATTCGTGACAAAACCCTAAAATCAATTCGGCGCTCTGCTGCTCTCGCAAACTCCCTCATCCGGACATGTGAAAAACCATCAGAATCATCTAAAATCAGGTAATTTATTCTTTATACACATATGATACCTTGTTTTTATTGTTATTGATCTAATATTTTTGTTTCAAGTTTGGATTTTGATGTGATTTCACCATTAAAAATAGGTAAATGAACGAATATTTTGTTAATTAATTTGTTTCCCATGGCTTATCAATTGTGTTATAATGTCCATGCTAAATAAATGGGTATTGTAATAAAAGACCTTGAATAAATTGTGTAAGTTGGGGTATGTTTCTTCTATGAGAGGGTTTTTGTTGTGTTTCATTGTATATTGTAGGCTGTTGTATGGTGATTGAGGTGACCGGTTGGGATTTGTGATATGTGGGGTTGTAATGTGATGGTTAGTGGGCATGGATGTGACATGTGAAGTAGTGTGATAGTGATGATGTGTGGTGGTGTTGTGCCGTGTGGAGGTGTTGTGTGATGAGGCTGTGGTTTATGATGTGGTGAGGTGGTTTTGGTTGTGCGGTGGTTTGTGATGTGCAATAGTTTTGTTGTGATATGTGGTTGTTTTGGTGAGATGGTTGGCCGATGTAACATGGCGACGATGGTTATTGTGATATTTTGAGTTGTTGTGCGGTGGTTTTATTAGTTTCTTGGTTATCTATGGAATAAATTATGCTGTTAAAACAAGAAAAAAAGATAGTAAATAAATGAGATGGAATAGAAATGGATGTGTGGTAAATGGATTTAATTAATTTAACATTAAATGAATGGACAATGTAAGTGTGAATGAAGTGGATTATAAATGAAAGTGGGAAATGTTATGTGTCTTGTGTGGTGGTGGTGTGGTGTAGTGTTGCATATAGTCGTGAAAGTGGTTGTGATGGTTTATGTGTTGTATGGTAGTAGTGAAGTGTGTGATTATGTAGTTAAGGTGAACCCACAGGTTGGGTATTTTGTGCTATCTATATATCATGTATTTTATGTTATTTCTACACATTCCCAACCAGAGTTGGATAAACATACCAAAGATCCGATGCTTTGAGTTATGGGTATTTTTCTAATATATAGGATGGTGGTTATATGGTTGGATATCTAACATGTCTTCCCTACTCTTACTTCATTAGTGATTGACCATTTGTTTTTAGGCAATATGAGATGTGATTGTCCATGTGTCTTCAGGTGAGACGTACAATGATTTACCTAGTGTTTTCAGGTGAGGTGCGATGTAATAAGGCTATAATGAGATATGGCATGTGGTTGGGGTCATTTAGGGTGGGAGGATGGCACAAGGTTGATGTTATTCATGTTCATGATTCCCTACTAATATGGTTACGGGATGAGGCATGCTGTGATGTGATAACACATTAAGTTTTTGTTGGTTTTACATTTTTTCAAAAACACATTAGTATGTTTTTTTCACATGTGTAGTTGATACCTTGATTATTTTCTTCCTTACTCGTTTACTTAAATGTATTTTCTATAAAATTTCAATCCTATTGAATTGTTTATAAAAAATGACTTATATAAATTCTTTTTTCTGAATGGACAGAAGTAGGATGTATGAAACCGATCAGATCTCAAGTGATTTTCAAAACAATTTGGAGAGCTTCATAGATTTTTTATTTCACAACGCTTCAGATAGTGGTCGCATACATTTCCCATGTTCAAATTGTGTTGGTAGACCTTGGTTGAGCCTTGAATAAGTCAGCTACCACATAACCATAAATGGTTTTCAAGTAAGCTACATTGTGTGGTATCACAATAGGGAGAAAATGAAATCTCAAATTTGTGATGATCAAAATGAAAGGACTGGAATGGAGAATTTGTTAGAAGATCAGTTTCCATTTTTTCATCATCATGAAAAAGAAAGGATTTCGACTCAAGAAGACTTCGATATGAGGACAACTGATGCATCTAGTGAAAATGATGATATTGATAGGGTGAAAAAATAGAATGATGCTGCCACGTCTCCAGTATATTGACAATGTGATAAAATAAAAAAGCTGGAATTTTTAATCTGATTGTTTCATGGGGAAACTATGTATGGAATTTTTAATACAACAATCAATCACATTCTTACCCTCTTGAAGGATTTACTTCACGATGATGCAGATATTCCATCAAACCACTATATGGCATGGAAGTTAGTTGAGGAACTTGGATTTTCAAGAAACAAAATTCATGCTTTCCCAATAGATTGCAGTTTATTATGGGAGGAAACCACTAAATGAAATGATTGTATAAAATGTGGCGCATCCTGCTAGAAGTCAAAATCTGATGGAACACTATCCCGTGCTCTATAGAAAGTAATGTGGCACTTTCCATTGATCCCTAGACTCCAAAATCTTTTTATGTATGATGACATATCAATAAAAATGAGATGGCATGATACCGAGATAATGAAGACTAATGATGAGTTGGTTAATCCTACAGATGGATTTGCTTGGCATAGATTTGATGCTCGACATCCTGATTTTGCAGCCGACATGCGTAATGTGAGGCTGGGTCTTTCATGCGACAGTTTTAATCTATTTGAGCAGACGCTTACTTCGCACATCACATGACCACTGTTTATACACATTTATAATCTTCCCCCGTGGTTGTGTATGAAAAAACCTTTCACTTTCATGATTATACTCATATCTGGTCCTTCTGATCCCAACATTGATATTGATGTATACATGCAACATTTAATAAAAGAGTTGAAACTTCTTTGGGATGTGGGTGTGCGCACATACGATGCATGTTCTAAAGACATATTTTAGATGTGTGTTGCGCTTATGTGGAAAATCAATGTTTTTCTGGCTTATGCAATGATGTTTGGATGGATCACGAAGGGAAAACTGTCATGTACAGTTTTTATGAAGAATACACGATCCAAAAGACTAAAACATCATTGTAGTTTCAGTTTTATGGGACATCGACGATTCTTCCAAAGGATCATCCATATAGAATAAATCGTCGAAGATTTGAAATTACCATAGAGACCGATGATCCACCACAACCTATGTCTAGAATTGATGTGATTAATGAATTGAATGATTTCAGTTTTTTGTTCAGGAATGGTCAAATGAAATATGGAAAGATAAAAAATGTTTCCACTGAAATCTGTTACAATTGGAGGAAGAGGAGTATATTTCTTGATTTTCCTTATTGGTCAACCAATTTGTTATGTCATTTCTTAGACTTAATTCATATTGAAAAGAATATATGTGAAATGAAACTTTCGATTCTTCTAAATGTCTTGGGGAGGATAAAAGATGATTTACGATCTCAGCGTGACTTGGTGGATTGGGGCATCAAACCAAAATTAAATCCTGTGCGTATCAGTGAAAATAAATGGAAACTTCTATGTGATTATTATGTGATGACACCTATGAAAAAAACAATTTCTGTAAGTATTAAAAACTATTAGAGTTTCTGAGGGTTATTCAAGAAACATATCTAAACTGGTCAATAGAAGAGAGTTGAAGCTAAAATCTTTGAAGACTCATGATTATCACGTTCTACTACATGAGTTGCTTCCAATAGCAATCCGTCATCTTTTTTCCAATAATGTAAGGGTGGATATTATTTGGTTGTGCCATTTGTTTAGAGATATTTGTGCTAAGAAGTTTTCCAAGTCTTTCTTGCAAAAAATGTTGACAGATGCCCCATTAATTTTGTGTGGGTTGGAGAAAATATTTCCTCCATCATTTTTCACATGCATGCTAAATCTGACTGTCCATATTCCCACTAAAATACTTCTCAGAGGATGTGTTTCTTTTTGCTGGATGTATCCAACAGAAATAAATATGTTCACATTAAAGACTTATTTCCGAAACAGAAATCATCGCGAAGGTTCTATCGTTAACAGTTACCTGGCTCAAGAATGTATGGATTTATGCTCGATGTATTTTTCGAATCTTAATACAAGATTGAACAGAAAAATGAGAAATGAAGAACAAGAGTATGAGAAAATTGTACCCAGTTTTCCATCACTTCCTCAAACAAGAGGAATTCCTGGATCATATACATTGAAGACATTAAGCCATGAAGAGCGGGAGATGGCACATCGCACATTTTTTTTCAACCGTGGTTTGTTTGATGACTATATTAGGAAACTAAATTGATTATGTATATCTTACCTATATATCTGCAAAAATATTCATATTCTTTATCTATAGGGAACATAAAAAATGATAAATAGGAAGCATCGTTCTTTATCTTTGAGAAGGAGGGAGACTTTGCATAGAAAAGAGTTTTCTACTTGGTTAAAATTGAATGTAAAAATATTACTGTTTAAATTAATTATTTCAATATTTAATTAAGTTTAACAGTCATTTATATTGCAGGTATTGAGTTTGTCTACTGACTCTGTCCCTGAGGAAATAAGAGCTTTGGATTTTGGTCCTAATACCGTGGTTCGTGACTGTAAATACATTTTTATCAATGGGTAAAATTTTATTGTCACTGAACGAGCAAAGAACATGATAACTCAACATGATAGTGATATGGTTACTACCATAATAGATTTTTATGCCAGTGTATCAGATATTAGACCACGATATCAAAATGTGGGTTATTATGGAGTCGTTGAGAAAATAATAATATTGGATTATTACTCTCATGGACGAGTCACAATGATGAAATGCTATTGGTTTGATTTGATGACGAGACATGGCACAATTATTGATGATTATGGATTTCGATTAATTAATATGACTTGCACTCTTTCTACCTAAGAACCATTTGTGTTGGAATCAATGGATAAAAAAGTTTTTTATGTCAAAGACCAACTTCAACCTGAATTTGGTGTCATAGTTGAAGTAATTCCAAGACATATTTTTGATGATGGTGATGATGGAATTGACACTGTCCCTATTTCCATTAGAACCAATCCATTTATTTCTTTTGATGACTCCAATAGCTCAATTGTCAGAGATGATTGTGAACCTGAAGTTGTGGTTGAAAATATATAGAATCATTCATCCATGTTCTCAATTCTTTTGGTTTACCTCGAGTTGGTTTGTTAAGGTTGGTAATATTAAAATTGATTTAGTATTGATCACAAACATGTTTTAGCTGACATGACCATTATGTGAATTTTCAATGTTTATTGGTTGCTTTTTTATTTGAATTTCATTTTCTAATTTGGAATTGAACCGTATTCAAACCTAGTCAAACAATATTTATAACTTGGTGAACATTACAACTTTTATGATTTATTAAATTTATTCAATCTCTTCTAAATCAATTGATAGCTAAATTACCAATGAATACCCATATTCCCTCATAATTTAGTTTTTTGGTTTACACATTTGTTTCCATTTTCTAATTATTACATATTTGTTTTCAAAAGCAGGAAATGCAGCCAATTGAAGAGAGACGAAGGAAAAAATGATGGAGAACAATCGTCAGATGGAGGAGATGGGCGTTCCACCATTAGTGCCTACAGTGAGTACTTTATATAAAAAAAATATATATTTAAATAATATATAATGTCATGTGATTAATTTTTTTGTAAACATTTTTGTAGGATCCACCTATACATCGACAGTTATTTGACGAGAAGCCTAGTACTGGTCCTAGTACTCTGGCCGGTGGTACAAGGAGGGTTCATACCAGAGGTGGATGATCAGCTGCGCGTGCCCGACTAGACCCAGACCCTCCCATTGACATGTCATCCTTCCCACATTCTGATCCCAGTGAGTCATTAGGGACAGACGAGATATTTAGGCCTCCCATGTTTTGGCTACCTTCTGCATCTTCTGCCCCATCATTTTCACATCCCATGATGATTCCCACTCCCTAGTCAGAATCAGGTCATACTGCTGTCCCATCTTCTTTTCCTTCTAATTCTATCTCTCTGAGCTTATATATTGCATCGTCTTCGACTCCTATTCCACCATAGGGTGTTCCATTAGTTTCTGTGGATCCGACGGTGCTCAGCGATCAGACTGGCACAAGTATATTTATAAAACCCTAACAAATTTTTATTGAAATATTTATTTTCATTATAACATGTTTTGATAAAATATTTGTTTTTATTTCATGACAGATACAACTACTCATAGGAGGCGGGGGAAGGGGCGTACATGCATGCGTTCGGTGTGGAACTGTCACACACAAGTTATGGTGGATTACAATGAAGACAACCAAATGGTTGAGAAATCAGGGCAGCAATGTCGGAGTTTTTTGGCATCGCTTGCCAAATACTCCGACATCATTCCTATCAGCCCACTATTGTGGAGACATTTTCCACATGAGGTCAAGGATAGAGCTTGGTCAGAGATATGGGTAAAAAAATCTGTTTTATTTAATGCCTTGAATTATTTTTTATTTATATGAATTAAAATTTTGATGTCAGCTTCGATTTAATTTTCCCCACGGTGAGGGTGCTCAAGAGGAATGTCTAAAAATTTTAGGCGAGCTTTGGAGAGAATACAAGCATGAGTTGTATATGGGATGGCATGCTAGAGTTGGCTGTAAGTTAGAGGTGGTACCAGTCGTGGATGATTTTCTTATAGAGCAATATCGTCAGATAATTACTCATTGGACGAGTACCCAGTTTAAGGTATGAAATAAATTTGAGGTATTTAAATAATAACTATCATGTTTTGAATTAATATTATCCTTTGAATTATCGAATTTTATTTAGGAATCAACTAGAAAAAACAAAAAAAACATTGATGCAAAAAAATACCTCCACACACTAGGACGTACGACGATGCCAGATCTTGAGAGGAAGCAGGTATGACAATTTTTTATAAGTTTTCTTTATGACTTAAATTTTCTTTTTTTCTCAATTATTTAATAGTTTTATTATGTTTTCATATAACTTTAGTTTTCAATGTCATTGTAGAGGTAAATAATGAATATTGAAGGACGTGTGCCTCGAGAAAAACTGTTTTACTCGAGTAGACAGAAAAAGGATGGAAGTTCCGTTAACGAAGCGACTCAACAGCAGATTGTAAGTTTTAATCTATTGATTTTATAGTTTAATATCTATTTTGTAACTTAATAATATATTTATATTTGTAACAGGTTTCTTTAGAGGCCCTCGATGCCCAATAACCAGACAATTTTGGGCCAACAGATCACTTACATCAGGAGTAGGGAGAGGAGCATCATGGCAGAGTACACTGCCGACATAGGATAGTCCCGACGATGTATTGGCCCACCGCAGGTATGAGCTGTAGTGCCACTGAGCTGCAGCAAGTTAGGGAACAAGCAGAATAGACTGAGAAAAGGGCCACAGAGATGGCAGAACAGTCTTCTAGGGAAAACAGTGCGTTTGTGAAATTTATTGAAGTTCTACATCCAACACATCTAGTAGAGGCCGGACCATCTTTTGATGAGTATATGTCATCGATAATTTCTATATATGGTGCACCAGGTGGCAGTTCTATTTGTGTTCAAGATGATGCCTAGCTTGACGATGATGATGACGAGGAGTCTGATGCAGAGGAGGAGGGAGAGGAGGAGGGCGAGGTGGGTGGCAAGGGTGAGGAGGAGGGCGAGGGCAAAGAGGAGGGCGCAGAGGAGGGTGAGGACGATGATGGGAATGAGGACAAGGGTGATGATGTTGGTGATGATGGTGATGGTGATGTGGGAAAAATTGATCCATTACATTTTTGACTAATATTACTGAGATTTAATATTTAATCTATTATAGTTGTTTGTTTTATCTAGACTCGTAGTATAGTATTGGAGTTGAGTTATTTTTATATAATATCTGTTTTTATGGATGTTGTTGCCTTTTAATGGTTGTGTGTTTGGGAACCCCCCTCCTTCCTGGACCCTGGACAACCCCCCACCATCCTCCTTGGACCATGGACACCCCCCGGACAGCCCCCAGACAGCCCCACGAACATCCCCCGGACAGCCCCCCCTCCTCCCTGGACCCCGGACATCCCCCCAGAAAACCCCCCAGACAGCCCTCCAGAAAGCCCCCCACCCTCCTCCTTGGACCCCAGACAACCCCCCGAACACCCCCCTGATAGCCCCCCGCACAGCCCCCCACCCTCCTCCATGGTCCTCGGACAGCCCCCCGGACACCCACCAGACAGCCCCCCGGACAGCCCCACCAGACAGCCCCCACCCTCCCTGATTTCATTTACTACTAGAAAATCTATGATATATATTTTATTTATTTTCATCATGATAATCAATGTAAATCGCATTTACACATCTAATCAATATCATAGATTTTTGGTATGTTATAAAAGAGATATATTCATTGGGAATGACATTGTTAGCTACGAAATGTTTCATAACATGATAAACTAAAATTTAATCCATACTAAGAATGATATAAAAATATTCTATATGAATTTCCACAAGATTTTAAGTAAATACCATTCCACTAATAGACACATGAGGATTCTCATAAAATGGACAACATTTTATGTACATATGGAATACCGACCAAACGCATTCAGTTTCTACTAAAACTTTAGGAGAACTATCCATGGGTCATATGTGACATGTACGAATCAAGCCCGCCTCAATCTGAGACGCGGAGTGGCCGGAACCACTCAATGTGTCTGTCTTTTGATTCAAAAGGACTTCATTTTAAGTGAAAAACATCAACTACCATATGAAAAACTGACCAAACGCATTAGGATTATGTCAATACTTTAGCACAATGATCCATGGGTCATATGTGTCGTGTATGAGTCAACCTCGCCTCAATCTGAGGTGTGGTGTGGCCGACACCATTCACAATGTCTCTCTTTTGTTTAAAATGGACAGGATTACAAGTGAAAAGAACAACTGACATACGAAAAACTAACCAAACTCATTTGAAATGTGTTGATGATTTAGGAAAACGATCCATGGGTCATATGTGACATGTAAGAGTCAAACCATGCTCAATCAGAGGCACGGTGGGGACGGGATCACTCAAAGTGGCTCCCTTTTGTTTAAAATGGACAACATTTTAAGTACATATGGAAAACCGAACAAACGCATTCGGTTTCCATTGAAACTTTAGGAGAAAGATCCATGGGTCATATGTGGCGTGTACGAATCAATCCCGTCTCAATATGAGACACGGTGTGGCCGGCACCCCTCAAAGTGTCTGTCTTTTGTTTCAAAAGGACGTCAGTTTAATTGAAAAACATCAACTGACATACGTAAAACCGACCAAACTCATTCAGATTGTGTCGATACTTTAGAACAACGATCCACGGGTCATATGTGACGTGTACGAGTAAACCACGCCTCAATCCGAGGTGCAGTGTGGCCAAAACCATTTAGAGTGTCTCTTCTGTTTAAAATGGACACAATTATAAGTGAAAAGAACAAATGACATATGAAAAACCGACCAAAGGCATTTGAAATGTGTTGATGATTTAGGAAAACGATCCATGGGTCATATGTGATGTGTACGAGTCAACCCCGACTCAATCTGAGGCACAGTGTGGCCGTGATAACTCAAAGTTTCTCCCTTTTGTTTAAAATGGACAACATTTTAAGTACATACAAAAATCCCACCAAATGCATTCAGTTTCTATTGATACTTTATGAGAACGATCCATGGGTCATAGGTGACGTGTACGAATCAATCCCGCCTCAATCTGGGGCATGGTGTGGCCGACACCACTCAAAGTGTCTTTCTTTTTTTCAAAGGGACGTCATTTTTAGTGAAAAACATCAACTGCCAAACAGAAAACCGACCAAACACATTCAGATTATGTCGATACTTTAGCACAACGATCCACGGGTCATATGTGTCGTGTACAAGTCAACCCCGCCTCAATTCGAGGCGCGGTGTGGCCAACACCATTCAGAGTTTCTCTCTTTTGTTTAAAATGGACAGGATTATAAGTGAAAAGAAGAACTGACATTCGAAAAACCGACCAAACACATTTAAAATGTGTTTACGCTTTAGGAAAACAATCCATGGGTCATATGTGACGTATACGATTCATCCCAGGCTCAATCTGAGGCATGGTGTGGTCGAGATCACTCTAAGTGACTCCCTTTTGTTTAAAATGGACAACATTTTAAGTACATACAGAAAACCGAAAAAACGCATTCGGTTTCCGTTGAATCATTAGGAGAACGATCCCTGGGTCATATGTGACATATACGAATCAACCCCGCTGCAATATGAGATGCGGTTTGGCCGACACCACTCAAAGTGTCTGTCTTTTATTTCAAAAGGACGTTATTTTAATTGAAAAACATCAACCGACATACGGAAAACCGACCAAACACATTCAGATTGAGTCGATACTTTATCAAAATGATGCACGGGTCATATGTGACATGTACGAGTCAACCCCGCCTCAATCTATGGCGCGGTGTGGCCGACACCATTCAGAGTGTCTCTATTTTGTTTAAAATGGACAAGATTATAAGTGAAAAGAACAACTAACATACGAAAAACTGACCAAAAACATTAGAAATGTGTTGATGCTTTAGGAAAACAATCCCTGGGTCATATGTGATGTGTACGAGCCAACCCGGGCTCAATCTGAGGCACGGTGTGGCTGAGATCACTCTAAGTTGATCCCTTTTGTTTAAAATGGACAACATTTTAAGTACATACGGAAAACCGACCAAATGAATTCAGTTTCCATTGAAACTTTAGGATAACGATCCATGGGTCATATGTGATGTGTATGAATCAACCCCGCCTCAATCTAAGACACGGTGTGGCTGACACTACTCAAAGTATCTTTCTTTTGTTTCAAAAGGACTTCATTTTAATTAAAAAAATCAACTGGCATACGGATAACCAGCCAAACGCATTCAGATTGTGTCGATACTTTTGCACAAGGATCCACGATTCATATGTGATGTGTACGAGTCAACCCTGCCTCAATCCGAGGCACGGTGTGGCTGACACCATTCAGAGTGTCTCTCTTTTGTTTAAAATGGACAAGATTATAAGTGAAAAGAACAACTGACATACGAAAAACCGAACAAACGCATTCGAAATGTGTTGATGCTTTAGGAAAATGATCCATGGGTCATATGTGATGTGTAAAAGTCAACACGAGCTCAATCTGAGACACGGTGTGGCTGGGATCACTCTAAGTGGCTCCCTTTTCTTTAAAATGGACAACATTTTAAGTAAATATGGAAAACCGACCAAACGCATTCGTTTCCTGTAGAAACATTAGGAGAATGATCCATGGGTTATATGTGACATGTACAAATCAACCCCGTCTCAATCTGAGATGCAGTGTGGCCGACACCACTCAAAGTGTCTGTCTTTTGTTTCAAAAGGACGTCATTTTAATTGAAAAACATTAACTGGAATACCGAAAACTGACCAAATGCATTCGGATTGTGTCGATAATTTATAACAAAGATCCAAGGGTCATATTTGATGTGTAAAAGTCAACCCTTGCTCAATCTGAGGTGCGGTGTGGCCGACACCATTCAGAGTGTCTCTCTTTTGTTTAAAATGGACAAAATTATAAGTGAAAAGAACAACTGACATATAAAAATAGACCAAATGCATTATAAATGTGTTGATGCTTTAGGAAAAAGATACATGGGTCATATGTGATATGTACGAGTCAACCTAGGCTCAATCCGAGGCATGGTGTGGCCGGGATCACTCTAAGTGGATCCCTTTTGTTTAGAATGGACAACATTTGAAGTATGTATGGAAAACCAACCAAACACATTCGTTTTCCATTGAAACTTTAGGATAATGATCCATGGGTCATATAGGATGTGTACAAATCAACCCCGTCTCAAACTGAGACATGGTGTGGCCGACACCACTCAAAGTGTCTGTCATTTGTTTCAAAAGGACGTCATTTTAATTGAAAAACATCAACTGGCATACAGAAAACCAACCAAATGCATTTGGATTATGTCGATACTTTAGAACAACGATCCAGTGGTCATATGTGATGTGTAATATTCAACCCCGCCTCAATCCGAGGAACTGTGTGGCCGACACCATTCAGAGTGTCTCTCTTTTGTGTAAAATGGACACGATTATAAGTGAAAAGAACAACTGACAAACAAAAAACTGACCAAACGCATTCAAAATGTGTTGATGATTTAGGAAAAAAATCCATGGGGTCATATTTGACGTGTAAGAGTCAACATAGGCTCAATCCGAGGCACGGTGTGGCTGAGATCACTCAAAGTGGCTCCCTTTTGTTTAAAATGGACAACATTTTAAGTACATAGGGAAAATTGACCGAACGTATTCAGTTTCTGTTGAAACTTTAGGAGAACGATAAATCGGTCATATGCGACGTGTACAAATAAACCGCGCCTCAATCATAGATGCAGTGTGGCTGACACCACTCAAAATGTCTATCTTTTGTTTAAAAAGGAGGTCATTTTAATTGAAAAACATCAACAGACATATGGAAAACTTACCAAATGCATTCGGATTATGTCGATACTTTAGAAAAATGATCACTGGGTCATATCTGACGTGTATGAGTCAAACCCTCCTCAATACGATGTGCGGTGTGGCCGACACCATTCAAAGTTTCTCTCTTTTTTTTTAAAAAATGGACATGATTATAAGTGAAAAGAACAACTGACATATGGAAAACCGACCAAAAGCATTTGAAATGTGTTGATTCTTTAGGACAATGATCCATGGGTCATATGTGATGTGTACGAGTCAACCCCACCTTAACTCAAGGTACAGTGTGGCTGGGATCACACTAAGTGGCCCTCTTTTGTTTAAAATGGACAACATTTTAAGTACATACAAAAAACCAACCAAACGGATTCAGTTTCTATTGAAACTTTAGGATAACGATCCTTGGGTCATATGTGATGTGTAAGACTAAAACTCGCCTCAATCTAAGACGTGGTGTAGTCGGAACCACTCAAAGTGTGTGTCTTTCGTTTCAAAAGGACGTCATTTTAAATGAAAAACATCAACTGACATACGGAAAACTGAGAAAATGCTTTTGGAATATGTTGATACATTAGGACAATGATTGATGGGTCATTTGTGATGTGTATGAGTTAACGTCGCATCAATCCAAGGCACGGTGTGGCCGGTATCTCTCCAGGTGTATGTATTTTGTTTAAAAAGGACATCATTTCAGGTAAAAATATATGGTATACGAAAAACTGATCAAATTATGAATTGGATTTCTGATTCCATATATAATTGTTATCTAAGTTTTAAATTGAATTTTAATTGAATTATTTATGTTTATAATTACGTTATGAATTCTAATTTAATTATAGATGTGTATAGTTCTAGGATGCGTTATATGTTAAATGTGTATGAATTTGTTCTCTATATGTATGTGTTAGTTGGTTATTGCAGGTAAAATAATTGTATATGTATGTGTTAGTTTATTGCAGGTACAATAATTGGATTTAAAATGAGTGGGATCCCAGAAAATGAGACCTAGTTGGAAAATTGCAGAGCTGCTGGGCAAATTTCAGAGCTGCTATGGAATTTGCACAGCATAGGCTATGCCAATGGTTTGAAACCGTTGGTATAGCATCTCTGGGTTTTTTTTACCAAAAGTTCTATGAACCGTTGGTAAAACACTTTTCCCAATGGTTTAGAAACCATTGGGAAAGAGGAGACCTTGGTTTTTTCCCAACGGTTAGGCCAAACCATTGGGAAAAACATTCCCAATGGTTTGGAAGAACCGTTGGGATAGGGTAATTTTTCTCCACCCTATCCCAACGGTTCACTGTAAACGGTTGGAAAAGATTTCCCAACAGCTTACTTCCCTACGGTTTGGAGAATCGTTGGTATAACATATACCAACGGTTCTGCAGCCTTTCCTAACGGTTTAAAACCATTGGGAAATAATATATTTCCAATAGTGTACATTATTTATCATCCTCAATAATAAACATAAGACAATTTATACTTTATTTAGATCTGTTCTCAATTTTATTAATAATTTATATCACTTCTTACCATGTTATAACAATTACATAATCATTTAAGTTCTTGTCTCACATTTTCTCAATATTCAGTATTTGAGTTGAAAATGAACTTAGTATGATATTAATAATACATGTGGTCATAAGTCTATTATATCCAGAATATAAAACCTGATATAAATATATTTTATATTAAATCATTAAATATTTATAATTATACTTTATGAAAAACATAAAACACCATTCATGGAGATAGTAGGCCATACGTATGCATGAACACTATTTTCATTTTTCTTATTATATTAAGATAATGAAATTAAATGTAATGTATGAATATATATATATATATATATATAATATCATTAAATTATAATTATTATCTTATTTATATCATATATTTATACTAAAACAATCCTTAAAACATTCCAAGTTATTCCTGAACGAATCACATCATTTTGAGGAGGCAGTAGTCTACACGTCCCCAAATGAAGTTGTCATATTACAAAAATTTTGAATGCATGAATGTTTGTTTAATATAAAATTTAAAGAATATTAAATTGGATATAATATAAATATTTAAATATTATTTATCCTTAAAATAGTTTTAAGACTATTCCTAAAGGAAGTAATAGAAAAAGTAGGAAAACATTATTCATGGAGGTGATTGGCCGGATAATAATTTCATTTATCTGAATTAGAGGAGGTGGGAAATGAAATAGACATGAGATATTTAATTATAAACATATAAATACATTATATAAATTATTTTTGAGTTTTAATTCATTTATGGATGAAGTAGGTGAGATGAATGTCGAAAAATAAATGAATTTAAGAGTGGTACTTAGAGAAAATTACCTCTTGAATATTCACTACTTGAAAGACCCTTGAGGACCTTGGATTTGGTCTTTCAGTTAGACCATAAGAACATGGACATTTTTATATTGAGGAGGAGACGTTTTTGAAGATATGTTAGTATATAAAGGATTTTTTTGAAAATGGGAGGTGGAGAGGTGGTATTTATACTTCAGGAGTGGTGGGTTAAAGTGATTTGTTCATTGATTATCTTACAATAAGACCCAACCATATAGAGGTGGGATTAAATTCCTTGAATTTGTATTGTAATTAATGTTTTATAGTATATTTAGGTTCATGCTACATCTTATCCACTCTTTAATGGTTTTATTTTTTATGTAGGTTAAGCTTTTTAACTTTTAATTTTAACCCTTATCAAAATTTTAATATTATTACAGTAAATTATTTTTTTATCATGGTAAATTTTTAATACCTAAAATTAAAAATGACCTTAAAATCTAATTTGGTAATCATTATTCCAAATATGGAATCCATTTTACTAAATTTAATTCACATAATCAGGAATGTTATATTTAAATGTAATTCCACAGACAAGACTAAAAATTGTTTTTTTTAAGTCGAATGTTCAAAAGATTAAAATGTTTTTATATCTAATTTCAACATGAAATTTATTTAAATTACATTAAATGAATTAAATTATAAAAACTTATTGTAATTATACTTTAAAACCAATTAAAATGATAATGTGACTATATAAATGATTAGATGAAAAGGAAGTTTGAGTTAAAATACAGTATTTTCACTATTTATAAAAAAATATTTATCATAAAAATACCAAAAATTTATCCAAAGTAAAATTTTATATTCCTATTACAAATAAGAAGTTTATTTTTTAAAATAAAACTTATAAAAGTGTCAAAACTATTTTTAAAATGGGTTCTCCCACAAAATGTTGCAAAAAGTCATTTTTTCAAGAAATATTTCTTTAATCTGAAAAAATTGTATTTGTTCTTATGCCATGTAAATAAAACATACAAGATAAATATTAAAAATTAAATATATATTTCATTAATAAAACCAAACAATAGTAATGTTATTACATTATAAAGTCTTTTATTTTCATTTAAAAAGTTTTAAAAACATTTCTTTTTATTTGAAACGTTTTTACATTCATTTATAATTAATTTTTCATAAAATAAGTAATTATAAACATGTGTAAACTATTTTTTCATAATTAAATTAATAATATTCATTCTATTTATTTTAGAGGCTATGTTTTAATGGTATCATTTAAATAATAATAGATAGTTGTTTGTTTAAGCTCGATGTAGATTATCTTGTACGCTATCAGAAATAATGTTTCTTTCATAAAACTTCAGATTTTACATCCTCCCATAGATTAATAAATATCATCATCAAAATTTTAATTTGGGTTCAGTAACTATGGTATTAATTTTCAAATTACCTTTATTGTAATCCCACATCGGATAAAGGATCAATAAAACTATAACTTTAAAATAAAGAGTAGTACCAATATCACCAAAGATGAAAAATAATAGGGTTCTATGTTGGAAAATAGGGATATGGAAAAAAATTACCCAAAAATATCTAATGGAGAGAGATAGATAACATTATCAGGAGAAAGTTAACAATCACAAGACCATAAATTTGTGATGGGTTAAAAGAACATTGATTTCCTATTATGCAAATAAATTTGATATTTTTTCAGATCCTTTTTATAGAATTGAATAATTATATTACTATATATAATAATAACAAGAAGATATATAATTACATGAAAATTATAGGTTATTCCTTTAATAAATTTCCACTACACAATCATATTTTTCTCCAAATAATGAGTATTCATGATGAATCATCTTCTATAGAATCACATAACCCAAAAAAGATTAACTATATATTTCCACTTTATTGAAACATTAACCAAATACAATATGGTTAAGTTAAGATCAAACCACTCTCTAAAAAATAAACTATTTGATATTGGAAAACTACTTTTAATCTCTGAAAATAAACTGTAATACCAAAATATCAATATATACAATTAAAAAAGTAACTATAATTAAAATCCCTAAAAAATAATCCATACTAAGATTAAAACCCAATGATGTGAAGGATTTGATCACATAGTCATGATGATAAATTTTAACATTTCTATCCAAATAACATAAATCATTATTAATGTCTCATACCAAAATTAATTAACCTAATCACATATTCTCCATGATAAGTTAATTATTTCAACAAATAACCTAATTATAATAAGTCCACAAATGAAATAATATATTCTTACAAAATAAAATTCAACCACTACACCTCAATTAAATTAATAGAGTATTATATTAACCTTAATCATATAAAGTTCCCAAAATAGTGAATGTCCTAGAAAATAATATACGTCACATAATTCCCAAATCATTTTCCAATACCAAGGATATCAATTTGATAAATGATATGTTTCCAAAATCAACTTCTCAAATCATTCATCTAAAAATAATGAAGTTATACTAACCAGGGACATCACATAGGACACTGGTAGGAAATGAATCCTTATCACCCTTGGGTTGTGGGTTCGACCCCTTTGGGATTTTCGGGCGTGATGGGTTGTCACCCATCTTGTCTTTTGTCCCATTTAATAAAACTAAATATAATAAATATATGATGTTTCAACCTTAAAGGTTATCTTATACCTCTCATTTTCATCTCAACTCATAATGATAGAAGAATATTTATTCAAGAAGTCTTATATATATTATCATTTTTTATTTCACCTCCATATGAATCAATAAAACTATTCCCAAAATAACGAACAATTTACCTTGATCATGGTTTCAACCTAGTTTCATCGTCATTTTGTTCATGTAGAAATAATTTTCATGCATTTCAACAATGATTTATAGATTCTTAAAAATCCCTTCTTTCCTTTGGCCATATACACCTTGTACAACTTGTGTCATATGACTGATCACAAATAAACAATTTGGGAAAATAACCACATATGATATATAATTTCAAAACATCATATAAGACTTGTATTTTATAAAAATTTTGAACTAAGTTTGAGTTGAAACATTCAATCAATGATCCTTTTAAAATTCCATAAGCATGTGCTGAATTAATTTATTTTAAAATAAAATATAAATATATCTCACAAGGGTCTTCTTCTTTATTAGTTTTTTTTCAAAATCATAATAAGCTTCATAATCTTTTGATAAGGTTAAATATCTAAAAATTACTTGACAATATTTACCTTTTTTAAAAATATGATAATATTGAAAAAATAATAATTGATTAAAAACAACCCATGATCTAAAATGGTATCAAGATATAGTAGAGTTGTTTGATATCTCAAATAACTACTAGCAAGTGATTTGTATGTTAGAAAAATTTTCATAATCATCCAAACATGACTTTGTAATAAAAATTTAAAGTATGTCATTTGGAAGAGATAAAAATTTAGTTTTACACCCTACTACATCCATTTGTAACTAAACTTCCTCAATATAAATACTATATAGAACAAGGAATTAACAAAAAATAATAGACAAAGAAATGTATCAAATGTTTAAATGAAACTCCTAATCCCTAATGTTTTCTAAACATTTCATCTGATACCAACTATAAGACCACACCCTTATACATTACATAATCATGATTTAAGTCAAGAATTCACATTAGGGATATTTTTATTATTATGTTTTTAATGAATTTGTCCATAACTACTATATAATAAACCACATTACATGTGGACAGTTATACTTAGTATCTATTTTTTCCACGAAAAGGAACACATTTAAAATAAAACATGATTTCTTTTCTTGATATAAATATTATCGGATCATTATTTTATCTTAACCATCCTTATAAAATTTGGAAAATATTTAATAAAAATATTATAAGCCTAAAAACTCAGTAAGGGGTATAAAATAAGAAATTAAATCTTTAGTACATGAATATTTTAAACTCAATAATTTTTTTTCACAAAATCATAATTTTTACCCATAAAAATGTAAGCTCTATAATATATATCGTGAAATTATAAGAGTACTAAAATTAATTATTAGAGATCATAACTCATAAAGGTAACTTCTAGAATCCATATCATACATATATTTTAGTTTTCACAGCTACATAGGGAGTAACATTCATGGTTACATTTGAAATACTCATCACAATATATTCCCTAAATAACTTATGAGAATCCAAATTATTTAACTCTATCTAATTACCCAATGTGTTGGAGTGAAATAAAGGTCTCACCGTCCCTTGTTTTATAATGGAACCACCTCTATACTTAAGAAATTTCCAAGAACCATAACATAATCAAAACATATAAAAATATCATCAGGGGAAAAAATATTTCCACTTTGCAATCACATTTCATGTTTACAAAGCCACAAACTAATAACTGAAAACACATTATTGGAAAATAAAAGTGTAAAATTTCCATATAAACATCAAATAATTAAATTGATATAAAATTGAGAAATTTCGTTCCTTATGTATATGTTGAATAAAACATTCAAAATTATTGAAATAATCAATCCATTTTTAACAGAAAATTAAAAAATCTAAAAATTTTATTTTGAATCAAAGTGTCCCATGCCACATTGATAATTTTTTAAGGAGTTAAAATTTTAAAAACAATCATGTCCATATAAATAAATCTATAGAACTATATTTTTGAAATGGATATCAATGGGATAAATTTATAATAATAAATATTTAAAACCTTTAAAACGATGTTTTAGTTAAAGAGTCTCTTACAAATATCATTTTGTTAATAAAATAGATTGATTATATATATTAAATAAATATCCATATAAACCAATAATAAATAAAATATGAGATATGTAGAAGTCATTTCTCACATAATCATATCACGATATAATCAATAAATATAATTTTAACCCAAAGAATAGAAATTGGGTTCAGAAATTCCCTTACAACTTGTAATCTTTCGAATAATATAACTAATAAAAGTAATAATAATCAATTAAATCTTTTAAAACAATTAATATCAAGGTATTTATGATATTTAATAAAAAAGTTCATTATATATGCACCACAAAAAATAAATTAGTGTATAATATTTCATATTTCTCATAGAGGTTGAAAGTGTGATGAGAAAATCCTAACAATGTTCGTATCAATGACGTAAGAATTTATCAACATGGTGATTTTATGTAACAGTAGTATATCAACCCAAATAGAAGTTTAAATAAAAAATAAACCAATAAAAAGTGATTCCACACATAATCTTAGCATAATAAAATCAACGATGTTAACATATATCCCAATGAATGGAAATTATGTTAAAAAAATTCCTTACCTTGAGTTTGACTTGTCTTGTATGTTCTTTATCTTCATGAATAATAAAATTAGGTTAATTTATACTTGAATTAGAACCTTTATCAATTTTATTATTCATTTTATATCACTTATTACCATGATATAATAATTACATAATTATTTATGTTCATGTCAGATGTTTTGTCGAAAATCGGTGCTTGAGTCGAAACTGAACTTGGTATGATGTCAATAATCCTTGTGTTCATAAGTCCATTATCTAAAATATAAATATAATTCTATAAATATATTATATATTCATTATATATTCTTTTATAATAATATTATTAAGAAATATTAAAAACATTGTTCATAGATATTTTAGGTTGTACATATGCATTAGCACTATTTTGGTTTTTCCTATCGTATTGAAAGAATGGAATTAAATAGAATTTATGTAAATATGAATACATATATAATAAAATTATGATAGAATTAATATTTAATTTATATAATATATGATTAATAAAATAATCCTTAATACATTCCTTGTGATGTGTGAATCAATAACATCATTTTGATGAGGTGGTAGTCCACAGATACCCAAATGAAGTAATCATATAACAAAAATATGAAAAACATAAAGTTATGCTTAATATAACATTTCTTGATTCTGAAATTGGTTATGATATACATATTTAAAATTTATTTTTATTTCAATAATATGGAATTGTTTTAATATACATATTTATATATTACTTAACCTGGAAAATATTTCTAAAACCCACCATCAAGGCGATAATGGAAAAAATGAAAAAATTATTCACAGATGTGATTGGAAGACATAACTTGGATAATAATTTTGTTTATTTGATTAATAAGAGGTGAGAAATTAAATGAACATTATACATTCAATTATAAACATAAAAAAACAGTATATACATGATTGTGGAGTTATCATGCATTTATGGATGATAGGTGGTATTTATACTTAAGGAGAGGTGTGTTCAAGTGATTAGTTTAATGAACATATTATATTAAAATCCAAACATATAGCCGTGGAATTAAATGCACGAATTTATCTTGTAATTAATGTTGTATAGGCTGGTTAGGGTCCAACCACTTCTCAAACACCCTTTAAATGTTTTCTTTTTTTGGTAGGTTAAGCTTTTAACTTCTAATTTTAACCCTTGTCAAAATTTTAATTTTATTACGGTAAATATTTTTCCGTTGTTAAAATTTTAATAACATAAAATAAAATTTCCCTTACAACCCAATATTGAAATTATGATTACCAATATGGAATCCAATTTATCTAATTCAATTCATGTAATTGGTAAAATTATATTTAAATGTAATTCTGCAGACAAGACTAAAATGCGGGTTTTTAAAGCCAAATGTTCAAACGTATGAATTGTTTTTATATCTATTTTTAACTTGATATTTATTAAAATTACATAAAATGGATTAAATGATAAAAAATTAATATAATTATACTTTAAAATAAATTAAACAGACAATATAACTATGTAAATAATTTAGATGAAAAAATAGTTTTGAGTAAAAATGTAGAATTTTCATTATTAATTAAAAAATGAATATTATCAGAAAAATACAGAAAATTTATCGACATACAATTTTGTGTACCAATTAAAATGAAGAGTTTACTTTTTCAAATATAAATTATAAAAGTGTAAAAAACTTATTTTAAAATTGGTTCTTCATCATAAGGTGACAAAACGACATTTTTATGAGAAATACTTATTTTATCCAAAAAATTGAATTTATTATTATGCCATGTAAAAAAACATATAAGATGAATCTTAAACCTTATATTTAATATATTACATATATATTTCCTTAATGAAACAAAGAAAGAGTAATTTTATTACTTTATAAACTGACTTATTTCCATTTAAATAGTTTTTTTTAGAAAAAACTTTTTATTTTACTCAAATATGGTTTTAGATTAATTTATAATTAATTGTGCACAAAATAATTAATTATAAACACGTGTAAACATTTTTTTATTTATTTATTTAATACTATTTATTCTCTCCACTCCAACAGCTAGGTTATAATGGTAGTATTTAAATAATAATATTTAGTTGTTTTTAATCTCAATGTAGCGTATCAAGTATGCTATCAAACATAGTTATTGATTCATAAAACTCACAATGTCACAATTTTTGTTTGAAACATAAATAAAATAGAAAAAACAAATAAAAATATCTCATAATTTTTAAAAGAATTAATAAAATTATCCGTAATAAATTTAGGATGTGTTGGAATGGACCAAACATCAATCTGACACATGACATGGTCTATATGACTCAAAGTGTGTGTTTTCATTATAAAAGTATAATTTTAGTTTAAATCAAACCTAACATATCAAAACTCATAAAACATTCTTGGATTGATTTTAAACCTTATTACCATAATCTATAATTCATTTATGATGTGTATAAATTGACCAAATGCCAATCTCACACATAATGTGGCCAAAATGACTTGAATGATGTGTTTTCTAAATAAACATGTAATTTTGGTTTAAAGAACATATCACATATCAAAAACCAAGTAAATGAATTTGGATTGATTCCAAACATTATTAAAATTAACCATAATTCATTTTTCATGTGTTTAAATTGACTGTATATAAATCTATCACATGATGAGGATGGTAGCACTCAATATGTCTGTTTTCAATATAAAATATATATCTATGTTTAAAACACACATCAGTAACAAAAACTTAAAGAATAAATCCAATTGTTTTCAAAATTGAGGAAAATGATCCATAATTATTTTCTGGTGTAGTTATTTAGCTCACATCAATATGACATATTATGTGGTCATTATGACTAGAAGTTTGATTTTCAATACATAAGTAATATTTAAGTTTAAAACACACATTAGATATGAAAAACTAAAAAAAGATTTATTATTTTAAAACATTAAGAAAATTGACCATAATTCATTTTTGAAATGAATGAATTGACCACACATATATATGAAACATGATGTATTAGGTATTACTTGAAGTACATTTTTTCAAGGAAGAAACACACTTTTATATTTAAATTCACCTCATATATCCAAAACTAAGAATGAGATAGTAGATTATTTTCAAACCTTATGAAAACAATCCATTGTTAATTTTTTTGTTTAATAATCAACCGCACATCAATATTACACATGATGCGGATAGATTGAATTTTAGTTCATGTTTTAAATTTTGAAGTACCAGTTTAGTTTTAAATGTTCATATAATTGTCAAAACCAAGAAAAAAAAGCACGGGGGTTTTTCAAAAATCATAAAACAAATTCTATATTTCATTTTTTCGATATTGGAATCTACCACTTTTCAATTTCAAACATGATATTATTGATATGATTATAAGTGAATGTTTTCAATATAAAAGTGTCATTTTAGTTTAACACACATTAATCATAGAAAAAATGAATAAAATAAGCACTTATTGTTTTAAATTAATAAGAAAATTCTTCAGAATTCATTTTGGATGTGTACTAATTGATTTCCCATTAATTCGACACAAAAAGTGGTCTATATGGCTGAAATTTCATGTTTTCTATATAAAAGACACATTTTAGTATACAACATTCATCACATAGACCAAACTACTAAAAATTTATCTTATTTTATTTTTATATAATTTTTAAATTATCTATAATTCATTTGTGTTGTGTCGTAATTGACCTCATGTTAATCTGACACATGATGCAGCTAGGAGGACATGAAGTGTGTGTTTTCAATATAAAAGTGTCATTTTAGTTTAAAATTTACATCTATTTCAAAACCATGAAAATTATCTAGTATTTTTCTTCAAACATTAGGAAAATAATCCATAATTTATTTTGGACATGTTGGAATTGACCACATATCAATCGGACACACGATGTAGTCTATATTACTAGATGTATGTGCCTTAAATATATAAGTATCATTTATGTTTAAAATAAACATCACATATCCAAACCCAATAAAAGGAGCCCGAGTTTTTATCAAAAAGTATTTAAATGATACGTAATTAATTTTTCATATGAAGGAATCAACTGTACATAAATTTAACACATGATGTTTCAGGTATGACTTGAATCTTGTGTTTCTAACATAGAAGTACTATTTTAATTTAAAACTCAGGTAACACATCCAAAACTATTAAAATTATCTTGGAATGTTTTTTAAGAGTTAGTATAGTGATCCAAAAATTTGTTTTTTGTGTATAGGAATCAACCTAAAATCAATATAACACACGATGTGGCCGGTATGACTCAATTTGTGTGTCATAATTATAGAAGTTCTATTTTAGTTTAGAACATGCTTGACATTGTAAAATCCAATAAAATTAGATTATATTGTTTTAAATCATTCAAAAAATGACCGATAGTCTATTTGTGTCATATAGGTTTTGACCACACATTAATATAAAACATTATGTGATCAGTATGACTCTAAGTGTCTGTTTTCAATAAAAAATCATTATTTCAGTTTAAAATACATTTTACACAGCCAAAACCATGAAAAAATCCTCATATTATTTTTGAAAATTAGAAAAAGGATCCATAATTCATTTATAGAATATAAAAATGAATTGCACATCCATCCAACACACGAGGTTGTTGGTATAACTCCAATTGTCTATTTTAAATATAAATATATCATTTTTGTTTAATGATATAATTATTAAAACCAATTTAATTAATTAATGTAATTAATAACAAAAAAATATCATTAATATATTCAATAATTAAAAAATTAATTTATATTTATTATTAATTAAAAATTGGATTAAAAATTTATAATATAATTATTAATTAATATTATAATTCACTATTATTAATTAATTTAAAATTTATAATATAATAATTAATAATATAATTAAAAGTATAAATGATAATATCATTTGTATAAGTAGTAATTAATAATATGATATATCTTATATAGATTATGTAAAATTATAATTACAAAATTTATACTTCTTTTAATAAAATAATCATTTATTTTTTTGTAAGAACAAGATTTTGTATGGAGGTTTATCTTTGGAGAGAACATACAATAATAGTTAAATTTTTCATATTGGTTGTATTTTTTTATTTAATTTTCAATATCAAATCAATGTAAGTAAATTATGAAGTTAAATGATAGTGTAACGTTATAGTCTTAATCCAATCGAGTTTTATATATTTCTATAATCCTATATTTTTGTTGATTTGGTTTACTGATATAGGATTTTTGTGAGGGTTTCTCCAATTATGTAGTAGTTGCATGGCCTTTATTAGTTCTAAAAGTAATGTTTTGATAATGGATCCCTTTATCACCACTTTAGTTTCATCAATAATATATGACCCCTTTATCAATATGAAAAAAAACTACTGATAAAGGGGACCTTTATCAACTCTTTTATTTTAGTGATCATAAGGGAATGAAGCATTTAATAGTGCTTTGATTGTAAGTACGTTTTTTTCTTACAAATCATATTTTTTATGCTGGTGATGTATAGTTCTATAGTAGTGGTTGGTATTGAATATTCCAATATTTGTGGATTATATCCATTGTTACATGAAATTAATTATATAGAAATATTAATTTCTATCTAATTTTTATCGTGAACATTGAGGGATCGAAGAAGGGTGAATATGTGATACTCCTTCTCTCTCATTACTCACTCCCTCTATTATGTTATTATCTCTATCTCTCTCATATTATTTTTATTTGGTGATGACTATCATCCTTGGGGTTATCTAATAGTGGTGACATTAGGAAGCTACAATACCGTCTCAGAACATTTTTCATGTGTTTTAGTGGTTTTTTCTCACAAAAAATTCATTTATAAGATGGATTATTGAGTGTTTTAGAGTAGTATATCAAAGGATGTGTTAATTTTTTTAACAAGTTCATTCAAATTCCATCCTTATTACACCTACTCCAAATTTATTGTACCCATAGTAATATGATGTAATTTTTTTCATTAGTATACTAAATGTTAGTATGTTTTTTTAATGATCATTATATAACTTTCTCTCATCTATTCAAAAATGAAAATGTCGACCGTGTTATGGTTGGTTCACTATCCCCATGAACAACATATTTATTTTTTCATAATCACCTTAAATTTATTTATTTAAAAGTAAATTTAATGAATAAAAATGATATTTGTTATTGGATTAAAATTTTAGATAGCTAAATTATCCATTAAATAATAAATTTTCATTTTAAATATAATAACATAAAATGTGCATACCACTACATTTCCTAATTTGAATATATTTTAGACAACCTATTGAACTATATCAATATTGTGAAAATGGAATTGTAAATTAAATATATATAAAATATTTTATATATGATAAAAATATTTTTAATTCTATTTACCTCAGTAAATATATTTAATTAGTTTTTGAGAATATTAATTAAATGAAATAGTGGAGAAATAATAATATTATTAAAATTATAATAGTGGAGAATCGTGACTTAATGATTCAATTGGGTGGATCTGATCAAATTTCCTTACTATCATTAAGTGGGATGATTCATATATATGTACATTTATTTATGGGTAATGAAGTACATTGCAAATAAAATCAAATATCACGCAAATAGATGGTGAATATAAACCCTTACCCACCTCCCAATATATATATCTATATATTGTATAAAAACAGGATTGAATGGTACTATGTTGGAATCCCTTGATGCATTATAGTGGCACGGGGGTATAGATCTTTGTGGGTTTCCATTGATGCATGAATGAGGTGTGGTTAGGGAACTGACTGTGGAATTCAACCAAGGGATTGTGTTATTTAAATGGTTTTTATAATAATAACATTTTAATAGATATTTTTATTATTTTCATTTTTATTATCATTATTTTTTTCATTATTGTTGTTTCCCCTATAGGCGGCTGGGGTAACATTGGGGTTGGGTTTTTGGGGAAGAGTTCATGGGGTCATATCTCTGGATAGAAAACTTTACTACATGTGTATGTGTGTGCCTACCTTTGTGATTATAATATCTATGATTATTATTGTTATTTTTGTTAATATAAAATATTATTTAAAGGAATTTTTTTACTAAAAAATAATATTTTTTGATCTATGTTTGACATCATGAATCTTTAGATGATAAATATAAAAGGATCAGGTGATATATAATCATACTCAAGTCTAATATTATTGGTGCATTATTGTTGTTGTTTACCTTGTTTCTATTATATCTTATCCATACAACTTCAATTGGTAGAGTAGTCAATGATAAATTTACTGAGACAAAAAAAATATTGATTTATGGAAAATATTTTATACATAAATTTGGCTCAGTGAATGATTCAATATCCCCTTTACATATCATATCCCATGCTTTATATGATGAAATCGGTTTTTTCATCAGGTTATTTTTTATAAAAGTAAATCATATCATGATTATTTTTCTATGCAGTTAACAATGGGTAAATTCATAAATCCATCTAATAAATTATATAATGAGAGATAGGTATATTTATAAATTTTCTTCATATGGTTGATGACAAATTATGTCTATGTAGAAATCGTAGAGTTATCATTCACTAAATAGTATCAGGTATCCATTGATATACACATAGTGTGTGATAAACCCATTATGGGTCAGTCCATGATAGGTTCCAGTATCCTTCCATGAGTCCTGAGGTTTTTATACCCTCTCTCATCCTTCCCAAGTTATGTTCAGGTATCTAATATCCATCATATTGGGAATTTGATCCCCTACTTATGATTAATTGTATATTAGGTTAGGTATTCTTCTTGGACCTTGGTCATATCCACTATTTATATGTACGATTAAATTATATTCAAGTTCCCTTATCTTCTAGTGTGATGTTATTTGATGACTTTTTTTATCATAATATTTAATTCAATAGACCTTGTGGTTTTCTGGGGTATATTTGAATTAGATGTTTAAATTTTCAGTTCATATCTGGAACTAGATGTAAAAAACTCAGACCGTACTCTTTTCCTTGAGTACCTATTATAAGAATTTCTATGTTTTTTCATTATAATACATTGTCATATGCTACCCCAGTAAGTATTAATGATTTAGGATTCATTGGACTCTAACTATTAGATTCTTATGATAGCATGGGAGGGGAATTTTATAGAGTATAGACTCTAATAGTATTATTGTCTATCAACAATCAATAAGTTTCCTTCGAGACATGATTATCAGCTATTTATCGACATAAATATTTATTGACATACTAGTTATCAAAATTATTTATATTTTCATGTAAAATGAATTTTGAGGATTGGATTTGGGTTGATTGAGATCTTTTTTTCATCCTTAGTCATTCTTGAAATGAGGAATATCTATAATTCTTATTCTTTATCTTTAATCTAGTTACTATTAGTCTTAGAATACTTGAGAGTACTTTGTATTTTGGTTTCCCTTATTTTAATTCTCTTAGAAACTATCATTATTGGATTTCAATTGATTATTTCAATGTGATTTATTATTTGTTTTAGGGAATCCTATTGGGTGTGCTTATAATCACCCATACATATACCTTTTTTCCACATATGTTGGTCATGTTAAAGTGATTCATAGGTTCAATGATGGACTAGTCAGATGTGGTGTTGGGGGGATCGTTCAAATTTGATATATGATGACACATGGAGGTTTATTATAGAGTGTAGTTAATCATGATAGTTGTAATAATCAACTATTTAGGAGTATAATTTTATATCTCATATATTATAGTGGATCATCTTATTTCCTCGCATACTAGGGATGGGTTAAACCCATTGTTTCAAATTTATTTAACTTGTGGGATATATTTTTATTCATTTTCTCAGACTTTTTTTTTATTCTATTTAGTTATTTATATATACCGTATTGGTATTTTAGATTACCATGTTCATTAGAGACTTATTTATTATTGTTTTTTATTGTATATGAACCCTTATATTTTTGGAATGCCTGTTAGGTTACAGTCACCATCCCCTAACATATTGGAGGTGTTGAGTCCACTTAATGTAATTTTTATTTTTTCCCAAGGAATAATTGATTTTAATTGAATTTAAAAACAAAATATATTCAAGGAATATCACTGTGATGTAAAGAAGAAGCCAATTGAAATGCGAACCAAGAATTTTTTTAATGCCTATCAACTATTTATGGAAGATTATGTTTTAAGGAGTTCTTTGCATGTTGTTTAAGAAAATTGGTTGGTTAAATTATGATAAGTTTTGAACAGGTCCTAAATGTCAAATAAATGTTTCAATTATAATATGGGTGACATATTATTATCAAAATATTGAATAAATGTGGTTGGAAGGCCTTAGGTTTGATACTGGGGTATTTTGGAAGTGCTTGAGAAGGCCTTTGATATTATTGTGAAAATTTTTAGAGCTTCATACAGGTATTTTTTTACTTTTCATTTCCATCATAATGGTAAATATCATGTTACCCAAGTAGTGAAAAGGTAAATTTACCTAAATAAGGGTACACTATTGGGATATATAAGGGCGTCATGTTAATGACGTCATATGCAATGGTATTCATTACCTTCATAAATGAACATAGAGGCTATGTGAATTTCATGGATGATTCATAATGGCGAGACTAAATTTCAATTACCTAAATAAGGGTACTAGAAAGATGTGTAATGGTTATGGATGATTCGTTAAGGTTGGTACAAATTCCAATTACCTATATAAAATTATTGTGAGGGTAGGTAATTGTTGTCAGAAAACTGTAAAGATTCATAAGGTTAATGTGATCACATAAAGGTAACTAAGGTTCTATGTAAGTGTAACGTGTATTATACACATTATACATAATGTTCATTAGGTTCTATTTAAAGTTACATCATGATATTCATTACTCACATAAGGGTAAATATGACGCCTTATATGGGTACAGGGACCCCATGTCAAGGTAAAGTACCATTTATAATGCCCATGTAAGAGTATATGCAGCCCATATAAGGATAAACACAAACCTATGTAAATGAATAATCAGGTTTCTATATCCCACACAATGGTTGGAAGATAAGTAGAAGCGCAGAAGAACATTCATGATAATTCTTTGTTAAGTTAAGAATCATGTATCCAATTGCATCGTGACCCATGATCCATATACCAATTTTTTAATGATACAATGGTGATCAATGAATCTTTATCATACTTACTATATCATGATGGTAATTGATACAAATTTAATTTGAGAATTATTCACATATCTAATTTCATGATCATGCGACATAGATGACTGCTACATAAGAATTTTGAGGAGAATTCATATAGATTATTACATTATCATATGACATATCCGTTTGCATGAAGAATTAAAAAATCAGAAAGGTTTTTGAAGAAGTGATATTTTAGTAAATACATAGAAATTTGTTAATTAAATATCATGTAAAAGATAATAATAAGATTAATGTATTTATGGTATTTTTATGACGATTTATTTACATGTTAAATGAAAAAGGGAAGAGGATTTTAGCTCTAATTTAGTTACATTTGTTTTCAGTGGTCATAAAGATCATGGGGGGTATCAAATTATTTTCCTCATTAATGTAACAAAAAGGATAGAGAGTGTTCAATATTGATGAAATGAATATCATCATATGTTTTTATTTTTTTGATATATTTAGAGAAGAGGAATAATAGAGAAAGGTATAATTCCACTTTTATAGACCTACAATCCATCTTGAAATAGAATTTTTGGAGACATCATTATTGTTATAAGAAATAATAAAAAGGAAAAATCTATAGTTATCTAAGAATAATATGGATATCCTTACTCTGATTATTTACATACATTTTAGAAAGTTGAAGAAATAATATTTAGTCCCATAGTTTATGTTGTGCATTGAATAATATATTGAGAAAAAATGAGGGATTTTGATACATTCTATATCAAGGAGAATAAGACAAGGTGAATCCAAGAATTACACCATAGTATTTGAAGATTTAAGTATTAAAATATTAGAAAATTTTAATGAATAATATCACTTGTGATCAAATAATCAAAGAACATGAAAGTTTATTTTAATACTAGTAGTACTAGTATTTATTATTTTCTACTGATGACCTTGAGGGTGCACACAAGTAATAAAAATCCATATTTCTTGTAGAGGAATTTTATATAAAGAATATGTTATTTATATTTTTATATCATCATAAAAAAATAATCTTGGACATGGTGTGTCTAACAAGATATTATAGGGTTATGATTGGGGTGTCTAACCAATCACTAAAAAGGACCAGTTGGGGTGTCTTACTAATTGATGAGATATTTTAACTAGTTTTTTTAACCAGTTGTATTCAATTTTTTATATAATTAAGAATTCATATTTAGGGGATTAACCAACATAGAAATGATTAGGTATTATTATCAAACTTTGTAAAACTAATGTGTACTATTTTTCATTTACATTTTGATTTGTATATGAAAAAAACTCATCAGAACAACTAATACATTTTTTAATTAAAATGGGTGAAAATAAAATGAAATTAATCGTATAAAACATATTATTCATTATTCAACCCCCCTCACTATGACTAAATGATTTATTGGGAACTATAATTGTTATCAAATGGAATGGTTCCCCCTCTGGTTGGATCTACTGTTCTTTCATATTTGTTTTTATTAGAATTATATGAAGTAAAAAACCAAGTTTTTAGAAGATATTAAAATAGAACAAAATAAATAATATTTCCTTGATTTTAGAAATTTTTAATTTTCAATCAAAACAAAGATGAATAAGAAGAAAAGAGTTGAAATGTAGTTGAAGAAGAACTCAAAGTTGAATGATAGTCTACTGCTAACTGAATGATCTTAGAGTTGAAATTATAATGTGAAATTAGATAACCAAAATTATGATGAATCACTTTCTTGTTTTGATGAAGAAGTATTAAATTATGAAATCAAATATAATTTAAAAAAAAATTTAAAAAAATTGTTTCTTGTATAATCAGTGTTTTCATGGAAATTCTTGATGAAAAAGAACAGTTGGTCAAGGAACCTGAGGGAATGGATGGAGAATTAACTAGGAAGTTTAAGAACTATAATATATTCATAAAACTAGAAAAATTGAAGGAAAATAATACAATTATGTATAATGAAAGAGTCTCCAAGGATGAAGAAAAAAGATAAAATAATTTTTTCCAACAATGTATCTAATAATAGTCTTATTTCTAATAAGACTCAACCTAGTGGAAAGAAGATAAATTTATTATCTATTGATAAATATAATATAGACTCATTAAATGACATACCATATATATCTCAATATAATAATTTTTTGAAACTAATTTCAATAGAAATTACAAGATTAAATACAGGTTTTAAATAATTATCGATGATGTAATGGTGATAAACATACCACTATATCTATGGTGGACAAGAGAAGAAGGGTGGAATATTAATCCTCCAAAAAATACCAATTAGTGTTGAAGAAGTCCAAAAATTAGGGTTCTAATTTTACTAGATATTTTAGAAAACATATATTAAATAAAATATGATCATGTTTTATGGTTTAATGATGGTGTTGCTAAAAATTTCGGCATTGTGCAATGGATTTTCAGTACTATCTCTTAATGTTTATAATATAATGGAATTATATTAGAAATTGAATCATGTTTTTTAAGAATAATCATTCATAGATCAATAATAGTTGTTCAATATCAAACATATTTGATACAATCAAATATTTCTATGATTTTGTCAAATGTGGTGGTAATAAAATGTGTGCATAGTAGTCAAATCTGGTAATAAATTCCATGGATCCCAGAATACCATAATAACTTTTGAAGAAATATGATTTGTTGTTGGGAAATAAGTTTAAGAAGTGAAAAATAAAGAGAATTATCCCAAGATGTCTAATAATATTGGTGCATTAAACCTAGAAAAAAATTTAAAAACAAGTTAAAATAAAAGAATTTCTAGAAATACTTTGATGACTGTCATGTCTAAAAGATCAGTTGTGAAGAACACTCAAAAGGTGTCATGTGGTGAATCCAATAAGCATTATAATGATTCCAATGATATATTAGTAGTTTGTAAACATAATTTATAGAGAAAAATAATATAGTGCTAAGAATAAATAAAATATACTGTTAAAATTAAAATGTAATTGCAACATGAAGGAGATGAATTTCATGGGAAGTTTCTAACAAAATATAACTATTGTTGTAGAGATATTTTGCATAAGAGGGGAAATAATGATGGAATCATTTTCAAATAATGTTTAACAACATTTCCATCAAAATAAGAATCTGTAATGAGAATGAATCTTTCATGAGGTGATTCATATGATTTGATGGATAAAGGGGGGAGAGTCATCTAACCCAAATAAATAGTTGGTGTGATGAGATCCATGCTACCTCAAGATCCATTTGAACTAATGAAAATATGTGAAAGCGTGAATATGGAAAATGTGCATCTTATTGGTTGAGGAAACCATATCAACCTTACTATTCACATTGGGAAACATGTATACCCACCTTATTAGCTTAATCATAGATGTGTTGTATTTTCACTTATAGTGTAGGAGGTTGAAGGGGATGTATGGACTCAATGAGATAACAAAAGTAATAACCATCCATAAATTATATAACAATTTTTATTCATATAAAAATATGATAGATATTTATATTTGATTATGTGGAAGAGTGTTCTATCATATCATTTACACCATGGATAAAGATGATTCCATCTAGGTCTTATCTAATATTTTTTATCCTGATGAACAATTATTGATAAAGACCATCCTTTGTGAAGCGGTTGATGTTGTCAAATCTAGAAAACCAAATGTTGAAGATTCATTATGGATTTTTCTCTATTTTTTAAAATTTTGAAATAAATTATTAAATAGATTCACCATTAAGAAGATATTGAGGAGCATTTCTCCAAAGGGGAATACAAGAAATTTAGTACCTTCTATATTAATTTTCTCATAAAAATATGATTATTCAGGAAATTGGTTGAAGATAATTTCATTGATAATGTTTGTTATCTTAACTCTATTATCTGTGATAAGGAAAATAAAATTATAAAATATATTGTGAGAAAATGATTTTTATCAATTACACAAGAAATAGAAGGATGAAGAAGTTCCAAGTATATTTTATATTCCTACTATTTATATTTAAAATATTTATTATATTTTTTGATGTGACTATAGTAGTTTCAAGTTGATATTTTTGTATTTCAATTTGTATTTATCATTTTTCTCTAACTATAATATAATTGGGCACCTATGTAGTCATGATGATTGTAAAGAAACGTAAATTTCAATGAAATGTTTTTCTTAAATTTTTTGGGATTTTATGAGTACGCAGTTTCTTGATGGCACCTGATTCCGAGGCCCGGTGTGCCTGGAATCAATTTCTGAAGTTTAGCTCAGGTATGTTCAATGAACGAACGAGCGAGTTTTTCTATCTTTTGAACCGGTGCTCGGAATTGAAATCCTAGGGCACCGATGAAACCGCATCACCAGTATTTTCTTAAGAAGACCTTTACTGGAGTTGCGTTTTCTCAGGAGGAATTGTTAAAAATTAGGGAATTAAATGATAGGTAAAATAAATTGTGTGAAAATTTATTTTATCCATGGTATTTTAATTCTCATGGGAAGTTGTTGGTGGGCCCCACAACCACCCAACTTCCCATGTGAGGTTATGAGGGCGGTGGGTCCCACACGAGCCCCCCAACTTCTCATATTCCCTAAGTCCTCTAATCTCCCACTTAAGTGTGTAACCCTCCAAACTTCCCATTAATTTGTGACCTTCCCTCTCCCCAAATTTATTCAATACCTACTCTTTAATTTAATTAAATGAGTTATGTATTTTTAAATTTTTAATTTTGAAAGGCATGACTTAAGATAATAAAATGAGAGGAATCTTATTTTATTAGGTTGGCCTGTGGTGTAAGGGGATTGGGAGAAGAATACTCAAAGTATTGAAGATTTTCATCCTCCTCCTTGGAGAATGCGAAGAACACCAACTCATCATTCCATCTTCACTCCATGTGAAAGAAAGGGAGATGTCGGGTCCTCCTCGTGCGATCTCCGCCAACGTATACGAAGCCACACCCCACGACACTGTTCTCTACGATGCTAGCTTTCGTGAACTACATTGAGGTAGGGGTTGTTCATCATTCAAGAATTATTATTTGACATTATTTGTTATTTATTGGACGCATGTTATCAATATAACAGGAGGAGGTCAGGCTGCAAAAACATAATCGACCCTCCTCCCCCTTTGTTGTTGTACTTCATTGTGGATTGGAACAAAGGCGATGCGGTGTCGTCGCACCGTGTGGGAACGTGGGAACCATGGACGGGGCGGGCTGCGGCGGAGGGGCGCGGCACCGTCGCACCGCGCTGGTCGGACAAGGGTCGCGGTGGTGCAGAGGAGGAGGGCCGGATCCGCCGGCCACCGGTTCTTCAGAAGGCGGGACCCGCAGGGGTCTTGTGGAGGCACACCGACCTGCCAACATGGCCGGTCGTTCAGGAAGTTCGGGGGTTGTAACCCACGTTAGCAGACATGGGCGGGCCCCTCCATGTGGGGGCCGCAGTTTCAAAATGTGGGTTGTAGCCCCCCCCCTTTCACGTCTGCTCAGCGTGCGGGCGCCCACACCAGGCCAAACCGGCCGCGCTGGGCCGGACCGCCCGCATCGGGCCGGGCCGCCCGCACTGGGCCGGACCCCCCTTGTCGGTCCGGGCCACACCGGCTGGGCCGAGCTACGCCAGCTAGGACGGGCCGCGCCAGCTAGGCCGGGACAAGCCCCAACGGCCCGGACCTAGACCCGGGTTGGGTCGACTCAGTTAGGGCTGACCAAGGGGGTATTGGGCTGGTCGGACCGGGCCCAAACCCCCTATTTCTGGATAGATCCTTTCAAACGACCATAACATGGGCTACAGACCTCCGATCGATGCACCGTCAGTTGCGCAGTGATCCTTTTATCTAGACGGTTGTTTAGGTATATTACACCCAATGTTTCGGAGAACTTTGGCTATGACCGGGCTGGTTCGAACACAAAACCAACCGGGCCCTCGGAGCGGAAACACTTATAACTTGAGCTCCGGACTTCCGATTGATGTGCTGTAGACTTTGTTGGATTCCTCTTAGTGAGAAGGTTCTTTTGAAATACTTATATAGAGGTTTGGACACAATTGGAGTATGGTCGGGTTGGTTTTGACTTAAAAACCAACCGGGCCCTTGGGACAAAAAAGTCAATATCTCTCAGTCCGGGCGTCCGATTAATGGGCCGTCTATGGAGTTGTGTTCCTATTAACAAGGCAGAACATTGGGATACATAAACTCCAGACTTCGTGTCAGTTGATGAATCGATCCCCTTGGCTTGTGGAGCAGCCCCTCCCGGAATCGAGCATGCTGTGTGCGAGAACCCTAGAGCTGGTTGCGACTGCGACGACAATGACGATTGTCCTGGGATCCTCCGTGGGTTCGGTAGCTACGATGACCATACTGGAATCCCCTGTGGGTTCGACGATGATGACTACTGTTCTTGTATCCTATGTGGGTCCGACAGTACTTGACTACTGTTCTTGTATCCTATGTGGGTCCAGTAGTATTTGACTCTGTACTTGTATCCTATGTGGGTCCGGTAGAGTAGCTGGTCTTGTATCCTTTGTGGGTCTGATAGCCTAGCTGGTCTTGTATCCTATGTGGGTCTGACATCTTAGATGAATTAGTGGCTACATCTGATCATCTCTATCGTCTTACGAAGAAGTATACCTGTGTGAGCTGAGTCTTGATTTTCAATCAGTATCTTCGATATGATTATTTTGCTATCCTGTGTGGATTGGGTTGTGTTAACCTGTGTAGATTGGATTGTGGTTTCCTGTGTGGACTAAATCGAACATGGGATCAGATGTTGGAGCTGAATTGGAATTGATGACTTAGGTATTTATATGGTCATATATCTAAGAAGAGTTAGTTGTTACTTCGTGTTTGTAACTTTCCTTTGTGGTTTATCCTTCGTTGATTCTAGGAGACCTTCGGGAGTCTCGGGTTCCCTACTGAGTTGCTTATACTCACCCCTACATGGGCTATGCCCGCACTACGTTGGGTTAGATGCAGAAGACGGGCAGCGCCGATCGAGGTGGGAGCTTGTGGAGCTGGACAGTACCTGGAGGTGGATCACTGGACGGATGTACACGGATTGGACGGCTAGAGCCGAGGAGTAGAGGAGACTATCTGTACCCCCCCTTCAAGTGGGATTTCCAAGGGATGGCTCGGAATCGCTACTTTACTTTCCAGTTGCTGTACTTTCATTTCAGTTGTACTTTACTTTCAGTTGGGTTTGTATTCTGGCCCATTTTCTTTCCAGCACTTACTATTGTACTCTGTTTACTTAGTGTTTACTTCTGCTTGTATACTCTATGGTGTTTGTTTTCTTACTTAAAGGAAATTTTTTCCCTTATATTGGGTTTTACACCTTTGGTGCTAATCGCTAGCCCCTGGCCTATGGAAGGATGGATTGGGGTAGTCATGGTACGAGTCCCAAGGACGTGTCGTGACAAATTGGTATCAGAGGAGTTCAGTTCTACCGCAGAAATCAGGACATTAATCTTTCTTCTATGTGAAGAAATATTGTTAAGGGTATTTAGTGTGGTTATATGTCCAAGGAATCTAGTGTTGGGGCGGCGGCCGACGTATCCATACACCAGGACCTTGACTTCTGATTTCCGACTCAATACACGAAAACATTGATTTCATGTGTGTTTCAAAAGTTTTCATTGTGATAACTTTGTGTCAGCTCACTAGGTATACTGTATTGACCGTGGCACACCTGTCTCTTTTCAGGATGGCCCCACGATGGCAGCTAGCTAGGGTTACTAGCTTTGTGCGAGACGATAGCCCACCGAGCAATGAGGCCTCGAGGCAAGGCCCTATTATAGAGGAGGCACCGACGGTACCTCTACCCACCGAGCCACCAATTCCACTAGCCCCAGCAGCTGAGAGTGCACATCTCCTTAGTAAACTGCACGAGTTTTAGCATCAGAGACCACCCAGGTTCTGTAGGGAGATGAACCCTCAGGAAGCCAAGGATTGGCTGGAGGCTGTTGTATGAGTTTTCAGGAAGATGGTGGATCCTGATGCTCCAGGTGCATGACGAGCCATATCTCCTTTGGCCGGACTTCGAGGGCCTCTTCCGCTCGGAGTTCATTCTAGCCGCCCTCCGTGCGGTCGACATCTAGGAGTTACTACAGCTGCGGCAGGGCAACATGACGGTAGCCCAGTACTCGGCGAGATTTACCGATCTCTCACGCTACTCCACAGACATGGTATGGGACCCATTCTTCTGGGCCCGAACCTTCGAGCAGGGATTGAGGCATGAGATCAGGGAATTTATGATCTCCCTCAGCATTCCGACACAGGCATGAGTACTGGAGTGATCCTTTCTTGTAAAGAGATTTATTTCTGAGCCTACACCAGCAGTGAGACCTATCGCAGGGCAGCATGTAGCAGAGTCTTATGTAGCTGGAAGTTGAAAAATGACCAATGGGTCCAAGAAGACCATACCATCAGGCGGATGACCTGAGGATACTGGCTCAGAGGTGCGGGGAACACGGCGCAGAGCCAGCCTACCAAGGAGCAGACAATTATATGCATGCGGCGGGCAGGGCCACATGGCTCATGACTGCCCGAACCACCATGCGGAGGAGTAGCAGATGGTTGATAGACCACCTAGGCAGAGGCAAAGGTTCAACCATGGCGGTCCACAGGGACCAGGCAGACGAGGCAGAGGAGCTGGCCAAGCAACAGGTGGTGGGATATTCTTTGAGGCTCTACCACCACCACCACCACCAGGAGGTCCACCCCGACCACAGGGAGCTGGCGGACAGAGGCAAGCACAACATCAGGTAGTGGAGGCCTATGACCACAGCGCACCAGAGATGATTCAAGGTACTATCTATGTCTACTCCACCCTTACTGCAGTTCTTATAGACACATAAGAGAGTCATTATTTAATTGCCGCTACCCTTGGTCGGAGCTCGGAGATTCCGACAGAGCCGTTGGCTCGATCCTTACGGCTAGAGACTCTTACGGGAGAAGACTCAACGATTACGCACTGGTGACGGCAGAGTGAGCTTACTCTAGGAGGCGAGAGCTTCAGCTGGGTTCTTCTTGTAGCAGCATCGAGGCCCGAAGACGTCATCTTGGGAATGGATTGGTTATCTACAGTCCATTCTCAGATCGACTATATCAGGCACAAGGTGCGGTGTGTCCACACCAATGGGAGCAGGTTCACCTTCATCGGCGAGAAGAGAGCCTTTGCAGTGCAGGATGGACTCACGCAGAGGATAGGATAGCCGATCACTCATCAGTTGGCTAGCCTCATCCTAGTAGCAATGGACCTGCGGAGTCCGAGTTTTCCTATAGTGGTGGATCAGTATGCGGACGTCTTTCCTGACGACGTTCCAGGACTACCTCCTTGAAGAGAGGTAGACTTCTATATTGAACTTTACCCCAGGACAGCCCCAATATCTACTATATCATATCGGATGGCTCCCACTGAGCTTTGAGAAATACGTGTACAGTTGGAGGACTTGCAGGGCAAGGGATTCATTCGACCCGGTGTTTCACCCTAGGCTTCCATGATTTTGTCCGCCAAGAAGGCGGACATGAGCTTGTGACTGTGTGTCTATTACCGTCAACTGAATCAGGTTACTATAAAGAACAAGTATCCTATTCCGAGGATTGATGACCTCTTCGATTAGCTCAATGGATCAAGATGGTTCTCGAAGATAGACCTCAGGTCAGGCTATCATCAGCTCAGAGTTCGAGACGAGGATGTGTAGAAGACGACTTTCAGGTGTTAGTATGGCCACTATGAGTTATTGGTTATGCCTTTCAGCGTAACCAATGCTCTAGCATTGTTCATGAGTCTCATGAATAGGATCTTCTAGCCTTAACTCAATCGATTTGTCTTGGTCTTCATTGATGACATATTGATTTACTCGACTACTGAGGAGGAGCACACCTACCACTTGCAGGTTGTACTGGACACACTCCGAGAGCACCAGATTTATGGTAAGCTCTCTATGTGTCAGTTCTGGATACGTGAGGTCTACTTCTTGGGACACATCATCTCTGAGACGGGAGTTGTGGTGGATCCTATGAAGATCGAGGAAGTGCTAGCTTGGGAGCCACCTATGAGCGTGACAAAGGTGCAGAGTTTCCTAGGTTTGACTGGGTACTACCAGAGATTTGTGCTAGACTTCTCCAGAGTTGCAGCACCACTTTTAGCTTTGAAGAAGATGGGGAGACCCTTCGTGTGGTCAGATAGATGTCATCAGAGCTTCTAGGAGCTGAGATAGAGATTGACCAGTACGCCAATCTTGAGGCTACCAGAGGAGGGAGGAGGGTACGTAGTCTACTTCAATGCATCAGGGATCGGACTCGGGTGTGTCCTGATGCATGAGCAGGCAGTGATCACCTATGGATCACGACAGTTGAGGTAGCATGAGAAGAACTTTGCAACACATGACCTAGAGTTAGAAGTAGTGGTCTTCGCCTTGAAAATATGGCGGCACTATGTGATGGGAGAGCACTTTACAGTCTATTCTGAACACCAGAGTCTCAGATACATCTTCTCGTAGAAGGACATGAACATGAGACAACGACGATGGCTCGAGTTCCTCTAGGACTATGAATTTGAGATAGTCTATAATCCTGGGAAGGGGAATGTAGTAGCTGATTCTCTCAGCAGGGGACAGACATTTAGCTACATGAAGAGGCAACAAAGAAGCTAGTCGCTTTGTAGATATCCTTCATGGATAGAGATGGAGCAGCATTTCTTCAGTCACTCACAATCACTCCTCCACTTCTTCAGCAGGTTATAGAGGCACAACGTGGGGACATTGACTGTGAGACACGATGTGCATAGATTTCCACAGCGCAGGCACATGATGGATTCTTTATAGGAGGAGAACATGACATTTTTTTAGAGGACGTACCATGGTACCAGCTGCATTACAGGAGGAGGTGCTGAGAGAGTTTCACTCATCACCTTTAGCGGTACATCTAGGAGTGGCGAAGATGCACCAGGATCTCAGATGACAGCACTGGTGGCTGGGTATGAAGAAGGCTATGGCAGAGTTCATTTCTTGATACCTGACCTACCAGCAGGTGAAGGTGGAGCACCAGGTACCAGCAGGCTTGGTACAACCCTTGGAGGCCCCAGAGTGGAAGTGGGATAGGATATCTATGGATTTTGGGACTGGGGATCCACGTACTTCCAAAGGACATAACTCCATTTGGGTGATCGTTGACTGACTCACCAAGTAGGCCCACTTCCTACCCATCAGAGAGCAGGGCTTAGTGGACAGCTTGGGATGCCCCTACATTTAGAAGATCATACGACTTCATGGTGTGCCATCATCTATCGTCTTTGATCGAGATGCTCTCTTTACTTCCTGGATTTGGAAGGGGTTACATGAGGCATTTGGGACACAACTATGCCTGAGCACCACTTTTCACCCTCAGACGGATGGTCAGACGGAGTGGACAATTCAAACCCTCAAGGACATGCTTCGTGCATGTTTCCTCGACTTTGGTCATAGCTGGAAGGACCACCTACCCTTTGTGGAGTTTGCATACAACAACAACTACCACTCCACCATCGGGATGGCACCATACGAGGCATTGTACGACCGACCTTGCAGATCACCTATGTGCTGGACAGACCCTGGGGAGTCAGCACTTGTGGGACCAGAGATGGTCTAGGCCATGACAGAAAAGGTCCAGGTCATCCAGTAGAGGATGAGGACAGGTCAGAGCTGACAGAAGTCTTATGCTGACAGGAGGCGGAGACCACTGGAGTTTGAGGATGGAGACCACGTTTTCTTACGGGTCTCACCTCGGTGTAGATTACAGAGATTTTTCTAGGGAGGCAAGTTATCTCTGCACTTAATCGGACCATTAAAGGTTCTCAGCAATATATGTGAGGTGGCTTATCGCTTGGCTCTACCACCTCAGTTGCACCGGGTGCACGACGTCTTCCACGTATCTCAACTGAGGAGATACGTGCACGACCCGACACATATCATCAACCATGGGGAGCTGGAAATCGATGACAGGGTGACTTTTGCGAAGGTCCCAGTGGAGATCGAGGATCGAGATGAGCGGGTCCTACGTGGGTGGTCGATTCCTCTAGTGTGCATCATGTGGCAGCACAAGAACCTCCAGGAGAGTACTTGGGAGAGGAAAGCTCAGATTCGTGTACATTACCCTCATTTGATCCCCTAGTTTGTGATGTATTTTTATGGGGACGAAAATCCCTAAGGTGGGAGTAATGTAAAGGCCCGTAAATTTCACAGAAAATATTTTCTTAATTTTTTTGGGATTTTACAAGTACGCAGTTTCTGAAGGCACCTGATTCCGAGGCACGATATTCCCGAAGTCAATTTCCAAAGTTTAGCTCGGGTACGTTCAGTGAATGAACGAGTGAGTTTTTATAACATTAGAACCGGTGCTCGGAATTGAAATCAGAGGGAACCGATGAAACCACAACGCCAGTATTTTCTTAAGAAGACCTTTACTGGAGTTGCGTTTTCTCAGGAGGAGTTGTTAAAAATTAGGGAAATAAATGTTAGGTAACATAAATTATGTGAAAATTTATTTTATCCATTGTAGTTTAATTATCTCATGGGAAGTTGTTGGTGGGGCCCACAACCACCCAAAATCTTATGTGAGGTTATAAGGTAGGTGGGAGCCACATCATCCCCCATATTCTCATATTCCCTAACTCCTCTAATTTCCCACTTAAGTGTGTAACCCTTAAAACTTCCCATTAATTTGTGACATTCCCTCTCCCCACATTTATTCAATTCCAACTCTTTAATTTAATTAAGTGATTTATATATTTTGAAATTTGTAATTTTGAAAGGCATGAAATAAGATAATAAAATTAGAGGAATATTATTTTATTATGTTGGCCTATGGTGTAAGGGGATAGAGAGAAGAATACTCAAAGTCTTGAATATTTTTATCTTCCTCCTTGAAGAATGCGAAGAACACTGACTCGCGATTCCATATTCACTCCACTTCAAAAAAAGGCATATGCCGCTTCCTCCTCGGGTGATCTCCACCAACATATACGGAGACACACCCTGCGACGCTGTTCTCCACGATGCTAGCTTTCACGAACTACATTGAGGTAGGGGTTTCTCATCGTTCAAGAATTATTATTTGACGTTCTTTGTTATTTTTGGATGCATGTTATCAATATAACAGGAGGAGGTCGGACTGCGCAAACATGGCTAACCCTCCTCCCCCTTTGTTGTTGTACTTTGTTGTGGATTGGAACGGAGGCGACGCGATGTCGTTGCATAGCGCGGAAATGTGGGAACCGCGGCCGGGGCGGGCCGCGGCGGAGGGGTGCTGCGCCGTCGCGCCGCACCGATCGGACAAGGGTCGCGATGGTGCAGAGGAGGGAGAATGGATCCACTAGCCGCCGGCACTTTGGAAGGCGGGACCCATGGGGGTCCCGCGGTGACACACCGACCGACCAACATTTCCGGCCGTTCGGGAAGTCTGGGGGTTGTAACCCCCAGCGGAAGACAGGGGCAGGCCCCTCAACATGAGGGCCACTATTTCAAAATTAGTGGGCAGCGATGCCCTCCTTCCGTATCTGCTTAGCGTGCGGGTGCCCGCACCGAGCCGAACCGGCGGTACCGGGCCGAACTGCCCACGCCGAGCCGGACTACCCGCGCCTGGCTGGACCGCCCGCGCTGAGCCGGACCCCCGCGCCGGGCCGGGCCGCACCGGCTGGGCCGGGTAGTAGCATCTGGGCCAAGCCGCACCCCAATGGGTTGGACCCCGGTCTCGGGTTGGGTCGACCCAGTTCGAGCTGACCCAGGGGGTATTGGGCTGGTCGGACTGGGCCCAAACCCCCTGTTTCCGGACAGATCTGTTCAAATGATCATAACTTGGGTTACGAATCGTTGATCGATGCACCATTAGTTATGTAGTGATCCTTGGATCAAGACAGTCGTTTAGGTATATTACACTCAAGGTTTCAGAGAATATTGGGTATGACCTGGTTGGTTTGAACACGAAACCAACCGGGCCCTCGGAGCGGAACCGCTTATAACTTGAGCTCCGGACGTCCGATTGACGTGCCATCAAATTTGATGGATTCATCTTTGTGAGAGGGTTCTTTTGGCTTACTCCACTAGAGGTTTGGATGCAGTTGGAGTACGGTCGGGTTGGTTTTGACTTAAAAACCAACCAGGCCCCTGGGATGAAAAAGTCAATAACTCTCAGATCGGGCGTCCGATTGACGCGCCGTATGTCACGCTGAGTTCCTATTGATGAGACAGAACATTGGGATACATTAACTCCAGAATTCATTTCAGTTGATGTATCGATACCCTTGGATCGTGGAGCAAACCCTCCAGGAATCGAGCATGCTGTGTGCGGGAACCCTAGAGTTGGATGCAACTATGACGATGATGACGACTGTACTGGGATCATTCATGGGTTCGACAGCAACGACGACCATACTAGAATCCTCCTTGGGTTCGACAGTGATTACTACTGTTCTCGTATCCTTTGTGGGTCTGGAAGTACTTGACTACTATTCTTGTATCCAATCTGGGTCCAACAGTATTTTACTATGTACTTGTATCCTATGTGGGTCCGGCAGAGTAGATGGTCTTGTATCCTTTGTGGGTCTGACATATTAGCTGGTCTTGTATCCTATGTGGTTTCGATAGCTTAGATGAATCAGTGGCTACATCTGATCATCTCTATCGTCTTACGAAGTAGTATACCTGTGTGACCTGAGTCTTGACTTTCAATCACTATATTTGATATGATTTCTTTTCTATCCTGTGTGGATTGGGTTGTCTTATCCTGTGTGGATTGGATTATTCTTTTCTGTGTGGACAAGATCGAACTTGGGCTTGTATGTTGGAGCTGAACTAGAATTGATGACTTAGGTATATGTATGGGAATATACCTAAGTAGAGTTAGTTGTTACTTTGTGTTTGTAACTTTCCTTTGTGGTTTATCCTTCATGGATTCTGGGAGACCTTCGGGAGTCTCGAGGTCCCTACTGAGTAGCGTATACTCACCCTTTCACAGGCTATGCCCGCACTACATTGTGTTGGATGCAGATGACAGACATCGCTGATCAAGGTGGGAGCGTGTGGAGCTGGACGGTACCTGGAGCTAGGCCAGCTCCACTACCTCGTCTGCTTGCTACCTGCGGACCGCCACAGTCGAACCTCTGCCTCTGCCTGGGTGGTCCCTCATCCATATGCTGCTCCTCTATATGGTGAGTCGGGCAGTCATGAGCCATGTGGCCCTGCCCTCCGCATGCATAGCACTGTCTGCTCCTCAGAAGGCCGGCTCTATGCCGTGTGCCCCGCACCTCTAAGCCAGTATCCTGAGGTCGTCTGCCTGATGGTCTGGTCTTCTTGGACCCCTGTGACATCCGTCGACTTCCAGTTGCAGAAGACTCCGCTACGTGCCGCCATGCAGCAGGTCTCGCTGCTGGTGTAGGCTTAGCAAGAAAGCTCTCTATAAGAAGGGATCACTCCAGTATTCCTACCTGCGTCGGAATGCTAAAGGAGATCATCGATGCCCTGATCTCATGCCTCAGTCCCTGATCGAAGGTCCGGGCCCAGAAGAATGGGTCCCGTACCATGTCCATGGAGTAGTGTGAGAGGTTGGTAAATCTAGAAGAGTACTGGGATACTGTCATGTTGCACTGCCGCAACTGTAGTAGCTCCTGAATGTGTACCTCACGGAGGGTGTCTGGAACGAACTCCGAGCGGAAGAGGCTCTCGAAGTCCATCTAAAGAAGAGAAGCCTCGTCGTGCACCCTGAGTATCAAGATCCACCATCTACCTGCTACCGCGTGCAGGAGACTCGCCGTAAGGATCACCATGAGGTCAATTGGTGTCCCTACTAATCTGAAAACTCGTACAATAGCCTCCAGCAAATCCTCGGCTGCCTGAGGGTCCGTCTCCCCGCGGATCGTGGGTGGTCTCTGATGCTGAAACTCATGCAGTGCACTAAGGCGATGTGCACTCTCAACGGCTGGGGCTGGTGGCATCGGTGGCTCGGCGGGTATAGGTACCACCTGTGCCTCTGCTGTAATAGGTCCCTATAACGAGGCCTCGTTACTCGGTGGGATTGCATCTCGTACAATGCTCAGAACCTTATATGGCTATTGTCATGGAGCCATCTTGAAAGAAAACAGGAGCACCACGTTCAATACAGTATGCCTGGTGAGCTGAAACAAAGTAATTACAAAGGATACTTCTGAAATACACATGCAATCAATGTTTTCGTGCATTGAGTCGAAAATCAGAAGTCAGGGTCCTGGTGTATGGATACATAGGTTGTCGCACCAACAATGGAGTCCCTAGACTGATTTCCAAACTCAATACCCTTAACACTATTGTTTCACATAGAATAAAGATTAGAGTCCTGAGTTCTGTGGTAGAACCGAACTCCTCTGATACCAATTTGTCATGACCCGTACTCGGAGCCTATGCCGTGACTACCCCAAGCCCGCCATCCATAGGCCTAGGGATGGAGACTAGCACCAAAGGTGTAAATCTCGATAAAAAGGGAATGCATTTTCTTTATAAAGTAAACAAAGACCACAGAGTATGCAAGTTGAGTAAACACTAAGTAAACTGAGTACAAAAGTATGTGTTGGAAAGTAAATGGGCAAGGATACAAACCCATCTGAAAGTAAAGTAGAACTGAAATGAAAGTACAGAAACTGAAAAGTAAAGCATCAAGTCCGATCCATCCTCTGGACGTATCCATTCATTGGAAATCTAATAAACTGTTAGTTAGCCATGATTTGTAAAAGATAATTATGGTGTAAAATTATGTTGGCTAGACATATAATATAGTGGTTATATTTTATCATCAATTTTCTCCATGTTTCAGTTCATCTAGATATGCCTTACTCCATATGCATCCATGTTGTTGAATTTAGGATGCTACTCAATAATAGCATTTTTATGCTCAAAGGAATGGTTGGGATGATTTTGTGTCTATAGATAGACCTCATCCAACTAATTAGTTAGTGAAAAGGTATTTTATTATAAGAATAAGTTTATAGTCATCCCAGTTGTTATATCTATGTGAGAATTTATCCCCTTTATGCTTCATGTGGATCTTTCTTGTAAGGACAGTGGTAGTCCTTGTCGTGTTGATGAAACGACCAATAGGTTTTTTACACAATGTGTGTTTTGATGACATAGACCTCATAATTTTGTGAAGAGATATTGATCCTCATGAAATAGAGGATGTAATGGAGTTTGAGAGTCATTTTCCCATACAATGTGTACTTTCATTCAAAATATATAGATTATTCCATTAAGACAACTATAAGACTTAGTGTGTTGTTATTGGATGATTCTTCTCTCAAAATAATGATGGGGGTTCTCTATAATGAGAGGACATTTAAACATTGTTCAAAATTAATTTGTGACTATGAGATGTTTGATCCTTTTCAGGGTAGTACGACTATTTTTGGGTATGCATTGAGGCCCACAGACCTTTTGAGGTGTTTCTTATTTATGTTTCATAGTAGATACTATTATTGTTTAATGGTGTCATTCCTCAACCTATTCAATTGAGATAATGAAAATATCTAAGACCTTCTGGTTGTTGGTCAAGTTTCCTACCAAGAAGCTATTCAATAGTAGTGTATATCGAGTGGGAACTAAGGGATGTGGAAAATGATACAGTAATATCCCTTTACTATCATAATTTATTAATTCTTATCAGGATTTGAAAACTAATAGAAGGATATGATGAAGGAGATTAATTTTAGATAGTTTAATAAAGAATTAATTATAATTAACTTGGATTATAAGTCATTCTTTCTTCTTATAGACCCTAGTATTGGGTGGCATGGGCTTGGGTTGCTTTTTTGGATCAGGACAACCCTTAGATTTCCCTTGAAGGAAGGTTTAAATGTTCATAGGATTAAAATCCATATTTCATTCATGTTTTTTCATGTTAGGTGATATACCTAATTTTTTTAGTGTCGTTTCAAGGAATATATTGTTATATTTTTTTAGAAATGTCTATTGTCTCATCGTGAGGGTGCCAATTTGGTAGGAATATTTTAGGGTGTGTGCTCTAGATTCTTGAAATAGTGTGTTACTTTTTGATGCTATATATAAGGTATATTATGAGATCTTTTTTCTACCATGATGTCATGGTAACTAATGCCCTTATTGGTAGATGATGTTTCAAAATATTAGAGGAGGAACATAGGTAGATAGATTCATAATTGTTTATCCATGCATTGAGCGATGAAAAAAGACAGTTCTAACCTTTTATTGAAGATAGTTGTCCCACACTATTTCCTTGTGTGAGAGGACCTTGGTAGGAATGTTAATTTAGATGAGTATTACGAATGAAATTTTTTTGGGTGGTAAACCTAAATTGTTTTCCTGGTGGTGGGGAGCACATCACCCACATTACATTTATGGAAAGGGGAATTTCATTGATGTTCACAGTGGATATCAAGATGGACAACCTGGGATAAAACCAACCAAGTGGGGTGTGTCCTCAATTTAGTATAACCAACTGTTATCTTTGGAAGATACCCTTTACATGGAAACTAATGTTCTATGGTGGAGGAAGATTTATTTGAGAGTATAGTAATGTTTCCACTCGAGTTGGATCTTTCAAGGGGTATGTATCTGATATAAATTAGTAACATGAATATTTAGGAGCATCCACTTTTCATTATGGTGAATATGGTCACACTATGAGTAATGGTGTGATGATAAAATATTGGTAGGGGATGGTGTAGTGTCTGATGTTCTCGTAAATAGAATTCAAAAAATTCGTGACAATGACTCAACCATGTTATCTTTGATAGTCAGGGAAAATTTATTAGGGATTGGGATGAAAATAATAAATTCTTAGTGATTTTCCATCAATATTCCAGAAGTTCCAAATCCATATTATTCTACACACATGTAATATGGGCCCATGAATTGTTGGAAGATGGTAGAATTGGGATTGTCTTTGAATTAATAGTGAATAAAGGTTTATAGCCTTTATAGTTATACCATGGAAACTTGAAACACACTTGATGGTGGTGTACAACATATGTGATTTCATCTCATTTGGAAGTCATCATGTATTATTTTTAAAGGTGTGGAATGAAGTATCCAACCCAAAGGTAACCATGTAAACAAACCAATTTTATAGAATTGTTGATGGTTTGTGGTTTTTCTTCTTAACATGTGGTTGAATGGAATATAGATAAGAAAATAATTATGGGTGATCTGTTTTGATAGGGATAACATTGATTGGACATAAACTTCCACTCATTTATTTCTTATGAGTTGGGATAGATCTAATATCTTTTTGAGTGAAACAGTATATTCTATTTTTGGGTAGTGGTATACCACATTTTTTAGAGAAAATACCTTTCATAGTGAAGGAATATGATGGTGTGTTGATCTCCAAATCAGATTATTTGTTGAATTATTGTTTTTCCATTGATAGTTTCCTGTTAAAGTATGAAATATTTTATATTAGGGGGGATATAGTATTCTAAAAATTTATTAGTTGACACTTAGCTCAAATTTTATTTTTCAATGTCTCGAGACATTTCTAGGGGTAAAATTTTAAATTTACCCTAGAAGTTGGCTTGATAAAAAATTTATGTGTTGTATTGATCTCAGGGTGTGGGGATTATCCCTAGGTTACATTTTGGTTGAATTTTGAGAATTTTATATTTTGAATGAGATTTTATCTTTATTTAAAAATTAGTATATATCACATGAGCTTGAATGAGGTGCAATAATAGAAGTTTTTAATGTCTAGACCTTAGGTGTTTTTCTATGATTAATTTCAATATGAGTCACTTGGATATGGAAGAAATAGGATCATTACAATCTATTGATACTGATATAATAAAAATAAAATATTATTTTTAAATTTAAGTGCATGTATTTTTAGAGAATAGATAATATCTCATAACATGAATATTAGATGGATAAACTGAGGTTGTGGTTACTCCTGAAATAAGGTTTTTACCCTTATAGTGATGTGTGTTTCTATTTCATTGAGTCTCATGACAGTTACAACCAATGGGCGAGGTAAATGTAAGAAATGAGAAATTATTTAAATAATTTAGGTAATTCATTGCATATTAAATTATCTTATTTATTCCTGGCTGTGATTTTTTCCCTTTGGATTACTAGATTTTTCATTTACATGTCCCTATGGAAAGCGATTTGTGGAGAGAATAGGGATTGTCATTGACCACAATGTAGAATCAGATGATCGAGAGGATGTTTACATCAATATTGTTGATCCACCTTGCAGAAATGACAACATCATCAAATCAATGACCATAGTGTCTTAACCTAATAATTAATATATATACAGTTTCACTTTTCTTCCTGATTTCTTGATTAATTACGTGGAAATGAAATTGGATGGGTTATTCCAGGTTAATTTTTAAGGGAAAAATGTACACTATGGGTGTTTTCTTTTCCTTTTTTTCTTTTTTATGGGTTATGGTTTTTTGGAATATGGGATGACCGAACATCAATTGAAATTAAATTTGGCCATAAAATAAGGAACATTCAATTCATTTTCTAGTCTCCAACTGAGTTTAGAAAAAATTACGTTAACCACTTATATATATAATGACAAAAAAATATTTTTTAATATATTATTTTTTAAAATTAAAATTTATTTTTTTGTTATGTTTTGTTATATATTCATAAAAAATGTTAAATTGTATATAAATTACTAATTTTTTATTCATAATTACCAATATTTAAGTAATTCTATAATATAACTAAAAACCTCACCCATGACACACTTTGGTAGCGGATGAGACCTTGACGTCACTGATTAAATCTTCATGTGGATTTTAGTTTAACTTTTACAACATTCTATTAATAATATATAAATAATAATAATACATAAATAATAAGATATACATAAAATGAAAATAATTATAATAAATCATCATTAATATATATAAAAAATAATATTATAAATTATGAAAATAATAATATAATTAATATAATTCATAATTAATAAAAAATAATAATTAATAACTTATAGGGATATTATTACTCCATAATGAAATTATTGATTAATAGTAATATTTATATAATAATTAAAAATTAATATTATGATTAGTTATATAATTAATAATTAATAATAATTAAATAATAAATATTAACAATTAACAATAATTATAATTAATTATATATAATAATTAGTAATAATTAATAATACTCATAACATTTAATCATAATTAATAATAATTAATGGTAATAAATTAATAGTTAGAATAAATTTATAATATTCAAATAATATTTGATAATAATTATTAATAATTAATAATTATTACTAATTACTAATTACTAATTAATAATTATAATTAAATATTAATGAATATTACTTATTTTTTGACAATTTTTATATTATATTATTAATTATTAATTATAATTTATTAATTATTATTAAATATATTATTAATTTATATAGATTAATATTATTTATTATTTATTATTAATTTATAATTGGTTAATTATTTTATTAATAATTACTATTTAACAATTCATAACTAGTAATAATTATTTATAATTAATTATTAATTATAATTAGGTATTAATTTTTTATAATTAGTAATAATTTCAAGTTAATATAAATTAGATAATAATAATTATTCATTTTTAATCGATGGTTCATACCGGTTTGAGGGGGAACCCCTTTTATTAAATAAACGAAACAAATATTTTTCATTAGGTAATGGGAAAACTAATACATGGCATGTATTCCCATAATCCATTAAAGCCCAACACATCTTGTCATGTAGGTTATGACCTATAGTTCTGTATGTGTTCCAATGAACCCAACCATGCATCTGTACTTCCTAGAATCCCTTCCACACTAAAGACCATGGACCAGGTCCACTTGGTCCACACCCCTAGTCATGGTCAACTTCTATATCATTTCCTTGCCTACACTATTCCACACTTCTATCTTTCGTAACACCCCTGCCTTTGTTTCTCTTATCATGCTTGTTGTCTTCTGCAGATAATGGTTAGGACTCATGGTCCCCACATCAATCACTATCAAAGCCTTGTTTTAAAACTTTTTTTTACCACATGAATTGGATATCCAATTCCTGAAATCCTATGGGAGAACTGTATAAATCATCACAAATGAGGTAGTTGGGATTTGATCACCAGACCAAGAAGATGAAAATCAGAATCTGCAGCTAACTAAGCTACAAATTGATTGCATAACGTGTCTATGGGTTACACTTGACACCCAATAGGGTCTTAGACCATGCCAAGATAACACAATAGGTTCCCAAAATTGGAAATGGATTTGAATCGCATTGTTCATAATATGCACCGTGACTAAATCTGGAAGGATATAAGCCTATGCTAGTTGTCAAGGAGAGAATGGGGTATAAAAAACGAGTAACAATCGACTAATACCCCAATGAACAAATGTGTGTATGGGTTATTTCAGACTCCCAACAGGGCCCAGACCAAGCCCATAACACACCACACATTCCTTAGTTGGGTAATAGCTTTGAATCACCCTATTTATAAAAACCACACTGTCTGAGTTTAGAAAAGCTAAATTGAATCCCACATGGAAAATCTATAAGGGATGTCATGGTCCTATCCATTATAAATGGGTGTCTTAGGTGAATTTTTTAATTATATTTTGGAATTACATAAATTATGACAATTCTTAATAAAAAATAGTATTTTAAAAACTTTTTAAGATATTTATTATATATATAGAAAAAAACTAAAAATAAGTTTAAAAATAATAAAAACTTAAATCTAATTTTTATTTCATTATATATATATACATGTATTTAAAAATAATTTTATTTAAAAAAATCAGGAGTATAGTGTTAGATTAATTAAGTCACTCCACCTAGACCATCCCATATTCTAAAAAAACCTAACCTAGAGAATTTTAAAATTAAAATAAAAGATAACATAAACCAAATTTTTCCCATTTTAATTCATTGGATAGGTTTAAGATTATTCTAAAAACCACCATTGCTATTACCAAAATTTATCACATTTTAGACCATGAGCTATGATATTTATTGGATATAAATATGTTTTTCTAAATTATTTTTGATAGTGCATATTTATGAATCAAAGAAGAGAGAGTATGTGATACTTATTCTCTCTCAAGGATTTAGTAAGCATAATAGTTCCCAGACTATTATATTGGAATATTACAAGATATATACATTGATATGTATGAATAAAAAATAGGTTTTGATTATCATGATGATTTATAGAAAAAAAATTCATGGAAATGATATTGAATTCTATCTATCACAATTGATGGAAGATTTGAAATTTCTATGGGAGGCATGTATTATATTTTTTGATGGAAATATAAATTATTGTCTTCCTATTATATAAAAATAAATGTTCACTATAAAATCCATTCCAACATATAGAAATAAATCAATATATTTTTTTAAGGGACATAAATATTTTCAAATTTTCTATAAAGAGACTTCACATCATAAATTTTAAAATGGTATAAAGATAGTGTAAAAGGGTTGTCAAAGATTTTTTGAATGAGTCACATTTAATGTTGATAAAAAAAATTTAATTTAATAATTTATATGAGTATAATCCCCCATAACCATTTCCAACAAAATAATTATAGAACTTTGTGAAAAACATCAATATTTCATTGTGTAAGGAAAAAAATAAGGTTCAAAAAAAAATTAATTGAAATAAATTTTCCAATATATTAGATAAACATATTTATTATTTTTAGAGGTAACACATAACGTTGATATTATTAATGTTGATAGCTTGATCAGACCAATTTTATACATAAAAGGAAATACAAAATATGGATTTCATGGAAAAATAGAATTGATATCTATGAGAGTATATTTTTATTTGACTCCATATATAATTGGAAAATAAACATATTTACCTAAGTTATGTCACACATTTATAAAGAGTTAACTAATTAATTTCTTTCAATTTATTTATTATTCTAAAATACATAGTATGTAATCATTAAATGTAAAAAATGACGTTTCAAAGAAGTATTTTATGTTTATATGCATGAGATATCTTGAATATCAAGTTTGGAAGAAACAACTATTACTAGTTTCACTGTATGGGATATTTTTTATGCATATTAGAAAATTTATCACAATGTTTTCCTACTTATTAAATTTCAATTTATAAGCAATTAATGCATCCACATTTGGTCAATTTATTGAATAATGAAATTTTCGTCATAATTTTTCAATGGAGGTATTTTTAATCATAATAGTTTGAAAGAAAAGCCAATCTAATTATTAATTTATAGTAATTGATAATGTTATGTGGGCATTTATATTTACATTTCATGTATCATTTAGAATGACATATTGAACATTCTAAAGAGATGTGTCAAAAATTCATGTCAACCAAAGGCCTCTATTGTTCAAAAATATATACATCGAAAAAGGTGGTTTAGTTTTACATTGACTACATGATTGAAGTAGATAAAGTTAGTCTCATTATTTCTCATTATCTAAATGTCAATAATGAATTTAAGGGGATCCATGGATAAAAAATAATGTTAAATGTATGTGGTAGATTGATGCATGAGAACATATGCATTTTGATTGAAATAAGAAATGATAAAACATATATATGACTAAATATTTCTGTATTCATAGTATGTTATTTGAAAATAAATGAAAAATGCTTTATGAATGAGTATAAAATAAATAAAATTCATGGCTTAAGGAGAAAATAAACATTGACTAATCTATATCAAAACCATCGTAGTTATAGTCAAGGGACCATGTTCTAATGTGATCACATGGTCCAGTTTTGGACTTAATGTGTACACATTTTAAATAAAGAATTAAGACAAAAAGAGTACCATTGAAAGTAGTGAAGTAATTATTAATTATAATTAAAATTATTCTTCAAGTGAAAAATATAAAACATACTTTCTAAATCAACTACATATATTTTACTTGTTGAGGATACATGAAAAATGTATTTTATTAAAATTGGGTTAATATTGTTTAAGTGTAATTGGTTTTATAATAAATATTGTGTAGAAAATGATAAATTTAGAGTAACACTTATTTATTAAAATGATATAGGTTTAAATAAGAACTATCTAACATGGATACACAAAGAGATCATATTTTTCTATTGACCCATATAATGATCAATCATATATAGTTTTTCAAGAGAAAATATTCATTTAGCTAATGTGGATATCGATGATTTTATAGAATTTTGTGATATTTATTAATATATTACATGATTACCTAAGGATAACAATGACAATAATCTAATCCTTAAAAAATTATAATGTATAAAGGCCATGGGAAAAAACTTCATTTCTCTCATAATTTTCGTGTAAATATCTATATATTATTTTTTAAGAAACTTACACATAAACAAATATTTTTTATTTAAAATTTATATTTAAATATATATTTTTTTTTTATCATTTCAATCAAGTTTTAAAATAATTTGTATATTTATTAATATTACTTGAACATTTTTTTTGTTGAAAATGATTCACAGCCTTGTTTTCTTCTAACATTTTATTTATATTCACCATTTTCTGGTATACAACTTTCATTGACTATATTAGTTTGAAAAAATATATATAATATTATTTTTATTGTGAAAAAAGAAATTTTGTACATCTAAGAATAATTTAATTCAAATCAAGCACATGTACATATAATTAATAATTCCAAGATGTTAATCATTTCCCATATTTTTGTATTAATTTTTATATTCATCAGTGTCGGTGACATAATTTCTTGTTAGAGAATCATAAAATAATAGTTTATTTTGTGATTATTTATTTATATTAATAATTTTTAGTTTTCCACCTTTCTTAAGTGGTATTAGTTAAAAAATATGAAATTTTATTTATATTATGAACTATTAAATTTTTTATTTCTAAAATTCATTTATTTTAATCAAATATGGGTATATATAATTTCATTAAATTAGAATAAATATATTTAAATGATGGATATTTGGTGATATAAAACATTATAATGTTAATTATACTTTTATTTATATATATACATACATTAATTAAATTATTTAATGAAAATAAACATCTCTTTTTTGAAATTATTTATAGCATATCATTATCTCTATAAAATATTATACCCAAATTTGTGTGATATGTGATTATAAATTTATCAAAAACTTAATTTTATGATGGGTAACATAAGTTTCAAATAAAATTTGATAATAATTATAACCCATAATGCCAGACATAATGTAGTTTAGAAGTTTCATGGCCATCCAGATTCGATTAATGATTATTATATTATATCGTTTTGAAGGATAATTACTAAGATGATGAAAGACCTGTTTTGGGACTTTGTAACAATAAAATACCTCAACTAATTTATTAAATTTTCCAAGGTCTCAAGATATATATTTCTTATGACAATCAATTATTTATTCCATTATAGATGACATTTAACTTTTTAAGATGATGGTATCTAAGAAGAGGTGGATATAATTGATAAAAAATAAATAGAGATATTTTTAGTAAAAGTTGACTTCAATTTATAGTTGTTTTGGAATTAATATATTGAAAATAAAAGCCTCAAATATTGGTCTTTAGATACAAATAAATCAATTTTTTTTCTCTAGCCGACTTGGGGAATCTTTTATATAATGATAAATTTTTTTATAAAATCATTTTTAAAAATTATTTTTAATAACATGATGTCTTATTCACCAAGATATATAATCATAGAATGTATACCCTCATAAATTGTAATGTTGAGGGTATTATTTACTAGATTAAGAAATTTTTATTGAAACATTGGAAGAACTAAGAGCTAAATATTTTATGGGATTAAAATATGTTTAATTCGGACATACAACTGCACCCACTAGCCAATAAAGTAGTGATCCATAAATGTTTTGGTCAAGACATAGATAAATTTTGAGCTTTCAAAGTTTCAATTCCCTATCATGGGTAAAATGGTAAATTTATAAATGTATCTGGCCATAAAAAACATTTTTAAGGGTCTTTAAGATCTTGCGACATGGTTTTAGCAATTTTGATAAATTTTTTTAGAATTTCAATAGTTTTAATTTCATGGGATATTTTATATTTATTTCAAAATAAATATGTATCATGGGATCCTTGAAAGGCCCAACAACCATAGTATTTAATGTATAAACCTCAAAGAATATTTCTTAGAATAATTTAAGTATAAATAATTCTATCATTGAGGAAATTAAATCACTATATGGGATCAATAATAATATAATAAAAAATAATTTTTTTTTCCTAAATCTATGTTTGGGGAATTTATATGAATGGATTATGTCTCATGAATCATATCTTTGAAAAACAAATCTGATGTTATGGTTAATTATAAAATATGGTGTCTATACTATGAATAATTTAACTTTGAATTTCATTGGGTCCTATGTTAGTTAACAATCATGGATGGAGTTAGAGGAATAATGGGAAAATTAGTTTAATTAATTAATTAATTAACTGAAACATAAAATTCACCCATTTAATCTAGGAAAAGAGTTTCTTCCCAGGTTTGAATACATCATTTCATTGAAATAACGCTTTTGGCATAGAGGTGAAGATATTAGGCATTTGTTTCAATAATGATTGAAATTCAAAGGATTGAGAGTGGGTTTGAGATAACTCTTTGATCAACCATGTGGAAACAACAATAGAATCAAAGAGATGGTTGTTTAGTCATGTGGTATAGATCCTTTTTTGAATTATTTCATCATTCTAAATGATTTATTGATTAATATTTTTTCATCAAATTGGAATGGATTATTCTGTATGTATTTTAATCCTTTTTATTCATTTATGATAATTCTCAAAACCTTATTAATAATATCCATCATGTGGTTTGAGAATTATTTAAATTTTCATAGGATATTCATTTTATAGAATGATTTATTTATAACTTTTTTGGTTTTGAAAATTGATCAATTTATGAAGAGTGAGGATATTATACTCCTTCCCTTGTGTTACTCTCTCTCTCTCTCTTTGTATCTTCTTTAAGGAGAAAAGACTATTTTCCTTGGGGTTGTCCATCAGTGATGACGTCGGTCAACCAAAAAATTCAATTAGAGGAGACTACTGTGTGTTGAATTTCTTGATGGGTGAGGCATGGAGAAATTGGGCGGCATCATGGTGGGTCACTAACCATGGACAGATGTGGATTAGTCAATATTCGTGGGTATAAGATGATATAGAGGTGAGTATGTGGTTGGTTTGGGTAGGTGTAATGTTCTAATAGGAAGCCTCCCGAGTATGAGGCTAACCAAGGTTTTATTAGATGGAGAAGAAAATATAATATTATTAAAATGATAATACTAGATAATGGGGATATTATGGATGAACCAGGGGTATCTCATAAAATTTCATTAGCCACACTACTATCATTGAGTGGGATTATGTATATATGTACATCGATCTGAGGGGAAGGGGCTATATTGAAAATAAAATAATAAAAATTTCATGGGTATGGTTTCAGAAAACCTTATCCCCTCCCATTATATATATAAATTTACATCATCTAAAAAATGGATGTGTGTTTTAATGAAGATGTGGTTTAGTGGGATCCCCTTGATGCATGAATTTGGTGGGGATAGAGAAAGGAGTGCATAATTAAACACCGAGACAATGATTATAATGTTTTTAATATTAATATCAATGATGATATTGTTATTATTAATGTCATTTTTGTTATTGTTGTTGTTTTTGTTGTGGTTTTTGTTGTTTTTTTGTATTTTTTTTTGTTTTTATTAATGTAAATTCTTGTTTTGTGGGTAATTTTTTTACCGAGGAATGGGATTTATGATCTATTTGGGCCATTGTGATCCTGGATTTGAGATGAAAATTTCATTTCCACTCTGTGTTACATAATCCTACTAGAGTTATATATAACAATAATAATAATAATAATCATATTATTATTATTATTATTATTTCCCTCATTTCAGTCATATTTTATTCATACGAACTTGATTTCCAAAATCATATGTGGCATCTGGACTAAGACATCGATATTAATGATTTAAGACACATATTTTATACATAAATATAACTCATGGAATAGGTTATGGGTCCCATAACATATCTTATATTATTTTCGATATAATGAAATTAATTTTTCCCATTAGGTGATAAAAGATGGATCTAGTGTATAAATCATAACATTTTAATCATCTAGTTAGGGTTAGGTATCTGATTCTATATACAAGGTGTGTGTTCCAATATTTTAATTTAAAATTTGGAAAGGGTCAAGTATCCCTTCATGAGGCCCAAGGTTTTGATCATTTATCCCTTCCTTCCCTAGGTAGGTTCAAGTATCCAACATCCATCACATTCGGTGTGTGATCCCAAACATATGATACAATATATATTGGGTCGTGTATGCCTCTTATCTGAGGGTGTGATCTTCTATTAAGAGTTTTATTCCTTTATATTATATTTCCCTTATCATTATGTGAGGTGTGATCTAACACGTGTATTAATATCGCAATATATAAATCAAGAGATCGTGTGACAATTATGAGAATATTTATGATTTTAATTTACAATCTGTTAGCACATGCTATGTAGGTAGGAGTGTATGTCTTAGGGTTGATAAGAATACCCTTCTTGAATTTTTGTGATATTGTTTTAGTGGATGTATGTGTTATATAAAATTAAATATGATTTTCACTCTTCAATACCCCACATGTTTCCACTGAGATATGGTATGAAGCCATCTATCAACTACATGCCTTATAGTCTTCCCAATGATAAATGCTTCCTTTTTTTCTTATTAAAGACTATATCTCAAATTATTATTCATTATAATTCATTCAATTACTATTATTAAAAAATATGTAAAGTAACATGGTATTATTGTTTCCCTTTTTTTCTCCTATGGGACACTGTCACACCAAGAGTTTAGTTGATTATTTCATTGTGATTTAATTGTGGTTATATATCATCCTACTAGGTATGTTTATACCCCCCCTTCATGGGATTTACTTCCACACATATTTTTTCTTTGGATATTATGAAAAGGTTTGGTGGTGGGATATTAAATTGTAGAGTCAATGTTGTTCATTCGATGTTGACGTATGTTTATGCTTAGTAGTGTATTATTGAGCACTGTGATTCATGATAGTGGTCATAAACATTGTTTCTAAATTATAATACAATATCTTATACAAAATAGACAATCTCATTATTAGTTTATGTTTTTGGGACTTTTATTACAAATTGTTTACCTTCTATATATCTAGTGGGATATATTTATATTCATTTTCTTCTATATGAATAATATACTAATATATATATATACACCCCATGGGTACTTCAGATTATGAAGTTCATTGGAGATTTATTTTTTATTTTTTGGTATAGGTTAATGCCTTGTTTATTGTTTGATTTGACTTCTCAATGGTAGTCCCAACCCCATGACCTATTGGAGGCCTACATGGGGTGGAACTCTCAACATACCACTTTCTCATGTGGGGCCATAGTGAGTGAGGTCATGTTAGAGTGTCATCAAATTGATCATTTCTAATGAAGGAAATTAGAGTTATTGTCATATAGAGACAAGTTTGAGAATATAGGGAAACAATATTTAGTTGTTATTAAGTTCAGTTATCAGACTACATAGAATAATAGAGTTGAAAAATATATTTTAACCAGGACTCACATAGCCTGTTAGTTGTCTTATATCACTAAAATATCATTGAAGTATATAAGTAAGTTGGTATAAGCATTATGTAGTGCATAATTCTGATCATTAATGTGACAAATATTTTAGCACATCTAGATACATTTTACACCTAAATATTTAATCCTATTGAATGAAGGATTCTCCTTACTGATAGATATATTTTCTCAAGGGCAGGGTTGTGATGAGAATATACATATTCATAGGACACTCTATAATGATTATTGAGCAATGGTGCATTTTTTCCCTGAAAGTTTATTGATATATATCTTTACCATGAATTGTAATGAAGTTTCTCCCCCATTTTTCAATGAAAATATCTTCTTTAGGGAGGTTTTTAGTCCCAATAAAGATGATGAGACTACATGTAGGCTGTTTGTGTTATGTGTGTTTCGATAAAAGATACCTCATGGGTTTCCACAAAGATCCCAATCCTTGAGTGATGGAGTATTTCATGGAGTTTGAGACTCATGTTTCTATATAGATTAGGATCTCATTAAATTGATGGAAAATAAACCATTAATACCCTACATGACTTAGTATTCAATTTGTGCAAGATTTTTTTTCTCCAACTCATAAAAGGACTTCTATACTAGTAATACAGTTTGAGTCTTTGTTTAAAATAGAGTTGTGACTTAGGGATATGGGATAATCTTAAAGGTGCTATGACTATATCTAGGAACACATAGATACCCATTCACCAATTTACGATTTATTTGTTCATGTTTTTCAATAGAAATTATTCATTTTTTAGTGTCATATATCGAACTCTATGAGGGAGATAACATCGAGATATGATAACACTCAATAGTAGGTCCATTTTCCTATTTAGGAGATATTTAGTAGTAGTGTCTATGGTGTGAGATATGAGGAATTTAGAAATCTCTATGAAACTATCCCATCATCATTACCATGGGTTAGTTCCTATTAGTTATTGATAAATGGGATTCAAGGTTTATGAAAGGGTTGTTTGAGTGATGGTTTTAGTATTGATTAATTAGATATAATTCATAGTACGAGTTTTTCCATCTCAGTATGGACCCCCATATTGGGTGGAATTGCCATGGGATTCACATATTGCATCAATAAAACCTTAGGTTATACCTTTAAGGACAATATAAAAGTGTATTATCTTTCAGTATAGAATGTAATTCATGTTTTTCTAGGTTAGGTGATAGATTGAATCTTTCTTAGTATTAGTCTGTGGGAGAGATTTTTAGGAATTTTATGAAACATCCCTAATATCACCATGATGGTATAGGTTGGGTATTGAAATTTCCTGGTGTGGGATCTTGATTCATGGATTAGTATTAGAATTTGTGATGTTTGACCCATCGTGTATGATGAGATCAGAGTTGTATAGTAATGGACTGGGAACTAAAACTCTTATTGGAGAAATTGAGTCTGAATATTAGTGGAGGCTCTTATATAGCTCATTGTAGATTAGTTTATACATATGTTGAGGGAGGTAAACACATAGTTCTGACATTTTATTGATAATAGTGGTCCCACACTATTTCCTTATGTGAGTTTACCACAATTTTGATTTTGTTTTAGTAGAATATTATGACTGAGCATCCTTAGTTGGTAGTCCATACAGATTTTCATGAAGGTGGGGAGCACATCACTCATATTTCCAATAGATAATATTAATTTTCCTTGGTTTTTATGGTGGACATAGACATGGAAATAATAAGAGAATACAACCCTAGTGGTGCATGGTCCTCATCCTAGTATTCAAAAAAGTAATATATTGAAGTTAACCTCTACATGGGAACTCAATGTATGTGGAGGAGTAATATTTTTTCAGAGAGTTTATGCATGTTGTCACATAGAAAAGTTATTTATTGGGGTCTAAATCCAATAAAGTAGGGTAACATGAATGGTCAGGACTATCCAATTCGAATGATGGTGGATTTGGTAACCAGATGGGAATTGGTGTGCTGATGATATGTTAGTAGATGATAGTGTGGTATATGATTTGATCATCTATAGCTTTCTCAAAATGAGTGACAATGACTCAGCCAAGTTATATTTCAAAGTCAGAGTATTTTTTTGAAGATTTTTATGTGAAAATGAAGATCTTATGGATTTTGAGCTGAGATCCAGCACTAATCATCATAATCACTAAAAAATTGTGGTGATAAATTGAGGGACTTTATTCAGTACTAGCTAAAAGATCTAAAAATGGTAATCTTTATCAGTGCTAAAAAATAGTAAAACTGTACTTTTTTTATAGTGCTTTTTATACCACTGATAAAGGGAGTAATGAATAATTTAATATATATATAAATATTCATTTATTTTTTTAAAATTATATATGTAAAAACAATTATATATATTTAAATATAAAATTAAAATTTGATTTATATGACTATATTATAAAAAAAATCATTATCAATATTATATTCATTATTTTATATGTAAAAAAATTATAAAATTTATATTAATCAGTAAGAATTTTAGATAGTATATTTATATATATTAAAAAAAAATTTATATAAAAATATAAATAAAATATATTAATATTTTGTTTAATCAATTATATAAATATATAAATGAATGTATTTTTTTAAATTGTAACAACCCAAACCCCAATAGCCCAATGTCAGTGGTCATTTTATTATAATGGTATAGATACAAGAGATCACATCCCCAAGGAATGATCAGTTTATTAGTCTTGAAGAAACAAGATACATACATGATTACCTTATTACATTGGTAATTAAACATTGTACATAATAATTGAAAAATAAAATACTTCCATAGTAATGATTCAAATACCTCATCTTTACAAAATAGAGAAGGAAAAGAAATAAAATGGTGAGATCAAATCCTCAGTAAAGGTTATATATAGTGGAATCATGAATAAAAAATAAGTGAATCATTATCAATTAGACAAAATAAATATTTCATGAATAATAACTAAAAAGTACAGGCCATAAATAAACTGACAATGTATATGTATCAATAGATTTTTTTCATAGTGAAAATACACTGGATAATGATAACTAATTATTGAGGAAAATACTTAATTATTATACATCTTGTATGTACCAAACAAATCATCATATAGTTAAGACGGTTTAATTCTGATGGACATAACCCATCTGATTCAGCTTAGAAACAACCCCATAGGGTTTTTCACCAACTATTTTGTCTCATGAGACAAGTTTATGCATCAAGGGGCTATAAAGGGCCCCTACCATCACTGAAAATATTAATATTTCTTCATAAATATATTTAATTCAATAATAATATGCCTTATAAATAACTATATTGAGTAGATGATACATATTTTTCAATATTTCCCAGTTAAAACAACATCCAAAATATACACCGTATGTAAAATGGTATACCAAAAAGAAAATAATCAAATCCATGATAAAAGAATATAAATATTTAATAAAAATATAATTAAAAAAATGAAAAATAATATCAACGGGTAAGTAGATACACCAACTAAAAATTATTAGGTGCACAATAACAATTAATTCTCAATGAAATAGAAATAGATATAAAGTCTCTTTCCTTATATCCCAATGTATTCTACACTTGATCATAAGGAAGAAGATAATTAGATTAAATACAGTAATTAATTACATTAAAACGTTTTCTACATGTATTTAATTTATTATAATTTTTTTAAGTCCATTTACGGCCTTCTTGATTTTTGATGTGTTATAATATACACTTTTATTATTCAGGAGCATTCGTTTCCTTATATTTCATGATCGGTATACTTATACTTGTATATGGATAATCATTTAAAATGAGAATAGTTGTCCAAAATTGAAATTATATGATGTTAATGAAATTACATAATATTAAATGGTTATATATTTTATTCAGTTATATCGTATGAGGATGAATCATTATATGAAATGTTAGTAATAATTGTTTAGATTATTGTGGCATTTTTTTGATCATCCCAAGCATGTTTTTTCTTATGAATTAATATTATGTATATATACTGGTTAAATAATATTAAATATGTTTTGATACATATAGTATATTCAATTATAACCATAATTTTTTATGATGATACATAGATGTAGAAATGAAAAACAAAAATGCATCCTCCACAAAGCCGGTAAATCAGCCCCTCATGGATGATGTTTTTATTTTTTGAATAAAAAGGGGAAGATAAGGGATTTTATGATGGATTTTATATTAACATGATAAAATTATAGTATACATAAGATACTGGATTTATAATTTTACTTTTACCTAGGAGGTGACGATATAATAAAAGGAAATAAAATAAAAGAAATTGAAAGGGGTGGAAAAATGATTTAGCTCTTGAATTCTTCTCCTTGAAAACCTACTTAATAGACTAGAAAATTGTATTTTGATTATACCAATAAGACTATAACATGTGATAGAGTTTGGGGAGAGTACATTTATATAAATTGTGAAAAATTTAGGGTTTTAGAGGTGTGAGGAGACAATGTGGTGAGGGGTGGTATTTATAGTGTAAGAGATGTGTGTTTTTTTAATATTTTATTCATATGTTTATTATTTTGACCCAATACATTGAATAGATTTTGAATTATCAGATAATATATTAACAAATTGAAATATAGTTCATTATTATATACTTAAATCAACTATACATCATCTATGACTCAATGATTCATATATTTAGCTTATACTGTATGTTATTGTATTTCACAATTCACCCAAAAATTCAAATATTTTAAAAAAATATCAATAATTTACCTTAACAATTTTTAGATATGTATAATTAAAATAGAAATTACATTTAATGAAATTAAAAAAAACATATGTAAATGAAAAATTTAATTTTTAATTAAAATCATTATTTTCTAAATAAATAGAGATTTTAATATTATAATATATTTTATAAAACTTTTTGACATTAATTACGGTCTCAAAAAAAATATTTTAATCAGAAGACCACAAAATATTAATTTTTTAATACAATTATTAAAATAAATCATATTTTAAATGATTATATTCATTATAATATTGAAAATAAAAATTTCTATTTTATAAAAATATCAACAGTTATTTAAAATTTACTAAAACATTTACATACATAAAGTATGATATAATTCTACATTATTACCATTTATAAGATTCCAAAATTTTATTTTTAAATTTATAGATAATTTTACTATTACAAACAAAAATATACTATCAATTATAATGAAAACAATAGTTTTATAAAAAATAGGATTTTTCACTATTCACTGAAAAATAAATATTTTCAGAAAAATATCAAAATTTCACCTTCAGATAATTTTAATATTAAAATTTTTTAAAATTAATTTTATTTTAATATATATAATTTTTAAAAGTGTTAAAATTTATATTTAAATCAAGGGATCCATTAAAATGTGTTAAAACTACCTTTATAAAAATATAGCATTTTAATGCGTATAATTGGATTCATTCTTATCTTTTGACTATAAAATCCTTTGTATCAATTTAATAACACTTGATTAATTATATAATATATAAATTTAATAATACTATTCAATCCCTCCAATTTAACAGTTAGGCTGTATTGTTCATTATAAAATAAATATCTTAAATTGTATATCATTGTCTGTTTTAGCTTGGTGTTGTGTGAAGCATATGATATCAAAGAAAATTAATTTAAGAATATAATTATAAAAAAATATTGGGGGTTTTACATTCCAACCTCCCTAAATAAATAGTTTCCTCTCAATTTGAAATGTACTTTGAATAATCAAATGTTGATACTTAAAATATCTTGTATTGGAAACCCACCTTGAAAATAGGGTTAATAAAATATCCACTTAATTAGACTGTACATAAAATGAGAGTGTAACAAAAAACTAGGATTTTTGGTAGGAAATCATTTTTGTAAAGCTATATCATGGATGTATAAGATAAATATAACTATCAAGTTCTGATATAGAGTGATATAGAACATGGTTATTAGAATGTTAATCATTAGAAAACCAAATATCATGTGATCTGTAAAAGACCATTTATTTCCCTGAAATAAAAGTAAATAGATAGATTTTTTGTTCCAGAATATTTTTCCTAGAGTTGATGAATTCTTTAAATATTCATATATATACTTTAGAAAATAAACATACTTGATTACTTTACATTTCATAAGTATAATTTCATCATTTGGTTGGGCTTCGATCTATTTTCACTTTATCCCTTACACTTGGAAATGAATGTTCAAGATGAATTTTTCATATATGAAGAAATTTTAATTAATCATATGTTTCTTTAGTCATTCTATCAACATTTAAATGTTTACTAAAACAAAGAAGTTCAGTAAATGTTATCAATGAATAATAATTTCTGATGTTTGACATGATTCATTCAACAATTAGTTAATCTTAAGACCCATCTAAAACAAGTTTTTCTAAATTCAATGACTAAAAATTTTGAAGGGAGATTTCTAAATTTCATAAATAAACTTAACATAACATTCCCAAATAATGTATCATTTATTTTCATATTCCAAATATGTTAATACCATAATCTCATTTAAACCCTTATAAAACATGCATGCTTCCAATAGAAAAATCTCAGGTTGTAGAATATATTTCTTAACTCAAAACATCTAATAATTCTTGCATAATGCAAACCATCCAATCACTAACCACCTTAATGGTCTCCAATATTATCCTATAACCATCTATTTATCATTATCTCATCATCTAGAACGTATTAAGGGTTATCCGTCCCAAGAAATGTGTTTTCAAGAAGATCAACTTACAATAAAATAAATTCTCTTGATTATTAGTGTTATTCATCACATGTTTCCAATTTCTAAAATAAGATTTATTATACTGAAATAATTATATATCTCATTATTATTATAACCATAGTAATATTGACAAAATACTCAAATTAAATAATTCATGTATTAAAAAATAATAATATCAATCATTCCTCTTTGTCTGTAGTAGTAGTATAATCCAGACTATGATCTATTATCCTTTTTTGGTGTATATTCATTTCATGCATGAGACATTTATTTACATAGTTCCCCACCTCCTTACAGTTGAAGTACTGAAAACTGGAAAATTATATCCTTTCCTTACAAATCATGAGAATGGTTTCCTTTTTCTCCACACTTAAAGAGAACTCCATTTCCTCTTAAGAATATACCAAGGTGTTTCCTTCCATAATTATCACATTGGGTAAAATAAAACATTCCATTCTTCTAATTATCTATATTTTTTTAAGATGTACTATTCTCCTCTTTATTACCTTTGAATCAATAAAACTTGGTTAATTAATTTTCTATATGTTTAAAACATCATATTATTTCCTAAAATTATGAAAATATTTGGAAGACTACTACACTTAAAAATACCTGCTTAAACCCATTAAATAAATGATCACTATTACTCTTTTAATTATGATCATTAATGTGGTTCACATTCCATCCACTAGGTGCCATTTAAAAAAATGTCATACACTATATTAGACAATAACTTTACGAAACATAACTTATAATCCCAAAACATGTGAAATACTTAAACAGAATTGAAAATTTTACGAGTGGATAATCTCATAATCATAAACATGGATTATTTGGGGACATATTTACTCTTAAATATATCATAATAGTTTGTAAATAAAATGGGATTATCCTAAGAATATCCCCTGATAGTGTCACATCAGGTGCACAGTAAGACCCATTGTCTTGTACTTCGTTATGTCGATTCAGGACCAACACACCTTATCAGTGTTGTTACCCCTAGGTACATCTATCCCAGAACCACGTCCACATCTAGTATTCAGACGTGTATGTATTTATAAAAATACCCACAAAATATCTGCCATAAAATAATTCTCAGATTTTATTCAATGATTATCCTCAATATCTATCATAGGGTTATGTCCCTTAACCTATGTTTTCTAAATCATGTTTCAAATGTTTCTACTAAATTTTTCCTGATACCAACAATAGAAATCTGGACCCTAGTAGCGTAGAGTTGGTGGATGTTTTATTACAATATAATTTTTACAATAGATCACATCCCCAAGTAATGATCAATTTAGTAGTATTGAATAATCTATATACATAAATGTTTCCTTTATTACATTGGTAATAAAACATATTATATAAAAAACTAAAATAAAATACTTCCTCAACACTTATTCATAGATCCCATATTCAAAACATGAGGATGGAAATATAATAAAATAGTGAGCTCAAATGCACAATAATTGTAAAATATAGTGGAAGAATGAATCAGTAATAGTTGAATCATAATTAAATATACACAATCAATATAGCATGGTGAATAATTAAAAACGAACACCATTAATAAACTATGAATGTAAACGTATCCATAGATTTTTTTCATAGTAAAATCACTATTGATAATGATAACTAAATAAAAAATAAAATAATTATGCATTGGACATCATGTATCTAAAACATGAAAAATCATACAATCAAGGATGTTTAAGTCTATGGGTAGTAACCTGGCTGGTTTTCTTAGAAACCAAAATAATGGACTCTTCTCTAACTATTTTGTCTAATGAGACCTATCAAGGAATAGAAGAGATATAACGGGTCCACCCATCACTGTAAATCCATATCATTATTCATACATAGATTTAATTCAAGAAAAATATACCTTATTAATATCTATATTGAGTAAAGGATGTAGATTCCTCAATATTTCCCCAATTAATAAATATATTCCATATACACAGCATATGTAAAATGTAATATGACTAAGATAATAATCATATCCACGATTTAAGAATATTTATATTTAATTGAAATATAATTTCAAATGAAAAATTATCTCAATAGGTTATTAGATACACAACATAAGAATGATTTGGTGAACAATAATAAGTAAGTCTCAATGAAATGGAAATTGAGACAAAGTCCCTTAATGTATGTCTGAATGTGCTCTGCACATCATCTTTATATCCTAAAAAATCATATTAAATCCATTGATATATTAATTCATTACCATTTCAAAATATATTTTATTTATTATAATTTTATTAAGATCATTAATTTCATTTTTTTATGATTTATAAGATTCAATTTTGTTGTTTTAGAGTGTGTGTTTCCTTTGTTTTCACGATCAATTTACTTGTATATATGTATAGAAAAATCATGGAAAATGAGAATAGATTTAAATACTTGAAATTATATGTTATTAATTAAATTAAAAATTATAACAATTTATATAATTTATTTATTTATATTTTATGAGGATGAATCATGAGATAAAATTTCAGTGATAACAATTTATATTATTTTAGCATTTTATGAATGTCACGAACTAGTTTTATCTTATAGACTAATATTGTGTATATATACACATTCTAGAATCCTAAATAAGTTCTAATTCATATATTATAGTATGTTTTAACCTTAAAAGTTGTTTTATTATCATAATTTAATGAGGAAATGAAAAAAAACTCATCGTCCATAGAGGTTGTAAATCAACACCTCATGGAGAATGTTTTCATTTTTTGATTAAAAATGGGAAGATGAAGTGTTTAATGATTTAATTTCTATTAACATAAGAACACTACATTATATTTAATACAATTAGGTAATAATTTTAAATTTTACATAATAATTATGAATATAACCATAATAAAATAAATTAAAATAAATTTGAAGTGAACAAAAAAGGGTTTACATCTTTAATTCATTTTGTTGAGAACCTTTTTGTGGGACTTAGAAATAATATTTTTGACATACCAGTAAGACCATAATGTGGGATATATTCATTGGATATGATATGGATATAAATATAAAAATATTCATGGATTTTTATGTTTGAGGATAAGGGGTGGTGAGGGGAGGTATTTATAATGGAGGACAGTGATGTTTTTTGAATATTTGATTCATTTGTTTATTATTTTGGCTCAAGACTATGCATAGATTGAGAATTTTCATCAAATATATTATATTAATGAATATTAATTTGATATCATGGTCTTAAATCAGCCATAAATCATTTATGAATCAATAATTCACGTATTTAACTAATATTTTAAAATACCATATTTCACTATTCGCCAAAACGATACTATATTTAAAAAATCCCAATAATCCATCAAAACCATTTTTGGGTTTTAGAATTTAAAATTGAAATATATTTATTGAAAATTATTATATATATATATGATAAAATTAATTTTTAATTAAAATCACTATTTACATGGAAAATTCCAATTTTAATATTATAACATTTTTTATAACACATAAAAAATTAATCAAGGAGTCATTAATTTTTCCTATAATCCTAATAAAAATAAATTAATTTTTGACTATATTTTATGAAAATAAATTTTATTTTAAATCATAATATTCATTATAAAAATGAAAATAAACATTTATGATTTATAAAAATATCAACACTTACATAAAAATTTCAAAAAAATTTATTCTATTATACTATGATAAAATTATATCATATTACATTTTGTAGGATTCAAAAATTTTATTTATAACTTTAGATATATGGTTACTATTCTAATAATAAATATACTATCAATTATAACAAAAACAAAAATTTTATAACAATCAAGATTTTTCACTCTTTATTAGAAAATAACAATTTTCAGAAAAATAACAAAATTTCACCCAAAGATAATTTTTACAGTCCAAATTTAAAAATTTTGTTTATCTTGATCAATAGAATTTATACAAGTGTTGAAATTTAGTTTTAAAACATGTGCTCCATTAATAGGCTGTAAAACTCGCTATATAAAAAAGTAGACTTTTAATTCGTATAATTGGATTTATTTTTATCTTGTGCCTATAAAATCCTTTGGATGAGTTTAAAAACACTTGATTAAATATATCTTATATAAATTTGATAATTCTATTCATTACTTCTAATTTAACAGGTAGGTTATAATAGTCGTTTTAGAATAATTATATTTAGTAGTATATCATTGTTTGTTTAAACAAGGTGTTGTGTAAAACCTATGTTGTCGAATAATATAAATTTAAGAAGAGACATGCTATAAAATCATGGGGTTTTACATAAATAAAGAAAATTTATATTTATATTTTTATATTCATATTATGTAATTTTAAATATACACATATATTGGTAGGTATGTGTATGCATTTGTATGTATGTGGATATATGTGGACATCTATATGTGCATGTATGTGTATCTTGTATGTGTTTATATAGGTTTTGTTGTGTGTGTGTGTGTGTGTGTGTGTTATATTCGAGCATATTTATGTTTACATATATGTATGTTTGTATGCATATATATGTGCGTATGTATGTTTATTTATAAGCATATGCATAGTGAGGTGTGCATGTGCATGTGTATGTGTTTTCATGTGGATGTACATGCATGTATGTGTGTATGTATGCATTTGTATACGTGTATGCTGATGTGTTTATGTATATGTATGTGTATGAATGTGTATGTATGTATATGTGCATATGTGTATATATGTGTATGTTTATGTAGAATGTGTAAGTTTTTTTATCATGTGTATGCATGTATATGTATGTTTATATAGGTCCATGCAAATGTATATAATTTCATTAATATGTATCTACATACATGTATGTAAGTGTATTTTTATTTATATTCATGTATGCGTATGTATGTGTATGTGTATGTGTATGTATATGTGTACATCTATGTGTATGTGTATGGGTATGTATATGAGTATGGGAATGTGTATGTGTATGTGTGTGTTTCTGCATGTGTGTGTGTGTGTGTATGCATGTCTGTGTATGTGTCTATGTATGTGTGTGTGCCTATGTATGTGTATGTGTATGTGAATGTGTATGTGTATGTGTAAGTGTATGTGTTTGTGTATGTGTATGTGCCTGTGTATGAGGATGTGTATATGTATGTGCATGTGCATGTGTATGTGTATGTTTATGTGTATGTGCATGTGCATGTCTATATGTATTTGTATGTGTATGTGTATGTGTATGTGTATGTGTATGTGTATGTGTATGTGTATGTGTATGTGTATGTGTATGTGTATGTGTATGTGTATGTGTATGTGTATGTGTATGTGTATGTGTATGTGTATGTGTATGTGTTTGTGTTTGTGTATGTGTTTGGGTATGTGTATGTGTATGTGTAAGTGTAAGTGTATGTGTATTTGTACGTGTATGTGTTTGTGTATGTGCATGTGGATGTGTATCTGTATGTGTATGTGTATGTGTATGAGTATCTGTATGTGTATATGAATATGTATGTGGATGTGGATGTGTATGTGTGTGTGTATGTGCATGTGTATTTGTATGTGTATGTGTATGTGTATGAGAATGTGCATATTTATATACATGTATGTATATCTAAATGCCTGTGTGTACTTGTATATGTGTGTGTGTGTATCAGTGTGTGTGTATCTGTATGTATGTGTTCATGTATGCCTATGTGTATGTCTGTGTGTATTTTTATGTGTGTGTGTGTATCATTATATGTGTATGTGTATATATATGTGTATGTGTATGTGTATGAGTATGAGTGCGTGTATGTTTATGTATGTTTATGTAGTATGTGTGTGTATGAATATGTATGTGTAGGTGTAGGTGTAGGTGTATTGGTATTTGTATCTGTATGGGTATGTGTATGTATATGTGTATGTGTATGTGTATGCAGACGTGCACGTGCACGTGCACGTGTATGTGTATGTGTATGTGTATGTGTATGTGTATGTGAATGTGTAGGTGTTTGTGAATGTGTATGTGTATGTGTAGGTGAATGTGTCTGCCTATGTGTATGTGTATGTGGATGTGTATGTGTATGAGTACGTGTACGTGTATGTATATGTGTATGTGCATGTGCATGTGTATGTGCATGTGTATGTGTATGTGTATGTGTATCTCTATGTGTATTTATGTATCTATGTGTATATGTATCTATATAAGTTTATTTAGTATATTTATGTGTTCGCATGTATGTGTAAGGGGCGACGCTGCGCGAGGGTTTCTCTCCCGGCGCCGCCTCCTCCTGGTTTCACCCCGGTCAGGCGATGCTTCCTCCCCCTTCTTGTTTGTGGTTCGCGGCGGGGACTTCCTCGGCTTGGTCACCATGACGGTGCGCTTGATTCAGCCTTCTTCACGGCGGCGCAGGCTTCGAATGACCGAGTCCCAGAGTCTGCGGGTTGAGGGAGTCTTCCCGTTCGTGGTCACAGGCATCTGGTGAGGGGCGTGGTTTCCGGGGGGCTGAAGGCTGGTGGCGCTGGGTTTCGGAACTAGATATAGTTTTCACTGGATCCTTTTTCGGTTTTTATGCGTTTTTCTGTTTCTTTTTCTTTTCTTTCCTTTGTGCCTCTGGTTCCTGGATGGGTGGTTTTGGGTTGACGTTACAAGGATGGATATGGCGGTTTCAGGCCACGGTTTTTTGAGGTCCATGCGTCTTCATGAGCATGGGATGATTCTATCCCTCTTTGTTTTGAGGATGGTGATTTTGAGTGCGTGGATGTTTCTATATGTTGTGATGGTTTCTCTTCGGCTTCCCCCGATGATATCTGGTTTGCGCCGTTGATGTTTGTTCTGATGAAGTCGATGGATGCTGAGATGTTAGTGACGACGACGACCGACGGTAGACAATGACGGTTGACGGTGGGTACGGTCACCGGTGGTGAATCAGTAGTCGTTCCGGCGTGTCTCGCCGGCGACTTGAGGCGTGTTTCGAGGCGATGGTACGGCTCGAGGTGACAGCGCTTGGTGGCGCGTGTCGAGGTGTCAGAGTGGCATGCAGTCGCGTGACGGGCCCGGGGCTCGAGGCGGGACACGTGGTTGGACCTGATGTTTGAAATTTGAATCTGTTAATCGCTGTAATTGTTTGAATTTGGGTGTGGTTCACGGTTTTCCTCAAACCGGGCAGCATGGGAACCAGCTACCCTCAAACCGGCTTTTTGAAAATCTATAAAAAAAATGATTATCGACATGTATGTGTATGCATGTGCATTATTATGTTTGTAATTATATGTGTATCTGTATACATGTGTGTATGTGAATCTATTTTTATATGCATGAATGTGTATGCGTATGTGTATGTGTATGTGTATGTGTATGTCTTTGAATATGTATGTGTGTATGTGCATGTGTGGAATGAGTATGTATGTTTTTTCATTTAATATTTTTTATTCATATTTAATATATTCCTATTTTTAGTTTTTCTCATAATTTATTTGTTTTAATATTTTATCATTTAATGTTGTTTTAGTATATTCATATTTGATAATCATTTAGATTTTTTTAAATATTTATACATTTAATGATATATAAATATTTTTTAATTGTTATTAAAAATTATAAAGTATAAAATTTAATTATATTTTCTTATACAATCCATACAAACACATTTGTAAAAAAATAAGAATAATTTTATTTTATTTATTCATTTTAATTAATTCTTATGTGATTTCAATTAATGTATTTTTTATGGATTTTTTAAACAAAAAAATTAATTTATTCAATTTTATTTATTCATTTTAAATATTCCTTCACTTAATATTATTATTATTTTATTTTTGTAATTTATTAATTTATAATATTTTTTTCAATTTCTTCTTCGTCTTAAAAGTATACACGTTTGTTTAATAAGTTTAAATATTTTAAATATGTTTATAATTTACATGATTAGTATTTATTCATTTTCATTTAATATTTTTAATAATTTTTAATAATGTTTAAATTTATATAACTGATTTATTTGAATTCATTTTAATTATAATATTTTTAGTATATTCAACATAATTCATTTTAGATAATTTTTTCACTTATATAATTAATATTATTTATTTATTCATTTTTATTCAATGGTTATATATTTTTAATTCATGTAATTCATATTACGAATTCAAAATTTTAGACATTTTTTTATATTTAGTCAATTTTTTTCATCCTTTATTAATATTTTTTATTTTTCATTTTATTTTTAATTTATTCATTTTGTAATATTTATTAATATATATTAATTTATTATGTTTCAATATTTTTAATATGTTCATAATTAATATTATTAATTATTCTTCAATTTTATTTATTAATTATTAATATCTTTAAAATGTTTTAAATTTACATAAATAATTAACTTAATTTTTTTTAATATTATGTAATGTAAATAGATAAAATAATTTATTTATACAATTATTTTATTTATTTAATTTATAATATTTATTTATTTTTTTCGTCATTTTTGTATGTGTTTACAATTCATGTAATTAATCTTAAGAATTCCATTTTTTAAATATTTTCCTAATCAATTTGGTTTTATTGATTCATTTTTTTATTTTATTTGACTAAATATTATTCATTCATTTTTAATATTAGTTAATATGTATTTTTTTGAATTTCATCAATTTTTAATATTTATTGGTATATATTTATTTACCTTGTTTTAATTTTTAAAATATGCTTGTAATTTATATGAATAATATTTATTCATTTATTATTATGTTTTAATATTTTAAATATGCTTGACATATTTATAATTATTTTAATTAAATGGATTTCGTCATATTTTTTGTAATTAAAATAGTTCACAACCTATTATTTTTAAAATTATTCTTATTTATATAACTAATATTTTGTATTCAATTTATTTTGTTTTAAATTTATGAAATTAAATTTATGAAATCACTTCTTTTTTTTATTATTTTTGTAATTTATTCAATTTTATTGTTCATTTTTAATTTTCATTTATTCAATATTATTTATTAATTTTTAATATTTTTTAATTGTTAATACTATTAGAATTTATTCATTTTATAATATTTATTTATATATTTTTATTTCATATGTTCTAATATTTTAAATATGTTTGTCATATATATAATTAATTTATTTAAATTATTTCTCAAATAATATTATAATTAAAATATTTAGTGCAGTTCAACTTTATCAACTTTATTATTTATAAAATTAATATTATTTCATTATTCATTTGTATTTTTTTTACATTTTGGTTAGTGCTGGGTTAAGCACTGATAAAGGTCTATTATATCAGCCCGAACCACAAGCTCCAAGAAAAATCACTTTTATCAGCACTTTTTAGCGATGATAAGTGATGATTTATCAGCACTAAGAAAGCGCTCACAAAATTGGTATTTCTCGGTGCTAATATTTTTAGTTCTGATAAAAATCACTTTTATCAACACATTTCAGAAAGAACTGATAAATCTCTTAACCGTATTTAAAAAGGAACTCTAATGGATCATATCTTCTTCATGCTGCATTCAAGATCTCATGGAACATGATATCTGTTGTAGCCGAACTCAACAGCATTGGACAAATCATGCCTCAAAATCGAAGATATGCAATTCTATTTTTTATGGAATCTTAATCGATCTACCATTTTCTTTATTATTTTCTTGAATTTATCTTCCATTTCACATATTCATGTATCATCCAAACCTATTTTCTTGTTACTTAAGATATAAAACTTAACTAAAATGGTGATCTTCCCTTGTTTTACATTAAGTAGGTCCAGAACTCCTTTATCATACATTTCTCAACTTCTTGTATGATTATTTTTAAAATCAATGATGAAACGAACTATTTTTTAGACCACGTTGTGTCATAGATTTACATCACAAGGATTATACAATGAATATTGATTATATGTTTTTATTCAATTTTTTATACACATATATCTTTGCTGAATATATTTTTTTGTCTAATTTCTTTTTCCTAAAAAATTTAATTTAAAATCATATATTTTATTGTGTTTTGATGTTAAATATGGATCTCAAATAAGAATAGAATATCCATAAAAATTTTTATATAGAAATATGATCGTGCATATTTTATTTTTTGTATCATGTATTTTTTACCCAATAATATAAATATAGGAAGTCATGTTTAAGACAAGGGGAATAAGATACACAGAAAGAATTGATTGTAGAAGAAAATAAGTGTCGTATATGTATACATTTTGATGGATATTTTCACGAAATCCATTTATAAAAAAGTGAAAGGATGTTTTGATGCTTAATTTTGATAGTAGTTTCTAAAATATACTATTAAGAAATCCCTAAAATAATTGTAATAAAAAGAGTATAATAGAAAATTATTAAATATTGATGAGGAGGAAATAAAAATTTACCATATATGAAATTTAAACATGTCGAGAAACTGGTTAATGATCATTAATGTGTTTTGATATAAAATAGAATAATGTATTAGTCCTTTATATTTTAGAACATAGTTTTTATAGAGTTATGATTTTAAATAAAATATAAGCTAAACATGTCCTGGTGAATTATTTTATTTTATTTTAAACATATATATATAGATATATATATTATTTTGTTCATTACCTGTATATTATCAATGTGACGATTCATGGGGATCAGTATTCAATGAAGACAAACACAATATTTATAAATTAAAACCCATAATGATTTATAACATATAGTATTAACATACATTTATATATACCATTTTAATAAATAAAATATCATTGAAAATATCATTTTCTATATTTATATTTACATGAAATATTATAATTTATTTCAATGATGATCACACATAGTGAAATCATTAGTAGCAATGAATATTTAATGATATTGTTGTACACATGCTAGGTAATAGAGATTGTAGAATGGTTATTGAGTGTTATTGAAAACCAAATTTTAATATCATGAAATTTAAAAATGTATAAAAAAGTAAATAATTAGAATAATTGACCATTAAATGCAATTAAAATTTAAATATATATATCATTTGACTATTACCAAATTAATAATTTCAATATTATATCTTTTATAAATTTACTAACATATGAAGCACAATCGAGGTGATTACTTTGTTTCAAACTCTACAAAACATTGTGAAAAATATGTCATCTTTTTTTATATATGTTTTGATAGTGAAATCTTATTATATATACCCTACTACTAATCCATTTTTTTAAATACATTGGTTTCTTATGAACATTGATATTAAAATGGAATTAATTATGTCCCTCGAGGAGTCGATTTATGACATGCAACTTCTTGTAATAATAAGTATGTGCTATAATACATTAAATTCATATAATTCCATTCCTTTATATGTTCTAAATTCTTTTTGATTCAACAATAATTTATATCAAGTATGATTATTATATGCATCTATAAATAAAGAATATACATTTAGGGTTCTAAGCCCATGCCTTCGGTTTATTAACCTATTTTTTAAAATATTAATTTTATAGAATAAAATAATATGGATAAGAATAAAAAATGGGTGGATGTCAATCCTACGAAAAAAGAGTGCGAATATGGGGAGAAATAGTTCATCATGTTTGTAAATAGACATGCATATAACCTTTCACCAATACTTTTCTCATATTTACTATGTTTTTTATTCAAGACAAATTAGTCCCGAGTAGTTGGATGAAAACTTTATTTCTTTTGGAATAGATTAAAGTAATAAAAGTTGGAATAAATATTAATAAGAACTAAATGTAGCTAATGACTGGGATACCACTATATCTTATATATCATCTGATATTCTTAAAATTGTGAATAATAATTAACACCATATCGAGAATGTGATTATAGGGGAAAATGATGTTTAAGATCATATTTATGAATTGACAATGATAGTTAAAGATAAACAACATGATTGTCCCAAATTGTTTCCAAAGATAATGATATTTGTAATGATTTAATTGAATGCTGGTTGTAGTAAATATGCCACCTTGTTAGCCATAATAAGCCAATAAAATAAAAAATCTAGAAAAGGATGGAGTGAAACCTGATTGACTAACACCAAAAGATAATGTTCTTCCTTTAAAAACATAGGATGCTAAATGAATTCTAAATTAAATTTGTATGATTTCTAAAATAATACATGTCTATCCAAATGAATTATACTATTTTTAATGATTGTGAATCTCATTAAAATATAAAAATTTTGGTGTGTTTCAATACAATAAATATGAATCAATTAAGTTGAAAGTTGTGTGGAACTTTCCAATGATTCCAAGGTTTATGCACCAATATGGAAGTTAGGAGACTACATGGAAATTTTATAGGAATAGTGATACTATAAAAAATATGAGAAAAATTTTCACCCAACATACTCTCTTCTATTGATGAAAGTTGATCACGAGTAAATTGAATTTGGATGAAACATGAGAAACAATCATCTTATACTGTCTACATATGGAGTGAATCCTTTTGGTATACAAAATAGCACACATAATACATGTTCAATCATGTGGGTGATTTATAACTTTCCACCATGGTATTGTATGATGGTAAAATACTATATATTGATGCTTCTTATAATAGGACTAAACAAACAGAGGTAATAATAATGATTTTATTTGGATAAATTGATATATGATTTGAAATTAATGTGGGATACATGTGTTACATTGTATGATATTTGTAGAAATGAATATTTCACATTGAGAGACATATTGTACAGAATGATAAATGACATTCCCAGTTATAATTTTTTATCATGGTATATCTTTAACGGTACTGAATGGTGTCCTATTTTAGAAAAGTTACACTGTCAATTAAGTTAATTTTTTTGATAGATATTTTCTAAGGACCTAATAGATTTCTTCCCCAATGACAAAAATACAATTTGGGATGACATCATACGATAGAAATTAAAATAGAGGAACAACAATGTCTCTAATAAAAGGGGATAAAATGTTTTCAAAAGTGATTCTTATCTCCACACATTTTGTTAAATATTCTCCCAAAAAACATCTAAAATCCAAAAGGAAAAATAGATCGGTTTTTTGAATTATCATACTAGATTTTTTGTGTCAATAATTTTCTTGTTGGAATAAAAGTGTTAAAAAATTATTTTATAGTGTATTTAACACATTACTAAACTCACCAGATAAAATGAAAAATAAATTAGTCTAGGATGGACATGACTGACATGGGGGTTTGGAATGATTTGGTGCCAGTAAAGGGTGAAAGACATTCTTTTCTACCACTAGTTCCCCACACTATTTCAAAGTAAGAGATATATCATTTTTTCAAAATCCTAACTGCTGTAAAGGTTATTGATTTTTATTCATGAAATATAAATAATATCACATTGAAGAATTATTTAATGTTCAAGGGGTTGAAATCAGAAAACATTCATGTTTTGATAAAATATCTAATTCTTTTATCATTAAATTTATTTTTTCTTAAATATATCTATCATAAACTAACCAATAATAATTTAATTTTCAAATCTATATTTAGAAAAGTTATCAACCTTTTGAAATTTCCAAATATGGAAAAAAATTGGTTACATATTATGACATTGTGGGATTTTATTCTCGATGTCATTCTTTGATATGATGGATCACTTGATGGTTCATATAATTAGATAGATCCATCTATGTGTTCTTGTATATTATAGATTAATATACACCAATGAATTGTATATAAATATTTTTAAAGGTTATGTCAACAAACAAATTTGAAAAGAAGGTTATTTTGTAGAGTGATATATTTGTAATGAACATATTGAATTATGTACTGACTAAATATTCTATTTAGAAATAATTGGTCTTCAATAATCATATCACATAGGGTGGCTTCTGTGTGGGGGAATAATGTAATGCCCCGACCCTAGTTACCCAGAGTCGGTGCATTATTACATAACATTGGCATGATCACAAGAAAGATCAAATCTCGAAAGATCGATTGGTTTAGTAGCCTTGGAAACACTAGATATATTAATAATGTTTTACATTACATCATAAAGTGAAAAACTACTACAACAACATAGTGTCTCCATAGTCCACACTATTATCCCCACATACTATCCCTGCAGGTCATTCATAACTTACTTCTTCACATCCTGGGAAAAATAAAACATAGAATAGGGGTGAGCTCAAATGCCCAGTAAGGATAACAATATAGCGGAAACATTCATAAATAAGAATAAACATTTAAGGAAATGTATAACTAAAACAAAAGCCTTTTAAAATTGAACTTCAACATAGTATGGCAAAGATAAAATGAAACAATGCCATTTACTTATTGACATGGATATTCTACTCATCGAATAATCACATGAAATATCAATAACCACTTTCATAATGATGGAATGCATAATGCTGAACTTTAATTTCTTTGTCAAGGCCTCGTCCCAAGACCTAGGGGCTAACTGTAACAGGAACCCAACCCGGAGTGCCTCTAATAACCGGACACCAACCCGGAGTGCCTCTAATAACCGGACACCAACCCGGAGTTCCTCTAATAACCAGAGACCAAACCGGAGTTCCTCTAATAACTGAAGACCAAACCGGAGGGCTTACTTTTACCGGTCCCCAACCCGGAACATACTTTTCTAACACATTCATCTAAATGAATGGTTGAAATATAACATAAACATTCAGATTAAAAATAATTTATGAAATGTCAATAATTTAAACAAAAACCATGAGTGACATAAGAATAACTTATCCATAGTAAAAAATATCACAAAACCTTCAATAAAATATGGATGTTTTGTATCATAATAAATCAACTTCAAATAAGCTTAAAATCCATCAAAGGATGTTGACATAGATGAAATCAAGACTATTTTAGAAAAATATCTCTTTCTATTTTGAAATCATTTAAGAGTCTTATATTTATGAAATAAAACATTTTTTTGAAAATATTCTTATTATCATGTAAGGGAAGCTTCGACGATTTTATAACAGCGGAAAATAACCGCACCCGCCGTATAAGTTAAAAAAAACATTCTTACCTTAATTTTGTCGAAAAGGTTAAAAAGAACCTTGTTTGGAAAACGACAGAAAGATTCCTTTATAAACCTCTTATAAAAAGTCAAACAAGGGTATAAATGACTTTAACCCATATTCTAGTAAATAGTAAAAATGTTTTGAAATACATTTTTAAGAAACATGGATGTGGATGATAAAGAGATCCCAGTTGATTATTACGTATAAACAACCTCGGATAATGAAGAGATTTTGAAATAACCCTTACCTTGTACTTTTCCTTGGTTGGGGTAGGTTAACCTCCTGTATAATGGTGAAATAATTGTTATTAAATTATACATGAATCATATACATTCATATGATATCATATATTATCTTTTAACATTGATTTGTTAATAATATCTTAGTATTATCGTCGTTTCGGGTGTTAACTTACTCATTTTCTTTTATATGTTTTGTTACATAAGCCATGTTTGTCATGGATAGGTTGTATATTATTCATATACAGAATGATATTAAGTCCTTAAAAATCATTTTTAAATCATCAAATGATAATTATACTTGAATGGATACGATGGAGAATGAATCTTATCGCGTTCGTGGAGACGGTAGTCCGTACGTACGCACGAGCGACAATATCATTCTTTTGATATTAAAATAATATATAAATGGTTGTTATATCATATATACATAATCATTAACATGTTATATTTATTATTTACATGAGTTACATATCATTATTATACCCATCAAAATAATAATATATTGAATAACAATTACACCACGACGTGGAGACGGTAAGCCATACTATGCATGTATGGTGACATGTTATTCAAAGGGTGGATAGAATACTGAATATAGTTGTACCATATTTATAATAACATCACAGTATATTTATGATACTGGAGTTATTATTTTATAATGTTAAAAACAACGGAAGAAGAAGTGGAAGAAGAAAGGAACTTGGAAAAGGGTGGTGAAATCATTACCTCTTCTTCGGGTTCTTCCTTTTGATTTGATCAAAAGGGCTCCATAGGTTGGCTCTCTGATCAAACTAAGGCCTCTAGGTTTTAGTGAGGGAAGTTGGGAGAGTATTTGGGGAGAGTTTGGCCGAACCAAAAGGCTTTGAAGGTGTGAATAAATGAGAAGGAGGAGTGCCCTTTTATAAGAGGTGTGAGGGGCACCTTTGGAAAAGCTAGAGATATTAGTTTATAATAAATTCATATTCAGTTTACAATGGCTCCAAAGTTGATTATTCAAAAGTTAAGGTGGGTATGGGTCGAAAAAAACTTAAATAATAGAATTTAGACAGGTTTGGGTACTTATATTAACCTTATCTTTAAGTATTAACTCTAAGTTAATTAGTTTCACTTTTACAATGTCTCTTTGTATTTTTATATAATATGGTTAATTAAAATACTATATACATCCAAGAGACCCCCAAGTGATCCATTAATGATGAACCTATCATGATATAAGTCTATTGGCGGAACCTTATATTTTTAGGAATTTAATATCAATTAATAATATAATATTTGTTTTAAGAACTCTTTTATGTCAATTTTGACACTATTCAATAGTTGATTTTTGTGAAACTCATAACAGATTGATTACTTCGAAAAAGGTAAATTAAATCAATCCTAATATATCATATTATCCTATAAAATTAGTTCAATTCATTAAAAGTTTCATATTATATTTATTTGGGTGTTTATAATATCAATTATTTTAATTTTTCACTATTATAGTAATTAATTCATCATCATTGTGTCATAAATAAATTAAATTATTTAATGTCTAAAAATTATATATAAAATATCATTATGTAGGAAATCTTTTTATTTTATAATTAATATTTATCATCTAAAATCCAACATATATAACCCTATGTAAAAATTGTTTTTCTAAAAGATATATGCTTGTGTCATTTTTGTATTCATTTTAACTTAATTAAAATAAAGTGTCCCTATCACCTACAAGTGGCACCATGGGGTCCAAAAATAGACACAAAGATGACTATGGTCGAAAATGTATCAACCAATAAGGCTAGGACACGTTTTAGGGTAATTTAGTATTATTATAATATTATTTTTTAACCCTTATTTACCGGATTTACCCTTAACCATGGTAAATAAAATATTTACCGCAGTAATTATTCAAAATGTCTAAAAATAAAAGTTACCTATTTACACAATTTGGACATCCTGATTCCAAATATGAAATCCATTTTTCTAAATTCAAAACACAGAAGTGGAAGAAATTAATTTAAAATTAATTCCCGCTGTCAAAACAAAAAGCTTGTTTTTAAGAGATAATAACTATCAAAAGATTGACACTTGTTTATGTTCGTTTTAATTGTAAAATTATGTCCAATGACCAAAATTATATTAAATGGTAAAAATATATTCTAAATATACTTTGAAACCACTAAAATTCATAATTTATCACTATTAATTATTTTGATTAAAAAAGTTGTTTTTAATTAAAATTTAGTAATTTTCACTATTCATCAAAATATGAAAGTTATCCGAAAAGTACCAAAATTTCACCTTAGGCTAAATTCGATATTCTGAATCCAAAAATGAAGTCAATTTTAAAATATAAAATATATATAATTTCAAAAATTAGGTATTACTATTCATAACGGCTAGTTTGATTGGTTATGGTGTGTTAGAACTCGAAGTTGCGTACAACACACACTACTGTATTATTCAAAGTAAAGCGTACCGTGGAAGCTTGGGATGTTTCATTTTAAATTTTTTTGATGTCCCCATTTAGTCAAAAAGTTTAAAATATTGTATTCAAATACGGTTCACTATTAAAAGTTGTTAAAAGTGCAATACTGAAAATGAATTGTTTCTTACATTATGTCTAAGAAACTAATAATATGGATTCTAAAATTATAAGGATTATATAAAGTTTAATATTTAGTTAATACTATTCATAACCTCTTTTGAATGGCTTTTTTGGTAATCCATGGTGTGCTTGAACTCGGTGTTGTGTGTAGTGCAAGTTATTGTATTATTTTGAAGAAATAACACACTATGAAATCTTGGGGTGTTACATTCTCCCCTCCTTCAATAAATTGCGTCCTCGAAATTTGAAATTGTTCTTCAAAAATAAAAGGTTGAAAATAGAAAATATCTTTGTGGGAAACCCACATCGGAAATTGGGTTACTAAAATTTAGTCTTAATATGAGGAAAAGAGAAATGAAAGGGTCACCGCCAAATTATGATCTCGATTAGGAGAACATTGGTGGAAATTAGAGACTTATAATTTGAGGAAAAACGTAAATATTTATAGGTAGTGATTGAGGTCATCAATCACAAACAAGTTTAAAATTGAGGTCCTCAAATTCATCAATCTATGATGATTTAAAATACCATCGATTCAACAAAACATAAGGTATTTGGATAACACATTTTTGACGTTTCAAAATATCTTAGTTGAAATCCCACATCGAAAAATGAATTAATGAGGCCTCTATTTAAAATAAAGAGTGGAAAGTATGAAGATTACCGAAAATAACACATACTAGGGTTCCATATAGGAAAATATGGATATGGAAGAGAAATATAACCATCAATTATCTGATGGAGAGTGGTAGAGAACATGGCTATGAAAAGGCCAACAATCCCAAATCCATAAATTAGTGATGATTTAAGGTACCATCTAGGACAACATTTTTGTTCTTAGTTCCTTTTCTTAATGTTGAGGAATTTATTTATGAGATTGGCTAAGATCATAAGGAGATATACTTACATTATAATTAGTGTTTTATCCATTAATAAATTTCTACCACAAACTCATCTTTCAGTCTAAAATATAATAGAACAAAAATATATATTCTATTTATCCTATTCATATAGGGTTCCAAAAAAATGAATTTATAATTAATCTACCAGATCTTTTAAAAAAACTACATTATTTAATCCCGGACATTACGTGGGTCATTGGTAGGTGATACACCCTTGTCGCCGTTCAGTTACGGGTTTAAGTCTCGCGGCCTTGCCGGACGCGACGGGTTTCCGCCCGTCCTCTGGGTTGTCATTTTATGGCAATCAAAAATTAATCTCAAACTAGAATTTATCCAAAATACTTCTATCCAAAATCACAGTCCAATATTTATAAAGAAGGTAAACTTAATGTAGATCCTTTTTACCCCATAATATCATATTAATACCTTCATCATGTATTCTTTTAAAACACTGAAACATCCTGAATTACCATAATACTTATTGATTACATTCTTGCTCCTTTATTCCATATAGAATGATGGATATACTTCATCAATCAAAAAATGTTTTAAACCCCAATAATGATGGAATATACAAATCATTAATCAGCTTCAAGGTAGTCAAGAATATCCAATATAATTTATCCAAATCAATCATGTATTATTATAAAATCACTACCTCAGTATCAGAACCATATTATGGTTTATCTTTCTCTAAACCATATATTTTCCAAAAATTTAACCTGTTATTGAGTCACTTTTCTTTGTTCCACACAATCTCAAGTCCTTAATGAAATAGTACTGTAGTACAATCCTTATATACTCCATAATTATTATATCAAGTACATTGTTGATACAACACTCAAATGACATAATCGACATAAGAACTCTTATCATTCCTCTTCATCTGTGGTAGTATCATAACTTGATTATTATCCAATAGCATCATTTTCGGCATAGTCCGATGACTGGGACATAGGTTCGCGTAGTGTCCAAACTCCTTGAAAATGAATCATTGTACATTTGAAACCATTTTCTTACCCTTGCAGTCACGTACTTTGTGCCCTTTTCCTCCACACTTATAACAAACTCCCATTCCTTTCAGGCAAGTTCCAGGGTGTTTCTTCCCACAGTTATCACATGTGGGAAAATTCTTCTTTTCCCTCTTCCCTTTATCCATCTTTCTCTCTTTCATCCTGTTATTCTCTTTCTTCCCTTCAAAGCCATATGACTCAGTAAAATCTTTACTTATCTTATAAACACATGATATTATTTCTTCATATGATGATAATACATGGGAGACTATTTCTCTTATAAATTCTGTCTTAAGACCATGAAAGATATGATCCTTCTTTCTCTTTGGATCATGTGCATTGCTGGAGTTCTCATTCCTTCTACTGGGCGCCATTTCTAAAAAATGGCATACACTAGATTAGTTTATGAATAACAATACCTAATCCCAAACTTGTAAGACACATAACATAAATTAAATAGTTTATGGATATAATCAATAATCATAAAAATTTCTCCTTTGAGGAAGTAAATACTCATAAACCCTTCATAATGGTTTGTAAAGAAAATGATAATTATTCTAAGCATATCCCCCAGGAGTGTCGTAACCAAGAGTGTAGCAAGGCCCGTTGTCGTGCACCAGTTCCTGTTCGAGTCTAGCTCAAAGCGGTATTTTTGGGTTTTACCCCTAGGTACATCTGTGCAAGAGCCGCCTATACATGCTCGTATCCAGATAGGGATTTATTGCTCGGAAAACTCACAAAATCTCTACAATACCAAAATTTTAGGAAGTTCTTCTATAATAATCCTCAAAGTTCATCTTAGGTCTATGTGCTCTAATCAGAGTTTATCTAAATCTAGCTTCCAAGGTTTGTACTAAACTTCCTCTGATACCAACTGTAACACCCCGACCCTAGTTACCCAGAGTCGGTGCATTATTACATAACATTGGCATGATTACAAGAAAGATCAAATCTCGAAAGACCGATTGGTTTAGTAGCCTTGGAAACACTAGATATATTCATAATGTTTTACATTACATCATAAAGTGAAAAAATACTACAACAACATAGTGTCTCCATAGTCTACACTATTATCCCCACATACTATCCCTGCAGGTCATTCATAACTTACTTCTTCACATCCTGGGAAAAATAAAACATAGAATAGGGGTGATCTCAAATGCCCAGTAAGGATAACAATATAGCGGAAACTTTCATAAATAAGAATAAACATTTAAGGCAATGTATAACTAAAACAAAAGCCTTTTAAACTTGAACTTCAACATAGTATGGCAAAGATAAAATGAAACAATTCCATTTACTTATTCACATGGATATTCTACTAATCGAATAATAACATGCAATATCAACAACCAATTTCATAATGATGGAATGCATAATGTTGAACTTTAATTTCTTTGTCAATGCCTCGTCCAAAGACCTAGGGGCTAACTGTAACCGGAACCCAACCCGTAGTGCCTCTAATAACCGGACACCAACCCGGAGTGCCTCTAATAACCGGACACCAACTCGGAGTTTCTCTAATAACCGGAGACCAAACCGGAGTTCCTCTAATAACCGAAGACCAAACCGGAGGGCTTACCTTTACCGGTCCCCAACCCGGAACATACTTTTCTAACACATTCATCTAAATGAAAGGTTAAAATATAACACAAACATTCAGATTAAAAATAACTTATGAAATGTCAATACTTTAAAAAAACCATGAGTGACATAAGAATAACTTATCCATAGTCAAAAATATCACAAAACCTTCAATAAAATATGGATGTTTTGTATCATAATAAATCAACTTCAAATAAGCTTAAAATCCATCAAAGGATGTTGACATAGATAAAATCAAGAATATTTTAGAAAAATATCTCTTTCTATTTTGAAATCATTTAAGAGTCTTATATTTATGAAATAAAACATTTTTTTGAAAATATTCTTATTATCTTGTAAGGGAAGCTTTGACGATTTTATAACGGCGGAAAATAACCGCACCCGCCGTATAAGTTAAGAAAACATTCTTATCTTAATTTTGTCGAAAAGGTTAAAAAGCACCTTGTTTGGAAAACGATGGAAATATTCCTTTATAAACCTCTTATAAAAAGTCAAACAAGGGTATAAATTACTTTAACCCATATTCTAGTAAATAGTAAAAATGTTTTGAAATACATTTTTAAGGAACATGGATGTAGATGATAAAGAGATCCCAGTAGATTATTACGTATAAACAACCTCGGATAATGAAGAGATTGTGAAATAACCCTTACCTTGTACTTTTCCTTGGTTGGGGTAGGTTAACCACCTGTATAATGGTGAAATAATTGTTATTAAATTATACAAGAATCATATACATTCATATGATATCATATATGATCTTTTAACATTGCTTTGTTAATAATATCTTAGTATTATCATCGTTTCAGGTGTTATCTTACTCGTTTTATTTTATATGTTTTGTTACATAAGCCATGTTTGTCATGGATAGGTTGTATATTATTCATATACAGAATGATATCAAGTCCTTAAACATAATTTTTAAATCATCAAATGATAATTATACTTGAATGGATACGATGGAGAATGAATCTTATCGCGTTCGTGGAGACGGTAGTCCGTACGTACGCACGAGCGACAATATCATTATTTTGATATTAAAATAATATATAAATGGTTGTTATATCATATATAAAGAATAATTAATATGTTATATTTATTATTTACATGAGTTACATATCATTATTATACTCATCCAAATAATAATATATTGAATAACAATTACACCACGACGTGGAGACGGTAAGCCGTACGCATGCATGTATGGTGAAATGTTATTCAAAGGGTGGATAGAATACTAAATATGGTTGTACCATATTTATAATAACATCACAGTATATTTATGATAATGGAGTTATTATTTTAGAATGGTAAAAACAACGGAAGAAGAAGTGGAAGAAGAAAGGAACTTGGAAAAGGGTGGTGAAATCATTACCTCTTCTTCGGGTTCTTCCTTTTGATTTGATCAAAAGGGCTCCTTAGGTTGGCTTTATGATCAAACTAAGGCCTCTAGGTTGTAGTGAGGGACGTCGGGAGAGTATTTGGTCAGAGTTTGGCCAAACCAAAAGGCTTTGAAGGTGTGAAGAAATGAGAAGGAGGAGTGCCCTTTTATAAGAGGGGTGAGGGGCACCTTTGGAAAAGCTAGAGATATTAGTTTATAATAAATTCATATTCGGTTTCCAATGGCTCCAAAGTTGATTATTCAAAAGTTAAGGTGGGGATGGGTCGAAAAAATCTCATCCAATAGAATTTAGACAGGTTTGGGTACTTATATTAATCTTATCTTTTAGTATTAACTCTTAGTTAATTAGTTTCACTTTTACAATGTCTCTTTGTATTTTTATATAATATGGTTAATAAACATACTATATACATCCAATCGACCCACAAGTGGTCCATTAATGATGAACCTATCATGATATAAGTCTCTTGGCCGAACCTTAGATTTTTAGGAATTTAATATCAATTAATAATATAATATTTGTTTTAAGAACTCTTTTATGTCAATTTTGACACTATTCAATAGTTGATTTTTGTGAAACTCATAACAGATTTATTACTTCGAAAAAAGTAAATTAAATCAATCATAATATATAATATTATCCTATAAAATTATTTTAATTCATTAAAAGGTTCATATTATATTTATTTGGGTATTTATAATATCAATTATTTTAATTTTTCACTATTATAGTAATTAATTCATTATCATTGTGTCATAAATAAATTAAATTATTTAATGTCTAAAAATTATAAATAAACTATAATTATGTAGGAAATATTTTTATCTTTCTAATGAATATTTATCATCTAAAATCCAACATATATAACCCTTTTTAAAAATTGTTTTCTAAAAGATATATGCTTGTGTCATTTTTGTATTCATTTTAACTTAATTAAAATAAAGTGTCCCTATCACCTAAAAGTGGCACCATGGGGTCCCAAAATCGACCCAAAGATGACTATTGTCGAAACTGTATCAACCAATAAGGCTAGGACACGTTTTAGGGTAATTTAGTTTTATTATAATATTATTTTTTAACCCTTATTTACCGGATTTACCCTTAACCATGGTAAATAAAATATTTACCGCAGTAATTATTCAAAATGTCTAAAAATAAAAGTTACCTATTTACACAATTTGGACATCCTGATTCCAAATATGGAATCCATTTTTCTAAATTCAAAACACAGAAGTGGCAGAAATTAATTTAAAATTAATTCCCGCTGTCAAAACAAAAAGATTGTTTTTAAGAGATAATAACTATCAAAAGATTGACACTTGTTTATGTTCGGTTTAATTGTAAAATTATGTCCAATGAACAACATTATATTAAATGGTAAAAATATATTCTAAATATACTTTAAAACCACTCAAATTCATAATTTATCACTATTAATTATTTTGATTAAAAAAGTTGTTTTTAATTAAAATTTAGTAATTTTCACTATTCATCAAAATATGAAAGTTATCCAAAAAGTACCAAAATTTTACCTTAGGCTAAATTCGACATTCCGAATCCAAAAATGAAGTCCATTTTAAAATATAAAATATATATAATTTCAAAAATTAGGTATTACTATTCATAACGGCTAGTTTGATTGGTTATGGTGTGTTAAAACTCGAAGTTGCGTACAACACACGCTACTGTATTATTCAAAGGAAAGCGTAACGTGGAAGCTTGAGATGTTTCATTTTAAATTTATTTTGATGTCCCCATTTAGTCAAAAAGTTTAAAATATTGTATTTATTTACGGTTCACTATTAAATGTTTTTAAAAGTGCAATACTGAAAATGAATTGTTTCTTACATTATGTCTAAGAAACTCATAATATGGATTCTAAAATTATAAGGATTATATACAGTTTAAAATTTAGTTAATACTATTCATAACCTCTTTTGAACGGCTTGTTTGGTAAGTCATGGTGTGCTTGAACTCGGTGTTGCGTGTAGTGCAAGTTATTGTATTATTTTGAAGAAATAACACACTATGAAATCTTGGGGTGTTACAAATAACTTGAATAGATATTGTCACAATAACCATTAATGATAGTGGGCTCGCTCAAGATTTTATTTTAAATAATATTTTAGATGTTATACTAAATTCTGAAACCCCCAAATACATTCATATACATTTGAAACCTTTAAGGGGTAAAATATTATTGTCAATTATACATAATTGATGGCTTATAGAATGGTTTGGAAACTTTTTTGTATGGAGTCAACTAAAAATCTAATTCAATTTTAGAATGGATTTTATGGCTAAATATAGGACCAAGTTTGCATATATTATCATATAATGGTTATTTGTTCTATACAATGTAACATGATGAATGAGGTACGATAGAAAATTGTGGTGTTACACTTATGGATGAATTGATTCTTGTATCTAGTACCGAGTAACTAAATCAAATTTATACAAGTATTTCATACTTAGTAATTAACAACCAAATGTGCTAGTTTTATTATTCAACAATCCAAGTGACTATTTTTCAATGCAAGGGCGATGAAAACATTAGTGTAATAAAAATAAATGAATTGGTATTAGTGAAAGTGGATTTCTATAAAAAAGGGTAATAATATAAATCATTCATCATGAAATTATTGAAATTTCATGTGTTTTATACATCAGATATTGCAAATAGAATGTGTTCAATTGTTTTGTTATCTACCGAAACAATTATAGGGTCCAATGTCAATTCAACTGAGGATGACCCTATCATTTGGAAATCACAGTAATTTCAAAGAGGTATCAATATATAATGGGGTTTTATGTTATAATATACCTCAATGAGGGTATTTGAGAACTCTATAGAGTGGTAATATCACATTAAACATTAAAGGAAAAAAATTTGTCCAATAAGTAGGTTATATTTTTTTGTAGCATACATTTTTATCACATAATTTTATATGTTGACTACTACATTTACATAATATAAATTAAATTTTCAACCACTTATGTATATAATGTATTATATAGATACAAATTCTAGCAATCCTTAAGAGAAATACCTTACAAAACTTGCTGATTCTCATATTTAAATTGAACAATAAGATTCTCTGAATGTCAATGATACTAATACCAAGGAAAAACATATTGATGATATTGAAACCAATTAAATGGAATAAGTTGAAAAACTAAAATCCATGAGAAAAAATGATAACCATAGCATGATGGTGTTAAACAAAATTATTAGTGGACACAATAGAGGAATCAAATTTGTGGTTAGATGGAATTCCCATGGCTTGCTTGTTAACCCCAACAAGTCCATTTTCTTTTGTTGAATTGGGGTAACCACTTAAATTCACATTCCAAGTCATGTTGTTACATGGTATAATGCTTCTAATGTGATTTAGGAAATTGTTTTGGAATATATTAGTGTAAAATTATGATATGCTTTCCCCATTTTACTAAAACAATAAAAAATGTAAGAAGAATTAACTTTTCTTTACCCCGTATAGATTGTATTTATACTAGATGACTTCCAATATTATTTTTTATTAATGTTTTCCAGAAATCCTCATATTATATTTTTTATTATTCTTATGAAACATCATCTCAAGTATGTTTATGGTAATGTAAACCCACACTAACCATAGATTAAAGTACACATGATTAACCAAGAAATGTAGAATGCATTTATTTTCCATCATAAAGTGAAACATTTTTATGTAAATTAGTATTGGTAAAAATTACTTAGATATATATATATATATATTAATCAATTTAATTGAAAAATGTAAATTTTTGAAAGAAAATATGAGTTCTGGAAATACAAAGCACGAACCAAAACCAATGTACCCCTACCGTAAAGAATGTATGAGGTATAGTTCACTTTAAAAAAATGCTTTATGTTTTTAATCTAGTGTAATAGTTTGTTTGTAAAATTGAAAAAAAATTATTTTACTTTGTTAATATAAAAATTAATGAATCCAAATATGTGGAAACTTTAATCCCATGTCATGTGATGTGGAAGGAGGATCTTGTAAATAAAGATGGAATACTAGAAGATGAAAGAAAATAAAATTTGTTGGATGCATGTATATGTATACCACAAAAAAATTTGTTATGATTTAAATAAATATTATATAAAAATTACTACTTATTTTATTATTATTTTATCTATTATATTCACTAGAATCATTTCAAATTACAAAAAATGAAAATCTAATTTTAGTGTCCTTGAAGCAGCCAAACAAATAAAGACACATTAGAGATGTTGGTCTTGGAGTGTCCTACCGAACATATTCTAGGAAAATAAATGAACAAGGAGAGAATATATGAAAATTGAGTATATTTAGACAAAAATAACTTATATATAAGAAAATTATAATTGGTAGTCTTATTTGTTAGAGATTGTTTTTGGAAGGAATCAAAAAGAGGAAACAATTCATCAATAACAACTACAACAAGATCCCCTAAAATTTGAGTTGAGCCACTATACGAAAATGTTTACATTACTAGAAGAATTCAATATTGTAGGATGGAGTAAAAAAATAATTAGGGTTAAATTTAGTTTTAATTAAAATTTATTTTTAAAAATAATATCAATTTAAATCCCCCAGATAGAAATATAAACTAGATAATTTATTTAGTAGGTATATCTAATTTTATTAAATTTACTAATCTATAAATATTTTCATCAAAAATTAAATATAATAGTATTATGACAAACCTAATACAATAATTTTAATATATTCACATTAAATAGTAGAAATAACACTTGTAAAAAATAGTTTTCATAATACAGTTTTAAAAAATAGATTTTAATTAATGTTTTAAAACAGAGGAATGAAAACATTAAAATCAACAGTGAAATAAAAAGAGGTTTATTCCCATGTTATTACATAGTTCTCTACACATATAATTCACCTAGTAGTAATCATTTTTATCAATAAATTAACTGATTCACAACCTAGATCATGATTTTCAATAAAAAATACACAGGGCTGTTCAGGCTATATATACTCACTCCTTAATTTTTTAGAGTACTGATATGATGAAATAAATAAGAGAGAGTGTATCATACTCTATAATGTCATTCATGGGTAAGTACTAATTAATATATAAAATATTACTAGTACCACTCAAAAATTAGATTAAAATAGAGCTAAAGAAATGAAGATATTATTTTATATAGAAAAATATTAATGTTCTAATGTTTTGAAGCTATTTTTTCCCTTCTTGATTTTCATATTATGGTTCGGTAATGGGATGTGAAGTCACGATGATGTTCTTAGATCTTGAAATGAAATTCTAACTAAAATAGAGTATTGTAATTTTTTATTTTTCTTTATAATTGGTATCCATATCTATTGTTTAGACCACTATCTTCTATAAAGAAAAATGTCCTCCAAAAATATATTTTGGAATCTAATCATTATACATTCTCATACTCTGCATGAAATCCCATATAATTTAATGTTTCTCAGTGAACATTTAATTATTTATTGAAATTTTATGGAAAAATTAATTTAAATATAAAACACACTTTCAGATGTGATAAATTTAATTGTGACACTTCATCTTATTTATGGATGGTCTAACACTTAGAGAAAAACATGATTGTATTCCTTGAGAAAGCCATTTGGTTTATTACCTGACCACATGGTTGATCTAATACTTATATGAAAATTTGACTATCTGATCTGAACTAAAATTCCAACATCACATATTTGACTACGGGATTGAAATCAACTACATTGATTTGTCAGAAATGTGATAAAACTACAACATGATTAATCATATATGTGAGAAAATTATTAAGTGAGAAATAATCTTTGTGAAAAAATGACTATGCTAGTCATCAGTTACAATGAATGAATATGTGTCTCCATCACTATAATTTATGGTATCTCATACAAATTATCAAAAACTAGAGTAGTTATATGGTTTCATGACTCTGTATTGTTGTATATGAAGGACTTGGTGATATTTATAATAGATAGAAAAATCATGCAGTCACATGTTTTAATGTATAGTCAATTAAAAAATTGGTGAGAATTCATCTATGGTCGATTTAATATGCATGTGATTGATCCATTCCTCATACAGTCAATATGATACTTGTCAAAAAATCTAGGTAGTTATTGTCCCTCTAAAATATAACCTATGGAAACCTCTACATATAGTTGATGGATTGTTCATGTGGTTGAATCAACACCTTTTCAAATGTAGCATTTCCAGAATCCATTATGGTAGTATGGATTATTTGGATTTAAAGTATTTACATTAATTTATAGAATTTTCCAAATTTACAGGAATAAAATTTTACTTCCATAAAAAATAAAAAATATTTAAAACACATAAACATTATTTCTCATTATTAAAATAATTAATTATTGAACTAGGACAATAATCTCATTATTTATGATAATCACAAATCATAGAATTAACAAAGACTCATCTTGAATTAATCATAGAACTATTAATATAAAATTAGTGTGCTAACATTTCATACATTACTAAAAGCATTAATATTATGAATAAGAATATAAAAAAGGATATAATATAAAAATAAATATGAGAATAATATGAAAAAAATAAAAAATTCCAAGATGAATCAAAAAAAATATTTCATTAGGATTTCAAAATAGTTGATTACAAAACCCTATCAAAATTAATAATTAGAATATGAATCTATGTCTAGAATGGTTGAAGGATCTATAGTGGATTATCCTTTTCTAAATATAGGAGGGGGAGGAGGTGCAGGGTTAGGTGTAAACAAAACTCTATGAATAGTAATATATTTAGAAACATGCCTAATTTGACCAAGGGTTTCAGGAAGGGTGACACCAAAGTGTCTAATAGGAGCTGTAGTAAGAGGGGATGATGAATCTAGGGAAGGAGTTATTGTAGGCACTGAAATTGATATTGGTGGTGAAAAATTTTTAGGAGCTGAATTAGACACTACCGTGATTATCTAGAAGGATTAAGATAGATGATAATAATAGGTACAACTAAAGGTGGTTGAACTCGAGTATTTGAAACATACATTTATGGATCGATGATCCCAATAATATTTTTTAAATATCTAGTACCATTGTTAATAATATATTGAAATTAATCCTTCTCCAACATGAACTAATCCAAAATGGGTTCCATAATAATCAATTTATTGATAATCTATTTGAAATTAGATGTGAGGGGGGAAATCTTATAGTCTATTGCTAATGATTGAAACTATGTTTTCAAATATTCCTTGGTGTATATAAGGTTAATATGGTAATTTATTTCTCACTTTATTTCAACCTTTTCTTCAGATTTCATTACATATTTAGTTTTAAATATATCTTATTGTTACTCTCTTTTAGCAGCGACATCCATTTGAACTTTATTTTTTATTTCATTAAAATTCTCTTATATATATAAGATTTACTCATGCACAATCCTTCTAATCACATCCTTATCTTTCGAAATAGATGGAGCAATAGAATTTTATGGTTAGAAAGGACTTGTAATCATTGAGAGATATCTTTTTTCTAGAGTGGAAATCATATCTAATAGATTATCATGAAGAGCTTTGGCATTTCCTCTGAAATAATCCATTTGATTTTTTAAACTCCTAATCTCACGTACAACATGATCCAGCTTTATAAATATCTTCTGTTAAATATTATCTACTACACCATCAATGATATAGGAAAAAATATCTTAACCATCATACACATTGGAATTTTTATACTTAAAAATTATTATTTCATCATTTCCAGTAGATCATTCTTAAACTGAATAAAGTCCATAGAAGTTATCATTGAAGTGGGAACCGAAGGCGTAATATCTTGTTGATGTAGAATAGACTGAGGTGGAGGATAGGAATATTGGTGAGATTAAGAGTCACTGGAGTTACTGAACTAATATTCCGAATATCTCCTCAATAATCCTTAATTTTCTGATAATATACCTGAAGGTATCTCCATTTCTTGTGCAGAAAATTTGGATTCTTTTGTAACAACTAACTAGATTCTAAGTGATGAATAATAAATTAGATCACCTTCCAAAAGATTATCTGATCCATTTCTATGATATGATGGTGTGAGTAAATGTTTCTGGATATTCTTAGAGGGATCAAATATGACTTTTTTCATACATAACCAGTGAAGAAGGACCTTACAGAACTGGATATAAATATTTAGAAAAATAATAAAATCAAAATCATCTTGCTAACATGGATTATCATCAGGATCATTATCGTATCTAGTATTATCACAACATACACTAGGGGTAAATAAAACAATATCAAATAATGTATTATCTGTTGTATAATATTCCTTAGGAAGAATGAAATCAAATATAGGGGCTCCTCATATCATAAACATTAGAGTACTATATCTAGTTAGATTATGATCCTTATAAATTTAATAATATATCATAAAGGGTCAAAAAAGAAATTATTTGGGAGTTCTCTCCACCTAAATAGTTACACCATATCTTCAAATTCAACATAAAATTCTAAAATTTTTGGAATCTCTAGAGAAAGAGAGCCCATTCTCTCTTCATATTCTATTTTAGATTCCTCATATACATCAATTGTATCTTTAGATTCACACTCATAAGAATAATAATTTTCCACAATTATCTGATTAGGATCCAATGAATTATCTATATTATCTCGAGGTCTCGTTGGACTTCTCACTAGATGGAACCACTCAAACTGATTAGATTCATCATCTACCCAAATTTTCATCCATGGTTTCCAAATTATTTTTATCCTTTTAAATGTGGGTAGGTTTAGGCAGACACCCACCGAATAGGTTTCCATATCCACTTCTTTTGGAATAATTTTTTTCTTTTCATGAAAATATGAAAAAAAAACAACAGGTAGGGAATGGTATTAAAACCTGAATATATCTTCATAATCTCTTTCATACCCCTCATAAAAAATCGTAGAAAATCGATTTTAATTCCTTGAACCATTTGGTAAAATAGATATATATATATATTGAATCCCAATCATAATGAGGTCTCCCTTTCAAGGGGAGATAACTTTGTTTATCAACTCAACATCATCATACACTCACCACTTATATCTATAGTACTTGGTCTTTTTATCAGTTTTTTCACTATGAAACTCTCATAAATCTTTCCCATATAAATTTGGATGGTTTAAAGGATGTGGGATTTGGTATTACTCCTATTATCCATTATAGGATACATCCAAAATTTCATTCCAAAGTTTGATGAAAAAATATCCTTCATGACTTTCAACAATATTTCTCTTGATATCTTCTTCATATACAACATCAAAATCCATATTGAAGTAAAAAAATCACTAAATGTGAATAAAATGGATGATTTTAGTCCATAAATAAATCAATCCATACTTGAAAAATCCCAACTCTCAAATATACATAATGACTCATTTAGAACCATTTGGCATCAATCTCTTTCTCAATGGAAACTTATTTCAACAAAAAAATACAACTTTAAAATCTTATGAGACCTATTTATGATCACCATAAATCTATTAGAAGCATTATAATTTTCAACATAATATTCCTCAAATGATCTCTTTACATCTACTATTTATAATAGATATTCAATGGTTGAATGAGAATGGATTCAGTAAGAATTGGTTGAAAAAGGGTTTGATTTTCAATTTTTCACAACCATATCCAACATCTTTTTATTTGGGTTTAGTACCATATAATGCAATAATTTTTTTTACTACACTATTATACTAGAGACATTCCTAGAATATGGCATGTGCTAGAGTTTTTTTATTGAACATACATCCACAAAAATTAGTATCATAATAACTAATTTGATAAAATAAATTTCGTCTATAATAGAGTAGTCAAAATTTTTATATTGTTTAAGTTATTTGAAAATTATTTTACTTATAGATAACTGTGATTATATAAGGTTTTCTTGAAAATGAGATCATAAAAAACACTAAATTTTTTTTATCCAGCTAGCTATTTAATAAAGTAAACTCCCTATCATACATATTTTTGTTTTTTGATGAATTGGTTTTTTAGTTTTATTAAGATCTAGTTTATGGGTGGTACCCATTGGAGTATCACTAAAATTTGATTTATCTAAGAAAAAACATTTTAAAAATATCTTGTATGTAATTAATTTGATTTAAAATAATTATTCCTTTATTTTTTAATGATTTAAATACTAAAAAAAAATTGGTTCACCCACTAAGATCATTTAAAAATGATTTTTCATATGTTTTGAAAATTTAGTACACAATGTATTCTTAAAATATCCAAAAATAATTTCATCAAAATATATAAGAACTACTAAAAATTACATTGAAATTATTTTTATAATTAAAATACAGTATACAAAACCTTTTAAAAATTTATTTAAAATAAGAAAGGTGTTGACCCTATCATAATAAGATATAAGTGTGTGTTTTAAACCAAAAAATCTTTAGTTATTTTATGAATGTGATTTATAAAATGGGGATTTGAAAATCTAGGGGGTTGTTCAACATAAAACATCCTCAACAATTTTAATATTTAGTAATACACTCTTAAAAGAAATTTTACATAATTTGAAATTTAAAAGTGATGCATAGGCAATCAGTACTCTAAAGGATTAATGTCTAGCTACTTGTGCAATTGTTTATCCATATTCAGTCTTCTCTTATGGACTATAACTATGTGCAACCAGCATATTTTTATAAATTTTTATACCAAACACATAACCATGTTTCCGTACAACCAATTGGTTCTAATAGTTTGTTATTATATAGGTTTATCAAATTATTTCCATATGTTGTTAATTTCAAATTGATTTAATTATTCTTGGATAGCCATTACAAAATTATCATCATTTAGTTCGTCATGGATGGTCATTGGTTCATGATGTGATTAGAAGGCTTGATATTCAACCTAGTTTCTTAGTGAGGCTCGGGTATGCATAGCATTATCTTGGTCACCAATAATGGAATATTAGGGATGGTTATTGAGGGTTATAAAGGTACAAGGAACTGAATAACATTTTTCTTCCATGTATTCTTTGAGATTGGGAATAATTTTATGGACTCTACATAGAAATTTTTCAGGGAAATCAGAATAATGAACAAATTATTTATATGTATTATTGATATTCAAATTTTTCATATCATCCTAAATATTTTCTATTATGGTTTTAAGTACTTGGGGATTTGTCAGATAAAAAGTGGCATGAATAAATTCATAAAAATCATTTTAATTCTTTTTAAAGACTCTATAAGTTTTACTAGTGTTTCAATAACACATAAAAATTTATTCATTAATTTTTGTTGAAAACAAGTCCTAATTCCCAATTTTATTCAGAATAGAAACATTACATAAAAAATATACAGTAATTTACTTTGGTTTTTATAATCTTCCATAATTCATACAGATTCTCTTTAATTATAGTTATAATGAAAAATGTTTTAATTATAAAATAGATTGTGTTAAAGGATTCAACCAAAAAATAGATAGGACTTTCATATTCACTCAATATCACATAGGACATTTATCTAAGGTTATTACTTATCCTTTCAATAATCCAATTTTATTGAGGTGTTTGAGGTGAAGATATGTTGTGACTATAAACATATTGTGTGTAGAGAGGTTCAAAATCATGATTCTAAAAATCATGGACCTGATCACTTTTTAATGTTTTGGAGTGAGTATATTATTGTTATGTACTAAATTTTTCATATTTTAAAAAATAAGAAAGGAGATTTTCATTTATGAGTAATAAAAATTACCCATGTATACTTGAATAATATTAAACAATTATAAAGGCATATTGGATTCCATCTTGACTATACAATCTTGATGGTCTAAATAAATCTATGAGATCCAATTTTAATGGATGAGGGGTAGAAACCTCTTTCCATAGTTTGAAATTAAATTTTATGTTTCTTTCCATTTTCACTAGGATTTGACACTATGTCTCTAAGGAATTATTTAATTGATGCATCATTAAGAAAAAAACTTCTTATCTATATTTTTATGTGAGAATAAGTTTCTATATTGTAGTATCCTATTCCAAAACTAAGATTTATTATAAAAATCACTCAAATTGGAAACACTTTAAAAAAATTAAGGAACCAGAATTAACATGAAAAAAATTATCATTTCATACAGAAGTAAATATAAGAGCATGATAAAAATCATAAACCCTAAAAGATTTTTTTTTAATTTATAATTAAAACAGTCATCATATAACATATAAATACTAAACATGTTATATTTTAAACAATCAATAAATAAAATAATAGAAATTAGAATAGATTAAGAGTGACCATTTTATCCATATCCAATAATCATTCTTTCTATATTGTCACCAAAGGTGACATATACACCATCCAATTTAATAATATTCATCAATTTTGAATTGTATATAGTCATATATTTGGAACATCCATTGTCCATACACTATAGTTATTTTTTCTATATATTTTCACGAATTTTTTCTATAATAAATTTAATGCACATTATTTTTGGTAACTTTATCTATATGGGTCCAAGAATGTTATAAATAAAATAATTCGGAATGCGCATTTGATTAAAACACATATATATAACCGAATTAATAGAATTAAATAGAATTTTGTTTCTGTCCAAAATTTTAATTTTTTTTCAAAATTGATTTCTTTTCAAGAGACTAAAATCTTGTTTTTAGAATATAAAATAATTTTTTTAAGAAAATTCATTTAATATCCATAACCATACCCAATTTTTTATTTTTATTTTTGATTCTTTTTATCCAAAATAATATTTATGTTTTTTTTATTAATAAATATTTGAGATACTTTTTATTTTTTTTATTTACCAATTTTTAATGAGTATTTTACTTTAGAACAATTTTTTATTTTCCTTTTCTTTATAAATATTTGTTTTATCTACAACATATAAAACATTGTTATTTTTCATATTTTTATATTTATCATTCTTCTCACTCATGTTATCTTCCATCATATCACAGTACACTTGTGATTATTCCATTATCATTTTTGAATCATTAGAAATATGAGAATAAGTGGTAAGAGGTACCTCAGAATAAGTTTCTATAAAGAAATTATTTTATTATAATCATTTTTTATTGGATTAAATAAAACTCACTTAATCAATCTTATATTTAAATCTAGGTGGACTTTATTTATCTATTTGTTATTTTGTTCATATACTCAAATAATTTCATATAAATGATACTTGTGTAATAATACAATATATGCCCTTTACTTTTGTATTCATAATAGGTAATATCATTTGAAGAATTATCACTTTTACAATATTACCTCCAATTTACTATTTTTTAAATTTATCATTTTAATTATACTTCTAAATGAATTCCATCTATTTTTAAAACTTCATAAACCATCTAGCTATCTTAGAATTTCCTCATCATTTTCATCATCGTCATCACTTCACATGATTTTTATTCTTAAAACATCTTTATCTTTCAATTGTGATGCTTTGAGTGAAAAATATTAATTTTTCAATACATCCACTTCATAGTTTACTTTAATCTCTTCTTTGTACATTATTAGTATTCTAATTAATTCCTTGTCTATTATTTTGTTGACATCATATGATTATTAGATTAAAATGGTAGTGCTTCTCTATCATTTTAACAAGCATATTAAAATACTCATCCCCTTTTATTTATCATTAATATTCTGTCTAATTGTCATAATGTTATTTATGATATTATTGTACCTAATATACTTGTAAAATATGGATTCATCAACCATAATTTTAAATAATTTGTACCTTCTTCCTTGGAATATATCCTTTTTAAATTGGATAAATCCTTTAAGGTGTGGTATTTTTCGGATTCTAGTAACGCATAAAAATGTTTTGTATTGTTGGGGAGGAATTTGGGTTGAGGCATTTTAAACTAAGGGGCTCATGGTGTGAGGATATGTGAAATGGTAAAGTGTGTGTTTTATAAGTGAAATGTGTTTTATTTTTGTTACTAGAAGTGTACTATTCAAGGAAAATGGATCCAAAAGTGGAAAATAATGGTGGGGGATGTGCTAAGGTTATGAAATCCATTAATATGTTTTTAGAAATTTATTTAACATTCATAGGCCTTTCAATATTTATATTTAACCCTTTTACAATTTTGGAATTTTTCATTGGTAACAATTTTCATAAATCTGTAATATAATTTTTAGTCCATCAAATAAAATTGACATTATTCCATAATTTGAATCATCAATCTAAAAATATAAATTATATATTATTTGATAATTTTTTTTAAAATTGTAAAAAATTATTTCTTAAATAATAAATTATAACACATTAAAAATAGGTTTAGAGAAAAATAACACATAAGCTCTAAAATAGAAAAACATGTGTTTGTGAATTAAAATAAATCTTAACATATTTATAATTTTAATTATAAAATAATATTTTTATATAAAATATTTTTATTAATTTTATGTTATTTTTTAATCCTAATTATTTCATACAATATTTGGAAAATGACGTGGTCATTATCCTTGCCCTTCTCATATTTCTTATCACTCGGTCGTGACTAAGTGGCCCAAATGAGGCACAACCCCCCAAACCCATTATGATGTCTTTCTTTGTCAAACTATCATTGATCATGATTTCACCAAATCAAGCATAGTATTGGAAAAGGAATACTCCCCTATGGTGTATAGAATCAGTAATGTTCTTGGATCCGTGAATTGGTGGGATTTTATGTCTCTATTAATGTTTATACATTTCTCCCAAGCTCAACTTCTAATAACATTAATGTATCCTTATGTGTGAACAAATATCCTTCAGAAACTTGTCAGGTATTGGAATTTTCTTCACTACATCAATCAAGGGTATATTGACATTCACTTTATTGAAAGTATCGACGAATTATTTTTCAAGTTATTTTTCTTTTTTTCATGGTTGGGTTGCTCATTGTGTTAATATAATATGAATGGTTGGGATTAGTGGCTCATCTAAAGACACACTCTTTCCATTAGTGAGATTTTTTTCAAGATAAATATTTTTCAAATTAGGGTAATTCTAGATGGTTTGATTGGATGTTTCCTCAGGAGGGGATGACTCTTTTTGAGGGTTCCTTTGTATTTTAAGTTGATTTCCACTTTTATGGATAATGGAACATACATTTAATTTATCCATAAGGTTTATTAGTGGTTGAGATGGTACTTTACCCGACGCATGATATTGGATTTCCCCCACTGAGTTGGAAAGTTGGGCTAATTGGGTTTTAGGTATTGTATGGATTCTTGGGTGATTTTTTGTAATTTGATATCATTTGTATCCATTTGTTTCATAATTTATTTTAGGATATGATCTGATTTTGGAGGGGGTTATTAGAAAGACCTTTGGGGTGGTTAAGGATTTTTGGGTGGTGGTGGATGAATACTCTGTCAGGGTGGGTTCCATGGTTGTTGAGGTTGATTTGAATCCCCCTAGCCTATATAATTGGCTTTCTTTCCACCCTGGGTTAGATTGATAGTAAAATTTCTTGCATAAAGGGATGGTTATAGGGGCATCCTAGAAATATTTACTCACAACTCTTAGATGTTTCTCTCAACTAAGGACATTTTTAAAAGTAGTGGGTGTTAGAAGAATATATACCACAATAGATGGGAAAAAGATATTGGGATTTTACTTGGTAAATAAAAAGTTTTTGAAGAAGGTTATGTACCTCTTGAAACATTGTTTCCACCTTAATCTCGAATTCAGTACTTTTCACCTAATGGAAACATCAAATGGGTATACTATAACATGAACTAAAACTTTGAATATTCTATGAAATATTCTCAATGATGTTACTACAACTATTGGGGTCTTATCCACTAGTGCACACCTGTAGCAGTATCAATCATATTTCAATCAGTAGAAATTAAACCTCTATAAAAATATTATATTAACATTTGGTCACTTATTTGGTGGTGTGGGAAAACTGAACAAATGATTTTAAATATTTCCCAGTATTCATGAAGTGTTTTATCTTGGGATTGTCTTGTACCAACATATTTATTTATTTAATTATAGTTGCATCTCTAGAGTCTCGAAAGTATTTTTCATGAAAAATATGTTTAATGTCCACCCTGCCTCTAATTTGTGAATGAACATAGTAAATCCAATATTTTATATTATCTTCTAATGAAAAATGGAATTATATAATCTTCACATATTCTTAATCAACATTATCTAGTTTTAATGTTGAGAACACAACATTAAATTAATTTAAATTCTTATTCCAGTCATTACCATGAAGTCTATGGAATCATGGTAATAAGTGAATTAAACCATCTTGTTGTTCAAATTTGGGAGCCTCAACTTGCATTTGAATATAAGTGGGGTTGATATAAACATCATGAGAGGTTAGTTAATTTAGTGTTATATTATTTTCATCCATTTTATACATGTTATTTACTATTTTATCCGATTTTCTATAATAATATGAATAAGGATTGAGAAGATTTTCAATATTTTGGGCGTCCTCCTTTAAAGGGTTCTCTTGTGTGTCTTAGTGTCGCATATGTAGGATACTATTTTGTCCATGTTCGAAAGTGTTAAATATAACAGAGTTGAACAAATCATGAATTGAATCTATACATGATATAAATCATAAAAAAAAAATACATGAAAATGAGGAAGTTAAAACAAATAAATATTCACAAAATTTACAAATATCTTATAAAAAACACACTAAAATCCAAAGCGCTCCCCGGTAATGACACCAAAATTTGACTATGTTGTCATGAAACATGAAATTTATTATGATTTAAATAATATTATGTAGTCTAGGGAAGACCATAGGTCATCTCTCAAGGAGAAATGATAGGTTTAGTGTGTTTCTTAGTAATGTACTAAAAGAGGGGGTGGTTTTGAAAAATGTTTTAAGAAAGTAACTTAATTTAAATGGTTTAATAGTTGATAAACCGAGTTGATTTTGAAAAATATGAGAGAAATGTGTCATTGTAATTTTACTACACACACTTCAAGTTAATTTTTCTTAGTTATTTATTCAGGTTTGGAGTAATTCTTTCATTGATATTAACTGGAATCCTAATTAATTCTTAAGCATTTATTTCAATCTTTGAAGAACCAAACCTTGACATAATAGTAATATTGTCAAGGTACAGAACTTATATATGGAATAAGATATTGTAAATAATATTTAATTCCCAATAAGGTGGGTAATAATAATATTCCTGTGTTTTCCAATCTGAACAACACAATTCATACACTCAAAAACTCACACCGATCTGTTAGAAATTAACTGAATATTTGTCAAATGCATTAAAACAAGAATTAAAATATTAAATAATGTAAGATACATGGAATGAAATTTTTTAAAACCCAAATTAATACAAACTAGTAGCTAACATATGGATCTAAACACCCTTGAAATGTGTGCAGCTCCCTCACAATGAACACCCACTGTTTAGCCTGACATTGAGTGGAGGTGGAAGCTTGGGTGGATATCCTTGTACATTTCATACCCCCTATAAGGATAGGGACCCCATAACCTCAAATGGGAAAAAAGGATTCCTATTAAACATCAGTTTTTCATCAATTCACTCTCATGGTCAAAATTTCAAATTGGGTTCTCCAGGTACCAATTTCTAAGAAATGTAGAAGGTGATTTTGTTTACCCTGATTTTGAGGAACCACTTGGACCATGGTTTTTGATTACCAAAAAGACTTATCACTCTTTTTAAGAAAATAAAATATTTTATCCTCACATAGTAAATATCTCTAATGAAAATTTGGAACCATTTGGACAACCACAGTTATAGATATGGATGAAATACAGAACACACCTTTTGACTTCGAGCAAATTCAATTTCCGAGACAGATCAGTTCCTATGGGCCCCTTAATTGAAAAATGTTTCTAGTGTGTCTTAATATTAAATATATCCCATTTTATTTTGGACCATCCCACAAAATATCATCCCATTTGGATTCAATTTCTAGAAGCAGTGTGGGGTTTAGTTTACTGGTGTCCTTGGATCCTACACAGCATGGCCCACATTTCTTATACATAATCTTGGGCCCTCCAAATCACCTTCACCTATAATGTAAGTATAAAAAATGTAACATTTAAATTATTAATAGTTATAAAAACAAAATAATTGAAACAACAATGATGTGATTTTTTTTATAATTTTTTTAAAAAACTAGTTTAGTAGAGTGGGGTAAGGGTGAAAACGAAACAACAAATCACGGTCTGATCAATAAACTGCCACATGAACCGAAAGATCATATATAAGATAATTATTTTCACATAGAAATAAATATTGGGATCCATAAACCATGAATCAATTTTATTGCATCAACAATTTCCTTAGTCCAATTCTAGAAACATCACAAAACATAGTATACTTCTCACTCAGCTCAGGTGGGATCAAAATTATAATAGTATTAAAGAACCTTTTAGCTCTTAGAAAGCATTCTAAAATGATCTATATAATTAATATTTTATTCCCTTCTTGTTGGGTCCTAACATTGGTGAATCAAACCAAGAAAATTATTTTATGAACCTCCAATAATATACGACTAAACGCAAAAGGCTTTGGATGTCAAAAATATTCTTGGGATGCTCCCAAGAAACAACTACCTAAAAATATATGGGTCCACCAACACACCTTCCTCAGAGGTAATGTGACCTAAATAATGAACCATGTCAAAATATAATTGAATCTTATATATCTTAGTGTATAGTTGATGTTCTCTCAGTATGATTATTTTGATGTCAATATGTTGGACATGATCATCATGAGTCATGGAGTACACTAATGTGTCATAAAAAAACCCCAAAATGATCTAGGTATGGGTGAAAGATTTTGTTTATCAAGTCCATAAACATATCATGATCATATTTCAAACTGAATGGAATTATGAGGAACTCGAATATGCCATAAATTGTTTTTAAAGCAGTAATTGGTATATCAGAAGGAATCACTCTCAATTTATGATAACCTAAACTCAAATCGATCTTAGATAATACAAAATATCCCTCAACTTTTCAAAATAACATTGATATATGGAAGATTATATCAATTCTTAAGTGTCATCGGGTTCAAATTTAAGGTACTCATCACAAAAACCCATCATCCCATTATCATTACATGAAAATAAAACCATAGAACCCATTGGAATCATACTCAGACAGATAAAACCTTTATTCATCAACTCTTCCACCTAAGTATTATCCACTTGAGTCCTTATTGGTTCCATTTGATAAGGTGGAATAAAAACTAGTTCGGTTCCAAGAATTGGATCAATTTTTAACTCAATCTCTCTCTTAGGTGTCAGTCCTGATAACTCTTCTTGAAACATTTCCTAGAATATGAACACTATGTGTGGAAGGAAATGAATCTTTACCCCACCATAATCTAACAAAAGACTTCTGAACTAGGTAATAAGCTCCCCGAGTTAGTGATGAACTATCCTTGCAGGGCCTTCCTAGATATCCCATTCTTCATGATGAAAAAAACACTTCCACTTAGTAGATGTAATGATTACTCTTATACATTAAAAATACATGTGGAATGAGAATTATTCCAACCATCCCATACATAAAATCAATACAAAACATAAAATTACAATTATGAGAAGATCCCAAAGGAAATTATAATCACTTACCTAGACTGAACATCTATTTTATAGAAATATTATCTTTTACCTTACACCCAATGATTTTTCAATCGTCATAACCCTACTCAAAAACTCAACCTTCAGACTCAAACAATAAACAAGTTGTACAAATATAAAAAATATGTGAGGCTCTTGTATCAAATAATGCACTAGAAATTGGATAAGATACTAGAATTGTACCTATGACTATTAATGGTTCATCCTCACTACCCATAATTTCAGGTTTAAAATCATGTAAAAAACCTATCCCTCTACCCTATTTAGTATTCTGTGTCTCAATATGTCACACTAATATGTTGATATGGGAAATATTACACTAAAGTACCATGTCCACTACCTCAACCATCATGGTCTAAAGTACTCCAACTACCAGACTTGAATGGTATTGAAGAATCCCACACCCATAATCTGTTTAGATATAGCTCCCCAGTTATTAACTATTTATTGTGGGTTCTTATAGAATCATTATAGATGCCCCATCTTTCTGTAATCTCAGCACTCCATTGGTGATCATGGACACTCGATAAAAATGTGACCCAGACTAACCCACTCATGGTAAAGAAATAAAGTATTTATCTAAGCAACATATATTTCTCATAGGAAACTCTAATTTCCACAACCATGGTTGAAGTTCTCATAATTATTCTCCCAACCCTTAGAATGTATTCCACATTATCATCTACTAGAAACCACCTTTCCTGCACTGGAATTGTTATTTAGGTTTCCCTTACAAATGAGATCCTAATTCAACACCAAAATGAACTTATTCAGAAGAATGATTATAATATAGTACTTAATCCCCCATTTAAGTCCACAATAAATAATTTTTGGAACAATTTTATCATCTCCAACCAGTGTTAGAAAAAATCATTTTAAATAAGTGAAGCAACTACCATAGTCCATCATGGATATACTACCCGGGGCCAACCGCATATACTCTTCCACACCCTACTATCTCAAAGTCTCTAGGTAAATTTTATTTAGGAACTTCTCTTATAAGTCCAATAATACCATTCCCTCCATCTATTCTTATTAATTCTATATATCCCAAAAACATTTCAGTGGTCATCATAAATATAAGTTTCCCAGTTGACTCTTCACTTTGTAAGAGTATTTAAATGGTAATGAATTTTCTTGATGGAATCAATAAATAACTCATCTACCATATGTCAACCCTCTCTAATGAACGTTTAATGGTGATGCAACTGAAACTCTTTGTTTAGATTAGACATAGTCTGTACATCCCACCCTGGGTACCACTCCAAAAACTATATAAAGTGAAAAAAATTATCATGAAGCTACTCTCTAGCTAAATTACACAAAAATAACAATTTAAATACCCTCACTTTTCATACATTAATAATACATAGTTTTTGAAGAATCCTTAATACATTAAACAAATATATTTCCAATGTCTATATTAGTTTAGTTCATTTAGAAACATGGAAACATAAACACTAGTACATAAGTGAGATATATTATCTCCCACTAGGTTATTCAGGACTAACACCCTTTTTAGGCACATCAAACAAAGTACAGATCCTCCTTACCTAGGTAATGGAAACATAAAAATGGGTGAGCTTAGATGAACAATAAGGGTAAACACGAGATATATATAAGCATAAACTTGAGCCTAAGAGTATTAGAATTTGATCATGACATTAAAAGGTCATACCCTACAAATAAAATATCATAAACATGAATCATGGCATAAATATTGGTAGTTAGTAAGACAAGAATCATAAGGCAATCATGAGAATAATCCATTAAAGAATAACATAGGAATAATACATGGAATTGTGGCATACACATAAACAGGTAATATCATTCCATATTATTCAAGACGCATTTCTATAACTTATTAGGGAATTTAATGGGTTAAAAACCTACTAGGTATGATAGAACACCATCCATCATTTCAGATCTTTCCTTGTAAGTGATCGGGTTTCAAAATCATCACATATTTATAGAGACTCCGCCTACTAGGATGGACACACCACCATTCCCAGTTTCAGTCATTTTCTTATAGGGGATAAGGTTTCCCCATTATCCCATAGTGGACCAGGTTCGCCATCATTGACAATGGATTAAGCCCATAAACATAAATATCATCATTATCTCATGAGATAAAAATCGTTAATGAATGCATTGGAGGGGTATATATATCTTTCCCATCTTGTAATGAAATCATACATACATGTCCCACAAATTCATATATAATTATATCATAACCCATGAAATGAAATTTGTATCATAAAAATTTAATCATACCAAAACCTTTGGAAAAATATTCAGGTTTCATAATCATTTCATCAAAATAATAACCTCTGAAAAGAAGTTGGATTCATAGAGAAATAACCCATAAAGAATAAATGGTTCTCATAAAAATGTAACCCATGAATGATAATAAGGTTTTATAATCACTATACAATCAAAACATAAACTAGACACTGAAATAATATTAATGGAACCTGTCACGACCCATCCTCGGGGCCCGTGCCGTGACTACCCAATGCCTGCCATCCATAGGCTAGGGGCCGGCGACTAGCACCAAAGGCGTAAATCTCGATAAAAAGGGAAGAAATTTCCTTTATAAAGTAAACAAACACCATAAAGTATGCAAGCTGAGTAAACACTAAGTAAACTGAGTACAAATGTAAGTGCTGAAAAGTAAATGGGCCAAAATACAAACCCAACTGAAAGTAAAGTACAACTGAAATGAATGTACAACAACTGAAAAGTAAAGTAGTGAGTCCGAGCCATCCTCTGGAAATACCACATGAAGGGTGGGTACATATAGTCTCCTCTACTCCTCGACTCCGATTGTCCGCTCCGTGTACGTCTTGTCCAATGATCCCCCACCAGGTACCGTCCAGCTCCACGAGATCCCACCTCGATCAGCTATGTTCGCCGTCTGCATCCAACACAATGTAGTGAGGGCATAGCTCATGCAGGGGTGAGTATACGCTACACAGTAGGGACACCAAGACCCCCGATGGTCTCCCAGAATCCACGACAGATAAACCAAAAAGGAAAGATATAGTCACGAAGTAACGACCATCTCTACTTAGGTATATGACCATCCATATACCTAAGTCATCTATTCCATCTCGGCTCCAGCACACGATCCCAAATATAACCCATTCCACATAGGAAAACATAACCCATTCCATATAGGAATTCACAACCCAATCCACACAGGAAAGAACAACCCAATCCACACAAGAAAGAACAATAATCATATTGATGATAATGATTGTAAGTTAAGACTTAGATCACACTGGTATACACTTTGTAAGACGATAGAGATGATCATATGTAGCCACTGATTAATCTAAGCTGTCGGGCCCACATAGGATACCAGACCAGCTAAGCTGTCGGACCCACAAAGGATACAAGACCAACTACTCTGCCGGACCCACATAGGATACAAGTACAGAGTCAAATACCGCCGGAACCACATAGGATACAAGAACTATAGTCAAATATTGCTGGACCCACATAGGATACAAGAATAGTAGTCATCACCATCGAACCCACGAAGGATTCCAGTACGGTCGTCGTCGCTGCCGAACCCATGGAGGATCGTAGTACAGTCGTCATCGTCGTCGCAGTCACAGCCAGCTCTAGGGTTCCCTCACACATCACACTCGATTCCAGAAGGGTCTGCTCCACGAGCCAAGGGGTTGATACATCATCTGTCATGAAATCTAGAGGTGATGTATCACAAAGTTACGCCTCGTCGAAAGGAACTCAACGTGACAGACAGCGCGTCAATCGTATGCCCGGTCTAAGAGTTATTGGCTTATTCGTCCTAGGGGCCCTGTTGATTTTTAAGCTAAATCCAACCCGACCATACTTCAACTACATACAAACCTCGAGTGGAGTAATCCAAAAGAATCGTCTCACTAATAGGAATCCAAAAAAGTTGACGACACATCAATCGGACATCCGGAGCTCATGTTATAAGTGTTTCCGCTCCGAGGGCCCGGTTGGTTTCGTGTTCAAACCAACCCGAACATACCCATAGTTCTCTAAAACCTTGAGTGTGATATACTGAAACGACCGTCTTGATTGAAGGATCGCTAAGCAACTGACAGTGTGTCAATCTGAGTTCCGCACCCCATTTTATGGGCGTTTGAACGGATCTGTCCGGAAATCAGGGGATTCGGGCCCGGTCCGACCCGACCCGATTCCCCTGGGTCGGCCAGAACCGTGTGGACCCTACCCGGGTCCAGGTCCAGCCCATCAGGGCGTGACCCGTCCCGGCTGGTGGGGCTCGGCCCGACGCGGGTGGCCTGGCCCTGCGTGGGCAACCCGACCCGGCGCGGACGACCCGGACCGGCACGGGCGGTCCGCCCAGCACGGACTGTGACTCAGCACGAGGCCGTACTGGACACGGCGGGTGGGGGGGGAGGGGCTTTTTTTCCGAAATGGCGGACCCCTGTGGGGTCCACCCTAGGTGGCTGCCGGGGGTTTAAAACCCCCGGCTTTCTTGGAAACGATCGGTCATTAAGGCTTTCCGGTTGTGCTACGGGGGACCCACGGGGGTCCCGCCTCCTTGAACGCTGGCAGCCAGCCGCCTTCTGCTTTGGCCGCGGACCATGTCCGACCGACACGATGCGACGGTAGCGCTTCCCTCCACCGTGGACCGCTCTTGGCTGTGGCCTCCTTCAGCTTCACCGGCGCAACACGACGCGACAGCTCCACGCTCCTTCGCCGTAGTTCTTTCGTTCCCGCGTGGTGCAACGTCACCACACCGTCTTCGCCACCATGAACAACAAATTTAAACAATAAGGGGAGGATGATTGGCCGTGTTTGTGTGGTCCGACCTCCTCCCATTGTGACGATAGCAGGCGGTGAAAGAACGATTATACACAACGACGAAAAAACACAAATTTAATTGATTAAATTTTAACATAACCCCTACCTAAAAGAAGTTGATGAACGATGAGCATCACGGAAAACTGCATCGCGGGGTGAGGTTCCGTAAATGTTGACAGAGAACGTCTGAGGAGGAAGCGGCGTCTCACTTTCTTTGACGTGGGAGAAGATGGAACTGCATGTCGACGTTCTTTGCGTTCTTGGATGAGGAAGATGAAGTTCTTCAAAGTATAGAACTCTCCCTCTCTCAATTCTCCACACAACACAACAAACCCCAAAATAAAATAAGGCTTTGCCTTATATTATTTACACATGCCAACATTTTTTTTTAAAATTTCAAAAGTTGAAATCACATAATTAATCAATCTAAATTTGTCAAAATTAATGGAGTGCTATGTTGGAAACATTAATGAAAAGGGAGGTTTTAAAGGAGTTTAAGTGAGTTATGGGGAATGTGGAAAGGTGGGGGATCATGTGGGTCCCATATCACTAATATCCTAACAAGATGAGTTAGAATTTAGGGGGGTCCCACCCCAACTCCCACACATGGGAGTTAAACCACTTAGAAGAGAGAAATAAAGTTGTGACACAACTTTATTTCACTTAACACTTAAATTTTTTTTAACAACTCCCCCCAAGCAAACAAAACTCCAAAAAAGGTCTTCCTAAGAAATTAATGGCACTGTGATTTCATCGGTGCCCTCATATTTCGATTTCGAGCACCGGTTCAAATGTTAGAAAAACCCGCTTGTTCATTCACTGAACGTACATGAGCTAATCTTCATAAATTGATTCCGGGCACACTGGGACTTAGAATCAGGTGCCGTCAGAAATTGCGTACTAGTAAAATCCCAATGAATTTAAGAAAAAATATTCCTTGAAATTTACGGGTCTTTAAATTACTCCCACCTTAGGGATTTATGTCCCCATAATGATAAATCAGAAAATAGGGAATCAAATGAGGGTACTGAGCACGCATCTGAGCCTCCCTCTCCCAAGTGCTCTCCTGGTGGTTCCCGTGCTGCCACCTGATGCACCCTAGAGGAATCAACCACCCACGTAGGACCATCTCCTGTCAATCCTCGATCTCCACTGAGACCTCCACAAAAGTCAACAGGTCATCGATGTCTAGCTCCCCATGGTCGATGATATGCGTCGGGTCGTGCACGTATCTCCTCAGATGAGATATGTTGAAGACGTCATTCACCCGGTGCAACTGAGGTGGTTGAGCCAGGGGATAAGCCACCTCGCCTATCATGCTGAGAACCTGGAATGGTCCGATGAAGCACGGAGATAACTTGCCGCCCTGGGCAAATCTCCGTAATCCACATCGAGGTGAGACCTGTAAGAAAATGTGGTCGCCATCCTCGAACTCTAGTAGTCTCCGCCTCCTGTCAGCATAAGACTTCTGTCACCTCTGAGTTGCCCTCATCCACTCCTAGATGACTTGTACCTTATCCGGCGTGGCCCAGACCATCTCTGGTCCCACAAGTGCTGACTCCTCAGGGTTTTTCCAGCACGGTGGTGATTTGCAAGGTCGGTCGTACAATGCCTCGTATGGTGCCATCCTGATGGTGGAGTGGTAGCTGTTTTGTATGAAAACTCCACCAATGGTAGGTGATCCTACCAAATATGACCAAAGTCAAGGACACATACATGGAGAATGTCCTCAAGAGTCTGAATGGTCCTCTCCATCTAACCATCTGTCTGTGGGTGAAAGGCGGTGCTCAGGCATAGCTGCGTCCCAAATGCCTCCTGCTGAGAGGATCAGCTAATACGTTCCCCTTCCTAGGAGTATTGACTATATCAAAGTCATAGTCCTAGAGGAACTCGAGCCATCACCATTGTCTCAGGTTTAGGTCCTTCTGCGAGAAGATGTACCATAGACTCTGGTGGTCAGAGTAGACTGTAAAGCGCTCACCCATCAGATAGCGCTGCCACATCTTCAGAGCGAAGACCACTGCTGAAAACTCCAGGTCTTGGGTAGCGTAGTTCTGCTCGAGCTGCCTCAACTGTTGTGATCCATAGGCAATCACTACCCACTCCTGCACCAGGAAACACATGAGTCTTGTCCCTGATGCATCACTGTAGATTACGTACCCTACTACCTCCTCTGGTAGCCTCAAGATGGGTGCACTGGTCAATCCTTTTCTCACATCCTGGAAGCTCTTCTAACATCTATCTGACCACACGAAGGTTTTCCCCTTCTTCGTCAATGCTGAAAGCAGTTCTGCAACTCTGGAGAAGTCTGGCAGAAATCTCTAATAGTACCCAGCCAGACCTAGGAAACTCCGCACCTCCGTCACGCTCCTGGGTGGCTCCCAAGCTAGCACTGCCTCGATCTTTGCAGGATCCACCGCAACTCCCGCCTCATAGATGACGTGCCCCAAGAAATGGACCTCACGTATCCAGAACCGACACTTCTAGAGCTCACCATAAATCTAGTGCTCTCAGAGTGTGTCCAGTACAACCCGCAAGTGGTAGGCGTGCTCCTCCTCAGTAGTCGAGTAAATCAATATGTCGTCGATGAAGACTATGACAAATCAATCGAGGTAAGGCTAGAAGATACTGTTCATGAGACTCATGAAAACTGATGGAGTGTTGGTTACCTCGAAAAGAATAATCAAGAACTCATAGTGGCCATACCGACACCTGAAATCCGTCTTCTTCATATCCTCATCTCGAACTCTGAGCTGACGATAGCCTGACCTGAGGTCTATCTTCGAGAACCACTGTGCTCCCTTGAGTTGATAAAAGAGGTCATCAATCCTCGGATGAGGATACTTGTTCTTCATGGTCACATGGCTTAGGCTACGGTAATCGACACACAGTCGCAAGCTCCTGTCCTCCTTCTTGGCAAACAAAATCGGGGAAGCCCAGGGTGAAACACTGGTTCAAATGAATCTCTTGCCCTGCAAGTCCTCCAAATGTACCTATAGCTCTCGAAGCTCAGTGTAAGCCATCCGATAAGCTGGAGTAGATATTGGGGTTGTCCAGGGCTACAGGTCAATATAGAAGTCTACCTCTCTGCGAGGAGGTAGTCCTGGAACGTTGTCAGGAAAAACGTCCGCATACTGATCCAGCATGACAGGAAAACTCAGACTCCACACGTCAACAACTCATAGGATGAGGCTAGCCAACTAATGAGTGATCGGCTGTTCTCTCCTCTACGTGAGTCCATCCTACACTGCAAAGGCTCCCTTCTCACTAGTGAAGGTGAACCTGCTCCCATCGGTGCAGACACACCGCACCTTGCCCCTAATACTGTCTATCTGAGCATGAACTGTAGATAACCAATCCATGCCCAAGATGATGTCATAAGGCCTCGATGCCATTATAAGAAGATCCCAGCCGAAGATCTTGCCTCCTATTGTAAGCTCACACTGCTGGAACCAATGCGTAATCATCAAGTCTGCTTCTGTAGGAGTCTCTAGCTATAAGGATCGAGCTAACGGCTCTTTCGGAATCTCCGAGCTCTGAACAGGGGCAGTGAAAATGAAAAAATGACTCGCTCCTGTGTCTATAAGAATTGAAGCAAGGGTGGAGTAGACACAGATAGTAGCTCAAATCATCTCTAGTGCGCCGTAGTTGTAGGCCTCCACTGCCTGAAGTTGCGCCTGCCTCTATCCGCCAGCTCCCTGTGGTCGGGGTGGATCCCCTAGTGGTGGTGGTGGTAGAGCCTCAAAACATTGTCCACCACCTACAGCTAGGCCAGCTCCACTACATCGTCTCCTGCTACCTGCAGACCGCCACGGTCGATCTTCTGCCTCTGCCTGGGTGGTCCCTCAACCATATGATGCTCCTCTATATGGTGAGTTGGGCAGTCATGAACCATGTGGCCCTACCCGCCGCATGCATAGCATTGTATGCTCCCCAGAAGGCTTGCTCTATGCCGTGTTCCCCACACCTCTAAGCTAGTATCCTGAGGTTGTTTGCCTGATGGTCTGGTCTGCTTGGACCCCTGTGACATCCGTCAACTGCCAGTTGCAGAAGACTCCACTACGTACCGCCATGCAACATGTCTCGCTGATGGTGTAGGCTCAGCAAGAATTCTCTCTATAAGAAGGGATCACTCCAGTATTCCTACCTCCATCGGAATGGTAAGGGAGATCATCGATGCCCTGATCTCATGCCTTAGTCCCTGATCGAAGGTCCGGACCCAGAAGAATGGGTCCCGTACCATGTCCATGGAGTAGCATGAGAGGTTGGTAAATCTAGAAGAGTACTGGGATACTGTCATGCTACACTGCCGCAACTGTAGTAGCTCCTGAATGTGTACCTCACGGAGGGTGGCTGGAACGAACTCCGACCGGAAGAGGCTCTTGAAGTCCATCTAAAGAAGAGATGCCTCGTCCTACACCATGAGTATCAAGCTCCACCATCTACCTACTGCCGCATGCAGGAGACTCGCCGTAAGGATCACCATGAAGTCAGCTGGTGTCCCTACTAATCTGAAAACTCGTACAACAGCCTCCAGTAAATCCTCGGCTGCCTGAGGGTCAGTCTCCCCGTGGATCATGGGTGGTCTCTTATTCTGAAACTCATGAAGTGCACTAAGGCGATGTGAACTCTCAGCGGCTGGGGCTGGTGTCATCGGTGGCTCGGCGGGTAGAGGTACCACCGGTGCCTCTGCTGTAATAGGTCCCTATAACGAGGCCTCGTTACTCGGTCGGATTCCATCTCGTACAACGCTTGGAACCTTAGATGGCTATTGTCATGGAGCCATCTTGAAAAAAAACAAGAGCACCACGTTCAATACAGTATGCCTGGTGAGCTGAAACAATGTAATCACAAAGGATACTTTTGAAATACACATGCAACCAATGTTTTCGTGCATTGAGTCGGAAATCAGAAGTTAGGGTCCTGGTGTATGGATACGTAGGCTGCCGCACCAACACTGGAGTCCCTAGACTGATTACCAAACTCAAAACCCTTAACACTATTGTTTCACATAGAATAAAGATTAGAGTCCTGAGTTCTGTGGTAGAACCGAACTCCTCTGATACCAATTTGTCATCACCCGTACTCGGAGCCCGTGCCGTGACTACCCCAAGCCCGCCATCCATAGGCCAAGGGCTGGAGACTAGCACCAAAGGTGTAAAACTTGATAAAAAGGGAATGAATTTTCTTTATAAAGTAAACAAACACCACAAAGTACGCAAGTTGAGTAAACACTAAGTAAACTGAGTACAAAAGTATGTGTTGGAAAGCAAATGGGAAAGGATACAAACCCAATTGAAAGTAAAGTAGAACTGAAATGAAATTAAAAAAACTGAAAACTAAAGCATCAAGTCCAAGCCATCCTCTAGAAATCCCACCTGAACGGTGGGTTCAGATAGTCTCCTCTGCTCCTCGACTCCGGCTGTCCGCTCCGTGTACGTCCCGTCCAGTGATCCACCTCCAACTATCGTCCAGATCCATGAGCTCCCACCTCGATCAGTGCTGTCCGTTGTCTACATCCAACACAATGTAGTGCAGGCATAGCTCATGCAGGGGTGATTATACGCTACTCAGTAGGGACCCCGAGACCCCCAAAGGTCTCCCAGAATCCGCGAAGGATATACCACAAATGAAATATATAATCACTAAGTAACAACAAACTCTACTTAGGTACATGCCCATACATATACCTAAGTCATCTATTCCATCTCGGTTCCAGCACACGAGCCCAAAAATAACTCAGTACACACATGAAATCATAACCCATTCCACATAGGAATTCACAACCCAATCCATACAGGAAAGCACAGCCCAATCCACACAGAAAATCACAACAATCATATCGATGATAATGATTGTAAGTTAAGACTCTGCTCACATAGGTATACACTTCATAAGATGATAGAGATGATTAGATGTAGCCACTTATTCATCTAATCTGTCCAGCCCACATAGGATACAAGACTAGATAAGCTGTCGGACCCACAAAGGATACAAGACCAGCTACTCTTCCGGACCCACATAGGATACAAGTACATAGTCAAATACTGCTGGACCCACATAGGATACAAGAACAGTAGTCAAATACTACCGAACCCACATAGGATACAAGAACAGTAGTCATCACCGTTGAACACACGATGGATTCTTTTATGGTCATCGTCACTGCCGAACCTACGGAGGATCTCAGTATAGTCATCATCGTCGTCATAGTCGCAACCAGCTCTAGGGTTCCCGCACACAGCACGCTCGATTCGAGGAGGGTCCGCTCCACGAGCCAAGGGGTCGATACATTATCTGTCATGAAGTCTAGAGTTGATGTGTCACAGAGTTCCTCTGCGTCAAAAGGAACTCAATGCGATAGACGACGCGTCAATCAGACGCCCGGTCTGAGATTTATTGGCTTATTCGTCCTAGGGGCCCTGTTGGGTTTTAAGCTAAAACCAACCCGACCATACTCCAGCTGCATCCAAACATCGAGCGGGATAATCCAAAAGAACCATCTCACTAAGAGGAATCCAAAAAAGTTGACGCCACATCAATCGGACGTTTGAAGCTCAATTTATAAGTGTTTCCGCTCCGAGGGCCCGGTTGGTTTCGTGTTTGATCCAACTCGTCCATACCCAATGTTCTCTAAAGCCTTGAGTTTAATATACCGAAACGACCGTCTCAATCCAAGGATCTCAACGCAACTGATGGTGCATAGATCGAAGTTGCGTAGCCCATGTTATGGGTGTTTGAACAGATCTGTCAGGAAATCAGGGAGTTCGGGCCTGGTCCGACCCAGCTCGATACCCCGGGGTCGGCCTAAACCGAGAGAACTGACCCGGGTCCATGTCCGACCCATTAGGTAATGGCCCAGCCTGGCCCAGCGCTGGTGGCCCGGCCCGGTGCGGTCGGTCCGACCCAGCGCGGGCCGCGGCTCAGCTCGAGGCCGAGCGGGACGCGGAAGGGGGGGGGGGGGGGGCGCCGCCCCCCTGTTTTCCCGAAATGGCGGACCCCTGTGGGGTCTGCCCTAGGTGTATGCCGGGGGTTTCAAAACCCTGGATTTATGGGAAAATCCGGCCGTTAAGGCCGGCCGGTTGTGCCATGCGGGACCCACGGGGGTCCCGCCTCCTTGAACGCCGGCGGCCTGCCGCCTCCTACTGCTCCGCCACGACTGAAGGTCGTGGTCCCTGTCTGACCGGCGCCACGTGATGACCCAGCGCCCCTCCGCCGCGGCCCGCCCCGGCCGCGACCCCTTGATGCTCCGGCACTGCGCAACGGCGCCCCGCTCCTTCGCCGCGTCCAGCTCCGGCCGCGGTTCTCTCATTCCCGCGTGGTGCAACGACACTTCGCCGTCGTCGACACCATGTACAACAAAGGTAAATAATAAGGGTAGGAGGATCAGCCGTGTTTGCGTGGTCCGACCTACCCCCGTTGTGATGATAGCAGGCGGCCAAAGAACGAGTATACACAAAGACGAACAAGCGCAAATTTAATTGATTAAATTTGAACTTAAACCCTACCTCAATGAAGTTGATGAACGGTGAGGGTCGCATGGTGAGGCTTCATAAACATCGATGGAGAACGTACGAGGAGAAAGCGACGTCTTGCTTTCTTTGACGTGGGAGAAGATGGAATTGCGTGTTGGCGTTCTTCGCGTTCTTCGATGAGGAAGATGAAGTTCATCAAAGTGTATAACTCTCCCTCTCTCAATTCTTCACACAGCACAACAAACCCCAAAATAAAATAATGCTTTGCCTTATTTTATTTACACATGCCAATAATTTTTTTTAAATTTCAAAAGTTGAAATCACTTAATTAATTAATCTAAAGTTGTTAAAATTAATGGAGTGCTAGGTTGGAAACATTAATGACAAGGTAGGTTTTAAAGGAGTTTAAGGGAGTTATGGGGAATGTGGAAAGGTGGGGGCTAGTGTGGGCCCCACCTAACTAATATCCTAACAAGAGGAGTTAGAATTTAAGTGGGTCTCACCCCAACTCCCACACATGGGAGTTAAACCACTTAGAAGAGAGAAATAAAGTTGTGACAAAGATTTATTTCACTTAACAATTAAACTTTTTTTTAACAACTCCTCCCGAGCAAACGCAACTCCAACAAAGGTCTTCCTAAGCAATTACCGGCACTGCAGTTTCATCGATGCTCTCGGATTTCGATTCTGAGAATTGGTTCAAAAGTTAGAAAAACCTGCTCGTTCATTCACTAAACGTACTCGAGCTAAACTTCGTAAATTGATTTCGGGCACACCGGGCCTCGGAATCAGGTACCGTCAGAAACTGCGTACTCATAAAATCCTACAGAATTTAATAAAAAATTTTCCTTGAAATTTACGTGTCTTAGCAGAACCTTTTTATCATTTCCCCAAAAATTCAATAGTAACTCCAATGAGTGTCATCTATTATGGAAAACAATTTTGAAATATCATTTAAAAACATTTAATCATTAAAATATCCATTATTCTATGAAAAATGATTTTTAAAACATAAAACCTTTTCAAACCCCTTTTATTTGAAAATAAACATGAAGAAATTTAAATAATGTTTGAAAGCATTTTGAAAACAATTTCATTAACAACACTTTGAAAACTTATATAGAATCCTTGAAAAGATTTTGAAAAAATTATATTTGAAATCACTTTGAAAACATATAAAGGATTTTTTGAAAATGATAAAATAATTAAAATCCATTTCCCTTGAAAATGAGATTAAAATATCATCATTAAAAACCATTTTAAAATCATTTTTAAAGACATGGTTTTTGAAATTCATGGCATGTGTCTCAATGAAGGATAACTGAGACAAAAATACATTTCCGATTTAGTAACTATTTGAAAAAACCCATGGAGAGAGATCATAAAATGGATTTTTAAATAAACATATATTTAAGGATAATAATCATTGAACATGTTTATGGGTAGTATATACACCACACAGAAGAGATGGGTGGTGAAAAAGCATTAATGTCACATAAATAAAATTAAGACTTGAAATCCCCTTATCTTAGGTCTTTACACTCATCATACTTAGTAAAAAACTCATAATATTAATATATTTAATACCATATATGTCATTATATTACCCACTTATAAACACTTCCATGTTAAGTTTGTGTTTTGGGTAATATCCTCTTTGTTTCTCACTTGTGTCTAAATTTGTTATATTTTGTATCCTCATACTTATATCATGATTTATAGAATTTAAACCATGATATAAATACAATTAATATTAATTATATGTGTTTTTATAGTAATATATGAATTGTAGAAATTTGAAATTGAATACATAGTTCATAGAGACGGTAGGTCATACGTACAGATTAACATTGTTTCCGTTTAATTATTGTATTGAATGAAAGAAATTAAATAAAATATATGTATGTGTATCTATAACTAATGTTTCATTATTATTTCATATATATCATATAGTTTAACATCCTTAATATATTACATTTAAGGTGTGAATGAATCACATCTCTTTGAGGAGGCGGTAGTCCACACTTCCTGAACAAAATTACCGTACTTACAGAAAATGGAAAACATTATGGTATGTGTTATATAATAATTAAAGAAGAATAAATACATCATAAATATCATATAAATAAAAGTTTCATCCAAATTTTCAACCATGAGAGGTGATAAATGAAAAATTGACAACACTGTCTCATGAGACGGTAGTTCACAGTACACAAGAATGCTTAGTTTGTTACCCATTAGATGGAAGTGTGTGTAAGTGAAAGTAAAACCCATAAAATATAAAAATATTATTATTTTTTGGGTAATGGTGTTATTATATAATATTGAAATAAGAATAATTGAGGTGTTGGATAAATAATATAAAATAAAGGATCTTGATGAAGGATGTTACCTCTTCTTTGGAGAATTCTTTTTGATTTTCACAAAAGGGCATCCTTGGTTGGATTTATACCAAACGTAAGGATTCATGGAAGAATTTACAGATGTTGGGATATTATTTGGGTAGATTTCTTCTTTTTTATTAAAGGGATTTATTTGTGTGAATGAGTGGTATGAGTGAGTTCCTTTTTATAATTGATGAGGAGTTGTGTTCTTGAATATTCTTGAAAAGGGAATTCCATCCACATTTTCCCTATGAAAAGTTTTTCCAATTATAGATAAAATTAGATAAAATCTTGTGTATTTTATAAATATTTCCATTCAATGTATTTCTTCAAATTTTTTGGCCAATTGGGCCTTTAAGTGTATGGATTAGTCCCTTATTAAGCTAATTTTCCTCTTAATCATTGTAATAAATTTTAGTTACATTCACATCTATTTTTTGTAAAAAAACTATGTTAAAAATATTAGAAATTATTAATTATGATGATTTAAAATATGTAATAATTTGTTCAAAATTAAAATCCTAGAAGTGATAGAAATTAATTTAAAATTAATTATGTAGATGGGTTGTGACATCAGGATTTAAAAAAATATGTTTTAATGTTTGTGAAGTTTTGATATCCAATTTCAATGTGAAATTGGTTCCAATGAACTAAAATATATTACATTATATTAAGCTAATCTCAATACACATTAAAACAAATTAAATATATATATATATATATATATTAGTCAAAAAAGTTTTGAAATAAAATTCTGTATTTTTCACTATTCATCTAAAAATAATGTTTTCATTAAAAAACATATACAATTCACCATATTATAATTTTGACATTCTGAATTAAATATTTATTTTCATTTTATCCAATAAAATTTAATAAAGTGTCTGAAATTAATTTTAATATTGTTCATAGAAGGTCATATAAATCCATTCCTTAAAGAAAGTAGTATTTCCAAACATATAGACATTTCTAAAAAGGTTTGTATTACTAGCAATATGTTTTTTATATAAAACCAATATAAATAATATTTAAAAATTAGTTATTACGATTCATATTAATATGTTTAATTGATATTCTATAACTATATCAATTAAATAATTATAATAATAAAATGTTATTTCATGGGTACTCAATATTGTGTGTAACGCAAGACATGTTTGTGTTGAGTGTGACATAAGGTTAAATTGGTTTAGTGTATAATGAAATTTTTAATTAGTGTAGCGTTCATTGAAAGACATTGTTAATAAATAATTTATTCAAACAAAATTCACAAAAACCTTGGGGTTACATTCTAACCCCTTTAAAATGAATGTTACCGTCGAAATTCATCATTCTAATACAAAAAATGTGGATGTTTATAACTCATCATATACTTATGTTCCCACATATCTTACGCTATCTAGATATTTCTCTAAAAAACATTGATTAAGTGAGTGGACATTTTTCATAGAATTTTCTCTATATGATCCAGAATTTCAATTGGTTGTTCCCCATAAGAAATATTCTGCTCCAGTAGTATGACCTCTGAGTTTAGTACATTTCAAGGGTAAAGTATGTAATTACATGGGATAGATTCATTGAATACATTATGGACACGACAGATATTTGTATGAAATTCCATGCGATAGGTTATCATTCCTATATGATCAAGAATCTAAAAGAGACCTATATATCAAAGGCTTGGTTTCCCTTTCTTCCCTAATCTCTTAACCTTGTTCCATAGAGAGATTAAAAGAGAAAACATTTCAGCAAATTAAAATTATAGATCATACCAATGGTTATCAGAATAACTTTTCTATCAAAATTGTGTTTCCTTGATATGCTGGTGAATGGATCTACCCTTCTCGACCATTTCCTTAACTATCTCAATTCCCAAATAGCTTTATTCGTCCAACTTCATCCTAGGATGTGGGAGATCTAAATTTATTCGCATATAGAGCTTCATAAGCATCCATCTGAATTATTGACTGAAATATATTGTTGTAAAAAACATAATCCAGAGGAAGGTGTTGATTCCAACCACCTTTAAAATCCAATGAACAAGATCTCAACATATCCTATAGGGTTTGAATTATTCTGTTAGACTGCCTATCCATATGAATATGTTATGTGGGTTTGAAAAAGAATTATATATCAATTTATTGCTAAATACATTTCACAATCATTTTGTTGATCCTTAGATCCCAATCAGATACAATGGAAAGTGGTACTCCTTGAAACACTAACACTTCATTAATTTATATCCATGCAATATTATCCAGATAGAAGTATTCTCTAATAGAAATGAAGCATGATGAATTAGTAATATAGTCGACCACCTCCCATATAGAAATAAATACTTCAGTGTTTTTGGGGTTTCCAAAGACAAAATATATAGTGATGTTCTCCCATTTACATTATGGTATAGGTAATGGATGAAAAATCCCTTTTGGATTTTGTCTTAATTTCTTATTTTTTTGGCATACCATGCTCGGAGATACAAACTATGTGATATCTATATTCATTCCATCCAACCATAAGTATTCCTTAAAATCTCTATACATCCTTATACTTCAAGGATGAATAGAGATCGAAGAACTGTGAGCTTCCTTAAATATCCTCTTCATAAAATATAGTATAAAATGAACACATACATAGTTCATAAACCTTATCATTTCATAAAGATCTAGATTAAATTCAGTAACATTTCTAACCATCCTTTTCAGATCTACATCTTCATTCCACACCTCTTCAATCACCACTTTTATAGTGGGTTGATCATTCAATTGAGCAAGATAGGATTTCTCCCCTTACAATAATATTTCTATATTCATGTTTTGTAAATATATAAATATTGGATATTTTTTATCCTCATCATGGAAAAGCTATCATGATCCTTTCGACTGAAAGAATTAGCCACCTTGTTCACATTACCAGGGTGGTAATTTATTGAGAAGTCATGATACTTTATCATCTCTAACCTCATTATCTAGAGAAAGTTCAACTCCTTATGTGTGAATTTATATTCTACAATTTTATGATCAATATATATATATGAGAATTCTCTCCATAAAGATAGCTAGTTTATATATTTAATGCTGAAATTACCACTGCTAACTCCAATTCATGAGTTGGGTAATTTTCTGGTGGATATTCAATTGTCACGATTTATAAGTGATAACAATGTTATTATGCATAATAACACATCCCAATACCTTATTGTTTTCATCACTACAGATTACACACCCTTATCCACAATAGGATAAATTAATCATAGGTGTGCTGACCAGCCTTCCCTTTAGTTTCTTGAATATTTCCTCAGATTCATTTGTACAGAGTAACTTGGCACCCTTCTGAGTTAATTTGGTCTGATTTTTTGATAGTTTGGAGAATTTCTACACAAACCATTGATAATATCCTTCCAATTCAGTAAAAATATGGATCACAATAACCTTTTTTGTCTATTAAAAATTCAATAGCCTTCATATTTGATGGATCTACAGTAATACCATATCATGAAATTATGTGAACCAAAAATGAAACCTTTTGTATCTAAAATTCACACTTAATAAAATTTTCAGACAGTTCCTCCTTACTCATGGTATTTAGTAAAATTCCCATGTGGTAATCATGACCTTAGATTCTCTTCAAATATATAAGAATATCTCCCATAATGATTACCAAAAACTGATTGATGTAATCTCTAAAGACATTGTTCATCAAATCCATGAAGATGGAAGGGGAATTAATAAGACCCAAGGGAATTAATAAATATTCAAAGATTCCAAAACTTATATGAAAATAGTTCTTGGGTATATCCTATTTATTGTCCTTAAATTGATGATATCCATATGGAAGGTTAATCTTGGAAAATCATTGAGCTCCAAGTAGATGATCAAAAAATTCATCAATATGGGGAGGATGATAGTTGTTATTGATTGCGATCTTGTTAAACACCCTATAATTAATGCAGAGTCACATTGATCTATATTTCTATTTCATGAAGAGAATAGGTACACCCCAAGGTGACACACTTGGATGAATAAATCGCCTATCAAGATTTTCTTCGAGTTTATTCTTCAATTCCTACAACTCAATTGGGGTAATTCAATAGGGTTTCTTTGAAATTGGTTTGGAAACTAGTATGATATCTATAGAAAAATGAGCTTCAAATTTGGGTCAATGTGTAGGAAACTCTTCACGAAAGACATCCAAAAACTCTTGAAAAATAGGTATATCATCAATATAAATTTTATCCACAACCATTTGAGACAAACAACCTTTCTAAATGGTAAATAAGAACCATAATCTATGAATAATCTCCATTGTAATTTCATACATATCGCCCATTTATAGATTATCTTATGTTAGTTTCAAATATAAAAAATCCCTTCCTTTCCTTGAAAATTGACATAGGATTTATGCAGATAAAACCAATCCTTGTATAATATGACATCAAATTCAAATAGAGGAAGAATGAAAAGTTTTTAGGAAGTAAATTCACAAAAATTTCAATCGGGGAGGATTCATATACTTGATAAGAAATCATTATACCTAAATACATTGGCACTTATTTTTATAAATCTAATAATTTTGGTTGAATCTTAACACCATTAAAAAATTATTTATATATGAAAGAGTGGGCACATTAAGAATCAAATAATGCATTAGCAGTTCTAGAGTGGATGGTAAGTATATCATTCACCATGTCATTGTCCCTCCCCTAATCCAAAACAATGATGGCATTATATTTTCCCTTTTCTCTAGTTTTAAGTGGTTGAAAGCATCGATCATCATCACTAACACTTGGGATTAGGACCTAGTTGTCATAATTCGCATCTTCCTACACTTGAATCACTATTGTTTGGTATGTTCATTCAGTGTAGCTTTTCATCTATTTTCATCATTTGCCAACTTATTCCAATTTGTGCAGAAATCAATTACTTGATGGCCTTCCCTTTTTCTCTTAAAACACCTGTATGACCACATAATAAAATTTCCTCCATGATTATTTTCACACATGGAGTATAAATTAAGGACCATCTTTTTTCTCGTCATGGTTTTTAGACTTTCTTTTGATCTTTATCTTCATATTCTTGTTAAAACCATGAGACTGATATGTTACTCCACCATCCATTTCAACTTTAATTGCACAACTCACAATCCATTCATAAGATACTAAATTATAATATGGAAAATTATCTTTTGATACTTTGATTTTAGAATGTAAAGAACACATCAACATTACATTCAGTTAGGATGTTAATTCTATAATCATACCTCATAAGTATTGTGCAATTAGCATCACATGTTCTGACTGATTCTTCATCCTATTGCTTCAACTCAAGGAACACATTTTCCATATTTTTATAAAGAACATTATTAAATTACATATCGAAATATAACTCCTTCAACACATCATAGTCTAGGGATTCAATTGAAACTTTCTTCCTCATATTCTTTTTTATATTCCACCACTAGTCTGCTTCACCTTCTAATAGAAAAATAGCCAAATTTAATTTGATATGATCCAAACACTAGATAATTGAGAATATCATTTAAATGGCACTGATCCAGTGTTCAGTAACTACTGGATTAGAAGACCCATATAAATAATATGAACAATTCCTCATGAAGGATTCAAAAGAGGGTTGTTCACTCCATTGCTCTTTTGGAATCTCAACATGATTCAAAGCTTGAGAAAACCGTGTGAGAACTAAAATGATATTTTTCCTTCCATTTCTAATAAAATTATTATTCTCTAGAGGAAAACCATTTAATTTTACATTTCAATCACCATTAACGAATTCCATTCAAGTTTCACCCATTTACTAAAACTAAACAACCTAGAGTAAGAAATAGTTTCCATATTGAAGAACAACATAATCCTAAAAAAAACTTATAGGATGTCTAAATTAGGATACCTTAAATAATTTATGACAACATAAGTTTGTCCTATGTTATTAATAGAAAAATTATTTTTAAATCTTTTAGGATGGTTCATGAAGAGTTTTTGAATTCCCAAAGCATATCCCATGGGAGTGTCAAACCAGGTGTGAAACAAGACCTGTTTTCATGTACTAGTTTACACTCATGTTAGGATTGATACACTTCTTGAAGTATTTACCCATAGGTATACCTGCTTCAAAGACATCTCTACTTGTAGTATCTAGATATAGATGTATTTATATGAAACCACTCACTATATCCTTTAAAAAAATTCCAAGACATTTTCCTATAGATTTCCTCATCCTTAAACTTATCCTTAGATACATCCATATATATATCTTTAGAAATATTCATAGGGATCTCACGAAAGTTATCTCATCTTAGTTTACAAATCTTAACAAAAAAATTTCTTTGATACCAACTATAATGAATCTCATTTTTCATACATTAAAATTACATCATTTTTTTGGAATACATAATACATTACACAAAAATACTCCCAAATACTGTATTTTTCTAGTGCCTTTGGAAACATGTTAACTCAAACATTAGTACATAAGTGAGCTAAACTATCTCCCATTAGGTTCTACTTGACTAGAAACATTCTTAGACACACAATACATAATACATATCTTCATAAGACCACTTGTATAATAAATATAAGTTTATTATAAATATAAAATAGAACCATATTATAATATATAATACCATATATGCATTTATATTTTTCTATTATTAAAACCATCATGTTTGGGTTATGTTCCAAGGAATATCCGCTTTGTTTTTCGCACGGGTCTTCATTTGTTAATTTTTTTGTGCTCCTATATATATCATGATTTTAATAATGTACAAAATGTTATAAATTTAAATTATATTTACTTATAAATATCAAGAAATAATGGAAATATGAAATGGAATGCATAATTTATAGAGACGGTAGGCTGTATATACGCAGGAACAGGATTTCTGTTTAATTATTATATTTAAAGAAAGTAAGTAAATGAAATATATTTATATATATATGTCATTTATCATTATTATATCATTTACATAAAATAATTTATATTCATTAATACATTTGATTCATGGTTTGAATGAATCACATCATTTGAAGAGGTGGTAGTCCAAACTTTCCGCTACGAAATTATCGTACATACAAAAATGGAAAAAATGAAGGTATATGTTATATAAAAACTAAAAAATTAATAAATACATTATAAATATAAATATAACATAATTAGATTTTACACAATAATTATCAAACATGATAGTTGGTTAATAAAAAATGCACAACATCATTTAGTGAGGGGGTAGTTTCCCATACACCTGAATGACAAGTTCATTACCCATTAGATGGAAGAGTCTATAAGTGTATGTCGAACACTTAGAAGAAAAAATATCATTATATTTAGGATAATATTTTTAATATATAATTATGTAATATTAATAAATTTTGTGGTGGAGAAAGGAAATAAATGAAAGGATCTTGTTGAAGGATGTTACCTTATATTGGGGTAACTCATTTTACATTGCACAAAAGGGATTACATGGATGTCCTAATTCCCAAAAGAAACATTCAAGGAGTAAGGGTGAGATTATTGAAGATAAATTTATCAGAGTTTTAATGATACAAATATCTTTATATGTTTGAATAATTCATAGGGGTGACTACCTTTTTATAGTAGAGGAGGAGTGTCATTATTGTAAATTTTTGTAAAAGGAATTCCATCCATATTTTCCTTAAAAAAGTGGATAAAATAATGTATAAAATTAAATTAAAAGGATTATAGGGTCTAAATATGTCAATAAAATAGTATTTTTACTAGTGTATAGTTCATTGTTTCACTTAAGTGTATGGTTTAGTCTCCTTTTAAGCTAATTTCCCTCTTAATCGTTGTAATTAATTTTAATCACATTATCTAATAATTTTATTAATGAAAAATAATTTGACTGTATTAGAAATTATATATTATTATTAATAAAAATATGGAATCAATTTTTTTTAAATTATAATTAAATAAGTGGAAATAATTAATTTAAAATTATTCCTGCATACGGGTCAGGATAGTGGGTTATTAAGAAAAAATGTTTTTTTGGTTCAGATGTTTTGATATCCAATTTCAAGGTGTAACTGGTTCCAATGACCTTAATTTAATTAATTTGTGTGAACATAATAAAATTTCTCATTAAAACTAAATTAAAATATAATTTAATTATATAAATAAATTAGTTGTAAAAGTTGATTTGAAATAAAATTTACAATTTTCACTATTCATCAAGAAATTACATTTTTCAGAAAAATACATAAAATTCACCATATTTTAATTTTTAAATTATAAATTAAAAAAGTATGATTATCTTATCAAATTAATTTTATAATAGTTTCTAAAATTAATTTTATTATTATTCACGTAAGGACATATAAAGAAGTTCTTTTAAAAAAAATTATTTTCAAACATATAATGACATTACTAAAAGTGTATAAATTATTATAAATATGTATTATTTATATAAAACCAATATAAATACTATTATAAAAGTAGTTATTACTATTAATATTATAATTTTTAATGGTTATGTTATGACTATCTCATTTGAATCATTATAATAAAAAATTGTTGTTTTGTAGAAACTTGATATTGCATGTAACGTAAGCCAAGTCAATGTTCTAGGTAAAATAAAGTTAAATTGATGTAGTTTATAAATAATTATTTAATTATTGTAGTATTAATTTAAATAAATTAAATAAAATTTATTTATTTGAAAAAAATGTTTACAAAAAACTTGGGGTATTATAATCGGGGCCTCTTATCCTACCACTGGAGGCACATTTTGAATCTGGTCCTCTTGTCATCCTACCAACAAACATCTTCATCGAGCCATGATTTTATAATTCAATGAAAAACTCCTAGAACACATAACACACCATTAATGAATTTTCATAATAGTTATTAACATAAATTTAGAACAATTCATCCCCCATAAGCCACCCCATAGTCAAAATCGAGGAACTATCACAAATCCTCAACCATCCCTAACTTTGGTAATCGATAAAATAGGGTAAAAAACATTACACATTTATTGTTTTACCCCTAATAAACCTTCATTACTATTATAAATTACCAAATTTAACATCTTTTAAACATTTTAATTTCATCATCAGTGACAATTTATTTTTAATTACTCATGTAAATAAAGAATTATTATTTCAAATAACCTACTTATAATATGATTTTCCATGAATTCCTAATGTGATTCATATCAAAAAAATTACTTAGATTCTAGAAGGTTACATTTATACTCAAATATTATTCCATAGTAGGCCATGAGGAAAATATCATTACCATATAACATCACACAAGAAGTGCGTCACCTTAGTTGAAATAACCTCTAGGTATAATAGAAAACCTCAGAAGAATAATCCCAACATATGTAAATTGGTTTTTACCCATACATGGGTTAGCTACTCCCAGGATCGAGCATAGGTCCATGTCCTGAATCATCCGATTATCTTGTCCACCTTTTCAAAAAAATCCTAAAACTAAAAAAATCACCTCTAATACCACATTGTTACATCCTATCCTTGGTTCAACATGTCTATTCGCCAAGACGGTTCACCACATGATCTCAGATATGCCTCCCTGTACTCTAGTGGCTTCCCACTAGTAGTGAGGGTCTAATATGAAAAGTGGGAAGATTATAAACTCTTTATCAAAGTAGTAAAATAGTGTAAATAAATAAAAAATGGACATATTATATTAAATAATTACCCATAAATGAAAAACATCACATGAAATATCCCCAAAAAGATTAAATATCCATAAAACAAATTAGTAAATATGTCATGAAATATATGTGTTATGTTTCAAATGAAAACCAAGAAAAAAGACTCACGGACACCTCCCAATAGGGTCCTTACATATTTTTCATTTCCCTCATCCATGCTCTATCCTGGATCCCAAATCATCCAACCTTATATGGTTATTTCTTTTTTCCTAGCCTCCAAACATGATGTCTATTCGAGTACCTATAATATAGTCTAGGAAGGATATGATTACAACTCATTAAGACACCACCAATGTTGTCTAAAGAAAACTCTATGCTATAATAGTGTATTTTTTTATATAGAAAAAAATAAAATTATGAAATTAAAAAATAACATTTATTATTATTTAATTAACCACATTGGACCTCAGTTTCAAGGGGACACCCAAGACAAACATACCTACATTGGCCTATGATAGAGTCAAAACCATACACTATATGTATTTCACTATTTATTATTTATTATTGGATTTCATTATTTAATTCAATTCCATTTTTATTCGTTACACTGGAGCATCAATCTATGTACCATTATCTCGGGTACTTGGAAAATCATTCGAATTCAAATATCTCAGGGACCAATAACTATAGTATGGTTCCCCATGAGTATTTTTAGAATTATTATGTGACCCATAATTCATTGTTCACATGCATTAAACAAGGTCCTAGAGTAGTATTCTAGCACCCCATGGGTATTTGAAGCATTAGTCACTGGCCCACAACTCATTGATCAATAATTGACAATATCACACTCACACACACAAATATATATATATATATATATATATATCATAGTTCAGAATCATTATCCTTTTTATCAATCATTCACATCACAAAGATCCATTTAATTTATCAATCAAAACCATGGTTGTTTAGTTTAATTACAAGGAAAAATATTTATAGATCCCCAACATTCTATTTATCATTAATTATCCAAATATCATTATCAATTCATGGATAAGAAAAACAAACCTTAAAATCCTATTATTAAACTTTAAAATAGGGATTATGTTCAATTTTATAGTGCCACTATTTCCCTTTTCTATTCCATTATTATCGTATCAATGAAATTGTAACACCCCATGGGTTACTATCAATCCTGAACTCATTATCCTCAATGGATCTAATGTGATTAGTGAAGATTCACAAAATTTCATAGAAAAAATGACCCATTTCTATCTTTAAATAAATTTCAAATTATAGAAAAGAAATTTCATAATAATAAACACATGATCATAATCAATAATTAGAAAAAGGTACTGAGACCACCTACCTCAATATTGTTGATGAATTCTCTCCAAAATGTAGCGCTTAATTCGATGTAGAATGACCCAAATACCATTAGTGATAAATATCATTGACTCCTTGCTAAGATAAGGATATAAAAAAATAAGATCCATTAAAACAAAGATCTAAACCATAAACAATGGATTACTCCATACCTCTCAAATGGGAGATAAAAATAAAAGTGATAAAAATCTAAAAAAATGAGAAAATTACATACTATAGTGGGTTTTACTTCATCCAATGGATATATTATTTGCATAGGAGGAGGTTTAAAGAGTCTACAAATCCTTTTGAGAGCCTCTAGAAGAAAATTAATTCATGTTAGGTCAAGAATGGGTGACTATGTATACAAACCGGTGGTTTGGCAATTTTTTATTTAATTTTCATGGGTTTAAAATCTCATATAGATGGTTTCAAGGAAGTGGTGCATGGTTTGAAAAACTATGCACCGTAACATTTTTTCCCTAATGTCTTATGTTTATAGTTACTCCTATGGGTCCACGGTTTTCCAAACCATGAAATGATTGTGAAAACCCCCTCAGTTTGGGATACACAGTTTCTGGGGGTGGTCATAGGGGTTGGAAAAACCATGTCCCAGCAATGTACTATCCAAAACAAAAAAAACCACTAAAAGTCACTTGAAAATACAAAATACAAGCCTCAATGAATCTTGGACTAAAATAAGTATAAAAATTAACAAAAAACATGCACAAGAAGCTTCGAGAATGGTTGATATCATTCGTAGTGTGAATAAAACCTATATAAAAAATGTCTTCAATCAAAATCTGTCATTTCCTAAGCTCATCAGAGCAATTTGATAGCCTGAATACTTATCAAATATGTGACTAGGTATAAAATTATACCAAAATTGGTCTCTCACATTTAAGGTAAACTTGTGATCTTCTTATAAAAAATTGAAAAAATCACTTAACACTAAAGGATACTCACTCACTTCAATATCAAGGATTAAACCAGTAAACTCATAACCAAAGAATAAATTCATTGGAGTTTAATGTGATTTAAAAAATCTTATCATTAGCTATGATAAATAAGTAATATATTATTTTCATTCACATAATAATGCCTCCCCTTAGTTCAATAATAACTGATACAATATCTCACTATTTGCAACCAATATATTAAGTTTAAGGAAATTTATCATTCCATATATTTTAATAATAAACCCTAATTATAAAATTCCATCTTATCCCCAATTCACAGCCATAGATCACCTCAACTAAACTTTATTGTCCCCCTATTATAGTGGAAAACTCACAAAGTTGATACAATATTTAAAAATTATATATAATCCCTTTTCTAATCTTGGTGAAATGAAGGAATGTGATACAGAGGAATCAAATAAAAAATGTTGGAGTGGAGATTATATATATCACACTCAACTCACTAAACATTACCACATGAAGTATAACATGACCAATCTTAAATTCAACGCCTCATTATATTTCTTTCCTTCTTTCTTCACCAATACAATCATTTATCTATCCCAACATATGAGTATTATTCAATATCTGATCACTACCACCACCATATACCATAAGGTGTCCATCTGATCACTAATGTTACTATTAAAACTATCAAGGTGGATGTTGGTGTTGATGAGTTATCTCATCCACTAACACATAATTATCTACACTATATCATCATACTTGTTAAGATAAACATAAAAAACTTCCCTTTCCACTACCCTTATATAAATTATCAATCATATCCTATCCCGTATATGAAATTCAAGAACTATGCGATCGTTATAATCATAAATAAGGGATCTTACAACCAAAGACATATTTATTTGAGATTTATGGGTTAGTTAATCCAATTAAAATATGGAAGACTTTATTTTATCCACCGTTAATAATAACTACACTACTCCATGTTGTATTTTTTATTAATCACCATGGAATATGTATTCAATGTAAAAGGACTGCCTTGTTGCTAAATCTTATATTATAGTACCCTCTGAAAGTGGTAATATCTACACATTACATCAGTTTAAAAAGAAATTATATTTCATAGAAAGTATATGAATTGAACTCTACATGATTGAATGATAAATCTTACTTTCCTAATAGACAATATTTGATATAATATCTCCAACCAAAAAAGAATAGGTTACGAATTTCTCTAAAAATTTACTCCAAAACTAGATCTACATCACCATAGATAATTCATGATCACATAGATATTGGGTATACTAGTGAAATTCCACTCTAGAAAATACACTCAATATATGTTAAATCTAGTGATCTTTAGTTTCTTTAAAAACATGTAATATTATATGCACTTCCTCAATACATCACTCATTTTACTTTTCTAAAACAAAAACCTTGTACTTCATTTAGTTTTATCATTAGAACTGTTACAAAACAAATATCCATATCATCGCTTTTAAAGGGTCTACCATTTACCAAACTAACATTAATACCTCATCCACCTTATATTTTTGTAAATTATGTTTTCATCACACATGTGGTATAAATATATGAGAAAAATGTATCATAGAAAGGATTGATTGAATGTATTTTCTTATTTTATTTCAAGATCAGTCACAAATAATAATCTAGTGTAAACACATAAAATCATCATGAAATGGTACTAAATGATTCCAAAGTCCAAACTTGTATAACCCCTCTATTGAGAATACATTATCTCTCTAGTAATGATTAATAAACAAATATTGTTTTACAAAAAATCATAGGGGACCTCTATATCCTTTTGGGTCTCTTAGGTCTATTTAAAATTCAATATTAAATTAATATGAAAACATTACCAAACCAATTAATCCAAATATTCTTAGTGTAAACCCCATACTAGAACTCTTTCATTAATACCATTATATCAAAACATTAGAGGACTATTTTTGAGCTAGCAATGAGATCAAGAGTTACCCCAGAAGCCTTCCCCAAATATGTAATGTCGTGGAAACTAACACTATGGTTTGAAAACATGAAAAATTATACGAATTAGACTTTTTTGAATAATAAGAAATAAAAAATGAGATTCAAAAACAGAAAATATGAAAACAAACTTCCATAAAAATGAATAAAATATCTTGATCATCTCAACCAAAAAACAAAAAATGAAATTATCCATTAAATACAAGGAAAAACATTAAAAATCAAATAACTTTATCTCAACTAGATTATTTATTCCTAAAAAATTACAATTGGAGCCTCTCTTAACATGATTTTGTAATATTGAAAATAGGGGAGAGTAATATAGCCCGAATAAATTTATATTAAATAGGTTCATTATAAAGGAACACATGCTTTATGTGATTTGGGTGAATAAATCTTTGGTGAATGAAAAGCATATTTATAATTCAATTAAATAATTAAACCAGAGTAATATAAATATTATAAAATTAATATCACACCTCATTCACCAAACAATGCCCATTATCTTTACACAATTTCCTTGGAAATCATATCAACAATTAATTATTACTATCCACACCTATATTGATAATATCTTCAACCATGATTACTACCATATATCATAATAAGGATAAAAAATCTATAAAACAAAAATTGTATAGAATTATAGCTACTACTACAACAATTTTATTTATCATAGAAATATAAAATATATCCTTGATCTCATACACTAATAATACCATATCTCTAACACAATATAAATAAAATAGAATACCATATCTATCCCAAAACAATAACATAACCAACCAAATACAGTTAGTATAATTTGATGATATAACATCAATATCATATAAAATCGTGATATTAAAGTAATCAAAATACATAGTCACATAATCTATATCACAATCATAATAAAAACACAACAATCTTTGTACCTTCTTGAAACACTGGCTGTGGGGTGGTATAAAAATATTTTTATTTAGATTATAGTGAAACATAATGGATAAATAAGGTTATCTCTCATAAAACTTATTTTTTATTACTAATGATTATTTTAAATGTTTTATATTTCAGTATTTTTTATTTTTATAAAAATATGTCAGGGTTTTAAAAATCTATACAGAATAACATAAACATGAATGTGAAATTTCAAACAAAATCTAGATATGAAGGAAGGAGATTATCCTTAGAGAATTAGCCTAAGTGAACCTTAATTGACTCTTATCTAGTTTTTTACCTACTCAAAGATCACATTATATCTTATTTTTGGTAATCCTCCTCTACCATTATTTTAAATATATAGTGTACCTATCAATAACAAACAACACTACTCATGAACCACATCCTTGGATAGTATGCATGGGGATCCTCTATTAGGAGAACCCAAAAAAGCTACCCTCTTAGTCTAAAATCACTCATGTTCAATAATAAACCATCAAGAATAAATAATACTCCCTGATGATCAGGTGAAAGGAGGGAAAATAATGTTATATGAATAAGTTTAACAGAAACAACCATCAGGAAGAAATTATCACTAATCATCTCAACTAATCATCCTTGTAAAAACCCAATTTAGATGATAGATTGTAAAAATGAGAGATTTGAGGATTTATTTAATTACTGGGTTACTCTCGAATAAATACACTAGTTTAGTTAATCATCATCATAAATAATTGATATTTCATTGATTAAAAATGGAAAAGAGAGAATATTCATGAAATAGTGTTTATATAAATGCATTAAAGTGATAGGAGAAAGTGAAATAGAAAAATATACTTTAAATAGAACTGTGAATGAAATATAGAAATCCTATACCCCATGGTGGTGGAAATAAAACATATTAAATCAGAAGAGGAAAAATAAAATAATAATAAACATGTCAGGGATTGTACTCCATGCATGCAATACCACAAAGGGGATCATCTCCACATAGCAGCAAGCTTCCATAATTTTCTTGTATTACTATTCTTTGAAAAAATATTATGGTATTTAGATATACTAACTTTAAATATGTGTCATATTTTTTATATTCTCATCATTTTTTACATTGAATATATTCTTATAGATTTTGGACTTCCTATAATTCTACATCATTGAATTCATTCCTCCCTGGATTAGTTGAAAATTATCTTCTAATATTAATTTTCCCCTAATTCAAAGTGTCTACAATATTCCCCTTTACCTGTATATACTCTATATAGAATCAATATGTTCTCTATATTCATTGTTAATTCTTGGTGTATTTAATACATTTATCCTCATGAGACATTAAATTAAAAAAATTTCCAAAGAGACTGACTTTATGTATCATATCTTGCACTAAAGTTCCTCTTCAGTAATATTACACTATTCAAATTTAACCTTATAAAAGAGTAGATAACACGTAAATATCAGTTAAAATTATAATTCGTCTATTAGTTATGGGTTTTACTTTTGAGGACCATAATACGTTTTAAATTTTCAACTTCTTTGGAAAATGTAAATCACTTATGTATTTAAGGATTTAATAATATTATCCTTATTTATTATGTTACATAAATTTGTTACCATAATTTTCATTTTCACATGGACTCGTAACCAATGTGTATTCATTTCATGGTAGAATCTCGAGTTCCTTAGTTTACCCTAAAGTTTTAGTATACAACTCTTATAGTTGAACATACACTGGTTATGTATTAGAGGAGACCCATACATAAGTGTTTTCTCCTTTAAATAATAATACATAAATAATCATATTGAGAGATATTTATATTTAATAAATTAATGATAGAATAATAATAAAATCTTTTAAAATGTAATTATTTTAGGTATATGATAAAGTTAAAATTATACAAAGAAATAATACGTGTGATAAGTTATCTTTTATTATGATTTTTTTGGGATTAAATAATTGAATTAAAATCTAAGGAAAAGAAAATATAATCTTTATTGATTCACCAAGACTTAAATATTTACAACTCAAGAAATCAATATATGAATTTAAAATTTGTATATAAATCCATAATGAGAATATTTTCCAACAACATTAAAAAAAGAATTTGTCACATCACGTTTAAGAAATACAATTTCCTTTAATTTTATTCTCTCTTGAGTAAATTTAATAAACCTAAATAATCCATATACAACCCATTTATAATCATTCTCAAATTGAAATTCATGACAGTATTTAATCAATTAAAAAATAACAGACAGTTATTCTCATACTTTGAAAAATGACTATTTTACCATTATCTTGTATAAATTTTAATTATTCATTGTGTGATATAGAAAGTTTTAATCAATAATGAAGTCAATTTCAAGATAATATTGGTTTATTATATATTGTAGTAAAAAATTTAAAAACATTATGGGTGAAAAGAGGAGGTTTTTTTCTTATTTATAATGGGCAAATATTAAATTAAAACTACAAGAAATAATTATCACCAAATTATCCATTAAAAATATGAATCTCATATAATTAAATTTTAGTGACATGAGACATGTGTCAAACACAAATAATTATTTCACACTCATCCCCCATTTTTTTTTTATTTTTTTTATTTTTTCAAAGAAGATATGATGTAAGAAGACTTTAATGAATTAATTAAATTTATTAATACTTTTATTTTTTATTGGGGTCATGAGTCATAAAATTTGTTTAATGGAATAATTTAAACTCATCCTATAATTTATCTATTTTTTTCATTTTTGGATTATAGGAATATTTAAATGAAGGGAAAATGATATGAACCATGCCTATTCCAACAACATTGAATGTTGAAACATTCTGCCAACATCATACCAACATGAAACAACTTCCCAAAAAACACAAACATAAATGGACCATTCCCACACACTCAAACATTAAATAATCATGAAAATATATTATTTCTAATGTTTGGTAAGGTAAATACATATTGTAATGTTTCATAAAACAATAATTCAATTCCAAGAATCTTATGGAATAACAATTTTTGCTGAAATTGGTAGGCCTCATGTAAAAAATTTTGTTTTATCAAATAAATTCCTCAATAATATTAAAAAAATTAATGAAACATATATATTTGAAGGAAAAATTATAACAAGTTTTATTTCTATAAAATTAATTTATATCAATAATGTTAGGGTATTAAGAAAAATGTTTCAAATAGTTTATAATACCTATTAGGACTGGAAACATAATTTGGATGAATGTTTCATGGACACAAATTTCAAACATTTGTAAAATTTATAAAAATGTCTTAAAATCCATGTCATGGAAGGGTCTTCATATAAGAAATATATTAATATCCATTTTTAAAAAATCACGTCAAAATTCTCAAAATCTATTCAAGAGTAAAAATGGTATTTATAATTTCCATAATCTCAATATTACAAATAAATATGTAAAAGAGAAAACACAAAACTATAAAAAAATTCTTAACAATACCCATAGTTAAATGAAAATAACCATTATAATTTATTTTAAATCATCGATTATATAAAATATGGGAAATAAATCAAATAAGAATTAAAAATACATCCAAATTTTATTTAATATTGTATGTATTGAGTTAATCTAAAAAACCCCAACATCTGTAATCTATAAATTAAAATGAAAAAAACATGATATATTATCCCAAGTGAAAATAATGAAAATATGAAATAGGGAAAGAATATATATTGGTTTTGGTTTCACCGCCATATGGGTATAAAGATTTTACTTCCCTGGAAAGCACGTACATATTACAATCCAAAATTAGATGGTGGGTTGGGTTTCATTAAGATAAACAATAACATTAATTTACTACCATTTTGGATCTCATCACACTAGTTGTAGATCCTTCTTTGAATATTGTTCTATTTGTAAAACCCCTTCACAAAGAGGAAAAACATTCATGGTGTGGTTTGGAGTAGTTATATGACCTCCACTACATTTAAAACATCTCATGTATATTTCTCTTCAAATGTAATAGTTTCTTTCATGGGTACTACATAAAATGTTTCATCTAAAGGGTATTTAATGAATAATTTTTTTTAATATAATTAAAATTATTTGAATCAGTATTAAAATATTTACAATAAATTAGGTGAGCTTGTAATATTTTATCCGTATTAAAATATAATAAAATTTCCTTATTAAGGACTTAAAAAATATTTAATGTTTTATGGTTTTTTATAGGTTCCTCCATAGGTTAATTTTATTCTTATTCAATTATATCAAGGTAAATCAATGGGTTGTCCAAATATGAAAACTCTAAAATTAATTTTCATTAGAATAATATGAATTCTATTATGGATTTTAGAATCACGATTTGATTATAATTAGAGATCATGAATTCTTGATGTGAGGGAAATAACATGGATAATTATTTGGATTCTATTGGGTAATGGGGGAGGAGTTAATCATTTTCACCATTATTGGTTCTTTAACTACGTATTTTATGATGTTTTGATATAATGACACCCTATGTATCCGCTACTTTAGAAAAACATGATGTATTGTTTCTCAAAACCTCATCCCATAACCCCTCTGTCAATTTTTATAATAGAACATGATTTTCATATTAAAAATTCAAGTTTCCATTCAACATCTTGTAGTTGTGCTGTTTGAGATAGAGGTAGGTATTCAATTTTATTCAACCACTCTTAAAATATCATCGCATATATGGGGTTTTATTTTTCCAAAGTCAGAGAGATATATAAAGGGTTGGTTATTCATTTTTGAAATGGGAATATCTCTTGTGATTTTATATCATAAAAAAATTATTTAATATTTCATCCAAATCAAGTTTATATCCCTCACAAATATCATATTCTATGTTTATTTTACTAAATTTATTTACTAACTGTTGAGTGAGTTCTAAAAACATATCTATAGTTTTTTATTTCTTATACTCCTTGATCTCTACACTATATAAGGTCAGGGGTGTAATCTCTTTCTTGACATATTTTTATTTTGGTTTCCCTTATTATTATTCATGTGATGATTAGAGTTATTCCTCTCCCTAAGACATCTTCTACATTATCTCCCCAATAACCTCCCCAAGCTCATGAAATTAATATTACCTTAAATTATTCACTTATTAAAATTAAAACTATGAGTAATTTTTATATGCATAAACATAATCTAAATTTCAATACATTATATAAATACTATTGTTTTTAGTTTTTTATAGAGTAAATAAAATATTAATTATAAAATGTGAAAGAATTAAAATTAATAGATTCAGAACCCTAACAAAGGTGATAGGTTTTGATAAAATAATGATAGTATGGTGTAAAATGATATTTATTTTACTCATATAGTAGAACAATGGCCTTGTGTGGTCATCTAAAAAGGATCTTATTTTAAATCACCAATAAATCATTTTAGTTTATTCTATTTTTGATGTTTATTATTTTTATAAAATAAATGAAAATATGGTGGGTTTGGAAAATATATAAAACAAACCTAAAACTACATGTGAAAAATCATTTAGAATGAAATTAGGTGGAAAAGAGTTAACCGTTATAAAATTACTCTAAGTGAACTTGAATTAAATATTTGATAGTTTCTTTGGAAATAAATTATATCACTCCATCATATGTTTAATTTTCATCCTCTAACCTTGTTCAGAATATATAGTTTTCCTAAATATTACTAAGGAAACTACACATCCACCAAATCTTTGGTTATCAATAAATTGGTCTTCTCCTTCAATAATGTGCCTAACCCACCTTCCTGGAATTCAATCACACATTCAACACTCAATAATCATTGTTCCATCACTTGCCTTACTAATCAAGTAAGGGGGGGGGATAATGTAAAATGAATAATTTCATGATAAGATAACTGTATTGAGTACAATATCACCAATACCCATTGTACCACCAATATACTTAATGAAATAAGTTTTTTTAAATAAATTTAATTTCTTCAATACCTTTTGTTACATGCAACACTGAGTTTTAGAAAAACACAATGTGCTATTAATATTATTATTTAAACATGGCCATTATAACATGGCCTTCAAACTAGGTGATATGAATAGATGTAAAAGAATTTAAATAATGGATTTTAATATATTAATAAAAATAAAATATATTAATAAATAAGTACTTAATATTTTGGAAAGGTCCGTATAAGCTTCAAAAAAAAATATATTTTTTTTCAAAAAAATGAATTGCAATGATTTCTGTAAAAAAATAAAAAATTTAAATTTTTTCAAATTTAAAAAAATCATTTTAAAAAATTAACATTATTTTTATTAAACATTTCAACATTTTATTCGGTTGAATTGTTTTGCTTTTTTAAAAGATTAAATTTTTAATGAATACAAAAAATACTGGTTTTTATTGAAAACTCTATTTTTTTAATCATGTACTAAGTTATATTTTGTTTCAAAATGATTTAAATGTAAAATTATAACAATTATGTTATTATTTATCCAATTTATTTTATTATAATAAATTTAATATTGAACATTTATATTAAAACCTTTTATGTTTATAAAACTTTTCTCTTTGGACAATAAGTTTTTTATAGAATATGTGGATTTAATTTTAAATTTATTTATAACACTCATTTGAATTGAATTTTAAAAAATGGATTCAATATTTTCAATATTCAAAATTATTATATTTATAATATTTACATATTAATTTTGAGTCATAATTAATATTAAAAGCTGAAAAATATAATTATTGTGATTAAGGTTAAAATAAGGTTTTGTTTTTTGCCTAAATATATGTTAAAATTAATTTTTCCACACATATGATTCTTTTATTTGATAAATTATATTTCATATTTATAATCGTTGATTCAAAATTATATGTTAAGTCTTGAATAATATTAACCATAAATGATAAAAAACCATGGGAAAAAAATACAAAAACTAGTTGTCATGGTGAAAACTAAATTAGTATAAGTAAACAGAAAGGTTATGGTACAACATGAATAAAAATATGTTTTTTGGAGGTTTTTTTACAATATATTCACTATACTTAATTAATTATCAATTTATGAGGCACTTGTTTAGAGATTGACTTCCCATTATTTAATAGTGGTGGGTATTTCTAAAAATACCAATACTCTTCATTTATAAAAGAGAACCTACTCCCCTTACTTATACTCACCTCATAAGAAATTTGGATCGAGAACAACCTACCAAAATATCTCCCCAAAATACATATCCACATTATACAGTTTATTTTCTTCTAAAAAATCCAACCCTAGGGTCCTTAATAAGAGATCCAAAGGAGGTTATTATAAGAGAAGGTTATTAACTTCACTAAGATATTTCTTTTCACTTGTTCTATTAATACCTTCATTCATCTATTAATAAACACAATATAATAACAGAATTTTATACTATATATAGGCATGTTATTATGTTGATGTAATAACATATATCCTCATCATATTCAATCAAATTGTAAATGAAACCATCGATCATTTGTATAGAAGACTATCGCCTCACGAACAGATGTAATTTGTTTTCCATCACCACCTATCAAAGATGGATATAATTATGTATTTAATGTTTATATTTTATATTTATGATATTATTATACTTATTAAATTATAATATCACATATACACTCTTACCAACCAATCCATTAGAAAATGATAATGTCGTTCGTGCGTACTTGTGGACTACCAGCTCCATAAAGTAATGTAGAATTTTTTGTATTTTATTTTTACATGGATGATAATAAGGATTTATTTTAATAATATACATGATATAAATGACATAATAATTATTGTGGTTGATTTAATTTCATTTATTTTATTCCCTCTGATATGAAAATTAAAATAATGTTTATGCATATGTTTGACCTTCCATCTCCATGAATAGTGTAATCTATTTTTTATATTTAACTTTTATGGATGACTATATATATAATAAAAATACATGAAATTTATATCATGTTTAATAGTATATATATTATGGAACCATAATAAAAGTAAAATTAATGAAACTACCATACTAGAACAAACATGAAAGACAATGTAGTGATTACCCAAACCATGATTTGTACTAGGAATTGTTTATAAAAGGGTGATAAAATATTATAAGAAAATCATATATTGTTACATATATATATATGGTTTTTATTCTGTAATATATTTATAATAAAGTTATATTTATTATATAGTAGGCTCAAACATGTATAATGAAATTTGGGACTTTATGTAAGGGATAGTTGTCTCAAACTGTCATTTTTAGGACATATGTCATGTTATGAAACTATATTATTTTATAATGTGTATATGAAGCCCCTTTTAAGTAAAAAGTATATTTTGGACTTTTCCATTCCTTTTGTTTTGAAAATCATAAACTCATTATTAAATACACAATATCCAATTCTTATGGAACCAAAGTATTTCTTACAATGTTTTTATAGAAAACATATACTTTTACCATACATAAAATAGTTTTTGAAGTATTCATGAATTTATTTTATTATTATCATAATGGGCATGAATATTATTATAATACGATTCACCTTATCAAATCACATTAAATAATTTATCTTTAGTATTTTTACTAATAATAGTTTTTTTTCATATTTGAAATTTAAACCAATAACATCGAATGCACATGCATAATAAAAATCATAATTAGACTCTTAATTTAAATACATTTGATTGACTTATGTTTTAATATGGAATATGATATAATTTTTTGATGTATTCGAAAATTTTACTCATTATACTAAAATAAAATATCTCCAAATGATTTCATACATCCATTTTTTAATATTTGTGAAATAAAATTGTTTCATGCTTTTAGTTACAATATAACCATTGAAGTTCCATATGTTCAGGTCCAACCTAAAATTTCCAATAAAATATGACCATTGAAGATCAAAATGATTATTGGGATGCACACTAGTAAATACTTGGTAATTTTATGGGCAAAAATATAGTTTAATGAGACACTGTATGAGAGTCTTACTGATTTAACTACCATTTTAGAGAACTTTAAAAATTACACGTGTGAAAAAATTATTCTTTTTTACTTGTAATCTTTTTTATTACAAATTTCTTTTTGAGGCTGTGATTGTCATGTTTATGATTAAGGACTTCCACAACTAGAGAGATAAAATCTGATTATCTTGATCAAGGGATTGGGAGGCTATCAAGACAAAATCTGATCAATCAGTTTAAGGGATTACAGGGATAAGAAGACAGAGGTTCTGATCAACTACTTGACTGATGGATTGCATAGATAGATATATAGATCTAATCATCATATCAAGGGAATAAACTAGTGTGTGTATGACAAAAGTTTTGGAATATACAAATCAATGAAACTTTATCCGAGTTTTTTATATACCATTCAATCTGGTTTATAATAATTCTTTTAATTTTATTATTAGTTACTTTTAAAGTTTTATATTCCCTTTCAATATAATAGAAAGTGATTTCTTTCGTATTCATCTTTCAATTTTTATTTCATTAATTGTAATAATTTTAATTACAATTTTTGTTCAACTTTGGATAAGATTCTATATACTTTAATATATAATAATCATTTATTATATTACTCTGATTCATTTTATCAATTATGATTATTATACATTTTATAAATACTCTGATATATCATTTTATATTATTAATCCGATTAGAATTTTTTCAAACCCATGTATTACATATCAAAATTAATTTGATTATGATATTAATTTCATTAGAACATGGAGCACATTCCTATTAAATTATTAAAATATAATAGTATTTGGGAATAAAATTTGTTTTATTCAATTAAAAAAGCTTATTTTAAGGTTAAAAAAATACATTTGTAAACATACAATTCACCCCCTCTTGTATTTTTCCATCAAGATATACATTTCGATCCTATAATTAGTATGAGAGACAAGTATCTATAATAATGATACTAATATTTGGTTTCATAGAAGGTTTCCACTTCTAAAATACTTTCTAATTATTTTAACTTTTGATGTTAAATTTATTTCTTATTATAAATATTTTGTTTACAAATACTTGTTACATAAAAATGTATAGCAGAAAAAAAACATTTTTATTAAATATGGAAGGATTAAATTTCATTTATATAAAATATCCATCATACTATAACCCAAAATTTGATGGTAATGATAATTAATATAGTAGGGAATAAACTATTAATAATCTTATAATCCATTATCTAGACTTGAATCTATTCATATTCTATTAGCAATTTCATCATTCTAAACATAATTTTTTTTTCAAATGGATGTGAAGTGTTATTTATATAATGGATATGTTAAAGATTATTTTTTTATCGAACAAAATCCTCTTTTTTATAGATTTAGATCATCTTGAATATGTTTATAAATATTCCAATGATTTATATGGACTTAAACAATCCATTAAATCCTTGTATGATAGATTAATAAGAATTTGGTTACAAAATTATTTTATGGGAATTGCTAATCCAACTCACTTTATATGAATGAAAAAAATGTATTTATTTTTCAAATTTATTGTGATGACATTATATTCAGATCAAATCAATTATCTTTAAAAGATTCTTTTGTGAATCTTATAAGAGTTGAGTTTGAAATAAGAATGATAGGTGATTTAACATTCTTTCAAGGTTTTAAAATTACTAAAAAACAGAAAGGTACCTATATATCTTTACATAAGTATATTAAATATCATATTAAAAAATATGGATGTGATAATACTAAAAGTATTATTACTCCCATTGGTACCTCAAATACACCTGTTATTGATGAAGCTGGGAAACCATTTAATCAAACATTACTTTGAAGTATGATTAGAAGTTTACTATAATTAATAGCTCGTCATGTAGACATAATGTTTTGAGTATTATTATGTGAAATTTATCAAGAAAACACAAAATAGTCCCATTTAGAATCTGTAAAATTACTTTTTCATTATTTAAAGGGAACTATGGATTTAGGACATTACCAGAATTCAGGAAATGATATTAAATTAAAAAGATTTATGGATTCTGAAATTAGTGGATGTATAATGGGTAAGAAAAGTACATACATAACTTCTCATTTCAAAAGAGATTAATTATTATATTGGTCCTGTAATAAAAAAACTCAATATCACGTTCCACTATTAAAGATGTATATGTGGTAGTTTAGAGTTATTGTGCTCAGGTTTTGTGGATGCAACACACAATCACATACTATGGAATGAGTTTTGCAAAAAAAAATCATTTTTTTATAATACAAGTTACATTGACATTAGTAAAAATCCTGCATATTACTCTCAATCAAAACAAATAGATAATAGGCTTCAATTTCTTAATGATCTCACAAAAGAATGTATAATTTTATAATTCATTAGAATGCAAGAACATCTTGCTGATATATTTACCAAACCATTACCTTCAGATAGGTTTGAATACATTAAGTAGAAGCTAAGAATTATCACTATAAATTAATCATTCATATATAAATCATGTTCAAACCATTTCTCTAAATGAAGATACTCTATTAAATATAGTGAATAAATATGTTTTCCTCTTACTATACCTTACATATTTCAATGTTTCTAGTATTTAAAAAGTTTCACAACTAGTTCCCCTAATTTTGTTAAATTTAAATTTTTTATTTTATTTTTTAGGATTTATAATTTATCATATTCATAGTTTCCAACGAATTAAGAAAAACGACCATATTTTAATTGAAATCATAAAATTGAATCAAATTTGAAATTTTAATAAAATTCAAAAATTCAATCAAATGTGAAAATTCAATCTAATTCAAAAAAATAATTAGATTTAAAATATAAATCTTATTATAGTTTTCAATAGAAGTAGAAAAGTTTTCACATTCTTAAGGGAAATCAACTTTTAAAAGTTTTAATAAGTTTTCTAAAAATATCATATTCAATGTTTTTCAAAAAAAAAAGAATAAAAAATTATCATTTCAATACATCCACATTGAAAATTATTTTTATTTATTATAGTATTTAACACTATTTCATTAGTTTCACTCATTATTGTTTTTATTATAAATGTTTGTTTTTAAAACTGCTTTACTTTTGAAATTGTATTCACCCAATCTGATAAGAGTTTTTTAAACCTCAATAGTTTATATGTTAAGAAAAATTTTCTAGGAATATAATCTCAACTGTCAGGTTATAAAGATTCAATTTCATCTAAAAATTTAATCATGTAAGATCAATAGTTTCTCAAATTTTTCTATAAATATGGGACAACCCCCAGTCCCACATTTCTTATCCTAAAACTTTTTCCATGAAGCACTGATAAGTTTAAATCTCCGATTTTGATTCCTTTATGTATGATTCCGTTGTTTCTAGTTCAAATATGATGTCCCCAACAAAATATTACAAATAGAGCTTTGACTTCTATTCAAGGATAATATCAAGATAATTATATGAAAACTATGATTCTTTACTGAAGAGAGTGATTCAATTTCAAGGATTTGAATTATTTATTCATAGAACAATTAAATCCAAACAACGAAATATTTTATTTTTGATATAGTACATGATTTATACAACTACATTATGTTTTCATGAATGATTTGATAGATATGTTTTATTTTCAAATTTATGAAAAAAATATGAGATAAATTTGAAAGAGGATTCCACTATTCTTGGTGTTTCTGATAAATTAGATTCATACTTCTCATCTCACAAATTACCGTAATCTAAGGGTACTTTTGTAAAGGAGAGATTATAAATATCTTTGGGGAAAAGTTTTAAAGATCCAAGGAAATTCACTCATCTTCTTCCAGATCATAGAGTATTAGCAACATGGATGCATGATTTTTTAATCCTAAGGATAGATGATAGAGATAAACTAAAATTATCTGATGTTTCTATTTTTTATTATGTTATTTATAAGAAAAATATAAACCTTGACTTATTTACTCTTTTGACTGTGAAAAATATCATGTCAAAATCCATCAAGTCCCAGATTATTATATTTCCATGTTTTATTTAAACAATAATTAAAAATAATCCAATACATTTCAATATATAAATAAAATAGGATATGATCATAGAAATGATTTCCTTTATTAGTGAAGATATCATTAGAAGAATGAATTTTTTTTGGACACAACATCAAAAACGTTTGGGAGGAATACCAATGTACCTATCTCCTAGTTTGAACCTTCCCTCACTAAAAAAGCTGTAAAAGAGGAGAAGAAAATGAGAAAATTTTATTCTCTTACATTAATGAAATAAAATAAAGAAAAGAAATACTCAAATAAATTCATTAAGTAATGGAGAAAAAGAAATTAAAAAACAAAATAAAAATATCCCCAAATAGAACATGACCCAACTGAATATTTTTTATGTAGAAATCATAGAGAGGGACTCTTAGAAAAATAAATAAAACAAAAGAAGAACATAGAGAATCTTTTAAAGTCATGGATGTATGAAAAGTTGTTTAAGAGTGTATAATTGGCTTCAGATAAAATTGCAATACCTAAAAAAATGCTGGTATTGTTTTTAATCAAGTAGTTATAGTTCATACTAATCCATCATCTATTAATGAAAAATGATAATAAATTTTATATGTTCAATAATGAATTTGAGTGGGAAAATATGATTTGATATATTATTGTCAGACTCATGAAATGGGATAAAAAAATCATGTAAGAAATTATCTTTAGAAAAATCGAATAATATGAAGGAATATAAGAGAATTAGGGTGATGAAGGTGAATAATGGAAAGATGCTATAGAAGAAGATGATGATGAAGCAGACGAAGAAGAAGCAGATGAAAGTCTATAAAAATCGAACTCATAAGAGAAATAAAAAGAAAGTCCATTTAATATACATAATTTAAAAATATCATGGGAATCATAACAAATATTATCCTCTTCATGAAATCGTATTGAAAAGATTGAAATCATTAAAAAAAATCACTATTGATTTTGGAAGTTGTTTCTTTATCCAAGAAGGATGATCAAAATTAGGTTATAATGGTTGAAGAACGTAATAAGGATGAATTTAAGGAAAATTAAATTTCGAATGGAAATAATGATGATCAAAGAGTTTAGAAGCGAGATTCAAGGAAAAGGGAAAGAAAATTGATGAAAGAAGAGATTGGAAGAACCAAAAGATTTATTCATTTTGAATAACAATATTAGAATAAAATCACTACCAAAGGAATTGATTTCATCATTCATACTTTTTGAAGATTCGAGAAGATAATCCCATACTTTCCTAGGTTAGAAACAAAAGTTTATTTGGTTATGGAAAACCAACACAAAGACTTGGATTTAGTAAAATATCTGATAGATAGGCTGATAAGATTGGAATCGGATTTCATGGTTTTCAAATAAAATACATAAAAAAAGGAGTTGTTATAAAATTTTTATCTGGTCTACAATAGTTGATGAAGACTTTAAGATCCATGATGATAATTTTGTAAGATTCAAGAAAATCATGGATGGTACATAATTTTATTTCAATAATATCACAAAGGATATAGCCAAAAAAGTAAAGGTTCTTAAAACCTTCAAAGGTGACTCCAAAAAGCAGAGTAAATAGGTTTCATACTTTAATATGACTTTAATTTTTTTTAGTGAGATATTTTCTATGAAGAATTTTGTTGAAAATTTCAAAAAAATAATTAAAGTTCAGGAATCTTAAAGGAAACACTGAAAATAAAATGTTTAGACTCAAGAAGAAGAGAGGAAAGAGTAAAATGAAAGGTTTCAAATTAAAGAGGAAATAATTCATTTGATATAAATGAAAAACAAGTGTCAAGAATAGATTATAAAAAAAGTGGAAGAGGCCAATAATGAATTCATAAAGCTTATAATAATTTTCAAATATTTGATGCCTTTGAAGAAGAAATATCCAATTTCCTAAAACTCTTATTGTATTACAATTATTTTGAAAAAATCAAATAAAAAAAATCATCTATATTTTTTTTATTGAATATATTCTAATACTATTGTATTGAATATTCTCTAAATTATTCATAGATGATTAAGTAATTTATTATTTTGATAAGAATATTCTCAAACCCTTCTGATTCTCCATAATGGCCATTCCCATTCCTTTTTTAAAATCAGTAAGGGGGAAAATGATTTAGAAAAAGGGGAGAATTCCATAAAGGGAGACTATTATAAATGGTGGAGAAATTTATTTTTGTAATGTATCATAATAAGTAGGATAATTACTTGAAAAACATCATAATATGATCTTTATGGGATTTTTATCCTAAAGAAGAGTTAGTTGGATTCAATATCATATTCAAAGATTTTTATAAACTCATGGGGAGATACATATATTTTTTACATTTATGAATATTATAATTCTGAAAAATATTTTTGAACATAAATTGTTAAATGATATTTCTATTCATGCTTTATGGTGTGTGCTTTACAAAAAGAGGAAGATTATTAAGTCAAAAGTATCTTTTAAAATTTTCTATTTCTTTTGTTTTGAAAACCAAAATCTCATTTTTAAATTCAAAATATCAAAAAAAATTTAAATTTTTTTTTTTTTTAATATTTTCTTTATGGAAAACATATACTTTTACCATACATAAAATACTTATTATGTATTCAAGAATTTACATTAAAATTATCATAATGAGCATGAATCTGATTATGATCAAATTCGCCTTATCAAATCACATTAAAGACATTCTATCTTATCTTTTATTAAAAAAATTTAATAAAAATTTAAATTTAAACCAATTCCATATGATCCACACTTATAAATAAAATCATACTAAGATTCTTCATGAAAATCCGTCAGATTGAATTATGTTTTAATTTTGAATATGAAATATTATTTTAACATATTGAAATATTTTACTCTTTAAACTGAAATACTGTATTATCATAATTTTTGTTTACATCTAGTTGTAATATGTGTTAAAAAAATAGTTTCATGCTTTTAGTTACAATATGATCATTGAGGTTCGAGATATCCAGGTTCTTCCTAAAATCCATGAGAAAATATGACTATTGAAGGTCAAGATAACTATATGGATGCACGTAAATAAATACCAAGTCATTTTATGGACACAATAAGAGTTAAAAAAGACACTATATGAGATTAATACTAATTATACTTCAATGTGCAAGAACTCCAAAGCTTAAAATTATGAACAACTTATTCTTTTTTCTTGAAATCTTTTTATGTTTTCATTTCATTGCGGGAATTCAATTTCTGTGATTATGATCAAGGACTTCAGAGTTTAGGAAGACAGAATTTTATCACCTTGATTGATGTCTTATGAAGATATAATGATAGAATATGATCCATCAGATCTAGGGATTCCATGGATAGGAAGATAGAAGATTCAATAACCTTCTTGATCGAGGGATCAGAAATACAGTAAAAAAGATCTATTCATCGTATCAAGGGAATACCCAGGTGTAGGTAAGAAAAGATTCTTTTAATTTATAAATCATGTTTTATTTCTCCAAGGTTACTAGGTACCCTTATCTTTGGGTTAAAATAAATTTATTCCATCTTATTAATTATTACATTACATGTTTTATATTCTACTGTAAATTAATATAAAGTTATTTATTTGTATTCGTCATTAAATTTGTATTGAATTTATCATAATATATTAAATTATGATTCTTTTTTTACATTGAATACAATTATATACTCTTTATGATAGAATCATATATCTATATTTTATCATAATCATTGTGATTACAATACCATTTATAAATACTATGATATATCAATTTCTACTGTGAATTTGATTAAAATGATTACAAATTGATGGATTATATATTGAAATCAACTTAATTATTATATTATTTTCATTGAAACTTAGTGCCGAATCTGATTACAATTTTAATACATAAGAGAATTTGTGAATATGAATTATTTAATTCTATTAATCAATGTTTCCTTTAAGGTTAAAAACGAATGTTTTTAACCATACAATTCACCACATCCTGTAGTTTTCCATTTATATATACATTTAAATCCTATAGTTATATCATGAATTTATATATTATCAGGATAATAAATATTTCATTAAATGTTATTATTTCATGAGGATTATGATCCAAAAATTCTATAGCGGTAAAAGTTTTATGTTATAATCTCAATGTTTATCAGGATTGTTTATGTTTAAGTTTCTCCTGATGAAATATTATGATAACCATATAAATAATGTCATGTAATTTATTATCCTCTAGTTATTTCTATAGAATACATGTTTTCATTTCATTTCCCTATCTTAATGAACTAAATAATCCAAAATATTGTTTTTAAGAAAAATCATATTTTTTTCTCACATCGATCAAAAATCCTTTTTCATTTATACCCATATTTTCTAAAAATGTTTTAAAAGAATTTCTTACTATTATAAAATAATTTTTTAATTTCATTTTAACACATATTTGAATTTTTTAAAAATGGATTGAAATTAATATTCATTCCATTTATGGAAAAGGCACTGTTTACTTTTTACCAAAAATATGAAAGGAATATTTGTTTTACTAAACATTGAATGAATTAGACTTTCCACCATCATGGACACTAAATAATTTACTGTTTCCAATAAAATTTTAGAAATTTTTTTTTTCAAATAAAATGTTTTCTATAATGTCTTAAAAAAATATATAATTTAAATAGTTCTTTTCAAAATTTATAGATATTTTTGTCAAGAATGATTTAATAATATTTTTATGTAATTTTAATTCATCAACAACAAAAATATTTGGTGTTTCATATATTTTATTCGGGAAGAGATCTAATGGTACTATCATTAATATTTATCTTGATGGTATATTTTTGTAATTAAGATGTAAAAATATTTATGAAATCCAATTCTTTTCCATTACATGTGACATGATGAATTAATAAAATACTTAGGAAACTCATTTCATTCAAGGTGTTATAATATGATGACTTTTTTATGGTATTTACAAACAAATATGTATAAAATTCATTATTTTATGTGTAAGAACTATATTCCCCTCCAACGCGTTGTGTAAACATGGATTTATCATGGGCTAAATACATTATATGTTAACTTGATTTCATGTTCACTTTTTTATTCATAGACATGGTTTTATGACCATAATTTTATGTGAGATGCAAGATTTCATGTCTATAAGTTTATGTGTAGATTTGGTTTCAAGTCTATAAGGTTATACATGGACCTGGTTACATGTCTATAAGTTTATCTAAGAGGCCAATTTCATGTCCTTTACTCAATGAGTTAACCTCTGTTTATTTATACATGTTCAAAGTGTTATAATATTACATTTTTTTCACATTCATATATTATTATCTCATATATTATGTTAATTTATTCCATTTATTATTTAATTTTTATGAAACACCAAGCCTTATATCATGATTTATGATTATAATCTATGTTATGGAGAGTATGACATTCAATTATTAATATCATATTTTCATAACTTTGAGATCATGTTATGTTTAAGTGAATGTTGATACCCCCCTTGATTAATGTTATAGAGCATCAGAGATCACTATTTCTATCATTTCCTTTCCTCAAGTCATGAAGAATTTTTTTATGCAGGTTATTTTATGAAGATTACTAAGCAATAAGATATTTGGGGAGATGTTGATGATATTTCACTGAATAAGAATATTTTTGGTTTGTATCCAATTAAACTCAAACATTATAGTCCTCAATAGTGTATTTATAAAATTTATTAAATATTTATATAAAAAGATTCATTATTTATGTATGGAAATATCAGGTTATTATAATTAGCATCATAGCCAAGGTTTAATCAATCCTCGAAGATTAGGATTAGAAAACATCAGTAAAAACTCGTGGGATATTTCTATGTATAAGATAACATATTAGGGTTTTTTTAAGGAAGTGATTATTTGGTTTGACGAGAAATTACAAACCATTATGGGAAACACAAGTGGATGTGGATATAACATAGTTGTACCTAGGGTTAATAACTATGAAAATTGATCATTTGGATTTGAATTGATCAACACAGGGTACATGATAATTAGACTTTCCACACACATATTTTAACACTAACAGAGGATGTTATTTGTAAAAAAATTATTTACAATCCAACATAAAGTATTTTAAATTGTGATGACCATGAATGACCTAGGATAAACCAATTGTTTCATATTTTGAAGATAAGGGTCATGATTTTGATATCCTTTGAATTTTTCATGCTTATGTTTTTACCCATAATTATTATTGTTGTTAGAACTATGTTTTTTTGTTTTAGTCAATCCATGGAAGATAAAGGTATCATGTGGACAATTAATGTGATTTCCATTTAAATGTACATCCACATGATCAACAAAATTTATTAGAAATTTGGATGCAATATTTTGAGACTATGCTCACTCAACTCTCTCATGTTATTAGCCATAACATGGGTCATGTAAAACAAAATAATTTATCAATAAAGGATCAACATTCCATTTAATATTTTACGTAACAATTTCCACCCTCCTTTTGGGGGACTTCTAATCCATTAGTTTCTAAGCAATGGAATTATAAGATAGAAATTATATTTTTTATTCTTTAGTGATCAGACCATGAAAATGTTTTCCAATCTATTAATAATTTGGAAGGAAAGGGGGATAAATGGTGGAATCATATTAAGAATATGTGGCATGATGAATAATTTTAATATATAAAATTTGATTAGTTTAAGATCTTATTTTTTAATAAGTAATTACCTAATAATTTATGTATAAAATTAAAGAATAAATTTATCGAGCATAAGAAGAAGAATGATGAATCCATTGCCACATATAAGGAAAATTTTACAATAATTTCAAGGAATTATTCTAGTTTTATCATCATTCTTGAATGAAAAATTGATCAATTATTTATTGGTTTGAAACCAAGTCTTCCAAAAGAATTATACATAAGGGACTCTGGAATCTATTAACAAATCATTCGATGTTGATGAAAATTGGAAATGTAATATGGAAACTATTTTGGTTCCAATGATAAGAAAACAAATATTGAGTTTCATGTAATCTAAACTAATTTGCAACATGTAGGGAATAAATATTTTCAACCTCCCACTTCCCAAAAATGTGAGAAGGAGTGCTTAGTTGAATAACTAATAGAAACAACATGGGGTTTCATGGTTGGGAATCTTAGAAATCAATAAAAATAATATAAAAGTCATGTGAAGATGCTACTCAATGAAAAGAATGAAGATATTTATCAATGAAATGAACCACCCACACTTCAGTCCTATAGTTGGGAGGTGTTTGGTCGTCATTCAAATGAATGACATAATATAAGGGATAAATATGATAATAATCCAAAACAACCTATGATACCAAATGTAGAAAGGTAAATCTTATGGAATCACTATATATGAATTGAATCACTATAATTAGGTCACACTTATCCTCCACTGTAGATATTGAAACTTCATTTTGAAGTCATTATGAATGAGAACTATGAAAATATTAATTTTTATACTTTAGTGAAATTTGATGTGATTATGAGCATTGATTATCTTTTACTACAAGGATTCTGGAATGAAGAAATAAACTTTTATATTCTATCAGTAAAAGGAAGAACCCAATATTCTAATGGAAATGTTTTTTTCTAAAATAATAGCTTATTTAAAGACATTTTGGGAGACATTTATGATAATAAAACCATTTAGTTTTTATATGTTTTACTAAAAAATTTATTTGAGGAAGAATGAATTTAATTTTTTTTGTCAAAAGATTTAAGTTATTGGTATCCATTAGTGTTTGTTTTATCTTTATTGTTGTGAAAAAATGGGTTAATTCAATTTTAGATTTTTTGAGGAATTATGTTAATATAGTTTTGGAAAAAGGATAACCCGCATGATGGGCGACACCCTATCACATCTGGAATGTTTGTGGGGATTAAACCCAACACTGAAGGGCAACAAGGGTGAAATTTTTACCACTGAAATATGAGAAATATTATTTATACAGGCACAATATGAAGATATATATTTATATGTATATATATTCTTGATATGACAATAATTTAATTCTAAGAGACATAAGTATAAGGGGATTCTATAACAACTATCTATACTAAATTGAAAATGGGAAAATATCACCATTGATTTATTGTCATCTGAATTTCCCATACATCTAAAGGAAAATATTTTATATGGGTAGTATATTGTTTCCTTAAAACTTCATCACAATTTCTTTCTATTATAGAAGTTTTCCATCTTGATCAGTATTCCAGAATATACATTATGTGTTAATGTTTCTTGGAGTAAAAAATCTATTGTATCTAATCATGAATCAAAGGTCCCACTAAAATAGAACTGGATTTTAATAGCTCTAGAAATATCCTTTATCAGTGATAGAAATTTTCTGAAAATGTGAGCAACATTAAAAGAAAAAACATTTTATCAGTGCTGAAAAGCACCGAAATAGGGGTCATTTATCAGTGCTAAAAAAGCACTGATAAATCAGGCCTTTATCAGTTATTTTAAATGAACTGATAAAATACCCATTTATTAGTAATTTAATTTTTCAATACTAAAAGAACACTTTATCAGTGCTTTTAAAAGAGACGGTATATGTTTTTTATCATCACTTTTATAGGAACTGATAAATTTGTTTTTATCAACGCTTTTAAAAGCGCTGATAAAGGGCCATAATGCAGTCTGTTGATACAGCACACTACAACACCAGAAATATACTAGAAACAAATCATATATAATAGAAACATGTCCCATTACATAATTTAAATGAAAGGAAATTTACAACACCCATACCAGAAAAAACACTACATTATATATAATTAAAAAATTGGATTATACAATTACATAAATAAAAATTATTACATGAATTCAAAAACAATATAAACTATCAATGTTACCATAATTTCCAATGAATTTCTTTGTCAAACTGCCAACATTGCATGAGTAGTTTCAAAAAAACAACCTCATCACAAAAAAAATCCACCTATATAAGAAACCATTTACTATGAGTAATACTGAAAATGAAATAAATTAAACAAAAATATTAAATAATTCATTAATTATATAGATAATGATTTAACTCGGAAAATATAAATATTACACCTAGTATTGAGTAGTGGGATGAAACTTTAAAGAAAGTTATAATTGTAACACTATAGGTGTGAAAGGGTTTGTGAGAGAGGAATTATGTGGGTTTTTTGGTGCAGAAAGGGATGAAATATGGAAAAAGAACCCAAACTCGAACAAAATAATCCACCTGTATATGAAAACAATTATTATGTGAGTAATAATAAATATAAATAAATTGAACATACATATGAAATAGTACATTAATTATATGAATAATGATTTTAATATGATAAAATCATGATTACACATGTAATTGAGTAGAGGTAGCATCGTCTCTCTTTCTATAATGGAAGTGGAGTTAACATGAAATAATGTGATTAATTCCCCAATAATGGGGATAAAGGTATTTATGGGATAAGGAGCATGAATGTTGGATAGAGAACCCCCAACTTGAACAAAATAATACACCTGTATAAGAAAATAATTTTTAAATTAGTAATAATAAAAAGAAATAAATTAAACATTCATCTGAAACAAAAAGTTAATTCCATGGAAAATGATTTTACAATTAAAATATCAAGAATACCTAGGTAATTGAGTAGAGGAAGCATCATTTCACTTATTTCAAATGTAGAAGAGGTAACTTGAAGAAAAGTGTTAAATGCACTATTGTAGGGGTGAAAATGTTTTGAGGGAGAAAGACCATGAATGTTGGATAAAAAACCCCCAACTCAAAAAAAAAACAATCCACCTATATATGAAAACCATTATTGTGTGAGTAATATTAAAAAAATAAATTAAACATATATAAGAAAAAATAAATTAATTCCATGGAAAATGATTTTATTGTGAAAAAAATAATGATTAACTCTATAATTTAGAATAGGAAGTGTTGTTTCCCTTTCTGCAAAGGCAGTGGAGGTAACTTGAAAGAATGTGATAAATACACCACTATAGTAGTGAAAATGTTTTAAGGGAGAATGGGTATGAATGTTGGACAGAGCACCCCCAACTCAAAAAAAATCCCCTTGTATAATAAAATAATTATTCTGTGAGTAATACTAAAAAAAATAAATTAAAAATACATATAAAACAAAACATTAATACTATGGAAAATGATTTTCCTATAAGAACATAAATATTACCTCTATAATTGATTAGAGGTAGCATACATTCTCATTATGTAAAGGTAGTGGAGGTAACTTGAAATAAATTGATAAATGCACCAAAATAGGGGGAAAGTTTTTAATGGATATGAAGCATGAAAGTTGGATAGATTACCTCTAACTCGAAAAAAATAAACCACCTCTATCAAAAAACAATTTTTATGTAAGTAATACTAAAAAATAAATTAATCATAAATATGAAACAATACATTAATTATATGGACAATGAATATACTATGAAAACATCAATATTACCTCCAGTATTGACCAGAGTCAATATTATGATTCTTATTGAATTAGAATGAAACATGAATAGAAATATTCTGATATAAATAAAATCTTCACATAATAATGAAAATTAAATATACATTCCATTATATAATTTTTCAGTAAAATAGAAGAATTATATCATAACGTTACCTTTTCATCTACACAAAGGGTTTACTCTATTATATTTTGTTCTTTTACGGTATTGGTAACATTATTATGTGTAAAAGACATTTTCTGCATGAGTTGTCAATCATTTAATTTAGATTATTTTAATGTAGTATATAACATATAATACTATGAGTAAAAACATAATATATTAAAAAACACTTTTATGGTCTCATTGAACTCTTTTTATTTTTTAAAGAATTTAAGGATTTGGTTCCTCTTTTCAGAATCCAAATTCCCTCTAACATATAAGAAATTGTCTACAGTGGGATTGACATGAACTGATTGTAATGTCCTAATGAAAGGGTCATCTTAGATTGAATTCCCATATAACTCAAAATTTATTTTAGTCTCTATCAGGACAATCGAAAAATTATAATTTGTTGGTTCAGAGACATAAAATACCAGTACTGCTTGTGATACCATTGCAAATGGATTATCTCTTTCCTCTTCTACACTGAAATTCACCTCCACAAAGCCTGTTTCATCAAATTTCACTCCATTGATATTATCAACTCATTTTAAATAGAAAATAGGAAGTTGTAATGTTTTATAAACCAGCTTGTATATCTATTTTATAATGCCAATATATGACTTAAATTTATAACATGGATTTCAATCCTAGGAACTAGATTTGTGCATAACTTCAACCACAATAGTAACACCACTTTCTTTTTATTGTAATGAACCCATTGTTTTCTTTTTAAAAGATCATATAACCATTTATAGGTGTACACTAGAAGATGGTTGGTGTAATAATCCTATCCGGAATTACCCAAACAATACCAGGATCGATCATCTTATGACCTCTAACACACCTCAATATCTCTAAATGATGGTTTAAACATTGGGTGTAAAAAACCATAAATGGGAGGTGGTGCACCCCCAAAATTAGAATCAATTAGTACAAGAGATAGAAAAAAATTCTATCATGACCCTTGAGGTCAATGGATATACAGACCAAAAAAATTATTACCTGATACATGAATACCTTTTAGACAAAAGACAGTGGAAATAAATGATTAAATAGCTATATATACACACATACATGTCACACCAGAATGAAAACCGACTCACTTATATTCCATATGAAATATCAAATAGATAAAAACCTAATATTCAAACATAATTCATACTTAAGGAATTATAATTATTCAAAAAGGGAAATTATGATGTGATAAAAACTCATGTGATTAACTGGGGATGTCCCCATTGAATCTGGTCTATAAAAAACAATGGACTATAGAGAATTCTAAGAGGTACCCGATCCTATGATACTTATAACCAATAGAGGAATATACATCACTCAACTGACATGGTTCCTGAAAAATATAATCTAAAGTTTCATGTCCACTCAGGTGTCCATGAAAGGTGTCAGTATATATTTGATTATTAGGAAACCACAAATGACCCTCAAATTAGTATTCAATAATCATGAATATATATGGAAATTTCTACAAATTGATATACATATATGAAAAAATTATATAATAAGAATGTATAAAACATAACACTAAAACAACAGTGAATTAATCATAGGTTTCCTTCTTGATATAAACATAGGAAAATAAATCATTAGTCAATACAAATGATGGACCACAAATCATTCCCTAAACTACTAATCACAAAAAAAATCATAAAAAACAAATAATAAACAATGGATCATAAAAAACATCGTAAAAGAAGATATCAAAAACAAAATAGAAAATACACAAAGAAAATTGATAGGCCTACCTCACTAGGTTGAAAAAATCTATGACCCTCTTCGGAAATGGTATGAGATGTTTTGAGTTTGTCCAATGGTGTGATTCGAACTTTGATTCACCAAGGAGGAGGACCAACAGTAGGTGACTTCCTTGAAAAGATTCTATATCGTGATAGGTTTGCAAATGGTTAGGGTTTTTAAAATAGATCACGTCACTTTTATTAAAATTTACCAATAAGCATGGATAAAGTTCCATTTCATTATCATTTATTATATAAGTGATTATAAATGTTCATTTATCAATGCATTTTTTTAGCAATAATAAATCCTCATCTTTATCAGCATGAAAATAACAATTATTAAGATTCATTTATCAGAACTTATTACTGAAGCGTTGTTAAAGAATTTATAACTACAATTATAAGTTAAAAAATTATAAATATTTATAAATAAATAGTAAATATATATAAATATGAATATAGTAAATATATTCCAATTTAAATATATTTATTTTAATTTTTTAATTAATTATTTATAATTATAGAAATATGTTTAAAAATATTATTTATAATATTATAAACATTTATATAATTGAACGTATATATATTTGTGTGTAATAAATATATATAAATATAAATATAGTAAATATATTTAATAGTTATGTAAATTTATTATGAAATTATTTATTATTTAAATATACATAATTATTTATTCATAATTATATAAATTATTTTGAAAAATATTTATTTATTTATAATTATAAAAAAATAATTGTATAAATATATTTAAGGTACATTTATAAGTGTATTTATTTATAAATATAATTACTTATTTATATATTTTTACAAATATATTTTCAATGTTGTTAATGAATATCTAATTTTGAGTGTGTGCATATTTTCAAAAAATGAGTGAAATTGAAAAAATTAAGAATATAGGTACACTTTAAAAAATATTGAGAAAATTGATAAATTTTATGTTTGTGATTATTGTAAGTAAATATTTATTAATTATACATATATGAAATATAAATATACCACACATTTGACCAATATAAAATTGAAAAATCAAATGAAATTCAATTATATGTCGAGTACTCTGCAATTAGTCAATATTTTTAATTCATATTAATTTTTAATTAGATACCATTTTTCAATAAATATATGACAATTTAATGTAAGGCATATATATATATTTTAATATATAATCATATTTATATAAAGGAATATATATATATAATATCATTTAATAACAATAATTATCATAATTATCTAATTAATAAAATATTTATTATTTAATAATTTATAATTAATCAATTCAATTTTATCAATAATTATTTAATTAATAAAATTTGTATTGATTTTTATAATAAACACATTATTTTGTTATATTTATATAATTATTTCATTTATCAGCGCTAAAAATGCATTGATGAAAGAAATATTTATTAGCACTAATCATAAAGAACTAATAAAAAGTGCACTTTATCAGTGCTAACAAAAGCACTAATAGAGGATACCCTCTATTAGTGCTAAAAATAATACGCTGATAAAGGATACGATTTATCACCTCCCAAAACTATTTCGCTAATAATGATTTCCAATATCAATGCTAAAATAAAAGTGTTGATAAAAGGATAAATCTATCAGTACTTTCTTTAGTGATGATACATATGTCATTTATAAGTGTTTTCTTCAAGAACTGATAAATAATAGCACCGCTAAAGCCCTATTTTGTAGTAGTGTTCACCTCGATGTACAGGTAAAGTATTCAGTAAGCTATTGATATAAAATTGAGTTTCCACACTGCATAACATTCTTAGATAGATATTGAGTCTATGAGAACCAATCAAACCCTAGAGTAAATTATGAGATCTTTTTCTATGGATTTCATTGGTGGTTGGGATCAACACCTTTCTATAGTCAAGCTTTCATAACAAATTCAATCCAATAATTCTGATGGCTTCTTATGAATCCATCTAGGGAAATAAGTTTATAACTTAAACATATTGGGATACAATTGGTGAAATAATACTTTTGGAACATAATATAGTTAAAGAAGTGACATATAAATTTATATCCATTGAATAGCACATCCAAGCAGTTCAGAGTTGAAAGAAAAGTTATGTAGACAATTGTTAGTGTGATCTATAGATTTAAATTTTTGATATGATTTTTCTTTGAATTTATCCACAGAAGAAGGTTACGAGACATGAGAAGTAAGTAAATCTAATCCCTATGTATATTTTTCCCTTTAAAATTATTGATTAAGTAGGGATGGTGGTGTATCACTTGGCACTTTCACCTAGCCTCTATCAAGTCCAGAATGTGTTCCTCATATCTCTCCTGAGAAATTAAATAACTAATAATTTATATGTACATAACTAATAATTCAAACAGCTAGATCATGATCATCCCTTTAAAAAAAATTTATGAAGATTCATGGATCATAGATAGATATTTAACTGAAACTAGACCACTCACTTGGTCTGGGTTTCATGGTGAAACAACCAAATAGAATAAGCTTCATATATACTTCAAGATAAGATGAGGAAAAAGTATCCTTAGTTTTTTTATTAGTGTGATGGAATTTATTGGGTGAAATTTATTTTCAGATGGGTATAATTTAATACCTCCAGATTTTATGAAATAATTTTTTAAAAAAATTCAATATCTAGGATAGATTTTGTTTCACGCGGCACCAAGTTTTAATGAACCATAATATAATGTGGATATTATTATTTAAACATGATCGTTATAACAACGACAACAAACATAGTGGTATAAATAAGAGTTCTTTTTTAAATTTTTTTATAAATATTTAAGATAAATAAAATATATTTATAAATAAATACATAATTTTTTGTTAAAGCCTATATGATTCAGAAATACATTTTTTAGAATTTTTTTTTATTTTTTTTGTGTGAAAACATTAGAAAATTAATTATTGAAACATTTAGAAAATTTATTTAATAAAATGAACATAATTTTTGGAATCAAAATTTTAATATTATAAGAGATTTATTTTTGGTGTTTTTCTGAAAATTTATGTTTTTTTAAAAGAATAGTGATATATACAGGGTTATATTTAAAAGAACCTTTTTTAAAATCAAGTACAGTGTCTTATATTGTTATAAAATTGTTTAAATGAAAATTAGTTCAATTATGTTATTATTAATCCAATTTAATTAAATATGATAAATTTAATATAGGTTTTTTTATATTAAAACTTTTTATACTTTTGAATATTTTCTATTTTGAAAATCTCTTTTTTCATCATGTATGCGGTTTTAATTTTAAATAAAATTATTCCAATTATAGGGATTAAATTTGAAAAATAATTTTTTTTTTGAATTATCATAATTAAAATTATACAATATCATCAAGTTAATTTTTTCACTAATTAATAGTAAAAATAAAAAAATGATTCATTATGGTTATGGTTAAAACATGGGTTTTCACGTTACATGAACCTATATTGAAATGATTTTTTCAAAACACATTATCATTTTTATAATAAATTGGTTTTCAGATTCAGAATAAATGGATCCAAATTGTCTAATAATGGTCATTTATTTTTAATCTTAAGGGATAAATTTCCGAGTTAAATAAATAAAAAATGATTTATCATGGTAAAAGTATGTAATAATTGAGGTTAAGGTAAAAAAAATTAATATGTTTTTTTGTTTGGGGTTTGTTTTGACTATATTTTATCTCCAATCCATTATTTTCCAATTATGGGGGCACTTGGGATCAAAATGAATTCCCATTATTGAATAGTTTTGAGTATTTATAGAATTGTCACTCCTCCTTCGTTATAAAAGGGAACCACATCCCCTTACTTATTTAGACCTAATAAAAAATTTTTCATGAACAACCCCATAAAAAATATCTCCTAGAGAATATTAAACACATACTATATATAACTTCATGGCTTGAGTGCAAATTAAACTGGTGCCACAAGATAGCTCTTTATAAGTTATGAAAAACACCTACTTGTATACCAAAGGATGACGACTTGAATTGGGGTCTACGGTGGAATAGTGATGAGGATATACCCCCATATTAGAGTGCATAATTAGATGTAAATAACAAAAAATCAAACACATCAGTGAATTTTTATGAATAGATTAACTATAACTAAAAAAAGCTTTTATAAACTAAAACATTGTAAAGGATAGAATAGTAATTCCTTGCACACAACATTAATTTCCCACTAGGCCAATCTCATATACATAAAAAACACTATAAAATAAATACAGCATGCCCTACTGTCAACTCCAATACATGTCACATACCTACCCTCCAAGACATGTATGAGCTGCTCTATTCCAATTAAAATAATCCACACTAGCAACTCTGGTCGATCATGGAACCTCATGCCTCATCCATTTCCACCTATAAAATTAGATCATAAAATAAAAAACAAAATACATGGTCTATAAAAAATTGATGTTCATGTATAGGGGGTGAGTAATAAATCAAAGTCGGTCACCCTCGATAGTGAAACTATGACTTGCTGTATATGTTAACACACATTCAATATGACCACACTAGATGAAATTTTACTGAAATAAATATAAATAAAACCATAGGCGGTCCTCGAGTCATTACTCTGATTAGTAATACCTTATTCGGCCAGTGTTGAAGGGTCTCTAAGCACATCTTAATGACTATTTATCCCAAACAATATATAATATTTTCTCCCATAACATCCTTGACCAAACCTTAATACATTTTTCATTATCTCTTACTCAGTACCTAAAAGAATCTCTCTCATGTAATCATCCAATGATGAAGTAAAACTATAACACATGGCATCTATCTAACATATCACGTATGTGTCACAGAAAGTTGGGCTTAAACCATCAGTCTGGCACATGAACCCTATATGTAGAGCATTAGTCCACTATCTATACCACATAGTATACAATTAGTTCCTAGAGGTTCATTATTACAATCACACCAGTGATGAATATTGTTAGTACACCATCCAATCAACCAAATATACAATTAGTACCTAGAGCATATTTTTGTCACTCAAACCCTAGACACAATAAAATCATCCCAATATCACAATCCATACAAAATATATTTCCCAAGTGGTTCATGATGAGTCAATATGAACCCTATCCATGGACGCAAATCATAAATAAAACATCTTATAATATAGTGAGTCGAGTGTCAGAATAGTGCCTAAACTCTTGGTTCATGGAGCATTAGTCCGACACATAATCTCACGGTTCCTAGAGCATCAGTTGGTCACCTAATCTTAGGGTGCCTAGAGTGTCAGTCTGGGACCTAATATTTTGGTTCATAGACTATCATTATCTTTAAACTCATGGCCTCACATGCCTCAATGGTAGTAATTCCTCATAAGGGTAAAATCCACATTCCCATTCCCTTTCCAATAAAACCAAGGTTGGCATGTACACCCAACCTATCAACCACCTCATGCAACGACTTGGTCCCACTATCCAAGGAAAATACCATTCCAACACCAAAAGAGGTCTCCAAAAAACTCATCCCTTTTCCTCTAATAATTATAATGACCTTGTCTCGGTTCTCATCCCGTGTCTCACTCTTAGAAGATAACTAAACACTAATTAGTAGGGAAACATATCTAACATAACTTTCTCTCCAAAAATTGCATCTTATAATTCATCAACACACTCCAAGGGTTTCACCATCATGGTCTACATATAAAAAACACACACAATGGACTAATCACATGTCAAATTTAGACACTATTTCTCAAAAAAATAAAAATACCCCTTGATAGAAAAAGTACATAGTGTGTACTTCTGAGTACACAATGGGTACTCTCAACTCTTTATCTATCCAAGTACATATGCATGGCTAGGGAAACATGGGGTCTACCAATGTCCATATACATGGTCAATGAATACATGGTCTCTTCCAATATACCACTACATGTCCATGTACCCCACACATTTGGTGTCTTCCTAAGTACATGTCCATGTCTAAAAATATTATGTGTATCTAAATTTTACGTAGTATACTTTTGAAAACTATGTCTACCCATTCCCTTAACCACTTGGCCAAATAAATGGATACATAATACAAAAAGAATGTACAAAAATAGAATGGTGTGTACTTCAAAAAATTCTATATTTCCCAACTAGAAGAAGCAATGGTGTGTGTTCCTAAAACTAAATTCCATGTAGTTAGGTTTTTCAAATGGGAAACTCATACAAACCTCCCAAAAACCATATTTTTCCGTTATTTAGAACAGATTGACCCTCTTAGGGTCCTTACTAGTTATAAAAGTGCATTTAAAACTATGAGAATTTAATCTTTGGGTATGAAATCATAAAACATAAAAAAATACCTACCTCATGGCATAAATGCTAAATCATTGGGTTTAAATATGTTTCCAAAATTTATTGCACCTCCATCTATTCCCAAAATTATTCATAGATGAAGTCTAACAACATATCCATCAACTTATTCTCTTGATCTTGGTGTCACATTAGGGAGAACCCTCTCCCCCATAATTTTTGTGTTTATGAATCCTTAAGGGTGGCATTTTATCTTATTTAATTAATTAATTTCCCATTTAAACACTCTACCGAAGTCCCTGAACAGGAAGCATGTTTTTACCTCACCTAAGAAAAACCCTCCATTATGAAAAAACCGAGGAGTTGGAATCCAAATATGATGCTTTGCCCAAAAGACATATCTACCCCAAACCGCACAAAAAATTTAATATTAAATTAATTCAATATCAAATAATCCACTAAAAACAAACATTGTAGAATTACTCCAAACACCTATCCTAAGGTAAACACCCTATTTTTCAAAAAAAAAATAGTGTTCTCAAAAGAATTATTAGAAATCATCTTCCTGATAAAATAACCATTTTACCTGTCATGGGTTCTTGAATGAAAAAATTAAAATTTATGCTCAGATTCAGAATCCAGGTTAATATATGTATTTATAATTTCCCAACCATAAATTTTCTCATCCTCGAGAAGTCCTGGTGGACTTTGAACTACACATATTAACCAACCTTGATTATCAACACTTATAAAATTCTATGTAATTTACTCAAGGATAAAAATAGAGTTCCACTTCATATCTTCAAGGATAATACACACAACCCATCCATGGCCATGCCACCACATACCACCATAAACGACCCACTAATAAGATTCCTAACTACAGTTACCTATACTAAGATGTAACTACATAATTCAAAATTCATCATCTAAATCATGATTCTCCCCACCATATAACCCAACCCACAACTCCTATTTCTAATCCACAATGTTTCCCATTTTAAGAATCATCTATAAAACATATCCTTGTTAGTTCACTAAACTGATTGATAAAGTTCACACTACATATTTGACCCTACCCATGCAAGGGTCATATGAAAAACTCTGATTCCATACACCATAACATGGATGTATCCTTACAATTACCTTATAAAAAAGATCAACCCCCATAACCAATGTTCCAACTCTACCAGCCCTAGGGATAGGAATACCTATCTCACTCCCACCAGAGTAAAAAAATAAAGCCCCAACTATTTCCCATTCTAGAAATTGGAGAATGGAACCCACTTGTATTTTTCTACATCTGATCCATTACAAGGACCACTCTCACCAATGGTTTATAGTACAATTACCACTATATGGAGTAACACATACCACTCCCTGAACACTATCACCTAGGATCCCCCTTTTCAACCCAAAAAAAACATCTATATAGCATTGCATATAGTCGATACTCTCTCAGCATACTCAGGATTATGTCACGATATTGGACATGATCATCTATATTATAAGCGTAAAAAAATATTTTTTCAATAAATACCATCATAACTCATCCATATATTTTGTCACCTATATCAGGAAGGACATACAAAACCAATTGAAAACCCCAAGGCCTTCTTTCAACCAAGGATCTCATAATGTTAACACCAGTTCTTAGGCTACTCAAGGATTCCTCCTCAACTCAAACACCTGTAGTTTATAGTTTAGTAACGTACAATGCACAAGCCAAATGATAGAGAGCTTCACAAATTCTCACACTTCAAGATTCCTTGAAAACTGGATTGTTACATGATCTTGTGCAACCCATCCACAAAATGTGTACCAATAACAGTGATTCACATACTATGAGAACTCAGCTGAACATCCCATCCCACACATCCACAAGAATATCATGTAATATTTATCCATCCCATAACCCCTGGGATTAAACCACTTACACAACCAATACATGATCTAGGACCCCAAATGAATATGACCCTATTGAGACTAACCATGAGGCTACCACACTAGCACACAAGTTCTCTTCATGGAAATAAGGCATCTAATGAGAATAAACCTCAAACCCTAATACACTATTAATTAACCATTGAAAAAAGTCCAAAAAATCCACATGTTATCATGCACATAAAATCACACTCACCAAGTTCGACCCCTCAAGGTCAAATGACACAAAATACCCATCTAAATTAAAGTAAAATAATGTTACTAGGCTCTATCACCAAGCTAGTCAAGTCATGTCTCGCATCAAGTCCCTAGGTCCAAAAACCTAGTTTTAAGAAAACTCTTATAAGGCCTATTATCATAAGGTGCCCCATAAGATGACATCCGAACACCACACAAAATCATTATACCAAAAGACCCATATCTAGGGTCTCAAATGTTATGAATGTTGTCTTCCAATCCAACTACCCACAATCAGGGCACTCATCCTCCCTATGCATCTACACATTAAACTGCTTTCTAGAGATCCAAGGCACACATCCTAACATGATAAAAAAACAACCACTAGGGTCCAACAGTCATATACTTATACCTCAATGATTTATCTTGATAAATTAATCATCTATGCACAAGGACCTTGTCAACAACCTCATCATAATGAATCTCACTATAGATCCACAAAACCTTCCATTAATATAAAATCCATAAAATCACAAACTAGTAGGCCTAAAACATTTAGATTATATATGCTTATCATGACTCATGAGACACCACTTTTCCTCATAGTTCAAGAGTCAAAACCAAATCATAGGACTCTTTCCAAAGGGATAAGAGACTCAAATCTATCATAAACCATAAAATCCAATAAAAAATATGTGCATCCCCAATGTGTAAATCATATATAATAGTAATATCATATAAAGAGAACATCAATCCCAACCCTTGTCACTAGGACTTCATACCTGAACAAGTGTTCAAAATACACCAGATTCTTCCCATAATATGCTCAATAAAATTCCTATATCTCAAGTATAATAATCCCCAATGACCGGTCTCTATAATAACTCAAGGGAGCCTCCTTGTACACTAAAGGATTCTAATAATAATTGGGGTCTATGGTGGAAGAGTGAGGAGAATATAACCTTATATCATATTTCACAACCATAATTAAATAATCAATCATCATACACATCAGACATTGTGCAAGAATAAATAAACAAGAACTAAAATATACTGTAAAAAATGAAATGTTTTAAAGGGATGAACAACCATGCCATTTAAACAAAATTTATTTCCCACAAGGCCAATCACATATAAAAAATAAACAACTGAAAAATAAATATATTAGTTCCTACTTTCAACTCTAATCCATATCACATACCCATTCTCCAATACACTATTGAGATGCTCCATCTTGATCAAAAGAATCCACAAAAGCTACTCTTCTCAATCAAGAAACCATGGTACTTATCCCTATATGCATACATATAGTCTGTACACACAACAATATGCAAGTACATGGGGTTATAAATAAATCTTAGTAGGAAACCACCTATGATGATCCCATAACATTATAACATAAGTTAATGGTCATGAAATATGCTCATCCAAGAAGAAACAAAACTAAAACAAATACAAATAAAAAAAATCATTGATACTAGATTCTATTACATCAATTGACCATACCTTCTCCATCCAGTACCATAGTGTGTATGATATGATATTGATGATTGTGTATCCACAACAATATATGTGCTCCACTCCCATTGCATCACCAACAAAACCTCAGTACATTACTCATTATCTTTTACTCGGTAACTAGATGAAATAGTATCATGTTCTCATTGATGATGAAGTATAACCATAACCTAGAGAATCTCTCTAACATCTGACCCATGTGTATCAATCAAATGTTATCAAAGAAATATCATAGAACCTAGACCCTAGATGGAGAGCATCATTCGACCATCCAAACCACCCAATATACAATTAGTGCCTAGAGCATACGTCTGGCACTTGAACCATCGATACAGAGTGTCATTCCACCATACATACCACCCAATATACAATTTCTTCCCAGAGAATCATTTTTTCACTCAAACTATGGATGCATGGCATAAGTATAACATCCAACTCCATAGAAAAAAATATATTACTAGTGGTACTTAGATCATGATTCTAGAACACAATCCCTGGATGAAGAGCATCAATACACCATCCTATGATATGGTTTTAGCTCATCAGTCTAGTACTTAATATCCTGGGGCTGGGGGTTTCATTCTCGCACATAATCTCATGGTTCCTAGAGTGCTAGTTTGGAACCTAATATCTTGGATCCTAGAGCATCATTCTATAACATAATCTCATGGTGCGTGGAGCATCAATATGGCACCTAATATCATGGTACCTAGAGTTTTATTATAGTACCAAATATTATATATATATTTATATACACATACATCACTACCATGATACTCAACAAAAACAAAAATCAAATCTGGAGGCTCATTCCAGCACTCATACCATATACCACAATCAGTATCGATAAAAAGCATACTTTCCAGTAACCCCAATAATGGATATCCATAAATAAATATATAGTCCTTCGTATCCAAATCTCATAAACATCACATCCCATAATAGTAAACTAGGCTCCAAACATAGAAGCCATACCACATCACAATATCCATGAGGGAGTAAACCAAGTCTCATCATTACAAAAGAACTCTCAGACCATCTCCCATATCATTGGGTAACACATACTTCATCCTAGGTCTCTTAAAAATAAATACCTCATAATCCTCAACCACAATATGTTCTCAAAAGGGTAAAAGCCTCATTTCCATCCCCTTTCCAAGAAACCCTAGGTTGGCACGTATGTCCAACCTATCCACCACCCAGTGTCATGACTTTGTCCCTCTAAATAAGTATAATACCATTCCAACACCAAAAAAGGTCTCCAATGAACTCATACCATATCCTTAGATCATTATTATGCCCCTATCTTAGGACTCATCCTATGTCTCACTCTCAAGAGTTATTTGTACTCACTTTCAAGAAGAAAAAATCTCGGTCATAACTTACTCTCCCAAAATCAACTTTTTTAAGTCCTAAAAACCCTCAAAGGATTTCACCATTATAAAATATTAGAAAAACGTTCATAATTGAATATTGATATGTCTAATTCAAACTTTCGGGCACAATACACTGACCCCTCCTAGAAAATGTACATGGCATGTACTTCTGAGTACACAGTGTGTACTCTCAACTCTGAACTTGTACATGTACTTATACATGGCCAGAGAAACGTGGGGTGTGACCATGAACCACTGAATTTCCTGGGAAGACATGTTGTCTATATATTTTCTACTACCTAGCCACGTACCCATCACATAGGGTGTCTTCCCAAGTATATGTCCATGTCCAACTACAAGGTGTGTACCTAAAGTACATGACATTTACTTCTGAAAAGAAATCCTGTTATGTAATTGAATATAGGTCCAGATACATATTTGTGTAGTACTACATGGTTTGTACATAAAATACACAACATGTAATTCTAAAATGAAAATAATCCCTGAATGGGATGAACACATGCCGTGTGTTCTTAAAGCCAAATGTTATATAGTCGGGCAATTCATACGGACCGCATGAAACCCCTTTTTTCAGATTAAGTACAAATTTACCATATAGGTGTCCTTATCATTCATAAAAGGAATTTAAATACATAAAAAACAATTAATCAATAGGAATAATGGAAAAAAACTCAAAAAACAACCTACCTCATGCCACAAACACTAATGTTTGGTGTTCAAATCCACTCCTAGAAGCCACTGCACCTTGATATAGTCCTGATATCTAACATAGATAAATTTTAGTAGAATATTCGTCCTCATATCCTCTCATCACAAGCTTATTATGACTTAGAAGCATGTTCCACTTACATATCTAATGTGAGATTCCTCAAGGGTGGGATTTTTTTATCTTTTTTAATTAATTAATTTCCAATTTAATCACTCGACCCATGTCCTGGAACTCAAAGTGGTTTTATAACTCACCTAAGAACCACCATTCCATACTCAACCATGTATTTAGGATGTCATTATGATTATCCATTGAAAATATATCTTCACCTAAACCACACTAATATTTTATTATTTATATAATTCAATATCAAATCGTCCACCAAAACTAAAACTACATAGAATTCCACAAAACTCTTATCCATGTTTAAAGATCCTATTTTAGGACCAATTGAGTTGTCAAAAAAAATTCAAAGATCATTTATTACGTTAAAATGGTTATTTCACCCCTCATGATTTCCCGAAAGAAAAAAATCAATTGTCTACACATATTTAGAAAATGGGGAAATGTGGATCTTTATAGTATTGTTGTTGGTGTTTCTAAAAGGCAAAATCTGGGGCCATAATAAAATAACCAAAGGAGGTTGTTCCAATAAAAGTTAATTGTTTCCTCTAAGACATTATTATTATCTTATTATCTTACAACCTTAATTCACGTCTTAATAATTACAATATAATTACACCAGTATCATCCATATAGTAAGATGTAATTTTGATTATGTAAAAACCAATATCTATGGAAACTCACATTTTGAGGGATTCATCCATTCAATGTTTATATGTATATATAAGGATTTATTCTTAGATCTGGTGTGGTTTTAGGGTTTATTAGGGCCCTAAAATTAATATTTTAAAAATATTAATATATTTTAATGCACACACATGCATTTTTTTTGTTTAAAATGGGTTTTACATTTTTTAAGACCTCGGATGGGAAATATGTGACTATGGCTAATTTTAGAATGTGAGGTTTACCCTAGGAACAACATATGGTTAGAGATGATTGGATGTTCTTATATAGACCCAACCATTTCTTACAATACTATGACATCATTTTAAAGATAGAACACATAATATTATTACACATAGAGGATCCAATGGTTTAGTTTCTTGCGAAAACAAGGACTATACATAACAATTACAACTTCAAGCATAATCATTTATTTAATCCATTCTTCTCTAGATTCTTATTGGCACATGACCCATCCTTTTTACATGTAGTCACTTGAGGATATATATAAAAAGGGTTGAGAAAAAATCCTAGTAAGATGATATATAAAAAAATATAAAAATGGGTGAGATTAACCATAACATAGGAAAAGGATCATGAATATGAGATGAAGCATTAATTAGAGACTTGACATGTGTCCATGCATAAAAATGAAACATCATGTCATAGTTGTTAACTACCACACATACTTGTGAAAAATTATAGAATCCTTTCACACATCATCTCACATGATCTCATGTGATTCATCACTTTAGCCAATTCATTGGAGCTCTGTATAATTCTGGGCTCACCCATCACATTAAAGCATTCATATTTCATTATATAATTCCAGGAGCACTGGTCATCCCATAACATTAACATTTATCATGCATGCCACAATGAACATATATAAAAAACAAACATAACTAACCCATTAAAATGAATGGGTTTCATCTTATAATAACACATTCAAAAACATTGGGTTCCCAAAATTTAGTGGGAATAATATACTTGAAATGATAGCCATCTACCTTGAGTGATAAGTAAAAGGTGTGTTTTTTAAAGAAGAGTTCTTTTGGAAAACTTTTTTTTAACATAAACATCAGTAGAAAACATATATATCATAGAAAAGTTATAATAATGATGAAAAATTAGTTTTAAGGATTGAACATACCAAATTTGGAGTGAAAGAGGCAGAACCTGAAGAAAGAAAATTGGATTCGAGATTTTCCCCTAACCTAATATCCAAATGCTTCTGTCACTTTAATGTCTTGTATAACAACATTATATTCATTAATTAACAATTTCAGAACTCGGTGTACATGAATATGGTTCATTATGGTTTCATTAAGTTATTTTATGTGCCTCTGTATGAATTATAGAGTTTTAAAACATTGTTCAGGAATGTTTTTTTTATGGTTTTTTTCTAGAGCGGTTCACTTGTATTCATAAATTGAAGTGCGGGTAAAAAAATGGTAAACATATATAACTGATATTAAATTTTATTAATGATATTACATGAGATTAAATGATCTTATAGTTGATTATATTATATACCATTTGGATGAATAATTAGGTAAAAAATAAATGATGATTGTTTGAGTTAATTTGGGCATTTTTTCGACCACAATGAACTTGTTTTGATTAATCATTTAGTAATATGTATATAAGATAGATCTATAACATTAAATAAGACATAATAAATATAAAATATTTTGTTTCAACCATAAAAATGGTTTCATGATCAGATCTTAAAGTAGAAATGGAAAAAATAAAATATGTCGTTCTTAAAGGTGATAGATTAACACCTCACGGACAACGTTTTCATTTATAAAATAAAAGGAAGAGGAGAAGGGGTTTGGATGGTATAATATCCCATTATTATCATAACATTATAGTATATGTATGATACTGAAGTAACCATACCATGTGGATGAACCTAGGTGGGGAGAGAGTAAGAAAAGATAATGAAATTTAAAGGAAATTAAAGGAAAGGGGAAGGGAAATTACCTATTGAAATCTCCTCTAGATATTCTCCTCAGGGTACCTAGGATTGGCCTTTTGATGAGACCGAAAGATCTTGGAGGTGGGGAAGGGTATTGGGAAGATTATTGGGTATAGTTTAGACAAGTCATAGTTCTTAAGAGGTGTGAGGAAATGAGGGTGTTAAGAGTGGTTTTTATCTCCAACATCGAACTCCAAGTCCCTTCCATAGTTGTCTGCATAGCTCTTTTGCCGACTATGACCAACTTTGTTGTTTTTCTGCATGAATTGAATCTTCTCCATCATCACTTCTACAAGATTGGGTCCAGGTAGATTTATTTCCCCAACTCTATCCCAACAGGTTGGAGTTCTACATCTCTGTCCATACAAAGCTTCGTACAGATCCATCTGAATACTTGATTGGAAACTATTATTGTATGATAACTTAACCAATGATAGATTGTGATCCCATCCACCTTTAAATTATATAGTGTAGGCTCTTATCAAATATTCAAACATCTGAATAGTTCTTTTAGATTGGCCATAAGTTTGGGGGTGATAAGCCATGATGAACTTTAATTAAGTACTCAAAGCACGTTGAAGGCTCCTCCAAAATTTAGATGTGAAACTTGGTTCACAATCAAAGACAATTAAGAGTGGAACACCATTCAGTCTCACCAATTCCCACACATATATCCTTGCATGTTGTTCAAGTGAAAGATCTTCTAGAATAGAGATAAAATGGGAAGTCTTGGTGAGTCAGTCAACCACAACCCATATCGCATTATTTCCCTTCAACGTCTACGGGAGACCAGTGAGAGTGTCCATAGTTACAATATCCCATTTCCAAATGGGAATGTGCAATGGTTGCATCATACCTTTGGATACCACTCTTATTTATCTTTCTAACATACCAAGCACCTTGAGATATATTATGCGATAATCTTTTTCATGTTATCCCACCAGAAGTATTATCAGAGATCATAGTATATCCTGGTAATCCAAAGATAAATAGATAATGTTGAGCTATGTAAATTGTCCAATAGATCCTTCTTTATCCCGGGTGATGAAGGCACACAAAGCTGCGTTTCAATCCAAATCCCACTATCACCATCGATATGGAACTCTTCCAGGTTAACTTCCTTTACTACATTCACTATCTTTTTTGTCTCCACATCATCACTTTGTGCTTCTTTAATATTCTCTTAGATGGATCATTGCTTAATCATTTGGTAAAGGTAGGATGTATCCCCAACCCTTATGATTTCTAAATCTATCATTTGCATATGCAAGAAGATAGGGTCTTCCTCAATCTATAACATGGATAGAGTAGAAGGTTTTTTTCAAGCTTAGAGTATCAGCTACCTTGTTCGCCTTTCCAGGATGTTAGTGAATAGAGTAATTTTAATCCTTAGTTTTCTCTGACAATATCCTTTGATGCGTGTTGAGATCCTTTTGTGTGAATATATACTTAGAGCTCTTGTGGTCGGTGTATTTGTCACACTTCTCTCCATAATGGTTGTGCCTCCATATTTTCAAGGAAAAAAATAATTTTTGCAAACTCTAGATCATGCGTTGGGTAGTTCTACTCATGGATATTAAACTGCCATGAGGCATAGGATATCACATTTTCATTTTTCATGAGTACGTGAACCAATACATTCTTTGAAGCATTGATATATATCTCAAAACTTTCTCCACTTTTCGGTAGTGTGAGTACATGTGAAGTGATCAGCATTCTATTTAGATCCATGAAGCTTCCCTCACATTCTTCATTCCAGACATACTTTACCCCTTTTCTTGTTAACTCAGTTAGCATGCTTGAAAATAATGAGAATTTTATCAAAAACCTTCTGTATTACCCAACATATCTTTGAAAATTACAGATTTCAATGACAATAGAGGGCCTCAGCTATTCTTCAATCGATATTTTTTTTGAAGGGTCCACAGAAATTCCAACACTTGTAATCACATGTCCCAAGAAAGTGAGTAGATTTTACAAAAGTCACACTTGCAGAACATGGCTTACAACTTCTCCATTCTCAATGTAACCAACAAAAGTCTTAGATGTTCTTAAAGTTTTTCATTTCTCTTGGAGTAGATGAGAATATATTCAATAAAAACTACCACATATTTTTCTAGGTAATGTCTAAAGACTCTAATCGTCAAATCCATGAAGTTTTCATGGTCATTAGTAAGTCTGATGGTCATCACAAGAATCTCATAGTGCTCATACCTTGAATGGAAGGCAGTCTTATGAATATCTTCCTTCTTCACCTTTAACTGAGGATATCTAGAAATATGCTCCACCTTTGAGAAGTATTGAGATCCTATTAACTGATCAAACAAGTTTCCAATCCTTGGAAGAGGATACTTGTTCTTTATAGTGATCTTGTTGAGTTCCTGATAATCAATACACAATTGAAATGGTCCATCCTTCTTCTTCACAAAGAGCACTGCTGCACCGCAAGGTGATGCACTAGGGCGTATGAACCCATTGTCCAAATTCTTTTTCAGCTACTTCTTTAACTTGTACAATTCGATAGGAGCCATCCTATACAGACACTTTGAGATAGTATTATCTCTGAGTATGAGTTCAATTGAGAACTCTACCTCCCAATCCGGGGCATCTTCAAGTAACTCTTCAGAAAATACATCACTGTATTCCCACATGATGGGAATTTCCCCAAGGTTGGCACCTTCTGTTATCTCACACATTTGGGCTAGGTATTCTTCTTCATAGGGAATCAACACCCACACCATTGGAGGATTTTTCAAAGGAGATTCATGATCTTCCTTGAATTTTTAGAGGAGCATGGGATGGTTCAAAATATTAAAAGATATATACATTTCCCAATAGTTGATACATGATCTATATAAATACAACCAATACTTTCCCATTATAGAATCGAATTCCACCAAGGGAAGTAATAAAAAATTATCTAGATGAAACTTCCTACTTATGCCAATAGGACAAGAGTCAAAAACTTGGGTTGGAATGATTTAACCCCTTGGTGTTTTTACAGATATCCAAACATCCTAGTTTCGGGTCTTCGATTCAATAGTTCTTGCAAACATGCAAGATATAAAGGAATGTGTAGAAACCAAATTAGATAAGACTTTTCCTATTCTAGAGTTAATATAAATTGTCCCTAGTATGAATTCATTATCCTTATCCACTTTTGTAGTAGTGATGGCATAATATTTCCCCTGTTCCATTAGATTTGGTGGCTGCTGATGCTGATTTTCCTCAAGAACTCAAGGTTTAGTGCATTGGCTTTCATAGTTCCCTAGCTCCCTAAAGTTGTAGCATTGAACCATGTGTGGTTTTCTCTATTATTCAGATACATTCTCTATAATTTTCATTTATATTCGACACTCTTATGCTTGGTTTCCTTATTTCCCACATATGAAGCACTTTCCTGTCCCTTTGTTGCAGTTCCCATGGTGTAACTTCCCACATTTCTTTCATGTGGGTCATTGAGTTTTCTTTACACCTCTGCCATTAGATCCCTCAAATTTAACCTCCATATTTTGATTCTTATCACTATATCCATTGGACCATTCACCAAAATCCATCTCCACTAGGAGAGAACACCGAACAACTTCTTCAAAACACCCAATGTCTCAAATTGGAAGAGCCTTTTGAAGGTGTGATTTTAATCCACTAATGAATTTATTAATTTTTTATAACATTGTTGATAATGAAACCCGAAGTGTACCTTGAATGTCTTGTGAAATTTTCTTCATAGGTTGTAAAATATTCTCATTATTTTTTCTTGAGCTCTATGAATTCTCTCTTCATCTTTGTGTGAAGAGTTCCTGAGAAATTATTGTTAGGAAACATTACCTTAATGTCTTCCCATTCCATCTCTTCAATTTTCTTCCCTTGTCTTAGTGTTCTTAACAAAATACAACCATTGATAAGCCTCTCCATACAAATGATAAATGGCTAGTGTCACCTTTTGTATGTCAGAATAATGGATCACAGAAAAGATCATCTCCATAGAGTTTACCCACAGTTCCTCAACTACTGGATAAGAAGATCCACTAAACGTCAGAGGTCGTTGCCTCATAAAACATTCAATCTCCAGTTTCTCCCTATTTTTTGAAGGAGGAAGTTATCTATTATTATGGTAATTGTTCATAACCAGATATAGTTTGGTAATAATACTCATGAAGTTTTGAACTCCACCTCCAAAATCATTAGGGATGTCGTTTGGGCAATTGTTGCATTGCCCCTTGCACGAGTTGTTGGCCTGGTTTCTCCTAGTTCCCATCATTTTATAAAATAGAAAATGTTAGAACAAAAAATAAGTCAACAAGTCATGAATAACTTTTTAATTTGAACAATTAATACTAAAATTATAACATATGTAATCCCTATGTAAAGCTTATTATATGAATATTTGTACTTAGTCTCATACTAGAGGTTTTCTCTGGGGTTCACTAATCTTGATTCCCAAATTAACTAAACCATACATATGATACTAACTATAGAGACCTACCCATTTAATACATTAATATTACATAATTTTAAAGATAAAAAACATAATAGTATCACACATAGATGATCCAATGGTTTAGTTTCTTGGTCAAACTAGGACCACACATAAAAATTACAACATCAAGCATAAAAATTTATTTAATTCATTCTTCTCTATATTTTTATTAGAACTTGACCCCTCCTTAATACATGTTCTCAGCTGAGGATATACATAAAATAGGGTGATCTAAAATCACAATAATAGGATATATAAGAACAATATAACAATGGGTGAGCATAACTATAACATATATAAAGGATCATGAACATGAGAGGGAGCATTAATAAGTGACTTGAAATGTGGAAATGCATAAAAATGAAACATCATGTCTTAGTGGTTAACTAACACACATACTTGTGAAAACATTTAGCATATTTTTCACACATAATGTCACAATAACTCATGAGATTCATCACTTTAACCAATGCATTGGAGCGCTGTATAATTTCAGGCGCACCCGTCACCTCATAACATTATAATTTATCATGGAAGACACAATGAACATATATCAAAAATGAACATAACTAACCAATGAAAAGTAATGGGTTTCATATCATATGAACACATTCATAAAAATTGGGTTCCCAAAATTAATAGGGATTAACATACCTGAAATGATAACCATCAACCATGAGTGAGAAATAAAATATGTGTTTTTGAAAGAAGGGTTCCTTTGGAAATATTTTTTTGACCTAAAATTCAGTAGAAAACATTTATATCCCAGAAAAAAGAAAACATAATGTGGAGAAAATGATTTTTAATTAGGGACCATACAAAATATGTAGTGAAATAGGGATAACCCGAAGAAAGAAAATTGAGTTCAAGATTTTCCCCTTACCTTATATCTGAATGATTCCTTCACTTTAATATCCTGTATAAGCACATTATATTCATTAATTAACTATTATAGAACCTTTTGTACAGGAATATTGTTCATTATGGTTTCATTAAGTTATTTTATGTGCCTATGGATGAGTTATAGAGTTTAAAAACATTGTGAGGGAATGTTTATTTTTATGGGTTTTTTCTAGAGCGGTTCACTTGTATTCATGAATTGAAGTTTGGGTAGAACATGGATTAAAATCCAGAACTAATATTACATGTTATTAATAATAATCCATATTTTTAAATGATCTAATAATTGATTATATTATATACATTTATATGAATAATTAGATAAGAGTTAAATGATGATTGTTTGAGTTAATTTGGGCGGTTTTTCGACCACAACAAATTTTTTTTGATTAATCATTTAGTAATATGTAAATAATTTAGATCCAGAACATTAAATAGGATATAATACATATAAAATATAATTTTTCAACCATAAAAATGGTTTCATGACCAGATATGAATGTATAAATGGGAAAAAACATGTCATTCTTGAAGGTGATAGATTAACACCTCACAAAGAACATTTTCTTTTATAAAATAAAAGGAAGATGATAAGAAGCTTGGATGGTATAATATTCCATTAGTATCATAACATTATAGTATATCTTTGATACTATAGTTACCATACTATGTGGATGAAGATAGGTGGGGAGAGAATAAGAAAAGAACTTGAAATTGAAAGGAAATTAATGGAAAGTGGAAGGAAAATTACCTCTTGAATCCCCCTCTTGAGATCCTCCTTAGGGGACCTAGGCTTAGTCTTTTGATGAGACCAGAAGCTCATGGATGTGGGGATGGGGCTAGGTAAGTTTCTTGGGTGTATTTTAGAGAAGGCGTGAAGGTTGAGAGGTGTTCGGAAATGAGGGTTTGAAGGGTGGTTTTTATAGTAGAGGGGAGAGGGTTTTTCTTAATATAATATTCATTAATTTATTAATTTCCCCTAAGACCATAAATAGTGATGATTACATGAACAAGAATAGTAAATATGTAATGTGAGTTCAATATTTGGGTGCTTAAATCACTTTTGATGTCAGGAATAGTGGGTTTAAATTATAATGTATTTATACGGTAACTTAATGTATTTTACTATTCACAAAATTCTAGTATTTTAGAAATATCCCAAAAATTCACTCCAACCATTTTTCAAAGTGTAGAATCCAAAAATGAAGTCCATTTTTCAAAAATAATTTTTTAAATATTATTATTTTATTATTTAATAAAAATCATAATTTATTATCAAAAACCAATTTTAAAACATTTATTTACTTATTCTAAAACATAAGTATATCATACTTTAAACTTAAATATTATTTATATATTATAATATGTAAGGTTACTATTCATTATGTTATATCACTATTCATAAGGGTATGTTACTATTCAAAAGGATAGGTTACTATTCACAAAAAATTAATTTTTCCATATTTGACTCCAAATAACTTACTGATTGCAACTGTGTATGTTGGATTTTCGAAATTCCAAACACAAAAGTGATAAACTCATGTTTAAAGGTCTCTTAAAACATAGTGGTTATTTAAGTTGTTTTTCATGTGATTTTATGACATATTTTATAAGAAGGGAATTCCATTGAAAAACATTAGGTTGTTATAGATCAAATGGAGGATACTGTAGGTAAGGGCATTTAATTAAAATAAATAAATAAATAAATTATTTTATTTTAAATGAAATAAATATAATCCCCTGTGAATAGTTCATTTAATAAAATCTATAATGATAACATCATAGCTTGAAGATTATTTGAGAGTATTATTGGGTGTTCTTCATGAGGAATCAAGATTTGGATGATGAACGATGATCAAATAGAGATTGATCAGGGGAATAAAACATAGAAGATCTTATTCATCATTGGAGAATGAAAATTTCACTAAAGATTGATCCTAAATTGAGGTAGGGAATATTTCTTTTTATATTAATATATTTTAATTTAATTAATAATTGATTAATTTACCTTTATTGATTTCTATAATTTTAAAATATGCACATGATCTATGATGCTATTTAATTTAATTGATTCGATTTTCTTCCACTGTTGCTCTGGCTATCACCCTTGGATATACTTTTTCATGTGCTTGGTGGACAATAACACTTATAAAATGATTTATTTACTTCTTCCTTATGCATTTCTTCACACCATTGTTTATTTTTTTCACCATTGCCCCATGGGGTCATAGTTTGACATTGTTGGGGCAGGTTAGAGTGCGATCAAACCCCAAAAAACATGGAACATGTGTGAGAATTGAATGAGATGGTCATTTGTGGAATGATCAAGATGGAATGTGGGTGATACTTTTTTGATTTTGTGTCTGGATTGGAGATAGGAAATGGGATGTTCAAGGGTCACACAATGGTTCATCAGCAGCTAATTGGATTTTGATTTTCGACTGCTGAAGGAAGAGAATCGATAGACAATGGAATTAATATTTTATGATTAGTGGTTAAATGGTATATTTCATTGTAGTGGGGGAATATCTGGATCCCCTTTGAGAAACTTAATTTTCTATAAAAAAACATGACAACATATTGTGTACTATAAAGAAAACATGTTTTGTAGTACCATGTATATGGAGGCTAGGGTTTTATGTAAAGAAAAATATTGCACATTGTGTGGACCCACCACACACTGTGTGACCCTACACTAGTGGTTTGGAATGTACTCTAAAAGTACATGGGCATGGAAGCAACTCGGAAAATGGGTAAAACATGATTTCATTAGAACGGCCAAGTACTAGAAAATGAATAGGATACATAGACATGGCAATGTACATGAACGTGGCATGATGCACATGATCAGGATAGTAAGTGAAAGGGTAGAGACTAGGTGGTTGAGACATGGATTGTACAACTAATACATGGAGTGTAGTCTGACATGCCTTCCAAATCTATGTCCAAGTGAGCACGTGACTAGGTGGTGAGGTGATCTCACATGAAGTTTATACCCCATTAAAATCTTGTATTTCCATTAGAAACTTATTTCTATCATATCTTCTTCTTTAGGAATCATATTTTATCCCACCAATATTACTCCATGTAGAATTTTTTGGTATCCTTCATTGTGGGATATGATATATGATGTGAGCTTTTCTCAGTGGGATTCTTATTTATGCCACAATTAACAATGGTGGTGATCAGTTTGGATCATCATAAAGATGTTAGGGTTGGTAACCCCCTATCTCACCATAATTTGGGTCCCCCATATTAATATGTCACTGAATGGAACCCCCTGATACATTGTGGTGTGGGACCTCTATCTACTAAGTATCAACCCCAGATACACAGGGGTGTGGGCCTTTATTTAATGAGTAGGGCCCCACAAATTCCACTAGGACACGATTCCTCCCTCTTCTGAGTTGTACCCCCTATTACACTATATCGTGGAACCACAATCATTTTGGTGGAAACCCCTATCATACAATTGTGTGCGTACTCTATTAGATATTCATTCCACTCAATGATACAATAAATTGGTGAGGTGAAGTTCCTCCAGATGAATTTCTTAGATAAGAATGCAAGATGCTTGGCATCAAAGATGGACTTTTTTAGTTGTCGGGAGACTCATCATCCTTGGATGGGCTATGGATATAGAGATCCCCTTTGTCCCTCATCTAGGTTTCTTGTGAGAATATAGATATATATAGATATAGATATAGATATATATATTGGTGGTTTTCATATTTTTTTAGGTTGAGATGAATTTTACTTTATCTGTCATTACCTCCTTTGGGAATTTTGAGCCATCTATTGGGTATGTATATACTCACCCCTACATGTATGTTCTCACAAGTTTCACATCTTATACAGAAAAAAGTCATATAAAAGTGACATTAAAATGGATCATATAAAAACATGGGGTGTATAGGCCACAAACTATAGTCAAACTTCGATATCAAGATCCAGGATCTCTCAATTTAATTTATTCCAATTGTTATCAGGTTGGGACATCAATTATGGTTGGGTGTGTACTTTACCCTTTTATAGTTTGATTTTATTTTTTCATACAACAATTTATTCCTAAGAGGTTATTGCATAAATTATTTTACTCTAGATGTTACATATCTTTTTATTATTCCTCTATACATTTTCATGGAGAAGGTTGGGTGTGTGCATATAGAAGAATTAGGAAAATGCATCCCATTTCAATTATGCATTCTCAGTGTGTCCCTCTAGCCCCTTGTCTATTCGAGGTAGTCCTGGGGTTATCATGGAACAACTTTACACTATCGAGGTGGGTCGTGGTTGTTCAATTCATGAAACAATGGTAGTAGAGAGGTTCAATAAATATCCTAGAGTTTAGATTTTTACCCTCTGTGAGAATTTTATGGGACATAGGAAAATAACATCGAAGTGTCTCGAGTCTGAATTTTAGGATAGGGGATCAAATGTTGTTGTGGTAAAAAATGTATCCATACACCCGGACTCTCACTACCTACTTGTTGAAATGGAATAAAGATTCATTGGTTGTAGGTAACTTTAGTGCATACATCATATATGATTGATTCATTTTACTTTCCTCTGTGAGTCAAATCCCCATATGAATATTATCATCTGACCATGGTACATCTTGACCACATTAAATATAAATACATGAATATATAAATTATGTTTACTAATATAGTATCATGATGAGGAACTATTGTGTTATTATTTCTTAGGTCAAGGGCCATCTCATGAGGTGTTTCGTCAAGGAGTGGAGGGAGAAACACCCTCATCTATTAAGAAGTGATAGTTCCGGCAAGGAAATATAATTATGTACATAAAATATCATAGTAAAATATCTCTGCTACCAAATAATATTGAGGTTTCAAGTACATATAGATCCCTAGGTATGAAATCAGTGTCTTGAGTTGGTGATCCGAGTCTTTGGGCTTGTGAGAACCCCAACTAGTCAAATAGTTTCATTAGAAATTATTTTTTCATAGATTAGTTTGGCACTTGTGGATTATAGTCACTTTGACCCATGATATAAATGATGATATCATGGATCTAATTTCAGTTGAAAAATTTTAGAGGAGTATTGCCCCAAATTCATGCACTCAGTTCAGGTCTCAGATCTTATTAACCTATAGTAGGGTAGAATAATGGTTGTTCAGTTTGTTATGACTTTCAGTAACCAAACACATTACTCCTTAAAAATGATGAGGGATGGTTTGTTACAAGAATGGTTGTATGAGTAGGGTCTATCTAGATACATTCACATCAGTGTAGTCTCTTTATTCATACCTACTTAGGCTAGAGTATGAGAAAAAATCTAGTTATAGAGAGATTCCAGATGGAGGTATGTCGAACGTCTAGATTTAGTGGTGGTCATCTTGGGGATGAATGGTCTAAAATAGCTAGAAAGATATAGTTGTCAGTGTCTCATCATACAATAAAATCCCATGGTAGGACTCATGCACATATATATATGGTATAGGGTTCACAAAAAGGACTTGGTCAGTAGAGAGAGGGGTGCTTTTATGCTTGTGATGGTTGTAGTCATATAGAATGTGATTTCTTGAACTAACATGATAAGGAGGGTAGGTGGTAAATATATGGGCCAAAATGGAATAGGTATCACTATGATTAAGGATATCCCATGAATAGAAAGGGTGGCCTACAGGGAGGTGGTGATGGTAGAGGTGTTGGTGGAGCTCTGAAGGGAGGAGCTATTAGTGGAGGTCGATGCTAAGATCTACTTCCAGCACAACCACGAGGACATCTATGCCAGGCTCAATGAGCGAGCAGTCATGGATATAGACAACTATAGGTTATGGAGTGATATTAATAGTATATGAATGAGATTATTTGAGGTGCAATTTTTTTCTTCAATACTCTTTCCCTATTACTAGAAGATGAAGGTGTGATTAATTACATTACTTCTTTATCTCTTGTGTAAGAGCTAGATCATTCAATAGATACATTATTATAGCAGCTATAGATAGAGATTAGTAAAGGGAGACATTAATTTATATCTCTAATATATCGACAGTGTGAGCTAGTTCTCATTATTGAGTGTTTCTCATGCAACCTCCTCCTCCTCATCATGAAACCTTATGAATTCATCTTGGGAATGGACTAGTTTCCTGTAGTTCAACCCCATATTTACTATCATCATATCCAAGTTTGATTCCTATAGACATATAGGGATAGATTATCTTTTTTATAAGAGATAAATCTCATGGTGGAGTGAGTGGGACTTGTAGTTAAGAAGATCCAAACCCTTACCCATTAGTTGGCGAGTTTAACAATTATTACAATGATATATTTAGGAAGCCACATTTCTTTAGTTGTAGAAGACTTTATGAATGTATTACTTTTGGATTTTGGTGACTACCTCTGAGGTGGAAGATATAATTCTACAATTAATTTCTAACTAGGACCACACTATAATTTTTTGCAGCTTACTAGATGGAGCAACCAAGCTTTGAGAGCTGAGGGTGCAATTGGATGACCTTTGTGAGAAGGGTTTTATCAGACCCCATGTTTCCGCTAGGAAGAAATAGTTTTTTTCAAAAAAAAAAACATGATCTCAAGGATTTGGATTGATTATCACCACCTAAACTAGGTAATGATAAGGAAAAATTACTTTTTGTATGGGATTGAAGACCTGTTTGACTGGTTTTTATCATGAGTTTGTTTTCAAAAATGGATCTCTAGTTCAACTACCACCAGTTGAGGTTTCACAATACTGATATTATAATAAAATATTCTAATTTCATGACATAAACTATGAGTTTTTTGTGATTCATTTTAGTGTGAAAAATTCCCCCACAATGTTCATGGATCTTATGAACCAGATCTCCTATCCATACCTAGACAATGTCTTGGTTCTCATCATTGATGACATACTCATTTAATCTATGTTAGTGGAGGATCATTATGAGAATCATAAGATTTTCATAGATATAATCTTAGAGAACCAAAATAATGGTAAGCTCTCTAAGTGTTAATTTTGGATCCATGAGGTCAACTTTTTGGGGCACGTAATATATAATCATGGTTTTACTACAGACCAAATTAAGATTGATGTAGTGATTTTCTGGGATCCACCCAAGAGTGTGTTGGATATGTGGAGTTTCGTTGGTTTCAAAGGGTACTATAAGAGGATTATGGAATAAAACTCCACGATTGTGTCCCCTTTGACCACCCTAATGTAGATAAGAAGTATATTTACCTAGATCGAGTAGTATTAGAGATCCTTTGAGGAATTTTTTCAGAGGTTGAATACTGAGAATTTATTGAGACTACCAACGGAGATCATGGAGTACATAATGTTTTACGATGCCTCTAGATCTAGGATTAGGTGTGTGTTAATTCAGTGGTAGGAAGTTATCATATATGGGTCAATGAATTTGATACCCCATAAACATAACTAAAAAACACATTACATAATGTTAGAAGTGGTGGTCTTCGCTTTGAAGATGAGAATGGAGTATCTTCTAGGTGAGGTCTTTTTTGCGTACTTCTACCACAGGAGCCTCAAGGAAACCTTCACTCAATGTGATGTAATACTAAGATAGAGGAATTGGTTATATGTCATATAGGATTATGAATTTGAGATATTATATATTCTTGGGAAGGGAAACATAGTGGTATATTCCCTTGGTAGGAAGTCATGTTCTCATTTGTTGGATGTGGCATCTGAGCAGTTGGATTCTTTACAGCTAAACCTGGTTGATGAGAGGGGTGAAACTTTTCTCCAGTTGATGGTGGTGACTCATCCACTTATTTAGAATGTGAGATAGGATTAGTTGGGATTCATTGACTGCAAGGTTATATGTATCCATATATCCCCAAGAGATGCGATAGATGGATTTTATAAAAGAGGGGAGAACATCATCCCTTTATCAGGAAAGATAATGGGTCTAGTCATGTTGTGTGAGGACGTGATGAGGGAGTTTCACAAATCCCCCTTGGTTGTAAATCATAGTATGGAAATGATGTTCAATGAACATCAATGGTAGTTTTGTGGGTTGTAATGAGGCTAAACATAGCCAAGTTCATCTATCGATGTATTATATGTCAAGTTGTGAAGGCTGATAACCAAGTTTCAATAGGATGGACAGATAATATTGATATTTTGGGGTAGAAATGCGATGGAATATTCATAGAATTTGTTATGGGGGCTTCAAAAAAAGTGAAAATCCACAATAATATCTAGTTGATTATTGACTGTCTCACCATGTAGGCACATTTCCTTTCCATTAGTGAGTATAGTTCCTTGGGGAGTCCAGCACATTTTTACATGCGGTAGATGATTTATCTTCATGGATAACCCTCCTATATTTTCTATGACTATAATTCTCAGTTAATTTCATGGTCATGGAGTGGATTATAGGAGGAATTTAGTACATATTTGTGGAATATTATAGTGTTACACACACATATGGAAGGGAATACTAGGTGGAATATCTTGTTTTTAAATGATATATCGATGATCTATGTGTTGGACATAATCCATAGAGGGGAGTATCAATTTCCATTAGTAGAGTTTACATATAATAATTGTTATGACTCTATTATTTTCATGGAATCTTTTTAGGCCCTATACATGAGACCTTACAAGACACCCTTATACTGGACTGTGATTTGATAGATATCTCTTGTTAGTCCAAAGATAGTGTAGGTGACAATGAAGAATTTCTAGGTGATCCATAATCATATGAAGATATACTTGAGTAGAAAAAATCATATGAAAATCAACATCATAGGCTCTTGGAGTTTGAACAAGGAGACCATGTTTTTTTGGGAGTATCCCCATGATGAGAACGGTAGAGATTTGGATGGGGAAGCATGTTATCCCCAAGGTCCATCAATAAATTCAATATCCTACAGAGGGATTTCAAGGTTTATTACATCCTATCCTTACCAAAACAATTGGATTAGGTTCCTGACATATTCCATTAGCCGCAACTGAGGAGATATGTTCAATATTTGCTGCACATTATTGATGGGGGTAATCATGACATTGAGGATAGAGCAAAATTCATGGAGTACCCATTAGTTATCAAGGAATAATAGGAGATGATCTTATATATAAATACCATTCCATTGGTTCCTGCGATGTAGAATAATTGTATATAGCGATAGAGATACTTGGAGAAATAGATTTAGATATGGACTTAGTATACACACTTATTTTTGTACCTTATGATTTTCAGAATGAAAATCCTAAATAGAGGGAAGAATGTAGTGAATTTAGTATTGATAGAATTTTCATTTGAATATATATATATATATATATGGATATGTCCTCAAATTCAGTTTGGTTTTATGCTTTTTCAAGACCCTTGAATTAATATATTATACATTTTAATAAATTTTAATGCACACACACACAATTTGCGTTAAAATGTTTTCCACATTTTTAGGACCTTGGATGGGATATATAAGTCCATGTTTTATTTCAATACATGGGGTTTATCTTAGGAATGACCTATGGTTGGATGGTGTCTAACATTTTGAGGGTGGTGATCATTGGAAGGTGTGATTAATTAAATTGATTAATTAATTAATTTATTTTATTTTAAATGACCTAAGAATATTCCTATATAAAGAGATCATTATATAAAATAAATATAGTTAATTGCATAAACCTATGTGGATTTGAGACCATTATTAGGTGGTATTTGTGGAAGATTGGTATTTGAAAGATGAATGGTGATTGGATCGAGGTGGATCGAGAGGAAGCGAACGTAAAAGATCTTCTACATCACTAGAAAATTAATTATTCACCAAATATTGATACTAAATCAAGGTTGAAGATGTTATTGTTGGGATTTAAAACCTTTTTATTTAATGAATCATGTATTAGTTTATCTTATTATAAATATGGATTTTTCTAATATCTGTAAGAGCCCTTTTGTAATTCAATTTCATTGATTCAATTATATTCCCTTGTTTCACCTATTATCACCCCATGATATCCCTGGTTAAGTGATCATTGGACAATAATTCTTGGAAAATAAAGTATTTACCCCCAATCTTGTTCATTTACCCACAATATTGTTCATTTACACCCACCATTATTCATGTTCCTCGTTGTTGGGCCATAGGGTCACGGTTCCACATTGTTATGGAGGGTTTGAGCTTGATCAAAGACTGAATTCATGAAGATTGTGAGAAAAATGAGTGGGATGGTTATTTTTGGATGGATCATGATGTAACCTGGGTGATTATTCATAGATGTGGGATCTTGAAAAGTGATGGGTTGTGTGAGGTTCACGGTACATTTGAAATCTCATCGACTGTTGATTGTATTCTGATTTCCAACAACTTGAGGCTGAGAATCAAAGGATGGAGGAATTACCCTAAAATTTTGTGTGGCTGAATGAAAAATATCATGGCACTGAAGTTGGATATCTATCTTCATGAAAAAACAATTTTTTTTAAGAAAAAAAAAATACACCATTTTTACTATAAATAACAAACACCATGTAGTTTCCTGGCTATGGAAACTAGGGTTTTGGGTGAAGAAAAATATCACACACCCTGTGGACCCACCACACATTTTGTGACCCTATGATAGTGGCTTGACATGTACTCTGGATGTAAATGAGAATGAAAATACCTATGAACCCAAGCATGGATAGAGTATAACAGAACTGTGGTGTATGCATACATGACCAGGATACCCAAACACATCCATGTACAAATGTACAATCCATTGTACATTGGTGAGACCAAAAGAGTACAGGTAGGTCCTTGGTTGCCGAGACATGCCGTTTACAACCATTACACACTGTGTAGTGTGACATTTATTCCTAGAAAAATTATAGGGGAGAGCACAACCGGGCATAATGGTGAGGTCACATGTCATGTGGACCCCATCCATGACATGTATTGCCCCTAGAAACTTTTCCTCTCATATCTCCTTCTTCAGGAGTTGGATTTTGGCCCCTGATTAGACAATTCTGTGTTTTTTCATGTGTAGTTAAACATAGTCTTTCATTTTATTATATGATATATCTTGTTATGTTTTAAAATCATATAACTTCTTTAAGAGATGCTTGATGATGGCGGGTATCAGGCATGATCATCATAGAGACACTAGGGTTGGAAACCCCATGTCGTCATTGAGTGTGGGTCCCCCATAATCTGTCATCTATTGAGTGGAACCCCTCGATGAATTATATCTTGGTTCATATATATAATGAGTGGAAACTACCTGATACACTAGTGAACAAGTCCTCTATCAACTGAGTAGTAACCCCTATTGCACTAAAGCATGGGTCCTTTATCAACTGAGTAGTGCCCCTATTATACTAGGTAATAATTCCTCTATCTTTTGATTGGAACCACCTATCATAACATGGAATAGGTGCTTGCCAACGAGCTTGTACCCATGTGGTATAGGCTCTTGCTTGGCATCCAAAAGACTCGGGTTCAAATCCGGGTAGTGATGAATTTCCAGGTTACTGTAGTAGGGTACTGTAGTAGGGCACTGTAGAAAACACTCTAACAGCGGTGGAACTATAGCGGCGACAGCACTATAGCGGGGGAGGAACTGTTGCAGGATACTGTAGAGGTGGCGGGTACTGTAGCAGGGATTGTAGTTGCGCGGGGTACTGTAGCAGTACTGTTGACAGAGGGTCCTTTGGGCCAAAAAATGGGCTTTCAAGCCTTGTATTCAGGCCACTTGGCCTTGGGCCTTTGAGCTATGTATTGGGTCTCCCTCTACCCTCAAAAGAGGTCTTTGTGTTAATAATAAATTGAGGCTTTGACCCCAAACTTTTAAAAAAATAACATGGAATAGGTGTTCAATTTTATATTGTTACCCTTTTAATTTGAATCACATTGGAGAGTTATGACTTTTCCACACAACTTTCCCAGAGAGGCACATGAGAATCTTGGCATCAGAGATTGATCTTTTGAGTTTCATGTAGTCTCATCTTACTTTGTTGTTCCATGGACATGGAGATAACCTTTGGATATCATATTATTTTCACAGGATAATATATATAGGTTTTTATTTACATATTTATTTTCATTGATCTAACTTATATTGTATCAATCTATTTCTCCCATTATTGATTTGTGGTGTCCTACTCAGTATGTATATACTCACCCATACATGGTATTTTCACACACATTTCATGTCTTGTGAAGATGATAGGTAGCTTTATGTTGAAATATTTGGAGAATTTTGAAAAATCGGGTGTATAGGATACATAATATGGTTAGACTTTCATATCTAGAGTTATCCTCTATTAGTTTTCTTTATTCCATTTTTTTTCATTTTGGGATTTTTTTTCATGTTGGGCATTTATTTTACCCATTTACGCACTGATTTTATTCTATTATACCACAATTTATTCCCTAAATGTTATAAAATGAATGGTTTTAGCCCATTTTTTATATCCCTTTTTATTTTACATCCGCTCTATTTCATGCAGATAGTTGGGTGTGTGTGTGTACAATTATATTAGGCAATGGTATCCCAGTTTAGTTATGCCTTCTTAATGCTTGTTTCCATCCCCTGGCATATTGGACGAAGAATTAGGGTTGTCATGGATTGGCCTCCCTTTATCCATGAGTTCTCTAATTGGTTAATTCTTGTCAATATCCATCTATTATTCCATCAAATTTCAAATGAAACTATCCATAATGTGTTTTTTCGGACTACCTCCTTGCGAATCGATGTAATTTTTTTCATCACCATTATCAATTCTGAATAAAGTGATGAATTTAATGTTTATATATCATATTTATGAAATTATTATACTATAGGAATTATAATATCATATATATAACTTCTTACCTTCCAATCCATTGAAAAATGATAACACCACTCGTGCGTACATGGGGACAACCACCTCCACGAAGGGATTTGAAACATTTTTCATTTTATTTTTATATGGATGATAATACGGATGGATTTTTTTAAAATAAATTGTATATGTGGAATATTAATTACTCTAAAAAGATGATTTAATATTTAATTTTATTTCATTCTATCAAAAGATAAAATGTAAATAGTATTCATGCGTACATACAACCTACCATCTCCATGAACTGTGTAATCCATTTTCTATCACTAAATCATAAGGATGACTCTAAATATGATTATAATGAGTATATATGATATTTATATCATGTTTAAAACTTGGATATGATAGATCCATTATCAAAGAAAAATGACTAAATCAACCAAACCAGAACATATATGTAAAATGAAGGAGTTATGACCCGAAATGTTATTTTGACAAGGAATTGTTAATAAAAGGGGGATAAAAGTATATAATTAAACAATTAATGGTATGATATATATTACTATGGTTATAGGGAATATTTATAATAAAAATATATTTATTATATTTGAGGATAGAAAGTTTATAATAAAATTCGAGACTTGAGGTAATTTATTATTGTCTCAAATTGCCTTCTTTTGGACATATGTTATGTTATGAAAATATATTATTTTATGAGGTGTATATGTAGACCCTTTTACATGTTATATAATTAATTTATTTATTCAAATAATATTTAAATTTACATTTAATGTTATTCATTAATCGAGATTATTATTCAAAATCTAACAAAGTGGTAAACATTTTATGTTACAATCTTATTGTTCATTAAAATTGTTTATGATTAAGATTATGCTGATGATTTCATAGGATCCAACTCTAAAGAAACTAATTTATTTTCTTATACTATATTTATTTCTTGATAATACATGTTTTATGTTCATTTCAATTCATTGTTAATGGACTTTATTTAGGAAAATCAGATTTTTAAAAAAAATCGAATATATTTCCCTCTTCGGATAAAAATCAATTTCCTTCCATATAAATTTTTTATAAATAAAATTTAAATAAATTTTTTATTATTATAGAATTATTTTTTTAAATAACCTTTTAACCATTTAATAATTTTAAATTAATATTTTGAAAGGAATTGTTTATTCATTTTATGTGAAAGAAACATTTTACTTTTAATAAAAAATATGAAAGGAGTTGTTTTTTACCATACATGGAATAGACATATTTTATCATCATCATGAAAAATAAATGATTTAAATCATAATTTATATGTTTCCAATTTTATTTCAAAATAAAAAAATAATTAATTTTTGATAAATTTTTAGATTTTGATGACGTAATTTCTAAATGGAAAAGATATTTTCCACAAGAATATTTTAATGGCTATTTTTTTGAAATTTCCATTCAACAATGATAACAATATTTGGGTTTTATTATGTTTTATAGGATATATTATCTAGTGGAACCATCTATATTCTTTTATCATATTTTTTATGATTCTAATTATGATGACTATATTTTTATGAAAACTTTTTTTTTTCCACATGATTTAACATGATAAATTGATGAAATACTTATAAAAATGGTTTCGTTCAATGGGTTATGATAGTATGAATGTTTTATGATATTTTGGAATATATATGTATGATATTAATTATGTTTTGTGTGGGACCTATATTGTTTTACATTGCATTGGTTAATTATGGATATGTTATGCCTGAACAAAATTTGATGTTCTTAAGTTTATGCGGGGACCATGTCCCATGTCAATATATTTATACAAGGAACTAGATTTAATGTTCATATGGTTATATGTGGAACATGTTTCATGTCTATATGGTAATGTATGGACCTAGTTTCTTGCCCATAAGGTTATTCATGAACCTAGTTTCTTATCCATAAGTTCATGCGAGGGCCGAATTTCATGTTCTTAACTTAATGAGTGAACTTATTTTTATTTATACATGTTGGAAATGATATAATATTATATTTTTTTCTATATTCATGTAAAATGATCTCATGTATTATTTTCATTTATTTACTTTTTTATTTATGTCTTATGAAGTTCTAATCTTTATTCCATGATTCAGGATTATGATTTTTGTTATGTAGATTTTTTTAATTATAACTTCATGTTCTCATTCCATTATACACATGTTATTTTTAAGTGATTATTGATATCCCCATTAATTACCATTATTAATCATCTATGATGACCATTTCTTATGTTTCATTTACCCAATCCATGAAGAATGGTTTAATTTTGTGTGTCTATTAAGATTTCTATATGGGGGGATATTGTCTAGATATGTAAGATATATTTCCTGAAATATGAATATTGTTTATCTAATATTTAAAGAACTAAACCTTTACAGAATTCTGTCATATGTTTGTTAAATTTATTGATTATTCTTCTAAAAAGATTTTACATTTATGTATGAAAATTCAAGGTTGTTACACCCACAACTAAATATACTTGGAAGCCAAAAAGTAGATAAGATACATTTAATCACGAGGGACAAGTGTCATAGGTTCATCACCAGATGCTTACCTTAAGAAATAATTTGGTTTATATCTTCATCAACATGAATATAGAAAACCATAATGAGGAAAAATGGAAATTATTAACAATTAATGATCTAAAATTCATTAAAATGTATGGAAAGGATTATTGAAAATAGAAAAGAAAACTATACAATAAATAAGTTAGTGAATGAAAGGTCAAACTCCCACCCCCAATTAGAGGGAATAAAAAATTCAAATAGGAAAAAGGAAACTATAATAGACATTAAAAAGAATAGGATCAACCTATATGCATAATGTTCCAAAAACAATATCTTGTCCAAATAGTATAGAGATTCATGAAATTTATCGGTTAATTATTATTTGTAATCATCTTATAGTGTTCATCCCTCCCTCATCTAAATCATCATGATTTTATTGAGATTATCCACATTTACTGTAAACATAAACTTTATGATTGTGTTCTTCCAAAAAATAAATATATTTCATTAATTTTTCCTTAGCTTGGTTGATTGTTGGAATTTATGCTTTTTCACTACAATTAAATGATTATATCCAAGATACATCTGCATTAAAGTGATCCATGTAGAATCAAGATGATATATATAGAAGTAGTTAATTCTGAGAATTATTAAAACATTTTTCCTGGGGTGGAATTTTATTCAATATATATTGTTAAAGAAGAGACCTTTATGTATCAAATCTTGGACTAAAATGCCTTTTACATGTCAATAGTTATTTCAAAGTAACCCATTCCTATGTTTAGATAACACTTATGTATCCTTTAAAATTATGATGATACTGTTACATTTGGTTGGATCTTTTGGAGTAATTATTATGTTTCAATATTTCCAATACTATGATAAGGGTAAATCAGTTATGTACATTTGGACCTAATGATGTAACCCATACATATTAATTTATGCTTATTGATAACATTTTCTTATTGATTTTCATAGCCTAGATACCTTTACATAATTAATTACATATTAGCCACTCTAGTTCCTCTATTCACCCTTATGTGTGAGTATAAAAGTCATAAATTTGATAATATAAATATTACATATCACTATTATCCCAAATGTAATAATTTCCCCATTTAACTAAAAATCGTGTAAAATTCCAACAGTGAAGTGTGAATATTTGATAAATTAATAATATAATAATAATAAAAATATTTAGTCCATGTTTGAAATAAATTTAAATATGAATGTATAAACTACATATGAGATCATTTCACTTTTGTTATGATTTTTTTGGGATTAAATCAAAAAATTACAATGTAAAGGTAATGAATGTATATTATCATTCACTTCATCAATCCACCATTTAATCATCCAAACATCTACACCAAATCCACATGTCACTGGTAAATCTACATGAAAACCCATAACCAACCCTCACCCACCAACCAATAAACCATCACCACTTTACCATAGGAAGTTTTCATAATTTAATTCTCAACCTATCAATAAAAAATTTAATGGATTTACACAATTAGAAACTATAGTATAAATTATCTTAAGAATGGAATTGGATTATAAAATATCACAAAAAAAAACACTATTCATCTATCATCAACTCATATTTCTCCTATAGATTTACATCTTTAGTTTATATAAGTTCCCCCACCTTATTTTCCAGGATTATAATCTTATACATTAATTTAATATTATATAAAAAGTTTCTCAACCCATACTATTATTATATCAAGTTGGTTTATTTTTTTAATCTCAATATATTAATAGTAATTATTAACCACCACATCAACTCATTTATACATATTCCATTACCATGTAAAAATGAAAATTTAAAATACCCTACCTCATTTTTTTCCCAATAATAAGACATTAATATCGAAACTCCCACATCCCCAAAGAGAAATACGAATGAATCTATATTAAAAAAATATCTTGTCAATCCTATGAAAAATTTATCCATCTACCATTTTCCATATATTCCATAATATTATGAGATATTAGTAGTATTAGGAAATTGGTAAAAAAAATATACTAACTTATACGAATTCAATTCCATGAGATAATGGTACTCATTTTTTTTGTCCAATAGAACTTAAGAATGATAAATAATCCCCTTTTATATATAGGGATTATAATGAAATAGATAAAACTATAATTACAGAGAAACATAAATTAAAATTTTAATTTATACTTGGATGGAACAAACCACAATGCGGTGTCTAGAACCACATCATGGTTTGTGTTAGTCAACAAAACCCTAAAAACCATAACATTTAAACCACAATCCCCATCTTAATTCTACATAATATGTTATTTATTAACTCCACATTTTTTTACAAAATCATGGTATTTTTAATTAGAAAAATTGTAGTTTCATTGAATAATACTTCAAACCATGTAATAGAACCACAAATTTTCATCGAGGCCACAAAATTATTCAACCATGATTATAAACCACAATGTTTTAACTCCATATTTACAAAGGTATACCACGAATTTAAACCTTTATCCAATAATAAATAAAATTCATCTTCATTATAGATGATTTAAAATTTTAAATAGCCTGATGTTGTTTCATAAAAGACTAAATATTTGTCTTTCCTTTCATTATTCACCTACAAACACATTCCTTATTTATGTAATATATTAAAATTTAAGAATGAAAAATATAAAAAAATCAGCCTTACAAAGACCAATTATATATCCTTAAAAAATAGAATATATTTTGAATATAAGTTTATAGGACACTATATTTACAAAAAATTAAAATTTATCAAATGTATCAATTGAGATAAATTATAGGTAGATTGATATATTTTTTTTAATGAAATTATTCTTATGTATTAAATAATATAAATATAACTAATAATATTATATCCCCAACAAAATTAAATTTATTTTATCTATGAGATGAGGTAGATTTATTTTTTAATGATTCATATTTAATAAAATGTTATTTATTATATATATTAGACGAGATATAGTTTATATATAATGAAGTTTAATGATTTAAATGAAGTTTATTTCAGGTATGGGATCAGATAAAATTAATGTAATAAATAATATATTTTTAAAATATATTTTATCCCATAAATTAAATGATATCAATTTCATGTTCAATGATTTATATTTTATAAAATGAAATTGATTACAAGAGTGAGTTGAGTTAAATTTCACTTACCAATAAACATCCATTTAAAAATAAAATTTAATACATTTAATAGATGAGATAAATTTTATGAAAGATGTTACTGACTTTAAAAAACCATGTTTATCTCATATACATGATGGTATAACTTACATGTACTATGATTAAACACTTATTAAAATATGATTTTACATTTTATGATATGTAATAAATTTAACCTACTAGTACACATATATTATGAAATAAAATTTATACCTTATAATTTGTGGTATAAATATCAAGAATTTTGTTATATAATATAAAATGGAAAAATGATCCAATGTAAAAAAATTAGATAAATTTCATTTACATTGGTATGTTGTGTATAAAATTAAATCTATCTCTTGAAGGAAAATATATAAATTTCACCTAAAATGAATGTTTTGTAGAAAATTAATTTTTTCTCAAGTATGAGATTATATAAATATTACAAACCATGTTATTTGTTTTAAAAAATTAACCATTTCTCATATACTAGAAGATATAAAGTTCATATAAAATGAATGTTTTTTTATAAAATTTAATTTTACATATATGAAATTATATAATCTTCATGTATAATTATATTACTCTTTATAATTTATATTTATTTCATGTACTACATGAGATCAATTTCATAAATTGTTTTATTTTTATTATGAAAAAAATCTATCACATGTATAAAATTTGTCTCATACATTAAATTTATTTCATATAGTTTATCTAATAAAATCAAATTATATATATAATAAATAGAAAAAACCTGAAGTTATGCAAATTTTATATTAACATTTTACTCATAATAAATATATATAAAATCCATTATTTGTGACAGTGTTTTTATATATAGTAGTGGTTTAAACCATTAATAAGTGTTGTGCAATATTTCTAAAAACCATTTCATATAAAGGTGTTGGTTATTAAAAAATCATTGGGAAAATTCATTTTATAAGGGATTGTATTATTTATTGGTGTTTTTTATTATTATATTTTAAAATTTTAAATTAAAATTCATGAAACCACTGTAAATCATTTATATCATATTGTACATAGCTTTTATATTCAAAATCATTGTTAGATATAAAATTTCAAGGAGTAACACAATTTAATTATCATCTATAGAAAATTTTATTATATATTAATAATATGGAACATTTTTAATATCTTACACATAATTAAAATTTATAATATATTATACTCCCATTTTAATTTTAGAGTATAGAGAACTTTTGTTCACTTAAAATTTAATCCTTATAGTGAAAAAATTGCATATGAATACAAGAGAGGGGATTTCTATTGATCCAATTAGAAGTGATCTTATTCAAAGATTATATCCATTATCACACCACAATTTTCATCTAATTACCTAGATATTTCCTTTTACCCTTGGGTTTCTATAATTTTTTACAGTCTTCTAGTTGTTTTTATCTCCTCCGTGGAGTTTAGTGAGCCTTAATCACCTGTCAATCTCTCCATGGTTACAAGTGTTTGGAAGAAAAATTATTTTCCTATTGGTGTAGAAATAATTATGAGATAAAATAATGTGAAAATACATACATAAATAAAAATATATTTAATGTAAAAAAACCCAACAAAATGAAAGGGGAAAGGAAAGATAAGAAAATTGAAGGATCACTATAGATAAAATTGAGTTAACACTCCATCACTATTACAAGGGAAAAACATCAAAAAACCTCTAATTAATAATTGATAAACCATCTCATAAAATACTAAAATCAAATAGAATATTCTGGTGATGATATTTCTGGTGAACTGATGCCAAAGACATTGGGAAAGAGACCCATTTATAGCTTTCCTCCCCTATATATTCTTCTTCCACAAGTGGGTTTGGTGTGTTTTGGTTACCAACCACATTCCAACACTTATCTCAATTTTACAATTAAATGGGGAACCTATTTTGAATAAAAAAACTGTCAATACATCTCAAACATGGATATTTGATTGAGAACTAATGACATCACCACAAATCCTTTCAGCCTTCCAAACATGGTGATTACGTCTCAATAAGGTCACTCTATGATCTTTAGAATCTAAACTAATTAAATTTAATAATATTCTTCTAGAAATCATCAAGATTTTCTTTAGTGTGAATTTTATACATGTGAAAACTTCATTCATCTTCTATATCTTAGAAAAAGTGATATTATACCCCAATTTTAATATTCCGAGAATTAAAATATGGATTCCTTGAAAAATGAAAGGCTCTAGAACTATCAAAAAATAATGTAGTATTCTATTTTCTATGCCTGATATCCTCCAAAAACCTTAATTTTAAAATCAAATCTTTTGAATCCAATGGTACTATCATATACTCTACCAACATCAGAGATAAATCCACAACAAACTAAAACTTTGAAATCTATCTCACAACTCATATAAGAGTAAACACATAACCAATCGTGAATTTCCTCTGATCAAAATTTCTTGGAAAATATGGATCAACATATACAATTATAGTGAAATATAATCCCCCATAACATAATAAAACAACTATGTTATCCTTGATATATATTATGATCCTCTTTATTATTCTCTAATTCTCTGGTCCAAGATTCTACTTGTACTAAATAATTAATTAAAATATATGTGAAATTTCTAGTCTAGTACACATCATAGTGAACATCAGACTACCCACTATTCGTGCATACTGTACTCGAGAAATATTCATCCTCTCTGGTTCACTAAAATGACTCATCCTAGAGGATAAGGTGAAATTAATGGTAATTGGGGTGGGTATTTTCTTATAGTGTTACATGTTCAAGTGTTTCAATAATTTCCGTAATTAATTTTTCTATGATATAAAAATCCTCCAATTAATTTTTTCTCAGTAAATATCCATCCCAAGAATTTTATTTGCTGGTACTAAGTCCTTTATATCAAACTCACTAGACAACTATGCCTTTTTCTCTTAGATCTAATCATTGTTAGGGCCTTCATCCAACATTCCAACCACATAAAATTGAATAATGATAAAATCATTTCCAACCAAACCCCTAAAATATGCACAATGATCCGAATGAAGTCTATTATATCCATAGATCAAAATATAATAATCCTATCTCTTTTACGAACACCTTGTATACTTATTGATAGCATACATATAATTTTTAATCTCAAAAAAGTTATATTTTCCTTTAGTAAATCCTTCTAGTTATATAATATAGATATCTTCATCAATATCACCATAGAGAAAATCATCCATCACATCCAACCGCTCTAGATGTAAACTGTATAAAAAAAACATCACCAGAACTATCATAAGAGTCATTATACTAAGAACAGGGGAAAAGATATCATTGAAATAAATACCTTCCTTCTAAGTATATCATTTTATCATCATTATTGAATGGTATCTTTCAACCTATTCCTTTCAATCTCACTTGAACATAAAGAACCATTTGAATCCAATAGCTTTCCTTCGAGGAGGTAATGGGAAAAGATCCATTCTCTTGCTATTGTGTAGGGTTTCAAGTTCCACCTACAACATTGCCATCCATGATGATAAATCTAGACTCTGGGTCACCTCCAAAAAAGAATGTGTCTCTCATCCCCTATCAATAATCAGTATGCAATATTACTATCTATGACATAGTTTGAGTTCTATATTGGTGCTCTTTTCTCCAAAGATGACCATCGTGGCCTGGAATCAATCAGTAAAAGATCATTTTACTCTGTAAATTCCTCAAAGGAAAGTAGTTCTTCCGTGTAATTTTTCTATACTTTGATTGTTGTAATTTATGTATATTATTTATCCACTTCACTATTAATTGTCATTTGAACCCTATATTATAAAAAATAAATTCTATTATGATGATAATATTTCAATAATTTGGGTTATAACGAACAAGGAATAACATAAATGGAGATTACATCATTTTATATGAATACTTAGTACATTTCAAAAATACACGACTCAAGACCATATTAGTTTAGTGTCTTTGGAAATTTGGAAACAAAATATTTTACATGGTGACTGATATTCAATATCTCCCATAAATATCTCTACATTAGTTCTTCTACCTAAAACATTTCTTCATAAGCCGGGGAAAGGAATCACAATAAATAGGTGAGAATAGGAGTTCAGTAAGAGTGAATAAAGAAAATTTGTAAGCATAACAAGAACAAAAGGGTACGTAACTTGAGCATAACATTTAAAGATCATACCCTGCATATTAGTGATCATAATAATTGTTTTCATTTCATAATATACAGATCGTAACATTATTAAGAGAATAAATCATGAAAGCATAAAATGGAAAGAAGACATGAAATTTGTGGCATGAAAATAATAACAGAAAATCTTATGTCAAGGATTCCCACCATGACCTTTAAAACATGTTATTACTATTCTATGACCCATGTACCTACTCCAAGATTGGGATAACAACCAACATACCTTATTACATTTAGTTTTGGGCTAAATCCCATGTAACTTCTTGTTTTCGGGCATAGGATACAACCCATGTACCGTCATACATATAGGATTGGGGAAAAACCCATGTAACTTATTGTTTTTAGGCTTGGTCTATAACCCGAGTACCTTATTTTTTCATTCATGTCCTATAACCAACGTACTGATTGAGATCATATACAACTTATCATTACCCAATGAATTGGAGGGAGATATTTTTCCCACCCATCTCATAATAAAATCATTCATACATGTGCCATAAGATAATAAAACCTTCATCATATCAGGACCCATAAAAAGGCATAGGTTTTATAAAAATAAAATCATAACCCATGAAATGAAATTGGTATCATTAACATTTCATCACATCATAACTTATGAAAAGAGATAGGTTTCATAATCACAATGTGAAACCATAACCCATGAAAATGATTGGGTATAAAAAGAATAAAACCCATTGAAGTTAATTAGGTGTAATAAGAATCATTACTTGAAAACATAAACAATTCATGAAATAATACTAATAGTACCTTTTGGTCATTCCTTATAAGGCAATGAGTAACATCAAAAGTTTTTATCCTGTATAGAAAATAACATGGATGTATATTTTTAAAAACATTCTTGAGGTAAATATCTTTTCTTCTTTGAAAAAGGTCCTTTAAAACATAAGACATTTTGAAAACCATTTCCTTTAAAATAAACTTTCAATTTTAGAAAGAAATCATTGAAAACATTTAGGAAACAATTTTCATTGAAAATATATAATGATATCTTTAAAACATTGTGAAAATAATTTTTTTGACAACATAAAATAGGAGTTTTAAAATTTTTTGAAAACCATTTCCCATGAAAATATATAAAATGTTCTTTAAATTATTTTCAAATCCATTTATTTGAAATAATTTTGTAATCATATAAATGAATCTTGAAATCATTTTAAAAACCATTTTCATTGAAAACATATAAAAAGAAGCATAAAAATTTTGTAATCGATTTACTTGAAAATGTATAAATGAATATTTGATACCCATAAAAATGGATAAAATCAGTTTTATAATTGAAAAATATCTACAAGGATCATTTGACAACATTTTGGAAAACATGTTTTAAATAATGGTTTTGAATAAAACATATTTCTGAATGAAGAGAGAAATACGATTATATTGTTATAAAATATTAATTATAAAATATAATAATTAAAAAAGAGTGAAAAATGGTAATAATACAAGGATATATCATGAATAAACATATTATAAGAATCTTCAATAGTTCTCTTGATATATGGATCGTAATATTTCATTAAAGGAAGCATAATCATAAACAATATTGATAAACGATGAGATTGTTTCAATAAACTCTTACCACATTGTAAATTGGGATCATAATATCCCTACCGTTTAATGAAATTAAATGAAGATTAAAATATTATTAAATTAATTATATTCAAGACATAATATGTTAAATTAAATTTTATACACCTCTAAAAAGAATATAGGTTCATAATAAAACATGTGACTCAAAGAAAGAAAATTGAGACAAAATTAGCTTACCGATTTGGTACCTTTTGAGACATTAACACCATGAAATAAAGATAATATAATGGATATGTAAATACCCATATATTTAAGTATAATAATCATTGAATACATACATGCGAAGTAAACACAAAACACAAAAGGAATGGGTGTTGAATAAATAATGTATCTCACATAAAAAAAGTGAGAAGTAATTCATTTACCATGTTCCTTGAATCTCAACATAATCGTTAAACCCACATGTATAATAAATATAAATTTATTATAAATATTTTACATGACCATATTATTATATATAATATCATATATGGTGTCATTATGGACTTATATTACACTCTTGTTTGCAATTTTATGGTAAGGTTTCACTTCGGGTAATATCTGATTTGTTCTTTGCATGTGTCTTAATTTGTTATATCTTTGGTCCTTATAAGTATGTCATGATTACATAATGTGAACCATGCTATAAATACAATTTATATTCATTATATGTGTTTTATTATAATCTATAGAATATATAATTTTGAAATATAATACAACATTCATGGAGACGACGAGTCTTACGTACAAATGAACGTTGTTTCCATTTTTATTGTCATATTGAATTAAATAATGAAAAGTAAATATATGTATATAGTATCATTAAATTAGAATTATGACATTATATATATCATATAATTTCACCAAATTCATCGTCAATACATTCCTTTTATTGTGTCAACGAATCATATTGCTTTGAGTGAGCTGTAGTCCCCACTTCGTAAAACAAAATTATCATATTTAAACCAAAATGAAAGTAAAAAGATATGTGTTTTTAAATGAATAAAGAAGATTAAAAACATAATAAATATAATATAAGTCATATATGAAGGGATTAGGCATCATAATTTCAACCATGAGATCTAGTAGCAGACAAATGGTCAATCATCTATTAGTGAGGTGGTAGTTCGCCACACAAGTATACAATATGTATATTACCCATTAGATGTAGGTGTGTGTTAGTGTAGATAAAATAATTACAATAAAAAATACTAGTATTTTTAATGTACTGTTTTTTATAAAATAATTTCATAAATAGAGTGGAGGGGGTGGAGAAATAAAAGAAATGAGCTTGAGAGATGCTGTCACCTCTTAATCGGGTAACTCCATTTGGTTTGTGCCAAAGGCTTCATTGGTTTTATTTCTGCCCGAAGGTAGGGACCTTAGAGGAATTAAGGGATTTTGGTAAGTTTATTAGTTAGATATTTTAATATCCTAAGTTTTTGTAGAGGTGTGATGAAGAGGGAGTGGTGGGGGGCTTTTATTGGGAAGCGAAAGGACGCAGTTGAAATTTTTTGAAACAAGTTCAGTGTACACTTTTTTTTTCTAAAAGAAATTCATAAAAGACCAACCTAACTCAATAATGTAATGTTAATGTCAAATGGGATTTGAACAAGTTTTTAGGTTTTTTTGAGTCTTAAATTAATGGTTTAGTACATTATTAACATATTTTTTCTCTTAATCATTGTAATTAATATTAATCACATCTACTAATCCTACTCGTAAAAACCAAATTTTACATAATTATACAATATAAATTATTTTTTTTCCAAATATGGAATCCATTTCTCCTAATTTTAATAATATAAATGTAAGAAATTAATTTAAAATTAATCCCGTAGTTGGGATGACATTGGATGTTTTTAGTGTAAAAAAATCCATTTTTTTGGGTTTTTTATACCCAATTTTTAACACCCCGAGCTTCCATGATACTCTTCTTTTTCAATAATGCAATAGCTTGCATTATACGTAAGTTCAAGATTCTAACGCACCACAACCAATAAAAATAGCCATTATGAATAGTAATACCCACTTTTTGAAATTATATATATTTTATATTTCAAAATTGACTTCATTTGTGGAATCGGAATATCTAAATTAGCCTATGTTGAATTTTTGGTATTTTTCTGAGAACTTCCAATTTTTTATGAATAGTGAAAAATACTTAAAACAACTTTTTAAATAAAAATAATTTATAGCGATAAATTATACTATTGATTGGTTTTAAAGTATAATTAGGATATATCTTTACCATTTTATCCAATGGTGGTGATTAGAATTAATTTCACTTTGAAATTGGACATAAACAATTGTCAATCTTTTGATATATATTGTTTCTTAAAAACACGCTATTTGTTGTGACAACGAGAATTAATTATAAAATTAATTAATGCAACTTATATGTTTGGAATTTTTTAAAATATACATCATTTTTGAATTTGGAATATCAATTATATCTTAGGGTGAAATTTTTGGCATTGTTCTGAAAAACTTCAATTTTTGATGAATAGTGAAACCACTAAGTGGTAGTTAAATAACTGATATTTCATTGAAATGAAATATTACCACTTCTGTGATTTTATTTTCAAAAATCCAACATACATGGTTTTCATTAGGAAGTAAAATGTTGTTCAATGGGATTAAAATAATTTTTTAGTGAATAGTAACTTTTAAGTTTAATTAATCACAATTAAAGGTAATTAGTGAAATTTAAGGTAAAAATGATATTATAAATATTTGAAATGACCTTGACAATTGTCCTAAACATATTGTATGAGTCATGGCAGACCATGAAAATCCATGGGTCAACTTGGGGACCCCATGGAGCCACTTTGGTTGGAAAATTACCTTAAAAACGTTTTATTTAATGTTAAAATAAAAATGTCACAAACATAAGTTGTTTTACTAAAACAATTTTTAAATGGGGTTATAAAATTCATATTTTTGACTATAAATATTCATTACAAAGCTAAAAAGATTTCATAAATTATGATATTTTGTATTATTTTTATACATTAAATAAATTAAATTATTTATGACACCATGATGAAGCAGCGATTACCTCATTAATTAACGATTTTAATAAAATGGAAGGATAATGTAAAATATAAGAATTACACTTGTAAAATGCCTACTGGAAGAGTATATTTCGAACCCTTATCACCTTAGCCTCAAAATATATAAGTGTGGGACCTTTTAAATCCGAAACGCATTGAATAATAAAGTAACATTTCATTACTTTCCAATAGTGCCCCTCCTCTCCACTTATAGAAGGCCCCCACCACTACCACCTTAATCACAATTTCAAAGCCTTTTGGCTCGGCCAACCTCTACCCAAATACTCTCCAAACAACCCTCCCTTACTCCTAGAAGCCTCACTTTGGGAAGAAGTTTCGCAAGGAAGCCTTTGGCTCAAATAAAAATAGTTACCCGATTTTAAGGTAATGTCTTCTCTAATGTCCTTTTGTTTTATTTTGCATCTCCAACCCCCTAAACTCTTTTTATTATTTTCTTTTGTAACAATAACAGTATCCTCAATATACTAGGATGTTGTTATAATAAGGATTCTAGCTACACTTATAAACACCTACATCTAATGGTTGAAGAACATACTGTTTCTGTGGATGGTGAATTTCTGCCTCACGAAACGATGATTGTTCAACACTCATATAACACCTTAAAAGGGGGCCAATAAGATGTCACTATATTTATATATATGATATATAATATGTTTATGTTTTACTTAAGGTTCTGTATTTTTCATTTATGGCATTCCTTTATTGTTTCCATTATAGGAAAACACGATATTTTCATTTTAGGAAGTGCGGACTACCGCCAATCAATGTGATTTGAATCGTTAATGCCACATGTGGGATGTAAAAAGAGTGGAGTAAATGATATTATATATGATATTATACTGGAATCATAATATAACTTTATATAATTATGATTTAATTAAATATGAAATAGAAATGAAAGTAGCGTTCATGCGTACGTACGGCTTACCGTCTCCATGAACGGTGCATTTCATTTCTTACCTCTAAACGTTATGGAATATTATAAATACATGTATATAATGGATATATATGATATATATGATATCTAAATCATTAATATAATTATGGATATAATAGATATTTCACCACATGAACAACTTGTAATTATAAGTAGTCTATTTTTGACTCAAGTACCAAAGACAGAAAAAATGACCGTTATTAACTTAAATAATTACATAATGTTCATAACATCGTAATAAGTGATATAAAAAGAATAATAAACTTGAAAAAGGTTCTTAAGAAATTATAAATTAACTCTAGTTTATTATTCAGGAGGTTAAAGAACGGTTGAGTCAAGACGGTCACAAGGTAAGGGAACTTCTTAACCCAATTTCCATTCTTTGGGTTAATCTCCTACTTTCAAATTATGTCATGATATTATTATGTCCTATCTTGTATTTGTACTTTATTTAAGTGTACTTATAATGAATACACATAATAGATCTATTTTATTTAAAAAAAATTATCTTTGTGAGGGAATTCATCTCAATCTCCTTTCATTGAGGCATATTTGGTTTTATACACAACATTCCATTATACGGTGTATAAACACTTTTGACTTTTAAGTTTATTCAAAAGGAATATTTTTATACGATGTGTTTTACTAAAAGACAAAAAAGGAATGTTTTTCTTGTTGAACTTATGTGGCTACAACGACTTCTCCACCGCCATGGCCATTATTTTGGTTTCGGCTTCCTCTACAAGCCATAACTTTTTTTAAATGAAAAATTAATACCATGTTTTAATTTTATTTTATTTTGGAATTGAAAATGGTTTTGATAATGTTTTTTATTATATCAATGTGTTTTATTGATATCTTTGAATTGAAGTGTGGAAATCTTATGTTTTTTTTATGCTTGTTTTATGTGATACAATTATGTTATGGTTTATGATATGTTTAAACCTGTTCATATGAGGAATGCATTGGACTTAATAAGTGACGGGTGGAGCCCGCTATAGCTCCTCGATGCATCGGTAGGTATCATGAGACAAAGTAGTGTCTTGGAACAAGGCCTGGAAAAAATCTTATTTTTAGTCTTGGAATGAGGCCTTGCTACGTTGTTATGATAGTCTAGCATTATGCATTCCATCATTATGAAAGTGGTTATTGATATTTCATGTGGTTATTCGACTAGTAGAATATCCATGTGAGTAAGTAAATGGAATTATTTCATTTTACATTTTCCATATTATGCTAAAGTTCATGTTTAAGAGGCTTTTGTTTTAATTATACATTGCCTTAAATGTTAATGATTATTTATGAAAGCTTCCACTATATTGTTATCCTTACTGAGCAACTGAGCTCACCCCTTTCAATGTTTTAATATTTTCTAGGATGTGAAGAAGTATTTTATGAATGAACTGTAGGGATAGTTAGAAGAAGATATGAGTGTGGACTATGGAGACTTTGTTATTGTAGTTTTTCACTTTATGATGTAATGTAACATTTATGAATGTATCTAGTGTTCCCAAGGCTACTAAACTAATCGGTCTTTCGAGACTTGATCTTTTGTGATCATACCAATACTACGATGTAGTGCACCGACTCTGGGTAACTTGGGTCGGGGCGTTATAGTTGGTATCAGAGGCAGTTTAGTACTAACCTTGGAAGCTAGATTTAGATAAACTCTGATTAGAGTACATAGTCCAAAGATAGACTTTGAGGATTAGTATAGAAGAACTTCCTAGAATTTTTGTATTATAGAGATTTTGTGAGTTTTCTGAGCAATACATCCCTATTTGGATATGAGCAGGTAGAGGTGGCTCTGGCATAGATGTACCTAGGGGTAAAACCCGAAAACACCGCTTTGAGCTATACTCGAACGGGAACTGGTGCATGACGACGGGCCTTGCTACACTCTTGGTTAGGACACTTCCTGTGGTATATGCTTAGGATAATTCTCGTTTTCTTTAAAAACCAATATGAAGGGTTATGAGTATATACTTCCTCAAAGAAAACATTTTTATGATTATGGATTATATCCATAAATAGTTCAATTTATGTTAAGTATTTTACAAGTATGGAATTATGTATTTTGATTCATAAACTAATCTAGTTTATGCCATTGTTTAGAAATGGCACCTAGTGGAAGGAATGGAAACCGTATCAATGCACATACTCCATGTAGGGATTTTCCTCCTACACAAGATAATTATTGTGGAGCTGGTGATACAGTTGGTGCTGATTAACTTATTACCATACTGGAAAAACTCACTCAGGTTATGAATAATAACCTTACTCATATGGAGCACCCTGATCCGCAACGTGGAGGATCAATGTTAGACTGCTTCACGAGGCAACAACCGCCAACATTTAATTGGGGTACAAATCCATTAGTAGCTGAGAAATGGATAAAGACCTTAGAGAAAATATTTCACGCCTTGGGGAGTAGCGGAAGGGAGAAGGTTGTCATGGCAGTTTACCGCCTCACTGGAGATGCTGATCGGTGGTGGTCATTGATTCAAAACAAAAAGGAAGATGATGAGGTATCAAATATGGAATGGAGGGAGTTCAAGGAGCTTTTCCTAGAAAAATTCTATCCTTGTGACCATCGAGCAGATATGGAAAGACAATTTTCTAAGTCTAAGACAAAAGGAGGATGAGAATGTCGCAAAGTATGAGGCTAACATTACAAGGTTAGTGAGGCATGCAATAGATTATATATGTAACCCAAGATGTAATATCTATCGTGTCTTTGATGGGTTAAAACCGTTTCTCCGTCGAGCTTTAGTATCACAATCTTTCTCAACATACGAAGATATAGTCTCATGTGGTATCAAGACATAAAAGGAATTTCAAAGTCTTTTGACAATAAAGTAATGCAAGAGAAGAAGAGAATGGTGGAACAAGAGACAGATAAAGGGAAAAAGGGAAAGAATGATTTTCCATTATGCGATAATTGTGGGAAGAATTACCCCGGTACTTACCTAAAAGGAATGGGATTTTGTTATAAATGTGGAGAAAATGGTCCCTAGGCTCGTGATTTCAATGGAAAGAAAGAGGCTATCAATGTTCAATGCTACAATTGTAGCGAAATGGGGCATTATGAAAATGAATGTCCTAAGTGTCAGGGAACCTTAACTCTGAAAAGGCCAAGGGATCAAGGACAATCTTATTCTATTACTACAGTTGAAGTGGAATAATTAATGTATTGGTGCTTTTGGACTCAAGGATTGTATTCTGGTTATAAGAATAATGTGATATATATATAAGGATTGTATTTCAGTACTTGTTTTTTTCATTAAGGATTTAATATGATGAAGGTAATCATAGTTTTTAGTATGTGACAATAAGAGAAACTTTAGTTTGTTTGGGGAATCTAATGTTACAATTGATTTTGGAACTTAAGGGCCTTTTAGAGAAAGTATGGATGAAGGTATTTTAGATAACTATAAAGGTTGCAATGGATTAATTTGAACTTTGGATAGTATTGTTTAAGGTTAAAACATTTCTGAAGATTATTTTTGGAATATTATAATACTATAGTATAGGAAAAGGGTAACCTGCAGGTTGGGGGATAACCCGTCGCATCAGACAAAGTTGTAGGAATCGAACCCACATCCATAGTGCGAAAGGCCTTTATTACCTACCACTAGCCTACAGGAAGTCCCTGGTTATTAAAAAATAGTTTTACTAATCTAAATGGTATGTGTTAATATTTGGAACCTTATACAATTAGGATAAATAGAATTTTTATGAGTTCTATTACCTTTTAGAGTGAAAGATGGGTTTGTGGTAAAAATTTATTAAAGAATCAAAGTCTAGATAACAAGTATGTATAATCCCTTATGTTTTTAGTAAATCTTCTAAATAAATTCCTCAACTTTATAAAAGGTAACTTGAAACAAAAACGTTGCCGGTTAACTTTTCCAACTGGGGATTCAATGACCATTTAGCCAATCAAAAGTTTGTGATTTTCTTGTGGTTAACTTTCCCCTAATCTAGCTTTCTACAACTCTCCATCAGACCTTGATGGTTTGTTTTTCCTCCATATCCATATTTTCATAGAATCCTAGTATGGGCTATCTCGGGTGACCTTTGTACTTATCTTTCTATCTTTTAATGTTATATTTTTATTAACCTTATTTCCGATGTGGGTTTTCCAGAAATGTATTTTCTATTTTAAACCTTTTTTTTCAATGAAAAATTTCAAATTACGAGGACTCAATTTATTGAAGGAGGGGAGAATGTAACACCCCGAGCTTCTACGATACTCTTCTTTTTCAATAATGCAATAGCTTGAATTATACGCATGTTCGAGATTCTAACGCACCGCGACCAATCAAAATAACCATTATGAATAGTAATACCCAACTTTTGAAATTATATATATTTTATATTTCAAAATTGACTTCATTTGTGGATTTGGAATATCGAAATTAGCCAATCTTGAATTTTTGGTATTTTTCTGAGAACTTCCAATTTTTTATGAATAGTGAAAAATACTTAAAACAACTTTTTTAATAAAAATAATTTACAGTGATAAATTATACTATTGATTGGTTTTAAATTATAATTAGGGTATATTTTTACCATTTTATCCAATGGTGGTGATTAGAATTAATTTCACTTTGAAATTGGACATAAACAATTGTCAATCTTTTGATATATATTGTTTCTTAAAAACACGCTATTTGTTGTGACAGTAGGAATTAATTATAAAATTAATTAATGAAACTTATATGTTTGGAATTTTTTAAAATAGACATAATTTTTGAATTTGGAATATCAATTATATCTTAGGGTGAAATTTTGGCATTGTTCTGAAAAACTTCAATTTTTGATGAATAGTGAAACCACTAAGTGGTAGTTAAATAACTAATATTTCGTTTAAATGAAATATTACCACTTCTGTGATTTTATTTTCAAAAATACGACATACATGGTTGTCATTAGGAAGTAAATTGTGGTTCAATGAGAATAAAATAATTTTTTTGTGAATAGTAACTTTTAAGTTTAATTAATCACGATTAAAGGTAATTAGTGAAATTTAAGGTAAAAATGATATTATAAAAATTTGAAATGACCTTGTAACTTTTCCTACACCTATTGGATGAGTCATGGCCGACCATGAAAATCCATGGGTCAACTTGGGGACCCCATGGAGCCACTTCGGTTGGAAAATGACATTAAAAACTTTTTATTTAATGTTAAAATAAAAATGTCACAAACATAAGTTGTTTAACTAAAACAATTTTTAAATGGGGTTATACAAGTCATATTTTTGATTATAAATATTAATTATAAATATAAAAATATTTCCTACATCATGATATTTTTTTTATAATTTTTAGACATTAAATAAATTAAATTATTTATGACACCATGATGATGTAACGATTACCTCATTAATTAACGATTTTAATAAAATGGAAGGATAATGTAAAATCTAAGAATTAAACTCATAAAAAGCCTATTGGAAGAGTATATTTCGAACCATTATCACCTTATCCTCTAAATATATATGTTTGGGACCTTTAAAATCTGAAACTCATTGTATAATAAAGTAACATTTCATTACTTTCCAAGAGTGCCCCTCCTCTCCACTTATAAACGGCCCCCACCACTACCACCTTACTGACACATTCAAAGATTTTTGGCTCAGCCAACCTCTGCCCAAATACTCTCCCAACTTCCCTCCCTTACTCCTAGAATCATCACTTTGGGAAGAATTTTCCCAAGGTAGCCTTTGGTTCAAATAAAAAGAGTTACCTGATTTTAAGGTAATGTCTTCTCTAATGTCCTTTTGTTTTATTTTGCATATCCAACCCCATAAACTCATTTTATTGTTTTCTTTTGTAACAACACCAGTATCCTAAATATACTAGGATGTTGTTATAATAATGATTCGATCTACACTTACACACACCTACATCTAATGGTTAAAGAACATACTGTTTCTGTGGATGGTGAATTTCTGCCTCACGAAACGATGATTGTTCAACACTCATATAACAACTTCAAAGGTGGCCATTAAGATGTCACTATATTTATATATATGATATATAATATGTTTATGTTTTACTTAAGGTTCTTTATTATTCATTTATGGCATACCTTTATTGTTTCCATTATGGGTAAACGTGATATTTTCATTTTAGGAAGTGCGGACTACCACCCCCTCAAAGTGATTTGAATCGTTAATGACATATGTGGGATGTATAAAAAATGGAGTAAATGATATTATATATTATATTATACTATAATTATAATATACCTTTATATCATTATGATTTCATTAAATATGAAATAGAAATGAAAGTATCGTTCATGCATACGTACGGGTTACCGTCTCCATGAATGGTGCATTTCATTTCTTACCTCTAAACGTTATGAAATATTAAAAATACATGTATATATTGGATATATATGATATCTATGATATCTATATCATGAATATAATTCTGTATATAATGGATATTTCACCACACGAACAACTTGTAATTATAAGATGTCTATTTTTTACTCAAGTACCAAAGACCGAAAAAACGACCGTAATTAACTTAAATAATTACATAATGTTCATAACATGGTAATAAGTGATATAAAAAGAATAATAAACTTGAAAACGGTTCTTAAGCAATTATAAATTAACTCTATTTTATTATTCAGGAGGTTAAAGAATGGATGAGTCAAGACGGACACAAAGTATGGGAACTTCTTAACCCAATTTCCATTATTTTGGTTAATCTCCTACTTTCAAATTATGTCATGATATTATTATGTCCTATCTTTTATTTGTACTTTATTTATGTTTACTTATAGTGAATAAACATAATATATCTATTTTATTTAAAAAAATGTTCTTTTTGAGGGACTTCGTCTCAATCTCCTTTCATTGATGCATATTTGGTTTTATACACAACTTTCCTTTATACGGTGTATAAACCCCTTTGATTTTTACATTTATTCAAAAGGAATCTTTTTATACGAAGTGTTTTACTAAACGAAAAAAAGGAATGTTTTTCTTGTCGAGCGTATACGGTGACAACGACTTCTCTACCGCCATGGCCATTATTTGGGTTTTGGCTTCCTCTACAAGCCATAACTTTTTTTAATGAAAAATAAATACCAAGTTTTAATTTTCTTTTATTTTGGTATTGAAAATGGTTTTGATAATGTTTTTTATTATATCAATGTGTTTTATTGATATCTTGTGATTGAAGTGTGGAAATATTATGTTTCCTTTATGCATGTTTTATGTGATACAATTATGTTATGGTTTATGATATGTTTAAACCTGTTCATATGAGGAATGCATTGGACTTAATAAGTGACGGGTGGATCCCGTTATATCTCCTCGATGCATCGGTAGGTCTCATGAGACAAACTAGTGTATTGGCACGAGGCCTTGAAAAAATATTATTTGTAGTCTTGGCACGAGGCCTTGCTACGTGGTTATGATAGTCTGGAATTATGTGTTCCATCATTATGAAAGTTGTTATTGATATTTCATGTGATTATTCGACTGGTAGAATATCTATGTGAGTAAGTAAATGGCATTATTTCATTTGACTTTTTCCATATTATGATAAAGTTCAAGTTTAAAAGGCTTTTGTTTTAGTTATACATTGCCTTAAATGTTAATGTTTATGTATGAAATCTTCCGCTATATTGTTATCCTTACTGAGAAACTGAGCTCACCCCTTTCAATATTTTAATATTTTCCAGGATGTGAAGAAGTATTTTATGAATAACCTACAGGCATAGTCAGAAGAGGATATGAGTGTGGACTATGGAGACTTTGTTATTGTAGTTTTTCACTTTATGATGTAATGTAACATTTATGAATGTATCTAGTGTTTCAAAGGCTACTAAACTAATCGGTCTTTGGAGACTTGATCTTTTGTGATCATGCCAATGTTACGCAAAAATGCACCGACTCTGGGTAACTGGGGTCGGGGCGTTACACAATTCAATGTGAAATTTATTATAATGAACTAAATTGGGTTATTTGATACGAATATTATCAAATTAATCATTTAAAAAAACTAATTTATAATTTAACATTATAAATAAATTAGAAAAAAATGTTATTTTGAATTAAAATTGTGTATTTTTAACAATTCATTAAAAAAATAAAACCGTACATAAAAATACCAACATTTATCCTAACCTAATTTTATGTTTCACATAGTTATATAATTTTTATTCTAATATATTAAATCAATAAAATTTCAAAAATTGGATTTAAAATGGGGTTTCCATTAAATGGTGGTAAAAATACCTTTATAAAAAAATTTAAATTTTTAAACAAAAAATTTGGTTTGTCCATATTTTCTGTCTATAAAATATGTTGGATATATATATAAAAATATTTGATTAAACATATAACATATATATTATATTAATATCACTCAATAATCATATTTAATTATTTTTATTTTATTAAAGTAACTGTGTGACTATAAAAATAACAATATTTTTCTTTATATTCAATCTGTTATCATTTTAATTTCTAATTAATTGGTTAAATATGAATTTATAATATATTTTTTCATATTATAAATTTTCATAAATCAGTTTAAATTATTCATATTCTCTAATTTAATATCTAGGTTATATGTTATAATTTTAAATAATAACATTTTAATGATGTACTATTGTTCAGTAAAAATCGGTCATGTGTGTTATGAAATCCATTGAGGAAAGTCATTATTGCGTGTAACATAAGCTAACCACGGTGTTACATGTAGATAATGAAAAAATATATGTTACATGTAGAGAAATATTAACTTGGTGTAATTTATAACACAAGCCAAATGTAGTTATCTAATATAAAATAAACCTTATTTAGTGTTACATGAAATTAAAAATATCAAAATGATTAAATTAATTAGAAAAATAAATAATTCACAAAATCTCAAGGAGTTATATTATACCCCCTTAAAATGAATTTACCCATTGAAATTAATTTGGTTTATCAAATGTTTAATATTTTAATGTTTCTTTCATTGAAACTTACATCCTAAAAATGAATAATAAAACTTCTCCAAAAAAAGGAACGATGGAACTATAACAGTTACCAAAAGATACATAATACTAGGTTTCCACATTGGGGAACATAGGTGGTTAGTGAAAACATGTACAATGAATAAAAATATAACTATCATGTTCTGATGGAGAATTATAAATAAAATGTAAGGAGAAATTTATTATTCAGAAATCTATAAATCTACGATGAACTAAGGGGCCAAGTGATTCATCGAAAATGGTGGTCATATGATATAATTTTTTGTTTCAAGATTATTTTTCATAAAGATAAATAATTTTCTTGAAGATAAATACATTAATGATTTTAGGAAAACCTCACTAACATGTTCTTATCATGGGGTGTGACAAAAATATAATACCTATTTTAAAATTCAGTAAATTGGGTAAGCTAGGTTGTCTCTATAGACGAGTGTACAACAATTATGTTTGTCACATAAATTTAAGAAATAATAAGAGTTTCTTTTTTAAATTTATTGACTTGAAAAAAATAAAGAAATTAATTAAAAAGAAAGGTTGACTATTATTGGATGAAGAGAGTGATGGGGTCAGGGTAGGATCCCCTTTTCCAATATCGTCACAGTCACAAATTTTATTCCCCCACTCATCTTAGTGAATGAAAAATGAAAGACTCCTCGATCGAGTTGTCAATATTCATTGGTTGAAAAAAGAAATAAAGCTCTCTCCTCGGTTCATGGAAGTTAATAAAAAATATTAAACAACTATTTAATGTCCTGATAATGATTTTTTTCATTAGAACTGTAGAACACTTTAACTAGTTCCACACACATACCAACGATCGCTAGACACTGACCACCTAACACAATCTGCTCAATCGAGACAGATTTCACTAGGTATAGGGAAATTAAAAGACATCAACCAAAGCTATTAACGATGAATACACCAAACCCAATACATGACCGCATTAATAGAATTTGGAAACACTGAGATAATAAATTATTGTAAAGAAAAAGAGGGTTTTACATTTATGCACAAATCTTTGACATTAGAAAAGTGTAACTCCCCGTTCCCTAGTCACTCAAAGTTTTTACCCATAAATTTGAAGGGTAATGGAGTTGATAGGGAAAGAAAAGATCATAATTGAACAATTTAAAAAAAGGGAAAATAAAAAGCACATCAAGATTTAAATCCTCTAGGACATATCCTATTGCACCTTCTTCAACCCCTTCGAATAGAACAAAACACTCTTATTTATAGGCTTGTGGAGAAGAAAATTATCTTCTAGAATTATTCCACCAAAAGATTGAGTATTTTTATCATATTAAATTGTATAATATCATGTAGTTGTATTCATAAATATTTTTTCCATATATTATTTTCATGCACCCTCAAAATCTCATAAGAGTTAGAAAATTTTACCATATTTATTCTCTTATTATAGATGAAGGATTTTTCTTCTCGAGGAGACTCTTCAACATCCTCCTTTTGGATGCATTGAAAGGAAGACTTAATGAGAAAATTTCTTCATTAAATTTAATGTTGAAATGATTAGTGGTTTATTATTTCTATTACATCTAGAATATCTTCATTGGGAGTTACATGGCCTAAGATATGATTCAATCTGTAATGTGGGGACCATTTTGTCACCCAACAAACCTTTTCCGTTTGATTTATTTCTTGTACATTATTTGTCGAATTGGACCTTGTTCTGGAGGAAGAAATTTAATCCCATGAAGAATAAAATCCTAAAAAATGAATCATGATATTCATATCAAAATAGTAAAATATATACTAAAAATACTAAAGATTTATGAAACAAAAAAATATCCAGAATTAAAAAAATTTCATAATTAAGCCCCTAATTCACCAAAAACACAAAAATGATACAAATAATCTTAAATTGATTAATTAGAAGGTGTAAAATAATTGAAATACATATGAAAAATAATTAAAATATTATATTTATCAATTCCCCCATATGTATCACATGAACTCTTATACAAGTTAGTATCAAAATAAATTGAAACAAAATTCAAAACACATGCTCATGAGAAGCACCAATTCCATATCAAAGAAACCAAAGGATACAATACCTCATCACAAAACATTTTTAAAATCTCTATATTTAGATCCTTAAATATTTTTACCCTTCATTTCTCCTCCCATGCACAGAGGACACCTATCTCACATGAATTTTCTCTCATCTCACAAATATCAATTTGCATTGATGTTTTTATCATATAAAAAAATGAAAGGGTCACCATAGGTTTGAAAAATTCCTACATATCAACCTGATGTGATTTAAAGACATGTTTCTATCTTGAGAAATTTATAGGTTTGTTCTGTGGCATTCGGTTGGTAGTATTCTTATGTGAAAAAAACTAAGGCTGAATGAGGAGGGCTTAGTCCTTTTTGAAGAAAAATTATACAATTCTAATTATCAATTAAGTATATTATCCTCATCACTCTCTTTAGTAGAAGTTCAACTTCATCATCATGAAAACTCTTGGAATGTTCACATATCTCATCATTTCATCAAAAAAATTCAATCCTCTCAATCATGCTTTTTCTTGAATGCTCCAGAAAAGGCACAACTTTCATCCTCCATTAGAAGCTATAGAAAAGGAACAAATTATATTTTGATGAAAGCTCCAAAAAGTCACAAATTTCAACAGAATGATTTGTTTATTATCACATACATCGCTTCAGAAATTTATTTACCAGCCAAAGATCCACTACAAGAGGTAGGACAATAAAAAACAACTTCCCCTCACACATAATTTCAAATAGATTATGATATTTCACTTTATGAGAAGGTTGGATTGGGAAAATATGCATGTAATGTGTAACTACCCAAGATTTTATGAGAATTGTTGTTTTTTTAATTTCATTGATGTATTGTGTTGTACGCGACTCCAAAATTAGCTTGTTCTATACGCAACACCGTATTAGCTTGAAGTATACACAACACTAATCTTGGATCGTGTTACACACAATTTCAAGTTTGTTTGATATAATTTATTTTACCCACGTTGAGTGTATATATATATATATATATATATTAACCGTATAAATGAAATATGGTTGGATTATATTATACAAAACAACAAATGAATCTTAAACTACACGCAACCCTGACTTGGCTTTCATTACATGAAACCACGACCTTCCACGATAACGTGTGTTATACGCAATACAAAGTTTCACTAAACGAGATATTATTATCATACTATTATGAACTAGCGGTTATGAATAGTAATAACCACTTTTTGAAATTTTATAAATTTTAACTTTTAAAATAGACTTCATTTTAGGATTCAGAATATCAAAATCAGCCTAGGGTGAATTTTTGGTATTTTCCGAAAACTTTTAATTTTTAATGAATAGTGAAAACATTGGGTTACTATTTAAAAACCGACTTTTTATTTAAATAATAATTTATTTTATTTAAATTTATTTTAGGTCAAAATTGATACATAATACCTATATAAGTTCAATGAAATTCATTGGAGTCATTATATAAAAATTTTAGATATATAAAAATTTTATTGAACTTGTCACCGTCTTTTACCCACATCATAGGAGAATTTGGAAATTCACATAAAACATAATTTTAACGCTTCTATGAGTGGAATTTTTAAAATCCGAGAGACACCGTTAATATCAAGGAATAAAATGTTGTTCAATGAGATGAAAATAATTTCTGGTGAATAGTAAATTTTTACATTTATTAATCACGGTTAAAAGTAAATAGGGTAATTTGGGGTAAAAATGATATTATTATTACCCTAAAACATGTCATAATTCTATTGGATAAGTGTAATTCGACAAAAAACAACCTTATGAATAAAATATGACCATTTAGATCCACTTAGATTAGATTAGGACATATATTATTAATTTATTTAAAGAAAGGTTAAAATAGTTAAAATAAAAGTTTAATAAATAAATTATTTTTAATATAGAGTTATACATAAGATAAAATATACTATAAACATTCATTAGAAATATAACATGATTTAATACATAATGGTATTTTATTTATAATTTTTTAACATTAAATAATTTAATTTATTTATGACACAATGATGATGCATTAATTATCTTATTAATGAAATATTAACATAATTGATGTTATAAATACCAAAATAAATTTAATTTGAGACTTTTTATGAATTCCAATAATTTTATAGGATAATATGAAATGTTATTATTGATTTAATTAACGTTTTTATAACTAATCGTGCTTTAATGATTTTTAAAAAAATCAATTACCAACAAGTGTCAAAATAGACATAAAATATTTTTTAAAACAAATATTATATTATTAAGTGTTATTATATTTCTAAAAATATATGTTTTGGAAAAATGACTCATATAAGGTTATATATATTAATAATTAACCCTTTGGGGTTCGTTTGGCTTGTTATAGTAAGTTTATTAACCATATAGTGTAAGAAAACAAGAAGACACGGTAAAAGTTAAATTATTTAACATAGAGTTAAATCTAAAATATAAGGTTAAAATAGTAACCTAAACTTGTCTAAAACCTATTGGTTGAAAGGATTTCGACCCATCCCCACCTTAAATTAGAAATAAATCAATTTTTAGCTATTAAAAACCGAATATGACTTTATTACAAAATAATATTTTAAGATTTTCCAAAGGTGCCCCTCTCCTCCCTTATAAAAAGGGCACCCCTTCCCTCTTCTCTTCACATCCTTTTGAGACTTGAATCTTGGAATCACCCTGACCATTTATCTTCTCCACATACCTAGAAACATTCTTGAGGTTCTTTTTTTCTCAAAAGTCCAACTTTACTTCCATAAGATAAGTCTTAAAGGAGGTGCGTCGAAGTAGAGGTAATCTCTTCTTCCGATTCTCTCAGGTTTCTTTCTTCTTCTACTACTTATTCATTATTTGTCTCATTATAAATTAATATAATAAGTATTACTTATATACTGATATGTTATTATAAATAGGAGACAACCTTATTTTACCTTCTATCCATCCTACGGAAAATCAAATCACCGCGCTTGTGTACGTATGGAATATCATCTCCACGTCGCGGTGTAATCTATTTTCGAACACCACTGTACCTAGATGGGTATAATGGTGTAAATAAATAACTATATATGATTATTGTAAAGTGATATTGATTCTTAAATATTATACATACACTTCAATACAATTCCACTATCATGATAATGATATCATCGCTCGTGCGTACGTACGGACTACCATCTCCATGACGCGATGAGATTCATTCTCCATGTTAACCATTCATGAATGATTATAATGTATATATAATGAATAATAATGAAATATAAGGAATAATAATGATACTGGATTTATGTGTATATATATATATTTATTTCATCTACTTAACTCAATTCAATTTAATAAGGAAATGAAAACAACATTTATGCGTACGTATGGCCTACCGTCTCCTTGAACGGTGTATTTCATTCGATTTATCAATCTATGATATATTGGTATATGATGAATATATATTATATATAAATCATGTTTTATATTATGGAATTAATTAAATTAGGATATAAGTAATAATATCAAGAACAACAAGTCGAAACACGTACAATAAATGAAACGATTTTACCCAAATCGCTGCTTTTACATCGAATTTACAAAAGAATGGATAATATAATGTCATAATTAAACCATATATGATATCATAAAAATTAATATGATTTGGTAATAAGTCATTGAAATTATTTAAATAATTATAAAAGAGGTTCAGATACATACAAAGCATATCAGACATAATGTAAGGGATAACTTTTCTAATCTCGTTTTTATCCGAGATTGTTTATTCGTAAGTATTTACTGAGGTTATATTTATCATCCATGTCCCTGTTTTCTAAAAATGGTTTCATGTGTGTTTAAATTCCATTTTACCCATTTTTGACTTTTACTACATGTTATGTAAGGAATCTTTATTTTGTTTACCATACGAGGTACTTTTTTACTTTTCCAGCAAATGTACGAGAAGAATGTTTTTTAACTTATACGGCATGAACATATTTTTACGGTTGTATAAGAGCTTATTTTCATGAAGCTTACTCTACAAGATTTTTTGACTATTTTCAACATAATTCTTTTATTTTAAAATTTCATGGCATTTTGTAAAAATAAAATGATTTTGATGAAGAAAGGATATTTTCCTCAAGAAGGCATTTTATGTGTTTTATCCAAAACCATTTTACATATAAGATGTCATTATTTCATATTTGTATGTTTTGAGTATATTGTCTATATGATTTATATGGTTTAACTTTTCTTATAATGAAATGATATAAATTTGTTTTATATGGATTATATTATAATGGAATGGTGTTTATGAAACCCAATTTATTCTTTGGGTTATGATGAAATATTTATTATGGTTTTGTGGCACATGTAAGAATAATTTCAATATGAGATGGGTGGAACCTATATATCCTTCCAATGCATTGGGTAAAGAGTTATATCTCATGAGATAGACATGGATGGAATGGTACGTTGAGCCAGTTCCATAATACAGAACTCGAACGAGGAATGCAGTCGATTCAGAAAGGGACTTTGTCCACTAAGATGGTCTTGGCAGCAATGCCTTGGCTACTCTGAAAATAATATCACGTGTTTAATGGTTACCAAAATCACATGTTTTATTCCCATACTATTTTATCATGATGAATGTTCCTTTATGATATATTCCTTACGTACTTCCAAATTTTATGTCTTTTCTCAAGATTTTGATGTTAAGATTTTATTTCCAGGTTTTTGCATTCAAATGTTTATGGATTGTTTTATTTTATCCATGTTTACCCTTACTGATAATTTGAGCTCAGCCTTTATATTTTTTCTTTTCATCAGGATATAAATAAAGGTTTTAGGTAAGAAAACCAAAAAGGGGAAGATCTTTATGGGAGATGTTGAAGATCTTTCACCATGATTAGAAGATTTCGTTCCGAGTTTCCAAAGACACTAAACTAATACGGTCTTTGGGAGTCCATTTTTGTTATTTATTATGTATTCCGGAAAAGTAATGTAATGCCCATGTATGTAACGCTTTGGGTCTCTACAATTGGTATCATAGTGAAGGTTTAGTTAACCTTTGGAAAATAGGATGCGAGAACTTTAGTGAGATCCCTAGAGATATTTCTAAGGTATGTCTAGGGATGTCTCTAAGGTTAAGTATACGTATAGGTTATAGTCCTAGAATTACGGTAATGATATTAGAATTAAACCTAAGGTGTTATATATTGAAGGTAATCCCCCTTTATTATGTTGTTTTCCTAGCATGATTGTTTCAACACACACTATTCTTTTTGGGTTTTAGAAAATGGCTGGAAACAGGAAAATTCATGATAATGGAGGATATGATGGAAAATGGAATGATATTCTTCATGTGAAACCAAATGAAATTGGATTTGGAATTCCACATATCACTATTATGACTAATCATCAATCTCATAATATGATTAACAATCTCAACTTCGTTTAGTTTCCCAACTCAGATAATAAGAGAAAGATGGAGTTTCATGATGATCATAGAGGAAAGAAAGTTCAATTTCCATCATGTAAATCATGTGGGAAGAGGCATCATGGAGATTGTTTCAAAAGAACTGGAAGATGCTTTGGGTGTGGAAAAGAAGGAAACAAAGCTAGTAAGTGCAAAGGAAAAGGTTCAGTTAACACTATGGACAAAGATAATGGTATTTCTATGACATCAACAATGATTAAAAGCTTTAAATGTGGGATGTATGGGCATTATGAAAACTAATACCCTAAAGGAAAGTCTCATGAAGAGAATCAGCATAGTCGTATGGGTAGTATTTATGTTGATGATGATAAAGAGACTACAAATGATATATGAGATGAATGAAATGACGAAGCTCAATCAGTGGTTTAAGAAGGTAGTGGAATGATTTATGTTTATAAAGAGTTATGTTGTATAGTTAATCGTACTATGGAATAAAGACACATCTACAGATTATTAGACTATTATTTTTCCTAAATAATTTGAAAGTATATGTTGAATGGTACTGGTAACCATGAAAGGTTATTCAGTTTTTTTTGGAAAAAAGATGATATGCACATAATGAATGGATAAGGAGAAAATAATATGTTTGATTATATTCATGAGATCATGATTGATAGAAGGACTAAGTGATATCATGGTTTGAGTATATAGAAATTTTGGGATTTTGGTATGTGGAAAGAGCTAACTTTTGACAGCACTGATGTTTTCACTAAGGTTCTATGGTAATTCATGCTTCATGAGAATACATGATTAGGGTATTCACATGTTTGGAATATGACCAACATGATATATCGTATAATAAAAGATGGTATTCACATTCTCGGTAGATGACATTACAAGTAATCATTATCTTTATACTATGAGATTGGACAAAAGTATTTTGGATAAACCTAAAGATTGGAATAGATTAAGTTAGATATCAGATAGTATTGTTTGTGGATAGATATTTTGTTATGTTATAATATTATAGTTTTTGGAAAAGGAAAACTCATAGAATGGGTGACAACCCATCACGTCGGACAAGGTTGTGGGAATCAAACCCATAACCGAAGTACGACAAGCCTTTATCGCCTACATCTAGCCTACAGGAAGTCCCTAGTTAGTATAAACTAGTTTTATTTTATTATTCAGGATGATAGATGAAGTATAAGTCCATTTTGAAACCACATATGATTAATCTCACTATAGATGGACTTATGTATATAACTTTTTCTAACTTATGTTTGACATAGATGGAATGACCTATCATTCTCTCTCATGATCTTCTAAAACTTCGTAAAAGACAAATTCATCTTCATTTCTTTAAGAGATGAAGTGGAAATTATTCAAGGAACGAAAAACGGTGAGATTATAATGAAATAAAGAAATTATTTCTTCTAATTCAAATTCTTAAACATTAGGGAAATGATCTTGAAAGCCAGAAATGTTGTCCTAGTGCCTTTATATCCGATGAATAAGATGGTACCTTAGATCATCACAAATTTATGGCTTTGTGATTGTTGGCTTTTTCCTAGCCATGTTCTCTAACACTCTCTAGCTGAACTTGATGGTTAGATTTCTCTTCCATATCTATGTTTCCACCTATGTTCCCCTATGTGGAAACCCAGGGATAAGTTAATTTGAGTAACTGTTACATTTCATACATTATTTATTTAAAATTAAGCTTTAGTATTCCTTTTACGATGTTGGTTTCTATTAAAGAAAATTTCAAGTAGTAAACAATTTATAACCCCGATGAATTTCGAGGGCAAAATTCATTTTAATGGGGGTAGAATGTAACAACCCGAGATTTTATGAGAATTTTTATTTTTTAATTTCATTGATGTCTTGTGTTGTACGAGACTCTAAAATTAGCTTGTTTTATACGCAACACCGTATTAGCTTGCAGTATACGCAACACTAATCTTGGTTCATGTTACACACAATTTCAAGTTTGTTTGATATAAGTTATTTTACGCAACATTGTGTGTGTATATATATATTCAATGTATAAATGAAATATGGTTGGATTCTATTATATAAAACAAAAAATTAATCTTGAACTACACGCAAACCTGACTTGGCTTTCATTACACACAACCGCGACCTTCCACGATAGCGTGTGTTATACGCAATACCAAGTTTCACTAAACGATATATTATTATAATATTATTATGAAATAGCCATTATGAATAGTAATACACATTTTTTGAAATTTTATAAATTTTATCTTTCAAAATGGACATTATTTTTGGATTCGGAATATTGAAATTAGTCTTTGGTGAATTTTTGGTATTTTTCTGAAAACTTTTAATTTTTAATTAGTAGTGAAAACACTGGGTTACTATTTAAAACTCATTTTTTTATTTAAATCTAATTTAGGTCAAAATTGATACATAATACCTATATAAGTTCAATGAAATTCATTGGATTCATTTTATAATAATTCTAGATATATAAAAATTTTATTGAACTGGTCACCATCTTTTACCCACCTCCTAGGAGAATTTGGAAATTCACATAAAAAATAATTTTACTGCTTTTGTGAGTGGAATTTTGAAAATCCGATAGACACAGTTAATATCAAGGACTATAATGTGGTTCAATGAGATGAAAATAATGTTTGATGAATTGTAACTTTTTACTTTTATTTACCATGGTTAAAAGTAAATATGGTAATTAGGGGTAAAAATGATATTATTATTACCCTAACACATGTACCAATTCTATTGGACAAGTTTAATTCGACCAAAAACAATCGTAGGAATAAAATATGACCATTTAGGTCCACATGGATTAGATTAGGACATTTATTATTAATTTATTTCAAGAAAGGTTAAAATAGTTAAAATAAAAGTTTAATAACTAAATTATTTTTAATATGAATTTATACATAAGATAAATTCGACTATAAATATTCATTAGAAAGCTAAAACAATTTCCTACATAATGGTATTTTATTTATAATTTTTAAACATTAAATAATTTAATTTATGTTTGACACAATGATGATGGATTAATTATTTTATTAATGAAATATTAACATAATTGATTTTATAAATACCCAAATAAATGTAATTTGAGACTTTTTATGAATTAAACTAATTTTATAGGTTAATATGACATGTTATTATTTATTTAATTAAATATTTTAGGACTAATCATGCTTTTATGATTTTTTTTGAAAAATAAATTACCAACTAGTGTCCAAATTGACAAAAAATAGTTTTTAAAACAAATATTATATTATTAATTTTTATTATATTTATAAAAATTTATGTTTCGGAAAAATGACTTAGATAATATTATATATATTAATAATTAACCACTTGGGGTTATTTTTTCTTGTTATAGTATGTTTATTAACCATATAGTTTAAGAAAACAAGAAGAAACAGAAAAAGTTAAATTATTTAACTTAGAGTTAAATCTAATCTATAAGGTTAAAATAGTAACCTAAACATGTCTAAAACCTATTTTTTGAGAGGATTTCGACCCATTCCCACCTTTTATTTGAAATAAATAAATTTTTAGCTATTAAAAACCAAATATGACTTTATTATTAAATTATATTTTAAGATTTTACAAAGGTGCCCCTCTCCTCCCTTATAAAAAGGGCACCGCTTCCCTCTTCTCTTCACACCCTTTTTAGCCTCGAATCATGGAAACCCCTGCCCATTTATCTTCTACACTTACATAGTTAAATTCTGGAGGTTCTGGTATTCTCAAAAGACCAAATCTACTTCCTTAAGAGAAGTATTAAAGGAGGTGCGTCGAAGAAGAGGTAATATCTTCTTCCGATTCTCTCAAGTTTCTTTCTTCTTCTACTACTTCTTATTTATTTGTCTCATTATAAAGTAATAACATCAGTATTAATTATATACTGATATGTTATTATAAATATGAAACAACCTTATTCCACTTTCTATCCATCCTGTGGAAAACAAAATCACCGCGCGTGCGTATGTATGAAATACCGTCTCCACGTCGTGGTGTAATTGTTTTTGAACACCACATTACTTGGATGGGTATAATGGTGTAAATAAATAACTATATATTATTATTATAAAGATATATTTATTCTGAAATATTATACATACACTTCAATAAAATTCCACAATCATGGGAATGATGTCATCACACGTGCGTACGTACGGACTACCGTCTCCACGACGCGATGAGATTCATTCACCATGTTAACCATTCATGAATGATTATAAAGTATATATAATTAATAATAATGAAATATATTGAATAATAATTATACTGGATTTATGTATATATATATATATGTATGTCATCAACTTAATTCCATTCAATTCAATAAGGAAACGAAAACAGCATTCCAGCGTACGTACGACCTACAGTCTCCATGAACGGTGTATTTCATTCCATTTATCGACCTATCATATATATGTATATGATGAACATATATTATATATAAATCATGTTTTAAATTCTCAAATTATGTAAATCAGTATATTAGTAATAATATCAAGAATAATAAGTCGAAACACGTACAATAAATGAGACGATTTTACCCAAATAACTGCTTTTACATCGAATTTACAAACAAACGGGTAATGTAAAGTCATAATTAAACCATATATGATATCATAACAATGAATATTATTCTGTAATAAGTCAATGAAATTATTTAAATCATTATATAGGGGGTTTGTATACATACGAAGCATATCGAACATAATGTAAGCGATAAGTTTTCCAATCTAGTTTTTATCTGAGATTGTGTATTCATAAATATTTACTAGGGTTATATTTATCATCCATGTACCTATTTTCTAAAAATTGTTTCATGTATGTTTAAATTCCATTTTACCCATTTTTTACTTTTACTACATGGTATGTAGGGAATATTTCTTCTGATTACCATACGAGGTACTTTTTGACTTTTCCGGCAAAAGTACGAGAAGAATGTTTTTTTAACTTATACGACATGAACAGATTATTACTGTTTTATAACACCTTATTTTCATGAAGCATACTCTACAAGATTTTGTGACTGTTTTAAACAAAATACCTTTCTTTTAAAATTTCAGGGCATTTTATGAAAAGAAAATTATTTTTAAGAAGAAAGGATATTTTCCACAAAAATGCATTTCAAGTGTTTTATACAAAACCATTTTTTATATAAGATGGAATTATTTCATATGTGTATGTTTCAAGTATATTGTCTCTATGATTTATATGGTTTCACTATTCTTATAATGAAATGATATCCATTTGTTTTATATGGATTATGTTATGATGGAATGATGTTTATGAAACCCAATTTATTCTTTGGGTTATGATGAATGATTTATGATTGTTTTGTGGCACACATAAGAATGATTTCAAAATTAGATGGGTGGGACCTATATCTCCCACCAATGTATTTGGTGAAGAGTTATATCTCATGATATAGACATGGCTGGAATAGTAAGTTAAGACGGTTCAATAATACAGGACTGGAACGAGGAGTGAACTCGATTTAGAAAGGGACTTTCTCCACTAAGATGGTCTTGGAAGAAATGACTTTGCTACTATGGAAATCATATCATGTTCTTAATGGTTTCCACAATCACATGTTTTATTCCCATGCTATTTTATCATGATTAATATTCCTTTATGATATATGCCTTAAGTACTTCCAAGATTTATGTCATTGCTCAAGATTTTGATGTTTAGATTTTATGTTCAAGTTTTTGCAATCAAATGTTTATGGATTATTTTATATTCTCCATGTTTACCCTTACTGAGTATTTGAGGTCACCCTTTATATGTTTTTCCCCAGGATATAAAGAAAGGTTTTAGTTACGAAAATCAAAAAGGGGAAGATCTTTATAGGAGATGTTTAAGATCTTTCACCATGATTAAAAGATTTCGTTCCGAGTTTCCAAAGACACTAAACTAATACAGTCTTTGGGCGTCCGTTTTTGACATGTATTAAGTATTCTGAAAATGTAATGTAATGTCCATGTACGTCATTCTTTGGGTCTCTAAATAATTTATATAACTTAATAAGATGATCATGAATTAAAAGGGATAGAGAGATTAAATATACATGGTAGTCCATAGTTAAAGGGGTTCTCTTGAAAAAGGGGCTTTAAAACCAAAGAAATTCCTCAATACTTTAAAATGAAAGTTCCCCAAACCATATTGTTTTGAAATAAATAAATTACATTTGGATAAAAAAACATGGTTTAGTACATTCAAGAAGTGAGGTGAATGAAAAAAGTATGAAAAAATGGTTCGGAAGCCTCCCAGGAATGTGATTTCAATGATAAAGATTGTGACATGTGGAAAGAAATTAAAAAATAAAAGTAATTTTCATTAAATACCAAAATAAATGAACATGAAAAAAGTAATTTTCCACATTCATTTAATCTTATTTTCATGGAATAAATAGGTTAACTCATTGAAATTTATTTTAAAAATTGAAATGATAATCGTTTCTTCTCAAAAGTAAAAAAACACACAAAAATTGAAAAATATCATACAAAAATTGAAAAATTAATTTTTTTGAAAAAAATAAACAAATGAAAATCCTACACTATAATGATTCCCTCTCCCACACTAAAATTATGTAGTTTCCTTAATGCATTCCGATGGAATTAAATTGGAAGAAGAGTTTGAAATGAAACAAAATAGTAAGAAAGTGTGAAGGAGAGGTACAACTTAATGGATTTATTGATAGATAGGTTAGAGGAGTGTGATCTCCCCTAATGAATCTGATGGAATGGCATCATGAAATTAATCCAACCTATTTTTATTAGTTGTGAATGGATCCTACTCTCTATCCATAATAATCTTCACAACACAAAAAGGATATAGACTAGTAACTATAAATGGACCATCCTATCTAGAATGATGTTTACCATGCCTCATCTTGAGTTTTGAGTTGAATAACAACACCTTTTCTCTAATATTGAATTCTTTTGGTTGGATTAGATTATCATGAGATACTATTACTCTCGCTTTGTAAATCATAGTATTTTCAAAAGATTCCCTTCTAATTTCATCTCGATCATGCAACTGAAACTGCAATCATATCACTTTCCAAACACTTTTAATATCAAAATTCATCTTCCTAATATCCGAATATTCCTTATTCTTTGATTCCATTTGTAGGTGAAAAAAATTCCCATAAATCACCCTATGAGGACTCATTCCAATCATGCTTTTGTAGGATATATTTTAATCCCATAATGTTACTTATAACCTTTGGCTTCAATCCTTATTGTTTATTTTAACAATCTTCTCCAAAATTACTTTTATTTCCAAATTTGACACTTTAGTTTGACCATTTGTCTGCGGGTGATAGGGAGTGGATGTTTTGTGATGAACCCCATACTTCTTTAGCAATTCCTCCATTATCTAATTGAAAAAGTGAGTACCTTGATCACTGATTATGGATCTAGGAACTCCATACCTATAAAATATGTTAGAACTGTCAAAATTACAAAAACATTTAGCATCAATAGTCCTTGTGGCCTTTCCTTCCACCCATTTGGAAACATAATCAACTGCAACCAAGATATAAGAATTTAAAAATGACATTAGGAAAGGGCCCATAATATCTATCCCCCAGACATCAAAAATCTCTAAAAAATAAGTGGGTATTGGGGGATTTCGTTTCTATGTGAAATGTTTCCGTAAAAATGACATTTTTGACACATTTTTACAAATTATTGAGAATCATTAAAATGGTTTGGAAAATAAAATACATATTATAAAACCTTCCTTGTTATCCTTTGATGTCCAATGTGTCATACACAAGCTAATGTGTGTCAAAACTCAAAGACAGAACCAATTTCACTCTCAATAAAACATCTTCTTATCACTTTGTCATTCAAAATTTTCCATAGAAATGGATAATCCCGAATTTAATATCTAGATTCATCTTTTAATTTTTTAGTTGGATGAGATTTTAAATAAGATGGGACCTGATATTTAACAAGATAATTGACCATTATATCATACTGAGGCACTTCTCCTATAACCAATTGCAACTTCTCCCATGGAAGGTGACTATGCACTTGGTTCTTATATCCCTTCTTTTCCATGATTTCTCTATTGATCTCCTATAGCAGTAACATCTATCTCACTATCCTTGGTTTAGATTAAACCTTCTTCATTAATTACTAATTATTTTTATGATCAGATAACATAGTGACTTTAGTTCCATGTAGATATGATCTAAATCTTTCGAAATCAAAAAAAACTTATAAAAACTCCCTTTTTGTGGTTTTGTAATTGAATTGAACTTCATCCAAGGTTTTTGAATCATATTAAATGACATGTGGCCTGCCCTAAATTCCCTGAGAAATAACTATTCCAACTTCTGGGTTGGAATAATAAAAAACTATCTCAAATGGTTCTTCCCAATTTGTGGGTTGCATCTTGGGTGGTGTAATATCCCCTCTTTAGAAACTCAAATAATTCCATAAATGCATTATTGAAATAAAAATCGGCATATTTCAAAAGAAATATAGAGATAGGGAGAGAAATCATTTAAAAAACATTCATAAACCTCTTATTTGATATTGTATTTACTAAAAAAGAGCTAACATGCTTCACACAAGTTTAGTAAGGCAAAGACTTTATAACATAAATTTTTCATTTATAAACTTCATTACCCTTTTTAAAAATGACATTACCAAGGACAATACCTCTCTCAAACATGAAATTAAAATTTTAAATATTTAATACAAGATTATTTTCCTTCCAGGTATTCAAAACTTTTTCTAGATTTTGCAAACAGTGATCAAAAGGGATTCCAAAAACTATGAAATCATCCAAGAATACATTCATGAAATCTTCAATGTGATCATAAAATATACATACCATGCACCTCTGAAATGTACCTAGAGAATTAAATAATCTACATTTAAATCTTTTATATGAAAAAGTGTTGATTGGACAAGTAAAGGTTGTCTTATCTTGATCCTTAGGAGCAATGTGTACTTGGAAATAACCTAAAATCCATCCCAAAAGCTATAATGAGTTATACCTTCCAACCTCTCTAGCATATGATCAATTAAGGTAATGGGGAAATGATCTTTCTGAGTGACCTGATTCAACTTCATAAAATCAATTCACACACTCCAGCTATTCTGAATTCTCAAAAATGTATTAATTTAATATTTTCATTCCTCACAGTGGTTAGGAATGTTTTTTTGGAACTACACGAATTGGGCTAACCCACTATAAATCTAATATTGGATAGATGATCCTAGCTTCCAATAGATTCTCAATATACTCCTTCACAACCTCTATTAATGTGGGCATTAATCCCTTTTGGGAATATCTGATAGGTTTTGAATCTCCCTCAAGAAAAGTTATATATGAGCATATTTTTGGGTTGATTTCTTGAATATCACCTAATATCCACCCTATCTCTTGAACATTCTCTCTGAAAAGATCAATAAATTATTTCTCATGGCTTTTAGGGAGATTATTATCAATTATCACTAGTAGTTTATCTCCCTTCCTAATGTACAAAAAATTTCAAATCTGTGGGGATTGGTTTTAGTTATAGATTAGGGTGCTTCTCTAGGTATGAAACTAAATTAATGTTTCCAAATTCTAAATGTTATACCTACAACACATAATAAACTATATCATCTTTCTGATCATTTAAAAAATCATCAAATAAATCAAATTTTTCCTCTTCCTCCCTCATGAAATCAAAATCTCCATCATTTTTGGTATCCACATGTTCAATGATATTTTCGAGTGAAGAAGTCTCTCCTAAGTCGAATAATTCATAGAAAATATCTAATTCTTCAATGGGTTCTACAAAACCTTCCTGAGAAAGTGAAAAGAGGGAGTTATCATCTGATGGGTGTCTGCTGTATTCTAAAATATTGAAGTGCACAGTGCTATCACCAAACTCCGTGATAAGTTTCCCCTCATGGACATTAATGATGGTTTTGGAAATATTTAAGAAAGTTATCCCCAAAATGATGGGTGGGTTTTATGAGTTTTTATATTCTTCCTTATTTACCATGTAGAAGTTAGTTGGGTATAATAGATATTTGACTTTCACAAGGACACCCTCCGGAACTCTTGTAGGGAAAATTGTGGATCCATTTGCAAGATAGATCACCACTGTTGTGGGATTCAAGTCTCCCATCGGCAAAGAAGTGTATACTGAGTAAGGCAGTACATTAATCAAAGCACCTAAATAAAAAAAATCATTATATAAATTTAAATAACCAATGTTTCATGGGATGGAAATTTCCCCAAGACCTTGATATTTAGTTATCAATTGTGGTTTTATAAGCGCTGACATAATTCTTTCCATGTTTATCCTTTCATTCTCTAAAAGTATCTTATTCTCAGTGTGAAGATACATAAAATATTTAGCATGATTTATAATTATTTTTACTACTTCAATCATGGGGATATTGAATTCAACTATTTGGAAGGTTTCTGGATTTTTTTTTGAATTACTTCCTCATAAAATTTCTTTGATTCAATCAGCATTAATAGAAATTGTCGGGGTAAGTCTTTATTCTCCATTTTTCCCTTTTAAATGGTGTTTCTTGTCTCTTATTCTTTAGATTATCATTCCCTTCCTCCACTTTTTATATTCTCTATAGTGCATTTTCATAGAATTTTAATAGTTTACAACATCATTATCCCTCAAATCAGGTGGTATTGTTTCAGGTTCATGAGTTGGTGGTGGTGAGAGTTATTGTCCACTTCTTTTTTTAACATTATGACATTCCCCTTTGGGTTTGTTATTTTTTGGGAAGGATTTTTCCGATGTTTTTTGGTTAGGAACTCCATAAGACTTTCAAACATGTTGTAAAAATCTTTTACAGTGTCTTTTATCCCCACAATATCTCATATCTACTTTTGGTTCATAATTATGGGTTGTGAATGGGTTGATGGCTACTCATTAGGTCTTGGGAAAGTTGGTGGTTGGTGGTGTTAAGACTGGTCATAATATTTCTTTTGTTGAAATAGTGGTGGGTTTTGGAATTATTACTTGAATAAGTGTTTGTTTTTGAACTGGTTTTAGATTGAGGGTCTCACTTGATTCTGCTGATTTTTAGACCCATAGTGAATATGGTTAAGCTCTCTCCACCCTTGAATTTTATGGAACTTCCTTTACTGAAAATCCAATTCACAAGTGTCCATTCCCTATAGTTCAACACATTGGTCAGTGAAATGATTAAGTGATGAGCATATACAATATACCTTAGCTAGTGGTTATTAGGAACTAACATGCTTTAGGGCCATCTGTCTCACTATACAAGATATACCATCAATATTAGTTTTATGTAAAGGTGATGGATTAGATGTTATTACCTCATGGATTCTTCTTGTACCAGTACCTATGGATCCAACCTATTGTGAGTTATAAATTATATTCTCAATCAGTCCCTTAGATTATTCTAGTGACTTGTCAATCAATGCACCTCCGGATGATGAATCCAGAATGTACATATAATTATCCATTAAGCTTTGATAAAAGAAGACAAGAATGTTTTGATCCTTAATTTCATTATGTCGGTAGCTGTCACATAGCTTTTTAAATATTTCTCAATACTTGTAAAGGATTTCTTCAAATGATTTTCTAATAGAATATATTTCCATTCGGATAATTGTGCTTCTAGTGGTAGGGAAGAATCTTTTCATGAACCATCTCACCATTTCATTCCAATAATCAAAATCTCAAGGTTTTAGGACATAGAACCATTCTTTGTAAACTCCTTCTAATGGCAACAAGAACTCCTTACACTTTACATGTTCCTTATCTACTCCACATAGTTTGAAGGTTGAGTAGACATGTTTGAACTCTTTAATATAATTGTTGGGATATTCACCAGCCAAGACATGAAAAATTAAAAGTAATGGAAACATGTTATGTTTCATCTCAATATAAGTTTTTAATATTGGAATTACAAGTTGATTATTTTGATTAAGAATTGTGTGTCACAGAGCTCTCTAAGGGCCAAGTTTTGATTTACCACCATGGTGAAAAGCTCGGATTGAACACTTCAAGTTCCACTCAAGTCTTCAAGAGGAATGTAGACAAATTTAGATTGAAAATTAACATTTTTAATTCTATTCAACAAGGTTCATTAAATTTAAGGATCATGGGGTAATGGCTCGGTGTTTTAGGATATAGTCAGGCGATTTTGAAGTGTAAATAAGAAAATATAAAAGAAATAGTGAGAAAAAAATGTTCGAACTACCTCTATGGAAATGGCCCCATGTTTTGAAACTTTTTTGTCATGTGATGAAGAAAACAATAAAATAAATTAAAGTGGGTAACCTATGTTGTCTCCATTGAAGAGTGAAAACCAATTACATTTTTCTCTTAAATTTATGAAAGAACAATATGTTGTTTTTGAAATTAATTTATTTGAAAAAAAAACAAAGTAATTAACAAGAAATGTTGAACTCTAATGGATAAAGAGAGTGATGGGTTCAGGGTAGGATCCCTCTTTAATTTAATAATAGCTATAAAATATTATTCCCCCTCTCTTCTTTTTTAATGATAAACTAAATACTTTTCAATCGATTTATCAATCTCCACTGGTTGGAGAATGAAATAAAACTCACTCTTTAGTACATGGAAGTTCATAAAAAAATCATAAACAACTAAAGAAAGTCATCATCAGGATTTTTTGCTCCTTATAACTCTAGAAAAAGTTCACTGGTTCCACACACATTCCAACTATTTATAGACACTCACCATCTAACACAATCTACTCAATAGAGACAAATGGTACTATGCAGAGGGAGATTAAAATTATTAAACCAAATCTATTAAAGATGAATACACCAAACCCAAAACATGATCTAATTTAGAGAATTGGGAAACACATAAAATAGAAATCATTCAAATGAATATAGGGTTTTAAATTTGAACACAAAACTACAACATTCCAAAAGTGAAACACCACCTTCCCCGATCACTTAATGGTTTTACAACTCCATGTGAAGTGTAATAAAGTTGATAGGGGAAGAAAATATAATAATTGAACTAAGAAAAAAAGAAAAGAGAAAATTAAAATCACATCAAGATTCCAATCCTCTAGAAAAACCCCTTGATCACCTTATTCAACCCCTTGTAATGGAAGATAACACTCTTATTTATAGGCTTGTAGAGAATATAACTTACCTCTAGAATTATTCCACCTATTGTTGGATTATAATTCGAATATTAAATGGAAAAATATTAGGAGGTTATCATCATAAATATTTTTTCCCTATATTGTTTGAATGATCCCTCATAATATCAGAAGATTTGAATTGGTGTACTATTGGTTATGATCTAATTACTGATGAAGACTTTTTTATCCCTAGGAGGAGGTTCAACTACCTACTTTTGGTATAATTGAAAATAAGTCTTAATGACATAATTTATTCATGATATTTAATGTGGAAATGGGACATGGAGTCTTATTTCTATTATATATGGAATAGCATATTTTGGAGTTATATAGTCAGATATATGTTTCAATCACTAAGGTGGGGTCTATTCTGTCATCCAACAAACTTTTTCCATTTGGTTAATTTTTCTGCCCCATTTTCTATCGAATTAGACCTTGGTTTATAATAATTCCCATGAGAAATTAAAGCAAAAAAAATTAATAACTCGATTTTTATCACAATAGAAAAATATATTACTGAAATACTTAAGCTCCATAAAACTTATAATTATCCAGAATTAACCAATTTTCATAATTAAGCCCATAATTCACCAAAACAGAAAAATGATTAAAAACAACTCAAATTGACTAATCAGAAGGGGTTAAATCATTGAAACCCACTTGAAAAATAATAAAAATATTATCACCGTCACTCTCCATTTTTTCATTGACCCACATCACCTTTTTCTTCAAAATAGGAACTTGAATTGTTAATTCCCAATGAAGTAAAATATCTTGAGATCTATGATATGTCAACCCATATATCATCAGTTATCATAAACACCATTTTTTATAATAATTTATCAAATATACATAAATCCTCATGTGGTAAGATAATAATTAATTCAAAAAAACTTCGCCAAAGTTTAACATAATCTTTACCTAATTTATTAACCTCATATTTATTTTGAAAGATAAAAATTCAATGATTTAGAGATAAATTCATGAAATCATTTAAACATTGATCCCCCATCTATCACAAATTACCACCCATTTTTTGACATTCCAGACATGTGAATAACCGCATCGTATATTACTTTGAAACATGGTAATAACTTTAATTACCAAAAAACCCTTTGGAAAACGTGCATGCTTCCCTATTTTAATAATTAATGGATATATTACTCAAATCTAAGAATTCGTAGACTCCATCCTTGATGACCTATAATTTTTTATAGAAATTAGTTATAAGGTAATCTAAACTATCCAATTTACTTATTCATCTCCAAAATATCATTATCTAAAGGTCATTATCTCAATTTTAGGCATTAATTAAGTATTACCTTCCCATATTAAAAATATCACCTTTCCATGAAATAATTTTTCTTTGTCTTTATCACCATTCAACATATACTTTTCATTCATAAATTTAAACATATTTTGCAAATACTTATACATTTCATGATTCATATAACACAATAATTGAATTCTAAATAATTAATACTACATTAATCCAATTGTATTTAAAACCCATTACTCGGGATTTATCATATTACTCCTTAATAACACTTTCCAATAATATAAAATTTGAATAATTTCATAAGGTTGTTAATCCTAAGTCTAATCATGCTTATTATGATCAATGTAAAAAATACCAGAATAATATCGCATACCTTTCACATGTCATTTTTTGTCTCTTTATCTTCATAAGTATAACTAATACACATACCACCTTTTGGATTATCTTTATGACATTTTCACATGGGAAATCCATTTTCATAATTCCCATACTTTCCACATCATAAAAATTAAATATTAACCCTGTTCTTTCTAGCTCCATCCATTGACTACAACCATAAATCTTGGTGTGAGAAACACATATCAAATAAAAAATCCACATAATCAAGAAAACCTACTTATATGATTGATAAATCATGAAACCTACCTTTTAATATATGTTTCCTTCGGTTTATTATATGTTATTCACACTCATATTATATTCAAATCCATCATAATGATTCATGAGGAGTTTGTAAATTTCAAAACATATCCCTTAGTAGTGTCAAACTAGGTGTGCAACAAGTCCCATTGTTGTGTAATATATTACCCTTAGTCCGGACCAGGATATCATATCAGAGTTGTTACCCCTAGGTACATTTGTTCTAGAACCAAATCTACTTGTATTATCTATATAGGGATCTATTTCCAATAAACCACTCACTCTATCCATTACCAAAATTCCAGGAAATTTTACAAAATATTTATTAATCCTTATACTTATCTTTAGATACATCACTAAACATATACTAATAATTATATCAAAGGATCTCACTAAAGTTTTCTCACCCTAGTTTCCAACGTTTTATTAAATATTTATTTTTGATACTCATAATATCTACATATTCTTAACATACTTGGATATTACATCATTTTAGATTAATATTTGGTACATTACAAATATACATGCTTGAGGACTATAATAGTTTTGTGTCTTCAAAAACAAGGAAAAAATATATTATATCTTGGTGAATGTCTTCAACGACTCCCATAAAGATCCCCAACTTTAGTTCCTTTACCTAATACCTTTCTTTATAACTTGGGGAAAGGAAATAAAAGAAAGGGGAGATCTCAGATGATCAGTAAGGGTAAATAATGGAAATTTGTAGACATAAAAAGAACAAAAGGGTATGAAAGTTGAGCATAAAATTTGAATATCATACCGTGTATATTATAGATCATGATATAAATTGGAATTTCCAAGTACATAGATCATAAGAGAATTAAAATCATAAGTCATGAATTCAGCACATATGAAAAATAAATGGAATTTGTGGTATGTACATAAGAATGGAAAATATTATACCAAGGCAACCTTCAAACACCTTTATAAAATGTTAGGATTGAGAAAAAACCAGTGTACCTGCTTTGAGACTAGGAAAACAACATATTCACGCTCTTACTTTTTGGCTTGGGCTACAACCCATGAAAATTCTTATTATCAGCTTTGGGAAACAACCCATGTACCCTCTTACATTTAGAAATGGGGAACAACCTATGTACCTTCTTGTTTTTGGCCTGCGATATGAACAATGTACCCTCTTGTTTTTAGGATAGATCTAAAACCTATTTACCCTTTTATCTCATATATAACTTATCATTACCCAATGCATTTGAGGGAGATATATGTCCCAACCATCTCATAATAAAATCATTCATACATGTGTCACAAAATACGAAAACATTCATCATATCATAACCCATAACAAGATATATGTTTTATAAACATAATATAATAACCCCTAAAATGAAATGGGTATCATTGCAATTTCATGACATATTAACCTATGAAAAGAGATATGATTTATAACAAGATATATGTTTTATAAACATAATATAATAACCCCTAAAATGAAATGGGTATCATTGACATTTCATGACATCATAACCTATGAATCGGGTTTCAAAATAATAAAACTCATGTTACTAAAATTGGTTTTATAAGAATGACTCCATAAAAACATAAATCATTCAAGAAAGAATATGAATGTAACCTCGGTATCTTTTTTTATAAGGGAATGAGTAATATCAACTAATTTTATCTTAGATAGACAATCACATAAAAGAATATTTTGAAATAATTACATGAGGTATATATCCTTCCTTATTTGAAAAAGTATCTTTAAAACATAAGACCTATTTAAATACATTTTATTGAAAATAAAATTTAAATCTTATAAATAAAGATATGAAAAACTTTTGGAAACATTGTTATTTGATAAAATATAAAGAGACATTTGAAACGTTTTGAAAATAATTTTCCTTTAAAACATAAAAAATGGGATTGAAAAAAGTATGAGAACCATTTTCTTAAAAAAATTATAAATGTAGCATAAAAATGTTATGAAAACCATTTATTTAAAACTAAATTTCAATTTTATAAATGGGGATTTAAAATAGTTTGAAAACAGTTTTCCTTGAAAACATTAAAACTAAATGTAATATTTTTGAAAACATTTTACTTGAAAACATATAAAAGAATATTTGAAAACCATGCACAACATTTTAAAATCACTTTTTATTTGAAATTTATCTTCATGTATCATTTGAAAATATTTTTGAGAACATAGTTTTTGAATAAAATATATTTTTGACCAAATAGATAAATACGATTAGATTTTCCTAAAAAACCTTTTCTTAAAAATAATAAGTACCAAAGAGAGAAAAAATGGTAGCAAAAAATAAATATATCATTAATAACTAGATTATAATAAAGTTAATGAGTTTTTGTGAGGGGTGGATCATAATATACCAATAAAGAAAGAATAATCATAAACAATCTTGATAAATGGTGAGATTGTTTCAATAAACTGTTACCACATGGTAACTTGGGATCAAAATCTCCATGTAAAAAAATGAAAATAAATAAAGATTATAATATAATTAAATGAAGTATATTCATGATATAAAATGTAAATTGGATGTGAATGAAACATTAAAAATAATTTCTGTGCATAATAAAACTTGTGACTCAACAAAGGAAAATTGAGAGAAAATTTTCGTACCCTATGAAATAAAGATCATAGAATGGATTTGTTAACTTTTGAAACATTAAAAACATGAATTAAAGATCATAGAACAAATATTTAAATAAAAATAAATATATGTATAGGAATTAATAAATAAATCCATGTGAAGTATACACACCACACAAAAGGAATGGGTGGTGAATAAAGCATGTATCTTAAAAAAATAAAATGTGAGATGTAATTTGCATACCTTGTGTATTGACTCTCATATTAATCATTAAAACCAGAAATATAATTAATATAAATTTGTTATATTTATTTAATGAACCATATTATTATATCTAATCCCATATATGGTTTTATTATGACCTTATATTACCCTCTGGTTAACAATTCTATGTTACAGTTTCACTTCAGGTAATTTCCTCTTTATTCATCGCATGTATCTTCTTTTGTAATCTCTAGGGTCCTTATAATTATATCATGATTATAGAATGTAAAAAATTATATAAATATCATTTATATTCATTATATTTGTATTATAATAATCTATATAATATAGAATTACGAAATGGTATATACCATTCATGGAGATGGTAATTCGTATATATGCAAGAATGTTGTATCCATTTTTATCATCGTATTGAAAAAAAGGAAGAAATTTAAATTTAAATTTATATGTATGTAATATAATTAAATAATAATAATAATGTTATATATATCATTTATTTTTATTTAAACCATCATTAATACATTTTATGTAGTTTGTGAACGAATCACATCGCTTTTAGGGGGCGGTAGTCCACACTTTCTCAAACGAAATTATGTTATTTAAATCAAATAAAAGTTAAAAATATATATGTTGTAAATGGAAAAAATAAGATTAAAAATTTAATAAATATAATAAATTACATATACAAACATTATTTCCATTATAATTTCCACCATGAGAGACAATAGAGGAATAATGAAAAATCATCATTTTTCAGGTGGTAATTCATCATACACGTAAATATTATGTTTGCTACCCATTTGTCGGAGGTGTGTGTAAGTGTAGGTAGAATACATATCATTAAAACAACCTATTATATTTAATATATTTTTTTTATAAAATCGTGGAATTTTGATATGGATGGGTTGCGAAATAAAAGAATGGATTTTGGGAGAAGTGGTTACCACTTAATTGGGTAATTCCTTTTGGTGGGTTCCAAAAGGCTTCTTTGGATTGAATTATGATAAAGGGGAGTATTATAGGAGTAAGGGAGGGATGTTGGGAAGTGAATTGGGTACATAATTTTTTATCCTAAGTTATTTAAGATGTGTAAATAAAAAGAAAAGGTGGTGGCCTTTTATAGTGAAGGGAAAGGATACACACAGAATTTTTTAAAACAACTTAGGTGTACCAAAATTTTACTGAATAAAGGCCACAAAAAACCATAAAAACTAAATAATAGATATTTAATAGATTAATAATATCCATATAATGGGTTTTGGACCATTTATAGATTTTTTGTGTCTTAAATGTATGTTTTATCACTTTATTAACCTTTTTTTCTCTTAACCGTTGTAATTAATTTTAAGCACTTTCACTAATATTTTTGTTCAAAAACAAATTTCATGTTATTGGAAATTATAAATTATTCTGATTCGAAATATGGTATACATTTTTCATTATTATAATCACAAAAGTGGCCCAATATAATTTAAATATTAATCATGTTGATGGGATGACACAACATGTTTTTAAAGAAAAACGTCCAAACAATTGCTAGGTTTTTTATACCAAATTTCATAGTGAAATTGATTCTAATGACCTAAATTGGATTAATGGTTTAAAATATTATATAAATACTTTTTTAAAACTTATTAAATTATAATTTATCTTTAAAAATAAATTAGATGAAAAAGGGAGTATTGAATTAAAATCTAGTATTTTAAATTATTCATTAAAAAATGAAACCATATAGAAAAATACCAAAAATTTATCCTAACATATTTTTAATTTTTCTATTAAAATTATGAAGTTTTTGTATATATTAAATCAATAAAGTTTATAAATAATGGATTCATAATGGCTTCACCATTAAAAGGTGATTAAAATACCTTTATAAAAAATATAAGGTCTTAAGCTAAAAATTGGGTTTTTTTATTTTTTGTATATACAATATATTATAAGAATGTTAAAAACATAAATATTACTTTAATATCACTAAATAATTTTAATTAATTAAATTTATTTGGTTAAAATTTCTTTATGACTATAAAAATAATAATATTTTCCTCTATATTCAAAATGTTTTCATATTAATTTCTTATTAGTTAGTCACCCATGAATTCAATATATACGTTTTTAAAATTTAATTTCTCATAAATTAGTTAATAATAATAATAATCGCTACTTCAATGGAAGGTTATATATTATTGTTTTAAATAATAACATTTTAATAATATACTACTTTTGGTAAAAACCAGTCATTCATGTTATGAAAGCCATCATAAAAAGTCATCCTTGCATGTATCATAAGCTAACCTCGTTATTCCATATAGAGAAATATTACCTTTATATTATGTGTAGTGAATTATTAACTTGATTTTGCATATAATAAAACTTAAATATAGTGCTTTAATATAAAATAAAATATTTTAAATTTTCATGAAATGTAAAATTTAAAAATCATTAAATTAATTTGAGAAGAAGTAATTAAAAAAATATCAGGTTGTTAAAGGCGTCCCAAAAATGATACCACTGAAAACTATAATCATATGAAAAAATGATACATTTCTTGGATCTAAAATCTATCTTTAATTGTTCTTGGTAATTAATTAACACATATACAGGACTTCCAAAAGTATGTAACTAAGAATAGTCAGTGGGTTTACTAGTTCACATCTACATTGGGTTCTTTAGATCAATCGCCAATAAAGGTGTTTTTTTGATCACATACCAGGTAGTTTTAAATAATTCAGCCCAATTTTTGGAAATTCTTATATCCTTTAAAATCACCCTTGTTCTATCCAACATGGTTCTATTCATCCGCTGTGAGACTACATTTTTCAGAGAAGTTTATGTAACCTTGAACTATCTTTTGATTCCATCATATTGAAAAAGTATTAAGATCCTTGCTTTTATATTATACACCAATTTAATTCTCACACAGTTGATCTTATTTCATGATTCAAGATTCTTCTACGCTTTGAATGTTTTAATTGATTTAAAAACATCTACCTTCCTATTTATTTGGAACACCCAACATCTCCTGGAATAATCATCAATTAATGATACAAAGTACCTTGCTCCTCCCACGGATATAATAGGTTCTTTCCAAATATTATAATGGGTCAAATCTTAGTGTCCTTATTTCTAATTGTCTATATCTTAAACAATAACATGAATTTATATACCAAAAAACCATTCTCACAAAATGGTAAGGAAGCCTTTATAAGACCAAGAAATAACTTCTGATCTATAAGAATCATTATTCCTTGTTATGACATATAGACAAGATTCTAATTACAGAATATCATCCCTAATTTTTTTAGGTATTTTATGCGACAACTTACTCTTACTCCTTGTATGTTTCACCCATAAGCACATATAGGACCATTGAGATCTTATCTTCCATCGTCACCACAAGTATTACCTTCAAAATTCCCATCAGTCTATTCGCTATGAGAGTCTTGAATATAATGTCAAAAAATTATCCCAAATATAATATATTATTCTTCAGGCCCTTCACATGGAGTACTCCTTGGATGATTCAAACAATACCATCACGCATATTCAATTCGATGATATCAAATCTAATGATATTTATGGTGTGATATTTACCCATGTACACAAGTCCTTTAAGAGAATATTTATACTAATAAAACCATTCCCATTAAGATTTCATGTTCCTTGTTTCTTCCAAATCTATTATTAATTTATCATTGAGATGTTTCATACTTCTAACAGTAATCTCCACTTCACTAACTAGAATATCTCTATTTCCAAAAGTACTCACCACATTTTCAACTAGGACATAATTTTAGCTCCCTCTAGAACCACACACCATCATCAAATCATTTGGTCTTTCTACAATTTTTAGATGAAAATTATCCATCCATAACACTTCTAGCATATTCATTTTCCACAATGAAAAATTATTCCTATTGAATTTCACAATCTCGAATTTCCCTTCCATATGGACACAATGTCATTCCAAAACATCCACTATTTCACAATGATGTAATTAATTTTTTAATAATTTTTTATATGATTGATCAACCTGATTCGTGGTCATTGAACGTACCTAAATTTATGAGAATTATTAAAAAAAATGAACAGATTTCGGATAGAAAATTCCTATGATACAACTTTTTGGGACCAACAATAATTGTCCCACTGGTGTAGTGAAAATATAGAGATAAAATAACTATCACAGTGATGAAATATATGAAACCACCTATAATGTGGAACCCCCAAATAAAAGAGGTAAAACCCCATTATAAAATAAAAGGTTCACTATAGATTAAAGTTAGTACTCACTCCATCACTATTACAATGAAAAACCCCTTGTAAAATCTCTCTTGTATAATGGAAAAAACACCTCACAAAATACCACATTCAAGTTGGATCTTATGGTGATGATATTTTTGTTAAACCAATTATAAAATCACTAGGAGGGAGCACCCTTAATAGGTGGCATCCCTATATGCCTTATCAAACTCTACTGGTAGGTTTGGTGTGTTTAGGTCACTAAACACCTACCATACCCTGCCTCCATTTGAAAATTTTAGGGGAGGAACCACCTTGAATATAAAAAACGTCCAATAGTGAGATTTATATTCTATGGACCCGTTGTTATCGTCAATCTTTTCAATTAATTAGGGAGTTTAAAGAATAATGTGTTTTAAAATATTTGATATCTTTACCCTATCATTCTCTTGTTAGAATATTAAGGGGATTTTGTGATTGATTGGTCTATAATATGACTCTACTTTAACTATTTCTTCTTCTCCTTTCTAATATAGAAATTATATGTATACAATAATATTTACCCTTCATCTTCAATTATTTTGGGTGTTGTTTTTAAATTATCCAACTCCCATTGAAATTTTTTTTATTCGTCGGTTGTTGGGTGATTATTTAGGTTGGTTCCTTTTTTCATTGAGAATAAAATGTGATGTTTCATTTAATTTATCTATTAATTTATTGATTTTGATATCTCTAAGGTTCTAATATAATTTTTTTGCGACTGAAATTACAGTGAAATACAACTATTAAAATTTCTGATCTATGAGATATGGACATATTAATCTCTATACTGCTCTCAATAGGTTCATATTTACTAGATTATTCATCAAAAGAAGTCTTTCAATGAAATTCCTATAGTTTTAATCCCCATCATAATCCTAATTATATTAGAGGTATTTTAGATCCTTTAAATAACTCATGGATTTTTTTGAATAAGAATCTCCAGCTATCTTGGAAGGAGAAATCTATGAGTGTTTTCATGCTAGGTTCAAAATATTATCATCTTGTTCTATAATCCAGACTAGCATTGCCTCTTAAGTTTTCAACCACTATAAGGGTTTGTGTAACATTTTTGAGCCTAGTGTTCCTAGTGTACAATGTAAATCTGATGAGCCTATTGAATATGGTTCAGAATATAATTCAATGATATGGATGCTTATGGATGGTACTAATTTTCTAGATTTATTATATATCTTAGATACTATCACTAGTACAGAAATCGTTTTTTCGTCACCATTTTTTACGTCGGTTATATATAACCGACGTAACAATGCGGCGAGTAGATTTTTAAAGTCGGTTATTTTAATAACCGACGTTACAAATCGTGCCTGTTGGGTTTTTACATCGGTTATCTTATAACGGACGTAAAAAACCAATGCGCGGGGGGTTTTTTATGTCAGTTATTTTGTAACCGACGTAAAAAACCCGATATCAATGCGTTTTTTACGTCGGTTATCAAATAACCGACGTAGAAAACCAAAGTGCGGTGTGTTTTACGTCAGTTATTTTATAACCGACGTAAAAAACCCCCCGGGGCTTTGGTTTTTTACGTCGGTTATTTGATAACCGACGTAAAAAACGCGTAGATATCGGGTTTTTTTACGTCGGTTATCTTATAACCGACATAAAAAACCAAAGCCCCAGGGGGTTTTTTACGTCGGTTATAAAATAACCGACGTAAAAAACCAAAGCGCGGGAGCTTTTTTATGTCGGTTTTAAGATAACCGAAGTAAAAAAGCTAAAAAATAGTTTATAACGTTGGTTATTATATAACCGACGTTATAAGGCATTTAAAAAAATTAAAGCCCGTGTTCCGTCATTTACGATTTTTCGATTGACAGTCGCCGGCTCGTCTCTCTCTCGCGCGGTAAACCCTAATCGGCTTGTCGATCGCCTTCATTACACTCATTTTGGCTTCATTGTTTATATTCTTCACTCCTCTCGGATCTATCATCTCAACTCGCGACATTCAAGTAAGCCTTCCACGAATTTATTTCGTTCGTTTTTGTTTTGATTCTTGACGTGCTTTTCGTTCGTTTTTGAATCTCGTGGAATTTTTTTTATTGAAAATGGTTATTATGTTCATTCAACTCGCAACATTCAACTCGCAAATGGTTATTAAAACATTTAGGATTAGCTTCAGCAAAATATGAAAAATAATGTGTGGTACTATAACGTTCCATTCTTCCAGCAACATTATTATTTCCTACTTAGCTGGAATGTGTCTTTCTGGATGAAGATTGGTAGTACTTATTTTCTTAAAATCATATTTTCAATATGATTGTCCAGAAAATGATTTTCATGAATGAAAGTGGACTAGGTACAATCGGTAATACCTATCCTTAAAATTTCATTCAACATTCTTACATCATAATATTTTTTCAAAAAATTATGATTTTTAGAACTCCTAGATCAGAAAACCATCATCTGTTTTCATCTGCATTCATAAAAATATCAATTCATACCTATTACAATCAAATATTTCATTCTGGACTCATGGTGAGTCTGATAATACATTTCTTCTTTCAGTCATCTCCTAAAAATGAAGGACCTTTTCATGCAAAGTTTATCTGATTTCTTGAATATGATGGTATGTCCGATTTTCAACAAAACCAAGTGAGGTGATTTCTTTTATTATTAATAATTCATAAAAAAATTATAATACCTAAATATTATTATCATCCTTTTCAGATTTTTCATTATAAAAAAGGTAAAGGGTACTTTCTTTTCATTCTCAAGTTAAATTATATTTTTTATAAAGGTCTTTTCTATCTAGTTAGAAATAATTTAATGATAATTAGATTGAATTAGGTATATTATCTTATTTTACCATCCAAACACATTTTTATGTATTAATAATTATTATGTTTTTTAAAAACAATTATGACCCCCATTTAATTTTTGTTAGTTAATTGATCTACGAAAGTGTTATAAATGATTTGATGATCACGATTCACCCATATATATAGTTAGTCATTATGTGACATTTGGGTCCATAATATCCTTCTAATGCATTCGACAATGCATTATATATCATAGATCAATATGGGATACAGATGGTTATACCATGTCCAATGTGTTATGTGATGTGTCTGGTAAGAAATATTATAATAAATTATAGGAAAGGTGATTAACATATCCCAATATGAGGTGAATGAAACTATGCTTTCCCTTGACATATGTTATGACTTATATGATTATGTTTGTGCCACACTCTTATGTTCTTCCACATAACAATGTTGTGATCTTGTGAATAAGGTTTTTTAAATCATGTTCCCACTATCATATAAATCATGTCTTATGTTATGCTAAAATTGTTATACTTGGACTCAGGTTTTATGATCTATGATTATATAGAACTGTTTCACTTATCTTTTTGATCATGTGATTTGTGTATGCTCTTATACCCCCATGGATATATTTTTATGAGATTAGATATTATATTTATATATATCATGTTTACCCATAATGAGTATCATAAATCAAAACTTTGATTATTTTCATTCCCTAAGTTATAAAAATAAGTATTATGTAGGATGATTCAAAAATTTAATCTGTGAGATGAGTTGTTTTATGTGTGAAACCCAGGCCAAACACATATGTATTTTTTTTATTGGTATTACATATATATAGTTCTACATATACTTTTTTTACATTACCATGATATTAACATTACTTTTTCTAAAGAAAAATTAATGTCCTTAGATTATATATCGGATCAAAAGGATATAGTAATTCTAATATATAATCACAATGATCAGATAATATGACAATATTATTAAACATAAAACAAATGGTCTATATTCAAATTTGTAACATAACACTTACGATGTATAGCTATTTGGTGTTGGGTACTTATGAAAACTACTAATACTTTCAAGATTTGTTTTATATTTTAAATTGTTTTACATTCAAATTATGATTTTTTTCATATAAACATGTTTTGTCTTATCTTAAAAATATATATTTTTTGTTGATATTTGTTATAGGTAATAATGAGTCGAAGTTGGATTACGACACATCGAATGAGCAATGAATTTGAGGAAGGTGTTGATGACTTTTTTGAATTTGCAAAACAAAATGTTCCAAGTAGTGACATTTTTTTCTGTCCATGCCTGAAATGTTTGAATATGAAGAAGTTGAAAAGTAGAGAGATAAAAGATCATCTGATATGTCATGGTTTTAATCTGAGTTACAGCCCTTGGATTTGGCATGGTGAAACTGGACGGAATGTCACTGATGATGATGATTCGCAAGATGGTAACTCCGATGGAATTGAAGAAATGATTCGCGATATTGTAGCAGAACAAATTGATATAGAACCGACAGTTGCACGTCTATATGGTGATGCTGAAAAACCATTATATCCCGGTTGTATAGATTTTATGGTTCTGTCGGCGGTGTTAAGATTGATTAACCTGAAGGCGAAGCATGGATGGGGTGACATAAGTTTTACAGAGCTGCTACAATTGATGAAATACATTCTTCCAAAAGATAACGATCTTACAGATTCACATTACAAAGCCAAGAAAATATTATGCCCGATGGGATTGGGATACAAGAAAATACATGCATGTCCGAATGACTGCATTATATATAGGAAGGAATATGAATTTCTGTCAGAGTGTCCAAAATGTGGGACATCACGGTATAAGGTGAAAGAAAAATCACAGGGTGATGTAGAGATTACAAAGCTCCCTTCAAAGGTATTTTGGTATCTTCCTATAACTAATCGTTTCAAATGTTTATTTACTAATTCACATGATGCAAAAAGGTTAAGATGGCATGCTGAAGAGCGGGTATGTCATGGAAAAATACGTCATCCAGCTGATTGTCCACAATGGAAGAAAATTGATGCGCAGTATTCTACATTTGGAAATGAAATAAGAAATCTTAGACTAGGGTTGTGCACAGATGGAATGAATCCATACCGAACACTTAGTTGCACACATAGTTCATGGCCTGTTTTATTGGTAATTTACAACCTCTCTCCTGAAGTTTGTATGAAGTGCAAATATGTCATGTTGAGTACAATGATCTCTGGTCCAAAGCAACCCGGTAATGATATTGATGTTTACTTGTCACCGTTGATTGATGATTTGAAACTGTTATGGGCTGATGGTATTAGGGTGTATGATTCTTATAAAATGGAATATTTTCAACTTCATGCAGTGCTTCTGTTAACTATAAATGACTTCCCAGCGTATGGAAATTTGTCTGGATACAGTGTTAAAGGGAATAAAGCATGTCCAATTTGCGAACAACAGACATCCTATTGTCAATTGCATCATGGGAGGAAAACAGTGTACATGGGTCATCGAAAGTTTTTGCCTATGGAACACCCTAATAGAAGACTAAAAAGGCATTTAATGGCTCACACGAATTTGATACTGCTCCAAAACCTTTATCCCATGATCTGTATTTTGAGAGGGTGAAAAACCTTGACGTGACATTGGCAAAGACACAGAAATCTGGTAATGATAGACATATTTGGAAGAAAAGGTCAATTTTTTTGAGCTACCATATTGGAGGTATCATGAAGTTAAACAAAATATTGATGTCATGCACGTGGAGAAGAATATATGTGATTCTTTGATTGGAACATTGTTAGATATTAAAGGAAAGACTAAAGATGGGTTGAATGCAAGATTAGACTTACTATCAATGGGAATATGTTTGGAGTTAGCTCCCACTCATAAAGCAAGAAGAACATTTCTTCCCCCGGCTTGTCATACATTAACGAAGAGGGAGAAAATTAGCATCTGTCAGTGTCTTCATGATACCAAAGTGCCTCAAGGTTATTCTTCTAATGTAAAATTTTTTGTCTCATTGAAGGACTTGAAGTTGATAGGTATGAAATCACATGATTGTCACATCATGATGTAACAAATTCTAACAGTTGCATTGCGTGGAATATTGCCCATTCGTGTCAGAAAGACTATAATGAAGTTGTGTTATTTTTTCAATTCAATTTGTAACAAGGCGATTGATGTGAATGCTTTGAACATTTTGGAAAAGGATGCAATTTGTATACTTTGTCAATTGGAAATGTATTTTCCTCCAACTTTTTTTGATATAATGGTGCATTTAATGATTCATCTGGTTCGAGAAATAAAGCTTTGTGGACCTGTATATCTTCGTTGGATGTATCCTTTTGAAAGGTATATGAAAATATTAAAGGGGTATGTTAAAAATATATATCGACCTGAAGCCTCAATTATTGAAAAGTATATTTCTGAGGAGGTAGAAGAGTTTTGTACGAGCTACTTGGCTGCGGCGCAACACATAGGTTTGCCTCCATCTCGCCATGAACGAGTTAATAATGAGGGAAAGGGGATTCACGGCTTGAAAGTCAAATCATTGTCAGCTGAACAGATGAAGAAGTTAGAATCATACATCTTTAATAACATAGCTGATGCTCAACCATATATCACATTGCATATTAATGAGTTGAAACAATGTCATCCAAAGAAGAAAGAAATGCGGATTTTGAATTAGCACAACAAAACTTTTTTGTCATGGATTAAAAAGACTTTTGCTTGGTAGATCAGATGTATCCGAGACATTAAAATGGATAGTGGGTGGTCCATGTTTAAAAGTTATAACATGGTCTAGTTATGACATTAATGGTTATACATTTCATAAAAAAGCTCAGGACAATAGAAGTGCAGTTCAGAATAGTGGTGTATTGGTGTTTGCAGAAGCAATGCATTTTTCGAGTGCTAAGGACAAAAACCCAATTTCTGCATCAAATGCATTTTATGGAGTGATTGAAGACATATGGGAGGTTGATTACTTTAAAATTAAAGTTCCCATTTTTAACTGTAAATGGTTTAACGGTAACAACAGTGTCAGACACGATGAATTTGGAATGACACTTGTTAATCTGAATAGATTGGAAGACACAGCTGATTCTTTTATAATGGCAACACATGCAAAACAAATTTTTTATGTAGTAGATCAATCAGATATGCAGTGGGCTGTTGTTTTACAAGGGAAAAAAATTATGTTGGTGAGGATGAACTTGATGAATATGCTGATTTATGTGAGATCCCTACTTCAATGGAAATATTAACAGAACATAATGACGATCATGTTAAAGACGTAGTTTGTGCCATAAGGAACGATCACGACGAAGGAATTTGGAAAAAAAATCCATCTGTACATTCCTAAAATTACAGGTAACATATGTTTATTTCTTGTTTAAATTTATTTTTTCCATAAATGTTAGATATTGTAAGTTTATTATTTATTAAAACATGTTTTAAAATAAAATAAGTATATGTTATTGTTTGTTTTAAGTTTGTTTAGTTTACTTTATCATGTTTATAACTATTACATGAATTTTAAAATGCTTATTTTTTTTCACTGACAATTACTTTACCATGTTTACAATGTTTACCAGGTTTACCATTTTTACCATTTTTACCATCTTAACCATCTTGACCATCTTTTCCATCTTTACCATTGTTTAACATGCTTACCATATTACCAATGTTTACTATTATGTAACTTAGTACACTTTTCTATTTTCTGATTACAGTAGTATTAAAACATTTGAATTTGTATATTTTTTCACTGACAATTACTTTACCATGTTTACAATGTTTACCAGGTTTACCATTTTTTCCATTTTTTACCATCTTGACCATCTTGACCATCTTGACCATCTTTTCCATCTTTACCATTGTTTAACATGATTACCATATTACCAATGTTTACTATTATGTAACCTAGTACACTTGTTTATTTTCTGATTACAGTAGTATTAAAATATTTGAATTTGTATATTTGTGAACTGACGTTTGTTTTTTGATTTGAAGGATAATGACAGATCATTCAGATGATCAACCACATGATTCTGGGGAGGAGAATATTTCTAGTCATTCCTCTGGGGATGAACATTCACATGCTCCTATTACGACAAAGAGTTCAAAGGTTGGTAAACGTGGTTGCACACGTTTACCAAAATTATCACTTGCCCGTACGCAGGATCAGAGGATAGTAGTTGAGTTTGATGATGATGATATTCCTAGAGGTCCGAATGCCAAATATTTTAAGAGTTTTGTTGCAACTCAGGCTAAGACCAAAGTAAGCATTCTGTATGATGATTGGAGAGGTGTGGATAAAGCGATTATCTCTCAGTTGTGGGAGACGATTTTGGTAAGATCTTTTGTCATTGTTTGACCATTCTTTTAATGTTTCTGGTATATATAATATGTTTAACCTCTTCTTTATCAGATGACATTTGATATTCCTGACACTGGAGGAGTCAGGAAGAAATGATTATCGTTGGCTGCCAGGAGATGGAGGGATTTCAAATCAACCCTCTCATCTGATTTCATTTATAGTCATAGGAGTCATGACAATCCATGTCGTATATATCCTTTTATAGATGAATACACATGGAGATAGTTTTTTGGAAGTAGAAAAAAAGAGTCATTTCTGGTAAGGGAAATGTAAACTTTTATATACTTTCTTATATAAATGATTTTATTAATGTTTTGTTAATTATTTCTTATTCTTAAATTACAGAAAACAAGGAAATCTCATCAGGAGATCCAATATAAAAATGTATACCCTCATAGTTTATCTTGGAGAGGGTATACATTATTGGAAGAAAAAATGATAGCGGAAAAATTTCAACAACTAAGAGCTGAGTCTTCAAGCTCTGGAGAGGTGGCCCCTCCATCCCCTCCATCTAGACATGAAAAATGGAAGAGAGATCGGAAGGGAAAAAAAGGGCAATATCTTTCGGATGAATCGAGAGTCGTAGATGAGAGGATTGTAAGATATCTATTTAATTTATTTAAGTTAACTTTTTTCTTCATATAAGTTTCAATCATTATAGAAATGTTCAATTAATTAATACAGGACTCTCTTGAGGAGCAGAGTTTAGAGGGGACATTTACAGCTACTGGGAGGGAAGATATTTTATTTGCAGCATTGGGAAGGCCCGAACATCCTGGTCGTGTAAGAGGATATCCGACAGGTGTATCGGTAAGAAAAGTGTTTCCACATTCTTCAACTTCTAACATTGAGGGGGTTTATAAAAAAAATAGAATCCTTGGAGGCTGAAGTTCAAAATATTAATGCGATGATGGAAGACAAGATTAGATATTCGGTGCAGTCTATGTTTGCAGAAATGCAAAGACAATTTCAGACTGCAGCTCCCACTCCTCCACCTCCCCCTGCAGACCCCATTATTTATCCTCCACCTCCGCCAGTAGCTCCCACTCCCCCACCTCAGCCTGCGGACCCCATTTTTTATCCTACGCCTCCGCCGCAGCTTCCTACATATTGCGAGTTTTATGTTGATGATTCTCAACATCATATAGTAGCATACGGGTTGGTATATTGTATAGGAGATACAGTTCATCATCAACAATTAGAGGTAGAGAATCAGAGGGTTACTATACAGGATATTATAGATAGATCAGCTAGGGTACCAATACCTACAGATGAGGTGGCGACAGTTGGACAGAGTATCGGCCATTTTTTAGTTTGGCCATCCAGACTTCTTCGACTCATTACCATAGAGGTATGAATGTTATATCTTTTATTTTATTTTTTTTATTAAAGTTGTTTTATCATTTGAAAACTACTATAATTCTTAATTTTTTTTTCAAAGGAATACTTCAAAGGTAAAGAAATACTGTATAGACAACAACAAAGACAACAGGCTATGACATCAGATACAGATTCCAGTGGTCTTGACATATTGTCAAGATATTCACATTTTTTGTTGGGTTTTTATGAGTTTCCAATGTAATCTCATGTTTTTTGACGTGAAATAAGCGTGGGGATTAAAAAATCTGATATCATGGAGCTTGTTACTGGAGATAAGTTGGGCATCAACGTGGTGAAATTTTTTTCCATGTAAGTCTTAACACCTTTTCCCTGCGTTATATTTATTAAAAATGTATACTTATATATGTTTTGTATTAGTTATCTTTATAAAATTTGTGAGAGGAATGAACTGATAGAAGTATATGGATTCATGGACCCACAATTGATTTCCCCTAAAGCATGTGCATTGACTGAGGAACAAAGAATGCTTTATATTGCTGAAAGATTTGAAAAGAATATAATCCAACAATGTTGGATGATGCCTTTTTGTGAGAGGTATGAAACCCATTTCTCTCAAAGAGTTAATTATCTTTTAACATAAAAAACCACTAAAATTAATTTTCCTTTTATCAGTAATCATTGGATGTTAGGGATTTTTTACCCAAGGGAGAAAGCTATTTATTGGATATGCTCTGTTCATGGTGATGTGCGAGCAAGTTTTAAGAATATATTGGAAAAGTAAGTTTCAATTTCTCAATAGTTTTATATATTATAATTAATTTTAAATTTACCCCATTCGTAATATTTTCTAACAGTGCATGGGTCTACTTTCGAAAAAACACAAAGAAAAGAAATGCAAAGATCAAATATGTAAAGGCGAAGTTAAATTTCCATTTATAATTTGTACTTTTTGATTTATTACATAAAAATAATATATTGAATTTACACTCATTCAAAACAGAATTGTCATGAACAACACGGCCTCATCGAATACAGATATTATATGTAAAGATTTATGTATGAAATAATAACAACTAGGACAGTTGTGAATTTTGACCTGGTACGATTTCCTCTTAAACTTTGCCATCATATTTCAATTTGATTTATTCATCATACACGTTAACTATCTTCTTTTTCATTTGTAGCTTTTTGATGACCCTCAACCCTATACTGCTGAAGACATCAAACACGTACAAGTGGAGTGGTCAAATTATTTTACAAGTTTGATTTAATTTTAGTTGTTTGTAATGTAAAATGTAATTTTGTATATTGTCATTTTAATTGTCTATTTGGTAGTTGTTTAGGTTTGATTTAGTTTTTTTTTGAAGTTGACAGTGTAAGTTTTGAATGTTATATAAGTGAATGTTTAATTTTTCTATACTTCTTGTTTTGGTCTACTTTTGATGGTTCTTATGGTATGGATTTGGGTCTGTGGGGGAGGGGTTCCCAGGGTGTGGGGTTGTGTTCAGTGGGGTTGGGGGTGTCTAGCGGTCTGGGAGGGTTGTCCGGTGGGGTGGGGGGACAGTCTTGGGGGGTTGCAGGGATGTCCAGGGGTGTGGGAAGCCGGTCCAGGGGTGTGGGAGTGCTATCCAGGGGTGGGAGGGTTGTCTAGGGGTGTGGTGGGGGATGTCAAGTGGGGTGAGGGGGTGAGGAGGTGCTATTCAGGCGGGTGGGGGGTTGTCGAGGGGTGTTTGGGGGTGTCTGGGGGTCGGGGGGGCAGTCCATGAGTGTGGTGGGGGCTCCAATGGGGTGGGGGAGGGTTGTCCAAGGGGTATACATGAGGGTGGGAGCTCCAATGGGGTGGGGGAGGGCAGTCCAGGGGGTATAAATGAGGGTGAGGGCTCCAACGGGGTGGGGGAGGGCTGTCCATGGTGTATAAATGAGGGTGGATGCTTTCTAGTGGGTAAGTTTTATATGTTATCTATTTACATGTTTATTTTTGATGTACTTCTGTTTTTGTGGTATGATTTCTTGATTTAATTTCTGGTTGATTCTGGTGGAGAGAAGATCACTGCATTCTGTTTAAAAAAAAATTGGGTTTATCACGTCGGTTATTTAATAACCGACGTGATAAAATGCCTGGAAAATAGTTTATCACGTCGGTTATTTAATAACTGACGTTATAAAAGGCCTGGAAAATAGTTTATCACGTCGGTTATTTAATAACCGATGTGATAAAAGGCCTGGAAAATGGTTTATCACGTCGGTTATTTAATAACCGACGTGATAAAAGGCCTGGAGAATGGTTTATCACGTCGGTTATTTAATAACCGATGTGATAAAGGGCCTGGAGAATGGTTTAGCACGTCAGTTATTGAATAACCGACGTGCTAAACGGCCTGGACAATGGTTTATCACGTCGGGTATTGACTAACCGACGTGATAAACCCCCTCCCACTTGTTTATCACGGCGGTTATACAATAACCGATGTGATAAACCCCCCTCCCCCAGTTTTTCACGTCGGTTTTATATGAACCGACGTGATAAACCACGGTCATCCCGGTTTATCACGTCGGTTCTTATAGAACGGATGTGATAAACCACCCTCACCCCAGTTTATCACGTCGGTTCTATATGAACCGACGTGATAAACCCCCTCAACCCTTGTTTATCACGTCGGTTGTTTAAGAACGGATGTGATAAACCATTTTCCAGGCCGTTTATCACATCGGTTCTTCGATAACCGACGTGATAAACCATTCTCCAGGCCTTTTATCACGTCAGTTCTAAAATAACCGACGTGATAAACCATTCTCCAGGCCCTTTATCACGTCGGTTCTAAAATAACCGACGTGATAAACATCGAGATTTTATGTTTTTGACGTCGGTTTTTAAATAACCGACGTCAAAAACCTTATTTATAACGTCGCACGTATTAACGTCGGCTAGAAACCGACTTAAAAAATTAAAAATAACCGACGTAAAAAATGTTTTCTGCACTAGTGTATAGTGAAAGAGTTCATTCATGTTGAACTACAGAATGTAGAATGCATTAAATATTTTGAACTGATCATTTGTAAAATTTCTGTTGGGTAGAGGAGTGACCATGGAGGTTCAATGTCCAACGCACATACTATTATCCCTCCCATGAAACGAGATATATTGGATACCTATGAAGGTAAATAAAAATATTATTATCAAGAGTAGTAATATTCATTTACTATTGAACTAAAAAACTAGTTTTTAGTATTCTAGGAGGACGTTGGGGCTAAATTGGAATGGGTTTCAAGTCATAGATTCATAGGGAAAGTTGTAGGTTTGGTATTCTTTTCCAAAGGCATAGTTGCCTTTAAATAGTTCTCAGGAGGAAATTTGTATTATTTACATGAAAGGAGGTATGTAGATCAAAAATACCTCACAGTTTCCATTATACAATGATAAGGATTCTTCTGATAAATACTATTTTCCTTTAGATTTTACTAAAGGGTGGAAAGCAATGTCAGGGAAAAGCATGAGGTTGGGGTTAACTGCTAGGTTAACACAATCTATGTGAAAATGGAACCAAATATTCTCAGCTATAATAACTACCTTCTAGAATTCAATTTCATGTCATACATGCTAGAATATATGATCAAAGTCAATCCCAATATTAATATAATGATTTTTTATTGAAATATTTCCAGCCACATCCAAACTAAAATATGATCAATTTTGATGCTTCTTTCTCTTTTTTTGTGGTTGTTTTTCCTTAGTGGTTCTTGTATCTAGTTCCCAATAAACATTAGCTTGGCTTTTGAATATTAAAATATGTATATTTGGTATATAATTACACACAAAGAAACATAACATTTATATTATAACATTTATTAAATTTTATTAATACTTACAACATTTATTTCAGAGAACATATAATATTTATAACATAAAACACTAAGCACTTATAATAAAACATAGAAAATTTACTATGTTAATAATATCAATTAATTTTGCAGTAAATTATTTATGGATAGTTTATTTTTTCTCTTAATACGTTTATTTTTTTTAATATTTTCTATTATATTATGTGTTTTTAAATATATATTTATGTGTTATAAAACACTACAACAAATTAGTCCACTAACAGTGCAAAAAACGATCTACCAATGAAAAAATAACTAAAAAACTAAGCATTATTAAAAACAGACTTCTTTTTTCCATGATAGAAAAAAGATTAATAAAGGGACCCTTTATCATTACTAATGAATCATTAATAAATGGTGCCTTTATCAGTGCATTTTTTTATGATGATAAATGGGGTTTGCATCAACACATTCTTTTTAGTGTTGATAAATGCATCCTTCATCAGAGTTGATAAAGGAGGTATTTGTGAGTTCTTTTAATAGCACTAATATAATCTGTATTACTACTACATAGATAAAGCCCTATAATAGCCATGCAGTAACTCTATTAAAACAAACCTCAATTATAATACATAAACATGTATAATAATGTACATAAATCTGGATTGGCATACAAATATCACATTACATCATTACATCAATTCAAAATTTACATAAAAAATATTTACAGTAATTTTATATTTATTATAAATAATGAAACATTGCAACTCATATATAAGAAAAACGATCAAAAATTTTCAAATGATCAACCTCCAGGAAAAATCTTATCCTTACAATAAAACAAAAGATTATTATAGTAAGAAGAAATTATAAAAACAAATTATAATTTTAATATTATATAAATCATATATGATGAATTCTATTATTATTTAATGTGTATATTATAGATATTATCCTTTAATAATGGGTTATATTGGTGTACGGTCAATTTCAACATGTCAAAAATGAATTATATATATTTTTATAAAAGATTTTAAATAATCTAAGCATGGTTACATGGTTTTGGCTATATAAAACTCTTTTTAAAATAAAATGTAACTTTCATATTGAAAACACACACATTGTTCCATATCAACCACATCATGTATTATATTGATGTGCGGTCAATTTCAAAACCTCATTGAAGAATTATGGAGTATTATGCTATAGTTTTAGAACAATTTGATATTGTTTGCTCATTTTTCTCAAGTGATTCGATTTTTAAAATAAAACGAATCTTTTATGTTAAAAACACACACTTCATCTCATATTGTCCACATTGTGTGTCAGATTGATGTGAAATCAATTCTTACACATAAAAATGAATTATGGATCTTTGTCCTAATGTTTGAAATTACTCGAATCTTGTTTTCTAGGTTTCCAGTATGTGATGTGTGTTTTGACCTAATGTCTCAATTTTAAAATAATAACATATAATTCACATTATATATGGAACACCATATATTGAATTTATGTACTGTTGATTTATACAAGATAAAAAAGAATTATAGATCATTGTTTAAAATTATTTTAATTATTTTAATTAATTTTTTCAATTTTTAGTATGTAATATGTGTTCTGAACTAAAATTAAAATTTTATACTGAAAACCTACACATTGAGCTATAACAGGTACCCAATGTACCATATTTTGGTTCATTTGACTCATACATGTCCCCAATGACTTATGGATAATTTTTCTAAATTTTAAAAACAATATGGGCTTGTTTTATTGGATTTAGCTACATGAAACATGTTTTAAGCTAAAATATTAATTCTGTATTGAAAACACACACTTCAAGTTATAACTACCACATTATATATAAAATTTTTGTATAGTTGATTCTTATAGATGAAAAATGAATTATGAACCATTATACTAATGTTTAATGATAATACGAGTTCATTTACTCTATTTTGGATATGTGATGCTTGTTTTAAACTAAAATGGTACTTTTTATATAAAAAAATCAATCATTGAGTCATATCATTCACATCTATTATTGAATTGACATGTGGTCAATTACTACATGTTGCAAATCAATTACGGAGTTCTTTTATAAAATTTGAAAACAATCTGATCTATTTTTCTCACTTTTTATTAATGGAATACATTATATTCTATAATGACACATTTATATTAAAAACACACACTTCAATTCATAGAGGCCACATAATGTGTCCAATTGTAATTCTGTAAATTCAAACACATCACAAATTATTTATGGATCATTGTCCTAAATTTTGAAAATAATCTAATATTTTTTCCCCATATTTGATTATGTGATGTGAGTTTTGAACTAAAGTGTCAATTTTAAACCAAAACTTATAATTTGATTTATACCAGGCACACCATGTATCAGATTGATGTGAGGTAATTCTTACATGTCCAATATGAATAATGGATCCATTTAATAATTTATAATACTATTTTGAATATTTATTTCTCAATTTTTCGAATTTCATGTGTGTTTTGAACTAAAATATGATTTTTTTTAAAAAAACCTCTACTTCGAGTCATACCAAGACCAACATGTTTCAGATTGAGGTTATATTGATTCCTAAACATTATAAATATCTTTTGGATCACTTTCCTAATGTTTGAAAATAATCAGAGAACATTTTATAGGGTTTTCTTATGTGGCACATGTTTTAAACTAAAATGACACTTCTATATTGAAAATATACACATCAAGTAATACCAACCTCATCATCTATTGTATTGATATGTAGTTGATTCCTACACATCACAAATTAGTAATGGATTGTTTTCTTAATGTCTAAAAAAATCAAGGATTGTTTCCATGGTTTTGGATATGTGATGCATGTCTTAAACTAAAATAAAACTTTTATATTAAAAAAAATATCATTGTTTCATACAGGCTATATCATATAGTGGATTGATGTGTGGTCAATTACTAAATATAACACATCAATTATGGATTATTTTTAGAAATTTGAAAAACATTTCAAGCTTGTTTTTTAAATTTTTTCTAGTGATGTGTACTTTAAACTAAATCGAAACTTTTATATTAAAAACACCCACTTTGAGTCATACTAGCCACATCCTATGTTGGATTTTTTTTGTGGATTCCTACAAAACATAAAAGAATTATAAATCATTATTCTAATGTTTAAAAACAATCCAAGCTCTTTTACTAGTTTTTGAGTATGTAAAGTGTATTTTGAAATATAGTGTTGATTTTAAACTAGAAATATATCAGGAACATCGTGTATCACATTGAGGTTAGGTTGATTCATACATGTCACAAAATAACTATGAATCATTTTACTAATGGTTTGAAACTATCCAATCTTGTCTCTCATGTTTGGGCTATGTAATGTGCATTTTAAATCACAATGACACTTTCATATTGAAAATGTGAACATCGAGTCATACATGCCACATCATCTATTAGATTGAGGTATTATCAATTCCTACACATTAAAAAAGAATTATGGATCATTATCCTAATGTTTGAAAATGATCCATGCCTTTTTATCAAATTTTTCTATGTGATGTGTGTTTTAAACTAAAATTATAACTTTATATTGAAAACATTAAATTCATGTCATACCAACCACATCATGTGTCTAAATTATGTTTTGACAATTATAACACATCATAAATAAATTATGGTTCACTTTTTTAAATTTTAAAAATAATTCAAGCTTATTTTATTTTTTTTGTAGTGATGTGTGTCTTAAACTAAAATGATATGTTTATATTAAAATAACACACATTGAGTCATAATATAAATATCATGTGTTATATTTAACTAATGTCGATTCTTACACATCGAAAATGAATTATGGAGTGTTTTACGGATTAATGAAAACAATCTAATCTCGTTTACTTATTTTTGAGTATGTGACATGTGTTTTAAACAATTTTTTTTATTTTAAACTAAAAACTCATACTTTATGATATAATAGGAAAACCATGTATTGGTTTAAGGTATGGTTAATTCCTATATGTCACACAATTTTTTACTATTCTAAAAATTAGTTTCTCTTTTATTGGATCACATCCTTAATTATAAGAAACTCTCACCACTGATGTGAGACAATTCAAGAGCACATTCTTTTGAGAATGTTAAGACTTAAACCATCACATTATTTATTATTTGTATTCTATAATTATCTCTATGAAAATTAACTGAATAAGTGTTATAAAGTCAACATTTCATTATATATGTATGCATTATTAACTCATTTCCCTCTCACTATATTCTCATTTGCAGCCTAAAACTCCATTCCCTCACACGAATGAAAAGCTTCAGATACGTTACTAGCTATTCAAGAATCCATATAGTGTAACCCTCTATTGTACATCTCCTTGAGAAAAAGACAAATAATAATATATAAACATTCTTATACTAACACATGACATCGAAAATGTATGTCTAAGTTCATAACAAATACTAGATCACAAACATAATGGGTAATCTCATAAATTTCATTTTAGATAACATTTTGATACCATGTACACTTCTCAATAATCTATAAAAATTTAATTTTTCCTTTGAGTATGTATATTTTTGGAAATTGTGGTAGTATGGAGAAAATATATAATAACAAAATATTAACAAAAGTTTTTAATGAAATTTTAATTACCAAAAAAATTACATGTTCTCAGATCCTTTTATTTTGATAGTTTATGATATCTTCACTACTACAAATCTGGGTTTTACCAACGCTAGGTATTTAATTTTGTTAGCCAAAAACACTACTGAATACCCCATTTGTTAGTTCTAAAAAAGTGATGTTAATGGGGGTATCTAATGAAACTTTTCTTAGTGTTATTAAAGGGTGTATTTAACAGTTCTAAAAATGAATTGTTAAAGGGGGGCTTTATCAGTTCTTTTTTACAAGAGATGATAAATGGGGTCTTTTAACAGTGCTTGCAAAAATGTGTTGTTAAAGAGGTTCTTTATCATTTCTTTTTTAGAAGCATAGATGAAGTCCACCATTTATTAGTGCATTTTTAGAAATGTTGATAAAGGAATACATCAAAAAAATATTCCATTATGAATAATATATAAATATATAAATATATTTATATTGATATAAATATAATATATATATTTTTAAATATGTTTTAGATAATTTAAATAGGCATTTACAATTAATATATAATATATTTTGTGAAAATGGTTTATAAAATAATTTTTTTTAAAAAATAATTTAATAATTATTTATTATTACTGAGTAATAATCATTTAATATCAATTTGATGATAATAAATATCCAAAAATTAATAAATTATCTAAAATAAGTTAAAAATAAAACTCAAACTTCAAACGAACATAACTGTGGATCTGTGTGTTCGTTTAAGATCTATCACATATCAAATCGAATCATGTGATGAGATCTATGCCCTTAATGATATAGGTAAACTCGTGTTGAATTTTTCAAGGCCAAAATTGCCCATAACGTCATCAAAACTATGTTTTTAGTTTGGGTACCCTGATTTTTTTAAAATGATATGAATTTTAAACCCTGTTTTAGGGGGTCTTATTGCATATTGTTGTGGATATTTAATTTAATCCCATGACATACATTCATATTGATACAATGGGTTTATAATTCCATCATTTTTCACAATTTAATATAATTTTTAATTAAATATATTCATGTTTTTTTATATTTACTTATAAAAAATAACTAATATAAATACATATATAAACATAATTATGTAAAATATATATTTGAATATATATCAGTTAATAAATATTCTAAAATTATATTTTAAAAAGTATCTAACCAGTTTTTACATTATAGATACATATACATATGTCTGTATTAATAAAGATATATATATTTATATTATATTCTACTAAATATAAATAAATATAATTTATAATATATAATATATTATTATTAATATAACAATATATATTTATATATCATGAAAAAATTATTTTGTATAAATTTATTTTAAAATAATTGTATAAATATATCTAAATATATATATAAATAAATAGAAATATCATTTAATAGATAAAAAACAACATAGCGTATTTGTAAATGTGTTCTATATTTGAAGGAGTGTTATAGGGTTCAAATCATGGAGGGAATGCATAAGAATAGAAATTCCTAATTCACTGATAAATGGTGGTGTAGTGAACATCACTAATAGGGGGTGGATCACTATTAATGGAGTCATGTAAGCATTGATAAAGGGCATCGAGCTCATAGGTTACAAAAAATAATAATTTTACCCCTTCAATAGTGTTGCCTTTATTAGCACTAAAAGAACAGTTAAAGGCCCCCTTTAATAGATCTAAAAATATCACTGATAAATATGTACTTTAATAGATATAAAATGCCGTTAAATGACCATTTTAATGGTTATTTTTATAACAATTAATGGGGGCCTTTAACAACACATTTTTAGCGTTGAAAAACTTTGCAGGATTTTAACAGTGCTTAGAATGTCACTACTGTTTTAACACTAATAAAGGCCTGTTATAGTGATGTTAAAGGAATATTTTTTATTAGTTCTATCATTAATTTTCAATTTTAATTTCCACTATTGTAAATGTTATTTTTCATTGGGCACAATAGAAACCTTGAAAAAAAAGTAAATTGTTTTAAAATATGTTTTGATAGTTAGGTCTTACTATATATAACTTAATTTATTTCCATTGGAGTAAATACATAGGTTCTTATGTTTATTTAAAACCCTCATATCTTGATTTAGCATATATTTATAGATAAACCTTTAAAGATAAAATTCTTGTTAAAAAACATTAAACATAAAAATCTAATTTTATTTTTAAAATATTGATTACAATGCATAAAAAATTTCCAATATTTAATATTTCTTGTTGGTTGAAATGTAAATTCATACATTAGATCCAAAAAAATAAATATTTTAGGTATCCAAATTGATATTGATGAGGATATAGAGATTCATAAAAAAACAAATAAATAATGAAAAAAATAAAATTATATTTTATAGGATTAGATTGTAGAGTATTATCCCTATATTGTAGGAATTATGAATACTCTATCATATAATATTTCCTTCTCAAATTATTTTCTTAGTTAATCATTTTTTTCCAATTTATTTCCATTCCAATGAAATTTTATTCATAGAAATAATACATGGATTAAGGAGTCCAAATCATGCTTCAATTTTTGTTCATTTATACAGAAATAATATATATTTCTATAGAAAAAATAAATATTTATAATTTATAGGGAACAAAATAGATCATTTTTTTGATAGATATATTAGGAAAATGTACATCATGTATTTATTAAAAACTGTGACTCCCTACCATTCAAACTTGATAATCTCATTTATACTCTCTAGACCAACCATGTCTGTAATGACATATCTAAATATTTATTCTTCATATTGAGTGTATGAAATATTTCAATCATTGACTGTTGAGCCTACATGAACAAGTAATGTTAATATATGTGATGGTGATACTACTGAGCTGAAGGAACTCTTAGAAGTTCCTTTTGATTTCTTGGTTGATTCACTAGATTATCTTGATCAGACCTTTCTTTTCCCCCCTGTTTTGTCCATATACAATACCACAAAATATTTAATATTTTTATCAATTGTAGAAGGTTTTTCATGTGAAAAATATATTAAGCACATACCTCATGTATCTTTATTAGAATGTCGGTCCATGATAGGAAGGTTACAATAGCATTGTTGACCCAAGAAATATCCTGAAAATCATATGGACTAAGAAACTTAGTTCTCGCCTCATGAGAAACATCAATCCCCACTCTCTGGAGACGTGTTTGGAGTTTTTTGTCATATATCGTGTCATATAAAACTTCACCCTAGATAATTTTAGTAATATAAAGTTATCAAAATTAAATTTATTCACATTTATGAGAATTTTTTTTTAAAAAATTGATTATGTCAAGTATGGTTAGTGATTTAAGGGAATGACTAACCACAAAGCTAGTGTGGGCATTTGGGTCTTCATGTACTGATATTTGTTCCACTTTTAGTTCACATTGATATTTTGATATATATTATTCCACCAAACAAGATTGGACAATAATATCTTTTAATTTAGCTATCTATTCATGGATTCCTTTCATTATATCATTTTTATCTTCTTGTTGCATTGCCTTGTTAGAATATATTTTATGTGACACTCCAAAACATAGACCTCTAACAAGGTCATAATGTTCTTGTTGATTCAAAGCTACTGAAAGTTATTTTTCTTCAGGTACAATAGTTTTTGATTCTTATGTCTAAACTATATAAAAATAATATTTAAATAAATTTATATTTTCATGTCATGCTTTTATAAGTAATAAAGTTCATAATGAATTACTATCATGTTATACTTACAAATATCCCTATTCTGTTTGTGTGTTTTCATAAACTTGTTTTTCCTATTTATTTACATGGGTATCCTTCCAGAACACATGATGTTTGAAGGAAGAGTCTTTGTATTTTTATACATCAATCTAGATATAAATAAATAAAAAAATATTTTTTCATATCAAATAAAATATTTATTTTATATTATAAAAACATATAATTTTCTTTTTAAGTGAAGTGCACCCCATCCTTGCTTTACAATAGGGGTACATTGGTTTCTCTTCATTCTTAATATTATCATAACTTCTTTTATTGTTTCATAAATTAAAAATATTTAATCATAGTGGATAAAATAAATAATTTCAAATAAAATATTATCGGCTACATTGAACTTGAAATGATTTCTCATTGTAATGACAAATGAAAGCCTTCCATGAATCCAATTTTATAATGTGTGCATACGTAACTGGGGGGTGGGGTGTACATTACCCTCATCATCCATAATATTATGCTTTTTAATAAGTGTTTGAAAGACTATATAATATTTTTTAGTGATTATTTTGACATATTTCTTTTGTAAATCATCTTACATAAACCAACTCTATAAGAGATAATTAAAATTAACTAAATGGTTCATTATATAATTTTTATGTAAATAGATAAACTATGGAGTGACATTAACTTAATATCTTCCCAAATATTTTCCATCAATACAGTCAAGATATGGTGAATGAAATCTATATTAATTGTCACATGCATTCTATTTGTGATCCCAACATAACTAATGACCATCGACTTTTTGTGGTTAATTGTTTGGCCGCATTGATTCTAGTAAAACCCAAATTTTATTCCCATTATTCTTGACTTGATAATTTTATATAACATAGTACTAATATATTATTCTTGTTTCTTTCATTAACATGTTTCTAATTCAATAAAAATTCTATAGTTTCATTATTAATCTTTTGTCCTTCCATGGTATTTGAAAGATCATCATGTGGAGAAGTCATTATCTTCAAGAGTAGTGAAACATTTTATTTTGATTAAATAAATAGAGTAGAGAATACATAATTTTATGGTGAAAATCAAAGTATATAAAAAAACTTTTACCCTATCATTGAACTCTCTAATTTTTATTTAAAGGAAAAGAGATTTAAATCCTTTATTAAGTATCCAAATCCATTCTTTGTGGTCCCCTCTAATGTATAATGCATTTTTAACATTATCACAACAATGAAAGGATTGTGACATCATTAATAATGTATCATCCTCATTGTTATTTTCATCCAACCTTGTAGTTTTTTTAGTCGCCAATAAGAAATTAAAAAATTCATGTTTTCTAGATCTAAGACATAAAATACCTACAGTTATTGTGATTCCATTTTGAACTTATCATCTATATACCCTTTCAAAATTAAATTCACTTTCACAAAGACAAATTATACAACATTCACTATAATCATCCGTCAACCCATTGTCAATAAAAAATTTTAAATTTAAATGTTGTGTAACATATCTCATATATCAATTTGTTGGTTCCAAAATATGACTTATTCACATAAATTGTACATCTATCCTGTGAACAGTATATGATCATTGCTTCTTCCTAACTCCACTATTTTTCATCAAACTATTTTCATATAATTATTTTCATATAACTTATAAAAATAAATTAAAAACCCAGTGTATCATATAATGTTTAAATTTATTCCCCTATATAACCATCAAAGTCGTTCGTTAATTGAATTTGGTTTTTGAGATAAATCCTTATAAATATGATTATGTAACCATCCTATAAACTATTTATTATGTTTATTTCATATTAATCATTTAATCTTGATGGATTAAAATGTCTAAGAATATCTTTGTGGGCTTCAGTCTATAGGTAAATATCTATGCAATTAAATGAAATAGGAAGGTGATTTTTCTCTTGATCTGTTATGGTGATTGAAATAAAACTTCTTTTTGAAATACCATCACACATATTGTTACCACTATAACGGGAATTTTGGAGATTGATGCTATCAAAATTTAATAGTTAATCATCCAAAAATAGAAATACTTATTCAAAAATATATAATTATCCAATACAACCTCTTGGATAACATTGATTATATATGAAACCTTTTAAAATATTCATATATCATTCAATGGGGTGCATTCATACGTTGTGGATATGAGCACATTATTTAACCCCTCTAATCAAGTGAAACATCAGGTGGACCATAATATAAAAAAATCATGGTTTTAAAAAACAACTCTAATTCACCTAAAATGGTTAAAATATTGTTTTTCCTGATTAGAAATTTCAAAATCTCTATAACATTACTACTAAGAAATTTTAAAAATAAAGCGATTCTATTTAATGTATGTTGTAAAGTTTTATGAAAAATGCTATTTAAGTCAAGGAATATCAAATATTTCATCAAAACATGAAAATCCTATGATTTTAGACCATATAACGTCAAATTTTTCATTGAGACGAAATTCTTGATATTTTGTGAATACCCCTATAGAACTTTTAATTCATTAAGGATATTAAAAAATTGTAATTTTATTTAGATAGTGTGTAGGCTACTAGAGGAAGAAATGTATGCCTTTTAACATTCAACAGTGTCAGCTCCTCTTTTATCCACATGTTAATATTGTCTAACCAAGATTTGATGCCATCATTTAGTTCATGAAAATTATGTAACATTCAAATAAAACTATCAAATAATTTTTTTATCTATAAGAATGTTATCAAGTAAATGAAGGAATTACAACCTATTTTAGTATAACAATTCAAGGAAAATTGATCTCTTTTTAAAACCTAGTTTGAAAAAAAAATTCAAAAAGTGCTTGCTAAAAACAGAGTCAATATGTTTTAATTTTTCAAATAGTTGCAAACCTATTAGTGGAGATAGTTTTGTACCTTATTCTATATTCTCATTGAATGTTTTCATCCAATGTAAATACTTATGCCACTAAAGTAAAACATTATGATCTGTTAATAACATAATCATTGAGGAATGTATCAAACAAACTAAATGTGTTTGTTATTTAAAAACAACAAACTCTATCATTCTTTTAATGTTATATCATAACAAATATACATAATTTTGAAAGTCATTTATCATACCATACAACATAGATCACAATTTGAAATCTACACTTCCATGATAATCATATAATGTTACACATATATCACTCAGGAATTTATGATCATCGATCAATTGAGACAAATATATATCAATATCATTATGGGGTTGTTTTGGACTAGATATAAAATAGATGCAACATAATGTTTTTTTGCATCATGAATAACTATGGTAGAAATTTATAATTTACCAATATAACTAGTCATGTACTATGAGTACTACACATTACTACAAAAAACATTATTCCACCTATAGATATCACATGAATGAGGTTTTTCTTCTCATTTATAAATTCAAGATACTCATAATCAATTTTCGTCAAATGAGGAGAGTCTACTGGGTGACGTATTTTCCTATATTCAATTCGAATGTATGTTAGTATAGACAATTTTTTAGTTTTTTCTATCATTAATATATTATTATAAACTGTGTAATGATAGGAATGTACCACACAACTTTTACATTACATGAATAATATTTATTCAATCGATCTGATCCACACTTAAAGAATTTTCTTAGTGATTCATACTCCTTTTGAAATAATATACATTCATTTATAAAGATATATATATTTAGTGATCATTCCCTTTTATCAAATCATTAATTTAGTTTCATATGTCCAAAAAAGAACCTCATTTTCTTCTGAAAATATATGATTTTGAATTCATGGTAGTTATATAAATCTATTTTCATTATATTCCCTCCCATCATTCAAATTATATAACCTAAATATATCTGACAATGTTTTATATTTTCTACAACAGGTAAAAAATTTCCACTAAGAACATCTAATTAACTTCACAAATAACTTTGGGTAATCACAAAGGTTACTTTCTGTTTCCATTTTCATTTCTTTAGTATGATTTACATCATCATTGACACTTGTATTCATATGAAATAATCTATAAATTATAGTATCATACCAATCAGAGTTTACATTAAATTTTCCCATGTTCAGTCAAACAATTATAACATTGATCTATTCCATGAAAAATAAAATGTTCTTCTAAATAATACAAAATAATTTTCTTGAATAACAATAACATAATATCGAAAATGTATTTGAGAAGGGTTTTATTCATACTCCACTGTAAACTTTATGAAATCTTTAACTTCGTAATAATATACTTTTTTCATAACATTAGTGCACATTCATTTGATATTTATATACATTTTTTAGGTTTATATAAAATTTATTCTGTGATAAAAATAAATAAATACACATAATGTATTCATAATCAAAGGACAAAGTTATAAATACATATTATAAGGTAAAATCAAAATTTGAAAGTTATTTGTGATTATTCTCACGTGTTTTCTTTTAAGTCATGGTTGAAATGAGAAGAAAAAACCAAGGGTTCAATTATGGTTGTTGTTTAGGTTCTTGATTTCATATTTTTTGGGACAAAAGGTGGCAATTAAAGGATAATTTCTATATGTTTTCTAGATGGGAGTCCAACAAGAGGTAGGATTTAATGATTATTATTCTCATCACTTTTTATGTGGTGGGTCTGGTGGTGTTTCAGTGATAGAGTTTGTAAGAACAAAAGATGATGTTCCTTTATCAGATGATAAAACAATCAACTTCCACACAAGTTGAAGAAGTGTCGTAGTGGAATAAATATAAGGAATCATGTCAAACTAATGATTGGAGTATAATCCCAAATACCTGAGGTCACATAATAACAAAACTAAACCACAGTGGAACCTAATGAAAGAATAAACTCTAAAAAAATGTCAGAGATGAAATTGAATACGAGGTTTAAACAAGATGAAAGTAGATATTTATGTTTTTAATGGGGTTAGTAGGGGGAAGAAATTATTAAGAGTGAACATTTACAAAACTAGATCACTATGATTGAAAATGTAGTTGAATTAACCTACTTAATAATGATCTAAATCATTCTATTATGAATGATCAAATTCTATATCATTCATAAAATATGTAATTTTTAACTAAATAAGAGGTTTGTGGTTTGTGTTGAAAATATTCTATCATGTATGTTCATTGAAAGGAATATATTCATAGGATTGGGGTTCTTTTTTCTTGATAATGTAAGAAAATGGGAATTTTATTGTGATTATAGTCCATGATATGAAAAAGGATGCCTCAAACATGACTTCTTATAAAATCATGTTTGATGTTTGACCCAACACTTAACTCCAAAATTACCTCAAGATGTGGAAGGAGTGTGAATGTTTGGGTGACCAACACTTGTTAGTGGTGAAATGTCACATATGAAAAGTATCAGTCACCTAAACATTCAGAGTCCTTACACACCATGAGGTGGACTAAGTTATAGACAAGTTGTGTGTGAGGGTGGTAAAATAAAGTATCCTTATCAATATAAATCAATTTACATTAAGTTAAAATATATAATATCAAAATTCTCACAAATCTAATTCCAATAAATTAGTAAAAAATAAAATCTCCAAATATTTTTTAGGCATGGTGTATTATTAAAAATGACTTAAATTAGAAACTAATACAATATACACTTCTTATGAAATTAATATACATTGTTTAAAAAAAATATTAATCAAATTTAATGGTTAACGCTATATAAATTGAAAAAAATTCAATTTAATATTATTTTTTATAAGGGATAATTAAGAAACACACAAAATCATTCAAAGAAAAAAAATCAAAAAATTATTTTTCAGGAAACATAGTTCAGATAAACTTCAAAGGATATATTCAGTTAAATTTTTAACTCATAATACTATTAGTTAAGTGATTTATTATCGATTTTCATTTTAAATTTATCCCAATAATATTTCAATAAAAATCACATGTAATCATCATGAAATTTTAATAATCCATTGAATTTTTTTAGCTAAACAAATTTAGAAGACAACATCACAACCATTTCTATATCTAGAATGTATGGGGACTTTTCCAAAATAGACTATAAATAAAAAATAATGACATATTTATACTCATTTTAATTAAATATATCAAAACAATGTAAAAAAATGGATTCAAACACAAATTATCCTCGTTTCAAAATAATAGTTAAAAGATTTTAGGGTGAGGGAGAGTGTGTAACAAGAATGACTTGTGGTGAGAGATATTAGGTAGAGAATCAGAGATTTTAAAGTAAAATCACTCGGTTATTCTATTCAAATACTCTGGTAAAATAAAAATAACCCAAATAAGAACTAAAAATGATGAAACAATGAAAGATCTTTAATGATTCGCACACCATGGGTTTCAAAATATTTTATCATCTAAGGATTTCGAGGGAGACCGGTGCTAATGTATCAGTTCCATGAGAGCTTGAATAGCATAAATGATTGGGGTCCTCTATTAGGGTTCTGTTTAAAATATTTTATAGTTTTTTTCACTGATTTTTTAAACACACTAATAAATATCCTTATTTATTAGCACTAAAATATAAAGTGTTGAAAAGGTCACACTTTATCAGTGCTACATGTTAGTGCTAATAAAGATTGGCATTTATTAGTCATATTTTGTGCTTAAAATTTTATCCTTATTAGTACTATCCAAAAAACACTGATAAATATAGGGTTTATTAGTGATACCTCTTAGTGAAGATAAATTTAAGTATTTATCACCACTTTTTATTGTTCACAAAACTATTGATTTTCAGTAATTTTCCAAAAAACTGCTGGTAAAGATAGGTTTTTTCAACACTTTCCTCTTAGTGCTCACAAAACCAATATTTAGTAGTACTCTTTGGAATGTTTTTATAAACAATATATAACTTAAATTTAAAAATCATAAATGAATATATATTAGAAATGAATAATTAAAAAAATGTATAAATGAATAAAAATTATTACTGAATATATAAACTTAATTCTATGAATGTTATAATTGAGTGAAATTTAATATCTAAAAATGAATAGATGTAAAAACTATTTAAAAACTGAAAGAGTTTTATTAATTATATAAATTATTAAAAACTAAAAAATTAATATACATTAAATTTTAAAGAATACATATTCAATTTGTATATTATGACAATATTAAAGACATTAAATGTTAATGCATAAATATATATATAAAATATTAAAAAAGATGAAATTTAAAAAATATTAACAGAATAAATATAAAAGTTTCATAAATTATAATGAAAAGTAAATAATAAGTAGAATAATTAGTAAATAAATAATAATAAATAATATTAAATAATGAAATGTTAAAAGAAGTGAAATTTAATAATTAAAGATACATTAGACTGTAAAAATATTAAAAAAAGATCTACTTTTATTAATTATATAGATTATTAGAAAAATTGAAAATGAATATACCAAAATGGTTTGGGGGGAAATCCACTTTGTGAAAAAAAATAAATATTCTATATTATAATGAAATTTTTGTGGAATTACTATTATATTTATATATTAAAAATAGTAAATATAATAATGAATTATTATGTACAAAAATAATAAAAATGAATAAATGACTAAAAAAATAAAGGAATAAATATTTAAAATATATATATTATAAAAAAATAAAAAACCCTAAACATTATTAATGAATAAATAATATTTAATGAATTCATGTTAAAATTGAGTGAAAAAGATGAATCAAATTATTTTTAAAAAAAGAATCAGTGATTAATTATATAAATTAAAAAGAAAATAAAAAAGAAAATATTTTTAAATAAAAATGAACATATTTGTTATATGTAAATTAGAATTGTATTGAAATTGTTAAATGTTAATTAATAAATATAAATAAATATTAAATATGAATAAAAATTTAAGAAATATTAAAACAATAAAAATGAATAAATTACACAAATATTATAAATTCTACCAATGAATTAATTATTAATAAAAATGAATAAATTTATCATATATATATATATCTATATTAATTATAAATAGTAATAAAAAGTATATATTTAATTGAAATATAAAATATGGGTAAAATGTAAAATAAGAAAAACATATTATATTAAATATTAATAAATAAAGTTATAAAAACATAATATTAAATGTTTATTTTATTTTTAATGTTTTTCTCTATAAAATAAAATTAATTTTGTGTATGAATACCTACGACATTAAAAAAACAAATGATATTGATAAAATAGAATTTATTATTTATAAATTTCTATGATTTATAGTATATATTTCATTTAATATAAATAAAATTTACTAAAATTATATATATAACTTCTATTTTATTTGTCATTTTTTAATAAATATCTTGTTCAAATTTATATTTAGTCATATATAAATCATCTTTAATAAAATATAATATATATTTTTTCAATATAAATATATTTATATATTAGTATATGATTATTAATGATATATTTTTAATGAAATATGAAATTTATTAGCACTAAAAAGAAGCACGGATAAAGTATGGTCTTTATTAGTGCATTAATCTAGCACTAATAAAGGCTACCACAGTTTACTATGGGTTTTATAGTAGTGCACAATTTTGCATAATCTATATTTACCTTATTTTATGTGACTCAAAGTGTAATGTGTTAATAACAAAACTTTTTTTCTTAAAGGTATGTCAATGTGCCCGTTAAGAGGTGTGGAAGACTGATTTTCTTTCATGGCCAACTAACTCGGTCACTAACAGTTGTCATGTTCAACCCCACTGGGAAATAACTGAAAAGAAATTAAAGATTCAAGTTGGTAAGATTCATCCAATTATCTAGAAAAATTAATCATTGTAAACAAATGGATGAAAGCATGCAACAATTTAGAAAACAGTTGAAAGTGGAAAAGGGGAAAGAATATTAGGGAAAAGAAATATTATGGGGTTTCATCTTGATTAGGGTTTATTGAAAAAGATTTTATTTAATATTAAAATAATTAATTATAAATATTTACTATGGAGATTCAAGTATATTGACATCTCAGAGTTCGATAATAGATAATTATGAATTCATAATATCAATCCCTTGGTCCTCTGATTGATCGCTGAAAATAACATTATAAAAGTATTCCTAAAATTGGGGCAAAACACTCACCTAATGGTCTTGGATTTTCATATTGTAACTCCTTTATTTTTCACTATTAGTGTCATTATAGGTTTTATACAACACTATAGTATTATTATAACCCCAAATGTGAGAAACTTTCCCTCTTATGACCATGGTCACAATGTTAAGATTGAGTTGAAAATCAATCCCTACAATGGGTACAAGACAAGAAGAGGGGGAAATGGATGAATTAAACACTAAAATAGAAAGAAAACGTAGAAGAAACACCACTAGAAATGGGGGAATATCACATCGGTAGAGTGAAATCACCACCCCCTTGAATGTCCAACCCAAAATCTGGAAGGCTTTATCTTTATTTATATAAAAATATATTACACATCATGAACGATCATTTACACATCATTTAATCTAACCAACTTCCATTGTTTATTTTTCCCCATAAGTAAGTGACCAGTAATGTCATCCATTGAATTTGAAGTGTCGATGGTTAGATGGTGGATGTAAATTGTCTGTAGTGCTATCATGCATGGATTTTATCCTCACAATCATCCACCACCCTCTTCTGTAAATGCGTACATGATGTGTATAATGATACACATGGAATATTTGTTCTTGTCCGCAACATGGTAGTGTACTTAGGCTATTCTTATCATGCTGAAGAAAGGTACAAGTTTTGTGTTTATAAAGTACACATTTTATTTTATTTTATTTTTATTATGCTCATCTTGATTTGTGAATTGGATGAAAAATGGCTGAAAATCACTATGAACATTGAAATAAATCATTTAATCTATAATAAAAGTATATCTGGTGCAAAAATGATTTTATAATCAATAAAATTCATGAATTAGTATACAGATATTGAAGATATCAAACTCTACCACACATAGTCATTTTACCACCTTTAATAAAAATATAAACATCCAATTAAAATAATCCATGAAATAAAAAAAGAATCCAATTAATTAGACTTATAAATATTCTAGTCGTAGAAGAGGATTTCCAAAGGTACAAAACATATTTTTATTTCAAAGATATTCTAATCATTCCATATATTTAATTTCATTAAATACATTCTTTATGTTTTAGTTACATTTTTCAAATATTCATAAATATAAATAACACTTGATGATTTACCTTAGTGGAAAATTATACACTCGTTACTCAAGATCATGTAATCAGAGTTATTCTAAATATTATATATACTCGCTATTTCCATAACATTTCATGTAATCAAATTATATGTATAGAAATTAAATCACAAAAACCAGGAGTTCTCTTAATAAGATTCCTAATTATATGAGGCTAAGAGAAGTCAAATAATGATGTGAAATTATTTTTAGAGGCTTCCAAAAAGAGGATGAATGATTAAATAATAAAGAATAATATACAATGACAAAGCTCAATGAAAATGAATCCATATTAATATATCTCAAAGGTTAACCCCACCATGATGTTCCCTTTGAAACATGGGTTTGTAAACCATAACTATGTGTAATGAATGATTTGGATCACCATTTGAGTTTTTTTAATAAAACAACTTATGAATTCAAGGAATGGTGGTTTTGAACCCTTTTTCACAAATCAAAAGGAGATAATTTCCCTTGAACATAAATGTGTAATCGCTCACCAAAATAGACCATGATTTTAAAAACTCACTCTTTAAAGCTCAAATTAATAATCATACAATATGGTTAAAAAATTAGGGTAGGGAAGATAAATAGTATTGTAATGCGAAATCCAATTAATGAGGTTAATGGTTTCAATGAGTTTTATAGAGATAATATAATGGGTGGGTCTTGAAGTAAAAAATGGGTATAATATAAATCTAATACCTTAATCTTTATAATTTTATTCAAAATATTTATGTTTTTAAAAGAAAACACTACAAGTTATAGTTGTTATGATTATCACTATTTTATCTATAGAAATATGGTACAAGGAAGATTATGACAAAGGGTTTATAGTGCCATTTTGGAATGATGAGAAAAAATGGGTTAATCAGACCATTAAATGAATATAAATAATCATTCAAATAAATTATAATTACAAAGAATTAATATATAAAATCAAACTATGTTATAAATCATTTTAAAATATGTTAAATTTAAAATAATCATGAAACTTTTTTAATGCCCACCAATGTATTTATTATTTTATAACTATAATTATTCCAAACTTTTATACATTTTAAAATATCTCATTAAATTAAAGATGCCTCAAATATTGGTTTAAGGGGAAATATTAGTGTAGTAATGAGACTCTCACCCACACTTAATATCACATGTCGTCCTCCAAGTGCAACAACATTTAGGAGGAGAGTATGTGATACAAAACAACTGGACTAGATTAATGGAGATAACTTGAAGAATTAATCTAAAAAAATTGAATGAAAAAATAACTCCCATATAAGGTTGATCAAAATGATTTAATGAACTCAAAATTAGATGCCCATGATATTCTATAGTAGCTGTGACTCTTGATGAAATGGAAAAATTATTCTTTGTACATGTAAATCATCACATTGAAAGGAAAAAGACACAATATATATATATATATAATGAAATAACAATATGTTATAAATATTCAATGAGGGTCCTTAGGGTAAGAAATGTTTGATACTGGTAGATCCTATTGGAAGGGGAAACTAGAATGGATGTTGGTGTTGTTGGTCCATTTCTCACATCTATGGCCATGTCTGGAAGATCTTTTCACCAACAGTTTTTGTGGTTATCGAATCATTAAAATAAAAAATCACAAAGTTGGTGGCTAGGGTTGTAAACATGGAATATAGTGATGATGGATGAGGATCCAATCTTGGAGTAGGTTCTAGTGAAAATCGATGTCCTAGGTGCTTGAAAAGAATTTCAAACATTTCCTCCATCCAATCTAGGTGGTTGTCAATGTCATCGAGGTGATGAAGGACATATGGGTTGACTAAGGGTTTCAATAGGGGATGGGAATTGGATGGTTTAGTATATGAAATGGTAGATTATGGTGGATCAACAAAATAAGTTTTGAGGGATTGAGATGTAATGTCCATTGGTGGAGGTGGTTGTGGTGGGATAGGAGTAGAAACACCCTTAGGGGTAGGTGAGTCCTCTCTTGGTGTGGCAAGTGATGGTCATGAGAACACATGTCTTCCCATTCATCAAAACTATTCCCATGTGAATACTCTTGAGATTTTTTATCTAGTAAAGATAACCTGAGTTTTAATGACGAAGAGAGGGAACAAAAATATCCAAATGGTGTTAAAACTGATTGGCATAGAACCCACTATTTCAAATACCCTAATAGATGGCGAACATGGAGAAGAAATATGAGGTGGTGAAGTAGGGGATGTCGAGGCAGTCATATCTAATTATGTAATAATGTGGCTCCAGGTTTTGGATGAACACAACACCCATTTCATCATGGTGGCGAAGAAGGATGGGACTAACGGAGTTGTGGATGAAGTTAAGGGTAGGGGAATTGATCCAGATTATCTTCTATGAGGTGGGAGTGTACCAAACACTAGGTCCAGCAAGATCCCACCACCAAAAAAGAAGGTCAGAGTAGTTAGGGTGGTTAAGGGTGGAAAAGGGTGTTGTTTGGATGTATTAGTTTTGAATTTTTACCCTAGGCCAAACACTACCATCATTAGTGTGAAAAAAATTCTTCCTAATCCAAATCAGACCAGATTCATTATGTTGGTTGGAGTCTCACAATATGTGGGCTCATAAAACTTGATGGTCAAATAAAACTCCAAAAATAAATCTCAAAAAGTAGGTGTGATAACCTGAATTGTGGAAATCAAATGTGTGTTCCTAAGCATCTCCTCGATCTCCTCCCAGTTTCCCAACTAGTTTAGGATAATGGTAAATGGGAACTGACTACTAAACTTAATTTTCAATTGTTAAAATCCCTTTAGTCAGTCTTCTGTTGGATGATGATAATAAAAAATATGATAGGGGTATGTCTAATGTTGGGAGGCTTCCAAAATTGGCTATAGTGGTGGAAGTCCTTCTAGTGTAGATGTCTCTGAGGTTGTGGAAGCTGGTGAGGGTGTCACGATAGCTATAAATGGTGTCACTATGTCTACTGGAGTGGGTGTCTCATAAGGTTTAGTTGCATTTCTAGATGTTGGGGAATCTATGTGGCTAGGTTCTACTATGGAAGATAACATATCCAATACCAATGGATTATAATATCCATGGAATTCGGGTATGAAATCAGGATTTCAATCGTAAAAGAATATCGTGGTATCTCCACATTAACCCAGCATAGTGAAGACTACTCCTCCTCGGTATAGGGAATGAGACTCTTCCCCTAAGATCAACATACATTAGATATTATCTAAAAAAATATAATAAAAAATTTAAAAATGAAAAATCATAAAAAATTATAATCTGAAATGTACACCATGTGTAAATCTAGAGTAAACTATGTGTAGTTTGCTCAGGATGTCAACTGATGTTTTCTAGATACACACACCGAGTGGTCTGGTGTTTAGCTATATCAAAGGACATTTTGTATAGATGGGAAACACGTAATTTCTATGGAAATGTTTAGCTTGGCTTAATTCAATTGTGACACAACCTCTTATATGTGGGGAAGATATAAGAGTACACGGTGTTTACCAAATGCACTTTCCATTTGTGGGAGCATGGGAATCCAGTCAATGTGTATTCCCTAACATGACCTTGCAATCAATGAAATGGTAAATATAATGTACTGAGCGCACATGTCATGTTATGGTACAAGGGTATTCTGGCTGTGTGGGATCAATGTCATGGGGCCTTCAAAGCTGAGAAGATGCATCTATACATAATATGTACTGAATACACAGACAGTTTGTTTTCAAACATAAACTAGAAAAAGAATTTCCTTATACATGTAATACACGAGATGCTTTATTCATTCATGTACTCATACTATAAGTTTCTACCAGGTACCTCCCTGATCTAAAAATCACCCAAATGCATTATAAAAATTAAATTAAAGGAGAAATAACAACTTACATGGATTAATAACTAAATGAGAAAAAATTCATGGCCCAAATTTCATCAAAATAAATGATTAGGGAAAGGTGTCAAGAAATATATGGTTGAATCTATGAGAAACGAGGATAGGCATGGCCAGATGTTGGCTTAGGGATTATGGATTTTAATGTTGGGACACATGGAATGTATAAAATTGTACACACCGTGCTTGTAAATCTATATTTTTGTATATTAATCAATATTTTAAATATGAGGTTATTATTATAAAAAAATTATTAGTTAAAACTTAAAATTAAAAATAAATTAATATAAATATAAAAAAATAAACTTGTACACGTATTATATTAGATAAATATACTTCATGGGTTGTAAAATTAAAAAAAGGGAACTAAAAAACATATTCTGGTGCTTGTCACCATTTATACCATCGACCAAATCGATTCTTGTTCAGACCCTCACCCATTAGACAAAATTTTGCAGTACTAAAAATATTATTATACTTTTATATTATATAAATAGTTTAAATAGTACGTCATGAAATAAAAAATTCAGAACATGTAGTATAAATTATTAAATATTGGGGTGACGTAGGAAGATTATAAAAATTCCATCTTTGGTAGTTAGAAACTTAGTTTATGATTGTTCCAATAAAAAAATATCACCCTTAGGTGATTTCATATTTTTAAAATAGTTTTAAATTATTAATGAAAATAAGATACATAGAACACACAAAATATACATAAATAAATGACATGTGGTTTTATTTTAGTGAAAAATGATGGAACTGAGTCAGCTGTACAGATTTGAACCCGGGTCAATTAAACTATGGGGTACAACCCTGCTAGCTGATTTAGAACAACCCTCAATTTTAATTCATTTTGAAATGGTTTTATCATTTCTAAAAATACCACACACAACATATAAGATAAAATACGGTAAAAAGAATGAATCATATGCCCATGGAGGGTTTAGACGTATTCAAACTGGTGATAGTTTGGATACACTCCCTCAACCATTCCATTAGTACGAACTCCATTCTAGTTTATTGACACAATAATTTTTTCTCACATAATTTAATATTTAATATAAACCAAATAGAATGGTACATACCATGTATATTGTTATAGACAATGTGTAACCAAATTTTCTCATGTATAAGTAGTATATTTCAGGGAACATTAGAGAAAGGTGTGTATATGTTGTTTGATATATAATTATACACTATGTAGTTATTAAAAATAGAAGTGATAGATAGAGGAAGCAAGAAGTTATGGGTTTCCACCTATAAAGAGACTTTGTTTTTTTATTTGGGTCATCCTGAGAAAGGGTAATTACCTATAATCTAAAGGGGGGTATGGACTCTGATGAGGGAACCACCACATGTGGCTTGTGCCATCTTCTTGTAGTAGTATTTCTTGACATTCAGGTGGTATGGGTGATGGGTTGCAGAAACCGTTCTCCATGGCTAATAAATGTTGAATGTTGACTGGTGCATTTATGGGATCATATATGTCCTCCACCTCTTTGGGTTCCAACTTCGATATACTGAAACCTAAAAATGATTATAGAAATCTACCTAAGAATGTAAGAAGTCAAATGAGGGTTCAGAAAAAAATTATTGATCAAATTCATTATTAACATGACATCATTTGTTCCAATATTATAATATTTGGTTTTCAAAATCATTTCCATAAATTTTTAATGCATAAAAATTAGAGCCCATATCATAACATGATTCCTTAATTGAAATATAATAAGAACACCCAAATCCATACTCAACAAAACTATCCGTATTGGAAATTATCTTAGAAAGTCGCTCTACCATATTTTCAAGTCATCCTATCATTTCTGTATGGTTCAACTAGTGTGTGGTAATGGTTTCCATCAACTATAGAAATTTATTAGTATTATAAAAAAATGGATTCATAAAAGAATAATAAATGCATGGGTTGAAGGATGTACATGGTTATACCTCACACTGAAACCCATCATTATATACATATAATACTCTTTTACAGAAAAATATAACATTGTTGGATCATACAGATATAAATCCTACCAAGGAATTATATACCAAAATCATGTTGAATAAATATGAATGGGTATGTGGGGTTGAGGGTTCCAATAAAAGAATGAATAAATGAAAAATAAAAGACTTGGAAAACCAATCTAGACATAGACTCACGCTGCTAATTTATAAACATACCTAAAAATGGATATAGAATTTGACTAAGCTAGTTGTTAGGCATGGAATATTGAATTCCCTTCTTAACTGGATTACTGGGTAGCTAGCAGATGTCAAAGTCGATCCCATAGTGAAAGAGAAGAAAAGAAGTGGAAGATGCAGGTTAATAAGATTCATCCAATTTTCCAGAAAAATGAATCTTGATGAATAATGGATTAATGCATGAAACAATATATTGAAAATAGTTAAATTCAAAAAAGGAAAATAAAAATAGGTAAAAAAGACATGATACAATTTCAAAATGATTTTATTTTAATTAAAAAGTTGTTATTTAAGATTAAAACCCTTAATAAAAAAGGTTTACCATGAGGTTTCAATTATATTTTCATTTCCCTATGGCTGTGGTTTTTTCCACTGTAACTCCTTTAGACTTCACCATTGGTTTCCTTATTGGTCTAATATGATACCATAAGAAAATTTGGTATTAAATCATTAATGATTGTATAAAATAATTATCATAATGATTGTAAAAATATCAGAATTTCTATTATAATGTACCCATAATTTATTAGAAACCCAATCATGAGGAACTCACCCTCTTATGATCATCATCATGTTGTATATATAGAGTTGAAACTCAATCCCCACCAAGGATATGATAGAGTAAGGGGGGATGGATGAATTTCATACTATAATAAATAATAAAATAGAGATGAAACACTATGGAAATCGAGGGAAGATCACGTTGGTGAAGTTGAAGCACCTCCCCCTCGAATGTCCAACCCAAAACATAGAGGTCAACCTCTCCATTAATAGAAAAATATATTACATGGTATGTACTATGAAGTGAGCACCATATGATAGGTTCAACCTTCAGTGCTTTGTTTTATCCTCTGGTAGGTGACTGGCCACACCATCCATTGAATTTGAAGAATCAAGTGTTGGTTGGTGGAGGTTTACAGAATTTAGTGCCATTGTACACGTCATTTATCCTCTCTATCAGAAACCAATAGTTTCTAGAAGGGATTAAATGATGTTTGGAGTTAAGTATATGGAATTTCTGTTTTGTTCAGCAACATGGGAATGTGCTTGGGATGGACGAGTTATTCCAGGGAAAGGTACACTACCTGTGTTTGTAAATTGCACACCATATATAATTCTATTTTTTCTCTGGTCATCCCTGGTTATTTTTATTTCAGGGATAACTCCCAAAATTCACTATGAAATCCAAAATAAATCATTATATCCATAAAAATTGTATATCTATTGAAAAAATGTTATTATAATCAATAATGTGCATGAATTCTTATACATCTATCACGCACATCGGTATGTTATATTGTGTGATTTCTATTCTTATGACTACTATAGATCAACCTCTTAATAGCACTAGAAAAAAGAATTAACAGTGACATAAATATTGTTTTCCTAAGTGTCGTTAAAATGGCGCCACCTTTATCAACACTAAAATCCACTGATAAAGGTGGCCCCTTATCAACACTAGTGTATAATTGATGAAAGGGACCCCTTTATTAGTAATTTTTTAGCACAGATAAATTACCCCTTTAGCAGTTCATTTCTAGCACTGATAAAGTGAAATTTTATTAATACTATAAATTGACTTGATAAAGGTTATATTGTTATAATGTGATGTTAAAATCAGAGAACACTATAGTTGTAAATTCGGGTTTATGGAAATTATAAAAATTAATTTAAATAAAAATTATATAAAAAATAAAATAAATAAATATTATACTATAAATATTTAAGAATTATTTCATATAATTACAATAGAATGTAAAATTTAACAAAAAAATTTATTAACCTTAATGGTTTCATTGGCTTTTGGCACCTGATCCCTTCTAAAAAAAGCCGATCATGGTATAAGTCACCAAAAAAACCACTCCAATTTAAGGAAAATAATTCACCTGTATAATAAATAATTTTTTTATGCTAGTAATATTAAAAATAAAAAACATTAAACATAAATATGAATCTATATATTAATAAAATGTCATTTTTAAACTATGACCACACAACTTGAGTCATACCAATCACATAGTGTATCATATTGAGGTGTAGCTAATTCCTACTTATCATAAATGACTTTTGGATTGTTTTCATAATGTATCAAAACAACTCAAATGTGTTTTCTCATTTTTTATTATTTGAGGTGTGTTTGAACTAAAATGTAAATTTTAAACTGATAACATACACTTTAAATCACATCGGGCACACAGCGTATTAGATTGAGGGGTGGATGATTCCAATATCTCACAAAATGGTTTAAGGATCATAATCCTAATGTATAAAAACAATAAAAATATTTTTGATCTATTTTGAGTATGTGACTTGTGTTTTTAACTAAAAAGTCAATTTAAAATGAAAACACACTTTGAGTCATATCAAGCACATAATGTGTCGGATTCATTCACTATCGATTCCTACACTCTAAAAATTAATTAAGGAACATGGAATTAACATATCAAAATAATATGAATTAATTTTCTTGGTTTTGATTATTCAATGTTTTTTTTTTCTAAAATTCCATTCTAAACTAAACACATGCAGTAAGAGTCATACCCATCACATCGTGTACCATTTTGATATGAGGCTGATTCTTACTTATCCAAAATGATTTATGAATCATTTTCTTATTGTATAAATACAATAAAATAATGTTTTCATGGTTTTCTATGAGTAACACATGTTTTTAATTAAAATGTAAATTTTAAACATATAATAGATATTCTGAGTCATACGAGGAACATCGTGTATTAGATTGACATGTTTCTATTTTATACACAACAAAAATGACTTTTGTATAATTTATGAAACTATCAAAATATTATGAATGTGTTTTTTTTGTTTTTCATTTGTGATATGTGTTTTGAAATAAAATGTTAATTTTAATGGATAATATACACTTGGATTAATATATTTCACATCATGTGTCAAATTGATGTGAGGATGATTCCAATATATGAAAAATAAAATAAAGATAATTTTATTGAAGATTATAAAAAATATGATTTTTTCTCATTTTATAGTATCTTATGAGTTATTTTTACTAAAATTTCATCTTAAATAGAAAACACAACCTTTGAGTCATACTGGTCTCATCATGTGTTGATTTTATTTGAGAATGATTCATATACATCAAAAATTACTTATGAATTTTTTTGCCTAATGTATTAAGACAATTAGAGTGCTTTTACTCAGTTTTCAGTGAGTGACCTGCATTTTTGTTCTAAAATGTCAATTATAAACTGATAACATATAATTTGAGTCATAGTAACACTATGAATCATATTTAGGTGTGGATTATTCATACATGTCACAAATTAATTATTTACAATTTCCCTAAAATATCAAAAAAATATGAATGTGTTCACTTAGGTTAGAGTATGTGAAATATGTTTTGAATTAAAATGTCAATTTTAATTAAAAACACACTTTGATTCATACCAATCATACTATCAATTGGATTTATGAGCACTTGATTTATATATGTCAAAAATTTACTTTGGTATTATTTTACTAATTTATCCAAACAATATGAATGTGTTTGATCATTTTCTAGAATGTAACTTTCCTTTTTTATTAAAATTTAAATTGACACTGAAAACAAAAACATTGAGAAATACCAGTCACATCATTTGTCATTTTGACATGATATTGATTACTACATGAAAAAATGACTTTGAATCACTTTACTAAATTATTAAGAAAAAAAGTGTGTTTTCTCAGTTTTTAGTGAGTGACACAATTTTGAACTAAAATGACAATATTAATAAAATTGCATACACTATGAGACATACCAGGAAACCTCTGTATCATATTTAAGTAATAATTATTCCTTAATATTAAAAATGATTATTGATTGTTTTATTAATATATCAAAACAAAATGAATTTGTTTCCCCGGTTTTGATTATGTCACTTATATTTTGAACTAAAAGGTTCAATTTTAAATAAAACACACACATTAACTAATACTGGTTACTCTATTTCTCGGATTGACATGTGGTTGATTCCTACACATAAAAAATGACTTAATAATAATTTTTCTAAATTATCAAAACTATATTAATGTTATTATTTGTTTTTATTGTGTCCCATGTATTTTTAACTACTATTTCATTTTAATATTAAAACACGCACTTTGAGTCATAACAGTCACATTGTGTGTTAGTTTTACGTGAGACAAATTCTTACTTGTAAAAAATGACTTATTAATCATTTTAATAAAGTATAAAGACAATAAAAGTATGATTTCTTTGTTTTTAATGTGTGAAAAAATTTTGAACTAAAATGTCAACTTTAACATCAGAACAGACACTTTGAGTCATACAGATCACACTGTGTATTAGATTGAGGTGAGGCTGATTCAGACATGTAAAAAATGACTTATGGATTTCTTTACTAATGTATAAAAACAATCATAATGTGTTTGTTCTATTTTGCGCATGTGATATGTGTTTTGAACTAAAAGGTCAATTTATGTAAAAAGACACACATGGAATCATACTAGTCACACCATGCCTCGCATTGACATGATGTTAATTATTATAAGTCAACAAATGACTTAAGGATAATAATCATGAAGTATAAAAACAATTAAAATGTTTTTTTGCTTTATTTTTACTATGCCATGTGTCTTTTTTTACTCAAAACTCTATTTAAACCCAAAACACCAACTTTGAGTCACGCAGTTCACATCATGTGTTAGCTTGATATCAGATTTATTCCTACACATAAAAATAACTTCTTAATCATTTTCTATAATTATCAAGATAATACAAGAAGTATTCTTTGTTTTCAATGATCAACCCATGTTTTGATCTAAAATTCCAATTTTTAACTCATAAAATATACTTTGAGTCATACTAGGAACATTGTGTAACAAATTGAGGTGAGGATCATTACTACACATAAATATTATTTATATATCACTATCCTAAGGTAAAAAAAATCCAAATTCCTTTTTTTATGAGTATGTCATGTGTGTTTTGAAGAAAAATTGGAATTTAAATAAGAACACACTTTGAGTCATATTGGTCACACCATGAATTGGATTGATGCGAGGGTAATTCATATATAAAAAAATGAATTAAGGATAATTTTATTAAATCATCAAAACTATATTAATTTTTTTTCATTATTTTCATTATGTAATGTTTCTTTTTAATTAAAATTTCAATTTAAACTGAAAACACACACTTTGAGTCATACCGGTCAAATCATGTGTGATTTGGATGTGAAACTGATTCTTTCAAGTCCAAAATAACATAGGAATAATTTTCATAATGTTTCAAGACAATAGAATCATGTTTTATTGGTTTTTAGTGAGTGACATACATTATGAACTAAAATATCAATTTTAAACTGATAACATACAGTTTGAGTCATTCTGAACTCATGAAGTATCAAATTGGGGGGCATCTAATTTCTACACAACCAAAATAATATATAGGTTATTTTAAATAATTATTAAAACAATTCAAATTATTTCTCCCATTTTTGATTACGTGAATTGTTTTTTGAACAAAAATGTCAATTTTTAATAAAAATTCACTTTGAGTCATATTAGTGAAATCATTTGTTGGACTAATGTGTGATTGATTCATACATATCCAAAATGACTTAAGGATCATTTTAGTAATGTTTTAAATACTATAAATTTGTTTTCTCTATTTTTATTATGTCACATTTCTTTTTTACTAAAATGTTAATTTAAACATAAAATATTCACTTTGATTTATATTGATCACATCATCTGTCAGTTTGATGTGATATTGATTCATAAAAATCAAGATTTACATATAAATCATTTTACAAAATTAGCAAGTCAATATGACTGGTTTTCCTCTACTTCAAATGAGTGAAACATGTTTTAAACTAAAGTTTGAATTTTAAACAGAAAATTGACTCTTTGAGCCATACTGGGAAAAGTTTGTATCATATTCAGGTGATGATAATTTATACTTGTCAAAAATTGCTTATGGATTGTTTTACTATAGTATAAAATAATATAAATTTTTTTTCTTGGTTTTGAGTATATGATAATAGTTTTGAAATAAAATATCTATTACAAATTTAAAAGATACACTTATAATCATACTAATAACCTTGTGTATCATAATTAGGTACTGATGATTGAGGTGTGTCTAATTCGTACCACATTCAAGACAGTGTTCAAAATTTATCCTTTTAGAATTCACACTTTTCAATTTAACTATTTCAAAATCCGCTGATATATTCAACAATATGATTCACTTTACATTTCATGCAGTATGTGGTTTCCTCTTCCATTTGAAAGGAACATGTTCACTTTTTTATGGATTATTGCTGTTATTTGAAATAAATGTTTTAATTCTCAAAATATCTGTGAAAAAAGTGAAGAAGTATCAGACCTAAATGATAAGTAAAATTACATAAAACTAGTAGATAAAATGATTAAAAAATTCACTAAGTAGTTGGAATTAATATTTTCATGATCTCTATATTCTTCCATGACCCATTTCTTAATCACTATTTCCTTAGTTTAAGCCTAGAAGACCAATATTTGAAGATCATAAGTAGCTTCTAACATGTTACTAGATTTTTAATATCAGGCACAACATGTATTGGGTTGATGTACAATTAATTCCTACATGTAAGCAATTACTTATGATTTTTTCCTAAATTATCAAGACAATCTGAATGGGTTTTATTTATTTTGACTATTTGTGATATGTTTTTACATAAAATGTCAATTTTAAACTAAGAAAAAAAACTTTGAGTCATACTTGGAATACCTAGTATCATATTGATGTGGGGTTGATTTTTATTCATCACATTTTGTATTTTTATTCTAAAATGCATTCATGATTTTTTTTATCGAAAAATAATGTTGTCTTGTAACCCATAATGTTGAATGTATTATATAATAAAAACAACATGACATAATCATGACTGCATCATCCATGTTGAGTGAATGATCTTTTTCAAAATTTACAAAATAAGTATCATAAAAAATTACAATAGAAATTAACTAAAAAGGAAATAAAATTTTCTTAAAATTTACTAAATAAGTAGTAGGAAATGTCATATGTATGAATTAAGAATACAATCATACACCATGTATTATTTCCATTTTATTCTAAACAAATCTATATCCTATTAGGGATACGAAAAATTCAATAGTCTTGGTAGTACTAGAAAATTATAAATAAACAATATACTAAAAAATATTTTGAATTAAATTTTAATTATAATTGGAAATACAACTTCAAGGATCCATGATTTTTTAATGAATACAACATCTTTAAAAAAATAAAACACAATAACCATAATTTATTCTGTTAGTTTTTTTCTAGGCACTGAAGAATCATTGATAAAAATAAGTAATTTATTTTTGTCTAAGTTTCTATTAAATAAGGTTATTATATAATTATAGATTTCTAATTGTCAATAGGCTTCTTATGGTCTTGGAATTTCTACATTCCATGATTTTGATGTTATTTTAAAACTAGCATTTTTTAACATAATTTTTATTAAAACATAATATTAAATTCATAACGAGTAGTTTATTTATAAATAATGGATGTAGTGTATTAAAAAATAATTTAATTTCATCTTGTGTGGTTATTTTATTGGGTATCCATGAATTTAATCTTGAAAATAAATATTTGGATTATTCAAAATGATTGAAATGAGTAAAAAATGCATCAAAAAGTGAAATAAATAATGAAAGGAATTAAATTACAATTTACACGATTAAATTGTAGCATTTTACCCCGATAACATGGGTTTTAATAAGGTCCTATCATTTTTAAATATTATTCAAATTATTATGGCAATTGTTTCACTATTACTTCATAATTCGTTGGTTCTAATGAGAATTATTGTGTATAAGTGATGTGGGTACTTATGAGACCAAATTAATATTCATGATGTTTTTCCTGCAAATGGTACTGATATATAAGAAATATAAACATTATGAATATAATATAGTCAAAATTAAAATAGTAGATCAACTATTAGAATAACAAATAATGAAAACAAACATCATGTATACATCTATATCTAAGACTCCTAGTCATTCATAACAAAGGATTTCATTTACATTCTCAATACTAATATAGTCTATAATTTCATCTCAATACATATGTTCCTAAAGATCAATTATTTTTATATCACCACTTTCTAATGTTATATCCAGACCAACCTTTAATGTTAGTAAATATGGAAGATAAATAGCAGGTTTAACTGTACCTTGTGAAGATCATTTCAATTAGTTATTTAATCATGTAGTTCATTTTGATTCAAATTTCCCTTTACCCTTTCCCTTTATCTTTATATAATAACATTATTTATATTAGTCTATTATCATCAATTTAGAAATAATTTTTTATAAAAAATAAATTATATAAAAGTACATCGTTTTCAAAAAAAATTATAAGATCAAATGTACATGATATGAAAGTTATAATAGAATGATCTACTGTATGAATGTCTACATCACCAAGTGGAACATGTAGCTCAATGCTCGGCTCATGATATAGGTAAATCCTCACTCTTACATGATCTCTTTAATATTTTCTATTGTATAGAATATCTCCTTGGATATTGTACATGGTAACTCTCACAATAAAGTAACGAGTGGGTGTTAATATTTATAAATCACCATTATTTTCACCCTATAGAATATTAGTATAGGAAATGTATCAATGCCTATGTAGTATAGAATATATTTAGAAAATTATGATAATATTGATTACCTCTTCTAAGAAATCCCATTGATGGTAATGTTTCACCTCAATGCTGGTAGTAGGGGAGTGTAGGGCCCTTCATGTTGTGGTAATTATTGTGTTTTTATTCTCTTTGATTCCAACCCATAACGTTTTCTAAATAACTTAGACTTCCAATTATGGTTTTCTACTATTTTATCAAATAATTTTTGTATCTATTTGGTTTTCTAATCATTTTCTCACTTTTTATATATTTTATAAAAATATGTTTGGGGTGACATTGCAAAACCTGCACCTCTGACACAGACATAATATTATGGCTACTTCAAGAAAACTAATAGTAGTGGTTCATCATGCATATATAATGATTATTCATGTATCTATGTTAGATAAAACTATTAAAAAGTAATCATTGTTATATAATACCGATTCAAAGAATATTTTTTTTATTTCACACTTACACATGATTCCCACGTTTTTTTTCATCTACTAGTTTCTCATATTTATTGGCACTTGTTTCCTTACATAACACATGATATGGGATTGGAGTGGATTTGGATTTCAATCCATCAATCTATATAAAAAAATAAAAAAAAAATTATGCTTTTATTTCACACCACATAAAATTTTACTATATATTAAAAATACCATTTGTTATCAAGTGAATTATACCCCATCCTTAATCTATGGTAGAGGTATGATGGTTTTGTTACACGATGATTATTTTTAGAACTATATTTATTGTTTCTAAATTAACAATTATTAATCAATGTGATTAATGAATATATTTTCAAGAAATGTATTACCAGTCCCAATGTACCCAAAAAGATGTCTCCTCAAAATGACCAATAAATACATCCCATTATTGTTCTTTTATCAAGAGTGTATACATATGTGGTGGTTGGTGCTTTATTTTCCCTTCAACATCTTTGAAATTATACTTCACCTAATTTTTTGAAATCTTCTGTGATTATTTGTTGTGATTTTTGATACAAATTTTATTTGGTATTCATATATTAAAATACAATATTCAAGGGATTATAATGTTAAAATCAATGTTCCATTATTATTTTTTAGTTAAATAAAGAAATTATTTAAAATGATGCTAACTATTTCTCATCTAAAAATAGTGTCTTAATTGAGGGAACACCACTATGACAAGAATCTACATCAATCAATAAGTTCATTTTAGTGGTGATCCCAATGTAACTACTAAATATGGCCTTGATGGGGTTAATAGGTTGGTCATGTGAATTCCATCCATCCTCGAATTTGATACCTCTATTTCACACCTTAATAATTTTTTCTAACACCACCATGCAATGACGATCCTATTTTTTTGGGACATGGGCTTTTCAACATCTACAATTTACTTCAATTTAACATCATCAATATACTATTCTTATGGATTTATCACATCCTCATGTGTAGAATCATTTTGTTCCTCTATATTGGGATCACCAATCTACGAGAAACCTATTGTTCCTTGATATTGGGATAATCGACATGTGCATAAGTCATTATCTATAGAAGTGGTTGAAAATTTAATTTATATTACATAAATAATGAATTGAATATATAATAATATGTGTTAATGAAATGTATATTAAAAAATATAACCTGATTATTGAACTCTTATTTTAAATGTTGAAGGTATTTAACCACTTTTTCAATTATAAAAATCCTCTCATTATGGTCTTATTTGAAATATGAGATCCTATATACATTAGGAACACTATGAAATTATTATGACATACCAAAGAAAGGGTCATCTTAGCTGAATTGAAATCTTACCATTTAGAGGTTTTGATCACTAAAAAAACAATTGACCACTCTTAGTTTTTAGGATCTTGATCATAAAATACATATACTTCCTATGATGATATTATAAATGGATTTTCTTTGTAAACCTGAGCTGTTCTAAATAAAATTCATAGTTTTTATTTAATTAAATGTCTTATGGTTATAGAAAATGCATGCACGTATTTAGTTTTATTATACCCAATTAGATTTAGATGAATGTTAAATATCATTACAATTGATTATATAGTCATTGAACAATGATCAATTGAATAGAATAAATATAGGGTTTTCGACTAATAATTTTGACATGGATAAAGAAAGTAATGTCCCCAACCAGTAGGATCGTACCTTTAGAATACCATTTTTCAAAGATTATATGGGAGATATAATTTCTGGGTTATACCTTTAATTGTACCAATCTGATATCCAACAACTTAAGAATGAGAAAATCAATTTACGGGAGTCGGTCAATCTCATCAAGATCACAACCCAAACCTTGTTTGTCGAACAAACCCATGAAAGAAACACCATAAGAAACATCAATATAAGGGTGTATTATTTTTTATTAAATGGATATGTATCAATACAATAGAAATAACTATATGTACAATATTTTTTATTGAATAATGAATATATTTTAATCATAATCATATTTGTCAGAAAATGAGTTTTAAAAGAAAAAATTGTGTTTTTGGTCAAAATTAAAATTCAAAATATGAATTTATGAGTTAATGGATTTTAAAAATAAATAAAAATTTATTATAAAAATTTATTATTAAATAATATTTTCCAAATATAAATTATTATATAATTTTTATGAAGTCAAACGTATTTTTTATAAGGGATCAGAAAAATTTTATTGTCAAAAAACCCGTCATTTTCAATAAATGAAATATTTTATTTTAAAAGAGAAAATTCACATATTGAGAAAATTATTTAGATAAAATTATTTTTAATTTTGGAATCAGTATGTCTAAATTATCTAACAGTTAATTTTTCATAATTTTCTCAAATAGTCGAATTTCCCGGTGCAAATTAAATTCTATAAAAATATACCTTTTGTTTTATGACATTAAAATGACCCAAAAGTGATGTAATAAGTACAATAAATAGTACCCATGACAAATATATGTTTTTCTTTAAAATAAGTTTATTTTATTTATTTTTTAAAGTAATTATTAATCCTCCATGAGTTATAATCTATTTTACGATTTTAAAATAATTTCATTAAGAGTGTGACTCACAACCACATAACTAATGGAAATATTTTAACAATTATGGACCTTAGAAATATTAAATATTATAAACAAATCCCATTTGGGAGAAACCATTATAAAAACCCATGGTATGTTTTGTGGTTTTGGATATTTTATTTTGTAGAGTCCGAAACCTAGATAATAAAGAAATATCTATCGTTTCCTATATAAACGTAGTCGATCCCCAATTTCACTTCACTAAAACTCCTTGGAACACGTCCACACTCTACCCTCCACTCCCTATATCCCTCCCAAGGTTCCCCCAAATTATCAATAAGCCTCTCTCATGACTTTTGAGTCACACATTCTAGTAAGGGTTTTTTCTTTTTCTCACCTTTCTTCATGTTTCTTTTCTATGTTATAAATTTATTTCCAATTCCTTATGTTTTGAAATGTCCTTCCATATCCCTATTAATTTATATTTCATATATTAGTGGTTATACTCATTTCTTTCTCATTAATCCATTTTATTAATTTTTTTGTCACAACATTATGTTTTCAAAATTATACGGAAATTTTCCATTTTAAAATAATTGTGTTGTGAATACCATGTCCATTTTCTATTAAGGGTTTTCACATTCATAAAAATATACTACATTAACATGGAACATTCATTATTTGTTCCACAATCCTTGATCAATGAATAATTTATGATGATGAATGAATCCATGTTGATTGATCTATGTGGCACACTTAAGCATGATAATGAAATGAATGTGAAGGGTGCGACCAGAATTATATACTGCCCCCAATGCATTGGGTAATAGTTAGTATCATGATATGTAATTTTGGTATATGGGGTTTACAATATTCCTTTATGGTATGTTTTCTACCATGATTTCATGGTAGGATTATCCTTGAACTATGTTTGTGATGCAGTGTTTTATGTTGTTGCCACATTTCCCATGTTATAATTATCATGATCTCTAATTATTTGTTATTTACATTCCTTTTATTCTCCATTGATATGCCTATTTTCTAACAAACTTTTTCTTATTTATGTAATTCCTTGTTTATTACCTTACTGGTCTTTATAGATCACCCTTTTCTTATGTATGTCCACAGGTTATCCCATAAATTGTTAAGTACAGAGGAACTTTTTGATCATGTTCAAGAAGATTTCAATAAAGATGTTTTCTTTCATGTTTGAAGCTGTTATGTAATGTCCTTAATTTTCCAAATACACTATACCTCATGAAATTATGATATGTATTAGGTGTGATTTTATTTAATAAATCATGTTGTAACGTGAAATAAATATTTAGGTTTTTATAGTTGGAATCAGAGGTTTTGTTTAGTTATTTTTTTGGATTTGTATTAAGAAACATGAGTTAAATCCTTAGAGATAAGAATAATATAAGAAAACATACCTATATTTTGTTTATTATTTTAAGGGGTTTATCTAGAAAATAATTCCATGTATGGATACATCAATTTGACGTGGTTATGGAATAGATGTACCAAGTGGTAAAAACTCTGACATGATGTTTTAAGCCTGACTCGGGGTAATCTGCTCCACAAAAATGGGCCTCACTGTGCACCTAGTTTGACACTCCTAGGGGATATGCATTTGTAAATTAATATGTTCATTACAAAATATAATTAAGGGATCAAGAAAAAAATCCCTTGAGAATATCTGTTAGGAAATAGATCATGGATAACATAGATGTAATCCTATAAACTAATAAGCTGGAGAGATAAATGTAATTTATAATTTATCTATTTAATGTCATTTTAATAATCTTTATTTGTTAAATTTTCTAAAATACGCAAAACTAAATTTCCCTTTATTTTTACTAATGGCCAATAATAGGAGGAATCGGGTTACCCACTGATGTCAAGGGAAATGCGAGGACTGTCCCAATGAGATGCCCAAAATGACAAGAGAGGAAATCATAAACATTGTCATAATAGTCTCTCGGCTAACTCAAGATATAAATATAACCTTGGATCATGAGAATAAGCCTAATCCTCTAAGATAGAACAAGCTACTCTCGACAGCTGCCTGCAATAAATACAACATACTTTCAATGGATCATCTGATCCATTAATCAGAGTACATTGGTTCAACTCCATTGATAAGATCATCCCAAACATTCAATTTTATGAACAAAAGATTGTTATTCTAGATATTTATCATATATAAGTAGAAGCCAATCAATTGTTGAAATTGATCAAGAATATGAATCTTAAGTAAGAGATGAAAACAATTTAGTTGAAGGAATTCTAGAAAAAAAATCAATAAATATTTTACTCACAATCTCCATCTTCAAATAGAAATGTATTTACATAAAAATAAGCAAAAAGAAAAAAATATATATCGGGGAGTATGAGGAAAACTTCACAATGCTTGAGTGATAGGCCTCCAACACTGTCGTTACCCCCAAATATATGTTTGACCACTACTTTAGTGAGTTAAATCCTAGTCTAAGAAATGATATGGCGATCGAAGACTTTGATAACTATGAGGAAATTGTTTGATGTTCCATCAAATTCGAAATGGATATCGAAGAATACCAATGTTATTTTGTGGATAGGAAGTGGAAATTTGAATTTAATTATTAAAGTATGATGGATAAATTCAATAGTGCTAAGAAATTTCTACATCCCACTTGTCAAATTTGTTGAAATAAGCACCCCAGAAATTGCATAAGGGGAACACCGAAATGCTTTAGTTGCAAAAGAGAAGGGAACGTGGAAAATGATTGCTGGCTGGAGAAAACAACCAATGTGAAAAAGGAAATGAATGCTCTTGTTAACCCTTCACATGTTTTTCTCCACGTCTACTGCAAGTAACCATGGTCCTTTTTGAACCAGTGCACTAAGCTATGTGTTTTCAGAGGAAACCTAAAACTTCTGAGGTAGTAAGGGAGATATTTTTCAACCACATCCACTGAGGTGGATCCCGACAATGAAGTTGTGACAAGTACAGAAGTTAATAATTAAATAATGGAGAATTTACATTTTTATATTATTTCTATGCATTCCTTCATATCATGAATTTTTAGTATAATTAATCTACCACCACCACAAATAATGGAAGTAGATATGTCAGTGAAAACCAAAAATGGGGCTATTATTTCCTCTTAAATATATAACTCCTCCCATATCAATATTTTCAGGTTGAAAATATGGTTGAAAAATTTCATACTCCCTTCGGTCGAATTTTAGGAAATTATGGGCATGGATTAGCTTTCCCAATACAGAGAAAACATAAATTAATGCAATAAATAAATCACTCTATGTATAATGAATCGACCCATGATTCTATACATGTGAAAATTTGAGGATAAATCTTGTTTAGATCCGTAATCTCAAGCATGGATATTACTTCACTATGAGCATGTGGATATTTCTAAAATGATTGATTTTAATGAAATAAACATCCTCAATATCCCCTAGGGTGTTAGTCATGTGGTTCACTGGTTGTGCCTTTTTTATTTATGGGGGAACTGGCACAGGCTTGAGTCCCACCAGGATCAAACACTATTCAAATTTTGAACAGAGATATTCAATTCCATTGCCTGGCTAGGGAACTAGTATCTCCCTAGGTTTGTGGAGCCACCAAACGAGTAAAGAGTGGGAATTAAGTTACATCAACATTTTTCACGTATGACTTAGACCGGTTGGTAAGGAATACTTAAGTGAATCTAGGTAATATGAGATCAAATCCAGGTGGAGGCATATTTCCGGGGCACTGTAGCAGTACTATAGTAGGTACTATTGTAGTACTATAGCGGGAACTGTAACTGGTTTTGTTTGGAACTGTAGAATCCAGGACTATTCCCCCATTTGGGCCTTTGAGCCACCAATTTCGTCCTTAAGTAATTTAAGGCCTTTGGGCCACCCATGACTTTGGGTCAGTATGGCCTTCGGGCCACGTCAAGGAATTAATGCCACCTTAAGTGCTGATAAAAACTAGACAACCTACAATGTACAAGCTCTATAAGGTGGTTGATCAAGGATCTTTCACCACAGCATAAGCTAAACAGATTGCAAGAATGAGAGGGTATGACGCCTTCCATCTGGACAAGAATGTGCATGAATGGGAAAGCCTATCCTAACAGTCATGCACTGGTGGAGAGATGATTTCATGATGAAGATGCTATGGATGATCAGTTTAAGTAGTTAGTTTGGGTTTTATGTAATATTTAATGCCTACGGGTGATAAATTACTCTAAGTCCTACGAGCCATGTAATAATTACACCTAAGGGCCCTGTAAGGGTTTCAACTCACCACTGGGAAGGTGGATTACCAGAAATAAATAAAAAATGTAGGCCTTCGGGCCATTGGAGGAAAACCCTCATTGAAATTCCTATTATGAGGGGATACACTGATATGTTTCATAAGTAATTGTCTAGTCTATCTTCTAGCTGATAGGTTTAGGTTTCAATGGATCTTATACCATGGGAATTTATAATATCCAAGACTCTGTATAAGATGGTTTTTGAGGAAATTGAGGACCTAAAGAAACCACTACATAATATTATAGATAAAGGGTTTATGAGCCCAAGTACATCACAATGGGGTGCACCAGTCCTCTTCATCAATAAGAAGGATAGGTGAATGCACCATTGCATCGATTATCGTGATCTCAACAAGATCAAGATAAAGAACAAATATCCCCTACCTTATATTTTTGACTTATTTTATAAGCTATGTAGAGCACTATATTTCTCCATGGTGGATCTTGGGTTGGGATATTATCAATTAAGTTTGAAGAAGGAAGATATCCCCTGGACCGCTTTCTGAACAAGGAATGGGCACTATGACTTTATTATGATTCAATACAGACTCACTAATTAAATAGAAATATTCATGGACATAATGAATAATGTATTTAGAGATTATATTGAATTTTTTTTGGAAGTCATTATTGATGATATCCTAATATACTAAATAATCAAGGAGGACCTTGAGGATCATCTGAGCACTATGCTAAAGACCATGAAAAATGAGAAGCTCTATGAAATGTATAGAAACTATGACTTCTAGTTAAAGGATCTATCATTCTTGGGGAATATCATCACAATAAATGGGAAATATGTGGGTCCATTAAAGACAAAAATATTAAAGTATTTGTGAGTCCAACATCCCTAAATAATATCTATATATTACATGGATTAGATGGATGTTATCACGGATTTCTAAGAAATTTCTCATCATTATCAAACCCTCTTACCAAGATAATTTAGAAAAATGTCAAGTATCATGGAATAATGAATGCAAATAAAGATTTATGGAGATGAAAATGAGGATTATCATTACCCTTCTGACAACACTCCCAAAAGTGGGGAACATTTTGTAATTATTAACAATGATTTGATGAAAAGATATGGATGTGTGTTGAGGAAAAATGAAAATGTCATTGCCTAAACCTAAATGTAGTTGAAAATTCATGAGAAAAACAAGATTACACAATATATAGAGTTGTAATATGTGTTATTTTCATTGAAAATATGGAAGGATTATCTCTATAGGGAGAACTGTGATATATAATGATCACAAGAACCTCAAATATATATTCATGTGGAAAGAGATTAATATGATCTAGATAAGATGTTTAGATCTCGTTAAGGATTATGACTTCTAAATACACTTCCATCTTGGACAAGAAAAAAAGTTGGTAGATTCTTTAAGTAGAAGGTCCCAGAAATATTATAAATGATTATAATTGAAAAGGATCCAATATTCTTCGATGTGAAGTGGATGGACATGGGAATCATAAAGAAAGTAACATCATCAATTCTTTCCCAAATTATTTCTCAACTATCTCTTTTGGAATGGTTTAAGGATTCTAAAAAAGAGCATGTTTGAATTCATAAGAGAGTGGAAACTATAAGTAAAGGAAAATCCTGAATGTTCAATGTTAATGAAGAAGGAATTGTGATATATTTTTTAGGACTATTTGTTCCATCAAACCCTGAGTTTAAAAAGAACTATTACTTGATTCTTATAGTTCGTCATTCTCTATTCACTCATGAAACACAATGATGTATCAATATCCTCTTGAGAACTATTGGTGGGAAAACATGCAGAATGAGATCACAAAATATACAACAAAGTGCCTAGCATGTCATAATGTAAAGATTAAAAGGAGTAAGTCAAAGGGGAAGATTAAACTATTACTCATACCAGTATAGAAAAGTAAAAACATCCACATGTACTTTTTCATTGGACATCCAAAGAAATCCCACAGATACAATGCTATGTGGGATGTTGTGAACCGTCTTACCAAGACTATAGACTTAATTGCGATTTTATAGGATTTCACACTGGATAAACATTATTAGATATATATCAAATAAGGGGTGAGACTGCATGGACTAAAACTTTTTATTTTGTGCAATTGAGATACAATATTCACCTCTATGTTTTCGAAAAGTATCCAACATACTCTAAACACTAAGCTGAACTTTACTATGACTTGTAAACCTAAAACTGATGGCCAGTCTAAGTGGACTACCCAAAAACATGAAAACATGTTGAGAGAATGATAAATTGAATTCAATGGAGGATTTGACCAACATCTTCCTATGGTTGATTTATCTTACAACAACAGTATCCACTTTAGCATCCAAATAGATCCCCATGAATCCCTTTATGGGAATTGAGGAAGAACACTAACATGTTGAGATGATGTTTGGGGTTGAAAGATTCTAGGTCTTGAAATGGTCAAGGAAATGGTAGAAAAGGTTAATACCATTCATCAATACATGAAGGTTATGAGATATAACATAAGAGCTATGTTGAAAATCAATGATGAGGCATAAAGATGGATGTTAGAGACATGTTATTCCTCCATATATCTACATGTATGAAAGTGATGTTATTTGGGAAGAATGATAATATTAGTACAAGGTAAATCAGACTATTTGAGAAATTTGATCACATCAGAGTAGTGGCCTATATACTACCAATCACATTAAATATATCTCAAGTACATGATGTATTCCTTTATCACTCTTTAGAAAGTACATACCAAAATCCTCACATGTACTCAATCCAAAGGTGTTACCATGAGAAATTGATATATCCTATGAAGAGTAGTCAGTGATGATCTTAGATCATTGAGAAAAAGTTCTATGAAATAAGACAATGCCCCTTGTGATAGTGTTGTCGAGAAACCTCGATTTTAAAGAAGAATCATGTGAACCAGAGGTGGTGATAAATCAGGGTAACCATCATCTATATTGTTGTGGTAAAATAACATTTCATGGGGAAAAATAATAAATGTGGGATGATTGTAACGACCCATACTATTTTGAATAAAATTCCCGTTTTTTATTTTTTAAATGTATTAAGGTTATAGAAATCAAATTCACTTATTTTGTTTTACTATATCCAAAGGTATTTAGATGACTATTAAGTATCTTTACTGTTGATAATATAGCTATCGAAAAAAGATCATATGAATATTATAAATATAGGCTGTTTAATAAATCTTTTTGACACAGAAAAAGGAATCGATGACCTCAACCAACAGGATCTTACCCAATTAATGCCATTTATTACAGATTCCAAGTGAGATATAATTTACTGCCTTTTCCCTTAACTAATCCAAAGCTCAGATTAAAGAACACAAGCATGGCCAAAACCATTTAAGGGAGAAGTAGAAGCTCATTGAGATAATGTCCCAGAGCATGTTAATCAAATAGCCTGATGAAATCCTCACCATCACACACCTCACTCTTAGGGAATATGCTAGTGTATTAATAGGATTTGTATCAATAACCTAGAAATAGAAATATATACATTAACATTCATAGAATAATGAATATATTTTAATCCTATTTTTATTACTTTGTAAATGATTTTTAAAGGCCCAAATAATATTTTTTTGTTAATATTAAAATTAAATTAATGATTTTTTGGATTTTTGGTTTTTTTTAAATAAATAATATTTTATTATAAAATTTTATTATTAATATTTTTAATCAAATATAAATGTCTATTTAATATTTTTATAATCAAATGTGTCTTTTATATGGGTTCTCAAAATTTTATTGTAAAAAACCCTCTATTTTTATAAATGTTAGTTTTTATAATTAAATTGAAAATTAAAATATTTAGAATATTATTTAGATAAAATGAATAATTTTTTTTGGAATTATGTTTTCTTAATTATACAGTGGGGAATTTTTTTATAAAGTCGAATATGTGAGTATAAATTAAATATCGTATAAATATTCCTTTTGTTTTGTGACATCACAATGACCCAAAAGTGATGTAATAAGTCAAACAAATAGGATAAAATTCTAAATATATGTTTACCATTTAAATAATGTTATTTTAATTTTATTGCTTTATTTTGTAAATCAATTTTTAATACTTCAAGAGTTATAATAAATTTTATGATTTTAATTTCATTTCTTTAAGAGTTTGACTTGCCTCCACATCCCCAATGGTTATATTTTAATATGATTTCTCCTAAAACATATAAAGTAATGTAAACCAATATCATTTATTAGGACCCATGGGATGATTTTTGGTTTTGCATATTTTATTATGTTGGGTCCAAAAACTATATAATAATGAAATTCCCCTCATATATGATGTAAACCCACCCAATACCAAATTTATCTTCACTAAACAACTTAGATCACTTCTAAAATATTCCCTCCAATCCCTAGAGTCCTACCAAGGGACCCTTAATCTTTAAATAATCCCATCCCAAGCCTTTGGAGTCACACATTTAAGTAAGGGTTTCATCGATTCTCTTATTTATTCAAGTTTATTTATTATATTACACCATTTTTTTCAATTACTTTTATTGAGACATTTTTTTAAATATCCTTATTATTTTATATTTAATATATAAATTATTAGATACCCCTTTATCTTTTATCAACCCATTTTATGAATTTTTATTTGATGCTGCTATGCAGCCGAAATTGCGCAACAATTTTCTATTCCAAAATAATTATGTTGTGAATACCATTTCCATTTTCTATCAAGGGTATTAACCTTTATAAAAATATAATTCATTGACTTGGGGATTTCATGTATGTTTTACACACTCCTTGATCATGTAATAAATTATGATGGTGAATAATTCCATGTTTATTGATCAATGTGGCACACTTAAGAATGAGAATGAAATTAATGTGACGGGAGTGCCCAAAATTATATAGTGACCCAATGCATTTGGTAATAGTTAGTATCATGATATGTAACATTGGGTCCGGGGGTTTACCAAATTCATTTATTGCAAATTATTTTCTATGATTTCCTGGTGGGTTTATCATTGATATATGTTTATGATGTAGTGTTTTATGTTGTTTCCACATTTCTCATATAATGATTATCATGATATATCATGCCTTATTATTCATGTTCCTTATATTCTCCATTGATGTTCCTATTGTCTAAAATGTATTTTATTCTTCATGTTATGCCTTGTTTATTTTCCTATTATAATTTATAACTCACACCTATCTTATGTATGTCCTTAGGTTATCCCATGCCGTTTTAATTACAATGGATCATTTTGATCATGCTAAAGAATTTTTCAATAAAGATGTTAATTTTTAAGTTATAATTTTCAAATTAATTCACCTAATTTCATAAAGACACAAAACATATATATCATTAGAGTTATATTAAGTGTAATTTTATGTAATAAATAATTTTTAAATGTGAAATAAATCGTAGCATTGTTATATTTTTTATTCCCTGACTTACTGAAATCCACATTCATGAATCCCAATTCATTTATTTTAACAGAACACCTTTTATCAACCCATATTAATTGAAAAATAGAAACTCGGAATTTTTTATAATCCAACTCCCAAATTCTTTTTATGATGCCAATGTATTTCATATTCACATAAATTGAATATTTTTCCTTGTTACTAGATATATGCATCACTTTAGCTGTATGTGTAACTCCACTATTTTTCATGGTACTGTATTCATGATGTTCATTTATATATAATTTATAACTACTACATTATAATACATGGACACATGGGACTTTGGTTATCCATCAAATTCATTTTGAAATTGATTTTAAAATTTCAATTAAATCTTATAAAATATTGTATCAAAATTTTCAAATAATCTATTGATTATGTATATTTTATATCCCTTTTTTATCCTATCGTTTATTTAAATTCCTCATAATTACTTTGTGGGTTTCAGAATATGGAAGAAACTCTAAAATGTAACATAATCTGTAAAGGTGTGCGTACTATTTCTCTATAATAGAAATTTTGTAAACATCTACTCTAAAAATTCCTTCACCCAAAAGACACCCAATTAGATGAGATTTTTGTTAACCAATGCATTCCACATTGGACATCTAGTTGGTATTGAATTCAACAGAATACACAAAAACATACCACTTCACAATATAACCATGTAGTCAGATTCTATTATTAAAACACCCTTTCAAAATCTTCATATACCATTCAATGGGGTATATCCATATATAATGTATAAGACCACATAGTTGAATATCTCTTTCCAAGTGAACCATCATGTGAAACATCATATCAAAGAATAAAGATAGGAATAACATCACTAATTTTCAGAATAAGATATTAATTTTCTTTTCCATGGTTGGAAAGTTCATCAGGTCTATAACATTGCTGTATATATATTATAAAATGAAACATAGTTTGGTTAATGCATGATGGATATTCATAAGAAAAATGAAACATAAATCCTCTAGTCATTAGATCTTGCATAAAAAAATGATAGTCATATGATTTTAGTCACATTAACATTAAATTGGTTATTATAATGAAATTCTAGATATTTGATAAATAAACCTATTTAACCTTTACATAATTCACGAAGCTGAAAAAATTTGATCTCTCTTTCATGGAAAGAGTATATGCGGGTGGAGGAAAAAATTCCAGTATTTCAGTCTTCACTAGTGCCAAGGCATCCTATATCCTTATGTAAATCATAGCTAGTCTAGCCTTAATTCCACCATTTGTTGTCCCGGGAGCATTTAGTAATGTTCCAATGACACTATCACATGAATTGTTTCCACATACATAACATCAATAAAATACCTCACATACAAAAAATTCCAGCATGTTTATTCCAAAAAATGTTTCTTTTTTCCAACCAGTTTTTTATGTTTTTTTTAAAGTTTTATCATAATCATTTTTCATATATATTACATTCTCAAATAGTTGATCAACAATTAATAGATATGGTGTTTTAAATTATTCTAAACTCCTATCAAATTATTTCATCCACTATCGGTGCTTATGTAACTTGGGTAGAAATATGTGATATCCTAAAATCCATATATCGATGAATGTTTCAAATTAATTGAATTTGTACATTGTTAAAAAATAAGACACCATTGAGTTACATTAATGTTATAGCCTAAAAATTTTCATTAATAAGAAAAGTAATTTATCATCATATAAAACATGGATCTTGATGATAAATATTCATTTTTTTAAGAATCATACAATTTAACCCTTGAATCCCACAAAAATTTAAAATCATTGATCAATGGATCTAAACAAACATCAAAATCATTACTTAGTTCTTTTGGTCATGATATAAGTTGAGATAACATGATTAATTTTTTTTAATGCGCAACCATGATGGAAAGTTATAATTTAACAACATTACTAGCAATGTACTATGAATGATTCCTTGAAAAAAAGGATTCACTCCATCTTTAGATAGTGAAAGATGAAGGTTTATTGGACCATTTTCAAATTCAGCAAACTCATAATAAATTTTATTCCACATATAAGATTCTATCAGGTGAAGAAGGTTCCCACGTTTATTTATTATATTAGTGTTAAATGTCAATTTCTTTCAGTATCATCATTTTCATATAGGATCCTAATCCATGGATTTTTGTAAATTTAAAAACAACGTTCATAGAACCCGATTCATCGATCTCGTATCAAGAAGTGTAACATCCCCAAATGATAAAGGGTTAAATGACTAAATGATATGACTCATGTCAACAAGGTGCACCTTCCTTTTCGGGAGCCTATCTGATTAGAACTCCACAGTTAAGCGTGCTTGGCCTGGAGTAGTGATCAGGATGGGTGACCCTTTGGGAAGTTTCCCAGGGTGTGTGTGAGTGAGGACAAAGCACACTAGAAAGGACATGTGTTGGCCTGTGGGGACTATCATATTAGACAGATGACCCGTTCAGGCATGTGGGTGGACCCTAGGGTGGGCCCCACGTGTCTGCGGAGCAACTGGTGGTACCTGGTGGGCCATGACCCGACGGACATGTTAAGGCGGGGTGGTAGTGCTGTCACCGGGACCCGGTTGTCACATTTGGTATCAGAGGAGGAACCCAGCCTTAAGTGCGCGGTGCACAGCCTGGGTTGAGATGTAGGGCCCACAACGAGGGCGTTGTGCTCTAAAGGGGGGGTGATTGTAACATCTCCAAATGATAAAGGGTTAAATGACTAAATGATATGACTCATGTCAACAAGGTGCACCTTCCTTTTCGGGAGCCTATCTGATTAGAACTCCACAGTTAAGCGTGCTTGGCCTGGAGTAGTGATCAGGATGGGTGACCCTCTGGGAAGTTTCCCAGGGTGTGTGTGAGTGAGGACAAAGCACACTAGAAAGGACATGTGTTGGCCTGTGGGGACTATCATATTAGTCAGATGACCCGTTCAGGCATGTGGGTGGACCCTGGGGTGGGCCCCACATGTCTGCGGAGCAACTGGTGGTACCTGGTGGGCCATGACCCGACGACCATGTTAAGGCGGGGTGGTAGTGCTGTCACCGGGACCCGGTTGTCACAAGAAGCATCACACTTTTTGTTGGAGTTATTTTCCTAGGACCATGTATTTCTGCATTTATTACATGTGTATTCAATATATTTGATATTAATAACACTTATTATTATACATTTTTTTTTGTTATTCATGACTCTAATGTAATAATGTCCTAGAGTATACATCACATTTACAAGTTCATAGAAGTTCCCCACTATGATGACAACCTTGATGTGCTATGGAGATATTCTTAAATAATATTATGTGGTTGGATAATGTACTATAAGGGAACACATAGTATATATAATATTATGTGAAATTACTCATAAGTAGATGGGGATTCTTCTCATGAAGTATACACTTGGTAATCTTCAATATATGAAATTATAAGAACAGACCTTCTAGAAGGAATTCCACATGTTTTTGTGTCATCAGATATTCCTATGTATAACATGTGTGATGGTCCTTAGACATTAATATTATTATTAATGAATTTTACAACACATGTACTTGGATGTATTTCATAAACCATGACAATAATAGTTCATCACGAAGTTGGATATGTTGGGTGCATCATGAGTGTCATGTAATTAATAAATTAGTCATTTAAGGATTAGTATCTTTCATCCTAATGGATGTTATATCTTCTCTCTATGTTTGTATTAGAACTATAACATTAAATTACTTGGCCATAGTGTAATGACATTTGTATTGTAAATATTCAAAGAAATACATATTGATCATATAGGTTGGTGACATGATTGTGACACATGCTTGATGAGATATTGTGAAAAGGGGATTATTTTACAAAGTGAGTGTTGGTATGTGGTTTTTAATGTTGTGACATTATATTCACTCTCTTTTGTGCCTTGAACTATTTCAATATAGTAATGTTGTACTTTAGGCAATACCACCTAGTTCTAATGAGAATGAATCATAGAAGGTCACACACTATGTGTTTCCATTGATCTCTATTAATTTCAATTCGAGTTTAATTAATAGGATAAATATTAATCTCATGTCTGAGAAATAATTTAATTCAAGTTATATTGATTTCAAAAATTAAATAAATATTTATTCATATGCATATAAATAAAATATTTATCTTATTTATTGAATATTTTATTAAATACTTATTTTCTTGATTGTGAATATAATTTTTGTTTATGAAGAAAATATTTGTCCAGTTTTTCAATAAATTAACAAGGAGTTAAAACGAAACATTATCAAGTCCGGTAAAAAAATAATTATCATGTTGGTGCACACCACAAAATAATAATAATATAATTATTATTATGTTCTATGTGGTTATGAAAGGTAACAAGAATTAGTTAATGTTCAGTATGTAATTAAATAATAATTTAATTTAAATCCTAACTCAATAAATAGATGGTTATGTCTATTAGGCTGGGTATCCAAAAATGATATCAAAAAATTCTTGCGCAAAGTTATTTTTTACTGAACTCTTCTTTATCTCTCCCTCTAAAGAATGATAATTGAATGAGATATTTCTTCAACACTGAAGAATAAGCGATCAAGAATGAACAATGTAAGACATTCGAATCACCATACCAGTACTCAAATGTCAACAATATTTTCTTAGATATCATCACAGAATGTGTGGATCATCATTAGAGGGATTCTATATTTGGATCTTCATAGTGAAATGAAAGTAATTCGAAAGTGCCTTTTGGGATAATCGACATTCAACAAAAAATAATTTTCTTAATCCTAGGTATTTTTTTCCTCGAATATTATATAAATTATTTTTAAATATTATTTTCAAGATCATAACTTTTGGGTTTGCGTAATGATTATTAAAATAAATTTTAATATATTTCTCACCTTCACAATCTTTCAAAATTCATAGAAACCTAAAGTTGTATCAGAGCGATCACATTTAAATTTATAATTATTTATTTTAGTTTTCATCTATGTGAACATATGGTTATATTTCAATTTCATGTTATTTGTTGTCTTATCTAATTTGAATTAACATGTTATAGACATATGAATCATGTTCGTTCGTTGTTTCATTTTCATAAAGTTTTATAAACTAATGATGAATGAGTAGAGATGTCATTTGGTATTGCTAATACAATTTCTAAAAAAACTAGATTATATTGTGTGCAGCCAGATCATATATTGCATACAAAAATAGATTATATCTAGATGAACCAAGAAGTCAGTTACATATAGTGATTTTATAGCACACCATGCGTTGACTGAGAAATCCTGAAACACTACAAGAGGATACAGGGTTTGTAGCTGGTATGTACTTGTCATGTAGTATGGGTGAGTTAACATACCAAATCCATATGCTTGTTAATTGGACATACATTAACTGAGATACATGGAATGTAGCTGTATGTACATACTATATAGTCTCCCATTATTGGACAAAATTATAATTACTTTAAATTTGAAAATTGTAGCATTAAAACCCTATTTTATTGTATGGAACACCATTGAGTGTTTGGAAATTTAAAAATACTTTTAAATTATCTTTCAATGTTTTATAATTAATATGTATTTATTGGGTTTTTAGTTTATTTTACATTAATTCCATTAATGATGGGTATCTCCAAATAAGATCAGATGATCATTAATATTAAAGGTAATTTATTTTTTTATTTATCAACCATTGAATGTTTATCTTTAATAATAAAATAATGAATAATGAAATTAATTTTAACCACTCACTTTTACATATTCGTTTTATGATTGACCATTCATAAGCATGACCAACACCTGGGTATATGTTTTATGTTTTAATTAATTTATTACATGAGTATGAAATTATTTAATATTAAATTAAATAATATATTATGATTCATCCCTCTCTCCATTGTTATGTTTGATCTGCATGTATAAGGATATTTTGGTAGTCCCCTTTAACCAATCCTTTGGTTCCACAAACAAACATTTGAGTAATAAATACCTATAATTTATGGAGCATCCCAAGGTGTGTGTAGTTGGTGAAATATGTATCCCTAATGATTCCAACCTAGTTGATACATAGATGGAAAGGTGGAATGTTATAACTCACGCCAAGACTCATAATGGGAGTTATTTCCCTAGGGATAAAGGTTAATTTAATGTCCACTAATTAAATCAACCATTATATAAATATCATGAAGTTGTAATTTAATTAATTAATTATTTCTCTCTATGAAATTGATTATTTTAGGGATTCAAGGTCGTGAGAATAAATGTTAATTAATGTGAAAATATAATAATTAAATAAATTAATTATGTGTAAATGTTTTATAACTTTTTTTAATTAATTATGTAACTTCCACTTAATATTGAATTGTTTTAACGGATAAAAAAAGATAAAAGTTTTTCATAGGAAATTAAAAACCCTCAATTAAATATTAAGGCATTAAAAGCCTTCCATTACTCGATTGGGAATTACATCATAGAACTAAGTGTAGTGAATTGCGAACGTCTTGACACTTACTTTTATTGGGGATTATCTTGAGTTTTTTGGGTTAAATTAACCAAAATTGGACTGAGTTTAATAGAGAAAGTCTATTCAATAAAAATTTGGAGATAAGTGTTGAAATAATCCCAGTCAGGATTTCAGGATAAGGGAATCCACTCAATAGATCTAAGAGTTTTATGTTTAAAGTTCGTAATACCTACTACTTAATTAATTTATTAGGGTTTTTATAGACAAAGGCATGGTATACAATAAAATTAAAGGGGATCCCTACCACTATAATCTTAAAGCAACTAGATATTCTTAGTTTAATGGTGAGGGATATTGAGACTTGGTAAAACAATGGGAGATTTAAAAAAACATTTACTTTATTATATCTTAGTTATTTTTTAATCAAGAAATATAATAATAATATGATCCTTTTTATTGTAGAATAAGATGAAACTTTTATCATCTACACTCTCCCTATGATCAATTTTGGGGAAAGATATCCTCCTAACTGGTAGTAACTTCTAGGAGTGGTTTCAATAGCTTCAGGTTGTGCTATTCAATAAATAGAAATCTTAAATGCAAGAATCCTCAATGCCTAATCTACCTAATAACAATTCAAGTGATGAAGAGTTCCTTGACTATGAAAAACATTTGAGTGATGTGGTAGATGATAAATGTTTTATTCTTTCATCAATGTCTAGTAAACTAACAAAGACTCAGGAAAATGTAGATGAGTATAGATTAATCGAGCACATCCTTGGTCTTTACTTGGGGTGAGCTAGATAAGAATGGTTTGATATTTAATTGGTTCTCTATTAGATAAATCTTGGATAAGGTGCTATAGTGGGACCTCATGTATTCATGATCATCAGAAAGATCGAGCACTTAGAGGTTCCATCATTTAGACTCCCAAAAGAAATGGGCACCAGCCTCATTTTGGCATCACTCTCTAGGAGATTCCCTAGTGTTGTTATGAATATTAATATGGGAAACATTATTATGTCTTTGACATATATTCTTACTCGTCTTCCCCATGCATATAAGGAAATGAAGAGTAAAAAACATTCTATCCATATGGTGAAAATATAAAAAGGGAATGTGAATATCTCTAAGATCAAATAATCTTCACACCCTTACATGAAGAGGAATGTCAACGAGAATACAAGGGAATATGATGTTGTCTATTACTCATGTATTAAAAACGGAAACTGGAGGAAAAATTGAACCCATCCAAATAATAATGTGGAAGCTTAATGTTCATTTTTTATCGATTGGAATTTATCTTTTCTCTAAATTGGATATTATATATTGTTTTTGGTGCTCACATGTGTATTCAAATAAAGGAATCAAGTAGATTCAGAAAATATTGTCTCATGAGAGGTAGATATTCAAGCTGCCAATAAGGCTAAACATGTTTTTGTACCTATTAGGGACTACCACCTCATAGTGCTAACTGGAATGATCTTGGTTTTAAAGGGTTTTTATTATGTTAATTATGTTACAGAAAACATTTTTTCTGTATCCAAAAATGATAAAAAGTATTTATTTTCAAATTTGTGAAGAAATTTTTCTTTTTTATAAATCTATATTTTTTTTATTATTAGATATATTTAAATAATGCTCGTTTTGTGATGGATTACATGAACCAAATAATGTAAATAGATAAGAATGTTATTTTAGATGACGCATACCACACCCAACATTGGAATAACCAGATGGTTATGTAAAGGAAAAATTCTTAACTAAATTACATCATGATAAGTATTTTGATTTTTCTAAAATAAATACTCATGGCATACATCAATCTTGTTTACAAGTAAAATGAACAAAAACACATTTAGTGGGAAATGTGCAAGGGATCAAGAGTTTCTTGAATTATTTTATAATGTTTTCTATCAACTATTTACTATTGATATAGGGGGTAGAAAATCATACTTCAGAACTTTTTATAATTGTTTTTTAGATATGGATATGTCTAAAAAATGAGGTATAAGTCAAATTATTTTCAGGAATACAAGGATTAAAACAATGATGTTGAGAACCATCTTAATAATAAGATTAAGAAAAAAAATTCAAACTATCATAGAGAATATATAAATTAAGACTTCATTGATTATTTAAGGGGGTTTGGGATTCTAACTCCACATATCCCTCCTTGTATGCCATGGTGGAATGGGTTTTGTTGGAGGAGAGACCACGCCTTTTTAGACAATGTGATATCAAGGATGAGTCATGTATTTATTACATTATCCTTTTAGGAGTACTCATTATAAACATTTGAATATGTACTAAATCGAGTGTCAAAAAAAGATATAAATGGTATACCATACTAGTTATTAAATGGATAGAAACCTGAGTAGTAATACTTACATATGTTGGGATGTAAAGAATTCTTAAGGCCTACTTAGGTATCAAGATTACACCCTGAGGCACAAAGTGAATATTTATACGATATCCTAATGAAACAAATGTATACTACCTATAAAATCTTTTATACATAAAGGTTTTGTCTGGAAGAAGTCCCACATTTTTTAAAGAGGATATTATCAGTAAAAGATATAGTGAGAGTGAGATAGAGTATAAAGAAGTATAGGATAAAGATACATAAGATTTTGTACAAGAACAAATTCCACAAATCCATCTGGTAGAAGAGATATTTCTAGTGAAAAAATTACTACATAGGAGTACTAGTGGTGTTATAGAACCATAACTAAATAATTTGTTTTTGTAACCGAGGATAGCGACTTGTAATTAGCTAATAATAATGATCCAATAATGTATAAGGAAGCAGTGGGTATCATAGACGATTCAAAGTGGAATGAATCCATGTATTACAAAATGGATTCAATGTACCAAATCTTAGTATAGTTTTGGTAGACCATCTAGTATATGTTAAACCCATTAGTTACAAATGGGTATTCTAGATGAAATTGGAAAGAAAAGGAAAAGATAATAACCATAAGGCATGACTATTTACAAAAGGGTTTAATCACAATCAAGTAATTGACTATGAAAAAACCTTTTCACTAGTTACAATGCTGAAATCCATAATAATTCAACATACCATTGCATTTTTCCATGATTATTATATTTGGAATGGAATTCAAAATAGGCTTCCATAATTAGAACCTTTTAGAATATTCCTAACTGACACTTCCCAAAGGGTTTGTGATACCAAAGGATTACAACAAGGTATGAAAGTTACAAAGATCCATTTATGGATCAAAAAAATCCAGGTCATAGAATATTTGTTTTGATGAAACCATAATGAAATTTGGTTTCATAAAGAATGAATGTGATCTATTTGACTGTGAATGGTTTAGTGGGAGCATATTCATTTTCTTAATATTATATTTTTACAAAATATCACTCATTAGAAATGAAATAATAGTATTACAATATGTTAAGTAATTATTGAATACGTGCTTCTCTATGAATGACATGGGTGAGTCAGTAAATAATCATGGGATCAAGATCTATTGTGATAGATCCAGAGGTTTCTCATCCTATGTAAAAGTATATACATTGAAAATATATTGACGAAATTTAGTATAAAACAATAAAATAAGGTATTTTTGTCTGTTTCACATGAAATTTATCTTTATAATAAAATGTTTCCTCAGACACATCAATAAATAAATATAATGATAATGAATCCATACCCATCAACGATTCGTTCAATAATTTTTTTACTCTATTTAATAGGATAGAAGTAACCTATACATTAATTATGGTATGAAAATATCAAGATGTTCTAGGTGACCTCCATTGGATGGTAGTCATGTCTATCCATTAGTATTTTGATTCATACTAAGGTTATGTTCTGGGTTTATGTAGAAGAGAAGGAACTAGTCACTAGAGGATGGAAGATACAATTTTCCAAATTTATCAATATGGGATCAGTTCACAAATGGGATAAATCATTAATTTAAGTAGAGGTGCTATACGCTTGATGAGATCAAATAAGTATTTCGTTTAAGATTCTATAGTACTGTTTGAGTATATTGTGGCATCTGATGTATTTAGAGAAGTAGAATGGATGCAAAACTTATTTCATGTTCTTGATGTGGGATCGAGAAGTAAAGATCCTATCACACTCTATTATGTTAATAATATAGTGGTCGATATTATAAAAGATCAAGGTTACATTAGTGGACAATTCACATACTATGGAATTATCATCTATTGGGGGATATTACTCAGAGAGGTGATGTTGAAGTGAGTATTATTTCCATGGAAGAAAAAATGGTGGAACCCTTGAATAAATCAATGACTTATAAAAAACAAATATATTATGTGAGGTCAAGAAGACTAATGGTTGTAGGAAGTTTTATCTAGTCAAAGTGGGTATTTTTGGAGGTCGTGTCCTTGTACCATCTGTGTGTAGTTTTATTATGAGCATTTTCAATTTATTGAATATTAATAAAACTTTTTATTACATATTGTTTGTTTTTATGCATGAATGTAATGTAATAATGTTATAGAGTATACATTGCATTGATAAGGTCATAGTTGTTCCCTGCTAAGGTGAGACCTGGGATGTTATATGACGATATTATCAAATAATGTTATGTGGTTAGATTACATACTTTGATGGGACACAAAATACATAGACTATCAATTCTGAGTACTTGTATGTAGATTAGGATTTTCTTATGAGGTTTTCACTTGGTAATATTATCTATGGGAGATTATGGGTATAGAATTTCGAGTCGGAATTCCAAATTTTTTAGTGTCATCAAATATTCCTATCTACAAGAGTCTATGATGATCATTATACATTAATATTATTATTAATTTATGTTACAACTCACATAATTAGATTTATTTTAAAACTTCTAATGATAATAGTTCATAGAGAAGATGGATATTTTGGGGGAATCATGAGTGACATTCCATTAATGAATAAGTCAAGGAATTATTTTACACTACATATTTATCAAAAATGAAAACTCAATCCATCAATTTCAATTGAACTATCACATTAAATTCCATGACCAAGGGGTCATGATGTGTCCATTTTAGATAGTCAAAGAAAGACATATAAATCATATAGGTTGGTGAAAAAATTTTACATCAAACATTAAGAGATATTATGAAAAAGGGATTATATTACACAATCATTGTTTATATTTGGTTTTCATAATTATGACATTAATTTGTTTTCATGGGTGCAACGACCCATTGCTAGATAGAAATTTTAGAATTTAGGCAATCCATACTAATACAAAGGAGAAAAATTCTAGAGGGTCACACAAAATTTCTTTCGTTGATCTTGATGAAATTATATTTGAGTTTAACTAAGGGAATAAATATTATTATCAAGTAAAAGAAATAATTTTATTCATGTTAAATTGATCACATTAATTAAATAACTATTCATTCCCCAGCTAGTGAAAAACAATTTTATTTTATTTATTGAATATTTTTATAAATATATATTTTCTAGATTGTTAATATAATTTATATTTATAAATAAAATATAAATTATGTTATTCAATAAATTCTATAGTGGTTCAAACATATTAAGACTGATTCTGGGGACAAATATTAATTAATAAGACAACTACATAATATTATTTATTTCTCAAGTTTGGGAGATCCACAAAATAATAATAATATAATTATTAATATGTGGAATGGGGTTTATTAAAGGTAATAAATATTATTTAATGGATTTTATAAAATTTAATAATAATTTAATTTAAATTCTAACTCTTTAAATGAACAACTATTTCTATTGATTATGGCATCGACATATTGAGAATATAGAATTTTTCAGAAAATGAATTATCTATATACTCCTCCTTCCCTCTCCATATAATGAATGAGAAGTTAAAGAGAAATTTTTTCTAGACAGTAGCATGAACAATCAAGAACGGACAACACAAGACATTCAAATTACCACACTAGCACAAAGAGATCGATTCGTGTTTCTCAGAGATCATAAGAGCACTTTTCAATCACTCCTAGATGATTTCTATACTGGGAACCTCACATCCCAAATAAGTTAATCCAAAAGTGTCTTTTCGAATGATCAAAATTCACCAACAAAGAAGTTTCATAATATCATGTATTTATTTCATCAAATATTAAATAAATTAATTATAATTTTTTTTGGAAGATCCTCTATATTGGTTTCAGGAGAGAATTATTAAAAGAAATTTTAACGTACCACCCACCTCTAGAATCATTCGTTGTTCCCAGAACCATCACTTTGGAAATTTTTATGCTATTTTCGGTATTTGAGAAATAGTATAAATTCAATTTTATAGGCATGTATCCTTTAAAATATCATACCCACAGAATGTAGAATTCATTTAGAATCATATGTTCATCAAGGAAGCTCATTGCCGTTTGGGAGCATATAATTCAAGAGTAAAAGTTGTTCAGTAAAACTAATTTCACTCTATCTATTTCAAACTTTTAAATTATATGGATTCAGTATGGAAGAAAATGTTGTATATTTATTACAACCAATGTACAATGGTGTCTTTTCATAACTCCTTAACATTTCAAACAAATTTAACAATCATGAACTTAATCATCAACTATCATTTTCATTTACATAATATGATATTTATCACAATGAAAAACTATAATCATATCCTCGATATATTCTTTATCATTTTTAGGCATATCATCATGTCATATGATGCATAAAACATATTTTTATGTTAGTCACTAGCTACATTCCAGATTTCCCCATGTTTTTTTCCAACATTTATCTCTGATATCTATTTATTTATAGATCATGTTTTTCTCTAACTACTATGGACTAATTAGTCTTCAACAACAATAGTGTAGACAGAAAAAAGGGTTTTAGAAGGTTTATATGCATATTATTTTGCAAAATTGATGAACTCTTTCACCCCATACTCATCCCCTTTTTCATATGATTGAAATCCATTCATTTTTTATTCTTATCTATATTATTTGATTTATTATATTAATATTTAACAAAATAAATAAATACATACAAAGTTTGAGCTTGGAACCCATAAAATGTCATTCTTAATGAATCATTTAAGTAATATAAAGGTTTTAGTTTAAGATAATAAAAGTGGAATGATGTGTAATGAAATTATATTATTGTTATGGAAATCATGGAAGGAAAGGAATTTGTGATATCTATAAATTTACAAATAATATGATTCAATATTTATCTGTTGCAAAACATAGAGATCAACCATGGTTTCTGTGAATTTTTTAGGTGGGAGTACAATGTGAGAGAGGATTCAATGCTTATTCATTTCATGTCTTGGTACATAATGGAATAGTTGGTGTTTCATTGATAATATTCTTAGGAGATAAATTTTATGTTTTTTATGATAAAAATACTGATAGGGCCCAATCACGTGGTCTTTAGATCCCAATGTTTTAAAAAAATCTGCACTTTAAATTCAACAAACCAAACATCTTAGTCTGAGGTTCTCAAGCTATTATAAGAACTGAAGAAAAATCTATTTGGGTTTTCAAAAATGCTTCAAATTTAAACAATTCACATGGCTGGGAAGAAACCTCAAAGAATATAAATAAAAAATTTATAAATTTATAGATTAGCATTCCTTAAATTTTTGACACATATTTTCAAGAGATTTAAATAACCAAAAAAGAAATTAGTAATTTAAAATTCCATTAATGTGATTTAAATGTGGATATATTGTAATTTTCAATACCAATTTTCCAATTTTTACTTAAAAGGGAAGTGAAAATGAATATTATTTAGAAATAAGTTCATATTAGAAGAAAAATAATAAAAATTGCAACATAAATTTTCCCTCAGAAGGAATGGATAATAACTTATAAAAACTATGAAACATACATTAATAATCTAAATTAGACGATGATTATTGTGGTGATTATGATACTAAAGTCAAAACATTATGTAAATCAAAGGGAGGGTAATTGATTTAAAAAGTGAATGAGGTTGAATTCACTGCTGATAAAGATAGTGGTGATTAAAATGATGAAAATATGAATGGATGAGTTCCCTGTGGGATTAGAAGATGTTCAAAACAATGAAAATATTAAAATAAAAAGTCTTATTTTTTCTATTTAGTAGAATAAAATGGGAAGAATTGATTGATTTTAATCAATAAGAATAGAAAGAATACTTAGAACATAGTTTATTTTTCCTCATTTTTGAAGTTTGATACAATAACTCAGTCCAAAATTACCTCAAGATATATAAGGAGTGGGAATGTTTAGCTGAGTGACACTAGTTGGTGGCAAAATGTCATGTATGAAAAGTATTAGATACCCAAACTCTAACACTCCTTAAAAGAGATAAGTGAACCAGGTGATATAAATGTTGTGTGTGATGGTGCCGTCCTATCAGGTATGTGTGATGGAGGTGACACATCATTCAAATCCATTTTGAAAATTATAAATATCAAAAGAAAAACAAAAAAATTTGAAATCTTGAACAATGGATAAGAAGTCACATACAATGGGATTTTAAACTATCTATTCATCCAAGGGAGAATGAGGGAGAGCACGTGGTGGAAAGGGATATCAGGTGGTGTGGGGGAGAGATAGCGAGGGAGAGTGATAATGATGGTATCACATGGCAGTGAGGGATACAACGACGAGGGAGTGCGGCGGCGAGGGAGAGCGGTAGTGAGGGAGGGAGAGTGACAAAAACATATAACAGTTATGAGGTTTCAATTTCGCAAAGCCTAGAATTTCTTGAGAGAATAATTTTGTTTAGTGTTAAATTAATAAAATAGAGATGAGTTTTACAAAGACTTCTAAAAACTTATAGATAAATAGGGGTTTATCAGAACTAGAAATGCAATGCTAAATATTTAATAATAAAATATAATAATTTAAATGAATATATTTAAAAATAAATATAAATGTATATAATTATAGATAAATAATTATATAATAATATGCATATTTAAATTAGTTTAAATATTAATTTATTAATATGATTATATATAAATAAATAATGATAAATATAAATAAATAATATATTTATATTATTTTAAATATTTTAAAAGAATAGTAAACTTGTATTTATAAATAGAATTATATATATTATAATTCTTTTTATAAATAAATATATATTTATAAATACTTGGGTATAATTATAAATATATTTATATTATTATATATATATTTATTAATATATAAATTTATAAATTTATAAAATTTCAAATATAAATAATATATTTATTATAGTTTTATAATTATTTAAATATATAAATATTTAATTAAAAATATACAAATACTTTATAAAAAATATATATATTTATAATAATAAATATATAAGTTTATAAATATATAAAATATAAATTTATAAATATATTTGCGCATGTAAATATATTTATATTTATTTCTAAGTATTTATTTAAAAAAACTATAAAAATATTTTTAACATTATTAATGAAAATATAACAATAATGAAATAATATTAAAAATGAATAAATAAAATTATATAAATTAAGATAATATTTTAAAAAAGTGAATTCGTAACATTTATCAAAACTAAAAAAACATAATCTGAATAAAAATATATAAATTGATGATATTAAATATATAAACAAAAAACATATTAAAAATGCATTATATTGACTATACATAAATATTATTAATTAAATAAAATAGAAATTTTTACCCTACCTAAATTAAACACACATATATATTCATGATGAATACATTAAAATGAATAAATATTAAAAATGAATAAATACATAAAATACAAAAATTTGAGCGATATTAAAAAATTAATAGTAAATCAATAAATAGACTTGTGCACACACATACATGTACCCATGATAGACATACATAATTACACATAACGATCCACATCCTCCAAAATAACCCCTCTCTGTCATTTCTAACAATAGAAAATCCATCCAAGCAACTAACTCATCTCTCTCATTTCTAAAAAAAGTAACACCACTTTTCTTAGGCACAACCTGAATTGGACTCACCCACTGGGAATATGAAATTGAATAACTTATACCTACCTTTCGAAAATTTTCAATTTATTTTTTTACCAACATCCAGAAGAGTTTTAATTAAGTAACCATTTTGGTTACATAACAATTTTATCTCCATCCTGCAAAATAATCATATGCATGCAAATGGTAGGGATAATACTAGATATGTCATCCAAGGTCCACCCAATTTACCTAATGTTCTATATTAAAATATTTAAATGTTTTTCTTCATGTTCAAAATTGTTAATGTTAGAATTGATAACAAGTAATCTATCACCACATAAAAAGTTTGAGTATCTGAGATTTGGTGGAAATGGCTTGAGTTCCAATGAAGGGGGTTTAGTATGGATTGATACATTGAAGGAATTTAAATATATGGACAATAAATATTATTATCATAATAAACATCATCAAAATTAGAGAATAATGCCACAAATCTATTAGCATACTTAATATCCATGTCATAATCAGAGTGAACATGATCAAAATATGAATATGAATCCACATCAAAATCAAATCCCAGACAGTTTTGTGCATTATAAATTGGCGTGGATGTTCTCTTAGACATCAATATAGAACCAATGTTCATAATATCTCTAAGCATAGGACTATAAAAATACCAAGGTTTTTTACATGGTGGTTCAAATGGGAGACAAAAAAGTTGAATAGTCATATGAGGGGTAGTTCATGTAGTCCATAACATTAAGTATCACAAATTTATCTACAAACTATATATAAATTGTACCCTCATAGAGATTTATGATAGTTTTTCAGTTATGATAAAGGTATGGGTGCACAAAAATATACCTGATCATCCTCCATGTTAAGCACAAATAAATCTACTAGAAAGACCATGTATCATTCTTGATCAAGTACAACCTCAAGGACTCCAACATGATATTTTGTAGAAATATTTCCAAACTACACCACTACTCTCATCAGATTCAACTCACCATCTTATAAATATAATAATAAATATTCAGACGTCACATTTATGTAAGCTCTCAAATATAAAAAAGAATAAGAAAATTGCATCTCCCATCTGGTGTATGGGGTTGTGAATGTCCCTAGATCCTTGCACTTTGTTAACATTATCTGACTTGGTGTAATGAGTGCTGACACAATCTTTACTAGATTTTTCCTCTCATTTTCCTTGAACAATTTTCTAATAATAAAAAGTTATTTTATAATTTTTTCATACTGTAGGATTTTTTAATGGCCTTAATAAGGGGGAATTTTATCTCAATGTTCTTTAATGTGACCAAACAATATTTTTTTCATCACCTATTCCAATATATTTTTCCATTAAAAAACTCTATTTAGAAAGGTAATGTTTTTAATAAAAACATGATCAATAAATTTATGACCTTTTCTTTTTTTTACTTGTCTTACAAATTCGTTTTTATTAAATGAGACTTCTCTAGGGTTGAGTTGAATCCATATGGAATGATCGTTGAATATGTATAAGTTTTTTTCTTCCCATAACTCAATGTAATCGCACTAAGATTCCCCTAAGAATTTGGAGTGCGTTAGGAAGGAATATTTCCAACATTATTACTTACTAGTTCATAGAGGGTGGTTGGAATCTAGATCAATTGCATATTAAAATCCTTAAAATTTGAACATTGACTCTTCAACTCATTACATTAACTAAGATGTTTTTTTTTCAAAAGTTAATATATATTAGAAACTTCCTTTGGATGAGAATTCACTTTTTTGTAGTTGATGCTTCGGAACTAAATCTCTTTTGGGGTTTTTGGAAACCCTATTAGTAAGGCATATGAAGAAAAAGGTTTTAACAAAATGGGGGATTTATTATTTTCCAAAGCCTTACATCATTACCTATTGATCCTTCCATCCTATGTTGTATTTTGTTAAAAAGTAATCATACTTATTATGGGTATTTGGTTGTTGTTTCTGCTGATATGATATACTAGGTAATAGAGCTACACAATCCTCTTTCTCTTATAATTTGGGAAAATAGTCATTTGGGTGGTCTGTTTTAGTTAAAATTCCATAAGTCCTTGTATGAGTAGGTTGGGATATCTTTTTATCCAAAGAAAAAAGTCTCCCCATTGTGGTTAATACTTAAAATTTGGTATTAATTAAATGATTTTCAAGAGAATATGTACTTACCTGATATACTCCTCTAACATTTGATGAACCTTGATTGCCAATTTTTATTGTAGTTTTGTGTCATCTTTTCGATAAATTTACATGATGTTGCATGATTTTTTTCAACTAATTACCCACCAGTTGTGGCATCCATCATACCCCTCTCCACAGGCCTGAATCATTCAATGAAGTACTGGATCAAGAGTTTCTCTCTAATTTTGTGGTGCAAGAATCATTCAAATAACATCTTGAATTGCTCCCAATATGCATACATTGACTCCCCTTATGATTTCGTGATCCATGAGATCTTTTTTCAAATATTAGTGTATTTTGATAATGTTACAAATCTATTTAAAAAAATATTTTTCAAATTATTCCAATATGTTATATCTTTATGCTATAAACAATGAATACAATTTATTGTTTTTCCATCAAGTGTGAATGACAATGCTCTTAGATTTATTTGATCTTAGAAGACATTTATTCTTTTTAGGTCTGAGTAATCCACATTAAATTATTTTAATTTTTTTGGATCCTCACCAAATAATCCATGAAATATTTGAAGAAGGTGAATTAACCCAAATTTTAGTTCGATGTCCGTTTGGAGATTTTAGTATGCAATACAATTTGGTAGAAAGTTAATGTCTGATTTAGACAATTATATAATGGTTATATTATGTTCATTAAGATTATTTTCAATAATAGGTTTATTTTTTATATTTGAATTTCAATTTCTTCCAATTTTAATGTTCCCAGAATAGAGGAATTATCCAACTGGTTGAACGTCGAAACTTACCACAGATCGAGGATACATAATTCATGCCCTACAGATTCATTAAATATTAGGTTTGAGATCTAACAGATATATGGGATTATTTTTTTCATAAATCAATGAAAAATTAATTGAATAAAAGTATACCATTAAAAAAATAAATGAAATTTGAGTTTTTGGTCGGAGAAAATAATAATGAAAAAAGCAGAAAAAATTGAGAAAGGGGAAAGATGGAAAAATGAAGAGAAGAAGAGAATAAAAATAAAAATAAAAAATAACTCTAATAAGTTAAAAAAAATTACTTCCTCCTATAAAATTTATTCCAATTTGGAAGGCATTTTCTTGGGAACTCTCAAATGATGTATAATTATTTCTTCATAGGAGCATCTTAGTGGCTGAAAAAGGATGTCTCTCAAAGGAGGAAACAATTTAAAAAAACATGTGAAAGTCATTTTTAAAATAAAATAAAATAACATAAACACACTACTTAAAAGTATGGAGGGTTTTTATCATTTATAAATCTAGAAAAAGTGTGCCAGAAGAAGCTTGTATTTGTTTAATTTTTTTTTCAATAAGATTGAGAAAACCCAATAAGAAAATGTTTTTCCAGATTTCTTTTTCAGAACATATAATATATATAATTATACATATTAATATACTTATTAATCATTTAAATTAAAATTAATATGTACTTAATTATTATCAAATAACATTTTGTCCTCTAAACCCTACAAGAATTCAATTTTCCACAAATATTAAATGAATTAAACCCTAGGCTTGCTTCAGGACATGAAACCCTAGAACAATTATTTAATTTTTGTTCCGAGGATATATAATGTTTAGTGGTGAATTATGGTTCATATACAAACCTTAAGTAAAGATTAATTGAGTTTAGGTATTATATTTATATTATACAAATTTATCCCTAGTGATGTTTTACTGACTAATATCACGCTCTCATAATTCACACATTACTCAGTGTCGCGTGTGGTGTTATAATTGTCCCATTACATTATTAGTTTAATTAAATTTAAAAACTCAATTCATGTATATTATTTTGTTAATTTATTTACCTATTTGATTATAAATAATTAGATTGATAAGGTAGGAGTCAGATCGATTACTATGAAAAATACTTTTACATGGACAATGTTGTCATTATAGAAAAGAATTGCATTAGTAAAGGTATAGAATGTGTATAGCCTAATCATATATCTAATAACTAGTTCACAAAAAAATAATTGAATTAAATAAGAATAAAATTAAACAAAATAGAAGGAATATAATAATAACTATGAATTTTATTGTAAGAATCTAAATATTACAATAACGAAGTGTAAAAGAAGAGAATTTTGGTGGAGATCCTAGATTTATATATTCCCTACTCCAATGATGAATTTAAATGGAATAAAGCCAATTTTGCTCTTATCACAATCCTATATGGCACTTAAAAACCCATCCAAACAAGAATAATACATATTTATGGAGACATGGGAAAATAGGATTATAAAAAATTGAGGTGTCAATGGACAAATTCAGAGAAATATTTACTCCAACTTGAACTGATAGTTTAAACTTCAGTACACATGAACCATATATACTTACTAAAGGATGGTTTTTGAGAAATATTTTCCTCTATATGATTTCCAATTTATTCCTAATAAAATCACCCATAAATAAGTTATGTCCCAAATACTAAAGCTCTATACTGTCTGGATTGTTCAGTCCATCTTTATCTCCATGGAACATTTAATCCAATAATGTTCATGATCCTACTCAGATTTCCTAAATAAATGTTGTATCCCATTGATTAAGGAACACAATTAAAAAAGTTTAACTTCAAAAAATAAATAGAAATATATTTATGGCTGAAATACTACATTGCACATTAAAGGGAAAAAACTAAATTTTCATTGAATTTTCAAATGAATGCTCTAATACCCAATATTTTATAAATAAACATATTTGACAAAATTTGAGGAAACAATTTCATTTATTATCAACACAATCTTAAATATATTTGTGGTTTATCTATTACATACCACTATATGAGTGATATCGGTTCCCACGGGATAACCTGTGGACAGTCTTGTCAGGAAGATGGTTACACCATGCCCCGAGTGATACTGAGACCCCTTTTTGAGATACAAAGGATTGTATTAGAGAGAACATGTTTTAAATTATGTCGGCAATGATAATTGGGATTCCATTTATTGATCACCATGGTCAGACTCCTTCAACATTGGATAATTGTAATTCTCATCATGTGATACTCGGGTTCCTTTATAAGATGGACTTGGAAGGTCCTATGATGTATTCCAATTGACCACAAGAGAATCCAATTCAAAAATTAACATGATTATTTTTATATTAAAAAATAATAATTCAAATATGTTATCTAGGTATGTGACCTCCTTTCAAAATCACAATCTTAGGGTTCAGTACATTCATTGATGCATGTTTTATGATCACTCATTATTACACCCATCTCACGTATGTACAAGTTGACCCCAATTCAATGACATTTCATCTTAGACATAATTATGTATGGTTGGCCATGTGTACCTTATGAACCTGATCCAACATATTTAATTTTATTTATTTATGTTTTACTTATCATACATGAACACTACGGTAATTTGTATTCATGGGATACATTATTCTTTAGAAACAATTAGTGGGGTCCTACTAAGTATATTTCACACCATTCTTGGGTCATCATTTCACTAGGGTACTTGATCAGACCTCAAGTTCTCATGTCCTTGGATTATTTCTTATGTTTTTCATTGTACCTGGGAGCATAGAGAATAGAATTGGTCCAGTACTCAAGATACTCATGGCGTTAGGCTTTGGGATTTTATTATTTTTATTATATTGTGCCAGCTTTTGTATTTTTCTTACTTATATAGTATAGAATCATCTATACATGCATGCATAGTTGTATATTTTGGGTTGGCCACTTTTTTTTTGTAATTATATTTGTATTTCACTACTCTATTGTTCTATTATCTATACATATTTCATTGTTCCATGTTGTAATCTAATGATATAACACTACGACACTCTAATCACGGGGGTATAATATCCCCACCGTACCACCATTACGCCTGTGATACTAGTCGGTAGCCACTAGCATATGGGAGGGCAATGTTGAGGCCATGTGGTGACCATTCTTGATACTGGTTTAGTATTCACTTGGGATGAGATTTTACAAAGTAGTATCAGAGATTTATTTTTTCCCTTTTATATTACTATTTGGGGTTAGTAGTCAGGAGATTGGGAATGTATCAGTGTTTGGTAAAAATCCATTTCTTCGAATTATCAACCCATGTATGGGAAAAAGTCCAAGTGTCTTAGGAGGTGATTTTTTGTTCATGTTGATTTCTATTATAGTAGATTATTATTTCACATTGAGTGATTAGTTTACTTTCCAATACTCACTGATTTATGTGATTTTAGTATTTTACATTGACCTGATATGGAATAAAAGTAACATTACATGAATCATCATAGGTACATGGTGATCCATATTCCATGCATATTCCGCACCATATATATTGCATTTTTAGGCTTTTTGAGATCTATTAATGTTCCATTTGTGCTTTTATATTTCTTGTTGTATAACTTATTTGGTGAAACTTTCTTAGTTTTATGACTTATTAGGAAATTTTTATCATGGGTATTTTTATAACATGGTGTGTGATTTATTTAGTACATTTAACTGTAAATCATGATTATATGGTTTATTTATTATTATGCTCCATTATTAATCATATTTCTATAATTATTTCCATGTTTTCTAGTAATTAGTAATATTTGATGTATTGTTTTTTGATGGTTATAATTTTTATCTACAATTGGTTATTAAAGTTCTAGCATCATAATTAATGTTGTTTTCCCTCATAGACTGATGGTGACACCTTATTCACCAATATTGAGATGTTTGATGCAAGGGACATTGGTCACAATGGCTGGAACATTATTGGTTGTGATAAAATGGGAGAAAAATATTCAATTTATGAAGTGTATGAGTGTTTTCTTAATTGGAAGTTGGTGACCCATATAATCAAAATGTTATATAAAAAACATGATATACTTTAGACTATTTTAAATATAAATATTGTAAAATTAGACTAAAAAATAATTGGTTTACTTTATATGTTCTTGAACTTATATCACTTGGAAATGAAGAACAATAGAACTGAATTCCTTAAATACACAATTATACCAAGTCGATTAGTTAGGCCATGTTGTTATGAGATAGATTTTAATCAACCAAAGTAGGTCATTCATGATGCTTGTGTTTATGTGATAGAACCCAAAAAGGGTATTTTAAAAATATTAATATTTACAATTTCTCGATTAACTTTTGGATGACCCTGAATGGATCGACGGGGACTCCATAAGTCACTTTTATTTTGTAATGGATTAGTATTTATCCCCATGGGGGTATGATTATATTGTATAGGGATAGTCATTTAATGTGTATATATTTGTTTATAAAGATTTTCATAGAAGCTTTTGTCAGCACCCTACCTGACAATTACCTCTTTAGTTGATAAATGACCTTTATCTTCCTTAGATCTATATATATACAAAGTATTAGTTAATTAAAATTCCAATTACAACCTAAAGGATGATTTCCTATATAAACATCAATTTAATTTTTCATTAACTAAGATAATTGTGGATGTTTATAATTATATTAATGTGGTTTAAAATGATTTTTTGTAGTAAATTTCATAAGTATGACACTATTTCAGTTTAATAATCAATGTCTAAAAGCATATTTGATAAAACTATCATGATTCCATATGGTATTAGTTGAATAATGTGACATGAAATTTTAACTTACAGTTGGTGATTGGAACTCTTTAATATTTTGGATCATTAAAATTCTTAAAGAATAAAATGTGTGTTGGTGTAATGATTTAAAATAGAACGTTATGTTTTTTTCTTAGTCTAACTCTTGTGTAAGGGTAGTTCTGTGTTCCATGGGAATGCCTCGGAATAAAACAATGATCAATAACTATTTTCCTATCCCTTCATATTTTCAACATAAATGATAGTCCCTTAAGTATTGTGACTCTTTTGGAATGACCAACATGTAGGGTTAACATTTTCAGTTTTTGTAAAAGGCTAGATCAAGGTAGGTAGTGCCCTTAGAACCCTAAAGCCTCATTAAATGCTAGTGAACTGTTTTAGAGGTTTTTTTCATAGTATCAGGTAGGTATTTTAGTTATAAAATGAAACCTTGTCTTGATGGGTGGCTGTGTGGTTTTATATCCTTTTTACGGGCATGATTATTGATGAATTCTTAGTTTTAGTGGGTTAGATGTTCCTAGGGCATAGACAATCACTTAAAAGGTCGTATAACCCCTATTATTCTTCATCTTATATGATGGGTGACTCGGTACATCACCATCCGGGTTAATAGTCCACTGGAAATCATTTTTTTCATTATCAGAAAGCCGGTTTATAGGGGTTGCCGGGACACAAGGATACAGTCAAAATATTTCAAATTTCAAAAAACCACCCATCAAAAGAAACCGCATAACACCTCGAGCCACGAGTCCATGCACCGCCTCAAAACATGGGATCACCTGTCACCGCCTCATCATCCTCGGGATACGCCCCCGATGCGACCGAAAAACCCACTTTCACCGGAACACCGGTGAGGTTCACCGGCTCCTGTCGACTCCATCACCGGCAACCGTCGTCGGCCACCGTCGACCGTCGTCATCACCCTTTGGCGTCCATTGAACTCACCGGTACAAACATAAGTGGCGCACACTAGATCATCGGGGGAGGCTGAAGAAATCACAACATACGGAAACTTCCACTCACACAAAACCATCATCCTCAAAACAAAGAGGATAGAATCATCCCATGCTCACGAATACACATGAACATCAAAAATAGCGGCATGAAACTGCCAGATCCATCCATGAAATGGAAACACAAATTCACCCATCCAGGAACCATAAGCAGGAAGGACAGAAAAAAGAAAACAGAAAAACGTACCAAACTGGAAAAGGACCCGGTAAAAACCAGATCTAGTTCCGAAACCCAGCGCCACCAACCTTCAGACCCCCGGAAGCCATGCCCCTCACCAGATGCCTGCGACCACGAACGGTAAGACTCCCTCAACCCGCAGACTCTGGGACTCGGTCGTTCGATGCCTGTGCCGCCGTGAAAGAAGGCTGAATCAAGCGCACCGTCATGGCGACCGAGCCAAGGAAGTCCCCGCCGCGAACCACAAACAAGGAAGGGGAGGAAGCGATGCCTGACCGGGGTGAAACCAGGAGGCGGTGCTGGGAGAGAAAACCATTGCGCTGCGTCACCCCTTATGGGCACATTCCCCTCATTTGGGTTAATAGTCTTATGAGATGATATGACCTTGGGTTTAATTAATTTTATAGGCAATCAATAATTTAAGAATTATGGCTAATAAGCTTATGGGTAGTATCAATGATGTTATGTTTTTCACGAGTTAGTATGCATTGATACACGTGGTACCTGTCGAGCTAAATAATGGTACAATTATCCATTTATTATTTTTATAATCAATTGATACCTGAGCTATTAAGGTTTAATCATAGGTCATATCATAAGTATAATGGACTAGATATTAAATTGGAATGAGACTCCTTCCAATGCTAAATATGATGTCATAAAGGTGGTCATGTGTTTTGACATGCTGGTTAGTCATTTTGTCCATTACACCAAATGAAATGGTGCATGTGGATGGGACTAAATATTAGATTCATATAAACATATAAATTTGAGCCTAATATAGTTATTTTAATAGGATAATTATATATCTATTTTGTTTAGTACTTACTAAATCTTGTTATCCAAATCTATAATTCATAAATGGTGGTTGATAGAGCATGTGTCATGGGATGATATCTCTTTCTCAGTAAATATTGACTAGAAAACTCCAAATGTGGGGAGAGTCATGTCAATTGTTATGTAGAATTTCCTCCTAAGTAGATGGTATAAGACCAAGAAAGGCTATTTTGAAATGGTCAGTGCTACTTTAAATTTCCTTAAGGCTAGTGAGTGTGAAATATATATCGATGCATACAAGGTAGCATAGTGATAGACAAGTTGGATTTTTACATAACATTTAAAATTTTCATTAGTTAGGTTAATGATGTGTCAATAGGTGAGGTTGAGGTATTCTAAATGAATTCAGCCTGTAGAGGTTTGACTACTCTTTTTCTGGTTGTTGGAGATAGTTGGTTCAAAGTATGTATTGAGTGATACATATTTAATGTAAAGAATATATATCAGGCAATTTTTAGAGATATTAAGTACCCTCTTACTATACTCATGGTTTAATAATGATAATTTCCCCCATCTTATCATTTTCTAGGACACATGAAAAGATAATCAATTATACGCCACACTAAGATAAAAATTCCCTTTTGAGCCATCTGATCGACTCTATCATAGTTGCAAGCCAGAAGCCTAGTTTTTATCAAGTAATGGTTACTCCCATGTGATACATGGGTTCTTGAGTAAGAATTCAATTGATATACTCTAGGATACCACTAGGTTCTTTGACTTTAATGCTATTAGTATTAGTCATCATTCAGAATTGTGGATGTTCGGACCTTATATTGGCATCCCACTTATAAACACCTAAGTATGTAAAACCTTAGATTAGTTTCTTGGTTCCCATTGATAAATTATGAGGTTACCCTGGAAATTCATCAGTCTCAGATTATATTTTTTAATTTTAGCGATATAAATGTTATGGAACATGTTTTTATCCATGTTCATACTAGGTTGTGATGGCTTTAATTAGTCGTTTTGGCTTGTGACATCACCAAAAGATGGATATGGGATTTGGTACACAAGTTTTGATAAATTTTTTAGGTTCCTTCATATAAAGGCACTAGATATATCTTTTTAAATGCACCGGTCTCCTATACCATGAATTTTATTGAATAGTCAGCAAGATATGGCCGAAATTACCCCTCTTGTCCCCTTAGATGAGGTCGGTAGGGAACCACTTTTGGCACATCATCATGAGTAGAGGAATACATGGGTCGACTGGGGTTCTTAATGAAAGGATGAATAGAAAATTTTATGTGAGTTTTATTGAGATTTACCCAATCATTTGAGGAAGTAGTTATGTCATGATCATTATTAGAATACAATAATAATACTTAAATATAAATGTTTTTCCAGAAGAGACATCATGACTTAGAATTCAACATTTTTTTGTAGAACCTATGGTGGAAAGTTCCATAGGATGGAAAAATCAATTATTCAACTACATGATAAGGTCTCCAGTGAGATAGGATTGGGTAATATCTCTCTAAATGTTTTATTTTGGTAAATGATCACTGATTCGAGTTTTAATGGATCTTATATTATATGTTTTTAGTAAATATTGGAGGTGTGTTGGGAGTTTGGAATGAAGCATGACCGATTGGACTAGGATTCACAATGTGAGTATGTAAGGTGTTTATTTTTTCCCAAGTATTCTCAGGGATGAAATGAACTAAGGTGGGTAGGTTGTAGCGTCACATAATTTTAGGCCGATTGAAATTCCAATGGTATTTGAATTTTTTCACTTGGTGGTTGGGCCCTTCTGTAAACCAAAATTATATATCCAAATCTAAACATTGTAATTCTAAATGGTGTTTTTTAGACATGGTTTGAGGATAAAGAGGTGAATATTTTGTTCGGTTATATTCTAGAAGCATCGGAAAAAAATCTCAAATACCATGAACGTTGATAGGGGTGTATGGTTTGTATGAGATAATGTAGTCCTTCATCAGAAACCCTGAGGAGTGCCAAGGGGGACTGGGGGGGTCATAAGGTTTGGTCTAATCATGTGTACTAGGATATCTGGATATATAGATAGATGTTGGTCTTGCATAGAGGAAAGATTCATGGTTTTCACAAGGCTTCCCAAATCGAGTGCATGAACCGTGTGATTCCTCTCCTTAGGCAGTAGCTTAAGAACAGTGGGCACACAATGTGTCTTATTGTGCAGCCAAACCATTAACCTCATTAAAGGGGATGTAAATTATTATTTTCCCCATACCTAATTTCTCTTCCACTATCTTTTCATTCTCATCTACACATAGTATCCAATCAAGAGCCTCTCCTCCTAATCATCAAGGTATGAAGAGATCAATCTCATCAGACATCCATTTCATACACCGTCAAGTGAGTTAGAGATCCCTAGGTAAATCTAAAAATCCACTATATCCTTTTATACATTAATCTAATCTCATCAAATGCTTTTTGGTGAAACCTAATTCAACTTATTTTTAGGGTGTTTTTCTGTTTCTTTGATTTATCTTGAACCAGGCCGAATTAAGGATCCATATTCGATGTGTGGACCTTATTTGGTATATTGTAGGCGGTCTATATATTTTCCCACCAATAAATAGTGATTTATAAATTTTTTCATTATGTTGGGCATTCATATTTCTGTGTGACATCCCTAAAATGTGTATTTGAATTTTTAGAACCTACGACCTTGAATCTAGTATAACTTGTGTAATAATATGACCCTGTTGATAATCATGGACCTGAAAAATAAACATCCATTAAGGGTGTGATCATTGAATATCATTAATTAAATAATGGTTTTTCTAATAAAACCCCTCATTGATGTGATTCATCTTCAAAAATGTAAATGTTTTTATAATTTCATAGTGGTAGGATTTGACACCCAATATATTACTTTCCTGTCCAGACCATTTCTTAATGTTACATGAAACATTATTTTATTAAATGAACTTGATAATTTGAGTGTGGTATGATGGTTATCATGACCAATTTGATACCTCTTTCATGAATGGTGTTCTTTTCCATGGACAGTCCACCTGTACATGGTATATTTAATAAATTCTTGGAACATCTTAATATTAGAAAGGTATGTTTAAATAAATAAGTTTTTTGTTAATGGGAAAGGCCCTCTTTTAGTGTTTCATAATGAGTTATGACATTTGTGTACATGTGGACTCTTTAGTATTTATTTTTTATTTTAATGGATGTATTATTTACACTTTGAGTGATACATGGGTTCCTTTTTTCTATATTCAAAGGACAAGTTCATAAGTTTTTGAGACTTTGCAAACTGGGAGTGATACATGTTATATCATGGATGGGATATCCATGTGGGTTACTTACCTTCATATGAGTGATATTGGTTCCTAGGATAGAACCCATAGATGAGATCATTGGAAAGATGGCTACACTATTCCATGAGTGATACTCATACCCCATTGTGAAATACAAGGGATGGGCTCTGATTTACTTTATTCTAAATGTAATACTTGGGATTCCATCTATGGATCACCATAGATGAACTCCTTTGGATTTGGATAATTGTGATGCTCCTGGTGTGATACTTAGGTTCCATTGTCAATTTTTCCTTTGAGGGACCCATGATGTCATTTAATTGAACAAAAAATACGACTTTTCATCTTTTCATATGATGACATATATTTTAAAACTAATTATTCATAATTGTTATTGAGGGACCCAACCGCCAAGCCAAATAAAATGCTTGGTTTTGGTCCATCGCTTAATGCATGTTTTGTAATGACTCATTATTCCAACCATTCCACATATATAGAGGTTAACCCTAGATTAGTGAAATTCGTTCTTAGGCTAAAATTGATATGGTTGGAAAGGTGTACCTTAGTAACATGAGCCATATTATTTAATTTTATTAATTATTTTTACCTACTTTACTAGAAAACTATTGTAATTTATATTTATGGGATTAATTATGCTTTAGACACTGTTGGTGGTGGCCTACTCAGGGTATCTCACACCCTTCTCAGGCCTCAATTGTATTTGGGAACACAAGAAGACCCCATGTTCAAAGTTCCTTGTATTATTTCATACGTTTTTTATTGTATATGTAATATTTGTAGAAGAAGAGTGAGATGATACTCAAGATACTTTTGGATTTAACATTTAGGGTTTTATTATTTTTATTTTATTGTATTACATGATCCATTTTCCTCCTTAGACCTTATTGCATCATATAGAAATGATTGCATAGTTTTATATTTGGTATTGGCCACTATTATTATTTTTTATACTAGTCTTCCATTACTATATCATTCCTTTATTTATACTTCTTCCACTGTTGTCTATTTTCTTCTTATGATACACCATTTTTTTACTCTTATAATGAGGTTATAGTCACTCCACCATACCACCATTACATATTCTCTACTAGTTAGTAGCCTCTCGTATATGTGGAGCACCTATTGAGGCCATTGGGGGACCAGTACATGTATTGTTTTGGTAGTCAATAATACTAGGATTTTTCAACAAGGAAGTTTTTTATATTACTTCAGTCCAAAGTGGACCTACTCTACTCACATACCTCTCTACTCGGAGAGATATTCATGTTCACTAATGTGATATTTGTGTGGGATTCAAAACCCAATTAAAAGATCCTTCTCTAGTGGAGGGATAACCACAACACACTTAATTTTGTATGGGGAGTCAAAACCCAATTACAACACTATATTTAAATATTTGGACTCCCAAATTGAATGGTCCTGGCTTTAGAATCTAGGAGTGAAACCACAAAGAAAGAGAATAAGAAAAAAACTTTTTTTGTAAAGTATAAATATAAATTAGAGAGTGTGTGTGAGATATTAGAAATACTATTACAAAATCTAAAACCAAAAAAATGTAGAAAATAAACAACAAATGTGTGAGTACTAATTCTTGATAATTGGATTAGATATTCCATTCAATGCAGTAGAAGTCGTAGTAGATCTAATTTGGAACATGTGATATTGTCCAGGATATGAAACAATGTATCACATTGGACTTGGATTGTACAAGATGTAGAATGTTCATAGATTTTTCTCAGGGAAGAAATAAAATCTAAGATGTTAACTATGGTGTTTCGTGAATTGTCCTGTCACATTTATATAGGATAAATAAAACAAAACTAACAAAACAAATCTATGGGTAAAGAAATTCAAATTCAAAAATTAATAGAATTATTTATGAGAGAGAGAAAAATATTCTACATAATAATAGTAACAAATATAATTTGAATTCGAAACATAATAATAAATTCAATAAAATTTTAATAACTTGTTGAATGATAATAAAAATTCAATGCAATCCTATAAAAACATAAGACTTTTTGAAATCAAATATTAAATATATTTTAATTTAATGCAGTGTGAAATTTAAAATTTAATTATGCTACATTAAATAATATACAACGAGTTTGAATATATCCATTGACCATATATATTAATTTAGAAAAGAGTTAGTCATATTAATTAACATAATATATAAAAACAAAAGTATTCTTTAAATATATCATAAATGTATGAATGAATATGGAGTAAATTAATAAATTTTTAAAAATATTTTCTAAAATATTTAAAACACTTAACTTGGATTAAATATAATATATATGACTTTTAGAAATTAATAAAACCCTTAACATAATTTTAATATGCATGAAAATTATCAATATATAAAAATCATGAAAAATCATGAAGAAAATGTTTCAGAACAATAACTAGCAGTACAATAAATAAATGAATGTAGAATAAGTTAAATACTGGTAGATAAAATTAATACCTAGTAATGGGAATCATCTATTTTTATTGAGTAACGTTGACAAAGAGCTACCAATGCCAATATACCATTGAAACTAATCTACCATTACTTAAAAATGACTCACTATTAGTTCAAAAAATAATAGGATGTTACTTCAAAAAATGATCCAATGTTTGTTTAAAAAATAATATATCCTTAGTTGAAAAATTATCCACTATTGGTTCAAAAATAATCCACCATTTGTTCAAAAATTATCTACCATTTGTACAAATAATGATCCACCGTTAGTTTAAAAAATGATCTGATATTGGATCCAAAAATGAACAATCATTGGTTTAAAAATCCACTAATGGTTCAAAAATAATCCACCATTGGATAAAAAACAATCCACCATTGGTTTGATCCATCACCAGTTCAAAAATGATACAGTTCAAGATAAAAAATGATCCACCATTGTACATAAATGATCCATCATTGGGTTAAGTTATCATATAATGTTTAGAATAAAAGAGTATTCATTGGGAGAAAAAAAATCCACCATTTCAAGAAAATATATGATCCACTATTGGATATAGAAACCATCTACCATTGGTTTTTATTGGGACTATAATTGAAATTTGTATTTTTTTTCTACCATTGCCTTTTTATTTGATCTACTATTGGATTTTTTTGATCTACAATTGGGAATTGAAGAATGAATTATAATTGAAATATAGAAATGATACACCTTTGGAGGAAGAAAAAATGTGCTATCATTGGAGTAGGGAAAATGTGATACTATTAGAGAAAATAAAATGTGTTACTATTGGAGGAGAAAACCTCATCTATCATTAGTTAATTTTCATCCACCATTTATTCATTTTGATCTACCATTATAGTATAAAGATGGTGTTCAAGCATAATAAATATTGGAAGAGATGGTTAATAGAATAATGGTACATCCAATCATGAATAATAATATAGGTTAATTCATTCATGGAAAAAATATGTTGTTAGTGTGAACATAAAGAAAGATGAAAAATAAGAATAGTGTATCATTCTATGAACACTTAACAGAAAAACATTGGGGAATTTTTCAAATATTCAAACGACTAAATTAGTAGTTGGTACTGATGAATTAATTGAAGATAATTTTCATTTGTTTCTAAATAATCATGATTCACATCAATGTGATAATTATATTAGGATATAATATCAAAATGAATCAAAATAATTATTTGAATGCTGTAGAAAATATTGTAGCAATTATAAATTTTTTCATGGAATATAAATGTATTTTTTATAGTTCAATGTACTTTTATTAAATTTATAAAATATTATTATCTTTAAATCCGAAAAAACATTGAGTTATTCAAATGAGAATTGAATAAGATTTTAAAGAAACAAAAATGATTTTGAATTCTCAAAAATCACAAATTTCTGAACTTTTTCAATATCTTCAGACATTTGGTACACTACATAGAAAATAAAATTAGACTTACATATATTCATATAAAATGTACATAAATGTGTTTTATTTTCAATGGAATAAGTTTTTAAAGAGTATTAGTTGTATATCTCATGTTATAAATGATTAAATATAAAACCGTATATTATTTGAAATTAAAAATATTTATAAAAATCAAAAGCAAGTACCATGTTTAGAAAAATTAGAGAATTCTAGATATAGAATTGGACATCATAATACCTAAATAAAAGTTATATACAATAATTATATTTCATATGAAATTTGAAATACAAAATTCTGATCACTATAACTAATGTAATAATAAAAATACATAGTTGTAGTAAAGACATTTTTTCACAAAAAAGTGATAAGTGGTTTTGTGATATTTATGAACATAAAATAACATGTTATAAAAAAAATAAAAATATATGCATGAAAATGAAAAAATAATCTCCCCATTTTTTAGATTACAAAACATGATAATTTAAAACCAATTTTCTCCCATTTTTGTATTAAAAAAACACCCCTACACTGAATGAAAGATAAAATAGTTCTATTTCCATCATCATAATTTCAAATTTAATTTTTTCTGAAACTATGAATTGTATAATGAATTAGAAAATATGTTTTCCATATTATTTTCTATAGGGAAAAATTTTCAAACAATATCACACATTTTCATAGGATCTATACTAAAATAAAATCTTTGATCAATATGATTCATTCTTTAAATATCTAAGGTATTTTTAGAAATAGAAATTACAGAATTTTTCTCAATATAAATAAAATATTTTCAAAAATAAAAACCAAAATCACATAATGTTTTCATTATCGATATTATTTGTGTAAAACTAATAGTAGCATAAAATACTTAGCTTCTGCAGTAGATAGAGAAACTGATAGTTGTTTCTAAAAAGACCACGAAATTAAAATTCATCAAATAAAATGATACATACCTGATGTGATTTTTTGGTCAATTCTGTAGCCTACAAAATCAAAATCATAATAAGATATTTAATAAAAAAAGTTTTATTTAGGATAAAAACTATAGCCAATAGTTTGTTTAACATATATAATTATTATTTTTATGGATTTAATGTGACTTTCTTTAAAATCAACATCAAATATTTAATATAACGAAACAATAGACACTATATAAGGTCTATATGTAGTTAAATATTTCATGGTACATATCATGCCTCAATAAACCTTAATATTAACAAATTTACAATATAAATCAACATCTAATTTGAAACTTGTAAATTTATGTATTTTTATAGTTTTAGAGGAATCTAGACTAAACCATTTAACCAACTCTTTATCATACTTATATTGATTAAAATAAATTCTATCTTTCTATTGAGAAATCTGAAGTCCATGAAATAAATTTAATTCTCCCATTAAACTCATGTCAAACTTAGAAGAAATAAAAGTAGAAAAATAATTACTAATCATTTTAATAGATGAACCAAAAATGATATCCTAAAAATAGATTTGAACAATTTAAATATAATAATAAATTATTTTAACAAAAAAAAGCTGATCAAAATTTTATTTCTTGAAATCACTATTATATAAAAATAAAAAAAAATTATTTCATACCAAGAATGGGGTTATTTTTTGAGACCATACAAATATTTAGATTAATTAAAAACATGATTATGAAATTTTTCATTTTCAAAACTAGGGGGTTAGGAAACATAATCTTTATACGTTTTAAAACAATTTAAAAATAAACTTTTTACCTTTACTTGATATAATTTATATCCTTGAAAAACATTAATAGCTAATAATATCTTAATATCCTCTAACCAAGAAATAGTTGAAAATAAGTTTTCAAATTCTATAACTTATTCTTGAGAGTATCCTTGAGCAACAAGTCATGATTAATTTTTAATAATATGTCCATATTCATCCATATCATTTCTAAATATCCATTTAGTTAAAAAAGTCTTATTATCATTAAATTTTTTTTATTAATAACCAAACATTATTTCATACAGACTGATTAATCTCACCTATCGTTGAAATAATCCATCTAGAATCATTTAAATCAAAATTAGTATTATTAGGGAATAAATCAGAGATAAATTAAGAATTGGTAAAAAAATTTAAAATATAATTTCTATTTCTTAGAGTAGAATTGACATTACCAATAACTTTTTCAACAAGATGATATTTATAAATATTCCATGAATATGGATTAGGTAAAGATGATATATTCTCCCCATCTATTGATTCTTCTTTATCCTGAGGGTTTTATTCCCCAAAATTAAAATCACTAAACTTGTTATCAAAAAACATTAGAATGAGAATTTAGTTTAACAATATTTCTATCAAACATAACATTAAAATATAATTTATTAAAAATAGTTCTTTTATCATGGACTCTATAATCTTTAATATTATAAAAAAAACCGTGAAAAAGCCTTCCTCACTATTAACATCGAATTTATCTAATTTATCCTTTTAATTCAACATAAATACTATAAAACCAATAACAATAAAAACCCAAATTTACTGTTTAAATTTTTAAATTATTCATAAGAATTTATCTTTAACAAATTATTTATAATAAATCAATTAAATGTATTAAAATCATTAAAATAACCTCATCCCAAAAAAATATAAAGGTAAATTTTATTCACATAACGTAGTACCTTTCATTTAAATAAGAGTTCTATTTTTCTATTTTATAACACCATTTTTCAATGGTCTTCTAGGAGTTGATAAGATATGAAATGAACTATTATTTTCACAGAATTTTTTAAAAAATATATTATGAAATTAACCTATTATATCACTAGGAATTGAGAAAATCATACAAACTTTTTAATTTTGAACTAAATTGAAAAATAATAACTAAATATAGATAAAGTATTTTTTATATGATAAATAAATTATATCCATGTAAATATACTATAATCATCAATAATAACTAAAGTATATTAATTTCCATATAGGATAGAAACTCAAGAAGCACCAAATAAATAATGAATTACATTCTTTAATGGACTATTAGTGCTTATATGATTGGTATGTCTAAAATAACTTTTTTATTTGCCTTTTATGAAAGAATCCTAAACATGAAGCTGTTATTAATTTAATGTAATGCCCCAACCACTATAGCCTGGAGCTGGTGCATTACTTTATTACATTGGCATGACTACATGAAATCAAATCCCAAATAACTAATCATTTTTGTAGTCTTTAAGAAACTAGATACTAACAGGGATGACATTTTCCATTTGGAAAATAAATGAAAACATAATACATAACTAGAGATAATAAACTACATCCATTAATACTTAACAATTGATCCCTTATTCATAACCTCTAGAAGGAAAATAATAGAAGGGGTGATCTCAAATACTAATTAAGGGTTATATATAGAAATAACATGAATCAATAATAAGTGAATTATAATCAATTTTATATAATCAATAGGGCATGCTAAATAAATGAAAAACAAACACCTTTGATAAACTGAGAATGATAATGCATGCATAAATTTTTTCATACTGAAAAACTCTTGGAATGTAATAAAAATATAATGAATAAAGGGAATGCTTATTATTTAGATATCATGTATCTGGTATATGAAACATAATACCATCAAGATGGTTTAAGTATGTGGGTATATACTGTTCTGATTATGTTTTGGAAATAAACTCAAAGGGTTTGTCACCAACTTTTTTGTCTCATGAGACATATCATTGAATCAAATGGATATAGAACACCCATCCCATAACATAATTTCCAAATAATTATTTATAAAAGAATTTAATTCATGAATAATATTCTTTTCAATATCTATATTGAGTAGAGGATATAGATTCATCATAACATTCAAAATAACCACCATATGTCAAATGGTATACGTCATAGAAAATAATTAAATCCATTAAAATATAATATGGATATATATAATATAATTACAATTTAAAATTAATTTTTTTTCTCAAAGTGGCTATAGATACACCACATAATAATGAATAGGTTCACAATACAAAGTAAATGTCAATGAAAGTGAAATGGAGACAATGTCCAAAACAACATTATAATCAATCGAATCGTATGGACCAAAATTAATATTCATCAAATTAATCATTTAATACAATGAATATAATGAGTATAATGATATTATATATAAAATTGAAGTACACATACACCACATATAATAAATAAGTGTAGAACAATGGAAATATCACTTTAATAAATGTGAGTTGAGAAACCCCTTACCTTAAGACCAAATTTAATCTACACTTAACCTTAATTCTCTGAATAATCAAATTAGGTTCATTAATTTAAAATTATATAAACTAATCTAAATTAAATGAATTAATTATATCTACATTATTTTTATTTATGGACTTTTATATGGGTTAATAGATTCAATTTCATCATTTGAGAGTGCACATTTTCTTAGTTTTCATTATAGTTATGCTTGTATAAGAGTATAGAAGATCATATAAAATAGAAATTGAAAACTAGCATTAAATTTATGAGTTTACAATGATCATATTTATGGTTAAATGATTTTATAAATCAATTGGTTATTTTGGGGGAGGATGAATCATTATATAAAATTTTAATGATAAACGCTCGTATTATTTTGATGGTTTTTCGATCACCACGGACTCATATTGTTTAATAATTAAATACCATAAAAAAATGATTCCAGAATAATAAATATGATATATTACATATATGATGATCTATTTCAACCATATAAATAGATTCATGACCAATATTGAAGATGAAAATAGAGATTTAAAACTCGTCATCCTTGTGTCTGGTAAATTAACAAATATTAGACGATGTTTTCATTTTTTTTAAAAGAAAAGGGGAAAAGAGAGATGATGATGAAATATTCCATTAGAATAATAAAATAAAAATATATGCTACATAATATAATTATTACATCCTTTTTATGAGTGGCGGTGGGGAGAGAGAAACAAAATAATGGAACTCGTAAAAGAAGTTAAAATGAAAAGGAAGAGAGGATTACCTCTTGAGTACTCCTCCACCAGAATCTCTTTAAGGCCGTTTTTTGGACATTGGAGAGACAATAAAGTCCTGGATTTGGCAGGAGTTATTAGGTATATTATTTGGAATAAATTGTGAAAGTATCAAATCTTGAGTGGTGTGAGAAGAAGAGGGGTGATGGGTGGGTTATATAGTGGAGGAGAGCATGGTTTTTGCATTATTATATTCCTTTATTATTTCTTATGTAGTCTATGAATAGTCATGATTCGTGTGACTAAAAATAGTAAAATGATCATGTTTTTTCAAACTAATGGTTTCTTACATCATCCATGCCTCAGGGAATAATTTATTTATCTCATAAGGTATATATACCGTAATTACCGTATTTTACTATTCACCAAATTTTCAAGTATTTTAGAAAAGTACAAAAAATCCACCCTAACCAATTTTTAACATGTATAATCCAAAAATGATTGGAATTTTTTGTAAATAAATTTCTATGTTTGAGAAATTTAATTTTTATTTAAAATCACCATTTAATCAAAAAATACCAATTCAAAAATTATAGGTGATTTAAAGTCACTTTGAATAGTTTTCGAAGGTCTCATTAAATTATCCTAAAAATCATAGGGAATGAAAAAATTTATTTATGAATAAAATTTATGAAATGAATTATCTTTTATATCATTTTATTAATTATAATATTGTATTTAAATATTTATTACTCATAAAAATACCAACAATTAATTAAAATATTCACTTTCATTTATAAGGCGTCTAATTTTTATTTATACACACATGGGAAAGATTACCATTCATAAAGGTCATATTACTATTCATAATATTAACATTACTTTTCATAATGTTATGTTACTATTTATACGGGTATGTTACTATTCATAAGGGTATGTTACTATTCACTAAAAAATGTGTTAATTCTATCATACTCCAAATATCTCCCAGATCGCAACCATGTATGTACATTTTTCAAAATTAAAATCACAAAAGAGTAAAATTAAAGTTTAATGGCTTGTTTATAACTATCTCTTACTACCCAGTGTTGTGTCACAAAAATCCAGTGTTACATGCATTATAAGATATCTGACGAATTGAAATAATTTATGAAGAAACATAACATAACATATTGGGGTGTTATATTCTTCCATCCATCAAAAATTTAATCCTCAAATTTTTTTAACTATAATGCCCTCTAAAAACATATGGATGGTTCAATATCCTTAGGTTCCCACATTGCTTTATCCATTTTATGGTTTCGAAAAACAACATTTACCATTCAAGTCGTCTAATTTCTCAATACTTTCTCTCTAGTGTTAAGAATCTCGATAGGCTCTTCATAGTAAGAGCAGTCCAGTTCTAGTTATATTTCTTCACAGGTAAGCACATGTGTTGTGTCTGGCGTTTACTTTTTAAAATATGACGTGTGGAACATATCATGAAATGTGGAGAGACTTGGCTTCATCGCTAATCACTATTCTATAGCTCTAATTCTATCTAGAATTTCAAATAGTCTGATATACATGTGGCTCAGTTTCCCTTTCTTAGCGAATAGTAGGACACCCTTCCATAAAGATACTTTAAAAAATACAGGATCTCCCACTTGAAATTCAAAATCCTATTTATGGTTGTCAGCATATCTCTTTTTTCTACATTAGGATACTTTAATATGGGATAAAATTGTTTTTACCTTTGTCATTGTCTCTTCAAAATTTCTTGGGCCTATAATTTTCCTCTAATCAAATTCATCGCATGATGTTATAGTTTAACACCTCTTTTCATATAATGCTTCATGTAGCGCCAATTGAAAGATATAATAGAAACTATATTATTGGAAAATTGCACAAAAGATATGTATTGATCAAAGAAAATGTAAAAATCAAGAGGGAATGATCTCAACATGTCTTCTAGTGTTTGAATACTACTTTTAGACAGTCTGTCTATTTGGGGGTATAAGGAATAGTCAAATAATGCTTAGTATCCAAAGCCTTCTGAAGACTTTTACAAAATTATACTGTAAATCAGGGATCTCAATCAGACACAATCGATAGAGGAACACCACGATGTCTTACAAATTCAATAATATAAAGTCATTCTAGGTGCCCAAGTCGTTCATCCTCTCTTACATAAAGTAAATGTACAGATTTTGTAAGATGATCATGAATTTCCCATATTGCATTAATCCTTCTAGCTATCCTTGGTAGTCCTATGACAATTTTCATCATAATTTCATCCCCTTCCACATATTAATAGATAAATGTTTCATAACCCCTCTATAATGTTGTCTCACAGCCTTCAATTGTTTACAAACAAGAAACCTTGACACATAGTCAAAAATTTCTCACTTCATGTTATCCTTCAAAAAATGTTCCTTTCGATCTCTATAAATCTTGGAGCTACCATGGTGTATAGTGAAATTTGAGGTATGATCATAATCTAATAGTTACATTTTTAGCTTAGTTACTGATGGAACTTATAACCTCATTCCAAATTTCAGAACTCAATCCCCATACTCGAAGCCTCCCAATCTTCCATCCTTAATATCCTTATTGTTCTTTTGTAGATTATCATCATCAGATTGAGTTCTTTTTATCTTCTCTAGTAAATATAGTTCAGAAATCATTTGAAGAATGATAAAATTGTCCCCTTCCTTAAAAATTCATATATCCATCTTTACTCGATCCATGAATATATGATCTATCTCAATCAAAATTTGAGTTAAAAGTATATGATCATTCAGGTTTAATTCATCTACCACATTATTTTCCTTTCATGGGTGGTACTGTATTGAACAATCACAATCTTTGAGTAACTCGATCCATCTCATTTTCCTCATGTTTATTAACATAAATGTAAAACATTATTTAAAACACTAGTGATCCATATATATCTCACATATTTCACCATACATATAGTGTCTTCGTATTTTTAGAGTATATACTACAACTACTAACTCAAGATCATGAGTTTGATAATTTTTCTCATGATTTTTCAACTGCCTTGATTTATAATTAATTACATTATCATTTTTCAAAAGGACCCAACCATGTCCATTCCTTGATGCATAACTATATATCACAAATCCAACATTTCCCGATGGAAGAGTCTTAATTGAAGCATCGAACCATCTTCTTTTCTATTCTTCAAACCATTTTTTACATTCTTTTATCCATACAAACGTAACCCCTTTATATGTTTCTTGTTTAGTAGGTTATCTAATCGGGAAAAATTATAAACAAATTGTCGATAGTAATATGATAAGTGAATAAAACATCATAAGATGGTTTTGTTCATGAGAATGGGCTATTCATGGATTCCCATTGTCTTCATTGGATCAACTAAGATTACATCCTTAGAGAAAATATGGCCAAGAAAAGAATCTAATTGAATAAAAAATTCATACTTTCTAAATTTCCCATATAATTCATTTTTTCTTGGAGTTTTTAAAATGATCTGTAAGTGATTATCATGGCCTTCATAGATTTTGGAGTATACCATAATATCATCGATAAATACCACAAAAAGGCATGAAGATATTCATAAAAAATTACATTCATTATATCTATAAAAATGGAGGTTGTGTTAGTCAGTCCAAACTGTATTACTGTAAACACGTAATTCCCATACCTGGTTTGAAATGATATCTTTTGAATATCTTCCTTCCTCAAACGTAGCTGATAATATCCAGATCGAAGGTCAATCTTAAAAAAATATTGGGCTCTTTGAAGTTGATCAAATAAATCCTCAACACATATAATATGACATTTTTTCCTTATCATAATAGAATTGATCTCTATATAGTCAATTTTTTAAAGGTTAGGGCCAAAGCCTCAATTTATTACTTAAAGAAAAGTCCTCTTTAGTGTGGGTAATGGGATACCCATTACAAAGCCCGAAGGCCTGAGGCTAAGTGCCCTAAATACAAGACTTGAATGCCTATATTTTTTGGCACAAGGGACCCCTCGGTGAATAGTACAGCTATAGTACCCATGCTATTACAATAATTGCTATAGTATCATCATCGATACAATTCCTTTTCCTCTACAGTGCTTCCGCTGCTACAGTTCCGCCGGTGCTACAGTACTGCTATAGTGCCCAATGAATTTTATCCCTTCCCGGATTTGATCCTGGGTCTTTTAGATACCACACAGAAGCCTATAACACTTGGGTAGAAGCTTATTTTCTCTCAATTTAGTCAATGTACAACCTCATATATCCATTTTTCATTTTAATAAAGAGAATTGGGATCCACATGGAGAAACAAAAGGGAAAATAAATCCTTTATCACTCAATTAATATAGTTGTCTCTTGATCTCTACCAATTCAATATCGACCAGTATATAAGGAGTGTTTGATATAGGTCTTGAAAGAGTAATTAAATCAATAATGAACTTAACATCCCACTATAGAGGATGTTGACGTAAATCCTCCAGAAACACATGTACACATTCTTTCATAATAGGTACATACTCAATTTTAATTTTTCTTTCCTCACTCATAGATATAAAATTATCATCCACCCCAAGAATTAAATTTATTTAAGATAATGTATAAGGATCTAGATAAGAATCAGATAGCAAGGCTTCTACACTAAAGATAATGGATTCTACATCATCCTCGTAAATTGTAACTTACTTCTTCTTACAAAATATGTTTTCATCCTGATATGGATTCCAAGAAATTTTAAGGATTTTATCATAGTCAAACAAGGTTATGATGATAAAATTAGTAGATAAGGAACATTTATATAGAATAATGGAAATTATGTTACACATATTTATTGAAATGATACTTCCCTTAAGAGTTTTGACCGACAACTCCATTATTAAATCAAATTATAAATATCTATTTTTCATTGAAAACTGGGATGATATACAAGAATTTGATGATCCAAAATCAAATTAATCAATGGTTATGTTTGAGGACACAATTAAAGTACCTTCCACCACATCATTAAGAACTTCCACCTTCATGGTTTTTATCGTATAAGCTTTCCCTTAATCCTGTGGAATTTTCTAGGGCATGTTTCCTTGGTTCTTAGGACACTCATTTTTATAGCGTCCCATCTCTCTAATATTATATCATTGAACATCATTGAATTTTATTTTCCCCAATCATTCATTATATCGATGACCCTTTTATCCACACTTATAGAAAATCCACATTCCTTTCAAACATCTACCAGGAAGATTCTTTCTAAAGTTCTAACATAATGGTAATTTAGATATTCACTTCTTCTTCTTTGGAGCTTCACATTATCCATGGTTATCAAAATATCACAACTTATCTCATTCTATTGTGACAAAATTGGATCTTGAAAATTCCTTCTCTGTTTTGATGGAACATAATAAAATTTCATCATATGATGAAAATATTTGAGAAGATAGTTCCCTTCGAAGACTTGGCTTATGAACTTCAATGAAATGATCTATATTGTCTTCTAAGTCACATATGTAATGTATGGAAGACCTTTATAGTCTTGTGATGGTAGGTTCAAACTCCACAACACTATCTTTTTGTATTTTCATTAAGCTAAAGAATTTACACATCATTTTTATTTTTTGTTAATGAAGAAAACCTTTGATGAATAATATTTCCATAAAAGTTCTCTATTATTTGTCATATATTTATTCTTCCTTTATGGTATTTCAGATCAAAGACCACTATTGATCAGTATCACCCTTGAGGAAATATAGTTTCAATAACGCCTTTTCATTTTCATTGCATATTAATGCCAAAAAAATCTTTTCAAGGGACATGATCCACTACTCAGCTACCACAATATTAGTATTCCCACAAAAAGATGGGGGATTCTGTCAGATGAAACGATCCAACATAGGTGTATCTTGATTTTTCATCACAACCTATGTAAGTTTTCCCTATATGTTCATGATGTTATCTACTACAATGCTAACTGGGTTTACTTTCTCAATGGGGAAATCCCTACATTTTCTATCGGTATTGATTCCCTTTCATTCATTAGTGACCATTACAAAATAATGGAATATAATTAATTAGATCATAATGCATAATTTCAAGCTAACAAACACATAAAAAATTTGAAAATTTATTCACAGATAATCTCATAATCATAAACATGGGTTCTAGTTACATTTAAATCCATCATAATGGTTTGTAATGAAAATGTGAATTATCCTATGAATATTCCCCTAGAAGTGTCAAACCAGGTGTGCAATAAGGACCATTGTCATGTACCAAGATAACCCTGGTCAAGCAAGAAACTCCTTATCACATCAATTACTCCAAGGTACATTTGTTCCAGGACCACATCAACTTGTTTTATGCAGACATGTATGTATTTTCTAGGAAGACACACATAGTCTCTACCTTAACAAAATTCTAGGATGTTACTCTAAGATTATCCTCTATGTATATCTTAGGGTTATGTTCCCTATTCTATGTTTCTTAAATCCATCCCTGATGGTTTCTACTAAACTTCTTGTGATACCAACTATAATTCCACAACCCCAATATCCCGGAGTTGGTGAATATTATTATTACATTATCATGATTATAAGGAATAAAATTTAAATTATTGATCAGTTTAGTAGTTTTTTAGAAACTAGATACATACATGGATCCCATTTTACACTATGAAAATAAAATAAAATATATTACATAATAAGAGATAATAAACTACATCCATGAAAACTCAATAAATGATGCATTCATCATAAACTTTTGAAGAAAAAAATGAAATGGGTGATGTCAAATTCTTAATAAGGGTCACATATAGTGGAATCATGAATCAATAAAAATTGAATCATATTCAGTGTTACATAATCAATATGGCATGGTGAAATAATGAAAATCACAGGCCACCAATAAACTAAGAATGATATTTCATCCATATATTTTTTCATAATAAATTCTTCATAGAAATATATAATTTGATATTAAATTAAGAGAATTATTACTACTTGGATGTCATGTATATAATATATGAACCATTATAACATCAAGACAATTTATCTCTATGAGTATATACCCGTATGATTCAATTTTAGAGTGAATCTCAAAGGGTTTGTCGTGAACTCTTTTTTGTCATGAGACCTGTTGATTCATTGAGGGGATATAGCTGGCCCCAACCATCACCGAAATTCTAAATCATTATTTATACAAGTATTTAATACAAGAACAATATGCCTTTCAAATATCAATATTGAATAGAGGATATAGATTCATCATAGAATTCCAAATAACCACTACATGTAAAATGGTATATAGATTAGATAATAATCATTTTCATGCTACAAGAATATGGATATATATAGTATAATTACAATATCCAAATAAATATTTCCACAATGTCGGAGTAGATACCCCACATAAGAATTATTAGGTGCACAATACATTGTAAATCTTAAAGAAATGTAAATTGATACAAAGTCTCTCACCACATTGTAATCAATCAAATCATATAACCAAAAATAATAATCATCAAATTAATCATTCAATACCAGGAACATAAGTAGAATCATGATATTGTATATAAACTAGTAGTACACATACACCACATATAAGATATAATTTGGGGAACAATGGAAATCTCACGGAAATAAAAGTGAGACAAGAAACCCCTTACCTAAAGCCTTAATGTATTCTGCACTTGATCTTAATGTCCTAAATAATCGAATTAGATTCAGAAATTACAAACTCCATAAACTTATCTAAATGTCATGGATTTATTATATCTTCATTAAGTTCGTTTATTTTCTTTTATATAGGTTAATAGATTAAATTTCATCATTTAAAGTGCATGTTTTATTAGTTTTTATTATCGTTTTTCTTGTATAAGAGTATCGAATTTCATGTTAAATGATAATTGAAAACCAGAATTGATGTTAAGAATTTATAAGGATAATATAGAAGGTTAAATTATCATATTAATCATTTGGTTATTTTACGATAGGATGAATCATTATATAAAATTTTCATGATAAAAGCATGGACTATTTTGAGGGTTTTTCAATCACCACGAACTCATTTTTTATATAATTATATAAAATGTGAAAAAATGGTTCTAGAACATTAAATATGATATATTATATATACAATGATGTAGTTCACATATAAATTTGGCTTCATCACAAAAATTGTAAATGGTATTAGAAATTGAAAATCATCATCCATTAATGTGACAAATTAACACATCTGAGAAGATATTTTTATTTTTTGTATAAGAAGAAGTGAAAAGAGAGATGATGATGAAATATACCATTATAATAATAAAGTTACAGTAAATGTAATGTATTGGAATTATCACATCATTTTTATGTGGGAATATGAGGAGAGAGAAACAAAATAATGGAACTTGTAAAAGAAGTTGTAAGGAAAAGGAAGAGAGGTATATCTCTTGGGGCGTCTTCCGGGAGAATCTCTTTAAGGCCATTGTTTTTGGAATTTTCTTGAGATAAATATGTATTGAACGGAGGGGGGGGGGGGGGGGGGGTTGGGAAGTGTTTTTGGACAAACATAGGAAATTATAAAATCTTGAGTGGTGTGAGAGGAAGAAGGGGTACAGGTGGTTTATATAGTGGAGGAGTGGAGGGGTTTTGCATTAATTTTATAATTAGTTTATCATTTTGACTAAATACTATGAATAGTCATGATTATTATGGATAAAATAGTAATAAGATCATGTGATTTCTAACTAATAGTTTCTTACATCATCCATGATTCAATGAATAGCATATGTATTTCATAATGTATTTATATCGTAATTACCATATCTTAATATTCATCAAAAATTCAAGTGTTTGAGAAAATCAAAAAAATTAAAAATAACCATTATTTTATGTGTAGAATCCAAAAATGAACTCCATTTTATAAAAACAATTTTCTAAATATGAGGAATTTAATTTTTAATTAAATTCATCATTTAATAAAAAATACAAACATTAAAATTATATTAGATATTATGTCACATTGAAAATTTAAATAAGGACTAATTAAATTATCCTAAAATCATTGAGAATAAAAATATTGATTTATAAATACATTTTATGATAATGAATTATCTTTTAAATCGTTGTATAAATTATAAAATTGTAATGAAATATTTATTACTCACAAAAATACCAACAGTTAATTAAAATATTCACCTTCATTTATAAGGCGCCTAAATATTATTTAAACACTCATGGTTACGGTTACCATTCATAAAGGTCATATTACTATTCAGAAGGGTAACATTACAATTAATAAGGGTAATATAATATTCATATGGGTATGTTACTATTCAAAAAAAATAAGTTAATTCTATCAGACTCTAAATATCACCATGATCCCAATCAAGTATGTCTGTTTTTTGAAATTCAAATAACAGAAGTATAAAATTTAAGTTTAATGGATATGTTATAACTCCATCCTATAACCAAGTTTTGTTTCACAAAGACTCATTTTTTCATTCATTATAAGCTATCTAATGAATTGAATTTCATTAAAAAGAAAGATAGAAAAAAATAATGGTGTGTTTTATTTGAAGTAGGTAGATATAGCATGTTCCTATGTTTAGATATATTATGTAATGTTATGAAATTAAAATGACATAGCCATCAACTTTAAAGGATGATATTACTCTACACAACATTGAAACAATGAACCTATTGAACTTATAGTTCATCAAAATAAATATTTTTAACATCTTCTTTTGTATTAGCATAACCTAATAAATAATCATTTTTGAAAACTAAAAAATTACCATTTTGAAATTTAACTTCCATTCCATCGTTACATTATTATGATATACTAATTAAATTATGTTTTAATCATTCAATGACTAAAACATTAGATATTAATGTATAATTTTAAATACCGACTTTACCAAAACATTTACTTTACCATTGAAATTATCTACAAGTGTAACAGTTCCTCCCTCAGAGAAATTATAATCAGTAAAAATTGATGGCTATCTGATCATATTCACTGATCATCCACTCTCCATTTACCATATTTCATTCCTTAGACAATAAAGGAATTTTTCCAAAAAAAATTGTTTACTTGAAAAATTTGGTACCCAAGTTACTTTGGGTCCAATAGATTAAAATAGAATTTTTTGGTACCCCTACAGAATCTAAACAAGTATGGATTGCTAATATAGTTAATAAAGATTTAAAAATGTTATTTTATTTTTAAATCGCAAATACTATTTGAATATTACAGAGAAATCATTTACATATTGACCTTTATGAAACATTTAAAACAATTAATTGTATATGTAAAACCATTTATGTTTTTAATGAAATTGGTTTAAAACATTTGAGGAAATATTAAATTATTTCCAAAACCATATTTTTTTTATTAAAATATATCTTCTTATGAGATTTTTAGTGACGTTTAATAAATGAAAATTAAAATTTATTAACACTCTCAACGTCCTTTTTAGATTATTCATTGCAATCACAAGTATATTTCATGTTTTCATAAACTATAGAATGAGATGTTGAAGTTGTGTTCATTAATAATTCATTTTCTTATAAAATTTATTTATTTTAAGAAACATGTTTCTCATTATTCTCCTTATGATTATTATATAAATAAAAATATTTGAAAATATCTTTTATTAATGATTCAATTTATTCATTTAATTCATAAATATTTTTTTTAGAATCATTAGAATAATTACAACATCTAGAATAAAAACCTGAATTACTACCTTTTCCTGTGATGCCATGAAGCATATGTTAACATATTATTTCTCATTTCCAAATTGTTCACTGGAATATGATTATTCTCTACAACTCTGATTGTTTTTAAATGCCTTATCATCCTTATTTCTTGAATTTTAATTTATTATTTAATTTAGGACGGTTAGGTTTGATATTACTTTTATTCCTACACTCATAATAAGTTACATCTAGAGCATTGAAATTTGTTCAACTTTTCTTTTCTCTCATAGGTTTTTATTTTTTAATGTATTATTGTAAACCATTTCTTGAATCATTTTATCAATATTTTGTAAACCCCAGTCACAATATGATCCACGTATTCTTTTTTACTATCTTGTATATGAGAATCATAAGATTCAGTATAAATAAATTTATAGATTCAAAATCAACTATTTTTTTATCCTTATACACTATGTTATTCATTTATAGTTCATTCTAAAATAGTGATCCAATCAAATAATTGAGAGTGTACTCCTTGAAGTTCGTACATTCACTAATGGAAACCTTCATTGCATTTGATTTCATTGGAAATTATCATTGGACATGTTTAACAAGTTCTAGGTTTTCTAGAGCTTCTCTTAGTGAGTTCATTCTATTAAAAATGATTTTGAATTGGTGGAACATTTGGTTTAATGATTCTTCCTCACCCATCATTATGTTTTGGTACTCTATATGAATAATTACAATCTTGGTTCAAATTAGTATTTCATAGCCAAGGTGTGTGACTTTTAGAAACTTCCATATCTTATGAGATTTCTTACAATTGGACACATGACTAAAATACTTATCTTTATATCACAATATAAAATATTAACAACTTTGTAATTTAAAACAAATCTAGTAGAAAAATTTCCTATCTGATTGTCTAGGTCTTCTTCTGGTAGGATCTATGAATTTTTTGTGATATGATAGTGTTCAATGCTCAATTGATTAAGATATGCCTCTGTTATGGAAATCTAGTATCCATTATCAATTCCATCATAGTTTAGTGTATTATTAGGAATCCAAGAATAATTTGGGTTCAATACATCCATATTAAATATATTTTGCTTAGACTGTGAGGTCTAGGAAAAGGTTATTACAATTAAATATAAATAATAGACTCTATAGAAGGATTGGATAATTCTAAAAGGAATAAATTTAGATACCATTTATCTTGTTTTGGGAAAGAGAATTATAGAGATATTCCATTCTTAAGAAGGATATCCTTTGATAATAGTAGTTTGTTATTGAATAATAATAATCAGAGAATATAACTATCCTTTATAGAAATACCCTTTGATACCAATTGTCATGTCAGAAAGGGTAATGACAGTTGGCATAGAGTGGGTTGAATAGAGAAGATTAAAAATTTTAATAAAAAAATTTAATTATGGAAATTCATTATTATAGTTAATTATAATATTTAGTTATTAGTGGAAATATGAAATAAGATAAGGATATTTTTTACAGTAGTTCGGTTTAAATTGGGCATACTCTAATCTTATACCTCTATACTTGGTGAGAGATACATCTACACTGAAATTATTTTTATGGTGGAATCATAACATAATTACATGATCTTTTCTATAGGAGGGATAACTATGACACATTGAATTTTGTATAGGGAGTCACAACCTAATTAAAACACTGAATTTAGATACTAGGAGTGAAAACCTGAATATTACTAAATTTAGAATCTAGGATTCACAAGAAAAAGAAATTGAAGAAAAAATAATTATTTTATGTGTAAAAGTATAAATAGAAAATAGATAATGTGTGTTAGAGATTGGAAATAGTGTTATGGATTTAGAAATAGGAAAAATAAAAAAAATAAACAATGAAATCATGGCTATTGATTCTAAACAATGGTATTATCTAATCTTGTCAAGGTAGTAGAAGTTGAAGTAGATGTAATACAAAAATTTAGATATTTTCCATGTGATGAAACATAGTATAGCATGGGACTGAGTTTATACGGTATGTTGAATGTTCACATCTTTTTCTTAGGGAAAATAAAGATTTTATTATGTAAAATTATGTGTTCATTGAAGTGTCATATCACATTTAAGTAGGATTTGTAAAATAAAACTAAAAAAACCAATCTTTGGGAAATTAAATTCAAATTTTAAAAAATAAAATTATTTAGAAGTGAGACAATAATCTATCATTCAGAACAATAGTAATAAATATTGATGGAATTTTAAATATAAGGACCAAATCCAACCAATTTGTATAAATCTTTGAATGAAAATAAAAATTCAAATCAATCCCATAATTATCATTAGACTTTTTGAAAATAATTTTCAAATAAATTTTAATTTAATGCAATGCGTAATTTAAAAATTTAATATTCATATTTAAATGACGTAAAATGAGTTTAAATAAATTCAATGTATTTAAAAATTAATTTAGAAATTATTTATTAAAATAAATTAACGTAAAATTTTAAATCATAAATATTCCATAAATATGTTGTAGTAATATGCAAAAATAAGCAGTAAATTAATAAATTATTTAAAATACATTAAAAAATATTTAAAATTTTATTATTGGATTAAATATAAGATATATTAGTTATTGATATTTTTAAAACACTTCATAAAGTTATATTATCTATAAAGTTCATCAATATATAAAAATGATGAAAAACAAAGCAGGGAGTAAAAATTTCCAAAAAATATATTACATTATCATAAACACCAAGAGGCAGCATATTTTAATTGGAGGTAAAACAATTACTACCTAGTGGTATCAAAATTTTGTTTTCTTTGAGTTCCATTAGAAAAGATATTCCTTTTCAGATATACCAATGGAAACAATCCTCTGATTGTTAAAAATAATCCATCATTTGTTCAAAAAATGATCCATTGTTACTTCAATGAATGACCCCCATTGGTTTAAAAATTATCCACCGTTAGTTAAAAATTGACCCATTATTGGTTCAAAAATGGTCTATCATTAGTTCAAAAATAATCCACCATTAGTTTTGAAATGATCCACTTTTAGTTTAAAAATGATCCTCTTTATTTTAAAAATGATCCACCATTGGATAAAAATGATCCCTCATTGGGTTCTCTTATCATACACAATTGGGAATAAAAGATCCACCATTGGGATTAATAAATCCACCATAGTATGAAAGGGATGATCCACCATTTGATATAAAAATCAACTATCATTGGATTTTATATTATTTACCATTGGATTTTTTATTCATTATAATGTTCAATTTTAATTCGATCTACCATTGAATTTTTTATTTGATCTACAATTGGGTATAGAAAAATTAACTAACATTAAAATGATGAAATTTTCCACCATTGGAGTGTAGAAAATGTGATGTCATTGGAGTAAAGAAAATGTTCTACCATTATAGGAGAAAACCTCATATACCATTAGTTTATTTTCATCCACTGTTAGTTCATTTTAATCTACCACTGGAGTATAAAAATGATGAGAAATATTTCTAAATATTAGAAGATATTATGAATGTATCAGGGTGCATAAATGTATTAATATGATTCTTTATTTGTTTATTCATGTTGGAAAGGGGGTTTTTAGTGTGTTCATGAATCAAAATGAAGATGATTAAGAATTTATCATCCTATGAACACTTAACCCCGCTAATATTAATGAATTTTTAACTTCTTGAAATGAAAAATTAAAATTTGATCCAGAATAATTAATTGAATATAATTTTTATTTATTTACATTGATTTAATATTAACATTAAACTAATTATTATATATGGATATATAATCAAAATATAGTTGAAACGTGGTTTTAATACAGTATAAAACATTTAACTACTTTGTCTTTTTTTAACACACATAATGAAATTTCTAGTTTTTCATGTATTTTAATTAAGTGTAAAACATTCGTATATTTCTAAATGAACAACTTCAAGTGGTTTGGATGATATTTTAATGAGTTATCAGGGAAACAAAAACTATTTTGAATTCTATAAAATCTGAAATTCCAAAACTATTGCAATACCATCAGACATTAGACACACAACGTAAGAAAATATTAGACATAAATTTATTATAATTAAATGTTTATAAATGTTTTTAGTTTCCAATATAATATGTTTCATATGAATATGATTGGTATATGTCTTGTTATAAATGAATAAAAAAATAAAAAAGTAAAGTAGTTGTAACTGATAATATTTCCTAAAACTAAAATCATGTATGATGTTCATATCTAAATGAAAACATGATAGAGATAGGATTATATTTCATATTAATTTAATAAAATTTATATAAAATTATTATATTTCATATTAAATTGATGTTATAAAATTTCAATCACCACATCTGATGTTGTAATAAAAATACAAATAGTTTTAAAAAAATTCTTTTTCACATAAAATGATAAGAGGTTTTGTAATATTTAAAAACATAAAATAACATGTAATCAAACAAAATAAAAATACATTCACACACATTCAAAAATAATATGATTTTATAATATTTAAATAAAATTCAATCTAAACTCTCTGGAAATAAAGATATAGGTTAATATTTTATAAAAACAACCCTGGAACAAATCAAAGATACTCAATTACAATGTTTGATTAATCTATAAATATAACTCGACATGCCTTAGAAAATTAAATTCATAAATAGAGATTCGAATAATAAAAATTTATTAAAGTGAGTAAGAAATATTACCAACCAATAATAAGTTCATCCCAATTAACTGTTTTAGGGAATTAGATTCAATAAATGGAAACAATATATAATAATGAAACTCAATCAAAGGTATATATTAGTTATTTAATGGGAAATAACACATTAAAATTGATGAATAGAAACACACTTTTATTGGATAATAATAACAAAAATAAATATCCAAAATTATTCACTTTTTACGTGATTCATTTATGGAAGAAAATAAAGAAAAACGTGCTGGAAACTAAAATACAATTCACCATACTAGATCTAATATTTAAGAAAGTTCATGACCAAAACAAATTAGAAAATAAATAGAGAATAAAAAAAGAAGAGTTCCTATTAAAATTTGTTATTGAATAATGATAATGGAAAATATTATAATTACATACCTTAATTTAAACCTTCTCTCACTGGGTATATACCATTTTTTTGAAAAAACTCGTATCATACCTAATGTTATAAGGTTTAGTTCGATTTCATAATAATTAATTTAATATCTTTCCAAATATAATGTAATTCCCATTTATAATGAAGAAAATTACATCACTATAAAAACCAAATGAACAAATATTTTTGGTAATTAGGTATGAACATTAAGATGGTAGTAATAAATGGAATCATTGATTTTTTTGGTAGTGGAGATCATTCTGATGGAGAAAATAAAGAGTTGGATGTGGATAAAATGGTGAATAGTTCTTTATGGGGAAATTTAGCTAACCCTATATATGAAAATGCAATGTAACCCAAGAACTTATATGAATGTGGGAGAAGATTCTAAATACCAATGAGGGTGATTCAATTTTTTTAAAATTTATGAAGTAAGCATTATAAAATAAGAGTAATGATTTTAAAATGATCATGAATGAAGAAGTTTATGTAGTTTTTGATCAGTTAAATAATATTATGGAAGTAATGTTCCATATTAAGAAGATAATTGTTGATACAAAAAAAATTAAATTAATCAAAAAAATACTACCACCTTCACCTTGTATCATTCCTATTCATTTTATTTATAAAAATAACCATCTAAAGGTGGAAACATTGGGAGTTATATACATCACACTTATGAATAATGAAATGAGGAGTACTGATATTGATTATATAATTGAATAAAATTCTATTGAGATAAAATTTAGGTATATGAATAAACCTCCAATAAAAACTAGATTGGGTGGTAGAGAATTGATGATATGGTTAATTTTATTTCTTATAATACCAAAATAGGAAAAGTGTATTTCATTTGTGTTCCTCCTCATTCTTTTTTATGCCATAATGTTATTAATATTATTCCTAAGGTTCCTAAAAAAATATCAGATAATTATAAGATAAAATAATCAATAATGAAATAATAAAAAAGGTATAAACAACCAAAGGATACCATTGAAAAATATCTTCATGTTGAAGTGAATAATTTAAAAATACATTTATATCACTAATGATATAACACTAAAAATAGAATATGATTTTATATACCATTATGATTAAGTCTTTATGGTTGTTATATCCATATAGTATGTAGTGGATATAAATGAAAAAAATTCTATTGTTGAGCGTATGGATGACCTTAAAGCTTATTAAGATATATATCCTCAAAAAATTTACATGTGAAGAGATAAAAATTTATCTAATGTGTTAATAAATGATTCGATACACTCTATTCAGAAAAAAATAATGGGAAATGTTATAATTTATTATAGATACTATAAAGTAGAAATATATAAACTTTGGAAATTTAAATAATAAATTTCAACTCTTTTTAAATGTTATAGAAAATTTACAGATTATTAATGGAAAGAAAAAAATAATGAAAAAATATGTGAAAATAATAAAAGTATTAGAATATGAAGATATGATGTTTAGGTAAAATATTGATGATCAATAATAAATTCAATCTTTCAGTATTAAATTCGGGTGTTCAAGTTTTTTATCCCCTAAAAATTATAAATAAGATCACAATGTGTCAAATAAATTATTAAATGATAAACCACATGGGTAGTATTCTAATGTAAAATATTAATTAATGGTCAAGCATTAATAAGAGAAAATATAAGTACAGGTTGATGAAAAACCACAAGAACATAAATTTTCTTAATAATTAAGATACCAAACATTTAAAATTCTACTACTAATGTCGAAAATAGTGAATAAAGTCACCAAAAATTATGTTTTATTATTGTGTACAGAAGGTTCATATAAAAAATCTCTAATAAATTACAAAGTTATATTTAAAAGAGTAATAAAGTGAAAACCTAGTGAGTTGAATTTTATTTACTAGTAGAAATTAACTTTTGGAATAATATGATACAAAATCTTGTTATAGCTGTATGAAATCCATAATAAATTGAATTATTGAAAAAAGAATCATATCGGGAATATTATGGAACTGACAATGCTCTTTAAAATGAATCAACCATATACATAAGGTAGGATATAGTTATTAAATCAGTTTAAATCTCTATAACATCTTTATAATGTAAATATTAATGAAATACCCCATTACCTGGTTTTTTACAAAATGAATCCAACCATCATGTAATTTTATGTTTTTAGAAGTAAATATGTTATTATCTATTAAGTAAATAATAAAAGATTAAAGATTATAGTAATAAAATTAATGAACATGGGTTTTAATCCACTTTAAATGAATATACATTATATAACAATATAATTGGAAAAAAAAATATTTACTTCCAAGATCAAATGTCACTGTGAATGAGTTAAATATCCAAATAATGAGCTTATTTTTCTCTAAAGCAGTGCTGTAACTGATGAAGAAAATTATATTGATATGGGAAGATAATTGTGAGATCAAAGAGATAAATAAGGATCAAATTAAATATTTTATTAAGAATCAATTTTTTATAAATACCATGTACTATCAATAAAACCATAATGGAAAAAAATCAACTAAACTGTTGGAGACCAGACAAGCCATGCTAAACCTAATGTGGTGTACACAAAAAAAACATTTCAGACATTTCATATCATCAATACCAATGATTGTAGTTATATTCATTAAAATCCAAAAATATTTCATTATAATAATTGAATCAATTATGAGTATTTTAATTTAGGATAAAAAGTGAAAGGGTAGATATCAATACGAAAGTTGTTCTAGGTTGTCCATGCCGAATTTGATTGGTGTAATTAATCTAAAAATACAGAGGATACAGTGTATTTCTTACAAAATATATTTTTATGGGATGAATTCTCTTGATATTATTTATGGGAAATATTCATTCACAAAAAATTCCGACCTTAATCAGCTACATGGTTGGAATAGTATCATAGATTTTTGGTGAATATATGATGTCTATGATGGGTGAGTTATTGTTGTTTGGAAAATAAGATCTGTAATTTTGAAAAGGTAAAAGTTAATCCTAGAAAATAAGTTCATTTCCAGATTTTTTTTCTTGAAGTAGGCTCAAGGAGGTAGAGGACATTATTTATAAATTTTTTTTGAGGAAGAACACATAAAAATAATTGGAATCGATAAGATAATAATAAAATTGTGTAGAAAATTGAGTGTCATTTAAAAATATATTGTATTATATAAGATGAGGTATCAACTCCAACTGCCTCTGTCTTGAAATGAATATGATATATTCATCATAAAATCATTAGATGATTATGTGGGGACTTCTAGGAGACAAGAATTCATTTAAATTATTCATCTGAAATGATACTTTAAATATTAAAATTGTAATTTCAATTACTGCATGGATGAATTTCATCCTCATCTGGATCACTAATGAACTCACAAAGATGTCCAAAAATTTTATTATGATTATAAAAATATTTATATAAATATTATATATCATAATCATAACAATAAAATTAAATATGATTACGGTTTATTTTATTTTTTACCTAAGGAAACACTTTTTCTCCATTAAAAGGACACCATTTCATCACTTCATCGTTACATGCTCGCATATGTGATAATATCTCCATGTACTCTACAGATAAATACAAAAACAATTCATCTGTACTATGCTTCATATACTGAATGGAAGTATCTATCTTAGTCATTGTGCACATCACAACATCTCTGCAGAAACCCACCTCTTCTCTAATGACCGAATACCGTGGGATACTTGTTCCATATGTCAATGAATAACCATGACTGTCACACCCAATGACAAGATGAAATATCTCACCTTTGTAACATTTCTCCTATAAAAGGTCTACTAACTTAGTTTCAAACTTATCCGGTAGAATATACATTATTAATTAATGAAAAAATTTGATTACTTTTATTGAAATAAAAATAATGTTTTTACTAAATAAATTTCTTTTTGTAAGATTGACACCATCGTGATCACCCGCCCAATGAGTCCTCACCCGTATCGTTGTCAAATCAATATAATCACATTGCTTGTGTATCTATAGTAATGGCTTCTTTCTAAAACATATTTATAGGCATGTTATCCAACATTTTTTCATATATTAATGAACAATAATTACTAAATTACATCTTCTCTGAGTTGTGTCACATGTCAAGTACAATTTTTGGAAGGCATTCCTGATGTCCCTTGATTACATTAATGAAAAGCATACTCGGTCTATATTCAACATGGTTAGTTAAAACAAATGTGATAATTAGATCCATTATAGATTAAATGTAATAAATTTTCCCATCATTCCCTCAATTGAACAAAACACAATCAAATCCTGCCACTACAAGGGATGAACATTCGAAAGGACTCATTGTAGAATGTCTAGAACACCCATAAATGGTATATAGTGATATCTATTCACCCTCCCCTTGTAATAATTCCATAATATTGGAAATTTGGTGATGCATACTACCCAAAATAAATCCTGTCAGGATTTAAAATTATAATGTTAAAAAATTGATAGATGTTTTAATAATAATAAAAAGAATGTCTTGAAAAATTAAACATTGAATTCTACTAAAATCCATTTAATAATATATCAACCACCTTATAGGGGAATCAATTCTCATCATTAGTCATAATCTGTAATTTTTGTGGGTCTCGTATCATATGACCCGACTAATGAATAAATACACTCACACATTCTCTATTTGGATCAAATGTGTCATCAAATAACACATCCATTTAGGCTCCAAAGTTCCAGGATCAAACCCCTTTAACAGGACCCTTGTGACTAATATAAGACCAAACAGATCCTGATAAACATAAATTCATAAAGCAATTATGACTAAGTTTATTTTTATTCAAAAATCATAAAAACTATGGGTTATATAATAACATAATTGTACAATAAATTAATTTTAAAAATTGAATACATACATACCTTCAACATCAAGTGAACCACTCAGAATACCCTATGACATACCTACAATAGAAAAAAATATAATGTTAGATTAAGAAATTTTTATACATATAATTCATAAATATTTCTACAAACATTAAATGGAAAAAAATAAAATCTTTCACTCCTCATGCAAGTCTAGCATATCTTATTCAACTTTCTCTTAGGCCCATTTTAAATCTTTATCTTTTGAAATAACAGTTGTATGGAAATTTGTTTGATCGGAAAAGAAACAACATCTGGTTCTTCCAAGTCAATCATAGAATACCCTCTTCTAGAAATTTTCACCTTAACATTCTTATTTTAATTAATGCTGACAATGTAATATTTCTCTACCTTTGATGTTAGTATGAATGGCTCATTTCTCACTGAGTAATATTTATATATCATATTTTTGAATTTTACCAACATAAATTTCCATTTTTAACTTACATTCCATGAACTAGTTCGACTTAATCACATGTTAACAATATATTCTTTATGTGAGAACCATAAATAACCTCAAAAATATCCCTCATAAATCCATAGAAACAACCTACATGGACATATGAACAACTAACAACACTGTTATATGTTTCCCAATTCAGGTCAACCTCACTAAAACAAAATCATAATTCATTAGAATCCAAAAACATGTATTGACAAGATGTAATAAATGGGACATCAGCTAGTTGGTATAGTTCTTCACTCTTAGTATGTGCACTTAAATCACACATCTTGTGAATCTGCAATTTTCAAATAATTCAATGGATAAAGGGTTCAAAAAATAGAACTCAGATACCTTATTAAAATACTAACTAAATTACTTATACATATTTTAGTCTTGAACCACTCATGAAATCTGTTCAAATGATTTTTTCTATTTTATGGTAGGTTCTATGGGGTGTTACCCATTTCAACTGAGCGATATGTGTCCTAAATTACAAAACAATAAAAGTTAAGTAATAAATTAAATATAAAAACATTGTGAACAATGGATCAATTTTGAAAATAACTATATCAAGGGAACAACTGATGGAATTTTGAACATCTCATATTGATGAACTTGAACCCACTCATCGTTGTGAATATAAAACATTATCCATTGACTAATTGGATCATAATCAATCTTAGAGGGTTTGTCTAACTTTTTTTCATCTTCACCAATATATGAAGCACAGAAATTAGAGCACTCGTCAATCATATATCCCTTGGAAATTTAAGATTTGGGTTGATATTTATTGTGCATATATTGTTTCAATGTATTTATGTATATCTCTATTCGATACATAAATGTGAATTTCCCAAGACCACCAGAAATGACATCACAAATTAAATTAACATTAAACTAGACCATGAAAAAAATGGTGGAAATAGTTTCTCTAGTTCACATAGTGCAGTCAATATCTTATCCTGTTGATTTTCAAATCACTCGTGTGATTATTACTTTAATAGAGCTATCTAAAAAAATAAAAAAAAATTAATCGACGTCTCAACAACATTGGTAGGTAAATAATCATGAATTTCAATTATTATTATATTTTTCTGAAGAATATAATTGTTATGACATTTCAAACCCATTATTGGCATGCTCATCATATTAATTTTTTTTAAATATTAGACTAATAACCACGAGGAACCTTGGTGTTCTCCAAAAATGATAGAAATGTTTCTTTCTCTTTTTTACTCATTGAGTACTATAATAAACGAATGTATTCCGGATTAGAATCACCCATCTATTAATGTTTAGGTTTTATCAATCCCATTTATTATAAATCACATAGAGTATTGGGATTGTCTTTTAATTTCCCTTTTGTGGCTAAAATGGTGGGCAATATATAATCAAACACATTATTTTCAATTTGAATCCCAAAAAAATTATGTCTTATAATATTATCTTTCCAATAATTAAATTCAAATAAAATATTCAAAAACTTCTAATTATGATTATTCAATATATTTTCAATAGGAATAAAAGGCAATACTGGAGCCAATAAATCATGAAAATAAAAAATTGTGTAGATATTTTGATGATCAAGTTGTGCAAGGATTTTGAACACTAGACATTATTTATGGTGATGTTCCAAGATCAATAATCTTGTCAAATGACACACTATATTTTCTGAACGTATTCATGGGTGGAAGAAATTATCTTTAACCAAGGTATACCCACTTTCTATAGTTTATAATCCATATTGATTAATTAATTTTATTTCATAAGGGGTTGGAAAATAATTTATTTGTACTCCAACCTAAAAATTTAGCATACGCTGTGAATTCATTAATTTTTCAGAACAAGAGACCCAATGTATAAACATTTCATTATCTACCGAGTCAAAATTCATTAAACCATTAGCCCAAAATTATTGCATCTTATCCATTAGTTGTTTCATAAAAACATAGATTTTATTTTTAGGTCCTCTATGTCCATAAATTATAGTTAAAAGTAATTAAAAGGTTTTCTTCATACATACCCTTGGGAGAATGTTGTATGGAACTAACACTATGGTCCATGTACATTGTTTTACACCCAAAATGTACCTAAATGGATTGAAACCATCTTTTTACAAACCCATTAGAACATTAAAACCTTCATAGAAATTTTCTGGGGATCATTGATCAAACTCTTTCCATTCCAATTAATCCTATGGGTGAGTTAATTTATCCACCACTTTGTTTATATTTCAAGGAAAATTCATAAGTTTATAAATTTTAGCTGACATGAAGAATATATTCAACATTATTTCTAGTGTAATAAATGCATATTATTAGCAACAAATTCTTTACCTTAATTGAATACCCTTCTGGGAATAATTAGACTATCATTATTAATCATGTTTTCCATCTACCTAGATGAATAGAAAATAGTATAAGTATTCAATTTCACATTCTACTATAGAAATAACATAAAATTATTGTGGGATGAATCAATGGTATAATAATTGAAATAAAGGTTGTCTGTGAACTTGTGAGAATGATAGTATGACTCTAAAATCATCACTCCAATATAGAGTACCTTCTCCAACAATACCTACAATATGTTGAATGAGGGGTTTTCCACTGATTCAAGGCCTTTAGTTTTAACAATTCAATGACGGATAAAAATTTAAAAAAATAGTGCATGCATGATATAACTCAGTACACACATCAAGAATAATTTCAATGATTTTGAATGAATCTTCATATGAAGAATAATGATTATTTCTCTATATAATGTCATTATTTACATAATTATTGCCTTCATTTTGAAACCAAAGCATCATATCATTGAAAAATGTGTTTATCAGATCAAATGTTCATGAATCAATATCCATATGAATACTTTCTAATTAGTGACATGATAAATAATCTTCATCATGAAAAGTTCATGTCTTATAGTTTTTCAGAAATCCATTCAGAAAACATTTTCCCACACAGTATCTCGTTTAAATAGATATCTTTTTGCACATTTTCAACATGGACATCTAATAAAAAAGAATAGAAATATTCTAGTAAAATCAACAAGCCGTTAAATCCCTTCATAATATTTAGTAGCATAACAATATTGAATATTAAAACTTCTATTATCTATATTTTTATTTAATAGAATGTGAATAATTGAAATATATTATTTAAATTATAAAGAAACTCATATCATTAAAACATACAAACCATTGAACCCATAGTCTGATTTTTTTTGAAGTAGATGAAACTAATACCGAGTGATACTAAATCATTTGGGGAAGTAATAAAATCTGGAATAAATAATATACGAAAACACAATGAAGAACAATAGCTAACATTAGATCCATCACTATGATGATCTGTTTGAATATCATAATGTTGAGCGAGAAAATTTTGTTGATCAATGAATTTATACATATAGATTATAATGCAATATCTTACATTAATAAATTGTGAAAATGAAGGCATGCACCTATACCCACATAAATTCTATCAATAATTGTTTTAAATAATAATTAACTAAATTAAATAAAAAAATGGCACTGCATCGATTTCCACAAGGGGCTACTACATAGAAAAAAAATTAATGAAAAAAATAAAAGATACCCAATGGGAAGAATAGGGTGGAATATATTTATCTTATATGGTCAGTGGAAATTCCAAAAAATTTGCAATAATACAATGAAATTTCAATTAAACAGGGGAGAAAAATGATCTTAATAATATTAGAGAATCTAAAAATAAGTGGTGAAATAATTATTTCCCTCAGATCTAAGGCCATACAACCATAAATAGTTCATGAATAAATATCCAAATAAAATCATATCTAGTACCATGGATAGGTAGTGGAATAATGATCAAGTATTATACCTTGTATCAATATATAAAACAATATGGAAATTTTTAAAATTGAATTATCTACAAAAATATCAAAACTAAAAACATATTATAAAATTACTCCAAAAATATATGTTGAGAAGAAACATGTTAAATTTTTTTTCATGAAGATGTAATTAGAGAAAACCAACATCAAACTAAATTGTTACATGAAAATTTACACAATTATATTGTCTAAAAACATTTATCACTGGAGGATAAAACAAATGAAACATTAAATTTGGTTCTAGATAAATGACTTTAATAATAATAATTTTTATTAAAAACATATCATGACAAGGGGTCCCGATTTTTGAGGGGTGCGGGTTTGCTTTGCCGAATATGAATGAAGTGGCAGGGGCACTGCACTAAAGAAGAATCTAGGGGTAGGGGTAACTTTGTATTAATCGAGGGGAATTGGATGTTGCGTAGAAATGAATTGAAGGTCGGAATGTAAATGTAATCAGTTTCACCTCAGGGGAGAGGGTTCGTAGATGGGGTGGGGGGGGGGGGTTTCTATAACTAGGAGTATGATAGTGGGCACTACCCCAAATAAGCATAAGTTAGGTGCATTCTTTTATCAGTACTAATCATAAAGTGCTGATAAAAGCTTTACCTTTATCATTTCCATTTTTAGTCCTGATAAATATTTTTAATAAAAAATATTATATATATATATATATGTTATTTTTATATTTATATTAAAAAATAATGTTAATTTGTACATATTAATTACAAAATGAATGTTTATAATTATTATAAATATGATATATTAGTATATATTTTTAAATAATTCTAATATATATATGTGTGTAATGTTTTAAAAAAATTTATATGTTTATAAATAAATTTATATACATATTTAACTAATTATAATATTATGATATTTTTTAATATAATAAATATATTTATTATATTTATAATTATATATAAATACTTTTTAAATATATTTATTTATAATTATAATTATAAATATAAATATATATATTTATTTAAATAAATATTTTTCTCCAATGAATAGGGTATATATATGCACATATATTTATATATATATCATGAGATAATGATGATATTCATGGACATTTTTTTGTTTATATATAGATTCTTGTGTATAATTGAAAATAACTATGATCATAAGATTATTTGTGGACATGATTGTGGGTTTTTATAAATTTTACAAATGTTATATTCCTATTCTTATGATGAAACATGCATATGTTATGTATTCATGACTCATTTAATGTTCATATACACATTAAGACACTTATTATTCATGATTCCATATATGTGATGACTAATTTTTTATGTTCTATACTTTTAATTATTGTTATTCCCATTATAGTTTGATGTGGTGGCCTCTTGTGGGATGTGTTGATGGAAGGAGTGTTTGATTATAGGTAGGAGGCCTAGGGAACACTCCTTATTTGATGGATCAAAGTGGCAGATAAGATTTGATAGTAATTTGATTGTAGGTAGATGGGAGTTTTAGAGGTCACTCCGACTTCGACGACTCTAGGTGATAGATAGGATGTTCTGTGATTCACAGTAATAAAGATTGATTTCGAAGTGTAGGTGGACGACCTTTAGGGCTGATGTGCATGACTATGGATGAGGAGTGGTGTTCGACGTGGCTGGCGAGTAGAAGGGTCCAGATTCAGATGGGCACGATGAAGGGGCAACGTCAGTGTTCTATTAAGACAAGATTTTCATGGATTCAAACATCGACGACAACTTGCACATTGACATCTAGGGTGGTGGAGATGTATGGGATTGATTAATGATAATGATTAGGTATCATGGAATTGTATTATCTTTGGTTTGAAGACAACAGTAGTGGCTATGCAGTGGGAGGGTCATCCAGTGGTGTTGGCAATGGTGGTCGGCATGCTACCAAGGGTTATGCTCCATCATTGACCATTGAGAGTCTTCCCTATAGCTACCTTTCCTTGATATACTTCTTGAATGTGGACTTTCATTGTTCATGGCCACCTCAGGTGGTGGTTGGGCTGATGTTTTGAAGAGGCTGGTTATGATGGTAGATCTTAGTTGAGGGACGACTTCAGATGGGGTCCAGATGCGAGGGTTGTGCCAGTGGTGGTAGTTGATGAAGGGTTAGTGATAAGATAGTGTGTGAATTGATGGTTGAAGGCCAGATAATGGGTGATCAACAAATTTTCCAGGAAACGGACCATCAGAATGGGTCTTCAAAGATTTGAATCATGACGGGTCTATAGGACTTTATTTAATAATAAAAATTTGATTCTTAATGAGTGGGTTATCCCAAGGGGCAATAACATGAAATTCCAAGACATGTGGGTGTGTGTACATTTTAATGTAATTGCACCCCTGACTAAATAATATATATATTGATATAAATATATATAATTATAGAAATATGCCAAAATAGTACTAATTAAGAGGTATAAAAATAAAAATATAATAACAATTATATTGAAATATCTTTAAATATATTTACTTATAATTATATAAATATATTTATATTTATATAGAAATGTATTTGAATATATTTATTTATAAATATATAAATATATTTATAATTATATAGATATACTTTAAAATATATATTTATATATAGTTTTAACAATAAATAAATATTTATATATATATATGATTATAAAAATAAAATAAATTATTTTATTTTAACATTATAAATATATATATATTTATATATTATTAAATATAAGTATAATTATATAAATATATTTATTACTATATCCAAATATTTTAAAATATGTTTATATATTTATATTTATATTTATAATTTTAATTATATATATATATATAATTATAATAAAAATGTTTACTATATTTATAATTTTAGAAATATACATAATTATATAAATATACTTATAATTATATATAAATTTTTATAAATATATATTTTTATAATTATATATATATGCATTTAAATAATTATATATATATAATTATTAAATTTATATTAATATGAATGTTTAATCATTTATTTAAATACATTGATTAAAAAATGTATATATAATAAAAATAAAAATAATATATTAATATTTTATTTATTGAAGAAGGTCTAGCTAGAAAAAAAGCTCCTGATATTATATTAATGAAAATAAAAAGATAACACAAGACTATATGGTGTCAAACAAAGAGGCAATCCCTCATCCTAAAAACATGTTTAATAATCATAAAATGAAATACAATTTCCATATCCAGAATGAAAATCATAGCAGTTTCCTAGTTTGATTGTCAGAGAACCTGGTTGATAATCATTAGCATCTCTCCCTTTTACCTTTCCTGGTCTAGGGTGGGCATCACCTTTGATGATTTGGAAAAAGATATGGTAGATACATTCCATGGAAGTGTGGAATAATATTTTCATTTCCATCTTTTTCGAGGAGAAATATCACTCATCTTGCTCTTACCCCTGGTGAAAACTTCCTTAAAGGAAGCATCTCCACTACTACAAATAGGTCTAGTGGTGTCAAATATAATCAAATGATATTCTTCATCACATTCATAATCCTATATTTTTCTCCATTTACCAAATTTTTTAGGAATTATAATTATCTGAGGAATCCTAGATAGATTTGTGTAAATCCATATCTATAGGTTCAAGCTTCAAGTACTCACCTTGCTTAACATGTATAGAATTTAGGGAATCACGAAAATTCATATCAATGAGATAATTAGTAGAAATAATTACCTACTCTTGAACATTTATTGACCCCACTTATGAATCCTCACTTGGGATGTCCAACAAATCTGACGAAATATCCATTCTCTCACCACAAAAAATGACCAACAACACCTTTATTTTTCGAAATTCCACAAGGACAAAGAAGAAATAGTGAGACCACCAGTATCAAATCTATATTTATCCAATACAATATAATCACTAGAAGAACCATCATTTGATTTAAACTCCTTTAAAATTTATGTCCATGTATTAGAGGGTCCACTGTTAGCTCTCACCGAAGACTCACAAGAGGATCAAATTTCTCCAAAACCGACACATCTACCTCAATGGGTAATGGAATACTATGTACAACTCCATAATGATCGAGTGTATTTTACATAGCCACATCCTTCATATTTGGATTTGTTTGATGGAGATTAGCTGTATAACCCTTTATCCCACACTTCTCACTTGAGACCTTCCTCCGACATAACTCCAAATTGTGCACAATACCCATACATTCATTATTGAAATATGGATTTCTTACCTACTCAACATAAATTTTGATATTATTAGTGGGAGCGGAAATATTTATCTTTTCAATCATGGTGGAGTTGAGTTCAATCTTCGCCAACATTTAGGAAAAATTTCCAAACCAAATATCCTCAGTTTTTTTATTGAGATGTAAGGGAGTCCCAATTTCCATGTTCATATCATGTAAAAGATTTGGATGGGAAAGAACCCAATTGAGTTAATAAATACATACCCAAACCTTTGAAAATAAATTATATGCATGTGAGACATTGAAATCAATGGAACATTCATATATATAAAGGCATCCAGGCTTTGAAGAATGGGAACCAGTGCCCCATGCATGAATTTTAGATTCATCTTAAAGTAAAAGGAAATGAAAGAAATCATAACCAAGAGAGACACACATCAAGTTAGAGAGGCCCCATAAAAATTAGATCTGATGATCCAAATCATCAATCCTTGAGGTCTAGTCACCATTTGTTAATAAAAGACATGTAAGATGGGAGTTTTTTCTAATTGAAAGTCTCTCAAAATATAATTCAGGGTTTTCTTCAACCAAGGTTGTTTGCACCTTTCAGATGACTATTCGATAACAAGAATCCTTGAATGATTCTTAATGTTGGCTAGAGACTCAGATTCAAATCATGACCACCCACTACACCACAACATCAATTAAAAACCGTTGAAGCATTATTCTAATGCATCCCCTATGCATCGAGATCTCCATTAGCAATGGGAGGAGCATCATTCATCTTAGAAGTAGTTGATTTCATTGTGGATATTGTTGTGCCACAAACTTCATCTGGCATTGAATCCTTCAAAGTAGCAGAAAGATCATGTCTACACAAGGAATCAAGATTCTTCTCACTGCCTCCATCCATATGTGCACCATCATTTTGAGCAACTTGATCCATCATGGAAGGGGATGATTTCATCCTATCAACATCATTCATGGTGACCAACATATCCAGTCGATGCTTTCTACCATCATATCGCAGAGCACCATCATTCTAGGTAGATCCCCTTTCACTAGCCACAAGCATAGATCCTAGGAAGTGGGGAAGAGGCATAGTGAAAACCTAAAAATACATGTTTAAATAATTATAATATTATAATGAATATTATTACATTATAATTATATTCATTATATATATAATTATACAATTATAATTATCTATTAATATTTTTTAAATATTTTTATTTATAATTTTAATTTTAATTTTATATATAATAAGGAATATAAATAAATGTACTTATTTATTATATATGTAATTTTATAAATAAATATAATAATATTGACACATTATTATCATGAGATTTGGAAAAATATATTAAATCCCCCTAAGGGTGTACTAAGAGTGGTAGCCAAAAATACGTCTCTAAAGTGCAGTGTTTTATTCTAGCTATCTCTTGTGCAGTAGTAATTAAAAATATCAAGATTGAAGGGATTTAGAAAAAAAGTGCAACTGAAGTATGGTGAAATTCCAATAAGATAAAAGTGATTGGATTTAAGTTGGGTTTTCACTTTTTGTGATGCCATCATAGTTTCTAATAAAAATGAATGTATTGGTTTTTAATTAAAATAAATAATTGAATTGAATATCAATTGCTTCTCTAATCCACCTTTTATTTTTTTATCTAAATTTTTAAATCATAATTTTCATTATAGATATTATTCAATTAATAGAAAAATCCTATATCAACTTTTCGTAAATAATTAAATCAGTCCATCGTTCATTCCGCACATGTTTAGTAATCACTAAAAAACTCTCATAAATGATTTTTTTCAAATGGTCAACCAATTAGTAAAATAAAAAAAATTAGAAGGGGTAGATTAAAAATTTAAATAAAATAAACTTCATATTAAAAAAAAAATACCATTTTATTTAATTTAAATTTAAAAACATATTAAATTGAAAATCATTAAATTAAATGAAAATTAATCGCTTGATTAAATAATTCCAAAACTCAAAAATCACAAAAACTTGATCACCCTTACCTTTATCAAATCACAATGGGTTTTACCACTTCATTATAGAAGGGGTCATGGAATATGAAAAATAACGATACATGAAAGAATAAGGAAAAAATTAATGAAGATTAAGGGATAATGAGGCAGTAGGTAGTGGGTATAATCCTCTTGGTTATTGATTGACATTGGGAGCGTGATCTTAATGGATTTTATGAGATGGGATTGTCCCCTTTTTATAGACAAGTATGTAGGCACTTTACTCTCTCTTCCATGAAGGCAATGTGTGTCTTGAAGGGTTCAAAAATTTAATCCCTCCCAATACCTGATCGTGGTTGATGGATCCCCATAGAATAGATCAATGTGGGACACAACGATGCATATAGGGGGTTTGGGGGACTCTTTAGGTGCTATGAGGATGCATGTAATACATCAGTATCGACAGATCATAGTGAAGGGGGGTCAGTGGTATGATCATTATTGTTTCCCTCAGCCTTCATAGTGGTTAGATGCGATCCTCATGAATACAATAGGAAATGTTGGGGGCTATTTAGAGGTGATGGAGTGGAATTGGTGCAGTGGTCGGTGGAGATTGGGTGCATGGTGGGCCTTGAAATTGAATGGAATGTGAGTCATATACATTATGGAAGTAATGTTCCATATTAAAAAGATAATTGATGATACAAAAAAAATTAAATTAATCTGAAAAATACTACCACCTTGTATCATTTCTATTCATTTTATTTACTAAAATAACCATCTAAAGGTGGAAACATTGGGAGTTATATACATCACACTTATGAATAATGAAATGAGGAGTATTGATAATGATTATATAATTGAATAAAATTCTATTGAGATGAAATTTATGTATATGAATAATCCTACAATAAAAACTAGATTGGGAGGTAGAGAATTGATGATATGGTTAATTTTATTTCTTATAATATCTAAATTGGAAATGTGTATTTCATTTGTGTGTTTCCTCATTCTTTTTTATGCCATAATGTTATTAATATTATTCCTAAGGTTCCTAAAAAAATTTCAGATAATGATAAGATAAAATAATCAATAATGAAATAATAAAAAAGGTATAAACAACAAAAGGATACCATAGAAAAATATCATCATGATGAAGTGCATAATTTCAAAATATAATTATATCACTAATGATATAAAACTAAAAATAGCATATGATTTTATATACCATTACGATTAAGTCATTATGGTTGTTATAGCCATATGGTATGTAGAGGATATGAATGAAAAAAATTCTATAGTTGAGGGTATGAATGACCTTAAAGCTTATTAAGATACATATCATAAAACAATTTACATGTGAAGAGATAAAAATGTATCTAATGTGTTAATACATGATTCGATACTCTCTATTCAGAAAACAATTATGGAAAATGTTATAATTTATTATAGATACTATAAAATAGCAATATGGAAACTTTGGAAATTTAAATAATAAATATCAACTCTTTGTAAATGTTATAGAAAATTTACAGATTATTAATGGAAAGAAAAAATAATGAAAAAATATGTGAAATTAATAAAAGTATTAGAATATAAAGATATGTTGTTTAGGTAAAATATTGACAATCAATAATAAATTCACTGTTTTGGTATTGAATTATGGTGTTCAAGTTATTTATCCCTAAAAAATTATAAATAAGATTATAATGTGTCAACTAAATTATTAAATGATAAACCACATGGGTAGTATTCTAATGTAAAACATTAATTAATGGTCAGGCATTAATAAGAAAAAATATAAGTACAAGTTGATGAAAAACCACAAGAACTTATATTTACTTAATAATTAAGATAAGAAACATTTAAAAGTATACAATTGAAGTTCAAAATAGTGAATAAGTTCACCAATGATTGGGTATTATTATTCTGTACAGAAGGTTCATATAAAAAATCTCTAAAAAATTACAATGTGATATTTTAAAGAGTAATAAAGTGAAAACCTAGTGAGTTGAATTTTATTTACTAAATATTATTTTACTCTATACTATTTATATTATGAAGGTTTTATCTAAAAATAATTATTATCCATAAAATTAAAAAAAAACAAGTGTAAAAATGATACTTGAAGATAGAGTACATGGTAATATTAGAATTTGTAAAAAACAGTTTAATTTGAAACCAAAATTTTAATTATGAAAATTAAATAAGGATTTATGAATCATGTTGAACAATAGTTATATCCTACAAAAAAAATTTGAACTAATTTTCATTGATTAAGAAGAAATGTGATCAGAAATCCAATTTTACATAAATATAGTTGATGGAAATTGGATGCTCTGGAACCAAAATTATAGATAATAGTTTTATATATCACAGGATTGGTAATTATTTCATTATCACCAGTATGAAATAAAATAAATATGCAGTAGTTCAGTATGAAAATTAAGAGGTGAAAATTTATTTTCTTAGAGAGGGAAAGGATTTGAGGAAAAAAAAAATTTCGTAGAAGTACTATGAGTTGATGGACTTAGTAAAAAATTACTTACTGAATGTTAGCCTTGTTGATTAAGGCATTAAGTGAAATTTAATACGAAAATTCACATAATCAAAGGAATTTATGGATTGTTGTTTTTTAATGGTGGAGCATAAAGGGGAAACAAGGTCATATTGATGGAAAATAGAATGGGTGTATGTGGTCCAAGGAAAGGGAAACCAAAATTTTGAAAAAGTATCTTAGATATATTATCCAAATTATTTTTAGAACTTGGTACATAATGAAATTATAGAGATAAACTTATTCTTTCCCATGATCACACACATATTAGCCATACTAGTCAAAAAAGAAATATTAAATGACAAATATACATGAACAAATATAATAAATAATTTTTTTATCATGATAGTGAATTTGGATGATTGCTTTACAATTATACCCAAAATACATAAATGGTCGAAGAAACTTTTTCTTATTTTTTAAAGAATCCAGTTTTATTGATTTGATGGTGGTTGTTTCTCATAAATTTAATTTATTCAGGTGCATTACTCTTTAATTGATATTAGTGAAATAAATTCATGTGCTAAAAATAAAAGATTCCAGGCCCACAATGGCATGGAGTTTACAAATAATCTAGTAGAAATTAACTTTTGGAATAATAGGATACAAAATCTTGTTATAGTTTTATGAAATCCATAATAAATTGAATTATTGAAAAAAGAATCATATCATGAATATTATGGAATTGACAATGCTCCTTAAAATGAATCAACCAGATATAGATGGTAGGATTTAGTTATAAAATCAGTTTAAATCTCTATAATATCTTTATAATGTACATATTAATAAAATACCCCATTACCTGGTTTTTTACAAAATGATTCCAACCATCATGTCATTTTATCTTTTTAGAAGTAAATATGTTATTATCTACTAGGTAAATAATTAAAAGTTTAAATATTATAGTGATAAAATTATTGTACATGGGTTTTCATCCACTTTAAATGAATATACATTCTATAAAAAAATAATTGGAAAAAATATTGACTTCCAAGATCAAATTTCACTGTGAATGAGTTAAATATCCTAATAATGAGCTTATTTTTCCCTAAATGAGTGATGTAACTGAGGAAGAAAATGATATTGATATGGGATGATAATTGTGTGATCAAAGAGATAAATAAGGATCAAATTAAATATTTTATTGAGAATCAATATTTTTATAAATATCACATACTAACAACAAAACCATAATGGAGAAAAAAAATCCAAATAAACTGTTGGAGACCAGATAATCCATTTTAAAACATAGGTGGTGTACACAAAAAAACATTTCAGACGTTTCATATCATCAATACCAATGATTGTAGTTATATTAAATAAAATCCAATAATATTTCATTATAATAATTGAATCAATTATCGGTATTTTAATTTACGATAAAAAGTGAAAGGGTAGATATCACTACAAATGTTGTTCTAGTTTAGCCATGCCGAATTTGATTGGTTTAATTCATCTAAAAATATAGAGGAGACATTGTATTTCTTACAAAATATATTTTTATGGGATGAATTCTCTAGATATTATTTATGGGAAAGATTAATTCACAAAAAATATGGACCTTATTCGGCTACATGGTTGGAATTGTATCATAGATTTTTGGTGAATATATGATGTCTATGATGGTTGAGTTATTGTTTTTTGGAAAATAAGATCTGTAATTTTGAAAAGGTAAAAGTTAATCATAGAAAATAAGTTCATTTCCAGATCTGTTTTCTTGAAGTAGGATCAAGGAGGTAGAGGACATTATTTATAACATTTTTTTGAGGAAGAACACATAAATATATTTGGAATGGATAAGATAATAATAAAATTTAGGTATAAAATTGAGTGTCATTTAAAAATATATTTTATTATATAAGATGAGGTATCAACTCCAACTGCCTCTATCTTGAAATGAATATGATATATTAATCATAAAATCATTAGAAGATTATTTGGGGACTTCTAAGATACAAAAATCCATTTAAATTAGTCATTTGAAATGATACTTTAAATATTAAAATTTTAATTTAAATTACCGCATGCATGAATTGCATCCTCATCTGGATCACTAATGAACTCACAACGATGTCCAAAAATATAATTATGATTCTAAAAATATTTATATAAATATTATATATCGTAATCATAATAATAAAATTAAATATTATTACGGTTTATTTTATTTTTTACCTATGGAACCACTTTTTCCCCATTAAAAGGACACCATTTTATCACTTCATTGATACATGCTTGCATATGTGATAATATCTCCATGTAGTCTACAGATAACTACAAAAACAATTAATCTCTACTATACTTCATATACTGAATGGAAGTGTCTATCTTAGTCATTGTGAACATCACAACATCTTTGCACAAACCCATCTCCTCTTCTCTAATGACCGAATACCGTGGGATACTAGTTCCATATGTCAATGAATAACCATGATCGTCACGCCCAATGACATGATGAAATATCTCACCTTTGTGACATTTCTCCTATAAATGGTCTACTAACTTAGTTTCAAACTTATCCTGTAGAATATACATAATGAATTAATGAAAAAATTTGATTACTTTTAATGATATAAAAATAATGTTTTTACTAAATAATTTTCTTTTTATAACACTGACACCATCGTGATCACCAGCCCGGTGACTCCTCACCCGTATTGAGGTCAAATCAGTAAAATCACATTACTTGTGTATCTATAGTTATGTCTTATATCAAATACATATTTATAGGCATGTTATCCAACATTTTTTCATATATTAATGAACAATAATTACTAAATTACATCTTCTATGAGTTGTGACACTTGTCAAGTACAATTTTTGGAAGGCTTTCCTGAAATCCCATGATTACATTAATGAAAAGCATACTCAATCTATATTCAACATGGTTAGTTAACAAACATGTGATAATTAGAATCATTTATAGATTAAATGTAATACATTTTACCATTATTCCCTCAATTGAACAAAACTCAATCAAATTCTGCCACTACAAGGGATGAATGATCGAAAGGACTCATTATAGAATCTCTAGAACAACCATAAATGGTATATAGTGATATCTATTCACCCTCCCCTTGTAATAATTCCATAATATTGGAAATTTGGTGATGCATACTACCCAAAAGTCATCCTGACAGGATTTCAAATTATAATGTTAAAAAATTGATAGTTGTTTTAATAATAATAAAAAGAATGTCATGAAAAATTAAACATTGAATTTAAATAAATTTCATTCAATAATACGTCAATTACATTATGGGGGAATAAATTCTCGTCATTAGTCATCATATGTAATTTTTGTGGGTCTCATATCATATGACCCGACTAATGAATAAATACACTCACACCTTCTCTAATTGGATAAAATGTGTCATCAAATAACACATCCATTCAGGCTTCAATGTTCCTAGATCAAACCCCTTTAACATGACCCTTTTGACTAATAGAAGACCAAACAGATCCTGGTAAACATAAATTCATAAAGCAATTATGACGAAGTTGATTTTTATTCAAAAATTAGAAACAATATGGGTAATATAATAACATAATAGTAAAATAAATTAATTTTAAAAATTTAATACATACATACCTACAACATCAAGTGAACCACTCAGAATACCATATGACATACCTAAAGTTGAAAAAAATATAATGTTAGATTAAGAAATTTTTATACATATAATTCATAAATAATTCTACAATCATTAAATAGAAAAAGTTAAAATGTTTCACTCCTCATGCAAGTCTATCGTATCTCATTCAACATTCTCTTAGGCCCATTTTAAATCTTCATATTCTGAAATAATAGTTGTATGGAAATTTGTTTGATCGGGAAATGAAACAACATTTGGTTCCTCCAAGTCAATCATAGAATCCCCTGTTCTAGAAATTTTCACCTTAACATTCTTATTTTAATCAATACTGACAATGTAATATTTCTCTACCTTTGATCTTAGTATAAATGGCTCATTTCTTACTCAGTAATCTTTATATATCATATTGTTGAAGTTTACCAACATAAATTTCCATTTTTAACTTACATTCCATGAACTGGTTCGACATAATCACATATTAACAATATATTCATTATGTGACAACCATAAATAACCTCAAAAATATCCCTCATAAATCCATAGTAACAACCTAAATGGACATTTGAACAACTAAAAACACTGTTATATGTTTCTCAATTCACGTCAACCTCATTAAAACAAAATCATAATTCATTAGAATCCAAAAACTTGTAGTGACATGATGTAAAAAATGGTACATCAGCTAGTTGGTAAATTTCTTCACTCTTAGTATATACACTTGAATCACACATCTTGTGAATCTGCAATTTTCACATACTTCAATGGATAAAGGGTTCTAAAAATTGAACTCAGATACCTTATTAAAATACTAATTAAATTACATATACATATTTTATTCTTGAACCACTCATGAAATATGTTCAAATGATTTTTCCTATTTTATGGTAGGTTCTATGAGGAGTTTCCCATTTCAACTGAGCGATTTGTGTCCTAAATTACAAAATAATAAAAGTTAAGTAATAAATTAAATATAAAAACATAGTTCACAATGGATCAATTTTGCATATTACTATATCAATGGAACAACTGATGGAATGATTAACATCTCATATTGATGAACATGAACCCACTCATTGTTGTGCATATAAAACATTATCCATTATCTAATTGGATCATAATCAATCTTAGAGGGTTTGTCTAACTTTTTTTTCAACTTCACCAATATATGAAGCACAAAAATTAAAGCACTCGTCAATCATATATCCCTTCGAAATTTAAGATTTTGGTTGATATTTATTGTGTATATATTGTTTCAATGTATTTATGTATATCTATATTCGATACATAAATGTGAATTTCACAAGACCACCAGAAATGACATCACCAATTAAATTAACATTAAACTATACTATGAAAAAAATGGTGGAAATAATTTCTCTAGTTCACATAGTGCAGACAATATCTTATCCTATTTATTTTCAAATCACTCGGGTGATTATTCCTTGAATAGAGCTATCTAAAAAAATTAAAAAATTTAATAGACATCTCAACAACATTGGTAGGTAAACAATCATGAATTTCAATTATTATTAAATTTTTCTGAAGAAAATAATTTTTATGATATTTTAAACCCAGTAATGGCATTCTCATCATATTAAAATTGATATAAATATTAGAGTAATAACAACGAGGAACCTTGATGTTCTCCAAAATTGATAGAAATGCTTCTTTCTCATTTTTACTCATTGATTACTATAATAAACAAATGTATGCCAGATTAGAATAACCCATATATTAATGTATAGGTTTTATCAATCCCATTTCTTATAAATCACATAGAGTGTTGGGATTGTCCTTTAATTTCCCTTTTGTGGCAAAAATGGTGGGAAATATATTATCAAACACATTATTTTCAATGTGAATCCCAAAAAATTTTTGTCTTATAATGATATATTTCTAATAATGAAATTCAAATATAATACTCAAAATATTCTAATTATGATTATTTAATATATTTTCAATAGGAATAAAAGAAAATACAGGTGCCAATAAATCATGAAAATCAAAAATTGTGTAGATATTTTGATGATAAAGTTGTGAAAGGATTTCAAAAACTATACATTATTTATAGTGATGTTCCAAGATCAATATTCTTTTCAAATGACACACTATCTTTTCTAAATGTATGAAAGGGTGGAAGTACGAATCTTTAAACAAGGTATACCCACTTTCTATAGTTTATAAGCCATATTTATTACTTAATTTTATTTCATAAGGGGTTGGAAAATTATTTATTTGTACTCCAACCTAAAAATATATCATACGCTGGGAATTAATTAATTTTTCACAACAAGAGATCCAATGTATAAACATTTCATTATCTACCGAGTCAAAATTCATTAAACCATCAACCCAAAATTATTGCAGCTTATCCATTAGTTGTTGCATTAAAACATAGATTTTATTGTCAGGTCCTCTATGTCCATAAATTATAGATAAAAGTAATAAAAAGGGTTTCTTCATACATACCCTTGGGAGAAGGTTGTATGGAACTAACATTGTGGTCCATGTACATTGTTTTATAACCAAAATGCACATAAATAGATTGAAACCATCTACTTACAAACCCATTCGAACATTAAAACAATCATAGAACTTATCTGGGGATCATTGATCAAACTCATTCCATTCCAAATATTCCTCTGGGTGAGTTAATTTATCCACCACTTTGTTTATATTTGAATGAAAATTCATAAGTTTATAAATTTTAACTGACATGAAGAATATATTCAACATTATTTCTAGTGTAATAAATGCATATTCTTAGCAACAACTTCTTTCCCTTAATTGAATACCCTTATGGGAATAATTAGACTATCATGATTAATCTTGTTTTCCTTCTACCTAGATGAAAAGAAAATAGTATAAGTATTCAATTTAACATTAAACTATATAAATAACATAAAATTATTGTGGGATGCATTAATGGTATAATAGTTGAAATAAAGGTTGTTTGTGAACTTTTGAGCATGATTGTATGACTCTAAAATCGTCACTCCAATATAGATTACCTTCTCCAACAATACCTACAATATGTTGAATGAGGGGTTTTCCACTGATTCAAGGCCTTCAGTTTTAACAATTCAATGATGGATGAAAATCTAAAAAAATAGTGCATGCATGATATAACTCAGTACACACATCAAGAAAATTTCAATGAATTTGAATGAATCTTCATATGAAGAATAATGATCATTTCTCCATATAATGTCATTATTTACATAATTATTGTCTTCATTTTCAAACTGAAGCATCATATCATTGAAAACTGTGTTTATCAGATCAAATGTTCTTGAATCAATATCCATATGAATACTTTCTAATTAGTGACATAAAAAATAATCTTCATCATGAAAAGTTCATTTCTTATAGTTTTTCAAAAATCCATTCAGAAAAAATGTTCCCTAATAGTATCTTGTTTAAATATATATCTTTTTGCACATTTTCAACATGGAAATCTAATCAAATTGATTTGAAATATTCTAGTGAAATCAATAAACCGTTAAATCCCTTAATAATATTTAGTAGCATAACAATATTGAATATTAAAACATATATTAACTATATTTTTAATTAATATAATGAGAATAATTGAAATATATTATTTTAATTATAAAGAAACTCATAACATTAAAACATACAAATCATTGAGTCCATAGTCTAATTTTTTTTGAAGTAGATGAAAATAATACTGAGTGATACTAAATCATTTGGGTAAGTAATAAAATTTGGAAGAAATAATATATGAAAAAACAATGAAAAACAATAACTAACATTAGATCCATCACTATGATTATCTGTTTGAATATCATAATGTTGAGCCAGAAAATTTTGTTGATAAAAGAATTTATACATATAGATTATAATACAATATCTTACATTGATTAACTGTGAAAATGAAGGCATGCACCTATACCCACATAAATTATATCAATAATTGTTTTAAATAATAATGATATAAATTAAAGCAAAAAATGGCACTACATCATTTTCCACAAGGGGCTACTACTTAGGAAAAAAATTTGTGAAAAATAAAAGATACCCAAAGGGAAGAATAGGGTGGAACTTATTTATCTTATATGGTCAGTGAAAATTCCAAAAAATTAGCAATAATACAAAGAAATTTCAATTAAACAGGGGATAAGAATGATCTTAATAATATTAGAGCATCTAAAAATAAGTGGCGCAATAATTATTTCCCTCAGATCTAAGACCGTACAACCATAAATAGTTCATGTATAAAAGCCCAAATCAAATCATATCTAGTACCGTGGATAGGTAGTGGAATAATGATCAAGTATAATACCTTGTATGAATATATAAAATAATATGGAAATTTTTAAAATTGAATTCTCTTCAAAAATATAATAACTAAAAACATATTATAAAATTACTCCAAAAATATATGTTGAGAAGAAAGTGGTTATATTTTTTATCATGAAGATGTAATCAGAGAAAACCAACATCAAACTAAACTGTTACATGACAATTTACACTATTATAAGGTCTAAAAACATTTACTAATGTAGGATAATACAATTGAAACATTAAATTTTGTTCTAGATAAATGACTTTAATAATAATAATTTGTATAAAAACTTATCTTGACAAGGGGTACCGGTTGATGAGGGGTGTGGTTTTGCTATGCCGAAAATGAATGAAGTGGCAGGGGCACTGCACTAAAGAGGAATCTAGGGTTAGGGGTCACTTTGTAGTAATTTAGGGGAATTGGATGTCGCGTAGAAAGGAATTGAAGGTAAAAATGTAAGTGGAATCAGTTTCACCTCAGGGGAGAGGGTCAGTAGATGGGGTGGGGGGTTTCTACAACTAGGAGTATGATAGCGAGCACTACCCCAAATAATCATAAGTTAGGTACATTCTTTTATCAGCACTAAACATAAAGTACTGATAAAATCTTTAAATTTATCATTTCCATATTTAGTCCTGATAAATGTTTTTAATAAAAAATATTATATATATATATATGTTATTTTTATATTTCTATTGAAAAATAATGTTTATTTATACATATTAATTACAAAATGAACGTTTATAATTTTTATAAATATGATATATTAGTATATATTTTTAAATAATTCTTATATATATATGTGTGTAATGTTTTAAAAAATTATTTATATGCTTATAAATAAATTTATATACATATTTCCATAATTATAATATTATGATGTTTTTTAAAATAATAAATCTATTTATTATATTTATAATTGTATATAAATACTTTTTAAATATATTTATTTATAATTATAATTATATATATATATATATTTATTTAATTAAATATTTGTATCCAATGAATAGGGTATATATACACATATATTTATATATATCATGAGATAATGATGATATTCATTGACATGTTTCTGTTTATATATAGATTCTTGGGTATAATTGAAAATAACTATGATCATAAGATTATTTGTGGACATGATTTTGGGTTTTTAAAAGTTTTACAAATGTTATATTCCTATTATTATGATGAAACGTGCATATGTTATGTATTCATGGCTCATTTAAGGTTCATATACACATTGACACACTTATTTTTCATGATTCCATGTATGTGATGACTAATTTTTTATGGTATATACTTTTAATTATTGTTATTCCCATTATAGTTTGATGTGGTGGCCTCTTGTGGGATGTGTTGATGGAAGGAGTGTTTGATTATTGGTAGGATACCTAGGGCACACTCTTTCTTTGATGGATCAATGTGGCAGATAAGATTCGATAGTAATTTTATTGTAGGTAGATGTGAGTTTTAGAGGTCACTGTGACTTCGACGACTCTAGGTGATAGATAGGATGTTATTTGATTCACAGTAATGAAGATTGATTTCGAAGTGTAGGTGGATGACCTCTAGAGCTGATGTGCATGACTAGGGATGAGGAGTGGTGTTCGAGGTGGCTGGCGAGTAGAAGGATCCAGATTCAGATGGGCACGATGAAGGGGCAACGTCAGTGTTCCATTAAGATAAGATTTTCATGGATTCACACAGTGGTGACAACTTGCACTTTGACATCTAGTGTAATGGAGATGTATGGGATCAATTAATGATAATGAATAGGTAGCATGGAAGTGTACTATATTCGGTTTGAAGACAATAGTGGTGGCTATGCAGTGGGAGGGCCATCCAGTGGTGTTGGCTATAGTGGTCGGTGTGCTACCATTGGTTATGCTCCATCGTTGACCTTTGAGAGGATTCCCTACAACTACCTTTCCTTGATGTAGTTCTTGAAAGTGGACTTGCATGGTTGAAGGCCACCTCAAGTGGTGGTTGGGCTGATGTTTTGAAGAGGCTGGTTATGATCTTAGATCTTAGTTGAGGGACGACTTCAGATGGGGTCCAGATGCGAGGGTTGTGCTAGTGGTGGCAGTTGATGAAGGGTTAGTGATAAAATAGTGTGTGAATTGATGGTTGAAGGCCAGACAATGGGTGATCAACAAATTTTCTAGGAAATGGGCCATTAGAACGGGTCTTCAATGCTTTGAATCATGACTAGTCTATAAGACATTATTTAATAAAAAAATTTGATTCTCAATGAGTGGGTTATCCCAAGGGGCAATAACATGCCATTCCAAGACATGTGGGTGTGTGTACATTTTAATGTTATTTCACCCCTAACTAACTAATATATATATATTGATATAAATATATAAAATTATATAAATATGCCAAAATAGTACTGATCAGGAGGTATAATAATAAAAATATAATAAAAATTATATTGAAATATCTTTAAATATATTTACTTATAATTATATAAATATATTTATAATTATATAGAAATGTATTTGAATATATTTATAATTATATAGATATAATTTAAAATATATATTTATATATAGTTTTAACTATAAATAAATAAATATATATATATATATATATAAATAATTAAAAAAGTAAAATAAATTATTTTATTATAACATTATATATATATATATATTTTTTATATTAATAAATATATGTATAATTATATAAATATATTTATTACTATATCCAGATATTTTTAAATATGTTGATATATTTATATTTATATTTATAATTTTAATTATATATATATATATATAATTATAATAAAAATATTTACTATATTTATAATTTTATAAATATACATAATTATATAAATATACCTATAATTAAATATAAATTTTTATAAATATATATTTTTGTAATTATATATATATGTATTTAAATAATTATATATATATAATTATTAAATTTATATTAATATGAATGTTTAATGGTTTATTTAAATACATTGATTAAAAAATGTATATATAATTAAAATAAAAATAATATATTAATATTTTATTTATTGAAGAAGGTCTAGCTAGAAGAAAAGCTCCTTATATTATATTAAATAAAATAAAAATATAACACGAGACTATATGGTGTCAAACAAAGAGGCAATCCCTCATCCTAAAAACATGTTTAAGAATCATAAAATAAAATACAATTTCCATATCCAGAATGAAAATCATTAGCAGTTTCACAGTTTGATTGTCATAGAACCTGGTTGATAATCATTAGCATCTCTCCCTTGTACCTTTCTTGATCTAGGGTGGGCATAAACTGAGATGATTTGGAGGAAGATATGGTAGATACATTCCATGGAAGTGTGGAATAATATTTTCATTTCCTTCTTTTTCGAGGAGAAATATCACTCATCTTCCTCTTACCACTGGTGAAAACATCCTTAAAGGAAGCACCTCCACTTCTACAAATAGGTCTAGTGGTTTCAAATATAATCATATGATATTCTTCATCAAATTCATAATCTTAGATGTTTCTCCATTTTCCAAATTATTTAGGAATTAGAATTATCTGAGGAATCCTAGATAGATTTGTGTAAATCCATATCTATAGGGTCAAGTTTCAAGTACTCACCTTGCCTAACATGCATAGAATTTAAGGAATCACTAAAATTCATATCAATGGGAAAAGTAGTAGAAATAATTACCTACTCTTGAACACTTATTGTCCCCACTTATGAACCCTCGCTTGGGATTTCCTACAAATCTGACGAAATATTTGTTGTCTCACCACAAAAAAAGACCAACAACACCTTTATTGTTCAAAATCCAACAAGGATAAAGAAGAAATAGTGAGACCACCAGTATCAAATATATATTTATCCAATACAATACAAGTACTAGAAGAACCACCATTTGATGTAAACTCCTTTAATTTTTTTTCCAAGTATTAGAGGGTCCACTATTTGCTCTCATCTAAGACTCACAAGAAAATCAAATTTCTAAAAAACCAACACATCTACCTCAATGGGTAATGGAATACCATGTACAACTCCATAATGATCAAGTGTATTTTACATAGCCTCATCCTTCATATTTGGATTTGTTTGATGGAGATTAACTGTATAACACTGTATCCCACACCTCTCACTAGAGACCTTCCTCCGACATAACTCCAAATTGTGCACAATACCCATACAATCATTATTGAAAAGTGAATTTCTTTCCTACTAAAAATAAATTTTTATATTATTAGTGGGAGTGGAAATATTTATCTTTTCAATCATGGTGGTGTTGTGTTCAATCTTCTCCAACATTCAGGAAAAATTTCCAAACCAAATATCATCAGTTTTTTTTATTGAGACATATAGGAGTACCAATTTCCAGATCGATATCATGTAAAATATTTGGATGGGAAAGAACCGAATTGAGTCAATGAAGACAGACCCAAACCTTTGAAAATGAATTACATGCATGCGAGGAATTGCAATCAATGGAACATTCTTATATATAAAGTCATCCAGGCTTTGAAGAATGGGAACCAGTGCCCCATGCATGAATTTTAGATTAATCTTAAGGTAAAAGGAAGTGAAAGAAATCATAACCAAGAGAGACACACCTCATGTTAGAGAGGCCTCATAAAAATGAGATATGATTAACCAAAACAGCAATCCTTGAGGTCTAGTCACCATTAGTTAATAAAAGACATGCAAGTAGGGAGTTTTTTCTAATTGAAAGTATCTAAAAATATAATTCAGGGTTTTCTTCAACCAGGGTTGTTTGTACCTTTCAGATGACTATTCAATAACAAGAATCCTTGAATGATTCTTAATGTTGGCTAGAGACTCAGATTCAAATCATGACCACCCACTGCACCACAACATCAATTCAAAACCCTTGAAGCATTATTCTGATGCATCCCCTATGCATCGAGATCTCCATTAGCAATGGGAGGAGCATCATACATCTTAGAAGTAGTTGATTTAATTGTGGATATTGTTGTGCCACATACTTCATCTAGCATTGACTCCTTCAAAGTATCAGAAAGATCATGTCTACAAGGGGAATCAAGATTCTTCTCGCTGCCTCCATCCATACGTGCATCATCATTTTGAGCAACATGATCTATCATGGAAGGGAATGATTTCATCAAATCAACATAATTAATGGTGACCAACATATCCATTCGAAGCTTGCTGCCATCATATTGCAGTGCACCTTCATTCTAGGTAGATCCCCTTTCAATATCCACAAGCATAGATCCTAAGAAGTGGCGAAGAGGCTTAGTGAAAACCTAAAAATACATGTTTAAATAATTATAATATTATAATAAATATTTTTAAATTACAATTATATTAATTATATATATAATTGTACAATTATAATTATCTATTAATCCTTTTTAAATATTTTTATTTATAATTTTAATTTTAATTTTATATATAAATAGGAATATAAATAAATGTACTTATTTATGATATATATAATTTTATAAATAAATATAATAATATTGACACATGATTATCAGGAGCTTTGGAAAAATATATTAAATCCCCCTAACGGTGTACTAAGAGTGGTAGCCAAAAATACATCTCTAAAGTGCAGTGTTTTATTCTTGTTATCTCTTTTGTAGTAGTAAATAAAAATATCAAGATTGAAGGGATTTAGAATAAAAGTCCATCTGAGGTATTTTTAAATTCCAATAAGATAAAATTTATTTTATTTAAGTTGGGTTTTCCCTTTTTGTGATGCCATCATAGTTTCTAAAAAATGAATGTATTGTATTTTAATTAAAATAAATAATTGAATTGAATATCTATTTCTTATCTAATCCACCTATGATTTTTTTATCTAAATTTTTAAATCATAATTTTCTTTATAGATATTATTCAATTAATAAAAAATCCTATATTAACTTTTCGTAAATAATAAAATCAGTCCATCGTTCATTCTGCACATGTTTTGTAATCACTAAAAAACTCTCGTAAATGATTTTTTTTTCAAATGATCAACCAATTAGTAAAATAAAAAAAATAAGAAAGGGTAGATTAAATATTTTAATTAAAGAAATTTCATATTTAATTAGAAAATAAATAAATTTTTATTTAATTTAAATTAAAAAACTTCTTAAATTGAAAATCATTAAATTAAAATAAAAAAAATCGCTTGATTAAATAATTCCAAAACTCAAAAATCATGAAAATTTTATCACCCTTCCCTTTATCAAATCACAATGGGTTTTACCACTTCATTATAGAAGGGGTGATTGAATATGAAAAATAATGAGACATGGAAGAATAAGGACAAAATGAATGAAGATTAAGGGATAATGAGGCAGTAGGTAGTTGGTATAATCCTCTTAGTTATTGATTGACTTTGGGAGAATGATCTTAATGGAATTGATGAGATGGGATTGCCCCTTTCTATAGACAATGAAGTAGGCACGTTCCTATCTTTTCCATGAAGGAAATGCGTGTCTTGAAGGGTTCAAAAATTTAATCCCTCCCAATACCTGATCGTGGTTGAGGGATCCCCATAGAATAGATCCATGTAGGACACAATGATGCATACAAGGAGTTCGGGGGACTCTTTAAGTGCTATGAGGATGCATGTATGACATCAGTATTGACAGATCATAGTGAAGGGGGTATAGTGGTAGGATCGTTATTGTTTCCTTCAACCTTCATAGTGGTTAGATGAGATCATCATCCATACAATAGGAAATGTTGGGGGCTATTTAGATGTGATGGAGTGGAATTGGTGCAGTGTTCGGTGGAGCATGGGGGCATGGTGGGCCTTGAAATTGAATGGAATGTGTGAGTGGGGTGTCCCATGATTCTCCTCAAAGATTCTTACTGATAGGAGGATCCATGCTCAGGAGTGGTAGTTCAACCAGCGGTGGCCCCTCATTCAAGTATGGACTTAAGAGTTGTTGGAGGAGCTCTAAAATGCCTCTGGGTGAATGGTGGCATGAAACAACTGAGATTAGAGTGTTATCAATTTAGAAACACTGATTAGTGAAACCACGACAGAGGCCATTTAGATGGTTTCTGGCACTGGATAGAAGTGGGATCATTGGGTAATAGTAGGGATGATGGCTCAAAAATGGGGTAGAAAAGGGTGTGGGTCCAATTGTGTCAGTGGAGGGTCTAGGACTGGGAATCTGAAGTATTAGAGGTCATAAGCGTGTAGCTCTTGGTGTATGGTAATAGTGGCTGCCTCATCCTCCAGCCTTCAAAGTGGTTGAAGGATTCCAAATGTTTTAGAGGTGGTGAATTCTTGTTGTAGTATGGGTCTCTGATAAATCTGGGTGACGATTATTGGTGGTCAATCCATGGTGGAGAGAAGGAAGATAGAGGAGGCAATGGTGGCAGGGAGAGGAAGCGTAATGGAGCTAAGAGGGTCACATCGGACAACTCCCTCTTGCCACTACGAACTACCACTTCCTAGCAATTCTCTCCTCTCAATTCTGCAAGAAGATTCACCATGCACATCCACCCGTTATTCGAGATAAATATACCCGTGATATTTCACCATCTATAGGCCTTGCATAGGTATGATCCCTCTAGAAAATCTAGTTCCAGCAAGTGCCCACTTGAGCTGGTCTGGGTGGCTATCCCACCATATGTGGGATGGCTCTGTGGCTAACTGGCCTTGGTTAGTGGACCATCTTAATCCTATCTTATTTTTTCGAAAAGGTAAATATAATGTGTTTTCCAAAAATACCACAAATATAACATATGGTTCATAAATGTTTTATATTTAAAAATCAACCTTTTTTTATTATTTTTATCGAATTTTCATTCTATAATTCAAATTTTTCATTATTTAATAAAATATTGAAAAACATGGGATAATTCACTGATAATATGTTAAAACTGATGGATATTTTATTTAAAATATTCAAATGATTTTTTTCAGTCAAATAACCCCAAAATTAAACCATTCATATCCTCAAGTATAAAATCTCAACATGGATGATCACAATACACCAATGTTTTAAATATTTAATTTTCAAAGTATTAAAATAAAATAATTATGAATGTAAAATAAAATTTTAAAAATTTCATATAAAATACTAATTTAATTTATCATTTTGTTATGAAACAATCAAATCAAATGTTTTACTTCTACCTATTTCAAAATGATGAAACTTCTCTTCTCATTAATTATTGTTCCTTAATTAATAATTATTTAACATTCCAAATCAGGATTTTCGTCTTGTTTTAATCTTTTTTACTTATATGTTGTGATAAAAATTCAAGTATATTTGCACTCATATCTTGAGAACATGACCTTTATACATAGGATTGTAAAAATTACTCCATTATCTACTTTTTAAAAACAAAAAACACATAAAATCATGAGTACTTGAAATTTGGGTTCAAATGTATATGAGGCTTAAGGTTGGTATGAGTTGATGTTTTAAAATTAATGCTCAAGGAGGAGGTTTATCCATTAATTCATAAAGAATGATATAAAAATTTAATGCGTAATGACTTTCTCCCATTCAATGTAGCATCTCCCACATCCCCAAAAATTTCAAATAAAATGTCTTGAATATTGAAATCATACTGAATGGGGTGCACCTTCTTTAATTTTTCTCTACTTTTATACTTTTTTTTCAAAATACCATTTTTATTCTTTTTTTAAAATTTATTCTTATAATAAATCTCACATCCATCACATTACAACATATGATAAAAATCATCAGCCTAGTGATGGTGAGTTTTTATTCTTGAATGTCACAACCCAATTTTTTTATAAAAAATTTATTTTTCCTAGAATTTAATAAAATAGAGTGCATTAAATAAATCAAAAATATATATTTATTACCAAAATAAGCACCCCCACACTTCTTATTTACTAGGAATTCCATCCCATCCACCATGATTCCCTTCCCCCAAACACATCGCCTTTTCCAAGAAGATCAAAGGTTCAGGTGTGATGAACATATATTATTAAATTAAAAATAAATGTACAAAGCCAATCATTACAAGGGGTATTATGGAAATGACTGTGTTTCACACCATGTATTTCATCCTCAATCAACCTATAAAAGTGGTCAAGTATCCTATATGACCACATGGTACATGGATCCAAAATTTCTATTTTTGAAAGGTAATCCACCACTTGATTGACCTCTCTATAGACAAGATATACAGATAGTTGAAGATGTCTGGAAAGACGAAGAAATTCAGTCAAGTGTGGCCAGATTCTCCATGGGATGTCGGTAGATCATGTTTTGAGTGCATTCAATGAATGTTGGGTGTTTGATTCAATCAATAACGGTGTCTAAATGTGATGGAACTCATGTTCAATTAAAAAAATAACCACCCAATTCTTAGCTTCATTAGAAGTACATTGCTCGATAAAATAATAGAAACAACCTTTAATAAACACATAGTAGTCATGGAAAACACATCCACATCCCGATAATCCAAGAAAACCATTCTTTTGTCCATAAATGTTAAATTTAATCCATGAGGGGATTGGGGGAATCCACAATATGAACATGATAGAAGGTGTCCTCCATTTTTTCTCTTTAACTCCATGCTTCATGATTGTCTACAATTCAGCAAAATAATGGATCATGTTGCCTTCTTGAATAGTTAAAACAATTTGAATGTTTTTGTTAAAAGAAATATAGCCTGTATGTACCTATGAAAATTAATTATTGAATAGGAATTGATTTTTTGGTGACCAATAAAACCGATGTAGAAGCCACCAATAAGCGGTTGTGAACTTGGTCACTACTTCTGATCAAGCTGATGTATAGAGAAATATCTTCCACGTGCCTGAAAAAATGAAAATCATTAATGGAAATAAAACTAATATAATTCCAAATATACTTGAAATAAACAAAATCCAAATAAATGTGATTCATATTTTATGTAACTTCCATAAACAAAGAGGCATGCAGAAAAAATGTGATACCTTACCTTCTCCATTTCGTCATGTGCACAGAGCTAATTTTTCCATAATCACTAGAGAGGGATAAACCTAGATGACTTAATGAAAGATAAAATAATCTATATCAACCATTATGGGTGTTTATTGGAACCATCAAATTTGTAAAAATAATAATCGTTAACATTGGGGTAGTTATTTCATCAAGGTTTCCAAATCAAGGTGTCCTCATCTATAGAATCATATCTCTATATTTCAATAAGAGATTGAGGGGATAGGGTTTCATCAATAGCATTATTTTATTCCATTAGATCAAATACTGTCATATGAAGCATAGTATGGGGGAAAAGATGTGATGTGAATTGAACTTTCTATCCATGGAGTGTTCCAATAGTTGAGGATAGACTCCATATTGAACATCCATTTCGATTGATACATAAAATCCTTGAAAGTGTGTTTAAGGGAGGACCACAAAAATGTTGTGAGGTAAGGTGGGAATCCATTTAAAAGCGTCTACATGAATCTTCATGAAAAATACTCAGTAGAAGGGTCACTTGTATTAAAGAGATTCCATTTAACTGGTTGATTAAGCCCTCATTAATGGTTTTTAGATCCTTGACCCCAAGACCACCCATATCAAAGGTATTAATTCAATCCTTCTATTCAATGGTAACAATATTATTTTAATTCTCTAATTTTTCCCTCAAGAAGATTCTTATCATACATTGGAGGTCATTAAACGGACTTTTTTCCATCTATAGAGAGAAAATGAGATTACAAATCTAGTGGTAGTGATTGAATTAATAAAGAAAACCCAACTATACGGTGACATGGTCTTTCCCTTCTATCTAGAAAGCTGATTGATAAATCCAATATAAATGTTCCCTTGAAAATTCAATCAAAACATTCCCCAAAACAATCGTACAACATGGTACGTAAAAGGGAGTGATCCCTTTCCCACCCAAGTGTTCTAAAAATTATTTTCTTCTTCTTAACATGGATTACATTTCGAAAAATGTTAAAGTATTTTTTGTAACAAATAGATTGGCCTTAAACCAATTCATAATGGTGGAAGAAGGCTTTTATTTCATATATAATCTTTCTTTATCATTACCCAAAAAGTATAATATCATTAGTGTAGAGAAAAAAGATGGAATGGTGATGCCTTATCCTTCATGAATCTAATTATAAATATAAATATGGGTATGTTCATTAAATAATATACTCATTTAGTCCTCAAAAATAGAAAAACATATCCCTAAGAGTGGATCTCATTGGCCAACACACCTAGTTCATTTGAAGTAAAACAAAGGGGAGCTAGGAAATAGAATCGAGATATGTACAAAACTGAGAATAATATAAATAAATAAGATTAATACATTAAAAATTCATACCTTCTTAGGAACTAAAAAAGAAAATTCCATTTGATAGAATAAATTGCCTTTGAAAACCCAATTTTAATGGCAAAGCTCCAATGGTTCAAATTTATTTTCATTAAATTAACACTTTTAGAGGAAGTGAAAAATCAGTTTTGTATACTTCTGCCTAGAAAAAACCAAAAATAATGTGGTCTGATGTGATCTTTGATGATTTACCCCAATATGATCATTAGGATCTTAATAATGACTCTGGGAATAGTGTTCCCAAGGGAAAATGGCATGAAATATTTGATGTTAATAGCATTGTCCTTATTCAGAATGAGAGCAATGAAGTTTGAGTTAATTCCAATTTGAAGGAAAACATGATTGAAGAAATCCATTATTACATTAGTCAATCCATATTGAAGGAGATCCCGTTATAACATAAAAAAATTATTAGAAAATACATATCTTCCATCAGTACTCTTCATGTTTTGAGAGAAATGGGATTTTGTAATCTCCTCCTTTGAAGGGGTCATAGTGAGGACACAATTTTTATGCTATTCAATACATGGTATAATGCTATAAACCATCATATTAGTTCTTTCAATCCCATAATTATATTACATGTTTTGGAATAAGTCACAACAACACTTGAGATATCACATTCAGATGTGTTAAGGCACCCATTAATATTTATTTACATAATCCCTTCTCTTACACTCTTTTCTTTGTAAAGCCTCTAAAATAATTTCGAGTTTATATCACCTTCATTCAGCCATCTAAAATTTAAATGATTGTAACCCAGCATTTCATTGATGCTCTGAAGGTCATCAATTCTTGTAGTAGCTTTTATTTCATTCATTGAGGGGATATTATGTAGCTCGTTCCTGATTTTTCATCATTTTAGGTGCTCCTTAGCATTCCTAGTATCAATTTATAGGATAGAGAAAGAGTTATTACTCTAGTCCCTTAGATGCCTCTTAACATTCTTTAAATTCATAGCAAGGATGTGTAGAGGACTACAAAAAATTTCATATTCCAGGTCTTCCTGATCATCTCTATACATATAAGAGTGGTAAACAATCCATTATTAAATTTTAAAGGAAAGGGGAATATCTTTACATTCTGAGTGGAAATTTCAAACAGAATTGGATTGTGACTAGAATGATATTTTGGAAATGTGTAACCCGATATTCCAGTGGAAGAATTAATGTCATCCATATAGACAAAGCATCTATCCAACCTATCATCCTATCATCCATGCCAAGTATATCTACTCCAAGAAAAATCCACACCTAAAATCTTCACCTCAAAAATTTTACATTGATCAATTCATGAAGAAACATTATCTATAGAATTAGGTTGAAATTCGATCAAATAATTTATTTAGGTTTTAATATAGTTTAGAAATCACCTAAGATCACCCATTTCAGGTTTATTCTTCCAAATATATCCTCAAACTATTTATAGATATCTCTACACCTAAGATATGAAGTTGAGGAATATAAAAAAGTGTCTCAGAAGCTAAAACATTTAATGTCAAAATAGAGAGATATGCATTGAGATTTAGCACTGATTGTTGACAAGTGATGGCTATCATGTTTGAATACCCAAATATATTCCATTGTGGTGTCATGGAGGTTTTGCGAAACAAAATGTTATCTAATGGAGGCCAATTTAAAGGAACTCAAATTTTCAAAGAGCATATAGGGCACTAGAATTCGAATAAGTATTGGTTTGTGGGCCATAATAAAAAAATTTATGGTTTTTCCATTGGGAATTTCTCAAGACTGTGACAATTTTATAACAGGATCTTCATTGGGGGGGGGGGGGGGTTGCTCCTTGTCTCAGGCCCTCCACCCATTTCCACATCTTTTTTTTTCTTCCCTATCATTCCCTTTACTTTTTTCTTCCCTGATCTAACAGATGTCTTATTCACAGCTATATGAGCCTTGTCAACACATTTAAATCATAATTCATGTGTGGGCATGAAATTTCATCTTTAAATCTCCAAAATTATGATGGAAAAAACTAATGTACCGAGTTTAAGAAGATATGAAATAAAAGTGAACTCCCTTACGAAATTAAGATTTTAGTTCTCTTTTATTTACTTCTTGGGGTTTCCTTGTTTTTTTCCTTCATTATAGTCCTTGATAAATCAAAAGAACTCATACTAGTGTAAAAATAATTTCATTAAAGCTCAAAGGGGTGATGTAAGGGGTAAGTGAATCTTAAATATTAAGTAAACATTAAAACTCAGATTTCCTCTAGAAGTGCCTTTGGTTAATTTCATTGGCTTTACCTCACCATATGATAATAAATCATTAGATGTTTTAGAGAAGTTTGAGCTCCTCCAACAGTTCTCGATATAATCTTCCATAGAATATTTTCATCCTTTTCCCATTTGTAATGAATGGGTTTACTCCCTCTTATTTTTCTATCTGAATGGAACCAATAATATAGACATTTCTAACAAGAAATGGCCCTCCCAAGTATATGAATTCTTACCTATGATTAATTGTTTTCCAGAATTTTTGAGAGGAATGTGGTCTCTAGTTTAAAAGGACTTTGGCTGAATAAATTTTTAATGTTCTGCCCTGGTTCTTTCCCTGTAAATTCCAAAATTTTCAAAATATTCTCTTCTGATTTCATTGAAGTCATATAAATAATGTTTTATATATTTTATTTCACTCTCCAAATCAAAATTAAACTTTTTCATAGCCCAGTATGATTGGTGTTCTAATTACATCGGTAGATGATAGCTTTTTAAATAAATTATCTCATACAGGATCATACTTATCGATGTCTTTTATTCTATCTAATATGACCATTGAGTGACTTCATGCCTTTGGATCCAATATTTTCATTTTTTAATTTTCTCCAAAATACCTATAGTCTATCGGTTGGACACTTAATTTTAGCCATTTTTTGGGGTATGGTAAGGTGTAGACATTTTGTGGTGCAACCATACTTTTTTCCAAATAGCCACTTTTGTTCTATTGAAAAAATGTCCATTGGTCACATATGATAGATCTGGGCATTCCAAACCTATAAATAAGGTTTTACATAAAAAATCACATACAAATTTGGAATCATCAGTTTTGGTAACATGGGCTTCCACCCATTTGGAGACATAATTAACAATAATTAAAATATAAGATTTTAAAAAAGGAATGGGAAAGGGTCCCAAAAAATCAATGATTTCATATAAAAGGATGGGTTTATGGGAATCTCGGGGCTATTTGAATTTTTTCAAGAAAATTCATGTTTATCATATTTTTTACAATGTTAATGAGTATATATAAACAAAGGTAGGAAAATAGATTCTAGATTCTAATAATTTTCTAGATGTTAATGAAGGTCAAAAGTGCACCCCATAAGAAATTGTAAGAAAAACTTGAAAAACATAGTCTATTTCATTAGCCACAAACCAACGACTAATGAATTTGTCATTGAATTTTTTTTAAATAAAGGGATCCAACTACGTATAAAATATATATTCAACTTTGAGTTCTTTCTTTAGATTGGATTTAGCAAAAGAAGCTACATGAGATGTGGCTATGTAATTCACTAAGTCAGAATACCATGGTACATAACCTTATATGATGTAGATATTTTCCTCATGTATGTGATCATTGAATGGGATTTTCTCTGGAATTATTTTTTCATCAATGTTGGGTAGCTAACTAAGGTTATCTTACACTTGGTTGTTTTCTCCCTTTTTTATTTAATCTTCATATTAAACTCCTAATAGTATAGTATCCATGTCACCAACCATGGTTTAACATTGATCTTTTTCAAAAAGTAACTAAATTTTGCATGATTAGAAAATTAAACTACTTGTCTTCCAATTACATATGACCTAAATTCATATGAATAAAATAAAACAACAATAAATTACTTTTTACTATTTTTGTAGTTTATCAATGTTCAATATAAGGTTCAAGTAGAAGAGGTTATGAATGGTAGTTTCCCTTAAATTATTTATGAAATAACTTCTCCAATAGCTTAGTTTTATTAATTAGAATGAAACTGAATTGGATATTTCCAATTTGTTGGTTGCATTATTGGTGGGGTAATCAACTTCTATTTCAGCTCATCAAATTATTTCCTGCAGTTATCATAAAAAACAAATTCATCATATTTTATGATCATTCATGAAACAGTAAGAGAAATATTTTGTAAATCCATGATGGATCTTCTATAAAATCACACATTCCCCATAAATGATCTAATGAGCCTTACATAGATAGGTTATGGAAAAGAATTTATCACTTAAATTTTAGATGTATCCACCTCAATTACTTTTTGAGAAATGTTATGTCCTAGTACTATTCCATTTTCAACCATGATGTGAAACTTTTCATTGTTTAAAACAAATTTTCTTTGTGAATATTTTCAAAAAATTCTAAAGATTCCACAAGCTATTATCAATGGAACTTCCAAAAATAGTAATGTCATCAAGAAAATCTTCCAGGAAGTCCAAAATGTGATTAGATAAATTTCATACCATACATAACTGAAATTTACCTATGGTATTGAAAAATTTGAAAGGAATCCTCTTGTAAGAAAAAGATCTAAATGGATAGGTGAAGGTTGTCTTCTCTTAGTCTTATAGGTCAATTGATATACTAAAATATCCTGAATAACCATCTAAAAATAATTAATGAGTCAAACATTCTATCCATTATATCATTTTATCAATCACTGGTATTGGGAAATGATCTTTTTGGGTTACTTGATTTAGCATCTTGTAATCAATATATACCCTCCATGTACTCTAGACTGTCATGTTAATTAATTAAATATTTTCATTTTTAACAACGGTCAACTATATGTTTTTGGGAACCACATGTGTGGGGCTGGCCCATTGAGAGTCAGAAATTGGGTAAATGATATCTACTAAAAAACAAATTCGATTTTTTTTCAACTTCAATGATTGTGGTGTTCAGTCTCCGTTGGGGATGAATAATAGGTAGAGAGTCCTATTCTAAGAGGATTTTATGTCAGAAGACATTGGGATTGATTCCAAGTATATCTCCAAGAACTCATCCTATGGCTCATGTATTTCTTTTTAATAGTTTAGATAGTGTTTTCTCTTAGGTCCCATATAGATTATTGGTAATGATCAATAGATACTTTTCTCCCTTCAATAGATGTAATTTTTTTAAATCACATTGGAGGGGATTTAATTCAAGATTCAGAGGATGTTCTATGGATGATAAAGAATTATCATTTTCCATTTCAAACACTTTAAATTTTTATGAAAGGGTATCATATCAATTTCTCCCAGAAAATTATCAATAAACTAAGAGGTGGTTTTATTATTTAGGTTAAAATGCATAATTTTTAGATTTTTTTGTACTCTCTCATTCAATGGTGTGATATTATAAATCTAATAATTATAAAAGCATACAAGGATATTTTATTGGATCAATATCTTATTTTTAGAAAATTACATAGATGAAATAATTATTTGAAGGGTTTATTTTTTAATCAATAACATTGAATTTCACCTTGTTGTCTCACAGCACCATGGTCAGGGTTCCTTCATGAACATTGATGATTCATTTATCTATTTTCAAGAATGGACTTCCCATTACAATGGGTGAATGCCATGGTGCATTATTTTCCTCCCTGGTGACTATGTAAAAGTATGCGAGAAAATTGATTCCTTCAACTCCTATAAGAACATATTACATGACTCTGGATGGAAGAACAGTGGATCAGTTTTCTAGTTAGACAACTACTCTTATGGGATTTAATTTACCAATTTTCAAAGATGAAAAGATAGAGTTTTCTATAGAAATAATGGAAACACCAAGATGACACAAAGCATTTGAAAATTTCAAATAACTCATAGTGAGAGGAAAAGAAAATTTCTCTATATATTGATATTTTTTTAGTAATGTTGGGGTGTTCATGGCTGAGACAATCCTTCCCAAGATGATTCATTTATCCCCATAATGATTATTTCAGTTGGTTCATTATTATTTGATAAATTTCACATATTTTATGATTTTGAAGATTTATTATAGAAAATGAATATGGTCTTTAACATTCTAGAAGGTTTCCAAGATCTCTCATTGAATTTTTTCTTATTCCACCTTTATTGATCGAGTCAATGTAAATGATAATTGTACCTTGTAGTATTATTTCTACCTTTTTTGTCTTTTCAATTTTGTTTCTTGTTTCCATTTTGTTGGATGGTTTACCTTAAGTTTATTTTGTTGAAAAATTCGAACTTACCCAATTCAGGTGGTGGAATCTCTTTTCTGTTTGGAGTTGTGATTGCACTAATATTCACTTTTGGATTTGGGACTATCTAGGAAAAATTGTTTCTTGGAGTCGTTCTTATAAAATCAAAAATAGTCTTTAAATAGTTGGATAAATCATGGAAATTTTCTTTTGGCCCATCAACCATAGACTGCAGTTATTTGTTCTCAGCTAATAGTGCACTGGTTGATGACTAATCAAATGTTATTTGATGAAATGGTTGTGGTTGATGGGGTTTTTATTACTACAATGATTTTTTGTCGGTTTTTTGGAATGGTGTTGGGTATTGATACTTCTTATAAAATGATGGATTATTATAAAAAGATGGTTTGGCCTGGTTATTTTTACCATTGAATCCATGTTGGGATTTCCCTTCTCTCCATTGTTAATTCTATTGTAATTACCTTTGTAGAATAAAACTACAAAACGTTTTGTACCATGTATCTCATCACATAGAATAATGTAATGATTGGGTGATGAACATAATACACATACCTGCAGTAGGCGTGGTTCCTTACTCATTTTATTAACAAATGTTCACCTCCCTGTGCATGTTAATTCTTCATTTTTGGTTTCAATGAGAGGTGATGGGTCAGAAGTACTTAACTCGTGTAAGCCTCATGACCCAATTCCTCTTGTTTTGATTTTTTTGATTTATGAGCTATATTATCAATGTTATTTCATGCTTCTCTGGGTGGTATATCAATCAAAGATCCCCTAGAGGATGCATCCAAATGGTTCCTATCATTTTTTAGAAATCTGAGGTAAATAAAAACCAAGAATTGGTGCTCCTCCAAAATTTGATGTGGAAATATCAGGCAAATCATCTTGAATTGTTCCTAGTAATTGTAAAGAGTCTCACCCGTATCTTATCAAATAGCATATATTTCCATTCTAATTTTTTTCTCAATGTTTGGAAAGAACCTTTACATTATAATTTATTGGAGACCGTCTATGTCTTGGGTCTCTCTAGTTTTTAAGGTATACAACCAATCATTAGATATTCCCTCAAGTGAAAAGAAGAATTTCTTCCACCTAACTTCCCCTTTAGCTAATCCTCTTAGTTGGAAATGTGAACAAAACTATTTTAATTATTGATTGTTTATATTGGGATCTTCTGCCAAAAGGCCAGGAAATTTAAGTAGCACATGAATCATGTTAACACGTAACTCAAAATACTTTTGTACATGCATCGATAAATAGTTTTATTGGTTGGAAAATATTGGGGAAAAAAGTCTATAAAGGTTTATTGTGGTTTAATTTATAGAATGGGTGGTTCTTGAAGGACACTTGATTTTTCAAAACAAATTCTTCAAACATTTTTTGAGTATTAATATTCCTAAGGCTAGTTAACAAAGTTCACTCTGACTCAGGATCAAAATTTATTAGTTCCTAATTATAGGTCCCATTCAAGAATATTTTAATGGGTCATATTTACACTTCTCTTGTGAAATGACACCTGTTTTTACACACACATATAATTAGGTAAAGAAAAATATACTAAATCCTCCTAAGGGAGTAGTAAGAGTGCTTACTAAATATTAATCTCCAAAGAGAAATGTTATAATCAAACTATCACTGGTGTAGTAATCAGTTAAAAATAAATATATTTAAGAAATTTAGAAAAGAAGTAATTTTTATGTTTGTTGAAATTCAAATGAGTGAAAATTGATTGGAATTATGTTAGGTTTTCCCTTTGTTTGATGCTATCATATTTTCTATAAAATTATTCTTTATGTTTTTAATTTAAATAATTATGTGAGTCTAATAAATTTATTTTTTGTCACTCAAATTTGATTTATATTTATCAAAATTATGAAATATTAATGGGACATTATAAAATTATTTATGAAATATCATATTTGTTTTTTAATTTCCCTAACTATTCAAATCAGTCAAAATGTCATTCCTTGTGTATTTTTTTAATCACTAAAGCACTATCATTCATGAATTTTTTTCAAATGACCGTCCAATGGGTATAACAAAAAAATTAATTTAGAAAAGGTATAATAAATATTTAAATCAAAGAAATTTAAAATTTATGAATAAAATAAACAAAATTTTATTTATTTTAGATTCAAAAATTAATTAAATTGAAAACCAATAAATTAATAAAAATAATTTATTATGAATAAATAATTCAAAAAAAAATCGCCAAAATGGGATCCCCCTTCCCTTCACACAATAAAAATGGATTCCACCCCTTCATGTAAGAAGGGGTTGTTGAAGATTAAATGTAAGAATACATGGAAGAATAAAAAAGACAAATGAATAGAAAGGGAAAATTAAGCAGTATGCATCAGGTATCCCCTTCTTGGTGCTTAATGATCTTTGGGTGCTTGATCCTAATGGATTGGAAGGTAGGGGATCCCCACCTTATATATATCATAAGTGAGGGTCTCACCTCCCTCAGTCATGAAGGTTGTGTGGGTTTCTATGGGTTAATAAATTTAAACCATACTAATACGTACTTGTGATTGACAAAGTTTTATAGAACAAATCCACATGAGGCTCAACGATGCATGCAAGGGATTCAGGGCCCACCTTCAGTGCTGTGATGGTGCATGGAAGGTAGTAGTGGAAAAAGACCTTGGATAAAGTGTCTTAGTAATCAGCTACTCCTTGTCTCCAGTAGCCTTCACATTGGCCCTAGGATATCCACATGCATGTTGTAGGCAATGTAGAGGGGCTGCAAAGAGGTGCTAGAGTAGAGTTGGTGCAATAGCCGGTGGAGATCGAGGGCATGGTGGGCCACGAAAAAGTGAGTGGTGAGCGAGAGGGTGGCAGCCCATCCTTCTACTATGGCCTTAAGAATGAATAATGGAGTTTGAGCTCGGGAGAGGTGGTTCGGGTAGTTGTCGTCCCTTCATCTCCTCCAATTATCACAATTGCTGGAGGATCATCAAAATGTCTTGGGGTTTTCAATGGAATGTAACAATGAAGAAATGATCTTGATCTAGAGATTTGGTAGTTATTTCTTTGGCGACACTAATAGAAGTATCCACAATAGAGGACATAGAGATGGTGTTGGGAACCAGAAAGCAGCGATTGCCTCAGGTGACAATTGATTGATAGTTGTAAAGAAGAGGGTGGTGGTGAAAACATATGTGATGGTGGACCTTTGACTGGGTATCTAGAGTAGTGGAGTTTTTTAATACGTTTTCTGGAAAAAAAATTCAAAAAAAAAATAGGTTTATTTTTTTCCAATACGCCTAAATGGAAGCATAAGCGATGCATCCTTTTCCCTAAAACAATGTGTTATCATTATTTTCTTTATATATTTAAAATTTTAATGTTTTTTTTATTATTTGGTTATTTATATATATATATATAAAATTGTTTCCACAAAATTTATATTATATTAAATTATGTTTCTTTGATAACCTATAAAATATAAACTATAATAATGATATGAATGAAATTTTCAACATAGATTAAACATATAACATGTAGTTGAAAATATAATGAATTACTTAAATTTTTCTGGATAAAAAACATTTTATAAGCTATCTAATCCACCAACTTGAATCATAAAAATGTTTGATGTATGTTACTTATCTATCATATAAAATATAAATCATAAGATCAATATAAATGAAACATTAAACATTGATTTAAAATATAACAAGTAGTAAAAAATAAAAAAAAATTCTTAAAAAATGTTGATTAAAAATAATATATAAGCTTTCTAATCCACATACTTGAAACATAAAAATGATTCAAGTACATGGCTTTTATATCATATAAAATATAAACTATAATACCGATATGAATGAAATTTTAAAAATTTATTAAAAAGTTAACAAGTAGTTGAAAATAAAAATAAATTCTTAAAAATGTAGCAAAAAATAATTTATAAGCCTTTTAATCCACCAAATTGAATGTTAAAAATGTTTCAAGTACATGTACTTTATAGCCTATAAAATATAACCTATAATACTAGTATTAATGAAATTGTAGACATTTATTAAATATAGAACAAGTAGTATAAAATAAAAAGAATTTCTTAAAAAATGTTTCTCAAAAATAATTTATTAGATTTATAATCCACCAACTTAAAACGTAAAAATTTTAAAGTATGTGAATTTTATAGCCTATAAAATATAAATGATAAGACTTATATGAATGGAATTTTAAAAATCTAGTAATCATATAAAAAGCTGTCGAAAATAAAAATAATTTCTTTAAAAATGTTGCTGAAAAATAATTTATAAGATTTCTAATCCACCTATATAATCATTAAAAATGTTTCATGTATGTGAAATTTCTAGATGATAAAATATAAGCTATAAGACCAATAAAACAGAAAATTTAAAATTTTATTAAACAATTAAGAAGTAGTTGAAAATAAAAATAATTTCATAAAAAATGTTGCATAAAAATAACATATAATCTTTGTAATCCACCTACATAAAACTTATAAATATTTCATGTATGCGAATATGCTAGCCTATAAAATATAATATATAATACTGATATGAATAAAATTTTAAAAATTTATTAAAAAATAACTAGTCGAAAATAAAAATAATTTCTTAAAAAATGTGGCTGAAGAATAATTTATAAGATTTAAAATCCACCTACATGAAACATAAAAATGATTCAAGTATGTGACTTTACTAGCCTATATAATATAAAATGTATAACCGATATGAATGAAATTTAATAAATTTATTAATCATATTAAATGTAGTCGTAAATATAAATAATGTATTAAAAAAATTTCTGAAAAATAATTTATAAGCATTCTAGTTCACCTACATGAAACATGATAATGTTTCATGTTTGTGAATTTGGTATCCTATAAAATATAAACTATAAGTCCAATATGAATGACATTATAAACATTTGTTAAACATATAACAAGTAGTTAATTTTTAAGTTTTTTTTATGTGGATCATAAAGTTTATATTTTATAGGATTTCAAAGTCATGTATGTGGTTTAAGATCCTCCCATAAATTCATTCTTTTCACTCTCACTTCTGAGTTACTTCTCTTACATTCCGTTCATGTTCATTTATTTATTTTATTTATGAAACTCTTTATTTTCAACAATTTGTTAGATGTTGATGCCATCAATTAAATTTTATTTACATTGTTTTTATACTGTATATTTTATATGATTTTAAAGTTACCTATTTGAAATTTTATAATTATTCTAATGATTCATGTAGTTGACATTGAAATCTGTAAAATATAAAATATGCCTAAAATAAAAATGAAAACTGAAATAATGGATAAAAACATAAGAGGGGACTGCTATTAATAATAGTATTTTCATTTCAGTATATATAAAATATATAAATGAACATATAAAATCAATGTATATGTCCATGGCGAGGAGATTCTGTCCTACATGGTGGTCTATGAATAGGGAATCCATGTCGAGTTAGAAGTGGAGTTTGATGACCAAGATAGGGATAATCCTTAGACACAGGAATGTCGATTATCACATCCTCCATTTTTATGTTAGTGGGAGGGGCTTTCAATTGTATCTTGTACATCCCTCTTGATCCTTATCCCATTAGGGTTATATAAGGACCCTCCATCATTGTAGCGGGGAACTCATCCGGTGAGGGTTCAGTACCCCAAGACTATAATGGATCTGGACCCCATGGCTATGATGGATCTAGACCCCATGGTTGTGATGGATCTTGACCCCAAGGATTAGATGTATTTGGACCCTAAAATGGAGAAAAAATTAGATATACATTCAAGAAATATGGATCCCATGCCACCTGAGGCACATCCTAAATCCTCCAAGGCTGGACTACTAGAAGGCTGACCTCTGCCTGTGGAATATGTGAGGTGTCACATAAAACACGACTCTATCTACGACACCATTGTTGTGGCTCCTCAGCACTAGATTCTGCTGTAGGATGTTCCACTAAGGCATGATCCTCCTCTCTCAGGCTGGATGGTCGAATATGCTCTCAGAAAGAACACAAAAAAGATTCCCTCACCTCCAGCGCACTAGTATGGACAGCTGCCCAACTATTGACCCCCTCCTCTTCATCACTCATATGAACAAGCTTCTCTGTGTAAATTCCCTTTAAATATATTCAAAATGAATTAGAATATATTTCAATAAACAAACTAATAGAAATTTATTATCTTACCATCCTATTCATCTCTCTGTCGTGTTGGGTAAGATATAGTATAGACTTTTGTCTATACCATGACTCAAACTCAAACTACTATAAAAGAAAGAACTGACTCGTTGGTGCACCCTGAATAAAAATATCTTCATATCTGTGATACTAGTCGAGAAATTGGGCATGTACTCAGTCGCAGTCCTTATATTGCCTCTATGTCAGCTTTATTCCATGAAGCTGCTCTATCTATCTCTGTGGAATTCGAGTCGGATGAGCACAGAAAAAATGGTGCATGGCTCTGTCAGGATGCTGCCACACAATAATATGGAATTGAATGAGGGCACTATAACCATAGAATATTCAAGCCCAATAGTGAAGTATGTTGGAAAAAGGTCCATAATACTTTATTATAGAAGCCATGATATCTGAAATTACATGTGACTTTGTCAAAAAACCTCCTAACTAAAATCCAAAATTGATGATATTATTGAAATTTCCAAACATAGATAGATTTTATTTACATATCTTGTATGCTAAGAGACAATCCAACTTGAGCTAATATATTCCCAAATTGTGTATTAGAATCATGTCAAAATTGTGCCTCTAACACCACCAGGAAAATACAACATCGATTGTGAAAAATAATGAGAAATTAAAGTCAATAAATCCATGTAGTATCATACACCAATATAAATGGATGATCATACCAAAGTCTGCACAGAGCATCTTGCAACACCTCCATCTCAATTGGTGGACCAAAAATCTCATAGTGGAATGTGGTGATGTTCACTTATTCCCACATCTAAATAAAGATGACTCATCCCTCGAGACCTGTGTGGTCCCTGTGGGATAGTGTGCATAATGCTCTGTACGTGTATTCTAAGCAGGATGATCACCATCTGTAAATACTAGCCCAATCAATGTCTAGTATGTGTAGATACATTATGTGCATGTGCATCCTTGAGTGATTAGTACACATGGTCTCTCCAATGTGTCAAAATATATATGCATGATCATAATGCGCAACAATCTTCTCATCAGCATCATCGGGTAAATGTGGAATCTGAGCCACCAAACTAGTCATAGATATGGACGCGCCATCTGTAACCCTATGGTCGGACCAAATTTCAACCCATAACAGGCACTGAGAAAGGTCTGGCCCAGATGCACGAGTGGGTCCAATAATGAGTCTCCCCTACATAGGAAGACTGAGAAGCACTACCACACCCTAGAGGGTGATGGTAATATCTCCCTTAGTTTGGTGGAATGTGTGTGTCTCTGTTCTCCACCTCTCAACAAGGGAATAAAAAAGTTGATGGTCTATAAATTTGAAATTTGATACGGCAATGACATTGAAGCCGGTATGACACAAATATGGTTTAATGGCATATAGAGGCTCCCTGTGATGAAAACCGTGCGCTCAACACACCCTGATCAAGTGATCTGCACCACCCTCTAACCTGACCTAGAAAATATGTGTACATTTATGAGTGGGTAGTATGGTATCATCTATATGCATATAAAAACTCGAAATGATAATTAAGTGTAAATTGTAAATATAACAATATGTCCAACATAATGATATTAATTGAAGAATGAAAGACATTCCATGTCTATTCACATTTTATAATGAAGTTATTTTTACCAAAAGAAATATAATTCTCCATGTCTTTTGGTTTTGAATGAAATAAATATTAAAAGAAGAAATAAGATGAAAAAATAGATAATGGTAAAAATAACAATTAATAATTCCCCCACATATGATAATTGTGGAAGTAAAAAATTTGGATACATTATTTAAGGGAATTGATGTTTACTACAACTATGGGGAGAATAGATACCAAGATAATTATTTGAGAAATTTTAGGATTATCTAATTATGGATTAGATTAAGAAAAACCATGGGATTTAATAATGATGTTTCATGAATTTATCTAATAATCTATACTGAATAACTTATGCTAATTATTATGATACTACAATTTCATTATATTAAGTTTATTAAAATATCGGACACATAATGTTATCAAGAACTGTTGTTAAGGGAAGCTGTTTTATGGGTTTACAATTTATCTTTTCAGGTTTTAGTATTTAGAGATTATGATTTCCAATATCGAGTTTTGGGTCTAGTTTTTTGGATTTTTTTAAGGTTTTAGAGTTTAGGTTAAGGAATTTTGGTTTTGGGTTTAGGTTTTATGATTTAGGGTTGAGAATTTGGATATTAAGGTTTAGGAAGGATGTTTTTGGGATTCATGTTCTGATTTTGGGTTTTGGGGATTAGAATACTGGGAAAAAAAGAAATATAACAACATATAATTTACAATATGAGATTGTCACAATGAATATAATACATCAATGTGTCTAAAAGTGTGAAATCAACCAAAAAATGCTAGGGAATCATTTTCAGTTATGACCTTCGTGATGAAATATGGTGCATCCCAAAATCTTCCCTTGTCTAAAGGCCCTCACATCTCATTACGAATCCTACTGTATTTCGGTCTCCCATGAGGACACAACTAATTGATGTCAGGTATCACTATCAGTTCTCCTTTGGGCATTGGTGAAAATGAAACTCCCCAATAGGAATCCATGGGGAAACATAACACTTATCAATGGTTTCCATCCGGTACATTGGATCAACATATGCTTCCCTTGATATATTCACAAAGGCACATTCTTTGACGACATGTGTGCATGAAAACCGTAAGGCCTGAAGGTTTCCACAATGAAATTGCTTCATTTCCATTAATACAAATATTTTTTCACCGATGTGATATGTGATGTGGTATACACACTCTTGAACATCAAATTGAGATTCTTCTCGTTAAAAAGGCTATCATGATAGTCAAAATCTTATTTAATATTCTATTCAATCTCTTATTGAATGTGCCTTCTGTAACTTAGCCCCTACTGTATTCTGTCTGATACTAGTTTTTCTTATATCGACAAAGTACTTCATTTATAGATATAATTTATCATGAACTAGAGCGTTTATTAGTAGATTGTGAAGCCCTTTGACGACACCATTTATGCACTCCACAATGTTTGTGGTCATGTGTCCATATCTCTTCCCCCCGTCCAAGGCCAATGTCCATTTTTTGTTTTGGAATCTACATAATATAACCATAAACGTCTTGATTATCCCAAAAAAATTTCAAAGGTCTTCAAATCATCATTCATCAAAATAATATGCTACACAAAATAGATGATATTTAACATAATTTGAATTTATCTTTACGTTGAAATAGTAAAACATAACAAATACAATGCATACCAAGCCTTGTGACTGCCTTCTTATTTGGTTAATTGTGGATTTTTTATTCACATTGCAATAAATGTGTCTAATACAGAATAGATGATGTGCATTTGGGTATCTATATGTATCAGAATCTTCATTTATTGCCTCACTAATTTCTTGATAACGATCAGATATAAAAAAGCACTTCGAATGTCAGTGAAATGGTTGGTGATAAATTTCTGAAACCTACTCCATGATTCATAGTTTTCATTATCTATAATGGAAAAGGTAAGCGGAAGATGTGAACAGTTTCCATTTTGGGATGCCAAAACCAACAATATGCCCTTATATTTTCTATATAGAAAGATTCTATCGATCTGAATGAACTATTTGCTGAAACAAAATGCAGGGATACAAAAGAGGAATGCCTAGAACAAACGATGATTTTGAAGATGAGATGGATCAAGTCAGTTATCGTGAGACACATGTTTGTTTGTATCATGATGGATTTCAATGTGGTTATGGTGCCTTAGTATGGATAGGAATTGTGGAAATAACTGATATGAGTCATTCTAATCACCATAGACCTTAACAATTTCTTTTTGTTTCACCATTCATGCCTAAATATAGGAAATCTTATAACTGAATGTCTATTGTATCCTCTCTTGTACAATATCTTTAAAAACATCTTTTCATGTCCTAATAATCTAAAAAATTTGATAAAACAAATTCTACATCCAATGTGGTATGATCTTGGGTTAGGCTTGGCTGAACGCAAGTATGAGCTGCCTCAATCATCTAGATTCTCCAACTTCCAAATACAAAGTCTAAATATTCCCTAAAAAATCTACAATCATCCCCATAATTCTCACACCTTATTACATATTTACTAAGGCATGCTTCGTGATTCATATAGCTACAGTTATTCTAAATTTGAAATCTCTTAGTGTGATTTTTATGCATCTTTACTTGGAAAATTCCTTCCAACATATAAGGATTTGTTTGGCTTGCTAAACTTATCTAATACAACATTGGGGAACTCAGTTTCCAGTGTGAGAATATTATAGTCAAATTCAATCACACATGTTATTTCTTTTGAAACATTTTCTATGTGTAACAGATGATTTATTAGAGGTTGAAGTTACTGTAAAACTAGGGCATTTCTCGAAACATCCTCCCTACCATCCACTGGTCCCTCCTCATCATCACTATTATCACCATATGATCTGTCATTAGGAAACGCCTCATCGAATGTCAGATTGAAATGTGTATCTGATAGATCATCTAGTTTTTCATCTTCTACGTTATTGGTAAAATGCTCAAATTCATGGTACAGTCTATCTTCCACCCCTCTTATAAGTCTACATCATCCTACAACTAGACATTGTTGTTGTACAAAAGATACATCAACATATACGTCCATCATGGTTCCATATAACCGTTTCAAAAATAAATTAATTTAATGGACCCACTACGCATCAGCAACCAATGTTCAAGCTAGATTCCACAATGTTTTCAGGATATGAAAATTTCTATAGCTCATAGACATGATCTCTTGATCAGGTCTTAGATTTAAGGAACGATGAACTATCTCTTTAAGGAAACTTAGGGTTAAAAAATAAGTTGTGCTAACCACTATTATAGGTTGTGTACTTTAAGAATCTCCATTCTCATTTTGAGTAACCTTACCAAAGTAGTACACACAGGAAAACATGACTCTCTACGTCAAAAATATATATTTCATCAAAATTTTGATAGTGTAACAAAAATCTACAATGATGGTTGAACATATAATATATATAGAATGTAATTTTAGGATGACTTTTTATACCCTAAAATATGATATCAATGTTTCATTATATAAATGTTTATTAGAATATAAGTCAAGTAACATTTTGGAGAATAAGGTAAAATGAAAAAGAACCATCAAGTTATTTTATTTTTCATTGAGATAATGACAATTCTGATCATATAAAGTAAAATGATGAAGAACAAATGCATTCAACAACACATGATTACATTATAAGATATAATAAATTCGTTGAAAATTGTCAATAGAATTTGTTTTGGTGGAGATGAGTCTCAATTTAGATAAGATAAAATCCAACTTATTTTTTATTGATAGCTTAATAACATCTTAGAAAGATATGTACATAACTTTTGAACATGTAAAAGATTTTGACATTATAATGATATATCTAAGATGTAATCCTAGATGTTACTAGAAGGCCAAAAACATATGAATGTTCAAATGTTAAGTACATATACTTTGGAGATGTTATTAATATGATAATTAAAAATAAGATGAATTTTACCACATGTACAAAGTGAGAATCATCTTATCCAAAACACATTCTATTGAAAAATGTCAAGAAATTTATTGTATGTCATAAAAAATTCATGTGTTATTTAATGTGTTTGTTCTTCTTCATTTCACATTGTATGATTATAAGTATTGTTAGCTAGTGATTATATAGATTCATTTTTTAATCCTATGTTATTTATTAATTATTCATTAATTAATCATTTCTAATAACAACTATTATTTATAAACTATATAATCTTCATGATGCTATCATTTATAAAAATTATCTTCTCCATGTTATTTTATATAATCATAATTTATATTTTATCAACTGATTCTCTTAGAACATTTTTTTACTAAATAATCATTCTTTAATCACTCGTTAATTATTCTTAAGTTATTATTTAATTATTTATTATTTAATAATTAATAATATTATATTCATTAGTTAATTATAATTAACTAATCTTATGTATTCATTTTCAATCCCATGTTATCATTAATTAATCTATAATTAATTATTACTAATATTAAGTATTATTTCTAATGAATATATAACTAAATAAACTACTTAATAATTATCATCTTTATTTAAACTATCAAAAAAAAATTCAATTACTAATAATAAATTCCATTCTTTAATGCATTTTTCCTTTTCCATTTATTTTTATAACATCATAATTATCATTTTATCATTGATATATAATTTTTTCTTTTCATATGTATTTTAGTAGTTTATAAAGAAAATCAGAATCATCTAAAGAATATCCCCCGAGAGTGTCAAACCAAGAGTGCAGCAAGGCCCGTTGTCATGCTCCAGTTCGCATTCGAGTCAAACTCAAAGTAGTGTATTTGGGTTTTACCCCTAGGTACATCTATCCCAGAGCCACATCCACTTGATTGTTTCTAAATAAGGATATTATTTCTTTGATAACAACAAAATCATTATGCTACCAAAATTTCACAATACATAATCCTATGTCTTAATTTATACGTAATCTATACTTAACCATTACTAATAAAAATTATTGTTTCAAACAATATTTAACTAATTAAAAATCCAAATAAAAAAAATATTTAGAACTAACTAAATGACTTAAAAAATGAAATATTTAAAACTAAAAAGAATTCAATTATATAAAAAACATTAAAATACCTAAAAAATACCTATAAACGATGATTGAAAAAAACAGACATTATTTAGACCCCCCAACTCCACGGAAAAAAACAATTTTTTTAGAGAGAGAGGTAGTAGATTTAAAGATTATTGAATAATGAAGTGAGGATAATGGTGGGGGGGGATTACCTTTTATAGGGAGCTAAGAAAAAGGCATCCCCCTGCCACTTTTTCCATGTCATCGATCCTGGACAAAGGTGGTGTGGGGAAGGGCAGGTGGCATCGCTGAATCCACCAATAAGGTGTATTTCATAGGATAAAATTAAACCAATTTTATTAAGAAAAAATCATAAAACACATTAAAAAAACTCAGAGTAGTGTAGGTGGTGAGCGGATGGCTCCTAGTAGATGGCACAAGTGGCCAACTTCTCCTACATCCTTAAAAGTGGTCGGAGGATCTTGAAGGTGGCAGAGGTGTCGACATACAGTGGTAGCAAAGGAATTCTATGTGGTTGGGAAGAGGTGTCACGATAGAGAGCAGGCAGAGAGTAGAGGTAGAGTTGGTCATGAGAGGAAGTGTGGTGGATCAGAGTGATGTGCGATGGTGTAACGACCCAAACATTTATTAAAATTCCTTTTGATCTAATTAAATGTCTTATTATGTAAGATGGTTATATTACTTTTGTACTTCCTTGGTTTTATTTTTTTTGGATTTTAAAATAGCATTATGAATTGTGATCTTTTCTAATATATCTTCTGAACAATGATCACATGGTTAGTGTAAATATAGTGCTTTAAAAAATCCAATTTACTCAGAAAAAGGAAGTGATGGCCTCATTCAGTTGACTTGCCCCGTAAGAATCCCATTTTTCAAAGATAGAAATGGAGGTGGATTCATTGGGATTCTCTCTAGACCAATCCCAAGATGAGCTTCAACATGTTATGCTCGAACCAAACCTCCTACAATAGTAGTGAAGTTGATAGAGATTACAACCAGAGTGATGTTATTTGATCCATCCTAGAAGTGTGTCCCCATTGCACAGCTTACCCTTCAGTCTTATGCGGGTGTTATAAGGGGTTATGTAACAAGAACTTAGAACTATGATTATGTGCCTTATATTTTTATATAACAAATAACATAAATTCAATTTATTATTATTATGTTGTAAATATTTTTTAAAGACCAAATAGTATTTTAGTGAATATTCAACTAGGAAATCTATATTGATGAATTACAGGATGATTGAATAAAATTATATTTTAATAAAATAATATTTTTATTATTAAATTAATTTTATTAAATATGAATGATGGTATAATTTTATGAATGCAATTGTAATTTTTATTAAGGTCTGAAATCTGTTTTTGTCAAAAGCCATGATTTTTCAATAAATGTAAGTTTTTATTTTAAAAGTTAAAATTCAATTATTTGGAAATTTATTTAGATAAAATAATTATTATTTTTGGAATCATGACTTCAAAATTAATCAATGGTGAATTTTTCATAATTTTCTGAGACAGTCATATTTTTTGGAACAAATTAATACCATTTATTTATATAATGTGTTTTGTGACATCAAAATTACCCAATTGCGATGTAATAAAATACTATAAACACTATTTTCAGCCATTGTATTTTTAAAATTAATATAATTTTATTTTAGGTTTATTTTATTTATTTTACAAAGATTTAGTGGACTCTCAAATACTTACAAAACATTTTAGCATTTTAAATTGATTTCTTTGAGAATGTGACTCATCTCCACCTAAGAAACCCTGTTATTTTATACAGTTCAGACATTGGACATATAAATTCTTGTTTTCCACTTCTCTTTGGCAATAATCATGGGTAAAACCCATTTGATTGTTTGTTTTTAGGATTAGTTTAATGGGTTGTGACCCAAACCTAAATAATAATGAATTTCCTCTGCATTCCGAAATAAAACCACCCAAGATCCCACTTCCTCTTCACTCAATGACCTTAGAGTTTGTCCAAACTCTTCCCTCATATGTCTAGAATCCTCCCACATCACCCCAAGATCCACATAATCCTCTAGCAAGCCTCTCCCATGTCTTTGGGATCCCACTTCCACCTAAGGAATTTCTTCCTTTCTCATTTTGTCCAAATTTCCTTATGTTGTTATTCCATTTTATTTTCAATTAAAAATTTTAGGATATAATTTATCACCTCTACCATACTTCCATCATTAATTATGAATTATGAGAGACCTATTTTCTCTCTCATTAATTCCTCCCATGTACACCCATTACCGTGCCAAAATTCCGTAAGGATTTTCACTCTCATCATTTACAATAATGCAATTATTTTTTCATATGAATCTAAATTCCATTAAATATGTGGATATATTTTTCCCATGATCCCCTTACTATACATTTAATGTATAAATGATGATAGACTCCTTTCACTCTCATTATTCCCATTTTATGAATTTCTATTTGCTGTCGTTATGTGGTCGAAATTACACAAAAATTTCCATACCAAAATCATTGTGTATTGAATACCGTACCCACTCTTCTATCAAGGGTATGAAACTTTATGAACATTTAATTGTTGGTTTAGGACATTAATTTATGTATTCCATGTCTCTTATTTGTGGAATTAATTATGATGTTAATGAATCTATGTTCTATGATCTATGTGGAACACTTTTGCATGAAATGAAATGATTATGTAGGTTATGCCCTAATAGTGCTCAATGGAATTGGGTGAAGTATAATATCATGATAAGTCACGTGAAATGGGTGTTTATTAATTATAATTCAAGTGAAACTACGGTTTACTCAAGATTCATGTGCAATGTGGGTTTACTCATGCTTTATGTGCAATGATCCTTAGCTCATGGTAATACCTTCTTAAGTGTTGTTGCCGCATGTCCGTGTTATGATTATCATGAATTATCATGCCTTTATGTTGATGTTTATCTTATTCTCCATTCATTTGACTATTGTCTAACATGTATTTTATTCCTCATGTTATTCCATGTTTGTTCCATTACCGGGCTTTATAGCTCACCCCTTTCTTATGTACGACCTCAGGTTATCCCATGAAATTTTATGTATGATCGAATATTGTGGTAATGTAAAAGAATTTTTCAATAAAGATGATGTATTTCAGCTTTTAAGTCAATATTTAATGTTCCTAATCAAAAAAGGCAATATACCTATCGATCTTCTCTGTTTTATCAAGTGAATATTTTATGTAATAAATCATGTCTAAGTGTGTAATAAAAAAGCAGGGTTATTATAGGCGAATCAAAGAGAATATATGCTGGGGCATGGAATAGTTCGCACCCCACATTGAAATGGTGGGATGCTACATAGGAATTTATGAGAATGGGCATAGGATACACTCAGTAATGAAGCATTGTGGGAGCTAGAAGAATCCCACCCACCATTGTAGATTTCCTTGTCCAGGAGACACCCTCCCCCGAGTGCCGCACTAAACTATCCCATTCACCATCAACATTTTTTGGGGCCATCTCTACCCACGATATTTCACCACACACGGGACGTACCTAGACTAGTCTTCCTAGCAGGCCGACTATGAGTGGACCAGCTTTGTGGTAGACTAGACATTGTTGAAGGCCCATCTTGGGCCTGGCATATATTTTGGACAGAGTAAATACAAAGAGTTAAAAGAAGTAGCAAAGATCACATAAGATCCATAAATGTTTAAAAATCAACCATCTTTTATTATTTTGATCTGATTCTCATTGTACAATTTAAAATACCCATTATTTAATAAAATATTGAATAAATGAGTAAATTCACTAATTACACACTAAAAAAGATATTTGACTGAAAATATGCACATATTTTTGGTCTGTCATATATAAATATATTATTAAGATTATAAATTTATAAATGATAAAAATGTGATGATAAAACATATCATTGTTTGTACTAGAATGTTATCAATGATTAAGAAATTTTTATTAGTTCTTTTTTGAGATGATAAAGAGGTGTCTTTATCAGTGTTATAAAATATCTGATAATGGTCGGTTTTATAAAAACATTCTATTTTATCATTGATAAAGATTACATTTATTAGTGATATCTGGAAATCGTGGATAAAAGACTTAAGGGTTTTTTAAATAGATCCTTAACAGAATCATGTCACCTCTTATGGCTCAATCATTCACTAAACCACATGTATTTCATTATTGCCACTAGACACTACTACTGCTGTTATTCTACATTATTGATGAACATATCTCTCAAAATATATGGTATTTATGGATTTATCTTTTTAACACCTCATACAAGTCTATTTTTTCAGTCACACTTCACCTAAGCGTGTCTTTACTTCTTACGGACTAAAATAATTAATTTATCTGGTATTTTTTGTATTTGGTTTCCTAAAGATATTAATATAATTATACTTCTCTTGTGTTCACTTTCTCATGTCCCTATTATTATCTCTAGTAGAAATTTTATCGCTGACAACACTGGTTTGTGGTCGAAGGCCTTCAACAGTGGTTTGTTGGACCATTATCCCTTCAGATCTAGATTTCTCTGTCTTAAATATTGTACTGTCAATTTTTTCAACTATACCCTAGGGTGTGGGAAGAGATTCTTGTTTTTGACAAACTGTGACATATTAAGTGGACCTCCAGCTGGACGACTCAGATGTTTTCTACTCCTCATTGAACTAATGATTCACTAAACTAGTCCAAAAAATTTGATGTTCTATTCATTGAACTTATTCATTACACTTGCACTTTTAGCTAATTAGAATGAGATTGTATTATATCCAAGTATTTAAATGAACAAATTAATCATTTTCAACATTTTTTACATAATGTTCTTATCATGCCATTTTTTATTATGGGTTGTTTTGTTATTTTTATTTCTAGACATTTAATATGATTCTATATGGGTTGTATATATGTAATTATGCCTTTTTATCATTTCCCTATATTTATTAATTCATTTTCATATCATATTACATTATTTATCTCTCTAATGGTTTGGATTTAAATAAATGGTGATACAATGTAATGTATGGTGAATATGTAGCATGTGTGACTTTATGAAGAACCCCTTCAGGGGTCAAAAAGAACTTCTCTTTGAGAATGTATCATAAATTTAAATTTCATATTATTCAAAAGAATAAATATATGAATGTGATTTTGATTTATAATAGAAAATTAACTTATACATGTATTTTCAAAGGATATAAGTTTGTTTTATTGCAATATATTTTATAATGAAAATTTTCAAAAATAAATCTCTTATAATTTTATAGATAAATTATTAAATTCTACCTATTCATAATAATATTTTTTATTTATTTATTATAAATCACATGATTTTTCAAATTTTAAAAGATCATGAGGTCCTAATAAAAATAAATATGAAATTTCAGTAATGAAAATCATTAAAAATATAATATCTATTATAATTTATAATGAACCTGTCTATTTTATATAGTTGATTACAAATATCATTATATCTATAGAACACTATTTCAATAGCGTCCCTATCCATGGAGCCACCTGAAGGGTGCCTTGAGCTGGGTTGTCCACATAACCTCATGTGCATCTTCCTGAACGGCACAAGCTATCGACTAGAAGCGAGGGCCTTTTTAAAGTCTGTGGGGGAGAATACGCCCTCATAGATAATTTTTATTATCATATCATAAAAAAATTTAATAATAAAAGTGGAAGAATATAAATTATTAAAATACAAAAAAATAAATATGAATAATCCAACTGAATAATAATCAAGTGTGGAAGTTTACAAAACAATGCCCTATTATGATGTCTCTCTAAACTGAATGTATGAAAAAAACCAAAGTATACTATCAATTAAAAATAAAAGACAAAATTTGTAAGAACTGCATCACGAGAAAGGCTTGGTCATATCCTCCAGTCTCTATCCTACGCATAAAGAAACGTTCAAGCATCAGAAGTAGCACACTTCCCTTTGTCAATACCTACAAGCATGTAATCTACTTGGGTGTCAATGATTCCCAAGTAGGGAGTGAGAAAAAATCCCAGTATATAGGCACCCACAATGTATAATCCATTATATTTCATTCATAAATAAAACACAGTATGTCATTATATAATAATTGCAGATAGTAAATTAAGCGCAAGAATATAAATCACTCGGCCAAGATTCACAATGACACCCAGCTTTAATCACCTACTTCTGCCTAATCGTGGAGTTTAAAGGATGTACCTCTAATAATAATGCATATATACATATATATAATATTGGAAATCAAATTAAACATGGAATAGGTTCACCCCCATGCTTGTTATTTAACTTGGGGTCTAAGTCATGTGTCAACCAGGTGTTCTTCAACATAATAAAAAATTATCACAGTTCTCAAGAGACTCAAAAAGGCACTAACATAATCCTTCAGTGAAACATTATTAATGTTAAAGTTGAGAGTTAGAGTCTGAGCCCATCCCAAATCTTTCACTACGGTACATCCATCAAATTATCCAATACCACCGATCCCATCCAAGGAAACCTTTTGAATGACCAAGTAATGCTTGAGGCATGGCTTTACCATGACTCTATCCGGATCTCGCAAAAAGGGGTTGGGAATCATCTGAAGCTAGTTTAGCGACATTTCCAATGGGTTTTTCCCTTATGGCCCCTTTTGTAACCATTATCACTCATAAGTATTTAGAAATACTGGGGAAGTCTTTGTCTGGAAAATCCAAAGATACTTTCCTCTAACACGTAGTGGTAACCAGTCAGGAACAGAGGGTCTAAGAATGAACATTATTATGGGACCACCTTCTCTCTCTGCCATAAATTTAATTAAAAAAATTTAGTAGCATATATGACAAAGCATGAATACATAATTTCAACTTGAAATCTAATCAGATACACCCATGCCCCATAAGGTATTAATTTAATAGTGGAGTGTAAAAACATAACAAGGAAAGATACTATATCAACCCATGTAGATAAATGAAATTGTTAATAAATAAATAATATGGAACAAACAGATACCAAATATATAATAATTCAAGGTTCATAATTAATCTAAATTCATTAATTAAAATAAAAAAAGGACTATGTAACAAATTCAATTAATTAAATTAAATTCTCGGGCTAACAGAATTTATACAGTCCACATCGGCACAACCAAATGGATGTCCGACCACATTGAAACAATTTAAAGAAATTTAATTATTGTTAAATAGGTCTGCTAAAATTATGTTGAACATTTAAATTGAAAATATTAAGTGAATTTGCACAAAGTCGGTAGGCACCAACAAACAATAATACCACACATTTTTATAAATTGCAAAGAAACAATGGGAAAGTGAGTAGAATCCCTTCATTATGGTTACAGATGATTCTATGATCCATAATAGGAATTTATTAGACCAAAAATGGAAATAAAATGATGATTATTCAAAAAATTCTAAAATAGGGTAAAATCCTTCTGCGGTGAACTTGTAACGTCCCGGTTCCGGGTGGCACTCAATGGGTGCCCCGAACCCAGTTTTCCATGTGAACTCTAGCGCATTTCCACAAACACCAAAGGCTGCCGACTAGCAGCGAGGGCCCAAGTCTGATAAAGGGGAAACTTTTCCCTCATTTTTCAATGTGTAGCGTAGTGGAATGAAATAAAACATACCACAACAGTGGAATCTGTAAACCATGAACAACTGAATGAAACAACTATAGAGGAAATAACCAACCAGTGTATAAATAATGGTGCAACATGCCTCAATTCAAAGAAAGAATACAGAACATATTACACAAAAATATAGTTCACTACAAGTTCATGCAAGTAAAACAGAACAAAATAGCTGGTAGCATCATGAACCTTATCCCGGTCCCATGCTCCCCTAATCCTCAGTTGCAATCATGTAATTTTATAGGGTCTCTTGCCCATATCCACACCTGAAGCAATATAATCTATTTGGCCTGAAAAACATGGCCCAAACAGGGTGTGAGAAATGAATCCCAATAGTCACCCAACAAAGGCATGTGCCCAACTGTGTGTAAACATTCAACAACAGTGTACAAAATTAAATGAAATAAACTAAGAATTACTCAAAATTCAGTAACTTAACAAGTTTTATTTCCATATAATTAATCATTTAACCATTTAATATTAATAAAACACTATAGTAAATTCCAAATTAAGAAGTTACCATCCTCAGACAATAAAAAACTCACCCTCTGGTAATCATAATCTCTCCCTTAGGCATTTCCCTCAGGCGTAACAGATGTTTACCTTAGGCCTAGGATGTGTCGCCCTCAGGCACAGAAGTCAAGACCTCAGGCACGAAAGGTTTCCATCAGGCGAGATAGAACATCGCCCTCAGGCTAATATAGTCATGCCCTCAGGATATAGTAAACACCACCCTCAGTCATAAGTAATCGGGCCATGCCCAATATATAAATATGCAATTTAAACACAATTCCTCTCAAGTAAAAAGTAATTCATAATTAAACATGGTATACCCTCGGGTATCCTGGCCAAACGGCTAAACAGAGGGATGCACCCCTCGGGATAGTCCTGGATCCAAGCAACGATCCCGAATAGATTTTTAATATCACATTTAATTACCTATTCAATTCTAGGAAATTAAAATAGCCACGACCTCTTCCACACAACACCCCAACGTGTGTTCATGGGACAATGAATCACAAAAATGCACAAAAGATTAAAAATTAACACCAAGACACCTACCTTTAACCTCCACGAACGATATACGCGAATGATGATCCTCGATTCATCCTATAATGACGTAGATATGAGGTAAAAGAAAACCTGTTTAAATTCAAATAACTTCTATTAGAGGAATAATTGTCATGAATGGCATAAAAAGAGTGGAGGACTTACCCGTACGGTTCAAATGAGATCGTCTGAGGCGGAAACGGATTCCCGATGTGCGCCTGGCGGATCTCCAAAGCTCCGGCCTCCATCTTCCGCTCCTCCTTCTCATTCTAAGCCTTACCTGTGAACAGGGGAGGCTACTGCCCATTTTAAGAAAAAAAAATAAAGTACACAGCATGTACTTCCGAGTACATGACATGTACTTCCTTCATTTAACAGTTCATCTGGTAGTTTCCCACCAGCGCAGCACTGTTCATCTGTCAACATGACTACACGGAGTGTCGTCTTGAGTACATGGCATGTTCTGTCGCACAGCTGTCCACTGCCATAATATTTGCATTCTGACAGACTACACGGTGTGTAAAGGACCCCTACACGGCATCTAGTCAGTTTTTACACCCTTCATCGCTGACATGGCCACACACCCCATGTACTCATCCCACATAGCCAAAAGTACACGGCGTGTAAAAAATTACACGGTGTGTACTTTCGAAAATTTGGGATTATTTCCCCCATTTTCCTTATTTTCTCAAAAACTATTTAAGAAAAATGAAAAGAAGAAACTCGTACCTCAGAAATAAGAACTGGGTTCTTATAAACATACTCCCTTAAAGCAATTCGTCCCCAAATTTCCCTTCCAAGGGTGGCGATGATAATGCTGAGAACAACTCTGGCCACTGAGCATGTACATCAGTCTCCTGCTCCCATGTTTCATCCTACACTCGGCCCTGCTTCCATAGAACCCGTACGATAGGAACTGACCGGCCTCAGAGAACCTTCATGCTTCTATCCACGATACGAATCAGATGCTCCTCAAAGGATGCATCTACCTGAAGCTCAACCTCCTCTGGCTGAAATATGTGAGATGGGTTTGAATGATAGCGGCACAGCTGAGATACATGGAAGATGTCGTTCATGTCTTGGTACCTCTATGGTAACTGCAATCAATAGGTGACTGAACTAACTCTTTCAAGAATCTCAAATGGCCCCACATACCTCGGTGAATGTTTACCCTATCTCCAGATCCGCCTGTGTCCCAACCTCGGCGAAAGACACAAGAAGACCTGATCCCCGACCACGAACTCCAAAGTTCATCTATGGCGATCGACATAAGATTTATGACGAGACTATTTGGTAGCCATCCACTTCTGAATCAACTGGACCAGCTCAGAAGTTTCTTGTATGAGACGTGGTCCCAATAAAGCTTCCTCACCTACCTCTAACCAGCATAAAGGTGATCCGCATTGCCTACCATATAAATCCCTGTAAGGTGACATCTCAATAGATGCATGAAAAATATTATTATAGGCCAACTCGACTAGGGGTATATGCTTCTCCCAAGAGCTCCCAAAGTCTAGGACGCATGCACACAACATGTCCTTAAGCACCTGGGTCGTACGCTCTGACTAGCCATCAGTCTAAGGGTGGTAAGTTGTGCTCAGAAGCAACTATGTACCAAGTGCCCTCTGAAAACTCTTCATGAAACGAGATGTAAAACGGGTGTCCCTATCTGAAATGATAGTATGAGGGACTCCATGAAGACGTATGATCTCTCGGATATACAACTTCCTAAGCTCGTCAACTCCGAAATTCCTCTTGATCGGCGAAATGGGAGCTACCATTGTGAGTATGTCCACAAAAACCCACAGAGCATCATTTCCTCGAGGTGACTTCAGTAACCCAGTCCCGAAGACCACTGAGACATCATCCCATTTCCACTCCAGAATGGGTAACTGCTGCAATAGTCCGACTGGCCTCTGATGCTCTGCCTTCACCTGCTAATAGGTAGAACACCTCGTAACAAAACCAGCTACATCTCTCTTCATACCCGGCCACCATTATTGACATCTCAAGTCCCGGTACATCTTGGTAACCCCAGGATGAACTGCCAAAGCTGAAGCATGAAACTCCCAAATCAACTCCTCACGTATATCCGCTGGAACCCATACTCATCCATGGAAATTCAGAATTTCATCATCGCCTATCGTCCAGCCTGGAGGAGGGTCCTCACATGCCACTGACTCCCGTAGAACTAGGACTTCTGAATCAGATAGTTGCCTCATACTCACTCTATCCAGAAGGGTAGAATTCACAGCTAAAAATGAAAGATAGGTCTTCCCCTGATTGTCGTGCACCTCCAAATGCATCTTAGAGAACAAAGACAAGAGCTACCACTCATCACTGGTCTCCTGCATAGCATGTACCTGAGTCTTCCTGCTCAGTGCATCAGCTACTGCATTACCTATACCAGGTGTATAAGCAAGCTCAAAAACAAAGGACTGAAGGTATTTGACCCACCTTCGCTACCTCAGATTCATGTCACGCTGCGTAAAGATATACTAGAGACTTTTTTGGTCGGTGAAAACAACAAAACGTTCTCCCAATATATAATGTCTCCAACAGCGCAACACATGCACAATTTCAGCCAACTCGAGATCATGAGTTGGGTAATTCCTCTCATTTGGCCTCATCTTCCAAGAACAGTATGCAACAACTCGATTTCCCTACATCAACACAGCTCCTATCCCAATACCTGATGCATCAAAGTAAACTGTATAGCTCTTCCCTTGCTCTGGAAGTATCAGGACTGGTGTTGATGTCAACCATCCTTTCAGGTCCTAAAAGGCTGTATCACAAGCTTCCGACCAAAAGAACTTCACACCCTTCTTAGTCAAACCCGTCAATGGTGCTGCAAGGCAGGAGAAGTCTTGGATGAAATGTCTGTAGTAACCGACCAGCCCTAAGAAACTCCATATCTCAAACACGTTCTTAGGCTGCTCCTAGGAGACTACTTCTCTCACCTTCTCTGGGTCTACTAAAACTCCTGCCTCTGAGATGATATAACCCAGGATGTGAATCTGGTCCATCCAAAAGTGGCACTTTGAGAGCTTATCATATAGAAGATGCTCTCTCAGTGTAATAAATATGATCATAAGATGGGAGGAAAGGTCGTTTTGAGTGTGAGAGTACACCAAGATATCGTCCACGAATACTACCACAAAAGAGTCCAGATAAAGATGGAACACACAATTCATCAAAGACATGAAATTTCTTGCGGGTTCATGAGTCCGAATAGCATAACCGTATGCTCTTATAGAACTTACCTTCTCCTAAAAGCCGTATGTAGTATATCTGATGGTCTCATGTGTAGCTGATGATATCCTAATCTCAGGTCAATCATTGAGAATAATCATGCTCTACAAAGTTGATCGAAAAGGTTATCAATCCTTGGCAAAGGATATCGGTTCATAACCATCAACTGGTTCAATTTCTAATAATCCACACATAGTCTGAGAGTACCGTCCCATTCTTTGCAAAACGGATAGGAAAACCCCAAGGAGTAGTACTGGGTCGGATAAAATCCTTCGACTGTGACTCCTCTAACTACTTCTTGAGCTCCTGGAACACAGGCGTGGCCATCCAATAAGGAGTAATGGACATTGGTGCTGATCATGGCACAAGCTTGATAGAGAAATCCACCTCACACTCCGGAGGTAGACCCGAAAATTCATCCAAGAAGACATCCCTAAAACGATCAACTACTGGAGGGAAATCCCTCTGACAAGTCCCCTGGTCATCTAGATATAAAATTGAAATCTGGGCTGTGAATCCACCTCGCCCATGATGCTCTCGTCCAGCTCGACTCGCCTGAACATCCCATTCACCCTTGTATAGAAACTCTCTGCCCTCTGGTGATGTGATACTCACCCTGCGATGATAGCAGTTTACCAAGGCTCGAATGGGAACCAACAAGTCCATCCCGAGAATGACGTCACAAGCTATAATCTCTAGGACATAGAGGTCCCATAGAAAGTGACACCCACCAACCTCATGGGGGAACTCCTTGCACTGATGCACACTAGCCGTCCTAGTCCCCAAAGGAGTGTCTAGCATCATGATATCAGAAGAAGTAGAAACACATAGCCCAAGGATATCCACAATGGGCACGGATATAAAACTATGTGTAGAACACATATCTAAAAGTACTGAAGATAAAATAGAAGCTATTAGAATTGTACCTCTAACTATAGAAGGTTCGGGATCCTACTCCTGCTGGGTCTGTTGCACTGCATATGTCTGCCCAGTGCCACATCCCTACGACACAGCCTGACTACCCTGAGCTATCCTGCCCTGCTATCTCTGAGATCCTAGTGTCTGGCTTCCACATCCACGACCACCATTTCTTCCTACACACCCTAACGTATTCCAGTTACCCAACTGGTAAGAAGCCACTGGTCCTGCTCCCACATGTGAAGTCTGCATAGAACCCCTCACACTAGCCACTAGTGGAAACGCTCTGCAAAAGCACTGTGGATGCCCCATATTTCCCCAAGATCGGCACTCCACTGGATCACATGGACACTGCGGTATCTTTTTCCCCTCCTTAACACACTGGTAGCACCTAATCTGGCCGCTTGAAGAAACTTCCTGGCTGGTACTGCCACCCTGAGAGAAGTCCTTCTGCCGCTTCCTCTTGTTAGTAGAAATAGTACTAGAAACCAGTGCTGAACTGCCCTGGCCCACACCACTAGCTTCATGCAGGTTACTCTCTATAATCAATGCCTGATTCATAATAGCTTATACTAAAAGAAACCTGAAAACATTCACCAGCACTCAAATGTCACATCGGAGCCCATCCTCAAAGCGCATGTCCCTCAATGTCTCATCACCCACCAGTATGGGTGAAAAACCCAGAAGATCAGTGAAATGAGCAGAATAGTCCATCCCTGACATAGCACCCTACTACAGATTCATGAAATCTCGAGCTCTATATGCCCGCATCGTCTTTGGAAAGAAGAATTCATAGAAGACTACCTGGAAATCATTCCACACCATGTCTGTTTGATGCTCAAACTAGGTGGTAACATCCCACCACCTCTTGGTGGAATCATGCAGTATGTAAGTTGCGAGCTTGACCCTCTTCCCTGGAGGCATCTCAAGATGCTCGAAAATAGTCTTCATTGACCCCAGCCAAGACTCGGTAGCATGTGGTCCGCCATCCCCTAAAAACATAGGCGGATCCTACTACTGAAAGATACGAGTAAGCTCAGCCATAGATGTGGCAGCCAGTGGTGCTCCCTAAAAGGTCTGCATAAACCGCATAATGTCCTCATGGGACTGCGCCTCCACGCATGTGTCCAGTATAATAGCTGGTGCTACATCTGGCTCTGCTGGAGGATCAACTGGTATCCCATGGCCCACCATCTCTGGAGTATACTCGTTGCTACTCTCCAAGAGAACAATTCATGTTCGTCTCGGTGACATGACTCTACATGGTCAAATTCACACCTTAGAACAAGATTAACCATGACCGTAAATGAAGAAACTGAAAAAGTAATAGGTGGAAGAAGGTATTTAAAATTTTCAAAACAAGACTACAAGGCGTGTATACTGACTACACGACATGTACTTGACTTCTATTTCCCTGCTCGGGTTATTCTATATGGTTAAGCTACACGGCTCCCATTTGAACAAAACTACACGGAGTGTATTTCATCTACACGGCATGTATGGAGTAATTTTCCAACTGCCCGTGACATTTGTGACACGGATGATTACTCGGCATGATACTACATGGCGTGTGACACCCTAACACGGCGTGTACACCACCCCGTTTCCTAGACACATGGCTAACTCCACATAGTCTCTCATCGGGAAATACTACATGACGTGTCCCACAGGTACACGACGTGTACTAGTCAAGCTCTGTCGACCCGTGTTGTTAGTTACATGGTCGGATACACTGCTCAACCTATACGGCGTGCTTTATATACACATGGTGTGTACATGAAAAGATTACCCCGACCCATGTTGTTAGTTACACAGTCGTATCCCCAGGACACACTACACGGCATGTTCTTCATTGACACAGCGTGTACAAGAAACGATTACACCGGCCCGTGTTTGTTAGTTACACGTTTGGGTCTCTAGGTCAACATTGTATGACGTGTACAGAAGCTACATAGGGTGTTCGCCCCAGCCTTTCCCTAACCTGTGTTGTCGCCCACACGGTTTTTGACACAGGAAGAGATTACACTGCATGTACTTAGGGTACACGGTGTGTACTCAAAAAGTTTTCTTTTCTTCCCGATCAGAAGAACATGCATGGCATGTATAAAGTACTACACAGCGCATATACTAGGTTTTCTAGATTTTATGCCTTAGAAACATCCCCAGAACCCAGAAAATACTGAAAAACAACACCTAAGTGCCAAATTCTGATCTGTGAGGGCCCATACTCCGCACGAATACATGTTTGACATCTTATCTATGTTATAATAATATAAACAATCAATGATCCACCAAATTCTGGTAAATGGGGGCCCATACTCCCCAAAAATCAAAGTTTGGAATCCATTCAATAAACCGTCTCATACAAAAATACCCTATTACATAGCAGGTATTTATCAAGCAGTTGTCACAACATCATGCTTTACTAGCACAATATCTATCACAACAACATGCAATTTATAATAAACCAACATGGCATGGAAACTATGCATGGAATCTGATATCTAATATGTCCCTAAATGATTCATGAGGTGGCATACCCTCATATCATAGGTTTGCAACTAAATAGAACCCATGTATCAAATATAAACAGCACAATACAAGTGTGTCACCCAATGGTGAAAATCATATCAACTATAATGTTAAAAATCAGTAAAATCGCAATACGAGGTAAATTGGATTTTCCCTGTACACGGGTTAGCTACGCCCGGGCACAGCTAATTACCAACTACAGTTCTCGTCCTATCCCTAACTAAGGCTCCAAATAGTAAATCAAAGAAAAGAACCTGCCTTTGATATGATTTGGTAATGTCCCGGTTTCGGGTGCCACTCAATGGGTGCCCTGAACCCTGTTCGCCACGTGACCTCAATAGAATTTCCCCAAACACTAGAGGCTGCTGACTAGTAGTGAGGGCCTAGGTCTGATAGTGGGGAATCTTTTACCTCATTTGTCAAAGTGTAGCGTAGTGGAAAGAAATAAAACTTACAACAACAGTGAAATCCGTAAACCAAACACAACTGAATTAAACAACTAAAGTAGAAATAACCAACTGGTGTATAAATAATGGTTAAACATGCCTCAATTCTAAGAAAGAAGCTAGAACATGTTACACAATAATACAGTACAATACAGGTACAGGAAAGCAAGATAGAACAAAATAGCTGGTAGCATCGCGAGCCTCATCCCAGTCCCATGCTCCTCTACTCCTCAGTAGCAATCAAATACCTGTATAGGGACTCTGGCCCCTATCCGCACCTTCAGCAATATAATCTATTTCTACCAAAAAACATGGCCCAAACAGGGTGTGAGAAATAAATCCTAGTAGGCACCCACCAAAGGCCCATGCCCAACTATGTGTAAACATGCAACAATAATTTGCAAAAGTAAATGCAATAAACTAGGCAGTACTCAAAAGTAACTAACTTAACCAGTTTTATTGCCATTTATTTATTCATTTAACCATTTCATTTTATGAAAACACCACAGTGAATTCCTAATTAAGAAGTTAGCATCCTCAGACAAGAAAAACCTCACACTCAGGTAATCAGAATCTCACCCTCATCCATTTCCCTCAGGCATAACAGAAGTTTCCCTCAGGCGTAGGAAGTGTCGCCCTCATGTATAGAAGTCAAGTCCTTAGGCATTAAAGGTTTCCCTCAGGCAAAATAGAACGTCTCCCTCTAGCTAATAACGTCACACCCTGAGGATATAGTTAACACCGCCCTCAGGCATAAGTAACTGGGTCACGCCCAACATATAAATATTCAATTTATACACAATTCCTCTCATGGAAAAAGTAATGCATAATTAATCATGGCATACCACCGGGTATCCTGGCCAAATGGGTAAATAGAGGAACACAACCCTCGGGATGGTCCTGGATCCAAGCAGCGATCCGAAACAGCATTTTAATGTCATATTTAATTACCTATTCAATTCTAGGAAATTTAAATAGCCACGGCCTCCACCACATGACACCCCAACAAGGGTTCGTGGCACAATGGTTCACACAAACGCACAGAAGTTGGAAAATCAACACCAAGCCAGCTACCTTTAACCCCCAAGAATGATATATGCAAAAGATTATCCTCTATTCATTCTAGAACGATGTATATCGAGGTAAAAGAAAACCATTTTAAACTCAAATAACATCCATTAGAGGAAGAATTTTCAAGAATGGATTAAAAAGAGTGGAGGGCATACAAGTGCGGTTCAAACGAGATCGTTCGTGGCGGAAACGGATTCCTGACATGCGCCTAGAAGATCTCCAAAGATTTGGCCTCCCTCTTCGAATCCTCCATCCCGTTATAAGCCTTCGCTCTGAACAAGGGAGGATACTACCCATTTTATGCGAAAAAAACAAAGTACATGGCCTGTACTTCCAAGTACACGACATGTACATCCTTCATTTAACTGTTCATCTGGTAGTTTCCCAAAAGTGTGGCACTATTCATCTACTGACAAGACTACACGACGTGTCTTCATGAGTACACGTCATGTTCTATCGCACAGCTGGCCACCACCTTACTATTTCCCTGTTGACATAGTACACGTCGTGTAAAGGACCCCTACATGGTGTGTAGTCAGTTTTTACACCCTTCATCACCGACCTGGCCACACGCCCTATGTACTCATCCCACACGGCCAAAAGTACATGCCATGTGGAAAAGTACAGGGCGTGTACTTTCCAAAATTTAGGATTTTCTCCCATTTTTCCTATTTTCTCAAAAACACTTAAGGAAAAACGAAAAGAAGAAACTCGTACCTCAGAAATAAGAATCGGGTTCTTAAAGAACTACATAAAAGATAGTATGAGAAACTCTAAGATTCTAATTTTGCGAGGTTATACATGCCTTAAGGTTTACAACACACTAGAAGGTGACGAAAACAGATAATAAACAGAGGCATGAATGTCTTCCAAATAGGAGGAAAGGGGGAGCATCACATAGGGAGGGTGGGATGTGTGATGTGATAGAGAGGAGGAGAGGAATAGAAGAGAAAAAGAAAATAAAAAAATATGAGAAAAAGAAAAGAAAAGAAAAAGGAAAAATAAAATGAAAAATAAAATCGAATAAAAAGGATGGAAAAAGAATAAAGATAAAAATAATTAAAAATGTTAATCTCCCAATTTAATGTTTTTTACTTTTTCTGTAACCCTCTTTCAATTTTATTTCTAAATTATATATTATCTCATATTTCCTAATTTTAAAATTTATTTAAATATTTTATTATTTATTTTCAATCCTTAATTTTTTATTTTAATCTGGAACACTGCACTCAGGCACAACATATCATTTTTTATAAATCCCCTACAGTTATTTAAATTATTTAAATAAAATATTGGGAACCAAAGTGGGGTGCACCAACGCATTCCCTTTGTCGCATTAAGTAATTAGATAATTTTTTTATAATGGTCCATACATGATTAATGATGGGACATTAAACCCCCCCCCCCCCCATTTAAGACAACGTGTCCCTGAGTTACCCTTCCAAGTGTATAGGTATGTCGTCAGAGAAATGTTCTGTCCACTATGCATGTACAACTGTCTCTCACTCCCAAGTCTTATCCTAAATGAATTTGTCTTTCCATAACACCAAAAACTGACGGACTAACCTACCTTGGAAGAACATCATGCTACAGTAGATGATACCGATCAGATACTCTACATGGGATTCATCTACCTCAAGCTCGATGTCTTCAGGATAAAAATAATGAGACAAGTCTGGATGATATTATCAGAGAAGAGATACATGGAAAACATCGTTCATGGAATAATACCTATGAGGTAGCAGTAACATATAGGCTACCAGCCCAACTCTCTCTACTCTATTGAATGGAATGATGTATCTCAGTAATAACTTTCCCTATCTCCTGATACACCTATGACCCAACCTCAGAGAAACACACAGAAATAATCGATGTACCACCTCGATCTCTAGAGGTCTAGGACACCAATTAATATAAGACTTTTTTTCTAGACGGAAATGTAATCATTCTCATCTGAATCAGCTGAACTTGCGCAGATTCCTCCTAAACAATATAAGGAACCAACAGAGCTGACACACCTACATCGAGACAGAAGAAAGGTGAACGACACGACCTACCATAGAGGGACTCATACTAAGACATTTAATTTATCACATGGAAGATGTTATTATAGGTAAACTCAACAAGAGGTATATTCATCTCCCAAGAACCTCAAAAATCAAGGATATATGCTTGTTACATATCCTCTATTAGTGGTATTGTTCTCTCAAAATTCCCATTTGTCTGAGGGTGATATGTAGTACTCAGAAGTACCTATGAACTTCTTTTTCAACCCTTGCCAGAACTGTAAAGTAAAGTAAGAATATCTGTCCGAGACAATAGAATGAGGTACACAATGAAGTAGTACAATCATCTAGGTATACATTATTCCTATCTAATAAATTGTTACAGTCTTCTACACAGGTAAGAAGTGACCAACCTTGGTCAACTTATCAACAACCAGCCATACTACATTTCTACCTCAGGGAGATCTTCGCAAACCTATAACAAAATCCATGGTGATGTCATTCAATTTAAATATAGGAATGTATAGATGCTATAGGAGTCCAACAGGTCACTCATGCTCTGCCTTCACCTATTGAAAGGTGGAACACCAGGTGATGTAACCTGATATCGGCACTTTCAAACTAGGACACCAGTACTGTTGACACATGTGTTTATACATCTTGTTCAATCGAAGATGATCTTCCCAAATAGAGGTGTGAGATTCCATATTTAGATCTTCTTGTATTCCAGAAGGTACCCATACACAGCCACAATAAAGTAGATTTTCACTACCATCAACAAAACAACCAGGAGGTGGGTTCTCTCCAATAACACTTTCCCTCAAAATGTTCCCCTCAGGATCAGTCAACTATCATCTATGTGTTGGGCGGAGAAAAAGGGAGTGATGGCAAGAGGGGGGGTGAATTGCCTTTTAAAAAATGATTAACAAATTAAAATCAAAGTTAAAGGTGCAGCGGAAATAAAGAGGCAAGACACAAGAATTGATAACGGAGTTCGACCAAAAACCCGGCCTACGTCTCCGCTCCCAACTCAACCATTGAGAGATTCTACCGCTTGCTTTTCAATGGTTTTAGCAAGAAACCCACTAGACTTTACAGGTAGTCTAGAACCTATTACAGCTTGCTTTTAGTGGTTATGCAAGAACCCACTAGCCTTCTTAGGAGTGATGGCAAGAGGGGGGTTGAATTGCCTTTTAAAAAATGATTAACAAATTAAAATCAAAGTTAAAGGTGCAGCGGAAATAAAGAGGCAAGACACAAGAATTGATAACGGAGTTCGGCCAAAAACCCGGCCTACGTCTCCGCTCCCAACTCAACCGTTGAGAGATTCTACCGCTTGCTTTTCAATGGTTTTAGCAAGAAACCCACTAGACTTTACAGGTAGTCTAGAACCTATTACAGATTGCTTTTAGTGGTTATCCAAGAACCCACTAGCCTTATTACAGGTGAAGGCTAGCTCACCTATGTCTCAAGCCTTTTAAAGGAAAGGCTTGCCAACCTCTTCACACCTTAAAGGTGATGTGAAAACCCAAAAGAATGGAGGATGAGAGAAATGGGAGTTTGTAGACACAAACTCAATTTTAAGCTCAAAATAAATAGCACGATAAAAACCGTAATTGGGAAGACTTGGGCGCCAATGGATGATTGGAGTTGAAGACGTGCACTCCCAATCTTTTTTGGTGATTCTCCTTGGATGTGGAATTGAGTTGGAGCGATTGGGGTTCCTTGGAGAAAGTCCGCCGGAGGTTCGCCAAATGATGGAAAATGTGTCCGATGGCTTCCTTATAGTTCCGGTATCGATCCTTGGCTTCCTAGTCCTTTATTTATAGAGGGGGAACCCTCATATGGTCGTTGGAGGCCTTCGGAGCCGTTGGAGAGGCTTTCGGAGCCGTTGGAGGCCAAGTGGACAGGCTGGTCAAAAGCCCAACGGCTAGTTTGACTGCCTCCACCGGCTGACCGGTACAGGGCCACCGGTTGGCCGGTGCCTTGGAGATGGGTGGATGCTTCTGTCCAGACTCCACCGGCTGGCCGGTGGTGAGGCCACCGGTTGGCCGGTGGCAAGACAGTAGCAAACACTGTTCTGCTGGGTGCCACCGGCTGGCCGGTGCTGAGGCCACCGGTTGGCCGGTGCTGAGGCAGTGGCTCTGCCTTCTGACCAGGGTCCATCGGTCGACCGGTGGTGAAGCCACCAGTTGGCCGGTGGACTGAATTTCAGTCCAGTTTTGCTTCTTGCTTTCTTGGCCTTCTTGGCCCAATTCCTTGGCACCCTGAATTGAAGCCTATCATCCAAAAACACTTAAAACATGATTAGATAAATAAGAGGGTGATTGTGATCATGAAAATTAAACCACGAGGGGTTCGAGAGGTACAACAATCTCCCCCTATTTTGATGATCACAATCACCAAAAAAAATCAATGTAGAAAATGAAATGAAAAGCATGCTTTAAAAGATTTCTCCCCCAATCAACCAAGAATTTCTCCCCCTTTGTGATTATCAAAATAGCACGGGGCATAAAACTTGATTGAGGGAGCGAGTTGAAAAACAAGATAGAGATTTTAAAACCAATTGAAATTTTTGAAATTTGAATTGAAAGTTTTGAATCAAGAATTCAATAACAGTTTGAATTGAATGTTTTGAAAAGAAAATTGAATAACAGTTTGAATTGAAAGTTTTGAATCAAAAAATTGAATAACAATTTAAAAAATTTGAAACCAAGTGTTGAAATTGAAAGTTTGAATCGAAAATTTTGAAATTGAAATTAAAAGGGTTTAAACGATCCTGACTCCCCCTAAATAAAAACAACAAATCACCGGGGAGAGGTGTTTGAAACCGAGACAAATTTCGGTCTGGTGAGACTCGCTAGAAGGGATTTTTCAATCCACACTTGTCTAGTGGCGGGTCTTCTCCTAAATAATTCATCATTAAAGAAAATACTTTTGGGGCAGCCATACCGGGCATTTTTACAATTGCACTCATAAATTAAGTGCCCGGGTTTTTTACAATAATTACAAAATTTAAATTGGGAGCTCCCCCTTACAAAAATAGTAGGAGCATGGGAAGAGGAAGCTTGCTTGGAATAGCCAAGCCCTTGGGTGGTTCTAGATACACGTTGGGAACCAAGCAAATTGTTCAAATTTTGTTCCCCTTGGGTGAACTTGGCTAGAGTCTCCCTTAGATCTTTGATAGTTGATTCCATGGAATCAACATCGGGAAGGTTTTGGATTTTGAGGGTCAACTCTTCCTTCTCTGTAAGAAGTTGTTCTTTTTCGGAAGAGAGTTTTTTGAAATTCTTTTTTAATGCAACAAATTTGGAAGAAAGTTCATGAAAACCTTCCTCCAATTGATCTCTTGCATGTTGGAGATCCTCATAAGACATGTGATTGAAAGAATTTGAATTTGAAGAACAAGAGGATGAGGAGTCGGAAGAAGTTACCTCATGACATGCCATTAGGCATTTATTACCGTTGTCGCTTGAGGAGGAGGAGGAGGATGTGGAGCTATCACTCCATGTGGCCTTGAAAGCCTTCTTCTTCTCCTTTTTCTTGGCCTTTTTCTTGTTGAGTGGGAAATCGGGCTTGTAATGGCCTTTCTCGCCACACCCATAACATGTTACCTTGGGCTCGGATTTTTTGTCGTGTTTTTCTTTGCGAACCTTGCGGGATTTCTTCTTCTTGTGCTTCTTCATGAACTTGTGAATCTTGTGGGCAAGATTCTCCATTTCTGAATCGCCGCTTGAAGAGGAAGAAGTTGAGGAGGAGGATGAGCTTTCTTCTTTTTGTACCTTGAAGGCGATATTCTTTGGAACTTTGATCGATTTGCCTTCCTTTTCAGCTTGCCTCCTCATGGTGATCTCATATGTCATGAGGGATCCGATGAGCTCTTCGACCGGCATGTTCTTGATTTCTTTGGCTTCTTGGATTGCCGTGATCTTCGGAGCCCATGAGCTTGGTAGGATCCATAGCATCTTCTTCACCATAGTTTCTGCAGAAATATTATCTCCAAGAGATTTTCTACCATTGCACACGTCAGTAAAACGAGTAAACATTTCAGAAATAGATTCATTTGGATGCATGGAGAATGATTCAAAATCTTGACGAAACATATCTAATCGAGTATCCTTTACTTTGTTGGTCCCCTCATGGGTAACCTCCAATAGTTTCCAGATTTCATGTGATGAGGTGCATGTGGAAACTCGATTGAATTCATTTCGGTCAAGGCCGCAATGTAGAGCGTTCATGGCTTTTCCATCAAGCTCGAAATTTTTAATATCGGCTTGGGTCCATTTGGATTCATCGGGGGAAGAGAGAGTGTAACCTTGCATGACAATTTTATAAATGGGATATCCTATGCTTCTAAGAAAAGTAGTCATGCGGGTTTTCCAATAATTATAGTTGGTTCCATCAAAAAATGGAGCACGACCCAAAGAAAAGCCTTCGGGAGCGAAAGAGGTTGATGCCATCACAATGGATCTTAAATTTGAAACCGGTTAGGGTATTACTCAAATTTTTCCTCTGATACCAATTGTTGGGCGGAGAAAAAGGGAGTGATGGCAAGAGGGGGGGTGAATTGACTTTTAAAAAATGATTAACAAATTAAAATCAAAGTTAAAGGTGCAGCGGAAATAAAGAGGCAAGACACAAGAATTGATAATGGAGTTCGGCCAAAAACCCGGCCTACGTCTCCGCTCCCAACTCAACCGTTGAGAGATTCTACCGCTTGCTTTTCAACGGTTTTAGCAAGAAACCCACTAGACTTTACAGGTAGTCTAGAACCTATTACAGCTTGATTTTAGTGGTTATGCAAGAACCCACTAGCCTTCTTACAGGTGAAGGCTAGCTCACCAATGTCTCAAGCCTTTTAAAGGAAAGGCTTGCCAACCTCTTCACACCTTAAAGGTGATGTGAAAACCCAAAAGAATGGAGGATGAGAGAAATGGGAGTTTGTAGACAGAAACTCAATTTTAAGCTCAAAATAAATAACACGATAAAAACCGTAATTGGGAAGACTTGGGCGCCAATGGATGATTGGAGTTGAAGACGTGCACTCCCAAGCTTCTTTGGTGATTCTCCTTGGATGTGGAATTGAGTTGAAGCGATTGGGGTTCCTTGGAGAAAGTCCGCCGGAGGTTCGCCAAATGATGGAAAATGTGTCCGATGGCTTCCTAATAGTTCTGGTATCAATCCTTGGCTTCCTAGTCCTTTATTTATAGAGGGGGAACCCTCATATGGTCGTTGGAGGCCTTCGGAGCCGTTGGAGAGGCTTTCGGAGCCGTTGGAGGCCAAGTGGACAGGCTGGTCAAAAGCCCAACGGCTAGTTTGACTGCCTCCACCGGCTGACCGGTACAGGGCCACCGGTTGGCCGGTGCCTTGGAGATGGGTGGATGCTTCTGTCCAGACTCCACCGGCTGGCCGGTGGTGAGGCCACCGGTTGGCCGGTGGCAAGACAGTAGCAAACACTGTTCTGCTGGGTGCCACCGGCTGGCCGGTGCTGAGGCCACCGGTTGGCCGGTGCTGAGGCAGTGGCTCTGCCTTCTGCCCAGGGTCCATCGGTCGAATGGTGGTGAAGCCACCGGTTGGCCGGTGGACTGAATTTCAGTCCAGTTTTGCTTCTTGCTTTCTTGGCCTTCTTGGCCCAATTCCTTGTCACCCTGAATTGAAGCCTATCATCCAAAAACACTTAAAACATGATTAGATAAATAAGAGGGTGATTGTGATCATGAAAATTAAACCACGAGGGGTTCGAGAGGTACAACACTATGAACTTTCTCTGGAAGATATGGTGTCACATTAAGAGCTACTAGAACATATTTCTCATTCTATTACTGAACCTCCAAATGCATATAATAAAATAAGGCCATCATCTGCAACTCATTAATGGATACCTAAACAACTTGTGTCTGTATCTTACACCTAAGAGAATATGTCATGAAATTATCCTTACCAGGTGTATAAGAAAGATCAAAGTTGAATGAATGCAAGTATTCGAACGATCTGTGTTGCCTTGTGATTATGAATTCTTGAGTGGAGATATATTTTTAGCTTTTATGATCTGTATAAATAACGAATCTTTCACCCAACAAGTAGTGTCTCCGACAACATAGAGGATGAACCATAGCTTCCAACTCAAGGTCATATATAGAATATTTTTTCTCATGAGGTCTTAGCTGGAAGGATCCATTTACCACAAATCAATCGCCCTACATCCAAACTGTACCTTGTCTGATTCCTAAAGCATCATAGTAAACAATATATCCTTTACATGGTTCAAGAAGAATCAGGATCAGGGCTGAGGTTAGTCTTCCTTTAAACTCAAAAAACGAATTTTCAAAAGCTTATGACTAGATTAACTATACACCTTTCTTAGTTAGGGTCGAAAGAGGTGCTACTAAGTAAGATAAATCCTAGATGAAATGACTATAATATCTTGCAAGCCCCAAGAAACTACATATTTCAAATACACTCTTTGGATGCTCCCATGAAACTACAATGATCTCCTTTTGTGGGTCAACTAATACTATTTCAGATATAATATAACCCACGAAGTAAGCTTTATCAATCCATAAGTGGAATTTTTGGGGCACAAAATATAGTTGGATCTCCCTTAGTGTAAAAAACACAATCTCATGATGGATGGAATGGTTGTGTTGGAATGCGAATAAACCAAGATGTCATCTACAAAAACTACCTCAAATAAATAAACATGAAAGTGAAAAACCCTGTTAATAATTGCCATGAAGACTTATAGCACATTCATGAGGCCGAATGACATAACCAGATACATGTACAAGCCATATATGCTTAAGAATGTTGTACGTGGAATTTCAGATGGTCTCACATGCACCTAGGGATATCCGGAAGTCATATAATTATTAGATAAAATAGTGTCTCCCTAGGGCTGGTCGAAGAGATCATCTATACGAGGCAATGGATATCGATTCATTACTGAAATACCTTTGAATCAACAAAAATCAACGTATAACCTAAGGGTATTGTCTACCTTCTTGGTGGAAAGAATAGGTGAACCACTGGCGATGTACTAGTTCTGATAACACCATTTGCCTCGAGGTATTCAAGATACTTTTTTGAGTTCATGTTTCTCTGTTGGTGCCATCCTATAAGGACTAATAGAAACTCGTTCCAAACCTGGAATGAGATTTATAGTGAACTCCACATCCCTCATAGGAGGTATGCTAGAGAAATCATCAGGAATATGTCTCAGAAAATATCCACCACTAATGGGAATTCAACTAGTTGCGTCCCCTGGTCGCCCATGAAGAGACATACTAATTTAGAAATAACTCTGCCCAATCCTACATATTTAGGCTTAGCTTGATCTACATGCATATACCATTCTATTTATTTTAGACACGTGTTTCCCTTAGGGGATTTTAAGGACACCCAAAAATAATAAAAATCCACATGAGAACAATAAAGAGCAACCTAGTTCATACCGAGAATGAATTCGATGACATACATATCTAGGATATAGAAATTCTAAATGATACAAAACCCACATATATCAAGATGGAACACATAGCATTGGCATATTAAATTTTTTATGACCCCAAACATATTGTCAAGAGACATGACACCACAAAGGTACTCAATTAGAAAACCAAGACATTAAACAGTAGCAGAACATAAAAAAGAGTGTGATGTTCCTGCATTAAAAAGAGTAGAAATAAAAGTTGATGCTACTATAATAGTACCTCTAACCATGGATGTTCATGCACTCTTCTCCTATGGTGCTGATTTTACTGCGTACGTGCGACCTGAACCACAGCCCTAAGACGCAACCTGGTTGGCCTGAGCAGGTCCACTCTGTTGATGATCAAAAAATGAAACTACATTTCCTTGACCATGACCTCAACCATTACCTTGACCTAATCGGTCGGTGGAAAAATAAGTTCCATCGTGTTTTGGAGATATAGATCCCATACCTGACGAAGTTATAGGGGTGGATCCACTAAGACTAGTTAAGGAAGAGAAGTAATGACAGAAATTCTAAAGGCGGCCCATCTTTCCACATACTCAGCACTCCTTCGGGTCACTTGTGCATAGTGGATTCATGTGACCATATTTCTGCACTAATAATATATTACAGAGCCCTCTAAATGTTGTCATTGGATAGGATTTATCCCATGTGTACTTTCAAAATGGTATTTCCTGCTTCTTGAAGAGCCATCACCCTGTCTCGAAACTGAACCTCCCTGGCTCACCAGTTTAGCTTTCCTGAAATTTAACTCTAAAATTTGAGCCTAATTTATGATCTCTATTACAATGGTAAAATGGAAGATGTGCACCTGTGAGTGGATAGTATATTCATGTCCGTACTCCAAAAATCCTGTAGTATTCTACGCACCGCCTGTCAAACATAGGGAAAAACGTTGAAGTTCTGTGAAAAAAGTATAAAAATATAACACAGTCATAGATCCTTGATGAAGATGTAATAATTCCGATGCATGATCATCTATCATAGTCTACGGGGAAATGTGATTATTGAAATATTCATCGATCTCAGCCCAAACCAGGTCACTATTCTTCTCAGCCTGAGAAACAACATCCCACTAGATCAGGGTGGTGCCAAAAAGAATGTAGACTACTAGTTTGAACCTTCCCTCTGGAAGAGTCATGATGTGGTCAAAGATATTCCTTATGTATTCTATCCAGTACTCTATAGCATGAGGGTCGCCAATCCCCAAGAAGGTGGGAGGGTGCTACTGTAGACAGTCCCGCATGAGTTCTTCTATAGATGAGGTAGGTCTGGGGATATTCTAAACCGACTCCATAAACCTGTGGAGAGTATCCTAGAACTGAGTTTCAGGGTCTCTCAGAAGATTGAAAGGAGGTAGTACTATTGGAGACACTATAAGAGGTACAACTGGTGGATGGAGACCCACCATCTCTAGAATGTCCTCATTGCCACTCTCTTGAGGTACAATATAATGACTTACTGACTGCATTGGTCTACAATAGCAGATCACATTATTTTTTATAAATGGTATATACAATGAGGAAAACGATAATGTTCAAAAAGAGGTTAAGGATATAGCTTGCCTCATAGCACTACATAATAGATAGCCTACTTCGGGAGCTGGGTTTTGATATGGAAGAGAACCCATAGAAGGATTACATAACAAAATCTATTGTTCATTTATAGGTTATGTCCAGTTAACATATAACAGACTATCACTGCTGTATTTTTAACAAACCAACGTTTTAAAACAAAATAACCACTAGGATCAAAAACACTCACATGAAAACAGTCAAATGTACACTAAAAGTAGACATGGAATTGAAATATGCCTTTCATTTTAAATCTTATGGTGTCTAATATGATGCATGTGATGTATTTCCATCATATCAATGGACCGCATTGGTAAAACCCATCATCTCAATAATAACAATACAATAAAAATTCAAAATAAGTGATTCACCCAACAGTGAAATCAAATCAATAATAAATAGCATAATCAATAACTACAAGCCCAACCTAAGAATTTGGGTTTCCCCTGTACATGGGTTAGCTACGTCTAAGCATAGAGTACATTCCAAATATGTATATCCTAGTCTCATGTCTATCCAACATAGTAAGAAAAAAGAAAAAAATCACTCTGATACCCCATTGTAGCATCCCCATCCCAGGAGTCACCTTAAGGGTTCCCCAAGCCGGGTGGGCCACATAACCTCAAGCGCATCTCCCGGAATTCTAGAGACTACCGGATAGATGTGAGGGACTTTTTTGTGTCTGTGAGGGAGAATATTACCTCATAGGTAATCAATATTATCACAATGGAAGTAAATAAATTAATAATAAATAGTGGAAGCATATAAATGAATAAACTATAACATAAGAAATACGAATAATCCAGCTGAATAATAATCATGTCCGGAATCCCAGAAAACAATGTCATGCTTTGATGTCTATCTAAACTGAAAGTATGAGAAACAAAAACCCAAGAATACTGTAAACTAAAAAAATGACTCAAATTGAAACAACTGCATAACAATAAAGGCTTATTACTCTTACCCGGTCTCCATCCTAAGTAGCAAGAAACACTAAAGCATCAAAAGAAGCACATTTCCCTTTATCAATACCTCCAAGAAGGTAATATACTCAGGTGTCAACGGCAGCTGGGTAGGGTGTGTGATAAAATCCTCGTAGGCCAACACCCATGATGTGTAAATCATTCAATTTCATTCATTAATAAAATTTAGTGTGTCATTATATAATAAATTCAGATAATTAATTAAGTGCAAGGAGATAAATAACTCAGCAAAGGTTCCCAACGACACATGTCCTAATCACCTACTTCGACCAATGCCAGGAGTCCGGAGGATATACCTGTAAACAGAATTCACATATATATATATATAAACCTGTAATACAAGGTAAAAAGGAAGAGGTACACCCCAAACATTGTGATTTAACTTGTGGTCTAAGTCATGTGTCAACAAAGTGTGCTTCAATATACTAGAAAAATATCACAATTCTCAAGAGACTCAAAGCGGGAATGAAATAAACCATTAGTGCATACGTATTAATGTTCAAGTTGAGAGTTGAAGTATGAGCCTATCCCAATGGTATCCCTATAGTACATCCTTCAAATTATTCAATACTAATGATCCCATACAAGGAAATCTTTCAAAATACCAAGTATCGCTCAAGGCATGGCTTTACCGGGATTTTGTCCAGATCTTGCAAAAAGTGGTCAAGCATCATCCAAGGATGGCATAGCCACGTATCCAATAGATCCGTCCATGATGGGACCTTATAGAACTGGTATCACTCATAAGTATTCAGAAAGCCCAAGGATGTATCAGTCTAGAAAATCCAAAGACACCACCCCCAACCCATAGAGGTAACCAGCTAGGAACAGATGGTCTAGGTGAGTAGACTCCCTACGTTCCTAATTGGTTACCACTACACATTAGGGGGATGGGGGGGGGGGTCTTTGTCATTTCTAGAATATTAATTTTCAGAATTAATAAATAATTATATGTTTTAAAGGTTCCATAAGGTCCCATCAAGGACGAATCAGTTGGCAATGTGGCTATGGTAGCCTTGAATGATGGTCGACCCCATTTTGAGATATCGGGATAGACTCATGGTAAAGACATGCCTCAAGCGATACATGGCCTTTCAAATGCATTCCTTGGATGGGCTTGATGGTATTGGAAATTTGAAGGATGTACCAAAATGATACCTTCAAGATAGGATCCAACTCCAAATCTCAACATGAACATTAATAGTGATGCACAAATTGTTTATATTAATGCCACTTTGAGTCTCTTGAGAATTGTGATATTTTTTCTGCATGTTGAAGCACACGTGGTTGAAACATGACTTAGAACCAAAGTTAATGAAAAATATTGGGGTTATACCTATTCCTTTTCTACGTTTCTTTACAGGTTTATATATATGTATATGTTCATTTGGTATACATGTACTTCCTTTAGATGCCCGACTTAGACCGAAGTAAGAGATTAGGGACGGGTGTCATTGGGAACCCAGATAGAGTTATTTATCTTCTAGAACATAATTAATTATATGCATTTATTACCTAATGAAACACGGAATTTTTTTACAACATGAAATAGAAATGTTTAGACACTATGTATGCCGGCCTACTTGGATTTTATCTCACACCCTGCTCAGGCGTCATTGACACTCTGGTAGATTATATGCTTGCAGGTATTGAAAAAGGGAAACATACTACTTCCGATTCATCATTGTTTATTACTTATTAGGATGGATACTGGAGTAGAGGAACGATCCTTTATCATGATTTTTTTTTCACTTTTTGTCTTTTCATTTTAATTGATAGTGTTCTTGGGTTTTTGTTTTCTGTACTTTCAGTTTAAAAAGACATTATAGCATGACATTGTTTTGTGAGCTTCCACAGTTGATTTTTATTCATTTGGATTATTAATATTGCTTCTGTAATAATTTATTCCTTTATATGATTTTTCTATTTATTATTAATTTTTTCTTAATTTCTCTGTCATAATACACATTACCTATGAGGAAATAGTCTCTCCCAAAGACACAAAAAATTCTCTCACTGCTAGTCGAAATGATCTGGTAATTGGGGAGATGCGCTTGATGTTATCTGGCCAAAGTATCTTGGGTAACCCTTCAAGTTGCTCCCAGGATAGGGATGCTACAATTTCATATAGATATTTTAAAGGATAAAAATTCAATATAATAATTATTCATATTTTATAATATTTTTTTAATGATATATTCTTCGATTTCAATGAATATATTTTTATTGTCCATAATTCATAAAAACTCATTTCATATTAAATTAAGAAACCTTCCACAACATCCAGTTTTCAATTAAAGTATTTTATATTCATTTAATAATGAAAACATTAATTATTAATCTATGGACCCTCTATTATATTTTTCTAAAAAAAACATAAGAAGAATTGAAAATGCATGGTATGAATTTTTTTTGGCATATTCCAAGTGTTTTAGGTTTATAATTTTATAGTTTTATATGATTTTAAATTTACAAAATTTTATAAATTTTATAGTATATAATATTATACTAATATTATTTAATAATATTTTTTATTAAATATTTATACATTAATTGTTTTATTCATTTATAAATTTATAAACATTTATAAATTTTATAATATATCATATATACATATATTGGAAAATTATTAACTTTTATTAATTATTTATACTTTTATAGTTTTATATATTTATAAATTAATTTAAAATTATAGTTTTATTCATTATAAATTATTATACTTGTATACATTCACAAATTTTACATTTATATATTATAATTTTATACTTTTATAAATTTATAAAACTATAAAGATCTATAAATTAGGTATACTTTTATAACATATATAAAATTATATTATGTTTTATAAATTTCTATACATTTATAAATTGTGTATATTTATTTAAAATATATATTATTTTATAAATTAAAAATAATTTAATACTTCTATATATGTCTAAAATTTTATACACACATCTAAATATATATACATTTTTTATTTATACTTTTATACTTATATACTTTTAAATTTATCAATATTTTAATTCTTTTATACAGTTATAAAATTTATTTTATTAAATTATACATTATTATATTTATAATTTTTTAATATGATTATTATTCTTTCAACGGAATAATTTTTTCAATTATGATTTATATTATTATGTACAATATTTTATTGTTTAAATCATTATTGATAGAAGTTGGATGTATGATTTTAATTGATTGTTGAATGAGTTTCAAAATTACGTTCATTTTTTTTGGGATTTCATGTTAAACAATGTATCTAAGGGGGAATGTATCCAATTCATTTTTAGAATTTTCATCAGTAGACCATGGTTTATTCATAAAGGATGTTATCTATATTAATTTGATCATATTAACATTTAGAGACCCCATATATACATATAATATCACTTTTATTAATATAGATTGAAAATAACACAATGGAAAGGGCATGTCCCTAACTCTATCCAAACCATAGGATATTTGTCATGACCCCACCCCCACAAAAGGTGAATTAATGTTTAACTTCGTTAAAATTCCTAATCCTAATTTTCATCCAACATCTCCTATATGTTTTAATTATGTAGAGTCCTCCATAACTATATCTTTTCTCTGGTTTTATGTTATCTTCTAAAGGGATGAGTCTTAGGAAACAAAATGCAATAATCACTGTCATCCTCACTTTCTTCATCTCACAAATAGTTATTTAATTTTATTTTTTAGAGTCATCCCTCATCTCTTTTGGATGAATTCATAGGATAACACCTACCAATAGTGGAGTAATTATTTTCTTAAATTAAATTACCCATTTACTACAAAACATGATGAAATTATATGAAACATTGAAATATTTAGTTCCCATAATATGAAAGGCCCTTATTTTGTTAAATATTAATATTAAGGAATCAAATGGTATGGATATGAATAGATAATGGATATATTCCCATCATAAAACAATATATTATGATGTTGGGGTGAATGAGTTCATCATGTTTGTAAAGGATCATGCATATGAACCTTCTCAAATTTTTATTCCATGTTTACAATATTGTTATTCTTGAATAATTAGTCTAGATGGTTTTCATGAACACTTGATTTGTTACATAATAGTTTGATGTTATAAATGTTGGAATAAATAGGGGAAAAATGAGATTGTAGCTAATCACTGGGATAACACTATGTTTTATGGATCATGTGATATGATTACATGTATGGACAATGAAGAAGACTATATTTAGGATGTGATTAGAGGTGTGAATGAAGAGAAAGATTGTATTAAGTAAATGACATTGATAGGTGAAGAATTACTTCATGATTATCCAAAAATTATTGATAAATTAACGTGTTTTCCAAAGAAGTCATTGTATGTTGGTTGCACTAAAATATCTATCATTGTCAGCCATTCTGAAGATATATAATTTAAATGATGGAAATAGATGGAGATATGCTAGTTTTATTGAACTAATTTATCTCTGGAATGATATATATAGCATCACGTCTTTTTATAACATAACTTTCATTCCATTACACGGAACTGAGGATCTTTAAGGTTTAGTGTCTTGGAAACAAGGAACATAAAACATGAAACAAAAAAAATATTCTTCTTAAACACTTGAAAGGCTTCTCCTCATGTTCACCCTAGGCTCATTACTGCATCTCATAACCTGGGGACATACATCAAAAGAAAGGGTGAGCATAAGGCCCAGCAAGGGAAACAAGGGAAACATTTTACATATGAACTTGAGATACATCAATAAAGTCATGAAAAGAACTTTAAGGCATGAAAATGAAATCATGAGGCATATAATAATAAAAATAAATCTTTTTCATAACTTGAAGATGTGGCTACATCATTTAACATAGACAATCATGAACATATCACCATGGTCCATCCCCAAGGTGTCATTTGAAAATTACCAAGGTTACTCACCAAGGTATCGTGAAAATTGTAATCTCTAGTGGTTACATCATTACCCAATGCATTGGAGCGCTATCATGGAACACCCTTAAATTTTCCTTTATTATCATTTTATCCACATATATCATCATCAAACATTTCATAAATAACCCATATAGCATAAAATAAATGGGTTTCATTTCATAATCACAATGTTTTAAAAACTGCTTTAAAGACATGATCTTTACGTCACTTTAAAACCCACAGGAAAGAAAGGTGTGTCTCTTGTATGTAAATCCCATAATTTAAAATAGAACATTTTGGTATATATGTGAATACCCCTTTATAAGAAAGAGCTTTCAGTATTCACTTAATAATATAAAAGAACTTTAGAAAAAGAGAGAGACATTTTGAGACGGAAATTCTGCAGCATAATGGCTATGTTACGAGGTTTTAGAAGACATTAAAAAGAGAGGGAAAATGGGTCAAACAATCATAAATGACCCATAAAATAGTATATGGACAGAATAAGAAGGATACATGATCATGGTAATTAAATTTCAAGGACATACAATTTGAAATGAAAAACATGGATGGAAGCCAAAAATTAGATTTCTTATATGAAAGTTCGGCAGCCTAACGGCGTTACTTAAACTTTGAACAAAATGATTTGAAAAGATCAAATAGGGTCTGTCATCATGTGAACATAAGAGTTAATTATGATAGATATAGAGATAATTATACAACATAATTAAAAAGGAACTTGATAGACTTGTCATGAAAGTAGAACTTTGAAAATAATGAGAAGCGTGAAAGAATCCCCTAAAAAATTCGGCAGCCTAACGACGCCACTTAAAACATCAAAATACTGAATTGAAGAGATCAAATGGGGTCTCTCATAATATGAACATAATAGTCCAGTATGATAGATATAGAGATCATACCCCAACATAACAAAAATGAACTTGAAATAATTGACATGAAAGTAGACTTCGAAACGAGAAGGGTGAAGAACCACTTAAAAATTCGGCAGCCTAACGACGCCACTTAAAACATCAGAATACTGAATTGAAGAGATCAAATGGGGTCTCTCATCATATGAACATAAGAGTACATTATGATAGATATATAGATCATACCCCAACATAACAAAAAGGAATTTTAAATAATTGACATGAAAGTAGAACTTCAAAACGAGAAGGGTGAAGAACCATTTAAAAATTCGGCAGCCTAACGGCGCCACTTAAAACATCAAAATACTGAATTGAAGATATCAAATGGGGTCTCTCGTCATATGATAATAAAAGATCAGTATGATAAATTTAGAGATCATAACCCAACATAATAAAATGGAACTTGAAATACTTTACATGAAAATAGATCTTGAAAAATGAGAAGGGAGAAAGAATCTATTACAAAAATTTCGACAGCCTAACGGTGCCACTTAAAACTTCATAAAACGAAATAATGAGAGTAAGAGGGGATCTCTGATTATATGAACATGAAAAGGGCAGTAAGTTGAGTATAAAAGAACATCCTCCAACATATGAACATGGAGCATAAAAGGAATGATATAAAAGATATTACTTGAAATTAAAGAGAGAGGTCGGATCCCTTACCTTAAAACGTAACTCTTAAAACTCAATGGTTTGGACCTTGAGGGCTTAGGGGCACCTTGGGAGGACTCCCTGGGAGGTAAGGAGACCGGAACTTTGTTGGGGGAGAGTGGGGAGTCGAATGGATGAGAGGATGGATTGGTATTTATAGGGAAAGTGAGGGGACAAGGCATTAATGGACAAGGGACAACTCATTAGTGGTTTTGGCAAAACCATGGGCTTGCCCATGGTATTTGCCCATGGTATTGGCCACATGGGACACCTCATACATTATCTTACTATTCATAAGTAGACCATATTGATTAAATACTTAATAAGTCATTTAATGATGTCATTAAACACCCGTAACTTAAAAACTGTATTTTCACTATTCATCAGAAATTCAACTTTCTCAGAATAGCCCCAAAATTTCACCTTAACCAAATATCAATGCTCTGATTTCAAAAATGAAGTCCATTTTATAAAAATAATTTTCTAAATATTTTTAATTAAATTTTTAATTAAAAACACTATTCATCAAAAAACTTTTTTTTTGAAAAATCCCCAAAAATTACCTTAACATAATATCGATGCTCTGAGTTCAAAAATGAAGTCCATTTTATAAAAATAATTTTCTAAATATTTTTAATTAAATTTTTAATTATAAAACACTATTCATCCGAAAAAACTAATACTTGAATAATAATTTATGAAACCGTTATTTAACCATTTTATTGAATCACATTACTTAATCAAAGTGCCTAGCTTATTTTAATACTTTCTTTAAGTGAGATTACTAATCCATTTGGACACATTATTAATCCTAATCATAAAATCACTATTCATAATGTACTATTCATCAAAAATAATGTTGATCTTATTAGACTCTAAATTTTGTACTGAACATAATTGTAGAAGACCTTTTTTTGAAAATCATTACACATTTTTAATTATTTAAGGTTTAAAAAAACATTTTTAAAATATACTTTTTCTAAAATTCATCAAAAATATGCATACTATATTTATCTGGTTATTCAAAAATTCATAAAAGAAATCGAAATTTTTATTTAAAACAAAGGATTACACAAGACAGTTATGGTCTCCTTACATAGCCCCTTATCACACCAGTATAGGACCTAAGTGTAAGGTGTGCTAAGGTGATAGAATCTGAGGGAGGCTTAGCCAACATCGCACGAGTAGTAATTTCTATCAGTTTGAACTTCTCGTGAAGGAGATCCCGTTATAGCTTTATACGAGAAGGTCAGCTTGGGTTTGGTTCAGAGCAAAGCCTAGTGGTGCTACCTCCTTCCCAAGTTCTGTTAGATGGGCTTCGATCGCTCCAAGACTACTGGGTGAGGCCATCGAATCTTCTTTCTATATTAATTAACCAAGATTTCTTGTATTTAGAGACAATAGTCAAAACGTTTAGTTTCCAGCGGTCATATTGAATAATGGTCAAATAATAGTCAAAACCCAACAGTCTCATTTTAATTATACGCATGTTATCAAATGAAACATTTTTGTTGAGTATAAAAATAAAATAAAATAACACATAAAATTAGGAAACAATATTTATTTAAAACTTTGGGTCGTTACAATCTTCCCCCCTTAAGAAATTGCGTCCTCACAATTTTTTAAAATTGGGTTTTAAAATTTCATTGAAAGTCCCACATCGGAAAAGGAGTTAGTAAAACTATTACTTTAAAAGAAAGAAAGGGAAGTAAAAAGGTCACCCGAGTTAACCCACACTAGGATTCCATATAGGAAAACATGGACATGGAGGAGAAAACCAAGGGTCATGTTCTGAGGGAGAGTGATAGAGAACATGATTAGAATAAAGTTAACCATAAGAAAATCCCAAACTTATGATGTGTTTAAAAGGTCTTTGATTACCTAGTAGGAAACGTAAACCAACAACATTTTTGTTTTACGTTTCTTTTCATAATTTTGAGGAATTCATTTACTAAATAGAACAAAAACATAAGAAAATATACCTACCTTCAAGTAGAGTTTCATCCATTAATAAGTCCCTACCAACACTAATCTTTTCTCCAAATGATGAGACTTCAAAAACACTTGGTCTCACAAAAGCACAAGAATCATCTTCTAGAGAATCACATAATCTACAAAAGATTAACTATCTATTTCTCCTATCTTTAAAAATTATCCCAAAAACAGAAAGGTTAAGGTAAAACAACTCTTCAAAAAGAAAGAATCCCATAGGAATGGAAACTACTTTTAAATCTCCAAAGTTCCATGGTACTACCCAAAGCTCATCATAGACCATTCCATAAATAACGGTCCTTAAAATTACTCAAAATAAACCAAACTAAGATTGAAACCCAAATACAAGAAGGATTTGATAACATAGTCTTCCAAAACAACTTCATTGTTCATCTCCAGACAACATCAACCACTCCTAACATCTTATAACCAAAGTCGCTAACCTAAACATATTTTACCCAAGATAGGTTAATCATTCCCATAAGTAACCTAAATTACTATAAGTCCACCTTAAATTCATCAATTCTTCAAAATATAAGTCAACCATACTCCTCAATGAAAATACTGTAGTAATCTATTTACCTCGATCATATAGGGTCCCCAAAATAGTGAACGTCTTCCAAAATAATAATCATCTTTTAATCCCCTAATCATCTCTGTCATATTAATACAGAAATTGTCGCATTTCCTATCACATTGGTTGTTGGGACACGTTATTCCATTTCCCACCATTAACTAAGAAGAGAAAGTATAATTAGAGGCTTAAATACTTAACCAATAATCATGAAAAGGAACATAAAGCATATAAGGATAACTTGTAGAAGAAAAGTATACCCTAACTTGTGATCCCCTAGGTTCCGATCTAGGTTATCCATGATCATATATTCTTATGTGAATCTTTATTTTATTTTATCTTTATTCCTTTAACAATGGTTCATACCAAGCTTATGAATTTACCAAAGCATATCCCCCGGGAGTGTTGTAACCAAGAGTGCAACAAGGCCCGTTGTCGTGTACCAGTTCCCCTTTGAGTCTAGCTCAAAGCAGTGTTTTCGGGTTTTACCCCTATGTACATCTGTGCCAGAGCCACCTCTACCTGCTCGTATCCAGATAGGGATGTATTTTCTTGGCAACCCCTTACTCAATACTCACCAAAATACCAGGAAGATTTCCTATATTTTAACTTTTCTATAGGGTTCTTCCTAGAGTTTTCATATCCTAATTTCCACAAATAACTAACCCATCCTTTGATACCAAATATATCATCCCATCTTTTTATAACATAACTTTCATTCCATTACACGGAACTGAGGATCTTTAAGATTTAGTGTCTTGGAAACAAGGAACATAAAACATGAAACAAAAAAAATTCTTCTTAAACACTTGAAAGGATTATCCTCAAGTTCACCCTAGGCTCATTACTGCATCTCATAACCTGGGGACATACATCAAATGAAAGGGTGAGCAGAAGGCCCAGCAAGGGAAACAAGTGAAACATTTTACATATGAACTTGAGATACATCAATAAAGTCATGAAAAGAACTTTAAGGCGTGAAAATGAAATCATGAGGCATATCATAATAAAAATAAAACATTTTCATAACTTGAAGATGTGGCTACATCATTTAACATAGAAAATAACGAACATATCACCAAGGTCCATCCCGAAGGTGTCATTTGAAAATTACCAAGGTTACTCACCAAGGTGTCGTGAAAATTGTGTTCTTTAGTGGTTACATCATTACCCAATGAATTGGAGTTCTATCAGGGCGCACCCTTAAATTTGCCATTATTATCATGTGAGCCACATATATCATCATCAAACATTTCATAAATAACCCATATAGCATAAAATAAATGGGTTTCATTTCATAATCACAACGTTTTAAAAACTGCTTTAAAGACATGATCTTTACGTCACTTTAAAACTCACAGGAAAGGAAGGTGGGTCTCATGTATGTAACTCCCATAATTTAAAATAGAACATTTTGGTATATATGTGAATACCCCTTTATAAGAAAGAGCTTTGAGTATTCACTTAATAATATAAAATAACTTTATAAAAAGAGAGAGACATTTTGAGACAGAAATTCTGTAGCATAACGGCTATGTTATGAGGTTTGAGAAGACATTAAAAAGAGATGGAAAATGGGTCAAACATTCATAAATGACCCATAAAACAGTAGATTGACAGAATAAGAAGGATACATGATCATGGTAATGAAATTTCAAGGACATACAATTTGAAATTAAAAACATGGAAGGAAGACAAAAATTAGATTTCTTATATGAAAGTTCGGCAGCCTAACGACATTACTTAAACTTTGAAAAAAATGATTTGAAAAGATCAAATAGGGTCTCTCATAATGTGAACATAAGAGTTCAGTATGATAGATATAGAGATAATTCCCCAACATAATTAAAAAGGAACTTAATAGACTTGACATGAAAGTAGAACTTTGAAAAGAATGAGAAGGGTGAAAGAATCCCCTAAAAAATTCGGCAGCCTAACGGCGCCACTTAAAACATCAAAATACTGAATTGAAGAGATCAAATGGGGTCTCTCATCATATGAACATAAGAGTCCAGTATGATAGATATAGAGATAATACCCCAACATAACAAAAATGAACTTGAAAAAATTGACATGAAAGTAGAACTTCAAAACGAGAAGGGTGAAGAACCACTTAAAAATTTGGCAGCCTAATGGCGCCTCTTAAAACTTCAAAATACTGAATTGAAGAGATCAAATGGGGTCTCTTATCATATGAACATAAGAGTTTAGTATGATAGATATAGAGATCATACCCCAACATAACAAAAAGGAACTTGAAATAATTGACATGAAAGTAGAACTTCAAAACGAGAAGGGTGAAGAACCACTTAAAAATTCGGCAGCCTAACGGCACCACTTAAAACTTCAAAATACTGAATTGAAGAGATCAAATGGGGTATCACATCATATGATCATAAAAAATAAGTATGATAAATTTAGATATCATACCCCAACATAATAAATGGGAACTTGAAATACTTTACATGAAAATAGATCTTGAAAAATGAGAAGGGAGAAAGAATCCGTTACAAAAATTTCGACAGCCTAACGACGCCACTTAAAACTTCATAAAACGAAATAATGAGAGTAAGAGGGTATCTCTAATTATATGAACATGAAAAGGGCAGTAAGTGGAGTATAAAAGAAAATCCTCCAACATATGAACATGAAGCATAAAAGGAATGACATAAAAGAGATTACTTGAAATTAAAGAGAGAGGTTGGATCCCTTACCTTAAAACGTAACTCTTAAAACTCAAAGGATTGGACCTTTAGGGCTTGGGGGCACCTTGGGAGGACTCATTGGGAGGTAAGGAGACCAGAACATCATTGGGGGGAGAGTGGGGAGTCGAATGGATGAGAGGATGGATTGGTATTTATAGGGAAAGTGAGGGGACAAGGCATTAATGGCCAAGGACACCTCATTAGTGGTTTTTGCAAAACCATGGGCTTTCCCATGGTATTTGCGCATGGTATTGGCCACATGGGACACGTCATACCTTATCTTACTATTAATAAGTCGAACATATTGATTAAATACTTAATACATCATTTAATGATGTCATTAAACACCCGTAACTTAAAAACAGTATTTTCACTATTCATCGAAAATTCAACTTTCTCAGAATAGTCCCAAAATTCCACCTTAACCAAATATCAATGCTCTGATTTCAAAAATGAAGTCCATTTTATAAAAATAAATTTCTAAATATTTTTAATTAAATTTTTAATTAAAAACACTATTCATTGAAAATTTATTTTTTTCAGAAAAATCCCCAAAAATTACCTTAACATAATATTGATGCTCTATGTTCAAAAATGAAGTCCATTTTATAAAAATATTTTTAAAAATATTTTTAATTAAAATTTTAATTAAGAAACACTATTCATCTGAAAAAACTAATACTTGAATAATAATTTATGAAACCGTTATTTAACCATTTTATTGAATCACATTACTTAATCAAAGTGCCTAGCTTATTTTAATACTTTCTTTAAGTGAGATTACTAATCCATTTGGACACATTATTAATCCTAATCATAAAATAACTATTCATACTTTACTATTCATCAAAAATAATGTGGATCTTATTAGACTCTAAATTTCGTACTGAACATAATTGTAGAAGATCTTTTTTTGAAAATCATTACACATTTTTAATTATTTAAGGTTTACATAAACATTTTTAAAATATCCTTTTTCTAAAATTCCTCAAAAATATGCATACTATATTTATCCGGTCATTTGAAAATTCATAAAAGAAATCCAAATTTTTATTTAAAACAAAGGATTACACAAGACAGTTACGGTCTCCTTACATTGCCCCTTACCACACCAGCATAGGACCTAAGTGTAAGGTGTGCTAAGGTGAGAGAATCTGAGGGAGGCTCGGCCAACATCGCACGAGTAGTAATTTCTATCATTTTGAACTTCTCATGAAGGCGATCCCGTTCTAGCTTTATACGATGAAGTTCAGCTTGGGTTTGGTCCAGAGCAAAGCCCAGTGGTGCTACCTCCTTCTCAAGTTCTGTTAGATAGGCTTCGATCGGTCCAAGACTACTGGGTGAGGCCATCGAATCTTCTTTCTATATTAATTAACCCAGATTGCTTGTATTTAGAGACAATACTCAAAACGTTTAGTTTCCAGCAGTCATATTGACCAATGGTCAAATAACAGTCAAAACCCAACAGTCTCATTTTAATTATACTCATGTTATCAAATGAAACATTTTTGTTGAGTATAAAAATAAAATAAAATAACACATAAAATTAGGAAACAATATTTATTTAAAATTTCGGGTCGTTACAATATAATACCAGAATATAATTATCTATCTAGAAAAATATATGATGCTAAATGAAATATACGTCCAATGGTTATGATATCTAAAAGAATACATGCATATCCAAGTTACTGTATACAATTTTGAAAGGAAAAAAATACCATAATTAATTCACAATGTGGGGTTCTTCTTGATGAATGAGATATTAATTGGGTCCTATGAAAATTTTAATGTAATTTCCAGTCATTCTAAGGTTTTTGTTTCAATATGGAAGTGAGGAGAAAATAAATTGATTTGGCATGCATATATAAGAATTAAATATGGGAATCCTTCTCACCCAATTAAAATTTTGTATAAACAATTAAAAGTTTCCACATATGTTAAAACCCACAAAGAAATTATTTGAAATTTGAAACCATTAATGGATGAAATCTGGATATCAAATAAACATAATCAACCATTTATAGGATAGTTTTAAAAACATAATTTTAAGGAGTCTGATGAAAATAATGATTCAATTTTAGAATGAATTAGGCAGTTATCCATAGGACCAAGTATGTATGTATTATCCTAAAATGGTTAAGTAATTAATGGTTATATATTCTATTAAAATGATTATGATGAAGTCATTACCATGAAAAAAAGTAAAGTTACACCTATGGTGAAAGAAATACATGTTTTTGGAATTATGGAAAAAAATACAATTGATATGAATATTTCATACTTTGGAATCTTCAAAAAATATGATAATTGTATTATAGAAACATTCCATATATTTTTTCAATGAATGTGTTGATATAATAGGAGTTCTGTTAAAATATATTAATAGGGTCTCATTAAAGTCGATTTTAGTTAGGAAGGGTATAATGAAAAATCATTTATTGTTGCATCACTAGAATTATATGTACTTTATGTTCCAATTACCGTAAATATAAAGTGGTAAATTGTTCCATTATGAACCAAAAAAACTAAATTTCCATATTATAATTGAACTGATGATGGACATTCAATTGGGAAATTGTAATCATTTTACAATGGTCCCAATATAGATGGGGTTTTATATATTATAAGAGACAATAATGAATAGATCTGGATAGTCAATAGAGGTGGCAAATCCCTTTATCCTTTAAAAAGGATATTAATAACCAAGTTATATATTTTTAATATACATTTTGTTACATCAGATTATATTCTACTCCCTTATGAATTTATGTAATCTAAGTTAAATGTTAAACCTCTTCTTTAGATAATGACTTATATATGTGCTAATGCTCCCAATTCTGAGGAATCACAAGTTTCTCAACTTACTGTTACTCCCAATATAGAAGGAAAATGATCTTTTTCACATTTTTATGCTACGAATCGAGTGAAAGAACATATTGATGATGTTGAATCTAAGTAAATTATAGATGGAGAAGAACCAATACTGAAAAAAATAGGAGCACTGTAGCATGGCAGTGTTAGCGAATATTATTAAGGATAAATGCAATGGAATCAAATTTTAGATTAGATGGAATGTGTGAGGCCTGCCCTTTAACCCCAACAAGGTCATGTTTAATAGTTACATTAGACTCAATACTTAGTAGTGTATACCAATTGATGTATATTTGTTGCACCATGGTGTTCCCTTGATTAAGACACAGATTTGGGAAGAGGTTATAGAAACATTATGATATCATTTCTGTATTTTACACAAAAATAATATAATGAAAAATTTACTTACTCTTAATCATCCCAAATAGAGTGAATTTATTGTAGATAAATCCCATAAAAATATTTGTTAATGTTTATTGTATGGACAGATAGAGGATTTTTCACAATTCTATTGAGATTTCAACTTAAAGATGCTGAAGGGAAAATAAACACGCACCCACCACTTATGTATACACACCTAATAAGATATGAAATGTGAGATTAATTTACCAAAAATCATGTGTATATATATTTTAAGGTACATTCTGGTCAGTAATAATTTTTCTACAAATACATGTATTCATCAAATTAATGGAGAATTTTTTAATTACAAAATTTCTACTGTACGATGAAAATAATAAATGAGAAAAAAACGAACATACCCTTACTAATAAGTAAGGATGGGGTACAGTTCAATTGAAAAAAATGGAACATATTTTAAATCTACTATAATACATTTATGTGACATGAAAAAAATAGTGATTTAGTGTTTATATGAAAATTGATAAACCCAAATCCAAATCCACATCCTTCAAACTTCATGTGTTATATAAGAAGGCACATGTAAATAAATATGGGATACTAGTTGATGAAAACACAAAAAATTTATGGAAAACATATTTAATAATTACATAATTTTAAAAAAATATTTAAATTTCTATTACATAATAATGTTTACTTATTTTTCTATATTTTATATCAAACATAGACACAAGAATCATGGATTCTTGTACAAGATGAAAACATACTATAGATTAACATTAAGTATCCATAATAGTATGGAAACCATAGAGGTGATTGTTTTGGAGTGACAACCAGAACATATATTGTGAAATGAAAACAAGAGGTTGATTAAGATAAAGAAATAGAAGAGATGAAGGAAATATTATCTTCCCTTGAATAAAAATTTCATCTGTAGTATGAGTTTCTAGAAAATGTTATGTTGTGAGGAAAAGAGAAGAAACAACATAATAAAAACCATTTCATGAAGATCCATCCTCCCACCCCACCCCCACCAGATTTGAGGTGAGCCATTACCCACAAAGAGATGTCATAGATGAGGCTAATACTATTTTCATTATTGTTTATATGAAATTATAATCCAAAAAATATTGATAACTTACTTTCACTAATATTATACATGGTGGAAATTATTATGATTAATATCTATTGTCAACCACCCATCACCTTCTAATGAGGGATACCATGATTAATATCTTATAAAAAACACTACAAAATAGGAAATTTACTATAGGTTATGTGAGAGTGGAATTTGTCATAGATCATGATCCGAGCACCAGGTTACCAATTCCACTTGATGAAACAAATATTTATAGATTCAACCAAGGTATTATAACATTCATAGCATGGTTGTCAGATCATTCAACAAAACATGTCGATGATGAGGTATTCACTTCCATATTTTTTTTCAGGATAAACCATTAAAAATTAATGAAATGGTTTTACCCAATGAAAATTATTAGAGACAGACAAAGGGAATGGGTGAAATTAAATTTCAAATGAAAACCATCTAAAGGGTCATCCATGAAATCAAAAAGATATTAAAAAATCACCTTTGACCATTCAATATCATCATTTACTAACTTTCATGGTATGTGTGGAGACAAAGTTACAAAGTGGTAGTAACCACATAGTTGATTTAAAAAATATATTTGAAGAGGATACTAAATAATTAATTTATATTTATAATGTAAATACAATCCTTGAGTATGAATGGTTATGAGGCTCAATTGTATATGTATAAGTATGTCATGTTTTCATGGTTTATTCATCCAATGACCAATATACTATTTTAAAAATTACTAAATAAATTTCATTTTTTTCAGGGATATATATGAATACTAGTTGAAGGGATTACCGCATGAACATAAGTTGGGACTCATTATTCCTCATGTAACTTCTACAAAATAAAAAAAATAAAATAAAGAAATGGATGAAATAGTGGTTGAACTTGCCTAATCTTTTGAAATAAAACATATAGATAAAATACTTTTATTACTAACAATAATGAAAGGATAAAACTATAAAATTTAAACATATCAAATATATTATCATTTATTTCATTATATATTCCTTTTTGTGTTTTTAGGGAACATTGGTTGCTCATTGTGGTCAATTTGGATAATCTAAAGATTTATTTCATAGATTTATATCATGGATACCCAAAAAACTGACCACAGGTGATGATGTTTGAAAATATATAATGCACCACATCCAATATTTTAGAACTAAATTTAATATTATGTAGTTTATATGATGTTTTAATGAGAATTATGTTATGATATAGAGTTCTTTAAATATCATGAAAATCATAGAATGAGGACATTCCATGGACACAAGGAGCCTATCATGTTATAGTTGTGTACATTTAAATGTGTAAATATAAAAATATTTCAATATCCATACAAATATAAATAGAAATTACTTATTTTTCTCAATGTTTATGTAGTTTACAAAACATAAAAATGGAAAATATTGTGGTTATTATGTTTGTAAATTTCTGATAAAGATCATATTTCACAAACTAACTAGCATCCCTGAAGATTTATTTTTAAATATAATTACTGTTTTATTTAAAATATTTATTAATCCTTTTTGTATTTATATTTTTCCATTACTAATAAGACTCCTGAAAAAATATCATAATCAAAATATGATATTTATTTGTTTATAAATGAATGGAATGAATTCCTGAAGGAAGAATATATAAATATATCATACATATGTGACTTATATAAAATAAGTATATTGTTTCATATTTATGTTTAATTTTTTTTAGTATTACTCACATAATAATTATTTTCATATATAGGTGGATTATTTTGTTTGATTTAGGGTGGTTTTTTAAATATTTTCATGCTCCTAAGAGATTGGACTTTTAGGTTACAACTGGGATAATGAAAATAGGGAAATGGGTCAAGAATGTATACAAAAATCATGAAAAATGAATTTCTAATACTTATTTATTTAATTTTATCATCACTTTATCTATTATTTTATATTAATTTTCTTATCAATTTTATCTAATAGTTATTTAATTTTTTTAATATATATTTTGTGAATTCATATTTCTCTTTCAACTATCTTCAACAAGCAATAATAAAGAAAACATGTTTTGTTCTGCCAACCTTACCATGCTTTCAATTGCTTTTATTTTTCAAACTACCAAAACTGATTTTTTTTATGTTCTAAGAAAAAAACCATTATCATTGCTGAAAACCATAAGATTAGAAGAAGTTTTTTCATCTAAGAACATTTAATCAATATGTAGTGTTGGAAATTCAATAAATAAATTAAATGGATTGCATGGTAATATTGTCCGTTTAGATATTTTTGATACATTAGTCATGTAATTAATATGTTATTTAGGATATTTAGGAATCATATTTACCTTAATATGAGACATGGTGAGAACAGTATGACTCCAGGTGTATATTTTTATTTAAAATTGACATTAATTTTAGTAAAAAAAACAACATATATAATCAAAACCATGAAATAACATTAGAATTGTTTTGATGCATTAATAAAACTATTCATAAGTCATTTGTGACATGCAGGAATAAATATCACCTAAATATGATGTATATAATGATTGATATGACTCCAAGTATTTCTTTTTATTTAAAATTGACATTAATTTCAGAAAAAATAACATGTTACATACCTAAAATAGACCAAATTCATTCAGATAATTTAGATAATTTAATAAAATGATAAAATCAAGTCAATTTTGATATCTAGAAAACAAAAATTCCTTAATCCAATCCACTATGTCACCAGTATGACTCCAAGTGTGTCTTTTTGTTAAAATTTCCATTTATCGTAGTAAATAGAATAGGTTTCCAATTGAAACACAAGAAAATGCATTCGATTTGTTTTGATACTTTAGTAAAATTATCTAGAAGAACTTTCGGATGAGTATTAATCAATAAAACTTAAATCTAATGTATAGTGTGATTTGTATGACATAATTTTTTCCTTTTTATTTAAAATTGACATTAATTTTATTAAAAAGAACATGTGACATAATGGAAACAATGAAAATGAATTCATATTATATTGATAATTTAGGAAAATGATTCATATTTCATTTTTATGATTATTAATAAAACACGCCTCAATCTGATACATGATGCGACAAGAATGACTCAATGCATTTGTTATGAGTTTAAAATTTTTATTTTATATCGAAACATGTCACTCACTAATTATAAAACCAATGTGATCTGATTGTCTTGATAATTTAGTACAGTAATTTATATGTCAGTTGTGATGTATAGAAAGTAGTATCATATCGAAATGACATATGATATGATTGATGTGACTGAAAGTGTGTATTTCCTGTTTCAATTTAAATCTTAGTAGTAATAATAAAAAGTGTCAGTATAAAAAATGATAAAACACATTTTTATTATTTTTCTATTTTAGGTATATGATTTAATTGTTATTTAAGAAATTTAGTAATCAACCCCACCTCAATCAGATGAATAGTGGGATTGGTATAACTCTATGTGTGTCTTATTTAAAATTGAAATTAATATTAGTAAAAATAAAAAGTGACATACTGAAAAATTAGAAAACATGTTCTAATTATTTTTATACTTCATGATAAAAGTCCATAAGAAATTTTTGATGTATAGGAATCAACATCACGTCGATCTAATACATAGTGTGATCGATATTTCCCAAAATGTTGATTATCAATTTAAAATGGACATTTTAGTTCAAAATGTCTAAAATCAATGAAAATTTACACTGGTTAGGAAGCATTTCCATTTCAAACTAACACATGATGTGGCCGATATGAGTAAAAGATTGTGTTTCCAGTTTCAAATGATTTTTAAAAAAACACATGTGACATAATAAAATCCATGAAAAGACATTTGGATTGTTTTTATACATTTGGACCATGATGGATATGTCATTTGTGATGTGAAGGAATCATTAGCACCTTAATCTGACTCACATTATGATCGATAATAGTACAAAATGATATTTCACATTGGGTTTATGCATTTTTATGTCGTTTATTAATAGATGTTAACTGAGGTGGTGTAGTAAATAAATTTTTGACGTCGATTAACTAAAAATGACATTATAAATTAATATATGTTATATGTTTTCACATTTTTTATTCTATAACCAATAGGGAAAATAGTTTTTCAAATTAATTATTGGATAACTGACGTGAAACAATTAACTATTATTTTTAAAATCGGTTATTGGAAAACTAATGTTAAATAAATTTTAAAAAATTAATTGGTTATTGATTCAATATCCACCACAACATTATCTAAAAATAAGAAAAAAACAGAAAATAATGTAGAAAACCAACAAAAGACACTTACATTTTGAACATTCAAATTCACAATGTACATTAAAAATAAACTAAAAATGAATTAAACCTATTAAATGATTAGTAATTTAAATTTTAAAATGTCTCAACTCTTATGCACTATATAGTTATGGGCCAACAAAAATCTAAAAAATAATACAAAAAGAATTTGACATTAATTTTCAATAAAACATACGAAATATGATGGAATGATTTATAATGAAAAATTATCTTATGTAACGTTGTAATTTTCTTAATAGAAGTTATTTCATAAATTAATAATAATTAATAATATCCACATTCATTTACATATTTTTTGTGACAATATTTCAAAGATATTTTAATTAAAAATAATATTTTAATTAAGATATCAAAAATTTAGTAATTTTAAAAGATAATTCACCATAGATTTTACAAATTTGATCTTGGAGCTCATTTTTCTTTTCATCTCTCTAAATAAATTACATGCCATTTATGAAAATAATATGAAAAAAATAAGTTTTTTTCATTATAATGTAAAAAAGTATTAAAAAAATAATACTTAAATGTTAAAAAAATTCTGAAAATGTTCTCTCACTTCACAAGTGATAGAGCATAGCTAGTACAATATCTTCTATCTTGGACAAAAACACCCAACATATAATGATGAATGATATAAAAGAAAATTTAATTTTAGTTGTTAATATGTTAAGTGATATATAATACTTTATGATAAAAAATATTTCATACTCTTCGAGATTTGGAAAAATACAGCACTGAATGATTATATTATTAAAAAATATTTCATCTATATAAACTATTATTTCAGAATCATTCATTGTACATGCTATAGGAGAAATAAATTTTAGTTCCCTAAATCCATATACATTTGTGTATTCATGCTATGTACAAGTTTAATAGAGATTCTTAATACAATATAGACATAATTATAATTTTTAAATATATTAAAGGAATGGGAAAAAATTAATCAACTTTCCTGAAAAAAAATTCATCATGTTGATGCCCAATTGATCTCCAGCTATAAAATCCATGATATCGGTTTTCAAAAGCCACACATTCATTGAATGCACAAAAATAGAAACATAAAATATAATATCATATAATCCTAATAAAAAAATTGAGTATGCTGAAAAACTACCATGAATAGTATAATATGCATGTGATGTCATGAAACAATTAATTTTTTATTGCATATACTGTATTTCATTACCTTTAATGTATTCCAATAAAAAATTAGATAAACATATAAACACAAAAATAATTAAAAATAATAATAACAAAATGAAATTAAATATAACACATATATATATATATATCGATATATAGTAATATTTTATTGTAGTCTTGATGGAAAAACTAAAAAATGACTGATAGTTTGTTCCTTTATGCTCACCTCATCTATAAGATATGTTATTTTTGTTGATCTATCTATAATATCCATTATAGTGACCCTATAATGCTCCATCTCAATCTACCAATGAATAATGGAATCACTAATATAATATAACATGTCATTTGTAACAATATTATAAATATCATAAACATATAACTAACAATAACATGGAAGCTGTAGAGGAGGGGTGTAGGGGAATGATAATAAGGAGTGGGGTTTGGAAACTCAGATGTTTGAGTAGGATAAGGGTGAGGAGTGGGATCTTCTGGTGGAGATGGAGGAGTCAGATCGACATGCCAAAACTATCCTTTCATTTCTACAAACATAGTCTCTACCAAAGCAATGATCATGTCTTCCATTATTACTTATATATCATGAACATTGGTTTCCAAATAATCTATTTATTTATAAACATTCTCTTTTGAAGAAGCCTCTGAACATGGAAGCTCTTTTTTTACTAATATGGAAACACCCCAAGGATTTTAAAATAAATTTAATATTGAATTCATGAAACACTGAGTCTCTAAAAAATACCAATTTTTTAATACATAACCTATAAACATTATTCTTCCACCTATGTGATTTGAATTTCGAAAAACTGACAGACATAGTTCCGTTCAGTAAAATATTTAATGCCTAATAAGAAAAACCTAATTTTTAGTGAATAGTAATATACCCTTATAAAACATAATATTAATATTAATATGACCCATATGAATAGAAAATAATATTATAATATTATTTTAATAAGGTTATAATAAAATGAGATCTTCATTATTTTTTCAAGGTGATATAAAAAAATTTATAGTTTTAAAATTGTTATTTTTTGAATAAATTATGATTTTAATTAAAAAATAAATTAATAATATTTAGAAAATAATTTTCAAAAAATTTAGTTCAATTTTGGATTTTACACATTCAAAAATGGTTATGGTGAATTTTTGGGATTCTTCGGAAATACTATAATTTTTCGTGATTGGTGAAATTTGATAATTTACGAAAACTTTTAATTAAGTGAATTGTTGCATCATGATTAAGTTATGGACGATTTAAATGGGAATTTATTTGAATTATCCTGAACATATTACAATTCTTAGTCACAATAATCAATACTATTTTTTTCTTGATAAAAAAATAAAATAGTGAATACGATAATCAAAAATCACTCTTCTCATCCACTATAAACCCATCCCCTCACTCCCTCTTTTCATCACTACTCTCAATCCTTGTTCCTTGTATAAATTCTACCCGACTCTCTTCCCGTGCTCCTCCCCTATGTCCATCAGCCCTTAGACTCATAAAAAAGACAAAAAACTCTCCCCAAAAGCAGCTCTCAAGAAAAATTACTTCAAGAGGTAAATTCCTCCTATCATTTCCTTAATTTCTTGTTCCTTTCTTTTTGTTTTTCATTCCTAAACTCTCTTCATCTAGATGTTATTATAACTATAGTACATTATTTACTATAAATTTGTTAATATAATTTAATAATTAATCATCGTCTCTCCTTTACCTTATTTTATACTATAAATGAAAACACTATCCTAGATGTTTTAATTTATCACATTCAATGACAATTAGTTTTCAATTTATATTAACATCATAAATTTTGGACATGAAACCATTTTTATGTTTTAAACAGATTATTATATTTTAAATATAACCCATGTAATGTTTTTTAATCTTTTTTTACAAATGGTATTAATATATAGAAAAAATTTCGTTTGTTGTGAGGAAAAATCGCCAAATAACCTAGACAAAGATCATCCAAGATTAATATAATGAATCATCTTCACTCCAAATAACCTAATGAATTTTATAACTATGTAATATTATGTATTTTTACTAATAAAATATATCATCAATTACGGAAAAACATTCTCATTATACACGTATATCCCTACATGAATATAAGTAAACAAATCATGAAAACGATGGAAGAAAATGCTCCAAAACAATGAAATTTAATCTCTTAACCCATAAAAACTCCATGAATGAATTTAATAAGGTTATAATGAATCAATTAAATGTACAGGAGTTTATAGAATCATTAATTTAGAAACCTAAATTTTATTATTCATGTCATTAATATCAAATGAGGAACACCTTCAGACTTAAGGTAAGTGTTTTCCACCTGAACCTCCATTTTCATTCGGGTTACTTTTATTATCTAGTTTCCTTAATGAAAATATTATCTTTCATTATGTAATGATAATAAATTCTATTTTAATTCTCTATATATTTTTACCAACCACAATACTTCTTTATTTTATGGGGAGTTACACATTTTAAAATGAACATTCAAAATTCATTCTAAAATACAATCCCGGTTCAAGAGAATTTTTCAAATTTTTACAAATTTTCAAGAGCTCTATATAATATTTATTTAGACACCATTTTCAATATAAAATAAGTAATATAATTGTAAAAAATAAATATTACTAAATTTCTAGTTTTATACAAATAATTTCCCAAAAAAACTCTTCTTTTCATAGTAAAAGAGTATTTAGCTCAAGAATTATCCTATGATTTTATAAGAGTATCTTCATCAGTTGCAACACTATTATTGATTCTTATATTTTATTTGAATTAATATTTTATGATTTCATATAAATTATATAATTAAATATTTTATGATTAGTTTTAATGTGTATGTTCTATCTTAAAACCTTTCACATATTTACTATGAATGGTTAGTGTTTATGCTTAATATTCAGGAAAAGTTATTTACATTTCATATTTTTGTTTCAATATGAATGGATAAGTTTTTTTATGTTTATCCCTATTAATATGAGGAATGAATTGTACTTTTTATTTTATAGGTGGGGATATCTATATCCCCTCGATGCATCAATAGGTCTCACGAGATAAATATATATTGACTTGGCTGAGGCCTTACCCATTTTTAGATATGGTTTTGGCCGAGGCCGTAATCCTTTTTAGATGTATTGGATTAGGTCTTGAAAATATGTTTCATAATGTCCTACATATAAATTTACCTCATTATGAAGATATAAATTCATAGTTCATGTTGTCATTTGACTATTTTAATACCCATTATTATGTTTTATTATTGAATTGTTTACTCATCTCATCTTCCGGCCAAAATGTATTTAAGGTTATTATTTTTAAAAGAATGTATTTTTCTATTATTCAATATGACTAATGTTTATGTTTATCGTAAATTCCATTGTATTGTTTACCCTTACTGATCATCTAAGCTCCCCTTCTTATGTTCCATTTTTTCCATGACAAAAAGAGCTATATTATGATTGACTTGTAGGGATAATCTTAGAGTGGTGGATATTCCCAATGAAAAATTTATGCAGTTTTTAATTTCAAGTTATAACATTGAACTTATGTATGTATATGGTTTTCCAAATCTACTAAACTATTAGTTCCTTTAGGGGAACACTTTCTTGTAATCTTTCTAATGCAATGTAATAATGCACTGTCTATAGTAAAATGGGGTCAGGTATTTCCAGATACACCTTTCTGGTATCCTTGTACATGACACATGTGTTTAGTATTTCCCAATGATATAGATAAAACATCATTTATACCATTACTTATAAAGATCCCCAGTGTACTCTGATCCTCAAGAGAATCATGAATGCAATATTTGAAAAAAAATGTAATGAATCACAACATATAAATTTATTCTTTAACTTCCATAAACAAATAATATAAACATCTTAAAATATTATCAGTTACAACTATTTCCTCTTATATATTTTCCCTTTTTTCTTTATGAACCTCCTCCATTTATTATGTCTAGCATGGGGGACTGGAAACCTCTGTAGACCCTGATGACTTAGCTCTGAGATTTTGACATTTTTCTTCTAGCATGCATTCTTCCAATAACATATACCCTCCCTAAGGCAAAATACAAAGGTATATATTTTTATCTATAATATCTTGATGAGATCATCTTAATTTATGTAAATTGAAAATTATGAATAAAGAAACTATTAACATAGTCATTAATATAAAAACACTTATAAGAATGTAAAATTGTACTTACAAAAAACGCTTCTTGAAATCTACTTTAAAAAAATTCTTAGATGTATATTCATATATAAATGGATATATATGACATGTATTTTCATGATTTATATAACCAAGAATAAACTATAACGTAAGGGAAAATTTTAAATCAATTCATATCCTAACAGTCAATGATAAACATCTCATCTTAACTCCTCGAGTATTAGGTATATCAGATATCATATGATAAGAAGGGGACAATAATATAATACAATAAAATTCTAAGATAAATAACATAATATAAAACAAGATTACTAAAATGGTCTCCTATAATTTTTATAATATCACTTTTTCAAAACCTCACCAATCATTAAACATAAATACAAACTTTTCTTTTATCCTCTACTGATAAAAATGTCTTGATTGTATTGAATTTTTACCTCATGGAATATCATTAATAAGAAATTATATTTGTATCCTCTGTTCCTGGCTATGGGAAACTGATAATTTTAGTAAAGGTGTGGTGCCACATTTACCAACCCTCAACTCTTTTTCCCCTGTGTAAGTATATGTCTGATGTAATAAAGGATGAGTATTTTCATCAACAGGATCATGTGTGTGTCCTATGTATATGTACGAATATGATAATCTCCATAAATATGTTTTGGATCATAGGATTGATCAATAATTATCCTACAAAATAATGAAACATCAATTTGTACAAAATTATACAAATCCAACAATTACATAAAAAAATAAATAAACAATTAATAATTATCAAAAAAAATTAAACTAAGTACCATATTTATATTAATAATTGTTATAGTTAACTAAAATGATAACATTATTAATTAGGTATGAAATGACATAAATGAATGAAAAATACCCAATATTAATGAGAGATGAAATGGAATAGTAAAAATTCACCAACCTGATATATCATTTATAAACAAAAATATATTCTTTATAATATGATCATATATAATATATTTTTTTTATTTAAAAAGATAAATTTAAAATAATTTGTTTTTAACAAAATCAATTAATATATAAGATACATAAGTGAACACATGGAAAACGAGACAAAACTAAAATTATATAAACAAACAATTTAACTTATTCGTTATAATATTTGTTTTAATAATGAAAATATAATTAAAATATATAGATTATGAAATTTAAAAAATTAAACCATAATTAAACATATGTTACCTGTAATATTAGGAATTTATTAAATTTTTCTCCCATATTCAATCATCATGATCATTTTGTATGGCACAAACCATATCTATGACATGTTCATCAATATTATTTTCTAGTCATTCCATGGAAGTAGGGATCTAACATAAATTAGTACCTTAGTCATGTTTATCATTATCAATATACTATTTTTTCCTATACAACAATAGACCACTATATATCAGATTGATCAAAAACATAATTTTTTTAATGTGTTTCCACATTAAAATGTTTATTTTTTGAAATCTAATTTTTTCAGATTAACTAGTGTCATTCCAAAATCATCGTGTCAGACAGAATTTTTATTGATTAAATATTTTCTCTTAAATAATATAATTTAAAATTTAATTTAATCATTGTACCAAATTTATTCAGTGACACCATAATATACAATCAATGCGAAGACTGTGTTTTTTTTGTATTTGGAACTCAAAAAATGCATTACTTCTATAAACACCAACACACTACTATTCTAAACCACTCATCTTTTGTTTAAATCATTCGTATGAAAAGTTTAACCATTAATGTCATACCTTGACCATGTTATCAAAGTTAAACATGGAATTTACCCTAACCATATCAATGTTTCTGATTCATCTGGTTTATCAATAATGGTTTCTTTAAATTAGGGAAAGAATGTTTTTTTGTGCTCATAAAAAATCCACATATCTCTCTTCTTTGGATAAATTTGATTAAACACATTAATATGCAATGTTATATTTTCTTGAGCATCAACTTTGTAATCCATGATTTATAAATATACCTTCTTTAAGAGTTCATCAGTCAAAGATTTTACTTTAAATCCATGAATCCTCTTTCCCTGATAATTAATGTATTCATTGAGAGATGTAAGAAAACCAATGTTCTGCACATCAAAAAAATATCTTGTACAAATCTCTGCAACCTCATTAGAAATATATTTCTGAATAATTGATGCTTTAAATAAACATTTATTCCTAACATACACCTCTAATATATTCATATTCCTTTCAAATGGATACCTCCAAAATAGATATAAATGTCCACAGTGATTTATTTCTCACCCAAAATGAACCACTGTATACACCACGATAAAAAAACATAGAGAGAAATATATTTGCAATAGAATAATTATAAAAACCACTTTTCTACAAAGTGTTAAATGAATTTGACTCAATAAACTTATTAAAAATTGAGTTAAAAAATAAGACACCTATATTACAGTTATTCTGAAATGGGTGGGAAATATTCCCCACAATGCAACTAGTAGGAGTCGTTGCATCATGACATGACAATAATGATATTTCTTACCAGTCAACATTATATATTTTGAAGACACAATTTTATTACATTTGAAGAATATCCATGTGGAACATTGATATCATCAAGAAATTGAAAAAACTAATTTTCTCCATGTTAGATAAGTTTTGACATGTTGGGGTAGAAATGTTTACCTACTATTATGTGTGGGAGATAACTACAAATGTATTCCCATTGAGAGTAAATCCATTCTTGAATTCAACCCTTCTTTATTATTTAATTTAACATATAACAATTTTATAAAAAAATATTCATATATATTCTTATCCATGTGTAATAAATCAATTTTTCGTTTCACCTTATGATATCTATAATATGTAAGCTCAAAAAATATTGACTGTTTCTTTCAAATATTTCAATCATTACGAGATTTATGTGTCTTTCTGAATGTTGCTTGAATTTTTTTAACCTCTCAAAATTATGATCAATAGATAAATATTTTGGAGTAATATCAATTTCATATGTACTATAAAAAGATTTTTTCAATCTTATATAAGACTAATCCAAGGGAAAAAACTTTTTATGACCCATGTATATTGTTTTTCACCCATGATGTTGTTGATAGTATGATGTTAGCTACTCAAACATTTGAAAACATTTAAACCCCTTAACACTATATCTAGAAAAGATTACATATGATGGTATGTCATTTATTGTGAACAACATCATTTCTTATAGTTGAAAATATTCCATTTTATAAGATTTAAACACCCTCATAACTTCCTACCATTACAGTTTAAAATCATGAATTAAATGAGATAAAAAAAGTTTCAATATCATTTCTGGGCTATTTTGGTCCACATATCATTAAAATCAACATGACATATATTTTCATTATAAAAAATTCATGATAAAATCTTTAAATTACAAATAAAATAGTCCATGAACAATGTGTTCTACTAAAGATTCTATATGGATTCATTACATTTCTACACAATAAAAGAATAAGATTTATAACTTTATTTCTGAATATAAGAAAATTGTTATCAATTTTATTCCACTATGTACAATCATCTAGATGACATATTTTTTAATCACATATCAACTCATCATCATTCTATCTTAATATTTTCTACATCTTGTGAATTATAATATAAATGTTTCAAATGAAGAATTATAGGAAGATTCCAAAATTCATTGGTAGGGGTCTTTGTATCTTCTAAATGAGTCTGTGAATTTTTGTTCAACTTCTACTGTGATATCCCACATTTAGGACACTTTGAGAAAAATTCATATTCTTTCCTATATAGTGCACATTTATTCTGGTAGACATGTATTTTATTGTACCACAATCTCATTAGGGATAATATAATCCATGCATTATAATGTGAATTTGAATGATTGTTGTCTTTTGGAATATTTTCTTTTAATAATTGTAGTATATCTATAAAACTTTTATCACTCCAACCATGTTTTTCATTCAGGTTAATCAATCTTAAAAATGTTGATAAAACCATATATTCCATACAACCTGGATACAATGGGTTTTAATCATCACCATATATAAACTCAATTTTATGATGTTTCAAAACTGCCTCTACTTCAGTATCATGAATCATTTCACCAAGTTGATTAGATTGATCATCTTAAAGAGCACCATCATCAATAAATCTAAAATTAATCTTTGTTTCCCCATGATAAATTTAAGAGTTGTTAATCAAATTAAATCCACGAAAAATTAAATGATTTTTGATCCTTATGCTTTCCAACTTTTTCAAATTTAAATATTTCACGAATGGAAAAAATAACATTTTTCTGTTCGGAACATTCAATTTATAAAATTCTAAAAATCCATTAACACATTTCTAGTATTTGATTTTTATTTAGGGTGAAATAATCCAACATCAATTAATTATTTTCTATAACAAAAATCCCATGATAAATATCAAAAACAAAAGGGAGTAACTAATAAAATTTTGATATTAGAAATGACATTGAAAAATATAGAAAACCATTAATGAAAACATTAGATGAAAAATATAAAATTTTTAATAGAAAATTTATTCATGCAAATAGAATTATAAATTAAATTCTATTAAAAATATCTCAATTAAAAATAAATGAATATAACATTATAAAATTACAAAATCATATATACAATTATATCTAAAAAGGAATATCCATAAAATTATATATATAATAAGAACAAATAATTCATAGTTGGTTATTTATATAAATAAAAAAAAATTTCTCTTTTCTGATTAATAGTATATTGAAATCCAAAATTGAGTCATAGTTTAAAAAAATGTCACATTTAACCATGCTTCGGTGATTTCATATGGTACATACTATTCTCTAACAAGGTACCCAGTTGGTATGATACTTTAAAACGTATATACATCACCCATTCATCCCTTTTCAATTCCATTGTGTACCATTGAGAGACATGAACATGCATAAAAACAACACTGAAATATGATCATATTCCCAAACTTCTCATATGAGTCCCATTTTTCAAATCACCATTACTTCTTATACAAGTACTTCAATAAAAATAAATTTATTAATTTGAAATGACTCTCCCCATTATAAATTTCACACTCTAGGTATTCTCTTAAATAAGAAGTATTTATGATGATCCCCTTACTCTTGATAAACCATTTGAAAAGTTTTTCACTACTAATTACCAATTTTAAACTCCCATCTAGTTCTTAACATAAACTGAAATTCTATTCTACAATAAATGCATTCCATCACTCAAAAAAATCTATTAGAAAACCAATTACAAAACCCATCTCATGGTTTACAGTTAAATAAAAAGTATTTTTTAACTCTTTCGTTTCCCAAAATTATCAAAAAGAAATGAACCCTATGTGATATCAAAACTAATTAATTTAAAACCAAAATCATTAACCTGAATAAAAATTTTTAAATAATGAACATCAACCTATCTTTTCTCCTAAGTAAAAACCTTATCATAATATATTATATAAAATAATTTTAATTTAATCCAAACAAGGAAAAATATATTTAATGAGAACAACTAATGAACACTAAAAAATAAACCAGGAACAACTAATTAACACATTATAAAAGATATTCAACCCTTTATAAAAATAGATAAAGATGAGAAGATATATAATCAAACACACAATAGTGAATCTACAAAAAACAAGTGTATGAAGATAATAATTAAATAATGAAATCCACATAATCGAATAATCATCAGTTATAGATTCCAAACACAAAAACAATTGAAAATAGATAAACAAAGATGTGTGAAACTTACATCAGATCTATCATTGATGAATAAATCATGTCTAATGAAATTTGACGCATTAATAAGATCATACTGTGATATTTGGACTCCAGATCAATGAAATGATGGATTTATGGCTTAGGAGATAGAGAAACGAGACATGTGTCGTGATAATGGATAACTACGTAACGAACCCTCCTTCGATTCATATTTTTTTTAAAAAAATAACGTCAAATTTATTTTAACCAACATGAAAATATAATTTTTCATGCAAGTAATAATATAACCGACATTTACAAATTTCTGTTTCACATCAGTTCTATCATTTAATAAATGTAAAAGAGAGAAAATATCCATTTTGTAACATATGTTATATAAAAAACAATGTGGAAAACGCAATTTCGATGTCGGTTAATGGAAAACCGATAAAAAATTAAATATTCCTAGATTTTCACATTGATTTTAAATAACTAATGTGAAAACTATGATTTTATAAATAGAATTTCAACTAGTGCGGTATAATTCCAAGTGTGTCTATTTATTTAAAATTGACAATAATTTTAATAAAAACAACTATTGACATAATGAAAACGATGAAAATTGTATTCAAATTTTTTTAATAATTAATAAAAATGATCCTTATGTCCTTTGTGATGTGTAAGAATAAATAGAACCTCAATATAATGCAGAGTGTGACTGGTATAACTCCAACTGTGTCTTTTTATATAAAATTGACATTAATTTTCTTAAATAGAACAAGTGACATACTAAAAAATGACAAACATATTGAGATTATTTTGATAATTTATGAAAATGATCTATAATTAATTTGTGATGAGTAAGAATCAACAAAACAACAATTTGATGCACTGTGTGACTCGTATGACTCAAAATATCTATTATCAGTTTAAAATTAACATTTGAGTTCAAAATATATCACTCACTAAATATTAAGAAAATAGACTCTAATTGTCTTAAAAATTTAAGAAAACGATTCATATGTTAGATTTGATGTGTTGGAAGATATCTCACATCAAACCAACACATGTTGTGACATATATGATTCAATGTGTGTTTATCTAGTTTCATATGTCATTTTAATAAAAAAATAATTGCGACATACTAAAAACCATGAAAATTCATTTTTATAATTTTTATATTTTAGTAAAAAAAATCATAGGTCATTTGTGATGTAACATCGTGGCCCAGATAACCACTAAGATGGTGTTCGGGCTGGTGGGTCCGATGACCTCAAGCTCATTTCCCTAAACTCTATAGGCAACTTACTAGCAGTGAGGTCCTAGGGTATGTCCATGGGGAGATTATTCACTTATATATTAATGTATTCACAACCATTACAAATATATAATAAATAATAAAAGCAAACAAATAACAAACAGTAGCAGAAATAGTAATAAATAATTGACCAAGCAACATAAGATAATAATTAACAATTTAATAAAAGTATCCAATTCCCAATTATACAATAAAAATGAATGCATGTAAAGGTGATGATATATAATTTAATGCAGTAAATAAAATAGTATGCTTTCCAACATAGTAAAATAATAAATAGAGGATATAAATCCCCATAGGTGATCTATATGAGCATACTGAGCACAAACTTGGTTCTTTTCCCCTAACTCCCGAGTATAAGAAATACATCGGTAAACATAGATGCTTCAATTACAAGGTCTAATCGGGTACCGAGGGTACTCTTGGGGGGTATGACATGTAAATATTAGTAGGTCTGCACCCACAGTCTCTATCCCAATCTAGATAATACAATATAAATTAAGAATTGTGCCATATATAATAAATGAAAAGTTATATGAAATTAATAATAACCACTTGGTCTGGGTTCCAAGCAGACCCCTATCCCATACCTCCTTCATTGGCCTAAGACGAAGATTTTAGAAGATGTACCTATGCCTGGATAATATGAGTTTGAGTGCCAAAAGTAACTGTGAAACTCGAATAGGTTCACCCAAATCTGGTTCCTTGGATTGGGGTCCAATTCCCATGTCCTCACATAAGTATAATAATAATAAATAGAGAAATGGCATAAGTACATTCTCTAATATAAATACAAGAAACAAGTATATCATAAGAAATTTACCCAAGAAATAAATTAATGGAGTTAAATCAATCCATCAAATCTTGTAGCGGAGTCTAAGCTCATCCCTTAGGTATCTCTATGGTATATCCACTGAAAATATATAATGCCACCATGCCCATCCAAGGTGATTATTTCAAAGGTCCAAGTATTGGTTATGGTATGATAACCATGATCTTGTCCTGGGTATCATAAGTAATGGACCAAGTAACACATGAAGCTTGGTTTAGCCATGTTACCAACAGGTCTATCCTCATTTTCCCCTTAGGTAACTAGTATCACCCAATAATAAAATATAACTCTTGGGGGAGACCTTTTCTGGAGATCCTAAAACACCACTTCCTCGACCCATCATGTTATAACAACCTGAGTACGATAGTCGGTCTGTGATTCATTAATATAGAACTCATGTTCTCACCCAACCTGTATCAAGTAAACCATAGTTTCCATGGAACATTTCAAGGAAATTATCAATACCTAAATCACATGGAATACATATACATAAATCATTCTATCAATAAATCATCATGATTCACAATCTATTCAAGCTATCAAGTAAAACAATCCAACCCTTCAACATGGTATAAGTAATTTACCATAAAAGTAACTGAAGTATCTATGACATATCACTAAGTAATATGAAATAAATATAATAAAGGTTCAAGAAAGAGGCTTAGAAACAAGGAATATGCTCTATAATTGAAATGAAATTGAATCCATATAGAAGTAGCATGCCTTTAATCATATTTTAGGACAAAATTTCTGGGTCTCAAGCTATCAATATTTAGTTTATACAATGAGAAAAGACTACTTCAGCATAACAAAAAAAGAATACACCAGAATTTTGAATGGGAATAAGCCACAATGAAATTTAATATAATCCCATGAAATTAGCAAAGAGGTGAGAAACATTATGTGGAATGAAGAAAAAGGTTTACAACCAACTTTATAGGAATTTTGTATTCGAGTTATAAGTAATCCAATGTGAAGAATCCGTCATATATAAGACATTCACATGAGTTTACAAGTGTGGAGTAATGCTCAATGGTCACCATCCTATCTAACCATTATCCTTAATTAAAATTAATAATGTAAGGTATTTAATCAAAAAAAAGTATCATGTGGTGATTTCTCATTTAAGGCATGATCATTTAGGTATATTTAGGATAACATGCCCAAGGGGTAGCCAAGTGGAAAGGAAAACACCCCAAACCTGTCTCTCTATAAGCGAAGGTCACAAAACAAATGATAGAGGAAATCATAAAATTTAATACAATTAAAACAATTCATTATGGATAAATCATTTATTCAAGGAATTCTATTTTGTATGACCCATCCTACTCAAGTTCAGTCTCACTCAATTTTCCTAAACATGGAAAATTTATTTTACGATACAAGTTTTAAAGGGTTCATGTTAGCTACCATAAAGGGATGCTACCCTCTTTCACAAGTCATCTTAACCATCATATTTACTATAACAATTTCAATTAACTCATTGAAACATAACTCCTATATTATAGGGCCCATGTGTAAGGGATAGGTGTTAGGGAAGCATGTGTGTGCCCACATGGGTATATGAGACAAAAAGGGACCAAGCCCCTTAACATGACTTTTTAACTATTATAACCAAAGAAAAATCATAAGTAACCACCCAAATAAATAATCCAAGAAAACATAAAATTCTAGACACTACATTTCTATCTTGAAGGAAGTGCACCTCCATTGGAGGGGTTTTATTATAATATCATGACATTTTATATTTAACCCTCAATCAACACATTTAAACATTTCATTAACTTCAACAATGATTGAAATTTATAATAAACTACCATTCATGGAAAATAATTTAAATAAGAGTGAAGAGAATGTGAAATTATTTAATTAATATATTAATAATTTAATAGGGCAAGGAAAAGGGATCATACCTCAAAGGAGAACAAGCTAACACATCGGTCCTTAATGCTTCCTAACTCAAAGTTTGTAATCCCCCCCACTAAACATATGTACCTTCACATACATATAAAGACACATATCCCCTATGAACACACCTACATGTCCATGGACATATGAATGGGGGTCCTTATATATATGCTTATATACATATACATGTATCAACACACCTAAGAATAAATTTCCATATATATACATAGAAACACCTAGCCCCATATATTTATATTCACTGACATGGATCCATATACACATAATTGGGGAACCTACATACACATATATATATACCGATGCATACATAGATTAGATTCCTTAGACCAGGTGACCCAAAACCATATAGTTGGGACTAATGTACTACCAATTAGTTAAAATGAAGTCAACAACACTCAAAATACCCTAATAATAGAGTTTTTAAAAAATAAGAAGAAGTAAAACCCTACCCCAAAACATTTATAATGAACAGAAACACCTCAAACAACCACACCTTCGGCGATAGTTTTTAGAACACACATGAACATACCACATGATACAATTTTCAATCCCTAAGAATAGAGAAGATTTTTTTTTGGTCTTCCATAATCCTTGTGTTTAGCCAAACCTATATGGGTGATGGATAGGCTGAACCGAAGCTAGAAATAGGGAGGAGAAGAAAAGAGAGATCCTACATTGATGATTTGGATGATGAATGCAAATAAATCCGAGCATATTGAAGATAGTAGAGGAGGTCATATGATGGGGGTCATTGCGGATCAAAGAGGAACCCCCTAGGGTGATACTTTATTATTTTTAGGGGGAATGGAGGATGATATACCCTCATTCGGTTTTCGTTAAAACCTAACTGATAATAATATTAATCACAATCACAATAATAATAAAAATAAAAATAATATCATTATCATTATTATTAAATCATTGATTAATTTTTATTACATTACATTTCATCTAAATTAATTTATTTAATTTTTTGAAAAAGAACACATCATAAGGCCTCAATTCATATAATTAAGTTTTGAATCTATGTTTAAAAAAATAGCCCATCAAGTAAATCAAAAAGTTCAAAATTGTTTGCTATTTTAGTTTGGTTCAAAACACATATCATTACATGTGATGTGTTTTAATCAGTCACACCTGAATCTGATGCACAATATGTCCTATATAATTCTAATTTTGTCTATTTATTTAAAATTGACAATAATTTTATTTGAAAGAAAAATTGACATACTGAATACCGACCAATGCATTTGGATTGTTTTGATAATTTTGGACAAAGATCCACAGGTCATTTTTGACATATAGGGATCAACTATACCTCAATATGGTACATAATGTGACTGATATAACTCCAAGTGTGTATTTTTATTTAAAATTGACATTAATTTTAGTAAAAAGAATAAGTAACACCCTGAAAACCAAGATTAACTTTTCATATTATTTTTATATTTTAGGAAAATGATTTATACGACATTTGTGATTTGTATGAATCAACTAAAGCTCAATATGACACACGGTGTGACTGATATGACACAAACTATGTATTTTTATATAAAAATATCATTAATTTTAGTAAAAGGTACATGTGACATAGTAAAAAATTATAAAAAAGTTTAGGACTATTTCTATTCTTTAGAAAAATGATCCATTAATATTTTGTGACCAATATAAATCAATCTCACGTCACTCTGACCCACAGTGTGACCTGTATGACTCAATGTTTCCATTATAAAAATAAAATTGGCACTTTAGATCAAAACATGTGTAACTAATTGAATACCGACCAAACATGCTCTTATTTTCTTAATAATTTAGTATCATGATTCATAAAACATTTGGGATGTGTAGGAGGCATTCTCATGTCAAACCGATACACAATGTGACCCGTATGACTCAAAATTTTTGTTTCTAGTTGGAAATGACATATTTGTAAAAAAACAAAAGTGGCATACTAAAAACTGCAAAAACACTTTTATATGGTTTTGATACTTTAGGACATCGTTCCATTCGTAATTTATGATGTCTATGAATCATTATCATCTAAATATGACACATGGTTTTATTCATATTACAAAAAGTGAGTATTTATTTTAAATTAACATTAATTTTAGTAAAAATAACTTGTGATATACTCAAAACTCTGAAAATGAATTCATATTGTTTTGATACTTTAGAAAAATGATCCATAACTCAATAGTGAAATGTAGGAGTTAACCACACTCAATATGATGCATTTAGTGAATTTTATAACTCAAAGTGTGTATTTTTAATTAAAATCTACATTTTATTAAAGTATTCTTTTATATTAATGTTTAATTTATTTCATTATAGTATTACTAATATGATATTTATTTTTTTATATAGGTGGATTATTATTTATGGGGTGAGGATATTAATTTAGTAACTGATACCTTGAAAAAAAATTTGATAGTGGGTCATGGGTTTAAAAGAGGATGAAACCTTAATTTTTGAAAATGTTTGTCGATAGTAATTGTAATTGTAATTATAAAAAATATTGTTTGAAATTTATATAGTAGATATTTTTTATATTCATGATTTAATATCTATTTAAATTGAATAATATATATTTTTTATACAAGTTATAGGTATTTACTGTAGTGTGTGGTAAAAAAACACTGCACTGCTGTAGTTTGGTCCATTATCTTTTCTATTTCTAGCATGGATAAAGGGGATCATTTATGAGTTATTTTATAATGCTGGCAAAGAGGACCCCCTAACAATACTGAGGAAAAAATGATTTTATATCATTGTTAAAGGCTTTTTTCATACTATTAAAGGGACAACAGATTGGATCCCCAGCAGCGGTGACTGTTTTGACACATGCCTGTCGTGGGGCGCGGACAAAAACAATTATGTTTTTCCTAGTGCAGCACAGTGGCTGACTAGGGTCATCTCTCTTGAGGAGCCTTTAAATTTGGATCACTTACTTTATCCTAATTCACCGAAACTACTTGTTTTTGTTGTTTTCTATCTATATGAAATAGATAACAATATTTTTTATGTTTTTATTAATTAAAAATATAAACTATCATGCAATGCAAACAAAATGAGTTGATGAAGAAAGAACTTGGTTTTGGGGTTAAGTCTTGGATTCAATCATTATTTTTCCTTATATTTTTTATTTTAGTTTGATAATACAAATATGAAATCTTGTGTTTGAATCAATACTTTTTTCCAGAATAGAAATATTTTAAGTTACATGTGATTGGGGGTCCTCACCCAATCGGGGATATTCACCTCACAAATGCATGCAACTCAAATCAACCACAAAAATAAAATAAACATTAAAGAAAATTCATGAACACCATGACCTCCCCCTGAGCCAAGTCTTAGGGTTATCCTCTAATTTCCAAGAGTAAGAGATCACAATAGTGAATGGATGTAGGAAGATAGAGATATTGCGAGAGAGAGAGAAGTAAAAGAAGAAAAATGGATAGAGAAACACAGATGAATGGATTAATTGAAAACAAATTCAAATTATAAATGAAAATTAAAACTAAAATAAAAATAAAATAAGAACAATAAATAAGGGGGGAAGAGATGATAAGCAGCGGCTCGTGCCCCTGTGAGATCCCTCCTTGGATTTGGGTGTTGAGCTGATTATTTTGGAAGGAGGGGATGGCCTCCATTTATAGGCAGTATTCTGTCCTCCGACGGTATGCACGTTTTGATCTAATAAATAGTCGATTCATGTGTGTAACCCTTCTACAATGTTGTTGATAAATGTGTTGGTCGTTATCCACCAAAATTTCAGAGCATTTGGACTCCGGATGAATGAGTTATGAATTTTTCTTTGAAGGATTCTATTTCTGGATGAAGCTTCTAGGGAGGTTCCTCCAAAGGTATGTCATTCCATGTCTGCCTTAATGACTTCAAAACTCCACAAAATTTGGTGTAGAGCGGGCCCACTCTATCATAGTTCTATACCAGGTAGAATCACCTCATTTGGATATGCGTCTGCCGAGTTTTGATTCCATTACAGTGGGGTGGTCCACGTTGTCCACCCTGAAAAATGTCAAATTCAATGAATTTTTAGAACCACTAGATGGCCAAATCAGCTACTAGTCTAGAAGACAAAGATGAAGGAAATAAAATCAGTATTCTAATAAATTTATATTCACTGAATTTGAAATTATACTTTTTATGAAATGAAAAAAATACCCTTGTGTTAAAAATCTGTCAAAAAATCCAGAATTATGCTCATTTTCATTCTAAAACTCAAATTACCCCTTATTTTAATAAAACAATGAAATATATGTGTTTTATCATCTAAAATATTAAAACTAATCATTATTTGATAAAAAATATGCAAGTAAATATTCTTTTTCAATTACCCCCACACATAAACCATGCTTGTCCTCAAGCATAAAATCTCAACATAAAAATCAGAGGACACCAATGTAACCAATATTAAAATTCTAATGCAATAAAATCAAAAAAAATTAAATGTAAAATAAAACGTTCAAATATCTGCATAAAATATCAATTCAACTTCCTATTTTTCAAAGAAACAAATAATTCACATATTTTACGTTTCCCCTTTGAAAATTGATGGAACTTATCCTTTCATACATTCAAGCTCCTTGATTCATCATTATTAAATATGCCAAGTCATGATTTACCTCACTTTTGATTATTTTCTCTCATCACTCTTGATAAAATTCATGTAGAGTTATTCTCATATCATGATAACATGTTCCTTATCCATAGGTTTGTAAATGAACTACTTTCTCCACTTTGTAAAGAAAAAAGACACATAAAATCATAAGGACTTGCAATAAAGGTTCAAATGACTCAGAGGCTTATGGTTGGTAGGATTTGAGGCTTTAAAATTTTAGGCTCAAGGAGGAGGTTAATATCTTAAGTACAATACATGATATCAAAAGAAATAGTGTAATGATATTCTCCCCTTAAAAGTAGCAACACCCACTTCCCTAAACTCAAAGTGAAGGTTATGATAAAATTATGCATAATGAATGATTTGTGCATACTCTTGTTTTTTTATTTTGTACTTTTTTTCATTTTTCGAAAGTTATGATTAGATAAAACCTCACATCCATCACCTAACCACATAAGATCACAAGATCGTCAATCTGGAAAATGGTGATTTTTTGTTCTCCCAAATCAAAACCCATTTTTCTATATATATATTTTTTCTTTTTGATATTTTGTTCATTTTTTTTAATTCAAGAGGGGAAAACAAGAAAGTATGATGAATGATTTCAAAACCATTTACAATTCCATCAATAACACCCCCACACATCTCTCTCACAATATGTTTCATCCCTTAAACCATGATTCCCTTTACCCCCACACTTCATCTTTAAAATATCATACATATAAAAAGAGTTGGGTAGGAATGGATAAAAATGGCTTGAAACATGGATCATCCCTATAAAGGTCATTCAAGGTCTCTATGGGCTAAACGAAGGATTGATGTAAAGGTGGTATTTTAAGGAAATGTAGCTTTTCAAAGGATGCATCATTCATTTTAAATGTGTTTTTGCATAGTCATAGCATTGACATGTTTCAATACATGTTATGGTCAGTTACATGTCCCCTGATCTCTCAAGAAGTATACTCAAGAATAAATAGGAATTACTTGGTCTAGAAATCCTCTCGGGAATGGGAAATATAACATTGGACAATCACCCATGTCATGAATAATAATAATAAATAAATTCACATAAATTTCATTAATCCAAAGCATGAAATATGGTTGAGTAATATCATTTACAAGAATTATTTAATTACTTAAAATCATGAATCATCATTTCAATATCTAAGCTTCATATTTAAAAATTCAATTCTTTATTTGAATAATTTAATCATATAATCATTGAAATATAAAACATGGAATCACTAGGTTCCTAAGAAACACATGTCTCATAGATTAGACATGTAAAACATTAATTCAAGTGTGGGAATGCAATTTTATCTTTAAATCTCAAAACATGTTGTGGACTAAAATGTGGAGAGTTTAAAAGATAAAACACTAAAATTGAACACCATTTTTCCATGAAAATTGGTCCTTCCAATTCATTTTTTGGGGATACCTTCCACTATTATTAACCTATAAAAGAAAACAACTCAATTAAGCATAAGGATCATATCATTTAAGCTCAAAAAAACATAATGGAGGGGTATGCATGCTAGACTACTTACTAAGATAAAATAAATTGAAATCTAATTTTCTAAAAAGAAAGTAAAGATAAATCTTGGTATGATCCCCCATGTGGGCCCTGAATTTTTACTACCACCAGAGGGTAGTACCAGATGTTATCCAAAGTCCGATGGTTGATGAAGCATCATTGATTTAAACCAACACATGTGGCTTGTCCCAGCTTGTGATTCATCCTTCCGAGTGAATAATGATACATGGATAGAGTATTCCAGATCCCCCCCTTCACAATGATTCATAGCTTGCATGGTGGGGGTAGGATGATGTATGGACCATCATCCTTCTTCTTGGTTGCTACTTGTACAACCTCTTCTTCTCTATCCAGTGGTTTTTCAAGGTATGCTCCATTAAAAGAATAGTCAATGGGAAAGATAGAGTGTAAATATATTTGAATAAATTTAAACACAACGTATCAAGATCATTTTCTTGCCCAAAAAAGTATGCCTCTTTTGTCCTAGTCTCATTAAGAAAAATCCACTAGCATCTCTTCACGAGATTCCTTCAATAAAAATTCAACTTGTCCAGGGAGCTCCATATGTTCCTCAGTAGGTGCACATCCAGGTTCTTCGTCATCCTCCAAGGCATAGCTGAGATTGTCTGAATCTAAATAATCAAAATCATAATGAGTGATGTAGAATTAAGATTCAATAGAATTAGAATATATAGGGTCAAATAATGGTTCAAATCCCTGAGTCGGTTTAGCCTCAATCTATGTCTCAATGGTAAGTGCCTCTTGGAGTAGACTATTTGAGGATGGAGGCAGGTAGTTTGGCTCCTCCATCTTAAATTAAAATTCCACCACATGGGGGGTTTCTTCCTTCAGTGCTTCTGGAATTTCTTCCTTGTATTGTATGTGGAGATCTGGTAGTTCCTCACATTTAATCAAAAAATCATCAAATCCTTCTTGATCTCCCACTTATAGCTCAGTAGGTAAGTCTTCATTCCTTTCTGACTCAGGTTCTTGATCCTGCTCTAGGTTGGGTTGCTTCATTAATTCACGAACATAGTCAAATTCTCTTTCAGCTTTTCTCGTCAGTTGTTCAATTTTTTCTCTAAGTTCTATCACCTATGTCCTTCTAAAATCATCATCTTCTTCTTGTTATTGTTGCACCTTTGAGTAATTTTTAGTCCCTGCATAATAATAATCTTCTAAATTCATTATGGAAAGATTTTTTTTTGTTATTTTTAATTTTATAAAAAGAAATTAAATATATCTAAGATATGAAAATAGAGTAGGTAAATATACAATTGATTGGCTCCCCGGTAGTGGTTCCAGTTTTGATGCACGCCTGTCGTGGGGCGTAGACAAAAACAATTATATTTTTCCTAGTAAAGCACAGTGGCTGACCATGGCCGTCACTCTTGAGGATACTTTCAATTTGGTTAACTTAATTTATCCTAATTCACCTAAAATAATTGTTTTTTTATATTTAAATGAAATAGATAATAATATTTTTTTTTGTTTTTTATTATTTAAAAATACGAACTATCTTGCAATGCAAACAAAATGAGTTGATGAAGAAAGAACATGGTTTTGGGGTTCAGTCTTGGATTCAATCATTATTTTCCTTTATGTTTTTTATTTTTGTTTGATAATCCAAATATGAAATCTAATGTTTGAATCACTACTCTTTTTCAGAATAAAAATAGTTTATGTTACATGTCATTGGGGGTTGTCAACCAATTGGGGACATTCACCTCACCAATGAATACAACTCAAATCTACCACAAACATAAAATAAACTTTAATGAAAATTCATGAACACCATGACATTCCCTCAAGCCATGTCTCGGGCTTAGCCTCTCATTTTTGGGAGTAAGAGATCACAATGGTGGATGGATGTAGGAATATAGAGAGATTGAGAGAGAGATACAGAAATAAAAGAATAAAAGTGGATGGAGAAACACAGATGCATGGATTAATTGAAAAGAAATTAAAATTAAAAATGAAAATTAAAAAGAAAATAAAAATAAAATAAGAAGAATAAATTTGGGGGGAAGAGAGGAGAAGTAGCCGCCCATTCCTCGGTGGGATCCCTCTTTGGCTTTGGGTGTCGAGCTGATGATTTTGGAAGGAGGGGAGGGCCTCCTTTTAGAGGCATTATTCTTTCCTCCGAATGTTTGCGCGTTTTTAATCTAATAAATGGCCTACACACATGTGGACCCCTTCTTCAATGTTGTTAATAAATGTGTTGGCCATTTACCACCAACATTTCAGAGCATTTGGACACCGGATGAATGAGTTATTAATTTTTCATTGAAGACTTCTGTTTCTGGAAGAAGCTTCCCGGAAGGTTCCTCCAAAGGTATGTCATTCCATGGCTGCCTTAATGACTTCATAACTCCACAAACAATGTTGTAGAGCTGACCCTCTCTGTCCTAATTCTATCCCAGTTATAATCACCTCATTTGGATACGATTAGGCCGAGTTTTGGTTTCGTTACACTGTGGTGGTCCACAATGTCTGCCCGAAAAAATGTCAAAATACAATGAATTTTTAGAACCACTAGAAGGAAGAATCAGATCCTGGTCCAGAAGACGAAGATGAAGGAACTAAAATCAGGATTCTAGTAAAATTATATTCACTGAATTTGAAATTATATTTTTTATGTAATGAAAAAATACCCTTTTGTTAAAAATTGGTCCAAAAATCCAGAATTATGCACTTTTCACAATTTTGATCATTTTCATTCTAAAACTCAAATTACCAATTATTTTAATAAAACAATTAAATACATGGGTTTTATCATATAAAAACATTAAAAAATACTCATTATTTGATAGAAAAATATGCACGTAAATTTGCTCTGTCAAATACCCCCACACTTAAACTATGCTTGTCCTCAAGCATAAAATCTCAAAATGGAAATCAGAGGACACCAATGTTACCAATATTAAAATTCCAATTCAAAAAAATCAAACAATTTTAAATGTAAAATCAAACATTAAAGTATCTACATAAAATATCAATTTAACTTCCCATTTTTCAAAGAAACAAATAATCCACCTATTTTACTTTTCCTTTTTTAATTCAAGATCCTTGATTCATCATTATTAAACATGCCAAGTCATGATTTACCTCTCTTTTGATTCTTTTATCTCATCAGTCATGATAAAAATCATGTAGAGTTATGCTTATATCATGAGAACATTCTCTTTATCCATAGGCTTGTAAATGAACTACTTTCTCCACATTGTAAAGACAAAAGACAGATAAAATCGTAAGGACTTGCAATAAAGGTTCAAATGACTCTGTGGCTTTAGGTTGGTCAGATTTGATGATTTAAAATTTAAGGCTCAAGGAGGAGGTTAATATCTTAATTACAATTAATGATATAAAAAGAAATATTGTAACGAAATTATACCGTTGAAAGTAGCAACACCCACTTCCCAAAAATTCAATATAAAGGTTATGATCAAATTATGCATAATGAATTATTTTTTCACCCTATTGGTTCTTTATATTGTACTTTTTTTCATTTTTTGAAAGTTATGATTATATAAAACCTCACATCTATCACCTAACCACATAGGATCATAAGATCTTCGATCTAGAAAATGGTGATTTTTGGTTCTCCCAAATCAAAACCCATTTTTCTATATATATTTTTTCTTTTTGTCATTTTTTTAATTTTTTTTAATTCAAGAGGGGAAAACAAGAGAGTATAATGAATGATTTCACAAACTTTTAAAATTATCACAATAATACCCCCACACTTCTTTCTCACAATATGTATCATCTCGCCCACCATGATTCCGTTTACCCCCACACTTCATATTTAAAATATCATGAAAATACCAAGAGTTGGGTTGGATGGGACAAAATGGCATGAAACATGGCTCATCCCTATAATGGTCATTCATAGTCTCTATGGGTTAAATGAAGGATTGGCATAAAGGTGGTATTTTAAGGAAATGTATCTTTTTAAAGTATGCCTCAACAATTTTAAATGTGTTTTTGCACAGTCATAGCTTTAACAAGTTTCAATACACGTTCTGGTCGGTTACGTGTCCCAAGATCACTCAAGAAATATGCTAAAGAATAAATAGGAAATAATTGGTCAAGAAATCCACTCGGGAATGAGAAATATAACATTGGACAATCACTCATGGCATGAATAATAATAACAAATCAATTCATATAAATTTTATAAATTCAAAGCATGAAAGATGGTTGAGAAATTTCATTTACATGAATTAATTAATTCCTTCAAATCAAGAGTCCTCATTTCATTATCAATGCTTCATATTTAAATTTTAAATTATGAATTTCAATCATTTAATCATATAAACATTAAAATCTAAAACATTTCATCACTAGGTTCCTATGAAACTCATGTCTCCTAGATAAGTCGAGTAAAACAATAATTAACGTGTGGGAATGTAATTACATCTTTAATGCTCAAAACATGTTGTGGACTAAAATATGGAGAGTTTAAAAGATAAAACACTAAAATTGAACTCCCTTTTTTCCATGAAACATGGTCCTTCCAATTCATTGTTTGGGGCTGCCTTCCACCATTATGAACCTATAAAATAAATCAACTCAATTAATCATAAGGATCATGTCATTTAAGCTCAAAAAAATAGACGGGTGGGGGCATCATGCTAGACTACATCCTAAGAAATGAAATTGAAATATAATTTCCTATAAAGCAAGTAAAGATAAATATTGGTATGATCCCCAAAGTGGGACTTGAATTTTTACTGACTCTAGAGGGCAGTACTAGCTATTATCCAAAGTCCGATGGAGGATGAAGCTTATTTGATTTGAACCACCACATGTGGCTTTTCACAGCTTTTTCTTCATCCTCCTGGGTGACTAATGATCCTTGAATAGAGTACAACAGATCCTACCCCTTCACAATGATGTATATCTTGCATGGTGGGGGTAGGATGAAGTATGGACCATCATCCTTAATCTTGGTTTCTACTTGTGCAACCTCTTCTTCTCTATCCAGTGGTTCTTCAAGGTATGATGCATCAAAAGAATAGTTAATGGGAAAGTTAGAGTGTAATTCTATTTGAATAAAATTAAAACACGAAGTATCAGGATCATTTTATTCCCCATCAAGGTAAACAGCTTTTGTCATGGTCTCCTTAGGAAAATCCACTAGCATCTATTCATGATCTTCCATCAATAAATATTCAACTTGTCTAGGGAGATCCATATGTTCCTAAAAAAGTGCACACCGAGGTTATTCATCATCCTCCAAGGAATAGCGGAGATTTTCTGAATCTATATAATCAAAATCACAAGGAGTGATTTAGAATTCAGATTCAATAAAATTTGAAGATATATAGTCAAATAATGGTTCAACTCCCAGATTCAGTTCAGCCTCAAACTATGCATCAGTGGTAAGTGCTTATTGGAGTAGACTCTCTAAGGATGGAGGCAGGTAGTCGGGCGCCTCAATATTAACTTCAAATTCCACCACTTCGGTGGTTTCCCCCTTTAGTGGTGCTGGGTTTTATTACGTGTATTGTATGGGGAGATCAGTTAGTTCCTCACATTTAATCAAAAAATCATCCAATTATTCTTGATCTCCCACTAGTAGCTTAACAGGTAAGTATTCATTCCTTTCTACCTCAGGTTCTTGATCCTGATCAGGGTTGGGTTGCTCCATTAATGCACAAACATAGTCAAATTCTCTTTCAGCTTTTCTCATGAGTTGTTCAATTTTTTCTCTAAGTTCTTTCACCTGATCCCTTCTAAAATCTTCTTCCTGTTATTGTTGTTTCTACACCTATGAGTAATTGTCAGTCCATGCATAATAATAATCTTTTAAATTCATTTTAGAAAGAATTATTTAGTATTTTTTTAATTTTATAAAAAGAAATTATGTTTATCTAAGATATGAAAATAGAAGAGTAAATGGAATACTAATTGGCTCCCCAGCAGCGGCTCTAGTTTGGATGCACGCCTGTCATGGGGTGTGGAAAAAAACAATTATTTTTTTCCTAATACAGCATAGTGGCTGACTAGGGTCGTCTCTCTTGAGGAGCCTTTCAATTTGGTTAACTTACATTATCCTAATTCACCTAAACTACTTGTTTTTGTTCTTTTATATTTAAATTAAATCGATAACAATATTTTATGTGTTTTTTATTATTTAAAAATATGAACTATCATGCAATGCAAACAAAATGAGTTGATGAAGAAAAAACCTGGTTTTGGGGTTCAGTCTTGGATTCAATCATTATTTTTCTATATGTGTCTGATTTTAGATTGATAATCCATATATGAAATCTTGTGTTTGAATCACTACTTTTTTCCAGAATAGAAATAGTTTAAGGTACATGTCATTGGGGGCCATCACCTAATCGGGGATATTCGCCTCCCCAATGCATGCAACTCAAATCTACCACAAACACAAAATAAATTTTAAATAAAATTCCAGAACACCATGACCTCCCCCCAAGCCAAGTCTTGGGGTTAGCCTCTCATTTAAGAGATTAAGAGATCACAATGGTGGATGGATGTGGGAAGATAAAGAGATTGTGGGGGAGAGAGAGAGAAATAAAAGTAGAAAAGTCGATAAAGAAACATATATGCATTGATTAATTGAAAAGAAATTGAAATTAAAAATGAAAATTAAAACTAAAATAAAAATAAAATAAAAAGAAGAAATGAAAGGGGAAGAGATGAGAAGTAGTGGCCCGTGCCCTGGTAGGATCCCTTCTTGGCTTTGGGTTTCGAGCTGATGATTTTTGAAAGAGGGGAGGGCCTCCTTTTTTAGGCAGCATTCTGTCCTATGAATGTTTGCGGGTTTTTGATCCAATAAATGAATGATTCACGCGTGGACCGCATCTTAAAGGTTGTTTATAAATGTGTTGGCCGTTTCACACCAAAATTGCAGAGCATTTGGACTCCGGATGAAGGAGTTATGAATTTTTCATTGAAGGCTTCTATTTCTGGATGAAGCTTCTATGAAGATTACTCCAAAATTATGTCATTCCAGAGCCGCCTTAATGACTTCAAAACTCTACAACATTTCGTTTAGAGCCGGACCTCTATATCCTAGTGATATCCCATGTGGAAGTACCTCATTTGGATATGAGTAGGCCATGTTTTGGTTCCGTTACTTTGGGGTTGTCCACACTGTCCTCCCGGAAAAATGTCAAACTTCAATGAATTTGTAGGACCACTTGATGGCTGAATCATCTCCTGGTCCAGAAGACAAGGATGAAGGAAATACAATCAGTATTATAATAAAATTTTATAAACTGAATTTGAAATTATATTTTTCATTAAATGGCAAAAATACCCTTGTTTTAAAATCTGTCAAAAAATCCAGAATTATGCACTTTTCACAATTTTGCTCATTTTCATTCTAGAACAAAAATTACCCATTATTTTAATAAAACAATGAAATACATGGGTTTTATCATATTAAAAATTAAAAAATACTCATTATTTGATCAAAAATATGCACGCAAATTTGCTCTGTCAAATACCCCCTCACTTAAACTATCCTTGTCCTTAAGAATAAAACCTCAACATGGAAATCATAGGACACTAGTGTTACCAATATTAAAATTCAAATGCAATAAAATCAAATAATTTTATATCTAAAATAAAAAATTCAAATATCTGCATAAAATATCAATTTAACTTCCCATTTTTCAAAGAAACAAAAAATTCAAATATTTTACTTTTCCCCTTTGAAAATTGATGGATCCTATCCTTTCAATCATTCAAGCTCTTTGATTCATCATTGTTAAACATGCCAGGTCATGATTTACCTCACTTTTAATTCTTTTCTCTCATCAATAATGATACAATTCAAGTATAGTTATGTTAATATCATGAGAACATGCTCCTTATCCATAGGATTGTGAATGAACTACTTTCTCCACTTTCTAAAGACAAAAGACACCTAAAATCATAAGGACTTGCAATAAAGGTTCAAATGACTCTGAAGATTATGGTTGGTAGGATTAAATGCTTTAAAATTTAAGTCTCAAGGAGGAGGTTAATCTCTTAATTACAATTCATGATATCAAAAGTAATAGTGTAAAGAAAATCTCCCCTTAAAAGTAGCAACACCCACTTCTAAAAACTCAAAGTAATGATTATGATCAAATTATGCATAATGAATGATTTGTGCACCCTCTGGTTTTTTTATTTTGTACTTTTTTTTCATTTTTCTAATGTTATTATTAGATAAAACCACACATCCATCACCTAACAACATAAAATCATAAGATCGTCGGTCTGGAAATGGTGATTTATTGTTCTCCAAAATCAAAACCCATCTTTCTATATTTTTTTTCATTGTGTCATTTTTTCCATTTTTGTAATTCAAGAGGGGAAAACAATAGAGTATAATGAATTATTTCAAAACCTTTTAATATTCCCAAAATAACATCCCCACACTTATTTCTCACAATATGTATATGATTCCCTTTACCCACACACTTCATCTTTAAAATATCATGCAAATACCAAGAGTTGGGTAGGAATGGATAAAAATGGCTTGAAACATGGATCATCCCTATAAAGTTCATTCATGGTCTCTATGGGATAAACAAAGGGTAGACATAAAGGTGGTATTTTAAGAAAATTTAGCTTTTCAAAGGATGCTTCAATAAATTTAAATGTGTTTTTGCACCGTCATAACATTCACAAGTTCTAATACAAGTTTTGGTCGGTTACATGTCCCAAGATCACTCAAGAAATATGCTCAAGAATAAATAGGAAGTATGTGGTCCAGAAATCCTATCGGGAATGCGAAATATAAAATTATACAATCACTCATGGAATGAATAATAAAAATAAATCAATTCACATAAATTTCATAAATTCAATGCATGAAAGATGGTTGAGAAATTTCAATTACATGAATTAATTAATTACTTCAAATCATGAGTCATCATTTCAATAGCTATGCTTCATATTAAAAAATTAAATTCATTATTTCAATCATTTATGAATATAAACATTGAAATCTAAAATATGGAATCACTTGGTTCCTAATAAACTAACGTCTCCTTGATAAATTGAGTAAAACATTAATTCAAGTGTGGGAATGCAATTTTATCTTTTAAGCTCAAAACATGTTGTGGACTAAAATGTGGAGAGTTTAAAAGATAAAAAACAAAAATTTGACTCCCTTTTTTCCATCAAACATGGTCCTTCCAATTCATTTTTTGGGGCTGCCTTCCAACATTATGAACCTATAAAATAAAACAACTCAATAAAGCATAAGGATCATGTCATTTAAGCTCAAAAAAGTATAAGGGAGGGGGATGAATTCTAGACTACATCCTATGAAATAAAATTGAAATCTAATTTACTAAAAAGAAAGTAAAGATAAATCTTGGTATGATACCCCATGTGGGCCTTGAATTTTTACTGCCTCTAGAGGGAAGCACTATCTGTTATCCAAAGTTCGATGGAGGATGAAGCTTCTTTGATTTGAACCACCAGATGGGGATTTTCCCAGCATGTGCTTTATCCTTCTGGGTGAGTAATGATCCATGGATAGAGTACACCAGATCCTCCTCCTTCATAATAATGTATATCTTGCATGGTGGGGGTAGCATGAAGTATGGACCATCATCCTTCATCTTGGTTGCTACATGTGAAACCTCTTCTTCTCTATCCAGTGGTTCTTCAAGGTATTCTCTATCAAAAGAATAGTCAATGGGAAAGTTAGAGTGTTATTATATTTGGATAAAATTAAAACACGAAGTATCAAGATCATTTTCTTCCCCATCAAAGTATGCATATTTTTTCATGGTCTTCGTAGGAAAATCCACTAGCATCTCTTCACGAGCTTCCTTCAATAAATATTCAACTTTTCTGGGGAGCTCCATATATTCCTCAGTAGGTGCACATCCAGGTTCTTCGTCATCGTCCAAGGCATAACTGAGTTTTTCTGAATCTATATAATCAAAATCACAAGGAGTTATTTTGAAATCAGATTCAATTAAATTAGAATATATAGAGTCAAATAATGGTTCAACTACCTGAGTCGGTTCAGCCTCAATCTCTGCCTCAGTGGTAAGTGCCTCTTAGAGTAGACTCTCTATGGATGGAGGCATGTAGTTGGGATCCTCCATAGTAACATCAAATTCTACCATTTGGGTGGTTTATTCCTTCAGTGGTGCTGACTTTTCTTCCTTGTATTGTATGGGGAGATCAGGCAGTTCCTCACATTTAATAAAAAAATCATCCAATCCTTCTTGATCTCCCACCTGTAGCTCAGCAGGTAAGTCTTCATTCCTTTCCACCTCAGGTTCTTGATCCTGCTTGGGGTTGGGTTTCTTTATTAATTCACGAACATAGTCAAATACTCTTTTTGTTGTTTTCAATTTAAATTTAATTTATAACGATATTTTTGTGTTTTTTAATATTTAAAAATAAGAACTATCAAGCAATGCAAACAAAATGATTTGATGAAGAAAGAACTGGGTTTTGGGGTTTAGTCTCGGATTCAATAATTATTTTCCTTTTTTTGTTTGATTTTAGTTTGATAATCTAAATATGAAATCTCATGTTTGAATCACTACACGTTTCCAGAATAGAAATAGTTTAAGTTACATGTCATTGGGGGTCATCACCCAATCAGGGATATTCGCCTCACCAATGCATGAAACTCAAATCTACCACAAACATAAAATAAACTTTAATGAACATTCATGAACACCTTGACCTCCCCCTGATCAAAGTCCTGGGGTTAGCCTCTCATTTATGAGAGTAAGATATCACCATGGTGGATGGATGTGGGAAGATAGAGAGATTGAGAGAGAGAGAGAGAAATAAAAGAAGAAAATTGAATGGAGAAACACAAATGCATGGATTAATTGAAATGAAATTCAAATTACAAATGAAAATAAAAACTAAAATAAAAACTAAAATAAGAAGAAGAAATGAGGGGGGGGGGGAGAGAGGACCAGCAGTGGCCCGTGCCATGATGGGTTCCCTCCTTGGCTTTGGGTGTCGAGCTGATGATTTTGGAAGGAGGGGAGGGCCTCCTTTTATAGGCAGCATTCTGTCCTCCGAATGATTGTACGTTTTTGATCCAATAAATGGCTAATTCACGATTCTTCAATGTGGTTTAAAATATTTTTTCCATTAACCACCAAATATTTAGATCATTTGGACACCGGATGAAAGAGTTATGGATTTTTCATTGAAGGCTTCTATTTCTGGATGAAGCTTCTCGGAAGCTTACTCCAAAAGTATGTCATTCCATGGCTGCCTTAATGACTTAAAAACTCCACAACCTTTGGTGTAGATCTTTCCTTCTATGTCCTCGTTCTATCCCAGGTGTAATTACCTCATTTGGATATGAGTAGGCCAACCTTCGATTCTGTTACAGTGGGGTGGTCCACGCTGTCTACCCGGAAAAATGCCAAATTTCAATGAATTTTTAGGACCACTAGATGGCCAAACAAGTTCCTAGTCTATCAGAAAAAGATGAAGGAAATAAAATCAGGATTCTAATAAAATTATATTCACTTAATTTTAAATTATATTTGTTATGAAATGACAAAAATACCCTTATGTTAAAAATCATTCCAAAAATCCAGAATTATGCACTTTTCACAATTTTGATCATTTTCATTCTAAAACTAAAATTACATATTATTCTAATAAAAAATGAAATATTTAGGTTTTATAATCTAATAAAATTATAAAATATTCATTATTTGATAAAAAATATGCACATAAATTTGCTCTGTCAAATATACCCACACTTAAACTATGCTTGTCCTCAAGCATAAAATCTCAACATGGAAATCAGAGGACACCAATGTTACCAATATTAAAATTCCAATGAAATAAAATCAAAAAAAATTCAATGTAAAATCAAACATTCAAATATATACATAAAATATCAATTTAACATCCAATTTTTCAAAGAAACAAATAATTCACATATTTTACTTTTCCCTTTTGAAAATTGTTGGAACTTATCCTTTCATTCATTCATGCTCCTTGATTAATCAATATTAAACATGCCAAGTCATGATTTACCTCACTTTTGATTATTTTCTCTCATCACTCATGATATAATTCAAGTATAATTATTCTCATATCTTGAGAACATTATCTTTATCCATAGGCTTGTAAATGAACTAAATTCTCTACTTTGTAAAGAAAAAAGACACGTAAAATCATAAGGACTTGCAATAAAGGTTCAAATGACTTTGAGGATTAAGGTTGGTAGGATTTGATGCTTTAAAATTTAAGGCTCAAGGAGGAGGTTAATATATTAAGTACAATGCATGATATCAAAAGAAATAGTGTAATGAAATTCTCCCCTTAAAAGTAGAAACACCCACTTCCCAAAACTCAAAGTAAAGGTTATGATCAAGTTATGCATAATGAACGATTTGTGCACCCTCTTGATTTTTTTATTTTGTACATTTTTTTCATTTTTTGAAAGTTATGATTGGATAAAACCTCACATCCATAACCTAACCACATATAATCATAAGATCATCAGTCTAGAAAATTCTGATTTTTGGTTCTCCCAAATCAAAACAATTTTTTCTAAATATTGTTTTCTTTTTGACACTTTTTTCATTTTTTTTAATTCAAATGGGAAAACAAGAGAATATAATGAATGATTTCCCATCCTTTTACAATTCCCAAAATAACACCCCCACACTTCTTTCTCACAATATGTATCATCCCGTCCACCATGATTCCCTTAACCCCCACACTTCATCTTCAAAATATCAAGAAAATACCAAGAGTTGGGTAGGAATGGATAAAAATGGATTGAAACATGGATCATCCCTATAAAGGTCATTCATTCTCTCTATGGCCTAAACGAAGGATTGACGTAAATGTGATATTTTAAGGAAATGTAGCTTTTCAAAGGATGCCTCAATCATTTTAAATGTGTTTTTAAACAGTCATATATTTGACAAGTTTCAATACATATACTGGTCGGTTACATGTCCCATAATCACTCAAGAAATATGCTCAAGAATAAATAGGAAGTACTTGGTCTAGAAATCCTCTCGGGAATGAGAAATATAACAATATAAAATCACTCATGGCATGAATAATAATAATAATAAATCAATTCACATTAATTTCCGAAATTCAATGCATGAAGGATGGTTGAGAAATTTCATTTACATGAATTAATTAATTCCTTCAAATCATGAGTCATCATTTCAATATCTATGCTTAATATTTAAAAATTCAATTATGTATTTCAATCATTTAATCATATAAACATTTAAATCTAAAACAAGGCATCACTAGGTTCCTAAGATACTCATATCTCCTAGATAAGTCGAGTAAAACATTAGTTCAAGTGTGGGCATGCAATTTTATCTTTAAAACTCAAAACATGTTGTGGACTAAAATGTAGAGACTTTAAAAGATAAAACACTAAAATTGAACTCACTTTTTTCCATGAAACTTGGTTCTTCAATTCATTGTTTGGGGCTGCCTTCCACAATTATGAACTTATAAAAGAAAACAAATCAATTAAGCATAAGGATCATGTCATTTAAGCTAAAAAAATAGAAGGTACGGGCTGCATACTAGACTACTTCCTAAGAAATGAAATTGAGATCTAATTTCATAAAAATTAAGTAACGATAAATCTTGTTACGATCCCTAAAGTGGGCCCTGAATTTTTAGTTCCTCCAGAGCGCATTACCAGTTGCTATCCAAAGTCCGACTGAGGATGAAGCTTCTTTGATTTGAATAACCACATGTGGCTTTTCCCAGCTTTTACATCATCCTTCTGACTGTGTAATGATCCATTGATAGAGTACACCAGATCCTCCCCCATCACAATGATGTATAACTTGCATGGTGGGGGTAGGATGAAGTATGGACCATCATCCTTCTTCTTGTTTGCTAATTGTGCAACCTCTTCTTCTCTATCGAGTGGTTCTTCAAGGTATGCTGCATCAAAAGTATAGTCAATGGGAAAGTTAGAGTGTAATTATATTTGAATAAAATTAAAACACAAAGTATAAAAATAATTTTCTTCCCCATCAAAGTAAGCTTTTCTTGTCATGGTCTCATTAGGAAAATCCACTAGCATCTCTTCACAAGCTTCCTTCAATAAATATTATACTTGTATAGGGAGATCAATTTGTTCCTCAGCAAGTGCACATCTAGGTTCTTCGAAATCCTCCAAGGTATAGCTGCGATTGTCTGAATCTATATAATCAAAATCACAAGGAGTGATATAGAATTAAGATTCAATAAAATTAGAAGATATATAGTTAAATAATGGTTCATCTCCCTGAGTCAGTTCAGCCTCAATCTCTACCTTAGTGGTAAGTGCCTCTTCGAGTAGACTATTTGAGGATGGAGGCAGATAGTTTGGCTCCTCCATCTTAAATTAAAATTCCACCACATGGGTGGTTTCTTACTTTAGTGGTGCTAGCTTTTATTCCTTGTATTATATTGGTAGATCAGGAAGTTCCTCACATTTAATCAAAAAATCATCCAATCCTTCTTGATCTCCCACTTGTAGCTCAGAAGGTAAGACTTCATTCCTTTCTACCTCAGGTTCATGATCCTACTTAGGGTTGGGTTGCTCCATTAATGCACGAACATAGTCAAATGCTCTTTCAGATTTTCTCATCAGTTGTTCAATGTTTTCTCTATGTTCTTTCACCTAGGACCTTCTAAAATCATCTTCTTATTGTTGTTGTTGCTGCACCTATGAGTAATTGTCTCTCTATGAATAATAATAATTAAATTCATTATGGAAGGTTTTTTTTTTGTTTTTTTAATTTTATAAAAAAATGAAATATATATAAGATATAAAAATAGAAAAATCAAATGGGAAACTGATTGGCTCCCCGGAAGTGGCACCAGTTTTGATACACGCCTATCGCGGGGCGTGGACAACAACAATTATATTTTTCCTAGTACAACACAATGGATGACCAGGGTTTTCTCTCTTGAGGAGCCTTTTAATTTGGTTCACCTACTTTATCCTAATTCACCTAAAATAATTTTTTTGTTATTTTCTTTTTAAATGAAATAGATAACAATAATTTTTTTGTTTTTTATTATTTAAAAATACTAACTATCATGCAATGCAAACAAAATGAGTTTTTGAAGAAAGAACATGGTTTTGGGGTTCAGTCTTGGATTTAATCATTGTTTTCCTTTATGTGTTTGATTTTAGTTTGATAATCCAAATATGAAATAGTTTAAGTTATATGACATTGGGGTCCCTCACCCAATCGGGGACATTCGCCTCACCAATGCATGCAACTCAAATCTACCACAAACATAAAATAAACATTAATGAAAATTCAAGAAAACCTTGAACTCCCCCCGATCCATGTCTCGAGGTTGGTATCTCATTTCTAAGAGTAAGAGATCACAATGGTGGATGGATGTAGGATGATAGAGAGATTGAAAGAGAGAGAGAGAGAAATAAAAGAAGAAAATTGGATGGAGAAACACCTATGCATGGATTAATTGAAAAGAAATTAAAATTACAAATGAAAATTAAAACTAAAATAAAAATAAAATAAGAAGAATAAATGAAGGGGGAAGAGAGGAGCAGCAGCAGCCTGTGCCCTGGTGGGATCCCTCCATTTCTTTGGGTGTCGAGCTGATGATTTTGGAAAGAGGGGAGGGCCTCCTTTTAGAGGCAGCATTCTCTCCTCCAAATGATTGCGCGTTGTTGATCCAATAAATTTTCGATTCACACATGGAACCCTTCTTCAATGTTTTTCATAAATGTGTTTTCTGTTCACCACCAAAATGTCAGATCATTTGGATGCCGGATGAAAGTGTTATGAATTTTTCATTGAACGCTTCTATTTCTGGATGAGGCTTCCAGGACGGTTCCTCCAAAGGTATGTCATTCCATGGCCACATTAATAACTTCAAAACTCTAGAAATTTTGGTTTAGAGCTGGCCCTCTCTGTCCTAGTTCTATCCCAGGTGGAATCACGCATTTGGATATGAGTAGGCCGAGTTTTGGTTCCCTTACAGTGGGGTCGTCGACGCTGTCTGCTCGGAAAAATGTCAAATTTCAATGAAAATTTAGGACCACTAGATGGATGAATCAGCTCTATGTCCAGTAGACAAATATGAAGGAAATAAAATCAGGATTATAATAAAATTAGATTCACTGAATTCTAAATCATATTTTTCATTAAATGACAAAAATCCCTTTGTGTTAAAAATCTGTCCAGAAATCCAGAATTATGCAATTTTTACAATTTTGCTCATTTCCATTCTAAAACTCTAATTACTCATTATTTTAATAAAATAATGAAATAAATGGGTTTTATCATCTAAAAAAATTAAAAAATACTCATTATTTCATAAAAATTATGCACATAAAGTTTCTCTGTAAAATACCCCCACACTTAAACTATGCGTGTGCTCAAGCATAAAATCTCAACATGGAAATCAGAGGACACCAATGTTTCCAATATTAAAATTCCAATGCAATAAAATAAAACAATTTTCAATGAAAAATAAAACTTTCAAATATCTGCATAAAATATCAACTTATCTTCCCTTTTTTCAAAGAAAAAAATAATTCACATATTTTACTTTTCCCCTTTGAAAATTGATGGACCTTATCCTTTCATTCATTCAAGCTCCATGATTCATTATTATTAAACATTCCAAGTCATGATTTACCTCAATTTTGATTCTTTTCTCTCATAACTCATGATACAATTAAATTATATTTTTTCTCATAGAATGAGAACATGCTCCTTATCTATAGGCATGTAAATGAACAACTTTCTCTACTTTGTAAAGACAAAAGACACATAAAATCATAAAGACATTCAATAAAGGTTCAAATGAATCTGAGACTTAAGGTCTGTTGGATTAGATTATTTAAAATTTAAGGCTCAAGGAGGAGGTAAATCAAGTACAATTCATGATATAAAAAGTAATAGTGTAATGAAATTATCCTCTTAAAAGTAGCAACACCAACTTCTCAAAACTCAATGTAAATGTTATGAACCAATTATGCATAATTAATGATTTGTGCACCCTCTTGATTTTTTTATTTTGTACTTTTTTTTTCATTTTTCGAATGTTATGATTAGATAAAAACTCATATCCATCCCCAAACAACATATGATCATAAGATCGTCAGTCTAGAAAATGGTGATTTTTGGTTCTCTGAAATCAAAACCAATTTTTCTATATTTTTTTATTTTATCCATTTTTTTCATTTTTAAATTCAAGAGGGGAAAACAAGAGAGTATAATGAATGATCTCACAACCTTTTACAATTCCCACAATAACACCCCCACACTTCGTTTTCACAATATGTATCTTCCCGTCCACCACGATTCCCTTTACCCCCACACTTCATCTTTAAAATATCATGAAAATACCAAGAGTTGGGTAGGAATGGATATAATTGGCTTGAAACATGGCTCATCCCTATAAATGTCATTCATGGTCTATTTGGGATCAACGAAGGATTGACATAAAGGTGTTATTTTAAAGAAATGTAACTTTTCAAAGGATGCCTCAATCATTTTAAATTTGTTTTTGCACAGTCATAGCTTTGACAAGTTTAAATACAAGTTTTGGTCAGTTACATGTCCTAAGATCACTCATGAAATATGCTCAATAATAAATAGGAAGTACATGGTCTAGAAATCCTCTCAGGAATGAGAAATATAACATTGGACAATCAGTCATGGCATGAATAATAATAATAAATCAATTCACATAAATTTCAGAAATTCAATGCAAGAATGATGGTTGAGAAATTTCATTTAAATGAATTAATTAATTCCTTCAAATAATGGGTTGTCATTTCAATATCTATGCTTCATATTTAAAAATTCAATTCTGTATTTCAATAATTTAATCATATAAATATTAAAATCTAAAACAAGCCATCACTGGGTTCCTAAGAAACTCATGTCTCCTAAATAAGTCGAGTAAAACATAAACTCAAGTGTGGGAATTCAATTTTATCTTTAAAGCTCAAAACATGTTGTGGACTAAAATGTGGAGAGTTTAAAAGATAAAACGCTAAATTTGAACTCCCTTTTCCATGAAACTTGGGCCTTACAATTCTTTGTTTGGGACTCCCTTCCACTATTATGAACCTATAAATTAAAAGAACTTAATTAAGCATAAGGATCAGGTCGTTTAAGCTCAAAAAATCGAAGGGAGGGGGCTGCATTCCAGACTACTTCCTAAGAAATGAAATTGAAATCATATTTCCTAAAAAACAGGTAATGATAAATCTTTGTACGATCCCCCAAGTGGGCCTTGATTTTTTAATGCCTCCAGTGGGCAGTACTAGCTGTTATCCAAAGTCCGATGGAGGATGAAGCTTCTTTGATTTGAACCACTACATGTGGATTTTCCTAGGTTGTGCTTTATCCTTCTGGGTGAGTAATTATCCATGGTGAGATTAAACCAGATCCTCCCCCATCACAATGATTTATAGTTTTCATGGTGGGGGTAGGATGAAGAATGGACCATCATCCTTCTTCTTGGTTGCTACTTGTACAACCTCTTATTCTCTATCCAGTTGTTCTTCAAGGTACGATGCATCAAAAGAATAGTCAAAGGGAAAGTTAGAGTGTAATTCTATTTGAATAAAATTAAAACACGAATTATCAAGATCATTTTCTTCCCCATTTATGTAAACAGCTTTTGTCATGGTCTCTTTAGAAAAATCTACTAGCAACTCTTCACGAGCTTCCTTCAATAAATATTCAACTTTTCCAGGGAGCTCCATATGTTCCTCAGCAGGTGCACAACCAACTTCTTAGTCATCCTCCAAGGCATAGCTGAGATTGTCTGAAACTATATAATCAAAATCACAAGGAGTGATGTAGAATTAAAATTCAATAAAATTAGAAGATATATAGTCAAATAATGGTTCAACTCCCTGAGTCGCTTCAACCTCAATCTCTGCCTCAGTGGTAAGTGGCTCTTGGAGTAGACTCTATGAAGATGGAGGCAGGTAGTCTGGATCCTCCATCTTAACTTCAAATTCCACCACTTGGGTGGTTTCTTCCTTCAGTGGTGCTGGATTTTTTTCCTTTTTTGTATGGGGAGATAAGGAAGTTCCACACATTTTGTCAAGAAATCATCCAATCCTTATTGATCTCCCACTTGTAGCTCAGTAGGTAAGTCTTCGTTCCTTCCCACCTCAGGTTCTTGATCCTGCTCACGGTTGGGTTGCTCCATTAACGTACGAACATAGTCAAATGCTTTTTCAGCTTTTCTCGTCAGTTGTTCAATGTTTTATTAATGTTCTTTCACCTGAGCCCTTCTAAAATCATCCTCTATTTGTATTTGTTGATACATGTGTGATTAATTTTCAGTCCATTCATAATAATAATCATTTAAATTCATAATGGAAATATTTTTTTTATAAAAATAAATTAAATCTATCTAAGATATGAAAATAGAAAAAGTAAATGGAAAACTGATTGGATCCCCACCAACAGTGCCATTTTTGACGCATGCCTGTCACGGGGCATAGACAAAAACAATTATATTTTTCCTAGTGCAGCATAGTGGCTGACCAGGGTCTTCTCTCTTGAGGAGACTTTCAAATTGGTTCACTTACATTATCCTAATTCACCTAGACTACTTTTTTTTGTTTTATATTTAAATGAAACCGATTACAATATTTTTCGTGTTTTTTATTATTTAAAAATATGAACTATCATGCAATGAAAACAAAATGAGTTGATGAAGAAAGATCTTGGTTTTGGTGTTCAGTCTTGGATTCAATCATTATTTTCCATTATGTGTTTGATTATAGTTCGATAATATAAATATGAAATCTCGTGTTTGAATCACTACACTTTTCCAAAATAAAAATAGTTTAAGTTACATGTCATTGGTGGTCATCACCCAATCCGGGACATTCGCATCACAAATGCATGCAACTCAAATCTACTACAAACCTAAAATAAACTTTATAGAAAATTCATTAACACCATGACCTCCCCACGAGACAAGTCTTGGGGTTAGCCTCTCATTTCCGGGAGTAAGAGATCACAATGGTGGATGGATGTAGGAAGATAGAGAGATTGATAGAGAGAGAGAGAGATAAATAAAAGAAGAAAATTGGATGGAGAAACACAGATGCATGGATTAATTGAAAAGAAATTCAAATTACAAATGAAAATTAAAACTAAAATAAAAATAAAATAAGAAGAAGAAATGAGGAGGGAAGAGAGGAGAAGCAGGGGCCCGTACCTCGGTGGGATACCTCCTTGGCTTTGGGTATCGAGCTGATGATTTTGGAAGGAAGGGAGGGCCTCCTTTTATAGGCAGCATTCTATCCTATGAATGTTTTCACATTGTTGATCTAATAAATGGCAGATTCACGCATGTACCCCTTCTTAAATGTTGTTAATAAATGCGTTGGCAATTCACCACCAAAATTTGATAGCATTTGGACGTAGTATGAAGGAGGTATTTATTTTTCATTGATGGATTCTGTTTCTGGATGAAGCTTCCAGGAAGTTTCTTCCAAAAGTATGTCATTTCCTGGCTGCCTTAATGACTCCAAAACTCCTCAAAATTTGTTTTAAAGACATCCCTCTCTGTCCGCGTTCTATCCCAGGTGGAATCATATAATTTTGATATGATTAGGCCGTGTTTTCGTTACGTTACAATGGGGTGGTCCACATTGTCCGCCCGGAAAAATATCAAACATCAATGAATTTTTAGGACCACTAGATTGCCGAATCAGCTCATGGTACAGAAGACAAAGATGAAGGAAATAAAATCAGGATTCTATCAAAATTATATTCACTGAATTTGAAATTATATGTTTAATGAAATGAAAAAAATTCCCTTTTGTTAAAAATATTTCCAAAAATCAAGAATTATGCACTTTTCACAATTTTTCTCATTTGCATTCTAAAAATCAAATTACCTATTATTTTAATAAAACAATGAAATACATGGGTTTTATTATCTAAAAATTTAAAAAATACACATTATTTGATTAAAAATATGCACGTAAATTTGTTCTGTCATCTTCCAAGAGATTCTTTAGAGTAAGAAATTCAAGACAAAGAGCATTCCGATTCTTATAAGTTAGAAGTGGTGGAAATAATTCTAAAGAATGAAACTTTTAAATGTAGACAACATTCAAAGGGAATTTTCCAAGAATGAGAGAATTTTAATAAAACATGTAAGATACTATATTTTCCAGCCAAAACCACCATATTCCATAGATAAATACAATAGAGTCAATGAGAACAAATCTCTGGAACTCCCCTGGGCACTAGTTAGTCTCGAGCCCCATGTACATTGTATCTCAATGTAAAGTATCTATAGAAAAAAAATTTCTCATGCATGACCCACTAGTATAGAACATACGCAAAACCTAGTGGTCCCCATACAACATAAATATAGTTTTGTTAGTGTTGTATTTTTCCATTTATATCAGTGAAACAGGGATAAAACTGCTCCAGATCACTAGCTTACTAAAACATTTATGCCTTCCTATATACCCGAGTATCCCCCTTTGTGATCAAACCATTTTCACATGTTACCAAAATCCATTATCACATAAATACTTTAGTTATGGTAATAATCAACTCAAAACAGTAGCTACATATTCTTTTCACCACTTACATCCCTCAATAAAACCTTTGGAATTTCAATAGAATAATATCACAAAATTTAACAATGTTGTGCACACAAAATCAATTAAAAACCACACATTGAACACTATGTGAATACCCATATTTAACAAAATATAATTAAAATCACTAAAATATTTTTATAAATCCATTAAAAGAGTAACAAATCAAGCCCAATTGGCATATCATAAAATTGATATCTAAAACACCAAATTTAACACCAAATTAGTACTTCAAAATCATTTTCTTAAAAAACATCACCAAAAAAAATTTCTACACGGATAATGATGGAGAAGTGTGATAAAAATTACAATTAATCATATCTAACTCATCTAGCATTTCTTACACATGGAATCACTTACCATAAGTGTCAAAACCCATTAATCATTGTGCGAAAGTTCAACCGCACTACCACCACAACACAAATGACTTAGATCAAGCCTAAAACCACCAGATTACACCAAGAACCCCATGACAGATTCCTAGGTTATAATCCTCACTTTCTGGATTTTAGGAAATTCAAGAAGAAATGGAAGAAACCCAGTCAAAATGGAAGAAACCCTTTGAAAATCGGAAGAAGAAGGAATGAGACCCACTTACTTAATGGATCTTGATGAAATTGCCCCAAATACCCAAGTATTAGAATTTCTAAACAGAAAAATGTAATTGAGGTTCAAATAAGTCCGACAAGGTCAGGTGAGAACTAAAATGGGGGAAAAGAGTAAAAATAGAAGTAGTTGAGAAGGAAATAGATTACCTCTTCAAATCTGGATGATTTGAGAATGACTAATAAGGTCTACCCTGATTTTAAATTCATATGTTCTCTAAAGACGGAAAAAAAAGAATGGGTCCAGCTAGGGTCATTTGGCTCATGTGAGAGTTGGAATCACCAAAAAAGTCTAAAAATTGAATAAGATATTAAAAAACAATTTTTTAAACTGGAAATGTGCTTACGGACTAGCCCAATTCCTTAAATAGAAACCCAAATCCTAACTGATTATGGATTCATAAAGGGTGATAATTGATATGGTGCTATTAATAGGTCCGGGGAGGCCATTTTGGAAGTGGAATGGGTGAAAATGTTGAAAAAAGGTGTTATAAAAGAACCAAAATGGTTTTTAAATATGTATAAGAGCTCATGGTTTGGACCAAATCATCAAAACACACCCATTACTCTAAAAATGCATAGAAAACCCCCACAAAAAAGAAAGGGTGGAAATTGAATGAAGTGTACCTTTAAAATAAGTCATGTTTGTGACAATTTTCCCCACCATAATAGACTTTCTTCCCTAGAAAGTCAAGCTGAATCTTTATCAGAAAACAAGAATGGGTACTCCTTCTCAACCCACAACATCCACTCCCAAGTCTCTTGTGAATCATTCCCATGATACCAAAGAATCTGGTCTAGTGGAATAAACATTCACCAAGGCACCATTTCTTGTGAGTCCACTATTCGCATAGGCATCTCCAAACAGTTAAATTAGGATCTATATTCAACTACTCCCATTTCAAGAAAATGGGATGGATCCAAGATGTATTTCATCAATTGGGAGACATGAAAGACATTTTGGATGGATGTCAACTGTGATTGTAAGGCTAACCTGTATTCCACATTTTCAATATGCTCGGTGATCTCAAAAGGTATGACACACCATGACGTTAGATTCCCTTTCTTTCCCAATCGATGATGGCCCATATGAGGGGAAACATTATAGAATACCATATCACACAAAGAAAAATCTAAGTCTCGACTCCTCTGGTAATCATATGATTTATGGTAACTATGAGCTTTCAATAAGCATTTGCCGGTCCACTTCTCCTTCTTAGATGTCTCTAACACCTGACTTTGTCCCAGTAGCGAGGTTTCACCTACCTCATGCCAACATATGGGGGACCGACAAGGCCAACCATAGAGAACATTAAAATGTTCCATTTGAATTGATTATTGGTAACTATTATTATATGAAAACTCAACCAAACCCAAATGGATATCCCAATATCCTTCAATGTCCTGAACACATACATAGAGAATGTCCTCCAAAATATGATTCGTCCACTCTGTCTGACAATCAGTTTGATCATGGAATGGTGTGCTCATATTAATATGAGACCCAAAGGCCATTTTAAGGCCTTCCCAAAATATAGAAGTGAAATGAGGGTCTCTATCTAAGACACTTGCAAATAAAACACCATGGAGCCATACCACCTTCTGAAGATACAAACTGCCCAAATCATGCCCTTTAGTTATATCTCTGATCAGAATGAAGTGGGTTGATTTGGTTAGATGATCAATCAACAAACAAGTGGAATTATTTACCAAAGGTGTATGAGTAAAGGCAAAAATTATGTACATGGAAACTTCATACCACTTCCATGTCGGAATGAGTAATGGCTGGGGAAAACTGGAGGTCCTTTGATACATTGCTTTCACTTATTGGCATGTGTAGCATATTGAAAGAAATTATATGATGTCTCATCTGAAACCAGGACACAAGAACTACCAAGGGACATCATAATATATCTTAGTGCAACCTAGATGGACAACCCACTAAGACTAGCAGCTATCCTGCATCACCATCTTCCCCACATATAATGACACTATTGAATGACCCTTGAAGCCCAAGATTCCCTCTAGAGATAAAAACCAATCAAAATATGTCTCACCACTACGATGAAACTTATTCAACTATAGACAAAGCTCATAACTAGGCTTTTCCCACTGAATTATCTCCACCAGATAAGGAGTCAACTGAAATCTCTCCAAGAACACACCTCCATTTTGCACCGTGGTCTCCACATACATCTGAGAAAAGGGTTACATCAGAGACTACTAATCAATGGAAATTCTCATAGTCTACACTAGGAATATTTTGCATAAGGCATATGCCACCACATTACACGTTCCTATGGTGTATACAATGTCACAGTTGAACCCCTTAAATTACTCAATCCAACAACGCTGCCTGAAGTTGAGGTCTTTCTACAACAAGATATAGTCTATGAATTTGTGATATGAGTAGAGCACAAACATATCCCCAAAAAGATAGTGATGCCAAGTATTTAAATCCTGAATAAAAGGTGCTAAATCCAAGTAATGGGTTGGGTAATTCTTTCCGTGTGGTTAGATTTGGCGAGAGATATATGCCACCACATGATCATCCTACAAAAGCATGCCCCTGAGACCCATACCTGAAGTGTCCCAATACACCATATACCCCTTTCCAACCTCTAGAAAAATCAAAAAGGGGATGTTAGTCAACTGACTCTTTATATCCTCATGGGATTCCTTATATTCTAGGCCCCATACAAATATTATCCCTTTTTAGGTGTGTATGGTCATAAGTGAAGAAATATGAGAGAAATCCCTATCAAATAACCTATAAAAACCTGCCAGGCTGAGGAATCTCGTGATCTCAAACACATTCCTTTTCTGATCCAATGAAATAAATTAAATAATTTTCTCAAGGTCCACCAAATCCCCACGATCTGATATCACATTCTCCAGAAATATCACCTCCCTGATCCAGAATGTTCACTTGTACAACACTACATAAAGGCGATGCTCTCGCAATGTTCCTAGAACGATATGAAATTGATGCTCATGTTCCTCCAACGATCCAAAATAAACTAAGGTGTAATACAAAAATACTATGAAAAATAAATCGAGATACCGATGGAACACCCAATTCATGAGGTCGAAAAATACAGTTGGAGCACTGAACAATCTGTTGGGTTTTACCAATTACTCAAAGAGTCTGTACCTACTTCAAAAGGATTTCTTTGTGACATCTACCTATTTCACCCTGAGTTGATGATAGAAAAAATTAAAATATATTAAATAAAATCATTTTCCCCTTCAACTGATCGAAAAAATCATCTATTCAAAGAAAATGACATTTTTTCTTGATTGTTACCTTATTCTGCTTCTGGTAGTCAATGCACAACCGAAGGGATCTGTCAGCATTTTTCACAAACAATACAGAAGTGGACCAAGGAGAGACACTCAAGTGAATGAATCCTTTGGAATATATGTAATCTGGCTATATATTTAATTCCATAAGCTCGGTGGGCTCCATGTGATATGAGGTATGAGATATCAGATATGTTCCCAGCGCCCGATCCATCGAAAACTCGACATCACGCTCCAGGGGAAACATAAAAAATCATCCATAAATACCTCTGAAAAATCATCCACTATATAACTTAGTCCATCATCAGTTGCATTCTAATTTTCCTCTATCATAAGAGGCAATAACTAGAAATCCAAATCTCCCAATTCAGGGAATGGAGGTCTCGAACGACTCGACCAAGGATCCCATTCCCCTTCGAAAAACCTAACGACTCCCATTAGGTTCCATGAAACTTACCCGCCACCTATAGTAATGGATGTGTGCCTAAAAGTTTACCATCCAATCCATTCCATGTATCATGTCAAATATATCCTTATCTAAGACCATGATGTCCCACTCCATCTCAACCCCTGACACAAAAAGTTCACACGACGAGCACCTGAGACCCAACTCCTTCTTATTTCCCAACGACATCACCAAATCCATTTCAAAAGAAAAAGAATAGTTGGAAAATTCAGTGTTTTCAAAAAATTGTCATAAATCAATGAAACTGAGGCACCTGTATCCAAAATAGTAACTGCTATAGAAGATTCAATCAAAATAGTACATTGAATTGTCGATGGTCCCGACTATGATCCAGTTGTTCATGATCCACCACTTGGAGATGTTTGGCCTCTAATAGAGGATGACCACTAGTATATGGATATTCAAAAAACATTCTCTTCCCAGAATATATCCCATAACAACCACAATGGCCACCAAATATAGATCCCCCATCATCGATGGCTTTGCCCTTGCTTGACCTCCACTTGAATCCATTGATCCTACCCACTCTGAAGTGGACGCCCCCCTAAAAAAGTGCTTAATGTGACCCATACATCCACATTTCATACAAGGCATCATAGAAAATTGTCATGTTTATTGGATGTTCCCTATCCTTCCACACTTGTTGTACACAATGGATCATGAATCAAAATCCATAAATGAAAACTGACTGGAAGAGTAACTTGAACTACCACCTCCCATCTTCACCTTCTTATCTCGTAGCATTTTTATCTTTAAAGAGATGCAACTACCCACTACTGATATTGTCCACAAGAAACACTCCCCCCATTTTCATTCATTATCCACCATACATGCTTGTTTATCCACCTCAACGTAGGTCCTCTACATAAACAAGAAAACCAAGGAGTATGTGTTTGGTCATAAGACTATCTAAAACCTCTAGGCCATCTCTTGATCATTAGAAGTGATTTAAGGAGCATAAAAACCATCTTAGTGAAATCATTGGCATACTCCATCATGTAAAAATTCCCCTAAACAAGATCCATGAACTCTAAGGGATCATGCATATTCCATGACTTCAGGGAAGTATTGTTCATTGAAGACAACCTTGAAATCTCTCCATTTCATCTTCTAATTATTTCTAGTTGGATGTAATGATTCTCACCACTTGCAGCTAGGACCCTCCAACAAAAAAGAGGCACACTTCACCCTGACTTCAACCAGTGTTTCCAAAAACTCAAACATGCACTCTATCTTTTTGAGCCATTCCTCTACTTCCTTGGGTTCTATGCTACATCAGAAAGTAGAAGACATGTTTTTTAGGAACTCATGGGCCTTTTACTTCCTAGGACCAGTCTTATATTCTCTAAAAAGATATGGAACATGAGTCATTCCATGTCCTATAGATAGAACAGCTCGAGCCATAGCCTATACTAGCTTCTGATCATGTGGTGATGGAGAACTCTATCCAGCTTCCTCCCATGGGTGAATTTGAGCATTCTTGGGAGGCACGTTACTATAGAAAACAACATTCCAAAGAACAAAAATATGTACGACAATTTTGAAATGTTCATTAATAACAAAAAATTTAAATGATCCAAACACATTAAAATGATTAAATACACAACTACTGCAACCACACCTGATGTGTACATGTAGTCTACAACCCACACATCTCACTTGGAAGTGAAGTTAAAAAACAATTCCAATGTCCCATGCTGAATCATGGTATGCCAAGAGAGGTACATCCCATGAAAAATACTCATGAACAAAACACTATATCCCGACATTTCTAGCACTTTCATAGCCCGACTCATCCCAAAATAATAATATAACCCAAAAACATTATCCTCCTTTAAGACCATTTTGTCATGAACTGAATATGGTCTACATCAAAACTGGCACCAATCCCAGCCCGTGACAATTCTCAAAGGGTGTTCCTTATCTTAATGGGATGGAACAAGTTCTTGGGTATTATTGATATTTGTTTGGGAAATATTTACTCAGGTTTGGATACATAAAACATAAAAAACAATTGATAAACTGAATCAAAAAATTCATGCCAAACAAACTTTTAAAAGATCTAGAACTGAATAAATACGTTTAAAAATAAAACAAGATTTTCCAAGACACATTAAATTAGTAACAAAACACCTACATTGACTCCATAGACAAGAGGTCACCACCCACAAGCCATCTTCACATCTCCGCCCCATGGAAGGGATCTAAAAACCTAAACCGCCATCACACATGGACTTTCCTTTACCTGTGTCAAACATGATAAAGTATAATTACACCCAAGGGGTGTAAGTAGGGCGTGAAACTAATCCCAATTGGATACCACCAAGATATTATATAGATTAATTAATACAACATAAAAAGCATTCTAATTTTGATAAGCATGATGTGTTGGAAATAATTTCTATTGAATGGACCTTTTAAATGTAAAAAGTTTTGAAAGGGAATTTTTCATGATTGAGAACATATCAATAAAAAATTTAAGATGCTTTATTTTTAAGAAAAAACTGCTATATACCGAAGATAAATACAAAAGATTCAATGATCACTAATCACAAGAACACCCCTTGGCACTAGTTAGTCTCGGTCCCTTTGTACATTGTATCTCAGTGAAAAGTAAACATATAAAAATACATTCTCATGAATGAGCCACTGGTAGGAAAGATACATATAATCTAGTGGTCCCCAAAAATCTTGAATATTTTATTTTAGTGTGGTAATTATCCATTTTTTCAGTGGAACAGGGATAAAACCGATTTGGATCACTAGCTTACTAGTACATATCCACCCTCCAACATACCTAGGTTTCCCACTTTGTGCTCAAACCATTTTCACATGTTACCAAAAGCCATTAGAACATAAAAACATCATTTATGGACAAAATAAAGTGAAAATAGTATCTACACAAGCTTTTTACCACTTACATAACTCAATAAAACATTTCAAATTAGAATAGACTAACTTCACAAAATTTAACAATGTTTTGCATAAAAATCCATTAAAATCCCCCCACTGTGCACTATATACATTCTTATATTCACCAAAACATAATTTTAATCACTAATTTTTTTTATAAATCAATAAAAAGAGTTATAAAACAACCCCAATTGTAATAACATTAAATTGATAAGTAAAACACCAAATTTAGCACCAAATTGGTACCTAAAAATCATTTTCATAAAAAACATCTACAAAACCAAATGTTACGGTAAGGATAATGAAGGAGAGGTTTGAGAAAATTTATATTAAGAAAATATAACTCATATATCCATTCTTACACAAGGAAGCACCTACAATTAGTGTCAAAACCCTTGAATCGTTGTGCAAAAGATCAACTACACCACCGCAACACCACATGGAACATAGATCAAACCTAAAACCAAAAGAATACACCAAGAAACACAAGATAAAACCCTAAGTTATAATCCCCATTTTTTTGACATTAGGAAATTTAATAATAAATGGATAAAACCCTAATAAAATAAAAGAAACCCTAATAAAGTTGGAGGAATAAGGAATGAGACCCACTTACTTTAGGGATGTTGATGAAATATCCAAAAAATACACTAGTAGATGAATTTCCAAACAACCAAAAAAGATATTTAGTTTTGAATAAGTCTGAGAAGGTGACATGAAATCTAAAATAGGTAAAAGGTGTAAAATTTTATGGACTTATGAAGGAATCATGTTACCTCTTAAAATCTATATGACTTGAGAAAGCCTAGAAGTTATACCCCAATTTCTAATGCATATGGGATCTTAAGAGGGGAAAAGAGAATAGGGTTGAGCCTAGTGTCAATATGCAAATGTGAGAGTTTTAATCATTGAAAAATAATAAACATTTAATAATATATTAGACAATTTTTTAAAAAAAATGTAAATGGGCTTATGTGCTAGCCAATTCCTTAAATAAAAACCAGAATCCACCATGATTATGGATTCCTAATGGGTCCAAATTGATATGGTGGTGTTAATAGGCCAGGGGAGGCCATTTTGAAAGTGGACTGGGTGAAACATGTTAAATGAATAAAGATTTATAAAATAATTAAAATTCGGTTTTAAATATGAAAATGAGATCATAGTTTGGCCCAAATCATGAAAACCCACCATTTCCTCCAAATATACATTGGAAAAACCCATAAATAATCAAGAATGTAAATTAAATGAATTATACATTTAAAATAAGTCATGGATGTGACATTAAATGGCTAAAATATTTTGAATATTCAAAATTTAGTTTTATCTATTTGGAATATGTTATTAAGCTGCTAGTCGAAAAATAAGCTATAGTTTATTTCAATTTTAATGTTAGGTTCATCCCATCTAGACTTTGTTCTGGTGAAAAATTTCAACGTATTTATTGTCTATTGTAATGTATTCAGGTGTTATTTATTGTCTTTGTTCTTCTATATTTCATTTTGTATGATAATAACATTGTTGGATTGAGTTCACACTCTCAACCACAATGATGTATTGTCTCCATTGTTATTTTCTCAAATTGTTAATTATATGATGTTAATATAAGATCATTCATCTTGTTTAATTTTATGAATGTTTTGAATACTTTTTCTATCAAATGACATTAAATGATTCATATTAACATTAAAAAGAATATGTAATGTTCATGTGAGGTGACAATGAAAAAAAATAAAATTGTCCATGGATAAAACATGAAGAAAGCATGTGAGAAAATATTCATGAAACATACCATCGTGTGAGAAATCATATATAGATTAAAAAACCAATTATTTTATAATAAAATTTTACATAATGAAGAAAAAATATTTATATATATAAATATATAAAAACCAAATCATAAAAAACATCTTTCCTAGGTTAAAGCATATTTCATAAATAATTTAAAAATATCATTTGAGAAACATGAAGAAATTCCCATTTCTTTTGGTAAAAAGATGTCATAAAAATGGGAATAAACTTTTCAGGTCTTACAATCTTCTAGTCATAACATTACACTTACCATAAAATTATATTAACATTTTACACTTAAGTCTTTTGAATTTTTTACATATAGATGGAGGATATTGCACTACTAACTAAGATGGCTAGTAATGATTCCAATGTCGTGATAGAGGGTCTTTCGGTTCGATGGATTTGGGTTCCTTGAGTGCACCATCATCATCACACTCTACCTCCAACCACCATTGTACCATAACTGTGATGTGATGTCTTCTATAACATTGTAGTATCTTATATCAGATCTGTTTATCAACACATGCTTACAATCCTCCTAGTGAGGTGTAGACTAGAGGTACACACATTCTACCTTCCTGGTGGAGAGATGACAATCACCCTCTAGGATGTGGTAGTACTTCTCGGCCTTACTATTTAGGGGTAAGTAGTTATTGGACCCACCTGTGAAGACTTGATTGATCTTGTTCAGAGATTGCAAGGCATCAACATTTTGGCCAATGATACAATTATAGATTGTGGGTCGATATCAATGGACTGGCTTGAGAAACACATTTTACATTTACCCAATGATACTGATGATAATATTTTCAATATTCATGTCCTTGCATATATGATACAGATCATTGGATGGAAACTGTTCACTAATCACTCTGGTAACCATGGGCATATGATGTATCTAGGGATAATAGAGTACTTTGATCAGGCCACAATATACAAAAAAGAATTATCATGCTTGACTTACACATAGAAAAAATTATTCACAATATTCTACTCAGACCGAACAGATATCGAGGTATGAATCATTCATATTTAGATATGGTCCTAGGACAGCAGCCACATATTTTTCCTCAATTTTTCTGGTCTGTTGTAGCCTATAAATGTGTTTCATGATGCGCTGCGTGGATGTTAGTATGATCAGTCGTCTTTATGTTTTATGAGGATAGTATTAGTTGTTGAATTTAATTTCTTATTATTTATCACTTTTGTTGTCTTATTTTATAGGTGGATTTAGAAAGATATATTCATTAGTGCTCCAATACACCATTTTGGAGCATATTGGATCAAGTCGGTGAGTCTCATACCCACCAAAATAAGTATATATATTCTTTGATTGATTAAAATATTTCATAATATCGTCATTTTTTGTTTTAGATAAGAAATTTTTTGAAAAATCTCACATGTCATTTTTGATTTTATGGATTTCAAACTAGGTTTTGTTGGACTAGTTGTCTCCATACTACACTATTGGCCTTCATGATGCTATGGATATAGTGTCACTCATTAAATTTTTGATTATTTAGTAGCACTTGCTTGGTAGAATCTTGCACCTCTTTGAATGTGTTTATCACATTCCATTACTATTAAGACCGTTACAGGATATTCATTACCTCATGATGGTCGGGAGAAATAATGGTGATCGGTGCCAATGAAATTCCCTTTATCATAACTTCAAGGGAAGAAGATAATATCTTTATATCTTGGGTGTACCTAGGATACAATTCTGTCTATCACAACATGTGCAATATCTATTAAGGGAGAGACTTAAGTCAATACTATATCATAATTGACAAGATAAAAGGATTTACGATATGTTAAGTCAATACATTTACTTTAGTTTTTTTTATTTTTCTATTTTATAATTCATTTTGAATCTCTTTATAACATACTTGAGCACATGAGATTATCCGTATGAGTGATCTAGGGGACGTGGTGGTTGCTATCAAGAAAGAAATCCATGCTCCAATGATGGGTATGATTCTAGCATATCATGTGGTTCACGATAGAATCATTTATCATCCACCACTGGTAGATGATGTTCCTACCCAGGGAAGAAAGGTTCCTGCTCAAGAACCTCCTCTAGTAGTTGTAGATTCAAAGGAGCCGCAATGACGATGACGTAGACCGTGTCGTGCTGCAGGTGAGGCCTCATCGGTTTCAAAGGAAATGATCATCCCTCTAGTCGTCCATCCTCATATGATGAGGGGAGTTCATCATAAGGCATGTGATCTATAATTTTTATGGGATATCCACATTTTTCTCCATATTTAGTTCTAGATACTTCGGAACCTATATGCTTCCACCCTTCAATGAAAACAGGTCCTTCTACTACCTTAGTGGGAGAAGGATTGGGTGCACTGGATTACGTCCAATTGATACCTCCTCCCACTAAGACAATATTATAGCATCTGACAGTCAATGTTCACGTACCCAAGGATCATCCCTCTTAAGGTAATCAATCTCAAACCAAGCAAAGAGCTCGGTGATCTTTATATGGGTGTCCCATTCACACACCACCATGCGGGATGGAGCCTCACCATATACATTGATAATACTTGGTCATGTATCTGTCTTATTTCTATTAAAATAGATAAATTATTTTTACTATCAACCATTTTTACATTTTTATTCACTATTTCAATTTTAATTTATATTTTATTTCCAAATTATATTTTATAAGCATTCAAAGTCGACTACATGAATCCTAAGAAAAATTATTAAATTTAAAATAGAAAACATTAAATGATTATAAACTATAAACTATAAAAACGATCTAAATAAATTTTAAAACATATCCTAAGAATTTAAAAAGTTATTAAAATTAATTTTTTTTAATAAATATAATAAATAATTGAAAATGAATGGAATATAAAAAATATTTTAGATACCATTATAATGGATTAAAGAAAGAATATATTATGCAACTAAAATTATTTTTCAATAAAATATTGATGATGTTGGAATATTATAGATTAAAAGTAACCCTATATATTGAACATCACAATTCCAAAAAAATATTTCTTATAAACAAAACATTTTGACTTTCAAATATTATTGAACTAATTATAAACAAAATAAAACAAACAATATATATATATATATATATCATAATATAAAGTTATATATATTTATTAATATAAAAATATGTATAATTATTTTTTTATTGAAAGGCATCATGGTATCTTTTTCCTTTCCACCTAAACAAAGGGTTTTAGGTGCCCTAACACCTTTCAGACGAAGTTTTAATTTTTTTGGACATATGAACATTTAATTATTTTTCCATATACGCATAAAAATCTCTATATCCATATTATTGAATAAAATAATATATTTTATAATAATTTTAATGATTCTATTATACTCGTAGGGAATAACCTAGGGGTAAAAAGATTTTTGGGTGTGTCAAGGAGATCTTTGGTTTGAGTCTCTCTAGCTTACTCTCTGTGTGTGTTTTCATGTTTCCATATACCTTTGTAGATCCAATTTCCCTACCATTAGTAATAATATTAATGATACTATTATTAATATTACCATTACAATTATTTGAAAATAGAAAAGAGAGTGTAAGTGCATGGAAAAAGGTTCCATGTGGGGATGAGTCTTCTCCATCATTTAAATTATCACAAATTTAATAATTATTATAACAATAAGAAAATAATAATAATAAACATCATCACCATCATCATCATTATCATAGTCATCATCATCATCATTATTGTCATCATTTGAAATCTATTTTTTTATCTTATTTACACTACATAAAATTGACATGTCGTATCATAGGATAGGTATTGAGATGGGTGATTCAATACTAATGGTTTATATTTTATTCTGACTCATGGCATGGTCCCATGAAGCAACATATGCATGTGTTATAAAAAACTCCATTTTTTATAGTGTGTACATTTTAGGAAAATAAATATCATATTATGAGTGTTTTTTATGACGATCTCAACTATGTGATCCATTTGGAAATTCATAACTCTTTGTAGTAAAATAATGATGCATTTATATATTATGCCGATGTACGGATGATGAGCCTCGTGCATTCATTGCACTTTTTCTAGACATAGATTTTGGCCCACAAGAATCATATCTTGTGGAGTATTCCTTATATAATATTATGGTGATATTAATTTTTTCATTATTGGTATGACAGTTGGTATTAAAAGAATGATGCTTATTTCAGAGATGCTTGGATGATGGTATTGATCAGGTGTGATGAAACAGATTTTGGGGTATGTACTTCACTATCATACAAGGGCACAAGTCCCCCATAATCTTTACAATGGTATATTAAGTACTCCTCTATACTACATTGGGAACATGTCCTCTCTCTATTTAGTGGTAAATTCTGTTTTCAAGCTCTAGAAGGGAGTGGGTCCTGCATTGAATATGTGGATCACTCGACCGTGGAACGTTGTGGTAAGGACTATGCCCCTACACATAGATTCTAGCAAGGTTGCATGGGATTCATGACTTGAGTGGTGAATCTAATGACCATGGAGAACAACAGCACGATGTTGGACCCTCCACATCGATTCTTTTATAGTTATTCAGGATGTTCAGCATCAGAGATGGAACTTTAGAGCTATATGCAAACTCTTCATTCTTAGCTAGGTTGTGGTGATAGAGATCTCCATTCTCTTCTAATTTTAGATTCTTGTTGAGAATATCTGGGTTATTAAGGTTCTAGTTATTATTTTTTTTGACCCATATTCATATTGACATGGTCTCATGGTGATTAGGTGACTACTCTTTCTTGATTCTACATGTTTAGTGAATTTGGGTTGTCTTATTAGGTATGCTTATAATCACTCTTATATAAGATTTTCCCACACATGTAATGTCTTATGAATATGATAAACTGTTAGAATTGACTATGGTGGACCTAGTATTAGTGGATCTTAGGAGTACTTGGTGGCGATGGATGTGTTTGATGGTCAGACTACGAGAACTGGTGGTTGGATCTCCCTCGATCAAATCATTATAGTTTATGTCAGTTTGAGTTTACCCTTGTAGTTTTGGTTGGGAATTTATTTTTACCCTTTTATCATTTCTATTATATTATTTTTAATTTATTTATGAATTTATTAGTGGCTATTACTTGAATGGTTATACACTAGATATTTCAGTCTTTCATTATCATTTGTCAGAATTTCATAGAGATGGTTGGGTGCTAGCATACATATACATTAGGATAATTCCTCATATTTTAGTTTATTACTACTTGGTGATAGTTTCCATCCACAATTCTATTGAATGTGGTCTTGGGGTTGTATCATCCATCTTACCACTGGCTATGTGGGCCTTGGTAGGTTAGGTCATGAATAGTGACATCAGAGGAATTTATCCTCAGGTCGATGTTGTAGTGATAGCCATGGTGATGATTTTTTGGGAACATAAGGAAACAATTTCAAAGTTTCTTGAGTGAGGATTTCAGGATATAAAATATTGTGTGGGTGCGGAGGCCAATGTATCCATTTTTGAGGACTATGACTACCTATATGTTGATTTTGTATACCGAAACATTAGTGGTAGGCAACTATTGATACATGCATCATATATGATTGAGTCATTTGACTATCCATCTTGAGTATGCTCCTTCGATTTTCTCATTGACCATGAAATGTTTTGATAATTTTCAATATTCCTCCATGATAATATTCAGTATGGTTTTTGAGATAGTGTTGTGGTGATGACTAGTTGAGAGAATAAGCCTCAATTTAAAGACCCATCTATAAGGAATTTCATATAGGTGGGTACTATATAGTGCTGCCATCTATTAACTAGTACATGGACCCACCATCGGTGGTCTAGGTGGATGATCGTCTGCATGTATAGGTGTTTATAGATTCAACAAGACTTGAAAATGGTTCATATAGGCTCAACGCCATTATTGAGTTATCCTAATAGAGAATTATAGGGTGTTGTGGTGAGTTAGTCTCATACGAAGTAGAATATTGGATCTAGGCAGTGGACCAAGTTTCCAGCCTTGCAGACCATGTTCGATTGGATGGTTGTGCTCATAATCAATATTCATCATGTAGTAGTAGTTGGTTATAGTTGTACTAAAATATAATATACTTATGTTCTGTGTGATTCCCAATTTTCTATGTTAGATTTTTCCTCTGATTCGATGCAAGCCATACCCGCTTATCAACTAGTAGAGGACTGACATGATCTTATGGTACGAGTGTCCTTTATGGTTAGGATCACTCTTAATGGTTTTCATGATGGTTTGACTTCTCCAGGGTGATGCTGGGGAAAGACAGAGCCCTGTTTTGGTTATGTCTGTTGTGGATTCTGATGCACGAGAAAGATGGAGATGTCCACCACCGTGATGAATTCTTATGATGCAATAAAAATATATAAAAATGAATCAGTGACACTTAGTGAGAATTATATCAAGGTGTTGTAGATGAGTTCCTTCAACTTTAATTTTTGAGGGAATTCTGATGGGAAGTTGTTAGAGTGATCCCTGTTTATGGTGCATATGAGGTCAAGGGAATGATTGCCTCAAGCAATAGAGGATTGTTACCCAGATACTCTGGGTGTGTTTGAGGGAACACTTTTTTTCTCTAGTTTCATTTTTGGAACATGGTCACATTCCAGTATTCAATTTACATATACATTATCCACAACTATGTGATACTAGAGGATCCTTTTAGATAAACCCTTGTGTTTTTAGGATCTTATATAGAGGATCGGTGATCACACCCATTTATTGACTATGAAACCTACCTATAAAAGGACAACGCCTTATGATGAATCTTTATTTAGTGGAAGTGAGGACCTAGGTTGTTTTAATTAGATTATATTGGATTCATACCATCCATGCTAAGATTGACTATTGTTGATGGGGGTTTTGTTTTATTCAAATTAGAGAGATGAAATTATCTTTTTTTAGAAGAGATCTGAGATAGGCAGGATGAGCTCATGTGTAGGAGGATACAACCGATTTTATTAATTGTCTAGTATGACCCTTGGAGAAGTAAATTCTTTGAGTTTCAAGTTTACTATGATAGAGTAGTACTATGGGGATATCCTTCTTGATAGTGTTCTAGGTTCACCTCTAATCAATATTATGTTTTTTATTGACCTGCAACTAGGGATTACCTGATAATTTCACTAGTATATTGTTTGAACCTATAGAGTGGTGAGAGCTAAATGCATAGTTAGAGGATCTGCACAACTGGGGAATACTATCTCCACTTCTATATCCTTTCACTCATCAAAGTAATGATAATTTTTCTCATTCGTATGTATGATATAACATCTCCATGAATTAGTAGAATTAATTTTTCATGTATAAATATTATAAATTGTTCTAATAATGCATATTATTAATAAATAATATATTAATGAAATTATTATCATTGTGGGAATTATTTAAGTATATATTGTATAAAAGAACCAAAAATTTTATAACAAAACTTTCATGACAAATCAAGACAATTAACATAAAAAACAATAGCAATAATTACTAGTTGTTAAAAAATAGGTGGAAAAATATTATACGAGGATCATATATGATTTTATATTTATAAATACTATTCTTATTTAAATTAATAACAATCATAAATCCAATATAAAGGAGGTTAAATCATGTTTAACTAATGTTAAATGCAAGGAAATGTATTTCATCTCAATTTCCATTTTATTGAAATGTATTTCTTAATACACACCTATTCAGTTTTATGTTGGGTATATACTACCCCTTTGATGTATATAACACGGAAAAAATGTATTAATGATGTTAAATATTTCAATACATGTTTATTCTGTCAAGGAGTTACAATTTTAATGTTACCATGCATGTAAGAATCTATTTTACAATCTCACTTTCTTTTTTGTTTGATTTTATGCTTCTTAAAGGAATGTTATCATTTATCCATCAAAAGATCCACTAATTTTATTTTAATCAAGATATTTAAAAAAAATTCTACATTTTCTTCCAACCATTTCTCTCTTTTTCACTTGGATCGTAAAATGAAATATTTAAAATAAAATAAGATTTTATTTCCCTTTAAATCAGATATATTTCTCTTCCATATTCATTTTTTCCAAAAATTATTTTACAAAAAATCATTTTATTTACACAAATTATTTATAAACGAAATTTAAAGTTATCCATGAATTTTAAAAAGGGATGTAAAAGAGTTTTTCTACTGTTTTCCATAAGAGACACTATTGATAAATATTTTAAAATAAGATTTTTAATGTACACATTGATAACAGACATCCCCACCACCACAACCATTTAATGAAATATAGATTATTTTACTCATTTTAATGTTTTTTAAAATAAAAATATTTTATATGAAATCAATTTTAATATTATAATTTCATTCCTTAATTCTTACAAAAGTCATTCTTTTACTAAAAATACTTATATTCCCAATAAACGGATAGTCAGCTCTCATTTGTTAATTAATTTTGTGATTGTTAACATTATCTTCATGAAATCAATTTCTTATGGTCATTTTTCATTAGAAATTAACATTATATTTAATATTTATATTCTTTATATCATGGATATATTTATTGACTAAACCATGCACCGTTCATATATATGTTGTTTACTTTGAATTGTATTTGATTTTCTAGGAAATTATTGATAAATATGTATTATCTAGTCAATACAGATATTTTATGACAATAAATATTGTTTATGAATTAAACCAACCATTAGATGTATGTAGAATGCTTTGGAAATATAGTGATAAGACGATCCTTGAATTATATAGCCCCTCTATGCATCAATGACTCTCATGAGACAAATCATTTGGCTATATTAAATGGGTTTTAGTTCATAGTATTAAACTGCCTTGTGAAATGTATTGATGGTATATGTATCCTGGTTCTTGAGATCATGGAATCTAATAATTAAGAATTTCTTTCATTGGGAATTTAGTTATTAATATTATCCATAATACTTTTTCAATGATATCATCTATTGATAAATATTATTCTCATTTTACTGATTAAATGAAATGTGTTTTCACCCTTATTTTGTTTCCTTTCCCCAAGAAATAAATATGATTTCATTGATTGAGTTTCATTTATGTTGATTATTTTCATTCATTATGTTTTATATTTTATCCCCAATGTAAAATGGATAACGTGTATGTATATTTCTCTTCAATACTATGAAACTAATTTGTCCTTTTAGATTTTATCATTGAATATATTCAAATGTAATAAAGTTGACTCCATCTCTAGGTTTTGGGAGTCAGGGTCAATAAAATTGGTATCAAACGAAGTTTATTAGAAACCTTGTAAACTAGATTATGGAAAACATAGATTAGGGAACATAACCTTTTGTTAGAATTTGAGGATAAGTATAGAAGAAAACCTCAATGCTATGGTAATGTGGAGATTATGCGGATCTTCATTTCAATACATCCCTATTTGGATACTAAATATGGATACTATTCTAGAATAGATGTTCCAAGGGGTATTAAATCTAAAACAGAAACATTAGTATTGACTTGAATATTACTTTGTATATGAAAACATGACTTACTACACACTTGGATTGATAGTTTTTGGGATTATTCTTAGTATAATTCACATTTTCTTTACAAACAATTATTATGTATTTGAAAATTATGATATCCCCAAAGAATCCAATTTTAAGACAATTCGATTAAACATGAATATTTTTTTTATTTATATTAAGTTTTACACCATATTTAGAATTATAAATTATGATTTAAAACCCCAAATTTTATGAGCTAATCCGATATATGTTATTTTTTAGAAATTTTAACTATAAGGAAGAAGGATCTCATAACACTTTTCTAGTGGATATATTTACATATAATGAAAGCTATTACTTATATTATTGGAAATGAAAATATCATGACCATATTAGGGTAGCTCACTCATGTTATGACAAACAACCTTTCCCAATTGTTTTAACCTATTGTTCCACAACATGATTCTCATTTGTTGGATTGATTCATATGATAGACCCACCCCATTTAGTAGGAATATAAATATAGTGGTAGCTACACAACCATCTCTCATGACCTAGGTGTTGATAGACATCAGGTCGGCCCCTCCCCACTTAGTGGGGGTTGGTCCTTGATCACATCTCAACATGTACTGGCCATTGAACTTCTCCCATTTCTCGAACCCTAAATTTATCCCTCCATTACATTAGATATCTATCGACTCGAAGGTTTAAAATCTGTTTGACGTGTTCCAACAACTCTCAATTTCGTCTTCCTAATTCATTGAAACTTATTCTCTCCCGTATATTATGTTTATTTCAAAATTCATGAAACATCAGACATTGGTCAACTCGTTCGATATATTTTTATTTGATCCTTATTTTTATAAGAGTGAGTAACCATCAGACTCCTGAAATCCAAGAATTTAATGGTTAGGTTTGCTTCTGAAAATGATTTGATTCTTTCATGTTCGAGTGCACCACACATCTATAATGGATCTTGGTTCTTCCTCTTCAAATGGTCATATGATATTCATATAAGGAACCATTCTCCAACCATTACAATTTTTATTAGGTTTCCTCACCATCTAATACCATTTCAAAATATAGATATTCTTTATAAGTTAGGAAACCTAGTTAAGAGTTACTTATGATTGGATAGTCGGAATAGTGTTGATTACCATCCCATTTCACCGAGTATCTATGTTGATATAGATTTTTTGAAGACTCTTATTGGATCCTTATGGGAGGTTGTTGGAGAAATGTTCAGGTATAAAAAATCAGTTATATTTGATTCTTGATATGAATTTTCTTCTCTATGAAATTGTATGGAGAATATTCCTGATGCTTGTAGGCATGGGAAGTCAGATCTTAAGGATTTCATCTTATGTGTAAACCAATTTGTGAGTATCCCTATTAGACTACCTATTGATAGTGGTAAAAGATTTAATGAAAAATCCAACGAATCATCTTTGAATTAGGATTTATCTAACTATATTTTTGTTAGGTGATTCAATAATGGTAAGATCATCCTTGAAGGGTAAATCTAGTTCTGGTATATGTTTTCCTTTTAGTTTGAAGACATGATAATGGATGAACAAGACAATCAAGTAACTAATATCTCATATAAATTTTTTGGGAGATTAAATCTAGTATTCTTAAGTAGTCCTTTAATATTTGTACTGTTTCATTTTCTGGTTGAACTCATGTTTTCTCAATTTTTTCTTCAGTATTTGAAGAATAAAAATTTAATTTTCATTTAGTCAAATACCTTGAGAAAATATTTCCAGACATGGGATGTAATGAAATAGAAATGGTTTCACATGTAGTGTATTGTTGCGAAGGCAATGGGTTGAGCAACTCAAGGATTATGATTTCTCAAAACACTACCACCTATGGAATGAAAATAAGGTAGAATGTGCTTTAATTAGGAATGATAATGGAGTTCTAACCCAAATGATTTTTGAGAGGGATATTATGTTTATTTATCTAGTAACTATGGATATTGAAATTATAATATATGGGGATATATCATTACTTTTTCAAATTACTAAGAAACCATATTTATTATAAAGGATAAAAGGTTCTCAATTTGGTGATAATCATTTTTAGAAAAACATTACTGTGTTAAATGATGGGAAGTTATATGAATTCATCTATGAAGATGTAATCCAAAAATTTCGAAAGAAAATATGTGTTACATCTATAACTGAGATAAAAAGCGAATTATTGGATGATTCTCATAGATCAAATCAATCTAAACACCTTGGTAGCACTATGTTGTATAGGTGTTGAAGGGAGCATTTTTGGTAGATAATATGAAGCGGGAAATTGATTATTATATATCAAGACACTTAGTTTTCCATTGGTTAGGGATGATGGACAATATCCTATGGGTTTTATGAATCCTATTCCTATTCCTCTATGTAAATGGGAGAAAATTACAATGAACTTTGTGTCAGGAATAACTAGGACTCCTAGAATGAATGATGTAATATGCATTATTGTTGATTTCCTAACCAAATATACTTATTTCTTTGATATAAGATAATATTTCCCTATTAAAATACTTACAACGATCTATATTAATTTTTTTTATGAAATCATGTAGAGAACAATTTAATTGAGCTATTCATGATCCCCTTATTACATAAAAATTTCAGAAAAATATTTAGAAGGCTCTTGATACTGATCTTAATTTGAAATCTGCATATTATCCTTAAACTTATGGACAGTTTTAACTACTATTCAAACAATTGAATACATGTTATGGTTATTATCACTTGACATTTAGGGTATGTGGGATCAATATTTACTATTGGATGAGTTTTCCTATAAACAATAATATCTATTCATGTATTCAAATTGTGTTATATATAGAATTATATTGAACTAGATATTGTACTTCATCTTGTTGGGATAAAAGTTGTTGAAATGAAACTTTTAAGACTAGAAATTTTTTAAGATACAAAAACAAAGGTATAGACTATTCTGGAATATATTAAATCTTCTCAAAGTAATCTAAAAAAGTTATGCCAAAAATCAAAGAAAAAATTTAGAATTTGAAGTGGTAAATCACTTTTTATGGAATGTATCTCTATGGAAGAGTGTCATAAGGTTTAGTAAGAAGTGAAAATTGAGCCCTAGGAATATTGGTCCATTTAAAATTATAGAATGAAATTTTTTTTGTGTCTTACTAGTTTGTAATACCATCAATTCTCTTTAAACTACATGATTTTTTCCTTATATTATTGTTATGGAAGTACATTCCAAACCAAGTGCAAGTGCTCACCTATGATGAAATATAATTTGAACAAGATCTATCTTATTATGAAGAGCCTATCCATATTCTTAATACTAAATTTCTTGTTTTGAGGAACTGGAAAAATCTAATTGTAATTTTACTTTGGAGAAATCCTAAAATAGAGTAAGTGATGTGAGAACCAGAGGATTTTACAATGAAGAAATACCCACAATTTTTTAAAAGGTAATATCCTAAAAACTAAAAGGATGAAATTTTTGTTGGAGGGAAGAATTTAATACACTAATAATTTATTATATATTTCCTTCTAAATAAAGTCAATCACTTATATATCCTGTAATGCACAAAACACAGGTTTAAAATGAAACATGATTCACTATTTTAATATTATAATTTAAACACGACCATTATAACCAGACTGTTAAGTGGACAAGACTGAAAAATAAAAACTAAATTATTAAAAATATATAGTTTACATATGATCATTTGATTCCAATTTTGTCTAAATAAAAATAATAATCTTTTGAAATAAATGAAATATTTTTTGAAAAACTGTAATTTTCAATGAAAATGGCTTCATCGAATTTTGTGAACTTATGTTAAAATTAGTTTTTACCACATTTAGAATATTTATTTTAAAAAATTATCTTTTTTTTAAAATAATAATATACCAATTGTCTTAAAGTGACAGTTTTCTTATTTTTCTGAAAGAATTTATTTTTCGATGAATATTGAAATATACTGATTTTTATTAAAAACAACCTTTTCAATTGAAGCATTTAAAAGTTTTATTTTGTTTAAAAATTGTTTAAAAAACTGTTCACATATATTATAATAAATAAAATTTTGGTAATTTAAATCAATTATATGTTTCATTTTAATATAAATAATTTTTTATAATTTTGAAATCTTTTCCTTTGGAAACCCATTTTTTTATCGTGTCCGTGTGTTTTATTTTAAATTAATTTATTCCACTTCTATGAGACTAATTTGATAAAATGGATTCCATATTTTTAATCCTTATAATTCATATTATATAATAAGGTCACATTAATTTCATACTATAACAAATTGTAAAAATAGTAAAAACTAATTACCACGGTTAATGTGAAAAAGGGGTTTCCAGGTGTTAAACTAAGAATATAAGGGTTAAAAATGAAAAAAATATCCAATATGTATGTTAGGGCCCTATTTTGATGATATATAATACAAAGTTCATGAATAGGTCATTTTTTATCCTAATGGGCTGTGAAAAACATGGGTGTAATTCACTCTTTTCAAAAATTTCAAGTGTTTCCTCATCCCCATATATAAAAGATCACCCGCTCTCCTCACCTATATAAAATTTGAAAGATATTTAGTTCAAAAATTAAATTAAAAAATAACTTTTTTTAATTCCCTATATTCATCTTATTGGTGTTTTTATCATAAATCCATTCTATGAAGTCTTTTGGGGACAACAAAAGAATTTTTTTGAAGAAGAGATAATTTTTTAAATTAGCGTATTTATTTTATTTCCTCTTCCACCTCATTAAAAATTTTATTAAATCATTATTATAAAATAAAAACATTTTTAACATTTACTTAGATGTTATTATTTTAATGTAATAACATATGTCCATCTTCTCTTCCATCAAATGGGAAATGAAATCATCAACCGTGTTTGTGGACGACTACCACCTCGTGAACATAAGTAACTTGTTTTCCATAAAAACTTATCATAGTTGAATATAATGATGTATAAAATATATATATATATTAATTATGAAAAAATTATACTTATGGAGTTATATTATCACCTATAACTTCTTACTTTATATCGCTTTTAAAATATGATAATGTCACCTGTGTGTACGGCGGACTATTTCCTCACAAAGTGATGTGTTTCAATTTTCAATAATTATTTACATAGAAGTTAATATTTATTAAATTTTATGAATTTATTTATTATATAATATATTATATTTATTCTGAAAAATTAATATATCATTCAATTCATTACTCTTTCACTCGTTAAGGGGATGCTATCGCCCCTCATGCATACATATGACCCACTATCTCTATGAAGTGATGCGCTTCATTGTCCAAATTTTATGAATGATTATAATAATGAATCTAATTAATATATTATATATTTACATTTATTAAAATTATGGATACTTTGTATTTATTTCTTAAATATAAGAACTATGAATATCATGATAAAATATGCATGAGATAATAAAGCAATTAACACACAAAACAATAGTGATAATGAAAGATTGTTATCAAAAGATTGATAAAATGTTATAAGAGGATCATATATGATATTATACATATTATTTTGGTTATATTTTAAATTAATAACATGATTAAATCCATTATACAGTAGGTTAAATAATGTTCATCTAAAGGAAAGAGTGAAGTTAGAGATTTCTTCTAAATTTATATTTCATTGAGATATATTTGTTATTACATACCTATTCACTTTTATATGATGTATATTCTGACCCTTTGATGTATTTAACATGAAAATCTATTTATTCATGATTTTTAATGTGTCAAAACATGTTTATTCTTCTCAAGGGGTTACAATTTAAAAGTTACCAAAGATGTAAGAATCAATTTTATGATTTCACTTTCATTTGAGGTTTCTTTTACTATTTTTGAATGAATATTATTATTTATCTTTCATAAGATCCAATATTTTTCTTATAATTTATATATTAAATTATTTTATATATTTCATTCCACCTTTTACTCTATTTGGTACTTAGGTTATTGAATAAAATTTTTAAAAGAAAAACTTATTTTATTTCACTTTAAATCAGATATATTTATCTTCCATATCCTTGTTTTCTTATGTTGTTTTACAAAATTTCTTTAATTTAATCAAATGATTCATTAATGAAATTATATGTTATATTAAAATTTAAAATTTTTAATGCAATATTTCTGGAATTTTTCTGAAGGGTAATTTTCAACAAAAATTTAAATTGTTTGTTTTTTTAACGTATACAGTAATAATAAACATCCCTACCACCATAATTGTTTTATAAAATGTAGCTTATTTTAAAAAAAACATTTTTTTATAATTAAAAATAATTTATGAAAACCTATTATTATATATATCTTCCATTTTATTTATTCTTTTAAATGACAAGATTTTATAAAAAAAAACCTATATTCCTCATGAAACGATGGTCACCTGTCATTTATTCATTAATATTGGGATTGTTAACTTTCTCTTAAGATAATGACTTGTGATAATTTTTCATTAGATATTACATTTCTATAAAATATCTATATTCTTTGTATCATTAAAATTATTATTTCCTAACACACATACCATCTTTACATACATTGTTTACATAAAATTTTATTTTATTTACTAGTGAAATATTGATCAATCATTATTATTTATTGTGTACATATATTTTTATGAGGAAAATTTTTCATGAATTAAATTGATCATTTGATATATGAGTAATTATTTGGATATAAATTTATATGTGGTGTCTGAAATTGTATATCATCTCAATGCATTAACGAGTCAAATGAGAAAAATAAATTGGACAAATTAAATGGGGTTTAACCCATAGTTTTAAACTGTCTTATAAAAGTTCTCGACAGTAGAGGTTTGATGATGCTTGATATCACGAGTTCTGACAATTAGGCATTTACATCATTAAGATTTCAATATTTTTAATTAAAGATGAGATTTTCTCATTAATATTATATCTAGATTCATTTCATTCTCAGTTTATTGATAAAATAAAATGCATTTTATGATATTTATATTTCCATATTGATTAAAATTTATTTTTTATTTACTAATGATATCTTCCACTATATGTATCCCTTAATGAGTATTTTATCTCACTCTTATATTATTTTCTTTCATTTTGATATGTAGAATAATCATTTGAATGAGTTTCAAGGATGAAGAGCATTTTTTCATTATGTTTAATATATTATCCCAAATGTAAAATGGGAATCATGTATATATTTGGAACTCTGAGAATCCAAAAATAATCAGAAAACTGTATTTTAAAATTGAACCAATTTAAATTTAATAATGTGGGCATCGAATCCTGGTTACTATAGTTGGGATCGTTAAATAGACCTTATGATCCACTGTTGTATAGGTCAAAATTTGTGGGAGACAAGATCTGTGGTCCTAGAGCCAGTGCTCGGGATTGCTGGGAAATGTTCTGTTCATCCAGGGGTATAAGATGGCTACCTAGTGATGTCAAGGTCCTATATGGAATAAAGAAAATGAAATTTGGAGTTCTATTTGAAGATCATGTGTTCCAATAGATCCCACCTCATTGAGGGTCACAAGTAATTGGATCTGATGACATGCTATCTCTAAGGATCATATTCCTTTTTTATCAAGTTACTATATTGGGTTTGTGAGGTGGATTACTGCATAGTCCAATGACCATAGTCAATCCGAGTACACTACGTATTCAACATGTCACAATTAAGAAGATATATTCATGATTCATTTCACTACGTTTCCCAGGATGATCTAGATGATGAAATTGGAGATACTTTTTGAGTGCCCAGTGGAGTTTGAGAATGGGTTGGAGAAGACACATCATAGACAAGTGTTTCCCTTAGGTGCGTGCTTGTAAAACATGGGATCCTTAAGGAGATATTTTGGAGTCAGAAACCTAGTTGTGAGCTTCATATCCTCACTTGCTAAGTATGTTTTTAATTTTTAGGACGAAAACACTATATGATTTTGAGAGTGTAACAACATTGTTTTTTCCTTATAAGACATTGACATGTTTCTAGGAATATTTTCAAAGCCAATAACTAGTTGTACATAAATTTAGGTGGGTTGAAGAGACTCGATGTTGATATATAAAAAATATAAAATTTATTATCTCATGTGGGAGTAGTTTTTTAGAAATAATAGAATAAATTATGAATGTAGGGTTAGAGGGGAAATCTAAGGACACAATTGATTCTATAATATAGGGTTTACCCAAGGAGAAACATAAAGTTGGTATGTGTTGTGCGTTTGGTTGAATACATTCCTTGGAATGCGTGTCATGTAATTAAATAATTAATTTATTTAATTATATTATTAATTACAAACCCCTAATCCTCCTCTATAAAAATGTTATTATGAAAAAAATTTAGTGTTATCCAAATAACCCTAAGAAATTATAGAATAATTGGGTGTCTAATGGTTATAAAAAACAATGAATGTGGACTGATAATGATGATTAAGGAAAATCACAATATGTATGAAAACACACCATGATCATTGATGAAATATCTAGTGAGAATCTTCCTCAACAATTCTTGAACTATTCTATATGTATTATGTCATTTTTTGGAATAATCCAACATTGTTTTCCCTAACTCAAGCATCATTTAATTTCATAAACAATTGATTCAGAGGTTGTTGATTATTTTCTATTCATGTTTATTATCTTTTTCCATATATTAATATATTTTTTCTAACCACCCAATCAAAGTTATCTGTACCGATACAATTTCACCGATACAATGAGGATGATTGTGAGATATAGGGTACAAGTTGAACTAATTATCCTTTCTTTCATATTTATCATCTCACCATCTTAATGTGATACCCACCTCATGGGATATAAAAGGGTCATTGATAAATCCATGGATGGAAAAAGTGTCAAGTGATAATGTCCTAGGTCGAGCAGGTGGAGCCGGGGAAAGTGGTGGGGGTTGTCGCATTCAAGAGGTTGGTGTGAACCCAGGATCAAGCATCTGGAGTGGGTGTGATGGTGGATCTAGCCTTAGTAAATACTCTTTGGAAAAATTTCCATGTTTAATGGGAAAACGAAATCTATTTCCCTAAATACAAAGATCAAGAAACTATTTCCCAATATCGGGTTATCATTGGGCATCCAGTGGTATGAGGGCGGGCAATGTCTTTAAAAATGTCTTAAAACTATTCTGATCAACGTGTTGTTCAAGATAACGCCTTCAATATAATCTTACAAAGAAGGGGGTTATTCATAAAAATCAATTCTTAATTGATTTTCTTAATGTGGCGTTGTCTGTGACCAAGTCTTCTTGAAAATAATTTCGAGGAAGGAACTATGTCGAATATCGCCCAAACTTCTTTTTTTAAAATTTTGATTACTTTGTTTTTTTGTATATATATATATATCATAATAATAATAATAAATATGTTTTAAATGATTTGATTAATAATAAAATTAATAAAACAATATAATTATTAATAATTTCTAACAGTTACAAACAGTTGGGTTGGTGAAATAAAAATACCCAATAATTTATAAAATCAAATATAAAAAATGTAATTAATAACATAAATAATTTTATATTTCAAAATAATTATAAGTGATTAATAATTTAATTATTATGAGTAATTATTAGGAAATAGAGTTTTTGTCACGTAAATTATTTTATATCTATTCTATTTACGAATAATAACGATAATAATTATGATGGTTTATTTTAATTAAAGAAATTAAATAGAAAAATAATAAAATAATTATTAAATATAAAAAATAGAATAATGATAATACTAAATATTGAATAAATTTTTTTTTTAAATTTTTAAAATAATAATTATTAAATTTTTCTTATCAAATAAATTACATTAATACTATTATTAATATTTTTTTAATTTTACATAATATTATTGTGCATAAATTCATTTCAACTTTATGATTATTTATAATTTAAATAATTATTAATTATTTTATTATTAAGTATTGTTGAATATAAAAGTAACTATATTATATATAAAATTTATAAAAACTATTTTATATTTATTATCAATATATTAATAATATTACAAAATTTATTATTAAAAATGAATAGTAATAATTATATTTTATATAATAATATAAATACTTGCATTTTTTTGACATCAAACATTGTTTTGTCTAAATTAAAAAAAATAATTTTTTTTAAATTCCTTTTATTTTTAATTTATTTTTATTTTTATTGTCAATGTTTTAAATTTTATATCGATTTTATTTATACTATATTTTATGCATATAGATTTTTTAAATCTAAATTCTATGTTTTTAATCAATAATGATTATGTCACGTAAACTATTTTTAGTTTATTATATTTAAGAGATTCTTTCTATCTTCAACTATTGTATAAATGTTTAGTCCTTGCTTTAAGTTTCAATTATATTTTACTTTCAGTTTATATTTTATTGGCTTCCAAATTCACTTACTTGAAACATAATAATGTTTCCAATAGGTGAATTTGGAAGCCTATAAATTCTAAAGTATAAATACAATATAAATGAAAATCATAAAATTGACAAAAAATCTAAAAAATAAGTCAAAAGATAAATAATTTCTTATAAAATGTTGAGGAAAAATAATTTTAATGGCATACAATATTTTTCTTTCAAAACATAATATTTTTACGTAACAATTATTTTTTCCGAAGTTTTTCATTGTAAATTAACATTTTTTTATTTAATATTTTTTTAATATTACTTTTACTTTCAATTGTTTTTTATTTTTATGTTAATTGTTTTGAATTTAATATAGATTTAATTTGTACTATATTTAATGCCCATATATTTTTAAACTGCAAATATTATGTTTTTTTATCAATAATGATTCTATCATGTAAATTATTCTTCATTTCTCAGATTAATGAAATTAATTTTCATTAATGTTATTATTTATAATTTTAATCTATGTCATAGTTTCATATATGTTGTAATTATAATTTATATTTTATTTACATCCAAATCACCTACTTGGAACACATTAATGTTTCAAATAGATGAATTTGAAAGCGTATACATATAAGAAATAAATAAAATTTAAATGTAATTTAGAACATTGATTGAACAAATAAAAATTAATTGAACAACATAATGGAAAAAAATTAAAAAAAATTCAAAATAATTGTTTAGTGAAAAAATATAAGTACAAATGTTATGTTTTGGATCAATAATATTGTTTGTGACTGAAATTATTTTTCATCAAGACTTTTTAATAAATTATTTTCATTTTAAATTATTTTTTATATTTTTAGTCATTGTTTTAAATTTCAAATATATTGTATTTATAATATATAATCAAATTTCATTAATATAAAAAATTAAAATTAATTTACATGACACAAACATTATTGACTAAAAACATAACATTATTTCAAAAAAATATTTACAAAAAATATAGTCGAAATAAAAACTAAATAAAATTTAAAACATTGATTTTAAAAATAAATATTATTTAGAAATTAATGGAATGATAAAAAATAATTAATATAAAAAAATTTGCACAAAAAATATTTTACACAAAAATAACTTCTATGTACAAATATAATATTTTAGAACAATAATATTTTTTGAAATTGAAATTATTTTTCACCAATTATTTTTATGAAATTATTTTTATTTTCTCAATTATTTTTTATATGTTTAGTCAATTTTTAAAATTTCATTTAGATTTTATTTATAATTTATAATTTATAGGTTTTCAAATTTACCTAAATTAAACATTATTATGTTTCTAGTAGGTATATTTAGATGCTTATAAAATATAATCTATTAGAAAAATTTAAATGAAATGTAAATACATCGATTAAAAGTAGAAAAAATAACTGATATTTAAGATAATTTCATTAATATAACAAATAAAAAATAATTTATACGACGCAAACATTATTGATTAAAAACTTAATTTTGATAGTTTAAGAAAATTATGGGAATAATTCTTATTAAACATTAAATTATTAATTAAATTATTATTAATTATGAATAATAAATTTATTATTATTAAATATTTTTAATTAAATTATTTAAAAATATTAAATATAATATTAAATATTTTAAATAATTACAATATTAATTAAAAATAATGATCTAATTAAAATAATTATGTAACGCCCCGACCCCAGCTACCCAGAGTCGGTGCATTACTTCGTAACATTGGCACGATCACAAGAAAGATCAAATCTCGAAAGACCGATTGGTTTAGTAGCCTTGGAAACACTAGATATATTCATAGGTTTTACATTACATCATAAAATGAAAAACTACTACAACAACATAATGTCTCCATAATCCACACTCATATCCCCACATAATATCCCTGCAGGTCATTCATAATTTACTTCTTCACTTCCTGGGAAAAATAAAACATATAAAAGGGGTGAGCTCAAATGCCCAGTAAGGATAACAATATAGCGGAAACTTTCATAAATAAGATTAAACATTTAAGGCAATGCATTACTAAAACAAAAGCCTTTTAAACTTTAACTTCAACATAGTATGGCAAAAGTAAAATGAAATAATGCCATTTACTTATTCACATGGATATTCTACTAATCGAATAATCACATGCAAAAATCAATAACCACTTTCATAATGTTGGAATGCATAATGCCAGACTATCATAACCACATAGTCAAGGCCTCGTTCCAAGATTACAAATAAGATTTTGTCAAGGCCTTGTGCCAAGACACTAGTTTGTCTCATGAGACCTACCGATGCATCGAGGAGCTATAGCGGGCTCCACCCGTCACTTACTAAGTCCAATGCATTCCCATATGAAAAGGTTTAAACATAACATAAACATTCGTATTAAAACTACCATACGAAATGTCAATAATTTCACCATAAACTATGAATGGTATAAAAATAGCACATCCACAGTCAAACATATCACAAAACCTTCAATACAATATAGAAGCTTTGTATTACAATAAATCAACTTCAAATAAGCGTAAAATCCATCAAAGGATGTTGACATAGATGAAATCAAAATTCTTTTTAAAGAAATATCTCTTTTTATTTTGAAATCATTTAAGATCCATATAAAAAAACATTTTCATTGAAAATATTCTTATAAGCTTGTAAGGGAAGCTTTGAAGATTTTATAACGGCGTAAAATAACCGCACCCGCCGTATAAGTTAAAAAAAACATTCTTACCTCAATTCTGTCGAAAAGGTTAAAAAGGACCTTGTTTGGAAAACGACGGAAAGATTCCTTTATAAACCTCTTATAAAAAGTCAAACAAGGGTATAAATGACTTTAACCCATATTCTTGTAAATAGTAAAAATGTTTTGAAATACATTTTTAAGAAACATGGATGTGGATGATAAAGATATCCCAGTAGATTATTACGTATAAACAACCTCGGATAATGAAGAGATTGTGAAATAACCCTTACCTTGTACTTTTCATTGGTTGGGGTAGGTTAACCTCCTGTATAATGGTGAAATAATTGTTATTAAATTATAAAATAATCATATACATTAATATGATATCATGTATGATCTTTTAATATTGATTTGATAATAATATCTTAGTATTATCATTATATCGGGTGTTAACTTACTTGTTTTCTTTTATATGTTTTGTTACGTAAGACATGTTTGTAAAGGATAGGTTGTATATTATTCATATCCAGAATGATATCAAGTCCTTAAACATCATTTTTAAATCATCAAATGATAATTATACTTGAATGGATACGATGGAGAATGAATCTCATCGCCTTCGTGGAACGGTAGTCCGTACGTACGCACGAGCGACAATATCATTCTTTTGATATTAAAATAATATATAAATGAATGGTATATCATATATACATAATCATTAACATGTTATATTTATTATTTACATGAGTTAGACATCATTATTATACCCATCCAAATAATATTATATTGAATAACAATTACACCACGACGTGGAGACGGTAAGCCGTACGTACGCACGTATGGTGACATGTTATTCAAAGGGTGGATAGAATACTGAATATGGTTGTACCATATTTATAATAACATCACAGTATATGTGAGATACTGGAGTTATTATTTTAGAATGGTAAGAACAAAGGAAGAAGAAGTGGAAGAAGAAATGAACTTAGAAAAGGGTGGTGAAATCATTACCTCTTCTTCGGGTTCTTCCTTTTGATTTGATCAAAAGGGATCCTTAGGTTGGCTTTCTGATCAAACTAAGGCCTCTAGGTTGTAGTGAGGGATGGTGGGAGAGTATTTGGGCAGAGTTTGGCCGAACCAAAAGGCTTGGAAGGTGTGAAGAAATGAGAATGAGGAGTGCCCTTTTATAAGAGGGGTGAGGGGCACCTTTGGAAAAGCTAGAAATAATAGTTTATATTAAATTCATATTCGATTTATAATGCCTCCAAAGTTGATTATTCAAAGGTTAAGGTGGGGATAGGTCGAAATAAACTCAACCAATAGAATTTAGACAGGTTTGGGTACTTATATTAACCTTATCTTTAAGTATTAACTCTAAGTTAATTAGTTTCACTTTTACAATGTCTCTTTGTATTTTTATATAATATGGTTAATAAACTTACTATATACATCCAAGTGACCCCCAAGTGGTCAATTAATGATGAACCTATCATGATATAAGACTTTTGGCCGAACCTTAGATTTTTAGGAATTTAATATCAATTAATAATATAATATTTGTTTTAAGAACTCTTTTATGTCAATTTTGACACTATTCAATAGTTGATTTTTGTGAAACTCATAACAGATTGATTATTTCGAACAAAGTCAATTAAATCAATCCTAATATATCATATTATCCTAGAAAATTAGTTTAATTCATTAAAAGGTTCATATTATATTTATTTTGGTATTTATAATATCAATTATTTTAATTTTTCACTATTATAGTAATTACTGCATCATCATTGTGTCATAAATAAAATAAATTATTTAATGTCTAAAAATTATAAATAAACTATCATTATGTAGGAAATCCTTTTAGATTTCTAATGGATATTTATAATCGAAAATCCAACATGTATAACCCTATGTAAAAATTGTTCTTCTAAAAGATGTAAGCTTATGCCATTTTTATTTTTATTTTAACTTTATTAATATAATGTGTCCCTACCACATACATGTGGCTCCAAGGGGTCCCCAAATTGACCCAAGGATGCCCATGGCCGGGTATGTGTCCACCAATAATGTTAGGACACGTTTTAGGGTAATTTAGTATTATTATAATATTATTTTTTTAACCCTTATTTACCGGATTTACCTTTAACCATGGTAAATAAAATATTTACCGCAGTAATTATTCAAAATGTCTAAAAATAAAAGTTACCTATTTACATAATTTTAACATCCTGATTCAAAATATGGAATCAATTTTCCTAAATTCAAAATACAGAAGTGGCAGAAATTAATTTAAAATTAATTCCCGCTGTCAAAACAAAAAGCGTGTTTTAAGAGATAATAACTATCAAAAGATTGACACTTGTTTATGTTCGGTTTAATTGTAAAATTATGTCCAATGACAAACATTATATTAAATGGTAAAAATATATTCTAAATATACTTTAAAACCACTAAAATTCATAATTTATCACTATTAATTATTTTGATTAAAAAAGTTGTTTTTAATTAGAATTTAGTAATTTTCACTATTCATCAAAATATGAAAGTTATCCGAAATGTACCAAAATTTCACCTTAGGCTAAATTCGATATTCCGAATCCAAAAATGAAGTCCATTTTGAAATATAAAATATATATATTTTCAAAAAGTAGGTATTACTATTTATAACGGCTAGTTTGATTGGTTATGGTGTGTTAGAACTCGGTGTTGCGTACAACACACGCTATCACATTATTCAAAGGGAAACGTACCGTGGAAGCTTGGGGTGTTTCATTTTAAATTTTTGATGTCCCCATTTAGTCAAAAAGTTTAAAATATTGTATTTAATAAGGTTTCACTATTAGAAGTTGATAAAAGTGAAATACTGAAAATGAATCTGTTCTTGCATTATGACTAAGAAACTCATAATAGGGATTCTAAAATTATAAGGATTATATAAAGTTCAAAATGTAGTTAATACTATTCATGACCTCTTTTAATGGTGTGATTGAACTCGGTGTTGCGTGTAGTGCAAGTTATTGAATTATTTTTAAGAAATAACACACTCTGAAATCCTGGGGTGTTACATTCTCCCCTCCTTCAATAAATTGCATCCTCGCAATTTGAAATTGTTCTTCGAAAATAAAAGGTTGAAAGTAGAAAATATATTTGTGGGAAAACCCACATTGGAAATTGGGTTACTAAAATTTAGTCTTAATATGAGGAAAAGAGAAATTAAAGAGTCACCACCAAATTATGATCTCGATTAGGAGAACATTGGTGGGAATTAGAGACATATAATTGGAGGAAAAACGTAAATATTTATAGGTAGTGATTGAGGTCATTAATCACAAACAAGTATAAAATTGAGGTCCTTAAACTCATAAATCCATGATGATTTGATGTACCATCGGTTCAACAAAATATATGGTATTGGGACAACACATTTTTGACATTTCAAAATATCTTAGTTGAAATCCCACATCGAAAATTGAATTAATGAGGCCTCTATTTAAAATAAAGAGTGGAAAGTATGAAGATTACCGAAAGTAACACATACTAGGGTTCCATGTAGGAAAATATGGATATGGAAGAGAAATCTAACCATCAATTATCTGATGGAGAGTGGTAGAGAACATGGCTATGAAAAGGCCAACAATCCCAAAGCCATAAATTTGTGATGATTTAAGGTACCATCTAGGACAACATTTTTGTTCTAAGTTTCTATTATTAATGTTGAGGAATTTATTTATGAGATTGGATAAGATAATAAGGATATATACTTACTTTATAATTAGAATTTTACCCATTAATAAATTTCTACCACAAACTCATCTTTCACTCTAAAAGATAATAGAACGTAAATTTTTTTTATTTATACTATTCGTACAGGGTTCCAAAATAAATGAATTATAATTCATCTACCAGATCTTTTAAAAAAAACTACATTATTTAATTCAGGACATCTCGTGGGACAGTGGTAGGTGATACACCCTTGTCGCCCTTCGGTTGCGGGTTCAAGTCTCGCAGCCTTTCCGGACGCGACGGGTTGCCGCCCGACCTCCGGGTTGTCCTTTTATGGCAATCCAAAATAATCCAAACTAGAACTATCCAAAATACTTCTGTCTAAACTCACAGTCCAACATTTATAAGGAAGGTAAACATAATATAGATCCTTTTTTACCCCGTAATAGAATATGAATACCTTCATCATGTATTACCATATTCCTTATTGATTACATTCATGCTCTCTTATTCCATATAGAATGCTAGATATACTTCATTAATCCAAAAATGTTTTAAACCCCAACAATGATGGAATATACAAATCATTAATCAGTTCCAAGGTAGTCAAGAATATCCAATATAATTTATCCAAAACAATCACATATTATTCCAAAATCACTACCTCAGTATCAGAACTATATTATGATTTATCATTCTCTCAACCATATATTTTCCAAAAATTTATCCTGCTATTGAGTCACTTTTCTTTGTTCCACACAATCTCAAGTCCTTAATGAAATAGTACTGCAGTACAATCCTTATATACTCCATAATTATTTTAACAAGTACATTGTTGATACAACACTCAATTGACATAATCAACATAAGAGCTTTAATCAATCCTCTTCATCTGTGGTAGTATCATAACTTGATTATTATCCAATAACATCATTTGTGGCATAGTCTGATGACTGGGACATAGGTTCGCGTAGTGTCCAAACTCCTTGCAAATGAAGCATTGTACATTTGAAACCATTTTCTTACCCTTGCAGTCACGTACTTTGTGCCCTTTTCCTCCACACTTATAACAAACTCCCATTCCTTTCAGGCAAGTTCTAGGGTGTTTCTTTCCACAGTTACCACATATGGGAAAATTCTTCTTTTCCCTTTTCCCTTTATCCATCTTTTTCCCTTCTATCCTTTTCTTCTCTTGCTTCCCTTCAAAGCCATAGGACTCAGTAAACTCTTTACTTATCTTATCAATACATGTTTTTATTTCTTCATATGATGATAATACATGGGAGACTATTTCTCTTATAAATTCTAGCTTAAGACCATGAAAGATATGATCCTTCCTTCTCTTTGGATCATGTGCATTTCCGGAGTTCTCATTCCTTCTACTGGGCGCCATTTCTAAACAAAGGCATAAACTAGATCAGTTTATGAATCAAAATACATAATCCCATACTTATAAAACACATAACATAAATTGAAATATTTATGGAGATAATCCATAATCATAAAAATGTTTCCTTTGAGGATGTATATACTCATAAACCCTTCATAATGGTTTGTAAAGAAAATGAGAATTATCCTAAGCATATCCCCCGGGAGTGTCGTAACCAAGAGTGCAGTAAGGCCCGTTGTCGTGCACCAGTTTCCGTTCGAGTCTAGCTCAAAGCGGAGTTTTCGGGTTTTACCCCTAGGTATATCTGTGCCAGAGCCGCCTCTACCTGCTCGTATCCAGACAGGGATGTATTGCTCGGAAAACTCACAAAATCTCTACAATACCAAAATTCTAGGAAGTTTTTCTATACTAATCCTCAAAGTTCATCTTAGGTCTATGTGCTCTAATCAGAGTTTATCTAAATCTAGTTTCCAAGGTTTGTACTAAACTTCCTCTGATACCAACTGTAACGCCCCGACCCCAGCTACCCAGAGTCGGTGCATTACTTCGTAACATTGGCATGATCACAAGAAAGATCAAATCTCGAAAGACCGATTTGTTTAGTAGCCTTGGAAACACTAGATATATTCATAGGTTTTACATTACATCATAAAATGAAAAACTACTACAACAACATAATGTCTCCATAATCCACACTCATATCCCCACATAATATCCTTGCAGGTCATTCATAATTTACTTCTTCACTTCCTGGGAAAAATAAAACATATAAAAGGGGTGAGCTCAAATGCCCAGTAAGGATAACAATATAGCGGAAACTTTCATAAATAAGATTAAACATTTAAGGCAATGCATTACTAAAACCAAAGCCTTTTAAAATTTAACTTCAACATAGTATGGCAAAATTAAAATGAAATAATGCCATTTACTTATTCACATGGATATTCTACTAATCGAATAATCACATGCAAAAATCAATAACAACTTTCATAATGTTGGAATGCATAATGCCAGACTATCATAACCACATAGTCAAGGCCTCGTGCCAAGACTACAAATAAGATTTTGTCAAGGCCTTGTGCCAAGACACTAGTTTGTCTCATGAGACCTACCGATGCATCGAGAAGCTATAGCGGGCTCCACCCGTCACTTACTAAGTCCAATGCATTCCCATATGAAAAGGTTTAAACATAACATAAACATTCGTATTAAAACTAGCATACGAAATGTCAATAATTTCACCATAAACTATGAATGGTATAAAAATAGCACATCCACAGTCAAACATATCACAAAACCTTCAATACAATATAGAAGCTTTGTATTACAATAAATCAACTTCAAATAAGCGTAAAATCCATCAAAGGATGTTGACATAGATGAAATCAAAATTCTTTTTAAAGAAATATCTCTTTTTATTTTGAAATCATTTAAGATCCATATAAAAAAAACATTTTCTTTGAAAATATTCTTATAAGCTTGTATGGGAAGCTTTGAAGATTTTATAACGGCGTAAAATAACCGCACCCGCCGTATAAGTTAAAAAAAACATTCTTACCTCAATTCTGTCGAAAAGGTTAAAAAGGACCTTGTTTTGAAAACGACGGAAAGATTCCTTTATAAACCTCTTATAAAAAGTCAAACAAGGGTATAAATGACTTTAACCCGTATTCTTGTAAATAGTAAAAATGTTTTGAAATACATTTTTAAGAAACATGGATGTGGATGATAAAGATATCCCAGTAGATTATTACGTATAAACAACCTCGGATAATGAAGAGATTGTGAAATAACCCTTACCTTGTACTTTTCATTGGTTGGGGTAGGTTAACCTCCTATATAATGGTGAAATAATTGTTATTAAATTATAAAATAATCATATACATTAATATGATATCATGTATGATCTTTTAATATTGATTTGATAATAATATCTTAGTATTATCATTATATCGGGTGTTAACTTACTTGTTTTCTTTTATATGTTTTGTTACGTAAGACATGTTTGTAAAGGATAGGTTGTATATTATTCATATCCAGAATGATATCAAGTCCTTAAACATCATTTTTAAATCATCAAATGATAATTATACTTGAATGGATACGATGGAGAATGAATCTCATCGCGTTCGTGGAGACGGTAGTCCGTACGTACGCACGAGCGACAATATCATTCTTTTGATATTAAAATAATATATAAATGAATGGTATATCATATATACATAATCATTAACATGTTATATTTATTATTTACATGAGTTAGACATCATTATTATACCCATCCAAATAATATTATATTGAATAACAATTACACCACGACGTGGAGACGGTAAGCCGTACGTACGCACGTATGGTGACATGTTATTCAAAGGGTGGATAGAATACTGAATATGGTTGTACCATATTTATAATAACATCACAGTATATGTGAGATACTGGAGTTATTATTTTAGAATGGTAAGAACAAAGGAAGAAGAAGTGGAAGAAGAAATGAACTTAGAAAAGGGTGGTGAAATCATTACCTCTTCTTCGGGTTCTTCCTTTTGATTTGATCAAAAGGGCTCCTTAGGTTGGCTTTATGATCAAACTAAGGCCTCTAGGTTGTAGTGAGGGATGTTGGGAGAGTATTTGGGCAGAGTTTGGCCGAACCAAAAGGCTTGGAAGGTGTGAAGAAATGAGAATGAGGAGTGCCCTTTTATAAGAGGGGTGAGGGGCACCTTTGGAAAAGCTAGAAATATTAGTTTATATTAAATTCATATTCGGTTTCTAATGCCTCCAAAGTTGATTATTAAAAGGTTAAGGTGGGGATAGGTCTAAATAAACTCAACCAATAGAATTTAGACAGGTTTGGGTACTTATATTAACCTTATCTTTAAGTATTAACTCTAAGTTAATTAGTTTCACTTTTACAATGTCTCTTTGTATTTTTATATAATATGGTTAATAAACATACTATATACATCCAAGTGACCCCCAAGTGGTCAATTAATGGTGAACCTATCATGATATAAGTCTTTTGGCCGAACCTTAGATTTTTAGGAATTTAATATCAATTAATAATATAATATTTGTTTTAAGAACTCTTTTATGTCCATTTTGACACTATTCAATAGTTGATTTTTGTGAAACTCATAACAGATTGATTATTTCGAAAAAAGTCAATTAAATCAATCCTAATATATCATATTATCCTAGAAAATTAGTTTAATTCATTAAAAGGTTCATATTATATTTAGTTTGGTATTTATAATATCAATTATTTTAATTTTTCACTATTATAGTAATTACTGCATCATCATTGTGTCATAATTAAAATAAATTATTTAATGTCTAAAAATTATAAATAAAATATCATTATGTAGGAAATCCTTTTAGATTTCTAATGGATATTTATAATCGAAAATCGAACATGTATAACCCTATGTAAAAATTGTTCTTCTAAAAGATGTAAGCTTATGCCATTTTTATTTTTATTTTAACTTTATTAATATAATGTGTCCCTACCACATACATGTGGCTCCAAGGGGTCCCCAAATTGACACAAGGATGCCCATGGCCGGGTATGTGTCCACCAATAATGTTAGGACACGTTTTAGGGTAATTTAGTATTATTATAATATAATTTATTTAACCCTTATTTACCGGATTTACCCTTAACCATGGTAAATAAAATATTTACCGCAGTAATTATTCAAAATGTCTAAAAATAAAAGTTACCTATTTACACAATTTGAACATCCTGATTCCAAATATGGAATCCATTTTCCTAAATTCAAAATACAGAAGTGTCAGAAATTAATTTAAAATTAATTCCCGCTGTCAAAACAAAAAGCGTGTTTTTAAGAGATAATAACTATCAAAAGATTGACACTTGTTTATGTTCGGTTTAATTGTAAAATTATGTCCAATGACAAACATTATATTAAATGGTAAAAATATATTCTAAATATACTTTAAAACCACTCAAATTCATAATTTATCACTATTAATTATTTTGATTAAAAAAGTTGTTTTTAATTAGAATTTAGTAATTTTCACTATTCATCAAAATATGAAAGTTATCCGAAATGTACCAAAATTTCATCTTAGGCTAAATTCGATATTCCGAATCCAAAAATGAAGTCCATTTTGAAATATAAAATATATATATTTTCAAAAAGTAGGTATTACTATTTATAACGGCTAGTTTGATTGGTTATGGTGTGTTAGAACTCGGTGTTGCGTACAACACACGCTATCACATTATTCAAAGGGAAACGTACCGTGGAAGCTTGGGGTGTTTCATTTTAAATTTTTGATGTCCCCATTTAGTCAAAAAGTTTAAAATATTGTATTTAAAAAGGTTTCACTATTAGAAGTTGATAAAAGTGAAATACTGAAAATGAATCTGTTCTTGCATTATGACTAAGAAACTCATAATAGGGATTCTAAAATTATAAGGATTATATAAAGTTCAAAATGTAGTTAATACTATTCATGACCTCTTTTAATGGTGTGATTGAACTCGGTGTTGCGTGTAGTGCAAGTTATTGAATTATTTTTAAGAAATAACACACTCTGAAATCCTGGGGTGTTACATTCTCCCCTCCTTCAATAAATTGCATCCTCGCAATTTGAAATTGTTTTTCGAAAATAAAAGGATGAAAGTAGAAAATATATTTGTGGGAAAACCCACATTGGAAATTGGGTTACTAAAATTTAGTCTTAATATGAGGAAAAGAGAAATTAAAGAGTCACCACCAAATTATGATCTCGATTAGGAGAACATTGGTGGGAATTAGAGACATATAATTGGAGGAAAAACGTAAATATTTATAGGTAGTGATTGAGGTCATCAATCACAAACAAGTATAAAATTGAGGTCCTTAAACTCATAAATCCATGATGATTTGAAGTACCATCGGTTCAACAAAATATATGGTATTGGGACAACACATTTTTGACATTTCAAAATATCTTAGTTGAAATCCCACATCGAAAATTGAATTAATGAGGCCTCTATTTAAAATAAAGAGTGGAAAGTGTGAAGATTACCGAAAGTAACACATACTAGGGTTCCATGTAGGAAAATATGGATATGGAAGAGAAATCTAACCATCAATTATCTGATGGAGAGTGGTAGAGAACATGGCTATGAAAAGGCCAACAATCCCAAAGCCATAAATTTGTGATGATTTAAGGTACCATCTAGGACAACATTTTTGTTCTAAGTTTCTATTATTAATGTTGAGAAATTTATTTATGAGATTGGATAAGATAATAAGTAGATATACTTACTTTATAATTAGAATTTTACCCATTAATAAATTTCTACCACAAACTCATCTTTCACTCTAAAAGATAATAGAACGTAATTTTTTTTTTCTATTTATACTATTCGTACAGGGTTCCAAAATAAATTTATTATAATTCATCTACCAGATCTTTTAAAAAAACTACATTATTTAATTCAGGACATCTCGTGGGACAGTGGTAGGTGATACACCCTTGTCGCCCTTCGGTTGCGGGTTCAAGTCTCGCAGCCTTGCCGGACGCGACGGGTTGCCGCCCGACCTCCGGGTTGTCCTTTTATGGCAATCCAAAATAATCCAAACTAGAACTATCCAAAATACTTCTGTCTAAACTCACAGTCCAACATTTATAAGGAAGGTAAACATAATATAGATCCTTTTTACCCCGTAATAGAATATGAATACCTTCATCATGTATTACCATATTCCTTATTGATTACATTCATTCTCCCTTATTCCATATAGAATGCTGGATATACTTCATTAATCCAAAAATGTTTTAAACCCCAACAATGATGGAATATACAAATCATTAATCAGTTCCAAGGTAGTCAAGAATATCCAATATAATTTATCCAAAACAATCACATATTATTCCAAAATCACTACCTCAGTATCAGAACTATATTATGATTTATCATTCTCTCAACCATATATTTTCCAAAAATTTATCCTGCTATTGAGTCACTTTTCTTTGTTCCACACAATCTCAAGTCCTTAATGAAATAGTACTGCAGTACAATCCTTATATACTCCATAATTATTATAACAAGTACATTGTTGATACAACACTCAATTGACATAATCAACATAAGAGCTTTAATCATTCCTCTTCATCTGTGGTAGTATCATAACTTGATTATTATCCAATAAAATCATTTGCGGCATAGTCTGATGACTGGGACATAGGTTCGCGTAGTGTCCAAACTCCTTGCAAATGAAGCATTGTACATTTGAAACCATTTTCTTACCCTTGCAGTCACGTACTTTGTGCCCTTTTCCTCCACACTTATAACAAACTCCCATTCCTTTCAGGCAAGTTCCAGGGTGTTTCTTTCCACAGTTACAACATATGGGAAAATTCTTCTTTTCCCTCTTCCCTTTATCCATCTTTTTCCCTTATATCCTTTTCTTCTCTTGCTTCCCTTCAAAGCCATAGGACTCAGTAAACTCTTTACTTATCTTATCAATACATGTTATTATTTATTCATATGATGATAATACATGGGAGACTATTTCTCTTATAAATTCTAGCTTAAGACCATGAAAGATATGATCCTTCCTTCTCTTTGGATCATGTGCATTTCCGGAGTTCTCATTCCTTCTACTGGGCGCCATTTCTAAACAAAGGCATAAACTAGATCAGTTTATGAATCAAAATACATAATCCCATACTTATAAAACACATAACATAAATTGAAATATTTATGGAAATAATCCATAATCATAAAAATGTTTCCTTTGAGGATGTATATACTCATAAACCCTTCATAATGGTTTGTAAAGAAAATGAGAATTATCCTAAGCATATCCCCCGGGAGTGTCGTAACCAAGAGTGCAGTAAGGCCCGTTGTCGTGCACCAGTTTCCGTTCGAGTCTAGCTCAAAGCGGAGTTTTCGGGTTTTACCCCTAGGTATATCTGTGCCAGAGCCGCCTCTACCTGCTCGTATCCAGACAGGGATGTATTGCTCGGAAAACTCACAAAATCTCTACAATACCAAAATTCTAGGAAGTTTTTCTATACTAATCCTCAAAGTTCATCTTAGGTCTATGTGCTCTAATCAGAGTTTATCTAAATCTAGTTTCCAAGGTTTGTACTAAACTTCCTCTGATACCAACTGTAACGCCCCGACCCCAGCTACCCAGAGTCGGAGCATTACTTCGTAACATTGGCATGATCACAAGAAAGATCAAATCTCGAAAGACCGATTTGTTTAGTAGCCTTGGAAACCCTAGATATATTCATAGGTTTTACATTACATCATAAAATGAAAAACTACTACAACAACATAATGTCTCCATAATCCACACTCATATCCCCACATAATATCCCTGCAGGTCATTCATAATTTACTTCTTCACTTCCTAGAAAAAATAAAACATATAAAAGGGGTGAGCTCAAATGCCCAGTAAGGATAACAATATAGCGGAAAATTTCATAAATAAGATTAAACATTTAAGGCAATGCATTACTAAAACCAAAGCCTTTTAAACTTTAACTTCAACATAGTATGGAAAAAGTAAAATGAAATAATTCTATTTACTTATTCACATGGATATTCTACTAATCGAATAATCACATGCAAAAAACAATAACCACTTTCATAATGTTGGAATGCATAATGCCAGACTATCATAACCACATAGTCAAGGCCTCGTGCCAAGACTACAAATAAGATTTTGTCAAGGCCTTGTGCCAAGACACTAGTTTGTCTCATGAGACCTACCGATGCATCGAGGAGCTATAGCGGGCTCCACCCGTCACTTACTAAGTCCAATGCATTCCCATATGAAAAGGTTTAAACATAACATAAACATTCGTATTAAAACTAGCATACGAAATGTCAATAATTTCACCATAAACTATGAATGGTATAAAAATAGTACATCCACAGTCAAACATATCATAAAACCTTCAATACAATATAGAAGCTTTGTATTACAATAAATCAACTTCAAATAAGCGTAAAATCCATCAAAGGATGTTGACATAGATGAAATCAAAATTCTTTTTAAAGAAATATCTCTTTTTATTTTGAAATCATTTAAGATCCATATAAAACAAAACATTTTCTTTGAAAATATTCTTATAAGCTTGTAAGGGAAGCTTTGAAGATTTTATAACGGCGTAAAATAACCGCACCCGCCGTATAAGTTAAAAAAACATTCTTACCTCAATTCTGTCGAAAAGGTTAAAAAGGACCTTGTTTTGAAAACGACGGAAAGATTCCTTTATAAACCTCTTATAAAAAGTCAAACAATGGTATAAATGACTTTAACCCATATTCTTGTAAATAGTAAAAATGTTTTGAAATACATTTTTAAGAAACATGGATGTGGATGATAAAGATATCCCAGTAGATTATTACGTATAAACAACCTCGGATAATGAAGAGATTGTGAAATAACCCTTACCTTGTACTTTTCCTTGGTTGGGGTAGGTTAAACTCCTGTATAATGGTGAAATAATTGTTATTAAATTATAAAATAATCATATACATTAATATGATATCATGTATGATCTTTTAATATTGATTTGATAATAATATCTTAGTATTATCATTATATCGGGTGTTAACTTACTTGTTTTATTTTATATGTTTTGTTACGTAAGACATGTTTGTAAAGGATAGGTTGTATATTATTCATATCCAGAATGATATCAAGTCCTTAAACATCATTTTTAAATCATCAAATGATAATTATACTTGAATGGATACGATGGAGAATGAATCTCATCGCGTTCGTGGAGACGGTAGTCCGTACGTACGCACGAGCGACAATATCATTATTTTGATATTAAAATAATATATAAATGAATGGTATATCATATATACAGAATCATTGACATGTTATATTTATTATTTACATGAGTTACACGTCATTATTATACCCATCCAAATAATATTATATTGAATAACAATTACACCACGACGTGGAGACGGTAAGCCGTACGTACGCACGTATGGTGACATGTTATTCAAAGGGTGGATAGAATACTGAATATGGTCGTACCATATTTATAATAACATCACAGTATATGTGAGATACTGGAGTTATTATTTTAGAATGGTAAGAACAAAGGAAGAAGAAGTGGAAGAAGAAATGAACTTAGAAAAGGGTGGTGAAATCATTACATCTTCTTCGGGTACTTCCTTTTGATTTGATCAAAAGGGCTCCTTAGGTTGGCTTTCTGATCAAACTAAGGCCTCTAGGTTGTATTGAGGGATGTTGGGAGAGTATTTGGGCAGATTTTGGCCGAACCAAAAGGCTTGGAAGGTGTGAAGAAATGAGAATGAGGAGTGCCCTTTTATAAGAGGGGTGAGGGGCACCTTTGGAAAAGCTAGAAATATTAGTTTATATTAAATTCATATTCGGTTTCTAATGCCTCCAAAGTTGATTATTCAAAGGTTAAGGTGGGGATAGTTCGAAAAAAACTCAACCAATAGAATTTAGACAGGTTTGGGTACTTATATTAACCTTATCTTTAAGTATTAACTCTAAGTTAATTAGTTTCACTTTTACAATGTCTCTTTGTATTTTTATATAATATGGTTAATAAACTTACTATATACATCCAAGAGACCCCCAAGTGGTCCATTAATGATGAACCTATCATGATATAAGTCTTTTGGCCGAACATTATATTTTTTGGAATTTAATATCAATTAATAATATAATATTTGTTTTAAGAACTCTTTTATGTCAATTTTGACACTATTCAATAGTTGATTTTTGTGAAACTCATAACAGATTGATTACTTCGAAAAAAGTCAATTAAATAAATCCTAATATATAATATTATCCTATAAAATTAGTTTAATTCATTAAAAGGTTCATATTATATTTATTTTGGTATTTATAATATCAATTATTTTAATTTTTCACTATTATAGTAATTACTGCATCATCATTGTGTCATAAATAAAATAAATTATTTAATGTCTAAAAATTATAAATAAAATATCATTATGTAGAAAATCCTTTTAGCTTTCTAATGGATATTTATAATCGAAATTCCAACATGTATAACCCTATGTAACAATTGTTCTTCTAAAAGATGTAAGCTTATGCCATTTTTATTTTTATTTTAACTTTATTAATATAATGTGTCCCTACCACATACATGTGGCTCCAAGGGGTCCCCAAATTGACCCAAGGATGCCCAAGGCCTGGTATGTGTCCACAAATAAGGTTAGGACACATTTTAGGGTAATTTAGTATTATTATAATATTATTTTTTTTAACCCTTATTTACCGGATTTACCCTTAACCATGGTAAATAAAATATTTACCGCAGTAATTATTCAAAATGTCTAAAAATAAAAGTTACCTATTTACACAATTTGAACATCCTGATTCCAAATATGGAATCCATTTTCCTAAATTCAAAATACAGAAGTGGCAGAAATTAATTTAAAATTAATTCCCGCTGTGAAAACAAAAAGCGTGTTTTTAAGAGATAATAACTATCAAAAGATTGACACTTGTTTATGTTCGGTTTAATTGTAAAATTATGTCCAATGACAAACATTATATTAAATGGTAAAAATATATTCTAAATATACTTTAAAACCACTCAAATTCATAATTTATCACTATTAATTATTTTGATTAAAAAAGTTGTTTTTAATTAGAATTTAGTAATTTTCACTATTCATCAAAATATGAAAGTTATCCGAAATGTACCAAAATTTCATCTTAGGCTAAATTCGATATTCCGAATCCAAAAATGAAGTCCATTTTGAAATATAAAATATATATATTTTCAAAAAGTAGGTATTACTATTTATAACGGCTAGTTTGATTGGTTATGGTGTGTTAGAACTCGGTGTTGCGTACAACACACGCTATCACATTATTCAAAGGGAAACGTACCGTGGAAGCTTGGGGTGTTTCATTTTAAATTTTTGATGTCCCCATTTAGTCAAAAAGTTTAAAATATTGTATTTAAAAAGGTTTCACTATTAGAAGTTGATAAAAGTGAAATACTGAAAATGAATCTGTTCTTGCATTATGACTAAGAAACTCATAATAGGGATTCTAAAATTATAAGGATTATAAAAAGTTCAAAATGTAGTTAATACTATTCATGACCTCTTTTAATGGTATGATTGAACTCGGTGTTGCGTGTAGTGCAAGTTATTGAATTATTTTTAAGAAATAACACACTCTGAAATCCTGGGGTGTTACAAATTATTAATGTAACTAATAAATAAATTAGTATTATTATTTATAATAAATATAAATTAAATCAGTAAAATAAAAAAATATATAATACAATTAATAATAATGTAATTATTAATAACATTTTATACAATTATTCCTTTTTAATAACCAGAATAATAATATAATTAATATTTTATTAACAAAGTAATAAATAATTTTTATCAATGTTATATATAATCTAAATATTTACATATATAATAATTGTTAATATTAATATATTAATAATGTAAATAATTTCAAATAATCAATAAGACTGAATGAATTTGTGCTTATAATTTATATTTGATAATAATATTAAATAATAATATTATTGTAATTTATTTTAAAATATTTTTTTTATTATTTTAATAAATAAATAAAATATTTTTTCTATTTAATAATAATAATAATACTTTTATTTTTATATTACAACTATTTTATTTAATTAGAAAAATATTTAATACTATTATATACATCATCATTATTATTATTATCATTATTGATATCTGTAAAAATAATAACAAATATTTTGATGAAAAAAAATATTTCTTAATAATAATTCATTATATTTTGATTAATAATTATTATAACAAAACAAAATAAAAAATAAAAAAGTCAAAAAAAGGGAAGACATTGTCTCAAACAACTCCTATATATGAAGAATTCACTATTTGAAAAATAGCATTCTGAATAAATTTTTTTATGGACGACACTTTAATATAAAACACAATTTTCAATTATGGTCTTTAGTAGGCGCTTTGTTGGGCACCGTAGAATGATCAGCAAAAAAACTCCCCCAAAAGTAAAGGTAGGTTGGGATTTTCTTTCCCCATTAATCCATATTTTAGGTGTCATGAATAGTTATTTGAAGACCATTGGGAGGCTAGTCGTGGTGAAATGGTGGTCGCTCGCATGTTATCTATGATGGTTGTATCATGGAAAATAAATTGGGTTTTCGTGTGCAAAAAAATTGGGAAGAAGAAGGTGAACAAATGTGGGGAAAATAAAATTAAAAGAAGGCAAATCTATATAAAATTGGGGTGCATAGACCCCCTTTTCAAGCCACGTATGTTCTCATGTAAGCTCCATGTATAAAATATTATATGTATTAATAATAATAATAGTAATATTATTATTAATCTTATTATTATAAATATTTTTTTAAGGAGGAGAGGGGGGATTCACATGGAATGGGGTTCCATATGTTCATTCATATTAGTCTAAAGACTCCAATTTCAGTTTATACCCACTCTGTGCTAGTTTTTAGCCTCTAACCTAGTGAAGGTAGGCTTGGGGTTGTCGCACTCGGCTTACCAATGGCCATTTGGGCCTTGGTGGGCTGGGTTATAACATTCCAAGTTACATTGTGAACACAAAACCAAAATATAATATTCCTATTGTTTATGTTATGTTTGTGTAATTATGTAGTTACATAATTTTATTTTTTATATATTACAAGCCATTTTTAACATACTATAATATATATATATATAATTACACAAACACACAACATTTTATCTAGAAAAATCATATGTGGCCAAATATTATTTAAAAAAATTGTTTGATTTTTATATTTTTATTTTTATTTTTGTAATGTTTTTTATGAATGTGTTGTGTTTTATTTATCATTATAATTCAAATTTTGGGTTTTTGATTCATTTTATTTTATTGTTTCACATGGAAATAACTGGTACCCAGAGAACACAACTATAGAATATATATAAAAAAATAAAATTACAAAGACAACCAATAAGAATGTGGCAAATAAAATGCCACCAAATCAAGAAAGTGAAAAAAAACGTCACCCAAAATGAAAAATAAATCCTTAACATCATGGACCATAACCTAGTTATTTAATCAATCACAAACCCAATGATCCAAAAGAAAAACCAAAAACACATCACTACCCCGCATAATACTAACTAAATTTCCACAAATCGTGGTCTCTTGTTTGAAATCCACAAACATCCAAGTCAGAAACCCCATCTTGAGGTCATGTCTTGCAGAAACCTTCTCCTTACACCCAAAGGCCACGGCTTTCAGAATATATTCATTGGAAACCCTCTACCGACCGATCACATACCTAAAAACCATAATCGAGAACCCATGTGTGCTGGTTCGAAAGTAGTTGAGATCATCCTTTCCCCCAAGAGTTGCGCCTCCTACTCACAATTAGTCTGACACCACCATCCACATTATCGGCGATCCCAACCGTCACTCCTTTGAGTGGCAGGCCTCCACTTCTAGTATCCCAAAGAGACACACTGAATCCAAATAGCCATACTGGGATTTCAAAAAGAAAGTTCACAATCAATGTTAGACTTTCCATGAGGATCCTACATCCACCACCCACCATTGGATTCCCAAATCCAATTGGCCTAAGTCATTCTATCAGGATCCCACACCCACCACCTGCATCGATCCATCGTCCACCCTAGCCAACTCTTATCATCGTCATAAACATAATTCCAAAGTCATTAAAAACATCTATCTCTCCCAACTTCTCCCAAAAATATCACTGGACTCCAGTTAGGCCATCATGAACCAACACACACATACTCCCCATCACCGCCAGTTGACAGAGACCCTTAAAAATGATCAGCAGTCTGCCAAGAATCCTCTCTCTTGGTTTCATTAGGAATTTTCACCCTTATAAAAAAATATAGCATGATTTATCTTCTATAATCATATAATTACAAAACATAAGATATTTTTATTTATCTTTATGTAAATCATCTCTTCAATCATAATCAACCTTAGTCAGGGCCCTTCTTTTGTGTCAGCAATAGAGGGAAATGATATCCTGATACCCGACAACATCGAAACAACTTCGATCCTACTCAAAAATGCATAAATTTGAGAGATCACAATGAGGGTTTCCATAAGAACCTAGTTAGAGAGAGGCTCCCTATATCTCTATTTAGAATCCTCTTTTATTGTTTTATAATTAGTAAATAAATTTTTCTTTGTTTGTTTATATTTATTATATGTGAATAAAATACGCTTTCTTGTTAATGTGACTTTTCATTTTTAAAATTTTATATACAAAATTTTTCACATATATATGGCATAACAATTTTTTATCTAATCATATATATCATAAACCCTTTGATATATGTGCATATTTATCATAAAAGTGATATATATATGATTATGATTTTTTATATCATATAACATTTTATATATATGGATATTTTTATGTTTTGGGTTTATAATTTATGTTCTTTACCCTTTTATCCTTTATTTGTCCATTTTTATATTTTTTCTGTGTTTATGGAAAAAAATTATATAAAAATAAATATTTGTATAGAACATTTATATTCTATTATTTGTTGTATGTTTAATAAATAAGAAATTATTAAATATATGTTTTCATATATATAAGTTTGGAATATTAAAATAATCATGACTTTATTCTATAATTTAGGTATAAATGTTTTTAGAAAATTATATTATTCACAAAATATATAAGTCAATGTATTGATTAAAATTGAAAAAAAGACTAAATTTTCTATAGTGTGGATCTTTATGGAACTTTATATTTTGATAATTACAAAAATATACTTGTTTTATTTACATTAAATGTATTAATATGTTGAATTTTAAATTGATTAAATTATGTTTAACCTAGATAACATCATAATATTTATTTTTATAAAAAACATTATATTTAGTATTTATAATTGTCATATCATGTTCTAAAAGTTTTATTTTTAGTTCCTATGATAAATATGTCATTTGTGAACCTAAAATATAATTTATACATGTTTTATATTATTACAACACAGCTAATATACTATTGAAAATGTAGCCAAATCATAATTCACTTATTTAATTTGTTATTGTCTCCAAATATATTTTTTTATCCATAAATGCTACTTTTAGGTTGAGTGGTAACCATATAACTTCATGAAAAAAAAGGCAAAACAAGGAAAAAACAAATTATGTCACCAAATTTAAAATTTAAAATTTAAACATGTAACAAAATGATGCAAGGATGAGTTGTAAAGAACAAAGGAATCATGCCAATAGTATTCCATCCCATGTAGACTTTAGCCGTCAACACGACCCCCACAAGTTATCATCACCAGAAACAGACACACTAGTAGATGCCTCTGAACACTGTAACCTAAATAACAATAAATTCCATATCAATGTAATCACTGTTGTGGAAAAAATAATATCACTATCACCAAACCGAGATTTCTAAAAAAACTAAAAAACCACCCGCATCACAATCACTAATAACAACACAAGATCAAAAACAAACTACCATTCGAGAAAAAAACCATCAAAAAGAAAGATCAAAATCTTTGAGAAATAGGATCTTAAATAATATAAAAAATAATTATAAACAAAAATCATAGTGGGGGACCCAAAAATAGAATAGATTCCACCATGAGAGACACCTCCAGGAATGATATCGATAACTCAAACTCACCTCCCAATGGAACTTGAAAACCACCATAAAAATCTGACTAGGAGTAGAGTGGGTGGAATCATGCAACCATAGTAGTGTATAGAGCAACCTAAAGAATATATAATTAGATTTATCCATCTCCATGACCACCAAACATTTCCATCAGGACCATAATTATTTTTTCGATTATAAACACCTCCGCCAAATCCTTTTGTTTTCATCGAGGATGAAAAACATGAAAAAATCCAAAACATCATGAGGCCAAACATCAATCATGACTTAAAATCACCACCATGAGATATATATATATATATATATATATATATATTCCAAATGATTTATTTTTTATAAAAATATAATAATATTCTCACCATTTAATGAGAAAAAATAAACTTTTATGTTGAGATCTATAATATCTTAAATTTGGTTAGAAGTCCCTGTATGTTTTTAGAAGGATTTCTACAGTTTTCCAGAAATGTTTTTCTTATTATTTAATCATAATTTGAGAGATAGATGTACGATTAAAGTGATTTTTATTAAAAATATAATGAAATTTTATAAATATAATTCAACTAGAATAAATGTTTATTTTTCAAGTTAGATTGTAAATTTAATGTATAAAAATTAAAAATTCAATTGGTTTGTAGTTTTTAGTAATTCAGATACGTGAATCCTCTATGTGATGAATTCCCATACATAAATCACTTGCCTGAATACCTTAGAATGATTTTCTTATGTGAATCACTTATGTTGATTCACCGACACGATCAATTTTTGTACATTGAGAAAAATAATTGCGTGAAAACCCCCAAAGTGAATTTTGCTACATACTTCACAGAAATTCTATAGGTTTTTCTAAAATCTCAAAAAATTTACACTTTTATGAAATTTTTATTATTTTGAATTGTTTAATAATTATTTCACATATTTTAATTGTTTTAATGAATTTATTAAATTTAATTAATTATGTAGAACCTATGTAAAATTTTTCTCATAATTTTAAACACATTTTTATGAAGATTACATGGTTATTTTCTATTACATAGAAAACATATATCTTGAAACTCAAAACTAATTTTTCTTTATTTTATGTTTTTTTAATTACTTTTGTTTATATATTAATAGTATTTTATATCAAACACATACAAACTTTTTTTAATCATTAATGCACTTCTTTTTTATTGTAAATTACTCTTCATGTTTACTACATGTTTCCAAAGGAATGATTTTCAATATCATATTTAAAATTCAAAATTATGATTTATATTGAATATGTAATTTAGATATTATTCGGGAAAGTGTTTAAAAATTTTAATCGGTAATTAATTTATTTAAATTATTCTCTATGTTTCAAATTCAAATGATAGTTATTATTATTATTCTGGATGATAATTTTACCTCTCTCTTGGATAATTTTGTAGTTTGAATTTAAATTCCATTGCATGGATGGATATTAGACTATTAGTAGTTACAAAGCCTATTTATTAGATTCAGATGCATTCAAAAGATAAACATAAAACACTTATGGGAACATGAAATTTTTAGAATCAAATTTCTTTATTTTGAACATTGAAGAGATTTACAAACCACATCCTGTGATATCATGATTTTTTTCTACTAGATGATTTATCATGGGTTGAAAATAAAAAAATTATACCTATACAACCTTAAAAGTACATATTTATACAAGTCTCAAGAACTAATACATGTTTCTCTTTTATATATTATTCATTCTCCTGGTTTCATATTACTGTAACACTTCTTCCCATATTTCATATACAATTTTTTTTGTTTATTATTTTACATAGAAAATAATTCTTATATATCATTATGTGGGCTTTGAATTTGAATTATAAATTCAGGAAAATTCTGGTTATGATTCTTATAGTCTAAATTCTGTTTTTAATTTAGTTTGTGACTACCCATGTAAAATTTAGTTTTTAGTGGGGTTGTCCTCCCACTTAGTATTAATGGATTTTTTAATTAGATTATGATCCGTATTAAAATTAATTATAGTGAACAAAGTATATATCATAGAGTAGAGATATATTATAGTAGATTAGGAAAAATTTGGACAAAACTATTAAAAAAACATTCTTCTGTTCATATCATTCCACAACTATTTAACTCTATTAATTAACTATCATAATTATCATTAATAATTAATCCCATTATTTTAATTTCTTTATGCTCTATTCCCCAACATCTAGAAAATCTAACATTACCCTTTAAAGACATAAAAATCTATACCAATCCTTATTCTACTATGAATATATATTTTTATACTTTATTTTACTACCATATTCCTAGAACTCACAATATAAGGGATAGAAATTTTTAATGGAAAAAATCTATGTCAACGATGCATGAATTTCTCAAATTCCATCTCATTTTGAAGATAATGATTATGGATTTTAGAAATATTGGATAGATGAATAACAAAAAAAATTATGAATTAAATTGTGGTTAATCATTGAAAATTAATAAATGATACTATAAGACATCCTAAACACTCTTACATGAAATGATTCTTCATGATTTGTTTTAAATTAAAAAGTTATGAGTATTTTATATTGTGTTAATAATAGAAGTGTGTCTAGTCGTGCATGTTCTTGTAATACAACTCATGAGACTTGGAAGATTCAAAAAGTTTCTCACCTTGGTTCTAAAAAATTATTAGGAACAAAACATTATATTCCTTGCTCTTCAAATAATGACTTTTGAAGAGAAAATTGTAAACCAAATATTCAACCAATTCAAAGTCATTGTCGATTTAATGAATTACCATATGGAAACATTAAAAAATCCAAAACATATTGAATGAGTGATATGAGAATTAATGATGAAAAAACATGAAAACAAGGTCTTCAATGATGAAATAATTATGTTCAAAGATTACACTCTTTATGAATTTATTGGATCAATACTTCCAGTATGAACTGGAATTTAGGAACATTACTAAAAAGGATAAAAAAAATAAAAGGTGAAATATTTAGGTATGTAAAAATAGTTTCTAATGAATATTCTAATTATGAATTATAGAATAGTGAGAAATAATATATGGATAATATTGTGACAAGAGTCTAAAAATAAATTGAAATGAAATGGTTTAAAAACTGATTTAGAAGAAACCCTAAAAAAGAACATCATAAGAGGGACAAGAAATGTCATATGAATTATAATTCTTTAAATTTTAGTTATTTTTATTTTAGAATAAAAGGTTATATCAATAATTTCTAGCCAAAATTAAATAATAAAGAGAATTACAAAATGAAGGAAAAAAGGGATTGAAAACTATAAGAAGTTTTACTAAGCAATCCAATTCTAGTGAAAAAATCAGGAAATGATAAAGAATATGATTTCTTTTTCAGCAGGATTCCTTGAATGAGGTTAGGATTTTTTTATTATTTTTATTCCAATTATGACTATAATTATAAAAATTTGGATGTTTTTGTATTAAATTACAAAATTGAAAGGCTGAGTAAAGATGTTTTCAATGTTGCAGATTTATATAATAATCATAAATAAAATAATGGAAAATTTATTTCTAAAAATAAATTTCATTTACAAGTGAATGAAAAATTATGTATTATTACTTCTTCTTATCATTTAATATTTTATTATAATTTAAAATAATATGAGGTTTGGAATGAAATTTTTTAAAAATATGTTGATGGTATTAAGAAATGTTTGTTTTCATTTAATGAAGGACATGAAAAATATCATAAAATAATGTCTTTTAATAAAATAAATAAATATCAATATGCATTTTGGAATGAATAACCATTTCTTAAATTGTATCGAAATTATTTTTTTAAATGAAAAAAATCGACATACATTTACTATTAATTATTTTTAATTTTTTTAAAAGGAAACTAAGAAAAATATTTTTTTATTAGGTTCAGATAGTTCGGGGAGTTACAAAGACTCATATTTGTAAAATAAATTTCATGAGTACCATAAAATACTTGTTTAAATTATTTTTGGGTACCTAAAAGTTTTTTTTACTAATCTGATTGGACATAGAGTAGTTTGATTAGTTAAAAAATCAAGTAAATGATTTTTGTTGGAATAATTCCCTTGGATATATCAACAATGAAATATTGTAAATGGACAATGTTTTCTCTAAAAATATGGACACTAACCCATTAAATTTTATCACTTACAACACTTCTAATAGAGATGAAATTATATTTGGAGATAATTCCAAAGGAAAAAAGAAAAGGTTTTGGTAAATCTAGTATTTCTAATTCTAGTTTTATTCCTATAGTTTTTTTATTAAAGGTTTAATACATAATTTAATTTGTATATATTAATTTTGTGATGATGTAATGGATGTAAAATTTTAAAATTATAATTTTTTAGATTTTAGGAAAGATTATTTATTATTTTATGCTAATTGACAAGAAAATATTTAAACTATTGATTTTTTATGAATTAACTATTCAATATGTTAATTTTTCTAATGTTGTTCATAATGATATAATTAATTTGAATAAATTACTAGTTTATGATAATTTCCCAATGTTAAAAAATCTCTCTAAACTTGTGAATGTTCTATAGTTACCTACCTTGAAGAAAGAATAGATCCATGTTTGTGACACATGAATAAAATGGAAACAAAGAAAAGTTTATTTTATATGTATCAATAAATAATATTCTAATAAAGCATTATACTTTGTACATCATGATATATTTAGTATTAACAAAATTTATATCCTTATAATAATGAAATTCACATTAGTTATTGCTAATGATTATAGTAGATTTAAAAGGGTTTATTTTATCACATAAAATACAATTTTTCTAGATTTATTTATTTTTATAATTTAGTTCAAAATGAAAAAGGTTGTTTAATTATTTCAATTATAGTGATAAAGAAGGTTAATTTCTTAATTAATAATTTGAATAATTTTGTGAAAATAATGAATGTTTCCATAATCATTTTTCTTCTAGATCCCCATAATAAATTGGAATTATAGAATGAAAAAAACCCTTATTGAAATGGATGGAACTATGTTAAGTAAATATAATTTTCCTATATATTTTTTAAGCTGAGTCTATTTATTATTCTTATTATATTTCAAATATGATTCTTGTTTGACCTTTGTTAATGAAAAATTATAATTAATTTTTTTAAGGTAAAAATCTTAAATTTTGGTTGTTTTAATGTTTTTTATTGTATGTTTTTATTTTTAATTTGAAGGATAATATAAATATTTTTTATGGAAAAATTGATGAATGAATTTTTAATGGTTATTTTAAAAATAAAAAATCTTATAGAGTCATAATAAAATAAATATGATAATTGATGAATCTATTCATGTTATATTTGATGGAAATAATGTGAAATTAAATTACTATTATTATTTGATGAGTTTAGAGATTTTAACTTTAGTGAATAAAATCCTTAAGATTAGGATAAATTAATTAAGTGTTATCATTCACCTTCTTGGCATGATCCAATATCATAGAATATTCTAAAAGATCATCTAGTTGATTTTTTGATTGGTAATGTTGGTTTTAGTATGAAAACAATAAGGTTTTGTATAAACTTCTTCTAACTATGCTTTGGTTTTTTATCAAGTTCCTTCTAATGTCTCTGATTATTTAAATGATCCAAATTGGATTATTTATATTCAAAATGATCTAAATAAAATTTATAGAAATAATTATTGGTCTTTAGTTGAGTTTCTTTAGGATAGGTAGGTAATAAAAACTAAATGGGTCTTTAGAAACAAGCTGGAATATAGACATATGTCCAAAAATAAAGTTATTCTTCTTTCCACAAGGCACTCTCAAGATAAAGTTATTGACATTGAAGATTCAATTCCTTTTGCATCTAGGTTAGAAGATATTATAATCTTGTTAAATTTTTCTTGTTTTCAAAGCTATTTTATATAAATTAGATATTAAATTTTCATTATTAAATGGTTTTATAAATGAAAAAGTTTATATTTATCAACCACATAGTTTTAAAAATGATAAACATATTAATCATTCTTTTAAATAATCTAATGATTTGTATTGTCTCAAACAAGCACCTCATGCTTAGTATGCGAGGTTTCATTTATTTCTATTGAATAATGGTTTTCTAAAGGGTAATGTTGACCTTAATTTTTTTATTAAAATAATTCAAAATGATATTTGAATTGAACAAATTTATGTTGTTTATATAGTTTTTAATTCTTATAGTGAATTACCATATAATAATTTTTATTTTCTTGATTTCATATGAGTTTTTCATGAGCTTAATGGAAGAATTAATTTATTTTATGGACATAAAAATTCTTAAATGAAATATGGTATCTTTATTAATCACTAAAAGTATGCTAAAGAGATGGTTAAAAGGTTTTGTCCTGAATCTTATAAATCTATGAAAGATCATATGAGTTCTTATTGTAAATTAAAGGTTGTTTCATCTAGTAAAGCTATACATATTAATGTTTAAATATGAATGATTGATATCCTAATTTATTTAATTTTATATAGACTTGATATCATGTTTACTATTTTCTAATGTGAAATATTTCAACTGATCCTCAAGAGAGTTATAATAATGTTGTTAAAATAATAATTAGATATGTTCAGGGAAATGTTAAATTTTGTTTCAATTATTCTAAATATAATTTTTTTGATTTAATATCCTATTTAGACTATTATTTTCATGGTTTTAAAATTAATATAAAATAAACATCATATACATTTCATTTTCTTGTAAAAAATTAATTTATTGGTCTCCTGAGAATTAATAATCTGTTACTCTATATACTAAAGAGGATAAGAATATTTCTACTAAAAGTTGTAATTATTGATGATTATGGATTGAGAATACTATATGTGATTTAGATACTTATATTCTTCAATTTCCTATTTATTATGATAACACATCTAAATTTTTTATTTCTAGTAATCCTTTACAATATTCTAAAACAAAACATATTGATGTTAGATTTAATGTTTATTAGAGATCAGGAGAATAAATGATATTTTATTTTAGAATTTATATCCACTAAAAATATACTTACATATATATTTCCAAAGACATTAAACTTTACTAAGTATAAAAATATTAAATTGTATATTGGAATGTTGGAATCGTAATTGGTCTTTTTCTCACGTGTTTAAGGGGAGTTTGAATGTATTTATTTTTCATATTTTCTTGAAATTTTTAAAGTCTAGAATATGATTTCTATATTAATTCTGTTTAATTAATGTATATACTTATTTATTATATAACTATATTTAGTATTTTTATACGTCCATGAAGATTTTAAGATACTATTTTAACCTTATGTTTTCAAAAAACATTATTTTTTAAAAAGATTTACCATTTTTATTATCATTTTTTTATAATTCTTCTCACCACATTAAATTATTTGTTGTAATAGTGGTTGAATTTATCATGGCTCCATGATACATATTTTATTTTAAAATGAATTATTTATTGTGAATTATTGAAATATTTCTTAATATATGAATGCTTAAGACCACTCTATAAACATTTTACTTTCTTTTTAAAAAATAAATGTTTCTATTTAAACATCATATTTTTTATAATTTCAATAAGGGGAGATGTTTTTGATATTATTCTTGGTTATTTAATTATAAAAAAGCGGGATAACCTTGAGTTTATTTTTAAACCATGTTATTTTTTAATAATTCAAAAAGGTTTATTTTATTTTTTTCCTTTAAATTTATTATTACTTTTAATTGTATTTTTTTTAATGTATGTATGAATATGATCATATAATTATATTTATTTTCATAAAATATTTATATTTCTAGTTTTTAATGGTCATAGTCATTTGGGACCTTAAAATACATTTTATACATGTTTTTTGATTCTCTAAAATAGTGAATAAGTTGTTCACCATATGGCCAAATCATAATCCTTGTAGTCGATTTGTAATTCACGTAGCAGTTTTGTGATCCACATGGATAGTTTTACAAAATCATTTTCTCTCTATATTTCAACCATAACATGTCATTAAAAATAAAAAATTCAGTGATTTTTTTCATATATATTGGAATTTCATATAGGTAGTTTTATAATAAATACTCTTTAGACTCAATCTCTTCTATACCTAAAATTATTTTTGAATTCACTAAATATTTTCAGTCTGATCTCAATAGTTTTCTATAATTGTTTTGCGTATATTTTTTTAACCATAACATGATTTATTGATGTATCATTAATGTAATTTGTGACAATTTGGTATTATAATGAAATTTTATAAATATAATTAAAATATAAAAGGTTTATTCTACTATTTAGATGGTCGATTTTAGGTTTGAAATATTAAAAGTCAATATATTTAAAGTTTTTAGGAATGTAGATACGTGAATCATCAACATCTATTCACCTACGTGGTTAATGTTTTTACATAAAGAAACACTTATATGGAAAAACCCTATGTGAATTTGGCTATGAAGTTCAGTGAAAATTTATATTTGATTATTAAATCTAGAAATTAAAATTATTTTATGTAATATTACAAACATTGATTTTATGAATGATTATTTTACATATTTATGTTGTTGTAATGATTTTATAAACTCAAATTTATTATGTAGAACTAATTTTAAGTAATTTTAATTGTTTTAAACTTGTTTATATGAAGATCCAATGGTGTTATATTTTGACACATTAAACATACATCTTGAATCCCAATTTTTTTTAGCATTTTAGGCAGTATTATTTGATTATGTAGTTTATAAATTAATATTAGTTGATAATAAACTCATAGAAACGTATTTTAAAATATTTAATGTAGTATTATTTTATTTTTAATTTATCTACATGTTTATTGGTTGAATTAAATGGAATTTGTTTGAATCTCATATTTCAAATTTAAAGTTTTCATTTTCAAGTTATATTTCATTATCCCATTATTATAGATACAACTTAAATTAATTAATGAGAAATTATATTTTTTTGAATTAATATTTACATTTTCAATTAAAATGCTATTTTTTATGACTATTTTGTATAATAATTTTTTTCTTATGGATAATTTTGTAGTTTGATATTAAATTGATTTACCCAGTTGGATATTGGATTGTTAGATTCTTGTGATCCTCTTTAAATTCTTTAAGAAGAATTAAAAGTATTTAAAAACAACACATATGAGAACAAAAACAATCAATAATAAAAACTCTGTTATGCTGAACTTTTAAGAGTTGTACAAACCACATCGCATGAAATCATGATTTCATATACTAAACAAATTTCAATGATTGAACCCAAACTACATTGACTTATACTGCCTTGAATAGACATCCTAATAAATTTCTTAGGAAGCATTATCTATTATTTCATCATTTATCTTATACTTAATCCTAGTTTTGTTGTTTCAATAACAATTCTCCTTATATTTTACGCACACTCATTTTCTATTTATTCTTTTATATACAAAAGAATTATGTTGTTTCTTTCATCATATTGTGACACAAATATTCTATAGATAGGACCATCCTGGTTGTGACACATGTAGTCAAAACTCAGTATTGTATTTATGTTGTGACACCCCATAAAAATTGAATGTTCTAATGACTTTATCCCACCACTTTATACAAAAGGATTTTTTTAATTGGGTTAGGATTCCCATTCTAAAATAATTATAGCACACAATATATCTCTAACCGAGTAGAATGATATAATAGTAGACCAGGTACACTGTGAACTAAAATACTACAAAAGTCATACATTTGTTATTTTTATTCCATTTATAATTAACTCTATTAAATAATTATCCTATTTATAATTAAAAATTATTCCTTATATTTTATTTTTTTGATCTAGTCAATTCAGCCCCTCTAGACCATCTTTCTTTACACTGTCAGGTCCTTTCATTTTCTTCAATAAATTATTTGTTACAAATTTTTAGAATATTTTTCTTATTCATAGGACACATAACATTTATCTATGTGTGTGTGTCCACATAGAATATATTTATTCATATAACATTAATAATTTAGATGCAATAATATATATATATATGTTTGTATCTAATATTTATACATAAAATTTAAAATGTTTTAAAAATATTTATAAAAAATTAATATATACAACCAAAAAATATTTTTTTATGTGCTCCCATAAAATAGTTTTTATTTCACAGAATGAAGAACATGTTATTTTAATGATAAGAGAATCAATTATAGTCAATTAGAGAATAATAGAAAAAGTGAGAAAATAGAAATGAAATAGAATAATAACACTTGATTTAGGGGGCTCACAAAAAATCCCTATAACCATGGAAAGGCTAAACAAAATTCCATATATTTGGGAAACATCTATTGGTCGCAAATAGTAATTATAGAAATCTTATCTTGAAATCAGCCTTTAAACCAATCTGACTCTATAGTTTCAAATCCCTATAATTGGTTGACTGTGATACACTAATGATTGTAGTCAAGTCTATGGAGCAACAATACCCATGTAAGTAAATTCCATGCTTCTACAGTACATAATCAGAGTCCAAACTGGTACAGTACCTCTATCAGTATCACCAATTAGTATAGGCTACTAGTAGTTGGACAAACATCATATGACTTCCCCTACCTGGAGACTAATTCAAAAATATTTACCTCATTTCCTAGTTCCAATTTAGAAAACATAGTTAATATTATACAAAGATCTTCTTCACTAACCAAATGTTCTCTCTCCCAAACAATATTCAATTTAGACCTGACAATTCAAGAAAAAATATTCCCTTTCCATTATCCCATAATGTTCTTCTGTATTTTTTCACTAATCAAATATTTAATAATGAAGACAAACCTAATAATAATGGTGCATAAACTTATCAATCACCATCAATTTCATCACCATACATACCAAATTATTGGTTTCACAAATATTTTAAAATGTAAACAACCTATCATGTATTATGCCTCTAATAAAGTGGAAATTTAACATAACTATTTTTAATAGGAATGATACATAAGGTGGTATGAAATTTTTATAAAACATTAAATGTCAATGTTATATACATTTTCTGGAGATTTCTATCTATATCCTCAAGGAAGCTCTTTTTCTAAACTACATTCTTCTATGTTTATATTTCAAAAAACAATACACTGGCTCTATGGTTGATTATTCCACCATATTATATAATTGAGATATTTAACTTAGTTTAGTTCTTACATAAGTATTAAACATAATCTATGGTACTTCTCTAATTTTGGAAATCTCTTCTAAGTTCACCATACACATTCCCTTGAAATGTTTCTCTTGTCCCAAATCATAGTCGTACTTTGTTGATTTTCTTTAAATACGTTAGTATCAACTTCCCAAATGTTATATTTTATGGTTATCCATTCACTAAATCCAAACAATAATAATATAAGAAATATCATATTTGGTACCACCTATTGCATATATTTCACTTCCAATAGTTGATAAGGAACCCTTTTAATATAGTCAACCACTTATAATTTCTTTGGTTCTTTCTCCTATGAAAATTTAAAATGCAATTCAAATGTAAAATATATTTTATGTTCTTCAATCATACTAATTATGCTCAAATAATTACAATTTTTTCGAGAAAATGAAAACATCAATGTTATAGCATCATAGTATATCATGATTTTTATTCTTAATATCTTAAAATCTTATCCATGATCATCAATTTGAAACTCATTTTTGTGTTTCCATTTTAGCACAAAAAATAACTACATACATGATCCTACATTGATCATTTCATCGACAATTATAAGAAATAAAAGGTATCCATCACCAAAAGACATTAAATAGCATTATTTTTCCATACAACACCATTTTTATTCATTTTTTACTTAGGAATACATCAGAAATCATATTCCACTAAGTTCTTGCTTTAACCAATGTAATATTTTAAACAGTTTTTAAGTAACGTCCATGTTACTTGAATCAACAAATATTTTATGTTTCTATATATAACTTCACTCCATCAAATATCTATCTTGAAATATAGTATTTATATAATTCTACTCATGATGTAAATACTCTGACGAAATAATGAAAAAACTACCCAGATAGTTGTAAGATTCACTATAGGTAAGAGAATTTCAATCAAATTCACAGAATCCATGTGTCTCCTCTTACAATAGTGGTCTTCCTTGACCTAGTATACCCATATTTGTTTTCAATTATTTCATTCATTATTGAAATAGCTTCAACTCCCAGGTATTTTTATCATGTTATATATAAATATTCACCTTCATAACCAGATCTAACATGATTGAATCTTTCTAATACATTTCCTATTCAAATATTTGGTTATCTTCAACATTAACCAATATTAAAATGTTTAAGGGCAATAAATATCTCTACATCAGTCTTATCATCCTTGTTTATCTTCTAAAATACACTTGAGCAGTATGTTCCACTAGCTTTGTTACTTTCTCCTCACACCCAAATTCATTGTTTAGATCGTCAATTTCATATTCTTGACATTCATGGTATATAACATGTTTATTATATGCCAAATTTATGATTTTAATGATTTTATTGTTCTTATTATTCTAGATGTGATATAGAAACTCCTCAATATCCTATCCAATAAAGAAACATCTTTTGGATTTTATATATGGTCTATCTCTTGCATCAAAATCAATATATACATATACTGAATTACCAAAGACTCAAAAATAATATATTTTTGTTATCATGAACCAGCTCAGGTTTTTATTATACTTGACACCCAGCATGGCCATTCACAGGGCCCTAAGGGTGTTCAAAATACACATGGTAAGGAAACTAGTGCATGATCATCACTTGAATCCATTCTGGAATGATTTCACCAAAAATAGAGATACACTAGTGGAATAGAGATAAAAAATAGCTAATATAAATTAATATTCCAAAAAACTCATTAATGGCTACTATGATCTAACCCATTTTAAAAAAATAAATATTCCCTTGAAAAGAAAGAAAAAGACATATAGAAAAGATACAAGACTAAATGAAAGAAAAAAAACCAAGGCACCCACTCAAGATGACCCGGGTAAAACTCCATGCAACCTCTAGTTTCTTTCAACCATAAAACACACCCTACATCAACCACAAAAACCAAAACAGATATAAATGAGAACTTGGAAGCTGAAAGATATAATCATGAGCTGAAAATCCTAGTAAATCCTCACAATTGGCCAAAACTATACAATGTGATTCATTATGAAATCTAATAATTAAAGTTTAAAAATAAAGATTGAAATAATATTTGAATGTGTCACAACCCGTCCTCGGGGCCCATGCTGTGACTTCCCCATGCCCAGCTTCCATAGGCCGGGGGCTGGCGACTAGCACCAAAGGAATAAATCTCTAAGCTGGGTAGGCATTGCCTTTATAAGATTAAACAAACACAATATAGTACGCAACATGAAGTAAACACAAAGTAAAAAATGAATACAAAATAAGTGCTGAAAGGAAAGGGGGCGAGAATACAAGCACAACAGTAATGTACAAACAACTAAAAATATAGTACAACTCTAGAAAGGTAAAACAGCAACAACTTAGTCATCCTTCGGGAATCCCGCATGAAGGATGGGTACTGATGGCCTCCTCAACACCCCAGGTCCGTCCGTCTACTCCGTGTACATCTCGCCAAGTGGTCTACCTCTAGGTACCTTCCATATCAACAACTCTCAACCTAGACCATTGGTGTCCATCGTCTGCAACCAACCCAACGAAGTGCCGGCATTGGCCATATAGGGGGGAGTATAACAATAGTCATTAGGGACCCCGAGACTTGCAACATCTCACAATATCCACTAAGGATAGAAAAATAAGAAAGATTATAATCATGAATTATCAACCAACCCTACTAAAGTATATGCCCATACATATACCTAAGTTACCAATCTCAGTATGACTCCAAATCTTGAGCCCAAGCACAAACCAATTCCAAAAAGTAAGTAAAGTCGATCACCATGATGGTAATGGTTGAATGTCATTAATCAGATCACATAGGTATGCCAAAATAGTTGAGAGATATAGATGATCAGATGTAGCCACTAGATCATCTAAGCTGTCAGACCCACACAAGATACTCGACCAGCTAAGCTGTCGGACCCACACAAAATATAGGCCAGATATCACATCTTAGCTATCAGACCCACATAGGATATAGGCTAGCTAAGTTGTTGGAACCACATAGGACAAAAACCATCTATTATGTCGGACCCACACATGATACACAAATAGAAGTCATAACTTTTGAACCCTCACAGGATTCCAGAAAATTAGTTGTCTTTGTCGAACCCACGGAGGATTCCAGTACAGTGGTCGTCGCAGTAGAAACCATCTCTAGGGTTCCCGTACACAACATGCTTGATTCCACAAGGGTCTGATCCTCGAGAAAAGGGGCAGATAAATAAACTATAACAAAGTCCTGAGTTTATGTATCTCAATGTTCTGTCTCATCAAAAGAAACCCAACACGACAGACAATGCGTCAATCAGACGCCTTGTCTAAATGTTAGTGGCTTTTCCATTCTAAGGGCCCGGATAGATTTATGCTCGATCCAAACCCAGCCATTTTCCAAATTTGTCCAAAAGTCACTTAGAGTATAGAAAAATTACCACCTCGTCTCAAGGGTTCCAGTTCTACAGACGGCGCGTTGATCGGACACGCGGTCAAAATATTATTCACGTTTAAACAAAACGGGCCCAGCCAGTCAATCCCAGTGGGCTGGCGGGTCGGCCCGATGCAGTTCGACAGGTCCAACCCAGTGGGGGGATGGCTCGGCCTGGTTTGGTGGGTCCGACCCAGCTGGGGGTCATCTCGGCCCAGTTTGGTGGGTCCGACCCGGTAGGGGGTCGGCCCAGCCCAGTGGAGCGCATCCCACCTGTATACCCGGCCTGAGGACTGGGCCGGTCCGGTTAGCTTGGGGGTGTCAAGCATCACTGCCTCTCCCTGCCCAGCCGGACGAAGCCGGCCAGTTCTTTCCAGTGCGTGCGGCTCGCATGGTAGGTATAGGTTCCTCCACATGCGGCACCTGCGGCCGCCGCGGTTTTCCCAGCCTGGCTAGCAGTCAGTTGGCCGGTTCGCCCGGCAAAGTGGCTCGTGGTTGCAGGCCCTATCATCTCCATAGCATAGCTCCATGTGGCGCTGTGTTCCTCCAGCGAGCCGACCGGTCAGACGGCTAGTTCATCAGCCCAAGCGGCTCATCGATGTGGGCCGCGGTTTTCCTCCACGCGGCCAGCACGATGATGCCAATTCACCACCACCGCTGCATGCGGTTGCCACCACCTTCGATCTCCACCACCTCTTGATAGTGGACTACTTCCTCCGGTGCTGTGTGATGGCACTGCACCCTCTTGGCTCCTCCTCCATCTTCAAACAACATAAACCAATGGTGGTACGTTGGGCCGTGTTTATTTGGATCGCACCCTCTACATTATATGATAACAAATGGCTACAATCGAACAAGGTATAAATTGAAGAGCATGGAAATAATTTAATGTAATCAAATCCCCCTACCATGATTCAAATAATTTTGTCAAAGACGCAGAAGATGGCATCACGTAAGACGAATATCATTCCTTCTATGTCGGAGGAAAATTCATTGGTGATGCTCTTCACGTGCGGCATCTTCCAGCTTGATGCAGATGAAGAATAAATGAGACGGGTGTTCTTCATAGGCCTCATAATTCTTCATCTAGAGAGAAAGGGTGTCCTTCATTGGATAAATCTCTATCTCTAATTCTCCCAAAGTTCCACCAAGGTAATATGTGCCAACCCAATTAAAAGAATTAATTCTCTTCTTTTATTGTTGGAAAAATAAATTCAAAACTCAAACACTAAAATTAATTAATTATATTTGGAGCTCAATTAATTAATTAAATGGTGTTGGTAAATTAATGAGAGGAAGTGGATGGTTTAATAATTTAATAGGGGAGTGGTGGCTTCATTAATTCAATGGGAAGTCCATGAGTTTTAAAAGGGGGTTTCAAGGGGAGTTGAGGGGTTTTTGTTCGTGTGGGACCCACCCCTAGGTATATCCTCCCAAGGGAGGTTAGGGTGTGGTGGGATCCACCCCTAACCTCCACCTAGAGACTTTAACAGCCTTTCAAATAAAAATGTATTGCACACACATTTTTATTTAATTTCTAATTTTAATTAGTAACACCAATTTACATCATCCATCCCGTATAAACCAAAACTTCAGTAAAGGTCCCCTTAAGAGAATACTGGTGCTGCAAGTTCATCGGTGTCCTCAGATTTCAATTCTGATCACCAGTTCAAAAGATAGAAAAACCCACTCATACGTTTACAGAACGTACCCGTAAAAAACTTTAGAAATTTATTCTGGGCACACAGGGCCTTGGAATCAGGTGTCGTCAGAAACTGCGGACATATAAAATTCCAAATAATTTTAGAAAAATATTTTCCTTCAAATTTATGTTTCTTTACATTACCCCCACCTTAGGGCTTTACGTCCCCATAAAGATACAACACACACTAGGGAAACAAATGGGGGTACTGAGCATGCATCTGAGCCTCCCACTCCCATGTGCTCTCCAGCAGGTTCCCATGCTGAAAGAGAACTCGCACAAGATGAATCGACCATCCATGAAGGACCCACTCCTATTGATAATCAATCTCCATTAGAACCTCTGTGAAAGTCTCCCCGTCATCAATTTCCACCTCCCCATGGTCAATGATGTGGGACGGGTCGTGAATGTATCTCCTCAGCTGAGATACGTGGATGACGTCATGCACCTGGTGCAACTGATGTGGAAGGGCCAGGTGGTAACCCACCTCTCCTACCCTACAGAGGACCTGTAATAGTCCAATGAATCATGGAGATAACTTGCCGCCTCGGACAAATCTTAGTAGACCTCGTCGAGGTGAGACCCGTAAAAAGACGTCGTATCCATCATCAAACTCTAATTGTCTCTGTCTTCTATCAGCATAGGACTTCTGTCTGCTCTGTGCAGTCTTCATCCGCTCCTGGACGATCTACACCTTCTCTGTCGTAGCCTGCACTATCTTTGGTCATACAGGTGTTGAGTCCCCTAGGTCAGTCCAGGAAAGAGGTGATCTGCAAGGTCGGCCATACAGTGCCTCATAATGGGCCATCCTGATGGTGGAGTGGTATCTCTTTTTGTACGCAAACTCCACCAAGGGTAAGTGATCCTCCCAGCTGTGACCAAAGTCGAGGACACATGCATAGAGCATGTCAACAAGAGTCATAATGATCCTCTGAGTCTGACCATCTGTTTGAGGATGGAAGGCGGTGCTCAAGCAATGGTGCATCCTAAAAGCCTCCTGTAACCCCTTCTATATCCGGGAAGTGAAGTGAGCATCTCAATCAGAGACCATAGTTGGTGGAACACCATGAATCCGTATGATCTCTTGAACATAGAGGCGTTCCAATCTCTCTACTGATCCCTGCTCTCTGTTCGATAGGAAGTGGGCTGACTGGTGAGTTCGTCTACGATTACCCAAATAGAGTCGTTTCTTTTGGATGTACGTGGAATCCCTGTCACGAAATCCACATATATCCCATCCCAATTCTACTTTGGAACCTCCAAGTGTTGTACGAAGCCTACTGGTACCTGGTGCTCCGCCTTCACTTGCTGAAAAGTGAGGCATCACGAGACAAACTAAGATATTTATTTCTTCATTCCTGGAATGCAATGTTGTTTTCTGAGGTCCTAATACATATTCGTCACTCCTGGATGTACTGCTAGAGTGGAAGTGTGAAACTCTATCAACACGTCCACCTATAGTGAAACGGGTACCATGGTACGTCCTCTGAAGAGGATGATATGCTCCCCACCTTCAGAAAATCTATCAGGTTCCTGGCTTGAGGATATCTGAGCAAGTCATGTCTCACAGCCAACGTCCCCACGTTGTGCCTCCCGGACACACTGAAGGAGTGAAGGAGTGATTGTGAGAGACTGCAGAAAAGAAGCTCCATCTCTATCCACAAAGTATATCTACAACGTGACCAACTGCTCGGTCACCTCTCCTAGTAGATGAATTCTTGATCTCCTATTGATAGAATCTTCTAAATTGGTCCCCTTTCAAGGATTATAGACTATCTCGAAGTCATAGTCCTGGAGGAACTCGAGCTATCACTGTTGACTTAGGTTCAGGTCCTTCTACGAGAAGATGTACCTAAGACTCTAGTGGTCATAATATACTGTAAAATGTTCTCCCATCAGATAGTGATGCAACATCTTCAAGGTGAAGACCACTACTGCGAAATCTAGGTCATGGACTGCGTAATTCTTCTCATGCTGCCTCAACTGCCTTGAAAAATAATAGATAACTGCTTGCACCTACATCAAGACACACCAATGTCCAGTCCCTAACATGTCGTAGTAAACTACATACCCAACACCCTCCTCTGGTAGCCTCAATATGGGCGCACTGGTCAACCTCTGCCTCAGCTCCGGAATGTTGTGCTGGCATCTTTCTGACCACACGAAGTTTTTCACCATTTTTGTAAATGCTGAAAGTGGTGTTGCAACTCTGGAGAAGCCTGGAACAAAGCTCTGATAGTACCCATCCTGTCCCAGGAAACTCCGAACCTCCATCACACTCCTGGGTGTCTCCCAAACAAGTACTTCCTTGATCTTTGCTGGATCCACTACAACTCCGGCCTCTGAGATGACGTGTCCCAAGAAGTGAACCTCTCAAATCCAAAACCGGATGGTCTAGATCTTACCATAAAGTTGATGCTATTTGAGTGTATCCAGTACTACCCGTAAATGGTATCCGTTCTCCTCTTCAGTAGTTGAGTAAATCAGTATTTCATCAATCAAGATTATGAAAAAGTGATCGAGGTAAGGCTGGAAGATCCTATTCATGGGACTCATGAACACTATTAGAGTGTTGGTTACACCGAAGGGAATAACCAAGAACTCATAGTGGCTAGACTGACACCTGAAGGTCATCTTATATATATCCTCATCTCAAACACTGAGCTGGTGATAGCCTGACCTGAAGTCTATCTTCAATAACCATCGTGGTCCCTTTAACTGATCAAAGATGTCATCAATCCTCAGGAGTGGGTAATTATTCTTCACGGTCACCTGATTCAGGAGACGTTATTCGACACATAGTCGCACTCTACCATCCACCTTCTTGGTGAACAAAATTGAAGATTCCCAAGGTGAAACACTGGGTCAGATTAATCCCTTCCCCTGAAAGTCCTCTAGTTGTACCCGCAGCTCATGAAGCTCAGCGGGAGCCATCCGATATGCTAGTGTAGATATTGGTGTTGTCCCGGGGTATAGGTCTATATATAATTCTACCTCTCTGTGAGGAGGTAGTCCTGGAACATCGTTAGGAAAAACATCCACGTACTTTTCCACCACAATAAGAAAACTAGGAATCCACACATCAACCGCTCTGAGGATGAGACTAGCCAACTGATGTGTGATCAGCTGCCCCCTCTTCTGCATAAGTCCATCCTGCACCGCTAAGGATCCCTTCTCGCCAGTGAAGGTGAACCTGGTCCCATTCAAGCTGATACACCGAACTATGAACCAAATACAATGAACCTGAGCATGAAATGTGGATTACCAGTCCATACCCAAGATGACGTCGTAAGGCCTGGACACCGCTACAAGAAGATCACAACCGAAGATCTCACCTCCTAGAGTATGTTCACACTGCCGGCACCAATGTCCAATCATTGAGTCTGCTCCCGTTGGAGTCTCTAGCTGTAAGGATCAAGACAATGGCTCCGTCTGAATCTCCTAGCTCCGAACAAGGGCAGTGGCAATAAAAGAATGACTCGCACTTGTGCCCATGAATACTGCAGAAAGGGTGGAGTAGACACAAATAGTACCTTGAATCATCTTAGGTTTGTCGTGGTCATAGGCCTCGACTTCTTGGAGATGAGCCCACCTCTATCAGCCAACTCCTTGTGGTTGGGGTAGACCTCCTGGTGGTGGTGGTGGTGGTAGTGCCTCGAAACACCGTCCACCACCCGCTGCTCAGCCAGCTCCTCTGCCTCGTCCGCCTGCTCCCGGTGGACCACTATAGTCAAACCTCTTCCTTTACCTAGGAGGTCCCTCTACTATCTACTTCTCATCTTCATGGTGGGTCAGTAATTCATGATCCATGCGGCTCTGCCCACCTCATACATAGCACTACATGCTCCTCTTATAGCTGACTCTATCTCATGTGCCTCACAAAAATGAACCCGTATCCTGCGGTCGCCCACCTGATGGCCTGGTCCTCTTAGACCTTTGTGTCCTTTGTCTACTTCCAGCTGCAGAAGACTCCGCTATGTGTTTCTCTATGTTGGGTCTCACCGCTGGTGAATACTCAACGAGAAAACTCTCCACTAGAAGGGCTCGCTCCAGAACCCCCCGCCTTCATCAAAATACTAAGGGGAATCATTGAAATCCTGATATCATGCCTGAGTCCTTACTCGAAGGTCTGGGACCTGAATAACGGGTCCCGTACAATTTCTGTGGAGTAGTGCAAGAGGTCAGTGAACCTTGATGAGTGCTGAGCCACTGTCATGTTGCCCTGCTATAGATGAAGTAACTCTTGAATCTGCACCGCACTAAGGGTGGCTGGAACAAACTCCAAGCGGAAGAAACTCTCGAAGTCTATCCAGCGTAATGATGCCTCGTCATGCACCTGGAGCATCATGCTCCACCATATGCCTGTTGTTGCATGCAGGAGACTCACAGCAAGGATCACCATGAGGTTGGATGGTGTTCCTACCAACATGAAAACTCTCACGATAGCCTCCAGCCAATCCTTAGCTGCCTGTGGGTCTATCTCTCCCCGAAACCTGGGTGGCCTCAGGAGCTGGAACTCGTGAAATGCACTCAGGTGGCGTGCACTCTCTGCTGCTAGGGCTGGTGTTATCAGTGGTGGTACCACTTGTACCTCCGCTGTGATGGGACCCTAAACTGAGGACTTGTCGATCGGTGGGATACCATCTCGTACGTAACTCAGAACCCTTGTTGGATTCCTACATGGGGCCATCCTGAAAAGAAACAGGTGAGTCATGGTTAAAACGGTATACCTAGTGATCTAACACAAAGTAATCACAAAGAAAACTAATTCGAAGGAAACACACACACAATCAATGTTTTCATGCACTGATTTGGAAATCAGAAGTTAGAGTCCTAGTGTATGGATACGTCGACCACTGTACCAACACCAGTTTCACTAATCAAATAACCACACCCAAAAAACATAACTATATTGTCATTAAAAGAATCAGAGACCAGGTTTTTCGGTAGAACCAACTCCTCTGATACCAATTTTTCACGACCCATCCCTAGGGCCCGTGTCATGACTACCCCAAGCCTGTCTTCCATAAGCCAGGGGCTGGCGACTAGAACCAAAGGCGTTAATCTCTAAGCTGGGAAGGAAATGCTTTATAAAAGTAAACAAACACAATAGATTATGAAAAAATAAGTAAACACTAAGTAAAACTGAATACAAAAGAATGTGATGAAAGGAAAGGGGCCAGAAATACAAGACCAATAGTAAAGTACAAAAAACTGAAAAGGTTTTACAACTACAGAACGGTAAAAAAACACCCAGTGAGTCATCCTCTGGGAATCTCACCTGAAGGGTGGGTATAGATGGCCTCCAAAACAACCAAGGTCCATCCGTCTGCTTCGTATACGTCTCACCACGTGGTCTTCCTCCGGGTACCGTCCATCTCAACAACTCTCTACCTTGATCAGTATTGTCCGTCGTCTGCAACCAACACAATGAAGTGTAGACATAGCCCATACTGGGGTGAGTATAACGATACTCAGTAGGGACCCCGAGACCCTAATGTTCTCACAATATCCACTAAGGATAAACAAAATAAGAAAGATTACAATCATGAATTTTCAACCAACCCTACTAATGTATATGCTCATACATATACCTAAGTCACCAATCTTAGTCTGACTCCAAATCTCGAGCCCACGCACAAACCAATTCCCCAAAGGAAGTAAAGTCAATCACCATGATCATAATGGTTGAAAGACATGACTCAGTTCACATAGGTATGCCACAATAGTATAGAGAGATATAGATGATTAGATGTAAACACTCGATCATATAAGTTGTCGGACCCTCACAGGAAGTAGACCACCTAAGCTATTGGACCCACACATGATACATTCCATCTATCTTGTCTAAGCTATCGGATCCACAGAGGAAACATGCCATCTATCTCATCTAAGCTATCTGACCCACATAGGATACAGGCTAGGTAAGCTATGATGCCCACACATGATACAAACCAGTTATTCTGTCAGACCCACACATGATATAGGAACATAAGTCAGAACTATCGATCCCACACAAGATTCCAGGTACAGTAGTATTTGTTGTCGAAACCATGAGGGATTCCGATATAGTAGTCGTTACAGTAACAACTAGCTCTAGGGTTCCTGTTGTACCTCTCGTACCCCTCGTGGTTTAATTTTCATGATCACAATCACTCTCTTATTTATCTAATCTTGTTTTAAGTGTTTTTGGATGATAGGCATGATTTCAGGTTGCCAAAGAATTGGGCCAAGAAAGCCCTGAAAGAAAAAGTGGATTGATTTCAGTCCACCGGCCAACCGGTGGAATACCACCGGCCAGCCGGTAGTGCCTGGGCAGAAGGCATCCCCTCTGTCCAGACCACCGGCCAACTCGTGTACCATCACCGGCCAGCCAGTGGAACCCAGACAGAAGAGTTTGCTACTGTCTCAGCACCGGCCAACCGGTGGCCTTTTCACCGGCCAGCCGGTGGTGCCTAGGCAGAAGCCCTCTCCTTTTTCCAAAGCACCGGCCAACCGGTGGCCAAGCACCGGTCAGCCGGTGGAGCCAGTCAAACTAGCCGTTGGGCTTTGACCAGACTTGTCCACTTGACTCCCAATGGCTCCGAAGGCCTCTCCAACGGCTCCAAAGACCCCCAAAGGCCATTTGAGGGTTCCCCCTCTATAAATAAAGGACTAGGTAGCCCCGGAAATGAACGGTAGCCCACGGGAACATTGTTCGATCATTTGGCGAACCTCCGGCACATTCCTTCAAGGAACCTCAATTGCTCCAACCCATTTCCACATCCTGGGAGCACCATCAAAGAAGCTTGGGAGCGCTCATCATCAACTCCAGTCAATCCATTGGTGCCCAAGACTTCTCCACATTACGGTTTTTCTTGTTTTATCATTTTGAGCATCAATTTGGGTTTGTGCCTACAAACCCCTCTTTCTCTCATCCTCTCTTTGTTTAGGTTTTCACACCACCTTCATGGTGTGAAGAGGTTTGTCAAGCTTTCCCTTTAAAAGGCTTGAGTCATAGGTGAGCTAGCCTTCACCTGTAATATGGATAGTGGGTTCTTGCTCAACCATTAAAAGCAAGTGGGTTCTTGCTCAACCATTAAAAGCAAGCTGTAATAGGTTCTAGACTACCTTAATGTCTAATGGGTTTCTTGCTAAAACCATTAAAAAGCAAGCGGTAGTAAATCTCTCAACGGTTGAGTTGGGAGCGGAGACGTAGGCTTTGGTTTAAGCCAAACTCCGTTATCAAGTTTTGTGTCTTGCCTCTTTTATTTCTGCTGCACTTTTTACTTTGATTTTAAATTGTTAATTATTTTTTAAAAGGCAATTCACCCCCCCCCCCCTCTTGCCATCACTCTCCGCCCAACAATTGGTATCAGAGGCAAAATTTGAATAATACCCTAACCGGTTTCAAATTCAAGATCCTTTGTGATGGCTTCAACTTCTTTCACCCCCGAAGGCTATTCTTTGGGTCGTGCTCCATTATTTGATGGAACCGACTATACTTATTGGAAAACCCGCAAGACCACTTTTCTTAGAAGTATAGGTTATCCTATTTATAAAATTTTCATGCATGGTTATTCTCATTCTTCTCCCGATGAATCCAAATGGACTCAAGCCGATATTAAAAATTTCGAGCTTGATGGAAAAGCCATGAATGCTCTTCATTGCGGCCTTGATCGTAATGAATTCAATCGAGTTTCCACATGCACTTCATCTCATGAAATCTGGAAACTATTGGAGGTTACCCATGAGGGGACCAACAAAGTTAAGGATACTCTATTGGATATGTACCGTCATGATTTTGAGTCTTTCACCATGCACCCACACGAATCAATTACTGAAATGTTTACTCGCTTTAATGATGTTTGCAATGGGAGAAAGTCCCTTGGTGATGATGTGTCTGCAGAAATGATGGTCAAGAAGATCCTTTGGATCTTACCAAGCACATGGGCACCGAAAGTCACGGAAATCCAAGAAGAAAAAGACATCAAGAACATGTCGGTCGAAGAGCTCATCGGATCCCTCAGGACCTACGAGATCACCATGAGGAGGCAAGCTGAAAAGGAAGGCAATCTCATCAAAACTCCAAAGAACATCGCCTTCAAAGTTCAAAAAGAAGAAAGCTCCTCCTCCTCATCGTCTTCCTCTTCAAGCGGTGATTCAGAAATGGAGAATCTTGCCCGCAAAATGCACAAATTCATGAAGAAGCACATGAAGAAGAAATCCCGCAAGGCTCAACCCAACGAAAAATCCGAGCCCGAGGTAACATGTTACGGGTGTGGCAAGAAAGGCCATTACAAGCCCGATTGTCCACTCAACAAGAAAAAGGCCAAGCAAAAGGAAAAGAAGAAGGCATTCAAGGCCACATGGAGTGATAGATCCACATCCTCCTCCTCCTCCTCCTTAAGTGACAATGGTAAAAAAATGCCTAATGGCATTTGATGAGGTATCCTCTTCCGACTCCTCATCCTCTAGTTCTTCCAATTCTTTCAATCATTTATCTTACGAGGATCTCCAACATGCAAGATATCAATTGGAGGAAGGTTTTCACGAACTTTCTTCCAAATTTATTGATTTAAAAAAGAATTTCAAAAAACTTTCTTCCGAAAAGGAACAACTTCTCAAAGAGAAGGAGGAATTGTCCCTCAAGGTCCAAAACCTTCCCGATATTGATTCTATGGAATCAACAATCAAGGATTTAAGAGAATCCCTAGCTAAGTTCACCGAAGGTGAACATAACCTTTCGAAGCTCCTTGGTTCCCAATGCGTATCTAGAACCACCCAAGGGCTTGCCTATTCCAAGCAAGCTTCCTCTTCCCATGCTCCAACAATTTTTGTAAGGGGGAGCTCCCAATATAAATTTTGCAACTATTGTAAAAAACCCGGGCACTTAATTTATGAGTGCAATTGCAAAAATGCCCTGTATGGAAGGCCCAAAAATATTTTCTTTAACGATGAATTTCATAGGAGAAGACCCGCCACTAGACAAGTATGGATTGAAAAATCCCTTTTAGCGAGTCTCTCCGGGCCGAAATGTGTCTCGGTTTCAAAATCCTCTCCCCGGCAATTTGTTGTTTTTATTTAGGGGGAGTTAGCCTTTTTTTTTTCATTTTCAAAACATTCAATTCAAAAATTTCAATTCAAAACTTTCAATTCAAAACTTTCAATTCAAAACTTTCAATTCAAATTTCAAAAATTTCAATTAGTTTAAAAACTCTATCTTGTTTTTCAATCCTTTCCCTCAATCATGTTTTATGCCCCGTGCTATTTTCATAATCACAAAGGGGGAGAAATTCTTGGTTGATTGGGGGATAAATCTTTCTCTCATGCTTTGCTTTACTTTTCAATTTATCCTTTAAAGCATGACCTTCATTTCAGTCTTTTTCATTGTTTGTTTTGGTGATTGTGATCATCAAAATAGGGGGAGATTGTTGTACCTCTCGTACCCGTCATGGTTTAATTTTCATGATCACAATCACTCTCTTATTTATCTAATCTTGTTTTAAGTGTTTTTGGATGATAGGCATGATTTCAGGTTGCCAAAGAATTGGGCCAAGAAATCCATGAAAGCAAAAGTGGACTGATTTCAGTCCACCGGCCAACCGGTGGAATACCACCGGCCAGCCGGTAGTTCCTGGGCAGAAGGCATCCCCTCTGTCCAGACCACCGGCCAACCGGTGTACCATCACCGGCCAGCCGGTGGAACCCAGACTGAAGAGTTTGCTACTGTCTCAGCACCGGCCAACCGGTGGCCTCCTCACGGGCCAGCTGGTGGTGCCTGGGCAGAAGCCCTCTCCTTTTTCCAAAGCACCGGCCAACCGGTGGCCAAGCACCGGTCAGCCGGTGGAGCCAGTCAAACTAGCCGTTGGGCTTTGACCAGACTTGTCCACTTGACTACCAACAGCTCCGAAGGCCTCTCCAACGGCTCCGAAGACCCCCAAAGGCCATTTGAGGGTTCCCCCTCTATAAATAAAGGACTAGGAAGCCCCGGAAATGAACGGTAGCCCACGGGAACATTGTTCGATCATTTGGCGAACCTCCGACACATTCCTTCAAGGAACCTCAATTGCTCCAACCCATTTCCACATCCAAGGAGCACCATCAAAGAAGCTTGGGAGCGCTCTTCATCAACTCCAATCAATCCATTGGCTCCCAAGACTTCTCCACATTACGGTTTTTCTTGTTTTATCATTTTGAGCATCAATTTGGGTTTGTGCCTACAAACCCCTCTTTCTATCATCCTCTCTTTGTTTGGGTTTTCACACCACCTTCAAGGTGTGAAGAGGTTAGTCAAGCCTTCCCTTTAAAAGGCTTGAGTCATAGGTGAGCTAGGCTTCACCTGTAAGAAGGCTAGTGGGTTCTTGCTCAACCATTAAAAGCAAGTGGGTTATTGCTCAACCATTAAAAGCAAGCTGTAATAGGTTCTAGACTACCTTAAAGTCTAGTGGGTTTCTTGCTAAAACCATTAAAAAGCAAGCAGTAGTAAATCTCTCAACGGTTGAGTTGGGAGCGGAGACGTAGGCTTTGGTTTAAGCCGAACTCCGTTATCAAGTTTTGTGTCTTGCCTCTTTTATTTCCGCTGCACTTTTTACTTTGATTTTAAATTGTTAATTATTTTTTAAAAGGCAATTCACCCCCCCACCCCTCTTGCCATCACTCTCCGCCCAACAGTTCCCGCACACAGCATGCTCGATTCCGAGAGGGTCCACTCCTTGAGAAAAGGGTCTGACACATAAAATATCACAAAGTCCTGCGTTGTTGTATCTCGATGTTCCATATCATCAATATATATCCAACGCGATAGACGACGCCTCAATCTAACCCCTGTTCTGAGAGTTATTGACTTTTTAGTTCTAGGGGCCCGGTGGGATTTATTCTCAATCCAAACCTATCCATTTTACAAAGTCTTCAAAAACTCACTTAGAGTTTTTCAAAATGACCAACTCGTTGTAAGGGTCCCAGTGCAGCTGATGGCACGTTGATCGGACAAGCGGTCTTGATGTTATTCATGTTTAAACAAAACGGGCCCAGCCCACCAAGCCCAGTGGGCTGGTGTGTTGGCCCGACCCATTTTGGTGTGTCTGACCCACTGGGGGTTGGCCTAGCCTGGTTTGGTGGGTCCGACCCGGCTGGGGGTCGGCCCGACCTAGTTTGGCAGGTCCGACGCGGCTGGGGGTCGGCCCGACCCAGTGGGGCGTGACCCACCTACAGACCTAGCCCAAGGAGTGGGCCGGTCCGGTTCGCCTGGCGGTGCCGAGTGGCGCAGGCTCTCCCAGCCCGACCGGCTGAAGCCGGCCACTTCTGTCCAGCGTGAGTATCCCACATAGTGAGCCGCAGTTCCTTCACATACAGCGCCTGTGGGCGCTGTGGTTTTCCCAGCCCCGCTACAGGCAACCGGCTGGTTCTCCCAACAAAGCGGCCCGCGGTTGCGGGCCACGTCTCCTCCACAGTGCGGCACCATGGTCCTCTAGTGGGCCGACCAGTCAGCCATCTAGTTCTTCAGCCTGACCGGCTTGTGGACGCAGGCCGCTGCTTTCTTCAACGTGGTCGGCACGACGGCGCCGGTTCGCCACCACCACGGCATATGGTCGCCGCCGCCTTTGGTCACCGCAGCCTCATGACCGTGGTCTGCTTCCTCTAGCGCGGTGTGATGGCACCACACCCTCTTGACTCCGCCTCCATCGTCAAACAACATAAACCAACAGAGGGACATCAGTCCATGTTTGTTTGGCCCATGCCCTCTGCGTTATATGTTAACAAACGGCTACTGTCAAACAAGGAATGCGTCAAAGAACATGTAAATAATTTAATGGAATCATATCCCCCTATCCCAATTCAAAGAATGTTGTCGAAGAATTGGGAGATTCCATCGAATAAGATAGATATCATTCCATCAACGTCAGAGGAAAATTTGTTGGCGATGCTCTTCACGGGTGACATCTTCTCCCTTGACGCTGAGGAAGAAGAAAGGAGATGGGCGTTCTTCGTGGGCCTCACCGTTCTTCGTCGAGAGAGAAAGAGCATTCTTCATTGGATAATTCTCTCTCTATAATTCTCCAAAAGTTCCACCAATGTAATATGTGCCAACCCATTTAAAAGAATGTATTCTCTTCTTTTAATGTTGTCAAAATAAATTCAAAACTCAAACACTCAAATAAATTAATTAATTGTGGATATCAATTAATTAATTAAATGGTGTTGGAAAATTAGTGAGAGGAAGTGGATGGTTTAAAAATTTAATAGGGGAGAGGTGGATTCATTAATTTAAAATGATGTCCAGGAGTTTCAAAGGGGGGATTCGAGGTGAGTTGATGGGTTTTTGTTCATGTGGGCCCCACCCCTAGTTATATCCTCCCAATGGAGGTTAGGGTGTGCTGGGCTCCACCCCTAACCTCATCCAGAGACTTTAACCACCTATCAAATAAAAATGTGTTGTACACACATTTTCATTTCATTTCAAATTTTAATTAGTAACCCCAATTTACAACTTCCATCCTGTATAAAACAAAACTACGGTAAAGTTCCCCTTAAGCGAATACCAACAATGCGAGTTCATCGATGTCCTTAGATTTCAATTCCGAGAACTAGTTCAAAAGATAGAAAAACCCACACGTACGTTTACTGAATGTGCCCATAAAAAATATTAGAGAATGATTCTGGGAAAACTGGGACTTGGAATCAGGCGCCGTCAGAAATAGTGGACTTGTAAAATTCAAAAGAATTTAGGGAAAAAAATTCCTTCAAATTTCTGGGTCTTTACAGAATGTATATAAATTTATAAAAACCAAAATTATTCTATAAACCACAAACCAAAATCACCCTCTTTTATCCCAAAACTGAACATATTAATTTTAGAAATAATTCCACTCACCCAAGATTTTCTAGAAACATGCACACAATTTAAACATATAAAAATAGTAAAATTGTTTCATTTAAATGAAAATGGCCACTTAAACCATTTTACTGTAAAAAGGTAATCCTTAAAATATGACAACCATATTGAAAATCACAATATAGAACCCAGAAAAGTGTCTTCAAAATTCAAAATAGTTTTCCCAATATATTTTTGAAATTATTTTTCTAATAAAATTACCCTACACACTCACACGGGTCACGAAAAATAATCATACACTGTATATCGTGATTCATGTATTAAAATATAAAAAATTAATGTTTCTATACAAAATAAATCATAGTAAATTATAAAAAACAACATTAGATCAATCTCTCCTCTACCACTAACTATAATGAAATCAAATATACCATGGGTTCTACATAATGTCCTCAAAATTCTAATCATCCAACTGTATAAAGGTATAACCACTTGGAACTAGCAAACAAATGCATTGAAGTCCATGATCTAGTCTTCCAATTAGCCCACAAAATTATCATTATGACAACCAATACCTGACTATCACTTTTGCGTAACACAACTATGAAATACTTGTGGTGTGTGATCAATCTAAAGAGAAAAACTAGATATTCCACTTAGTACTAAATTTTCCCATGAAAAAATGGATGTGAGGCATAGTGAAATTATGCCAAGTCAAAACCCTAAGGAATAACAAAAGATACCCTCACTTATAACACCCAACGATGAAATACCACATATACAAGTTTCACCACATCATAAAAAAGAAAATTCCCACACAAGGGGAGAAAACGGGCACCACATAGTGATAAGGGACACACACAAGGGGTAAACAAAATAACGACAATCAAGGGGTGTATTTCACTACCACTATTTAGAAAAAAGATACAATGAAGAAATAAACACTAAAACGTTGCTTGGGATTCCAATATCCTTCACATTTCATAAAATGCATTTCCAAATGCCATTTGGAATCAATGGAAATCACCGAAACATTTGAAACATTTTAAAACAACCATTAATATAATATTATTTCTCTTTGAAAACCAATAAAATATAGTAGGCCACCAATTTCCATCAAAACACTTTAAAATAGAGCCCTCAAGAAAAAATTTCATGGGTTAAATCACCCACAAATTTCAAATCACCATTTTAAATAAACAAAAAACCTCTTTATAAACCATTTTGATGACAACACACAAACTAAAAACTAAATTACCTTTAAAAGATAATTTTCACTCGTGGAAACTAAAAATGGATGAAAATAACACATTTTCAATTAAGACAATTTCAATGCGAAACATGCATTCCACAAAAAAAAACTCAACACAATTAAACAATCAATTTCATAGATGAAAAAATGAAATTTGTAAAATATAATATTTATTACAAACTCCAAAACACAATAAAATTGTTTTAAAATACAAAAAATCTATCACATATATCCATAATTTCATAAAAATGGAATTTAGAATGAATATGAAAAGTTTATATTCCAAAATGAAACAACATCATAGAAACACTTACCCAAAGAAATGGAATCTAATCCAAAATGGGTCACATTTAATAGTGACCATTCTAATAAGAATAAATTCAAACTTTATAGACTATTAGAGCCGAAATACCTAGGTTAGAACTACCCCAAACTCCATCCTAATAATACACAAAGGATTTGGGTTTCAAGAGTAAAGGAAGAACCTATAAGAGAAGGAAAAAAGAGAACTAGAGGATAAATACTAGAATAAATAACATCAAATCACTTCAAAACACTAAAGGATTAGAAAGAATCAAATGGGTGGAAACAGATCGAGCTCATCACAAGATCCGCAGGGTTGGACGATGTTGGGGGATGAAATGTAGGTGAAACCCCTATAAAATTTAATGAGGGAAAATGGAAAATTCCAAATTTTTTAACACGTAGACAGTTAACATGGTTTTTTAAACCATGAAAAACCCACTAACTATGATAAAAACCCTTTAATAGATTACCCTATGTGGTAAAATTAATTAGAAACACCATCCACCTCCCCACGAATGCACTATATACCCTACATGAATTCTAGGAAGTTCCAAACAGTTTTTCAAACCATGTTGAATCCATTAAAGATTAATCTATTCAAGGATAGAAACAATTGTCATGGGCACCACATGGTTTTCCCTAACCATGTATGATGACCATAAAACCACCCAAAAGGATTCCAATACTCTAATTCATGCCCAAAATCTACCAAAACTCAAGCCCGCACAAGAATGAGAAGAAATAACACAAAATTAAAAACACCATGAAATATTGGGTGTCAAAATCTCCCCTATATTCCACCTTTTACCATAGTAATTTCTTGGTTGAAATGAAATAAGAGTGAAAGAGAAGGATCCAAAGATAATCTAGATAAAAAAACATCCAAGACCACACAACCTCTAGAAAAACAACCAAAATCCTCGATAATGATCAAACTGATCAACAACAAAGAACAAACATCTCCAATATTAACTAGAATGAGAAGCTCAATAAGAATAATTATGAAGTATGAGAGACATAACATGGTATACTCGCCATATAGAATTATAAAAAAATGAGTAACTAAGGAAAATTATAGGAAAAACAACATTGAAAAACCTAGAAACCATGAGAGAAACAAATATCAAACCCAAGAACATCTAAACTCAAGGAAGGAGGAACAACCATTACCCACCTCATAAGAACAACATGAGATGTCACCTCAGATCTAAAGTCATGTAGATATCCTAGGGTCAAAAAAGGGTCACCCTTACAAAGTGAACCAAAAACGACCATGAATATCTTCCAGTTACTATACCAAGATCAACTAGTATATCAATCACTCAAGTTACATACCCATACACTGAAGGCCTATCTCATGACTAAAAAATGAGCACCAAAATAGATCAACATAGAGTAGTTGAAACCAAAAATATCCAAAAATTCACATTAAAACAATGAGGCCAAACAAAAATAAACCCAAAACTAACCACATGGGAGGAATGGAGGGAAGCATCCCACATGAAAAAATCATTCTATGAATTCTAAAAAAATCAATCCACAAGAAACATACCTAAGCGGATCCATACAAAATATTCAGATAGCTATAGCCAAATATCAAAACCAATATAAAAAATACCAATATAAATTTCCCCATGCAATCAATTCACCCACAAAAGGATCAAGCCCAATTCCTATTCCAAAATCACATCTCACAAATTTTTTTATGAAGACCCCAAATGTGAAAGAAAACTCAATGATAAATTATACAATAAGGCCTAGACTACCCTTTATCCCACACATAAATTACATGATATATATTATCATCCCATGAGAAAGTGATTCTAAACCATGATATGGTTCATAATTCTTCTATTCCTCACTTGTTAGGTTACCCTTATTACCACTACACCTCCACTGCATACAAAGTGGGACTAAGGTATCACCCACCACAAGTTTCTTAGACCATTATTCCCCTATTTACATTATATCCTAGAAATTATATTTAAATGTTCTTAATATTGATACTCGTATAACTGAAACTGAGAAAGACCACCCCTAATTAAATGATATTTCTTAGGTTCATTAACCATAAACTTTGGAGAAAATATTACCATCATAGAAAAGTGATCGACATATCCCTCCCTAAATGGTCACCTAACATCAACTCAACAAATTAATCTTATTAACAACATTCGCCACCTCTATAATGGACCACTAAAAATGTTAACTTATAGAAATCATACCAACATGGATAATAATTGAAAGAAATATCTCAATAACCCTAGCTATCTCACACAAGGAAGCTTCCATGTCCACCACTCTACTTGGATTCTGCGTGGGCACCAGAACTAAAAGAACATTTTCGACCATTTTGGGGGATAAAACGTAACCTAAGACATGGAAATCTTCAATCAATTCCATAAAAAAATAAATTCCTTCTCAAATAATGAATTTAAAAAATAATAGTCCACAACCGGGGAAACATCAAACCCTCAAATGAGGAATAAATCACCACTCTAAAAGTGTAATTGCCAAAAAAAATTAGAATGTATGACTTATTTATTTTTTGCCTATATTCATCAGTTTTTCTATAGTAAGGGTACCTAATGGGTTCAAAAGGTCATGAGGGTGTAAATGGTTTTACATAGGATAGCTTGGAGATGCATGTTTTTATGAAATTGTGTGAGCTAAGGTACATGCCCATTGGGAAATTTTAGACATCTTGAAAATGGTTTTAGCATGGATAGAGAAAGGTTTTCAAAACCCTATACATAACCCATGTTGGTTATATCTTTATAAAAAATTTTATTCAAGATTAGTACACGGTCAGACAAATTGTTTGGATAAAAAAGATCTAGTACTAGAGGCTGATTTTACATTTTCCACCTGGAATGTTTTTTAATAAATTCTCTCTTTACTCCCTTCTCTTCTTATAAATGTTATATCCTCCTTTACCTCATAGATATCATACTTTTAATAACCTATAGATAACGTTAAATCCTTCTTCAAATATCCAAATTTATTCTTTTCAAATGAATTTGATATATAAAGGTAAGATCATTAATCATATTTCTTCTATTTTATATTTCTCTTCCTACATCTTTAACAATTTTAGTGTGATATCATTCAACCTATTTTTAGGGTGTTGGATTGTTTGTGGATTTTTTCTATTATAATTAAATTATTAAGAAAATATTTGATGATGATTCTTCTACAACCCTATGCTAGATAGTTCAGTTATTTCCAGAAAATTTGTGATGTTTTCATACCACCGCAATTGTGTTTCACATTAACAGTTATCACACATTTCCCCTAAATATGTTCTTACATTATAAATAATCATAACCATGATATTATTCTCTCATGTAACTTTGATAAAGTATTAAATATTGTTGAACTTGTTAATTTCCACCCCTTTCAGAGATATAAATTAATTTCACTATGTTGGATAATTGTTTAATGGACCAAACACTACTTAGTTGTCAGTCTTGTGTTTGAAATTGAATTTACCCATTTTTCATAATTTTTTAGATGGAAAAAGAACATCTGAATTGGTCAGATTGACCATGGAATTGAATTACCTTGCTTAATGTTTTAAATAGATTAACTATAATATATTATAATTAGTGGGAAGGCCACACCAAGTGAACTATGCTTTCATTTATAGATTATATGAACTATGACACTATTGGTTTTGTTGGGTAATCATGATTATGATGTAGATATGGTGATCCCATTATTATTATTATTATTATTATTATTATGAGTATTCCCTTATTATGGGCTATTTAATGATGGTAAAGGGACTTATTGAGCATGCTGGTTTACGATCCCTTACATCGGGTGTAGAACGTGACCTATCACACTGTTATTTTTTATTTGGGTGATGGTCATGATGTTCCATATTCCTCCATATCCGGTGTTTGGAAGGATGAATCACCCACTATCTCTAGTGATGGGAATAATGCATTTTAATCATATGAGATTATAGTTGTGTACCCTTGTTTGATCTTATAGGATCATTTGACTAGTTATAGATTCCACAGTTATGTTCCAGGTACATCTAGCACGTAGTATTCATGTATATACCTACTTATGTCCTCATTTACTTAGTTCATATACATGTATATAGTATAAAACATTATATATTTATATATATTTCTTAATTATATATATATGGTACTCATATCATACATATTATGACCTATGTTGATGCTGGTAGAGAAAACTAGGAATCCTATTGGTACTATAGATGGTTGATATTTATTTATTTAGCAATTTTAATTTCTCATTATACCTGCACACTGTTATGCTATGTACAATTGACAGATTATTTTTAGACCTTGTAGCGGGTGGCCTATTGAATTAATCTCACTCTTTACTCAGGCTACCTTTGGTACCCAAGTATACATCTTGTATGTTTCTATGGACAAATGAAAGATATCTACTACTGTTGTTTGATTGATTTTACATATACCTCAAAGCATGAGAATATATGATCAAGTTCATGCATTCGATGCTAGAGGATCATCCTTTTGTCCTTTTTTTTATGTAGCATGTTGTATATTACTTCCCCCAATATTCCCAAATTCCATTTTTGTATAAAAAAATTCCATGACAACAATTTATATGACTCAACCATTGGTATTCTTATTAGTATTATAGTTTACTTATTGATTATACCTATACAGATTATTATTGTATTATTTCCATTGTGCCATATATTTCATTTTTGTTACACTGTTTTCTATTAATTTATTACATATGCTATTATACTCTAGTATGTGGGTATAGTCTCCCCACATTTCCCCCTCAAGATATTGCTTCTAGTCAGAAGCCTCTAGAATAAGGCGAGGCATGCTTGAGGGCTTGTGATCCACCATCCTGGGGAAATAGTTAAGTGGATCCTGGGTCAGGACATTGAAAAGTTTCTTCCAAGGTGTTTATTTTCCTTTTGAATTATTATTTTTGGTATTATATAGGAGACTAAGATACAATTTAATTAGTTAATGAGCATGTGATTTTGGGCAGCTAACTCAGGTAGAGGGGAAACCCAAATAACAAGGGACGTGCTGTTGCAGTTTTTATGTTTCACTCATTATAGTTGACAGGACTTCATCATTGGGTGACACACATGTTTTGTGATGTTATTAATACTGATTTATTATTATTATTTTTACCTTTCCTGGTCCTATTTAGGAAATAAATTAGAATCTCATGCAACATCATATGAACATTAGGACTATTATACCACACCTTTTTCCATGCCATGTCTCCTTTTATCATGCATTTTCTAGATATATATTATATGTTCCTTGATTATTATATTTTAAAATCTTCTATCATTCCATAGAGGTAAATATAATTAGATTAATTAATGCACCTAAATAAATCAAAATAGTGTTTTCCCACATAGATTGGTGGTGACACCTTAATTATCCAATTATGTCATGTTGTGGGATCTGGACCTACATGTTCTATAGACCTGTTACATTCTGCTATTGGATGTGGACTATAGGATATAGTTAAATGTCGTGCCAATTGCAATTTATAAAGAGTATGTCATTTATAAATTGAAAATGGAGACACAAATAACTCGATCAAGCACACAAAGATATATATATATATATATATATATATATATAAGACTATGAACTCAATTTAATTTAAAATTTTATTTAAAAAGGTTTTTTCTAAATGGGACACCAATGGGAACTTAAAGAGTGTTTTATTCCAAACCTTGAAATTCACACTACATCTATCAGAACCCCTATTATGTGATATGAGACCTATAACCAAACTCAGTATTAGTAGTGGTATTTGGGAGTGTCAATTACATTCTTATGGCATGTTATGGTCTTTCCTTTATCACTTAGACCTTGATTTTGGAGCAGGAAGTGCGACCTTTTCTACAGGAATGATTTGTACCCATCCAATTATCTTTCTATATATCATTAAACTACAATGACCTTTTATAAGGCATGTAATGGGAATTGTAGACTCATGAAACAATGAAAAAATCAATCCATATGCCAATAAGGTAGTGATGAACATGCACTAGAGGTGGTGGTCCTTTCAAAACTAGTAATACCTCTTATAGTGACACTTATAGAACCACCTGGAATTCATGAAATGGGAATATATGCCCAATTTTGAAAAGGATTTTTTTTTATATAATGAAATATATGAAAGGTGTTTCTCTAATTGTACCTATTATGATACACTTTTCTTAGGAGTTTCAGTAGCAACATCCAGCCACCATTTTGGAAGATGGTTGACCACATGATGAAGAGTTAGGAATTGAGGATATATTTATTATTTTAGATCATCTAGAGATACCACAAGAGTGGAGGTTCAAAATAACTACTTACATAATACAAAATTATGCTAATAAATGGTGGGATTTAATAACCCAAGTATACCGACATCGAGATATGATATAGATGGACATTTGGATGATCTTTTACAACCACTTCTTCATACAGACAATATAGGATTATCAGGATAGATAATTTATGAACCTGAAATAGGGTAATGTCTTTCATGGAGTATTCTACTCATTTTACTAAGATGAAATGATTCACCCTAACTCCAATGGGTGATGACCATACGATTTTTAGGAGATTCAAGGATAGGATGGAATATATCATCTGATTCCTTGTTAATTACTTTTAGATGATGACAATTTCTAAGATCATCCACTAGCCCCCAATCACCGAGATGAATTTGAGGGAATACAATGGCATGATCCAGGGTGGGTTAGCCCCAAGTCCAACAAGTGGTTATTCTAGTTTGTAAAAGTAGTCTTTAGAGGATTCTCATGGGGTAGGAAATAGTCAAACATCATTCATTGAATGATTCCTCATATGTCACTAGTGTGGGAAGATAAGACACACAAAACCGTACTGTATGTCAAATCGAGAAGAATGAAAAGGATGTGGAAGGATGGGTATTTTCCAGTGCTTCTCTAGGAATTTTCCATCAGTTCCTTGTGATTAGGAATCTAAACATATCCAATGTTCTAAAGCTGGGTGAATAATTTCTCTCATGGATGTTAGATGGAATACCACAGGCCACTCATGATGAGGTGTTGGTTGAGGAAGAGGTATTCATACTTAGTAATTTTAGCCCCATTAGTGCGGGCTTGCTCATGGAAGTAAGGTAGTGGCTCACAACCATGATATGATCTAGTTACATATAGTTTAACCTATGTTGGAGGAGAAAAGTTGAAAACTTCTACTATTAGTGGTACTATTATAGTATCATCTACACTATTTTCTTGTTTATTTGATATTGGATCATCTCATTATTTTATATCTAAGAAAATCTTATAGTGTCTAGGCCTCAAATATAGTTTTAATATGGTTTTATGACACTCAATTCCCAATTGGGTATCAAATCATAGAGCATTTTCTATTATAAGGGTTGTCACCTTGAGATAGGTAGATGTCTATTCATGTGGAAACTTTTCAACCTTAACATGGTAGGGATTTATTTAATTATTGGAATGGAATACTTAGTTTCCTATTCAGAAAATATTTATTTCTATCAATGGAGGGTGATGTTCATATCACCATTGGGTAATAGAAATGCGAACAAGGGAGAATAGAATTTTCATGAATCTAGAGATGGACCAAAGCATCATGGAATGGGATGACTAATAGCCTATATTGCCTGTAATTTCTTGAATGAACAAGGGTTATGACCTAATGTTTTCTACCCTGTAGTGGATTTTTTTAGGGTCATCTCCCCTGACAAATATTTTGGGCAACCTCCATTAAGAGAGGCAAAATTCACTATTGATCTAGTTCTATGAGTGAGACTAGGGTTCATTACTTTTTACAAGAAGGAACCTATAGATCTTATAGAGCTTAATAAATAGTTTAATTTCATGTCAGATAAGGATTTTATTTGCCCCAAAACATCCCCATGGGGTTCACTGATCATTTTTTTTCAAAAAATTCAGATGATACACTCAGTCCTTATGAGATTATCAATGCTGGAATCAGATTATGGTTAAGAAATTTTATCTCTTGACATGAATAAATGACCTCTTAGATTATCTCTATAGAGAGAGGTTTTTTATCAATGATTGTTTTCAGGTCAGGATATCTTTAGGTGCATGTAAGATATTTATAAATACATCATGAAACGTTTTGAAGTATGTATAGCCTTTATGAATTCCATGTAATGTTTTTTGTATCATGAATGCTCTAGCGATTTTTATGGACTTCATGAATATAGTTTCCACTTTCATTTGGATTCATTCATGGTGGTATTTTTAGATGCAATATTAATGTATTGCCATTCTTGAAAAAACCATTCAAAACATCTTGAGATCGTGATAGATACACCAAGAGAGCACTAGATTTACTGAAAGTGTAGTAAATTCCACTTTTTTATCAATAAAGTTCACCTCCTATGTCATATTAACTCGGATTGAGGAGTATCAGTAGACCTAGAGATGGCGAGAGTTGAGTTTCCAAGAATCATCCTAAGAATATATTTGATATACAGAGTTTATTATTGATATCAGGGCATTATAGATGCTTCATCAAGGATTTATATAGCCTTAAATAACCTCTTAAAATCATGAATAAGAACGGAGTGAAATTTTTATGGTTAGAATATTGTGAAGTGGTATTTTAGGAGTTAAAGGAATGATTGACATTAGCACTAATCTGGATTCAATTGGAGGCAGGAAAGAGTTATATATTCTACTGTGACATATCAGATATTAGTCATGGATATGTTCTGATGTAGAATGAGTGAGACATGGTGTATGTTTTTCCTCAGTCCAGGCCTCATGAGCATAATTTCATTGCACATGCCCTCGAGCTAGTCGCATTTGTTCATCATTGATGACTTTGGAGATATTCTTTACAAAGAGAGTCTTTTTAGGTATTCAATGATAAAAAAACAGTCATGTACATCTTTAAATAGTGACATCAAAATCTCAAGAATCCCATATGGATTCAGTATCTTCAATCCTTCGATTTCAAGATTTCTTAGACGCCGAGAAATGGAAGTTATGTAGATAAATTTTTGATTCAATTGACTCAAAAACAGGTTGTTCAAGAGGCTAGTGGTGAGTTGAATGTCCTGGAATATTTTTAGAGATGCATGTTAAGGATCAAGAGGATCATGAGAAGACTATCATCTCTTCCTTAGTACTGACCTCTATCCATCTAGAATATGTGATATTGAAGAAACTATCAGATCTCTAGGGCTTAGTCCTGATGGAAAGTATCTTAGATGAAGATTTATCTTTTGGTTCAAATGTGGATGAGGATGAGGCCATAACCTTCTGTGGTTGTGTCTGGACAATAGAAGACACCAGAGATGAGCTGATATATAGATTTTATGCATCATTTTGTGTATTATATATAGGTTTCATCAAGGTGTATTGATACATACATTTCCATTATTTGTGCGAGGTAAAAAATATAATATAGACAATTTTATCACTCAGTGTTCCATCCATCAGTAGGTGAAGGGAAAACATCATTATCTAGCCTGAATTTAAAAGAAATTTTATATTCCTAAGTGAACATGGGATGATGTCTCTACAGAAATCATGACATGTTTTCCTGGATGACCTCATGGAAACGATTCAGTTTGGGAAGTTTTTGACCATTAAAATAAGTTCTCAGACTTCATACCTTTTTGAGATACATTTTCGGTATGTGAGCACGGGAGGTAATATTTTAGAGAGGTAGTAAGTATTTATGGAGGTCTATAATATATTATATTTGATAGGTATGCTTGATACACATTTTAGTTATTATAGGGGTTACATAAGCCCTTTGGTACACCAGTTCTTATAAGCATATCCCATCACCCTTATACTGACAGATAGAGTTTATGAATCATGTGTTAGAGGAAATGCTCTTTGCATGTGTCATTGACTTTGAGGGTTCTTAAGGGAAACATATAACCCTAGTTGAGTTCAATTATAAAAATATATTTTAGGATACCATTGATATGGATGATTAATAATATTTATATTGTAGAATTTTTTGATCCCCTCAATTCTAATTATAGGCTGGGGAGTAAGCTTCACTTGGACAACATTTCATTCCAGAGACTTCAGAGCAAGTCCAATTGGTCCAGAAGCGAATGATTACAACATTGTCTTGATTGCATTCATAATTAGAATGATGTTATCTACCTATTTAGTTTTAGACTGGATACCGGTTTTTCTTTAGAATAATACCCAAGTTGGGCTATTGGTAAATTTAGTTGTACGGTAATATTTTTCTTAGGTTTCCTAGACCGATTGAGATTTTTAAATGAATCAGGTCAGTGGATCACATGATAACACCTCCTCAGAAATAATGGTCTATTCATGATATATTACACATGTCTCAACTCCACCAATACCATACAGACCCATCACACATTTCACATCCTGATGATGTTAAGTTAGATGTGGATTCTTCTTTAGAGGAGTACCCAGTACATATTATGGATTGATGTATAAAGAATCTACGAAAAGGGTTAGTTACTTTAGTATGGGATATATGGTAGCACAACCGAGCACATGATAATACCAAAGAGAGGGAAGCTTATATACAATCCCAATGTCTATAGTTATTATTTGACGATGCATCTATACCATCAGAAGGCCAACTCATGCATGAGTTGATCTAATAAGGGGAGGTTGTAATAAACCAAATTTTTTAAAAGGTAAAACTAAATTGTTTTTTGATTAAATTACATATTATGGACCTTTTAATGGAACATAATGAGGCCACAAAGGTCATGGGGTGTAATGTGCTTTTTTGGATCATGGTGCCCCATAATTTGGAGATACAGACTATGATGCATGGATAGGAGAAACTACTTAACACAACCCGCATAGTTTACCAGAACCATGTGGGGAGTTTCAATGGAGAGAAGATATCCACAATATTGAATTAAACTGTACAAAAAAAGGTTCATGACCAAGATGGAATTTCATAATTCATGACTCAAGGTTTCACATGGCTTCGGTATGGTTAGCCAAACCATGTACCTAGCTCATGCGAGGTATGTCGGTAGACAGCTCCTGGAAGAGAGTTGAATCTTTTTTCATCCAACTGTGTAGCCAAATCATGTGACTCTTTTCTCAAGGGTGATTTTATCATTTTTAACTTTATGTATTTTAATCTAAAATTTTTCATTACACCTTTCTTTTCTAGCAGACATGAGCTTCTCCCTTCTCCCATGGATCACTCCTTTTTCCCAAACTAAGGATAAAGATAACTCCTTCATCCAAACTCCAAATGGATAACCATTAGAAGAAACAGATTTTTATATATAAGATACATAATCCTATTACTTATATTTGTAGTTTCTTTTCCCATATGATTCATAATTTTAGTGTGATCTCAGTAACCATATTTTTAAGTCATTGTCTTGTTTCATTGGTTTCATCTGTTTTACTTCAAATTTTAATCTGATATTGTATGATGATTAAATTATGTTCCTATGGTGTGTGTTATATTAGTTTTACCTAAAATTAGTTATTTTTTCATAGTTCCTCCATTGTGATACACATTGGCCATTGCCGCACATTTCCCTTAAATGTGATATTTCTTTATAAATAATCATAACCACATTATTACACTCCCATAGGCCATTTATAAATTATTAAAGTCCATTAACCTTGTTCATTAATACTACTTTGGGTAGGGTAAATTAATTTCCTTTTGTTAGATATTTTTTTAAAATACTAAACATTTCTTAAGTATTATACTTATATCATAAATAGAATTCCCCCATTTTTATACATTTTTAAAAGAACAAGGAACCTCTTTAGTGTTTGGATTAACTATGGAATTGTATTTAATTACATAATGGATTACATGGATCAACTATAATGAATTATAATGGGTGTAAAGGACACAATATTTGATGCCTGATTTTATTTATGGAGTATATGAACTGTTAGGCCCTTGTTTGTTTTGGGGCTCGATGATTATAAAGTAGAAGATGTGATCCTTCAGTTTTCATTATTATTATGAGTCTCCTATTAATATTGGATGTTGATTGATGATTAAGGTACTTTTTGATCATGAAGTTTCATGCTCCCTTACATTAGGTGAAGATCATGACATTTCACACCGTTATACTTTTGGTTACGTGATGGACATGACATTCCATGTACCTCAATATCAAGTGTTGGGCATGAAAACTCACCCCACCATCCTGAGTGATAGAAAATATGTCACAAATTCATATGATATTATGGGATTGTACCGTTTGTTGATCTAATAGGCTTGTTATACATGTTTTGGATTCTTGAGTAATGCCTGAGGTCCAGTTATAACCTAGTATCCATGTATATAGCTATTGATTTCATCACGTACTTAGTTCACATAAATTTATATAGTATATAACTATATATATATATATAATATTACTTATATATACATGGTACTCGGATCATACATATTATCGACTATGTCGATGAAGGTAGAGTAAACCATGTGTCTGGTAGAAAACTAATCTGACTGAAATTTATTTATTTAGAATTGTTTATCTTTTATTATACCTTCACACTACTAAGCTATGTACACTAGATGGATTATTTCTAAAAAAAGTTGGTGGTGGAATACTGTGTTTATCTCAAACCCTAATCATAAAGCCATTAGTACCTGAGTAGACTTCTTGTCTATTGGTATGGATAAAGGAAATCGTTGTAATATGTATTCTTGATTTATTTTACTTATTTCATGGAGCATGGGAGTATAGGAAAAAGAATATTCTTGAGATGCTATAGGATCATTCCTTTGGCATTTTTTATTTATGCATAGCTTGTATATTCTTGTCCCTTGTATTCTATGTTTCCTCTTTTTAATAACATCATTCCCTGAAATCATTATATATGACTTATTGTTTGATATTTTTATTTTTATTATAGTTTGAAGGTTGTTTACAATTTTGTAGATTATTATTGTGTTGTTTCTATAGTGATTATTGTTTCATTATGCTTCCACTATTATCTATTTATTTATTAAATACATTATACCACTATAATATGAGAGTATAGTCTCCCCTATATACCTCATAAGACTATTTCTTCTAGTTGTTAGCCTATAGCATATGGGAATTCATTCTTGAAGCCATGTAACCCACAGGCTCAGGGAACCGGTTAGTTGGATCTCTTGTCAAGATGTTACAAAAAGGACCTTTCTTTTTAATCCACTATTTTCACAATGAAAATTTAAAAACACTTTCTACAAATTCAAACATTCAAAAACAAATACAATATAAAATTTAATAAGAACAACCTTGGTGAAACCCATTAATTTCTTAAACAATGAAAGCCATAAAATTCCTTTCAAAATCCAATTTCACATTAAAAACCATGAATACAAAATGTTTACCAATGCCCATTTCACATTTTAAAAACACGTTCCAAACATTATCAGAAACAAAATTATTTTTGAAGCACCTCACTCAATAAATAAAATAAGGGAAAGAAAAATTTTATAAACTAAATCATTCAAACAAAGATATTCATGCTTCTAATTTATCCATAAGCTATGTTTGGAAAAAAAATTCATATAAAACATTTATTTTTCTAAACAAAGTTTTTAGAAATCCACAAATAGACATACACTAAATAATAATCCATGAAAATATCAAGATAACCACCTCCCAAAAGAGTAACAAAACATTCCTCATTCAAAATACAATAAGTGAAATCCACATTTAATGAAATACTGAATTCAAGAGATGATAAAATAGGCTAATCAGAGAGAATTAGTGTTACACATGTCTTGACCACCATGGTTTGGATACCATGTGTCATCCATGCATCACACCCAGAAAAGAAGTAGACATGACCATATAGGTACAACATAGTTTCCCAATCCATGAGATCCAATTGTGCTGATTGAGTTCCATTCCAATTCACTACAAAACCAAATATAAATCCCTAATAAAACATACATAGAAAAACATTATCTATGAAATATAAGTCACATCAAAATCCACCAAAAACAATTAAAAGGAAACTTGAATTCACAATTCAAAACCCAAAAACCCCATGTATCTTGAGGTTCGTGATAAGAAAGAGATAACTGGACTATCCCCACCATTACCTCTCAAGATACAATAAGCTTAATCTCCATTCTATTAGGATATCTATAAATAACAAGGTATAAATAATAATTTTAGGCTCTTACTAAAGAAATCCAAACCTCTAATACCAGTTTTTCATGATATAGATTTGATTGACAACTTACTTGACACCTGACCCAAAACATCACAAGGCCCAGAGAGTATTCATGATCCTAAAAGTCTAGAAAATAGTGCTCTGTAATCACATTAATTCCGTTGGGGATGTTTTTTCTAAAAAAGATATAAAATAGTAGATTAAATATAATAAGAAGATCTAAAATAAATGTACATTCCAAACATTTATTAACTAAATAAAATGATCCAACCCATTTCCAAAATAGAAAAAACATACATAACAAGAAAAAATCTAGATAGAATAGATAAAATGTTAATTAAAATAAAAAATGAACTAACTTGATTTAATTTTTCATCAACTCCATGAAACCTCCAGTTTCACTCCACCACCCAACTAACCACATTACATCCATGAAGAACAAGAATATATCCAACTACAAACCTAGAACCTTCAATACAAAAGCGTGATCTAAAACTCATAATATTTCACCACAAACCATTGAAACCATTCAACGTGATTAACTAAAGAATTTATATATTCAAACTAAAAAATATGGCTATAAATTAACCATTGAAGGTATATAAAAATATGGGAACCAAAAAAATTCCTTAAAACACATTCCAAAATCTTCCCCTTTGTTTTCCATAACTGAAGATATACGTTTTGAAAATGATTCCCCTTGCCAATCCTTTCCAGAACCACACATTCTATTTAAACTTTTCAAAATGAAAAAAGTAAATTATTTAAATTAAAATGGTCACTTAAAATGTTTCACTAGATGAATAAATCCATAAAATGTAAAACCCATTAAAAAACATTAAAGAACCAACCCCTTGAATTTAAAATTCAAAAGAGGTTTTTCGACATCTTTAAAAAAAAAATTCTAATGAACATGACCCAACACACTCACATGTTTCAAGAGAAATACACATGAATCATATATCACAAAGAAATAATCCAAATATAAATGAGTAATAGTTCCATAATAGATAATGTTTGGGAAGTGATACAAAACATCACTAGATCAAACATTCGTCAATCACTATCTAACCAGGTAGTCGAATGTTTCATGGTATCTACCTAAGGTCCATAGCATGACAAGAATCTTTATGTATAAGTGTATAAACACAAAGAACTAGATATCGGTATATGATGAGGTCTACAAACTGGTCATCCAATTACCCAACACAACCATCATTGTGATGAACACCCCCCACCCATCCATTATTCATAGCAAGAATAGTGGGAAACTAGAAACATGTCAAATAACTATAAGAAAAAGCTAGATATTTTACTCTATATATGGTTTACTATGACCAATAATGTATGTGTGGCATTGTTCTGAAAAAGGGAGTCCAACACACAAGGAATAACCAATTCTACCCTCATCCCTAACACAAAATGATGAAAATTCCCATGTACAAGCTATACCACAACATAAACATATATATTCAAACACAAGGGAAGAAAAGAATAATCACACAGTGATAAGGGTATCACACAAGTGGTAAACATGCCAGGATAAAAAATTGTTTATTTTAATATCACTATATTAAAATAAAGTGGAAACCATGAATTTAACACCAAAACATGGTTTGAGTGGCCATGCCCTCTAAAATTTTTTAAAACACATTTCCACCAATTGGAAAATGTTGTAAATCACCCACACATTAAAAAAATTTCAAAACCACATTTAACATTAGAGTCTTTCTCTTTGAAAACTAGGATATGGTTCTAGGACACCAAATTCCATCCAATCCATTTTAAAATAATCCATTATGAAAATTCCTCAAGGGTTAAATCACATAAATTTCATACAACAATTTGAAATAGACCAAAACAATTTATAGACCATTTTTGGGTCAACACATCACTTTAAAACAAAATTACTATTAAAATATATTTTTCCCTCCATGAAAACTAAATCAGGATCAAAATCTTAAAAATTATATTTAAAACCATTTCAAATCCAAATGAATATTTTACAACGAACATAATTCAATTAAACATTCTATTTCACACATGAGAACATTGAATTTATTTAATAAACCATTTATGCCTATTTCCAAAACACAATTAAATGGTTTTAAAATTCCCCAATAATATCACATATAATCATACATTCACAATAATGGAATTTATAAAGTACAAGAATAGTCTGAATTACAAAATGAATCAACTATAAAGAAACACCTACCTCAAAGAATCATACTCCAATCCAAATTATGGTTCCTTCACTAGAAACCCCTACAAAAATAAAACATACCTCTACTACAAACCATAAAAGTCCAAATACATAGGTTAGAGCCACTCAAAACCCCATCCCTAGATTGTAGAGTGGATTAGGGTTTTAAGTTGGAAGGGAGAACCTAGGAGAGGAAGAATGATATGTAAAGGATAATGGGAAGAATATATACCTTTAAATTGCTTGAAAATGACCAAAGGAAGATCAAGATCCAAGGGAAGGAAACATATAAATATGCTCCCAAAATAAAAGGTATTATTCAAGGTATGATGGAATAAAGGTGGGTGAAACCGCTTAAAAATAAATGATGGGAAAATTAAAAAATCATAATTTTTAAAAACTTGGATAGGTTGAACAATTTTACAAAATTTAAACTAACCACTTCCTAGGCTATACACCCCTTGCATGGTTTTCCCTAGGCGGCCGCAAGGTTTGGAAAAAGCCTTTACGTCACCAAGGAGACACTGAAGACCCCACAGAACTTCCAGACAGATCTACATGGTTTGATAAACCATGCTACAGATGTGAAAAATGGATCTATCTAAGGATAGGAACACCTCAAATGAGTGGTACATATATTTCTCTATACACTTGGTAGACCATGAACCTACCAAGATTGCATGTTAAACTCAAATTATGGCCCCCTGAATACCAAAAATCAATATCATTCAAGAATCGGATAAAATAACAAAAAACAAGAAACATCTTGAAAAATGGGGTGTCATGCTTATCTTCTTTCCTGATCAGATATATTTGGGTATATATTGCCCCATTGGTATATATGTACTCTCTTTGATGAGATATGTTGATATATTCAATAATTTGATTAAAATCTCATGGGTAACCTTGAGTGAAGACGTATAAAATTGGAGACTTCATTTAATGTCTTATTTATCCTCTCAGACACATCTATCTATTATGATGTACTAAGAAGGTCATTCTCCCATTGAATTCTATATTTTGAAAAGAATTCCTAGAACTCTTTACTTTTTTTAAATCTTCCACTATTATACTACCAAACATTCAAATTGATCAAAATTCATTATCCATCATGTCTTGCAGTTATGAAACAAGGTAAATACATCATATTTTATCTTCATAAATTAAATTCATACCTTACCCATTGATTCATTAATAAATGTAACATAATACAATGAACCTCTAATGGAATATACATGTATAAACACCCCAAACATCACTGTAAGATAGGTCCCAATTAATAGTATTATATGTTCTTCCTCTATTTATAAAGTACAACATCTTCTACTTTCTAATTATAAAATCTTCACATAGTATAACTTCAACAAACTATAGCTATGGTAGAACTACTTTTGTCTCCCACACCTATATACCCTTCTTAATAATGTGGAATAATAATAAATTCCACTATTTTGAACCCTTGGATGAATTTTTTATTTATATAATATACACAACATTTTAAATCATATTCTATAGGGTTTTATTATTTAATCCATGATATATGACCATAGTTCCCTTGTTATATTTTCATACACCACCAATTAATGTGGTACTAAATCTAGCATCATATGGATGACTGTATGATATAATATTCCTTCTAATCTAGGGATATATCACACAAACTCTAAAATGAGAAAATACCACTATGGGTTTTAATCCATGTAACATATTTTCCCATAATCTATATTGGTTCATCATTTATAAACTACATCATTAGTTATTTACGATGTTATGATTAATACATTGGTTTTAGGATCCTTTTTTATCTCCACCCTCCTTATTAACATGTCATTTATTCCTAGAACTATAATAGGTAGGATTAAACACTTCCATATTATCTCATCTCTACAAAATTGTTTTTGACCATCCTTTATGATTATCTCACTCTATGTATCAACATCTTCCTTCAATGTTCATAATAGAAACAAAGATTTTACCCAACTCTATTATTTGGATATCCTCATTATGTATCTAATATCAAACATTGTTCACCTTAATCATTTTATTCCCCAAATAATTAGTCATGAATATTATATTATGTCTCCAACTTTGAGGAAATGAAGGAATTAAAACCATTATTTATAGATCGTCTTGTACCGTAATTCACAATGATGTCAACTGACTTTTGATGGTGTATAATTCATTAATGTGATTAGAAATAATCCTCCCTTCAACCATCTTTATATTCAAGAACTATCATATAAGGTACATTATGATAGATATATATGAGGTTTCATGCATATTTACATTATCTTTAATCAACCTAGTCATCTCATTCAAATATATATTTTTAAATGTTACGTTTTTTCCAACCTAAGGCATTCAAATCCTAGTACCTTCTAATCTAATAACTCCCACTCCATCTTCTCCATATCTAAAATATTATAACCCAGTATAGGTAAGTGTATCTTATTAGGATAAAGATAATCATTAATCTATAACCTCTAGTAAGTAAATTAAAATCCACTAAATCTGTTGATATTCACCATGTCTTTTTCAATATCCATTATCAATTTGATAAATATGACCTAAATCATATAAAATCAAACTTTTATATAATTTTTTCAAAAATTCTCAGAGCTAAAATGATAGTTAGTTCTAAAAGAAGATGAATTTGGAGAAAAAGAAAGTAGAATAAGAAGAATAAGGACCCATAATTTACATTGTTTAGGAATAATCCATATGTCTATAGAAAGGTAGAAACAAAATTCACTATATATGGGATCCAATTATAGTTCACATACACAGATAATATATAATTGTGTGTGTGTGTTTTATATACACGGATAATATATATATATATGTGTGTGTGTGTGTGTGTGTGTGTGTGTGGGTTCATGATTTTATCAATACCAAATATTTTCATTCACATATGATGAAATATTTATATATATAAATATATATACATTACATGTTTATATGTGATATATATATATATAAATTTATATATCATTTACAAACAAATCCACTATAGAAATTGCATTGAATAAAATTTATTAATGTTGATAAAGTAATTACTTATGTTTCATAAAGACATGGATTATACATTGATAAATACCTGAATTTTGCTAAAGCATGTCTTATTTTATATAATTTTTACGAAACATAGGTAATTGATCCACCATATACCTAGTAACATACCAAATCACGAGTACATTGATTATTACCCAATACAGATCACTACCAGGTGTAAATCAATAATAGAACCAAATTATACCTCTTGTATACAAGAATAGAGATAAAACATCCAATTATGTCATGGATTAAATGGATAATAGAACATAAAAAATAAAAACCATGACCAAAGGCTAAAGGAAAGTGGGAAATCTAAGACCAAAACCACCAAACCCAACTCGAAATAAACACTTTTCACCTCAACTATCACCAAATATGAAGGCTAAGACAACATGATAAAAATGGAGAGATAAATGATACCCTTTATATTAATTAAGTCCGATAAAAACAAATAAAAAATTTCCGTGAATAAAAAGTAGGGTGTGGTCCCTATATCCCAGTATGATACCACCAAGAAACTAAATTATTACATTCCTCCAGTATTAATTAGTTCTATCATAAAAAAACAATTTTATAAAGCCATTTCCTCTGAAAAACACTTTGATAAAATATCATTTGGGTTTCTTTAAAACAAAACACATTTAAGTCCACAAGAATATGTGTATAAAAATTAATGGAAATATTCAGCCCATCAAAAAAAATATTCTTATATCAAAAGATAACCATGTAAACATATAAAAACTCTACAAAATTGAAACTATGAGAATACAATCCCTTATGACCGCACTATGTTTATAGACCATAATTATAGGATATAAGAGATCTATGAATATGAAATCCAAAATGATAATTTCATTACCATAATTAACAAGTCTAAGAAAGATCTACACATCCATCTCAAATGAATTAAATTAATATTTTCATGGAAAATGTCTCTAAAAACTATATTCATTACCAAACCATATTTTTGGCCCTTATATCATATGTGTATAAATATATTATTAATGTAAAAACAATTTGAAAACCATTTCATAGGCCACCCCATGTTTCAATTTGAATAAAAGAACTTCATACATAGAAAATTAGTGGATTTCATAAATCAGACCAATGGAATTTCATATGAATACAAGTTAAACAAGGATTATATGAAATGTATAGATACACCTACCTCAAGAATGTTATTTCCAATCACCCCATAGGGAACTCAAAACCATATAGAAAGAATGGATCCCTTAGTTTTTAGAGAAGGTTCACAATGATTCCTATATAAAAATCACGAGAAAGAAAAAACATCTAATCACATTATAGTGGACTTTAGAAAGAAATAATTAGAATGGGTTTGAGAGGAAATAAAACTCTTTGATAAAATCTATAATGCCAAGAACCTCTTTCAAGGGTACAAACAATCTGAAAATCAAGAAAAATGATAAGTAATTTTTTTTAACATAAAGTAAATGAGTAAAGGGATGTATTATGGACTCTCATTGATTTTACACTGGGATAGAGTGACTCCCCTAGAATATCAATATTTGATCAGTGATTTTAATAATTAAAACCCTTAAAATGAGTTAGTTCATTCCCTAGTGATGAAATATAAATAATTTTGTACATAAAAATGATCTACATTATGCATTGGTGGACCCTTTATGGATGTGGTGGATTGAAAAACACCTAAGAAAATCCTAGGTGGCCACACTGAACAAAAAACCTAGCTATATAAATTTTTTTCTATCTCCTTCCCAAAGAGAACACCCAAGTGGAAAAAAATATTTGATAAGGGCATGGGTAATCTTATTTATTATTTTAAAAATGAATAAATAACCATTCATACATCAAAAACATCTATTTATTTCCAAATAAAATCTATAACTCAAGACACAAATGAAAACAAAGAATATACCTGGAAAAAATGATGGGATGTCAAAATTATACCCAAATTAAATGATTTCATCCACAATAAGGGATATAGATTCAAGAATCTCAATTTTAGGGAACATTATTTCCTCATTAATGATTCCCACTCCTATACCTCATGAATTTCACAACGGAACATCCATTTTACATGGACTAAGGGAATTGTTTTACCACACAACAACTTTTACAAGTGATCCATAATATGAACTAGATTCTCAACCATTGAGGGGTTTTGGTGTTGTTAAATAAAATATCATTCTATAAATTGGATGGGTCAGTTTGATTCCACATTAATTTGGAAACATGAAACACATTTTGAATCAATATCAAATGAGACGATAAGTCCAATTGACAAGATACCTTCCAAAGTCATTCGATGATCTCAAAAGTGCCAATAATAATTAGTTATAACATATCCTACATTCCCAAATGAATATATAAGAATAGAGGTGACACGCTGAGGAAAACCTAACCATCCACTATAAACTAGAATGGGAAAGTCTTGTAGTCCATATTTGATTTATGATTACAATGAGATATCTCTACCATTTTTAGATCATTTTTAACCATAGTATATTGCTTTACCTAGCCAAATCTATTCATAGATTGATGAATTAGCATTCTCACAATCTATAAACACCTAACCATAACCCTCATTCAAATCCATGATCATAATGAAAAAAACATAGTAAAGAACACTCCTTAATGACCCCTTCAAGGCTTTCATTGGTAATTTTCTCATCATCTCATCAGTGACCACATTACCATTCCTATGTGAATATGAAATATCAAAATGAATGGATTGAGGATAGTGAAATCAGTGTCACTACTAAAAATATATGCTCTTGGGGGAAATACTCTTAATATTCTTATTATATGAATATATAGTGAATCTCTTCTTAATGAGATAGTATCACTAATTATTGAGTGTATTCATCAGTATATCCAACTTGAGATCATGGATCATACAGTTTTTCTCACAAGGATAGAGATAGAAAGGACCATAGGTCCTCACCAATTTACACAATATTAAAACACATCCTAACATCATTCATCAGACATAAAAATTTTTATCCTAAGCCTGGTTCTTGTATTATTTGAACTAGTTCCAAATTCAGTCTTACCCTATGTTCCTTAAATTATTTTTGGCACTTTTTTTCATTTGAAATCCACAACAATAATGTTTCACTCTATCATTAGAGTTAAAATCTTTTAATAATCTGGGAAAAAAATTTATAATATCATAATAAACCAAAAAATCATTTGATATTAAACACATTTTTGGGTTGTACCCAAGAAGTAACAGTATGAAAATTTTCAATATTCAAAAATACATCCCTCTCTTATGTAATGTGTCCTATAAAATTTTATTACTATATCCAAAAAAAAAATCATTTAGAGATATTTATATACATGGGATACTCCTTTATATTTGTGAGTATAACATAAAGATGATTACTATGTTCATTCATATTCTTTTAGTACACCAATATATCATTCCTAAAAATAACAAAAAACGAGTCCAAGAATTGATGAAAGACATAATTTATCTACGTATTAAACACCATGAAAGTGTTACTAAGGCCACAAGGTGTAACCAAATACTGATATTTGTGTACCTACTTCAGAAGGCTCTCTTAAGAACTAATTCCACTCAAACCCTTAATTTATGCTATATTGAATAGATATTAATCTTAGAAAATCATCTAGAACACCTAAGTTGATCAAAAACGACATCAATCTTATTAAATTGATATTAATTCTTAACTATCATGATATTTAGGTTTTGGTACTCAAAATATAGTCATAGAATACCTACATTATTTATAAAAGGAAAATATTAATCCCAAGGTGACACACTAGAATAAATAAATCCATTTCCCTATAGTTCGTCGAGTAAAAACATAAAACCCTTCTTCTAAATAAGTACCATAGGATAAGATAGAATATAGATTGGATCCATCCCTAAAAAAAGTAAATGAAAATTAAAATTTACTTTGGTCTGGTATCCTAGAAACATTGGTCAGAAAAACCTCAGGGTAATCATCCATTACTGAAAGAAGAGAACTACTACAATGCTGCTCAATGAAATAAAGAAACATCTCTGATCACTACAATGAGACCATTCCAACATCAGAAACAAAATTCCAGGCTCTTCCAGATCTAGGATCATACTCACCACGAAATCCATGAGTAACACCAGAGAAATATAAAATCTATTCCCAACAAATATAATAATCACTCATGTATTTTTACATAACCATCTTGTCCATGTCAACGATTATTTCTACGATATTAAAATAAAGGTAATGAAAAAACCACTCGGCCTTATGATCAATGATCATGACATGGAATCATATCATTTAAAAACATTCTCCATCATTCTTCCAAAATGATAGTGAGGATCTATAATGAAAGGAATATAATCTAAGAATAATCCTAGAAGATTAATAAACCTAGATAATTTAAAATAATGATTTTCATTTGTATAAAAATAATCCTAGAATATAAAGGATGAAATAAACTTTGTACCTCTTAAAGTAGTTAAACTTGCTTCATATTTATGAAGTGAATACCCCTCTATATAAAGAAAAAATGTTTCATCACAACCTTTAGATTTATTTAATGTATGGGTATCCACCTTTAGATAAGAAATATATCCACCACGCTTTGCTATATAAGAAAATTCTTGAGAGACTTTGGTAAAAGTGGATACAGCTCTATTGCCTAGGGATAATTTTGTATAATAACAATAAAGCTGAATGAATTGCACACAGTGATGTAATGTATTAAGATCCACCATAAATTTAGGCTTAGTATGTTTAGGTTTTTCTTACTAATATAAAATTGAATAGTGTTTTCCTAAGGAAATCCTTAACATAAACGAAGCATGTTTACTATGCTTTCTTTTCTAGCCATATGAAAACTATAGCTTACTCCCAATATGATAGATGATTGACCTAAATTTTTATTCCCATATAAGACTAACTGATCCATAAATACTATATTAAACACCTCTATAAAATTTAGAAGAAACAAAAGGATCAATATAAACCAAATTTCATCCCTCAAACCCATCTAAATCCTTTGTGTTTTAATGTAGTCATTTGAAATAAGATAAGGTGATAGGTGAAATAACATGGTTAAAAGGGTAAAATACTCCATAATGAAATTCAAACACTTATCCAAGATAAAAAAATATTGATTATTCCCCAATAACAACATTTTATGATAGAACTGATTATTTAAAACCATATAGAAATAGATCATAGTTCTGTTTCTATATAACTTTTCTTAGTAGATAAAGTCCAAAAATGTCATTCCCAATGCCTCAAACATATAATTGAAGAAACCCATCATTGTTTCCTATATAGTATTAAAGAAACATAAGATCATCTAAATATATTCAATCTAATATTTAGATTCATTTAGTCTCATATAACTATAGAATATATGTGGATTATACTTGGTAAATTCTAAAAAATTATCCACTATTCATCCTAGGTTTGCAACACCCATCTAACCCAATGTTTGGATTGCAAGGATAACTACCACTACTAGTGAGAAGTCTAAAAGGGGTTCACATCCTTTATAAGATTAAAAGGCGATCTTCTAAGATGTATTACATATTATATACAGTAGATTACAACATATAATTGAAAACATCGTGAATATATATTAAATCCCTTAAATGTTATGTAATTAAGGAGTTAATAGATTGAAAAATGAATAATAAGATATGAAAAGGTTCATATAAATAAAACCTAAAAATCAAGTATATATAAATATTACAAATATAAGAATTAAACACTAGGATAAACCCATCACCAAACAATTTAGATACCGAAGTGAGATCTATATGTATCCATATGTACTTAGTACTCATGTTGTGAAGATTCTAACTCTTGTTTATCATAAACATAAAACTAAACGTAGGTGATGTCATTAAACTTCTAGATATGTATTGAATTTGAAATTTTTTTATAATGAATGATCTCAGTAAAAAGTAGCATTTCAAGAAAGATAGATCTTCACAAGCTGGAAACAAAAAAAGAACCAAAATATGACTCATCTATACATGAAAAGTGATAAAGCATCAAAGTACATCATGGAAGAAAAGGTCACATGAACCTGAGACATAAAAACCAAACCCAAATTATAAAACAATAAAATGATCAAATATAAGTCCTAATCCACCAACCACAATTTTAATGATCATTCATCCCCTCTATTCCTACCTACTATATAAAAAAGACCACTATATGAAACAAGCAAGCTACATGGCACCCTTTCTTTAACCCAGGTCTTAAAAACCAAATCCAGAATTCCCATTGAAAAATGATGGGTGTGAGAACTAATTCCTAGTAGGACAACACCATGAATCTTTATAATTTTATTAAAAATTCAACTATTTGTTCTAAATTTTAAAACAAAACTTTTTTATAAATACATTTCCTTTGAAAAACACTTTCATAATATAACCTTTGGCTTTATTTTAAAGAAACCATATTCAATGCCATAAAATTATATGTATAAAAATGAATGAACATATAGTGGTCATTAACCAACATATTTTTATCATTTAAGGTATCCATGTAAGCATCTAATTTTTTTTACCCAAATTAAACCAAGAGAATATAATCTAAACATTGAGAGCCACGTCCAAGGACCATAATTCCAGGATCCGAGAGAACCATATACATGAAATTCTAACTATAAATTCCTTAAATATGGTTAAAATTTATATGAATGATATCTATTTTTTGTACAATAAAATTTATGATTTTTTATTTCTAACCCCTTAAAAAACAACCACCCTTACAAAACTATCTTTGAGACTATTTACATTATACGTGTATAAATCAATTTTTAAATTAAAACATCTTTAAAAACAATTTCACAACAACAACATGATGTATGATAAATTAAAAACCTCAAACATAACAAATAAGAAGTTTCCATAAATCAAATCAATGGTATTTCAAAAGAATATAAGATAAACTAGTGATATAGATAATGTATAGGGATACCAACCTTAAGAATTGTGTTCCCAAACACCAAACACAAAACTCACAATAATCAACAAATAATGTACCATATTGTAGTGGGAGGATGTTCAAAATGATTCCCACATATTAATCAATGGAAAAAATATCTAATAATCTTCTAGTTAACTCTATTAAGAAAGAATAATAATGGAGTTAAGAGGAAACAAATCTTCTTCTATAGTTGCTGGGAAGATCACAACCACTTTTAAGGGAAAGAGTAATATAATATTAGAGAAAATTGGATGGATAATTTTATTTTAAATATATGGGAAACTAGTTAAAAGATTCATTAGATCCTACAAACGATTTTGAACCAGGATGAATTAACTTCAACAAAAGATCAAGAGCCGTTCATGAATTTCGAAAATTTAAACACCCATAAAATGCCTTTGCCCACATCCAAATGATAAAATACTTGGAATTTTGGGAATATCTATGGCCTCCAATATACCCTCATGAACACTTTATGGTTGTGGTGGATAACACAATTCCAAATTCACACCTAGGCAGTCACAACTAATAATACTCCAATCACTGGAAAATTTGGTCTATCCATTTCACATAGAGAAAACTCCGGTGAATGATAACTTGGACCAGGGTGTGATCCAACCCATTTTTCATTGTTAAATGGATAGAACCAACTTTAATCCTCCAATGATATCGAAATATTTCAAAATAAAAATAAAAACTCAAATGAAAAACAAAAAAAACATGAACGTAATGTTTGGTGTGTCTCAATATTCATGTTTTTTTATTTCATTTTATAGCCAAATTGTTTTTCTGGTTATCTTATTTTCTTATTTATTTAAAGTATACACAAAACAAGAATCTTGAAATCAAATTATGTCATCTCCACTACTAATCTACATAAAAATAATTCGTAATAACATATAAAAGCTCAAATTAAACCCAGAGCACTACAATGGGAGAAAATAGGGGGAAAAGTGTGGGGACACACCAATAGTGTGATTAATGGAAACACATATGTGATTGAGTAGTAAATAAACTAGTTGTTATAGGTATTTTTTTATGTGGGGTGTTAGAGTCTCGACATATAATGACTGAGACACCTTCTAAACACATTATTTTCAAGATATAAATAAATATATTTATATACATTTAAATTAATATACTTATATATTTTAATTAATGTATGTGTATATATATAATCTAGTATCCATAAATAGATATACATATATTTATATATAGAAATGTATTTATATATTTTAATATTGATTAACTATGTATTATAAAAATTTATATTAATACATAAATTAATAAATTTATATATATAAATATATATTAATATATAAATAATTAAATGTATAATATTTTCATATAATTATATATTAATATACACATTAATAAATATAAGATAATATACATAATTTATGAATATATATTTTTATATATCAATATATTTATATATACAAATAAATATATTAATATGAAAATTAAATCATACAGATATATATATATATATATATATATATATATTTGTTTGTAGAAACACCCGCACATTTTTATTAATTTGTTATATTATTGAATATATATTGAATTATAAATATTTTTTTTAATATATTAATGTATAAAAAATTTGTAAATACTTATAATTAGAATATATATATATATATATGTGAATTTCTCAATGTATAATTAGTATTAATCATTAGTTGTTAATGATCAATTATTTTTCCATTATAAATTAATTGTAATTATTTTTTAAATTGAGGTTAATAATATTTATCTCAATTAATATATATAAATATATATACATATGGACATATATAAATTTTTATATATGAATTTAAATTAATTTCTATTTTAAATTTAATTTATTTTGATTTTATATATAATAAAAGTAATTTGTGCATGTATTAAATTTTAATATCTTATATATATATATTAAAAAAATTTTGTTTTAATTTATTTTAGATATATTTAAACCCATTATCAAAACACAACTAATAATTTTTTATTTATAGTGAAATTTTCACCATAAATTATTATGGAAAATGTTCATAAAAAAATTTATAATTAAATATTCATATAAAAAGATACAGGTGGACATCACATGGTATGTAATTTTATAGAAAGCATATAACATAAAATCTATTGACATAAACGTTTTTGTTAGTGACATATTTTATAGACAAAATATGATATATATTAATAGTGTATAATCTTTTTTATAGAACATGATATATTTATTAAATAAATTTATACATAAAATTTTATATCATTACATAATTTATGGCCATGAAAAATAAAAAATAATTATGAACATAAAAATAGGTATTCTTACACTGAAAGTAACTAATATTGATTTTATATGATATTTTGATTATATTTTTCTAAAATTACACAATATATGTTCATAGAAGTAAATTATTTTTCATATATAATAACTTGTATCTATACAATATAATATTTTTATGAAAACAATATAAAAATGTATTTTTATCTTTAAAGAAGGATTATTATAGAATACAATTCATTTCGAAAAATATAGTTGTATTTATGATGTATATTTCAGCCATATCAATATATATCTACACACAATTTCGTATCACTGAATAAAAAAATACGAACAAAACAAGGTTTGTAAATTTATATCAATCAATATAAGATATCAATTATAGATAAAATTAGTTTTTTTGGAAGATGTTCATGAAAAAAATTATATTTTTTCATAGAATATATTCTTTTTTGCAATAAACATAAAATTTGCCCATAAAATATAATATCTATTTGAAAATTTTATATAAAAGAGATTTTATATCTCCATAACATAGTTTTCAAATTCAAACTATATTGGACGGTTTTACAAGATGGAATGTCATTTTCTGAGATTTATAGTCTATGAAATCACATTAGGCCTTTTTTGGACCATATTGAACTACCTCAAACAAAAAAATTATAGCCAGAACAATAAGAAATGAACTATACCATCCCTTGTTTCATTGTTTTTTATATAATAATATTTAGAATAATATTTAAAAATAATAATAAACCTATATTACCATCCATGATAACTTACTAGACTTATCTAATCTGAAACTACAACCATATTTGATTATATAACCTGATAAAATTAGAAAAAAATTCTTCATAAAACATAATTATTTATGAAAAACATATTATATTTCTAAAAAACATGATATTTATATATATATATATATATATATATATACATATAAAATATTGTATCCATACATGTTAACATTAGTATGCAATATATAAAATATTTACAAAAAGTAATTTTTTTATATAATGGTTATCAGTGGAAAAATTTATTCATCCATATATCTAGATTTATCTAGTAAAATATATGTTGACATGATATTTATATGGATAAAAAATGATAAAAAATTATTTAATTTAATATATTTATTCCAAAAAATATGATATTTATAATTTTTTATTTCAATAATATTATAAAACAACACAATAAAATTTAATTTTTATAAAATATAGTAGAAATTGATAGAATATTTTATATTTATACATATATTTTGGCATAAATTTTTTGAATAAAAATTTTCATATTTATAGTTAAAGAATATTTTTCCGTAGTTTTTTAACATTAAATGATAACATAATTATGTTTTAAATATAAAATAATGATTTATAATTTTCATTTGTTAAAATAATTTTCTATTATTTCGAATAATATATGGTAATTTTCATCTCACTTGTTTGCATTTGTTCATTATGTTTAGATAACATTCATTAAAATCAATAGTTTTAAAATGAATTAAATGTGCTAAAATTATTTTACTTTTGATTTTCTCATTTAGGTCTTCTATGTGTTGATTTTATTGAATATTTTCATCAACTCTAGAGCGATTCTTCAACATCACTTAATTTTTTATTGTGAAACATTGAAATGTCCCTCCCGAGTTTCAATATTTATTTTAGACAAACTATACTTCAACGTTGATGATGAAATTAAAAAAAATTTACTTGAGGCCATTTAAGGAAAACTCCAAAAATACAGAGTCAAATTACATTACATAGATAAAAAATAAATTAATAATTATGTAAAATAATATACATAATCAATGAAATAAATATGTGGAGGATGGTGAATACTATTAGAATATAGGTTTTCTATCCTTCACGAAGGAGTGGAGTAAAAGATTAGTAGATTATATATTATTTTTATGAAAGGAAAAAATCATAGGAGAGACTGGTTACTGAGAAATATGAGAGAATTGATGTGCGAGGACATATAGTTGAAATATTTTAGATATTATTATGATAAAATGTCCCTTTTACAATGATAAACAATTATTTTTTCTTTACTTTAATAGTTATGAAGTTTCACCATCTAAGAAAAATTATCCCCTAGTATGATTGCTAGAAAATCTTCATAAATGATTCCTTTTACTACTATTAAATTATACTAATATGATTTTGATTTTACCATTTTTTGTCTTGATAAAATCATTTTCAAAAATAATAATTCTTTCCCTGAGAATGGAAATATATATATTAATTCATTAATTACACTATAATAGAAAAATAATCAAATAAAATTAGGGGAAAATGGGTTTCATTATATAGTCAATGAATTTAAAAATAATAAATATTTTTTTTATTACAACAGTTTTGCAAAATATAATGTGTCAGAAAAACTATTACAAAAAATTATATAAAATGATTATAATTTCAATGATTTAAAAAAACATTAATCAATGATAAATGAATGAAAAAATTAAAAATAACATGCTATCCATGGATCAACCATCATTTGATGTTATTTTTAGTAAATAAGTTCTTTCTTGTAATAAAAAATATATTTGTGTTGTTAATTTTTGTTAAAAATGTTTGGAGACTATAATAGAATTATTATATAAAAATGTGTGAGTCTAAAATAGAAAAAAATAAAAAAATAGCTAAAAAGGGATAACCTAATGGGAAATAAATAATATCACATAATAACACAAAATAATTAGGAAAAATTACAATTATAATAATAAAAATATTCATTGAATCATTTTAGGATGATCAATTGATGGAATGAGATTTTTTTATTTAGATAGGTCATAAGATAATAGATGGGTATTTTCATAATTTTTCATTCCAATTTAATCATATTTCTTTGTTTAGTTCATATTATGCACATTTAGGAATTAACAGAGGGTAATAATTCTAAAAATTATGTTTAGATCATTTTAAGAAAGTTATAAAATGGATTTTTGTGAGGTTTACTATAATACAAAAAAAATTTATGATTCTTGCACTAAATTATCCTAATAATTATATCTAATTTAATCCTTATATTCATTTAATTCTAATTTATGTAGCTTAAATATTGTTTTCATTTTATAACCACTTTTTAAAATTTTATGAAAATATCATATTTGATGTACATATCATTTTCTTTTATCGATAATAAATAAACCAATGATAATATAATTACATTTCATATACAACACAAACTCATTTGAAATGTTTTGAAAAATGGATTTTCATTTTTTCAATATAAATTTTTTTCATTATAATAATTTAATTCTATTTATTCTAGGAAATTCACATTATTCATTAATGTTCTATTTATTACCATATAACATAAATTAATTTTCATATAGTGTCCCAAATTTTTATTACAATATAATATCATTTTCATGTTTTTAATTACCTAATAGACCTTTAAAAAATATAAAAGACTATGAATTCCAAAAATTCACAATGAAAAAATCATTGTAAATCACACATTGAATTGATTTGTGGATTTTATTTATAAATAAACAATGAATTGATAAACATTATTTTAATTTTTAATGAAAATATTGTCTCTTTTAATCTGTTTTGATCATTTAGATTATGTTTATAGAACTAAAATGATTTTAATTATAAGTAAAACATCAATTTGATTAGGTACATAGATTATCATAAATTTATTTGACAATATGAGCTTGTATACATGGTTTTAATCATTTTAAACTTGTTTATAAAACTCCAAAATGTATATTTCATTATTATGGTCATAATTCACACTAGATTGATTCTTGGATTTTACCTATTCATCTAAAATGAAATGGAAGTCATTTTTATTAATTTTTTCGATAATCTAAGATAATTATATTCTATTTGATCATTTAATGTGCATTCATAAAAATAATAAAAGTAAAAACACATGGAATGTTAAGATAAATCATTATATTATCTTATTAATATTTATTAATTAATTTTTTGGGCTTATAATCATTATAAAAATATCAGTTAAATTTTCAATCAAAAGAAAAAAACAATCCTTATTTATAGCCAAATTTAATTTTCATCAAATATTTTTTTTTCAAATATATAATTTTTTTTAAAAAAAATTATTTAATTTTTTATACATTTTATCGAAATTATATTTGTATAAATTTTTATAAATTTTCTAAAAAGATTTTTTTTGATGAATAGTTAAAAATTCTTAATTTTTTAAAGAGTCTTTTTATTTAAAAAATTTTCAAACATAATTTCGATTTAAAATTGTTTAAACAAATTAGTAATATATCATCTAATTATAGTTCTTGGATTTCAATTTATGATTTATTTTTCTATAAAATCATTTTTATACTTATATTTTTTTTCTAAAAAGCCACATTTTATTGTGTATTTGTGTTTAATTTCAAATTAAATTATTCTAATTTTCTGAATTGTATTTTATAAGCTAGATTTTATATTTTTAATAAACATAATTAATAATAGGTAATAATTTGAACTAATTTTTTACTTGTAATTTATAGTAAAAATAGTTTAAAAATGTTACCAAATTTAATGTTAAAACAAGTTTACTAGATGATTAAACTAAAGATATATGGGTTAATGTGACATAAAAACAAATATAATTAGAATTATAATGAAATTTTAGACCATATATCATATAATATTAAAAAAAATCATTTTGGATCCATATAGCATGTGTAATACATTAAATTATTTTATTCTTTTCAAAAATTGCAATTTTGTCCTCTCCCCCACATATAAATGGACACCCCTCTCCTCTCATCTCCACAAAACATGAGCCTTTTTTTTCAAAAACTACATAATTAAATTACTTCCATACATCCCTAACCATGATCAAGAGTCACTACTTTTAATAGAAAACAATCCTAGGGAGGGTGTGTGTATAAACCTAAAGAGGTTGTCCGAAGAAGCTGTATTGTTCTTTTCCCTGAATTTTTTTTATTTCTTCTCCCACTTATTTAAAATATTACTCAATCATTATGAAATACTAAAACCATAAATTTTCATATAATTAGATTTTATAATGTTAATTATATAACCTATATCTATACCTTATTCCATTAAATGGGAATCAAAACCGTCGTTTGTGTGTACGGTAGACTACCACCACAAAAATTAGGTAATTAGTTTTCCATCACCACCTCTCATATATGTTAATAATGACATTTGTAATGTAAATATATGATATTCATGATATATTTTTCATTTATAAATATTAATATGTCATATATCTTATTACATTTCCTTTCATTGAAAAATGATAACATTATTCAGGTGTATAAGTAGATTACCACCACCATGAATTAATGTGATTCATTTTTGATCACTACATAATAAGGATGATATATATAAGTGTATTTAAGGAAATAATTCAGCTTTTATGATATAATTATCATTATTTAAATATAATTTAATACTTTCCTTCTTTCTATAGTGATCATTGAAAAAAATGAAAATGTTACCATTGGGTAATTTCGGCCTACCATCTCCATGATTATAAGGTTAATCATTTTCATAACCATATTTTATGGTTATTTTCAAAAGTATAATTTATTTAAAAAAATGTTAATTATTTCATTATTATTATTCTACATATGATGTAATAATGACCTATTTGACCATAATCGCCGTACCAAAATCATTTTGGTCATATGGGATGAATATAATCAAAATATCTAATGTGAACCTAATTGATTATGTAACTAAATATAAAATGATAAAAAATAAAATAAATAAAATAATAAAATGGAATTTTTTTCCAAAGAAAGTATATCACTAAAATAATTTTATTATTTGTCAAAATAAATAATGAACGTGATAATTCATAATTAAGGTAAGAAACACTTTACCTTAAAACACTAATTCTAAATGTTTTAAATATTTATTTTCTAAATATTTTTCTTCCAAGTACAGAATTTTGAAATTATTTTATATATGAACTTATATGGAAATAAATTTATTATAAATTACCATTTATTTCTCATTTAAATTTCATTCAATGGTATTTAAAGGGAATGTTGTTTTTTCATACTTCATTGATACATATTTATCTCTTCACATACTTTTCCTGAATGGATCGAAGGCATTGTTTTTATTTTTATTTTTATTATAGATAATCCCCCTTTTAAGGGTTGAAGGGGAACCCGTACATGACCCGTAGGCCCGAGGTACAAGGCCCGACTGACCCGCAATACATGACCCAAAGGCCGAGAACAAAACCATGCTGATTACATGACCCATATTCCCATACCATTAGAACTGCACCTCCTTATATTTGGCATCATGGATCACATAGATCCCCACCTTGAATTGCTGGTCAGCTAGCATTGCCCCGTAAAAAGCTGCACGGTGATAGGTCTTAATGGCGGCTGCCATACCATCTCTTTCTTCCTATCTGATTAGTTCTAATTCTGTTGGTTGCTACTCTTGTTGCTATGATCCTCTTCTGGGGCCTGTTCCATGTCAATATATACTTTACAATCTTTTAATTTGTTTATATATCACACTTCTCACCATAGAGTCAGTTCCACAAAATCACGAAAGATAAGGTCATAACTAAAAATTATAGATCATGTGTTAGGTAGTTATACTCATATATCTGCAATTGTCAGTAGGTATAAGCTATCAGTTTACCATTCTATTTTAGTACACAACCCAATTGTTTCATTGAAGAATCGCTATATATCAAAAACTCTTCTCTACTTAAGAGTAGTGTGAGTTCACTTTCAAGGATTTGTCTCTTCTTAAGCTCCTTAATGTTTTCCAAACATTCTTACTTCCAAATATACTTGACCTGTTTTATCATATTTAATGAGCATGATAATCCTAATAAATTACATAAAAATAACTGATAACACCTAGATAATTGAAGAAAACTATGTATTTCCATGAAACATGAGGGTTATTATATTACAATTTTTTTAAATGGTCCATAGAAATTACCACATTTATAATAATGTGATTGAAGTATCTAAATGTCACACTTTCTAAAATTAGTATATAACTTATCCATTCATAATATCACTAAAAAATCCTTAGATGCTATTCATATTCCTCCATTCTCTTGAAGTAAATGATAATATATTCAATAAACACTACAAAAAAATTTCATGGTAATTTCTAAATAATATATTTATTAAATCCATGATTAGTAAAGTTTAATTAGTAAGACTAATGTGAATCACAACTAACTCATAGTTTCTATATCTTATATGAAATGATATCTTTTGAATATCTTCCTTCTTTACCTTCAGTTAATGATATCTATAAAAAGATCCACAAATTATTAGAACTTAAATCCATGATGATTATTGAAAAATTTTCAATCCTTGAAGGAAATGCTTGTTCTTTATGATGATCATATTAAGATCCCTCTAATTAATGCGGAAGCACATTATCCACCCTCTCTCTTGTAAAATAGTTCAAGTGAACCCAAATGTGTTTCACTAGGGTGTATGAACACATTGCTGAAATTCTCTTTTATATAATTCTTTAACTCTTCTAGTTTTATAATATCCATTATATATGGGTTTTTTTAGATTTGAGTGGCTCTATGCTTGAGTTCTATTGAGAACATAGCCATGTGATTTGGGGGAAGGTGGAGCAAATATTTAAGAATTACATCAGTATATTCCCTCAAAAAAGGTATTTCCCAATGGTTGATTCATTCCATTGAAACAAAAATTTGGTCTATATATGATTCTTCTCTAGGTATCAACACCCACACCATTGAGGTTTTTTGCAAAGGATATTCATGATATTCCTTGAATTTTTATAGGAGAATGGGATGGTTTTGAATATAAAAAGTTATTTCATGTTGCAAATAATTTATGAGACCTCTATATAACAAGATCCATACATTCCAGGTATAACATAAAATTATTCCCAAGGATGTATTACAGGATTAATTGGAAGAATCATCCCACATATTTTATTATAAGAAGATCCCACCAATTTGGTTGTAATGTTATCACAACTAGGTATTTTTATGAATATATCTACTTCAATGAACTAGGGATGTGATCAATAGTTCCATAAATCTTGTAGGATATATATTAATGCATAGGACCAAAATTAAACACAAACTTTCCATTCTCGAATTAATAGGAAGTGTACCCTATATAACTTCATTTTCTTGCTCTGCCATAGTGGTGGTGATGACGTATTCTTTCCATTACTTTATTAGCTTTGGTAGTTGGGTAAAATCAAATACCTCAAAGATTAATGGTTTAGTTAAACGACTTTCATAGTATCCATTATCTATTTTGTTGAAGTATTTAATTGTGGGTGGTGCATCATGAGGTACTTTCCTTTCCTCTATAATCTTTGTCAGATTTTTCATGTCTCTTTAACATTCATGATCTTGGTGGCCTTTTATCCCAAATATAATGAATTTATTCATCCCTTTGAGGAAATTCCAATGATTCTTACTCCCAAATATTTGACATATGGGTGATTTTATCATCTTTTCCCCCTATTCATTTGATCCTCATGATCTATAAAATACTATTTTATTCATATCTCTATATCCATGTTATCATTATCCAAACATTATATCTACTTTGAAAGAACATAAAAACAATTATTTTTTATTCCTAAAGTCTTGGTTAGTTAAAACCATTCATATATAAGATTTAAACCACTAAATAATATATTTATTTTTATATTTTTATTGATAGAATTACATGAGACGTATCTTGAAATCCTTGGGAAATATTTCTAAAAATCTATGGGATATTCACATTCATTATTAATAATAATAATAAATTATATCTATATCTCTCCAAAGTGTTTGAGGGTAATATTTGTTATGAAATATTTCCTTAAATTCTCCCAACTCAATTTCTTCTATTACAACTGTTTGAAATGAATTCTTAATCTACTCTATTAATTGTTCAACCTCTTCATCTATGTGATATATGATCATAGATAATTTATACTCCTCCAAAAAATGTATAAATAAAATATCATCTATATAGATTTAACCCATTATTTCAATAAAAGTGGTTTATAAGATACATTACATTAAAATTCATATTGGCGAATACATGATTTAATTTATAGTTTTTCTTTCTTGGTTAAAGGCAAAATTTCTACATTGATTAGGTAATTTTTTATATTGTAGGAAAACTGGGAAACAATTTCCATGATGTTTTAATCCCCACAACGCATTACATTGGGAATTTCATTTGAAGAATTATTGAAATATCCCTCAGATGGGTTATTGGTATGTTTTCTTTTGGTTCCCACTATTTTCTAAAAAACAAACAGTTTGAACAAAACATAAGACAATAAGAGATGAATAAATAATTTATTTTCATATAAAAATTTGTTATAAATTCTACATATTGAGGGATCCCTATGTTTATAATTATGTTATTTAAAAATTATACTTATAAGAATATATTATTTTATTATTTTATGACCATAAGGTGAATAATTACATTAGTTATATATACTTCAAAATCGTTTGTATATAAATAGTGAGTAGTCAAAGCATATCCCCTATATGTATCAAACGAGCTATCTAGAAAGACCAATTTATCATGAATTAGTTAGAATTTTATTTATTGCCCCAAAATATCTTTGGGGGTTATTACCCCTAGGTACATAGGTGCGAGAGTAAGATCCACTTATAGTATCTAGACCGGGATTTTACTACTTCAAAACCACACAAACTTATTCTTTACCAAAATTTAGGATGTTTACATTTACATTAACATATCCCTAGGGTATCCACTAATGTTTTCCAATTGTAATTCCCAAATTATATAAACCATTATTTGATTCCAAATATAGTGAACCAACTTTTTCTTACATGACTATTACATCATTTTTAAGATAAATAAAAATATAATAATACATTCCAGGATCAACAGGTTTAGAATCTTGAGAAAATTTGGGTCGTATATCACTTTTAAATAATTATATATAAACATTATTTAATTTATTATTCATATCCCACCAAAAGTACTCATGTTATGCATAGTAGTTTTATTCACTGGTGGATATACATCAAAGGAATGGGTGATCTAAAAGCCTAGTAAGTGGAGGGATAACATAAAAGGAACTAGAGACATGAATCAATAACACATGGGTAATAATAATAATAATAATCATATCATAATCAAGGTATTTTCATCATAAAAATTATGGAAGAGTTTTAAAAGTGTTATAATGTGTTATATTCATAAAAATGAATCATCATAACATAATGATCAAATACAACATATAGTTTTGAACAAATCTCTCATCATGTTCATTCATAACTTATGTGCATAAATAGTAAAAAACTAATTGTGAAAAATATTTTATAATCTCTATTAAAAACACACATGATATAATTAGATTTATCATATTAAAAAATTATTTGTAGTGATACATAATCCTGGTTCAACCCATCATATTTATTTTTTATTATAATCATGCATGAAACATGGAACAACAAAATATAAAAATCCTAATAATGAAATACAACCACAGAAAGGAATGGTTTTCATGAAGGTTTCATAATTAAGAATATGATGAATAACCATTGGGAGTTTTAAATTATTATGTTAAATCATATTTTGGCATAAAACATTATCATTATTTAATTGTGAAGAAACAAATATCGAGGAGTCAATGTGATGTTTTAAAAATTATGTGTATTTGAAAAATATTGGTTAGTGGCATAAATAAATTTAAATATTTTATAAACAAGTATATAAATATAAAGAAATTTTAAATAATAGTTATACTAAATTGTGAAAAAATAATGTGAACTTCCATTATGAAAATAAGGTGAAAGTGTAGAGAACCCAAAAAAATAATTGGGTTTGAGTATCTACTTAACATAGATTGTGATTTCTTTCATTTGATTTACACCTACAATATAATTAAGTTATTATTATTTTAACATATGGATATAAAATTAATTTAAATTACTTTATTTCACTATTTATCCATTTTAATTGTTGGATTCCTTTTTATAATATTTTCTGTTAAATGTGAAGTGTTTTGAAGTCATGTTTTCACGAAAGTATCATGTCTTGTTTCAATTTTGTTATTTTTGTTCAAGGTCATTTACATATAATTAATATTAATTCGATAATATTAAAATAAATTTTATTAAATATTTGTATATTATATATTATTCGTTCAACCCATCCATAAACGAGGTTATACGCAGGGGCTTGGTAGTATCCTCATAGGCAGTTATACGATAGTTGATGGAAGATTATAAAAAGGGGAATGAAGAGGAGAATCAAAAATAATATTTCCTAAACATATTCACTAAAATAGGAAAAATAAATTAATATAACATTAACATTATACTTTATTTTTTCCCTGAATTTTTTTGTATAATGTGAAAATAGATAATTTGGAAGACTAGAGAAAAATGAGAGAAAAATATGTTGAAAATATACACTATTCCAGTTTTTTATACATTTATATAGAACTAAAATCTATGTATTTCAAGAATTTAGTTAAAATATAATATCCCTAAGGATTATAATTTCATTTAGATGTAGAATTTTAGAATATATTTGGATTTTTAATATGGAAGATAGTGGTTTTCCATGAGTGCTGTGAGGTCTTATTTATACATTTGAAAAGGGTCATTTTCATGATAAAATAATGAATAAAAATAAAATTATATTATAAATCATGAAGTATTGATATTTAAGAAATTATGAATCATATACCAGAAAAATAAAATGGTTTTTAGAATTTGGAACCATTTGTAAAATAAATTCATTGGTTTTTTAAATACAATGTAAAAAAATGAAAAAATATTACTTAGTTGATAACAGTATACTTTGTAATTTTAAAAAAGTTTTTACGTTTGTAATATTAACATAACGAGTAATTGAGATTTATAAACAAAATTGGTCAATGATAAAATTATATAATTTATTAGGTCATTATTACCTCACGGATGGGGTAATTAAAATAAATTAGTTATGCAAAAACTATATTTTTAATATTCTTTTAAAATTAATGGATTTTAAAAAAACTACCAAAAAATAACCCTTATAAAATTTAAATGTGAAAATATAAAAAAACTAGATCATTTTTTGAAAAAAAAAATTAATTTAAAAAGTTCTAATATATATATAAATAATGATTTATAATGAAATACATTAAAATAAAATTTATTAAAAATTGTTCTTGTAATTTCATTATGTTTTATATCTTGGATTTTATTTTATAAAGTCAAGATATTTTTATTTTCTTTTTTTATTCATGATAAATATTAGTTATGTTATATTTCATTATTTTGGCATCAAATGACTATTCCCAATAGCCAGGTTACTATTAATAGCAGGTAGGTTCCAATTCTAATGATCACATTACTATCTCAATGGCCATATTAACTCCTACAAGTACATCTTAATTCCATTATAAATCATTCAATGAAATTCACTCCTAGGATATATATTTTTATTTTTTCTAAAATGTTGATTGGTTTATTAATATTTTGTTTTTTTCTAGAGTTTAGTTCATGGGAGTGGTAATTCAAGAAAATTGGGATCATGTAAATTTGTTCTATTCGTTTTTTTGTCAATTTTTTTCCATTGTATTATTTGGTATTTAGATTGGTTTAATGATTGACTACTATAAAGATATTCATTAATAATTTTTTTGGTTTTTCTCGGTGTTGTATTTGTATAATACTATACAGTATAGTATAAGACATTTATATTCAAGAAACAAATATAATTTATAATATTTGGGTCATTAAATTTATGTATCATTAAAATTCGGAAATAAATTCAATAATTAAATTCCATGTTAAAGTATTTAACTAGATATTTCTATTTAAATTGACTGTCCTAATATTTTTTAATCCATTAATATATAATGGAAAATTATTTTACTGAATTATTAAATTTATGTCATATCACTTGTGAAACACTGAATATATGTTACCTCTCCATAAGAATATATATTCCATATTTTATCCCATCAATGTGTCAGATTCATGATACACATTAATAGTAATATGAATTTTTTGGACCAATACAAACATTCTCAAATTGTAATATCAAATTAAAAATAATCATGTAGAATTACTATTGCGGGGACTATTTTCATGACCTCCCGTATTAGATATCATGAAGTAAAAATTTTCATTAGAATATGTTTCAAGTTATAATGATCCCCCACCACCAAATAGCCAAAAATAATATGTGTCCCATTATGAAATTATTTTCTAGACCACATGAAATATATTTAAGAATATTGTCATAGAATTTATAGGTTCTCAATATAGTGGGGAACTATTTGAACCTTTAAATATGATAAATATTATATGGAAATTATCACATAAATATTAAGTATAAGAAAAATAATTATGCCATAATATATTTATGGATATTCTGGTAATTAAAATATAATGTTAATTTGTTCTAGGTAACTTACTCCAACAATAGGACAAAGTTGTGAATTCTAAATGCAACATCACCTCATGAAGACTACGGAATCACTAGAGTTTAGTGAATTGTGATGTAAAAATACCATAAATCCTATGAAGAGATAAAGTTTATGGTTATATCATATGTGATGATATAATCTTGTTGTAGCATATAGAATGCATGAATATAAGGCATATCAATTTTATTGGCATAAGGTATATCATAAGGGACAATATGTGATATTATTCATCTAACCAATTCCATATCACATTGTATAATATGTACCAATCATGATTGTAATGATAGGCATGAATAATATCCTATGATTTGTCTTGTTTCTCAGATATTAAAATATAGCCTTCAATTATGAATACATGTAATTCTATATTTAATAATTAATTTTTTATTTGATGAAACATATTTAAAATAAAATAAATTTAAATGTTTAATGAATTTAATAATGCTGATAAACCATTTCTAACTACATCCCTCTCAGATACACATTATTAAAGTATGCTTAAATGCATCGAAGCAATTAAAAGATTTTTAAAGGAATATATAAATTCTTCAAAAGACATTAGTGTATTATATTTAGTTTCCCCTAATTATTTTAACCATTGCCCTATTATTTTAATTCCTTTGAGAGAATATATTCTAAAATATCTTGTTGTGAAAGAGAGTTCTGTAAAAACATTGGGTGATTAATTTTGTTCCACAAATACACCACAAAGGATTGAGTCATTTGATTTATTCATAAGGTTATTTATTTCATATGTGGTTAAATATATGCACATGTATATATATATTAGGAAACAGTAATTTGGATACTACTTAAGGATGTTCTCCAAACGTTTGGTCAAACAGAGGATCTAATTCTATCCTTGGTGTACGGTACACACATTTGCTTCATTTTAATTCATTTATGGTTTTTGTTTTATATCATGGTGATCTTGGGATTTTTTATTTATTAGGTATCTTATGTTAGAATAATATGAGTTATTTGATTCTTGTAAAGCCTTCAGTTGCATTATATAATTTTCATGCTTCAAATGATTAAAGTAATCATTTTTAAAATGATGAATGTGAGATATATTAATCTCAATCAATAAATATGATATTGAAAATGAACTATGGTTGGACATATGATATATGATATTGTAACTTGATATTAGATCATTGTATATGATATATGATATCATAATAGGTGAAACTATATAAATCAATTAGTTTTAATATATTGAAATATACAATTTTCCTCATAATATCCAACGATATTAAATTTTTTATCTATTCCTGAAACCTTAAAATATGAAATATTTTAATCATTATGTTAGAATATATATCGTACAGTACAATTCCAATGAACTGAAGATGGTATCACATTCCATCGCATTCCTTGTTATAATCTTAGTTAAAAGTCATGAACTATACTATGGCTTTTTATGTGGAAATATAATAGAAATTAACTGATAATGTTTGATTATCTAATGTAAGACATGATGTTCCAATCATAAACTACCATACTTGTTATAATTTGAGTAACGATTTATAACACGGTTATATCATTAAATACATTATGGTGAAAATTTTCATTATATTAATTTTTCAATTACAAATTGAATTACATAAATTATTAAATCATTATAAATTATAGAAATATTTATTATGAGATATTTATTGAAATTTTAAAAATATTTAAATATAAAATATTAACAGAGTTTTTATAATTAGTTATTATATTTATGGAACATTTAATAAATAAGTATCTCAAATAGCAATTTAATGGTAACTTTGATTTATATGATATGGTTGATAATTTTAAAAAAAATTGTTTACATATAAATAATAAAGAAATTTATAAAGTGTTTATAACACAACCTAGACAATGGGGGCCTTGCCCAAGCTAGTGATAACCCATGTTTGGCACCCCATGTTCTCTTGTAATATTCAAAGGACTTGTGACTAGAATTGATTTTTTTCATATCACACAATATATGGGGTCTTATGTTATGTTAATATATAAGAGACACATATCATTATTGTGTAAAATAACAAGAAATGTAGATAATATATATATATATATATATTTATAAATGATTGAATTTTATATAATGAATGTGTGTGACATCACATAGTAAGTACATAATTATATATGAAAAAACTAGACTATATACTTCTATCAAGGTCTCTAAACATGAAAAATAAGGAATAATGGATAACTTCTTCTTACTTTACAGACTTTACAATTAGTCTTCGACTACAATAGTAACCATCACCATACAAACCCACTAAAAACTATTGACCATCATCAAGAATCTACTTTGGAAAAAGGTGGCTCTATATCCATAGTTACCCTATTCGAACTCCACATTGTCTAGGTAGAAATAACACAAGTGGGAAAAACCCCCTTACAAGGGTGAGTACAAACATACGCAATATGATTCCCCAAAACCATAAATAAAATACAGGAAATATTTTAGATAAATATTCCATAGATGAGTTTTTATTATAGGATTGAAATAAATGATTCATATATGTTTTCCCATAATAATCCTTAGGGAGGCATCTAATTCTTTATAATCTGTAGTCTAATAGATTAAATTTTCTACTTCACAAGAAACTATGGATGGTTGATTTTAAAAAATTATAACTAATAATGAATCTAATATCGCAACATTATGTTGTATCTTTAATGAAACCAATTGATTCCTACAGATATTTATTTCTCTAAGTATCCTAATTTACAAACAATTAAAATTATATATTTCTAATTAAAAAAATAGAAACATTTTTCTCACTGAAGTATACATGTTCTTATAGGGAGTATCAAGATTTATATTCATCAACTACTTTTTCACCATATAATAAATATATTAGGGACCCTAAAACCTATACAGTAATAGTTGTTAGTGATGGGAGTTGTAAACCCTAATAATATAACTACCCATCCATACCCAACCCACATCACCTATTTAAAATTTTAGTTGGAAACTCATGCCTCATCAAAGGAAATACTTTAATTGGAGAAGAGATTATTAGATATATATAGTTTAGGGAGCATCTAACTCTATCGATAGATAACCGACACTCCATGTCTTGGGGAGTTTCTAATGATATCACTCATGTAAGGGACCCATTTCCTTTCATAAGCACACCAACAATGGATTTTGTGACCCCTCGAATTCTCCAATCACCATGTCAAACCACTATCATTAGTCCAATATAAATATGGGGTGTAAATACATGTATCACCTTAAATTTTACATCTACAACCAAAGGGTAATATATCACTATGTTATTACTTAAGAAACAATCATGAAAGACTACAAACATGAAAAAATCTAATTCTTGGGAAAGTATATATAAAAATACACTAAGGATGGAAGATTAAATTGAATATAGTAGTTGTTACATGAAATTCAACCCATTGGGGTGGGATTAAGGTCATGTAATATCACTCACATGGTATTTACAGGTAATCCTAGATGAAATGTGTGTTGGGGGTTCATGAAGAGTTATACCAAAACAGTACACAAATTTTAATCTCACACATTGAGGAAGAACTATAAGTCACTCATACTCAAACTACACATGTCCCAATTAGGGTAAATTTTGTGTAGGTATATCTGAACCACATGAAATATACTAAGAAAAATATTGAGTTTCATAGGTGGGTATAGTTAAAAAAAATGTCATAAAGGGTACATAGCATGTATGCCTATTTGGATCCCTCAATATGTGTTTTCAGGGAGGCCTAATCATGAATGTCATATGGTTATGATGTTTGATCATGACCAATAAGTTGTGTGTAGCATTATGACCACCTTTTCATGTAATCCAAGTACACACCAATTCTGTTGTTGTAGGTGTACATGACGGGTTTACAAAGGGAACATGTTTTCTAATACATAACTCATTCAAAAAACAAATACAACAGTGTTTTCATGATACAAAACATGTGGATATAAATCACATGTTGTCTTATCATGTCTTCAATCCTAGAATCTGAAAATATTTTAATATATCCTCACCATCCCCATTTTTCCCTCTTATTGAGATTGAAACGCTACTATATTTTTTTTAAATACTTTTTCCTCCAGTGGTTTCTTTATATATTTATTTTAATAAAAAATGTTTTCAATTGGTTATCATATATCCCTGATGCCCCATAAGTTTAATTCACTCCGATAACATGATTTTTAGAGAATTAAGGGATTCATCATCAACATTCATATATACAAAATACCCATAGGTTGTAATCTATATTAAATTTATTTCATTATCCTTATTAATGTCCTAGGCCTCAAAAACATAAAATTTATACATGAATTGATTTTGAATAATCTGGCCTACTAAATTCACCATATTCAATAATTTTTATCCTCATAAGGAATAAATTATATAATATAAATAGGGAATCACATTATAGATCATTATGTACAAATATATCCAACTTCACACCTGTTTACCTCATTTATAGAGCTATGTCCTCTAAATATACTTTTTAGACAATAACCTAGAAATAAAATATCATACTTTGTCACTAAATTTATTTTATACATTTAAAATTAAATTAATACTTCTAGAGAAACATACAATCAATCTTTGTTACTGGTTCCAAATAATTTTTCTTAATAGTTGTTTAACCATATTGGTTAAAACAAATTGTGAACTACTAACATCCTACTCAATATTGTTAATTTCCATGATTTCCCTAGTGGTAGTGTTTCATTCCATACCATTTAAGAATTATTTTTAATGGTTGTATTATTAATAATACCCATTTATTCTACACTCCATATGTGATAAATCAATAATGATTCTATATTGACAATAAAAGAGCTTTAAGGTAGTATTTCGTTACTTTTATGAATTCGATCCGACATCATCTCTTCCCAAAAAGACACAAGATTCTATGATTTTAGATCATGATACAATGGAAACACCTTCCTTTTTTCTATCCTCTTTCGAAATAATCATTATAATTCTCTAGATTTAATATTAATATCCAATATTTTTCACCCACTATAAAAAATAACCTGGTTATGTGGTTATTTATCATCAGTTAAAGATATTTATGATCAAATTAGAGAAAAACAACAATCTCCATAAACCTCTCAGCATCATCTGACTTCTATTGGGGGGACCATTACACCAAAATAAATAGTAGAAATTAATGGCTATATGGATAACCCCACTATATTAGCTTAAACCCCCAAAATAAAACATAAAAATTAATAATATAATATAAACAACATCCTTTTAAATAATAATTATCCACCAGAAAATATTAATATTTTTTATATACCCTGAATGTCGATTAAGATCCTCTAGAGACACCACACTAAGGGCCATCTTTCACCTGGGTGTTCCTCATTCAAAATATTCATTATAATATTTTATAATAATATTATGATCATAGGGTTAAAATATTTGAATCTACATGATGTATTTATGATTTATTCAATTAAAAAGGCGTTTTGTGGATATAAGGTGACATAGGTGGTGGAACAAGCAGGCAGTGATGTATGGAAGTTACATAGGGAGTGATACTGATGTAGTTCACATCCCTTTGACCAAACAAATAGTGGGACTTCATGTTATGTATTGGGGGTTTCAAGCCACTAGAACTTCGATTAATGTAATGGATTCCCCTCTAACTAATTAAAAAGGGGTGTTTTGTTTTTTAATAATTTTTTTAACACCATACCATATCGAACCAAGAGAAAACCATAATATTTATAAGGGAGTGGATGAGGTTCTCCACAAATTTTGGAAAACACCTCATTCTCCATATCCTATGAAATTTTTTTCATTGATACCATTGAACGGGTATCACAATCATGAGCCTATCACACAAAATAGAAGAGCATGGGGCCACCACCATTCATTAAAGGTAAAATATTTCCCCTCTCATAATATGAATCAACCACCTCGAGGATTATTTTTCTTTCCCATATAATATTAATAGAACATTTAGACATAATTCAAGGGTTATAAATGCCTTTATATAACTATAACAATTTAATCTCAATGACTTTTAATTCTTCAAATTCATAATGGAAAAAATGGTAGGAAAAAATAAATTACTCAAACAACTAATAATAATCTTCAGTATTCATAAACAAATATCTATTCCTTTTGTTCCACACATAAAATAATTTTTCTCACTAATACACTCTATAATACGTAAACACCCTCTCATCAATCTATACACTGGTCCCCCATCGAGGGTCCACCATGGGTCAAATTTAAGAATAGTTCACTCATTCAACCACATTTTAAATTCTAATCCTTGATCATAGTTCTAAAATCTTTGATTACATCTAATTGTAATCTAACGTTAACTTCTTACGAGTTGGATCTGCGCAATATACCTAAATAGATCTATCTCACCACTAAAGTTGGACCCTACTTCATTAACTTAATCAAAACTAAATAAAAATACTTGAAATGGGAAATTCAATCAATATTTGGGTATGTACCACTAGATATCATCTAAATAATGAATGGATCCAATGAAAAGACACATTATATATCAAGATAAACCCACTTCCCTGGTGATTATGATTAATATATAACATTTGTTATTTTAAATTTTCTAACTCTCAAAGGACTTTCTATGGAATCCACTAGATGCTTCTAATTATGAAAATAAAATGTTAGAAAAATAACTATATTTTTACTATTAAAAATGTTTAATAAAAAGAGGACATGTTTAATAACATAAACTATACTGGATATACTATAACCAATTCCTTTCCTTTCACATATCATTCAACAAATATAACTATCATCAATATGTGTATGATTGGAATTCACTAATAGTGGTGGTTGTGGGAATATATTGACAAATCATTCATCTCACACTACTCTCAAAGCACTATCCCTTCTACTAAATAACTCCATGCTATGTAAACGGTCCAAAAAAGGAGGTGTCTAATCTCAATGTTATTTCCAATATGGAGGTCAATTCAGTCAACACTCTAATTTTAATCATCTGAAATGATAACATACACCCATTAACAAGGTGAATAAAATCCAAATATAATCAACTTTTAATTCTCACTTGAGGGACTCTAATATTGTATATGTTTCTTTGAAAAACAAAAACATCCCAAAATCCCATTCTTATAAGTCTCTAACTTAACCAATGTGACCAAAATAATCAATCATGAAACATGTATAGGGAAATTTTCACAATGTTCCATAGCCTTAAAACATAATAAAACAAGGCCATCATTCCTAATAGATGGTTCTACATCCTCATATAAAATTCCAATCATAAAAAGGTCTCAAATTAAACCATAGTAGGGTGTCCTATTGGTAATTAGAGAAAAAAATTATCTATTGAGAACTCATTATTTATTATGGCGGTCTGAAATCTAGAATCTCATTTAGTCTATGAGAATATGAATTAGATTGAAACATGAGTCTTGAACTCTATATAATCCAATCTCACATAAGAATCTGTATCACCTCATTAACCCATGTGGCATCAGTCATCAAAACAAATATATTGTCTTTATCTAAGGGATAATGTTTTATAACCCAGTGAGAATGACCATATTATCTATGGGAAGACCTACAGTAAGTATAAATGGATGGATAAATAGCCTCATATGGTATAGTAATAAAATTTCTAAAATAAACCCATAAAACAACACCTCATAAATCCTTAATTGAAGGCATGAGGCCCCACTATATTCATGAGCTCATTATGACCCTTTCTATTTACATAGGTTAATTATCTGAAGGTAGTGAATATTATTTAATTGGTTGAATTAATTTTGATTATATAATATCTAGAAAAGTTGACATAGAATGGACATGAAAATCATAACTTTCCACTATACGATCCATGAACCAACTTTATTATGACCCAAAACTGATGTATTAATCCTTTATATTACTAATAGTGTATCGAAGAATAGAGGAAATGGTATAATTTATATTTTAACTATACTGGTATTCCTGGATTAATTAACAAATTAAATTTGTCAATAATATAATAAAATCAAATTTGCAAACTTTTTGTCACATTAATTCTTACTCAAAACTCTTTCCTAAGGAAAATACTACTCTGATACCACTTTGACATAACCCAAACCATCAGGGGATATGATTAGGTAAATTAAAAAACTCATTAAAAACAATTATTATGCGAAAATAAGGAACATAATATTATATGATAATAAATAGAACCTTGATAACATATATTAAAACATATAAATTTATAAGATAAGGAAATATATTTCATTTATATGTTATACCTTTAATGGTAATAAATTTCTATTTGTATGTTTAATTGTTTAAAATTACTCACCATTAATTTTTTCATTATTATTTTTAATAGATAAAAATATAAAGGACTGATAAAAAAACTAATGTGATGGTAAATGGGACGATGGGCCATATGAGATTAAGAACACAACATGAGCTGGAGTAAGGAATATTGTTATTATGCCAAGCATGCTACCAAAAATCCAAATTAACAACTGGAAAAAATTTAAATGTTTGAATAAATTATAGAAGATAAGGATGGAATCTCAAAAATGTTAATCTAGAAAAGATAATAATGTAAAATAGATTAATTGCATGGGTGTAAAAAATTTGGGAAGAGGAACTAGGGGAAATGCCAAAAAGGAGCTTGAAGGTGTTTTATGTGTGGATAAATAGGGCATAAAGTATCTAGTTGCTGTAAAAATGAGGAGTATGACATAAGAAAATAAATTACATCCTTTGATACCCTTTATTATTCAATGTATTATGTTTGGAGAATATGTGAAACATGTGTGTCGATTCACAAAACAATGGAAAAATTCTAGACTAAATAAAGACCAATGTTATGGGAATCATTGAAGTGTAAGGATTTAAGTATTTATGCATTAGTATTTGAGAATTATATTTTAATATTAGTATACAAATTACATTCTAGATATAATAATGACGAAACATATAAGGATTTGTCTACATTAGTTTTTATTTAATGATTTTATTATATGTTGGTTGGTATAGATAATAGATAAAAATGATTTACTAATATGGTGAAATTTTGGAAAACACAAGATTGAGGAATTGATTAACCATAACATGCGTTTGAATATAGGATAAACCCAAAAATTGATCAGATGATATGTATAAGTATGTTATGTTGATTAAAAGTATTGAAAACATATTTTGATATGTATGGAATGGAAGTCAAGAATAATGAAGGATATTTTGGGAAACAAATTATAGGTCAACAACATTTTGGTTTTGATATGATAAATGATATTTGGGTAGATGTTTATTTGATTAAGTTGTATATATATATATTTACTAGGTTTAATATTAATTATTATTTGAAGAGACTGCTATTATGTTTCTGGAGGTGTAAGCAGAAGGGTATGAGATAATCATTATGATTAAAACATTCCATAATGTTAAGATTGTTAGTGTTATTTGGGATACATTGATATTTATTTGAAGAATTATCACTACTTAAACATTAGTATTTTTTGTTTAATTTTATAGATAAATGTATTAAGTTTTATAAATTTTTAGTTTTATCATACTTTTTGATATGTATTTTGGATTCATTAAATTCAATTGGATTAATATGTTATTCTTTTGTGTACTATGTGATCCATTTAAAAACTTTTCTGGGGATTTAGGAATAAAAAATTCATGTTGAGTGCTCATCATTTGGAGAGAAGATGATATTGTTCAGGAAATTTATTAAAGGATGAAATTAAACTTGTTAATAAATCATATTTCATTATTTTACTATTCTATATCTTAAAGTAATTCTTTAACTCTAGGTAAATATTCGGGATACTGATTATTTGTCAAAATATGAATTAATGATCTTTTCACCCATCACAAATTTATTGTTTTGTGGTCATTTATTTTTCCTAACCATGTTCTCTATCACTCTCTATTAGTTCTAGGAAATATTTTTTTCTTCTATTTCATTATTATTTTCTTCCCACTAATGTTCTCCTACTTGAAAATCCTAGTTTTGTAATGACCATCATACACCCCATAATGACTTTTCAAGTAGATGATTGTTAAACCATTATAAAATGAGGGGTTTTAATAACGATTTTTGATGTGTACCCAAATTCTTACAAGGATCAAGTTAAAATTGTGAGAATTGAATTTGTAAAAGGGGGAAGACAGTAATGCCTCAAGTTATTAAAAGAGAAAACTATGTTTGATATCATGTGTGATACACAACAATAAACCTAAGAAAATAATGATTATTTAGATTTGATAGTCTCAAAAAGGCCATTAAATTTTAGTATAGGAATGATGTTAGGTAAATTATGAAATATTGGTATAAATTTCATATTCAATATAAATATATTAATTAATTATTAATAATTAATCACTCAAATTTTGGAAATGTCTTCATAATAAGTCTTCCCCAAAAGTTTTTTATATATTTTTGTAAAAATATATAATCATTTTATAAAAAATATAGAAAATTAATTTGATAATATTATTAAAATTATATATGTAAGCCTATCAAAATTAACTTGTTGTGAAATTTTTGACTTTTTAAGAATATATATATTTTTTAGTAAATAGTGATAATACACATTATTTTTGTAAAACATCCATTTCATTTAATAAATAATTTAATTTAAAAGTAATATTAATATTTTAATTTTAATTATAAGTAACATAATTATTAATTAGTTACATGTTATCCTACTAATTATATTTAAATCATCTTTATACCATATTTTATAATTAGTTTATTTTTATGCCTGAAAACAATTTTTTTAGATTTGTTTTAAAATTAATGATGATTCTATTTTTATAACTAATAAATTATAACCCCAATTTTTGAATGATTTAAATTAAATCTATGGATAATATATATATAAAAGTTAATTAAAATTTATATATTTAATATTACAAGTTATAGAGTTCAAAACCTATTTTTGGGAAATAATAGAGAACTTAACTCACATTTCCTCTATAAATATATCCAAGATCCCATTACTATTCACTGAAAAACCATAAACCTTTTCCTTAATATTAAATTACATATGAATATTCCTTCAAAATTCCCTCATGATATCATGAAATTCCTCTTATACTTTTGGAATCACCCTTTCAAGTTAAGGGACAATTATCTCTTCTTTTTAATTCATCAATCTTCAATGTAATTAGTCATTTGAATCTAAATTTGATATATTTCAAAGCATTTATAAACATACCATTACAATATATATGATGTTATTTTAATCTTACTTCATTTATAATATCTCATTTTGACCATTACCTAAGTTGTTTCCTTGCTGAAATTTAGTAAGAAAATTATATATATTCTTTTCGATTGAAGCATTTTTTTTGTATTTAGCCATTTTGAATCTCAATTATTTATGTTTTTGTGAATTAAAAAATATCCCAATATTCAGATATTTATATCCTAACAATTATATATCATTTATTCCCCTTATTATAGAATTTACCTAATATGTTACCATGCTGAAATTTAGTAAGGGATTCTCTCTTTTTCCTCTTTATTCATGCACATTATATATGTTGTGAATTTTATTCCAATTAATATTATTTTGTTACGATTTTTACAAATCCATATTACATTACATTTTATATAAAAAATATGTGATACCTTTTTCACTCTCATTGAAATATTTTATGAATGTTTATGTGTATCCATTATTCTATTGAAATTATCTTGCAATTTTTCCATTCCGAGTCTTTGTTAAAGAACCCAGATTATCTCATGGAAATTAATTTCGAAATATTCAAGTTGTATTGTGTTAATAAATATACCTCATACCATCCTTTTTATAATATTCTCCATAATATCTCATTTAAAAATTTAATGAATCATTATGTACTATTGTTATGCTACAAAAATGTCTCTATGGTTTTCCCTGCAAAAAAATTGTGAGTTGTATACCCATAGCCATTTCCATCTTAGGGTATTAATCTTGTCATAACTATACATTAATTATTATGGGCTTCAATGTATGTATCCAACACTCCCTATTGATGGAATTTAATTTAAATAAATATGATTCTATGTTTAATGATCTATGTGGCCCACTTATGCATGTACCTAATTTAAATGCAACAAGTGTACCTAGAATTATATATAACTCTAATGAATTGAAAAATCATTTAGTATCACGATGTTTCATATATAGGATAAGTGAGTGAACCTAATCCAAGATGATAATGTTTCCACCATGTTATGATTTATTTTTCATTATCCTTGTCTTCTGTTTATGATGCCATGTTTAATGTTGTTTCCACTTTTCAATGTTTCTATTATGTTATAATTTTGAATAATGACTATTTGTTCATGATAAGGATTATCATCTAGTTTTTGTACTATTTGAAATCCTATTGTCTTCCCTTAAATAATTAATTCGTGTTTCTATTATTTTATTACCTTATTCGGATTTATATCTCACCCCTTTCTTATGAATCTCCCCACATTATATCATGCAGTTTTCAGAATGATGGAAAATTATGAGAATGTAAGTGATGTTTTAAAAAATTCTGATATTCCCCATGTTCTATGTTGTTGAATAATGAACCTAATTTTCCAAATACACTGTAATTATCAATCTTCAAGGTTGTCTTATTTGTATTGTTATGTAATAAGTCATGAATTAATTTGTAAAAAAGACTAGGTATGTTATAGTTTGTATCAAATGAAAGTCTAGTTATTTTTTTGTATTAGGATTAGAAAACTTAACAGAAATACTTAGGGATAATACTAGGTATATAAAACCATCCCTATATTTTGGTAAATCATAGATTAAGTGGTTTTCAATAAAATAAATCTCTTTGTGGGTACTAAAAGTGGATATAGAACTAGTAAAAATGTAACTATGGGTGAAATCACCAAAATCAAAATATTAAGTTGGACTCAATAAATAACTAGTGCATTAAAATAAGACTCATTTCACACCTAGCTTGATAATCATGGAGGATAATATATGGTAAATTTAAAAGCTCATTGGGACCCATTATTATGTGCGAAAATGAAAATAGGAGTCTATATTAGGAAATATATCTTGGATAACTTATATTGAAGCCTATAAATTCACAATTTATGGAAATTCGTGCTCGTTATATGTTATCCCATTAATTTTATAGGATTGTGTTTTTGTGTGTTAAATATATTAAAAGTTCCCAACCCTAATTTTCCTCTTATTCTAGTTAATGGTTGGAAATATGAATAACTGAGTCAAAAACCAATGTTATGAGTAATGTGATAACAACCCAAATGAGATTTCTAAGATAAAATGAGCTCAAGTAAATTATGTTTTTATTATTCCAAACCATCTATCAAAAACCACAATTAAAAATTCATGCATAGTTAAATTTCCAAGTAAATCAAATAGGAGATTGATGATGTCTCAAGGATGTTTATATAATAATGGTGTTAAAGGAAATAATATTCAATTTCCCATGAGTCAAAAATGTAAAAAGTGGAACCAAGGTGAATGCCAAAAAAGAACACATTGCTTTTTTAAGTGTGAAAAAATATGGAATAAACTAGAAGGTTGTCTCAATAAAATTATGATTATGATTCAAGGGAATAAATTGCATCTTATAACACCCTGTATTATTCAATGTCTTATGTGTAGAGTATATGGGAAATATCTGAGTACATGCCTGAATCTAAGGGTTAAATAATATATTAAATAAGGACCTATGATCTTGAAATAATGGATGTGTAAGGATTGAAGCATTTAAGTAATATTATTAGTGAATAATGTTTTGGAAGTATTTTATCAATTATATTCTGAATATAATAACCATGAAACATGTAAGGATTGTTACATAATAGTATTTATTTATGGATATGAAAAATATGTTGAATGGTTCCAATAATATATAAAAGCGACTAATTAATAAGGTGATATTTTTGAAAAAACATGATTGTGGGATTGAAAAATCTTAATATCTGTTTGATGTTAGGGTAAAACTAAAAATTATTGGGATAATATCTCTAGGTATAATATTATATTTTAAAGAATAGATACATCTTTTAGAGATTTTCAAGATGGAAGTTAATCATGATTAAGTATATTTTGAGAAACATATTATTGGATCATTTATTTTTGGATTTTAGGTGATTAATGAAGTTTTGGTAGACGTTTAATTGGACTGGGGTATATATATTTACATCTATTGTGTATAATTTAAATGATTATTTGAGTAGAATTATATAATGTTTTTGGAGATGTTATCTAAATGGTATAGTCCAACCATTGATGTTAAAACATTATTTGATGCTAATGTTATTGGTGTTATTTGGGATATATGGTTTTTTATTTGTGGAATTATATATGTTAAACCATTGGGATTTTTTGTTCAATTTGTCAGATCAATTTATTGAGGTTTATTAATTTTCTGCATTATCTTACTTTATGATAAAAAAATTATTTAGTAACGATTTAATAATTAACATGGTATTCTATAGTGGATTATAATATTTGTTAGAATATTATTTCAGTGATTCTAGTATATATAAATTCAACTTTAGTACTCATAGATGCGAGGAAAGATGATAGTTGTAACAACCGGGTCCCAGTGACAGCACAGACACCCCACCTTTACATGGTCGTCGGGTCCTGGCCTACAAGGTACCAGCAGTTGCCCCGCAAACACATGTGGACCACTCTAGGGTACACCCACATGGCCGAACGGGTCATCTGACTAATGACTATCCCCACAGGCCAACACATGTCCTTTTCAGGGTGTTTTGTCCTCACTCACACACACCCTGAGAAACTTTCCAGAAGGTCACCCATCCTGATCACTACTCCAAGCCAAGCACGCTTAACTGTGGAGTTCTAATCAGACAGGCTCCCAAAAAGGAAGGGGCACAATGTTGACATTAGTCATATCATTAAGTCATTTAGCCCTCTTTCATTTTGTGGTGTTATAATCACCCCCCTTTAGAGCGCAACGTCCTCATTGTGAGCCCTACATCTAAACCCAGGCAGTGCACTGCACTTAAGGCTAGGTACCACCTTTGACACCAAATGATACAACCGGGTCTCGGTGACAGCACAGACACCCCGCCTTTACATGGCCATCGGGTCCTGGCCTACAAGGTACCACCAGTTGCCCTGCAAATACGTGGGGCCCACCCCAAGGTCCACCCACGTGCCCGAATGGGTCATCTGACTTATGACTTTCCCCACAGGCCAACACATATCCTTTCTAATGTGCTTTGTCCTCACTCACACACACCATGAGAAACTTCCTAGAAGGTTACCCATCCTGATCACTACATCAGGCCAAGCACGTTTAACTTTGAAGTTCTAATTAGATAGGCTCCCGAAAAAGAAGGTGCACCTTGTTGACTTTAGTCGTATCATTTAGTCATTGAACCTTTTATCATTTTGGGGTGTTACAATAGTGTAGTGAAAATTGAATAAAATATTAAAATATAATTGTCAATAATGTATATTTCATTACGTTCAGAGTCTTTACAGTAAATGAACTCCATAACTCTATGAAAATAAAAGTGAAATAAAAATGGTGCCATATTATGAATTGGTGGTCTTTGCACCTATCACAGATTTATGGTTTTGTGGTCATTGACTTTTCCTTACTATGTTCTCTACCACTCTATATATGTTCTAGGTTTTATTTTTTTTCCATTTCTATATTTTCTATTCCCAATAATGTTCTTATACTTGGAAAGCATAGTTATGAGATGACCTTTTTTCTTCTATTTCTGTATTTTCAAGTGGATTCTTTATTAATAATTTTTACAATTTAGGTTTTCAATAAATATATATTCACGTTTTAAAACATTTATATGAATTTAAAATTAAAATTTTAAGCGAACAATTTTTAAAAGTGTGCAATATTGCTACACCCTGGTTTTTTAAATGATAAAACTATTTTGGTTAGTATGTCCAATACACAACAAAAAACCCAAACAAAAAATGATTACTTAAATAAGATAATTTTAAACCAGTAATTAAATTTGAGGAAATTAATATTATTAACTAAATTTTGAAATATATGGATTGATTTCCAACTCAAAATAAATTTATCGATAAATTCATTGTAATTAATAAATAAATTTTTGGTAATGTATTAAAAATAATTTTTCTTCAAAAATAAAATTTATTATATTTTGTAAAAAAATATTATAATTTTCATTAGAACATTTATAAAATTAATTTTATAAAATTAAATTCATTTTTGATATATTCATATAAAAAATAACGTAGAGTGACACCTTGTAATTTTTTTGGAAATATTGATTTTTCAACGAATAGTGAAAAATACTCATTATTTTTGTAATATTATCAATTATTTTAATAAATTAAGTGATTTAATATCCTTATTATTAATTTAATTTGATTTAAATGTAACATAATAATTCTCAAGTTATTTTTAATGCATTTAATTACATTAAGATAATATTTACAATGGAGTTTATAATAAGTTTATTTTTTGGCATGAAAACACATTTTTCTCGAAACTATTTTTAAATGAATAATGATTATAAATTTTAATTAATTAAATGTAACCACAAATTGGGAATGATTTAAAATAAATTTATTTATAATATATATATATATATATATATCATTTTGAATAGAAATTCATATCGTGAAGATTACTAGTTACATAGTTAATTTAAATTGATATTTCCATTGAAAAATTAATTTTTTAGAAAAACACTTACCATCACGCTTGCAGGTTTTATTTTAAATTTAATTATCCAACCTCTATGAATTTGTTTATATAAAATCGATTCAATTTTTTGATTATTAATAATCAATATTATGTAGTATGTTGTACTTATTATTTATGAATAGTAATTGTATTAAATATTTACTACCATAATAAAAGGAAAACATGTTAATTAATGGTTAAAATAATTTAACATGGACTAAAAACCATGTAAGTCTAATAATATGAATATGAATATTTTTTTCAATATAATATTAATTATCTTTTTTTGTTTTTTTATAAATGATTAATTAATGAGTTTTATCAAAATTCGTTTTTAATGTTACAAAACTCATATTTTATTTTTACTTAATATGAAATTTAAATTAAGATAATTATTTTGTTGAATTTATTAAATCTTAAAATATATTATAAGTTAATAAAATAATAATTTTAAATTTAAATGATAATATAATTATTATGATGTCAAATGCAGTTATTATAAGAGTTCAAAAACAATTATTGATAATAAACCATCATTTCTCAATAAATAATAATTATTGTTTTAAAAGTAAAAATTTATGTATTTATAAAAATAGTTTAAAAGATTAAATATTTTTTCGAATCCATATGTCTAAATTATCAAATGGTGAATTATCCATAATTTTTCAATATAGAATAATTTTTTGTTAAACATTAAATACGGTATAAATATATAGTTTTTATTATGACATCATAATAACCTAAATGTGATTTAATAAATGTTATAATGGGTATATACTGACAAATATATGATTCATCTTTAAAATAATGTTAATTTCTGTATATTTTATTAATTATAAAAATCTGTTATAAATCTTCCAATGCCTATATTATATTATATGGTTTTAAAATCATTTATTTTTGAACTAGACTCACTTCCACATCATCAAGGGTAATATTTCAATTAGTTCAGCACATGGAATTATGAAATAATTAAAAAAAATCATATTTGGAAGTAGAAATGGGATAAAATGTTAATGTATTTTTGATTTCTTTATTATATAGATTCCAAAACCTATGTTTTCGAAATAATAAATAACCACCCTCTATTTTCCTATATAAACCCTCCAAGACACCCTTTTTATTTATCCAAAAACATTGTATATTGTCCTTACTCTTCCCTAACAACTATATAGTCCTCCCAAGGTTCCCGCAATCTATCATGAAGCTCATCCCCATCTTTTAGAATCACCTTACCAATGTAAGGGACCTTTGTACCATCTTTTCAATTCATGAAACTTTTTTATATGTAGCCTATTGAATCTCAATTGGTTATATTTTTATGTATCTATATAAATCCAATTACTATCAACATGATCTTCTTTTAATGAAATATAATTTATCCCCCCTTATTTTGATCATTACCTAAGCAATTAACATATCAAAATTTTGTTAGAGACTTCTCTATATTCTTTTAAATTCAAACACCTACTTTGTATTTACCCATTTCAATATCAATTTATTTTAATTTATTGAATTTTGAAACATCCCTCCATATTAAAAATTATTTCTTAAAAATTAGATATAATTTAACCCCTCTCATTAAATCATTTACAATAGTTGTTACTATGTCAAAATTTTGTAAGGGACCTTGTATTTCTCCTATTTATTTATACACCTTATCTATGTAGTATGATGTGTTATCTAATTAATAATATTAGGTTATGATTTTTCATACCAATTTACTTAAATTTTGATTTCCAATTGATTGCACACCCCTTTCACTCTCATTAAACCATTTTATGAATCTTTATCTACTATTGTTATGTCACCGAAATTATCATGTTTTATTCCATGCCATGTTTTTGATAAATAACTCTCCTTATCTCATTGCTTTTAATTATGAAATATTAATGTTGTATTATGATATATATATGAATTACATTAATTTTTTTATAGCATCTTCTCTCTCATTTATCCATTTTAGGAATCCTTGTCTAAAGCTATTATGATGCCGAAATGCCACTTTGATTTTCCATTCCAAACATTTTTGAGGTGTATACCCATACACTTTTCCTCTCAATTAACTAGGGATGCTAAAAGTTAAAAAAATGTATCCTTATATCTGAAGTGAATATTCTAGCTCTAATTCACAACTCAAAGGAATATGAAGTGTTTATGAGGAGTCACTTGGCTCCAATTTTCTGAAATTCACAACCTTTCTAACTTCTACATTTCCACTCAAAAATAAAAAAATAGGGAACTCAATCCATACTAATTTGTGTGTTCCCATTAAGGGAGAAACATACCTTATTATCTAAATATATCAGGTCACCATTCTATAAATATAATGGGTAAACATCAACCTATAAAATAATAGTTTTCGGTTAATGAAATTATAAACACTACTAATGTAACCACCAAAAAATGAACAACCTAGTTCAACTCTCAAAATCAATAGTATAGATCCCATGACCATACAAATGATAAAAGAAAATTGAGGGGGAACTTACCCCATTGGAGGAACCACACCCCATAATAGCTCGTTATATAATTGTGTACCATACATGGTGGATAGAGGGAGCATGCACCCTATGTGGGTGAGTAATTTACACAATCAGTCATCTTGGGGACCCAATCCCTACCACAAAAAAAATACCAGGGGAGTTTCTAGACACCCCCATGATCTGATCAATATTCCAGATTACTTTCACTAGTCCTATTGAGCTGAGGGGAATAAAAATCATATATTTCCTCACTTATCACCTTTGATTACCATGAATAGTCTATTACTGTATTATATATAAAACAATAATCAAAATGGATTTCTCACATGAAAAAATATTAGTTTTACGAATAGATATTTTGAAAGACACAAATGTTGGAAGAGAAAACATAACATACTATAGGGTTATATAATTTATACCCCATCGAGGTTGTCAGGCCTTGTACTAATATTCACTTGGAATATACAGGTCGACATATATGGGATTTTTTCTAGAGTACTATTGAGTGGGACCAACCTAGTGTAAATATTTAATATAAAATACATAGAATTAAATCTCAATCACACCTACATTGAAAACATAATGGATCCTATATAGTGTATAAGGAATGTTGGACTAGTTTAATTAATCAAAATTTACTATCAGGGAGGTAAATTTAAGGGGATCCATTAAAGGAATGTCCCATGGGGTATATAGTGTGTAAAGACAACTGGATCCCTCAACAATCATGGTTGAGAATTTGGAGTCTTGTATGACCAAGGGTACATGTATTTTGGTCCCAAAACACACTTCATATGTAGATATATGGACATATGGGTGTGTAATCTAGGTACACACTATGTTTATCAACTTATTAGAACAAAGTGTACATACCAAGGGTACACACCATGTGATACTGAACTCCATCAGAAAACCTATATACCACTTCATAGGTGATAAAATGTTACACCCCAATGATTTATAAATAAATTTTATATTTAATTCATAAAACACTAAGCCTCTACAAATCATGACTTTGTTATAACGTTGCTAGTAAACATAATTTTTCCACCACAGTGATTTGAATTTTGAAAAACATACACACACATTTCTATTCAGTAAGATATTTTGACTATGATATAATCAAATTAAATTTTTGTGAATAGTAGCTTAACCTTATGAATATTAATGTACTCTTATAAATAGAAATATTGTCCTTATGTAAAGTAACATCAACTATGAATGAATAAATAAAATCTATTCACCTTATAAATGAAGTACACTATTTTATAAATTATTAATTATTTATTTATATTATTATGAGAGATAAATATTTAATTATAATATAAAATTAATAAATTAATTCATTTTAATAAAATGTGTTCTTAAAAATAAATTTTCTTATGATTTTAGAATGATTTAATAAGACCTTAGTTAATTTTTCAGGGTATTATACAAGCTGTTTTGGTTTTAAACTGTATTTTTTGAGTAAATAATGATTCTAATTAAAAAATTAAATTACTCATATTTAAAAATTGATTTTATATAATTGAGAAATTTTTTGGATTCTACATTTTTTAAAATTTATATGGTGATTTGTTTGTATTTTTCTAAAATATTTGAATTTTTAGTGAATAGTGACATAATGTAATTTACCAATAATATATATATATATATTATTGATTAAATACAATATTCCATCCATCATGAATGGTGTAATAAACCATTATTACGAATTCAAATGCACATATTACAATTCTTGTTCACAAAATTCATTATTATTGCTTTTCTTGAGAAAAATAAAAAAACAACGAATAAGATATTCAAAAATCATTCCTCTCCTCAACTACAAAAACACTACCTCACTCCCTCATCTCGTCACTGCTCTCAATCATTGTTCCTTGACTAAATTCTACTAAAATATATGACCATGATCCTCCCTTACTTCCATATTCCCCTGGTCTTAAGGAAGACCAAAAACTATCCCTTAAAGGGGCTCTCTAGAAAAATAATTTCACGAGGTAAATTCTGATTTTCATTTCTTTTATTTCAAGTAACATTCTTTTATTTTTATTTCAACACCTCTTATCATCAAAATGTTATTATAAATCTAGTGCATTAAATTTACTATATTTTTTATGATAATGGAATAATTAATTATCATCTCTCATTTACCTTTCATTTCTACTAGAAATGAAAACACCATCCAAGATGTGTTAATTTATCACATTCGAGGATGACATGTTTTCAATTTCTATTACTATAATCTTTTACGGTAATGTAAGTATTTTTAATGTTTAAACAGACAATAATAAATTTATTATAACTTATTTATGGTTATAGAATCTTTTTTACACATGATATTAATTTATATGAGTTCATTGTGATAAAAAACCACCAACTAACCCAATAAATTATCATTAATGTTTTATATAATGATTCATCCTATCATAAAATAACCAAATGAAATTTACAACCATGTAATATTATGGTAATTAAAAAATAAAATACCACTCATTTTATGGACAACCATTCTCATCTTACATGTTTATCCTTACATGTATATAAGTAAACTGATCATTAATACCATGCAAGAAATCCCACCCAAACAATAAAATTGAGCCTCACAAAACCATCGATAAGGCTATGAATGAACATAATAAGGCTATAATAAATCAATTAAATAAATAATAGGTTCTCGAAATATTAATTAATTAATTTAATTTCATTATTCAAGACACTAATAACATGTTAAGAACACCATCAGACTTAATGTAATGGTTTCATATTTGAACCTCCATTTTCATTCAGGTTACACTTATTCTCTACGTACCTCAAATAAAATATTATTTATTCCAATTTACACCTAATAAATTTTGTTTTAATGTTGTAAATACGTGTACCAACCAGAATCCTACTTTCATTTATAGGGATTTCTATGATTTAAAAAGATATTTAAAAAATGCATCCCGAAATACAAGCTCTATTCGCGGGAATTTCTCAAATTCATACCTAATTTCAAGGGAACTGTATAATATGTTTTTAAGAACCATTATCATTATAAAAATCAGTCGTTTTATTATTAAAATACTATCATACTTCTCATTTGGATTTATGAAAATATTTTTCCAAAATAACTCTTCATTTCAAAGTAAAAGTGTCTTTATCTCAATAATTACTCAATGGTTTTATAAGTGTAACTTCATCTATTTCAAAGCTATTTTTGATTATTATGTATTATTTGGATAATATTTTATGATATAATATACCAAATTTAATTTAATGTTTTATGATTTGTTTTTCTTTGGATGTGCTATCTTAAACCCATTTACCAATTTATTCTAAATAGTTAATGTTTATGATTAATGTTCAGGGAATTCTAATTACATTTCGTATGTTAGTTTCAGTTTCAGTGGATTATTTATTTATATTTATCCAAATTTAATTTTTGGAATGGATTGGAATTATTAAGTGATAGTTGGGGCCTGTTATAGCCCCACAATGCATCGGTAGGTCTCCTAAGACAAACTATGGTCTTAGTAGAATATCTTGAAAAATGGTTATATATTGTCTTGGCATGAGGCCATAATGGTATTGTTATAATGTCTAACATTATGTATTCCATCATTATGAAACTAGTAATTTTATTTTCATGTGGTTATTTGAATAGTAGAATACCCATGACTAGGCACTACTGTGAAATTATTAATTCAACAATTATTCCTTCAATAATGTGTCAATGTTTATTTCTAAACGCACATGTTTTTATTTATTCGCCATTACTATTATTTATGTTTGTAATATCGTCCACCATATTTCTTACCCTTATTGAGATTTGGAGATCACCCCTTTCATATGTTTCATTTTCCCATGAAATGAAAAAATATATTATGAATGAAATGAAAGGATAAACATTGAGTTATGGATGTTGTAAAAAGAATTTCTATATTTTATTCCCTATAATGTTGTATAGTTTAAATTATGTATGTATCTAGTTTTCCAAAACTACTAAAATATTCATTAATTTGGGATATTAATTTCTTGTAATCATTCCAATATATTGAATTAAGGCATCGCCTCTATGAAACTAAGGTCGGATCTTTATAGTTGGTATCAGAAGATGTTTAGTAGAAAAAATAGAAAATAAAATTAAAAAACATATATTAAAGAACAAAACCAGAAGATAAGCATTGAGGATAAACAAACAAGAATGTCCTAGAATTTTGGTAATGAATAAATTAGTTGGATCATTCTATAAAATAAATCCATAACTGGAAACTACAAGTGGATGTGGTTCTTGAAAAAATGTACCATAGAGTAACAACTCTGACAAGGATTTTTGGGATTGACACTGGGTTTCCTGGTAGAGAAAAATGGCCTTACTACGCACTTAGTTTGACACTCCTATGGGATTCACTTAAGATAAATCAAATTTTATTGACAACGCATTATGAAGGACTTAAATGTGAATTTTTCCTCAATGAAATAATGTTTATGATTATTAGATTAGCTATGTAAATGATTTCAATTTATGCTAAGTATTTTTCAACATTGAGATTATACATTATGATTAATATCCAAATACATTGCATTACATTATTTATAAATGGAACCTAGTAAATGAAATTGAAACCAAATTAACATGCATATACCATATTGGTATTTCCATTCTATGAAAGATAAAAATGTTGGATTTGGTTATACAACTAGTATTGAGAAACATATAACTATTCTAGGACAACTGAATCAGGTTATGATAAATAAACTTTCCCATATGAAGCATATGGATCCACAACATGGAAGAGATGTTTCAGATAGATTTATGTTCCAACAACCTCCATAATTTAATATTAATACAAACCTATTCATAGTTGATTAGTGTGTAAGTTCATCAAAAAATATATTTCTCACTTTATGATATAACAAAAGAGATAAGGTTGTTATGGTATTTTATCATCAATCAGGATATGCATATCATCAGCTGTATTTAATTAAAAACACAAATGAGGGGGAAGAAATATAATAAGAAGAATGAAGGTATTTTAAGGAATTATTCTTCGGAAAATACATTTCTTTTGAACAATCGGCTGATATGGAAAGGTATTTTTTGAATCTTAGGAAAAAAGAGGATGAGAATGTTTTAATATATGAAGATAAATTCACAAGGTTATAAAGACACTCCAAAGACTACATATGTAATCTAAGGATCATTATTTATAGATTCATTTATTGATGAAAACTATTTTTTCAAAGGGCTATAGTCTCCCAAATTTTCTCATCATTTGAAGATATAGTCTCATGTGTTATCCAGATGAAAAAATAATTCTCTACATCATTTGATTTTAAGACAAATAAAGATAAGAAGTGGGAGAGTAAAAACTCTTGAAAAATAAATATGGAAAAGGGGAAGGAGGAAAGAGTGTAATTTTTAGCATTTAATGAATTTGGGAAGAGACACCCTTGTACTTTCCTAAAGGGGATGAGTGTTTGTTACATGTGTGGACAAAAAATATCACATATTCCAGAATTTCAAGGGGATTAAAAAATATATAAATGTTGAATGCTAAAATTACAAGGAGGGGGACGTTAAGAAAATGATTTTCCAAGGAATGATGGAAACAGTCCCCAAATAATGTCAAGGGAGAAAGGCCAGGATTATGCAATCACAATTATTGATATTCCCATTCTTAATGATGTGGTGGTGGGTACTTTAATTTTTTCCTCAAACATATCTAATGAAATATTTGATTATGGATCATCACATTCTTTCATAAATTCTATGTTTTCTATGAAAATTAGATATTTCCAATTTTAATTAAAAAGGCATTTTTCAGTTAAAACTCATAAGGGAAGTATCATTACAATAAATATGTTCTAAATAGTCTCTATTTTTGGAATATAAACGAGCTTTTTTTATGATGATTTTATTATCATACCAATGATTGAATTTGATATAATCCTTAGTATGGATTTGATTTCAAACCATGATGTATAAATCTATTGCAATAAAAATTAGGATACAATTTTTTGAGAATGATGTATAATACCTTATCTTTAGAGGAGAGACATTACCATGTGATTTACATATAGATCCACCCCTATATCTCTACTGAATATAATTATAGGGGAATATTAGAACACAATTTCTATGAGTGAGTAATGGAATATTCAAATTAAGGATGTACCTATTGTGAATGAATATATTGATGTTTTTCTGGAGGATTTACCTAGACATATTCCAGAGCAATAAGTAGAGTTCTCTATTGATTTCATTCCTATTTCAAGGATTATATCGAAGACTCCTTATTGAATAGCCAGTTTGGAATTAGTATAACTAAAGATTCAACTTTAGTAATTAAATGATTATGGATTTATTGTCTCTAGTTTCTCTCCATGGGGATCCCTAGGTCTTTTAAAAAAATAGGGTACAACCGTGAAAGCGGCACATGACGCACTGAATAAAATCACATTAAATTACAAGATTTGGGACTTAACCTCGTGACCTACCCCTCACCCCCAAACCCTTACCACCCCACCACCAATGGTGGGGGAAATCTCATGTTCTTTTTGTTAAGATGAAATTTGGATATATGAGGATGTGAATTGAAAATAGGGTGATCAATGCTATAACAATAAAGAACAAGTATACCCTTACTCACATTGATTATTTATTTGATCAACTTCATAGAGCCCAATAATTTTTGAATATTTACATTCTATTGGGATATTATTAGTGGTATTTGAGGAAGAAATATATCATAATGACTTCATTTAAAACTAGGAATTTTCATTATAAGATAATAGTAATTCCATATGGACTGAATAATGAACCCAAAGTTTTATGTATATAATGAATAGGGTTTTAAAGGAATATCTTGATGACTTTTTTGTGGAACTTATTTATGATATCATGGTATACCAAAAAGGATAAAAAGATCATGAAATAACTTGTGAATTATTATGAAGACTCTTAGAAGAAATGAATTATAGGGGATGTTTAGAAAGTGTAAATTTTGGAATCCATTGGTTTATTTTCTGGGATATAATGTCTCTACGTATGTAATATCCATTGAACCTGTAAAGACAACGGTTGTTCAAGAATTTACAATATGAATGAACATAATCGAGGAATGTAGTTGTATTGGTTTAGTAGGTTATTATCGGTGTTTTGTTCAAAACACTGCCCATTAAGCCACCCTGTTAACCAAGATTACTCGTAAAAGGGTTTAGTTTGTTTGGACAAAATAATGTACTGAATGTTTTGAATAATTAAAGAGGTGATTAGTGAATTTTACAATCCTAACTCTACTATCGGGGGATGATGGGTTTGCGTTCTATAGTGATGGATCAAATAAAGAAAATGATTATGTCCATATGTAGAATGATAAGTGTTATTGCATATGCATCAAGGCAGTTACAAATTCATGAACAAACCTATCATACCCATGGTCTTGAGTTATCTATTGTGAACTTTTCTATAAAAACATGGATACGTTATTTCTATGGTGAAAGATGTGAGATATATATGAATCATTAGAGTCTGAAATATATATTCTCATAGAAAAAACATAACATGAGGTAAAGGCTGTTTCCCAAGCTACTGGAAGATTATATTTGTTCTATACACTGCCACCTAGGAAAGGAAAATAATGTGGTAGAATTAGTATGCAGGAAGGATCATGGATCCATAAAATAATGAGGATTGAAATGGGTCTTGGATTTATGGATCTTGTAAATATGGGTGTGGTAATTAACAAAGAATGTGAAACATCATTAGTTTTTCAATTGGTTTCCCAACCATCTTTACTTGGAAGGATTAGATGCTCTTAGATTAAGGATGATAACCATTAAAAGAAAATTAATGTTGTAAAATATGGGAAGTTGGATGACTTCTAGTGTGATGATAGAATTATGAAGCCTGGGAAGTGGCTATGCATTAAATCTATACATGAGCTGAAAAGGGAGTTATTAGATTATTCCCATAGGTTGAATTTCATTATAATCCCCAGTAGTACTAAAATTTATGGAAATTTGAAGGAACATTTCTGGTGGAACAACACAAAGAAAGAAAATAATGATTATGTATCAATATGTTTAGTCTATCAACAACTAAAGGATGAACGACAACATCAAAGAGGATTAATGAAACCTATAACTATTCCTTCATGGAAATGGGATGAAATATCCACAGATTTTGTCACTGGATTTCCCAAAACTCTATGAAATAATGGTGCAATATGCGTAATTGGGGATATACAAATGAAATCTACACATTTCCTCCCTATATGGGACGATTTGACACTAAATATCCTTTAATGAATCTATATTAATAAATTTGTGAGTCTTCATGGAGAACGTCTCTCGATTGTGTCTTTTTGTGATCCCTGATTTATATCCAACTTTTGGATAGGTCATCAGAAATCTTTGGATACTGAGCTTTGTTTGAGTACTTCTTATCACTCACAAACTAGCAGGCAATCAGAAAGGACGATATGAAATTAGAATATATCTTGAGAACATAATCAATTGTTTTTAAAGTTATGTGGGATCATTATATACCTTTAGTGGAGTTTTCTAAAAAAATTATTTTACCTTATAGAATATAAATGGAACCAAATGAAGCATTATATGAAAAGAGATGCCGTACATCCACATGTTAGGATGAAGTTGCTGAAAGGATTCATTTGGGTCCAGTGCCTGTGGAGAAAACAACAGTGAAGTAAAAGACTATTCAAAACTATATCAAAGTAACTCAATGAAGCGAAAAGTGTTATACTGATAATTGAAGGAAGGCTTAATAATTTCATGTTAGAGATTCTGTCTTCGTGAAAGTATCTCCATGGAAGGGTGTTATATGATTTTGGGAGAAAGGAAAATTGAATCCAAGGTACATTAGACATTTTAAAATCCTAGAGATAGTTGGTGTTGTTTTATATCATTTGTCTATGATAACTAGCCTCTCTAATGTACACAATGTGTACTATGTCTAATTGTTGATAAAATACATGCTAGACCAAATTCTTGTCCTAACTTCTGAAGGTATATAATTGTAACCTAACCTATATTACTATAAAGAGCCTATCTGGATTCTAGACAATAAGTAATTGGTGTTGAGGAATCATATGAAATAACTGGTAAATGTATTTTGTAATAATCATTGAATTGAAGAAGAAACAAGTGAGCCTAAGGATCTTATGATGAATAACTTCCCAAATCTTCTTGTGAGGTAACATTATTGTAATTTCAAGGATGAAATGTTTGTATGGGGAGAATTTAACACCCCATGAATTTATAAATAAATTTAATATTGAATACATTAAAAACTAAGCCTCTAAGAACACCATTTTGTTAAAACCAAGCTAATAAATATAAATTTTCCAACTCTATGATTTGAATTTTGAAAAACAGGCATACAAGGTTGTGTTCAGTAAGATATTTGGAGTCTAATAGAATCAACATATTTTTTTGTGAATAAAAACATATTCTTATGAATAGTAATGTACCCTTATGAATGTTGATATGTCCCTTATTAATTGTAACCTCACCCAATAATGTATAAATAAAATTTAGGCACCTTATAAATGAAGTAGAATAATATATAAATTAGCTATAAAGTATTCATATTTTTATGAGTGATAAATGTTTAATTATAAATTTAATCTAATAATTTGATTAATTTTCATAAAATGGGTTTTCTAAATTGATATTTTATTGTCTTATGATTTTAGAATAATTTAATTAGACATCAGTTAATATTTCCGGGTATTATAAAAGCTATTTTGGTTTTAATACTGTATTTTACGAGTAAATAATAATTTTATTTAAAAATTAATTAGCTGTTGTTTAGAAAATTATTTTGATAAAATAGTGTCTATTTTTGGATTATACACATCGAAAAATGGATATTGTTTTTATTGGAATTTTATAAAATATTTGGATTTTTAGTGATTAGTGGAATATGGTAATTTACAGTATATACACATTATAGGTTAAATAAATTATTCCTTGCATTATGAATGCTGTAAGAAACCATTAGTTCAAAATAGCATGCAAATTTTACTATTCCACATCACACTAATCAATACTATTGCTTGTCTTGAGAAAAATAAAAATATAATTAATAATATATTCCAAAATCACTCCTCTCCTCCATTAAACACCCTCCTCACTCCATCTTCTCATCAGTCATCTAAATCCTTGTGACTTGTCTAAATTATCCTCAAATATCCTCCCAATCTCTCACCCCCATGTCCTCCAACCCTTGGTCTCATAAAATGTCCAAAACGTCTCCCCTAAAGAGGCTCATAAGTAAGATAACTTCAAAAAGTAAATTGCCCTTTTTATTTTTTTATTTCGAGTTCTATTATTCTATTTTTATTTCCTCACCTCCTTTTATAAAAATGTTATGATATCTCCAATACCATAAATATACTATAATTTCATTATGATCATGTAATTATTCATCATGATCTCTCTTTTCCCTTTCTTTTATACATGAAATGAAAACACCATCCAAGATGTGTTAATTTGTCACATTCAAAGATAATGGGTTTCCAATTCTTATTTTGATATTCAATCATTATCATGAAACAATGTTTATGGTTTATAATGTCAATAATATATTTATTTTAACTTATTTATAATTATAGAATCTTTTTTCACACATAATATTAATTTATATATTTGTTTTTTGTGATCAATACCTGCCAATTAACCCAAAAAAAAGTCATTAATGATTTATATAATGTTTCAACTTCACTCCCAATAACCAAATGAATTTTATAACCATGTAATCTTTTAAATGTTAAAAATTAATACAAAACTTCTATTATAGACAAAAATTATATTCTTATATATTTATCATTAAATGTATAGGTTAACTAGTCATGAATACCATGGAAGAAAATGCTCCCATATAATAAAACTGAACATCTTAATCCCATCAAGAAGGCCATGAATGAACATAAAAAGGATATAAAAAATAAATTACATAGAGAATATATTCATTTCATATTAAATAATGAAATTAATTTGGTTATCTAGGACACTAAGATCAAGTGAAGAAGACCATCAGATTAAAGGTAAGGGTTTTCTACCTGACCCTCCATTTCCATTCGGGTTACTCTTATTCCCTAGTTACCTATATTAAATTCTTATTTATTCATATGTACACCAAAATAATTATGTTTGAATATTCTATATATGTGCACCAACAATAATCCTACTTTTATTTAGGGGGATTTATATTTTTAAGAAGTATATTTTAAAAAATTCATCCTGAAATACAAGCTCGATTCAAGGGAAATTTTCAAATTAATTCTTATTATCACGGGCACAATATAATATATTTTTAGAAACCATTATATTGCTAAAATAATTCATTTTATTGGGAAAATTATATCTTTCATCATTTCATGTTTTATGTAATAATTATTTTTAAAATAAATCTACTTTTCAAAGTAAAAAAGTATTTATCTCACGAATTACTCAATGGTTTTATAAGAGTATCTCCATATATATCAAAATTCTTATTGATTATTATATATTATTGGAATTAATATTTTAATGATACCATCTACCATATTTAATTGAATGTATTATGGTTAGTTTGATGGTTGATGTGCTATCTTAAAACCAGTCACTAATTTACTCTGATTTGTTAGTGTTTATGCTTAATGTTTGGGGAACTTTATTTTCATTTAATATGTTAGTTTCAATTTGAATTTATATGTTGTTTATGTTTATCCACATTCATATGAGGAATTTATTATAATTAGTAAGTGATAGGTCGGTCCCATTATAGCCCCTTGATACATTGGTATGTCTCATGAGACAAACTACGTTCTTCGCACAAGGCCTTGATAAAATGGTTATTTATGGTCTTGGCACGAGGACTTAATGGTACAGTTATGTTGTCTGACATTATACATTACCTAATTATGAAATGAGTAATTGAATGTTCATGTGGTTATTTTACTAGTTTAATACCCATGATTGTGCTTTAATATGGAGTCATTTATTTATCTCTTATTCATGCTATAATGTGTTCTAATTTATTTTTAAATGCATGTGTTTCTATTTATTCACCTTGCCTAATGTTTATGATTGTGATATCCTAGACTATATTGCTTACCCTTACTATGAAATTAACATCACCCATTTCATATGTTTTATTTTCCTAGGACATGAAGAGGTATATTATAAATGACATGAAAGGATTACCTAGGAGTTATGGATGTTTTTAATGGAATTTCTATATGTTATTTTCCTTAAAGTTGTAATTTAGAACTTATGTATGTATTTGTTTTTCCAAAACAACTAAATTATTAATTACATTGGGATTTGAATTTCTTGTATTCATGCAAATGTAATGAATTAAGGCACCAACTCCAAGCAACTGTAGGATCGAAATATCAATGTAGATGCTCAATATACAAGAGGGGGGGGGGGGGGTGAATTGTATACTTTAAAAATTCCTTTGGAACCTTTATAGTTAGTTATGGATAACTATGTTTTCCTTAAACATGGAAAATATAGGTTTAACAAAGTTAAACTTAAGAAAATTCACAACACCTCTAATCACCAACTAGAGAGTTGGAACTAACGTTTAAAATATTAGATTCTACCTTAAAGTATATAGAATCTTAAACTAATCAGAGTACAACTGTAAGGAAATACAAGAAGGTTATACTTTCCTTACAATACAATATGGAGCGAAAAAACAAGTAGTAAAACTACAAGTAACAAGATATGAATCTTTTAACCCAAAGGGAAGGGTGTCCAACAACCTTGGATAAAGGTCCCTTGATTTATACTTTCAGGAAAGTATGTCTTACCCACACCAGGGTAAGCCCATGATACGAAGATCGGAATCTCAGTCTTGCTATCCTCACAAGCCCTCAACTTCAATGTAGTTTGAACCTCTGTCCTCCTCAGTAAGGAAGCCATTGAACTTGAAGGTAGTCGGAACCTCTATCTTCCTATCCCCAGAAGTCCTCAAATGTAATCACCAACATCTGGAGTCGTACAAAGCAATCTGAACGAGTGGTTCAGTACGCACAAGGCATGAAAAGATTCTCTCTCTAGAAATCACCTTAATAGCGTGTGTTCTCTAGATCGATCAACTTATTCATTTCTATTTTTATTTATTTCAAATGAGCTCTTATTTAGAGGAAACCTTCCAACGGTCGGCTCCCTCTTCCAACAGTCATATTTTCCATGAAATTCGGAGGGACCTGTACACGTGTAACTTAACCAATGGTTAATTAGAAAAAGAATAGATGACATCATTTTATAACAAACTATGTATAACTGAATGTACAACATCGTTTTGAAATGAAGCATATGTAAGTAAAATCTAATCAATATTTCGGAGTGTAAGAAAGATAAAAGTTCAGAGTCTAACCAAAATGAAGTTCGAAGTCTATGTTTAGAAATATTCAGAATCTGTTTTATAGGAATTTGGAGTCTAGTTTCACCAGAGATCAGATTCTGATCTTACAGAACTCAGAGTCGAACCACTTAAGAGTTCGGAGTCGAACTACTTATGAGTTCGGAGTCGAACTACTTAAGAGTTTGGAGTCAAACTACATAAGAGTTTGGAGTCGAACATCTTCAGTGTTTGAAGTTGAACTGCTTCAGAGTTCGGAGTCGAACTGCTTGAGAGTTCAGAGTCGATCTACTTAAGAGTTCGGAGTCAAACTACTTAAGAGATCAGAGTCGAACTTCTTCAGAGTTTGGAATCGAACTGCTTGAGAGTTCGGAGTCAAACTACTTAAGAGTTCAGAGTCTAACTACTTCAGAGTTCGAAGTCAAACTACTTAAGAGTTCGGAGTCTAGAATTAGGATTAAAACTCCATTACATATCACATCCAGAATTCAGATCCTAAAAACAGAATGCTCCAAATCTTTTCATTATATGGCTCCAGAAATTTGGTTATGAATCCGGTTTTTTATTTTACGAATAATATTGTTATGTATGAGAAAATCTAGGTTAAGGTAAATTTCCTTAAAGAAGTAAATTTTCCATAAGGGGGTAAAAATAATATTTACTTAAGTATAAGGTGTTTGTGATTTTCAAAACAAGAAGGAATGGAAAAATCATAAGGAAAACCTTATTGACTCATCAGTAATCGTGGTCATGTCTCTACAGTTGGAATCACAAAAAGTTTAGTAGAAAAATTAGAAACATGATTTAGAAAATGTAGGTTAGGGAAAAAACCTTAAGATATAATTTGAGGATAATCCTAGATGAACATCTTAGAATTTTGGTATGGAATATATTATGTGGATATTTTTAGAAAATATATATTTTTATGGATACTACATGTGGACGTGGTTCTTTCACAAAAGTACCCAGTAGTAACAACTCCGATAAGGAGTTTCAGGCTTGACCTAGGGTATCCTGGTACACAACAACAAACCTTACTGCACTCCTCATTTGACACACCTGGGTGATATGATTAGGATAATTCAAGTTTTATTAAAAAGCCATTATATATGATTTAAATGTTAATTTTTTCCTTAATTAAGCTGCGTTTGTAATTATGAGATTAGCTATGTATAGTATTTCAATTTCTGCTAAGTATGTTTCTACATTGAGATTATACATTATGATTCATAACCTAATATACTATATTCCATTATTTTTAAATTATGCCTAGTGCAAGGAATGGAAACTGCAAGAACATTTTTATCACATGTAGGGATTTCCCTCTGATGAATGATAATGTTGTCGGATCTGGTTCTTCAACTAGGGATGAGTAACTTATAACTATACTAAGACAACTGAATTAGGTTTTGAACAATAACCTTACCTGTATGGAGCATCTTGATCCAAAATATGGAGAAGCTATGTTAGATTTCTTTATGAGACAAGAGACAACATCATTTAATGAGACTATAAGTCCATTTGTGGTGGAGTAGTGTACAAGTTCATTAGAGATGATATTTCATTCTTTGGAATGTAACAAAAGAATGAATGTTTTTATGTTAGTTTATCGTCTATCAGGATATGAAGATCCGTGGTGGTATTTATTTTAAAACATAAAGGAGGTGGAAGAAACAGATGAAATGGAATAGATGTATTTTAAAGAAATTTACTTAAATAAACTTCCCTTGTGATCAATTTCAGGATATAAAATGAAAACTTCTAAATATAAGGAAACAAATGGATGAAAATGTTTCAATGTATAAAACAAAGATCTAAAAGTTAGAAAGACATGTTGAAGACTACATACATAATCCATGTAGAATAGTTGATTCTTTAATGGCATAAAACCATTTCTCCTAAGGGCTCTAGTCTCCCAAGGATTCTCGTAATATGAAGATATAGTCTCATGTGCTATTAAGATGGAAAAACAATTCCCTAAGTAAAATAATTTTAATGGAAAACAATAGAATAATTGGGATTGAAAAAACTCTGGAAAAGTAAATTAGAAAATTGGTGATAAGGGAAGAGTTAAAATTCCATCTGGTGATAATTGCGAGAAGAGACACCCTGGTACTTTCCAAATGGTGAAGGGTGTTTTTTAAAAGTGTGGAAAAAAGGACACCTATCCTGGGATTTTAAGTGGAATAAAGAAGAGACCAATGTTGAATGCTACATTTTCAAGGATAAGGGACATTATGAAAATGATTTTCCTAGGAGTCAAGGATACATTACAAAAAGAAGGAAAATTGAGAAAGACCAAGATAATTCCATCACAATTGCTAATGTTTAAGTTCCTAATGATGTGGTAGAAAGTACATTAATTGTTCTTCAAACTTATACAATGATTTATTTGATTCTGGATCATTGTATTCTTTCATATATTCCTATTTTTTCAAAAAATTGGATATTTACAATTTTATTTAATAAGGGAGTCATCAGTTAAAACTCGAAAGGGAAGTACCATTGCATCAAAGATGTGTCAGGTAGTCCACATTATGGAATATAAACATTCTTTACCTACTGATTTTATTATCATACACATGATTTTATTTGATATAATCATTGGTATGTGTTGGATTTTGAATCATGTTGCAAAAATATATTGTAATAAAAAAGAGAGTATATTTTTTGAGAATGGTGTAGAATCCCTTATCATTATAGAAGAAATGTCTGCATCTAATTTGTATCTAGATCCCCCCCAGTAGCTCTACTGAATGAAATTATTGGGAGGATGAGAATTCAATATCTTTTAGTGAGGAAAGGAATACTCAAATTGAGGATGTAACTATTGTGAAAGAATATATTGATATTTTTCTAGAGGATTTACCTAGACATCCTCTCGAGCAATAATTTGAGTTCTCTATTGATTTATGTCGTAGTTCAAGGCCTATATCAATGAATCCTTATAGAATGGAAAATTTGTATTTAGTATAAATACACAAAAAACTATAGGATTTTATTAATAACGGATTTATTCACCCAAGTGTCTCTCTATGGGGATCCCCTATTCTTTTTGTTAAGAACAAATATGGATCAATGAGGTTGTGCATTGACTACAAGGAGATAATATCTATAACAATAAAGAACAAGTATCCCCTAAATTTCATTGATGATTTATTTGATCATATTTATGGAGCCCAATATTATTTGAAGACTGACCTTTGATCTTGATATCATCAGTTGTGTGTGGGGAAGTAAGACATTCAAAAGATAGCATTTCAAACAATGTATGGGCATTATGAGTTTATATAATTGCGTTTTGGTCTGACTAATGCACCCTCTATTTGCAAGGATCAAATGGATAGGGGTTTCAATGAATAACTTCAAGACTTTGTTGTGGTATTTATTGATGATATCTTGGAATACTTCAAAAGCTACAAATATCATGAAAATCACTTGCTCTTTATTCTAAAGACTCTTAGATGAAAAAAATATATGTGAAGTTTATAAAATGTGAATTTTGGATTCAAATTATTTTCTTTTCATGGTGATATTATCTATATTAATGGAATATATATTGATCTTATGAAGACAAGTGTTGTTCAAGAATTTCCAACACCAACGAACACAAATGAGGTACAAATTGTTATAGGATTAGTATTCTATTATTAGAATTTCGTTCAGCAATTACCCTATTTAGCCAACTCGTTAACCAAGATCATTCATAAAGGGGTTATGTTTATATGAAAAAACGAAAGTGAGGAATGGTTTGATGAATTAAATAGGTGAATTTTTAATCCTCCAATTCAAACTCTACTGTCGGGAAATGATGGGTTTGTGATCTATAGTGATGCATCAAATAATGTACTTGGTTGTTTCATTATGAAGAATGCTAAGGGTTATTGAATATGCTTCAGGGTAGTAAAATATTAATGAAAAAAACGTTATTATTCATGATATATGGTTAGATGTTGTGATATTTGCTAAAAAAATGTGGATGAACTATCAATATGTTGAACGATGTGATATATATGCAGATCACAAGATTCTAAAATATATCTTCTCATAGAAAGAACTCATCATGAGGCAATAGAGATGCATCCAGCTACTCAAGGATTGTTATTATTTTATACACTACCACCCTAGAAAGGCATATAAGGTGGTAGATTCATTATGATATATGGATCATGGATCCATAAAAAATGTAGATTGAAAGGAATCCTATGTTTATGGATCTATAAAGATAGAAATGGGAATTATCAGAAATGTATAGAATCATTACTTTTTCATTTGGTTTCCAACCATCAATATTAGAATGGATTAAAATCTCTCAGCCTGATGATGAGAACCTTCAACATATTATTAATGCTATAAAAGATGGATAATTTGATAACTTCATGTGCGGTATAAATTTTTGAAATCTGGGAAGAGGATATGTGTTCCCTCTATACTGGAGTCGAAAATGGAGTTTTTGGATGACCCACATGTCTCTAATTTCACTATACTCCCTGGTAGTACTAAAATTTATATATATTTGAATGAAAATTTCTGGTGGGACAACATGATGTGTGAAATTGTTTATTATGTATCAAGATGTTTACTCTGTCAACAAGTAAAGGCTGAATGACAACATCCTAGATGATTCATGCAACATCTACCTATTCCAACTTGGAAATGGGCTGACATCACTATAGATTTTGTCACTAATTCTCCCAAAAATTCAAGAAAGAATGATGCAATATGGGTAATTGTGGATCAACCTACAAAATCTCGACATTTCCTCTCTATAAGGGAGGATTTTCCACTAGATCACCTTGCGCGGCTCTATATCAATGATGTTTTGGGAATTCATGGAGAACCCCTCTCAATTTTTTATAATTTTTATCCATGATTTACATCAAAATTATTCATAGGTATTCAGAATTATTTGGATATTGATCTTTGTTTAAGTACTTCTTATCACCCACAAACTATCGAGAAATCTGAAAAGAGGATCAAAACATTTGAAGACATGTTGAGATCATGATCACTTGATTTTAATGGTATGTTGGATCATTATTTACCTTTTGTGGTGTTTTACAACAATATTAGTTTCTATTCTAGCATTCAAATGGCACTATATAAAGCTTAGTATAGAAAAAGATGTTGTACACCAACATGTTGGGATGATGTTGGTGAAAGGAAGCTTTTGTGTCCCGATATTGTGGAGGAAGCAACATCAAATATAAAGACTATTCAAACGCGTATAAAATCATATCAAAAAAGGGAAAATAGTTATATTGATAATCGAAGTAAGGGTTCAAAATTTCAAATTGAAGATCATTTCTTCTTAAAGGTATCTCTATATAAGTGTGTTATATGATTTGGGAAGAAAGGGGAACTGAACCCTAGGTACATTGGAAGTATTTAAATCCTATAGGGAATGGATCTGTTACATATTATTTTGGACATACCACCTAGCTTTTCTAAAGTACATAATGAGTTACATGTCTCGTTGTTGAGAAAGTACATTCCACACCAAATGCATGTCCCCACTTATGAAGGTATAGAATTGGAACCTGAACTATCGTACTATGAATACCCAGTTCAGATTCTATACAATAAGGAACTAGTGTTGAGGAATGGGACAACATGATAAATAAAGTTACATTGGAAAAAGAATAAAAATGAAGAAGCAACATGGGAGCCCGGGGAACATATGATGATGAACTAACCAAATCTTTTTTTGAGGTTACATTTTGGTAATTATGAGGATGAAATTTTTGTGGGGGGGGGAGAGATATTGTAACACACCAAGGATTTATAAATTAATTTAGTATTGAATTCATGAAACACTAAGTATCTACAAAACATCGCTATGAAATAACCTATCCAGTAAATATAAAATTTCATCCTCTCTGATTTGAATTTAAAAAAACTTACATACATGGTAGAGTATTGTAGGATATTTGGAGATTGATTTAATCAACATTGTTTTTTGTGAATAGTGACATTCCCTTAGGAATAGTAATTTATCATTATGAATAGTAACCTCACCCATGAATGTATAAATAATATTTCTTCACCTTATAAATGAGGTGTAATATTTTATAAATTATTAATATATATTCCTATATTTTTGAATGATAAATATTTATTGAAAATTTTCAATTAATAACATACCTTATTTTCACAAAACTGGTTCCTAATTAAATATTTTATTCTCTTATGATTTTATAATTATTAAATAGTACATTTGTTAATTTTTTAGGTTATTATAAAATGAAGTTTCGGTTTTAAAACTGTATTTTTCTAGTAAATAATTATTTTAATTAAAAATTAATTTTCTCATATTTATATAATTATTTTGATATAATGGAGTCAATTTTTGTATTTTAAATATTGAAAAATGTCTAGGTTGAATTGTTTATTTTTTTTTAAAATATTAGAATTTTTAGCGAATAATGAAATACAGTAATTTACCAAATATATCCATTATAGGTTTAATACACAATTCCATGCACCATATATGATGTAAGAAACCATTAGTACAAACTCACATGAATATATTACTATTTATTATGAAAAGATTCAATAGTATTTATTTTCTTGAGAAAAATAATAAAATAATGATTAAGATATTAAAAACCCACACATCTCTTCCATTATAACCCCCCTCTCCCTCTTCTCTGAACTCCAGTCAATCCTTGTTCCATGACTATTTTTTACTCAAATAACCTCCAAATCCCCTCCCTCACATCCATAATCCCTTGGTCTCATCAAAATACCAATCCTCTCTCATAAAGATGTTCTCAAGGAAGATAACTTCAAGAGAAAAATTCCAATTTTCATTTCATTTATTTTGAGTTCTTTCCTTTTTTTTCTTTCCTCAAATAATTTTATCTAAATGTTCTGATAACACCAGTACCTTACATGTAATCAAGTTTTTTTATTATAATAGTATACTTCGTCATAATATCTCATTTCTTATTCTTATATACTATAAATGAAATCATTATCTAATATATGTTAATTTATCACATTCATGGATGATGAGTTTTTGATTTATATTACCATCTTAAATTTTAGTTGTGAAACCATTTTAATGATTTAATAAAACTATAATATATTTAGTATAACATTTTTTGGGTTTTTTAAATTTTTAACATAGGATATTAACTTATAAGAGGTTGTTGTGATCAAAAACCACAAATTAACCCAAACAATTATCATTAAAATTTTATATAAGGTTTTATCTTCACTTCCAATAAAAAATTTAAGTTTATAACCATGTAATATTATAGAAGATAAAAAATAATAAAAATTCTATTCAGGAAAACCATTCTCGTTTTACATGTTTATCCTTACTTGAATATACGTAAATCAGTCATGAATTACAAGGAAGAAACACTACCAAACAATAAAATTGAACTTTATTAACCCAATGAGAAGTCCATGATAGAAAATAACAAGAATATAATGAATAAATTTAAAAAATAAGATGTTAAACATTAATTAATTAATTTAATTCATTATCCACAACACTAAGATCATGGTTATAACACCATCGGACTTAAGGAAAGGATTTTATAATCAATCTCCCATTTTCATTCATGAAACTCATATTCTCTAATTACCTTAATTAAAGTCTTATTTATTCATATGTAAAACTCATTAATTATTTTTGAATGTTTTATATATGTATACAAATGGAAATAATACATTCATTTATGGGTAGTTATATGTTTTAAAATGATATTTCAGAAATTATTCTTGAAATACAAGCCCAATTCAATGGAAGTTCACAAATTCTATCCAAGATTCACGAGAACTCTATAATCAGTTTTTAGAAAACATAATCATTCTAAAATAACTCATTTTATTTTGAAAAAAAATTCTTAATTCACTTCTGGTTTTATAAAAATATCATTCCAAAAGAACTCTACTTTTCAATGTAAAAGAGTATTAATCTCAAGAATTACTCGATTAATTTTTAAGAATATCTTCATCAATCTCATCACATTTATTAATTATTATGTACTATCAGGATTAATATTAATTGATATAATTTTCCATATTTAATTTAAAGGTTTATTATTATTTTTACTGTGGATATGCTATCTTAAAACCATTCACCAATTTACTCTGAATGGTTACTGTTTATCATTAATGTTCTGGGAAAGTTATCTACATTTCATATGTTTGTTTCAACATGTATGTATATATTGTTTATGATTATCCACATTCATATGAGGAATGAATTGGAGTTAGTATGTGAAATTTGGGGACCCCTATATCCCCTCGATGATTAGGTAGGATTCAGGAGACAAACTATAATCATGGAACGAGGCCTTAACAAAATGGTAATTCCTGGATTTGGCATGAGGCCTTGATAGTAAGGTTATGATATCTGGCATTATGCATTCCCACATTATGAAACTAGGAAATTAATGTTATTGTGGTTATTTGACTAGGATAATACCCATGATTATGATTTATTATGGCATTATTTATTCATCTCTTTTTCCAACCATAATGTTTTCAAGTTTATTTTTAAAGGCATGTGTTTTTAGTTATTCACTATGCCTAATTTTTATTTTTATCATATCTTATGATGTATTACATACCCTTACTGAGCATTTGATATCATCCCTTTATATGTTTAATTTTAATAAGAAATGAATTGGTATATTATAAATGACATAAAAAAGATAACCATGTAGTTATAGATGCTCTCAAATGAATTTTTATATTGTGTTTCTTTTTAAATTTGTAATGTTGACCTTATGTATGTATCTGGTTTTCCAAAACTACAAAAATATTCATTCCATCGAGAAACAAATTTCTTATAATTGTGACAATGTAATTAATTAAGGAAATTGCTCCTGGAAACTAGGTATGGGTCATTATATACATGACATGTGGTTCTAGATGAAAAAATTTGTAATCAGGTAACCAATCCTAAAATATAATTAAAAATGAGAATTACGTCATATTTTTTTTAATTCCATTTATTGGTACTAAAAAACATCCAAATATTATTTTTAAAATATTTTCACATATTATTGTTAATTCTTGAGCATCATTTACTAAATAAAAATTTATAATTGGTTCACACATAGACCCAATGGTCTGTAATTCATTGAACATAAGACAACCACTTTTATACACCTTCCAGTAGTTCATTATCACACTTCATTGATACCACATACCCTATTATTTTATAAAATTCAAAAAACCAAATATTGTAGCTATAAATTTTGATAATTCAATGAAGAAGGTCATGTTTTTTTCAACTATCATACCATGGTAGTGATTTGAGGAGAATATGAGAAGAACAAGGATGATCAGGAAGAGAAAACATTTAAGGTAAATTTTTTTACTAGAGGGGAAAGTATCTTACCATCATTTCTTGGTAATAGAGTCACAAATGATAAATAATGGAATGAAATTTATGTAAAATTAACTATTATAAGAAATTTTAATAAGTAGATAAACTTATAGGTCCATGCATTTAGATAAAAAAAATTATAACCAAAATAAATTACCTATAAATGAAAAATAATAGATAATATCAAATATGAAAAGATGTAATTCCCCAACCCAAAAAAACCCATACATGGTGCATTATTTTATTTTAATGGCATGATTGCAAGGAATCATATCTAGAATTACTGATTAGTTTAGTAGTCTTGAAGTAAATAGATACATACATGGAACCCATTTTACATATAGAAAATATTAAAAATATGCAGTATGTTACCAAAGTTAATAAATTGAATCCTTGAAAACTCAATAAATGATCTATTCTTTATAACCATGGAAAGAAAAAAGAAATTAAAGAGGGGAGTAAAAAGCTCAATAAAGGTTACATATAGAGAAATCATGAAATTGTAATGATTGAATCCTAATAAATAAGAGATAATCAATATGGTTTGTTAAATAATTTAAAAACATACACCATTAATAAACAAAGAATGAAAGTGCATCTATAAATTTTTTCATAGTGAAGTCCTCCTGGAAAGTAATAACCAAATAATGAATAAAGAGAATTATTATTATTTGTATGTCATTTATCTAGAACATGAACCATCATACCGTCAAAATGGTTAATGTCTGTGAGTAGAAACCAGTCTTATTATGTTTTGGTAACAAACTCGAAGGGTTTGTAACCAACTAGTTTGTCTCGTGAGACCCATTGATGCATCGTGGGGATATAAAAGATCCTTATCATCACTACAATTCAAAATATTTCTTATAAAATTTTTTAATTCTAGGACAATATTCCTTAACAATTTTTCATTGAGTATAGGGTATAGATTCATCAATATTTCCCTAGATAAAATAAAATTCAAAATAAACACCCTATGTAATAGGGTAAACAAATATAATAATTGTCATATCCATTATAAAAGAAAATTTATATTTAGTTGGAAAGTATTTTTAAATGAAAAATTATCTCAAAGGGGTAGTAGATACACCACATAAAAAATATTGTGTTTACAATACAATGTACATCTCAATGAAATAGAAATTGAGATGAAGTCCCTTACCACATTGTAACCAATCGAATCGCTTGACAAAAAATTAATAATCATAAAAAGAATCATTAAATAACATGAATATAAAGATAATCATGATATTATATTTCAAATTTTAGTATACATACAACACATATAGGAAATAATTGGGGGAAAAGGAAATCTGAGGGAAATAATAGTGAGATTTGAAACCCCTAACCTAAAGTCCCGCGTACTTACGTCACTTTTTCAACTCCTAAATAAAAAAAATATTTCTATTAAAATAATGATCCAGAAGTTATTTATTTTAATTTAATAAATAATATTATCAATTATAATAATTTTATTATATTTTCTAATTTCGATTGATGAAATTGAAGGGTTTTTATATGATATTTTACATAAAAATTCCCTACCACGCACCCATTTCACTATTTTATTAAATGTAATTTATACATTAGTTTAATTATGTAAAAAAACATACTATAATAGTAATTAAATATTTATATATTATATATATTATTTATTATACATCCATTAAGGTGGTAATAAGAATTATTTTTGACATGTCTCCATAGGCAGTTAACAAACCATTAACGAGATGTTGTTATAGGAGATGGAGTGAAAAAATTATACATATGTCATATATATTATATATTTAGTATGATAACATAAATAATATAATTTTAAAGTTCTACATAAACAATTTATATAGTATAGGTTTTTGAAAGGAAAAGGAAATAAAGAAGGATAAGAAGAAAAATGGGAGGAGTTAATAGAGACTTACTCTTTCCTCAGTGTGAATTCTTGTGCACAACCCTATAACTCCCATGGGGATTACAGTTAGATGACTAAAAACGTACCTTGGTATTCTAATAGGATTAATAGGGAGTATTTTCATAGTTATTTGTCTTTGTAAAGGATGGAATGAGTGGTTTCCCAATGGAAGAGAGTGGAGTTATTTATATTTGAGAAGAAAGGTATGTTATGAATTACTCCTATTATTAAAATATAATAAATATAATATAGGGTTTCAGATTTTCAAATGGTCTATAAATCATAAGCCATAGCACATTCGACCTAATATTTTTATTTTGGTCTTTTTTTAATAATTTTTTTGATTTTTAAATATTTTAATTTAGTATTATAATAAAAAAATTATTCTTTTCAAATGAAAGAATATTCTTATCTTTAAATTTTAAAAAATAAAAACAAAGTTTAAAATTATAATCCAAATTTTATTATATCTTAGAATTATTTTATAAATATAGGGAATTCATGAATTTTCCTAAAAATATAAATTTGAATTTATTTTATTATTTTGAATATAATTAATTTCATTTATTCATCAAGTAAATTAATATTGAATCATCTATGTGAAAGCCATTATGGTAATTATTTGTATTCTAACATATAAAAATAAAAATTCATGAGAAATAAAAATTCGATTTTCTTTCAATACACTATATATTTCCATAAACCACTTCAGTAAAACCATAAATAAAAATGTTATACAAACTATCGTTTATAGTGTGAACATGTTGACATACTTTTATATAAAATTATCTAATGGTCTAAATGTGATTCATGTGGGTCCAAAGTATACCTAAATTGAATAAAAAATAGTTAATTTTTGATTCATATAGATTGAAAGTGTTTTATTAAAAATATGCGTCATTTAATAATTCGTATAATTGTAATTATAAAAATTTTATTTATTTTTGTTATGCTTCCACAAATGATGCGTCAGTGTTGCATATGAATTATTTTTAATTATTTCATATATAAAAATTAAAAAAAAAATTACTATAAAAATAAATTAATTGGGATAAAAAAATTCTATATTAGATCATTATTTGTATTCACTCATATTCATGTCATGAAAACATCATAAATTTGTTATTTTCACTTTATTTTCCCTTCATAAGCATTTCATAGGAATTTGGATGAGATTATTATATATATATATATAAGAATTTATAATATAAAAACATAAATAATACATAATTATTAATAAAAATTCCGGAAAATAATTTTTATCAATCAATTATTATTTTTGAAGAACTAAATTTATCACTGACAATGCATCCCACACCCTATGTCTGCACTGACAATAAATTTTATAATTATCATTTAATAAACTGGGACATAGATATTCTAAATTTTCTCTATACAATATTACTCTTATAAAACCTTATTTTAGTCATTTAATAAATTTAATAAGTTTTATATCATAATTATGTCTTCATGATGTCACAATCAAAAAACAATATTTGAAACAAATATTTTTCTTCCCATTAAATATAAATTAACATTTTTTAGAAAAATATAAAAAATTGACCCTAACTATTTTTTTTATGTGTAGAAATGAAAAATAAACTCCATTTTTGGAAAAAAAATTTCTAGATATTTTAAATTTATTATTTAATTAAAATCACAATTCGCACAAAAAATAATTTTTTGAAATTATTACTGATTTTATAATACCCTAAATAATAACTAATGTCCCTATAAATTATCATAAAATAGTTGCAAAACAAAATTTTGAATTATGATTACATTTTATGAAAATAAATTTTCTCTTAAATAATTTTATTAATTATAAAATTGTAATTAAATATTTATTACTCACATAAGTACCAACACTTAATTATTAATATTCTAAATATTCACCTCCATTTAGAAGTGGTCTAAATTTTATTTATACTCTCTTCTTTGAGGTTAATATTCATAAAGAGTTGTATTTCTATTTATAAGGGTTCATTAATATTCATAAGGGTTAGTTACTATTAGAAAAAAAAAGTTGATCATATCAGACTCTAAATAACTTATTTGACATAATCATATTTATTATTTTTTCCAAATTCAAATAACAGAAGTGACAAAATTATGTTAAAAATTTAGGTATAAATAACTAAGTGTTGTTTCATAGATACATAGTGTTCCATGCATTGAATATTAAATTAATTTATTAATCATTGGGATTCTACATTCTCTCTTCCTTTCAAAAATTACTTCATCCAAATTTCAGAATATTACATCATAATACGATTTGGGTCATTTGTTATCATAAGTTCGATATGATCACATGTCACCTCTTTAATTTTACAACTTTTACAATGTCCCTTTACTAGTTGAATCATCTGATTCCCCAACACCTATTCCATAGGGTCCAGAATCTAGATAAGCTCTTAATAGTAATAGAAATCAAGTCACAATTCCATTCCTTCCGTAATGATTACCTGTGTTGGGTCTAGAATGTACATCCTTAACAATGGAACTCAAAACACAATGTGAACCTTAAAAAAGATATGCAGCATGCCAAATGATAATACACAACTCCAATTCTCTCTAGAATTTCAAAAGGACTAAAGTACATGGGGCTCAATTTCAATTTCATCCTAAATGTTATAACACACTTTATTGATAATTCCTATATCCATTCGTGCTAGATCCATGTATATTGGGTCTTCAGCAATCATCATTTTGTTTATAACTCCATTATATGTCCTGATCAATGCATCAACTACCATATTATCAATTAATAAACATAATGAATCTCTAAACATTCACATTCCAAACATATTAATAACTTCATTATTTATCCTCTTGAAATATTTAAATAACTCTAATTTTAGTAAAACCATATCGGAAAGATGAATTATCTCATATTCCTTATGTAAGATACATGTAAGTGGATATATTTCTTAAATTAAAAATGTTTTGTGAACTATACAGATGATAGCATAGATTACTTATTGACAAGTCATTAATCAGTTCTAAGGTAGTCAACACTTTTCTAAATCAATAATTTCATTATCATTATCTCAACATCAGTATTATATTTTGGGTTTTCTTTCCCTTAATCATCCATTTCCCAAAAAGGTTTCATTATACTGAATATATTTTCATGGTATCATTCATTTATGGTCTCAAATCCATAATAAAAATTTATTGCATTACAATGCTCATATATTCCAAAATCCTTATAAGCAGTAAATTATTAATAAAATATTTAAATGACATTGTTTCTAAATATACATATTAATTATTCCTCTTCATTTGTGCTAGTAGAATAACTTGACCATTTTCCAGAAGCATCATTTGGGTTATATTTATTTGATTATTGGAAGATGGATTCACATAGTGTCCCATCTCATTATAATTGAAACATTGTAATTGGAAACCTTTTTATTACCATTATAATCATGAACATGGGGTCCTTTTTCTCTACACATATAAAAAAATCTAATTCACTTTATGAATTTTACAGGGTGATTATTTTCATAGTTACCACATTTGGGAAAACCCTTCATTTCCTTTATCCGGAGTTTTCTCTTCAATCCCTTTCTTCTCTGGATTCCATTTAAATCCGTAGGACTTAGATAATTTTGTACACGTATTGTTGACACATGATAATATTTCTTCATTTAATAATGATACTTGGGAGACTATCTCCCTTAAAAATTATTGCTTAATAACATTATAGATTTTATCCTTCTTACCATTTTCATCACATGCATTGGATATGTTCTCATTCCTTATATTAGGTTCCATTTCTAATCAATTCTATATACTATATTAGTTCATAAAATTATGAACATTATATAATTTGGTTTGGGGGGGTTGTAAATCCTTTCTAATGGTGGGTAAATTATATTTTAATTTTTCTAATAATATCCCCTTAGAGTTCCAAACTATGTGCTCAGTAAGGCCTATTTTCATGTGCCTAGTCACCCTGAGTCAAAACAGGAGCCCCATGTCAGAGTTGTTACTCATAGGGAAATTTGTGCTAGAACCAAATCTACTTATAGTATCGAGATAATGATATATTTTCTTGTAAAATCCACATAATATATTTCTTACCTAAATTATAGAATGTTATTGTTTACTTATCCAAAAATATATTTTAGGATTTTGTTCCCTAATATATTTTTTCTAAATCCAGTTTCCAAGGATTCCACTAAACATCCTTTGATACCAACTGTAGCACCCCGACCCTAGAAACCAGGAGTTGGTGCATTATTTTAGTTCAGTGGAATGATTACACGGAATCCAATATAAAAGGACCGATCAGTTTATTATTCGGTAAATAATTATATATATACTTGTAACCCATTTTACATAGGTAAAATAATATAGAATACAATACATAAAAAATCTAATAAAATAAATCCTTAAAAACTCAATAAATGATCTCTTTATTATAACCTGTGGAAGGAAAAACAAATCAAACTTGTGAGATCAAATTCTCAATAAGGGTTAAATTTATTTGAGTCATAGTAAAATAATAATTTAATCATAATCAATTTGACATAATCAATATTCCATGGTGAATAATTGAAAAATACACACAATCAATAAACTGAGAATGAATGTAAATCCATAAGTTTTGTCATAGTTAAAACATCCGGGAATGTAATATCTGAAAAATGAATAATGAGAATTATTTTTCTTTGGATGTCATGTATATAGAACATGAACCATCATACCATTGAAAATGGTTAAGTCTATGGGTATAAACCTTTCTGATTATGTTTTGGAAATAAAATCGACGTGGTTGTCACCCACTAGTTTGTCTCATGAGATATATAGATGCATTGAGGGGATATAGTGGGACCTTATCATTATTTAAATACCAGTGAATTGTTATAAAAATGTTGAATTCCATAACAACATCCCTTATCAAATCCATATTGAGTAGAGGATACAAATTCATCAACATTTCCACAGTTAAAACAATATTCCAAATAAACACCCTATGTAAAGGGGTATATTACTAAGACAACAATCATATCCATTATAAAAGAATATGGGTATTTATTATGAAAGTAATTTGAAATTAAAAATTATTTCAAATGGAAATTATATACAACACATATAAATTATTAGTTTCAAAATAGCAAGTAAGTCTCAAGGAAATGGAAATTGAGATGAATTCCCTTACAACATTGTAACAAATCAAATCACATGACCAAAAATTAATAATAATAAAATGATTAATTTAATACCTTGAATATAAATAGAATCGTTACACATAAAAGAAATAATTATTGAACAATGGAAATATCAGGAAAATAAAAGTTAGATGAGATACCCCATTCCTAGTGTATTGCTTAATTATGTTGCTTTTGTGCCTCTTAAATAATAATCTTATGTTTCTTAAAAATATGTTTTAGAAGTTAATTATAAAAATTTTATAAAAAAAATTATCAATTATAATCAATGGAATATATTTCTGAATTTTATTTGAAGAAATTGAAGGGTTTTGATATCATATATTACATAAAAATTCTATACCTTGCACCAATTTCACTATTTTATTAAATGTAATTTATATATTATTTTTTATAATTCTAGTAGACTAAAATACATGTAATTAAATATTTATATATTATATATAGTCTATATTTTTCTATCCATTATGTTGGTTATAATAACTATTTTTGGTAATGTCTCCTAATGTAGTTAACCGACCATTAACGGGATGTTGTCATAAGAGCGGGAGTGAAAAACATGTCTTATAGATAATACATGAAGTAGGTTAAAATAATTAATATAATTTGAAATTACTATATAAATAATTTTTACATTATATGGTTTTGAAAGGAAAGGGAAAAAATGAAGGAGAAGAATAAAAGAGGAAAGAGTTAATGGAGGCTTACTCTTTCCTCAGTGTGACTTCTCTTGTACAACATAATAAATCCTCTCGTGATTGGAGTTAGATGACCCAAAAACATACTTATGTATTTTAAGGGGCTTAAAATAGAGAATTTAGACTGATATTAGTATTTGTAAAGGGTGTAAGGATTGATTTTTTAAATGAAGGGGGAGAGGTTATTTATATTTGAGGATAAGGGTAACTTACGAATTACACAAATTATTAAAATATATTTAATATAATAGAGGTATAAAGACATTAATATTGTCTAAAAATCATAGTATATCACAAAGGATATAGGATAGTTTTATGTTTCGATTTGATAAATAAATTTGTGATTTTTATATATTTTAAATATATATTATATTCATGAAAAATGTTATTGTAAAATTAAACACTATTCATAACTTTTGACTTTTATAACAAAAAAACAATTTGAAAATTAGAATAAATTTTTTATTATTTCATATAATTATCCTATAAACATTGTAAATTCATAAATTATCTTAAAAATCTCAATTTATATTTAATTTATTATTTTTAATATCATTAATTTGATTTATTCATTAACTAAATTAATACAGCATCATCTTTGTGAAAGCCATTATGGATTTTATTGGTTGTCTAAATATTAAAAATAAAATTCAATGAGAAATATAATATTATTACCATTAAAAACTCTATTTATTTCCAAAAACCACTACAAAGAAAAAATTAATTAAAATTTTATACAAACTGTTGTTTTTGTGTAAAAATATTGACTTACTTTTAAAGAACATATTCTAATGATCTTAAAGTGATTCTTGTGGGTTGAAAGTGTCCCCAAATAAAATAAAAAATAGTTAATGTTTGATCCTTACATATAGAAAAAGTTTTATCCAATATATCGACCATTTTATAATTCTTATAATTTTAATTTAAAACAAATTATTTATTTTTCTTATGCATCCACAAGTGCTGCATCTGCATTGCAAAAGTATTGATGGTAATTATTTCATATATAAAAATTAATAATTAATTACTATAAAAATAAACTAATTAGATTCATAATAGAGTAATTTATTCAATAATTTTTATATTTACTCATATACTTTTCAATAAAACTTCTTAAATTTGTTATTTTTTCATTCCTTACCCTACATAAGCTTTGCACAAGTATTTGGATTAGATTATTATTATATATCTATAAAATTAGAATTTAACATATAATAACATTATTAATAAAAAAAATCAAAACAATTCATGAACAAATTTTTTATCAATCAATTATTAAATATAAATAAACAAATTTAACAATGACAACGCTGCGTAGACCCTACATCATCACTGATAATAATTTTTTTATTTATCATTTAATAAATTATTACATACATATTCTAAATTATTTATGTTCAATATTACTCTTATAAAATATTAATTTATTTATTCAATAAAGTTGATAGATTTTATATTATAATTATGTATTCATGATGTCACAATCAAAATACTATATTTTAAAACAAATTTTATTTTTTACTATTTTACAAAAATTAATCATTTTTAAAAAAATCTCAAAAAATCACTACCACAATTTTTTAATTTTTAGAAATAAAAAATGAGCTCTATTTTAGTAAAATAATTTTCAAGATAAGGTAAATTTAATTATTATTTAAAATTTCCATTTTCTCAAAAAAATTATGTTTTTAAAATTATATCCTATTTTATAATACTTTGAAAAATTAACTACAATATCATTAAATTATCCAAAAATCATAGTGTAAAAAATATTAATTTATGATTAAATTTTAGGAAAATTAATTATCTTCTATATAATTTTGTTAATTATAAAATTGTAATTAAATATTTATTTCTCACAAAAATACCGACATTTAATTATTAATTTTTAAAATATTAACTATCAAATATAATGATTATAAGTTTTATTTATACATTCATAAGTGAGGATAATGTTTATAAGGGTCATATAACTATTCATATGGGTACATTACTCTTCATAAGGCTAGCATTACTATTCACAATGGTAAGTTACTATTCACCACAAAAAAGATGACAATATCGGACTCTAAATAACATATTGAAATCAACCATGTATGTTCGTTTTTTGAGATTCAAAATACAAAAGTGGAAAAATTATATTTAACTGCTAAGTTATTACTAACTCCTATAAATAATGAATTATTGTTCTCCTAGAATCAGTGTCTCGTGCTTTCAATATTACATTTATTTGTAAATCATGTGGTGCAATAAAATCCCTCCATTGATAGATAATCTTCATTGCAATAAGGGTTATTTGTCACCACATGATTCGATTTCCTATGTTGTCATGGATTCATTCTCATTCCCTAAATCAGATATAAGATTCACCAAGACTTGGTCCCTCTCATCTCTCTCAATCTAAGGCTTATATGATTTAAAAATGTAGCTATCCCTAGTGAAATTAATATGGATGGATTTATAATCACCTTCTAGGATAACTATGGTTTTTGGCTTAATTACATAATAATTAATTTATTTTTTTAATGACACAATAGTGATGGGGCCCAACCATAATCTGAAATTAAATATCCAACAGGGTAAACCTCATATTTAGGATATAACCTGGGTGTTGAAACGTCCATCTAATTTACCAATTAGGATATATGAACACCAATTCTGAAATCTGAAATAATTATCTCAAAATGGAAAATTTAATTTGCTTTAATATTAACGATGCTCCAAAACTCGAAAAAAATATCGTAGGGGAAAACAAAACCCCAAGAGACCAACAGAACTAATGTAATAAATTTATGAGGATATTCTTATGTAAATTTATTTATTATAACTAGAATGGTTTGTGGATTTGAATATAAAAATTTAGCTTTGTCTCAATCAAGTCAACTCTGAGTTTCAAAAGCTTATATATTATAAAACATGTTAAAATATAAATGAGTTTATATATATTGATAATTATTTATAATTGTCAATTTTAAGAGTTCAAATTAAAAGGAATTATTTAAGATATTATTTGAACCATATCTATGTATTTGTTGATAACACATATGATCAAGGAATAAGTAATATTAAATATATGATATTTTAAATATGAAAATGGTTTACATAATTGATTTGGAATGTAAAGTTCTTATATTTCATTTAATACAATATGTTTATTTATATAACATGTGGTATATATTATAAAGTAGTTAATACAAGAAATAAATATAAAGTAATTGTACTTATTTAATTATCAAATGTCAATATTTAATAGATAAGATTATAATGTAATTATGAACTATTTTATTTATTAATTGTAAATTAATTTAATTCTCATTTTAAAATTAATTAATTTTTCATTTAATTATTTTATTACTATTTTTTTCAAAAGATATAAATTCTTTCTATTATAAATAAATGTATGAAATATTTTAATGTGTTTAAATACTTCTTTAAATAATTACATTTTCAATAAAGTAGTTACATATTAGGTCTAATAATTTATTTATTATTCTTATATATTAATTATGGATTGTACTAGGATAAAATCATGAATTAATAAGTAATTTTTAATACATAATAGTTGTTATAACTATAATTGAATTGATGTCTCTCCTAAGTAATACATTTTGGGTAGATGGACTTTGGGTTGTATTGATTATTGGCCTACCTCTGTAGGAACTATCCAGAAAATCTATGTAATGACCCATGGATTTAACTATAAATAATATAGAAGATGGGCTAGGTTTATCATTGATTTGGTGAATGCGTGAATTTGAAATATTCAAAAAAAATTAATGGATGAATTTTATATATGTTTTAAATGAATAATTAGATGTTTTATAGGTGTTGGTTTGGTAGAAGATTAACATGAGTGGGTTATCTAGTTATTGGAGATTTAAACATAGGGGGATGTGGAATATCTATGCCATCTCGTACCTCGTCTATAAAACCCGAGTACCTAGTAGAGTATCTCAAGGAGAAATCCATTTATATGGACCGCAGAGTGGTTAGTTATATAAAATGTGAAAATTATGGTGTCCTTAAGTACTATGTTGCGATGGTTGACTATGTGAGGGGTCTTACATATTTCTTTAGAGAGGCTGGAACCATAATTTTATGGTTTCACCACTTTTTATTTATAGACTATGGAGCCTTTGGGGAGACCATTTAATCATCCTATCATCCCATGTTTCCCCTCCATAATAGAACTTCAGGTATCCCTTTTATTAATGATGAATTAGAAGCATTCTCCATAGAGGATCGAGGTGAGATTGTCTCTTCTTCTCTCATTCACAATTTATTTTCTGGTTACATAATTATCTTAGGAAAAATATATATTTGAGATTTCATTCCATTAAATATTAGTATAATTACATCATACTGATTTATTTGTCATGTATTGTTAAAAATAAAGACATAAAAAATATTTTAATCTCATTGTTACAAGTCATTTTAGTCGAGGACAATTGCTCAGTGGATTTACTAAAGGTATTTTATGAAATTTAAAGGAATTAGATGTTTTTTAGGTCAATTAATTTATAATTTCAGGTGTTATAGTATCAAGTGTATTTATTAAATGGTTTTATGTTTCAATTATTGGTGTTCAGTTTTAAGATAGGTGATCAAAAACTCATTGGTTATTTGTATTATATCACACGGATATATTAGATTATGGGATGTGGAATATGGATATTAAATTACTGATCCTGATTATTATTTAAATTATCTTTTGGTTTTTTGACCCGTATTATTATAGGAATGTTTTATAATATCATATATCCTCACCCCATAAATGGGATGGGTTAGGGTCTACATAATAGTAAACATTAATCTTTTAACAATATATATAGTTTGATCATATCAGACTCTAAATAACTTATCTGACAAAATCATATTTGTTATTTTTTTCAAATTCAAATCATAGAAGTGACAAAATTATGCTAAACATTTAGGTATAAATAACCAAGTGTTGTTTCACAGATACACAGTGTTCCATGCATTGAATATTAAATTTAATTATAAGTCATTGGGATTCTACATTCTCTCTTCCTTTCAAAATTTCATCATCCAAACTTTATAATGTTACATCATAAAACGATTTGGGTCATTCGTTATCCTAAGTAACATATGATCACATGTCACCCCTTTAATTTTACGACTTTTCCAAAGTCCCTTCACTAGTTGAATCAACTGATACCTCAACACCTATTCCATAGGGTCCAGAATCTACATAATCTCTTCACAGTAATATAAATCAAGTCACAATTCCATTCCTTCCGTAATGATTACATGTGTTGGGTCTAGAATGTACCTCCTAAACAATGGAACTCAAAACACAATGTGAACCTTAAAAAAGATATGCATCATGCCAAATGATAAGACACAACTCCAATTCTCTCTAGAATTTCAAAAGGACTAATATACTTGGGGCTCAATTTATATTTCTTCCTAAATGTTATAACACCCTTTATTTATAATTCCTATATACATCCGTGCTAGATCCATGTATATTGGGTCTTGTGCAATCATCATTTTGTTTAGAACTACATGATATGAACTTATCAATGCATAAACTACCATATTATCAATTAATCAACATAATGATGCTCTAAACATTCACATTCCAAACATGTTAGTAACTTCATTATTTATCCTCTTGAAATATTTTAAAAACTCTAATTTTAGTAAAACCATATAGGAAAGATAAATTATCTCATATTCCTTATATAAGATACATGTAATTGGATATATTTCTTAAATTCAAAATATTTTGTGAACTATACAGATGATATCATAGACTGCTTATTGACAATTCATTAATAAATTCCAAAGTATTCAGCACTTTTCTAAATCAATCATTTCATTATCATTATCTCAGCAGCAGGAATATTTTTTGGGTTGTCTTTCCCTTAATCATGAATTTTCCAAAAATGCTTCTTTCCACTGAATATATTTTCATGGTATCATTCATCTTATGGTATCAAATCCATAATAAAAATTTATTGCAGTACAATCCTCATAGATTCCATAATCCTTATAAGCAGTAAATTACTGATAAAATATTTAAATGACATTGTTTCTAAATATACATATTAATTATTCCTCTTCATTTGTGGTAGTAGAATAACTTGATCATTATCCAGAATCATCATTTGGGTTATATTTATTTTATTATTGGAACATGAATTCACATAGTGTCCCATATCATTATAAATGAAGCGTTGTAATTGGAAACATTTTTATTACCATTACAATCATGAACATAGTGTCCTTTTTCTCTATACTTATAACAAAATATAACTCACTTTGTGAATTTTTCAGGGTGATTATTTCCATAGTTACCACATGTGGGAGAACCCTTCATTTTCGGTATCCTGAGTTTTCTCTTCTATCCCTTTCTTCTCTGGATTCCCTTTAAATCCGTAGGACTTAGATAATTTTGTACACATATTTTTGACACATGATAATATTTATTCATTTAATAAGGATACTTGGGGGACTATCTCCCTTTAAAATTATTTCTTAAGACCATTATAGATATGATCCTTCTTACCATTTTCATCACGTGTGTTGGAGATATTCTCATTCCTTATTTTTGGTTCCATTTATAATCAATTCCATATACTATATTAGCTCATAAATTGATGAACAATCTATAATTTGGTTTGGAGGTGGGCTGTAAATCCTTTCTAATGGTGGGTAAATTAAATTTGAATTTTCCTAATAATATCCCATTAGAGTTCCATACCATGTGCTTAGTAAGGCCCATTATCATGTGCCTAGTTACCCTGAGTCTAAACAGGAGCACCATGTCATAGATGTTACTCATAGGGAAATTTGTGCTAGAACCGCGTCTACATATAGTATCCCGATAGTGATATATTTTCCAGTAAAATCCACATAATCTATTTCATACCTAAATTTTAGGATGTTATTGTTTACTTATCCTCAAAATATATTTTAGGATTTTCTTCACTAATATATTTTTTCTAAATCCAGTTTCCAAGGATTCTACTAAACATCCTTTGATACCAACTGTAGCACCCCGACCCCATAAACCTGGAGTCAGTGCATTATTTTAGTTCAATGGAATGATTACACGGAATCAAATATAGAAAGTCCGGTCAGTTTAGTATTCTATAAATAATTATATATATACTTGTAACCCATTTTACATAGGTAAAATAATATAGAATACAATACATAAAAAAGCTAATAAACTACATCCTTAAAAACTCAATAAATGATCTCTTTATTATAAATTGTGGAAGGAAAAACAAATAAAACTTGTGAGCTCAAAATCTCAATAAGGGATAAATTTATTTGAATTTTAGTAAAATAATAATTTAATCATAATCAATTTGACATAATCAATATTTCATGGTGAATAATTGAAAAATACACACCATCAATAAACTGAGAATGAATGTAAATCCATAGATTTTGTCATAGTTAATATATCCAGGAATGTAATATCTGAAGAATGAATAAAGAGAATTATTTTTCTTTGGATGTCATGTATATAGAACATGTACCATCATACCGTTGAAAATGGGTAAGTCTATGGGTAGAAACCTGTCTAATTATGTTTTGGAAATAAAATCGAAGTGTTTGTCACCCACTAGTTTGTCTCATTAGATATATAGACGCATTGAGGGGATATAGTGGGCCCTTATCATTATTAAAATTCCATTGAATTCTTATAAAAAGGTTCAATTCAATAACAATATCCATTATCAAATCCATATTGAGTAGAGGATACAAATTCATCAAGATTTCCTCATTTAAAACAATATTCCAAATAAACACCCTATGTAAAGGGGTATACGACTAAGACAACAATCATATCCATTATACAAGAATATGGGTATTTAGTATGGAATTAATTTGAAATTAAAAATTATTTCAAATGGAAAGTAGATACACCACATATAAATTATTAGTTTCAAAATAGTATGTAAGTCTCAATGAAATGGGAATTGAGATGAAGTCCCTTACAAAATTATAACAAATCAGAACACATGACCAAAAATTAATAATAATAAAATGATTCATTTAATACCTTGAATATAAATAGAATCATGATATTATATTTAAAATTTCAGAATACATACACCACATAAAAGAAATAATTATTGAACAATGGAAATATCAGGGAAATAAAAGTGAGATGAGATGCCCCATTCCTAAAGTCCTTCTTAATTATGTTGCTTTTGTGCCTCTTAAATAATAATCTTAATTTTAAAATATATATGGTTTAGAAGTTAATTATAAAAATTTTATAAAAACATTTATCAATTATAATCAATGGATTATATTTCTTAATTTTATTTGAAGAAATTGAAGGGTTTTGATATCATATTTTACATAAATATTCTCTACCTTTCTCCAATTTCACTATTTTATTAAATGTAATTTTTATATTATTTTTTATAAATCTAGTAGAATAAAATACATGTAATTAAATATTTATATATTATATATAGTCTATATTTTCCATCCATTAAGGTGGTTATAAAAACTATTTTTGGTAATGTCTCCATATGTGGTTAACAGACCATTAACGAGATGGTGTCATAAGAGCGGGAGTGAAAAACATGTCTTATATATAATAGATGGAGTAGGTTAAAAGATTTAATATAATTTGAAATTACTATATCAATAATTTTTACATTATATGGTTTTGAAAGGAAAGGGAAAAAAGAAGGAGAAGAATAAAAGTGGAAAGAGTTAATTGAGGCTTACTCTTTCCTTGGTGTGACTTCTCTTGCACAACATGATAACTCCTCTCATGATTGGAGTTAGATGACCCCAAACATACCTATTTATTCTAAGAGGTTTAAAAGATAGAATTTAGACGGATATTAGTATTTGGAAAGGGTGGAAGGATTGATTTTTTAAATGAAGGGGGAGAGGTTATTTATATTTGAGGAGAAGGGTAACTTAATAATTACAAAAATTATTAAAATATATTTAATATAATAAAGGGATAAAGACATTAATATTGTCTAAAAATCATAGTATATCACAATGGAGACAGAATAGTTTTATGTTTTTCTCTGTTAAATAAATTTGCGATTTTTATATATTTTAAATATATATTATATTCATGAAAAATGTTATTGTAAAATTAAACACTATTCATAACATTTGACTTTTATAACAAATTTTTTTTTTTAAAATCAGAATAAATTTTTTTATTATTTATTAGAATTATCTTATAAATATTTACAATTCCTAAATTATCTTAAAAATATCAAATTATATTTTATTTATTATTTTTAATATCATTAATTTGATTTATTCTTTAACTAAATTAATACTACATCATATTTGTGAAAGCCATTATGGTTATTATTGGTTGTCTAAATATTAAAAATAAAATTCAATGAGAAAAATAATATTATTAGTATTAAAAACACTATTTATTTCCAAAAACCACTACGAAGGGACAATAAATTAATATTTTATAAAAATAATTGTTTTTGTGTAAACATATTGACTTACTTTTAGAGAACATATTATAATGATCCTAAAGTGAGTCTTGTGGGTCGAAAGTGTCCCCAAAGAGAATAAAAAATAGATAATGTTTGATCCTTACATATAGAAAAAAATTTATCCAATATATCTGTCATTTTATAATTCTTATAATTTTAATTTAAAACAAATTATTTATTTTTCTTATGCAACCACAAGTGTTGCATCTGCATTGCATAAGTATTGATGGTAATTATTTCATATATAAAAAATAATAATTAATTACTATAAAAAGAAACTAATTAGGTTCGTAATAGAGTAATATATTCAATAATTTTTATATTCACTCATATACATTTCAATAAAATATCTTAAATTTTTTATTTTTTCCTTCCTTACCCTACATAAGCATTGCACAAGCATTTGGATACGATTATTATTATATATCTATAAAATTAGTATTTTCCGTATAAAAACATTATTAATACAGAATATTTTCAAAAAAATCATGAAAATAATTTTTATCAATAAATAATTATTTATAAAGAAACAAATTTATCAATGACAACGCTGCGTAGACCCTGCATCATCACTGATAATAATTTTTATAGTTATCATTTAATAAATTATTACATGCATATTCTAGATTATTTTTGTTCAATATTACTCTTATAAAATTTTAATTAGTTTATTCAATAAAGTTGATAGATTTTATTTTATAATTATGTATTCATGATGTCACAATCAAAATAATATATTTTAAAACAAATTGTATTTTTTAATATTCTAAAAGAATTAATCATTTTTAAAGAAATCTCAAAAAATCACTACAACAATATTTCAATTTTTAGAAATAAAAAATGAGATCTATTTTAGTAAAATAATTTTCTAGCTAAGTGAAATTTAATTATTATTTAAAATTTCTATTTTCTCAAAAAATATGTTTTTAAAATTATAACCTATATTATAATACTTTGAAAAATTAACTATAATATCATTAAATTATCATAAAATCATTGTACAAAAATTATTAATTTATGATTAAATTTTAGGAAAATTAATTAACTTTTATATAATTTTATTTAATATAAAATTGTAATTAAATATTTATTTCTCTCAAAAATACCGACATTTAATTATTAATTTTTAAAATATGAACTATCAAATATAAGGATTATAATTTTTATTTATACATTTATAAGTGAGGTTAATGTTCATAAGGGTCATATAACGATTCATATGGGTACATTACTCTTCATAAGGCTAGAATTACTATTCACAACGGTAAGTTACTATTCACCACAAAATAAGATGATGATATCGTACTCTAAATAACATATTGAACTCAACCATGTATGCTCATTTTTTGGGATTAAAAATAAAAAAGTGGACAAATAATTCTTAACTGCTAGGTTATAACTAACTCCTATAAATAATGAATTATTATTTCACATAGAATCCGTGTCTCATTCATTCAATATTTAATTTATTTGTAAATATTATGGTGCTATAAAATCTCTACATTGATAGATAATCTTCATTGAAATCAGGGTTATTTGTCACCACATGATTTGATTGTCTATATTGTCATGGATTCATTCTCATTCCCTCAATCTGATATAGGTTTCACCAAGACCTAGTCTCTCTCATCTCTCTCAATCTAAGGCTTATATGATTCAAAAATGTAGATATCCCTATTGAAATTAATATGGAGGGATTTATAATCACCTTCTAGGACAACTATGGTTTTTAGCTTAATTACATAATAATTAATTTATGTTTTTAATGACATAATAGTGATTGGGCCCAACCATAATCCCAGATTAAATATCAAATAGGGTAAACCTCATATTTAGGATATAACCGGGGTGTTGAAACGTCCGTCTAATTTACCAATTAGGAGATATGAACACCAATTATGACATCTTAAAAAATTATCTCAAAAAAGAAAATTTAATATTCCATAATATTAACCATGCTCCAAAACACCAAAAAAACATATCGTAGAGGAAAACAAAACCCCAAGAGACCAACAGAACTAATGTAATAAATTTATGAGGATATTCTTATGTAAATTTATTTTTTAAAACTAGAATGGTTTGTGGATTTGAATATAAAAATTTATCTACGTCTCAATCAAGTCAATTCTGAGTTGCAAAAGCTTATATATTATAAAACATGTTAAAATATAAATGAGTTTATATATATTGTAAATTATTTATAATTGTTAATTTTAAGTGTTCAAATGAAAAGGAATTTTTTAGGATATTATTTGAACAATATATAAATTTTTTTTGATAATAGATATTATCAAGGATTAAATAATATTAAATATATGATATTTTAAATATGAAAATGGTTTACATAATTGATTTGGAATGTAATGTTCTTATATTTCATTTAATACAATATGTTTATTTATATAACATGTAGTATATATTATAATGGAGTTAATACAAGAAATAAATATAAAGTAATTTTACTTATTTAATTATCAAATGTCAATATTTAATGGATAAAATTATGATGTAATTATGATCTATTTTATTTATTAATTGTAAATTAATTTAATTCTCATTTTAAAATTGATTAATTTTTCATTTATATATTTTATTACTATTTTTGTCAAAAGATACAAATTTTTTATATTATAAATAAATGTATGAAATATTTTAATTTGTTAAAATACTTCTATAAATAATTACATTTTCAATAAAGTAGTTACATATTAGGTCTAATAACTTATTTACTATTCTTATATATTAATTATGGATTGTACTAGGAAAAAATCATGAATTAATAAGTAATTTTTAAGACATATATTATTTGTTATAACTATAATTGAATTGATGTGTCTCCTATGTAATAAATTTTGTGTAGATGGACTTTGGGTTGTATTGATTATTGGCCTACCTCTGTAGGAACTATCCAAAAAATCTAAGTAATGACCCATGGATTTAACAATAAATAATATAGAAGATGGGCTAGGTTTTCATTGATTTGGTGAATGTGTGGATTTGAAATAATATTAAAAAAATTAAAGGATGAATTTTATATATATTTTAAATTAATAATTAGATGTTTTATAGGTGTTGGTTTGGTAGAAGAATAACATGAGTGTGTTATCTAGTTATTGGAGATTTAAACTTAGGGGGATGAAGAATATCTTTTCCATCTGGTACCTCATCTATAAAACCCAAGTACCTAGTAGTGTATCTCAAGGAGAAATCCATTTATATGGATCACAAAGTGGCTAGTTCTATAAAACGGAAATCTATGGTGTCCTTAGGTACTAATTTGGGATGGCTGACTATGTGAGGTGTCTTACATATTTCTTTAGAGAGGTTGGAACCAAAATTTTATGGTTTCCCCACTTATTATATATAAACTATAGGGACTTTGGGGAGGCCATTTAATCATCCTCTGATCCCATGTTTCCCCTCCATTGTACAACTTTAGGTATCCCTTTCATTGATGATGAATTTGAAGCATTCTCCATAGAGGATCTAGGTGAGATGGTCTCTTCTTCTCTCATTCCCAATTTATTTTTTGGTTGCATAATTATATTAGGAAAAATATATATTTGATATTTCATTCCATTAAATATTAGTAGAATTACATCATATTGATTTATTTGTAATGTATGGTTCAAAATAAAGACATGAAAAATATTTTAATCTCATAGTTACATGTCATTTTAGTCGAGGACAATTGCTTAGTGGATTTATTAAAGTTATTTTATTAAATGTAATGGAATTAGATGTTTTGTAGGTCAATGAATTTATAATTTCAAGTGTTATATTATCAAGTGGATTTATTAAATTGTTTTATGTTTCATTTATTGGTGTTATGTTTTGAGATAGGAGATAAAAGACTCATTAGTGATTTTTATTATATCACATGGATATATTAGATTATGGGATGCGGTAAATGGCCATTAAATTACTGATCCTGCTTATTATTTAAATTATCTTATGGTTTTTTTACCATTATTATTATAGGAATGTTTTATAATATCATATAACCTCCCCCCCATAAATGGGATGGGTTAGGGTCTATCTAATAGTAAAAATTAATATTTTAACAATATATATGGTTTGATGGTGAAACTATGGTCAAATAAGTGTACAAGTCCATTTTATTATATTTATTGTGGTTGGAGTTGGTTTTGACTCCATCTTAAAAATAGGAATGGGTTTGAATAGGATTCCATAGTGAAAAGTATGTTTAAAATCTATAGTTTTGAAATTGAATTTTTACTCCCATTTTCTATGGTGGAATAAAGTAATATTTATTTTACTTTTATTGCAAAAAAATAGCTGACAAATTTTGTCTTTCAAGGTGCGTATTTTCTTATCCCTAATTATTCCAAAAAATATTATTTTTATTATATTTTTATAAAATAAAATAAAATAAGTTTTTTTATAAATTATTAAGGCATTATAAAACAAACTAAATAAGGAAATTTAATACACAATCAATAAGTGGGATGGAAATAGAATCCATGGTTTGGATAAATTTAATATTTCATTATCAATTTTTATATATTAAAATACATTTGATAACCCATCCAATCACACGTGAGCTTCCATTCTAAAATTATTCTATGGGCCCTTGTAAAGAAATGATATCTCTTTGATACCCAATGTATCATGTCCTCCAAAATTAAATAATGATAATTTCATCACAATCAATTATAAACATCTAACCTAAGCCTAACTCCATCATATTTCATTTCATCCCAGAAGCACCCCCAAAATTTTAATACATTATCACCTTTAAATAAATCACTGTGTTTTATAACAATCACCACACACAACAACGAAATAAAATGAAACCATGATATATTGAGATTTTAAAAACCTAGCTATTGAATTATATGGAATTAATGGATTTAATAGATTTATAAAATATTTATTGGAATAAATAATGTTTCCTTTAATAGGAATGATATTTAATTAGTATAGTTAGAATGACTAATACAATCGTTTTATGAAAAAATTATTTTTTTAAAAATTTTATTCATATAAGATATGAATTTATATATCATGAAAATTATGATTTATGAATATACAGTAAATTTTATATGAATAATTTCTTAATTACAATTTAATGAGTAAATGATATAAATTTTAATGAGAATGAAAAACACTTTTAAAAATATAATTTCCAATAAAATATTTTTTCCATTATAAATCAACATTTTATTTAAAAGATAAATTTGATAAATTTAATTTTTAATTTTGAAAAGTGTATATTATTTTCGGCTTCCCAATTATATTATCTTATTAATATGATTGTTTTTTATAAGGAATGTTTTTAGGTGAAAATATGTTTTTTACAAATAATATGACTTTTATGAAATAACAAGTATATATGATTGAATTGGAAATTTTTAAAAAAATATTTTCAAGAAGAAATATTTATTTTATATGTGATCATATAAATTTAAAAGTGTTAGTTATAATTTATATAAACATATTTTTCTTTTTAGAACATAAGTAATATTTAATCAAAAAATATTTAATAAAATTATACATTTTTATTATAAAATTAATTTTTTAGTTTTATAAATTGAATTAAAGTAAATTTATTTAAAATTTATAACGATTGGGTCTAAATTATATAATTATTACCCATTTGTTTGGGAATAAATGGAATTTTACCTTAGGTAAAAACTAGTCACCACAATAAAAGCTAAGATGGTAAAATTAATGATCAGTGAGTAAAAGACCTCAATCATGATTAAAAAATGTGTTGTAATGATAGGTTGAAAACATTATCAACCATTTCCTTTAAAAAATCCAGTATCTATCTATTGTAGATCCATCTTCCTTGAGAATCACTTTTAATTATTGAAATGTTTTTGGTATTGAAATTTTTTTCATCCCTCTCCACATTTAAAACGGTATCACCTATCACCACTTCCCCTAACAAAAAAATCCCCATATTATGGGACAAAATAATACAAAATGAAATCCTAAACATTCCAATCCATATTATGGAGGGTATTGTATTCTCACAATAAAATCCCTTGATTGTGTAACCCCTCCCAAAAAGAGATAATTTGACATGTAGGGTATAGAATTCTAAATGACCATCCTATTTTATAGTTCATTATGTTATTCGATTATCACTAACATTTAATTTAACCATTTTAAAATTATTAATAACTATTATTTTTATATATTTTATTTATTATTATTATTATGGTATAAAAAATAAAAAATCCTCCCCTTTTATATTAATAATAACTAATACATGAATCATGCATTGAGAAGAGTAAAACTTCAATAATGAAAGAAGTTTATTTACAGAGCCAAAATAGAATGATGGTATACTATTTAATTTAATACCTAATTATGATTTTTATAACCAATTTTATATTCTCAAATGAAAAAGTATTACACATTTCTTTTGTTATATTGAAAATGAAATCATCATCCATGTGGGCATGTGGACTACCACCTCTATAGAGGAATGTATCCTATTATTAATTAATTAATTTTATGTATGGATATAAAGATGTTATTAAACTATAAATATTATTTTTTATGATATAACTATAATTTTTTAATTTTAATTTGGATTACCTATTAATTATATGATCACCAATTGATTATTGTTAATTTAATCGTCTAAAATGAGTGAACTAAGAGGAAAGTCATATTTTTTAGTGTAAATAATTTATATAAATTATAAAGTCCTTTTAATTCATTAAAATAATGATATATCACACCAATAAATAGTAAATAATATCATTATTTATATATTGTAATGATTTTAATTCACTAACACCTTTTAATCACCCAACAATCATAACAGGTACAAGTTTGGGTTAGTTCGACAACCAACTTGAACAATATTATGAATTTATATAGTGGATTAATATGAGAAGTTATTTAATATTTATAATTTTATATAAATACATATATTTTTTTATTTTCTCATGTTAGGTTGTATCAGTATTTTACTCATTAATTAAATAGTTTCGATTATTTCATTAAGAATTATTAAAATATGTATGTTGCTCTTTCATATTCATAAATCATAACCAAAACTAACATGAAATGAAATTATAGATTTATAAATTATCTTAGATCATATATTAAATTAATTTATATGATCTAATAATAATGGTTTTTAAAAAAAGAATATATTCCAACATTGCTTTGACAGAACTAGTTCGAAATGATAATGTTCACTTACATTTGGAGTTGAAAGAATGTAATAAAGAACTAACAAAGACATATATATATGTATATAATGATTATTCAATATGATATTAAATGAATATATTTTTGAATAAGTTTATTTTTTTATTTAATTAACATAATTTATTTATTTAGTATGTTTGGTGCATGTTTAAAATGATTCAAGGGTGAGGTAAACATTTTCATCTCAAATAATTAATTTGAATCATATTTCATTTTATACACTGATTATCATTTATCTGGTGTAAATAAAACATATTTGAGATATAATAATATGAATTATATTTTAATCATGTTGTGTTAAGTTTAACTACAAACCAATTATTTCAATGGGTTTTGATTTAAATGTTAATCAACCCCCAAATGTTCTTTGTCTAAAAAATCTATTCCTTGAGATATGTTTATGTTATCCACCAAGTTTTAATTTAAAGGGTGTATTCACTACCCATGGATTTATATTTTTCATAGATTTTTTTATTAATGGTAATTACTAATAAAAATCAATTCCTTTTCATCAAAAGGTTTTTTCTCAATTTTTACCCTAGTTTTAAATCCTTTGAAAAAATAATTTTTCATTCATTGGGTTATGATCATCCTATTAGAAAAAAAATTTGTGTTCATTATGACAGTTAATTATATTATTTGGTATGATAATTATTATATGAATTTATATTTCTACCACATAATTCACTTTTGATGTATTCTGTACTTCATAGAGTATGATTCTCATTAGGGATATTGATTACTCAAGTTTACTTTACTTGAGTTCTGTTTTTTCATCATGAAATTGTTTTATCCATGCCTAGTTTCTCCTAACATAAAATTTTATTATTTTTTATTTCATATATATCATTGTTAAAATGATGATTAAGTATAAATTAAAATTTCTTACTCTTTTAAAAATGTGAGTTTGAAGAAAGGCATTTTCAAAATAATAAAAATTGATTTCCTTTGACTTTTATATGTTTTTCATTATTCTCCCATTTTCCCTATGATAAAAATTATATATTTCCAGTGAAAATTATTTGAAATTATATTGAAATGTATTGTTTTTTAATATCATACTCATCACATTTTCAAAAGGGGCCTTTGAAAGTGACATGAAAATTTTTATTTTATGTCAATGTTAAAAATATTTTATAAAAGATCTTTTAGGTTTTTTTATTCTAATTACTATATAATTATCAATATGATTTACCCTAAGGGGTTATATGTTTGATTATATATCCTGTAGTATATATTTATCTTTTTGATATTGAACTCGTGGTATCCAATAATCGAATTATTGATCCCTTATTTTTTGATACATTTCAAAACATTCTTTTTGAACGTTTTTCATTTATTTAAAAACCATTATATATTTCATTTATTAAATCTGGGTAATGTTTTATTGAACCGTCCACATTAATCCTCTATATGTTTTATGATCATGTTATTCTAGCATTGAATTTACTATACACCACTTATCCATTCAGTTTTAGCTCAATGGATGCTTACATAGAATGTTATTTCATATATTGATTGTGGAACTATTTAAAATCTATATATTTGTTATTATAATAAAGTTGATAATTGGAAAGATAAATATATATGCATTTCCCATAAAAATTAATTCCTTGAATGGGTTACGACCATTCCATCCATATTATTAATATGGGGAAAATTATTAGTATTCTATATTTTATTATTCTAATATATATATATATATTGGAAAAGATGATTATGAATTGTATTATTCAATTTATCATATGATAAAAAAATTTAAATTAGAACATTTATATGTGGGAACCTAAATTATATATTATGTCTAAGTATTTATTGGCCACATGATACAAAACAACCTTTTTATTGGTTTATACCTCTCCTTATATTATTACAGTGTCTCGACACAAGGCCTCAACAACCTATTCTCATGTTCAAAATTATGAATTAAATCAGTAGAAAATATGTATTATTGATATCCATGATTTCATTTATGGTCATGTATATATAATTATATCAATTTTATTTTATTATGGAATTATTCATTTGATTTAATCTTGTCATATTATATAGACCATGTTTATGTTTTTAGAAAGGTTTAGTTATATGTTTCCCTTACTAAAATTTTTTTATCACCCATTTTTATGTTTTCATTCCTTGTGATATAAAGAAAATTAATAAACATAACATATTTATAAGAACAACTTGTGTGCTTGAATTTTTTGGAGATGTTTAATACCCAATACAGATTAATTAGTTTTACATATCAATGGAAAATTTTTGTTGGATACAAAGAAAATATGACTTTTTAGTTAATGTTTGGTATTAATTTTATAAATATATAAACCTAAAAGGTAATAAAAATTTATGTAATGTAATATTTATATTATGTAATATAATTATTGGATGGAGGGTCAAGTAACATATACTTATTTTATATTATAGTGTGTTAAGTATGCGTTAATGGAACCAGATCTAGAATTACATGACATGAGTTACATAGTTTATATCAATGCAGGGTTTTGATAAAGTTAGATATTATGATTTTTATAGGATAATTATAAGGATTATAAGTTGTAGATGGTAATAATTTAAAATTCACATATAACCCTTTAGTAATGTATATGATTTTACATTAATGTAATAATACACATTTTATAGGTTGATTAAGAAAAACTAATTTCAATGAAAACCATAGGGATAACTGTAAGCATAAATTATATGTCCAGGATAATGTCCTGATGTTTTTTAATGTATAGATCGTATATTTCTCATAGAAATTACATACCTTTCTAGATACTACAAGTGGATGAAATCTCTAGAAAATAAATACATAGGGAAAATTACCCTGAAAATGGTAGATTGATTATTAACCCGATCTTCACCTGGTGAATGAAAAAGAGAACTAATTGTACACATAGTTTGAAACATATATGGGATATACTATGGTTAATTTACACAATTTTATAATCCATTATTAGATATTTTAATATGCTTATGTTAGATAATATAATAGTAATGTTTCTATGGAAAAAATTGATTGAAATGTTGAGATTTATAAGTTAATGTATATATTAATTGATATGTGCTTTATATGATATAAGATATATTGGAATAATAAATCATATATTCCAATCGTTTTGGTTATATAATATTTTATTAATTTTCATTATAATTTGGTATCTCTATATTGAGGTTTCATTTAATATATACACGTTAACCCATCTCAAAGTAACCAAGGATGAAATAAGGATTATATAGGTTAAACTAATGGTGATATAGGTTTAACCAAACCTGATACATGTCAAGTTGTAAGAATTATTTGAAGACATGAGAGATTTATAATGTGATAGATATTCAGGTTAAATTTTCCAATATTTCTTAATGATAATTTTCATAGAATGATTTTCACTCATGCAAATTGTTTTCAATAGTAATAAAAAAATACTGAAGAAAATAAGTAACAATGTATTCTGTATACAATATGGATACTCTATCAATGAAAAACATAATGGGATATGGGCTGGAGTGAGAAATAAAGTGATTATTCTAAACTGGATATGAATAATTCTGATTAAAAACATGAACATTTTGAAAATACAAAATAGTCTAAGGATGTGAAGGATATAATCAAATATAAATTTTGGAAATCAATATGATGAAGGAAAAAAGATACAATATTCTATATGTCAAAAAATGTAGGAAGACGGGTGAGGAAATTTCAGTAACGGAATTAGTAAATTCTATTTGTTTATAGATGATGATAATGAGACTCAAATGTTAAAGGGAAAGAGATAAGTCATAAAAATTCCTTTCCTTGATTGTTTGATATTTGGAACCTATATGAATCAAAAAAATAAAAATCAAGGTTACATGAGGGAAATGTTAAAAAAACTTTGCGAATAAGGAAAATCCTATAAAACTACAAATAATGTATCAGATAGTGGGTTCCCATCAACTACTATATATTGAATTATAAATATGAACCCATAGTTGAATGATTATTATATTAATAATTTTTATAGTTTATAGGAAGGTGTTACTTTTATATTAGGATCTATTTCCTTTAATAGAATTCTTTTTGAATTTTGGAATTGGTTAGATCTCTTCATAAATCTCTTATAATAATTTTCTATATTGATAAATTTAATTCTATATCATAAATTAACCCAAGATCTTCTAGTGGAATATTGTAAATAATGAGATCCCTAAGGAATATACTTTGATCATACGAGTATAATTGAATGAAATCAATTTATTTTATGTGTATGAATATAGAACCCTAAAATTTTAATATATGTATAACTTTAAATAAGTTAATGTTTTCAATTTCATTCTCTGCATGCAACAACAAACAGAAATGAAACAGTGATATGTTCAAATTGTTAAAGACAAGATCTTTAATTATAGGTAATGAATACGAGTATCCAATTTAAGAAATATTTATATATTTAAAATGTATTCTTCTAAAAATATGAATGGGATTCATTTTATATATCTTTGATGTCATGTGTGATCATTTTATGCAAAGAAGTGTGTTTTTTAAATATTTCATTTTCCATGTGATATGAATTTACTTTTTATGAAAATATTGGTAAAGATGATAAAAGATAATCTATATAAATAGTTGGTAAAATATAATTTAATTATTAAATAATTGTAAATATGAATGTTAATGGTTAATATTTTTAAAAATATATTTTCCTTTAAAATCTATTTTTTTATTATATATCAACTTTTTATTTAAAATTTAAAATTATAGAATTTAAAATTTGAAATTGAAGCAATGTTTATTATTATTTTTAAACATAATAATATTTTATTAATATGAATTTTTGGTATTTTTTTATATGGAATTATTTTTATGTTAAAATATTGTGTTTATAAATAATATGGATTTTATGTCATTATAAGAAAATAATTATTCATTACAAATTGATGAAACCATTTTCTAAAATAATATGTATTTTATATGTGAATTTATAACTTTTAAATTGTTTTTTATAATTTGTCATCTATTATTTGATATATTATAACACAAGTAATTTATTCAAAAAAAATATTTTAATACAATATAAAGTATTCATTTAAAATTAATTTTTATCACGTTTATAAATTTTATAAAATTAAATGGATATAAAACATACAATCATTGTTGAAAAATTATATAATAAGGACAACATTATTTTAGGACATAAAGGAAAAGTTACCATTGGAAAAATAAAGTTACCATTAGTAATAAAAAACAGGCTTGTGACCCACGGGCTTCATGGATATGGGGAGGATGAAAGGGTGGGTAGACCTAAAAAATTTTACTATTAAGAGTGTGAGCTAATGTAGGTTGAGACTGTGTGGGATCGGTCTAATGTTGGTTGAGACCACAGTAGTGCGGGCCTACGCATGGTCCGGATTTAAATGAATATAATTTTTTGACAATATATCCTTCTTTAACAATGTAGTTTTTTATTAGAAAATTCTGATTAAACCATTAAATGTGATTTATCATCAAAATGGTCACACTAATTCACCATTCATTAACATATAAATTTTAAATAGAGCTATATTTATTATATTAACAAGATATTAATTTATTTAAATAGTAATTATAAACTATATTCACATGGTGTGTTATCCTACTTCTTCTTAAATGGACCTTATCTCCCTTGAACATGGTTTAGATTCTAAGACTTATTATAATCATAAATTTTTTTGGTCCAATTTATTATTATTATTATTATTATTATTTTATGTTATTATTAATAAAACAAGAAATGACCTCATGGGAACCCTAATGGCCACCTATAAAAACAATATTTACATAGAGGGGAATTTATTCACTAGTTCATGAATTTACATCAAGACACAACCAACATCATCCTTCATTAACCATCATCAATCAATCACCAACATTGCATCACAATAGTTCACTACCATATTTTCATTACTGCATGCCACCATTAACCTATCAAAACAATTTCCATCACATTCTGTAAATCTCTATCTACTGTCATTCCAAAATTCTCCTCACAAATACAATTAATAATGGGAAAAATGTGATATTTAAATGATTATAAATAGAATATATTTTTTAAAATGTGGGCAAGATAATGGGATTATACAGGTCAGGGTAGGCTTGAAATTTTTTATTCATGCTAGATGTGGGTTTTTTCGAACAAATTTGCACAGGGTTAGATTTATATATACTGGAAACACCCCTTCTTGCCTATCTATTTTATATTATTAGTAACCATGGTAAAATAAAAACATGGTAAAAATAAATAATATAAGAATAAAAATATAAAAACATGTTTATAACATGTGAGAGAATGGAAGGTTCAGGCCAATATTTACCTTATTACATTACTTCTGTTTTATTTTTCAATTATGAATCAAATTTCATTTTTAGTGACTTTTTACTGTTAAAGGTATTGTGTATTTACCAACATTCCATCCATTTTCACTTCTAAATGGAGATTCCCACTCCTTACTTCACCTCACACATAATCCCCTTAATTTCACTCCACACTCTACACATACATCAAATATCCATTCTTATACACCTTAAAGAGGTTATATTATTCTAAAAACACCATTTTAAGAAGGTTTAACTAACTTTGTGAAGGGGTTAATATAAGTTGTAGAGTAATAATTTTTAACTACTATAAAAAGTTTTATATTTATTTATGATTTTTTATTCATAAAAAATTATATTTTCACTATATTTGTATGGGAATAGAATAATATAGTATTCCCCTTTTCAAATTTCCAAGGGTTTTAGTGCTCAGAGGAGGCATGGAAGTAGCATGGAGTTATTGGCTGGTAAAAATGATTGAATTGGGAGATTACAGAATGTGTAATTTTTTCACATCTTGTAAATGAGTTTTAAATATTATTAAGGTTATTTCAAGGGGTGATTAATGATATGTAAATATTCTTGGTTAAATAATAAATGGAGACATATTTTTTTTGATAAAAACTCACACTGATATTTACATGATGTGTAAAGTTTTTTACACACTATGTAAATACCAAGTGATACACATGTTAAAATGTTTTAGCTTATCAAGTTTCCTCAAAACCCTATGGAAATATATTCTCTCTCTTGTTTTAGAAGACCAATGGCTACATCCTCTGTATTTTGATATGCCTTTAACCGAGGATAGATTATTGGCCACCATATTCAATTTATGGTGATCATATGTGCATTCTTCCATTGCATACTTGCAAGTTCTCCCAGTTTGATCATTTTTAGTCCTCTATCTTCAATATTTTATTTTTAATTTGATCTCCCCTAATTTTAATGAGATCTTATTTGTTTTTTTATTGTGGTTGTGCCATGGAATCCTTAGATGGATGTCGTTCTTGTAGGTAAGAATATCAATGATATGTGATTTAGTCTATTCAAGTTCAAAGAATATTAAACACTTTTTAGGAATGGGATTTGTTGATTCTATTTTATTTATATGAAATCATAAATTAATCATGGTTTTCCCCTTCATATGGAACATTAATTAACTTAATAAATATTGATCCACATTATAGAATTCATAGTGATTGTAAGATGTCTATGTTGTTGATTTATACCATGATTGTATCTTTCCTCTTAATTTCCTAGATAGTGTGATATCTATAATCTATTCTTTGTTATGATGCTATTATTCTTGGAGAATCATGATGAAATTGGTAAATAACGGAAATCCAAAATTAATTTACAAATAATTATCTTAAGAGTAATCAAATAAGAGGCTTGTATATAATAGGGTGTCCTTTGTAATTTAATAGTAAATAATTTGATGTAATTCATGTGTTTAATTGATATTGATCACCCATCTGATTTCTAGAAATGATAAATATAATTAATCATGTTTATTCTAGTTGATAATATTTAAGTGTTGGGTTAATTGAGAATGGTTCATCTCTAGTATTGTTTAAACCAGAATAAATACTAAGAGTATGTTTTTCCTTTTATTGATTATTATTTCATAAAGCCTTATGTTTACTATATTTGGAACTTACAAATAATTAATTAGTTGATTCAATATTGAATAAAAACTGATTATGTTGTAAAATAATTTACAGGGCCTGACTTGCACATTTTCAGAGAAGACAGAGTTATTTTTTTAGATTCTTGTGAGATCATTTTAATATGAAGGATGGATTCCATGTCTCGTGGACTATAATTCCATGTTTAATATGTTTTTCTATCTAATAATTATTTTTTTGATGTGATTTTGATACGAGCCTCATGGTATGATCCAGGTATGAATGAGTCTGAGATGAATGATATGGGAAGGGGGGGCTAGATGTGATGTGAGCTAGTTATGGATGAGAATGGGATGGATGATGTGATATATGTGGTAGGGTAGGCCCGGATTACATGGCCACATTTAATTACTATGATAGATAGATTCAATGATATATGTTTGTGGGTGTCCGAGATGGCACCACAGGTGATGAAATTGGTATAATAAGGGATTACCTATTTATGAGTTGATGGGAGCCGGTATTCTAGATTATGAATCTATTTAATGGCTGAAAATTGAGTTTCTTATTGTATATGCATTCATTTCCCCATTTCTTGTGGTGGTTGGTTGTTCTTGGTTTCATGTCTCACTTTTTGGTAGCATAAGTTGGTTTTTCTAAAGTACCTAGATTTGAAATAATGTAAATAATTATTTAATTATTCTTAACTAATGTGGTTGGTAGATTATGGAATAAAAATGACTAAAAATTTTAGTCTTGATAATCCAGGGACTTAGTTTAGATTATGATTTGAGGTCATATACTTTACTCTGATGATTATTGTAATGCAATGTGGAGTAAAGTTAACGGTTAGTTAATGGATAATTAATTAATTAATGGTAATAAATTTTTTAAAAATTATGGATGTAATTAATGAATCTCTTTAATATTCTTGAGTTCTTATAGGATATCTTGTCTAAATAGTGATTTTCGGGAGTTAGAGTGACGTTAACTATAGTTGTGTCTAATATATGGATATGCACATAGTGTGGTTGTGATATATATTATATTATGTATATTTTTCCATAATATTCACCACATATGACATTTAGGGTAACTGACACCCAATATACTTTAGGATGGTGTTTTCTCTAACATCTTAAAGGGAGAATAGATGGATGACTACCCCATATCCCTTCTCTCCTCTCATGGTATTTTCATTTATTGGTATAAACAACATATTTCTCTTCCATATATGTGTTCAAAGGGATTCTATGTATTGTGGTTATTCCATTCACATTTATTACTAGATATAACATCCAAAATAAAATTATAGGTATGATGGGTATTGGTTGTGATGGTTTGAGGTTCTTACTAAGTCTATGAGCTCTAATTGCATGAGGTATAATACCCGATGTTTTATATACATTAAACAAGATACGATGGATATTGGAAAATACTTGGTTAATATATATGGGTATGTGATATGGGATGATGTGATGATGTGATTCACAAGGTCAATGTTGTGATGAATATCCCATGTGTTTTCAGGTTGGATTACTTATGGAGAGATATGGCTTTGTACGTGCGATGTTGGGGAAAAGAAAAACAATTAGTGGGGAAGTGGGAGTTGTAAAACATTGATGTTTTATTATTATATTATATTCTCTCTTATATGTGATACATTGTTAGATTTATCCATGGTTAGGTTGGTAACTTAGCATACATTTTTCAGTGATGTGTCTGTTTCACCACTGATCACTGTTCTTTAGCATACTTTCATTATCTTTTTCATGAAAGGCATTGAAGAGGATCCTACTGAGTATAATTTTATGATAAACCCATGAATATATAATTTTTTTCAGTTCATCTAGAGTATGTCAATGATATATCTGAATATTAGTATCTTGTGGTTTTTTAGGATCTGTTTGAGTTTTGTGGTCTCTAACATTTTTACCTTTTTGGGTACTTGTAGTTTTCCATTGAGTTGTTTAGAATTGTATGAAATTGAATGTATGAACAAGGTATTTCATTATATATATGTATGAAAGGTTTTGTTTCATGTATAATTATTATATCTAATTCTATTTCATTTTTCTCTTAGAGTTCTATTCCTCTCACATGTTGTTTACAATACCATCTAGGGAAGTTTCCAACTCAAGGCCTACTAAAGGATAGAATCAGGCAGTCTCTATCTCTCTGCCATCATTGTGGTATCATTGTGGGGATGGGATCATAGTAATAATAAAATGATTAAATAAATATAATTACTATACTATTGGTACATTATAATAGTTTTACTATCATTAACCACCCTCCCCTTTTTCATTAATAAAAACAAATATGTTAATCATGCGTTATATGGATTACCTCCTCCACGATGCAAGATGTTTCATTTTAAATCACCGTCGAAAACGTATGGTCCAAATATTGAATTTAATACACAGGTATTCTACTTATAACTTATTTTATATTATAAATAAACATATTATACATTTTTCCCTATTTCATGGAAAATTAAATCATTATCCATGTGTATGTGTGGACTACCACCTCCTTGGAATGGTGTATACCGTTTTTTATTATTTTATTACATGAAAATATAAAAGGATTTTATTAAATGATAAATAATAATTTTAATATATCATTTTGTATATTCTATTGTTAATTATAGAACCACTTAATTACATGATGAATAATTGATTACTATTAATTAAACTATTCAAAACTAGTGAACAAAGATGAAAATAATCTATTATTTCAACATAATGACTTTAAATAAATTATATTATCTTTATAATTATTTAAAATTAAATTATATAATAATAAAAAATATATGTTCATTATTCATCTTTTATGGTGATAAACAACTAAAACACCTAATAATAATCCATTAAGCATGATAGGTTCATGTTTGGGTCGGTTTAACCACCCACTTGATCGATACGTGGAAATTATATGATGGATGACTAGAAAACTTATTTTTTCATATAAAAGGATTTAATATATAAATTATGGTATTTATAGAATATATTTATTCTATATCAACATTTAACTCAATATTTAATAAAGCACCTTTCTTTTATTAAGAATCACTAAAACATGCTTGTCACCAAATTAAACCTCATGGATCATAAAAAAAATTCCATAAAATAAAATGATAGATTTATAAATGAAATTGTATCCTCAATTAAATTACCTTATCTGAATAATAGTGATGGGGTTTGTAAAAATAATAAATACCAACACTATATTTATGAATTTTGTTCAAAATAATAAAAATACTTAAACCCAATCTGGAAAATATGTAAAAACTAAATAATATATAGAAGTATATAATTATTATAAATTTGATGTATACATAGTTATATTTGAATATAATATTATTTTGAATCCACTTAATGAGCATAATTTAATTATTATATATGTTTGGTGCAAGTGCAGAATGAATCATCACTAAGGTAAGGGGTTTTTTACTCTCTAATTCATCTCTTTAATACATGTTTTGTATTATGAACCTAATTTCATTTATGTGGTTTTAATAGTACCAATATAAGATACCATATCACAAATTAATTTTTAATAATTGTATTTCAATTCAATTTGTATTCCCACTCTTCCATGGGATTTTGATTAAAATGTTACTCAATCCATAGAAGTTTATTGACAAAAACATCAATTCTTCAAGGCATGTTTATCTTATGCATCATGTTTTCCTTAAAATGATGTATTCACTTCCCCTGAATTTGTATTTATAATATTTTTTCTTATTCATTCTAAATACTAATCCAAATCAGTTGATTTCATTCAAATTTCTTATAATTAATGGTTCCCTTGGTTGTAATGCTTGTTGGTAATTGAATTCTCATTCACTAGGTTGTGACATTATTTTTTCACTTAAAAGTTTATTAAATTATAAAAATTAATTGTGTTTTTTATTATTATATTTTCTTATGAATTAAAATTACTACCAAACAATAATACTTTTTGAAATATTTATTACCTCGAGTAGTATAATACTCAAAAGGGATAATGATTACTTAAGTCTTCATCCATTGAGTTTTATTATTTCATCATAAAATTATTTTTTCTATGATTGGGATAAACCACCCTAATATTTTATTATATAATCATATTTATAATTTTTTTAGACAAAATATGGGTTTCTAACTCATTATATTATGTGAGTTTTGATGACATGTATTTTCAAAATAATAAAAATAATATTTTACATTCACTTTCAAATAGTTTGTCTTCCTCTTATTTTTTTTCCACGGTAAAATTTTTTTCCTTGAAAGGGTTAACTATTAAAATTCATTTCTATTTTTCTTAAATTTTTCATTTCATCTTTTCAAAATTTCCCATTCAAAGAAAAATATGAATTTTCACATTTCATAAATGAAAAAAATGTTTTCAAAATTCTCTTTTACGTTTTAGAATTTATTTTCCCTACCATTTTCAAAATATTTTTCCATAACAGGGTATACAATTCATGATATATTATAATATATATATATATATATTATTTAGGGGAATGAACATGTGATTTAAAATAATTTAATTCTTGATCCCATCTTTTGTAAGACCGTTTGACGCATTAGTTTTGCGATGTTGTTTTAATTTATGGAAACAACATTATTCTTTTCCTTCTTTGAAATAGGCTTGTTTTCATTTGAAACCATAAGCATTATTCCTATGGATAGATTATGACCATGTTATTCTATAATTTACTTAACCATATAACACTTCTCCATATATTTTTAACTTGATGGATTCATATATGGAAATCAATCCCATTAATTGATTAGGGGGATATTAAAAATATATATATTTTTTCATCCCAATATTGATGATTTTTGTAAAGTTTACTATTTATTCTTTGACCATCCACCTTCTTTCTTCGGACGAGTTATGATCATGTGACACCTTTCATTGATATAAGGAAAAATATTATCATTCCATATGTTATTATTTTAATATGGATACGTGTCGTAAAAGGTGATTATGGATTTTACTGTTAATTTTCATAGAAGATGTATGTTTTAGAATTAAACAAGTTAAGGGTGTATCTTGACATTATATAACACCTTCATGCATTAATAGGTCTCATGAGACAAAAATTAATGGGTTTTAGTGTATACATCTCCCAATATCAGTATATTACCTTGGGAAAAATACTTCACAACATGTTTGGATAGCCAGTATGATACATTACATCCATATATGATATATATTATTGATATTCATTTTTCATTTATTTTCATGAATATTAAATTATCTTAGTTTTAGATGGACATGACATTATTAATATTATTTTTTTATTCCATATTATGTTTAACAATGATTTGTTTTTATATAACTAAAATTATAATCCTCCATTAATGAGTGATTATGATCACCCCTTTTGATAGATACGGTTTTTCATGAACCACTATTCTATTAATTTATTATTATCCTATATTTATACCATAACGGCAGAATATAGGGTCGATATCATGGAGGCCACTCACAACACACTATCTTTCTATTATCACTATTATAAACAAACTAATATAAAACAACTAAACTAATATATAAGGGGGTTTGATTATTAAATGATATATATAAATATATATAAATTAGAATATAAAACATAAAGAAGAAGAAAAAATAAAAAAGTGGTTAGTAGACGAAATATGTTTCTCTTTGCGGTTCATAGTGATGTTATCATTATTTTTAAAATATTTTCCTATTTATATATTCAATGTATAGATCAAGACCTATCACTCTAAACCTTATTGTTCTAATGGTATCAGCCTACATAGAGGAAATTTTATACATGAATAATCTATTCCACGTGAATAAATATGCTAAAATCCATCGTTTAAATTACTTATATATCAATGAGAATGAAAATGAGTGAATAGGGAGGAAGTAGATAGTGGTAGGTAAAGTGGGGAGACTGCACACCATAATTAATTTAACTGCTGAAAAATAATAGAATAAAATCTGAGAAATAATTAAATTACAATAAACCAAAAACACTAACACTTCCCCATTGAATAAAACTGATAGTTAGTTTTCCACAAACATAGTGACAAAAGAAGCATAATTGGAGAAACACAAAATAGAAAAAAAGATAAAAGGAAAAAATAATAATTTAGTTAAAATATTATAAATTGAAAATATAAATAACTAATATTGAATCAAAACTCAAACTTATCCCTTGTAAAATAACTATCCTTTGTAATTTAATATGAGGTACATATTTATAAGTATAGGGGTGAACAAATTTATACTCCAAAACATGTACCAAGTGTTTTTACATGGTAAGAATATTAAATGGATTAATTAGAAAACATGGTATTCATAAAAGTTCTTAAAATATTCCTTTTATGTGTAAGATTGAAATTTTAGATTAATTTATGTGAAATTAATGAGTTATGTCTATTTTACTCTACAAAATATTTATGGTCTGATGTCTTTTAGAATTGGCATAACCCTACATTACATGCATTAATGTCCTTGATGGAAGAATGTTCATGTGTTAAATAGTTAATTACCTTGTTTCATTGACTCTTCTATATCTACTCATGGAATTTCATCTTATTTAGGTCATAATTTTTTTGGATATAGGTCCATATTTAAAAGTGATCTATTATGTGCATTGTTTACATGTTCCATATTGTATGGTGGTTTTGGACCTTAAGATGTTGGATTGAGCTTTTAGTCATGCTTAATTTAATTAATACAATTATTTAGGAATTCTTATAAGACTTAAATTTCAAAATATCAATCATTTTGGAAAAAAATATAGAAAAAATAAAAAAAATTGTTTAAAATGATAAAATTTTCCATTCTAGAAATTAATCTAAAATTCCAACTTAAACCTAAAAATGAGCCAATTTACAATAAAATGATAATATTTTGGGACTAGAATCATTGAATTAAGTTATTAAATATGTTAAAATGTTTTCTTCATCACTAGCATAGACTTTTCTATTTCACTCCCTCAAAATTATCAAATATCAATATTAAAATCCATACAAGAATCCAAAATGAGAAAAAAACCATGATATTTTCTAAAATAGAATTCTATTGATTATAATCTATGAAAAAAATTCCATCTCCCTTTCCTACATACCATTTAAATTCATTCAAACAAAAAAAACATCTGTGTCCCAATCACACCTACCTCACATTTAATTTTATATCATTCCTCACTCCGATGATGTTATATATGATTTTCTGCTCATACTGAGACATTTCATGTATCACCATAGTGTTTTAGAAATTATTATTTATCAATAGTATGAGAAAATACATATTTTCAATTATTATTTTATTTCCTTGTGAATTCTATGGCTTATGGATAGTGAGTAAAATCATTTAAAAAATCAAATCTAGAAATTGGGTTTTAAACTCTTAAATACAATAAATTAATATTCCATTGAAAGAATTAGATAAAAATAATTCAATAGCCCTTGAAAGTGTTAAACAAAACCCCAAAAAACATTTATGAAATGGTGCATATGTCATGTAGCGATTATAGTGAATTATTTCATCTAAATACTGCTGGATGAGCTGAAAATTGAACACTGTGAAATAATTAAAATTAATTGTCTTGATTTTTAATAGGTACATGAGTTTAAAATTAATCATAATGAATAAGTAAATATTATAATATTTTTAATTTATTTTTAAATTTTTTTAGGTGGAAATAGAAGATTAAATTAATGAACAATAAAATGTGGACATGTGCCCAATTATCTCTATATCCCCTAACCAAAATTGTGGCCCACAACTATCACCACACAATGTATTAAGCATCTCCAATATAACCTACATGAAAACCCTTCTCCCATTATCAAATATGAAGTATCCATTAGAAAAATATCAATAGGGTAGGTAGGTAGAGAAAATCAATATAAAATGTGGCATAAACATATAAGTAAATTCATTTAATATAAGAGATAAATTATGATAAATGAAAATTTTTATCATTAGATAAAATATGGATTTATATAAAAGGATTAAATATAGTAAAAAATATTTCACAAACTCCAAATTATTGATGGAGAATAATCACATGTTCTGGTTCTTGTTCAAATTCCATTTTTATCTCAAGAAAGTATGAGTAATAGGATGAATAAGTTATATAAAAGGATTCAATGATGTCAAAAATATTTCCTGAACTCCAAATTACTGAAGGAGAATAATCATACGTTATAGTTCTTGTTCAGATTCCATTTTTCTCTCTAGAAAGTATGAGTAATAGGAATAATATGTCTAAATGTTTCAAAAGAATGAAAAAGAATAGAACAATATACGACTCATTGTTTCATTGGAATGTATTCCAAAAATCAGAAAAAATTCTAAAAATTATTCAAAATAAAATCCTAGGAAAAATTTTTCACATCAAAAATAATTTAAAACAATTTATTTCAAAAATCATGTATACTCTCTCAAAATCAATTATTGTTTGATAAATGTTAAAAATATTCCTTTAAGATCAATATTCCTAAAAATAGAATAGAAGAAGAGAAAAAGCATACAAATGAAAAAATTAGGTTGACCCCCACAATAATATTTCAATACCCTTTATTTTAGATCAACAAAACAAAAAAGGTAAACAAACAAAAGAAATATACAACTTGAATATATTTTTTGTGTAATATTTGATTTATTATCTTATAAACATCCACTTTAGACCTAAAAATACAAAAAAAACAAAACATAATAAGAATAAATAAAAATAAAGAGAAATGGAAAAGTGGATTTAACATGGTTTGGACTCCCATGTGAATTTACATTTTTTAATGCCCTTAGTTAGATAGTTTGAATGGGTCATCCACAATATGAATTTCGGTGTGGTTTCTTACACATTAAACACCATCTATGATTTATCCCAACATCCAAGAGTTTATTCCTATAATGATAATCTCTAATGAAATGAAAAATATCCCCAAATATTAGAATATGTCAAAGAGATAATTTGAGGTATAGTGGGGGAGGAAAGAGATTATAGAGTTACTCCCTATTTGGTTCAGTTAGAGTAGTGGTGTCTATTGGTGATGAGGTTAGTAGAATAATATGTGTATTATCTTATTGGATTGATTAAAAAAATTATTCCACAATGATTTATTATGTTGTTCCATAATTCTCATTTGATGTAGTGTATAACTTAAATGGCTTCTCTATTCACTGCTCAACATAAGAAAAATCATTATCTTCATTGTCCAATGTAATCCAAATATTTTCTCACTCATAAAAATTTAAAAAATGTGAGGTAATAATCAATTAATTTTAAATAAAGAAAAACATAATTTAATAAATTATTATATCCCATATTTTTATCATTTTATAATTCAACTTATTTTATTTGTTCTAATTGGGGTATATTTTTAATTGATGTATGTAGGTAGTCATTCTACTCCAAATGTTCATCAAATTCAATTGTCTTATAGTTTTATTCATCAATATATTGAGATAGGTGGAAAATTTATTATTCTTATTTGTAAAATATGGGAGTATCTCTTAAATTTTGGGAATTAACAAAATTTAATCAATGTTCATACTAATCATGTTGATCTCCAACAATTGTATCAAAATGAATGACATCTTCAAGAGCCTCATACATTAATGTGAAAGGATATATGATTGGATCAAAAATTTGATTCTTTATATCTTCCTCTAGTTCGTAATGTTTAAATGGAGTTAGAACAATTTTCATTTATTCATCAATTTTCTATGTTTTCACCATTCCCATTATAAAAATTTCATTTCCTCAACTATAGTGGCCAACAATGATACTAGATTTCTTTCTTCTTCCAACATCATAAAATTATCTGAAATTTAAAATATTAAAAATTATTCACTATCAGAAAAAATATCAAGGAAAGAATATGAAACATCATCATAAATATCAATAATGACATATAAAATTGAAAAATATGAAATCGATCACTTTTTTAGTTTTCGAAATATATGTTTTTTTTGTTTTTTTAAATTGTGTGTGAAAGCTCTTAGCCCCCATGGAAAATTCCAATGTGATGAAAGTGGTTTTTAGCAAACCATTGTTCAATTAAATTCTTATTTTCATATGATTTCACCATAGTGGCATAGCCTTGGAATTACCATAAAAAGGCTACACACATGCACTTGCTACTTATTTTCACTATTATACTCAAACTAATATAAAACTATATTATGTAAAGGGGGGGTTGAAATATACATTTATGATAAATTTAAATATATAAATTCAATTCAAAATAGATATAATCTAGAATAAATAATTAAGAAAATGTTCTAGCAAGGTCATAATGATTGATATAATTGTTACCAATGGGTTCTCAATATTTTATAAAATGTACTGATGGTTAACAGACACACTATACCCTATCATTTGAATTTCCATCATCCCATACTGATACCTAAGAATGTTAGGCAATGATCTTCCAAAATTTACATAGGATACCTTTATATTAAAAAACACTACCCAATCCATACTAAACTTTATATGTGAATTAGAAAATTAAGTGAAGTATTATTAACAAATGAGAATAAGAATTCAGATAGTATAGAAATTGTGGCGACCAATCCTCATAATTGATTCATCAGTCACCAAAAATCCTAGAATTGAATAAAATAAAATTATAAAATAACAATAATTTCAATCAAACAACTATTCCATCCCTCAAAAAAAATCGATATTACTTCATTATTTTTAGTGGAATTGATAAGGGAAAAATGTGGGAGAACACATAAAATGAAAAGAAATATGAGAATGTTGATATGATGAAGATATCATATATAAAAGGTAGAAAAATATTACATAAAATAAAATCCTAAAACTCTACGTAAAATGGACTACTAATTTTTTCAAAAAGATTTCTAACCACTTCAAATAGATGGGAGAAACATTTTTATAGGTAGATGGGGAAAAATATTGACTTCATTTATGTGCACTATAAGTTCATGCCTATTAGACCTATTAAATGAATATAATTGGAAAGGTTCACTGATTTAAAGATATTCAGATATGTATTTATCATGCTCCCTCAAAATTTCAACTTTATTTTCCATGGTATTAAGGGGGTATGATAGATTTTTCTATGGAGGAAAATTATCCCCAAGTGATTGATCAAATTTTGATGCACCAAGTTACAATACATTAATGTCACTAAGTGAGGTACAATGATGCATGTAAATAGTTAATGAAACTGTCACCAAACCTCTTACCTATCAATTAGTATAATTTAATCTCTTTTAGGTAGGACAATTTTGATAAATAAGACTATATTAAAATTTCTCTTGATTTCTGCATAGATTCAGAGGTTCATATTTTTTACAAGTTTTGGGCCGCACGATTTTATATTGTGATTTTGTTCATGTTTAATGAAATGTAACCTATGTGGTAAAAAATAATAAAAAATGAATTTCATAACTCAAATCATTGTAGAAAAATTTATGGATTAAATACTAAATAAAATTAAACCTATTTAAAATAAAAAATTAGGCCATTTTTAAAATAAGATCAAATTACTACTAAAAGCTATAAACTGATAATTAGACATAAATAAACACATTAGGGGGACTTAATACACTAAATTACAGTACAAATTGTTGAAAATATTTGATTTATCACCTTTTTATGCTACCATTCCCTTGGATATGATGGAAAGTAACACATGTGACATGTTTAGAATAATATCATGTTTGAATGAATTGGTACGAGATTTTGGAGACTCATTATAGATTAAATTTGTTAACATATAATGGATTTTTTAATTTGATAAAAATAACATGTTATTTTTTTATTATTTTTTGGTACTAATTTTGTAAAGATATAATCCTAAATAGTCTTCGGAAAGCATGTAATGTAACATTTTCATTAAATCATGTAATTACCTGATTGTTAGTCCTAGGAATATGTAGTATGTATAAAAGAAGATATATAAAGTATGTGTTTATAGAATCATATCTCAAAGTGTGAGTCTATCAAATCAAAATCCCTTAACCAACCCTACATAATCAAACAAAAGGATTCCTAAGAGATGGTATGGAATGATGATTATGTACAGAATAGACTAAAATAGTGGGTAATATCAAAGGGATTCATAAACTCATTTCATCGTCCCTTGACCCGCCCTTAAATTCTTATAAAAGAATTAAAAAATTCATGAACTAGAGAATAAGTATTCATTAGTGACATTAAATGCTTCCCCATGATCATTTGTTAGGTTCGTTACTCCACATATTGTGTATTAGAGATATGAATGGTGGAAGAACAGAAAGAAAATTCGAGAAGTTATTGGGAATTAAAATGAATAATCTATTAAAAAAAATTAAAAAATCAATTATAGTATAAACCTTTACTTATGTATAAAGGATGAAGTTCCGTTAAAAATATCTTTGAAATGAAATTAATAAACAATTTAAATTTTAAATGAACTTCTGTAGGATTTGAAATGTGTTCTGGTATATCTTTAATGAATACAGTGTTGGAAATAATATGTTTCAACATAGCAAATATACTCTATCTTCTATTTGAATTGATAATCCTTTAAAATAATCCATATATAATTTGGATTATTTTCTCTATGTGGTAGAAATATTCTATGATTTTATTTATCTTTTAATTCATCCAAATCATTCACAATCTCCAGTTCTCCTTTTGAATATCCACTTTGATCAATATTTCATTTATCTCCATTATATTATTACATGTTCCACAAAAAAGATATAGAAATATCTTAATGGTTGAAAATATCAAGATTCATACTGTAAATATTCAATATATTTTCATCTTATTAAAAAATTATAATACCTCACATAAATTATTTTATTAAAATTTTATTAAGTAAAAAACCTCATGCATCACTTGTCCTATGAGGTATACATCAAAAAAAAAATTTAATTCCTTATGATTGGGATCGTGAAATATAAATTTTAGTTGTTCCATGGTTTACTCTTATATTTAATTTTATCCATACATATGGTTTTCCATTTTCTTATAAATTATGTATGCTTTCATAATTTTTTGCATATATACTTTACTACTTTTAGATCTTATTTATTATAAAACCCTACTTAAACATCAAAATATTCCAAAATTAATTTTATTTAATTTTTGAATTTGGTATTTTATGTTGATCCAAAATGGTATGAAAATGGGGTTTATCATTTTTTAAGGAAAATACATGTGGTCTTGTTTTGAAACTAAATTTTTTCAATTTGACCTAATGAGATTTAGGCATTGTTTTTTCAAATATTGTATTATTTTTTGAGATTAATTATAAAATGTTCATTTAAATTGTCTCATGTTTTATGATATATTAATAACTATAGGGAGAAATTATTTGGAATGATTGTTTTTTTATATTAGAATTTTCTAATGATTATATATCCCTTATAACAGGTCCATAGGATCTTTGAGACATACCTTTTAGATTATATAGTGTATAATACTCTTAGAATTGATATAAACATTGTTATTTACTAAGATATATTTGATTTTTTTCATATTCATCCTTAGTATGCTTCGGTACCTTGACAAATTGATGTGTGAGTTATTTATTGTTTTCTTGCATGAAATTATTGAAATTGATGGGATTATTTTTTTCCTCCTTAGTTATATATAAATGACCCTTATAAATATAATTTGTGGATGTGGTAGGAGATCATACATGTTTTCTTCTATTGATTATTAGTTTAGGTATTCAAGTAGGTGTCATAGTGTCAAGACAATTTGTGGTTTATATTAGTAGATAGTGAAGGGAATGTGAGTTGTCTTCATTATTCAACTAAAATAATGAGGGATAGTTTCCCTTTTGTATGATGTTGGATAATAATATATGAGATCTAATGACTGGGTATATAGTGTCATAGGTAGTGAGACTTGTGTAATAGACCTCCTGAGAATGTATCAACTCCCATGGGGGTGATCTCTTTGATAAACTTATGATAAATGTTTTTCTCATTGATCTGAGGTATTATTATTGTGAGCTTGTACTAATGTTTGAATTTCATAGTTTAGATATGACTCACATTATATTTTCTATTCCACATAAGTTACTAGACATAAAGCGATGGATAATGAGATTCTATATGATATGTTGTCTGACACTGGGGAGGTGTTAGCATGCTACATGAAATATATCCATCATTATTCAATTTAAGGACCCCACTAAAGTGAAAATAAGGCATTGTAACAATACATGGTTAATTATTGGTGATGTTTTAATTCATGATATTAATTATATTCATTTATCCAATGAGTTGTACCATCCTATATTTGGTGCCATCCCGTTTGATGATTCATGATTTATTGGATTGATCTAGTGATACTATGTGGGTATTATGTTAGATAGTTCTGGTATGGACTAGTGGGATAATAAGGGATAAAGAAATATCACTAACATTATTATTTATATGGTTAGGCCCCAGTTTTTATCTTCCCATTTTCTTTATCATGGTATTGTTATTAATTTTAATTTGATACTTTGGCCCTTATTTGATTACTGGTTTTTGATTTTCATCGCGGTTAGAATTTGTTTTAATGGTTAGGTTATAATTTATTACTCATTTTTTAAATACTTAGTTCTATCATGATTTTTCATGATATTTTTTATTTTTTTTAATTTATAGGTATTGCAATGCTTGATGGGTTATGGTGATTTATTGAATGTGTCTAGTGGATGTGGTGAGACTATATGGTTATTAGAAGTGAAGAGATGATATATGTATGGTATTCCTCAATAATAAAAAGTTTTATCTGAATTATTGGTCATAATAAATATAAAAATGGATTTATTTTGGAAACTTTTGTGTGATTAATTAGTGTGTGTGTGTGTGTGTCTTCTAGACCCACATAAATAGGTATGACTTATAATTATATATTTTGTTACATTTTTTAGTGGGTAATTGACATTGACATAATACTTTTTCTATCTCCAAAAGCATGAATTACCATAAACATTATTATATGAACACAGTGTTTTAAGGTGATTTGTGGAATCATACTGATTCATTGTACTCACACCCAACCCACATACACAAAATATGTTATGACATACAAGAAAAAATATTCATGATTTATTTTATGAGTGAATTTTATCTAAGAGATAGATGTATGGATCCAGATGAGAATTATATTTTAGGTTGAGTGATCGATAAGATTTGATCATGTGATTTTTGGTTAGATACTACTGCATAATTACATTTTTATTGCTATACTACACATGTATCATCTAGTGGGGCCATTGTTTGTTGTTATGAATTGTTTTGTATTATATATCAATTATGTGTATGATTCTACTACTACTCTATATTATCTTTATGTAACATATATGTTTTTCTATTTATTTTATATTTTAGACTATGATGTATCTCTTTGATCCTTGTTATATTATTACAGGTTTTCTTCACGTCCATTAAAAAGGAAGATCATAATGAATATTTGGTAGAACCAACATAAACCATATTAGAATTATCTAAGGGAATTGTCTCCCAAAGACCTTACAAATTCATTTCCAATTTTTAGAAGCCTCTGGTAAATTACGAGATTGTATTGAGGTCATGTGAAGACCCTAATTTGGTTATTATTCTAAAAATTAAGGTTGTGAAATTATAAGGATTTATCATTGATTTTTTTTAAGATAGAGCTAGTTAAAGGTGGTGATAAGTTGTTTGTACTTGGGATGTAGACTGAGATAATGACCATCCATCATTGATTTGGCTAAGACCTAAGTTAGAATGGTATGTCTCGTGTATGGATTATGAACTCTATATTGAGTGAGATATATAAACAGGAATCCCAATACATGATTGATGAGACACAATATAAAACATTGGTAATAACTGGTTTATGGTGATGTTTTCCACGTATTGTTATAGTTCCATGTGTAAGGATTGATAAACATTCCAATGGTCAATTTTATTTAACATTTTTAGTCATAAATATCTATTATTAATTCTAGGAATATTTACTTCATTCAATTTATTTACAAATAAGTTATAAGGGGTGATTATATTAATATTTATCTAAGATATTTTTTTATTTAATTATTGATTATAATTGATAAGCCTCTATAGGGAAATGATTTGTTTTTTTAGAAATAAATATTTTCGAAATAATAACTTGTATAATATCATGTTTTTAGTTTAATGTTTCTTTGGATTGTTAGATTTAGAATAATTCAAGGAAAATGATTTCTTATACGTATTTAAAAATGTATTTTGTAAATGTATTAGTTTTTGAAGAAAATAATGGATATGGTTTTTTCGGGTTTTTATTTATAGTTAATGAACCATGGGATCTAATGGGGTGTTTTGAAAAACCTGCTTGAGTTTTTGTGTATGTAATATTGATTGAGCTGGATTTTAAATAAGTAAAACATATATTATTACGTTTTGTGGCATGTTTTTTGGTGATTTTCAATATACTGGTTAGGGGGTTCGATGTAGATGATTAATCTATATACCAGGTTTTATTAGATAGAGTCACATGGTTTGGGATCAATAGAAAGTATCTTATTCTAGTCTACAGTCCCTGAATGTGAGATTAATGGTTATTTATATCAAACAATATGTTTTATGTTTCAACCAGATATTATAAGAGTTGGGGGAACCATTAGTCAAATAAAATATTGGTAGTGGGTTTTTTATTTATGGAGAAGAATAATATGGATTATTTATTAATTATCAATTCATTAGTGTTTATGGATTAATGGGTACATTATGTCATTGTGTTGGAATTTTGGTGTTGTGTATGTGCAGTTTTCTCAGGTGAGTGGTTTTGGGTTTGGAGAGAGTTAATAAACAACTTATAGAAAAAACACTACAATGTGATGAAAATCGTGAAGGGTTGGGTGGAAATATCAATGATTAATTATGAGACTTCTAGTGAATGGTGTGTATAGGTTAGTAATAATAAATTAGAAGAAATATTATAGATTATATATTGAACAATAAATATTAGGGATATATTAGTGATTGTTATCAAGAATAAAAATATTTATGGTGGGGATTTTACAACAAACCATGTAATTAAGTGTTGGTGAACTAAGAGATTATTATGGCTTTCCTCTATTTGGTGGATGTGTGAATTTTAATTTTTTGATTTTAACTGAATAAAGAATGTTTTAAATAAATAATTTTTTTGAGGAGATATTTTTTCATAAGAAACCCATGATTGAGTTATTAAGATGTCATTGAAAAAAAATTATGGACAAGTGTCAGTACTATGTAATAGGGTGTTAAAAATAGGACCATTAAGTCCCCAGTGGAATATATATAAGTATTTTCCCTCTGAACCTGATATTAACTAGATGATGCACTACACTATGTACCTGATAGAGTCATCAGTAACCAATGGGGCTAAAACAGGTACCTAATAGGGGTCTTTCACTTTTTATGATGGAATAAAAAATAATGTGTTGGTCCATGACCATTTCATTTTCAGTCAACAGAGCCAATAAGGAAAGAATATGACCACTTTCAGTTCCCCATTCTTAGAGGATGAGTTATGGGCATTCTTTAGGGAAGATTTATTTGAATTTTGAGAATAAACCACATATATTGTGTTGGGGGTTCAATGACCTGGGAAAAAATAGTTTTATTGGCATCACTTCTTATATTATAGAGTTTTTTGTTAAATGGTTTGATGTTAGATTTAAAAGAATTTATATTTAACATACATGTTTGGGGGTCCTGTTGGTTGTTGGAATGAGCTCAAAGGATAATATTTTATTTACAATTAATATATATGGTATTTATAGTAAATATTTTATATACCATTTGGATTAGTGTATGGTTAATGTTATTATTATTATTCTTGGAATGTTTTATGATAATATGTGATCTCACCACATAAATTGAATGAGATCACAATAATCAAATAAGAAACAAGGCTCATATAGATTATTAATTGGGTTTTTGGTGTCACTTTGGTTAAATGAGTTTTGGTTGCTCCCTTATTAGATTCCACGTAGTGTGAAATGATTTTTGAGTTATTTTTCAAAAAATTTTGATTTTAAAATGTATTTTAAAATGGGATTGGTGATTTAATTTGATAATTTAGAATTATAATTTCAAAAAGAATAAGTGTTTTCCAAAGTGGGTTTTCATGGGATTTTTCAAAATGGCCTATACTAAGAAAATATTTATTTCCTCCTCAATTATAAGTTGATTTTATATATAAATTATACATGGATATTTTCCAATATACAAAAAACCCTTCTGAATAGCCTACATTGAATAGGTTAAGTCAAATACAAAATAATATGTGAATTTGGATATTTTTTTTGGACACCCCCTATGTTTCAATATTAGGTTCCTCAGTCCTCTTTGTGAAGAAGAAGGATAGTTCAATGTTTATAGGAATTGATTATAACGAGCATAAAAATAACATAATAAATAACAAGGATCACATTTAAATGATTGGTGACATATTTTAGTAAACACATGTTTCTTAGTACTTCTCTTATGTGGATCTTAGATCAGTATATCATTAATTGAAGGTAAAATAAGAGGATATTTTGGAGACTAAATTATATAAAATAAATAAAAAATATTAATTCAAAATGATTCCCCTAAAAATCAGTGATGTTACAAAACAATTTATAGACTTTACAAATATATTAATAAGATGTTACCTAAAAATTTCTTGTGTTCCCTATAGATGATATTTCCATATATTCCAATAAATGTGACTTACAAATTGAACAACTAATGTTATTAAGTAATGTTATAATAGGATAAGAGATACATATTAATCTTCTAAAGTCACTAGTGATAAATAGATGTATTAGACCAATAATTGTGACTAAAAATCATATATTCCTTTGAATTTTCAATCTAATGTTTTTAGAAACATTCTCATGATTGTTAAATCTACCATCCCAGAAAAATAAAAAAGGGGCGATTTTATTTATTTATTGATGGATGTGAAGTTATATTCATGGAGATGATGAAAAGTATAGTTATAGATATTGGAATCACTTCACCCTAAAATGGGGAAGGATTTTTGATAAACTGTGATATTTCAATGCAATTACGATGTTTTACATTAAAAAAAATTATGAAGTGATAAATTATACATTAATATAATTAGGGAAAAATAATAAATATTACCAGACTCATTATTTAGATTTGTAAATGAATAATATTGGTTGAATATATGCAGGTATTATATATTTAGATAAAGTGTTGCATATATATTGATCACAAAATTCTAAAGTATATATTCACATAGAATGAGATCGACATAAACTAATAGATATGGTCATATATGATCAATAACTATGACCACTTGATCAATTACCATCCTAGAAAAAACAAAAAAAAGTGATATATATATTTAATATAATTGACCAAGTAACCCAATCCATGTTAAGTATTTAAAGGGATCCAATTTAATTAGACTTTCAAAGGATGTACATGATAATCATAAAGTATAGAAAAACATATTACCATTACCAAAAAATTATTCAATTATGTATCATAGATAATATTATGGGGGTATAAAGGGATGCTATGGAGATATTAAAGCAATTGAATTTAATAAAGAATGAGAAATATCCATGTTCAAAACTAACAAATGTATTGTTATATGATTTGGTAAAAAATTATATATACCATTTGATATTTAGATTAAAATTGATCTATTTGATGATGTATATGGATAAATATTTTTTTTCATGCTAGAAAGAAAAAGAATATATAATGATGTGTGAGAGAACTTTTAGTAGGATAATATAAAGAAGAATATTAATGAATATTGTTCCATATTATTTGTATGCCAACAAGTTATGGAATAATGGTAAATATAAAGGTCGGTGATACAACCATTACCCATCAAGTTAAGAGGTGAGGATTTATGAAAAACCACTATAGATTATATTGGAATGAAACACCTAAATGTTAGGGAGGTTCTTTTAGAATTAATTAACCACAATTTTTAACTTTAGTATATAAGAAAATTATTATATAGGTGTTCAATATGCTAACTATAATGTAAATATTTTTATTAAATAATCAATAATATACAAGACAATACCATCAGGGGGAGATAAAAATTTAATCTGAGAGAATCACCCATAATAATATTCACACATTCAAGAAGGTGAGAACACAGATTAGAAAAAACAGTGGTAATACCATTCAAAATAATCCTAGAAGCAAGGAAGTCTGCAACCGTATTTCCTTCCAGTCATGTATGAATATCCTTCCCTTGACACCTTAAGAGAGAGTTAATGCTCAAAAGGATAAAGCTGATACTCCTTGGTATAACAGTTGTCTTGTGGAGAGAATTATAGAAGATTAATGAATCCATATCACCCACCTCATGCTCTAGATCTCACACATTGAAAATCTCTATGTCTTTGATAATAACCTTGGCCTCTGCCAACAGAGATTCTCCCATACCATAGTCAGAATAAAAAGAAAGGACCATATATCCGCAAATATCACGGACCACACCGCCACCCTGACCAAACACATTCACACATGAACCATTACTATTAAGCATTCATCCAAACATAGGTGGAATCTAATTCACCCAATTTCCATGCGGGGGTACCCACTGCTCCAAAAAATCATGACTGCTACTGTGACACAGCCTCTTCAATGAAAGAGCCTACTACTTGTTCCTCAACAAAATGCCAAGCTCCACTACAACTCTATGTGATTTCACCAAAAATGCAATTTGGGAACACTGAATGCCCAGAAATTTCGATTTGTTCCATACCTGTCAAATAATCCAACACCCTAATGCATGAAAAATTAAATGCGCCTTCGGCTCAGTTTTATTCAACCCCTTGTCACTAAACAAGATTTGTAAGAAGTCATCCATGGAGCTGTGGTGACCAATGAAGCCAAAAAACACACCCAGACTGCTCCATGTAGCGAGTTCCCACTCTCCATGAAGAAATAAGTGATTCATTGATTCATCATTGGGACTCGACCAGTAGATACACTTGGAAGCAACAGGGAAGCCTCTTTGTTGAACCTCTAAATCGGTAGAAATTGTCATCATTCTTATGCGCTAGATCAGAAAAATCAATTTAACAGGGACATACAAACTCCACAGAATCTCCCCATACATCATTGAACACCAGATTGAGATGAAGGGAGTGGTAGGCCTGGTATTTAAAAGAACATAATGGAGAACATTTAAACACTAGTCTATCTTCCTCATCATTGAGAATGATTATATAATACACTTCTCACGAATACGAAGAGAGGGTAGCTTGGATGAATAGTGGGTAACTACTTGCCTCCATGGATGTAATATTTGGAATGGGACATCCTAGGAATCATAGAGTGTTACTAACCATATTTTGGTTCCAAAATATGATATCCCCACACCCCAAAACCCATCAAGAATGGTGATGGAGCTCCCTAGACTAACCTTGAAGTCTTTTCCACATATAGGTTTCCATGTCATTAGGAAGGTCAATAGGTAAATTATACTTCTTAAAAATGAAATTCCCCCCAAAAATATTTCCCCTCATAAAAATCCCAATAATTCTTTGTGTCTATGCAGTACATACCCTCCGCCACATTTCTCACATTTTTTCCTCCGAACTTCGCCTCCTAGGCCAGCACCTCCCACGAAAACCAGTAGTATTTTCCATCATTATTATCATCCCATAATAATTTCAAAAAAAAATCTCTATTTTTAAGATCACTATTTAGGGAACAAGAAGGGAGGATAAATTTTGAATAAGAATTGAAGAGAGAATTTTTATTAAGCTAATCCACCCCTAATAGAAAGAAAATAATTCATACAATTGTTGATACTATTGGAAATTTTTCTAGAAGACCGTCAAACTGGAGAATACCCACCTTCCCTGACAAAATATGAATTCCTAGGTATTCCATTTAAAATTACATCCTTGAGATATATAGATAAGACTCAATCCTCCTAACCCTCATTTAGGAGAAACATCTTGAAATGAAGACCTTTGTTATGTTCATGTTGATACATTTCCAAATAAATTTGTTTCACGCTTCCAGAATCATGTGGAAATATTGTATAGTACTACTACATTAATTAATAAAAACAATAATATCATTATCAAAGAGAAAGTGAGATATTCTAGTAATGTGGTATCTGCAATGATACGGTAAAATAGAACTATCCACAATGCCCTTTGTGATGTATCTGTTGAGATCGTCATGATAAATGATAAAGATGCTGGGTGAAAGCAGATCCCCCTACCTTTGACCTCAAACTACTTTAAAAAAATCAACATTTCCTCCCAATTTAAGAAATAGAAAACCATGTCGAGCTATAGCATCTGAAAATAAGATTAATAACCCATCCTAAAAAACTCATTCTTGACATTACACAAATGAGGATGTACTAATCCATTCTATCATAAGATTTATTCATATCCAATTTAAGTGTGATATTAGAACCTGATATTTGAAATTTATATCCTCAATCACCTCATGTGATCGACCTATAGTTCATCAGATTGATCTCCCTTAAATAAGTCAATGTTGTTCTTCTAATACCAATCCATTCAATATTAGGGAAAGCCTCCTGTTAATATTACTGGACATCACATTATAAGGGATTTTTCACATGCTAAGGTGGCTAAAGTGACTGGCGGAGGAAGGGTCTTTGATCTTCCTTATAATGACTATACTTATAGCACACACCAACCATGGGAGACTACCCCCTATTGAGTTCCAGAATACTTTCAATCAACTCTGATTGGATGATGATCCAAGTTGACACATAAAATGAACCAGAAAACCACTCAGGCCCTGGGGAAATCTCCGTGTTGAGATATTTAATCACCATCCAGTATTCCTCATCATTTGGAACATTACTAAGATAAAAATTCACAATATTATACCAAAATTACGGAATGTTATCAATCAAATGATAATTCCCAATTGGTTATACATCTAACATGATGGGATTGAAATCACCAAGAAATGTTTTGAAATGAGAACCAACCATATCTCCTACTAAATTAAAATCATTTATAAATGTTCTATCCTATCTTATCAGGTTAGGAGTAATATATCCATTATTTTCTCTAATACAGTCTTCGATGAAACACATATTATGATCACCCTCCTTTAGCCACAATGTTCTACAATGCTCACAGTCCACTCGATCATCCTCGAACAACTTGTTTGTGAACCTTCCATCATTATAATAAGGTTGAAAAAAATTCCCTCATCCCATTCGCCTTCCAGTCCCGACTAATCCTACTCAATACCCCTTTTTAGAGATTATAAATCTGAGGAAGGTAATTGATGACCTAGACTCTGGGAGGAAGGCTCTAATTTCAAACACCAAAACATTGTATAGAATCCCAACCACAATATGATCTATGTGGGATTGCTCCATGACCCCTTAACCAAGGCCTCAATGGAGGGGTCCATTATTCATCGTTTATAAATGAAACAATTCTTATATAAATTTGTATTGGAATCCTGAATGATGAGAATGGGGGAATGATCTGATAATTATATGACCAAATGAGAATTCTTTGTGCCAGGATAAAAAAGAAATCACCTGATGATTGGCAAGAAAATTTTCAAAACAACACCAAGTTCCTTGTCTTCTCTACTGGTTATTGAATTAGTAAAAATGATCAACAAAAATCCCTAGATCCAAGATACCATTAGATGTAGCGAAAAATAAAAATATCTACGAATCTTCCATGAATCTAGACCACCCCTTTCATTTATTCTAGATCCAAAATTGCATTTAAAACCCTCCCAATGTTCCATGAAGAGCTAAAATGATTAAAAACATCACGGTCCAACCACATGGCCTCCCTTCCTACAATATCACATTTTTCATACATGAAAGACAAATAAATGGACTCATTTTCAATGCTAATTTTAGTAGAAATTTGTTGATCTGATTTAGCAATTTCTTCCACCTAACCTAAGGCAACCTAGAAAATCTAAATATGGATGTCAGCTGGATCATTGTACATGTCAACCATCAAACCAATATACCAAGAGAATTCCAAAATCTTAATAGAACATTTTTTGGATCCAAGATACCTATAACCATAATATTAGAATGACACCTTTTAAGAACCAAAACAATCTGTTTTCATCCAAAGACCCATACCATGGGTGTTCTATACTAGAATAAGAATTATGGGAACTATAGACACATGTATTTATTTCTAGGTAGTGATAGGCTCGAAGAAATAATTGAAATAGCACACACTGCTTTTATTTTGGAAGAGGATCTTGTGCACACCACACATAAAAGAGAATCTAGAAAAAGCTCACCCTAAAATAAACAACTAGGAGAATGAGATGATTCTGATTTAAAAATCACCCCCACCCACCCCTTCAATTGAAGATGAGAAATAGTGTCCTACCATGATTTATCCAGGGATAGAGGAATAACAACTAAAAGTCCCTCAAAAGTGGAGGAAACAAGGTCCAAACCCTCCTGGATCAACATCAGTACATTAAAATAGATGGCAGACAATACTGAATATCTACTAGAGGAACTAGCATCCCAGAGCTACAAAGACCATGGGGAGACACAATTTTTAGGATAACTTTGACCTTGAGCACCAACCTTGTAGAATAGGGTTGGATGTCCCAATACATGAGCTATTTTTAAGTCATCCACCCTCAGACAAAAAGTAACTATGGCCATACCAGGATCAGGTAGAGGTAGGGGTGAAAAATGAATGTAGGGGGAATCACTCTAGGACAAAGCCAAAGAATCGCTTTTCTCTACTATTGAGATGGGTTGTTGGACATATGAGCTTGAAGCCTCAACAAACTTGAAACACGAACAACTACTACCAGAACCAGCCATCTGACTACAAAAAGAGGGAATATAATTTTACTTTATATAAGCCATCACAGTGTGACCATGAATAGAACATGATGGTCAGTACCTGGGAGCCTAAGGAAAAAACAAAAAATGGGCCCATTCTTGTCCATCTTCAACACGAATGATTAACATCGATGGAGGAGTGGAGGAGAGGTCCAAGGCCAAACAGATCTGAGCCATAGGGGATTTATAGAGGTGAAAACAAAAATAGATATTAGAATTTCATAAAATGACGACTCAAATAATATAATTATAAAATAATATAAGTATAAATTTTTTTAATTTTAATTTTAACCTACTAAGTAAACTAATTAAATTTATACTAAAATTTTAATTTTAAAATAACCTAATTTAAAAATATATTTTTATTAAAATATATATGATAATTTTTATTAACTATGCAAGAAAATTAAAAAAACATAAATTGAAATGTAATCACTCCTCCTAAAAGAAATAAAATTTTATCTAAATAAAATTTCATTTCTATGAATTGTATGTCTTTAGATAAATATTAAATTTCCAATTCTTCGAATATAAATTTGATAAGAAAAACTTAATTTTTTGAATAAGAACATTGAAATTATCCTAGGGTATTTTTATATTTTAATAAACACGTTTATTTTTTCATTAAGAGTATAAAAAATATTTCTATGAATACACAAACATTTATGACATCATAATTATATAAATATAACTTAGAAATCAATAAAACAATTTTATAAAATTAAAATGTATTTAATTATTAAAATAATTCATTAAAAATTATATATATAATTGTTAAACCTATAAATTCGTTTGAAAAAATAATTCATTTAAAAATTATATACAAAATTATAAGGAATCAAAAATATTAATAAAATTTAGAATAAATATAATAATAATAAATATAATATTCTAAAATACCCCTCCCCTTTTCTTTATAAACACCCATCCACCACCCATTTCTCATCACTTCCAACACTCTTTAATTTTTGAAATATATTCCCAAATAATAGCTAAATTATCCTAGTTGGGGTTTTCACCCCCTAATGCAATGAAATTTCCCTCCTTTTACAGATTTAGGATCCATTAATATAAAGCAACTCAATGTGTAAGGTAAGTGTTTTAAAACACTCATTAATATCAATTATCCAATTTCATAATCTATAAATTTAATATACCTTTATTTTTTTCCAAAACACAATCATTTAGAATTTAACATTCTTATTTAAAATTATCTAAAAATATTATTTAACCCATGGTAGTTTTCATAGCTCAGGTGAATGAGGTCGTTTTATTTCACACTTGCAAATTTCATAATATCATAAAAAATTATTTTAGGAATAAATATAACATAATAATAATATAATTTAATATTAATGGTCTCGGAAGTATGAAATAGGTATGATAGTGATTAAATATAATGTAAACAAACATATTCATCATTAACCACTAAAAACAAGCTTATCGATGATGATTCTCAAGACAATTTAACCATTTATTGATATATTAAACTAAATAACTTATGGAATGATATTGATACACCCTGATATTTTAGAATATATATATATATATATTATAATATGTTGGATAATTTTATCTACATGAAATACTGCATTAAAATGGGCCACAATATATTTATTATTACGAAAATGAATGAATAAGAAAACCACGATTGAATAAAAATATTGCAATTAATTAGACGATGCTTACAAAATATGATTAAGAAAACTTAAATTTTAAAAGGGGTTTTTGATTATAATAAATTTTTCATTATATATATTTAATTTTAATATAAAACACATATTTATAATTTTTATAATTTTTTTGCAAAATTATTGTGTTTTTGAATTACTATTATAAAAATTACCAATGATAATTTTTCAGGATTTTTTTAAACTAATTGATTATTTGGTAAATATTAAAAATACTAATTTTACATAATATCTTAACACAAGAATGAATTAAATTTTTTTTCAATATATTATATATATATAATAACATATATAATTTTAAATTTCTTTGTTGATTTTATGAAACCTATGATTAATTGTTTTATAAACATAAGTAAAATTTTACTCTAATTTTTTTATTCACTAAAGTTAAAAATTTGTTTCCATCACATAAATAAACTAACAATAAAAAAATATTTCATAATATATATTTTTAGTTATATATATTTTTTAATTCCAATTTAATTTTTAGCTAAAAATATATGATTACAAGGATCAAATTTTATTACTCTTGTAATGATAAAACATTTTTAAAGAGATGTTTTATTAAAATTGTTTAATTTTTTATCTAATAAATTAATAAAATTCTATGATAAATAAAAACAATAATATGATTTTTGAACCAATATATTATTATATTGACACTCATTCAATTATAAATAAATACTAAATATGAAAAGGAGTACTTAACGAAAAAAATAACATTTTTTATATATATTTTTCTGTACATTAAATGTTTGAATTTAAAGGATAATTTATCATATTACGAAAATTAATTATATTATATGGAACTTAAATTTATGTTTATGTCCATAAATTTCGGTTTCATGGTTTACTTTATAGTTTTTAATAAAAATATTGATTGATTGGGTATAAACGAGTTAACAATGTAAAAACAAAAATGGTAAAATGTTAAAAAAAAGTGGTAAAAGGATTTGAATATGTATATAAAAGTGCAAAAATTAGTTATATTGGATTAAAAAACCATATCTCACATTGAAATTCATTATTTATCTCTTTTTGATCGATTGAACCTTTAACAATTTTATTATCTTATTGAAAAATAATGGGTATTCATATAAGTGCATGTTTCTTCACTTATCCTAAAATTATTCCATTTTTATCATAATATAAACAAATCTATATTACATAATACTATATTCACAATTACATCATCTAGTCCCTTTTTTACTAAGGAATATTTTAAGAGAAACTTAAAGGTCATAATCTGAGTATTACTTAATCCTTAACTTTCTCTTATTAAACATTCACTAAAAAACCCTGAATAACCATATTAATACAATGTACTTTTTTTTATTAGTATATTTAAAATATTTTATTTTAATAAAACAAATAGTATTTATTCATTCCCATCCATTAGAAAAATAATGTTATGTTGATCTTGTATTCATGGAAACTAACAACTCCATGAAACGAAGTATTCCCTTATTAAACACCACATTTATTTGTTGGTAAAAAGATAAATTTATTGAATTAATATGATGATTAATTCATAATTAAAATTCCAAATTTATAATTTATTAGATAAATCTATTATATCTAATAAATTAAGATGTAGGATTGTTAATATTGTATATGACGGACTACAACATCCACGAATGATGAATTTCATTTTTTATCACCACCCTTCATGGATATTTATAATTATAAATTTCACAAATGTAAAATATATTTAATAATATTATAATATTTTGTAATATTTATATTGAAATTATCTAAACAAAATTTCCTTAAATGAGAAATCATTTTAGAATTATCTAAATTTGGTCTATTTTTAACACATACATGAAAATATATTAATATTTATACCATAAATTATTAATGGATTTTATAAAATGGTAATATAATTTCATAATAAATAATTTAATAATATTTAAATATTATTGAAGGGTTTTATTAGTAATTAATATATTTATTAATATATCACATTTTTATTTTCAAATAAACCCGAACTAGTCCACCGTAACTTCCTTTTGCACAAACCATATACATGCCATTCACTAAATGAAAAAGAAATTAAGGGATAACTAAAAATCAATATTTACTATATCTCTAGTAATCTACGAATGATGAAATTTTGGACGATAATTAAGAAAGATATTGTTATTACAATCTTATTTCCAAACAATCAAGATTACTCACACTTGATATAAAAAATAGATCATAAAAAGCTAATATAAATAATGAGATTAATTATAAAAGTAATTTTTAAATAGATATATATATATTTATTTATTTATATAATAAGAGAATTCGATAGTTATTTTTATCACTCATGATTTTAGAGCACGATTGAGTAAGAGGTAATACAAGGAAATGGGTCCTTTGTCATAAATTTAACTTCTTGACACATATTTACTATTGTGACCCATGAAATCCTAAATAGAGTATAATTACTTCTTAATGTTTTTTTTATATATTCATTAAATTAATGGTGTTTCAATATCCATATTGTGTTCTTTATTTAAATTTTGTTCAATTAAAACGGTAAGGAAATTGTATGGATTTTTTTAAATCAACTCCCTTCACTGTGTTATAATGCATCTTCTTGAATTTAGCTTCTTCCAGTATTCATTTCTTCCTCCCCTAAGATCCTATTCAAGGGTTATTTATCTTTTTAAATGGGAAAAATTATTATTTTTATTAAAATATTCCTCCTTGAATCATTTCCTCCACATAAAAAGTATATCATTGTTGAAAATATCTATCACCCCTTTAATAGTTGTTTCCCATATTTGTTCATATTTCCATTCCCAATAATCTAATAAATTTTATAGGTAGAAAACTATGTGTCATCTCTTGTAACCTTTATATATCCATTATCCACTTTTAAAAATGATGTTCTCTTACTCTTGTAATGTTGGTTTTTAATAAATTTATTTCAAAATAATGAAAATCATTTCTATATTGTCAAAATTTAATTCTCTATATTCCACTTCACATTAAATTTTTGATATAAATTATACATTTTTATGGTTCTATTATTAATTATTATATTTAAATATATAATTTTAAAATTTTATTATCTTAGTTTTTAAATGTAAATTTTGTCTATAATATAAAACTTCTTTATCTACTGAAATTATAAAACCATTTAAAAAAAACACTTTTATGGTCTAAATACCATTTTCTTCTATATCTATTGAGTATATATGTATATACATATTAATTTTAATGAATCAAATTATAAATTATATTATGAAATACTATTTTAGGGGGATTTATTTTTTGTTATCAACCCTTTATATTCTTTAGGACATTTTTGATGATTCCATTTAGAAATATTGTGATATCTGTTAATATATCCTTGGATACATTATTTAATGATTAATGAAACCCATTTTATTCCAACTTTTATAAATATATTTTTGATTTATTGATAATTTATGTAATAAAAAAGTATGTACTATTTTGTGTGGGGTCCAATATCACCTTCTAATGCATCATTTAATGTTTTATATCTCATGATAAAATAATGTAGATCATGAACCTGATGCGGTAAAATATGTTTTAAATAATGAGTGTAAACCAAATACAAGTTATATGTGTTTATAATATTTATAATGAACCCAATGAAGGTTATCTAGTATCACCTAATTGAGCATGAACCTGATGTGGGTTAACTGGGTTCATAATATTGTGTGTCAACCCGTTTGGAGTAAGAAACACTCACAAGATTAAGCATAAAACCATGGTGGGTTAGCTAAGTTTACATGGCTCAGCGTACAATCGATATATATTATCTATGTTTACAGGATAAAGCATGGACCTGACATGGTTTTCTTTGGTCACAATAATATAGTTCCTTATGCATATTATTATGACATATTTCTATGTTATATTCCTATAAACATGATCATTGTCTTATATTTAAATTTTAAAGATTCCACACACTTATTCCATGGAATAACATGTTTTATTTGAGATTACATGTCCTTATATAATGATTTATAGATAACTCCTTTTTCCTACATTCTTTAAAAAACATATTCCTCCCTAACTCAGGTTTTCACATATGATTTTGATATACAACATGATGAAATTATGATATGTTTTCCCAAACTAAGATCTTAAGATCACTCATTTCTTTTGATTTTCTTTCCACAAGTTATATAGATGATTATAAAAAAGAGATTTATAGAAGTGGATCTAGATAAATTTGAATATGGAAAATTTTTAAAAAGTATAATAAAATTAATTTCTTATAGAGATGATCCAAAATGAAACCAAAACTTCCATTATTAATATTTTTTTTGGATGAAATTTTTATCTCATTGAATTATTGTTTATAAATATAGGATCAACTCACTTTGTATGAAATTCAGTGTTTCAAGAAAGTATTTTTAGTGTAATACTGAGGATTCTGGGTTTAAGTTGTCATGATTGGTATTAGAGTAGGGTTTAGTTATTTTTGAAGATTCGTTTTTTTATTTTTAGGACTAGGATAAGATAAATTTAGTTATATATCCATGGATAACTATAAGAATATTATAAAATTCTAATTTTTAGATAAAATAGTGATTTTGTAGATATCCTAGAAATTATATCATAGTATGGATACTAGTAATTGGATTAGGATGTGTCATAGATAAACCTAGGGAAAATCACCCTGAAAAAGAATACTCAATTATAAACTCAATCATCACCTTAGTGTAGGATGAGTGGGCCTAAAACTACACACTTCACAGGACCCTCTTAGTAGATGCGCTATAGTTAATCACATTCACTTTACAACACAATATGAAGTATTAAAATATATTTTAATTCAATGATCATTTATATTATAGAAATAAATTTGATAATATCCACAGGTAATTTTGTGAATATTGATAAATGTAAATACATGGCTTCTCAAGTTGTTTCTTTATAAAATATTATTGTTGATGGGCCCATTGTTAGTATTGATATTATAGAAGGTATTACTCCTAGACATTTCAAACATGAAGATAAATCTATCCTTATTTATCTTCCCTTGATATTTATTTTAAGGATTCTATATTTGTATTAAACTATGGTAGTTATCCTTGCTCAGATGGGTTCACTAACTATTTTTTAAAATCATTTTTGGAGATTATTCATTGTGATGTTTGTATGCTAGTCATCCATTTATTCAAAAGTGGGATGTTAAAAAATGAAACTAATCCTAAATTTCTTGCACTCATTTTCTAAGTAAACATTGATAATGTGATTTACCATGTTATACCATTGGCTATTTTTGATAACATTTATGAAATAATTGGTAATGTTTTTACTAACAGGTTATCCCGTATTGCCAATAAAATTGTTCCTCTAAATTAGTTTTGTTTTATCAAAGGGATAACTATTCAGGGCTGTATTATTTATACATCAGAATGCATCAAATTTCTCTGGAATCCCATTAGAGGGTAAACATTGTTATTATTCTTGATGTTAGAAAATCCATTGACATATTAGATTGGGGTTTCATGTGAAAATATTAAAGAAATTTTTTATTTAATGTCATCTTAATTAATTGGGTTTACACTCTCTTGGTCTTAGAACATAGCTCAATTACTTTTTAATTGTTCACCCAAGAAATATTATACTTGTACCAAAGGTTCCCGATGATGCGCTATTGTGAATAAGGCATTTAAACATGGTTTAATATCTATAAAATTGATTTTTTAGATGGGTTTTGCATGGATTTCACATTTTTGATGTTCTTTAATTGGTTTTTCTGTCAGCAGAGGATGAAGCAGATGTATAGGAATTTTGGTGATTCATAAGGGAATTGGAGGCTTCGAAACCCTTTCCCCCTAACTTTGTTGGATTTGAGTCACCCGAATCAAGCACCGAGACATGAAGGATGGGCGATTTTAGAAATTTCAAAGAGGAAGGAAACCCACATGAATGCCTCACGATTATCCAAACCAGGATTAAACCATGCAGGATAAGATTGCATTGACAGATAGGTATGCATGGTTGGTGTACGACATACCAAAACCGTGTAGTCCTTCAGATAAATCTTGTGAGACATGAACATATGGACAAAGACCTCTGCATGTTTGGCACATGGCTTACCCAAACCATATGGCCAAACAAGAAAAACCTTTCAGACTTAATGATTTGAGATAGAGACTACCACATGGTTGGTGCATGACCTACCAAACCGTGTGCCAAAAACCGTGCGGACCACTACTGCATTCTCTTTTTAGCCTTTTCAATTTCCACCTAATCCTTGACCTGGGGTTCCCCTTTCTACCTGCTTTTGGGAAACTAGAAAAAGGTCCTTTCTAAATGAGAAGACCATGGGGTGAGCCTGGATAAGGAGAGGATTTGAGAGAGGAGAAGAAGAGAGGGTTGGGAACTATGTTTTTGGTGAGAGGAAGGTTTTGGATCACTTGTTCTCTGTATTTTTGTTGTGCCTCTGGTTCTTCTATTTTCAATGTCAATGAACACTCTTATGAATTTAAGTAAGTTTATTTACTTTTTAATCATGAGTAGCTAAACACCTCCTTGTGTTGGAGCTGGAAGAAATGTGGGTTCGTTAGAATAGGTTTCTCAATTCTTGCGTGTGTTCATCATCTCTCACCTAATTCCCCCAACTTCATTGTCTTATTTCGCTAAAACCCCATATAGGACCACGAATGGAGTTTCCAGGGATCTTTGGGAGAATTACAGCAAGGATATCCATGACCATTGGATATACTTGTCATTTCTAGAGGGCGGTTCCTCAATTAAGAGTTAGTATAAATAAAATCCCACACCAAGGGATTGATTTATACCGACTTAGTCGAAACTCACCGGACCAAGGGAGTTCCGACACAAATGAATCCCATAAATGTGAGTCATTATGAACTACACAACACAATATGTAATAAGGTTTAATTTCCCAAATAAATGTCCAGCCCTGGCACATTTTTATCATTTTCAATTAATATCCAATTTTAAGTAATCTTCAATTTTGTAGTAAATTTTATGTGAGTAAGATATGGACAAACAATTAGTTATCATTCAAGATCCATCATTATGAACAAAAAAATAGTATTTAAATTCAGCATCTTCACTTGAGATGTTTCAAATCAAGATATATAAACACCAACATGGTTTCCCTATGGACTGACCCTGTACGGGCACAATATGCTAGTTACATGTTAGGGAAATTAATTTGGTGCGGAAAACAACACTTTAGAAAAAATACACACCAAATTTTTTAATCATTACTGGGGAAGAAATCATTTTTATTAATTTAATTAGATTCATTGAGTGAATAAAAAAATTAAAAAATTCAAAAAATTCTTTTCATCATCTCATTTATTTTTTTTCAATATTTTTTTAACTTTTACGTCGGGTGTGTTGTTTGGGTTGTGCAGGCTCGTAGGTATATGAGTTGTTGGGTAACTTTTTCCTAGATTGTCGAGTCATATGAGTTACACGCGATAGATTTATAAATTGGAAGAATGTTGTCCTGGTGATTTCATGAACTTATGGGTGATCACAATGCAAATGATCCGATGGCGCATCATGAGGAAGAACCGAGGGTTGTCCAACGAGTTGGGAAGCCATTCATTATTGAAGGAAATCCACCAATGGGTGTCAAGGAAGAGGAGAATATGAATCCACTAGGGGGATTACATGGAATACCTGTCGAGGAACCAATAGAGGGCACTGGCTAAATTTGTTCTAAGGTTCAGGCAGCCACAACCGAGGCAATATAGTTCATGAGAGAAGCATGCCTATTTGCAATAGAATTTACAGACATATTATCCACTGGAACAACAAAATTTCATTCCCCAAGCACCTTAGGAACTGATTCCACCACATCATACTCTCATGGAATATAGATTACCCTCTATTTAGGGAGAGGGAACTGGAATAGTAAGACAACCTGTGAAGGCCCAACATTTTGAGATCAAGTTGGCGATAATGCAATTAATTCAAAATATAGTTCAGTTTGGTGGCATTCCATGTGATGACCCAAATTCTCACCAATCCATATTTTTAGAGATATGTGACACTTTTCGGTACCATGGAGTGTCAAAGGATGCAATCTACCTAAGGCTATTTCCCTTATAATTAATGGATAAGGAAAAGGACATGATCAAAAGGATACCTCATAGATCTATTCTAACCTTGGAGGCATTGGCCCAAGTCTTTTTATCAAAATACATCCCTCCCTCGAACATTGTCACCTTAAGGAATTAAATCCATAACTTCTAACATCATGACTCGGAATCTTTATATGAGTTGTGGGAACGATTTAAGGAGATTCTTAGGAAATTCCCACACCACGAACTGCCATTGTGGATGCATGTCCAATCTTTATACGGAGCTCTAACAACTAATACATAGTCTATGGTTGATACAGCTGCTGGAGGGACAGTCATTAGGATGTCCCCTGAATAGATTTTTAAATTGTTGGAAGACATGTTAGCCAATAGTATTATTTGACATTCTGAATGGGGAACTCTGAAAAGGGTCATGCATAATATATATTCCACCACCATGACATTGTGTCAACATCATGCTGTCTCAAAGAAGATCGATGCTCTGAATCTAAAAAATAAATCTCACATTCCAGCTGTCAGTCAACCATAATGTAGTGATTGCGGTGGCAACCATGCTATGGGAAAGTACCCTGGGGAAAGTGCGGGAGACTCTACCAGTGATGTAAATTTTGTTGCAAAAAACAGAAAACCAAACAAATACACTCAGTACCAAAACTAGTGGTGGAAAAAGACTCAAAATATATACTAGGGGAAACAACATAAAAATCCTAATCCTTGACCATAAAGACCACCTGGTTAAAGTCTACTATAATTTCAAACTTCATATCAGAGGAAGCAACAGGGTAACCAATTTTAGCAAGGAGCATATCCGCAACAAGGGTTTCAAATCCCTTTTCCTGCTGAATCATTGCGACAACCACCTCTACAACAAGTATCCCATCAACCTCTATAGGAACCTCCCTCAAGGCCAGTGGAAATGATGTATAAATTTATAACTACTACTAAAAAAAGATTTAAAAAATAGGAGGCATAAATTAGATGCCTCTAGAACCATTTTGGGAAGCTATCCAATTAGCTATCTCACAGACAGCCTGGTACACAATCGGGAAATACAAAGAAAAATCCAAGGGAGGAGGCTAATGTTATTATTTTACACAATGGGAATGAGATGATGTCGAAGGTAACTATGAGTCAGGGTGATACACCATCAAAGTAGTCCACATTCTCCTAAGGTGTAAAAATCCAAACTAAGTAATCTTCCCCAAAAAATGAGCTGGATAAAGAACCAGAATTCCCATAGGATAAGGGAAAAAGTGGTTAATGCATATGAACCTCCCATTCCATTTCGAGCATGGATGAAATAAATGAATCTGGACCAGCAATTTTCCATGTTCATTGAATTCTTCTAGACACTTCACATTAACATTCCCTTTGAAGAGGCATTGATTCAAATGCACACATATACGAAGTTCCTAAAAGAGATCCATTCAAATTAAAGGAAGATGAAAGACTTGGGAACCATTCCCCCGACCAAGGAATGCTCAATGGTAGTCCAAAACACTCTCCCTCCTAATACCTAGGATTTGGGAAGATTTAATATCCCATACACTATTAGAACATGAAAGTTTGGAAAATCCCTTTGTGATTTTATGGTGAGTGTTAATTTAATTCCCTTAAGAATATTCATGAAGTTAGGGATGAATGATCTCAAGCCAACCAGAGTGGCACTCCAACTGGCTGATAATTCTATTAAATACTCTAGGGGGATATTGGAAGACGTGTTGGTCAAAGTGGGAAAATTTATTATGCCAGTGGATTTCATTATCTAGGACATGGAAGAAGGCCAAGAGTCATCTTTGATTCTTGGATGACCCTTTCTGGCTACCGTGAAGGTTTTAATTGATGTGAACCAAGGAAAGCTAATTTTCTATGTGGGTGATGAGAAGGATTCCTACAACTTTTTCAAGGTGGTGAAACTTGTTTCACTAATGGAGAAAGTGGATTTTTGTTCCTTGAAAGAAACGGCTAACTACTTAGGCCTAGAAAATGATGATATGCAATATTATTCATTCTACAATGAACCCCTTATAGAGGATGACCAGCTTGAAGAAAACTAGGAGGAATTATGCTTTATTGTAGGCAATGGTTGCCATTACTGGTAGAGGAATGTTGTTCCAAATTTATTAGAGCTAGCTGAGGTTGAGCCGATCAAATCGTTGATTCTCAAGGGTCACCAGCTTATGTTGAATCCCTTCCCTTACTCATTGAAATGTGTTTATTTTGGAGAGGAACATACACTACCGGTGATCCTAAATTCCTCACTCTCAAACTATCCAGAAGAGGCTCTTCTGCAAGTCCTTTGAAGGTGGAAACATACCATTGGCTGGACAGTCACTAATCTTAAGGGTATAAACCCCGTGGTCTGCATCCACAAGGTACTTATAGAGGAAGGGGGAAAGTCCTCTCCCTAGACACAATGAAGACTAACCCCCAACCCCCATGAAATAATTGTTCATGAATGAGGTTATTAAATTACTCGATGATGGAATTATATACCCCATCTCTTACAGCCCGTGGGTGAGTCCACTCCTGGTAGTTTTTAAAAAGGTAGGAATCACGGTGGTGACTAATGAAAAGAATGATCTCATCCCGACCCACACAGTTGTAGGATGATGGGTTTTTGTTGTTTACAGGAAGTTGATTAACACAACTAGGAATGACTATTTCCCTCGTACATTTATGGATCAAATGCTAGAATGATTGGTAGGGGATGAATATTAATGTTTCTTATATTCTTATTCATGATATAACCAAATCTCTATTGCCTCGAAGGATCAATAAAAGAGTAACTTTACATTTCCTCATGGAACCTTCGCCTACCACCAAATGGAATTCGGGATGTACAACAATCTAGACACCTTTCAGAGGTGAATGTAATCCATATTCCTTGATAGGGAAGAGCAGATTCTAGAGGTTTCCATGGATGACTTCTCGGTATACGGGAAGTGATTCAATACTTTCTTGATGAATCTGGAGCTAGTTCATCAATGGTGTGAGTATAAAAATCTAGTTTTCAATTAGAAGAAGATATAGGTTGTGGTCCAACACATAATCGTGTTCGGCCATAGGATCTCGATTGAAGTAATTGAGGTGGATCTGACAAAAATTGAAGTTCTCTTGCAGCAAACCATTCCCACATTAGTCCGGGAAATTCGGATATTTTTTACTCATGATGGTTTTTATCGAAGATTCGTCTTTGAATTCACAACTATCACTCATCCCTTAACCAATATATTGTCCAAGGATGCAGTCTTTGAGTTTGATGATAAATGTATCATAACATTTCGAATTCTGATGGAAAAACGGGTCTCCTTACCCGTAATAATGGCCCTGAATTGGGAGTGGCAGTTTGAACTTTTGTGTGATGCGTGTGATTATTATGTGGGGGTGTGCTTGGACAGAAAGTGGACTATATTTTAAGACAGATCTGTTATGCCATCCGAGCATTAAATTAAGCACAGGTTAATTACACCTCCATAGAGAAAGAAATTCTAGACATTTTATTTGTGTATGACATATTCTGCTCCTACTTTGTGCTTTCTAAAGTTGTAGTATACACATATCATGTTTCACTAATGTATTAACTGATCAAGAAAGACACCAAGACGCATCTCTTCTTTTGGTTGATCCTTTTCTAGGATATTGATTTAAAGCTTAATGATAAGAAGGGAAGTGAGAATGTGGTGGATGATCATCTATCCCAGCTGGAACTACCCTTTTTTGAGAGAGAAGAAGACTGGGAGGTCAAGGAAGACTTCCCCAATGAGCAGTTATTTTCCATTAGAGTACCACCTCATCCATGGTTTTTCTGACCTTTAAAATTACATAGCCACAAGAGTTTTCCACCCAGACATATCATTTCAATAGTGGAATCTTTTTTTGTCAGAGGTGAAGAGGCATTTCTTGGATGACCCCTTGCTCTTCCACTTATGTGGCAATGAGGTAATCCGCTGTTGCATCCCGGATGAAGAGATTCAAAGTATTTTGGAATTCTGTCACTCTTCTCCTGTAGGAGGACATCTTGGGCCAGATTGAATAGTAGAAATGTTTTTACAATCAGGATTTTTTGGTCCATCCACGCATAAGGGAAATCATAATTTTGTCTCCTGTTGTGATTGATGCAAGAGGAAGAGAAATTTGGGCCTTCAGGCTGAGATACTGCCACACTTGATACTTATTGTTGAAGTTTTAGACATGTGAGGAATTGACTTCATGTGTTTGTTTCCCCCATACATTAGGCACATGTACATTATTGTATGTGTCGAGTACAATTACAACTGAGAGGAAAGAGTGGAAATGACTCATAATACAGCTAAGGTCATCCTCACTTTTCTAAGGAAAAATATTTTCAGTCAGTATGGGACCCCGGGGGTGTTCATTGGCGACCGTAGTTAACATTTTGATAACACTCTCATGTAAAATGTGCTCTTAAATTATGGGGTCATGTACACGAAAGGGAAACCATACCACCCTCAATCCAGTGGTTAGTTGGAGGTTTCAAACTGTGAGTTAAAGAAAATATTGCAAAAACAGTAGGTGCATCAAGAAAGGATTGGTCCAAGAAATTTGATGATGCATTATGGGCCTACCAGACGTGCTTCAAAACACCATTGGGTATGTCACCTTTCTGTTTGATCTATGGGAAACCCTACCACATGCCAGTGGAGATGGAGAACAAGGATTATTGGGCAGTCAAGGCCCTAATTTATGATCTCATGGCTGTGAAAGAAAATAGGAAATTCTAGTTAACCGAGTTTGACGAGATAAGGCAGGAGCCCTATGAGAATGAAACAAATTATATGGATAAGACAAAGGTGTTCTTAGACTGCATGATCTCCAGGAAATCCTTCCAGCTAGTTGATAAATTCTTACTTTTTAATTCTCGTCTGAGGTTTTTTCTAGGTAAGCTGAAGTCCCTGTGGTCGGGACCCTTTATGGTGATTACAGTTTTCTGGCGTGGCACAGTGGAAGTGGATGTTGAAAATGATCGTACATTCAAGTTCAATGGGAAGAGCCTGAATCCTTACTTTAGTATGGAAGACATGGTGGGAATAGTTTCCACCATACAATTGAGGTATCTCAAGGCCCAGGTAAGTCATGCATGAGACTTTAAATGTAGAACGGACCGAGAGGTAACCCGACATTCTGAAAAAATTTCAGTTCAAATGATTTGTCTGTTTGAGTGTGCCTAGGACTGTTTGATAGTGTTCATTTCATTTCTTTATTGTTATAGTGTAGAATTCTCACCACAAGCCGGGGTATTTTATTGAATTTCTATAATGTAAGTCTTACACTTAATAATTAAAATCTCAAGATATTTTATCTCATTCGAGGGGAGCCACATATTTTAATGAAAAGGGTTTGTTTTTGGTTCAAAAGGGGAAAAATTTACAATATTTCATCATGGATAACCAAACGCATGGTTTTCGCACAATTTTACAAATTGTTCACAAACCATGCTCCTTAGACCTCCCAAGATATAACCATTGCATGGTTGGCACACGGTTATCCAAACCGTGCATATCCCATGCACCCTGGACCCCTCACATAAGTAGCCTCCACATAGTTTGTGCATAGTTGATAAATCAGGCGACCTAGGCTATGCATCCACTTAATACCCAAAATTTAATAAAAACATTGGACTCCCCCTCCCTTTTCCAATTCAGGAAACTTCTTCTTGCTCAGCTCATGCACACCCCATGATTCTCCATATTCTTCTTCTTCATCCTTTATCCAGTTCTTTTTACTCTCTCTCCCTCTAAGGTAATTTTCCTCTCTTCCTATTCCCCTTCTTTCCTTCATTCTCTATATTTTTCATTTCTTTCTTCCATCTCTCCATAGTGTTCAGCCACATTTCCCCCAATCCCATACTCAATTTTTTTTTTCTTCTTCGTTCCCGTACATTCATTACCCTTTTTCTTTTGTTTTTCCACTATTTCTTCATCACCCACATGAGCACCAATGATTTTCCAATGAAGACGTATTTTCATATCATTCATTTCCAAATTTATTATTTTCCTTAGGAATATCTATAGTTTTTCATTTTGGAAATTTCATTTTCAATCCATACTTTTATTGACTATATGTTATTGTTGTATGTTGTTTATTTCTGTAGGTGCCCACAACCCAACACTATCTTATCATGTCTACCTCTAAAAGATCTCGGGGCTCTAGCTCAGGCTCTGCCTAAGGCCCACAGGTAATGTTTACTATGAAATAGAAACACATGTAATACCACACCACTTTGAAATGTGAAATCAGTCCCCAACATAAGTTTACTTTATAAAACCTTGCCTCTTTAGGCATTACTAATGATCTCCAGATGAATATTGCATGGGGAAATCTCGTCCATGATACAGTGGTCCACCAACTAATTTATAAATAGATTCTATTAGAATTTTGGGATAAATTTCACTATCATGAGAGATATGATGAGGATGTGAAGGGCTTTACAAATAAGGATGTCAGTGATGTCACTTTCATCTTGATGAACCAGCAGCACAACCTCCGACTGAGTGAGTTCACAATCTGCATTGGCCTATATGACAGCGAGTATGTGCAGAGTGACGCTTATTTTCTGGCACAATTCGAGTGGGATCCTACCACATCCTCCCTTTTTTGGTCCACCATTTCCACATGGGTCCCATGCATATGACAGATAACCAAAGCTTCAAGATTCATAAACCACATCCACTGAGTCCTTCATCAGATTATTACCACCTACTTTATAGCCTAGTTAAATAGAAAAGGCATTGTTAGCAATCATGAACTACCTATTTTGAATACCTTGAATATGGGAATTGAGGTCAATCTCGCCTACCTATTAACCCAGTATTTGAAGCTAATGTTTGTTAAGACAAAGGGTGATGTTTTTGGTGTACCATTTATCACTGTTCTGGAGGATCGACTGCACCTTCAGCATGATGTCGTGGAATTTGTGGAGCTACCAGTGGGACCCTTATTTGATATCACTCTTCCCCAACGGATGCGAATACTGGATCCAAACGGTGTCACATTATGACTACGGGGTGTTCCCTGGGTCGCCGAGATGCACCTCCACCAGTGGACCCGGCTATAGAGGAGTGCCCTGCTAATCATGCAGTTACCCACAACTCCACATCCCAGGGGACCCCTTATTCTCATGCTGCCACCTCTCACCCATCCGTGCCACTAATATTTTACCCCTATCCATACTACCCCACCCTGCAGGGTACACAGTATGCTGACACTGACCTCTTTTGGAAGTGGCGGTAGGACCAGTACTCTATGATATACCAATAGCTTGAGCTGACACGCATGGTGGTGGATGGCCTTAGCTTGGCCGATCTTCATCCTCCCACCTTGTATGCATCCACTTGTGCTTTCATTTTTTGATCCATCTGATCCCTTGGTGGGAGGGTGTTGAGTTCTTTATTACATATTTCTTTTTATGTGCCATTTGTATTGTCTTGTACTATACCCTCTTTTGTGGTGTGATGTTTTGACTGCATTGTTGTGATTCTATGTTGTTATTTTCTTTCCCTACTTCTTGTTCAAATTTTTCGTTCTTCACATGTCGGGTTCATGTGTCTCGCCAGCAAGGGCTTTCATATGTTCCCTGGCATCCACCTTTCCACTCATCAGGCTCTCACACACCACCTATTTTTCACACTTGACCGACATTTAGGGGAGCTTTTCACTTTTGCAGAATTTTATATTATTTACTTTTTTCCCTCCATTTTCATGCTTCCTTTCCAACCATTCTCTACATTATTACCTTCACGGGAATCTATAATCGGTTGTAAGAGTGGGAGAGGGAGCCATTAATTGGAACCCAATTTAGATTGATTGCTTGCCCATGTACTTTGGGTAGCATGTTTTCTTAGGTGTGTCAAAAGGGCTGTTATAGATGTCATGGGTTTATATCAATTAAATAAAAATGAATTTTTGAAATTATCTCTAAAAATGTCTCATATTTCTATATTTTCAAACCTTGTTTATGATGTGAAGAAACCTTATAATACATAAAAAGGAACATTTATCCATTCATTTATAAAAACTGTTTGTTTGAAAATGAATTTTTTGATCAAGAAATTATAATTGAAGAACCCCATAAAATGGAAATCTAATTGTGAATAAGGAGAGGTGAGGTTTCAGGAATTTTTCTTACTGCATTACGGTCTATTACGCAGTTTTAATTCCTTGAACTCTTGACTTGATAAAAAATTCTCATCTTGGGTAGACATGAGAAAATTGGGAAAAAATTTATGCAAGTGTCTCACCCCACTACAAATGAAAAAATTGAGATATGAAAAGGAATGCCCAATAAATTTGATGAACTTTCGTCATGTTCCAAATAATGAATGTCAATGAGTGTGTGTTACCTATAAAAGTGTTAGCCCTCCAATTGGCGATGACAAAACAAGGGTTTAAATAATTAGAGTGTATAACGAGATGAAAATGGAGGTAGGCACTTTATTTGAATGAAGGCGGGAAAACTCAGTTTTATGGAAAATTTACTTATGAATGATTGGTTGGCTATTTTTGATTAAGCCTACATTGTTAACTATCCTTATAGACTCAGATTAACATGAATTACCAATGCTATAATTTTTAACAGTAATTAGTTCAATGTTTATATTCATCTAATTGTTTTAATCTGTAATGCTTCTACCTGCCTCTTTGGTAACTCCGTGGAAATGACTATCTATGCCTTTGTTGGAGGACAACCAACCAATTATGTCTGGAAAAGTTTGATGTACGGTTGTGAATATGGAATTTACAGTTGGTTTAATATCTATAAAAAGGTTTTAGAGGATAGTTTTTGCATGTATTTTACAATTTTTATGTTTCTTATTTGGTTTTTAAGTCACCAGAGGATGAAGAAAGAAGTCTAGGAATTTTGGAGAATCAAAAGGGAATTAGAGGCTTTTAGACCCTTTTCCCCTGACTATGCCTGATTAAAGTCATTTTGATCCATCACTGAGATATAAAGGAAATACGATTTCATGAATTTCAAAGAGAAAGGCAACCCACACGACCACCGCACGGTTATCCAAACCATGTTAAAACTGTACGGGAGAAGATGCCATTGATAGAGGGGTCCAAACGGTTGGCGCACAACTTACCAAAATTGTGTTGCCCTCTAGAGAAACCATATGAGACTTGCACATATGGACAAAGATATTTGTGTGTTTGGTGCACGACTTACCTAAACCGTGAGTCCCATCCGGGAAAACTCTGCAGCCATAAGGATTTGAGATAGAGCCTTCTGCACGATTGGCACATGTGCTACCAAACTGTACGCCCAATACCATGCAGACCACTACAAACTTCTCCATTTAATTTTTTCACTTTTCACCTAATCCTTGACCTAGGGTTCCCCATTCAACATACATTTGTAAATCTGGAAATTGTCATTTTTTACTGAGAATACCCTAGTGTGTGAGCCTATATTATGAGAGGATTTGACATTGGAAAATAAGGGAGTGCTGGGAAATATGTTTATTGTGAGAGGATGGTTTTAGAGCACCTGTTCACTATATTGTTTTGTGCTTAGAGTTCTTCTATTTTCTATTATAATGAACTCTCATTTAAATTTTAGTAAGTTTCTTATCCTTTTCATCATGAGTACCTAAACCTACCCTTATGTTGGGGATGGTAAGAATATGGGTTCGTTAGAACAATTTTATTTTTTCTAGCGTTTTTTCATTGTCTCTCCCCTAATTCTACCTACATCCATGTCTTATTTCACTAGAAACCCCATATCAGACCATGAATGGAGTTTCCAGAGATCTTTAGGAGAATTATGATAATTATATCCCTGACCATTGGATATACTTTTCATTTCTAGAGTTTGGTTCCTAAATTTAGAGACAGTAGAAATCAATTTCATGACCAAGAGATTGATTTCTTCTAACTTAATTGGAACTCACTAGGCCAAGGGAGTTCCAACACAAATGAACCCCGGAAATGTAGGTTATTATGAACAACACAACACAATAAGGAATAAAGATTTACACCCCACATAAACTTCCTTCCCTGACACATTTTTATCATTATCCATTAAAATCCAGTTTTAAGTAATCATCGATTTTGAATTTAATTCCTAGTGAGTTAGAGAAGGACAAGAAATTAGTTCTCTTTCAAGATCCATCATTATGAACAAAAAAATGTATTTAAATTAATCATATTTACTTGAGAAATTTCAAATCAAGAGACATAGATGCAAACATGGATTCCCTGTGGACTGACCTCGTACTTGCACACTATGCTAGTTATATGTCACGAAAATTAATTTGATGCTGAAAACGACACATCCAAAAAACAACACACCACCAAACATGGTGATCATATTTCAGCCATCATTTTCTCTATCACTAAAGAGTAATTAAGCATTATTTTTCCCAATATATCTAGATATATCAAACTGAAATACATCAGATCTTAAAAAAACAATGTGTCATCTAAACATTTATTTTATTATGATATCCTAATAATGTTTACAAAAGGATAAAAAAGACACATAAAAATATCTAAATTTACCTCATTAATTATGAGAAAATAATATGGTTGGAGATTAGTTAGGATAAGTCTTTTTATAATTTGGAAAATATATAACCTCTTCTAAGAAAATTTACATCATTGGAAAGTTTAGTATGAGAGAGAGTATGTTTTCATTCATAAATCATGGTGCCCCATGTTTTGGGGAAGCTACATATAATACATTTTTCTTGTATTGTTATCCATGATAAAAATCAACCAACTACCTAGAGAGGTAAGAATATCTTAATTGATGTGACGGTTAGCATTGTCAAATATATGATCATATCATATTTTGTTTACATTTTTAATGTTTAAAAATGTACAATGACTCATAGGAATATTATTAATACCTCCATCAAAAAAATTATCTTGAGAAAAATAATTCTCTACAAAAAACAAACAATGATTTCTTAAAATCAGTGATGCAAGCCTATAAATAATGGTGGACTGGGAATTAAAAATATATAGAAATTTAATTTGTCTTCACAGGAAAATTTTATGTAGAGATTTTTTATTGAATAGTTAGATTCTATTTCCTTCTTCAGAGATATATTTTTAAATAGGATCAATGTTTGGAATTTTAATTATTTGGACCCCCTCTATTTGGCATTCATTCAATAATTATTTCTCCTTTATCTTTTCAAATTCTATTTTTTCAAGCATCAATTATTCCATGAAATTTTTTATTGAAAATTGAAAAAGTTATAATCTTTTTCACTATATTAACTCTCATGAAACTTCTTTTGATTCAAATATTTCAATAAAAGAGTAATTGAATATTTCCATAGATTTCGTCTTTTTTGTGATTAAGGAGCTAGTTTAAAGATAGGTTTTCATGAAATGTTAGGATCCTATAATTTGAAAACCTTCTTCCAATGGGTGAATATCTTAAAAATATTTTTTCCATAGGACTATTAATGGGAATCTCAAAAATTGGGTTATGAATTTTAATCGAAGGTTCATTATTTTTTCTAGACTCTATTTTTTTCTAGAGACTTATGTTTTACAAGGTGACTCTTGGTGATTTCTTTCGGTTTCATATATTAGTCTTCATTATAGGTTTTCTATACGTCATCATCATTCATAATACATTTGCAATATATTCTTAAGAGGTGCAACTGCATTTGCACTATGTACCATAATAGAGAATTGTTTTGAAATCAAAATTCTCTATAGTTTGAATCATGGTTTATCTACGTGTCTGAATCTCTTTGTCTCCCTCAAAGATGATGCAAAAACTCTTTCATGTTTCCATTTTAGAGGTTTTTCATTCCATATGAAATAGTTGTAATAATAATATTCATGAGGGGATGCTTTCAATATTCCATCAACACATTCGTATATTTTACCTTCAATTTAATATTTCAAGGATTGGAAAAATAAATTTTTTTGATAGCTTTATTAATTATTTTTCTATGATTATGAATTTTTAGATTATAGTTAATTACCTTCCTCCATATGAACCCTAGATGTCATGTGGATTTATACATTTCTAGGTGGGAAAAAATGTCACATGGATGTTTCATCAAGAGGTAACCCATGTCTTTTTAGTTATGGTACATTTTTTGAAAATCATTGGGGTGAAGTTATGGGATTATTTTATGAACCTTTTGGTATCACTAAATCCATTTATACTGAAATGATATGTATTATCAAGGGGGTGACATTTGAAAAGTTTCATTTTTTTACCAACTTGTTGCTTAAGTGTGATTCCACCATCGGGGTTCAGGATATTAGGGATAGAATCATTCATTTATCTTGGAAATTGAATACATGATGGAGAAAATTCATGGATGCGATTTCATCCATGAATTATATCATCATGAACAAATATCATTAAGAAAATAATTTTTATGATGGTATTGCTAGTAAAAGGGTTAATTCTCCTAATTTCAATTGGTGAAATAATTTTCCTTATGATATTTTATGGTTTAGAATTTTTATTGTTGTAAATAATATTCCTTTATAATTATTTAAATTTTTTTATTCAATAAAAGGTACCTTTTCATTGGTAAAAATTCTCATTCTACAAAAAAAACAGACAACCTAGGTTAAAATGGTAGAGTTATAGGTTGTTCCAATAAAATCACAATTCAACCAAGAGTATCATGTGTTGAAATGAAGATATAATTTGGGAATACATATCCAGATTGAGTTTTAATATTCATAATATTGTTTAATATAATTATATTTTACATTATAATAACCTTTGGGATTTTGTATTTGGAACAAAATTAGATTATGAAAAGGTTTCCATGAATGTTATGTCCCCAAAAACTTCTAAAGAATAATATTTTGGAAAAATACTTTCATATTCCTAGCATGGATTGTGAGTTGGATATATATCTATATGATATATCATAAATTTGTAATAAATCCATTATTTTATTCCTTTAGTTAAATATAATTAAAATGATGAGGAAAAATAATTATTTAAGTGGGTGAGAATGTAACAAAATAAGAATTTGGAAAATATATATATAATACCATGTTTGATAGCTTTCACCACACACAAAAAAAAAAATTAAATTTTCAATGGAATATTTATTTTTAATAATATTTATTTACAATAAATACACTAGAAAGTGCAATAATATTTTAATCAATTATAAAATACATACAAAATATGATTAGAAACACATAATGTTTTAAAAAAAATTATCTACAATAAATGAATTTTATTTTTATATGTTGAATTCTAATTTAAGATTTATAAAATTTAGATTTTTTAATTTTGAAAAATGAACATAAATTTTGAATTCCACTTATAAAAATTTTCATAAGGTGAACTTTTGTTGTATTTTTAAAATAATTTATTATATAGAAATTTTGAAAATATGGATTTTTCCAAAAATTTCACTTTTGTGACTTTATATTAATACAAGAATGAAATTAATGTCTTAAAAATGATTATATATATATATTCAATAAGTGTAATAAATCATTTAAAAATATTTTTTTTGAATTTATGGAACCTATTCTAATGTTTTAAAAACTTATGTAATATTGTAATCTCAGGCCAATTTTTATTTGCTTATAATAAAAATTAACTTTTATCACTTATATAAACTAAATATAAAAAAATATTTTTTTATTTTATATTATTATATTTATACTATGTAATAATATAAATTACATTTTTAAGAATAAAATTATTTTTACAAGGATTATAGTTATTTTTAGTGATAATGGCGAAACTATAATTTTTTTAAAATAATTGTTTTTTTAAAATTTTGTAATTTAATAATATGAAAAATTAAATTAAGATGTCATAAATAATGACTCTAATATGATGATTAAACCTATATATAATTATATTGATAGTCATATAATTTTTAATAAATAATAAATAATATTATGAACCCTTAATGATATAAAAACATGTATTTAAAAAAAATAGAATTTCTATATACTAAATGTTTTTATTTAAAAGATAATTTTATCTTACATATTAATTAAATAAGATTATAGGGATATTAAAATATTTTTTATTGATTAAAATTTTGGTCATAATTTTTACCTTATATTTTTTATAAAATTTAGATTACATGGGTAAAATCTTGTTACTAAGGTAAAAACCCAAAATGGTAAAATGTAAAAATAGAGTGGTAAAGGGCCTAAAACAAGATTAAAACATTTATAAATATGAGTGTTAAAAGATTTATCAATATTATATCACCATGTAATCCATTATTTACTACTTTTGAATCTACTGGCATGTGAATAGTTTTATTCCATTATTAAAAATTAATGGGTTTTCAAAAAAGTTCTATTTTATTAACTTATAAAAGGGGAAGACTACCACCCCTTGATTACATGATTATTAATTCTAAATTTAATATATAAAGCATTTAATATTATTATACTATAAAAACATTTCATGATCATAATCCAAAAGTCTCAATTAGTTCTCATAATCCTTTTATTTCTAAGGATTCTTTCATGAGAAAGTTCATGGCCCTAATGTGGGTATTACATAATTTTTATCCTTTTTCTATTTATATTTTTCATACAAACATATATTTCATATATTAATATAATGTACTTATTATAATTATTATTCTTGTCTTTTATTTCATTAATTAAAAAACTATTATTTATTCAATCACATTCACTTATTAATTTAAAAGGGTGTTGGTTGTGCACACGTGCAGATTACCGCATTCATGAAACTATGTCGTTAATTTTTTTTCATAACCATTATAATTAGTAAAAAAATGTATTTGATGAATTAAAATATTTGATATTTAAAAATTGTAAATCTATCATTATAATGTACCATATACCTATATTCTATCTAATTAATTAACAAATGGAATCATAAATCTAGTAAACAATGGACTACCACCTCCAAGAATGATTAATTTCATTAGTCATCACCCCCCGCCACGGATTGTTCTAATATTGAATTTAATGAAAATAAATTATATTTATGTAATGAGTATCCTTCTTTAAAATTTATGTTATTATTATATGAAAACATTTACTTACTGAAGAAATCATTGTAGCATACTCTCATTTGGGTTAGTTTTAGCACCTTTTTTAATGTTGTTATAATGATTAAAAAATGAATGATTATGGAATATAATATATTTTTAATGACATTTGACAATATTTTATTTTATTTGTTATAATTATTTTGTAAATTATATATAAATATTCAATATATTTATCAATATAACACCTTTCAATCATTAAACATGTCCGAATTAGTTCATCACAACTTCCTTTTTCATAAACAATATCATTGTATTTCAACTAATGAAATGGGAAATAAGGAATAATTGAAATATATTATTATTATATATTTAATAATTTATTAATTAATAAAATTTAAAGAGGAATTAATAACTACACTTCTATTAAGAAAATAGATTAAATAATAAAGATTAGCCACACCTATATCCAAAATAGATAAAAACTAACTAAAATACCTGTTAAGAATAATTATAGAATATATTTTCAAAATGATTAAAATATAAATATGTTTATTGAACAATTTATCATGAATGTTATGTTTATTATATATGTAGTTATAAAACAGTTGAGTAAATAAGAATACGGTGTAAGGGTTCCCTTGCCTCCAATTTATCTTCTTGAGACCTATTTTTTATTATACATCATGATATCCTAAAAATGGTTTACTTATTTACTAATTAATTTATTTTTCTATATTCATGAAATTAAAGGGTTTTTAATATCCATGTCTTTTTATTTTTGAACATGTATTTGGATTAAAAGATACCAAATTTTTAAATATTTTTGTTAATTCAAATCCATTCTTTTACTTAAAACGTGTCTTCATTAACTTATTTATTCCATGATTGGATGTATCCACATTATTATTTTATTTGATAGTGATTTCTATTTTTCATAAGGGAAAATGAAACCTTAGATTCAATTCTTCCACCTTGATTAATTTATTCCCCATAAAAAGTATGTCATTATTGAGAATAATTCGCATCCTCTTTAACAAAAAATTCACCTAATTGTTTAGATTTATTTATCTCACCAATTTTATCCTTTTTATGTGGAAAATAAATCATGAGAAATATCATTCGACCTTTATATTTCCATTCCACACTATTGGGAAGGATGTTCAATTAAACTTATTATGATATTGGATTTTAATCATGATATTAAAATATATGAAGCATTTTTTTCACATTTTCAAAAGAAAATGATTCATCTTCCACTCTAAATTACTTATTTGATAACATTTATATATATTCGAGGATCTATTTTTGAAAATTATTTCTAAATAAATTTTTTCAAAATTTTTCACTGTACGTATTTGAAAATTACTTCTAAATGTGGTATTTATTTTATTATTTTAGGAAAATGTCAAAAAAATCAAAAAACTCTTGTATTATTTCACTAACATATCAAAAATTATCGTTGAATGGTTTATATCATTATAATTGTTTTTTGAAGAATCACTATATAATATTCTTATAAAATATTCCTATATGGCGATTGAATTTTTAGAAGAGACCATTTATATTCTCTAGGTCATTTTTAGTGAAACAAATTATAAATTTTGTGAATCCCAAATTTATTTACCTAATAACCTTATGATATGATGATTGAACCATAGGGTTTATTATATATATTAAATAATTTATAATTAATGGAACATATATATGTGGATAATGAGTATTGACATCATATATCCCCCAAAAAAGAATTTATTATGGTTTTATATATCACTGGATAATAATGATTATTTTGAACCATATGTGGTCTTTAATGGTTCACAAGATTAAGCATCAACAAGATGAGGATTATTTTGGTTAAAAATATTTACTGTAAAACCAATACGAGTTAGATAGGTTACCAGGATTGAGAATTAACCGAATTCAGGTTATTTATGTTCACAATATTGAGCATGAACCTAATGTGGGTTATCTATGTTCAAAATATTGAGCATGAACTCAATACAGGTAACCTAGGTTCATGATATAGACGATGAACCTCATGGATTTTATCAATGTTCACAATAATGAGTGTGGACCCGATGTGGTCATAATGGTCCACAATTTATGGATTTCTATTATTATGGTTATACAATTTTTATGTGTTATATTTATATGATTATACTCCATGTATAGTATTTAATGTGTCTTGATTTTTCACACTTCTTACTTTGTATTTAATTTTTTTTATGTTGCATTTCCTCCTATAATGAATCATGGATAACATTAATTATACAATTTTATTTTAATAAGATACATATTGTAATGTCTCTATCATGAGATCCATTAAACGATGCCCTAGGCTGAGTCACCACATGAAGTCAAACGTACAACCATGGACACTAGAGTTTGATGACTCATATTTAGGGTCTACATAAGTAATGCGGAGATACTATTCCCCCTCTACCAAAGACGGACCCAACATAAAATAAATAGAATCATATAATAAACATTTAATAATAAATAACATGCATAAACAACCATCACCGAAAATTAGGTAAATACCATAGCTAGCAGTAATTATTTCATGTTAAACTAAATGGTTACAAGTGTATAAACCCCAAAATAAAGATAATTGTGATGTCCCCAAAACATTACAAACATTACATCTGGAACATCATCCATGCATTTCGTAATCCAAATTCAACTCCATAGCACATGGCCTCTGACCATATCCTGACCTCCAAACATGAAGTCTTCTCAGGTACCTAACAGTTGCCCAAGCAGAGTGTAAGTACAACTTAGTAGGCCACCACCAATAATGTTTAAAATATATTCATTAAATATATAGTGAATTAAAGTGATAATTTAATAAAAAATAAATATATATATATTGGGTTCCATTAGTTAAAAAAGTTCACAAAATCCATTTCTAGCATTATTCCGAATTTTTTGGTACTTAAACCAGCATCGTTAATTAGTTCTCTTTTATCACATCATCAATGGATTTGGAATTTTCATCCACTAAAATAATAGAATAAATATACCAAGTTCCCTACATAACTTGGTATAATCACATAATAACATATAAAACACACTTACCTTGATTTCTTGGTGCAGGTGGTTTCATAGAATGCAACCATTATGGGAATAGAACTTTTTCCCCTTCCCTAATATTTGCATTTTGGTGCGGAGTTTAGAGCCATAGTCTAACTCAACCCATGGGTATAGAAACTCATGTCCATACCCCAGTCTACCATACCATGTGCAAATGATTATTTTTTCATTCACCACACATATAAAATACCACAACCAATATAACCAATTTCAAATGAAAACATAATCCATAACATCCCACATGGTAATTAATACTATGTCATAACCGATAGACACATTTACCATTTAGATTACAGATCTATTTAGACCAATTCACATTTCTTATCTTTAACTCACTAAAAAGTTTCACTAATTCTTCTATATTAACCTAATTAACATGTCTAACACCTACCATATGTTAATTCATTTAACTCATTTATCTTTTCCCATGTTTTATCCCACAAATTCATTTCAAGTACATATCACACTTCAGTTGGTATATTACCATTAGCCTAATTACACAATTTTTGTGTCCAGATAATAAACCCCTCCAAAATTACCCACATATAGGAAAAACTACCCATTTCCCCTTCTCGATCATTACAAATAAATTATCATATTTTCCTTTGGATCTACTTAAATATAATTCTATTTCACATTTATATTTTCGTTAACCTAGTTCGGGAAGGCCGACACACCCCATGGGTGGACCTAAATGGGACAAGTCGTCCTCCAGACATCCCAAAGGGATCTTTATGGGTTTTATTTGTCAATTGGAAAACCATTATATAAAATCCCAATAACATCACCTAGAACACAACAAAGGGGAAGCAATAACAACACTTTTCATGCACAAATCGATATGAAAACAATATGACATAACTTATATACCCCCTACCTTGAGTCTTTTGATGAATGTAATCTTAATAGAAGCCTTATATCTCGATTCAACTGAACTTAGAATCCTCAACCTATGTCTTACTATAAAAGAGTCATTTAGAGCTCTGAATGGAGATAAGAGAAAGATGTAATTCTGAATCTAAAAGTGAATAAAAAGGGGATTAGAATCACCTAAAGAAATGATCCACATACAATGATTCTTTAAATGGATGAGGATAGAAAAATTATCACCTATAAAAAGTCTTGTAGGTTTTATTTCATCTATATGGTTAGAGGGAGGTGAAGAGGAGAAATAATAATGTGATAATTTAAAATCCTTTTGTGGTTATTTTAATTTTTTTAACTTTTATAGGGGCGTGCAGTTTACCTACACAGTTTGACAAACCATGCATAAACTGTGTGCAATACACTTTACATGGAATTTTGTGTTGCACCATTACTTGGGAATACGTGCATGGTTTAAAAACTGTTCACATACCATGCGAGATGTCACTGTAAAAAATCACACAATTTGGCCTCCCAACATGCATGGTTTACATACCCATGGGTCAGCCAATCAAAAACCGTACTCCTTTCATAATTTGGCTTAGTTTTCCCTACATTCATGTTTCGAAACCCCAAAACACCCCCTAGGCCCCTCATACACATGGAAAAAATTTCAATGGCCAATGAAAATATTTAAACCCAATTTTAAACAACTGTGTAAATCCATGAAGTCTAGTATATTGTAACCTCGCCACATTATAAAATCATTCCCTTGAATTGAATTTTCCAATATCACTATGCTTTTGAAGAAAAGTGACTGGGACACTGGGTGCACACATCCAACCCTATTTCCCAATATTCTTCCTGAACATGTACAATATTCCATGTAACACAATAAAAAGGCACAACCATTCCCTCCAAAGACGTTTTTTATCATCCACAATTTGAACCGGATGCTCCCCAAATGACGCATCATCCTCATGCTCAAAATCATAAACATTGATCACATGATATGGATTAGGTTCATACTACTAAAGATGTGATACATCAAAAACATCATGCATGCCACTATACGAACGTGGAAGAGCTAATCGGTAAGACACCTGTCTGATCCATTCCACAATCTCAATCAACCCCACGTACCAAGGCATCAACTTACCCTATTTCGAATGTTGATGGTGAACCAACCTTGGTGACAACCGAAGAAACACACTATCACCCACCATAAACTCAAAGGGTCAATGATGCTAATATACATACAACTTATTCCAACCCTTACCCATTTTCATATGTTTCTTGATCAAATGAACCATTTCTAATATCTCTTAAATGAGACTCGGTCTCAATAGCTCAGACTCACCTAATTCAAACAAACATAGTGAATATCAACTTGGACTCCAAAAGAGTTTCTCAAACTATTCCATCTAAATCATAGTCTGAAAATGGTTGTTGTAGAGAAACTCAACAAGTGGAATGTGTTTTCCCATGAACCATAGATATCAATGACACAAGCACTCTACATGTTCCCTAACACCAGAATCATATACTCTGATATCCCATCTGTTTGTGAGTGAAAATCTATACTCAAATACACTTGGCTACCAAGAACCTTATGTAACACTTTCTAGAAGCTTGATCTGAATCATGGATCTCGATTTGAAACCACAGTCCTTAGTAATATGTGTACCCACACTAACTCTTGCACATAAAAGTCACCCAAATGATCAATGGTTACAGTTTACTAGATCATAATGAAATGATCAAATTTAGTAATTCAGTCCACAACCACCCATATTACCTCATTATATTAAGGCATCTTTTGAAGACCCACTACCAAATCCATCGTTACTTCATCCCACTTCTATTCGAGAATGGGAAAATGTTGCAACAAACCACCTAGGAATTGATGCATGGCCTTCCCCTGCTGACAGGCGAGGCATCACACCATGAAACCCACAAACTCTTTCTTCATTATCAGCTGAAAACACTGTCTATAGAGATCAAGATACATATCAGTCAAACTAGTGTTGTAACATACCAGTTCTAGAAGCCGCCCAGAGGTGCCCCATACCATGTTGGTCCCATGGCCTCAAGCAGATTTCCCAAAATGCCATAGGATTCTGAATAAATCTAGGTCCATGGGTGTGATAGTGGGGAAACTATTCTCTCATTGGAAGAGTAACACAATAGAAATAAATAGATAACAATAGAGGAATCAGTAACAACATGCAATAATTAAATAGTAGATGACTGGAAGTAAAAAATAACTAGAGCACACAAGTATATAAATTATGCATGATACATATGTCTATTAAAAAAACCAAACAAGTCACAAATATGGAATACAATACTAAACCAATTCACAAAGATGAAAATTAAAATTTAGCAGCATTGCAAGCCTCAACTTGGTCCCATGCTCTCTAGCTCCCCAATGATCAAGTACCTGAAGAAGAAGGGCACTTTCCCTTTTCTATACCTACAGTAATATAATATTTTTGGGCCCCAAATAATTACTTAAACTAGGTGTGAGATGAATCATAGTAGAAAAAATCCAAATATATGTTCCTAATAGTCTGTTAATATATATGGTATTTAAAAAGAAAAATGAAGTAGTAAATAATGATATACTCAAGAGTAAACAATCCTACAGTTTCAATTGCATCCATTTTCTCATATCATATAATAAGTAAATCAAAAAAAGTAACCCTTTAGGAAGTACACATATCATATCCCCTCTGGTTTTACTTATACAATGATATAATGACCTCCTAGGTAGCTCACATGGACTAACCCATTTGGATTCATGCAAACCAAGACTCTCTGAGGAAGTACTCACTATTAACTCCCCTATTGACTTTTAAAGACAATCTACCGACACTTTGAGGAAGCACTCAAAATCAATATCCCCGATGGTCTTGTAACAGTAACTGTAGACACTTTGAGAGAGCACTCAATGTCAACCCCCCATATGGTCTCGTATCATGATAAAGATAACACACTTTGGAGATGCCCTCAGCATCCATTCCCCCAATTGTCTACTACATTGGGTTCCCAGATCCCTATGCATGTCAACTGTTCACAAATTATATATGGAAACCAAATTATACTTCAATAACATATTGGATAAATAGTCTACAACATGCCAAAATATGTCAGAAAAAATCACTCCATCCTAACAATACTAGTCATGGAAAACAAAGCATCTGAAGTGGAAAATCTAGAATAAATGGTCAATATTAAGAAAACATGGACAAAGCATTCATATCATGGTAAATAACCCTATTTATAATCATAAATATTCTACTCAAGCACATAACACATATCAAGAAATAATTGTGTTAAACATTGTAAACACGCAACACCCCGAACAAGGGTATTGGGCACTTTTGCACATATAACTCGAGGAAAAACTATAGAAAGGCACAAACCACCTATCTCAACATTGTATGATCGATATACTCTAGCACTATCCCTTGAATTGAACTAGAACGTTATTGATATACGAAAACATCCAAATGTTCAACCAAGGATATCTCACGAGAGAGGAGAAATAAAAAGACAAGGCTCTAGAAGAAGGAAGAACTCACCAATGCAATTCCAATGAAACTGAAAGAGTTTGATTCGGAGAATGGACGAAGAGTTGGAGGCCTATAGAAGATTCATCTTTATTCATCACACATGGATGAGACCGACCAAGAAGAAGAGGTTTCTGTCGATTAGATGTGACCTCATTTCGACATAACAATTAAAATAAAAGTACATGGTGTGTTATATAAAAGTAAACACCGTGTACCCACTTTAACTGCCCTCCACTTTCAGCGGTCTCTAGGACTCCCCACATGACCATGTACTCTGCCGTTATAAGGATAGTACACACTAACTCGCGATATCTCGGTACACGATGTGTACATTCAAAGTACACAGTGTGTACTCCTGAAATTTCCAGATTATCCTCATTTCCTCAAAAACACCATAAAAGAAATCCTCATACCTGAAACAAAGATCCGGGTACTTAAAAACATCCCCCTTAAAGAAATTTGTTCATGAATTTTCCTAGCTAGGTTGTGTAGAAGAAGAATCCTCGAAAATCTCCAGCAACTGTGATTGTACATCGACCTACCAATCCCATATCATGTCCTTTACTCACATGTCCTTCCATAGCACTCATACCAGAGGAACAGAAGGACCAACGAGAACCTTTCACACTATAATCAACATTCCAGGTAGGATGTTCCTCGAATGATGCATCCACCTATAGCTCAACCTCCTTGGTTTAAAAAACATGAGGCGGTTTTGAGAATTAATGCCATAGATGAGAAACTGGGAAGACATTTTTCATAGCCTGGTACCTCTGAGGTAAATGAAACTAATAGGAAACTGACCCGACTCTCTCCAAAACCTCAAAGGGTCCAACAAATCTCAGTGAACGCTTTCACTGTCTTTAATCCTCATTTGTCCCATCTTCAGTGTGACATATAAAAAAACATGATCTCCGACCTCGAACTCTAGAGGTCATCTCTGTAAATCAGTATAATACTTCTGTCGTGACTGTGTTGTAGACATCCTCTTCCGAATCAACTCTATCTACTTCATGGTCTCGTGAACAAGACAAGGTCCCAACATAGCGGGATCTCCTCCTTCCAACCAACATATGGGTGATCTACATGTTCTACCATACAATACCTCGTAAGGTGACGTATGAATAGTTGATTGAAAACTATTATTTAAGGTAAACATGAAAAGAGATATGTATTTCTACCAAGAACCACTAAAATCTAGGGCGAATTCTCAAATCATTTCCTCTATCACCTAAATAATACACTCAAACAATAAATATGTTTGGGGGTGGTAAGATATACTAAAAAGTACCTATGTACCGAAGGCCCTCTGTTTCCCCTTCTAGACCCGATAATTAAAACGTGCGTCCCTATCTGAAACAATGAAATGTGGAACCTCATGTTGACCTATAATCTCCCAGATGTACACCCTTCACAAGTCATCTACAGTAATGGTCTTCTTGATCGAAAAAAGTGAGAAAACTTCATGAGTCTATCAATGAAAAACTCATAAATCATCATTCCCTCTAGGAAACCTTCGAAACCCTATCATGAAGTTTGTTGCTACATCATTCCACTTCCATTCGAGAATGGGAAACTGCTACAAAATCCCTGCTGGTGGAAGATGCTCTTCCTTCACCTACTAACAAGTGGAATACCTCATCAAAAAACTAGAAACATATCTTTTCATACCTAGCCACATATACAGATGGTGAAAATATCGATACATCTTGGTGACACCACGATGAACTTCCCCAAATGGGGAATGGAAGTCCCACATCATCTCCTCGTATAAGTATTCTAACACCCATGCATGTCCATGAAAATGCAATATCTCATCCTTTCCTAGTGTCGAATGAAGAAAAGGGCCCTCTTCTAATACACTCTCCCTTAAAACTGGAAATTTAGAGTCTAATAGCTGCCACATTCTCACTTGATCAAGAAAAGTATAGGTAACAACTATATAAGAAAGAAATGTCTGCCCCTATCTATCGTGAACCTCCAAATGAATCATAGAGAATAGAGAAATAAGATTCCACTAAATACTAGCCTACAGAACATCCTGTATATAATTCCTCATGCTCAACACATCATCCACTGTATTGCCTTTCCCATGCGTATAGGCAAGCTCAATGTCAAATGACTGAATGTACTCAACCAACCTTCATTCTCTCAAATTTAGATCCAGCTATGTAAATATGTACATGATACTTTTGTGGTCAGTGAAAAACAAAAAATTCGATCACAAATGATAATGTCTCCAACAACACAAGGCATGAACAACTACAACAAATTCATGATCGTTTATTGAGTAATTCCTCTCATGTGGCCTCAACCTATGAGACCCGTATGCAATAACTCCTCCCCCCTGAATAATAACTACTCCCTAATCGATTCACGATGCATCACTATAAACTATATAACTCATTACCTACTATTGAAACACTAGTATCTATGCTAATGTCAACCTCTCTTTCAGCTCTTGAAAGGTTGAATCACAATAATTTGACCACAAGTACTTTGTACCCTTTTTAGTCAGACCTATCAGTGGAACTACATAGTGTGAAAATTCTTGTATAAAACATGTGTATTAACTAGAAAACATTAGAAAAATATGTACCTCCAAGATGTTATTCAGATTATCCTAGGAAACTACTACTCTCACTTTCTTTGGGTCTACTGACACTCCTACCTCTGGGATAACATCTCCCAATAAGTGAATTTGGTCTATCCAAAAGTTGAATTTTGAGATCATATCATATAACTCATGATCTCTCACTGTACCCAAAATGATCTAAAGATTTGTGGAAAGTTAATGTTGAGTGTGAGAGTACACCAAGATATCATCCACAAAAACCACCACAAAAGAATCCATGTATGGATGGAACACTCGGTTCATCATTTTCAGTTAAACTGCAGGTGCATTCGTGAGACCGAAAGGCATAACCTTGTACTCGTATAGACTATTTCTGCTCTGAAAGGCTATAAGACGAATATCAGAAGGTCTAACATGAAATGATGATAATCATATCTCAATACAATCTTTGAGAACACATGGTATCCCCAAATCTAATAAAATAGATCATCAATCCTTGGAATGTAAATATCAGTTCTAGACTATCAACTCGTTCATATTTCGATAATCCACACATAGTCTGAGGGAACCGTCCACCTTCATTGCAAACAAGATAGATGAACACCAAAGATAAGTATTGGGTCAGATGAAATCCTTTTCCCATAACTCCTGTAACTGCTTCTTGATCTCCTATAACTCTTGTGTAGCCATCCTATAAGGAGTAATAGACACTAGTGCCTCTCCTAGAACAAGCTCAAATTAAAAGTATACCTATTGATTTTGAGGAAAACCTGAAATGTCCTCTAGAAATACATCCTTGAAACAATTGACCATTGGAGGAAATTCCAGCAACATAGTCCCCTAGTCATCCAGATACAGAATTGAAATCTAGGCTCTAATTCCCCCAAAACCATGAATCTTGGGACCTTCTCTACTCTCCTGAACAACCCATTCTCCTTTTCTAAAAAGGATTTTCCCTATGGTGTCATAAAACTCACCTTACAATGATATAAATCAACAAAATCCTAGAGGGGAAATAACCAGTCCATCTCAATAATGAAACCATAGACAGTCATCTCTAAGACATAAATGTCCCATGAGAAGTGACACCCACCAACGTCAAGGGGGAACTCCTTGCATAGATGTACACTATGCCCTCTAGACCCCAAAAGAGTATCCTGTGCCAAGACATCAACAGAAGTAATGATACAGTTACAAAGGCTCTCCACAATACCAATAGAGATGAAACTATGAGAATCCCCTGTATCGAAAATTAATGAATCTAAAATAGAGGCAACAAGGATCATACCTCGAAATATAGAGGGTATAGGATCCTTCTTCTGCTGGTTTTTCTCCAACCAATAATCATCAATCCCAAGGTAAGCCGCATGGGATATGGATTCACCCAAAAATTAACAAACTGGCCTTGCACAGACCACTCAAACATCACATTGACCATGTTGGGAATAAATGTCTCCCTTATTAGACCTTAATATTATCCTATGATGGAAATAATCAATGTGGAATTGATATGTCACTAGGAAATCCATACCCAGAATTAGGTCAAAACCTGAAATGTGAAGGTTGAACAAGTCCCACTAAAAATGGTACCCACCAACCACTATAGAACAACTTTCAAATTTCCTGATATTCTAAACTCACACTCCCAATAGAGTATCAATCGACATAATCCCACACTCACATTCTACTGATAAACACAAAATATCCAAAAACATGTTAGAAATGAAAAAGTGTGTGAAACCTATGTCAAATAACACACATGAAAGAGTGAAGGATATAAGAATCAAACCTAAAACTGTAAATGGTCAAAGCTCACCACCTCTTGGTGATCCTGAATCTTGTGAATCCAACGTACCCCTCATCCCTGAGCTCCATCCTATGTTCCTAACACTGCACTACTCTACTGATTTGGATGCTCCCACCCTAGATCACCATGCCCACCTCCTCAAAAAATATAACCCATAGAACTACAACTTCTTTTCTGATATAAGGTAGTCGACCCCTGACTGCACTAGGTACCTAAATATTGCTTTTATCCATGCCCAACTATTAAGAGATTCTGCAGAACCATTTCACATGACCCATTTTTCTGCATTCTCAACACTCAGTTGGTGATCACGTACACTATCCATGCATCTGTCCTGACCAACCAAACTGAAAAAAAACAACTGATCTCAACCCTGAGAGGCTAAACCATTATTTTGACTACTCAACACACTTCCAACTGGATGAAAACTTTGAAAGGGATACTTCCATCCCTCAAAAGATGGACCACATGACCCCCCAACTAGCACCACAATTAAACTCCCAGAATCCACTTTAGTGACCCTTTTGAGATAAGTACTTGATCCACAACTTCTACAAACCATTTTATAAGGGATATATTTACCTATGACATGATCTAGTGTCTCATCCCATCCTGGAATCATTTTATAAAAACTACCACATCTCATTCAAATGATCGAACAAAGTGTGTCATATTAGAGAAATGACTAGAATAATCCACGACTGACATTTCCCCTTGGGTCAAACTCATAAAATCTTTTAACATTTCTTTCCTTAAGGAATCGTGTTAGATATTTTGTTGAAATATTTCTGGAAAAACTTCAATAACATTCATTCAGTATGATCCGTTTGAATAATGATGTCCCACCAACCCTTCACCTGACTTCTCAATATATAGGTTTCCAACTTAACCCTCTTCTCTGTATAAGTCTGTAAATTCTCTATAATCATCTATATTGACACTATCTTGACCTTAACTGCCTCTTTCCCACCCTCTCCAGTAAATGTCAGAGGGTGCTGCACTTGAAACACCTTGGTTATCTCAGACATGATCAGCACAACCAACCCTATGCCACATTCCATATTTTTCATAAATAAATAAAGGTTATCATGAAACATATCCTTTCTACCATCTTATAACACCACATTATATTGATCCACTAATAGAGGGGAATTCATAAAAAATTATTTTATCTCCAAAAAGACACTAGATGTTATGGTGACATTTCACTACAATCAAAACATGAGGTTCAGAACACATAACATATAACTTTCCTATATTTCATAAATATGGATCTCCACTTTCCATAGAAAACTATTTCATATAAACTATCCAATGGATCTTATCACATTCAAAACACTACCTTTGACCAACCCTACCATGATCATGGCTAACATAGGGTAACTAACTAGCATGTTAACAGTCTTACTTCAGGAACAATTTCACAACTATTTCTATATTTACAATGTAATCATTTTATATAGGATCATTTAAAATTCCATAAATATTTTACATTCCCAATTACGACTCACATATACCCTTATTAAAACCCAATATTTAACTTGTATTTACCATTTAATTTCTCTTTACCATTTCAACAATATCATTAGATTCCATTTTCTTTACATTTTCAAGGAAGTGTAATGCATCATAACTTTATACCCCACACACCCATATCATGTTTCCTATCATTATGCATTCCAGATAATTACATAGGTTCCTAGAATGATTCATGATTGATAATCCTTGTTCCATATTGATGAAGAGAAAAAAAACATAAATCAATCTCATCAAACATAATGTGAATCACCCAATGGTGAAATATAATCTAATGTTATAATGCACATCATGTAAAGAAAACAAAATCCCAGAGAACTTTTGTTTTCCTTCAAACATGGGTTAGATACTCCCTGGAACAAGCTCATTATCATTGCCTAATACTTTCATAATCTCATGTCTATCATCCCCAAATAGTAAGTCACAGAAAATACCTACTCTGATACCACTTTGTAAAATCCCCATCCCGGAAGCCACTAAACAGTCCCCTGACCCAAGTCACCCCTTGAACTCATGTGTGCCTCCCCGTATACCACAGTTTACTGATGAACAGAGTGGTTCTAAATAAGTCATGTGTGGAGAATATACCATCTTTATAAGAGTAATCCATAGTATAAAATAAATACAATCACCAAAGTAACATGTAATAATACAAGAACATCCATAAAAACACATCACCCAAAACTAGGTGAAAACCATATCCAGCAGTAATTATGTCAAGTTATACTAAATAGTTCGAAGTGAACAAAAAAAATATAATAGTGAAATCCCAAAAATGGCCTAAACACTAACTCTATAACCACATCCACTCATTCCATAATCACAACGCAACTCCCTAGAATAGGTTCTTTTCCCTTATCTAGACATGCTAGCATGAAGTCTTCCCAGGTACCCAATGAGAGCTTATGTAGGGTGTGAGTAAAACCTAGAAGGCCACCACAAATGATTAATACAAAATATCTATTCAGTATATAGTGTATGAATGTTTTATCTAAATACAATGTAAATAAAGGCAATTTGGGTTCCATTTATTATAAAAGTTCACTTAATCCATTCCTACCATTATTCCCAATTTCAGTACTTATAGAGACATCATTACATAGTTCACTTTTATCACATAATCAATGTGTTTGGCCTTTTCATCACCTCAAACTATAGGGGAAATAACTCATTTTTCTAATCTAACTAGGTATAATCACATAATAAAAAATTCAACACACTCTCCTTGAATCATTAGTCCATGTAGTCTCATTAAATGAAACCATTAGGGATATAGAACTTTATCCCCTTCCCTAATCTATTTATTTTTTTGTTGTGGTTAGATCCTCAGTCTAACTCAACCTATGTATTTATATCCTCGTGTCAATACCACACTATAATAAGACTTGTGTACATTCTTATTTTTTCATTCCAATAACATTTAACTTACCATAACCAACATAACCAATGAAAATATAAAACAAAATCTATAATAACCTACATGAGAATTAACACTATGTCATAACCCATTAACACATTTACCATTTACATTGCATACCCATTTTTTACCTATTCTCATTTATTATGCCTAACTAACAATAAATATTAACTAATTCCCTTTTTTATCTCATTTAACCTTTCCAAACCTTTCAATATGTTAAATAATTTTACACATTCATCATTTCCCATGCATTATCCACTTATGCATTTTATGTAAAAGTCATACATCATTTGGTACATTACCATTATCATCACTTGAGACAATTTTAATGTAATTCCATGTAACCCCTAGGAAATTACCCACATCTTGGAGAACTACCCATTTTCCATTCCTGGTCATTATAAACCGATTAATATGTTTTACATGTTCTCTACATAACCATAAGTCTATTTCACACATAGCATTTCCATTAACCATATTTGTAAAGGTTGGTACACCCCATGGGTGGACCTAAAATAGTCAACTCATTATCCATGAATACCATGGGGATCATGAGGGGTTTTATTGGTCAATTGGACACCAATTATATCAAATATCACCACCCGCACCAAGAACCCAATAAAGGGGAAGCAATAACACAACCATGTATTCCCAAATCCATATTAAAACATGGGATATAACTTATAGACCACTAAACTTGAATCCATTGATGAGATAACTCTTAATTGAATCATTAGATACCAATTCAACTACCCTTAGATGTATAAATCTATATCATACCAAATAATAGGCTTTTATAGCTTTATATGTAAAAAATTGATAGATTCAAACCCTAATCTAAAAAGATAAGCAAGAGAGGGATTAGACTCACATGTATCTCTAATGTACAAACAAATGACCTTAAAAGTGGATTCATATTAAAGTGTAATAACCACTAGGAAGCTTTGTAGTTTTCTGTTAGGCACTAGGGTTAGAGGGAGGATAAAAGTAGGGAAAATTGAGTGAGGATTTAAAATAATGTAGTGGTAATTTTGTAAAATTTTCAACTTTTACTAGGGCACAAAGTTTACCATTTCAGTTTTACTAACAGTGTTGAAATCATAGAAAATCCCCTATCTATAAAATTTTGGGTTTCATAGTTACTTGGAGGGACCCAAATGGTTTAAACCTTTTGAACCAATCATGTGATAAGAAACTTTTCAAAAAACCAAAATTTGGCCTACCACATTACATGGTTTACTTACCGATGCACGATCCATGAATGACCCATTCACATTGCATAATATCGATCATATTCCACATTATTTCTTGTTACAGACCCCTGAAACCCCCCTAGGACCCTCATACAGCTGATAAACATTTTATTAGCAAAAAATATATATTGAAACCTAAATTTAAACAAGGGAGTACCTCCATGATGATTGAGATCTTACACATCTCCCTAATCATGTTTTCTAATATTCTATTGATAAACCCCTCAATTAAATATTGATACGTTTATTCTTAATGTGAATTCAAGATCACCCCTTTCTTATGTTTTCTTTTAGGATGGTATAAATATTAGTATGACATAAGAGAATTCAATAAGTGCATCTATTGTGGTTACAATATAAATAAATTTTCATGGGTTTCATCAAATATTTTTCATATGTATTTGATCATAAATGAAACTAAAATTTATGATTTGGGATTGCTTTATTATTTTTTAGATTTAATTTTTTAGTTATGGTATATTTTTAAATAAATATATGTTCAACCCACATGATATCAAAGACAATGTTTAAAGAAAGCCTTTTTTATACCATCCTTAGGAGTTTGGTTCATTGGAATAACAAATACAAACCATATAACTGGACACCTATTGATATTATTTATCCATTTTATAGTGGATTTAAATATTTAACTCTACATAGAGGCTGTTTGGGGACTATGAAATGAACAACATCAAAATGGTTATATGAATAATATAATGTTAGTAACTGAAAAAAAAATGAATAATAGAAATAAAATAAACATGAAAAATGTTTTAAATAATGAAACTAAAGACTATAACTTGACTATGTTGGGATTAGTGGAGTGTCTAATTAAATTATATGCTCAGGGTATAGGGAATTTCCTACTCTTTCTCATTCTTGAGGCCATGTTCTCTATCGCTATACAAATCTACCTCTCTCTCTTACACTTTATCCATTGAATTAATTTCATTTTTTATGAATTTAAATATATTTCTATTATGTATACTATATATTTACAAAATTTTAGAGATATTATTGTCTCTGTAGTTCCCTTTTCGATAATGTTTTTAAATTAATCATGATAAAGTGAACAATTTTATTTCATCTTTCTTATTGCATTACACTCTTAAGATGATTATTTTAATATTATGTTGTTTAAAATGCCTCCTTGTTTTAACATATTGTGTTTTATTGTTGTTGGTTTTTTAAATATATTTACATATCAATTTTATAGATTTTTTCTCTTTTCATAAATGTTAGAAAAAATGATTTTCATTTTATGACTTATTCTTCATCATTTCTTATAAATGTTTTCACATTGTGATTTATTTTCATAAAAAATGATCATGTGATAATGAATATATCAGATTCTTTAATACCTAATTTTATTGGTATCTTAAATGAATATTTATGGATTTATTATATTACTCGTTTCTTCTTCATGGTTTTGTTTCATGTTTATGTTTTATGAATTTTTTAGTATGGAACGCATTTATATGATATACTATGTTTAAACATGAAATTTTCGAATCACATATTCTCAAAATCGATTGGATAATGCATTATATCTCATTATATCATTATGTGTGTAATAGATACAGTTAGTCTTTTCCATAGTGTTATGTGTGGGAATATTGTGGTAAGCCTCACCCACAATGTTATGATTCCTTTGTAGTTACCCTTGAAATATATTTATGATGACATGCCTTATTTGTTTCCATATCTTATGGTTCTTATAATAAATTTTCTCTATTTCAAAGTTCCATGTGATGTTGTCTGGTCCTTTTATTTTATTTTTTATGAGATGATGTTTGACTCTTATTTGATGTCCTACCATGATAGCCTCAGTTCATACCCATTGATGGATTTATGGATCACCACTTATTTTTGGTATTCAACCAAGATATCCCATGTAGTAATATGATTTTTATGTGAATTAGTAGATCATTATGAATGGGTAAATAAAATAATACAATGTTTATTTGAAAAATGTGTTATTATATTCCTAATTTCCCAATGACACTAGGACTCTGGTTATATAAGAGTGTTTTATGGATATTTAGTTTTAAAATGATGTAATATTATGATTAAATATTACATGTAATTATATCCTATAGTAAATATATGTCTTGGATAAATGGATTATATGATTATATATTCTTTAATATGATACAACTAGTAGACATAGGTATATAGATACATGTGTTTCAAAGAGATCATGTCATATTTCATTGTAGCATGAGTAATAATTATTATATGACTAAAGTAACTCTTTACATATATTTTTGGACTCATGAATTAATATTTTCTTTAATTATAAAGTCTCATGGGGTCTTTCTTTTTTACAAATTATATCAGGATTTGGTTTCTAAAAACTCCAAGAGAAGAACTAATTTTTTTAGAGTTTATCCAAAATTAGTTTTGGATATAAATTCACAAGGTATTCCATATGATGTTTTATAACGTGAAATTTTTTATAGATTTAATGATTTTGAGGATATACAAAATGAGTTATTCACATGAATTCACATGTTATTGTATATAATACAATATTTGGTTAAATTAAAGAAACAATATTGGGTGTAATTAAAATTGGGATATTATTGGTGATATGACCTAAATATTATGAATTTACGATGCTTATTTCTATATATTATATCATTAATATTATCATCACCTTAATTAAATAATGCATAAATCAAAATATTATAATATAACTTAGACTATGTCATATTATACAGAACAATATAAGATATTGTACCATCTCTTTATGCCATATCATATTGTATTCTATTTACATGGACAAATTGCTATTATCTATATTAATGCTAAACCATAATACAGTTGGTCATCTGAATGATAAAATATAAAGTTAGAGTCATCTACTTTGTGACGCTATAATTAATCATTGATGTTTCATATAATGACACATATAAATAATGAAATTTATTTATATTCTAAATGAATGGTTAAATAATTACAACCCATTTATAGAAACATTACATTAACATGTAAATTTTAAACATACATTTAAAGGCATAAAATACTATGGGGTAATCCTTACTTCCTATATAAAAATGATGGAGGCCATAAAAATGATATATGTTGTCACCAGTAATTCTCCCTACAATTTATCACTTAAAATTCATCCATTTTTGAGAGATTCTATCATATCGTTGTGGTAAATAGAATACCACCCAAACATTGTCTGTTTAAAGTTTACTCATGGATACACCATAGAGGAAAGAGTATTTTGGTTCTTACTCTGGGATATTTATCAAAAATGTTTTCAAATATAAATGTTATGTCCATTTTTGATGTAAGGTATACACATGACTGAAATTTTAGTTTATTCATTGTTTTGGTTTCTTGCACAATGATGTTCTATTTTTAGGATTTAATTTTTTTTCTAATTCTATAAGAATAAATTATATTTGGTTATTATAAATCCTTTATCTTTCTTCAAAGTATTAATGTAACACTAAGGAATAATTATACACATTAATGGTCCATTATAAATAATTCTGATTAAAATAAAAGAATGAAAAACATTTAAGAAGCACAAAACAAACATTAATTGATTTAACTCCAAAATATTCTCAAGTAAGTTACCATATATTTTATAACTAAACATGGTAATAACAATTACCCAAACAAAATTATAAATATGAATTATTTCTTAAATTATAAAAAATTAATAAAAAATAACCCACTACATAATCCAATAACCATGCCAAAACCCCCCAAAATATCTTCACAGACATCTATTCCCATCTTCTTAGAGTCCTTTACCATGCCGATATAAAAAAATTAATCTACAAATTCATCATTTGTGTACATCTAGGGTATGATAAATGCATATCAATAGTGAACTACTAGATATACCGAAAATATATTGGATCCCAAGTACTCAAATAAGTATACTAAAATGTATGAATTGAATGTAACTATGAAAATAAATTCCTAATAAAAAACTTATGTTCTCAATAATCCATCATATATTAGGTTTTACATATATTTTCCAAAGTATGTTGAAATAAATTTACCTTGTCATAAAAAATATTTTCCAAGTGCATGGAATAATCTATATCATAGTAAATAAACATGTCCTACCAAACTAATGGAATATTTCCCTTGTATTCAAAATCATAGAATTGAAAAAATCTTTGGATATCACTTCTCTAAAAGAAGTAGTATCCTAAGAAAATCACAATGAAATACTCTTATAACTAAAATCAAAACGTATATAAACACATGGTTTATCTCATGATAGACTAACATAAGGATTATTAAACAACACAACCATTTCAATGTTTATTACCAATTCAAACACACATAATTTTTTGTAAAACATTCCAACACACATGTTTTCATACTAACATTGTCATATTAATATTTTATATAATCAACACATAAATTCTAGCATAATAAAAATAATTATTATATAATTATTTAAACATCACAAAATTCTAATATAAGAATTTTGATATTATATAATTCTAGAAAACACATTTTTGTTTTTACACATAATCTATTTTTGCATTTTTTAATCAAATAGAATTGAAACATTGCATATTATTAATTTTCACTAATATAATATGAACACCAAGAACATGTATTATATGTAAGGAATCTATTTAAAAATATATATTATTTATAAAAAACTATATAATTACCTAAGAGAATAAGCTTATAATATCATATATTCTCAATATCATGAAATTATTATTCATAACACACACCCTAAAGTATTCCATTTTCATATTTAAAATAATGTTAATATCTAACAATAATTATCCCAATAATTATGATTTCTATTTTACAAAATCAAATAAAGTTATATTAGAAGGGAAGGATGATAGATAAAGGGTATCATAAGAGATGTATCCCTTAGAGCATTGAAGTGAATTTAGGTCCCTTTATAATCCTCAATGGAAGAAATCCACCTGTCAATTTATTGAACACAATTTCCTCATTTTGGTATCACCTCTCCTCATAGTAGATGATATTCTTGAAATTATTCCACTACCCTAATGTAACACCCCAGGATTTCAGAGTGTGTTATTTCATAAAAATAATTCAATAACTTGCACTACACGCAACACCGAGTTCAATCACACCATTAAAAGAGGTCATGAATAGTATTAACTACATTTTGAACTTTATATAATCCTTATAATTTTAGAATCCCTATTATGAGTTTCTTAGTCATAATGCAAGAACAGATTCATTTTCAGTATTTCACTTTTATCAACTTCTAATACTGAAACCTTTTTAAATACAATATTTTAAACTTTTTGACTAAATGGGGACATCAAAAATTTAAAATAAAACACCCCAAGCTTCCACGGTACGTTTTCCTTTGAATAATGTGATAGCGTGTGTTGTACGCAACACCGAGTTCTAACACACCATAACCAATCAAACTAGCCGTTATAAATAGTAATACCTACTTTTTGAAAATATATATATTTTATATTTCAAAATGGACTTCATTTTTGGATTCGGAATATCGATTTTAGCCTAAGGTGAAATTTTGGTACATTTCAGATAACTTTCATATTTTGATGAATAGTGAAAATTACTAAATTTTAATTAAAAATAACTTTTTTAATCAAAATAATTAATAGTGATAAATTATGAATTTGAGTGGTTTTAAAGTATTTAATATAATATATTTTTACCATTTAATATAATGTTTGTCATTGGACATAATTTTACAATTAAACCGAACATAAACAAGTGTCAATCTTTTGATAGTTATTATCTCTTAAAAACACGCTTTTTGTTTTGACAGCGGGAATTAATTTTAAATTAATTTCTGCCACTTCTGTATTTTGAATTTAGGAAAATGGATTCCATATTTGGAATCAGTATGTTTAAATTGTGTAAATAGGTAACTTTTATTTTTAGACATTTTGAATAATTATTGCGGTAAATATTTTATTTACCATGGTTAAGGGTAAATCCGGTAAATAAGGGTTAAAAAAATAATATTATAATAATACTAAATTACCCTAAAACGTGTCCTAACCTTATTGGTGGACACATACCCGGCCATGGGCATCCTTGGGTCAATTTGGGGACCCCTTGGAGCAACATGTATGTGGTAGGGACACATTATATTAATAAAGTTAAAATAAAAATAAAAATGGCATAAGCTTACATCTTTTAGAAGAACAATTTTTACATAGGGTTATACATGTTGTATTTTCTATTATAAATATCCATTAGAAAGATAAAAAGATTTAATACATAATGATATTTTATTTATAATTTTTAGACATTAAATAATTTATTTTATTTATGACACAATGATGATGCAGTAATTACTATAATAGTGAAAAATTAAAATAATTGATATTATAAATACCAAAATAAATATAATATGAACCTTTTAATGAATTAAACTAATTTTCTAGGATAATATGATATATTAGTATTGATTTAATTGACTTTGTTCGAAGTAATCAATCTGTTATGAGTTTCACAAAAATCAACTATTGAATAGTGTCAAAATGGACATAAAAGAGTTCTTAAAACAAATATTATATTATTAATTGATATTAAATTCGTAAAAATCTAAGGTTCGGCCAAAAGACTTATATCATGATATTTTCATCATTAAGGGACCACTTGGGGGTCTCTTGGATGTATATAGTATGTTTATTAACCATATTATATAAAAATACAAAGAGACATTGTAAAAGTGAAACTAATTAACTTAGTGTTAATACTTAAAGATAAGGTTAATATAAGTACCCAAACCTGTCTAAATTCTATTGGTTGAGTTGTTTGCGACCTATCCCCACCTTAACCGTTGAATAATCAACTTTTGAGGCATTAGAAACCGAATATGAATTTAATATAAACTAATATTTCTAGCTTTTCCAAAGGTGCCCCTCACCCCTCTTATAAAAGGGCACTCCTCATTCTCATTTCTTCACACCTTCCAAGCCTTTTGGTTCGGCAAAACGCTGCCCAAATACTCTCCCAACATCCCTCACTACAACCTAGAGGCCTTAGTTTGATCAGAAAGCCAACCTAAGGAGCCATTTTGATCAAATCAAAAGGAAGAACCCGAAGAAGAGGTAATGATTTCACCACCCTTTTCTAAGTTCATTTCTTCTTCCACTTCTTCTTCCTTTGTTCTTACCATTCTAAAATAATAACTCCAGTATCTCACATATACTGTGATTTTATTATAAATATGGTACAACCATATTCAGTATTCTATCCACCCTTTGAATAACATGTCACCATACGTGCGTACGTACGGCTTACCGTCTCCACGTCGTGGTGTAATTGTTATTCAATATAATATTATTTGGATGGGTATAATAATGATGTGTAACTCACGTAAATAATAAATATAACATATTAATGATTCTGTATATATGATATACCATTCATTTATATATTATTTTAATATCAAAAAAATGATATTGTCGCTCGTGCGTACGTACGGACTACCGTCTCCACGAACGCGATGAGATTCATTCTCCATCGTATCCATTCAAGTATAATTATCATTTTATAATTTAAAAATGATGTTTAAGGACTTGATATCATTCTGGATATGAATAATATACAACCTATCCTTTACAAACATGTCTTACGTAACAAAACATATAAAAGAAAACAAGTAAGTTAACACCCGATATAATGATAATACTAAGATATTATTATCAAATCAATATTAAAAGATCATACATGATATCATATTAATGTATATGATTATTTTATAATTTAATAACAATTATTTCACCATTATACAGGAGGTTAACCTACCCCAACCAAGGAAAAGTACAAGGTAAGGGTTATTTCACAATCTCTTCATTATCCGAGGTTGTTTATACGTAATAATCTACTGGGATATCTTTATCATCCACATCCATGTTTCTTAAAAATGTATTTCAAAACATTTTTACTATTTACAAGAATATGGGTTAAAGTCATTTATACCCTTGTTTGACTTTTTATAAGAGGTTTATAAAGGAATCTTTCCGTCGTTTTCAAAACAAGGTCCTTTTTAACCTTTTCGACAGAATTGAGGTAAGAATGTTTTTTTATCTTATACGGCGGGTGCGGTTATTTTACGCCGTTATAAAATCTTCAAAGCTTCCCTTACAAGCTTATAAGAATATTTTCAAAGAAAATGTTTTATTTTATATGGATCTTGAATGATTTCAAAATAAAAAGATATATTTCTTTAAAAAGAATTTTGATTTCATCTATGTCAACATCCTTTGATGGATTTTACGCTTATTTGAAGTTGATTTATTGTAATACAATGCTTCTATATTGTATTGAAGTCATTGTGATATGTTTGACTGTGGATGTGCTATTTTTATACCATTCACAGTTTATGGTGAAATTATTGACATTTCGTATGCTAGTTTTAATACGAATGTTTATGTTATGTTTAAACCTTTTCATATGGGAATGCATTGGACTTAGTAAGTGACGGGTGGAGCCCGCTATAGCTCCTCGATGCATCGGTAGGTCTCATGAGACAAACTAGTGTCTTGGCACAAGGCCTTGACAAAATCTTATTTGTAGTCTTGGCACGAGGCCTTGACTATGTGGTTATGATAGTCCGGCATTATGCATTCCAACATTATGAAAGTGGTTATTGATTTTTGCATGTGATTATTCGATTAGTAGAATATCCATGTAAATAAGTAAATGGCATTATTTCATTTTAATTTTGCCATACTATGTTGAAGTTAAAGTTTAAAAGGATTTTGTTTTAGTAATGCATTGCCTTAAATGTTTAATCTTATTTATGAAAGTTTCCTCTATATTGTTATCCTTACTGGGCATTTGAGATCACCCCTTTTATATGTTTTATTTTTCCCAGGAAGTGAAGAAGTAAATTATGAATGACCTGCAGGGATATTATGTGGGGATATGAGTGTGGATTATGGAGACATTATGTTGTTGTAGTAGTTTTTAATTTTATGATGTTATGTAAAACCTATGAATATATCTAGTGTTTCAAGGCTACTAAACCAATCGGTCTTTCGAGATTTGATCTTTCTTGTGATCATGCCAATGTTACGAAGTAATGCACCGACTCTGGGTAGCTGGGGTCGGGGCGTTACAGTTGGTATGAGAGGAAGTTTAGTACAAACCTTGGAAACTAGATTTAGATAAACTCTGATTAGAGCACGTAGACCTAAGATGAACTTTGAGGATTAGTATAGAAAAGCTTCCTAGAATTTTGGTATTGTAGAGATTTTGTGAGTTTTCCGAGCAATACATCCCTGTCTGGATACGAGCAGGTAGAGGCGGCTCTGGCACAGATGTACCTAGGGGTAAAACCCGAAAACACCGCTTTGAGATAGACTCGAATGGGAACTGGTGCACGACAACGGGCCTTGCTGCACTCTTGGTTACGACACTCCCGTGGGATATGCTTAGGATAACTCTCATTTTCTATAAAAATCATTTTGAAGGGATTATGAGTATATACATCCTCAAAGAAAAAAATTCTTATGATTATGGATTATATCCATAAATAGTTCAATTTATGTTAAGTGTTTTGTAAGTATGGGATTATGTGTTTTGATTCATAAACTGATCTAGTTTATGCCATGGTATAGAAATGGCACCCAGTAGAAGGAATGAGAACTCCAGAAATACACATGATTCAAAGAGAAGGAAGGATCATATCTTTCATGGTCTTAAGCTAGAATTTATAAGAGAAATAGTCTCCCATGTATTATCATCATATGAAGAAATAATATCATGTGTTGATAAGATATGTAAAGAGATTACTGAGTCCTGTGTCTTTGAAGGGAAGCAAGATAAGAAAAGGATAGAAGAGAGAAAGATGGATAAAGGGAAGAGGGAAAAGAAGAATTTTCCTATATGTGGTAACTGTGGAAAGAAACACCCTGGAACTTGCCTGAAAGGAATGGGAGTTTGTTATAAGTGTGGAGGAAAAGGGCACAAAGTACGTGACTGCAAGGGTAAGAAAATGGTTTCAAATGTACAATGCTTCATTTGCAAGGATTTTGGACACTACGCGAACCTATTTCCCAGTCATCAGACTATGACTCAAATGATGCTATTGGATAATAATCAAGTTATGATACTACCACAGATAAAGAGGAATGATTAGAGTTCTTATGTTGGTTATGTCAATTGAGTGTTGTATCACCAATGTACTTGTTATAATAATTATGGAGTATATAAGGATTGTACTGTAGTACTATTTCATTAAGGACTTGAGATTGTGTAGAATAAAGAAAAGTGACTCAATAGCAGGATAAATTTTTGGAAAATATATGGTTGAGAGAATGATAAATCATAATATAGTTCTGATACAGAGGTAGTGATTTTGGAATAATATGTGATTGTTTTGGATAAATTATATTGGATATTCTTGACTACCTTGGAACTGATTAATGATTTGTATATTCCATCATTGTTGGGGTTTAAAACATTTTTGGATTAATGAAGTATATCCAGCATTCTATATGGAATAAGGGAGCATGAATGTAATCAATAAGGAATATGGTAATACATGATGAAGGTATTCATATTCTATTACGGGGTAAAAAGGATCTATATTATGTTTACCTTCCTTATAAATGTTGGACTGTGAGTTTAGACAGAAGTATTTTGGATAGTTCTAGTTTGGATTATTTTGGATTTCCATAAAAGGACAACCCGGAGGTCGGGCAGCAACCCGTCGCGTCCGGCAAGGCTGCGAGACTTGAACCTGCAACCGAAGGGCGACAAGTGTGTATCACCTACCACTGTCCCACGAGATGTCCTGAATTAAATAATGTAGTTTTTTTAAAAAGATCTGGTAGATGAATTATAATTCATTTATTTTGGAAACCTGTACGAATAGTATAAATAGAAAAAAAAATTACGTTCTATTATCTTTTAGAGTGAATGATCAGTTTGTGGTAGAAATTTATTAATGGGTAAAAGTCTAATTATAAAGTAAGTATATCTCCTTATTATCTTATCCAATCTCATAAATAAATTCCTCAACATTAATAATAGAAACTTAGAACAAAAATGTTGTCCTAGATGGTACCTTAAATCATCACAAATTTATGGCTTTGGGATTGTTGGCCTTTTCATAGCCATGTTCTCTACCACTCTCCATCAGATAATTGATGGTTAGATTTCTCTTCCATATCCATATTTTCCTACATGGAACCCTAGTATGTGTTACTTTCGGTAATCTTCATACTTTCCACTCTTTATTTTAAATAGAGGCCTCATTAATTCATTTTTCGATGTGGGATTTCAACTAAGATATTTTGAAATGTCAAAAACGTGTTGTCCCAATAACATATATTTTGTTGAAACGATGGTACTTCAAATCATCATGGATTGATGAGTTTAAGGACCTCAATTTTATACTTGTTTGTGATTGATGACCTCAATCACTACCTATAAATATTTACATTTTTCCTCCAATTATATGTCTCTATTTGCCACCAATGTTCTCCTAATCGAGATCATAATTTGGTGGTGACCCTTTAATTTCTCTTTTCCTCATATTAAGACTAAATTTTAGTAACCCAATTTCCAATGTCGGTTTTCCCACAAATATATTTTATACTTTCAACCATTTATTTTCGAAGAACAATTTCAAATTGCGAGGACGCAATTTATTGAAGGAGGGGAGAATGTAACACCCCAGGATTTCAGAGTGTGTTATTTCTTAAAAATAATTCAATAACTTGCACTACACGCAACACTGAGTTCAATCACACCATTAAAAGAGGTCATGAATATTATTAACTACATTTTGAACTTTATATAATCCTTATAATTTTAGAATCCCTATTATGAGTTTCTTAGTCATAATGCAAGAACAGATTCATTTTCAGTATTTCACTTTTATCAACTTCTAATAGTGAAACCTTTTTAAATACAATATTTTAAACTTTTTGACTAAATGGGGACATCAAAAATTTAAAATGAAACACCCCAAGCTTCCACGGTACGTTTCCCTTTGAATAATGTGATAGCGTGTGTTGTACGCAACACCGAGTTCTAACACACCATAACCAATCAAACTAGCCGTTATAAATAGTAATACCTACTTTTTGAAAATATATATATTTTATATTTCAAAATGGACTTCATTTTTGGATTCGGAATATCGAATTTAGCCTAAGGTGAAATTTTGGTACATTTCGGATAACTTTCATATTTTGATGAATAGTGAAAATTACTAAATTTTAATTAAAAACAACTTTTTTAATCAAAATAATTAATAGTGATAAATTATGAATTTGAGTGGTTTTAAAGTATATTTAGAATATATTTTTACCATTTAATATAATGTTTGTCATTGGAAATAATTTTACAATTAAACCGAACATAAACAAGTGTCAATCTTTTGATAGTTATTATCTCTTAAAAACACGCTTTTTGTTTTGACAGCGGGAATTAATTTTAAATTAATTTCTGCCACTTCTGTATTTTGAATTTAGGAAAATGGATTCCATATTTGGAATCAGGATGTTCAAATTGTGTAAATAGGTAACTTTTATTTTTAGACATTTTGAATAATTACTGCGGTAAATATTTTATTTACCATGGTTAAGGGTAAATCCGGTAAATAAGGGTTAAACAAATAATATTATAATAATACTAAATTACCCTAAAACGTGTTCTAACCTTATTTTTGGACACATACCCGGCCATGGGCATCCTTGGGTAAATTTGGGGACCCCTTGGAGCCACATGTATGTGGTAGGGACACATTATATTAATAAAGTTAAAATAAAAATAAAAATGGCATAAGCTTACATCTTTTAGAAGAACAATTTTTACATAGGGTTATACATGTTGGAGTTTCGATTATAAATATCCATTAGAAAGCTAAAACGATTTCCTACATAATGATATTTTATTTATAATTTTTAGACATTAAATAATATATTTTATTTATGACACAATGATGATGCAGTCGTTACTATAATAGTGAAAAATTAAAATAATTGATATTATAAATACCAAAATAAATATAATATGAACCTTTTAATGAATTAAACTAATTTTCTAGGATAATATGATATATTAGGATTGATTTAATTGACTTTGTTCGAAGTAATCAATCTGTTATGAGTTTCACAAAAATCAACTATTGAATAGTGTCAAAATTGACATAAAAGAGTTCTTAAAACAAATATTATATTATTAATTGATATTAAATTCCTAAAAATCTAAGGTTCGGCCAAAAGACATATATCATGATAGTTGAATCATTAAGGGACCACTTGGGGGTCTCTTGGATGTATATAGTAAGTTTATTAACCATATTATATAAAAATACAAAGAGACATTGTAAAAGTGAAACTAATTAACTTAGAGTTAATACTTAAAGATAAGGTTAATATAAGTACCCAAACCTGTCTAAATTATATTGGCTGAGGTTTTTTAGACCTATCCCCACCTTAACCTTTGAATAATAAACTTTGGAGGCATTATAAACCGAATATGAATTTAATATAAACTAATATTGCTAGCTTTTTCAAAGGTGCCTCTCACCCCTCTTATAAAAGGGCACTCCTCATTCTCATTTCTTCACACCTTCCAAGCCTTTTGGTTCGGCCAAACTCTGCCCAAATACTCTCCCAACATCCCTCACTACAACCTAGAGGCCTTAGTTTGATCAGAAAGCCAACCTAAGGAGCCCTTTTGATCAAATCAAAAGAAAGAACCCGAAGAAGAGGTAATGATTTCACCACCCTTTTCTAAGTTCATTTCTTCTTCCACTTCTTCTTCCTTTGTTCTTACCATTCTAAAATAATAACTCCAGTATCTCAAATATAATGTGATGTTATTATAAATATGGTACAACCATATTCAGTATTCTATCCACCCTTTGAATAACATGTCACCATACGTGCGTACGTACGGCTTACCGTCTCCACGTCGTGGTGTAATTGTTATTCAATATAATATTATTTGGATGGGTATAATAATGATGTCTAACTCATGTAAATAATAAATATAACATGTTAATGATTCTGTATATATGATATAACATTCATTTATATATTATTTTAATATCAAAAGAATGATATTGTCGCTCGTGCGTACGTACGGACTACCGTCTCCACGAACGCGATGAGATTCATTCTCCATCGTATCCATTCAAGTATAATTATCATTTGATGATTTAAAAATGATGTTTAAGGACTTGATATCATTCTGGATATGAATAATATACAACATAACCTTTACAAACATGTCTTACGTAACAAAACATATAAAATAAAACAAGTAAGTTAACACCCGATATAATGATAATACAAAGATATTATTATCAAATCAATATTAAAAGATCATACATGATATCATATTAATGTATATGATTATTTTATAATTTAATAACAATTATTTCACCATTATACAGGAGGTTAACCTACCCCAACCAAGGAAAAGTACAAGGTAAGGGTTATTTCACAATCTCTTCATTATCCGAGGTTGTTTATACGTAATAATCTACTGGGATATCTTTATCATCCACATCCATGTTTCTTAAAAATGTATTACAAAACATTTTTACTATTTACAAGAAAATGGGTTAAAGTCATTTATACCCTTGTTTGACTTTTTATAAGAGGTTTATAAAGGAATCTTTCCGTCGTTTTCAAAATAAGGTCCTTTTTAACCTTTTCGACAGAATTGAGGTAAGAATGTTTTTTTTAACTTATACGGCGGGTGCGGTTATTTTACGCCGTTATAAAATCTTAAAAGCTTCCCTTACAAGATTATAAGAATATTTTCAAAGAAAATGTTTTATTTTATATGGATCTTAAATGATTTCAAAATAAAAAGAGATATTTCTTTAAAAAGAATTTTGATTTCATCTATGTCAACATCCTTTGATGGATTTTACGCTTATTTGAAGTTGATTTATTGTAATACAAAGCTTCTATATTGTATTGAAGGTTTTGTGATATGTTTGACTATGTATGTGCTATTTTTATACCATTCATAGTTTATGGTGAAATTATTGACATTTCGTATGCTAGTTTTAATACGAATGTTTATGTTATGTTTAAACCTTTTCATATGGGAATGCATTGGACTTAGTAAGTGACGGGTGGAGCCCGCTATAGCTCCTCGATGCATCGGTAGGTCTCATGAGACAAACTAGTGTCTTGGCACAAGGCCTTGACAAAATCTTATTTGTAGTCTTGGCACGAGGCCTTGACTATGTGGTTATGATAGTCTAGCATTATGTATTCCAACATTATGAAAGTGGTTATTGATTTTTGCATGTGATTATTAGATTAGTAGAATATCCATGTGAATAAGTAAATGGCATTATTTCATTTTACTTTTTCCATACTATGTTGAAGTTAAAGTTTAAAAGGCTTTTGTTTTAGTAATGCATTGCCTTAAATGTTTAATCTTATTTATGAAAGTTTCCGCTATATTGTTATCCTTACTGGGCATTTGAGCTCACCCCTTTTATATGTTTTATTTTTCCCAGGAAGTGAAGAAGTAAATTATGAATGACCTGCAGGGATATTATGTGGGGATATGAGTGTGGATTATGGAGACATTATGTTTTTGTAGTATTTATTCATTTTATGATGTAATGTAAAACCTATGAATATATCTAGTGTTTCCAAGGCTACTAAACCAATCGGTCTTTCGATATTTGATCTTTCTTGTGATCATGCCAATGTTACGAAGTAATGCACCGACTCTGGGTAGCTGGGGTCAGGGAGTTACACCTAAAAAGTTTTTGGATTAATAATATCTCTCATGGAAATTAATAATTGAGTGTTTCTTATGGTGAAACTATGGCTCTTTCATAGGAGTGATCTTAACCTAAATAATACATACCAGGTGAAGTAGTTAATATATCTCTTATATATATGAGAATCCCATAATGCCTCTATACCTTCTTTGGTGATAGTTTTCTTCTATAGGCACCCATATTCCATATAAGACATAATATTTTCTTCTTTGGATAATAATACCATGTATAAGAAATCAATAAAACATAATTTTATCAAGAAAGGATTAATAGATGTATGTATTTGGGAAACCTTATTGAGTTTCATCCCATTAAGTGGTCACAACTGATGTCATTAGTTACCAACCTATTATACATCTTCCAAGTTTATTTCTACTCACCTGACATGTTTCCCCCCATTTACCATTACATTATCATCTCATTGAGGATTAGTTCTATTGGAAAAAATAACTCACTCATATATAATCAATTTTATTTTCCAATGACGCCAAATATCTAATATTCCTTAGACTCATCCAATCATAGGGACTTATTTTATCTAAATACTCTAATCCTATAAAACACTTCTTGATGAAATCAACTATGAAAAAGGTATCACCCTGATGATGATTCTCTTTATATGGGTGGCGAGAAATAATTTTTTTTGGAATGGGATATATTATATGAATGTTTGGTATTTTTTTCTATGATTCATTAGATACTGGGTATTGTGGGATGAATCATAAAAACCCTTAATGATTCATTTATAAAATTTTAATATTTTTTTGAAAAATATCAATGCAATAATTTCAATTATTTTAAATCTCATTTTAATCTTAATAAATCAGTAAGAATCATTACATTTAAATATCACTTTAATTTATCATTTAATATTATATATTTTAAAATAAATTATATAATACACTTCCATTGAAAACCCCTATGACAATACATTTTGATAAATAAAATATTTTTTAAACAATTAACACCTTGTGAAAACCCATCACATGGTCCAATTAAATATTTTATTTTCACAATATTTCCTTCAAATTAAAGAATTAATCTTAATGAACATAAAAAAAATTTAAAAGTAATTATTAATTAAAATAAATGAAAAAATATTTTCATGACATACACCTTCCCAAATTCTATCCAAATTAGAGATACATCAAAGAGTAACCCTTGAAGCTTGCGTCTAATAGTCCACAAGTTATTGATTATCCCCATGGATGTAAACAAATATTTTAGGAGTAATAAACCATATTAAAACCAATAAAATAAATATTAACTTCCAATAAAAATTAATTAATTGCATCATTAAAAAAGTCTCCCAATAAAATGTCACATATGTAAATATATTTAACAAAAAAAGAAGTTACTTGCCCAGAAACCTCATTAGAATCCACGAATATCCATCAATATTCTCCTGGACCACTGAAAAATGACTCAAATCTCCAATATACCATCCTTTTAAGGAATCATAATATAACATTTGGGGGTGAGCAGTTGGACATACTCAAGAAATTAATATTATAAATAAATAAGTGTCTACATAAACAAATATGCCAGAATATACATCTATGATGTCAACCAAAATATAGATAAGAAACAATCAGCAGTGTATTTCAATCAAAATCCTAACTCATTGAAACATTAGTAAACTTAATAATTCACCATTCATATATAAAAACAATAAAACCTATTGCAACACCTCAACCACCCCAATCATAGGTAACATAGTGAAAACCAAACCATAGTTCTCCATCCTATATTAACATTAACCCAAATAAGAATAAATCTTAATAAATTAAAAATAAAATAAAGATTTTTATATATTTTATGCTAAAATAAATTAATAATGAATAAGAAATATCAATAAAATGCCACAAACGTCACCAGAAATAACAAATTCACAAGGATTAAAAAAATAAACATAATTGTTCCTTATCAACTTTGAAGTAGTTACAACTCCAAGTTAGGTTGGTATTTGAGGTAAGAAAACCGCTCACATTCTTATCAATAATATATGAATAAAAAAACAATAATAAATCCAAAATATCTTATTTTTTTTATCTTATGTTCAGAAATCATTCACCACATCCCATATAATTACTTGATCAATGCATCATATTTCTTTGTAATTCCCACAATCACAAAACCACTTCCAGATCATGGTCAAAAAATTCACTCACTACTAAAAAGAAACAGCATAACCACAAAAATACATAAAAGTTTTACCATACTTCCATTATCACCACATCAACACTTATTCAGTCATCATTTCCACGTTATTATAATTATCAATAGATAACATATTAGACAATATAAATTTTTTCAATTATTTTCTATCACTACCTTATTCAATAAAAATTATTAAATAACATGTCCAAAACACAAATAATAAATCATAACAGTAGTCCAAAATTTTAAACCTTTCCGTGAAAATAAATTATTAAATAAAACATTAGAAACCCATTCTACTCCTCATTCAATTCCATTAACATCAAAACCTCAACATATAAAAGAACCCATTGATCCACATCCCCAACCCCCAATTTTATACTCAGTAGACACATAAAAACATAGAATAAAATGATTATCAATGACAATATATGAAATGAGGAAAAATCATGACACATGCTCCCGTGAATCTACATCCTAACATATTTTTCCAAGAATTAAATGCACTACTCCTATATAAATAAAACCTCTTAAAATCACCCCTTCTCCCATCTAAAACCATAATTATATCCCAATTCATAAAGCAATTAAATTATTAAAAATAGAATATGATGAAAATATAGCCACATAACAAACCCACACTCAACATAACCAATAAATGGTATTACTATTACTATATTACTGAAATTTAACCACAATGAATCTAATTTATTTTACCACTGATTTCATGAGGATACAACAACCATATCCCTTACTCATTTCATCCCCATTAAAAATATGAAAATGAACATTACTCATAATACAATATCGATGGAAAGATACCAATTATTTGAAAAAAAAATGTATTTCAACTTTTATGTCCTCTATTATATCATCACATAACTATCATACCATAAAAGGTGAACATATCAATAATATGAACAAAATACATAATAATATTTATATCATCAATATACATGAAAATAAGATCATAAGGACAATAAAAGAATCTTTGGAAAATAAACACAATAATTCCATAAATAAAATTAATACCATATGATAAAATAATATTTCTGGAATCCACTATATCAAAATAATGAAAGGAATAAATTTTAATTCCATAAAAATATTCTATTGCATGATAATATACTATAATAAACTTAATACTATCTCTAGAAAATATGAATTTAACATAAAATGAAGATAACCATTTAGAGAACATGAGAGTCATGTAGGGACACCCAGATCATTCTATGGTCTTCCAAGGTTGAGGTCCACCATAAAAACAATAAAAGTTACTTAATTTATAAAAAAATATAGGATTCACTAAAACATTATGGTACATCATCACCCTATGGTGCATCTTATTCAACTAAAATATGTAATTTCTGGCCATCAAAAAAAGCTCTATCCTCCTTTTTTGTCCGGTTATGTTTCTACAATCAAATGGGTCCTTGACTAGGACTATGAATTATACCAACATAAAAAGTAAATTTTAACTTATATATCAACTCAAATCATAGTACACCATGGTATTAAGTCCAATAAAATCACCATTTCTACCACATCTTCACTTGCCTTTATAACAATACCTTGTAATGAGGTACTCTATGACACAACATGTTTCAACATAGAACTTGAAATGATCAATTATCATTTCCATATGGGAGATATAGATTTCCTTAAATCTCACCCATTACTATGGATGTCAAAACAAGGTCCAGAATAACAAATCTCATATAACGTGACATAATCATATTTTCAAAATGTTCAGTGTTGGATCATTTTTCAGAATAACAACTTCTAGGTCTTTACATTAATGAATGATAATTCACTTTATATCATTTCATTTGTTTACTTTAAGTGTTTTTTATGTTTGTTATAATTTAATATATTAAATTAGTAAATAATTTTAATTTTTGTGATATGTTGTTTGTGAATCTGATAGATTTCAAAATATTATCATGAAGTCACCTAACCCAATTATTATGTAGAATAACATGATAAATATTATAAAGTAGTTGTACTGACAACTATAAATTTGTGGTTATTGGAGATTTTTTTTAATAATCATCCCCTATAGATAAGTGATTTATGACTCAAGGACTAGATACTAAATCTATTATTGATTGGATTACTTTCAGGAGATGTTCCTGGGAATGAACTCATACAAAGAAAATTTCAAATCAATAAAGTTCCAAGGATAGGATTTTATTATTAATATATGTACCTGGTGGTGACTAGGTGTTCAGTGAGCACATTTCTATATAAGAGGATTGGGATGCTAGAGATTTCATAGATTGTTCATTTAGCAGCTACTTTTCCTGTCGGTTTTTCGACCTTCTTCCTCATGGCCACTGGTGATGGTTTCCTAGGTTCATTTCATTGAAGCGAATTTTTTGTTTTTTTTGTTCTGTGAGATGAGATGTGTCTGGTTTTGGGTGTTCTTTGTTCCTAGAATTGACGATGGTGGCATTTTTTATGGTTGGATCACATTTGATGATAATAGTACTATGGTGGATGGCCAGTTGGTTTCCACCTGTAATATGTTGAGGTTGATGGGATTCTAGTCTGTCAGGGGTGCAGCTAAAGGCGACTTTCCACTCATTGTTTCGTGAATGACTCATTTTGGTGATTGGTTCGATGGAGTACCAATTTGAATTTAAAATTTTATCTCTACTATTTTAGTGTAATCTCATAACATTTTTATGTTTTTAATTTTCCTCAGAGTTATGGTATACATTGGGCTATCTCTGGAGTTACATCGTCGCCATAAGGTGGATTTTAAAATTACAAAAAATGGATTTGGAGGAGGTAGATTCACCACCTCTTAAACCATATATACAATGAAACTAGATAAAATCATTCATATACTCCCATATAAATTTTGTTATAATTTTTCCAAAAAAAACTCAATTTCTAATAATAATTACACAATATCTTTATGGGATAAATATCATGTATAGTTTCCTATTAAAAGCCCCAAAAATTCATATATTTATCCCCTAACCACTTCAAAAAATTCATATTCCACCCATAACAATAGGAAAATATAAATTAATAGAATAGTGGAAATAATATATTTTTATTAGATAACATACAAATGAGTCTTATCTTAAGGACTAAAAATAATCCGTAAACATTAAGAAAATCTTAAACACTATCCTATGGGAGATTTCACTCAATAAAGTCTAACACACACTAATAACATCATTTTTTCTCATGAATGACCTCTCTTTATAATAATCACCCACAAAACATAACCAATCACAAACTATAAGGTTAAAACAACAATAATAACGCTTCTTTAAAAAGATATCCCCCAAAACACTAAACACCCTGAGAAAAAGATATTAGAAAAAAATATTTCTATAAAAATATATACATAATAGTATTCAATAAAGACATCATCAGCCTCAATAACTCATAAATCAACCTATTTACAACCTATATGAATCATTTTTAAGTAAATGGTTCTTGAAATTAAAAATTTAACTTAAATATTTTTAAAAATTCCATTTACATATTTCATTTTTTACTCATTTTATAAAACAAACTAAAAATGGTTAAGAAATTTTTGAAACCAATTTAGAAGACTTTGATAAAATGTAAAACAACATTTTTAAAACAGGAAGGTAAATAATATTATTATTATTTTAAAACTAAAAAAATTCCTTAAACACTAATTTTTTTAAACATGAACATATCATATATTAAATAACCAAAATGGTATTTTTTTTACTCATGAATAGACACAAGTTCATTTTAAAAATACCCATTCTAGTTATGAAGACTCAAATTAGTATCCAATTGATTATGGAGAACCACTAAAAATATTGGAACTTCCAAATTATAGATACCCTAATAAATTAAAATTGAAAAAAATAAAATATCCAGATAATATACACATTAAACATATTAAACATAGAGAATGGATACATGCATGAACACAATAAATCGCCACACTCTCCACTTTCTCAAAATTTGATCATTCAACTCGAATTTTTTTTAAAAATAAAAGTCAATTAAACATGACAATTATTCTATAGATTAAAATTTCTATATAACCACTACACAATCCTATATATCCTCCAATTACTTTATTTAAAATGTCAAAATGGATCCGTGGATATTTTTCTTGAAAGTGGACAGAAAATATCATACTTGTGTATATTTTCTTTTAGTAATCCATATAAACTAACAAATTTAATCAATAAAATGATTCACAATGTTATAAAATTATCTCTATCATTAAATATATCATTTGTTTCTTTTACATGGTTATTAACATTCATATGGTAAATACAATCCTTCATGAATGTCTCATAAAAAGTTTCTTAATATATCAAATCAAAATCACCATGATTTATCCTCCATAATGTTTGAAGCACCTTATATAAAAAAATATGATAGAAATTCAAAATTGACATGGAGTCTTAATGGATTCAAAGGAAACATCAATCATAACTAATTATTCTTCAAATTGATAACTCATTGTGTAATTGATAATTTTTGTTACTTATTTTCACTCAAACCCATGATATTCTCAATCCAATGATTATTCTTTCCCCTTATCACTGCCAAAGTCTCAATGATACATTAATGAAATGTCTTTAAATCAACCTGAAAAATAAATCGTTGTTAGTATTATGAAATTAAATCACATTAAACAACATATAATGAAGTAAAATATCTCAGAGAAACACATTCACATCTAAAATATAATACTAACATTAAATACTAATCCATTCTCACAAAAACATCGTCCATATCAAATCCAAATAATTTCCTACCATATTACCTATCAACATTTTTTTACCACAAGTAATAATCACACACAATTTCTATTACATCCAATAAATCAAAAGAATTAACTGATAAGTACATCAAATTTTTTCATGAAATATGAAATAACCATTTCAAATAAATAAAAATTTACATCACATCAATCTATAACATAAAAACAAAAACAATACATAAATAAGTCCCATTACTTTAAAACATTTAATTGAAAAAATATGTTAAATGAAACCTTTTTATCAGAAACCTCATCTGAAATTGAAATAAAAATATTATGATATCATATACTTTTATAATAATGGTTCATTAAAAATTTTGATATTGTAGATTAATAATAACCTATTAGACATAACAAAATAATTTTTTAACATGTTTCTCATTTATTTTTCATATTCACCATTTATAAACAATCAAACATAAAATTATAAATTAAAATTTATTATAGAATATTGAATAAAACTTCAAATAATTATTATATCATGTATTAAAAAATAGAAATAAATTAAATTAACGCAAAATAATTACCTAAAAAATTATCATGATTTCAAAGTTAACACTATCTTATTTTATCTTACAGAAATAATTACTTCAACTAAAAAAGAATCACAAAACTAATTTCAAAGTTCATTAACACAAATGATTGTAAAAATATCATCATATTTATAAAATAATTCCAATGATATTGATGTTTTAGCCACTCTTATTTTCTACAATTCTATTTGAGTACATTTTCTAAAACATACTTAGTATAATTGGATGGTTCTTATATTTTATTTCTAGGTCCCACTATATCATAGTCAGTTTATTTGAACTAAATTTAATGTTAAATTCACATGAAACTTGTTTCCCTAAAAACCAATGTAATCCTCATCGGTTACTCACTCAAAATCTCTTCCTAAATATCAATAAATTAACTAATACCAGTCTATCATAAACCGATTGCAATGAAAATCTACATGAATTATTGATTAGAATACATGATACCTTCAATAAAAGAATATAATTGGACATGAGTTATAAGCTATAACATAGCCCGTAAAATATCATTAATGGAGTGATTTATATTATTAAGAACTCCAAATTAAGTAATAAATTCCAATCAACACCAAGAATTACTATAAATAATCTACTCATACAACTATAAATTTCATTACATGATTATATAATGAAAATATAGAAGAAACATTCGAAATAATATTCTAATGCAGATAATATTAGTCCTTACCAAACAATAAATAAGGTAACATCCTATAACATTCTTCCTTGAATAGTTTTTTTGACCTAATTATTCCATTAACATAAATGACTTTTCCCATTTGATGTAAAATTCCATAAATTTATCCTTTTCTATTCTAGTTACATCAAAAAATGAAATTAATAAATGAAATAACATATTTAAAAAGGGGATGATGATAACAAAATTCCCACAAAACAAACTAATACTCAACATGACCCATTAATCACAAGGATCCTACTCGTTGGGCCACATGTACTTTTCAGTATGACATGTTCACTCTCGAAGTTCTCTATTTTATTAAAAAATTACATGTTATGATAAGGATATTATAAATTTAACTGAAACCAAACACCATAAATATCTATTCATTTACCTCTCTTTTCCCGAATATAAAACAACCACATCACAAACTCAAGACATCACTAATTAAAGATGAATTGTGTAGAAACCTCTCAACACAATCCCAATGATAGAAATAAACCATACCTCAATAATTCCACACCAACAACAAAATACCCAAATATATTCCTGAGATACTACTCTACTATAAAAAGGATAACATATAATCCATACATCAGAAATATATATCCTAAAATCATTTATCATTATCTAGGAAAAAGAAATAATAAATAAGATAAAGGAATATTTGTAAGAGAAGTGTAAGGGCCTAGTTTTTATTGATCCCTTTAATATTTTTAAGTGTGGATAGAGTTGTTTGATTATAGGATAGAAGGGAAGAAGTATCGATGACCTAAAATTATTAACGGAGGAGGAGGAAGGCATGTTGTATGGTGAGTTCCATCATGGTGTATTCTTGGACATGGACATTGTGTTGTGGAATTCTCCATGGGTTTTGGAACCTGGATGTTTGGTTTTTTCGGTATTTAAATATTTTAAGACTCCTAATATGTGGTGTTATGTGATTAATTGGGAAATTCAAGTGTTTATTCTTTATATCGAGGGTTTTGATGATAATTGTGGCATAAGGGGTTGATTTTATTATGGATTCCTAGGGATTTGGTTTTATATATCATCCTTATATAGGGTCACTAAGGCATGGGATATGGTATATGATGTGCAGTCATGTTGATCAACACCTAAGACTCTATAATTTGGGGATCCTCTTGGAGATCATGCGTGTATGATAGCCAGGATGGGGTCATTAATTCTCATAGGGTTACAAAATTTATACATTTATAATTTGAAAAAGAATAACCAATAATCTATAGGTTAGTATAGGACTTGAATATTTGAGATAGAACCTAATGAGACAAGATTAGAGAAAATAATATTTGAAATAATAAAGACCAGAACTAATTCTAATTTACTGAAATTGAATCCAAACGACAGAGAGTTTTAGTGTCGGTGAACATTGGGGAAGAAAATATAAAATGGGTGTCAGGAAACAATTAATCCAAGTTCTTGGGTTGAAAAGTTATTTAATAAATAATTAAAAACCACACATTCATCATGATAAGGACATAGAGTGTCCAATAGTTATGATAAATTCAAATCCATCAAAAACTATTAATTTTTATGGTTCAAGTACATAACATTTCAAATGATGAGTGACCTGAAATATAATTTAAACATAGGGAAGAGAAAAACACAATGGCTAAGGCGGAAGTCTAAACCATATACAACACATTAAGCAGTGAATTTAAATCAACTCAGGCCATGGTCATTATCTAAGAAAGAATAAATTAAACCCATTCCCCAACCCCATTCACTATTGTCATGCAAGAAGAATCAATAAATTGATATAAATGAAGAATCAATTTGAAATCATAACATTACTTTCAATACGGTCCCAACTTTAAAACATTATATCACCTTGGTTTTTTGTCAAGAACATATATTATTTCATATTGTGAATATTTTCAGGTTTATAGTTTTGTATAATTTTGACATATAACATACATAACATACCACATTTATACAAATAGGATAATATGAAACAACATCCATTTTTTTAAAATAATTATATTGAAAGATAAAACATGGATTCTTTTAAATGAAATTCTTCAAAAAATCCAACTAGACTTACTTATTCCTCTTAAAAATCCTTATACCATGTGAAGGACATTTAAAAAATTGGTATGACCACAAAGATCAATAAGGGATATAAATATAAGAAAAGAAATGGTTAGCCCATAAACACCTATAAGTTTATGAAATCATTTCGAAAAAGAAACTTTTTTTACCAATATTGTATCATATACATACTTGTGAAAAGAATGAAATTTTCATAAAACATAGAAAAAATAAATAAACTATATACATAAATTGTGGAATTACTTACTTAATATTTTAACACTCGGTATAACCTAACAATGTAACCATAACAACTACATTATGGTGTAACCATCATAACTACACTTCGTATAACCATATAGACTTCTACTAATTAAACAAACCAAATTAATTTGAGGGAGATATAGGTCCAACAATTCATCATAAAGAGTTCACAATAACAATAATAATTCTAATTAAATAGGAATACTTTTATAAAAACATTCCTTTATAATTCTGAAAAAATACAATTTAAAAAAAGGATTATAAAGAAAAGACAATTACAGTTATCATATAATCGAAGAAAGAATTAATAAAATTGAATTTATATGTATATTCACTATGAATAAACTTAATAAAACATAATATAATCCAAATAAAGTTCAAAAATATTCTTAGCATGTAAAAATCAATGAATTAAAAACATAACCCAATGAATGGAAATTGGGTTAAGAATCCCCTTACCTTGGGTTCATCTTACATCAAACTTGTCAAAAAGACATGTATAATAGTTTAAATAGTGTTATTAATTTATTAACGAATAATAATCAAGTTTATAATACCTTACATGATCATCTTTTAACATTTTCCCACGATTTATTGACAATATTTATTTATTCATATTGTTTTGGCGTGTTCTTTTCGTGGTTTCCCGGGTTGGTTCCTTGTGTATTTTCATTTTGAATAGACGAGAAAATACAGATAATGAATGAAATTGTAATAAAAATGTTTCTATAATATTAAATGATACCATATATCATTTTTATGATATTGGAATGATTAATTAGATAAAACATTATTGATAACGATTTAATTTATTTTGGCAGCTTTTAAGATCATCATCAACAAACAATATCTCATATAATATCACATTCATATATTGGATCCATAACATTATATATATTATAATATATGTGATAAATTACGATTTAAAAATAATAATAGTTTATGACCATCCTTTAATGTAGTAATAGAAAATGTATGTGTATTGCCCATGGTGGTGGTAAATTGACACATCACGGACGATGTTCTCATTTGTAGAATAAAATATAAAATTTAAGAGATTTTATGATTCATATAACAAAAAAACAACATTACCTTTTATATAAGATACTTTATTTTTAAAGAATCATTGTATAAGATAGGGATAAGGTATAAGTGAAAAATAATTTAAAATATAAGTAAAAAGAATCTTACCTCTTGAAGATTTCTCCTTGAGATCATTCTAAAGACTCTTGGAAGTGGTATTTTTTGAGACCAGAAGATCTATAATGTGAAAAGTGATGAAGATAAGGGATATTGGAAGAGGTTATCTAGGAAATATAGCATATGTTGTTGAAATATACGAAGGAAAGAGTCCTTTTTTATAAATGAGGAAAGGGGTGACTTGTGAATTACTAAAATTATATAACAATAATAAATCTATTATAGGATTTAATACATTAAAAAAAGACTACAAACTAAAAGGATTACATTTTTTATAAAATCAAATCTTGTTTGGCCTTATTTAATATTTTATTTATTTTTATATAATTTGATAAAATATTTTATTCATGAAACATAAATTATATCAAATTATACAATATTTATATAAATGAATTAACAAATATAACAATTATTTCAAATTAAATTTTTTTTTATTATATCGAATAAATATCATATTAATCTATGAAATTTATCAATTAGAAAAAAAATATCAAATTATTGTTATTTTTTAATATCATTTAATTTATTTATTTGATACTCAAATAATAACTCCATCATAATTGTTCTATCCATTAAGGTAATTATATATTCCCAAAAAATTACAAATAAAATTATATGAAAAAATTAATTTTATTATATTTCCAAATACAATTATTTTTCGAATAAAACTTATGTAAATCCTCATAATAATATATTATATAAATTAAAATTTATAGTCTGAACAAGATGATTTACTTTTAAATTAAATATTATTAAGGGAGTGAAGTGCTTCATATGGGTTCAAAATGTTTGTAATTAGAAAAAAACATATAATTATCATCATTTAATTATATAAAATATTTATCCAAAAGTGGGGTCTTTTAATAATTATTATAATTTTTATAAAAAATTTATTTACTTTTCCTATGATTTCACAAGCACTACATCAACATTTCACCAAAATTAATGAAAATTATTACATATATAGAAACTAAAAATAAATTAAGATCATTAAAAAAATAATTAGGTTGAAAACTATAACTTAAATTTATTAATCATGTATATTTACATATATCCATGTCTATAAAACATCATTAATTTGTTAAATTGTATTTTCTTTGAATAAAATAAACAAATGGATTAGACTCATACTAGAGTCTCTATGTTGTCCTAAAATATACCCATGGGACAATTAGGTCTGAAATTTTCATCCCATGAAATTAGAATATGATGTTGGGTAATTTTATAATGCTTATAATATTATTTTTACCCTTAATTACCAAAGTTAACTTTCACTCTGGTAAAAAAAACTAAAGGTTCTATTCACCAAAAATTATGTTGCTAATATTAGAAAATAATTATTATAATTAAAAACTATTATGTCCAATTTTTAAAATTCAATTAAAATAATAAGTTATATTAATTTAAAATTTTTGTTGATGGTCCAAGAAAATAGTTCTTTAATCAAAACATTAGAAATTTTATAAAGTTATTATATCGAATTTCAATGTAAAAGGCACTCCAATGACCTAGATTGTTTTAATTGATAATAAATTTATTTAATTATAATTTAAAACCAAATAAATTTTTGGTCAAAAAATATAAATTATTTAGATGAAAATGTATTTTTGAACTAAAAAGTATTATTTTCTCTATTCAAGAAAAATTATAATTTTTCAAAAAATTCATAATAATTTATACAAAGATAATTTCAACATTATGAATTAAAAAAAATGAAATTATTTTTTTCAAATTAAAATTATATAATTTTAAAATAAATGTTTTAAATAAATAAAAATATAATAAATTATTAATTCTAAGAATTACATAACATAATGAATTTATCCATTTAACTCAATAAAATGGTAAATATAAGAACAAATTATTTAATAAATATCATGGTTGTTATATTATCCCCACCTTCTAGAAATTTTTTCATCGCAATTTTAATTCACATATAAAGTACTTGAGGATACATTTCTTTCATAGCACTTTCAGATTCCCATGTTCCTTACTATACATTGTGGTTTCTCTACAAATCCTTAACCAAGTGAATTACCTTGTTTTGAAATACATGATCTCTATGATCAAGAATTTTAATAGGTTTCCCAGCATAAACATTTTCTCTTCAAGATGAACAACTGGCCAGTTTATAACATGAGATGGATATAGCACATTCTTTCATAGCATCGAATCATTAAAAATATTTTGTACGATAGATAAAATCGGTCGAAAAACTACTCCATAGGAAACTCGTCAAACTTTATTTAAGATTTAAAATGGTTCAATGAACAATGGACATAGAATTCCTTTCATACCAACATGAATAACTATTTTCCAAGGAGATATTTTAATGAAAACATGATCACCTGCCTTGAAAGAAATGTATTTCATCCTTTTATCTGTATGAATTTTCTGCCTTCTCTGAGTTGTCCTCATGTGTTGGTGGATCATCATTACTTTCTCAAACATATACCCTAATAACTATGGTCCCATCAACATTCATTCCCCCACTTCATCACAAAATCCTAGAGTATATCATTTCTTTCTATATAATGCCTCAAAATATGTCATTTGTATACTGGAATGGAAACTCTTGTTATTATAAAAGTCAACTACTGAGTGTTTTTTATCCCAACTTTACTTTTGATCCATTTAAGAAGCTTGAATCGTGTCCAACAATGAATAATTGTTTTATAATACTTTTATTCAATTTGAGGATGAAAATTAGTTCTAAAATTTAATTTTTTTCCCTAATGGATTCTAAAGGCCTTTTCAAAAGTTAGAAGTAATCCTGGGTAATGGTCAGATACAATGGAGAGAGAAACTCCATGCAACCTGGATATCCCTTTAAGGTATATTTGAGAGAGATTATCTAGTGAAATAGTTTTTTTGAATACAAAGGAAATGTGTAGATTTTGTGAGCAGAACAATAATAAACCAAATCACATTGTCACCTCTAGATATCTTTGATAGTTCCACCATGAAGCCCTTGGATATTTTTCCCATTTTCACTCTAGCACTAAAAAGATGAAGCATCCAGTTTGTTAGTTTTCACCCTTCTTTAACCTATTGAAATTTAAATATTTTTAGAGTATATTTGGAAATATATATTTTCATTCCATCCCACTAGTAATACTCTTGAAGGTCTCTATACATCTAAGTACTGCAAGGATGAACTAGAAACATAGAATAGTGATCTTCACATAACAATAATTTCTTTAGGTGAGAATCACAAGACACTCATAATAACATTAAAAATATTAAAATATAATCTTTATCAACATTAAATCTAGGAAATTTACCTTTATTCACCAATTATACATTTTTATGAAACTTAAGGAATTCTTTCAATGTTTGTTTAATTCTATATGACAGAGATGATTTCACTGACGCTTGAAAAAAACAAGATTAATTCCCAATACCAAGAACATTGACGAAAAATATCATCAAATCATTAATTAAGGGGTCATGTTTCAAATATAACATGGTTATTTTAGCATGCTATTTTTGGCTCAAGGCATTTTCAATGTTATTTCGTTATCGTGGATGGTAATTGATTGTGAAATAATATTCTTTTTCCAGTTCATTCCATCTTCTCTTACCCATGTTCAATTCCTTCTATGTTAATCTATACTTTATACTTTTATGGTCAGTATATATAACACATTTGGCTCTATATAAATGATGCCTCTTATTTTTTAATGAAAAAACAACAACATCCAATTTCAAATCCTGAGTGGGATAAATTTATCTCATGGGGTTTCAATTTTCTTAATGAATTATAAATTACCTAATTGTTTTTCATTATAAAGCAACCATGTTCCATCAATAAAGAATAACTATAGATGAAAAAATAACTATTTCTAGGAGGGAGGGCCAAAACTGAAGTATTCACTAATCTTCGTTTTAGCTCATGAATAAAACATCACAATCATCTATCCAAATAAATTTAACTCCTTTTCTTGGTAACTCTGAGAGAGTGTTAGATAACTATGTAAATTTCTCTAAAAACCTATCGGTAATAGCCTGGTAATCAGAGAAAACTACGCATATCTGAAATATTTATATGTCTTGGACATTCATAAACCACTTTTTTTCAGGATCCACTATAATTACATAGTTATTTATAACGTTTCCATGAAATTAAATCTATTTCAATGAAAAAACACATTTTCTATGTTTCCCATATAACATTTTTTCATTGAGTGTTTTCAAGACAATGATTATTTTTTTCATGATATATTTTGATTTTGGAAAACACCAAAATATAATCATTAAAAAAACTATAGACATATTCAAATATTCATGAAATATTATATTCCTAAGATATATTAATAAAATTAGAGAATATTTCAAACCAAATGGAATAAAAAAACTAATAATTTCAATATGTAGTATGAAAAGCTATTTTTGAGATGTCATTATTTTTTACCATCAGCTAATGGTACTCAGTCTCAAGTCAATCTTGGAAAAATACTAATCTACTTGGAGGTGATCAAACAACTCATCAATATGAGATAATGGATATTTATTCTTAACAGTAATGTTACTAAAAGCTCAATAATAAATACAATGTCTTTTAGAACCATCTTTCTTTTTTAGAAAACAAAATAAAAGCACCCTATGGTGAAGTTCTAGGATGAATAAAACATTTATCAAGAATCTCATGCAACTAATTTTTCAAATCAAGATGTTCCACTTGATCTATTCGATAAGTGGGTATGGAAACTAGCTTAGAGTCATAAACTATGTCAATAGAAAAGTCTTCTTGCTGTTTAGGTATACCATCGGGTAGCTCATCAGAAAAAACATCATGTTAATCATTTATCTCTAACAAGTCATTAATTTGAACAATTCCCTGATTTTCAACAATATGAGCAAAATAAATTTCACCTCCATATTTAAAAAATTCATAATCTCCCTCATATGTTATCAATGGTATAGAATAATTCTTGTATACAAACAGAAAATATTTCTAAAAAAACAGCTTATTTAGCTTTACAATCATTCATAGCATGGTAAATAGAAATATTATCTATACCCATAATGAAATCAAAATCTACTATGCGTAAAACAATATGGTTTTCATGTAATGTATTTCAGTATACAAAAACATGATGATTCTTATAATTCGTTTTTCATTAATATTTTACCATTGTATATTTACTCTAGGTTATAGTTTCATTTCTTGAGGTTAAATTTATTATTTTCTAAATAATTTCTCAGAAATAAAAGAATGTGTAGACACTGTATCGAAAGAGATATATAAAAATATGATTAAACCAACAAAGTACATGATACCACTTAATTGGATGGACCAACATCTACTTAAGTACTAAAAAACAATTTCACTACACCTCTATACTTCTAGTTGGGCTTCTTCACATCATTCAGCTTATTCATTGGGAGGTTATTTTCATAATTCCATATTTCAAAAAATTTCATAAAATATATAAGTGTCCTATCATAATTAATCATAAGATCATTTTCTTTGGAATATCAGGCCATATTTTCCAAAATCACTGAATTAAAAACAATTCTTGATTTTTTTAAGGCATTCCACATGGTGATTTTTACCACAATTCTCACACACTATAAATTTTATGTTCTTACCTTCTGATTTTGTTGACTAATTCATTACAATTTCATTCCTTCTTTACCTTTTCCTCTACTGGTTTTCAAATTACATGTGACCATCATCAGAAAACATTTCTGCCCTCTCATCACATCAATTAATTTTCACATATCTTTTTTAATTCACGAGAGGCCTAATCCATTAGATATCTCAGCTTCAATCATGAGAAAAAATGATTGATTTTTCTATATATATCATGAATAGTATTTTTAGAATAACCTTCCAATCAGGTGTCATTTTATTAATACACAACCACTGAATCTTTCTCATTTTTTTTAATTCAAGGACTTGATATTATATCCTATGTTGAACCACCTAAGGAAAATATTTTTCAAGGAAAATATTCTTAAATTCATATCATTCTAAGGAATTAATCTCCTCACTATCTATGAAGCTTTTGACCATTTACCATCATTGGAAAGCTTCACCTTTAAAAACTTAAATAGAAATACTAACCTATTGATTATATGAACACCCCATTACATCGAATATATTTTCAATGGACTTAATTCATATTTCATCCACCACTTAGTTAGGATCCCCTGAAATTTGGAGGGTGTTTCCTCATTTAATGTTCCACTCTCATCATGTTCCATTATGGTATTTCTAGTTTTTCTCTTGCATGGATTCCACTATCATTTATTTCTTACATCTGTTGAGACATTACTATAAACAAATACACATATCTAATATATACCATTAAAGGTTGTGGATTCAAAATGATATTAGGTTCCTTGTTCCGTTCTACTTCATCTATTTTGTTTCTTTTGTAAAAAACCATTCCAAACAGACATATATTAGATGAAGTATCATTGTAATATTTAAATGATATATCATTACAAATTAAAAATACAATAAAAATAATTTATGGTATTATATTAACTTCATCCAAACTCCTTAATTTATCTAAATCGGCCTCTGCTACTAGTTATAAGGTCCCAACCCATAAATATTACATATCTTAGAGTTTCAGTCATGAATATAGATTATTTAATATTTAGGATATTTTTAGGTTTAGAGATTTAATATTTACAAAATAATAAATATAGCATACCAAATTTATACAAATAGGATAATATGAATAAAATATCTAAATTTTTCAAAATTATTCTTTTGTAAAATAAAACATGGATTCTTTTTCTTGAAATTAATCATAACATCCAACCCGACTGTCTCCTTCCTCATAACCATATGTATACCATATGAAAATCATTTTAAAACATAGTATGGCCACAAAAAACAAATTAAGGGATATAAAAATAATAAAATGAACCATTATTCCCTAAATACTAAGATGTATATGAAATCATTTCTACAAAGTCATACTTTTCACCCATAAAGTAACATATATATACCTGTTAAAAACATGGTATTTACATACAATAAAGATAAAAATAAATAAACCATATAAGTAAAATGATTAATTAATTAATTAATATTTTAACCCTCACATATACATTATTATTTGTAACACTCATGACTACCTTACAATGTAGCCCTCATAGATACATTATGGTGGAACAAACGCAGTTACACTTGGTGTAATTATATAGAAAACCTACAAATTAATCATAACCAATGAATTAGAGGGATATATTGGTACCACAATCCATCATAAAAAATTACAAATAACCTTAATAAGATTCATTAAACAATAATACTTTCATAAAAACATTTCATTTGAATTTGGTAAAAATAGAATTTAAAAAGGATTTTAATGAAAAGTAAAATAAAAGTATCATATCATTGTATAAATAATTAATAAAATGGATGGAATATTTATATTAATTTTAAATCCACATAATAAAACCTAATATTCTCAAAATATATTCCAAAAAAATCTTATTATTACAAAATCAATGATGTAGAAAGTTAATCGAAATAATGGAATTTGGGTTCAAAATACCCTTACCTCGGGTTTTCCTTCATCAAAAAATCATCAAGCCTCATATATAATGGTTTAAAGAGTATAATTAATTTATTAATGAACTATAATAATGTCTAAAATACCATAAAAAATCTTCTTACACCAATTTATTATCAATATTTAGTAATTTCCATTTTTTCTGTGGGTTCTTTTTCATGGTTTCCAGATTCGGTTCGTTATAGATTTTCATATCCAATGGAAGAAAATTTCTAGAAGTGGAATGAAATGGTATTAAAATGTTTTTAAAATACTAAATGATACCATATATCATTTTTCCTTTGTATATGGATGATTTATTAGATAAAACATTAATGAGAATGATTTAATTTATTTTGGTAGTTTTTATGATCATCACGAACATATAATATCTCATTTAATATGATGATCATATATTGGATTTAATGAAATATATAAATTATAATATGTATGATAAATTATTATTTAACCATAATAATTGTTTTATGAACAACCTTGAAGGTGGTAATGGAAAATGAAGGTGTATCATCCATGATGATAGTAAATCGACACATCACGGATGATATTGTCATTTTTGGAATAAAAGGGAAAATATGAGATATTTTATGATGAATATAACATAAGCAGGAAAAAAAATATAGTATATATAGGATATTAGAGTGTTCATGAATCATTTAATAAGAGGGAAGATAACGATGACCTGAAAAAATAATTTAAAAGAGAAGAAAAAATGAATCTTATCTCTTGAAATTTTCTCCATGAGAACCCCATTAGGGCTCTTGGAAGTGGTCTTTTTGTGAGACCAGTAGAACGAGAATGTGGAAATGGATGAGGATAAGTGATATTGGTAGATTTTATATAAAAAATATGTTAAATGGTTATAAAATATGTGAAGTAAAGAGACCATTTTTATAATTTAGGTGATGGGTAACTTAAAAATTACTCAAATTATTAAAATAAAATAAATCAATTATAAGGATTAATAATTCCAAAAAATCTTAAAAAATAAAGGCAATTACATTTAAAAAAAATCTAACCTTTTAGCCTGATTCTTTTAGATAATTTAATAAAATATTTTATTCATGAAAATTAATTTATGTCAAATTTCACACTATTAATAATAATGAATTTAAACATATCGAAGAAATTTAAATTTGAATAAAATTTTTATTTATATCAAATATATATCATATTAAAATATTTAATTAATAAATTTGGCTGAAATGCGAAATTATATTTACATTATTTTTTTAATATCATTAAATCGATTTATTCATTAATCAAATTGTTATTGCATCCTAATTGTTCAGGCCATTAAGGTAAATATTTAATACATAAAAATTAAAAATAAGATTATATGACGAAAATAATTTTAATATATTTTTAAATATTATTAATTTTCAAAGAAAACTCTTCTAGAAAACCACGTATGAAAATATTATACAAACTAAAATTTATAGTTTGGACAACATGAATAACATTTAAATTAAATATTATAAATGTATTAAAGTATATAATGGGGGTCCAAATTGTCCCTAATTATATTAATAACGTGATAATGCTCATAATTTATATATATATAAAGGTTTATCCATAATTTATTTCATTTAATAATTCTAATAATTTTAACAAAAATATTTTATTTATTTTTCTTAAGCATTAAAAAGAACATCATCATCATCACATATGTATTTGTATTAATTTTCTCATATATAAAAATTAAATATAAGTTAAAATAATGAAAATAAATAAATTAGTTTAAAAATAATGATTTATATTTGTTTATCATGAATATTTAATTATATCCATGTCAAGAAAATATCTTTAATTTGTTAAATTAGCTTTTCTTTGAATAAAATACTATGAATGGAATAAAGTCATCCAAGTTTCTCAAAGTGTTCCTAAAATTGACCCAGGGATTCTTTTGGTCAAAAAAAACTCATCCAATTAAATTATGACAAGGATTGGGGTAATTTTATAATGATTATAATGTTATTTTTACCCTTAATTACCTTATTTACCCTTCACCATGTTTAAAAAATATATTAATGTTATTATTCACAAAAAAATTATGGTGTTACCAATAGACAAAAAATTTAAAACAAATTAAAACCTTATATTTCCATTTTTTAAATTCAATTGAAAAAATTCGTAAAAAATAATATAAAATTAATTCTTTTGACAGATCGAGAAAGCTATTTCTTAGTAAAACACCTCAAAAATTCATAATGTTTTTATATCCAATTTCAATTTGAATTTCATTACAATAACCTATGTTGGATTGAATTATAGAAAATTCATTTAATCATATTTTAAAACTATTTAAAATATTAATCTAACAATATAAATAATTTAGACTAAAAAGTAGTTTTGAACTAAAAGGCACTATTTTTACTATTCATTTAAAAACAATGTTTTGCAGAAAATTCAAAAAAAGTTCATACAAAGATAATTTTAAAATTATAAATTTAAAATGAAATTTTTTTTGTTCAATTAAAATTCTAAAATTGGAAAATCTATGATTAAAACAAATAATTGTATAAAAAATATTTAATTTAATAATTACATAACATAATTATTTATCAATTTAACTCAATAATAATAATAAATATAAAAACAAATTATTCTAAAAATACTTGGGTAATTCCAATTTTAATAAAAAATAAAATACCTAGTAAAATCAATCCACATTCATCACAAACACCATGACACAAATAAGTCACCGCCTCATGATATCCATGATTAGGTACAAAAAAGAAATAAAGAAAGATATATAGAAAAGTGTTCAAGTAGGGCTCTTAAATAGGTGCGCCTCGGGCTAGAGTCGTTAATCGTCGAGCCTCTAAATGATCAACCTATAAAAGTGCGACATATGGTGCCTCTTAAATTGATTTTGTAAAAACCTCTCGACACAGAAGATATCGTTTGTATCTCTATTTTTTTCCATTTCAAAAATAATACACTACATATAATGGATTTTCATGATGTTTATTCCATGATACCAGAGATTGTATATATATATCATGTACAAAAACTTCTTAATTTGTATTGATGTACACAATGTATAATTTCTTTTCAAAATTTGTAAAAACATTATGAATTTCACTATCAATAACCTTTCTCTCCAAATAAAACACTATGTAACATGATACACAACAAGTAAAGGCTTTCTTCCAGTTCTATAGATCCATTCCATCTTCAATTTTATTGTGTCACACCACAAGTGAAGTGAATCAATGTAAAGTTTATTTAAGATCATATTTTCATGCATTTCCAAAATATTAGTTTTATTTTTCAATGAAAGATAAAAAAGATCAAATAATTACCAAATGGGAAATTTTTATCAATTAAATAGATAAATTTATACATTAATTTACCAGGAAATATATGCATGAAATACACTAATCAAATACCCACACAATTGAATTCCTACTTGTACACAAGGATGGAATCCCAACATACTACAAAGGATAGCTTCCTTACCCAGGTTCAAATTCAATTTCTATAATATAAATTCATCAGATGGAAAATTTAAAAAATGTAGAATTACATATAGAAACTTTTATAATTACATCATTTTCAGTGAAAAAATCATATAATGTATTTTACTTTTCCCCTTTTAAAATAATCAATCATTTTTAGTCATCCATTTTTTTTAATATATTATTAAAATGCATGCCATTTTAAATATACATCACTTGAAATTTCATTCTCATTATTAGGGTATAATATTAAATATAATTCATCACATACCTAATGAAAATTTCACTTACCCTAGGTTTGAATGGCATCTATCATATATCCTGCATAAAGATATAAATCACAACTAATCAATAATTCATCAGTGTTATGGTTCTGATGACTCTAAGGCTTTAGGGTTGGTAAGTAAATGAAGTAAATCAAGTAAAGATCAAAAATTGGGGTTCAATTTAAACCATCATTCATGATATCAATAGATAAGTTCAATATAAATATCTCTTTACCTATTGTATCTCTCACTTCCCCAAAAAAAACTCAATGTGGGACCATGATACATGTAAACACAATTAATGAATGAACCTCTCTTGATTTATTGTTTCTTCATTTCAATATTTTTTTTTCAAAATCAATGTTTATGGAAAATCATACATCCACCACATAACCACATACAATCAATAAATCAGCGGTATGAAAATGGTGAATTTATATCCTCCCCAAGCACAAGCCATTTTTTTCATTTTTTCATTTTCATTAAATTTTCAATGTTTTTCAAGTGTAGGGAATAATTAAATACATTGAATGATAGAATATACTTTCACTATATCATAATAAAAAACCCAACATCAAAATATCCCCATTGATGTATTTCCTAGTAAAACCTAGAAAAACCACCCCCGTAGTTATTTTACTAGAAATCATGAAAACAAATTAGTTGAATATTTAAATGGATATGATAGTCTTGTAACATGGATCATTTCCAAAAAATGATATTAATGGATTCTACTAGCTTAAAAGTTATTAATTTCTAGTGGGTCTATGGATAAAGTGATAATAAAAAAGATTTCCTTACTTGTTTTAAAAGTGATTTTATGTTGTCATATATTTTATTAGATGAAAAGAATATTGTAGAATAATATATATCTGAGTTTTTAAAAAAAATATATGAAAGAAAAAATATAATGTACTGGCTCAATTGATGTCTCAGGAATGATAAAAAAGGGTTGGGACAATCACTCATATAAATTCGTATGAATAACTAAATCAATAAATTAAAATATCATAAATTCAAGGCGAGATAAATCTCAAAACAATTAATATACAAATATTAACATGCTCAGCTAAATATTTATTTTTTAAAATAAAAAAACTCATGATTTTCAATGCAAATTATTTTAACCTTTTTTCCCATTCAAATTTATTGAAATATAAATTTAAATTCCAAGCATGGTATTTATACAAAGAAGTTTATTTCTCGAATTTCAATTGATTAAAGAAAGAATTATGTGCATGTAAGAAGTTGGAAATTAAATCTATAAATAATTTCAATGTGGGTAATAATGTAAAATAAACGATGAATTGAAAGTCATACACTCTTTTCAATTTATAATTTGAAGTTGGTTTCATAGTTTCTTCCTACACCATATTCCTGACGTTTACTAGTTACAAAATGTTTAATGGTCCTGCAACTTCTTTTTATCTTTTGGCATACCTCTTTCTCACAGCATGGTCTATTGATGGACATAAAAAATAAATAGAAACAATTTAATGTAAATTCCCTTTAATATATGATGAAAATTTAAAATAAGAATTGAATTTAAACAATAATTTAAAATTAAACTTTATAAATCAATAAATCTAAATTCCTTAAAAGTGAAAAAATCAGGTTACCTCTCAAAAGATGCTCTTTTTAACGATTTTTTATGGAACATTACCGGTTTAACTGGTTTGAGTGTGGTATAATGATAACCATCTCATGTTCACCCAATTCTGATTTGGAAATCCACTCAGTGCATATAGACTTTTGCACATTGAAATTCATGTGGAACTCTAAGATAATGACCAGAGTTAGAATAATATCAGTGTAACTAACAATATATTGGAATCATTACAAAATCGTTAAGAATATCAGTTCCTCTACATAGTCAGTTCTAGGTGTTGCTGGTTCTTCTTAATCCTCCTTCATAACTCTAATATATTTTAGTTTTTTCTATAAATTTTGTAGCCATGTCTTTCTCATCTTCTTCTATTTCATTTATCTACAGTATAAGTTTTTAATGGAAGGATTGTATCATATCGGAAGATAAGGACTCTACTTATTTTTCTTTATATTCAGAACCATCAAATTCAAGAGCACCATGATCAGGATCAAATCCATCTTTCGATTTGGAACTTACATCTAGTAAATTATCTAGAATTCTATACATTTTATTTAACTCTTTGAATTCTAGATCTAGGATATAGTGTGTTATGAATTTAATGATTTGGTACAGTTGTGGGTGCCTATTGGATTAAATATTATCCAATTTAACTTTTTTGAGTTTCTATTCCATATCATCTAAGAGGAAGGAAACTTTATCATTAGTATTCATCATAACTCTCATCTAGTCAATCATAATAAAAAAAATATCAAGTGCAGTAAAAATTAGTACAAATAAAATTAAAAATCAGATGATAAAATTATGAAATAGAAAAATGAGAATATAGTTTTTAACAATAATAAAATAAATAAAATATCCACTCCTTTCCCTAGAATAGGTTCCAGAAAATTTTATATCCCTGTGGGTTTCATTGATTTCTATACGGTCATTGAATTTCGAAATTCATAACAAGAAATAGAAAAATTACTAAACTATAGGGTAGTATATGAAATAGATGACTGAGGTCAAACCATTACATAATTATTTAGAGAATATACTAATAAAATAATGTTAACATAAACAAATTACCTTTTTTAGAAATTAAAACTAAATGATGGAGTATTTTATTGGTGGATAATGTGGGAGAATAAAATACAAAATGGCTCTCAGGTGGTAATGAATCCACTTTCATGGGTTGAAAAGTTAAGAACTAATTTATTGAAAATAATATAGTCATTGGAATCATGTCTTAATGATTCTAATGGTCATGGTAAACACTCTCTATCCAAAACTCGCCTTTTCTCCTAGGAAAGTACTTTTGGTTGAAAATGACGTGTAACGCAAAAAATAATTTAAACCATATAATGATATAAACACAAGAGTCATATCAAAATTCTAAACCCAATAAATCACATTAAATAATGACATTAAATCAACTCAGGAAATTTCCATTCTCGAAAAAATAAAAAATTAAACCCATTCTCCAACCCTGCAGACAATGGTTATAAAAGAAGAATCGAGAAAGAGTTAAAAATGAATAATCAATTTTAAATACCAATACGAATCATAATTAATAATAAAATACCTTAAAAAATAAATCCCCATTAATCAGAAACCACACAACACAAACAAAGCACACACTCATGCTAGAAATGAGAGGTTGAATAAAATAAATAGAGAAAAATCAATATTTCATCAATGAATAAGGGATCAACAGTATGTACGCCTTGGGTTGGAGTCATCTATCATCGAGCCTATCTCCGATCAACCTCTAATGGTGTAGCTTAGGGTTCATTTTAAAAGTGTTTTTGTTAAACTTGAGACCACACAATAGATCTTTCATATATCTATTTATTATATTTCTTAAATAATAAACTATGTTAAATAGTGTTTCATGATGTGTAATCCATGTTTGTATTGGGGTTTTCATATATGTTACATTCTGAACATTCATGAAATGTATTTTTATACATACTGTGTAATTTCATTTCATAGTGTGTTACAACATAAATACTAGAACTAGTGGTAGCCTTTCTCTATGAAATATCACAACATTTAATGTGATACATGATGTGTAAATTCTTTCTTCTAGTTCCACATCTCCATTGTATCATAAATTATCCATTGTTGTGGTGTGAGCGAAGCAAAGCTATGTGATGTGTCTTTGAGCTCATATTTTCAACCCCTTTACAAATTTTGGGTATATCGTATTGTAAAATATAAATAACATTAAATAATTCAAAAAAAATATACAACATTAATCAAATAAATATAGAAATTAATACATTAAATTACTGCAAAATATATGTGTTAAATACACTAATCAATGGGTTACAATACAACCCTACCCTTGTGTTTTCGGATATGAGGATATGTGTGTCCTAATGTTTTAAGGGGGAATTTTTATTTGGATAATTATGGCATTGAAATCTATTCTACATTGTGGTTTTAGTGAAAACCATAGATGATGTGATATTTTTAAGGATACAGTACTATTTTTCTATTAAAAAAGAACCTATATGAATTGATATCCCATCATGAAATTATCTTTTTTATTTTATTCTCCTTCAAAAGATAAGATATATAAGGATACCTTTAATATTAATTTTATCCTGATTTTTTAGATATATTCCCCCTTACGATTCTATAAATTGATTCATACTGATTTTATTTTTGTTTTCTTCTTCATGGAATATTCTGTTGTCTCACATTCTCTCTTTCCATGAAATAGATATTTTCCTTCAATTTATATGATGGATTATATAAGTTATTGATATAAAATTAATGCATGGATTATATCCATAGATATATTGATTTTTTTATGTGTAGGTGACTGGATATATGTTATTTTTCATTCATTTTGGTTTAGATAATGTTGAATTTTTTGTGTCAGGGAAAGAGATTCTCGGGTTCTCATTATTTTATTTGAAACAATGGGATTAGAATAAATTTTATTTGTTATGTAAATCGAGGAATAATCCTAATTATGTTAACAATATTGAATTCAATGGAATAATATAATATGGAATGGGGTATAATGATTTAATGAGGATTATGTAATGATGGATGCCTCTTGTTATTTTCATGATAGTGTAAAATGTATTATTTTCATTCTTTTTGTTCCATGGGATGGATGATATGTTTTAAATTCAATAATTTTTTTTTATGAAATAATAAATATAATAATGATTGAGCCTTGTGATATTTATTAATATTCTTCTAATGTATATCTAAATATGAAGGTGATGGTTGAAGTATGATGACATTGATATATATACATAGATAGCTATTGTATTTGATATTTTTTTTATGAAACCTAGTCATAATGATTTTATTGATTCATTATGATAAAGGAGTAAATATTTTTTCATATAATTAAAATATTGGGGATCTTTTAATCGCATCTCTTTATGTTATAGGCATGTATAACTATCAATTATTGACTTAATTTTCCCTTGATTTTTCTATTTTAACAATATGTTTTTTTATGGTTTTGGTCTAGCTTGTTTTCCAATTCATATGAATTATTTTAAACCTAGTGTGGTTGGAATAACATGTAGGGTATAGAAAACAAAATTTGGGGTTGGGGAACACATGTTGTTTATTTATTGGGATGAGGTTTATATTGGGATAAATGGAGTTGGTTGAATGATGGGATTGTCTATTATTGGATTATTGTTTTTGTCTATCGATTGGTTTTTTAATACATTTTTAGAGTTAGGATTGTCCATTTTTTCATAATTTTTCGTCTTGATAGATTATTTATGGATGTTCCTTATGACATACAACATCCTTTTTATATGGTTTATGCACTTGGATTTCGTCTTCCTTGTGATATTTCAGGTTTAGTCATAGAATACCAAGATTATAGAATAGAAAATAATATAATGAATAAAATAATTGGATGTATAATTTTTTATGGATATAATGATATATATAAGATAAGAAACACAATGAGTTTATATTAATGTTCAAATATCATATCGTGGAATCTAGGAATTGACGTATGAATTATTAAATCTTTTTGACCTATAATGTGATGGAATAATTAAATCAAAATTTGTAATGGGTTAATGAAAGATTTTTATTTTTTATTAATAATGGAAAATCATTAATGATGTTGAATCTTGATTCTTGTGTTATTATATTAGTTATAGTTCCATATACCTTAGTAGCAGAATCTAAGTGTCATATGGTTTGACAGCTATAGCTGAGGATATGGATAGAAATATTCAAATACATTGGACGTGTGATATAATACAGATTAGATTCTCTATTTTAATTCACTCTACCACCTGAGTCAATCAGAGATCTAGTGCCCAACTGTTTTGGATTATATATATTTTCCTCAAAATCAATATTGGCAACAGAATGGATGGTAGAAAACTCACTCATACCATCACTCCCTTTATACGTAGCATGATGTTTGTCCATACAAGTTTATGATGGATTAGAGTATAGTATCATGTCCATACTGGTTGGGATGGGTCTTAGTTTATCAAACATGCGTGTTTGGGATATAGTGTCCTAAGTTTATAGAACATACATGTATTTTGGATATAGTGATTATAGTTACCACATGCTTACATACATGGGTCATAATGAATTGAGGTTCATGGCTGATAAAAAGTCAGTAATGACTTATAGACTTTTTAATTACCTTGTTATGTGATAACATGTGATTGATATATGTGCACATAGGGTAACGAATAACTTATGGGAGGGAAAAAATCATATAATGATTGACATTAAGGTGTGAGAGTGAAAAAAGTGATGAAATAGAATTAATTTACATTTATTATGTAAATGATTTAAAGTAATGTTTCTTCTATGTGAGACATTATGATCAGGACATAGTGTGAAAGATATATATTTTGACTTACTTGAGTAAGTAGTTTGTTTCTTCCATTTATTCATTAGGATTTTGTTTGATTATTTAATATTTTCATGAGAGGTTTTGGGGTGGATCCTAATATGTATATCAGTATAATGACCCTATATATGTTTTATTTTTTTCCGGACCTCAAGATATAGCTGGTGACCAGTCTAGGAGGTACTAGATTTTGGTGTGGTTCAATAAATATTTGTGTTTATGGTAACTTCCTTAGGTTTTTTGTTGGAATATATATTTTTTCAACTTATATAACATTATATTCTTATATTTGTACGGATTATCTATTATGTATATTATGTTTTTGATGATAATTTCTAACCTTTTGTCCCACAATTTACATATATGGGTAAATACCAATCACTGGTATGAATTCTACACCCTCGTTATTTGTCACTAACTCATGTACAATTGGAGGTGGGCTTCAAGGGTCATACCCATCTCATATTCCAACCCAACAGTTCTACCATGGGAGAAGGTTTGTGAAAAATTGGAACCAAATGTGATGGATGAAATATATAAAAGAACTTGGGGATATCAATCTAGGAGTATTACATGGTTGGTAGGGAAGTAAAATTTAATAGAAGTTTCTTGTGATGTATGGAATGAAGACTATTTAGGAGACAACATTTTTGGTCCACATATACTCTGATGTAAATATAATAAGTTTAGTAAGAATTTTAATCAAAGTGATGTTTTTTTGGGGTAGAATCATATTTGAATAACATGTATCATTATTATATGCAACAACTTTTAATTTTGTAGAAAATGGGAGTTAATTATCTCCTTAACTAATATATATTTAACATTTAATAATCTAGGATTAGGGAGTCTATAATAATTTAATCATAATTGGATATATATTTAGGTCTATGTCCTCATCATGTCCATGATGTTTAAGATGATGTTATGGTATATTACGTTAGAGTTATGATTGAAGATGTTGAGAAATTGTGTAAAATGATTCAATAGTTTTAGAACCAAAATCGGTAACTGTATTAAGAATTTTTTTTATATTAGAAGATCAATGCCTAGTTGGAGGAGGTAGATATTTACTTCTATTTTGATCCATGATATGAGGGTGAAATTGTGTCTATAAGTAATTATATCTATGTGTAGAGATCCTTAAAATTTATGGTTAATTTTCCTTATGGGTAATGATAAGTTATATATTTCTTGTGAGAAGAGTCTTAATCATTTTTATGCCTAGTTTTTTTAAATGATGATGGAGAAATTTAGGTAGGATATCCCTACTCTCCACTATGGTAGATTTAGAATGAATGAGTTTAATGTTAGATACAAGAACCAAACACATAATTAATTTTACCTTTTAGGTAAAAGGGCCAAGTTGAGCCATTTGGGTTAGAATTTTCATCAAATTATCTTGTTCTAGGAAACCTTATTCCTATAATAAACATATAACAATTTTTATGGAAGTTAATGTTTATTTATGGGATGTTTTCTAGGGTAGGACTATCAATTGGTGGGATTTATCCAGAATATTTAAAAAGAAATTATATGTGAATAGGTTCTCAGTTTCGTGGTCAAATTATGTTTTATATAGCAAGGAGTTGTTTTTGTCATTATTCATCCCATTTCACCAGGGTTTGAAATTCTTGGTCGTTTTCTATATAAATAGTCATTATTTATTTTTCTTATAGAAGTCATGTCCCCAAAAACTAATACTCTCTGACCATGGTAGTCATTATTAATTGGGGATCCCTCTTCAATCTCAATCATCATAATATTATCCTTAATAGATGTAATGAAAACATGTTAATCCATATTTTATTTATTATAGAGGGGGTGAGGTAGGTAGAGTATGTCATCATGATTCCCCTCATGCTCTATGACTATGAGTAGAGCATGATCATGGAGGTGGCTTCCATCATAGATTGTGAAATTTTGTGATAGACATAGTTAAATACATATCATTGTGTTTCATGAAATTTTTGATCTATATGTCATATTAAATATTTTCTATTTAAATTGAACAAGGGGTTATACCATTTTTTATCCTGGATCTACACAGTCCGTTATTGAACTCGCCCTTGTGCATTATATATGAATTAAAGTAAAGAGGCATATATGGACCTTGGTTTTAAATATTTTATTTAGAGGATGAGCTATGTTGTAATTTGTTTTGATTGATTATAAGTTAATGTTATGGAAATATTTTATTTAAAAAATTTTCTTAGGTTTTCATATATATACATACAACATCCTACTCATTACGAATGTTTTTATTCTTTTTAAAATATTTTTTATTACTATTTGTGGAAAATTATATTCTATAATGATGTTAGTGAGGACTCAATGTTTATTAGAGAGAGATACACCCTCAGATGGGTCATAGTTGTGTTGAGTCCATATATTCCCTGAAGGTTAAGAAAATGTCAAATTTATTAGTGGATAAACCAGTGGTTTTTCACTATGATGTCGAAAAATACCATGTTTTAACACCCTGAGTTTTTATGAATCATATTTTTTGAATTAATGTAATATTTATTTATTTTTAATTTAATCAAACATTGAATATATATTTCCTTATATGGAAGAACTATGTTTTTCTTGAGTTATATGCAAAGCAGTGTAAATCTTGAACTACATGAAACACTTAGATAATCTTTCTATAAACACAACATATTGATTGTCTTTTGTGACCCAAAATTTTTAGTTCCTTTAAAAGCATGTTTTACACACAAGATCCAGTTTTAAAGAACTATAATATACTATTATTATTATTATTAAAATATTATCATAGTTACCACTTATCCATATAAATGCATGTTATGAATAAGATTATGTAAATTTTAAAATATTTTTAAAAACATTATATCAAATGAGTCCTTTGTTATCAATTATTTAGAAATGAAAGTAATAACTATTTGAAAATATGGAAATTCCTTTTCTAAAAAAACTATTTCTCTGTGTAGAAACACTATTTTATGTTAATAAATTAATAAAAACCAATTTTGATGAATATTTTTAATAATATTATATATTATATATTTAGTCCAATTTTTTATACTCAACCAATAGATTTTATAGGTATTGATAAAATTAAATCCAATTATATAAATAAAGATATGCATTTTTCTATAAGGTAATTTTATCAAATTTTAATGGTGAACCAATTTAAAATAATTATTTTGAAAAATTAATAATTTGTATTTGAAAAAATGAAACTATTTTTTTTAAATTAGAATATCAAAATTTACTTAGGGATATTTTTTGGAATTTTTTTATGATGTTTCACTTTTTGATGAATACTGAAAATACAGAATTTTAATTGAAAACTGATTTTTCATAAAATTTATTTATATATTTTTATTATATTCAAAAATGGGCTTAAATTTTTTTTTATATCAATTTTTCATATATTAATACAATTTGGATAATTGGAATCAATTTCACATTGAAATTAGATATAAAATAATTCATATTGTTGAACATTTTTAATTTAAAAACCCGTTTTCATGACACGTGTGTGATATTAATTTTAATTAATTTCATCTAGATCAATGTTCAGAATATGGAAAAATGGATTCCATATTATTAATAAACATAATTTCTAATTTATAATAAGTTCAACTAGGTTTTGTACAAAAAATATTAGTAAAAGTATTTGAAAATAAATAAATTAATTATGGTAAAAATTGAGCTTTATTAATGGATAAACATAAAATATAAGGTGTAAAATGACCCAAATGATGTATAAGAATTATTTACATGAAATAATTTAACCATTAAAATTGTTATTATCTATAATGGTACATTTTTAATCCTTTAGAGACAATTATAATATTGGGAGAATACAATTCTTTTCAAAAATATCAAGTGTGTGCTTTTACACATTCATAAAAGGCCACCACCCATTCCCATTTATTCACACGTACAATCACTTTGCCTCATAAAAAACCTGTTTAAATATTCTCCCAACTTCCCTACTTGTATCCTAGATGTGTCACTTTAGGATCAAATCCATCCAAGTAATCCCTTTGGTGAAAACCAAAAGGTGTTAGCCAAAGAAGATGTAACATCCTTCAACATGCCTCTTAGTTTTATTTCATTCTCCACTACCCTATTCATCATTTTGCATGATATTATAAAAACCTATATTTCCAAAATATGGTTATAAATTTTTATTCTATGTGTAAAACATACACTCACACACAATTCCATAAAATGGTATACACAATCATCATTAGTGTGTACAGAGGACTACCATCTCACAAATTGATATCATTCATTATTCCATTTCCATCTTCAATGGTTAAGAATAATATTTTATTTTATATTTTTATTATATATATATATATGATTTATTTATTATTCTCTAATTATTTTATGACACATACCTTCACTATTTCCATTTTGTGGAAAGACGATAAGTTCATTTGCGGATGTGTGGACTACCGCCTCCTCAAACAAAATGTGATTTGTTCACACATTAAATGGAATGTATTAAATATGGGTTTAGTAATGTTATATGATATATATGACATAAAATTTATTTTGTAATGATAATATGTATATATATATATATATATTACATTCATTATTTTTAAATGACAAGATAACAGAAATAATGTTGATTCAAACATACGACCTACCATCTCAATGAACGATGTATTTCATTTCATATTTATATATTTAATATATTATTATAAATAATTAAATAATTAATATAGATGATATTTATATAATGTTTTAAATTATATAAATTATTTCATCATGATCTATGTAAGCAGACCCATAATAACAAGTAAATATACATATATAAAAAAGAAGATATTATCCAAAATGCAACATTAACTTGGAATTTTTTAAAAACAGGTAATATAAAGTCACAAATATATCTTATATTGTATAATATATCATAATTTGGATATTGTTTGATGAATAATAAACATATATTTATTATATAAGAGGTTTTAACATGTACAAACACTATAAGAAAACAAGGATATAGCCACAGCCCTATAGCCTCTATCTTATTGGTTCACAGCTATAGCCTGGTTTATAGACTCAGTTCTATTAAAACTATGTCTATATCACGATTTATTTCCATAATTAAAAATAATATGGATGTGATTTATTTTTTTTGACAACCTATCATGATACTCATACCCATTTTCTGTGACACTTTCCTCCTCTCTACCCCCGATCTGCGACTCCTAGAATCATCAAACTGTACCTGCTCTCCATGAACTCCTCAACAATTTTGCTGCTACACTTTTTGACCAATGGTGTATCATGATGGCCTCCCCACCCTCTTAAATGACATTCCCCTTTCACCCTCAACAATATCCCCCAGGAAATAATCCTCCTCCCTCATCGTTACCCCCCCCCCCCCTCCACTTCCTCCAATCAAAATTCCTCCTCCCACTTCGGCTCTGACTCAAACATCACAACTCCTCGCTGATTCATCTCTGACACGGCTCTGAAGCCTCCCTTCAGATTCTTCTTCGACACTACTAGCCCACCTCCCCACCGACTCAGACTGAAACCTCCTTATAGAAACTAATTTGGTGCTACCAAACTACCTCCCCACACACATGACCTCCCTATCACCCTACCAACATAGCTTTGACACACCCCATAACTCACCACAACCCTATTTTGATGTAGCTCCCTTCGACTCGACACCACTCTGACATTACCACAACACCAATTATGGTCCTCCTCTGATGTGTCTACCCCACCCCCACAATACCCTTATCCTCTAACATAGCCACCCACCTCCTGATTTCTCCCCCGAACCTAGCCCTACCATAGGAATCCCCTCATGTGATTTCTCACTAACCCCATTCATAGACACTTGGTAATTCCTCCCTTTAGTTTTTTGTAGGTATGTTATGATTAATGATTTTTTAGTAAAGTTTTTGACTTGATTTAGATAATCAATTATTCATTAAATTGAAAAATACCACTTTGGTTTGGGGATCTTGTTAGTAATGGTACCTCGATACATTAAAAATCTCTAACTTTAGTTTGTTGGGTATTCGGTCCACCACTGAGTTGGTTATACCAATTCATAGTTGTTTCTTAATGCATGATAAATCCCATGGTATTTCTGTTGAGGAAACTTGTGTGGGTTTTTGAAACATTAAAATTGAGATTGTAAAATTTATAAAACTCATATTTTATGTGATATTTATTTATTATTATTAATGTTGTGAAATTACCATTTTTATATAAAATTATCAATTAATTAATTTTATGTTTTATTTTATTTTGATTATATTATAATTGTGAAGTGGGATGGATCTTGGGATACACACTATAGTGTCCAACACAAGATCCATACAACTTCCATATCACTTGAAATATTATTATTTACCAATATGGGAACATTGAAACATGAAAATACGTTGTTTAATCTATAAAGTGATGTGAAATAATCAATAATTAGATTTTACATCATACTTAAAATTCATGTATGATATACCACTTATAGTGTGGATGTTATTTCTCAAGAAAAAGTTTAAGGTATTAAGAATATTTTTCATATGGAGATCCATGATGGGAAATGATATTAGTTACAAGATTAAGTGAACAAGGTCTGATATTGGTAAGGAGTAAATAACATAATAATTTAAAAGGATATAATTTTGGAAAGAAATATAGTTTAAAAATACTATACTATGAATTATGGAATATAATGGAGTATTATAGAGGATAAATAGAACATTTGGGTAAAAGTAATGAATTTTAAAAATTTACATGGGACTCCCCAATGTGCTTTGGGATAAAGTGGTAATTTCACAACATACACAATAAAAATGAGTCTTTATTCCCTATTAGGGTTAGAACTTCCAAAATCATATTATTCAAAAATAATAGTTTAATTCACCCATAAAAATTTATTAAGTTCACTCACTTATCCATGTTGATTCCATGGAATAGGAAAAAATTCCTTATATGTCATAAGTATGTTATATTCTACGATATGGAGAATAAGTGATTTGTTTTCATCTTTTGGATAAACCCATTTTGAAGGATTTTATAATACAAAATATGATCATAAATAAATATATAATATTAAATTATAAAACATTTTTCGATTTTTTATATAATATAAAAGTATAATCAAATACTATAGTTTAAATGAATGGATGTCCAAACATTCTGTATATTCTAAAGAGTCATGGAAACATGATAGTACCAAAAAAACAAAAAAAAATATATAGGATTTATCTAAATAATTCCATGTTTTGATAATACTTACAAGGCTTGAAGTACTAGAAAGATCAATGTCTATTGATTCTTGAAAAAATGATCTATAAGATAAAACATTGTAGGTTGAAATATAGAATGGAGGTTGAAAATAGGCATAACTAATGAGATCCACTAAAGAGAGTTTCCAGGTGTATATGTAATGACCCAATGTTTTTCAATAGAAATTCCATACATATATTTATGACATAAAATAACATGAAATCACAACAAAATAAACTACTAAGTGACAAGTGACCTTTAATCATATGTTTGTCACATCATTGTTTTTAATTTTGAAAATATGACATACATGGTTGTGTTCAAGATGATTTTTGGAGTCGAATGAAAAAAATAATTTGTGGTGAATAGTGACCTACCCTTAGAAATAGTAACATACCCTTATGAATAGTAATATGACCCTTATGAATAGTAAATAATCCAACATAAGAGTAACATTACCTATGAATAATTAAATAAAATTTAGACATCTTAGAAGGTGAAAATTTAACCTTAGTAAACGTTTTGGTATTTTTTAATTCATAAATAATTAATTATAATTAATTAATTAATTTAAAAGAATATTTATTTCCCTAAAGTGTATTGAGTCAATGTCTTATAGTTTTTAGATAATTTTATAAGACCCTATGTAATTTTTGAAAGCACTATGAATTAGTTTTAATATTTAAAACTATTTTTTTAAGTAAATTAGGATTTTAATTAAATACTGAATTAATAGTATTTAGAAAATTATTTTTGAAAATTGGAATTAATTTTTGGATTCTACACATTGAAAAATTGTAGGGGTAAATGTTTGGGATTTTTCTGAAATACATGAATATTTATGAATAGTAGAATCCCATAATTCACAATAAATGCTAAATAATGGATTGATTGAGTTACCAATGATGATCTGCTAATTTAAGCCCACTTGTTTCGGTATTACATTATAAAATTACTATTATTTGTTGTTCAAGACTCGCTATTCCTTATATTATGGAAAATTAATAAACTACTGAATTTTATATTAAGGAAACCCCTCTCACCTCCACTATAAATACCACCCTTCACTCCATCATTTCCTCACACCTCTCAAGCACCAAGACTTCTCTAAACTATGCCAAAAAACCTTCCCTAGACCCTCCCCCACGTAAAAGAGCTGCTGGTCTCATCAAAATACCAATCCTAGCACTTTAAGGAGGTTCTCAGGAGGAGGAATCTAGAGGTAATTTCCCTCCCTCTTCTCCATTAATTTCCTTTAATGTTCAAGTTCATTTCTTGATCTCTCCCCACCTATCTTCATCCAATTTGTATTGTAACTCCTTTACTATACATATATTATAATTTTATTATTCTAATTAGATATTATATAATCCATCCTCCATTCCCTCTTCCTATTATTTTATTTAAGAGAACATTTTTCGTGAGCTGTTAATTTATCACTTTCAAGAACGACATGCTTTCTTCTTCCATTTCTACCTTCAGATCTGGTCATAAAACCATTTCTATGGTTGAAACATAAAATTAATATGTATTAGGATCAATTTAAGGTTCTCAAAATAACCTATGGCTATATTACTAAGTGATAAGTTAAAACAAGTTTGTTGTGATCCAAAAACCACCAAAATTAACCCAAACAATCTTCATTTAATTCTTATCTAATGATTAATCCACATGGATCTAATATAATTAATTATAAGATCATTCAAACTCTTTTAATATCATTAATTACATATAAAATCATTTCTGGATGTTTACTCATGTTCTACCCAAATATCAATTTAAGAATACAAGCGAACCACCGTTGAAAAACCATAAAAACAAACATCCCCAAACAATGTTTTTAAACTCTTTAAGTCATCCAAAGGAACATAATATGACATAATGAAACTATAATTAACCCTATTAATGTACACAAGGTTATATATTTCTAATTAATTAATATAATGTCATTATACAGGACATTAAAGAGAAGGAAGAATTCGGGTACAAGGTAAGGGGAAATTCTCGAACCCAATTTTCATCCTTCAGCTTCCACCTCTTTCACTCCATATTTGATATGGTTACACCTTAAAGATAATTTCTTCATAATTATAATAATCGTTTGGGTATATAAATGTTATCTAAGGAAGTTTATGTCTAACCAAATGTTTTCCAAAATAACTCTTCTTTTAATAACTCAACTTTAACCTCTCATTCATGGTTGATGGTTCTTGTATCAAGTATGTTGTTCCCTATTTCTTTTGGAAACCCAAAGATTATGAATGTATTACTATGATATGGAACAATTTCCTTTACATGGGTTAGTTTTTTTCACTTTTGATATGTGTTCTATGTGGGAATCATGATAATGATAATGTTATGATGTGACGGGTGCGCCCGAAATTATATAGCACAATATGAATGTTTCAAAGTGACGGGTGCGCCCTGAATTATACAGCATTCCAATTCATTGGTTAAAGTGATGAATCTCATTATTAAATGTGAAATGATGTGCGAACAAGATGCTATCTTGGTTCAAAATTATGTGTGGTAGTTAACCACTAAGACATGAGGTTTCATTTTTATTCTTTTCCACATTTCCAGTCTTTTATTTATGCTCCTCCCATGTTCATGATCTTTTTCCTATATTATGATTATGCTCACCCCATGATATATTGTTCTTATATATACTTTTATTTGGCTTCTATCTCATCCCTTTTTATGTATATCCTCAGGTTGGTACATGTACTAAGGAGAGGACAAGTTACAATAAGAAGCTAGAGAAGAAGAAATTAAATAAATGTTTTTTCTTGATGTTGTATTTGTTATATAAGGTCCTAGTTTTCCCAAGACACTAAACCTTTAGATTCTCTTTGTGTAATACTATTATGTTGTTTATATTTAAAATGATGTAATAGTAATTTAAGAAAAGGTAGGGTCTCTATAGTTGGTATCAGAGGCAAGGTTTAGTTAATTTGGGAATTAGGATTAGTGAACCCTAGAGAAAACCTCTACTATGAGATTAAGTACAAATATGCACACAAGAGTATTTACATAGATATCCCATATGTTATGTTTTTAGTATAAATTTTTTAAATGAATAAGTTATTCATGAACTTTTTACTAATGTTTTGTTCTAACCTTTTCTGTTTTAGAAAATTGTGTGAACCAGGAGAAATCAGGCCAACAACTCATCTGAGGTCTAATTCAGCGATTGCCCGAACAATAACCCCAATGATTTGGTAGGTGGAGATCAAAACATCATGGTGATGCTTACCCAATTATCTCGGTTTATGAATAATAACCATAATAATGCGTAATTCCATCCTTCATCAAAAAGGGAGCAGCTAGCTATCAAATGTTGTTTTGCGGCAACGACCACCGACGTTTTATGGATCTTCTGATCCACTAGTTACGGAACAATGGGTCAACTCCATAGAGTAGATCCTTTATGTGATTCAATTTTCTGAGACGGATAAGGTGACTCCAGCCATTTATCATCTAGATGGAGAAGCTGATCAATGGTGGGATTTGATTAAGAACACCAATCCAAGGGAGGAAATTGAAGAGATTGAATGGAAATACATTAAGATAATGTTTCTTAATAAGTATTTCACAAGAACTCTTCACATGAAGATGGAGAGAGAATTCATAGAGCTCAAGCTAAAAGAAAGAGAATATGTCACAACATATGAAGAGAAGTTCACAAGGCTCGCAAGGCATGCTTTAGGTTTTTTTATCAATAGTGATAGCAAAATTGATAGATTCTTTAGTGGATTAAAACCACACCTTCAAAAGGGTCTTAAAATTAGAGACTTTGGGAGTTATGAAGAAGTTGTTCAGTGAGCTCTCAAAATGGAGATGGGGTTTGGATAATGGTCCCATGGCTATGGTGATAAGAAAATAAAGATAGAGTTTCAAGATGGTTTGTCTATTGATAAAGGTGGGAAGAAAAATCAAAGACCCACATGCCAAAAATGTGGGAAGTTGCACAATGTGAACTGCCTCAATGGGAAGGGGAAATGCTTCAAGTGTGGGAAAGAAGGACACCATTCTCAAGAGTGTTGAAAAGACACGAAAAGGAATGATAATATAGAGAACGAAAGGAGAGAGAGACACCCATGGTTCAATGCTACAACTATAGGGATCTAGGGCACTATGAAAACTAGGGCACTAAACTTCGAGTTCTAGAGGGTAATCTGCGTCAGTGGCCACCAAATCCAACAGAACAAGGGAAGGATTATTCCATCACTACTGCGGAGGTAGAGCATGATAATGAATTCATACTACGTAAATCTCATATTATCTCAAGAATGGAAAAATTCTTTTTTGATTCTGGTTCTATGCATTCCTTTATATCTTGCATGTTTGCTAGAACTATAGAATCGAAGCCCCGAAACCTTGAAATAGAGATATCTATAAAAATACAGAGTGGTGAAATCATTTCACCAAAGTGTTTGACTCTTCTCTCGTAGGCGTGTGTGGGAATATTCTTTGGGGAAATCTCGTAATACATCCCTTGGTGGAATTTGACTGTATAATGGGAATGGGCAGGCTCTCATTATATATAGCATATATCAACTGTCGGGAAAATGAAATATCTTTTCATATTCTGAACCATCCCAAGCTCTTCTACTAGTGAAAAGTATATCATGAATATCCATTGAAAATACTTCAATGGTATGGGTGTTGATTCTCTATGAAGAATCATACCTTTCCCAAATGGTTGAGTCGAAGGAAAGTTCCAACCTTGAGGAAATGCTCATCGTGAGGGAATACGATGATGTATTTCCAGATTAGTTACCCGGAATTCCCCCGGATCATGAGGTATAGTTCTCAATTGACCTCATACCCGGAGCTACTCCTATCTCGAAGTGCCCATATAGGATGGCTCCTATCGAACCAGAGGAGTTAAAGAAGCAGCTGCAAGAGCATCAGGAACAAGTGTTCATACACCTTAGTGCATCACCTTGGGGTGCGCTAGTGCTCTTTATGAGGAAGAAGGATGGAACCATGTGGCTGTGTATCGATTATCGGGAACTCAACAAGATCACCATAAAGAATAAGTATCATATCCCAATGATTGATTACTTGTTTGGCTAGTTAAGAGGAGCTCAATACTTCTCAAAGGTGGATCTTCATTCTGGAAATCATCAGGTAAAGGTGAAGAAGGAAGATATTCATAAGACTACCCTCCGTACAAGGTATGGGCAGTATGAGTTTTTGGTGATGCCCTTTGTACTTACAAATTCCCCAACAATCATCATGGATTTTATGGATAGATTCTTTACACATTACCTAGAAAAATTTTTGGAAGTGTTTATCGATGATATTCACATCTACTTTATGATCAAGGAGGAACATTAAGAACATATAATACATGTTTTGGTGACATTAAGAAAGGATAAGTTGAATACCATGTTCAGAAAGTGCGACTTTTGGATGAATCAAGTCGCATTCCTGGGAAATGTGATCACAAGTGAGGGAATTTCTGTGGATCCTTTAAAGACAAAGGAGATTGAAGAATGACCCAGGCCCTCTAGTGTCACAGAAATCCGTAGTTTTCTTGGATTAGCTGGGTACTACCGAAGTTTTGTGAGAAACTTCTCACAATTGTCAAGCCCTCTATCTATGTTAACAAGGAAAGGGGTAAAGTATTTCTGGATAGAAGAATGTGAAGGAAGCTTCATGGAGATAAATAGAAGGCTGAACACTACACCTGTACTCACACTACCTAAATGTGGATAAAGTTTTGTGATATACAGGGATTCTTCAAAGAAACGCTTGGGTTGTGTAATCATGCAAAATGATAATGTGATAGCCTATGCATCACGACAGTTAATGATCCATGAGCAGAACTACCCGACGCATGATCTCGAGCTAGAAGCCGTGATTTTTTCATTGAAAATCTGGTGGCACTACCTTTATAGTGAGAAGTGTGATATATACTCCGACAACAAGAGCCTAAAGTATATATTCACACAAAAGGGTATCCACATGCGTCAAAGGATATGGTTAGAGGTAATCAAGGATTATGATTTCTTTATTCACAATCATCATGGAAAGGCGAACAAGGAAGTCGATGCTCTAAGCAGAAAAAAACCTGCTACTATATCCATGTTGTAGATTGAGAAAGACCCTATCTTCTTGGATAGGCAAAGAATTGATTTTTAATCATAAGGACAAGGGATACATCCTACCTTGCCCAAATGATTGTGCAACCATCCATCCAATAGATGATTAAGGAGGCACAAAGGGATGATGTGGAGATACAGAAGAGGGTGAATTCAGTAAAGGAAGGGAAGCTTCAAGAGTTCCATATCTACTATGATGGTGTGATTCAGTTTGGAATGTGGCTTTGTGTGCATTCATCACCCAGGATAATGAAGGAGCTATTGGACAATGCACATAGCTCAACATCTTCTATCCATCCTGGGAGTACCAAGATATACTATGATCACCAAGAACACTTCTGGTGGGATAACATGTAGATGGAGATTGAGGAATATATATCAAGGTTCTTGGTATGTCAGCAAGTTAAATCTGAGCGAAAAAATTCCAAAGGAAGGAGGCATCCATTGCCTATACCCATGTGAAAATGGGAAAACATTACTATGGACTTCGTCGTGGTTCTCCCAAAGACGTAAATGGGAAATAATGCGATATGTGTTGTGGTTAACCGACTCACCCAGACTGCCCATTTTATCGCTATTAAGGAAGATCTCTTGATTGGTCAACTTGAAAAGATATATGTGAAGGAAGTGGTGAGATTTCACGGTATTCCACTCTCAATTGTCTCTGACCGTGATCGAAGGTTCACATCTAAGTTCTGGAGGAGCCTTCAACATGCTTTGAGTACTGAATTAAATTTCATCACAACCTATCACCCCCAAACTGATGGCTAGTCTGAAAGGACTATTTAGATACTTGAAAATATGAAAAGATCCTACTCTCTTGAATTCAAAGGTGCTTGGGATCAGCATCTCCTGTTGGTTGAGTTCCCATACAACAATAGCTTACACTCGAGTATTCCGATGGCTCCGTATGAAATACTTTATGGGAAGCAATGTAGAACTCCAACCTGTTGGGATGAAGTTGCAGAAAGAATGCTAATTGGGCCCGATCTTGGTCAATAGATGATAGAAAAGGTTCAAGCCATCCAGAAACGCATCAATGATACTAAAAGTCTGCAAAATAGCTATGCTGACAACCATCGAAGGGACTTGGAGTTTGACGTTGGAGATAAAGTCTTCCTTCGAATATCTCCATGGAAGAGAGTCAAGCGATTCAGGAAGAAAGGGAAGCTAATCCCAAGGTATATTGGCCCCTTTGAGATACTTGACCACATAAGAGTTGTGTCCTATCTCCTTTCATTTCCACCGAATATGGCTCAAGTTCATGATGTGTTTCACGTATCACTACTGAGGAAGTACATACCATACCCCTCACATATACTAAACACGGAGGTGGTGCAGCTGGAAGATGATCCCTCCTATGGGGAGCATCCAGTAAAGATTTTGGATTGGAGAGATAAGGTTATATGCAACAAGACACCCCATCTTGTCAAAGTGTTATGAAGGAACCATAATATTGAGGAAGCAACTTGGGAACCAGAAGAGGCAATGAAGGAGAAGTACCCTCACCTGTTTTTGTAAAATGAAATTTCGGGGGAAAAATTTTATAAGGGGGGAAGAATGTAACGAACCAATGTTTTTCAATGGAAATTCCCTTCTTATATTTATGTCACAAAATAACATGAAATACCAACATAATGAACTACTAATTGACAAGTGACCTTTAAACAAAAGTTTGTCACTTCTGTGTTTGTAATTTTAAAAATCTTACATACATGGTTGGGTTCAAGATGATTTTTGGAGTCTAATGAAACAAAAATAAGTTTTGGTGAATAGTGACCTACCCTTATGAATAGTTGCATACCCTTATGAATATTAATATGACCCTTATGAATATTAAATCATCCAACATAAGAGTAACATTACCTATGAATAAATAAATAAAATTTAGACATCTTAGACGGTGAATATTTGACCTTAGTAAAGGTTTTGGTATTTTTTAAGTCATAAATAATTATTTATAATAAATTAATTAATTTAAAAGAATATTTGTTTCCCGAAAATGCATTGAATCAGTGTCTTATAGTTTTTAGATAATTTTATAAGACCCTACGTAATTTTTGAAAGCTATATAAATTAGTTTTAATCTTAAAAATTGTTTTTTAAGTAACTTATGATTTTAATTAAATACTAAATTAATAGTATTTAGAAAATTATTTTTTAAAAATGGACTTCATTTTTTGATTCTACACATCGAAAAAATTTAGGGGTAAATTTTGGGGATTTTTATGAAATTCTTGAATTTTTTTTGAATAGTAGAAACCAATAATTCACAATAAATGCTAAATAATGATTTAATTAAGTCATCGATGATGCTCTGCTGATGTAAGCCCATTTGGTTCGGAATTAAATTATAAATTACTATATTTTTTTTTGTTCAAGACTCACTATTCCTTGTCTTAGGGGAAATTAATAATCTAGTGAATTATATATTATGGAAACCCATCTCCACTCCACTATTAATACCACCCTTCACTACCCATTTTCCTCACACCTATCAAGCTCCAAGCCTTCTCTAAACTCTACCCAAACACTTTCCCTAGTCCCTCCCCCATGTACAAGAGCTTCTAGTATAATCAAAAGATCAATTTTAGGCCTTTAAGGGGTTTCTCAAGAGGAGGATTCTAGAGGTAATTTCATTCCCTCTTCTCCTTTAATTTCCTTTCATGTTCAAGTTCATTTAATCATCTCTCCCCACCCATCTTCACCCAAATTGTATTGTAACTCCTGTATTATAAATATAATTTAATTTTATGATTATAATTGGATATTATATCATCAAACCTCCTTTCCATCTTCCTATTATTTTATTAAAGAGAATATTGTTTGTGAGGTGTTAATTTATCACCTTCAAGAACGACATGCATTCTTCTTCCATTTCTACCTTTAGATCTGGTCATGGAACCATTTTTATGGTTGAACCAGAATATTTTATATGTATTATGTTAAATTTAAGGTTCTGGAAATAACCTATTGCTATATTACTAACTGATATGTTAAAACAAGTTCGTTGTGATCCAAAAACTTCCTAAATTAACCAAAACAATCTTCATTCAATTATTATATAATGATCCTCCTGGATCTAATATAATTCATTATAAGATCATTAAAACTCATTTAATATCACTAATTACCTGTAATATCATTTTTGGATGTTTACTCATGTTCTACCCAAACATCAATTTAAGAATACAAGCGAACCACCCAAGAAAAACCATTAAAATGAACATCCCCGAACAATGTTTTTAAACTCTATAAGTCATCCAAAGGATCATAATATGACATAATCAAACTATAATAAAACCTATTTATGTACACATGGTTCTGGATTTATAATTAATAAATATAATGTCATTATATAGGACATTAAAGAGAAAGAAGCATTCAGGTACAAGGTAAGGGGAAATTCTCGAATCCAATTTTCTTCCTTCGGGTTCTACCTCTTTCACTACATTTTTGATATGGTTACTCCTTAATGATCATTTATTCATCATTATCATACCTTTTTTGGGATATAAATGTTTTATATTTAAGTTTATGTCTAACAAAATTTTTTCCAAAAGAACTCTTCTTTTAAGAACTCAACTTTTACCTCTCATTAATGGTTGATGGTTCTTGTATCATGTATGTTGTTTCCTCTTTATTTTGGGAAACCAAATCTTATGAATGTATTATTCTGATATGAAACCCATTCCTTTACATTGGTTAGTTATTTTCACTTTTGATATGTGTTCAATGTTGCAATCATGATAATGATAATGTTATGATGTGACGGGTGCGCTCGGAAATATATAGCATAATATGAATGTTTCAAAGTGACGGGTGCGCCCGGAATAATGTTGTGCTCCAATGCATTGGGTAAATTGATGAATCTCATGAGTAAATGTGAAATGATGTTTGAACAAGATTCTATATTGGTTTTCAAGTATGTGTGGTAGTTAACCACTAAGACATGATGTTTCATTTTTTATGCTTTGCTACATTTCAAGTCTTTTATTTATACTCCTCTCATGTTCATGAACTTTTACCTATGTTATGATTATGCTCACCCCATGATATATTGTTCTTATCCATATTCTTATTGGGCTTCTAGCTCACCCCTTTTGATTTATATCCTTAGGTGGCTACATGTACTAAGGAGAGGAAAAGTGACAATAAGAAGCTAGAGAAGAAGAAATTAAATAAATTTTTTTGCTTGATGTTGTATTTGTTATGTATGGTCCTAGTTTTCCCTAGACAATAAACCTTTGGAACCACTTTTTGTAATACTATTATGTTTTTTATCTTTAAAATTATGTAATAGTAATGTAAGAAAAGGAAGGGCCCCTATAGTATAGGTATGGTTGTGATATAATCTAATTTATTTTAATGGATGGTTGGGAGTTAGAGTTACCAAAAATGATTATTTATTAAAAAAACATGAATTTGTGTAAGATGAAAATGAGGCATGGAATTGATTCCCTCTTTGTGTCTTAAACAATTTAGATTAAAATATGTCAATTTGGGAAAATTAATTAAACAATTGGTGTATTAGTTGAAGTTCTAAGTGTATGCCAGTTCTAAGTACAATTAAATTACCATTGTAAAGGCGTTTCAAAAATCTAAAGGTGTGGATTATTTTAATTACTTTTCACCAATAGTTAAACATATGACTATTCATAAGGAATTGATGATCATTTCCCAATGAAATTTAAATTTGGAGTATTTATATGTGAAGAAAATATTCCTCCATTGTGACATAGATGAGGATATATACATTTATAATGTGGTTAGAGTCAAGGATAATAAAAACAATGACTATATGTGCATTCTCTATTGAAGCCAATATGGGTTAAAGTAGGATACAAGGAATAGTAATCATATATTTAAATACTACAATATTGTGTATATGTTCATTTAGAGAACTGATGACCATTTCTATTATCAAAAGGTTTTTGATGAAAGGAGTTTCATCAACCTACATCAATATATTGATGGAATGCTCAGTGTATTTTTAGTAAATTAATGAATTAATTAAATGATAGATAAATTGTCTAAAATATTCGATCTAAAGGATATTGATATAGTGAAAAAGATTTTGGGTAAATAAATTGTGGGAGAACTATAAACTAGTACTTTATCCTCGACTTAGTAATATTATGTCCACTTGAAGGATGATCAATTAAACTTCGAAGAGGAGAAACTATATAACCAGAACCCTGGTTAAAAAATTCAATATATTAAAGGAGATGTAATAGAAAATGAAATTTTAGGTAGAGTAAACAAAAATAATTACATTGAATCAACAATCATAAGAATGATGCACACCATGGTTTTTCTCATCCTAACATTATGAAATAAATGAGAGTTATTAATAAGTACGTTTTTAATGTTAGAGGACAACATTGAGATGATGTGAATGGGATATTCCAATAATTATAAGGTTCTAAAATAATGACAGTTTACTTAATAATAAAAGAGTCATTACAAGGGTTTGCAGACATTGAAAATGATTGGCATTGAGAGAAATAAAAAAATGACAAGTTATGTGATTACTTTTATAGGAATGATAATTATATGGGTATCAAAACATAAATCATAATTTTAATTATTAAAAATAGAATTATATTATCCCACATTAATAGATGTTGGTAAAGAGTTAATCTATAAATGGGTGGGGGTGGATGTTCTCAAAAGTAGGAAAGGCGATTAAATTATATTACTTTATTCACAAAAAGAGATTCATTTATCAAAAAACACAACGATTGATCCTATTAAAAAAATAATCTAAAAAATCATGTAATTCAAAAGGTTTTAGAGGAAAAACTATTGGATCTCTGGAATATAAAAGAGACTCAATATTCAGTTGAGATGATAATAATGGTTAAAATCCAGGATGCACTGAGGCGATTTTATGCCTTGATTGGGTTAGGATAATATGAAGGTGTATTGGATAACCATACTAGCTATAATTGAATATTCAAGAGTGGAAGGAAGTCCATATAATATTATAGAGTACATGATGGGGAAGCTTAATGAATGATTCTCAATTGGGAGACTATAAGGATTGGCTCTAAAAACCATTTTCTGGAAAAAACAATAGTCAATAAGATGGGGGAACTTTGGGAATCTAATTTCCAATGGTTAGGATGGTGATGGTGGATTCGATGTGACAAGGGTCTAAAATTCCCAAAATTTTAGCACCAAAAATTTATTCCTACTTATAGGAATAATGATTCTTCAAAATGATTCAACCATATGATAGTGGTTGGACAATACAGTTATAAAATATGATTGGATGGTATACCTAAAAGCTGGTAATTGTTGTAACCCTTAATCTCTTCTAATGAAGTTAATTCCATTTTTTGGAAAATTAAAAAAAATGAGTATTTATCTTATTTTGAAATCCACATTTTTTAAAATAAAGTTACCTATTTACCCTAATGTTCCACCAATGCATCATTTTTTTCTTAGTGAAGTTATTAGGGGAATATTTATATATAAAGGAACTCATAAACCATGATTCATGTAAGACTAAATATTTCCATTTTATCTAAAACAAAATATTATAAAAATAATACTTTTCTTCCATTTTATTCAAAATATTTTACTTTCATAGCCCATTAAAACATGCAACTAATTTTTCCAAATGTTTTTCTTTTTATCCCACATGATTATTTTACCTTATCTTCTCTTTCTTATTTTTTTGTATGAAATGTATAAATTACTGTCAATATTTTTCCTTACTTGCATATATCAAACAAGGTTTCCACCAGAGTATTAAGTTTATACAACAAAATTAAATATGCTAGATTTCTCAAAACATCATCCAGAATATAATAATTATTGAAAAAGGTATGATTCTCATATTTAATTATTTAGTATAAAACTTTTTACTTATTCATGAAGAATTGATTTTTCTATCACAATTTGATATTAATAGTATACAATAGGTTTTTGTATTCTCCTCAACTCTCTTCTATGCTTCTTAAATATTTAGTAGCATATATTGTGGGAGTGTGCATTGTGGGGGAGTATGTCCATGAGGGGGGGCTATCAGGGGGTCTGTCTAGGGATGGGGGTGTGTATGTTGTGGGGAGAGATCTGTCCGGGGGTGTCTAGGGGGCTTATAGGGTGGATTTAAAGAGGGTAAAGAGGTTGTTGTGGGGGGAGGTGTGGAGGGGGCTATGCAAAGATGAGGGGGATGTAGGGGGTATCTGCCTATCGGAGGGGGGGGGGTTATCCAGGGGTTGGGGTGTGGAGTAAGGATTTGCAGAGGGAAGGGGATATGGAGTGAAACATATATAGTTTAACAAAAAAACTAAACCAAAATAAATTTATGGGAACCAAATATAAAACATTTGACTGAACACAAACCATACCAAATTTACAACTAACTCAACTTGAACATAACAAAAACAATACCAAATCGTTATTGTTCATGTACTATTAGTTTTTTCCTAAAACAAAAATAGCTACATCTGATGTTAACGTCAACAATTAAAACTGTGATTATAATTGATTTTTTATTTTTTATTTTCATAATATATTATATGTTTACATTTTCAAATATCATAAATACATTTCTAATGTATTTATTCATTTAAATTCTTGTGAATGGAATCTTTATCATGGTTTTTATCCACTAAAGACTCCATTTTAGGGATGAAATAGGTTGGATTCTGCCAGACAAGGTTGTGAAGGCTCTGAAATCAATTGATGTGGATATAGAAATTGCTATCACGGATCTCAAAAACTAATGTCTCTGACACATTTTCATTCAATTCAGTTTCATGTGATGTGTTTTTCCTACTCTGAGTTGGGTGTTTCTCTCATTAATTTTAATTTTCTAATTTATTGTATCCATCGGTTGTTTTAGTTACATGTGATGAGTTTCTATTTATGAGAATTTTTACTATATATGTACTTTCTAAGATAAGTACTATAAATGTTATATTACATATACTTTTATTAATATTACCTAGTTACCACACATGAAATAGTTAGGGATATATTTGGATATGTATTAGAAAACAAGAAAATGTTCAACCTACATATCATAGAAGTGGATTCACCTATCTCTAATTAATCTAAAAAATAATGATGTTATATAAACTATGTTATGTTGGTCTCATTGCATGTTTACCATTTTAAAACCATAATTTTATTTCCATTTATTACATAAGCTTAAGTAGTGGTGGTGTGGAGGGGGTGGAATTTAGTTTTTTTATGGAATCTATTAGGGGTTGTTCATGGGGCGGGGGCTGTGCAGCGGGAGGTAGGGTTTCCAGGGTGCTGTCCAGGGGGGCTATCTCGGGGGAGGGGGTGTAGAGTGGGGAGGGTCTATCTTGGAAGAAGGGGTGTAGATTTGGGCTGGGGATTTGTAGGGTAGGAATGGGGTCTGTTCCATTATTGTGTTTATATTTCCACTCTTCCATGTAAGTTCCCTCGATGAACACTCATTTAAATGAATCATTATATTCAATTATCTATGTAATATAATTTTTCAAATACAACCATGTATTTCTCTTAGTTGTATGAATTTATACTAGATGACATATAAGTATTTTCTACATGAATTTATACTAAACAATTGATCCTCAACTAAATGACATGTTTTCTATACCCCATGCATGATATAGTCATTTCAATTTCACTGTTTTATTATTACTTTTTATTTATTTTTTTAAATTAATAGAAGTCATGGTATTGTGTTGTGTTTTACATATTATAGAAATTAATTTCTCTCAATTATGGTTCCATAGGAGTTATATGGGATATTATTTTATACATCCTCCTCATCGTGGCATCCATCAGCAGTGAAGTATCAAATGACTAGACCATGCAGTCATGATTCCTCACCCTGTGGGCATGAGGATAGTGAATATGCAACAGTGAGGATAGTGAAGCACCACATGACTGGGATATCTTCTCAACCTATGGGTAAGAGGCCTTTTAAAAGTTCATCACAAGGACTAACTCCTTGATTTAGTTTAGGCTAGGTAAGGTTCTCTTAGTTATTTTTTATTTGGTTCAATTTTTTTTGTTTTGTTAATTATAACAGGTTAATTTTGTACAATTTGGTGATATGTAGTTCAATTAAATTAATTTTACATTCAATTATGAATGTTTCATTAGTTTCATTTTGGTATTTCTCAATTATGATTTATTGAAGTTAGTTTCAATGGGTTTGAGTTAGTTTGGTTACATGATTTTTAGTTTGGTTTAGTTTCATGTTTTTTCAAAACCATTTGGTTTGGTTCCATTATACTAAATTTGGATTGATGATGTTTGATTTAGTTCAACACATATTAGCATGTTTTTGGTCAGTGTTGTTTATTTGAATGTAAATTTTGGTATAATATCTATATTAGCATGTTTTTGGTTTGGGAAATTTAATTGACTGGTGTGTAGGGTGGGTTAAGGTGGGTATAAGGTTGGGGGCCTATCCAAGGGGGATGCTTTAAGGGGGGTTGTGTACTGGGTGGGATGGATATCCATGGGGACTGGAGGGATATTTTTAGGAGATGGGGAGATATGTAGTGGGGGCAGGGGGTCAGTCCTGGGGGGTATGTCTAGAAAGAGGGTGGGATGTAGGGTATGGGGGTCTGTCCAAGAGGGGGTCTTCTTAGGGAGTAAGGGTGTGGGGAAAGCCCAGGGAACTGGTGGGGGCTGTATAGTGGGAGAGGTTTTTATAGGGGTTTGTAGTGGGGTTATGGTGGGAGTGGGGTTGTTTGGGGAAAGTGAGGGGGTAACAGGGGTTGTGGTGTGTGTTTGTGTGGGGGGGGGGGTGTTCGGGGAAAGGGAGGGAGGGGGACAAGTGGAGTGGCCGGGGTGTGGATTTATAGGGGGGTTTTCTATGGGGTGGTAGTGTGGTTGTAGGGGTTTCTGTGGTCGGTTGTCTAGATAAAGGGAGTGGGTTGTCTTCGAAAATGGAGGTCTGTTTTCCAGGGAAAGGGGGGGAGGGGGTTATCCAGTTCATGAGAAGAGGCTATAGGTAAATTTGTGGTAGGTGGTTGTCTAGGGAAAGGGAGGGGTGTTGTAGTGGGACTAGTGGGATGGGGGGTTGTCCAGGGGGATGGGGGGGAGGATGTAGGTGGTTGAGTGGTGGTGGTTGGGGGGTGTCCAGGGGGAGTGAGGGGGATGTACGAGGGGTGGGAGGGGGATATCTAGTGGTGGCTATGTAGGGTGGGGGTGTGGTGGTGGTTGTTGAGGGATGGGATGGGGGATGCAGGTGTGGGGATGTCCAGGTGAGGGAGGGGTTTATCCAGGTGGTGGGAGAGGGTTGAAGGGGAAGGGGTGTTTTCCAGGGAAAGGGAGGGGTTGTATGGTGGGGGGATGAATATATAATGGGAGGGGCTATAGGTGGAGTGGTGGTGGTCGGTGGGATGTGTAGGAAAATTGTGGTGTTTTAGTGGGAGGGATGGGGTGTCCAGGGATGCAAGGGGGGTCATCCATGGGGAGGGATGAGTGGGAGGGGGATATATAGGGTGGGCTATCTAGTGTGGGGGCCTATCTGGGGGTAATACCCAGAGGGGAGTATGTGGTGTAGAGGGGGGGATTTGTAGGGGATAGGGGGATGTGGGTGTGGGGGATATGAGGGTGTTTAGTGGGGATGGGTATGTGTAGGGTTAAGGGGTGTCCAAGGAGGATACCATGGGGCTATCCAGTGGGTAGGGTTTTGCAGAGGAGAGGGTAGTGGGGGTACTTTTTTATGGATTTCCACACCCTATAGTCACAGTTTCTAACCATTGATATAGGTTTATTACCACAGTTAGAAACTATACCAATAGAATGTGTCTATCCTATGGTATAACCATTGTACTAAACTGTGTCTATGGTAATATTACCATGGTCTGAACTGTGGACTTATACTTAGAGCCACCGTTCGAACCATGGTTGTATACTTATAGCAACGGTTCCAACCCGTTGCTATAGGTCTATACATATAGCCACGATTTCAAAAACTGTGGCCATTACATATAGCCACAGTTTGAGGACATATTATTTGGATTAAAATAATGGATATTTTTTTTTAAAAATTAATAGTAGTGAAACAATGTCAGTACATAAGCTAGGGGTTTTTTATATCACTTTTATTTCTCTGATATATATGTTTTATTCACCACTTGTTATTTTTTTTATTAATATACTACCCCATGACATTTGAAAAAATAAATTTCTTTTATTTAATGAAATAAAATGTTCTAATTGATTTGATTTTTTCATGAATCTCACAATTTTAAAGTTACACAATTAGTTATGGGATTTCTAGTCACTTTTTTATTTATATAATACTTATTCCTTGTTCACAACCTGTTTATTTTTTTTGGTTTATATACATTCCATGGCTGTATTTTGAGATTTTTATCCTCAAATATATTGGTTTGTAATTAAGAATTTTATGATATATATTTCATGAGTTTTATGGTTCAAAAATTACCAATTCAGTAGGGTAATTTTGTTTCAATTTACCTTCATTATGACAATTGTTATGTTATCAACCTATATTCTTTTAATAGGATTATATAAAATTATTTTTAATTTTTTTTTTAATTAATATTTTTTTACTTTGATGATATATTATGCCCCATGTAGTTTTAAATCTCTTTTGGGTTTTATGATTCAATGTTTAGAAAGTGGTAGGAGTTTATTGCAAAAATCTCATTGTTTATTGGGAATATTGATAATTAATATTCTATTAATGAAATATTATGATCCACATATCAAGAAATCTCATGAATTTTATTCCCATGTGGTTATTCCAGAAATACTCAATTAATGGAAAAATTTTCCCACTCTTTAGTACTTAATATTATTAAGAAACCTTTTGAAGGAAAACCTGAACATATTTCTCTCTTCTGCCAAAAATCATTTTTATTCAAAAACTATTTTTTAAAAAAATGTTTTCAAATTTTTTTTAAGTTATTATTTTAAACTATTTTCAATGAAAATGATTTATTTTTTTTCCCAATATTCATTCATAATATTTCAAATATACTTTCATAGAAAAAGGATTCAAAATTTTATATGTTTTAAAAACATTTTTCAATGTAAAAGGTTAATTTCCTCAAGAAATATATTAAATAATCTTCCAATTTATTTCCATATAAGATTAAATCTTTTGATTTTACTTATTCTTTACCAAAATGGTGATCTAATGTTACCAATCTTATACTTTCTCTGAATTTTTTATGATTTTATGACTTTTTGTTTCTAAAACCCATTTCCCATCAACAGGTAATAACATGATAAAATGTTATTAAAATTGTTTTTTTTTCATATGTTATTCTAGTATGAAATTATTATAGAACCTATCTGTTATCAATAGGTTATGATATGATAAAATTTTTTATGATACCAGTTTCATTTAATGGGCTATGAGATGATATTTATGAAAATGATCTCTTTTTATGGGTCATGATATAAATAATATTTATTATCTTGTGGTACATGTATTAAGGATTTCATTACGTGATGGATGTGGCCAATATCTACCTATAAATAATTAGGTATTTATTTATAACTTGTGAGATATATATTGATGAAATGGATAGTTACCTAGATTTAGTAAGTGAATTTTTCTACTAAGATGGTCTGGAGAGTAAACCTTAACCACTAGCATGCTCTTAGGAGTAAACCATGACTACTACGATGGACTTGGTATTGAACCTTGAATACTAATATGGTATTGGGAGTGAACCTTGACTACTAAATGGTCTTCATATTTATCTATGAATACAAATATGGTCATTATCATGAACCTTCACTACTAATATGGGAAAAAGGTCAATAGGCTTGAACCACTATGGGACGAATGTGAAACCTGATCTACTATAAGGAAAGGGATTTGACTGGGGATGGTGGTGTGTCTTCCTAGTATGTTCATTCCCCATTATGTTCCTTGATAATTTTTGGTAATGTGCGTTGACTTATTTAAAATTATTTATATGATTACATGTATGTCAAAAGAATATTTCTTATTCCAATGATATTTTCTCACAATTAAGGCCCTTTTATTTCCTTATGATTCATGTCTTAGGAATAACCAATATTTATGACTTGTCTCATGATTATGAAATTTTATAGGTAGGGTATTATTTTAAAATTTAATTGTCATGTTCTAATACTCTTATATCTATGTTATTCTTATGAATATCTATTTTTTTACCCTTAATGAGCTTTGAATATCACATATTAGTATGTTTCCTTTCCACATGTTATGAATAATGGTTTAATAGAAGGAGTAATAAAATGAATTATCATTATGGGGGATGTTGAATATTGTAGGGTCCTCATAAAAATCCGCAAAGGAGAATGAAAATACCCTCAATTCAAGGGAGCATTCTACCCAATATCCCTCTAGGAAATAGGGAATAAATTTAGATATCACCCAAGGAATAGGAAAAGGATCGACCAGTCCGCGTACCAGTCTGGTAGTGATGGTACGCGGCCAGTTCAGCACGCTGCCCCCTCCACGGACCACTGTCGTTCGCCCAATAGAGGTGGTATCCCTCTGTGGGTGCGAAGCAGGATGGGCGCAAGGTCGGTCCACCATCACGAACCGACCCGATCGCGAACCGCATCAACTGTCCTGGACCACGTACTTTGTCATTTGCAAAATAGAGGAGGAGCCCTAAGCCGCAGAAGAGTACTCCACGAACTAGTTTGGTTCGTGGGGAAGGTGCATTCAATGCCCCCTGCGAAGCAGATTGACCATGTTGTCCATAAACTGGGTTTTCAGTCATGGTCCTCCGCAAAAGGTCCCGGAACAGGCAATAATTCCCCCCAAAAAGGGTGTGATGAGCCCGACTTCCCATCCTCTCGACCAATGTGAGTTCATAAGCGTCACTGGCCTAATCACCCAGCGAACACCTGCCTTTGGAATGTAGGTCCGCGTATCATTAGATATGGAAACGTTGGGCATTTTGAACCAATTCAAAACAAAAAATGGTGAACCCGACGTGAATCATTAACCAAGCATGACATATTTAACCTAATCCCACTATGTTCTCCCTTATACTCACAAGTATAGCCAATAAAGGTCATTAATTATCATGATATGCTTCTTTGATGGGTTTTATGTTTGTATCTGTAAAAATATTTTACACGTACCACTCAGAACAATCTTCTATCCAATGGCATCATTGAGGAACTCACAACCGTGTGCTTCAAGATACGCAATGAATGGACTTCCTCACCAATGAAGGACCTCGTCACCGAATCAGCATCTTCAATGCTGGGTTTCAGATGCATTGACCCGAGAGTACCACTTGAACAGTACTCTCCCGACGGTGGAGGCATCCATGAATGCCCTCAAATCTGTCAAGACCAGCCAGTCGCCAGCCCAATAGGAGCTGTGAAAGTATAACCAAACAGTTCCTCTTGCCGTATCAAATCATTTTGGTAGTCTATCCCTAGAACGAGACAATGTGTACCTCCCTGATCTTAGGGAGGTGTATGAGGTCGACGCTGAGGACTTCATCCCCACTGAATGGGTGTTCCAATCTATGGCCCCTGTCAGAAGACGTCATCACAGTTACACCGCGATTTAATATCCTCATGCCAAGAAGGATGTCACCTCGAGGATCCAGGCCCACGCTCCCTGAGCTATGTCCCCTCGGACTGCCTGATGAGGGCGGAAAATGTAAAACCATGGACCAGTCATCACCTGCATCCTTGAGGAGGAGCTCCACTACCCAGTCATGGAGATGTATCACGAGCAGACACATATATCTGCCCGCTCCTCCAAATCCCACCATCCAGACATGGTGGCATCATATGAGTATGCACACATCCCCTCTGAGCACCATTAAGCCTATCACTCATACAAGATGAAACCTACCCAGCAGACACCTTTCCCTTCCTAGAGTCGTAAAACCCACCAACCTGACGTGGTGGAAACCCAGTGCCTACAGGACCAGTTCTTAGCATATGATCACAACGCCTACCATCCTGATGTGGTAGCAATTAATAGGTGGGCTAGTCTCCCTACTAGCAAAGGCCACCAACTCGATACAGTGGGAACCTAACATATGAAGGGCCATCTCCCTACAGATGCATGTAAAGTCCACCATCCTGATGTGGCGGCAAAGAGATAGATAAAACAGTATATCCCGGCGCAGGGGCAGATTCGTTCACTTTCCCTGACATGGGATAATTGTCAGTACTCACTGACCACCAGAGGACCGAAGCATGATATGCCTAATCCGATACTAGAATGGGCCTTCATACCCATTCCAGCCAAAGATGTCTCTCTGTATATCTTGGAAATGGTGGAGGAGCAGGTATCGATCTCAGATCATATCTTGCAGACTTTCCAGAATGTAATTGTGTCAGCGGAAATAGTAAGGACTTGGGCCCATGAGCCCGTCTCCCCAATTGAGGTGACTCATCTAAGAGAAGAGATATCCATATCAGAGCATATATGCATCCCTACTTATTCCTAGGAGGGTCATCGGCCATATTTTGCGATTTAAGGGCAACTGAATCAAGCAGCTTCACTCATTCCAACTGGGGGACACCCGTCCATCATGGTGGATTCTCCAGAGTAGGCATATATCCCTACTAAAAGTCAAGATGTTTGTCGATATATCATGGAAACATAACGGGAACCAATTAGAAAGGGACCCAGAGGTGAAGGCCATTATCAACAGGAGACGGTCCCCGCTGCCCGCAAAAAATTGCCCCGAACAAGCCGAAGGAAGCCGGAAAATAAAGAGCGGTTTCATGACTCCACTCTACTAGAATCTGGGGTTCCCAATACTGCTAAACACATATCGAAGGCTCCAAACCCTTTCCACACATTACCATATTATTGGAGTGGCAGTAGCAGTTGTGAAGGTCCTCCCCGTAATATCACTACCAGTAGCTCTGACGGTCCTCCCCAGAGCACCCATGGGGGCCTCCCCCATAAGCATATAATGAAAAATCTCAAGAGATTATCTTTTGATGCTAGTCGTTGTACCCCTCCATGTGACCAGAAGATCGAGCAGCAAAAAAGTCCCTCCACTTGCTGCGGTCCACCCTAAAGGTCCTCCCCAGGGTATACTCTACAAACCCTCTTCGTGTAGTGGGACCACATATTATGATAGTATTCCTCACTATCATAGTCGCAACTATGAAGGTCCTCCCCGCATTGATGTATCATCACAACAAGAAGGCCCTCCACTTGTTATGGCCTACCATGAAGGTCCTTTGTCAGGGTGACATTGCAATGATACTCCATGCAGCTAGGAATCAGATCACGGTTGTAGTCCTCACCACTCTGATAACGGAGGTCCTCCCCATAGAGACGTCATGCAACGAGAAGGCCCTACCCTCGTTGCAGTACATTCTCAAGGCCCTCCCCAGGGTGTGCCCTATATACATTCTCCGTTCGGCAGCTGTGATGGTAGTCCTCGCCATTATGGGAGCTGTGATGGTATTCCTCGTCATTACGACAACTGTGATGGTAGTCCTCGCCATTATGGCAGCTGTGATGGTAGTCTTTGCCACCATGGCTGCCATTGTGAAGGTCCATCCTGCAATGGACCCAAGCAACAAGAAGGAACTCCCCTTGCCACAGTGTGTTCTGAAGGTCCTCCCCAAGATACACATCGTACGTCAAACCATTATGGTCATCCTCACCATGATGGAGGATGTTGCGACGGCCCACCCCAGTACAACGCTACACAGCCAGAAGGTCCTCCCCATACTATGACAGGCCTTGGAGGTCCTCCCCAGGGTATGCACTTCCATAGTCCTCTATGTAGTGAGGCTTCCAGCTATAATGGTAGCCCTCACCATTGCGACATGGATAGAAAAGGACCTCCCCACCTAGACGTTGATCAACAAGAAGGCCCACCCCTCATTGCGGTACATTCTGAAGGCCCTCCCCAGGGAGTACCCCACAGGTTATCTCCCTGCGGCAACTGTGATGGTAGACCTTGCCATCATGGTCGCCTTTGCGAAGGTCCTCCCTGCAGTGACATATCATATAGATAAGAAGGTCCTCCCCCTAATGAATCAAGCATAGAAAAGCCCTCAAATGTCGAGGCACTCAGAAGGACGGGATCAAGCATGTCAGATTCCCAGATAGTCTCCAACGGCGCCCTTCTTCAATCAGGAGATGGTCCGGGGCCATATTTATCTTCTGAACCACCTCTGAATCTCCCACATGACGATTCAATACATACCGTCCCCAATGCCTCCGACCACACTATCGGTGAGAGCCTCAGTTGGACCGACCAGGTAGAGGAATCACTAGCATTGGAGTATGCCGACATGTTGCACCTGAGGAAATGACTGGCTATAGATGATATACTAGTTCTGTTTTGTACCACGACAACCTCTCAATTCGACATTGTTTCCGACACTTTCTTCCGGGGCGCGCGTGCGCATTCCGCTCCGTCCGCGGAGGAGGACGCGCGTCGCTTTTGTTGACCCGCATTCCCGCTTTCCAAAGGCGGGTGGCATTCGCTCCTTATTCAGGGACGTCTGCTCCTTGATCGAAACGGGATGATGGGATGTCGGTTCTTCCTCCTACGGATTCCTCCTCAGAACTTGTCACCTAGTCCGGGTCTCCCTCATAGATTTAATACGTAGTTCGTGAAACTCTTCCCAGTGCCATGTTTCCATGGACGCCGGATAATTACACTGCTTCTGTCGGGACATTCCAAGGGGTCTAGTCAGGGCAGAAACCTTCAGTCAGGGGAGTAGTCATGTTGATGCATCAGTAGCGTGTCTGGATGCTGGGGTACCTGGCATGTCTGTCTGTTATTCTTGGTCACAAGGCTTCTCGAGGGCGTGGAAGCCTGAGGCATCCCACATCGAACGCGGGGAATTATATGTCATAGACACATATCTGAGGTTTTCCTCAGCTTCCCGTGCTCAAAACAGGGTATGCCGAAATTTTAACGTCCAGCGGAGACGGATCAACCCAACCCGAGAATTAGCTAGGATAGATCAGATTGAGGGATCCTCCTTGAAGGGATGTCGATACCGGGGCCAACCCATGGATGGCTGCGAAGAAGAGCGTACCGACATGGCCTCACCGGGATAAGACGGTCCGGGTGAGAATCGGGACGGGTGATAGGTTGATGAATGGAGTGGAGGGAGAGTAAAATGGGACCATCGCAGGGGCGACAGTGAATTTGGGATTGAGCCTGGACGAGGCTTCCTACGTATCCCCGTGACAGGGAATCAAAGTCCGCGTAGTTCAGGATGATGCCGATAAACCGACGTGAAGGTGGACCTTGGCCCGATGAGCATCGTCAGCATAGCGACGTGAAAGTAGACCCGTGGGTCCACTAGTGGTGGGCTTGAACCTTGGAAAGGCTTCCTACGTACCATGCCTTGACATGGATCAAAGTCCTCGTAGTTCAGGTTGATGGAATATAGTTTAACGTCATGCCGGATGATAGTGAACCCTGACGTGAATAAACGACGGGCGGTGGGTGTCGGCGGATCGACGTATGTGAGGGACCTTAGTCCGATGGGAGTTGGGCTTGAACCTCGGGGAGGCTTCCTACGTACCATGCCTTGACATGAATCAAATTCCTCGTAGTTCGGATTGGGGAATTCAGTTTACCGTCATGCGGGATGGGGGTGAACCAACGTGAATAAGGTCGGAACGACCGGATGGTGGGTTTGAACCTCGTAGAGACTTCCTACGTACCAGGCCTTGACATGGATCAAAGACCTCGTAGTTCGGGTTTGTCACAACAGCTTCCCATCGGACTGGTATTGCAGTTTAACGTCGTGCTGGACGTAGATAGAACACGACGTGAATTGGATGATGGGTGGGCTTCAACCTCATGGAGGCTTCCTACGTACCACGCCTTGACATGGATCAAAGACCTCGTAGTTCATATGGATGTTGGGTGTGCAGTTTAACGTCATGCGAGACAAGAGGGGATGCAGTTTAACGTCATGCGGGACGAGGCGTGCAGTTTAACGTCATGCTAGACGGGGGCGAAACTCGACGTGAATGAACGACCGAGCAATGTGGCTTGAACCTCATGGAGGCTTCCTACGTACCATGCCTTGACATTGATCAATGACCTCGTAGTTCAAATGGGATGAGTCGCAAAGGCTTTCCATTGGACCGGAATGCAGTTTAACGTCATGCTAGATGTGAATGAGACCTAACATGAGTAAATGACGGGTGGGCTTGAACCTCATGGAGGCTTCCTACGTACCATGCCTTGACATGGATGAAAGTCCTCGTAGTTCATATGGATGATGGGTCGCAATGGCTTACCACTGGACCGGAATGAGACCCGACGTGAATAGACGGAGGGTGGGCTTGAACCTCATGGAGGCTTCCTACGTACCATGCCTTGACATGGATCAAAGTCCTCGTAGTTCAAATGGATGAGTCACAACGGCTTGTCGTCGGACCGGGATGCAGTTTAATGTCATGCTGGACAGGGATGAGACCCGACGTGAATAAATGACAGGTGGGCTTGAACCTCGTGGAGGCTTCCTACGTACCATGCCTTGACATGGATCAAAGTCCTCGTAGTTCTCTAGGTGGGGGGTAAGGGTCGGTGCTCACTCTAAGCCCACGTGAGTCATGCTTGGTGTGAGAAACAAGAGGTTGCAAGGACCTGACGATCACGTCGCGAAGGATGCGTCCGTGAGAAGCGAAGAGGGGATTACGCGTTAGGCGGGCCATGGTGCTGGGACTTACTCCAGGATGGAGGCCCATGGTGCAACAAAGGGAGGGAAAGATGGACCTTGGTCCAATGATGGGAGGTGCCTCGTTCCCTATCATGCCCTCCACTAAACTTGGTAGTGGGGAAGTACGGAGATGCAGAGGTGCAGCCATCTGTTGGGGAACTAGGGTCGCCCTTCTCCTACAAACATACGCCACTCCCATAAGGAGGATATCATCCCTTGTGGATGGGTGATTCCATTCCCGTGGAGACGAGTGGTGTAATGAGTGTTCGAGCTGGGGGGACCCTTCGTGAGGGAGATGAGGTTGGGTCACAGTTTAACGTCATGTGTTGAGGATGTGGTGCTTGGCAGTTTAACATCCTGCAGCTCGGACGAGGAGGGTTCACTCCACACCCCTAGGACTAACATAACTGGTACCCTCTGGTCCTTGGGGAAGGGAAGGTACCAGTAAGGCCATGGTTAAGGGGGGTTGTGGAACGAACCATCGAGGGGTCCACGTTAGCGTGGCTATGCAAAGAAGCAATAGTCGTTAGCGTGCCTATGCGAAGAAGCATTATGCGAAGTAATGCTACAGGTGGTATTGTCCATGGGACTTTGAAATCACATCGTTCAAACCTGGAGGGTCGCACGGGATAAGGAATCGCTAAGCAAAGGAGTGTGCTTCGCGGAGTGGAGTGCCTTGGCCGTAGCATGGGGCATAGGTGTGAGTGGAAGGTGCTTCGTGAAATGGAATAGTTCTCGCGGAGCACTGCCTCACGAAGAAGGGGTGTCTCGCGAAGCAGGGTCCTATGAAGCAGTGTGCTTCGTGATGTGAAGTGATCCTGCCATAGCATAGGGATCACTAGCATGGGTTGGGTGTTTCGCGAAGCATAAGTGCTCCGCAGCTGCCCGGGATCCCTTGGGAATCCCCTTCCTTCGCGAATGCCCTTGAGCTTTGCGAAGGGCATCCCTCTCGGAAGAGGGGCTCAAAACGAGACAAGGGAGAGGCGTCTCGCGAAGTAGAAGTACCTCGCGAAGCTCATCATTCCCGGGGCAAAGAGTGCTTCGCGATTTCGGAGAGGAGTAGCCGAAAGGTCGGATTGTCCATCTTTGGGACTCAGGGGGAGTCCAGTATTTATATGGAAGGGGCATCGCGAAGTATAACTCGCGTGCCGTCTTCGGTGCTTCGCGGTGCGCTCGCGAACATCAACGTCGTCCGCGGAGCATTAACGCCTCTCGAGCTTCGCGGCGGCTCGCGAACGTCAATTGCGTTCGCGGAGAATTACCGCCTCTGGAGCTTCGCGGCGGGTCGCGAACATCAAATGCGTTGGCGGAGCATTACCGCCTCCGGAGCTTCGCGGCGGCTCACGAACGTCAAATGCGTTCGTGGAGCATTACCGCCTTCGGAGCTTCGCGGCGGCTCGCGAATGTCAAATGCGTTCGCGGAGCATTACTGCCTCCTGAGCTTCATGAGGCCGCCATGGTCAGGGCGCTTCGCGGCGGGGCTTCACGTGGGTGCTTTGTGGCGGTGCTTCGCGAGGCAGCGCGCCAGCCTTCTTTTTCGTTCCTTTCTTTCGGGCCATATTTTTGGCGCCAACAAATTCCCCCCTCAGACTTGGAGCCGCGGAGGGTGAAGGGTCGAAGTCTGAGGGAAAATCTCCAAAATTGTCGGCGGTTCGCGAAGCGGCTTCGCGAAGGGGGCCCGCGGTGCTAACCGGGGCCACAGATCCGGACGCGCCGCGATGCTCTGTGCGGGTGAGGCGCGCCGTGATGCTCTGGGGTCGCCGCCTATAAATAGGGGGGCTGACCTCTTTTTTCTTCACGTGAGTTCCTTGTCTTTTTGCGCTCTTGACTTCGCGAAGCTCCGTGTACTCCGCGACAGCCCTCCGCGAATCGAGCTTCGCGGTGAACCGCGGGTCTCCGACTCCGCGTCCGCGCCAAGCGAACCTCTGCTTGTCGGCATTGGCCAGACTTCGCGGCTTGGTCTCATGACCGATCTTCGCGATCTGGATTCGTGATTCATCTTCACGATCGAGCTTCGCGATCCAGCAGAAAAAATTCTTTTCTGAGGGCCAGAGTTAAAATGGCCCATCAAAAGGCTGTATTGGGGGTCCTTGCAGATGCTGCTCGTCGAGATGAGATGGCCAACTGTCCAGGCTTGGGGGAGATGATCCGAAGCCACTCGGACCACACTTCTTTGATGGATCTGCTATCGGAGGGTCAGAAGGATTACCCACAATGCAAGAAACTGCCATTGTATGGCTTTGGGCTGAGGGATGACGTCTTCATCCCTGAGGCGAGTAGGGACGAACTAGCTTGCTGGTTCAGGAGCACACCGTGCCAGCACTAATGGTTCAGGGCGGCTGATGGTCATGCGCGGGAGGACTTCATACCCATTACCGCTGACTGTCTCTACAACCATGTGAACGACATTGACGGGAAGCCACTGCAGCCGGAGACTTCTCCTCCCCTCTATCGTACCATGCTGAAGGCGGCTTTGCAGGATTCGAAGAAGGGATGGTCCGATGAGTGGGACCTGTGCCAGGGTGGCAACTTTACTGATGACTGGGCCTGGGCCTACCGGGTAGGCACCTCATACGAGGAGTTTGGGGCCGAGCTGAGGAGAGTGGGGTTGTATGAGGCGGCATGGGCCTCCCAATTCCACATTTACCAACCGAAGCAGCTAATGCCGGAGTTGCTGAGTAGATGGTCATCTAGGACCAACACTTTTCACCTGCATCATGGGGAGGTGGGCATCAGCCTGTGGGATGTCCACCAGATTTCTAAGGTCCCAATCTTGGGGGCCATGTATGACGAATTCCTCCCCGTCGTCAGCGTGTGGGGGGATGCGGAGCAAAGGCCGCGACTAGCGTCGGAACTGATGGCACTTGTCCCTGGAGAGGACAAGGAGGCAGTGAGGGATGTCCATTTCAGGAGATGGTTCAAATGCTTCTTGAATTTCCCAGAGGATCGAGAGTTCCCTCCAAGTCCTCGAACTTGTCCGAGGGCGGCCCAACGGGGCAAGGGGCACTCGTATTGGCGGGTCTTGGAGGACAGCCAATGGAAGACTTGGGGTTTCAGTGTCAGCACTGAACAACAGCCGATAGTCAGGCTGGCGGCGTTCATCGCGGCTCTCATCTGTGGCTGGATCCTACCGGTGAGAGATACAAGTATGGGGGTACGACCCAGCTCGTTTATCATGGCGTCGATGTTGGCCATGGGGCAGCGGATCAACCTGGGGATCCCAATGCTCATCAAACTGTACAGAATGCTGCGGCATATTAGTGAGGGAAAGAAGCCGCCAAGGATATGTGGGCCCTTCCACCTCCTGTATGGGTGGATCGTAGCGCATATCAGGGGGATTTACGAGTATCCAAACCCCATTTCGCCGCTGGGATCGAACTTCCGCCCCTCCATCCTGAACGCGGTTGGGAGCTTCCCGTTCAAACTGGCCATTCCGATGGTGCTGAATCGGGTGTAGAGGGCGGATGAGTTCAATTTCCACCCCTTCCCGTTGCCGATGGGGATGCTTACTGATGATGGACGGGGAATGGAAGAGCATCGGGCTTAACTCCTGGCCTTCCGAGGTGGAGTTTTGGTGGCACAAATAGATTGTGAGCCGCTCTGTGAACCGTACACCCCGCATCAGTTTGCGAGGCAGTTCCAGTGCCTCCAGTGGCTGACCCCGCAGGTCTACTGGGAGGTGTGTCACGAGGAGAACCCATGTGTGATGAGGCAGCTGTGGCTCATGTTCACACAAGAAGATGGGAAGATGCGGATTGCATTGCCTCCATCCACCGCCGCTTTCGGATTGGTGAAGGAGTACGCCATCAGTTGGGAGGCCGCTTAACCAGGGGAGATGCTAAAGCAACCAATGATCCGGGTTGGTGACGGTGGGCCTCCTCTATCTCAAGGTCGGGGTCAGAGGGTAGCTAGGGCCGCTCGCGGTAGCGGGGCTGCCATGGCGGCGAGACCCGCACCGGCTGAGGGTATGGCATCAGCAGTGGATCCGGTGATTCCGGGAGAACAGGGTCATCTGGAGGGGCGGCAACCGAGGGGATTTCGTAGGATATCTACTCAGGCTCCGGGGAAGCGCCTGCATCACATTGACATGGCAGAGGATGCTGTCCTCCCGGAAGCTTGGGACATTTGGGATGTCAATCGGCATTTCCTCAGCCCAACCAAGATATGGGCACACTTGAATCGCCTCGGGATGCAATTTCTGGGCATAGGCCCAGTTCGGTCTAGATTCATGGCATATCCGGCGGAGGCATAACATTACCTGGAAGAGCTGGAGGATTACGTCCCCTCCAATGGTGTCCCTCGCCCAATGACAGACCGGGTGAGGGTACTGTTGAATCAGACGGTCCCCCCACAGTTATCGGCCGCCGATCTGATGGAGCGCTTCCCCTTGCCGGAGGAATCAGAGGACTCCTCTCAGGAGGATGAGGCTAGAGGAGGGAGCCCGCTGGAGGAGGGCGAGGTCAGAGACCGAGGCTCAAAATCCGACGATTTCGCGGAGGCTCTCGAGGTAGCATTCTGAAATTCTCTCCTTACGATCTGTTCTTGGGTCCCTATGGACTTCTCAACATTGTTTGAGCCATGCAGGAGGAACTTGTTTGTAGGCCTCGTTATCGCTCCTTGGCGGGTGATGATGCGGGACCTTCAGAACCCGCGCCTATGGCTGCGTCCAGTTCCGCGTCTAGTGGGACCTGGGCGCCCAAGGTGGGTCCTCCAGAATCTCCAGACCTTCCAAAAGTATATGGGGGGCCTCGTCTTGGGGTCCCTTCAGTACGGGCTCAAGAGCAGTGCTCGGAGGTCGATCTCCGTAAGTCTCCTCCACCGGTCTCCTCGTTGTCACATGTAGACCATGCCAACTAACGTTTATGTCCCTCTTTGTTGTACAGTTCTTCGACTAGTGTGGGCTGCTGTGGCAAGACTGGTCGGGATGTCTAGTGGCGTCCCTCCTAGGGGCATGCCAGTAATGGTGGTGATAGTCCCGCCATCTTCTCAAGCTGCGACGCACATCATTACTGGCGGGACCACCAGTAGGGCCGTACCCGAAATCATTGAGGTGGACTCTGAGGAAGAGGATCAACCGGTCGGTCCCAGTTCTGTCGCGCCCGCTTCTGCGACAGGTGTCGTACTGGATTCAACACCGGATTTTGATCCTGCTGAGGATTTCCTACGGGCGTATCCCGTGTACGAGCTTGCCAATCACGTAGACTGGGACGAAACGTCCTCCGATGAGGAAGACAGCAGCATAGTCTGCCACCGGTCGTGGAAGCTGATCGCGCGCTTTATCAAGGACACTCCCCAAGCACAATGGCTGGCCGAAATGGATAGGCTTCGCTAGCGGTTGTGAACTGTGCGTTGGGGGAGTGGATTCCCAACGTCCTTATGCACTCATCCGAGATCTTATGGATGAGAAGATCCGGATCGTGGGCTCAGCGTGGGCTGGCAGCGGAGGAAAGCAAAAAGCATTAAGAAGCTCCAGGAGGCTGAAGGTGAGGTTCAACAGATGAAGACCCGGGCAGTCGAGTTTTCAGCCTCTCTTGATGCACAATCTGAGCTGGTCTCACTGTTGAAGGCTTAGCTGGCAGAGGCAGAAGAGCATATGAGGCAGACCTCTGGAAAGATGGCCGCTGTTCAAGCTGACGTAGAGAGGGCCAAATCCAAGACTGACGAACTGTGCCCTGCCGCTGCTGAGGAGGAGCGGGAGCTAGTTCAGCGGCAGCAAGCCTTGGATGCCGCAAGTCAACGGGTGGCGGAGCTGCAACACTCTTTTGACGGGGTAAACCCGTCCATGGGGGAAGTCGACCCCCGAGTATTGTAACAAACCCAAAACCCTTTATTGGTAATTTTGTGCTTCCAAATTCTACCTTTGTTTTGAATGCCGTAGCACGCACGATTTCCACTATCGAATTTCCTTGTTACATCCCTACAATGTTTGCGGGACGTTCGACGACAATTCCCCAAGCCCACATGGGTCGAGCCCGATGTCCGGGATTCGGATTACCAGTCTGGATTTCTGAGAGACGGGAGAGGCTTAATGGGAGAAGGAACTTTCAGGATAGCCGAATTACCGTTTCTTCAACGTGCTCTTATGCACGAATGGGGCAACTCCAGGGGCGCTGAAATCGGTCCAAACAGATGAAAATGGGAAGTGTGAATCACGATACCCATGATTCAGAACACTGTGGGGATGGCGTGACAATAAGGGACAACCGTTAACCTTGGAGGAGAAGCGGTACCCTTACTGCATTAGCCTGTAATGGGGACAACAAATGAGGGTCGACCGTTGTCCATGTTCGAAACACGGGACAATGTCACAAATGTTGTTGATCAATCATTCGGGACATTAGCCCAAGACAGTTGGCGGACCATAGGTCAAAAATCCATACTGTTAGGGGGTCCTTCCAGACATGACTCGTCTTCCTGAACATTGGCCCAGGATGGTAGGTAAGCCGATGTGGCATGAGACCAGGCCGTTAGGGGGTTCCTTCAGACATGAAAGGGGACGAAGGTCCGATTAAGGGGTACGCAAAGCGTGTAATACAAAGTTATGGTTTGTCCGAACAGAATCCAACACTTAGGTAGTTACACCACCGTGGTGGGAGTACGCCATATGGGCGCATTGGTTTGATCATGGATCATTCCTTCTTTGGGACAGGGACTCTCTGGCAAGGGGATCTGTCACTTCCCAGTGGGATCTTGGGGCATCCTGAACTTGTTCAGGGTAGAGCCGCAGTTTATTGTCATGCGTTGAGGACACATAGACTACTGTAGTTTAACGTCATACGATAGGACATGGAATAAAAGGGAAGGAAGCATGTGGCGCGGTAGATATAAAACCGACGTGAATGTGGACTTGGAGTCCAAATCACACCACATACCCCCAGAGGAAACTCTTCAGGTCGAGGGACCAAGAGTGAGGATTGGGCTGGGCCCGAAGCAGAGTGGTCAGGTGTTCCTACGTACCCCATGAGGATGGGAATCAAGCCATACGTAGTTCTGAAAGAGCATTTTAACGTCATGAAGGACGATGAGAAGCCTGACCGTGTTGGTACACATCCCGCCAAAACTACTAAGCCCACGTGAGTCGTGCTCAGTGTGTGAAACAAGCAGTAGTGGTGGGAATTTCCTGTCACAGAGAGGGGAAGGTTAGGGCAAAGGGACGCTCGTTGAATACCGGCCCAATGACACTAACACGATCATTTAGCGCACCTAGATGCGTGAAGAGAAAGACCCGAGTATGATGGAATTCCACTTGAACATGAGGAATTGGAAATGTGTGAATCATGGTGCTCGAGATTCAGATCACGATAATGGCGGCGTGACGACGGAGGATAACTGCTGACCATGTTCGCAACACAGCATCCTGTCACGTTAGCCTAGAATGGGGACAGACCAATGAGCATCGACCGCTGACCGTATTCGCAATGTGGGATTTTATCAAGTTGTTGTCCAATATCCGTAGGGACGTTGGCCCAAAACAATTTAAGGGCCCTTAGGTCCAGCATTCATGGAGAGCCCTTGAGCCTAGTATCCATGTCGTCCGAGGGTCCTTTTGGATATGGAAGAGGATGAGGATCCAAATAGCGAGCTCACGAAGCTTGGTCCTGGGATGAGGGGAATGTCCCTGTGAAAATCCCACACTTCGGGCTCTTTGTCAAAACACATCTGAATACGGCAACGAAACGTATTAGAGAGAGGGAGCAGATTCCTTTCCCTTGGGGGATCTTAGTTTAGGGTCGTAGAATTTGGACCATGGGTGAGAGGAAACATAAGAGGCAAATGGTGGAGTAACTCAAACACCTGGCGTGAACGGGAATAGGAGGTGTGTATGGCGCGGTGAAAAAACCGACGTGAATGAGGTCACAACCCCATATCACACCGCGCAACATCCTTGGGAGAGGTTTTTTTGGTCAAGGGACCGAAAGCGAAAGTTAGGCTGGGCCCGCGGGGAAGTGCCCGGGCGCTCCTACGTATCTCATGAGGATGAGAATCAAGCCTCACGTAGTTCTTGTTGGACCATAGACCATAAATGGGTAGAAGGAGCAGGGGACGCATGGCACCAAGACCCGACGTGGAGGAGGACCTAAGCCATACTTACCATGCGTTCTCTGGGGAAATGCTCGAGTCGAGGGACCGAACACAGAGGTTAGGCTGGGCCCGTGGGGAAGCACCCGGGCGCTCCTACGTATCCCATAAGGATGAGAATCAATCCATACGTAGTTCTGATAGGTGACATGGTAGGATACCAGTGCCCGGGGAAAAGGGGAGTGCGGGTGTGGCCCTTTCACTAAAAGAAGTGGAATTTGATGTATCTTGTTTGTTCTTTAAGGTGAATGGTTTTTTTTTTGTGAAGCGACAGGCCTAGAATAGTAGGCTGTGATGTCACCACAAGGATCAAGCCATGATGGGCGTTGAGAAATGGCATGGCACATGACCATTACCCAACGTGATGTCCTCTACAACAAGGTCACCACAATGCAGTGCCATTTTTCGTCGTGCGGCCAGGACGATAATGTCACAGTTTAGGGTCGTATGATAGGACCAAGTATGCATTTTATCGTCATGCAGCGCAAACGTAGTAGAGACGATGCTAGGCGGGAAATGTGCGCAGTGTTATAAAACACAATAGATGGAGACATGATCCCACATCATATTGTACGCCATCCGGAGGGGGAAACCTTAGGATGAGGGGCCTATATAGAGGTAAGAGGTGAAACCGGGGGAGAGACTGGCTTCCTGAATGGGTTGTACCCGGATACAGGGCATCTGGGTTGTCCTACGTATCCCATGAGGATGGTAATCAAGTTGAACGTAGTCCCGAATGGATCTTAGTTTATGGTCTTAGAGCTCGGACCATGGGAGCCCCGAAGGACGCCATATTGCAGCTTTGTCCCCCTGACATGCAAAGGTGCTCTGAGGGATAGCGCCAAAAGTGTCGAGATTCCACCTGGACATGATGGGGTGGAAAATGATGTGAATCATGCAACCAACATTAAAGGACTGAAGGGGCTGGTGTGACGACAGAGGATTACTGCTGACCATGTTCGCAACACAGCATCCTGTCGCGTTAGCCTGAAATGGGGACAAACAAATGAGCATCGACCGCTGACCATATTCGCAACGTGGGATTTTATCGATTTTTTGTCCAAAACCCTCAGGGGCGTTGGCCTGTAACGGTAGGAGAGCCCTTGGGCATTGTATCCATGCCATTCTTGGGGACCCCTCTAGGTGTGAAAGGTGATGGAATCCCGAATGGAGGGGAACACGAAGCTTGATAAGTGGAAGGAAATTGATCAAGTTGAATCTGACACTCTTGGTCCTAGACTAGAGTACTCTTAATACATGGGTGAACCACTGCAAGGAGTCAAGGGACTCAACCTTGAGGGTGATCGAGAGATGGAAGATTCCTAGGGGAAGGGGGCACGGTGCCCAAAACCTTGTATCATACCTACACATCCCCCTCCTGGAGAGGGGTAGACCAAGTGGCCTAGGTGACAGGGAGATCAGGAGATCACTAAGAGGTAGGGCTGGACCCAAATCTTAGACATTCAGGTGGTCCTACGTATCCCATGAAGATGGGAATCAAGCCACACGTAGTTCTGAAGGGTGAATTTTAATGTCGTGCAGGACAAGGAATAGGAGGGATAACTCTCATAACGGGGTGCGCGTGGTGCAGCTATTGCAAACCTGACATGAATGAGGACGTGGTCCTACACTACGCCACACGGTCCCGTGGTCGGGGTCCTGAAGGTAGGACCAGAGAGGTGAACTTTCTGAACTCAAGATGGACCCAAAGACAAGGGGTCTTGAACATAGTTCCAGATGAGAATCTTAGTTTATGGTCTTAGGGCTCGGACCGTGGATGGTGACATCTCCTGAGTAAGCACAGATGTCAACCAAATCCCTAAGCCCACGTGAGATAAACTCGGTGTGGGAAACAACGGGGGAAGATCCTTATCTCAATACTTAGGGCGTCCTTCAAAGGGGAGTCAGAAGAGAGTTCTGAAGGACACTTTTGATGTAGCTTGTTCCCCCAACGCGCAGACGTGCACGGAGGAAAAGTACCAAGAGTTCCGAGACTCTACTTGGACATGATGAAGTGATGAAGGGTGTGAATCGTGTACCCGGCATTTGGGCTTAATGAGTTGGCGTGGCGATAGAGGAAAACTGTTAACCATGGTGGAAACACAGCATCCATATCGCGTTATCCTGAGGTGGGAACAACAAACGAGCATCGACCGCTGACCATATTCGCAACGCGGGATTTTATCGATTTGTTGTCCGAAACCCTCGCGGGCATTGGCCCATTAACGGTAGGAGAGCCCTTGGGCGTAGTATCCAGGCCGTTATTGGGGGTCCCTCTGGGTGTGAAAGATGATGAAAGCCCTGATGCGGGGATACACAAAGCCTGGAAGGCGGGTGCGGACGTGTCCAAATAAAGCTTGACATTCCAGGTAATAAACCAGAGTACTCTTAAGCACATTGGTGAACCGCCGAAAAAGGGATCGACGAAACAGATCAGTAGGGGGGGAAACATGGCATGGTCATTACGAGGCCGTTGTGAATGAGGACATAATCCCACACCACACCATATAATCCTCTCATAGAGGAAGGATAGGCCAAGGGGCCAGGATGGGATGAGGACTCCCGAGAGATGGGGCTGGACCCGAATCTTGGACATTCAGGTGGTCCTACGTATCCCATGAGGATGGGAATCAAGCCACACGTAGTTCTCTATATGTAGATTAACGTCATACTGGACGAGAAGGGGAGCAATATACCCCTAGAAAAGGGAGGTGTGTGGTATGTCGAAGAAGCCGACGTGAAGGAGGACGTAGTCCCACACCACACCGTACACTCCTATAAGAGAGGACCTGGGTCATGGCTCGGAAAGGCCAAGGGGCATGATGGTTAGGCATTGGTCAGGAAGGCCTGACCTACTTGTAGTTGAACGTCTTGCAATGAGGACGAGGGTCGGGGACCTGAGGAGGCCAAGGGGCCTGAGGCTGGGCCTCGTAAAGGGAGGGCATACGGCATGGTACATGATCCTGACGTGAATGAGGACATAGTCCCACATCACACTGTACACCATGGGTAAGAGGGGACCTGGGCCGTGGCCTAGAAAGGCCAAGGGGCATAAGGTCAGGCATCAGTCAGGAAGGCCTGACTGGTTTGCAGTTTAACGTCTTACATGAGGACGAGAGTTGGGGACCTGAGAATGCCAAGGGGCCTGAGGCTGGGCCTCGTAAAGGGAGGGCGTACGGCATGGTACATGATCCCGACGTGAATGAGGACATAGTCCCACATCACACCGTACACCCATATGAGGAATCGGGGCCGTGGGCCCGATCGCTAGCACCACCTGGGGGATGTTTGTCACCTCGGTATGGGGCAGAATGAATCACTGTACTCGATGTCTGGGACATCTCGGGGTGGACCCGAAGATCCAGGACACTGTTGACCATGTTCAAAACACAACGTTCCTATGGTGACCCGTATGGGAGAAACAAATGAGCGTCGACCGCTGACCAAATTCGCAACGCGGGACTTGTATCAGCTTGTTGCTTGAAAACCCTCGGGGGTGTTGGCCCGTATCGGTAGGAGAGCCCTTGGGCATTGTATCCAGGCCGTTCATGGGGGTCCCTTTGGGTGTGAAAAATGATGGAATCCCAGTAAAGGAGTGGGTGAAGCATAGCTGTATCCATCCACGAAATAGGCAAACATCTCTAGGGGGGATGTGTAGCCGGTTTGAGGCTTGCTCGATGTGAGTTGGGGAAAAAGTGTGCACCCTACCATGTCTTGACCTGAGGGGCAGGTTTTGGATTTTGGGCTGGGCCAACGGACGAAATGTCCGGGCATTCCGACGTATCTCATGAGGATCAGAATCAAGCCATACGTTGTTCTTGAAGGCCATGCAGTTTAGTTTCATGCGGTGAGGATGTGGGAGGATAGAAGAACGAGAGTGGGCACATGGTGTGACCCTTACAATCCTTGTGCGAGAAGGGTTGCATGAGCGGGGCCAAGAAAGCCTACTCCCTACTACAAAAAGATCCTCCAAGAAAACTATTCCAAGGGGGAATAGTGAAAGGGAAAAGCTTGGAGCTGGGCTCAAGACGAGACGACCGAGCGTTCTTACGTATCTCATAAGGATGAGAATCAAGCCATACGTAGTTCTAGAAATGCAGTTTAACGTCATGCGGGATGATATGAAGCATCTCATTTGGGGATATGTATGGTAAGACGAGGAATCCAAAGTGAATGAGGACGTAGTCCTACACCATACCGTACAATCCCGCAAGAGAATAGATCAGGGAAAACCAGGGGGCCTGAGGCCGGGCCTCGGTCAGGGAGACCTGGCCAGCTTACTGTTTAACGTCTCGCGGTGAAGACGGGGCTGGGGGCCCGAGGAGGCCAAGGGGCCTAAGGCTGAGCCTCGGTCAAGAAGGCATGACCGGCTTGCAGTTTAACGTCTTGCATGATAAAGATGCAGTTTATGGTTGTGCATGAATTTATAGTTTAGAGTCATGTTTGACCATAACGTACAGTTTAAGGTCGTGCGGGACCATTTCACAGTTTATCGTCTTGCAGGACGAAGATGCAGTTTAAGGTCGTGCGGGACCATTTTGCAGTTTAAGGTCGTGCAGGACGAAGATGCAGTTTAAGGTCGTGCGGGACCATCTCGCAGTTGAGGGTCGTGCTGGACCTTTTTTCCCTAGGCAAAGTATCGTTTGAGGAATTTGGCATTGGTGGGAGGAGTTGTACGCTCTTCATCTGTGGTCACCAAGGAGTATGCTCCATTGGGGTAAACCTTATGGATGATATAAGGCCCTTCCAATTTGGGTTCTAATTTGGGCGATTTCCTACAGGGAATCATTGGTGCTCGAAGGGGCAGTACCAGGTCTCCCTGTAGAAAAGAGCGAAGACGAACCTTCTTGTCAAAGGCTCACGCTATCTTGTCTTGATGCCTTTCCAGATTTTGCAGGGCACAAAGCCGGTTATCATCCATTGCTTCTAATTCAGTTAGACGGATCTCGGCTACCTCATCTGATGTCTGATGATCATAAACTACAGTACGTAGCGACGGCAGCAGGATCTCAATGGGTAGGACGACCTTAGCTCCATACACCAGGTAATATGGGGTCACCTGGGTAGAGTTGCGAGTCGTCGTCCGATAAGCCCATAGGGCGTTGGGGAGCTTTTCTGGCCAACTTTTCTTGTTTTGACCAACCACCTTCTGCAGAATGTTAGAGAGGGTCTTGTGGAACACCTCGATCTGTCCATTCGCCTGCGCGTGGTAGCGGGAAGTATGGTTCGACCGGATGTCGTACTTGGCGTACAATTTCTTTAATTCAGCTGCAAGGAAGTTGGTGTCGTTATCGGTGAGGACGGAGTGAGGGACTCCAAACCAGTGTATAATATTGGAGCTCACAATGTCAACGATGGAATGGGCCTTGACCTCTTTGAGCAGAACTGCTTCTCCCCAGTTGGAGAAGAAATCTGTAGCAGTTAGGATGAACCTACACTGGCGGGCTGTTGCTGGTGGATACAGTACCACTACATCAAGCCCCCATACCGCAAATGGCCAGGAGTACTTGGTGGGGTGGAGGGGCTCCGGCGGCCGATGCAAGAAGTTGGCATGTACTTGGCATGCGTGGCATCTCTTGGCATATCCAATACAATCGTGGATCATAGAGGGCCAAAAGTATCCAAACCTCCAGATTTGATGGGGAAGCTTCGGCCCAGCTTGATGGGTGCCACAGGAACCGGCGTGAACCTCTTGCATAACTTGAGGTATCTCCCCTCCTTGGATGAAACGGAGGAGGACACCATCGAAACATCACTTATAAAGGATCTATTCAAAACGGGGGCCGCTCTGGAGGGTAAATTGCAGCGCGCGGCGTCGAATTCGCTCGCGCTCGGCCCGGTCGTCCGGGAGCTGACCATTTTGGAGATACTCGACAAAAGGTGCTCTCCAGTCGGGGGTGGTTTCAACCACTGCGTCTGACAAACCCGGGACTCCCGATATGGAGGTTCCGGCAGTAAAATGACTTACCCGCAGGCTATCATGGTCCTCTTGGGTGTCGGGGGCAATGACTCTCCGGTGGGCCACATGTATGATCAAATCATCTTGCTCAGGTTCCGCGAGCGACGCGGCTAAGCCAGCCAGGGCGTCTGCTTGGTCGTTCTGCGACTGTGGGACATAGGTAACCTCTGGTCGAGAAGAGAACTGTGCCATTAGGCAGAGGGTGTACTCTAGCAACGGTGCGAGCTTCGGCTTCCTAACGACATAGTCTCCATTAACCTGTTTGATTACCAGATCCGAATCCCCCTTCACATGTAGATGGGGAACATGGATCTCAAGGGCTAGCTCAAGGCCGGTGATGAGAGCTTGGTACTCTGCCTCGTTGTTCGTACAACCTTCTGACAACAGGAACGAGTATGGCAGGACGGATTGCAACGGGGTAATGAAGACAATACCCAGACCCACTCTGTTGAGCTTGGGATCATTGAGCCTCCTACCAGTGGGGCTCCGAGAGGCGCCGTTGAAATGCATTTGCCAACACGAGACAGCATGATCGACTAAGAGGATCGTCTCATCAGGGAAATCCAGGTCTAGGGATTGATCCGCAGAGGATAGATGGGCAGCTAAAAAGTCTGCCAAAGCCTGTCCCTTAATGGCCTTCTGAGGTACAAACCTGATATCAAACTGCTGGAGAATCACTGCCCACCGTGCTATTCAGCCAGTCAGCATGGGACGGTTCAGGATGTACTTTAGTGGGTCTACCCGGGAGACTAATTGCACCTCATGGTGTTGCAGGTAATGTCGCAACTTCTGCATGGAGAAGATGAGCGCAAGGCAGTTGTTTTCTATAGGGGAGTATCTAATCTCCGTATCGAGAAGCATGCGGCTGAGATAGTAGACACTATTCTCAGTACCCTCATTATTCTTCTGGGAAAGCAGCGCACCGAGGGATCTCTCCAGGGTGGTCACGTAAAGGACCAGCGGCTTTCCGGAGAAGGGTGGCATCAAGACCGGAGGTTGGAGCAGATACTGCTTGATTTCCTCGAAGGCGGTCTGACACTCATCATCCCATTCGTAGGCAGCGCCCTTCTTCAGGAGCCGGGAAAAGGTCTTACACTTGTCGGCCAGATTCGCGATGAATCAGTGTATATAGGCTAAGTGGCCTTGAAGGCCTCGAAGATCCCGAATGTTTCTCGGGGGAGGCATATGGCTGATAGCCTTGATCTTCTCCAGGTAAATATCTATACCTCGGTATCTGACAACAAAGCCCAGGAACTTCCCGGAGGTGACCCCGAAGGCACACTTCAGCAGGTTCATCTTCAGGTGACGGGAACGGAGGAAACCGAACACTTTCTCATGGTCTTTGAGATGGTCCTGGCACTGAAATGATTTGACTACGAGGTCATCCACGTAGCATTCCACCAATGTCCCGAGAATCGGCTTGAATATGTGATGCATGGCCCTCTGATAAGTGGAACCTGCATTTTTCAAACCGAATGGCATAACCTGGTAGCAAAAGGTACCTTGGGGAGCCCTGAAGGCAGTGAACTCCTCATCTTCGGGGGCCATCCGGATCTGGTTATACATGGAATACCCATCCATGAAAGAGAGGTCTTGGAACCCGGCCGTGGCGTCAATCAAAAACTCCGTCACCGGGAGTGGGAAGTCATCCTTTGGGCAGTGGTGATTAAGATCGTGGAAGTCGATGCAGACTCTGATTTTCCCATTCTTCTTCCTGACTGGCACAATGTTGGCAAGCCACTTGGGGTACTCGACCTCCTTGACGAAGTTGGCTTTGATTAGCTTGTCAACTTCGGCCTCAACCATAGCACCATGAGAAGGGTGCATCTTCCTGGGAGGCTGCTTAAACCCACGATGTTTTGCCGGGAGGCCCAGACGGTGAATGAACACCTGGGGATCTAGCCCTGGAATCTCGTTGTAACTCGAAGCAAACACATCACGTTGCTGTTTGAGAAAGTCTACGTACTGCTGCCGCTCCTCGGGGGACATGGCTGCACTGATCAATGTGGGTTTCGGATCTTCCTCACTACCAAGGTTCAATTGTACCATTTCATCAACCGTGGAAGAGACGTCTTCTTCAAAGGTGGGGGGAGCATCCTCTAGGTATTCCTCCCCACCTGTGGGGGGACTTCCCACGATGGGAGATACTTCTGGGCTGTCAAAATCCGAGGGGCAGCTGGTGCAGGCTTGGGCAGCAGTAGTCATCACATTGGGAGACTCGCTTGCCATGGAGACCATAGCAATTAAGGCAGTCGACCCTATCCCATCTGGACTTCGGCCTAAAGGGCCATGTTTTATGATATCAAAGCAGTGGTGACGTGTCGGCCTGGGTTGGTTAATTCCAGCCCGGTGGAAGAGACACGTATGGCGCACCGCCGTCGTCATAAGCTTGACGTCCCGGTACCGTACAGGGGTATGAGGTTCCGGGATGACTTGAGCCTGGTTGATATAGGAGTATGAGGTGATTTTATGTCGTTTCTTGGACACGAGAACATGCCTTCCTTGCGTACCCAAAACAACAAAACATTTCCCCATGTCGGGGGTCGTGGCCTCCAACCGGTGGATCGGGAGGATGTAGGCATCATCCATGCTTACCCAGGGATCACTTGTGACCGGGGTGGGTTCATCCTCGCTTACTAGGATTTGCTTATCCTTACTTTTTTAATAACCCGCATCCAGATAGCGGTCCTCACAAGAAGCGAAAGGGGATGTGTCTCCTTGGAGCACGCCTACTCGACCGTTGAGCGAGTACTTGAGGCACTGGTGATACGACGAAGGAACCGCCGCATGCAGATGGAGCCATGGCCTACCCATCAATGCGTTATAGGTGGTGTCATGAGAGACAACCATGAATTCGGGGCTGACAATTAAGCCACCGAACTGGGTCTTCAGGCGGATCTTTCCGACTGGGGTCTGCTCTGTCCTATCGTACCCCTGGATTATGAGGTCAGAGGGTGTTAAATCACCTTCAGACAGACCCAGCTTTCGCAATGTCCAGGCCATAATTAGATTGATTTCGGAACCTGTGTCGACGAGGCAACGACGGACTTCCACACCATTGATGTGGCCAGTGATATACAGCGGGCGAATGTGCCCCTGTATAGGAGGGTCCTCATCTTCACCGGAGAACGAGATAACCGCCTGACATTTGGCGTTTTCAATCGTCTCGGTATGGAAGGCTTCTGCAACTGCTACCTCCGTCACAAACTGGAGGGGGCTCCTTAGGGCCTCGGCAAGTGCCTCGCGCATTTCGGATGACAGGAGAAGGGCCTCAAGGATGGAGATCCTCGCCGGAATGCCGACCAGGTGCTTTAGAACATCGTACTTTCGTGCCAAATGCGAACCTCTGCTTACAGGAGGTCGTTCGGCATTTGGAGGCACAGCGGGTTCGGCCGGCTGAACCGGCGATCGGCTAGTACTGGGCACATCTTGCTGCCTAACAGTAGAAGCCTGAAGAGTAGTCGCCGGACTAGAATCGGACAGCGGAGGCTAGCCTGTAGCCGGGCAAGACTGACTGTGATACGAACAAGGAGGATCCCCCCGATCCAGTAGCACGAACGGTGGTGGAGGTAGAGCCGAGGGTGTTGGATGGGTTTGAGCGTGCTGAGATCTGCGCTGAGCATGCTGCCTGGTCTCAAGTAGCGTGCACGGCTTGGCTGAAAGTGCCTGCCGACGTACCTCGATGACCGGTTGCGGTTGCGATTCCACTGACGTTGACGTCGGCTGGAAACGTTAGGGAGGTCTGCCTGGCGTTCCCCCTCGTCGGGGGTCATATAGGGATTTACCAGCTCCATGGTGTTAACCGAAGCGTACCCCTGGCTTTTGTTCGAGGAGTCATCCACCACTGGGCAGATTCTGGAGGAATCCCCATTTCAGGGGGCATAAAGTCGCCGAGAGTGCGGGATGACAACGACACTGGCGGTGCACGTTTCTTCTTCTTGCGTCGCCGCTGTTTGCCCTTTTTTGAAGAGGCTGACAGTGAAGATGATGCGGAGGCACCAGCTACTTATTTTGAAGGTTCTGGCTGCTTCAGGCGCGCCCCGGATGATACCATGGGCATGAACGACGGTTTTTCGAGCCATCCAGTCATCGTATTTCTGGGATCCGCGGCTGGGGACCTACTGCCACTCGCCTTCGCTGTCGCTGTCGATCTATGATCCTGCAAAGACACCTGCCACTTGCCGCTGGTGTTGGGGACCAACTTAACTATGTTGTTGTTGACCTGGTCTTGAAGCCAGTCTTTAAACACATAGCATTGCTTGAGGGTGTTCCCGAGGATCCGATGATAAGGGAAGTAGTTGGGGTGATCGGTGAGATGCGCCTCTACCGGCCTTCGGCACTCAGGCAGACGCACAATCCCTTGCTCTAGAGCACTTCGGAAGTAGCCAGGGACGTGATTTTCGTTGAACGAATAGGTCTGGTATCTTCTTTCTGGATAGGGGGCCCCTGGGGGCCTAGGCCCTGACGAGGGGCCAGAGGGGCCTGCTGAGGAGGCGGCGCCCTGATTGTCTCGCCTAGGTGGCGGTGGCGCGTTGCGCGGGGGAACCTGTCAGTTCTAAGGCGGTCGCTGCTGGGCAGGAGCATGTGCTTGAGGAGGAGGACCTCTACGGGGTTGTGGGGGTGGTGCCGCCGGCAGCAACTCTAGCTGCCTCGGGGCTTCTATTTGAGCCACCGCGGTAGGTTCAGCCCTGGCGGTCCTCCTGGCTGGGATCATAGGGGGCAACAAACGTTCCTGACTAGCCTGTTGCAGGGCTTCCTCAAGGCGCTGAGCCTTATCTGAGAAATCTCTGAACCCTCCAGGGTAGTTCTGGGTGACCAGGGAGGGTACCAGCTCTGTCTTGATGTTCCCCACACACATCTTCAGTAATTGCTCCTGAGTCAGTGGCATATCGAGAGAATACGTCAGTCCCTTCCACCGGGCGATGAAATGTGCAACTCGCTCATCAGGCCTCTGCTTGCACTTTAAGAGGTCCGCGATGCTGGTCTTTCGCGTGGTGGAGCTGAACTGGTATAAGAAATTCCGGCGAAGATCCTCCCAACCGGTCACCGATCCGATAGGGAGCTGGCTATACCAGACAAATTCCGGACCTTCCAATGTCTGTACGAAGCATCGGAGCTTGGCGGCTTCTTGATGAGCCGGGGTCCCCAGCATGGGGTCCACACCTGGAAGAAAAATGATCCAAGTGCTGCGGCGGGTCCCCTGTCCCGTTAAAAGGCGAGAAAGTGGGGTTCCCAAAACCCGGAGGTGCGGGCATATCATCCACCCATGCGGGATAAGTCTTGCCATCCGTTGGGACCAGACACCTGCCGCGTTGCCAACGCTTCGAGGCGGGCTGTGAGCGCCGCGATAAGATCATCCGGGGTGGGGGTCCCCTGTCTTGACGGGGATCCCTAACCACAAGTGCATTTCTAGGTTCTTCAACACGGTAGACGGCTTTGGCCGCTCGTGGGTCAACTGGCTGGACGACCTGCAGGGCAACTGGGGGAACCCGGATTGGATTATTCAGATTGCCCCGTCGCTCGGGGGGATTTGGCGAGACGTATCGCGCCCTCTTGCCATACGTTCCGGCTTCTGCCCTGTCTGCGGCAGAAGCATGATCAAGGTTTCCCGGAGGCATCTCACCGGGGGGAAATTGTTCCTGCCCCTACTGCCCCTGCCTGGGATTACCATAGTCAGGTCGTCGCTCTGCGGCGCGCTCAGCCAAGAGTACTTCAACCCGCCTTTTCTGCTCAGCAAGTTGCTGGTGTAACGTGGCCTTCTCGGGATCTTCTTTTGTTTTCTGCACAGATGCGGACGGGTCAGAGTGATTGACTGTTCCGACGTGCTCCTTACCCTTGCCGGTGTTTCGACCGAGTACCAGTGACTCAGTGGGCACGGGGAGGCCTAGCAGGTTCCTCTGCTGATGGGTAACTCTCCCTGACGGGTCCAGCAGTGGCGGTATTCCCTCTAGTGGTAAGTCTCCATCAAGTAATTCAAGCTCGTCTTCCTTATCCACAACGTCAGTCATGTGGACTCTGACCCCTCATGAGGGAATTTCCTCGATGTCGCATAGCGAATCAGGCTGTCGTCGGATAGGGTCGAAGAGGAGAGCGGCATAGTGTCCGTAACCACGGACTTGCACATGGGGGGTGGCTTCCCTGACAATTCGGCGGAGTGCTTTAAGACTCTGAACGCATTTTCGTTGGAGGGTGCTCTGGTGGCCTGGCAACTCAGGGTGCTGGGACACAAGAAGTGCAGCCACATCGATCAGTCGGCCCTACTCGCTGATTTCTTCGAAGTTCTCTCGACTTCTGGTGTACACCACCCGTTCATAACGGAGGCGGAATTGTGTCACCCATAGGGTTCAACAAAAGCACCCCACTTCTTCAGGGGAAAGAGACTCTGGTATGTGGAAATTAAGCGCCGCCGTCGGCCAGAACTTCTCCGGGAAGTAAGCCGCTACAAGAATACTCCAGAAGCTCCTGGGCTCGGACTCAGGTTCTGGCCCTATGTTGCCCCACTCTTCAACCGGGGGCGGCTGAGGGACCGGTAGCGGTACCGAGGTGGACCTCTGGGATAGTAAGCTTGGAGGTGGAGAATACGGAAAACGAGCTGACTGGCCGCCGAATTCCGGGCCATCCTCCGAAGAGTGAGGTGACCTTTCCACGATGTCATGATACGACGGGCTGATAACCACAGCTTCCGGAACAAGAGCCGCGGCTATCGGCGACAGGTCGTGTCGTCTCTCTACCGTCGTTGGCCCCCAAAATAACTCTCTGTGGTCTCTGGTAGAGGTAGAGGGCGCTTCTGGTGAGAAAGGCGATGATTGCGCGGTCGAGACCTGCGGAATTCCTAGGATTTCCTCCTCTTGGATGTACCTGTGGAGGGAGATGGGAATCTGGTGGACCTCAAATTCTGGGAGAATGAGGCTAACGCGTCTGGTTCCTGCCCTAGTCCTGGATACGGAGGAGCGGGGAGAAAGTTCCATCGCTGAATCGCATTCCGCTTCCGAGTTGGAGAAGCGGACAGGTTTGATCTCCACCTGGTCTTTCCCAGGATTCTTCTTGTGCCCGCGGCGACCCGCTCTCCTGCCCCAGGGCGGCTCTTCGGGACAGGGTTGATCCCTATCAGGCAGCCTCGGGGCGGCGGTGGCGCCGTGGCGGAGAGGGCCCCCACTCGAGATAGCTGGGGTGTGAGGGGCACCGGGGAAAATGTCGAAGGGTACATGGTGAGGACCTCCATGAATAGTACCCATATAGGCGGATCCTCTATTGGAATCGGCAGGAGCATGGGGAGGACCTCCATGATCGATGCGAGTGGAGAAAGGCTGACCTTCACTCCTCAAGTTGCCGGGGTGAGGAGGACCTTCGCCGGTTGCAGAGAGGACGTAGGGAGGGCCCCACGTTGGGGAAGGACCGGATGGACGGTGCCTTCAGTTCGGCGGTCGGGGGCAGGAGGATGGACCTCGTACCCTGTATAGTGGGCTCGGGAAATGTTTCCGCGCTGAGCGTCACTGCCGCGGGGCAGGTCTTCCTTCGGGATGGGGGTAGCACGAGGCATGCCTCCATGACAAACCTCGGAGCGGGTAAGGCCCACGCTCTGTGGAGTAGTGGTACAGGGGGGACCTCCGTACGGGGTGACATTACTGCGGGTTAGCTCACGGCGATCACCACTTGGTCCTGCAACCCGGAGAGTCAACCCAGCCTGCCCGTGGGGCGGTTGGGGTCTCGATCCTGGTCGGGTGAAAGAGTGCCCCTGCTTAGTGTATGCAGGGGCTTCACGATGCACGTCGGCGGTGGCTCGGGCCACTGTAGCTGTCGACGTCGACGCGCCAGGGCGAGCGTCCTCAGCCCAGGCCCGGCGTTGACGTCGGGTCAGGCGAGCAGGTGTAGGTGGTGTTGGGATGTAGCATGCCTTCTCTTCCTGCGGGGCCGGACGGTGGCGCTGACTTGGCCGGGCGGGAGCTCTCGCCTGGAGCCCTCGGGTCGGGACCCTGAGCGGGCTGAGCCGGACGGCGCCCGCCTCTTCAGCGTAAGGCGAGGAGTCGTCAAGGTGTTCTGGAGACAAGCTCCCGAAACGGTTGAATGTTGGGGTGGGGAGCATGGGCTCCCTGCGTGGCCTGTTAGGGCGGCGTTGACGGCAGGGCCTGGAGGCCTCCAGGTCCAGGCGGGCCATATCCCGGGTTGGGATGACCCCTTCTTCCTCATACCTGCGCACGAGGTTGTTGATCACCCTTCGCTGGATGACCTATGATGGGGAAAGGGGACGTGGGCGCGCCGTATTCCGCGATGTGGCGGCCGTCGTGGCGGTAGCGGGGCTACGTGGGGTGGCCGTGGCGGTGTTCCCCCTGCCCCTGCGTGGGCGGGGAGCGGACGGTGATCGCGTCTCTGTAACAACAACCTGGTTCCTGAGAAACGAAGGGATCAACTCATCAGTACTGATAGGAAAAGGATTGACAGCCAGTGCCCCAGTGTCCTTCCATTCTCCACGTCTGTAAGAAAGATCCAGGCCAACACGCTGCAGGACGGAGTACCCCACGTTCTACTGCCCCGAATTCCGGTGAGTTTCCCGACAGGCCCACTATTTGCATGGCGGGACCAGGCACCGAAAATCTGGATCCGATGACACGTCATTCTACTTCTGTCTCAAACGCTACTAATCTCCATATTGAGGAGAAGTCCTTCACGTCGGGTTCACCATTTCTGTTTCCGACGCTTTCCGCCAGGGCACGCGCGCGCATTCCGCTCCGTCCGCGGAGGAGGACGCACGGCACTTTTGTTTCCCCTCATTACCGCTTTCCAAAGGCGGGTGTCATTATCTCCTTATTCAGGGACGTCTGCTCCTTGATCGAAACGGGATGATGGGATGTCGGTTCTTCCTCATGCGGATTCCTCCTCAGAACTTGTCACCTAGTCCGGGTCTCCCTCATAGATTTAATACGTAGTTCTTGAAACTATTCCCAGTGCCATGTTTCCATGGACGCCGGTTAATTACACTGCTTCTGTCGAGACATTCCAATGGGTCCAGTCAGGGCAGCAACCTTCATTCAGGGGAGTAGTCACGTTGATGCATCAGTAGCATGTCTGGATGCTGGGGTACCTGGCATGTCTGTCTATTATCCATGGTCACAAGGCTTCTCGAGGGCGTGGAAGCCCGAGGCATCCCACATTGAGCACGGGGAATTATATGTCATAGGCACATATCTGAGGTTTTCCTCAGCTTCCCGTGCTCAACACAGGGTATGCCGCAAGTTTAACGTCCAGTGGAGACGGATCAACCCAACCAGAGCATTAGCTAGGATAGATCGGATTGAGGTATCCTCCTTGAAGGGATGTCGATATCGGGGCCAGCCCATGGATGGCTGCGAAGAAGAGCGTACCGACATGGCCTCACCGGGATAAGACGGTCCGGGCGAGAATCGGGATGGGTGATAGGTTGATGAATGGAGTGGAGGGAGAGTGAAATGGGATCATCGCAGGGGCGATAGTGAAGTTGGGCTTGAGCCTTGACAAGGCTTCCTACGTATCCCCGTGGCAGGGAATCAAAGTCAGTGTAGTTCAGGATGATGCCGATAAACCGACATGAAGGTGGACCTTGGCCCGATGAGCATCGTCAGCGTACGGACATGAAAGTAGACCCGTGGGTCCACTAGTGGTGGGCTTGAACCTTGGTAAGGCTTCCTACGTAACATGCCTTGACATGGATCAAATTCCTCATTGTTCAGGTTGATGGAATACAGTTTAACATCATGCGGGACGATAGTGAACCCTGACGTGAATAAACGACGGGCGGTGGGTGTCAGCGAATCGACGTAAGTGAGGGACCTTAGTCCGATGGGAGTTGGGCTTGAACCTCGGGGAGGCTTCCTACGTACCATGCCTTGACATGAATCAAATTCCACGTATTTCGGATTGGGGAATGCAGTTTACCGTCATGCGGGATGGCGGTGAACCAACGCGAATGAGGTCAGAACGACCGGATGGTGGGTTTGAACCTCGTAGAGCCTTCCTACGTACCAGGCCTTGACATGGATCAAAGACCTCGTAGTTCGGGTTTGTCACAACGGCTTGCCATCGAACTGGAATTGCAGTTTAACGTCGTGCTGGACGTAGATAGAACACGATGTGAATTGGATGATGGGTGGGCTTGAACCTCATGGAGGCTTATTACGTACCACACCTTGACATGGATCAAAGACCTCGTAGTTCATATGGATGATGGGTGTGCAGTTTAACATCATGCGGGACAAGAGGGGCATGCAGTTTAACGTCATGCGGGACGAGGCGTGCAGTTTAACGTCATGCTGGACGAGGGCGAAACTCGACGTCAATGAACGACCGAGCAATGTGGCTTGAACCTCATGGAGGCTTCCTACGTACCATGCCTTGACATGGATCAACAACCTCGTAGTTCAAATGGGATGAGTCGCAACGACTTGCCATTGAACCGGAATGCAGTTTAACGTCATGCTAGACGTGAATGCGACCCTATGTGAGTAAATGACGGGTGGGCTTGAACCTCATGGAGGCTTCCTACGTACCATGCCTTGACATGGATCAAAGTCCTCGTAGTTCATATTGATGATGGGTCGCAATGGCTTACCACTGGACCGGAATGAGACCCGACGTGAATGGACGGCGGGTGGGCTTGATCCTCATGGAGGCTTCCTACGTACCATGCCTTGACATGGATCAAAGTCCTCGTAGTTCAAATGGACGAGTCACAACGGCTTTCCATCGGACCGGGATGCAGTTTAACGTCATGCTGGATAGGGATGAGACCCGACGTGAATAAATGACGGTGGGCTTGAACCTCGTGGAGGCTTCCTACGTACCATGCCTTGACATGGATCAAAGACCTCATAGTTCTCTAGGTGGGGGGTCAGGGTCGGTGCTCACTCTAAGCCCACGTGAGTCATGCTCGGTGTGAGAAACAAGAGGTTGCATGGACCTAACGATCACGTCGCGAAGGATGCGTCCGTGAGAAGCGAAGAGGGGCTTACGCGTTAGGCGGCCCATGGTGCTGGGACTTACTCCAGGATGGAGGCCCATGGTGCGACAGAGCGCGGGAAAGATGGACCTTGGTCCAATGATGGGAGGTGCCTCGTTCCCTATCACGCCCTCCACTAACCTTGGTAGTGGGGAAGTACGGAGATGCAGAGGTGCAGCCATCCGTTGGGGACCTAGGGTCTCCCTTCTCCTACGAACATACCCCACTCCCATAAGGAGGATATCATCCCTTGTGGATGGGTGATTCCATTCCCGTGGAGACGAGTGGTGTAATGAGTGTTCGAGCTGGGGGGACCCTTCGTGAGGGAGACGAGGTTGGGTCACATTTTAACGTCATGTGTTGAGGACGTGGTGCTTGGCAGTTTAACGTTCTGTAGCTCGGACGAGGTGGGTTCACTCCACACCCCTAGGACATACATAACTGGTACCCTCTGGTCCTTGGGGAAGGGAAGGTACCAGTAAGGCCATGGTTAAGGGGGGTTGTGGAACGAACCATCGAGGGGTCCACATTAGCGTGGCTATGCGAAGAAGCAATAGCCGTTAGTGTGCCTATGCGAAGAATCATTATGCGAAGCAACGCTACGGGTGGTATTGTCCATGGGAATTTGAAATCACATCGTCCAAACCTGGAGGGTCGCACAGGAAGAGGAATCGCTAAGAAAAGGAGTGTGCTTCGCGAAGTGGAGTGCCTTGGCCTTATCATGGGGCATAGGTGTGAGTGGAAGGTGCTTCGCGAAATGGAACAGTGATTGCGGAGCACTGCCTCGCGAAGAAATGGTGTCTCGTGAAGCAAGGTCCTGCGAAGCAGTGTTCTTCGCGATGTGAAGTGATCCTGCCTTAGCATAGGGATCACTAGCATGGGTTGGGTGTTTCGCGAAGCATAAGTGCTCTACGGCTGCCCGGGTTCCCTTGGGAATCCCCTTCCTTTGTGAATGCCCTTGAGCTTCGCGAAGGGAACCCATCTCGGAAGAGGGGATCAAAACGAGACAATGGAGAGGCATCTTGCAAATTAGAAGTACCTCGCGGAGCTCATCATTCCTGGGGCAAAGAGTGCTTCGCGATTCGGGAGAGGAGAAGTCGAAAGGTCGGATTGTCCATCTTTGGGACTCAGGGAGAGTCCAGTATTTGTAGGGAAGGGGCGCCGCGAAGTAGAACTCACGCGCCGCCTTCAGTGCTTCGCGGCGCGCTCGCGAATTTCAACGTCGTCTGCAGAGCATTACCGCCTCTGGATCTTCGCGGCGGCTCGAGAACGTCAAATGCATTCGCAGAGCATTACCGCCTCTGGAGCTTCGCGGTGGCTCGCGAACGTCAAATGCGTTCGCGGAGCATTACCGCCTCCAGAGCTTCGTGGTGGCTCACGAACATCAAATGCGTTCGTGGAGCATTACCGCATCCGGAGCTTCGCGAGGCCGCCATGGTCGGGGCGCTTCGCGGCAGGGCTTCGCATGGGTGCTTCGCGGCGGTGCTTCGCGAGGCAGCGCGCTGGCCTTTTTTTCGTTTCTTTCTTTCGGGCCATATTTTTGGCGCCAACAGACATACCCAAAAATTCGTCAGAGGAATGTGCGCACGACATTCGCTCCAATATATGGACAACCCTCTACTGGCTAAAATCAAGCTTCCATCCCTACGATGGGTATGTAGGCCATGTCAAGACAATAGGGGACCTCCTGTGACACATTGACCGAGAAGCTTTTCCTCTGCCATGGCAACCATGACCTAAGAGGCGTAAAGGAAATATTGAGTTAGCCTGACTCCATGAACTGCACCCATTGTGCCACCTCATTGGTTACGCTCAGACAAGAGTCCATCTCAGAGGATGGGGAGAACATGGAGCTCTGCATTTCACTCTGCTCTCTACCTAGAATAACCCATTTGTTGTAATATCTTGCAACTCCATGACATCACGACAGCGATCGAGTGGTTTCCCTATTCAGGAAGGGCGACACACCCAGTAGAGAGAGTATTTGAGTAAGTTGCAAAAGTGTCAGGCCCGACGGGAACAAGCCATTCACGAACACCTGAATCAGGAAACTGAAAGCATACAACATGCCTCTCGCCAAAGAGAGACCAATCAGTAATCATTGATTGCCTCCCCAGAGGGGATTGATTCACTGGTGAACTCGGCATCCGATCCAGTTCACCCCCTGATGGGGGATGCAATATCAGGCAGGTAGCGATAGGAGTAGCCACTACCGCAATCCAGGGTCTACCCTAGCCTGCAGGGCTGGAAGAATTTTTAACAACAAATTCCCCCATTAGACCAATAAAAATGGGAAGAGACTCAGCATCCAGGGAATGCATCCAACCCCATCCCTCAGGGATGTGTGCATCTTCACCACCTCAACAGAAACCTCCGCAAGAGAATTAGTATTTTCTCATCTAGAGAGGACAATCAGAATAGGAAATTCCTACCCTTTCTCGTCCATTGAATGATCATCCCCTTCAAGAGGGAGGCGTACAATAAGGTCGTATTAAAGAACTCTCTATGTCACCCTTCAACATGAATTCTGAAAGAAATCTCAAAGTAGAAAGGGGAGGACCAGTAAAAGGCATGGGAGTTCCTCTTCCAGTTTTGAAGATGACATATTCTCTACCCCACGATATGCATCCATCAAATTCCAAAGAGGATAACTCCATAGGTGACACCAGAGAAGATGAAAATATGGATGGATCGGGAGATGACGATTCCAGTCAGGCTATGACTCACAATGAACCACCAAGTGTGCACATGTGGAACTAGAGGACCGCCCTCAATATGGCCGCCCTTCCAGCTAACCCTCCTCCTCTTACCCTGCGTGCTTCCAACAAGGATAAGAAAAAAGGACTGGTTACCCTTAACCCACATCATTCTATTGATAAAATCAAGCCACCTACACTCAAAGATAGATTCTCTTGACAGGAAGAGGAAATGAATGAACTAAGGTGGCTTCATATTGAGATACTCCATATGAATCATCTTATTGAATGCACATCCCAAGAAGATCCCTGACTTTCAATTACAACAAGTGAACCTTAATGATCCAGGTTTTCCCAGCCTAATGAGGTTCCCAGTCCGTCCATCTACCTGAACATGGATTCGAGTGAATACCAAGACTTCCCTCCACTCAGGAAGCAATAGGAGAAAGTACGTCTGAACCCTCAAAAGGTGCCGCAAACGGCATATGAACCCTTGGTTCCGGTTGAGCCAGATCCTCAATAAATACCACGTTCTACACCTGCCCAAGACCAGAACCAATAGGATCGGGGACTCAGTAGCACCATCAAGGCACTGACAGCTCAATAGGAAGCAATGGAAGGTCGACGCGCCCCGATACAGCCAGAGAAAAAACCTTGCCCATATTGGGTGAGCAAAACGCCCACTCTACCCAATTTTCGGAGCCCTATATTATTAATTTTCAATGGATCAGGTGATCCGGAACAACATTTGATGCACTAAATGTATTATAGTGACCCTATTATGGGAACCCCAGAACGACAAGAAGTAGTGAAACTCAGATTCTTTGTGCAGGCCTTACAAGGATTTGCCTTTGTCTAGTATACAAATATACTAGCTCTATCTATAAAATGGTGGGAAGACGTTCAATAGTAGTTCTTATTCCACTTCATCTCAATACTGCCTAAAACAACTCTCAGTGACCTCATGAATTTCAAACAAAGGGAGAATGAGAGGGTCTCATATTTCATCGCCAGATGGAAGGGTCTAACCTACTCTCTGAACATGCCAATACACCGAGATGAGATGCTGACCATATGAATTGATAAACTTCGAGATGAGCTGTGAACACCACTCATACCAGTGGAGTGCACCACTGGATTCCAAAATCTCTCTTCCATTGCCCAAAGAATTGAATACTCCCTACAGCGGACCAATCTGAAGTCCCGAATAGCTTCACAGGCTCCTAAAAAAGCAAACAGTTAGAGCTGAAGCGTCCTTTGTCACGCTAATGCTAAACCATGTGCCCGCTCCATTGTCTAGGCCTCCACTAAATCATCAAGGGCCCCCTGTATATCAGTTTCCACCTCCACCCAAGAAAAGGCAGTCTTTCTATATTCCTTCCTCCTGTCAGAAGGATGTACAAACAATGAGGCGGAGTATCATGCCCTCATTGCAGGCCTGGAGCTGGCCCTCCAGGAACAAGTACAATACATTGAGGTAAAAGGTGACTCTGAACTGGTCATCAAGAAAGTAAATGGTGACTATGCTACTAAAATGGATAATTTGATTCCCTTATTTGACCATGTCCAATGGTTAATGGTGGAATTCTCCACAGAACAAACGTTGACCTATATTCCCCAGTCCCAGAATGCCTAGGCCGATGCATTAGCCAATGCAGCCACAGCCCTAGCTGACCCAAACAAAGATGAAACTATTATTAGTATATCCAATCATTGAATGTTCATGCCGTTTGTTCAGACTAAGACAAAAGAAATCAACGAACTCAGTCCTGTCCCTGAGCTATACGCACCTGTCACTGGCTGGATGGCCCCTATTGCAAACTACCTTCAAAGGGGAGAACATCTATCAGAAAGGGATAAACAAGAGCAAATATGGGGAAGGGAAATTAACTGTTTCCTATACAATGACATGGGTCAGAAACAGGTCCTCTATATACGAGGACTTGACAGAGTCCTCCTTAGATGCATTGATTGAGATGAAACTACTACCGTCATGGCTAAAGTGCATGTTGGGGTATGTGGGGCACACTAGTCAAGATCTAAGCATTCCCATTAGGTTCGAAGGATTGGTTACTATTATCCCACCATGGCACAAGATTGGGAACACTTCACCAAAAAATGCCACTCCTACCCAATTCATACTACTTCAAACACCAACCCCTAGAGTTACTTCATCAGGATAAGAAATCCAGGCAATTTTCCATCTTGGGAATGGATGTCGTGGGACCATACCCTCCTGCCATGGCCGAACAATTGAAGTATATCCTCACAGCAACCGACTTCTTTTCCAAATGGGCAGAAGTTGTACCCTTCAAGGAAGTCGGGGAAAAAAATGTTCTCAGTTTTGTGAAAACCAATATCATCACCAGATTTGGCATCCCTCATACCATATTGACAGATAACGGCACCAACTTCCGCTCTGCTGAATTGCAGAAATTGTACCAAGAATATGGTATCAAGTCTAACCACCTATCCCTCCACCATGTAGTGGAAAAAGGATAGATAGAGGATTTCAAAAAGTACCTTTCCAACATTCTTCATAAAATGGTGAACAAAGACAAGAAATATTGGTCAGATAAACTCTTCCATGAATTGTGGGCTTATCGAACCATAATATGCACCACTACTCGGGCTACCCTATACTCATTAGTGTACAGAACAGAAGAGGTACTGCAGATTGAGCTCCAATTTCCCTCGCACCGTGTTTCCATTTTTGATCAGTTATCCAACGATGAGCAATCATTACAACAACTAGGTGAATTGGAATATCTAGATGAGAAGTGGTTTCACATTTTCACCATCTGGAAGTATATCAGAAATGGTTGGCACGATCCATCAATAAATAGGTTCGTCTTCGGTCTTTCTTGGTAGGAGAATTAGTGCTGGTCCTTCAGACCCTGATGATACCCAGAAATAATCATCCAAAACCAAAAGCCCAAGTGGGAGGGCCCATATGTTATACACAAGGTCTACTTCAATGGAGAATATGCGCTGATCTCCATGGATGGGAAATTCACTATCGCTCCTACAAATGTGATATTCCTGAAGAAGTATTTCGCATAATCAAAAGCACCCATCATCTGTGCTTCAAGAAGTTAAACTGCCAAGCACCAATCGTCCGAGCTGCAGGACATTAAACTACCAAGCACCCATCATCCGACCGAGAGGACGTTAAACTGCCAAACTTCCATTGTCCGAGCTACAGGTCGTTAAACTACCAAGAACCCATCGTCTGAGATGTAGGACGTTAAATTTCCAAGCACCCATTGTCTGAGCTAGATGACGTTAAACTACCAAGAAACCATCATCCAAACTGCAAGATGATAAACTTCCAATCCCCAATGGTCCAAACTCTATGACCCTAACTAAGAGTATTTCATCATCACTGCATGACGTTAAACTGCATGGATTTCAGAGAACTATGTATGGATTGATTCCTACCTTAGTAGGATACTTAGTGATGCAAGTATTCCTCATCCTAGCCCATCCACCCCAAAACGGAATAAAAAAAAGATAAAAATGCTCTCTTCCCCCGTGTATGGACCACACCTACAGGGGGTGTATCATCTTCTAGAGAACTATGTACGACTTGATTCCTGCCCTCGAGGGATACGTATCAATGACATGATTATGTATCCCGGCCCAACCACCCCCAAATAAAGATAAAAATCCCCTTTTCTCCCATGTACGGACCAACCCTGCACGAGGTGTATCCCTCGTCCTTACTGCATGACATTAAACTACACGGATAAGATGGATTGAAAATGCCCTTTTCCCCTGTGTATGGACGAGAGCTGCACGGGGTGTATCATCTTCTAGAGGACTACGTATAGCTTGATTCCTGCCCTCGTAGGATACGTAGTGACGCCATAATTCCACATCCTGGCCCTGCCACCCCAAATATATCAAAAATTACCACCTCCCCCCCCCCACCCCGTACAGACCACATGCGCACGAGGTGTATTCCCCAAAAAGAACTATGTGAGGCTTGATTACTGACCTTGTAGGATACGTAGTGATACCAGGATATTACCTCCTAAACCAGCCGCCAAAAAAAGAAAAGGGATGTATACCCCTCGTCCTTACCACGTGATGTTAAACTACACAAAATTCTCTTTTTCACACTAGTTCACCTTCGTGCTCACCGCACAATGTTAAACTTCACAAACATCGTCCATACCACATGACAATAAAATGCACGAAATTCATCACGTCCCACCAAGATATATGGTGAAACAAGATGGGAGTACTCCCTATGGTTCTAGATGCATCATCTCCATACATCAAACTCCACAACCCATATAATTTTGGATCTTCATAACCATTCATGGCCATCGGAAGTGGGAAGTTTTCGACCCGTGGAAACCTTGGTCTGACTATGCATACCATGCCCTCAGCAGCTCTGCATATTGATATCCCCTGGCCCATCTACCAAAGTAAATATTTCCTCAGGCGGTTATCTTCCAATCTCTATACGCTTACCGACCTCAGGGCCCCCATATCATATCTCCCAATCCAAAAAATATAAGGAGAAGTGGTTTACAAGTTCTTTCCCCTCTCACATCCAATCATTTCCGGGGTATCTTTACATGGACAGCCTATGTATCCACCAGTGGTTAGCATGACAATCTGCATCTACAAACATCAAGTCAGGGCTAGGCTACTTTGACTCAATGAGAAATTGTGGCGAAGATGTTTCTTTTATGCTTGGACACCATTATCCCCATATGCCGAACTCTGTACAATGAGCAATCTAGGATCCTCAGAATCATCCATGGCCATCGGAAGTAGAATTTTATTGACCCATGGACACATTTTCATGACTATGCATACCATTCCCTCAGCGGACCTGCATATTGATGGCCCCTGGAACGTCTACCAAATGCAAGATTTCCTTGGGAGATACTCTTCCTAGACCCGTACGCTTATCGACCTCAGAGCCCCCATACCATACCTCATGATCCGGGAAACCCCAGAGTTACAATTTACACCCTCATTCCCTTAAACTTGTTTAATGTTTACCGTAGCCTCCTATCTCAGTTGCCTTCTAGGTAATTGTAACAATAGTCACCCAATGCTCTGAACTCTACGACCGTTAAACTAAGAGTACTTCGTACTTTCTGCATGACATTAAACTGCACAGAGTAATGGTACACCCCATGCACAAGATAAATCGGCGTAGTGAACTCTTCGAGTTTTAACAGCAACCATGGACGAAAATCCCCGACTTCTCTAAATAATTCCTTACCAAATGACAGACTTCGTGGCCCAGACAATCACGGATCCCCATAATTATTCATGTCCTTCAAAAGTGGAAAGTCATCGACCCATGGTCACCTTTGTATAGCGATGCATACCATGCCCTCAGCAGCTCTACATATTGATAGCCCCTAGCCCGTCTACCAAATGAAAGATTTCCCCAGGTGATACTCTTCCTAGCCCCGTACCCATACCGGCCTTAGAGCCCCCATATCATCTCTTCTAATCCAAGAAGCCCCAGAACCACGTTTTACACCATCAACCCCTCTCCACATCTCAGACATGCTGAGATCTTCAATCCTAGTTACATTCTGATCAAGAGTGGCCTTTACAACTATATCCTCATAGCATAATGATTAAAACATCATGGAGCATGTATTTGCTGCTTGGCGTGAAGCTGCAGAGACCAAGCATTAAGCATCCTGAGAAATGCCTCCAATTACAAGAATTTTCACAGGTTAAAAAATTCCCCATGTCCTCACTGCATGACGTTAAACTGCACAACATCTACAAAAATAAACCCCATCCTCACCGCATGACGTTAAACTGCACAAAATTTAAGATTCCCTCCATCCTCACCGCATGACATTAAACTACACGGTAGAACCTATCAAGGGTTCAGTAAGGAATGGAGGCTTTTTTCAATCCCTCAGTGCACGAGGTAAATCTGCGCAAACCACCATCTCACACTAGTGTGAGAAGGGATGACTTCAGCAATTCCTAGAAAATTTATCCCAAATGTTTCTCACATATCCAGGCACCATATCCTCATAAAATATACTATGTACTCAGAAGGAGTCAAACCCTTGTAAGTCGCCCCTGGTGGTCCCGAATCATAACTTCTCGTAATTTTCCCAACTATCTAGAGAATACAATCATTGACCTAAAGACACATTTTCATGACTATGCATACCATTCCCTCAGTGGATCTACATATTGATCACCCTTGTCCCATCTACCAAAGGCAAGATTTCCTTAGGCAATGCTTCTCTCCGTATGTCTCTTGTCCTTTGAGCCCCCATATCCATCTCGGGATTCAGAAACCCTATGATCTATAGTTTACCATCCTTTTTCACAACCCCACCAGAATACACTATAATGTCTCTAATGAGATTATCGAGAACTAGGAGAAGCCGTTCCATTTTAAATAATTTCCTAGCTGCATGACTTTAAACTACGCCAAGATCCAACTATCCTCAACGCTAACTAAATGCATAAGACAGGGACCTTGCGTCCATAATCCTGATTAATAAATATGTTCCCAGACCCTTTTAGTTGTCACACAACCTTTCCAAGCCACCCCTGGTGGTTTTCACGTACCCCAAGCCACCAATGGTGGTTTTCATAAGCTGGACTTCCATGAAGTTCTTAGGCCACCAGAAATGGACAACCATTGACTTAAAGACACCTTTGCATGACTATGCAAACCATTCCCTCATAAGCTCTACATATTGATCACCAGTGGCCCGTATAACAAAGTCATGTATTCATTAGGTGATGCCTTTCCTACCTATGAACGCCGATACAGCTCCCATACCTTGAGACATGCCCTGCATGACATTCAAATCTAAACATGTTCCCCCCACATGCGTCTGAAGGGTAATGAGACATCTTTTAATCAACCAAACCTTGATGGGGCCCTCAACCCCCCCCCCCCATATCTGATCAAAGTTGTTTGAACTAAAAAATTAGTAATGATAGTCTTGTCAGTAGGACTTTAAACTGCTCGCAAAAAGTGGAGCCCATTAGGCCGAAAACCCGAAAAGGGAGACCTAAGAAAAATTCGGGCTATACCCAATGTGTCCACAATAAATGGGACCAAGAAAAATGAGGGTATTGAAATAAAAGATAAAAACATTTTAGGGTGTTTTTGAAAAACCCTAGAAATAGTCAAACTATGCTCGCTGGATTTCATGGTCCAAACAAAAACTAGAGCTCGTTTCTACTTTATCATTTTCCAGAACTATGATTAATTCTGATTCAGTGAGTTGTAATTTATACCACAATCGTTCCAATAACAATCAAATTTTATGGCAAGGGGAGATCGACAACAGATTGTATTCAATTTGAAAAAAAGAGGGAGGATGTCCACAAGCCAGAATCTCTCCTTTTCCACAACAAAAGAGGTAAAACAGAATGTACAGAAATAGCTCTGAAGATCACAAAAGAACCCAGCTCACTCTCTCCATCAGATCGGAAACTGTACGACGAAGGTTATTGCAAGATTTCCCCAGCATGGCCTTCTCCCTAGCCTCATCTTCAGCAACCGAACGAGTATGCCTAACTGTTGTTCGGAGATAATTAATCCATTTCCTGGTAGCTTTGATGTTTCCAGTCAAAGATGACAATTGATCCCTCAACATTATTTCTCGAGCTTCGCATTAATCTAGATCAGTAGATAGGGCGATCACCTAGTCTTGAGAGATCACCTCTAGTGCTATCACCTAATGGAGATTCATCATATCTTCCTCAAAGGCTCGGGTCCTGCAATGAGAAGCAGCGAGTTGAGCGAGTTTGTGTTCACTAGCGGTAGCCTCCCCATGGGAAATGACAACATGAAAGGAGAGAAAATGAAGTTTTCGATAGTCTAACCCTCCTGAACCCAAACATAGGATGTCTTGCCTAAGTGTTTCATTTTTAGTCACCATTTCAGTCAGATGTGTTTCGGTAACAATCTCACAGATCTGGGGCTAGGCCCACCTTCGCACTGCTCGGTGGTCTGCCATGACACAAGGGTCTTTTGAATCATCACTAGATAGCACATGAATGATGTCTGGCATCACGGCTAGTGCTGACATGTGGGCATCAGATGATGGCTCCGAGACTAGATGGTCAAAAGCCTCTTTCCCTGGTTCAAACTTGGGAGTTGAAATGGTAAGCCCAGTATTGGATGGTGGAGCTTCGGGAATTACATCACAGGGACTCGAAGTCATTGGTTCATCCTCATTTAAATCGAAAAGGATCAAATCTGTCTGAAATTTGGCCATAGAGGGGTTGGAAGAGAAAGAATCCCTCAGCCGCCTTGACCTTCAGGCCATCAGTTGGTCCTCTCTCAAAACTGATGAGGAAGGTTCGGTAAGCACATCAGCCGCAGTAACCCCTGATTTTGGAAATTATCGGATAGACTTCAACAATATCCCATCTAGATAATGCTTTATCCACATTCTCACATATTCTGAGGATATGATGGAAACAACTCTAGTGACAGGGAAGGTAATGCTTGTGATAGATCCCTCCCGCATCAATATCTACCACCATTTACGGAGAGTGGGCGGATGCAGTCCTCGGGTTCGAGGACGGGGAAGGGAAACATGGAGTTGCATGCTTCCGAACTGCCGAGCAAAACTATGTGGGGCATACCACTCACATAGAGAAACCTCCTCATTTCTTGCAGATATAAACCCATCCCATAGTGAAATAATGTAAGAAAACTCTTCTAAGATCCCCCTATAGTGGTCAACTATGACTCTTGAAGGAGTGGGGTAGGGAGTGAAAGAGAACTGGGAAACGTTTCTCAGAAGAATGAAAAATTCATCAGAACCGAGGGACTTTAGACGAACTCTATCTATATCAAGAAAGGTTGGCCGAAGAGTATGAAGCGAGATGACTGTGTTATGACGATACTCATAACAGGGGTAATGATCTACTACCCAGCCATATAAAAATTGAAATGTCCCACTTAGATGATAGGGTGACCCACCCTCCTGCATGTGGATCAATAATTTGTAAATGGGAGCCATGGAAGGCACAACTAGATTCATCGGGCGACCTCCCGCCAGTCAGCTGCCATCATCAGGGTTCAAGCTCTGACACCTGGGTGGATGTACCGGGATGGGAATAACCACCCGCTAAAAAACATGGAGAAAGGACTTGTCATCCTAAGCATAGGCGGCACGCCATAACCAGCAGATCCCTCGCCAACAAACGTACTCGTTCGACGTCATCCCATGCTTCAGGGGTGGGAAAAAACTCGTCATACATCTCACCAATTATCGGAAGCCCTCTTAGATGGTTGATGTCCCATTAACTAATACCAACCTCATCATGGGAAATGTGGAAGGTGTTAGTGTTGGAACACCAGTGACCAATCAAGTCAGGTAGGATCTAAGATGGTGGGTAAAAAACATACTGGGAATCCCACAATGTGGCGTACAGATTTACCGCTTCTAGTGACTCGGGGAACTCTTGGAAATGATAACAGACCTAGAAGTCTCATGTCCATTCATTTGAGAAAATCCCACCAGACTGAAGATCCAACCTGGGAATCCATCGTACGTTAGGATCCACTCAAAAAAGGTTGATTAATGAGGGGTAACTCTTGATGATGTCCTCTTGGGAGAAGCCCAGAGTGTACCGATCACTTTGGGTCTAAACAAAGCCTCTAAAAATGAATGTTCATTTTGGGTAAGAATCCGAGATCATCTCTCTTGATTGGGTTAGGTTCTCTTTAGCACACTTTGTCAACATTTCCAAGTAAGGGGACGGAAGACCTGGGAAGACAGGGGGGATAGGAACATCATCTTGAAGGCGGATGCCGTAAAATGGAAGACGATTCGATAGCAGATATCCCAGAAGTCCATGGGAGATTAAGCCCTTCAAAACACCATCGTTAGGAATGGTTGGTTGTCTAAGGTCCTCTTTGATGCTCTCAGCTCTATGAATCATAACTAGACGTCTCCCTGGACTAATCAGAAGAGGATCAGCAGTATGTCTGGGTACATGATGGGGAGGAACCATATTTTCACCCAGCATTACTAAAGTTAGGAAAATGGTTAATTTGAAATAATAAAATCTGGACAAAAATACCAAGTATATGGCAATGGACTCCATCAAGGATCCTTCCAGACGAGGTCCACGACCAGGCCTCAGAATTTTGGTTCACAACTGGTGCATCCCATGAACCAACCCAATGCGGAAGAAGTCTGAAACACTATGGCCTGTGGAGTGATGGCCAGAAAACCGCGAACTGTGCCCCTCCATAGAATACCAATCCCAGATTTAAATGTTTAATTTCGATGGAATTAATAAATTTTCAATGCCTAGAAGATTTTCAGTTAGCGGATCATCAAAACTGCGTAGCGAGTTCCTACACGGCCCATTGTAACATACTTTTTGATTGATTAAAATTGATAGTTCATGGATGGGAGATTGGTTCGTGGGTGAAGGAAGGCGCGAACAAGGAATGGTTCATGAAAATAGAAGATGGTTCGCGGACAAGGAATTTTGCGAAGGAGAAATCACATGGGGACAAAAAGAAATATCTCTGTGTTCGCGAGGAATCCAGAAAAAGACAAGGGAAGGACCCCCATATTTATAGGCATGTTCCCCTACTTGGTCCACTCCTCTACCACTAACTATCCACATTTCAGGACCACTCTACATCAGAATAGTATCCTCTTTGTTCTGATTGGACCCCATTCCAATGGGGGGTGTTTTTAGGGTCCTGAAAAAAATTCGCAATGGAGAATGAGAATACCCTCAATTCAAGAGAGGAATCTACAAAATTTCCCAAAAAGAATGGGGAAAAAATGTGGAGAACATCAAAGAAATTGGAAAAGGATTGACTGGTCCGCAAACCTCTCCAACAGTGATAGTACACAGCCAGTTCAGCACGCCGCCTCCTCCATGGACTACTGTCATTCGCGGAACAGAGGCAGGAACCCTACGCGGGCATGAAGAAGGATGGGCGCAAGGCCGGTCCACCGTCACGAACTGACCCGTTCACAAACCGCATCAACTGGCCTCGACCACGTGTGTTGTTGTTCGCGGAACAGAGTTGGAGCCCTGCGCGGCCGCGAAGCACTACCCGAACTAGTTCGTTTCATGGGGAAGGTGCATTCAATGCCCCATGCGAATCAGATTGACCATGTCATCTGTAAACTAGGTTTTAGGTCTTGGGCCTCCGCAAAAGGTGTCACATGACCCCAGATACATCACGTTCCGCACAATATAAAAGGACATTGAGGAAGAAGAGAATGATCAATCAGAGAATGGTGGAAGGATTTCAGAGGAATTAGCATAGGATATCGCAAACAGCAATGTTCCAATTCGTGAACCAGAACAGGTTTGAAGCTGGAAAAAAATGAATAAGGAACTGAAAACGCATCACAAATTGGTGAACTGTGAACTTAAAAAAAACATAAAAAGAAGACCACGAACCATTGCCCGTCCGTGGATGCACTCCCCGCGGACGAGGGAGTTTATGACCCCTTTTCAATCCGACGTACCACGTAGCACCCTTCTACATGGGCGAAGCCCTGACCGATGAACCCCCTACTGGTGTCGCCCTTGGCTACAATTTATTGCGCGGACCCCACCGTGTACCAACCCAGTATGTGGGCCAAACATGAAGCAACGTACCACCCTGGTATGTGGGATACCTATCAGTCCACGTACCGCCCTGGTACGCAGATGACGTCTCCAGTCGCATAGCACCCCCTACGCACAGGGCACCACTTCTCATACACTCATGTGGCCCGCCAAATCCTTTGGTGTTCCCATGCCCTGAGTCAGATAAAATATTTCAAATCCAGCCCGATCCTTCACAACCCCCACATGGACCCATTCATCGGCCCCACGCCAAGGCCTCCATCCAAGCCACGAGATGTCTATAATGCGACCTTAAGGTGCATCATCATGCCGCCTTGACTTCAAATACCCATGGTAAGCAAGGGAAAATGGGTTTCTCTGTCCCTTGAGCAGATATCTGAAGCGTTCCGGGGTTTATATTCCCACGGTAATGTAAGGTCCGATCCCAGAGTCCCCTTTCTAGCTCTCCGCTCACCAGATTGGGGGACCCCGCTTCTATTTCCCTTCAACTCTGGTGGTGAGCACTTCTCCTCTCTTCTAGGAGTGAAAGGGAAACCTCCTTGGTGTAAGACCCTAGCCTTTCTTGTGGGAGGTAGCACCCATGCACCTCTGTACTTCTCTGGTGCCCAGATCTAAGAGGGGCGATGGACACAGGGGTATCCTTTCCCTCTCCCTCTGGGCTTTTTCACCATCATGCCTCTATCCTAGAGTAAGTCCCAATCTCCATTTCCTTTGGCCGCCCCATGCATAAGCCCCACTCCGCTTCCCATTGACACACCTTTCGCGACGTGATAGTCCGGTCTCTACTTCCTCTTGTTTCTCACACCGAGCATGACTCACGTGAGCTTAGAGTAAGCACCGACCCTGACACCAACCCCTGTGAACTACGAGGACATTGGTCCATGTTAAGGAATGGTATTTAGGAAGCCTCCACGAGGTTCAAGCCCCTTACCCATCGGACCCCCGGTCCATCTTCACATCAGTTCTCTGACACCACCCCCTGCAAACTACGAGAACATTGATTCATTTCAAGTCATGGTACATAGGAAGCCTTCATGAGGGTCAAGCCCACCACCAGGTCGTTCTGACCCCTTTACGTTGGTTCAATAACTCTATGGGCTGCCTTAGAGTGTAAGCCCCATTCACCATCTCATCAGGTCACCTCAAAGTGTACGCCATGATCCTTCGTCCCGCATGATGTTGAACTACATTACTGAACCACATGGACTCTGATTCCTCTCACGAGGATACGTAAGAATCCCATATCACGGGTTTAATCAAAATGATCAAGTCGTTATCTGACCCCCCCTGGATGACAACAAACTCCAGAGTGCCCAGTTATAGGGCTTCCAACCAGTGCCATCTCAGTGAGTCCAAACTCCTCTGAGTCATTCATACAGTGAGGGATGGTAAACCTCATGCCTAAATAATTCTTGAATCCCTGCGCTCAGCTGACCATTGCCAACCAGTAGTAATCTGTGGATACTATAATTGGTTATAGACCAAAGATTCATGAACATATGAATACGTCTTAAATCTATAAGAGAGTCCCGAAACATGAAATAATTCGCCCCTAAAAGGTTGCAATGAGCCCGACTTCCCATCCTCTCGACCAATGTGTGTTCTTAACCATTTTAGGCCAAATCACCCAACAAAATCCTACCTTTGGAAAGCATGTCCATATATCGTCGGATATGGAACTGTTGGAAATTTTTTACTGATTCGAAACAAATATGTTTATCCAAATTATAATAATGTGTTTCTAGTTTCCAAATACACTGAACTATTATAATCATTGGACATTTAATTTTCTAATTTGTTGGATATTCACTTGATATGATTTAAGATCCATTTATGTTAAGTCGAGGTCTTTATAGATTGTATTATAGGAAATTTGTAGTAAACATTTAGAAGATCAAATAATAAAACATTAGTGAGACACCTGGGGATATTTTTAAGGATGTTTCTAGGGGTTTATCGTAGGATATGATCAAGGTTTTATAGATTTTAAAGTATGTGTAATTATTTAGGAATCCTTAATGTAATTTTTCCTGATTATGTGGTTTTCAACGATGATAATTGTTTCTCATACCATGACCTCTTGTTTTAGTCAACAGAGGGAACTTGAAAGATCTTGGATAACATTAAATGTTTCAAATTTGGAAATTATAGGAATTATAATAATATATTTACTTAATGGAAATCTCATGAAGAGAATCATGAAGGTGGAATGAGTATTTTTTATATTGTTGATGATAAAGAGTCCATGTATGACATGTGAAAGGTATTTGATGTTCTAATAGGATTTTGATACATTAAATGTATGAAACCTAATTATATTGAGTTTGATGAACCTAAAGGAATGATTCATACTTCATATCATAAGAAATATGTATTAAAATATATGATGATGAAACCTAAGTAATGGTTCAAGAATAAAGTTTGATGATTGAAGTGTATATGTATTATAAATCAAGAATTATGATATTTAAATAATGATGTATGTGATTTTCATAAATGATTTAAAAGGATTTGTTTAGTGTTGAAGATGACATAGAGAAGTGATTTAATGGAATGGTGGTATTTTTTTCAGGTAAGGTAACCCTTAATGTGTTCATGATGTTGAGAAAATTCTATTTTTCTGAGATTAAAATATGACTGATTTGGATAATGTTTGTTTTGATGCTCTCAGAATTGATAAATTATTTGTTGATAAATTAGTTTACTCTATCATGGTTAAATTTCATGACATTTTTGGATTTATGGAATATATCAAATAATATTTGGAATAATAAATCATGTATGTTTTTGATAATTATTTATGGTAATTCAATTTATTAACATGTTTCAAGTGAATACATTATGAAGAATTCACATGTTTGGTATGTGACAATAAAGATCTAATTTATGATATACGGGGGATCAATGTAGAACTATTTTTATTAATTGAGATACCATACTTATAATGTTTCATATTTTCATCTTTCATAAGGGTTTTATGGTTAGCCATTTATGGAATTGTTTAAGTTAAACTATAGATAATGTTTTAGAGATTAAATTATTATCATGCAGCATGAGGATATATGCATATTAGATAACTTGTGATAACCATTTTTCTTTGATAATAACTAATTTAAGATGAATATAATTATCATCCTATATGGATCTTTTGATCTATTAGTGCTTTAGGCATAAAAAAATTTCACCTTCATTTGTAGTATAATAGATGAACTAGAAATTGGCCAAGGAACAACCAAAGGGTGCATATTGTGCTGAAATAATTTAATTATATCTTCTTATGAATGTTATTAAGAATTATTAAAATTTTATTGAAACTAAAAATTTTATCCAAGTACCTTCATTTCTAATGAATCAAATCTTCCCTTCGATCTTCATATATTTATGTCATTATGATCATTAACATTCTCTTGAACATATTCTCTCTCACTCTCCATTAGAACTAGATAGATAGATTTCCCTTCCATGAAATTTTTATCCCTTTCCACCTATGTTATTCTATATGGAAACCTTGTTATGTGTTACATTGGTTAACCTATTTGTTTCTAACATCCCCATTAAAATGAAGCTTTAGTATTCGAATATTCAATGTGTGTTTATATGAAAGTATTGTTAAAGTAAAAAAATAGTAATTACCTATATAAATATCAAGGTAGAAATTCATTCTTAGGTGGTAGAATATAACAAACTGAGATTTTCTGAAATATATTTTTTGAATTAATTTAAACCTTTCGATATTTTTCATTTCACACAAGTCTAAATATAGCTTGTGTTATATAAAAGCACTATCTTTGGCTTTATTTACACATAACACTAAGTAAATATTACACTACTTGTGAAACTTAGATTAGATTGTATTACAAACAATAATATGTTTGGATTTTATTACACAAAATTCCATGTTCCTTTGATAGCATTCGTTACACAAAAGGACGAGTTTTACCAAACTACTATATACAATTAATATTGTTATTAAAATATTATTATAGTTACGACCTTTCCATTGGAATATAATTTAACAATAATATTAAAAAAATTGAACATATTATTTACACATGATTATAAAATAATTCCTTTGTTTATTAATTAGTTATAAATGAATGAAATAAATAAATATATTTCCTTTATAAGAAATGTATTTTACTATGTAATGACACCATTTTATCTAAATAAAAAACAAAATACTTTTAATGATATTTTTAATAAAATTTTTATATAATTTATTGATTTAAATTTTTTACACTCATCCAATATATTTTTTAATAATAAGATAAGAATAAATCTAATTATATGAAGAAAAATATGTATTCTTTAAAAGTTAAATTTACCACATTTTAATGGAGAACCTATATTCAATATATTTATTGAAACATTTAAAATATTTATTTGTAAAAATAAACTTAATTTTTAGAATATTAATATCAAAATATAATTAGGGTGAATTTTTTGTATTCTTTTGAGATGTTTCATTTTTTCATGAATAACGAAAAAATTTGTATTTTAATTGAAAACTACAATGTCATATAATTTATTTATGGAGATAAATTATATTTTAAATTGTTTTTAATGTATATTGAGGTCAATTATACATCTATTAATAATATATTGGTCATTTTAACCATTTTCAAATTGAAATTGGATTTGAAAGCAACTCAAACTTTTGAACAATTTCATTTTAAAAACCCTCTTTTGTGACTTGTGTGAGATTAATTTTAAAATATTTCAAACCAGTTATATGTTGTGAATTTTGAAAAATGGATTAAATATTTGTAATAATAATAATTTATAAAATATATTAATATAGACCAATTTTTTACCAAAAATATTAGTGAATGTAATTTAAATTAATTATTGTAATTAAGGACACAATCAAACTTAATAAATGAGTATTGTTAAAAAGAGGGTAAAAATGACCGTAAAATTTTCTAAAATGTTATATTAATGTCCATATATCTACCATGAAACCTATATGGACGATTCATTTTAAATTTTTAACACTTTTGGTGCATGTAAAATGTGGGGAGGACATAATTATTTTCAAAAATACCAATTGTGTCATTTTTCCCAATTATAAAAGACCGCCACCTATTCCCCTAAATTAAAAAATATAAATCCCATTAGATTTTAAAAAACCATACCTAAAATACTATAAAAGTTCTTTAATTAATCCCATATGCATAAAATTTTGAAAAAAATTCCCACAAATGAATCTCTTTGGTTAAAACCTAAATGTGTTACCCAAATAATATGCAACATCCTTTATCAAGCACTTTTGTTTATTTCTTTCACCCACACTAAATTATTGTTAATGAATTATTATATAATAAAATATTTATAGTCAATATAATTATATGTTTTTATGTTATGGTTATGACCTGCAGTCACACACTCTTAAATCAAATGGGATACACAATCATCATTTGGGCGTACTTTAGTCTACCACCTTGTGAATTCATGTCATTTGTTCTTCCATTATCACCTTTCAAGGTTGAAAATTTTTATGTAATTTATGTTTTTTATATTATATTTATGATATTTATGATTTATATATGCTTATACAATAATTTTATAATACATACATACTTGATTTCTATTTTTTAATATATTAACTTTGTTTTTGGATATGTGGTCTACCACCTCCTTAAATAGTTGTGATTTGTTCACACTTTACATGGTATTTATTAACTATGGGATTAGTAAAATTATATTATATGTATTAAATAATAATTATATTTTAATTTTAATATATATATATATATATTTCATTTATATTATTTCTTTCAATACGATAAGAAAAACGAAACAACATTCTTGGGTACGTACAACCTACCATCTCCATGAACTGTGTATTTCAATTTATATTTATATTTTTCCTATAATATTATAAGAAAATTATATAATTAATATAAATGATATTTATTTCATGTTTTTCATTCAATAAACAACAAAATCATGTTTTAAGTAAGAGGGTCAAGAATAGAAAGTGAAAATATATATGAAAAAAACAGATATTATCCAAAACGTAAAATTAACATGTAATTGTTAATAAATGGGTAATATAAAGTCATAATAAATTCATATAAGGTATTATATATAATAATAAGGTTCTTTGGTATAATTATAATAAAATTATATATATTATATAGATGTTTTGAACATGTGTGAAGATAAGAAAAACTTATGATAATGGTTTTCTCGTATCACATTTATTTCATTGAGATATATGTTATATTCAGTTATTATTATTACATTATGGTGTATATACATCCATATGAAATTTTAAATAATTAATTTATTTTATTTCTTTATATAAAAAGTTCCAATTTATTTTATTCTTTCACGAATTTCATTATTCTATTGTTACTCAAGTGGTAAGGGGATTTCTAGTCTCAAAATTATTGTTTGCAAGACTTATGCCATATTCACCACCCGTTTCATTTTTGTGGTGTATGTATACCAAATTGATGTATTATATGATTTTATACATAAATTTATGGTTATTTACACATCAATTTTATGAACCCTCTATCATGGGGTTTATAGGTAATTTTTTTTCAAATTGGTAAGATAATTTTGTCTGAAGTTTCCTTCTTTATGACACATGTTTTTTATGAACATATATTATTTTATGAGGATAATATACTTTCCTTATTCATGTTTCATCATTAATATTTTTTTCATGATATTTTATCCCTATTTTTATGTTAATTTATATTTTTATATTTTTATTTAATGTTTATAAAGTTGTAAGAGTCTATTGCGAAAATATCATCATTTATTTGGATTATTTATGACTGTACTTCCATTAAATTATATTACAATCATATCTCAAAAAACTAAATGAAGTTTCATTACCGACTTTTATTCATGATTTAATCATGTAGTGATACAATTTTTTTACTCTTTAGTACTTAATATTATTAAGAAAATGTTTTTAAGAAAACCTAACAATATTTCATTCTTTAGTCGAAAATGTTTTTTCTTCAAAACAAATGATTTCTAATTTTTTTTTTCAATTTTTAAGTAATATTTTAAACATATATTTAAATATATTTATTTTAATGTTTCTAAATATCCATTCGTAATTTTTCAAATCTATTATCTAAGAAAATGGTTTCAAAATTTCATATGTTTTAAAATGTTCTTTTCAATGTATAAAGGATATATTTCTCAAGAAATTATTTAAATGATCTTTTAAAATATTTCCACAAAATACTACAGACATTTATTTTACCTATGAGTTAATGGAGTTATGATCGAAGTTCGTACCATGATAAATGATTTTGAAATTAGATTTATTTCATTGGTTATTATATGATGAAATGATCATGAAACCTATATATTTTCTATTTGTTATGACATGATGAAATTTATATGATTACCTATTCATTTAAAAGGTTACAATATGATTTTTATTAAACCCATTTCTTTTTATAGGTCATAATATGATGAATGTTTATTATATTGTGGCAGACATATGTATGATTTCATTAAGTTATGGGTGGAACTAATATCTCCATCCAATGCATTAGGTAAAGGTTTCTATTTCAAGATATGGAAATGTATGAAATGGTGATTAAACCAATTTATTAAGGGAATTTGTTTGCTAAGATGGTTTTGGGAGTGAAAATCGACTGCTAAGTTGAGCATAGAAGTGAATTGTGACTACTAAGATAGAGTTAGGATTGAACCTTGACTACTAAGATGGTAATGTAAGTGAACCTTGACTTATATTTTGGTATTATTATTGATTCTTGAATACTAAGATGATCACGGGAGAAAAATTTTACTATTATGATGGGAAAAAAGATGACAGTCTTGGCCTACTATGGTAAGAAGGTGTAACCTGATCCACTACAAGGAAAGGACTTCGATTGGGGATGGTAGTATGTCATGCCCAGTAGGTGCATCCCACATGAAGTTCCTTGATAATTTTTTCCAATGTGCATTGACTTATTGAGAATGATTTTATATGATTATGTGTATTCCAAAATTCATTTTATTATGACAATTATATTCTCTCATGGTTAATTTTCTTGGATTTCCGTATCATTAATGTCTTATGAATTTCAAATATTCATTCCATAACACATTATTACAGTCTTTGATATGTAGGTTATGATATTAAAATATTTTACTCATTTTATCATACCCTTATGTCATGGTTATGCTTACGCATCTATTTTATTTTTACCCTTATTGAGCATCTGACCTCACACATTCCTATGTTTCCATTTTTCCATGTTATGAATAAAGGTATTATATTGGAGTACTAAAGTGTAAATCTTTAAGGGAGATTCTGATGTTATTTTTTTAAATTATAATAATGTGTTCCTAGTTTCCGAATACACTAAAATATTATGGTCCTCTATAATATTCATTTTAATGTTCTTAATATTCATCGAAAATGTTGTAATATCTATGTATGTTATGCATAAGTGATTACAATATTGTCTATTCAAAAGTGGTTAGATCACCATCCTGTAAAAAATAGATCATGTCTTGGACATATTTTTAACTAGTAGATTCTATGAAATTTCATTATTTATAGATAATATATCCTTATTATTTTTGAGAGTTATGGAGTCAGATTGACGATCATATTTAGTGAGGCTTTATTCATCCTAGTATATCACCTTGGAGTGATATAGTTTCATTTGTGAAGAAGGATAATTATGGTATATATTTTTAAATAAATTATCATATTTTTTACTAGGTGACTATGATAAGACCCTATTTTATTTTATATATTTGAGATATATTTGATCAGTTGAAGAAATATATTTTAATCTCAAGGATTGTTTTGTGATCATGATATCATTAAATGTTGGTGATGAATGAGGATATTCTAAAGACAGATTTAAAATATCATTATGAATGATATAATTTTGTTGTAATCTAATTTATTTTTAGGAATGATCAATATATGTTCATAGGATATATGAATTCAATGTTCCCTAAATTTATGAATTAGTTTTTGCGGTTGTTCATCAATAATATATTATTGTATTCTATGTTAGAGAGGGGGGGGGGATACAAAGAATCTATGTGCTATTTTTGGGAGTTTATCAAAATCAATTTGGTATGATTTAAATGTGTATGTTTTTGGATTGTGAGGTCCTTTTCTTAGAATATGTGACGTCATGGTATGGAATAGTTATTGATCCTTTAATTATTGAGATGTTTTCTTCTTGAGTATCCTTTAGGATTGTTGTAGAGTTAAAAACATTTCTTTTCCTTTTTAGTGATTACAGGAGGTTCATACTGAAATTATATTAAATTTAAACTAATATAATATATTTTACAAAGATAATATTGGACTTTATTTTGTAATATCCAATTCTAGTATAATTTTCAGTATTATAAGGATAATATGGACATTTCCCTTTTTCTTAATTTTACAAATGAGGGTGATGTGTTCAAGGTTTATTACAATGCTTCCCATCTTGAATTGGGGTTTTTTGATGTAGAAGATAGTGGTTATCTCTAATGGGTATAGGTAGCTAGGGCCCCGTGAATATAACTATGTTACCCATGATCATGATCTTCACGTGGTTGAATTTGTTCAGATGTTGTGGTGGAATTACCACATTAGTCTATTGTAATGCTCCAACCCCAGACTCCTAGAGCCATTGAATTATTTTATTAAATTGGATTGATTATAGGGAATAAATCTCAAAGGGACATTCTAATTATCAGTATTTTAAAGAAATTTTACATAAATGATACCTATAATACACTGAGAAATTCAAAATAGAAATTACAAACATGATACACAAAAAATGAAAAAAATACATCTCTAAAATCTTGTTCAAATACTTATTCTTCATGACCTAGATAAATGAAACATAATAAGGGTGATCTCAAATGAAAAGTAAGGGTAAATAAATAATAATAAATAATGAATCAATGTGATTAAATTAACATGTTATGGTTAATAATAGATATCACATTCCATTCAAATTTCTAGATAAGGAAAAAAATCAATATGAAAAGGTAATAAATTGAAAATAATGTCATTTAATTATTGAATATAAAATAAAATGTATTCATAGATATGTAGAAATTAAATTTAGTGGATGAATAATAAGTAGAAATAAATTATGGAAATTATTTCTTAATGGAAATCATGTCTAGGGAACATGATAACCTATACCATCAAGACCTTTCACAAAATGATTAAAACTACATTTAAAAACCCATTTTATTTGGACAACTTATTTGTCTCATTAGAACCTATCGATGCATCGAATAGCCATATAAAGTCCTGGATTCACCCATCATTTAATGTTTAAATTATTCTATATATCAATTAATTAATTTAATCAATAAACAACATTCCGTATAAAATATATTTATTGAATAAAAGATGTGTATTATCAATAATTCCCCAATTAATTAAATAACTATCAAAGTAAACACAATTTGTAAAATAGTATATGGTTTAGAAAATAATAATATCAATCTTAAGAAAAAATATATAACCAATGAAATTTCCAATAAAAACCGATTATAGTAAAATTTTTGTTTCAATATAAATTTATCATTAATTAAAGAAAGTGATATTGAAAAAAATAATCATTAAGAAAATTTATAAAGAGAATAATCTATAAACAATCCAAAGTGTCCCCTGCCACTTTGAAACATTTGAATCATAATCAACATAAATTTATGACATTAAATGAAACTTATAATATCATGAGAATAAGGGGATTAATTATTTGACTTGATAAAGGAAGTATACACACCAAATAAAAGTTAATCTGCATATAATAACAAATAAGTATTCGTGAAATGTAATTTGAGATGAATTTGCCTTACCAACGTGGAAACAAATGAATTGGAAATCCCAAACATAATAATCATTAAAAAAATTAAATACCATGAAGATAATAGAATTCATGATATGATATTTTATCATGGATATATATACACCATTTAAAATAAATTTGGTGCACAACAATAAATTACGCCTCATAGAAAGAAATGTGATACATGAATCCCTTCGATTAACCTTCATTTTGGTGTGTGGTATTTATCATCATTTGTAGTGGTCTAAAATATGTTACTAAATTATATAATAACTTTAATAATGTTTATAACACCTTTTATAAACTTCTTATAATATTTCATTACCTATTTGTCAAAAAAATAATTAATTTCATTATCTTGGGGGTTAATTTCCTAGTTTTCTTAAGTTTAAACTTTTTTTTTATTTTCCATTTATTAGATCATGGTTTCATCATATAAATAGTGAAAAACATGTAATATTTATACTCTATTATTATTTTATATGTATTTTTAATAATATATCATAATTTGATATTAGAAATTAAGTGCACCGTTCATAGAGATGGTAAGCCATACATACGCATGAATGGTACTTTAATTTCTTAAATGAATGAAAAATAAATGATCCATATGTATCTTATAATTTATTTATCACATATATGTGATATATGATACATAGTTTTATTAAAACCATCCTTTATTCATTCCATGTATGGAATGAACAAGTCATATCACCTTGAGGAGGTTGTGGTCCACAATTCCTCAAATGAAATTATCGTATTTATAAAAGATGAAAATCCTAAAATAATAATGAAAATAAAAATAAAAAAAGAATTAAAAAATTATAACAATTATATATTTCATATATTATTATTGTCTCCATTATAATGGTCACCATGATCAGAAGTAAGGGAAAGATTAACAATCATCATTTCGTGAGACAGAAGTTCGATATACATAGAAACAGTTTTCTCGTTAACCATTCGATGGAGGTGTGTGTATGTTTTGGATGAAACCAGATAAAAAAACAAGTATCTTGAGTATAATATTTTATTAATACAATTATATAATAATAAGTGTATATGGAGTGGATAATTGAAATGGAGCTAAAAATCTTAAGGGAAGACATTACCTCTTAATCGGGTAACTTTTTTTGGTTTATGACCAAATGATTCCTTCTATGTATTTCTACCAAAAAGGATGATTCAAGATATAATGGTCAGATTTTTGGAAGATATTGCGAAGATCATGGCCTAATCTAAGAGGTTTGAAATGGGTGAAGATGTGGGAGAGGTGGTGGTCTTTTATAGGGATGGAAAAGAACTCACTGGGATGTTCTGGAAAGAAGTTGAGTGTACAAGAGTTATTACCTAAAAAAGTCATAAAAAACCAACTAAACACATTAATGGAAGTTTTAGGGATGATATATGGTCATAAAATATATATTGGACAATTTTATAGGTTATTTGGGACGTCAAGTTAATGGTTTACTCTTTTATTAGGCTTAATTTTTCCTTTATAATTATAATTATTTTTAATTACATTCACTAATATTTTTAATCAAATACTAATTTTCCCTCATTATAAAATATTAATAATGCTTTTTATAATTATTTAATCCATTTTTTCAAATTCAAATCACAAATGTGGCTTAAATTAATTTTTAATTAATCTCGCATGAAGGATGACTACATGAGGTTTTAAAGTAAAAACATCCAAACGTTTGCTATGTTTTCATAGACATTTTCAATGTGAAAATGATTATAATAACTTTAATTGGATTAATTGATAAAAATATTATATAATTATACATTAATACCAAAATAAAACATAATTTACCAATTAAAATAAATTTTACCAAAATTTTTTTGAATTAAAATGAAGTATTTTTAACTATTCATTAAAAAATAACATGTTTTTGAAAAAACAGAAAAATTAACCCTAACATAATTTTTATGTTTTTATTTAAAATATTATGTTTATTTTGAAATATTAAATCAATTAATGTGCTAAAATTTAGATTTAAAATGGATTCTCTATTAAAAGAGGGTAAAATTTCCTTTATAAAAATATTTATTTTTAAGTGTAATATTTGGTTTGTTCTTATCTTATTATTATCAAATATATCAGTTGAACATAAAAAATATTATATTTAATATATAAAACATATATATATATATATATTCCATTTATATAAACCAATAATTTATATTAATAAAATCTATTACGACAATTTAGCCTTGTATAAATAATAATATATTCATTTATATCAAATCAGTTTTAATATTCATTGTTAATTGATTTATAACTAATTATTTAATTATAAATTTATGTAAACCACATATTTTCCAAAATTAGTTACCTATTTTCATAATTGTTAATTTAATAGATTGGTTTTAACTTATTATATTTAATTATATATCATTATTCGGTATAACCCTGTCTTATGTGTAACAGAAGCCATCGAAGAAGGTTTCTCTTGAGTGTAACACTAGAGAATTCGGTGTACCATGAATTAGAAAATAAAAAATATATTTTAAAATAGTGAATATATTTTAATATATATATATATATTTATTATACCACATTATGTTCTTGGTTTCACATGGGATGAATTCTATCAAATATATGGTTCTTATTTTTAAATTCTATGGTGTTAAATGAGTTATTCTTTATATTTACATATCTTAAGAGTTTAAGGTTTATCATATCCCATTGAAATTTAATTTTTTTTATGTGATATTAGATGGTATTCTTGAAATATTATGAAATTGATACTTCTGATACATCAAGACAATGGAATATATGAATAATTCATTAAGTTGGTAGTTGTGTGGAAATGTCATACTGGAGTCTGTTGATGCATGGGGGTGAAAAAAGATAATTTTATAATTCCCATTGATATGGGAGAATATAATGGTAGATGGTTCATTTATTAGATAGTGGTTCTATCATCGTTGGTGTAGAAAGTGGAGGAGTCCATGTTGTGGGATTATAAGGTAGAATTTTTGTGAAATCGGGTTGTTTTTTAGCAATAATCTTACCGGATGATCAGTGGATGATTGTTATGATGATTTATTTTATGGGAGAATTATAATTACTTTTGTGATGTATGAATTTGTTCACTATAAGATTTATATCTTTCCACTGGACTTATTTAATGGTGTTAATATGATGTAATTTTCCTTGAGGGGACACTTTTATTATCATGGGAGGAGGTGCTTTTTTATAGAGTTTTGTATTGATTTTTAGTTTTCTATAGGGTGAAGGATGAGAACAATGTTTGTGGTAGTTTTATTTAATAACTTTATTTTCCATATATTATTTGGGGGGATATATATTGTAAAATTAATTGATGTTTTCCTCAATCATGTGTAGGATGTGATGTTATATGGCTGACCATTAACCACATAATGATGTCAAATCACATCATAGAAATTATGATTTATTTTCCCACATGACAATCGACACATAATTTCATGATTTTTTAAATTTTTGTTTTACATTATTTTATTTTTATGATCTTATAAGATTATAATTTTATGGAATAGATAAAAAACGTAGATTAAATAGGGAACATATTTTTGAAAAAATATTGAAGATGACAAAATTGTACACAATGATGGAAATTATTAAGAGCCACCATACATTCAGGCTTAGAAAGGATAGGTTTTTCAAACTAATATAAAACCTCCTAGTTTTTTCCTAGGGATGAGCTTGACATAAATAGTGCGTGTTTACTAGACATTCTTTTCTGGCCAGATGACACACTATGGATCATCCCACTATGATCAAAGTTCGACGTAAATATATCTTCTCAGATAAGACTAATTCAGCCAGAACTGCTTTATTAAACAACAATGTAAAATTCAAAAGATTGAAAAGGGTCAATATTGATTGAATTTTATCCATAAAACCCATCGCTATCTTTTTTGCGTTATGGTATTCATTAGGAACATGGTTATGTGATAGGTGAAATTACTCATTGAAATGAGTAGAATAATATATAACTAATTTCTACCATTTATAAAAGGATAAAAATTATTGAGTATTCCCCATGCATAAAATTTCAAAATAAATTTATTGTTTAATATCTTATAGAAATATATTCAAGTTAGGTTCTTATACAACTTTTCATTCAAGAGGGAATCCAAAAATTTCCTCCCCAGTCCCTCATATATAAAAAATAATGAAACATGCCTTTGATTATCTAATGTATTTTAGAAATGGAATACTATCTCAATATTCACAATCAACTATTTATATTCTTATGGCCCCCTATCACTCTATAAGATAGGAGGATTATGATCGTAAAATTCAAAAACATGATCCACTATTCATCCCAGGTGCACAAAACCCATCTAAACAAATGTTCGGATTCTGTGGATAACTGACTCAACTAGTGAGGAGTCTAATAAGGGGTTCACATCCCTTAAAAGATTCAAAACAGATCTTATATGAGGAATTATCAATTATACATAGTAGATAACATGAAATAAGAGAAAAAATAAAGAATCTACATTATATCCCTTAATTATTAAGAATCCAAGGAATTAACAGATTAAAAAATGAAAAAGAATATATGATAAAGAAAAATATAAATATACCATAATGACCAGTCTTATCTAAATAACCCCAATATGATCATAAAACATAAAGAAAAGACTTCACCCACCTATTTAGATACTGAATTAAGAAATCTATATAACCATATGTACTTAAAACCCAAGTTGTGATGGTCGTACCTGTCACACATGCCTTATTAAATTAATTTTTATTTTGTTTAATTCTTGGATCAGGGTTCTTGCGCCAAGGTCTCTTCTTACTACCAGATTAAAATATTCATCGTTTAATTTTTCTACTAGGTTTCGGACCCCTGCGTGGTCACCGCACAGTTGGTGGTAGCCACACAATCGGCCCGAGTGTCGTGCCATTGCTCTATATTAATATTAATATTATTTTTATTTTTATTGTTTTCATTATTAGTATTTTTATTATCATTATTATTTATATTATTATTTCTATTATTATTGTATTATTATATGTATTATAGTTATAGTTATTTTTATTATTATTATTAGTGTAATAATAATATTATTAAAGTAATGAAAAAAGAAGATCTAACCATAATTCTACCCAGAAGCCTCCCAACCCCACCATTTCCCTCTTTCCCTATTTTCTATGCGAACCTACCCCCCTCCTACACCATCCCCGTTAGTGAACCAGCCCCCTGCTACTCCCCGATCAACCATCCGCTCGCGCCTCGGTCTCCCCAGCCCTTCACCGGTGCCCCTACAGCACACCCATCCAGCCACCCGCTCACATCCGCCTCTACAAAAATTATCTAGTTCCACTGAAGTGCACTCGGTCGGCCTACAACTTGCACACTGACCTCCAAACACCGATGGACCGCCGCTTCGACCGCCTCCAACCACTCCGACCCAAGCAGGCCGCTATCCCACCCCTGCCTCACCATCGCGCACCTGCGTCAACCAATTCTCCCTCCTAAATCCAAGGTCGTCTCGCCCTTGCTATCTCCATCCTTCTGTACTTCAGCAAGTATTACTCCTCCTTACACTATCCTCAACGCACCAGCAAACCCTCCCTCCAGTAAGTTTCATTCTAAATTTTGGGGTTTCCCTCCATATTTGACTTACCCCAATAGAAAGGGTATAATTCAAGCATTGTTATCATCCTTTAGGGGGTGGGATTAGTCCACAACGCCTCTATCTCCCTTCCATAGATGTTATTTTGATTCTTCACTTGTTTTAGATAGGAAATTTCAAAAAAAATCTGTCCTGCACAACACATGAAAATTTTGTGTTTTGGATATTTTTTTAAAAATATAATCTGCATCTCAATAAGTGGAATTGTTAAATTATTGCAGTGTTTTTTTTGTTGGTTAAAATTATGAAAGAATGTTTTGAAATATGTCTTTTATTATGTTTAGGTGATTCCATATATAATAATGTTATATAATGAACTATTATACTTGTTTATCTAGTTTGGTGTGTTTATCATGTTCTGTAATTAGAAAGCTTGGTTTACCAGTTTATCTTGTTTAGTATGTTTTAGCATTTTATGCCATGAAATAATTCATAGAACTGTTTAATAATTTTTTATATATTTTGTATTTTTTAATTATGAAAATGGATTCCTTAATTTTAAAAAATTGGTTTTTTCATGTGGTTTTGATTTTGTTTTGAAAGGTATGAGAGTAGTTTTCAAATGGTTTGATCATGAAATGAATTATAAAATGGAATTCACTTGTGATGAAGGTGAAATTTTGAATCAAGGATTTCTTTGACCCTTTTTAAATGTTTTACTAAATTACTAAATGTTCTGTTAAATGATTATTGGATTGAGAATCAGGGGTGAAAAATGTTTTTGTGTGTGTGTTTGGGTTTTGTTTGAATGGGGGTGGTAATTCGGTGAAAATGATTCTTTGTTTCTAAAAGTATTTAGGTTATTCGTGTGGTTTATAAAATGGCTTGAAATAAAGTCATTGATAATATGACTGTTGGACATTGTAAATGAAAAAGTTCTTTTTGTATTATATTTTGGGTAATGTTTTTGGCTATATAAATCCAATGGTTTATTCGGAAACACTTTTGTTTTCATAGAAGTGATTTAATTGATTAATTAATGGGGTGACCAAGTTAGTACATCCAACTCAAATGATGATATTTATATGCAATTTTAAATAAATGATTGTGTGTTTTCATTTAGAGTAAGAAATTTTTTACTAAAAATGCATTGGGTACTTTGGACGTAATGTCCTGTTTGGCTCTTCCAACATATGGGTGATATTGTGTTAACTATTAGATTAGGTTGAGTTTGGAAATTGCGTGTACCTAGTTGGAACATTAAATGTTTTTAAAAAAAATGATTTCGACATGGATGTGACATGATGACCCGTTTGGTACTTTCAGCTTTAGTGTAATGTTTGTGTTGATCCCTTGAAATAACGACATTTTTATTTATGGATTTCCATCTAAGAACCATAGTATTTTCAAAAAGGATTCAAATGGGTTTGATGTTTTGCAATGCAAGATGGAACAATTGGAACTTTTTATTGTGAAATGACTAAATTTGTATATGAGGTGCTCTTGTCTAGTGTAACACTTTATGGGTGAACATCTAGGATGCATCTATGTTTGGGGATGGCAAGTGCGTTGAGATGAGTCAGGCGTGCGAGGTCCATCCAAACTACATGGTATTACTATAACCACCAAGGGTCCCTGGGCATATTTTAGTTGATCGAGTGATAGTTTCTTTTCAGCCCCGATTAGACAGGTTGGTACCAAATGGTAGGTGTATCGGCCAGATGGGGAGTGCTACTAGTTTCTATTGCTGTGAGGGAGGCTAGTAGATTATATACATTGGATATTCACAATATGTTGGCAGGTGGTTCCAAACCGAGTACTTCTAGGGGTCTTCTTGGGATATTTAGGATCACCCATGGTTATTGGAATATTTACATTTCTTTTTTACTTTATGTTTCACTATTTCATTTTTAGGTTGAACTATTTACATGTTTTAAATTTTCCCACCTTTGGTATATTCTGTTTCGAGTTTTAATTATAAAATGAAAAAAATGATTTTAGAGATGGTATGTTCCATGGAGGGGTTTTTAAATGGGGAACACTCATTATTTATTTTAAAAAATTGAAAACCATACTTTTATATTTGTATTTCAAACTTGTGTCACTAGATTGTTTTGGGAAAGGGAGAATTTGGACTCTGTGGTTATAATTGTTATCCCTACTCAGAATTTCGGTGCTCATGCCTATCATATTCATTCTACTGTAAGTGAAATTCTAGTTCAGGTTCTAGGTTAAATTTCTTAGTGTTGGAGAATGCTTGATTCTGAGTTGCGAGGTGACCTAGAGGGTCACATGGAGGTATGTTGAGATGTTATGTTTATTTTTTTCCACTCCTAGATTTTAGTTAAATTTAATTTATTAATGGTTATTTATTTATGTTTTATGAGCTAGATCATTACTAATGATTGAATTTGGATGCCCGACACTGGTTTCTAGCCAGTGGTGATGTGGAACACCCTTTTGGCCATGTCGTAGACTGGCTCAGGTGACTGGTTCTGGGTCGATAGGGGTTAGTTAATGGCAAAAATGGCATCAAAGGTAGGCACTTTATATTTGGGTTTCTCTATTGATGGTGATTAGGGCTATTGCGACTCGAAAGGTAAGTACGAGAAGGGTGTCATGAACCCTTGTTCATCCCAATCCTCGAGTTTCTAGTGGTAGTCTGAATTTTGAGTCTTTTACTTTTGTTTTGGAATTGATGAATGACAATGGAGGTGTAATTGTGTCAAGATGTGACCTCACATGGAGTAGTGACCCACATAGAGTCTGATTTCATGATTAAGCTTCTTCTAGTTGTTTACGCTTTCCTAGGGCATGGATCACAACCATTTCACTATATAAAGCATTAATACTCATTCCTCATTCTGAGGGTTTGTAGTAAGTTAGGGTTTTGTTTTGGTTTTTATTGATGTAAGCATTTTTTTGAAATAAAAAAAAACAAATGAATTTTGGAGAATTGCCTTTGGTTCGAAAAGTTGGTTTTGTATTTTGAAAGTGGCCACGAAGGAGGGTAGTTTTTTAATCTAAAACAAACAGGGGATTTTGAAATAAATTTTTTTTATTATTTGTGTTTGTATTTTATTGTTTCCTCTGAGTTGGTTGTTTTGTATGAAGGTGCTTTCTTTGATGTTGCTTCGACTTGATTTCAGCTTTGGTTCTATGTTTTATATGTTTTCCAGAAAATGCCACCTAGAAAGGTTGCCAAGGTTTTTGATAATTCATGCCCATTTTTTGGTCCTTCTTCAACATTGACTATCTATCACAGTGATCAGGGTCCATTAGAAGCAGCAGAGTGGCTTGAAGAGGTCAAACACTTCTTTAGGGCATTGGGAACTCCCGAATTTTTCACAGTGCGTGTTGTTTTGGGTCAGTTTAAAGGTCCATCTCTGGATGAATGGGTGTTGGTTCCCCCACCATAAATGCTAGTTGGGGTGACCTGGGATGTCTTTAAATCCATCTTCATTCAATGATTTATACCTAAAGAGTTTAACCCGATGATAACGGAAGAACAAATGTGTATTCAACAAGGCCAACAGATAGTGAAATCATATGTTGACAATTTCAAGTAACTTGTGCCCTTTTCTCCAGAGGCAACATCACATAATTTGATAAATACATCTATCTTCATAGAGTTTCTTCGTCTAGATATCAATTATAGGGTAATACTTTCTAAGGAACATCATATTTAAAATCTGGTGGATGGGTCATTCCAAGCTGAGTTGGTTTTCGGAGCGGAGATGGTTGGCAATCCAGTGTATCCAATTACCCATAAACATTCCCCATCTAGCGAGGAGGGTGTGCCAGAGGGACCTGTTCCTAAAGAGTCATTTGAAATTGTTTTGGCTTCATGTTTTTCGGACCATTCAGTGGTGTGTCATCGGTGTGGCTGGTTCGGGATCATGAAGTCGTCATGTCACATCTGTAACGCCCCGACCCCAGCTACCTAGAGTCGGTGCATTACTTCGTAAAATTGGCATGATCACAAAAGATCAAGTCTCGAAAGACCGATTAGTTTAGTAGCCTTGGAAACACTAGATACATTCATAAGTCTTACATTACATCATAAAGTGAAAAACTACAATAACACATTCTCCATAGTCCACACTCATATCCTCTTCTCACAATCCCTGCAGGTCATTCATAAAATACTGCTTCACATCCTGGAAAATATTAAAACATTGAAAGGGGTGAGCTCAGATGCTCAGTAAGGATAACAATATTGCGGAAGCATTCATAAATAAACATAAAAATTTAAGGCAATGTATAACTAAAACAAAAGCCTTTTAAACTTGAACATCAACATAATATGGCAAAAGTAAACTGAGATAATGACATTCACTTCTTCACATGGATATTATACTGGTCGAATAATCACATGAAATATCAATAACCACTTTCATAATGAGGGAATGTATAATGCCGGACATTCTGAAACATTTTGTCAAGGCCTCGGCCAAGACGTATAAAATGATTAAGGCCTCGGCCAAAACCATAAATCAAATTGGGAAAGGGCCTCAGACAATTCCACGTCTAGTTGTCTCATGAGACCTACCGATGCATCGAGGAGCTATAGCAGGCTCCACCCGTCACATATTAAGTCCAATGCATTCCCATATGAAAAGGTTTAAACATAACATAAACATTCGTATTAAAACTAGCATACGAAATGTCAATATTTTACCATAAACTATGAATGGTATAAAAATAGCACATCCACAGTCAAACATATCACAAAACCTTCAATACAATATAGAAGTTTTGTATCATAATAAATCAACTTCAAATAAGCGTAAAATCCATCAAAGGATGTTGACATAGATGAAATCAAAACACTTTTTAGAGAAATATCTATTTCTATTTTTGAAATCATTTAAGAGACATATAAAATAAAACATTTTCTTGAAAATATTCTTATAAGCTTGTAAGTAAAGCTTTGAAGATTTTATAACGGCGGAAATAACCGCACCTGCCGTATAAAAAAAACATTCTTACCTTAATTCTGTCGAAAAGGTTAAAAAGGACTTTGTTTTGAAAATGACGGAAAGATTCCTCTTATAAAAAGTCAAAAAAGGGTATAAATGAATTTAACCCATATTCTTGTAAATAATAAAAATGTTTTGAAATACATTTTGAAGAAACATGGATGTGGATGATAAAGAGATCCCAGTAGATTATTACGTATAAACAACATCGGATAATGAAGAGATTGTGAAATAACCCTTACCTTGCGTCTTGTCCTGACTCGACCGTTCTTTAACCTCATGAATAATAAACTAGAGTTAATTTCTATTTACTTAATAACCTTTTTCATGTTCATTATTCCATTTATATCACTTATTACCATGTTATGAACATTATTTAATTATTTAAGTTAATAACGGTCGTTTTGTCGATCTTTGGTACTTGAGTCAAAAATAAACTTCTTATAATTACAAGTTGTTCATGTGGTGAAATATCCATTATATCCATAATTATATTCATGATGTAGATATCATATATATCATATATATAAAGTATATACATTCATTCATAATGTCACGTAACATTTAGAGGTAAGAAATGAAATGAACCGTTCATGGAGACGGTAAGCCGTACGTACGCATGAACGCTACTTTCATTTATATTTCATATTTAATGGAATGAAATCATAATTATATAAAGTTATAATATAGTTCCAGTATAATATCATATATAATATCATTTACTCCATCCTTTATACATCCCACATATGGTATTAACGATTCACATCATTTTGAGGGGGCAGTAGTCTGCACTTCCTAAAATGAAATTATCTCGTTTACCCATAATGGAAATCATAAAGTATTCCATAAATGAGAAATACAGAAGAATAAGTAAAAAATAAACATATTATATATCATATATAAAAATAGTGACATCTTAATGGCCACCTTTTAAGGTGTTATATGAGTGTTGAACAATCATCGTTTCGTGAGGCAGAAATTCGCCATCCACAGAAACCGTATGTTCTTTAACCATTAGATGTAGGTGTGTGTAAGTGTAGCTCGAATACTTCTTATAAAAACATCCTAGTATATTGAGGATACTGGTGTTGTTACAAAAGAAATGAATAAAAAGAGATTAGGGGGTTTGAGAAGAAAAATAAAACAAAACAACATTAGAGAAGACATTACCTCAAAATCGGGTAACTCTTTTTTGATTTGAGCCAAAGGCTTCCTTGGGAAGAGTTCTGCCCAAAGTGAGGCTTCTAGGAGTAATAGGGGAAGTTGGGAGAGTATTTGGGCAGAGGTTGGCCGAGCCAAATGGCTTGAAAGTGTAAATGAGGTGGGAGAGGTGGGGGCCTTTTATAAGTGGAGAGGAGGGGCTCTTTTGGAAAGATTGAAATGTTACATTATTATACAATGATTTTAGGATTATAAAGGTCCCACACTTATATAATTCGTGTCTAAGGTGATAAGGTTTCAAAATCAACCCATCCAATAGTCTTTGGACAAGTGTAGGCCTTGTATTTTACATTATCTTTTCATTTTATTAAAATCGTTAAATAATGAGGTCATCGCTGCATCATAATGATGTCATAAATAATTTACTTTATTTAATGTCTAAAAATTATAAAAAAAATACTATGATGTATGAAATCTTTTTAGATTTCTAATGAATATTTATAGTCAAAATTTGGACTTGTGTAACCCCAATTAAAAACTGTTTTATTAAAACAACTCATGTTTGTGTCAATTTAATTTTAACATTAAATAAATATATATTAATGTCATTTTCCAACCAAAGTGGATCCATGGGGTCCCCAAGTTGACCCATGGGTTTTCTTGGTCGGCCATGACTCATACAATAGGATTAGGACAAGTTTAAAGCTCATATCATATTATTAAAACATTATTTTTACCTTAAACTACACTAATTACCTCTAATCGCGATTAAGAACTTAAAAGTTACTATTCACCAAAAAATTATTTTAATCTCATTGAACCACATTTTGCTTCTTAATGACAATCATGTATGTCGGATTTTTGAAAATCAAATCACAGAAGTGGTAATATTTCATTTAAACGAAAAATCAGTTCTTTAACTACCACTTAGTGGTTTCACTATTCATCAAAAATTGAAGTTTTTCAGAACAATGCCAAAATTTCACCCTAAGCAATAATTGATATTCCTAATTCAAAAATGATGTATATTTTACATAATTAAAAACATATAAGTTGCATTAATTAATTTTATAATTAATTCCCACTGTCACAACAATAGCGTGTTTTTAAGAAATAATTTATATCAAAAGATTGGCAATTGTTTATGTCCAATTTCAATGTTAAATTAATTCTAATGACCACCATTGGATAAAATGGTAAAAATATATTCTAATTATACTTTAATACCACTAAATAGTATAATTTATCACTATAAATTATTTTGATTAAAAAAGTTGTTTTTACGTAATTTTCACTATTCATAAAAAATTGGAAGTTCTCAGAAAATTACCAAAAATTCAACATAGGATAATTTCGATATTATGAATACAAAAATGAAGTCCATTTTGAAATATATAATTTATTTAATTTTGAAAAGTGGTTATTACTATTCATAACGGCTACTTTGATTAGTCGCGGTGTTTTAGAACTCGAAGTTGTGTACAATGAAAGCTATTGCATTATTGAATGAGAAGTATATCGTGGAAGATCGGGGTGTTACATTCTACCCTCCTTCAATAAATTGCGTCCTCGCAATTTGAAATTTTTCTTTGAAAATAAAAGTTTGAAAAGAGAAAATACCTTTGAAAAAAACCCACATCGGAAATAAGATTAATAAAATTTTGCCTTAATAAGAGGGAAAGGGAAATGAAAAAGTCACCACCCAATTATTATCTCGATTAGGAGAACATTGGTGGAAATTAGAGACATATAATTGGAGGAAAAACGTAAATATTTGTAGGGAGTGATTAAGGTCACCAATCACAATCAGCTTTCAAATTGAGGGCCTCAAAGCCTTCAATCTATGTTGATTTAAAATATCATCAGTTCAAAAAGACATAAGGTATTAGGATAACCCACATTTTTTTTGTTTTAATATCTCTTTACTAAAGTTTAAGAATTAATTTATTCATTGAATAAGAGATAGGTATATATATATTTATGCTTGACAATTAGAGTTTCAACCTTCAACTCATCTTTCACTCAAAAAGATAATAGAACTCAAAAATATTATACTTATCCTAATTGTATAAGGTTTCAAATGTTAAAACATACCATTTAGATTAGTAAAATTATTTTGTAATAACCAGGGACTTCCTGTAGGATAGTGGTAGGAAATAAAGGCATGTCGCACTATGATTGTGGGTTCGATTCCTGCAACTTTGTCCGACGCGACGGTTATGCCCCACCCTGCAGGTTGTCCTTTTCCTAAAACTATAGTATTATAATATTCCAAAAATAATCTTCATAAATTTTTTAACCTTTAACAATACTATCCAAAGATCAACTTAATCCACTCCAACCTTTATAGTTATCCAAAATATCTCTGTCTAGACTTTCTCTAAAAGGTCTCTTAATTCCAAAATCAATTGTAACATCAGATTCCCCAAACAATGTAAAGTTTCTCTTATTGTCACATACTAAAAATATGATTACCATCATCATATTAAAACCTTAATGAAAAAAAACAAGCACTGTAGTACAATCCTTATATATATCACATTATTATTTTATCAGAATATAATCCATGAGTCCAAAAACACCAATAAATTAATTATTCCACTTCAACTGTAGTCACAGAATAAGATTGTCCTTGATCCCTTGGCCTTTTCTGAGGTAAGTTTCCCTGGCGCTTAAGACATTCATTTGCATAATGCCCCATTTCCCTACAATTGTAGCATTCAACATTGATAGCCTCTTTCTTTCCCTTGCAATCACGCGCCTGGTGACCCTTTTCTCCACATTTATAACAAACTCCCATTCCTTTTAGGCAAGTACCAGGGTGATTATTCCCAAAATTATCACATAATGGAAAATCCTTCTTTCCCTTTTCCCTTTATCTGTCTCTTGTTCCACCGTTCTCTTCTTCTCTTACTTTACTTTGTTGTCATAAGACTTAGAGAATTCCTTTTCTGTCTTGATAGCACATGAGACAATATCTTCGTATGTTGAGAAAGATTGTGATACTAAAGCTCGACGGAGAAATGGTTTTAACCCATCAAAGAAACGATCAATCTTACCTATTGGGTTACGTATATAATCTGCAGCATACCTCGCTAACCTTGTAAAGTTGGCCTCATACTTTGCGACATTCTCATGCTCCTTTTGTTTCAGACTCAGAAATTGCCTTTCCATATCTGCTCTATGGTCATGAGGAAAGTATTTTTCTAAGAAAATCTCTTTGAACTCTCTCCATTCCATATTTGATACATCATCATCTTCCTTTGTGTTTTGAATCAATGACCACCATTGATCGGCATCTCCAGTGAGGCGGTAAACTGCCATGATAACCTTCTCCCTTTCGCTACTCCCCAAGGCATGGAATATTTTATCTAAGGAGTTTATCCATTTCTCAGCTACTAATGGATTTGTACCCCCATTAAATGTTGGTGGTTGTTGCCTCATGAAGCGGTCTAATATTGATCCTCCACGTTGCAGATCAGGGTGCTCCATACGAGTAAGGTTATTATTCATAACCTGAGTGAGTTGTCCCAGTATGGTAGTAAGTTGATCAGCACCAGTTGTATCTCCAGATCCACAATAATTATCTTGAGCAGGAGGGAAATCCCTACACGGAGTGCATGCATTGATACAATTTCCATTCCTTCCACTAGGCGCCATTTCTAAACAATGGCATAAAGTAGATTAGTTTATGAATCAGAATACATAATTCCATACTTGTAAAATACTTAACATAAATTGAACTATTTATGGATATAATCCATAATCATAAAAAGGTTTTATTTGAGGAAGTATATACTCATAACTGTTCATAGTGGTTTGTAAATAAAATGAGAATTATCCTAAGCATATCCCCCGGGAGTGTCGTAACCAAGAGTGCAGCAAGGCTCGTTGTCGTGCACCAGTCCCCGTTCGAGTCTAGCTCAAAGCGGTGGTTTCAGGTTTTACCCCTAGGTACATCTGTGCCAGAGCCGCCTCTACCTGCTCGTATCCAGATAGGGATGTATTTCTCGGAAAACTCACAACATCTCTACAATACCAAAATTCTAGGAAGTTCTTCTATACTAATCCTCAAAGTCTATCTTTGGGCTATGTGCTCTAATCAGAGTTTGTTTAAATCTAGCTTCCAAGGTTTGTACTAAACTTCCTCTGATACCAACTGTAACTCCCCGACCCCAGCTACCTAGAGTCGGTGCATTACTTCGTAACATTGTCATGATCACAAAAGATCAAGTCTCGAAAGACCGATTAGTTTAGTAGCCTTGGAAACACTAGATACATTCATAAGTCTTACATTACATCATAAAGTGAAAAACTACAATAACACAGTCCCCATAGTCCACACTCATATCCTCTTATCACAATCCCTACAGGTCATTCATAAAATACTTCTTCACATCCTGGAAAATATTAAAACATTGAAAGGGGTGAGCTCAGATGCTCAGTAAGGATAACAATATTGCGGAAGCTTTCATAAATAAACATAAAAATTTAAGGCAATGTATAAATAAAACAAAAGCCTTTTAAACTTGAACATCAACATAATATGGAAAAAGTAAAATGAGATAATTCCATTCACTTCTTCACATGGATATTCTACTGGTCGAATAATCACATGAAATATCAATAACCACTTTCATAATGAGGGAATGTATAATGCCAGACATTCTGAAACATTTTGTCAAGGCCTCGGCCAAGACATCTAAAATGATTAAGGCCTCGGCCAAAACCATAAATCAAATTGGGAAAGGGCCTCGGCCAATTCCACATCTAGTTGTCTCATGAGACCTACCGATGCATCGAGGAGATATAGCGGGCTCCACCCGTCACATATTAAGTCCAATGCATTCCCATATGAAAAGGTTTAAACATAACATAAACATTCGTATTAAAACTAGCATACGAAATGTCAATATTTTACCATAAACTATGAATGGTATAAAAATAGCACATCCATAGTCAAACATATCACAAAACCATCAATACAATATAGAAGTTTTGTATCATAATAAATCAACTTCAAATAAGCGTAAAATCCATCAAAGGATGTTGACATAGATGAAATCAAAACACTTTTTAGAGAAATATCTCTTTCTATTTTTGAAATCATTTAAGAGACATATAAAATAAAACATTTTCTTGAAAATATTCTTATAATATTGTAAGGAAAGCTTTGAAGATTTTATAACGGCGGAAATAACCACACCTGCCGTATAAAAAAAACATTCTTACCTTAATTCTGTCGAAAAGGTTAAAAAGGACTTTGTTTTGAAAACGACGGAAAGATTCCTCTTATAAAAAGTCAAAAAAGGGTATAAATGACTTTAACCCATATTCTTGTAAATAATAAAAATGTTTTGAAATACATTTTGAAGAAACATGGATGTGGATGATAAAGAGATCCCAGTAGATTATTACGTATAAACAACCTCGGATAATGAAGATATTGTGAAATAACCCTTACCTTGCGTCTTGTACTGACTCGACCGTTCTTTAACCTCCTGAATAATAAACTAGAGTTAATTTCTATTTACTTAAGAACCTTTTTCATGTTCATTATTTCATTTATATCACTTATTACCATGTTATGAACATTATTTAATTATTTAAGTTAATAACGGTCATTTTGTCGATCTTTGGTACTTGAGTCAAAAATAAACTTCTTATAATTACAAGTTGTTCATGTGGTGAAATATCCATTATATCCATAATTATATTCATGATGTAGATATTATATATATCATATATATACAGTATATACATTCATTCATAATGTCACGTAACATTTAGAGGTAAGAAATGAAATGCACCGTTCATGGAGACGGTAAGCCGTACGTACGCATGAACGCTACTTTCATTTCTATTTCATATTTCATGGAATGAAATCATAATTATATAAAGGTATAATATAGTTCCAGTATAATATCATATATAATATCATTTACTCCATCCTTTATACATCCCACATATGACATTAACGATTTTCATCATTTTGAGGGGGCAGTAGTCCGCACTTCCTAAAATGAAATTATCTCGTTTACCCATAATGGAAATCATAAAGTATGCCATAAATGAGAAATACAGAAGAATAAGTAAAAAATAAACATATTATATATCATATATAAAAATAGTGACATCTTAATGGCCACCTTTGAAGGTGTTATATGAGTGTTGAACAATCATCGTTTCGTGAGGCAGAAATTCTCCATCCACAGAAACCATATGTTCTTTAACCATTAGATGTATGTGTGTGTAAGTGTAGATCTAATCCTTCTTATAAAAACATCCTAGTATATTGAGTATACTGTTGTTGTTACAAAAGAAATGAATAAAAAGAGGTTAGGGGGTTTGAGAAGAAAAATAAAACAAAACAACATTAGAGAAGACATTACCTCAAAATCGGGTAACTCTTTTTTTATTTGAGACAAAGGCTTCCTTGGGAAGAGTTCAGCCCAAAGTGAGGCTTCCAGAAATAAGAGGGGAAGTTGGGAGAGTATTTGGGCAGAGTTTGGCCGAGCCAAATGGCTTGAAAGTGTAAATGAGGTGGGAGAGGTGGGGGCCTTTTATAAGTGGAGAGGAGGGGCTCTTTTGGAAAGATTGAAATGTTACATTATTATACAATGATTTTCGGATTCTAAATGTCCCACACTTATATAATTCGTGGCTAAGGTGATAAGGGTTCGAAATCAACCCATCCAATAGTCTTTGGACAAGTGTAGGCCTTAGATTTTACATTATCTTTTCATTTTATTAAAATCGTTAAATAATGAGGTCATCGCTGCATCATAATGATGTGATAAATAATTTAATTTATATAATGTATAAAAATTATAAAAAAAATACTATGATGTAGGAAATCTTTTTAGATTTCTAATGAATATTTATAGTCAAAATTTGGTCTTGTGTAACCCCACTTAAAAACTGTTTTAGTAAAACAACTCATGTTTGTGTCAATTTAATTTTAACATTAAATAAATATATATTAATGTCATTTTCCAACCAAAGTGGATCCATGGGGTCCCCAAGTTGACCCATGGGTTGTCTTGGTCGGCCATGAATCATCCAATATGAGTAGGACAAGTGTCAAGCTCATCTCATATTATTAAAACATTATTTTTACCTTAAACTACACTAATTACCTCTAATCGCAATTAAGAACTTAAAAGTTACTATTCACCAAAATATTATTTTAATCTCATTGAACCACATTTTGATTCTTAATGAAAATCATTTATGTCGGATTTTTGAAAATCAAATCACAGAAGTGGTAATATTTCATTTAAACAAAAAATTAGTTTTTTAACTACCACTTAGTGGTTTCACTATTAATCAAAAATTGAAGTTTTTCAGAACAATGCCAAAATTTCACCCTAAGAAATAATTGATATTCCGAATTCAAAAATGATGTCTATTTTACAAAATTCAAAACATATATGTTGCATTAATTAATTTTATAATTAATTCCCGCTGTCACAACAATAGCGTGTTTTTAAGAAACAATTTATATCAAAAGATTGGCAATTGTTTATGTCCAATTTCAATGTTAAATTAATTCTAATGACCACCATTGGATAAAATGGTAAAAATATATTCTAATTATACTTTAAAACCACTAAATAGTATAATTTATCACTATAAATTATCTTTATTAAAAAATTTGTTTTTAAGTAATTTTCACTATTCATAAAAAATTGGAAGTTCTCAGAAAATTACCAAAAATTCAACATAGGCTAATTTCGATATTACGAATAGAAAAATGAAGTCCATTTTGAAATATAAAATTTATATAATTTTAAAATGTGGTTATTACTATTCATAATGGCTACTTTTATTAGTCACGGTGTTTTAGAACTCGAAGTTGCGTACAATGCAAGCTATTGCATTATTGAATGAGAAGTGTATCGTGGAAGCTCGGGGTGTTACAACATCCCACCAAAGACATGTTTATATTGTGGCTATCTGGGTCATGTGGAGAAGATTTTCAGAAATCATCACCAAAAGATGATTTTGTGACTAGAGGATTTCAATGCCTAACATTGAGGTAGGAGATGCTTTAGCCATCAGATCTCCAGCCATAGGTCTTTGGGTGAAGCTCGAGATTAGTTAGGAGTTGTTGGGGGTGTGAGGCCAGGGTTTGGGTTTTGTGTTATGTGTTGGCTGTGTAGCATTAAAAGACATTTAGTTCATGTTTTTCTACTCTTAAAATTTTGATGTTATTGTAAGTTCATTGTTTTGTTGTGGAGTTATGAAATACATGTTCTATTGTAATCAAAACTATTTTGATTGTCCGATTATGGTTTTTTGATCGTTTTTTTCTTCTTAATAGTGGGTTTGGACTTTGTGTAGGTTAATCTTGGTTTTACGATGTTTGTTTGGAGATGTAAGTTCCTGCGGAGGAGTGAAGGCTTGTAGTTATGCTCGAATTTTCCACTAGGATCACGTTATTCTCAGAGAATTTCTCTACTGTTCATGAATTTTGGTCTTGGTCGAGAGTTCCAAATTTCTATAGAGGTGTTGTTTCGCTCGTGCAATAGAAGTTAGTTAAGATCATTTGGGAGTTCATACATTCCCCCCCCCCTTTTGGGGTGGTGTGTTTGGGTTTTAACTATTCACTTTAGTTGAGTTCTTGTAGTGAGGAGAACCCTCCTCTAATCTCCTGATCCCTTGTATTGTGGTTTCTTTTAGTTTCCATCAGGCTTGGATTCTTGTTTTGTCTATTTTTCAGTTGGGTGACTTTATGGGGGCAGAAAGTGTCTGTGGTGGTGAAAATTGTCACACCCACCTTTTGAAATTAATTTTTATTTTGTTAATTCTTTTTTCATGTTCTCATGAAAAGGTTTAGGATAGGTCCAAATTAAAATCTCTATCATTTAATTTTTCTATAGGGTTACAGACCAGTGTGCAATCACCACGCGATTGGCGGTAGCCACACAACCGGCCCTAGTGTCGTACAATTGCTCAATATTAATATTATATTAATTATTATTATTATTGTTGTCATTATTTTTATTTTTATTATCATTATTATATATATAATTATTATATATATATTATTATTTTTATTATTGTTATTATTATTATTATTATTAGTGTAATAATAATATTATTAAAGGAATGAAAACAGTGGATCTAACCTAAATTCTACCCAAGCGCCCCCCCCCCCCCCCCAACTGTTTCCCCCTATACTCATTCACTGTGTAACCCCCCCACACTTATACCCCTTCTCCATTCATAAACCATCCCCCCTGCGACTCCCTGGCCGACCACCCGCTCGCGCCCTGATCTCTGTAGCCCTTCAGCTACAACATCTCAGCACACTCGTCCGGCCACCCGCTCACGCCATAGCCTCCGCAGCCCTTCACTGGCTCAACCTCAGCACACCCAGACAACCTCTTGCTCGTGCCCCAACCCCCAGCCACCTATGGACCACCACGCCGACGACCTCCAGCCACTCTGATCACATGAGGCCTCCATCCTTCCCCGGCCTCACCCTCACACACCAGCGCTGACCACTTCTCCCTCCTGGATACAAGGTCGCCTCACCCTCACCATCTATGGCCTTTCACGCTTTAGAAAGGTTGATTCTTCCTTGCACCAGCATCTCCACACTATAAAACCCTCCATCATATATATTTCTTCCTCAGTTTTGGTGTTTTCCCCCATATTTGGCCAAACTTTAATAGACTGGGTAAAATTAATGCGCTTTTCTTATCCTTTTGGGTGTACGATTGGTCCTTAATAAAATTCTCTCCCTTCCTGTGAAGTTCCACTACGTCCACACTTTTTTGAAGTTGGAAATTTCTAAAAAAAAATTTCCCTCACAACCCATGTCACTTGTGTGTTTTAGATACTTTTTATTAAAATATAATCTGCATCTCAATAGGTGGCATTGAAAAATAATTGATGTGTTTTGTGTTGGTTAAAATTGTGAAGGAATGTTTTAGAATGTGTTTTTTATTATGTGTAGGTGATTCTGTATATAATAATCTTATTTGAAAAACTATTCTACTTGTATATCTAGTTTATCTGGTTTAGCGTGTTTAGCATGTTCTATAATTAGAATGCTTGGTTTACCTATTTATCTGGTTGAGTATGTTTTAGAGTTTTAATACATTCCTTAATTCATAGAACAGTTGAATAATTTTTGTATATAGTTGTTTTTTTAATTAAGAAATGTTTTTCCTTAATTTTGAAAAAGGTCATCTGGTTGTGCATGGGGTGTTGATTATGTTTTTAGAGGTGCATGAGTAGTTTTCAAAGGCTTTGTTCAGTAAATGAATTATAAAATGGAATTCACTTGTGATGTTGGTGAACTTGAGAAGAAAGGCTTTGTTTGACCCTTTTTAAATGTTTTAAAAAATAAATTAATGTTATTAAAGGATATTTGGATTGAGAATCATGGGTGAAAAAATATTTAGTGTGTGTGTTTTGGTTTTGTTGGAAAGGGGGTGGTACTTCTATGAAAATGAATCTTGCTTTCTGAATGGCTTTGGGTCCATTGTGTGGTTTCTAAAATGTCTTGAAATTAATTCATTCAGCATATGACGGTTTGACATTGGAAATGAAAAAGTGGGTTTTGTGTGATATTTTGGGTTATGTTCTTGGCTATGTACAGATAATGGTATTTTTGGCAGCACATAAGTTTTCAAAGAAGTGAATTAATTGTTTTTGTAATGTGGAGACCCAGTTGGTACCTCCAACTCAAACAATGATATTTGAGTTCATTTTTTAAAAAAATATTGGGCTTTTTTCATTTACTGATTGAAATGTTTTACTAAAAATGAATTGGAGACTTTGGAATAAAAGGCATGTTTTGATCTTCCAACTTATTGGATATATTGTGTTTAATGTTAGAATAATTTTTGTCTTGAAATTTTGTGTACCTGGTTGGAATTTTAAATTTTTTAGATAAATTATTTCAACATGGATGTAATGTGAGAGACTGTTTGGAACATTCATCTTTAGTGTAAAGTTTATTTTGATTATTTGAAATGATGATGTTTTTATTTTTGTATCCCATCTGACATCTTTAATATTTAGAAAAATGTGTACAATGGTTTTAATGTTTTGCATGGAATGATGGAATGGTTGGAACTTTGTTAATGTGAGATGACTGAATGTGTATAGGAGGCACTCATATCTTGTGTAACACTTTATAGGTGATGTATATGAAGCATCTATGTTTGGGGAAGGCAACTGGGATGAGATGAGTCATGTGTTCGAGGGCCTTCCGACCTACATAGTATTATTATAACCACCATGGGTTCCTGGCCTTATTTTAGTCGATCGAGTGACGGTTTCTTATCAGCTCTGATTAGATGGGTTCGTAACCACTAGTAGGTGTATAGGCCAGATGGGGAGTGACAGTGGTTTCTATTGCTATAAGGGAATGTAGATGGTTATAGAATTCGGTGCTTCACCATACGCTGGTATGTGGTTATAAACTGAGTACGTTCAGGGGTCTTCTAGGGATGTTTAGGATCACACATGGTTACTAGACAATTTACATTGCTTGTTTACTTTCAGTTTCACTAGTTCATTTTCAGTTTTCACTATTTACTTGTTTTACTTTATCCTATCATTGGTATATTATGTTTGGGGTTTTATTTATAAAATGGAAAAATGATTTTCTAAATGTTATGAAGCGTGGTTGGGTTTTGAAATGGGAAAAACATGTTTTTTAATTTAAAAATTCCAAAACCCTACTTTTATATCTATATTTAAAACTTGAGTCATTGGAATTTTTTGGGAAAAGGAACACTTGGATTACATGGTTATATTTGGAATCCCTACTGATAATCTCAGTTCTCATGCCTATCATATTTCTTCAGTTGCAGGTGTAGTTCTTCTTCTGTATCCTGGTTTAGTTGATAGTGTTGGAGCATGTTTAAGAATAAGTTGGGAGGTGACCTAGAGGGTCACATGGAGGTATGTTGAGCTATTATGTTTATTTATTTTTCTTTCTGCTAGAGTTTAGTTATATTGTTTTTTATACTTGGTTATTTATTTATATTGTATAGGAAAAATTGTTCCCAATGATTAAATTGAGATGCCCGACTCTAGTTTCCAGCCCATGGGGATTGGGAATGCCCTTCGGGCCTTGTCGTGGACTGGCTCGGTTGACTGGTTCTAGGTCAACTTGGGTTGGTTCGTGACAGTTACACATGTTTACCCCAAAAATCAAACCAAACACAGGTGGTGTCATTAAACAGCCATTTTGGTATTCAGTTTGATTACATTTTATAATGAACCAACCTAGTACAATATAAAACATCAACCATGATTTCTCTCTACATGGTGGAAATTAATAAAAAACCAAAACATGCCATGTGTATCTAAAAAAGTGATAAATCATAAAAGTACATCATGGAAGAAAAGGTCACATGAACATCATATATATAAGCTAAAAAATGTATAAAACCTAAAAAATAGATCAATGATATATCCAAAGCCACCAACCACAACTCCATGTGAACATCCATTCCCTCTATTCCCACTAGCTATGAAGGAAAATTCAACTAATGGAAACAAGTGAGCTACATTATTCCCTTTCCCTTACTATTATCTTAAAAAAACAAATGCAAATATTCTTGTAGGAAAAATTGGAGAGTGAGAACTAATTCCCTATAGGATAACACGATGTATATATATAATTTTATTCGAAATGAATTCAGGTAATGGATTGGGCCCTCCTGGTCAATTACTATTCCTAATTGAAGTGTTTTGGGTGTCCTAGACACCATCAGTGACTTCGTATGGTGTTTGTGTTAGTGGCAGGGTTTCAGCATGGTGTCACCTATCAGTTCCACTAATTAGTCTCACTGATCATTACTGCACCCAAACAGTTCCACCGTGGGGTGTCAGTGTTCTTTCTCCAGTTTTCTTTAACGCCTCTTTTTATGTCTTCTTACCATTTTAATTATAGTTAAGGTGGTTTTACAGCCCATAAAAGATGTTTTAAACCACCATGAGTCAGATGAACCTTGTTTTACCCAAACCTATGGCATTTTTATCTATGTCACATCTTTTTCACATTTCTAGTTTCACCCATGTTACGTGTTTTCTCCATTTAAAGTTTATTTATCTCCTCATAGTCGCTATCTCTACCATCATTGAGGAAATATTTTAATCTCATTTAATTACAACATGTGAAACCGCCCTTTCGCGTGGTTTGACAACAATATGATTTTTATGCACATCAATATTGCACATCCCATAATTCTACGATTGTTATTTTATCACACTGGGATTTTCATCTTCTTGGGTCTCTTTCATTTTCAAAGTGCGCTTGAAGTCCCTCTTCTGTATACGAGTTGTGCTTATGGGAGCCCTCCTATTCAGTCCTACATGGTGTTTCCAGACACATGACTGTAGTTCTTTGTGCAAAGAGAGAACTTCAATCCTTGATCATCCAAGTACGAGTTCTTCCATCATCTCTCTTTACTATGCATTATGTGGTATGTGTATGTTGATGTTCAATCGAGACATAGATGAGACCAACATTAATTAAGTTAATAAAAAACTTTTAAATAATGAAAGGGTGGGAGTTATTTTGTTTAATTTTTTGTATTTTACCATCATTATTATGTTTTGAATTGTATGGACTCATGTACACTGAAAATCATGGTCATTGGTTGTCCATTTATGGAAATTAATGTAGCTCTGTTTTTTGGATAATATTGTGATTAAATGGCTATAACATGGAAACTAATTAGTCTCTTAAACTTGGTTGATTAAATGGATTCCCAATGAACAAGATCCCTTGGGTGATCACCCAGGATAACCAAATGAAATAAAGGAACTTAATTAATTGTGTGTCTAAATATGAAACCACCCTCACTCTATTCTGGAAATACACATAGATATTCTGTTTAAATGATTTTGGGGTGACATAAAAAAGGGGATCGAATGTTCTGGTTGATAATTTTTTGGCCTATGAATATGAGGCTGTGTGAAGAAGCTATGTTGGGGATTTGTTTGGATCTAGTACTTCAACGGATCTATGAGACCCCTTTCGATGATGATACTTCACAGGAGAATGGGGGTGAGAATGATTAAATGTAAATTGGATATTTTTCCTTCAAATATTGTTTTGTCTTGTGGTTATTCATGTTAGATGAATTTTAGTAGAGGAAAATTTTAAATGGAATCACTTGAACATGATAACCAAAATGGGTACATTGGTTGAATTGTTTTCCTGATATGGGTTATGTTCTGGTTGTGGTTGTTGTGTGTTTTTGCATATAGGGAGTGAAGCGATATTGTGTGTGTGTATGGGATGGTTTTCTCTTCAGAACCCTAATTTTGTGATGATTTCTTAAATGCCTATATTTATAATATTTTTCTCTTGTGTTTCTTCTACTCACACCACCCGTGTTGAGAAATTCTTGTTGAACACCCCCATTTCAAGGGTGAGGGTGTTTATTCTATCATTCCTGTGAGTTAATGGTTATTAGATCATTTCTTCTTCCCATCCTAGGTAGTCCTAGACTATTAAGGTAGGTTGTGATAGCCTATTGTCGATTATATCCCAAGACTCTTCAAGTAAGTTGGGCATGGAAGTGGTTGTTTTGGCCTTTTATTTTTCAGGCATGGTAGTGGTTGTTAGGGCCTAGGTGTTTGTGGGAGTGTTTATGTGTAGTTGGGGTGGCCCAGGTGTGTGATATTGGGTTGTGTGGTTTGGATAATCCATAATGATCTCATTGGGGAGGCAGTGGGATAGTATTGGAACCTGTAGGGGAGGTATGGCATGTAGGATTTTTTAAATAACTAGTTGGAAAGTGGTGTGGGGTAGACAAATATCGATGTTCTATTAATATTTCATTACATGACTTGTGTTGTTTGGGGAGCATGCCTTGGTGATTCTGGGTGGATAGTTTCTTTTCTAGGTGTTTTATTTATATATTTTTCTCATGGGTTATTAGAATGCATCCAGACTTGTCCACCTGAGCTTTTGGTTCTCCCTACTGAGTATACCTGTATACTCACCCTATGTTTATAAAACTAGTTTTAGGTTTCTCGAAGGACATTGAGGACCATGCTGGACCATAATAGATTGGGTGTTAGGATGACAATTTTTGTCTAATTTTCATTCCTTTGGTACATTCCTTTGGAGTTTTCTTTCACTTTTTATCAGTTTATTTTGATCATGCTTAAGGGAATGAATGTTTGGATTTACTTTTACATTCATTTTTCCTTGGAGTTGTTTAGTATTTACCATCTAATATCTCGATCATGTTCTATAAAAAGGGTAATGACTTCCATATTATGTGGGACACTATACCCTTGGTTCTAGTCACCACTTATGGGACTATTGAAGGAGGGATCTAGGGGTCATTATATCTCCTTTGACTTGATGTAGGAAGGGTCTAGCAGTTTGTTGTCCCTTCCCTCATCATGGGGAATGCGGGTCATGACAGAATGGTATTAGATTTGGTGATTGAGTGATACGATGATGTTTGGGGTTAGTAATAGTTAGGATTGCATGGGATGGTAGGGAAGTAGTGTTAGGAAATCTTGGTGTGTGAAATTTTCTAGGGAAGACTGGCTAGGGTGCGGAATTATAAGCCCCCCCCCACCGTGATATGATGCAAGGACTCTGGACCGAACAAGTGAAAAAGTGAGGATACACCAATTGCCGGGTAGAGACCTTAGGAAAGGTACTTGCATAAGAATGACATGTTCTCTTATGTGTCATGGGTTTTTTGGGAATTTAAAATAAATAAAAAGTTTATGAAAATTTTTAAAGGAATCATCTATACTACTTAGGGATCTTGAATAGGTTATGGTCAGGGAGATGGATGATAGGTGAGGGGTAGAAGAGTTAGGCATGGGCAGTTACACACTGCATAGGCAGTATTACTAGTAGGTTCAGTGGTCATTCATGGTATGATCATCTTTTTTAGTACTCTTGTTTGTGCCTTGTTTGATTCAAGAGCTTCACAATCCTTTTTTTCACCCAGTGAAGCCCATGCCTTGGGCCTAGATGTAGAACGATCCTCAATTCCCCTGGTGCTGAGTATGCCAATTAGAGGATATACCGGCCTACATAATGTTTGTTGAAGATGCATATTGATGTTTGGGCCACATCAGTCTAGTGGGGATCTCTTTCTGCAAAAAATTATGATATGCACTGTCATATTGGGCACCAATTGTCTATTTTCCATGCATTTTGTTAACGACTGCTTTGGACGAAGGGTCATGTTCTCAAATATGTATAACCAACATGTAGCTTTCATGGGCGATTAGGGTTTCCAGGAGGGCAGTCAGTGTGCGGATCCCCTTCTTTCCTTATTAATCAAGCATTCAATAGAATTGGCAGAATCATAGATGCTGAATGTTATGGGGATTGTCATTGAGTTCCTAGAAAAATTCCCTAAAGAAGTTGGGACTATACCCCCTCAACATGATGTTGAGTTCGGGATGCAACTAAAACCCGATGCCCATCCGATTTCAATGGCACCATATCAGAATGTGCCTTCTGAGTTGCATGAGTTGTGGATTCAAGTTGTTGACTTAATGAATGAGGGTTTTATCCGACCAAGAATTTTTCTATTGGAAGATCTAGTCATCTTTGTGAAGAAGGAAGAAGGTGGTATCAGGCTGTGCATTGACTACCAAATACTGAATCATGTGACTGTCAAGAAACGTTACCCCCTCCTAAGGATTGGAGATATTTTTGACAAATTAAAAGGAGGCATTTTTTTCTCTAAGATCGATCTGCATTCTGGGCATCACTAGTTGTGGGTGAAAAAATGTGACATTATAAAGACTTATTTTAGATGAAGATATAAGCATTTTGTGTTGATGGTCATGTAGTTCGGTGTTACGAACACACCAGCTATGTTTATGGGCCTCATGAAATCTATTTTCTGCACGTATTTGGACTCTAACGATAACTTCATATACTCAAGAACAGAATGTGATCAAAATGAGAATGTAAGGACAATATTTGTGGTCCTTTGACACCTTATGTTCTATGGGATGTTTTCCATGTACAAGTTTTGGACACAATACTTGTACTTCCATAGAAACGTGGTTTCCCATTAGGGAATAACAGTAGACACGTCGAAGGTCGAAGCAGTTGTATCTTTGGCATCACCCAAGAACATGGTAGAGGATTGTAGTTTCCTAGGACAGGAAGGTTTCTAACGAAGGTTCATACCCATCCATTCTGTAGTTGTAGAAACATTTACATCCTTGACTAGAAAATACTAGGATTTCATATAGAGTGATCAGTGTCAGGTAGCTCACAATTATATTAAGGGGAAGCTGGTCAGTGCCCAAGTGCTATGGTTTCTAGAGGAAATGGGTAAAGTTTGAATTTTTCTATTATGATTCTAGTATAGGATTGGGGTGTGTGCTAACGCTGTAGTTGGGAGTTATCTCCTACAGGTCTAGGCAGTTATGTCCTCGTGAACTTAACTATTCTACCCATGAATTGTAGATTGTAGAAGTTGTGTTTTCACTAAAGCTGCAGCAGAATTATCTCATCAAGGAGTTCTTTGTGGTCTTTACAGATCACATGATCTTGATGTATGTATTCTTCTAGTGAGACCTAAACATGTTGTATCATAGGTGGATATTGTTTTTTTAGGATTATGACTTTAAGATCTCCTACACCACAAAAAGGGAATTTTTTGGTAAACACATTTAGAAGGAAGTCATAAAATTTCATGGTTCAGTTTTCATCAGATGCTTGAAAAGTAATGGAGGAGTTTAGTGATTTACATCTAGTCATGATAGTGGAGGATGGTAGAAGCTGTCTAATTTTGATGATAGTGAAATCTCCCATGGTATGAACGGTGGATGAGTTTTAGTTGGGAGACTCAGAGACTAATGTAATTCATGATCATGTCGTCCATGGTGATGCTCTAGAAGGATGGTCGGAGGATGGTTAGAATCAGATGTTTTTATATGGGAATCTATTTGTCCTAGTGGAAATACATGGGGGATTACTTATTGAGTTCCATATCTGAGCCTAGGAGGTACACCCAAAAGTCTCTAAGATGTATCAGGGGTTAAGAGGCCAGTTCTGGTGGACCGTAATGAAGAAATAAGTTGCAATGTTAGTGGTAATGTGCCTCATGTTTCATCAGGCGAAGGATACGAACAATGTACCTGAGGGTATGTTGTATTCCTTAGATGTTCCTTAGTAGAAGTGTGATGATTCCTTGATGGATATCATCACAGTACTACCCATGGATAAGGGAGGTTGTGATTATATCTAGGTAGTGTTGGACCATTTGGTGAAATAAGCTCAATTCATGGCAGTTAAGGTGGAAATCACAGTGGATGACTTATCACAGAAATTTGTGTGTGAATTTGTGTGGCTACACAGAATTCTCAGAACCATCATTTTAGACAAGTATTCATACATTACTTCACAAGTTTGGAAGGGATTATTGCATGCTTTTCACACCCAGCTATTATTTTGCACAACATTCCACCCTCAGACAAATGTGAAGACATAGAGGACCATCTAAACATTAGAGGATAGGATATGGGAATGCGTTATAGACTTCGGAGGATCATAAGTATGACACATTCTCCTAGTAGAGTATTCCATCAAAAATAGATATCACTCTACCATTAGCATGACACCATTTTAAACCTTTTACGAGAGACCATATCATTCACCCATGTGCTGGACAGATGTTGGGGAGGTAGTTGTTCTTGGCCCAAAGGTGGTGAAGAGCACATCAGAGAAGGATAATCATGTGCATGAAAGGATGATGGTGGCTCAGGACATGCAGAAGTCATATGTCGATCATAAGAGGATACCATTGCAGTTTGAGGTTTTGGACCATATTTTCTTAATGGTCTCCCCTCAGTGTGGAAAACGAAGGTTTGGTGGTGGGGGTAAGATTTCTACTAGGTTCATTGGACCCTTCGAGGTGTTGGGATGAGTCGGTGAGGTGGCATATCAGCTGGAATTACCACTGTTGATGGAGAGGATACACAACGTCTTTCATGTATCTTAGCTCCTTGGGTATCTACATGATGACTCCCACATCCTCGATTGGGGAGAGTTGGATATCGAGGACGATGCAACATTCGTGGAGCGACCAGTGAAAATCAGGGATCCTAAGGAGAAGGTGCTTCATGGGTGGAACATTCCATTGCTTTGTGTGCATTGGAGGCATGGTGGCCTCAAGGAGAGTACATGGTAATGGGAGGAACATATGCATTCCTAGTACTCAGAGCTTTTTTGAGTATTGGTCTTATGTTTGACTTATTATTTGTTGTGATGTAATGATTTACCTTGTTCTCTATAAGTTGTATTTTTTTCCTTTGTTCTATGAAAGTGTGTAAAAATTCCTGCCTATGGGGATGGACTAACATAATCACTGATCAAGACTCATTTAATGTGGATGTGGTTAAACCCGTGCAAGAGAGTCAGTACTACCCAAAGAAGATAGTATATTTTCACAAGAAAAAGGACTCCTTAATCAATAAGTTTGGATGTTTTGGCATTTATAATATTGTGTGGTTACTTGGGGTAGAAGAGTGGTAGTGTTTTTATAGTCTTTTAATATATATATTTGAGAGAAAATATCCTATATGTTATGGTTTGTACCAAATTTTGAACAACTTGAGGTGGTATTCCCTAAAAGTATCTTAAGTAGTGGTTTTTTGGACCCCTATATCTCTTTCCGGTTTACTCTTAGATTCTTGAGGGAGATAATAATTTTACAGGTATATTATTTAATGGCTCAGACCCTCTTGGTCTATTAAATTTCCAAATTCTTTTGTTTGGGGTGTCCTGGAAACCATCGGTGACTTCAGAGGGAGTCAGTGTCAGTGGAAGGGTATCACCATGGAGTCATATATCAGTGCTGCTAATCAGTGTCATCAATCGGTCCCACACCCAAATGGTGCCACCGTGTGGTGTTAGGGGTTTTTCCCCCAATTTTCCTACATCACTACATTTATGTATTTTTTCCCTTTTAATGTGTTTTAATAATAATTTTATGTCTCATAAATGATATTTTAAAAAACCATGTGTCGAAGGAGCCTTGTTTTACCAAAACGTGTTTCTTTAGTATCCATGTCGCACCATTTTTGTGTTTCTAGTTTCACCCATGTTACATGTTTTCCCTTTTTAAAGTTGATTTATCAACTCATTGACGTTATCTGCACCATCATCAAGGAAATTATTAAATCTCATTTAATTCTTATGTGTTCAACCACCCAGCCATGTTGTTTCACCACGATCCTCTTTTTAAGCAATTCGATATTGCACATCCCGTAACTCTAGGATCGGTCTTTTATCACACAAAGATCTTCTTCTTCTTGGGACTCTTTCATTTTCTTAGTGCACATGAAGTTGCTCTTCGGGAGATGATTTGTTCCTACATGATCCCTCATGTTGGGTTATTCATGATGTTTCCTAACACACAACTAGTGTTCTTGGCGTAAATAGATAACTTCAATCAGTGATTATCCAAGTAGGGGTTCTTCCTTCGTCTCTCTATATTATGCATCATGAGGGGTAGGTATGAGGATGTTCCCATGGTAAATAGATGAGACCAACTATAACAGACATAATAAATGGTCTTTTTAAGAATGAAATATTGGAAGTGATGTTGTTGATGTTGTTGTGTTTTACCTTCATTTTTATGTTTTGAATTGTATGGATTCATGTCCAATGAAAATCGTGGAAGTTAGTGATCCCATTTTAACATTAATTAAGATATATTTTTTGGGGATAATATTATTATTCAATGGTTGTAACATAGAAACTTGGTAATTAGATAATATTGGTTGATTAAATCGATGCACTATAAACAAGATCCCTGGTGTGATCACCTCAGTTAACCAAAGAGAAAAATGAACTTATTTAATGGTGTGGTTAAATATAAAAACTCTCGTTCTTTGTTCTATTAATACGCATTAGATTTATATTTAAATGTTTGTGGGTTGGCATAAAAAGGTGGATGGAATGTTCTGGTTGAGAAGTTGTTGGCCTGTGAATCTAAGGCTGTGTGAAGCCAGTATGTTGGGGATTGGTTTGGTTCTAGTAATTCTAGGGATCTCATAGATCCATTTTGATGTGGATATATTTCAAGAGAACTGGGTGTGAATGGTTAAATGTCACTTGGATGTTTTTTAATTCAGTTATTGTTCTTACTTGAGGTTATTCCTGGTAGATTCCTAGCATTATAGGAACATTTAAAATGAAGTCGCATGAACATGATAACCAGAATGAGTAAAATGCGGTAATTGTTTTCTATATATTGGTTGTGTTATGGTTACGGATGTTGTGTGTTTGTGCATGTATGGATAATAGTGAGAGTGGTTGTCTACGAGATGGTTATCTCTTAGGAACCCTTATGTTGGGATTAGTGCATGTTTATGTATATTTATAATATTTAGTTCATGTGTTTCTTCTATGCACCACACCCATGATGAGCACTTCATGTCGAAAAACCCCATTTCATGGGGGAGGGTGTTTTCCTAACATTGTTAAGAGTGGATAGTTAGTATCCCATTTCTAATCCCTCTCCCAGATATCCCTAGACTCTTCGGTAGGCTGTGACAACCTATGGTTCATTATGACCCAAGTCTTTTCAGGCATGGTGTGTTGTGGGGGTTGGACCGGGTGTGTGTGTGTAGGTTTGTTTCCGAAGTGTCTTCATGATGAGGCTCATGTGTCTCCAGGCATAGAATTGGTAGTTTTGGCCACGGTTTATTTGGGTGTTGCAGTGGTTTTTATGTCCTATGTGTCTTCTGAGGTTGTTACGTGTGGTTATTGTGGCCCATGTGTGTACGTGAGGGATGTTTGGTTGGGATGGCCCAAAATGTTGTTTTTGGTGTGAAGTGGGACTATAGTGGAAACAATAAGGGAGGTATAACACATAGGATGTCCTAAATAACTAGTGGTAAAGAGGTGTGGGGTACCCAAATATTGAAATGTTGTTACTGTTACATTATTTGAAATGGGTTTTTTTAGGGAATGTTCCTTGGTGAGGTTGTGTCGATAGTTTCCTTTTTATGTGTTTTGGTTATCACTTTTCGTCACGGGGAGTTAGAATGCCTCCCAACTTATGCACAAGAGATTTTTCGTTTTCCCTTTTGAGTATACATGTATACTCAACCTACGTATTTAAAACTACATTTTAGGTTTCCATAAGTAATTCATAGAACCTTCCATACCTTACATGCTTGGGTGTTGGGATAATTGTTGTTGCTGATTTTTCTTTCTTTTGGTACTTTCCATTGGAGTTTTCTTGTTCTTTATATATATTTATTTTGAACATACATATTGGAATGGATCTTTTGATTTACTTTTACTTTCAATTTTACTTGGAGTTGTTTGGTATTTACTATATTATCTCCCAATATTGTTCTACAAAAGGGTAATTTAATCCATATTACATGAGGCTCTATTCCCTTGGTGGTAGTTACCACTTCGGGGCCAATTGAAGGTGGGACTCATGGGTCATTATCTCTCTTTCAACTTGAAGAATGAAGGGTCAAGAAGTTCGGTGTCCCTTAACTCATCTCGGTGAAGGCGGGTCCTGAAAATTCATTAGTTCTTAATTTTAAAACCAAAATAGTTTATATATCCATTTTCATTGAAAAATCACTTTGATCAAATATCCTTTCGTTTTATTTAAAACAAAACCTATTCAAATCCATAATATATATATATATAAATGAAGGACCTTAAATATTTCATTAACCAAAATATTAATATCTTATAAGATAACCATGTTAACATATAAAACATTACAAAAAAATCAAACCAAGATAATATTATATATTCTAGGATATCCATGTCAAAGAACCATAATTCCAGGATTTGAGAGAACTGTATCCATGAAATCCTAACTGATAGTGACTTAAATTTTTTTTGAGTCTAATAATTATATCTATGTCCATATCAAAATAATTTTGGGGTTTTTTTTTGAAGGCTAACCCCTCTAAAACCATATCCATTACAAAAACCATCTTTGAGGCCATTTACATCATATGTGTATAAATCTATTTTTAAATTAAAACATCTTCCAAAATCATTCCACTAAGACACAATATGATTTATGATAAATTAATAAACCTCATACAAAAAAATAATTCATTTACATAAATCAAACAGAAGGAATTTTTCCAGAATATAAGAAAAAAATGGTTATAAACAATGTATAGGGACACCTACCTCAAGAATTGTGTTTCCAAACAGCCAACCAGAAACTCAAAACCAATGAAAAGGAAATAACCCCATAGTAGTGAGAGGAGGTTAAAAATGATTCCCACATACTAATAAAGTGAAAAACAACCTCTAATTATCTTCTAATGATGTACTATAAAAATTAAAATGAATGGGTCAAGATGAAATAAATATCCTTATACCACTACTCTGACACTTAGAACCCCTTTCAAGGGTATCCTTAATTAGAAATCTGAGAAAATGGATTAAGATTGATTATTTTAATAAATGGTAAATTAGTAAAATGATACACTAAAGCCTCCAATTAATGTTACACAAGGATGGAGTAAACCAACAAGAATATCAAGATCCATTTAGGTATTTCAAAAATTTAAACCCCAATAAAATGCCTTCGGCCACATCCTTATGATGAAATCCATGGCATTTTCGGACTATCCATGCACTCCACCATACCCTAGAGGACACATTATGGTTTTGGTAGATATAAAAATCCCAAGGTAGCACCTAGGAAGTAACTTCAATCAAAACTCACATCATAATGAATTTTTGTATAACCATTTCATACAGGGATCACCCATGTCCAAGAAGGTTTGGACCTGGGCATGGTCCATGCTGTTTTTCAGTATAAAAATTCCAGAACCACTTTCATGCCTCCAAAAACATTGAATATATTTTAAAATAATAATAAAAAATAAAGGATCAAACAAAAACATACAAGAATGTAATGTTTGGTATGTATCACATACATGTTAATTTTTTCAATTTACAATTAAAATTATTTTTTATCCAATTTTTTGATTTCAATCAAAAATACAATGAACATGACCATCCAGTCACAACAAAGTCTTCTCCACTACTACTACATTTAAATAAAATAATAATAACATATAAAATCTTAAATAAAACTCATAGCACCAAAACAAGTGAAAAATAAGGGAAGAAAAGAGTGGGGACACATCGATATAATGATTCATGGAAAGACATATATGATTGAGTAGTAAATCAACTAGTTATTCTAGGAAATTATTGATATGGGGTGCTTGAGTCTTGGCATCTTTAAAATGGGACACCTTCCACACGACTTATTTTCTATATATAAATAAATATATTTCTATACATATAAATTAATATACATATATATATATATTAATATATATATATATATATATGTTAATATATATAAATTTATACACTAATATATATATACATGTATTTAATATTTTAATATTGATTAATTATGTAATATATTAATTTATATGCAATATATTAATATATTAATAAAACTAAATACATAAATTGATATATATATATATATATATATATTAATATATAAATTAATATACATATAATATATTCATAAATATATATATTAATATATACATTAATATATTTTTGTTTAAATATATAAATTAATATATATAAGTTAATATATATAATTTATGTATATACATTTATATATTTGCATATATTTATATATAAATATAAATATATTTATATGCAAGTTAATACACATAGACACAGATATATATATACATATATATGTATATAAATGTTTATGCACACTCACCCACTCAAGTTTTATTATTTATAATACTGTTGCATATATATTGGCATATTAATATTTCTTAATATATAATCATATAAATAAAAGTATAAATATATATAATAATATAATATATATAATTATGAATTTCAATAAAGATAAGTATTACTAATCATTTATTATTAAACATTTAAATTTAATGATCATTTAGTTTGAGATTATAAATTAATTTTTAATTTTTTAACTTGAGGTTAATAATAGTTATCTTAATTAATATATATATACAAAAATGAACATATATGAATGTATGTATATGAATTTAAATTAATCTCTGTATGAAATATAATTTATTTTGATTTAATATATTAAAATTTTAACTTCTTTCTGTATTAACATTTAAGATGTTATATTTATATATATATGTGAAATAATTTTTTTTTATTTTAATTTATCCATATTTAAAACCATGATAAGAAAACATTTATAATTAATTTTTACTATTTATAATGAAATTTTCCCAAATCATTTATATGTAAGATGTTCTATGAAAATTAATAATTAAATATTCATAGAACAAAATATATTTAGAAATCACATGGTACATAATTTTATGTAAAGCATGGAACATAAAATCTATTGACATAAACATTTATGTTACTGAAATATTTTATTGAAAAAATAAGATATATCTTAATAGAGTAAAATATTTTTTTATAATATATAACATCTACCTCTGTTTTTATATTAATGTAATAAAATATTTTAGGTTTATAAAATTTTATATATTAATAAAACAAAATTAATTTATGACAGAATATAGTATATTTGGATAGAACATGATATATTTATTAAATAAATATATACAAATCATTTTATATCTTCAAATAATTTAATTTTATCAAACAGAACATATACAAATAAGAAATAATATGTAATTTTACACAAAAAAATACAAATATTGATTGAATATAATATTCTATCGATATTTTTCTAAAATTACACGATATATGTTCATTGAAGAGAACTCTCTTTCATAGTGAACAACATGTATCTACTCTATATAATATGTTTATAAAAACTATATGTAAAATAAAATTTTTATCATTAAATATGGGTTTTTATAGAATGAAATTCATTTAGGGAAATAAAGTTATATGTATAGTATTTATTTTATATATTTCAATTTATATCTTCACATAATTTAGTATCGAAGATTAATGAAATAGGAACATCACATAGTATGCAGTTTTTTATTAAGAAATATGATAATAATAATGGACAAAATATGTTCTTTATAAAAAATTCATGGGGAAAAATATATTTTTATAGAATATAATTTTTTTCCATAAACATAGTATGTTCCGGGTGCAGCGGAAGCATTGGATGGGTGTACCCAACATTAATTTTGCTGTTAACAATGATCAATCTGAGATCCCTCCTTATAACAAAACACTAGATCTTTTTAATAGAAGTAAAAAACGGAAAGGAAAGCGGGATGTATCAGAACCATAAATAGAATTATCATATGTAGGTTATAATTAATTTAATTAAAATAAATTAATTTCCTTGATGGAATTATCTCTCCATTGATGCTTCTGGTTATAATCAATTTCGATCAGTCATTACTTCATAAAAGCAAAGGGTTGGCTTCCTCTATAGGTGATCCACACGAGCTCCACATATCTCTGGAAGTCTCCGAAAGGATCCATTGGTGCTGGTGTGGAAGATCCTTCAGTTGAAATTTCCGCCTTTGATTGCCTTGAGATACACTTCCAAAGCGCTCTCCTAGATCCAGTGGAGGAGGATCTCTCTCGTAACATGAGAGCATTCTTGGTGGAAAGGAATTCTATCTTGTATTGAGAGATTTCTCCAGATCCATTTTTCACAACCACCAAGAATGTATAGAACTAAAAAGAATAATATAATTTGGGTTTATATTACATATAATAATAAATTAATTAATTACCCAAATTCCTTTATTTAATACATTTATTTCTTAGTAAGACACTATGTCTATTAATGACATTTGACTATTAATATCACATAACATGCACCCACCGGATTACACCTGATATTATTTAATTGAATAAATAATATTATTTCTAACTAATCCCCAAAAAAATTGATATGACCTATATATTAAAATAGACAGCGTGCACTTTTGTTTTTCCATTTTCTTTATTTCCTCCAGTCCATTTACTAGACCTTGAATAAAGAATATTTACTTCATAAATAAATATCAATTCATTATATTCTAATAAATATATCATTTCAACCGCAATATATTCTCTCAAATAAATAGTGTTGAAATAAATTAAATAAGGAATCCATGAATAATTATTAAACCCCAACTGGGATTAATATTTATTCAACTATTTAAATGGATATTTATCTATGATACTTGTATATACATAGTGTGTGAACCTATAGGACTCTTTCTAAGTGGCATTAGGTGGAGCCTACCTAAATTCCTAGGTTAGCATCTATAAACATTACATAGAACCCATAGAGAAATAATTTAATGCTGAAATGATGTGTCAACTTAGAAAAACGCCTACAATGTAATGTAATCCCTTTGTCTCGATATCTCATATCAAGAATGTTTCATGTTATTTTAATCAAACCATGCACTAGATTACTCATTCTTTGACCTCCCAGAATTGAACTTTTCCATTCTACATCATGTCCATGGAGTTATTTAGGCTATATCAATTCCATCAAATGGCCTTAGATACCAACTTCGGTTATGGAACAGAAGGGAAAAACCCTTTCTCACATTATATATTAATGCAGTATTACTCATTGTGCACCGAACATATCCTACCTCACTATGAATAGTGTGTCCTCATAGTTCTCATCAATACATCTAAGTGTGTGAGTTTTAATACCCATTAATAATAATCTTACAGTCTAAGGACCAACACACTCATCGACATATATGAACATCCAAGGACCCTATATAATATGGATTTCCAACTAGCAGGTCTTGTTCCCAAAATATCTTCCTGGATATTACCAAAAGTTCACACCATGAAATTGTTCCTCAATGTTTTATGAGTCCTCACCCCTAATGGCTTGTATAATTTGTGTCCCTCAAATAAAAACATCCAGCCATAGAACATATATTCAATAATAGTGATATGTCATATCTAGGTTCTCATCATTGTAGGGATCCACTATGACCCTTTAGGGGAACAACTATCCTTAAGACATTATCAAATGCATTATGATGTTGATGAAAAATCAAGATGTGAAAATGTGTTTATTAATATTAAAATCCCTGAATACATGTTTATAATAATGTAAAAAGTAGTTGGTTCTAGTCCACCGTCTTCAACAGACTCCCACTTGGACTAGAGAAAACATCTAACATCCTTTAACCTACTAAATCCCACATGATTTTCATCCTTCTGCTGAGATATTCCTTTAGTTATGGGTTCCACCACATTCTATTTTTTGGACACTCTACTCATTTAAAGTTCAACCCTTTGATCGAAATCACTGTTTAGGTGATATATCCAGAGAATGTTCTTTGTCCTTTAACGTGACCTTGGTTTTTTTCAAGAGCCACTGCTGCAGTATTATCATAATACTATGTGATCGGGTATCTATTTCTAGGTACCAAATCAATCTCTTATACAATGTTCTAAATCAAAAAGGATTTCCTAGCTATATCAGAAACTGCTATATATTCAGACTCTACTATAGAATCGGCGAGAACTGGCTTCTTTAAACTCTTCCAACTCACAACTCCTCCATTAAAACAAAAAAATATATCCATATCATGACTTCATATCAATCTGATCAGTCTAAAAACTAGCATCAGCATACCCTATGATGTCAATATCCTCATCTATTCCATACACCCAAAAAATATCCTTAGTTTTCTTAGATAATTAAGGATAGTCTTAATATAAGTCCATCATTATTCTCTTGGATCTTCTTTATATCATCCTACCATGCTCAACACATTGGCAACATCAAGCCTAGTGCATAACATGAAATAAATGATGGATCCTATAGGCGTTTCTTATGGGATCTTACTAATCATATCTTTCTCCTGTTGTGTTTAAGGGTACATTCTCTTAATATGATTTCAGACATTTGACACTAGAATCAATCCCATCATTGATTGTTCCATACTAAATATCTTTAGTACCTAGTAAATGTATGTACTCTGACATAGTCCAAATAGCCTCTTTCATATTTCACAAATGATCTTGATCCCTAGAATGTATGCTATTTCACCTATGTCCTTTATGGAGAAACATTTTTTCAACCAGTCTTTAACTTACTGTAAGACCATTACATCATTTCCAATAAATAATATGCAGTCAACATATCATACTTGGATAATTACTGCATTCCCATTAAACCACATATAAACACATGGCTCACAGTCATTCTTAATGAAACCACATTCCTTTATGGATACCTCAAATCAAATATTCAATGACTTGGATGCTTTTATAAATCTATAAATAGATTTTTTTAAACTTCACAACCCATTTGGATTCACCTGGTGTCAAGAACCCTTCTAGTTGTGTCATATAAACATCTTCATAAAGATTACCATTAAGGAATGTGTTTTTATATTCATATACCAAATATCATAGTCATGGTAAGATATAATGTAATGTATGATTCTTATTGATTTAAAAATGGAAACTGGGAAGAAGGTTTCATCGTTGTAAATTCCTTGACGTTGTCTGAATCGTTTAGCCTCTAGCCTTTCTTTAAAGGTTCTAACATGACCTTAGATGTCCAATATTCTCTAGAACACCCATTTTCATCTAACAATCATTATAGAAACTCACTCATCGACAAGAACCCAAACATGGTTTTGATACATGGAATCCATCTCAGAATTCATAGCTTCTAGCTATCATGAATTTTTGAACTCTCTATTGCATCCTTTTTGGAGATAGATGCATAATTTTCTAAAAATAATGATTCACCATCCAAGGTGACTAGGAAACCAAATATCTTTGGTTCCCCTACCTCTCTTGAGATCCTGTAGTACTTGTGTTTTTGGAACCTCTTCAATGGGGACCTATGGAAAATGTTCCTCTACCAACTCTTATATATCTTGAGAATCAACTTCTTCGAAGTCAATCTTTCTCCCACTAAACATTTTTAGGATGTGTTCCCTCCCAAAAAATATGTCTTTTCTGGTGACAATCACTTTCTTGTATGAAGGATTATATTGGAAATATCATTTTATTTCCTTGGGATATCTTATAAAGATTCACCCTATACCACAAGGCTCTAGTTTTTTTTCCTAAGAAGGCCATAACAAAATCCTTCAATCCCCATATATTTGTGTGTGAAAATGGGTTTCATTCCATTTCATAACTTGGAGGTAATTACACTTTCCACCTTAGTTAGTACTTAGTTTAATTTGTATTCTGCATTGTGTACGAGAAGATCATCACGACTCATCATTGACCTCACCATGTTAAAAAAGGCATGGTTACTCCTTTCTGTAACTCCATTCCATTGTTGTTTTTATGGAGGAGTGTGCTGATATAGAAACCCATTTTATTTTAAAAGTTTGATGAGATCTTGGTTTATATATTCTCTACCTTGATCTGATTAAAGATTCTTTATCTTCTTACAAAGATGATTCTCTAAATCATTCTTGAATTCCTTAAATTTCTCCAAGGACATTGACTAATACCTTATTTAGTATATATATCTATATATACTCAAATCATTAGTAAAAGTAATGAGGCAAGAATATAAACCTCAATTTTCTACCGAAAATGGTCCACACACATCTATGTCTACCAATCCTAGAATCTTTGTGGACCTCTCACCCTATCCACTGAAAGGTGGCTTGGACATTTTCCCTTGTAAACAAGAATGACATATATCAAGTGGTTTTAGCTTAGTATATTCTATATAACTATCTTAGTGGAGATTTTTAATGTTCTTATTGTTTACATGATGGAGATGGTGATGCCACAACTGGGAGTTGTATGAGTCATGTGAGTTTGTTTCATTATATATTTCCCACACATGGTTTTCATAATTAATACATACAAACATTTATTTAAATGTGCTATACCATAAAAAAAGTTGTTCTTATAAAAGAAACTACCCTTATTTCCAGTAATTAAAATAAATCCATCCATATCCAAAAAATGATACATAAATTATGTTCTTGGTAACACTAGGTACATAATAAAAGTTATGTAAAACCAAAAACATTCCAGTTGGAAATGAGAGATGGTAATTTCTAATGGCCAATGTAGCCAACATCATGCCATTGGCAGCTTGAATATACACATGTTCTCTACAAATAATTCTAAATGTGTTTGGTTTCTACATTTGAATATAGATGTGATTTCCACATGATGTATCTAATACCCAATGTGTAGAAATAGAAGGATTACACTTCATAATAAACAAACCTTTAGTATACCCATGTTTTTTGGTGTGTTTCTTATTCTTGTGGCCTAGATTGCCACATGAAAATCATACTTCCTCCCCTTCCATTCCCTGCCTCTATATCATCCCCTTCATAGATGGATGGTGCTCCGAGGGCTTCAGACCATTTATAAATCCTTGGCCCCTTTTCCATGTCCTTCCTCTTCTTATTCACCATAAGGAAAATGGGGTTTTCATGCTCTATGTCATTATTTACCTGTAAAATAATGGATAGAAGTTCTGATAGACTATTCTAAATGTTTCTCATGTTTTAGTTGACAAAAAGTATTTATAAGGTCTTGGTCAACAATGATATGATGAGATCTAAAAACAACTCCTCTGGAAACATAATCACTATGATGCCCTAGAATTCAATGTAGCCCGTAATATTAAATAAATGAGGCCCATATTTAGCACACTCTCCCAAATTAGTTTTTAACAAAGCATTATAGATCACACATCTCTTCGATCTCAGCTTCTCTAGATATTGATCCTTAATGTGAGACATCATGTTATACATATCCATTTCTTCATGTTGCTTCAAGAGATCATTTTACATGGATGATAGTATGAAACATTGGACATATAAGGAATCATCCGAATATTTTATATAGAGATATATTTCCTTATCATTGGCCTCATTTCTTAGTGCAACATTAACAGGGTCCTCCACTACATATAATTTCCTATCATGGTGAAGGACGATGCAAAAATGCCTCTAACACCTTTTAAAATTGGTGTCGGTTAAAAGGATTTTATTCTCAATTATGGTTTGAAATGAAATGTTTGATTTCATTTTTTCCATTTAAACAAATAATTATGAACAAGAATCCAGTGTTTTCTCCTGACAAAACTGAGACAAATAAATAAATTAATACTTCTTAGTCTCCCACTATTTTATCAAAATCCAATATCTCTCACCATTGACTTCAAAATATTATATTGAAAAAATATTCTAGTTGAAGGGTTCCATATTTTCCTTAAAATTACCCCAACTAGGGTTGCTCATGCAACATGAAAGGTTTTATGTAGGCATTATGAATGATAACTTCTTTAATTCGCAGCTCCTTGATCGGCTGATTGGACTCCCCAATCCTAAAATCCTATCATTTTGGATTTCCTCAACCTTGGCCTCTTAGTCACACCATTTACTTCTATGGAAGTCAAACCTTAATTTGAACCAATACAATTCATCTATATACCTTGAACTAGAATTCTCTGATAATTGAAAGAACCCCAACTAGGGTTGGTCAAGAACATTGAACTATTGTTCGATTATTACCAAGGTTATGGATGGCTAAACGAACATAATATTTCCTTGAAGGATTTTGTCCTTATATGTGAATTTATATTTTATTATGTTTCTTACATGTTTGTTAATATTAAGTATTATATAATTACGTGACTAACCTTATCTAATATAATATTTAAACATAATCTGGTCTTATTTTAGTTCCACCTTGTATGCATGTTTAATTCATAAATTGTATGATCATGAAAAAACAAACACAATACATAAACCATAAAACTAACAAAAAATGATAAATGGAATGATCATGATCTTGTTCTATTGGGTATTTTATCAAGTAGTTGAAAAACTGACACAATACCTAGGTGAGAATACACCTCATACCTTTTGGGTTTGTGTTTATATATTTTCACCTATCCACCTTTGTATCTCTTTGGATTAGATTATCATTGGATCCTATCTTGAGCTACCTCCACTAATTGGGGAGCTCCATCCATTACATATGCTATTATCTCACATTCAGGTGAGGGGTAAAATAGGGTTTTACATAAAAGAAATTTTGGAACGCAGTCCCTACATATTTATAATGAGAAATCTCCCATGCCATTAAATTTAATTTAAATAAATAAATTAAAAGAGCCCATCCACATACAATGGTCCTAGTCTATCACAGGATCATCCATTCATGAAATTATATTTATGCATAAATATAATGTGCATTCAATTATATAATCATTATTGTTTCTGATAATTCTTTCTCTAATTAATTAGTTATTATCATTAATTAATCAATCCTTTTGTCATAAACCCTATTCTAAATTTCTATGAGATTCTCATCCATCATAATTATAAACAAATACATTTATTTTAATATAACTTTTTATGTAACTTGTACCTTGGAGGCAACCCGATGAATTCCCTTTCATAACTACTGAATGAGTATAACTGAACATTACATAGATGTTAAATTAAAAACATATCTATAAAGCACCTATCATGTTTTCTGACCAAGATTTATGCATGCACCATGGTACACATATGAGGGGTTGGGATAATATAATAATAAATTATTACTAAATCTATTTAAATTGGAGGAGTACATGGCATTTAGTTTCTACTTCATGGAATGTACTTCTGTTCAACATCCATCCAAATTACACACCCAGAGATACGATGTGTTGATTTAATTAAGAAATATTTGGTGTACACGACCTGTCTTGTAGGCCACACATTGTTCAGTATCCATGTTACGCAGTCTCTAGTCGAGCAAGCCATGTATGGGGTAAATGGCACAACTCTAACCCAAAGGGACTCCATGCCTTGTTCAGTGGGGTATAGGGAGTGTAATCTAGAAATAGTGTACCACATGTTCTTGGTCAACACACAGAGCCATAAAGACTCATATAAACTCCAACACATGGCTTTGTTTGGAAAACCAGTCCCAATGTATTTAACCTTTACTAAATGACATGTGAGGAAAAATACATGTTGTGTTTTCTGTTGTTGTATGTCCTTGAACATTTGGAACCTTCGGATAAGATCCTCAATTTTATTTTCATCAAAATTAGAAGATAAGATTGTTAATGTAAGGTGAATGGGAAATAAAAGTGGATGAAAAAATATAAATATTCAGATATGTAGAACGATTATGTTAAATTGAAACAAAAAAAAATTGATGAATGACTAAGTCATTAATGTAAAAATAAATAATTATAATCCACTATATGACCCTCAGACAGCACTTGCAGATCCTCAGCATTGTAGAAGCATGTGGATGGGTGTACCCAACTTTAATTTTTCCATTAAAAATGATCAATCTGATGTCGATCTTGATGATAAAATGCCGAATCTTTAAAAATTAATGAATAAAAAAACTAAGAGGGATGTCTTGGAACCATAAAAATAATAATCATATATTGGGTATAATAAATTTAATTAAAATAAAAGAATTACTTTGATGGAATTATCTCTCCATTGATTCTTTCTGTCACGATCCAATGTGATCTGTAATTGTGTCTCATAATACAATTGTATAATTCCTCTAGAAGTGATACACACATGCTCTACGTATCTTTGGATGTCACTAAAGGGATCTAGGAGTGCTATAATAGAAAACCCTTTTGTTATGATGTCCGCCTTCGATCACCTTAAGAGCCTCCTCCAAATCTTTCTCCAGGATCTAGAGGAGGAGGATCTCTCTTGTAAGATAAGAGTTTTCTTAGAGGAAAGGAATTATCTCTTGGCTTGAGATCTTCCTCCAGATCATTTGTGCATAACCACAATGAATGACTAGATCTAATGAGAATAATGTAATTGGGATTTTTATTATATAGAATAATTAAACGAATTAATTACAAAAGGCCTTTAGTCTTTTCATTTAATTATTATTAAGACCCCAAGTCTAATAAATAAAATTTACTATTATTATCACTTGACCTGAACCCAATGAAATACATCTAATATTATTTAAATAAATAAATAAAATTATTACACATAAATCACCAAAAAATAAACACCGCATGTATATTAATATACATGGAAATTTCTTTTGTTTTTCCATTTTCTTTATTTCCTCAACCACATTTATTATACATTGAATAATGACTATTTATTTCTTAAATAAATATCATGAAATTATTCACTAATAAATATATTATTTTTCCCACAATATATTCTCTAGAATAACTGGTGTTTAAATAAATGAAATCATGAATCCTTGAATAATTATCATACCACATCTGTGAATAATATTTATTCAAATTGTTAAATGAATATTTAACTTTGATACTTGGATACACTTAGTGTGTGACCCTCTTGGACTATTTCATAGTGGAATTAGGCATAGCCTACCGAAATTCGAAGGTTAGAATCTAGAAACACACCAAGAGACACATAGAGAGATATTTTAATGTCGGAATGATGTGTCGCCTCATACAAACACTTACCAGGTAAGGTAATCCCATGGTCTCGATATCTCGAATCAAGCGGGTTTCATGATAGTGTCATCAACCCACGTGCTCGATTACTCTTTCTTTGACCTCCCAAAATTGATCTCTACCATTCCTCACCATTGATATGTATTTATTTATGCTATATCAATTTCATCAATGGGTCTAAGATATCATCTTCTATTGTGGAATATAAGCGACAAACACTTTCTCGAATTTTTTATTAATGAGTTATTACTCATGACACACCCAATGTATCCTACCACACTACGAACAATGTGTCATTAATATTTTCATAAATATATATAAGTTCCCTAGTTTTAATACCCATTAATAATAATCTAAAAATCTACGGACCAATACACATGTCCACAGATAAGAACATCCAATGACACTATGAAATGTGGATTTCCTACTAGTTGGCCTCATTCTCAAAATATCCTCCTAGATAATAACAAAGGATAAAACCATGAGAAGGTGCCCAAATATTTTATGAGTCATCACCCCTAATGGCCTATATTATTTTTCCCTTCAAATAACATCATCCGACTATTGAATATATATTCAAGAATGGTGTTATATAACTTCTTGGTTCTTATCGTAGAAGGGATCTGCTCTGACACTTTAGTGAAACAACTATCCTTAAGATATTATCACATTTATTTTCATGGAGAATAATAATCAATATTTGATAAGGAATTTATTAATATTCATATTCATGAATACAAGTTTATCATTAAGTACAAAGTCTTTGGTTCTAGGACACCAAATCCAACAAACAAAATCTTTTCCCAGAAAAATAATACGTGTTAGACATTTTTATATACAAGATATTTTATATCATGATTCCATAGTTTTCAAATTCTATCCATATTGGATGGTTAGACTCTGTGGATTATTAGTTTACTGTATTTATAGTCTAGGAATACCCATTAGGCCCTTTTTTACATTGGAACAGATTTAACTGCCTCATACAAAAACAGTATAGTTCAAACAAAAAGAAAGGATCTAACCCAATCATTTTATAATTACTTTTTTATAATAATAAATACATTAATATTTAGTAATAATAATTAATATATATGACCACCCCACACAACCCCTACCCACCAGTTTCACATTACTATTTACCACAGAAAAAGATAAAATTGTAAAAGTAATGAAACTAAGAATAAAAAAAGGCATAAAAACTATTCATAAAAAGTATGAGAATGGATAGTTGTGCCCCTGATCAACCACATTCCATTCCTTCTTCATTATTTATCATTTTTGATCCAATTTTAATGAGATTGTCATCCCATTGTTGAAAGTTATTTGTTTCTTTCATAAATTCAACCCATTTTCCCGTATAAATATGGATCCCCACTCCTCAAATCCCCTCACACCTAATCCCAATATGTTGATCCCACACATTAATGAAAACTCAAGTAAATAATCCCAGAAACCTTAATGAGGTTATGTTATTCTCAAAATACCATCGTACAAAGGTTAAGTTGACATTATGAAGGGGATAATCCAAGTAGTAGGGTAATGAAATTTTACTACTGGAAACTATTTTCTATTTATTTTTGATCTTTTATTCAATAATATAAATTTCACAATATTTTTATTGACTTTTATCTATTTAGTATGGACCTCTGCATGTTTCCAAGGATTGTGGTGCTCGGAGGAGGCTTGGTAGTATCTGGGAGGTTTTGGCTACTAAAAATGATAGAATAGGGAGATAAAAAATTATGTAATTTTTTCACATCATTTAAATGAGGTTCAAAAATTATTAAGGATGGTTCATGGGGTGCATAAGATCATGTAAAAAATCAGGGTCCAATATTAAAAGGTGACCCATTTTTTAGGGAAATATGATGCCCGATATTTACATGATGTTAAAATGTTTTGTACACTGGGTAAATACCTAGTTTAGTTCATCATTAAATGTTTTAGCTTCATAAGTTACCTTCAAACCCTAAGGCCAAATACACATATTGTAACACCCCAGGTAAATAATGAATATGAAATTTTCATATTTATCCATATTTGTGAATAAAATATTAATATTACTTTAAAGGGGACGCTATGCTCGATGGCGTACCGAATACTTAACAACGAGTTTCTTGGGAATCTTACGTCGCACTCTAAAAATAAAATAATATTATTTTAAATGGTAGTTAACACCTAACCATTGTAATGGTAGGAATGAACGGAACTAACTACAAAATTATTATATATGTTTGTCAAATATGTTTACTTTTATCCAATAAATGTTAGAGGCTTAAAATGTGAATGAATCTAATTTTAAGCATAGACAATCTAATATTCTTTAAAAGGTCGAATAACCGTATTTTGATTACGAACAACTTTTAAATCCACTTTTTGACAATTTTATGTGTTATATTTGACAAAATAAAATTCTTCTTTATAATCGGGACATCAAAATTTACTTTGTGTAATTTTTTGGTATTTTTCCGATAAAGTTCATTTTTTTAATTAATAGTGAAAATGTTGTATTTTAATTCAAAATCTATTTTTAATATAATTTATTTATATGATTAGATTATATTTTGAATTGGTTTTAAAGTGAAATTATAATATATTTTTACCATTTAATCCAATAGTGGTCATTGGAAGTAATTTCTCTTTGAAATTGCATTAAAACTAGTGTCAATCTTTTAATAGATATTGTTTCTTAAAAACACGCTATTTGTTTTGACAGCGGGAATTAATTATTAAATTAATTAATGCAACTTATATTTTTTTAATTTTGTAAAATAGACATCATTTTTGAATTCGGAATATCAAATATATATTAGGGTGAATTTTTGGTATTTTTCTGAAAAACATCAATTTTTAATGAATAGTGAAACCACAAAGTGGTAGTTTAAAATTTGATTTTTCATTTAAATGAAACATTACCACTTTTGTGATTTGAATTTCAAAAATCTGACATACATGGTTGTCATTAGGAAGTAAAATGTGGTTCAATGTGATTAAAATATTTTTTAGGTGAATAGTAACTTTTATGTTTTAATCGCGATTAGAGGTAATTAGTGTTGTTTAAGGTAAAAATAATGTTTTAATAATATGAAATGATCATGATACATGTCATGCCCTTCTTTTATGAGTCATGGCCGACCAAGACAATCCATGGGTCAACTTGGGGACCCCATGGAGCCACTTTGGTAGGAAAATGACATTAATACCTTTTTATTTAAATTTAATGTTAAAATATCACAAACATGTGTTGTTTTACAAAAACTATTTTTACATGGGGTTATAAAAGTCATATTTTTTGAATATAAATATTCATTAGAAATCTAAAATTATTTCCTACATCATTATATTTTTTTATAATTTTTAGACACTAAATAAACTAAGTTATTTATGACACCATGATGATGTAGTGATTACCTCATTATTTAACGATTTAAATAAAATGAAAAGATAATGTAAAATATAAGACCAAACATGTCACAAACCTATTGGATGGGTGTATTTAGAAACCTTATCACCTTATCCTAGAAATATATACTTTTGGGACCTTTAAAATCCTAAAATCATTATATAATAAAGTAATATTTTATAACTTTGCAAGAGTGCCCCTCCTCTCCTCTTATAAAAGGCCCCCACCTCTACCACCTTACACACACATCTCAAGCCTTTTACTCGGCCAACCCCTGCCCATTTCAACTCTACACATCCCTATATTCATCATTGAAGACTCACCTTTGGGCATAATCCTTTCCAAGGAAGCCTATGAGCTCAAATAAAAACGAGTTACCCGATTTAAAGGTAATGTCTTCCCTTGTGTTCTTTTGTTTTATTTTGCTTCTCCAAAACCCTAAACTCTTTTTATTACATTATTTTATAACAACACCAGTATCTTCAATATACTAGGTTGTTTTTATGTGAAGGATTAGAGATACACTTACACACACCTTTGTTTAATGGTTAAAGAACATATTGTTTCTGTGGATGGAGAATTTCTGCCTCACGAAACAATGATTGTTCAATCTCCTCTTAACAGCTTTCATGGTGGCCATTATGATGTCACTATATTTTATATATGATTTATATGGTATTTATGTTTTCTATATGCTTCTGAATTTTATATTTAAATCATCCCTTTATGCTTTTCATGTTGTGCAAATGCGATAATTTCATACGAGGAAGTGTGGACTTCCGCCCCCACAAGTGATGTGACTCGTTCATGCAATACGTGGAATGTATAAAGAATGAAATTAATGAACATAGGTGTAACAGCCCAAGATTTTATAAAAAATATTCTTTTTAATTTTATTAATGTCTTGTGTTGTACGCTACACCAAAAGGATCTTGCACAACACGCATCCTTGACTTGCCTTGCATTACACGCAATCACGACCTTCCTCGATAGCGTTTGTAATACGCAATACTGAGTTTCACTAAACAACGATATGCTATTAAAATATTATTAAAACTAGCTGTTATGAATATTAATAACCACTTTTTAAAACTTTGTAAATTTTATTTTTCAAAATAAACTTCATTTTTGGATTCGGAGTATCGAATTTAGCCTAAGGTGAAATTTTGGTACTTTTCGGATAACTTTCATATTCTGATGAATAGTGAAAATTACTAAATTATAATTAAAAACAACTTTTTTAATCGAAATAATTAATAGTGATAAATTATTAATTTGAGTGGTTTTAAAGTATATTTAGAATATATTTTTACAATTTAATACAATGTTGGTCATTGGATGTAATTTCACATTTAAACCAGACATAATCAAGTGTCAATCTTTTGATAGATATTGTTTCTTAAAAACACGCTATTTGTTTTAACAGCGGGATTTAATTATAAAATTAATTAATGCAAATTATATGATATGAATTTGGTAAAATAGACTTCATTTTTGAATTCGGAATATGAAATATAGCTTAGGATGAAATTTTGGCATTGTTCTGAAAAACATCATTTTTTGATGAATAGTGAAACTACTAAGTGGTAGTTAAAAAAATTAATTTCTTCATAAATCTTAATTTTACCGCTTCTGTGAATGGAATTTCAAAAATCCAAGAGACACGGTTGATGTCAGTAAGTAAAATGTGGTTCAATGAGATGAAAATAATTTTTGGTGAATAGTAACTTTTTACTTTTTTTTACCACGGTTAATAGTAAATAGGGTAACTAAGGGTAAATATGATATTACTATTACCCTAAAACATGTCCTAATTCTATTGTACAAGTGTATCTCGACCAAAAACAACCTTAAGTTGAAAATATTATCATTTAGGCCCTCTTGGATTAGATTAGGACATTTATTACTATTTAATTCAAAGAAGAGTTAAAAGAGTTAAAATCAAAGTTTATTCACTAAAACATTTTTAATATGGGGTTATACATAAGATAAATTCGACTATAAATATTCATTAGAAATATAAAAAGCTTTCCTACATAATGATATTTTATTTATAATTTTTAGACTTTAAATAAATTAATTTATTTATGACACAACGATGATGCAGTAATTACCCTTTTAAGGAAATATTAACATAATTGATGTTATAAATACTCAAATGAATGTAATTTGAGACTTTTTATGAATTCCACTAATTTTCTAGGTTACTATGATATATTAGTGTTGATTTAATCAACTTTTTTCGAACATATAATTCTGTTATGACTTTCACAAAAATCATATATCAAATAGTGTCAAAATTGACATTAAACAGTTTTTAAATCAAATATTATATTATTAATTGTTATTTTATTCCTAAAAATCTAAGGTTCGGACAAATGACTTAGATAAGGATATATATATTAATAATAAACAATTTGGGGTTCGTTTGGCATGTTATAGTAAGTGTATTAACCATATAGTGAAAGAAAACAAAAAGACACGGTATAAGTTAAATTATTTAACTTAGAGTTAAATCTAATTGATAAGGTTAAAATAATAACCTAAACTTGTCTAAATCCTATTGGTTGATAGGATTTCGACCCATCCCCACTTTAGCTTCGAAATAATACCCTTTGGAACCATTATAAACCGATTTTTACTTTAATATAAAATAATATTTTGAGATATTCCTAAGGTGCCCCTCTCCTCCCTTATAAAAGGGCACCTCCTCCCCCTCCTCCTCACACCAATTTGAGCACTCAAGCTCGGCCAACCCCTTCCAAAATCTCTTCTCCACTTCACTAGCAACATCATAGAGGTTTTGGTCTTCCTCAAAGACCAATTTTAGTTCCCTAAGAGGAGGTCTCCAAAAGGCGCTTCAAAGAAGAGGTAATTACCGTTACCAATTCTTTCATCTTTATTTCTTCTTCCACTTCTTCTTCTTAGGTTGTTTCATTATGAAGTAATAACATCAGTATCACTCATATACTGATATGTTATTATAAGTATGAAACAACACTATTTCACCATCTATCTATCCTATGGAAAAAGAAATCACCGCGCGTGCGTACGTACGGAATACCGTCTCCACGCCGTGGTGTAATCTATTTTCCACCACCACCTTACATGGATGGGTATAATGGTGTAAAGAATAACTATACATAGTTATTAAAACATCATATTGATTCTGATATATTGTATAATCCACTCCAATTCAATTCAATATTTATGGAAATGATATCATCGCTCGTGCGTACGTACGGACTACCGTCTCCACGACGCGATGAGATTCATTCTCCATGTTAACCATTTAAGAATGATTATAAAGTATATATAAGAAATAATAATGAAATATATGACATTATAAAGCTACTGGATTTATGTATATATATATATATGTATGTCATCTACTTACTTCCATTCAAGACAATAGGGAAAGGAAAACAACGTTCATGCGTACGTACGGACTACCGTCTCCATGAACGGTGTTTTTCATTTCATTTATCTATCTATTATATATATATATATACTGAATATATATGATATATAAATCATATTTTATATTCTGGAAGTAAGTAAATCATGATATAAGTAATAATAATGTCAATAACAACAAGTCAAAACACCTACGATAAAAGAAACGATTTTACCCAAAACGCTTCTTTAACATGGAATTTACAAAAGAACGGGTAATATAATGTCATAAGTGAACCATATATGATATCACAACAATGAATATGATTTTTTAATAATTCAATGACATTATTTAAACCATTATACAGGAGCTTCGGACACGTACAAAGCAAATCGGACCTAAGGTAAGGGAAATATCACAATCTCATTTTTATCCGAGATTGTTTATTCGTAAGTATTTACTGGGGTGTATTTTATCATCCACATTTATGTTTACTCAATATGTAATATTATTTCCATCCACCTAAAATTGTTTAAATCCATTTTTACCCTTCGGTGAGTTTTTAGTAATACGTATGAATGGAATCTTTTGTCGTTTTTCGTACGAGGTACTTTTTGACTTTTCCGACAAAAGTACGAAGAATGTTTTTTTTAACTTATACGGCACGAACGGATTTCTACTGTTTTATAAAGCCTTATTTTCATGAAGCTTCCTCTAAAAGATTTCATGACTATATTCAATAAAATCTCTTTCTTTTAAAATTGCATGATGTTTTGTGAAAAGAAATTGATTTTGAAGAAGAAAGGATATTTTCCTCAAGAATTCAATTCAAGTGTTTTATCAAAATTATTTTCCATCTAAGATAATAAAGGGTTCTGTTTCTATCCATATTTTTACATTGATTTGACTATGTTATGATGGAATTATGTTTATGAATTCCTTTATCTTATATGAATTGATTTATGATGTCATGATGTTTCAAGAATCCCATTTTTGTTACATGTGTTATGCGATGATGTATGTTTTATGATTATGTGGCACGCATAAGAAAGGATTCATTATAAGATGGGTGGGACCTATATCTCCCTCCAATGCATTGGGTAATGATTTTATATCTCATGAGATAGACATGGCTGGAACGGTAGGTTATACCGGTTCAGTGAAACAGGACTGAAACGAGGGTTACTCGATTCAGAAAGGGACTTTGTCCACTAAGATAGTCTTGGCAATTAGTCTTGACTAACAAGAAATGATTCTCTATGATTTTGTGTGTATGCCACAAAGTTTCATGTTTTAAGTTATGATTATTGGGATTACTTTTTCACTGCCATGATTTATCCCATGATTATGAAATTATGCTCTCTTTTGCAGGTTATGATTTCCAAAATGTTAGTTCTTATGAATATGATGTGATTGATATTTCTTTTGTTTACCCTTACTGAGAATTTGAGCTCACCCTTTTATGTTTTTTTTCCCCAGGATATAAAGAAAGGTTTTAGGTAAAAAAAAGGAAGATCTTTATGGGAGATTTTGAAGATCTTTCACCACGATTAGAAGATTATAGTCCGAGTTTCCAAAGAGACTAAACTATTACGGTCCTTGTGTGTGTGTTTTTTTTAATGTACTAAGTATTCCGCAAAAGTAATGTAATGTCAATGTACGTCAAGATACGGGTCTCTACAGTTGGTATCAGAGGAAAGGTTTAGTCAACCTTTGGAAACTAGGATGTGAAAACGTTAGTGAGATCCCTAGAGATATTTCTAAGGTATGTCTAGGGATGTCTCTAAGGTTAAGTATACGTATAGGTTATAGTCCTAGAATTGCTCTAACGATCTTAGAATTTAACCTAAGATGTTAGATATTGAGGGTACTACCCCTTTATTATGTTGTTTTCCCTAGCATGTTTTTTGCCTCTCACACTATTCTTTTGGGGTTTTAGACGATGGCTGGAACCCAAAGGAACCGTGTTGATCAATGCAATGGACAATGCAATGATTGTCCCCCTGAGCAACCAAATGATATGGGAGCCGGAATGCAAAATCTTGTAGCCATTCTCACACAACTTTCTCAAGCTATGAATCATGCAGGACTTCCAAACGAGCAAAGGAAGGAGCAACATTCTGTTAAATCCTTCATGAGGCAGCGTCCACCTTCTTTCAGTGGGTCTACTGATCCATTAGTTGCTGAACAATGGATTAGTACTACTGAAAAGATATTTTCAGTTCTTCAATGTTCTGAACATGATAAAGTCATCCTAGCAGTGTATCGTTTGGAAGGAGATGCTGATCAATGGTGGAATCTTATTAAGAATACGTGGCAAAGGGATGAAATTGAGTCTATGGAATGGGACGAGTTCAAGAACTTATTTTTCAATAAGTACTTCCCTCGTATTCTCCGAACAAAGATAGAGAAAGAGTTTCTTGAACTGAAGCAAAGGGATGATGAATCTGTTGGTACCTATGAAGCGAATTTTACAAGACTTGCAAGGTACGCTTCTGGTATTATCATCCAACCTGAAAGTAAAGTTGATCGATTTTTCAGTGGCTTAAAACCAAGTCTTCGAAGGGCATTAGCTATAAGATACTTCAGTAGCTATGAAGAAATTGTGCGTTGTGCTATCAAGGTAGAAATGGAAGTTGGTGTTACATATCCATCTCATGGTTTTGACAAGAAACGAAAGATGGAGTTCAAGGAGAAATCTCAGAATAATGGTGAAAAGAAGATGAATGTTTCCTTATGCACAAAGTGTGGAAAGAAGCATGGTGGAGATTGTCTTAAAGGGACTAGAAAATGTTTTAAGTGTGGAAAAGAAGGTCATCGAGCAGCTGAGTGTCGAAGTAATGGAAAAAGGGATTCTAATGAAGTGAATAAAGAAAACACTGCAGAAAACGCACAACCAACACTTCAATGCTTCAAGTGCAAGGAGATGGGACATTATGCCAATAAATGCCCTAATCCAAGGGTTAGTGATGATCGACATGAGAAACCGCTTAAGGCAAAGGACAAAGGGAAGTCACATGCGATCACTATTGGCAATGTTGAATATGACAACGATGTGGTGGAATGATTAAGTGTTTATGTAATGGGATTCCAAAATAATGTTGTATCTTGGAATATTGGAATATTTATGTATTGGTCTAATGTGGTATTCAAAGTGATTGAGATATTATGCGCATAATGAAGGGAAAACGAGAAAATGAAATGTTTAACAGTATTCATGAGCTCATGATTGATATAAGGACTAAGTGATATCATGGTTTGAGTATATAGAATTTTGAGGATTTTAGTATGTGGAAGGTGTTAACTTTTAACTGCATTCATGTTTTCACTAAGGTATTCAAGAGAATACACGATTAAGGACTTTGAATGTTTGGAATGTGACCAACAAAACATATCTTATGATATATGGGGATCGATGATGGTGTTAAATCTCTGGTAATCATTTTCACTATATTATGAGAGTCGACTGCAGTATTATGGATAAGCCTAAAAGATTGGAATGGATTATGTTGAACATAAGTTAGTATTGTTTGTTTTTTCGATATTATTGATGGGATGTTATATATTTTTGGAAAAAGGACAACCTGCAGGACGGGCGACATCCCATCGCTTCGGACAAGGCTGTGGGAATCGAACCCACAACCGAAGTGCGACTGGCCTTTATCGCCCACCACTGGCCTACAGGAAGTCCCTGTTTAGTAGAAACTAGTTTTATTATATTAAGCAGTATGATATATGAAGTATAAGTCCATTTTAGGAACCATATATGATTAATCTCACTATAGATCGACTTATGCATATAATTTTTGCTAACCTTTTGTTTGAGACAGATGGAATGACTCGTCATTCTATCACATGATCTGCTAATAACAAATTCAACTTCATTTATTTAAGAGATAAAGTGGAAATTGTTCAAGGCACGAACAACAGTGAGATTGTACCAAAATAAAGTAAGTATTTATTATAATTCAAATTTTCAACTTTAGGGAAATGATCTTGAAAACCAAAAATGTTGTCCTAGTGATCTTATACCTGATGAATCAGATGGTACCTTATATCATCACAAATCTATGGATTTGTGATTACCGGCTTTTCCATAGCCATGTTCTCTACCACTCTCCATCAGAATATGATGGTTAGATTTCTCTTCCATATCCATATTTTGACCTATGTGGAAACCCAATGATTAGTTTATTTGGGTAACCGTTACGTTTCATACTTTTGTTTTTAAAGATTGGTTTTGATATTCCTTTTTACGATGTGGGTTTCTATTAAAGAAACTTTCAAATAGTAAACCATTTATAACCCCGACGAATTTCGAGGGCGAAATTCATTTTAAGGGGGGTAGAATGTAACAGCCCAAGATTTTATAAAAAATATTCTTTTTAATTTTATTAATGTCTTGTGTTGTGCGATACACCAAAAGGAGCTTGCACAACACGCATCCTTGACTTGCCTTGCATTACACGCAATCATGACCTTCCTCGATAGCGTTTGTAATACGCAATACCGAGTTTCACTAAACAACGATATGCTATAAAAATATTATTAAAACTAGCCGTTATGAATAGTAATAACCACTTTTTAAAACTCTGTAAATCTTATTTTTCAAAATGAACTTCATTTTTGGATTCGGAGTATCGAATTTAGCCTAAGGTGAAATTTTGGTACTTTTCGGATAACTTTCATATTCTGATGAATAGTGAAAATTACTAAATTATAATTAAAAACAACTTTTTTAATCGAAATAATTAATAGTGATAAATTATTAATTTGAGTGGTTTTAAAGTATATTTAGAATATATTTTTACAATTTAATACAATGTTGGTCATTGGATGTAATTTCACATTTAAACCAGACATAATCAAGTGTCAATCTTTAGATAGATATTGTTTCTTAAAAACACGCTATTTGTTTTAACAGCGGGATTTAATTATAAAATTAATTAATGAAAATTCTATGATATGAATTTGGTAAAATAGACTTCATTTTTGAATTCGGAATATGAAATATAGCTTAGGATGAAATTTTGGCATTGTTCTGAAAAACATCAATTTTTGATGAATAGTGAAACTACTAAGTGGTAGTTAAAAAAATTAATTTCTTCATAAATCTTAATTTTACCGCTTCTGTGAATGGAATTTCAAAAATCCGAGAGACACGGTTGATGTCAGTAAGTAAAATGTGGTTCAATGAGATGAAAATAATTTTTTGTGAATAGTAACTTTTTACTTTTTTTTACCACGGTTAATAGTAAATAGGGTAACTAAGGGTAAATATGATATTACTATTACCCTAACACATGTCCTAATTCTATTGGACAAGTGTATCTCGACCAAAAACAACCTTAAGTGTAAAATATTATCATTTAGGCCCACTTGGATTAGATTAGGACATTTATTACTATTTAATTCAAAGAAGAGTTAAAAGAGTTAAAATCAAAGTTTATTCACTAAAACATTTTTAATATGGGGTTATAAATAAGATAAATTCGACTATAAATATTCATTACAAATATAAAAAGATTTCCTACATAATGATATTTTATTTATAATTTTTAAACTTTAAATAAATTAACTTATTTATGACACAACGATGATGCAGTAATTACCCTTTTAAGGAAATATTAACATAATTGATATTATAAATACTCAAATGAATGTAATTTTAGACTTTTTATGAATTCCAATAATTTTCTAGGTTACTATCATATATTAGTGTTGATTTAATCAACTTTTTTCGAACATATAATTCTGTTATGACTTTCACAAAAATCATATATCAAATAGTGTCAAAATTGACACAAAACAGTTTTTAAATCAAATATTATATTATTAATTGTTATTTTATTCCTAAAAATATAAGGTTCGGCCAAATGACTTAGATAAGGATATATATATTAATAATAAACAATTTGGGGTTCTTTTGGCATGTTATTGTAAGTGTATTAACCATATAGTGAAAGAAAACAAAAAGACACGGTATTAGTTAAATTATTTAACTTAGAGTTAAATCTAATTGATAAGGTTACAATAATAACCTAAACTTGTCTAAATCCTATTGGTTGATAGGATTTCGACCCATCCCCACTTTATCTTCGAAATAAGACCCTTTGGAACCATTATAAACCGATTTTTACTTTAATATAAAATAATATTTTGAGATATTCCTAAGGTGCCCCTCTCCTCCCTTATGAAAGGGCACCTCCTCCCCCTCCTCCTCACACCAATTTGAGCACTCAAGCTCGGCCAAACCCTGCCAAAATCTCTTCTCCACTTCACTAGAAACATCCTAGAGGTTTTTTTCTTCCTCAAAGACCAATTTTAGTTCCCTAAGAGGAGGTCTCCAAAAGGCGCTTCAAAGAAGAGGTAATTACCGTTACCAATTCTTTCATCTTTATTTCTTCTTCCACTTCTTCTTCTTAGGTTGTTTCATTATGAAGTAATAACATCAGTATCAATAATATACTGATATGTTATTATAAGTATGAAACAACCCTATTTCACCATCTATCTATCCTATGGAAAAAGAAATCACCGCGCGTGCGTACGTACGGAATACCGTCTCCACGCCGTGGTGTAATCTATTTTCCACCACCACCTTACATGGATGGGTATAATGGTGTAAAGAATAACTATACATAGTTATTAAAACATCATATTGATTCTGATATATTGTATAATCCACTCCAATTCAATTCAATATTTATGGAAATGATATCATCGCTCGTGCGTACGTACGGACTACCGTCTCCACGACGCGATGAGATTCATTCTCCATGTTAACCATTTAAGAATGATTATAAAGTATATATAAGAAATAATAATGAAATATATGACATTATAAAGCTACTGGATTTATGTATATATATATATATATGTATGTCATCTACTTACTTCCATTCAAGACAATAGGGAAAGGAAAACAACGTTCATGCGTACGTACGGACTACCGTCTCCATGAACAGTGTTTTTCATTTCATTTATCTATCTATTATATATATATATATATACTGAATATATATGATATATAAATCATATTTTATATTCTGTAAGTAAGTAAATCATGATATAAGTAATAATAATGTCAATAACAACAAGTCAAAACACCTACGATAAAAGAAACGATTTTACCCAAAACGCTTCTTTAACATGGAATTTACAAAAGAATGGGTAATATAATGTCATAAGTGAACGATATATGATATCATAACAATGAATATGATTCTTTAATAAGTCAATGACATTATTTAAACCATTATACAGGAGCTTCGGACACGTAAAAAGAAAATCGGACCTAAGGTAAGGGAAATATCACAATCTCATTTTTATCCGAGATTGTTTATTCGTAAGTATTTACTGGGGTGTATTTTATCATCCACATCCATGTTTACTCAATATGTAATATTATTTCCATCCACCTAAAATTTTTTAAATCCATTTTTACCCTTCGATGAGTTTTTAGTAATACGTATGAAAGGAATCTTTTGTCGTTTTTCGTACGAGGTACTTTTTGACTTTTCCGACAAAAGTACGAAGAATGTTTTTTTTAACTTATACGGCACGAACGGATTTCTACTGTTTTATAAAGCCTTATTTTCATGAAGCTTACTCTAAAAGATTTCGTGACTATATTCAATAAAATCTCTTTCTTTTAAAATTGCATGATGTTTTGTGAAAAGAAATTGATTTTGAAGAAGAAAGGATATTTTCCTCAAGAATTCAATTCAAGTGTTTTATCAAAATTATTTTCCATCTAAGATAATAAAGGGTTCTGTTTCTATCCATATTTTTACATTGATTTGACTATGTTGTGATGGAATTATGTTTATTAATTCCTTTATCTTATATGAATTGATTTATGATGTCATGATGTTTCAAGAATCCCATTTTTGTTACATGTGTTATGTGATGATGTATGTTTTATGATTATGTGGCACGCATAAGAAAGGATTCATTATAAGATGGGTGGGACCTATATCTCCCTCCAATGCATTGGGTAATGATTTTATATCTCATGAGATAGACATGGCGGGAACGGTAGGTTATACCGGTTCAGTGAAACAGGACTGAAACGAGGGTTACTCGATTCAGAAAGGGACTTTGTCCACTAAGATAGTCTTGGCAATTAGTCTTGACTAACAAGAAATGATTCTCTATGATTATGTGTGTATGCCACAAAGTTTCATGTTTTAAGTTATGATTATTGGGATTACTTTTTCACTGCCATGATTTATCCCATGATTATGAAATTATGCTCTCTTTTGCAGGTTATGATTTACAAAATGTTAGTTCTTATGAATATGATGTGATTGATATTTCTTTTGTTTACCCTTACTGAGAATTTGAGCTCACCCTTTTATGTTTTTTCCCCAGGATATAAAGAAAGGTTTTAGGTAAAAAAAAGGAAGATCTTTATGGGAGATTTTGAAGATCTTTCACCACGATTAGAAGATTATAGTCCGAGTTTCCAAAGAGACTAAACTATTACGGTCCTTGTGTGTGTGTGTTTTTTTAATGTACTAAGTATTCCGCAAAAGTAATGTAATGTCAATTTACGTCAAGATACGGGTCTCTAAAGTTGGTATCAGAGGAAAGGTTTAGTCAACCTTTGGAAACTAGGATGTGAAAACGTTAGTGAGATCCCTAGAGATATTTCTAAGGTATGTCTAGGTATGTCTCTAAGGTTAAGTATACGTATAGGTTATAGTCCTAGAATTGCTCTAACGATCTTAGAATTTAACCTAAGATTTTAGATATTGAGGGTACTACCCCTTTATTATGTTGTTTTCCCTAGCATGATTTTTGCCTCTCACACTATTCTTTTGGGGTTTTAGACGATGGCTGGAACCCGAAGGAACCGTGTTGATCAATGCAATGGACAATGCAATGATTGTCCCCCTGAGCAACCAAACGATATGGGAGCCGGAATGCAAAATCTTGTAGCCATGCTCACACAACTATCTCAAACTATGAATCATGCAGGACTTCCAAACGAGCAAAGGAAGGAGCAACATTCTGTTAAATCCTTCATGAGGCAGCGTCCACCTTCTTTCAGTGGGTCTACTGATCCATTAGTTGCTGAACATTGGATTAGTACTACTGAAAAGTTATTTTCAGTTCTTCAATGTTCTGAACATGATAAAGTCATCCTAGAAGTGTATCGTTTGGAAGGAGATGCTGATCAATGGTGGAATCTTATTAAGAATACGAGGCAAAGGGATGAAATTGAGTCTATGGAATGGGACGAGTTCAAGAACTTATTTTTCAATAAGTACTTCCCTCGTATTCTCCGAACAAAGATGGAGAAAGAGTTTCTTGAACTGAAGCAAAGGGATGATGAATCTGTTGGTACCTATGAAGCGAATTTTACAAGACTTGCAAGGTACGCTTCTGGTATTATCATCCAACCTGAAAGTAAAGTTGATCGATTTTTCAGTGGCTTAAAACCAAGTCTTCGAAGGGCATTAGCTATAAGAGATTTCAGTAGCTATGAAGAAATTGTGCGTTGTGCTATCAAGGTAGAAATGGAAGTTGGTGTTACATATCCATCTCATGGTTTTGACAAGAAACGAAAGATGGAGTTCAAGGAGAAATCTCAGAATAATGGTGAAAAGAAGATGAATGTTTCCTTATGCACAAAGTGTGGAAAGAAGCATGGTGGAGATTGTCTTAAAGGGACTAGAAAATGTTTTAAGTGTGGAAAAGAAGGTCATCGAGCAGCTGAGTGTCGAAGTAATGGAAAAAGGGATTCTAATGAAGTGAATAAAGAAAACACTGCAGAAAATGCACAACCAACACTTCAATGCTTCAAGTGCAAGGAGATGGGACATTATGCCAATAAATGCCCTAATCCAAGGGTTAGTGATGATCGACATGAGCAACCGCTTAAGGCAAAGGACAAAGGGAAGTCACATGCGATCACTATTGGCAATGTTGAATATGACAACGATGTGGTGGAATGATTAAGTTTTTATGTAATGGGATTCCAAAATAATGTTGTATCTTGGAATATTGGAATATTTATGTATTGGTCTAATGTGGTATTCAAAGTGATTGAGATATTATGAGCATAATGAAGGGAAAATGAGAAAATGAAATGTTTAACAGTATTCATGAGATCATGATTGATATAAGGACTAAGTGATATCATGGTTTGAGTATATAGAATTTTGAGGATTTTAGTATGTGGAAGGTGTTAACTTTTAACTGCATTCATGTTTTCACTAAGGTATTCAAGAGAATACACGATTAAGGACTTTGAATGTTTGGAATGTGACCAACAAAACATATCTTATGATATATGGGGATCGATGATGGTGTTAAATCTCTGGTAATCATTTTCACTATATTATGAGAGTCGACTGCAGTATTATGGATAAGTCTAAAAGATTGGAATGGATTATGTTGGACATAAGTTAGTATTGTTTGTTTTTTCGATATTATTGATGGGATGTTATATATTTTTGGAAAAAGGACAACCTGCAGGACGGGCGACAGCCCATCGCTTCGGACAAGGCTGTGGGAATCGAACCCACAACCGAAGTGCGACTGGCCTTTATCGCCTACCACTGGCCTACAGGAAGTCCCTGTTTAGTAGAAACTAGTTTTATTATATTAAGCAGTATGATATATGAAGTATAAGTCCATTTTAGGAACCATATATGATTAATCTCACTATAGATCGACTTATGCATATAATTTTTGCTAACCTTTTGTTTGAGACAGATGGAATGACCCGTCATTCTATCACATAATCTGCTAATAACAAATTCAACTTCATTTATTTAAGAGATAAAGTGGAAATTGTTCAAGGCACGAACAACAGTGAGATTGTATCAAAATAAAGTAAGTATTTATTCTAATTCAAATTTTCAACTTTAGGGAAATGATCTTGAAAACCAAAAATGTTGTCCTAGTGATCTTATACCTGATGAATCAGATGGTACCTTATATCATCACAAATCTATGGATTTGTGATTACCGGCTTTTCCATAGCCATGTTCTCTACCACTCTCCATCAGAATATGATGGTTAGATTTCTCTTCCATATCCATATTTTGACCTATGTGGAAACCCAATGATTAGTTTATTTGGGTAACCGTTACGTTTCATACTTTTGTTTTTAAAGATTGGTTTTGATATTCCTTTTTACGATGTGGGTTTCTATTAAAGAAACTTTCAAATAGTAAACCATTTATAACCCCGACGAATTTCGAGGGCGAAATTCATTTTAAGGGGGGTAGAATGTAACAGCCCAAGATTTTATAAAAAATATTCTTTTTAATTTTATTAATGTCTTGTGTTGTGCGATACACCAAAAGGAGCTTGCACAACACGCATCCTTGACTTGCCTTGCATTACACGCAATCATGACCTTCCTCGATAGCGTTTGTAATACGCAATACCGAGTTTCACTAAACAACGATATGCTATTAAAATATTATTAAAACTAGCCGTTATGAATAGTAATAACCACTTTTTAAAACTCTGTAAATCTTATTTTTCAAAATGAACTTCATTTTTGGATTCGGAGTATCGAATTTAGCCTAAGGTGAAATTTTGGTACTTTTCGGATAACTTTCATATTCTGATGAATAGTGAAAATTACTAAATTATAATTAAAAACAACTTTTTTAATCGAAATAATTAATAGTGATAAATTATTAATTTGAGTGGTTTTAAAGTATATTTAGAATATATTTTTACAATTTAATACAATGTTGGTCATTGGATGTAATTTCACATTTAAACCAGACATAATCAAGTGTCAATCTTTTGATAGATATTGTTTCTTAAAAACACGCTATTTGTTTTAACAGCGGGATTTAATTATAAAATTAATTAATGCAAATTCTATGATATGAATTTGGTAAAATAGACTTCATTTTTGAATTCGGAATATGAAATATAGCTTAGGATGAATTTTTGGCATTGTTCTGAAAAACATCAATTTTTGATGAATAGTGAAACTACTAAGTGGTAGTTAAAAAAATTAATTTCTTCATAAATCTTAATTTTACCGCTTCTGTGAATGGAATTTCAAAAATCCGAGAGACACGGTTGATATCAGTAAGTAAAATTTGGTTCAATGAGATGAAAATAATTTTTGGTGAATAGTAACTTTTTACTTTTTTTTACCACGGTTAATAGTAAATAGGGTAACTAAGGGTAAATATGATATTACTATTACCCTAACACATGTCCTAATTCTATTGGACAAGTGTATCTCGACCAAAAACAACCTTAAGTGTAAAATATTATCATTTAGGCCCACTTGGATTAGATTAGTACATTTATTACTATTTAATTCAAAGAAGAGTTAAAAGAGTTAAAATCAAAGTTTATTCACTAAAACATTTTTAATATGGGGTTATACATAAGATAAATTCGACTATAAATATTCATTATAAATATAAAAAGATTTCCTACATAATGATATTTTATTTATAATTTTTAGACTTTAAATAAATTAATTTATTTATGACACAACGATGATGCAGTAATTACCCTTTTAAGGAAATATTAACATAATTGATGTTATAAATACTCAAATGAATGTAATTTGAGACTTTTTATTAATTCCACTAATTTTCTAGGTTACTATGATATATTAGTGTTGATTTAATCAACTTTTTTAGAACATATAATTCTGTTATGACTTTCACAAAAATCATATATCAAATAGTGTCAAAATTGACACAAAACAGTTTTTAAATCAAATATTATATTATTAATTGTTAGTTTATTCATAAAAAACTAAGGTTCGGCCAAATGACTTAGATAAGGATATATATATTAATAATAAACAATTTGGGGTTCGTTTGGCATGTTATAGTAAGTGTATTAACCATATAGTGAAAGAAAACAAAAAGACACGGTATAAGTTAAATTATTTAACTTAGAGTTAAATCTAATTGATAAGGTTAAAATAATAACCTAAAATTGTCTAAATCCTATTGGTTGATAGGATTTCGACCCATCCCCACTTTATCTTCGAAATAAGACCCTTTGTAACCATTATAAACCGATTTTTACTTTAATATAAAATAATATTTTGAGATATTCCTAAGGTGCCCCTCTCCTCCCTTATAAAAGGGCACCTCCTCCCCCTCCTCCTCACACCAATTTGAGCACTCAAGCTCGGCCAACCCCTGACAAAATCTCTTCTCCACTTCACTAGAAACATCCTAGAGGTTTTGGTCTTCCTCAAAGACCAATTTTAGTTCCCTAAGAGGAGGTATCCAAAAGGCGCTTCAAAGAAGAGGTAATTACCGTTACCAATTCTTTCATCTTTATTTCTTCTTCCACTTCTTCTTCTTAGGTTGTTTCATTATGAAGTAATAACATCAGTATCACTCATATACTGATATGTTATTATAAGTATGAAACAACCATATTTCACCATCTATCTATCCTATGGAAAAAGAAATCACCGCGCGTGCGTACGTACGGAATACCGTCTCCACGCCGTGGTGTAATCTATTTTCCACCACCACCTTACATGGATGGGTATAATGGTGTAAAGAATAACTATACATAGTTATTAAAACATCATATTGATTCTGATATATTGTATAATCCACTCCACTCCAATTCAATATTTATGGAAATGATATCATCGCTCGTGCGTACGTACGGACTACCGTCTCCACGACGCGATGAGATTAATTCTCCATGTTAACCATTTAAGAATGATTATAAAGTATATATAAGAAATAATAATGAAATATATGACATTATAAATCTACTGTATTTATGTATATATATATATATATATGTATGTCATCTACTTACTTCCATTCAAGACAATAGGGAAAGGAAAACAGCGTTCATGCGTACGTACGGACTACCGTCTCCATGAACGGTGTTTTTCATTTCATTTATCTATCTATTATATATATATATATATATACTGAATATATATGATATATAAATCATATTTTATATTTTGGAAGTAAGTAAATCATGATATAAGTAATAATAATGTCAATAACAACAAGTCAAAACACCTACGATAAAAGAAACGATTTTACCCAAAACGCTTCTTTAACAAGGAATTTACAAAAGAACGGGTAATATAATGTCATAAGTGAACCATATATGATATCATAACAATGAATATGATTCTTTAATAAGTCAATGACATTATTTAAACCATTATACAGGAGCTTCGGACACGTACAAAGAAAATCGGACCTAAGGTAAGGGAAATATCACAATCTCATTTTTATCCGAGATTGTTTATTCGTAAGTATTTACTGGGGTGTATTTTATCCTCCACATCCATGTTTACTCAATATGTAATATTATTTCCATCCACCTAAAATTGTTTAAATCCATTTTTACCCTTCGGTGAGTTTTTAGTAATACGTATGAAAGGAATCTGTTGTCGTTTTTCGTACGAGGTACTTTTTGACTTTTCCGACAAAACTACGAAGAATGTTTTTTTTAACTTATACGGCAAGAACGGATTTCTACTGTTTTATAAAGCCTTATTTTCATGAAGATTCCTCTAAAATATTTCATGACTATATTCAATAAAATCTCTTTCTTTTAAAATTGCATGATGTTTTGTGAAAAGAAATTGATTTTGAAGAAGAAAGGATATTTTCCTCAAGAATTCAATTCAAGTGTTTTATCAAAATTATTTTCCATCTAAGATAATAAAGGGTTCTGTTTCTATCCATATTTTTACATTGATTTTACTATGTTGTGATGGAATTGTGTTTATGAATTCCTTTATCTTATATGAATTGATTTATGATGTCATGATGTTTCAAGAATCCCATTTTTGTTACATGTGTTATGCGATGATGTATGTTTTATGATTATGTGGCACGCATAAGAAAGGATTCATTATAAGATGGGTGGGACCTATATCTCCCTCCAATGCATTGGGTAATGATTTTATATCTCATGAGATAGACATGGCTGGAACGGTAGGTTATACCGGTTCAGTGAAACAGGACTGAAACGAGGGTTACTCGATTCAGAAAGGTACTTTGTCCACTAAGATATTCTTGGCAATTAGTCTTGACTAACAAGAAATGATTCTCTATGATTATGTGTGTATGCCACAAAGTTTCATGTTTTAAGTTATGATTATTGGGATTACTTTTTCACTGCCATGATTTATCCCATGATTATGAAATTATGCTCTCTTTTGCAGGTTATGATTTCCAAAATGTTAGTTCTTATGAATATGATGTGATTGATATTTCTTTTGTTTACCCTTACTGAGCATTTGAGCTCACCCTTTTATGTTTTCTTTTCCCCAGGATATAAAGAAAGGTTTTAGGTAAAAAAAAGGAAGATCTTTATGGGAGATTTTGAAGATCTTTCACCATGATTAGAATATTATAGTCCGAGTTTCCAAAGACACTAAACTATTACGGTCCTTGTGTGTGTTTTTTTTTAATGTACTAAGTATTCCGCAAAAGTAATGTAATGTCAATGTACGTCAAGATACGGGTCTCTACAATAGGTTACATATATAACATATATATTATAATGGAATTATAATATATATATCTCTCAATTATTTTTAATTCCATTAAAATGACAAACAAATGAAAGTAGCGTTCATGCGTACGTACGACCTATCGTCTCCATGAATGATGCATTTTATTTCTTATCCCCAAATGTAATGTACTATTATAAGTACTTGTATATAACGGATATATATGATTTATGTTACATATAAATGATTAATATAATTCTGGAATTAAAATATATATATCTCTCATTTAGTTTTAATTCCATTAATATGACATATAAATGAAAGTAGTGTTCATGCGTACGTACAGCTTACCATCTCCATGAACGGTGCATTTCATTTTTTCCTCTAAATGATTAAGTAATATTATAAATACATGTATATAATGGATAGATATTATATATATGATATCCAAATCATGAATATCATTATGGATATAATGAACCTTTGACCACACGAACAACATGTAATTGTATGAAGTCCACTTTCGACTTAAGAACCAAATATCGACAAAACAAACATTATTAACTTAAATGATTAAATAATGTTTATAACATGGAAATAATTGATATAAAAGGAATAATTAACTTGAAAAATGTTCTTAAGAAAGTAGAAATTAACTCATGTTTATTGTTCAGGACGTTAAAGAATGATCGAGTCAAGTCGGACCCGAGGTAAGGGATCCTACTCCTCTATTTATTTTTAAGTACAATATTTTATGTCATTCCTTTTAATCTCATATTTATTATGATTGGGATTTTCTTTTATATTACCCATACTTTAATTTTTATGTTCATATGATGAGAGACCTTATTTTCTCTCATCAATCCATTTTGGAAGTTTTGAGTGGCACTATTAGGCTGCTGAATTTTCATAAGAGATCCAACCTCCCTCTTTCTTTTTAAGTACTCTCCTTTATGTAACTTATTTTAAGATCCTCTTTGTTATGTTGGGGGTGGTCTTTTTATATTTTTCTTTCTGTACATTTTATTTTAATATGATGAGAGACCCTATTTGATCTCATCAATCCATTTTTGGATGTTTTAAGTGGCACTGTTAGGCTGCCGAGTTTTCGTAAGGGATTTTTCATCTCACTTTTATTCCCGTGAGATTTATGCTACATTTTCCACCAGTTCCTTTGATTTGTGTATATAATACCCATTATTATACTCTTTGTGTAATATAATTTCATTTATGGGTATTTTCATAATAATTATACAACCCTTCTTCAATGGGTTGTACGTTTCAAAAGTTACCCAAGTCGGTAAGAGAACCTTTCACCCTTCTCTTTTTAAAATAATTCTTTTGTTATGTCTTTTATTTTACATACTATTATGTTGAGATAAGTTCTTATATATCCTTATTGATGTAAATTATATGTCCAAGTGATGAGATACACTTTTTATCTCTCATCAACTCATTTTTTGAATTTTGAAGTAACGCCGTTAGGCTGTAGAATTTTTGCGAGGGAACTTCTAAACCCAATTTTGATTCTTTGGGATAAACTTATACTCCTTGAATATGTCATTATATGAATATGTGTGAATAAACTATGATTGTTTTAAACTTAATATCCACTTATATTTTGTGTATTCGTTTGTCACACATAATTATGTAATTGATTTATCTTTAATCCAAGGATACCGTCTTTGTAAGGGACTTCATCTCAATCTCCTTTCATTGAGGCATATTTCATTTTATAAAAAACTTTCTTTTATACGGTGTATAAACCCCTTTGACTTTTACTTTTATACAAATGGAATCTTTTTCTATGACGCGTTTTACAGAACGACAACAAGGAATGTTTCTTTTAACATACGCGGTGATAACGACCTTTTCCGCCGCCATGTGTATTATTTGGTCTTTGGCTTCCTCAACATGCCGTAATTTTTTTTGAAATGAAATAATTACAATATACCATTTTATTTATTTTGTTATTGAAAAGGGTTTTTTATAATGGATTTGTTATGTCAATATATTTAAGTGATATATTGTGATCAAAGTGTAGAAATGTTTTCTTTTCATTATATTTGTTTTATGTCTTATGATTTTATAATGGTATTTGGACATTTGACGGGTGGTTACGTGATAAACCATATGACGAGTGGTGCCATGAATACCAGGATGGGTGGTTACGTTATAACCTCCAATGCATTGGGTATGGATGTCGGCTGTATGGCTATTCCATTAAGTGATATGTTTGGAAGACGACCGTATGGTTATTCCATTTAAGTATGTTTATGTCCCAAGTTACCTATATATGTTATGTGATCTTTATATGGGTTTTATGGTAATAATTTCGTTACAGAAGGGTAAGTAATTATATTTTATTTCAGTGAAAAGTTTTTACTACATCATAAAGTTGATAAGTATTACTTTGATAAAGTATACATGTTTTACATGTTTTTTTGAAAAACTAATAATTTTTCTTTCATTATGTATACCTTACTGAGCTTTTTATGCTCACCCCATGTTTTTTTGAAATGTTTTTCAATGGACTTAATGTGTAATAGGGCCAAGGATGGGATCAAGTAAAAGTCATGCTATCTAAAACATGGAAATAGACATGTTTCTTTTTAATAGTTTTTATTTTATGGAATCTTAGTAGAAGTTTCTACTTTGTAATCTTATGACATGTAATAGTTATGTCTTAATTATCTAAAATTCTAAACCTGAAAAGATCCTCTATGTTAATTATTCATTTAATTCATGGTTATGTAATGTTTTAAGGTCGGGGCCTTATAGTTGGTATCAGAGGTCGGTTTAGATAACTTTAGAGGTTAGGGTATTCTCTAGGCATAAGTTACATTACCATAATGTTTAGGATTTTAGAAAGTGTCCTAGTTTTAGATAATGTTAATGAGTAATTATATCATAGTGTTTATCTTCCTCATTAGTACATGATGGTTTTGTTGATATACTCACACTGACATTTCTGTTTTTAGTGAATGGATGGATCTAGCAGGCACCAATGTGACAATAGGTTTGAAGGAAACTGTGGTGGTTCTCTGATTAAGAGACTAAATGAAATGGGGGATTCAATTAGGAAACTCATGGTTGTTCTAAACCAACTATCAAGGAGTCATGATCAACCACTTTTACCTTGGTATGTTTTTTAATGCATCATGTACGAGATGACCAATCGATGAGGAAGTTCAGGTAATAATTATAAAGGTAACTATTAGGGTTGATATGATCCTTACTTTTGAGGTAGTTATGGGTTATAATATGTTATGATGGAAAATTAAAGGCATGAGATAAACTTGAGGTTAAAATATGTTATTATTATTTTTGATGATTTTATCTCGTTTTGGGGAATGTTTTAAGAATTATATAGTTTTGGAAAAAGGACAACACGCAGACCATGTGACAACCCGTCATGTCGGACAAAACTATGGGAATCAAACCCACAACCAAAGTGCGACTTATATTTATCGCCTACCACTGGAATACGTGAAGACCCTGGTTAGTTTGACTAATTATTTTTAGTTATATGATTTTAGGAATAAATATTAAGTTTATTTTGGGTTATCTATGGAAATGATTAACCTATCATGGAGGATATGTGATTAGGTTAATTACTTTTCAATATGAGAATTTAAGAGCAACTGATGTTATTTGGAGATAAAATTTAATTTCTACCTTGGAAGACTGTGTGATTAAATCCTTCAAATATTTGGGTTTCAATCTTAGTTTGGTTTACTTTGAATAATTTTATGGACAATTGTTTATCGAATGGTCTTCGTTGAACATTGGGCTTTTTTTGACAAATTTTGGAGATTAAGAATAGATTTTCTTTTTATAAAGAATTATACTTTTGTGGATTATCTGATCTCATACTAACAATTTTTGGTTTTGGTTTTTGTCTAAAGACATGGGAAAGATATAGTTATCTTTTGTGGATTAGGTGATTCTCAATAAGATGATTATAGCTCTCCTAATTTAAACAAGTCTTAATAAATACTCATCATTTGGAGAAAGTATGAGTTTGTGTAAGAAATCTAGTAAAAGTTGAAAGTCAACATGACAAGTAAGTATGTTTCCTTAAGATCAAAAATAAATTCCTCAATGAAAAGTAACATAAAACAAAAATTTTGTCTATTAACTTTTCCTACTGGGGAATCGAATTCCGTTTAACCCACCAAAAGTTTGTGATTTTCTTGTGGTTAACATTCTCCTAAACATGTTTACTATCACTATCCATCAGGACATAACCCATTGTTTTCTCCTCCATATCCATATATTCATACTTTTAATCCTAGTATGGGTTAACTTGGGTGACCTTTGTAATTCTCTTTCTTTATTTTGAAGTGATAGTTTTACTGACTCTTGTTCTGATGTGGGATTTCCAATGAAGTTTCCAAGCCCAATTTTAAAATTGCGAGGATGCAATTCCCAAAAGGGGGGAAGGATGTAACACCCTAGGTAAATAAAGAATATTACATTTTCATATTTATCCATATTTTTGAATAAAATATTAATATTACTTTAATGGGGACGCTATGCTCGATGGCATACCCAATACTTAACAACGAGTTTCTTGGGAATCTTACGTCGCACTCTAATAATAAAATAATATTATTTTAAATGGTAGTTAATGCCTAACCGTTGTAATGGGGGAATGAATGGAACTAACTAAAAATGATTTTATATGTTTGTCAAATATTTTTACTTTTATCCAATAAATGTTAGACGCTTAAAATGTGAATGAATCCAATTTTAAGTATAAACAATCTAATATTCATTAAATGGTCGATTAAATGCCTTTTGATGGTGAACCACTTTTAAATCCACTTTTTGACAATTTTATATGTTATATTTGACAAAATAAAATTCTTCTTTATAATCGGGACATCAAAATTTACTTTGTGTAATTTTTTGGTATTTTTCCGATAAAGTTCATTTTTTTTTGTTAATAGTGAAAATGTTGTATTTTAATTGAAAAAATATTTTTAATATAATTTATTTATATTATTTGATTATCATTTTAATTGGTTTTAAAGTGAAATTAGAATATATTTTTACCATTTAATCCAATAGTGGTCATTGGAACTAATTTCGCTTTGAAATTGGACTTAAACTACTGTCAATCTTTTAATAGATATTGTTTCTTAAAAACATACTATTTGTTTTGACATCGGGATTTAATTATTAAATTAATTAATTCAACTTATATATTTTTAATTTTGTAAAATAGACATCATTTTTGAATTCGGAATATCAAATATAGCTTAGGGTGAATTTTTGGTATTTTTCTGAAAAACGTCAATTTTTGATGAATAGTGAAACCACTAAGTGGTAGTTTAAAAAATGATTTTTCATTTAAATGAAACTTTACCACTTCTGTGATTTTAATTTCTAAAATATGACATACATTGTTTTCATTAGGAAGTAAAATCTGGTTCTATGAGATTAAAATATTTTTTTGGTGAATAGTAACGTTTAAGTTTTAATTGCGATTAGAGGTAATTAGTGTAGTTTATGGTAAAAATAATGTTTTAATAATATTAAATGACCAAGACACATGTCATACCTTATTGGAAGAGTTATGGCCGACCATGAAAATCCATGTGTCAACTTTGGGACCCCATGGAGCCACTTTGGTAGGAAAATTACATTAATACCTTTTTATTTAAATTTAAAGTTAAAATGTCACAAACACGTATTGTTTTACTAAAAAAATTTTTACATGGGGTTATACAAGTCATATATTTGAGTATAAATATTTATTAGAAATATAAAAATATTTCCAACATCATGATTTTTTTTTATAATTTTTAGACACTAAATAAATTAAATTATTTATGACACCATGATGATGCAGCGATTACATCATTATTTAACGATTTAAATAAAATGAACAGATAATGTAAACTCTAAGACCTAAACTTATCACAAACCTATTGGATGGGTGGATTTAGAAACTTTATCACCTTATACTAGAAATATATCCTTTTAGGACCTTTAAATTCTGAAAAGAATTATATAATAAAGTAATATTTTATAACTTTCCAAGAGTGCCCCTCCTCTCCTCTTATAAAAAGACCCCACCTATACCACCTTACACACACCTATCAAGCCTTTGGCTCGGACAAAACCTGCCCACTTTATTTCTAAACATCCCTCTATTAATCATTTAAGCCTCAACTTTGGGCAGAATCCTTTCCAAAGAAGCCTTTGAGCTCAAATAAAAAAGAGTTACCCAATTTAAAGGTAATGTCTTCCCTTGTGTTCTTTTGTTTTATTTTGCTTCTCCAAACCCCTAAACACATTTTATTACTTTATTTTGTAACAACAACAGTATCTTAAATATACTAGGATGTTGTTATGTGAAGAATTCGAGCTAAACTTACACACACCTTCATCTAATGGTTAAAGAACATACTGTTTCTATGGATGGCGAATTTCTGCCTCACGAAACGATGATTGTTCAATCTCCTCTTAACACCTTTCATGGTGGCCATTATGATGTCACTATATTTTATATATTATGTATATGGAATTTATGTTTTCTATATTCTTCTGAATTTTATATTTAAATCATGCCTTTATGATTTTCATGTTGTGCAAATGCGATAATTTCATAAGAGGAAGTGTGGACTATCACCCCCTCAGGTGATGTGACCTGTTCATGTAATACATGGAATGTATAAAGAATGAAATTAATGAACATATGTGACCTATATAACATATATATTATACAGGAATTATAATATATATATATATATATCTCAATTATTTTTAATTCCATTAATATGACATTTAAATGAAAGTAGCGTTAATGCGTACGTGCGTCCTACCGTCTCCAAGAACGGTGCATTTCATTTCTTATCCCCAAATGTAATGTACTATTATAACTAAATATATATAATGGATATATATGATTTATGTTAAATCTATATGATTAATATAATTATAGAATTTAAATATACATATCTCTCATTTAGTTTTAATTCCATTAATATGACATTGAAATGAAAGTAGCGTGCATGGGTACGTACGGCTTACCGTCTCCATGAACGGTGCATTTCATTTCTTACCACTAAATGATTATATAATATTATAAATACCTGTATATTCTGGATATATATGATATATATGTTATCAAAATCATGAATATCATTCTGGATACAATGAACCTTTGACCACATGAACAACATGTAATTGTAAGAAGTCCACTTTCGACATAAGAACAAAATATCGACAAAACAAAATTATTAACATAAATGATTACATAATGTTTATAACATGGAAATAAGTGATATAAAAGGAATAATGAACTTGAAAAAGGTTCTTAAGAAAGTAGAAATTAAATCAAGTTTATTATTCAGGACGTTAAAGAATGATCGAGTCAAGTCGGACCCGAGGTAAGGGATCCTACTCCTCTCTTTCTTTTGAAGTACACTATTTTATGTCATTCCTTTTAACCTCATATTTCTTATGATTGGGATGTTATTTTATATCACTCTTACTTTACTTTTTTATATTCATTTTATGAGAGACCCTATTTTATCTCATCAATCCATTTTGAATGTTTTGAGTGGCGCTGTTAGACTGCCGAATTTTCGTAAGAGATCCAACCTCGCTCTTTATTTTTAAGTACTCTCATTTATGTCACTTCATTTAATATACTCTTTGTTATGTTGGGGGATGTCCATTTATATTCCCCTTGATGTAAATTTTATTTTAATATGATGAGAGACCCTATTTGATCTCATCAATCCATTTTTGGAAGTTTTAAGTGGCACTGCTAGGCTGCCGAGTTTTCATAAGGGATTTTTCATCTCACTTTTATTCCCGTGAGATTTATGATACATTTTCCATCAGTTCCTTTGAGTGTTGTATTTAATACCCATTATTATACTCTTTGTGTAATATAATTTCATTTATGGGTATTTACATATTCATTGTACAACCCTTCTTCAATGGGGTGTACGTTTCGAAAGTTACCCAAGTCGGTAAGGGAACCTTTCACCCTCTTCTTTTTAAAAGACTTCTTTTGTTATTCCTTTTAATTCACATACTATTATGCAGGGATATGTTATTATATATCCTTATTGATGTAAATTGTATGTCCAAGTGATGAGATACCCTTTTTATCTCCCATCAACTCATTTTTGAATTTTGAAGTGAAGCCGTTAAGCTGTCGAATTTCTGCAAGGGAACTTCTTAACCCAAATTTGATTCTTTGGGATAAACTTGTACTCCTTGAATATGTCGTTCTATGAATATAAGTGAATAACCTATGATTGTTTTAAACATAATATCCACTTATATTTTTTGTATTCATTTGTCACACATAATTATGTGATTGATTTATCCTTAATCCAAGGATACCGTCATTGTAAGGGACTTCGTCTCAATCTCCTTTCATTGAAGAATATTTCATTTTATACACAACTTTCTTTTATATGGTGTATAAACCCCTTTGAATTTTACATTTATACAAAAGGAATCCTTTTCTATGATGCATTTTACAAAATGACAAAAAGGAATGTTTCTTTTCACGTACGCGATGACAATGACCTTTTCCGCCGTCACGAGTATTATTTGGTCTTTGGCTTCCTCAACAAGCCGTAATGTTTTTTTTAAATGAAATAAATACCATATACTGTTTTATGTATTTTGGTATTGAAAAGGGTTTTTTATAATGGATTTATTATGTCAATATATTTATGTGATATCTTGTGATCAATGTGTGGAAATGTTTTCTTTCCATTATATTTGTTTTATGTATTATGATTTTATAATGGTATTTGGACATTTGATGGGTGGTTACGTGATAAACCATATTACGGGTGGTGCCGTGAATATTAGGACGGGTGGTTACGTTATAACCTCCAATTCATTGGGTATGGAAGTCGTCCGTATGGCTATTCCATTAAGTGATATGTGTGGAAGACGACCGTATGGTTATTCATTTAAGTATGTTTATGTCGCAAGTTACCTATATATGTTATGCGATCTTTATATGGGTTTTATGGTAATCTTTTGGTTACAAAAGGGTACGTAATGAGCTTTTATTTCAGTGAAGAGTTTTTACTACATCATAAAGGTGAAAAGTATTACTTTGATAAAGTATACATGGTTTACTTGTGGTTTTGAAAAACTAACAGTTTTCATTCATTATTTATCCCTTACTGAGCTTTTTATACTCACCCCATGTTTTTTAATGTTTTGCATATGACTTAATGTGGAATAGGGTCAAGGATGGGATAAAGGGAAAGTCATGCTATCTAAAACATGGAACTAGACATGTTTCTTTTTAAGAGTTTTTATTTTAGGGAAACTTAGTAGAAGTTTCTACTTTGTAATCTTGTGAGATGTAATAGTTGTATCATAATTCTCTAAAATTCTAAACCTGAAAATATCCTCTATGTGAATTATTCATTTAATTCATGATTATGTAATATTTTAAGGCCGGGGCCTTATACATATCAACATCAATATGGGATGATTATGATGTCATGCACAATGTTAATGTTGTGATTCATTTCCAAGGTTTCATCAGGTTTGATTACTTTTGGAGAGATGGGGATTAGTTTGTGAGATGTTAGGGAAGAGAAGAATACTAGTAGGGATGTGGGTGTGGGGAAATATATAAATTAAATATTAAATTATAAGATCTTTTATAAGTGATACTTTGTGATATTTGTCCATGGTGAGGCTGAAAGCATTGTATACATGTTTTTTTGATGTGTTAGTTTCAACATTGTTCATTGTGCATTAGAATACATTATTTATCATTTGTATACAAGGATATAAAGAATATCCCACTGAGTATATTTGTATGATCATCCAATGTTTATATAAAAATTTTTAGGACATCCAGATCAAATTGGATGTTGGTATCGATATTACTATCTTTTTATTTTTCTAGAGAGGTTTGGGCTTCCAGGTCACTATTGTTTTTTCCTTTTTGGGTACATTTAGTTTTACTTTTAGTTGTTTAGTATTATTGGACATTGCATGAATACACTTGGGATTTCATTATATTATTGCATGAAAGGTATTTTTTAGTGTATCCTACTTATCTATCTCCATTTTACATGTTTCTCTTATAGTTCAATGCCACCAATATGCATGTTTATTATACCCTCAGTGCTAGTCGCCAACCCAGGGCCTACTAGAGTCGGGAATCTAGGCATCACCATATATCTCCCCTCATTGTGGTATCATTATGGGTAGGGGTCATGATAATATTAAAATGATAACATCAATATAATGATTATACTATTTATTTCATTATAATAATGGTTCTATAATTAACCACCCATCTCTTTTCCAATAAGAAAAAAAAATGTAAATCATGCATTTGTGGGATTACCAACTCCATGAAGAAATGTGTTTCATTTTTCATTGCCTCATAAAAAGGATGTACTATTACGGAATTTAATACATAATTATATTATTTATAATTTATTTTAGATTCTAAAAAGAAAAACATATTTTATATTTTTTTCATTCTGTGGAAAATGAAATCATTATCCATGTGTATGTGTGGTCTACCAACTCCATGGAATGATTAATTCCATTTTTCATTACTAGCATTCAAGGAAATATCTAAGGATGTTATTGAAGTATAAATATGATTTTTATGATATTATTAAGGTTATTATATTAATAATTGTAGAAAAACATAGCTATATGATCAATAAATGATTATTGTTAAGTCAATTAGTCAAAACAAGAGAACAATGAGGAATGTATTATATTATTTCCACATAATAACATTATATAAATAGTATTCACATATAATTCATTAATATAAAGGTATATAACACAAATAAACACTATATATGATCATAATTCTACTTTAACAATGATATTAAAACAAAATAACCTTATAATCATCCATTAATCATGGATGGTTTTTCTTTTGGTCGGTTTAACCGCCTACATGAACAATAATATGTATTTGTGTCATGGAGGACAATGAGAACATATTTACTGGAATAATATGATATAAATATGTAAAATAGGTTTCATTTTATAATTTCACTAGTTTTTATATATCAACATTTGACTCAATAATTATGTAATCACATTTCCTTTATTAAGAATCTCCAAAACATGTTTGTTACCAATTTCATCATCATTGATCGTAGACAAAAAATCAGTGAAATTAAATTAATGATTTATAATATATCATGTATATGATATTAAATATTCTAATATTATCTAATATATATGGGTTTTGAAATAATAATAAATACCAACACCTTATTTAGGAAACATGTTCAAAATAATAAAGATTACTTTAGCCTGAAATAAAAAATAGGTAAAAATTATCTAATATATACAAGTAATGAATGATTATAATTGTGGTGTATACATGATTATATTTTAAAATAAGGTTATTGGGTATGTAATTAATGTACTTAATTTAATTATTCTATTTTTTTTGGTGAAAGTGAAGAATGAATCAACACTAAGGTAAGGGTTTTTTTCTCAAATTCATCACATTGATATATGTTTGGTATTATGAACCCAGTTTAATTTATATTCTATTAATAGACCCTTTTTTAGATACCATATCATGAATTATATTTTAATAATTTTATTTTCTGTTAATTTTAATCCCCACTCTTCCATTGGATTTTTATTAAAATTCTACTCAACCCACTACTGTTCTTTATCCCAATCATTAATTCATCAAGTCATGTTACTATTATACATCATGTTTTCCTTAGAACTATTTATGAACTTCCCATGTATGTGTATTTATCTTATATTTCTATTATTCCTAGAAATTACTAATCCATATTAGTTTCATTTCATCAAATTCATTTTACTTAATGGTTTCCCCGGCTATACAGCTATTTTGTAATTGTATTTTTATTCATAGGGTTTTGATAATCTTGTGGGACTTAAAGGATTGTTACATTATACAAATGGGTTAAATTATCTATTATTGTATTTTTTATATGAATTTTCATTACTACCACATAATAATACTTTTGGAAATATTTATTACTTGAAGGAGTATAATACTCTTAAGTGATTTTGATATCTTAAGTCTCCATTCCATCAGTTATATTGTTTCATCATGAAATTATTTTTTCCATAATTGGGTTCTCCCACTATAATAATTTATTATAAGTTATTTTATAATAATTTTTATGAATTATTTTAACCCAATCATGGTTTTTAACTCCTTTTATAATGTGATTTTTTATCAACGTAATTTTTAGTATAATGAAAATGGATTTTTACATTCACATTCAAATATATTTTCTTCCCCTCATATTTTTTCTAGGATAATTTTTTGTCACTTAAATGTTTCATTACTACATTGTATTTAAACCTATAATATTTTTTAAAATCTTTCTCATCCCCTTTACAAAATTTTTATTTGAAAGCGATATTTGAATTTTCATTTTACATCAATGCTTAACAATGTTTTTAAAAGGCTCTTTTAAGTTTTCACTTCCTTTTTCCATATAATTTCAAATATAATTTACCGAACTGGGGTTTCTGTTTCATGATATATCATATAATATATATATATATATATATATTGGGGGAATGAACATGATATTTCAAACAATTTGATTCTTGACCCATTATTTTTTTTTCTGAAAGACACATTATTTTTGTGAGAGTATATTCATTTATTGAAACACCCTTCCGTGTTTCCTTTACTATAGTAGGGTTTTTTATTTTAAACCATCAAACTTATTCTTAAAGATATATTATTATCATGTTATTCTGGAATTGACTTAACTGTATACCACTACCCCGTACAATATTCATTTGAGGGATGAATATGTTTAAAGCTATTCCGTTTATTTTTTAGGAAACTATTGAAAATACAAATTTTTGTCATCCCAATATCAATGATTTTTTTTAAGGATAACTATTTGTTTTTTTAACAAACACCTTCTTTATTTGGGTGAGTTTTTATCATCTTCCACCATTCATTGATATAGGAAATAATTTTATTGTTTTATATATTATTTTTTCAAATGAATGATTACTGTAAAATTTGATTATGATTTTTATTATTCGTTTTTATATATAGTGGATAAATTGGAATTAAGTAAGTGATGTTTGGTTACTGACATTATATACCCCCTTTATGCATCAATAGGTTTCATGAGACAAAAATTATTACGTTTTAGTGTATACATCTCCCTATATTAGTATAATATCTATGGATAAAGCCATTAAAAAAATTTCTTTTAAAATTATGCATTCCATTGGAATATGTTCAGTATTATTGATATCTATTTTTATTTATTTTTATGGATATAACATGCTCCTAGTTTTGGATGAATATGCTATTATTTATATTATTTATACATGCAATAATTTTTATACCATTGTTTGGTTTTTAGATAACGTCAATTATAAGTTTTCCATAATGAGGGCTTAAGATCACCCCTTTTGATAGCCATGGTTTCTTTGAAAAACTAATCATTTCATTTCATATTAAACTTTGATTGTACATTATTTGAAGAACCTAGGTTCAATATTAAGGATTCAACACACAAACCACTATCTTCCTATTATCACTATTGTAACCTATCTACTATAAGAATTCTAAACTAACATAGAAAGGGGTGGGTTTGATTATTAAATTCACATTATATATATATATATATTAATGTAAAATTTTAACATAATGTAAAATTAAAATAAAAAAACTTATAAGAATAAATCTGTTACTCTTGGGGGTATAAAATGATTTGATCTTTGTTATTCAAAATTTATTCCTTATTATTTTTCTTAATGTAGTGATCAAGACCTATCAGTCTACAACCTATTAATATAAAGTTATTACCCTACCTTGAGACTTATTCATGGAGTAATAATCTCATCCACATTAATAGTGAATCTTAAATTCACCATTTATATGACATAGAAATAAATTAAAATGAAAATGAGTGAATAAGGAGGAAGAATACAATGCTAGTCGATGTAGGGTGATTGAACACCATAATTAATTTGAAAACTATAAAAATAATAGAATAAATTATAAGAAACCATTAAATTAAAATAATAGAAAAACAACACCACTAACCCCCATGAATAATAGTGAGAGTTAGTTCTCAATAATCGTAGAGATAAAAAAATACAATGGGGGAAACAGAAAATAGAAATAAAAAATAAAATGAATGAAGAATAAGTGATTCCAATTTAAAATATATTGAAAATATAAATAACTATTATTGATTCTAAAAAACCCCTTATACATATGAAAATTTATATCTTTTGGAATTTTAGATTAGTTATATATTAATATGGAGGGGGTGGAATAATATTTACTCCATGAATACCACCAAAAATTATTCACATGGTAGGAATATTAAATAGATGAATTGGAAAAAATGGTATCATTAACATTTATTATATTTTTAATTCATGTTTACAAATAAAATATTAGATTTATTTGTTGGTAATTTTTGATTTATGTCTATTTTAATTTAGAAAATATTATAGGTCTTGTATCTTTTAGAATTCCCATGACCCAACTTCACATGCAATAATACACATAGGGGAAGAAGATTCTAGTGGGTAAATAGTTAAGGAACATGTTTCCTAAACTCTTCTATATTTATTTATTCAATCAATTTTTTTGTATATAGAACAATATTTAAAAGTGATCCTTTCTATGAACATATTTTAATTTCTAAATTATGATATGGGTTTGGAACTCAAGATATTTAATTGAGTTTTGGGTGATGTTTATTCAAATTAATAAAATTATATATATATGACTATAAGAAAGAAATTTCACCACTTCAATCAGTTCAGAAAAATTTAGTTCTCAAATAAAAAAAATATATATATAGTTCAAAATAAAAAATTAGGCCACTTGACCAATTAATATCAAATTTGTACTAAAACCTGAAAATGTGACCATTTACATTAAACAAAATAATTAATGTTTGGATTAAAAAAATGAATTAAAGTATAAAATATGTGAAAATGTTATATTCATCATTCCCACGTACTTAACAACTGAACTCCCTAAAAATTATCATGTTTCTAAATTAAAATCCATAAAAGAATCAAAAATGAAAAACAGAATCCACGATATTTTCAAAAATATAATTATATTACATATCCTCTATGAAAAAACTTATATTTGAATTTAATAACACACATTTAAATTTATTAACCCCAAAAATTCCATCTATTTCCTGGCCACACCTATCGAATATTGAGTTTTATAACACTCTTCACTCTAGTGAAATTAAATATGAATTTATTCTCATAAAAACAAATTGAATATATCCCCAAAGGATTGTAAAAATGATCATTTACCTAATGTGTGAGACATGATAATATTTTCAATAATGATTCCTTTTTCCTATTTATTTCTATGGATTATGGGTGGGGAGTAAAATCATTTAGAAACGAGGGTAAAAATATATGTTTGAACTCTAAATTACAATGAAGAAATATTCAATTGAAAAACCAAGAATAAAATCCATCAATACCCCCATAAAAATGTGAAACACTACACTTACTCATTATTATTAAATCTTTAATGAGTCATTTAATTATTATAGTGAATGATTTCATCCAAATACCCCCCCCCCATTTTTTATGTTTTTTTTTCTTAATTTCATTTTTTTCAGGGACGATAAGATGAAAATTGAATACAATAAATGAATTAAAATTAATTCCATTGATTTTTAAGAGGTAAATTATTTAAAAACGTTATCTTAATGAATAATTCAATATTATCTCTATTTTTTACTTTGTGTTAATATTATTTTTCTTTTTTTTACAATATTTTTGAAGGTAGATTTGATGATACAATTGATAAATAGTGAAGTGTTGGATCATGCGAAGTTATATCAATATATCCTAACCAAAATGGTGAGTCAAAAATATCACCACACATAATATTAAGTAAATCCCATACAGCACACATAAAATACCCTTCTCCCATTCTCAAACATGAAATATCCTAGAAAAAATATAAATAGTGTAGGTAGGTAGTTAAATATAAAACTATAATTTTTCATAAACATATAATAAAATTAATTGAATCTAAGTGATAAATGATGATAAATGTAATCTTTGGTCACAATATAATATATGAAAATCAAATAAAATGATATAATAATGTTAAAAATATTTTTTCAACTTCAAATATTTGATAGAGAAAAATTGCGGGTTTTGGTTATCACACAAAAAACAAGTTTTTCTAAAGATAGTTTGGGTTATTATATGAGAATTACAAAATGTATAGTAATTCATAATGATAATATAATAATATTTTAATCATTTTTTCATGGGAATAGATTTAATAAATTCTTAAAACCCATTAAAATACTTGGAAATAAAATCCAAAGAAAAAAATTCATATCAACAATAATTTAAAATCATATATATCAGAATTCAACTATACTCTATAAAAATCAATTGATGTTTGAAAAAATATAAAAATATTCATTGAAGGTAGTTTTTCTAAAAATAAAAAAAATGAAGAAAAACCTCCAAAAAACTAACCAGGTTGACACTCCCCGCACACTTGATTTTAATACCCTTAATTTCATCTCAACAAAATAAAGAAAAGGTCATTAATATAATAGAAACAAAATATACAACCTTAATTTATTTTGTTAGTGTAAGAATTTATTTAATCTCGTAGTAACCTACATTGTAGACTTAGAAATAATGAAAAAAACATAAAATAAAAGAAATAATGAAAATTAATTTGAGGGAAAAGAGAATTGAACATATTCTGGACACCCATGTAGGTGTTATTTTTGTATTACCCTTAGTTAGATTGTTGTATTCAACCATCCCAATATTGAGGTGGGTGTGGTTTTTACCCATAAAACACCTTATATTATTTATACAGACATTAATGATTATATTATAATACTAATAACCCCCATTGAAAATAAAAATATCCCCAACCCCTAAAATATGAGAAAGAAAACATTTTGAGGTACAGTGGGTAAGGAAAATTAATATAGGGGTTTCTCTATTTTTTCAGCTAGAGGAGTGGTGTCTAGGGAAGGTGAGGTTAAATTAATAGTATCATTATTCAATTATTGTATATATTATGAATATTATTCTATAATTATTTTATAAATTTTTCCATCTTCCTCATGTGATGTAGTGTACACCTTAAATGGATCCTCCATTTACTCCTCTACATAATCATGTTCTTTATATTCTTTATCAAATGGTATCCAAATATTTTCCATATATTAAAATTAAAACAGATAGTTGTAATGCTAAAATAATTTTCAATAAAATTAAAATTAGAAGAATTTAAGAAAATATTATCTTCCTTAACTATATTATCTTTTTATTCCACTCATTTGTTTTAATTGGAGTAGATGTTTTTGGATGGAGTTTGGTAGTCAATTTTCTCCAAATTTTCTTCAAAATCAATTATATTATAGTTTTATTCTTCTATAGTCTGATATAGGTAGATATGTTCATATTATTGTTTGTAAAATATCATAGGATCAGTTACCTTTTCGGATTCAACAAAATATAACAAACATTCATTCAAATCATTTAGATCTCCCATAATTGTGTTAACTAGAATAAAAATATTCACGGACATCTTCATTTAATATACTAGGAGAGATTATTGGATCATAATGTTTAATCATTATGTATTCCTCTGATACATAAAATTTAAATAGAGATGGAACATACATGATTTATTCTTCAATTTTATGTTTTGTGGATGTTCTAACTATAAAACCTACATTTCCTCCACTATAGTGGCCAAGATGCTAATAGCTTGATTGCTAGTTCCAAAATCATGAAATAATCTTGAACATAAAACATTACAAAATTTACCAATCAGAAAATTCATCAATACAAGAATATAAAACATCATCATAAAAATATATCTTTATATGTGAAAAATAAAAATATTCAATAAAGAATTTTTTTTTAGTTTTTGATATTTAATTTTTTTATAAAAAAATTGTGCACATGATCTTGGACTCTATAGAAAAATTACAATTAGATGAATGTGGTTTGTAAAAAATGACTATTAAATTAAATTCTTATTCTCCTAAGAGTATACCATAGTGGCACACCCTAGGAATGGTCACAATGAGGCCACTCACTTTCACTTTTGTCTTTCTATATCTATCATAATAAGGCTAATATAAAACTATATTATATAAAGAAGAGGGTTGAAACATTCATGTAATATAAATATAAATATATAAATTCAATAGTAAATAGAAATAACCAAGAATAAATAATGATGGAAAATGTTCTTGGGAGGTCAAATTGATTGATTTGATTATTCACAAGGGTTTCTCAATATTCAGTTCAAGTTAGTGATTGATAATTATCACACCACACCCTCTAATTTGAATTTTCACCACCCCATACTCAGAACTATGAATACAAGGAAATTCTCATCCAAAATTCAGATATGATACCTCTTCATCAATCATCACTACCCAATCCATTCTCCACATATTGGTGACTTTTGTAGTAAAAGGAATGATGGTTGATAATAAAGAAGGATTATTCAAATGAAATAAAAAAGGTGCGACTACCCACTATAATCAATTTAACTATCACCAACATTCGATAAATTGAAAAAAGAGAAATAATAAAATCACAAAAATTTCAATCAAACCACTATTCCCTCCTTCCAATAAAAACTGATGTTATTTATTCATTTTTAGTGGATTTGTGAAAGGGAACCTATTGGTAGAACACATAAAAAAATGACTATTAGAATAATTATATAAAGATAATTATATCCTAGTGACTGTTCAAATTTCAATGAACCAAGTTACCATACATTAATTTAATTTAATGAGGTAAAATGATTCATTTACATATTTAATGAACTTTTTTCCGAGCCACTTATATACCTATTTTTAGAATTTAATATCATTTGGGTAGGTAATTTGTGACATATAATACCATATTAAAAATCCTCCTGATTTGTGCATAAATTTTGGGATTCAGATTTTGTGCTATTTTTGGGCATCATGATTCTAGATTAATATTTTTGACACACTAAATGAAATGAATCCCAAGAGGTAAAAAATAATAAAAAGGTATTTTCATAATTTAAATCAATGTAGAAAATATTATAAATGAAATACTTAATAAAATTATGACTATTTAATATCCAAAATTAGTGAATTTTAGAAATAAGTTGAAATTACTACTAAAACCTAAGAAAATAACAATTGACCATAAAATAACACATTTGTGGAATTGAAAACACTATTTTTTGTAAAAATTTGTGGAAATATTATCTTTATCACCTTTTTATCTAAACATTCCCCATGATATTATGAAAAGTTGTACACATGACATGTCTATAATGATATCATGTGTGAAGGAATTTGGGGGAGATATTTAAGACTCATTATGGATTAAATATTTTCATATATAGTGGAAATACATTCTAATTGATATAAACAATATGGGAGTTTTTTGTTATTGTATGTTTTTAGTTTATTAGTTATCTAAACCTAAATGGCCTTTGAAATTTATGTATTGTAATATTTTTATCTATTCTTGTAATTACCATATTTTTGGGTCTGGTAATCTATAGTTTGTATCAAAGATACTATATAATATATTTTTTTATGGAATTAGTTTCCAGAGTGTGATTACCAGAAATTAAAATACCTTATCCAATCCAACTCCATCACACAAATGGATACCTATGATATGAGATGGAATGATGCTTTGGTGGATAATAGAGTAAAATAAGGTATAACAAATTTAGTCGATGTAAAATAATTACATTAACTATTGACACGTCCAATACCTTCTTCTAAAAGAATTAAATCATTAATGAAATAGATAATAGGAATTATTTATTGACATTATAAACATAACTAGGATTATTTATTAGGTCATCTACTCCCCATCTTGGGTATTAGAGAGATGAAATGTAGTAAATGAGATAATATCTCGGGAATGAAATATAAGAATCAATTATAATAATTTTTAGAATTGAATTATTGTAAAAACATTATCTAATATAGAATTGGTGAGCATCATTCATTATCTTCAATTATCCATTGGAATGTCCTCAATGATCACTAATTCATGTTTCCAAGTTATATTATCACATGTCGAAAAAAAAATATGAAAAAATCTTAATGGAAAAATATAAAGATTCTTTTTATAAGGCTTCAATAGTTTTCCTTCTTATAATAAAATTATAAAATATTACATAAATGATTTTATTGGGATTTCATTAAATACCAAATAACATATACCACTTAGGATATGAGGTATACCTGATGTACCAAAGTTATAAATCTATTATTCATGGGATCGTGACACTTATGTTTCAGTTTCCCCATGGGTAACTCTTATATTATTTTGTATCCATACATATGGTTTTCCCTTTTCTTCTATATTATGCCTACTTCCAGACTTTTATGCTTCTATAATTTACTTTTTTTAGACATTATTTCTTATGAAACCCTACATAAATATCAAAACACAACAAAATCAAAGATCATTCATCAATAAATTTGACATGTGATGATGTTCCAAAATGGTTTGAAAATGGGGATTATTATTTATTCTAATGAAAATCAACAAGGTCTTATTTTGAAAAAGAATTTGGTTGATTTTACCTCATGATTTTGATGCCTTTTTTTAAAAATATTGTATCTTTTTTGAGATTATTTATACAAGTTTAATTTTAAATTATCTCATGGTGTATGATATTTTAGAAACTCTTGGGAAAACCTTCCTTGAAATGCTGGGTTTTTTTATATTAGAATGTGATACCAATTATATTTCTATTAGAATAGTTGTATAAGAACATTGAAACATATGTTTTAAAACTATTTTGTGCTCAATATTATTGGGATTGAAAAAACATTGGTATTTACATGGATATATTTGATATTGTTAACCTTCATCTCTAGGATGCTTCATTACCTTGACCATGTGATGTGTGATTTGTTCAATGATGTCCTCCTTGAAATTATTTACATTCTTGAGATTATTTTATGTCCTATTTAGTTCATTGGAAATGATCTATGTAATTGAGCATTGGGGTTATCGTGGGAGTTTTTCCTTGTGTTATTCATTTGATGACTACGATAGGTATTTGATTAGTGGACCTATTGTCATGATGATCAATGATTTAGATTAAAAGGTAGTAAATACAATTTGAGTTTTCACCATTGTGATATTGATTGTAGGATATATCATTTCCTTTATGTATGATGTTTGATTATGAAATGTGAGATCAATAGACTGAGAATATAGTCTAAAACATAGTGAGAAATATAAAATGGACCTCTTTACATTGTATTAACTCACATGGGTATTGATATCTTATATTTATAATATGATCAATGTTTATCTCAAGGATATAATGCATTATTATTTTGAGGTTCTGTTGAGGTATCATTTTAATAGTTTAAATCTGACCACAATATTTGTTCTCAACCGCATAAGTGAATGGACATATAGTGATGGATAACAAGGTAATATATTAAATGGTTGGTGGCCCTAGGGTGGTATTATCAAGCTACATGAAATAGATCCAACCTTGTTCCTTTTAAAGAGTCACATGAGGAAAAACATAGTCCTTATAAAAATTTGTGGTTTATTATTGGTGGTGTTTTAATGCATGATTTGAATTATCATTATGTCGCCAATTAGTTGTCCAATCCTATATTCGGGTCCTTTCCCATTGATGACTCATGATAAATGGGATTGAGCTAGTGGTCCTATGTGGGTAGTATTGTAGATATTTTTGATATAGACAAATGATATAATAAGGGATATGGAAGTAGTTCTATTGTTGTTATTTTTTATGTATATGAACAATTCATTGTTTTCCAAAAAAAATCATCATGGTATTGTTATTCAGTTTTTATTTGACACTTTGGGCCTTCTTTGATTACCAGATTTTTATTCTCATTACTTTTCAAAATTTTATTAATGGTTGGTCCATCTTTGAATATTCATTGTTAAATTCTTTTTTATATAATTATTTCCAATGATAATTATGATTTTATCCATTTATAGGTATTGAGATGACTGATGGGTCAGGTGGGACATTATTGATTGTTTCTCATGGATGTAGCGAGACCTTTTGTTTATTACATCTGTTGAGATGTAGAGGTAAGAAATGGATAATTATGAAATATAGGTATATATATTATTGGTCATAATAAATATGAAAATGGATTTATATGGATATATTTGGTGTAATTCTTTAGTGTGTGTGCCTCTTATAGCCACATATATATATGAATGAGTTATACTTATATCATTGGTTATGTTTTTGGGTGGGTAATTTACATAGACCACCAACTTGTACTCTCTTTGAAAACATTAATTGAAATTTAAATTACCATATGAATATAGTGTGTCATGGTGAGCTGTGGAATCATACAGAGTCATTGGACTCACGCCCGACACACATACTCATAATAAGTTATTATGTAAATGCCTAAATCAACATGATTCATTTTATGAGTGTATATCAGCTTAGATATGGATGTATATATATGGATGATAATAGTATTTTAGGTTGAGTAATTGTTAATATTTTATCAAGTGACTTGAGTTAGAGACTATTGTATAATTATTTCTTTGTTATATTACACATGTATCATCTAGTGTTTCAGTTGTTTATTGTTATGAATTGTATTGTATCTCATCTCAATTTCATGTATGATTATACTATTACTCCATTTTATCTTGAAGAAACATATATGTTTTTATATTTCACATATATTATGGAATATTGGGTCTCTCATGGATCCCTATTTTATTTCTATGGGTTTTTTTGGTGTCAATTAGAAAGATATGTCATAATAAATTTTTGGAAGAGTCCACATAAACCTTTTGAGACTTATATAAGGGAATAGTCTCCCAATGACAATAATGGTTCCTAATCACTAGAATGATGCTTGTGGAAAATTATGAGGATTTATTTAGGTCATGTGTAGATCATAATGATTGTAGTATCCAGGCGACCTAGGTTGCAGAATTACAAAGTCTTATCATAGAATGTGTTGAGTTTGGATAGATCCAGTTAGAGGTGGTGATAGGTTGTAAGAACATTGGATATAGACCCAGAGAATGAATTTTCATCATGGATTTGGTTGAGAGCTAATTTACCAATGGATTTCTAGTGTAGGTATTATGAACTCTATATTGATTCGGATGTAGGATCAAGAATCCCAATACATGATGGATGCAACTAAATATGACTCATAGAGATTAATAGGGATCTGGTGAAGTTTTTCATACATTATTACAATTCCATGATTATGTCTATACATGCATTCCCTTCAGTAGTTTTATTTTAAATGATTCTTCATCAATATTTATTAATAAATCTTTAAATTATTACTTTATTATTTTTATTCTCAAATAAATTATAAGGTCTGATTAGATTAGTATTAATCGAAGAGGTTAATTTATTTAATTGTTTATTATATTACATAATCCCCTATAGGGTATTATTTTGGATGTTTTATTTTTTAAAAAAATTAATTTTTGAAAAAATTATTTGTATATTTTCATGTGATTAGTTTAATTTGAATTTTTTTTTTATTTATAGGAATTTTGTGAAAATTATTTTATTATACGAAATAATTGTTTTAATGTATTGGGTTTGGAAGAATTTATTGTCTTGGATAATTATTTTTTGAATCTTATTTTTAGTTAAATAATCTTGGGATGTAATGGGGTTTTTTTCAATAACATTCAAGAGTTTTGGTGCATGTAATAAGGATTGATCTAGTTTTTAAATAAGTAACTAATATACGTTTAAGTTAGGTAGCATGTTTTTTTGGTGATTATCTAAAATGAGGTTAGGGATTCTAAATAGATGTTTTAGTATACATATAAGAATTTTTTATATTGAGTAACATTGGTTGGGATCAAAAGTTAGCATCCTATGTGAGGTTAGAGTCACTAAATGTGAGTTTAAGGGGTTTTTTAATCAAACCACATGTGCTAAGTTTTGACAAGATATGATAAGAATAGAGAGAACCATTAGTCTCAATAAAACATTTTTTATTTTTTATTACTACTAGAAGAATAATCTGGTTGATTTATTTTCCATCAGTGATTTAGAGTCTATGAATTTATGGGTACATTATGTCATTGTCTTGAAATCTTGGTAGTGTGTATGTGTAGTTTTTTAAAGTGAATGGTTTTGGTTTTTAAGAGAGAAAATAGATAAATTATTCTAAAAAACACTATAAGGTTATGACATTCATGAAGTTTTGAGTGGGAATTTCAAGGAGTGGTAATGAGACTTCGAGAGAATAGTGTGAATTTGTTAGAACTCATGGATCATATACACTATTGGTGATTAAAGAAAGAAACAAATAGTCATATATTAGTGATTATTCTCATGAATAATAAGATTTATGGTGGGGAGGTTATAGAAAATCATGGATCTAAGAGTTATTCAACTAAGATATAAGTCACGTTTTCATTTATTTGGTGGATGTGTGAATTTTAATTTTTCAATTTAAATTGAATAGATAGTGTATAAAATGGAAAATATAATGTTTTGGAGTTGATAGTTTGATATAAGAAATCCATGATTGCGTTATTAAGAGGTTGGTGAATGAAAATAAGTGGAAGAGGTTAGTTCTGTGTCATAGGGTACTAATTATATGACCAATGAGTAACCAGTGGCACATAGAGGGGGATCATCCCTCTAAGTCATACATTAAATAGAAAATGTAGTTGACTATGTGCCTAATAGATTAATTAGTAACAAGTGTTCCTAGAACGAGTACTTATTACGATTCATCCCTTTTTTATATTCTGATAGGACAATAATTTTACAGATGATTATCTATTGGATTTCAGTCAAATAGGTCAATGGGGATACTATATGAATCCTTTTAGTTCCAAATTCATATATGATGAATTATTGGAATTCAGTATAGAAAATCGAGGTGTCTTTTGAGAATAGACTAGAATCATAGTCTTGGAGATTAAAAGTCCTGTGGAAACTTAGTGATATTAGAATCAATTCTTGTATTTTGGAGTTTTTTTATTATACGGTTTGATTTCATATTTAAAAGATATTATGTTTAATAAACACTTTGGGTGTTATTTTTGTGGGTGGTTTAACCTTAAATGAAATTTTTTTATTTTCAATTAATATTTGGGGACTTTACAATAAATATAATATTGACTATTTGGATTAGTGTATGGTTAGAATAATTATTAATATTTGTTTTGTAATATTGTATGATACCATGCAATCTCACCTCAAAAATAGAATGAGCCCAAGTTAATCTATTTTGAAATAAGGATCATATAGACAGTTAATTGGTTCATGGTAGAACATTGGTTGAATGTGTTTTGGTATCTCAATTATTGAATTGCATGTAGAGTGAGTTGGTTTTTGTGTCAATTTTCAAAAATTAATGTTTTGAAATGAATTTTAAAATATAATTAGTTATTTAAAGTGATAATTTGGAAATTAAATTACAAATAGAACCAGATTACTCTTATGTTGAATTTCATGTGCTTTAGGAAAAGGTCATATAATAAGTAATTATTATCTTCCTCCAAATTGATTGGTTTAGTCTTCAATATAACTAAAACATGGAGTTTTCCAATATCCAAAAACCCATTCAAAATAACATACATTATTATGTTAAGTCAAATATGAAATGATATGTGAATTTGGATAATGGTTTTGTACACACCTTGTGTTTCTATATTGGGTATATTATTCTTCTTTATGAAGAAGAAGGATGGTTCCATACTTCTATGTGTTGATTATCATGAGATAAAAAATATCATAATAAGGAAAAAGTAACGTCTTCTATAGATTGGTGAATTGTTTGATCAAATACATGGGTTTTAGAACATCTATAATGTGGATCATAGATCAGGATATCATTAATTAATGGTAAAAAAGGTGGATATTATCAATATTATATTTTATAAAAGAAATAAAAAATATGAATTTAGAATGATTCCATTGAAAATTACTAATATTACCTATGTTTTTATAGGAATCATAAATATATTAATTATAGGTTACCTTAGAAAATTTACTATTTCTATATAGATGATATTACCTTATTTTCCAAATTAATGTAAGTGCATAATTTTTTTTTAGAATTATGTTAAATAATTTGAGAAAGGTTATGTTGTATGCTATATCAAATAAATGTAACAAATGGATTGAACAAGTAATGTTCTTAAGGAATGTTATAATAGGAATAATGATATATAAGAATCTGTTAAATACAAAAGTTGTTAATAGATGTCCTAGTCCAAAAATATGGACAATGATTCATAGAATCATTTGAATAGTCAGGCTATAGTCTGTAAAATATCTCTCATGATTGTTAAGTCTACTGACTAAGAAAACTCAAAAAGGAGTAATGTTTTTTCTAGATATATGAATTTGAAGAGATCATCATAGTGAGGAATAAAATTATCATTATTGATCATAGAATAACATGAAACTCAAGTGGGAAAGGATTTGTGATATACTGTGATGCTTCAATGAAATTATAGGGATGTATGTTCAAGAAAAATAATAAAAAAATAAATTTTTAATCAATATAATTGAAGTTTTATAAAAAATTATTCGACTCGTTATTTTGATTTGGAAATGAAAATAATTTCCTTAAAGATATGAAGTAATATTATTTGTAGATAAATTATTACATATATATTGATCACAAAATTCAATAGTATTCATTCACATAGAAAGAGATGAAAATACACTAATGGAGATGGTCTGATATGATCAAAGACTATGTCCACTCGATCGATTACCATCCTAAAAATAAATACAAGAGTAGATATTCTTAATAGAAAGTACAATGTAAGCCAATACATGTAAATCATTAAAAATAACTCATGTTTCTTATACATTCAATGAATGACCATGGGAATCATATAGGATGGCCCAAGTTCCTACAATTATCAAATGATTCCTCAATTATCTATCTTTGATAAGATTAATAGGGATAAAAGTGATGATGTGAAGATATTAATTAAATTGAATGTAATAAGGATGGGGAAATCAAAAACTACTAAATATTTTGTTGTATGATTTGGTACAAGATTATATATACCATTTCAACTTGAGATAATGAAGGGTCTATTGTATACTGTTTATAGCACAAAATTCAGTTTCAAATCAGAAAGAAAAAAATATTTATAAAGATATATGAGATCACTTGTAGAGGGACAATATAAAGAGAAATGTTTTATAATAATATTCTATGTTCATTGTATTCCATGAAGTTCTAAATGAATGGTATAAGCCCATGTGGGAGATACAACCATTACCCATACCAACATGGAAAAATGAAAAAATTTCCATAGATTATTCCATAGGATTTATAAACAAATTTAAATGATTAAATTTCATATTAGTTTTGGTTAATAATATAACAATGATATCTCAATTAAAATATATTCAAATTAATTCCCACATGGTAAAATTTCTATGATATATATCAAAGAAGTGGTGTGGATTTATGAAACACCAATATTTGTTTAATCATATTGAAATAAAAAAAAATTATAGTGGTTAGATTAGAATGAATTGATAAAAATGTTTAAATTTAGTATGATATATAATTTGTATATTGGTGTTTAATATGAAATAAACATTAAAATGAGTAGTAAATTCTCTGAGATTACTCTGTAGACATTAATGTATATTGGTATCAACAGCTTCCTAAATTTGAGTTCTAATAAAACAATAGATTCCACTCAATATTTTATATGAATCTATATTTATTTCTATATGAAAATACTTTCAAAATCTAAAAAAATCATGATGAATTTAGGTAAATTAAAATATTACGATCAAAACAAATATAAGATATGTCTAAGAAGTCCAAAAAAATTTAGTAACAAATTAGAGTAATGCATGGGGGATTGAAGAGTTCTGTTTATAATCATCCTTAGGACATGAATTTTGATGATGGGGATAAAATATTCTAGAATGTGTCTTTATGGAATATTGTGGTTAGGTTTGAGGAGAAGGTAAATCTTAGTCCCATGTACATAGACTCCTTTAAGACTATTTACCTTATTAAGGCTATATTCTATTGATTTTCTCTTCCATAAATCTTATCATAAGTAAAATATGTGTTCTATATATTACATTCATGTAAAAAATTACTATATCATTCACATGTACTAAATCCAGAGATAGAATAATTGGATCATGATCTCTCATCTGAGAAATAGCTCTTATAGGTCTACTATCACAAAGAAAAAGTATTATAAAACAAGACCACATGAATTTCATAGTACTGTAAAACAAATTTAAGATAAATAAGAAATATGGGATCAAAAGTATAAAATGAAACAAAAATACCATCATCTATTTTTTTCTTATATTTGCAGTTAAAAATTTGATTATAAAATTGTAGGGGGTGGAGATTGTTACAACCCTTACTTTTAATATATAGTAAATTATGTTCTTTAAATATATGTGTATCATATTTAACTATAATGGGGTTGTAAAAGTATATAAATAACATAATAATAATTTTATGTTCAAGTGTTTCATAGTCTTTTATAATTATCACATATGTGAAAAACATTTTAAATATAAAAAAACTATTAATAATTGAATTTGAATTTTTAAAAGAAATATTAGTAACATTCATAAAATATTATTGAATATATAATGATGTAAATTAGATTCCAATAAAGAACTACAATAATTATCTGATCATTATAATAATATGAACTAATTAAAATAATAATTGATCGCTAAATTACTAATAAAATGTATATGAGAAGTAGAATTCACAAAAATAATTTTCTAAAATATGTAAAAATATATACTATAATTACATAAAGTGACTTATCAAACTACATTATTGGATTAATATATAAGTATAAACATTAAAAATGTTTTTAACATATTAAGTAAAATAATTTAATATATAATAAAATTAAATTATTAGAATAACTTAATTTCAAAATAAATTTTTGATAAAATATATTTTATAATTGATTAATAATCATGAATTAATAATGAAAAAATAATAAATTGAAATGTAGGAAATAATCCTAACATAAATAAAATTAAACTCTATAATTTTTTTTCTATGCATTGTATTATTTTACTTAAATATTAAATTTATAATTTCCAGAATCTGAATTTGATAAAAAAAATTAATTTCTGAATAAAAATAATGAATTTATCCTCGGTTTTTTTGAAAAAAAATATTATTTTTTAATGAAGAGTAGAAAAATAATTTCTATTAATAGTATAACTATAAAGACATCATTATGATAAAAATATAAATAAAAAATTTATGAAACATTTTTACAGTATTAGAAATGTTTTTAATGGTTGAAATAATTTATTTAAAATTGTATACATAATTTTTAGACCTATAATGAAGTTTGGAAAGACTATGTTATAGTTATTTCTAATTAAAAACTATATTTATTAATTAATTTTTATTCTACATTTTAAAACATTAATTTTAGTTTTGGGAGTCAGAAAATATAAAATGAACTTAAATTTTAAAACCATATGTTAATAGAAGTTTCATGAATCAATACTGTTCAAAAAAAAAATTAAATATATAAAAAAATAATCAGTATATTAATTTGAAACACCCCTCCCTTTTTCTATATAAACAACCCTCCACCACAGAAATCTCCTCACTTACAAAACACATTAATCTTAGGTATATGATCTCAAATGACTCTTTAAATTATCTTAGTAGGGTCCTTCACCCCTAGTGTGATGAAATATCCCTCCTTTGATGGCTTTAGGCTCAATTGAAAAAAGTAACTCAAGGTGCATTGTAAGGGTCCTAAAACCCATGATAATTTCAATTGTCATATTTCCCACTAAATAAATGTAATAAATCATTATTTTTTTTAAAAAATCCTTACATTTACAAGATAACACGTATATTTTAAACTATATAAAAGTATCATTTAACTTGTGGTAGTTCTTTATAATCAGAGTGAATTATGGTGTTTTAATTTTCAGTTGAAAATTTCATAATATATTAAAAAATGATTTCAGGAATAAATATAACATAATAAAAAAGTTTAATGGTCTTAGAAGTATACAATATGCATATTAGTTATGAAATTTAATGTAAAAAATAATAGACATCTTTAACTATTAATAAAATCTTACAGATGATAATTCTCAAAAAAATTTACCTATTTATTGATCTATTAAACTCAATAACTTATTTAGCGATATTATATCACCTTGATATTTTAGAATATATATATATATATATATACATATTTAATGATATTTTAGATAGCTTTATCTATATGAAATACTCTATTAAAAGAGGACACAAAAGTTTTATTATTAAGGAAATATAATAATAAAAAATTCCCTAGTGAATAATAAAATTTGTAATCAATTAAATAATGCTTATAAAATATGATTAATAACACATAAATATAAAACTAAATTTTTCAATTAAATTATATTTTCATTATATATATATATTTGATGAAAAATAATTTTTTTTTTAATTTATTGATATGTTTTTACAAAATTAAAATATTTATGAATTATTATTTTCAAAATTAGCCAAAGCTAATGTTTTGATATTTTTATAGAATAATTTATTATTAGGTGAATATTGAAAATAATTATTTTTCATTGTATCTTAAAATAATATTGACTCAAAACATTATGAATTTTTTCTATAAAACATATAAATTTAATAATTAATATAAATAATTCAAAAATTCAATGTCGATTTTATGAAACCTATGTTTAATGTTTCAAAAACATATGAAAAAGTTTACTCTAAAATTTATTTTTATTCACTTTTATTAAAATTTTGTTTCCATCACTTATATAAAATAACTATAAAAATTTTCAAATTTTATATTAGCATGTATATATTTTTCAATATTTCAATATTCATTTTTAAAAAAATATATATATGATCACAAGGATTAAAGTAAATTACTTTTGTAATGATTAAACTATTGATTTCTTTAATCATTGTTTTATTAAAACTTATTAATTTTTTATATAATAAATAAAATTATTAAATATTATCAATAAGTGTAATATTTTTTTAAACCTATATATTAATATATTAACACTAATTCATTAAAATATTAATAATAAATAAGAATATGTACACATAAAGTTAAAAAACAACATTTTTATATAAAATAGTTTTCTTATATATTAAATGTTTTTCATTAAAATATAATTTTATCCCATTTATAAAATGAATTTTTTATATATAGATTAAATATAGGTCTATATCGTGATTTTTTTATAGGGTTACATTTTATTTTAAATAAAAATATAGACCGATTGGGTATAAATTAGTTACCAAGGTAAAACCAAAAATGGTAAAATGTAAAATCAAAGCTGTAAAAGGATTGAAACATGATTATAAAAAGTCTTAAAATTATTCATAAAGAATTTAACAACCTTATCTCACACAAAATACCATTATTTATAACTGTTGGATCCATTTACCATTGAATAGTACCATGCTATTATTGAAAAATATTGTTTATTCACATAAGTTCCTTTTACTTCACTTATAAAAGGGGAACTCATCCATCCCTTCATGCCACCATTATTCCTTATAATTTCTACCTAAAACTCTATAATATATTTCTTTATATAATCATATCTCAGTTAAATAATAACCTAGTCGAAATTTCTTATCCTAGTCCCTTTCTTAAAGGTAACTTTCAAGAAAAATTTCATAGTCCCAACGTAATGATTATTTAATCATTAACTTTTCCTTCGTAAATATTCTCTTACAAACCCTTCATAACAATAAAAATTTATTGAACTCGATTTCAATAGTTTATTTTTTAGTTATTATTTTAATTAAACAATATTTATTTATTCATTCCAATCCTCTTAGAAAAATAATTTTATGTCGATCATGCGTTCGTAGAGACTAACACATCCTTGAAACGAAGACTTCAATTTTTTATCGATGAATTTCATGGATATTAAAAGTCAAGGATTTAATAAAATAATTTGATAATTATTTCAAATTTACATTTCTATTATTATAATTTATTACATACATATATTATATGACATTCATCAAGAAATAGTATAGTTAATCCTGTGTACTATAGACTACCACCTTCGTGAATGATGAATTTCTTTTGTTATCAACACCATGTATAGATAGTTATAATAAAACAATTAAGTAATTTAAAATATATTTATGACTTTTCTAATATTATGTAAATGTTAAATTAAAATTATATATAAAAATATCTTCATGGGAAAAATTATTATAACAAAATCTCACTTTGGTTGGTTTTTACCACATATATGAATTATTTTATAATATTTAAACCATACACGTAAATAAATTAAAAAAATGGTAATATAATTTGATAATAATTTATTAAATAATATTAAAATATTATTTAATGTGGTCGTTAATATTACATATATTTATTAATATATCCCATTTTTATTGTTAAACACACTAGAACAAGTTCATCACAACTTCCTTTTGCATAAACCATATCCATACCATTCACCAAATGAAATGTAAAATAATTAATAACAAAAAATAATTACTATATATTTAGTAAGATATTATTGGTGAAATATTTTAGAATAATGAACAAAAAAACTGGTATTACCAAAATCTTTTAAAACAATCAAGAGTACACACACTCGATATCGAAAATAAATCATAACTAACTAATATAAATATAGAAAATAATTATAAAATTAATTTCTTAACGTTTATATATATGAATTAGTTTATTTAATAAGTGATCATGATATTTATTTTTATTACTCATGAGGTTAGAGCATTTGTGACTAATATGGAATAAATGGTAATGTGTTATTTGTAACAAATTTGACATGTTGAGACATATTTATTATTGTGTACCATGACATCCTTAATATAGTGTAATTACATCCTAATGATTTTATTTTTATAAAATAATATAATTCATGGTTTTCAATACCATGTTGTGTTATTTTTGTAAATGGATTTGGATTCAAAGGTAACATAGTTATAATGTTTTTTTGTTAACTCAACTCCCTTTGTAGAATTATAATGTGTCGTTTTGAATTTATTTTCTTCCATGATTGGTTTCCTCTACCCATAAGAAATCATTTCATGGTTTTTTTCTTTTCAAATGGGGAAATAGAAGTATTTTTTAAAATCTTCCACTATGAATAATTTCCTACACATAAAATGTATATCAATGTTGATAATGTTTCTCATCACATTTAATGGTTATTTCTGCTATTTGTTTATATTTCACTTTCCATGTAATGTTCTAATTATTATATAAACCCAATTTTTTGTAATCTCATGTGACCTTTATATTTAAATTCTTCTCTTTTAAAATTAATGTTATCTTACTCTTTTTATATTGTGTGTTTTAATCAATGGTATTTCAAAATATTAAAAATGATTTCTATATTTTCATAACTAAATGTTTTATATTCCACTCCACATTACGTTTTTGATAACCATAATATATTTTAATATATTAATTATTAAATATTATATTTAATTTTTTCTTTCATATTATTAAATTTTATATTTTAAAAATATATTTTCTATATAATGTGAAAATTCTTACTTTAATATAATGATAATACCATTTTTGAAAAAAAACATTGTTTATTATTTCACAACTATTTTACACCAAATATATCATGGATTTATTTATATAGAAATTTAATTTCATGAATCAACTTATAAAATATATTATGAAATAATATTACAAGGTGAATTACTTTTGGTTATCAACCTTATACATTCTGGATTTCAATTTTGGTGACTATATTCAGAAATATTGTGAAACAATTTATATATCCATAGTTTAGTTAATTAATTATTAATAAAACCCAATTTATTCTTATGGATTATCAATATATATTTATTGAAAAATAATTTATGTAACACACAAGTATGTATGATGGTGGGTGGGATCATATATCACCCACAAATGTATTGGTTAATGTTTTATAACTTACAAAAAAATAATGTTGAGCAAGAAACCGATGCAGTCAAATTAGTTCCAAGTATCCATTATAAACATGATTCAGATTAAATATGTTCAAATAATTTATATTGAACCCAATATGGGTTAGCTAGGTTCCCAATATTATACATGAACTTGATGTGAGTATGCTGGGTTCAACGTGATTGTGAATGATCCCAATATACGTAATCTAGGTTCACATAATTAAGAATAAACCCAATCTGGGTTAGCTAAGTTTGTCTAGCTTAGTGTGAAATCGATGTATACTATCTAGGTTTGCAAGATTTAGAATGGAACTAATTTGGTTTTCTTGTATCATAATGTTATAGTTATTTATGCTTATTCTTACGCCATATTTTTATGTTGTATGACTATTAACATTCTCCATGTCTCATATTTAATGTATCTAGATTCCACATAATATTTCCATGGTATATAATGGTTTATTTAAGATTTCATGTCCATATATCCTAACTTATAGAAACTCATTTTTTATGTTCTTTTAAAAATATTTCCCCCTATATAATTTTTTCTCATATACTTTTAATATAAACCTTGATGACATGTTGATAAGTATCCCTTACTAAGAAATTGAGATCACCCCTTTCTTATGGTTTCTTTCTATAAGTTATAAAGATGATTTTAACCTAAGAGAAATCTAAATGATAAAATAGTGGAGGTTTAATATTGATAATGTTCACAAGTATCATTATATTAGTTTCTTATATAGATGATACTCAAAGAAACTAAACCTTATATTAAATGGATTGTGTAAATGTTTGTGAGATGTAATTTTTAACTTATTATGTTAATGTATAAAAATAATGGTTCTCCTTACTTTGTATAAAATATACTAGTTGAAGAATTTATTTTAATAATTATACTCAGGATTTTGGGTTTATGGTGTCAAAATTGATATTAGAGTGGGGTTTGGATATTTTTGAAGATTAGTTTTTGTTATTTTAAGATTAGGATAAGATAAAATTAGTGAAATCACCATGGATAAGTCTAATTATAGGATAAAATTCTAGTGTTTTTTATAAATAGAGACTGTACAGATCTCCTAGAAATTAAATCTCTATATGAATACTAATAATTACACTGGATCTTTGAATAGATATAACTTGAAAAGATCACCCTAAAAAGGATATTTGATTATCTACTCAATCTTTACCCAGGTTCCAGATGAGTGGGTCTATAATGACACAACTCGCAATGACCCTCTCAGGGGATACACCTTAGTTAATAGCATTCACATTTCAAACCAATATGAAGTATTTAAATATATTTTAATTCAATTATCATATATATTATAAAAATAAATATTAAAATAAAAACAAATAATGGAATGTCTATTGATAAAATAAAACACATTGTTTCTCATGTTTTCTCTTTGTACAAGATTCTTTATAATGTTCCAATTTCTAATATTGATCTTATAGAAGATATTATTCCTATAATTTTCACACATGAGGATAAATTTATCCTTATTTCTCTTCCCCTTTATTTTTTTGATTAAAAATGTTATCTTTGGATTAATCCATCATAGTTCTCCTAGCCTGGATGGGCTCACCAATTTTTTTCCAATATTTTTGAGAGATTACTCATGGGAATTTTTCTCAGCATGTTAGTTATTTTTGTAAAGGAGAGTAGTTAACAAATGAAATTAATGGTAAATTTATTGTACACATTTCCAATGTGGCCATAGAAATTGATATTCACGTATTCATACTTGTGGATATTTTTAATACAATTTATAAAATCATTGGTATGATTTTCTCTAAGAGGAAATCATGTGTTTCCAAAAGAATTGTGTCTCATAATAATATTGTGTTTACCAATGGGTTAACTTTTAAATATAGTCTTATTAATTCTTTTGAATGCATCAACTCTATAAGGAAACCCATTAGTGGATGTCACATTTCTATTAATGATGATGTTAAAATATCCTTTGATACATTAGATTAGGGGTTCATATGCAAAGTGTTAAGTAATTGTGGATTCGATAACATCTTCATTAATTTGCATAGCACTCTATTAGGCTAAAACAACTACTCAGTTATTCATAATGCTTACACAAAGGTCTATTTTACATGTTCCATAGGTGTCATGAATGGTGATCCTATTTCAACTATCATTTTATCTATTATTGAAGACTTTTTAAGAATAATGTTTCTCAATTTGTCTAGCAATTACAAACTCAAATCCCCAAAATATACCTGAAACCTTACTTCCTCTACAAACCTATTTTATGATGATAAAACAATTATTTTCATGAATGGTGGAAATATAATCAACAATAACATTAAATATTTTCACCATTATTATGATAATGTATTAGGGTAGGATATTAGTTGGGATCATTATTTTTTATACATTGGGAAAAAATATCACAACAGCAAAAAAATTGAGATCATTGGTGAGATGAGAACTAGATAGGGTATATTTAAATTTATATAACATGGTGTCACCTTGTTTTGGTGGAAAACACATATCAAAAATGTTTCACATATTGTTATCCAAGTTAAAAATAACCTATCTTCATGGAACATTGAAGTGGTCTCAATAGGCGTGTGGGTTTCTTTTGTTAAATATTTGATCAATTGAATTTTTTGACTAATTTATAGTATAATAATTTTTAATAGATCCTATCAAGAGTATTAATACCTCTATAAAAAAATTCTCTATATCGGAATCATTCACCTGACAAAACATACAAAACATTCGTTGAAACAGTTATACAAGCCTATATATCTGGGTGGGCTTGGAATTAAAAAAAACACTACAAATTTAATAATGCTTTGAATGATACTTTTATGTGGATACTTGTTAATGATAATTTGGATTTTATTTTTTCTTGAGATATATATTTTTAAATAATCCCAATGTTGAGGATTGTAATTATTTGTACTCCTCTATTTGGTCTTCCTTAAAAAAGTCTTTATCCCTGATCTATGATAATTCACATTGGTTGGAAAACATCAATTCTTTATTGAATTGTTTTGTTAGATTATTGGATAAGACTATCACTTTTTAACTATATTAACTCTTATAATTCTTTTTTAATATACATATGTCAATCAAAGAGGAATTGGAATTATTCTTGGATGTTCTACCCTTTTTGATTGAGGCGTTAGTTTCAAATATTGTTTTCATGAATGGATAAGATACCCTCATATGGAAACATTAATCTAATGGGATACTATATTAAAATTCTTTTTTACCACGATTCTATAAATGGGAATTTCAGAAATTAGGATAAGGATTTGAACATATGTTTCATTATGCCTTCCATATTCACTTTTTTCTAGAGACCAGTGTATTATAAAATTCTTTTCGTAATGAATTTTTCATGTGTTTTGTATTAGTATTTGTTTTAGGTGTTCTATACATCTTAAATATTGAGAATAAATTGATCATCTATCATTTAGAGATACAAATTATTATGTTCTATGGACCATAATAGAGGACTATTTTTAAATTAAAATTCCGAATAATGTTAGAATCAGGGATCATCTAATTGCTTGAATCTCTTTTACCCATTCAAAATATATACACAAACTCTTTCTTGTTTCCAATTTGGATTTTTTATTTTTCATATGAAATAGTCAGAATAATATAATTCATGGGGGGATTCTTTCAATATTCTATCAACATGGGCCCATAATTTCGCTTTTGCGGAATATGCGAATGATGATAAAAATTGATTTTATGATAACTCTACTCATGATGTTTCTATGCACAATCAATTTTTAATTACAGTTAATTTCCATTATCCTTATAGTATCTTGGAAGTCACGTGTATTTCTCCATTTCTAGGTTAGATCAAGTTAAAATGGACTGTGCATCAACTGGATACCGATCACCTTCTTATTATGGTATGATTTTTCAAAAATAATTGGTGTGAAGTAATGTGATGCATTACTAGACCTTTTGGAATCATTACATCTATTGAAGTTGAAATGATATATATTATAAATTCAAAAAAAATTGAAAATACATATTTTTTGACTGACTTGTGTCTTGAGTGTGATTCTAGCACAATGTTTTAGGGAATAAGGGATGGAATCATTCATTTATCATAGAAATTGATCGTAATATATAGAAAATTCATGGATAAAATTTCATCCATGAATTATAACATCACACACACATATCCTGAGAAAAATTATCTAGCTGATAGTATTTCTAATAAAGGTGTTAGTGCACCATATATTAATTACTGTAATAATGTTCTTGATGATATTTTATATTTTTGGCATAATTTTTATCGAAAAAAATCTTCATTTAGAGTTTTGAATACATCTTATTTTCAGTTAAAGGGATTTTCTGTTTTTAGGCAGGTTCTCATTCAACCAAAAAAAAACAATAGATGACCTCAGTTATAATAAAAGAGTGATAGGATATTCTAATAATATCATAGTTCAAAATAAGTATCATGTATTTAAACGAAGTTGTTTTTATGGAAGACATATTAGGATTGAGTTTTTATATTCATATGATTATTTACTATGATTCAATTTGGAATTATCAAAAACATTTTTATGTAGTATTTTCTTTTGAATAGGATTTTAATTTTTTTAACAAGAATGTAATGTCCCAAACAACTTCTAAAGAAACTTATTTTGTAAAAACATAGTTTCAGAGCATTAATAAGGATAATGAGGTGGTTATTTCAACAGACGATATATCATCACTTTGTAATATCTCACTTATCTTAGTCCTTTAGTGTAAGATAATTAAAATTATGTGGATACAATTTATTTAATGGGGGGATAATGTATTTCCATGGGATTTTGAAATATATATATACACATTACTATATTTGATATCATTCACCACACAAAAAAAAAATCAAAATGTGATGAGGAATATTTATTATTACCAATTTATAGTAATAATAAATCTATAAGTAAGTAAAAAATATTTTGATCAATTATAAAAGTCATACAAAATTTGATTAAGAACAAATAATGTTTTCAAAAAATTTGTCAATAAATCAGTTTTTATTTATATATGGTAATTTTTAATTTTATATTTATATATTTGAGAAGTTTAATTTAAAAATATAAATTCCATTTTTGAATGTTACAAATAAAAAATTTTCCTAGGGTTTTTTATAAATTTTATAAATAATTTATTTTTATGGGAATTGTCAAAATACTGATTTTAGAAAAAACTGTCACTTTTGTGACATTATATTTTTAAAATAATGATATTTATGCTTTAAGAATACTTTAATAAATATATATATATATTTAACAAGCGTTATAAATAATTTAAAAATTTATTTTGAATTTATGAATACAATGATCATGGTTTTGAAAACTTAATTAATATTTTAATATCAAAACAATTTTTTTCGATTATATTAAAAATTAGACTTCATCACTTATAGTAACTAAATCTAAAAAATGATTTTTTATATTATATCACTATATTAATATTATTTAATAATTTTATGTTCATTTTTATGATAAAAGTATTATTATTGGGATAAATGTTTTTTTAGAGTGATAATGGTAAAATTATAATTTTATTAAAATAATTGTTTTATTTACATTGTGTATTTTGTATTTAATAAATTAAATTAATAAATAATAAAAATTAGTCTAATATTATGGTTACACCTATATATAAGTATATTAACACTCATTTTATTTTTAATAAATACAAAATAAGATTAATAACCCTTAATGATATAAAAACAAGTTTTAAAAAAATAGCATTTCTATATATTATATGCTTTAATTTAGAGGTCAATTTTCTTTTCCATGGTTATTAAATCTGAATATTCATAGAATATATATAGTTTTTTTGGAAAAAAAATTTGTCCATAAAGGTTACATTATATTTTAAAAAAACATAACCTTTATTTGGTAAAATCTAATTACCAAGGTAGACAATAAAAATAGTAAAATATAGAAATGGAGTGGTAAAATATAGGAAACAAGATTAAAACAAGTATTAAAATAAGTTTTAAAGGATTTATCAACCTTAAATAACCACAAAACCAATTATTTCTCACATCTGGATCTACTGACCCATTAGTAGTGTTATAACCTTATTGAAAAATAAAGGGTATTCCCAAAAAGTTCCCTTTTATTCACTTATACAATGGGTACAATTCCACCCCTTGAGTCCACCCTTTTACATTGAAATATCAACATGAAAATATTACATTTTATCCTATAATAATAATATTTCACGTTCATAATCTTATAGTCTCAAATAATTAGCCTACTCCCATTATTTCCATGGACACATTCATTAGAAAGTTCAATGTCCTAAAGTTGGTACTTCATAATTTTCATCCTTTTTCTCTTAATATGTTTTTACCAACATCAGGTACATAGTACTATATTGATGATACTATAATTACTATATTGATGTTTTATGGAATTAAGGTATAATTTTTATTTAGTTAATCATATCCATTTAGAAAGATAACAGAATATTGACTGTGCGTACGTATAGACTGGCACATTCATGAAACCATGTCTTCTATTTTTCATCACAACCACTATAATAGGTAAAAATATTGATTTCATGAATTAAAATCATAAATATTTAAAATTTTTAATTCTAAAATTATAATTTATCATATACCTCCATTCTATCTAATTCGTGAAAAAAATGAAATTGGTAATCATCTATACGACGAACTATCACCTCCATTAATTGTGAATTTCATTTTTCATCACTACAGCACATCGGTATTTATAATTAATTTAAGTAAATTAAATGATATTTCTGAAATGTCTATCATTATTTGAAATTTATATTACTATTATATTAAAACATTGACCTAAAAAATCATAATAGTACACTCTCATTTGGTTCAACTTTTAGCATCTATCTAAACAATGTTATAATGTTTAAACAATTGATGATTATGGAATATTATATATTTTTAATATAATTTTAAAATAATATATTTAATTTCTTTAAATTATTTTTTAAATGTTTAATAATATTCAATATATATATCAATATATCACCTTTTGATTGTTAAACTTGTATAATTAGTTCATCCCACATTTTTTCATGAACCACATCTATGTATTTCACCAAATGTAATGGAACATAATGAATAAATGTAAAAAAATAACTATTATATATTTAATAAAATATTAATTGTTATCATTGGGAGGGGAATGAAGAATTTCACACCTATTACAAAACTAGTAAAAAACAATTTACATTAGTCACACCTGCCATAAAAATAGATAATTTCTAACTAAAATAATTAGAGAAAATAATTATAAAATAAATTATAAATGGTTATAAATATGAATATGGTTATTGAATAAGGTTTCATAAATTTTATGTTAATTATATAGGAGGTTAGATTATATTTTAGTAAATAAGAATACAAATTAAGGGTTAACTTGCTTTAAATTTATCTTTTTGAGAAAAATTTTGTATTATACACCATGATATCCTTAAAATGGTTTAATTATTTCCAAATTATTTATTTTTCTATATTTATTATATTCATCAGGTTTTAAGATCCATATGTTTCTATTTCTATAAATGGACTTTGATTTAAAAGATACCAAAGTTGTAAGTGTTTTTGTTAACTAAACTCCCTTTATTGATTTGTATTGTGTCTTCTTGAAAATATTTCTTTCATGATTAGTTATATCCACCCTTATATTATATTTCATAGTGATTTATATTTTTCATAAGATAAAATGTTAAATTGGATTCAATTCTTCCTCTTTGATGAATTTTTCCCCATTACAAGTATATCATTAATGAAAATAACTATCATTCTCTTTGAGAATAGTTTCACCTCCTTGTTCACATTTCCATGTATCAACAATATTATATTTTTTATGTAGAATATAAATATTGTTTTATATCATGGGACCTTTATATTTATGGTCTCCACTAATGTAATGTTTGTTATATTAAATCGTATTATGTAGTGGGTTTTCAATAATGGTATGTCACAATATTATAATGGTTTTCCATATTTTCAAAAGAAAATTCTTCACCTTCTACAATAAATTACACTTTTGATAAACATTATATATTTTAAAAGATCTATTTTTTAAAATTCATTACAATGATTTTTTCAAAATTTTCACTTCACATTTTATAAATTACATCTAAATGTTATATGTAAATAATTATTTTATGAAAATGATAGAAAAACTATAAAAAAAATTCTTTAATGGTTTTGCTAACAATTTCTACATTACATCTAAGGGTATTAATTCCTTATAAATTTATTATTGAATATTTTTGAAAATGTTCTTTTGAAATACTCTTATAGCGTGATTCACTAGTTGGTATCAACAATTTAAATTATTTATGTAAATTTTAGTGAAACTATTTAGAATTGTTTTTGAAACCCATTTTTATTTCCCTAAGAAATTTATGATGTGATGAATGAATCCCATATAATTCCCAAGGGTTTTCAGTATATATATTAAATTTTTGATAATTTAGGGCATACATGGTTTTGGATAATGAATATTAAGGTTCTATATCCCCCACAAATGCATTGGTTATGGTTCTATATATCACAAGATAATAATGTAGATTTTGAACCCACTATTGTTATCTAGGTTCAAACTATTGAGTTTGAACATGATGAGGGATATCTAGAATAATAATATTGAGTGTGAAACATATTATGGTTAGATAGGTTCACAAGATTTAGAATGAACCTTATACATGTTATCTAGGTTAACAATATAGAGCATGAAACTGATTTAGGTTATCTAGTTTTACAATATTGAGCATGAAATCGATGCAGGGTAGCTAGATTCAAGATATAGTGGGTGAACTAGAGGGAGATAAACATGGTTCACAAGATTGAGTATGGACCCGATGTGGTTAAAATGGTTCACAATGATATGGTTCCCTATTATTATGGTTGTTCAATTTTTCTATGTTATGTTCCTATGATTATACCCCCTGAATAATATTTAATGTATAGAGATTTTTTACAATTCTTCCTTGGTATATAATTGTTCATTTTATATTACATTTCCTCCTAAAATGACTCAAAGTAACATTTAATGTCACATTTTATATTAATAAGATAATTCTCCCCTACTCATGTTTTATCATATTATATTGAATAAAACATGATGAAATATTGATAATTTTTTATTAATGATCATTCATGATCACCCATTTATTTTTTTGTCATTAACGATGTTATAAATTTAATTATAGCATAGAAGAATTATAGAATTTAATCTAGTGTGGTTTTTAAATAGTGAAATATTCTTAAGTATCATAAAATATATTTCTAATGTAGTTAATCCTCAATTAAACTAATATTTAATAACTGGTATTTATTTATTATTGGAAAGATTTATCGTTTAACCAACAATAACTTTTTAAATAAATAGAATTTCATCTCATATTTTATCAAAGACAGTATTTAAAGAAATCCTTTTTAGCACTAGACCCAGTAGAATGGGTTTGTGGAATGATAAATATAATCCATATATCCTGAAACCCATGAATATTAATAAACCATTTTAAAATGTATTTTACTAATTACCTCCACAGTTATGTAGTTTTAGAACAATCAAATGAACAACATAAATATAGTGGATATGAACAATTTAAGGTTAAATATTTAATAAAAATGATAAATAATGAATTAAAGAAATAAAATAAATATGAAAAATATTATAATTAAAGAATATAATGATTAAAAAATTACTATTTGTGGTTTAGTGGATCATTTTATGAAATTTGAGACTCGAGATATGAGGTCTTTCCTATTATTCCTCATTCTTGCAGTCATGTTCTCTTTCGCTATCTGAATCTCTCTCTCTCCTATACCTTCTTCATTTCATTTAATGAATTTTTTTTATATATCTATAAATTATGTATACTATCCCATTATTAAATTTTAGGGATATTCATTTATCTATATTTCTATTTCTGTAATTTATTTAAATTAATCATGATAATGAAATAATTTTTATTTCTTCTTCCTTTTCAGGTTCCACTCTTAAAAAATATTTTAATTTTATGATTTTCCAAATCACTCATTGTTTTTACATATTATATTTTGTATTATTTTTTAATTTGATAAGAATATAATTACTTATCAAATTTAGATATTGTTTTTTCTATTTTCTTAAAAGATAGATAAAAAGTGACTCATATGTTACTTGTTCTTCACCTTTTCTTATATTTATTTTCACTTTGCGATCCATTTTATTCCAAAATGATACTCTAAAAATGAATATACTAGTTTCTTTAATCCATTATTTTCTTGGTATCATAGGTAACGACCAGTCCCCCGGGGCCCGTCCCGTGACTACCCCAAACTCAGCTTCCATAAGCCAGGGGTTGGCGACTAGCAACAGAAAGGATTATCCCTAAAATGGGAAGGAATTTCCATTAAACCTGTTCAAACACACATATTAGAACACAATAATATGTGACCACAAAGTAAACTGTAGTAGTAATGAGTGATAGAAGTAAAGGGGGCCAAAATACAAGCCCAACTATAAAGTACAAGTACAACTAAAAAGTAAAAATCCTTCGGAAAATTAAAAAACTACTTCTGGATTGTCCACTGAGGATCCTACAGGAAGGGTAGGTACAACTCATGATTAGTATTCCCTGTGTCACGTCCCACCAAATGGTCCACCTCCGAGTATTGTCCAGTACTGGCTCCCTTAGCCTCAATCAATTTTGTCTGCCATCTTCAAAAGACACAATAAGGTGTGGGAAAATCCCATTCAGGAGTGAATATAACAATACTCAGTAGGGACCCCGCGACACTCGTATGCCTCTTAGAGTTCCAAAAATGAAATACCACAAAGAAAAATAGTCAATCTCCAAAATAAAGAAACATAAATCAACTCTACTCTGTTATATTCTCAAACATATACCTATGTTATCAAGATATACTCATCTCATACATGAGGGAAGAATACCACAAAGGTAACACAAGAAAAGGTAGAAGTAACACGCAGGTAAAACCACAAAGACAACACCACGAACGTAGAAGTAATACACAAGAAACACCATGAATTCAACACCTCGAAGATAGAAGTACCACATAGGTAACACCAGGATGATATCACCATGAAGGTAAAAGTTCCACACATGTATCTCTATGAAGATTCCACCTCGAAGGTAAAAGTACCACATAGGTATCACCACGAAGATGTCACCATGAAGGTACAACTACCACACATGTATCACCATGAATATATCACCAAGAATGTAAGAGTTCCACACAGGTATAACCATGAAGATAACACCATGAAGAAAAAGAGCTAAGTTCAGAAAGAGTCTCATCTCAAACATGGTTTTTCAGTGATGTATAAAAGTATAGATGATTAAGTCACTAAGCTAGATCATCTTATTATGTCAAGAGGCACTAAATTTGACCATATGGAGTCTGACCCACACGGGATCGATAAGTACTACCCCCTCAATGATCCACATAGAATTGGACATGCCCAGAGTTGATAGGTAAGTAACCCATGATGACCCACCCAGGATCTGACCCACACAGGATCGATATGCACTGACCCACTTAGGAAATCTAAGTGCTGACCCACATAGGATCAGACCCACATAGGATCACTATGTGCTGACCCACATAGGATCTATGAGCATTGATGCACATAGGATCTGACCCATATAGGATCGGTATGCACAGCCCCACAAAAGAGCATTTAGCTCTGACCTTCGTATGATATATCTTCAACCTCCACCTCACTTCCAGCCACTAGACTCCTCGGACTCGATCCACATGAGTTCTGTGGAATCTTCACTCAAGATATCGATCATACCTCAACATCCTATATGCTCCATAAATGAGTAACCCAATGAACTACCATGTCTTAAGGGTTCTAATGCGACAAAAGGTGCATCAATCAGACGCCCGGTCTGTGAGTTATAAGCATTTTAGTTCTGGGTGCCCCGTTGGATTTGGGTTCCATCCAACCCAAGAAATATTCCAAAAGTCTCCAAAACTCAATATGAGTATACCAAAAATAATAATCTCCATCCAAGGATCCAAACTCCGCAGACAGTTCGTCAAACGGATGTCCGGTTCTCAAGATATGGACCTTTAAGAATTTCTGGGCCCGGTAGGCTTGGGACATGTCCGACCTGATTGGCCTGACCCGACCTGCAAGTGGGTGACCCATTAGGAAGGCGGCCGACTGGGCATCATCCTGGCTGCGTGCAATGCGACCCACAAGGGGGGTCCACACAAGGCTCCACAAGGGGAGCAACCCCCGGTTTTACGGAATGATCTAAGGTCGTTCAGTCTTCTTTGCAGTGGTAATGCCACATGGTGCTGCTAAGTGGCATGTGGGACCCACTGGAATGGACCCTGTCGATCCCGTCACAGTCGGCCACTGTCCCTGTAGACTTTTCCAGCAGCGCACCACTCCACCCCCTACGGCCGGATGGTGTGTCTGCCGTCTTCTTCCGATAACTGCGGATGACGAGCTATGGCCCCCTTATCTCACTGGTAGCACAAGACAGCCCACCACACCTACATTGTGGCCTACTAGGGCCGGCCTCTTCGATGACTACCATGACTCTTTTCTGTAGCCTCCTCTTTCGGTGTGTTTCAATGTGCTATCCCCAAATAGTCATTTGGTGTCGCCACACTAGCTGTATTCCATGGAGGTGTAAGGATATAATGATAGTGGAGGGTTCGGGCCCGTTTCCTTAGGCCCAAGCCATCTGAGATATCTCCTAATCATGAGGGGTATTAAGGGTTTAATAATAAATTGAATTAAACAACAATAAAAACCCTATAAAGATACCCCGTAATAACCTCCCATAAAAACTAATGAATCGTGGAGCAACATATTTGTCGGTTTGTCCACATTCTTCATTTTAATCAATAATGGGGAAGAGGAAAAAATTTAAAATGCATAAAAGAATAATCCCCCTACCTTGTAAACCCATTGGATAGCAACCTCTCTTTAAGGTGGATCAGGTTCTTGGTTCTTGTAAGTGGTTCCCAACGACGCCACTCATATGTCATCCTTCATTTCATGGTTCGATGTCACCTGTCACATCCCACTAGGATCGGTTCCATCCTTTAAGGGTTCAGCATCTCTGTACTCCTTCTGCACTTCATTTCTTGGCGAAGCTGTGCTGATACCCCTCCCCAAACTCCATGTATATAGGAGAGGGGGAGGTAAGTAACGACATGGGTAATTAATGGGGGCTCATTAATTAGTAACCTTCTTAATTCCCCAACGACATCCTTACTTAAGATTGATTGGCTAATCCTTTAATTTTCTTGACACATCACTGGCCCCACACTCCACTTGTCCATTGGTGGACAAGGAAGAAAATAAAATAATAAAATTATTTCATTTCTTTTCTTTTAAAAAAATCACAAAACATATCTTTTCATCCATACCTACTACGGTCAAAGTATGGCCTCCCTTAAGCTAATCTCGGCGCTACAGATTCAATGGTGCCCTCGTTTTCTTAATATGATCACTGGTTGAAAAGTTCAAAAATAATGCTCAAGCATTTACTGAATGCACCCAAAAAAAGATCAATAAATTAATACTTTTCACCCTTTACCAGTTCAGGTCGGGGTTTGGATCCACATAAGGAGAACATTCCCCAACAAACTGAATGGTACTCTCGAATTTCGATCCGACATACCGTTTAGAAGTTATGGAATTTATAATTAAATAACTGTCACTTAAGGATGTACGACTATGGGGATGTACAGAAATCACTCCACACTTCCTTATGATGTATTATTGGTACCATGGTGCATCCCTTGAAGAGGATGACATGCTCCCCACCTTCAGAAAATCCTTCAGAACATTATCTTGAGGATATCTGAGCACATCGGGCATTTCAGTCAATGACTCAAGTTGTTCCTCCTAAATTTGTTGTAGAATCGTTGGAGTGATAGTCATATAATAAATGTAAGTCACTCCATCTTTATCTAATAAGTATTGCCGTTGCACGAATAGTTTCTATGATGTCCCACTCAGCTGTTGTAGACCAGACCTCCTGTTGAGTGTGTCTGCTACCATATTCCCCTTCTTAGGAGTATAGAAAATCTCAAGGTCTAGTTCTGGATGAACATTATCCATCATCAATGTCTTAGGTTCAGATCCTTCTATTAGAAGATACACCTGACATTCATGTGATCAAAGAACATAGTATCCCGTTCACCCATCAAGTAGCTCCACCACATATTCAGTGCATAGACCACTGCTCATAACTCCAGGTCCTGGGTAGAGTAGTTCAGATCATGCTGTCAAAACTTCCTTGAGATGTGGAAGATCACTACCCGCTCCTAAATCAAGAAACAACCTAGTAAGGTCTCTGAGGTTCCATAGTAGACTACTTCCCCAACTCCCTCTTCTTGTCGCCTCAAAATGGGGCAACTAGTCAGTCTCTATCTTAGCTCCTAAAATCTCTACAAACACTTCTCCATCCATAATAAATGATCCCCCTTCTTTTTCAATGCTGAAAAGGGTGCCGCTACCATAGAGTATTCAGGTACAAATCTCTTGTAGTACCCAGTGAAAGGAGAAGTCCCTCTCCCTTTAGGGAGGTAATCCTAGAAACATATTCTGAAATGATTACCCCACACTCTACCACGCTTGTTGGGAACTCAAAACTCAAAACTCCTACTACCACAAGGGTATGGTGGGCCAACTCAAGATTGATTAGGTTCACCCTCCTATGCATGATTTTATCATGTGATTCTAGGGTTTCCTTTTTCACTGACCAAGAAAAACACCAATCCAACGTGGTAAATAATCCACAACCATTTTTCCTAATATAGTCAATCGGAATATAAACTGTGGATGTCCAATCCATACCCAACCTAATTATGTAATGCCTCGATGCTGCCACTAAGAGGTTCCAACCAAAAGTATCTCCTCAAGGGTCAGATCACACCATCATCATGAGTGTGATTATCAAGTCTCCTCCCATTGTTGTCTATAGACGTTAGGGTCAAGTCTTCGGTTTAATGAGAGACTCGAGGTCTTGAAAAAGAATTGTGGAAAGAAGGAATGATTAGTTCTAATAATTATTAACATGGTAGATTTTAGTAGACACATACCATACCTTGAATCATTCTTCGAGCCCTTGGGTCACAATCCTTGACCGCATGCAGCTACCCCCTTACCCTTTCCTCCAGCTCCCTGAGCCTGGAGGGGACTACATTGGTTTAGTGGTTGTATCATATCGAAATGCATACCACCTCATACTGTTCTCCTAGCTCCACTTCCATGTATACTACCCTACAGAATCATCTATCCCTACCACTTCCTCTTCTCGAAACATTTTACACACCCAATTAGCTAAGACTGGCAACATATTCTTACATTCCCACTACTAACATTCATTAGCTATATTTGCTCAGCCAAAGAAAATTGAACCACAAATGTTCTCTCTAGAACCCTAAATTAAGTAGGAATGCATAGAGGAATAGTTCCGGATTGGATGTTCATAAACACACCTCTCTCAGAGGGCTGAGCCCTAAAGCACTGATCGTACTTTATTCATCAAGTTATTGGGATAATCAGTACGCCTAAATTTATACTCAGCTACCGACATGTCATCCTATTGAAGTTGTAGAAGCTCTAGGGAACTCTCAACCCTTATGTATTTAGGGAAAGAGAACCCCTTCCTTGAAAGAAGGATATCAATCATGTCAATATAAAACTCACCACTTTTCAAGATCAAGGTAATCTAAACCCTATCATCATCATGTTGGATCTTGTCAAAAGGCTCTCTACCCGGACTTCCATCGGATCGAATGATGCCTTGGCTAGATGGAAACATAGCCACCTCCTCAATATAGTCCTTGGCCTCTTGTGAGTCAGGAACACCTCAGAACATGATGGGTATCTGATGATAAAACATGTGAAAGGAACTAAGCCTACATGTGTCCTCTATAGGTACCACCGGTGGTAACTGCTGACCCACATGAAGTGATATAGCTGGCACACTACCCGAATGTTCCATCTCAGGAAACAATCCATGTATCAAAGCCTCATCACCACTATGACCATTCCCATGTACATGCAATAATAAAGGATAGTATCTTGGATCCCCATATGATTTTTTGGTGTCCCAACTAAGAAAAAAACATTATCCATAGCCTCTAGACAGTCCTCTGATACCAGGGAATCTGTCTCTCTTAGAAACCTCGGAGGCCTCTACCGTTGGAACTCGTGCAACACGCTCAATAGGTGTGCACCATCCTCTAATTCAACTGGTGGTAACTACTTCCCAATAGTTTGGGTGCTCTTGGTATACCACCTGAAGGGGCCAACACTGTAAGAGGGCCCTATATTGGTGCCTCATTGCCCAGTGGGACATCTTCTTGTAATCTATCAAGAATCCTATCAGGATGTCTACACGACAACATACTTATAAGGAACAGGTGCACCACAGTCATTATTGTTTACCTGGTGAGATTAATCTAATGAAACCAACGAGAAATATTTCAAAAACACACGCAATCAGTGTTTTCATGCACCGAGTTGGAAATCAGAATTTACAGTCCTAGTGTATGGATACGTCGACTACCACACTAACACTAGACTCCCCGAACTAAAAACCACACTCAAAACACATAAATCTATTGCTCCATGAAATTATCAGAGTTATAGTTCTTCAGTAGAAGTGACTCCTATAATACCACTTATGACAACCGGGTCCTGGTGATAGCACAACCACCCCACATTAACATGTCTGTCAAGTCCTAGCCCGCAAGGTACCACCAGTTGCCCCGCAGACACGTGGTCCACACCCTAGGGTCCACCCATGTGCCTGAATGGGTCATATGACTAATGACTATCCCCACAGGACATCACATGTCCATTCCGGTGTTTTTTTTTCTCACTCACACTCACCCTGGGAAACGTCCGATAAGGTCACCTATCTTGATCACTACTCCATGCCAGGCACGCTTAACAATGGAGTTCCAATCAAGAAGGCTCCCAATAAGGAAGGTCAGCCTTGATTACATGAGTCACATAATTTAGTAATTTAACCATTTAGAAGTAGTGGGTGTTGCATCTTATATGTATCATTCATAAATTAATATTTATGGATTTTTTATATTACTCATTTATTAATCATGGGTTTGTTTTATGTTTACTCTTTATGAATGTTGTTTTCAATATTGAAAACATATATAAGATATATTATGCTGAAATAGGACGTTTTTATGTCATATATACCCTAAATTAATTAGATAATTCATTAAATATCATTATATATTTATGTGTGTAGTAGTTGTGGTTAGTCTTTTCGACAATTGTATTTGTGGTCAATGTGTGGTAAGCCTCTCCCACAATGTTATAGTGTATTCATAGTTATCATTGATATAAATTTTTAATGATATGCCTTATGGTTGTACCACATATTATGGTTCTTATAATACTTTTTCTATTTTTTCATTTTTCCATGTGATGGTTTATGATCATTCTATTTTATGTTTTCCTTCCATGATGTGTGACGCTTATGTTATCTCATCCCATGATAACCACAACTTATCCCATTACCTATATTTATAGATCACCACTTCTTTTATGTATTCCACCAAGATAAACCATGTTGTCATAAGATTTTTGTGGGAATTATGTGAACATTATAAGAGGTAAACAAAACAATATATATATATATTTTTAATTTAATATTATATTCTGAATTACTGAAAAACACTAAGCCTCTAGATATAACGATTTATTTTATGGATATTTTGTTTTAAAATAATTTAATATTATGCTAAATTATGAAATTACATTATATCTCATGGTCACTATATGTATTGGATAAGGAGATTATATGGCTATTAATTCTTCTATATGGTATAACTAGGATACCTATGTATGTAGATACTTGTGTTAGATAGAGATCATGTCATATTTGTTTTGTATCATGAGTAGTAAGGATTCTACAATAGAGGTAACTTTTTTACATAAATTTAGGGACTCTTGAATTTATATTTGTTTTCAATTCCAAAGAGGATCACATGGTAATGCATTTTTACTACTTGGATATAGATTGAGTATCTAAAAACAATAATATAAACTCTAAAATTGATTTAGAGTTTATCCAAAATTTGTTTTGGATAGAAATTTCCATTGTATTCAATATGATGTGATATAAGAAAAAAGTAATTAAATATTTATAAATATTTATAGAAGATATCCAAAATTATTTTTTAATAAGAATTCAATGGTTTTTATATATATCAAAATATTTTTTCAAAATAGAGGAAGACAATTGGGATAAACTAAATCTAGGAGATTAGTGTAGATCTTCCCTAAATCCTATGAACATATGATGTTTATTTCAATGTATTATATGAAGAATATTATATTCACATCAGGTATTATAGGAATAAATAAAGGGAATATAATATGCCTTGGACTAGGGTATATTATATTACACAATAAAATATATTTTAGCACTACCATATGCCATATCATATTGTATACTATTTAAATGTCCTAATTATTTGGAATTGTATTAATTACATCCTATAATACAGCAAACAATCTAGATAAGAAAAGATAATGTCAGAATCATAATCTTTATAGAGCTATCATTAATCATTTACGTTTAATATAATGAAATATATGAATAATGAAAACTTTTTATGTTCTAAATTATTGGTTGAATAGTTACAAAGTATTTATAACAACATTCCATTTACTTTTACTTTATAAACATACTAGTAGATTCATAAAATATCATGGGAGCATGCTAAAGTTACATATAAAAAAGGTTTGATGACATAATAATTAGATATGCGGTGTCCCTAATTCTCCCAAACATTTATCTATTATTCGTTTCCCATTTCATTGCGAAATCATATCATATCATGGGGGTAAAGATAATCCCACCTAAAAATTGTCTAAATGAAGTTTACTCAGGGAAAAACCATGTAGTGAAGAGTCTTTTGGTTCCTACTGAGGGATATTTATCAAATATATTCTCAAATATTAAAGTTTTGGCTATATTTTATGTAGTGTATACACAGGTTCTAAATTTTATTTCATTCGTGGCTTCGGTTTCAAAGCACAATGATCTTATGTTTTTATGTTTTGTTCATGTCTTATACTATAAGAATAATTGTTACATGATCTTTATAAACCTTTCAAATAGGTTCATGAGATTAATATAACACTAGGGAATAATTTTAACCATTAATAGATCATCATAAATAATAATAATTAAAATGAAAGTAATGAATAGCATTCAAGAAACAAAAAACCAAACATAAATTGATATAACTCTATAATATACCTAAATAAGGTACCATATATATTTCAACCAAACTTGTTAATGAAAATTACCCCAAAACATGTATCAAAAAGAAATATACCATTAATAACATAAAATTAATAAGCAATAACCCACTATATAATCCAAAATGAAGTCCTACTAAAAACATTATGTTCTCAATAGGCCACTTGAGATTAGGTTTTGCATAATTATGCCAATGTATGTTGAAATTCCATGAATAAATCATAAAAATATTTTCTAAATTCAAGGAATAATTTATACCATAGTAAAAAACATATCCTAGTAAACACATGGAATATTTACCATGTATTAAAAATCATGGAATTAGGAAAATCATATTATTTACCTTCTCTAACATAAATTGTAAAATAAGAATATATAGAGTGTAATAATCTATTACCAAAATCAAAATATATATAAAAATAAGGTTTATCACATCATATCCGAACATAAGTCATATTAAACATCACAACCATTTTAATTGTTATTACATATCCCAAATCAATGATTTATTAAAACATTACAACACACTTGTATTCATAAAAACATAAACATATTAAAATGTTATATAATCAACATAATAATTTCATCATCATAAAATTTTTACATAAGAATTTTAAGATCATACATTTCCAATATAATAATTTTTTCATTATATAATGCTGATTTTTTTACACATAAGCAATTTTGAATTTATTAATAAAATATAATTAAAAAATTAAATATTTTTAATTTCCTCTTATCTACCTTCCACTTCAAGAGAATATATTATATGAAAAACTTCAGCATAATAATATAAATTATATTTAAATACTTTATTTAGTGAACTAAGAACATAGGATAATAATATCGTACCATTTTAATGTCATGAAATTACTATTTAGAACACACAACATAAATAATAACATTTAAACATGTAAAACCATGTCAATATCTATTAATAATCATCACAAAAAATTATTTTGAAACCTAAAAAATAAAAAATAATTAAATTAGAAGAGATGTATGATGGATAAGGGGGGTCTTAAAAGCATTGTACCTTAGAGTGGTGATTTAAATTAAGGCTCCTTCACAACTGTCAATGGATGAAATTCAAATATCACATTATTCAATACATTTTTCACATTCTAGTACTATGTCCCCATAAAGTAGATGGTATTATTTCAATGATTCCACTACCCTCACATGTATTTATCATTAAATATATCCTAATGAGTAATCCGAATTAAGAATTTCTCTTGCTGAAAACACGAATATTTCATAGGTGTGATCCTAACATCAATACTATATATCAAGTGGTGTATTTAATACACCAATTATATATATGAGCATCCCCTAATGTCACAACACATTCATCCTTGGCATAATGTCTCTTCCATAGGAACCCATGTTCCACATGAGACATGTTTTTCTCTTCTTATGATAATAATACCATGTAGATGAAAAATATAAATCAAAATTTTTTCAAAAAGGTTGTATAGATTAATGTATCTAACCTACCTATTTCTGTTTCATTCCATTCAGTGGTCACCATCAACGTCACAAGTTCCCTATATATTATACTTGTTCTGTGTTGACTTTAACTTAGCAGTCATGTTGCCCCCCATTTCTCATTACTTTATCTTCTCTTTGTGGATTTGTTCTATTGTGGAAAATAACTCCTTCATATATAATAATTTATGTCTTTTAAATGATGAAAAATATCAAAGAATCTTCTACATCATCCAATCTTAGGGTATTATTTAATCTAAATTATCCAATCCTACAAAACACCTCTATATCATATCCTCTTTGAAAATGGTAGTCATCTAATGGAGTTTCTCTTTACAGGGGTGATGAGATACCATTTTTATTATTTTAGGTTTGGGATATATTATATTGATGATTGTGATATTTTTTTGGGATGATTTAGAAAGTGGTTATTTCATTATGAGTTTTAAAAAACCCTTAACGAGACATTTATAACATTTATTTTTTCAAAAACAACAATTAAATAATAAAAAAAATTATCTTTCAATTTATTCCCAAGAAATTAGTAAGAATCATTACATTTAAATCCCACTTGAATTTCTCATTTTATATTTCATATTTTCAAATAAATTAAATAATACACCCTCATTAAACTGATACAATAATAATATATTAAGGTAATTTAAAATATTTTTTAAAATATTCACACCATGTGAAAACCCATCATATTGTCCCATTAAATATTTTAATTTCTAAATATATCCTTTAAATTCTAAATTGATATAAAAAAAATCATTCAGAAACATTTTATTACTTTTAATACATTAAAAAATTATTTCCCTTACTCGATCCTACTATAACTCTATGAAAATTAGAGATAAGACCAAGAGCCTCCCCTGAAACATGCATATAATAGTCTATATTATATTTATCATCATCGTTAATGTGGATTCATGATACAGGAGGAGTTACCTTATTAAACTAATAAATTAAATTAAAACTATCAATATTAAATAATTATTTCCATCAATAAACATATCTCCCAACCCAAAATTTCACTATATGTTGATATAATTAATAAACAAAGAAGTTTCATGCCCAAAAACCTCTTACATCTCCAAGAATATCCACCGATATTCTCTTGAGATACCTGAACGATAAATCAAATTTTTTATTCTACATGCCTTTAAAAAATTCCTATCAGAAATTTCGAAGGTGATCATGTGGACATACTCGAGAAATTAATATTATGAATAAATTAGTGTATAAGTAATAAAAATATTCAAGAATATAAATCTATGAAGTTATCCAAAATAGAGACTAGATATAATATGTAATATATATCAATAACAATCCAAACTCTTCCACACATTCATAACCCCACTAATTCACTTTGATTCTATAAAAAATAACAACCTATGATAATGCCTTAACCACCCAAATCATAAGTAAAATATTGAAAATAAAACCACGGTTCTTAGTCCATTAATAACATAAAACAAAAAGATTGTACTACAAAAAATATATAAAATTATGTAGATAGATATATTTTAAAGTAAACCCAAATAATACTGAATAATAAATAAAAAAACAAAATACACCACCAATAATAAAAAATACCAAAGGATTTAAATAACAGACACCATTTTTCCTATTCGTTTTGAAGCTTCTTCAACTCTAAATTGGTTTGGGATCCATGGTATGAAAACCCCTCACATACTAATCAAGAATATAAAAAAATATCATCAATTAATCCAAAATACCATATCTACCATATCTTCAATTAAAAAATCATTCACTGCATCGCATATAATTAATTTATCTTTTCATCGTATTTCAATTCCATTGCCACAATCACAACACCACATCCACATCATCATCACAAAATTCAATTATCACTGTGTACCAACCGCATAACTAAAAAACACATGATAACACTACAACACATCCATTATAACCACATCAACACTTATTCAATCACCATTTAAATATAAAAATAAATATCAATTGATAGAATATTAGACAGTATAAAAATATTTCAAATATTAATCATCCCGACCTTATTCAATAAAAATAATGATATAACATATTCAAAACATCAAAAATAAATCATAACTTTAGTCAAACATATATAAACTTGAACATGAAAATACAATATTAAATAACACATTAGGAAATCCTTACCCTCCTTTGATTCACATTACTTCCAAACTATGATATGAGAAATGACCCCTTACTCTACAACCCCGACCCCACTCTATTTTATACTCAATAGCCACACAAAAACCCTAGACAAAAAATATTTTCCATGAAAAAAATGAAATTAGGAAATATCTCAACACATGATCTCATGTATCTACTTCATAACCTCATTATTCCATTAACTAAACAAAATCCTTTCATATAATTAAAACATTCTAATGTCACCCTTTATCCCTTATAAAAATATCAATATATCCATCTCAGTAAATAAACAACATTATCAAAAATTGATGTTGATGAAAATATAGCCACATAGAAATCCAACATTCAACATAACCCACAAATGGTATGACATTAATTAATTACTAAACAAGAACCACCATGACTCTACTTTATTTTATAAATTCATTCCCTAGGATACAAAAACCAGGTTGGTTCCAAAATTTGAGAAGAGGATGGGAAAACGTGATGTCATTAGGGCTGCCTCGCGAAGCATGTTCACGGAGCCCCATAGCACCACGACCAGCACAAATCTACCTCTGTTGTGCAGCCTCGGCAAAGAAAAGTTGCAGGAGGCTCCACAATCCGATTGATGTTTATGAACCCGTCACGTAGCAAAGAGGTCGGAGGCTCCGCGATCCAATTGACGTTTGTGAAGCCACCGCGAAGTAAAGAGGAGGGAGTCTCCACGGTTACAATGCAATTGACTGAGAGCCACATGAAATGGAAGAAGCCTAATCATCCTTCGCAAACCCAAAGAACTCGATCGAAGCCTCCATGAACACTGTGAAGGTATTTCCGCACTGAGGATGAGATGATAGTCAGCTCCATGGTTACGACTAACTTGAGAAAACCCACGACCGATCATGGAGCGCCATATGGATTCATGCATTGCACCCCCTACTTCATGCCGCATTTTTCAAATAAAAACAGGGATCCCCTCGACCCAAAGGATGGATACTTAGACCATTTTCATACTCTGCACTCAAATAGGGAAGAACATTCTTCTCTTTGAAAAATGATCTCTTCGTGGTACTTAAGCATCGCAATGTAACTTTCTCTTGGCTTGAATTCATCAAATATTCAAAAAGGGATTCCCTTCAAGGATCCCATGGGTCATCATGAAATAAGGGGACACATAAGGGGACTCAAGACATCATAGTGCACTTATGCTTTGCGATATACCCTTTATGCATGCGTACACCATATTCTAAGGCCAGGTCACAGTGCGTCGCGAAGCACACTACTTTGCAGAGCTCCACCTCACAGGGAACCTTTTCTTTGTGAATCCATACTCTGTGAAAGCCTTTCCACTTCACAAATCACCATCCATATTATCTTATTCCCTATTCCAAGGCTAGGACACCCAACATCACAAAGAATACCCCTTCATAAAGCTCATCCACTACATGGACCACTAAAGATTCATGAGATCCCTTCATGTGAACCCCTTTTCTCCACAATACCCCTTTCCATATGACCATCCAGGTTCATATGTTGCGATTTCAAGGTCCCTTGGGTAGTGGTCCATGTTTCATTGCATAGCCTCAGGATTCTTGGCATAGGCACGCTAATGTCTATAGCTTCTTGGCATAGCCATGCTAACATGAGCACCTCAATGGATCACAACACCACACCCCCTCACAACGGCATTGTTGAGCATTCCCTTCCCCAATGGTGGCCATGTATTAGTTATATAAGTCCTAGGGTTGCGGAGTTAACATTCCTCGTCCGAGCAGTAGGGCGTTAAAATTCCAGGAGGCATTATCCTTGCTCCACCTCCTCTCTTTCATTCCAATGACCAATGGAGAGATGGGAACCAGGACCTTATTAATCTCATCCCTCTCCCATTGGCCTTCATCTCTACCCAGGCCTCCATCCTAGAGTGAATCCCAATATCCATCTCACTGGGCTGCTTACCATGTATAAGACCATGTTTTCTCTTTGGGAAGCTAACCATGTGTATGCCCCACTCCACATCTCATGGACTCCCCTTTTATGATGTGATCATCAAGTCCTTGTTTCCTCTTGTTTCTAACACTGAGCATGACTCACGTGTTCATAGAGTAAGCATTGACCATGAAATCCTCTCCTGACATCTATAGAGTGTAATACCCAACACCCATTTCAAACTATGTGGACTTTGATTCTTACCAAGGAACGGTATATAGGAAGCCTCCCTGAGGTTCATGCCCAACAACCATTGGTCCCAATCCCATTCACGTCAGATCACCAACTCCCATTCTGAACTATGTGGACATTGATCCGTGTATCCTAGGAATGGTACGTAGGAAACCTCCCTGAGGTACAAGCTCAACAACTATTGGTCTCAACCCCTTCATGACAGTTCACCAACACCAATACGGAACTACATGGACTTTGATCATTGTCATCTAGGAATATTATATAGGAAACCTCCCTGAGGTTCATGCCCAACACCTATTGGTCCTGACCCCTTCACATCAGTTCCCCAAACACTCCTGAACTTCTCAAACATTGATCCATTCCAAGACAAGGTACATAAGAAGCCTCCCTGAGGTTTAAGCCCAACACCCAGTTGTTCTGACCCCCCTTCATGTTGGTTAAACTTCATCCTACATGACGTTAAACCTTACACCCCTTTTTTCCTAAAATACATTAAAATGTACCCATTCGAACAATGTGGGATGTGATCCTTGTATCTTAGGAGAGATACATATGAAGTTTCCCTAGGGTCTAACCCTAATCAGTAGTAATCCATTGTATCTGAATCTATGGTAATCCATTCCACCCCAATCGACGGTAAGTCATTGTGTTCCCCAATATACAGTTTGCTGTTGTGATACTCCAATCGATGGTATGTCATTGAAAGACACATCTATTGATAAGATGTTGTCATACCATTCATTGGGACCCATATATTTGGTCCATCCCAGGGGAGTCAAACCGACCTTGGGCTGTTAACCATGTGTAAGCCCCAGTATATCATTGGGTCGCTATCCTTTACACACACCCCGATTCAATGCCACCATCCTGAACAACATGGAATTTGATTATTTCTAAGGCAAGGTATGTAGAAGCCTTCATGATGCTCAATCCCATTTCTCATGTCCCATCATGTATCTTTTCTCTCAAGACTATGTGTTTTATGAAGGTCATGCCCCATATCGTGGGTTCTAATTCCTCCAGGTCTCATCCATATGCCCATTCTCATGGGTCTCCTCCTTAGGTGTCCCATCTACTTACCAAACTATGCGGACATTGATTCCCTGCCATGGAGATATGTTGGAAGTCTCTTTGAGTATCAATCCCAACATCATTGTCACCCTTTTGTCAGCTCCATCTCATTCCCCCACCACTTCATTCAACTCTCTGTCATCTATCCTAATTCATACCCAGGCCTCCACATCACGGTGAAATCATCTCACCCATTTTCTCACTACTCCTAAAAAGAATCTGGAAACAAATCATGTGTTTTCCCCAACATCAGTGATCCCTCCAGGGGTTTCACCCACCTAATCCACTTCAGATAGTGTTTTGATCAATCTAATCTGTCTCTGTTAGATGTTTAACCTATGGAATATCTTGTGTTAAACATGGGAAGTTGAGGAAAACCATAGAGAATTTCCTATGTTTTATAATTACCTATATTCGACGTGGGATGACTCGGCCTTCTACACCATCAAAAATCACTATATTAAGGGGAAAACCCATACATTCCAGTGTTCTAGAGTCCATACATTCCAGTGATGTACAACATGGAAACTCCCCTGACCGAAGGTTGCTAAACTGACTGGACCCCTTGCAATGTCCTGACTGAAGTAGTGTAACTAACCTGCGTCCACGAATACATGTTACAGGGGAGAGATTCATGAAAAAAATAGTAATCTATAAAGGAGACACAGACTAGGAAATGAATTCTGAGGAGGAATCCATGGAAGGACAGATCGACATCCCATCATCCAATTCCGATCAAGGATAAAACAACCCTGAACTAGTGACAAATGCAGCCTGCCTTTGGAAAGTAGGAGTGTGGGAAAACATCATTGCATCCTCCGAATAACAGGAAAATGTGCATGCCTTGAGGACAGCATCAGAAACAGAAATGGTGAACCCGATGTGAAATTCTTCTCATTAATGTGGAGATTTGTAGCGTTTGAGACAACATTGGACTAGCAGGTCACCAAATATATTCATCTAGCACCTGGTCCCACCAAGAAAACAGTGGGACTGGCATGAAAACCCCCAGACATTGGGGAAGATGAGTATTGGACATCCTGGCATGTGACGTTGTCAGTGTGGATCCTCCTTACTAGCCATGGAATAAATAATGGTGATGGGGTATTGGGTATCGATTTCTTTGTTTATGCAGTAATGGTTTAATCTCACTGCCTTACATGACACTGGCTACCATATTAGGAAAATGATCATCACCCTTATTGATGAAGGAGAATGGGAAAAATCATTGTGTCAATCCTCTGTGGCCTCATTTTCCACATGGCAGCCTTTGCGTCCATAGCTGCTGGGCCCCCACACCCCATCTCTCCATCCAAGTTAGTTCATCGAAGGGTGATAGACGACCTTGTCTAATGATATGAGGAGTAGGGAATCATCCCCACTAGAGAGATGTCCAAACATGGCCTAGAGGAATCTACGCCTCATCACTAACACCTCCCCCAAGGTCCACACATGAAGCCACTACTCCCCACTCTGATGCACAACCGTTTCAGTAGCCTCTCCCCGGAACACTTCAATGACTCCCGCCCCTACGCCGATGAGGTGGGGGATGTATGGGCTAGCCCAGCTAGGATCCCATTCTAGGGGATCCCTAGTAGGGCCCCCACTAGGCCATGCCAGTGCTACCGGTAGGCCCCATGAGCTGGGGGATAGGTAAGATATGTGCCTATACTGCCAGCCCTAGTCTGGCTAACCCGAAAACAGTGTTGGGTACTGGTCGAGGAGGATGCTCGCCAAGGGGAATCAACGTCAATGACTACAATGGATCATTCCACCTCTAACATATACCATCCATTCCCTATCTATTCTGATTAGGGGAATGTAGATGCCCAACCCGGATCAAGGCCCCAACTACCCCATGGGAAGGCTGGGTCGACACTCCTAGTTCCCAGTGCAGGGAACACTCACCACAGACCGACCCTCAACAACGACACCCAGAATGATAGTCCTCCTTGTACCACCACCATTGAGAACGTGGGTCCTCCATGCTACCATGATCAGTGTGGAGGTCTGAACTATTCCACCTTCAATCAGAATGAGGGTCCTCACCATGGAATTGAAACATGGTATGGAAGCCTCTTCAGCTATCATGACATCAGGTATGGAGTCATTCCTCCTGCCATAGACCGCCGACATAGAGAGTTTATAGATCTGGTCAATCTCTATTGTGTAGGACTTCCCCATGTCCTTACCTAATCTAGAGAATCTCCTCCTCACCCCATCAATCATAGGAGTGAATGTCAGCCTCGCGTCATAGGCACCTAGCACAAAGGTCCAACCCATGTTTGGATTAACTAGTACAAGGACCCTCCTTGCACGGACGCTATTATGGGAAATAATCATGGTGGCCCTACCCATGCTCCTACCCACTCAAACACTTTCTATAGAGATTCCCTCTACACATCGGCCAATGGACATGGAGGTCCTCCCCGTGTTCCCATTGACATTTTTCCAGGTGCAGCTCTTACCCTAGCTCACTCAGGCTGAAGGTCTCTCTGCCCCAGCATGAGTTCAGCCAAAGGACCCCCCTGAGCCAGAAATCTACCCTATCTCAATGAGCAATCCCAGGGTAAGAAGGCAGGTCATTGCTACCATAAATATAATGCCTGGAATTTTTAGACTACGATTAAACATGTCTGCTTCTCAGGTTCTGAGGTGGAATACGACTCAGCAATAGAACCCTAACCTCGATCCTCCATGTTAAGGTCCTGTGAAGGAATGAGGCACATCAGCCTCATACTTCTGGAATGTGAGGTCTATTGTATCCCTACCTACCTCTACATATAAATATAGTAGGATGAAGATTTGGAATCTCCCTAGGGTCTGGCCGTGAGATTGCCAACATCATCACTAAGAGCATCCTCTACCTCAAACAAAGATCACCGAGAGTTATTCAGGGGACCAATGGTGAATTAGAAACATCATGTTCCACCTCCAGCAGCCAAAATCCTTGCACTATAAAATGATTTCACCAGCCCATCTTATCGCGATGTGGTGGAAATGTCCCTATAGTCTTCAGAGGATAGCTTAAGATGCGATGTTTTGTTAGCCTTCTCGCTATATTCTCCACCGGCTAGCCTACCGTCTCAACAGTATTCTTCATTATCGTTATTGTTTCCCCATCCACCTCTAGTTGACAAGTAGGAAAACCAAGTGAAAGGACCCTAATCCGGGCCGAGGAGCTTGTAGGACATTCCTGAGGTAGACCATTTCTCGAAGATGTTTTTGTCATTCGTAACACCAAACATCAGTGCACCATAATCTCTCACCCAGGTCGAAGTTGGTTTCTTTATTCAGACCCTATAGGAAACTCATTTCTATCTTCTCCATCAATGAGTGGCCTTCACCAAGAGACAAGAGCACTTCTAAGACATTGGACAACAATTCTGTTTGGTTTATTTGGCTGCACTCCCCAGGGCCCAACACCTTGATTCAATAAGCTGTTATAGGACCCTCCAACAAAGATGTGTCTAGATCCTTAAAGTACACTATAGAATTATAAAAGAGGCTTATACCACATGAAAATATTTGATTTGGGGCTGTATGTGGCCCTCCAATTCAATTCTATCTAGTGACAACCCGACTTTCTGAGAAATATCGAGGATATGCCTCCAAGAAGAGTTGTTGTTAACATAGCTGGTCAATCAGAGGAAGAGATGGAAAAAAATTAATTGGGGAAAACATACCTCCTTGGGGGGGTGACACAACTTATGGACCCATCGGGAAGGGTTACTCACTAGAAGATAATTCTACTGGGACTTTTCGTACCCACCAAGGCATTGGTACTCAGCCGGAATCCCAACAAGGGTAAGGAGCACTTCGGGGCCATCCAACCCTCCCACCCGTCTGGTTCAATAAAAAATAAGGAGGAAGATCTTGAGAAAGCCACGTTGCATCAACTAATCAAAGAGAATAATAAGATGGTTGATCCACTCCGTGATGAGCATGCTATGGAGAAAATGCCAGACTACAGTGATCCTGGACTAAGGCAGCAAGGGAAGGAAAAACTTCTGCATGGAAAATTGCTGCCATGTGACCTACACGATCTTTCCCACACATAAATGTCGAGGATAGAACTTACAGCAAGAGAGAGTGGTATGTTTTTTTTAAAACCACTAGAGTGGAATGACAATCCAGATGACCCAGCTCAGATTCCACCAGCTCCTCTGCATGTCATCCCACCAGACGCCCCATGAGTTTGGGCTAGATTATCACATTGAAGAACCAACAAAGAACTGGTGGTCAGGGATCCCCATCAATATAGGAACCCCCACCCAAATGATCCCATGGTTGAACTCATTTCTCGCCTCAAGGCATTTGAAGCACGATAGGTGGAAATCCCGCTAGATGGAAAGCCATATCCAGCATTGGTGGATGTTATGCTAGCACCAACGGGTTTCAGAAATCCCACCATATCCCCCATTAAAGTGATGGTTAACCCGCTGAAGCATCTGAATCATTTCATTTCAAGGTCTAATCCCATGTTGGGAACTATGGAATAGTAGGATTCCGGTGAACTTTGATGCTTCGTACAGATATAGGAAGGACCTTTGTTTGTCTGGTACCACCAGCTACCAATCTGGTCATTAGCTGACTGGGAAAATATTAGTATAAAATTTCATTACCAGTTCAGTTCCACCACTCGTAAGATGAGTATTGAAAACATCATCATGGGAAAACAAAGGACAAACGGGCATCTCGCGAACTTTGTCGCCCGGTAGAAAGGGCTCACATACACTCTTAACATGCCATTGACTCACGAAAAACTAATGAAGATGTATTTGGGGAATTTCATGAAAGAATCGGTCCCCTCTCTAATCACCCAGAATTACCCTGTGGGATTTTGAGAAATTGGTGATAAAGCCCATCATCTAGAAGAAGCCATGTAGCAGGCTCGCCACGCATGTCTGTTGCCTTCTACAATTCCCGTGAGTAGTGATTTCAAGGATGATTCCACCACGGTGGCCCATGTAGAGGCCCCCAGACAACTGGAATTATTACCAATGGAGCCGTCTCTATAGCCTCGCAGAGGCCTGCCACCATAGCTGAAGCCTTGGGCCCAACGACTCCCACCTTAGAAATGGAAGTCACCCCCACTTAATGTACCACAACCACCCAGACAAGATAACCAGGCTCCACATCCTCGATAGGCTCCTTTAGCCCCCCATTATGGTTAGGCTCCCAAAGCACCCTTCCCAACCAGAATAAAATAGATATACTCATTCAACAAGGATTTGGTCCCCAGTTACTTCTAATGTGATTCATATCATGGTATTGTATGGTTTATCGAATTCAGTATACTATAAGAGGAAGATCTCACTAATATCCCCAACTAAAACCCCATTCACTGGATCCTGTGGAACACCATTAAACAGTGAAATGTTTTTAAGGATAGGCATCAAGACCAGGCTGATAACAACACAGTCACTTTGGGCTCATCTCCAATACATGTGACATGTGTATTTGTGAAGCCCGATAGTAGCAGTGACATCGAAGGTGATTGACATCATTTTCTAACAGCATGTCCCAGAAATATGATGATTAGATGGATATTAAGGAATTATCACGTGCCCATGGTATTATCCACACTTGTATTAATTCACCTAAACCTTTAGAAGATGCCGCATTACCCGCAGTCAGTACCTCTTCTTTAACAACTCATACGTCCTCCTCCCAGAAGAGCAAGCATCAACAACGCAAGGGAAAACAAAGTCCTACACCGATGTTGTCATCATCTCGTACTCTTTAAAACATCATTCCCCCAGAGATTGTGATTCCCATATAATAATTATAGTATTGAAATATATTTCATGTTATTTCCAAGGGTAGACCTTGGTTAACACCGTAGAGCTTGTAAACCCCTAGAATATTTTTGACGGTGAGGAGAACTAGGCGGATCAACCCATTGTTCCCAGTCGTTGCCACCGTTGACGGAGACATGAATATATGGTTCATTGGATTTCTTCTTTTAGTTCATCCAGCCAAGAAGTGCATGCCATTTAAACAGAAGAGCAGGCTCTATGAAGACCTCAACACGTGCATCCTTCTCATGGGGTGTCATCAAATCTACCTTTGCCGCTGGTGGTGAAACTAGATCAGGCAGAGCCACCTCACCTGCACTGTGATCAACCAAAATCTTCTAGGGACTAGTCTTATTCATACGAACCTCATCCAGTAGTCACTCTACAGGTTTCATTCAGTGAGTAGAAGGACATCCACATCACTTTTCAGCCGTCGATCTTGCCGATAGAGCCCACCATACCTCATGTCATAGAGCGACCTCCTATTAGAATAAGCTCATGGATGGCATGGAAGTTTGATTTCATTAAGTGTATTTCCATCATTCCATCCCGAATCTCCATCCTTGATGCCCTTCTTCAGTCAGATGATATGGGTGAATCCCTCAACAAGGCCTTAAAAAGCCACAGAAGTTTTTGATGAGGGTAGCAGCTACCGAAGCCTTCCATGTTGAGGCAGTCGAGCATGCCAAATGTCATACCCTCATATCATTATATGGAGATGATGAAAGAACTACCATATAGGGGAACATCCTCTTAATTTACATCACTAGCCATTTTAATGGCATAGAGGTTCGTCGTTTTCTTGTCAATACTGGCTCCGGGATCAACCTAATCCCGAATAAGACTCTATGAAAACTAGGGTTGTCCAAGGAGGATCTGAGTCCCCCAAACATGAAAATCCATGTTTATAATATGAAGGAACAAACACTGGTTAGAAAAATTTTCCTAAATACCTAGTTCGGTGGTTTGGTATCCAACACTGAGTTTATGGTTGTCTCCAAAGATACAGCCTACAATGCGTTGAGGGGTATGCCATGGCTCCACCTACATACGACGGTCCAATCATCGTATCACTAGTTCCTAAAGAACTCTTTTAATGTTCACGTGGGTGTATTTCAAGGTGAAATATCTCCCTTTTCCATATGGGAATCCCACTATCTGGATGCCGACTATTACAAGAGCAAGTACATGCAGATTCAGAAAAATGATGTTGAGCATGCTACGGCTGTGGCCGACCTGTGGACAGATTTGGAAGATTCCTACATCTTTCAAATACACCGATTGGAGGCCAAAAACCTGGACATGGTATAATAATTCATTGTTTCTTGAATGTGGTAGGATGGCATTCCCAAGTCTAAGTGACATCATAAGATCACCTCATACTCTAATACGAATCAGGCTTCAATTATCCTGAAGCCCTTACTCCCATAAGATATTTGGATGTCCACCCCATGGAAATAGAAATACGGACTACAATCTTGTTTTTCCAGTTTGGGATAAACTAACTCTAGATGATGCGTCATTTTTTCTTCAATGTCAACAAGCATGGCCCCTTTAGTCCGATGGCCAGATGGGATCAGATCAACAGTCTTCATCACTATGGTTTTGGTAGCACAGGAGTCCTCCGATGCAACATCTACTACCACTCAGGCTGGCATCAGCAACCCATTAGTATCTATTGACTCATAGAAAACTCCTCCCACCAAGGATCCCTCCACCATAAGTGAAAATATTTATTTATAGGATTCTCTTCTTACCTTTGAATAGGGCATCCCCACCACAGTCGATGAATTGGTACAGATGAACCTCGATAGCGAGGCTGATCCAAAGCCCATATTGATTAGTTCCACTATGCCCCTTAAGGAGAAAAAAATGATATGTGGACTTCTCGAAGAAGCAACGGGATGTATTCTCCTAGAGATATGATGAGATTCTAGGGCTAGATCCTCAGGTAGTTGTCCACCGCCTCGGTCTCCCTGCAAATGACTGCGGGTATAAACAGCCTCCTAGAAAGATGGAATCTTCTCATGGAACTATGGTCAAGGCTAAAGATGATAAGATCATTAGAGACAATTTCATCAAGGAGTTCTATTACCCCAGATGGTTATCCAACATTGTGCCCATCAAAAAGAATAACTGATAGATCAAGGTCTGTATCGACTTCCGTGATCTCAATAATCAATGTTCGAAGGATGATTATCCCCTCCCGGTTACTAAATTATTGATTGATGTTATAGCTAGGTTTCAAGACCTCTACTTCATGGATGGGTACACTTGGTATGAAAAGATCTAAAAGTATCCTGGGGATGAGGAGTCCACACCCTCCAGGCACCACAAGGTACTTTATGTTACCAAATAATTTCCTTCGCTTTCAAAAATGTCGGTGCCACCTATTAGAGGGCTATGCATCACATATTTAAGCTAATCCTCATGAAATTAGTTGAATTCCATGTGGATGATTTGGTGGTAAAATCTTTCTAGCATCCGGACCATCTCAAAGACCTTGAGAAAGTGTTCGGTGTTCTCCGTTCATGCCACCCGAAGATGAACCCAATGAAGTGTGCCTTTGGGGTCACCTATTAAATGTTTCTTGACATCGTTTTCCAATACAAGGGCATAAAAATCAACCAAGATAATATCAATACCATCAGCCACATGTCTCCCTCGAGCAACATTTGGGTGCTCTGAGGCTTTTAAGGCCAATTTTACCACATACACTAATTCATCGTGAATTTGGATGGAAAATTTAGGCCCTTTTCTCAAATAGTATAGAAAGGCCCTATATATCCATGGGATGAAGAATATCAAACAAATTTTGAGGAAATCAAGTAGTATCTACTCCATCCTCTGGTCTTGATACCTCTATTTACTAAAAAGTTGTTGGTCCTTTATGTGACCGCCTTGGAATGGTCTCTCGGAGCACTTCTCACCCAGAGAATGAATGAGGGAATAACGAATAACCTCTACTATCTCAGCCAAATGATTCTTCATAAAGTGACCAGATACTTCCCTATCGAGAATAGATGACATGAACTGATATTCATAGTATAGAAATTGTGACATTACTTATAGCACCATGAGGTAGAGTTGGTGTCCCTGGTGGATCCGCTGAATTACATCTAGAACCGCACCATATTGATAGGGTATCTAGCTCAGTGGGTAGTTATCATTCATTAGTTTGAAATTAGATTAATTCCTCATAAGTCTATTATGGGGAAAGCATTGGTAAATATACTCAATGCCCATCCATCTCCCGAAAAACAGTCTCTAGATCTTGATTTTCATGATGAGGCAATCCTCTCTGTAGAACAAGAAATTTTGTGTTGGAAAACGAACTTTGATGGTGCTTCCCAACCACCCCCCGATAGAAGGCTCAATGACCCCAAACTGAACAGAGTAGGCCTTGGTGTTGTCTTCATTACTCCAGAAAAATATATTTTTCTATATTCATTCCTACTATCACAGGGCAGTACCAACAATGAGACGGAGTACCAGGCCCCCATTAATGGCCTTGAGCTAGACCTCATGATTCACATTCCCTTATTGCATTTTAAAAGTGACTCCAAACTAGTCATCAAGAAGATCAATAGTGGCTATGTTGTCAGAAAGCCAAAGCTCATACCACTGTGGTAACTCACCCTCCATTTGATGGCCCAGTTCCCATCTCGGCCAGAACCTACTATTATCCCTTGATCCAAGAACAGTCGAGCTAATAGCAAGTCCCGCAATGTTGCATCACATGTAGAGCCTGAATATGATAATTTTATTATTCCCATGGAACACCAGACATTCATAACTACTATCACTTTAGATGATAATGAAATCCCATACCTGAGAAAACTTAGCACTGGAACCTCCACATTAGGACCTTCAGGTCCCCTGAATGTAGTGATTGAGGTAACTCCGGACTGAAGAACCTCCTTTCTCACATACCTCCAAAATGGAAATCACTCGGAAGATTGAGCTGAGTGGAAACGAATTCAGGGTCATGCATTATAGTTTACCCTCCATAGTGCTCTTAGTCTAGAGAAGATTCTCTACAAGCATGTGTTTGATGGGATTCTCCTCCATTGAATTTAGAGAGTTGAGATTTCTCAGGTCATGGAGGTGGCTCATGCCAGTTCTTCTGGGGATCATTATACTAGGCTAAAAATATCTCACCAGATCTAGAGATACGGATATTTTTGGCCCTCCAGGATCGGTGACTGCATCAAGTTTTCCAAGAGCTTCTATGCATTCCAAATGTAGGCCACCTTAGTGCATCAGCCACTTGATGTTATCCACACTACCAAGTACTCTAGGACATTTGCATCTGGGGACTTAATGTTGTAGGACCAAATCCACCAGTGAAAACTCTCCAATACATGTTCATCCTGAACGCTACAGATTTATTTTTTAAGTGGGAAGAAGCAGTTCCACTCAAGGAGGTCAAGGTCCATTCTGCCATTGACTTTGTGAGCCTTAATATCATCTACATGTTCAGAGTCCCTCACATAATCCTCACTAATAATGACACCAACATTCGGGAAGTAGAGTTAATGAAATTTTATTCCTTGTAAATCATTAATTCTAACCATACCTCCCACTATCATGAGAAAGAAAATTTTCTTATCGTGGAGTTCAACAAAAACCTATCAAACATTCTACAGAAAATGGTCAGTCAAAAAAAGAATTGTTGGCAGGAAAATCTCCCCAACTCCCAATAGGATTATTGGACAATGACTTGTAATTACACATAGGTGATCCCATACTCCCTGGTGTATGGTACAAAGGTAATACTACCTATCGAGATTCATTTTCCCTCATTATGTACAACTATATATGATCAGAAAACATTAGATAAAGTAGATGAAATCAGTCTGGATGAATTAGAAACACTCCCCAAGAATAGGATTCTTGCCCGGCACAATCTAGAGAGGCATCAAAATAGAATTGCTAGATCTTTCAACCAAAAAGTTGTCCTCTTCTATTTCATGCAATGTGACTTGGTGTTGGCCTTATGAACACCAACAATACATGGAAGAAAACCACCCATGTTGGTGCCCATGTGGGAAGAACATTACATCATTCACAACGTTTACCCCAATGATGCATACTCATGGGTTATCATGGATGGTGATCTTATTACTCCTGCCACCAACTCCATTTTCCACAAGAAATACATCACTAAAAATTGGGGCCCTACAAGACATTAAACTATCATGTACCAAATGGAATTTAACTGTATTTCTCCCCACATGACGTTAAAATTTATACGGTACTACATGAATTTAAACTGTATGTCTTTCCACATTATGTTAAACTTTATAATATCCCGCGTGACATTAAACTGTATGTCGTCCCATATGATGTTAAACTGTATACACTCATGCATGACATTAAATTGTATGTCTTCCAACATGACGTTAAAAAATATACTTTCCCACATGACATTAAAATGTATGTTGTCCCACATGACATTATACTGTATTTCATCCCTCATGACATTAAACTATATATAGTCCTACTTGACCTTAAACTATATGTTGTTCCGCGCGATATTAAACTGTAGACGACCCCACATGACTTTAAACTATCCAATATATTTTCCTATTGACTTTAATCTTTAAAACACCTCTAAGAACTATGTATGTCTTGATTCCCATCCCCCTGGGATATGTAGGAATGCTTGGACATGAGCCCAGCCACAATTTATCTCTTTAACTACCCTGTTAGTGTAGTTCTCTCAGAGGATCGCACATAGTGTAGAATAAAATTATTTTTCCCCATTGGATACACATTTATGATGACCGCCCCATGTTCCATCATCATTCTTCAATTCTCCCACATCCTCATCGCACGATGCTAAACTTCATGGCCCTCAAGAACTAAGTGTGGCTTGATTTCTATCCTTTTGGGATTCCTATTAACGCCCAAAAATTCCATTCGCAAGCCCAACCCTAAACTTCATGATCTCCCCTTGGGTCAGAAAACATGGTGTGGTGCCATATTTTTTCCTCCCTTATGTCCAGTACATCTTGACCAAACCATATATCCCATTCTCTATATATCCCCACCTCATTCACCATCCTTCATGATGTCAAATTTCACAGGCACATTTATGATTCACACACTCCCTATACTCGGGACTCCATTATCATTCGTATTCAAAAGTACCCCGAAAGGTACAGATACTTAGGCTAAGGGATCTACCATCATTTTGGGCCAATGCCCTCAAGGACCTTGAATGACAAGTTGATACAAGTCTTGCGTTGCGAATATTGGCAGTGGTCGATGCTCATTTGTTGATTCCCATTATAGGTCACATGATATGGATTCTACGTTTCAAACATGGTAAACAAATATCCTTGGTGGTTTTCACCAACCCCATATGTCTTAAGTATTGGGTGTAGTGGTTAATTTTGTCATTCTATATCGTCATAGGAAATTCACCATTAGGCCGGAGTATGATTTTAGTTGTCGTGCCCTTATATGATGGGGAGAGCCTGGTCCTGCTCCTTGTTTCTGACACCAAGCATTTCTCACATGGGATTAAGATTTGTGGTATGGTGATACCCACATAAGGGGAGGGAAAATATCTATGGTCTAAGCCCTAAGACCTTAATCATAGAGCACCATCTTCCTTACTACAAGAATCTTAACTGTGAATTGGTTGGGACATCCCATCTTAGATCCCCCAACCCTGTCAGCCCTATGGCCGATATTCTCATCTAGGAATATTTGGGGTGGTATAGACTTATGTCTCATTCACATCGGGATATTTTTTACATGCCACATATTTCCCCTTGAGACATCCCTCCTTCATTTATTGTCCTTTCCCAAGCATGGGTCCCTCCAGGCTTTGCATGTCCCATCATTTAGGATTCTATCATCATTCATATCTAAAAAGAACCCCAAACAACCTGGATGCCAGGCCCTAGAGCTCTCCTATTAGTTCAGTCAAATGTTCCCAAGGATTTCAAGAAACAAGATGATGTAGATCCTGTGTTGTGAATGCGGTCAATGGTCAACTCTCAATTTTTATCCCCCAAACATCTGTCACTCAAATATTTATACGATGTTGCGAACATGGTCAATATTTATCCTCTATCATTTTTGTTGTTTTGTGGTTTTCCATAGGCATAATGATTCTCCCTCTCCACTAACATGTCCCATGCATATGAAATTAAACTAGGCATCTACCGGTCCGAGCCCTATGACCTTAAACTAAGAGCACCATTATCCCCACCACAAGACGTTAAACTACGAATTGGTGGGGACTTCTCATTTCAGGTCCCTCAAACTTTTCTACCCCTTGGCCCAAGTGTTAATTCGGGATTGTATGATGTGGTGTGGTCTTGTGTCCTCATTCACATCATACTACAAGCTGTGTCGTACACATCCCTCTTTGGGATACCATGCCACTATATGGGTCCTTGCTGCATGAAATTAAACTACATAAAATCCTTCCTCAGAACTATGTGTGGCTTGATTCAAATCCTTATGGGATATGTAGTCTTACCAAAACACTTAGACTTCAGTTCCATCACTATCTCTTAAAAAACCTCTTACAATCATCCTGGACCCCTAGCATGAGATCATCTATGATAGGGGTATGCGGTGTGGTATGGACTTCAGGTCCTCATTCACTCCAGCTTTGTAACAACTATGCCACACACATCTTTCTCCTGAAAGTCGTACACTCCCTTTCCCTACACTCATCTTTTTAAGTCAGATGCTCTAATGTTGGGCCCCTCGACCCTCGTCGGTGATTCTCCAATGTTCCCAAGAGTACTCTGGTTCAAAACTAAGATTTTTGGATTCTACCTCGACATGATATCACCCATTTTTCAGGATTTTTGTTCCCATTCATTTGGGATTTCATTACCTTTTACATCCAAAGTGACCCCCAATGAGAATGGATTCTTAGCCTAAGGGCTCTAATAAAATTATATACCAACATCCTTGAGGGTTTCGAACATTAAATTGATATAAGTCCTATGTTGTGAATATGTTAAGTTGTGGGTGCTCATTTTTTGTTACCATTTCATTCACATGGTATGGATGTTGTGTTTCAAACCTGGTCAACATTTATCCTTCATCGTCACACCAACCCCATAATGCCCTAAATGTAAATCACTTGATTCACATTCATTTTTACTTAATCAAGTCAAAGTTGAACTTCGACACTCTTGGTATTACCCCTCAGCGCATATTTTCACATTAGGAGGACAAAGTCATGATAAGGCATCATTCAGGGCTCTACACCGATTTCCCCTTTATGTGTATCCCATGTGTTGCAATTACCTATTCTTCCTTTGTTTCCCACACTAAGTTTGACTCACGTGGAAAAAGGAATCATATCATGGTATGCACTCACTTGGAAGAGTTTCACTTCTCCATAGTCCAAGCTCCAAGACCATAAACTAAGATCTCATTATATGTTCTACACATAGAACTACATATAGCATGATTCCCATGCTCATGAGATACGTAAGAATGTCTGGACATCCTTTGTTAGGGTCCATCTCAGGTTCCTCTAATTATCTCTTCTGTTAAACCTTTTAAGCTCCAACTATTTTGGGATTTCATGGTGTGGCATGTGCGGGATTATTCCCTCATTCACATCATGTCTGAAAAATTCGCACCATGTACTCTTCTTCTAGTAGCTTGTATCTCCTACCTCTTGCCCTGCATGATGTTAAACTACATTTGCAGAACAACATATTTCCGGATTTCCAACCTCATAAGATACATCAGAACACCTAGGTTTTTTATCCACAGGTCTAGCACCATCTTTTCCGAACCTCTACTAGGCCCTAGACCCGAGGTTTCTTCCATGGAATTTGGCATGTTGTTATATAGACCAGGTCCTCATTCACGTCAACTATGCTTTATCACACCATGCACATTCTCCGCTAAAACCAAGTTCTTTCTATCTGTGTCGAAGCCGTTAGACATTAAACTATACTGCTTATTCCCACATGACATTAAATTTCTGTGTCGTTATTTCATGACGTTTTAATGCCTGGTTAGTCCTATTATACGACCATAAATTTGGATATTATCATCCCAGTCAAATGAAGAAAAATGAAACTGCATTGTGATGCCCTAAATCGAGGGGGGGACATCATGTTGGTTATTGGACCTCCACTGTACCACATTCCAATCTTTACATGTGGCTTGGTTCCTAGAGCAACACCAGGATTATCTATCCTTCATTCATCAATTCACAAAAAAAAAACAAATATATCCTAAAGTATAAACATGATTTATCAAATGCTGCTTCTTTTGGTGCGTAGACCAGACACACATGACTTTATCATCCCTGATACTAGTACCTAACCATTCCACCTCTAGAACTACGTATGTATTGATTCCCATTCTCATGGGGTATGTTGGAACACCCACACACTTTGTCTCGGGTCCAACCTAACTTTCTTTTTTTGTCCCTCGACTAAAGAACTCCCTAAGGAACACATGGTGATATAGGATCCAGGTCCCCATTCACATTGGGTTTTACAATTACCTCACCATGTGTCTCTATACTTCCATTCCATCTCGGGTCCAATCTCTAAGACCATAGAGTAAGATATCTCCCTATGTCCTTTATTAAAGGTTTAAAGACAACATTTCTTGTACTGCGTGTAGCTTGATACCCATCCTAATGGGGTATGTAGGAATGTCTTGTCACTTTTCCTTGGCCCCTTCCTAACATTCACCCTCGGTCCCTTGACCTAACAAACATTCCTCAGGGATACAAAAAGTAGTGCACAGTCCTTGTGTCCTCACTCACATCGGGCTTATTTTTACCACATCACATACTCCATTTTAATATCTCCACATCCTTCCTATCATATCATATAACGTTAAACTACACGAGTCTATATGTCCTCAATGCATGACATTAAACTATAGCTCTAGCCTAAACAAATTCTGGATGCACCATAAAATCTATTGGATGCACCAGATCACTCGCCAAAGGGGATTTCCCCTATCAGCATTGGTCTCTGACCATTCCATGTTTATGAACTATGTTTGGATTGATTCTCATATTTATGGGATATGTAGTGATTCCAATGCCTTCCGCTTCAGGCCCAGCTTTAGGGTCATTTACCCTTCAGGCCCCTTGGCCCAGATTACAGTCCATGCATTATGACCTTTAAAAATGTGTAAACTATCCTTACTGTATGACATTAAACTATGTGTCTATCATCTTCCTTGGCTTGACATATAACCACAGAGAACCCATGGTCCTCACCAGAGAATTTCTGTTCGAATGTAATTTGGATCCCTGATCTGACTGATGCACCCACCTAATAGGTTTCCACCATGGTGGAGTAATTTCAAGAGTGTTGGACTCCAATCGAACAACCCATCAATTCACCCACCACACTTTGCATTCCCTTTATTCGGATCCTCTTCTTCTTTCACGTATAAAATAACCCCCTAATAGTACGGATGCTTAACATATGGCTCTCCTACTATCATAGGCTAACATTCTAGTAGACTTACGGATAAAATTTTGAGTCAGGCCAGGTGTTTCAAACATGGTTAGTGGTCACCCATCATTTTTTATCCCCAGAGAAAGCAAATGCAATAATAATACTATGTTTTGAATATAGTCAACAATTATACTTTATTGACATGCCAATTCCACTGTGTTTTGAATCTTGGGTATCATGATTCACACCTTCCATTACCCTCTGTTTGGATTGATTCTAACGCCCCTAGAGTTTCCCCGCTCGTGCACTAGAGAACATTGGGAATATGCATCTTCGATTGTTTTGAGACCTTTGTTCTCTAGTCATACCTCTCCCTTTCATCCCAGAAATTCGGTTTTGGTGTTCAATCCCTGGATGCCTGAAGATTGGATGATACTCTTATATTTAGGTGGAATAACGTGGTGGTCATCACTTGATTCTCACATTGGACCTAACCCACGTGATCTTAGGGATTGATCACTTGGAAATCCAAGAATATAATTGGTGAACTGAAAAACAAAATGAATGATGGGACTCATGCTTGTATTTGATATAAAATAATTAAAGAATTAAGGTACATCTGAAGGTTTAAAAGTATTAAAGCACTTGAGGATCAATCCATACCATGGATGGGTTGACCCCTTCAAAAGAGCATTGAAGCTCCACCACCCTCTGGCTTGTGTCGTTGAGGATTTGTTGCTTCATATGATGCTCCTTAGCAGCTTGGGGGAAGAGTTCATTAGGCCCAATATGGGTATACTCCTCGTCGCTTTGGATGATATCCATCTCCTTGGAGGATTTCTTCATCTATTCCTTCGATTCTTACAGCTGGACTTCAGCCATGATATATGTTCTGATTGTACGTTGAGGAAAGTGGAATGCTCATCTGCCTGGACCTATAGCTGTTGAATCTCATTTTCATAATCTTGGATCTTCTAGATGTTCACTAGTTTTCTATATTTCCAACCCACACAAATGACACAATCATATTGCCAAATGTTATCCACCATGATTTCTCAGACGATCATGTGAGGATGGAAGGCATCCACTCCCCTAGCACACAGTTCACATAGCCCGGACCGAAACCTCCCATATGGTCTATCTATTCTGCATGGGGGGGGGGGAGGTCACATTGATTAATCCCTTAATCAGATTCCATGACTGGTGACTGAAGATTTTTCTATCCTTCTTATCAGAGGCTTTCTCGTCCTGATCCGCATGGTCGACATGCTCATATGTGGGAAATTCCCCCATGAACACGTCAGTAGGGTCTGCGTCCGGTGTTTGATTAGGTATGCCAGGACTTGTATTGTCCAATCGATCTTCATCATCACACCCCACCACAATGATCTAAGGATCTATTCTAAAAATGGTCCCACCAGGTATCAAGAGTGTCGTAGCTTGGTCAGTTTGGGTATCTTCCTCCACAATCACTGGCGTCGCCCTAGGAAAGGCACCACTTCGAATTCCAGCAAACCTTTCCTGGGAAGCACATTCCATTTGATGAACTGTGCATACATAAGTCACACAAGCAGTAGTTAATATGATTGAGGGATGACCATTACATATTCTGTGAAAGATACATACAAAGATGAAACAACTGTTCCCTTAACTCAGTTGTTGCTATCAGAACAGTGTTTCACGAACCTCCATATATTGTTTAGAAGTCTAAAGGATCCAAAAGGACCACCCGAGGTGTCAACACCTCCCAACACGATGATCATCTTAGCCATGTGCACATATTCCTAAGTTCTCGCAGTAGAATCTACTATCGGGTGGGAGTGGGTTTTGTAGATGAGTCCCTCCAATACGATTCTAATATTGGTTAATAAGATCTAAAAAAATGAGTGAAGAGGATATCAGGGAAGTGACCTATGGTTTTACCTTGAAAGCCTCTGCAAACTCTCCATGTTCTGAGTCTGATCCACCAACCTGAACCTCCTCTATAGGGATCCCTTCACTAGCCTCTTCTCCCCCTGATGACTCTTCTGAATCATTCGGAAGGGGGAAGAACTCCCTCAATTTAGTAGCCGAAAAATGTGGATGGTAAATTTGATCTAGAAATAATTTTACCTGATCTGTCATCAAGCGCAAACTACCCTGGGAATACACAAAATCCTCAATCTCGGCCAGGTATTTCTCGCCATCTTCTAGGGATACTAAAAATTCCACCGTAACAGAACTGATTCTTGACATATCCATCCCGAGTTGGTTCAGGTGTCGCCACATCTCAGATGGATGGACGAATTGACTATTGAATTATAGTGAAACGAGTCTTTTATATATTACATTTAATTATTTAAACATAATTAATCATCAGAGTACAAGCCAAGGAACATTAAGTCTAGTGTCTTGGAAGACTAGGTACATATAACATAAATAACGGGGCTAAAAAAACTTCCTTATTTAATCTCCATAAAGAGATTATAACTATATTTGAGCCCTTACATCCGCATATGGTATCCTGGGGAACACATGAACAAAGTAATGGGCTAAAAAACCCAGTAAGGGATGGAATATAATGATACATCTCAAGCACATGAGTTAGGAGGCATGACATAATGATATCCAAAGCATGAAACATATAAAATCATTTAATATAAGCATGGGATCATATAAACATGGAATCATATAAATGTGGCAGAATCAAAAATCATATATTTAGTATGGGTCAAGGTTAACCGCTAATCCTGTTTCCCAATTTAGTACGGGTCAAGGCTAACCACCAATCCCATTTCACATCGCATCTAATGAGACTTATCCATACCCAATGAATTGGAGAACTATATGGGCACACCCATCTCAATATTTTAAGGAATATTATATTAACATAATAATTATTACAACATATACAATCGTACATAATCAACCATACACAAGCATATGGGTACCTATGGAAATAATTGGGTACCAAAATCATGACATAAATTATAACCAATGGGTGTATCATGAAAGTATCCATGTAAGGAAAGAATTAGGAAATACATGGATGTTCATAGGGTAAAATAGGCGTATAACATGGTATGTGGGGTCAAACATAAGTGAAAAAATATGAGAAATGTATTTTAGACAAATTAGCATTAAAACATTTCTGTGCGGTTTTAAAGAAAATACTATAGAACTTTTAAAATAGTAAAGAAGTCATTATTTTATATAAAACCAGAATTTAACCAAGAAGGTTTTCATAATAAAAATACAAAATTTTTAAAGATAATGGTGTCTTAAAATAGAATATAGAGTGCACATGAAGTTGGTTAAAAGTTTGGGAAGTTCCTTTAAAACGAGTGTGCTTATTGGGAAGTATCGAAGAGAGATTCACTTAAAATAAAGTATATCCCCGGAAGATAATGAGAGATGGATTGTGGAACATGATTATAGATAATATAAACATAATATTGAAGTTATAGACAAAATAAAAGAAAGCATCATCTTGGTAAAAATAATGATAGAGCAACCCGAAAGAATAAAGGAAGTTCGGGTAGAATTCATCATGGTTTATCAGCTTGGTATCGGGTGTAACTAAGAGGGATTGATGAGAGAGATAATGGGTTTCTCATAACTTATAAAACAATAGGTAATTATGTGGAAGGTGGATAAATGTACCCCATCACTTGGTATTACACGAAAAAGTCATAGCATAGAGAACAATCTGGATTAAGTGTAAAAAGGGGAGAATACCTTACCTTAAATCTGTTGGTGTTCTCCACGTATTATTAATGACCTGAATAAAAAAATTAGCATTATTAATTAATAATTCCAGGACCTCTTGTATATTCAATTTATTTTTTATAACCATTTTTAGTTCATCAAAGACCTTTTTTCTTAGTTACAAGGATCAATTTTATTGTTTGGGCTCGTTTGTTTACTTGGCTTTAAAAGACCAGGTCACTTATATTCAACTTTGGATTAAATGAAAGATTAAAGTGGTTGTCCAGAATTGAAGTTATATTATTTAGTTCAAATCCAGGAGATTACATGGTTTTAATTTTAATTAAGTTACTTAGAGGATGTCAAGTTATTACATATATAACCATAGTGATAACCGTTTTTGTTAATCGTTGGATTTGATTACAAAGAATGTGGTTTTCATTATAACATAATTATATTTGTAACAAATTATTAAAAAACAAAAAATATGATATATTACGTATATAATAATCTTGTTAAACCATAACAAAAATGGTTTCATGGCCAGAATTAAGGATAATAGTAGAAATTGATAAACTGTTGTCATTGAATGTGCTAAATTAGCACATCTCAAACGGTGCTTTCATTTCTTTCAAATAAAAGTGTGGGGAAAGGAGAAAAGATAATGTAATATACCAATAGCATGAAGACATTACAGTAAATTTATGTTACTAGATTTATCATACTATTATGATGATTGGATGTGAGGAAAGAAATAAAAAAAAGAACTTAAAAGAAAAGAAGAAATTTGGAAGAGGAATTTAACTCTTGAGACTTCCTCCTTTGAGAACCTCTTAAGGGGAGAGGTTTTGGAATTTAGGAAAGGATGAGAGCTTTTAGACGTGGGGGAGGACCTTGGGGAGAGATTTGGGCTTAATTATGGCAAGGCACAAGGATTGAGAGGAGTAGAGAGAAGAGGGAGTGACAGGGGGTTTTATAGTGGAGGAGAGGAGGGATTTCATAATATTATAATCGTTAATTTATTATTTCATCCCAAGACAAGGAATATTAAGTATTACATGACCAATAATAGTGATTTTATCATGTGATCCAAAGTCAAGTTGGATTACATCAGAAGAACATAATCGATGACCCAATTAATCCATTATTTAGCATTTATTGGGAATTATCGGATTCTACTATTCACTAATAATTCAAGTATTTCAGAAAAATCCCAAAAACTCACCCTAACCATTTTTCGACTTGTAGAATCCAAAAATGTAGTCCATTTTTTAAAAATAATTTTCTTAAATATGAATTTTTTAATATTTATTTAAAATAATATTTTATTAACAAAACCGTTTTTAAAAAATTCATTAACTTATCCTAAAATACAGGTATATCATACATCCAACTTGAATATTATTATTATAACACCATAGGTGAGGTTAAAATTCATTGGGGGTATATCACTATTCATAAGGGTATGTTACTATTCATAAGGGTAGGTTCCTACTCACCAAAAATTATGTTTTCCTTATCGGACTCCAAATAACTTACTGATTACAACCGTGTATGCCAGTTTTTTGAAATTCCAAACATAGAAGTGAAAAAATAACATTTAAAGGTCACATATCACTTATTGTTTCATTATTATGTGATTTTATGGCATATTTATAAGAATGGAATTTCCATTAAAAGCATTGGGTCATTGAATTACATCTCAGATGTCCTAAGCATCTGGGAAGATGGTTTTCTCCATCATGCATATGCGACGCAACCGCTTCCCCAGATCCTAGGTGGATATCCTGCAGAATCCCCTTGGTGTCCACTCCACTGGATGACTCTACTCTTATGGGACAACCAGGTCTGTTTTTTCTGCTATATCTACTGCCGCTACCTCCCTTTTGACTGATGTGGGCCTCGCCACCACCGTAGTCCGGCCACCATGAGATTTCCTCTCCGCCTTCCGGCCCCGACCATGGGGTTGGGAAGGCACCCTGTCACATGCATGAATGGTAGGCTTCTATTCATCTCCCATGAGTAGGCCACCTCCCAACTCTTGGCATACCCCTTCACGAGCCTGAAGATGGTTGTGGGGGGAGGAATCTCATTTTGCATCTTCCCATCCTCCGGTGTGAACATTATCCACAACTATTTCATCACACACTAGTGCTTCTCATGGATCACCCCTAAGTAGACCTATGGGGTGAACCACTACAAACACTAAAACTTCCTAGCCAAACTGTGTGGGGTGTGTTGTTCGCAGAGAGACTCGCGGTCATCCCATGCCACTAGGACTCCACCCCGAAAGTATATGAAGTAGGACAGATTCTATTCCATTCCCAAGTCGTCATCAGTGAAAGTACATGTTGAGCACGTGAATGGGTGGAAGTTGTACTTGTCCGCCTTCCTGACCCGGTACGACACCAGCAACAGGGTTATATTAGTCGAAAAGCTCCGCACCGCAATCAGAATGGCTGGTATAAAATTCAATCCTAGACGAGAGATAAGGATTGGGAATTCGTAGATACCCTTGACGTGTGCTACTATCCACCCATACAGATGGTTAAATGGCCCTCATATCCTTTGTGTCTTTTTCCCTTGCTGATGTGCCATAGAATCTTATACAACATGGTGAGGATCGGGATCATGAGGTTTACTCGTACCCCTGTGGTCAAAATGGATTCCATGATTAATGGGCTTCGTCACATGCCCATGTTCATGTCTCTCACAAATACGATCCAACTGCAGATAAGCACCGCTATGAATGCAGCCAACCTAACTTCTGGTTGTTGCACGTTACTGACACTGAATCTCCATGTTTTCCACAGGATTTCCTCCATGATTTACCAGTATGAGTGCTCCTTTACTCATTGAGACCCCTTCAGGCAATTTTGAGGCTTCATAGAGAACTACCTACCTTTTGGGAAGTTTATGATCTTCTTGAACAATCGTCTGAAATGGACCTACCTCAATAACTGTTTTTCCTCCACTGACACCACGTCAATCAATGCCCTTGCCAACGACGAAATTTTCTCCAGGTCCTCCCATGTTCTCATAATGGGGAGGAACTCATCATACATATCCCCCAGTATTTAGACCACCTGAGATATGATACAGGCCACATACAGTAAATCCGAACTCTCCATGGTGCAAATGGAAGGCGATGGTTGTAACACCTGAGATTTTATGAGAAATATTTTGTTTTTATGTATTGTGTTATATGCAACACCAAAGTAATCTTTCACTACAAACAACACTATCTTGGCTTGCATTGCATGAAAGAGCAACCTTCCTCGATATCTTGCATTGCACAAAATTCTGACTTTCACTAAACAATGATATGTTATTAAAATATTATATAAACTAGCCGTTATGAATAGTAATACCCAATTTTTGAAATTTTATAAATTTTATCTTTCAAGATGGACTTCATTTTTGGATTTAGAATATCGAAATTAGCCTAGGGTGAATTTTTGGTATTTTTCTGAAAACTTTCAATTTTTGATGAATAGTGAAAACACTAGGTTACTATTTAAAAACTGACTTTTTATTTTAATAAGTATTAATTTTATTTAAATTTAATTTAGGTCAATATTGATACTAAATACCAATATAAGTTAAATTTTATTCAATGGAGTCGTTTAATAATAATTTTTGATTTATAAAAATTTTATTGAACTTTTCACTGTCTTTTACACACCACCTAGGAGAATTTACAAATTTACATAAAACATAATTTTACCGCTTCTGTGAGTGGAATTTTGAAAATCCGAGAGACACAGTTAATATCAAGGAGTAAAATGTGGTTCAATAAGATAAAAATAATTTTTGGTGAATAGTATCTTTTTACTTTTTTACCACGTTTAAAAGTAAATAGGGTAATTAAGGGTAAAAATATTATTATTATTACCCTAACACATGTCCTAATTCTATTGGATAAGTTTAATTCGTCAAAAACAACCGTAGGAATAAAATTTGACCATTTAAGTCCACTTGAATTATATTACGACATTTATTATTATTTTATTTAAAGAAGAGTTAAAACAGTTAAAATCAAAGTTTAATAACAAAAACATTTTTAATATAGGGTTATACATAAGATAATTTTGACTATAAATATTCATTATAATGAAAAAAAATATTTCCTACATAATGGTGTATTATTTATAATTTTTAGACATTAAATAATTTAATTTATTTATGACACAATGATGATGCAATAATTACCTTATTAATGAAATATTAACATAATTGATATTATGAATACCCAAATAAATGTAATTTGAGACTTATTATGAATTAAAATAATCTTATAGGTTACTATGACATGTTAGTATTTATTTAATTAACTTTTTTTGAACTAATCATGCTGTTATGATTTTCACAAATATCAAGTACCAAATAGTGTCAAAATTGACATAAAATAGTTTTTAAATCAAATATTATATTATTAATTATTATTTTATTTCTAAAAATATAAGGTTCAGACAAATGACTTAGATAAGGTTATATATATTAATAATGAACCACTTGGGTTTAATTTGTCTTGTAATTGTATGTTTATTAACCATATAGTGTAAGAAAACAAGAAGACACGGTAAAAGTAAACTTATTTAACTAAAAGTTAAATCTAAATGATAAGGTTAAAATAGTAACATAAACTTATATAAAACCTATTGGTTGAGAGTATTTCGACCCTGCCTCACATTAGCTTCTAAATAAATCAATTTGGTGCTATTATAAACCAAATATGACATTATTATAAAATAATATTTTAAGTTTTTTATATGGTTCCCCTCTCATCCCTTATAAAAGGGCACCTACTCCCTCTAATTTTTACACAATTTTGAGCCTTAATGCTCAGACAACCCCTGACCATTTTTCTTCTCAACTTCCGTAGAAAAATTCTATAGGTGCTGGTATTCTTCAATGACCAATTTTAGTGCCCTAAGACGAGGTTTCAAAGAGGCATGTCGAAGAAGAGGTGATATCCATTATCGATTATTTCAAATTTATTTCATCTTATACTTACTCTTATTTAGTTGTTTCGTTATGAAATAATAACATCATTATCACTCATATAATGATATGTAATTATAAATAAGAAACAACCCTATTTCACCTTCTATGCATCCTATGGAAAACAAAATCACCGCGCGTGCGTACATACGGAATATCGTCTCCACGCCATGGTGTAATCTGTATTCCACCACCACCTTACGTGGATGGAAATAATTGTGTAAATAATAACTATATATGATTATTGTAATGTCATATTGATTCTTAAATAGTATACATACATTTCAATACAATTCCATGATCATGGGAACGATATCATCGCTCATGCGTACGTACGACCTACCGTCTCCACGATGTGATGCGACTCGTTCTACATGATATTCATTGAATAATGATTATATAAATGAATTTACTGAATAAATTTGATATATATTACACTAATACCATTCTGGAAATGAGGTATCTATATCCTAAAAATAAAAATAATAATTTATTCGACAAAACATGCAAAGAACATAACGCAATGAACACCCGAATAACAAGTAGCAATGAAATATTGCAAATAAGAAGATAAGAATATGACCACATATGATATCATAAAAATGATTGTGATTCTGTAATAAGTCAATGGAATTATTTAAATCATTATACAGGAGTTTCAGATACGTACGAAGAAAAATCGGACCTAAGGTAAGGGAAAATCTCACAATCTCATTTTCATCCGAGATTGTTTATACTTCAGAATTTTCTAGGGAATATTTATCATACACATCCATGTTTCCTCAATATGTAATACTATTTTTATCCTCCTGAAATTTTTTAAATCAAATTTTACCCATTGGTGAGTTTTTTGTAAAAGATATGAAAAGAATCTTTTGTCGTTTTTAGTACGAGGAAATTTTTGACTTTTCCGGCCAAAGTACAAGAAAAATGTTTTTTTAATATATATGGAATGAATGGATTTTTATGATTTCATAGAACATTATATCCATGAAGCATCCTTTAAAAGTTTTCATGTTTATTTTCAATCAACTTCTTTTATTTTAAAATATTATGACATGTTAAAAAAGGAAAAATGTTTTTGATGTAGAAAGGATATTTTCCTCAAGAATGGAGTTCAACCGTTTTTTCAAAATTATTTTACATCTAAGATATTATAGGGTTCTGTTTATATCCCTATTTTTACATTGAATTGATTATTTTATGATGGAATTATTTTTATGATGACCTTTTATCTTATATGGATTATGTTATGATGACATGATGCTTAAGAATCCCATTTTTATTATGTGGGTTATGCTGTGATGTATGATTTATGATATTATGGCACACATAATAATGGTTTTATTATGAGATTGGTGGGACCTATATCTCACTCCAATGAAATGGGTATGTATTTTTATCTAATGTGATAGACATGGCTAGAACATCATGTTAATCTGCTTCAGTGATACTGGACTGGAACAAGGAGTGAACTCGGTTTAGTAATGAACTTTGTCCACTATGATGGTCTTGGAAATTAGCCTTAACTAATATGAAATGATTTTCTATGATTATGTGTGTATTCCACATAGTTTCATGTTTTATGTTATGCTGATTGGGATTAAATTTCACTACTTTGATTTATCCCATGTTATTATATTATGATCTCTTTTGCAGGTTAAGATTTTCAAAATGTTATGTTCATATGAATATGATATGATTGATATTTCTTTTGTTTACCCTGACTAAGCATTTGAGCTCACCCTTTTGTATATTTTTTCCCCAGGTCAGGAAGAAGGGTATTAAGTAGGATATTCCAAAAGAGACTCTAGATATGATGAAATAAACGGGAGATAATGTAGATGATTTATTAACCAGTTGAATATGTTTCCCAGTTTCTAAAGACATTATACCTATACATTCCTATCATGGTCTTGTTATATGTTGTAATAATTATGATTCAATTCTGAAGTAATAACCATGTATGTAAAGTACGGGTCGTTATAGCTGGTATCAGAGGAAAGATATAGTCAACCTTTGTAAACTAGGATGTGAAGCCCTTTGTAAGAACCCTAAGGATAAGTCTAAGCATAGATCACAATCTTACTGTTTTGAAAATGTCCACGAATAACCTATGATAAGACCTTAAGTGTGAAATTTTATTCTTTATTATGTGGTTTTACTATTATTATTAGTGTTTATCACACTATTCATATTGGATTTAGTCAATGGCTAGAACCTGAAGGAACTGTGTTAATGCTGAATGCGATGGGAAATGCAATGATTGTCCCCCTGAGAAACCAACCGTTATGGGAGCTGGAATGAAAAATTTTATAGATATGCTCACTCAAATTTCTCAAGCAATGAATCATACAGGACTTCCAAACGATCAAATGAAGGAGCAACATTATGTTGAGTCCATCATGAGGTAGCATCCACCCTCATTCAGCGGGTCTACTGGTTCATTAGTTGACGAACAGTGGATCAGTACTACTGAAAAGATATTTTCAGTTCTTCAATATTCTGAACATGATAAAGTCATCTTAGCAGTATATCGTTTGGAAGGTGTAGCTAATCAATGGTGGAATCTTATTAATAATATGAGGCATAGGGATGAAATTGAGTCCATGGAATGGGACGAGTTCAAGAACATATTTTTCAATAAGTAATTCCCTCGTATTCTTAGAACAATGATGGATAAAGAGTTTCATGAACTAAAGAAAACGGATGATGAATTGGTTGATACCTCTGAAGAAAATTTTTCAAGACTTTCAAGGTACACTTCTAGGTTTATTATCCATCTTAAGAGTAAGATCGATCGATTCTTTAGTGGATTAAAACCAAGTCTTCGATGGGATTTATCCATAAGGGACTTCAATAGCTACGAGGAAATCGTTTGATGTTCTCTCAAGGTTGAGATTGAGATTGGAGCAACCCGTCAGTCATATGCGTTTGATAAGAAGAGGAAAATGGAATTCAATGGAAAATATAAAGTGCACACTGAAAATAGGATGATTTTTCCCTTATGCTCAAAGTGTGAAAATAAACATGGAGGGAGTTGTCTTAAAGGGACACGTAAATGTTTCAAATGTGGAAAATAAGGTCATTGGTCATTTGAATGCCGCAATGATGGGAAGAAGATGTCTAGTGATGCGAAAAAATAAAATGATACACATAGTGCACCTCCTCCACATCAATGTTATAAGTTCAAGGAAATGTGGAATTATGCTAATCAATTCCCTAATCCAAGGGTTGTTGATGATGATCGACATCAATAAACTCTTAAGGCTAAAGACAAATGAAAATCACATGAAATTTCTATCAGTGATGTGGAGTACGATAACGAAGTGGTGAAAGGTAAAATTATCATCCACTCTAAAGTAGAAATTTTTTTATTTGATTCTGGATCCACACACTCTTTTATTTATTAAGAATTTTCTAAGGGTATCGTCATATTACCTCAACAATTAGATATTGAGAATGATGTGACAACCCCTAATGGCCCAACAGTTGCATCAAAAGATTCTAATTCTTCTCAAATTGATGTTAGTGGGAAAGTGCTTCCTACAAATATTGTGATCCATCCTATAGTGGAACTTGATGTGAATAATTTCACGTATTTGATTTCTTTATATGGAGCTCATAACAATTTCCAAATAAGGGAAGTCACATTACATATTCTAGATCAATCTATGATCGTCTATCGATATAAGGATGAAAATAAACTTCCAGTGGAAATTTCTTCCATCTTATGGGCCTTGATTCCTCTAAATGAAGGTTACTTATCTCAAATGGTTGGGGATAAACTCACAATTAAGAATATGCCCATTGTACGGAAATTTGATGATGTCTTTCTAGAGGAATTGCCTAGTCTTCCTCCTAATCATGAATTTCAGTTTTACAATAGAACTCGTACTGGATGCTTTCCCTATTTCAAAGACACCTTATAGAATAGACCCAATTGAGTTATAGGAATTGAAGAAGCAACTCCAAGAGATACTTGATAGGGGATTCATACGCCCTAGTGTGTCACCTTGAGGAGCACCTGTTCTGTATGTTAAGAAGAAAGATGGATCAATGAGACTTTGCATTGATTATCGAGAACTTAACAAGATCACTATCAAGAAAAAATATCCTCTCCCATGCATTGATGAATTATTTGACCAACTATGTAGAGCTCAATAAATTTTCCAAGATTGATCTTCGTTCAGGGTATCATCAATTTTGGGTCAAAAGGGAGGATATATAAAAGAAGGCTTTCTGTACAATGTATGGACACTATGAATTTATAGTGATGCCATTTTATCTTACTAATTCCCCTACTATCTTCATGGATATAATGAATAGCATCATTAGAGACTATCTTGATCAGTTTTTGGTAGTCTTTATAGATGATATTCTTATATATTCAAAGAACAAGGAAGAACGTGAAGATCTCTTGAAAATTGTATTAAAGACCCTAAGAAAGGAGATGCTTTATGAAAAATTTACCAAGTGTGAATTTTGGCTTCAAAAAGTTTCATTTTTGGGTCATATAATCTCAAAAGAGGGGATATCTGTGGATCCATCAAAAACAGAGGTTATCGAAAGATGTTCAAGACCAACAACAGTAACTGAGTTCTGATGTTTTCTTTGTTTGGTTGGATATTACTGATGTTTTGGGAAATATATTTCACTATTATCTAATCCACTCACTAGGTTGACTCGAAAAGTATTTAGGTTCGTTTGGACAGAGGAGTGTGAAGATAATTTCAAAGTGTTAAAATGAAGGTTATCTAGTGCACCTGTGCTCAAACAGTCTTGTATTGGAGAATGGTTTATGATCTATAGTTATGCATCCATGAAGGGATTGGGGTGTGTTCTCATGAAAAATGATATGGTGATAGCTTATGCCTCACGAAAGTTGAAAATCCATGAGCAAAATTACCCAACTCAAGAATTGGAGTTAGCCACAGTAATCTTTGCATTAAAAATATGGAGGCATTATCTTTATGGTGAATGGTGTGATATTTATACTGATCATAAAAGTTTAAGGTATATTTTTACACAAAAGGAGCTGAATATGTGACAAAGAAGATGGTTGGAGTTGATTAAAGACTATGACTGCTCAATTCATTATCACCCTGGGAAAGCAAATAAGGTGGTATATGCATTAAGCTGACCAGGCCATGGGAGATTATCCATGATGAGGATCACAAAAGACCCAGTATTTATGGATTTATAAAGGATGGATCATGGAATTATAATGGAAGGGGAAAAATATTATCTTTCTCAAATGAATGTTCAACCATCTATACATGAGAAGATTATAGAGGCACAAAAAGAAGATGTAGAGTTACAAAAGAAGATGAGAAATGTTCCTAAATTCAACCTTGATTGTGATGAGATAATAAGGTTCAGGAATCAGGTTTGTGTTCCCCCATCCCAGAATTAAAGAAGGAAATACTGGATAAAGCTCATAGTTTGTCATTCTCTATTCCCCCAGGAAGCACAAAGATGTATAGGGACCTGAAGGAGTACTTCTGTTGGGATGGCACGAAAAGGGATGCTGCTGAATATGTCTCTCGATGCTTGGTTTGTCAGCAAGTTAATGCTGAGAGAAAGAAGTCTAAGGGGATGTTACAACCATTACCCATACCAGAATGGAAATGGTAAAACATCAGTATGGACTTTGTCACTGGACTTCCTAAAACATCCAATGGAAATAATTCTATCTCTGTTATAGTTTATCGTCTTATGAATTCGGCACACTTCATTGCTATTAGAGAAGATTTCTCTTTGGATCATCTTGCCAGGATATATGTGAAGGAAGTTGTAAGATTGCATGCAGTACCAATTTCCATTATATCTGATCGGGATCCGAGGTTTACCACAATTTTTTGGTGATGTCTTCAACATACTCTGGATACAGAGTTGAGTTTCAGCATTGTTTATCATCCGCAGACAGACGGTTATTCTGAGAGAACAATTCAAACTCTAGATGATATTTTAAGAGCTTTCTCTATGGATTTCAAAGGTGTTTGGGATCAACACCTACCTTTTGTTGAATTTTCTCATAATAATAGCTTTCACTCAAGTATTCATATGGATCCTTATGAATCTCTCTATGGAAATAAATGCCGAACTCAAACTTGTTGGGATGAAGTTGGGGAAAGAAAGCTATTAGGAACTGATCTTGTTGATGAGATAGAAGAAAAGGTCAGATATATTTAACAACACATAAGAGCAGCTCAGAGTCGACAAAAAAGTTGTGCTGAAAACTGATGAAAAGACCTAGATTTTCAAGTGGGTGATAAATTGTTCTTACGAATATCTCCTTGGAGGAGAGTAATGAGATTTGGAAATAAGGGAATGTTGAGCCCTAGGTATATCAGTCCTTTTGAAATACATGATCGTGTTGGGAAGGTAGATTTCCGATTGGCACTTCCACCGAATCTCTCTTATGTTCATGATGTGTTCCATGTATCTCTACTGAGAAAGTACATACCTGATCCTTCATATGTACTAATCTCAGAAGTTGTACCACTAGAGTATGATATATCTTAAGAAGAAAAACCGATAGAGATTTTGGATCGTAGTGAAAATGTTCTACGGAACAAGACCAATCAATTGGTGAAAGTTATATTGAAGAACCACCAATTACAAGAAGATAAATGGGAACTTGAGGATATGATGAGGGAGAGGTATCCTCATATGTTTGTTACAAAGTGATGAATTTCAAGGGCGAAATTCATTTTAAGGGGGGTAGAATGTAACACCTGATATTTTATGAGAAATATTTTGTTTTTATGTATTATGTTATACACAAAACCAAATTAATCTTACACTATACACAACACTATCTTGGCTTTCATTTCACGAAAGATCAACCTTCCTCGATAGCTTTCATTGTATGCAATACCGAGTTTCACTAAACAACGATATGTTATTAAAATATTATATAAACATGCCATTTTGAATAGTAATACCCAATTTTTGAAAGTTTATAAATTTTATCTTTCAAAATAGGATTCATTTTTGGATTTGGAATATCGAAATTAACCTAGGGTGAATTTTTGGTATTTTTCTGAAAACATTCAATTTTTGATGAATAGTGAAAACAGTAGGTTACTATTTAAAAACTGAATTTTTATTTAAATAATTATTTATTTTATTTAAATTTATTTTAGGTCAAAATTGATACTTAATAACTATATAAGTTAAATTTAATTAATTGGAGTCATTTTATAATAATTTTAGATATATAAAAATTTTATTGAACTTTTCACCGTCTTTTGCCCACCATCTAGGAGAATTTAGAAATTTACATAAAACATAATTTTACCGCTTCTGTGAGTGGAATTCTGAAAATACTAGAGCCACTGTTTTTATCAAGGTGTAAAATGTGGTTCAACAAGATAAAAATAATTTTTGGTGAATAGTAACTTTTTACTTTTTTACCACGGTTAAAAGTAAATAGGGTAATTAAGGGTAAAAATGATATTATTATTACCATAACACATGTAATAATTCTATTGGATAAGTTTAATTCGACCAAAAACAACCACAGGAATAATATATAACCATTTAGGTCCACTTGGATTATATTAGGACATTTAATATTATTTTATTTAATGAAGAGTTAAATTAGTTAGAATCCAAGTTTAATAACTAAAACATTTTTAATTTTGGGTTATACATAAGATAATTTCAACTATAAATATTCATTAGAAAGATAAAATGATTTCATACATAATGGTTCTTTATTTATAATTTTTAGTCATTAAATAATTTAATTTATTTATTACACAATGATGATGAAATAATTACCTTATTAATGAAATATTAACATAATTGATATTATGAATACCCAAATAAATGTAATTTGAGACTTTTTAGGAATTACACTAATATTATAGGTTAATATGACATGTTAGTATTTACTTAATTAAATATTTTCGAACTAATAATTCTGTTATGATATTCAGAAAAATCATGTACCAAATAGTGTCAAATTTGACATAAAATAATTTTTAAAACAAATATTATTTTATTAATTATTATTTTATTCCTAAAAATATAAGGTTAGAACCCATTACTTAAATAAGGTTATATATATTAATAATGAACCACTTGGGGTTATTGTGGGTTTTTATATTATGTTTATTAACCATATAGTGTTAGAAAACAAGAAGACACGAGTAAAAGTAAAATTATTTAACTTAAAGTTAAATCTAAATGAAAAGGCTACAATAGTAACCTAAACTTGTCTAAAACCTATTCATTGAGAGGATTTCGACCCTTCCCCACATTAGCTTCTAAATAAATAAATTTTGAGCTATTATTAACCGAATATTATTTTATTATAAAATAATAGTTTATGTTTTCTCTAAGGTTCCCCTCTCCTCCCTTATAAAAGGGAACCTCCTCCCTCTCCTTTTTACACAACTTTGAGCCTTAAATCTCGGAAAACCCCTTCCCATTTCCCTTATAAACTTCCCTAGAAACATACTATATGTCCTGGTAATCTTTAAAGACCAATTTTAGTGCCCTAAAAGGAGGTTTCAAATAGGCGTGTTGAAGAAGTGGTAATATCCGTTACCGATTCTTTCAAATTTATTTCTTCTGCTACTTCCTCTTCTTTGGTTTTTTAATTATGAAGTAATAACATCAGTATCACTCATATACTGATATGTTATTATAAATATGAAACAACCCTATTTCACCTTCTATCCATCCTACGGAAAATAAAATCACCGTGCGTGCGTACGTACAGAGTACCGTCTCCACGCCGTGGTGTAATCTGTTTTCCACCACCACCTTACTTGGATGGGTATAATGGTGTAAATAATAACTATATATGATTATTGTAAAGTTATATTGATTCTAAAATTTTATACATACACTTCAATACAATTCCACGATCATGGGAATGATATCATCGCTCGTGCGTACGTACGGCCTACCGTCCCCGCGATGTGATGCGACTCATTCTACATAATCTTCATTGAATAATGATTATATAAATGAATTGAATGAATAAATATTATATATATTACAATATTACCATTCTGTAAATGAGATATCTATAAGCTAAAAATAAGAATAAGAATTTATTCGACAAAACATTCATAAGAACATAAAGCAATGGACACCCGCATAACAAGTAGCAATGAAATATTACTAATAAGAAGATAATAATAGGACCATATATGATATCATAACAATTAATATGTTTCAGTAATAAGTAAATGACATTATTTATATCATTATATAGGAGGTTCGAATACGTATGAAGCAAATCGGAAATAAGGTAAAGGAAAATCTCACAATCTCATTTTTATCTGAGATTATTTATACTTCAGAATTTACTGGGGAATATTTATCATCCACTTCCATGTTTACAAAATATGTAATAATATTTCTATCCTCATAAAATTTTGTAAATACAATTTTACCCATTGGTTAGTTTTTAGTAAAATATATGAAAGGAATCATTTGTCATTTTTAGTATGAGGTTCATTTTGACTTTTCAGGCCAAAGTATGAGAAAAATGTTTTTTTAACTTATACTGTATGAATAGATTTTTATGATTTCATAGAACATTATATCCATGAATCTTCCTTTACAATATTTAAAGTTTATTTTTAATCAAATTCTTTTATTTTACAATAGTATGACATGTTAAGAAACGAAAAATGTTTTTGAATTAGAAAGGATATTTTCCTCAAGAATGGAGTTCACGCGTTTTATCAAAATTATTTTCCATAGAAGATAATATAGGGTTCTATTTATATCCCTATTTTTACATTGATTTGATAATGCTATGATGGAATTATTTTTATGATGACCTTTTATCTTATATGGATTATGTTATGATGGCATGATGTTTAAGAATTCCATTTTTATTACATGGGTTATGCTATGATGTATGATTTATGATATTGTGGCACACATAAGAATGGTTTCATTATGAGATGGGTGGGACCTATATATACCTCCAATTAATTGGGTAAGGATTTATATCTCATGAGATAGAAATGGTCGGAATGACATGTTAATCTGGTTCAGTGATATAGGACTGGAACGAGGAGTGAACTCAGTTCAGTAATGGACTTTGTCCGCTATGATGGTCTTGGAAATGCGACTAGACTAATATGAAATGATTTTCAATGATTATGTGTGTATGCCACAAAGTTTCATGTTTTATGTTACGATTATTGGGATTACATTTCACTACTATGACTTATCCCATGTTATGCTATTATGATCTCTTTTGCATGTTAATATTTTCAAAATGTTGTTTTTTTATGAATATGATATGATTGATATTTCTTTTGTTTACCCTGACAGAGAATTTGAGCTCACTCTTTTGTATGTTTTCTTTTCCCTAGGTTAAGAAGAAGGGTATTAAGTAGGACAATCCAAAAGGGACTCTAGATATGATGAAATAAACGGGAGACAATGTAGATGACTTATGAACTAGTTGTTTATGTTACCCAGTTTTTAAAGACACTATACCTATATGGTCCTATCATAGAATTTTTATATGTTGTAATCAGTATGCTTCAATTCTGAAGTAATAACCATGTATGTAATGTACGAGTCATTTTAATGGTCCTTGATGAACATCTTCTCAACAACTATTGAATTAGCTTCTTTGGATAATAGATATGGAATTGAGAGTCCCAAGCTGCCTCATATAGGCCAACTCCCCTCAACTCTTCCCCGAACTCATCGCATGAGGAACCAACCCAGTAGGATCAGGCCCAATCATCCGTAAAATGGTCGCTCTGGAACATATCCAACTCATCAATCCAACCCTTCAGTATGATCCCCAGGGCTGCCATCATAATATTGTGGTACAGAGGGGGAGACGTCTCTGGATGCAATGCTTTCTCGTCAATGTTTTTCACATTGTTATACATGAATTCAGCATTGATAGGTGTGAAGTCTTCCCATGTATAGAAGTCGAATGCTCTGAACCACTGCCACTAGAATAACATGCTACAAAACTAGTAAGTTGGCTCATCCAAAGTCGCTTCTGGAATGACGACGTCTCCACTCAGACCAAATCCGTACAAAAGAATCCTTTTTCAAAGTGGTTAGTCCTTATGACTCTCTGACAACAGCTCTACCAGTGAGTTGAGATCTTAATGGCTTCAAATGAATTCCTTGATGCCCGAGCTATTCGCCAACTCCTCCTTCTAGGCAGCATCTTCAAGGACCCCTAGAAGATTCCGAGTTTTTCGTTCAATTTTTGGAATTTGAACACCCTTTTTCTCATCCAAAAAGCTCATTCGCAGAGATGGATCGTAGAGATCATTCATGGATCTCAGTCCCAACCAATAGTCATAGAGACCTACCCTCATCCTAGAAGACACAAGTCATAGAGCACCCCCTCGAAGAGTCAAAGGACGCGATGTGTCCCACAAAATAGGAAGCCCGATTCACGGAGAGCAATCATGGAGTACGTAGAGCTTCATGAATCGAGAGTGCTAATGCCAAAATGCAGTTGTGAGAAAGGGAAAAAGAGAGGTCAACCTCTACAATTTAAAAGAGATGACCCTTTTTTCTTTGAAGCTCGTCCGTCTGTGGTGATCTTCGTAGTGCTCTATGCCAGCGTGTTACCTCTACGCCTTGCGGACCTCCGTTACGATCTTTCTTCATGATTAACCAAATATTTTTGGAAATTGAACCTCAGATATAGACCCCCCATTTTCTCATCATCTCTATGACTAAGGGTGAGGGGCATTCTTTGGTCCTAAATTTTGATAACAGAAAGGGAAAATGTAAAGTCGTTGGGGCGGCCTCTTGAAGCTTGTTCACAGAGTACCATAGCACCGCAGTCAGTGAAAAGATACATTCTTTTCACACATTCCGTGAATCAAAGATGTGGGAGGATCTGTGATTTGAATGAAGTTTCTGAACCTTCCATGAAGCAAAGAGGTAGGAGGTTCTGCGATCCGATTGATGTTTGTGAAGCCGCCCGATGAAAAGATGTGGGAGGCTCTATGGTTATGATGAAATTGATCGAGAGCCACACACCGCAGAGGGAGCCGGATGGACCATTGCAATCTTGGATAACATGACCGAAGCCTCTGTGAACACTAGGAAGGGAGCTCTACTCTAAGGAGGAGATGATGGTTGGTTTTGTTGTTATTACTAACTTGACAAAACCCACGACCGATCGTGGAGTGCCATGTGGCTTCACACCAACCATCCCCTGCTTTGTGCTACCTCTTACTTATAAATACCAGTCTCCCCTCAAGAACAAATGACAAATACTGCGACCTTTTTCCTTCTCCTCTCTAAAATAATGAAGCACATTAAGCTCTTTGAAAAAATGATCTCTTCATGGTACATGAGCATCATGATGTAATTTTGCCTAGGCTTGAATTCAACCCCTCTTCAAAATGGGATACCCTTCGCGGAGCCCATGGGCCATCACTAAGAAAGGGGATCCCCAAGGGAACTCGAGTCATTGAAAAGCACTTATGCTTCAAGAACTACACTTTATGCACACGTACACCCTATTCAAAGGTTGAGTCACTATGCTTCGTGAAGCACATTTCATTGCAGTGCTACGCCTCACAGGGCACCTTTGCTTCATAAATGCCTACTCCGAAAAGCCTTTCCAATTCGTGAAGCACACTCCATATGCACCTATCACCTATTCCTAGGCTAGTCGACCCAAATTTGTGAAGCATACCCCTTCTCAAAGCTCCTCCACTACATGGAACACTAGATATTCACAAGATCCCTTCCTGTGAACCCCTTGGCTATGATATTGCCTTTTTCATGTGACCATCCAGTTTCATAAAAAGTGATTTCAAGGTCCCTTGGGTGGTGATCCATGTTGCATTACAAAGCCTTAGGATTCATTGGATAGGTCGGCTAACAACTATTTCTTCTTCACATACACACCCAAATGTGGACCCCTCAATTAATTATTCATCGACACCCACTAACAATGGCATTGTTGATGCCTTCCCTTCCCCAAGGCCGGGTGAGTATAAGTTATGTAAGTCTTATGGGTGAGGAGTGATCCCGCCTCGTCTGAGCGGCATGATATTAAACTGCCAAACATCATCATCCTCAACAAATGTCGTTAAATGGTGACCTCAAACTACACACTCTACGTGGGGCACCTCGTCTCGGACATTCTCTATGCCTTCTCATCTCCACATGAGGGAGATCTTCCTCACATGGAATGAGAAGCTCTTTGATGGAGCGATGCCTGTCTACAGACAATGGAATCCACCTTGGTGTAATCCCCTAGCCTTTCTTGTGGGATTCAGTATCCCTACTCCCCCTCCTCTCTTCTATGCCAATGACCAAAGGAGAGATGGGCACCAGGACCTTCGTCATCCCATCCCTCTCCCATTGGTCTTTATTTCCACACATGCATCCATCATAGAGTAAGTCCCAATATCCATCTTTCGAGGATTCTAACCATGCATAAGCTGATGTTTTCTCTTTGGTACGCTGACCATGTGTAAGCCCTCCTCCACTTATCACAGAAGCACATTTTGCGGCATGATCATCATGTCTTTGATTACTCTTGTTTCTCACACCATGCTTGAATCATGTGGTCTTAGAATAAACATCAACCATGATATCCTCTTGAGGCCACCATAGAGTGTAAGCCCCAACAACCATTAAAAACTAAATGGACTTTGGTCCTTGCCATGAAAATGTACACAAGAAGCCTCCCTAAGGTTCAAACCCAACAACCATTGGTCCAAACCCCCTTCACATTAGTTCACCACCACCCATTCTGAACAATGTGGACATTTATCCCTATCCCCTATGCAACGTATGAAGGAATCCTCCATAAGGTTCACGCCCAACACCAATTGTTCTTGACCCCTTCACATAAATTCACCCACACCCATCCTGAAGTACATATACATTGATCCTTGTCTCCCAGGAAAGGTATGTTGGAAGACTCCCTGACGTTAAATCCCAACAACTATTGGTAACGACCCCATCACATCAGTTCACAAAAACACTTCTGAACTATGTAAAATTTCATCCTTCCCAAGGAAATGTATATAGTAATCGACCCATAGGTAAAAGCCCAACACCGAATTGTTCTGACCCCCCTTCACAATGGTTTACCTTCATCCCGCATGACATTAAACCATATACCATTTTTTTCCCCGCAAGACATTAAACTGAACCCATTTGAACTACACCGACTTTGATCCTTGTCTCCTTGGAAAGGTACATAAGAAAAATCCTTGAGTTCCATCCCCAATCAACGTCAATCCATTGTATCCCAATCAGTGGGATGCCTTTTTACCCCAATCGACGGTAAGTTTTTGTGTTCCTAAATAAATGGTATTCCGCTGTTATTCTCGAATCGATGGTAAGATGTTGAAATCCTCATCCAACATTAAACGGTTGTCATCCATTTCATTGGGATCCATATCTATGGTCCATCCTAGTGGTGTCAGACTATCCTTGGGATACTAACCATGCATACGCACCCGTATATCATCGGGTCGTTGACCTATACCCACACCCCAATTTTATTTCGCAATCATGAAATACGTGGACTTTGATCTTTTCCAAGACAAGGTAGATATAAATATTTCATACGGCTCATACTCATCGCCTATGTCCCTTCATGATCCATTTCCCTCGAGCCTAGGTGTTTCGGGAAGGTCATGGCCCATCCTGGGGGTTCCACTTCTTCCAGGTCTCATCTATATTCCCATTCTCACAGGTCGCCTCCACAAGTATCCCATCACCCTACATAACTACGTGGACTTTGATTTCCTGCCACGAGGATATGTAGGATGTCTTTTTGAGGCTCAATCCCAACATCACCTCCTTCATCGCGTTGGATAAATCTCATTCCCCCACCACTTAATTCAAATATCAATCATCCATCGGGTTTATTACCTGGGCTACCATATTCCGATGAAATCATGTCACCCACTTTCTCACAGCACCTAGCAATAAGAGGGTAACTAATCATGTGTTAGCCCCAACATCAGCAATCTTTCCAAGAGTTTCACCCACCTAATCCACTCTAGTTAGTGTTTTGATATGTCTGATCTATATCCTCTAGATGTAAAACCTGTGACATACCCTGTGTTAGACATGGGAAGCTGAGGAAAAGCCCCAAGATATGCCTATGGAGTATAATTCACCCCATTCAACGTGAGATGCCTCAGGCTTCCATGCCCGCGAGAAGCCCTATCATAAGGGGAAGAAACCCAAATGCGCAAGTGTTATAGATTCCAGACAAGCTACTGTTGTCCAATGTGACTACTCCTCCAACAGAAGGTTGCTTCCTTGACTGGACCCCTTGGATTGTCCTGACCGATGTAGTGTAATTCACTAGCATCTGTGAAGACATGGAATTGGGAAGAGTTTCATGGAAAATATCTTAATCTATAAGGGAGACGTGAACTAGGTATCAAATTTTGAGGAGGAATCCACAGAAGGAGAGATTGACATCCCATCATCTAGTTTAGATCAAGGTGCAAACGTCCCTAAACAAGTGACAGATGTCGTCTGCCTTTGGAAAGAGGGAATGCAGGGAAATAGTAGTGCATCCTCTGAATAACGGATAGATATACACTCCCCCAAAAAAGTGTTAGAAATAAACAAGTTCCTTTAGTCATTTCATCTGAATTAATAGTATGAAAAGGAAGAAACCTCACAATACAAGATCAAAGGAATGATACCAATTTCTGAAAAAAAAATGCCAACTTATACATACTCTAAGATAAAATCAAATAAATACCCACCATCAAAGTTAAAAGATATCTACAATAAATAAAGATATAATAATAAATCTTTCATTAATATCCATGAAAATAAAACCACGAGGAGAATAAGGGAATCTTCACATAAGAAACACAATAATTACATCAATAAAATTAATTTCATGGGATTGAATAATATTATAGGATACCCTATATAAATACAATGTTTGTAACCACTTACAAAGACCTAATAATATAATATTCCATGATAATCACCCATAATGAACTTTATAATTTGTCTAGTAAATATTAATTTAACATCAAATAAAGAGAACCACTTAGAGAACCCAAGAGTCCTAAAAGGACACCAAAGATCAGTCTATGGTCATACAATGTTAAGGGAAATCATAATAAACAATGGAAGGAACATAATATAAAACAAAAAATATATAGTATTCACAACAACATAATGGGCCATCATCACAATATGGTGTATCTTATTCAACCATGACATGTTTTCTGTGACCTTCAAAACACATATATCTGCATTTTTTGACCTATTATTTTTACACCTAACAAGTGTACCTTAGACGAATACCCTGGAATATAATAAATTAACCAAGCCATTTTACCTTATATATCAAATAAGATCATCATACGTCGTGGTATACCCTCTCGTAACAACACCATTTCCACCCCATCATTACATGCCTTCATAACATGACCATGGAAAAGTGTACTATAGGACACAACATTATTCATCACGGCTCAAGGAATGATCTATTCCTTTTTCGATGTGAATGATATCGATATCCTTAAATCTCATTAAAGAGCATGACCATCTAAATAAAGTACACTATAACGAAACTCATATAACATGACATGACCCTCTTTTCAAAATGATTAGTGTAGGATCATTTTCCTAAAAAACATCAAATAATTATTTATATTAATGAATCATAATTCCCTTTATATAATTCCATGCGTTTACATTATGTGTGTTTTTCTTTATAGTAGAATTTAATATATTAAATTAGTAAATAATTTCTATTTTCAAAATTAGGTGATTATGAACTTGATAACATTCAAGAAATTATCGAGAAGTCACCTCAAATATTTATTAAAAAAAAGATGTTGAAGCATCTAATGTAGTTAAAGTGACAACTATCATCTAGAGGATTATAAATAATTTTTTACATGTTCAATACAATCATAAAATATAGTTAAGAGACCACGGACTAAATGATTAGATACTAAATTTATTATTGATTAACTGACTTTCTAGAGATTTCCAGCAACTCAATATTAAAAATCATTTAATTTTTTATTTTAAGTGTGTTATAAACCATCCAAAATTATTATATTTAATTGTAAAATAACATATTTTTTTAATCATTATTATTATGATATTATGAGATCAATAGCATTTCAAGGATATTAACACATACTGAAAATTTTCTAATAAAAGAAGTTCCAAGGATAAGAACATATTCTTCTAATATGAAATGATAAAATAAGGCACAGGGCATGAAATTCATGTTCATTATTTTGAAATATATTTAGAGTAATACATTGATCTTTAAATAATAAAATCAGATATGTTTCCATTCTATAACCTAGTGATTATGTATTATAGATTGATCCTCTCACTCTATTGGGTTAAAAAAATGAGGTTTTGAGAATAAGAACTTAATTAATTCCTTTAATAAAATTAGAGACCTAAAATATAAAATTAGAAACAATATTGTTTTGTTATGTTATATTTTCATTATTATTCTACCTATTCTATATATTTTTTCCTCTATTTAAGTTATATATTCTAAATTGTTTTATTCTACAATATTTTTTATTACTCATATTAAGATCACACTGTTATGTATCTATTCATCAATTTGGTCTAAGAAGAAAATTTTAATAAGATTAATGAAAAATATAATTAACACCCTATTAAAACTTATATAATTGTAAAATAGTTAAAATCATCCATAGACACAATATAAGGATCTTTCCAATTTTCCCATAAACTCACAGTTTCTAATATTAAAGACAATACATCACTATGGGATCAATATCATGGAATTTTTTCTATTAAAAACCATAAAAATAATATATTCATCCCATAACCACTTCAAAAAAAATTCATTTACAACCTATAATAGTAGAAAAATTGAAATTAATATATCAGGAAAACTAATATAGATATATTATATCAACCACAAATGATTAATATCTTAATGACTGAAAATTAGCCTTGTCAATATGTAAAATATTAAACACTATCCTCATGGGTGATATCGCTCAATAAGGACTAACACACAACTGTGACACTATTTTATCACAGGGATAACCTATAGTTAGGTTAATCACCCACAAAACACACCCTATCAAACAAAATAAGAGTAACACCACAATAATAACCCTTATTTAAAAAGATAACCCAAAAAACACAAAACATGATTATAGTTACATATATTAATATAATATTACTACAAAAATTTCAACACAATGGAAGAAATTTAAGACATCATCAGCCTCCAAAACTCATTACTCAACCTCTCACTAAACTCTATTTATCATTTTTAATTTAATAATTATTTAAACTTATTAAAGAACCATAACCATTTACATATACCACTATTTTCAAGTTCATAACTTTATACACACCTCAAAACCCAAACATAAAATGGTTAAATTTTTTTTTTAAAATAATTTGAACAATTTAGAAAAAAAGAAAGACAAATTTTTTAAAAATAGGAAGGAAGTGAATAATATTATTCTTTTAATACATAAAATAAAAATTTCAATAGACCCTAAAAAGTTAAATATGTACCTATCATGCATTAAAAAACAAAAATCACATTTTGGTTACTCATGAATGAACATAAGTTCGTTTGACCAATACTCATTCGATTTTTTAACGAAAATTAGTAACCCATTGATTATGAAGAAGCATGTTAAACCATGAAACATCCAAATTATCGCCACACCAATGAATTAAAATTGATAAAAACCAACCCTTTGTATAATAAACACATTAAACATATTAAAATAGTGTATGAATCCAAATACAAACACAAAAAATCACCACACTCTTCAGTTTCTCACAATATGAACATTCAACTCAACTTTTCCAACAACTAAATATTTAATTCCACATAACTGTTACTCTATGGATAAAACATTCTCCATAACATATAAATAATCATATAACTCCTCTAATGACTTCATCTACATCGTGAAAATGGATCAGTGAATCTTTTTCCTCAAAAGGACACAAAATATCGTACTCTCTAATATTTTCCAATAGTAATCTATATAAACTAACTAATTAAATCAATAAAATGATTCCCAATGATAAAAAATTATCTCCCCTCTAAAATATATCATTAATACCTTTCATAGGATTATTAAACTTCTTATGGGTAATAAAATCCTTCTTTAAAGACTCAAAAAAAATTCATAATATATCATATCTGAATCACCATGCTTAATAATCCACCATATTTGAGAAAATAATATTAAAAACCAACTATGACTAAAATTCAAAAATTTACATAGAATCTTCGAAAACCAAACGGAAACATCAATATCGACTAATAATTCTTCAAATACACAACTCAATGCACAATTGATAAATTATGGTACATCTTTTCATGAAAACCAAATAAATTTATAAACTATGATTCTTTTTTCTCCTTATCCCACCAAAAGTATCAATGATGAGTTGATAAAATTTCTTCAAATAAATGTGAAAAGGAAATCATGGTTAGTATAGAAACAATAAATCACATCAAGCTTCCCCAAATGAATCAAAATATCTTAGAGAAACACATTCACTTATGAACTATAACACTACTCTTCACTATTAATCCATCCCCAAAAAAATTTCCTACAACTCAAAGCCACATCAATACCTCCAATATAACCAATAAAAAACAATTAACCACAAGTAATATTCAAACATAATTTCTATTACTCAATTTCAATAAAATCATTCAAATTATACCTATATCAATTTTTTAAAGAAATATGAAATAATATTATAAAAAACAATTCAATTCAATTCAATTCATTCTTTATCCTAACTTAAAAATACTTCACAAATCAATTTCATTACATTAAATCTTTTATTTCATAAAATACACTAATGGAAAACCTTTTTATTAGAAACCCCATTTGAAATAAAAATAAAATTATTATGAAAACATATCTTTTAGCTTATGGAATCAAATCATAAATAATGTATATCATTACTTAAAGATATCAAGGAAATATTAATTAACTTGAAGATAATATTCTAAAAATATATCTACTAGTCAATTCATGTAAAAATTTATAAAAAAACATATGTGTGTGATATAACAAAAAATACTCAAATTTATTATTGTTTTATTATTATTGAAAGTCACGTGATTTATTAGTTTTTTATAAACATAATTTTAAAATACATTTAAAATATGAGGAGAAATATGAAAGGATCCAAATCCATTATTCATAGTTATATTTCTTAATAAAAATCTTAATAAAACATTTTTTTGAATTATTTATTAATTTAAAAATATTATAGAATAGGTGGTGAAGTAATGTAAACATATTATGCTCATCATGGCATCGGTAATATCTTTACCAAGATGGTACCCATAATTAATATTTAATAGGATATATTTTTTATATTGACTACATAACAAGTCACCTCATAAATCAAATACATTTTCCAATCCCTAAACATATTATACATGAAAATAAATTTATATTTACAACATAATTATCAAAAATAATAATAGAGGATAATTAATATGTCTAGCTTGTTATATCTTAAAATTTTTATCAATATAGGTTACATAGAGGAAATTGAAATAAAATATTGTAATTTCCCAGCATTATAATTAAAAAAATAATGTTAAGTCTACAATATTCATTACATATATCAAATATTAAGTACATCAACTACTAGATTCTCTCAACACATGGAATATAAGTTATTAGTGGTGGATTACCTAAAACATGGTTCAAAAAATAATTCATTTTTTATATTAAATATCATTTAACATAATAATATATAATTAATCATCTTGTGAGAAAAAAATAAACATATAATCACATTTCTAATACAACTTCTGATAATTTATAAATCATGTAAAATAATATAATTTTTTAGGAATAATACATTAATAATCTATATATCATAGATGTATAAAACCATATTACATAGAGTAAATAAATTTTGAACATATTTATCATTTATTTTGCATCTTCACCACTTATCAAGAATAAAACCTCAAATTATAAAATCAAATGTATTATAACATATGGAAGGAAACATCTCATAATTATTTCATCATGTATTACGAACTAAAAAAATATTAAATTTACACAAAATAACTAGTTAATGAAATTATCCTGATTTTCAAATTTATCACTATAATAATTTTTCTTACAAAGATAATAACTTCAACCAAAAAATTAACAAAACTAATTTCAACATGCTTGATCACAAATTAATATAAAAACACGAACATATTTATTAGCCCAATCCAATTATAAGTATTTATTATCCCCTATTATGTCTCTACCCTTCAAGAAGAATAATATTTTCTTAACATTGTTTGAAAAATATCATAGTTATTATATTGTATTGTTGAGTCCCTCTATATCTTAGTCAATTTATTTGGCATAAATTTAATGTTATGTTCACATGAATCTCATTACCATACAAAACCAATGAACTAATCAATTGATCCTGACTAAAAATCCTAATATAAATCTAAATAAATTATCTAAAACCACCCTATCATAATCTGATCATAATGAAAATCCAATCGAATGGGTGATAAAAATACATGAGACACTCAATTCCAAAATATAATAGGCCCTACGTTGGAAACTAGAACCTATGGTGTAAAATTTCATTAAGGGAGTAATTTATATTATTAAACACATTAAATTAAAAAATAAATTCCAATCAACACAAATTATTATTATAAATAAACAACTCATACAACTAAAAATTTCACTATATGTTTTTGTACTAAATAAATAGAGTAAACATTCACCCTAATATTGCAATGTTTATAATATTATTCATGGACACAAAAGAAATAAGTAATCCTCCTAAAACATTCCCCATTAATCAAATTTATAACCGTATTATTCCATGAACATAATATAATCTTCCAATGTCAGTTAAACATCCTTAATTTACCCTTTTCCCTTATAGTTCCATCACACAATGAAACTGATAAATTAAACAAAATAATACGAAATGGGATGATGGAAACAATATAACTACATAAAAGTACTACTACTCAACATAACCATCCAATCTTTAGGATCTAACAACTTTACTATAAACAAACCACTATGAATCTCTATTCATTTACATCTCCTTCCCTCGAGATAATGCAACCACACACCTTACTAATTTCATCCCAAATGAAAGAATAATGATGTAGAAACCTCTCAATACAATCCCCATGTAATTATATAAACCAACCATCAATAATTTCACACCAACACACAAATAACTAAATATAACACTATTAGCCTACACCACTATAAAAAAAGAACACATCAATAATCCATAATAAAAATATATATATTAAAATCATTTATCATTATCAAAGAAAAATAAATCATATATAAGGTAAAGGAATTTTTGGAAGATAAATGTAATGGATTTTTTCATCATCCCTTTGATTCTAAATGTGTATGGAGGAGTTAAAGCGTAGGATGGAAGGGAATAATTTGTGATGAGATAAAATTATTGCAAGAGGAGGTTGGGGTGAGGTAGGGTTTTTTGTATCATGGATTAGTGTTGGACAAGAAATTTTTAGAGTGAAATTATCCTTGTGGTGTGGAGATTGGGTTTCTAGTGTCTTTGGATTTACCTATTTTAAGACATCTATGATGTTGTGTAATGTGCTACATCGGGTAATTCAGGGTTTGATTGCTTGTATCAAAATTTTTTAGGATAATTTTGGTATATGGGGTTGGTTTCATTTTGGATTTCCAAGGATTGGGTTTTCTATATATTAATTCAAAAGGGTCACTATATTATCTGATATGGTCTATGTTGTGGTTTTATAATGGTCAGGACACATGTATCTATCATTTGGTGAACCCCTTTCAAATTATGTGTGGGTGATTGCACTATGGGAATCATTAATTCCCACATGGTTATTGAATTTTTAAATTTATAACTGGAAATAGACAATCCACAAAAATATAAGGCAGTATAGGAATTGGATGTCTGAGGTCAAACCAAAAGATACATGGTTTGAGAAAATACTAATTAAATAATTAAGATCCAAACTAATTATGATTCATATTAATTGAAACTAAACTACTGGGTATTTAATTGGTGGAGAATTTGAGAGAATAAAATATAAATTAAGTGTTGACAAGCATTGAATCTTTGTTCATGTGTTGAAAGGGTTTGAAATAATTAATTAATAATAATACATTTGTTGGAATCAGGTCCTAGTGTGTCTAATGGTCATGATAAATTCTATCCATAAAAATAATATTGTTTTTAGTGGTCATGTACATAGGATTTCCAATTATGATTGACCCAGAACCTAATTTAATCTCAGGGAAGAGAAAAACCCAATGATATTCGTACAATTCTAAACATTAGAACTCACATTAAACATTAGAATTCAATCAAATCAAGAAATGTTAATTCTAAGTGGTATAAGAGAATTATACCCATTCCCCATCCCAACTCATAATGGTCATGTAAGAAGAATCAATAATGATATATAAATGAAGAATCAATTTGAAATCCTAACATAGATTTCAATACAAAAAAATTACACAAATAATCAATCTGCATTCATCGTGCACCTGATGAGACAAATAAATCACCCCATCATGCTAGCCATTAGAGGTTATAGAAATCAAATAATGAAAAATCTATAGATTAGTAGTGGAATAGGGTTTTTGCAGCACATGCACTATAGGAAAAAGTCATCTATCATCGAGCCTCTCTCTGATATTCCCCCACATGGTATGATAAGGATTCATTTTAAAAATGTTTTGGTCAAACCCATGGCCACAATGAAGATAATTCTTATCTATTATTTCATTTTCTTAAAAAATATACTCGGTGTATAATAGATTTTCAGGTTTTGTAATCCATTTTAGTAGTGGATTTTTAGGATTCACCCTTTTCAGAACATTCATGACATGTATTTGTGTACACAAAGGTTATTTTCCTTTCACATCGTGTAAAAAATTATGAATTCCACTAGAGGCAACCATTATCTGCAAATATAACATAGTGTAATGAGATACATCAAATGTAAATTTCTTACTATAGTTCCACATCTCCACTACATCATCAATTCTTCAGTGTCGCACCACGAGTGAAACAAATCTGCACAATGTGTATATAAGGTTATATTTTCATCTGTTTTCAAAATGGTTGATGTATCCTTCTATACAAGATAAAATAGATCAAATGATTAAAAAATTGAAAAGATTTATTAATTAAATATAGAAATTAATACATTAAATTACAACTAAATATATGCATGAAATACACTAATCAAATACCCCCATAATTTAATATATACTTGTCCTAATCGATGGAATCTCAATATACCACCAATGAATTATTTTTACCTAGGATCAAATTAAATTTCAATAAAATAAATTTATCATATAGTAAAATAAAAAAAATCAATAATCACTTGTATATGATTTTATAAATTCTTTATTTTTCAAAGGAAAAATCCAGTCATGTAATTTTCTTTTCCATTTTTGAAATAACCAATCATTTTCAATCATAAATTTTAATTTTTAATTTAATACTAATTGGAATTCAATGTTAATTTAGCTCAGTTGAATTTTTCCTCTTATTATCAGGGTACAATGGTAAATATAATTCACTATATACATCTAGAAAATATCACTTACCCTTGGATTTTAAGGAATCTATAATATCAACTGTGTAATGATAAAGAGCACCATTAATCATGATGGCTTCACCTTTAAGGTTAAAATTACTATGATGATTTAGGGTAGGTAGTTAAATTATTTAAATCATGAAAAGGTCAAAAAATAAGGACTAAAATTAAAACATTTTGAATGATATCAATAGATAATCTCAATATAAATATCCCTTTACATATGTTCTCTCTCTCTTCCAACCAAACAGATCAATGCAGGTCCATGATATATATAAGCACAATGGATGAATCAACCTCTGTTTCACTCTATATTTCTATATATTTTTAAAAATCTATGCTTAGGAAAAATATGAAATCCACCACCTAACCATATATTATCAAATGATCATCAGTCTAGAAAATAGTGAATTTTTATCCTCAAAAAACGCAAACAATTTTTTTTTCATTTTGTTTTCATTTTATTTTTTTCAATAAAGTTAAAATAATTAATTAAAATAATATATGTCATATCCATTCTCTGTATAATCATAAGAAATCCCAAGTAAAAATATCCCCAAATATATATATCCTAGTACAACCTAGAAGATACCTCTACCATACTAATTCTTTTTAATATCATGAAAAAAAACATTTAAAGGAAGGTTAGAATAGATAAGATAGGATTGTAACATTGATCATTTCCTAAAATCCATTTGATGGATTCTACATGATTAAAATAGATTATTATCAAGTGCATCCATGGATAAAGGGATAATAAAACTATAATGCCTTAATCATTTTAAAATTGATTATTTGAAGTCATTGATTAGATTAGATTTAAAGGATGTTATAGAAGAAAACATACCCAAATTTCATTATAAATATACCAAATAAATAATGGAAAATATTTTCTTAGTTGATGTCTCGAGAATGAGAAAAAAGGGTTTGGATAATCACTCATGTAAATTCATATGAATAAGTATATAAATAAATGAAAATATTAGAAATTCATGGCTGGATAAATCTAAAAAAAATCATTTACCCATATTATCATGCTACACTAAATATTCATTTCTCCAATCCAAAATCACATTCTTTACCATACAAATTATTTCACCCATATTTCTTATTAAATTTTTTTGGAAATGTAATTTAAATTCATTTAAGGGTATTTATTGAATGTTTTTTATTTCACATACTTCAATTGATTAATATAAGAATTATGTTCATGAATGCAGCTAGAAATTAAATTAGTAAAAATATTCAATGTGGGGAATACAATAAAAAACCTATGAATTGGGAATTTTACAACCATTGATGTTTTTTCTTTGATGTTTCCCTCACAAGTTATTCACACAAAAAATTCATGACATATATTGGTTACAGGATGTGTAATTTTTGATTTCACCATGTGAACATGGTTTAATATGTTTAATGGTCCTATATCATCATTTTCTCATTCTTCCTATCACTTTCTTACCATATACACCTTTTATGGTATTGAGAAATACAAAAAACAAGTTAAAGTACAGTTCCTTGAAATACTCTAGAAATATAATGATGTAATTAAAGTTTAAATCCTAATATAAAATTATATCTTAAGAAATAAATAAATCTTAATTACCACATAACAATACAAATCATGTTACCATTCATAAGATTATACTTCTTAATACTTTTTAGCACAACCATACCTAGTTTAAATAATTTGAGTGTGGTATAATTCTAACCATCTAATGTTATCCCAATTTTGACTTTGAAATCCACCCAACATAGCTTAAATTCTCCATGTTGAAATTAGCATGGAACTCAGTGGTTGTGACAACAATTTGAACAATATAAGTATTACAGACAATATCTCTACATTAGTCCAAACACATTAGAAACATTTTTCTCTATTTTTTGGTATCATATGTTTATTTTATTCATTGCATGATTTGGATTCTATATCCACATATTTAACGTGTTCTTTTGTTTTTAATTATTTTTCATTCTCTATAGAGTCAGTATAAGGTGAAGCTGGTTCTCAGTATTCTTCTTACGATACTCCAATATCTAATAATTTTATTATAAATGTTGTAGCATTATCTACCCCTTCATAGTATTCTTTATTTAACTGTGGTCATTGTTTTTCAAGGAATATGTGTTCTATATAAGCACACAAGGTTGCTTTTTTATTGTTTTCTTCAGAACATTCCAAATCCAGGGAATCTAGGTAGTGATCAAAGTCATCTACAGAAGTATAAAATACCAATGTTTCATTTTCCAGGATTATTTTCTCATGATATAAATTTTTGAATTCTAGATCATTTCTAGGGTGTGTTACGATTTAAAATATTGGGTATAGTTATATCTGCTCTTTGGATGACAATTCATCATTTTAACATCATTGAGTAGTTTTTCTATAACATACAAGAGGAATGTGAACCTCTCATTGATCAATAACATTCTTTGTATCCCAACCATCACAACAACAAAAATACATAGTGTGGTTGAAAGTAATAAAAATAAAAATAAAAATCATATGCTAAAATTGGGAAACCATAATTATGAGATGGGAGTTTTTTAAAATTATTATATCAATAAAATCTCCACTCTTATCCCTAGAAATTTCTCCAGCACTTTGATATCCCCATGCACATCATTAATTCCCATAGGGTTACCAAATTTATATATTTATTTCAAGAAACAAATAATCCACAAAATTATAATGTAGTATAGGATTTACAAGTCTGAGTTTGAACCCACAGAGACAAGCATGGAGAAAATAGGAATTAAAGAATGAAGACTGAAACTAATTATGAATTTTAGAAATTGAAAATATACTACTGAACATTTAATTATTAGAAAAAATGGGGGAAGCAAATATGAAATGGGTTCTGGGAAATAACCAATCTAGGTTACTTGGATGAAAAGGTAATAATTAATTAATTAAAAATCATACAGTTGTCACAATCAGGTCATTTATTGTACACTGGTCATGGTAAATTCTCTCCATCCAAAAATATACATTCTTTAGGGCTAGGTATTTCATATTTCAAATTATGGGTAAGACGAAACCTAATTCAAACATAGGTAGGAAACAAAACCAAGGGTTATGATATAAGTCTAAAACCTAGAACTCACCTTAATAAAATAGAATTCAATAAAATTAGAAAATATATATTCTATGAAAAAGAAATAAATTAAACCTATTCCCCAACTGCAATCACAATGTACATGCAAGAAAAATCAAGAAATAGAGAGAAATAAATAATAAATTTAAAATCCAAACTCAAGTTATAATAAAAAATAAAATACCTAATATAACCAATCCATATTCATCATCCAGTCTGTGACATAAAGAAATCACATCCTCATGCTAGACATGAGAAGTTGTAGAAAGGAAATGAAAAAATCTAAAGAGCTGAAAAAACATTTTTTTTAAAAGTAACAAGGAAAAAAACATTATTCCTTCAAGGAGGATAGAGGTGATTCAAACCTAGGGAATCCCCTTGAATCATTATTATAAATTCTAATGGATGTGACCCTAAGCTATCGTGTATGATCATCTGAGTTGTTGCACATCCCATCTTGGCTAGCGAGTATGCCGCAAAGTTAGCCTTCCTACAGATATGATGCACTTTCTGCCAGAGAGGGTCCCCTCCTAACACCTTCTGACAAAGTTAACTAAGCTCCAAGGAACCTCCTTTCATCCCTAAAAAGGCCTCACAAGAACCGCAGAGTTTTACACGAATGCCACACATCAAAACAGTAATATATGCATATGGTAATACCAAAAGGAAGGGCCTTAACTTTTGCACCTAATGAAGAACCCGAACCATAAAAGGCTCTAAAACCTAGAATAACCAAGCCCTGGGAGTCTCGGAGAACACCACCTCCCCTCATCAACCCCCTCCCTCCATAAGGGATCCATCCACATTCAGCTTCAAGCCATCCGCTGGTGGAGTCCATCTAATCCAGCGACCCTCCTTCCTTGGCGGTGTAGGAGGAAGGTTCGACAGAATTCATGCAATTTCTGAAATCTTGTCCTCCTTGAGAAGGGACTTGAGTTCAAAGATCAGATACTTAACCCTCATTTAAAGAAACAAAATCGATCTTCTACTGCCAAACCTTAAATGATTAAAAGCCTCCAATAATTTCCAGCATAATGAAGTGATAATTATTGCCTCCACCCAGCATTCCATGAACCTCCCACCAACTCCGTGAAACCATGTTCATAGGAACTCCTAAAGTGAGTCCTGGCTGTTATTGAATCTTGGATGGGGAGAAAAGAAAGACCATGGGAATCCAGCTCATTTGCTCTGGAAGAAGAGATGAATGGTTGTTTCCGTCTGTGATTTCTCTCAGTAAAAATAGTGTGATGCCATTGAAATTCCACTCTGCTGTACATTTTCATCCATTGGTAGGGCTCTTTTCCTTATGCACCACATGAAGAAATTCATCTTTGTGGAGATCCCCTTACCACAATCCTCGGATTCCCACTCATCGTGAGGTCTCTCCACCTACACAAGTTCCCTGTAGTCTTTAATGTTGAACTTCCCAAAAGGGGACCCTATGAAACAAAATCTATTGACTTCATCATTCATCACAACATCCTCATATCTCATGACCTGTTCGGGAGTGAGAACCGACTGGATGAATCCTTGATGCCCACTAGCTTCTTTGAAGGAGATCTCTGAAAGGGGATAGCTGAGATAATCTAACACCGTCCCGACCCATTTGTCTTTCTAAAAGCTCACATCACCTCTACCCATGATCCACCTAGGTAAGCCAGAGAGTGCCTCAATATAGGAAGCCATACACCTTTCCAGGATCATAGGCCAGAGTCATTTCCCATTGAAACTCCTACTTGCATATGGAAATGTTTTATGAAAAACTCTACCCGTAGGGATTCACCAACAATGATATCCCAATCCAAGTGGCCTTTCATGCCACGAATAACCTCATTGATGTTCTGAAGGCCCACCACTCCCTTAGAAATCGATTTGGATATGCGCTGCTAGGTGGCCCAGTGAAAACGACCCACCTAGTTGGTGTCCCACACAAAAGCGGTAATGATTTTTTCAAGGTTCTAGTAACCCCTTTGGGCGGTTTGAGAAGCGAAAAAATGTGCATTAGAATGGACTTTAATATACTATTAACTTATGTTATTCTCCCACAGAATGATAGAAACCTGTTCTGAAAATTGTTGATTATTCCCACCAACCGATTGGTGATCATCTCAAATTGCGACTTCCAAATGTGTCCATGGGAGAGTGGAACACACAAATAAAAAATCAGCATCGGTTATTGAAGACACCCCAGTATGTCCTGAATTCCCTTGCAACGCCCCCTGAGAATATCTATTTGTGTAGATAATCTATATTTCTTTTCAAAACATGTGACAGCTTCATGAATTTCATTATTGGCAGCCATTATCACCAAAATTCACACATCATGTAATGAGATACATGATATTTAAATTCATTTTTCTAGTTTTATATCTTTGATGGTTTATCAATTATCGGATGTCGCACAACCAAAAAAATATAAGCATCATGAAGTGTCTTTAAGATCATATTTTCATCCCCTTTTTAAATATTGGGTGTATCATTCCATAAAATATAAAACATATAAAATAATTCAAAATTTGAAAAGATTCATAAATTAAATATTTAACTTAATACATTAAATAAAAAAATAAATTCACAAAACACACTAATCAAATACGGCCATGTGTATTTGAGTAACAAGGTATAGGTGTTTCCATACACAACATGCCTACCACATTTCCCTAGCAAGCCCCAAGGTGGCCAACCTTGAGCTTGGACCTGTTAGAAATGGGGTAAAGGGTCCATGAGTAATTATTAAAAGAATATTAGGAATTTCCATATGAGTACTTGAAACTAGAACCTTGGGGTCAGGGCAGTATAGCCTTAACCACACCTCCATAGAAATTCACCCATATTTTGGATCAACGCTCCTCCCATATTCCTGTGATGTTGTGTCATCATTTCCAATGAAGGATACTCCCTCTTTATCTAAAATCACTTCGTTGGTGACCCTTGTATAAGTGGTCTTATCCTTTCCTCCAATATGTGATTTGTGGAGCCCGTTAGTGGATGCGGTCCGTCAGTCACTATGAACACAAACAGTGAGGCCATATCTTCCTCAGTAACATCTCTAGTTACCATATATGGGATCTAATAGTCAGGTGTGGTAGGTTCTTTTATTTCACTAGTGTCTATTTACATGAAGTATTTGGATAGGAATGCATTTATATCTTCTAAATGGGAGATTGTTGATGCTGTGATGAAGAAGTCTTCTCTTGATTTTAGGGTTGTGGAGTCCTTGCGGGTAGCACAAACCAAGCCCCATGGGTTTCCTATTACTAGATTTTGTTCCATTCTGGATGTGATAAAGTATTTATTTATTGGGACAAATATGGATGGGGAATTTTTCAAGGACTCACATCCTGTAATAATCCATCATTAAGGTTTCTCTTCTCATGTTGAGGCTAATCATACAATGCTTTCTCAGAGATTGAAAATGGGAAAAAACTCATTGATTGTGCTCATTACCTTTCCAAAAGGTGAAAAATCATGTAATCTTGAAGATTTGTTTATAAGAACCTATAATTCTTTGGGGGGTTTTCCTATTCTAAATGAGTCTCTCTTGGTCGAGGGTTTTTTCACTGCCTTTTTCTATCAGATGGCATGAAGCTTCGTGCGTGGAGCATTGGTTCACTGTTATTGGAACTTGGTTGGATTCATTTATGTGAATAGTCTTTGGATTTCATTTTTTCACATCCATGAAATAATTTTTCTAAGGTTTTGGTTAGACTATATATTATTAAATGGGTCCATTAGAAAATAAATATTCTTCATGACATTGGACAGTAATTAGGACTCTTATTCATCTTGATAAAGAGACAATGGATGTCTAGTTTGGGAACTTTGCTAGGATATTGGTGGAGGATGATATCAGATCCATTCTTCTTGACAATGTTACCCCATATACTCTATATGATAACATTAAAATTGATATTGTGTATGAAAAAAATCAACTCTTATTCTACAAATGTATAGTTGTTGGGAACTCTATAGAGCTATGTGAGAAAAATATTTCTTGTAATGATTATGAGATGATAAGTATCCTACCACCCTTTATTAATGAAATAAAATGTGAAAGACTCATATTTTTTTATCACATTTTAATATGGATGGTGACCCCCCCCAAGGGCTATCTCTCAGTGATGTTTTTGGGCTGATTTCGGGGAAACCTGATTCTCAATTGACTCTTTTGAAAATAAAATAGTTGATAATTGATGTGTCTCCAGAAATAGATCACAGTGTACATTCTAATATTTATGTTTAATTGGTTGATGAAGTTAATTTGACATAGGACATAATCAATGTTTCCCCTATGGTTGATGTCTCCAATCAAAATGATGCATTCCGACATGATGATTGTCACCAGGAAATTCAAGAGCTCTTATAATCATATAATGTTTCTGAGAAATGGGGGAATGTATCTTCTGATGAAACGGGAAAGGTCAAAACCCTTTCTCTAGGAAGGGTTCAAGCTGCCTCTTTCACATATGTTGTCTTATATTGTGAGGCAAGGATGACTAAATGTGAGGGTTTTACCTCAGTTCCCCCAAAGAGGAGACCTCTCATAGACTATTCCTATAATTCTAAGAATGTGTCTACAATATCATCTTCAATGGTGTCAAACAATATAGATAAAAATATTATCAAGATCATAAATTAGGAGAAGTATCAATATAAGTGGGAGTCTACTTGTGACTCTGATTATGGGAACAATATTTCCTATTATGATTTTTAGTCTTTTGATTGAGGTAAATTTTATTTGTTTGACCCCTTTCCCCACATTATGATCTTTTTCCCTTTTGATTAATAAATAATTTGATGCTTTCCTTATGGCTGGACATTTAAATAAAATACCCCCACAAATTAATTCATACTTATCCTCAAGGATAGAATCTCAACATACTAAAAATGATATTTTCATTACCATGGTTCAAATTCAATTTCAAAAAAAAAATGATCCAATGGAAATGTAAAAAATTCAAGAATCACACCTAAATTATTTATAAATGACACTTTTTTAAAATTATCAAGCCAATCCTATATTTTACTATTCTCTGTTGGAAATAACTAATTCTATTCTATCACACATTTTTATTTTTCATTTTTCTGTTAATATGCATTCCTTTTGAAATTTACTTCACTTTATGTTTTCCTCTCATCGTCACGACAAAATTATAAATTGAATTCATCACATACCTCAAGAATATGTTACAAACATTAGGATTTCAAATAATCTATAATCTCCACCATGTAATGATAGAGAACCCAATTAATCATGTGGGGTTCACTATTTTATATCAAGTGACTATAAGTCTTCAAGGAAGGTATGTAAATGATATAAATCAAGTAAATATAAAAAAAGGCTAGAATTTAAATTATTTTTCCCAATATCAATTTATAACATCAACATAAATATCACATTACATATGTGTTCTCTCTCTTCCCCCCAAAAATCTCACAGTGGTTCTATGATACTTGTAAGAATAACGAATGATCAACCTCTCTTGTTCATTAAATTTTTTTATTTTCTATTTTTTAAAATATATTCTTAGGAAAAATATCAAATCCACTAACTAACTATATGTGATAAAAATATCATCAGTCTTAAAAATTTTGATTTTGATCCTCCTAGAAGGCAACCCACATTTTTCAATTATTTTTAATTTTTTAATTTTTTAATTTTTTTCATGATAGGTGAATAATTAAAGACAATGAAAAATGTCATAGAAATTATTCATATAATAATAACAAATCACACATCAAAACATCTACAATGATGTAAATCCTGATACAATCAAGTAAATAACTCTCCTCCACTTATTGTTTTGAATATCATGAAGAAATTTAATGGAAGGTAGTAATGGATAAGATGGGATTCAAACATGGATAATTTATTAAACATTCCACTCATGGATTTTATGGGATTAAAATGGATTAATGTCAGGTGTGTCACTGGGCAACAGGATAAAAAAAATAACGTCTCAATAATTTTAAAAGTGTTTCTATACAGTCATAGTGTTGAAAATATGCAAATGAATATGTAAAAGAAAACATACCCTAGTTTCTCAGTATAGACATGATAAAAAGAATAATAATATTTTAGTGACCCATTTTTTATTTTATTGAATTGAAATATTTCTATCTATATTTTTAGAGGTAGGTGCTGATATGGTGTTGTATTTTGAGGCCTAATATTCCCAAAATTGATGTTATAAAAATATTCAATTTATTTTATACTGATGTAACAAAACTTCTTAAAAAATATGTTAAATTGTAAAATAAATTTAGATCAGAAATATGAGGTGACGATTGAGTCCATGTTTGGTTTTTTACCATGGGAATGACATTAAATTGTCTAGTGTTGGGTGTTATGACTCCTATCTCATTACAGGTATGTTCAGTGAAATAATTATTTATTTATTTATTTAATTGTCTCTTATTAATGAAGGAAACTGATTTATAAGAATAATTTCATGAATAATTATCTAGGGATAGCTATATAAACCATGGGATAATTCTAGATCCCCTCCATCCTCTTTTATTTCTAAATCAAATCATATGACAATGAAACAATAGACCATAGCATATTGGGACACAACAAACACAACAAATTCATTCAATCATTATAGAGAATGATCTTCAATGATAAATAATCTTATATCAATGCAGGACTTGTAATTTTATTGTATATTACATATTATATTAATTAGATTAAGCATATCAATCCATGTTCTTATATCTATTCAACTGTTTAGACACACAATTATTTACAACTATTTTCAAACCCCAGGTGTGCGTTCTTGACCATTGACCAATAAAATTTTGACAATGTAGCTTAAACCATTCGTTTTGTGATTTTATCACTTTTTTCTTTGTGCTCTTAACCACATGGATCCTCACGGTCCTAGTTTGACATTGATGAGTGGTATCGAGCTTGATCAGACACCCATAATTGTTACAAAATCACAAATGAGGCATGGATTGGAGATCCTAGAACATATATGGAATGTTTATGGGTTTTTGTTGATCCTTTCAACAATATATAGATTAATAATCATTTATTGAAGGTGTTGTGTATATGGGTCGAGCAACAAAACAATATTGGACCACCAAAATCCATTTTATATTGAATGTTTTCAGAAAATAACTATAATGTGCTAGATTCAATATTCTAAGCTAGAGATAGTGGCATATTTGATGTGGTGAGGCTAGATATGAGGCATAGAATGAATATATAAATTTTTACAGAAAAACAAAATAAACAACACATACGAGGGTGAACAAACAACATGTACCCTTCACTGGTAGTGGTAATGGGTTTATGAAATGTTAAATATTGAATGACATTTATCCTTACTACACATAGTGTACCCCTTGCCTGGATGGGAAACTTGTGTGGTGGATCACATGGGAGGGATCCCTTATAGAAGTCCATCACAAAGTATACATCCATGTACCTGAGTACATTTAAATGACTAGATCACATTACAATCACCCAGTGTTAAGAAACATGCCATGTACCAATTCACATGGAAATAGGGTCAGTACATGGATACAAGTAGAATGAATCGTTTTGGTCCTTGGTATCTTGGAAACGTCGTGTATTCCACCTCTATATTGTGTAATCCTACATTATAGAGAGCTATGTGCTGTCTGAAGACATAGCTTGATGTTGGAATGGTATCACATGTCATGTGGGTCCCCTTATATGTTTTGTACCCATTGTTTCATTTTTAGAAAAATTTAAGGTTTTATATCTCTTTTGATTAGAATTGGGTTTTAGCTAGCGAGTATCCCATCTTTAGTGATTTTTCACATATAATGTTATGGTGCTTATGATTTTTGATTTAAAAATACTATGTTAATTTTTATATGGATGATTCTTACTGAGGCAATGCTCGATGATGATAGTGATTAGGTAGAAACACTTGAGGATTCTCCTATGGTAGAACACACTTTAGTATGAGTGTTGGTCCCCTATAGTTACTTCTCCATAGAAACCCATAACATGTAGGGAATGTGTCCTCAATAACTTGAATGGATCCCCCTATCAGAACAGGGCGTGAGTCCTTGACCTCTAGTGTGTAACCCCCCATCAACATGGTCACAATTCCTAAACATCTACTATCTGAGTGGAACCACCCTTGAAAACGAGGGCATGATTCAATGAGGAATAGAGTGGAAACCCCTTATCACACTAAGGCGCGGGTCCCCGACCTATTTATTAGAACCACCCATCATCTTGGGTGTGTTTCCTCTACCTACTTACTAGAATCCCCCCCCCCATCGACATGGACGTCATTACTCAATGGATACTTATAGAGTAGAACCCCTTGACATACTTGGGAGATGTTCCTCCAATTCATTTTTATGCGACCTCGACTATGAATGAAGATTGGAAATACATAGTTAGACTTGCAGAGTTACTTATGGGTAAACTTGTGAGATGGTGGGCATCAATGATGGACCATTAGAATAGTTGGATACTCTTCTTTATGATCTAAGCTATGAGATGGAGCTCCCCTTGCCCTCCCATTTTATATTCTTTTGACTGATTATATATATATATATAATCTTATATATCCAAACCATATATTTGGTTACTCTCATTCCTTGAGAGGAAAATTCATGCAGGGTATACAAAATTCTTTCCAATTTTATTATTTCATGGTTTTATGAGTCCAATATCCTACTATAGGAGGATAAGGATTGATGTGTTGTTATTATACTCACCATACTAATCCCCTTGTGTTTGGACGAGGTTACCTTCACTCTTGTTTGGGTTGATCTGTTATATTTTAATATATCTTGCATCTACCATCTTTGCGTTCTTATTATATCTCTTAATGACCCCCTAAATCTTATGAGGTTTCCTACATGGTATCCATATAATCACCCCTATAAGGCCTTTCCCCACATGTGTTGTGTCTTATATAGATGATGGAAAACCCACTGATGACTTCATATGTGCTTATTGATACCATGTACTTTAGATTATGTATAATGGTTGCAACATGGGATTCAGGGGTTGGGATATTTCCATAGTTTTATTTTCTAGTTTTTTATATTTGGACATATTATTAATTGGGTGTGTATTTTTTCCCTTTACTTTTTACTTTAAACTATCAAATTGTTGTGCACCCTAGTGGTTATGCATCATTGGTTTACTTTCCAGCCATGTCAAATATTTTAATCTTTCCCTATGCACTTTTGCATCAAGATTGTTTTCTGTTTGCATACATTTACCTGGTTAAAGGCCCCCTCATGTTAGATATTCTTTCAGTGTGGGTTCCCACCCATGGCCTATGGAGGTGGGCTTGGGGTACTAGCAGCTAGATCCTCATCTAGGGTTGGGTCATAACAAATATTGGCATAGATGATGTATCAGGAATTTAAATGAAGGGTTGGGATAATCAATAATGGAAATTCATGTAAATATTTATATCAATGAATCAAAATATTAGATATTCAAGGCCGGATAAATCTCAAAAAAAAATATTAAACCAAATTAAAGTGTCCCTCAAAATAATGATAGGCCAAATATAAAATCACGTGGTTATCATTAAAAAATAATTTCCATGTTTTTATAATTAAAATATATTTACAACTAAATAAATATTTATAGCATGGTTTTTATCCAAAGTAGTTATTTTCTACAAGATCAGATGATTAAAGCAATATTCATGTGCAGAAGTTTAGTTGGATGTTAAATCTCTAAAAATTTTCAAGTACAGAATACAATAAAAAAAATTATAAATTGGATCTCTTACTCCCCTTGAAATTGATTCTTTGAATTTGGTTAAATATGTTCTTCCTACACCATATTCAAGATGTGTATTGGTTACATGATATGTAATTGTTTATTTCATGACGTGAGCTTTGTACACAACATATAATGGTCCCATAACATGTTTACATGCCTCAATCAAATAATTTCTTATGACATGAATCATTGATTCATAAAAAAAATAAACATAAAAAGAAAAATTACATTACCTTAAAATATTCTCATAAAAGGAAATGGAAATTTAAATTAAATCCTGATTTAAAATTAACGTGTATGAAAAGGATAAATAAAAATTCATTGAAAGATCTAAAAATCAGGTTGCCTACTGAAAGATAATATTTTAAAATTTTTGTTTACATCGACCAAACATGTTTTTAACAATTGGAGTTTTGTATAATGATAACCAACTCATGTTTTTCCAATTTTTACTTTCAAATCCACCAAGCATAGCTTGACTTATCCACATCGAAATTCGTGTGAAACTTAGAGGTGGTGACCCAAGTGTGAACATTATGAGTATAAATAACAGTATCTTGGAATCAATCTAAAATTGTAAAAAATAATTCTATCTAAATTCTATCTATATATATTGTGTTTCATTATTTATTTCCATTGGTTACCGGGCATGCTCTTCAACTTCTTCTTTTTTTGTTGCATCTATTTGTTCCTGTGTGTAGTTAGAACAGGGTGAAACAAGGCCTCATTCTTAATCATGAAGAGATCCAATATACATATTTTAGTTATAAATGTGGTAGCTATCTATTTTTTCCTCCTCTTATTTATTTTTCTATGGTTCTCTCTTTCCAAGGAATTTTGGTAACATATCAGCTCTCGAGGTATAATATTTTTTGAACTATTATTCAAAACCTATAAAATCAAGGTCATCATGGTTAGGATCATTGTCAAATTTGGTTGTGGAACCGACATCTTCTTCATTATCCATTATTATTTTCTCATGATGAACCAATTAAAATTCGTTCTTTATGTTATGGCTTGTATTGCATTAAATGTTTGGGTACAATTTTGGGAGATCATTGGATTGACTTATCATCATTTTATATTTGTTGAGTAGCTATGTCATATCATATAAGAATATCCTCTCATTGGTAGTCATTGTAAATTTTATCCCCACCATTATAACCAAAAAATTCCCAATGGGGTAAAATGTAATAAAAATATAAATATAAATACTATACTAAAATTAGAAAACAAAAATGACAAGAAAATAGTTTGTATAAAATTTTAAATCAATATTATCTCCACCCCTATCCTCATGAATGGTGAAAAAATTGGATTTCCCCATGAGAATTGTTATTTCCCACAGGGTTACTAAATTTAGAAATTTATAACATGAAATAGAAATTCCACTAAACTATAGGGTTGTATAGAAATTTCATGTTTGAGGTCGAAACCATAGAGAAAGGGTTAGAGAATATACTAATTAAATAATAAAGAACTAAAAAAGTTATTATTTGTATAAATTTAAATGAAAATACTAATAATTTTATTAGAGGAGAATGTGGGAGAAGAAAATATAAAATGGGTGTCAGGAAACAATGAATCCAGGTTCATGGGTTGACAGGATATGAAATAACTAATTAATAATCATACAGTGACCAGAATTAGGTCCTATTAAGTCCAATGGTCATGGTAAACACTCTCCATCCATAGCTCTCCCATTCTCATGGAACGTTACTTCATATTTCAAATATTGGGTAACTCAAAAATGAATTTAAACATAGGGTAGAAACCAAACCAATGGACTTGGAGGAAGTCTAAACCATATAAAACACATTGAATAATTAAATTCAATCAAATACAGAAATGATAACTCTCATAAATAGAAATAAATTTAAACCATTCATGAAGCCCACTCATAGTGGTCATATAAAAAGAATCAAGAGAGAGATTGAAATGAAGAATCAATTTGAAATATCAACATGAATGGTAATCAATAATAAAATACGGCATACTATCAATCCCAATTCATCTTGAATTACATGAATCAAATGAATAAAATCTTCATGCTATCCATGAGAGGGTTAATAAAAGAAATTAATAAAAATATATATATAATAGGTGAATCTGAGATCCACATTATGTGTGCCTTGGGATAGAGTGATCTGTCATCAAGAATGGAACCGTTTTTATTACAAAGGTGTAGTCAAGGGTGAATTTTAAAAAAGATTTGGTCAAACCCATGGCCAAATAATAGATCTTTTATATTTCTTTATTTTTCGATTTATTATAAAATACACTATGTGTAATAGTTTTTCATGACATGTAATTCATGTTAATATTTGGTTTTTAATAATTGTTTTGTCCGAATCATTAATTAAATGTATTTGTGTACATGATGTGTAATTTCATTTCATATCATTTTAAAAAAAATCAATGGAGGGAGTATATCTCTCAAAAATATCACATTTGGTAATGAGATACATAATGTGTAAGAACCTTCTATGAGCTTCGCAGTTCTATTATACCAGCAATTTTCTAGTGTTGAGTCATGAGTGAAGAGAAGCAAGATGATGTGTCTTTAAGCTAATTTTCTCATACTTTATAAAAATGTTGGTTGTATCCTACTATAAAAGATAAAACAAATGAAATCATTCAAAAAAATTTATTAATCAATCAATTAAATATTGAAATTAATACATTAAAATTATACTAAATATATGCGTGAAATACACTAATCATTGGATTACAACAAATCCCAACCCCAGTTTTCTTGGATATGAAGAGATATGTGTCATGATTTGAAGAGGGGGAATTTGTATTGGAACCATTATGGCCTAGAAATCAATTCTACACTATGGGTTTAGATAAAACCATATTGGATGTGATTTTGTCAGGGATATTTATCTATTTGTTTATAATAAAACCAACTTATATAAATTTAATTCCCCTCTTCAATTTTTATTTTATTTTATTCCTTATCCATTAAAAAACAAAAGAGATATATGGATACCTCTTATATAATTTTGATCTTAATTTAATATATTTACCCCCTCATGATTATATAAATTGATTCATAATGTTTTTAGATTAGTTTTCTTCATTATAGATGGTTATGTTCTCTCTTTCCATCTTATAGAAGTGTTTTCCTACCATTAATATAAAGGTTTTAACAAGTTATTAATAGAAAATTCACTATTTTATGATACCCATAGATATATTGAGTTTTTTATGGTACAGTTGATTGTAAATATCTTCCTTGTCTTCCATTCTTGACCAAAGAATGTTGATAGTTTAACATTAAGACATGGGATTCATGGATTCTCATTATTTTATGTGAAATTATGGGATTAAAATACATTATCTTCTTTAGTTAAACAGATTAATCAACCCAATGATGAGAATAATCCTTAATTATTTGGAGTACTGGAATATGGAATGGGATACAACAATTTCATGTGATTTATGAAATATTGGGTGCCTCTTGATATTTTCTAGATAATTTAAATTTATTGTTTCGATTCTTGTTTTTACCTGGAATAAATGATATTTTTTGAATTGGATAAAAATCTTATTTACGGAATAATAAAGATAATAAGTTATGAGGAACGTAAAATTAATTAGTTCTTTTAATTAATTATATGAATATGAAGATGATAATTGATGTATGTCTACTTTGATATATAGAAATAGTTAACTACTATAATAGATATTTATTTGATGAAACCTACTCTTAATGATTTTTTATTCAATATGATAAATGAGAATTGGGTTTCTGATGTAATTAAATTATTAGGGATCATGTGATCCCATCCTTTTTTATTATAGGAATGTATAATATTCTTTTATGTACTTAATTACTAGTTGAGTTTTCAATGTTTAAACTTTGATTATTTTTATGTTTGTGGTTTAGATTGTTTTTCTCCTTAATATGAATTACTGTAAACCTGGTGTTGTTGGGATAACAGGCTTGGTATAGAAAACAAAAGTTAATCTTGTAGCATTCATTTTTCTTATTCATTAAGATGAGGATTATATTGGGATATATAGAGTACATAGAATGTTGGGATTGAACATTTATGGATTATTGTTTTGGACTATTTATTGGTTTTTATTACATATTGAGTGTTGGGATTGTCTATTTTTTGTTTTTTTCTTCTTGGTGTATTTAAATGTGTGTTTATTAAGACTTCCAACATCCTTTTTCAGTAGGTTTATAAAATACTATTTCATCTTCCTTCTGATATTTCAGGTTAGGACACATAATACCGAGATTATTGAATGTAAAATAAAAGTATGAATGAACTAATTAGATTGGGAGTTTCTATGAATATGATGATATATATAGGATAATAAACATGGGATAAATATATTAATTCTCTAAGAAAATATAGTGGAATCTATGAATTGAAATATGAATTATTAAATCTTTTGACTTTTGATGTAATGGAATAATTAAATAAGTACTTGTAATGGGGTTAATGAATTATTTTTATTTGTTTGTTAAGAAATGGAAATTATTAATGATGTAGAATCTCTCTTTTTGTGTTCTTATATGAGATCTAGTTCCCTCGATCTTAGTACTAGAAACCATGTGTTATATGGTGCAATAGCTACTACTGAGTCTATGGTTAGGTAGTTTCACTTACATTGGTTGTTTGATATACTACACATTAGATTCTATATTTTAATAATCTCAACCACCTAAGTCAATCAATCATCCAATTGAAAAATATTTATTCATTTGGACTACTTTCCCCAATATCTATGTTAGTGAGGTAATGGATGGTAGAAAACTACCTCTTCCCAACTATATCTTTATATGTAGCATGATGTTTAGACATACTCGGTTATGAAGGATTAGAGAATAGGGTACAAGTATTAACCAGTTAGGGTGGATCTCAGTTTACCATATATTTGTGTGTGGGCTGCAACAGATTGAGGTTATAACACATACTTGTATTTTTGGTATAGTGATTATAGTTACCACATGCTTACTTTCGTTGGACATAATAAATTGAGGCATCACGCCTGATACATAGGCTATAATGGATTCACTAATAGTTACTTATCTTGGAATGTGATGATATTTGGTTGATATATGTTCATATATGGTAATGGATAACTTATGGGTAGGATAAAATCAAATAAGGTTTGAAAATAGGGTGTGATAGTGAGAAATGTTTGGAAATGGATTCAAGCAACCAGTAATATTTATATGATATGCATAACTTTTATTCTATGTGAAACATGATGAGAGAGCCTTAGGGTGGATAAGATATATTTTTACCTACTTGAGTAACTAGTTCATTTTGTTCATTTATTCATCACGATTTAGTTTGATTCCCTGGTATTTTCATGAGTGGTTTTGGAATGGATAATATTAATTATATTTGTATACTCACCCTATATATTTTTTTCATGCTTATAAGATATGGTTGGTGATCAAGTTGAGTGTTACTAGATTTTTTTGTGGTTTAAGAATTGTAGGTGTTTATTATCACTTAATAGGATTTGTTATAGGTATTTATATATTTTTAGTGATATTTGAAATTAAATTCATGTAATTTTATGGTTTATATATAAGTTAAATTATGGAGTTGATGATAAGATATTTTCAATTATCCAAAAATTTACATATTGAGGTAAATACCAATAATTTTTATGCATTCTACACCTGTAATATTGGTCACCTACTCATGTCCTATTAGAGGTGGGTTTCAGGGGTCATCCCCATCTTATATTCCAACCAAACAGTCGTACTAAGGAAGGGGTTTGGGAAAAGAAGTGGTACCATTGGTTGTTGTTGAGACATATGAATGATCATGGGGATTAGAATCAGGGAGGTTTCATGGTAGGTTGGGAAATAACATTAATTTGACATATCACATGATGTTAGAAATGGATACAAGTTAGATCTTACGATTTTTAGTCTTCATGTAATCTCATATGAAGACAATAATTTTACTAAACATGTGAATCCATATTTCAATGTGTTTTGGGTATTAGAATATGTAATGAACATGTATCATTATTTTATTCACATATGTTTAAATTGGGTTTACAATGGGAATTTTTTGAATCTGTAATTAATATATCTACAATACTTAATAACATTGGTTTATAGATTTCCCAATAATTTACTATTGTTTTGATATATTTAAAGGATAATGTCCTCATCTATTCCATTATGTTCAGAAATATGTTCAAGTATATTACTGTAGAGTTAATAATTAAGATGAAGATAAATTATGATTTTTAGCAGCAACGTCAGTAAATGTATGTGGGATATTTATTGTATTAGAATATCACTACCCGGTAAGAGGAGGTGGATACTTCCTTTAATTTGATTGAGGAACTTAGGTAGAACTAGGTTCCAATATCTATCATAACTTTTCCTAGAGAATCATAAAATTGGTTGCTACTTTTCCTTTGGTATCAAGAGAAGTTTTCAATTTACGAAGAGATATTTCTTGACAATTTTTTTCCATGTTTTTTTAACCATGAAGGTAAATGTTACGTAATAGATCCTTATTTTAAATGATATTATTTCTTTAATTTTTCAATTCAATATAAAATATAAGAACCACACAAATCATTATTTATACCTTTTAGATAAATAAGAATCGTTGGGGAAATTGGTGGAGGATTTTTATTGAAATATGTATTTCTATAACACCCTATTCATGTCATCGCTATATCATGGGGTGTTTGGAAGTTGAAGGTTTTTGAGAAGATGTTATCTAGGACAATAATTCCAAAAAAAGGTGAGTCATCTAGACACCTCTCAATGAAATTCATTGGGTTGAGTTTCTCAGTTTCATGGTTAGATTATATTTCAGATATTAGGGATTCATCTTTGTCCTTATTCATTCCATTTCATTGTGGTTGAAAATTATTCAACAATTTAAATATGATTAGGACGTATTTATTTTTATTACAGAATTCATAGCCCTAAAAAGTTAGTCCTTAACCATGATAGCCATCATCAATGGGGATGTCCTCTTCAGGATCAGTCATTTTCTTAATGGAAGCCATAATGACAGGTTAATCCAAAATTTGTTTTGTAGTGATGGGATGATGATGGTGCAGTATAGATTCATGATTACCCTCAAGATTCATTATAATGATTATAGCATGATAATGGAGTTTTATTACATCAAGTCCAAAGAAACTATGATATAGAAATGGTTAAATACACGTCGTTGAGTTTCTAGGAATATTGGTGCTATATGTCACATGAAATATTATCTATTACATTATATATTGAATTAAACATTATTTTATTAAGGATGAACCTAATACTTTATTGAAATCATCATAGAGAATACTATAATAATTAATATGGAGTGACTATTTGGTACCTTGGTATTAACTATATTAGTTATATTTTGATCTAGGTTGCATGATGTGTGGAAATATTCTAAGTCGATTTTAGGGAAATGTTTCACATTGAATTATTTCATATATTTTTATATATATTCATACCACATAGTAATCATTATGAAATTGATGTATAAATTTTAAAATATTCTTTGTTTCTATTAGATTCACGTTATATCTATAGTGATGATAGTGGGAGGACAATGTTTGTCAGAGGGAGAGAGACACCCTCGTGTGGGTCAAAGTAGCGTTGAGACCCTATATTCTTTGAGTGTTAGGGTAATGTTGAGTTTAATTAAAGATAAAACAATTTTTCCCAAGGATTTAGAAGAATACTATATTTTTAATACCCCATGATTTATGATATATTTATTAAAATTAATTTAAACTTTTGGATATTTTTCATTTCACGAAACTTAAATATAACTTCTGTTATATAAAATCCCAAAGTGTTTCTTGAATTACACACCACAAATAGTTAATATTACACTATAAAAAAAATTATATTATATTTTAGCACATGAAATACTATTATTGGAATGTGTTACACAAAATTTTGAGTTATTTCTAAATCTTTTGTAACACATAAGGCCCGGTTTTACCGAACTATAATATATAATATTAATATTGTTATTAAAATATTAATATAGTTACCACCTTGCTGTTGGAATGGATGTTATGAATAATATTACCTAAAGAGTGAAAATATTATTTACAAATTTATATAAAATTCTTCTAGTAGTTATCAATTAGTTATAAATGAAATTAAGAGCTATTAAAAAAATATGGAAATTCATTTTCTAGGAAAATAATTTCTCACCCTACAGACACCATTTTAGATTAATAAATTTAAAAACCAACTTTTGATGAATTTTATTAATAAAATTTATAAATTAAATATTTAACAAACTTTTTACACTCATCTAATATATTTGATCAAAATAAGATAAAAATATATCCAATTATATGAATAAAAACATATTTTTTTCTAAAATGTAATTTGATAACCTTTTAATGGTGAGCCTATTATAAATATAATTTTTGACACTTTTATAATTATTATTTTATGAAAAAAAATTAATTTTTTAAATTTGAATATCAAAATTTACTTTGGGTGAATATTTTGTGATTTTCTGAGATGATTCATTTTTTGATGAATATTGAAAATACTAATTTTTAATTATAACCCGTTTTCTCATCTATATTATTTATATATTTAAATTATATTTTAAACTTGTTTTAAATTATATTAAGTTCAAATATTCATCTATTAATAATATTTGGGTCAATTGAATTAATTTATCATTGAAATTGAATATAAAAATTTTTCAACCTTTTGAGTATTTTCACTTGAAAAACCCTCTTTCATGACACATCAGTGAGATTAATTTTAAATTAATTTATAGTAGATCTATATTAAATACTTGGGAGAATATAATAAATAAATTTAATCTTAATAAATTAAAATATATATATTGTATATGTTATTTTTTTTCCAAAACAACTAGTTAAATATTTAATATTAATTACATTAATTAATGTAAAAACAAGATTAATTAATGAATAATTTTAAATTATAAGGTGTAATAAATGACCCTAAATATTTATAAGAAATTATTATCTGGACATATTTTGACCATTATACAAATAAGGATATAAAATGGAAATTATTTAACCCTTTAGGGACATTTTTAACTTGGAAAAACACAATTATTTTTAAAAATACCAAATGTGTGTTATTCCCTACATATTAAAGGCCATCAAATCTTCTCTCATCTTCACACCATTCAAAACCATAATCTCTGAAAAATACTACCCAAATCCCCTCCCAAATTCAATCCACTAATTCTAGATTCCACACTTTTGGAATAAATCCATCCAAGAAAGGCATTTGGTGAAAACAATAAAGAGTTAGCCAAAGAATAGGTAACATCCATCAACATGCCCTTTTGTTTTATATGTTTCTCCAATCCCTCAATTTTTATAATTCCATGAACATATAATAAGGTATATTTCAAAAATGTATTGATATTATTTATTCTATGTGTACGACCTTCACTCACAAACAGTTCCATCAAATGGGACACACAATCACGATTAGTGTTAAAAAAATATCGTTACAAGAATCAATGTCATTTATTCATCCATTTACACCTTTGATATTTTTTAATAATGATGTAACTTATCATTTTATATTATATATATATTATATTTTGGAATTATTTTTAGGGTATTATTTTATAACACATACCATCATGCTTTTTATTTTGTGTAAATATGATAACATCATTTCAAGTAGTGTGGGCTACCTCCTCCTCAAAGCATTGTGATTCATTCAAACATTACGTGGAATAAAATAAGGATGGTTTTAGTAAAATTATATGATATTTATGAAATAAAAATTACTCTATAGTGATATTACTTATATAAATATCATTTACATTATTTATATCAATAAAACAAGAAAATAGAAACAACATTCATGCATACGTACGACCTACTATCTCTATGAATGGTGTATTTCATTTAATATATATATATATTTTATATATTATAATAAATAATTAGTAATAAATATTTATTATCCTTATATAATTTGTTAAATTTCTTATATATTTAAATCATGATCTATGTAATCATGCCAAGAATAAAAATTCAATACATATAAAAGATGATATTATCCAAAACGTAACATTTACATGAAATTGTTAATAAATAGGTAATATAAAGTCCAAATAAAATAATATATTGTATGAGATATAATAACTTGGTTATTTTTTATATTTTTAATACACATATATTTATTATAAAAATGATTGGAACTTGTACGCAGAAATTCGATACTTATGGTAAGGGTTTTCTCATATCAATTTTATTTTTGTGAGATATATGACTTATTCATCACTTGTTATTTTTATGTGATGTTTATAATGTCCTATGAATTTTTTCATAAATAATTTCCTCTATTTTATGATATCTATATTTTCAATTGAATTTATTCTTTCATTGATATCATAATTTAAATGTTACGTATGTTGTAATGGGATATCTAGTCAGACTTTTATTTATACGAGACATATTCCATTTTCACCCCTGATTTATTTTGTGTGGTTATATAATTTAAATTTATGTATTCCATGATTTTTATCCCTAAAATTATTTATATCTATATATTAATTTTATGATCTCTTTTTCAAGGAGGATACAGTTCAAAATTTACCAAATCAGTAAGGTAAATTTTTCTCAATTTTCATTCTTTGAGAAACATGGTATGTTATGAACCAATATTATTATATGAGGTGTATATAATACCCTTTGACATGTATTGTCATTAATTTACTTATTTTCAAAATATTTTATGCCTCATGTAATTTTAATCTATTTTTTGGATTATGATTTAAAATTTATAAAGTAGTAGGAGTCTATTGCGACAATCTCTTTGATTATAAACATTATTTATGATTATGCTTCCATTATTGAAATATTATGATCCATATCTCAAGAAATATAATGATTTTTCGTACCCTATTATTATTCATGATGTCACCATGTAGGGGTGAAATTTTACACACATTTTACATACAATTATTAAGAAACTGTTTCAAAAAAATCATAACATTATCTCTCTATTCAGTAAGAAATTTTCATTATTATGAAACCATGTTTTTAAAAAAATGTTTTCTAAAATTATTTTGAAGCCTATTTGTTTTACACAGGGTATGATTTGATAAAATTTTTATGATACCCATTTAATTTCATGGGTTATGATATTATGTTTTTGAAACCCATCTTTTGTTATGGTTTGCGTTATAGTGAATGTTTATTATCTTATAGCACACATTTGTATGATTTTATGATGTGACAGGTTTGACCTATTGGTACCTCCAATCCATTAAATAAATATTTTTTATCTCATTTTATATAAATGGATTAAATGGGTAATTAGCCCTTTTTGTAAGGGGATTTATCTGCTAATATGGTATTTAGGGTGAACCTAGACTACTAAGATGGTCTTATGAATGAACCTTTACAACTATGATGATTGTAGGAGTTAAAATTTAATACTAAGGTGGTCATTGGATTAAATATTTACTACTAATATGGTATTTATAGTGATACATCACTTCTATTATGGGAAACAAGTCGACAGTCTTGAACCACTATAGGAAGAATGTATAACCTGATCTATAATAAGGAAAGGGCTGTGAAGAAAGGTGGTGGTGTGCATCACCTGGTGAGTTTATACCCCATGAATTTCCTCAATAATTCATGGAAACGAGCATTGAATTATTGGTAATGATTTTGTTTTCTTATGTGTCATCCAAAAGTCTATTTCTTATGCCAATTATATGCACTCATGATTCATGATCATTGTTTTTCTGATGATTCATGTCTTTAAAATGGCCAATTATTATTCTATGACCCATGATTATGATATTTGATATACAGGATGTGATTATAATTTTTTTCTTATGTTATTATATCTTTATGTCCATGTTATTCGTATGACTCTCCATTATTTTTACACTTACTAAGCATCCAATCTTCCCCATTGTTATATTTCCTTTCCCCAAGTCATGAATAATGGTTTCACATAGGAGTACTAAAAGGGTAGATCATTATCGAATATGTTGAATAAATATTTCCAATTAGAAGAATGTTTTCCTAGTTTCGAAATACACTAAACTATTACGGTCATCAGGCATCTAAATTTTTAATGTGATGAGTATTCAGCTGAAATGGTGTTATATCCAGGAATGATAGGTCGAGGTCTTTATAGTTGGTATCAAAGGAATGGATTAGTCAACCTGCAGAAAATAGGATTAAAATTATTTAATGATATACCTTAATATAATTATAAGTATATTTCTATTGATGTTTATAAGGATAAGACCATGGTTCCATAGATTTAAAATTAGGTTTCATGATTAAGGAATCCTATTTTTAAATTTTCATTATTATGTGGTTTTATGATATAATAATTTTTTATCTCACTAGTATTTATGGTTTTAGTCAATGTAGGGAACTAAAAGTAAATTGGTTAATATTAAATGTTTTATATTTGGAAAGTATGGGAATTATTAAAACACAGTTCCTTAGTGGAAATCTCATAAAGAGAATCAAGAATGTGGAATGAGTATTTGTTATACTGCTAAAGATAAAGAGACCATAAATGACCTGTGAAAGGTATGGGATGCTATAATTATATTTTATTACATACAACATATGAATAATTAATAAATTTAGGTTGATAAAATTAATATATAGTTCATATTTCATATTCTTGAAAAGGGGTATTAAATAATATGATGATGATGCTTATGTAATGGTTGAAGACGTAAGTTGGATGATTGAAGTGTATATGTATTATAAAAAAAGAATTGTGATATATGAACAATTAAGTATACGTTCTTCATTAGTGATTTAATAGGATATGTTCAATTTTTCTAATGACATATAATCTTTTTCATGGAATGGTGTTATTTGGTGTAAGGGAAGGTCACCTTTAACGTGTTCCTTATGTTGAGAAAATCCTATTTATCTTGTATAAAAATATGATTCATTTGGATAAAGTATGTATTGATGACATTTGAACTGATGATGTATTTGTTGAAAAATTCATTTACTCTATCATATATTGAGTATAAAATTTTTCTGGGTTTAAGGAATATATCCAATAATATTTGGAGTAATAAGTCATGTATTATTTCGATAATGATTTATGGAAATTCAATTTAAAAAAATGTTTCAAGAGAATACATGATGAATATACTCACATTTTTAGTATATTAAAATAACAATATTCTTTATGATATAAGGGGGATCAATGTGGAACTAATTTTGAGAAATTTAGTGGCATTTATTATATCAATTTTTATGTTCTTTTTTAGAAGGGTTATAAGGTTAATTATTTTTGGAATGGTATAAGTTAAACATAAAATGAGGTTTTAGATTTTAAATTTTTATCTATCTATATGAGGATTTTTAAAAATTGGATAACCCATAATAACCATTTTTATATGATGGTATCTAAAAAATGATGAAATTAATTATCATCCTACACATGAGCCTCAACCCAGTTGGTGAGGACTCTCTAAGTGCATCCACGAGACCCAGGTTTAAAACAAGGTGGAGGAATAATTTTGGGGGCACTGTAGCAGCACTGTAGCAGCACTATAGTAGTTACTGTAGTATGCAATGTAGCAGTAATGTTACAGGTACTGTTCGGTATTGTAGCAGCCAGAACTATTCACCTTGGGACACCGGTTTGGGCTTGGAGTCCTTAAGGCCTTCCGACTACCCAAGGCCTTCGGGCCAGTAAGGCTTTCGGCCACCTCATGGCCTTATTGCCACTTCAAGGCCCTCAGTGCCACCTCATTTTCAATTGAACAAAGAGATTCTACAAGGAACGACTCAAGAAGAGGAAAGAGCAGGGCACATCCACCAGAGTAGGGCTAAACGGACATTGGAAGAATGAGTGGGTATAGAATTTTCCATATGTAGAGACCCCAATCCCCGGGTACCCATGGGGCATGCATGATGTACGAACAATTTATTACCAAAAGTTACAATAATACATCATGTCCCAATACTACAGAAGATCGGGAGGCTCAGGATTCTGGGAAACCAGCTGCTTTTGATAAACTTCATTAGTACAAACCGTGCCTTAAAAATTTAAAACAAAACGTAGGGTGAGAAAATATGCCCAGTAAGGGGTTTTACATTTTTTTAAGAAAACTCTTTCTCAAGGTAGTCATCTTGAAGATAATAAAACACTTCACTAAAAACAAATCATTATCTTTTCTTAAAACATGTAAATCCTACATTTTTTAAAACCACTTGCATAGTGAAGAAGTACATACTAAAATGAAGCTTTAAAGAAGACATGAATTAGAGAGCGCAAGAATGTGAAGAATATATGATGCATAACTTACAACCAAAATTACACCAGTTCTAAAAGATTGAGTGTATATAGGGAAGACATTCATACTAGGATACATTGGAACATAAGGTTCTTATAACAAAATACCACATGTGTTACAGTTCTTATTTCATAATTTCTTTCTCATAGTAAAGGGAATTTTCAACTAGGGGATGTCATATTGGTTGGACTAACCCCTGGTTGACCATTTATCATCACATGCAGAGGGATTGTATAATGCCGGACTTTGTCAAGACATCGCATCAAGACCATAAAATATACTTAATACGGGTCAAGGATAACCACCCATCCTGTTTCCCATAGTTGCACAAGTCAAGGCTAACCGCCAAGACCATCGCACATAACGTCTAATGAGACTCCTGCTTTACCCAATGCATTGGAGTGCTATATAATTCAGGGTGCACCCGTCCATAAAAATTTAATTCCAATACATCCCTCATATATCTTGACATGGTCTATCATTCATATTGTTTCATTCATACATTCTTAATCAAAACCCATTTTTACATACATATTCATAACATTCGATGGGTCATGTAGAAAATGTAAAAAGGACTAGACTTTTGGCTTCAGATTAAAAATTGATATAAATAAACTAAAACAACATACTATTGTACATGAAATTATAATTAGAACACTGAAAATAATGGATTTTCATGTAAAATTAAATCATTTCCATTAAATAAAAACCCATAAATTCATAGTTCATATCTTTAAAACATAGAGAAACTCATTCTTTAAATGTATACATTTCATCGAGGGTACATAACCTTGCAGGTTAAAACAGTCCACTGGTGCAACATACATTTTACCTTAGCATCCATTAAAATTGTAAGAAACTTATATGTGTCAAAAATACAAACTAAGTCATGATAAATATTAATTGAATCATGGTTTTGGAAAACTGAACTTATAAATACACATTCACCAAGCCACATGTAAATTTTTAAGGGGTTCATGCCACACCTTTCCACAAATAATGCATGAATTGTCAAAACACTAATAAATGAAATTTTCAGTTGGATAACTATTCTTATATCAAACTTTGTCCCTAAACTCTATCATATACATAAACATGTATATAAATATTTTTTTTTGTATTATTCTTCAAATAATAATCTTTATGGGTAAAAATAATTTTAATAAGTCATCACGTTATATTGTGATAAATTTTAAAACGAGTAATCAGGCTCGCCCCTTATGCTCGCACATAGATGTACATATACATCTATATAATCACATGTACATATACATCTATGTGCTCCGTGTACTTCTATAATCTTACATGTTTATAAAATTATCCGAAATCTCCATTTCTCATATGGCAGAGTAAAGAAAGGGTTATAAACATGTAAAAGAAATGTGTACATATGCATGTAACCTCTTATATATGTATGAATGAATATATATTTACACACAAAGTGTATATAGGTAAATGCAATCATTAAAACAAAAATAAAACAAACCCCAAATCATCCTTTATCCCTATTGAATTCTAGAAGAGGGGAATAGTTATAACCGGTTCTTAAGGCCCTTACATATATATATACACATGTGTATGAAGTGTCTATAACCATGTATATCCACCAAAATAGGGGAAATTTAAAATAAGATCTTACCTTCATTCGTCTCTTAAAACAGGAAGAGTGAAACAGGTGAAATACAGTTCTTACAGCCTTGTATATATATATATGTATATATATATATATCAACTTATATATACAAATACCGTAAATAAAAAGAGTGCATCAAAACTAGAGAAAATAAAATAAACAAAATATTTCCCTTATCTGTTCGGAGAGGAGGAGGAAGAAGAAATGACGATGAGGTGGCTGAAGATCCAACGAAACCCGGTGTAAAACTCTCTCTCCTCGGTGCAAACTGAGACTTAAAGACAAGGAAATCTTCTTGCGTGGAGACGTCGACCGGGTATATGAGGCCAACTAATGAAGGACCGGTGCCGACTTTGTGGAAAGGAGGGAGCGAAGTTGGGTCCACATGCCAGCCTAAGAGAAGAAAACAACACAACCTAGGTACTGGTTCGCCGCACGGGAAGGAAGAAGACACACGGGGAAGTTGAAATCTGGAAAAAGAAAGAATGACCAGGATTATATGAGAGTTGATCGGGCGGCTCAAGGTAGTGCAACATTAAAAGGAATGGACAACCATGATGGGGGCGTTGGATCGAACGGTCCAGCTTTGATGCGGCAGAAAAAAAACGACCCGACAATTTCTTTTTAAAAAAAATTAACATTTTTTATTTTATTCATTTATAAAATTATAATGAAATTAATATTTAATCTATTATTTTTAACAAGCAATTATTGATCTAAATTTGATTATTTTATGCTATGTCAATGGTCATTTAATACACAGTAAATTATTTTCCCCTATCTATAACTTATTATTATTTTTCCTTTATTGACTAATTATCTTAATTTCCTTAATTAAAGATTTATATTAATGTTATTAATAAAATTAAACATTTAACATAACACATTAATAATTATTTTCAAATTCACAAATAAGAGTGAATTAATCTAAATATTTACCTTATGAAACACATACGTAGATCATAATTTGACATCATCTCAAAAATATTAATAAAAAGATCAAATTATAAACATTTGCATTATTATTATTACATATATTTAATTTAGAGATAAATATAATACGTTTAATTTAATGTTTGACGCAACATATATAACTCAAGAGTTTGCATACAAATTTTCTTAGACCAAGTAAAAAACCCATCAGGTTCAATATATTCATTCAAGAAATAAATACTTATATTCTCATGTTAAAAAGTGTATTATAAATAGTGGAAAATAATAATATTAAATCTCACTGTTTGCATTATATATATATATAAGAAAATATAATTCTCATATGATTCACATCTTGGGAAATCCAACAATGAATTAGTTATATTATTTTCATTGTTGTTGTTTAATAAAACATTATATTAAATAACATAAATAATATTTTTGAACCTTTCAGGGGTAAACAACTCTTATCTTCACCCGTACACTTGAAAATTAAAAAATTAGAGGTTAAGTGGATCATGGGAGAGCCAACGACTATATTTATAGCCGTTAGGGTCTAATGGTCAGATAAGTGTTCTATAAAAAACCTTGTCTCTAGGTATCCCACATTCAAGGCGACTGAAGGAGAAAGAGGAGGAGATAGTTCGAGTTATTCCTTTGGTTCTCAGTACGGATGTGGTGTCTTCAGCCATCCTTATGTTTATTTTGATGGATGCCAAATACCCTTATTGCCTTCTCAGGGTTCTTGTGGTTTTAAGCAGTCTCCCTATAATTCAAATCAGGCTTGTAATTGGAATATTCGGTTAGCTAAGCTTATTTTTTGATCAGTGTGATTGTAGTCACCAAGATGTTCCTAATTTGAATAAAAGGGCCTTTCATTCATTTTGATGTGTATTCTATATTTTATTATTACTATTATTTTATAAGATAATTGTTTGTTCGATTAATGGATGATATTGTTATATAAACTTGTCATTACTCAAGACATAGTTTCTTGGGTTGTTACATTATTTCCCCCTTCAAAGAATTGTGTCATCGTAATTCTATTCATAAAAAGAAAAACCGAAACCCCAGACGTACAACATTACCGAAACATGGGGTCTGTCTTGGTTAATGGAATACCAAAGTTGGTACATAGTTCTTTCGTTTCCCAAGCCCAAATGCACGATGAGCATTATGTATTGAACTCTTGCTCGTGTGTACTGCACAATGGCTTCCATAGGGAGGCTCGTGCAGCGAAAAGCTTAGAAACGTCTGAGTAGAAAAATTCCGTGATAACTCTCCGGGATACATCACACTTGAGGTAATCGAGGGGATGATGTGATTGAGGAGACTGAAATTTAAGACATGAAATAAAAAGGTTGCACTAAGGTGGCCATCGTGGGCAGCTATGAGGAATCAAGCTCTGGCGGAAAAGTTTTGCGCCAGAGTAAAACACTGGAAGAGGCCTTCGTAGTACCTTCCCCGACGTGCATAAGAGGGAAATTGGGTCATCATCATTATGAGATAATCCATCTCCAATCCTCAGTGTAGACTAAACACCCTAGGAGATTTTGACACATCATATAAGTGATTACATGACATGCAAAGTCGGGCGTAATTTAGAAAGTTCTCACGGCTAGCTAGAGATATAATGTTCTCTAGAGCCTCAGTAGGAAGTTAAAATAGGTCGGTATGTACATTTTCATCAGCCATCTGAAAGTTTCAACATAATTATTTAGTCAATCGTAGTGGTATATTCATACTACCTGGTTTTCCAGAGTTACCTGAACCCATCATATGATACCAACTGTAGAGACCCTGATCCATGGGTGCCCATGGGGCATGATGTACTAACAATTTATTAAAAAAAGTTACAATAATACATCATGTCCCACTACTACAGAAGATCGTGAGGCTCAGGATTCTGGGAAACTAGCTGCATTTGATAAACTTCATTAGTACATACCACGCCTGAAAAATTTAAAACAAAATGTAGGGTGAGCATGTATGCCCAGTACGTGGTTTTAAAACATTTAACAAAAACTCTTTCTTAAGGCAGTCATCTTGAAGATAATAAAATACTTCACTAAAAACAAATAATTACGTTTTCATAAAACATGTAAATCCTACATTTTTGAAAACCACTTACACAGTGAAGTAGTATATACTCAAATGAAGCTTTAAAGAAGACATAAATTAGAGAGTGCAAGCATGTGAAGAATAGATGATGCATAAATTACAACCAAAATTACTTCAGTTCTAAAAGATTGAGTGTAAGCAGGGAAGACGTTCATACTAGGATACATTGGAACATAAGTTTCTTACAACAACATACTACATGTTTTATAGTTCTTATTTCATAATTTCATTCTCATAGTCAAGGGAATTTTCAACTAGGGGATGTCCTGTTGGTTGGACTAACCCCTGGTTGGCCATTTATCATCACATGCGGAGGGAATGTATAATACTGAACTTTGTCAAGACCTCGCATCAAGACCATAAACATACTTAATATGGGTCAAGGCTAGCCGCCCATACCGTTACCCATAGTAGCACAAGTCAAGGCTAACTGTGAAGACCGTCGCACATAATGCTCATGAGACTCTTGATTTACCCAATGCATTGGAGTGCTATATAATTCTGGGCGCACCCGTCCATAAACATTTATGTCCGATACATCCCTCACATATCTTGACATGGTCTTTCATTCATAGGGTTTCATTTATACATTCTTAATAAAAACCCATTTTTACATACATATTCATAACTTTCCATGGGTCATGTCAAAAATGTAAAGAAACTAGACTTTTGGGTTCAGATTAAATAGCGATATAAATAATGTAAATCAACATACTCTTGGACATGAAATAATAATAAGAACACTGAAAATAATGGATTGTCATGTAAAATTACATCATTTACATTAAATAAAAACCCATAAATTCGTAGTTCATCATGTTAAAACATGGTGAAACTAATTCTTTAAATTTATACATTTCATCGAGGGTACATAACCTTGCAGGTTAAACCAGTCCACTGGTGTAACATACATATCGGCTTAGCATCCATTAAAATTATTAGAAACTTATATGTGTCAAAAATACAAACTATGTCCTGATAAATATTAATTGAAACAGGGTTTTGGAAAACTGAACTTATAAATACACAATCACCAAGCCACATGTAAATGCTTAAGGGGTTCACGCCACACCTTTCCACAAAAAATGTATGAATTTTCAAAATGATGATAAATGAAATTTTCAGTTGGAAGAACTATTCTAATATCAAACTTTATCCTTAAACCCCATCATATACATTAACATGTATATAAATAATTTTTTTGTATTATTATTGAAATAATAATCTTTAGGGGTAAAAATAATTTTAATAAATCATCACATTATATTGCGATAAATTTTAAAACGAGTTATCAAGCTCTTCCCTTATGCTCGCACATAGATGTACATATACATATATATAATCACATGTACATATACATCAACGTGCTCCATGTACTTGTATAATCTTACATGTTTATAAAATTACCCGAAATCTCCATTTATTATATGTAAGAGTAAAGAAAGGGTTATATACATGTAAAATAAATGTGTACATATGCACGTACCATATTATATATGTATGAATTCATATATATTTACACACAATGTGTATATAGGTAAATGGAACCATTAAAACTAAAATAAAACAAACCCCAAAACTTGCTTTATCCCGGTTGAATTATGGAAGAGGAGAACAGTTATAACATGTTCATAAGGCCCTTACATATATATATATACACATGTTTATGAAGTGTATATAACCGTGTATATCCACCAAAATAGGGGAAATTTAAAACAATATCTTACCTTCGTTCGTCTCTCAAAACAGAAAGAGTGAAACAGGTGAAATACATTTCTTATAGCCTTGTATATATATATGTATATATATATATCACCATATATATATGTAGACTGTAAATAAAAAGAGTGCATCAAAACTGGAGAAAACAAAATAAACAAAAGATTTCACTTACATGTTCGGAGAGGAGGAGAAGGAAGAAACGACGATGAGTTGGCCGAATATCCAACAAAACCTGGTGCAAAACTCCCTCTCCTCGGTGAAAACTGAGTCTTAAAGACAAGGAACTCTCCTTGCATGGAGACGTCGACCGGGAATCCAAGGCTGAATAATGAAGGAGTGGTGCCGACATTTTGGAAAGTAGGGAGCGAATTTGGGTCCACACGCCGACCTAAGAGAAGAAAACAATAAAACCTAGGCACCTTTTCGCCACTCGGGAAAGGAGAAGACATGCGGGGAAGAAGAAATCAAGAAAAAGAAGCAACGACTAGGATTAAATGAGAGTTGATCGGGCGGCTCAAGGCGGTGCGACTTTAAAAGGAATGGATGGCCACAATGGGAGCGCTGGATCGAACAGTCCAGCTTTGATGAGGCATAGAAAAAAACAATACAACTATTTCTTTTTAAAAAAATAAACATTTGTTATTTTATTCTTTTATAAAATTGTGATGAAATTAATATTTAAACTATTATTATTAACATGAAATTATTTATCTAACTTTGATTATTTTAGGCTAAGTCAATGGTCAATTAAAAAACATTAAATTATTTGCCCCTATCTATAATATATTATTATTTTTCCTTTATTGACTAATTATCTTAATTTCCATAATTAAAGATTTATATTAATGTAATTAATATAATTAAACACCTAGAATAACACATTAATAATTATTTCCAAATTCACAAATAAGAGTGTATTAATGTAAATATTAAAATTATGAAACACATATGTAAATCATAATTTTGCATCATCTCAAAACTGTTAATAAAAAGATCAAATTATAAACATTTGCATTATTATTATTACTTATATTTAATTTAGATATAAATATAATACATTTAATTTAATGTTTGACGCAACATATATAACTCAAGAGTTTTAATACATATTTTCTTAGACCAAGTAAAAACCCATCAAGTTCAATATATTCATTCAAAAAAGTAATACTTACTTGCTCATGTTAAAAAGTTTATTATAAATAGTTTAGAATAATAATATTAATTCTCACTGTTTGCATTATATATATATATAAGAAAATAGAATTCTCATATGATTCACATCTTGAGAAATCCAAAAATGAATTTGTTATATTATTGTCATTGTTGTTGTTTAATAAAACAATAAATTAAATAACACAAATAATATTTTTTAAACTTTCAGGGGTAAACAACTATTATCTTCAATAGTCCACTTGAAAATTAAAACATTAGAGGATTAGTGGATCATGGGAGATCCAAGGGGTATATTTATAGCTGTTAGGGTCTAATGGTCAGATAAGGGTTCTATAAAAAACCTGGTCTCGGGGTATCCCACACTCAAGGCGACTGAAGGAGAAAGAGGATGAGATGGTTCGAGTTATTCCGTTAATTCTCATTACGGCTGCGGTGGCTTCACCATCTTTATGTTTATTTTGATGGATGCCAATGACCCTTATCACCTTCTCGGGGTTCTTGTGGTTTTATGCGGTCTCCCTATAATTCTAATTGAATTTTTAATTAGAATATTTGGTTAGCTATGCTTCTTGTTGGATTAGTGTGAGTTGTAGTCACCAAGATGTTCCTCTTTTGAATAAAAGGGCCTTTCATTCATTTTGATGCGTTTTCTCTATTTTATTATTATTATTATTTTTTTATAAGAAAATTGTTTGTTCGATTAATGGATGACATTGTAATATAAACTTGTCATTACTCAAGACACATTTTCTTGGGTTGTTACACCATAGGTACCGCGTCTATGAACCCCTTCACGTGGACATGCAGGCTAAACAGTCATGTAAAGGTGGAGAGATGATCACGATGCAGATGTTGAGAAGGACCAGTTTCATGTAGTCATAGTCTGTATGATTTCCTTAAGACCTACGTGTCATGTAATGTCTCTAAGCCTATGGGAAATGTAATTCCTAATTCAACGGGCCTTGTATGGGTTCCCCCTCATCCCTTTAAAGGGGGGTTATCAGAAAATCAATAAAATAGAAGGCCTTCATTCCATTCAGTCAATTATCATCATTTATAAATCTTACTACGTTTTATGGATTTTGGAATATCAAACTCACCTTCTTTATTTGAATAAAAGATGAAGTGTAAATTTGTCCAAGCACAACCAAAGTGAGATATTATGATAAAATCGAGTAATTATATCTTAATTTTAATTTTCATAATATTTATGTAAATGTTATTGAAACATAAAATGTTATCCTAATACCATTGTTTCTACAGAAAAAAATGATCCCTTAGATCATAATAGATTTATGGATTTTGATCTTTAAAATTATTCTGACAATATTCTTTATCACTCTCCTTTAGAAATATTCAGTTAGATGTTTCTTCCATGTACACGTTTTCACATTACAACGATTCTATCCTATGTGGAAACCAAGTTATGAGATACTTTTCTTAACCAAAATGTTCACAACTATCCATTTTATAATGAATAATTATTAATCTTATTTATGTTGTGGGTTTCTATGAAAATAACCTTCACATTGTAAACCTTTAATGACATGGATGAATTTCATGGTAAAACATGATTTTCAATGGGGTTTATTGTATCACCCTATGATTTAGTGAAATATATTTTTTTAAATAATTTAAACTTCTTGATATTTTTCATTTCACACAATAATGAATATAATTCGTGATATATGAAAGAACTACATTTTGATTGTGATACACATAAAACAATGTTAATATTTCAATACCTTAAAAACATTTATTAGCTTATGGTACATGTTACACTATTATTGGATTATGTTATACACAATTTTTAGTTTATTCGATAGCTTTCATTACACAAATAGTCACGTTTTAGCAAACTACAATACACTATTAATATTATTCATTTAATAATATTATAGTTACCACATACCTGTTGGAATGAAATTTATGTACAGGATTAAGAAATGTGTGAGAATATTGTTTACACATGTATATAAAATTAGTTTTTTGTTATCAATTAGTAATAAATGAACATGAGAAATAAAGATATTCCTTTTCTAAGAAAACTATTCCCTTTTGTAAAAAAACATTTTATCTCAAAAAATTATACGAACCATATTTGATGAATATTTTTATTAAAATTTATATATTATTTTTTTAATAATTTTTTCACAGTCATCTAATATATTTTATAATCATAAGATAAGAATAAACCCAATTATATGAATAAAAAGATATAATTTATTAAAAGGTAATTTTAAAACAATTTAATGGAGAACCGATTTTAAATAAAATTATGACACTTTAATAATTTTTTTTTTAAAAATAAATTTCATTTTTTAATGTTTAATATCAAAATTTACTTTGGGTGAAATTTTGGTATTTTTTTTGAGAAGTTTTAGTTTTTATAAATAGTGAAAAACACGAAATTCAAATTGAAAACAATATTTTCATCTAATTAATTTATATAGATAAATTATATTTTAAATTTAATTTTAAATTTGTTTTAAAGTATATTTAGATCAATTATACATCTATTAATACAATTTGAGTCATTTTAATCAATTTGAAATTTAAATTTGATATATAAACAGTTCAAACTTTTGAACATTTTTCACCTCAAAAACTCACATTCACAATACATCAGTTGGATAGATTTTAAATTATTTTTATTCCTATTATATGTTTATAATTGTTAAAAAGGGAGGAAATATTTTTAATATGAAAATTTTATAATTTATATTAATCTCAATTTATTTTGTTGGCATAAACTATTTTTGAATGTTATTAAAATTATTTATAGTAATTAAGGTAAAAATGATTATAGGTAATGACTAAATGTAAATTATAATGGGGAAAAATTAACCTAAATATGTATAAAAAATTATTTTATGTCCATATTTAGTTCATAAACCATTATAAATAATAAATAGTCCATTTAGAACCTTTGGGAGTCAAGTTAGTCATGGGAAGCACACAATTCTTTTCAAAAATACTCGTTGTGTCCTTTCGCGACTTAAAAAAAGACACAACCTCTTTTACTCTATTATAAGCTATCAATCCCATCAAATCAAAACAAATTATCAAATATCATGGAAAAATATCTCTCTTTATTAATGATTCCTCTCATTTGGAAAAAATTTAAAAAATTAAAATATTTGTGGAAAACCAAAATGAGTTAACCAAATAATAGGTAACATCTTTCAATAAGCACTTTATTTTTATTTCTTTCTCCACCGAGTCAATTATTATGATTCCTTGATTATATTAAAAAATTATAATCTTAAATATACTGTGAATTTTTTATGATAAGGTTACTGCTTAAACTCACACAAATATCAAAAAATTTGGATACACAATAATCATTCATGTGTACATCATAATATGTCCTCACGAATTGATGTCATTTATTCATCAATTTTTACCATTAAAATATGTAAATAATAATTTAATTTATGTTTTTATATGATATATTTGATATATATAATATATTTATTCTTCTATAATAATTTTATAACACATAATTTAATGATTTCCATTTTGTGGGAATATGATGACATTGTTTTTCGATGTATGGACTAACCCCTCGTCAAAGGGATGTGATTTGTTCACACTTTACATGGAATGTAATAATCAATGGTTTCATAAAAATATACTATATTTATGAATTAATAAGTATAATTTAATAATATATATATACATACATATAAATATATTTCATTTACATTCAATTTTTAACTCGACAAGAAAATGTAAACAACATCCATGCGTACGTATGACCTGCCATCTCTATGAATGATGTATTTTTCTCCATATTTTTATATTTTATATATTATTAAAAAAATCATATAATGAATATATATGATATTTATATCATTTTGACATTATTTATAATATTAAATCATGATCTATTTATGTGGATCAAGCATAAAGTGTCAAAAAATATACAAAAAACAATGTGGATATTTTGAAAAATGATACTTTATCATGGAAATGTTAATAAATAGGTAATATAAATCCATAATAAAATAATATATGCTATTAGATACAATAATATGGTATTTTGGTTTATCTATAATAAAATTATATTTATTATAAAGGAGGTTTGAACATGTGTGGAGAATGTCAAGACTTAATGTAAGGGTTTCCACATATAACTTTTATTTCTAGAAGGTATATGCTATATTCACTTATTATTCATATTGCAGGATATATATACTTCAATATAATAATTTACATTATAAATTTCAATTTTTTAATTATATAAAAAGTTTTAATTTGTTTTATTCTTTCACGGATCTCATGATTCAATAGTTACTCAAGTTGTAAGGGGATTTCTAGTCCCGCATTTATTTTGACATGACATATTCCATCTTCCCCACCCGTTACTTTTTTTGTTGTATATAATTACCATATATGTATTATATGATTTTTATTATTAAATTAATGAGTATTTACACATCCATTCTATGATCTTTATTTGATTGTTTTTATGATTCAAAAATTACCAAATTGTTAGGGTAATTCTTATCAATTTTTTTTATTTGAGACACATGTTATGTTATGCACCTATTTTATTTTAAGAGGTGTATATATTACAATTTAATATATTTCATGAATAATATAATTTTTTTGAAGATATTTTGAGACTCATGTAATATTATATTCTTTTGTATATTATGATACAAAGTGTCCAGAGTGATGAGTCTTTTCTAGAAATATATTCTTCTATCGGGATTATTTATGATTATGCCTCCATTGATGAAATATAACAATCCATATCTGAAAACCTATAATAAATTTTCAATACCAAAGGGTTTTCATGATTTCTTCATATTATGGTACAATTGTTTTTTCATTATTACTAAATATTATCAAGAAAATGATTAATATAAAACCTAACATTATATCTCACTTCATTTGGAAATATGGTTTATTCAAAAATTGTGTTTTCTAAAAATATTTTCTAAATTTTATGTGATATTTTATACATATTTTTATGAAAAGTATTTTAATGTTTTTAAATATTCTATTATATGTTTTAAAATCAATAATCAAAGAAAAATGTTTTCAAAGTTTCTATGTTTTAAAAATCATTTATCAAATTTGAAGTGATATTTTCATCAGTAAATTACTTAAATGATCATTCAAATTGTTTCCATATTATATCACATCCATTTATGTCACCTATGACTTAATGGTATTATTATAAAAGGTTACAATTCTTATTCATTCTCAGAATAGTTTATGCATTTTATTAAATGTTGTTTATGAAAACTATTTCCATTCCATAGGATATACCACGATAAATTTTTATGAATATTGCATTATTTCATGGTTTATTATATGATTAAATCATTATAAAACACATTTAATTTCCTTATGTTATTTCCTAATGAAAATTTTATTATACCCATTTCATTTCAGGGGTTATGGTATAATTTTTATGAAACCCTTCACTCTTTTTGCGTCATGATATGATGGATTTTTATTATATTGTGGCATACATATGAATGATTTAAAAATTTTATGGGTGGTACCACTGTATCCCTCTGATGAATTGAAAAAATATTTATATCTCTTGAGATAGGCACTGATTAAATGGGATGTAAACCCAGTTTAGCAATGGAACGGTTCTGCTAATTTGGTCTTGAGAGTGAACCATGACTATTAAGATGGTTTTTGGAGTGAACCAAGACTACTATGAAAGTATTAGGATTTAACCAAGTACACTAAGATATAATTTGGAGTGAACCTTAACTACTAATATGGAATTTGGATTTAACATTGACTACTACGATGGTCTAGGGAGTGAACCTTGACTAATATTATGGGAAACAGGTAGATGGGCATGACTAATTATGATAAGATGGTGTTTCCAAAATCACTATAATGACAGATCTATAATTGGGGATGGTAGTGTGTACCACACATTAGTTTCATCCCCCATTAAGTATCTTGTTTTTTTTCAATGAGCCTTGACTTCTAGGGAATTATTTCATATGGATATGTGCATTTTATAAGTCTATTTATTATATTAATGATATTTTCATGATATTTGATTTCCTTTCGATTCATGTATTATAAACTAATAATATTTATGTCATCACTCATGATTATGATCTTTGATATGCATGTTATAATCATCAAATGTTATACTCATGTTCTCATACCCTTATTTCATTGTCATGATTACGTATCTCCTTTATTTTTACCCTTAATGGGAATCTGAGGTCATACTTTCCTATGTCTCCTTCCCCCATGTTATGAATATATGATTTATATAGGAGTGTTAAAGTGATGTTATTTATAGGATATTTTGATGATATTTCACCAAATTAAAATAAATTTTCCCAATTTCTAAATTTAGTACAATATTAGGGTCCACATTAATATACTTTTTCAATGAGATTAATATTCATTGAAATTGATGTAATATCCATGTATGTTAAGCATGGGTCACTATAATTTTGTCTTTTTAAAAGACGCTAGGTCACTACCCCCCTCGACAAGAGATCATGTTTTGGATAGTGTTATAATTGGGTGTTTTCGAGATATTCATGTCTCTATATTGAATGGAGGCTTATATGTTTGGAGATTTGTGAATTGAGAAAGATGATCTTATGTACTAAGTCTTTAATCATCCTAGTGTGTCACCGTGGAGTGAATTAGTTTTTATTTGTAAAGAAAGATAATGGGTTTCTATATTTTTATATCAATTATAATATTTTGATCTAGATGGTGGTGATGATCCACTATTCCATTTTATAGATTGGTGATCTATTTAATCAGTTGAAGCAATCTAATTAGTTCCAAAATAGTTTTTTTGTGGCCATGATATCATTAAATGTATGTGAAGGATGAGGATATTAAAAATAATTAATTAAAATATAATTATGTATATTATGAGAATAGTGTAATATATATTTTTTGTTTGGAATGATCAATATTTGTTCATAAGACTAATGAATTAAATGTTCCATGAATTTAAGAATTATTTTATGGGTGTGTTTATCCACAAAATCATAGTGTATTATAGGATAGAGGTGGATAATATAGATATTTTGTCTATTGATTTTGGGATTTTGGATATATATTTTGTTATTTTGGAACTAATAAAAGTGTATATTTTAGGATTGTGAGGTTCTTTTATTAAGACATTTTATTTCATGGCATGGAATAATTATAGATACTTTAATGATAGAAGTGGTTTCTTCTTGAGTATCCCCATGGAATGATGTAAGGTGAATCATTTTCTTTGTATTTTGGGTGATTATAGGAGGATCATTCCTAAATTATTCTAAATTGAGATTCCTATAATTTATTTTACTATGTTCATGCCAGTATTTTGTGTTTAGTAATAGATTCTAGTTTACTTTTTAGTATTTCAAGGTAAATATGGATGATTCCCTTATTATTCATTTTATAGAGGAGTGTGTTGTGTTCAAGGTTTATTCTGATGCTTTATAATCATGAATTGGGAGGTTTTTTATGTAAAAGAGTGTGGTTATATCTTATTGGTATATCTATTTCAGGCCGCATGAATATAACTATAATACAAATGATCTTGATCTTAATGTGGTTAAATTATTTCAGAAATTGTGTAATTACCAAATTAGCGAGTGATTCTTGGAATTTACATTTCATAAGAGTTTTAGGCTTATCTTCTCCCATGGAAATTTAATTTTTTTACAGGGATGATGGATGGTATTCTAGAAATATTATGACATTGATACTTCTTATAAACCAAGGAAAAGAAATATATGGATAATGCATTTTCATATATAGTTGCATGGATATGTCTGGCACGACATTATTGATTTTGGGAGCGTGATGGAAGATATATTGATGACGAACATTAATATAAGGAAATATAAAGGTATATGGTGTCTTTATTAGATGATGATTCTATCATTTTTGTTGTAGAAAGTAGGGGAGTCCAAGCAGTTGGAATATAAGGTAAAGGTTTTGTGAGACCATTTTGTTTTAATAAATTCTACTTGGGGATAACCAAATGATGATTGTTATTTAGTTTTATTTTTGGGGATTGTTTTCATTCCCTTTGGGATGCATGAATTGGTTCTCTATGAGTTTCTTATTTTCTTTTCATTTTCTATATTTAATGGTGTAGCTATGATGTACATTTCCATTATAGGACAATTTTAGTTCTCTGGGAGAAAGATGATTATTATAGAGTATGTGTCATGATGTTTAATTTTCTATAGCGTAATGACTGATAACCACATTTCGGGTGGTATTCTTCAACTTATTGATTTTCTTCAGTGTATATGGAAGGATATAACTTTAAAATTTATTACATTTTCCCCAATATTAGGGAGGATATCATGTCATAAGGTCGATCATTAACTACATAACGAAGTCAACACACATCAATGATATTATTTTTTGACACCCCATATGATAATAAAAACATAATAATATGATTTATAATATGGGTTTCAAATTCATACATTTTGGTTATTTTTTAGTATTAGTGTTTTATATAATAGATTAGAAAATTTATATTCAATAGTTAATATTAAAACAAAAGGTCTATTTTTTCCCACAAAATAGGATTCTTAAATCTAACCTCATTTTTCATTCAAAACACTTCTTAATACATTATTACGAGTAACCATATGATAAATATTGACATTTATATTTCCTTTTCACATCGTAATATCCTAGTTAAAACTACTAAAAACATTGGATTATAAAAACAATCTCTTCAAGGGAAATAAAATGAATGGGAACCCCTTAATACATTGGATATATATGGAAACACATAAAAATAATTTCAATTTAACAATGTAATGTTTTATGGTAATATAATAATTTAAATAGCTATAAAATCAAGGTATATACCCAAAAATTCAATGAAAATATCATAATCTATCAAAAGGTAATATAATAATCATGAGGGTTTCATGAAAACCATTCCTTGAGAAAATAATCCTATTTACCTAAAAAGTTCATAATCTCTCTCAAAATCATAATATTGTTTTCATTTCGATATTAATTGTAATATTTCTATAAAATATTATTTGTCAGAAAATAAAAATTATATAGGAATTAGGTAACACAATACTTTTATCATGAAATCACTTAAACTGGTTAATTCAAACATTCTCTCATGAGTAACTTCTATACAGTATACTCCATCAACTCTTATGTGTTACATAAATTTTGTAAACTCCATCAACACATAAGAGGAACACTAATCTAGTAAAATCCATAACATTAACAAATGCATTATAGATATGTATTAATCTCACCTATCAAGATGATATACATTAGGCTCATTTGTCATCATGTACTATATTGCGCTAACCCGTCAATATGTGCTACATCATCCAAACCTATCGTATTCAACTATATCAGTCTCACTGGCTATCATAAACAAATTTTCAAGAACGATATCATAAAAATACATTAAAAAGTATATGTTTTTAGTAATAAAAGATATAGAAGATTATTTTGAACCTATAAGAAAAATCACTTTCTATCATAATGTAAGTAGAATGGAAAATACCTATTTCATTGAAAACTATTGAAAATAATAAATTACTGTAAGTAAATGGAATTGAATTTTTTTAAACAATATTCAAAAAACATAGAGTATTCATCTTAAAGAATAATCGTTATGATATTGGGAAGTTATTAAATGTGTTTTCTAGATTAAAAACATTATTTATCACTTTTTAAAAAACAGTCAAAAGTGACTCAGAAAAAAATGGTAAAAACCCCTTTTATTTAAGACTTTGCAAATAAATTCAAAATTAGGTGAAAATAACCTTTAACAAACCACAATGTAAAAATTAGAAAAATATTAAAAAAATTAATTGAAATGGATATGGAGGAGAAATATTTTAAAAATATAAAATAATGTTTTATAAGAAATACCTTACCACCTTTGTATCTTTTATATTATTAGATCATTAATGGATAAAACATTAATTTTTTTTTAATAAAATTGAATTTTATTAATTGAATGATAAAATACAACCGTACAGAAGAATGTAAAGTATAATAATAATATAAGGGGTGGGCATAAGATGAGTTTCAATGATATAATTTGAGATAAGAAATACGTTACCATAAGTCTCATCTACCATTAAATGTTCTCTAACTCCTACGTATTATAATTATGTTAGTTTACTATTTTTTAATAACCTTTTTCATATTTATTCCATTATATCTATAAATTTTATTTCATTTTTGATATTTTTTTATCTAGATACTTAATAATATAATTGTACAGAGGATTTTCTGAAGATGATGGGTTTATAATCCCAAATAATCTTCAATAGGTTGATCATGGACAAAGTGGTCATGGTTTCATCATCACCAGAATCTTAATGATGAAATAATTATAAATTTTATAAATTAATTAAAATTATATAACCATACATTTATGTTTTATTCTTTCATAATAAATTTTTTATGTTACTTCCATTATCATCATCCCTATTATATCATGTATGACCTTGTTTTATTTAGTTATATAATTAGATAATTTTATATCAGGCATTTTAAGGATTTTCAGTTTTTAATCAAAAAATATTTTTTATAGGTCAAAAGTTGTCAAAGATTTCATCATTTTCTTATATCTTGAATCTTAATCATGACATAATTATATATTCATAAATTAAATATAATTTTAGAACCATCCATGTAATGTGGTTAGGGAAAATGAGTCAGATCACATCATGGAGGTTGTATTACACATTTATGAATAAGTAATACTATCATTTTCCAATTCATGGAAACGTAAAAAATAGATGATTTAATATATTCTTATTGGAAGATTCTATTTTTTTTCAGGTACATCCCTCTTTAAGTTTTTCATTGGACTATGGTGTCCAAGTCTAATTTAGATATAAAGAGACTTTATTGGGGAAAATGACTTAATGTTCTGGGTTATTTGTTTATTTAAATTAATATATTCCTGGTATGAATCATTTTTAATGGGTTTATAAGGTATTTCCATGGTTTAGAAAGCATTAAATGTGGTTCTGGTCCTTCTTCCGAAACTGGGTAGATACATTTTTCTAGATAATTAAACACCATGTGCATGTCACACGACATGTAACTACCACCAGAATATTGTCACGAACTATTTAATAATGCTATGTTGAGACACATCACAAAAAATAATTCATATAATGTAAATGTTGATAATGATAAATATTATCCTAAGGCGATGGGTTTTTCAACATAACTCTAAAATGATAAAATACACAACATAAAAGGATTATAAAAAGTTTATTCCTCGGACCCAGTGCATTTTTGTGTTCCATGTGCTTATGTTTCTCATTTTTTGGTGTAACCTATCCATTCACGACACTAGGGTAAAATATTAGTGATTTTGGACTCATTTCCTCCTTTATGGATTACACATTTCACATCTAGTACCTAGTGAGTTTTTTCCATGGATTACCTAAACTCTCCCATAATTCCATGTTGTTGGGGTGAAATATTTAGATTGGGGGCTGGATTTCGATTTGATATAGATCTAGGGTGATCCAGGATCTTTCTTTTGATCCCCTAAACCTCTATCAATGTTGGTGTTTTCTATTAAAACCATTAAATTCATCTCCATATAATTTTTGGGGTTCTAAACCTAACCATATGGTTCCTTTAATTTTGAATTAAATTCAATATTGTGATTTAATTGATGTGACTTTAACTCTAATTAATTTATTCATTGATTAATTGTAAATATTGTATTGTAATAGTGGGTTGGATCCATTTTGATTCAATTATTGATGTGACCTTGATTATGGCTACCGATTGGGTTAGAGAACCCTTCAATTAATAATAAAATTTTCTATTAGATTAAAGCGCATTTAGATTGACATGATATTCAACTGTTTTCTTGAAATATTTTCTATTTGGAAATTTTTTGGTTTATTGATATTGTTGATGATAAATTGATATATAAATGAATGTTTAATTAAATGGTTAATGTTTATTTTTTTAATTATTTATTGATCCATATGAAGTTATTTTATGAAATACTTGTGGCTATGAAATTTGTTTTGACTCATGGTGTAATGCTTATATTGACTGGGCTCTAATTAGTCTCATCCTGTAATGCTTATATTGAGCAGGATATGAATAGTAACATGTTGTAAAGCTTATATTGAGTGGAATATACCCAATCCCATTCTATAATGTTTATATTGAGTGGTATCTTCCCAGCTCCATGTTTTAATTCTTATATTGAGCAGGCTATACCTAGTCCCATGTTGTAATGCTTATGTTGAGAGGGATATTCCCAGTACCATGTCCAAATTCTTATATTGAACAGGATATTTACAACCCCATTGCTAAAATTCTTATATAGCAGGCTCAAACTATATTGTTTCGATATTTCTAGTGATATATGGTTCTTGGATGAAAAAGTTGTGGTATATACTCAAATATATTTTATAATAGTGTTGAAACATGTGGTTTTTTATATTGTATTAATTATTTAATTAATATACCAACTTATTTTTTATTTCATTCAATTATTATGATTCTAGTTGTGTTTATACATGGTGGTTTCGATGTACTGAGTTTTACTCACACCATATTTGGGACTTCGTATGGTAACTGAGCAGATAATGTGGAATCTAGTTTAGACATGGGTTTGAGGCCTTATTATTGATTTTGATTCTTTATAGATAGGATGGAGTTTTTAGGTGGGACTGAAATAGTGTTTAAGACTAAGGTTTTTGGTGGTTATTTTTTCCAGATGATTCTTTTTTTTCAATTTTACATTAGATACATATAAGAGTTTCAATATATGGCTTATAATTATTATTGATTATTTAGTTCCGATTTTTTTATATTCTAGTTGTATGATATACAATTTTTTCTATTTCAAAACTGTGATATTTATTATTATTGGATTATTCCACCGAAATATCAATCTAAAAATAGTAGTATAATCTTTATACTTTATTCATTATACCTTCACTACTTTTCAAAAGCCTCTGGTATTCTGGGAGGTATTATTGAGGTCCCGTAACAAACCTAATTTGGTTACATGAGGGAGATCAGAGTCAGGGGACATTACAAAGTGGTATCATAGGGTAGTTTTCCATTTTTAATTTTTATAATATTTATAAAAGGAATTATGGTGGCTAGGATTTTCTAGGAATTGGTAATGAACATGTTCTTGAGAGTTTCTAATCCATGTATGGGTGAAATCTATGTACCCTTGGATGGGTTATTTGTTTATTCTATTTTTCTATTACAATTGATGTAATTTCACCCTTAGTAATCCACATATTATGTGATGTTATTGTTTCTTAATATTTATTCTCATTTCTTGGTACAATGTGACATTAGTATGTATAAATAATGATTAGAACAAAATGATATATATTAAAATTCATTGTTCTTTATAGATATGTATTTATTTCATGTGGTATATACTTGAATATATGAACTATGAACCATGATATCTATAATATATAGTAAACGAAAGGAAATAATTGATATTTCATGTTAAAACCCTCATAATATATGTTTAGAGAGACCAAGATTAGTGGTTCTCTATTTATTATCCCATATTAAAGCTGGCCTTGTGATTATAGCCACTGTTCTAAAGAGTGTGTTTGTATTGTTGAGAAAATTCCTCCCCATCAAATTTGAATTGAGTGATATTAGAGAAGTAATCAACACACTCATAATGAAACTAAACCAAATATTTTTATAGTTCTTAGGTATCATATGGATTTTCACCTTAAAAACAACTTCTTGAGGGTCATACAATCCATGGAAAGGGATATTGTTCATACCATACCTTAAATGATTGAGATAGAAAGTGTGTTTTGTATGCACATCCACCTTTGTTTACTGGGGAGGGAGGAACCTATGAAACTGAGTTATATATTATGTCAGTCCAAACCATATTTAATTACCCTGAGAAACCCAGAAATATGAGGATGATGCTTGTTACTTATATGATCGTGGGACCTAGAAATAATTTGAGGGATATTATAGAGAAAAATGTTCACTATAATTAGTTATCCTTAAATGAATTCACATTGAATTTATTGATACAAATATATCAAGAGATGTTGGGGGATGATAAGGCTTGTGTGTTCATACATCTGATATTGTAGGGAATGTTAGTGATGGAATAAGATAGACATTTAAATGAAACATAGAAATATTAACCATATTTAGATGATAATGATATATATAGGGTGAGACAGTTTCACGATGGGATTCACTACAAGATCATGTTATAGGAGAATTTTTTTTGTTTAAGTAGTTTTTAGGATGTAATGAATCAGACACACATCATGGAAGGGAACCTCAGAGTGGTACTGAGTAGTGACAATGCTTTTTTAGTACGGTGAACATGGAACTATACTTATAGTATAAAGATGAATCTCTATGATAGTTATCACCAAAGAAATGACATATTGATTTGTAAGGGTAGTGGTTAGATATCATAGAACTATGTTCTATTTGAGTTCATTTAGTGTGGAATGTGGGGTCACAAGTGGCCTCAGTCACTGTATCCCCCATTAGAGCACTATGATTTCAAAAGGATGGGACACCTGTAGAGGTTTTTATGGGAATGAATCCTGAGAGTAGTGAATGTGGATTATAACATGTACTAGAGTCTGGATAGAACTCGGATACTTATTAGAAGATATGTAGCTAGAGTTCCACGTGAGGTTCAGGTCAAGGTAGTGGACATGATACCTCAGTGTAGGAGTATTTGTTTTATGTAGAGGGAATAGATCAAGGGAGTCATACATAAATCGAAGGTGGAGGGACTAGTAAGTATCACATTATGAAGACTACTCTGTCTATTATTGATACAAGAATATATTCCTTCATAATTACAATTCGTGTACCATCTACCTTTTCTTGTGTTTTGTTTGATTCCGGAGCATCATAATCCTTTATGTCTACTATTTTTAAAAACTGTTTGGGGTTGTTTGGGGAAATCATGCATGCTTTTTTGACCATCAAAACACAATTGGAAGTGTGGTCAGAAAATATCCAACGTTTCAAGCTGTGTTCACTATAAATGGATGGTTACCATTTCATATGGGAACTAGTCATAATGGAAATGACATATTTCAGTTTTTTCCTAGTATGGACTAGTTAGTCCTGTACCTGGAATATCTTGAATATTATCAGAGGATATTTAAATTTCCTTCTACATAAGGGGGTAGGTATTCTCACATAGGTGAGTGAGATCTTCAAGGTGGTCGTGCAAGGCCAATTTAGTGAAGATTGTATTTTCTCATGATTCTAAAATTATGTCTTGATCTAGTTGATGGTGGAATGTAGAAATATATTTTTCCTAAAATTATGAATATAATCAAGATGTAGTTCCTAACAAGTTCTATAACTAACCACCGAATAGAGAGATTGAGTTCAGAGTTGAGTTGGGATGGTGGTAGATCCAATTTCTACCCCTTATAGAATAGATTCATTAAAGCTTCCGGAGATGAATTTTCTGTTGAATTATCTAGAATCTATGGTTATCATAAGTCCTGGTAAAACATAATTGTGTTTTCTAGATATTTTCACCATGACATCTGAGGGTACCTTGAACTTATGTGTTTGTTATCAGAGACTGAACAAGATGATGGTCAAGAATTAGTATCCTCTTTCACACATTAACAATTTATTCAATTCACTGATCGGTTTTATGATCATCTTGATGATCAATTTGAGATTAGAATACCACTAGTTCATGGTGAGACCACTAAACATACCTCAGATGACTTTTAGGTGCATGAATGGATTGTTTTTATTCGTAGTAACTCCATTTAGTCTGAAAAACACATTTGTGGTATTCATGGACTTGATTAATTAGATATTTTATCCTTTTTTGGATCAGTTTATGGTAGTCATTATTAATGAAATCTTAGTGTACCATCAAACAACAAATGATTATTTATAATATATTTAAATGATATTGAGTACAATGAGAGAGCATCATCGTTATGCAAAGCTAACTAAAAAAATTTATGGATTGATAAAGTATAAATACTGGTCCATGTCATCTATGAGGATGGAGTTTCAATGGACCCATAAAATGATTAAGCTGTTGAATCTTTGTATCTACCCAAAAATTTCATTGAGATTCAGAGTGTTTTGGGTTTATCCTGTTATTGTGATTATTTCATCCATGAATTCTTCCATCTAGAAGAACCGATGTCAAGACTAACCAATAATGGAGTGATGTTTGTTTGGTCAGATTCTTGGGAGAGATATTTTTAAGAGATAAATAGGAAGAAGAAATTAGTTCCTATCCCTAATTTATCTTTTCTGGGAAAAGTACTCTATAATATGACGCATCTGGAATTTGAATCTGAGTTGTTGTAATACTAGAGAATTGAGTGGGTTATTATTGATCAAGAGAGTTGAGATTTATTGAGAGGAATTTACTCACTCAAGATTTTGAGTTATTTGTGGTGGTAAATTACAAATGAAATTGGAGACACTATCTTATGTGTGTATGTTTTGTGGTATATATTGGCAATAAGATCTTCAGGTATATATTTTCTTAGCGGGACATGAATCATTGTCAGAGGTTTTGGGTCATGTATATGATGCCTTTATAATTTTAATTGGATAATACCTCAATAAATCATAACATATTCTATAATTATTTGACCCGAATGATGAAAAAATATGTAGTATGAGCGTCTTGTGATTAGTGGATGATGATAGAAATATTTGTACATATGCATCTTTATGTTTAAGAGTCTCATGGATGACTAGATTTAACATCAACATCCATTATACCCATTCATTTGGACCAAATAAATATATAATAGTTATCTAATCTAGAGGGCTTGGTTATGAGAGACATATTATATAGTGGGATGACTCCATTAGGATGGTCCCTTGGTAGTGAAAAAATATATTCTTTTCCATGGCCAAGTATGGGTTTCAATGGAATGGAATAAAAATATGATGAGAGAGTTTCATGATTCTAGATGGGTGATACCTCTGGGATTGAAAATGATGTAGGGTAAACACCATATATAGTATTGTAGGATTAGAATGAAGAATTATTTAGCAGGGTTTGTGGTGATATGTTTCATCAGTAGGAGAAAGGTGACCCCCATTGGCCAGTTGGAGTTTTGTATCCTTTTCATATTCATGAGTGGAAATGGGATGATTTCAGTATGGAATTAATGATATGATTACCTAGAATAACCCCCAATAATGAGGCAGTATGGGTGATTTTATATTAACTAATGAACATTTCACACTTTTTTCTAATCAAGGAGACCTTCAATATTGATGATAAGGGTAGTATTTACGTGTGTGAGATAGTTCAGCTACACAATGTTTTTCTAGGAGTATAATTTCATACAGAGATCCTTGTTTCACATCATAGTTATGGTAGGTTATTTAGAAGGTTATTGGATTTCATGTTCTTTTGAGTATGACATATCATCCTTATATTGGTGGTCAGTCTCAGTAGAGTATTTAAGTTCTATAGGATATGTTATAGGCCTTATTTTTTAAATTAATTTATCATGGGGTAATCATATGGAACTAAATAACTTTTAATATAATAACAGCTTATATGAATAGATCGAGATTTAATGCTTCATGAATTTTTTTGGTAGGCCATGTTGTTTGCCTATTTGTTGGTTGAAGGGCAGTGAGTCAGTGCTTGTTGGGACTAGTGTCCTGCAAGTGACATTTGAGTAGGTTCAATTGAAAAAGATTTTGTTGGTGACATCGCATAGAAGAGAAAAATTATATGATAACCATCATATATAACATATATAAATTGACGTTGGTCATTGTATTTTCCTTCATGTGTATCCTAAGTTGGGGAAATGTTGTATCGTGAAATAAAGAAAGCTAGAACTTGGGGTTTTAGCTCATTTGAGATAGTGGATATGGTTCTTCGAGAGGAAAAATGATTAAACTTTCCACAAAACTATAGTTTCATGCATGACCTATTTAACATGTCACATATTCGGAGATATTATCCTAAACCTTAACATGATATTGATGAAGAGGACCTTGATATTTATACTAATACGTCCTTTTATTATAGTCTGATATGGATTATAGATTGTTGTAATATATATATTTTGGGGAGGACTATTCCACTAGTTCAAGTGTAGGGGTAGCATGTGCATGTTCATGGGGAGTCCTGGGAGAGGGAGTTTGATATGAAATCAAAGTTTCCCTACCAATTAACTAAGACCCAAATGTGATTCCTAGAGTAGTTCGGGGATGAGTTGTTATATGGTGGAGAGGTTGTAAGATCCCATATTTTTTTAGGGAAGTCCCTCCTTGAGTTTTTCATTGGACCTTGTTGGATAATTCTTTTATAGAGATGAATAACTTTTGTTTTGAAAAATAGCCTAATGTCAAGGATGTGTTCATATATAAATTAATGGAGTCTGAGTATAAATATGTTAAATGTGGTTATGAGGGCTTACCATGGTCTGGAAGGCTTTATAGGTGGTTTGAGTCTTTATAATGAAATTAGGCTGAAAACTATTTGTGGGAAAATTAAATGGCGTGCACATTTAACATGTTGTATAATTGATACTAGAAAATTTTAATGAACTGGTACATGATGTGAAGTTTCCACAAAAATTGGAACTAAATAGCATCATGTAAAAACCAATTGGGAAAAATATTTACTCCATGTGATGGTTTCTTCAGTATAAATAAAATATTGATGAAATACAAGAAATTAAATGAATATATGATTTATTTCAAGGAACCAATGGTTTTATGTATTTTGTGAATTCATGTTTCTCCATATTTTGGGTGAAGTCTCTCCTTTCTAAATTATATGGAGAAATCTAGGTAATTTCGGATTCTCTTCCTCTATTCCAAATGTCCCATCTCACATCTGACCCCTGGTGAGTTTTTTAGTGTTGCCTCTTCTCTCCCATTATTACTTTCTGATTTCAGTAAAAATAAATCAACCACAATATTGTTTTCTTTTTAATATTGATCTTTTGTGATATAGTTTCCTTATTGTGATCCTATTTACCTTTTTTCATGTTGGGGTTTTCTATTAAAATCATGGCACTGATCTCTATATAATGGTTGATGGTATAAACCTAAACCTATGGTTTGATTAATTGGGAAGTATATGAAATATAGATATTTCACCAATTTAACATATAGTATTGTTAAATTATCTATTTATTAATGGTAAATATTTCATTGGAATAATGGATTGGATCCCCTTGGATTCAATAATTGATATGGCCAACCTTATGGATACTTTTTGGGAGAGTGAACCCTTTTTTAATAAAAATGGGCTATTGGATTACTGTGATTTTTAGAAAGACATGAGATTAAGGTGTCATAAAGATTTTGATTCACAATGGAAAATGATTATTTTTTTTGAAAAAGGTGTCCTCAAATGCACTTAAAATAAATAAATAAAAAATCTATAATTGTATGAAGGAAGGTACTTTACATTTATCCCATCAGAAAACAAGTAAAATCATACTAAAGAGATTATTATAAGATATAATGGCCTCCTTAGTCACTCCCTTATTTTCAAGGTAATCATAAATAGAGTAAGCTTCATAAAAAACAAGGGTTATTATTTAGTTCATTTAAAATAACATGTCCAGGTAGTTGGTCAATTTTGTTTTTAGCTTCCCTGAAAGATGGATATGTCTAATTCATACAGTCTACATGATGGTAGTGGAGCCTCATGAGAACAATATATTGTTCCAATTCATTTTATTTTCTATACAGATAGAATTTTTTAACCCATTAATCATTGCATCCAAGGCCATTACAAATCCACATGGTCTATGATTTGGTTCAATAACAACCCAATTTTAATCCCTAAAGACAACTCAAAACCCATCTAGATTGGTATTTACCCCCAAATCCCCATCTAAATTTCAATTTATTCTTCCATAAAACATGGTAACCTAAATAAATCATGTTTCATAAGATGTGGGGGATAGTTACCCGATATCTTTAGGCACCTTAGCACCGTGAGATCCTTCATAGAGTAACAGAAGTGGTCCTCCTGAATTATATTTTCATTATGTGATGCCATAATGATTTCATCAAGGGTGGACTAATGGATTAAGGGAGTTTTTTCATGAATTTTATATTTCCTTCATATCAAAATGAGAAAAAATAGATCCTCATAGTCAATGCTAAAGAGATTTATAAGATTCTTGGACAACTGAATGATAAGTAATTTAAATATCAATTGTAATTTTCATAATTAATCACTTATCCCTATGATGTGATATTTTTACATTCTTATTACTATGATGTGTGTTTTGGGTATTTTAGTAATTCTTATATTGAGAGGGGACTTCCCATTCCCATGTTGCAATGAATTTATTTTACGTGCTCTTCCCAATCCCATGTTGTAATGCTTATATTGAGAATTATCTACCCAATCCCACACTATTGTGATTATATTGACTATCCTCTACCGAGTCCCATTTATAAAATTATTATAAAGTTTGATCGACTCATATTATAGTGATTTATTGATGGATATATGGGTGTTCGTTGGCCTGGTTTTCACTACATGCTCAGAAAAATTTGGGCATGGTGCCAAAGTATGATGATTATTATATTGAATTGATTTTTTAATTAAAAAAACTATTTGTTTTCATATTAATACACTAATTATAGAATAGGCTATGTCTAAAAAAATGTTCTGTTGAGCTAATGTGTTTGAATCACACCCTATTCAGGTTTCTATTTGGTACTTGAGAAGATTATATGGATATAGGTATAGAAAATGGAAAGAGGACTTATTGCTAAAATCATTGCATGATTGATGGGTTAGAGTTTGGATATGGGAATAAATTGGGTTTCATGAACATGGTATTTCGAGTTTATTTTGTGTTAATGAATTATTTTATCTTATTCTCATGCTGAGATTAGATACATATCAAAATTTCAAGACATGGTTTATTATTATTGATTTTTGGGTTCCTCTTTCTTACTTTCCAGTTGTATGACAGACTATTTACTCTATGTCTTTAAAATAAATTTTATTTTTTATTTGATTATTTTGCAGTAAAATAAATCTAAACATTGGGGTATAGTATCCCAACTATATTAATCACACGCATTCTACTAGTTCTTATCCTTTGGCGTATGGGGAGGCACGCTGGAGGTCCCGCAAGAAAACAGATTTGGCCACGTGAGAGATAATTGGGACATGGTAAATTATTAGAATAATGAAAATTTTGTAACGAATATCAAATATTCACATTAAATACATCATTACAACCATCCATGCGAGATAGTGATGAAAAATGAAACACATCACTTCGTGGAGGTGGTAGTCAACACGTACACACGAATGAAGTTTTCATTCCCTATTAGAGGGAGAAAGAGACAAATAATTATTACATCATAAGCATAATAATGTATTAATATAATAGATATAATGATGATATTATGAAATAAATATTTAATAATATTTCAAGGTGGTAGAAGAATTAATAAAACAAAAATGCCCTGTTTAAAGCTGTACCTGTTTTTTTGGAAAACCACCATTAGAAAACACATTAATCCCTCTAGGTTTGTCTATTTTTTTATACCATAGCATCTATTTTCTGTGTAGGATGTTTGGGAACGGAATATGGTTGATATTGGTTATGATAAGTGGATCATGATATGTGAAAAATAGAGGGGGAGTGGTTCCCTTTTAAAAGTCATCGGAGTGGCACTCTTATAATTATTCAACGTTTAAATTTCATACAAGGACATATTCTAGATCATATATCTCCTAGGCCCTTAATAAAAATATATAATATTTTATAGGGTCTAAATAATCTCAACCGGTCAAATTTTAACATGTTTTGGATATATTTTAATCCTCACATGAGTTTAAAACCCCATTTAAAAAATTCACGCTTAATTAAAATAACTTAACATTGTAATCATGATAGCTTAATTATATTCACAAAAATAAAAGTTAACTTCTTCTAAAGAATTGAAATATTGATTTAAATTTATTATTAAATTTTATTTGATTCATAATCTATAGGTTAATGAAATTTGTTTTAATATAAGTATGCAAAACACATGATGTTTTTTTAGAAACACTATATTTATGAGTAAAAATCATTTCACATTTAAAAAATGTTAGAAGTTGATTTCAAGAAAAAAAAAAAATTAAAAAAAAGTAATTATTATATAATATCTTATCATTCCATGATTGAATAATACCTTCCAATCATACCATTAACTAAAAAGTCACTATTTTTTTAATTTTAAAAAATTGTAAATTATGTTCATAAAAGCCATGCATGGGTTCCCAAATTCATAAAAATGTTTTAAAATAAATTTATTATCTTCACAAAAATATATTATTTATATTATATTGTGTTTTAATATACTTATTTACTTTTACATTGTATTAATATCAAACAAAGTGATCATATTTTAAAAATCATTATTTTCAATATTCAACCAAAAAACCAACCATTTCTGATAAATAAAAAAAATGTATTATAATTATATTATGAAATGAAAATTTAAAATGTGATATTTAATTTTTAATATTTTTTAAAAAGTGGAAAATTAATTAATATATTCATGCAAAAAATGCAATTAAACCCATTTTGATGAAATTATATTTTTGGAGCATAAAATTAATTTATTCCCATTACCATTACAATAACAATAATTATATGAATATTAATTTATAAAATAGGATAGATAATATAATTATTTGAATCATTTATCAAGAATAATTAATTTAATCAATTACGATCAAAATACATTGCTCATATGAAATTATTTTATAAAAAAATTTATTTTCCCTTTACATAGATTTTATCTCCATTTCCAAGCAATTAATTATAAATGTATGTTTGATTATTGATTTGATAATTTATAAAACCTTCTATATATATTTATTTATAATATTATTTCAAATCATACAAACCAAACCTATGGCTTGTTCCTAATGTTCGTTTAAAATTATTTCTAATGGTTCTTCCTTTTTAAAGACCCCTACTACATTGTGACTTGGGCTGCTCCATAGATCTTGATGGTTAGATTCCATATATATATATATATATATTATACTTCACTTTTAAGTAGGATGTAGGTTGCACTATTGATCTTTAAGGATCAGTTTTTTTCTCTAGATTCCTAAGGGTCACAATGATGTGGGATATGGGATATGTTATGCGGTAGTGATGATCATGAACCTTCTCTATCAATAAGGGAACCACTATTTCATTGAGAGTGGTGTGTATCCTTTCCCCATGCTGGGTTTATAGGATCTTGAGATATATGTTGTATGGTTAGGGATATTATTCCATAGTATTATTAAAAACCATTCCTATATAAATATGAAAAATCACTTGAAATTTTATCATTTATTTCCATCTACATCGGATACAGGAAACCCAAGGACCCCTTTTGGAGAATTTTGATTCTTATTTTCAAGATCTAACACCTCACATTCTAAATTTTGATTCTTTTTTATTCTAAGTCTATTTTATTCTTCAAAGATGGTTCTATTTTCCCTAGTTCTCTATTTCCATGCAATGTGAGTTTTGTTTATATTATTTTCCATTGGGTTTTAATTAGGTATTGTTAATGGATTTTGTGGGATTGCTGATACCAATTTTAGTATCAAAATATGATGTAGATTATCAATATAGAAGGGGGTGAATAGTATCTTTTAAAATTTCCTTTAGAACATTTAAAGTTGATAAAAAATTATCTATTATTTATCAATGTTAATCAAGGTAAATTCACAAAACCTCTTGGTTCTACATACTTTCTATATTAAAAAAGAATGGTTCCAGTAATGAAACTAGTTCTACAAAATTGCAAGATTCCATAAATTTTGTTTCAGAAATGAAATTTATAAAAAGTTTATTTTGAAAAATATTTTACCTTAAAGCGTATAGAATATTACTTAATCAGAGTACAAATATAAGAAGGTATAAGATAGTTATACATTCCTTGTTAATCAAATACAATGGAAAAAAAACATGAAACAATACAAGTAACAAGTATGAAATCTTTTAAACAAAAGAGTAGGATATCCAACAACCTTGGATATAGGTCCCTTGATTTATACATTCATGAATGTGTGTCTTACTCACACCATGGTAATCCCTTGATAAGAATATTAGATTCTGTTTTTCTATCCCTGCAAACCCTCGATCTTCAAGGTAGTCAGCACCTCTGTCTTCCTTATCAAGGAAGTCCCTGAACATTAAGTTAGTCGGTACCTCTATCTTCTAATCCCAGAAATCCCTCAAATATTAAGGTAGATGACACCATTTCCTTGATATCCCCGAAATACCTCGAATGTACTCAACAAAATTCAGAGTTTCACAAAGAAATCTGAACAAAATGTTCAGTATACATAAAGAATGATAGTATCTCTCTCTAAAAATCACTTCAAAAACATGTAATCTCTAGAGTTGTAGATCATTCTGTTTTTAAAGTTAATCATTTATGTTAAAAGATATAAATGTTTTGATCTTATTCAAATGAACAATTAATTATAGGAACATCTCCAATGGTCAGTTCCCTCCTCCAATGGTCATATATTTTCTTTAATCTTGGAGAGACCTGTATACGTTTCACTCAAAAAACTAGTAGTTAGAAACAGAATACATGATATTGTTTCATAACTATAACAAATGTTAGAAAAATATGGTTTCTCAACAAAATCTATTTTTCTAGAGTCTAAGGAAAATAATGTTTGAAGTATATAAACATTCAGAATCTATATTGCATGAATAATCTGATTCTGTTTTTCAAGGAATTATGAATCAGAATTCAATAGATTTCAGAGTCTGAATTCTAATGAATTCGAAACCTGAATTATGAGGAATTTGGATCCTAAATTTTGAATAATTTAGAACCTGAATTTTACTAAATTTGGAACTTGAATTAAAATGAATTCTGAACCGGAATTCTAAGGAATTCAGAACATAACTTATAAGGTATTCAGAACCTAAATTCATTGGAATTTAGAACCTGAATTATATGGAATTCGAAACATGGATTCTGAAGAATTTAGAACCTAAATATCAAATAATTTGTAGTCTAAATTTCAGAGAATTCAGGGTCTAATTTTAATAGAATTTAGAGTCTAAATTTCAAAGAGTGTGGAGTCTGATGTTCCGAGAATTTGGAGTTTGAATTTCATAGAATTTGGAATCTAAATTTTAGAGAATTTGGAGTATGAATTGTAGAGAATTCAGAGTCTGCATTTCATAGAATTCAGTGTCTCTATTTTAGAGAATTTAGTGTCTAAATTTCAGGGATTTTAGACTCTGAATTTGAAACCTAAAAACAGAATACTCTATATCTATGTATTCATAGAATTCTAAGTTTTTAGTTGTGATAATTAATTTTACACTTAGGAATGAAAAGAGTTAGTTTTAAAGAAACTAAAACATGAACAATGAAAAAATGTAAGGATAAATTTTCGATGGGGAAAGAAAACATTCCTTAGCATATAGTTTTTTCATTTTCAAAACATAATGGAATGGAAAATTCATATGGAAACCTTATTGACATAACAATCTCCCCCTTTTTGGAAAGCCCAAACATCCTTACGAAAAAATATATAGACATTAAAATTTTATGGGTTTGTAAATAATAACTTATCTCCCTTTACTTATGGATCAAAGTGAATATGACTAACTCCCCCTTAGCATTTGGAAGCTCTATGGATCATATTCTAAATTTATTGAATGAGATTTTTTATTTTCTTTCATAAGAAAATATTCATGATGAAAAATCCACCTTGGATGAACCCCCCCTTGCATAGGGATTTTTTTTTTACTTAGTAGTATTTTTGACATTTCTTTCTCCCCCTTTTTGATTTTCAAAAAGGAATAAAAGGAATGGAAAAGAAAATAGGGTACCAGAAATATTAGTACTAAACAATCAAAAATATAGAACAACCAAAAATTTCATTATGATTGAATGAATTTTTACAATAGGAAAGAATAAAAAAAGATCATATTTACAAAAGATTATCCTTCTTTATCTTTCAGAATCATCTTCTTCACAATGGTCTTGAGCTTCTTTAGCTCTTTTTGATCCTCCTCTATACGTTTGAGAAGATGATCCTGATCTTCAGTTTTATTCTCTAAGGCATTTAACTTTTCTTCCAGATCCTTAAGAATCTTTTCCTGAGCCTTTAAGACATCTTCCTAATTAACAAGATTTTTTTCTCTCTTAATTCTGATATGCATTTCTCTCTTCCAATTCATGTCCACTGAATTTAACTACCCATTCAGATACTTGATTTTTGGATTCCGAGAAGTCTATTCAATGATTAAATTTTCTTCCAGACTATTAGTGAGATCTTTGATCTTCACATTTTCGGTGTCAAAATAATCCTTGACACTATCTTAAAATTCAACAAAGATTCTCATATCTTCTATTTTCTTCCTTGAACACCTTGTCATCTTATTGCAAGAACTTTTATGAACTTCATATCTAATGAGAAAATATTTGAAATCTTCCTTGAGACTAACACATTTATCCATAACCAAGGAAATAGAATACACTATTCAATTTAATGAATGCATAAGCATCTAACATCTCATGTCTATAGTAGGAAATAATGGAATAGTTCCAACAAGATTTTTCAAAGACTGTACAACAATGTCATGTCCAATTGATGATGATTCTAAATCAGAGACTTTGGTTGGTGAGGATTCTTTTTCTATTTCAATGGAAATATTCTTCGATGAAACATCAACTTCTTTCTTCTTTAAACTAGTTTTTCTTGGTGTATCCACAACCACTCGTTTCCCCTTATCATACTTCAGAATGATTTCTTCATGATTAGGATATTCAATTTCGTTGTCTCATAGCTAAACTATTTTATGTTCATAAACATATTTATTCTTGGATCATGCCTCAACATCCTCTAGTTGAATGAAATCATGATTGGTAATTTCATTCTCCGACAACTTATTCACTTATTCATCACCCTTACCATATTTTCCAAGGGTAGAAAGTTTTGAGGATTTGGCTTTAAGGGTTTGGGTTGAGAGCATCTCAGAAGGACTTTCCTTTTCATGGAAATATTCTACTTTATTTATTATATCTTCTGTATCACCACTCCCTTTTCATCATCTTCTTGCACTTCATTTTATTGCACTATTTCTTCTTCTTGATGTTGTTCAAGAATCACTAACTTCTTTCCCGAAGTCTCTTATAATGGTTCAATTAGAAATGAATCTTGTATTGGAATTTTTTAGAGAATTGTTCAGCAGCATTAAGAAGGGATTTGACTATGCCAGCCTCATATATATTCTTCTTTTGGTTTTTTTCTTTTCATTGGTTCTCAGGATTTTCAGTAGTCTTTTCCTTCAAGGCTTTTGCTTCAGTAGGATCCAAACAATAACTTGGCTCCCCAGATTTTTTTTCTTCATGTCCTCTCTCCATTTAGAAACCACTTAATCAGTATATATCTTTTGATTCTTGGGTTTTGGGGGGTGTGGATTGAGTTTCCTTCTCGAAAAGTGTTGTTTATTTTCCTTCTGATTCATTTACATTCCTCTTCATTCCACTCTTTTTATAGGTTTCAGCTACCTCATGTTTTTTTGAATGAGATTCAACTTCTACATCCGACAAATCGTGAAATTATTTGGAATGACTATTAAATATAGTCTTCATCCTTTATAGAGTATTGTCGCTCAAAAGCATAACCTTACAATTTCTCGACATAGAACTACTAGGAATCTTGTAAGAATGAAGACAATGAACAATGATCTTTGGAAGAATCTCCACATACATGATAATATAAGACTTCACATTTCCATTATTTATATTCTCAATCATAACCAATATATGCTTTACTAGGTTCATTAAGAAAGCCAAAATATAAATATCACTTTTCTTCAGGGTATCCTTTCCCCTTTTATCGGAATGAGAAAACCCTGAACCCATAGCTGAAAAATCCGAAGAAATTAAGAGATAAGAATAATTTTTATAGTCTTAACATACTTTAAGCCAAGACAGTCTATAACATTTTCCTTGTTAAAAGATCCTATTACATCAGGAATCTTATGTGAGAAAAACTCTGCTTCTCCCTTATAAAGTATTCTTATTAGGTTTTCTTCCATGTTATAAGAAAGAGAGTATGTTTTTCGGTATCTATTGAATGAAAATTTATCTCTTCCTCCTTCATTGAAAAAACTAACTGTCTTGTAGAATTCAACCAGAAATTATGGTTACACCAGATCCTATGCTCTTGGTTTTGATATACACACACTCTCAAAAATCTTAATATTTATATTCTTAAAAACAATGGAGTCATATATGGAATAAAAATTCAGATCGACAAAACTTTCTTAGTAGATATTCCTATTGGAAATTTTCATAATAGGTGATATTTCTTTCTGAGAAGAGGCTTCAATAGACATTCAGAAGTAAGGAAACCATAATGATTTATAATGAATATAAAAATAGAGGCAGAGCATTGGTACAGAATGGCTTGGAGATCGATGTGGGATAAGCATCATGTGTCATTTATATAAGAAACTGAAGCGACTTTTCAACTTCCATGATAGATCCAACGGTTGAAAGCTTTCATGAGAAGATCTGATGGTTGAGATGATAGCTGGAGAAGGATTTCGATAGATTTTGATATTTTGAGGTTTTTATGAAGAATATTTGGGTTTAAGGAAAAGTGAATATCAATAGTTTAAAAACAAATGTAAATACCAAAATGGAAAAAAATGATTTCTAAAACTTAGAAATTGAAACATACCTTTCGGATTTCTAGGAATATTATTCGTAATGAGGAAAAGTTTTCATGAATAACTTTACATTCCTAAAGGTTAATTACAAAAAATATTTGGGCTAATAATGTTTTGACTACAAAAATTTTGACTACGTTTGACTACAAAAATTTTAACTATAGAAATTTGGACTACGAAAATTTTAACTTCGAAAATTTTAACTAAGAACATTTTGACTACGAAAATTTTTAATACAACGATTTTGAAATTGAACAAATGTACTCCCCCTATGAAAAAGAGTTTGTTTCTATAAGGAGATAGGTTTAAACAAGAATTTAATAAGAAAAATTACCTTATGGTTATCATTCCTAACTTCTGTTTAATGTATTGAAATCAATCAGATGGTAATGATTTTTTGAAAATATATGCATGTTGATCTTGCATTCCGATAAATTTAAAAATGATATCTCCTTTTTTTGTGATCCCTAAGAAATAGATGCTCAATATCTTTGTTTTTTGCATTAATACATGGTAGATTTGTGCTCCAAAGGTCTTTTATGTTTAGTGTGTAAACATTCTCCTGCCTATTGGTAGAAAGAATAAACTCATCCTTGGAATAATGTACTAAACACTTTTCATTCCTAAAATTTTCAAAGTAAACGCCATCACATAATTGACTAATACTAATAAAGTTGTTATTAATACCTCTAACAAATAAAACATTTTAAATAAATGTTTTTTCAAAAAGAACAATGTCACCTATACCAATAATTTCTCCCTAAACATTATCTCTGAAAGTTACTTTTCCTCCCTTTGTCTTGATAAGCTTTTCAAAGATGTTTTGTTACTAGTCATATGACATGAAAATCCACTATCCATGTACAATGTATTTCCGATGGTATTATCTTTACTTTCTTGAAAATTAAATTCTAGACTTTTGGAACCCAAACTTTCTTGGATCCGTAAACATCAGAAAGCAAAATTGTAAGAATCCACATTTTCTTGGAAAAATAATCTTTATGAAAACATTAAGACTGAGTTTTTTTTAAGGAACAATTTTTTTCTCAATGCCCACTACACTGACACTTAGTGTATAATAGATCACTTTAAGGAACAAAATAATTTTTACTAATAATAGGTTTTGAACTAGTATAACCAAATCCAGAATTATTCCATAGAGGACGAATTTGATAATACATCTTATCCAAAAAATTACTTTCCCAGGTTAAAATTTGACTAACACTTCCTCAAGGAAAATATTTCAGACTTTAGACTAAAAACTATGTTCATATCCTCAAAAAAATTAGTTTTTTCACTATAGTTAGACTCTAAAATACATTTCTTAGAAATTACTTTTTATAGATCCTTAGAAAGTTTATCCTTCTAAGAATTAACTTCCTAAAGGGTTTTTGAAACATTTTCAAAATAATAATTTTTCTTATCAAGATCTTTAGAAAGATATGATATTACCTTAGTAAGAATTGTAATTCTAGATATTTCCATATCAATATTTTTCTTGACTTTAGAATATTCATTCTCAATGAGATTAGAAAACCTAGAAACTTTTTTATTGGCAGGTAATGTATTATCTTCATTAGAAGAAGATTCTTCATCCAAAGATTCATAATATTTAGTATCAATATAATTAGAATTTAAGGATACATTGGTTATAGATTCAACATTGTGTTCCCTGGCCATTAAATAATGATTTTCAATAGGTAACTTGGAAAGTAAACCAAGATTCCTCTTATCAGAAGATTTGTACTCTGAGGATTCTTCAGAAGAGTCACTACCACTGGCACTCCTGGTGTCATTGGATTTCAAATCATTATTATCCTTAGTTTTGTAGTATTTATTTCTATTCCACTCAGTATTATTTTGCTTTCTATCCTTTCTCTTAAGCGTAGGATAATCAGGCCTTATATTCCCTGATCATTTGCATTCATAACAAGAGACTTCTGAGTCTTTCATGTCCTTTAATTCCGTCATATGGTATCTTGATTGGAAGTTATTCTATCCAAAAATCTTTTTCATCCTTCCAGCAAGATTGGATAACTCATTTTCTGAAGATTCACTTCCACTAGATTCAGATTGAATAACAAACATATTAGATTTAGATATTGTAACTCTCTCAACATTCTTGGATTTCATATTATTTAAACTTGTTGTAAAAGATACACTTCCATTTCTATTCTTCTTTTTAATATTATTAGCATCTCTCTTCATTCTGGTTTCATGTTGAATAAGGGTTCCAAATAGTTTATCAAGAAATATCTGAGTAACATTTCTATTTTTATCAATGATTTTCCTCTTAGATTCCCAATCATTTGGATTGATATCAATAATTTTTTCCATAAGTGTGTCATCATCTAAACCTTTCTCAACCATAGATTGTAAACTGTTGACAATGGTCATAAATTATTGTTTTACATTACATATGGTTTCTTCAAAAGGAAATCAGAAACCAAGATATTCAGTATTAAGCCTAGCTATTCTAGTTTTAATAACATTGGAAGTTTGAAAGTGATTTACTTTATGCTTCTTCCAAATACTATTTACTGCTTCACAAGATGAAATTTGGGTATATATATTTATAGTCATGGAACAGAGAAAAGTATTTCATACCTTAATGTTCAGCTGGTATTCCACCATTTGTGTATTATTCGAGGTTATAAGATCCATATCAGTTATCTTAATATTTCCAGTTAACATAATGTAGCTGTCTACACCTTCATTTATCAAAAGGTTCTTCATACGATCTCTCCAATATTCACAGTCATTACCATCAAAGATTGGTGGTCTAGTTGGATTAAGATTGTCAATTAAGCCAACATTCATTCCTACCATCCATAAGAAAATATCTTTCCACATAAACATGTTAGTAATAAAAGTTTGTAAACAGGGATAAAAATCCTAACCAAGTAAAATTAAGAACAATGAAAACTTGAGAAAGAAAACTTATATGTGAATATATGTATTTTAGAGACCACCTCTGATACCAATTGTGGGATCATTGATACCGATTTTAGTACGGGAATATGATGAATATTCTAAATATACAAGGGGGTGAGGGGGGTGAATTATACCCTTTAAAAATTCTTTTTGAATTTTTAATATTGATAAAAACCTTTCTATTTTTTAACAAAGTTAAACAATGTAAATCCACAAAACCTCTTGGTTCTACAAACATGCTAGATTCCAGATGTATGGTTCTGGAAATGAAACTAGTTCTACAAACTTCGTTGATTCTAGAAATATGTTTCTAGAAATGAAACTTATCAAATGTTTACACGGACAAGGATTCTACCTTAAAGCATGTATAATCTTACTTAATCAGAGTACAAATATAAGAAAGTATAATATAGTTATACTTTCATTATTAATTAAATGAAACAACAAATAAATGTGAAACAACACAAGTAACAAGTATGAAATCTTTTAACCCAAAGAGTAGGGTATCCAACAACCTTGGATAAATGTCCCTTGATTTATACATTCAAGAAATTATATCTTTCCCATACCAGGGTAAGCCCTCGATAAGAATATCGGAGTCTATCATTCTATCCCCATAAGACCATGAACGTCATGGTAGTGGGTAACTCTGTATTCTTAATCAAGGAAGTCCTCAAACATTAAGTTAGTCGGAAACAATGTCTTCCTATCCCTAGAAGCCATCGAACATTAAGGTAGTTGACACCTCTGTATTCCTATCCCCGGAAGACCTTGAATGTACTCAGAAATATTTGAAGTCGCACAAAGCAATGTGAACAAGATGTTCATTATGAACTAAGCATGAGAGTATCTCTCTCTAGAAATCACATAAAAAACATGTAATATGTAGATTTTTATATCAGTCATTTTCTAAATTTCATCAGTTCTGTAAAAAGTTCTCAATGTCTTGAGCTCATTCAAAGGAGCTCATATTTATAGGCACATCTCCGATGGTTGGCTCCCTCCTCCAACGGTCATATTTTTTTTGAACCTCTGAGGGACCTGTATACGTGTTACTCAAACAACAGTTAGGTAGAAACAGAATAAATGAGAACGTTTCATAACTATAAAAAATGTAAGAAAAATATGTTTTCTAAAAAAAATCTAATTTTCCAGAGTCTGAGGAAAATAATGTTCGGAGTCTAAGAACATTCAGATTCTATATTGTAAGAATATTCGGATTCTACTTTTAAAGGAATTCGGAATCAGAATTCTATATATTTCAGAGTCTAAATTCTATGAAATTCATAACCTAAATTCTGAGGAATTTATATCCTGAATTCTAAGGAATTCAAAACCAGAATTATAAAGAATTTGAAACCTGAATTCTAAGGAATTAAAAACATGAATTCTAAGGAATTTGGAACCAGAATTCTAAGGAATTCGGAACATGAATTCTAATGAATTTTGAACCTTAATTTCAAAGAATCATGAGTCTGAATTTCAATGAATTCAGATCTGTATTTCTAAGAATTCGGAATCTGAATTTCAGTGAATTCAGAGACTGAATTTCAAATAATCCAGATTCTAAATTTCATAGCATCCGGAGTCCGTATTTCAGATAATTCAGAATCTAAATTTCAAATAATTTAGAGTCTACATTCGGAACCTAAAAACAAAACACTATATATGTAATTATTTATAGAATTATGAGGTTTTATATGTGAAACTGAATTTTACTCTTAGGAATGAAAATTGTTAGTTTTAGAGAAACTAAAACATGAACAATAAAAAACAAGTAAGGAAAAATTTTCCTTAGAGAAGGAAAATTTTCATTAAAAAGAAAAATAAAATTTTCCTTAAGATAGATTGTTTGCTATTTTCAAAACATAAAGTAATGTAAAATTCATAATGAAACCTTATTGGCATAAATGATTTTTGGTGGAATTATAACCATAGGGATTGTGAGTTACATGATGGATAGGTTATTGGATAATTATTCTATTTATTTCATTATTGATTGATTAATGATGTATGGTTCATATTGGGGTAGAGGGTTCTTTAATTCTTCTAATTTTATATGAAATTTTGGTAATAACATGTTTCAATTTCATTGGGAAAGAAATGTTATCAACCAAAAGAGAAAAAAAATAAAATCTTTTATAGTGTGAAATATACAATGGGATGTAGTTATCACATGTGGTTTATGAACATTTAGATGCCCCATGATATTTTCTAGATGTTGTGAAATTGATTGATGTGATTCTTATTAATCTTTAGAATGGATTATATGACTGAAACTTGTTAAAATATATAAATATTGTAAGAGAAACATAATAATGAATATGGATTTTGAAATAAATTATCATTCTACCTTCAATATAACTAAATATGAAGTTCATGGTTTAATCATTTATACAATTGATTTATATATACTTCCAGTAGTTGTATATGATATATTGTTGATTAAAGATAATCATAATGGATATTATAATACATGATATTAGTGATAAAATTTGGGTTTAAGATATTAAATATTTGGGTTTATGGTGAGTCCATCCTTGTTTTTTATATAGGTGTTTTCATTGGGGTCATGGGCTTGGTTTCCACATTAATTTTATATTTTGAAAATACATTGGTTTCTAGGTTTGTGGTTTATAGTTTTGATCCCTTTTTGTGAATTGTTGTGAACCTGGTGTGGTTGGGATATTATGTGTGGGATATTTGACCTGATTTTATAGTGTGGATTCCTTGTTTCTTATTTTTTGAGAAGATTTTTATATTCAGATAGATGTAATAGTTTCAGAGTTAGGGTTTCTTATTGTAATAGTAGTATGTTCTGTTATTTATTGGTAAGTTGGTATTATTTTTGAGAAATTATTTATAATTTTTTCATGATGTTTTTCACTTGATGTTCTGTTTCATTTATGGTTTTTCATTATGAATTTAAACATCCTACTGAACTTTTTATACACAATGACTTCGACTTCATTGTTTTATTTTATGTTGAATCCTAAAATTACAAATTTTTTGAATGGTGAAATAAATTATGATTGAAACCATCAGAATGTATTATTTTGATGGTGATAGAGATCCATATTAGATAAGAACCATGTGATGTTTTAATTAATTCCCCAGGGAATGAAGTAAAATTTGAGAAATGAAATATGAAATATAAAGTCATGTTTTCTTCTGATAGAATATAATGATAAAATTTTTATTTATAATGTTGTTATAGAATGATCAATAATTATTCGATACAAAATGGAAATGATTAATAATGAGTAATATTCATGATTGTGTGCATATATGAGATGAATTTTCTTATAGCTGAGTTGTAGTAATCATGGGTAATGTAAGATGATAGCTATAGTCAAGTATAAATCTATACAGTTTCCCTTAGTTTGGTTGGGTGATATTATATTAAATATATTATATGATTTTATGTGTTATACTACCTGATTTGGGTGGGTAACCAATGACTAAATATCTTCATTCCTAGGGGGTTTCCCCCAATATTCTTATTTGTGATGGAGGAGAATACTAAACTCTCCCTCTTCCCTAAACATCCTTTAGAGTTATCATCATTTTTAGGCATATCCATGTTTTAAAGGATAAAATTATATAGTATACATATACATGGACAATGATAGATCTATATTTTACGATACATTTTTGTGAAACCTATAATTCAATGAGGTTATCTCACATAATTTTATTTTAGTTATACTATACATTGTTTTTATATGTGTACCTTCATGGTACATCATAAATAGAGGTATAATGCATGATACTTGGTCTATAATGGATTTAAAACTTGTTATATTGATTAGGATATGGGGAGATATGGTTGAGATATGTGTGTATGGGGTTGATGATGACTTACAGGAGGTATCAAAACCACAAGACATCTGATGTAAAGGTGTTTCGATTAATATACTACATGTGAAGTGGATGGAGGTACCCTTACTGTGTTTGTTATTTGATATAGGGTTTATTATGTTCATTACATGATTAGTTAGACTTAGTAGAGAGACTTGAGTAAGGTGTTGGTTTCCTATATTTATTCATAGAAATTTATCTTGTTTATTTAACATTTTAATTAGTGGTTTCATGGAGGATTCTACTAAATATACCTATATAATAAACCCCATATATAAAACAATTTTCACATATAATGGAGTAAGATCATTATCATGTGAGTAATTACTAGATCATGGTGTAGTTTTGGAGCTAAAAGAGTTTGTGGCCACATCATATAAATTATTCATGGAATTTTAAATAATTGTTTCTTATCTAACATTATATTATTATACTAGGATTATTTATCTACAATATATGTGATTTTTTATGAATGTAGCATATCCCTTATCCTAAAATTTATAAATCCATTGTAATGCCTCTCATTTTTATGCATTCTACACACACATCTCCAATCTCCAAATCATGTCCTATTAGAAAGGGAAATTGGGATACCATACCTATCATTATATTTGGGTTATTATGATTACAAGAATAGGGGACTATATGATATAAAACATTATAGGGACACAAATAAAATAAATTCTAGGTGATGGAAGATGAGTCTTGTAATCCCTTTCCTCAAACCATATTTTGAAACGGTTGTTGAAGGCCACTAAATCAACTACTCCATGATAATCAGTCATGAAAAAAATAAAAAAAATTCATTAAATATATATATATATATATATTAATGATAAAATAAATATGGAATCCAAAATCACCCATGTTTTACGAAGGAACTTTGAAGAGTTTCCCTTGGTCATAAAATATTAATAGAAATCATAACATTCTTCGTGAGGGTGGAATATCTTATTAAGCATGGATGTGATTCACCAAAATGTAATGAGACTTGATGAATTATTGGTGTATATAAATCAATATAGATCTAATATCTATGGTCTTTAAAACATGATCATTCTTTTTTTTCACACTCGCTATTTCAGTTCTCTCGAATATTACATTATTAGAGGTTATAGTATATTTTATCTAACCATAACTATTTTATCTTATCTACAAATTTGAATCGCATTCCACCATATCATAGACCCCCTCAGGGAATCAACATTTCAACCCCTTATTACAATAAAATCATGATAATTCCATGATATAAGGTTCTATAGAAATGACATAATACACCATAATGCCTGAAAAGGATTCTCACCTTCCTTGTGGTGGATTGAGATTTCCTCAAATATCATCCCAGAACATGACCATTGAAGTGGGGTTCAATATGTTATAAATCATATATTATGACATGAAAATATCTTAAATGTATTTTGAATCATTCCCTAGCATATAGAACGGGGGACATGACACACCCATGAAATTACCACACAAAACACCACAATAGCTATGGCATAGATGGGTCACCACCAAGGTTGTATTCCCCTTTAAAATCGAAATACTCACAATTCAATCATGGAATCACATCCTATACTCTGATCTACTGGAATATAAACCTAATACATTATAGAGGATTGATAAACCACAAGAATATATAATTATAATTTTATACTTATCTAAAAGTATCATTTTATTTATTTACATGACAATATATTCATCTTATAATTCATCATTTCCATTCCATTTTTAAAGAAAGATATTTTATGAATCAGTTACATTATTCAAGCACTAAAATAAATTATTTATTAAATAATAATTTTATTTCCAAAATATAACATGAAATTATTTTAATTTAATCCTCTTTTGATTTTCATAAATGATCTCGCGTACTTATAAACCACCTTTTTAGTCATAAGAAATTTCAATAATCCAAGGAAACCATAAATTTATTAAACACTAATTTCCCACATATAATAAATTATTAAAAAAATTATATTCTTTAAATCCCATTTTTTAACCTTTTTAGAGCACCTCCCATAATTTAAACTAATAGAGGATTTTAAAACATAATAAACATTTAACAAACCATTATTATTAATTTAAAATTTTCAAATAATGAATTTTTACAAAATAAAATTGAATTATCTATATAAAATATTATTTATAGATATCTAGAATCCTTTAAAATAACAATTTACTATAAAAAATAAATAATGTTTATTAATAATAAAAACATCATGAATTAATATTTAAATTTAGAAAACTATGATAAAATTTCTACACCTTACTTCGACTATTATTATTAAATTCCATTATATAATATTAATTATCATGTAATAAAATTTTATTATTAGGAGAGACCATATTATAGTTGGTAATCATGTTTTCATAGCATAAAATATGATGTATTTTACTAAATTAATACATATTCATTAATCTCATTAATTCTTTCTCAATTAAATATCCACTTCTTAGATAAGTAGTCAAATAAAGATCAAAATAAGGCACCAAATTAACTATATTAAAGTGAATCAATAAATTATAATCATAAATAAGGTTGATATAACATACCACTGGATAAATAAACATTTTACACCTTTATTAGATGTTGATCACCACCTCTATCACTATATATCAAGAATACATCCACTACTAGAGTAGATTCTTGGATTAGAAAAAAGTATGAAACTAAACATCATCACTAAATGAAATAATCCTGGGAATAATGATAATCATAATTCAGTAGTTATAATTTAATGAAAAATCATAAATCCATTAATAAATAAAGAAATTATCAATGGATGAAAATCAATTAAGAAATGAAAGAATTATAGGATCTTTTATTATGCATTTTAAATCTATAATGGGAAATATAATTTTTCCTCAAAATCCTATAACATAGAAACAATTTAAATTACTATAATAAATTATGGTTGTGTATGAAATTAAGAATTCAATGGAAAAAAAACGACCCAATATCCCCTGGTGTCATAGGGGAAAAAATTGGGCACTATGTGGTTGAACTAAAGCCAACCCATCCCCTTGTATCACATAACAGGTTCCCAATGCCTCCTACAAAGCAGCTAATCCCTCCTACTAGGAACCTTATGCATCCTATTATTGACATAGTGCCACATACTGTGCACCCAATGCCTTATTTAGAGCACTCCATGCCTCCTAACAAGCACTGAGTGGTGTCTACCATAATATTTTAGTAACACCCTACCACACCTTTTTTACCGATCCCCTTCACATAAATCATTAAAAGTTAATTAAAAATGAATTAATTAAATCTTATAAGATTGAATATAATTTTTAAATTCTCACAAAAAAATTTAAATTGTTATAAACTCCCCACAATATGTATTATCATCTTTTAAAAGCATCATTGAAATATTTAAGTGGAAAAATCTAATCACTAAGATTTAATGACTATTCCTCAGACCCAAAACACTAATTAAAAAATTTTGTAGAATGTTAAATTGATTTCATAAAAAATTTCATCATCTTGAATTAGAACACACACTTCTGAAAAATCTGGCCAAATGTCAATCCCAATTCGCCCCTTGCAATCAAAATTTTATTGTAGAGATGAATCATTTTCTACATTCAGTTTATTAAAAAATAACCATATCTAAAAACATTTCGTAATAGATTTTTTATGAATATAATTATATATAAAAAATAACAAAAATGTTATAAAAATAAAAAAAATTATATTCCATGTTCAAAACATATAAAAATAGAGATACTATAAGAAATCACTTCCAAAATTAAATACAAACTATACATGAAGAATAATGGACAACAATTATCATTACCCAGATTAACTTCATATTCACAACGTAAAAAATTTTAGACCTAAGGTACAGGTAATGTTTTCCAAGACTATTCTGATCCACTCATAAATAAGTTCATGATTATTTCTTTCTCAAATTATCCATCATATAGACTGAAGAAAAAAATTAGCAACATTAATGTGTTATACCACATTGATTCATATAATGGATTAACAATTTCTAGAAAAAAAATTCCAACACATTAAAGAATCATTTATCATATTCTAGAAAATATCTTAGTTACATTAATAATTTTAAAAAATAACATTTAACTAAATAATTTACAATCATTAAAAAATAACAAATTATTCCAAAAGTTTTATTAAAAATAGTATATAAATATAACAATAAAAATTTCATTAAATTTAAAAATTTCATCCCTACAATATGAATCTATAAATTTTTTCCCATTTTATAAAAATATTCACTAACATCCCATATTATGTAAATAATTCAATAAACAAACAATAAGATCATCATCTAGTTTACCCAATTAAATCCCACCATTTTAATGATTCGAACATTTTCATTGAATCTTAATTTATGATTATTTGTTTATAATAAATAGAGTAATAAATTTAATTTAATAAAATAATCAATTCACATATGATATTTTATTTGACAATTCTTTTTAATAACAAATCAACAACAAGTACCCACAACACTTTTTAATATATTAGAGATATAAAAATATAAAAGTGAGTATATGAAATATAAAATAATCATATTCAAATGATATGAAAAAACTAAGATCCAAAAATCCACATGGACACAATATCTACTTCAATAATAATTTTAAATATTCAAATTATTTCTCTTTTTGTCACCATAATTATCTAATCAATTTAATATCGAACCATGTAAGTTTTTTTTAAATGTCCTAATATTCTATTATATATCTTGTTTGGACTCGATTTTCATTTAATCACACCTACAATGTAATAATTACTAAATTCAAAAAATTGTTTATAATAATTATAATTTAAATTTATATAAATAACTAATAAAAAATATATTTCTAATGACATGTTGGAATTATTTATTTAACAGATATTATGCTCATTCAAGAATTCACCATTATAAAATTATATGCAATTAAATTTTTTAATAATTAAATTACAATTTAAAAACCACGTGCATTTCAATAATGAATAAAAATCACTAAAAATAATTTAAAATTCTCTTTAGCACAACTCTACATTGTTTGGAAGACAAATTGACTCATAATTTAATTTAAATCCATTCCCCAATTCGCAATTACAACTCCAAAATATATCATGACAAGCAAATGAACATTTCAGCATGCCAAACCGAGTTTAAAAAATCTCATAACCCCAAAATGGTTTCAATTAAATCATAAATAATATTTATAATAAAATTAATAAAATCATATTTAACAATTATAGTAAAAAATTCTATAATTATTTGAAAACCATTTCTCATTAAAATATGACCAAAAAATTAAAAAAAATATTACAATGAGTATTTCTCATTTAACAAACTGTTAAATTCCAAACATATCTTGATAATAATAATTTTCATTCAATCCAAAATCTAATATTTATATCATCAATAAATATTTTCATTATAAACATTTATATTTAAGAAAAATCACTCTTTGAACCAATTTTAAACATCACCAAAATAAATCATTGAAATAAAAAATCAATCAACCATTTATGTAATTACTAATAAAACCACACTACCTCTACATCCCAGAAATATAAAAATCTTCCTTTATTCCCAATTTTCATCTATCCTATATATAAGTTGACATTAAAATCACATAAAAATGACAATAAACATTTATTTAAATAATTTTTCCAAAATTTTGGAAACAATCATTCTTAATTATATATTACCCAAAAATAGTACGAGGTATTAATGGACTCAAATTAAACATATCATATCATCTATTGTATATATTTGAATATAGGTAAGTATTTTATCTATAATTATCTATTTGAAATAATATTTACTAAATAATTAAAAACAAAATCACTTAACTAAATTTAATTTCCCTCATCAATTCACAATCAAATCATAGTCATATAAACTCACTCAAATATCATTTCACTATATTTTATGATTATTATAATTCATCCTATAATTCACCATAATTATTAGTGAATTTAATATCCCTAAATATCATTAATTATAAAATATGAAATTTATAACTCTTTTAAATTCAAGCAACATCGTGACACACTTCAATGATGATATAGGTTTAACTATGGTTGAGATGTTTGAATGTAAAAAAAGGGATTTCATGATAATTAATTAATTTAAGTCTCTTCTTACAAAAAATTATGTAACTATTAAATCATAATAATTATAATAACCCTGATACCATTTTTTTTAATTTCCCACTTCATCGTGGCCATGATTCCATGTTGAAATGCACATGGTATAACGTGTAATTTATGATAAATAGATTTTAAGGACTAACTTGAAGGGTTTAATGATAACTCTTGGGTAGATATTACATTTAATGGATCATTAAAAATAAAATTGATTAAAATTATAGTGATAAAAAAATGAAAAAATGAAACCAAACATTAACATAAAGAAATACCAAAAAATTACATACCATATTCCATATGTATCATGACTTGACATGGTAATAAAATTAAACAAACAACATCTATCAATATGAAATTATACTAAAATAAAAACAATAATGTATAAAATAGAAATAATATATACTATACATCATATGAAAACCATCATAATGATCTTATCCACCAGTTTATGGTTACATCTATTCCATTCAAATACCTGCATAATGTTAAGTGAATCTATATGCTTATGTTTTTTGAGTATATAGTGTGTGAGAAATACTTCTTAGTAAGGAAAAACTTGATATCCCAAAATTATCATGGGTCATAGAGAAAAAATATTTTTATAGTGAAATATATTTTATAAATTAATCATAAAAAAATGAACAACCATTGAAAATAATTGTGTCCCTTATAAGACATTTGGATGTTAGGTATTACCTACTACTCCAAATGTCTATGGAAATATATTTCCAAATTCACAAAATATTTTTTACCATGCTGAAACCAATCTCTTTCCTGAATCATGAAATATTTTCCCTACGGACAAAGTCATATAATTTCAAAACTCATGGAATATACCTACTATATATGTTGTTACAAATTAACCAAACTCATAGTATACTCTTATTTTATTTAGAATAATGAAATATCTAAACTCATAGCTCATCTAACCAAATCCTAACAGAATAATTATCACACATGATAACAAACTCAATGTTATTTCAAAACCAAACTCTTTTTTTACATAGAGATAATTTTATCAAATGTATTTTCCCAAAAGACATAAAGATATTATTCCCTTATATGATTACCAAAATAATTCTCCCAAAATACATGGTGGTAAGAAAATAATTTTTGTATTTTAAAATTCTAATATAATAAATTCAACACCATAAAATGCTAAAAAAAATCATTTCAACATCATTTCATAGTGACATAATCATTTTATTTTCGAAAAAAAGTTATATATCCCTTTATTCATAGAATAGAATTTAAATAATATTTTTTCCCCTTATCTATATTTCTATTTGAAAATGTTTATTATACGTTAAAACTCAAATTAATTATACAAAATCTTCATCCCATATTTAAATCTCATTTCAAATAATTAAAACCATTTTATCTACCATTCTATTTAAATTAAATTAAATTGTGTTATCCAACCAAATCCATAATGGAAAGAATATTTTCACACTCTATATTTTCAAAGTATTGACACAACACCTTCTTATTAATATAACACTATTTAATAAAAAAATAATATAATTTTCTATATTTTTAAATTTCTAGAGAGTATGTGAAAACACATTGTGTATTACCACAAATAAATAAATTTTTCCATGATTCACTTCACATAAATAAAATATCTTAACGATCATAAAAATATCATTTGGAAACAATATATTATATACAATACATCAAAAAATTATCTTTGAAACCTATGATAAAATTTCAATTTTATTCACTATCAATAAAATATGTATTCATCTCATAATTTATCATTTCCATTCCATTTAACAGTCACAAATCTCCATCAATAAAATTTAATAGTTCAATACTAAAATAAAATCTATAAAAAGAAAAAAAAATTATTTATCTAAAATAAATTTTAATTCCAATATATATCATCAAATAATTTCAATTTATTCTTCTTTACGGGAACATAGAGGATAAATTTTATTTGAAAAACATTTTTTAAAACACAGGAATATTCAATAATATAAAATATAAAATATATTTCTATTAAAAAATTATTTCTATCACACAAATATAAAATAAAACTCATGTAAAACTCATTTATAACCCTCTTTTTATCTATATTTTAATGAAAATCCCATCCATTAAACCCTATCATTAATAATTTCTATAATGAAAACCATACATTCATTTTATATCAAATAGAATGCTTAATGTAATGTATTATTTCCATATTTCTTAAATCATATAAAATTTCTAAAAATAATACTTAGTCAAACATAGTAATTAATGAACCCAACATCACATACTAATATCAATGATTTTAGGACCATATAAAATGTTCACCATATCACATCACCTATTAATTTTAACATAAATTATAAAATATTAATTCTTCACTAATCACATTTGATCCCAAGGATGAATATTATATAATTGATAATCATGATATCATAAAAAAAAATATGTGATTCCTCAACTAATCCATATTAATTCATTAAATTAATTCTTTCTTGAATTAATTTCAATTTTTATGTCAAATGATGACAACAATATTAAATTCATACATAAAACTAAATAATACCAAATATTGTGAATTAAAATAATAGATATATGATAAATCATCATTATGCATAACTATTGTATGTTTCATTGTTTCCCAATTATTAAATATTAAAAATTCATCCAAATAAAGAGAATAATATTGAATTCTTCCAAATAAGAAAAATATAATGAATCATCTTTAAAAAAACAAATATAGTTATAATGATATTTTTACCATTATGGTTCTAATATAATGAATTGATGTAAATTCATTAAGAAATAAAGAAACTATTACCAGATTAATGTCAAAATAGAAATAAATAGATTTAAATTAGTTTTTTAGGGACCTATTATTCTAGAAGCTATAAATATGATTGTAATTAAAAATCACATTCCATGGATAGGGTAGAAATGAAACATATAAAAAAGGATTGGTCAATAAACTAATTACACAAAAGACAATCATCAAAAACCCGATGGCCATTGGATGACTATTGTAAGAAAGGGCCATCATGGTTGTTAGATTATAGCCAACCCATCCCTCTCTCCCACTCATTAGGTAGTTAGTGACTCCTACTAGGTATATGACAGTTTTACCATTTCCATTATAGAAACACGACCTACCACTCAAAATTCTACTCACCCCTTCTACCTAAAAAATTAGAATTCAAGTAAAACTCAATTGATTATATTTAAAATACATTAAATTATTGTTTCAAATAAATAACTAAGAAATATTGAGCTATTAAAATTTATTTGTTAGTAAATTTTTAGAATTTATATTGATTACATCATTTATTATTATATAGTCATAATAAGTGGACTTCCAAATATAGAAAACTTATTTTCATGTGATGAGATTAACAAATTAATTTTTTTAATTTTTTTTCAAAAATAAAAAATTTTAATTTTTAATAAAAATATGAAATCATTTGTTTAACAAAATAATTATGAAAAATTCTCTGATATATACCTAGAGGCTCCAAATAATTCTTGCTTATAAATTTAAACTTCACTCCTTAAATTAAAATTTTAATGAGTATCTTTATTTTTATTTATTGAATACAATTCAGAAAATAAATATTTTATAACATTGAATATATAGAAGAATATATAAATAAAAAGTGTGGAAGCTCAATTACTCTGAAAATGTATTCAATTGTAGCTTATATAAACTAGCCTTAACCACTATGATTTCCAAAACCTTTTTTATTTCCCCTCTTGTCATTGTATATATTATTCTATACATTTAGTCTTAATCATAAAATATATTAAATAAAATATTACTTTTAAATGACATAGAAATTTAGTTTTTTGTAGATTTATAATATATAATTTAAATTCTATAAAAGATATGATAACATGTTTTACTACTTTTATCTCAGCATAATTATTGAGAAAAGGTAGATCAGTTTTGAACTAGTGAGATAACTTAATCCCAAGAGTCACATGATCTATGGATAATATTTTATTATGTAGGTAATCACTATGAATTTTATAAACCAAAAATAATGCAAGAAGGTGGTGAGTGGGTGTGGATTTATATAAACAATTTTTTTTAACTTATAATATTTTAAAATATTAAACTTATAATTAATTGGGTATTTTAAAAATATTATAAAAATCTTTAAAATCATGGTTACCTCAAGTTAGATAGATATTTTAGGGAAAAAACATTCGTGAAACTCAAGGTTTATTGAACTAGGTAATGTGGTTATTTTTTCATTTATTATATGTTTCAATCCCTTCAAAGGAGAATTTTACAAAACTAATATTGAATAATTAATTTTTATTTTAATGACTCAAACATCGAATTTATCTGTAACAGCCTGAGATTTTAAGAAATGTATTCCTTTTAATTTTATTAATGTCTTGTGTTGTACGCTACACCAAAAGGAGCTTTCACAACACACATCCTTGACTTGCCTTTCATTACACGCAATCGCGACCTTCCTTAATAGCGTGTGTAGTACACAATACCGAGTTTCACTAAACAACGATATGCTATTAAAATATTATTAAAACTAGCCGTTATGAATAGTAATAACCAGTTTTTGAAATTTTATAAATTTATTTTTCAAAATGGACTTCATTTTTGGATTCAGAATATCGAAATTAGCTTAGGGTGAAATTTTGGTAATTTTCGGATAACTTTCATATTTTGATGAATAGTGAAAATTACTAAATTTTAGTTAAAAACAACTTTTTCAATCGAAATAATTAATAGTAATAAATTATTAATTTGAGTGGTTTTAAAGTATATTTAGAATATATTTTTACAATTTAATACAATTTTGGTCATTGGATATAATTTCACATTTAAACCAGACATAAACAAGTGTCAATCTTTTGATAGATACTGTTTCTTAAAAACACGCTATTTGTTTTGACAGCGGGATTTAATTATAAAATTAATTAATGAAACTTCTATGTTATGAATTTGGTAAAAAAGACTTCATTTTTGAATTCAGAATATTAAATATAGCTTAGGATGAAATTTTGGCATTGTTCTGAAAAACATCAATTTTTGATGAATAGTGAAACTACTAAGTGGTAGTTAAAAAACTGAATTTTTCGTAAAACATAATTTTACCACTTCTATGAATGGAATTTCAAAAATCCAAGAGACACGGTTGATGTCAGTAAGTAAAATATGGATCAATGAGATTAAAATAATTTTTGGTGAATAGTAACTTTTTTACTTTTATTTACCACGGTTAAAGGTAAATAGGGTAATTAAGGGTAAAAATGATATTAATATTACCCTAACACGTGTCCTAATCCTATTGGACAAGTGTATCTCGACCAAAAACAACCTTAAGTGTAAAATATTATCATTTAGGCCCACTTGGATTAGATTAGGACTTTTATTATTATTTCATTCAAAGAAGAGTTAAAAGAGTTAAAATCAAAGTTTATTTACGAAAACATTTTTAATATAGGTTTATACAAAATATAATTTCGACTATAAATATTCATTAGAAATATAAAAAGATTTCCTACATAATGGTATTTTATTTGTAATTTTTTTACTTTAAATAATTTAATTTATTTATGACACAACGATGATGCAGTAATTACCTTTTTAAGAAAATATTGATATAATTGATGTTATAAACACCAAAATAAATGTAATTTGAGACTTCTTATGAATCCCACTAATTTTCTAGGTTAATATGACATGTTATTATGGATTTAAGTAACTTGGTTCGAACTTATCATTCTGTTAGAAATTTCATAAAAATCATGTACCAAATAGTGTCAAAATTGACATAAATTAGTTTTTAAAACAAATATTATATTATTAATTGTTATTTAATTCTTAAAAATCTAAGGGTCGTCCAAATGACTTAGATAAGGATAGATATATTAATAATAAACAACTTGGGTTTCTTTTGACTTCATATAGTAAGTTTATTAACCATATAGTGTAAGAAAACAAAAAGACACGGTAAAAGTTAAATTATTTAACTTAGAGTTAAATCTAATTGATAAGGTTAAAATAATAACATTAACTTGTATAAATCCTATTGGATGAGAGGATTTCGACCCATACCCACTTTATCTTAGAAATAAGACCATTTGGAACCATTATAAACCGAAGTTTACCTTAATATAAAATAATATTTTGAGATTTTCCTAAGATGCCCCTCTCCTCCCTTATAAAAGGGAACCTCCTCCCTCTCCTCCTCACACCAATTTGAGCATTCAAGATCGGCCAACCCCTACCAAAATATCTTCTCCACTTCCCTAGTATCATCCTAGAGGTCCTGTTCTTCTTAAAAGACCAATTTTAGTTCTCTAAAAGGAGGTCTCAAAGAAGCACTTCAAAGAAGAGGTAATATCCATTACTGATCCTTTCCAATTTCTTTCTTCTTCAACTTCTTATTCTTTAGTAGTTTCATTATAAAGTAATAACATCAGTATCACTCATATACTGATTTGTTATTATAATTATGAAACAACTCTAATTAACCTTCTATCCATCCTACGGAAAAAGGAAATCACCGCGCGTGTGTACGTACGGAATACCGTCTCCACGCCGTGGTGTAATCTATTTTCCACCACCACCTTAATTGGATGGGTATAATGGTGTAATGAGTAACTATATATGATTATTATAAAGTTATATTGATACTTAAATATTATACATACACATAAACACAATTCCACGACCATGGGAACGATATCATCGCTCGTGCGTACGTACGGACTACCGTCTCCACGACATGATGAGATTCATTCTCAATGATTAACCATTCATAAATGATTATAAATTATATATAATAAGTAATAATGAAATATATGACCTAATAATGATACTGTATTTATTTATATTTATATGTATGTCATCTACTTAATTCCATTCAATTTAATAAGGAAATGAAAACAGCGTTCATGCGTACGTACGGACTACCGTCTCCATAAACGGTGTATTTCTTTCCATTTCCTGATTTAATATATATATATATATATATGTATATTATGAATATATACATATAAATCATGTTTTATATTCTGGAATTAATTAATCATGATCTAATTAATCATATTTGTAATTGCAAGTTAAAAACACGAACGACAAATGAGATGATTTTACCCAAAACGCTACTTTAACATGAATTTACAAAAGAACAGGTAATATAAAGTCATAAGTGGACCAAATATGATATAATAACAATTAATATGATTCTGGAATAAGTCAATAACATGATTTAAATCATTATACAGGAGGTTCGGACACTTACGAAGCAAAACGGACCTAAGGTATGGGAAAATATCACAATCTCATTTTTATCTGAGATTGTTTATACTTTGACATTTACTGGGGTGTATTTTATCATCCACATCCATGTTTCCTCAATATGTAATATTATTTCCATCCACCTACAATTTTTTAAATCCATTTTTACCCTTCGGTGAGTTTTTAGTAAAGGATGTGAAAGGAATCTTTTGTCGTTTTTCATACGAGGTACTTTTTTTGACTTTTCCGACAAAAGTACGGGAAGAATGTTTTTTTTAACTTATACGGCATGAATGTATTTTTAAAACATTATTTCCAAGAAGCTTCCTTTACAAGTTTCAAGTTTATTTTTAATCAACTTCTTTTAGCTTAAAATTGTATGACATGTTAAGAAAGGAAAATCTTTTTGAAGTAGAAAAGATATTTTCCTCAAGAATGGAGTTCAAGTGTTTTATCAAAATTATTTTCCATGTAAGATAATAAAGGGTTCTGTTTATATCCCTATTATTACATGGATTTGATTATGTTGTGATGGAAATATTTTTATGAATTCCTTTATCTTATATGAATTATTTTATGATGTCATGTTGTTTAAGAATCCCATTTTTATTACATGGGTTATGCTATGATGTGTGGTTTATGATTTTGTGGCACACATAAGAATGGTATCATTATGAGATGGGTGGGACCTATATCTCCCTCAAATGCATTGGGTAAAGATTTTATATCTCATGATATAGACATGGCTGGAACGGTAGGTTGTACCGATTCAGTGAAACAGGACTGGAACGAGGGTGACTCGGTTCAGAAAGGGACTTTGTCCACTAAGATAGTCTTGGAAATGAGTCTTGACTAACAAGAAATTATTCTCTATGATTATGTGTGTATGCCACAAAGTTTAATGTTTTATGTTATGATTACTGGTATTTCATTTCACTACTATGATTTATCTCATGTTATGAAATTACGCTCTCTTTTGTAGGTTATGATTTCCAAAAGTTATGTTCTTATGAATATGATGTGATTTATTTTCCTTTTGTTTACCCTTACTAAGCATTTGAGCTCACCATTTTATGTTTTCTTTTCCCCAGGATATAAAGAAAGGTTTTAGGTATAAAAAAAAGAAGATCTTTATGGGAGATGTTGAAGATCTTTCACCAGGATTAGAAGATTATATTCCGAGTTTCCAAAGACACTAAACTATTTTGATCCTTGTGTGTGTGTTTTTGTTATGTATTAAGTATTCCGCAAAAGTAATATAATGTCCATGTACGTTAAGCTTCGAGTATCTACAGTTGGTATCAGTGGAAAGGTTTAGTCAACCTTTGGAAACTAGGATGTGAAAACGTTAGTGAGATCCCTAGAGACATTTCTAAGGTATGTCTAGGGATGTCCCTAAGGATAAGTATACGTATAGGATATAGTCCTAGAACTATTGTAACGATATTAGATTAAAACAAAGATGTTAGATATTGAAGTTAATCCCCCTTTATTATGATTTTTTCCTCTCACACTATTCTTTTTGGGTTTTAGAAAATGGCTGGAAACAAGATGATTCACGATAATGGAGGATATGATGGATAATGGAATGATATTTTTCATGAGCAACCAAATGAAATGGGATTTGGAAGTCCTAACATCATTATTATGCCGAATCAGAAATCTCATAATATGATCAATAAAGTAAAATTTGGTATGTTTCCTGACTCGGCTAATAAGAGAAAGATGGAGTTTCATGATGATCATAGAGGAAATAAAGTTCAATTTCCCCTATGTAAATCATGTGGGAAGAGGCATCAAGGAGAATGTTTCAAAGGAACTGGAAGATGCTTTGGATGTGGAAAAGAAGGACACAAAGCCAATAAGTGCAAAAAAAAGGTTCAGTTAACACCAGGGATGAGGATAATGGTATTGCTACGACATCAACAATGGTTAAATGTTTTAAATGTGGAATGTACGGGCATTATGCAAACCAATGCCCTAAGGGAAGGTCTCATGAAGAGAATCAGTATGGTCATATGGGTAGTATTTATGTTGATGATGATGAAGAGACTACAAATGATATGTGAGATGAAAGAATTTATGAAGCTCGTTCAATGGTTTAAGAATGTAGTGGAATGATTACATGTTTATCATGTGTAATGTTGTATAAGTAATCTCATGGTACTATGGAATAAAGAGACATATAAGGATTGTTACACTGTTGCCTCTCCTTGAGTTTTGAAAGTATATGATTAATGTTACCAGTATCCATGAAAGGTTATTCAGATATTTTTGGAATGTATATGATATGCGCATAATGAAGGGATAAGGAGAAAATGAAATGTTTGATTGTATTCATGAGCTCATGAATGCTATAAGGAGAAGGTTATATCATGGTTTGAGTATATAGAATTTTTGGATTTTGGTATGTGGAAAGAGTTAACTTTTGACAGCATTCATGTTTTCACTAAGGTTCAATGGGTATTCAAGAGAGTACATGATTAAGGCCTTTGAATGTTTGGAATGTGACCAACAAGATATATCTTATGATATATGGGGATCAACGACAGTATTAAATCTCTGGTAATCATTTTCACTATATTATGAGAATGGACTGCAGTATTATGGATAAGCCTAAAGTTTAGAATGGATTATGTTGGACATAAGTTAGTATTGTTTAAGGATAGAAGATTTTTTATATTATTTATGGGATTTTATAGTAATGTAATTTTAGAAAAAGGAAAACCTGCAGGACGGGCGACAGCCCATCGTGTCGGACAAGGCCGTGGGAATCGAACCCACAACCGAAGTGCGACTGGCCTTTATCGCCTACCACTGGCCTACAGGAAGTCCCGGTTTACTAGAAACTAGTTTTATTTTATTAATCAGTATGATATATGAAGTATAAGTCCATTTTAGGAACCATATATGATTAATCTCACTATAGATGGACTTATGTATTTTTTGATAACTTTTCTAACCTTTTGTTTGAGACAGATGGAATGACCCATCATTCTATCACATGATCTGCTAACACATTACGAATGAATCAGATGGTACCTTAGATCGTAACAAATCTATGGCTTTATGATTGTTGGCTATTTTATAGCCATGTTCTCTACCACTCTCCATCAGAACTTGATGGTTAGATTTTTCTTCCATATCTATATTTTCACCTATGTTCTCCAACGTGGAAACCCAGTGATGAGTTAATTTGGGTAACCGTTACAGTTCATACTTTTGTTTTTTTAAAGATTGGTTTTGGTATTCCTTTTTACGGTGTGGGTTTCTATTAAAGAATCTTTCGAATAGTAAACCATTTATAACCCCGACGAATTTCGAGGGAGAAATTTATTTTAAGGGGGGTAGAATGTAACAGCCTGAGATTTTAAGAAATATATTCTTTTTAATTTTTTTAATGTCTTGTGTTGTACGCTACACCAAAAAAAGCTTGCCCAACACACATCCTTGACTTTCCTTTCATTACACGCAATCGCGACCTTCCTTGATAGCGTGTGTAGTACACAATACCGAGTTTCACTAAACAACGATATGCTATTAAAATATTATTAAAACTAGCCGTTATGAATAGTAATAACCACTTTCTAGAATTTTGTAAATTTATTTTTCAAAATGGACTTCATTTTTGGATTCGTAATATCGAAATTAGCTTAGGGTGAAATTTTGGTAATTTTCGGATAACTTTCATATTTTGATGAATAGTGAAAATTACTATATTTTAGTTAAATTTTTTTTTTCAATCGAAATAATTAATAGTGATAAATTATTAATTTGAGTGGTTTTAAAGTATATTTAGAATATATTTTTATAATTTAATACAATGTTGGTCATTGGATGTAATTTCACATTTAAACCAGACATAAACAAGTGTCAATCTTTTGATAGATATTGTTTCTTAAAAACACGCTATTAGTTTTAACAGCGGGATTTAATTATAAAATTAATTAATGCAACTTCTATGTTATGAATTTGGTAAAATAGACTTCATTTTTGATTCGGAATATTAAATATAGCTTAGGATGAAATTTTGGCATTGTTCTGAAAAATATAAATTTTTGATGAATAGTGAAACTACTAAGTGGTAGTTAAAAAACTGAATTTTTCATAAAACTTAATTTTACCGCTTCTGTGAATGAATTTCAAAAATCCGAGAGACACGGTTGATGTCAGTATGTAAAATGTGGATCAATGAGATTAAAATAATTTTTGGTGAATAGTAACTTTTTACTTTTATTTACCACGGTTAAAGGTAAATAGGGTAATTAAGGGTAAAAATGATATTAATATTACCCTAACACTTGTCCTAATCCTATTGGACAAGTGCAGCTCGACCAAAAACAACCTTAAGTGTAAAATATTATCATTTAGGCCCACTTGGATTAGATTAGGACATTTATTATTATTTAATTCAAAGAAGAGTTAAAAGAGTTAAAATCAAAGTTTATTTACTAAAACATTTTTAATATAGGGTTATACATAATATAATTTCGACTATATATATTAATTAGAAATATAAAAATATTTCCTACATAATGGTATTTTATTTCTAATTTTTATACTTTAAATAATTTAATTTATTTATGACACAACGATGATGCAGTAATTACCTTTTTAAGAAAATATTGACATAATTGATGTTATAAACACCAAAATAAATGTAATTTGAGACTTTTAATGAATCCCACTAATTTTCTAGGTTAATATGACATGTTAGTATTGATTTAAGTAACTTGGTTCGAACTTATCATTCTATTAGAAATTTCATAAAAATCATGTACCAAATAGTGTCAAAATTGACATAAATTAGTTTTTAAAACAAATATTATATTATTAATTGTTATTTAATTCCTAAAAATCTAAGGATCGGCCAAATGACTTAGATAAGGATAGATATATTAATAATAAACAACTTGGGGTTCGTTTGGCTTCATATAGTATGTTTATTAACCATATAGTGTAAGAAAACCAAAAGACACTGTAAAAGTTAAATTATTTAACTTAGAGTTAAATCTAATTGATAAGGTTAAAATAATAACCTAAACTTGTATAAATCCTATTGGATGAGATGATTTCGACCCATACCCACTTTATCTTAGAAATAAGTCCATTTGGAACCATTATAAACCTAATTTGACCTTAATATAAAATAATATTTTGAGATTTTCTTAAGATGCCCCTCTCCTCCCTTATAAAAGGGCACCTCCTTCCTCTCCTCCTCACACCAATTTGAGCATTCAAGATCGGCCAAACCCTGCCAAAATCTCTTCTCCACTTCCCTAGTATCATCCTAGAGGTCCTGGTCTTCTTAAAAGACCAATTTTAGTTCTCTAAAAGGAGGTCTCAAAGAAGCACTTCAAAGAAGAGGTAATATCCATTACCAATCGTTTCCAATTTCTTTTTTCTTCAACTTCTTATTCTTTAGTAGTTTCATTATGAAGTAATAACATCAGTATCACTCATATACTGATATGTTTTTATAAGTATGAAACAACTCTAATTAACCTTCTATCCATCCTACGGAAAAAGGACATCACCGTGCGTGCGTACGTACGGAATACCGTCTCCACGCCGTGGTGTAATCTATTTTCTGCCACCACCTTAATTGGATGAGTATAATTGTGTAATGAGTGACTATATATGATTATTATAAAGTGATATTGATACCTAAATAGTATACATACACTTAAACACAATTCCACGACCATGGGAACGATATCATCGCTCGTGCATACGTACGGACTACCGTCTCCACGACGCGATGAGATTCATTCTCAATGATTAACCATTCATAAATGATTATAAAGTATATATAATAAGTAATAATTAAATATATGACCTAATAATTATACTGTATTTATTTATATTTATATGTATGTCATCTACTTAATTCCATTCAATTCAATAAGGAAACGAAAACAGCGTTCATGCGTACGTACGGACTACCGTCTCCATGAACGGTGTATTTCTTTCCATTTACTGATTTATTATATATATATGTATATTCTGAATATATACATATAAATCATGTTTTATATTCTGGAATTAATTAATCATGATCAAAGTAATCATATTAGTAATTGCAAGTTAAAAACACGAACGGCAAATGAGACGATTTTACCCAAAACGCTACTTTAACATGAATTTACAAAAGAACAGGTAATATAAAGTCATAAGTGGACCATATATGATATAATAACAATTAATATGATTCTGTAATAAGTCAATAACATGATTTAAATCATTATACAGGAGGATCGGACACTTACGAAGCAAAACGGACCTAAGGTATGGGAAAATATCACAATCTCATTTTTATCTGAGATTGTTTATACTTTGGAATTTACTGGGGTGTATTTTATCATCCACATCCATGTTTCCTCAATATGTAATATTATTTCCATCCAAATACAATTGTTTAAATCCAATTTTACCCTTCGGTGAGTTTTTAGTAAAGGATATGAAAGGAATCTTTTGTCGTTTTTGTACGAGGTACTTTTTTGACTTTTCCGACAAAAGTACGAGAAGAATGTTTTTTTAACTTATACAGCATTAATGGATTTTTAAAACATTATTTCCAAGAAGCTTCCTTTAAATGTTTTCAAGTTTATTTTTAATCAACTTCTTTTAGTTTTAAATTGTATGACATGTTAAGAAAGGAAAATCTTTTTGCAGTAGAAAGGATATTTTCCTCAAGAATGGAGTTCAAGTGTTTTATCAAAATTATTTTCCATCTAAGATAATAAAGGGTTCTGTTTCTATCCCTATTATTACATGGATTTGATTATGTTGTGATGGAAATATTTTTATGAATTCCTTTATCTTATATGAATTATTTTATGATGTCATGTTGTTTAAGAATCCCATTTTTATTACATGGGTTATGCTATGATGTATGGTTTATGATTTTGTGGCACACATAAGAATGGTATCATTATGAGATGGGTGGGACCTATATCTCCCTCCAATGCATTGGGTACCGATTTTATATCTCATGAGATAGACATGGCCGGAATGGTAGGTTATACCGGTTCAGTGAAACAGGACTGGAACGAGGGTGACTCGGTTCAGAAAGGGACTTTGTCCACTATGATAGTCTTGGAAATGAGTCTTGACTAACAAGAAATGATTCTCTATGATTATGTGTGTATGCCACAAAGTTTAATGTTTAATGTTATGATTACTAGGATCTCATTTCACTACTATGATTTATCCCATGTTATGAAATTATGCTCTCTTTTGCAGATTATGATTTCCAAAAGTTATGTTCTTATGAATATGATGTGATTTATTTTCCTTTTGTTTACCCTTACTGAGCATTTGAGCTCACCCTTTTATGTTTTCTTTTCCCCAGGATATAAAGAAAGGTTTTATGTATAAAAAAAGAAGATATTTATGGGATATGTTGAAGATCTTTCACCAGGATTAGAAGATTATATTCCGAGTTTCAAAAGACACTAAACTATTACGATCCTTGTGTGTGTTTTTTTGTTATGTACTAAGTATTCCGCAAAAGTAATGTATTGTCCATGTACGTTAAGCTTCGGGTCTCTATATTATCACTATTAATTTCATATTAAAATGAATTTTTGTTTATGAATGTCCAAAAACTTCTCTCTATGAGACTGCAAACCCCAAATTTATAACATGACAATATAATTTTGGAAGCTTTAAATTATTTTTTATGTCATATTAACTTTTGTTAGTGACTCTTCTTGTGAGAAAACCCAAAAAATTAAAGAAATATAGAATTTTCTTTTATATTTCTATATGTTAAAGAAAAATAAATTTTATATATTTTATACTAGTAGATGTTCCTTATAATTTTTATGTGCTTTCAACTGCAAGAAATAATTATTTATTTATACAAGTAATGTTCTATAACAAATGACATGTTTTGAAAAAATTGGATTAATATAATTGACCAATTTATATATTATCATATAAATATAAAAAAATTTATTTTATATGAAATTTTCTATATATATATATATATATATATATAAATATATATATATTTGTGTGTGTTTGTGTTTTATAAAGTGACAAAACATCATCCTTCAATTATGAAAGGGGTGTGGTCTAAATTTTATATGTTTTTTATTTTCCAAACTCCTTCTTTATTTAATAATTTAATATTTATAATGAAAATTAATCTATAAGTTATATATAAAATATATTCAAATTCATTTTAATATAAATTTTAATTTTCATGTTCAGGGAAGATAATAAAAGCATCCCGATTTACATTAATTATGACACTTTCACATATAGTTGGTGGGTGAGGATTGGCATTCTCCTTAATATTTCTAGGACATTTTATAGAAAGAGTGATTTGAAATGCACTATAACTCATTCCAGAAATTCACAAAATAGACTTCAACCACTACTCTTATAGAATAAAGACACACTTCAAGTAAAAAATGTGAAACAATACACACTAATTTAAATGATATATATGGAATATATAGAAAAAATGCTAAATTGTTACTACAGTTTCTTTCAAAAAAGATAAATTTATTTTAGGTATATGCCATAAAACTCTCCCTCCAAAGGTACCCCTCTTAAGTAAAAAACGGAAGAATAGGGATAATAACAACTTGAGGCCTCCTCCAACAGGTCATGGGTTGCATACTATTACATAGGGGGTATCAATCACATCCATAAGAGGAATTTCCTAATATAAATAATCAAGGAGTGAGATATAAGATGAGAATCTACTAACCCAAACCAATAAAAAATAATCAAAGTAATCCAATTACATGATGAGACATCATATATAACTGGAGAAAGCTAGAATTTAAATAAAAACAAGATAAAAAATTTAAAGCAACCACAAACTATCACCCCTTGACCTAAAAAATATTATATATATATAGTCATAATAAAATGTATACTGAGTATGATCATCAATGAAAATCTTCATGAAATATGTTATAGAAGTATATTAAATCCTATTAAATAAAAAAATGAAACTAATTAATCAAAAAAATATTTGTGCTATATTTTTCCTATCCTCGCTAAGGATTAGTCTCTAAATAACAAATATAATAAATTATTATATAAAAATATATATTTATATATTCACACATATAAATAAAGTCCCCTTTCTTCCAGTTCTATACTTTTTTGTTCTTCTATTTCCTTAATGACTATGTCTTATGTTAATCCCTCCTACAAGTCATTTTGCAACTTGAGAAATAGTATCACAACCATTACAACATCTAGTGTAGCGTGACTTCTCATAATTATTATATCATATCAGTAATCACGTACATTTTTTAACATCACATTAAATTATTATATAAAACATTTACATATATTCATTATATATATATATATATTAAACAATTTTACTAATTATAATAAACTCGACGATTTTCTTGGTTAAAAAGTAAAAACATTATTTCTAACAAAAGTGGATTTTTTATTATTATACGGTCCTTAAAATATTTATTTTAAAAATATTATAATTCTAAAAATATCAAATTCATATTTGAAATAAAAATTTCAAAATTACCTTCAGATTCATTACTTAAATGTTTTTAAAAATTTCAATTTTTTGATGAATAATGTAAAATACTAATTTTTATTACATTCTGTAATTTATTAAAAATTATTTATATTGTAATGTTATATTTTTATTTAGTTTTAATGTTTAATTATATAATTTATATTTAAAATAATACAATTATTATGTTTGGAAATGAATTTTATACTTCAATATTGTATTGAAACATTATATACATAATAATTTCATTTTTTAAATAAAAAAATCATTGTGTTTTGGTAGTTTAATTTATACTTTAATTATTATACTTATCTAATTTGAATATTGAAAACTGTTTTCCATATTTGAAATATTTGTTTTCTAAATGTTGTAACACATTCCCTTTTAATTTCTATCAATATGAATAGTACCCATAGTAAATTTTATTACCGGAGTAAAGTTTAAATCATGTAATTATTATTAAAAATAAAATTATAAGGCCTATAAGAGGTCTAAAAAACATTTCATAATTTTATGGTATGTTCATTTCTAGTCCATAATCATTTTATATTATGTTATATGGTATTTTTTCTAAATTTGGATGAGATTATTACATTTTAAATATTTTATTAAAAGAAAAGTAAAAAAAAGATACTATCTTATTTTAATTAAATATAATATTTTTAACATAGATATTACTGGGCTATAAATTTTTTAAAAATATTTTTTTTAAATATAAATAATTTTAATATATCATGTTAATTTATTTTAAATTTTTGAGATTAAATAAATACCAAAAATGATTTCACAACATTGACGAAACCATTATTCAAATTATGGAAAAACTATATAAATTATGTTGAAAATATAGAAATTAAATTATATTTAAAAAAATAATGTCATATAAGAACTTTATAGAAGAAAATTACATTTTAGGGATAAAATTTTATTTTATTTTAGTGGTTTTTATACTGTAATTAAAATCAAAGTATAAAATAGATCCAAAAATTAATATTTAAGATATTTAAACATTATATTCTATTAAATGATATAAAATTCCTAAAATATTATATTCTACAAAGTGATTATTATATGGATTATAATATCAACCATGGTAAAGTTACATGAATTATATCCATTTATAGTAACTATATTTACCCACAAATAAAAAAAATCTTTTTATCATGGTAAGATTAAAAAAGTAAATAAGTGGTTAAAACCAAATGATAATTGTTAGAATATTACATTAAGGTCTTGAAAAAATTCATTTATAAGAGGAATTAGTGTAACATTCTAGGTAAATAAATAATATGACATTTCCATATTTATTAATAATTTTGAAATGAATATTTATTTTACTTTAAATGGGATGTTATGTCTGATAATGTACATAACACACAACAATGGGTTTCTTTGAAATCTTACGTTGTACACAACGTTGAGATATACCGATAAATAATATAATAATACTATTATTTTAAATGGTAGTTAATGCATATACATTTTATTGATGAGGATAAAAATAAACGACTATAGTATGATTAAAAATGTTTGTTATATGTTTTCACATTTATCAATTAAAATTTAGAGGTTTAAAATGTGAATAAATTTAATTTTATGCATTAATACTCTAATATTCTTTAAAATGATTATTTACTACCTTTTGATGGTGAACCCTTTTAAAATATAGTTCTTGTCCCTTACATATTTTATATTTGTCAAAATAAAATTCTTCTTTGAAATCGTGATATCAAAATTTACTTTGGATGAAATTTTCATATTTTTATGATAAAGTTCATTTTTTTAATGAACAGTGAAAAAAATACTGCGTTTTAATACAAAAATGACTTTTATTATGATATTTATGTGGATAGATTATATATTTTTTGTTTTAATGTTTAATTGGATTATATATTTAACTTTTAATCCAATGTTGGACATTGGAAGTAATTTCACCTTGAAATTGGATATAAACAAGTGTCAATCTTTTGATAGTTTGTTTTTCATAAAAACACAATTTTTTGGTCTTGAAGAAGGAAATTAATTTTAAATTAATTAATGAAACATATATGTTATTAATTTGGTAAAATAGTCTAAATTTTGAAATTAATAATATCAAAATTTTCTTTGGGTGAATTTTTGGAATTTTTATGAAAAAGTTAAATTTTTAATGAATGATGAAAAACACTTCATAGTAGTTAAAACCGAATTTTTCATTTAAATAGAATTTCACTACTTCTTAGAATTTAATTTAAAAAATTAGACATATATGGTTGTCATAAGTAAGTAAAATGTGGTTTAATTAGATGAAAATAATTTTTTGTGAATACTATCTTCTGATATTTATATACAACGGTTAAAAGCAAATATAGAAATTTAAGGTAAAAAAAATATTATAATAATATAAAATTACTTAACACTTGTAATAACCTTATTGGATAAGTAATTTTATACCAATAAAGTCCTTGGGTTATTATTTTGTCCTTTGGAAGCCAATTGGGTAAGATAATGACATTAACAATGTTTTATTTAATGTAAAAATAAAAATATCATAATCATAAATCGTTTTACAAAAAAAATTCTATATGGGGTTATTTAAGTGAAATATTTGACTATAAATATTAATTGTAAAGATAAAATTATTTCCTACGTCATGTTTTTTTCTTTATAATTTCTAAAAATCATATAAATAAAAATATTTTTGATACAATGATGTTGTAATGATTACCTCATTAATGAATGTTTTAAATAAATGTGATTATAAATATTAAAATAAGTTTATTTTGAAATATTTTTGTCCATAAAAGAATTTTAGAAATGATTATTACTTGTTATATTTTAATTAATGATGTTTTTTCTAAATAATCAAGTTTTTTTTGGATTTTTTATAAAAAGTCATGATATAAATAGTATAAAAATTCATAAAAATGAGTTTTTAAAAAAATTAATATTTTATTAAATGATAAAATAGTCCCAAAAATATATTATTAATCCAAATAACATATATGATGTTAAAAATTACCTTAATGATTCATTTTGGGTCTATTTCCATTTTATATTAAATATTTTAACCCTATATTATTAATATACAAGAATACGTGGTAAAAGTTAAATAAGTTAACAAAGGGTTAAATAAAAAAAATAGAGATTAAAAAATATCCAAACCCAATCAAATTCATTTTGGATAAATTTATTTATATTTATATTCATATTATAAAATAATTTAATTATTCCTGGTCCTTTTTAATCCTAAAATATTTTTTTATAATAAAATAATGCATTCAGACTTTCCTAAAGCGCCCATCCTCCCTCTTATAAAAGGGAACCGATTCTAACTCATTATTCACACTTCTCATGACCCTTGGTTCATCCAAAATCTTCCCAAATAAGAACCCAATAACTATATCTTCCTCATATAAGCCTTACCATAGGCAGAAGGCACATCAATGAATGCCTTTTGTTTCAAACAAAAGGGAGTTACCCAATTTAAAGGTAATGTCTTCCCTCAAGTTATCTTATTTTATTTTACTTTTTCACACCCAATGCTCTTATTATTCTTTGTTTAAATAAAAAAACCAATATCCCCAATATAGTAGGTTTCTTTTACGAGAATTATTTTAACTCCACTTACACAAACCTACATCTAGTTGGTAAAGAACATATTGTTTCTGTGTATCGTGAACTACTGCCTCACGAAATGATGATTGTTTGATTTTCGCCTACCACTTATCACATGGGAAATTATGATTGAAATGTATTTATATATTATATATATGATATTTATTTTATATCTAGTAATATTTAATTCACATTTAGAACATAAATTTATTCTTTTCATGTTGTATAAATATGATAATTTCATTTGAGGATGTGCGGACAACTGCCATCTCAAAGTGATATGGCTTGTTCATAGCATACATAAGACATATAAATGATAGTTTTATTGAACTTATATAACATATATAAAAGATGATATTACACTGAAATAATAATATACCTTTTACCATTTGGTTTTCATTCCTCTAAAAATGAAAAATTAAATGAAAGTAGCGTTCAGGTGTACGTACGACTTACCATCTCCATGAACGGTGAATTTCATTTTCATATTAAAAAATGATATGAAATAATATAAATAAATATATACTGGATATATATTATATATATTATATCTAAATAATTAATATCATTGTATAGATATTGGGATTTTAACCCTATGGGAAATTTGTAATTATAACATGTTGATTATTTACGCCAGTTTTGAACATCGACAAAATATCCGATATGTACTAAAATAATTAACAAATTGTTATATAAATATAATAAGTGATTTAAAAGGAATAATAAAATAGAAAAATTTTCTTATTAAATTAGAAATTAACATTATTTTATTATTCAGGAAGCACAATGAACATATAATAATAGTCGAACTTGATGTAAGGGGTTTTCATCTCACTTTTTATTCTTTTGAGATTCAAGCTATATTTTTCACTAATTCATTTTTATGGTTTATGTACTTCCAAAGATTTTATTAATTGTGTTGTATACTTAAATGTATGGTTATTTTCATCTTCATTGTATGATACTTCTTTAATGTGGTGTATGGTTCGTATGTCAACAAATTGATAAGGAAACCATTAACTATCCTCTTCTAGTCAAAGACTTATATTATGTTATGTCTTTTAGATTTCAATTTTATTTTGTTGGGATATATTATTATATATATTTATTGCATTAAATTTTATTTCCATGTGATGAGATACCCTATTCTCTCTCATCAACTCATTTTATTAATTTTAATGTGACATTCTTAGGCCGTCGAATTTCTGAAAGAGAACTTCTTAACCCAATTTCAAATATTTTGGATAAACATCTACTTCATGATTATGTCATTCTATGAATATGAGTGAATGAACTCTCATTTTTTTACAGTTAACATCCACTTATATTTGGTGTATTTTTATTCTTTACACACAATTATGCCATTAATTTTTCTTTAATTAGGCAATATGATCTATACAAGCGACTTTGTCACAATTTACATTCCATTGAGACTTATTTATTGTTATTTTCCAATAAAAAATTTATATGATGTATATTATAACCTTTCAAATATTATATCATGAATCTCTTTATTATCAATATATTATAATCTTTGATTAATGTTATTCCCCAATTATTTTTATTCAAACGTGTCTCTTTTGGTTATGAACTCATTATCTAAAATATCATTTTAAATGTATTAATGATTTATTCCTTTGAATTATTCCAATTAATGTCGATTATTTTAAAATGGTTTTAAGTTTTTATTTATGTGGACATTAATGTTTTTAAATTAAAATTTCGTTCAAAAACATCAATGGGATATGGGACACTTTGATTAAAAAATATCATTATTAAATGATTTAATGGTTCTGAAAATGGTTTGTTAAAGCATTGATTATGTCAATATCTTGAAATGATATATTATGATTAAAATGTGGAGATGTTATATTTATTGTATGTCTGTTTTATGTGTCATGAATATGTTATGGTTAGTGGGGATTGTTTAATTATATGGGTGGTTCTGTGATAATGTTTGGGCATGTGAACCCATTATAGCTCTCCAATGCATTAGGAATGTGACAAAGGTAAATGTTAACGTTTCTCCTGAGATATTTAAGTAATATATTTTGATGGTTATTCCCCACGCAATTCCCTATGTAGATTTGATAACTACAATATAGGTATGATATGGATTCCACAAGTTACCTTTATGATTTAGGATTTCCCTGTGTTATTCATTAATCTTATGATTTTGCGAGGTATGTTAAAGAAATTATTTTTTATGATTGAAAAGAATGATTTCATGGATTTGTATGTATTCATGGACTACTATTGTCTTTCTTTATTTTATATCCCTTTGTTATATTTTTATCCTCATCCCAATTTCTGATTTTTTTCATAGGACTTAAAGATTAATTGGGCCAAAGAAGGGATTAAAAAAAAGTTATGTTGTATAAAAAATGGAACTATACATATTTTTTAGAGTTTTTATTTTATTTAAACAAGGATAATGAGTACTAGTGTCTACATGTGATATTGAATTTGTTATGTAATATTTATTGCCTAAATCTTTAAAACACTAAACCTGAAATGATTCTCAAGGTTAATTATTAACTTAATTCAAGATTATGTATTGTTTTAGGATGGGTCCTTATAGTTGGTATCAGAGGTAGGTTTAGAAAACATTAGAAGTTAGTGTTCTATTTTAAAAATATGTGAAATAACCATAATGGATAGCATATTAGAGTGAGTCATTGTTATTTTAGTGGTGATAAATGGTTATTACATTTTGGGATGCAAAATGAAAGGTATTACATAACCATTGAAGATAAAATATGTTATAGTTATTTTTGAAGAATTTATCACATTTTTGGGAATTTTGTAAAATTATATTGTTTTTGAAAAAGGATAATACCCAGACCATGTGACTACCGATTGCATCTGGAAAATCTGCGGGAATCAAACCCACAACCAAAGTGCTATTGGGATTTATAGCCTACCACGAGACTACACGATGTCCCTAATTAGTATGACTTAATCATTTTAGTTAGATGATTTTATGGATCCAAAATAAGTTTATTTTGGACACATATGTTTTATCAAATAGATATCTGTAGTATAGGAAAATGATTTGGTGATTAAGTGATAAAGGTTATTTTGGAATATGTTACCTCTTTTGGGAACTCTGTATGATTAAGATAAATAGAATACTATAGGATGTTATTTGTGGAGTAAAGGATGAAATTTAATTTTCGGAATACTCTATGTTTTTATTGTGGATATATATAATTTCATTTATTTAGGGAAATGATTTAATTTTTATAGAAAATATGTGATCCTGTTAATTACTCTTCAGCATGAGACGTTAAGAGTAATCGATTTTATTTGGAGATAAATGGTAAGATTTACAATGGAATATCATTTGATTAAATCTTTCTGGGTTCTGGGTTTCAATCATACTTTTAGTTAAATTGAATAATTTAAAGGATAGTTGTTTATTGAATGGTATTTTTTAAAATTTAGGTACTCTTGTTCAATTTTGGAGATTAAGAGTAGTATTTCATTTTTTAAAAAAGATTATCATTTTGGGGATTATCTAAAATGGTAGCAACCATATTGGTTTTGTTAATGTCTAAAGGAAAGGGAAATATATAGTTCATCCTTTGTAGATTATTTGATTCTCTAGAAGTTAATTCTAGAACTTCAGGTGTGACCAAGTAATCTTGAATACTTGTCATTTGGATAAAAGATGAGTTTTTGGTAGAAACTTATTAAAGAATGAAACCCTATTAGAAAATTATGTATATTTCTTTATGTACATGGTAAAAATCATAAATAAATTATCATAATTTATGAAAGGGAAATTAAAGCACCAAAACATTGTACGTTCACTTTTCCTACTAGGGAATCAATGACCATTTACCCTGTCACGAGTTTTTGGTTTTCTTATTGTTAACTTTCCCCGAATAATGTTTTTTACCACCTTCATCAAAACATGACACTTAGTTTCTCCTCCATATCCATGATTTCATGGAATCCTAGTATGTGTTATCTCAGGTAACCTTTTTTAATTCTCTTTCATTCTTTTAAATTGGTAGTTCTATTGATTCGTTTTCTGATTTTTCACATTCAATGATGTTTCTGAGCCCGATTTTAAAATTGCGAGGATGCAATTCTTAAAAGGGGGGAAGGATGTACCATCCTAGGTAAATAAAAAATATGACATTTGCATATTTATTAATATTTTTCAATTGAATATTAATTTAACATTAAAGGGGTTGTTGTTTCCGATAGCGTACTCAAAACGCAACAATGGGTTTTTTGAAATCTTATGTTACACACAACATAGAGACATACCAAAAAAAATATAATAATAATATTATTTTATATAGTTGTTAACGTGTTGATGTTGTATTTGAGGGAATGAATATATCCAAAACAACATAACTAAATAAATTTTTAAATTTTTTTACATTTATCAAATAAATGTTATAGTCTTAAAATGTGAATGAATCCAATTTTATGCATAAATACTCTAATATTCTTTAAAAGGTGGATTTATCACCTTTTGATAGAGAACCCTTTTTTAAATGAAGTTTTTTTTTATTTTTATATTTCATATTTGAGAAAATAAAATTCTTCTTTATAATCAAGAGATAAAAATTTACTTCTGATGAATTTTTTGTATTTTTCTGATGAAGTTCATTTTTTAGTGAATAGTGAAAACAATACTGCATTTTAATTCAAAACCTCATTTTAACCTAATTTATTTATGTGGTTAGATTATTTTTTTATTAGTTATAAAGGGTAATTGGATTCTATTTTTATAATTTAATTCAATGTTGGTAATCAGAAGTAATTTCACCATGAAATTAGACATAAACATGTGTCTTTCTTCTGATAGTTATTATTTTCTAAAAGCACACTTTTTGGTTTCGAAAGTAAAAATTAATTTTAAATTAATAAATTAAACGTCTATGTTTTGAATTTTTTAAAATGAACATCATTTTTGAATTCTAAATATCAAAATTTTCATTGGGTAAACTTTTGGTATTTTTCTAAAAATGTTAAATTTTTATGAATATTGAAAAACACTACATAGTAGTTAAAAACCGAATTTTTCATTTAAATGATATTTTACCATTTATGTGAATATAATTTCAAATATCCAACATACATGGTTTTCCTTAGAAAGTAAAATGTGGTTTAATATGATGAAAATAATTTTTGGTGAATAATAACTTCTGATTTTTGTTTACAGCGATTAAAGTAAAATAAAGTAATTCAAGGTAAAAATAATATTACAATAATAGAAAATTACCTTAAAACTCATCATAAACTTATTGGATGAGTAATTTTAGATTAATATAATCCTTATCTGATACTTTTGGCCTTTGAAATCCACTTAGGTAAGATAATGACAATAATAACTTTTTATTTAAATTTAAAATAGAAATATCATAAATATATATATTTTTAGTTAATTATTTTTATATGGGGTTATATAAGTAATATCTTCGACTATAAATATTATTTGGTAAGATAAAATGATTCCGTACTTCATGGTACTTTATTTATAATTTTTTAAAATCATATAAATACATATACTTTTGACAAAATGATGATGTAATGATTACCTCGTTAATGAATGATTTATGTAAATGAGATTATAAATATTAAAATAAATTTATTCTGAAACATTTTATGTCATCCTTGAATTTTGGAGATTCTTATGACCTGTTATCTTAGAATAAATGAATCTTTTTGAAATAATCAGGTAGGTTTGAATTTGTTTAAATATCCATTATATGAATAGTATAAAAATTGACCACCATGAATTTTTAAATCAATTAATATTTTATTAAATGACAAAATAGTCTTAAAATCTATGATTCATCCAAATGGAATATATTATGTCAAAACAATCATTAACGATCCATTTTGGGTCTCTTGGAATTTTATAGTAAATATATTAACCATATAGTAGGAATTTATAAGAAGACATGGTAAAAGATAAATAATCTTACAAGTGGTTAAATAAAAATGATATGCATTAAAATAGATCCAAAAATGGTACAATTTTTATTGGATGAATTTATTTCTACTTATATTTATCTTATCTTGAAATTTAATGAGTTATGGTCTTTTTGAAATTGAAAAACATTATATAATAAAATAATTAATTCAATCTTTCCTAAAGAGCCCCTCCTTCATCTTATAGAAGGATACCACCTCTAATGCATTACTCACACCTATCAAGCCCCTTGTATCATCCAAAGTCTACCAAAATAATCTCAAAATATCATTATATTCCTCCAAGAATCCTTAAATAAGGAATAGGGTCTTTAAGAAACCCTTTTGGTTAAATCAATTTTTTGTTACCCAATTTAAAGGTAACATTATCCCTCAAGTTCTCTTCTATTATTTTTCTTTTTAACATCCTATGATATTCTTATTCTCTATGTACATAACAAAAATAGTATCCTAAATAAACTAGTTTGTTTATATGATAAGGATTTTAACTACAAATACACACACCTACGTCTAATGGGTAAAGAATATACTCTTTCTGTGTACATGAACTGCTGCCTCACGAAATGATGATTGTTCGATTTTCCTCTACCACCTCTCATGGTGGCTATTATGATGGAACTTTAATTATATATGATATCTATGATATTTAATTTAGATCTATTCTTATGTAATTATCATTTATAACACACCTTTATTCTTTTAATGTTGTATAAATATGATATATTCATTTGAGGAAGTGCGGACTACCTCCTCGTCAAGGTGATACGACCCGTTTATACCATACATGGGACATATAAAGGATGTAGTTATTGAAATTATATAGTTTATATAATATATTATAATATATTTTTATAATAATATACCTAGATATGATTTGATTTTCATTATTAAAAATGATAAAATGTAATGAAAGTAGCGTTCCAGTGTACGTACGGCTTACCGTCACCATGAACGGTGCATTTCATTTTCATATATAAAAATGATATAAAATATTATAAATAAATATATACTATATATATATGATATAAATGATATCTAAATAATGAATATAATTTTTTAGATAATGTTCTTTTTACCCCATGGACAATTTGTAATTATTACATGTTCATTATTTAGACTAGTTCTGAACATCGACAAAATGTATGATATCAAATAAAATAATTTGCTAATGGTTATAGAAAGATAATAATTGATATAAAAGAAATAATATAATTGAAAAATTTTCTTAATTATTTATAAATTAACTTAATTTTATTATTCAGGAAAAACAAGGAACATAGAAGACAAGTCGGACTTGAGGTAAGTGGTTTTCATCTCACATTTTATTTCCGTGAGTTTCATGTTATATTTTCCAATATTTCTATCTTCTATTGTATTTACTGACAATGATTCTATTAATTGTGTAATATGATTTAATTTATGGGTATTTAAATCTTTATCCTATGATGTTTCTTTCATGTGTTGTATGTTTCGTAAGTTACCAAATTGATAATGGAATCTTTCACTCTGCTCTTCTAATTAAAGACTTCTTTTATGTTATATCTTTTACATTTCCATTTTCTTATATTGACATGTGTTATTATATATCCTTATTTATTTAAATTTTATGTCTATGTGATTAGAGACCCTTTTCTCTCTCATCAACTCATTTTTTGAGTTTTAACGAGACATCATTAGGCTATCGAATTTCTGTAAGAGAACATCTTAACCCAATTTCAATTCTTTGGGTTAAACTTCTACTTCTTGATTATGTCATTCTATGAATATTTTTGAATGACCTAGGATTTTTTTAAACATAATATCCACTTATATTGGGTTTATTATTATTATTCACACATAATTATGTCATTGATTTCACTTTTATCTAAGGATGGGATCTTTGCAAGGGACATTGTCTCAATTTACATTCCATAGAGACTTATTTGTTGTTATATACCAATTCACTTTTATATGATGTATAAGCTACCCTTTGAAATATTATATCATTAATATCATTATTCCCATGATATTATAATCTTTTATTAATGTTATTCCTCAATTATTTTAATTCAAGTGTGTCTCATATGGTTAAGAACTCATTAACAAAAATATTTTTTTAAATGTTTTGAAGATTTATTCTTATAAATCATTCTCATTAATGTAAATGTTTTAAAAAAAATAATGTATTTATTTACATTTAAATGCATGTTTTGAAATTAATATTTCATTCAAAACCTTAAATGTGGTATGGGACACTTTGATTCACAAATATATTTATTAAATGTTTTAAGTGGTTTTGAAAATGGTTTGATAAGAATTGACTATGTCAATATATTGAAATGATATATTTTCATTCATATGTGGAAATTTTATCTTTTCTTTATGATTTTTTGATGTGTTATGAATATGTTTTGGTTGTTCATAATTGTTTAGGTATACAGGTGGTTCCGTGAAAATCCTAGGGTGTGTGAGCTCGAGATAGCACTCTAATGCATTGGGTAATATGACTGAGGTAAACATTAATGTTTCTCTTTTGATATTTAATGAATATATTGTGATGGGTATTCCAAACATAACTCCCTATGTAGTTGTGATATATACAATGTATTTATGATATGGATTCCACAAGTTACCTTTATGATTTATGCTTTCAATGTGTTATTCATAATTCTTATGATTTTGTGAGGTATGTTAAAGATATTATATTTTATTATTGAAATGTATGATTTATTTTATTTGTATGTATTCATGTACTACTGTTTTCTTTCCTGGTTTTATATCCATTACTGAGATTTTTATGCACATTCCATGTTTCTGAAATTTTTTCCATAGGACTTAAAGATGAATAGGGTTAAGGTTGGGATCACAAAAAAGTCATGTTGTCTAAAACATGAAACTAGATATGTTTTTAAGAGTTTTTATTTTATGAAAAAATTGATATTGAGTAGATGTGTCTACATGTAACAATCATGTTGTTATGTAAAATTTATGTCCTAATTCATTAAAACAATAAACCTGAATAGATCCTCAATGTAAATTATTAACTTAATTCAAGATTATGTAATTATTAACACTGGGACCTTATAATTAGACCAATAGAATTCCTTTCTTTCTAATCAAACAGTTTTTATTCATTTTTAAAAAAAATTTATTTTATATCAATTTATATTCTGAGAGTTCCCCCTCTATTATAAAAGGCAACATGTTCTTATCATTCCATCACAAAAAATATATTTTTTTGGGAAAATTTATCCCCCAATTAATTATTTGAATACCAAAAATCATTATAGAGGACTTTTTATAGTCATAATACCATTTTATGTGTTATTATGATATTAATATAATGAGACTTTCAAAAAAAAGGTATAATGTTTAACTGCATTCTTTAGTTTTAATTCTTATACAACTACATAAAAATCATACTTAACCATAATTATATAAAAAAACAAAATATTACATATATATAGTTGTTTTTTGTTACTGAAACAACCTATACCCATATCCTCTTCCCTCAAATGGAAAACAAAGACGTTGTTAGTTTGTATAGCATACCACAACCTCATGAACTGGTGTGATTTGTTTTCCATAATAAAAAATTGTGAATAGTTAAAATAATAGAACTAATGTTTATATATTATATTAATGAAATATTTATAATTATAAACAAATTAATATAAAATTTACTTTCATACATTTCTATTCACTGAAAAATGATAATGTTGGTGATGATTATGTGTGGACTACCACCTCCACAAAGTGTTTTGATTCATTTCTCATAACAAAATCATATGGATTATATATATAAGAATATTTAATGAACTAAGATGGAATTTAAAAAATTATTATCATTATGTAAAGTTAAAATTATAATTAAATTACTTCCATAATGATCATTGTAAAATTGAAATGTTACTAATATGTTTAAATAACCTACCATCTTTATGATTGTAATGTGGAAAATTTTCTCCAACCAAATTTTATGATTGGTTTTTAAAGTAACTATTTTGAATAAAAATAAAAATTATTTCATGAATATTATTTTGGATATGTTGAAATGATGAACTCTTTGACCATAAACATCCTATAGATGTCATTTTGGACTTATATACCAGATATTTTCAAAAGGTTCGATGTGAACATTAATGATTATGTAATTGTATATTACACATTAATAAATGATTAAAAATAATACTAAAATTTAAATAGGTTACTAATCAAGTAAATAATTATCTAGAGTTTATTATTCAGGGAGATAAATAATGTAAAATACAAGTTAGTGATGGGGTAAGGGATTTTATTTTTAAATACCACTTAAAACACTTTATTAAAAATTATGAAGGGATTTAATTTTTTAAATATATATAAAATTAATGGAATTTACACCATAATGATGTCTCAATGATTTGATATCACCTAAATATTTTTCTATGGATATTTATAACAAAAATATTTTCTTTATTATGTGTCTAGTTTTTACATTTTCAGAAGTATATTATTATGAATTTTTATATGGATATAAATTCTAAATGACATTTTATATTTCTTTTGACATTATTTTAATGGTTTCAAAATTTAATTTTTTTTAATAGAATGTTTTTAAAATAATTACAAAAAATTAAAATGAATTTTTTATTTTAACATATATACTGACAATGACATTTTCCCCCATCATAACCATTATTTGGAATTTAAATTCCTTTATAACCTTTCATATTTTACTAAAAAAATCCCATTTTCCTTTTAGTCTGTAGTTTTTTTAAACATGGTTTTTAATGAAAATAGATATATCAATAACCATAAATGGTTTTTTATGTATGTTAAAAATGTTTTTATGATACCATATTTCATATTTTATGATTATTTTATTGTTCTTGGGAATTGTTTATGATCTTGAGTGGTTTAGTTATAATATAAATATAATTGGATTACTAAAAACCCTCCAATTCCTTGGTTATTTTTATATTAGAAGTTAACTTTTATGTTTATTACAAGTGTAACTACGATGATTACTCTATGTATAACTGTAGGGGTTATTTCATGTATAAAAATGAGGTTTACTTCATGTGTAAAAATGATTGTTACTCCATAAGTTATTATAACAATAAAATGGTACCCCAAGTCACCTAATTGTTTCAACATTGCTTAATATTTGTTTTTATGGAAGTACTATGATTTAAGAAGGTTAAATAAAGTATTTGATACATTTTCATGATAAAAAGTATATCTTTTTGAGAAATTTATTATGAGTTTTTCATGATTTATAAGAAAATATATAAGTTTATATTTTTTATTATTTATTATGAAATTTTTTATGAAAGTATTTTGGAAGAGAAGATGACTTCATAAGAAATTGAATGGTTTTTTATCCTAAATTTAATTTTGGAAATAAGAAAATTTTTATGTATTTCATGGAATAATAATTTGTTTCATTATATTTTGTTTCCCTTATTGAGGATTTGGTGATCATTAAAATTTTTAATTTTTTTATAGGGTTTAATGATTTTTAATGGAGTGGAAGAAGTAAAGTTAAATGTTATAAATTATTTTCAGGAAAATAAATCATGTTTTAATTTAAAATATTTTTATTATAGAAAAAATAGATAGTAATTAGATGTTTTTACCTTTTATATATGCGATTTTTTTAGATTTATGAACTAAAATATATAAATAGAAACTTAAAAATATTCCTAATATTATTAGAAAGAATGTTCTAGTATAAATACACTAGAATATGTAATTTTTATTGTTAGAACATTATAATGGGTATCATAGGAATTACTTAGATAAATTTGGAGGTTTGGATAATTAATGTAAATAAACATAAAAACTTCTCATTTATGGATAAAATACAATAAATTTTCATTTGAATATTTCCATGTTTCTACATATAAAATATTTCCATTTAGAATGGTTTTCCATAAAGGAAACATGGAACCTGATGTTGGAAGAAACCAAAGGGATGATATACTTTTGTATTAGTAACGAATTATAGTTAGAAATGTAGTTGTTTATTATGTTGAGGTAATAGATCCGTCGATGTAGAATATAAATGGTAATGTATTCCATGTGAGAGAGAAACTATATCTACAAAAGAAGAACATGACGAGAGTAGAGCATTTTTTAAGACAAAAACCCCATCAGTTAGTGGATATTCTAACCTAGTGTTATATGAAGGATGGATTAAATCCCTATAAATGATATTTGATGTCATGGAATGTTTTTATAATAATAAAGCTATATATTTCTTTTTATAATTTGGGATTGGAACTGATCAATGGTGGAAAATGGTTAATAATACTAAAAAAAGTGAAGAAATTGATAGTTTTTAATGGGATGGGTTTAATGAAATTTTATTGGGGAAAGAATTTACTAAGGATAAAAAATGGGATAGAAAAACAATTCTTGGAATTGAGGAAGGAGGTAAAGGTTTATATGGATGTATATAAGAAAAATTCACCAGATTGGCAAGGTATGATTCAAATTTTATTTAGGATCATTATATTAAAATCAACCATTTTTTCTCATTATTGAAACCAAGATAACAAGTAGAATTTTATTCCTGTGAATTCAAAAGTTACAAGAAAGTTGTTTTCTCTTTTAATATGGTTGAAATGAAGTTTTCGAATAATAATGTACTTCAAAAAACAAGACCAATAAATGTTCCAAAAGGAATTCAATTCATAATAATAAATCACATATACTAGAAGGTATAAAAATCATGTTTTTTTGGATTGTGTGTTAAAATATAACTAGGGAATGCCTCATAAAAACTACGAAGTGATTATAATGTGGTAAGTTTGGGAATATAGCATGTGACTATAATATAAATGATATTGGTAGTGGTATGGTAAATTTGGATAATTTGAAGGAATTTTATTTTAAATGTTGTGATATGGGGAATTAAGAACCCAAATTACAAAAGAATGACCCAAATAGTTTGATGAAACCAGACTATAAGTATAAAGGTGTGGTGAAATTATTTTCAACTAATTTAATAGATTTTGGGCCATAAAAAAAGTGGTATCATTTACATTTATTATTTATTCAATATATAGTAATGTCTTATCTGATTAAAGGAATATACATTCTTTCATTTATGAGAATTATTCTAGTAAATTGGAAATTAAATCCCAAATAATAGTACTGAATCTTATGGAAAAATTCAGTGGGGCAAGTATTAACACAAAAAAAAATTATAATAATCTTCCGATCATTTTTTGTGAAATTTAATAACATGAAACCTTGTCATATTTTCCACTTGTAGAGTTTTATGTTAGTCTAGGTATGGATTGTCTTTCCATTTTCAATGCAAGTATATATATTATAGATAAATAATACATTCTCAATAAAATAGTTTATGATACCATATAATAATGAACCATACCTTTTAAAACATATCATGAAAATGAGAAGTCATTAAAAGAAGGAAATAAATTTTATCTTGCTTATCTTTTCAAGAACATTGGAATTGTATAGATTAATGATGTGTTGATTGTAAAAGAATTAATGTTTGTTTTTTAGATTAGTTTCTTGGTTTTATACATGATATAGAAGTTTAATTTACTATTTAATTAGTTCATGGTGACAAAACAATATCAATAACCCCTTATAGAAGTTCCCAGGAAGAACTTGTATAATTGAAAAAGTAGTTACTTGAGTTGATAATTAAAGGCTTAATTCATACAATCACTTCCACATGGGGTGATAATATCTTTTATATTAAAAATAAATATTGTTCAATGTGAATTGTTATTTCATATTAAGCTTTTAATATCATTACTATTAAGAATAATTATATATTTCCTCAAATTGAAGAATTATTTTTAAGATCCATGAAGCTCGATATTTTTAAAAGAATAACATGGGATTCAAGTATCGTAAAATAAATTTAAAGACGGCTGATATTCTTAAAATATAAATTTATTATATATATGGTCCTTATAGGTTTTTATTTATTCCATTTGAGTGGATAAATTCCATCACTATATTTATGGATCTCAAGAATAGAGTATTGTGTGAATATATGGATAAGTTTTTGGTTTTTCTTATTTATGAAATTTTTTTATTAAATTTTTTTAAGGACTATAAAAATAAATATGTATTTTCATTAGAAAACATAAATAAAAGAATTTATATGTAATTTTTTTTCAAATTAAATTTATGGTTACAAGATATTTCATTCCATTGACACATCACTGGTAAAAATGGCATAAAAATTAATACCACCAAAACTATAGTGTCTTATGAATAGACAACACCGAAAAATTATACAGTGATTCATAGTTTTCTACAGTTGGTATGATATTTCCATAATTTTTTTATAACATTGAATGGTTATATATCCCACTGACAATGTTGAATTGAAAAGGTGTTAAATTAATTTTGATAAATTAACATGATGCCTATTTTTCATAACTAAAAATAAGATTGGAGAAAACTAAATTTTTATCCTTACACTCAAGGAATTTTAAATTTCAAATACAATGATGATTTATTGATGATAACTATTTGTTTCCTAATCCATAATGATCATGTAATTTCTTATGCTTCAGAGCAACTAAAACCTCATCAGTTAAGTTATCCTACACAATATCTATAATTAGATATTGTGGTTTTGGCTTTAAAAATTTGGAAAAATAATTTTTAAGGAGTCAATTTGTAAAATATATACTCACTATATAATTTTGATATATATATTTACTCAAAAAGATTTGATATTTAGATAGAGGATATGGATGGAATTGATAAGAGTTTATGATTACATTATCTATTAACATCTTTGAAAAGAAACAATGTGGTTGATGCTTTGAGTAAGAAAAATAATGATAAATTAAAAATGTTACATTTATAGCATGAACGAGTGATTAATATTCAGATGAATTTTGGAAAATAATATGTTATTGCGATATTTTCATATGTTTTATTTTGGGTGTTAGTGGAATCATCTCAATAATAATGAATTAAGCAATCATAGAAGGAAGTCCATGAGTTAAAGTAAATGGTATAATTAAATAAGAAGTGTAAGTTGAATGACTTTAATATTGATAAATAATGTCTTGTAGATTTTTAATGAGATTATGTGTTCCTTGTAATTCCATATTGAAAAGGGATTTGTTAATTAAATATCATACTTCTCTATTTTTCTTTTATCCTAGAAACACTAAAATGTATAAAGACCATAGGGAGTTATACTTGTGGAATGGGGTGAAAAGGGAAATTTATGACTTTACAATGAAATATTTTACATGAAAAAATGTTAATGAAGAATAAAAATAATTGATGTGTATTCTTATTCTATAACCCCTGATATTGCTGAAATGGAAAAAATATATCCATGGATTTCATGGTGGGATTAGAAAAGAATTACAATGGTAATAATTCGATACTGTTAATTGTTTATAGTTTGAAAAAATATGCACATTTCTTTCCTATTCGAGATAAAATGTATATAGATCAACTTTCTCATAAATACCTCAATGAAAAAGTAATGATAAATGGAGTATTACAACCCATTGTATCTTACTGTGATCCTAAGATATCATCAAATTTTTTAGGTAAGCCCTTTGATGTCATTGGTTACATAATTAAATTTTTGTATAGATTTTCAAGATCGATCTAATAAATTATAAGAACCAATAATTATGACAGTGTATGAATTGATTTAAAATTGTTCAATGGACTAATTGGTAAGTTTGTATAAACATATTTATTTATAATTTTGTTTAATAATAACATTTTTCATTCCATTATACAAATGACACCTTTTAAGGCATTATAAGGAATGTGATGTGAGACTCTTGTTTTTTAGGATGAAGTTGGTGAATGGAATTTGATGGTATCATAATTATTAGATTAAATAGTTGATAAAAATAAGGCAATTAAGTAACATTTGAGGGTGGATCAGAGTAGACAAAATAGTTATGTGGATAATCATAGGAATGTTCTCTCTTTTTAGGTCGGTGATCGTGTTTTTCTTAAAATATCTCCAAGAAAGAATGTGATGCCTTTTGATAAAAAGGGGAAACATAGTATATGGTTCATTAGAAAATTTAAATCATGGATAATGTTATACTAGTTACCTATCAATTAACAGTTCACTTAATTTTTTCTTAGGTACCCATGTTTTTCAATTTTTATATTAAGAAAGTATGTGTTGGATCCATATCATGTTCTGAGACATGATATAGTTAACTTGGAAGAGAATCTTTATTAGGAGGAAAAACATATTCTTATAATTTATTTTATTGATTATATATTGAATAATATGGCAATTTACTGGTATATGGGTTTTTCAAAAACCATATTGTAGAAGGCACAACATGGGTCTTTGAAAAGGTTGTGAGGGAAATGTATCCCGAATTGATTAATAAGTAAATAAAATTGCAAGGATTAAATTTAAAAAAGGGGGAAGGATGTAATATCATAGATAATTTTTATATAAAACATTTTCAATAATTTATTAGTTATATTTTTTAGATTTTTATTTATTATAAAAATATAGTACCATATTTCAGTCAAAAGGGAAAAACATAATTTCTAACAAAATTGAATTTTTATACATTATATTATTTTTAAAATACTTATTTTTAAATAATATGATTGTTATTTTTAAAAACTATCTTCATTTATGAATTCATCATGTTAAAATAATCTTAATATTAATTCATTATAATTTTCAGTAATGTTTGATTTTTTTAATGAAAAGTGAGAAATGATAATTTTTATTGAAAACAATATTTTATTTTAAGGTATTTATAATTTAATATTATATTTTTATATAATTTTATAATTATATTATTTCATTCATATTTAAAATAATTCATTTTTTTAAATGATTTTAAAATTAATGATTATATAAAAACATTATATATGGGTTTTGGTTACAAAATAATCAACATTTTGTTTTGGCAGTATAATTATAAATTAGATTATACCACTTCAATGTATTATATTTTTAGAAATGGATTCCATATTTTGAATCAATCGGTCCATATTTTGTAAATATGTCCCTTTTTGGTCAATTTAAATATTAACTGTAGTAATTTTTCTTACCATGGTAAAGTGTAAATCATGTAATTGAAGATATGATTAAAAAGATAAGGACCATAAAATATTCAAAATACATTCATTAAATTTATTGGATGATTATATTCTTTCCAAAATCATCCAATATTTAGTTTCATGTCATTTTTGGGCTATTTAGAAGAGATTATGACCTTTACAATATTTTATTTAATGAAAAGTAAAATAGGACACACTTATATTTTTTAAAAATAATATTTTTACATAGATATTATTAGAGAATATCTTTATTTTAAAATATTATTTTTAAATATAATTGATTTATATTGATAATAGTAATTTATTTTATTATTTCCATGAATATATAATTATCTTAAATTATTACGCAATATTGACGTACTAATTATTCAATTACATAAACATTTGAATAAATTATATTAAAAATATTACAGATAAATTAATTATAGATAAATAATATATTATATAAATTTGATATATGATAATGAAATATAGATTATATAATAAAATAAAATAATTAATTTTATTTATTATGTTGATGTTACTAAATCAATGTACTGAATAGTTCCATAAATCGAAATTATTGACATTTTATAATAAACAATATTTTATTAAATTATATAAAATTAATAAAAATATTAGTTTTAGTAAGGTTTCTAGGATGTTGTTTATAATATATAACATGTTATATTTATGATCCTTTTTCATTTATAGTAACTATATTAATCATCAAATTGAAAAAATCATTACTGTCACGGTAATATTGAAAAGAGTTAATAAGGGGTTAAAACAAATAATGGTAAAAATTTGACAAAAAATTCTCCAAAATATATTTAATGAATATATGTCAGAAAATAATTATTCTATAATTTATATAATGTTGGTTTGAGATATTTAGAATCAAAAACTAATTTTAAATTAATTGACAGTTAATGAAATTTTATGAGTTCCCCTCCCCAATATTATAAAAGGGAACCGTTTCTTCTCATTCCATTACACTTTAAAACAAATTTATTACATCAAATCCTGAATAAAACTCGAACCCAGTATCCCATAGTTGGTGGTTACTTTATTACATTGTTATGTGGGATATGTGATTATGTTTATAAGGACCAAATAGTTTAGAAGTTTTTTAAAACTAGATACATACATGATTCTTATATTATAATTGAAAATATATAATAAAAAATTGAAATTCCATTGAGAACACCATTATTCTGTTAATTTATCACTACATTTAATTCATAATATACATCTGGGAATTATGGGGAAAAAACATAAGAAAACGATGGGCTCAGATGTTCAGTAAGGGTACGTGTACCAAAGAAGCTATGAGTAAATAAGGCATAAAAATATGGTATGGTAAAATAACAGAAACACATCCCATTCAATCAATAATTTGATCATAATAAGGAATTAATAAATGAAAATACAATTTTTATATATAAATAATCCAATGGGAATAGTTCCTATCGATGGATATTCCACTAGTCAGATAATCTCATGGAATATCAATAACATAATTCATAATGATAGAAAGCATTATACAAGATGTCTAAAACATTCCATTAGTTACTCGACCAAGATGTCTACATAAATGGGTAATGCCATGGCCAAAACTCGGTCTAGTTTGTCTCATGAGACCTACTACTTCATTAAGGGGCTATGTCAGGCCCCACCAATCACATACTATGTCTAATGCATTCCATATATGAAAGGGGTGAAATAAAATCAACATATAAATTTATAGTGGAATTTGTTTGTTAAATGAAAATAATTCCTAAATCATTAAACGTAATCATAAACATTGTGGAGTAATATGGATAATGATATCAAAATAGTACATCCATAGTCAAAATGATCATAAACCATTCAATAAAATCTGTTAAATGGCTTCATAATATATAAACCTCAATGAATCATATGATTCAACTAAATATTTTTAATTAAATACTTTGATAACATTATTAATAAATTCATGAAAAAAATAAAAAAAAAATCATTGAAATTATTTATACTTAAAAATTGGTGAAATTATAAAAAAAAATTAGTCAAAAAAACATTTAATATAATAAAGGAATATTCAAATAATTAAGTTATCATTAATTTGGGATAATCCCCCGATTTTTTATAATTTAAAAAATAATTCTTTTCAACTATTGAAAAAGAATCAAATAAAAGATAATTTTTAAAAGAAAGTACATTACAAATATAATATCTATCATGGAAACATTAATAAAATAAATCTATTTTGTGTATAAGATTCAAAACCAAATAAAAAAGTGTATATACCACATAAGATAATAAGAATTCATTTTTTGACATAATCAATGGAGCATAATTTTATACCAATGAATGGAAATTGGGTTACAGATTTCTGTACCTCTAGTTCAAATTACTTAAAACATGTTCAAAACTCAAGTATAGTGATTTGAAACATGTTATTAATTTATAAAATAGCTTATTTCATATTTTTAAAATCTTTTAATATCTTTTTATAACATATTACCACCAATTCATTAATAATAGTTTCTTATTTTTATCATTTCAAGTGTGAATTTCCTTGTTTTCTCTTTCATGGTTTTTAATGAATTTCTTAAATATTTTGAACAAAATATATATCAATCATATTAGAAATTATATTAATGTTATAATAATATTCAATCATTTTATATAGTTTTCTAACAATTATTTAATGTTTAACATGGAAAATGAATCAAATTGCATTGTAGAGGCGGTATCCTATACGTACGCACACACGATGATATCATTCCTTTCATGAGTAAGTGTTTTATAGAGTTAATGATATATAAAATTTAAATATTTTAAATATTTTCATAATTATATATATATTTATTATTTCCATAATTTTAACCATCCATGAATAGTGGTGATGAAAAAAGAAATTATACAACTGCGTAGAGAAGATAAGGAGTATGTATACACACAAGGGAATTTCATTAATTGTAGGAGTGATAAATGGTGGAATGTGCTTATACCATAATCATAAACAAATTTATGAAATTTATGATAATATATTTATTATTTTATATTGGAAGAAACTCATGATGAATAAGTAGAAAAAGAAATAAATTTTAAAGGGTTGGTAATTATGATTACTACCTTTTTAGTGGAATTCCTTTATATCGCTTCTTATGGGAGCAAGGGTTGGGATTTTTCAAATACTAGGACATATATAACGTGAATAAGTATTTTTTAAGATAAATGGGTAAGAAATTGTGGATCTAAATTTCTCAATATTGGATAAAGAATCAAGATATGAAGTTCCTTTTATAATTTAAGTGAGATACACTTTTGAAATTTCTCAAAATATTAAATTATAGTAAGTTAATTTATTATAAAAAATGCCTCGAATTTTCAAGTGATTCTATGATAAGATATAATATTGTCATAAACCAATCAAAAAATATAATTTTATCACGTTTTAGTGTCATTGTAAACATTAAAATTTGGACTTACCCCTACATTAATTATTTTTTACCTTAACCGAGGAAACAATTATTTTATTTACAAAGGGTAAATAATGTTACTATAAATCAAAAAATGACCCATATATGGAAATTTTGTTGTTTTTTCAACTAAATTACATTATCCTTGAGTAATTTAATATTTTTATGTATTTTAATTAATTTAATGTATTATTATTATGATAAATTAACATTGATGTCATTTTTGACACTATTCATTTACCTTGACTTCAAATACATTAAGAAATATGGGATATTATAATATAATGATTTAAATACTCTATAATATATAATTTATATATATATAATCCATTTTACACATTAAATCATTGAAATTATATAAAAATTATTATATTTAAAGTCATTTATTTTATATTTCTTTTAATTATATAAATAATATAATAGCATTTCACAAGAATTTGAGGTAATTATACAAATTTTCAAAAATTAAAAATAATTTTTTAAAATGAAATTAATTTCATTAAGATAAAAATAAACATTTATTTTGGTAATTTCATGATTTTGTCTCTATGGTGACACATAAGAGGTATTAAATACAAAGATAGTGATCTTTTGTAACTATCCTTCATTTAAATCTTATATAATATAATTTAATGGAAAATTTTCCATTCAACAACTAAAATTAGATTTTATGTTTATGAGGTTCAAATATTCTTAATAAAATAATTTTCAGAAAACTTCATATCATGAATATACCCTTATCTCTTTCTTTTAATGACCTATTAACTCTTTAGACAAGTATCATATTATTAAACATTTTTTCTATAAAATTGTAAATAATATTACCATGAAATTTAAAAATACGTATATATATATTATGTAAGATTTAATTAATCAAATAAAATTCATATTTCATAAATTATGATTTTTTATATTTTTTAATCATTTATTAAAATATTAATCCCATAAAATAATATTATTCTTATGTTTGATTGTATCCATTACATTTAATTTTAAAACATCAAGAAAAATTTATAAATAAAAAAATATTTAATTATATTATAAAATTTCAATTTTATCAATAAAATTCATATATCATATTAATTATATCAATGAAAATTTATTTACAATTTTTTAAAATCACTTATTTGATTTATGACTCAATTTAATAATCAGTGCATCATTATTGTGAAGGATTTTAATGTAATTATTTCTACGATTAAAATTATGAAAAATTAACCATTCTTAAGAAATATATTTTACAATTAAAAATGCTATTTATGGTCTAACATATATTATAGATAAGAACATATTAAAAAAATATACTTCTTAAAAACATGATTATTGCATGATTGACTTTTCCTTAACAAAAATACTATAAGGGACTTAATTTCAACCAATTAGTTCCAAGTGATCAAAAATTAGACGGATAGAAGTGTTTAGTCAAAAATTACTCATAAAATAGATTATGGAAAATTTTTGTGTCATTTTATAATCCTTACCATATTATTTTTAACTTTAATTACATGATTTATCCTTTACCACAGTATCTAAAATTACCAATGTTACTGTTTCTATTGAACAAAAATAAAAGGGGTATATTTTTTAAATTTGGAACTTATAACTAAAAATATGGCATCCATTTTTGAAAATTTAGAAAACAAAATTTTCATCATTTAATTTAATGTAAATCCCACAAAATGCAACAGAAAATATTTTTCTAGAAATAAAAGGATTTTGAAGCTCAAAAATATACTTATACCAAAATACAATATATGGATGATTTTAAATGTTACTAATTATATTGTAAATATATAAATAGTATTTAATTAACATTTAAAAAAATTATAACCATAATTGGACTTTAAATATAATGAAATTGAAACTTTTATAAAAATATTAATTCACCAATACTCACTGGAATATCAACTTCACTGAAAATACCAAAAATAAACCATCAAATAATTTTAATATGAATAATTAAAAAATGATATTTTTTTATAAAATAAGATATATAGATTTTTTGTAAATTGATTCTAATATTTACTCACACAAGAAAAAAAACTTCGTTGATGAAATCATATTTTTTAGAGAATTTAATTACATTACAAAAAATCAAGAGTATATTAACAAATAATTCATTAATATATTTATAATGATTTGGAAAATAATGTATTTCATAATTTTTTTTATTTCTATTAATTTATACTAATTTAATGGTAAGGTTATAGTGATAACATAATAATATTTCATTGTTCATTTAAGATAGGTGTTGTGTGAAACACAATGTATCAAATAGGTTTTATTTAAAAAGATATATACCTTAAAATTTTGGGGTGTTACATTACTTCATCAATAAGTAAATTTCCACCTTTAAATTTTAATTTTCATTTAAAAAATAAATTTTTGATACCGGAGAATCCCATTGTGGGAAACCCACATAATAAATTGGTTTAATAAAAAACCATATTAGTAAGAGGAAAAGAAAATGGGAAGGCCACACACAACTAGGATTATAATTTTAATAACATTTGTTGTAATTGAAATTATAAACATATAATAGAAATCAAACTATTAATTTTTCATGAATAGTGATAGAGAACATGGTCAATAAAAATTTAACCATAAAAAACTATAAATCTATGGTAAGTTAAAGACCATTTATTTCATAGTTATAAATTTAAATGGATAACATTTTTATTACAAAATCATTTTCCTAGAGTTGAGAAATTATTTTACTATATGGATAAAATACTCTAAAAAATAAAATTAATTTATTTGTTTTCATTTCATATATAATATTACTTCATTTAATTATAGTTAAATCTATTTTCACATCATCTATTATGCTTGGAAATAGATATTCTAGATAAATTTTTATTTCTTGAAGAACATTAATGAATAATAAGATACATAAGTCATTCCATTGAACTTTAAATATTTACTAAAACAAAAAATGTTAAGACCTGTTATCAGCAAACAATAATATCCATATTTCATCTAAATCCATTCCATAAGTATTTAATCTTAAGACCCATAAAAAATATGTCAGTCCAAATTCAAAAATAAGAAAAATAGAAGGTCAATAAATTTTGAAAATAAATTTTACATTATTTTCCAAAAACAAAATAACTCATCTCTTAGTGAAACATTCAAAATATATTAAAACCTGGATCATTTTAAAACCTTAATGGAAATATTCATGCTTCCAAAAATAAAATTAATATTTTCAAATATTTTCTTCAAATCAAAAAATGTATTAACGCTAGAAAATATAGAATAAACCATAAAATCACTAACTCATTTCATAGTCACTAATAATTCCCCATAAATTTCCATTTATCATTATTATCTCAACATCGTTCACATATTTGAGGTTTTATTCCCAAAATCACATTTTTTCCAAAAGATCAAACTATAATAGAATCACTTCATTTGCTTACTTGTACTATTCATCACATGCTTCCAAATCCTTAAAGAAAAAGTTCTACAATACAATTAGTATATATTCTATAGTTTGTATAAAAATAAAATCATTTATTAAATAATAAAAATTAATTAATTATTTAAACCAAGAATAATAACATTTATCATTCCACTTTGTATGTCATAATGACGTAAGATTGACCATGATCCATTATCTTTTTTTGAGGTATATTCAATTTACACATGGGGAATTATTTTGTGTAGTGACCCAAATTGTTATAGATAAATAATTAAAAATTGTAAAAATATATCTTTATCTTGTAATAATTATTATGATGTCCATATTCTCAAAACATAAATAAGACTACATTTCCTCTAAAGGATATTCAATATTGATTCCTTCCAAAATTATCCCATATATGAAAATAATTCTTTCCATTATTCCCTTTTTAATTTTTTTCCCTAACATCATATTTTTATCTTACATTCCTTTGAAACCATAATACTTATATAAATGTTTCTCTATGATGATATCACATGATACTATTTACTTATATAATTATAATTTTTGGGACAGTAGTTCCCATCAAAATATGGGACTAATCCCATCAAAGAAACTATCATTATTACTCTTGGGTTTACATACATTTATGTGGTTCCAATTAATTTTACTACAAACCATCTATTAATAATGGAATATATCTATATTAAATCACAACATTATTAAACACAATGTATAATCACACAAAAATTCTAACATTTACCATAAATTTAACATTTATGTTAAATAATATATAAATTATAATATTGGATTCTTTATGAATATTTGAAAATTCCATCACTGATTTTTGCAATTTAAAATATGTTTTTCATAAATATAGTTCCTAAAATTTCCATAAACTTTCTTTAATACCAACACTAAAGTCCTAGAACCTATTATCTCATAGTTGGTGGTTACTTTCTACATTGGTAATAGGTATAAGTGATCACATCCAAAATGAATGAAGAGTTCAATATATTTGAAACAATAGATACATAGATGATTCCTACATTATTATTGATAATATAAAATACAATATTGTAATTACTTTGATAAAAAAAATTATTCTTCTGGATTATCCATACATGTCAATCATAATATATTTCTTGTCATCTTGGGGGAAAATGAAATATAAGAAAGGGGTGAGCTTAGATTCTTAGTAAGGGTAAGCGTATAGTGTAAGCTATGAGTAAATAAGATATAAGCCAAAAGAAATGGTAAAATAACTGAAACACATGGAATTTAATATATAACAAGAGAAAATATGGAATTCATAATCAATGATGTTTAAAACATACCATGAAGTCCCCAGCAAATAATTCTACATAAATGGGTAATCCCTCATCCAAAACCTTGTCTACTTTGTCTCATGACACATACTTATGCATCAAGGGGATATATCGGGCCATTCCCATCACATACATAGTAAAATTCATTCAACATATAAGAGGGGTGAAACATAATCAACACATATATTAATGTTGTTTCATGTGTATTAAATATAAATAATTTCTCAAATCAGTAATCATTATCATAAACCATCTAGACTATTATGGAGAATGGTACCAAAATAAATCATCCCTGATCAAACTGATTGAAATCCAATAAATAAAATATGGTAATTGGTTTCATAAGATATCAACCTAAACGAATCATAGGATTAAAAAAATTACCTTAACATATATTGTTTAATAAGACCACCAAAAAATTATTAGTGAAAATTCCCTTTTCACTTTGAAATAACATTTTCTTAAAAACCTATAAAATTATAAAATAAAACATTTAATTGGAAAAGGGCCATGTAATAATATAAAGGAATATTTAAAAAATTAATTCATCCTCAATGTAGGGAAATTATACCATCTGGTATATGTTAAAAATAAATTCCTTTTAAATTTTAAAAAATAAACATTTAAAAGAGTATTGTTAAAATAAATTCCCTTACAAGTGGGATATCAATGATGTGAGTATTAATAAAATTAATTATTGATGGGTATGAGCATTAAATACACATAAAAAGGTGGAAATAATTAATAATATAATGAAAATGCATTTTATACATAATGATAGAATGGAATAGTTAATGGAGTTCAAGTTTAACCCATAGAGTAGAAATTGGTTTTAGAATTACCTTACCTCATCTTCAACTTCCTTAAAATGTGTTAAAAATACTATATAATGGGTTTAATGAAATCATTAATTTATACCAGAACTATATTCAAATTTGTAATATCTTTTTTGATCCTTTTATAAAATCTTACCACCCCTCCATTAATAATATATCATTATTTTCCTTGTTTGAGATGTTAATTTCCTTATTTTCTCTTCCATGTTTTCTCATTTATTCTTTAACATCCAAAATCAGAATCAACTTAGTAGTTCCCTAATATAATACATAGCCTCATTTGATCCTCCCTATGCACCAGAGGCTTCAAATTAACAGGTTGGTACTAAGGTGTGTATGTAGAGACTATAATCTAATGTTAGAGGGTAACAATACGTTAGTAAACATATCAGTCAATTGAGAAAGAACTAAGTAAACTATACATAAGATAAAATCTACGAAAAAAATAAACAAAAATTTTAGAAGTAATATCATAAAAGAATTATGTTTCATTTCATGTCTCAAAAAATTAGGAAAAAAGGTATACAAACATACAATACAATACAAGTATCAAAATACCAAAAAGAGAAAAAAAATATCCTAGAGAAAACCACAATAATAGCTTAGTCTTATGATCTCCTTCTCCTAAGAACAAAACAAATCAACCATCATATTGTGGGTGCTTGGCCATATCCATACCTACATATATGAAGTCATTCTGGGAACCCGATGGAGGCCCAAATAAGTTGTGAGATAACACTCAGTAGGCCACCACCAATGATGTCTACAAAAAATAGGATATATATAACATGTTAAATACATGAACAATTTATAAAATAGGTATACGAGTAATATTAGCGAAGTTACAGTGGAAAGATTTAATAACAGTAAAATGATATTTTCCATTCCAACAAGACTCTTTGAAAAAAACTATATGGCTCCCTTAAATAAGGGAAATTGTAAAAGTTGTAACTAAATAGGTGTAATAAAGTCCAGTCAATCCACTATAATATGATACCCATACCAAGGATATTTGTAATAAATTCTAAAAAATATCCACTATAGCCACATCTAATAACCAAATGTATAAATACCATCCCATCCATTCCATATTATTCAGTAAATAACATTCACCATGCCCACACAATATAAAAAACGTGAATATCCATAATTTTTGTGCCATGTAATCAAAAGTGTTAGACCAAGATGGCCTAGATCTAATTTATAAAATACAATGAAATCAACGTTGAGTCCATTGAGAATCTTGGTGAAAAATTAGTTAATACTTGGATAGATTCCATATAGAATATCAATAGGGCATGTAAAATTTTATTCCAAGAAAGCTGTATCCCAGGGGTAGCAAGGCTCAAGGAATCCAACAAATCAAAAAACCAAGGACGAACTACGTATAAGGTTTCCAATATAGTAGTCATGGTCTCTAGGATAAAATTCTATAGAATATAAGGAATCATTATCCAAGGAGCTAATCCAATGAATCTACTACTATTTCAATTTATCATTTTAGTTATTCATAATTTCAAAATCATTCACAAACCATGAGTCCATCTAACACATATTATTATTCCCATTTAAAAAATTAAAAAAATTAACATATTTTTATCATGCGGAAAACTAGGAATGAACTCACTTCTAATCATGTCAGTTCAATTGTCATAAATTTATAAAGGCTCCCTCTAAGAAGGTGAGAACTAACACACATTTTATGGTGGAATAAATTAATTAAGATACAAATACACATTACACGGATAGACTACGCTTGGTCTATCAACCACCAACAACCATAATGGTTTTCAAAGGGAAACCCAACAAGTTCCATTCTTTACAATTTTACCATTCATTTAATTTAAGGGGAACCACAATATATTACTTTGTACAACACAACTACCAAAATACATATAATACACTAAACCCCTAGGTAAAGGTATAGACCAACTACCATAGGTCTATAGTAGATAACTCATATAGAATTGATCTATTATTTAGTAGATATTCAGTTAAAAATTAATGAATGGATGAAAAGCATGAAAAGAGATCGTATTATCTTGTACCTAAATAACTATGTTGATAAAAATTCATGAAAATAAGGACACAAGATGAAATAAGAACTTTCTGAAAGGAGAGTTTATTTGTTTGTTCATTGGAATTAAAATATGAATAAAGGTTTATATTTTAAAAAGTTTTAACATAAAAACAAAAAATTTCAACTTTTTAAATTGGCTATCATGTTTTGGCAGCACAGTTGGCCAAACCATGCACCAACCATGCTCCTTTCTCTATCTCAAGGTGAGCCTTGCACAGTTCATATGAATGGTTTTCCAAACTTTGCACACACCGTCCCAAATTTATTTTCTATAACCAATAATCTATTTTATATGGGACCACATGCTTTCCCACATGGTTTCCTCAAACTATACTACCACCTTCAACCCCATTTCTATACCTCGCATAGTTTCTCATGCCTTGTGGAATTTCTTGTATGGTTTCTACTAGCCATGTAGCCATTATTTTTTGCCATAAAAATATGATTTGGGATTTTAAAATCCATAGACTCCCCCAATACAATCATGCCCTCATTGGGTACTCACAATTTTCTATATTAATAGAGTTAAAATGAATAAAATGCACATACCTCATTTGAAAACCAGGTATCCTACAATATTCATTCCTAAAAAATTCATCCCAAAATTCCTCTTCTAATGGTGGAAAAGAACCACATGAGAATATCTTCGTCCACTGGGTATATACGTCAGCCTCCTGCTCCATATTATCTTCCTATAAACTTCTAGGATTCCATAGCACCCATATTATAGGAATTGAATTACCTTGGAGATCCTTTATGATCCTATCGACTACACGTATAAGATGCATCCCAAATGATGCATTTTACAATAATTCATCCTCATTGGGATAAAAATCATTATACATGTATCAATGATAGTGGAAATTCTTAGATATGTGTAAGACGTCGTTCATGGACTGACACATATGAGGTGAATACAATCTATAGGCTACTGTACTGACGCTACCCAAAATCATTGATGACCATACCTATCATAGTAAAATCTTACCTTTTATCAAAATGTGTCCTTGTCCCAGCCTTGGTGAGACCATAAAGAATACCAAATCCTTGATCTCAAACTCTAGAGGTCTTCTATAGTGATTGGAGAATGATTTCTATTTTGACTATGAATTGGATATCCATTTATGAATCTTCTAGACCTACAATATAGTATCCTACCAAATATGCAATCCTAGTAATCCTCACTTAGCATCCTCTAGAATGAACATGATGGATTAACTTGGATTAACATAAAAATATTCATAAGGTTACATCGTTATAGTTTCTTGTTAACTATTGTCATAGGTGAAGTTAACATGGGGTATATTCCTCTCCCAAGAGCCCTTGAAATCTTGGATGTATTCTCTTATCATGTTCTCAAGAACCTGAATCATACGATATGAATGGCAATCAGTTTTAGGGTGGTATGATAGGCATAGAAGCACTTGTGTACCCAATTACCTTTAAAAAATATTCTATAAATGAGACATAAATTGTACATCCCCATATTATACAATAGTTCATGGAATTCCATGAAGTCAAACTCTCGTAGGGATATACAACATCCCTTGATCATCTACACTAATGATATCCCTGATCTGTAGGAATTGAGAAAACATCGAAAGATTTCCACAAAAACCCAAACAATATCACTTCATTGAGGTGACCATGGAAAACCAATGATGAAATCAATCGTGGAATCTTCCAATTTCCACTCAAGAATGGGTAATTTTTGTAAAATTCTAGTTGGTTTCCAATGTTCCACCTTCAACTGCTAATTGGTGGAAAACCACTTAAAAAATGATATGTCATGTTTTATCCCTATAAAACAATATTCGAGACGTAAATCATGATAGGATTTGGAAAACTCCAATATAAAATACCCAAACCAAGGCATTAAACCCTCACATCATCTCTTCATGGATGTATTAAAGAGCCTATAAACGATCATGAATACTCTAAAATTCATTCTTTCCTATAGTATAACAAGGAGGTGTGTCCTCACTTTTGACACTCGATTATAGGACTAGGCCCTCAAAACAATATAATTTACTCATCCCCACTCTACATAGGAGGGTATAATTCATAAAAATTATCGAAATATAGTTTTTACCATGAATATTTGGCACCTACAAGTGCATCTACAAAAATGTTCAAATGATTTAATTCTCTACAGGACTCATGAACTACTTTTTTTGACTCCTCGTAATCAGTTCATTGGCCATTTATTTTGCATTTTTAGGAAAATTGTCAAGCTTGAAGTAAAGAATATATTAGGTACACATACCACATTCACTACCTTAAATTCATATCATGCTATGAAAATATATACCTGAGTATTTTAGGGTCTATTTACACCACAAAATGCTCCCCTAGAATGTAATGTATCTAACAACACAATGCATGAACAATTGTAGCAATAGAACATCATGTGTCTTGAATTTCCTCTCATGTGGACTCAAATTCTGAGACCCATACAACATGACTCACTCTCCCTACATCATAACAGCTCTTAGTCCCATGCCTCATGAATCACAATACATATTTTATCTATTCCATGAATCTAGAAGAATTAGGACTGACAGTGATGTAAGTCTCACTTTCATCTCCTTAAATACTATCTCATAGGTATATATCCCTAAAAACTTCACACCTTCGTAGTCAAGCCTATTAGAGATTCTATTATGAATTAGAATCCCTATTTGAAATGCTTTTAAAATCTAAATAGCACTAATTAACTCTATATGCCAAATATTCTCTTATACTACTCCAAGGAAACTGAAACTCATACCTTCGCAGGTCAACTGTTACTCCTATCTCTAAGCTAATATGATCAGAGAAATTAATCTTATTCATTTAGTCAAATAGGAATAACCATATACTCATATATACCACACCTACTATTAAAATCTCTTTGAGGTATTTCTGTAGGTTTAACAAACACCTGAAGATATTTAAATATCAAATCAAATTTTTGTGAATACCCGATATTCTCAAAGCCTAAAAAGGACTCCTATATGAAAAATGGGTTATCCATTTTTTAGTAAAATTCTTCAATTTTGATAATCCAGACATATTCAGAGGGTACCATCCACCCTTATCTCAAAAAGTATCAGTGAACAACATTTAGAAGTACTGGGTCAAATAAACCCATATCCCTCTAATTATTTATGCTACCACTTGAGCTATGAAAACAATGTAGAGTGCTTCTTGTAAGGATGAATGGTTACTAATGCAGTACCTGGAACTATCTAAATCCAGAAATATACCTCTCTCTTAGTTGGAAAACTAGAAAATTCATAATAAAAGAGATCACAGAAATGATCAAGAATTAAAGGAAAATCATCTTGAATCAATCCCTGATCTTATAGTTATAAACTAGAAATTAGAGTTGTCATCCCTCTCAATCCATGATAATCTTGACCATGTCAGCTCACCTAGACATCCAATTCACCCTTTTGAATAAAAAATCTTCCCTCTAGTGATTTTAAATCCACCTTCCAACAATAGAAATCAACATTGTCTTGATAAGAAACTAGATAGTCCATCCAGATTATGACATCAAGATATATCATATTATGGGAACGAAGAGTCCAAACAAACCGACACCCACCAATCTCAAGGGGGAACTCCCTAAACTAAAACATACACTACATTTTGACCATCAATGGAGTATCAAGTGTCATAAAACCCTCATAAAATTGAAAAACATCCCAAGGATCTCCACCATAGGCACATATATAAAATTATGAGAAACACCTATACTGAAAATAGAATACAATAACATGGAATATTCTAATATTATATCTATCAATTTAGATATCCTTTAATTTTCTTCTTTAGTTGTAGGAAGTAATAAAAATTTATGGCCTGAACCGCAACCCTTGGAAACAACCTCACTACTTAGAGCAAGCCCACTCAACTGTCTAAGTACAACTGTTACCTTGCTTCCTCGGTCATGAAAACCATCTTGGTATTAACGAATAGTACTATTCTAGTTCCCTACTCGAGGTGGAGTTCTGAAACCCCCTTCTGATCCTAATTTCAATGTTGAACTTTTACAAAAAAATTTGGAGGTATGGTTCTGTAGAAACATTTTATGCATCATATCCTTCTATAAGATCAACACTCTACTAGATCCCTGTAAAGACACATAAAATTTAAGGGAAATTTTTTCTTAATTTTGTTTGGGATTATACAAGTACGCAGTTTATGACGGCACAAGATTCCGAGGCCCAGTGTGCCCGGAATCAATTTCTGATGTTTAGCTCAGGTAAGTTCAGTTAACGAGCGAACGGGTTTTCTTAACTTTTGAACCGGTGCTCAGAATAGAAATCTAGGGGCACCAATGAAACCGCAGTGCCGGTAATTGCTTGGGAACACCTTTTTTGGAGTTGCATTTTCTTGAGTGAGGTTATTAAATAAATGGGTTAACTAAAGAATGAAATAAAATATTGTGATACAATTTTTATTTCTATTCTATGTAGTTTAAACCTACACATGGCGGTTGGAGTGGGACCCACTACATCCTAACTTCTCTATGTAGTATATTAATGAAGTGGGGACCACATGAGCCCCACCCCTTCAAATCCCTTTAACCTCCCTCTCGTGCATTTAATTTGTAACTCACCCCCACCCTAATTAAATTGCACATCAACCCTCGAATTTAATTTGGATAATTAAATGCTCCTCAATTAAAGTCAATTAATTGATTATAATCATTTGAATTTTCAAAAGGGGTTGGAATGAGTAATAAAATAAGGCAACACATTATTTTATTATGGGTTGAATCATTGCGTTGAGAGGAGGGGGAGAGTTCTTCACATTGGAAGAACTTCATCTTTCCGGCGAAGAACATTTCTACCTCAACGAAGAACACCATCAAACCAATTTCCGAAGAATGACGACGCGCCATCCTTCGTTCTTCTTCCTGTGTCAAAGGAAGGGAGACACCGCTTTTCGTCGGGCATCCACCGACGACATGTATGGATCCTTGTTCCGCGACGCCATCTTCTGCGACATCGTCTTCCAAGACGTCATTTCCCCATGACGTCCTTTATTCGTCAACTCCTTGAGGTAGGGGTTTGAGTTCAAATTTTATGGATTAAATTTTGCACTTACTTGACGAGGATGTTTATTCTTTTTGAGCCGCCTGTTATCGTTATAATGGGAGGAGGTCGGACAGCACCAACACGACTGACCCTCCTCCCTCTTTGTTGTTGTTCATGTTGCGGTACGAACAAATGTAGCGGGTGCAACAGCACAACGCGGGAACATGGACAATCACGGAGAAGAAGAGCGGTGTCGTCGCGCCACGCCTTTGTGGCTGAACAATCCCGCGGGCAGAGTCGGGACGCAGCGAAGGCGGTGTGGCGTCGTCGCACCGTGTCGGAGAACCACAAGGAGACAACGGCCAGGGCGAGGCTGCGGCAGAGGGGCGTGGTGGTGCGGGGAGCGGCGGCTGGAACCGCTAGCCACCGGTGCAAGGAAGGAGGGACCCGTAGGGGGTCCCACGATGACACAACGGCCGGTCAAACCGGTCGGCCGATTTCTGAAAAACCGGGGGGGTCGTAACCCCCGGCTGGCAAAGGGCGGGCCCCCCATGTGGGGGCCGTTTCTCAATCAGGGGGGCCGCGCGCCCCCCCTTTCTGTGATATCTCAGCCGAGCCGAGATGTCTGTCCATGCGGGATGCGCCCGTGCTAGGACAACCGACAGCCCATGCTGTGCCAGGCCGCGCCCTGTTGGGCCGGGTCGGTCCGGGCCGAAAAACCGCCTTATACTGGACATGTTCATTTAATTGCCAGTAACATTGGCTACGGACCTACGATCGACACACCGTCAGTTTTGATTAGATCCTTTGATCGAGATGGTAATTTTGGGATATCACACTCAATGTTTCAGAGAACTTGAGGTATGGCCAGGTTGGTTCGAACATGAAACCAATCGGGCCCTCGGAGCGGAAACGCTTATAACATGACCTCCGGATGTCCGATTGATGTGCCATTGACTTTGTTGGATTCCTCTCAGTGAGACAGACCTTTTGGCTTACTTTTCTCGAGGTTTGAACATAGTTGGAGTATGGTCGGGTTGGTTTTGACTTAAAAACCAATCGGGCCCCTAGGACGAAAAAGGCCATAACTCTCAGACCGGTTGTCTAATTGATGCGTCGTCTGTCGTGTTGAGTTCCTATCGATGAGACGGAACTTTTGGATACATCAACTTCGGACTACATGTCAGTTTATGTATCGAACCCTTGGATACTGGAGCGGACCCTCCCTGAAACGAGCATGTTGTGTGCAGGAACCCTAAAGCTGGCTGCGATAGCGACAATGATGACGACTGCACTGAAATCTTCCGTGGGTTCGGCAGCGAAGAAGACTACACTAAAATCCCCCATGGGTTCAGCAGTGATGAAGACCATACTGGAATCCGTCGTGTGTTCGACAAAGATGACTACTGTTCTTGTATCCTACGTGGTTCCGGCAGTAAGACTGTTCTTGTATCCTACGTGGGTCCGGTAGTATTTGACCTCTGTTGTAGTATCTTACGTGGGTCAGACAAAGTAGCTGGACTTGTATCCTACATGGATCTGACAGCTTAGTTGGATTAGTATCCTACATGGTTCCCATCTTATATGAATCAGTGGCTACATCTGGTCATCTATATCACCTTACGAGGAAGTATACCTGTGTGAGCTGAGTCTTGACTTTCAATCATTATCTTCGATATGATTGACATGATTTTTTATGTGGATTGTGTTGTGCTTTCTTGTGTGGATTGGGTTGTACTATCCTGTGTGGACGTGATCGAACTTAGGATCAGATGTTGGAGCCATACTGGAATTGATGACTTAGGTATATGTATGGGCATATACCTAAGTAGTGTTGGATGTTACTTCGTGATTGTATCGTTCCTTTGTGGATTATCCTTTGTGGATTCTGGGAGACCTTCGGGGGTCTCAGGGTCCTTACTGAGTTGGGTATACTCAACCGTTCACGGGCTATGCCTACACTACGTTGTGTTGGATGCAGATGACAGACAGCACTGATCGTGGTTGAGGCTTCTGGAGGAGGTTGGTACATGGAGGTGGACCACTGGGTGGGACGTACACGGAGTAGACGGCAGGACCCGAGGAGCTGAGGAGGCTATGTATACCCACCCTTCATGTGGGACTTCCAGTGGATGAATCGACGTTGCTGCTTTACTTTTGGTTGTTGTACTTTCTTTCCAGTTGTACTTTACTTTCAGTTTGGGTTTTTATTCTGGCCTATTTACTTTCCGTACTTACTATTGTACCAAGTTTTACTTAGTGTTTACTTCTGTTGGCTTACTCTATGGTGTTTGTTTACATAATAAAGACAATGTCTTCCCCTTTGTCAGGATTTACGCATTCGGTGCTAGTCGCCAGCCCCTGGCCTATGGGGGGCGGGCTTGGGGTAGTCACGAAACGGGCCCCGAGGACGGGTCATGAAAAATTGGTATCAGAGGAGTTCGGTTCTACCGCAGAATATAGGACTCTGATCTTTTATCTATGTAAAGCAATAGTGTTAAGGTTTTTGAGTGTGGTTATCAGTCTAGGGAGTCCATTGTTGGTGCGGCGGCCGACGTATCCGTACACCAGGACCCTGACTTCTGATTTTCGACTCAATGAATGAAAACATTGATTGCATGTGTGTTTCAAAAGTTTTCATTGGGATTACTCTATGTCAGCTCACCAGGTATACTGGTTTGACCTTGGCGCACCTGTTTTTTTTTCAGGATGGCCCCACGACGGCAGTGAGCTAGGGTTTCGAGCATTGTGCGAGACGACAGTCCACCGAGTGACGAGGGCTCGGTGCAGGGCCCTTTTACAGTGGAGGCACCGGCGGTACCTCTACCCACCGAGCCACTGATGCCACTAGCCCCAGCTGCTGAGATTGCACGTCGCCTTAGTGCACTGCATGAGTTCCAGCGTTAGAGACTGCCCAGGTTCTACGGGGAGACGGACCCTTAGGCAGCCGAGGATTGGATGGAGGCTGTAGTTAGAGTTTTCAGGCTAGTGGGGACACCAGCTGACCTCATGGTGATCTTTGCAGCAAGCCTACTGCACGCGATAGTGGATAGATAGTGGAGCTTGATGCTCCAGGTGTATGACGAATAATCTCTTCTCTGGACGGACATTGAGATCCTCTTCCGTTCAGAGTTCGTCCCAGCCACCATCCATGCAGTACGCATCCAAGAGCTACTACAGCTGCGGAAGGGCAACATGACGGTCGCCCAGTACTCAGCGAGATTTACCGATCTCTCTCACTATTTGACGGACATGGTACGTGACCCATTCTTCCGGGCCTATACCTTCGAGTAGGGACTGAGACATGAGATCAGAGAATCGATGATCTCCCTCAGAATTCCGACAAAGGCACAAGTACTAGAGCAAGCCCTTTTCATTGAGAGCGTTCTTGCTGAGCTTACACCAGCAGCAAGACCTACTGCAGGGAGGCATGTAGCTGAGTCGTCTGCAGCTAGTAGTCGACAGACGTCACAAGGGTCCAGGCGGACCAGACCATCAGGCGGAGGACATCAGGACACTGACTCAGAGGTGCGGGGCACCAGACGCAGAGTCAGCCTTCCGAGGAGCAGACAGTGTTACGCATGCGGCGGGCAGGGCCACATGGCTCGTGACTGCCCGACCTGCCGTGTAGGGGAGTAGTAGACGGTTGAGGGTCCACCTAGGCAGAGGCAGAGGTTCGACCGTGGTGGTCCACAGAGAGCAGGCGGACGAGGTAGAGGATCTGGCCAAGCAGTGGGTGGTGGGCGACGCTTTGAGGTTTTACCACCACCACCAACAGGAGGTCCACCTCCACCACAGGGAGCTAGCGGGCCGAGACAGGTTCAGCTTCAGGCAGAGGAGTCCTATGACCACAGCGTTCCAGAGATTATTCGAGGTAGTATCTGTGTCTACTCCACCCCTGATCTAGTTCTTATAGACACATGAGCGAGTCATTATTTCATTTCTGCTACCCTTGTTTAGAGCTTGGAGATTCCGACGGAGCCGTTGGCTCAATCCTTACAGCTAGAGACTCCAATGGGAGCAGAATCGACAATTACGCACTGGTGCAGGCAGTGTGAGCTTACTCTTGGAGGTGAGAGCCTCGGCTGGGATCTTCTTCTAGCGGTGTTGAGGCCTTACAACATCATTTGGAAATGGATTGGTTATCTACATTTCATGCTCAGATTGATTGTATTAGGTGCAAGGTGCGATGTGTTCACACCGATGGGAGTAGGTTGACCTTCACCGAAGAGAATAGAGACTTAGCAGTACAGGGTGGTCTCACATAGAGGAGAGGACAACCGATCACAAATCAGTTGGCTAGCCTCATCCAAGGAGCAGTTGACATGTAGATTCCTATTTTTCCTGCAGTGGTGGATCAATATGCAGAGGTTTTCCCTGATTTCGTTCCAGGACTACGTCCTCGCAAGGAGGTATACTTTTATATTGACCTATACTCCGGGACAGCCCCGATTTCCACTCCAACATATCGGATGGGCCCCACTGAGCTTCGAGATCTACGGGTACAGTTGGAGGACTTGCATGGCAAGGGATTCATCCGACCTAGTGTTTCACCCTGGGCTTCCCCGATTTTGTTCGCCAAGAAGGAGGACGAGAGCTTGCGACTGTGTGTCGACTATCGTCGCCTGAACCAGGTGACCGTGAGGAACAAGTATCCGCTACCAAGAATTGACGACCTCTTCGATCAGCTCAAGGGAGCACGGTGGTTCTCGAAGATAAACCACAGATCAGGCTATCATCAGCTCGGAGTTCGGGATGAGGACGTGCATAAGACGGCCTTCAGATGTCGATATGACCACTATAAGTTCTTGGTTATTCCATTTGGCGTAACCAATGCTCTAACGGTGTTCATTGGTCTCGTGAACAGGATCTTTCAGCCTTACCTCGATCGATTTGTCATGGTTTTCATCGACGACATATTGATATACTATACCACTAAGGAGGAGCATGCCTATCACTTGAAGGTTATACTGGGCACACTCCGAGAGCACCAGCTTTATGGAAATCTCTCGAAGTGTCAGTTTTGTATACACGAGGTCCACTTCTTGGGACAGGTCATCTTTGAGGCGGGAGTTGCAGTGGATCTTGTGAAGATCAAGGCAGTGCTAGGTTGGGAGCCACCCAAGAACGTGATAGAGGTACGGAGTTTCTTGGGTCTAGCTGGGTACTACTGGAGATTTGTGCCAGACTTTTCCAGAGATGTGGCACCACTTTTAGCTTTGACAAAGAAGGGGAAAACCTTAGTGTGGTTAGATAGATGTCAGCAGAGCTTCCAAGAGATGAGACAGAGGATGACCAGCACTCCTATCTTGAGGGTACCAGAGGAGGGAGTAGGGTATGTAGTCTACTATGATGCATCAGGGACCGGTCTCAGATGTGTCCTAATGCAATAGCGAGCAGTGATCGTCTATGGATCACGACAGTTGAGGCAGCATAAGCAGAACGACGCTACCCATGACCTGGATTTAGCAGCAGTGGTCTTCGCTCTGAAGATGTGGCGACACTATCTGAGGGGAGAGTGCTTTACAGTCTATTCTGACCACCAGAGTCTCAGGTACATCTCCTCACAAAAGGACCTGAACATGAGACAGTGGAGATGGATCGAGTTCCTCCAGGACTATGACATTGAGATAGTCTATACTCCTGTAAACGGGAACGTGGAAGCGGATGCTCTCAGCAGGAGGATGGGCATTTAGCTACTTGGGGAGGTGACAGAGTATATAGCCACTTTACAGAAATCCTTCGTGGATAGAGATGGAGCAGCCTTTCTTCAGACACTGACAGTCACTCCTCCACTTCATCAGTGGGTTAGAGAGGCACAACGTGGGGACGTGGACTGTGAGACGTGGCGTGCATAGATATCCTCACGATAGGCACCTGATGGATTCTCTGTAGGAGGAGAGCACGTCATCCTTTTCAAAGGACATACCATGGTACCAGATACTTTGTAGGAGGAGTTTCTGATAGAGTTTCACACTTTACCTTTAGAGGTACATCCAAGTGTGGCGAAGATGTACAAGGATCTCAGACATCATCACTGGTGGCCGGGTATGAAGAAGGTTGTCACAGAATTCGTTTCTCGATGCCTTACATGCCAGTAGGTCAAAGCGGAGCACCAGGTACCAGCGGGATAGGTACAACCCTGGGAGGATCCGGATTGGAAGTGGGACGGGATATCTATGGATTTCTTGACTAGACTTCCACATTCCTTCAGTGGTCACAACTCCATTTGGATGATTATCGACCGACTCACCATGTTGGCACACTTCTTACCCATCAGAGAGCAGAGCTCAGTAGAGAGCTTGGGACATCTCTAAGTTCAGGATATTGTATGGCTTCATGGTGTGCCATCATCTATTATCTCCGATCTAGATGCTCGCTTTACTTCCCGGCTTTGGAAGGGGTTTCAGGAGGCATTCGGGACACAGCTACATCTGAGCACTGCCTTTTACCCTCCGACGGATGGTCAGATAGAGAGGACCATTCTTACTCACGAGGACATGCTCCGTGCATGTGTCCTCAACTTTGGTCGTTGTTGGAAGGACCACCTACCCTTGGTGGAGTTTGCGTACAACAATAGCTACCACTCCACCATCGGGATGGCACTATACGATGCATTGTACGACTGACCTTGTAGATCACCTCTGTGCTGGACAGACCTCGAGGAGTCAGCACTTCTGGGACCGAAGATGGTCCAGGCCACGATAGAGAAGGTCCAAGTCATCCAGGAGCAGATTACGATAGCTCAGAGCCAGCAGAAGTCTTTTGCTGGCAGGAGGCAGAGACCACTAGAGTTCGAGGATGGCGACATGGTCTTCTTATGAGTCTCACCTTGACGTGGATTACAGAGATTTGGCCGGGGAGGAAAGTTATCTTCGCGCTTTATCGGACCATTCCAAGTCCTCTACAGGATAGGTGAGGTGGCTTATCGCACAGCTCTACCACCTCAGTTGCACTGGGTGCACGACGTCTTCCACGTATCTCAGCTGAGGAGATACGTGCATGACCCGTCGCATATCATCGACCATGGGGAGCTGGACATTGACGATGGGGAGTCTTTTGCGGATGTCCTGGTGGAGAGAGAGGATCTACAAGCATTGTCCTAAGTGGGCAGTCGATTCCTCTAGAGTGCATCAGATTTCCACATGGGAACCTCCAAAAGTGTACTTGGGAGCGGGAGGCTCAGATGTGTGCTCAGTACCCTCATTTGTTTCCCTAGTTTGTGATGTATCTTTATGGGGACCTAAAACCCTGAGGTGGGAGTAATATAAATTCACGTAAAATTCAAGGGAAATTTTTTCTTAATTTTCTTTGGGATTTTACAAGTAAGCAGTTTCTGCCGGCACCTGATTCAAGGCCCGGTGTGCCCAGAATCAATTTCTAAAGTTTATCTTGGGTACATTTAGTGAACGAGCGAGCTGGTTTTTCTAACTTTTGAACCGGTGCTCGGAATCTAAATCCGAGGGCCCCGATGAAACCGCAACACCGGTAATTGCTTGGGAACACATTTTCTAGAGTTCTGTTTTCTTCTATGAGGTTATTAAATAAACGGGTTAACTAAAGAATGAAATAAAATATTGTGCTACAATTTTTATTTCTATTCAAAGTAGTTTAAACCTACGCATGGAGGTTGGAGTGGGACCCACCACATCCTAACTTCTCTATGTAGGATATTATTGAAGTGGGTCCCACACGATCCCCACCCCTTCAAATCCCTTTAAACTCCCTCTCACGCATTTAATTTGTAACTCACCCCCACCCTAATTAAATGGCACGTCAACCCTCGAATTTAATTTGGATTATTAAACGCTCATCAATTAAGGTCAATTAATTGATTATAATCTTATGAATTTTCGGAAGGGGTTGTCGTGAGTAATAAAATAAGGAAAATCTTTATTTTATTAGGGGTTGAATTGTTGCATTGAGAGGAGGGGGAGCATTCTTCACATTGGAAGAACTTCTTCCTTTCGGCGAAGAACATTTCTACATCGACAAAGAATGCCATCACACCGATTTTCGAAGAACGAAGACACACCATCCTTTGTTCTTCTTCCCGTATGAAAGGAAGGGAGACACCGCTCTTCTTCGGGCGTCCACCAATGATGTGTACGGAGCCTCGTTCCGTGACACCGTCTTCTGCGATGCCGTCTTCCGCGACGCCGTCTTCCGCGACGTCCTTTCCCCGTGACATCCTTTGTTTGACAACTCCTTGAGGTAGGGGTTTTTTTTCAAATTTTATGGATTAAATTTTTCACTTGGATGATAAGGATGTTTATTCTTTTTGAGACGCCTATTATCATTATAATGGGAGGAGGTCGGACCGCACGAACACGGCTGACCCTCCTCCCTCTTTGTTGTTGTTCATGTTGCGGCATGAACAAAGGTAGAATGGTGAAATGACACCACACGGGAATATGGAGAATCACGGAGAAGAAGAGTAGCGTCGTCGGGGTACGCCATTGAGGCCGAACGAACCTGCGGCCAGAGTCGGGCCGTAGCGAAGGGGGCGCGGTGCTGTCACGCCGCGCTGGTCGGACCAAGCCACGACGTATGGCCGTGGTGGTGCTGGGAGCGGCGGTCAGAACCGCCGGTCATCAGTGCAAGGAAGGCGGGACCCATAGGGGGTCACGCGATGACACACCGACAGGTCACACCGGCTGGCCGGATTTCGAGAAACCCCGGGGGTTGTAACCCTCTGCTCGGTCCGGGCCCAAACCCCCCTAATACCAAACAGGTTCATTTAATTGCCCGTAATATGGGCTACGGACCTTCGATCAATGCACCATCAGTTGAGATGAGATCCATGGATCGATATGGTCGTTTCATTATATTACACTCAAGGTTTCAGAGAACTTGGGGTACGACCGGGTTGGTTTGAACACGAAACCAACCGGGCCCTCGGAGTGGAAATGCTTATAACATGAGCTCCGGACATCCGATTGACGTGTCGTCAACTTTTTCAGATTCCTCTCAGTGAGACGGACGTTTTGGTTACAACGCTCGAGGTTTTCACGTAGTTGGAGTACGGTCGGGTTGGTATTGACTTAAAAACAAACTGGATCACTGGGACGAAAAAGCCGATAACTCTCAGACAGGGCGTCCGATTGACCCGACGTCTGTTGTGTTGAGTTCTTATCGACGAGACAGAACTTTGGGATACATCAAATCTGGAATACATGTCAGTTGATGTATTGACCCCTTGGCTCGTGGAGTGGACCCTCCCGTAAATGAGCATGTTGTGTGCGGGAACCCTAGAGCTAGCTGCGACTGTGACGACGATGATGACAGCACTGAAATCCTCTGTGGGTTCGAAAGTGACGACGACTACACTGAAATCCTCCATGGGTTCAGCATCGATGAATACCGTACTGAAATCCTCCATGGGTTCTACGATGATGACTACTGTTCTTTTATCCTACGTGGGTCTGACAGTATTACTGTTCTTGTATCCTACGTGGGTCCGGCAGTATCTGACCTCTGTAGAAGTATCCTACGTGGGTCCGACAGAGTAGCTGGACGTGTAACCTACGTGGGTCTGACAGCTTAGCTGGTTTAGTATCCTACGTGGGTCCCAACATAGATGAATCAATGGCTACATCTGATCATCTCTATCACCTTACGAAGAAGTATACCGATGTGAGCTGAGTATTGACTTTCAATCATTATCTTCGATATGATTGACTTGTTTTCTTATGTGGATTGTGTTTTGCTTTCCTATGTGGATTGGGTTGTACTATCCTATTTGGATGTGATCAAACATGGCTGCGGATGTTGTAGTCATACTGGAATTGACGACTTAGGTATATGTATGGTAATATACCTAAGTAGTGTTAGAATTTATTTTATTATTGTATCTTTCCTTTGTGGTTTATCCTTTTTGGATTCTTGGAGACCTTCAGGGGTCTCGGGGTCGCTACTGAGTAGCGTCTACTCACCCCTGCATGGGCTATGCCCACACTACGTTATGTTTGATGTAAACGATGGACAACGCTGATCGTGGTTAAGGCTTCTGGAGGAGGTCGGTACCTGGAGGTGGACCACTAGGTGGGATGTACACGAAGCGGACGGCTAGACCCGAGGAGCTGAGGAGTCTATATGTACCCACCCTTTAGGTGGGACTTCCAGTGGATGGCTCGACGTTACTGCTTTACATTTAGTTGTTGTACTTTCATTCCAGTTGTACTTTACTTTCATTTTGGGTTTGTATTCTAGCCCATTTATTTTCCACACTTACTATTGTACCCAGTTTTACTTAGTGTTTACTTCTGCTGGCTTATGTTGTGGGTTTTGATTACTTAATAAAGGCAATGCCTTCCCCTTTGTCGGGATTTACGCCTTTGGTGCTAGTCGCCAGCCCCTGTCCTATGGGAGGCGGTCTTGGGGTAGTCACGGCACGGGCCCCGAGGATGGGTCGTGACAGTCCCAATCACCCTGATTCCTCATGTTCCCCAATATCCCACACAAATTATAGAATAAAACACTATTATCACTCAAATTCTATCTTGTAATCTCCTCACCAAAGGTCCTAAAATGATTCTTCCTTCTAGAAGATGATGAACCATAGGGTTGAGTGGCTGAACTGCTCTATTGTGCACCACTAGATTCCCTCAGATTTTGCTCTATAAGCAGTGATTTATTTTCTATATTAGTAATATTCATCAAACTAAACATGTTGATCCTCTTTTACTTGAATTGCATAAGACATTATTTTAATATTCTCCCCCACAGTGCCTCATAAACAAGATATATCGACACAGAATTCTTTATCTTGGTAAATCATGCTGAATATTTCATAACAATCATTTTGACCAACTCTTGATACATAAACACAGTAGCCTGCTCTTCTCTCCACATCTCAAGGAAATTGTAATCATAAAATCATGATTGTAATTCCCTATAAACTATATTTAGAATACTATTATCCTGGTTCAAAACAACAAAATTTTTCTTTGTTTCACCTCATATCATATACATTGTGACTTTCACACTGTTATCCAGAGGTGTCTCTAGATGCTCAAATATCGACTATTTAATCTCAATCCAAAGATCAGTTGCCCATCTAACTCCATCCCCTTAGAACATGGGCTGATTCTATTACTGGATCATATGACTCAACTTATCCACAGAATAGGTGGGTATTTATTCTCCATAAAAAACATTTCATATAATATAGAAAAACCTTATGTAACTGTTCCCTAGAATATATGTATGGTTAGACCATTGGTTCCTCAACAATCACTAAAGGTGGATCTACTAGTATTCCATGGCGAACCACCTCTAGATCATGGTCGTCTCCACCCTATTGTCATAGGATTGGGGTTCATCATGGTAGAATGCCTCTACAATGAAAAAAACCAAACATCAGAATAGAACAGTAAAGAAAGGATCGTAGTTTATGTGTAAGACAAGTCCATAACATCTTATAAACAAGTCTCACCTCTCTCTCTACTTTTAAATATCATAATTAGTAAAAATAGACCCAATAATTCCTAAACACATTGTTTACTCTCCAATATAATGTCTGATCATGGTTAAGTTCTAGGTTTTACACATTTCAATTTTATTTGAATTCATATTCATTCAAAATATCATTTAAATAGTTAAAATTTTGATTAACACTTTTGATACATAAGGGGCCTTACACCTCATGAACCAAAATATAGTGTCCAATCAATTCAAACCATAACATTTTTTAGACCATGTGACCAATGGTCCATGACTCAACGTTCCATAATTGGATTCCTTTGGTGACTGTTGTTTCTGAATCAGAAAAAAAAAACTATTTAGGTTATGGTACGAACTCTATGTACCAATTTTTTTCTCAATTACCTAAAATAAAACTAGACATATAACAAATATATCACATAATGCACATATCAAAATGTCATTTAGTTATGAAATGCCTCTTATATAGCATGAAATAATCCATGGAATGTGAATCATATTAGGTGACCAAAATGATTAATTAGATTCATAATCTCATATTATTTGGAAATGATAAAGAATATCCTCAATTTTATTAATGATAAGTTAAAACTCAGGTTTATCACTATAATATTGAATCAAATAAACTATAGTAGTCAAAATTCTAAAAACATGAATTTCCATCCACATAAATTTTGATTTTCTCTATACATGGGATAACTAGTTCCTTGAAAAACTCATTAAAAATGTTCAATTCATTGTTAATCCAATTTTTATTATCTCAAAATAGTAATGTAAGAAAATAAACTCCTTTTATGCCACATTGTAATGTTCCAACTTGGAATACACTATTAAATGAACCAAGTCGATGGGTCATGTGCCCTAAATAATTCATCCACATTTTCCAAAGGCTTCAGACTTGGATCGAGGGCCTAGGGTTTTTCTATGGGAAGACTATCCCCCCATGTTAGAGTGTATCATTGTGTTAGTAATCATATTAGTCAATCACAAAATCATTAAATAATTTATAAAAGAGATAAACATATGATAAGATTATAAATAAAAAATATTAGAAGTAACATCAAATAAAAAATGATGTTTCATGTCATGTGTCTCAAAATCAGGAAATTTTTTATACATATATCTAGTAAAATACATGTATCAAAATACAAAGAATACCAAAAAAGCCTATCCAAACTAGAATCATGATCTTAGATCAATCCTATGATCTCATACTCCTAATCATAGAACAATTCATTCATCGTATGATGGGAACATTCCCCAATCCCTACCTACACCCATGAAGTATCTATAGGTATCAAAATATATCCCAAATAGGGGGGTGATATGACGCTTAGTATGCCACCATCAACAGTGACTAAAAAAATCTTGGTTTTGTATAACAAGCTATATCTATGTGTAATGTATATAATAGGTAAAATTGTAATAAAAGTGAAATTCCCATAGAAAATGTAATAATTATAAAATAATATTTTCCAAACAAACAAGGCTCCCTGCAAAAAAAATTATGCTCCCTTAAACAATAGGAATGGTAAAAGTAATAACCAAATAGGTTTAATATTGTCTATAAAATCCACATTAATATAATACACATATAAGGTATATCTATAAGAAATTAAAAAATATAAACTATGGACATGTCATAAAAAAAAATTTATAACATCCATCCAGGCCATGCCATATAATATAGTAAATTACATTCACCAAGACCACACAGTATAAACAAATGGGAACATCCCAAATGATTGTGACATGTAATCCATAGTTTCAAAAAACAAATGGATGGATCCAAGTTATATATGACCAAGAAATACACATTGAGCCCCAAGATAATATAGATAGAAACTTGGTAAATACATGGGATGATTCCTTGGAGAATTTAACAAAGCATGTCCAATGTGAGTCCATGAAATCTAGAACTAAGGGGTAAGGAGACCTAAAGAATCCTATAGAATGAATACCCAATGTAGAAACATGTCTATGGAGTCTACTACCATAATCATGATGAATATTAGAAACATCATATCTATATAAGGAATAAGGTTCCAAGTAGATCATCCATGTAAACCACTACCATTTTAGTTTATCAGTTTATCATTAATCATTTTATAAATATTTCCACCCATGAGTCTATCGAACTCATATAACTATTCAAATAAAAATAATTAAAATAATGCACATCATGTTATCACATAGAAGAGGAGTTATCAAATCTCCCCTAATCATCTCAAATAAATATTCATCAACTTATAATGGCTCAATCAAACAATCCAGGTACTCAAAAACTCATCAAGGGTGTAAAAGTAAAGTACATATAAAATAAACTCCCCATGGGTTTCTTCAGTTGGGGATAATAACTTTAAAACCCATAATGGTACTCGAATAGAAACCTAACTTATTTAGTTTCATCCAATTCAGTAAATAAGTTAATTTATGGGTCACCAATAGAAAATCTAGCATATAGAACAACCACAAGTTGGTATATAAAACATAAAATGTTGAGGTAAAGCATAGACTACCTAATATAGGTATGTAGTTGAGAAATCATCCAATATCAAGATGTAATTAGGTATAGATCAAGTGAAAAATGAATAATGGATGAAACATAAAAATGTGGAATATTATCTTTCACAACAATAACTACTTCGATATAGATAAAAATTAATAATGATATAGAATGAATGAATAACTAACATGTGTGAATACGATGGGTCTTTTAGTGTTTGAATCATAGTGATTATAAATAAAATGAGACAACCTATAGTTTGGATTCAATGGGAACTACATAAAATTTTCTTCCACTATAATGAAAATAGGATGGATGGTTTATATTTTAAAACATTTTATGGAAAAAATGTTTATTTAATAAGTTTTAACTAGGGTACATGGTTTGTCTTCATGGTTGGACAAACCGTTCACTGACCTAGTGCCCTTTTATCTCCTAAGAGGAACCTCTCATAGTTCATGCACATGGTTTTCCAAAATAGGAATAAAATATTCTTCATGACTCGACTAAAAATTTTATGTGCTTTCTTATGGGTTTGTGTCCTTTTCTGCAAGATTTCCTTAAACCGTGCGAGCTCCTTTAACCCTCTGTCCATCCCTTACACAGTTTCTCAAATTGTGCAACCAATTTTGAATTTTCTCTACTAACCATGATTCTTGTATGATTTTTCAAAATGATAATTCTAGTCTTTTAAAAATACCTAGATACCCCCTATACACCCACAATCATATTGGGTAATAAAAGTAGGTAAAACCCAATTAGTTAAACTAAAAAAAGATCTTTACCTCATAAGAAAACACAAGATCTAAAAAAAGGTCCCGGTTCATTTGAATATGATATATATAAATAAAATAAATAATGATATTAATGTTATAAATATCATATTTAATCATTAAATTTATTTTTAGAATTTATTCTTGAATGCTAAACATGGGAAATGAACCACAACACATTGTGGAGATGGTAGGTCATACATACACACGAGCGATGATAAAATTCCATTAACTAGTGAAAGGGTTTGGGAGTGAATGATATATTAAATTTTAAAAACTGATATAGTTTTTTAATTGTAATATATCCATTATTTCTATTGTTCTAACCATTCTAGTAAAATGGCAATGAAAAACATATTTCACTACTTCATGGAGACTGTAAGTTGTATGTATACACATCCGATGAATTTATTTTCCATATGATGGGTAAATGTAAGAATATTTTTATACTATAAGAATAATAAAATCTTAGTATATTGATGATATTGTAGTTGTTAATTAATTATGTCAACAAAACATGAACAATAAGTGGAAGAATAAATAAATTTTAATGAGTTGACAAGGATGATTTCCTCATATTGGGAAGACTTCATTTATATGTATTTTAATGTGATCTAGGGATGGTCTATTTGGAATACCAAAACATCAAAAACTTGTATAAGGTTATTGGGAATAGAAATGGGCATGAATTATTCTTCAAAAATGGCTCAATGTGGTGTGAATAAGTGAGGTATTAGGTTCCATTTTATAATTGAGGTGAGAGATTTTTTTTGAATTTCCCAAATTGTTAATTTCAAATATATTAATTAGTCATGAAAAATGCCTCAATATTTGAAGGTATTCAAATATATTACAGGATATTGTAGTAATAACTCTAAAAAGTATAATTTATATATGTTTTTTGTAATTTTAATTCTTCTCTTTTAGATAAACCCCATTGTTATTTATTTTTTTCCTTCCTCATGTTAAACATTATTTTATTCAAAAATGATTAATATGGTTATTATAAATATAAAATTTATTATTTTTAAACTATATTACTTTAACATGTATAATTATAAGATTTATTTTTATATTAAATAATTTAATAAAATATTGTTTTTATAAATTATCATTAGTGACATTTTTAACATTATTCATTTACTTTGACTTCACATATGCCAATAAAAAATAGAAACTAAAATATAATTCTTTAAAACCATTCAAATATTCCATATAGATAAATAAAATTAATAATAAACATAAAATTATTGAAATTATATCAAAATTAATATTTTTAAAATCATTTATTTCATTTTTCTTTTAAATAAATAAATAGTGTACTAGCATTTCAGAATCATTTAAAAAGATTACATAATTTATTAAAATTTAAAATAAATTTTTAAATCCAAAATATTTTAATTATGATCGAAATATACTATTAATTTCATTTATATCTCAATTTTTTCCCTATGTGGACACATATATGATATTAAATACAAATTGAGGGACATTTTTTTAATATCATTTATTTAAATAATATATAAGATATTTTATTGGAAAAGATTATATTAAATGAATAAAATTAATTATTTAGATGATAAGTGTTTATTAATATTCATCAAATACTTTTTGGGCATGTTTATATCATGGTTATACCCTTATCTTTTTGTTTGAACCATCTATTAAATCTCTTGAAAATTATCGTCCTTTTAAAATTTTATACTATATAGGGTTCAATAATGTTACTATAAAATTAAACAAGACCAATAAATGGATTATAATAGAGGTAAATCACCATAACCAATTCATTTTTTATAAATTATTTTTCTTATTATTCTTTAATCATTTAATTAAATATTAATTTCATAAAATATCATTTTTTTCAAATTTGATACTCATTATTACATTGAAATTAAAATATCAATAAAAATGGTATAAATTGATCCAAAAATTTTATAATATTTTAAAAATGTCTTGGTTATCTTAAAGATTCATACATAACATTAAATATATGAAATTATAATTATTATAATATTTTTAATAACATTTATTTTACTTTCCCATTAATTTAATAATTATTCATTCATTGATGTATAAAATTTTAACATAATTATTCCATTACTTAAAATTAAAAAAACCATAATAGATAAAAATGTTTCATATTTAAAAATAATATTTATTTATAAAGATATCATTTATGAACATATATTAATGATATTATAATTATTAAAAATAAGATATTGGACATGTTTGACATCTCATTAATTTATATACTATAAGGGACTTAATGTAAACCAAGTTGTTCTAAGAAGTCATAAATTAGATGCATTGATTATTTTAGTTGAAAATTAATAATCCAATAGAAATTTAGAATTTGTTCAGGTCATTTTTAATCCTTTATAATATTATTTTTACCTATAATTACTTGATTTACCATTTATAGTGGGAACAAAAATTATCAAGGTTTCTATTCATAATGGGAAAAAATTAAAGGGACCTACTAAATATACTTTTACCTTATTAATAAGAATCTCGAATAAATATTTAAAAATTATAAAAACAAAATTTTGTGTGTTTTATTTAAAATTATTCCTACAAAAAGTAATGAAAAATAGTTTCCTTTAATTATTTTATTTTTATGCTAAATAATGTACTTTTGCCCAAATAAGTTATGTGGACAGTTTCAAATTTAGATAATTATATTATTACTATATAAATATATAAATTTTGTTAAATTGAGATAAAATTGAAATTATAAAGGGGGCCTTAATATAAAAATTTTATAGTTTTATAAAAGTCAATGTTTTTCACTATCCACTAGAAAATAAATCTTCTCATTAAATTACCAACAATTTACCATTATTTAATTTGAATACGATGACTTAAAAATGATATTATTTTTATAAAATATAATTTATTTATGACCATAAATTTATTATAATATTCACTCTTAAAATCAATAAAACCATTTATGAAGAGAACATATTTTTTGAAGCTTAAACTGGCTTAACAAAAAATCAAGAGCCTATTCCTAAATAATTAATTAATATATCAAAAATTATTTGGATAAATATATATTTAATAATGTCTTTAATAATAATCATTCTATTCAATTTAGTTAATAATTAATAGTTATTACATATTAATATTTCATTATTTGTTTTAAGCTAGGTGTTGCATGCAACCTAAGGCATCAAAAATACTAAATTTAAAAATGAAATACCAAAAAAATGGGGTTTTAAAAATAAATAACCAAATACCTTATTATAATTCATACAATAATTATAGAGGATTATTTTTAAAATTATACTTACCTTATAATGATTAATGTGTTAATCAATGTATAATTTCCAAATAAGTGGTACAACTTTTAACCATAAGATTTAGTATTATTTGTTCTTACACATCCTTAAAATATTTACTAACCAGTTTTAAATAATAAACCTATTATGAAAAATATAATAATTTTTTTTATGTTAATTAAAATTTATATCAATATCATAATCCATAAAATGGGAAATAAAGATATCATTCATGTATACGGAGAACTACCACCTCACAAACACATCTGATTCATTTTCTATCACCACATATTTTATGTGGTTATAATTATGGAATTAAGATATATATATGAAATTATTAAATATTTATCAATTTAAAAATAAAATAAATAATTTAATATCTTAACATTCCATTCACTAAAAATGATAATTTTGTTCATGTGTATGCGTGGACCACCACCTTCACGAAACGATGTAATTAATATCCAATATACATATAACATGAATTATATATATAATTATATTTAAAGATGTAATATTATATTTAAGATATTATGATCATTCTGGAAGGTTAAATTTATAACTACCTTTTTTCCATAAATATCGTTGAAAAATGGAAATGGTACTCATGCGTACATATGACCTATAGTCTCTATGATTGTAACAAAATTAATTTTTTATAACCATATTTTTAGATTGGTTTCAAAACTATAATTTCTATATAAAAATTATAATTATTTCGTGTATGTTATTTTAGATATGATGAAATTATTAATTGTTTGACTATAGTCATCCTACAGAATTCATTTTGGACTTATATTTCAAATATTGTCAAAATGTTTGATATTATCAAAAATGATATTAAAATGGTATATATATCGATACAAAGTGATATAAAAGGAATAATTAATTTGAAAAATGTTATTAAAAAGTAAATATCTAACCTATACTTATAATTGATGAAGAAAAATATTGTATATGACAAATTAGAGACAAGGTAATCGATTTTATTATAAAATACCCCTATAATCACTTTTTTTAAAAGTCAAAAGAAATAAAAAAAATTAATATATATGCAATCAATGAAATTTACCTCCATCATGATGCCTAATGGATTTTATATTTCCTATATTTGTTTCCATTTGTATTTTCCATGGAAATAGTGTCATTATTATTTGTAGTGTTGTAATATTTTCAATAGTGAATTCTTAAGGATTTATTTTATGGAAAAAAATTATAATGGGAATTTTATGTTGATTTTTAATTTCATTCAAATTTTTTTTAAAGGAATATATTTTATGGATTTTTTGAATTTCATTTTATAAATTATAAGGGAATTTAATATTTTAACATATATATAGACAATTATATTTCCTACCACTATTACCATTATTTGATATTTTTATTCCTTTATAAAATTTCATGTTTTCTATCAAGAAAACCAAAATTTTCTTTTTATTAAAGTATTTTATTTATTAAAATTGGATTTTAATGGAAATGGATATATCAATATTTTATTATTTATTCCTATGGATTCTAATATTGTTTTCATGATGAAATAATTAATGTTTTATTGTTATTTTATGCTTATTGGTAATTGTTTTTGATCCCAGGTGGTTTCATTATAAACTCAAAATGGGTGGGTCCATGATACCCCATTAATGCATTGAGAATGTTTATAATGGAAGTTTTCAATGATGGTTATCAAATTTTAAACTATAATGGTTACTACAAATATAACCCTAATTGTTATTTTATGTATAGGCATGTGGGTTATTTCACGCATAAGCGTGAGAGTTACTCCACGAGTAAGCATGATAAGAAAATAATTCACCATGCTACCTATATGATTCATCTAGGACTTTGATGAGTTTTTTTTAAATCATATCAATTTACAAGTTAAAGGAAATTACATTCTACTTAATAATATCAAAAGGTATAAAATTGTGAGAATGTTATTGTGTTCTTCATGATTTAAAAAAATCTAAGAGTTTTATTTTAGTTACTCTGTGATTTCTTTTGATATTTTTTATGAAAATAGTTTGGAAGAGAAGATGATTTCGTGAGTAATAAAATGTTTATTTTGAGACCATTTTTTATTTTGAATATGGACAAAAATTAAGTATTTCATGGAATAATTATTATTGTTTATTTCTTTTGGTGTCCCTTACTGAGATTTTTGGGTCCCATAAAAATATTTTCAAGATAATCACCCATTTTTAAACAAAAATCATAGAAACTAAGGATGAGTATGTGAAAAAAAGTAATGTTGAATGTTAGGAAAATTATTCTGAAAAATAAAGTGTGTTTCATTTTAAAAGTATTATATTATAGGAAAATAGATTTTGATTATATGTTTCCATATTTTATATATATGGAATTTTTGTATGATTTATAACCTAAATCTTTATAACTATAAACAAAAAAGTTCCTTGGGATTAGAATAATGTAAATTCTAGTATAAAGACACTATAATATAAATATTTTAATGATGAATCATTATATTATTGTAATCCACTATAGCCCATGCACATGAATTATAGATCAGTCCATTACATCCCCTGAATTTACACATATGGGTTGATAAAAACACTAAATTTAGATACAATCATATGAAATAACTCAAGAAAATTTAGTACACACATAAATGTATAGTAAAACTCAAATATAACACATTTTTGGTAAAAAAAACCCATATAATTTTATCTAGTATATATAAAGATACACCTAATCATCCACATATGATGGGGGAGTGTGGGAGAGGGAGAATTCAGTCATCAATTCTCTAACCATCTTCTATGTTGGAGAAAAAACAACAAAAACATTTTATTTTTTTTTTCTTATCCAATTGGGTGGGGTTTCTTATGAAATTTGAAAATATAAATAATATTACACATAATCACACAAGGGGAAACTATTTATCCTTAGACACATCTGTCAATATCCCCACGTAGGATCCATGATTACCACTACTAACTTATAGATATCAACTAGCATACACGTATAAAATTCCAATATTAATTATTTATTATCCATTTAATAATATTCTTACAATTTTATTTCAATGTTTAATAATATAACTTATAATCCAAGTGTCACCAATATAATAATTTATTCTTCATATAATCTCATGTATGCCATCATCATATTTGAACATTATTAACAGACTTGATTCAATTATAAATTTAATTATCCTTTCATAATAATCACTGTGCTCTATGACTTAGCCCCATCCACCACTTTAATGATATACTTGTAATGTATAACATTAAATTACATCACATAATTAGAAACTGATAAGATATATAACATCCGAATATATAGAAATCAATCAAGAAACCAGAAATAATTATGAAAGATTAAAAATATCTTTGAGTAATCCCTTCTCGGAACTCATCATGACCACTATGGTGACCCATACCATTGTGCTGAATTACAGCATGTCCTTCCATCACTGTCCTCAATAATCACGATAGCTCATTCTGAAAATCCATTACTCAACATATAATCCATAATATCCCTAGGACTCCATCCCATATTTCAAATCAAATTATTCCATCCACACATGGTTATAAATCACTCCAAAAAGGAAATAATATTATACATATATACAAAATTTAGTTTATTAAAACATAATTTAATAGTAACTAATGTAATAATATCATGAAATTCATTCCTCTCAGAAACATGAGTGGGACAATTCATCTCCAAACATTTTGACCTTAACAAATAACCATTTCAGTTTTATCTTGAATTAACTTGTATTTTCAAAATATTCATCCTCAACAATCAGCCCATAGGCATTATCTAATTATAATTTCAAATTAAAACAACAATATCAAAAATAAACATCTTATATAATCAATTTCAAGAAGATCTATAATTATTTTTCTGTAGCGTATTTCATTAATTTATATCTTCATCGGGCTTTTTATTGCTTAATCATTTTTAAAAATAAACCTTTCAAATAAATCAACAGAAAAACAATTATATATAGATGACACATTATCTAATAAATAATAAAAATTATGTTTTTTGAAAAATGTAATGATCATGAAGTAATAAAATCCAAATCAATTGTTTAATCTTCATATCAAGGAATATTAATTATTTTACACATGTTATAATTCTAATTTCTATTATTTAAAACTAATAGTTATAAAAAAATTCATATAATGAAACTGTATACCAAATAATAATATAAGATTCAATATTTAATGGTTTAAAAAATTCCATAAGAGATTATCCATTTTCCCATTAATAGACAATTTCCAGTTTAATAAAAAAGAAAATTATATAAAATTAGACATGTTAAGAAATTAAATTCCACCATTGAAATTACTAACAAAAATATTAACTAACATACCTTCTAAATATAATGATATTTATATATAACACTCTATACTATTTAAAATTCAATTCTTCAAATAATAATATTACACATTTTATTTTTTCATACATGTGTTTAATAATTTCCTCTCTCTAAGACAATATCTAGAATAATAATCAATATTAAAAATCATGTTATAATATCAAAAATTAAATCTAATATCAAGTGATAATTTTACTATTGTAATTATTTGATTTTCAGAATAAAAAATTAAATCTTAATATATGTTGATGTGTTATTTCAATATTTAAAATCAAGTATAAATATTTTATAGAATATGAGTATCTTTTTCCATCTCAAGTATGATTGTTAAATTATGAATTAGTTGAATTTTTCAGGGAAAATTCTTAATCATTAGAAAAATATTATTTACATTTAAAAAATGTGATTTTCCTTGATATAAAATTGCAATAAAAATTTCTTTAATGTGATATTTGGATTTATAAATTATTAAAAACATAAGCTATTGTATATTATAAAGTGAATTTTCATTATTCAAATTATGATTGATAATATTAATAAAATACCCTAACATTTGATCTTCAATAATAACATTCAATTCCTAGTTTTTATTTTATTACTGATTTTAGCTTCAATATAATTAATAAAACATATAAATTCAGAGAAATAAAATAGATAGTAAAATTAAAACTGTAAAAATAAAAATGGATGGTCTAGATCCCATACCTCATGTATGTTTATATATTTTTTTACAGAAAAAACTAAAGCGAGGGGGTAGAAAGAGGTTTACATATATTGGGAATTTGAATAATATAAATGAATAAATTTTCAGAAGAATCAAAAGATCATTAATGTGAGTTTTTTATCATCCAATCTCATGTGAAAATAATAATGTGTAATGATGTAATGAATACCGTTTTTGAAAAATTGAGGTCTCGTTGATATTTTTGTTGAATGTTTTGATTAAATTACCAATATTTTTTCATATTTTAATTCCATATGTATACTCATTCAAGAGTCCTAAAATATTGGGAGTAAAATTTCTAATTTAAAATCATTCATTTTTTTTAAATCTATGATTTCCCTATCTAATCTTCTTTATTTTCCATTAAAAATGATGCAAGCAATTTTTGAAGAGGAAACCTAAATTCTTTATTTAAAATGATATATATATATAATAACAATGTGCTACATAAGGTTAACTTGTTTTTAAAATTTTGTAACTGGTTACCTTGAAGTGGAAATTAGAATTGTTGTATTACCATCAAGTGACTAAGGGACTACCCTTATTCAATCTAATGAAACACAAATAAATACATACATGGTATAAGTAAATTCAAGTTTAGTTATACTCATGTAATTATTTACCCATATGAAATTACTAGAAACTATCTTGTACCCTTACATATAGTTTAATTAAAGTACACACCCTTATATAACAATTAAAATAATAAAGTCATCCTTATGTCTAGATTAAGGGTTTTCTACAAGAATGTAATTTTATGAAAAATTACTTTTCAATTTAACAAACACATAAATAATTATGATTATGATTTATTATTAACTTTGAAAATATTAATTTACATCCAAAATTGATGGAATCACTAAAAAATATTCCAAATTAGCAACCAAATTTTTTAGAAATTTTTTATTAAATTTATAAACTATATATATCACTCTAAAAATACTTATATAAATGTAAAAAATTATTAAAAGACCCTTTTTATAATGCAGACACTTTCTCAACCACTAGACACCCCACAACTAAAATGAAAAGGCTAACGTAAATACAGAACATTACATTAGATTCCTATCAAAAAATTACATTCTTAAAAGAAATTGGGCGAAGTGGTAAATGAAGTTTAATAAAACATATGCTTTTTAGATACCTCTCAATTATATCACTTTGTTTACAACACAATCGATACACTATACAAACAATGTTTATAACCACAAAACAACACAATTAAACCACAAAAAAACATTCCCAGGGGTGATACCCCTGATATGAGAATGAAGACATAAACAACACATTACAACAATAAGGAAAATTAATATCATATATCAACATGAGATATAATATATCATCTCAAAAAAATGAATTAAATAATTCAATATAATAAGCGTGAATTTGTTTCTCTTATTTCTAATTTTAGTCACCCAAATCACAACAATATCACAAAGGCGGGAATAATAAACCCAACATACAATTTATATTAGAAAAAAAATTTAAAAATTAGAAACATTGTTGAAGGAAACACCTTATAAAAATAATAACTTCAAAATTATTTGAACAGAACTCATAGAACATTTATTTGACAAAAACATCATTATACCCTAAAATTTAATATTTTTCCATAGGAAATATATCAAATGGAAATATGTAAAATTCATTATCCCCATGTATCATTCTATAAATGATTACATCATAAAAATTTCATTATATTACTTTTTTTATTAATGTCACACCATGGTTTTTATTTATCACATAATTTAAAATTTTTTCTCCTCATGATTTATACTTCTTCCAAACATGGTATATTAAGCGGGATGCTTGTATAGTTCACTATATTCAGGAATTATCATTATTAAAATGTCTTGAACAATTTACATAGGAATGCTCGCATAAAAATTTAATAATTTTTACAAGTTAAGATGTTAAAAACTGAAACATTATCTTTTTAAAATGTCTTATTATCCACACGTGCATCGAAATATTTCATATTAAAACATTTTATAATCATAATGATTTTTTCTATGGAATTTTTTCGAATTTATTCACATATAAAATCTAATATGTTGGAGAATAATAAAATTAATATTTTTAATTCTTCTTTAGAATTATTTATTTATCAATATATCTTTTTTATAGAATCACTAATAATTCATTTATAAAAACGACATTCAAAATAATTGAATGATTTTTGGAATGAACTGTTTTCATTTTTCATAGAATAGTTGTTATCAAAACATAATTTCTCTTTCGAAATTTTTTACTAATTAATCAATCCAACTAGGAAATAATTTAAAGAATTTAAATCATATGGATTTAAATTTTGTTAAAAAAAATATCCACTTCTATAATTTAAAATTTTAACAAATTTCATCTTAGTCAAATTAATAATTATGGGATGTTTAAAACATTAAATGAATGATCTCTATCTTTCAATAGTTAACAAGTTATTATCATAAACCATTTATTGAAAAATAATAACTCAATAATTTTCATTAGCATGTTAATAACAATATGGTTATCTTAAAAATTGGAGGATTCATCTAATATGCATCATGATTAATGAGTTCAAAAAACTCGATTTCAAATAGCTTAAATTTTTTCCAAACTAGTAAAAAAATATCAATTAAATTAGAAAACACTAAACTAATAACATAAATGTTTTAATGTCCTATTTACTATTTACTATAGGTATATGTCTCTAGTTTCAATTGTTTTAAATTAACAATCTATAATATTCCACAACTAATAAAAAACACACCATGATGGTTGATGCATCTGTCTTCTTGTTTTTTCAGTTAATAATATTTGATCCTGTAACTAGAGAAACAATATCAAAATATAAATAGCATTAAATCTTCAAAACATCATATATAGATTTTCATACAATAATCACAACGTGGTAGAATTTAAATCACAATACAATTAAAAATAATCTGATACTTTGTAGAGAATAATATATTTTAGAAAATATACAATATACCCTTTCCTCATACACTGGACCATATGAACAGGTATGAGTAAAGTGTATATTAGTTAAAATAATTAATGAAATACAACACTCCTTCCCCATGAACAAATGTCTTCCACATCGGTCCTAAGAGAATTGTTATATAATTCATGTGATGAGATAAACCCCATCCTCAAACCATGACTTCACAAAACAAGATCAATGCAAGACTTATGGAATGGTATGAATAAGGCTAGGAAAATCATTCCTTAGACTATATAAGTATCACAACACTAATCCAAAATAATGATTTAAAATTTCTATCTCTATTGGATATTTGGTTTAGGTTTCAAATTAAAGGATGAAGTCATAAAAATAATCATAACTCAAATATTTAAAATGTGGATTTCAGTCCAGTGCATGAAGAAGTTTCACTATACTCATTTTAAAGATATAAAAATCAAATAATTATTATAATATTATCAAATAACTTCAAAGGACTTACAAATGAACAATTTTGGGATAAATGAGGCAATTAAAAGTTATCAAAATGTAATAAGAGTATTGATATTTAATTAACCAGTATAAAGAAATCATCGTAGGACAACAAGGCTCTTTTGTGGTCAATGAAAGATGCATAACCTTAAAATGATCTCAAAACATTCCCATAAAATAGCTTAATCCTCATAAACCCTGAGGAATAAAAATTATTAATATTGATTTATCCCATTAAATTACTTCATGACCAAAAAAATCTATATCTACCATAATGAAAAAATTTAACTAAAGGCTATCACATCTTATGATATAAATTCAATGAGTCATGATCCGAAATGGATGCCTTATACTTCTATGGAATATTTCTATAAAACTTAAGGAGTTACATCCTCTATGTTTCTTCATTGTCAACCAATAATCTATACTAATTGCTTGGAATATCTTGGTGATTATCTTCAGTATGAAACATATTTGATATCAAACATGACTCATTATTTCAATAGAAAAAAATGAATGGAACACCTGATCTGAGAGAAATATTATTTTTACGGTTAAATAATTAATTTATTTTATTTCAACCTAATCCATATTGTTCACTCGGTTAAAACACGGGTGCATACAATCAATACAGATAATTATTTTGATGGTCTCTAAATTTTATGAAGCATCAATTCACTAAGCATATTCAAAAACGTGTTTTTTTCTTGAATTAGATCATAGGGGTGTCTAAAATTACCTCTCCTAGTTTGTATCCCTCTTTTACAGTACATACAAATCATAGTTTATACTATCACTGAACTAAGAAATACATCTACACTAGTTCCTAACTCAAAAAACTATCTTTCCTCTTACCCATAGCCTTTAATACCAATTTGTAAAAACCAACACCAACAAAAAGTATAGATCTTGGGACTCTATAGGATAAAGAGAGGTAACGAACCTCAAATAAAACTATTAATAAGCCATGGGATGGAGACTAGAATCGAGGGTGAATTAATCACACACAAAGGAGGAATTACCCTCAATAAATATTTTATGAGTAATTTATATTATGAGAAAGACACCAACAAAAACCATGAATAAATAAAATAATTAATCCCTATAGGTGATGTGATATCATATATAAATGGATTCAACTAAAATCAAAATTATAAAAAGCTAAAACCTTGGAAACGACCATGAATCTCTAACAAGTCCTGAATAACACATCAAACTTGTAATGTCTAACTTGATCGCCAAATAGATCCCACAAACCTAAAAAATAGTTTATTTTTACACATGATAAGAATTGTATGTATACTCGGTTTCATCCTCCTTTAAACCTCTAATAAAAAATATGAGATAATCATACTAAGTACTAGTAAATAAAAAAAATAAAACTCATCACTTAAATTGTTATATTATATTTTTCTCCCTTCCTCACCATGGACTACCAATTCAAAAATACATCAAAGTGAATAATTATATATACATAGAATATATATATATAATTATGTACCCCACTTAGTCATTTCTATAGGGGTTTCAATATCATACCCTAATAGTTACATCATGTCCTCCTTCCTCCAATAATTCCTCCTACATATCATGCAATTGTATCACAACCATTATTGCATCCTATATAGCCCGACACCTCATTACCATCAAATCATAGTATTAAAAAAGTGTTTTAATGAAAGTAAATAGTTCCTATAACAATTTATTATACCTCAATCTAGTAGATCCCATACAAGTACACCCATGGGAAGCATAAAATAGCACATTGAAATAGAAGAATATGGTAAACCTCAATCCATTAAAGTATAAACATAAACTTTTTATAAAATTATGATTTATCCCAACCATATTAGGAAGAAACCATATACTACATTCCATCATGGATCTAGATATGCCTACCTGTATAATATTAAGGGAGAGAGGGTCATAGATACGTTATCCATCCATTCCCTTACTATCCATGATGTTTTAGAAAACACTCCCTAAGACGTTTGGGTGTTAGTTTACCTACCGACATAGGTTTGGTAACAAGTGAAATTTGAAAATATAATAGTATCTTGTAAAACACACTAAGGTATAGTACATTTCCTAAGAATCATATGATACTATCATCACATATAACCCCTAGTTTCCAATGTTATAGTATCAATATCAACAATAATAGAGTCATAAAACTCTATTTTTAATAAATTAATTACATATTATGTAATATTATCCAATATTTATAACTTTTTTAACACTTTATAATTATAATAAAAGTATTGAAGAAACCAATAATTATTCATTTCATATTATCATGTATGTCATCATCATCTATAAACACCATGATGTATCCCATTAATTTTTTCAATTTTAATTTTATAAATATCTCTGTACACTATGACTGAGCCTAATATACCACTTTAGAGATACAGTTGTACTTTATAGTATCAAAATGTGTCATGTGGTTAGATGATGATCATATGAATAACATTTGGTTATCATGACATCAAGAAAGAAACAAAAATGATTAAAGAAATAAATATATTAATGAGAATGCCTTATAAGGAACTCTAGTAAATGACATTAGTGTCCCACATGATTGAAGTTAATATAAATATTTCCCCCTATCACTAGCATCGTCCATCACTAAAAACCAAACCCCTAACCAATTACTCAGTGAATAATAAATCATATCCTTGAGCCTCATATACATAGATCATAAAATCACTCCACCTAACCAAGAGTACCAATCACTTAAAATAAGGCTCTAATATACTAATGTATAGAAATATATTATATATATTTTCCAGACATTATTTAAAGGAAACTGTGGTCATATGTTCTGGAATTCAAGACTTCCATAAATAAGAGTTTCATTGTTCATCCCGAAAAACTTATTCTAGGACAAAAAACCATTTCACTTCCATCTTCTATTAATTGGTTTACTATGCATTGGATTTTCACATAAAGCAGCTCATAAGTAGTATGAAATAATTACTAAAAAATTTAAAATATTCTTAAAACATTAATTAATTATTTAATGAATAATTTAAAGATAAATGATCATTTTTTTAATTTATATATCATTAAATTTCCACTGTATCCAACATTAGTTTGTTCAACAGTTTCAAGTAATTACCAATGATAAACAATGAAGAATAAAATATTATTAAATAGATAGCACACTATCTAATGAATATAATAAAAGTATAATAATTAATAATTTAAATATTATGAGATCAAAAAATCACAAAAAAATATTTTACCTTTTCATAATAAAATAATAAGTATCTAAATTATTAAATAATTTGTATTTCTTTTTTTCAAATCCTAGAATTATAGATCAAATAATTATTATAATGAAATGGTTTATAAAATAATATATTAATATGTTATATTCCCTTTTTTCACTTATTTTATAAAAATATTAACCTTTATATATTTCAAAGATAATTTTCGTTATAATAATAAAATCAAGTATACAAAACTAAAGCAGAAAATTCCTTTAAATTTCATTGTTAATTTTTTTACAAACAATATCAATTAACCTAAAATAGTATGTGATTCCAATATTTGTAACATTATTATATATATATATATATCATGTGATAATGATAATATTTTTATTCATTAAATAATAATATTACATTAACAATATCTAACTGCATGAGTTTATTTATGTCCTCTATCATTAATGATTTCTTTACTTATTATAACTATTCTATTACATGCACTAATTTTAAAAAATAAAATATAACATCATGATGAAATTTTACTATTTAAATTATCCAACCCATAAATGTATAATATAATTCTAAAATTTTTGATATAAGTTATTTATATATTTTAAAATAATATAAATTTTTTTTAGAATATTATTATCTTATTTCCATCTCCAATATGATCTCAATATTCATAATTAATATAAGGTTTCATGAAAAAGTTAATATTATCACATAATGATAATTTAATGTTAAAATATGTTATTATCATAAATATGAAATTATAATAATAATAGAATTTTGTGATTAATACTTATCAAAAAAAATAAACAACATCTTATTAGCATAAATATAGATTATATATCAATATGATCCATGCAAGAAACAAACAGGTTTAGTTTCTTCAGAAAGGACACATAGAAAATTGGTACATATGAGTTATATATCATTCGACATTAACTACTTGAAGACCAGAACACTTCTTATACATAAAATACATAAATCCTTTATCCATAACCATGGGAAGTGAAACATAAGAAAGGGTAAACTTGGATACTTCATATGGGTAAAATTAAGATATATCAATCAATAATCATAATTGAGCATTATATAATCATAAGGTTATGATAAAATGATCTTAAAATTATAAAATCAAACACAGAAATTCATAAATAATAATCCTGAAGTATGGAATAATCTATTATCAATTAAAAGACATACGACATAAAAGTAAAGAATAATGAAAAATCAATCAATATCCATGAAATTATATCATACGAAAATGGCATAAGTTTTTTTCATGAAAAAAAGAATATAATGCCATTTCATTAGTAAATTATAACATTCAAAACTATCATATTGGATTGGGTTCACTCTTCATTCCATTATTTCCTTATACAAGGATCACTCCCATGCCTATACTATTAGTAAATGTTTTATATTGAATTGGATTTTCTTTCGAATATATTTCTTATTATCTCTTAATATATCCATCTAACATAGTGAATAAAAGGGGTATATAATTTTGGGTCCACCATAACCTAAAAAACCATACCTATGTGTTCACAAACATTATAAAACGTTCATCCTATCACTATATCATAACCTAAGGAAATGATATGGGTTTCATAAACATTCCATATATAAGAACCCAACCATAAACATTGCATAATCTTGAGTTTCAAGTCAAAAACACATTGTTATACCTTTAGAGTATATTTATTGGTTTATTGTTTTAGATAATTATGCCATAAGTTATAAAAAACAAGACCATATATTAAAAAGAGGACACTTTCGATCAATATCCATTTTCCACAATAAGAAACTTCTAAGACAAAACATGTTTTATTTTCATAAAATATATTCTATAATCTAAAATTGATGTATTCCTTTCCATTACCCATCCTTATACCCAGTGAATAACATTAAAAAAATTGGATGAGAATACAAATCATAGTGAGGGAGTTAAAAAAAGGAAACCATTATTCTATCAAAAACATGAAAACCCAAGAAATGTTTATCTTTATATCAAAATTATTTAATTGAAATAATGAGATAATAAACACTTGAAGCACATAATTTTTTTATAAAATAAAATCATTAAATACCATAAAAATCAATGATAAATCATATTAATATATTTGGACATCATTATCTAAATAAATATTACAAAATAAAAAATCATATGGTCGATATCCCCACCCAAGGCATTGGAGGGATATCACAGACCCATCCATCCTTGGTCTATAACATAACTACATGTCCTTGGTTTATTATGTAACCAACCATTCTTTATTTATAATGTGCTCACCCATCAATGGTTTATAATATTACTAACCATCAACATAAATAATTTCCAAGAACCATAAAGAACTTATAACACATAAAATCTTTGAATTTTTAACATTACACTCAGAAAATATTTCCTTAACCCATAAGAAAACAACATTAGATATTAATATATTTGATAGTTTTAAAACTCCATTTTTGAATACCAAAATACCCAAAAAAATTATATTATGATGATTATTTGAATTAAATATTCAATATTGTAAATGAATCCAAATTTAAAGTAATGGACATGGTGGAAAAAAAATTATTGTTACTGTATATATTTAAAATATAATATTCATATTTTAGTTTTTAAATAAAGGAAAATATTTTATAGAAATTTTATATTTTAAATGATATTGAATGAAAATAAATCCATTTATGAAATTATTTTTTACATAATAAAATAATTTTTAAAACATATAAATTGTATAAAAATATTGTTATAAGTAAAACATTGAAAAAATATATTTTTAAAAATAAAACCCTTTTATCGTTTTGGAAATTATGAATCCTAATCTCTATGAAATAATAATAATAATAAACAAAACATTAAATTCCATAAATATAGATACATTCATGATATAACATGTCAAATTGTATATATGTAAACTTCATAAATAAATATAGGTTCATAATATCAAAACATGCCTTTATGAAAGGAGTTTGAGATGAAATCCCATACATTGAGTACGACTCATCATATACATTCAATATATTCTATAACCCTAAAATTAAATTAATTATTTACTTATCTAATATCATTTTTATATTTAATTATTTATTTTCATTCACTAATTATAATTTTATATATATTTACAAAATCAATTATGTTTATTTTGTATTTTTCAAAGACATTTGGATTATGTATCAAAAATGACATTGGTAAGATGACTATGGTAAATGAAATGATTATTAAAACCTATCCAAAATAAAAATAATTAAATAATTATAATATTTATAAATTAACTATTATTTTAATATATGTCATTAATTATGGTTTTGTGAAATGAAGTATGTTATGATTTGGGAGATCATAGGCTTTACCAATGCATGAGTACTGTTTCCATTTTTTAACAATCATTATGGAAAGAAAGTAAGAAATATTTTTTCATTATTGAATGATAATGATAAAATATATATAATATTATTTACTTAAATTTACTTATTTATATATCATAAATGATTTATAGTGATAAAAATAGTGTCACATTGCTTTGTAACGATGGTAATACACACGTACATGAGTGAAACTATCATTTTTCAGTGAGTGAAAATGAATGAAATGAAATGATAAATTATAATTTCATAATGATAAATATTTCATGAATATCATAATTGTGTCATTTATATCACATAAGTTCATTAAATTTATTCTCATTTACTATCTTTTAAGGTGTTAGTGAAAAATTAATCATATAACTCCACGAGGATGTAGTCCACCATTCACACGAGCAACGTTATTGTATCTCATACAAAATGGAAAGTAAAATGGTAAATATGATATAATGACACAAAATGTATAATTATGTCATAAATATCAGATATATAATTTATATTCATTATCATATCCAACCACGACGGGTGTTTATCGAAAAAATTTCACATCAGTTCGTAAGGTGGTTGTCTTCCATACGTATGAATGACGATATCATTTCCCGTTTGAGGGAATAGATGATGAATTTAGGTCATTAAATTATAATTATGAACTATCATTTTTTGATAGGTAAAATTTTTATAATAGAATAATAAAATAATAATATTTTAAGAAGGTGGAAGATGAAATAAAACAAAAAAAATATTTAGGAATTTTAGCTCTTCAAAGACCACATCTTTATGATATTACCTAAATTACTTAGAGAATTGATTTCTGAAAGAAATGGATTATATGATGAGTGGATTGATGTATGAAATTTATTTTTTGAGGGATTTTATGCTCTAAAAGGGTTTTAATGTGGGAATAATATATGATAGGTTTCCCCTTTATAGGCTAGGTGAGTTGTACACTTATAAATTTTGAAAATAAAAATGTGCAACAACATTTTTAAAATGGAAAATGTGTCCAAATTTGATCATTTTAGAGATTTATTTATGATAAGTTAAATATATTAACATAACATAGTTTTTATACAAGTTTTTATGTTATTTAATCTTTAATATTTTTAATTTAACTTCTAGTAAAATAATTTTTACCTTAACACTGTTAATTAATTTATATTGTTTTCACTATTTATTTTGAAAAGAAATTATGTTGGACTTATTAAAAAAAAATTATAATCATTAAAAAATAAGGAATCCATTTTAAAAAATTAAATTCATTTAATTATAGTATTTTAATAAAAAACTAAACCCTCAGATGTGACGAAAAAGCTAGTTTTTAGGAACTGTATTTTTCATGAAAAATATGATTTTATGTTTACTCTATGACTAATAATAAAATTTATATGAATATAAACTAATATTTATTAATATATAATATATATAGTTATTTTAAATCATTTAAAATTAATTATTATTATAATTAATTAAAATGGAGAAACATTAAGCATTTCAAAAAAATAGTATTTTGAAAAAATCTCATTTTAAAACAAAAAATAGAATTATACTAAATTAAAATATAAATTTGATTAAAAAGTAATTTTGTTGATAAAATTTAAAGAAATAATAAATATTATACTTGAAATAATACTCAATAAAAAATTTTATTTTCTAATTACTTATTTTATAGAAAATCAATGGCTTTTTAAAAAAATCGGTATAATGGATTATTCACTGAAAAATAATTATTTTCTATAAAATCTAAAAATTTAACCAAAATTATATTTTTATATGATGATTTCATAAATTAAATTAATTTTTCTAATTAAAATTCTAAAATTTATACATTTAAAATTTAAATAAAAACTGAGATGAAAATAGTTTTGTCTATACTGTTAACTTTTTTATCTATAAAGTACATAATATTGTTACGATGAATAAAATAATAAAATTGATTTATTATATCAATTAGTGGGCTGTTACATTCTTAAAATACTTGGAAATTGTTTCTTATCAATTTTATTAACCAACTAAACAAGTATAGATATGAATCCCCAATTTTTTTTGGATTATTTTATTTCTTCTTGGACCACATGATTTCTACATAAAACCTAAACTTGGGTAATAACCCTATTACAAAAAACATCCTATATTTAGTCAATAATAAAAACTGGATATTTCTGCTAATATATAATATCTTTACATTTCACTAATTTATGACTTAAAACATGAGATGAATCGAAAGCTTTTTTCAATGACAATGAAGAAAGAAACATGTTGTGTACCTTAGAAAAATATAGAGGTAATGCCACTCACTAGGAAAATGATCCAAATTTCTCTAGGATATCATATGGTCCAATGAAATATGGGCTAAATTCCCATTATTACCAAAAAAAATAACAAATTTTCAAGGATAAACATTGAGAAATACATGATTACTATCCTCTAAAGAAATAACATTCCATTAGTTATCCACATAACGTTTCAACCTTCACTAAACCATACTCATATATTACACAATCAACTTCCCCTTCTAATTCATTTCCTCTACCATATTTGGCACCAAAAACTTTTTTTATCATACTTAATCCCAAAAATATGGTTTCTCACACCACTTTTCATATAATTATACAAATTTCACTATATATATACTAGAATGAAAAATTTTATTATAAAGATGAAAAACTATAGAAAATTTTAGATCCAAACATCCTTATTAATCCATTAAAGAAGAAATAATTATATATTTTTTAAATGGTAACAAGGATGATTTATAGACATTTTATCTTTAATAGGAATTAAATTTTCATATTCAGTTAATAGATCAATAATAAAAAAAATCACATTGTTAGCCCATAGAATATTTGGTAACACCATCACAAATACAATTGATATATTTCCCCATATCCACCATAGAACTGGAAAAGGTTTAAGCTTTCACTTTTTTAGTTTCAGTTCTACTTAAACCTACTATAATTTAAAACAATTCATGGAAAATTCATCAATATAACTTTTCATACCACTTTACTAGTTTTACTCATAATGGTGTCTATATGTCTTAGGTTTTCTTGTATAAAAGGAAATTTATATAACTAAGAGAATCAATCAACAACTATTTCTTCAAATAGGAACCCAAGGAAAACATAATATTTTTCAGAATCATAAAACACCATATTAATCAATAATATTATCTAGAAACATACCCTTTTTAATGGATTTTGTATTTTCCTGCAAAGATTGGTCCTCATTTTAAAATTTAATAATTATTTCTAAAAATTATGACTTCAACAAAACCTAAAATAAAACAAAGGATTTATCCAAATCCACTACTAATAAGAAAAAAAATCAAATAATTAACAGAAGGTTCTGCTTCCATATATAACATGGCTAATAAAGAATTATTTTTTTTGGAAGGAATCATTAAGAATTTTGTTTTATTTTGTATAATGGTAATGAATTATGTGATCATAATCCTTGATCACTTCCATATATATTATCTTTCACATGAAAAAGAAATTATGATTGAATATATACTTCAAAAATTATGGATCAGTATATATTTCAGACTTTCCTTTATAAAAAAGGATTCCTTTAAATTTATAAATAAAAACAATAGAAAATAATTCAAGATCATGTCCACGGAAATTTAACTCATCAGTTTTTCAATTAAAGTGAAACATAAGAAGTTTCAAAATCATTATAAATTAATTCATAACCAAGTCATTTTAATGAAGCATCAATATAGATGAAAATTTCTTCAATTCTGGAAGGAAGGTTCAAAACAAGAGAATTTACCAATATTCTTTTATTTCCTAAAAAATTCATCATGTTATTTTCTATAGATGTATTTAATTCCTTTTCAAGTAAACTTAGTTAGTAGGATGTAAAATTAAAAAAATATTTCAACAAACCATTGGTCGTGACCAACCAATCTAATAAAAATATGGATCAATGTGATATTTATAGGATGTAAACATTTTAAAAAAAACTTTTATTTTCATACGGTCACGAATTATTCCATCTTATGAAACAGTATATCCAAGGAAGTAATTTTTTTCAAAACAAAATTCACACCTAATAAATTTAACATATAGATTATTTTATTTAAATGTTTTTTAATAAATACATAGGTTTCATTCATGTTCCTACTAAATTTTAGAAAAAAAAAATTGTAATCAATAAACACAATAAAAAATGTTAAATAACTCATGAAAAACATTATTCGCAAGGTATATAAATTTATTTCATGTACTTGAAACCAAAAGTGAATGAATAAAAACTCATAGTTCTTATATCTAGTCCCAAATTCTGTCTCATTAATATCATTTTCATTTACCTTCCTCTGATGGTACCTAGAACATAGATCATCCTTCTAAAATTACATTTTTCCATGGAGTTTATCAGTCAAATAATTTATATGAGGCAAAGGACAATCATTATTAATAGTGATGTTATTCATTGATTGATAAAAAATAAAAAGTATCATTGAATTGTAACATACCATTACACATTTTTATGTATTACATGACCCATGTTTTTATATCTTTTTCATAGGGTCTTGTTTTGGAGTCATTATAGACAATTTTGGAGGATTTTAGAGATATTCATAGCTGGCACATGGTTTGACCAAACCATTCTCCCATTACTATAAGAAATACTCCCTAGATTGTGGAGGATTCATTGTTAGTTTATAATTTTCCAAACCATTCACCCTTCCATGGGAAATCATATACCCCAAATAGTAGGGGTGCAAGGTCACTCCACAGATTTCTCAAACCATGCTCCCCTCTAAATAATTATATCCATGAGATTTTAATTCACTAAAAAATTAATTAAAAAACAAAACCCACCATTATAACCTCCAATCACCCCCTTTTGACCCTATCATTATTTTTTTTCTTTTTTAGTCCCCATTGAAGTGAAATTGACACCACAAACAGAATTTCTGGAATGATAAAATTGGTGTTGATCTCATTCGATCTCCTCGAAGTAGGTAGTTCATCCGTTGTGTAGTTTCCTTCAATATCATTTTCTATCCACATTATATTTTTACATATTATCATGAATTTTATTGTTATAAGCTATTTTTTTATTCTTTATTATCAGTTGTGATCCTAGATGTCTTGGGACATCATTCATAATTGGATTACCCCATTGCGGGTGTTATGTGTTATGATCCCTTGATTTAAATATATGTAGTCTTATAAGTCTTTTAACAATGATTTGGATCCTTAATTTCTTTATTAAGTTGAAATTATTTTTTAATTAATTTAATTTATTGTATTTGTTATGATTTGATCATTCATTTTAAAGGGGAAAAATTTGAGAAAGCTACCATTTTCAATAGAATTTAATTTTTTGTGCGATGTTTTGAAAAGTAATGGATTTATTTAAGTATTATTTTATTTAAATGAGTTGATGTTGATCATGATTTTATTTATTAACTTGATAGGTTATTTCAAATTTCATGAAATGATGACAACCTATGAATTGGAATTGAAATGAGAAAGAATGTAATTATTTTTAGAAAACTATACTTTTAAATTATTTAAAATGACCGGATTCTAATTTAATTGATTGATTAGTTCATTGAAGCACATGTTACCCTTCTTAGTCAATAGGTTACTAGGAGAAGCATGATGTGATATTGATCCTATAGAAATAGATTACTAATGAAAAATGACTCTAAAACAATGTTGTGACATGACTATAACTAATGGGTTCCCCTATTGGTGTGTGGACTACCAATGATGGGTTCACCTATCGGGGTATATTGTTTTGATCATATCTTACTAGATCCGATATAATTATTGAGATGTTTGAGTTTTTTATTAAGAATGAATCTAATGTACCTCTGTTCTACTTGTAATGGTTTTAGAATTACCTAATTTAATAATACCTTCTATTGATTATTTGAACTATATTATTCATGGAAAATAATTTATATCATCTTTTAATTTAAAATATTCATTAAATCCCATTTTATTTATTATATATCTTCCATCTATTTGAATAAATGATTTTTTTAAATATTATTTAATTAATATATAATTATTATGGTATTAATTATTGAAAAATTTGTGAGACCCTAGATAGATTTAAAACTCACACCCTATATTTTTATTTCAGGGATTTGTGGACTTCATTTTTTGGGTCAATCTATATAAATATTCTACTTGGTGGAGGTGGATATTCTTGATCCATTGGACCAAGAGTCTTATAGGTGGCTGGTGGGGATTTTATCAATATTTTATAGGGGATTATTGAGTTTTTATCTTGTTATATTACACATTATTTTATGATTAATTTATTTTGGTTTTTTATACCTATTTGTTTCTGTTGATTTCTCTTCTGCTGGTGTTTAGAAAAATAACCTCTCATCATTTATCTTATACAATTTTTATGGACAATTTATTCCCTATTTGATCTTCTATGATTCAAGGTTCCAGTACATAACCCATAGGGACCAGGAATAAGATTTAGTGTATGTTATATCCATCTTGGGTATTAGGTTACCTTGGTATCCATGATGGTTCATGAAAAAATTGTATTAGATGAAGGTTATGAAATATTATTTAATGTCAGTAGGTAGTTTGGGATGTCCTGATGGTACTTAAGAGGTTGTTTCAAGTGTCATCATGGTCTAATCTCATAGTAATGAGCCTAATGTCACCATGTGTACTGGAGAAAAGTGAATTTGAGTAACACTTTGACCTGATTCTATTCTTTTATTGTAATTTTTTTATGTTTGTAGAGATACCAATCTAAAATTTCAACTATAATGAATATATATTACAATATCATCATTTGTAGTATCCTTTTTTATGTGTTCATTGTTTTCTATTGATTTTTTATAACATCATGGCTCTGAGAAGATTCATAAATAGGTCCTAAGAGGGAGCTAGAGGTGAACCATTGTAAGATAATTCTCGAGTGGACCAAAATGTTGTTGTGATAGTAGTGTGTACAGTCCAATATCTAGGATTGTAACCAACACATTTTCTCATTCAATCTCTTATAGTAAATACATGAATTGATGAAAATCATGATCAAGATCAATAGTACCTTATAGAGAATACACCAACTTTGCAACGCTCTAATGAACCTCAAGTGGATGAGTACTGGTGGTGAAAAATATAACATCCTTTCAAAATATTGTAAATTAATTTTTTTATTAAGGGGAAATATTCCAACTTTAAGAATTATATTCCTATAAGGAGATGGTAGAATTCAATAGTGATGAAAAAGAAGAATACGAGGTTTTAATGAGAATAATTACGTATTCTTTTCACCAATCAGTTATATCTAAAATATATGTTCTTGTTAAAATCTATATAGTGTCTCAAACTATAGCATGGTGACATTACTGTGACTCAGTTTGTAAGTCACTTTACTTTAATTGTTTAGTTTTCACCTGAGGCGGTGATTAATGAGATGTTTAAGGCATGGATATTTGAGATATGTCTTCTAAATAACATTTGATCCCATGTTTTTTATTATGAATATGTATTCATATATTTATGATATAGAAATTGTTTTGATGGTTGAGCATAACCATGATGCTTATATAGGGCTTATGGGAGTTCTTTTTTATTCCAGTTGAAGCTCCATTTGTTCCTTTAAAGGAATGTGGAATCTCTATGAGTCTCATGGTGCTTCTAGATAGTGGGTATCTTATATAATTGTTTTAGTACCTAGAATATGCCCATTTACTTTCTTCTTGTGCATCATGGTTGGATGTTAGAGATATGATTATGGTGAGGTTACAAATATTTGAAGTTATTGAGGTCACTCAGGACATTCACTTAGGATCATACATATTTTTCCTACTCCGCATAGTGTAATAGGACCATCCACTACAAAAATTGCTATAGTGAAATCATTTTCTTCAAGATCAATGGGTTTCCATCCTTAAAAAACCTGAATAATGATTATTTACATAGTGGAAGAGTCTCCAAAGGATTTTGATATAGGTCTGCTGACATTGAGAGGTAACATATCTATTTCTTCATCTTTAGTGACTTTTTTATATAATACTGGTGAATATTATTAATTTTTATCAAATCTAATTGTGAAACTGAAAAATATTCTTATAGATATTTTGTCTTATGTGATGGATTTTACTATACACCATATAACAAAGAGAGAGTAGTGTCTACGTTGTCCTTCATTTGTTGTCATTCTATCTGAGATTGACCTTGACATTAATTTTCTTGTTTTGAACAAGAATCTTCTGGACTTCATCCTAGTTATGGATTTGATAATGGGTAAAAAGTTATAAATTGATGGTTATATTCAACATGTCTCCATTACTGCACCTGATACGGTGTTCCATATAGTTCAAGATTAATGGGACCCATAGTTGAATGTAGAACCAACATCATTTTGGGAGTTTTATAGGGTAATATTTTTTTTTCATTTTTTATAAGAGTGAATTTTTTTGAGAAATGATCTACCAGTATTTTTCATCAGATTTTATGAATTTTTTCCTCAGCATTAATATAGTCTTATTTATTAAGTTATGTGTAATTATCTATTTATTTTATACAACGTAGTCAACCAATATCGATTACTTATTACCATATGTAACCAACCTTTTTGAAAGAGTTAATGAATTGTTTGAATGATCTTTTCAATAAATCATTTACATGTTCATGTTTTTCTCTGTGGAAGGCTCATATTCTATTTTCCAATAAATGTGACAGAACACTTTTCTATTTTGTTGATTACGAGAAAATAAATTGAATTGCGAAAATGAATTATTATATATTATCTTGTATAGATAATATATTTGACTACTTGAATGTGGAAAGTTAGTTAACCAAGATTGATCTTTTATTTGATTATCTCCAATTAAGATAAAAGAATATAACATTTAGGAAACCATATTCCAGAGTAGGTATGGGCATTATGATTATCTTATCATTCAACTTGGTCTAACCAATTCAAATTTCGTCTTTATGTCTTTGATGAAATGTATTTTCCATCAGTACCTATAGACATTCCCATTAGTCTCTATGAATGAAATATTGGTTTACACTATGTCTAAGTAAGATAATATAATTCATCTGAGAGAAGTCTTAGAAATATTGAGATATCACAAACTTTACCAAAAGCATTCAATGTGTAATTTTTTGGATTTGTAAGTGATGTTCTTGATAAATTCAATGTCAAAAAATGGTATATCAGCTAATCCTGAGATGATAAAGGCTATTATTTCATGTGAGGAAATACATAATGTATTTATTATATGGAGGTTTGTGGTATTTGAGGGCTATTACTATATTTTTTTAACATATATCTAGATGTTTTTTTCTCCCCTAACTTGTCTCACATAGAAGGGAGTGATGATATTATGAAATGTAAAATGTTAGAGTTCTTCTGTTTATATTAAATGTCATTTGACCATTGTTATAGTGTTGACTATTCTAAAAGCTACGAAGAGATATTTGGTCTTCTGTGTTGCATTATCTTTGATTTTGGGATATGTTCTTTTGTAGGATGATCAAATGGTGGAATATATTTCCATATAGAAAAATCCACTTGAAGAGAAATATCTAACCATTGATCTGAAATTAAAAAATGGGATGTGTTCTCTTAATAGTTAGCAGTATTACCTTTTTAAATAATGGTTTAATATTTATGCTGACCACAAAACCATGAGTTATATATTCTATCAAAATGATTTGATCCTGTGGAACAGGTGTTGGGAGCATCGAGTAAAATATTCTGATTTAGGCATTATCTATAACATGAGGAAGGGAAATATTGTTGTTGATGCTTTGAGGATAAAAATTCTCAAATCGACCATGCAAGAATCATCAAGGGAGTGGAACATGATTTATATTTTTGAACTGTTTCATTTAGGAGTCTGGGTAGAAGAGACTGAGGTTGTCTTGAAAATTGTTCAGTTAACCTCTGCTCTTCTCCATATTATTCTTAAAGATTAGCATCTTGATTCTGAATTATATTATATTAGGGAATATATTTACAGTTGGGATACATTCAGTGACGGTATGTTCTCTTTTTAGAGAATATTTTTTTTCTCAAATTTGTATTTTTGGGTCTTTTCCCATTAAAAAAATTGTAATGTGGGATTGTCCTAATTCTTAGTGGTTGGTTCACATAAAGAGAAAAAAACAATGTGGAGACAATTATAGTTGATAAGTGTGGGATTAGACACCCATTTCATTGTTTATAATTATTATACATGCCGCAGGTTAAATCCAAGTACCATGGCCATTGGATTCACTTTATCAACATCTAGTACTGACAAGAATGTGGGATGACATACATTTGGAATTTAAGGTTAGTTTACCAAGTAACCTGACTAAAAACAACATTATATGGGTTTCTATTGACTTGATGAATAAAATTAGATCACTTCATACCCATTTATGATATAACCAAGGATGACAACATAGGACATATCAATGAAAAAGAGATTATCAGATTTCATAGTGTCCCTTCTACTATAATCTTTGGAAAGGAACCACATTTTTCGTATCTCATTTGAGTGTCCTCTAGGGTGTATTGGTTTTTTGGGTACATTTGAGCATAGCATGTCATTAGTAGAGGGATGACCAGAGAAAATGAACTATATAGAATCTTGAGGACATGTTATGTTCTTTCATTCATAATTTTAGTGGAGATTGAGATTTACATTAGTTTTTGGTTGAGTTTTTATAGTAAATATAACCATTATCAAATTTAGATGGCACATTTTGTGTTATTATATTGTTGTCCAATTAAATTTTCATTTTGGTGGTTGTATATTGGGGAATGTCAATTGGTTACATCGAGTTTTCTACAAGAGATGATAAAAAATATTTATTTGAATCATCAGATAATGTGGACTACATAAATATATGCAAAAATAATATGATTACCATAGTCGGTGAAATTTGGAGTTCTTAGTTGGTGGCCATTGTTTTTTAATAGTTGCAACTCATTAGGGTCATCGACAATTTGAGAAATAAAGGTATCTTAAACCAAGATTTGTGGGATCGTTTGAGGATATTTACTGGGTGGTGAATTCTTCTTACAATTTATCACTTCTACTATAGTTGTAATTGATACATAATGTGTTCCATGTATCATATCTTTAGAAGTATCCTTCTGACATATATCACATATTATTCTAGGAGGATCTTCATGTTGAGCCATACTTCTCTGGGACTATGAATAAAATCAAGATTATTGATTCTGAGATAGAGGTTCTTCATGGAATAAATATAACATTCTTTAATATTCTTTCATAACATGGTTATGATCCTCGTGATCCTTGGGTGTGTGAGGAATCGATGAAAGGGAAATGGCCTCATATCTTTATTATGGAAACTTAATAACATGATTTATAGGGATAGAAAGTTTGTATGGTGGAGAGGTTGTAACATCTGGTTACACATTTTAATATATTCTTCATTCTAGGATTTGATCTAATTTAAATTAGCTATTTTATTGTGGTTATTTTAGGAGAACATTAAAATATTTTGCGGCTTTTTAATTGTGTATATTTGGGGAATGTTCACCAAACCGTGCACCCCTAGATATTGGGGGATGCATAGTTTTAAAATATTTTTCCAAAATAAGCACCTAAATAGGGAAGACCATGCACCCCAAAATGCAAGGGTTCCTGGATAGTGCACGGTTTCCCCTAATCATATACCCACTTTAGCTAAAAATGTTTATATGAATTTAATTCCTCAAAAAATTTAATTAAAAATATTAAACACCTTATTATATCCTCTTACCACCCCCATTTGAGCCTAATAAATATTTTTGGCTCTTGGAGGCTCTAAAGATGTGAAATTGACTTCCCAACCCCCTTTTCTTGGTGGATTTATGTGGTAATGATCTCATTCGATCTCTTCTAGGTATGCAGATCATCTCTCATATAATTTTCTATGATATTATTTTCTCTCCTTAGATTTTGAAAGAACATCATGTATTTTAAGTATCTGAAATATTTTTTTGATATTGACCCTATTTTGTTTTTTTAGTTCATTCATTCCTTCATGTTTCATTATTGTTTTTATCTTGGGTGTTATGAATTGTGATCCCTTGATTTAAAGGTTTCTAGTTCGATAATTCCTTCCCCTACTATTGAATCGTTGAATTTATTTATTAAATGGAAATATGTTTTTAATTTATTTAAGAAAGAAAAATTACGATTTAATATTTTATTTTAAATGGGAATTAGATTCTAAAAAACCCCCAATTTAAATGTAATTGGAATTTTTTGTAGCATTTATGAAAAATAATTTCTTGATTTAGAATTATTTTGATGAAATTAGTTTTTTTATCTTGAGAAAATGTTTTAATTTAAAAAGAAATTGTAAATATTGATAAATGATTAAATGATATGATTAGTTTTGAAGTTATTAGGATTGTTGAAAACTGAAATTGGGAAAATAAATTTTGGAATGATTTGAAATGATTGATTACCAATTTTATATATTTATTGAAGTATATGTAAGCTTGAATAGTTAGTAGTAGCTTTAAAACCCATTCTAAGATATCTATCCAATTAAAATGGATCGATAATTAAAAAGTTTACTAAAACAACTATAGCGTGAATTCCCATGTAGGGTTTCTGAATTAGGGTGTAGACTACCCATTATGAGTTCCCCTATTGGAGTGTATTTGTGTGTCTACAAATGAATAAAACATAATCATTATTGAGATGTTTGAATATCCTATTACGAAAGAGTATAACAGACCATATGGATCATTTTCATGGTGACCACTTTAAATTATTTTATTATACATTCAATTAATTTGTTGTAATGTTTAATTTATGAAAACCGATTTATATAAACTATTTTATATAAAATATTCTTTTATGAATATTTGAAATTTCTTTTAATATATCAAAAATCTATTTTATTTATATACTGTTTTGGTTTAGAAATTAATAACTAATTACATGGATTTTTTTATTTCAATTAATAGCATAAATGGTTATTTATTATGGTATTGTTTACGGAACACTTGGGCAGAAACTTCTAGGCTTTAATTCTCACACCCTACTTTTTCATTTGGGTGGTTGAAAACTTTATTTTCAATGTATGAGTAAGAAGAAAGTGAAACCTGGAGGTGGTTGACATTATTGATCATTTGGGCCCATGTTCATAGAGGTGACTGGTAGAGATTTCATCCACCTATTCCATGGGATGGTTGAATTTTTATTTTTTCAGATGTTAAGTACTTCAATCATGTACTATATTGTTTTTTATAGCTATTTTTTTCTAATACATTATCCTTTTTAATTATTGAGAATATTGACTTATATTCTTTTATATTCTACTTTTTTTTGTAGAAAATTCATTCCATCTTTGATCTTGCTTAATGCTAGGTGCTATTCTCCAACCCATGTGGATCTGTAATGCCCTTTGGTCTATGATTGATCCAACTTGGGTATTGGGGTTATGAGGTATCTAGTCTAATTCATGATAGAAATATATTTATTTCTTACAAAAAAAATCACCGCACCGCGTAGTTAAGTTCTATGGAAGATGAATCCTTTATCGAACAACTAATTATTTTCATAAAATTATAAAAGGTCCACATGAGATATACTATAAGGGGATATAAAAAGAGGCTTAAAATTTTGTAATGTGTCTATAGTAAACTCAACATCCTGATAAAAAGTAACACTAGGAAAATAATCAGGAAATACATCCATGTATTCATTTATTACCAACACATCAATAATTTAAATAATTTCATTATTTTAAAAAATACGAGCAGGAAAACATTCAAATCCACCTATAATGAAATTTTTAGCTTCTTGTAATGTTATTAAGGTAATGGAATCATTGAATAAAACATTCTTTGATCTTCAATTTATCATATCATGATAAAATGAATTCCAATCCATTGGAATAATTATTTAAATATCTACTATTTTTAGAACAATAATATTTTTTGGAAAGGAGATCCCAATGATAATAACAGAAAAATTCTTATAAATCTTGGTATCATTAACATTTCCACCCAGAGTTCTCAAAAAAAGAGCTATCTTCTTTTCATGGGGTGATATTACCACTTTAACAGAAAATTTCTCAGAAATGAAAGAACAAGAATATCCAATGTTAAAAAGGTATTTTTATATTTTAAATAAACTATTATCAAACAATTCACCAATTAATTTAATGGACCAACATGAAAAATTGTACTTGAAAAATATTTTCCCATACCCTTTTTATTTTAATCTTGATAATTTTCACAGTGAGTAACCAACATCAGACATACATATGCCTAATACCATAGCTAATTGACATTAAATAACAATACCATTGGCTTTTTATGGCTCGTATAAAATTTTTTACTTCTAGTCAATAGAAATATGACCAAACAGACCACATCAAAAGCACTTCTTGGACTTCATAATACATTATCCAACATGATTTTACCAAGATTTTAATAAGACAAGAACTTTATTTTCATTCCACCAGAATTCATTGATGAATTATTCCCCATTTTCCACCAATTAGCCTCATCCTCTTCTTGTTTCATGTATTACATTATCACCAACAAAGATAATTTTCACTATCTCACAACAACAACAAAATATCTCATAGATTTCATATTTATAAGATAAAAATGTCATATGATATCATGACTTAAATCTTATTAAAACTCGATTCTTCATACTATCAAGATCCCATATAAAATTGGAGATGTACCTTGATAATGTGGTGATGTTTTCTTAATATACAACTATAGATTTATCCATATTTTATCTAAATTCCCGTAATTTTTTTTCATTATATGTTAACAACCTTTGGAAAATATTTCTGATGGAAAATATTCATAAATTCATCCCATTCCAAGGAATCAATATCTTCTCTTTCTCTCAGATTATTAATCATTGAACACCACCAGTTAGCATCACCTTTATAATTGTAAATAGAAATACATTCATTTTTTTGATATAAACATCCCCTAGAAATTACTATATTTTCTAGTGATTTAATCCATCTTTTAGTTATCACTAGGTTAGATGGTCTACCAAAAAATGGTGGATGATGTATAATAAAATGATAAACTATTGGCTTGTTAAACTATGGTATATCTAGCTACACTGTAGAATAGATAACACCACAATTTAAATAAACATTCAACCGATTCATTAGTTCAAAAAATTATTCTATTACCATTCCATTTAACCCGAGAAGCAGACATGGAAGGATATATTACTCTCAGTTCTTTCTCACTATAGATTCATTTTTTCCACTATGAAAAAACATTCTGAATAGACAATGTTTTGATAAAGAAACAAGGTAATATTTAACTGATATATCATTTCAGCATAATGATAATGTAATATATTTCAAGAGTATGAAATAATCATTGTAATCCACTATAAAATTATCTAAACCAAACAATGACAACAACTATATTACTCAAATTTAAACATTACATAATCTTGATTTTTATGTCAAGAATTAATTCTCTTATATTTGGGTATTTTTAATGGTTTAATTTTTTAGATAATTTGTCTATAACTCATACATAACATAATCCTATAATATAGTGTGGAAACATTAAATCAACATCATTTTTTTCCATAAATATGAAAATTTTAAAATAAAAAATGAATTCATTTAATGAAAAATATTCATAGCATTCAGCGTCACTTTTTCCTTTCCATTAGCCTTATTTAAACAATGTGAAATAAACATTTAAATCATGGTATGAGGTTAAAAATATTATAAAGGGATATAAAAATAATAAAAATAAGTATTGTAGTGAATATAAGAAAACTCATCAAATCTTTCATTTTATATCGTTTTTATTTTATATAAAAAAATAAATCATTTTCATATGAAAATCATATGCTTCTTTCAAAAACAAAATAAATAAATCCAATAATATAATAGATAAATCATATAGGCATATTGGAATTTCATTATTCATATCACTCCTATAAATGGAATAACAATGATGTTCAGTTCCATACACAATGCATTTTAGGGATATAATGGACCCACCCATCTTTGGTTTATAACATAACCACTTGTACTCTATTTATAGAATAACCACCCATCCTTGCTTTATAATATAACCACCCATCCTTGGTTTATAATGTAACCACCCATTCTTGTTTTATAATGTTACCGTCCATCATCATATATAATTTCCATCAACCATAAAACACAATAACACATAAATTATTGCAATTTTCAACATCATAGTCATAAAATATTGTCTTCATCCATAAAAAATTCTCATATATTAAAATATAAATCCTATTTAGAACACCATTTTTCAATATCAAAATACCCGAGAAATAGAATTATGATTTTTATTTGAAAAATATACAAAATATTGTAGAGAAATAAAAACCTAAAATAATGGTTTTGGTGGAGGATGGTTTTTCTCTGTATACATTAAAATTGAATGACCATTTTATCACTTGTTAATAAAGTCACACATTTTATAAAAATATTTGTTTTTTAAATAAATTAAAATAAAAAAAATTCCCATTATAGAACTCTAATTTATATAATAAAATCATTTTAAAAACATAGACATAGTATAGAAAGGGATTTTTTTGGAAACAACTAAAAATAGATTTGTTTTAAATAAAATTCCCTTATAACTTTTAAAATTTTTGAACCATGGGACCCATAAAGTAATAACATTAAAAAACTATTAATTCAATTATACTATAAAAAATCATGAAATAAAATGTAATATGTTATGTATATAACATAGTTAACTATTACTTTTGTATAATATCAAAATATGCCTTAATAAAAGGATATTAAGAGGATTTCAATTACCTTGAGTTAGACTCCTCATGTACATTCTTTATCTTCATGAATAATTAACTTATGTTAATTAGTTAATTTCTTATGAAATATTTACAAATTTATTATTCCATTATTTAATTCATTACCGATTTAAATATGATTATTTGATTAATTATCATTCCATTGGACGTTTTAGTGATATTTGAATTATGTGTCAAAAATGAATTTTGGAGGATAAAAATGGTCAAATATGTTATTATTTAAACATATCAAGAATAATAATAAAGAAATAATTATAGAATTTGTATATAAATTACTCTTTTAATACTAATACTAAAACATTGTTTTGATAAATTATGTAAGGTATGATCATGAAGAATGTAGTTTGAACGTACGCTTGAGTAACATTTCTATTTTTCAATTATTTTTATGGAAAAAAGTTAAGTAGTATTTTATTGATATATAATGTTAATAAAACCATATAGACCATATAATTTATTTAAATTTAAATATATATTTCATCCATGTCATGTGGTGATGAAAATAGACTCACATTGCTGCATGAAGGTGGTAGTCCACAAAGGAATGAACGTTAGTATCATTATTAGTGAGTGAAAAGGTATGAAATAAAATGATATTTTATGTTTTAATAATTGTTAATATGTAATTAATATCATAATTATTTCATTTATATCACATATATTCATTGGATTTATATTTATTACCTTCCACCTAATGTGTTACTAAAAAATGAATCACGTCACTTCGTGAGGCGGTAGTCTATCGTACACATGAGCTACGTTATTTTATCACCTATGGAATAAATTTTAAAAATTTATATATATGATATATTCAATAAATAGGTATAAATATTATGTTAATAAAATATATATACTTTATATCCATCATAATATCCAACTATTAAGGGTATTGATGGAAAACATGTCACTTCGGTTCGCGAGGTGGTAGTCTTCAATACAAAGGAGTGACCTTATCGGTTCCCATTTGAGGGAATATAAGGTGTATATAAGAAATTACAATAATAAAATTACATATAAGTATATTTTAGATACTATAGGTTTTATATAAGAATAAATTATAATTTTTTTGAGGAGTTGGAAGAAGAAATAAAAATCACATTGTTATGAATTTTAACTCTTCTTTTTCCAAAAATTTAGGATTAAATGTTATGTTTTTATAGAAAGGAATTATGAAAAAAGAAATTATTCTGAGACACATTTAAGGAAATTGGGAGTTTATTTATTATGTTATTTTCTTAACCAAAATGATTTAAAGTAGTAAATAAAATAATGTAATTGGTAGCATTTAATAAGTGAGGTGATTGTGACACACATGATATTTATAGGGAAAAAGGTTTGACATTTTATTTTACATTAAAAGGGGGTAAAAATGAATTATTTTAGACCTTTATAAATCATAAGGTCTAAATATTTCTATAATATAGTTTTTATACATTTTTAGGACATTTTAACCGTTAACATTTTAGTTTATCCTCCTGTAAACCTGTTTTTAACTTAACCATGGTAATTATTTTCTACTTTTTTCATTATTCCTTATGATAAAATATTAAGATGACCTTTTTTAAAATATATAATTTTAATACTAATAATATTATTTCTATTTTAAAAACATCATTTCATATAATTGGAAAAATTCATTTTAAAATAGAGTCTACAGATGGGACAAAAAGTGTGTTGTCATGAAGTGTATTTTCTAGAAAAAGATGATTTTTTGATAAATCTCAGACTAATAATAATCTTTGTATGGATATAAATTAACATATATTGATATATAATATATAAATTTCTTTTATAAAATTTATTATTAATGATTATTTTAATTAATTCAATTGGAGATACATTATGCATTTAAATGTAGTTTTTAGATTAATCCCATTGTTAAACCCAAAAAAACTTTTAATAAGAAATAATATAATATATATTCACATGTAATGAAGTAGATTAAATATAACTGAATAATATTTATGATACATTAATTTATATTTAAATCATATTGGGGATTTTAAATTACTTTAATTATTTAAAGGAAAAGACTTTTTTTTTAAAATCTATAGTTTCACAGTTAAAGGAAAAATATAAATTTTCATAAAAATCCAAAATTTCACTCAAATGCATATTTTATATTCTTATTAAAAAAATTATATTAAACTTATATCAATTAAGTTATAATTTTTAGTATTTAAAATTCTTAATAAAACATTATAAATATTATTTTAGTTAAAATTGTATCATTTTTTATTTAGAAATTACATTATACTTTTATAATGAATAAAATCGTTAAAGTTATTTGTTCACTCATTAACAAGGTAGTTTTATAATAATTGTAATCATAAAAGATCAACATAAAAATTAAATGGGGTAAAAAAATTTTCTCATCCCGTGTAAATAACTAAAGGAGTCAAAGGATATTGTCAGGGATACAAATACCCTTAAAATGACTAGAACATTTCAAGGGGAAAATAACAATTTTATTGGAAATTACATACTTAGGAACTAAAAAATTTCCAAAAAACAAATGATATTTTTTTATTGAAATTAGAAATTAATATTCTAATGGATTATCTAAAGATAATAGTATTTATGATAGTAGGGAATAATGTTCCTATGGACGATATTAAAACTAAAATTCATTTCCTATTTTTTGGTTAAAGGTCAAAAGTACATTATTTTTAAAATGGTAAGATTGTTTCATTAAAACCTTGGTATGAAAGGTAAAATATTGTTAAAAATTAATTTAAATAATCTTTTGATAATAGTGAAAAAATTACTGAAATTGTTCTAAATAAAATAAATACTTCGATGAAAATATTCCAAAAAGAAGGGAAAATACGTTTGGCTTTCCTTGAAAACATTATTTCAGTATCATGGGCACATAAATAAAAGAAAATTAAATGGGAAAAACATCAAGAAATATTAATAGGAGAATAAAATAAATAAACAATCCTTGTATAAATGAGATTTTAACTTAAAACTCTTACCCCAAGTCCCCCATTCGTCATAATATCTCTAACATTATATATAGAAAATTTTTATTTTTACATACTTAAATACTATAACAATAATCATACATAGAAGTATATTCATGCTATATTTATTACATCATATCACTAATTCATTAACAATCTTTTTTAATAATCATCATCATTTAACATGTTAAATGCTTCATTTTTCATGTATATGTTTAATTGACGATAATGGTCCATGAACATTGATAGTTATTATTCCATCAATAAAATATTAACCATGAAATAAATATCATATATATTAATTTTATATAAAATTATATCCATTAATATTAACTTATGATGAAAAATAAATTACATCACTATGTGGAGATGGTAGTTAGTAAGTACAGAAGAAAAATATTTAAATATTTCGATAGATGGAATAAATGAAAGGTAAATACTAATTAACCCCTAGAATAATAATTTTTATAACATAAATGTCATATATATAAATTATATTTAACACAATGATAAACTTATAAATAGGTGGATTAAAAATGAATTATATAGTTATGTGGATGTGTTATTCCACATGTACGGACGAGAGATACATGCATCACCCATTTGATTTCTAATAGCTGGAAAATGGTTATTTCAAAATATTAATTAAATTTAATTAATTTTATGATTCCTTTTTAATTATGTTTTTATGGATAAATTCCTTTTAGAGGATGTAGTATAAGAAGTAAAATTCAAATATTTATGTTAAGATCTATACCTCTTCTCTGAGAGACATCATTTAGATTACTTCTTATTTTATGAAGGATTCACCTCAAGTAAATAATAAAATCTCTAGGATTATTATGATGGGTTTTTATTAAGAATTTATGATCTATAAGTGTAAATTGGTGTTTATATGTTTGGAGAAGTGGTTCTCTTATAAAAATGAGCAGTGGGACACAATTAGAATTTCTTAAAATATTTCAATGATATGTGTTCACTTTCATAGGAAAGTTTCTCTAAATGGATTGGTATTAAAATTTTAGATAATATAAGCTTTAAATATCTTCAAAATAATATTAATTATATATTATTTATGGTCATTATATCCCTATCTCTTGGTTTACCCACCGATAAGCTCGTTTTATCTTAAATTGTGGTAACAATATTTTATTGTTTTTACTATTCATACTAAAAAATATTATGCTGGACTTATTAAGTTAAATTAATTATTATGATTCCAAATATGTAACCTATTTTTATATATTCAATTTCTATAATTTTTTTTGGTTTATTTTTAAATAATTTCACACCTCGCAATGAAAACTTGTTTTAGAAGTATGAATATTTAAACTTAAAAATATATTTACATAAATTATTTAATTATAAAACATATACTAAAATGTTTAAATATATTCATGAATATATAAAATATATATTTTCTAAATACCATTAATAAAATTTATTATTTTAACATATTAATATAAAAAAATTGTGTGCATAAAAACAATGTTTTAAAAAATGTATTTTTATGTCCAAAAAGAACTTACATCAGATTCAACTATAATGATGATTAATATGTAATTAATAATATTATTTATTATTCAATTAAAATTATTAATATTTAATATAAAATTCAAAACATAAAAAGACTATTAGTTTTAAATAAATAATTTTTTTATAAAAATTTCAACTTTTGAATATACTCTTAAAACTAAATATTTTAAGAAAAATCCTTAAAATTATCCCAAAAAATATTAAATAAATTATGATTTCAAAAATGATATTTCTTTAATTAAATAAATTTTATTAAAATTTTTAAAATTAGTTATAATTTTATCATACAAAAAATATGATAAAACAATTTTTGATGAATACACATTTTTGAAGCATAAAATTACTTTACTTAAATTTTAGTACTTTATTATTATAAATTATCCAAAATATTTACATTATTCAAAATATTTACCAATATTTTCCACAAATTGGTTATTATTATATATACCTTATATATTAATTGATATGTTAACAAATTTAATATATTGTGGTTTGTTTAGACACTCATTTGCTTGTAAATAAATCTATCAAATAATTGGTATTTTATTTCCATGGAAATAGATATAAAATATTGAGGTGTAACATTATACCCACATTAAAATGAAAATTTCACTCATAATTCCATCAATATTGAATACAAAATTGGAATATCTTGGCTTGACCACATCCATGGGTTCTTATATAGCATCCTCAAATTTCGGATTCCTCCAAAGAACTTTAACCGGTATTTTAGTCATAATCCTTAGAACTATATTTCTTTATAAGATATTTATACGAGCTATTATTTATATGAAAACTAATGATCTAGAGGTAAAACATATATTTTCAGTATATGTGAAGAATCATGTATGTACCACTATAATACAGATATATAAAACACAGTACAAACTTGAGAGAGGATTTGTGGGAGTGCCAAGAGAAAATTGGTAGTCCCTAATTGATTAAGAATCTTGAACGTGCTAGTATACCTAGAGCACAATTTCACTTCTTAAAGAATATCATAACATTTTCCCATGAAAAAATTTATAGGAAATGTTTTTACCAACATTGAATTTTAGATCAGACTGATGATTCTCATCATTACTCATTTTTTGAATTTGAACTACCATTATGTGTTTTTGAATAGATATAACATTCTATTAAATTTCCTTTGAAATCTTTGTAATTAATAGATATGTTTCTCTGAATTAATCTCAATATATCATATTTTAACACTTATTTCAATAGGGTGATTCATAAAGAGCCATATAAATGCTCAAGTGAAAGAAAATATTTTAATAAAACACAATTAGAGGAAGGTTTTGATCTCAACCAACTTTGAAATCTAGGAAAATTATATCATGATATTTACCATTGGTTTAATGGTCCTTTCAGATAGAACATCTATGTTAGAATGGAATGTATTTTTTAAATACAAATCAATATCTATAAATTACAAAATACTACTCTAGAACTTTGATGTAAACCTTGGATCCCAATTAGATACTATAGAACATGGAACCCCATGGAACCCCATGTAACCTTATAAATCCATTATATTATATCCTATAAAGTAGAAAAAAAGGAGAATTTTATATGATAGAAATTATGTGTACTGACTTCTTAAAGATATTAAAACAATCTAAATAGGATAATGGCCTTGACATGTTTTTAGGAGTCCAATTAAAAAACCCATGTAAAATTTTTACCATTTCAATTATGATATGTGTAATAGATGTAACATCCCCATAGACTTATATCTAATAAACATAAATTAATGATAGACAACAAACTGAGACAAATACTCTGAAATATTTGTCTTCATTTTTCTCCACCAAAAATACACTTTCAAATCTCTATATATATTTATACTTCTGGGATGAATAAATAATGATGAGATATGAGATTATTCCAATATAAACATCATTAGGTTTGATATTTATACGATGCCTAAATAGTTCATAAATTTAATCATTCCAAAAAATTAAATTTAGTACTCAGGAACATTTATCCCCTTCATTTGTGGATCCATATACTCTTTTTAGACCTCAACAATCTTTACATGCATAGATGGTCGATCACTCAATAGTTAAAGATAATATTTATCCCTTCATAAAATACTTGAAAACTCGGCCTTTAAAAATCCTAAAATTTTATATCTTTTATGATCCTCATAATAGATAAACTAGCATGATCCATTTGAATCAAATCATTAGACACATTTCCCTTTTCCCAATGTGGTAAGGTATTGAGTAGTCATAATATTTAATTAACTCCCACCATATCCTTTGGTTCATATTCAACCCTTTAAAGGTTAATATATACATAAAAATATAATTATTATTATATATGTAACACCTTTATCTATAATAATAATTCATCCATAACTTTTTAGAAAAAAAATTTCATTACTAACTCCAAATCATGAGTCCGATGCTTTTTCTTATGAACCCTAATTTGTAATATGGAATTAGGTATCAATATATCATTATACATAATACCACCTATAATATCTTTTTATATTCCTTACTATAAATAAAATACACATATCCAATATATGGTAGTGTGAGATAAGAATCACTAACTAAAATTATGCTAAATTTGTTGAAATTCACTCCCCATTCATTATTCCAAAGGATGTAAATTCACATATGTGTTAACATGGTTATTAGATTATATAACCTTCATAAATATTTCCAAATGTACATATAATATACATAAAATCCAAGAAAACTATGTATCGCATTCCTAGTGGATGGTCTAGGATAATGATCCATAACATGAATATTTAATGGTCCTATTGATTCCCACATTATTGAGAATATATGACACTAAAATGATACATTATATAGACAAAATTAAATTATGGTGAATATTTCATATTTTTTTTTAAATATCGTCTTCAGTAAAATCATCAAGTGATCTTTAATCTCTTCCTTTCTCATATAATATATATGAATATCATGTACAAAGACTACCAGGAAATAATCAAGTTGATCTCTAAAGACTCTATTTGTTAAATCCATGAATATAGTGGAGGAATTTGTATGGAAACATGTAAAGAATTCAAATTGATAATGTTTATTACACGATTGAAATTATATCTTCATTATGTCTTCAAATTTATCACTCAATTGGTTGTGAATCAATCAAAGAAAAATTTAAGAAAACAATATTATTCTACTCTTAATAGATCAAATAAATAATAATTACATGGAATACAATACATATAATTAACCATGATCTGGTTAAGTTCTCAATAGTCAATGGAGAGGTGCATTGATGCATATTTTTTCTTAACAAAATGTATTAAAGATACCCTTTGTGATGAAATTGGTTAATTTAATCCCATATTAATATTCTTATGGTGTTTATTCTTCAATTATTGCAACTTAATAAAGTCTATTTTATATAGAATATTTTAAATAGGTGTAGAACTGTCAATGAATTCTACAAAAAATAATAATTCTTGATTATGAAGAAAACTATATTACTCATCCGAATGGAAATTAATAAAATCATATACAATAGAAATATCTTCGATGTTGAGTTTCTCCCAAGATATCCAAGATAAATCTTATATTTTACTAAGAATAAATACACATGTAATGAATATAATTTTCAATTAAAATCTCAAATTTATCATCGCAATGATATACACTCATTTTTTTGGTTAGGAATATAAAATAGTACATCTGTTCATGGGTTATTGATATGATATTTTTATAAATAATGTATTGTATTGGATTTTATGTGTATTATTTTTAAATATTATAATGAATTATTTCAAGAAAAGATCAATCAACGACGTGATGTTCCGAGGCCTGCAGATCCTAGAATAAATGTTTGAAAATAAATTAACTTGTAAATAGTGCATGCAAGTGGTTTTGCTAAAGAAGTGGAATAATTTTTAAAAGGGTGCCCAGATCAAAAATCTGAGTGTATCATTGTGTTCGGAGCAGCTACTTTGCCTTAGGCATGGCCTAACATCGATCAGTGTGAGTCAACTACAAGAGTTAGTTTTTAGAAATTTTAATGAATATAAAATAAATTAATAATTTATTTTATTTAAAATTTTTACTTTGTGCTTAGTGACCTAATCCTCCAGTATATGTACATGATTCTGGAATGTTCATAGAGTTAACAACATAAGCCTACATATTGATGATTTTCCATTGATGTTTTGGAGGAGATCCCTTTGGTGAATGATGACGACGTGATCGATCGACGCTTCCCGGATTCAACGAACCATGACAAAGAACGCGACCCAATGATCGTTCTTCAACTAGATCGAGGTAAGATATTGTTATTTTAATTTAGTTCTTCCTCGTTCTTCAATTAATCGATGAACATAGATCAACCCATGAACAATTTGATCCACAGATCATAGGTTCTTGTGAGAGGGTTTTTATTTGGATGATTTTGGGGATTAATCCACGATGCTAAAAATCCATGTTTTGATTCCTTCTATTCAAAAACATCTAATAGGATTATATTAACGCCATGATAAATGACAGGGAGGTTCTTTCTTCTTTTGTTATTGGATTTTCTTCCTCTCTCTCCACTGCATTCTTTGTGTTCTTCATGGGGCGATGAACAACAAATCGGTGTGCGTCCATTTCACATCGCAACAATCCCTAATTAAGGATTAGACATCTAAACAACTGAGAAGAGGTGTGATAGTGATGGAGGAATATTATTCGACCCAGTTTGGGAGAAAACGTTCTTTTCTTGTTGTTCACACGGATGATTGAAACGAGTTTTCGGGGCTGATCGAGTGCCTGAAACCTCCCAAAACATCTATGGAATGGCGTAGAGACCTTTTATATTGAGTATTATAATGATTAGAAGACTGTATCGAGGACCAAAAGAGCCCCATGGTGCGACAATGAAGAATGATGGTTCTGAAAATTTCCAAAGAACACGGCGTGTATCCCGATGAACACAACATGTGGGACCGACTCAGTGGCAGCTAGGGTTCTGTGACACACAAAGATATGACTTGGTGTATTCTATAAAGAACACAGTGTGTGGATCCTTACATGGGACTTGTCATGTATCACAGATAATACACGGACATGAGAGGGAGTACATGACCATGTATTCCTCCACAGTGTCAAACAAGGCCGACAACATGGGTTACTCTATGCACTAATTACACGGGTTATAACCCACTTGTTGTAGTTGTGTATGGTAACATGGCCAGCATAAAAGGAGTACTCCCCGGATAGAAGAAAACAACTATTCACTCCATTACATGTCGTGTATATCTTCTTCTACATGATAAGCTTTGAGACCCAGCCTATTGTACACAGGGAGTACTCAATGTCATAAGAAAAGGTGTGTGACCTTTCTACACGCTCGTCACTTTTTAGTACAAGGATTGATCTTCTTGTCCACTGTATCTTGGAAATGTTTTGTTTGGGTTAGTTCCCCTTTTACTCGTTCCCCAGGAGGTCAGTTATCATTTCCTTATTTAGGAATATGATATCTTCACCATGACTTTCGGATATAGAGTAAGGTATCCCTCCGGTAGGCCTAAAGCGAGATCCTTTATCCATTCTTGACCCAAGGTAGAGTCCGGTATTACTATTGGAAAATAAACTATTATCGGCAGCTTTTTTTCATATAGCGGTAGTTTAAACCGCCTCTATATGATTTTGTGGTAGTTTTAGGAAACCGATGGTAAATTGTGCATTCGAGAACTATTAGTGGAAGTTATATCTATTTCACAGTGGTTTTAATTAATCGACGTAGTTTCCTCATTTCGTGGTGGTTTGGGGCTTTTTAGCGGTAGTTTTACAGTAGGTGGATCTCTTTTATTTGTGGTGGTTATAACCGCTACAAATGAAAATCACCCCCTCGCCGAAAAAGTTCCACTAAAATAATAAAAACAACCATGAAATACATGCGGATGGTGGGACAGTGTAGCTACGGTTTTAACCGCCACTACAAGAAAAATATCAATATTTAGCGGTGGTTTAAACGGCCGATAAAAGCTGTTTCAGGAAAAAAAAATAGAAACTCTGCATCCCCTGCACTAATGCCCTGAAAAACAAACCATTCCAAAAATACGAATAGTCTAACAGAATACATATTAGTCAATATGAAAAGAGTTGCTTAACTATGCACAATCCAATGCATCTTTTAGTAAAATAATGCAGATAAACATATCACATGTCCATTAGACCTTTAAATAAAAATATAAACAAGCATGTCTGTCATATTTTATGAAAACAATGTCAATCCTAGGTTTAGCCTATTTCATCCATACTAGTTCCAACCCTGACATAACAATTCATATCAACATACATCCCACTTCTAATATATGATGAATTGTGTATGATATTCATAATATATGGTCATTCTCTCTAATCATTATTCTTATCTTATTCATTAATATTATTATCAATTGAAATCTCTTGTGTTCACCCTTAATGAGCATCTAATTTGTCACATTCTTTTGTTCCCCTAACCACTTCGTTATAAATAACTACTACCCAACCTATTAATTAGCAAGACATGATCAATCAATTACACATTCACAAAAAAATTTCATTTTTTTTAAAATGAATTCTTTGAAAATCAGTGCATACACGAATAGATTTATAATCTATAAAAGTGAGTACTAGTAATATATAGTGAAAAAACAGTTCATACAGTAGTCATGTCATAATTATGTTCTATAAAAGTGAAAAATAGTAATATATACTAGAAAATAATCACATATATGAAAATGTATATTGGATAAAATAAAAATAGTAATATATATAGAGAATAAAAAGAGATTACATATATAAGAAGAATGAACACCCTTGAGTAATATAAATAACAAATTCAGAAAGATAAACTACAAACATAAACTCTTGTATGCACTTATGTTATGAAGTTAATTTTGTGTGATTGTATCATAATTAATTATTCATCATTATCTTTCTTCTACCTCTCTTATGAGAACATAGGAAATAAATTTTTTGGTAACTCTAAAATAAGGATTCCCATGATCGGGTTTAGATTCAATGAGCCTTGTTGGCATGTAAATTTTTCCAATGCCTTCATTATTCTCCTGATATAATCCAGTAATTCGTTTTATCATCACACCCAACCCATGATGCTAGAGTCCATATCATCTTTCTTGTCCATCCAATTCACCCTTGTGAATAAAAAATCCAACCTTTAGTGATGTGAATGACACCCTTTGGAGATAACAATCAATGTAAGCATAGTAGGGGAACAACCATTCCATCCCAAGAATGATTTCAAAACTATAATCTCAAGTAAAATGAGGTCCCATATGAGGTGACGCCCACTTATATCAAGGTCCACTCCCTACACTAACACAAATTCTCTAATCAAATCCCCAACAATGTTTTGAGTGTCATCACTTCATAGGAAAACTGAATGTCGAGCGCAAGGATCTCCACAACATGCACAAATATTCTGGAATGAGAAGAACCTATATCAAAAAAATCAGATACTAAAGTGGAAGCTACCAAAATAGTACCTCTCACTATAGAAGGTCCAACACTCTATTCCTCAAATATTGGTCTCACATTATGAAATTATACTGATCTGTGGCCCTAATATATAGCCTAGATACCTTGAGCAGGTCCTCTATTCTAGTGAAGTAAGTCTTGTGTCTGAATGCTTTGACCATATCCACCGCTTTGGACTAATTGATTGGCCAAACAATATCTCCCTTCCTAACATGAAGCTGATTTCCCCACACTTAAATGTGGAATTATTACAGACACTCATTCACTGTATTATATTGGATAAGATCTACAAATATCATGTAGACGGCTCATCCTAATGCAATCTGGACACTCAACATGATTACTATCACAAATTCTCCCCATGTATCCTTGCCTCCCACACCAATGATAGAAAAAATAATTACCAACACCAATGATCTAGAAATTATTCCCTTAATGATAGATCACAAAGTTTCACTTCCTTCCACCAAATACATTTACATTGGTTCAAAAAACTAAACTACCCTGCTTTATGCCCAATCCATTCCTCGAGTTATGTTATGTAATAAGAACTTGATTTATTTTTGATACGGTGGACAACCAAACTACATTCACCTTTGATCAAAAAACATGATTGTGCCTGAATGCAAATCTTGTCACCCTAGATGGATCATCCGTAAGACAAATATGAACAAAACCTAAAATCTTTTAAAGTGATTCAAACACTCCATAACAAACATAGGACCATACTATAAATGCATAAAATCATTGTCCCTTTCAGTCCTAAAATTATATGAAAAAAATACTCATAAAAATGAATCATAAAAAATGAATCATCACAATAAAGAATCAACATATATGGTGCATACCACTCTTGAGAAATCAATAAAAGAAAGGAAACATTAGAAGTCAATAAAATGCATAAAAGGAAAATTTGTGCTACACATGATATATATACAAACCAACTATTCCCATATTTTTCCAACACATAAAAAATATAACTACTCCTAGTATGATGATGAACACGTATCATCACCCTCTCCACCTTCATATCCACTACCTGTTGTCACTTGTAAGAACATTATATTAAAAATAAAATATTGTTGCATATTTATATTTAAACATAAAACCAATAAAACTTTTAAAACTAAATGATTTTTTTTTATTTAACTGCTTACCACTAGTCGATGCACTACCACCGGGGGAATATCTGCTTATCTGCTGATATATATCAGTCATCACTTTCTAAAAAGTGGAAATCTAAGCTCCCTGGTGTTGAACTATGGTTCATAGAGAAGCAATCTCCCTCTGAGTATATTTGGGTAGGGACTGACTATAATCAGGAGTAGATCCAGTTGGAATCCTTGGGGTCCTACCAAATACCTCAGATGGTACAAGTCTAAAACTCATCTCACACACTCTACCAGGATGCTCCTTCCCAAAGACAGGACGACCCAGTATTGGCATCCCATAGTTCTTTAATTTTTACCTATAAATCAAATATTAATATATATTAATATATTAAAAACTGATAATTAGTTATTATAATAAAAAATTTACTTTATACCCCAACTTCTTTTGTAGGCTCATAAACAAAACTTCCATATGATTTTTTTTGAACATCCAACCACACTACAGTTCGGGATGCCTCGTGCCCTAAACTCTGTGACTTCATTGAGAAATTATAAATCAATAATTTAATATATTAAATAGATAATATTGTCTTATAAATATTTAAACTAATGAAAAGATTACCAGAGTCGTTTGAAATCTAGAAAATCTTTTGGACCCCACAGTGTGAGGGATGAATTTCTTAGCCCGATTTGATGCATTCTATCTTGAGAGATCCTGAAATAAATAAAATGGATTTTAAAATAAATGTATTCAATGTCATATCCTCTTCATATACATGTATAAATGTAAAATGGGGATAATAAAATATTATATATTTCAATACAATCCGCTTCTCATCACGATGTTTGTCAAAAAAAACTTTCTACTGTTTTTTTAGTACCCCACTGGGTAGCTTCTCATATATTTATTTCATGATCAATGGAGTATTGTTCAAATCACACCACAATATCCACTTTAATTCTTTCCAATTATTACTAATAATTTTCAACATCCACTTTCATGTTATCACATCATCAACTCTAAAGTGGAAGATCATCTGTATACAGAAATTCATTTTAAACATATTAGTAACAAGACATTACATTAAACTATAATGTCTTAAAATTTACTTTATTTGGGAATCAAAAACATTATTTTTTCTACTTACAGGAATATGTCTCCAATCATCATAAGAAATAGGTATTCAAATGGTCTTTGCTATGAGTTGGCCAAGAATCTGGCCATGTAACCCCACGAAGTCATCAGTAAGGACCCAAAAGGAATCAAATATCACGAATATGTTCTCACCATTCATATTCCAAACATCAAAACTTTTTTTGTTTTTATCCATGGTTGAATTTGTTTCATCATAAATGAGATAACAATTAGTATAAACACAATGCTGTAAATTTATTTATACAAAAATTTGTACCTAAAACAGTGACCCTTTAGTATGCCTGTGATGAACTGGAAGGGGTGTGATGCCGCCCAACTGGTGAGGCTCGTGAAGGGAGAGTAAACAACTCATCCTCTATTGGGACACCACAGAGGGTGTGAGATATGGTTCTATGGGAGAGGGTACGGGGGTGTAGGCACCTGGTGGCTTAGATATCGTGGGGAGGGACACAGATGGATCACCATCTGTCGTAGTAGTAGATGAAATAGTGTACCACTTCCTCCTTGGAATTCCTATCATTTAATCAAATAAAATTAAGTTCAAAATATATATTTCAAACAAATTTATTTAGAAAAAAATTTAAAAATCATAATGGATGCCCAGTACTAACAAAAAAAATATATATAACAATGATTATGAATGACTGTACAAATGAAATAATTGGTTTCTGAATAAATAAATAATTGTACATACAATCATTTTCCCTTTAAATAATGTCAGTTTTCTACTCCATTACATCATCAACTTCATTCATCCTTTCTAGACTAATATTTTCAATATCATGATGGAAAAATAATTTTGCTTCTTTTTGTTGATGAGATTCAACTTCAGAGGTCATATCTTCCACTTCATCACCCATATCATACAAATCTCTTTGTATTAGATGAGCAAGTACACTCCACCCTTCATCCACAACATCATTCACATAATATACCATTTTTTCTTGCGATGATAAGATATATGGATCATGCATTTAATGATCACCAACATCCATCAAGTGAGAGAAGTTCACAGATGTAAATTACAAGGAATCTATTTTAACACCTCTGATAATATTGACATAATAGCATTTCAATTAAACAATAGAAAATTTCCTGTGGTGGTTTAATTAAATAATATCATGTATCTTAAAATAGTATCCCACATCATAAAATGTAAATATACCACTATTCTATGTTTTCAAACCCACTTCTCAATCGACTGTATGAAATCTAATACCATTCACATAGTAAGAGTCAGACTTTGTAACTTGTTTTATAGGACCTCTAGCATGGAAAATCCAATATTATGACAACTCTCTTGATTATCAATATTCATGATCTAAAAAAATAAATATAATTCAATATATTTATAAAATATATGTTTCAAACTAATATTCATATTTATTGTAATATGTATGAACTTACACGTCATAAAAACCATTCTACAAGCACTTTATTTATAGCATTCATTATATCTTTCTCATTTAGAGTTCGGGATCTCATTCGTCTCTTTGTTTGTATCCTCAACTCTTCAATAAATGGATCTGCAGTTTCACTATTCATCAACACATATCTATGTGCTTGTAATAATTCTAATTCTGTCAGTGTCACATTTGAGTTCATCCCATCTAATCAGCCAATAGCAGGGAATATTTTATATTTATAATGTATATGTGATTGATTTGATGAGTAGTCAGCTCTTCCAACTTGATAAAGTATTGTCTCAATATCATCCAAGTATCTAGAAAAAAAATGTAATACACTCTTCAGCAAAATATCCTTCCACAATAGAGCCTTATGGTTGAGCATTATTTCTCATGTATGCTTTCAAATTCCTAAGATAACTGTGAAATACAATAATCAAAATTATAAATTTATTTAAATGGAAAAAAAATTACTTAATTGAAAAACATATAAATAAAATACCTCTCAATTGGATACATCTATCATTAATGGACGAGGCCTCCTAATTTAGCTTCCTAAACCAAATACACAGTTAAATGCATCATGACAGTAAAAAACGATGGAGGAAATATCATCTCCATTGCACAAAATCTCAATACAAACCTCTCTTGGAGGTTGTCAAGATGAAATGGATATAAGGATTTATCACATAATTTCCAAAAACAATGTGCAGAATTGGAGTATAATAGCAGTAACATTATCAGGTAATAATGTACGCAATGCCAATGGTAGTAACTGTTATAACAAAACATGTGAATCATGAATTTTCAATCCATGTAAATTATGATTCTTCAAGTCAACACACCGTGATATGTTACTCAAACACCCATCAGATACCTTAAATTTTTTTAAAATTTGAAGGAATGTATCATTATCCCTATTTTTCATTGTAAGAATTGCTGGAGCATACTTTTCATTCTCATCTGGCCAAAGATCATGTTTTATATTCATTACATGTTAGTCTTTGCGAGCATTGAGATGATCCTTCGACTTTCCAAGCTCATTAAGTAATGTGAAAATCAAATTGTCATAGAAATTATTCTCAACATGCATCACATCAGGATTATGATGCAATAAATTAAATTCCCAATACAGAATATTAAAGATTATACATTTTATCTTCCATTGTTGCGTTCTGATTTCACTTGACAATGTACTTCGGACCCGTTTTCCACTATCATTCAAATGATGAACCTTCCCAAATTCTGTTTCAACATTTTCAAGTTTTGTCAATATTTCAAAACTAGTTAACAACTTTAGAGGTGGTCTATGATCAATGAAACCATTAAATTTTGATCTGTTTAGAAGAAATCTATGTGATTCATCAAGAAATCTTCGATGGCACAAGAAGTACCATTTTCTACTATGAGGTAGCAGTTCGGGCTCAAAATCAATGTTACAAATGGGGAAATCCAAACCTGTGTATGTGTTCCTACCAAATAAATTCCCAAGCCTAGGGAAGTCACTAATTTTCCACATTAATGTAGAATGCATTTTAAACTTTGTTTTATAAGAATCATCAAATGTCTCAACATCGTTGCTCCATAAATCTTACAATTCGTCAATCAAAGGTTGTCAGTGTTCATCAATATCATTTCTAGGCATTTTTTTTCAATGAATAATCATCGAAATGTAAAAAGATGTTTGTTGCATACAAATCCACAGAGGCAGATTGTAATGGATTAAAACAACTGCCCAAATGCTATAACTGGTACTCAATTTCCCAAATGGGTTGAATCCATTGACAGCCAATCCAAATCAAACATTCATAGGATCATCTAAAAAATCTGGATGTAATGAATCAAATGCCTTCCACGATTGTGAATATAGTGGATGTCTCATTTACCCATCATTGTTATTATCTATAGAATGTCACTTCATGTGTTCAGAGGTTTTCGATGACATGAATAATCTTTTCAAATCAGGATTCAAAAGAAGGTAACACAAAACCTTTGCAGGTGTGTTCCTTTTATACTTCTCTATGAAATAATGTTGATTCGGACTTCCAACATCACCCTTTTACTGCCATATAGAAGAAGAACTTTTTTTCCAATTCTATCTACATGAATCATCTCCCCAATAAAGCATACAATCATTGGAAATTTCATGTATTTTTATATAATTCAGACCAAGCCTGTTGACAACTTTTTTCATATCATAAAAAGACTCAGGGATTTTTGCTTCAGGAAATACATCACAAATCCATTCCAATATCCTAGAAATTTCCTTATTTGTAATTCCATATAGACATTTGATATGGTACAAATTCAGTAGAAACGAAAGCTTTGAATATTTCAAAAACCCACTATACAGCTCTTGATATTCATCATCAACTAAATCATGAAACTCATTTTCCTTAGTGAAGTATTCTCTTACATTAGGCTACACAAAATCAAGAAGAGGATCCAATGATATGTTACAATATTAATCTGGTTATGCTGTAGTCTCAAAAACATCACATGTATTGTTGCTATTTGTAACACCCTCATCTAGTTGTTATGATATGTTTTCATGTGGTTGGTGGTCACTTGCAGGGCCGAATCCATAATTTAAAATGTTTTTTCATTTCATTTTCCATTTTCGATGATGTTGGGAGGTCATTTTGGGGATTGAAATCAGTTCACAACCTTTCTGTAATGTTTGATTCTCTATTCCAAATCCAACAAAAATATTGACCATGTAATTACTTCAATATTAAATTTTTATAAACTTTATCTCTCTTCAACCTTCTTCTAAATTTACATTTAGGACATGGACATCTTATTCTCCCTTTAACGGATCGATTAAAAGTTGAAAAATCTTAAAACTCATTCAAACCCTTAATATACAGAGGTGTGTTCCTAATTAATGTGATCCATCTTTTATCCATGTATATCACAATGTTCCAACACAATATTAAAAGAAATTAAAACACATAACTATTACTAAATAGGGAAATAGATTCATATATACAAGGTGACTAAATATATAAATATGACATATAAGGTTTTCCTATATCAAAACATATGATATATCACCCACTAGAGGTGTCATCTAAATTAGTACCACCACAAATGATTAAAATTAAATTGGGAGATTAGGGTGAGTGATCAATGTCCAACCACATTACACAACATAAGAAAGTTGGAGGTTCCCCTCTCCCATTAAATTAAATAATTATAACCATTTTTTGATGTGGCCCAATATTAAGGGGGATATATGATCCATGGGGTGGATGTGCTAATAACAAGACAATATCTCTCGTATTTAACAAGATAATAATTATCAATCAGATGACATCATGGATGATAAATTACAGGACCATGAGATATAAATAAACCAATCCATAAACATTTGATATATCATATTCGGAAATAGGATTGAGTTACATTAAAACCATTTCCACATTTTGAATTCAGAGGATAAGTATAGATACATTTGAGTTGTCATATTCAACCATATATGTGAAATTCTTAAAGGACTGTCATACATTCCCTTTTTAAGTGATCCAAAGAGACAAATTGGAATTAACCCAACTAATTATTTTGATGTGGATAAAAGTTAACCGATATTGTGGATTGGATATTTGGTGCTTTTCTACCCTAGTGATAATTTTTCCTTCTACACTTATTTCCACGGCTGGAGTTTCCACCTATACTCATGTGGAAAATGGTGTTCCCTCAACGAATATTCCTTATAATGTACACCTTTTCTAAAATCACGTTATTTTTAATTTCAATGAAATTATAAATAAAAACATGAAAACCATGGAGTGATTCTTATGTCACAGAACTATCTCAAACACACATTATTTGAGAGATTAACTAGATTCCACTTCTAGTACATAGTGAGGAAGGTAAGTAAATTGGGATCTATATTATCTATATGAGATATATCTATGATTAAGATAATCCTATATATTTCTCTTAATACTTGAAATGTATGTAGGTAGAAGTTTTTGTTAAAAATATCCTCAATTCCATCCGAGGTACGGTATTGATCAACCTTAACATAGATGACTCATTCTCACCATTTTTATGATAGTCCTTTGAGTATGCACACTACTATATTTAATTGAGTCCCATCTATAGTTCCAAGAAAATCTAAGATCCTATTTATCCAACCCAGCCATGATTTGGAATCTTTAGATCCCAAGTCACCCTATAATATTGGCAGGATTTTCCATTGAAATTCCAAATGGTTGATCCATATAATGTGTTTCTGCATTCCAATTTTTTCTTTTCCTCTACACAAAAAATATTTCACTATTCTTATTAATAGTTACTAATTTACTTATGGTTCTGGTTGAACCACATTCCTAGTATCACACTCCTGCTAATTTATAGGTATTCGAACCAGTGGTATTTCATTCTATAACTAATGTCGATGTTATTAAAATCATTCCTTTGTCACCACCCAACAGATTAGTTATAGGTTTTACAGTGTGCAGTAATACACAAGAAAGATGAAAATGGAAAATTTACAAATTAAAAACCCATGAAATATCATGTGAATGATGAATTTATGGTGGTAAGTCTCTCTAATAATGTTGATACACAACTCTCATTAGCTAAACCCATTATGATGAGGATAAAACACTCCTAGAAGTGTTTTAAAACACTTTTAATACTTAGAACACCAAGGTAACTTGAATATTAGTATAAAGAGGATATATATACCTTTTTATACCCTATATATCAAGAACTAAAACATCCTATATCCATACCTATCTTCCTAACTAATAGATCTTACCAAACTGATATCATTTTTAATATCACAACCCCAACTGATCACCTTAGATAATATTGGAATTCTACTAACCTATGGTCCATCCCACAAACACTAAAGGTGGAAATTAAAACCTAGGGTTAAGAATATTACTGGGGGATGATTTACCATTAAAATACATACACTTCAATGGAATAACTATAATGGTAAAATATAAATATGATACATGAGAAAAGAAAAACAAAATATAATTATATAAAATAATAATAATAATCAGAGATACAATAATCAATAATATCATCCAATATTTCTATAAGACCAAAGACATAAAAAGGTAGAATAGGGATCCAAACATGGAACTACACTAAGCTAAAAACCCCTTCTATCTCCAATATCCTACCTCAATCACTAATAACTACAAAATAAAGGTGCCCCTCTATAGAATTAAGATGTCTACCCTTTACCTATACCATGTCAAGCTTCATATGCACCAAGATGCATATGCGAGGAGTGAGTATGTACACCCAGTAGATAGTCAACCAAAGACTTTTTACACATGATACTACAATAAAAAAAAGTTATCTCACATTTTATAAAAATAAAAACTGAAGCTAAAACTCCATGAATAAGATACATATAACCATTCAAATCACACACCCATAAAATACACTAAAACATCCACTTTGGGATCTATTTAACTAACCTAGTGTATCCTAAATCTAAGTAGGACCAAATTAATAACCCCAAATCATGATAACAAACCCATCCCCTTAACCCAATTCATCATTTGGTGGTACAATCTATGTTACATATTAAACAGAATTTGTATCCAAATCCAAACCAACACGGTGAATATATATGAATCATGAATGAACACTATCCTCATACTAGACATGTTTATACACACAAAAGGGTTTCATATTTCTATAACCCTATGAACTGAACGCTCTAATAAAACATGAAAAACAATACCTACGAATATGAAAACCACTGATCGAAGGGGAGGGGAGCGGACCTAGGGTAGGAACTCGATGGGGTCGGGGGAGAAGGCGGTGTGGTGGGTGTCGGGGGGGGAGAAGGGGGGTCAGCAGAAATGAGCAAAAAGGTCACTGGCAGCACGAGATGGGAGTAGAGCTAGGGTTGGGGCTCTTCAGGGGAGTAGCATCGCTGGTATCGGGGAAGAGGGTCAGCTCGTGTGTGTGTGGGGGGGGTGTCGCCACTATAAAAAATTAAATGGGTTTAATGGAAGATTTTAATAAACCAACACTAAACCATTTTTCGGAACATTTTTGCGGCAGTTTTGTAAACTTCCACTAAATGACCACCGCTAATGGTGATTTATGTTGCAGTGTATTAGCCTTAATATTCCCACAGGGAACCAATCTTCTACCAAGAAGGTGAATCCATATGAGTTACAGTATCCACCAAGTCCCTGGTAGTGATCCTCATATATATCATGATATTTCCCCACTCAAAAGTCTGTTCTCCCAGAATGAGTATATCTATCTCTTGTGATTTTTTCATGATGGAAAGTACTTCTCAGACGAACGTCATCAATGCAATTAGACTCATGGAGTGAGTTATCCCAGACGAGTGCTTTGTCGAATCTTCAAACAGAATTCCTAGCGGGGGTATGAAGTTGTGTAACTTTTCTCTATACTACATGTCTAGGGTTTGAGTATATCTAGATTTTTGTTACTCTTTCTATACGTTCAGTAGTCATATATTGTTTAGAGTTAACTGTACCTTTCATTTTTTGTATTGATTTGTGCTTTTTGGAGTCCTCTACTGATTATTGTTATACTCAACCCTACACGCGCAATTCCCAAACGTGTTGTGTCTTGTGCAGATGAGCAGCCTTTTGATGGATTCAAGGGTGGACCAGTACAAGACCGAGCTTTCGGAGTTACCTAAAGGCTGAGGTGTTCCTATGTACATAAGTAGCAGTTAGAGTACCTCTTTGTGTTTAAAGATTAGACTTTTTAGTTTTCAAACTCTTGTATTTGGTGGGATTGTATTCTAGCCCAGTTTTAATTCAGTACTCTACATTTCATTGTACATTTTTAGTTAGGATTTGTTGTATTCATGCATTTTATTTCTTAGTGTTTTTTTATATTTCATCATTTTGGGGAATAGAGATGTGTGCATGTGTACATGTACATAAGCAATGCCTCCCATGTAAGTAATATTCCTACACTGTGCTATTCATCATCCCATGTCCTATTAGAGGCAGGCTTGGGGAGTCGCAGTACAGGCCCCACTAGGACAAGTCATGACATAGTGGTGTAAGATGGTGGTCAGTTTTACCTTATAACCTTGAGTCTCTGAGATTAGATTGGGCAAACATTGTTAAGTGTTTCAAGAATTGATTTCAAGGTAGAGACTCCAGTGTTTGTGTAGGTAGCCGACATATCCATACAACAGGACTTTGATAACTGGCTTCTCGACTCGGTAAATGAATAAACTACTTGAGGGGAAATATGATATTGTTACATGCATCATATATGAATGGGTTGTGTTTTCCATGCCCTTTGTGCGATCTATCTAGATAAACTCTTTGGCCATGGTACATCTTGTTCCTTAAAGGATGTCTCCACGATGCATACCCACTAGGATTCAATAGTGGGTTCACAAGGATGACCCCCTCAGTGATGAGGCTATGATACAGGGACTAGTTTCCCAGGAGTTGCCTCTAGTTGCATCACACGTCATACCACAACTAGTATATCAGCTCGTGGTACCTACAGTACCGACCAATGAGGGGTGTAGGCTGACCGCTCTCCATGAGTTCCAGAGATAGAGGCCCCTTAGGTTTTGAGGTGAGCCTGACCCTTAGGCACCTAAATACTGGAATGAGGTGATGACCACGGGTTTTCATCTTTTGAGGACACCAGTAGACTTGATGGTGATCCTAGGAGAAAGCCTTATTTAGGGATTAGTAGGATGATGGTGGAGTCTAACCACCCAGACTCATGACAAGACAACACTTTCATGGATAGAGTTTGAGAGATTCTTTAGAGAGGAGTTCTCTCCAATTACGTTGAGTGCATATCCAAGTGCTTCTTCAGCTCCAGCAGTGCAATTTAATAGTGGTGGTTTATTCATAGATGTTCACCAACATCACCAGATACTCGATGGATATGGTCATGGATAAGTACTTCAGAGATCATAACTTCGAGTGAGGTCTACAATTGGACATTTGATCTACTGTAATGCCTCTGTTGATTCCAACTTATAAATGAGTGATTGAGCGAACCTTGGTGATCGAGAGCTTCTTGGTGGATAAGAGGTAGCTGACGTCATTTAGTAGCAGGAAGACAGGTTCAGAGACCTCAATAGCAAGGAACTGATGTCAGACAGAGGGATCGGGATGAGGGATACATCACAGGAGGACCCTGGATAGGGGTTTGGCAGTTCAGTGCTCTCAGGATGGATCAATACAACCTAGGGAGAGATAATGCTACTCATGTGACGGTTGTGGACATCTCGCTAGAGATTTTCAGACCCATTGAGTGGTAGAAAGGGAGGCAGTGGATGGACCAATGAGGCAGAGGCCAAGTGTAGAACAGATAGTCCCACCAGGCTATGGATGTGGCATAGGCGTTGGGAGATCTGGGGTGGTGGAAGATGCTTCGATCTACTTCCACCACTACCCCCATGAGGTCCGCACCAGGCTTAGGGATCAGGGGGATAGGGTCATGGACACCTACATACAGTTTAGGTGTACGGCCAAGGGAATCCATGGATGATACGAGGTACGATCTATGTCTTCTATACCTAAGTTTAAGTACTTATAGACACAGGTTTTATTCATTACTTCCTCGTCAAATGTCTTGTGTGAAACCATGAGATTTAGGTAGAGTTTTTGACTCGATCCTTACGCAAGGAGACTCCTATGGGAGGAAACTTGATACTCACGTACCTTTTCAGACAGTCTGATCTTACCCTTGGAGGTGAGAGATTTAGGTGTAACCTCTTGGTGGCAGTGTTGAGTCCTTACGACATTATTCTCTGTATAGATTTCTTATCCTTAGTCCATGCCTAGATTGGATGCATTAGGTGAATAGTGTGGTGTGTCCATAGTGATGGGACAATGTTTTCCTTTGTCGGTGAAAGGGAGACTTAAGAAACAGAGAATGTGACCATGTGTATGAAGGTACAACCAATCACTCATGAGTTATCTATCCTTATCCTCAGAGTAGTAGATGATGTGAGCTTCTAGTTTGCAGCAGTAGTGGAAGAGTATGGGGAGGTCTATCTTGAAGATGTTCCGGGACAACCTCCCTATCGGGAAATCAACTTTTTCATCGACATACTCCCTGGAATGACACTAATTTACTCATCAACATATTGGATGGATTTTGTATAGCTTCGTGATCTGAGGGTGTTGTGGGAGGATATGAAAAGAAAGGGTTTCATAAGACCTAGGGTTTCACCCTAGGTGGACCCATTGTTTTTTTTCAAAAAATTCGAATGGTATATCGAGGTTGTGGGTGGATTTTTTATGCTTGAACTAGGTAACAGTGAACAAAAAGTATCCACTATTAGGGATTAACAAACTCTTCAAATAGCTGAGATGGGATAAGTGGTTCTCGAATGTTGAACTTCGGTCAGGTTACCACTAGTTAGTAGTATGAGATGAGGATATACCGAAGATAGATTTCTGATGACGCTACTATCACTATGAGTTCTTGGTGATTCCTTCTAGAATGATTAATTCCACTAGAATGTTTATAGAATAGATGAACCAGATCTTCCTGTCATACATAGACCAGATCATAGTGGTCTTCATTGATGAAATCCTTATGTACTCGACATTAGAGGAGGAGAACGTGAGACACCTATGAATGGTTTTGGATGTACTCATAGATCACCAACTTTATGGGAATCTCTCAAAGTTCCAGTTCTTGATTTTGGTAGGTCCACTTTCCGAGAAATGTTATTTCAGTAGATGGAGTAGTTGTGGACCCTTCCATGGTGGAGGTAGTGTTATCATGGGAGCCACCTCAAAGTCTGACGGAGGTTCAGAGCTTCCTTGGGTTGGCAAGATAATACTGGAGATTAACTATTGATTTATGCTAAATATTAGCACCAATGATATCCTTGATAATGAAGGGGAAATACTTTATATGGATGGATAAGTGTCAGTAGGATTTCAAGTAGTTGAGGTAGAGTTTGATGAGTTCCCCGATCTTGACATTACCAGAGGAGGGTGTCGAGTACGTTGTTTTCTACGATGCATCGGGGACCAGGCTTGGTGGGGTCTTGATTCATAGTCATGTAGTGATGGATTATGTCTCATTCCATCTTTGGCCATATAAGAATAACTACACAACCCATGATATTGAGTTGGCACCGGTAGTATGCACGTTGAAGATGTGACACCACCACCTTATGGGTGAGAAGTTCATCATCTACTCAGAGCACAAGATCCTCAAGTACATACTCTCATAAAAGATTCTGAAACTGTGATAGAGGAATTAGCTAGAGTACCTCCAAGACTATGATTTCAAAATCATCTATACTTCTGGGAAGGGAAACACAGTGGTGGATGCTCTTAGCAGAATGTCGAGCTTACAGCTATTGAGCCAGGAAATAGAGTAGTTAGCCAAGTTGCAGTTATCCTTCGTGGATAGAGGGGATGCAGCTTATCTTCAGTTGATTGCTGTCACCCCTCCAATCTAACAGTGAGTTAGGGAGGCACCACTTGGGGATGTATACTGTGAGGCTTTACGTGCTCAGTTATCCATAGGACATGCTACGGATGGATATTCACAAGGTGGGGAGCACATAGTTCTTTTCATAGGATGCACCGTTGTACCAGTGGCGTTGCAGGGGGAGGTATTGAGGGATCATCATACATACCCATTAATTTTACATGTCGTAGTCGAAAAGATGTACTGGGATATCTAATGATTTTTCTGGTGGTCAGGTATGAAGAAGGCAGTAGCAGAGTTCATTCTGGATGCCTTATGTGTCAGCATGTGAAGGCTGAGCACCAGGTTCCAGCAGGATTAGCTCAACCATGGATGTTCCAGAATGAAAGTGGGATAGAATATCGATGGACTTCGTGAAGGTCTTACCATGGTCATCAAAGGGGAATGATTCAATCTGGGTGATCATTGATAGACTCACCATGTTGTACCTCTTTTAAGATATCAAAGAGAAGAGTTCCGTAGAGATATTGGAAGGCCTCTATATGTAGCAGATAGTACGGATTCTTGGTATCCCTTTTACGATAGTCTAATATCACGATTACCACTTCACATCTCGGTCATGTAAGGGATTTTAGGAGGATTTTTTGAAATTATCTTAGCTAGAGCACGACGTTCCATCCCCAGACTGATGGTTAGACGGAGAGGACCATCCAGGATCTGGAGGATATGTTGTGGGCATGTATCTTATACTTTGGTCAAAGTTGGGAGGACCACCTACCACTAGTGGAGTTTTCATACAATAATAACTACCACTACAACATTGGTAAGGCACCGTTTGATGCTTTATATGAGAGAACTTGTCAGTCAATTCTTTTCTAGACCGACCCCGAAGAGTCCACACTAATGGGTCCAGATTTGGTGTGAGCAACCATTATAAAGATAGAGATCATTCGGGATTGGATGAATACTGCACAGAGCCAGTATAAGTCTTATGCTGATAGACGACGGAGACCTATGGAGTTTAAGGAAGGGGGAAATTTCCTTTTTAGGGTCTCACCTCGACAGGGGTAGAAGAGATTTGGTCGGAGCAGTAATCTATCTCTAATGTTTTTCGACCCTTTTTAGATACTATGCAGTGTTGGAGAAGTGGAATACCGCCTAGCTCTACTTCACCAATTGCATCGGTTACATGATGTCTTCCAAGTGTCAGAGATAAGGATGTATGTTCTTGATGCATCACACATCATTGAATGGGGTGATATAGACATCAAGGATTGAGTGACCATTTCTGAGTAACCAGTGGAGATCGAGGATCGGTGGGATTGGCACCTTCATGGGAGACGGATTCCCTTAGTGCACGTTCGGTGGCAGCATGAGACTATTTAGGAGAGCATGTGAGAGTGGGGGGATTAGATCTATTCCCAGTACCCACATAATTTTGAGTGCCCTTGTTTATGATTTTTAGGGATGCAAAGCCAAAAGGTGGGGAGAATGTAATGCCTCAGATTTTCCATGTAATATTTTTAAATACTAAATGGAATTATTTTGAGACTATACCTCTGGATAGTGTGTGGTTCCAAGGCCCAGAGTTCCCATAATAAATGTTTGAAAATAAATTAATATTTAAAATAGTGCATGCGATCTGTTTTCCTAAAGAAGTGGAATAACTTTTAAATGGGACCCTGGATCAAAAATTACGAGGGCATCATTCTGTTTAGAGCGGTGACTTTTCCTTAAGCAGGGCCTAACATCGACTGACACAGGTCAGCTACATGAGTCAGTTTTTGGACATTTTAATGAAAATAAAATAAATTAATAATTTATTTTATTTAAAATGGTTCTTTTTTTCACAGTGACCTAATCCTTCCATATATTTACATTCTTATGGAATTTAGGTAGGGTTATTTGCATAACCCTATAAATTGAGGATTTTCCATTGTTGTTTTGGAGGAGAACCTATTGGAATACAACGATGACGTGATCGATCGACACTTCCTGGATTCGATAAACCTTTCCAATGAATGCAACATAGCGATCATTCATCTACAGGATCGAGGCAGGGGTTTTTTATTTTTATTTCGTTCTTCTCATTTCATCGATTAATCATTGAACGTAGATCAACCCACAAATAGGTTGATCTGTGGATCATGCATTCCTGTCGGAGGGTTTTTATTGGAATGATTTTGGGAATTAATCAATGATGTAAAAAATCCACATTTTAAATCCTTATATTTAAAACCTTCTAATGAAATAGGATTAAGACTGTGATGAATGACCACAAGGTTCATTCATCTTTTTTATTGTATTTTCTTACTCTATTTCCCCCATGTTCTTCGTGTTCTTTATGGGGGCGATGAAAAATAGATAGTTGTGTGTCTCCTTCGCATCACAATGATCCCAAATTATTGATTCAACATTACAATGAACTAGAGGAGGGGCGACGATGATATCAGCAGATGAATTGACCCGGTTCGGGAGAAAGCGTTCTTCGACCGTTCTTTGCACTAATGATCAAAACCAGATTTCGGGGCTAATTGAATTCCTGAAACCTCATGAAACATCGATTTCATGGAAAGGAGACATTGGATATTGGGTATTGTGATGATCGGACGACTGAATCGAGGATCGAAGGAGCCCCGAGGAGTGGTGATGAAAAATGAGGGTTTTGGAAATTCATGAAGAAGACAATATGTATCTCGAAGAACACACCATGTTAGACCGCCTCAGTGGAATCTAGGGTTCCATAACGCACAAATTAACGACTCAACGTATTATCCAAAAAACATGATGTGTGGGTCCTTACATGGGACTCGCCATGTATCTCAGATGATACACGGACACGGTGTGGATTACATGACTGTGTACTCCACCACCCAACAAAACTAGTTCGGTTGCATGGGTTACCACGTGAAACAGTTGTATGGGTTGTAACACATGGGTTGAAGCCGTTTAAGGGCATATGGCTAGCGTACAAAGATTCCTCCATAGATAGAGGAAAACGACTTGTCACTCCCTTACACGCAGTGTAAATCTTCTTCAGCACGATAACCCTAGTGACCTGGGCCAGGTTACACGGGAAGTACCCAGAGTCAATGGAAATGATGTGTGACCTTTCTACATGCCTTGTAGATTTCCGTACATGGATTGATCTTCTTGTCCACCGTATATTGGACATATGTCGTTTATTTTCGTTCCTCTTTTACTCATTCCCCTAGAGGTTAGGTATCATTTCCTTTTTAGGAATATGATCCCTTTAGAAGGACTTTCTGAGATCGAGTCAAGTATACCATTACCAAATTATATTTTTATTACGACACCACTTTAATGGAAAGTGGAAAACAGAAGTTATCAATACCTATATGTGCTGAAGGATCTCACAGAGTGATTAAACACAAGACTAAGATTATTTGAGTCAGCCACTCAAAATAATTCCCCGTGTAGAGTACCAACTTGTGTGGTTGAATACTTGATGATAAGTTCTTATAGGTAAGTAAAAATTCTGTCTATTGTATGAATGAATTCCTCAAGGGTGAATTTGACTTGGTTGAAGCCTCGAGCTATGATTTGGTCTTACTTGTCTATCCACGATTTGTGCTCCTCAATAGCAAAAACTTGCAATATCCATTCATATATTCTTAAAATATCCTCAATTTGATGTGATGGTCTTCAGGAAGCTTTCATTCATTTCTTCCATGGAGTGGATTATGAGTATAAAAAACTCCCCTTCCTCTCCTTTCATCGCACATAGATCACTACTTGGATCTCCATTGTCCCCATCTTGTAGGTCATTGCTTTCCTTGATTCCCCCTTCATGGCTGACCAGGTTTCCATTGTTTTAGGGAAATGAGAATAGAATTTGCATACCATGGGTCCTCTCCCCTAGTTCACAATGCATTTCCTGGGGTCTTGCTTTCCATTTTTCCCCTTATTTATTTTTGGGTTTTGAGGACCTTCCCCTTGGAAACGGTCTGAGTTATCAACTGAGAATTGGCTGTGACTATCTTCTTCGGAATCATCATCTTCATGATTCAATAGTTCCACTTTCTCTACCAATACTTCAAAGGGGTTTTTTAATTAAATCATCAAGCCAGCTTTGAGGGGCCTCAGCTTTCACAAAGAATCGGCCTTTCCTTCGTTGTTCTCCAAACCAATCTTCTTCCTCATAGTTCCCACCTTCTAAATGAATGAACCAATTGTGACATAAGCTTTTTGGGTCTAAAGGGCCCAAGACACTAACCCCCTATTTCCCCCTTGTCCACAAAGAGATTATGTTGCAACATGTAGAATAGACTTCCCCAGTAGTGACATTCTAGTTTTCTGGGCCTCTATGCTTACCACTGAAGCATCACTACATATAGGTACTGACAAGGCTAGACCTGTGGCCTACTCGTACCCACGACCCATAAATTGAGGTTTGAAGTTTGTATCCTCTCATATCTGGCCTTGGAGATCCCTAGATCCTCGAACAGCACACACTAGCGAGCTCGTTACAACTTCCTTTTAGTTGTCCAAATCTGGTCGTTGTTCCACCATGACCACCTCCGAGGAATCCTTATTATATGATCCATCCACTTGCACTACTTCCACTCCACTCACCTTCATAGGTCTAATTTCCAGATCATGCCATAGGTGTTCCAGGACATCCACAACCAGCAGTTCTGGTGGCTTAGCCTTCACAGCCTTCACTACAACCAAAGCTTCACCACTGGTCTACCCATCCACAGTCTTGCTTATCAGCGAAGAGGACACCCGTGAAGAGTTTGTCAATACTGGTTCACCCAATACCTTCATACCCAAGACATTTTCCAGCCCTTTCTTCTATTTCAACCCTCCGTTGCACACCAGAGGCTTTGTTGAGCCTCTCTCCCGGACATGAGTTCCTCATGTTTGTGACTCCATCATGGCAGTCTAAGGTAAATTGACCCAACAGACCATTAATTGAGCAAAAATCAATACATGTTTCATAAAACACATCTTTCTTCCACCAAAAGTCCACTCCAACCATAATCCACACGCACTAAACCATTAGCTTCAAGACATCCAACTCCAGGAAGAAATGCAGATTGATTGGGTGGCTCACAGTAGGAGTGTGATCATCAGAGCAGTGGAATCAACCAACCAGATTACCTAGCATAAAGATGATAACTAGATTTTAAAAGGGAAAGGGGAGGTGCGGGAGACTAACCCATGTCACGAAAAAGGGTGAGACCCTGTTCATACAAAAATTAGACGACCAGCGGAGAGGAACAAACTTGAAATCATTCCATCTTCAGGGAGCCCGAGACCAAGCACAAATCAGATCTTCTTCTAAGGAAAAACGGATCATCAGGTGGCATTTATCCAAATGACCTATTACCGCGTGATCTTTCAAGTAACAATTTATAATAACGAAGCTTTCAAACTCATCAACTGAGGACCTATGATGTTTGAAACAATCTACCAGGGTCGTATTCAGAATCCATGAGGCTTTGGAGAACTCTTCCACCGAGATTAAGAGTTGAGGATCCCTATAGTGGAAATCTGGGACCTTCGAGCTTAAAAAAATAATCAGGAACACATTGAAGAAATCTGTGGTTAGAGAAACAGATCATGGGATTCTGCTGAACCTGGGAAGGCGGAATCACTCCCTCCCCCCTCCTACCGCTGAGAAGGGGGGGATCTGTCATCGCTCATCCGCGCTTAGGGGTCCATCATTTATGTTTTCCCCCGTCCAAGGTAGACCTATGAGAGGCCCAAAGAGGGATGTTATATACCTTCTTGACCCCATTTTTTTAGGCATCAACATGAATATTCCCATTTTGAAGTGATCCTCTTCCTAGTAGGTGAATACGGATGATTCGTAGTACATACCAAGGCCCTGGTTGTGATCCTCATCAGTGTATCATGATATTTCCCCACTCAGGAGTGTGTTCTCCCAATATAATTGTATCTTTCTCATAGGACATTTCCCAATGGATAGTACTTCTTGGATGGTCTTCATCAGAGTTATCAGAATCATGGAGTGAGTTCTCTCAGACAGGTGCTTCTTGGAATCATCGAACTGAATTCCTAGCGGGGGTATGTTTTTGGGTAACTTATCTCTAGACTATGGGTCTGGGGTTTTAGTATATCTATATTTATGTTACTCTTTCTATAGGTTCGGTATTGATATATTTTGTCAAGATGAATATACCTTTCCTTTTTGTATTTCATTATCTTTTTCAGGGTCCTCTACTGTGTATTTTTATACTCACCCCTACAGGGGCATTACCCAAACATGTAATTTCTTGTGCGTACTAGTAGTCTTTTGACAGAGTCTTTGGTGGACAAAGACATGACCTAGATCTTTGAGTTCCCTATAGTCCGAGGTGTTCCTACATCTATGAGTAATAGTCCTAGTACCTCTTTGTGTTTACAGGTTGGACTTTGTTGTTTTTAGACTATTGTTTTTGGTGGGCTTGAATTCTGGTTGTGTTTACTTTTAGTAATCTATATTTCATTGTACTCTATTGGTTGGGATTACTTTTATGCATGCATTTTATTCCTTAGGGTTTTTTTACATTTCAACATTTATGGTCTTGAAGATGTGTACATGTGTACATGAATGTAGGAAATGCCTCCAATATTAGTAATATTCTTACTCGGGGCTAGTCACCATCCCCTAGCCTATTGAAGGCAGGTATGGAGAGTTGCGGCACGGGCCCCACTGGGATGGTCCGTGACAAATACTGTCAATCAAATCCCAAAATCACATCAAATTCAACTATAGGAGGAATAAAGACAGCAGTAGGGACCAAATTCCAACAAAGATAAATTGGGGAAGACTCATATACTACATATGATATCATCATAACATTAAGATTTTCTTTAAAATTTATATAACTAAATGTTGAGGTTGAAATTTAATACCCTTAGAAAATTATCCAATTATAAAATGGTGGGGTAACTGAATCAAATAAGACATCATCACTTCTAGAGCGGATTATAAGTATAACTTTATCTACATTATTATCGCACTAAACATTAGTAATAGTGATAACATGATATTTCCCAATTTCTCTAGTTTGTGAAGTTTTTGATTTTGATAATCATCATTATCCATTGGATTCATGCATGAGAAAGAATAATGTACATATTCCATATAATTTTATAATTATATTTTCTGTGGTGTATTCAATAGATATCTCCCTCTATTTTAATTATTAACTAACTTCTTCCCAATACTATTACATTTAATTGTCCAATGACCTTTTTTTAACACTAAAAATTTTAAAATCCCCCTTAAAATATTTCTGTTCATGATTCTTTCTAAAAGGGTTTTTTATTATAATTTTTTTTGAATTTCAAAATTATTTTCTTATTAAAAAATCATACTGGAGGGTGAATGTGATCTCTATTTCCACATTGATAACTAATCAAAAGATTTATTCATATCTACTAAAGTCTTTTATGGATAACACTCATTACTGTTTTTGACTTGAGACAATAAAAAATCAATCAATCTTAGTTTTCTAGTTCGATAATAATACCATATGTTTACATCAAAATTCATGTAAAATTTTAATCAGGGGAACTAATAGATTCATCATCATTATGGTTGAGATCATGTAATTGCTTATCCATAAATATATGAATAATATGGGGAAAGTACTTATTGAAAAATTGGATTCTAAAATCATCCCACTAAATGGATTGAATATATTCTCATAGACTTGTATTCTTGATAAGAGTCCACCACTGATATTTATCACCATCTAAATGATAAAAAAAATAAGATAACCATTTCATGTCTCGAGAAATGATAAAAGTAAATTATCTTTTCAGTAGTTATTATCCATTAATTATTAATTAGTGGGTCAATGAAGCCCCTAAAAAATTGGATGTTGTCTCAAGAAGGTCCCAAAAATAAATTTTTACTTCATTATCTATATTTTAAGCTAATCATGGATTAATAATGTTATATAAGGAAAAAAATAATATCATTCATTCCAATGCCCAAACCAATTGGTTTCATAGGGGTATAATCCTTCTGTTCTCCATCACATTTAATGTTATTAGAGTTCCTTAAAGTTATAAACATTTTATACAAAAAAAAAATCATAGTTTGGGAAAAAATAAAAATAGTCGGAATTATAAAAATAAAAATCATTTATAAATTTTATATATCATCAAACAATATTTTTAATTTAAAAAATCATAGGGTTAACCTAGATAATCCGTGTTCATTGTCTTCTAAAATCCTGTATAATGGATCTTAAAAAAATTTGGATTAACTTAATAATATTCTATGGGAGCATAAAACTAGGTTTATTGTAAGTTAATATTCACTGTGCATCATAATGAGGGTTATTATATACTAGACCAACTTTTTTTTATGTTTATTAGCCCATGATGAATTTGTGTCCAACATGTGCCCCCTGTAGTATCCACACATTAGTGTATTTTCCTAGGAAAAAATACTCCAACATTACCATAACTTATGATATTCTCCCACTATTATGATTATACTAAGGGTAATAATTAAATATTTCCCAAAATATTTTCCAATAGTTACAAAACCATACTATATTACTGACTATATAGAACCATACTTTTCATAAAAATAATAAAAATCTTATTAGAAGAAATATCCATTTTATGTAAAAACGATCCATGTCATAACCATATAGGTATAGTGTATTTGGAAACATGGATACATAAAATGTTAGTATATAAACATTATACATCATTTCCAATTATGTTCTTCATAGATATCACCCATCCTAGACATGAAATACATTGTAAATTTATCTAAACCCAAGGGATGCGAAACAATATAAAGGGTGATATTTGATGCTTATTGAGGGTAATCATTAAAGATATTAGTCAATGTTAATAAGGTACCATAAGATAATAATAATAATGGAAATAGTAAATAATCCCAGAATTAGAAAATAATATCAATCAATTAATATATAATTATTATGAAACATGAAATAATGTTTTATCAATAGAAATAAATAATTCATATGGTTGAGTAATCATAAATAATCATTAATAATCCATTAAAAATATCATAAGCATCAGACAACAGTTTATGTAATATACGTAATATGATAAAGTCATTTCATTTGGAAAGTATCACTTCCATGACTATCATAGTAGACTGGGCTCACCCCCAATACAATCATTTATTATGTCAATGTTCACACCAAAGTCTATCTTTTTGGAAAATGTCTCTTACTATAATGGGTTCACTCCCCATTAAATTCCTTAATATCTCACAATATATATATATATATTTAAAAATTAATTATTTTTATATAAAAATCTTAGATAACCATCACATAATTAAAAACAAATATATATTTTTTCCATAAGATCATAAAACATTCATCATATAACAATGTTATAACATGTTAAAAGGATACAGGTTTCAAAGAAATTTCATCATCATAATCATAAAATATACATAGAATGAATAAATATTGTAATAATGTAACATATCTATAGAAAATCATAATATTAATCAAGATATATTTTTATAGACAAAAATACATTTAAATGATCAATAAAAAATATGTTTAGGAAAATACCCTTTTTTAAATGACTTATTTAAAAAGTAATGTTTTTTAAATATTAAGGAAATTTTTTTATTTTAAAACAACAAAAGAAAATTATAATGAATTATTTAAACATATGATTATTAATGTTGTAAGGGAAAATTGTTCATTTGTGTATATTAGAACATAATTTGCTTTTATATTTTCAGTAAAAAATCAAAAGTACGATGTTTGGAATATTATTATAAGTTTCCTTTTGAATATTTGTGTGGAAAGTTAAATAAATTAAATAATATTTTAAAAATATTTTTTAAATAAAAAAAATATTGAGAACATTTTAAATAATATATAGACATGGATGAAAATATTCTCAAAGAATTGAAAAATAAGGTATGTCCCTTAAAAACAATAATTCTTTTGAGTAAATAAATAGTGAAAAATGAAATATAATCATAAAATATCTATAAATAAATATAGGATAAGAAACTACCAATACTTTTGGAGTGATAGATCATATAATTTCATCATTATAAAATTTAAGTATAAACAATCCGGTAAAAATTAGATTGTTTTGTAAAACCCTTTCCTAGAGTTTTCTTTCTTTGTAAGCTCACTAAATAAATTTATAATAAATCTAAATTTTATTAAATATCTATACCAAGATGATAATAATTAATATAATACCATAAATGTTTTACTTATATCATCTCAATGCTATTTCATTAACAATTTATCATGATCACCATCATTATATATGTTAATTAATTCATTTCACATATATGTTTTGGTTCCAATATGATAATGCACTTACTTTGATAATTGGTCCACCATCTCCATAATTTAAGTAATGATTTAAATATCATATATATTCATTTTTTGAAAGATTATATCCATTTATATGAAGTGTTGCTTGAAAATTAATTACATCACTCTATGGAGAGGGTATTCAGCATGTATGCATGAGTGATGTTTCCATTTCTTCATGGATAGAACGAAATAAAAGAAATTATTAATATAAATGTTTAGAATCATTAACATAAAATAAATACCTTATATATAATTTATATCTAATAAAAGAAAAATCCATGAAATATAGTGGTGGAAAATGATTCATATTATAATGTGAAGGTGGTTGTACACATGCATTCATATGTTATAATTTCATATCCAATTTGATACAGAAGACGCGGTAAAATTTAATTCCATCATAATAATATAATAATAGTATAATGATGATATAATAGTTAAATTTTTTTATTAATAAAATTTTTTAGATCAATTAGAATAATAAATTAAATTGAAATATCTTTCTTATGATCTATACCTTTTCATTGAGATGCTTTATTTTAATTACTCCTTATACATTGAAGGATTTCTCTTAGTAGAGTACTAGAAACTAATGATTAAATATAAGGAATAATGGAATCATTTAGAAAAATATTATTCTAATAAAAATGTCTTAAATGGTGTGAATAAGGGATTAGATGAGTTTCCCTTTTATAAGGGTGTGGAGGGACACCCTTGAAAAATGTTAAAATATTTCAATGGTATAAGGTAAATTTATTTAAGAAAGTTCACTTTTTTAAATTAGCTTTTTTAAAATCAAAAAATTCCTAAAAGTTAAATAAAATATTTCCTTGTATGTAACCTGGAAACATATTAATAATGATTCAATGAAAATGGTATCCATTAAAATATTGAAATTAATTTATGTCTTGGACATTAAAATAAAAAAATCATGTGTTCAGATAAAAGTAAGAATCATCTTGTTTGGAAAACAAAAAAGATATTCCTTTAAAACATTTGTATATAATATAAAAAATGGGTAAAATTTAATTTAGTAAATATTTATAGAATATTAAAAAAATTATCGATATCATTTTAATGAAAATATTGACATAGAAAAAATTATTCATGATCGAAAGGAATAACATGGCATGTTTTACTTAATACGTCATTTGGGCCTATTTAGTACATAAAGAGAGAAAAATTAAATTAAATTATCAAATATAATATAAATATAAATATTATAATATATTAAATAATACTTGGGGGAGATATATCATATAATTTCATCATTAAAAAATTTAATCGTAAACTATCCAGGTAAAACTGTTATTGTTTCATAAAACCCTTACCCCAAGTCCATATTTATTAATAAGAAATATAAAATTATGTATAATTAATTAAAATTTATTCTAATTATATAACATAACCAAATATATACCTATAATATCATAATTATTTCTTATAACATATTATCTCTCATTTGTTAATTATATTTAATTAGAATCATCCTTTTCGGTGTTAATTACTTCATTTTTCATATATATTTTTTATCCGAAGTTTTGATTCTTAAAAATTATTCAGGATTTAATTATATTAATAATTTAAGGAATTAAAAAAAATTATATAAATTCAATATTTTAATATTTAAAAACATTTTTATGAATAGGTGATGAAAAAATAATTACATCACTACAAGCATATAGTAGTCGATACAAATACATGATTCATGTTTCCATTTTTCAGTGGATTGAATGAAATAATGTTATATGATAATTTATATTTATATAATAATTATAATAACATATGAATCATATCTAAATGTTTAATCTATCATAATAAACAATAATGAATGATGGTGGAAGAAAATTATTTGTATCACAATATGTAGGTGGTAGTTCACATGTATACATGAACGATATGTGTATCTCCCATTGGCCTGAGAAAAGGTAATAAATTGGTATTAAATCATCATAATAACATCTAGGTATAATAATTATACTACATTAATCATGTTTTTTTATTCAACTAGTTTATATGAAATCATGGAATAAATAAAATTTAAAAAGTTTGGTTAAGATCTATACTTGTTATTTGAGAGACTTCATTTTACTTACTACTTAAGACTTGAAGGAATTTTCTTTAGAGAAAAAAACAAGTTATAGGATGAATTTAAGGATAATGTAATGTTTATGTATTATGTATTTTTTTATCTAAATGGATTAAATTTTGTGAAAAATATTATAGATAAGGTTCTGTTGTATAAGTTAGTGGCGTAATAAGAATGGTATTTCATAAAAAAATTCAATGATACAAGGATTCTATCATGGAAATGTTGCTCCAAATGGATAGGTATTAAAAGATTCCATAATTAAGTGTTTAAATATATTCTAAAAAATAATTATGCTGGTGTTGTTGGTAACACTATACTTTAATCTTAGTTTAACTCCCCCCAATAAACCCATTTTAATTTTAAATTTTGAAATCAAACATTGAGGTTTTTAATATTCACTATGAAAAAATTATGTTGAAATTAATATATCATATTAATTATTATTACTCTAAATATAGAATAAATTTTACTAGATTAAATTTCTATAAGTTTAATAATTTAATTTAAAATAAGTGTGGATCCCACAGTAAAAACTTTTTTTTGAAGTGTGTGTCTCTATGAATAAAAAATTATCTACATACATTAACTTCCTTATAAAAACATAAAATGTATGTTAATTTATATAATTTAAAATATAATAAATAAATTTCCTTAAAAATATTAATAAATTGTGATTAATTTAATTTATTAAGTTAAAAACACATTGCAAAAGTGGAAATTGTTTTAAGATAAATGTTATTTCAAGAAAAAAAATGAACTTCAATAAAAATCAAGAATAATTATTATTATAATGTAATTAATTATATTATTTATAATTTAACTATGTTTATCTTAATTTCATGTAAAATTAAAAACATTATAGGAATTTCATTTGAATGTAAATAAATATTTTAATAAAAAATGATATTTTTCACTATTTAGTGAAAACGAATCGTTCAAGAAAAATTTTAAAAATATACTATAAGATACTATATACATGATGAAATGAAATGATATTATATGTCTGAAATAAAATTTCTAAAACCGATAAAATTAATTATAAATTTATAATTAGAACTATGTGATAGCAAAAAATTTCAAAATACATAATTTTGAAGCAAAACATGACATTACTTAAAATTTATTAATTATTTATTCTAAATTAATCAATAAATTTTCAGTATTTAATATCATTGCTAATATTTTCATAAATAGTATTTTATTATTTATACCTTTAATGTTAATGTTTATGTTAAAATAATTTACTATATAATGGTTTTTTACTTTTGGAAAGGTTTAAAGAAAGTTATAAAATAATACATGTTTTATTCTAAAGGAAACATGTATAAAATAATAAGGTGTTATGTAACATGTATGCGGTTTCAAGATTTATAAACTCATTATATATTAAGATACGTTATGTGATTTAATTAATTTATATTACTTAAATTATGATCAATAGTTTTAAAAAAATATCATAACTAGTAGGTTTATTGAATAACATTCAATAAACAGATTTAATTTATTAATAGATTTTATCATCATTATAGTTAATCCTAATTACCTAATTAGTGTAATAAAAAGTGTGATAAAATCACACACAAAATAATTAAAAAATAATATGTAGATCTCCTAACTTAAGGAATCATCCGGAACTGGTTGTAAGAAGAATATGAGTGAGATATAGAGAGGGAGGGAGGCCCATGGAGGTTATAAATTTTAGTGAAATCCTTGAATGTATTTAATGAATACATGAAAGATCATGAATTTGAGATTTTGATGACTCTGACTCATGGGGCATAAATAAACATGAAGAAAGTAATAAATAATCTAATTTTTTTATAAAAAACATGTCACATGGATATCTCAATAGAGAGGTTCTATTTAATTCCAATCAATTTTAGTTTCCTATTTTAATTCATTCCACAAACACATTCAAGAATCAAAAAATATTGAGAGTCAAAGATATAATTTAATATTACGTATAATGGATATATAAACCATTTATTTCCCCATTTGATGCCATTTTTTCATTAAATTCATATTGATAAAAAATTTCAAAGAGGAAAAATAAAATTACAAATTTAAAATACTAATTATAAGCCACACCTGTTGTGACACCATGAATAAAGCATTGGATTTTTTTAATATCATTTATTAATTCCCCCAAAAGAAAAATATATTTTAAATTAAAAATTGTGAAATATAAACCCAATTAGGGTAAATAAAATTGAAATGAAAAGGTTCATGTATATAAAATTTTTTAAGATATTTTACAAAAAAATTACATTAACTTAAATGATGATGCTACATGTCACTTCCAAGAGGATTTTTAAAAATTAAAAATGAAAACTCAATGAAAATTGTTTCTTTTAAAAATAATATCCAATAAAAATTATTCTTATAATACTTAAGATTTATCTTGGATAAATTTGGAGATTACAAAAAAACATATGAAATTTAAAGGAAATCCCCCTTTTAATATCATGAAAAATACCTTTGTTCAAAATTTACACTCCAAAAAGAATAACAAAACAATTAATTGTATAAAAATATATTTATTTCAATAGTGGTATAGAAAATAAAAAATATATATTATGGTGGGAGAACCTAATAATCGAAAAAAATTTATAAATAAATAATATAACTTAAGGAAAATAGAATTGAGTTATTAATATTCCTTATAGGAAGCATACTCCATAATGTGATTAATATTTCAAAAAGAGATTTATTGTAAAATAAATGCAATGTAAAATAAAATAAAAACAAAAACATATAATATGATCTAAAGGAAGAGTATAATCTAATTTAAAGTCCAAATGGATGACAAAAACACATTGAAAGAAAATTGAGTTACCAAAATGCCCTAGAACTAGGGTAATAATTGTGTAAAATGTCATTTAATGGAATGGAACTAATTTAAATTATTAATAATCATGAATAAAAATATATATGGTAAATATAAATATATTGGTACTAAATACACCAATTAAAAAAAGAATATAATATTTAAAATTATTATAAACATGATAGAGGGTTCTAGTTAGAGTAAAATGTAATTGTTTTAGAATAAAATTCTAAAACATTGGTTTGGAAGGATGGTTAAAATTACAACAACCCTAGATCTTATGTAATATATTCAGTGTTGGAATTATTAAAATTGACCTAGATACTATTTTTCACTACCAAATGGATCGAATTGTTTACTATTCATTGGAATCTATATATAGTCTTGAATCTCATATTAAATTTGTAAAAAAAATACAACATAGTTTTTTATTTGACAAAATTATTAATCATTCTAGAATATCTATTCAAATCAATCATAGTAAAATTCTTGGTATCTTAGGGAAAGTAAAAAAATTAAAGTGTTTGATAGGATGTTCAATAACAGAGTGTGTAAAATGGAATCTATCATATAATAAATAAGGAAAGAATAATAAGGTAGAAATAAATTATGATAAAATAATAGTATATAAATAATTAAATATTCATGAAAAAAAATATATGGACATTAAAACTATTAAAACAATCACATGAAAAACAATAACTAATTTAATAGTGATGAAATTTAATATGGCATACTTTAAAACTTATTATCAAGGAATCATGCCAAGACTACATGTATAAATGGGTAAATTGTATGCCAAATATCAACCCAATTTTTTATCATGATAACATAGGATTCATAAAAGGGTTATGAAATTTTAGTCTTGATCCATCACATAATATGTCAAATTAATTCATCTTATGAATAAATAATAAAATTTAATAAAAATGACTTAGTAATCAATAACGTTCCAACCAGGAAGAACTATAATATGGAATTTTAGGACTTTACCCATTAAAAATGAGCATAATACATCTTGATAAATATGATATATTTTATAATTTTAGTATAACAACAGTAAAACATAAGACTCGTCATATATGATAATTACATAAAAATGTCACTAAAAAATATATTGAAAAAAATACAACTTTCATTTTTCAAATCAGTTATTTAAAATATAATTTTTTTTCAAAATATTAAGGGAAAATTATTAAAAAAGTAACCTGAAAAAATATAAATTATTATTTAAAAAATATTTTTCTGATGGTGTAAATTTTCATTCTTGTGGTGAGTGTTAAAAGAAGTTTATTTCTCACACCTTTAGTAAAACTTTTATCATTCTGAAAATGATTAGTAGACTAATTTTAAACCTCTATATAGAAATTAAATCATGATTATAATGTAAATAAAACAATTTTGGTAAAATATTAAAAGCATTATTGAAATCATTTTAATGAAAATAATTACATTGAAGAAAAATTGTATTGACAAATAGAAAAAAAGAAGGTTTTCTTTGAAAACATTCCTTCAAGATTTTGAGTACTCAGAGAGGGAGAGAGAGAGAAATTAAATTAAAACATTCAATTTAAATAAATAACCATAAAATAAGAAAATATTTTTATCTTAATGCATAAATATCATATAATTAAAACATAAAAAATATAAATTCTTAAATAAGGATATGGTTGGAAATAAATCCTTAACTCTTTGGTAACTTTTGAAACATAACTCATTCGTTGAAATATAATTATTTTAAAATTTAAATATCATAACATAAAAATGATTCATATTATATCATGTATAAGGGATAGTGTTAAGACATCATAAAATACGAGTGGTTAATAATAGAATATATGTTCCACTGAACATAACATGAGATGATAAACCATTACCTCTGGTCTAAATTGATTTATAAGTTTCATTAACCCAATATATAACTCATTTTAATATATTGTAATTCTATAAAATAACGAAATAAATTCATATAATATCATATATTATCAAATTATAATATTTCAATACTCATTTATTAATAATTATTTATGAATATCATTGTTTCAGAGTGCTATGTATTTCTTTTTTCATTTTGTTTTATTTTGGTTGTTTCAATACTTGCTTCTTTATTGTGGTTCAATAACCTCAAAAATTTTTATTAAAAAATAAATATCATATATTTCAATTATATTCATATTTATAATCATAAATTAATGGAGAACATGAAAAATGAGTCACATCATTCATGCAGGTGGTTGTCCACACGTCTTTATAAGCAACATTGTCATTTTCTAACGGAAGGAAGGGAAATAACGTAATATATATATATATATTAATAATCATAAATATTTAATAATATATATATATATATATATATAATTTCGTTCCACTTATATAAATATCCATGTAAAGTGGTAATAAAAAATAAATCAGATCACTACATGGAGGAGGATTTCCATACACACAAACAAGTTACGTTTTCATTTTACATAGGACAGAAATAAGATGAATACGGGATGTGAAACCTATATACTAAAATTTTATTATATTCTAGGTAAAAATTTTATTATATAATCAGGGTTTATGAATATTGGAATGAGGTATATGAATAAATAAAATGAAAATGAGAAGTTAAATGTTTTTCCAGTTCTACGGAAAAAAAACATTATCATTCACCAAAAGCCTTAAAGGTTGGTGTTTTGATGATATAAATTCATCAAGGTCATGGGTAGTAGTTTTATTATGGTAATATTTATATTATTCTAAAATATATTATTATTAAAGTTTTTTAATAAATTAGAAGAGGATGTTCCCTATTATAAGAGAGGGGAATGAAACACATGGAATTAAATAATAGATTTAAATATAACATATATCATAATCATGTTAATTGAAAAAATAAACATAATTTAATATTTAAGAAATTATAATTTATAAATAAATTAAAAAAAATATAGAAGTATATGTTACATTATGAAGATTATCTTTAGGTTTAATCCTCTCGTTAAACCTTTTTAACCATAACTGTGGTAACAATCATTTTGGAATTTAATGGTCATAAATTTATTTGTAAGATGAAAATTTGGACAACATTGGTCCATAGATGAAATTGTCTACCATTTTGAATTCTACATGTTCAATTTAACGATTTTATAATTTTAAATAATTTAATAATGTATAATTTGACATAAAATTTCATTAAAGTCATTTTTGTGAATACTCATTTAATTTGACATTTAAGTTATCAAGATAACAATTCACTTATAATGTAATATATTTTTTCATAATTTATACATTATTATTAACTATAAAAATTCAGGAGAAAAACAATTAATCCAAAATATAATTCTATTAATGTTATTTTAAATCATTTGCTAGATTTTTATTATTTCTTGAACAAGTGTTGAGTTGGAATTAAAAAATAGTTTAAGGAAGTTATAATATATATTTAATTTTTAAAAACCATTAATATCATAAACTTATTTTATTTATTTCCAAAATATTCATTTATGACAACTAAAAAAATCATTTGTATATCGATGATTATATATTAGTGAAAATGAATGAAATATGGTGACATTTTGTATTTATTATTCACAATAAATAATATATAGGAAACTATAAAATAAAAATGAAAAAAATGACATATATTATAATTTTGTATTTATATGGTTGAATCAATATCATAATATTAAATAAATTCAATTTTTGGGGTGGATTTTGAGACGTTATCGCATATTGTTAGCCATACGTAATCCCTTTTACACTTACAACAGTGAAAAATGTTTACAATTATTTCTATTTATAATGTCCAAAAATAAAATGAAAATATTTACCAAATTATAAAATCTAAATCCCTATTATGGAATAATATTTTTACGAATTAATTTTTAAATGTGGAAGCAATAAATTTTAATATAAATATTCAAAAATTAATGATAAATGATTTTATAAAGTCTCGTTTGTATGCATAAATACAATTATACTAAAATAAACTATTATGTTTATATATATGGTATTATTTATATTATATTAAATTGAATAGATCTAATGTTACTTAAAACAAAGTAAAAATAGAATTAATCTTTTAAATTACTTAATTTAAATAAAAGAAATGATAGTATTCCAAACAATGACATTTTTCAGTATGGAATAAAAAATAATATTTTCTATAGAACTACTAAAATAACATCTTTAGACTATAATGAAGCTACAATTTCATGAAATATATTTTTTTTGAAATTAAATTTATAAAATTTATAGAAATTAGTTATAATATCAACACATAAAATGTAATAAAAACAATTTTTATAGGAATTTTATTTTCGATTAATAAAAAGAAATTATTCTCATTTCATTCATAATATCTAAAATTAAATGCATGTAAATTAATTTAATTGAATATATAATCTACAAAATTCATTTGAATCATTTATCAATTGTGATAAATTTAATCTACTAAGATAAAACTACTTTTGTCAAATAAAAATAGATTTTTAGAAAACTTATTTTTTTACTATCAAAGTATTTTTCCTTCAATTGCATACAAATGATAATAAATTTATGTTTGATTATTAATTATATTACATAAAAATTGCATACATATAAATCCTTATATGGTTATTGATATTCATAAAAGTCAAATCAATGGCTTATACATAAATACAATATATAAATAATAATATTTCTATATTAAATAATTATATATTTAAGTTCAATTTTTTATATACCACACTATATGAAAAATAATACTTAATAAAAATAAATTATAGAATTTTATGGTATTAAAATATACCCCCTTAAAGAAATATTATTCTTATAATTTTATCTGATCTAACATAAAAAAGTATAATATATTTTTTATCAATTGCAGGGAGTGGATTATAGAACTTATGATCCTGAAATAAAAAAATATTTTTTTATATTTTAGAATAGAATATTCTAAAGCCCACTTGATAAACAGGTATAAAAAAACATCCTAATGAAAACCAGAAAACGAAAATATGAAGTTCACCTAGATTGATACATAATTTGGTTCCCATTATGGATAAAATTACCAAAAAGTGAGAATATGGACATAAATGATAAAGATAATGTCTAAATAATATTATAGAATGATAGAGAACATATACTTGACAAAATTAATGACATATAAGTAATAAAATATTAATGGATAAATACTACAACAATTTCATTAGAAATTATAGTAAGAGGATAAGTTTTTTATTTTAAGATCATATTCCCAGATTTGAGGGATTATTTTACTATCAATATAGAGAATATGAAAAAAAATCTATATTTCATTACACTTCATTATCATAATTTCTTTATATTGATTTTATTTGATCAATTCTCACTTTTATATATCTATATTTCGAGAAATTAATATTCAAGAGAGAATATTCAAGCAAGAATCAATAAAATTAACATTTTATAGATCATGAGATCCATAAAATGATGGTAAACAATCCCCTATGTTTCTATTTGTTAGAAAACTCAAAATATTCACTATATGAAGAAATATTATACAATATTAAAAATATTTATATGGATAAATAAAAAATTAATTTCCAAAGCCACAAAAATAACACTTAATGTCCAACTAAAAGCATTATATAAATAACTAACCTTTATACTCTTTAAAAATATACTTGAAAGAGTTTAAAAAACAATTTTATCACAGATTATACCAAGATAAACATAAAATTTTTCTCCAAATACCCTTAATTACACCAAAAGTTAAATACAAATAGTGTATACATCCTAAACATTTATTCTATAAAATATAAAATTTTATTCCATAAAAATCCTAAATAATTATAAATCCATAATATAATAATATATGATTCCACAATAAAATTCACCATTTATTACTAAAATAAATTCAATCTTGGACAAAATATAATTCCATTTACATCAATAATATAGTATTTTCAATATACTGAACTTATTTATAAATAAATTATATCACTTATCCACCAAATAAATTTTAAATCACATGGTTATATATAGAATAAAACACATGTTCCTAATATATTATTACCCTTTAATCCAATTAATCCAAATTTCATTAACATAATAGATCATATTAAGCCTATAGGATATAAATACCTCTAAACATGTGTCTACAAAATATAAAATCATAATTCCTCAAATAATATTTTATCTAAAAACATATTAATCCTAATAGTTCTAATCCTATAAATACTTCCCAAAATTTTTGTTAAACATGTAATGCTTTGATAAAAATCAATATAAGGGGAATCTATGACTTTAAACATATGATCATCCATAGACTTATCAACCAAAGAAAATTTCAATTTATCTTATATAACTATGGAATGTCATAATTTTCCATAGATTTTCTCCACTAGTTCATCATAATGGGTGATAAATAAAATGTTAAATAATTCAATAAAATCAAATGAGAGTGTGCCACGACCCCCTCTCCACATAGTGTACCCCTCCTGGACCTGTAATGTGAGAAGGGAGATAATGACCCCTGAGCCCCACCTCCAATTGGCCCCGGGTTGGTGACTAGCACCGAGGGTATAGTAACACACAAATGGGATGCATTACCCTCAAAGAGAACACATGCGGAAGAGAGAGATAAGATAGTCCCCAATCAACTCCAACTCAGAACTATAAATATAAAAGAAACCCAAGTGCACAAATGGAATGTGAAGCAAAAGTACTACAACCAAAAAATGGAAAAACTGCAAGTACCTAGAAGAAAGTAAAACAGCTGCAACCACAAGCCCGAAAAGCTCCTGTAACCCCAAGCTAATAGAAACCAGCATGATCTCCAACCTTCTCCAAGGGACCTGAATATTAGTTTATATATATACGTAGGGTGAGTATAACAGCGTACTCAGTAGGATCCTCCCCAAATCCTCTCGTGCAAAAGTAAAGAAAGCATGCCAAAGCACAATGAATAATAAGTGAAACTAACTCGTCACCTAAACTGGTATTCTATATTCAGAACCTCACCATGGCCACTCTCTCCAAGTAACACATACAAGAATATAGTATATATTAAAGAATATCAAGGGTACCCCACTACTACTTCCCCACTAGTTTACCGTTTTTCCCCTACGTCGCACGTCCTGAGCATCTCTCTCCAAAAAGGCTTGCCCATAGACACCAGGGCGAAGCACCACAATCTGAACCTCATGCACCATAAAGGCTTGCCCGCATACACCTGGGTGAAGCACCACACCATCCTCACAACCAAAGTAATTAGGTAGTTTCCGGGATCCCCCATAGCTCGCGTAATGTGTATCATACATCGAGTATTATACCTCAATCCATTGCAGCCTATACACCAAGTAAGGATCCTCAAGCCATCACAGCCTATACACGTTACACCTCTAGTAGCCCATAAGACACTATATCCTGAATATACGTGTGTGAATAAACACAAGACATTATAGCCCTCTACACACATATACGAGGGAAAACTAACTATTGTGCCTAATGGAACAAGTATCTACCAAGAGAAGAGAGCGGGGCCAAAGGGGGTATTCAGCCATTCTTCCTCCCAATGTAATGTTGGGGAAAACACCCCCCAAGGATCAGAATCCCTGTGGTGTCATTTTCCCTTACTGACAGGGTGGAGTAGCGTATTGAAACACAAAAAGTAAAAAATATACTATATCTCACAACCACACTATGGGAATAACCTAGTCTTAGACACAACTACAACTAACGTGTCTCGGACTCCGGGATACAACTTCTAAGACTATGAATACTATAAACACACAACCATTTATAGCACTGTAATAGATTACTTTATTCCCTTTTTATCGATTCAACTATATGTTAATTAATTTCTTTAAACATTAATTTACCACGACCCAATCCACATAAAATTTCATTAGTAACACACCCAAAGTCAACTATTTCCTTCAACAGTTATCAACCTTATAATTATGTTCTGACAACTCCAACCCCATGAGTTAACACCCTTTATGCAATTATTCATTACAAAATTTCTTTCCCATATTCCCAGGCATTCTAGAAAAGCATTATATGCTACTAAACACAAGGGGATCAACACGGTGAATAGGTGTACTACCCATCGAGTCCATTCCACCTATTACAAGAGCATATACCCATCCTCCCTTGAGAATATATATATAGAAATCACATCGCATACCCCACACGTCATTGCCCCTTTTGGGAGAACGGTAAGCAAGACTAGCTTCCTTGAGCAGTGGGGAAAAGTAAATCAAATAAACAACCCAAGAACCAGAAAGAAACCAACAATCACATCCATCCCATTCTATCAACCCTGGTGTCCTCCCGATACCCACATGCATAAAATGATGCATCTCGCCACCCTAGGCGTCATCTGCTGCCATAACCAAAATGCCTCTATGCCCCCACATATCACAACAACCATCCAGGATCACATCACAGAACATACAGTAGGAAAGCAACCATCAATCAATTGGTGTATTGTCCCTTTAACAATATAGAGGTTAACTCTGAAACCTTTAAGTAATTATCAAACAATCAAAACTTTAAACCATCTTGAATTAACAAGTTTATAATTCGTTGGTTCTAACATCAGGAAACCTAACTAGTAAGATATCACAAAAGATTAAACATGCATATTATGCCAATTTGATTAAGAACAAATTTTAACAAGAAACAGATTCATTTTCGTTCCTCTTTATCCTTAGCCAAACAATTATAAATTAATCCCAATTTATGTTCTTTACCAATTTCCATCAAGAACGAACAGACAATCGAAGCAAGCATAGATATCACACTATCTAGAAAAACATGATGCAATAAAATACTATCGATATAAATTTCTTTATCCGGATAAAATATTTATTACGTCACTTCCATTTGTCATCCAGGGGGATTAAACAGGCTACCAATACAATTTCACGTAAAAGAAAGAGAAGCAATGAATCCCCTACCTCAAGGTTTTTGAAAAAAACCTAAACTATGAAGAACGCCCTAGAATGTCGGGTTGATTCTCAAAAACCCCACCTTAGATCTCTCCTCCTAGCAATATCAAGACCAATGCTCAACATATTTGGCATCCACACACTTAGATCTACCCATAACGGGCATAGATCTAAGAAACTGAGGGAAGTGGAGAAGTAGATATATGTAGATCTAAGAAACCAAACAAGAATGATCTCATACCTCAAGAAACCGGCTTCGATTCGCAAAGAGAAGCCTTCAGATCGCCTCCAAAATGCTTGGGAGAGGTTTTACTACCTTAAAGGAAAGGGTAATCCCAAGTTATAGATAATTAGGAGATTAAAAGAACCATTTAGAGGAAAAACAATTTAGATCCACAATTTTAGGATCTAATATTAAGTTCCCACATGGTTAGTCCGCACAGTTTGTCAAACTGTGCGCTAACTATGCGTTAGATAAGGCCTCTCCAAACACTCCTCACATGGTTAGTCAATATAGTTTTCCAAACCGTGTGCTAACCATGCGTTAGCCACTGCCTCTAACACCATCCTTACATGATTTAGCCGCACTGTTTATAAAAACTGTGTGCCTCCCGTGAAAAAGCTATATGCCTTTCGTTTTCCTTAAAAGTCCACCCAAAGGCACCCCAAATTCACCTTGAAATTCAAGAACACATCTAACACCACATTTTCACAAAGTAATGGACTGGAGAGGTTTGAGCCATTCCATCAGATACTTCTCAAAACATTCTCATCCTTGAGAATCAATAACCCACCTAAAGAGAAGACGAAACAGGGTCTGAAGAACCACCCATCGAGATACCTCTCAAAAGAGAGCAAGAAACTGAAAACAATAAAGGGAGCCATATCATAAAAATGAAAGTTTCATAACCGCAAAAGATACATCTATTCATGGTTAGAGTTAAACATCAAACAACTTTGAGTACTGAGCACATATCTGTGACTCATGTTCCCAGGTAATCTTCTCTAAGCCATCATGTCGCCACAAGACATGATATAAAAGAAGTGTTACTCAATACGCCACAGATCAAACATGAGCTAACACCTATAAAGGCCCAAAAAACTGGGAAGAAATATTACTTTCATGACCAATCTTTCACTGCCCACAACAGGGATTCACCTTCAGAAACACATGATACCCAAAATTAAACTCTAAGGTCCTCTTTCTTTGATTAGCATATGATTTCTGATGATCTTGCGCTATCTTCATCCTCTCAAGAATCACCTAAACCATCTCTGTTGTATTCTCCACTAGTTCGGGTCTATGAATTGATGACTCTACAACCCAAGTCCATCACAATAAATAATGGCAAGGCCGTCCATACAAGGATTCAAATGGTTCCATGCCAATGGTGGAGTGAAAACTATTATTGTAAGCGAACTCCACCAAGGGTAAGTTCCTTATACCTAAGCCTCCAAAATCCTGAACACAAGAGCGTAAGATTCCTTTAAGAGTCTGGAGGGTTCACTCTATCTGACCATCTGTTTGAGGATTTAAAGTAGTGCTAAGTCATAGTTGAGAATCTAAAGCATTTTGGAGACCTCTCCACACCCTAGAGGTAAATTGAGAATCATGATCAGAAATGATCGTCCTAGGGACTCCATGAAGTCTCACCACCTCCCCTAGATACTTCCTCGACAAAACTTCCACTGATCATGACTCCTTGATTTCTATAAAGTGGGCGGATTATGTTAAACGATCCACTACCACCCCAATAGAATCATGTCCTCCCAGAGCTCGATGTAAACCTATAACAAAGTCCATTGAGATGTCCTCCCACTTCTATTGAGGAATCTCTAATTGTTGGAGAAGACCACCAAGAACATGGTGTTTGGCCTTCACCTTCTGGAAGACTAAACATCGAGACACAAACTCCACAACCGTATGCTTTAGCCCCTTCCACCAAAACTTGCTCCTTAACGATCGGTACATCTGTGTCACACCAGGATGTACTACTAAAGGTGAATAATGGAACTCTATGAGGACCATATCGTGCATAATCAAAGTAATAAGAATCCTCCCTTGATACAGCACTCTGTGTTGTTCATCCTCAGACCAACCATCAGGGGACTCACCACAAACAGCTCAGTCTCTCTAGACATCCACCTTTAGATCCCCCAACTGGGACTCTTCTACCTTCTGCATCAGGGATGACTGTACTGTCACCTAAAAAAGCAAACCTCTACCCCCAAATTCTTCTATATCAATATGTAATGTTTAAAATTCTTCCATTACTCTCCATGAATCACCGGATTCACGTACAGCATCAATACGTGACTTTCAACTCAATGCATCAGCTACAACATTCCCCTTTCCAGGTGTATAAGATATTTTAAAGTCGTATTCCTATAAGAATGCCATCCATCGACACTTTTTCAAGTTCAAGTCATGTTGGGATAAGACATACCTCTAACTCTTATGATCGGTGAAAACCATGAAGCTCTCAACAATGAGGTAATGTCTCCACAACATCAGAGCAAACACTATGGCGACCAAATCAAGATCGTGGGTGGCATAGTTACGTTCATGGGGATGTAACTACCAAGACCCATAAGAAACAGTTGACCTCTACTACATGAGAACACATCCTCACCCCAAATGTGAAGCATCGCAGAAAACATCAAACTGAACTCCTTCAACTAGAAGACAAAGGACTGGAGCACTTACTAACTTTTACTTTAGATACATAAAAGATTCCTAAAACTAATCAATACATATGAATGCCTGATTCTTCCTGGTCAAAGAAATCAGAGGAGTTGTAACTCATGAGATATTGGCTACGAACCTCCTGTAGTATCCTATGAGACCATGGAAACTTCACACATCTGAAACTGTCTTGGGGGATGCCCAAGAAACAACTACTTCTATCATTGATGTATCCACAGCTACTCCCCGTTGGGACACAACATGCCAAAAAAATGGACTTCTCGATCCCAAAACTCACACTTTTCCAACTTCCCGAACAGTTTACATTGGAGAAGAACTCCCAAAATAGCTCATAGATAATCTGCATGCTCATATTCAGATGTAGAGTACACAAGGATGTCATTGATTAAAACTACCACGAACTCGTCCAGGAACTCACGGAACACAGCATTCATCAATCCCATGAATACTGCTGGATCATTCATCACACCAAATGGCATTACAATGAAGTCATAATGCCCATGACGACAACGAAATGTAGTTTTCGGAATATCCTCATCCTTCACACGCATCTGACGATATCCTGATCACAAGTTGATCTTCGAGAACCAACTTGGAACCTTTAGTTGATCGAATAAGCCATCAATCTGTGGAAGAGGATATCGATTCTTTATTGTGACTTTGTTTATGAAAAAATAATCGACACATAACCGCAAACTGCTATTGGCCTTCTTCACAACCAAAACTGGTCACCCCATGGTGACACACTTGTTTAAACAAAACCACACTACAACAGACCATCAATCTATATACATAGCTCCCGTAACATAGAAGCGGCCATCCAATATGGAGACATAGAGATAAAAGATGCTCCTGGATATATCTTGATACTGAATTCGATCTCTTGTCGAGGGGGTAAGGCTACAACCTCTTCTAGAAAGACATCAGGATAATCATCTATGACTCGAGGAAATGCCAACTACTGAACGTTTGAAGAACTCAGCATCATCTTATCCATCATGGACGATAAGGATTACATGCACCTATGACCCATCTGAGGATCTCACTCACCAAAAAACACCACTTTCTCTCCATCCACACCAAAGAAAATGACCTTCTTCTTGAAGCAATCAATGATTGCCTGCACCGATTATTACCAATCCATACTATGGCTGACATCATATGGTTGTATTCGTAAAAATAGGAATTATCCCCATAGGCGGTGTTGCCCGAACACTAGCTCACAGTCTCTACATACATCAAACAAGTCATCTCGACCTCCAACTGGCGTAGTCAACTCCAAGGGCACTAGAAGCCTCTCTACCTCATGTACCAAAGCATGGACAAGGGTACGTGATATAAAAGAGTGTGTTTCTCCTGAATCAAACAAGGTATACACCACGGTAGAAATAAATCAAAGGGTACCCCGAAAGACATCTCGATCATCTCGTGCTAGAAACACTAGAGCATTAAGCTAACCACGACCTCCTCCACGACCTCTATAACCACGAAGACGACCACCACCACGGCCGTGCTCTGCTCTCTGAGGACGGGGAGCGTCATGGAGCTGGCCTCTGCCTGCCTCGTCTACCCTATGCTGATCTAAAGCTGGTGCAACTAGCTGCTGCTGCCTGAGCTGGAGCTGCCTCAATGGAGGAACATGGAGCATAGAGCTCGGTGCATGATGACCACTCTAAAAGGTCGGGGACTCCCACTGCTGATGGCCACGACCACCATAAGAAAAACATGTGTCTGATCCCATGGCATTGGCCAGAGAGTTGCTGCCTCTAGAAAAATGAGATGTGAAGGGCTGGGACCTACCCCCAGCTGAACGGAAACTCTTCTGACCTAAAAATAGGGAACCCCATACCACAACCTTGCTTTTTGAGGGATCATGATGATTCCCCTCTTGTAATGATCATGTCCTGTCCAAAGTCATCTTGACAACCTCTTCCCTCGCCAGCACCTCAATATATTTTGTCAGCATAAATTGGGTTACCTGGTACTGGATCTATGGACGTAAAGAATCCTCTAAATTCCTTGCACTGGCCTCCTCATCTAGTAACTGGTCTGAAGCATGTCGTAAAAGGTTTCTAAAACGGATTCCAAACTCTCGAATAATAGAGCTCCCCTGTCGAAGGGTAAGAAGCTCCTGGCCACTGGATGCCTTCGCCGTCGAGGAAAGGAACTCCACTCTAAACTTGTATTGGAACTCCTCCCATGTGATCGATGACTCATCAAGATCCCCAAGGAACAAGAACCACAATTGCCTCGCTGCTCCACACAGCATTGTCACAGCTATGGACACCTAGTGCTCATTCTGATCACGGATTGAACTGAAGCCTATCTCGACCTCCTCCAACTAGTCTTCCGTGACTGCATCTGAAATGGATCCCTCATACTTTTTTAGACTCTGGCACTAAACCTCTAAGAGTTTATTCCTCTAAGTGTCGCCGTTGTTAACCTATACCCTATGATGATCTACAAAAATAGCCTGCTTGACATTTTCTATGAAAACCTGATGAGGACGTCGACCTGGAGCCATACCTGTAAAATAAAAAATCATTAGAGCTCCTAAACCTGGAATATGGAAGACTCAACATTAATTAATTTTTTTTTTCTATCATTCATTAATGTTAACCTATCCCAAGGTCTACCCATTCAAACACAAGCACAAAGAATAATGATGCATGATACTTTCCTAGGTCTCTACCCTACAACTTGTATCACCTTGTTTAGTAGCCATTGTATACTTAAAGGTCCATACATCATATCATAGGGGGCCCTAAATGCTTATGTCTTAGTCGGAATGCTGTGTTTACCTCACTTGCTAATCATGAATGAATTTCCCTACCAACCCATGAAACCTCACATGTGCCTAACTCCAAACTCCATCCTATCCCTCAACTAGAGATCTGATACCACTCTGTCACGACCCCCTCCCCACAACATGTACCCCTCGTGGACCGATAATGTGTGAAGGGAGATAATGACCCCTGAGTCTGGCCTCCAGCAGGCCCCAGGATGGTGACTAGAACCAAGGGTATAGTAACAAAAAAATGAGAGGCATTACCCTCTATGAGGCCAGATACAGAATAGAGAGATAAGATATACACCAATCAACTCCAACTCAGAACTAGAAATATAAAAGAAACCCACGTGCACAAATGTAATGTCAAGAAAAATTACTACAACCAAAAAGGGGGTAAAACTGCAAGTACCCAAAAGAATGTAAGACATTGAAAACCAAAAGCCCGAATAGCTCCTACAAACCCAAGCTAGTAGAAACCAGTTTGATCTCCAACCTGCTCCAAGTGCCTTGAAAAAAAGTTTATATATATACGTAGGGTGATTATAACAGTATACTCAGTAGGATCCTCCCCGAATCCTCTCGTGAAAAAGTAAATAAAGCATGCTAAAGCACAGTGAACAACAAGTAAAACTAACTCGTCACCTAAACAGGTATTCTATGTTCCCATCCTCACAATGGATACTCTCAAAAAGTAACACATACAAGAATATAGAATATAGTAATTAATACCAAGGGTACCCTGCTACTACTTCCACACTGGTTTTCCTCTTTGCCCCAACATCGCACGTCCTGAGCATCTCTCTCCTAAAAGGCTTTCTTGAAGACAACTGGGTGAAGCACCACAATATGAACCTCGTGCACTACAAAGACTTGCCCGCAGACACCTGGGCGAAGCACCACACCATCCTCACAGCCAATGTAACCAGGTAGTTTCTGTGAGCCACCACATCTTGCATAACATGTATCATACATTAGGAATTATACCTCAAGCCATTACAGCCTATAAACCGAGTAAGGATCCTCAATCCATCACAGCCTATACACGTTACACCTATAGTAGTACATAGGACACTATATCCAGAATATACGTGTCTGAATAACCACAAGCCATTACAACCCTCTACACACATATAAGAGGTAAAACCAACCATTGTACCTAATGGAACAAGTATATAACAAGATAAGGGATCAGGGCCAAAGGGGGTAATCAGTCATTCATTCTCCTACCGAAATATTGGGGAAAACACCCCCCCAGGGTTCAGAATCCTCGGCGTGTCAGTGCCCTTACTGACAGGGTGGAGTAGCGTATAGAAACACAAAATGTTCAAAATATACTATATCTCACAACCACAATATGGGAATAACCAAGTCTTAGACACAACATAAGATAACATATCTCGGACCCTGGGATGCCACTTCTAAGACAAGGTATCCTATAAGCACACAACCTTTTAAAGAGAATTAATATATTACTTCATTCCCTTTTTATCGATTCCACTGTACATTAATTAAATCTTTAAACATTAATTTACCATGAACCAATCCACATTAAATTTCATTATCAACACACCCAACGTCAAATATTTCATTCAACAGTTTTCAACGTCATCATTATGTTCCGATAGTTCCAACCCCATGGGTTAACACCCTTTATTCAATTATTCCTTATAGAATTACTTTCCCATATTTCCAGGAATTCTAGAAAAACATTCTATGATACTAAACACATGGGGGCTCAATACGGTGAGTATATGTACTACCTATCGCGTCTTTTCTGCCTATAGAAAGAGCATAGACCCATACTCCCTTTAGAAGCTAGACAAAGAAATCACGTGGCATACCCCACACGTCTTCACCCCTTTTAGGGGAAGGGTAAGCAAGACCAGCTACCTTAAGAAGTGTGGAAAAGTAAAGCAAATAAACAACCAAAGAACCAGCAAGGAACCAACAATCACATCCATCCCATTCCATCAACCCCGGTGTCCTCTCCAAAACCCACAAGCATAAACAGATGCATCTTTCCACCACATGCATCATATGTTGCCACAACCAAAATGCCTCTATGCCCCCACATATCACAACAACCATCCAGGATCACATCACAGCACAAGTAGTAGGAATGAAACAATCACATCAATTGGGCTCTTTTCCATTTAACAATCAAGAGGGTAACTCAGAACCCTTCGACGAATTATCAAACATTCAAATATTTAAACCATCTTGAATTCAAAGGTTTATAATTAATTGGTTCCAACAATGGGAAACGTAACTAGTAAGCTATAACAAAAGATAAAACATGCTTACTATGCCAATTTGATTAACATAAAATTGAAACAAGAACAAGATTCGTTTTCATGCCTATTTATCCTTACCAAACAATTATCAATTAATCCCATTTTTTGGTTTTTACTAATTTCTATAAAGAATAAACTGAAAATCAAAGCAATCCTAGATATCACACTATCTGGAAAAACATTAGGCAATAACATTCAGTCAATATAAATTTCTTTATCCATTTAAAATATTTATCATGTTAATTCCATTTTTCATCCAGGGGATTAGACATGCTAACAAAACAATTTCAAGTAAAAGAAATAGAACCAATGAATCCAATACCACAAGGTTTTTGACAAAAACCCCAAAAACAAAGAATGCACAAGAATACCGGGATGATTCTCCAAAAACCCTCCTTAGATCTCTCCTGCTAGCAAGATCAAGACCAAAGCTCAACATATTTGGCATCCAGACACTTATTTCTACCCATAACAGGCATAGATCTAAGAAACTGTGGGAAGAGAGGAAGTATATCTAAATTGATCGAAGAAACCAAACATGAATGATCACACACCTCAAGAAACTGGCTTCGATTATCCAAGATATGCCTTCGGATCGCCTCCAAAATGCATGGGAGAGGTTATCCTACCTTCAAGGAAGGGTAATCCCGAGTTAGGTCCTCTTAAGAGATTAAACGGACCATTTATAGTCAAAATGAGTTAGATCCACATTTTTAGGATCTAAGATTAAGTGCATGTATAGTTACTCTGCATGTGTTGACAAATCATGCACTAACCGTGTGTTAGCTACTCCCTCTCCGAACACTCCTCACATAGTTAGTCTTCATGGTTATCCAAACTGTGTGATAACCATGCGTTAGCCACTGCCTCTAACCCCAACCTCACACGGTTTCGCCACACGGTTTAGACATACTTTGCGCCTCCCGTGTGAAAGATATATCCATTTAGTTTTCCTTAAAAGACCACCCAAATGAAACCCAAAGTCACCTTGACCTTCCAGAACACCTCTAACACCACATTTTCAGAATGTAATAGACTGGAGAGGTCTGGGCCATTATAGAGTGTCTATCTTGGGTTTAAGTCTTAGACCCATTAATCATGCACCAGTGATGAGCAGGATAATACCAATTATTCCCCATTCAGTCTTTTTGTACCTAGGTGAATATATGATATAGTATTATCCACATTCCAATTTCCATAAATGGATGTTTTTTCTTGTAAAACCATATAATATATACATTACCAATGCTTCTTCATAATAACATATACTTAAACTTATCCCTATTATTTATCATAGGGTTATGTTCTACAATCAAATATTTTATTCATCCTATAAAACAATATACATGCTTGAATCTCATGTTAAATTTGAAAAAAAATAAAAAACAATATAGTAAGTTTCTTGCAAATGTTATCATTCCCTTTACCATATCTTTGTATATGTGTCATATTAAAATTATTAGAATCTTATTGAAATGATGGAATTTAAAAGGGTGAGCTCAGATGCTCAACAAGTGAGTGCATACAAGAGAAATTATCAAGAATAAATATGTAGTGAATAATATAATGGTATTAAAAATGATTAAACAATTCCATGTAAATAATTACATGATCTTGAAATATGTCAATGGATATCATTAATATTTAAAAATCACATGGATATCAATAAAAAATTTCATAATTAAGGAATTCATAATTTCTGATATCTTATAAATACTATTGAGGCCTTATTATAATATATCATATATAAATGGGAAAAGAATATGCTAAATACACAGCCTATTTAGTATCATGAGATCTACCAATGCATTGATGTGAAATGTTAATATGGATCCCACCCAGCACTTAAAAAGTCCAATACATTCCTTATATGAATAAAATATACAATATAATCAATATATCATAATAATAAATAACTATATAAACTGAAATAATTATCATATATAATGTCAACACTTTCCGCAATAAAAATTATCATAATCCATCCTGAGAAATATGGAAGATTTTATAATTAGTGTAAAACCTCAGAAAATTATAATAATCATTATATATGAAACTATCTTTAAAATATCACTAAAACATTCCTTACAGAAAATACCCTTATAATTTGGAAATTATTAATTTAAAATATCAAATTTTTAAAAAAACAAGGAAATTTTTTATTTGTAGAGAACTATAGAAACATATAAAGGAATAATCAATGTATTTTTTTTGTAATGGTGGGAATAATAATTCATGTGGTTTATGTTAAAAAATATATTCTACTCACAGCTTTGAAAAATGCAACTCATTAAAAAAATTATAATAATGTCAAATAAAAAAATATTAAGAATCTAATCATGGGTTAAAACGAATTTAAAAAAGAATACAAAAATATAGAAAAAAGTATTGAAAACATCTTCAAAAAGATATCCAAAATAGAGAAAAATATTATTGAACAAATAGAAAAACGAATTCATTTTTACTTAAAAAATTGTCACACTTTTTAATACCTATATATAGAAAAATTAAAGGAAATATTGAAAATTATAAGAATAAATTTTGGAGAAGTGTATCATCACTCACTTTGTGAAGGTAAGTATTTCTATAAAAAATTTAAATATCTTTTTTTGATTAATTAAATGATTTCCATGTGTATAAGGGGACTCAAGGGTGTTATGAGGGTTCAAGACAAAAAAGAAAGAAAACCGGGCCAAACTGTACACGGTGAAATATTAGTGCAAAGTTATGTAAATCATGCATCCTTCTTAGGGGATTTATATAGCCTTGGATAATAGAATATCTCATAGTTAGAGAATTGTTTGTAAAATATTACAATATTCCCAGGTAAATGTCAGATCTCACCTTTCTTATACAATGTCTTACACACGGTTTTGGCATGGTTAGACAAACCATTCTTGTAAACTGTGTGTCTTGTAATTGTTGGATCAATTATTATTTCTTCCATTATAGGATTTTAAGATATTCATATTATTTTCCTCAATTTATTCATCCACTATCCCTAGATATTCCCCATTTTGATACAAGATTCCATGTGATAAATATCCATTATTTCTAAGACATTACTACATCATTGATTTTAGATCGAATCTATGGGCATGTCTATCACACCCCTTTCTTCTATTTTCTATATTAGGGTTTTTAGATTATCAAAATTTTTTCCTATTCTCAAAACCCCACAACATTCATTATATCCTAGGTTTGGGCTATAATAGATTTTAATCTAGATCTAATTCTATAATCAAGAGTGTGTTCATCATCGGATTCGAGGTAGGTGGTCAATATATCACATCTCATTGTTTTTAAGTGGATTTTTGAATATGGGGATGTGTTCTTGTTTCTATCATGTTGTGATTTGAATAACATTGATTGTATTTGGTAAAATGAACATCAAAATAATGACATGAAACCCTCACTATCATTGTGGGATGCATCTAAGATGATTTGACAAATCTGGGGCCACCCATGGGGTGCACCGACATTACCAAACCTAGGATTTGATAAAATCAAGGCTTCAATTAATGAATAATAATATAGATCCCTTTCGAACATGTTAATACAGTTAGTTTATTTAGATATGTAATATGGATCATTATTCTTGTGTTTGATAATGTGTTAAGGGTTTTTTGGAATTTCTTTGAAATGTGTTAATTCAGTTAATTGATATTTTTTCACAAGTTTATTGGATTATTTTCATATGACCAAAAGAATTTTTAAATATGAAATGATTAGCATGTTAAATATTAAATGTATTTTTAATTGAAAGGCATGTAAATGGGTTGCATTAGGAAATTGATGAATATATTGGATGGGTTAGTACATGGGAATTATATAGAATACCTAAGAGGTTGATTGTAATAAATTGGTTGGGTTATGTGAAACAAGAACAGTAATTGAAATGCATAGGTTTGAAAATGATTATGAAATGATAATTATGCTAAATGGGATAATGTGTGGTAATTAGTGAATATTAGATAATGTATCTTATTTTCATAATGTATATAATGGGTGGTGGAACCAGAATGATAATTTTGGAAAGTGGTTGTGAATTTTAAATTTTAAAAGTGTTAATGGGTTATGGCATAGTACTAATTTTCAAGTTGATGGTTATGGGATGAGATTTATCAATTTATTTAGTTGTGTTTGATTTTGATATGGTATGTATTTTCCGAATGGATAAATAATTATGTCTATATGGCTTGCTATAGTAAGTTATTCACATTAGTATATACACACATGTGTTGAGATAGACTGATGATCTAAAGTCCCCTAAAAATGCATAGATTAGGGAAGTGGGTGGAGGATCTATTTCCCGAACATTTGAATTACACCCAGACTGAGGCTTAGAGGTTAGGATATTATGTTGATGTGATGTGTTTATCCTTAGTGATATAAAGACATGAATTATTTCTTTATTCATAGTGACTTATTACCTTAAACCCATGCGTAGATATGTTTGTTCCAAACCCATGGAACACATGATAAAAAGGGACAAGGTAATGAAGACAGTTAAACTGATAGAAATTTTAATAAAGATGGAAATGGTGTATGTGTAATGGTTATATAATGAAACATGAGGTTTAATTTTTTTAATCTTACTAAATAAATTATACTTGCAATAACTAACTATTAGACTAATGATTTTATAGATTCAATTAGTGGTGGACTACAGAGTTGTATGGACAACCTACTTAGGCCATCGTTGGGTACCCGAGGAGACTACATTGTTGCAGGTTAAATTAAGTGAAAGGGCTGGTGTTAGGTAGTTGAGTCGGTCATGGGAAGTTCATAGATGAGGTTACAAAATTGGGTTTATGACCATTTGGGGTATATCTGGTTGCCTATATTTTTGGTTCCCTCACTTGTATCCCTACTAGCATGACATTATAAGGATATTGTTGGATTGTCGTTTGTACCCAATCTTGGGAGAGGTTTTGTTATGCATTACTCTTGGTTATTAAATAATATTTTCTATACATACATTGTTAACTTTTGTAGTCTAATATGTCAAAGAAGGTATAGTCTCCCCATATGGCTAATTTGACCCTCACTGTTACCCCGCAACCCCTGGCATACAACAAGGGGTGCTTGAGGTCTTGTGAAGACCTAAATCAATATGCCATTTCAGTGGATTCAGGTTTGGGGATGTTATAAGAAGAATATTAATGGAGTTTAATATAAAATTTTCATAAAATTCCTCTAATGGGAACACAATCCTAAATAATCCTATATTATTATAAAATTGGGAAATAAATTATTATTTCATTAGTAACATTTGAATCACAACCCTTTGAATGAAATAACCTTAATTATATACTAAAATAACATTTTGTAATAATTATTAAATATATAACATGTTAAAGGGTCAGTACATACACCTAAATAAGTAACATTGGTGCATAACATAACATATGTCCTAAAGAAGATGATTTGAGACGACAAACTTTTACATCATGACTGAATTGCGTTGTAAGTTATATAAACCTTATGTATATTAAAATAAAATTTATTATAATTATATTAAATAAAAATTTAGATAATTATAATATCATATATATATCAATTACAATATTTCAACCCTCGTTTTAAAATAATTATTTATTTAAATCATCATTTCTGAGTGTTCATAGTTTTGTTTTTCATATAAGTTTTTTTAATTATAAGTTAGTTATACTTGTTCATTGTACCATCATATTCATAATTTTATTAATGATTTAAAGAAAATTTATATTCATTATATTCAAATTTATATCAATCCTTTAAATTCATGCATTAAAAATGAATCACATCTCTTCGTGGAGGTAGTATTCCACACATTTTCACGAGTGGCATTATCATTTTCTAACAGGTGGAAAGGTAAGATGGTAAATGATATCATAAATTTATATTATTGTAATTATTTTATAAATATAATATATATTAATTTTTTACAACTTTATAACTATCTAAATAAAATGGTGATGGAAAATTAATTACACTACTATGTGGATATTGTAGGCTCTAATATGCATGAGTGATGTTTTTGTTTTACAGAGGATGTAAAAAAGATGAATAAGTGTATTTATAAAATAAAAAAAAACATTAGTATATTTAAGATAATTATGTTATTATTGAACCATATATTTATAACATTTTTAGGAGGTACGAAGTATAATTAAAATGAAAACACTCAGTTAAAAGTGATACTTCTTCAGAAAACCACATTTGGTATACACTGTATGCTTTATAGGTAGGATTTTTATGTTAAATGATAATTTAGTTCATGGGAAGTATGTTTTTAATTGATATATACAGTTCATGACCAACTATAGTTATCAAACATTTTTAATAAATGATAAGAGGTTATTTCCATTTATATGTGAGGGAAATTACAAAATCAGAATTACTAAGAAAATTTAAATATAACATATAACATAATCATTTAAATTTGAACCAAATTAAAATAATTTAAGTTCATTTAAATTATAATGTATAAATACATTCAACCATTAAAATTTATAAATGTATAAGTTAAATTTTAAACCTTGTCTTTGGGTTTAAACTACTCTTTAAAAGATTTTAACCATAAAAAAGGTACTGCATTTTTTAGCCTTTAAGAGCCATAAATTTACATTTAAGATTAATAGTGGATAATAAATTTCCAATTTATGCTATTATAGACCATTTTAATTTCAAAATTTTATATGGAAATATATATATTTTTCGTAAATGATTTATTAAAATATTATTTAACCTAAAATATCATTAATGTCATTCTTATGATTATTCTTTTAATTTGACATTAAATTTCACAAGATTACAATGTATTTAGATTAAAAAATATATACCAAAAATTTTATATTTTTAATAGTAATATAATTCTCCTAACAGTAGGATTCATCTATTTTTTTCATTTTATTGGTTTAAACATCCGTTATAAGAGTTTTTCATATTACCTACAAAATCATTGTGTAATCGTTTAATGGGATTATACTATATCTGAATATGAAATATAAATTAATATTATAGAAATATTTTATTAATATTATATATAATAATCTAGAACCAATATTTCGTTATTTTATCCCTATGAAAATATGTTAGGGTTGTTAAAAGAATTATAGTGACAAATTTACTTATTGTTTACTAAAAAAATACAAGTCATTATCTTTTAAAAATGGAATAAAAATATCTTATATTTTAATTTTGGAATAATATTTTATAATTAACCTCATTTAGTTATATAAATTAACGTTTTGGATAGATATTGAGACCATATTCTATAGTTTTACCCTTATTTTAACCCTTTTACCCATATCGCAATGATAAATAATTATCATGGTTAGGCTTGATGATGACTAAAAAAATAATTTGTAAAATTTACCAAATTTAATAAACATGACTCAAAATAATAAATATATTTCTTAAATTTTAATTTTAATAAAAGGAATAGATCAATTTTCATAAACGTTTAAAATATAGCAAATTTTGTTTCTAGAAAACTGTGTTTTTAAGCATAAAAATGTACTTATACCAAAATAAAATATAATGTTGAAAATTAGTAGAATAATTTTGATTATTTTATATAAAATTTATTTAATATTAATTTAAAACAAAATCTAAAATATAAATAATAATTTAATTTTTTTATTTTTTAAAAATAAATAATTTTGTTTCAAAAATCACTATTTTTTACCTATTTGATAAAACATTAATTTATTTAGAAAATTATAAAAAATAAAAAGTAATGTTTTTTTGAAATTTTGATTCAAAAAATTTCATAAAATTTTCAAATGAAATTTATATAGCTAGAGAAATTTAATTAAAATATACAGACACAAAATGTAATAAAACCATTTTTGAAAAAAAATGTGTTTTTAAAGCATAAATGGATTTTATTATTTTCTATGCCTAATAAAAATAATTAAATAAATTAAAATTAAACTAATTGAATATATAATATACTTATTTCATAATAATGATTTATAAATAGTAATAAATTTAATTTATGATGATAAAAATACATTACGCACATGAAATTTGATTAATTAAAAACATATCTTTTACCTTCAATAGATTTTATCATCATTTACCACCAGTTAATAATCAATGAATGATTTATTATTAATTTTATTAAATAATATATATATATATATATATATATTATAGTAAAGATACTCGTATACGTACCATCCAAACAGACAGATAGGTCATAACTATTATAATCAAATAAAAATATTTTTATAGTATGTCATGGTTAATTTAATCTCTATTTTTCATATTTTAAAAACTATAAAATATATTTCTTAAGTAAAATAAATCCTAAAATATGGGGGTATTATAATATGTATTCCCTTTTATACTTTAAAATTATGTCACTTTTCAGAACAACATTTAATTTTCAATAATACCATTACCCTATTCATTGGTCAAAGACTCCAAAATTTAGAAATAATGGAATGTTGAGGAGGGATTTATTTTATAATTTCTCAAACATATATTTACACACATTTTTATGAAATTTTTTAATACATTTGTTCTTTGCTTTTTATTTTTACCTTGTTTTACCTTCGTAATGAGTTTTTAAATAAGTAATTTATGTTTTACAAATGATAAAAAAACCCATCGTGAAAAATTTGGGTGTGTTGAAACATAAATTAATATTTGTTAAATATAATTAAATTTATAAATGAGGAAAAACTATTGTTTGAATAAAAACATTTTATATATAGAAAAAAATTGAAAAGATTTGTATTTTTAACCAACATGTGTTATTAATATTATTAACATTGTTTACTAATTAAATATGAGTTAATAATATAATATATGTGTTTAAAAATAATATTTTCTGTAATTTGAAATATCTTATTATATATATGTAACATGATATTTGAAAAATAATTCTCTAAAAATAATAGTTTTAACATTATCATGGTCATTAACTTTAATATTTTAGTTAAAATTTAATTCCAAAAATTGAATATGAACTTATTAAATAATGTGATCATGTTTATCTAAAACATGATATCAATTTATATATATTTTATTTTTACATGTGATGAAGTGTAATTTATAATATAAGTGTATAAAAACTGTTTTTTGATTAAAATATTACTTATGTATCAAAAATGATATACATGGAAACAAAATATTAATTATAAATGATCTATTTTACTAATAAATTTATATATATTAGAGAAAATGTTACAAAAGCATTTAATTAATTATTTTAGTAGGATAATTCAATAAAAGTCCTAGTTTTTATCAAAATTAGTATTTTTTCATTATGCCCATAGAAGATCAAAAAAATCCAAAAAAACTATCTTAAAATAAAATTGAAATTGGATATCCAAAAATATATATTTTTTGTTTAATTCAAATTCTAAAATTTATACATTCAATTTTTCTTTAAAGTCAGAAAATATAATAAAAATGATTTTTTATTGGAAAATCTAATTTCCATATTTGACTTATTATTATTCTCATTTTATAACATTTACCAATAATATTTGTGGGATGAAAAAATTAATTTCAATATTAATTTATCATCGTGAATAAAAAATTGACTGAAATATAAATTCATATCACAAAAAATGGAAATTTTATAAAAGAAATTCTAAATATTAAGTGATATTATTACTCATTTTAGGTTTACTAATTGAATTTCATTCGTATTAAAAGTATATTTTATTTTCATTATAAATATATATATTTCATTATGTATTAATTATTATTCATTCATTTCTATTCAATTGATTTTTTTACGATTATACATATATATATTTATATTTATCTAATTATATCACATTTTCATTTATGATTGGGGTTGAACATATAGAATGTTATTTAATGCATTTGGTGTAGTAAAAAGAAGTTGCATTTTAAAATATCTAGGAGTTACACCTATTTATTTTTAAAGGTAACTTGATTTTACCATTACGTGTCTGGAAACCCTTACATAGGTTTTATAATTCACAACTTGCCATTACATGACTATGGAGTACCCTTAAGTGAGTTGAGTAAACTCTACTTAACCATTACATGGTATAATGAAATTATAAAAAACATATAGTTGAGGGATAATTTTCCCATATGCAGGGATTTTACACTAACATCAACCATTATTCATAGTAAAAACAAATAACATACCATTATGAAAAAATTTTAAACTATGACCCTACCCTTACCCATAAATGAATGGTTATATATTTATAAAAATTTATTTTATGAAAAATAAAATTTCAATTTTAAAAAATGAATAAATTTAGGATTTATTATTAGTTTCAAAACTAAAAATTACAATTAAAAATTGTTGAATCACTTGAAAATTTTCAAAAAATAAATTCAAAAAAATAAAACATTTTAATTACATTTATCAATAATAAAAAACACTCGAAAATTACAAAAATAAATGTTTGATATTTTAATTAAACTTTTATTAAATATATAAATTCCAGGAATCTTCAAACACCCCATAATGGAAAATAAACATCTAAGTAAATATGAAACCTTTCAACATATCTTCACGAAAAGTATATATATCAGTTAGAACATTAATTCTACACAAAATTCCAATATAACTATAAAAATAGATTATTTTGGTTCAATATATTGAAATTCAACTTTCCAAACAACCTAAAATTTCAGACCACTACTATAAGGCCCCAACCTTAAACCTTACTTAATCTTGAGTTATTACAAGATTACACATTGAGGATCTTTTCAGGTTTAGAGTTTTAGAGAATTATATCATGAAACATTCATTACATTCCACATTTAAACAAAGTGGTTACATAAAAGACAGTATTCATTCTTCCCATCACGGAAACATATTTAAAATATAACATGGATTCTTTCTTGACACATCATTGACACTATCATCACATCATGTACCTTTCCCTTGACTTGTGAAAAACATTTCAAAAACTTGGGATGAGCATAAAAAAGCTCAGTAAGGGTTACAAAAAATATGGAATGGAAACATGAGTTCATATATACATGAGAATGAAATCATACTTTACCTATAAAACATAGGCACTTTAACATACCTCATCAAACCATGAATAAATCATAGAAAACATAAGAAATAAAGGTATCTTGAGGCATTCATAACATTCTTACATAGGGAGTAACCTTCTTGGTTACGTTTGGAATACCCACCACAGTATATTTCCTAAATCTCTTCGGAGAAACCTTAACGTTTCACCCCTTCGCGTTACCCAATGCATTGGAGAGCTATATCGGGCTCACCCGCCCTTAGTTTATCACGGAACAACCCGTTTTCATAACAATGCCCAAGAACCATAACATAAATGTGTCACATAAAACATGAATAAAGGAAACATAACATTTCCACATTTCAATCACAGTATAACATTTTAGTATATTGAAATAATGAATCCATTCAAAAAGAAACCATTTCCAAAACCATTTAAAACATTTAATAAAGATATTTTTGAATCAAAGTGTCCCATACCACCTTGAAGCTTAAAATTTTAAACCATTAATATCCATATAAATAAATACTTAAAACCATTTTGAAAACATGGATATTAATAAGAACAAATAATTAAAACATTTAAAACAATATTTTTGTTAAAGGGCTTTTACCAAAATTAGAGACACTTGAATACAATAATTGAGGAATAACATTTAGTCATAACTTTATAATATCATGAGAATAAATGGATTCATGATATAATACTCCAAAGGACGGTATATACACCATATAAGAGTGAATTGGTGCATAACAACAATGAACCCTCAATAGAAATGTCAAATGTTATGAAATCCCTTATAAAGAAGGTATCCTTAAATTAAGGACAAATCAATCTCAAAAATATGTGTGACAAAAATAAATACACCCAATATAAGTCGATATTATGTGTAAAACAATAAAAGTTCATTCACACATATTCAATGGATGGCATATTCAATGACTACATGTTGAACCCAAAGAAATCGAAATTGGGTTAAAAAGTTCCCTTGACAGCCTAACGGCATCACATCAAAATGAGTTGATGAGAGATAAAAAGTGTATCTCATCACTTGGACATAAAATTTATATCAATAAGGATATATGAGAACATATTCCAACATAATAATATGTAAATTAAAAGACCCAACAAAATAAGTCTTTTAAAAAAAGAGGAGGGTGAAAGGTTCCCTTACCGACTTGGGTATCTTTCAAAACATACACCCCATGAAATAAGGAAAATAGATCATTGATGTAAATACTCATAAACGAAATTATATTACACAAAGAGTAGAATAATGGGCAGTACATACACCACTCAATGGAATTTGTGGCAAATGTAGCATAAATCTCACAGGAATGAAAGTGAGATGAAAAATCCCTTACGAAAACTCGGCAGCCTAACGGCGCCACATAAAACTTAAAAAAATGAATTTATGAGATAAAATAGGGTATCTCATAAAATGACCATAAAAAGTACAGTATTATGAATATAAAAGAATATCCCCAAACATAAGAAATATGAGCTTAAAAAATGACATAAAAGAGTGTACTTAAAAAGAAAGAGAGGAGTAGGATCCCTTACCTCGGGTCCGACTTGACTCGATCATTCTTTAATCTCCTGAATAATAAACTTGAGTTAATTTATACTTCCTTAAGAACCTTTTTCAAGTTCATTATTCCTTTTATATCACTTATTACCATTTCATAAACATTATGTAATCATTTAAGTTAATAATATTTGTTTTGCCGATATTTGGTTCTTAAGTCGAAAGTGGACTTCTTACAATTACATGTTGTTCATGTGGTCAAAGGTTCTTTATATCCAGAATGACATTCCTGATTTGTATATCATATATATCATATATATCCAGCATATACATGTATTTATAATATTACATAATCATTTGGAGGTAAGAAATGAAATGCACCGTTCATGGAGACGGTAAGCCGTACGTACGCATGAACGCTACTTTCATTTCTATTTCGTATTTTATAGAATGGAATAATAATGACATAAAGTTATATTATAATTACAGTATAATATCATATATAATATCATTAAATCCATCTTTTATACGTCCCACATATGACATTAACGAATCACATCACTTTGAGGGGGCGGTAGTCCGCACTTCCTAAAATGATGATATCGCGTATACCCATAATGGATGCCATAAAGGTAAGACACAAATGAAAAATACATAAGAATAAGTAAAACATAAACATATTATATATCATATATAAAAATAGTGACATCATAATGGCCACCTTTGAAGGTGTTAAATGAGTATTGAACAATCATCGTTTCGGGAGGCAGAATTTCACCATCCACGGAAACCGTATGTTCTTTAACCATTTGATGTAGTTGTGTGAGAGTGTAGCTCGAATAAATCTTATAACAACATCCTAGTATATTTAAGATACTGTTGTTGTTACAAAATAAGTAAATAAAAAGAGTTTAGGGGGTTGGAGAAGCAAAATAAAACAAATGAACATGAGAGAATGAATTACCTTTAAAAGTGTAACTCCTTTTTGATTTGAGCATAAAGGCTTCCTTTGAAAGGATTTTGACCAAATGGAATCCTCTAGGATGAGGATAGGTATGTGGAGAGAGTAAATGGTCAGGTTTTGGCCGAGCCAAAGGCTTGAGGAGTGTGTGAAAAGAGGTAGAGGTGGGGGCCTTTTATAAGAGGAGAGGAGGGGCACTTTTGGAAAGTAAGGAAATATTACTTTATTTGAAACTGTGTTTCGGTTTTAAAAGGTCCCACAGTGATATAATTCGTGGATGAGGTTATAAAGGTTCGAAATCCACCCATCCAATAAGTTTTGGACATGTGTAGTTCATAGAGTTTACATTATCTTTCCATTTTATTTTAATCGTTAAATAATGATGTCATCACTGCATCATTATGATCTCATAACAAATTTACTTTATTTAATGTCTAAAAATTATTAAAAAATTACTATGATGTAGGAAATCTTATTAGCTTTCCAATGAATTTTTATAATCAAAAATGTGACTTGTATAACCCCACTTAAAAATTGTCTTAGTAAAACATATCATGTTTGTGTCATTTTTACTTTTACATTAAATAAAATGTTATTTATGTCATTTCCCAACCAAAGTGGATCCATGGGGTCCCCAAGTAGAACCATGGCTTTTCTTGGTCGGCCATGATACAACCAATAGGTGTAAGACAAGTGTCATGGTGTTTTCACATTCTTATAATATCATTTTTACCTTAAACTACACTAATTACCTCTAATCGCGATTAAAAACTTAATAAGATACTATTCACCAAAAAATTATTTTAATCTCATTGAACCACATTTTACTTCTTAATGACAACAATGTATGTTGGATTTTTGAAAATCAAAACACAATGATGGCAAAATTTCATTTAAACAGAAAATCGGTTTTTATAAGTACCACTTAGTGGTTTCACTATTCATCAAAAATTGAAGTTTTTCAGAAAAATCCCAAAAATTCACCCTAAGCTATATTTGATATTCTGAATTCAAAAATGAAGTCCGTTTTACAAAATTAAAAACATATAAGTCACATTAATTAATTTAATAATTAATTCCGGCTGTCAGATCAAATAGCGTGTTTTTATGAAACAATAAGTATCAAAAGATTGACACTTGTTTAAGTCAGATTTCAAAGTGAAATTAATCCCAATGACCACTATTGGATTTAATGGTAAAAATATTTTCTAATTTCACTTTAAAACCAATTCAAAATATTATTTAATCATATAAATAAATTAGATTAAAAAGAGGTTTTGAATTAAAACACAACATTCTACACTATTCATTAAAAAAATGAACTTTATCGGAAAAATACCAAAAAATTACACAAAGTAAAATTTGATGTCCTGATTCTTAATAAGAGTTTTATTTGGTCCAAAAGAATTTATAAGAGTGATCAAAACTATATTTAATGACAGTTCTCCATTAAAAGGCGATAAGTGAACCTTTAGTGAAAACTAGGGCATATACACCTAAAATTGAATTCTTTCCGTATTTTAAGCCTTTATCTTTTATTGTACAAATGTAAAAATATTTACGAACATATATAATCATATTTTAGTTATTTCTATCCATTCCTGCCATTACAATGGCTACATGTTAACTACCATTTAAAATAATATTATTTTATTATTAGAGTGCAACGTAAGATTCCCAAGAAACTCGTTGTTGCGTGTTGGGTACGCCATCGAGCATAGCGTCCCCTTTAAAGTCATATTAATATTTTATTCAAAAATATGGATAAATATGAAAATGTATATTCTTTATTTACCTGGGGTGTTACATCCTTCCCCCCTTTTGGGAATTGCGTCCTCGCAATTTTAAAATTGGGCTTGGTAACATCCTTGAAAGTCCCACGTCGGGAGAAGAGTCGGTAAAATAATCTCTTTAAAATAAAGAAAGATAAGCACAGAGGTCACCCGAGTTAACCCATACTAGGATTCCAAGTATGAAAATATGGACATGGAGGAGAAAACATAGGGTCATGTTCTGATGGAGAGTGATAGAAAACATGTTTAGGAGAAAGTTAACAATAAGAAAATCACAAACTTGTGATGGGTTAAACGGTGTTGAGTTCCCCAGTAGGAAAAGTTAATAGACAACATTTTTGTATTAAGTTACTTTTTATTGAGGAATTTATTCATAAGGAATCATAATCACTTATCATGTTGACTTTCAACTTTTACTAGATTCCTTAGTCAAACTCATATTTTTTCCAAAAGACGAGTATTTAGGGAGACTTTTTTGCATTAAGAGTACTATAATCAACTTCTAGAGAATCACCTAATCCCCAAAAGAGAACTATATACATCCCATGTATTTAGGATTTAACCAAAACCAAAACCAAAAAGGTTAGTACAAGGTCAGATAATCCAGAAAAGGATAACCCCTTATAAAAAGAAAATCTATTCTTAATCTCCAAAATTTGTCCAACAAAACCCAAAGTTCAACGAGGACCATCCGATAAACAATTTGTCCATAAAATTCTTCAAAGTAAACCAATATAAGATTGAAACCCAAATATTTGAAGGATTTACTCACATAGTCTTCCAAGTTAAATCGTAACATTTATCTCCAAACAACATCAGTTGCTCCTAAAGTCTCGTATTGAAAAGTAATTAACCTAATCACATATCCTCTATGATAGGTTAATAATTTTCCTAAATAACCCAAAATCAACATACTCTTAATTCATAAAATCTTATAACTAAAAAGAATCAGTCAAACTAACCAGGGACTTCATGTAGTCAAGTGGTAGGAGATAAATACCAGTCGCACTTTGGTTGTGGGTTCGATTCCCGCAGCATTGTCCAACGCGACGGGTTGTCACACGGTCTGTGTGTTGTCCCTTTTACAAAACTATATAATTCTTAAAACATCCCCCAAAACGAGATAAAATCTTCAAGAATGATCATAACATATTTTAACCTCAAGTTTATCTCATGCCCTTCATTTTCCATCATATCATATAATAACCCATAATTACCTCAAAAGTAAGGATCATATAAACCCTAATGGTTACCTTAATAATTATTACCCGAATTTCCACATCGAGTTGGCCATCTCGTACATGATCTATTAGAGAACTCACCAAGGTTGAAGTGATTGATCATGACTCCTTGATATTTGGTTTAGAACAACTATGAGATTCCTCATTGAATCCCCCATCTCATCCAGTATCTTAATAAGAGAACCACCACAGTTTCCTTCAAACCCATTGTCACTTTGGTGCCTGGTAGATCCAGCTATTTACTAAAACCAAAAAGTTCAGTGTGAGTATATCAACAAAACCATCATGTACTAATGAGGAAGGTAAACACTAAGATATACTTACTCATTCACTTTATCTAAAATTAGGACTCTTTCTGAAATCCTAACCATTGTGGTAATGTCACTTATGCTTAAAGAATACCCTAACCTCTAAAGTTATCTAAACCGACCTCTAATACCAACTATAAGGCCCCAGCCTTAAACCTTACTTAATCTTTAGTTATTACAAGATTACACATTGAGGATCTTTTCAGGTTTATAGTTTTAGAGAATTAGATCATGAAACTTGCATTACATTCCACATTTAAACAAAGTGGTTATATAAAAGACAGTATTCATTCTTCCCATCATGGAAACATATTTAAAATATAACACGGATTCTTTCTTGACACATCCTTGACACTATCATCACATCATGTACCTCTCCCTTGACCTGTGAAAAACATTTCAAAAACATGGGATGAGCATAAAAAAGCTCAGTAAGGGTTACAAAAAATATTGAAAGGAAACATGAGTTCATATATACAAGAGAATGAAATCATACTTTACCTATAAAACATAGGCACTTTAACATACCTCATCAAACCATGAATAAATCATAGAAAACATAAGACATAAAGGTAACTTGAGGCATTCATAACATTCTTACATAGGGAGTAACCCTCTTGGTTACGTTTGGAATACCCATCACAGTGTATTCCCTAAATCTCTTCGGAGAAACCTTAATGTTTCACTCCTTCGTGTTACCCAATGCATTGGAGAGCTATATCGGGCTCACCCGCCCTTAGTTTATCACGGAACCACCAGTTTTCATAATAATGCCCAAGAACCATAACATAAATGTGTCACATAAAACATGAATAAAGGAAACATAACATTTCCACATTTCAATCACAGTATAACATTTTAGTATATTGAAATAATGAATCCATTCAAAAAGAAACCATTTCCAAAACCATTTAAAACATTTAATAAACAGATTTTTGAATCAAAGTGTCCCATACCACCTTGAAGCTTAAAATTTTAAACCATTAATATCCATATAAATAAATCCTTAAAACCATTTTGAAAACATGGATATTAATAAGAACAAATAATTAAAACATTTAAAACGATATTTTTGTTAAAGGGGTTTTACCAAAATTAGAGACACTTGAATACAATAATTGAGGAATAACATTTAGTCAGAACTTTATAATATCATGATAATAAATGGATTCATGATATAATACTCCAAAGGACAGTATATACACCATATAAGAGTGAATTGGTGCATAACAACAATGAACCCTCAATAGAAATGTCAAATGTGATGAAATCCCTTATAAAGAAGGTATCCTTAAATTAAGGACAAATCAATCTCAAAAATATGTGTAACAAAAATAAATACACCCAATATAAGTGGATATTATGTGTAATACAATAAAAGGTCATTCACACATATTCAATGGATGACATATTCAATGACTACATGTTGAACCCAAAGAAATCGAAATTGGGTTAAAAAGTTCCCTTGACAGCCTAACGGCATCACATCAAAATGAGTTGATGAGAGATAAAAAGTGTATCTCATCACTTGGACATAAAATTTATATCAATAAGGATATATTAGAACATATCCCAACATAATAATATGTAAATTAAAAGACCCAACAAAATAAGTCTTTTAAAAAAAGAGGAGGGTGAAAGGTTTCCTTACCGACTTGGGTATCTTTCAAACCATACACCCCATGAAAGAAGGACAATAGATCATTGATGTAAATACTCATAAACGAAAGTATATTACACAAAGAGTAGAATAATGGGCAGTACATACACCACTCAATGGAATTTGTGGCAAATGTAGCATAAATCTCACAGGAATGAAAGTGAGATGAAAAATCCCTTACGAAAACTCGGCAGCCTAACGGCGCCACATAAAACTTACAAAAATGAATTTATGAGATCAAATAGGGTATCTCATATAATGACCATAAAAAGTAAAGTATTAGGAATATAAAAGAATATCCCCAAACATAAGAAAGATGAGCTTAAAAGAAATGACATAAAAGAGTGTACTTAAAAAGAAAGAGAGGAGTAGGATCCCTTACCTCGGGTCCGACTTGACTCGATCGTTCTTTAATCTCCTGAATAATAAACTTGAGTTAATTTCTACTTCCATAAGAACCTTTTTCAAGTTCATTATTCCTTTTATATAACTTATTACCATGTCATAAACATTATGTAATCATTTAAGTTAATAATATTTGTTTTGCCGATATTTGGTTCTTAAGTCGAAAGTGGACTTCTTACAATTACATGTTGTTCATGTGGTCAAAGGTTCTTTATATCCAGAATGACATTCCTGATTTGGATATCATATATATCATATATATCCAGCATATACATGTATTTATAATATTACATAATCATTTGGAGGTAAGAAATGAAATGCACCGTTCATGGAGACGGTAAGCCGTACGTACGCATGAACGCTACTTTCATTTTTATTTCGTATTTTATAGAATGGAATAATAATTATATAAAGGTATATTATAATTACAGTATAATATCATATATATAATATCATTAAATCCATCCTTTATACGTCCCACGTATGGCATTAACGAATCACATCACTTTGAGGGGGCGGTAGTCCGCACTTCCTAAAATGAAGATATCGCGTATACCCATAATGGATGCCATAAAGGTAAGACACAAATGAAAAATACAGAAGAATAAGTAAAACATAAACATATTATATATCATATATAAAAATAGTGACATAATAATGGCCACCTTTTGAGGTGTTAAATGAGTATTGAACAATCATCGTTTCGGGAGGCAGAATTTCACCATCCACGGAAACCGTATGTTCTTTAACCATTTGATGTAGTTGTGTGAGAGTGTAGCTCGAATAAATCTTATAACAACATCCTAGTATATTGAAGATACTGGTGTTGTTACAAAAGAAGTAAATAAAAAGAGTTTAGGGGGTTGGAGAAGCAAAATAAAACAAATGAACATGAGAGAATGAATTACCTTTAAAAGTGTAACTCCTTTTTGATTTGAGCATAAAGGCTTCCTTTGAAAGGATTATTCCCAAAGGGAATCCTCTAGGATGAGGAGAGGGATGTGGAGAGAGTAAATGGGTAGGGTTTGGTTGAGCCAAAGGCTTGAGGAGTGTGTGAAAAGAGGTATAGGTGGGGGCCTTTTATAAGAGGAGAGGAGGGGCACTTTGGGAAAGTAAGGAAATATTACATTATTTGAAAATGTGTTTCGGTTTTAAAAGGTCCCACATTGATATAATTCGTGGATGAGGTTATAAAGGTTATAAATCCACCCATACAATAAGTTTTGGACATGTTTAGTTCATAGATTTTACATTATCTTTCCATTTTATTTTAATCGTTAAATAATGATGTCAACACTGCATCATTATGATCTCATAAACAATTTAATTTATTTAATGTCTAAAAATTATAAAAAAATTACTATGATGTAGGAAATCGTTTTAGCTTTCCAATGACTATTTAGAATCAAAAAGTTTACTTGTATAACCCCACTTAAAATTTTTTTTAGTAAAACATATCATGTTTGTGTCATTTTTACTTTTACATTAAATAAAATGTTATTTATGTCATTTCCCAACCAAAGTGGATAAATGGGGTCCCCAAGTTGACCCATGGCTTGTCTTGGTCGGCCATGATACAACCAATAGGTGTAGGACAAGCGTCATGGTGTTTTCACATTCTTATAATATCATTCTTACCTTAAACTATACTAATTACCTCTAATCGCGATTAAAAACTTAATAAGTTACTATTCACCAAAAAATTATTTTAATCTCATTAAACCACATTTTACTTCTTAATTAAAACCATGTATGTCGGATTTTTTAGAATCAAAACACAATGATGGAAAAATTTCATTTAAACAGAAAATCAGTTTTTATAAGTACCACTTAGTGGTTTCACTATTCATCGAAAATTGAAGTTTTTCAGAAAAATCCCAAAAATTCACCCTAAGCTATATTTGATATTCTGAATTCAAAAATGAAGTCCGTTTTACAAAATTCAAAACATATAATTCACATTAATTAATTTAATAATTAATTCCCGCTGTCAGATCAAATAGTTTGTTTTTATGAAACAATAAGTATCAAAAGATTGACACTGGTTTAAGTCAGATTTCAAAGTGAAATTAATTCCAACGACCACTATTGGATTTAATGGTAAAAATATTTTCTAATTTCACTTTAAAACCAATTCAAAATATTATCTAATCATATAAATCAATTAGATTAAAAAGAGGTTTTGAATTAAAACACAACATTCTACACTATTCATTAAAAAATGAACTTTATCGGAAAAATACCAAAAAATTACACAAAGAAAAATTTGATGTCCCGATTCTTAATAAGAGTTTTATTTGGTCCAAAATAATTTATAAGAGTGATCAAAACTATATTTAATGACAGTTCTCCATTAAAAGGCGATATGTGAACCTTTATTGAAAACTAGGGCATATACGCCTAAAATTGAATTCTTTCCATATTTTAAGCCCTTATCTTTTATTGTACAAATGTAAAAATATTTAAGAACATATATAATCATATTTTAGTTATTTCTATCCATTCCCGCCATTACAACGGCTACATGTTAACTACCATTTAAAATAATATTATTTTATTATTAGAGTGCAAAGTAAGAATCCCAAGAAACTCGTTGTTGCGTGTTGGGTACGCCATCGAGCATAGCGTCCCCTTTAAAGTCATATTAATATTTTATTCACAAATATGGATAAATATGAAAATGTATATTCTTTATTTACATGGGGTGTTACAACTACTTAAATGATTTTTTATAACATCACTATGAAATGATGCTCTTGTCTTTTTTTGATCAGTTCTTCTTTCATGTTCCACCATTTATAGTATTATTCACTATCATCTTATTTCTCACCATTTTTATTTTTGTTATTTTTTCCCACAATATGGTTAGCTTCGATAGGATCATAATTCATTTTATTCACCAAAAGATAAATAAATAAGTTAAAATAAAAATAGCTGTTGTTTAAAAATATAATTTTGATTAAACAAAAAAACTATATAAATTATCTCAATGAAATAAAAATTATTTATTATACTATTTTTATTTATTTGTTGGTTGAAGGGATTTTAAAATCTATAAATTATGAAAATCACTTATGTATGGTCCCCACACATATACATGTCATTATCTAAATAGGGATTACTGTGAAAATAATTTTATGTTCTAATGGAAGGATCCTGATGTTTGAATTTTTTTTGATTATATAGCTGTTTTAGTTTTTATTAGAATGAAGGGGTAATTTCTATTTACTAGATATAATTTATATATGATGTTAATTTCTTATTATACCACTATTATGGGTTCCTCATTTTTTTCATCATTAAAAAATTTACATGTATCAATCCCAATTCATCAACCCTAAATTCACAACTATTATCTACCCATTATCACTAAAAGTTATGAACCTAAAATATCATGTAATCCACCTACCATTTTTTATTGATTAAAAGTTAATACATATAAAAAATTTATTTTTCCCCTATTTCTCAATTAAAAAAATCCATTTTTTATTGGTGTAACTGTACTATATTTCATTGTATTAAGATAATTTGATGTATTTTATAAATAAAATAAACATTAATTAAATAATAATTTTATTATAATTTATTCAAAAAAACAATTTTTCTACTAATTAAACTTATATAAATATTGGTTTATTATTATTATATATATCATAAAAAATAATTCCATGAAACCAAATTATATATTGTTGATTATGTGTATTGGATCACTTTTTATAGTTCTAGATTTTAATAAACAAAGAATTTTATTGTGGGAATCAAATTATAGTATAACTGCAGGATCATAAGATTATCTTATGAATTCTATACATGTGAGGGTGAATTGTAGTTTAAAAAATATTTAAAGAAGATAAAACACAATACATCTTAATGGTAATTTTACCGAGCATAGACTTCACCTGATTAACAGAGTGAATAATATAATCTCAATAGATCATAACAATATTAGAGCTTATTTATCATAATCATATTGAAAATAATAAAAAAATAAAATAGAATGTGGAGTCTAATGAATAACATTCTATTGCATTAAAATTATAATAGGCACATAAAAATAAGAAAAATAATATATAGTAATGTTAAGAATGATTTAGACGCTATATTTAAAATGAAGACTTTTAATCGTAAGACTAAGACAGTCAATATCTTATTCAAACGATATCTGATGTTTTATAATTACAATAAATTCTATCATTCCTTATTATAAAATCCATCGATATGAGGTTCAAAATACACTATGACTTCTTATCCTCAGTATCCATTGATATTATGATCATTGTTTGTCTTCAAAATAGCTAAATACCTCAATTCGATATCTTTTATTCACAATAATCATATCCCCCAAATCCCCCAATCATAAAAATGATAGGACATGATTATAAAATAAAATGTTCATAATGAGGCAACCCTAATAAGGATTCCAGAGAACAACCAACTCTTTAAATAATTACAAAGAATAAGAATAAGAGATTCTTGTTAAGAAATAGTCATACAACTATATTTGAATATTAAATCTAATCTAAACTCTTCAAATTACATTCTTTTTAAATAAAATTATTCAAAAATAATATTTCCATATTTTTTGAAATGACCTCACATTGTTGGCTCATAAAAGCTAACATTGATCATGCATAACTGAATGTCGGGTGTCTTTTTGGTTTAAGAAACATTAAAATGCATAGTTTTTTCCATACAATAGATATAATTATTATATATTATTATTATAAACATCAATCAGTCAGATGGACTATCTTAGCTATTATTAATAATATATTATTTTTAGGGTTCAATATAAATTTATCTTAACTGGAATTAGTCTGATGGTCATGACTTTTTTATATATAACTATCATGGAAAACATGTAACTCATAGAATGATAAAATTTTAGTTCTATATATCACACATTCTCATTATAATGATCATAATGAACAATTCAATGTTTATATTCATAATAAATACTAAATTTTTCTATGTATGTTAAAAGATAATTTTTTCAACAAAAACATAAAAAAACTCTGAAGACATAAAATGTTTGTAGACATGTTTTAATAATGTTTTTGGGATTTAAAAAAAATAATAGAATGGAAAAGTGATAAGTAAAACATTTGCCTCAATAATATACCCCTTTTGGAAGGAACAAACCCCAAAACATAAGTTGAATAATAACATGAAAAATATACAACCGTTTATTCTATTAATATCCACATAATTGTTCTTTAAAACATTTCTTCCCCTAAGTCTAAAACTCTACTAAATATAATGGAGAGTATTATAAAAGAACTTCCATATAACGAAACATTTTCTCTTTAGTAGAACATCTCACCCTATGGATAATATCTATCCCTTTAATAAGAACCTCCCCATTAAATAAATTTATCCCCCTTTGTAAATTATTCACCTCCTTGTGATTTTCACAATGGAATGAAATGAATATGAAGATTCCAATAAGGTTAGAAAAATTACATATGAAACAGTATTGAACTACTTAATCATATATATAAATATGAAAGATCATATAACCAATTAAAATTATAAATGTTTCAAGTAAATCATATTTTTATGAAAAGTAATTCATTATAACCATTAAAATGATTTTTAAAATTACAACAAGATTTCAAATGAAAAGAAATAATTTTTTATTCACCATGTTTCTAACAAAGGATTTCATCTTCTTGAACTCTTGCAGATCTTTTTCTATCATTGAAAACCATTATTCTTGCATTCTGAAACACCCGAGATTTTTATGAGTAATATTTTGTTTTTATATATCATCAAAGGAATCTTTCACTACATACTAGCTTGGCTTAATTTACACGCAATCGCGACCTTCCTCGATAGCTTGCGTCGTACGCAATACTGAGTTTCACTAAACAACGATATACTATTAAAATATTATTAAAACTAGCCGTTATGAATAGTAATAACCACTTTTTGAAATTTTATAAATTTTATTTATCAAAATGGACTTCATTTTTGGATTCGGAATACCGAAATTAGCCTAGGGTGAAATTTTGGTATTTTTCTGAAAACTTTCAATTTTTGATGAATAGTGAAACCACTAAGTGGTAGGTTAAAAACTGAATTTTGCATAAAACTTAATTTTACCGCTTATGTGAATGGAATTTCAAAAATCCGACAGACCCGGTTGATATCATTAAGTAAAATGTGGTTCAATGAGATAAAAATAATTTTTTGGTGAATAGTAACTTTTTATTTTTTTTTACCGCGGTTAATAGTAATTAGGGTAACTAAGGGTAAATATGATATTACTATTACCCTAACACATGTCCTAATTCTATTGTATAAGTTTAATTAGACCAAAAACAAACTTAGGAATAAAATATGACCATTTAGGCCCACTTGGATTAGATTAGGACATTTATTATTAATTAATTTAAAGAAGGGTTAAAATAGTTAAAATCAATGTTTAATAAGTAAATCATTTTTAATATGGGGTTTTACATAAGATAAATTAGACTATAAATATTCATTAGAAAGCTAAAACGATTTCCTACATAATGGTATTTTATTTATAATTTTTAGACATTAAATAATTTAATTTATTTATGACACAATGATGATGCAGTAATTATCTTATTAACGAAATATTGACATAATTGATGTTATAAACACCAACATAAATGTAATTTGAGACTTTTTATGAATCCCACTAATTTTATAGGTTACTATGATATATTATTGTTGATTTAACCAACTTGGTTCGAACATATAATTCTGTTATTACTTTCACAAAAATCATATATCAAATAGTGTCAAAATTGACACAAAATAGTTTTTAAATCAAATATTATATTATTAATTGTTATTTTATTCCTAAAAATCTAAGGTTCGGCCAAATGACTTAGATAAGGATATATATATTAATAATAAACAATTTGGGGTTCGTTGGGCATGTTATAGTAAGTGTATTAACCATATAGTGTAAGAAAACAAAATGACACGGTAAAAGTTAAATTATTTAACTTAGAGTTAAATCTAATTGATAAGGTTAAAATAATAACCTAAACTTGTCTAAATCCTATTGGTTGATAGGATTTCTACCCATCCCCACTTTAGCATCGAAATAAGACCCTTTGGAACCATTATAAAACGATTTTTACTTTAATATAAAATAATATTTTGAGATATTCCTAAGGTGCCCCTGTCCTCCCTTATAAAGGGGCACCTCCTTCCCCTCCTCCTCACACCAATTTTAGCACTCAAGCTAGGCCAAACCCTGCCAAAATCCCTTCTCCACTTCCCTAGAATAATCCTAGAGGTCCTGGTCTTCTTCAAAGACCAATCTTTGTTTCCTACGTGGAGGATTCAAAGAGGCGTTCCAAAGAAGAGGAGTTTCGGACACGTACAAAGCAAATCAGACCTCAGGTAAGGGAAATATCACAATCTCATTTTTATCCGAGATTGTTTATACATTGGTATTTACTGGGTTGTATTTTATCATCCACATCCATGTTTACTCAATATGTAATATTATTTCCATCCACCTACAATTGTTTAAATCCAATTTTACCCTTCGGTGAGTTTTTAGTAAAGGATATGAAAGGAATCTTTTGTCGTTTTTTGTACGAGGTACTTTTTGACTTTTCCGAAAAAAGTACAAAGAATGTTTTTTTAACTTATACGGCATGAATGGATTTTTAAAACATTATTTCCAAGAATCTTCCTTTATAAGTTTTCAATTTTATTTTCAATCAACTTCTTTTAGTTTATAATTGTACGACTTGTTAAGAAAAGAAAAGTGTTTTTGAAGAAGAAAGGATATTTTCTTCAAGAATGGAATTCAAGTGTTTTATCAAAATTATTTTCCATCTAAGATAATAAAGGGTTCTTTTTTTATCCCTATTATTACATTGATTTTATTATGTTTTGAGGGAATTATTTTTATGAAGTCATTTACCTTATATGATTTGTTTTATGATGTCATGATGTTTCAAGAATCCCATTTTTGTTACATGTGTTATGCGATGATGTATGATTTATGATTATGTGGCACACATAAGAAAGGAATCATTATAAGATGGGTGGGACCTATATCTCCCTCCAATTCATTGGGTAAATATTTATATCTCATGAGATAGACATGGCTGGAACGGAAGGTTATTTCGGTTCAGTGATACAGGACTGAAACGAGGAGTGAACTCGGTTCAGAAATGGACTTTGTCCACTAAGATAGTATTGGAAATGAGTCATGACTAACAAGAAATGATTTTCCATGATTATGTGTGCATGTCACAAGGTTTCAAGTTTTATGTTATGATTATGGGGATCTCACTTTCACTTCTATGATTTATTCCATGTTAAGATATTATGATCTCTTTTGCAGGTTATGATTTTCAAAAAGATATGATATGATTTTTATTTCCTTTATTTGCACTTGCTGAGCATTTGAGCTCACCCTTTTATGTTTTCTTTTCCCCAGGTCAGGAAGATTGATATTAAGTAGAATATGCTAAAAGGGACCCTATATATGATGAAATAAATGGGAGACACTGTAGAATATTTATGAACCAGTTGTTTATGTTTCCCAGTTTCTAAAGACACTATACCTATACAGTCCTTTGTGGTTTTGTCATATGTTGTAATAAGTGTGCTTCAATTTTGAAGTATTAACAATTTATGTAAATTATGGGTCGTTATAGTTGGTATCAGAGGAAAGGTATAGTCAACCTTTGGAAACTAGGATGTGAAAGCCTTAGTAAGAACCCTAAGGATAAGTCTAAGCATAGAACACAATCTTAGTGTTTTAGAAATGGCCATGAATAACCTAGGATAAGACCTTAAGTGTGAAATTTTATTCTTGATTATGTGGTTTTCCTATTATAATTAGTGTTGCTCACACTATTCTTCTTTGTTTTAGTCAATGGCTGGAACCCGAAGGAACCGTGTTAATGCGAAATGTGATAGGCAATGCAATGATTGTCCCCCTGAGCAACCAAATGATATGGGAGCTAGAATGAAAAATCTTGTAGCCATGCTCACACAACTTTCTCAAGCTATGAATCATGTAGGACTTCCAGACGAGCAAAGGAAGGAGCAAAATTCTATTGAATCCTTCATGAGGCAGCGTCCACCTTCTTTCAGCGAGTCTACTGATCCATTAGTTGCTGAACAATGGATTAGTACTACTGAAAAGATATTTTCAGTTCTTCAATGTTCCGAACAGGATAAAGTCATCCTAGCAGTGTATCGTTTGGAAGGAGATGCTGATCAATGGTGGAATATTATTAAGAATACGAGGCAAAGGGATGAAATTGAGTCCATGGAATGGGATGAGTTCAAGAACTTATTTTTCAATAAGTACTTCCCTCGTATTCTCCGAACAAAGATGGAGAAATAATTTCTTGAACTGAAGAAAAGGGATGATGAATTTGTTGGTACCTATGAAGCAAATTTTACAAGACTTGCAAGGTATGCTTCTGGTATTATTATCCAACCCGAGAGTAAGATCGATCGATTCTTTAGTGGCTTAAAACCAAGTCTTCGAAGGGCGTTAGCCATAAGGGACTTCAATAGCTACGAGGAAATCGTTCGATGTGCTCTCAAAGTCGAGATGGAGATTGGAGTAACCCATCAGTCAAATGGGTTTGATAAGAAGAGGAAGATGGAATTCCAAGGAAAATCTAAAGAGCACACTGAAAAGAAGATGAGCTTTCCCTTATGCTGAAATTGTGGAAAGAAACATGGAGGGAGTTGTCTTAATGGGACAAGTAAATGTTTCAAATGTGGAAAGGAAGGTCATCGGGCATTTGAATGCTGCGATAATGGGAAGAAGATGTCTAATGATGCAAACAAAAGAAAGGGATACACAGAATGAACCTACTACACTTCAATGTTTCAAGTGCAAGGAGATGGGGAATTATGCCAATCAATACCCGAATCCAAGGGTTTATGATGATGGTCGACGTCAAAAAAATCTTAAGGCTAAAGACAAAGGAAAGTCACATGCAATTTCTATCAGCGATGTGGAGTACAATAACGAAGTGGTGAAAGGTACACTTACCATCCACTCTAAAGTAGCAAATGTTTTATTTGATTCTGGATCCAACCACTATTTTATTTCTAAAGAATTTTATAAGGGTATCACCGTATTACCTCAACAATTAGATGTTGAGTTAGCTGTGACAACACCTAATGGAACAACAGTCGCATCAAAAGTTTATAATTCTTCTCTGATTGAAGTTTGTGGGAAATTGCTTCCTGCAAATCTTGTGATCCTTCCTATAGTGGAATTTGATGTGATTCTTGGCATGGATTGGATTTCTCTACATGGAGCTCATATCAATTGCCAAAGAAGGGAAGTCACATTTCATATTTCAGATCAATCTACGATCGTCTATCGATGCAAGGATGAAAATAACCTTCCAGTGGAAATTCCTTCCATCTTATGGGTCTTGATTCCACTGAATGAAGGTTATTTATCTCAAATGGTTGGTGAGAAACTCACGATTAAGAATATGCCCATCGTACGGGAGTTTGATGATGTCTTTTCAGAGGAATTACCGGTTCTTCCACTAAATCGTGAAGATGAGTTTTCAATAGAACTCATACTAGGTGCATTGCCTATTTCAAAGACACCTTATAGAATGGCCCCAATTGAGTTGCAGGAATTGAAGAAGCAACTCCAAGAGAATCTTGATAAGGGATTCATACTCCCTAGTGCGTCACCTTGGGGAGCACATGTTCTATTTGTTATGAAGAATGATGGATCAATGAGACTCTGCATTGATTATCGAGAACTTAACAAGATCACTATCAAGAAAAAATATCCTCTCCCACGCCTTGATGACTTATTTGACCAACTACGCGGAGCTCAATACTTTTCCAAGATTGATCTTCGTTCAGGGTATCATCAATTAAGGGTCAAAAGGGAGGATATACCAAATACGGCTTTCCGTACAAGGTATGGACACTATGAATTTATAGTGATGCCATTTGGTCTTACTAATTCCCCTACTATCTTCATGGATCTAATGAATAGAGTCTTTAGAGAATATATTGATCAATTTGTGGTAGTCTTTATAGACGATATTCTTGTCTATTCAAAGAGCAAGGAAGAGCATGAAGATCACTTGAGAATTATATTGAAGACCCTGAGAAAGGAGAAGCTTTATGCCAAATTTACCAAGTGTGAATTTTGGCTTCAAAAAGTTGCATTTTTGGGTCACATAATCTCAAAAGAGGGGATATCTGTGGATCCAGCAAAAACAGAGGTTATCGAAAGATGGTCGAGACCAACAACAGTAACTGAGATCCGAAGTTTTCTTGGTTTGGATGGATATTATCGAAGTTTTGTAAAAGATTTTTCACGATTATCTAATCCACTCACCAAGTTGACTCGGAAAGGAGTTAAGTTTGTTTGGACAGAGGAATGTGAAAAAAATTTCAAGGAGTTGAAAAGAAGGTTATCCAGTGCACCTGTGCTCACACTGCCTTGTAGTGGAGAATGGTTTGTGATCTATACTGATGCATCCAATAAGGGATTGGGGTGTGTTCTTATGCAAAATGATATGGTGATAGCTTATGCCTCAAGACAGTTGAAAATATATGAGCAAAATTACCCAACACATGATTTGGAGTTAGCTGCGGTAATTTTCCATTAAAGATTTGGAGGCATTACCTTTATGGTGAAAGGTGTGATATTTATACTGATCATAAAATTTTAAAGTATATTTTCACACAAAAGGAGCTGAATATGCGTCAAAGAAGATGGTTAGAGCTGATTAATTATTATGACTGCTCAATTCATTACCACCCTGGGAAAGCAAACAAGGTGGTAGATGCATTAAGTCGACAAGACCATGCTAGTTTATCCATGATGAGGATCACAAAAGATCCAATATTTATGGATTTACAAAGGATGGATCTTGGAATTATAATGGAAGGGGAAAAATATTATCTTTCTCAAATAAATGTCCAACCATCTATACATGTGAAGATTAAAGAGGCATAGAAAGAAGATGTCGAGTTACAAAAGAAGGTGAGAAATGTTCCTGAATTCAACCTTGATTATGATGGGATAATAAAGTTCAGGAATCGGGTTTGTGTTCCTTCCATCCCCAAATTAAAGAAGGAGCTGTTGGATGAGGCTCATAGTTCTTCATTCTCTATTCATCCTGGAAGCACGAAGATGTATAGGGACCTAAAAGAGTACTTCTGGTGGGATGGAATGAAAAGAGATGTTGCTGAATATGTCTCTCTATGCTTGGTTTGTCAACAAGTTAAAGCTGAGAGACAGAAGTCTAAGGGGATGTTAGAACCATTACCCATACCCGAATGGAAATGGGAAAACATCACTATGGGCTTTGTCAAAGGACATCCTAAAACATCCAAAGGCAATAATGCTATCTGGGCCATAGTTGATCGTCTTACAAAGTCTGCACACTTTATTGCTATTAGAGAGGATTTCTCTCTAGTCCAGCTTGCCAGGATATATGTAAAGGAAGTGGTAAGATTGCATGGAGTACCACTTTCTATTATATCTGATCGGGATCCGAGATTTACCTCGATGTTCTGGCGAAGTCATCAGCATACTCTGGATACAGAGTTGAGTTTCAGCACTACTTATCATCCCAAGACAGACGGTCAGTCTGAGATAACAATTCAAACCCTAGAAGATATGTTGAGAGCTTGCTCTATGGATTCCAAAGGAGTTTGGGATCAACACCTACCTTTGGTGGAATTTTCTTATAATAATAGCTTTCACTCCAGTATTCAGAAGGCTCCTTATGAAGCTCTCTGTGGAATGAAATGCAGGACTCTTACTTGCTGTGATGAAGTTGGGGAAAGAAAGCTATTAGGATCCGATCTTGTTGATGAAATGGCAGAAAAGGTCAGATCCATTCAACAACACATAAGAGCAGCTCAGAGTCGACAAAAAATTTATGCCGAGAACCGAAGAAAAGACCTAGAGTTTGAAGTGGGTGATAAAGTGTTCTTACGAATATCTCCCTGGAAGAAGGTTATGAGATTTGGAAAGAAGGGGAAGTTGAGCCCTAGATATATCGGTCCTTTCGAAATACTGGATCAAGTTGGAAAGGTAGCTTACCGATTGGCGCTTCCACCGAATCTCTCTCAAGTTCATGATGTGTTCCATGTATCTCTCCTGAGAAAGTACATACCTGATCCTTCACATGTACTCAGCTCAGAAGTTGTACCGCTGGAGAAAGATCTTTCTTATGAAGAACAACCGATAGAGATTCTGGATCGTAGCGAAAAAGTCCTATGAAACAAGACCACTCGATTGGTGAAAGTTTTATGGAGGAACCACCAACTTGAAGAAGCTACATGGGAGCTTGAGGATATGATTAGGGAGAAGTATCCTCATCTTTTTGTTACAAAGTGACGAATTTCGAGGGCGAAATTCTTTTTAAGGGGGGTAGAATGTAACACCCGAGATTTTTATGACTAATATTTTGTTTTTATATATCATCAGAGGAATCATTCACTACATACTAGCTTGGCTTAATTTACACGCAATCGCGACCTTCCTCGATAGCTTGCATCGTACGCAATACTGAGTTTCACTAAACAACGATATACTATTAAAATATTATTAAAACTAGCCGTTATGAATAGTAATAACCACTTTTTGAAATTTTATAAATTTTATTTTTCAAAATGGACTTCATTTTTGGATTCGGAATACCGAAATTAGCCTAGGGTGAAATTTTGGTATTTTTCTGAAAACTTTCAATTTTTGATGAATAGTGAAACCACTAAGTGGTAGGTTAAAAACTGAGTTTTGCATAAAACATTACTTTACCGCTTCTGTGAATGGAATTTTGAAAATCTGACAGACATGGTTGATATCAGTAAGTAAAATGTGGTTCAATGAGATAAAAATAATTTTTTTGTGAATAGTAACTTTTTATTTTTTTTACCGCGGTTAATAGTAAATAGGGTAACTAAGGGTAAATATGATATTACTAATACCCTAACACATGTCCTAATTCTATTGGATAAGTTTAATTCGACCAAAAACAAACTTAGGAATAAAATATGACCATTTAGGCCCACTTGGATTAGATTAGGACATTTATTATTAATTTATTTAAAGAAGGGTTAAAATAGTTAAAATCAATGTTTAATAAGTAAACCATTTTTAATATGGGGTTATAGATAAGATAAATTAGACTATAAATATTCATTAGAAAGCTAAAAATATTTCCTACATAATGGTATTTTATTTATAATTTTTAGACATCAAATATATTAATTTATTTATGACACAATGATGATGCAGTAATTATCTTATTAATGAAATATTGACATAATTGATGTTATAAACACCAAAATAAATGTAATTTGAGACTTTTTATGAATCCCACTAATTTTCTAGGTTACTATGATATATTAGTGTTGATTTAATAAACTTGTTTTGAACATATAATTCTGTTATGACTTTCACAAAAATCATATATCAAATAGTGTCAAAATTGACACAAAATAGTTTTTAAATCAAATATTATATTATTAATTGTTATTTTATTCCTAAAAATCTAAGGTTCGGCCAAATGTCTTAGATAAGGATATATATATTAATAATAAACAATTTGGGGTTCGTTTGGCATGTTATAGTAAGTGTATTAACAATATATTGTAAGAAAACAAAAAGACACGGTAAAAGATAAATTATTTAACTTAGAGTTAAATCTAATTGATAAGGTTAAAATAATAACATAAAATTGTCTAAATCCTATTGTTTGATATGATTTCGACCCATCCCCACTTTAGCTTCGAAATAAGACCCTTTGTAACCATTATAAACCGATTTTGACTTTGATATAAAATAATAGTTTGAGATATTGCTAAGGTGCCCCTCTCCTCCCTTATAAAAGGGCACCTCCTTCCCCTCCTCCTCACACCAATTTGAGCACTCAAGCTCGGCCAACCCCTGCCAAAATCCCTTCTCCACTTCCCTATAATTATCCTAGAGGTCCTGTTCTTCTTCAAAGACAAATCTTAGTTTCCTAAGTGGAGGATTCAAAGAGGTGTTCCAAAGAAGAGGAGCTTCGGACACGTACAAAGCAAATCGGACCTAAGGTAAGGGAAATATCACAATCTCATTTTTATCTGAGATTGTTTATACTTTGGTATTTACTGGGGTGTATTTTATCATCCACATCCATGTTTACTCAATATTTAATATTATTTCCATCCACCTACAATTGTTTAAATCCAATTTTACCCTTCGGTGAGTTTATAGTAAAGGATATGAAAGGAATCTTTTGTCGTTTTTCATACGAGGTACTTTTTGACTTTTCCGACAAAAGTACAAAGAGTGTTTTTTTTAAATTATACGGCAAGAATGGATTTTTAAAACATTATTTCCAAGAATCTTCCTTTATAAGTTTTAAATTTTATTTTTAATCAACTTCTTTTAGTTTATAATTGTATGACATGTTAAGAAAAGAAAAGTGTTTTTGAAGAAGAAAGGATATTTTCCTCAAGAATGGAGTTCAAGTGTTTTGTCAAAATTATTTTCCATCTAAGATAATAAAGAGTTCTATTTTTATCCCTATTATTACATTGATTTGATTATGTTTTGAGGGAATTATTTTTATGAAGTCATTTACCTTATATGATTTGTTTTATGATGTCATGATGTTTCAAGAATCCCATTTTTGTTACATGTGTTATGAGATGATGTATGATTTGTGATTATGTGGCACACATAAGAAAGGATTCATTATAAGATGGGTGGGACCTATATCTCCCTCCAATGTATTGGGTAAAGATTTATATCTCATGAGATAGACATGGATGGAACGGAAGGTTATTTCGGTTCAGTGATACAGGACTGAAACGAGGAGTGAACTCTGTTCAGAAATGGACTTTATCCACTAAGATAGTCTTGGAAATGAGTCATGACTAACAAGAAATGATTTTCCATGATTATGTGTGCATGTCACAAGGTTTCAAGTTTTATGTTATGACTATGGGGATCTCATTTTCACTTCTATGATTTATTCCATGTTAAGATATTATGATCTCTTTTGCAGGTTATGATTTTCAAAAAGATATGATATGATTTTTATTTCCTTTATTTGCCCTTGCTGAGCAATTGAGCTCACCCTTTTATGTTTTCTTTTCCCCAGGTCAGGAATATGGATATTAAGTAGAATATGCTAAAAGGGACCCTAGATATGATGAAATAAATGGGAGACACTGTAGAAGATTTATGAACCAGTTGTTTATGTTTCCCAGTTTCTAAAGACACTGTACCTATACGGTCCTTTGTGGTTTTGTCATATGTTGTAATAAGTGTGCTTCAATTTTGAAGTATTAACAATATATGTAAAGTATGGGTCGTTATACATTCAAACTCTAGTCTTCAGCCATTTTACTTACTCAATAACATCTTCATTCTGATCCCTAATTATGATAAACTCATGTTCACATGATTTGAGTATTCTCATCTCCAACTCTATATCTTATATATCTTGTTTAAAAAAATTTACATCCTCATTCTGTTCATCAATAGTATCTCTAAATTAATAAACAAACATACCTCTATAATCCATGTATTGTGAAACCTTGTTAAAATATTCAGATGACTCTAATAAGAGTTTTTTTACATGATGAAACATTCCAACATGCATAAAAATATCATAATCGACTTTGTTAGAACACTTCACCATCTGAATGTATGATCTTTTATTATTATATAAATTTTTGGAATTGTTTTCAATTCATCTTAAATACAAAACTTATATTTTTTTAAAAACATTTATTGACTTTGATTTGTCACTGAGAATATTATGAATGAGATAGAACCTTAGTTCATGATTATAAAAGTATGTAATTATAGTATCTAATATCCTCGGGAAATTGAAAAAAAATCCAAAATATTTTCTCATGCCATTTCCACTTTGACTGATTGATCAGGCTCAACCTGGGATGGATTAGTTTTTCTTGGTCCATAATTAAATTATTTCACTTCCTATTCATATTTAATTGATACTTTATTCTTATATGAAACTTCAATAATTTGATCATCTTTATTATATTCAGGTTAGTAATCAACATTTGTTGTTGAATGTTGATTTTATTCTCCTTTTTTTAGATTGATTTTTCTCATTTTTTCTAATGGCGATTCTTCCTCTTGAGAACTTCCATATTTTTCATCTGTATCAGTATTTAAGGGTAAATCAGATAAGGATGATGATTCTGATGGCTCTTTATTGGATTGATTTTCTTCATCATCATCATCTTCATTATCTAATTGTTCCTCGTATTACTATTCAATTTTAACATATTGTTTTACATCATTTTATTCTTTTTCCTCTCCATATTTTTCTTAAATCCATCTCCTTTATCTTATTCTTTAATATCATTATGATGCTCTTATTCTAAATTCATTTCCATTATTAGACGTACCTTTCCAGTTAACTATGCTTACTGTTGATTCAATAGAAAATTTTTAATTGATTATTCCTGATAAACAATTGTATTTCCCTTACCATCCATTGAAGGGATATTTGTAGAGACTATTGATGTTTCTGAAAAACTAAATCTACTTTCCGAATGATCTAATCAGTGAGGGAATTTGGGAGTACTTTATTCTCAAAATCTATTTCAAATCCTTATATTAAATTTTAAAAAATTCAGGACGCTTTCATTCTCTTCTTTTTCTTTCATTTATATATTCTTTTTGATGTTGTTCTGTGGTTCAGATCATCGAATCATTACTTTTGTGGGGTCAATTCTAAATTATGGATCCACTGACGGCTTTTTAACATTATGGTTTATTAAATTTCTTAAAACATCCTAAAAAATCACCTATTAGATCATTATTTGTACATGATAATAACTCTTAGCCATTATATTCTTTTTCTTATCAACATCCTCAATATTCATTGTTGTTTGATGTTATGATGCAGCTACATCAACCTTTTTTGTATTTTTTTATTTTGAATCAATGAGAAATTTTATTCTCAACATCATATCCTCATTTCTAAATAAAATTTTCTCACTTAGTATATATAATTTTTTCTATAATTTTAAAATCTATATACACTTAACAACTAAAATACTGATAAATGCTGAGAACATAATAATATTTTACTTGATAGAATATGTTTTGATATTCTCCACCATAATGAAGATAAACATGACTAGGTCAATCTTCCTCATATTTATAAGATAATCCAAAACATACACATATGGTACCTTAATTAATATCAGTCACCCTTATTCAAAATCAAGTAAATTTTAATCCATTAATCATTGAATATATTATCTAAATTCACATGAGATACATTTATATTTTTAGAAAATTAAAAAAATAGTGAATCTTTATCTTTCTTATTCTCAAATGTAGCATGCTTGTTTAGTAACTTATGTGATGGGAAAACGGATTCTCTATATGAGGAAACTCTAACTATATAATTTTTTTTATAAAATAGATCTTATATATCTTTCCAAACATTTTAAATGACACCTTATCTTTACAATATTCTTTCATAAACTAAATTGTTGCATAGATTTCAGATTAAACCTCTAGATAACAATGATTATAGTTTTTTTATAGCTTTTCAATGAATATTGAATCCCATGATTAGAATGAAATGATGTTATTATGTGTTGAATTGTCTTTATAATAGCACATACATTCAATCATCTTTTCCATAAGCACTGACCACTTACCATAACCATCCTTTTTTCATCTGATTGAAAATTGATACTGGTTAACGAACATATTGAAAAACATTCATACTAATGACTTTGAAGTGTTTAGTAAATTGAGGGAAAAAACTCTTAAAAACCGATGTGGGACACGAGCTGAGCCACTGTTGTATTGGTTGTTGTGGAGATGATTCAACATCTATTATATAACCAAATATTGAGATGAAAACCCCTTATAATTTTATAGGAAAGAGTGACATGATGATTGATTTTATTTTTTTAACTTTCAATGTTTTTCAAATTTTTATTAAATTTCAGATCATTCTAATTATATTTTTTTTAAAAACACACCAATGTTTTTATTGAAACTAAAATTATTACAAAAATCAGTTATAAAGTAATGTAATAAAAAAGTGAAAAAACAAAAAGAATTGAAGATTTGTTTTTTATATGGAGAGGTGGATCAATATGAATAACTTGATTTTCATGTATTTTATAAAATGATTATGATATTTTTGAAATTGAGACAGATTATGATATTATGAAAACTAATTACAATAATTTCAACAAAAAAATTAATATAATGGTTTTATTAAGAAAACTGATTATAATGTCTTCTTTATTTGAAAAAAATTCTAACAAAAATTAATTCTAGAAATTTAATAATAATTTATGAGTCTAAATAACATTTAATAATTATAAATAAAAAATCCTTATAAATAGTTTCATTCAAGAAAAATCATTAAAATTAATGTTTATGGAAAACTAAAAAATTTATAAAACTAATAAATTTAACGAATACTAAAAGTTTTTTAAGAAATAAAAACATATGTACTCCCCCAAATGAAAATGAGCATCTTCGTTTAAGTATATGGGTAAACAAGGGGAATATATGATTAATCACTTAACATTGATCATTATTTTATTATGTTACATGTATTCGAGTCAATTAGAACTAATATGTTCAGTAAAAATGTTAGCAAACAATTCATGAATTCTAATGAATTGTAAAATTATATATTCTTTAAGTTTGTGGTCCCAAATGAAATGGTGTATTATGTATATGTTCTTTATAAATTGGTGATGTAATTTATTTTTAATTAATAAAATGGATCTTTTTTATCATAGTGTATATGTTTTTTGGTAAAAAAAAATCCATATGTAGTGAGTTTGTGTATCATCCACAACACATGAGAACAACAAATTCCAAATTTCACATATTTGGCTTCCGCAGTGAAAAGTGATTCTACTTATTTTTTCCTAAATGACCAAGAAAATCATGAATATTTTATAAAATGAAATGTTCTATATGTACATTTCTTTTCAATTTACATCCACCAAAGATAGCATCTAAAAAAATTTAATTCAAAATTTTTTCTATAAAAATAAAAAAGGTATAAATTCACAGTTACCATAAGTTAAATAAAAAACCGTTCAATAGATTTTAGATTGGATTATTTAGTTTTGTCTAGATACCTTGAAAATAAGCATTTGGAAAACATTAAATTTGGATCACTATAAGGTATATAATGTCAAATTCATACCATACCACTGAAAATATATTTAACAACAAGTTTCCCAGCCTCATCAAGATAAAAGGTTTCAGTGGTACCAATAAAGGTACTAATACATTTCGAATTATTTTATCCAAATTTATTAGGATTATCACTTATATACTTATTTTGAGATACACAATTTTCTTCTGGATTTTGTGAAATTTGAAAAATAAGGAAATATGTTAACTGACCCATGATACTCACCTCAAACTCAAATTTCATATAATCCATACTAAAATATATTATCGATATTTTAGTTCAACCCAATATAAATTAATCAACATAAATATGAATAATGATACTACTTTTTATTTACTTCATTTATAAAAATATTTGGATCTATATATCCCATAAAAAAATATGCAACATAAGTCTATTTAACCTTTCATACCATGCAATAGGGGATTTTTTAAGCCAATATAAATATTTGTAGAGTTTAAAAACCTATTCTATATGTTTTTTATTTTCAAAACGAGATGGGTTTTCTCGCCAAAATTTCTATTAAACATATCTGTCAAGAAAGTACACTTCAAAACCATTTGAAATATTTTGAAATTAAATAATTCTATAAAGGATAACTAGTCTTTGAATGGCGTAAAGTCTTGCTGCTGGAGGATAATATTATTCATAATAAATTATCTATTATTGATTAATTCCATTAGCAACAAGTCTATATTTATTTCTATCTATTATTACATTTTTTTCACGTATATTTTTAAAACCCCATTTTAATATAATTATAGATGTTTCTATATGATATTCGTCAAAATTTTATACTTTCATCCTTTCATACTCATTGAGTTCATCTTGCATTGCCTTTATCCAATCATCACCACCTTAAGACTCCTCAATATTCTTTGTTTTAAATTAGGATATTAAAGATAGATGTTCTATTTTATTCATTAATGATCTCTTAATCCTAAATTTCTGATCTACAACATCAATGATACTTTTACTAGGATGATTTCTAAGAAGCAATTGAATTCATGGGTTTTAAAAAGTCTGTTCTTAAACAATTGGTTGAAAATCATACTGAGGTTATAACTTGGAAACTAATTCTTGAGTTATTTTCTAATTAGAATAACATTTTAAAAAGAATAAAATTTTATTTTTATGAATAACATTCGAGGATGTTGGTTGTGGTTGTTTAAAAACAAGAGGATCAATTTCATAAAATGTAACATGTACTATTTCTTCAACATTATAATATAATTTTTAAGAGCTCTATATGACCAATAAGTAGTGGAATAACCTAAAAATATTACATCATCATATTTGGGTGAAATTTTATTTAAATTATCTTCAGTATTAAGGATTTATACTTTTCCACAAATAACACTGAATTAAAAAAAATTTAGTTTCTTTATTTTCTATAACTCATAAGAAGTTTTATAATGGAAAGGTGTAATTAAAATAATATTTTTAGAATAGTAGGTAGTACAAACCACTTCATCCCATGAAAAATTAATGATTGTGTATTAAATAATCATGGTTATAGATATTTCTTGAATAATTATATTTCTTTTTTAACAAATCCATTTGGTGGGTTCTATAAGATGAAAAGTTATGTTAAATAAATTTCTTACTAAAATAATTTTAAAATAAAAATTTTCAAACTCAACACCATGATCACTATTAATCATTATTGAAGAGGATTTTTCTTCTTTTTTAACTCTCGATACAAATGTTCTAAAATAACTATATGCATCATATTTATTTTTGAAAAATTAAATAAAAACATATGTAGGGTTATCATAAAATAAGATATAAAAATAGTATTTTCTTTTAATACACCTATTTTGTTTAAGAACAAATAATTCCATGTGCACTGATTGTTAAGTATAAAAAGTCGATACTTAAATAATATTTTTTAAAAATGACTATTTTTCTGACCGTATAGACATGTGTCGTAGAATTTATAATTATCAAACTTAACTTTTGATAGTTCCTCAAAAATTCATTTCTTGAAAAAAAAAATATGTTTCTTAGGATACAGTGTCCTAACCATCTATTCGATAAACCAGATTGATCTTTTATTTCACAATTTCACGGTAATTCACAGATCCTTTGGTCTTCCATGTTAAGTGTGTAATCATTATAATGTCAACTGGAAAAAAGAATAAATTCAACCTTTTAGAAATGTACAAAATATTTATCATTCTTAAATATCACTAGTAAACCTTCATCACACAATTTAAATATGCATATAATGTTGTGCTTAAGACCTAGAAATAATAAAAAATTGGGAAAAATATCTTTTCCAAGATAAACAATGTATCATATTCCAATAATCTCCCCTTGAAAATTATATTAAAAGGTTACATTCTCAACATTAATATTTATAATATTATTTCATAAATCATTATTTACAATTGTGTTTCTATAATATACACTATCCAAGTACCAAATATTTCTATTTTTGGTATTATCTTTATTTTCCAAAAAATAAAAAAAAATCAGAAAGGAAAAATCTTAGGTCCAATATTTTTGGAAAAAAAACTCTTTGGTAACCATATTTTATAATAATAATTAATCCTTATAATGTCATAGGTTTTGTACTCTTTTTTTGGGATAATATTTCTTCCAGTTCCCAACACATTTTTAGTTTGAAAAAAAATAGTTTACTTTTAGGAAAAATATAATTATTATAAAAAATAATTTATTTATTTTTAAAACCCATTCTAAAAAAACAAGATTGAGGATAAATTTTTTATACATTTCTTTTAAATTTTTAATTAAATTTAGTGATATTAAATAAATGTTTCCTAAAACTAGAAATTTTAGATTTTAGTTATATAAATAAATTTATTTTCCCTTATATGTATAAGTTTTATAACTATTTTTCATTGTAAAAACATTCTCTAAGAAATATGTATTTAAATTATTTTGAAATAATATCTATTTCATAAATAGTTTAATCAATAAATATTTAAAGATCAGATATTTATTTTATAAAAATTTTTATTCACAAATCATTCTGGGAAGGTTTATCTTTAACATTTTCAACATTTTTTCAAGTCGATTAATTCTAAATTTCTAAAAGATTTTAAAATATAGATACATCGTCATAATATGGAAGAGTATTATCTTCGAATGAGGAAGTTTCTTCATCAAAATATCTAAAATTTTTCACATAAGGATAATTTTAATTTAAATAAAGTTAAGTAAGAGATTCATATATATATACCTTTTCAATTATATAACTATTTTATATTGGTACATAAAAAAAATGTCCAATATTCACCTTTTAAAAAATATCATTATCTAAAGTACTTTTAAAAAATTACCTATAACTAGAACTCCATATTTCAAAATCATTCAAAAAATACATTCCTTTATAATTATATTAGTACATTTCATTTCTTTTTGAATTATTTTATTTCAATTGTTTCATTTTAATCATTGGAAAATCAGGTAAGATATGTCCAATATTCTTACATTCAATGAAACTAACCTCAGAATTATTCTTGTCACCTTTAGCCTTGTGACCTTTCTTATAGTGGTATTGAAAATATTTATTTCGAAAAAAATTTCCATCATTCAAGTTAGATTTTTTAATTCCTTATCTGAATGTTATGGTGTATTAGAATCTAACTGAAAAATAAAAATCTTCTTTTTGTAATATTTTCAATTTCCTCTTCTGACTGAACTTTAGAAGGTACAGTAGAAGTTATATAAAAAGAAACAACACCATATTTCTAATCTTTCTCAGTATATCTTTTAACACTACCATCAAACTCAATGATATTTGGAATCAAATCATCAAGATTTATATTAGTCAACATCCTTTTATAATCAAAATTTTTTCTTTTTGATTCCCACTCATGGGGAATAATATCAATTATCTTATCAAAAATAATATCATCATCTAGTCCTTTTTATACAAGATATTGTAAAATTTTTATAATATTCATTACTCATTGATGCATCTTGGGGACTAACACTCCATGAAAAAAAGTCAAAGTATTTGTAATAAGCTCTAAGAATAGTTTTTCCTGTTTTAGTATATTTGGATGTACAAAAATGTGTATCATACAACATACTCTAAACACTGTATGAAGAATCACTAGATGATATATGACTAATGATAGTTGATTTTATATAATATTGTAAATTAGTGTTAAATTTTTAATTAAAATTGAATTCCAACATATTATAATTTGTTGAAGCATATGCTTCCTTATCTAAAATATTTTATTTTCCATTAGGCCTGAAAACATTATCAACTCCAATGTTGTTTATTTATTTTCGCTAGATCTCTCCAATATTAATAGTAATTACACTAATAAATTTAGAATTAATAGAATTAAATTATCAAGATATCAAATATTCACACATTCCATTTTAAAATAATAAAAATTATTTTCAACAAGTACACATTAGTATGGAAAATTTTATAAACAAAAGCATCATATCAATAAATTAAAAACATGCGATAAGTAAATAAAAGTAAAACAAATATCAATTAAATAAGTAGTATAAAACTCATATGATACCAATTTTATAATCATAATATTATATTATGATGGATATACTTACAAGATGGGTGGTGGGGATATTTGTAATCTAAAAATCATTAATCAAGATAGAACATAATAAATATTAAGGCAATTTTCTCGAACTCAAACATAGTCTGATTAATTGATTAATAATACAAATCAAAATTTATTTGGTTAATTTTGGATTATTATTTCATAATTATAATTAAACTACTAAAACAAATAGAATAGAATGATGAGTCTGATAAAAAACATTGTATTACATGAAAAAATTAATAGAGACTCATAAAAACAATAAAAACAATAGTTCTAAAATATAAGAATGACATACATAGAATATTTAAAAATAACTATTTTATCTAATAGAGAATGGTAGGGAATAACCATGACTAAATCTATCCAGTATTTTATTCTTACAGTAATTTCTAAATTTTCTTACTATGAAATCCCTCAACACGATGATCGGAATAAGATCAATGTTCTTATAACTCAATACCCTCATTACAATGATCGGAATTAGTCTTCTTATCCACAAAATCACTTGATCTGATATATCATATTCACTACCATTCTATCCTTGGAATCCCTCCATCGTATCAATGATTGGATGTGATTACAAAATAAAATATCTATAAAGAAACAAACATGATAAGTATTTCTTAAAACTATCAACTCTCTAAAGAATTACAAAGACGATGAATGAGTAGTTCATGCTATGAAATATTTATATGACGTGAGCTATAAATTAGATCTAATCCAAACACATTAAATTAACTTTTATTTATAGTAACTTCTTCAATTCTCATGTTTCTATGTTTTTTTTCAATGGAATTGGGTAGATAGTGCTTGAGATCTCACAATTCTATAACATAACTGAATATCCAACATCATATTTGTTTAATACCATTAAAATTCTTAAAGATTTTATTATGGTATAAAAAAATGATATATTTTCTGATTATAAACATATGTCTATCTGATGTACTTCTTTATATATTTTCAATATGATAATCCTTATGTGGGTTTTCTTGATTTTATCAGTACCAGAATGAGTATGATGGTGATGAATTTTGTCCGTACAATAGAAAAAAAACTACTGACTCCTGCTCTAATTAATGTATGTACGTTATATTATACATATACTTATTCTAATGATCTTAATGGATAATTTAATGTTTATATTCTTAAAAAATATTAACTTTTTCTAATTATGGTAAAATATATTTATTTCTACCAAATCATACTAAAACTATTGATATGTAAAATTCAGTTAACAGATTTCTAGAACATATTTGTGATTTTTAAAACTAACAGAATAAAAATGTGAGAAGGGAAAATTCTTTGTCAACAATAACCCCCATATTATTTTTGTATAAAATACAAGTAATATTTCTCGCAATCTATAATATGAATTCTAATAACATCTCTTCATAAAATTACTTCTCCCTCATGTTGTGACTTTATTTTAAGATCCAAATATTATCCAAGCTAGATAGGAATTTTGTATTGAATGTAACAACTTATTAAATATAATACTACTCCATTATATGAAATTGTCACAACTCATCCTCGGGGCCCGTTCCATGACTACCCCAAGCCTTCCTTCCATAGGCCAGGGGCTGGCAACTAGCGCCAAGGCGTAATTTATGGTAAAAAGGGAAGGTATTTCCTTTGTAAAGCAAACAGACATCACAGAGCAAGCAAGAAGAAGTAAACACTAAGTAAAAACTGAGTACAACAGTATGTACAGAAAAGTAATTTGGCCAGAATACAAACCCAAACTGAAAGTATGGTACAACTAAAAAAGGGAGTACAGTAACTAAAAAGTAAAGTCGCAGCCTCGAGCCGTCCACTGGAAGTCCCACCTGAAGGGTGGGTATAGATAGCCTCCACAGCTCCTCGGGTCCAGCCATCCGCTGCGAGTACGTCCTACCCAGTGGTCCACCTCCAGGTACCAACCTGCTCCACAAGCCTCAACCACGATCAGTGATGTCAGTCGTCTGCAACCAACACAATGTAATGCGGGCATAGCCCATGCAGGGGTGAGTATAAGCTACTCAGTAGGGATCCCGAGACCCCCGAAGGTCGCCCAGAATCCAAAAAGGATAATCCCCAAAGTAAATATACAATCACAAAATAACATCTGACACTACTTAGGTATATGGCCATACATATACCTAAGTCATCAATTCTCGTTCGGCTCCAACATCCGAGCTCAGTTACATCCCAGTCCACATAGGAAATAACAACCCAATCCACACAGGAAATCATAATATAATCAACATAGGATATCAATTCAATCTTATCGAAGATAAGGATTGAAAGTCAAGATTCAGCTCACACAGGTATACTTCTTCATAGGATGATAGAGATGATCAGATGTAGCCACTGATTCATCTAAGCTGTCGGACCCACACAGGAACGATAGGTACTAACCCCCGCAATGACCCAAAAAGGATCGATAGGTGACTAACCCCCGTAATGACCCACACAGGATCAGACCCACACATGATCTATAGGCGCTGGACCACATAGGACCGTTGAGCGCTGACCCACACAAGATTGGACCCACACAGGATCGGTAGCACTGATCCACGTAGGATCGCTGAGTGCTGTAGTCGTCGTCGTCGAATCCACGGAGGATTCCCGCACAGTCGTCATCCTCGTCGCAGTCGCAGCCAGGTCTAGGGTTCCCACACACAGTAATCTCATTCGAGAGGGTCCGCTCCATGAGCCGAGGGGCTGATACATCAACTGACACATATTCCAGAGTTGATGTATCCAAAAGTTTCTGTATCATCAACTAGAACTCAATGTCAAAGACGGCACGTCAATCAGACGCTCGGTCTGAGAGTTATTGCCTTTTTCATCCGAGGGCCCCGGTTTGTTTTTAAGACAAAACCAACCCGACCATACTCCAACTGCACCCAAACCTCTAGTGGAGTAAGCCAAAAGGTCTGTCTCACTAAGAGGAATCCAATAAAAGCGATATCATGTCAATCAGACGTTCGAAGCTCATGTTATATGTGTTTCCGCTCTGAGGGCCCGGTTGGTTTTGTGTACGAACCAACCCGTCCGAACCCAAAGATCTTTGAAACCTTGAGTGTAATATATCAAAATTGTCGTCTCGATCCAAGGATCGCATCGCAGCTGACGGTGCATCGATCAGAGGTCCCCATCCCATGTTATTGAAAAACGACCAAAAGAGGTCTGGAAGTTGGGATTTTGGGCCCGAACCGACCCGGCCTGAGACCCCCTAGGTCGGCCCAAACCGGGTCGATCCGTATTGCATCCGAGTCCGGCCCGGCTAGCATGGCCCGGCCCAACACGCTGGCACGGCCCAGTCGCCAGTTGGCTCGGCCATTTTGGCCGAGCGAATGGGGGGGGCACCAACCCCCCTGTTTCGTAACCGCGGCCCCATGATGGGGGGCCACTCCTGATGGCCAGCCGGGGGTCGTAACCCCAGGCTCCTCTCTTGACCGGCCAGCCCACTCTAGTCGAACGGCTGTTGCTGCCATGGGACCGGCACTGGCCGGTCCCCCGGCTCCGACGCCGGCGGCCCGGAACCGGACGCCAGTCCCTGCTCCGCCGGGGCCTAATCCGCGGCTATGATTTGTCCGGCGCAGCACGATGGCATCGCGGCCCTCCGCCGCAGCCCTGCTCCGGCCGCGGTTCCTTTGGGGTTCTCCGGTGCGGCGCGACGGCACCGCAGCTTGGTTTGATTTTCAATTGCGCAGCGCGACGGCGCCGCCCATCCTTGATGCTCATTCCCGTGTAGTGCGACGACACCGCGTCACTTTCCTTCGAACCGCAACAACACAAGATAATAAGGGAGGAGGGTCAGCCGTGTTTGTGTCGTCCAGCCCCCTCTCGTTAATCAATAGCAAGTGGTCTAGTTGAACGAGGAATGAAGACAGAAGAATTCATGAATAGAAACACATAAATCCCATACCTCGTTAAATTCGTTGAGCAAGGGTTCGTCACAGATATAACCATCGCGGAAGAAGGCGTCGCGGAAGGAGAACAGATTCGTCGGCGTCGCATCATCGATCTCCGAGGACTCTGGTGTTCTTTTCGACCTTCGACGGAGGTCGGTGTTCTTCGCGTTCTTCACGTTCTTCGTAAAGAAGAAGAAGGTCTTCAAGCCCCTTATATTTTCATCAAATCCTCTCAATGCAACAAGTTCCAACCAAAATAAAATAAGTACTTCACTTATTTTATTAATAAGACTTCAGTATTTGAATTTCAAACATTCAAATTAAAGTCACCTATTTAATTAAAATAAGTTATAAAATTAATGGTGAGTTGAAGGAGTTAGGGAATATAAAGGGGTGGGGTTTGTGTGGGCCCCACCACCCTCAAACCCTCTCTTCGGTGGTTACCCAACTTCTACCCAAAGTATAACCACTTAGAAAAAATAAAAATTGTAGCTCAATTTTTATTTTTAACTTCCACAATTTTTAACAACTCCTCTCGTTTAAATGAAACTCTGAAAAGGTGTTTCTAAGCAATTACCAGCGTAGCGAATCCATCGGTGCCCTCAGAATTCGATTCCAAGCAACGGTTCAAAAGATAGAAAATCCCGCCCATTCGTTCACTGAACATACACGAGCTAAACTTCGGATAGAAATTCTGGGCACACCGGGCCACAGAATCAAGTGCCGTCAAAAACCGCGTTCTTTTAAAATCCCAAATAAAATTAAGAAAAAAATTTCCTTGCATTTTACAGGTCTTTACATTACTCCCACCTCAGGTCTTTATGTCCCCATAAAGATATATCATAAACTAGGGAAACAAATGTGGGTACTGAGCACGCATCTGAGCGTCCCGATCCCAAGTGCTTTCCTGGAGGTTCTCATGCTTCCATCTAATGCGCACTAGTGGAATCGACCATCCATGTAGGACCCACTCCTGTCGATCCCCGATCTACACTGGGACCTCCGCAAAATATGCCCCATCATAAATTTCCATCTCCCCATGGTCAATGATATGCGTCGGGTTGTGCACGTATCTCTTCAGTTGGGATACGTGGAAGACTTCGTGCACCCGGTGAAACTGAGGTGGTTGATCTAGGTGATAAGCCACCTCGCCTATCCTACTGAGGAACTGAAATGGTCCGATGAAGCGTGGAGACAACTTGCCGCCTCGACCAAATATCCATAATCCACGTCGAGGTGAGACCCACAAGAAGACGTGGTCGCCATCCTCGAACTCTAGTGGCCTCCGCCTCCTGTCAGCATAAGACTTCTGCCGGCTCTGAGCTATCCTCATCTGCTCCTGGATGACCTGGACCTTTTCTGTCATGGAATGGACCATCTCCGATCCCATAAGTGCTGACTTCCCAGGGTCTTTCCAGCACAGAGGAGATCTGCATGGTCGACCGTACAACGCTTCGTATGGTGTCATCCCGATGGTGGAGTGGTATCTGTTGTTGTACGCGAACTCCACCAAGGGTAGGTGGTCCTCCCAACTGTGACCAAAGTCAAGGACACATGCATTGAGCATGTCCTCGAGAGTCTGAATGGTCCTCTCTGCCAGACCATCCGTCTGAGGGTGAAAGGCGGTTCTCAGATGTAGCTGCGTCCCGAATACCTCCTACAACCTCTTCCAAAGCTGGGAAGTAAAGCGAGCATTTTGATCAGAGACGATAGATGATGGCACACCATAAAGCTGTACAATATCCTGAACGTAGAGACGTCACAAGCTCTCCACTGAGCCCTGCATCCTGATGGGTATGAAGTGTGCTGACTTGGTGACTCGGTCGACAATCACCCAAATGGAGTCGTGACCTCTGGAAGTGCGTGGAAGTCCAGTCACAAAATCCATAGATATCCTGTCCCACTTCCACTCCAGGACCTCAAAGGGCGGTACCAAGGCTTCTAGTACCTGGTGCTCCGCCTACACCAACTGGCAGGTGAGGCATTGAGAAACGAACTCTTCTAGAGCCTTCTTCATGCCCGGCCACCAGTGCTGTCATCTGAGATCCTGATACATCTTCGCCACTCCAGGATGTACTGCCAAAGGGTAAGTGTAAAACTCTCTCAGCAACTCCTCCTGTAAAGCAGCTGGTACCATGGTATGTCCTCTGAAAAGGACATCGTGCACTCCACCCACGGAGAATCCATCGGGTGCATATCCTGAGGTTATCTGTGCATGCCGTGTCTCATAGTCACCATCCCCACACTGTGCCTCTCTGACCCGCTGCAGTAGTGGAGGAGTGACTATGAGTGACTTTAGAAAAGCTACTCCATCTCTATCCACGAAGGATATCTGTAAAGCAGCTAGCTGCTCTGTCGCCTCCCCAAGTAGCTGAATGCCCATCCTCTTACTGAGAGCATCAGCTACCACATTCCCCTTTCCAGGATTATAGACTATCTCAAAGTCATAGACCTGGAGGAACTCGAGCCATCGATGCTGTCTCAGGTTCAGTTCCTTCTGCGAGAAGATGTACCTGAGACTCTAGTGGTCATAATATACTGTAATGCGCTCTCCCATCAGATATTGTCGCCACATCATCAGAGTGAAGACCACTACTGCTAACTCCAGGTCATTGGTAGTGTAGTTCTTCTCATGCTTCCTCAACTGACATGATCCATAGGCAATCACAGCCTGGTCCTGCATTAGGACACATCCAAGTCTGATCCCTGATGCATCACAGTAAACTACGTACCCAACTCCCTCCTCTGATATCCTCAAGATAGGCACACTGGTCAATCTCTGTCTCAGCTCCTGGAAGCTCTGCTGACATCTATCTGACCACACAAAGGGTTTCCCCTTCTTCGTCAAAGCGGAGAGTGGTGCCACATCTCTGGAGAAGTCTATCACAAATCTCCAGTAGTATCCATCTAGTCCCAAGAAACTCCGCACCTCTGTCACGCTCCTGGGTGTCTCCCATGCTAATATTGCCTCGATCTTCACAGGGTCCACCGCAACTCCCGCCTCAGAGATGACGTGTTCCAATAAGTGGACCCCGCGTATCCAAAACTAACACATCGAGGCCTTACCATAAATTTGGTGCTCTCGGAGTGTGTCCAGTACAACCCGCAAGTGGTAGGCGTGCTCCTCCTCAGTCGTCGAGTATATCAAAATGTCGTCGATGAAGACCAGAACAAATCGATCATGGTATGGCTGAAAGATCCTGTTCATGAGGGCCATGAACACTGCTGGAGCATTGGTTATGCCGTATGTCATAACCAAGAACTCATAGTGGCCATACTGACACCTGAAGGCCGTCTTCTGCACGTCCTCGTCCCGAACTCTAAGCTGGTGATAGCCTGACCTGAGGTCTATCTTCAAGAACCACCGTGCTCCCTTGAGCTGATCGAAGAGGTTGTCAATCCTCGGTAGCGGATAATTGTTCCTCACTGTCACCTGGTTCAGGCAAGGATAGTCGACAAAAAGTCGCAAACTTGCGTCCGCCTTCTTGGTGAATAATATTGGGGAAGCCCATGGTGAAACACTGGGTCGGATGAATTCCTTGCCCTTCAAGTCCACCAACTGTACCCACAGCTCTCGAAGCTCGGCAGGAGCCATCCGATATACTGGGGTGGATATTGGGGTTGTCCTGGGGTACATATCAATATAAAATTCTACCTCTCTGTGAGGAGGTAGTCATAGAAAGTCATCGGGGAAAACGTTCGCATACTGATCCACCACTACATGAAAACCAGGACTCCACACATCAACTGCTCCAAGGATGAGGCTAGCCAACATATGAGTGATGGGCTGTCATATCCTCTGCGAGAGTCCATCCTATGCTGTGAAGGCTCCCTTCTCACCGGTGAAGGCGAACCTTCTCCCATCGGTGCGTACACACCGCACCTTGCGCCTAATACAGTCAATCTGAGCATGGATTATAGATAACCAATCCATGCCCAAGATGATGTTGTAAGGCCTCGACGCCACTACAAGAAGATCCCAGCTGATGCTCTCGCCTCTTAGAGTTAGCTCACACTGCCGGCACCAGTGCGTAATCATTGAGTCTGCTCTTGTATGAGTCTTTAGCTGTAAGGATCGAGCCAAAGGCTCTGTCGGAATCTCCGAGCTCCGAACAAGGGCAGTGGATATGAAAGAATGACTCGCTCCTGTGTATATAAGAACCACAACAAGGTTGGAATAGACACAGATAGTACCTCGAATCATCTCGGGTGCGCCATGGTCGTAGGCCTCCACTGCCTGGAGTTGTGCATGTCTCTTCCCGCCAGCTCCCCGTGGTCGGGGTGGACCTCCTCGTGGTGGTGGTGGTAGAGCCTCAAAGCGTCACCCACCAACTGTTGCTCGGCCAGATCCTCTGCCTCGTCCGCCTGCTCCCTATGGACCACCACGGTCGACCCTCTGCCTCTACCTGGGTGGTCCCTCAACCGTCTGCTGCTCCTCAGTATGGTGGGTCGGGCAGTCACGAGCCATGTGGCCCTGCCCGCCGCAAGCATATCATTGTCTACCTCCCGAAAGACTGGCTCCACGCTGTGTGCCCCGTACCCCTGAGCCAGTGTCCTGAGGTCATCTGCCTAAGGTTCATCTCTACCTGGACCCATGAATCATCCGTCGACTGCCTGCTGCATAAGACTCTGCTACGTACCACCCTGTGGTAGGTCTTGCTGCTGATGTAGGCTCAGCAAGGAAGCTCTCGATCAGAAGGGTTCACTCTAGTACCCCTGCCTGTGTTGGAATGACGAGGGAGATCAGTGATGACCAGATCTCATGCATCAATACCTGCTCAAAGGTCCGGGCTCGGATGAATGGGTCCCGTACCATTTTTATCGAATAGCACAAGAGATCTATAAATCTCACCGAGTTCTGGGTGACCGTCAAGATGCCCTTCCGCAGCTGTTGAATCTCCTGGATGAGTACTGCATGGAGGGTGGTTGGGATGAACTTCGAGCGGAAGAGGCTCTCAAAGTCTGTCCTCAAGATAGATGCCTCGTCGTGCACCTGGAGCATAAAGCTCCATCATCTGCCTGCTGCCGCGTGAAGGAGGCTCACTACGAGGATCACCATGAGGCCTGCTGGTGTCCTCACTAACCTGAAAACTCATACAACTGCCTCTAGCCAATCCTAGGCTGCCTGAGGGTCCATCTCCCCACGGAACATGGGTGGTCACTGATGCTGAAACTCGTGCAGTGCATTAAGTTGATGTGCGTCGTCAGCGTCTGGGACTGGTAGCATCAGTGGATCGGTGGGTAGAGGTACCGTCAGTGCCTCTCCTATCAAAGGGCCCTGTACTGAGGCCTCATCGCTTGGTGGGTTGTCGTCACGTACAACGCTCAGAACCCTAGCTGGCTGCCATCGTGGGGCCATCCTGAAAAGAAATTGGTGCGCCATGATCAAACAGTATACCTAGTGAGCTGACATAAATTAATCACAATGAAAACTTGAAACAAAGATGCAATCAATGTTTTCTTGCATTAAGTCGGAAATCAGAAGTCAGGGTCCTGGTGTACAGATACATCGGCCACCGTACCAGCACTGGACTCCCTAGACTGATAACCAAACTAAATACTCTCAATACTATTGCTTCACAAAGAAAAATATCAGAGTCCTGAGTTCTGTAGTAGAACTGAACTCCTCTAATACCAATTTGTCACGACCCATCCTCGGGGCCCGTGTCATGACTACCCCCAGCCCGCCTTCCATAGACCAGGGGCTGGCGACTAGCACCAAGGCGTAATTTCTAGTAAAAAGGGAAGTCATTTCCTTTGTAAAGTAAACAAACAGCATATAGCAAGCAAGTAGTAGTAAACACTATGTAAAAACTGAGAACAACAGTATGTGCGGAAAAGTAAGTGGGCCAGAATACAAACCCAAACTGAAAGTAAGGTATAACTGAAAAAGGGAGTACATCAACTAAAAAGTAAAGTCATATCCTTGAGCCGTCCACTAGAAGTCCCTCCTGAAGGGTGGGTACAGATAGCCTCCACAGCTCCTCAGGTCCAGCCGTCCGCTCCGAGTACGTCCCGCCCAGTTTTCCACCCCCAGGTACCGACGTACTCCGCAAGCCTCAACCACGATAAGGGCTGTCCGTCCTCTGCAACCAACACAACGTAGTGCGGGAATTGCCCGTGTAGGGTTGAGTATAAGCTACTCAGTAGGGACCCTGAGACCCCCTAAGGTCTCCCAGAATCCACAAAGGATAATCCACAAAGGAAATATACAATCACGAAATAACATCTGACACTACTTAGGTATATGCCCATACATATACCTAAGTCATCAATTCTTATTTGGCTCCATCATCCGAGCTCCTATACAACCCAGTCCAGACATGAAATCACAACCCAATCCACACAAGAAATCATAATGTAATCCACATAGGATATCAAGTCAATCTTATCGAAGATAAGGATTGAAAGTCAAGATTCAGCTCACACAGGTATACTAATTTGTAGGACAATAGAAATGATCAGATGTAGCCACTGATTCATCTAAGCCATCGGACCCACACGGGATCAATAGGTACTAACCCTTACAATGACCCACAACGGATCGATAGGTAACTAAACCCCGCAATGACCCTCACAGGATCGGACCCACACAGGATCTGTAGGCGTTGGCCCACACAGGACCGCTGAGCGCTGACCCACATAGGATAGGACCCACAAAGGATAGGTAACACTGATCTAGATAGGATCATTGAGTGCTGTAGTCATCGACGTCGAATCCATGGAGGATTCCCACACAGTCATCATCATCGTCGCAGTCCCAGATAGCTCTAGGGTTCCCGCACACAACAAGCTCATTCGGGAGGATCTGCTCCACGAGCCGAGGGGCTGATACATCAACTGACACATAGTTCAGAGTTGATGTATCCAAAAGTTTCCATATCATCAACAAGAACTCAATGTCATAGACGGCGCGTCAATCGGATGCCCGGTCTGAGAGTTATTGGCTTTTTCATCCCAAGGGCCCAGTTGGGTTTTAAGTCATAACCAACCCGACCTTACATCAACTGCGTCCAAACCTTGAGCGGAGTAAGCCAAAAGGAGAGTCTCACTAAGAGGAATCCATCAAAGTTGATGACACGTCAATCAGACGTCCAGAGCTCATGTTATAAGTGTTTCCGCTACGAGGGCCCGGTTGGTTTCGTGTACGAACCAACCCGACCGAACCCAAAGTTCTCCGAAACCATGAGTGTAATATAACGAAACGAACTACTCGATCCAAGGATCACATTGCAGCTTACGATGCATTGATCGGAGTTCCCCAGCCCATGTTATGGGAAAAAGACCGAAAGAGGTACGAAAGTGGGGGTGTCGGGCCCGGACCGACCCGGCCCGAGACCCCCTGGGTCGGCCTGGGTCCGGGTCCGGCCCGGCGCACTGGCATGGCCGGGTCGCCAGGTGACTCAGCTGTTTCGGCCGAGCGGATGGGGGGGGGGGGCGCCTGCCCCCATGTTTCGTAACTGCATGCACCATGATGGGGGCCGCTTCTACTGGCCAGATGGGGGTCATAAACCCCGTCTCCTCCCTTGACCGGCCAGCCCGCTCCGGCCGGCCGGCTGTTTACGCCACAGGACCAGCGCTAGCTGGTCCCCCTGCTCCAACACTGGCGGCCCGTATCTGGTCGCAGGTCCCTGCTGGGCCGCGGCCTAAGCCGCACCTTTGATTCATCCGGCACGGCACATTGGCGTCGCGCCCCTCTGCTGCGGCCCTGCTCCAGTCGCGGTGCCTTCGGGGTTCTCCGGCGCAGCGCGATGGTGCGACGTCTTGGTTCGATTTTCAATTGTGTGGCGCGACAGGGCCACGCATCCTTGACGCTCGTTTCCGCATGGTGTGACGGCACCGCGTCACTTTCCTTCAAACCGCAACAACATAAGATAATAAGGGAGGAGAGTCTGTCGTGTTTGTGTGGTCCGGCCCCATCCTGTTAATCGACAGCAAGTGGTCCAATTGAATGAGGAATGATGATAGAAGAATTCATGAATAGAAACACATAAATCCCATAACTCGTCAAATTCATTGAGCGAAGTTTCGTCGCATAAATAACCATCATGGAAGAAGGCTTCGCGGAAGGAGAAAAGATTTGTCGGCGTCGCATCATCGATCTCCGAAGAATCTGGCATTCTTGTCGACCTTCGTCGGAGGTCAGAGTTATTCGCGTTCTTCGCGTTCTTCGCGAAGAAGAATAATATCTTCAAGCCCCTTAGCTTTTCTCCAAATTCTCTCAATGCAACAAGTTCCATCCAAAATAAGATAAGTACTTCACTTATTTCAGTAACATGACTTAAGTATTTGAATTTCAAACATTCAAATTAAACTCACCTATTTAATTAACTTAAGTTACCAAATTAATGGTGAGTTGAAGGAGTTATGGAATATGAAGGGGTGGGGTTCGTGTGGGCCCCACCGCCCTCAAAACCTCTCTTGGGTGCTTACCCAACTTCCACCCAAAGGTTAACCACTTAGAAGAAATAAAAATTGTAGCTCAATTTTTATTTTTAACTTCCACAATTTTTAAAAACTTCTCCCGTTTAAATGCAACTCCGAAAAAGGTGTTCCTAAGTAATTATAGGCATTGTGAATCCATCGGTGCTCTCGGAATTTGATTCTGAGCACCGGTTCAAAAGTTAGAAAATCTCACGCATTCGTTCACTGAATGTACCCGAGCTAAACTTCGGATAGAAATTCCAGGCACACCGGGCCTCGGAATCAAGTGCCGTCAAAAACCGCATTCTTGTAAAATCTAAAAGAAAATTAAGACAAATTTTCCCTTGAATTTTACAGGTCTTTACAGACATACTATATGTATTTAGTTTTTACATAACCCATGAATTTCTTAATATAAAAATATATTAGATATATCTATTTTAAATATAAATAACCATAATGATTTGTGTCTACCACTGAGCTAATATTCAAGTAAACCACTATATTGAATGATTATGGTTGGATAAACATCCCTAACTCATTAAATATGATGGAAATTTATTTTTTTATTTCTAAAAACAAAATTTTTTTAAAAAAATTTCATAGATATTGATTAAAATGGAATACAATATTATTTATTATGTGTTGAACATTTCTCAACAAAATAAAGTGTATCATCATAAGAATACAATAATTCATTAAAACATAAAATATATGTGATTAATATCCAATTACATAAAATTATTTCATTTATAAAATAGTATATATATTCAATAAATACCCCTCTAAAATCATAACACAATTTATGGGGTCAAAAAAATGAAATATTTATTTTTTAAAATTAGTTTCATCTACTGGAGGAAAGAAATTGTACCATACCTCATTAAATGGTATCAACACTTCACTTATCATATTCATAATCATATAAAAAAATATGATATTATCTTTGGTATTTCTTATATCATTTGGTAACATACCAATAACATTTTCACATTAGGTTTTTTTATATGATTGATATTAATAAATTCTTTGACATGTAGACAATATTAAAAAGTTAGTAAAGAAGAAAGTTGATCAAATTTTCAATGCCATTATTTTTAATTTAATTTTACCAAAATAAATAAAATATAATTTACCATGATAATTTTTCCAAAAATTTATTATTGGTTAAAGTGGAATATTTTCTTCTAAATTCCCCTTAAATTCATTTTTTCTTGATCGATATTTATGTTTCCCATATAAAAAATGAGGATATCCTAGAAACACTATATTAATAAATTTTATTAAATTAAATACGTTTTGACCTTCCTCAAACATAGGACACCATGATATTCCATTAATTTTATATAATTCCAAAATATAATAACCATGTAATTAATTTATCATATTAATAAAATGGATGCCAAAAAAATATTTTTTACTTTATGGTTCACACATCCTGACACCCATATCAAACATCAATTATAGACCATTAATCAAGGGATACAAGTAAACATCAAAATCATAACCATATTTTTTCAATCATTAAAAAAATATAGAATTTCTGATTTCTGGTAATCCAAGATTCACCAGGGTTATCAGTATCAATTTACCTAAAATGATTCATTCTATATGGGGGTAAGTAATTATAAATTTTTTTATCTTGTTTACAAATTCAATATATTGTTATTTAGTTTTATTCTAATGAGGATCATTTGATTAGTATTGTTGTTTCCCATATTTATTACTTTTATCTATATTTCACAAATATTTGACTTTCACTTTCAAAAATTTTATACAGTTATATTATTATTGGACTATAAGAAAGCACCAAAAATATTTAAAAGTATGTGATTAATTTTTCCCATATCAAAATGTACAACATATATTTATAATTTTTTAAATGATTCATAGTGATTTTGGAAGAATATATAGTGATTTAAAAAAACATTAATTTTTATATGGAATATATCCACTGAATGAAACATTTGGATAGTGTCATGTATTGAATAAGACAACCTATTATCATATGTTTATATATAAATTGAGAGATAAATTACTTTTATATTTATATTTTCTCTAAATCCATCCATATAGATAAATTTATATTGTTTTATTCTTTATTTATATTTTTTTATATTTGGTACTACCATCATTCAATGGAGATGTGGGATATTTATTTTATTTATAATGTTTTGGTCATTATTAAAGTTAATCATCAACAACAACTTCCATGTCATCTATAAAATATATATGTCAATTTATACACTTAAATTAATATAAAATTGTGTATAAAATCCATTTTTATTCCAGTATCTAACTATATTTTGTTTTTACATTAATTAGTCAAATGCTTTTAACACTAATCAATTTATTAACCAATCAGGTTTTCTTTCAACTAATCCTGATTAATCCACCTTGAGTAATAATAAGGTAAACATGAAAAAATAATTTAAAAAATAGTTGTTTATATTCTCTATTGAACACTTTGAGAACTATTTAACCCTGTCCTTATAGTATTTCATCATACAGTTAACATTAATCCATTTTTTATTCATATTCATGATATTTGTTTCTTCATTATTTATATTCCATTTAAGAAATTTATTATGAAAAAATAATTCATGTATGCAATTATTGGAACATTAATAAATAAATATACGTTTATATATATAAAAATAATTATAAATAATGCATATAAAGTATAAATATATATTAAAATTTATATAAGTATAACTTAAATAATTTATACATATTATGAATATAAATAAGTAATATACCTATAAAATTATACATATATATATATAATTTAGGCATGTAAGGAATTATGTAATATATTTAATGGAATATATATAATTTGAATAATAAGTATAGTTATAAGTTATATGTACATATTAAAAAATAATATAAACTATACATATAAATTATAAATTAATTAATAGATAATCTATACACCATAAGGATTTAAATAATATAAACATATACACATTCATAATGTAAAGGCCTATATTTTATTGATCCGATAATTTGTATACCCATGGTGGTAGGGGAATTTGATGAGTTTTGGGGTTGATTTAGTAGTGAGGAGATGATTTTTTCCTTATCTAATGGAACCAAGCTATGTTCCAATATTCACATTGTTATAGAGAGTTTGAGATCTGTTGTGGCCAAGCTATGGGTGGGGTATCTTAACAAATTTTGTAGGTTTGACAACCCTTGTTTGGTTATAGAATTTTTAGTGAAGGGTTATATCATGGTTATGTTATTATATGTGGAGATATCAATTTTAGTGGGTTTAGACTTTGATGAAACATATTTTTTTCTTGATAGAAAGATGGAATGATCATTTTTTAGGTCGTGATGGATTTATAGTGTTTTATAGAGAATATTATTTTTTGGTATAATTTTTCATACTTTTGGGAAATCGAAATATTGTTGGGAGTTATGTCATTGTGGATAATATTTCATATTAAGATAATGATGTTTCAACAAATTGGAATGATAAACTATATTATCAACATGACATAACCCACTGAGACTCATCATAATACATTAATTAGGATGATCATTCCACCCTAATACCTCCTCCAATAGAACCTAGGATTTTGAATAGTATAAAGATAGCATATCACACCTTAGGAGGACATACCTATGAACATATAATAAAAACATAAATATCCACATACTATATAAAATACTAACCCATAAATACAATATCCTTCCTAGAGATTAAAAATTAATGTGATAGACTCCAATCCAAAAATAATATTAGAGGCACAAACTTGGGATGAAAAGGAAAACGTGATATAAAAACAACTCAAGGGGAAATCATGCCCCAAATATCATGAGGAGTCCTAATCATATTAAAACTCCATACATGAGAATAAATCACAATCATCTGCACAAAAATCCATAATAAGACAAATCTCCAACATCATGACCTCTCTGATCATCCTTGATCTATGCATAACCTATATAAAATCAAAACATGTGTGTTCGGAATTCCCATGCAGAGTTGATCCAAAACATACTTGGTAGGATATCCCAAAAAATATAGGTATGGAATGATTGAATAATAAATATTCACTATAAAATAAGATAAAAAAACAATAGATAGGAACCCAGATATAATTCAATGATAGAGATCCTAGGGACATAGAAAAGTCCTAGTCTTTATAGCCCAACACTATTATGTATTGTATTCTACATGAAACCCGAGGAATATTTTAAAAAATATGACCAAACATTTCTAACTATATAGATTCTTAAAAACCATACCATTATTTCTAAAAGAGTGGAAAATATATACTTAAGGAACTAATTTATTCATCGTAACAAGAACCCCAGAATAGATCCCCTACAAATCAAGGGAAATAATAAATCACCATTATCACCCTTAGAAAGGAAATGTTACAAAAAATATTAGTGACATGATAATAGAAAAAACATCATCATTTTTAATCATTCATAGGGTTATTAGTAGAGTGAAATCCAAACTAAATAGCATACCAAATCTATAATCTGTTCGAACAACATTGGAAATATCTATCTCTTTATGTAAGGTTCATCAAGTTAATTGCATCAATGCATCACTACTTTCCAGAAAACATTATATTCCCAAATAACCAATTATAATACCTCAACTTAAATAACTTTAAAAGAATGTAGAGCTATAAAAAAAGACATGAACGACATCTCAGAGTTTTGTATCAATCAAAGGGACACCAACCAAATATATTAGGGACCCATTACCATCTTAACATATTTTTAATGAAAATTTAAAATTATTCTCTATTGATAGCACATTAAAATAGAGAGTCACTATTATCAATACCTCACATTGGGGATTTGAACCCCAACAATGGTGGATTTTAATAAATAATATTAAATATAATGAACAAAAAAACAACATTTTACTTCACATGGTTATGTGAAAGAACCGAACACAAGGTATGTATGTGGAATAATGTTACTAGATAAACTATAAATCATCATAGTTTATATTTATAAATATCATATCACATCTATATACAAGTGTACTTAACAAATAAATATACAATAAACACATGTGTTTTCCATATTAATGAAAAAATGCACCTCACTGTATTCATATTGGGGGACTGTTTCCTTATCATGTAAGCTGTGATAGATGGTATATCCAATACCTTACATAGTATAGAGGACCCATTTCCAAAATATATTGGTATTACTGAAATCTGTTAAATTTATATGGGTCTTACTCCAAGCCGTCATCATGATTCAAGGGAGCACTAAACCATGTGTCCACTGTAATCATTATTCTAAAACCCATTCATCTTCTTTAAAGATATAACATTATCAAAAAACACAAAAAAATCATAAAAACCCATTATAGTGAAGAGTATTTCACCCTTTTATTAAATGAGTAAAAATACTTAGGATTGACCAAATAATTGTATAATTTCAACTCATGGGTGAAAATGTATGAAAATGGATACATTAATTGGTATTGATTCTGGAAAAAAACCCTAGGGCAAGCCACAAGGCATTAATCTAATGGTGAAGCCCACCTATGAATGTGAAACCATGCTAAATACACACCTACCCTAGTGGTCTAGGACTGGGATAACCATACTATGGGGTTTTCACCATACCCAGCCACATATTCGGGATAACACAATGAGGGAGGACGGCTCACATTACTCATTATCCTTATAGGTGAGAGGTATATCATCAATTCAACTTATTAACCTTCTCATATGGTTCATGATAGAGTTACTGACCAACTAGAAACACCCAAATCATGGACAATATAGTCCATTGTATAGGGATTACATGGATAGTCAGCTGATAATATCTAGGATAGTGTAGGTTCAGGTCTTGGTGGATTTTTGGTGGGTCAGTCCGTCTATTATGAAACACTATACACACCTCATTGAGGGTGTACCATCTTTTATCTAAACCAATTCAATGCATGTGATAAAAAACCTAACCAATTTCATGAAAACAAAACCTTAAAAAAAATTCTCATTAGTGCTTCACCGCCTATGTTGTCATCACATTGCTCCCACCATAATCAGTAAATACCCATTGGTCGCATAATACCACACTAAACATGTGGTCCACGATAACGACAAGTGGGGGTGCATAATGAAATTATAACCCCCCAAATTCATCATTACAAAAAAAATCACAATTATAACATAAGAAAAATTAGATAATGTTAATCCTGAATAATCATTCATGGATTTTTTAATGTTATTCATCCATTGTAAATTTTAATGGATAAACAAGAAGGTGAACTATTAGAAATTGGAATATTTGCAATGGGGAATTTCCGAAGGGGTCATGTCGTAGAAGGTCATTTACGTTGGGATCAGATTGCAAATACCTCATTGTAGAAAAATACATCACAAATAATTTCTATAAGATTATTTAAAAAAATTTATTTGTGACGGGTGGTCCCAGTAGTAAAAGGGCATGTGATAAATATTATAAAAAATTAAAAAAATGAAAAAATCATATAATTAATAAAAATAAATATGATAAAAAATAATATTATTATATTATTATTAATATTAATGAAATAATAATATTAGTATTTGAAAAATTAAAAAAAATATAAAAATATAAAATAAAATAAATAATAATAATATTCTAATAATAATATAAAAATAATGTAATAATGTCAATAATATACTCAAATCAACAATAATAATATTATATTATTATTAATATTAATTAAACAATAATATAAATATTAGTAAAATAATGAAAAATTATAAAATAAAAAACCCCTAAATATTTCTAAAAAAATAAAAAATAATTAAAAACAAATAATAAAAACAAACAAATAATAATATAATAAAATAAATAAGGTAATAAAATAATAGAAATTAAATAAATAAATAAATAATTAAATACTCGCAACAATATAAAAAATGCACTATATAGAAATAAAAATAGATAATATTATAAAAAATTATATTCAAACAGTTTATCATAAAAAAATATATCACTACTTGTAGGTCATCTAGTAGAGCTGGATGTGATAGTAGAGGGAAATTTAACCCTAAACGATGTGTCAAACGTCACATGTACTCTATCCACTCATGTTTTTGCTATTGAAATCAACATATCTCCTCCTCATATAGTTATTGATATCATAAGAGCTCTTCCTACTTCTGATTCTACTCCCATTGGTACATATTCTACTATTTCTATTGACACATCACCTCCTCCTTTCTACGCATAAACTAAATAATCTCACTCTGAGCTCACAACACCACATGATACTATATAGTAAATGATTATGACTCTCCACAAGATACTATAGATATGGATATTGATATCGAGGTGGTACCATAATAACTACCAAGATTCAATTGAGTGTTGATACCAACAACTCGGCCTTCCTCGAAGGCATACTTGGTCGCCTTCATCCGTGATGACTCATGAAATTAGTGGGAACTGGTCAGATCCTCAGTCTCAGCCTAATTATTAGTTAGTGTTTGAGATGTCGTTGCCTCATATGACTCCTTCAATTAAAATTTAAAATTAAATTAGTAAAAATATTATTTGCAGTTAATTTTAAAACTCAATAATAAATTATAATATCCATAATATAATGCTGGGGATCAACTCAAATCTATTCATTGACTAGATCTCTATTCATTCTTTTCTCTACACTACTCTCCATTTTCATTCATATGAAATGGTAATATGTACGTCAAAGAATATTTTTCATAGTGATTTTAGTCAGAGAAAGATACAAGAAGGTTAGTCATCAGAGAAAAGATCCACATTTTCCCGACTACTCTTCTCCCTGTAAATTTCACTCACCTAAATCCATATGAAAAATCATCTCTAACGTATGCATATACATTATCATTAATAAGAAAATGGATATCCATACACAGGAGAAAATTTTTCATTGTGATTTCAGTGAGAGAATGTTGCAAGGAGATGAGCCTCCCAGCAAAAGGAATATCTCCCATCCGTAAATTTTTTTGCCATTTTATTACAAATTACTATGAATTACTGCATATTATTGGGTATTATTTTAAATTATTGTGAATCCTTATGAATTATTATTAATAATTGTGAATTAATGCTAATTATTGAAAATTATTTTGGTTTATAGATAATGATTGTGAATTATTTCTAATTATTGAAAATTATTTTGAATTATTATTGATTATTTTTAATTATTAATAATTACTTCTAATTATTAATATTTATTGCAAATTATTTGTGTTTATTGCAGTTTATTATTGTTTATTTCTTTTTATGACTATTTATTGATGTTTGTTGCTGTTTATTACTGTTTATTACAGTTTATTAATTATAATTAATTTTTATTAGTGTTTAATATTTTTTTGTTACTCTTTATTACTCTTTATTAGTATTTATTATAAAGTATTACTAATTATTATTAATTATTAATAATTAATAGATTTTTGTAAATTAATATGAATCATTAATAATTATTACTGATTATTTATATTTATTACAAATTATAACTAACTATTAATAATTATTTATAATTATTACTTTTTATTACTTTTTATTTTGATTTACTAATATTTATTATTAATTATTACTATTTATTACTATTTATTGTTGTTTCTTGCTAATTATTTCTATTTGTTACTAATTATTATAATTTATTACTATTTATTACTATTTAATACTATTTATTTCTGGTTGTTACTATTTAATACTAATTATAAATATTTATTACAATTTGTTAATGTTTTTTAATATAATTTAATATTTATTACAAATTATTAAAAATTATTTTTACAAATCAATCCAAATTATTAAAAATTAATCCTAATTATTATTAGTTATTCATAATTAAGCATAATCATTCTAATTGATCCTATTTAAACTTAATTAATGCTTAATATTCCTAAATATTCCTAGTTATTCTTAATTAGTCATAATAATTACTAATTAATCCTAATAATTATAAATTAATCCAAATTATTACTAATTTTTACTATTTAATACTATTTATTACTAATTATTAATGTTTTTACTAAATATTACAATTTTTTACTTTTTTATTACTAATTATTACTAATTATTACTATTTATTAATACTTATTACTAATTATTAGTAATAATTACTAATAATTACTAATTATTATTATTTATTACTGATTATTACTATTTATTACTAATTATTACTACATCCAATGTTAAAAATTTATTAAGGAAGGGAAACGGGAAACATACTACCCAAACAACCTAGGCCGAGAAGATCTAAGGGGGCCTGAAAAAATGAAGACCTAGGGAATCACCCCTAATCAGATTGACCCCCACTGAATATATGATACTCTAATTATAGAGAAAAATAAGATCATGTCCAGTAACAGAAAAGGAAGCAAGATGGTTAGCCACCTGGTTTCCCTCACGCCAAGATTGCATAACCTTGGTGTTGATGCAAAGCAGGGCCCGAATCTTTTTGATGATATAGAGGATCGACCACATGGTGGAGTTGATTCCATGAAGGGAATTATAGAGATGTATAGAATCTATTCCAACCTCCGACAGCTCAAAGCTCCTTTTTTGGTAGAGAGAGACCAAGAAGCATCACCTTAGCTTCAGCTTGAAAGGAAGAGCCGCACCCCAGACGCCCAGAAAAACCTAGAAGGACCGAGCCAGAAACATCAAGAACAACCCCACCACCATGACGAATCCCCACCTCATAGGCACCCTCAGTATTCAGTTTCAGGCCCCTGGATGGGGTGGGGACCAGGACACCCAGTGGCCTTTGTTAAAAATGCTCTCAGGGGTGATACGGGGGACCAGGGGGTGAATCTTATGAAGGGTGGGAACCTCCTACCAGTTGGAGAGGAGAAAAACCCATTCGAGGAGGAGGTACTTCATCCTAGAAATTATAGATATTCCCGAGGCTAATAATTAATCATTCTTGCATTGGTTCCTCACCTTCCATATACACGAGTAGCCTGCATGCAGGACCAGTGAGCGAGCCAGTTTTTCCATGCCTTTCTCAACCTCTCTATGGAACCAACTAGCTAGGAAATCCATTTCTGTCATGTTCTGAGCACGCAGAGCAGTAAATTCAACAATTTACTCCCACACGATGGTTTCCCATTCAACTTCAAAGAAATGGTGAGTAGCTATCTCCTCTCCATGGAGTCTGCAACATGGGCATCTCAATGCCTGGGGAATGCCACAACCCTTGACATTACCGTCAGTAGGAACAACTTTGTTCCTGATCCTCCAAGTGAGGAAGTTGAAATTCACAGGGATTCTCCATAGACAAAGGGTACCATTCGGCCTCTCCGTCTGATCATGCATCACCAGGGACCACCAGAAAGCTTTGGCCAGGAAAGCCCCCTAGGAAGAGGGAGAGAAGATACATTTGTTCATCTCCGAACCCAGTTTAATAAGATTGAAGGTTCCCATTAAGTCCTCATCTAGGACAACCTTGATAACGGTGGGGTTGAAAATAGAATCTCTGAAGGAGATCAAGGTGACAGGGCATCCCGAGAAGCCAAGGGGAAGTCCATCCAAATTGTGATGATAGAAGGACATGTATCCCTTACCAATGATCCACTAGGCAAGTGGTCGGAGGGTCATGATCATAGGAGAGATCATGGACCAGAACGGGGAGGCACGACCCTCAGGCTAGGACGGAAATCCTAACATGGATTTAGTCATGGTGTTCCCCCAAAGAATTCTTTAGTTGAGAACTTCACATGAAACCTTACCGTGCATCCATGAAAGGGTATCAGAGAGGTTGTGAACATTAATACCACCTTCCCCAGCTGGCCTTTCCACCATACTCTAGGAATTCTAGTGGTGCCTCTATTCTGCAGATGGATCCCAAATGAATCTAAGGAAGAGTTTCTTAATCCTATTGATGATTATTTTAGGGAATCTGATGGATTAAAGAGCATTAATAGGTGTGTCCAGGAGGACACTGTTAACCAGCATGATTCGGCCCCTGAAAGAAATGTAGATGTTCTTCCAGTTGAGGATATGGTCCATGAATCTACCAATCATTATATAAAAATCTCTAATCTGGGTCCGTCCTAAGGAGATAGGGTCCCCAAAATACTCCATAGGTAAAGACCCTCATTGCATGTCAAGGATCTATTGGAAAAACAAAATCCATCTAGTAAAGAAATTATTGGAGATGAAGAATGTGTTTTTAGACTTATTAATGTCCCCGCTGCTCTAGTGGTAGTACCCTTCCATCATCTTTTTCAAGGGTCTGATAGATCTTTTGTTGGAATTCATGAAGATGAATGTATCGTCCGCAAACATAAGGTTGGAGATGGAGGGAGACCCCTGACATCTTCATAATGGAAGGATCAATCCATTGTTGATGCTCCTATGAAGGAGGCGGCATAGGATGTCTTGGGTGATTATAAAGAGGCTCAAATATATGGGGTCACGTTTCCTTATGCTACCGGTGGCATTGAGAAAACCTTAGGTCTTCTTCATGAAGGTGATTTACAACCATGAAGAACTGAAACATCTAAACAAGAGATCAATGTTCCCAACAGAGAAGCCCATTCTTTCAAACACCTTATTAATAAAACCACACTCAAGGCGGCTGTAATCATTTCTCATGTCCACATTAATGGCTAAATTATAGCCGTGAGTTTAAATATTGATATCCATAATCATTTCTTGAGATAGAGAAATGGCACCCTTGATTGATCATCCCTTCAAAAACCTATGCTGCTCCAAGGAGATCCATTGGGGACTGTGAGGAGATAGCCTATTATTAATAAAAAATGACAGGATCTGGTAAGGGAAATTTAATTAATTCATCGATCGATATTGCGAGAGGGAGGAAGGGTTATTTGTTTTAGTAATAAGGACAATGTAGTGGCACTTGCTACCTGAGGTAGGGCACCCCCCAGAAATTAGTATTGGGTGGTCACGATAGTATCTTTTTTCACCACTTCCCAGGAAGTTCTGTAGAAAGAGCCCAAGAAGATGTCCGGACTAGGGGTGCTTTCTGGGATCAATCTTATCATTTCACCATAAATCTCTGTTTCATCCGGTATAGAACAGAGGCCTTCATTTTCCTGATGTGAGAGCTGCGTGGGTATCACATTAGAGAACTCACAATTCCATTTTGGATATCCGGCATTCATCCATGGGTTTTCCCATCTAGTAGGTCCCTGAAGAAGGTGTGAGCCATATCTCCCATAGAATCTCTAACAACCAACTAGAAGCCGTCGTCAAGGAGAATATTTGGTTTCACAAGGCGCTTCCTCTTTTTTATACACACGTGAAAGAATGTCGTGTTTCGGTCACCCTCAGAGAGCCATTTGATCCTAGAAATTTTTCATGCAAGGCGTTCTTGGATGAGGATCACCTCTAACAGAGCTTCATTCTTCCTAGATAGGACCTCAAAGATCTGATCATATGAGGTGTTCTCCAGACTAATCTCTGGAACCTCGACCTCTTCCATGGATGATTCGATGTCCCCATCTATGGGGGGAAGCCCAGTGGCCCTAGCCTGATTTTTCGCCATGAGGATGCGCTGTTTTTTGTGGATTTACACCCACGTATACCCTTAAGAGGAGTCGTTCCAGACTTCTCTCACCAGATTGAGAAAACCAGGGGAGCTGGCCCTTTGCTGATAATACTGGAATCTTGCCTAGGAGTGTCGCCCTGCAGTCAGGGAGACCGGGAGAGGAGAGTGGTCCGATAGACTACGAGTAAGATGACTTACCTTAGAGATAGGGAGAGAGGTGAGGGCCTGCATATTAGTCAAAAAGTAGTCCAGGCAGCTCAATGTGCAATGATTTCCTTTCTGGTTGTTGCACTAGGGTAAGCAGTCACCAGAGTAGCCTAGATCAATGAGACTTCTTCCTACCCAGAACTACTTGAAATCTAGGCTAGCCTTCTTTTTGAATGGGCCCCTTCCTTGTTTCTCATTTGGATCGGCATGACATTGAATCCCCCCCCCCCCCACAATCCATGGGAGGCTCCCAGAATCGAAAGTGTTAAGGTCTTTCGAGAGGCCTTCCCTTTGACATGCTTCACAGCTTCCATAGATGAATGAAACGAAGATTATCATGTCATCCTGTGACACTTTGGTCATAATGAATTGGTTTCCGACTTGAAATAGATCAACTGAGAAGTCCTTATGCCATAAAATCCATATGTTCTTGTTGATGTGTTCATCATGCATGGACTTGTGTAGATTGATTCTCCTATAGAAATACTTTATCATTCTAAAATGTTTATTGTACTATAGGATGACAACAATATAGGATTTCTATTTCCTGACATCAGAGGAAAGGACATCTGCCATAACCCTGTCTCCAAGGACCTACACATTCCTAATTATTAGAGATAACATTAGGTGAAAAATGATCTGAGTTTGGCTCCAAAACTTTCCAAATTCATGAGAATGGAGGGTTATCGCTCCTTTTTTATCTTTGATCCTGATCATGTGAACACCCCAAAATTCATTGAAACCAGCAAGGAATCAGGAATAATGGTGTCCAAGGTGAGACAAGGAGATAATATTCAATTTTTGGGAGGGGAAAGGGGGAAAAATGGAGACTATGTGGTTACTGGTTGGGAATCCTACATATGAACTCAAGGGAGAGGCCGGAGAGGTCAAACCCCCAGGGGAAACAACCTGGAAAAGGGAAGTAGGACTTAGGGAAATGGTTAAGGGAGGAATCCCACCTGTGGAAATGTTCTGTGAGTGGAGGGAAGGGCAAGGAGAGCCAGGGGAAACCTGAGGACTAGTATCGTGGAGAGAGAGGGGTGGGGGAAAATCCATCCAACCATCGAGAGTGGGAGGGAAGCTATGCATGAGATCATAAAGGTGATGCTTCTAGAACACAAGGTAATGGAGGAGGGGGGGAGGAAAAGACCAGACAAGAGGGAGGGTGAGCAAGGAGGGAGAAAGGAATCAGGTCCAAGCACTACCTCAGAAAGACTAGTAGAGTCAAAGGAGGAATCGCAAGAGAAGGAAAAGGGGAGGTATGGAGAAGCTTCATAAGAGAATCCTTCATGCCCTGGTCCCCTTACGGGGAGTAGGAGCCAAGAGGGTGTGAGGCTAGATGCCTACAATGGGCACTAAAATACATAGGATAAGGTTGGATGACACTACGTCACATCCTTCTACAAATCTAAAGAGAATGCCTTTAAAGTAGGAAGTGGGTGCAGTACCTAGGGATGACTGGGAGGATGATTTCTTGGTTCCACAGGAGAGCACCATGCACCCTGAGAGAGAGGTTATCTTGTGGGGGATGGGACATGTCAATCTCTTTGTAGAGGATGGCTAATGAAACATCTACATAGCCTCTCGTCTTTTCATCTGTGTAGAGAAACCCACACAGAGAGTCTCCAATCTCTTAGAAGAAACCGATGTTTTGAAATGGAATGGGGATCCATGGGAGAGAAATCCAAACCACAGTGAACTAGCTTTCTTTTCCCCTTGTGGACCTCCAAATACCAGTGAAACAGGAAGAAGTGCCACCAGCCAAATGAACGGGTTTCCATGCACCACGCGTGGACGAAGTCACCCTCCGAGGAGAAAATAAGACAAAAGGAGTTCCTGCAAACCGACGAGATCTGGAAAGGGCCACAGAGCCCCCATGATGAAATGAAGCATTGGAAGACACTGAGCGGAGGAGATGCTGACCCAAAACAGGCCACAATGGCCCACATAAGGTGTGCTTCAGCAGCAGAAAAGGCTGTAGTAGGGAACTCCAGAGAGAGACACTATCCGTCCCTCAAAGCCTTCATATCAGGCAAGCTATTCACCGGGATGAAATCCCCCACTGAGCTGCAAGATGATCCGCAGAGGACTTCTCTAAAGGATCCTGACTTTGGGGCCACATGGGGCGCGACTGAGGGGGTCGGCTGGGCCACAGAGGAGTCAGGAGCCAGCGCCCAACCCTGGACAGGGGGAGGATCCACCGGGGGCTTGGAGCCTGGGGGACAAGGGGGAATCTGCAAGGGGGTAGATAGGAGAGGGCCCGAAGAGGAGCCGCGATCAAAGGTGGATGGACTAGACGACGACCAAACTGACGAAGTCGCAATGAGCAGAAATTTAAAAAACGGCGACGACGCATGGGGTCATATGACAGATCCATTCTCTAGTATCATCAATTAGATACTACTACTGATAATACTAATTATTACTAATTTTTAGTAATTACTACTAATTAATCCTAATTATTACTAATTATTACTAATTATTGCTAATTATTTTCAATTGTCACTAATTATTCCTAATTAATCTTACTTATTACTAGTCGGTCCTAATTGTTACTAATTAATCATAATTATAACTAAGTAAACCTATTTATTATCAACTAATCCCAGTTATTACTAATTATAACTAATTATTACTATTTATTAAAAATTATTAATATTTATTACTTATTTTTACTAATTTATTCTAGTTATTTCTAATTATTACTATTATTACTAATTATTAGTAATTATTACTACGTATTACTAATTATTAGTAATTATTAATAGTTATGAGTATTTTTAACTTATTATTACTGTTTATTAATATTTATTGTGATTTATTGCAAATTGACCATAATTATTACTAATTAACCAAAATTATTACTAATTAAGTCTAATTACTAAAAATTATAAATATTCAGTATTAATTATTACTAATTATTCCTAATTATTTCTAATTATTATTAATTATAATGATTTAATAATATTTATTACCAATTATTCATAATTATTTCCAGTTAATCTTAATTATTATTAATTAATCCAAATTATTTCAAGTTATTCCAAATTATTGCTAATTATGACTAATTATTGATAATTATTACTAATTAATGGTAATTATTACTTATTATTGCTAATTATTCGTAATTAATCATATTTATTACTAATTAATCTCAAATATTGCTAAATGTTACTAATTAATCATATTTGTTCCTATTTATTACTAATTAATCATATTTAATCCTAATTATTACTAAATAACCCTAATTATTCCTAATTATTCCTAGTTATTACCAATTAATCCAAGTTATTTCTAATTTATCCTAATTATTACAAATTAATCCCAATTATAACTAAATAAAACTAATTATTACTAATTAATAATAATTATTAGTAATAAATCCAAATGATTACTAATTAATACTAATTACTTCTAATTAATCATTACTATTCATAAATATTAATAATTATTCCTAATTATTACTATTTAATACTAATTATTCTTCACTATTACTAATTATTAGAATTTATTTTACTTATTCCTAATTATTCTTGATTACTCTAATTACTTCTAATAATTCTGATGTGTTAATAATTATTCCTAATTGTTGCTTATAAATCATGTTTATTACGAATTATTACTTATTATGACTTATTATAACTAATTATTTTTATTTATCACAATTGTTTTGCAAATATGAGTACTTATGACTATTTTTTTTATAAATATTTCTTTCAATTTACTAATTATTAACGCTATTTTTTACTAGTTATCACTAATTATTACTAATAATGACTAACTGTTTTTAATTATTAAAATTTTTTAGAATTATTACTTATAAATACTAATTAACAATAATTAATATAACTATTAATTAATATTAATTAATAGTAATCACACGTATTTGTAAAAAAAATAAAAATTATACGATCTAATTCTAATTAAACTAATTACAGCTAACTATGAATAATTATAACTAATATAAAATAAAATTAATTGACTAAGAAATACAAGAAATATATAAATACCTTAAACTGAATCTTTCGGAGGACATCAACCTCTATTTTTACTCTGAATTAAATTTTTTAACATTGAAAAATTTTGAGACTGAAAATGTAAGTAGAGAGGGAGGGAGGAGTTGTTAAAGGAGTGGAATTTGAGGAAAAATGGATGGGGGTATATATTGGTTTGATTAGTTGTGACAAGATTATTTGTGATGTGACCCATCATTAATATTTACCAAAATTTATTAGGGTGGTGGTAAAAAGGTATATGTGATAGGAGATAAATCTCATCCCAAATACTAAAAAACACCATCGGGTATTTGTGACAGGATTTTATTCCCATCGCAAATACTATTCCTTCGGTTTGGCGTGTAACTCAAGCCAAACCTTTTGCAAATGGAAGAGGGTCTGGTCGCAAATAGTGTCCCCCGATGGACTATTTGCTATGGGACCCTCTTCCAATCATAAATACCTATATTTTCGTAGTGGTAGTGGGATGTTTAAATAGATTCCCACCTCAAGGTTTATTAATTGTATAGAGGTGGTCCACCTCCACTATATAGTTTGACATCTTTTACATGAATAATTCTCACACAAAAAATAAATTTTCCAATATCTCACTAAATCAAGGTATTTATTAAGAGAAAACCAACCATAATTAAATGATTTAAACATGTATTTATAATGAATTATTTATACCATCTGGTATTTTAATTTAAATTCCTTATATGGTACATGTCCTTGAGATTAGTACCCAAGAATCGATTACAATATCACTATGATAAACCCCTTATCCCATGTTAAACTAGAATTATAAATTTTCCATTTGGGGATCTGTTTAGAAGATATTAATGATAAATAGTTCCCACATGTGTGTGATTAATTTCATTTATTTTTTAAGTAGTAAATAATACCTAAAAATTAACCATCTTCAAAACTCTTCAAACAAGAGTATTAGTAAAAAGACTATGTCTCGACATTAGAGAATCCATAAAAAAAACATCATTGTTTTTTAGTGGGTTAAATTTACCATTTTATCTAGTAGGGGCTTGGAGATGAAAAAACAAATGAATTACCTATGTCACTCCCAAGAAATACCCCAACTCTATGTATTTTTTGATATTTAAAAATTGTTATCTCTGAAAATAAAAAAATTAGAATTATTTGTTTCATTAACATGGGATATGATTAACATAGATAGGGGTTGAATTAATGTTGGGGTCATTTTACTCCGAATATGTTTTTTAATCTCTTTATCTCACTTTACATTCGTTCTATCAGCACATCAAAATGCAGAAAAAAGGCATTTTAGATTTAAAAGTTTCACCTTTCAAAATGATAGGCTAGTGCTTGGTATGATCTTGAATTTAACAAGATCCAACGACCACCTGTTATCAACCTATGAGATATAAAAAATATGGTATTATCCAACATGAATTTTACAAATGTTTTGACAGTGTATGGTATATCTTGAACCAATTTCATCTCACACATCACAATGATCTGAAATGAGTTTAATAACTAAAAAATTCAACAAAAAATTAGATTGTGACTTTGCTTTTCATTTGTTTAGATCTTCAAACTCTTTCTTCTTCCCTTACATAGATTTATGACACCTTTTTATATTTTTATACACAAAACATCATACTTCACCTTCTTTTGAAAGAGTGGAACACCATAATGTTGTTTATCTTTCTTCTTCATAGCACTGAATTTGAGGCCTACAATATTCCCCCTCTTCTTCCAATTCTAACTAGTTTGCACAGTAATTTCACTTCAACTATATTCCATCAGTGAAATAGATTTACACTGGATGGATTCCTCATTTTATTATTCACTTCTCCTTTAGTTCACAGGAAAAAAATTGGTTCTTCTTTTATTCCAATTTTCATCAATACTCACAATTTTAAATTGGAATAGAGTAGCAGTTCACACCACTCATATCTTTGAATGATAAAATTTTGGTAGATCAATTTCATATATAGTTATCCTAGTATTTATTTCTCACACCATTGGAATTAAATTAGTCCTAGTCATCAAGATCCCCAAAATATCACTTGTAGAATTAAATGTTTCCTTTTATTAATAATAATATTTAGAAACACTTTGACCTTCTCTTATTTATCTTTTTCCAAAATTACTCCAATATTATTATTTCTAAAATTCTTCTTTGAAACCTACTTATACATATTCAATTTAAACATGAGAATATTTTGTAGTAGAATTTTTCTATTTTCTTCATGGTGCAAGGCTTATAGATCATATACACTCATAATTTCTTGGGTTAATATTTGGTTAATTTTTATATTGGAATTAAAATCATAGTACATAGTCATCATTTTAAATATTTTTTATTGTAACATAATTCTCAAAAAATACCAAATGGGTCTATATATAAAATTTATATATAGTTTATTATACCCTATTAACTTCATCATACCTATGAACTCCACATTATTTACTCTTGAAATATTCAATGTATGTACCTCAAAATTCCAAAATTATGAACCCTGTAATGACATCCTATATAACTTATGAATATTTTGACTATGAATTATTAGGATTCCAAATACACCTTGTGAGCTCCCTCATGTACTCGATGAACCTATCAAACCTCATGAATATAGAACCTTATAGACTTTTCCTATACCATAAAATCATCTTGTACCGTCAACTAATTATTGAAAAACCTTATTAAAATCATCACGTATACCCTACAAATCATGTAAATCTAACTCTTCTTCTTATAATATCTAACATTATTCAATTTGTATTATTTTTAACACATCTTTAAGTGGTTTTTCTTGAGCTTATTTTAATATTAAAAAAAACTCATTCATGATCTTCAAATATTCTTTTCAGTTTAATTTAAAGACTTCTCTAGATTATTTTCTCGTGTGCATCAATAGATAATCAATGATTTAGAAATACTGACTCTATGTGACCTTAGTAATATAAAAAATATGAAAATATATATATGTTATTTTATTCCCTATAGAATTTTTATTTCAAATGATAAAAAATAACACATATTTCACTGATCACACATCAGACATTTCTCAGGTGTGTACTTTATTATCAACCATAGTGTTCTATAAACAGTTCAATCAAATCCCATAGGTCCCACACCATCTTGATGGGTCAGTCATCCCCACACAAATGGTTTCTTCTTTACAAATTTCTTATAAATCATCTTATGTTGGTCCTTCACGACTTCCACAAAACCTCCAATACAAATCAATGTTGGATTCCACCTTCAATATTGGTTTAGTGTCATTTTGATGACCTAGTTTCTTAGGTGGATGTGTTGGAATTATTTTGGATAATTTTGCGATTTTAAATTTATATAGCCCTTTGTAAAATTATATTTCAAATATCACTCACACATAGATGAATTCATCAAGATAAATCATACACACAATTAGCAATTAATCATACAATGATAAATATTGGAAAATAATAGTGATAAGTTGCTTGATAATTCTAAAAGACTCTACATTATTTTTTAGAATCATAAACATTGTCCAATGTATTTCCCATTAAACAGTAAACTTGTAAAACCAATGAATATAATTCATTAACAAGTTCATAAAATAGATATAAGAAAAATTATTATAAAATCTTCATGAAACATAAATGATTCAACCTTTTTTTTTGTTTAATATGAATGGATGTAAAAACCATTAAATGGAAATAACTATTCCCTTTCCATATGATAAAAGACTTGAAACCCAAAAATATAATTTTCCTGATTAAATACCAAAATATAAAGTAATTAGCTTCTTTGAAATAATAAACCTCTCTCAACATGATTAGAATATTCATATCACCGACTCTGAAATTCTTCTTCACTCCATATCAAAATAGAACTTCATTGGTACTTTATAATCTTTTACATTCATTCAAGAACTATAAAATAGACACAATGTGGGATTAGGAATAACATTATGGGATAATAAATCATCTCTTTGATAATGGTAAAATTCCTTATAACCATTTTCAACTGTCCTCAATCATCATAATTTCTTTTCAAGTCTCAGGATAGAAACCAAAAATCCACATCTGATCACATTCATATCTAAATAAAATTATATGATTTATATTACCATAAATTATTAATCATATTCAGATCAATTAAATATTTTTCCTTGATACACACATGACTCAATATTTTACTACCCTTGGTAAGGAATTTCACCCAATCCCTTACACTTCCACATTTATTTTAATTATATCATATCACCAAGAAGAAATATTAAAGATCCACATCAATATATAAATATTCAAAAAAAATGTATCATATAGTTAAAAAATTGTGATTCATCAATTTTAAAGGAAACGAGAGAGAATAACAATTGACTGATCATATAGCCATTATGAACACTGCCATTAATGAATCCATGATTACACTAAACAATCCAAAAAAATTATTCAAGGTTTTATGTATTTCTTTAGATTTATTAACCCTATGATCCACCTCCCATATTAGTTAACATATCAATATTTCCATATTACTACATGATAATAACACCTATATCACCTTATTTTCCTCATTCTAAACATTGGAAGGATAAGACTCAAACACCCTTAATCATGTCAGCTTCTCATACTATTAAATTTGATCCAATTGTTTTATATTCATTGCATCAAAAAAATAATGATTAGAAAATCTAGTAACACATCAACCTCCTCAAATCGTAATTAATATAGATCACATTCAATCAACAACCCATATAGTCATAATCTGAAGTTGTTAATCCCGAATCATTCAGATGTACCTACTATATTAGCTCTAGTCCCCATGATAACACCTAAAAAACTCAAGGAACTATGAACACAATAAATGGATCCATATACCTAAGGAAATACATATATTTTAATGAAGTAATTTATAATTTCATAAAGAATCAAAGGAAATAATAATAAATTGTTCATCATTATTCACAGTTCGTCAATCTTTACACTTCTCGATGTATCTATAAATAATCATTATATTTAATTCTCTCATTAAGAAATTAGAGTTTTGCATAATAGACATGACCAATTATTTAATTTGTCATATACTTCTATAGACCAATACACCATATGTATAACCCAAAATTAAAACAATTTTAAAGAAATATAAATATAAATTATCATGGAATATCATTTGAACTCCTATTTATCATCCCACTTAATCTAATCCCTCCACAAATGGTTATATCTACATCATCCCATTGAATCAAATATTTGTATTCCCATATAATTGAAAAAATAATGTCGAAGAGATTAATATGAATAGAAAAAATATCTATCGAGTCTTTTGTTATTATATACACAATGGGTAAACCTCCATGAGGACAATAAATTATATTTGATCACCTAGCTAAAAAAATAGCCTAAAAATAGAATTATGTTCATTCCTAGAATATCTGTAAAGGATATAAAATAAACAATGATCATATAATTATTTCTTCTAAAAACATTTTTATTCAACATCTATGAATGTTTCAAAATTCATCCTTATTGATAATGAATGTTTTATCCATAACTAGTGGAAATAATCTAATAATTTTTAATATATAAATGTTCAATGTATTTCCTTTAATTATTAGTATAATAACAACTTCTAGATTGACAGATCAAAATTGGAAATGCATTTCTGAACAAGGGATATTTGATGAATGAACCCTTATCAATGAGGTAGCTAATTGAGATATTATTTAAATTTTATATATATATTTGATGAATTATTATATATCGTTAGAAATTATATGGGTATATTGTAATCCATTAATGGTGACTTCATGCCTCTCGCTTAAGCCTATCATATTATATCACAAGGTTATATCATATATAATTTTTATAGTTGACTCATATAATATGATTTAATTCAACACCATATGATTGATTGGAAACAAATTATTAAACATTAATAAACATGTATCTTCCACATATAAGTTATTATTTATTATATCAATTTTATAAGATGAAATGAATGTGATAATGTTTTAATGGAAAAAGGATGTGAGTGTTTTGACATGCTCCATTTACTCATATATTTCTAAATATTAGAGTAAATTGCATATAAGGGTGGAAGGTTTCATGAATCCTACATAAATGAGTATTTCACCAAAAATGCCATGATAACCTTATCCAATCCTCTAGAAAAATCAACGTCTCCCTAAATCTTTACCTACATCTCTTTTTAACTCAAGATTCACTAAAATGTAATGGGAATAGAGAATGAACCTATCAATTTGATGGGTGACTCATGTTAGCCAACTGATACACAATTGAAAGAGGATTCTAGTGGCCACATTTAAGAGATCTATTATGAACATGGGTAATAAATGGTATTTGAACAATCTACCGTGTAAGGTAAAAAAAATAATTTATTTTTAGTTTTAAATTGTTTCAAGTATCAAGCATTGATGATAATGGGTTAAATGGTTTCAAATCACTTTCCCTATATTGATTATGTTTTAATAAATACATTGAAATAGATTAGTAGTACCATAGTTGGGTCATGTTTTTTTATTCTTGATATCATGTTTAAAATAATGATATATGAAATAATTTTTGATATTATATTAAATTTAATAATCCAAGATATAAATTCCCATTTGGAAATTAGATTCTGTAGTCGATAACATTATATTTGATATAAAAATTGATTTATGTATAACTATATATCATATGATGTAATAGTCTATAATATTCCTAGAATATATGGTATTGGATATTATAAATGGTGTCACAGTTGAGGGTTTTTTGTTATTTAAATATCATATATAAGGACCCGACCTTAAACATTACATGATGAGAAATTAAATTAATAATTCACATTGAGGATCTTTTCAAGTTTATAGTATTAGAGAATTAATCCATAAGTATTACATTAAATCTCAAAAATTATAAGGTAGACACTTCTACTCAGTTTCCATTTTTTTCTTAAAATAAAAACTCTTTAATAAAAAGTCATGTCTAGTTCCATGTTTTAGACAACATGACATTTCCAAGAACCAATATTGACCCTATTATACTATATGTCCTATGAAAAACATTTCAAAAACATGGAATGAGCATAAAAAGCTCAATAAGGGATACACAAAGAAGGGAAAACTGTTAGTTTTTCAAAACAACATGTAAACGATGAATGTTTTATCATAAGTAATACTTTTCACCTTTATGAAGTAGTAAATACTCTTCACTGAATTAAATATCAATACATACCATTTTGTAACCAAAATAATACCATAAAACCCATATAAATAACACATAACATATAAAGGTAACTTGGGATATAAACATTTTTAAGTGGAATAACCATACGGTCGAGTTCCTCACATATCACTAAATGGAATAGCCATACGGCCGACTTCCATACCAAATGCATTGGAGGTTATAATGTAACCACCCATTCTAGTTTATCATGGCACCACCTGTCATTTGTTTTCTCACGTAACCACCCGTCAAATGTCCAAGTGCAATTATAAATTCATAAAACATAAAATCTTTCAAATATAAAAATTTCACTAATAACATTTAATTTGAAATAAAAAAGAAATAATTTCAAGATATTGAAATAATAAATCCATTTAAAAAAAAAATTCAATGCAAAAATACCCAAAAATATAATAAGGGATTTTGTATTCATTTTTGAAAATATTAAGGCTTATAGAGGAAGCCAAATTAGGATTACGGCTTCGGAGAGGTCATTATCACCACAAATGTTAAAAATATTCTATTTGTAATTTAGTAAAATGATTCTTAGAAAAAATATTCATTTTGAATGAAATTAAATTTCAAAGGGTTTTATTATACACTGTGTAAAAGAAGAAGTTATATATTATCAAAATATGCCTCAATGAAAGGAGATTGAGATGTAAAGATGAAGCGTTACCTTTAATTTGGGTAACTCCTTTTGGTTTGAACAAAAAGGACTTCTTTAAGTTCCTTTTGAAAAAGGTAAATGCTTATAAGAGGATAACAAGGATCTTGAGAGAGTATTTGGTCAGGTTTTGGGTGAGTCAAGGGGCTCGTGGGGTGTACATAATTGGTTAGAAATGAAGGATTTTTATAAGGGGGAGTTGGGGCTCTCTAGAAAAGCGTGAAAATATTATTTTATTATATAATGATATTCGGTTTCTAAAGGTCCAAAAAACTTACAGTCAAATATAAGATGACTCATAGTCGAAATAAAATCATAAAATACAAATTGGGCAGGTTTGGTATATCATTTTAATATTTATAATCTTATTTATTTAATTCATTTATTAATGAGGTAAATACAATTTCATTATTGTGTCATAAATAATATAATATATTTGATTTCTAAAAATTATAAAAAAAATACCATGATGTAGGAAATATTTTTATATTTCGAATTAATATTTATAGTCGAATCTATAGCTTATATAACACCTTGTAAAAATTAATTTACTAAAATATATGTGTTTTTGTCATTTTTTCATTTACTTTAAGTTAATTAATCAAGTGTCATTATCACTCCCAGGTGGCTACATGGGGTCCCAAAATCGACCCAAAGATGCCCATGGTCGTAAATGAGTCATCCAATAAGGTTAGGACAAGTGTTATGATAATTGTTTATTATTATAATATTATTTTTACCAAAAATTACCATATTTAGCTTTAACCGTGGTAAATAAAATATAAAAGTTACTATTCTACAAAAATTATTTTCATCTTATTGAACAAAATTTTAATTACTAATAACAACCATGTATGCCGTATTTTTGAAATCTAATCCATAGAAGTGGTAAAATTTCATTTAAATGAATATTTCAGTTTTTAACTACTACTTAGTGGTTTCACTATTCATAAAAAATTGATGTTTTTTAGAAAACTACCAAATGTTCAGCCTAAGCTATATATGATATTCCAGATTCAAAAATTATGTATCTTTTATTAAATTCAAGACATATAAGTTTCATTAATTAATTTAAAATTAATTCACGTTGTCAAAACAAGTAACATGTTTTTAAGAAACAATAACTATCAAAAGATTGACACTTGTTTATGTCCAATTTCATTGTGAAATTAATTTCAATGACAAAAATTGGATTAATTGGTAAAAATATAATCAAATTACACTTTAAAAACAATTAAAATGACAATATAACCATATAAATAAAATATATTAAAAGGAACTTTTGAATAAAAATACAGTAATTTTCACTATTCATAAAAGATGAACGTTACAAGATAAATAGCCAAAATTTACCCAAAGTAAATTTTGATGTCCCGAGTCTAAAGAAGTATTTTATTTTTCCAAATAGAACATATAAAAATGACCAAAACTAGATTTAAAGAGGGTTCTCTATTAAATGTCGGTAAATTGACCTTTTAAAATAAATTATGCATAAATTTAGATTCACTCATATTTAATCCTATAACCTTTATTTAAAAAACATGTATAATTATATTCTAGTTATTTTTGTTCATTTTCTCCAATAAAACGGCAATGAGTTAGCTACCATTTAAAATAATAATATTATATTATTAGTGTTCAAAGTAAGATTTCAAAGAAACCCATTGTTGCATATCAGGTACGCCATCGAACATAGAATCCCCTTTAAAGTAAAATTAATATTTAATTCACAAAATATCAATTAAATAGAGATTGTATTAATTATTTATTTACCTAGGATGTTACATCTCCCCCCCTTGTAAATTATGTCCTCGCTATTTTATTTATTTATCAAATAAGTTGTGGTATTTATCTCTCATAACATTTTCAGATTCCCACGTTTCCTCTTCAACCATATGGCTTTTCCAAAAAACCTTTAACTGGGGAATTATCTTGTTCCACTACACATTCTCTCTACAGTCAAGAATCTGGACTGGTTGTTCCTCATAAGAGATATTCTCTTCCAACTGAACTACCTATGGAATCAAAACAAGAGATGGATCATGAATATACTTTCTCAACATTGAAACATGAAAACATTGTGTAGCTAGGATAAACATAGAGTTAAAGCCAATCTGTATGAAACTGATCCAAATTTCTCCTGGATTTAATAATTTCCATTGAACCTCAGACTCAAATTTCCCTTCATACCTAAACACATCACACTTTTCTGTAGAGAAACATTGGGAAAGACATGATCACCTACCTCAAAAGAGAGATCCTTCCTCCAGTTTTCTGCATAACCTTTCATCCTACTCTGGGTTGTTCTCATGTTCTTCTAAATAAACTAAACTTTTTGTGTCAACTCTTATACCAATTCTGGTATCATTATCTTACTTTCTCATACTTCATCCCAAAACATTGGAGTTTGACAATGCTTTCCATATAATTCCTCAAATAAGGCCATCTATATACTGAAATTAAAACTGTTATTATAAGAAAACTAAACCAAAGAAATTTGTTAGTCCCTAATTACCTGGTAATCCAGGTAACAAGAACATATCATATCCCCCAAGGTCAGAATTTTTCGTTCGGACTTCCCATCTTATGGCAGATAAAAATCTTTACTGAAATTTAATTTAGTACCCAACGACTTCTGAAGGACATCCCAAAAGTTAAAAGTAAACCTGTGATCATAGTCAGATACAATGGAGTGAGGAACTCCATGAAATCTGACTATATCTATAACATACAACTGAGAAAGAAGATCTTGAGGCAAAGTATCTTGAATATGAAGGAAATGAAAATATTTTTTCAACTGGTCAACAATAACACAAATTGCATTATTACCCCAAGATGTCTTTGGTAATCCCAAAACTAAGTCCTTGGATATATTTTCTAATTTCCACTTTGGCACTGGTAAAGACTAATGTACCCCATTTAGTTACTGTCGATCTACTTTAACCTACTGACATGTCAAACACTTCACAGTAAAATTATCAATATCTCTTCTCATTCCATCCCACTAGTAATACTCTCGAAGATCTCTGTATATATTTTTACTTCCAAGAAGAACGGAATACAAGGAACTATGAGCTTCACATAACAACTTATTCTTCAACTTTCAATCACAAGGCACACATATCCATTTTCCCAGCCTCAAAACACAATCATTATCAATGTTAAAATCAGGAAACTTACCCTTCTGAACCAACTATACATTTTTCTGTAACTCACTGTCTTTTTTAGGCACTTGCATTATTCTGTCTGATAGAGATGATTTTACTAACAGCTAAAAAAAACAGAAGAATATCATGCACCAAAAACATCTATGCCAAAGTTTATCAAATTAAAAACAAAAAGATCTCGTTCCAAACGTATCATGGTAAATGAAGCAATACCTTTTATAATAAAAGTATCAGCCACTTTATTTGCCTTTCCTGGAAGGTAATGAATCGTGCAATCATAATACTTTATTATTTACAACCATCTCCTCTATCTCATGTTCAATTCTTTTTGAGTGAATATATATTTCAAATGTTTGTGGTCTGTATATATTTCACATTTTACTCCATATAAATGATGCCTCCAAATTTTTAAAGAAAAAACAATCACAACTAATTCCAAATAATTTTTATGTTTATTTAACTCATGAGGTTGCAACTGACGTGAAGCGTAATCAATTACATGGTCATTCTGCATAAGGAAACATCCAAGTCATTTCAGTGAAGTATCTCTGTAAATAATAAATCACCATTTTGGGAAGGCAGTGGAAAAACTAGAGCATTCAACAATCTTCCATTGAATTCATGAAAACAATCATCACATTATGTTTTCCAAAAGAACTTAACACATTTTCAATTTAACATAGTGTGTTGAATAGATAATCGTGAAAAATTCTCTACAACCCTTTGGTAATAACCTTCTAGACCAAGAAAACTATGAATATTAGTTATATTTATGGTTCATGGAAATTATTCAACAACCTTTCTTTTAGCAGGATCAAAAGTTATCCAATTTTTTGGACAATGGGACCAAGGAATGAATTTTTCTGTAACAAAAACTCACACTTGCTAAATTTCCCAAATCGTTTTTTATTTTATGGTTTTCAAGACAACCCTTAAATGACTTTCAAGTTCTTATTTAATTTTAGAATAAACCAAAATAACATCAATGAACACAACCACAAAATTTTCCAACAACTCACAGAAAATTATATTCATAAGATCCATGAATACAGTAGGCGCATTGGTTAAACCAAAAGCCGTAACTATAAATACATAATATCCAAATCTAGTAAAAAATGTGGTGTTCAGAATGTCTTATTCCTTTACTTTCAACTGATGGTACCCCAACACGAAATCAATAGTCGAAAAATACTGAGCTCTTTGGAGCTGGTCAAACAAATCATTGATATGAGGAAAATGATACTTATTCTTAATTGTAGTGTAATTAAATTCTCTAAATTTGATGAAAAGCCTAATTGAACCATCATTCTTTTAAAAAAATAAGATAGGAGAACCCCATGGGGATGTGCTAGGTCGAATGAAACCTTTATCTAATAACTCAAGAAATTTCTTCTTTAACTCTTAAAGTTCAATTTGAGCCATTCGATAAGGAGGTTTTGAAATTGGCTTAGAATTTGGAACTATGTCAACAGTAAATTCAACCTCCTGGTCAGGTATAATAACAGAAAATTTATTAGAAAAAACATCAAGGTACTCATTTACCACTGGCACATCATTAATCTGAACAATTCCTTTATTTTAAACAATATGTACAAGGTAACATTCATTTCTATCTTTTACTATTTTCTCATCTTTAGGATATGTTATCAAAATCAAGGGTTTATTATTGTACACAAACTAAAAATCTTTCTAAAATGAGACCTCTTTAGCTCTGTAGTCAATCTTATAAAGATAAAAATAAACCCAATCCATACCCAAAAAAACATCGAACTCTACTAGAGGAAAAACAATAAGGTTTATAGGTAGATTCCTTCTACACAAGGACAGAAATTTTCTTATAATTTATTTTTGTCTCAATTTTTCCTTGAGGTGTTTTTACCATAGCTTGTGTATTCATATCATGAGATAGAAATCCCAATATACTAGAAAACCTCTCAAAAATAAAAGAGTGTGCAGACCCTGAATCAAACAACACATTGGAATAATTTGAGAAAACAAATAGTGTACCTGATGCTACTTCATTTGATGGCCCAACATATCTTGAAGTCATGAAAATGATTTAACCACCCCCTTTTTCTTGTAGTCTTGTTTCTTTCCCTCATATGATTTCTTAACTAGACATTCATTTTAATAATGACCCATTTAATTGCACTTAAAAAATCATACCGCTGGATTTTCATTTCCTGCTTGATCATCTTCCTTAAAGTTAGGGGAAATATGACCAGACATACCACACCAGAAGCACTTCTGGGAATTTGATAAACATTCTCAAGGATTATTTTTACCATACTTCTCCCAAGAAGGATATTTATTTTTCTTACCTCCGGTGTTATTTATTTAATCATTTCTCTTTACCTGCCAATTGGACCTCCTTTTCTATTGTTTGTCAAAGAACACCTGATCATCAGCAAACTCCATTTCCATCTTCAACTCGCATCAAACATGATTTTCATAACATTTGAACTCACTAGATGCTAATGGGTTTTGATATCACAGCTTCAGTCCTAAATATAATCGATTGATTTTACTATCATGATCTCATATGATATTCAGAGCATACCGTGCAAGTTGAGTGAATGTTTCTTCATAAGCTTCCACTGAGTCATCCTCCAACCTCAAATCTAGTAATTTCCTTTTCATCCTAAGTCAAACCACCTTATTAAAGTATTTCCCAAGGAACATACCCTTGAATTCATCCCAATAAAGAGCATCAATATCCTCACTATCCGCAATATTTTACACCATCGACCACCACTAATCATCTTCTCCTTCAAAATGGTAAATAGAAAGACTACCCTTTTGATGTTCTAAACAACCCATGACATCAAAAATCTTTTCCAGTGCCTCAATCCACACTTCTGCTAGAATAGGGTCAGATGATCCACTGAATGATATGGGACATTACCTAGTGAAATTATCCACCATTGACATGTTCCTATGTGGTTGATATAGTTGATCTCATGCATGGATACAACAACCATTTATTGCCAACGTAAATTGTTACATTACTGTAACAAATTGTTCAGTTCAGATTCTGACCATATCAGTTTGGTAATTTGGAAGGTTGTCTTCCTCTTGATGTCATCCCAGCATAGCTGCCCTATTTCTTCTATAGAAAAACATTATGAACATAGTAATATATTAGTTGAAGAAACATGGTAATCTGAAAATGATATATCATTTAATTATAAAGTAATTTATGGATATTATTTTATCAATACCCTAACTCCTAATGTTATCTTAACCGACCTTTGATACCATCTATAATGACTCGACCATAAACATTACATAATAATTAATTAAATGAATAATTCACATTGAGGATCCTTTCAAGATTAGTGTTTTAGAGAATTAGGACATAACTATTACATTACATCACAAAAATTACAAGTTTGAAACTTCTACTCAGTTTCCATTTTTTTCATAAAATATAAACTCTTGAAAAAAAAGTCATGTCTAGTTCAATGTTTTAGACAACATGAAATTTCCTTGATCGCATCCTTGAACCTATTCCCCGTTATTTCCTATGAAAAAAATTTCAAAAACATGGGATGAGAATGAAAATCTCAGTAAGTGATACACAAAGAAGGGAAAACTATTAGTTTTTCAAAAAAACTAGTAAACCATGAATATTTTATCATAATTAATAATTGTCACCGTTATGAAGTAGTAAACACTCTACATTGTGAAAAATATCAATACTTACCATTTTGTATCCAAAATATTACCATAAAACCCATATAAATAACACATAACATATAAAGGTTACTTTGGACAGAAAATTTTTTAACTAGAATAACCATACGGTCGATTTCCTCAAATATCACTAAATGGAATAGCCATATCACCGACTTCCATACCCAATGAATTGGATGTTATAACGTAACCACCCATTATGGATTATCAAGGAACCACTCGGCATTTTTTTTATCACATAACCACCCTTCAAATGTCCAATTACCATTATAAATTTATAACACATTAAATATTGCATACATAAACATTTCACCAATAACATTTAATTTGTAATCACAAGAAATAATTTCAAGATATTGAAATAATAAATCCATTTCAAAAACCATTTTCACTACTAAAATGCACAAAAATATAATAAGGGATTTCCTTTTTCATTTTATAAAACAAAATTAGTCTAGAGGAAGCCAAATAACGATTACGGCAGTGGAGAGGTCATTATCACCACAAGCGTTAAAAACTTTCCTTCTGTGGTTTAGTAAAACGCTTCATAGAAAAAAGCTTCCCTTTGAATGGATGTAAAATTAAATGGGTTTTATTATATATCGTGTAAAATAATAAGGTATATAATATCAAAATATTCCTCAATGAAAGGAGGTTGAGATGAAGTCCCTTACCTCGGGTCCGACTTGACCCGTTCGTTATTTAATTTCCTGAATAATAAAATAAAGTTAATTTCTACTAGATTAATTACCTTTTCACATTCATTATTCATTTTATATAATTTATTACCATGTTAAGAATATTATGTAATCATTTAAGTTAATAACGTTCGTTTTGTCGATACTTGGTACTTGAGTCAAAAATAGACTTCTTATAATTACAAGTGGTTCACATGGTCAAATTTTTATTATATCCAGAATGATATTCATTATTTAGATATCATATATATCACATATATCCAGTATATAAATGTATTTATAATAGTACATAACATTTTGTGGTGAGAAATGAAATGCACCATTAATGGATACGGTAAGCCGTACGTACGCACGAACGCTACTTTCATTTATATTTATTATTTTAATGGAATTAAAACATAAAGATAAATAGTTATATTATAATTCTAGTATAATATAATATATAATATCATTAACTCCATCCTTTTTATGTCCCACATATTTCATTAACGAGTCATATCACTTTGAGGGGGCGGTAGTCCACACTTCCTCAAATGAAATTATCGAGTTTATCCATAATGGAAACCATTAAGGTATGATATAAAAGAAAAATACAGAAGTATAAAGAAGCAATAAAAATAATATATATAATATAAAAATATAGTGTCATCTTTATGGCTACCATAAGAGGCTGTCGGAGGTAATTGAATTATCATCGTTTTGTGAGGCGTTAGTTCGCCATCCACAGAAACACTAAGTTCTTCAACCATTGGATGTAGGTGTGTGTAAATGTAGTTCAAATACGTCTCTTAATATAATCCTAGTATATTCAGGATACTGGTGTTGTTATAAAAAAAGGAATAAAAGGATATTAGGGGTTGGAGAAGTAAAATAAAAGAAAGGAAGTTAAGAGGAATCATTACCTTTAATTTGGGTAACTCCCTTTGGTTAGAACCAAAAGGACTTGTTGAAGTGCCTTCTTCCTAATGTAAGGATTATAAGGAGGATGATATGAGTCTATAGAGATTATTTGGTAAGGTTTTGGATGATCCAAGGGGCTTTAGAGGTGTGAGAAATTGGGTAGAAGTGTGGGCTTTTTATAAGGGGGAGGAGGGGCTCTTTAGGAAAGTGTGGAAATATTATTTTATTATATCATGATATTCGGTTTATGAAGATCCAAAACTAATTATAATTGAATATAAGATGAATCATGGTCAAAATAAAATTATACAATAAGAATTGGATAGGTTTTGGATACTATTGTAATATTTATAATCTTATTTATTTAATTCATTTATTAATGAGGTAAATAATCTATCATTATTGTGTCATAAATAATTTAATTTATTTAATGTCTAAAAATTATAAAAAAAAGTACGATGATATATGAAATATTTTTAGAGTTATAATGAATTTTTATAATCGAAAAAATAACTTATATAACCCCTTGTAAAAAGTAATTTACTAAAAGATATTTGTTTTTGTCATTTTGGCCTTTAATTTAAGTTAATTAATCTAAAGTGTCATTATCACTCCCATGCGACTCAATGGGGACCCAAAATCGACCCAATGATTCCAATGGTCATAAATGACTCAACCAATATGGTTAGGACAAGTGTTAAGGTAATTTTGTTTTATTATAATATTATTTTTACCTTCAATTACTCTATTTACCTTTAACCAAGGTAAATAAATGTAAAAAGTTACTATTCACCAAAAAATATTTTCATCTTATTGAACCACATTTTACTTACTAATAGAAAACATGTATATCATATTTTCAGAATTTACTCCACATAAGTGGTAAATTTTCATTTAAATGAAAATTTCTGTTTTTAACAACAACTTAGTGGTTTCACTCTTCATCAAAAATTGTTGTTTTTTAGAAAACTGCCAAAAATTCAGCCAAAGATATATTTGATATTATGAATTCAAAAATGGTTTATATTTTACCAAAATAAAAACATAAAAGTTTCATTAATTAATTTATAATTAATTCCCCTTGTCAAAACAAATAACGTGTTTCTAAGAAACAATAACTATCAAAAGATCGACAATTGTTTATCATTAATTTTAATGTGAAATTAATTCCAATAACCAACATTGGATTAATTGGTAGAAATATATTCAAATTTCACATTAAAACCAAATAAAAAAATAATATAACTATATAAATAAATTATATTAAAAGGAACTTTGGAATAAAAATACAGTATTTTTCAATATTCATAAAAATTGAACTTTACCAGAAAAATACAAAACTTTTACCCAAAGTAAATTTTTCAATCCCGAATATAAAGAGGAATTTTATTTTCTAAAATAGTACATATAAAAATTATAAAAACTATATTTAAAGAGGTTTCTCCATTAAAAGGCAGTAAATAACATTTTTAATATAAATTATGCTGAAAATTAGACTCATTCACATTTTAGGCCTCTAAACATTATTTAACAAACATGTATAATAATATTGTAGTTAGTTTTGTTGATTCCCGCCAATAAAAATTCTAGGAGTTAACTATAATTTAAAATAATAATATTATATTATTAGTGTGCTACGTATGATTTCATAGAAAATATTTGTTGCGTATCAGGTATTCCCGCGAACAAAGAAACCCCTTTAAAGTAAAATTAATATTTAAATCAAAAAATATTAATAAAAAGATAGTGTATTATTTATTTATTTACCTGGTATGTTATATAATATGTTATTATAAGTTTGTTTATACAAAATGATAATGTCAGATATCACATGCAAAAAAAGCATCATATCGATGACATGATATCCAACCTGTCTATAACTCCATACCCACTGACTAAAATATCACAGATTGAGACTATATATTGTACAGTTAGATAAATAATAGGGTAATTTATATTTTATGATATAGGGTGTATAAATAAATATTATATTTTGAAAAAAAACATGTTTTTAAAATATCAATGATTAATTCTATTAAATAATTAAAAAACTATTAATAAATAATGGAAAATTCTATTATTTTTAGTATTTATATATTTCAAAAAATGTATATAAATAAATTAAATATAATTTTTTATAATTAATTATTAAATTTTTAGGAAATATTTATTATATAAATATTATATACCATTAAATATTTACATTAAATAACCTTGAAATTATATTACATGCCAAATATATAGATATAAATGGTTTATGTAGAAAATATAAATATAATTTCAATCATATTTAAAAAATATTTTAAAATAAGGAAAAATATAAAAGATTTTTTATTTTAATTATGAATTGTTCATAATAATTTGACTTGAAATGTTGAAATTAAAAATCCATTTTTAATATAATTATTTAATGCATGTCAAAGTTGTTTTTAATAATTTATATAATCAATTTCACATAATACTAAACAAGCGACATTCAGAATATTTACATAATATATTAATAGTTCATATATATATATATATCATTTATATTCTAGATCTCATATATTTTTTTGTAATACAAAAAGGATAATATGTGCCAGTTTATATTAGATCTAAATTTAATGTGTCTATATTTATTTGATGATGTAATTCCAATAATGTGTGGATAAATTATAATATTTTTATAATTCATTTGTTTAAGAATTGTTCTTAAAATTCTATCTATTTATTAAATATTTGGTGTATTATTTTTATTTTATTCTATGTATAATTCATATATATAATTGGTATATTAAATTTTTTATGCATGATTTTTATTAATGTGTTTAACAACATCAATAAGTTATAAAATATACATAAAATTATTGGCATGCTATGTATGATAACTTATTTATATTTCATCCAATAATAATTTTTCACATACTAGGATGGGAGTTTCAATAAATGTATTAATTATTGTTTTTTACTATTATATGTTATATTTATGATGGAATTAATGTATCTATTGTGTAATGTATCTATGGGTAGGTTACATTTGATTGGAAAACTCACTTTCCCAAAAGTTTAACCCATGATTTGAAAAATATTAGTTGACTATCTATTATTTTGTGTTTACTTGTTCTAGAAATGTGATTTTATATTATTCTGAGACTTTATTTGAAAGTGTTACATATACAAAGTTCATAGGATTCTTTAGGATGTGTATAAATAACATTGGATTTTAATTTTGATTGGTAACATGATATATTAGATGGGTAAATATTTTTCAAATCAATATTGTATAATCATATTGATTTAGTTATTCGAAACTAAATCATTAGATGTATGAATACTTAAAAAGGGAATAGAAAAAGATATCATGGTGATATTAAATCCCCATTACAATAGAAAGTGTTAAATTATATCCAATGTGAACACATTTTAATACCTCGATCATCCAACCTTGTTGGTTATGCCAAAGTTGGATTCCCTTACAATATATTGTATAGTGAAATAACATAATGGGTGAACATAATATGGTTTTGTATTATAATTACCCTATATATCAGTGGAAATAATGGAGTGAGAGGGTTTATAGAGACCCAAATATTTGAAACATATATATTACATCTAAATATATGAATATTCAATAGATTTACAAATACTTTCTCGACGACCTTGAAGGTTAATTGTATTCATAGACTAGATACACAATCTTTTAATTTCATTAAATATATTTAACATATAAAACAATTATTTTACCAGTATAGGACTCTTCTTAGACATACCCTACATTAAATAATTCTTTATAAGTCAATGAATGGAATCATAATAAAGTGTGTCCTCAAATGCATAGTAAGTATACAAAAGGGAGATATCAATTACCATTTTCATATAACATGAGTATAAGGGTTTGAGAAAATGAACTTAACCTATGATAATACATTACCAATATATCATATATCATAATATAAAATCTTTTTATTAATATTGTAATTTCATAAGAAGTTAATCAAAAACGAATCAAAGAACATAATCCATGAGGGAATAACATTGGAATAAGACATAAGTTTTTGGAATACACATATTCATAGATAAATATATCTTCAATAAAGGAAAAATTATATGACTATAATAGTGGATTTCTTTCACACCTAATTCCATCATATCCTTAGTTGTGGTTCCCTCTCAAGACTATCACTGTGGACATGGTCCCTTACTGAATTGGGTTAACTCCACATTGTATCCCTTATTATATCATCTGATATTTAACTTTACAAAATTAATAGGAGGGATATATAATATTTGTTCCACCCTTAAAATAATAATAATATATTCATTTTTGTGTTATAATATCATAAAACATTCAGTATATCATTATATCATAACAAATTTAAAGAAAACATGTTTCATAAAAGTTTCTAAATTTCATCATGTCATATCCCCTAGAAATAGAATGGTTTCATGAACATATATTATTCATTGTTATAAACCATGAAGATAAATAATAACTATGTTATAATTAGATATTATCTCCAGAAGATCATAAGTAACTCCAATAGATGGTATCATATATTAAAACATCATTTTAAATATCGCTAGAATATTTCATGAGAAAAATAACCATTTCATTTTGGAATACCTTATTTAAAAGACAATAAATTACAAATTATTATAGTGAATATTTTATTTTAAAATAAATTTTTATCTTGTAAAATAATATTTAAATTTTTGAGCGGGCATGATATTGGGAAATTCTGTTAGAGCTATGTATGATAAAATGAACATTCCATTTATTTTTGTTTGTAAAATGTAAATATTAAGATTAAAAATAGAAAAAATATTCCTTTTATTTTTTTGGGTAATGTTAAACATTTAAAAAAACATTTTAAATAATATAGGATAATTTTAATATCAATATTGAAATCATTCTAAGGAAAACTCTATCATGGAAGAAAATGACTCCGACTAAAGAAGAAATATATTCTCTTTTTCAAAAGAATATTTTTTGGATTAATTTAAGTACAAAAGAGTATAAAGTGGTTCTATTGCATGAAAATTACATTAATAACTAGATAATAGTAAACTTTAATGGGATTATCATAAAATTATTATATAATTTCCTTTAATATAAATTCATTCACAAATAATCCGTATTAAAATTAGATTAAAAGAGAAATCTCTTACATCATGTTTAACTAGCTCCAAAAACAATCTAACATCCTATATAATAAATTAAAATTTATTTTAATGATATAAAAAATTAAAAAATTATAATATCATACACAATAAACTTATAACATTTTAACACATATATATAAATATTTTTTTAAAGTGTTATTTCCTGGTGTTAACTGTTTCATTTTTCATGAGAGCTTACGTTTGGATGTTCTGATAATGAAACACTGATCATGGTTCCAAAGCCCACATAATAATAATCATTGCACAAATATATTTTATATTTATTATATACATGTTTATAATTATCCACTAATGTTAAATATAGAAAAATGTTTTAAACCATTCGTGGAGAGGTTAGGTTGTACATACTCATGAATATTGTAATTATTTTCAAATGAAAATAAGGAAATAAAGATAAATAATATTATATCCTTATATATCCATGATAAAATAATAAATTAATATATATACATTTTATTTATCCTTATATGCATCCAATTATAGTGGTTGTGAAACAATTCACATCATTCCATGAAGGGTGTAGTACACACGTACACAAGAGCAGTGACATTGATATCTAAATGATTGAATGGTAATAGTATAGACTCAATATTATAAGTATTAATGAACATTTATTTCATAAATATATTATATAAACAATAAAAACATCATAAAAACATCCATGAATGATACTGATGGAAAATAAATTTTTTCTCTATGTAGAGGCGGTAGTCCACACATACGCACAAGTGATACACTCACCTCCCATTTTATTGGAATGATGGCGAATAAAGATTGTTCAATAATCATAATAACATTTATGTATATTTAGGATACTCATTTAATAATGTTATTACAAATAAAATATATCTATAAGAGTGATAGGATGAACTATATTGAAGGAGGTCAGGTACAATAATCACTTCATCATCAGTACACCTCCTTTTGATTCCTTATTACGAAAACATTGAATGGTCCATATAAAAATAAATTACCAAAACATTATTGGATAGGGAAATTGATAAGATAATTTGGTAGAGTTTTTTTGAACAAGATTGATCAATGTGGTTTAAATAATAGAAAGGAAGCGTGTCCTTCTATAATTACGGGAGGTGATATACTTTTAATTTCATAAAAACATAAATTATAACAATTTAATATCTAAGAAAAATTAATTAAAATTGAAAGATATTTTAATTTGGTAATGTTTCAGGTAAAATGATTTCAATACAATAGGATTAAGAAAGATTATTTTTTTCTTTTCACCCATATCTCTGTTTAGAACCTATGTAAACTTGTTTTATCCATAATCACGGTGACATAATTTTATTATTTTAAGTATTTATTATGAAGAAATGAATGTGTTCACATTATTAATGTTACTCATTCTACTTGTAAATATAAAATCCATTTTATAAATTTAAATTCTCATTAGTTGAAAATTTTATTTTTAAATAAAACATGATAAACATGACAAAAGGTTGGTTTCCAGAAGAAGCGTTGTATTAGGTTTAAAAATTATTTATACAAAAATACAAAATAAAATTAATTATGAGGAATAATTTTATTATTAATAATATAAATTAATTTTTTTTACTTTTAAAACCTTTCAAAAAAATATCTTGGTAAATTCCTTAAACAAAAAGATAGTTTTCATTAAAATTTGGTATTTTTCAATATTCATTGGAAAATATTTTTTTTCATAAAATTCTATAAATTTTACTCCAAGGAAAATTTCTCATGTTGAAATCAAAAATAAAATTTATTTTATCAAATAATTTTTTGTTCAAAGTGTAAAAAATAATTATATTATTTTCTTACAAAATTCAATAAAAACATTTTTTGAGGGAAAGTGTATTTTTTAAGCATTTAATGTCATTTCTAAAAATTGAGTACATGTTTGTCAATATATTTTATTTAACTAAAAATATTAAATAGAATATTAAAAAAAATTATTCCTATTAAATTCTCCAACTTAATGACTATTTTATAATGATATAGTATATTTTTTTATTTAGAGTCGGGTTTATGTATATCGTAAGCTATCAAATAAATTAAATTTATTTATAGGTAACTATATACTAAAATTTATTGCCATTACATTATACTAACATAAAGATGAATTTTACCCACAAAATTCTATAACTCTAATATAAATAACGAAGAAATATCTGTTTCATCACATTATCTTGTTCTAAAAAAGCTTCATTGAATTTATAATTCACCCATAGAACATTAAATCGGTGAGTAGTATTGTTTTGTAGGAATTTATCTCTATGATATATGATTTATAAATATTATCCATCATAGGAAATATAATAATTAAACAGTAAAATATCTATGTTTAATACATGTGAGTGATCAGCTATGAACTTCTGTAGGAGACATACATTGAACACATCATGAATTTGATAAAGGTTCAGCTAAGACACCTAGCGATAGGATACAGTTCATGCTCAATCCATGATCTTAAAGGGACTAATATAAATATATTTACATTATTATCAAATCTCATAAAATTTTAAATGTAAAAAATCTTATAAATATCATATCACTAACTATCAATTCTATATTTCACTAAATATTGTAAGCAATTTTTAATGTCAAATTTAAGATGCCCTGATGCATTGCAGAATGGATCTGACTTTATCTTCCATTTACTAATATATCTCATGTCTAAATATCATCTTTCCTTTAACATCATCTCAATATGTTTTTATTTTACACTTCTTTCTGTTGTGGGATTTATAAGGATCCATCTGATTATTGAGTGAAATATATTATTGTAACAAAACTCAACTAGAGGATGGCGTTGGTACCAACCTCTATTGAAATACATGGTACAACATATCATCATATTCTATGGGATTTTTAATCGTATTCTTTGACATCCCATTTATTTTTTGATTATTATAAGTCCTAAAACACATCTCTGAATCTAGATCATGTTGAAAAACATCATCATACCAATGAGGCAAACCCAATATCACAATCAAATACAATAGTATATGGTACTATATATGTCCTCACAACTTCCTTAATGTATATAATGGAATGTTTATGAAGGAATAAATCTTATATGATTTAAATAAAGTTTTTTTACTATATATAATGATTGACTACAACCTAAATAGCATTATGGCCTTCAAATGTTTTTTAGAGCTAAATGAATAAATATCATACTGACGGTTTCCCATTTCCATAATGAAATAAAAAATGGTTGTAACATCCAATTATAAATCTATATCTTAGCCTTAACATGGTGACATATCAATAACCATGATACATACACTATAAAATAACTCTTCAAATTTTCTGATCGGAACTACACTTTCATATTTGCATACATCTCCATACTTCCTAGGTGAATAGAACATGTTTAAAAAATTAAATTCATCTAATATATCCATCAAAAAGTTTTTCTGAATGAAGAATGTATCCAAATCTTGAAACATATCATTCTATTTCAATATATGATTGACTAAGGGAAATTTCAGAGATTATTTTTCAAATTTAAATCCTTATTCAATGTCTATATATTGTTTACAATGATAGAGGGTTTAACAATAATTTGATCAAGATAAGATTTACCCATTCATTCAATATTTATAGACTTATACTTTGAAAATTTAGAAATGTTGTATCTTTTTTATACTCATCGTAAACAGGTGTTCATGATCCTTTTAACTAATATCCTCGACCACCCTGTTATACTTCCCAAAGTGGTGATGTATGGAGAAATCATAATCTTTACTATAATATAATTTTCATCTTGGTTGTATATTGAACTCTTTCAGAGTGAATATATAAAATAAACTATTTTTATTGGTATATATTTTACAACATTCTCTATAATTATAAGGAATCCATAAGTATTATAAACAAATTAATTAAAATTACTACAAATTAGGAGTTTGGTAACATTTTAATGGAACCTTCCACTAGAATGAGGCAGAATCATTTACCATATCATTATTAATGGGGGAACATTCCATTAACTTCTATGACATGTCAATATAGATCACAAACCCCTATCCACCATAGATTATTTTAAGCCCAAGTGTTCTAGAAATCATTCCCTTTAGTTCCTTGAAATTTCCACCACATTCATCAGTCTGAAGGAACGAAAATCAATTTCAAGTTAATTTGGTGATTATATTATATTGTCTTGATAAATTATACACAAATAATCGATAATATCTTGTGGAATAAAGATAACTACAAATCTTAGTCATTGTGGCTGGTACAGGGAAACATGAAATAACGTTTTTCTATGATAGATCCACTAATTTACCTTATCTTCTATTAATTTAAATAAAAAAGGAAACTTTCTATTTCTAAAAATCACACATGGTAAATACTCTATTCAAATTATCCTACCTTAATTTTTGTAGAACAATCCCCATTTTAATTTCATTGTCTTATTTTACATTTGAATATTTAATGATATAATCTATGAAGACTACAAAAAATTGATCAAAATAGTCTATAAAGTCTTTATTCATTTAATCCATGAACATAGCGAGGTAATTAAAAAGAATAAATTGAATAACACTTTATTAATAGTGTACATACCTCGAACAAGGGTTTTATTGGTTATGTCTTAACTTTTTACCCACAATTGATAACATCCAAATCAAATATTAATATGGAAAAAAAATTTATCTCCTTGTAATTGATCAAAAAAATCAATTTGGGGAATCTGATACATATAATTTATTGTGATCTATTTATGTTTCTAATTATCAATTCAATGTCACATGGTTCTATCTTTTTTCATAACAGAAAGAAAAAGTTCACCCAATGGTGATGTATTTTACACAATGAATTGGTTATCAAAATTTTCATAGTGTTGATTATTTATAATATGAAATTCAATTAGGTAAATTCAATATAGAGTATTTGAAATAGGTAAAACACCATGAATGAGTTTTATTGAAAAATAAACATCACAATTTGGAGGAATATTATCCAATTATTCTAGAAATGAATCAAAACACTATTGTACAATAGGTATATCTTTGATGTTGAGTTTCTCCCTAAATATATGAAATAAATGAAAAATTTGAATAGTAATAAATACCAATACAATTTATTTAACTTCCATAAGAAGATTATATTTAATATCAAACTAATATATTATAATAAGATGATTTAGAATATCATATTTGATTTCCATTCCTCAATAACTAATGTGGAAATTAGATAATGAAATGAAATACATGCCTAAAATATTATTGAATTTAACTAGAGGGAAAATAATAAGATTTTTAGGAAGCACATTCCCACAACCTTCAATTAGAGGGGAATCCTTGACTTGTGTAGCGATCATCGTACCATTATGGATGTTTACTAAAAATTCAACATCTAACTACATAGATGGTATTATGACACCCATAGAAAATCAATCAAATTATAAATAGTTGGAAGATCTAGAATAAAACAATACATTATTAGTTCTAGAGTGTATAGAATATATATATTTCCCCACTTTATTATTTCACCACATATTGATGATTACAATCAAAATATATTTGCATCTTTCTCAATGATAATGAGGTTCTTGATGTTGATAATCATAATCATTAACATCTGGATTTGAGTACTTGTTAATGTAATTCTCATACTCCTTGGATTTGATAAACTTAAGTATGGTTGTAGCATTCTATCGTGCTTTCTCTACTTTATTATATAACAACTTCATCCCCCAAATTCAACATTCAATTTCTCGATGAACATTCTTCCCACACATACAATGTTTAACAGTCCCCTAAAAACAATTTTCTCTCTGTTTCCTTCCTCACAGCTTGTTTAAAAAAATTCATCATCATTTCTCCATGGTTTTTATTATTATAATTTAATTTTAATTAATTTTTCTAATTCATATAAAAAATAAAATATTGATGGGAAAATCCAATCTCTATTTATACATTTATATCACATCATCTTAGCTCTTTATTAATACCATATTTTTTAATGGATAAGTCCCTTCAGAGACTAGGTTTTAAGCCACTCAAGAAGCAATCATACTTTTAGGTTTGATGATAATACCACATGAGTACCTTAAACTTCGGAAAATTTACCTCAGAGTTACTAATTAATTCATCATCATTCTGAATTATATCATGTAATATCTTATATATTTTCATATGAATAATATAGGGAAGGCACTTATTAAAAAACAAACTCTTAATCTCATCACACTACATAGAGACAATTTCTTCTCATTTCATTATGTTCTTTATAAGTGTTAACCATTGAATAGAATTTCTTTTTAAATAATAATCATCCAAAATTATTTTACATGTACCAGACACAGGACAATGGAAAAAATATATTTTTGGTGATGACTTAATACTAAGTAACTAGTGGATTAGTAGACCCACAAAAAAGTGGATGTTGAATCATAATGAATGAAACAAAACATTGTTCATCATTTTCTAATTTGGGATATAAACATGAATTATATCATTATAATGTTGTTTAATAATGGAAACAAGATTTAAAATTCCATCTCTCATTACAATTGGGTTTTCATGAGTACAATCAATTCATTTTCCATCACATTATACTTTTACATAATTCTTTCAGGTTATAACCATTGAAAAAAATAACTATGAGAAACTATAATCATATTGGGAAATAATATAATCCTAGTAAAATCATTTTATGATATATAAATCATGGAACCTTCTATCATGTCTATGACACATTAGGTTAAACCAAGACCATTTATGATCATCATCTATTTAAATCCTTTATAATGGTTCATAATGAAAATGTAACTTTAACCAAGCATATCTATAATGAGTTTCAAACTGGGAATGTATTAAGGGAACACTCACTGCCCCAGAATAATGATAGAGAATTACTCAACCAAATAATTTTAGATTTATTACACCTAGACTCATTTGTGTCAAAAATATTCCTAATGGTAGTATCTTGACATGTATGTATTTCTAGAAAACCCATATAGTCTCTTACTTAATGAAATTTTTTGATGTTATAATATAATTTGACTTATCCTTATTGTTTTTGATAACATTATTTAATCATAATATCCAATTAATAACTAATTCTATAAATGATACTAACAATAACAATCCAAAATTTTCATATAAAGATATTAAATTCATATAGGTGAGTATTAAATATATTTAAAAATACACACAAAATGATTGCAGCGGTTTGGTGTCTTTAGAGACTATATACACAATAATATAATTGAATGAAAGTTCTTTAACAACTCTGAGAAAGATATTCTCACATAGAACTCTTCTTATAAATACACTACTTAAAACCATTCTTAATAACCTCAGAAATGGAAACATAATAAATTGGGATCCAAATTGCTCAAAAATGGTAAACCAAAGAGATATCAATGATAATTTAAGAAGAATATGATCAATAGGGTATAATAATATGATTTTAACATATGAAAATCTATATCCATAATATAATTTATCATAATATTAAATTGTGGAATAAACCATGGCAATTCATATGAAATGAATCATTAATGAATCAATGAATATGATCCATTAGAGCATAATATTGGAATTAGATATTAATTTGTTTAATAAATATAATAATAGAAATTCATTTCATTTGTCAATGATCACTATCAATAATGTTATAGTGGACTAGTTTCAATCATCATTCTTCGTATCCTAAGTCATGGTTTACTTTCCAGACTTTCATAGTGGATAGGGACCCTTACTGAAATGGGTTCAGTCTCCATACAAGTCCTTTTTATCTCATGATTTATCAATAATATTGAAATTAATTAAAGGGACAGATAATTGTAATCCAACCCATCATATATTCATAATACATTTATATGTGTCCTATCAGGTCATAGAAAATTCATTATGTCATCATATCATTACATATTGAAAAGAAATAGATTTAATAAAAAATTTATCATAACATAACCAATTCAAATAAATAGGCATCATAAAAATATTACCATCACAGTCATTAATCATATAGAGAATTAATAAGGATTCTATAATTTGATTATATCCCCAGTTAATTATAACTAACAACAAATGATATTATAAAAAATAAAAAATTTCAATCAAAATAACTGTTGAATATTTCAAGAGGAAAATAACTTTTTCATAATTGAATAACTTATTTAAAATATAAATATTTATAAATTATAATGGAAAAATTTTTATTTTAAAACATCAATGGAAATTTGAAAATTGAATATTCATATCATTGATTGTCATGATAGTGGTAAATTCTATCATTATTGTGTATGATTGAACAACGATTTCATTGACATTTCTCACAAAAAGTATGAAAAATATCATTAGGAAAATTATAAAGAATAATACATTGAATAATTTTTATAAATATTAATTCAGTATTAAAAATTGTATTAAAAATCAAGTGATAATATTAAAATAACTCTTCCAAATAAGTTAATATAAACATGTACATTAAAGAAAAAGATTCCAGACCAAATATGAAATAAATTTATTTTCATTAAAACACTTTTATGATCAATTTAAGTACCCAAGAGAGGAAAATTTTACTATTAATTGATAATTACATGAACAAATAGTAGAGAATATGCTAAAATGGGTTTATCAGATAAAGATCATATAATTCCCATTAATGGAAATTCATGTATAGATAGCAATTATGAAAATGATATTGAAACATAAATCCATTACCACAGGATTAAATTCCTTCGAAAGAGATCTAACCAAACATATAATAAATTTAATTTTATTATAATTCTCTATTATAATGACTAAAATACTTATAGTATCATACATGAACCACTGAAAACATTTTAACAACCAATTATTAATAATTCCATATTAAAATTATAGTTTTGGGGTGTTAACTATTTGGAATTTCAAGAGAGTTTCATTTGAAAGGTTCATATCCATGAAATTTTATTATGATTCCCTAATATATATAATTTTAATTGTGATATAAATATCATAAATATTCATTATATAGATAATTATAATAATCCATAAATGTTAAATATTGAAATATTTTATACATGCTTTGTAGAGTGGGTATGATGTATGCATACATGAACACAATTATAATTTCTATAGAATATATAGAAAAATAAATAAATATTATTTTTTCATTTAATAAAAATTATTATATAATAAATAAAATATATATACATTAAATTTATTCTTATTATCATCCATATGAATTGAAAAAAAAACAAATCACAACCTTTCGTGGAGGTGGTAGTCCTCAACTACAAATATGTGATGTTATCATTTTCCAAATGATTGAATAAAATGAAGATATATATTATATTTTAATTCTAGAAGAATATTTTTTTTCATAAATATCATATATAATCAATAATCCTATTATATTAATAATCTATGAAAGATGGTTTTGGAAAATGAATTGTATAACTACGAGGAGGTGGTAGTTCACATGTACACACACACAATAAATTAACTTCAACTTTGATGGAGAATATGGTGAATAAATGTGGTTTCAAAATCCTAATAAAACTATAGAATATTTATGGTAAATAAGTAAATTTTTTAGGGTGAATAAAAAAATTTTAATTAACGTGGGAGGAGAAATAAATAAAAAGAGGCCTGGTAGGTTGTGTACCTCTTCATCGATAGGCCTCCTTTATATCCCTTGTTAAGAACCACAGGAATAGTCTTTTAGAAAGTCCAAAACATCTATGCGCAGGGGTTCCTGGGACATGCAACAACATGGGTACCCTTGGATTACCTTTCACAATAAGCTCACGCGGGTCAAGAATAGGCTTCGAGAATGGAGGAAAAACATTCTTGATTGTGACCACAATGTTGCTGAAATCAGTGAGGAGGTGCACAGACTGGAGGCTAGACTGAAACAAGAATAGGATGAACCGTCCATTTCTGAACATAGGGAGAAGAAAGATGTCTTATATGATATTCTAAGGAGAAAGGAAAGGCTAGAAAGAGAAAGTGCTCGGGTGAGGTGGCTTCGGGAGGGAGATTGGAATTCAGGGTACTTCCATGTTTGCATTAAGGAGCAGCGGAGAATATAGAGGCCAAACATTCGGAGGGAGGACAGATACTTTTCTTCTGATCATGCGGAAATTGGGGCTGTGGATAATGCAGAGGATTAGAATCTAATGGTTGGTCCTAATCCGAGCAAGGCAGGGGGATACCTGAGGGGGGGGGGGGAGTTTTTTAGGGTATTCCTACTATTGTTTTGGGGGTCATTGATGAGGTCATGAGGAGACTTCTAGCTGAGGACAATGTGCCTGAGTCAGTTTGGTCCTTGAACCCGGACAGTGCCCTGGGTCCGGATGGTTTTCCGAGGTCTTTTTATTGGGCGACATTGGACATCATTAAAGGTGATCTGGTTTGTGCTATCTAGGACTTCTTCCAGGGGGTCTCTTCCTCGTATTGCCTATGCAACCAAATTGGTCCTCATTACTAAGGTGAGTAATCCTCAGTCCATTGACTAATACAGACCCATTATCAGGTGTAATTCATCATACAAAATCCTGGCCAGCATACTCAATAGGAGAATGGCCACTCACTTGGACTCATGGATTAATCATGAGCAGCAAGGATTCATTAAAGGTAAGTCAATCCAGGGTGTGATCGGCATGGCCCAAGAAATGACAAGTGGGATCAATAACAAGTCCTTTGGGGGAAATCTTGTGGTCAAATTGGTTATGAGAAAGGATTTTTATAGAATGGAATGTTTTTATGTCCTAAAAGTTTTAAAGTGCACGGGATTATCCAAGTAGAAAATTGATCTCCTCTTTCATTGCATCAGTTCGGCGTGGATCTCTACCTCGTTCATGGGTAAACAATTTGGCTTCTTCAAGGCCTGCTGGGGTCTCAGGCAAGGGGATCCTTTGTCTCCCACCTACTTCATTCTTGTTCAAAATAACTTTATCTACTACATCAATAAGGGCATCGACATATGGAAAATACTTCCCTATAATAACAGGCATACCATGATAGGCATCTCGCAATTATTGTTTGCCGATGACACAGTCTTGTTTATTAGTGGTAGTAGAATATCAGTGGAGGGGTTGAAGAGGTTTCTTAAGGAATATTTCAAGTGGAGTAGATATGTGGTGAATTCTGACATGAGCCTCTTCTTCACTACAAGGAGTGCCTCTCCAAGGAGGGATCACGACTTAAGTGCCAGGTTGAATATGAATAAAGTGATTTTTCCCAGGGATTACCTCAGAGCACCAGTCATCCCATCATTCCTCAAGGTGAAGAATTTTGATATGCTCATTATTAAACTTACTAGGCACATTATAAACTAGAAAAACAAGTTTTTATCCTTTGGAGGCCGAATCACCTTGGTTAACTGTGTGTTGGTCTCCACGACGATGTACTTTTTGTCTACCTTGAAGGTTTTGAAAACTGTGATTTCAAACCATGACAGAATAATGGTGTCCTTTATTTGGGATGTGCATATGGAAGGCCATTATCATTGGGATTTAGGTAAACTGTTGGCCAGAACCCTCCCAGAAGGGGGAATTAATTTAAGGAGCTTGTCATCAACCATTCAAGGACTGCATGCCAATCTCTATTGGGAGGTCGTAGTATGCCAAACTCTATGGGGTAGAAAAATGCAGAACCTCCACGGACATAATGTGACTAGACATAGAAGGTAGCCTTCAAAGATATGGAACATGGTTCTACCACATCAGGAAACTCTGCGACAACATTCTTGATGGATCATCGGAAGGGGGTACATAAACATCTGGCAGCAGGATTGGGGGAAGGGAGGCTGTGGTTCCCTAGCTGTCCGGCTCCAGATATCACCTTAAAAGAAGATTCCTGCCATATGAGGTTCCTCTAGGACATCCTCTATGACAACCAAATGGAGATGTTTAACTATATAGATTCAAATGATGACTAGTTATTTTTTAGAGGTACCTCATCGGGTGCTTTCTCCATCAAAGACTTTGATATTTTGACGAGGTAGGTGGTGAACGTCGATCGATGGGGGGAGACACTGTGGTACAAAGTGATCCCTTCCAAATTCAATTTTTTGATGTGGAGAGTGAGACACAAGGCTCTTCTAACGGATACTAATCTCCAATGAATGGAGATCCCAACGGTTTCCCGGTGCTGGTGTTGCAGGTCTCCATGCAAAGAATTTGTGGGGCATCTCATTTATAGAAATGAATGGGAAAGGGGGGTCTGGAAAATCTTCGGGGCCTTTTTTGGATGGAATGGCTATGATGGCAACTCAGAGGAATTTCATTATTCCATGTTTAGGGGAGCTTAAAACCATGGTTCTGAAAGGAAATCAAGGGTGCTCATTCACACTACTGGGTGATGGACTATATGGAAGGCCCAGAATAACAAGCGCCACAGTAAAGGCTTGGTCTCTTACGTCAGTATTCACTTTAGATTAAATAACACTGTTCTGGACCTGCTTAGGCTATGGCGGGACTACAAGTCTGCTTCCTCCATGCGCGCCATTTTTGCTGGGTGCGCTGAAGACCATAAGGCTAGCCTTCCTGGTCTTGGGTAGTGGGTGAGTTGGCGGGCACTAATACAGGGATTGAAACATAATGATGATTGCTCTCTCATCAGAGGCGAGATGCGGGGAGGGGGCATCGTGTGTGACCAAAGCAGATCTGTATATGTAGGATTTTCTACTTCGTTTGGGGGAGGCGATGCGTTTCAGGCGGAAGCTCGGGCTATGGAATCAGGTTTGCAGATGTGTGTGTCCAGGAACCTGGTGGTATCTTCAGTGGAAACTGATTCTGTGGTGCTATTCAATGCGCTGCAAAATGGAGGCTTGGTACCATGGAGCATTATTTATATTGTCAAGCGATGTTATGATATTATAGGGGCGTGCACAGAGATCTCTCATACTTGGAGGGAGGGAAACATGGTAGCGGACTTTATGGTGTCTACAGAAACATCAAACAGTACTCTTTCTTCCTTCCCATCTTTGGGGTCCATTCCTATTGAAGGTATGAAGTTTTTCAAAAATGATGCCATGGGTTTTCATTACTTTAGACCCATGTGACTTCTTTCTTGTATTGGGATTATTGATTTTAATAAAAATATTAACTTTCAAGTCAAGTCAATTTAATCCCCAGTAAACCAATTTTAACAATAAATTCTAAGACAATTTTTTCTATTTTTAAATTTCATTATGAACAAAAATGATTGTGAAATAAAAATAAAATTTTTATATGGTTATTACATATATTTAATCATTTTTACGAAATTAAATTCAAATATGTTGTTGAAATTAATATTCAATTAAACCTGTTAAACTCAACAAAAATCATTTTTCCAGAAAAAATTATTTCATAAATATAAATTGTTTTTATACAAAAATAGAGAAAAATTTAATTTAAATAAACTTAAAAAAATTATTTTCTCTATAAATTGACTAATTTTACTTTTAAAAGAATTTTATACAAAATGGAACATTCTATATTCATGAAATGATAAGATAATTATAAATAAAAATAAATATTATTCACTATTCAGAGGATATTGAGAAATTCTCTCTCTTAATGGAGATCTACTATCTCCTTTATAGAGAGAATATCTATCGTGATTCTTATCTCAATTTTTCTAGTGATTGTAGTATGTTGTGGCACAAATCAAGTCGATCTTTTGAGGATGAGATCATCAGGAATTTTGAGATGTTCCTAGCTTGTGGTGTTAAGTAACCATACCTTGATGTAACTGCATATGAAAAATATGAGAAAATTATGTCCAAAGGTTGGGGTATATCACTGTCTGGATTCAAGGGTTTATTAGATCCTAATGGGGGTTATGATGGAACGAGGAAATAAAAGATTATGAGGATGGATCTAAACTGGAGACAATGGATGATGAGCATGTCAAAGACTTTCTTTGCTCGATGGTGTAGAGATGTAGGTGGTACTGTGATTGAGAGGAGGTGATTGTGACTGAGAGATAGAATCTTTAGCTCAGTGATGACCGGTTGGGATGATATTAGGGTTCTCATATTGATGGTTGTAAGGCCGTGATGTTCAGACCTACATATTTGGGACTATGGCAGGGGTGTTCTTCCCCGTGGCGGTGTGGGAGACTCGACGATTGTGGCGAGGTAGGTTTCTTGTAGATCTGGAAATGGGGTGTGGTAACCTTGAAGAGGAATGATAATCAATGACTTTTTGGCACAGTGATGCATCTATGTTACATGGAGGGCTGTTCTTGTTATTTTCGGCAAGTTCTGGCATTGGGGTAGAAATGGTGAAGGTCTGGGATGTTGGTTTGGAGATAGTGCATGGAACGACATTGTAGGAAAGTCTTTGACATAGACACATCTAGGGGAACATCTATTATGAGAACCTATTGGATGAGCATTGATTTTTGGTGATGTGGGATCCTGGTGTCTGGGCTAGTGAACCTCAAATTCTGGTGAGGATCCACTTTGGGATGCAGATCCATGATAGTCACAATAGGACCTTGGGATATGGGTTTGACTCGGGAGGTTGAATGCAGTGTCCTCTAGATGGGTGTGTGTGGATACAGGCTAAAAGGATTAACTATCAGTATATGTTTTTTAAGGAAAGGTTATTTGGCGTGGATACAGGCTAGCGGATTTAATGTTATATTGTTTTTAAAGGGATGTTTTTTCCAGTCAAATAATAGTGATGGTGGGGAAAGATGGAGACCTTGGTTGTGGAGAAGGAAGCCTCTGGATGGGTGGTGGATGATGACATTGGCTTGTGAAACTATAGGCTAGCAAATCATAGGAGCTAAATTCAAAGGCTGATTTAAGGGTGTCTTCAGATCCAATTTTAATTTGGGACATTTATTTTATTGTTTTTCATGACTGGTGGGGCTCTCTATGCCACATTATGTGTATCATTTCAATTGTTTTTATGATCATTAATAAATTTTTTGGATTGGACCCTCGCTCTACTCCTAAACTGTCAGAATAATATGTTTTATAATTAAATAAAAAACAAATCATTTAATAAAATTTTCAAAATTTAACTGTAAGATAATATTGACATGATGATTTCAAAAATTAAGTTCATTATTTCAAATATAATTTCTAAAATTGAAATAAATTAATAATATTTTTTCATCACATAAATAATAAATAAATTTTTTAGAAAAAAATGTATTTTGAAGCATATATAATCATTAATAAAATTTGAGTACTTACATATTAATATATTTCAATTCTCTGAAAAAATTGTACATAATTTTAATTATTTGTTATTTCTATTTTATCTACCAATTTAATGGATATTATATAATGGTGTACAATATTATTTTTATGTTTTACATAGGTTATAATATATCACCAACAATTGAATAAATTAAATTTGTTTGAAGATAAATATATCATAAATCATTGGGGTGTTATAGGGTGATCCAATTACTATAATTCATTAATTTTATATTAGGAAAAAATTATCCAACTATTAAATTGATTATTTAGTTAATTATCTCATACAAACAATAAAAATCACAAAAGGACAAATTGAGTTTTATAATTTTACCATATGAAAATGTTACGGATAATCCTTAGCATGATTACAGTCCCACAAGAACATATATTCCAATATATTCATCATATAGATTATAATTGATCATGATTTATCCTTGAACTCATGATACATATTATTCTCCTGACTATGAAATTTTATCCCATAAAAATAAGTAAATGTTTTTTTTATTTTTTAACAATCAAGGTGTATTCCAAAATATTTGACTACCATGGTGTTGTTTTTTATGGTATGATTTATTCTTATTCTTATATATGAACATTCATAAGTCTTTTATTAGTCATATTTTATCTTTTATAAATAATCACCATGATTATTAACTCTTATAATGATCACTGTAAATATATATTTATGTTTTATATAAATAAATAACTCACCACACCATGTAGAGAGGACTATGTTATTTTTATCTCAAACGCAATAAAATATTCTTGTTTAATTTTAATTTAAATTAATAAATCTATTCTACTAATATTTATGATTTTATTATTCTTCCATTTTATTTCATATTAATCAATTTTAGTTTTTGGATATGTACATATGGATATATGAAAGACTTGGAGTTCAATAATATACAGTATGATGTAGTCTAATGGTAAGCCTCAGTTGAAACATCAGACTGAATAATTAATGAAAAAACTAAATTCTTTAATTATTGAACCTCCCAAATAATTGATAATTATTGAATAATCCATTCTCATGGTTTTTCAAAATGATGTAGTAAATTTCTTACCCTCATCTCAACTAGATAATCGAGACAAAATAATTATATCTACAGTGCAACCCAGTTTTCTCCAATATCTGGAATTATAAATTCTGAAAATGATTTATTCTATAAATCAAATCTTCAACATGAACTCAGTTAGAATTATGAACTCTTCATTAATTTATAGAAATTAATATTCTAAAAAAATCCCATGTGATTTCTAAATTCCATGTAAAATATTAGAGCAATTATATTTTTGTCATATTTAGTGAGTCTTAAATTAGATCTTATGAATTACAACATTTAAAAATTTTAAAGAACAACCATTTTAATATCTTCAAATGACTAATATAATTTTTTTTCAATTTCATTACATTGTAAATTTTTAGCTTTAAATGTAATTTTGTATGATTAAATGACTATTATGAAATTATCAAATTCCATTAATTTAAAGACTTTTACTTTGATATTTGTTTCTAAAGAGAAAATGACTCTAATGAAATTATATTGGATTCTTTAAGAGTTCCAAAAGTAATCTTACTTGTATCAAGTTACTATTATTGGATTCAATATTACACTTATGGCATGAAAAATGATCTAAAAAAGTCCAAATGAAACTTATCGAATCCAAATGACTCTTATGAAAAGTCTAAATGACTCTTACGGAATTTCAATTACTTATACGAAATTCTAATTACACTTAAGATATACAATGGGTCTTATACCTATGTAAAATTTGATTAAACGGATAAATCTTATGAAAATATTATTGACTCTTACAAAATGATAATTTATCTTATGATTCATTGGGTCCCCTCTACATTTATATAATTTTGGTAAAATGATGAGTATTATGAAATACCAATGAATTTAATGATTCATAGGTGTCATTATGCCTTTTTATAATTTTAATGCCTATAATTAAAATTAACCTTAAAAATTATGAAATTGACATATGTTTTAAAGTCAATAAAGATTTACTAAAAATTCCTCTTGAATCCATATAATCAATTTTAAACCATTATTAAAAATATCCAATATTTTGAAAAATATTCAAATAATAGAATAGAATTTATTTTATGTGAGTTAGAATATTAAATATGTGTTGAAAAAAATCCAAGACATTATACATTTTCACTCATTTTTTCAAAAAATTATTCTTCCGAAGTCAAAAAGAATAATATTAGAGCTGTCCTCATCAACAAAAGAGAATTAAATCATCTAATTTTGTCTCAATAATATTACTAGGGTATCAAAAATTATTAAATCATATATAAGAATCAATGATTTTCCCCTATTAATTTTATTAAAAGTCAATTCAAATTAATTATATTCAATCTCAATACTCATTGAAATAAATCACAATTAAATATATCTATGAAAATATCATCTTAATCAGTCTATGAAGTGAGTACATTGCAAAATAATTCCAAAATGTTTTATAAATTAGTGGCTTGAATTTATTCATTGATTTTATTTTTTTTATACCAATTGAAAACAAAAATTTAATTACCATTTAATACCACTAGAGATCAACAGATAATCAATATTTTTTCATATTATTATATTTATCCAATAAAAATAATTACTTCTTAATATTAACAAATATTTCCTTGGAAACTATATACAACATAATCATCAAAACATTTAGAATTTTTTCTTAATTATAAAGACTCACATAGCCACATGATATCCTAAACAATTAATATTTTTAATAACTCTCTTTAAATATGTGATCCCCCCAAATTAGAGATCTCCCCCTAGATGAAAACTCGTACATTCCCTAAAATAGTTTTATTCCCCATTGTAACTATTTTATGTAAATACATAAAGAATTAAATATAAAAATATTTATGTTATCCTTCTCACCATATAATACAAAAAATATAAATAACTTGTGAGAGTGCAGATAGATTTACTTTACCATATCTCTAAGTGTGATGATTTCAAACTCCCATTGTTAACCTTAATCATTTCAATGTTTCTTTTGGTAGTGGTTCAATGAAGAAATATGTTATTTATTGTTTTATTGGATCACATTAAAGATTCAGCAAATTCTACTCCACAGGATCATTGATGATGTGACATTTTATACCAATGTTTTTTTATATTTAATATTCAACAAGATTTATTGATAAATTGAAATCACTATTCTTATCATGTCACACAATTAGTAGAAGCTATACATACACGCTGAGATGTTCCATCTTTGTCCTTTTCTGCATCAATTAGGTTGTAAATTTTTTTTACACTAAATTATACTTCACTAGTTTTCGAAGTCACAAAATAACATTCTTTGTGTGCGATTATATAAATCATTCACCCAAAAATAAAACCCCACTTATTTTAGAACTCATATCAATAATATTTATATTAAAATACCAATTTTATAGAAAACTAATTAAGAATTTACACTTCTATAATATTTCAATCCATATTCATTTGTTCCTTTTATAGATTTTAAAATTCTCTTTCTATCCATGAAATGATATTCTTTTGGTTCACTTTGATACTGGGAACATAAATTAAGAACATAAAAACTATCTATCTCTAAAGCTATAAAATAATATTCAAATAACATTTACTAATTACTTTAAATCTTTTTATTTCTCATACTCATCCTTTGAATGTTTGATTCCCACTGAAATAGGTATAGAAAATGGATTTTAATCTATCTTGCTAAAGAATTTGTAAAATTACTTAGCATACGTCTCCTGTGAAAGAAAATTTAATATTTGTCTTCAGAAATTTGAAAACCTAGAATATATATTATCTCCATACTCAAATTTTTTTAAAAAAATCTTCATTTATAATGTAAACTCTTCAAAAATTCATTCATTTCAATAAAAAATGAGATGATATATATAAATAATAATAATCCTTGGTTTCTTTTTATAATATTTGAGTTGGATATTATTGATTATTCTTCATTTATTTAAATTTATATTATATAGGAAATTATTTTACATGGAATACCATGATATTAGGTGTTTTAAACCATATTGATCCTTATTTAACCAAAAAACACAGCATTCATATTCGCCAAGAATGAAATAACAAGGTTGCTGAAAATGTACTCCTCTTACAACACTTCATTGTGGAAGGACGTTTTTAAATCCATTATTAAAATTATGTATTTTTCCTCTGCTGACATAGAAAAAAATATCTTCATGGAATACAGTCTAACCACCGGTGTAAAGGCCTCATAAAATAAATTCCACAAACATGTGTGTACCTTTTACACATAATTTGGTTCCTTTTTCCTTCAATTTCTATCTTTTCATTCTAATTTTTGAAATACCCAAATTATTTTGGGCACATTATTATTTTCAAGATTGTTTACCAACTAAAAAGATTAATTTTTCTCAATATGATATAATTATTACATCAAATAATTAACCGACTCATGATTCCCTAATTCATCATCTACATCTCTTGGTGAAAATTGTGAAAGTATTGTGGCTTGTGTTACTATCCTAAATGTTTTCATTGTATGAAAACACTATCCTTATTTATTGGTGATACATTAGACCTAATCCGTCTTTATTTTACATGGATAATATGAGTGAGGTTTCTACTGAGTTCCAAACTTATTTGAATCATCTTATTCATCCAATACTTCTTCTAATCTGAAATTAATTTTCTTGTTCTTTTTTTTCAGTGGTCAACAAAAATTGGTCTATCATCATATCATTTCTAACTTTCCTCTTGATCTATAATATTTTTCATTGGATTTTCCAACCACATTAAATAAGTCGTATAAAAATATTTAACGTATCTTTGTCATAAAATGAATATCATCTCTTATTTGGTGGATTCCCAAGGAAAATACCATTAACTCATTTGTACTCAATATTCCCAAAAGTTTCACCTTTCAGTTCGATTATAAAAATATACCAAACACTCCCATATATTTCATAAAATGATTATTATTATAATATATCACATATGGTGATATATCAATTTTTTATCAAATAATAACATTGGATCTGAACCACATTAATTATTCATTATCTCCAAAAATATCAAGAAGTATCATTATCTAACAACATGGAATGATATATCTCCAATAAATGTGTTTTGTTACATTCAGAAAGAATATTTGTTATAGTTTATATAGTGTAGTAAGTTCAGGGTTAATACCATTATTCTCAAAAAAACATTTAAATATTATATTGTTATATTTTACACCGTTGTTTATCTATATGTTTTTCAAAAGAAAAACTACAGAAGTTTTCACCACTTCTTCTAAACTTCTTGATAATGTTTAGATCATCAGATTAGTAATTCATAAGAACAACATATTTCATTTTATGTAATGAATAATGGAAATAATATTCTTATCTCCAATTCATTATTTTTTTATTATAGGCCCATAAATGTTGGAATGAATGAGCTCCAACGGATGTAACGTATAAATCTATACATTCATCTATGAGGATATAATAGTATTTATTTTTTTGACATGTAGAGAGAATAAAATCTATCTATATTTATAACCTAGGTATATGATGAAAATCCTCTCCATAATTCATAATTCTCATATAATTTTGGCCCAAATTACTAATCCTTCAATACCATAATTGATCGTATTTTTTCATGATTAAGTTGGTTGAATTTTTAAAATAAAAAACCTAAAATAATAGTCTACTAAATGTCTATAATATTATCAATAATAATCCATATTTGAAACTACTTTTCAATAATCAATCCTTCTCAATAAAAACACCATTATTTCTATAACCAAACTGACATACACTTAATAGGAAGTGTTTTATCCCATCAATATGTAATGTGTTTCTGGATTTAAAATTAATATTTCAAATAAAATATGATCCAAATATGTTGATTTTAACTTAAAAACCATTTCTAAATATCACATAGAAATATTTTAACTTTTAAAAATACTTTAATATCTATAAATCTAATATCTAATGTGAGAACACCCAATATCAATAATCTAAGGGCATTCCATTTTAGATGTTTTAAGTGAATCCTCAAAAAATAGCCTTTTCATTACCTTTATCCTTATTATTATTGGACTATTGGGTAGTTTAATTCATAAATAATTAGTATAGTATTATAGTGTAAAATTTTCTATAAATCAAACCATCTATTAGATTCTTCAAAAAATATTTTCCAATAGTTGAAATTTATTCTCAAACATTAGTCATGATTTTTCAATTTTATTTATATTTTTTTCACATTTGAGTAGGTTGAATTAAACTCGGAATAAGTATCTTCAACATTATAGGTACATATTAATATTGGAAATTAATCTATAAATTTATTTTAATATTCTTTAATGATTTGAAGTTCCAACAATATCTATAAATGTTATACCTCTATCTATAAATACTTTTTCGTCTAGATGAAGACAATTAAACTTATTCTTTCCTATTTCTATCAATCATGAAATATTTTTATGATTTTTTTAACTCTCAAAATATTCTTAATTAATATTTTATAATTTATATACATTTTGAAAAAAATTGATAATAATATTTTAATCTCATTTTTTTGTTCCCATAATTTTATATTTTTTGAAATCACATTATTTTTCATAAAACATAGTCGTATTTGTTGTTTTATTTTATTTTGAAATTTCATAATCACTTTTAATATAATTTTAACCATTTTTTAATATTATATAGGTAACTTTGATTTTATTATTTTGTGAAACATCAACTTCTTTCATCAACTTCTTATTTTAACATCGACTAACTTCTCAAATAAATTTATGAATGCTGAATTTATAATTCAATTCTTTATTTTAAATATAAATAAAATTACAATGGACAGTGTAAAACTCACTTTCCATAAAAAATATATTTTTTATATTTCAATAATTATTATTTTATCATCAACATGCATTTTATTCAAAATATCAGTTCATTCCGATGAATTTAATTTTTCGATATGGAAAAATTATATATTTCCTTAATATTGATTGTATTGATTAAAGTTTATAATATACATTGAAAATAATAAGATATTATAATGAAACTATTTATGTACATAGATTTCCATAAATTTCATTTCTATTTCTTTCTCATTGATAACATTACTAATCTCATCACCAAATAATTATATCTCATTCACATTATTAATCAGTATTTTTTCATTAAAATCACTATAAGTTTTAACTTATCCATAATATTCAATAATTTCATCATCCAAAGTCGTTTATTATATATTTATCTTTTTTAATTTATAGATATTATTACCATATCCATTTGAAGAAAACGTTGATTCATTGGATTTTATTTCTTCTTCTTTGAATATCTCTTTAGTCCCTCTACATCATCATCATTCTGTTCACACCTTTTAAACATTGGACAATTTTTTGTAAAATGTAAAATGGATCGAAACATAAGGCACAACAATGAATGATTCCCCTTAGACCTTGATTACCCATCATAGACATCTAGCGATGAGTGACATGTGTTTTCCACACTTCTCACCAAAATCTTCTTCAAAATATCCACAACCAACTTCATCTTCATAAAATAATTTTTTATATGTCTCTTATATTGACATTTTATTTAAAATTTATTTTTTAAAAATTCCTCTATTTTTTAATACACTTCCCATAATAAGATAATATATAATATGAATGTTTCGTAAGTCGTACAATGGATGTTATAATAGAACACGATCTATAAATGATTATAATTTTACATCCAACATATGTAGCAAAATGAATAGTATACTCTGAAACTTTTGTATCATAACAAATTTAATTAAAACAACATAAAATTATATTAATTTCGTTATCTCAGTTGAATAAATCATCTATTGCATCACTATCTATCATCTTGATATATTCATACTTTGATCTTTAAGTCTATAGTTTGGATATCTTCACATATTCATTTCCATTATAGATATTATATGAATTATCCCATACACAATTCTTGATCTTTATCCCTTCATTCCATTAGAAACCTATTCTATGAAATATTATATAGATTAGAATCTTTATCATTTACATCATTATCCATATTTTTTTTATTAGTTCATAGTGCCTCCATCCCACTATCCTATATACAATGGTGAAGAAAAATACATTACTTTCTAGATTTGATACCAACTGACATGACCCAAATATTAAAAATCATAATATAATAAATTTAGTAAACATTCAGTCACTTATACACCCAATTAATTTTTGGTTAATAGATTTAGATAATTAGAAATACTATTTATTTACAAAAAAATGTCTTTCTCACCCAATGATATTTTTACACCACTCTTATAAGTTATTACTCCAATTTAAATCATCAAAATCTCCCCAAAAATAATCCACAGATAATGATCCTATATAAATATCATTCATATTAATCCTATTAAAAACCTAGGGAGATAGAAACATTACAATGAGTGAGCTCAAATTCCTTATAAGGTTTAGCTTATAGCATAATCTATAATTTAATAATCAACGCATTATAAATATCGAAGAAATAAAAATTAATTAGATTTTCAAAAATATCTTGTATGTGAAATCTATCCACAAGTAACATAATAATGTAAAATATCACATGGTGTCAATATATAATTACATAATGATGGAATTCATAATATAGGTCATCTTCATATTAATATTATGGACTTATCTAAGAAATTTTAAATAATAAGGTTATGGTATAGGTAGACTACCCTAACTAGTTATTCTCCTGAGGCCTATGGACGCATCAAGGGTATATTAATTTCATACAACACCAAAATAATATTTCCAATGAATTCGTCATATATATTGAAATAATAAACAATACATAATAAATGTTCCATAGTAATAAATAATAATTAATATTGAAATAACTAGAATATAGATATTCAATAATTTTCCAATCCAAAAATGGATTTTTTTGGTATAAAACCATATAATTGTATGGTATTAACCCCATGTAGATTAATTAATATATCATCAATTCTCTTTATGATGGTGTTAATGTATTGAGAAGTTGTAATATTTCATCATCTTGAACAATCTCCCCTAACATATGTTTAACTCCCTCTATATGAATATATAGTATAAATTTTTTTAATCAATATATATATATATCATAATTTTTCCAAAAAATATAATACCTCAATATAATTAGTGTAAATACTATCTTATCTTACTCTAGATAAGGATTGGGGAACTTTTTCTCATGATACATCATTTTTTATTAGGCATAATCTCTAAACATGTAATTTTTTATAATAATTCATCGAAATCCATTATTGTTTTAATCAATAATGATTTTAAACCTTCTCTACTATAGGATATTGAATGGATAGGTGTGTTGAATAATCTTATCTTCAGTTCCAAGATATTTTCCTCACATTCATATGTCCAGTGGAACATTTCTCCATTCTATGTTTATTTGGTGAGTGTATTAGTTAGTAATGATAAGTTCTCCATAAACCATTGATAATATACATCCAATAAATGAAAAATTTACTTCTCCATCTATTTGGTTGGTCTGGGCCAATGTATAATAATATCTTTCTTTGATGGATCCACCGATATACCCTTTCATTAGATTATATGACCTAAAAATGAAACATCTTATAAATAAAATTCACACTATTTATTTTTTTCATATAACTTATCCTTCATCATAGTCTTAGGTATAATTATCACATGATATTTTTTCTATCATATCTCTTTTGAATACATAAGAATATGGTCGATAAAAACTACACCAAATTGATCTAGTTAATATATATGGTCATTATTCATTAAATCTATCAACACAGGGGGAAAATTAGTAATACCAAATGGAATAACCATATAATCATGATTTCCATACCAAATATGAAATATTTTATTACATATATCCTCCTTATGGACCCCTAGGTATATATATATATATATTAGAGGAGAATCTTAAAAAAGTACTTACCTCTGCACAGTTAATTAATCAAATCCTAAATATGTTGTATATGATATTTTTTATAGCGATATTATTCAACTCGTGTTATTTAATAAAATGTCACATTTATCCACTGTTATTTTTTCAAATGGAATGGGTAAACCCCAAGGTGAAAAGAATTCTAAAATTAATACCTTTTTAACATTCTCTTATAGTTGATTATTCAATTCCTACAACTCAACCAGGTCAATTCTAGAGGGATCCATTGAAATAAATGTGGCACTAGGTTTGAGTTCTATTGAAAACTAAACTTCACAACTAGCTAAAATAATAGTAAAATATTATATATATACATCAAAAAACTACATCACAACAATAATATCATTAATATTGAGTTTCTCCCCAATCACATAATATTGAAAGCTCTTTTAATATGAATCAAAATGCATACAATGGATATGATTCCCCAATGTAGTTCGTATTTATTATCACAGTAATAGATGGTCATAAGTTGTTTTAGAATATCAAACATGACTTAACAACCTAAAAAATCGATGTGGTATTTTGGTTGAGAAATCCATTCCATGCCTAAGATAACACAAAATTAAACTAGAAGAATAATGAAAACATTTTTATAAATTGCAAGTTCATAAACATAAATTAGAGAGGAATCATATACTTGATATGTGATCATCATACCATTTGGGGTTTCTAATTATAACTAAATATCTTACAACGTTATTGGAATCTTGGTAACCTTATAAAATTATTTAGATATATATGAATTAGTATATCTTGGGTCATTTAAGAAATTAGCAGTTCTAGATTCGGTGGTAAAAAATACCTTTCACCATGTCATTATTGCACTCCTCATCAAAATATAGTGATTGTATGAGATTATTCATTTTTACCTTGGATTAAGAGGTTTTGGAAATCAATTATCATAATTACCCTTCGGATTTTGGCACTAGTTAGCATAGTTTTTATACTCTTGACATTTGAAACATTGGAGTGGTGGTTGTGCATTCTATTGATATTTCTCTCTATTCATATCATTAGTTGACTTCTTCACATAACATTAGTATTATATTTCCCGATAACCTTCCCTTACAAACATAAATAATTAATCAGTCCCCATAATATAGTTTCCTAAATTTTCATACCATACATTAATCATTACGGAAATATCATCTTGTTCTCTCTTTTGTTCTTAGATTTTCCCTTGAACACATTTATTATTTTTTTCAAAACCATTTGATTGATGGGTAACACTAATATCCCTTTCCACCTTGAGGGCACATCATGTGATTTCATCAAAGCTAATAAATCCCCTTTTGAATAATTCCCTTTAATGAATTGGTTTCTATCCACTAAACAATTTATCATCCTCACTTTCATGTTGGATTGTAATTCAAGAAGCATACCTCACTAGTTAGTTAAATTTTCTTGGAAGGTGCCAACTGATTTATCATACATATTATTTAGTTCAAATAATTAATTATTAATTTTCATATAAATAATGTCGGGGAATAAATTATTGAAATATACTCTCTTATACTCATCCAAATATATGAGGTAAATTTCATCTTTTTTTCACGCATTCTTTATGTGATTCCGTCATTGATTTGATTCTCCTTCCAAATTCTAGACAAAAAAAGTAAATTTTAATGTTCTAACCATTGGAGAACAATAAATATATTTTCAATGGTACTATTCCATTACTCAAGTACTATAATATCAGTATGTCCAGTAAAATATAGTGGGCTCTATATCAGTTAGGAGTTAACAGAATTTTGTTTCCTTCTTTTCTCATTTTAATGTTCAGTATGATTTATAGATTGGGAAAGTTGTGTTTGAATAACAATAATATTTTGAATTATATTTCATATAACATTCAGCTACTCATGATTAAAATCATTTCATTTTCTTTTACATTCATTATTAACATAGTTCCTTCGATTTATATCCATAGACTAAAACCAAAAAACATAGTGTGGGAAATAATAATCACAGTGCGAAAACACATATTCATGAAAATCCATTTATATATTTTCTAAATCAAGATAACTAATTTAAACACAAGACACCTAAAAATTATCCCAGGTTATTAATGGTCCTGATATATTTGAATACTTGATGATGGATTTTAAATAAAATTTAAATTAACTAAAGAATACACCCATGGGTGTCAAACTACGTGTGTAGTAAGGCATGTTGTTTGGTACAATATAATGTTGGATTTAAGCTCGATGTGGATTTTTTGGTGTTTTTAACACTAGGAAAATCTATTCCAGAACCACAACCACATTAAGTATCTATATAGGGATGTATTTCTTGGTAAACTACAAAATCATTTTCTCACCCAAACATTTGGGTGGTACCCTATACTTAGGCTTATCCTAAGGGTTCCCACTAAATTATTATAGTCCTATATTCCAAAGGTTTACTAAAACTATAAATTGATACCAACTATAACAACATATGATTTCTATAAATAGATATTATCTCTTTTATTATAAATATTCATGATCTTAATTTAAATGATTCTTTACGATGGTAATGATATAGTGTCTTTTGAAACATTAAAAAATAAACAACTAGTTCATAAGTGAGCTACATCGTCTCCCATTTAGTTCATCATAACTAACACCCTTCTTATACATATCAAACATAATAAAAATCCTAATAACATAGGAAAAATAAACATAAGAAATTTTGAGCATAGATAATCAGTAAGGTTAAACAGGGGAACTATGTAAACATAATGTGAGTATAAGGGTATGAGAACATGACCATAAAATATAAATACCATACTCTACATATCAAATATCAAAATATTGAGCTATGTAATAATGATTGGTAGTTAATAAGACATGAATAAAATGGAATCAAAAAAATATGCTCCATGATAGAACAACATTGATATAAGATAGATATTTTTTTGAATACATATAAGCATATGAAATTATTTCCATAATAGTAAAGGCTCCTTAGAAGTCTATCATTATAGAATGTTTTCAAGACCAATTCCATCGTAGTATTCAATGTTTAATCCAAATACCCTCATAGTTGAAACATTAACTTAATGGAATGTGTTCAATACCCATTACAATCAATTTTATCTAATGATATAGAAATCATTACTCAATACATTGGAGGGAGATATAGGTCATAAATGAAACGTAATGAAAATCATATTTATGTGTCCCATAGTATCATAAGACATTCATAATATTTGAAATCATTAAAAGAAAGAGGTTTCATAAAAATTTGTTTAGAGAATGACATATATAAATTACATAGGTTTCATAATATTTTCACTATTTCATCATTGCATAACTCAAGGAAGAACATGAGCTTTAGTGCAGATGGTGAGGAATCAATAGGTGCATCCAAGAGACCCGAGATCAAATCTGGGTGGATGTGTATTTCAGGGGTACTGTAGAAGTACTATAGCAGGTACTGTTCGGTAATGTAGCAGCCGAAACTATTCATCCATCTTGGCATTTGGACCACTGGTTTGGTCCTTGGGTCTTGCAAGGATTTTGGGCCACCCAAATCCTTAGGTCCATTTTATTCTCAAGGGCTTCAGGCCACCGTAAGGCCTTCAACCCACATGAATGCATAAGTATGAGTCAGAATATAGTGGACATGGATTCAGATGAGTATTCAGAGCAGTCACATTCACTTAACTAGAGCTAACTAGAATTGGAATAATGAGAGGGTATGGATTTTCCATTGGTACCAGGCCTATGCAGCATTGCATAGGATAGTGAGACGACCAACCCTGTAAAGGTGGAGTGCTGATATCATGACATTTTCTAGGGAGGATCAGTTCCAGGTTGTCTTGACTGGGTGATTTCCTCTAAGACATATGGGTCATTTAATTGTCTTTGAGCCTTCGGGCCTTGTAAGTGTTCCACCTCACCCCTTGAAAGGTGGATTATCAAAAAATAAATAAAAAAAATAAGGCCTTGAGCTCATTCTATCCAACTAAGGGAAAAATTAGGTTTCAAAATCATTTGATCGTGGTATAACCCATTAATGAGAAATAGTTTTCATAAAATTATTGTCATCATAATTGTAAATCATTCATAGAAATAATAAAATTTTATTCTTGGTCTATATCCATAGAAAAAAATATGTAACATCAGTGTATATCATCTTATATGTAAAATGATCTTCAGAGATAGCTTGAAATATTTCTTGGGGAAAATAACATTTCCTTGAAAATAAACTTTTTTAAAAATTGAAATTCCTAAAATATTGTTGAAATGTTTTTAGTTAAATATAAAATTTGAAACCTATAATCAAATCCTTTAGATATCGTGTTTTATTTATGGTAGGAAATTATGTTCAGGCTATACAGGTGAAAATAAATATTCTTTTCATAGTTTTTGGTAAAATCCAAATATACATTGTTTGGAAAAAACATTAATATTTATTTTAAAAAAAAATTGAAAAAAAAATAAGGGTTAAAATAGATTTTAAAAAATCAATGGAGTGCTGTAAAAACATTATTAATTTTTATTAGAATAAATATATACGGAAGAGAATTATTTTCTACTGAAGAGAGAAATAACGTTGATTTTTCATAAAAAAATATATTGAACACTTTTGTATATAAATAGGGTAAAATGAAGGGAAAACAAGTATTATCTTGAAATTTTATATGATAATAAAAATATTGAGTTTAATGAGTGATTAATCATAATATATCATCACTAGAAGCATAAAAATAAAAAACCTCGATAAATGCTTTGATTGTGATATACAACCCTAACCACATTGATAACACTGAATTGAAAGCCCCATGATGGAATAAAATTAAATGAAACGAAAAATTCCATGATCATAAATAAATTAATGAAAAAATCTAAAAGGGGTTGTATATACACCTCATAAAAGAGTACAAGTGCATAACATAACATGTATCTCAAAAAACAGAGTAAAAAATATATAACCTCATGTTTTGTATTCCATCGTGTGTGTTCAAAACTCATGTATAAGAAATATATTATTATTATTATTTTATTAAAAAACCATTATTATATTTCTTATACCATATATAATTTACTTATTAATTTTTATTACCTTTTTTCAAGGATTCATTTTTAAAATCACGTTTTGGGTAATTGTTACTTCATTCTTCATATACGCTTTGATTTTTTATTTTTTTTATCTTTTTAATTTGTTCCAAATTTCATAATTTCAAGAAAATTAACCATGATATAAATGTACTATATTTTAATTATACATGTATTTAGAGTAATACGTTATAGTTAGATATTTGAAATGAGTTTCACAGTTCATGGAGATGTTAAGTCGCACGTAAAGATGAACACTTTTATCATTTTCATAATTGGTTGAAGGAACGTATTATAAATAATATATCACCATTATAAATTAATTATTATTTCACATATAAATATATTATTCATTAATAATATCTTTATTACCTTCCATGTAATTCTTTAGAGAAAAATGGATCACATCGCATTGAGAGATGATAGTCCACCTTATACATGAGCAAGGTTATTGTATCACCATAGAATGGAAAGTAATAATTAATATGTTATATAACTATTTTATAATAGAAATAATATATAAAATATCAAATATAAACAATAAGTACAACATTATATCCATCCATGACAGTTGGTGATGGAAAATGAATAACATTAGTTAATGAGGTAGTAGTTCATTGAACACACGATCGACGGTTTCCTTCCCCATTTGGAGGAATATAAAAAATATATTTGTAATTACATTGAAATAATTAAATATTATTATATTATTATATTTATTTTATTATATTATGATTTTAAATAAGATTTTATGCGGATAGAGGATGAAATTAAAAACACATGTTTATGAATTTTACCTATTGTTTAGAGAGAAACTTTTGGTTTATGCATAAGTATTTCCTAGTTGGTTTAATAATAAAAATAAGGAATCTATAATTATTTTAGGGAAATAATTAATATAAATGGGTTATTATTTAAGGAACCAAATGGTTTTGGAAGTGTGAAAAGGGTATGACATGGGTGGCCTTTTATAAGTGAGGGAGAGGAAAAACATAGAATTTTTGGAAGAATAAAGTGTACCACCATGATTCACTTGAAACAAGAATCCAAAATGAATCAACCAAGAATCATAGAGGTTATATATTCGTAATATATTCACAAAATGATTTTTTAAAATTATAATGGTCATTTCAATCTTTATATATTTATTGTAACCCTTAATAAACCAGTTTTAAACTTAACACAATAATTATGTTTTATTTATTTCAAAATAAATTATGGTAAAAATTTTAGTTTTAATTATTATATATATTATTTATATAGATAAAAAATATATAATCTATTTTTCCATATTCAATTTATAAAAGTGGAATAAATTAATTTAAAATTAAACACACAGATGCGACGAAAAATTTTTTTTTCAAAAAGAAAATTTTCAAAAGATAAAAACATTTCCATATAAAAATTAAATATAAAATTGATTAAAATTACAAAATTAATATTTTATAATATAATTTAACAATGTTTTATTTATAAATAAATTTAAATGTAAATGAAAAATTATAAAAATTTTATTGAAACGAAAATTATGAAAAAAACTGATATGTTTAGTATACATCAAAAAATTAATTTTCCCAAACAAATCCTATAATATCACCCCATGATAATTTTGATATGTTGATTAAAATATGAATTCGATTTTATAAAGAACATCTACATTTTTGAAATGTTACTTTTATTATAGGGTAATAATATGAAATAAAATGATTTCCTAATTAAAAATAGGATTTTGGAAATATATGAATACATTACAAAAAATTAAGTAATTTTTTATCAATACATTTTATTTACATAAAACCATTATAATTAATATTAAAAATTTGGGTATTAATGTTCATACCTTTTATAATAATGGATAGGTCATAATGGCCATGTTAAATAGTAATATAAATAGTATATTGTGGTTCGTGAGAACAAGATGTTTCTTGTATAACAAGATATTGAAGAAATTAAATTTTTTGAAATTAATAGAATTATTTCATAAAATATCTTGGTTTTGTAGAAAAAAGTATGTAATAACCATAAAATAACCAAAATTAATGAAAATTTATTGGGTTTGTTAATGAAATTATATATAATTTCCCCTGATGGAAATTTATACCTAAACAATCTTGATAATTGTGATATTATAAAATAATGGCTTACAAATTTTATATCACATTAATCAAAACATATTAAAATATGAAAATTGAAGTTTAACATTAATGACCAGGATTTAAGAGTGAATAGTGATGTAATATTTAAAATTGGTTGAATATAAACCATATAATGTAAATAATTGGAAAATTCAAAACTTATCTCAAAGTAGGATGTTTGATATGAGATAACCATATATTGAATCCCAAAATTCTCTAAAATATTTCAAATTACTATATAATAAAATAAAAATAATTAATAATTTATTTTATTAACATTTTTTATGTTTACTACCTTTTATATTTACAATTTATGTTCTATTATTATATAATTATTGGTTATTTTTTGAAAATATTGGCTATAAATTGTTAGTTGTTTAAGCATTCAATCTTTGTTTCGGTGTAATGATTTTTTAAAAGATATTATTTAAATAATATAATAATCTAAATAATGTTTAAGATGAGTTATAATTTTTCTCATATATATATATATTGTTTCATGGCCACATTAGGGAACTTATAGAGCTGATTCTCATTGAATTCCAAAAAATATAATATTTTAAAAAACTGATTTCATAAAAAGAATTGATTTTGTTAATGAATATATATATATATATATAACAAGTCCAAAACCAAAATAATGATGAAAATATATTATTTAATGATTGAATTAATTATTAGAAACAATTATTTCTATTGGTGATATATAATTAAATACTAATAAGGTCATAGATTATCCAGAACAGTCATTCATAATATACATCGTCAATCTTGGATAAAAAATAAAATATAAGAAAATGGTGAGATCAAATGCTTAGTAATATTACAAAATATAGGGGGATATATCATTAATAAAAATATAAAATATGACATGGTGTATAAATAAAAACATATTCCATTAAAACATTATCTTGGGCATAATATGGTAGAAATAAAAGCTAAGTAAATAATTCTATAAATAAACACATAAGAAATAAACTTATCCATGGATATTATACTAATAGAATAATCACATGGACTTTCAATAACAAGTATCATAATGGTGGAATTCATAATTATGGAAATCTGAATAATACCATATATTCTTTGTCCAAGAAGTCTAATACTAAATGGATAAGGCCTCATCTAAATCTATATTTCAAAATAAATAGGAAAATCCTTGACCAAGTACATATCTCTTTTGTCTTGTGAGACCTACCATTTAATTGAGGGGATATAAAAAGCAAACCCAATATCTTACTAATTCCAATTAACTAATCAAATTAATGTGGTGAAACATAGACAACATATACATATGAAATGCAAGTAACTTTCCCCCTTTAGTAAACACAATCACTAAGCATTCTGAGTAATATGGTGAACAATATAATGATAGGACATATATAGTAAAACTGATAATAAACCATTTAATAAAATATTGTCAATGATATGGTAAGATATTAATACTAATTAATCATGATATTAAATAAATGTTTCTAAATTATATGAAGACACTCCAAAAAAATATTTATGGAATTCTAAAGAGAAATGCAATTTTTTACCTCGGAAAGAATAGTTATTGTGAAAAAAATAATTTGTAACTATCATAATATCATATTATAAACATTTATAACCCTAAAAAATAGGACAATTATATTATTTATGAGGAATAAATGATTTTTATATTAATTTAAAACATATAAAAAGAGTTTTTTAAAAAATACAAAAAATATCGTCTTCATTGTGGTTTGTGAGATAATATAAAAGAGTCATTAAAGAGGAAAAAGGATAAATTGTTTTCATATTACTATAAAAGATCTAAGTAAGTTTTTAATGATAAAATTAGTTATTTTTTAACAAAATTTAGGTTTCCTAAAAAATATTATGTAGTGTACATGAAAAAAATGAACTTGGGATTTTCTGTGTAATCGAACTTGCTTATCAGGATGAATTGAAAAAGAAACATTGTAAAAATTGTATATCTGAATCAAATAAAAATAGAATGATATCTATAAATTATAGTGAAACATATAAAAAGAATTTAGGGGAATTATATAATAATAATGAAGTATTAAATTATTGTAAAGAGAGATAAAGTGTAACCTGAAAAATGGAGGTTTGGGGAGAAACCCTTACCTTATGTGTGATACAGTTCAACACTTATACTTATCACCTAGAAAAATGAATGTAGATTCATTGATAATTTAATTAAGATAATTTTAAACATGTTTTTAATTTATTATAATATTATTAATTTCATTAATGATCTCTTTGATGAGTTACAATATTCAATTTCATCATTCGGAAGTGTTCGTTTCCTTGGTTTTCTTGATTGGTTCACTTCAATACATGTATGAAAGATCATATGAAATGGGAATAGTTATCAAAAATTAAAAATATATTTTATTAATAATATGAATGAATATTTAATGGTATTAAATATTATTTTCCCTAGATGTGAGGTTTACCTATGAGGTAAAACATTAATTCAAACCATTTTGATTATTTTGGTGTTCTTTCAATCATCACACAGTAGTTTTTTTATTAATTAATATTATGTATATATATGAGTTTCAGAGTAGTAAATAAGTTTTGATATACATATTAAATTTGTTTTAAACATAATTTTTTTTATTTTCTACCTAGAAGGAGGTATTAGAAAATGAAAGAATCATTATTCACGACGATGGTTAATTTACACCTAATGGATGGCATTTTCATTTTCAGAAGGGGAAAAGGAAAGAATTTATTGTGGATTTAACATTATCAAAAACAAAATCTACTATGTATAATATAATGTAGTTATCATACATGTCTATATATAAGAGGTAAGGGAATGTTAAAAAAATAAAAGAAATTGAAATAAAAATACAAGAATAAAGGGAATTTTAACTCTTGAATTCCACTCCATGAGAACCGGCTTAAGGAAAATTGAAATTTTTTTGGTGTGAATAAAAATTCCATAACATGAGGAAGTTTCCTTACAGATGGATTTGGAATAAATTGGACAATATTCAAGGCTTTTATGGTGTGAAAAGAAGTGTCGGTGAGGGTGGTATTCATAGTGGAGTATCAGGGTGTTTTTGGATTATTTAGTTAATTAGTTTATTACTTTCGATCATGAATATGAATAGTTTGAACCTTATAATAAAATATATTAAAAAAATGAAGGAGGTTTCAATATTATCTACACATATTATCCATAAATCATCTATGTATTGATAATTTGTATATTTATTAAATACTGTAAATTACCGTATTTCACCACTCACAAAAAAATTAATATATTTTAGAAAAATTATAAAAAATACCCCTAATCATTTTTTATATTTAGAATTAAAAAATGAACTCCATTTTATGAAAATAATTTTATAAATATTATAAATTTAATTTAAAATAAAATCATCATTTTCATGAAAAATATAGATTTTAATATTATAACAATTTTTATGAGACATTGAAAAATTAATTAAGGTCTCAAAATGTTATATTACAATTAAAATTAAATTAAATTTTAATTTATGACTCAATTTTATGAAAATAAATTTTGTTTTAAATCATTATATTAATTATAAAATTTTAAATAAGAATTTGTGTTTCACAAAATTACCTCCACCTAAGTTATCATTTTTATGTTTTTTAATTATTCTACGACATAAATATATCATATTTTTATTTATTCGATACCTAAATTTTAATTCAAATTTCATAGGTTTAGTTATTATTCTATTTCCTGTATTACTATTATAAATAGACAAATTACTATTTCAATTGTTATATTTAATAATATATTATTGTTTTAAACTCAGTGTTGTGAGAATTATGAACTACCAAAGATTATAAAATTAAAAGATATATACTCTATGATATCACAAAATTACACAATTTTTTGGTGGTAAAAATTAATTTTAGCATTGGCGCACAAAACATGTAAAAACCATCTTTATAAAAAAATACATTTTCAAGAAAAAAGATAATTTTATTATAATTGAATTATATGAAAGAGTATATATATAAATTTAAATATATTTTATTTAATATAATATGAAATAATTTATTTTAAATAATAAGTCATCCAAGGTTAATTTAATTTATTAAGTTAAAATTTTGGTGGGAACATAAAATTGTTTTCTTAAAAATATATTTGTTTTACTATCAAAAGAGTTTATATTCATTTTTAACCCAATTAAAATTTATGTACGATTAATTATCCAATAGTCTTAAATTTTAATCAATTTTTTCAATAAGTTTAATTATCTAGAAAAGATAAAAATATTATTTAAATAAAATATACAGTAATAATGCTTTAAAAAAAATACATTTAAATATAGAAAATTATTATATTTGTAATCCAAATAATTTCTTATCAATTTTATGAATTTTATTAACATATTTTACTAATCGCATCCAAAATTTTATCAGGTCCTTTTACTCATATAATTTTTTAGAACTATTACATTTATCAACTATATATAATTCATAAAAATAGTTTCTCTAAAATTAATTGTATTTTACAATGTCAATTGACCCATTTTAATTTTTCAAAATTATTAAAAATGTCAATTATGTTTTATTTATATTTTATATAATGTATTTGATTTTTATTATATTAAATTATTATCATTATTAGTTCAGTTTTGTAGGAATCATAAGGTAATATGAATATTGGTTTTATTCGAATATGAAAATAAAAAAAATATTATTTTTCTACATCCCCCCCATAAATAAATTGTGTCCTCATAATTTTAATATACTCTTACAGAAATTAATATATATATTTAAATGAGTGTCTCTTATGTATATTTTATCATGATATAAAATTCTGATTTTTTTAATATGAATGAATGTATGACTTAATTAAATATTTCTAATACCACTTATGTACCATTAAAAAATCATACTTGTAAATTAATTTCCAAAAACATACAATGAAGACTGAGTGATAAGACATGATAAATTTTACTTCTATTTTCTAGACTAGTTCCTTTAAAATATAGATATAAAACATGATAGAATATATAATATTTATTACTTAACAAGAAATTAATTTAATTTAATTCTTCTGTAACATTTTTTATTAGTTTTTATCTCTATTTTATATCATATTCCAAAAATAATTTCTAATTTTAAGTAACAGAAATTTACTATAAATAGATTATGAGATTGAAAAAAGGAATAAAATTTATTCCTACCCCTTTCGATACATTTAATTAAACAAAAACTGATCCCATGAGTTCTTATAATACTGAATATGAATAAAGAAATTATATAAACACAAAATTAATGAATCTATAAAATCACAACAATAACACCAAAAGCTCAAAAAATACCCATCCCACAAATGACTAAACCCTAAAACACTTCTAAATATTCTAGACCAAGTTTGAAACACAAGAAATAAAAATAATTCAAAAAATGTAGTTTAAATATCAAATTAATATTCATCTTAATTTTATTTAATCTCAATAAATATTAGAAAATAAATATATAATAAACCTAAAAAATCGTTTTCATATATTCTCCCTAAAAAATATTAACCGACCCAAAAATAACCCGAATCACCATGAATTAAATTCATATAATATCCCTTATGGTTATTTATACATTTAACATATCCCCACGAATAAAATTCTTCTAAAATAACTACCATAATAAATAATATACTAAAACAAAGGGTTATATATACCATAATCATGTATTCTAATAAATGAACCACAAAATATTTTAAATCCCCGTAAAATATCATCACCCATGAATTATATAGTGTTTATAAAACCATGAAATTATGAAATATATTAAACTTTTTTCCCCTAATGATATTTATATATCATAAATTAACATTAATTGAAAACATCTTAATCACTACATTTATCTAAACACTGATCTAATACAAACTGTAATGCCCTATATATGCACTCTTAAATACAATGCCGGAAATACATACAATACTTACAGTCCTTAATACCAACTCAAGTGGCTCAAATATAGTCTATCATAATTGTAATATAATTAATACTTATTTATTCACGTACATAACACGTCTTTTTTATAAATTAAGGGAATTATAAAGACTTAATTTATTGAAAACATATATCCCTCGTTAAATCGACAATTTTTTTACAATACGTATATTTTTTAATTCTACAACAAGTCTTTAAAAACTCTTATTGAATTCCCCACACATATTAGACTTATAAAAACATAATTTCTATTACTATTTTTTATATCCAAGATAAAATTAATCCTAATAATGGGTTAGCTCAAATTTTATATAAGGATTATCATATAGTAAAATATATCATGGAATAACCTTGGAATAATAAATATTGAGGAAATAAGTAATAAGAAATTATTTCATAATAACCTCTACATAAAATATACCCATGTATATCCTATCAATTTAATTAATCACTTTAGATTCAAATCATAATTATATTATGATATAGCAGAAAAATGCTGAATGTCATTCACTTAATATCAATGAATTGTGCCAATATATTTCAAATCAATAGGTAAGGAATATTCGAAAAACCCAAACTAGTTTGTCTCATGAGACTAACCAATTCATTGGGGGGATATATAATCCTAAACACTGTCATCACTAAAAACCCATAATGTATTCATTATATGAATTTAATTAATAAAAAATGCATAGTTACATTCTATAGAAATCTATAATTCACTATATTGAAATAAATAGTTTACAAATAAAAATAACTCCCTAGTAAATAAATTGAATGACTATCTTGGTAAAAACTCTTAAATTTTTAAGGTGTTAACTTCATATTGAGTAAAAAACATATTGTTAATTAAATAATGGAATTGAAATTAAATAAATCTAATATATTGAAAACATGAACATAAAAGTGAAAAATTACGTCCATTGAGATACTGAGAGTGGTAGAGAATATAACCCTTATGAAAAATGTGAGGTATGAACTTTAAATTAAAAAAAGGGGATGTAAGGCCATCAATTAAGAAATAAACTCAGTAATAATACGTGGTAAATATTTATTAAAATGAAATCATTGATAAATCCATTATATCATAACTAACCCATGAGAATATGATAGATTCATTAAACCATTCATATGATAATATCTTAAGACTTCAAGAGAAAGATAGTGGATGGTATAAATATAAATTATACTGAGTGAAGGATATTAATAATTACATTATATTAACCTAGATAGAAAATAATTCAATAAACATATAGGTAACATGATACTTTAAAATGGTTCGACATAAAAAGAAATCATGAGTTTGACTATTTGATATGACAATTTCAATTGTTCATAAGAAACATGTAAAATATTCATAATATATCCTCTAAGTGATTTACACTAGCTGTATTGTTTGGTGAACTACTAGTTAATTGAGTTAACATTAATGAAACAATCAAATAATCTTTTCAAGGGTTATTACCCCTAGGTTTTTTTCCAGAGCTTGCATTCAATTGTTTGAATCCAAAGAGGGGTTTCATTTCTAAGAAACCACACACTCTTTTTACTTCAGCAAAATTTTTAGATATTTACATGTAATAATATTTATCCTTAGGTTTTCCACTAATTTAATATTGTCACAATTTCAAATTATAATTAATGAAAAAGAAAAAAAAAGATAGAAATAAGTAATGTTATGTGAAAAATAAAAATATTCACATATGGAATGAAATCTATTTTTAATACTATTAAAAGAATAATACAATTTTCATTTAAAAAATTATAATTTTATTGAGATTATATATTAATTTTGAAAACAATAAATGAATATAAATGAATCTAATAATAAATAATTTCCATAGAGATAGGAAAAATAAAACATTTAAAAAGGGTTTTATGGTATAAGATTTTCAAACTTTAGTAAATAATGTCACAAAAGATTTGTTTAGAAAATATCTAAAATAAAATATTTAAATAATTGAATAAAAATATAAAAAGAATAAAAATTAACCATTATAAATAATTTATGTATATAAAAAAATAATTTTGAATGAAAATAAATAATATTGATTAGAATATTAAGTTTCACAACTACAAAATAGAAATAATTTCAGTTTTTCTTACCGAAAATCTTTTATTGGTTTTGAGTAAAAAAGAGAAAAAAATTTTAAGGGATACTTGAAAAACTTAGAAGTTTAACTATAAGATAATAAAATGGATTTATTTTATGAGATAAATGACATATAATTTCCACCAATGAAAATTGAAATGTAAGTAATCAAGAAAAATTTAAAATTTTGAAATAAATCATTATATATTTAATAACACATGAATCAAAATTTATTGAAAGTGAGAACCTGAAATAGAACATTAATTTCCACTATATATGATGGTATTACGATATAATATTTAATATATTTATCATATAAACCACATAATTTAATAAGTTGTGTAATTTAAAACATTTCTGAATGAATTAATTTTGCGATGAAAAACACTTACCATGGAACCTCACTTTCCCAGAAATATTTTATCTTATTTTTAGGCAAAAAAATCAATAGTAATTTATTTCATAACCTTTTTTTATTTAATTTTATATTAATATTTTATGTTCATTTAATTCATATTCACTACTTATTTTAAGTAAATATTTATATTAGGTTTTTAGTTTTTCAACTGTTATTTCTCGATTTTAGGGTAATGGTTCTGAAAATCACAGAAATTTTTATATAATCCCATATTTTCAATGAAGTTTGAACCAAAAAATTTGAAGTATAAATATTGTTCTCTTCTAATAGATGTATTTACCATTTTATTGAATTGTGTGTGATCATCCATGGTTTGTTTGTAGCATGTAGCTATAGTTTCTTATTCAAATATTCTAAGTCATATAGTTGGTGTGTAATTAAGAGTAACCATACAGCCTGGTAAGAGTAGTGGAACCATTATTTAAACAATTCATAAGATGCCACAAGACCATTTGGGGGGCTGAAAAGAAATAACCTATGAGAACACATGTTCATGTCATGGTTTTTCCAAACTACGTGCTTATCCCACACACATAGTTTATGTTACCCAGTGGTGCATTATGTTTAAGAACATGGAAATGAAAAAATTTCTTCTAATCTATGGTCCTCCTAAAATTTTATGAAATATATATCTTTCTCATGACTTATTTAATAAATTTTCCCTCTATATCATCCTTTATTTCACATGTAACACCCCTACATCCACTTATATATCCTCCTCTAATTTCTCTTAGGCATTGATCAGGGTTCTGTGTCCATACTCTAATTCTTGTACAATCATTTGTGTTAGATAGATAGCAGTAAACCCTTCATTCCTCCTTCTCATTTCCATTATTTATCTATCCCCCAAAAATTCTATTTCTTTCATAAAAATTAGTCCTTATTTTAGGTCACTTGACTATTTCACTAATTTAGCTTGTTTCATCTCATATCAAAGGTAAAAAATTGATGATGATAGTTTTACCAAGATATGTTTGGTATCCTATTACTTCTTCCCTAAATATGAGACATTTTATATCATTTATAATCATTCCACAGACTATAACTTCTATTATTTTCCTTCTAACTATTTCATTCTATAATCTAAATTGTTAACCATGTTAGGAATCCCCGTAAATACCCTTTTCTACAATAGAGAACGGCCTATATGGATAGTTACACCTCTCAAGGAAAGCATATAAAATTAACATTTAATTAATAAATGTTTATGTGACCAAGACACAACAAAGTGGTCATGTATTGATTCTAAAAAAAGTGTCTTCTTGTAATTAATTCGAATGTGTGTGGTATGAAAAAATTCACATGAATCTTACATGAACAATAATTTATGACATGATTAAATTATATGTTAAATGAATTTTAAATCATCCCATTGATTATGCATGATTAGTAAATTATTGTGAAATTAGATACTCATCCATGGATTCCCATTAACTTGTCTGATATGGGAATAGTGTTCCATATACATGTGATACACGAACGTGGAATCCTGTGTAATTCTTATAAATAGGCATGAAGTACAAAAAATTTATGATACATGGTGATAGTGCCCTATATATTTGTGATACTCGGTCATGAAATCCCTTACGAAATGAGATAATCAGGCATGGTAACCCTTATAGATTATAATACTTTTGAATGAAGTTCCATATTGATTATCCTACATGGTAATGAAGTCCCATATGAATTTTGATACATGTGCATGTAATCCCTTATTTATTATGATTTATGGGAATGATATCATGTATGATTAATGATAGTATGAAATGGTATCCCATATACTTTTGTCACATGGGAATAATATAACATGCTACTATATGAGATACTTATGACAAAACCAAGACGCCTAAGTTACACCTTGGGTCCTAACTCATATCATTTTCTATATATAAAAATATATATTTCACTATATATATATTATAAATTTATACATACATAAATATATACCTTCTGACACATGTTTATAGATTCCCATCTTAAGCTGAACTAGATAAAGTCAGCATATTTTTTTGGTACCAAATGTGACTCATTTACATGTATTTGTCATATTGATATAGATTCACACCTCACATTTTATATACACCAGATGTATTTTACTATACATTATTGGCTTTCACTTACTGATTATATATCACACCCTATTTATGCCATCTATTGGTACATGAATAGATCTTATGGATGCTGGTAGGGACAATGGGATGAATCCATCTTTCGAGGCCTGATTTACTATAGTATGATGGAGTACTAGGGAAGAGGACTCTAATTATATCAATGATTCAATTAGATATATATATTTTTTTATTTTCTCCTTTTGTAATTGGTTAATGTATATACATATAGTTCTTATTAAATGTATTTCCATTTTTTATAGCATACAAATATGACATAATTTTGTATATTACATTGATTCTACTGATTCATATATAATAAATTTGGCTGGTTTTTTCTTTCAGAATTCAAAGTTTATTAATTTTTTTTATTTTCTATTATTTTATGCCACTTTATTTCACATAGATAATTTGGGTATAGTCTCTTCACTATTTTTCCTAGAACCTCAATTCATTTTAGAGTCTCTGGCATATAAAGAGGCTTTCTTGAGGCTATTTGGTGCACTAGATTCTATTCTAATTTATTGTCACCTTGTTTGGGATGTTTTAAATTAGAATAATAGATTTTTCATTTCTGCCTTAATGTTTGGGTTGTTATATTGGAGGCTAGTTACATGTTGTTAATTAGTCATTATCCTATTCCGAGGATTATCAAACCCAAATATAGGGAAAATCAAAATTACTTTAGATGTTATAATTTTTTCTAGTTTTTTTTCTTTTCATAGGTTTGTTGATTTCATTGTTTGGTGGAGTACATGATTTATAGCATTATTATTTTTCTTATTATTGTAGATTAATTTTTTCCCTTGGATACATATGGAAAAGAGGTATCATTTCATACATCATAATACAAACATAGGGATTCACATGTCATGCATTATGTCATGTTATGTATGTGTAACTCGTTTCATTCATAGCCTATGATTATTATAGGTTCCTTGGATGATATACTCATAATTATGATACAATTTATTATTGGGAAACAATATTTAGACTAATTAAAGTTCCTATATCAACCTATATATTTATTTCCAATATAACATGATGGTAGAACCTAAATTGGCCAACTAAGCCATATTTGAGCAATGGAACACTGGTCACACAGGCCGATACATTAGTGATTTTGATTACATGATTGACTTTGTAAATTTATATAGAATGTTATTCTATAAATTGATAATGGTGATACATCAAATGATGTAATTTTGCATGGCCTATTACATTCTAACATCAGATATAAGGGTTAGGTCATAGTTACATGAAATTGGAAATGATAATTAAAAATCAAATTCATAATCATGATGCATATATACATATAAAAAGTATAAAACTGGATAAATTTAAATTCTTAGTTAGTAAATTTTTATCTTTAAATGGTGATTCCAATTACGATGTAAAGTTTATTTTTCTATTTACATTATATTTGATACTCTTTGTATCTAGACCTTATCTATTTGATGTTTACCCTTGACTTGAACTAGTACATTGTAGTGGGTAGTATTAAGTGTTTATTGTGACCTATATGACATTAAAAATCATCATGAACTAACATTAAATGTTTTAAAAAGAGTGTGAATTTTATATAGGATGGATATATACCTATCCATTTCTCAAATCTTGAAACCTGTTTTTGTATTTAGGATCCTACCTTTTAGTGAAATTTTATCTGAGGGATCAATTTGGAAATTATAGAGGTACTTCACCCAAACATCCTTTAATAGTGTTTCACATGGGTGGTGAAAACCATGCTTCAGAGGTGGTGGTACTTGAGCCACCAGTATTTTATCATATAGTTCCACCTACATCACAACCTTCTATTCATAATCTAGGATTTGATTCATAGTTATGAGTGAAATTACAGAAATTTATGAAAACTATTCAAGGAGCTCTATGACCTTAGCCTACTATGTAAAATTTGATATAATAATTCTTGAAGCATCGTCTACCTATTTTCTCAGTTGAGGGAAGTCCCTGGAAACTGAGTCATACATAGAAGACATGATATCAATATTCGAGCATCTAAATATTCTTCTGGAGAGGAGGGTCTTGTTCATAACCCATATGGTTTATCATTCTTATATGGTATGGTGGGATGTTATCACTCATGTCATTCTTCATCAGGGTATAGTCTATGTTTTCATTCATGAGACCCATTATAATATCATAGTCCCATAGATGTTGAAAGTGGACCATGAGAGTTATATTATTCACCTAAAATATGGTTCAATGTTTGAGATGTAGTATTCATCATGTTTTATTGAGCTTCAACACTTCTTACCAACATAATATATTAATGAGTTAAGAAAAACACTGTGGTTTGGGGTGGTCTAATATAGACCAACCTATCATGGATTATTTTCTTTTGGTTAACCACCATTTCTATGGTGGTTAATTTGATCCTCATCATTGAGCAGAACTGGGGGGAAGATGATGTTGTGGGATAGGGTGTCTAATAACAATATATGTATTTGGTTAATTGGGTTGTTGGAAGAATCTATTTACATCTACACATAAGGGTAGTTGTTGGTAGATTGCACCTACTAATAGTTACAATGTGTGTCACGGGTAAGGGAAGACAAGGCATAAGATGTACCAGTTCCTCGAGGAACATTTTGAGTGAAGAGGTTATGAAAAGTAGGGTCCCCTTCTATTTTTTTCAATACCCCCCATATTTTCCTTGTGGGGGGGGATTTTTTTTATACCTCTGACTTTAGGATCAATATTATTATCACATATCCATATAGGTATCCATAGTAATATACGTTGTTTCTATGTTAGAGGTGGTCATGGCCATGTTATCTCTCTTTATGTATATAAGGATAGTTTAGAGTGCCTTCCTAAGGTAATAAGGTTGTACCTCATGGCCTGGTATATGGTCGTATCTATGAAGTACAGCAAACTCTCGAGGATCAGAGCAGCATGAATTCTATATTTTGAGGTACTATTCTAGTGGCATTTACATTATTATCTTCTTTATTTGAACTAGTGTTTCAAAATATTTTATATAAACAAATATATAGGATAGTCTAGGCCTAGTGATATAGTACCTTTATGAAATAATGTATTTAAAAACAGTATTAGAAATCCAAACTGATAGGGAACATCGATGTAAGGAATTCTCCCTTGAGATAAGAGGATACTTTTTTGTATGGAACCTCTTTATCCTCAAGATGACATGTTTTGAAATTTTTCTTGATATGTACTGGTCAGTTCATTACCATGATCATGTCGATTAATACCAATGGTAGTTGTCTTTTACATCGCCCTAGGGTAGTATATGTATTCATAACAGTGAATAGGATATCTATGTGATTTTAGATATACCATTTCATTATAGGGTGGATGTAGTGACAGACTAGATTGCTAGTCTCTTTATGAGAGAACATGAAATAGGATTATTTGAATTACATCCTATTTTGGATTATTTTAGGGACATATTCTGTAATGCATTTTCTATATTACCTCTGAGGAGAGGTCAAAAGAAGCACCATTGTCTATTCATCCTTATAGGATGGACCCTACCAAGCTCTAGGAACACATAAAGATCCTATATTATTTAGAATATATGAGTTATATACCACCCATTACTTATTCATGAGGTTCACCGGTCCTTTTTTCTATGAAGGAAGACGTTACTTTTAGGATTTGTGTATACTACAAAAGATGGAATTGGATTATGATCAAGAACCAGTATCCTCTACCCCTAATCTAATAAAACTTTTACTCGATCTAGGGAGATCATTTTTTTCATGAAGATTGATTTAATTTTTTATATCAATAAGTTTGTGTTATACCATCAGACATTCCATATAAAATATTTTGTAATATATATATCTTGTAAGAGTACTTTTTCATGACATTTTTTCTCCTAAACATGACTGCAATTTTCATATCTCTAATTAATTAGATTTTCCCCTCGTATCTGGATTCATTTTTGGTAGTCATCATGTAAGGAATCTTGATGAATTTCCATACTCAAAAACACCTTGTCAAAAATATTGAGATCATATTGAATTCATTTAGAGAGATCCAATTTCATAATAAGATCACTAAATATCACTTCACGATTGATATGTTTCACTTATTTCATCACAACATCTCCAAGGGTGGAGTATCTTTTGACCAATAGAATGCGAGAGTTGTCATTTCTTAAGACCATCCCATGAACCTCTTTGACATATGTAGTTTCTTATGGATGGATGATTAATACAGGTGCTCTATTCATTATTTCTAATATTAGATGCCGCAATCCAACGATTGACCAATAAAGGTGTAAATTTTATGCTTTCTAAATCATACAAGAGGTCCATTAAGGAGATGAATGGAATTTTCACTTCATCATAAATCCTGATTCTAGCAATCTGAACAGAATATATATAAAATGTTCTATTGCATCAGGTATCAATCTAGGTGTTTTCCTTATGTAGGGAGATCATGAATTGATATATGGGTCTTAGAAGTCGAGTCCATATGATTGTAAGTACCCAACCCATGATCTCAAGATAGAAATTGTGGTTCATGCATTGAGATACTGGAGGAATTATTTACTAGAATAGAATTTTTTTTGTGTATGAAGACCAAAAGATACTCAAATAGATTTATAACTAGTTTTATTTATGTGTTTAGAAGTAAAGATGTGCTGAGTACCCATATCCCATTGTTTTTTACCTTATGCACATTCCTAGTAAAAGAAATTTCATTACTGATTCTTTATGTTGAAAGACGTAATCATAGTCAATTCATGAGGGTTATAGTCACTAGAAGTTAATTTCTCTCTTTTTTGAGATTCACTTAAAGGCCTATATGAAACACCTGAATTTTACTCTTATAGTAGTAAAAAAAAAACTATTCTCTTCATGAATACTATAAAATGAGGAATCGTTAATATTTTAAGGTAATTTTTTTACAAGAGAGGGTTTGAGGTGATGACCCAACATATGGTTAGGATATCGATGAGGATGTGATTTAATAGATTAATGGTCATGTATGGGTATCTGCATATATATAATAAGAATTTATGGGGAAGAATCATTCACTTAAATGGGTAGAAAACCCTATGATTATTGAAGATATATCGTGATGTAGATCACTAATATTTTTTTCTAGGGACAAAAAAAGATATATATGGTTTCATTACATAATGATCCACCTATCATTAGGTAATGTAAGAACACCAAGAAACACTAGAAAGTTTATATATATTGGTTATTATAGAGTGGAATTTGGATGAAAACACTATATATATTTTATGATTTTATTACTGAGATCCCCTCGAGGCACTGATGCAATATAGGTGATTGTCAATATGTTGAAAAATCCATAAATTTTTTTACTTATCAAGGCCAACTTTCATTGGATGAGCATAGAATTATATATTTCTGGGAAATCATCTAACATAATTTAGTTCCATGGACTACCATATAAAATTTACATAATGTTTCTATAATTGGTTATAGAAGGATCTTGTTATATTGGAGCTTATAAGTATAGTCATTAAACCATAGACTGATGGGTAATCAGACCAAAAGATTCATATATAATAGGACACACATTGATAATTTGTCCATATTTTTGGATGTCCTTAGGATAAACACATACCGAATGCTGATTTTTTTATCATAATTTATTTCATTGAACGATACATATAGATATATATATGAGGACTTACATGGTAGGTCATTTCGTTCACCCTTGGGATAGTTATAGGTAGTTAAGGTATTACTACTAGGTTCCTTTTGGGTTCATTAAAATATCAGAGCAGGTACAAATTATCAGCAATTTGATGGATACTTCATAGTCTAGGAAGGTATTACACAAATAGTCATAACTATCATATAGAGTTTAAGGTGGGACTTAAGGTATCTATTATGTGTTTCACCCAGGGTGAATCATTAATGTCTCTAGAGATAGATAAATCTATCACCTCATTATATCAAGACATTTGAGATCATATAGGGAGTTAGGTTTGTATCCCAATTTAAAGCTCTTCCCCATAGATACCATCCCATATATGATTTCTTCCATTTATTCCATATTCATCATTATCACGGACTCTTGTATCATATTATTCATCAAAATGTGGTATAGTTTGATATAGATGATTCCTTATAGGACCACCCTATTTCTAATTTATAACTAGAGCATGAAGTTTCTCCAAGGGAAGTATGTTCCCCTAGTGTGGGTGCTATGGAATAATTGAAATGTACAAGATAAGACTTCAGAAAGAGAGGATGACATATGTATGTAGTAGCTAGATATTTTCCTATATGATGATTTACCACCCTCGAAATGAATACTTGGGGGGGTGAGTTATTTTACGGAGGGGACATTGTTAGATCCCGAATTTTCAATGATTTATTAACAATTTAAATTTTTTTAAAAAGGTTTTTTTATAATAGAGGAAAAAAAAATTTGAGGAAGTTTTTGGGAGTGTATAGGTCTTTTTTGGAGTCATGAGATTTGGTTTTTTGGTGAAAAAGAATAAGGTCCATAGTTATGAGTAACCATGTGGATCAACTATGCAGCCTAGAAAGATTAGGAGAATTATTAGCTAAACCATGAATGCGAGGTTTCAATACCAAGTAAGGAGATGTATAGAAACGGAATAGAAGATTGTACAGGTTCCAAATGATTTGACCAAATTGTGGTCATATCCTATAAACATAGTTCCACTTAAGTAGTGGTTCCATATAGTTTCATCACATTGGTTGGAAAACCATGTGGAAAAAATGTGCACCTATTAGAATTGTTTTAACTATATGATTTTTCCTAACCATACATAACACTTTAACCATCCATTTCATCTATTATTTTACATGAATAACCCCACTAGCTTCTTGGAGATCATTCTCCTCCTCCACCTAGTATTTATGCTATGTTCCTTATTAAGACATTGATTCTTCCGCCATAGGATACATTGGATAGATACTGGTATGTACATTACTTCACTTTCTTTTTTGTTTCATTTATATCACCCTCATGGATTCTATTTCAAGGGGAGCTAACAAGCCCTATTTTAATTGAATTTTTATATTTCATTAATATCTTATGATTCTTCTTGAATCAATTGACAACAATGGATGTGTTGGGTACTAATATGCTAAGGCATGTGTTCTAGTAAATTTTCTATAATAAGGAGTAATTTTATATCATTATCTATTATTCCACTCACCAGACCCTCCTCACATTTTTTTAAAACTATAAATTTCACTAATATAAATTATTTCAGTGTTAGAAATCCCCTCACACACTCTTTTCCATAATATAGTATGACTTACTTGACTAGTGATATCTATTGATTTGAGATTATGAAATTACCCTCTACATATTAAATTTGTATTCAAAGAATCCACAACTATGCATTCTTTCATTTATTCCAAAATATAATGTACTGTTTTAATTAAATATAAAGTGAGTGGTAAGGCCGTGTCACATGAGTCCTATATAAAAAATTGTTTATAAATTTATTAAATGATTCGTTAAATTTATTTTAAGCTATCCCTTAGGTTATATTAAAGTATGATTAGTATATTATAGTGAAATGTGATACTTAGGAATGGTGTTTCTTATACTTCTAATACATGGGTTTATCATTATTTATACTCATCATTATCAGTAATGTCGTCCCATATACTTTTGTTATAGGGGAATGAGATACCAATTATTTTTATTACATTAGAATGTAATCAAATATATTTTCCATAATTGGAAATGAAATCCCTCACCAAATCATATAGTCTCGCAAGGCATCCCTTATTTATTATGGTACTCAATAATGGTGTCCCTTATTGATTATGACACTCAGGCATGATGTGTCATGTGACACCTGAAACTCAGGCATGGAGTCCCTTATTGATTATGAATATTGAGCATGGTGTCTCATACGAGTCATAATACTCATGAATGATTTCCCATATATTTTTGACACATGGTCTTAGAATCCTTTATTACTCTATGAGGTACTTATGACTATAAAAGGATGTATGAGTTATCAATCATTACATTACTAGTTTCGTGATCTATATATATGGTTATATAAGTTACAACCTATATAGTACATATATATAAAAATGAATAAATATATATATAGTAACACATGTTGATAGATTTATCATCCGAGGTTGAATAATGTAATATTGGTCTGGTGTCCTTTGGGAAACAGAGCCAGATCATTTACTTGTCTGATTTATGTTGTTATAGAGCACAATGGTAATTATATACACACTGGCTTGGATATACAAGTCACGGTTGGTGGTATCCCACTAACTATATATAAGAAACATTTTGGTTAATGAATAATACCCAAATGGATTTTATGGATGAAGGTAGGGACAAAGTGAAGTATCCATATTTGGATGTTAGATTTATTGTACTAGGATGAAGTATAGGAGAAGTAGACCACACTTATGATCATCATGCTATTATTGATAGTTTTCGATCATTTCATTATTTTTAATATCAACATCTATATTTCATTTGATATACTTCCATGTATTCACTTTTTTCATAGATACATACATGACATCATTTTATATATGATATTGATTCTTCTGCTCCTGGTTTATTATATCTGGAAGGCTTATGCTTCTGCATGTCACTTATTATTACTAATTTTGTAGTTGGTTGTTATTGTATGACATTTGGTTTCAGTCTGATCATAATTATATAGTTTCCCCATTCTACTACAATATATCCTCACTACTATTCGATATCCTCCAACATATGAGGATTCATTCTTGGTGTTAGGTGGTGAACTAGCTCAAGGCGTCGATTTAGTGAGACCCAGGTCAGGATGTTACAATGATCAGGGGTTATTAGTTTATAAGACGTTTATTAAGGTGTATGATATATTTTTATATAGTTTTTTAGTTTCATGGTCACTTTATAAAACATATGGTGTTTATAATCATGGATATAATAAGAACATCCTTTTTAAAGAAGTCTAATTCTTTTAAAAGAATTAATTTTTTTATTGAATAAAAATGTGTATATAAATATACCCAAACCTTAAACATGTTATTTATATCACTTTTATCCATTAAATTAATTAGTAAAACTTGTAATTTTTTGTAGTGATGGAATATAAAACACTTTATTCGTGGAGGTGGTTGTTTTCACATACAAACATGTGACATTTTCATTATATAGTGAATGGGAATTGTAATAACCTGAACAGTTATAAATAAAACTTCCTTTGTGATTTAATTAAATGTATTATTATGTAATATGATTATATAAAACAAGTCCACTTCTCTAGTTTTATATTATCATATCATATTTAAATAACTACTAAGAATCATTACCATTGATAATATTGCGGTTGAACAGTGATCACATGATTTGTGTAAATATAGGGTTTAGGAAAATTCGATTGACATAGAAAAAGGAAGTGATGGACTCAACCAGTAGGATCACACCCAATAAATACAATTTAAAAAACATTATGAGGGAGATGGAAGCGCTTCCCTTTTCCTTTAACCAATCCAAATCTATGACCCATCATCTTAGGCATGATAAAAACCATCTATGTGGGATGTTCTAGTTCAATGAGATCACGACCCGTACCATGTACATCTAACCACCCCATGAAAATCTCCCCATTAAACACCTAAATCTTAGGTTATTTTTCGATGTATTAAATGCACACAGATCAAGAACCAAGAAATATTATTATGTAAATTAGTTTTATAGAATGATGCATATATTTTCATCCCATTATTATTACTTGAAAAATGATGTTATTTTGATATAATAAAATACAGGTACTATTTTTTGGTAATATTCGAATTCAATTATAGAGTTTCTATTTGATGAATTAATGTATTTTTCATGTAAATAATTTTTTAAAAAAATATATTATTAAATAATTATTAATTAATATTAATTACCATATTAATTTTATGAAGTCAAATATAATTTTTATAATGGTTCGAAAACTGTTATTGTCAAAAAACGAAATGTAATTATCAATAAATGTATATTATTATTTTAAAAGTAGAAATACACATTTTTTGATTTTTTTTGATAAACTTTTTATTATTTTTGGAATCAAAATTTATCAATCATCCAAAATTTAATTTTTCATAATTTTTTTACATTCAAATTTTTGAGAGAAAACTGAATACCGTATAAATGTATGTTTTGTATTGTGACATCTTAATTACCTATAAGTGATGAAATAAATTCTATAAAAGGTATCCGAAACAAAATATATGTATTACCATAAAAATAATTCTATTTTATTTTTATTTTTAAAATTATATAAACCCATTATGAATCATCATAAACCCTTAATATATTTGAAAATTTTAAAATCATTTCATTAAGAGTATGACTCACTTTCAAATAAACGTGGTGATTATTTTATTAATTTTGGACATTTTACATATAAAATAATGAAAAAAATACAATTTATAAGAAAACATTGGAAATAATCATGTGAAGGATTGTGGTTTTTTTATTTTATTATATATAGTCAAAAAAATATGTTGGAGAAATAATAAAGATATACGCGCTCATTTCCAATATAAACCAACATAATACAGAATTTATCCTCACAAAAAATACTTTGAGTACATCATTAATCTTACCTACCCTATCTAGAGTCCCCCAAGGTACCCCAAGATCTCAATTAGATCAATCCAAACATGTGGAGTCACAAACTCAAGTAAAGTATCCTCATCTTCTCTTCTTTATTAATGTTTCCTAATAATTGTATGCCTTTTATATTAAATTCTTTATGATGGGATATTTCATTACATGCCTCTATTAAAACCTATTTTATTTCCAAATAATTATTGAAACCTTTATCTATAATCAATATTTTTTATTAATAAATATGTGACATCGTTATGCTGATAAAATTTTACCGTGATTTTTCATGCCAATTTTTTTGTAGTGAATACCATACCCATTTCCTATAAAGGGTGTTCACATCTATATATTTAGAGTTATTTTAATTGTTACTTACATTTATGTATTCCCAAATCCATTAATGAGGAATAAATTATTATATTGAAGGAATCAGTATTTTATGGTATATGTGGAATAGTTATGCATGATAATTAAATTAATGTGACAGGTGCACCCAGAATTATACAGTGATCCAATCCATTGAATAATATTTAGTCTCATGAGATTTAATTATGGGATAGGTTATGAACCTAATTATTTTAGGGGAATTTTTCCATCATGATATTGTGGAAGTTATCCTTGACCCCTGATTATGATGTAGTGTTTTCTGTGGTTTCTACATTTCCCATGATTCCTTTGTGTTATCATGATATATCATTGTTCATTGTTAATTTTTATGATTCTCAAGACATTTATTACCTTCTAATATTTATATTTTCTAAACTTTATTTCCTTATTCATGATATTCCATTTTTATTCTATTATTTTTCTTTATACCTCACCCCATTCCAATGTATGACCCCTGGTTATTCTGTGCAGTTTTAAAAGCCATGTAATATTAAAAGCATGTCAAGGGTGTTTTCAATAATGTTTTTTATCCCATATTCTTATATATTATTCTATGTACCTAATTTTTAAATAAACTATAATTATAAATCATCAAGGTTTTATTAAGAGTAATATTATGTAATAAATAATTTATTATTTTGTAATAAAGAGTGTGGTAGTCATAAAAATAAAGGAGGGTAGATAATTACACATTTTAATATAATCCTAAATATGTCATAAAAAATATATTTAATCATTAAATAAATATTTTATTACAAGAAACTAAAGATGTTGATAAAATATTAAAGTATATCATATATGTATTTGGTATTCTACACATAACATGATCAAAATTACCATTATTTTAGAGAAGGTAAGAGGAAGGTAAATAATGGGTATCTCATTAACATAATAAAACAAAAAAAATTATTAATTTTAATTTTATTATATTTTTATGGGTATGATAAATTATTAGGATTCATAAATTTAAAATAGAAATGAGAAAATTAATTATATGGTTCCACATTATTTTAGTAACTTTTCATTTCTCTATGATGTACGCATTAAAATAGTGGACTTTGATGAGATCAAAAGCCCTAATTTTTTTACGATTTTTTGTGAACTATTTTATCAAGTTAATATATATATATATATAATATGCTCAAATACTGTTAATAAGTGAGTTTTTAAGGTCTCCTCTTATATAAAATACAGGAGACAGTCTTTTAAATACTGTTAATATTAAAATAATATAATGTCTCACTCAAGGCCAAGTGGAACAAAAATGAAAATTTTAAGAATATTGGATAAATTATGGTATAAATACACTAATAAAATAATATTTATCTAAGTTTTAGTTATATTGGAAGCCTTATCCCATTGATTAACACCATCATTAACCAATTTTAACCCTTACTATGGAGAAAAAAGTTTATCATGGTAACATAATTTGAATAGTAAAATTAAAATGGCCATTAATACATAATTTGAATATTTCAATCCCTAATATGGAATACATTTTACCTGATTCAAGTTCTATTGGTGCAAAAATTAATTTTAATCATAGTTCCATCAATTCATAAAATTTTTTTTGAGAAAAATCTATTTAAATAAAACAATTAATTTTAACTTTTTTAAATAAAACATTTCTATTTAGACAATTTCTATGTTAGTACTCCAAATAATTACCTTATAATTTTTGGGATGTCATAAATTTATTTTAGAAATCACTTATTTATCATTATAAATTCATTTTTTTGATATTATTTCATTAAAATTATTAAATCTACCAAAAATTCATAATTATCAAAATATTGTATCCATAAATAATTGTATTTAATTATTTAATATAGAAAACTTTTATTTTTTTGAAATTATTTATTTGGATAATTGTGTTTTATTTAATGGTGCTTTGTATTAATCTATTTTTTATTTTAGTAAATCATTATTCACACTAGTTTAGTTTTGCGTGTATCATAAGTTAACGTACATACTAGTTTCACTTAAGTAAGAATACATTCTAAAATCTCTAGGTTTCACATTCTCCATTATAGAAATTACATCCTTCCAATTTTAATTTGTATATACCAAAATAAAATAATATGGAAATAGGTATAATACCATATATATAAATTTTATCATAATAAGTAAGATTTATATTACTAAAATAAGACATAGTATTTCTTAAATAAATATTTCTAAAACATTCTATAAACCATTATAAAACTAAAACTTCATAATAGATTTCCAATAACATACCATGATGGTTGAGTTTTACGGATTGATAGATTTGTCTTCCTTTTCATGAATAATTCCTTTACAATCAATATATATCATATAAAAAAAATACATATAATATTTCTTAACATTATATAATCATAATTTCATGTTTTCATTATGTGATTTAACCGGTTTCTACCCCTATTTCATATATCATTCCAAGATGATTTTTTCTTTGCCTGAAGGATGTTAATAATATATTAATGAATCATGAGGTCCACAAAAGGGGGAGATGATATTCCTTAAGTCTCTATCCTTTTAGTAAAGCTAAAATAGTTATAACTAGTTAAGTTAATACTCAATATCAATAATAATTTATGTGATGATGTAAACAATAATCTCCAAAACCTTAATAATAACACTAAATATTCAATAAAAATCATTTTAATAATAACTAAATCCTAAATATAATCAAAATGTTCATGAGAATTTGAAACCAAAAAAAGAATTAAATTTATCATATTTTATTCCAAAATCAACATAACTTTAATCTTAAAAATTATTCAATCTTAAGATCCATGAAAAATATTCCTTATAATTTCTAAAAACTAAAAAACATGGAAATATATACTCCTAGAAATATTTTAATAAACCAAAAAATAAAATAAATAACATTGGAAAAGTTTATATAATAACACCAATTATTATTTATACCTTTAACATCTACAAAAAAATATTATTTTTCTAAAATAATCGGTAGACGGAATCACACAACGAACACAAGGGTTATATGTGCCTTAACCATGTATTCTTATAAATGTATCCCATAATATATTCAATCCTTTTAAAATATATTCATATAAGGGTATAAATGCCTTTAAACTTATTATCAAAAATAAATTTATAACAATAAATATATATATATAATTTACTATCCAAAATCTATAAAATCACAAAAGATTATGATATCAAAACCTTATTATAAAAAAATTATGATGCTTGAAGCTGCACTCTTGGATTTAGCACTAAAAGTAGATACATTACCTAATAGCATTAATACCAACTATTTAAACCAAAATATACTCGATCCTATGTAAAATTTAATTAATAAATACCTTGTCACATACAAACTCAAGCTATTTTAAGTTTAGGTATTTAAAGAATTATGAATTTCATTACATTAAAAATCCCATATTTCTAAAATAATTGACATTTTTTTCTATTATACATAGATTATATTATTCAATAAGAATACATATGTGCCTCCAAAAAAATTTCGCCCCGTAATATAATATGTAGAATTATATCCATGTTACACCACTTCATAACTAAGGGAAATGGTATCATTTTTAAGGGTTGATCTCAAAGGATAATATGGGTTAGCTAACAATGAAATCTGTCATTAAATAATCACAACATGATAAATATTATAGTAATAAATAATAATATTTTTTCCCTTAATAAATTTTTAATGAAATATATCTTTGGATAACCTAACTAGGAAAATAATTACTTGGAAATAAATATGACAGTACATAATGATGGAATGTATTATTTAGGACATCTTATTCTTTATAGTCAATGCCTCAGGCTAAGATATTTTAAATAAATAGGTAGGCATACAACAAATAGCTTTACATGTTTTTCTCATGAGACCAACTAACACATTAAGGGGCTATAGAATTTTGGCCCCCACCCATCACTAAATAAGTCCAATGTATTTATAAAATTAATGTAATAAAAAATAGTTCATTGTAACCATTCATTAGTAATCAATAAATATCCACATTGAAATAACAATTATTCAGATTATCAATAATTCCATAGTCAATAAATTGAATAAAATTCCTGGTAAACACCATTTAATTTATAATGAGTTTACATCATATAAAGTAATAGATATATGGTTATTTCATTAATGTAATTGATATATAATACATAAATGTGATTGTAGAAATAATATATGAAATTAAAAAATAATGTCTATAGATTCTTGTAATGAGATAAAAACATAACCCTTATGATCAATGTTAGGTATGAACTACATATAAATTAAAATAAAATAATACTATCAATTCTTCAAAAATGAGAGTAATAATGAATGGTGAAAATTCATTAATATGAAATAATTCATAATTCTATAACATCACACCAAAACTATGCAAAAGAAATAGGTTGGATAAAAACATCCTTAAGATGTTATCATAAAACATCAATATAAACAAGATAGATAGTATCATTAGAATATATACCCAGTGAAGCATATGAAATTATAAAAGAGTTTAACGTAGACAAAAATATATTTTATAAAAAGACCATATACATAATAATTCAGAATGTTGTTATATGAGAAGTTAAAAAGAGTTCAGTCATATGATATCACAAGTTAAATAATTTATAATAAGAATTTGAAATATCTAATGCATATCCCATGGGAGTGTTAAACCAGATGTAAAATTAAGAACACTAGTTATGTAATAAGTAAATATTGATTTAACAATAAATTTACATTTTTCACGATTATTAACCCTTATTTAATCTATTCTAAATCCCACATACACTTGATTGAATCAAGAGAGTGATGTCATTGATATGAATCCACATGGTCTTTACATGACCAACATTTTATCTTGTTGACAAATATATAGATTTTCCCTTTGGATTCCTATAATTTATTCTATTCCACTCTAAATTATAATTAATCTATGAAAATAAAAAGATTTAGGGATATGAAATGTTGATTACGAGATATGAAAATACATTAGTGGTATTAAATGCCTTTGTAAAACTATAAATAAAATATAATTTTATTATAAAAATTTAAAAAATTAAAGTGAATAGATATTACGTAGGAAAACCATAAAAACCAAAGAAAATTAAGATAAATAAAGAAGAAATTACATGATATTAGAAAAATATGATCATGTGAAAAACATTAAATAGAGATTATTTACATATTTTGTAAAAAATGTATAAATATTATAGAAAACATTTAAAATATTCATATTAGAAATTTTAATATATCTCTAATGATAATATAAATTGATCATTATTAATATCTAACGTAAATTAAAAATATTTTGGAAACAAAATCAAGAAAAATTATTTTGAATAAAAAGGATCCCAACCAAAATTTATAAATAATGTGTAATGGCCCAGAACTCTCTGGTACATTCCTTTGTGAAAATTTGGGGCTAGATGTGTTTCAGGAAATCATCTTGACTAGGGGGTGCGTTTGGGTGGACCTTTATTGAAAATTAAGGGGTAATGGCATTTAAACGGGAGGCGCACAGTTTGTCAAACTGTGCAGCCAAACCGTGTGATGTTGGTGTTGGAGGCAGTAGCCTTTGCACGGGAGGCACATTTTTAGGACAAACCGTGCGGCCTAACTGTGCGAGGATTGTTGTCTAGAAAGAATCTAACACACGGTTAGCACACGGTTAGTGCATAGTTTGTTAAACCATGCAGACTAACCGTGTGGGCACTTAAAGTTTGATCATAAAATTTCGCATCTAAACTCTTTAGCCTCTAAATGGTTCGTTTAGGCCCCTATGTGGCCATAAATCGGGATTACCCTTCCTTGGAGGTAGTAGAATCTCTCTCAGGCATTTTGAAGGTGACCATGAGGCTTTTCTTCGCAAATCGAAGCCGGTTTATCAAGGTATGTGATCATTCTTGTTGGGTTCTTAAATCTTCTATATCTACTCATTCTCTTCCCTCAGTTTTTTAAATCTACACCTGTTAGGGGTAGATCTATGCATGTGGATTACGAATATGAAGAGATTTTTTCTTGGTTGTGTTAGGAGAGGATATCTAATGAAGATTCATGGAGAATCGACCCAGTTTCTTGAGCATTCTTCGACCATCGTGGTTTCGTCAAAAACCGTTGAGTTAGGGATTTTACCTTCGTCTCTCTAATTTGGGCATCATGCTGGATAGGTGTCCTCTTGCTTTCACGATACATAGTTTAACCAATTTAAATGAATATAATAACTATCTTAAAGAACTGGGATGGGGGAGTTGTAATGTTTATCAAGGTTTATCCTATTGTTATGTTGTAAATCGAATAGGCTAATGCCTACTAAAATCACGGCTATTGGGGGCCTTTGCTTGTGCAATTAAATGTTTCCCTATCTTTCTAGACCATTTTATGGAAACATTGTGGAATATGGATATTGTTTATTCAAGTATATATGAATGAATAATTGAATATCAAACCCTTGTGTGATCACCCCAGTTGAACAAAATGGAATAATGAACATGTGGGTGTTGGTTTGGTAACGTGGTATGTGAAACGAGGGGGGAGGGGTGAATCCTGGATTATTATGAATAGGATGGGCAGCAGGGAAGCATTAAATGATATTAAATGGGCAATTATGTGGAACGAGCCTTGTTTTGTGATACGGTTGTGGAGATGCGGTTATAGTGGCAGTAGGGCTGCAGTAATGGGTTGTGATATTAAAGGAATGTTGAAATTTGATAAAAGAACTGTGGGGAATGATAATCAATTAAATGCGGGAACAATCAATGGGGATTGATTGATGATAAAAAGGTTGGTTTTGTGTTGCTTTTTTTTTATCTGACTTGATTTGTGGTGTTAGCGTTGTTCTACGAAATGCTTGATCTGGTTTGATAATTTCCCAGTAGTTAAGGAACTAATAAACTAATACTATTGCAACATGAAAACCTAAATGGGGTTGGGTTGGTTTTTTGTATGCATGCTTCGTAGTAGCAGTGTCAAGGCATGTGCTCAATTTCTCTATTTAGAAGCCATAGAATGGGCTGTGTGTTTGGTATACATATATGTATCTGTATCTTTGTGTTTTATCGCACCCCACCAATGTTGAGCACTTAGTTCCGAACACTCCCATTTTCATGGGAGAGGGTGTTTTCCCCTTAGTTACTAGTTCCTTTCTAATGCTTCTTCCATAGGCTATGATGGATTGAGGTGACTTTACACCAAAGACACTTCGGGTAGGTTTCGATTGGTGTGATTTTAGCCCAAGATTCATCGAGTGGGTTTACTGTTCCCATGAATCATCGGGATGAGGCCCAGGTGTGTTCGGGCAGGGATGTGATATGTGGTTTGTGAGGCCCAGGTGTGTGTGGGTGGGATATGTGGTTTGTGAGGACCAGGAGTGTGTGGGCAGGATATGTGGTTTGTGAGGCCCAAGTATGTTCGGGTGGGGACATTATATATGGTTTGTGAGTCCCAGGTGTGTGCGGGTGGGATATGTGGTTTGTGAGGCCCAGATGTGTGTGGGTAGGAAGAGTGTGGTAGCGTTAGGGTGTTCGCCATTAGGAAGAGCATCTAACTAGTGGGGGAAAATTGTGTGTAGTACCCAATACTCTTGTTCTTTATAGTACTACATGTTGTTTTGTGTTTTGGTGAGTGTGGCTGGTGAGGTTGGGTGGATATAATTCCTTGCTAGTTTTTTGTTCTTCTATTGTTCTAACGGGACATTAGGATGTCTCCCCACCTGTGCACGAGAGCTTTAAGTTTCCTTACTGAGTATACTTGTATGCTCAGCCTACGTTTACTTTCAGGTTTCCAGGAGGACTACCAGGGCCGTGCGGGACCCTACTAATTGAGATAGTTGTATTTTTTGCAGTTGTACTCTTCTTTCTTTTGGTATTGCACTTTTATGTTTTCTTGTACTTGTACTTTGTTCCAGAATTGTTTAAACATGCATATGGGATTGGTTTGGGTTTATTTTCATTTACTTGTTCCTTTTCCTTTTGGTATTTGACTCATCCTATTTTCCGATATTAAATATTAATATTTGTAATGCCTCCCATATTTGTGAAAACTCATACCCTTGGTGCTAGTCACCACTCTGGGGCCTACTAGAGGCGGGACTAATGGGTCATTATCTACCATTCACCATTTCCAGCTCAGAAGGGGCATCTTGGGTGGGAGGGGGTCTTGACAGAATGGTATCAGTGGGGATGGTTGAGAGATAGGATGGAGTCTGGAGTTGGGGACATTGAGGATTGCATGGGATGTTAGGGAAATAGTGTTAGGTGATCATGGTGGTGACATAGAACAAGGAAGACCGGCTAGGACACTGGATTTTAGGGCCCCCCATGATCCGATGCAAGTTCTCTGAGCCTACCGAATGACCAAGTGAGACTACATTGATTGCAGGGTAAGGACCCTATGGAAGGTACATGAATCATCATGTTTGTGTTTTACGTGATTTGGGTATTCTGGGAAATAAATTGAAATAATTTGATAAAATGAAACCTTGAGAAAATTCCGTACTACATGGGCTTAGGAAATCTTTGTTTACCGTAAAGCTATGGAACCTAGACATCATCCCCAGATGACTCAGATAGTCGAGGCCCAGTAGATTCAGGCGGTCGAGCAGTTGAGGATTGACCAAGAGGAGGAAGATGATCAGTGGCAGAAGACTCTCCATTCTTTCCATTGACAAAACCTCAAGATGTACAAGGGTAGTACATCAGATATGGAGACGAAGGGATGTCTTCAGGATCTAGGGATAGATTTTACTTTGATCCATGATCCGAGGGTGTACTGGGTTACCCTAGCAGTCAGTCAGGGGATAGGTGCGGTGCGTCAGTGGTGGGAACTCTACCTCGGGGAGAGGTCAGAGGCAGAGGTTCTGTGGGTTATATTTGAGAAGGAGTTCCGAGAGGAATTCCTTTCTTCCATGATCAAGGTAGAGAAGCGGCTGGAGTTACTCTCTCTCTAGAAGGGGAGTATGTCAGTACGAGAATTGGAGATGAAGTTCAAGGGTCTCCTATGCTTTGCTCTAGAATGGTTTCTGGACGAGGAGTCTCGGGCGAGACATTTGGAGGAGGAGCTTCGTGCTTCTCTATAGTATGTTGTCACCCCCTTCACCCTTCCAATGTACTTGGTAGTATAGAAGAAGGAAGAGGATGTAGAGAGGATGCACTCATAGGGAGGTGCACCACGAGAGGAGATCCAACTGGGTTCATCAAAGGGGAACGCAGTCAGCAGTAGATCTCTTGCGATAGGGCCTTCCAGATTCAGGCCAGTATGGAGCAGTCCCCAGCAGTTCTAGTTCAGATCATTGTGTTCCCGTCCCTTTTTCACGAGACCAGGACTGAAGTGTTTCTGTTGTGGAGTTTTCGGGCATATTCAGAGTCGGTGCCTGACCTGAGCTGAGTATGGTGCAGTTGGGCAGGTTCAGTGCCCGCCTCAGCCGCACCAGTTGCCGGTGAGGCCCTTCTAGCAGCAGCAGGACCCTACTCCTTCGAGGGCATACCTTGCAGGAGGAACCCGACCTCAGGGTTCTCCTCAGGGACCTTGACCAGGGAATGGTCGGGGAGGTGGTCAACATTAGAGTGGCAAAGGAGCTGGGTGTGGATAGTTGCACGCATCATAGATGGATGCTCCGGCAGTACCAGAGGTGGTGTGAGGTATGATTTGTTTATTCAGCACTATCGTTTCTGATTTTTTTTGATTTGGGAGCTTCGCACACCTTTGTTTCACCCGGTCTAGCCCATGCTTTGGGTCTAGACGTAGAGAGACTTTTCGTACCCCTGGTGGTGAGTACACCAGTTAGAGGTCAGACCAGTGTATCTTGTGTTTGTCGAGGATGTGGGATGACATTGGGACCGCATCGATCTAGTGGGGATCTACTTTTGCTAGAGATGCAGCCATACGGTCTCATCCTGGGCATCGACTAGTTGTTTTCTGTTAGTGCCATTATCAACATCTTTTGAAGCAGAGTCATGTTCTCCGACGTGGATGTGCAGCATGTATCTTTTGTTGGCGAGAGGAGCTATCAGGTGGGAAGACAGCATGTGAAGCCTCCCCTTTCCCTATTAGGCGGGTTATTAGTGGGTTCATATGGTAAAAAGATGATGGATGTTCTAGATGTTGTTGGGGAGTTTTTCGATGTTTTTCCTAAAGATTTTGTGACTCTACCCCCCCCCCCCCCCCGAAGTGATGTTGAGTTTGGGATAGACATATAGCTTGGTGCCCGTATGATTTATATGGCCCCTTATCGGATGGAACCTTCGGAGTTGCGGGAGTTGCGGATTCAGATTGACGATCTGATAGAGAAGGGTTTTTTCAACCCAGCGTGTCGCCATGGGGTGCTCCAGTTTTGTTTGTGAAGAAGGAAGATGGTGGTCTTAGTCGATACATAGACTACTGAATGTTGAATCAGGTAATGGTCAAGAACAGTTATCCCCATCCAAGGATATATGATCTCTTCAACCAACTAAGGGGAGCAGGTTGGTTTTCTAAGATTGATCTACAATCTTGTTATCATCAGCTGAGGGTAAAGGACAATGACATCTTGAAGATAGCTTTCAAGTGCAGGTATGGTCACTTCATGTTCGTTGTGATGCAGTTTGGAGTTACGAATTCCCCAGCTGTGTTCATGGGACTTATGAACATTGTCTTCCAAGAGTTTCTAGACTGATTCTTCGTTGTGTTTAACGATGACATCCTGATCTACTCAAGATCAGAGGAGGAGCACGTTGATCATCTCAGGACAGTCTTGGAAGTCCTTCGACACCACCAACTTTATGGTAAATTTTTTATGTGTAAGTTCTTAACACAATAATACACTTACTTGGGCACATGGTGTCTCAGCATGGAGTGTCATTGGACCTGTCGATGGTGGAGGTAGTTGTTTCTTGGGTGGCACCCAAGAGCATGGTAGAAGTTCATAGTTTTCTGGGGTTGGCAGGTTATTATCGAAGGTTATTTTCAGACTTCTCTCGATTTTCTGCTCCATTTAGAGCTTTGACTTGGAAGGACCAGGTCTTCCTATGGAGCGACCAGTGCCAGAAAGCTTTTGAATACCTGAAGGAGAAGTTGGTCAGTGCTCCAGTACTCAGATTTCTAGAGGAAGGGTAGTTGTATGAGGTGTTTTGTGATGCTTCTGGACTTGGATTGGGGTGTGTACTGATGCAGAAGAAGGGTGTGATCTGTTGTGGGTCTAGGCAGTTCCACCCTCACAAGCATAACTATTCTACCCATGACCAAGAGCATGCAGCAGTAGTGTTCGCACTGAAGATGTGGTGACATTACCTCTTTGTGGAGTGATTTTTTGTCTTCTCAAATCACAAGATCTTACGTTATATATTCTCCCAGTGTGACCTGATCTTACGACAATAGAGTTTGGTTAAGTTTATCCATGACAATGACGTCAAGATCTCGTAAACTGATGGTAAGGGAAATGTTGTGGCTGATGCCCTCAGCAGGAAGTCGCATGAGGAAGTGGTCAAGAATCCGCTGATGCTTGGAAAGTGATGGGAGAGTTGGCTACCTTGCACTTGGATGCAAGGGTAGATGGTGTTATATGCTATTTGTTTCAGATGATGGTGCAGTCCTCCTTATTGCAGCAGGAGGAAGAGTCTGAGTGGGGAGACTCTGAGGCGGAAGTAATGCGGGATCGTATCAATCAGGGAAATGCTCTAGAAGGATGGTCAAAGGATAGCCGACATCAGATGCTTTTTCATGGAAGGTTGTTTGTTCTGGAGGTGATGTGCGAGGGAGTTATCCATTATTTTCAAAGCTCAGTCTTGGCGGTACATCTGGGAGTTTAAAAAATGTATCGAGGACTAAGGGAACAGTTTTGGTGGCCCTGGGTGAAACGGGCAGTGGCAGAGTTTGTCTCTAGGTGCCTAGTGTGTCAGTAAGTAAAGGCTGGACACCATGTCCCTAGAGGTTTTTTTCATCCTTTAGATGTACCCGAGTGGAAGTGGGATGACATATCAATGTAATTTTTCACAGGACTACCCAGAGCTCAGGGTGGTTATGATGCTATCTTGGTAGTGGTGGATCGATTGACAAAATCTGCTCACTTCTTAATAATTAAGGAGTCGGGGCCGGTGAGTACCTTAGCACAGAGGTATGTAGACGAGGTGGTGTGTTTTCATAGAGTTCCGAAGACTATCATCTCAGATCGGGATAATCCGTTTACCCCATGAGCCTAGAGGGGGTTATAGAATGCTTTTGGCACCCATTTATGCCTTAGCACTGCTTTCCACCCCTAGACCGATGGGCAGTTAGAGCGGACTATCATGACGTTGGAGGACATGCTGCGAGCATGCGTTCTAGATTTCAGAGGATCATGGGTGCGACACTTGAATTTAGTAGAGTTTTCCTACTACAACAGATTCCACTCTACTATTGGCATGGCACTGTTTGAGTCTTTGTATGGAAGGCCATGTAGTTCTCCCATTTGTTGGGTAGAGGTTGGTGAGACAGGTGCTCTTCGGCCAGAGGTAGTACAGAGCACCATAGAGAAAGTCCAGATTGTACGTGAAAGGATGAAAGCGGCTCAGGACTGACAGATGTCTTATGTTGATCATCATAGGAGGTACTTGGAGTTCGAGGTGGGAGATCATGTGTTACTAAAGGTTTCCCCACGACGGGGGCATCAGAGGTTTGGGAAGGGGAGTAAGATCTCCCCTAGGTTCATCGGACCTTTCGAGGTGCTGAGGCGAGTCGGCGAGGTGGCATATCAGCTGGCCCTACCACCTCAGTTGGAGAAGGTTCATGATGTCCTCCACATCTCCCAGCTTTGTAGGTAATTACACAAGGACTCTCATGTTATCTACTAGGGAGAGTTAGATATGGGATACGATGTGACCTTCGAGGAACGACCAGTCATAATCGAGGATCGTGAAGATAAGGGGCTCTGTGGATGAACCATCGCCTTGGTTCATGTGTTGTGGAGGCATGGCGGCCTCGAGGAGAGCACTAGGGAGCGAGAGGCTCAGATGCACTCTCAATACCCGGATTTGTTTTGAATGGTGTTTTTCATTGTTCTTCTGAGATTTTTTTTATGTTATACTCTGTACCTTTGATATATGGAATTCTTGGATTGTCAGTTGTGAGACATTTTGTTTCCTTGTTCTCTAGAAGTGTATAAAATGTCCGGATGTGTGGGGAAAGGGAAGATCCTTTTCCTCAACTGAGACACATTAATTCGGATGCGATTGAACCCGTGCGGGGGAGTCAGTGTCACCTAAATAAGATAATGTCTCGACATGGGAGAAGGAATTCCCCAAGCCATGTTTTCGGGTACTGTGTTGGTTGTACATTGTTGGGGGCAGTGTAAGTTGGAAAAATATTAACATATGGAAGTGGGAAGACCCAATTCTTAATCGAGATGAAATAATGAGGATGCGATTAAACATGTGTAGGAGAGTCAGTGCCGCCTAAAGCGGATAATATCTCAAAATATGAGAATTAATTCCTAACACATATGATTAGTGTTGTTGGTTGGATTCCTCTTATGACAAGATCCCTGAGAGGTATCTTGTGGGGTGGTTGTTTGGACCTTTCCCCTTTTTATGGGTTGGATTTTAATTCTTGAGGATGAGAATGTTTTGAGAGGTATCTGATGTAATGGCCCAGACCTCTCTGGTCCATTCCTTTTTGAAAATGTGGGGCTAGAGGAGTTTCTAGAAATCACGTTGACTTGGGGGTGTGTTTGGGTGGACCTTTAAGGAAAACTAAAGGGGTAGTGGGATTCGCACGGGAGGCGCACAGTTTGTCAAACCGTGCGGCCAAACCGTGCGAGGTTGGTATTGGAGGATGTATCCTTCACACGGGAGGTGCACGATTAGGAAAAACTATGGGACCTAACTGTGCAAGGACTGTTGTCGAGATAGAAGCTAACCCAAGGTTACCGTAGTGTTTTTTAAACTGTGCGGACTAACCATACAGGCACTTAAAGTTAGATCCCAAAATTTCGGATCTGAACTCTTTTGCCTCTAAATGGTTATTTTAAGCCCCCAAGCAGCCATAACTCGGGATTACCCTTCCTTAGTGGTAGAAAAACCTCTCCCAAGAATTTTGGAGGCGACCTGGAGGATTTTCTTCCCAAATCAAAGTTGGATTCTCAAGGTATGTGATAATTCTTGTTGGGTTCTTAGATCTTCTTAGATCTAATCCTTCTCATCCCCCGATTTCTTAAATCTACACCCGTTATGGGTAGATCTATGTGTGAAGATGTCGAATACAAAGAGCTTTGGTCTTGGTTGTATTAGGAGAGGATATTTAAAGAAGATTCGTGGAGAATTGACCCGGTTTCATGAGCGTTCTCCGACCATTGTGGTTTCGTCAAAAATCATTGTGGTAGGGATTTTACCTTCATCTCTCTAATTTGTGCATCATGCGGGCTGGGTGCCCTCTTGCTTTCATGAGACATAGTTGAACCAGTTTAAATGAAGATAATAACTAGATTAAAGAATGGGGATGGGGAAGTTGTTATGTTTATCATTGTTTATCCTATTGTTATGTTGTGAATTGAATAGGCTTGTGCCTAATGAAAATCGCGGTCGTTGGGGGCCTTTTCTTGCTCAATTAAATGTTTCCCTATCTTTCTGGACCGTTTTACGGAATCTTTGTGGAATATAGAAATTGGTTAATCATGTAATGTGGGATGATTAAATGAATATCCAGAACCTCTGTGTGATCACCCCTGTTGAACAAAATGGAATAATGAACACGTGGGTGTTGGTTTGGATACGTGGTCTATGAAAGAGGGGTGAATCCTGGGTTTTTAGGAATAGTATGGGTAGCGGGGCTACAATAAATGATATTAAAGGGGAAATAATGTGGCACGCGCCTTGTTTTGGGATACAGTTGTTGAGATGTGGTTATAGTGGCAGCGGGGCTGCAGTAATGGGTTGTGATATTAAAGAAAAGTGGAAAGTTGATAAATGAACTATGGGGAACGATACTGAATTAAATGAGGGAACAATCTATGGGGATTGATTGATGATAAAAATGTTGGTTTTTTTGTTGCTTGTGTTCTATCTAACATGATTTGTGGTTGGTGGGGTTGTTCTACGAAACACTTGATCTGGTTTGATAATTACCCAGTAGTTATGGAACTAATAAAATAATACTGTTGAAACATGAAAACCTTAATGGGGTTGGGTTTTTTTTGTTGTATGCATGTGTCTTAGTAGGAGTGTCGAGGCACGTGCTCAGTTTCTCTGTTTAGAAGCCATATGTTGGGTTGTGTGTTTGGTATACTTATATGTATCTGTATCTTTGTGTTTTGTTGCACCCCACCCATGTTGAGCACTTAGTGTCGAACACTCCCATTTCATGGGAGAGGGTGTTTTACCCTTAGTTACTAGATCTTTCCTGCTCTTTCTCCCATAGGCTGTGATGGCTTGAGGCGACCTTACACCCAAGACTCTTCAGGTAGGTTTCGATTGGTGAGATTTTAGCCCAAGACTCTTCGGCCAGGTTTACTGTTCCCAAGAATCTTCGGGATGAGGCCCAGGTGTGTTCAGGCGGTGATGTGATATGTGGTTTGTCAGGCCCAAGTCTGTGCGGGAGGGATATGTGGTTTGTGAGGCCCAGGTGTGTGTGGGCAGGATATGTGGTTTGTGAGGCCCATGTTTTTGCGAGAAGGAAGAGTGTGGTAGCATTAGGATGATCGCCTTTAGGAAGAGTAGCTAACTAGTGGGGGGAAATGGTGTGGGGTACCCAATACGCATGTTCTTATATAATACTACATGTTGTTTTGTGTTTTAGTGAGCGTGGCTGGTGAAGTTGGGTGGATAGAATTCATTGCTAGGTTTTGTTTCTTCTGTTGTTCTCACGATACATTAGGATTTATCCTCACCTTTGTACGAGAGATTTAGGTTTCCTTACTGAGTATACTTATATACTCACCCTACATTTACTTTTAGGTTTCCAGGAGGACTACCAGGTCCTTGCGGGACCCTACTAGTCCGGGCAGTTGGATTTTTTTTCAGTTGTTGTACTCTTGTTTCTTTTGGTGTCGCACTTTTGAGTTTTCTTTTACTTTTACATTATTCCAAAATTGTTTAAACATGCATATGGGATTGGTTTGGGTTTATTTTCATTTACTTGTTCATTTTCCTTTTGGTATTTGACTCATCATATTTCCCAATCTTAAATAATAAAAACGTTAATGCCTCCCATATTTGTGAAAACTCATACCCTTGGTGCTAGTCATCACTCCGGGGCCTACTGGAGGCGGGACTCAGGGGTCATTATCTCCCTTTCACTATTTCCTACTCAAAAGGGGCATCTTTGGTGGGAGAGGGTCATGACATAATGCCCGCTATTTATATAGAAATTTTTTTGGCGGTGTTGAGTTCTAAAGATAGAAAAATTGGAATGATTACATGAGGACCCCAAATATTACAATATATTTAAAAAATTGATGGGACTTATAAGAGTAAAGAATTCCTGAATGGAAATTTAAAAAAATCTAATAGAAGTTTGATTGTAAAATAAACCATAACTTCTTCTACAACACTTAAAGTAAAACCCCTTGAAAGAGACAAATTGTTATTGAAAATTAGTTACCATGATTTAAGGGTAGATAGAGATATATTATTTAAAATATTTATAAAACAACACTTATAATGGATTTTTTTTTAATTAAAAATAAATCTCAAAGGAGAAAGTTTGAGATGAGAAACCTATACCTTCAATCTCTGCTTTCATTGACATATATTGACTTCCTATATAGTAAAATATTATTCATTAATAATTTGTTTCATAACCATGTAAATTTTTATTACCTTTTATAACAAACATACATGCTATTTACGTTTCCTACTAAAACAATTGTATTATCCAATGCTAGATAAATGTTCTTTTATAACCCCCCTCTACCAATGCTAGAAAAGGCACTATAAAAATGGATATATATTAGGGATTTTTTTTCAATTTTATAGAGGGCATTTAATAGTTCTATGAAATCATTATTAAAGAGTGTCGTTTATCACGGCTTATACAAAAGTGATAATAAAGGCCCCCTTTTACCATCATTGGTAAAAAAATGCTCATAAAATGGGATTTTATGAGTTCTTATCAAAATATCCTTGATATTTGGGGATATTTTTCAGTTCTCATTTAGAAGACCTGATAAGGCACCCCCCCCCCCTTATTAGTGTTTTTTTCTAATACTGATAAATGGCGTATTTTTTAAAATAATATTTCATTAATAATAATATATTAATATATAAATATAATATATGTTTTTTATTATGTTTTAGATAAGTCAAAATAGGACTTTACACATAATATATAAGATATTTAGTGAAAATAATTTCTAAAATAAGTAAAAAGATATGCTTAGTTGTCATCATATAATTATTAATGACTAATAGTCATTTTATAATAGTTCAACGATAAAAAACAAAAAATTAATAAAATATCTAAAATATGTTGAAATCATAATTTGAAATTCAAAAAACCATATATTTTGATTCAGGTGTCCATTTGGGCTCTACCACATATCAAATCTATGCTTGAAATGATATATATTCCATGCTGAAAAGATAGGTATCAATCACTACTTTTTTAGGCCAAAATGATTAAAAGTCATATAAAACTGTGTTTTAGTATGGGTTCTTAATAGTTTAATAATGTATTTATTTTTAGCCTTGTTTATGAGGTTATTCAATGAATGTTTCAGTGGGAACTGAATTTATTCCCTGGGATTCCATTCATAATCATATTATAACTTTTGATATTTTATAATTTTTTACAATGTAATGTTATTTATAATAAAATAAATAAAAATGTATTCATATTTTTTATATACTCACACATAAAAAATTAATAGTACAAATAGATAATTACATTTATTTACATATAAAATATAGTTCTCAATATATAAAACTTATGTAAACAAAAAGTGTTCTCTATTTTATTTTAAATGAAAATGTTTTATTATTTATATACTAATATAATTACAATGTCTATATATATGTTTATATATGTGTGTGTGTGTGTTTGTGTGTGTGTGTTTATTAACATATATATATATATATATCTATATATTATAATATATGTATATAAGTTTTAATATATAATATATGTAAAAAAATATAAAAATATAAAAATATATTTATAGATGCACAGACACACACACACACACATATATATATATATATAAATGACATATATATGTTTGTATGTATTTATAAACACACGCATAAACACACATATACAAATAACATATTTTATATGTGTATTTAAAAATTAATATTTATTAATATATAAAATATATATACATATATATATACATATATTGAAAAATTAAAGAAGAATTATATAAATATATAGATATATAATAGAATTTAAAACAAAACAATATGGGTAGTGGAAAATGGGATGGTGTGTAAGCTCGAGATCGCAGGTTCGAAAGTCGATAGAAAAGGGGACGCATATGGAGGGTTTGACTATCTAAAGTAGTGATAAAGTGGTGGGGGAAGCATTGATAATGGGGGATTAACATAAAAAAGTTGTGTCATAAATATTTACTTTTTAGCACTGTTTAATAGGGAATTTATCAATACTTTTTACAAGAAATGTTAATGCTAACCCTTTTACATCACTTAAATTATCTATGCTTTTATAGTGTAGATAAATCCACTTTACTAGAACTATTAAAGTCATGATTTTTAGTAGTGTCTACAAAGTAATTAACTATTTTTAGTTAATATTGATTATCAATTTTTAGTAGATAAATTTTTATTCCTTTATTTTGATTTAATTCTTTTTGTAATTATTTTATATTAATGAGTTAAAGATATAAATAATATTTATAAATGTATATTATATTTTTTATATAAATATAGAGATACATGGTCACTCCATTGATCCTATGGTTATCAGTAAAATATAAATACTAAATTCCCTATCTACATATAAATTTCAATTCCATAAAAACAATTGATTTAATTATTGGAAAAAAATATTAATATAAAAATGTGAATTATTATTCATGTTATATATATCAAAATTCATCATTAAATTCATCAGTATAAACTTCAATTATCTGTGGTGATAGAAGATAAAAAATCACAGTTCATGGAGGTGGTAGTTTGTACATACACACGGGCGATGTTTTAAATTTCTAAAATATACGATGGAAATAAGGTTGAAAATGGTATATATTTTCATAAAATTAATTATTTCATAAATATCAAATTTATTCATCAAATATAACTTTTATAACTTTCTTTGTAATATGCAGATGAAAATATAAATCATGTCATCCATAAATACCAGTGTCTGTATGTAACATCATTGATATTATCTTCATATTAGAAAAGGTATGTGGAATGAGGATAATAGGTATCCGATTAAATTTATATAATTTTAGTTCATTAATTATTCTGATGTTTTCATATTTTAATCACTAGGATATAAAAGTAGTAGGTATAAGTTGAAAATATAAATTAGAAAGGTGGTAAATATTTTCCACCTTACTACTTGAGAGAACTCCCTTTCCAAGAGGTTTAGTCTTTCAAATAGAGGCCATTTGATGGTACTATAAGTTATGGATGTGTATAAGAGTTATTTGGAAGTTTGTTTGTATTTTTTTTGTTCAACAATGTTTCTAAACGAGTATAAATAAGTGAGGGTGATAAGGTAACTTATTAAAATTTATAGGGGAGTAACTTTTCTAAATAATATTAAATTTAAAATTATATGAGTGAATATTTATTATAGTCATGTGGATCAAAGTAAAAAAAATTAAAAAAATACAATAATTTAGGGTGGAAATCAACTGAAACAAATAAATTTAGAGGCGTTTTAGTGATATTTTAACCTTTTTCCCATTTGTTTTACCCCTAATTTATACCCTGACAACCATTACTATGGTGAAAAAATTTTCCATAAAAACTTAATTTTATCAAAATAAAGTAAAATTTACATTATTAGATAATTTGAATATGAATATTAAAAATATAGACTCAATTTTTAACTATTCAAATTATATAGGTGAGGAAATTTAATTTTATTCATAGAGCACATAACGTGTAAAAACTATTTCTTGAAAAAATAAATCATTAATAATAGAAATGATGTTTTTCTAATTTCATATCTATTAATAACAATTATAGTTTTTTCTTATTAGTTGGTGATGAAGGCCATATTTATTAAGAAATTAATAAACTATTTTTTTGTATGTATAGGGATCCCATTACATTACCCAAATGTTGAAGGCCTAGTGAACAATGAACATGGCCTGAAGGCCCCATGAAGCATCATGCTTGCATCATCCAGCCTGTGTCATCAGGCCTATGTCATACCTGTGTCCCCACCTATAGTAATAAAAATAATTATATGAATGGTAATTTATTTAAATTAATTTATTATCAATAAATTTCATTTAAATCATTAATCATTAGTGAATAATTTAATTTATTAGGATACAAATATGTTCCACACATAAAAAGTACTCTAAAAAAACAATGTTTTCTATCAAATGGTTTTATATTCATTTATAACCAAATGAGGATAAATTTATGAATTACTACTCCAATGTTTAAATTTATAAATAATGATTTTCAATAAATTAAATTATCAAAATAAGATAAATTTTTATTTTAAATATAATATATAATCAAAACATTTCCATTAAGAAAATAATTATATTAGTACCCTTTATAATCACTATTAAATTTATCATTTTTTTAAATTTATTTTATTAATAACTTCCAAAATTTAATAAAATAATTTAATTGGAATAATTTCTTCAATGTTAATGAATTTATTAAAAATATAAAAAATCATCAAACAAAATTCTCTTTAATTAATGGTATATTCCTCTAAAAAACAAAACACTTTTAATTTTACAAAAAAAAAGAATTATGTTTCGTTTAAATTTCATATATTGAAAATAATTTCACAATTAAATTTAGTGTTGTGGGTGTTATAACCTATTGAAAAATAAAATTATTTAATGAAAAATATATACATGAATCTCAAAGTTTGACATAATAGGTTTCATAAAGCCACATTCAGCATGAGGAAAAAACCAATCAGTTTAATCCAACCAAAAATTAAAATTAAATGATTAGGGATATTATATCATCTAACTATTCCATAGATATTAATTTCATCCCTTCAAATTGGGAATTACCTTGATATTAACTAAATTGAGTTTTTCAATATTAATAAAATTCATTAAAAAATATTTATAAACAGGGGAACACATTATTTCAAAATAAAAGGTAATCAACAAATAAAAGTAGGGAAGTAGGGGTTTTACCCAATTTGTAAAGACTCCTTATAATCCTACATGAAACATATGTTTTGAATCAAGAAGGAAAAAAATATTCACAGGTACTTGATAAGTACTATATCACTTTTTTACTATATGTACATTAATAGGTACTATAGTAGGGTAAAGTAAAATATGTGTTATAACCAAATAGGGTTTTGAGGAAATGTATTATTAGTCCAAGGAAATGGGCATTTGTTACATAAATATTGGATTTATTGGATATACCAAAAAAGTCTTAACATGATAAATTATAGAAGTAGAAGGCATGAAGTGAATCTAATTGAACATAAGACAGTGGAGGGACTACAAATACACACCAATATTATTATTAATCATAAATACTTTCATGGGGAATATAAATTTAGACCATATAGTTTTCTTGTGTGATATGATTATAAATTGAAGAAGTAATGAGAAGGGGTTTTTGTTGGTGTATTCTGGTCAAATGTGTAATATAATTTGTGACTCTAGGCCACCAGGTCATGTATTATGGGATTACATGTTATGTATGGATTTCCTCTCAACCCAATTAAAAACCGCCCTTGTTTGAAAATAAAAAACATGGAATTAGTACGTCAAAAAGGTAACTTAGATATAATAAGACATCCAAAAGGCCCTAAAAATCAATGGATACCACAAATAGGCTGTTATTTTGTTACTCAAATTCATCTTTATGTTTCTTTCATAAACAAATCCCAACTATTAATGTTATTTTTTAAATCACTATACTATATAAAAAAAATAATGACAGTCTTCCATCTAGTATCATTTTTTGGTATATTAAAAGAAAATTTTATCACTGAACTCATGAAAAATATAATTCTCCCAAATATGTATAGTATTCCCACACAAATACAAGACATAAAAAATATTCAAAAAAATGACAATCTTCCACCAAGTAAGTCTGAAATCGTTTTTTATCACTAGTTTTCAACTTCTTTTACTGACACTATCACATGCCTTATATTACTCTTTTCCCTCTTATTAATAATTCATGTGATTATTTATTCTTTTATATTCCTCTTGAAATAAATTTTTATGTTGTTTTTTTTATAGAATATATAAATCCATTCATGAAAGACCCTATTATATTTATCATTATTGTTATAAACACTTCTCCATTAAATTTTAATTTCGAATTCTAAATTGAATAAATAAATTCCTATTAATAATCCATAAAATTTTCTTATTCACCCCACTTATATTTTTTTATTATGTTTAATTCATTGGACATATCCATATGGAGATGAGAATGACTCATAGTGCTGAAAAATTCATCAAGATGTTGTCAACATGCTATCCTAAATAGAAACATTTTACTTATTCCTTCACAATGAAACTAACTTATTACTAGAATAAACCTGATTTCGAACTAAAAACAACATGATATTTTTTTCTCATTGTTAACAATTGTAACCCATGGAATTTATTATTTTCATATCAACTATATAATCATAGTGAAATAATAATTTTCAGAATATTAACTATTTTTCATTAATAAATTGAATCATGATTAATCATTATGATTTATTACAAATATACCATATTTTGATTCATCCAATTTAATTCTCCAAATTATTTATGAATTTTATAAATTACATAATCAAAAATAGTTTCAATGAAATTTTTTAACTCCTTATAAACTCTTGTCAAAATAACAATTTTATCTATTTTAGTGAATTAGAAAATGAATCATATAAAATAAGTCCATTATAAATTTTAATGAAGGAATTTTTTCATAAGATTGAATTATTATTACATTATTTTCAATTTCATTTCATAGAATAATTTTTCTTTCAAATGCACTTTGAAAAGAGAAAATGACTATTACAAAATTTAGTAAATCTGTTAATTTGAATGGATATTGATTGTAATTGTATTTTTAAGAGTAAAAAAATCTTCAAACATTTTCCATAACAGTAATTGAATTCAAAAATGACTCTTATAAACTTCATAATAATGTTTCATAATGAAAATGAATTATATTTAACATTAAAATGGATCTTATGAAACCTTAATATATATTATGGAAATTCCAAATAAATATTATAGAATATCAATGAGTATTATGAAATTATAATCAATGTTACCCTAAAAAGGGTGTATTTTACTATAAAATTTTAGTAAACCAATGACTCTTATGGAAATCTCCATGACCCTGTGGAATATTGATGACTCCTATATAGAAAATTTTGTTTTATCCATTTAAAAATTGTTTGTAACCTGATTTAAAGAATGTAATTCTCCCCGATCATTAATAAATAATTTATATTATTATTCCTATTGGACTTCCAGAATTTTAAAAATTGTACACTATATAGCTGAAATAACTCTTATGAAGAAATGATTTAGAAATTTTTTCATATTCGATTTATGAAAATTCCAAAAAAATAATTAAATAATTTAAATTAATTAAAATCCATTGTAAAAACATCAATAGTTATAAAAGTCATTTACCATATATAATAGATATCAATTTATGTGATCTTGAATATGATTTATGTATTGAAAACAAAATATAACAATTTGAATTTATCCATTTCTTTTTTGTTACAAAATTATTCTTATCTAATAATAAACCACAATGATATAGGCTTCTTCTTCAATAAACTATAATAAAATATCTAATTGCGTCTCACAATTCAAAAAAATAAATAAAAAATCCAAAAAATACTCTATAGATTAATAGGATTCCTATTTTTAGAAATTTATTTGGGTTACACATAGTAGGGATATCCTAACAGGATTTAATTTCTATTGGAATAGAGTATGGATTATCTCTATGATAGACCTTCTTTGTTGTTATCCACTCAACCATCTAGGTTCCATATTTTATACTATTATCATGATGTTGAACCGAAATAAATAATTTGTTAAATAAATTCCAATGTGGCCTCATTACTTTGTAAAATATGGTTATTGGTGCACAAATGGATATAATGAGTTAAAAAGTGAACTTAATTTTAGAATGGTAAAATTTAATAAAATTTCTTATAAATGATTAAATGAAATGATAACCATGTAATAAAAGATTAACTTTTTGATATAGTTGAATCATCTTCATATAACTTTACAATGATATAAATATTTATGGAATAATATGATTCATATTAGAAACATCCTAGAATCCTATAGATACATAAGATTCATTCTTAAGAAAAATTATATGTGTTAGAGAAAACCTTCAAGAGTAACAAATTATTGAATTTTTTCAATAGGTGAATCTAGATGCTTCTCATAAGTATAGAATGATTTAATGATTGTTTCAAATCGATTATATTAAATATTACTAATGAAGGATTGTTTTTGTTATGGAATTAATTCTATCAGATATTTTTTTTAATGATGAATGAGTTTGATAAATATTTTCGATATTTTCTGAAATTTTCGAGGAAATATGAACTATGAATTTTTTATAGGGTATTGTATTTTTTTGATAGCACAATTAGGTAAATTATAAATATAAAAAAAATTAGAATTTAGTTATATAGTTCAATAATTTTTCTTTAAAATATCAAGTCAATGGAATTGAAACATAATAGTAATTTCAGGAAGGAAGTAAATTAATTCAATATAATGGAATCTTTTAAGAGAAATAAAATAATTTTCATTACTCAAAGGAGAATCCATTTTAATTATTAGTGTTATAGAAATCAATTAATTGATGTAAAAGTTTTATAAATATATAGAAATATAAAATTGGGGACTGAATTGAAAGAGACAATAGTTTTCATTTGATTCATAACGGATATTATTGTAAAATTATAGAGTGAATGAAATGGGAAAATATTTCCATATTTCAAAAAAATTAAATTATTTATATATTAATTTTATTTATCATATATAATAAAATAAGTTCTTTCTAAACAAGAATTTTTTTTTGAACAATACAAGATGTTTTTTAAATACACATGGATTAGGATTCATTATATTGTACAACATAACTGATAAGAAGATATGGAAGGAAATGATTCATCCAATGTAAATTAACTATCCATATGTTACATAAAATATGAGGAATTTAATCCAACAATCAGGGGAATATTTTAAAAAGTAATCCTTTTTAGAGTAATGATCCAAATATATAGAATACAATATATTATATGATGTTCAGCAGGATTTTTATAATATTCCACTTAAGGAAATACGTATTATTTAACAACATAAAATAGTTTGTGTATCTCATCACAATGTTTTGAAATAATTATAGTTTTTTAGAGTCAATTTTTAGTATTCTTGAATTTTAATAATTTCAATTATTAACCAATAATGATGTATAATTGTCAAAATAATGCGACTTTTTCATAATGTCATAAAAGATTAGTTTATATTGGAAAAATATAAATGTAAAATGTTAGATTATTTAAAAAATGATTAAAGGTGTTTTTTATGGAAATGTTACTAATAATTATGATGATTATGAACTTATAAAGGGTTCTAATTAGGCAACACATGTTATTAACTTCATTGCATTTGATGGTGTGGGGTTAAGAAGATTTAATAATATATTAAAGGAGTTGAAAACAGTGAATATGTTTCCTAAGACTCACCACTATTAAAACAATATTACCTCTTATATTTTACTTACTGAAGAGTTTTGTGAGAGGGTTTTATCATGTATTCACATAGTGATATGGAAGGAACTGTTTATATTTGTAATGATATTAATAAAACCTATAAAGTTCAGTAAAAATAAGGCTGATCTGGAAGTCTATCATATGTGATATGATTAAATAATATTTTATATATAGTATTTTCAAGAATTCATAATGAATTTTAAGAATATAAATTTTATCATTTTATACATAACTAAATTTAAAATTTTGTTTTTTCAAATTGGTTATATATATATATATATTTATCATTAAGTGAAATGAAAATTTTAATATCAATGTATAACATTAATTTATCCCTAATTGATGTTCATCATATAGTATTATATTTTATAATGAAATATTAAGTTTAGAGTGAGAATTATATTTTTTATTAGGATAAGAAATACTTTAATGAGTCATAAAATTAGTTTTTTACACTAAATGACCCAGGAAGTATACTACATAGCCTTTCAGACACAATGGCTTTAGTATTTGTGGTGTTCCAAGTTCATACATTGATTTACCCAAAGATTATATTTGATAGATATCTAGCATGAAAACCTTCACAGATTGATAACTTTCTTATGTATAACATGAGGATTATCTAATTAGATTATGGTTGGTTATTTTTGTAATCATTTCATTAGTTATAGTTTTATAAATATTGGATTTTCCCTCTAATATAAATATTGTAACATTTTATCCAATGTTTGAGATATATTGATGATTATTATAGTCAAAATGAAATAATACATCAAATCTTCTTATATTCAAGGGAGGAGATGTTAGATGATCATCTATATGGGAGAATGAAATGGGATATATTCATCAACATTGTTATTTTATACTAAAAAAATGGAGAATCTCTAAATATTTATATTGGATATACATACTCTTATTCATATGGTTAGTCATTTTCTAGATAATGATGTCATTTGAAAATAAATGAGGTCATTGATTGATATGGTGTTCCAAATTATTTAGATACATGTTTTTAACAGAGATCATTCTAGATCCCATTATAGATTGAGTAACATTGATATATTGTATGAGGTTGGTAAATACATGGAATGAAAATTAGATTTTTATTATCAAAACAATTTAAAAGAAAACATGAAAGAACACATGTTTTAGACACTGAACTAAATAATAATTCCATTAATGTAAAACATAAGTCTACCAGAATAAAAAACCTTAAATAAATTTAAGGTAAGAGTGTTTACGAGATTATTTGGCCCATCCTTTAAAAAAAATTAAAATTGATATGACAGCTTTTCCCAATACATCATTTACTCCTCTTGGACTATATTTTGATCATCTAATATCCTTATCAATAATATATCATTCTTGTCAATCCATTTTCTCTATTTATCATTGGTCTTATCCCTTAATGAAATTTCCATCACCTTATCAGCTTCTTCATTTGATGATTTATAAGTACAAAAGCATAAATCATTTCTTCTTCTAAGTGAAAGTGAAGCTCCAGAAATTTTTAACATGCTGCACCTATCTTCCACAACTAAAAAGGTGAGTAATCCTTAGGAATGAAAGTCGCATGATCCATATTTTATTCCTGAGAAAAAAAAATTAGGAGCTTGAGAATCTCTATCCAACTTCTTTTCTTTCAATTTCTTGTTATATCTTGTTTCCATGGGTAGAGGAAAATATGATTTGTCTATTCTCCCTTTTTTATTTCCCCTCACTCTTTTAATTTTTCATAGACTGTGAATCATTATACATTATAATTCATATGAATTAACACGTAAAAAATGATCATAAAACTCTAAATTAGGCTCGCTCATGAAGACTCCCTACTCATCATTGGGACGAACAACCCAAGCAGCATCATTCTTCTATGCTATCTCATTATTCACCAAACCCTCAAAAAATGGGCAAGATCAGTACCTTCTACTTCCCTTCATGTGATTGTCCTAACTAATGCCTCACCCCCCCATGATAAGCTCAGGAGATTTTCCACCTAATGTTTCTCTCTCCCTCGGTGAATTAGGTGCTACTGCCTTTGCTATATCATTAATACCATTCCCTAATCCTACTACGACATCATATAATGTATTCATGTGTGACTCGAGGCCTCCCTTATCAATTATTACTAGTTCCACTGCTGGATTATTACCAATATCATAGTTCACACACCCTCGATGAGGACCCCAAGAATGTTATAAGGATCCAAAACACCAACTTCCATCACTACCACAATATTCACTTTCCCAAAATGATCATACACAGAATACCTGGGATCACCCATATCCTCTCTCAAATTACTAAATATGTCGACCACCCCTGGATTACCCTCCCATGTGCATACCGCACTACCTTTTCAAAATATAGGTCTGTAGATGTGCACAATTGTCTCTTTCTAGAGAAACTCTTAGCACTAGGCACAAACATCTTTAACCTGCCTCTTAAATCCACACCCTTATGCATATAGATGTTTTTATAAACCCACATATATGTTAAAATTGTGTGTCTTAGGGAATAAAACAATGTTTTTGACATAATAAAGGTTTCTTTTTTACCTAAATTGATGCCCTAAAACTATTTTTTATGGAAATGTTTTTTATGAATGGAAATTTACAAAGAATTTAATATTATATAATAAAAGATATCGTTGATTATATATTTATTTTTTATAAGTATCTAAAATATATTTTAGATATGATATCACAATTTGTTTTCTATAATATAATGCATGTCAAAAAGACACCTATTTTATGAGACTTTTACATATGTTGGATAATGAATGAGATATAACCTAAAGTATATATTTATATGATGTTTTAGATGTATCAAATGGAATGATATTGGTATATCATATATCATAAAATTGTGTTTTCATTCCACTGAATTAAGACTATTGTACTGTATGACATGGATATGTTGTATTTCAGTGTTTCAAGTTGAATTTTATAGTATTAATCACTATACCACAAAATGGTTATTATGAAATAGATTTTTGAGGATTAATATATTTTAATCTTACATGCATTAAATGCCACATATTATAGTTTTTTTATAAGAAGAAACAATTGGGGGAATGATAAGATGAGAAAAAATAGTATGTTTTATCACTTCTTCTATATAATAATAATTTTTTAATGGTATAAGTAAATTTAATGGAGGTTTTTGGAGTGTACAACATCCTATATAAAACAATTTCCCCCCATAATATAGTGTATAATTTTTTTATGTTTCGAGATAGATAAATCTCTCTTATAATCAGTCCTTCTTTCATATATTACCTTGATAGTCACTAGAATGTCATGATAAAAGAATAGGGTTCTAGAAATTCAATAGGTAAATCTTCTTAGCTAGTAAATACATTACAGGTTATGGAGTTTTTTTGGATTCCGTTTAGTGAACATAATCAATCACTTTGGTGAAGAATAATGGCATTTCAATATAAAATTTTAGGTACATGATGATTCATAATGTTTATTTTTATATGTTTTTGGATTTAGGGATGGTTAATATTATGGTTAATGATTTATAATCTCTTTTTATATAAGATTAAGTGTCTATAAATCCATATAAATTCATCAATAACTAATAATTATCACATTATGGATATGTGATCACTATCTTTGAAATATGATGGTGGGACCATGCCTCTCTAATGGAAATAGTAATTAGTCAAGTACCTAATCCCACTAAGGGGGACTCACATACCATTAATTAATGGATAAACTACTCCTATAATATAGAATAAAATCCCCTATCATTATTGTGGTACCCACTCTTACTGATGGAGGACCCATGCCCCTATCGTTGTGGCAGTACCTAATTCATCTGATGGTGGACCCACACCACTTCCCATAGGTGACAAGATGACACCATTTTTCATATGTGTAAAAAATTACTCTTCATTATTTAATGATAAAGGGAGTACATAACCCTATAACTCATATAGAAGTATTACAGCTCATCAATGAAGATTTCTATGGCAGGGTCTATCCATATGCTAATGTTGATAACTTATGGATACAAGGATCCTTCTACTATAACAAGTGTTATGTTGAGAAAATTAAATGGGTATAAATTTTCATGAATATCTGGAAAACTACTACTAGGTTAGGTTATGCTACACAGATTAATCCTGATGTTGTTTATTTTTAAAAGGTTCAAGATCACAAAAAAATCAGTTCTTAGCAGTGGTTTAATAGCAGATGTTCTAATAACCACCATGAAATAAATTGTTCAAAAACATTATAATATAGAGCTGGTTTTATTAAGTCTCTGCTATATTTTTTTAACAATTAGAAGAAGCATTAATTAAACTACTACTAAATATTATCAAAAACCCATAAATTTGTCCCCCTCCCTTCTTCATACTAACCCCCTTTGTGATCCAACCCATAACCTTCCAACCACCCTCTCCCTTCCTCAGGGGCAACCCTGACCCCACCCCACTCCCCCACCTCTGTTATCCCCACCCCTCTAACCTCTCTCCCCCATCATTATAGGAAACCCATAACCTCTTCCCCAGAATCTGAACATCCTCTCCCCTCATCGGCGATGAACTCGACCCCTCCTACCTCCCTATCCCATTCCACTCATTGGTGGCAACCCTAAACCCCCACCAACCTCTGACCTACCTCTCCCCTCATCAGTGGAGACCTAAGAACCCTTCTAACCACATTATCATTATCCCTATCACATCATCAATGAAACCCTCCATTCTATTAACGAACCTCACCTGACACCCTTACCATTTACTGTTATAACCCTGACCCCTTGACGGTAGCGCTCATGACACTGACTCCCCCCCCCCCTAGGACTTTCGTAACCCTGAACCTCCATATTCTCTACTCATATGACCCCACCCATTATTCGAGAGACTATTATTACCCTAACCCCCCATACTAGCTACTGCCTTGACCCCAATCACCCCTTACAGTGACCACTATGACATCGACAATGTTGTTAGTGACCATTGTGACCCCAACTACCCTAGATATCCAAAGGGAAATCATTGAAGGTACTGTTTATTGAATATTTTTAACTGTTATTATTAAATAATATAAATTTATTTTCTATTTGGTGTTTTTTATTTTGTATTTAATCATTTTTAGTTTTACTTTTTGTTATGTCAAATGAAGATAGTACCTTGGCCAATGAAGAAGTTAGGACATGTTTAATTTTGATTGTACCTCTTTGACTAAAAATTGATTACATTATATTTTAATGTAAAGGGGGAATAGAATTCAAAGATACCCAGCATAGTAGAACTCAGTTTTAAATTTTTTAAATGATGCATTTGGTTTGGAAGAATATAATGTATATGATTTAAATACATCAAAAATCATTATGTTGATCATGATTAGGTTAATATTTTTGATAAATTTATTGATTAAAAAATGAGTTTTATGAATTAGTTAATGTGGGATATCAAGAATTATATGAAGGATATTCCATGTATTTGAAGTTTTAGTTTTCTATTTATGTTGTATCATATCAAGTGACTCTATGGAATTAATGAAAAATATATTTACATGATTATATAATTTCTTCATGATGAATTTACTGATGCTAAGATCGCTACATCATTCTATGAGGAAAAAATCATCAACAAACATGGACTTGGTTATAAAAAGATACATTTATTCCCTAGTGATTGAATTTTTTCTTCGAAGAAGTATATGATAAGTAATAATTAAGAATATTATATATAAGAAGATGGAATTTAATAAAAATAATGGTAGTATAAATCAATAAAACCCCTAGAAGAAACATAAGAAGAAAACACCAACAAAGGTATTGGATTACATTACTATGAAACCATGCTTGAAAATATTATTCACTTTATCTAAGACTATATATCACATGAAATGGAAGGCCCATTATAGTAACAGTGCCTTAGTGAGAAATCTAAATGATTCAACATCAACAATGATGATTTATTCTCTATATCCATATTTTTTAACCTAAGAATATATAATTTGGATTGGAATATGTGGGTTTTAACCTTTTTGTACTTTAAGTAATAATTATAGAATCTGGATCAATATTGATCCACTATAATCTACCACCATGTATGTTTTTGAATAATAATTATTTAATTATTTCTATGATTATTCCTAGAAATTAAGTTCATAGTATTTATATTAATGTATACGGTCTTCCTCTAATCATATAATTTCATGAATTATGGGATGATGGTAAGGAAATATATGATTATTCAATAAGAAACCTATTCAAAATTAATTCTAATTTAATGTAAACAATTAGTAACTTCTCAAGACTGGAAAACTTTTCTTTTTGGAACACTAAAACAAATTTTTCTTATCCATTTTTTAATTTTGAGTTTGAATCTCAATGATTACCTCATAGTAGAAAATATTGATAAATGTTTCATCATTAATTTCTTAAATACTATCACCAATTTACCTTTAATATGACATGATTCCATATAGATATATAATTTATAATGTCACCAATTGTTTTATATGGTTCATAATTCTAGGTAAAATTCATGAATTTCACAAAAGAATTTAAAAAATGTCATTATTTTAAGGAAGCTGTGGGAGAGGGTATGAGGTACCATATCTGAAGAAGTTGGAACACAATAATGGAAGAAAACTAGTTTATTTTTTAAAATTACTTATTTAGAGTTTAATTTTATATGTCATTATCTTGATGTAATTCATATTTAGTAGAACATCTCTGATAATTTAATTTTACACCGCTTAATGAGAAGGGTAAATATAAGGATCACCTTAATGCTCATAAGGATTTGGTGTCAATGAATTTAAATAATTTTTTGTATGGAAATGTAAATGTTAAGTATCCATTGGCAATTATTACAATGAAAAATCATGAGAAAGATGTATTCTATTGAAATTTAGTGAATTTAAATGTTCCACTTGTATATTCATGATAAATTGGTGGACTGTTAAACTATCGATAGATATATCCAATTGAAAGGAATATTAATATTATTTTTATTTTCATTGGTGAATTTGATTTTATCAAATTATTTTATAATATTTTAATGATGTATATTATTTTTTCCATAAGTTACATTGTTCATTTGAAATCATATATGAGGAGTAAATCTCAACAACAAGGTTATATTGTAGAAGGTGACATAGTTAATGAGTGAATAAGATTTTTTCATCGTTTTCGAATAGAATTGAGACTATATTCAATTTTTCTAGATGGGATGAAGAATTATCCACTAATTATAATTATGAAAACTTGTCATTGGTATTTCCAACAATTGGATGACCAATTGAATTTTGGATAAACTTTTTAAATTGACTAGATCAATATTGATACAAGAACTTAGATATTTGGTACGCAATAGTTTTATTATTATCGATCTATTTAATAATGAATTTTGACTAAAAAAAGAGGATACAAAACGGGCCGAGGTCAAAATGAGGTACAATTAAAAAAATCTATTAATAAATAGATTGTTTATTTTTTAATATTTTGTGTATGTAAATAATCATATTTATATTATTAACATATATTTATTTTTTCAATGTTAAAAGTAAAAACTTATATATATTTTTCTAGGTAATTAATATTGATAATAATGCTTAAATATCAATTGATGTGATATTTTTGGATAGTGTTCCTCTGAAAAATGCAAGAATATTAGATGCTTATAATATTCAGGGCTTCAGGTTTGGTACAATTTATCATGAAAAGGTAATGAAAATTAAAAATATTATTATATCTACACTTTATGAGGTTGGATATTATTAAAATATTAATGAAATAATCAAACTAAACTATCATGACAATTTTCAATTGCCTAATTCAAATGGAATAGGGATAACATTAATATTGGTATAATGAACGATTCATTACATTTTAATTCTGTCAACTTCTCTCACTTGAACCATATCAGTGATCAAGAATAGATGAATCAATTTAGCATGGTTTCATAATAATTGATGGTTTATTATGTGGATGATGAAATACCTGAAGGTCAGTGTGTTGTTGTACACTCAAAGTAGAGAGACTTATATGATATAGGTTATGTAGATTAATTGGCACTTTGTGATATTTAACCTCATCAACACCAAAACATTGGAATATTTAATTATGCTAATATAAAAAAATTAGATCTTGAAAGATAGGTTCAAAAGGAAAACTCGTAGTAATGTAGGTTGATAATAATGTAGAAAATAAAGATAAATATAATTGAATGTATAAATTAGTAATGAAACTATATTACAACTTCTAATAGATAATTGTCTTTTACATATATATTGTTCTATTTTTTCTTATTTTTTAAAAATATTTTTATTTGGAGATTTTTATACATTTATTACAATTGAACCCTTGTAATTACAAGTCTTTTGAGAATAAAAAAAATTGGATCCTAGATGATCATAATCTTGGAGCACGCCACCACTACCATCATCTTATGTGGATCATAGTTATTCCATTTTACATGAGACTACTTGAACGCTATCTATTTCTATAGAATTCATTGTTATCCAAATCATTGAATTTTTAAATTCATTTTTCAAATAGATAAAAAAAACCCTTAAAGGGACAAGAATTTGAACATGTAAAATGTACAAAATGGGATGAATTCAATATTATCATTCCATTTGATGAGTTTGGGGTTTATATAGGTGGTGTTGTCAAAATATATGGGTAGATTATTTGGAATCTTTCTTGTGAGATTTTGAGCATTCCCATTAGCTGTAAATATTTGAGGTATATTCCTACATCTCTGAAAAATAAGGTCTTTGATACCAATGTGATGTTAATATTAATTAAATATTCCTCGAAACTAATTTAAAATAAATGAGTAATTTTTTAATATAATTTTAATCTGTTATGTAATTTATTTATATATGTTTTTTTTTCAATTTGATGTAGATTACATTGTTTCATTCCCATATACATTGAAAAAAATTGGTAAAAAATGGAGAGATTTTGAATAGAGATTATGTCATGAGTTTACTTATACATATCTGAGCTCAAAAATGATGTTTGAGAAAGTTCTTAAAGGCATTTATCATAAGCAATGAAAACTCTTTGTCAATATTAATAGTGATACATCTCATGAGTTAATCACATATTTTATAGTATCTTAATTACATAAACATAATAAAATTTTCACATTTATTAATGTTGCTATTTTTTAAAGTATCTTAAAAAATATATTGAACCATGAAAATCTAGTCATTCTTTATTTCAATGGATCTCATAGATTTTCGAGATAATGAAAAAATTTTGTTTTAATTTTATTCATTATTACTTATATAATTTTTTATATTTCATGTTTTCTTCTATCATGTTTATATTTTTTATACAAGAAAAATAATTCATTCTCTCTATTAGACCAACAGAGATGTTGTTTAAAGATTATAGAAAACCCAATGTTCGTTTTGTAAATGATCTTAACGAAGATGTTGGAGTTGGTAATTTTCATAACCATTTCATGTTATTTCATTACTATAAAAACATAATAATGAAAATTATATTAAAACAAATAACAAGCCTTAAATGTATTTAAATAGGATTAGATTCATGGATCATATAATTCCAATTTTGTGTCATTTGATACATCAATATGACCCCAATAAATTACGTTTATGTATTTTGTGTTATTGTAATATATTTGTCAAAATTATGTTATTATAGTAATGAGTTAATAATAAATAATAATAAAAAAAATTTTAATTATATATTTTTATGAATTTTATATATTTTAAAATTTATTTATTAATATCTATGTATTAACATGTTAAAATATGAAATGTTTCTTATGAAAACCATTCCCTATCATCATCAACTTACCAGAATGATAGAATTGGAATTATTTTAAGGACGGAACATATTGAACATGTACATGGGATGGGTTTCTGGCCTACTCCATAAGATTATTTGGTAGGGAGTCAATATCTATTATTGCTACATTTTTTGGTGTTGGAGTAGTTCCATTGATCAGGAATCATAAGGGGAAAATGCAATATTGAAAGATAAAGTGTAAGAAAAATACTCTTATAAGAAAAAATAGTACTATTGGTGGTTGATAATAGAAAATTATTTAGTTTCTGTATTTTAGAAAATGAATAAAAAGATCCCCATTACAATTTATAGACTTATTGATCAACATTCAATGTTAAATTATAAATTCCATATGTCGTTCATAGAATTTCAAAGAACACAAACAACATCCATGATTAAAACTAAAATAACACTTTTATATAGAAAAATTTCATTTCAAATCATACCTACCACATATTGTTTTAGATTGATGTTTAATTTATTTTTATATCTAAAAAGTGAATTATAGATCATTCTCCATAATTTTGTTAAAAAAATTGAGTTGTTTTCATGGATTTGACTTAGTGGTCACTTTTTAAAAGTAAAAAGACTTTAAAAACAGGTTTTGGTTGTCCAAACCCATTCAAATGATGTTATATTTCTTTAAAATTAGAGTTAAATGATCATAGATTGAATTTTGAAATTTAAGAACCCTAGAAAAGTCATTATGAGATATGGTTTTTCCGAGATAGTCATTAATACATTTTTGTGTTTTAAAACACTAAAACGTGTATGGAACAGTCAGGACCATAGAAAATGACCAACTATTGGGGTCAAATCCTAGTAAAATCACCATTGAGTAATTTTTGACGTGTATCTGTAGGAAACACATCAATCCAAAAAGTGAAATGGTCAGAATGACTCGATAAATAGTTATAAATGGGAATCAATGCTTTTCAAAACATGTATTTGTGGGTAAAAATCAAGAAAATGATATCAGAATTCTAAGAAAAAAGAGGGAAACAACCATTGATTGAATTGTTAAATTTATAAAATAATTACACGTGATTCCAAGTTAGGGTTTTCCAGGTATGGCCTTAAATATGTTTTAAATGTTTTCAAACACTATAGCATGTGGGGAATTGTCAAAACTATAGTAAAAAACCTCATATTTAAATGGAATCATGGTAAAATCACTGCTAAGCTTTTTTTACATGTATGCATAGATAAAATATCAATCCAATGATTAGTTTTGTCAGAATGAATCTATAAGCACTTTTAAAGGTACAAAATCTTTTAAAAACATGTGTCGGGTGTTCAAAACTAGGAACACAAAGTCATATTTCCCCAAAATTAGAGAAAAATGACTATAAATTGAATTATGAAATATAGGTACTCACATGACATCATTCATAGTTACCTTTTTTGTCTAAAGAATGTAATTTTTTTAGTATTTTAAAATTTTAAAAATTTCTTTGAATGGTAAAAACCGATGAAAATGATATCATAATGATTCTAAATCATTTAAAATTCACTATTAAGGTTTTTTTTATGTGTATGTGTAGAAAACACTTCACTCTAACATGAAGTTTTGTTGAAAAGACTTAGTAAAAACATTTTAATGGTATAAAGCCTTTAAAAATGTTTTGGGTGTCAAAACCAACAAAAAAATATCATATTATCCTCAAATTAGAGTTCAATGAACTTCTTTTGAATTTTTAAATATAGTAACTGACGACACGTCTATCCAAATTATGGTTTTCTTGAGATGGATATAATGAAATTTTTAGTGTTTTAAATCACTAAAACATTCATGGAATAGTCAAAATCATAACAAAAAAGACTCTTATTTATGTAGAATTATGGTAGGACAACCTTGGTGTTTTTTTCATTGTTTACACATAGAAAATATATCAATCAGACATGTAGTGTGGTCAGAACAACTCAGTTAACACTTCTCAACTGTACAAAAGCTTCTAAAAACTTGTTTCATGTAAGAACACAGATCTTCATTTCTTGTATGTTTTTCCTTTTCATGTAATTTTTGAGACAAAGAGGAAAATATGGATATTTTCAAAATACACACCGTGTACATTATAAGTACACACTGTGTACATTGATGCAGTTCCAAGCCGTGTACTGGAAACGTTCGGGCCACACACACGGTGTGTAGGGGCCATGTGGAGGCTTCTTAGATCCGAGTATGGAAAGTCCAAGTACACACCGTGTACCCCAGAATTACACGCTGTATACTTTCTTTTTTTCATTAAACAGACCGAGGTTGCGCCCAATCAACAGAATCGTCGTCTTCTCCAGGTTCTTCGACTGAGAGTGACCCATACAACCAAAAACATCCTTCGAGCCCTAGATCCTCCATCCATTCTCCGAATCGACCGTCGTGGATTATGTTGGAAATGCTGCGTTGAGCTCTTCCATCTTCTTGAGTTTCATTCCCTGATTTTTCCTATTTCTCAACATATCTTTGGGTTGATAGTTTTAGATGTTTTCTCAGATCTTTGACATTCTAAAGAGAATCAATCATAATGGTTCAAGTATATTAATCTCCTAGCATCAAGGTAGGTTGTTTTTGCCTTACCTTTCAATGTCTTTGAGTTTTATGTGAAAATTCCACCAATACCCATGAACGGTGTATTGCGTGTTTACCTTTTTGACCCTGTTGTTTTCCAACCCTTCTTGTATGCCTGTGTAGAGGTAATTTGATCCTTATTGTGGATAATTTCTATTCATGGATGTTTTTCCCATTCCATTGTTCTTGTTATTACCTGCGGGTCTTGTTAGACTTTGGTCGTTATACCTGTTTTCCCTGTATGGTGACTTCAGGATGGAATGATTTTCTTGACATGCTTGTTATTCTATAGAATGGTTAGCCAAGTTGTTCTGTTGGTGTACTTTGGCCTTATAGCATTATTATGCACTGACTGGCATTGGACCGTGAGAACCTAGTGCTACAGACTATAAGGGATGGACCGAGTGAGCTTCCCAAAGAGTCTTGGATATTATAGACTACACGAGGGTAGACCGAGTGGGATTCCTCAGAGAGTCTTGGAAATTATAGACAATAGGGGATAGACCAAGTTAGCTTCCTAGAGAGTCTTGGATATTATAGAAAACATGAGGGTAGTCCAAGTGAGCATCCTCAAAGAGTCTTTACTTTGTTTAATTTCATTAAAACCTTTCTAGGCTAGAGAAGGAATTGACTGAGTGAGAATCCTTAGAGAGTCTGTGATAGACTTGAGACTATATGAGGAATTGACCAAGCGAGCTTCCTCAAAGAGTTTCTAGACCTTGGGGCTATAAGAGGGTTAGACAACGTTATCTTCCACATAGAATCCCTGACTACCCTAGACTATAAGGGAAATTGACCGAGCGAGATTGCTAAGAGAGCCTTATAATTTCGTATGACCAAACCGGAGGGGATAGGATGAGTGCACTGCCCAGAGGGTTGTTGTTACTTTTCGGTTAAGACCAGAGGGGTTGGCTGTGAGTACTTCCCAAAGGGGTTCCTGTTGTGGTTAGCAGTTGTCTTCACTATTGCTTGTTGTTCTGTGGATTGATTACTATTCTATATCATCCAGTTACTTCTTACTGATTAATGTCTGTTGTTTACTGTTATTTTTTACTTCTTACTGTACTATTACCTGCCATATACTCACTGAATGTTAGGCATAGATCATTTGGTTGTTGCCTACTGGTATTTAGTCTCACACCCTATTTGGGCCATGATTTTGGGCCCAAGTAGACTATGTTGTTGTAGGTATAGACAAGGTCAAGCAACCTTTGACTTCTGGTACATTATTTCTTTGGAGAAAGAGAGCATGAGACCAAGGCGAGGTTTGCGATGCTAAGAATTTTCTTATTTGTTTACTTTTCTATGTACTTTGGTTTGTTATTGAATTCAGCATTGTGACTTGTTGGGCTCCTTTCCTAGAGACATGTATCGTTAATCATTTCATATATACATGTGTGATACAGCTGTTTATTGTTTTAGTCTTCCATTGATTATTATTCTTAGATATTTACTGCTTCCACTATTTGTCTTCTTTGTTTACTTCCACTGTGTACTCTTCCAATGAGGGCATAGTTTTCCAACTATCACAGCCAAGGCCCTCACTGCTAGTCAGCAGCCTCTGGCATTTGGGGAAATGTGCTTGAGGCCATGTGACCAACCGGGTACGGGGTGCCTCTGGGTAGCTTCCGGAACCGGGACGTTACAAAGTGGTATCTGAGGGAATTCTTATCTCTTGATTTACTGTTTAGAGACTTAGCCCGAGATAGGATGGATTCGGTACTTGGTCAAAAGATGTGCCTGGGACTCGCTAAACCATGTACAGGGAAAAGCCAATCTACCTCATTAATTTTAGTTTTATGGTTTTGAGATTTACGGTTGATACGATTTCCCCTTGAGTGACTCACATGATTGTGTTGTTATGGTTGTTGCTATTGCGGATCTATTTCCATCGCAACCCGATGAGATGAGGGTATGCCATCTCATGCATCATATAGGCCCTTTTTAGAAATTACATGCCATGCATTCTTTCCACTCCATCTATTGTGAATTAGAAATTTCATGTTTCTGTGATAGATGTTGTCTAGATTATGCATGCCGGTGTGATAGATGCTTTGATAGAATCCCTTCAGTTTTACGGAGAAATTGTTTGTATTTTACTTTACTTAAATGAACGCCAAATTTTGAATCCTTAGGTGTTATGGGTCCTCATGAATCAGATTTTGGTGGATCATTGACTTGTTTTCCTTGTATATGATATAAAGGAGATTCCAAAAATTGATTAGTGGGGTGTATGTGCCCTCATGGATCAGAATTTGGCATCTCCTCGTTTTTTTCAGTGTTTTCTGAGCTATGGTGTAGTTTCTGAGCTACTGCCCAGAAAAACCCAGAATAAATGGTGTCTACATTACTACATGTCATGTAGTTTTAACCCATTTCACTGACTATGTGAGTAGAAACAGGGGGTGGTGAAAAAGTTTTCAGGAACATGTTGTGTACAGTCATTACATGCAGTGTAGTAGTGAGCTGTGTACCCGGCTGTGCCACTAACAACACGGGTCGGGGAAGATCGTGTAGTACACGTCGAGTTTTGTATAAACACACCGTGTAGCGTTGTTCTTGGAACCCGGCCATGTCACTAACATCACGGGTCAGTGTTATCTTCTCCTATACACGTCGTGTTTGTTTGGAATATGTCGTGTAAGGGTCATCTGTGTAGTCGGCCACGTAACCGACAACAAGGGTTGTCGAAACCATGTATATGAAACATTGTGTCCATAGTGAACACGCCGTGTAGTATAGGGTTAAGAGGACCATTTAGGGTAGTGGTGTAAAGACACACGGGCAGGGGAATGGAGTTCAAGAACACGCCATGTGTGGGGACAACATGCCGTGTAGTCGGGGGTGTTACACGACCAATGGTGGAAAAAGTACACTCCCATGTGAGTGGATTTAAAGAACAGACCATGTAGTTTTATACACGTCGTGTAGTCATGTTGGGTAAAACTTGAGTTTCTATTTTTCTTGTTCCCCTTTTTTACTCTTATGTTCTCTGGCTTTGATGATACTGATCTAAGGTGTGCTTTAGATCTTTCAGAGTTATGCCTCTAAGACATACTCCGGTTGTACGTCAGCTACCAGATGGTGATTAGACACCCGATATGGCCGATCTGGGATCTCCTACAGATCCTCCTGAAGGTCCTCCTGTTGTGCCATCCTTGGCACCAGCAGTTATACCTATTGCAGCCGCTGATTCACAGTTCAGGGAGGACCTCTTGAGGATGATGTAGACCTTTCAAGGAGCGTCGCATCCTGCCCCATCTATGGCTGCGTTGACATGGGTTTCCCATCAGCAGCATCCTGCTACTTTCTCAAGGGATGGAGGACCCTAGTATGAAGAATCATGGCTAGAGGCCACACTGATGTTCTTCAAGCACCTGGATATACCTCCATAGAAAATGGTAAAGATGGATACTTATATGCCATGAGACACCACCAAGATGTGGTGGGAGGTGATCTCATAGTCATGGCACCAACAGAGTATGACCTGGGATGAGTTTTGGTGAATCTTCTAGGATTAATTCTACCCAGAGACCTTGAGGGACGATTGAGCCCTGTAGTTTATGAGTCTGGAGAAGGGTGTTATTTCTGTTATGGAATACTCATCTCGTTTTACCGAGCTGCAGTGCTTCACTCCAATTTCAGTAAGTGATGAGTTATTCTTTCCTAGGATTTTTTAGGATGGTCTCAGGCAAGAGATCTATTCCCAGGTGGATTTATTTAGTTTGACATCGATATCATCTATCATCAACCAGGCGATGATCACTGAGCGCAATATGAGAGATTGTGGAGTAGTGAGCTAGGGCAGTTCAACATCCAGCTTCAGTATTCCTCCTACTAATAGCACGAAGTACCACATAGAGTCTGCTTGAGGAGAGCAGGGTTGGTGGATTGTATCTTCGGGCAACCAGGTAGTATGCTACCAGTGCGGTAGGACTGGGCATACGAGGCCTCAGTGTGAGAGAGACCTGATGGAGTGTCGATCTTGCGGCAAGATGGGCCATCGTCAGCGTTTTTTTCATATATTCTCACCTACAGCTGGTGGTAGGGGTTCTTCTATGACCCTGCGTACAGGAGATGTATCACCAGTTTCTCACCAGTATGGGAACTTGAGTTCTTCCAGCCATTCGGGCTGAGGTGGAGGTCGTGTCCATGGTGGTTAGTCACTAGGTTACCAGCGATAATAGAGTGGATTAGCTCAGAGTAGTCAGCCAGAGGCGTAGGGCCGCGGTAAAGGCCATACTTTTTCCATGGAGTAGACCTATCAGGAGTAGGATCCCAGACCTTCAACAGTATGATGTACGATCTTAGTAGCCTCTGTTTTATCTTCATCCCTCTTCAATACTAGTGCTTGGCATAATTTTATCATTGTTTCTATTATGGAGAGCCTTGGGCTTTGTATCTTTTCATCTTCCGACATGTTGACTCTAGATACACTATTGGGGATGAGGACATCTAGCCTACGTCAATTCATAGAGTGCCCTCTTGAGGGTTTAGGGTGTCACTTCTTATGGGACCTCTATGTCTTAGAAATGACATGATATGATGTCATTCTCAGTATGGATTGATTAGTTCCCTTCCGGGCAGTCGTCGATTACTATCATCACTGGGTGAGTTTTGTGTCACCAGAGGTCAGATCTTCTCTTCATAGAGGTGAGTGGGATGTCCTGGCGGGTACAGTTGGACCAGAGCATCAAGGGGTAGAAGGAGTTACATTCCAGATTTCTAGTCTTTATCTAGAAGACTAGGGGATTTCACAGTTAGACATTCCTCCAGTGGTGGATCGTTTCAAGGATGTCTTTCCAGAGGACTTTTTAGGTTTTCCTCTAGAGCGTGAGGTAGACTTCTCGATTGAGCTCGTGCTAGGAGTGGCACTGGTGCCCATTCCTCCTTATATGATGGCTACACCCGAGTTTCATGAGCTCAAGAAGTATTTGGAGGAGTTTAAGGCAAAGTGTTTCATCCAACCCAGTACTTCTCCTTGGGGTTCACCATTCTCGTTTGCGAAGAAAGCAGATGACTGCCTTAGGTTTTGTGTGGATTATCAGAAGCTGATCCAGTTTACAGTCAAGAATCGACATGCCTTTCCGAGGATCGATGACCACTTTTATCATCTTCGAGGAGCCCAAGAGTTCGCAAAGATCGATTTGAGGTCCAGATATCATTAGATGCGCATTAGACCATCAGATATACCTCTTACAGCCTTCATGAGTAGGTATGGTCATTACGAGTATATGGTCATGCCATTCGGTCTCACAAATGCGCCAGCAGTTTTTATGGAACTGATGAACCGAGTGTTCCATCCATACTTGGATTCCTTCATGGTGGTTCTCATGGACGACATCTTGGTGTACTCTCACACTCGACATGACCATGATTCCCATATTGAGATCATTTTGAGTACACTGAGAGAGCATCAGTTATATGCTAAGATCTCAAAATTCCACTTTTGGATGGATTAGATTCACTTCTCAGGTCACGTTATCTCAAAGACAGGAGTATTAGTAAACCTAGATAATGTGAGAGCTGTAGTTTCCTGGTAGAAGCAGAAGAATGTCATTGATATGTGGAGCTTTCTAGGGCTGGATGGATACTATAGGAATTTCATACAGGAATTTTCACGCCTTGAAACACTGCAGATAGGTCTGACCAAGAAGGGTGCGAAGTTCTTATGGTTCGATTCCTATGATTCAGCCTTTCAAGACCAGAATGGGAGGTTGAAGTCAGCACCGATACTCGTCTTGCCAGAGCTGGTCAAGATCTATACAGTCTACTATGATGCTTCAGGTGTTGGATTAGGAGCTGTGATTATGCATGGGGATGGAGTTCTTACATACGGGTCTTGGATGTTGAGACCACACGAGAGAAACTACCTGATGCATGACCTAGAGTTGGAAATTATTGTTCAAGCCTTACTCTATTGGAGACATTACATTCTAGGAGAGCACTTTGTTTTTTTACTGATCACAAGAGTCTCAAGTACATCATCACTCGGCGTGATCTGAATCCGAGACAGCGCAAGTGGGTCGAGTATCTCTAGTCCTTTGACTTTGAGATTTCCTATATTCCGGTAAAGGGCAATGTAGTGGCTGATGCGTTGAGCAGGAGAACCCAGATTCAGGAAGTTCAGGAGGTCAGCAGTGAGTGGCAGCTTATGGCTCTATTTCTGAGATGCATTTGGAGGTGCATGACAAACAAGTGTATAATTTTCTATCTTCGGTAGCTATTACCTCTACCCTTCTTACTCATGTTCGGATGAGGCATCTATCATACTCAAAAGGATTATTCCTGCGGGAGAGTGTGTCAAGAGAGGACCCTATTCTTGGATGGACAGTGGGAGAGGATGAGATCTTGTGTTTCCAGGGATGCACATGGGTGCCAGAAGATATACATGAGGAACTGGTGTGGGATTTTCATTCCTCAGTTTGGGCAGTTCATCTTGGCTTCACCAAGATGTATCGTGATCTACACCGCTAGTACTGGTGGATAGGTATAAAGAGGGATGTTGCTGGATTCGTCAAGAGATTTTCTACTTTTCAAAAGGTGAAATTAGAGCATCAGCGACCAGCAGGACTTTTACAGCAGTTACCCATTTCCGAGTGAAGTGGAATGATGTTGTGATGGACTTCATGACTGGGTTACTGAGGTCACCTCGAGGGAGTGATGTTGTTTGGGTTGTTGTCGACATTCTTACAAAGTTTTCTCACTTCTTGCTGATCAAGGAGACATTCATCATTGATGAGCTGGGCAGTTTTACATCTGAGAGATTGTACGTCAGCATGGAGTTCCACACTAAATTGTTTCGGATGGGGATGCACATTTTACTTCTCAATTCTGGAAGGGTCCTCAGAAGTCTTTGGTTACACAACTACTTTTGAGTACAGCATACCATCCCCAAACAGATGGCTAGTCCGATCGTACGATCCTGGTGCTTGAGGATATGCTCTGAGCATGAATTCTAGACATCGGAGGTTCTGGGGAGAAGATTATCCGTCTTGTGGAGTTTTCCTATAACAACAGTTTTTAGGCGACTATTTAGATGGAAACTTATGAGGCTTTATATGGTAGGCCATGTTGATCACCTTTGTGCTGGCAGGATGCAGGAGAGGCAGCACTGCTTGGACCTCATCTTGTTTAGGGGAAATAAGAGCAAGTAGAGTTGATTCGGAAGAGGATGGATACAACAGAGTCTCGACAGAAGTCTTATGCTGATCAGTAGAGACGACCTCTGTAGTTCGATGTCAGGAATCAGGTTTTCCTGTGTGTCGAACTGAGGTTGGGAAAAAGAGGATTCAGAGACAGGGTAAGATTTCATCATGGTACGTCGGGCCATTTGAGGTGTTGGAGAGAGTTGGTCTAGTTGTCTATCATTTAAGGTTGCCTCAGAGGTATCGGGCCATACATGATGTTTTCCACGTCTCTCAACTCTGACGTTACTTTTCAGACATGTCTCATGTCATTCAGCCCGAGCAGGTTGAGATCAATGAGGATGTGTCGTTCGAGGAGCATCCTATCTGGATTTTCGATTGTAGTAAAATGGTTCTTTGTGGCCAGTCTGTTCTACTAGTACGGGTTCTATGGAAGCACGGGTGAGTACAGGATGAGACTTGGGAGAGGGAGGATGATGTACGATCGCAGTGGCCAGAGCTTTTCAGGGTATCTTCATCTACACCTTTCTAGGGAAATTCGGGGATAAATTTCATAAAGGGGGGATGTTTTTAAGAACCTGGATCATCGTTTCAGGTATGTTTTTCCTTTTCTGGTCGTTTTTTATAAAAAGAGGGAAATTTGGAAATTTTCAAAATACACATCATGTAATTTATAAGTACACGTCGTTTAATTTGATGTCGCACCCGACCATATACTGGTCATATCTGATCCACACACACGGTGTGTAGGGGAAATGTGGAGGCTTCTTAAAGCAGAGCACAGAAATGCCAAGAACATGTCGTGTACCCCAGAAATACATGTCGTGTACTTTTTTTCATTAAACGGACCAGGGTTGTGCCAAATCGACAAAATAATCTTCTTCTCTAGGTTCTTTGAAAGAGAGCGACCCGTACAGCCGAAAACATCCCTCTATCCCTAGAGCCTCTGTCCATTCTCCGAATTGACTATCATTTATTGTGTTGGAACCACAGTAGTGAGATCTTCCGTCTTCTTGAGTTTTGTTCCATGATTATCCCTCTTTCTCAAGATATCGTGGGTTGAGTGTTTTCGACATTTTCTCAGATCATCGACATTATAAGGGGAATCAATCAAAGTGGTTAAAGAATGTTTATCTCTTAGCATCAAGTTAGGTGGTTTGTGCCTTACCTTTCCAAGTATTTTAGTTTTATATGAAAATTATACCAATACCCATGAACGGGGTATTGCGTGTTTACCTTTTTGACCCTGTTGTTTTACTGCCTTGATTGTATGCTTGCATAGATCAAATTTTATCATAGTTGTGGATAATTTCTATGCTTGGATTTTTTCCATGACTTTGTTCTTGTTACGACCTTTGGGTCCTATTAGCCTTTGGTCGTTATTCCTGTTTTCCCTACCTTGTGACTGTAGGATGGAATGATGTTTTTTACATTCTTGTTATGTTATAGACTAGTTAGAGAAGTAGCTCCGTAGGTGTACATTGGCCTAATAGCATTATTATGCACTGAATGGCATGTGACCATGAGAACATGGTGCTACAGACTATAAGGTATAGACTGAGTGAGCTTCCCAGAGAGTCTTGGATATTATAGACTATAGGAGGGTAGACCAAGTGAGCTTCCTCAGAGAGTCTTGGAAATTATAGAATACAGGGGATAGACTGAGTGAGCTTCCAAGGGAGTCTTGGATATTATAGACTACATAAGGATAGACCAAGTGAGCTTCCTCAGAGAGTCTTTACTTTGTTGATTTTCGTTAAAACCTTTTCAGGCTAGAGATGGAATTGACTGAGTTAGTTTTCTTAGAGAGTCTGTGATAGACCTGAGACTATAGGAGGAATTGATCGAGTGAGCTTTCTCAGAGAGATTCTAGACCTTGGGGCTATAAAAGGGTTACTCCACGTGAACTTCCTCAGAGATTTCCTAACTACCCTTGACTATAAGGTGAATTTACTGGGCGAGATTCCCCAGAGAGTCTTATAATTTCGTATGAACAAAACAAAGGGATTGGGCTGAGGGCACTGCTAGAGGGTTGTTGGTACTTTTCGGTTAGGACCAGAAGGGTTGGCTATGAGTACTTCCTATAGGGGTTCTTGTTATAGTTAGCTGTTGGCTTCATTTCTACTTGTTGTTCTGTGGATTGATTGCTGTTTTATATCATCCTGTTACTTCTTACCAAGTACTGACTGTTGTTTACTGTTACTGTTTACTGCTTACTGTACTATTACCTACCATATACTCACTGACTTTTACGCACAGATCATTGGGTGGTTGCCTACTAGGATTTAGTTTCACTCCCTGGTTGGGCCCAAGAAAACTATGTTATTTCAGGTATAGACAAGGGGATGTACCCTTTTACTTATGGTACTTGATTGCTTTGGAGCAAGAGAGCAGGGGACCAAGCCGAGGCTTGTGATGCTGAGGAGTTTCTTATCTATTTACTTTTATTTCTACTTTGGTTTATTATTGTATTCAGCATTGTGACTTGTTTGGATGCTTTTCTAGACACATGTATCGTGCATCATTTCATATATACATGTGTGCTCCGGTTATTTATTGTTTTAGTCTTCCGATGTTTATTGTTATTGTATATTTTCTACTTCTGCTATTTGTCTGCATTGTTTACTTCCACTGTGTACTCTGCCAATGAGGGTAGAGTTTCACCACTATCACACCCAAGGCCCACACTGCTGGTCAGCAGCCTCTGGCTTTTGGGAAAATGCACTTGAGGCCATGTGACCAATGGGGTACGGGGCGCCTCTAGGTGGCTTCCAAAACTGGGACGTTACATTTCATGGGTTAAAACATTTAAAAATGGAATTATATTAAACTAAAATTATATTATGATGACTATAGATTAAATTATGAAATTTATGAATTTATGTTATGTCATTATAAGTTACATTTTTCTCGAGATGACCATAAACAAGTGTTCAGTTTTTGAAAACACAAAAACATGTGTCAAATAGTTAAAACCATAGAAAAAAGCCTCATATCCCTGGGGATTCATGTTATGACCAAATTTTTTATTTTTAAGGTGCAATCATATAAATCATGTTAATAAAACATGTAGTGTGGTTGTAATGACTTATTTAACAAATCTTGAAGGTATAAAAGATTTTAAATACATGTTTTGTGGTTCAAAACAAGTAAATCGATATCAGATTGTCCTAAAATCACTTGAAAATGATCATATACTTAATTCTTTTATGTAGGAACTAATTACATGGCATTCTTAGTTACACCTTTCCTGATTTGGCTGATAACACATTTTTTTTGTTTAAAACACTAATTAATGTATGTAATGGTAAATAGTAAATAAAAAGGCCTTTAGTTGATATGTAATCTACATAAAAATGTCTTTGTGTTTATTTTTATGTGTATATGTAAACAACTCATAAATTTACTTTTGATGAGGTCAAAATGACTCATCAAACACTTCTTAAAGGTATAAAGGCATTTAAAATATGTTTCTGGTGGTCAAAACCAATAAATTATGTCAGATATCCTATATATTAGTGGAAAATGACCGTATATTGAATTTTGAAATGTAAGATCTGATGGAATTTCATTCTGAGTTATGGTTTTCCCAAGATGGTCATAACCACGTTTTTAGTGTTTTAAAACACTAAAACATGCATAGAATTATCAAAGACATATAAAATGACCTCATACAGACATGGAATCATGGGAAACCCACTATTAAGTTATTTGTTACAAGAGTTCATAGACATCATGTCAATCTGATGTGCGGTGTCACTGGAATTGCTCGGTAAACATTTCTTAAAGGATAAAATCATTTAAAAACATATGTTGAGGGGTAAATACATGGAAAACAATGTTGGATTTCCCTAAAGTCATTTAACAATGAATGTAGATTAAATTATGAAATGCGGGAACTGACGACACATCATTATATGTTACAGTTTTCCATGGATGGTCGTACATGTGTTTTTAGTGTTCTAAAACACTAAAACAAGTGTGGAATAGTCAAAACCATAAAAAACAACAAAATATTGATTTTTAATCATAAAAGAAAAACCATTGATTTATTGTCAATGTGTATGTGTAGAAAGCACATCAATATGGCATTTAGTGAGGCCAGAATGATGTGATAAATAATTCATAATGGTAAAAAATCATTTAATGACTTGTGTTAGGGGATCAATGCAATGAAAACCACATCAAATTTCACTAAAATAATGGAAAAATGGCTATAGAATTAATTACGAAATTTACGAATTGATGACATGTCATTCTAAGTTATAGTTATCCCGGTATACTGTAAATGTGTTTTAGGGTCATAAAACACTCAAACATGCATAGAATGGTAAAAACCATAAAATAACCTCAGATGGATGGGGAATCGAGGGACCAATATTGTTGTGTTATTTTTAAATGTTGGGACATGTTGTGATATTAAAGTTCTTAATTTTTTTTAGTTAATTAAATTTCAATCACACTACACTTATATTTAAAAATTAATTAGAATGTTTACTTATCCATTTTCAGTTCTAAATTTTGGATCATATCTTAAATTTGTAAGTTAATGTTTTAAAAGTGATTTTTTAGGGTATAGTATTTATTTTATGTTTAAATTAATTTTATTTTAAAAACAAAATAAAATATTTTATGTGAAACATAATAAATATATTCTCTGTATTTTCTCATTCTCATTTCTTTTCTTAAATTTTAATGTTTTCATAGTTGGTGACAGATACCAAAAATAGGTATGAATTTGACCATTCTAATATATGACATTAATTAGTAGTCATTCGTCATGGTTCTTAGTTTTTGAGTTATGTTAAAATTTGTTCAGTTATTATTATTGTAATTATGATTTATTATGTTTACATTCAATTTCTGTTTTCATTTTTTTAATTGATAAGAAGATGTGGAGGTAGAAAGATGCAGTGGAGATTGGTATATGAATGTATATTGGGAATGAGTTGTTTTTGAACATATTTTATATGTATATTTTTATGAATGAGGTATTGGTTGACAGATGTATGGGTTGACTGAGACTTTGGTTATGCAAATTGTGGATGTATGATGTATGTATTATCAGTTTATCATATATTCCTGTTTTAGTGTATTTCATGTCACTTTTTATATATTTTTATTTTTATTATTTATTTCACAATGAAATTTTTTTATCATAATATATATCGGTGGTTCTTAAGAAACGAATCTATGTAGATTAATTAATATTATATTTGGTGGACTTCAGGGTATCCACCACCACACCAATTCGTTATTAAAAAATTTAGTCATTGTTAGTCTCATGTAATTTATTTTTTCTCTTAGGTAATTTTTTTTATAAAGTCACCAGTAAATATAAATTAAATGATAGTTAAATTCAAAAAAAATGACACAGACCAAACCACTAAAATAATAATGGAACTATCGCCAAAAATTACTTGAGATCGTGTAATAGAATGTTGTTTTGGTAACCACTACTATATTAGTATTTGGATGTTTAAATTAACTCTAGTTCATGAAATAATTTCCATGACTGCCATTTTATTTGTAGTCATTTTACCTCTAATGAATATATTTATACAAGAACTTCTACCACCTCATCATACATTGTTATCACTAGTATTGGGATTCCATATCAATAAAACAATTCACAAAAAAAAATATATAATTAATGAACCAACATAACTATAACATATGGAAAATGACCCAAATAATCTAATAAATCAAAATTTTAGAGGATTCAATATAAATAAATGCATTAACTTCCACATCCCCTATCCAACATATCAGTTCTGATGACTAGACTCAAATTGATTCAAAAATTATGGAACTAAATTTGAAACACAACCCATTAGAGGACTCTTTAATATAAATCTATCATTGGGATATAAAGCAATCTAATAACACTATAACATGAAAAAATTATATTTCTTATTATCCTGTAGTTATGCCTATTCTAACACCCCATGCCGGACTCGAATAGGTCAAGGGATGGTGACTAAAACTAATAAAGAATTACACACCATTGGTGGCCTTAGACTATTAGACTGAAATAAATCCATGCATTTATGTATCCCATAAAATTAAACAATAATAAAATAAAAATTATAACAATAAAAAAAATTGAATAAAATCAATCTATGAAAATGCAATAAGCATAAAATATATATGAATAAGACAATAAAAGATATCAATTTATCATGGGAAAAACATTCCAATAGTCACAGAAGGTCTCCACCTAAAATAGTAACTCAAGAAATATATAATATATATATCCATATCCACTAATAACCACTGAATACCTAATCCCCCAACTCTATGTCCTCTATGACCATCATTGAACTCATCATCATCTATATAGAACACAATACATGTCGGTGGAATTCCCATGAATGAGTATGTGTAGATATATATAATAAAACATCCAATAAAATCACAAGGAAGATTGAAATGGGTGAGAAATTATCCCAAAACATGAATAATGGAGTAATAAATTCAAGGTATGCATATATACATCAATAACAGAGAACCTAAGGATATAAGATAGTAAAAAATTCAACATCTAACATAACAATGGATCATAATCAATAGGATGAATTAGGAACCCAATGAAACATAATTCCCAAAATATCCTACCAAAAAGCTTATAATAAACCATTCCACATTTTTTGATAGGATAAGAAAATTTATTCCCAACAAACTACTTTCATCAGTGTACAATTAATCATAGAACTAATCCAGAGAACCATTTGGGAAATATTGAGCTTCTTTATCTCATCATAAATATGTAAATGATATTAAAAAAATTATCTAAATTATGATATAATATCATTGACCATCTACATCAATCATAAGGTAATAAATTAAAAACCAACCATTCCCAAGATCTTTCAAAATTCAAAAACTACATCAACCACACTAGGACCACATTTTACATGATATATGTGTATTCAATCCAAATGATTCAACACATCACTACTTCTGGAATGACTTTCAATGCCTAGTGAAACCAACATAACACCTCCCTCTATATATCCCACATTAAATGAGTGGTTATTGTATTAATGACTCGTATTTGGCATGTATTTTCTTCAGATATTTTATGGATTACTTTTGAGACCAGATAATGAGAATACATTCGATTTTGTGGCCTAGTGTTCCTGGGATAAATTTTTTATATATATTAAATATATAGAAGAAAGTGCATGAATATTTATTTGAATTTAGAATAAATTCTTAAATTGTTCCCATATCATAATTATGAGAGAACCGTTGAGTTTAGAATATAGATTTCTACCCTAGGAAAGACATAACCTTTATTAGAGTAGGGAATTTATAGAAAATATGTCGCAGGTGAAAAATGAAAAAATAATTAATAAAATAAATTTATTTTATTTTATTTATTTAGTGACCTCGAATCATCTATAAATAAATGTATATAAGAAATTTCTAGGTTTAGCCACTAAAACTCATAGATCTAGAGGACTGTTTTATAGGGTAAAAATGAGATTCTCTTGGGAGATGAAGAAAATATCAAAGATCGAAAAATAGTGTGAGATAAATTTCAGGGATCTCACCATTGGTCATAACATAAATCCATTATTCTTGAAATACTAATGTAAATCATGTTATTTTGGTTGTTTTGTATGGATTCTTTCCCTGTTTTTACTTTATACAAGGAAATGGATCAATCATCCAACAGATTGATTAGTGGTTCAACTGTTTTGTGGGTTGGTATTATTTAAAGGGAAAGATTGGGAGAATTTATTTGTGATAATTAATTATTCTATTTCCATTATAATGTAGAATAATTGAGGAATCCATGAGCATTAAATGAGTTTTCTTCCTCGTCATTTTTGTTGTGAATTTCTCCCATAATTCATTATTCATCACGGGTGTTCTTCATTGACCCTTGTTTCGACAACCACAAATATATCAATCGTTGTGCACCCAATTCAAGGAACAATGATTTGATATTTTATATATGTTATCGAAACTACATGCTTAGGGTTTGAAGAGGGAATCCATGGTGGATTAGATGATATTGGTTGCCTGATTCAAGCTTCTTCAGTGTGTAGTGAATAATTATGAACGAGCATGTTATTCAAATGAATCAAATGTGTAATATCTGGTGAATGACCATAGAGAGGTTCGACCATGGTAGATATTTGATTTGTGGCATGATTTAAGTAAAAATCCAAGAAGTTGTGGCATAGTCTCAAACAGAAAGAATAACTATGGTTTTTGGAAAAACTAAATCCACACAATGTGTAATCCCGGATTTCATGGCATGTGGGTCCCTACAATCAATGGCTAGGGTTTTGGGATTAAGTTGTGGAGCACATGTCATGTGACTATACACATGGAATGTTATCCCTCCTCAATGGATTAACATGTTCCTCAGAGCATACATAGACACAATCTAGGATATACCGACATAGCTAGAGTTCTCTTACACTGGAAGAAGGATATTGTGTAATTTTTTATAGATATCAACATGGAACATTTTATATGGACCAAACACGAGGTCAAAGGTATACAACATGTAACCCTATTACATGTCATGTACTCCTTAAAATTTGTCTTGGAGAAGTTTTGCTACGTATCTTAGAGGTGTTTTGTTACGGTGTATTCCCTATATGGTCTCCATGAGGGTAAGTATGGAATCACCTCCCACACTATGGACATCAATCCCATCAATATGAGTTCTTGGATAGAGTTGTTGGAATAATTTTGTGAGGATAGTATTGAGATACCCTATTCATATTTATTCACTGTGTGTAGTTCTTAATATCATCCTGACAAACACTATGTGGGTATTGATCCTCTACTTCACATGTTAATCATGTTCTAGTTGTCAGTATAAACCATGGCCTTGGGTGTTATCCTCATATATGTATCGTATCTCTTTATCCATCCATAAATTTCTTTATAATTGAGTGAAGAGATGAGAAATACCTCTCAAAAATATTTCATCAAGGATATCACATTTGTGGAGTGTTTTCTTCAGGATGGGTGCTATGTGGAACATCTGATTTAGAATATTGGTTGGTACTATGGTGGTGACTTAAAAATATACTATATTTATTTATTTGGTATATCTAGATATTCTTGTTATATATACTACAGACATATAACTATTAATAGATTAATTTATTCTTTTTTGTGTGTTTTATAGTTATGGAGTGTCCTACTGAGAAGTGTTATACTCAACCCTACATGGGATATGCCTGGACATGTCGTTCCTTGTGAAGGTGATCAATATTTTGTGAGAGTGCTTAATGGACTTAGACAATATAGTTCTTAATTAAAATAGACAGACAAAGGTTTCTTCCTAATTTATCATGATATCAGTCCCGATATATACTTTCTGGTTGGATTAATTTTCATACTCTTTGATGTGGGTTTTTATTTTGACATGTTTATTTTCTTTTACTTCATGTCGTACTCCAGCTGTGGGGTTTGGATGTTACCATGAATGGTTGTTTAGTTTTTTTTTACATTTCACTATTTTATGGGATTAGAGATGTGTGTGTATGTATAGGTACCTAGGGTAAAGCCTCCCATGCTAGTAAAATGCAAACTCAAATATAGTTTCAAGCCCATGGTCCATTCAAGGAGTGCTATGGGATTCATGGCCCAGACCCCATAGAAAACAGTTATGGTAATATTAGAGGCCTTATACCTCATTAAAGAGTAATGTATCAATTAAAAGTGTATTAAACAACAAAATAAGGGCCTATATCCCATCCCACATGGGAGTTCAGTACCCCATTTTTACACAAAACAGAAATTATTCCTTATCAATAGCCTAAAAACCAATGGATTTGCCTAAATCAATGTCTAAAATTGTGGATCCATACTCCAACCACTGGGGGAGTACCAAAATATGTATTATATATATGGAAGATGTAAATCATATTTTCCTTCTCAGGACTATAATCAGACACCATACCTAATGGATTCATATTGAGGAATGTAACCATATTCTCTTACAATATTTGTATATTGGCTCTATCAAGATCTCATATCATTAAAAAAATATAAATTAATAAATTAGTAGACCTAAAATATCATATATTTTCTATCTTTATGAAACAATAGAACCTCTCTGAATCGTTCATGAAGAAATAATTCCATATAGAGGAACTACTAATGAAGGGGGTATTTAACCCCTTTCTAAATATGGGGGACCCATACCATAGGTCCATGGGGTGTACTAAAATCTATCACATATGTAGGTGGTTTACACCCTTTCAATAACAAAACATTAGGGGAGAACTAACACTCATATTTTCTTTAATTATCTAACATAAACCTAGTGATCATATATACAAATCTAAAGTAATAAAACAACTAAAAATTACTTCTGAATGTATTTTAATGTTTAAGAAGGCCACACAATCATGACCAATACCAAACAATTTTAGAGATGGAATAATTATTTTCCAATTCTAACAAACATGTGAAATAGTGTGCAAAAATCCTAAATTCATTGGTAATTATACTTGTGGAAGACCATAGAGCATCCCACATGACATAAAAAAATTGGTAAAATTCACATTGGTGTGTGTGGAAAGACTACACATTAGAATTTATGTGGGCTCATAGGCCCACCCTTAACCATACCCCAGTGAGTTAGGATAGTGTGAACCAATCCTATGGTCCATAACCCATCCTACCCTCATGGTTGTGCTGACCTAGTGAGGGAGTCTGGACCACTGAGTTGCCATTAAAACTCCAAAATCTAATTAGGAGGGGGATAACTGGTTCTTATACCTATTAGGATGCATCTAGAAAGAATTCATAACCCATATGAACCACCAAACCCATTGGTTGTCTATATCGTTATGTATGAATATCTTAGTTAAACAACCCACACCACTCATTATAATAATGGATTTTGGTATTATTATCCCTATGCCTAATCGTAGCCTAAAGGCTTGTAATGTTCTTCCAACTGCAAGGCTAGCTGACCCCATCTAATATCAAATACTCTAATAGTTGGGTCAAAACCCTAACCCCATTCCCTAAAAAGAAAACCCTTGTCCACTCTTCCCACTATCAAGACAACACCTATATCTAATTTTCCCTCTACATGACTCCCTTGACACAAATTCTATGCTACATAACTATGAACCTTGCCACACAACCAAAATCCACCATCAATAATTCGAATATTCGGTCAAACAGATTCGTTTCATGATATCATGCATAAGATTCATGGTTCATTCTTATTACTCTACACCATCATCCTACCTATGGTTTTTGGTGGCTCATTCATATTTGATTAAAAATGGAAAAATATTGAGAGAATGAAAATGACAAGTGTGGTCGGGGTGGTTCAGCAACCCACACTAGCCCAACATAAGCCTAAATCGAACAATGATACAACTCTCATCTGGATTAAAATCCGTGGATGATATATGTACTATAGGAAAATCTATATTTCACTATCGGTTTTTAGTGACAGTTTTCAAAACCAATGCTAAACACATCATGAAAATTATTTTGGGTGAGTTATTTTGTGACAGTTTTAAAAAATTCCACTAAATGCGTTTTTTAATTTTTTTATAGAGTAGGGTTTTTAAAAAGACTTCTCTAAATCATGTTTTTTTAATTTTAAATTTTCTGAAATTTAAATTTTAACGGTGTTTTGTAGAAACCACAGCTAAATTTATGAACAATATTATTTACTATATATTTAATTATGATTTATTGTTAATATTTATTATTTTCTAATTATAATAATTTATTTTTTTATTTAATGTTTTATTTAATTATAATGTGTTAATACTTCATTATTTATTATTATTAGATAGTAATTATTTTAAACATTACAAATTTTTCAAAAGCTAGATATCGAAATTCAGAATAAAATAAAGATAATTTTTGATACGAGTGTTCGATTTAACTTCAATAATAACCAAAATGAAGTTTATGAAGTGAGATACAATAATATTAGATTACAATTTGGATAAAATTAATAGAATAAAAATATTATTGTATTATGAGATGTTGAAAAATAGACATCAACTTCAGATGACCATGACTTTGATCTGGGTGTCTGTTTGAGATCTACCACATATCAAATAGAATTCTATGACATGCTCTACATCATATTACACGGATGAGACCTCGATAACTATTTATTGTATATCAAAAATTTATGAAAGGCCTCTAACTTTAGTTTGTTTCAGATACATTTATTTTAAAATTCAATGAGATTTTGCTTCGTTTAAGAGTGTCTTCATAAGATTTTTGCATCAATTATGATTCTATTTAACATATTTTCATTCATATTGAGTTGATGGTAATCTATTTTTCTTGTTTACCCACTTTTGATGATTTATTATCTATTATATATATATATATTCATATATATTTTAATAAATTTATGATTACATTTTTTTAATATATATATAATATATATATATATATATAATTTCTTCCATGCATGTATATTTATACGCATTTATGAATATTTTTCCCTATTGATATACATATGTAAATATATATTTGTATTTAAACTATATATTTTTATATCTATTATGGCTATATGTTGATTTTTATATTTACATTTGTTTATATATATATATATTAATATAAAATTATATACATGTTTGTGTTCATATATATTTATCTGACATAAATGTGTGTATATATATATTTATGTAAATTTAATTATATATTAATATATTTATAGATATTTATATTCATTTATTAAATACTAATTATTAATATTTAATTATTAATTATTAATTATAATTTGTTAATTTATTATTTATTTTATATTTTATATTATATATTCTAAATATTTTATTTATAATTAATTTATTGTAAATTTATTCATAATTTTTAATTATTAGTCATCATTAATTATTAATTATTTATTATTTAGTATTTATTAATTACTATTTTATTTTAAATAAATTATTTTTATTATTTTTTAGTTTTTATTTTTGATATTTGAAATTTTAATTTACTATTTTTTAATATTTTTTTTAATATTTATCAGATATTATTACACAACATTAATTATTAATTATTAATTTCTTACTTTAATTATTATTATTTATTTTTAAATTATGATGGATGTATATTTATTAACTGTATATTTATTATACATCTGTTATTTATTTATTTATTCAATATTTTATTTATTTATTATTCTTCTATTGTTAATTTAAATTTTATACATTTATTATTAATTAATTTTATTTTTACTATTTATTTATTATTAACTTATAATATATTACTTATTTATTATGCATTTATTGATAATTTATAATTTATAAAATTTAATTATTTAATTTTTTATTTCATTATTCTTTATTCATTATTCATTATTTGTTATTTGTGATTATCTAATATTTATTACTTAATACTTATTATTTATTATTTGTTATTTGTTATTTGTTATTTGATATTAATTACTATTTAATTATCATTAATTTTTTATCATAAATTTATTATTATTTAATATTTATCATTTATTTAATAATTATTCGATATATTTTAATTTATTATTTATTATTAAATTATTGTAGTATGTTCAAATATTTTTTATATATGTATAATATATTATTACATATTACTTATAATTTATTATTTATTATTTATTTATTATTAATTTATTATTTAATTATCATTTCTTATTATTTTATAATTTGTATATTATTTGTTATTAATTTATTACAAATTTATTATTAATTAATTAATAATTAATTAATAATTAATAATTAATTTATTTAATATTTAATATTTATTATTCATTTATGTATTATTTATGTAATATTTATTTATTATTTATCGATTATTTACTTATTATATATATATTTTTTGTTTATTTATTATTTCTATATGTTTTATTTTGTTTTGATATTTTTTGAATTTATTATAATTTATTATTAATTTCATTAATTTAATATTATCATGATATTTTTAATTTTTATTTTGTTTATTTACAGTCTATTTATTGATGCTTTGAAATTTTTAAATTTAAATTAATAATTATTTATTTATTTATTTATTTATGACATATCAATTATTATTGATAATTTATTAGTTTTTATTAATTACTAATTCCTATTTATTAATTACTCTTAATTAATTAATTATATACCATTTATTTATTATATATTAATTTATTATTTATTATAAAATATTGTTGTTTTTAAAAAAATAAATTTATTATATTTTTTATATATATTATGACATTTTATATATTATTAATTTAAAATTTAGGTATTATTTACTATTTCATTATTATTAATTTTTTGATTATTACTTTATGATTAAAATATCATTTATTATTTATTTATTCAGTTAATTTTCATATATTTTTAAAATATTTATTACTTATTTATTCATATTTTATTATTATGTTTTTATTTTTTTTATTTTTTATTTATTAGTAATTAATAATTTATTACTTATTTATTATTTTTACTATATTAATTTAATATTTATTTATCATATATTTATTTATTATTTCGAATTAATTTATTAATTATTAATTAAACATTAAACATTTATTTATTTATTTATCTTTCTTTATGAATTTTTAATTCCTTATTTTTTATTAATTATTAAGGATTTATTATTTAGTTTATATTTGTTTGTTATGTGTTATTGTTATTTAGTTTTTTTATAAATTATTATTATTCATAATTGTTATCTTTTTATCAATATATTTAGGAATATATTAAATTCTATTTACGCACCACATGAATTTCGTGGTCGTGTGGTAAAATACTTACAGAATAACCTAGAGGTTAGGAGTTCAAATCTCACCCAACACATATAAATGATGAATCTATAAATGGGGGATACATGCATCCATGACATGTTCATATGAATGCATGGATGCTAATAAATAATATGTAATAAATAAATAATAATTATAAAATAAAAAATTATTTTCATAAAAAAATATAAAAAATATTTTCCAACGATTTAGTCATGATTTAACCCACCACTAAATCATTCCACATCGGTTTTGGAATACCACCACAAAATGATTGTTGACATGCGACTAGTGGAGACTTTTCGAAACCGTTAGAAAAAATTTAAGAGTGGTTTAAACTGTCACTAAAATAAAACAATGCCATTAAATTCTTACCTTGGAATAGTGAGGGGAGGGTGGCCAGTGAAAATTCATTGATGTGATTGTCCTTTCGAGGTACAAAATTCCTAACCTCTACAAATAAATGAAAAACAACAGAATAAATGATAAGGATAATAAAAATTGATTAATATTGTTTCCAAAATAATCTACCAAGGTAATTCAGAATGATTAATAATAAAAAATGAGGTTAAAATTTTCAATTGGGTTATACCTTGATGTTCAACCTTCATTTCCTTGTGATCCACCTCCACGTCACAATTCAATCTATACTCCTTGAAAAATGAACACATCGGTCCCCCATTATCAATGGTATCTCTCAATTATGGTATATTTCAAGATATAAATCATTCCAATTAGAGGAGTTAAACATGAATGTATAGAGGATTATTTAGATTTGTTGATATTTCTACTTAAAATTCAATAATAGTTCGTGAACATCTTCCTAAAACCCGATAATTTATTACACATTCCCTTGGGTAAACCCCCATCCAGATTCAAATTGTGGTCATGTGGTTTCCATCTACGGATCCCTTTTAGATATATTGATGGTTTGTAACCCTCCAATAAATAGGATTAACATTATTAATTTATTATATATTAAATAATTGCAAAAATAATAATTATCTCCAAATCTCTGTAAAGTCTATTATTATGGTAAAAACATGCCTTTGGATCAAAGAAACGCCTAAAACAATTTATAGGAAATTTAATAGGTTAAAGATAACAATGTCCACTCTCGGGGCTGGAAGACTACAAAATGAAGAATGTGTTATGTCATAATCAATGAAAAATTGAAGTTCTCTATAATCATGGTTAAAGATACCACCATTTTAAATAAAAGAATTTACTAAAGATTTTGGATGGATTAAGTCATTCTCAAACCTAATGTTTCCAGATTTTTGATTACCAAGAACCATTGGGATGAGTCATGTTCATCACCCCTTCACACTACTGTTTTCTGGTTTTTATTATAAGTATAGTCATCCCTCTTTATTATTTAATTATATCTTATTCTCTTGAACCTTAGGTTCCTATTAGTCTGTTTTTGGGTGATCTTGATCATCCATTGGTGGATCATAGTCCTCAGATTCATGAGATCTATCTCTCTAATGGTATGTTATGTTTCCCTATATTTTCCTACATTATTCTTTTATATTTCCTTCTATTAAGGATATAAAAGTGAATTTTCATTATTTTTTTATTGTTTTGTTGAATCTATTATGGGAGATATTTATTTATTAGTTATATATAAAGTTATTATGATTTTTGAGGTGTATGATCTTCATTATCTTATAATCCTGGTATTATTGGTTTTGAAGCCTTAATTCGAGGTGAGAGATTCATCATCTAATCATCTTTTACTTATTTTTAAATGTATTATTCTCATATTCTAGTTTTTATCTGGTTAAGGGTTAGTATTAACATAACAATATAATAAATATATTTTGAAATTGTAATGATGGATGTTATATGAGGTTCTTTTACATTCTCGCTCCTTTTTATATATTTCTTAAATGATTATTATAGTTCTATTTTTAATAGATTTCATGTTTCTTTTAATCGTACAAAAATTTGTTTAAATTTATTTTAAATTCTATTGAAGGTATATATAGAACTAGTGGAAATATTAATTTTGTATGTTATATTTTTATAAATGATTTACATATTAATGGTGAAGCCTAAAATTATAAAATTGATATGTTAGTGATATATTCTATATGTATTATTTTTGTTGTTTTATTTCAGTTATGTGTTGGGTATATCTTCTTATATTAATAAAATAATGTGTTGTCGATATGTTTTCTATTATGGTTATGAGTGTATTGTTTTTACAGTAATGATTTAGGATATATGGGGGTTGTTAGAATGGGTGTTAATAAAATGGTATAGAGAGGTTGATATGGATGGTGTCAAATTTATATGGGGATATAGAATGAATTTAAAATAAATGAATAAAGAATTAAAGGGATTAATGTAAAGTGGTCTGGTATATGTAAAGATTGTGAACAAAGTACAAAAATACTCACATGTGGGGATGAAATTTATACATATAAACTTAAGAAGACAATGTGATATGAGAAGCAATTGAAAATTAATATTATTAGTGAATTTTATTTATTTATAATCAAATAAGGAAGGTGAAAAGTTGAATTATAATAAGGGATGAAGAATCCTTAATGAAAGGAAATATTATTTTCTTATTATATTGGATTAGGTTTGTTGTGTGTTTAGAAGTGGTATAAATTGTTGGCATTTTTTTGGGTGATGGGTTGTTGTTATAGAGGTATTATTAAAGGAGGAGTCCCTAGTTTGGTATAGGGTGTTAATTCTATATTTTTTCATTATAGTTTTTATTAATTCTTATGTACCATCATCTAACTCAAAAAACCTTATAGATACCTATTTTATGTTTAGAATTTCAAGCGTAAAACCAACATTCTGGATATTTTTGATATAGATGATTGATTTCTACCCCTTCCATAGTCTCTCTTCCAAATAGAGTATATGTTTTAATTACTTGAGGTCTTGTATATGGTATATATAAATGTGTTCGTAATGGAATGATCATGAAATTGTGTGTTTATGTGCTTTTATGTGATATTTTTGGTGGTTATGTTGTGTAATGTAGTATGTAAAAATGGTTGTGCATTTTTTCTATGATCTATTCATTCTATATGTGATGATGATGATGTGGAACAAATGGCAGTGTCGTGAAATTTGATGTTGGGTCATGAGGTTGATTGGTTTAGTTGAGAAGGGTGTGTAAAGTACTTTTATTGATATATTATTTTTATATTATATCACATTACATATTTATGGGTTTTAGTGAGTGAGCCTTGGTGAGGATGGGTAGTAGTTAACAAAATTAGTTAAAGAGTTTTTTTTTCTATTTATTCATTAATGTATGATTTTGACCCATATATATTTTCATGAGAGTTTTTAGGGATATTTTACATTTTATTTCCAAGAAAAAAAGAATCTATTGATATCTAAAGTGGGTTATTGGTTTAAAAATATTAATTAATTATGAGAATAAAGATAATTCAATTCACATGGAATATATCATTTTAAATACATAAACCATATTCAAACTCAGATATATTAAATTTTAGTTTGTGAGGTGATGGTTGCTAGTAATTCTAGAGGTGTGTAAAAGAGGTTTATAAAATTTTAGAATATATCTAGTGGGTTATATATTATATTAGATTTATTTATGATCTTTGAAATTTTCATCAATATATAAGAGTTTAATAACAATTCATAAAAAAAATTTCCTTCAGAACCCGTGTCTTATAATGTAATATAATTTTAGAGAACTAATACCTCATTATCATTAATCCAGAACATAATATGTATATATTATACCTTTGGGGTTATATTATAACTTGTGGTATAGTAATAATATATATATATATTTCATTCTTTAAAATACATTTTCATGAAAATGTACTTATTTTATTTTATGCACTTACATATAAAAATAAATTTTATCACTTATATAAGTTAAAAATAATAAAATTGAATTAATTTATAGATTCATCATGTGAAAATTATTATAGGATTAATTATTGATATTTTTATAAAATAGTTTATTTTTTTGTTGAATAGTGAAATATTCTATTTTTTCCAAAATTGTAAAAAATTCAAGATAAGTTCCTAAGATAATAATGACTTGTAAATTTATAAATATTTCATAAGTATTTGAGGAATAAAAATTATTTTTTCAAAAATATTATGTTTAATTAGATATCATATGCTTAGAATTTTGGGACTTAATCAATACTTAGTCCTTATAAAAAATTAGAATTTTCATTAAATTTAAAAAAAATTATAAAATTTTAGTTTTTTCCCTGAATGAGACAAAAAAGATCTTTGTTATATAAAAGAAATTTTTCCATTGAAATCCAATTATTTTAAAATTCATATCCCACACATACATTTTAATCTTAAAATAAACATTTTCTAAGAAATAGTTTTTACGTGTTATGTACAGAAATAAAATTATTAATTTCTCAACCATTATAAATTTAATTTTATAAAATCATTTTGATATTTGAAATTATTAATTTAAAATTATTTAATAATATCAATTTTAATTTCTACTATTGAAATTAGTTACTGATGGAAAAAGTGGAGTTCCCTTGGTAAGGGAAAATAATGACAAAATTGGTCTAACAAAGTGAAAAGGTTAAAATGTGTGAAAAACATTTATGATATTGGATAGTGTAGGTAGGAGGAAACTTATTTTATTCTCCACACCATTAATTGAATTTTCTTGGTGCCTTTATCATTTAATAATGAAATGAAATTATTCCAAATAAATTAAATTTAACAAAAATGTCACTCTCATTCCTTATTAACAGAGCTCACGTCCTCCCCATTTATCTATCATTTTAAAATATTTGGATCAATAATAACTCTACCTTAGACTATTTTCAACAAACTACCCATTTTTTAAAACATTATTCTCATCAAAAGTACAAGCTAAGGAACCATAAACAGTTTCCCAAGGGATAACATCCAAGGGATAGATAATACTCTGAAGAAAATGTTTCAAGATATTTTTTTTATTCTACACCAATAAATAACATCTATCCATGATTTTATGATTATTGTTTTTACTAAGATTATGTTTTATTTTACTAATGTAGAATCCATTTTATACAATTATTTATAATCTTTAAGAAAAATGTATACATCATCATGTATATATTAGAACTATAGTATCCATGAATGACATGTTCAATTATTAAAAAACAAATTAAATGATATATTATAAATTAATATTTAATTAAATAATATTATATTAATAACATTTGTTTAATTATTAAATGACAATTATTTCATTTCTTATCCCCTCTTATTCCATGGAAATTTGATCTATCATCGATGCGTACATGCAAAACATTGCCTCCACGAAATGACATGCTTTGTTTCCTATGAAAATAGGACATGGATACATAAAATAAGTTATTTAGTATGTAAATATTATATTCCCCACACCATTAATATTAATTATGACTAATATTGTTAATTATATTTTTGTGGTAATTTCAAAACATTTGTAGTAAATTTCACAACCTTAACTATACTTATCACGATAGATTTATTAATTTATATCTAATTTAATATAAAACATAAAACTATATAATTATTGATCTAATGGAATAATAAAATAAAAATCCTCCAAAATTATGGAGACCAAGAAGTTATTTTACAACATATTTTACCATGATTGGAAAACTAAAATTATTAAGAAGAAATTAACTCCACAACCACACATAACCCATGTAAGAAAAAAACAACATTAAAAAAATATATATAAAGACTACAAATGGACCTTATGAAATTAAATATAGATAAATATCATTATTTTGTATGTATTTAGAATGAATAAATTAAATATTTTGGAAATTAACTATAGGTACAAAGTGAATTTAAACCCATGTTCCGAGATCTTCTTTACCACCCTTGTTTCTTATCAATTACACATTCTATTTTTCTAATAAATTTTATAAAATCTTATTCTCATGAAATTCATATATATTTTTCTAAATTGACCTTCAATTTTCACCTATTTATTTGTCAAATTCATTGCTGGGTTTATATTTGTATTTAGTTCCCTTCAAAATTCCCACTTTGAAAACGCCAACTTAAGAAATATTTTTTATTTCTTGCCTCTTTTCAAGCTACAAACCCATAAAATGTTTTAAAAAATTGAATAGATTTCAAAAAATTGTCCTTAATTTATATAGAACCAATTTTTATTAATTATTGTTTCCATTTAAAAATAATCTAATTCCTTCGTAATAAAGATCCATTAATAATTTCATTCAACATCACCCATGTAGTTCATATTTATTCAAATTTCAATTGATCATTCTCATTGAATATTATATAATGGGATTAAATGATAAATAAATATATATATATATATATATTTAAATTATTAATGTAATATATAACTTATCTCCTCCATATTTTGGGAATCTATATTATTTAGCCTTTATTTATGCATTAAATCATAATTACGAGTCCTACTTTACTTCTCAGGGGGTTGATCATGCTTATGATTTGTGGATAGTTTATTTGCCTCATTTGATAGTAATATGTGTGATTTATATTACGTAATTGGTTTTACCAAAATTATATATCCCTCGAATATATATTTTATTGAATTATATCTCATTATATTCTATGTAAGGGATTTGGGAGTGAGCCAAATCTACCACGAGACTTTTTCCACTTTTTAATTTTGGTCTTGGGAGATACCCTTGCAATATGTTTATGATGTTATATAATATGATGATTAATTATATTTTATGATTCCGTAATAATATTATTCCATTTAGTTATTCAATGTTTCTTTTATTATTATCATTCTATCTATGATATAATGTTAGGGCTAATGAAATTCTTGTTATGTTTTGTTTCTTTGTTTATTCCCATATTGGTTTTTCTACCTCACTATTTTATTTATATATTTTTCCTAGGGTATATTATGTAGTTTTAGAAAATATATGGGAGTTTGGATAATTATAGGTTGTTTTAAATAATAATTATGTATTTATTTTTAGGATAATGTATTTATGTGTCAAATATTTTAAAGACATTGGACCTCTATATCCTTAGTTTGTATTTGTTACAAATATGTGAGATAAAATATAACATATTTTTTTTAAATCTTAGGTCACTATAAAGATTCTTTAAATTCATAAGTAAGAGTCATTTTTATGCAAAGTATAATATAAAAGATCTATTTTGATTTTGGGTCTGATATTTCGAAAAATCCATAAATATAATAGTAAAATTACTCTATATATAGCAGTCTCCAATAAAAGATATTGAAAATTGGAAAATTCATAAATCAACAAGAGATATGTAAGAGAAATATTATTAAACTTATAAAGGTCTCCTAGATAATACATTAGAAATTTTTCAGAGGCAATAGAAACTTCATTGTAAATGATAGGGTCATTCCCAAAATATGTAAGGTTCATTTATCTTGTTCATAACTATATTTTATTATATAAAATAATTTTAAAAGAAGGATATAATAGGTTAATTATGAGTTATATGGTGATACATAAGTGCTATAGAATGGTCCAAAGTATTATATTTTCTATGGTTAATAGTGATGTTCGAAAATTTAATTTTTGGGTAGAGAATTAAGAAGATAAAAAACATGATTGTGATGATATTTTATACATAAAAAATATTATTAAGAGAAAATCATGATACAAGATATTTAAAAATAAGGTTTATATTATAAGTAATATATTTTTTGTCACGATCATACAATATCAAAGATAATGTAGAAGACTTTCATTATAATAAAGATTTTCATTTCATCAATGAGTAAGTAGTTAGATGATTTTTTATCATGTTGTAATTTATACAATCACACTAAGTGTACCTCGAAATATTTGAAATAGATTGATTAAAAATCATGGAAATATGTTATTTTGTTTAAAATAATAACATATAATTTTATTATTAAATATTTGAAAATGAAGTGGGAATAATTGATTGTTAACATTGATATTTCATGTCAAATAATGGTAATATCATAGAAAGAGATATGGGAAAATATTATTTATATAATAGTTCACATTGAATAGGAATCAGAATTAGAGTATAAAACTAATTTCTGGGTCATTGTTATAGATAATTTTTGTGTTGAAGAAAAAGTAAATTAACACTTCTTATATAACATGATGTAGTGCATTATAACTATAATCTTCATGGGGAAAATCATTCAATGGAAAAAAGATAATTCTTACTTTACTAATGATAAAGATATATAGTAGTGAAACTTAGTTGGATTCACTTTAAGAGATATTATTGTTGTATTCTTGTAACATAGGTTAGGGGTATACCTTGTTCACTATAATCAATAATGTTGACTCTCGTGGGATGTATAACCAATATTAATCTTGGATCTTGAAAATCATTAGTTATTAATTATTAATAGAGAATCTTTTAAATCAAGTGTTTCGTTGTTTTTTGTTATACTTTTTGAACATATATGTATATGTGCTTGTGCGTGTGTGTGTGTGTTTGCGCGTTTAGTTGTGAGTAACAAACTCTTAATATTTATTGAGATTAAATTCAAAATAAATCATAATAATGATAATGGAATATTATTTACTAATTTAACAAACCCTTCAGTGAATCTATACCCTTACTGGGCCTATGATGAGGGGTATGAGAGAAGCTTTTTATTTTCAATGCATATTCACTCGATCTAGTTTATTTATACTTTAAGGTCATACCTTTCAAAGGTAGGCGATCACTAAGATATACCAGTGACTCCATAAATGGGAATCAAACCAAGAGAAATGGAGTTTGGGTTTATCCACACCTTGTGGGGGAATTCTTGACAACTATGGGACACCATTATATATTTGAACATATTCTTAAATATTACATAGCAACGTTAATAAGGATACAAGTTACTTTCATGATGTATGGTATATTATCCACAGGTGTAAGTGAAAGATAATGATTTTTTATACAAAAAAGGTTCTCTATATACACATATTTTAGGTGAGGAGAATCTATTTGGTTTTAATCATCATTTATAGAGACTCTAGAATTTGATGAAATCTAATGAGACAACTGAAATTTTGTTATTGAGATAAAACCTATTAAATATAATGTCTATATATGTTTGTAAAATGAAACAGAGCCCAAAAATTTTCATTCCATTCAAGGAGAAACGTTTTACCTTATTGTTTTAGGTGGTATGGACAAATTCCATTCTATTTAAGGTCATATAGAAGATAATTTCTAGAAGAAATCCACCAATGATTATTATTATTGGACATAGTCATTGGTGACCCTTTCTGATTTTCGCAAATTGAATATGGCCAACTAAGGATGATTTGGTTTGAGAAATGTATTGAACCCCATGATGTATGAGTTTAGTTTAGTTATTTGGAATATAGATCATAGAGTATAGTATGGTATCTATAAGGACCTGACCATAAGACATTACATAATATTGAATTAAATGAATAATTCACATTGAGTATCTTTTAAGGATTATAGTTTTAGTGAATTAGGCCATATCTATTACATAACAAATTGAATATTACATGTAGAAACTACTACTCTATATCCATTATTTCATAAAATAATTTTTTTAAACATGCCTAGTTCCATGTTTTAGACAACATTACATTTTATTTGATCCCACACATGACCTTATTCATCATTAAGTCCTGTGGAAATTTATTTAAAAACTTGAGATTATCATAAAAAGATCAATAAGGGTTATAAAATAGGGAAGGAAAAAATTATCCCATTAATAAATAAAAATCAATGAAACCATACTTTTCAACCAAACAGACCTTACAAAATCATAAGATTTATGAATAACACAAACAAATCATAAATCATAAAGGATACTTATGGAATGCATATCAAACATACATTTTCGTTATCACAGCTACATATGGAGTTACACTTGGAATACCCATCACAATATATTCCATAAATCTCTTAGGAGAAACATCACGTTTACTTCTGTCATGTTACCCAATGCCTTGGATAGCTATCTCGGGCTCACCCGCCCTAGGTTTATCATAGAACCACCCATATACGTAAGCAATACCCAATAACCATAACATAATCATACCACATAACACCATTATAAAGGAAAGATAAAATTTCTACATTCCAATATATCAAATCATGATATTTAAACAAACAATGCTTTATCAAATCATTTTCAAAACCATTTAAAAAATATGTTTTAATCAAAGTGTACCATATCACTTTGAGAATTTTAAATGAATTATCATTTGAAAACATTAACGTACATATAAATATATCCTAAAACCCATTTTGAAAACATGGCCATTAATGAGAAATATTTACAAGAATAAATCTTTAAAACATATAAAATGATAATTTAGTTAAAGTTTTTTTCAAAATAAAGAGAGACTCTTGAATAAAAATAATTGGAGAATAACCTTTAATCAGAACTTTTTAATATCATGATAATAAATATATTCATGATATAACATGTCAAAGGATAGTCTAAACACCATATAAGAGTGAATTGGTGCATGAAAACAATGAAGTCTTAGTGGAAGTGTAAATTTTGATGAAATACCATATAAAGATGGTATCCTTAAATTAAGGATAAATCAATCACATAATTATGTGTGAAAAATATAAATACACCCAATATAATTGGATATTAAGGTTAAAAAAATCAGAGGTCCTTAAAACATATTCATAGGACGACATATTCAAGAAGTACCAGTTGAACCCAAAGAATTGAAATTGGGTTAAAAGTTCCCTTGTAAACATTCGACTGTCTAACGACGTCACTTTAAAAAACAAAAAATGAGTTGATGAGATAAAAAGGGTATCTCATCACTTGGAAATAAAGTTTAAATCAATAAGTATATATAATAACATATCCTAACATGATAAGATATAAATTAAAAGACTTAACAAAAAGAACCCTTTTATAAAGAGGAGGGTGAATGGTTCCCTTACCAATTTGGTAACATACAAAACAAACGCCGCATGAATGAAGGATCTTATAAAGAAGATGTAAATACTCATAAATGAAAGTATATTACACAAAGAGTATAATAATGGGTAGTACATACACCACACAAAACTAAATAGTGTCAAATATAGAAAGAATATCACAGGAATAAAAAGTGAGATGAAACCCATTACCATGTCACAATCAACTAAGTCGTATGACCAAAAGTTAACAACCCCCAAATGAATCACAGAATACCATGAACGAAATGAGAATAATGATAATATATGTCAAATGTAATCATACAATATACCACATGAAATAAATAAGTGGAGAAAAATGGAAATATCACGGAATTAAAAGTGAGATAATAAATCTCTTACCTAGTGTCCGACATGACTTGTTTGTTCCTTGTTATTGCTTTAATTTGGGTAAATTCATTTGGATTGAACCAGAAGGACTTATTGAATTTTCTTATACCTAAATTAAGTCTTATTGGTGGAGTATATGGATGTAGGGAACTTAATTGGGAAGAGTTTGGACGATCCAAAATGCTTGAGATGTGTGAGGAATTGGTTAGAAGTGAGGGCTTTTTATAAGGGGGAGGAGGGGCTCTTTAAGAAAGTGTGATAATATTATTTTATTATATAATTATATTAGGTTTCTAAAGGTACAAAAAACATTAAGGTATAATATACGATTACTCATGGTCAAAATAAATTCATCCATTATGAATTGGACAAGGTTTGGATGTTATTTTAATGTTTATAATATTATTTATTCGAATCATTTATTAATGAGATAAACACTACACAATTATTGTGTCATATATAATTTAATTTATTTGATGTATAAAAATTATAAAAAAAATACCATGATTTAGGAAATAGTTTTATCTTTACAATTAATATTTATATTGTAAAAGATAAATTATATAACCCCATGTAAAAATTAATTTACCACAAGATATTTGTTTGTGTCATTTTTGCCTTTACATTAAATTAATTGATCTAAAGGGTCATTATCACTCTTAAGTGGCTCTATGGGGTACCATAATCGACCCAAAGATACTCATGGTCATCCATGACTCCTTCAATAAATATAGGATAAGTTTTAAGGTAATTATTTATTATTAGTGTAGTATTTTTATCTTGAATTACCCTATTTTCCTTTAACCATGGTAAATAAAAGTCAAACGTTACAATTCACCAAAAATTATTTTCATCTTATTGAACCAAATTTTAATCACTAATAACAAACATGTATATTTTATTTTCTATATTCATTTCATAGAAGTGGTAATGTTTCATTTAAATGAAAAAGGCTATTTTGATAACTACTACTAAGTTGTTTCACTATTCATCAAGAATTGAGGTTTTTCAGAAAAATACCAAAAATTCTGCCTGGGGTATATTTGATATTCTGAATTCAAAAATGATGTTTATTTTATAAAATTCAAAACAAAAAAATTTATATTAATTATTTTAAAATTAATTCTCGTTTCTAAACAAATAGCATGTTTTTATGAAATAATAACTATCAAAAGATTTACAACTGTTTATGTCTAGTTTTAAAATGAAATTATTTCTAATGACCAACATTAGATTAAATGGTAAAAATATATTATAATTACACTTTAAAAACTATTAAGATGATAATATAACCATATAAATAAATTAGATTAAAAGGCACTTTTGAATTAAAATACATTATTTTTCACTATTCATTAGAAAATGAACTTTATCAGAAAAATATCCAAAATTTACCCAACAAAAATTTTGGAGTCTTGAATTTAAAGAATAATTTTATTTTTTAAAATAGAACATATATAAATGACCAAAAATAGATTTAAAGAGGTTTCTCCATCAAAAGGAGGTAAATTGACCTTTTACTGAAAATTAGATTATTGAGTCATAAAATTAGATTCATTCATATTTTAAGCTGATAACTTTTATTGGATAAATGTAAAAACATTTAACAAACATGTATAATCTTTTTTTTAGTTTTTTATTTTCCTTCCCGCTATTACAATGGATAATCGTTAACTACCATTTAAAATAATAATATAATATTATTATATTTTAGTATATCTCAATGTTGTGTGCAATGTATGATTTCAATGAAATTTATTGTTGTGTATCAGGTACACCATCGAACGTAGAATCCCCTTTAAAGTAAAATTAATATTTAATTAATAAATATTAATAAATTTGAAAATTTCTTTCTAATTATTTACCTGGGATGTTATATTTTTCCCCCATATTTGAAATTTCATCGACACAATTTTAAAACTAGGCTTGGAAACATAATTGAATATCCCATATTAGTAAAAAATCCAATAAATATATCACTTTAAAAGAAAGAACAATAATTACAACGGTCACACGAGATAATAGATACAAGGATTCCATGAAATCACGGATATAGAATATAAAACAAACCATCAAGTTCTGATGGAGAGTGATAGAAGACATGATTAGAAGAATGTTAACCACCAGAAAATCACAAAATTGTGATGGGTTAAATAGTCATTGATTCCCTAGTAGGAAAATTTAACATAGAACATTTTTTAAAGTTACTTTTCATTGAGTAATATATTTATGAGATTAACAAAAAATATAAAGAAATATACTTACTTGTCATGTGGACTTTCATCTTTTACTAGATTTCAAACACAAACACATATTTCTACCAAACGATGAGTATTTGGGATTACTTGTTCACATTAAAAGTGTTATATTCAACTTCTAGAGAAACAAATAATCCAAAAAAGATGAACTATATATTTCCATTGTCTTTAGATATTAACTAAAACCAAAATGGTTAGTGCGAGATCATATAATCCCCCAAAAGGATAATCCTTTATAAAATGAAATACTACTATTAATATCCAAAATTATACCAAAAGTACCCAAAGTTCAAGAAAGACCATTCAATACACGATTGTCCTTAAAATTCATCAAAATAATCAAAACTAATATTGAAACCCAAAACCCATAATAATTTAAATCACATAGTCTTCCACAGTAAATCTTAATTTTTATCCTAAAAAACATTGACTACTCTTAAATTCTCTTACTGAAGTGTAATAAACCTAATCACATATTCTCTATGATAGTTTAATCATTTCCATAAATAACCAAAATCACTATATGTCCAAAATATAATTATATATTCTTCAAAAATTATATTTTTACCATTCCTCCACAATTTAAATCCCATATTAATATATCTTCCTTAGGAATATAGTGTTTTCTCAATAAATATAACGTATCCCACAACAACATTTATCACTTAATCACTAAATCAACATTTTATACTAAGTATATCCATTTGATAAAACATAATTTCCAAAAATAAAATTATTCTTGTTCTATAAAAACATTTTAGTAAATAATAAGTCATACTAACAATGGACTTCAAGTAGGCTAGTAGTAGGCAATGCACCCTTGTCGCCATTCTATTGTGGGTTTGATTCCTGCAGCCTTGCCGGATGTGATGGGTTGTTAGAAATCCTATGTGTTTTACTTTTTATAAAACTCAAAAATAACCCTAACATGTTTTAACCTCAATGGTTTCCTTATACCTCTCTTTTTCATCCAAATTCATTATGATCTAAACATATTAATTCTTGAAGTCTTATTTCACCACCATATGATAAAATAAAACTATCCCCAAAATGAAGAAAATTATACATTAATCATGGTGTCATTTGGTTTCAACGTTATCGTGTTCACGTAGGTAGAAGGTCCATGCATCACAATAGTGATTTAGAGATCCTTAAAAATCATTTTCTTCCTCCATCCAAATACACCTTGTACAACATGCGTCAAATGGGTGTTCACATAAAAACAGTTTTGGAATATAATCATGCATGACGTATAATTTCAAAACATCTGATAAAACACGATTTCTATAAAACAGTCAGACTGAAATTGAGTTGAAACATTCATTTTAAGGTCCTTTAAAAATACCACAACTATGTGTTGAGAGACTATATTTTAAAAGAAAATAAAAATAGGTTTCGCAATGGTCTCCTTCATCATCAAATTTTTTAAAATCATAATATTTTTCAAAATATTGTGATAAGGTAAAATATTTGTAAAATCCTTGATAATATTTACCTTTCTCGAAAATATGATATTGTTGGAAAAATATTAGAATATTGTGAAAATATGATGTATTTAAATACAACCCCTGATCCATGAGGATAACGAGGTATAGTGGAGGTGTTTGAAATATCAAACAACTGCTTTCAAGTGAGTTGTATGCTAGAGAAACTTTCACAGTCATCCAAACATGACTTTGTAATAATTATTGCAAGGAAGTCATCAGGAAGAGATAGGAATGTCGTTTGAGATCCTCCTCTTTCTATTTGTAATGGTCATTCCTAGATCTGAAAATGTTATAAAACAATTATTTAATAGAAATAATAGACCAAGGTACTAACCATGTGTTTAAAGAAAACTCTTAATCCCTAAAGTTGTCTAAACTGACCTCTGATACCAACTATAAGGACCCGACCTTAAAACATTACATAATATTGAATTAAATGAATAATTCACATTGAGGATATTTTCATATTTAGAGTTTTAGGGAATTAGGCCCTAACTATTACATAACAACTTGAATATTACATGTAGACACTACTATTCAGTATCCATTTTTTCATTAAATAAAAACTCTTAAAAAGAAACATCTCTAGTACCATGTTTTTGACAACATTACCTTTCCATGATCCCATACATGACCCTATTCATCTTTATGTCCAGTGGAAAACGATTCAAAAACATGGGATGAGTATAAAAAGATCAGTAAGGGTTATAAAATAAGGAAGGAAAACATTATCCCATAAATAAATACAAATCAATGAATCCTTACTTTTCAATCATAATATACCTTAAGAAATCATATGATTTATGAATAACACATACAAATCATAAATAATAAAGGTTACTTATGGAATCTATATCAAACTTACATTTTAGCTATCACAGCTATGTAGGGTGTTACACTTGGAATACTCATTACATTATATTCCCTAAATCTCTTAGGAGAAACATCACATTTACCTCTACCACGTTACCCAATGCATTAAAGAGCTATCTCAGGCTCACTCGCCCTAGATTTATCACGGAACCACCCCTATATGTAATAAATTCCCAATAAACATAACATAATCATAACACATAACACAAGTATAAAGGAAAGATAACATTTCCACATTCCAATATATTAAATCAAGATATTTAGATAAACAATGCTTTATCAAATCATTTTCAAAACCATTTAAAAAGAGATTTTTGAATCAAAGTTTCCCATACAACTTTGATGCTTTTAAATGAGTTATCATTTGAAAACATTAATGTCCATAGAAATATATCCTAAAATCCATTTTCAAATCATGGACATTAATAATATATATTTAGAAGAATAAATCATTAAAACATTTAAAATTATATTTTAGTTAAAGGGTATTTTTACAAAAAGAGAGACGCTTGAATACAAATAATTGAGGAATAAAATTTAATCCGATCATTATAATATCATTAGAATAAATTTATTCATGATATAATACATCAAAGGAAATTATATACACAATATAAAAGTTAATTGGTTCCTAGCAACAATGAAGTCTCAGTGGAAATGTAAATTGAGATGAAATCCCTTACAAAGATGGTATCCTTAAATTAAGGATAAATCAATCACATAATTAGGTGTGACAAATATAAATACACCCAATATAAGTTGATATTATGTTTAAATAAATTAGAGGAAATTCACATATATTCATAGGACTATATATTCAAGAAGTAAAAGTTGAACCCAAAGAATTGAACTTGGGTTAAGAAGTTCCCTCGTAAAAATTTGACATCTTAACAACGTCACATTAAATTTCATAAAATGATTTGATGAGATAAAAATGGTATATCATCACATGGACATAATGTTAACACTAATAAGTATATAGAAGAAAATATCCCAACATAATAAAATGTAAATTAAAAGACATAACAAAAAGAAGTCTTTTAAAAAGAGGAGGGTGAAAGGTTTCTTTACCGATTTGGTAACTTACAAAACATACGCCACATGAAAGAAGGATATTAAAATGAAGATTTAAGTACTCATAAATGAAATTAAATTACACAAAGAGTAAAATAATGGGTAGAACATACACCACAAAAAAGGAAATAGTGAAAAATATAGTATTAATCTCACAGGAATAAAAAGTGAGATAAAACCCTTTACCATGTTGTAATCAAGTGAGTCATATAGCCATAAGTTAATAAACACCAAATGAATCATAGAATACCATGAGTATAATAATAATCATGATAATATATATGAAATGGAACTACAAAACACCTTTAATTCAACAAAAAAGTGTAAAATAATGGAAATCTAACGGAATTAAATGTGAGATAAGAAATCCCTTACCCCGTGTCTGACTTGACTTGCTTGTTCCTTGTCATTATTTTAATTTGGGAAACTTCCCTAGATTAAACCAAAAGGAATTCATGAAGATACTTCTTCCTAATGTTGGCTTCTAAGAGGAAGAGAGTGATATAGGTAGCTTAATTGGGAAATGTTTGGATGAGCCATAAGGATTGAGAGGTGTGAGGAATTGGTTAGAAGTGGAGGGTTTTTATAATGGGGAGGAGGGTCTCTTTAGGAAAGTGTGATAATATTATTTTATTATAAAATTATATTAGGTTTCTAAAAGTACAAAACACATTAAAGTAAAAGATATGATGACTTATGGTTGAAATAAACTCATCCAGTAATAATAGGGCAGGTTTTGGATGTTATTTTAATATTTATAATATTATTTATTTAAATCGTTTATTAATGAGGTAAACACGACATCATTATTTTGTCATAAATAATTTAATTTCTCTGATTTCTAAAAATTATAATAAAATTACCATGATGTAGGAAATATTTTTGGATTTGCAATGAATATTTATAGTTGAAATGAGAAAACTTATATAACCCAATGTAAAAATTAATTTACTAAAAGATATTTGTTTGTGTCATTTTTTCCTTTACATTATATTAATTAATCTAAACTGTCATTATCACTCTTAAGTGGCCCCATGGGGTCCCAAAATAGACCAAAATAATTCCATCATTATCCATGACTCATCCAATAAGGTTAGGACAATTGTTAAGGTAATTTTTTATTATTATGATATTATTTTTTCAATGAATTGCCCTATTTATATTTAACCTCTATAAATAAAAGTTAAAATTTACTATTCACAAAAAATTATTTTCAACCTATTGAACCAAGATTTACTTACTAATAACAACCATGTATGTCGAATTTTCAATATTAAATTCATAAAAGTGGTAAAATTTCATTTAAATGAAAAATTCAATTTTCTTAACTACTAAGAAGTCGTTTTACTATTAATTATAAATTATTATTTTTTAGAAAAATACCAAAAATCCAATATACACGATATTTGATATTCTAAATTCAAAAATGATGTCTATTTTACAAAATTCAAAACATAGAAGTTTCATTAATTAATTTAGAATTAATTTATGTTGTGAAAAAAATTAGCGTGTTTTTAAGAAATAAAAACTATCAAAAGATTAACACTTGTTTATGTCCAGTTTCAAAATAAAATTATTTCCAATAACCAAAATTAGATTAAATTGTAAAAATATATTTCAATAACACTTTAAAACCAATTAAAAAGTTAATCAGACAATATAAATAAATTAGATTTTAATGTACTTTGGAATTAAAATACAGTATTTTTCACTATTCATTAAAAAATGAACTTTATCAGAAAAATACCAAAAATTTACCTGAAGAAAATTTTAATGTCCTGAATATATAGATGAGTTTTATTATGTCAAATATAACATATAAAAATGACCAAAACTAGATTTAAAGAGGGTTCTCCATCAAAGGTGGTAAATCGACCTTTTGTAGATTATTAGAGTATTCATGCTTAGAATTAGATTCATTCATATTTTAAGCCCCTAATTTTATTGGATAAATATAAAAAAAATTAACACACATGTATAATCATTTTTTAGTTAGTTACCTTCATACCCTCCATTACAATGGCTAGGCGTTAAATACCATTTAAAATAATAATATTATATTATTATTTTTCAGTATAACTCAATGTTGTGTGCAACGTAAGATTTCAAAGAAACCTGTTGTTGTGTATCGAGTATGCTATGAAACATTTCATCCCCTTTAAAGTAAAATTAATATTTAATTCATACATATTTATAAATATGAAAATTTCTTACTCATTATTTACCTAGGATGTTATAGTTTCATCATTAAGATTCCCTATCTATGGAAATATAGTGAGTCCTAAAATGAATACATATCTTTAAGAGGGTTAAAAATGTTCTCAAGGATATATAATTATTAGGGAATTTTGTCATCCTGAGAATGTATTTGATTGGGGGACCATATAAAACAATATAGATATAGGGACATTAGGATTGAGCCTTAAAGAGGTTTCTATCATATCCTATTCGTGATAGGAATCAGAGCCCCTGTAGATTAATATTAATAGTTAAAGGTCACATGATGTGATAATACAATACATTTTAACTCCATGAAATGTAGATGTTGACCATGAAATTTAACACCATACTACGAGGACCTAATCCGCATTGTTAAACATCAAACTGTAAGGATTTTTCTCATTAAAGGTAAAAAATAGATGATTGGGTTGGGTTTACACATATACAGGATCTCTTTATGTGAATCATTGGGAATAAATCCACTTAAATGATTTTTTCTTGAACAATATTACACTTTTATAAGGAGAAGATATAGTTATAGGGGAGTACACCTAAGAGGAGGACCATGATGAAAGATTCATTTGGGATTAAACATAAAGAAAATGTCCATGAAAATGATAGAATAGTTTTATTATCAAAATAAACATAGATATTTAATCTCATGTGATTCATAATTTGTGTGAGAGAAAAAGAAATGATAGATGATCAAACACACTGTACAATCATATTTGGATGTGGATTACACCTAAAGGGGAATCCCATTGCGATATATTTGGGATTAATTCTACGAATAAGGTCCATAAGGATGGAAATGTTGGGGTTTACATAGAAGTAAGAGAAACATAATAAATGATTGAATTTTGTTAACAACATAAATAAATCTAATCTCTAAGGCCACATGAACAATGCTTTATTTCAGGAATATTATATTTTATAATATCAGTCAGATTGAAAATTATGATTTTTATTGGACTTACAACTGTTATAGAATACTAAATTAATGATGGTATAATAGTATATAGGGGAGAGGATATGTAAGGTTTGAGGGATAAATATTCCTACAATAAAGGCTATATGATAACATTATGAGGGTTTCCTTTTGATGAAAATGTTTGAATGTAGAGAATGGAATACATCATTGAACTAGGAGAGACACCAAAATTGTCTTTTTTCAAGTGTCCCTTATTATCAAGGAAATATAAAAACATGTTACCCATGAGGGTTACACCTCCCAATGATGGTAAATAATAACAATCTTTTATCAATGGAATCCATAAAAAAGGATTCACATTTGGGTGATTTCACTAATAATTCATATCAGGTGGCCTTAGAGTGGGTTTCTTATCATCCCTTTGGGGTTTTAAAATCAATGAAACAATGGTATGTAGGTATTTTGGGTTAAAATTTCATAATTATAAGGATCAAGAGAAAACATTGCTTCATCCCTTCTCAGTGCTTCAAATTGTAATGTATGGAATCATCAGCGTTAGAGGAGGAAGATATCTATATGGAGACCCTAATTTTGGGATGATGGATCATGAAAAACTTGAATCTAAAAAGGAAAATGTGACAGATAGTTTCATAATTCATGATTGTGGGACATAGGACTGTGTAATAAGATTAGGTAAAATGATACACCTAATATGATCATATAAATAAATCCATGGTAGAATGTTATCACATTATGAAATGAGATGTCAATATCTCTTCAATATAACTATTCCAATATCATGAGACTATGGTATAATAATTTTTATAATCTCACATCGAATGATCTTGCAATATTTGATCATGAAAATCTCTCATTTATAATGTTTCCACATAGATATATCTTGTAGATATTTTCATCATTCAGAATTATTATACAGATCATGCTTTTCTTATTGAACTCATTTATTTTTATGATTTTGGAAGATAATCCCATATTTCTCCCATTTCTTTCTCCTAATGGTATTTTGTTTCGTTCCATTATCTCTATTTTTTATGGCAGGACTCTAGGTAATTATATAAAGAAATTGGGATGATGTGTTACCAATGTTTTGTGTACTTCATTGACTGTTTCATAGGATAGTGCATTAGTATATGGTTTGGGGTTAGTTAACTATATAATATATTAATAATTTATTTTCATATGAGAAAAAGACTTATGCATGATTCATGACTTGTGTATGCATGACTAAAAATGGATCATATGAATAATTCAAATAAAGGTGTCACATGATTAGGATAGACCAGATGAATATCTTATTAGGACTAGATAATGAAAATTCAACCATGTGATTATAGGAGTTCATACGATGCCTCTAGGTTTTATTATACTATATAATGTTTATACGAGGTAAGCTTTGATCTATGCATGATCGGACCGTGTAAGTGTCTCAAATGAGTAACCCACATGAATATTTTTTTTCAAAAATACAATAAATGAAAGGTGATCTGTTTGAATAAGTTACATGATATATTCTACTCAAAACTATAATTCATAAATATATAATTATCATGGTTTCATAGATAGTGATCACTATATATCCTGGACCAACCGTAGATATTATCCATCATTGGTCCATGTAAAGGGAATTCCTAGATGAATATCTGTATAATGATTATGTGGATATGGCTGTGCAGTAGGGTTTCAATGAAATAGATATATGGCTTGGATATTTGGGACTTGATAATATTCATGTTCATATTATTTTCCAATAATTTACTTTATAATTATATAGTTAACAATCCAAAAATAAATGAGATCAATTCTCCATCAATATCTCACTTTCACCAGCTTCATTATCACACTCTCTACTGATTTAATGATGGGGATTGTATTGACATTTATATAAATATTTAGGTTGTATTAATCAAATAGGATGGTAAATATATCCATATGCCAATAGATGTTACACTTAATCTATTTTTTATCGAATGTACCATGTAATTTTGAATGGTTTTGAAAGCCTTCATTATCATACCATGTATAAGAATTTAGATAAGCCTTTGAATGTTTCCACAGGATTTAGGATATATTTGAGGATCAATCATATATGAAATGAATCATCCACATATACTAGAGAGGTTGTAGGAGTATCCTTATTATGTATCTTGTATTTATAACCATAATATGAGTTACGGTATGTCATGTGATTAGTATATCAGATAAATAAATATGTAAGGAAAATCATATATCTTTTTTTATCACACATATGAGACTTTTTATTAGGTTTCTAATGCGAAACTAAAACATATTTTTGTGTTATGCATAAATGGTGACATTTTTTAATGTTGACATTTCATCTACAAACCATTTCCTTTTATCCATGTTTTCAACCCTTTATAATTATAGAAACCATTAACAAATTCCTCCCTTAGAATTGGTTCTATTAAAAATTATATAATGTGAATTATGAGAAAATAAGAAATCCCACTTATTTTTCATAGGCCTCATATTAAGAAGTCGAGTTGATAGAAACTATGTTTTTTATTAGGAAAAACATTTAGTGTTTTCAAAGTAAAATGTTTTTTAATTAATAGTTAACATTCCATTTTTCTTAAATAATGGAAACACGTTTATAGAGAGTGATGGATTGAATTTTTCCCAACCATCCCATTCCAAGTTTATAGAAAAGATAGTACGATATCATTTTCCTATAGAAGTTTGATGTCATTAATGTTTGGCCAATGATGTATAGAGTCCAAGGTTGAATATATTTGACTAGAAAATTACATAGTTTACATACCACATGGGTGAGGAAAACATGATTTTAATGATATACCAACATTAAAAAAATTAGACAAACTATAGGAAAGGTGAATGTAGATTATGGTTATAGTTCTTAGACTGATGAATTATGGGGTTTAGGATCATATGATGAGGACAAAAGGTTCATGAATGGAATTTCACCTTCAAACCTTAAGAACTATTATGTAACATTGTGGCTTATCATCAAGGATATCAGATCCACATGAATATTTGGAATACTGGTTCGGTAGATAAAATCTCAAGGAGAATGAACCAATGGTTGGGAGATGGGATTTGTTACAATTTATAAATGATGGCCAAATTTGAATGAGGAGTTTTGATATTATTTTAGGAAGGGAATACATAGATTATATGTCCATCTCCTCAAAAACATATTCTATTATTTGGCAGAAATAATTTGGTGGAGGGGCACATATAAAGATTCAACTCAAATAATGTATAAATAACATATAAAAGTGTCCCTTAGAGTCAAGTATATATGTTACAAATATTCATGAATGATTTGTAAAGATTAAAAAACACATAAAAACGAATTATTTTAATGATAAAATGATGTTCAATAAAGGTTTAAATTCCCTAAATGTCGTTTCATTATTTTATAAACTCATTACTAAGGGAAAGGTATATTATATATCAGTTCTCTATCATTTTCCTAGAACTGTATATCTAATAATAAAAGTATTTAATTTTCTAGGGGTATGCATGTGTCACTAAAATCATTGTTCATTTTTTAATTTTAAATATAAATTTATCAAAATCCTTTGTAGAAGTTTTATTAGTGAGTGGATAATTGATTTTTTTTAGATATCCCTTTATAGGTTTTCAGTTTGAATATTTTTTCTTCTGTTTTACCTGTACTTTAAGGACATGTGACTTGGACCATTGAAAGGATAAATCATAAGGTCATTTTTCCAATAGAAAAATATAATGAGTTTATGATAAGTTTTCTTTGACTTGTATATAGTTTAGGATCATGATTCATGTAACATGATAATAATGGATATAAAAAACTGTAACAACTCATATGTCGTTCATGACATAAGGACCAACAATTATCTCTTGAATAAGGAATGGTTATGATGTAGATCAGAAATAATGGTTCTAGGATCAATATTGATGATATGAGACACATATTAAAACGATAATAATTGATGAAGCATTAATGGTGGGTTCTTTTATTATGTTTTCAGGGCATAGAGGTTCTAGAGGTCCCACCCACAAGGATGATATAAATCTACTTGATAGGTTAAAATTGTTTCACATATTATTTTTTCAGTGAATTTATGCATATAAAATATAGGTTTCCCTATATATTGAACAAAATCATTACCTATAGACATGTAATATTTGTGTTAATTATAGGAAATCTAAAAGAAAAATGTGGTTTGTTGAAGAACGGTGTTCCAAAGAGCTGTTGGAAGTATTATGGACTTGAGTTTACTATATCAATGCTATTTAAATAATTTAAAAAAAGTGAATATGAATGATGTTAAATGGATTATTATATAGTTTATGTACTATATATCAATAAATATCATACACTATTCATGAATCAAGCTATATTTAGCCCTCAAGTATCATTCATTTTAACGGCAAAAAAATAAGGGCTGATGTTTGTTGTAGTTTATGTTCATACAATGAGGAATTGTATGGAATAATTTAAAATAATGTGGTATGGAACATCTATGAACCCTATAAGAATTCCTAACATTAGTGATAAGACAAATTATAAGGATATAACATTTTATAATGATGAAACATATGGTTGTGCATTGTATAGGGGAACATAGAAATATTATATGTCCTAAAATGTCACTAACCAAGCCACACATAGCTCTTCAGTGATAAATATTTGTATCAATCTAACTAAAATATAATAGTTAGGGGCCCTTTATATTGAATATGTAATAATAAAATAATATATAATATAGATACTTTTCCCATGGATGAGAAGTAGTGAATTCTAAATAAATTATCCTTGGTGATAGTATTTTATTTCCCATTTTAAAATAATATTACTAGGAAATAATTAACTATCATTCTAATATTGTGTACCCAAATAATGCATCCAAATAATACTTTCTAGAACTTATAAGCTTTGGTGGTTCTTTCTCAGTGAGATAAACAACATGTAGTGGGTATATTTCCCATGTTTGTTGAGAGTTCAAGGAAAGGGAATGAATAATTAATAAGGTGTGACATTTATTTTCAGTGCACAATATATAGAGTCTTAACAAATTGAGACATTTGTCTTCAAGTAGTTGGATAATGTTGGATCATAATCCATATTATATTATTCCTTTCATATATTTTTCTCTGGTGAAAAATAATTTACCAACAAGACCTATGTTGTTTTTTGTTGTTTTTGGTCATGTTTGATGGAGCAAAATAGTTTGTATGGGAGTGAACAGTAGATTGGGAAAATATACATCTTGGTAACCATAAAGTTGTTTTAAATGAACGGTTCTGGAAGAGGATAGGAACTATAGATAAATTTGTTATAGGTGACCTTGTACATTGATACATACCCTGAATTTCTATGAATCAAGACTCAACTAGATCTTCAACTGGACTAATACTTATATTAGGATAAAATGCAGGGGAAAGGTAAATTTTCAAAGAATTGTTTTAAATAACAGGGGACATAAAATAAAGGATCATGGGTATATCTAACTAAAATTTACGAGGGGATATTTTAAAATAACTTTTTTGTATCGATCTCTTTGAAATAAAATTTAATGATCATTTATTATAATAAATTGAAAGACCTAATATTGACGAGTATTTTTCAGATCATGCATCATGATAAGGGAATAAAATTGCATAATTATTTTATTTCAACATGGTTTGGAATTATGGGTGTCACAATGTATCCTACGAGTACAACAATAAATCTATAAAATGTTCTTAATAGGGTAATTAATGATTCAACTCATGCTGTTATAGAAGAGTGATGGAATTTATCGTTGCTGTATTTTTTTAGGCCCAGGGTAATGAATCCAAGAATCAACACCTAACCTATGGGAATGATAATCAAGACACCCAAAGTTCCTCTTTAAGGAAATCACTATAAAGATCTAGATCTTATATGAAGGTAAAAGTAAACATTCATTTTTTGAGGCATGGAAATATTATTATTTAAAGGATTTTTCATTCATCAAGATCTCATGAAGGAGAGAAAGTGTTTATAGGTAAATTACACTATTAATAGTTTAATGTTAATAAGATTGTACTTCTATTATGCAATTTGACATCAAGTGGTGAGGATGATGACTATACATCCTTACATCATATGGTAAAGATATTTTCAGATAATTTAACATCATTTGATTTGGAAAATTGTCATGATGTTTTATTTCATTAGTGATATGATGTGCTATATAGTAAAAATTCATGGGGATAGAACTTTTTTCAATGGCGTGACATTATGAAACTAAATTCTTGATAAACCTCACATTAGGTTTAGGATGATGCACTGACTATCCTTTTTAAGCAGGGAGTTTCCCCCTTGGGAAAAAACATTTGTATGATGTAGGGTCCCTCCCACTATGGATTTAAATTTAGAGGCTTATAACCTAGTATAATTAGTGTAATGAGAGATAACATGAGCTATCAAAGGTGGAATGAATGGAAGATAACATTATTATTTAAGGCTCGTGAATATCTATTTTGATAGCTTTCTAGATTATGGAGTTTGTGGAAAATATTCTCATTATTATACTAATTTTTATCTAACCATTTCTAAGAATTATTATATTAAAATAGTTGGTTTAATAAAGAAACATGGTCTGAGGGTAGAAAAATTTTGATTGGTAAGACTTCATATATTCCAAACAAAAGATACTATTTGATCACTTTTGTAGTAGTGTGGGTCGAAGTCTTGAAAGCCCATTGGCATGAATGATCATCTCTTAACAAGAAATATTATTGTTATCCACTGTATTCTAAAGTATATAGGACGAAGTCAAATTATAATATTTTACATTACCATTTGAAACTACATGGTAGTGAGAGGAATTGTTTTATTTGAAGTTATATTATTCATATAAAGCCTTCATCAAGAATTAATAGATATATGGTTCCATTTTAAAGGAATATCAGGAATGGGATTAAAAATATAGTGATGGTATTGAATTTAATGAAATTGATAATATTTATTGTTCTAACTTCTTTGATATGTAAACAATTTTATTTTACACATATTATTAAATTATTTTTAATAGAAACATCCTCTAATTTCCACCCAATTATTTTGAGGTCTTGTTCTTTTGTAATAATAGGTTTATAGTATATCAACATGAGATTAAAACTAAAGGTTTTTATTTTATTCTCTATAATGTCCACCCGAATCCTTTCATTCCCAAAAAATGAATGGGTTAACCCAGGGAATACATAGACAAAAGGGGAGATATAAAAATCCTAGTAAGGGAATAAACATGACATGGATACATAACATGTGAATCAATGGTATGACATGATATCATAAAACAAAATTAACAATACTAATCACTCAAGAGAAAAAAATAAATAAAATTGTATCATATGATCATGTTAAAATAGGAAATGGGGAATCAATATAATAAATGAAATAAACACAAGTCATGGCTAACTACTGGGACAACATCATATGGTTGGAGGTGTTCCATAATGTATTAGGTTGACACCCAAATCTCAAAAAAATTGTATCATGATACTAAAAATTTTTCCAATGATTTAGAGGGATATATAATTTTAATCCCGCCCATGAAATTCATTTCATTTACATGAACATGTGTTCCATATAAGTAAATCAATCATATTGGATAAAGATAATAATTACCCACTAAATGAAAATGGGTTACATTATCTTTCCACATATCATATTCAAGGGAAATTTTAGAATGAATACATTTTATAAATTATCATAAGGATTTCATTACTCAATAACATTAATAGAGAATAATAATGGTATATATGTGAGAGACTCATATTATAAATTTAGAAGCATTCCATAATATTAAATGTTATAATAATTTATTAATAGAAATAAATGGAAAATTTTTAAAAATTCATGAGAAAAATAACCTCTCTACTTCAAAAATAACGTTGGAAAAAATTCATAATATATTTTAGAAATAATTTTATGTTAAAATAACCTTGTATACATATAAATGAATCCTCAATGGAAATAAAACACTTGATTGAAGAAAACATTGTTCAAGTCAAACATTTAAAAAAAATATTCCATTCACATTTTTATTAAAAAGACAACAAGAAATTAATTTAGAAAATAATTGGAATAATTCTGTTGAACTATTTTTTAAAAATACAATAACATATAAAAATGACATTAAACAATAATTTTAATCCATTTTATAAAACACTTTTATAAAACATGGATTATGAAGAAAAAATATTTTTCACAAAGAGAGAAAAGATTTGGAATTTTATTAATTAAATTTCCACAATTTTTTATATAGTAACAAGACTAAAATTTTAAAATAGCTATTAATGTTCATAAATAGACATATGAGAATCAAATTTAAGTGTTTTGTTTTGAAACGGGTTAATAATTTTCAACAATGTAAATTCACTATTAAATAATCTTGATTAAAATTTGTTGGAAGAAAAAACAATATTTATTGGTTAAATTTAGAATCACAATGCACTTCAATAAAAAAATGAATTGTAACATAAAATTATATGAAGTATTAAGGATTCAACATGCCACATTTAAAGGGTTATTATAATTACAATATAAAATAAACAAGTATCTTAATAGAATATTTGTCTCAAGGAATAATGTTTTGAAATGAAATCCTTACCTTGATCTATATTCATCACGTGTGTTCCTTATCTTCCTAAATAATAAACATATGTTAATTATTTAATTTCTAAAAACAATTTTAAAATGTAAATATTTCATTTATTTTATTTTTTCCATTTCATCTTCAATTATATGACATATTAATTGCACATTAGATATTTTGACAATAAATGACTCATGTGTCCTCAATTACCATGGTAAGTTGAATAACGTTAAAGTGATTATTATTTAATTATATTAATATTGGTAAAAATTATATAATTATAATTGTTCAATATAAATTTAATTTAAAATCATCCATAAAATTAGGTTATGAAAAATTAACTATGTTGCAATCATGGATACAGTAGGTCATACATATGATTGAGTAACATTCCCATTTTTCAATAATCACAATGCAAAAAGGTTAGTGTAAATTTATTATTACATGATAACAATTATATAGAGAAACATCATGTAAATTTTATAAATACCATTAAATATACTATCATGTGATGTGATATTAAAAACAAATCACATCGTTTCCTGAGGTTGTAGTCCATCATACACACAAACAACATTATAATTTTTTCAATGGAATGTAAGGTATGAAATTAAAATATATATTTATTTTAAATAAATATTAATATTTCATTAATTTAATATATATAAAAAAATTAATCATTATAACCTTCCATCGAAATCGTATGTGAATAAAAAATCACAATGCTTCACGAGGGGGTAGTTAACTATACACATGAATGACGTTATCGTATTATCTATGAGATTGAAATGAAGAAGGTATATATGATATTATAACTAAATAAGTAAAATTTTATTTTAAATATCATAAATAATGATTATATGCATTATTATTTCCATCCATGAGAAACAGTAATGGAAAAAAAATAACATTGGCTCATAACATAGTAGTCCACCATACAAGGAATCAAAAATTTCATATCAAGTTTGAGGGGCGGGGGAGATGGTTGTCATTCAAGAACTACACTTTAAAAATATCAGTATAAATAATTTCATAGTTTTATTTTATCAACATTTTTTACAAGTATTTAATTAGGTTAAAGAATAAATGAAATAAAATGCTCGGTTAAGGATGTTACTTCTTCTTTGGACAACATTGTTAGGGTAGCACCAAAATTTATGCTAGGTTGTATTTTTGATCAATCAATGGATACTATTATGATTTAAAAGAATTAAATAATATATCTTCAAATTTAATTATTTAATTAATTGTTTTTTAAAATGTGAAGTACACAGGAGAGGGGTTTCCTTTTATAAGTGGGGGAGAGGACATGCATGGAGTTTTTGAAAAGAAAAAATTCCACAGACATTTTTCTCTAACAAAAGGATCCAAAAATATATTATTTTTGAATATTATAATATATAATTTCAATATATAAAACTTAAATACTGATTATAAAAGTATTGGGTCATTTTTAACCCTTATCTTTTTATTTTAACTCTTTGTAAACTCATGTTTACTTTAAGTACAATAACTAATTTTTATTGTTTTTACTATTAATTATGGTATAAAAATAATTTTATCTTATTATAAAATAAAAAATAATTTTATTAAATTTATGGTATACATATTTTCTAATTCATCTCATATAATTGGAAAATTTTAATATAAAAATAAACCCTCACACGTGTTGAAAAAAATGGGTTTTCAAGAAATGCATTTTTCAACTATAAGATGATCTTTGAATTAATACATGAAAAGTATTCAAAATTAAAAAAAATTAAATTAATATTTACAAATATTTAATATATACATTTAATTTAAATCATTATTATTTATTTTCGATTTTATTTAATTAAAATAGAGAAACATTATGCACTTTAAATAAATTTTAAGAAAAATGTGTTTTTATGTTTAAGAACAAACTTACCCAAAAATCCAGTATAAATATTATTTAAGTGCAATTATTTTTATTTAATATAAATTAATATTAAATATAAATTTCTTTAATTCTATTAAAATAATAATAGGTCTTTTATGTTACTTAATTTATTATGAATAAATGATAATTTTACAAAATATGGTATTTTCCCAATTCACTGAAAACGTAGTATTTCCCAAAAATACCAAAATATTACTATATGTTATTATCAATATATTTATTTATAAAATAAAATCTATTTTCTAAAATATATTTTCTAAAACTTGTAACAAAATAATTAAATTATTTTCACACAAAAACCCGTCAAATTCCCTTTTTGAAGACAATGGATTTTCAATGAATAAAAAGAAATTTATTAAAATTGAGTCAGTATTTTTTTAGAATTTATAAATAAATTAATATTTAGTAGGAAAATTATAAATTTCATAAATTATTTAATCCTATACATAAAATCCAATTTAATGATAATCTTTAAACCAATGTATTTATAATACATGTTACTATTTATTTGTACTCATTTAATTTTGAATACATTATCAAACATAGTGTTATATTAAAATTCCAGAGTGATACATTATACACCCTTAAGTAAATATAATCCTCATAATTTGAACCTATGCATAGTAATAATGGTTTTTACATTTGAAAGTTTATTTTTGGATAAACCGACATCATAAAAACGTGTTAATTGAACATTTTCGTTAAAAGATTCAGAAGGAAAAATAATGTTCATAACATAACTAGGATTCCAAATAGGAAGATATTGGTGGAAAGCTAATATATGTACATAAAATAAATGTGTAAATAATTATGGAAATTGGTTGATATTATTGATCATATGATTGTGAATGATCAAGAGATATTCAATATTTATAAAACCATAAATATGTGTAGAATTAAAATACAATCGATTCATTGGATACGAAGGTAATAGGATAACATTTTTATTTCAAGATCCTTCCATTATAGTGTAGTTATTATTTTATAATTGAGATAGAGAACGTTAAAAAATATAATTTCCTGATATATTTTTATTTAATAGAAACTATTCCATTATTTTTTTAAACATCGATCACTTTCCCCTTCACCTATTACAATGAAGAATTAATGTAAAATATGAAAACTTTTATGATTAAATCACTGAAATTAAAATTAAATATACCATAAATTCATTAAAATGGAAACAATATATTTCTAAAATATTTATTAAAACCAATATGGGTTGAAAAAAAATTTATGTTACCTAAAAATAATATGAATATATTGATCTCTAAAATTTAACAATGAAACTAAAGGTTTAACATAAATCATTTCATAAATAATTATCCTTATATCACGAACATATATAATAACCTCATATTAAGAAATTTTTTAACTAAAAATGAAATCTTATACCCTTTCGACATATATCAAAAAAAATATCATTCTTCCAAATAATCCTATAGGAAAAAACAAGTTATTATATAAATAAAAACCTAAAAAAATGTTTCACAAAATAAATTTAACAAACTCAAATTCTTAAAATTAAACAAAAATATTTTACCTGCATATATTTTTTACAAAATAAATATAAAATTAATCCACCAAATCATTTATGTAGAAATAAAATTATACTAACTAATAAATTATGCAGGACAGTGGTAGACATTTCACCCTTATCGATCTTTAATTTTGGGATCAATCACCACGAGATTTTTAGATATGATTATTTGTCTCCTGAAATAAATTTTTTACATTTTATAATATTGTAATTGATATAAATTTACCAAAATATACTGAACATCAAAAATATTACATTAATAATCAATTTAGATTGCAATGAAAATGGTTTTATAGAACTTATTTTTTCCAAAACAATCAAAAAATATTAATTGATTATTATTACATTAACATAAAATAACAGATAAATTTTAAATTTTACCTCTGATATTAAACTTATTTTGATAAAATACACAACATTATTACTTTAATAATATATTTTTATAAAACTACTACTAAACCCAAGAGTTATTTTACAATAAATGTTTCCCAAATAAATCTTTATCATCTTAGACTTGTCTAACAAAAACCCCAAATAGATGCTTATTCAATTAAACTAATGATAAACATTATTAATATAAACACAGGGAACATTATTTGTATCCATGATCATCTATAATTATCATCTATTCAATTCTATATTTATGGTTTTTAATGAGTCTATAAATCTCCAAAATAAATCAGCTAGGAATGTCAAACCATGAATTGAACCAGGGATGTTTTCGTAAAATTTATGATGAATGAGTCCATATCAAATCAACCTTTTCAAATTTATTACCCCTATGTATAAATTTTTCAATACCACATCCATTTTTAGTATTTAGAGAGGGATGTTATTTCTCAGAAACCCCGAGTTAAATACTTCGCAAAAAATACATGATATTTTTATATACCTAGGCTTATTTTTAATGTTATCCTTAGATTTTTCCATTGATTCCTCACTAATTTTTTCTCATTATAGTTTCAAAATTTTAACTAATAATTTTCTATAATACAAAATAATAATAAAAATTCCTCTTATACATATTATTACATTATTGTTAACATAAACCAATTAATTACAAAGAAAATATCATTACGCCATGTGTCTTTGGAAGACTATGTTTATAATACATTAAACAAGACTAAAAATTAAATGTTTTATTTTATTTTCCATATTGAGATCTTAACCCATTTGGTATCCTAAAACACATGGGATAACCTAGGTAATATATATAAAAAAAGGGTGATCTAAAAAACATAGAAAAGGAATAAAAATGATAGTGACTCATAACTTGTGAGTCAAAGGTATAATATGATATCATAAAACATATGGATCAAGAGTGATCACACCAGATAAAAACATAATTATCAAGGTATCATAATATTATGATGTTCTAGGAAATTTTGACGCAACAAAAATGATGATATAAACATAAGTCAAACATAACTTTAGAGACAATATCACATGGCGAAAATAGTCCCATAATATTTTAAGTTCACTCTATAATCCAATACTTGATGTCCCATCAGACTAAAAAATTAATAATAAAATAATGGATGAAAATATATTAAAATAATAATTTTGAAACATATATTACTTTTTTAGAAAATCATGATTTAGAAGAAAAATGATTTTTGACTGAAGAGTTAAATGAAGTCGTATTTAATTTAAAATCATTTTATCAATATTTTTAGGTACCAAAGAGAGGAAAATTGTTAAATTAATTGAATAGTTAATGAATAAATATTATATAGTAAAATTCAAGAGTTTTAATATGAAATTATCAAATAATTTTCAATAGTGGAAATTCAGGAATAAACAATACCGATTTTAATAATATCAAAACATAAATCTTTAACAGTTGGTTCATTTTTGAATAAAATCCCCAATGAATGAATGAAATGAAATGAAACCCAAAATATCATGATATATGAATGTTTCATTATATAACTTGTAAATTTGAATTATTCATACCATTTAATGAAAACTATGTGCAAAAATAACAAGAGTCTCAATGAATAAAGTTTTGAGATGAAACCCCTAACTCGATCTTGAATCATCATGTGTGTTACTTATCATCATGAATAATTAATATGTGAACTTTTTTAAATTTATTACAATTTTTTGTGTCTATGATTCAATTTATTTTATTTCTTAAAATTTCATACTCAATTACGTAACAAATTGTTTTCACATTTGATGTTTTGAGGATAAAGGAATCATATATCCAAAATTACATTGGTAGGTTCCCAAAACAAAAATTATTATTATTTAATACTATTAAATATTATAATAATGATATAATTATAAATTTAATATAAAACATACAATTTTATAAACCAACCATGAAATATGGTCATGAAAAATGAACTATATTAGAATCATGAAGACCGTTGGCCTTATGTACTCAATAGAAACATTTCCATTTTTCAATGATCTAGATAAAAATAAAGTAATTTTCATTTACTAATATAAGGATGATAATTATATAAGAAATATAATATTATTTATTTAAATTCCATTACACATACTATCCATGTTATGTGGGAATAATAACAAATCACATCTCTTTGTGAGAGGGTAGTTTTTCATACACACAAACGACATTATCATTTGTTTAATGGATAGTAAGCTAAGAAAGTATATGATTTTTTTAAAATGATAAATATTACATTAAAATGACATATAAGCATAAAAAAATCTTTATTACCCTCAATGTAAAAGTAAGTTTAAAAATATCACATTGTTGTTTGAGGGGGTGGTCTGCCGTACACATGAACATCGTTATCATATTCACTATGGATTAGAATACAATTTAGCATATATGGAATTGTTAATATAGAAGCATAATTATGTCATAAATATCATATATAATATTTATATACCTAATTTTTAAGGGGTTATGGAAAATGAATTATGTCCATTTGAAAGGCAATTGTGCATGATATATCTGATCAATATTTTCATTTCCCATTGGATGGAGTTTGAGATAATTTTATGTCATTCTACTAAAATAAAATAATTCTCAATAAAATTAATATATTTATTTTATTATATCAAAAAAATTAATAATATTTTATAGAATTGGAATAATAGATAAAATAAAATACTTATTTATGGATTTTACCACTACAGTTGAAAACATATTTAGGTTTGTAAAAAAAACCCTTCATGGGATGGATTTTTTATCAGAAAAATATATATATAATGGTTATATGGAAGTAATGAGGTTAGTTCTTTCGGTATTTTATGAATCAACTGGTTCTTAAAGTGTGAATATGATATGATACAGATGTCAATTTATGAGTGGGGGAGAGTAGACATTATTAATTTTTGAAAAGAAAGAATTCCAACTAAGTTTTTATCATTACAAAAGTATACAAAATAGACCATTTTAGAAAATTATAGAAATTATGAAAAATATATGACCATAAAAATGAAATTAGACATTTTTGGGGTCATTTTAAACCCTGATAATTTTAGTTTATCCCTTGATAAACACATTTTTACCTTAACCATGATATTTTTTTAATATTTTTACTATTCATTGTGATCAAAATATAAGTTGAAATTATTAAATAATATCAATTATAATGATAAAAATATATAATCCACATTTCAAATTTAAATATATATAATTGGAATAATTTAATTTAAAATTAAACCCGTAGAGGTGTCGAAAAAATGATTTTTCAGTAAATGTATGTTCAAGTATAAGATAACCATATATTAACTATATTAAAGTTAACAATAATTATTTTAATTTAAATTACTTTTTCAGATATATAATTTAAAATTTTAATTTCAACTATACTTCCTTAGTAGTTATTTTAATTTCTTAAAATGAGGAACAATTATGCATATTAATACGCTTTTTAGAAAAATAGGTTTTTAAGATTATGAAAAAAATATAATAAAATTCATTATATAGTTGATTTAAATTTACGTAATTGGATTTAATATAACTAAATAAAAATTATTTTAATTTTATATCAAAATAAAATAATAATGGAACTTTTAAATTACTGAATTTATTAAAATGAAAGGGAATTTTTATTAACATTTGTATTTTTTACTATTCAATAAAAGAATAATATTATCTAAAAAATACCATAATTTCACCCTAAGAGAATATAAATATTCTGATTTAAAAAATAAATTACGTTTTATCATATACATTTTCTATAACTATAAAACATTAATTATATTATTTTCCCAAAGATGGTTGTAAAAATATTTTTTTAAAAAAATGTATTTTTTATAAATGAAATGATTTTCCTTAAAATTGAGTGAATATTAAAAAAGAATTTATAAATAATTAATATTGAGTATAAAATTTAAAATTTTCATAAATTATTTAATCATTTCCATTCCCAAAAATTTAAATACTAGGTTAAAATGATCATATTTATATAATAATATTATAATATTATATCATAGTTTATTTAATCCCATTTTTGATTTTTGAATACGATATTGAACATGGTTTTATTTTAAAATCACATGTTTTTTCAGTTGATGTGTATAATATTGGTCTATTTGGATATGAATTTTGTGATATTAAGTATATACATGAAATACGAAGATATAGTTGGGGGATATGACCTCATAATATCCATTCCCCAGATAGAAAATGGACAAGAATATCTCACATTATGAAACAATTTTTGGGGCTGGTAGAAAAAGATAGATTGTATTTAGAAATCATTTACCATCCTTGTAAATTTATGAAAATATTTTATTATTCTTGGATATTGAAATCATATCCTTCTATTTTTATGGGAGATCTTGGTTCCTGAATAATGTGTGCCATATGATCTAGTAAGGATGTTTTATTTGATAGTGATGATTTTTACTCCTTTGGTGCATCTAAGGATGATCCCATCAGAGCCTCCTTAATATTGGACTTCTTGTGGTTTTGGATCATCTAGGAGAATGTAATATTTATCAGAATGGTCAAAATTTACTTTCTTGTCTTGATCTAATGTAACTAACTTTCTTCATAATTATTCCATTATAGGGGTATAACATTCAATAAAAACATATTGATGAAAATATCATCTAGTCAGGATCGATAATAGAGTTGATATAATTATTCTTATCCATTTTATGTATGATGAATGGAGTGATAATCTTGTGATGGACAATATGAATAGACATTACATATTTTCTAGATCTACATATAACATAGTAGAATATTAAAATAGACTACGGAAAAATATTGAGATCATGGTACATGTGTTAGAGTCAGATCCCATTAAAATTATTCCATTTTTTCAAATATTTGAAAACAAATGTACTAGTTTTTCCTTTTTATGGTATATTATCTAGGTTAATTTTTTAATTACTAGATATGAATCATTTTTAATATGGATACATGTTATTTAAAATTTAAGAACCAAAACCACACTGAAAATGTGGGATTTAGATACATATTCAATTTTGGGTAAACCCTTAAAATGTTGATAGGAATATAGAAAAATACTAATATTATTGGGCAGATGAACAAAATCCCCAAAACAACCTAAATTTTGTTTCGGTCATCCTTTATCTTACCCTTAGGGATCCTTGAGGCCCCATAAAAATATAATTCCCATATTTTGTTGGAATTATGGGTGGAAATTAATTATTTATTAGGGATAACTATATTTATTAGTTTTTTCACTAAGAGAGGACATGATACATTAAAATCAATCAATGCCTCCTCCTTGATTTCATTCTTAGGTCTACAGATTATATCCAAATATTAATGAATATTCACCCAGTATGCTAGTCATCTTGTTTGCATTTTGTGGTTGAGGATAGAGTTTAGTGGGAAAATGTGATACACTAGATATAATTTATAGTGATGTAAATAAGGTTCTATATTATTACTTCAAATATCAACCTATAAAAATTATTCATGATGTCCAAATATCGTGTCTCGTCATCAACCAATTTCCTGCTAGGATATTCCAAGAAATTAGTTTTCTTGCATTATTATTCAAGGAAAGTAGTGAACCATGTTATATCTCTTGGGAAACCACATAAATATTGATTTATTTCTATTCAATGAGAGGAATTAAGTCTAGATAGCATATAAGATACTACTTAAGTCGATCAATGGAATGTTTGAAACAATCATACAAATTATAGGCTATTTCATTCTTTTTTAATGTTTTTAAGAGTTGGAATTTTTTTACCATGTTGGTGATAAATCACATGATATAAATAAAAATTTCTATTTAACCCCCCCCCCCCCCAACAAATTGGGGTTTTACAATGGATAAATATTTATTATTTCCACTATTTTCCTAGGATGGACCACAATATCATAATGGTATACCTTAAAATTGGAGACCATTCTTGATGTTAACCTAAAGGATCACATCAGGTGGTTCATTTTTCATTTTGTGTTTTCTCATCTAATCCAAAATAATCTCATGATCATTCTAATAATCAAATTTATATTGGGATTTTACTACCATATTATCTATATAATATTGAATAATCTTTCACAGAAGGGGATTGAATATATGGGGCATGGTTTATTTTTATGGTGAACCAAAATTATTTAAACTCTTGGGAATAATACAATACTATTTAATCCCATAGAGAGATTTAAAAGGGGTGGAATCATCATATTCATGTTTCATCTACATATATTATATAAAATATATATATCCATGATGGAAAAGCTCTTGGTAGAGACACAAAATTCAAATATATAATTATAACATCCTAATAGATAAATATTACTTACATATCATAATGATCCAACATATATTAATTTAGTTCTAGTGCCATTGAAAAAATAAATAACGTTTAGAGATTTCATACCAAATAATTTTCATCATGATCCGGGGAAAGAAAACATAATAATTAATTTCATTATATTATTAGTATGGTTAAATGAGGGAGATATCAATATAATATGAGTATAAGGGCCTGAGAACATTAGAATAAAATTTGTAAAAATCATACCCGAAATATATTAGATCCTCAAATTGGGACATAGAATAAAACTAGATATTTCATAATAAATGAATAATAAAGGAATCAAATAACTTATTCTATGAGAGAATAATATCAAAATAAGACATAGAGTTATGGGAAACACATATGTATAGACAATCGTAGGTCAAGGATACCCCTAAGACATTCATAACTTGTTAAGCATGGTCTAACCACCAAAATATCTTATTAAATCATCTAATAACCTACTATATACCCTCTTTTTGAACATAGTATTCCCTCCCATATACCCTATTATATTATAGAGCATTAATCATTTCCTAATTCATTAGAGAGAGATATAGGTCACACCCATCAAATCATTCCAATATTTTTTTGTCGTAAGATAACTTAAAATACATCATATCAAAACCCATAAAAAATGGGTTTCCTAAAAATTTCATCATATATTAACCCAAATTAATGAAATAGGATTCATGAACATGTTTTCATCATAAAGAAAAAAAATTTAGAGAATTAATAAGGATGGTATCTTTGAAAATAACATTTTTAAAACTAAAAATGTAAAAAAAACTTGTAAATCCATTTATTCGAAAATATAATTTTAAATTTATAATTTAATCTCTGAAACATTGAGTGGCCATGTTAGTGGGAACTGTCGTACATATTAATATAAATACTCCTTTTATATTTTTGGTGAAATCCAAATGGGCATAGTTTTTAAAACCATAAGAAGATTACTAGTAAATTTTTTTAAATAAAGTAAAAAAAGGGTAAAATGCAATATAAAAATAACATGGGAATATGAAAAAACAATTTGAACACATTTTTATAAATCTTGGATATGGAAGAAAACGTGGTAATGACTGTAGATATAAATAAATTATGTTTCCTTAAAAATATTATTTTGGAATCATATGTTTTGAAATATAAGAAAATTTAAATAATATATGTATTCTCAATAAATACTAATATTAGAAGAGAATTAATGATCTAATTGAGAGATATATAATAATATTTTATCATCTAAATCATAAATATAAAAAATCCAAATAAACTTTGAGATTATATCATAAAAACCTTAAAAATTTTGTAACTTTTAATTGATAGAACAAAAAAAGGATAACATTAAATAAAAAATTAAATATCAATAAAATAAATAAATTCATGATATTACATATAAATGGGGTACTATTAACACCTCAATAAATAATATTGGTTCATAACATAACCTATGTCCCAAATAAGACAAATTGCGACAGAAATATCTTACGTCCCTAATTTAGTTTTATATATTAGAAAAGGATGTGTAATAAATATATTAATATTGATAATATATTAAATATATAAATTATATGTATATAATCATATATGATTTACTTATGATTATTTATTACCCTTTTATTAACATTTCCATGTTAAAATTACATTTCAGGCAATAACATGTTTATTTTTCTTGTATATTTTAATTGGTTATTTTTTGTCCACATTCTTTGATCATGGATAAAAAATATCCAAAATTTTAACCATTATATAAATATATTATATATTTATTAAAAAAATTATACATATTAATCTATAGATTTTATAAATAGAAAAATAAATATACTATTCATTGAGATGAGATACCATTCGTACGGATGAATGTTGTTTCCATTTTCTCTATGATTGAATAAAAAATAGAGTTTTATAGTATAATAACATTATAGAATAATTGTAATGTAATATATGTCACATATATTAATTTAATTTAACCTAATTATCTTTAATCCATCGTTTTGATGAAAAATGAAACAAATCACTTCGTGAGGTAGCAGTCCACTATACACATAAATGATGTTATCGTACCCACCTTAGAAAATATATTAAAAAGGAATATGTGTTATTGTATTTTAATATGTTAAATTATATTAAAAATATAATATATATTAATCAAATATATCCTTATTATCATAAAAGTAAAATATAAATGAAAGCACATCACATTAGTTTGTGAGGTGGTAGTTCCCCATACACACGAGTGATGTTATCATTTTTCATGTGATAGGAGAGGATTTGAATATAATATATTACATTAACACAATAAAATCTATGTATATTGTGTATAATGGTGCTATTATATCATCATAAATGAATAATACTTTTTTGGAGTTAGAAGAATATGAAAAATAAAAACACATAATTTAAAACATTACTTCATTGGAAGGACACTTTTGGGTAAACATAAAACCTTCATATATTAGATATTTGATCTCAAAAAGGGATATAGAATTATTTTAAGGATATAATTAATATATTTCATTTATTAGTGTACAAATCAAATGGTTTTATAATTTTTAAGATGTGAGTAGAGGGGGTGGTCTTTAAAAAGTGGGGGAGAGAATAATCATCAAATTTTGGTAAACAATAAAGTGTACCCATAATTTTCACATGCCAAAAAGCCCCAAAATAGGGCCATTATATATCCATAGGGATAATAAGGTAAAAATATATCTATAAAATTCGTTTTTGAAAATTTTATAGGTTATTTTACAAATATTCTTATTAGGTAAACACTCAGTAAACATGTTTAAACCTTAACCGTGGAAATTGATTTTTTCTATATTTACTATTCATTTAGAAAAAAATTATGTTGAACAGATTATTTAATATAAATTATTGTTATTAAAAATATTTAAACCATTTTTCTAAATTCTAATCATTTAATAAGAAATTTTTAGTAGAAAATTAAACTTGTAGACTTAATGAGAATGTGGTTTTCCAAAGAGAAAAGTTTCAGTAATAAAATGTGTTTCTAAAAACATAAATTTGATATTGACTTTAATGATCTAAATTGAATTAATAAAGAAATAAATGATCTAATCTTACTTTATATACAATTTTAAAACATAATAAACATTATAAATTCTATAAATGAAAAGGTATCTTACAAAAAAACTACTGCTTTTCATTATTCTTCAAAAAATTCAACTTTTCTGAAAAATAATAAAATTTCACATTAAAATAATTTGTAAATTTATATTTAAAATATTAAATTTATTTTTTAAATTAAATTTTATTAAATTTATAATATTTACATTTATTATTTTTTTATTATTTTTTAGAAAATAGTATTTTCAAATCATATAAAGACTTAACAAAACATTAATTACATTTTTATCAATTTGATTTCTTTATATAAAACCATTATACATGATATTTGAAATTAGATTATTAAAATGAATTATTCTATGATTAGAATCTATGTAATAATTATGAAGTTAAAATAATAATATTAATAGTTTTTTGTGGTTCATTAAAACTCAGTGTTCCATGTATCACAAGTTATCAAAGATGTTAAATTTATTCCAAAAAAACAATTTTGAAAAAATATAGAGTTGGTACCATCTACCCCCTAAAATTAAATTTTCCAATGAAATTCATTAAATTAGTAAATTCAATTGATGATACTTTCATTTCATTACATTCTAACGTTTCCACATAACTTTTTCAAGATAGTATTTTCACCACAAAAAATTGACCTGATGAGGGGGGTTGTTTTTTTAGATCTTTCTTTATATGATAAGAAATCACCACCAATTATTCCTCATAACAAAATTATTTCTTAAAATGTATGACCTCAAAGATAAGTACACATGATTTATCAGGTATGTAACTCCTCACGAGAGATACATGGAATAAATCATGAACCTAAGATAGGTTTGGTGGAAGCACTAAGAGATGAGATATGATATAGAAGAGATAATGAATTTCAAAGAGACTGATATAAATAGGTATTATTTTTCGATTGTTTTATAAATTTAATTTACATTTTCCATGGGTAAATTCCCAGGAAACCATCTAACCAACATCAAATTCCTGAAACATAAAAAATTGTTAATGTATCTTTTTTGAGGACTTTATGCTGGCATTATGTGATATTGAATGTATTTAACATTATCAACCATTTTTTAGCATATTCTGGTTGAATATATTTTTTTCTATAATTTAATCCCAATAAATTTGAGATCAACTCTTATTTCCATATTGTTATTTATAAGGATCCATATAAATTCTATATTGAACATTATTGTTGTATAAACATTCTACAAGAAAATGTTATTGATCCCAAAAAATATGGAAATCCATATAATAAGATCTCAAAATATCATATTGGGTTTCAATTACTGTATGAAACATTCCATTTATCATAGTATGATACATAGTGCTAAAACACAACTATATATCAAGATATTGCTTAAAACATTTCCATAAACATTATGGTAAAACATAGATTCCAATATGATATAGTGGAATGATGTTCTCTAAGAAAACTTACCACATTCTTAATGTATACTCTAGGGAAGGGATCAATATATAATAGTTCACTCTCTGTGATAACATTTTCAAACATTATATAGTGGTCAACTATGAAATATATAGAATTATACAATTTAGACATTTAGGGATGTCTAACAACAAAATCTATGATGATGTTTTCCAATTTCCATTATTAGATGGGAATGGTTGTAACATCGCATTAAGAATCCATATCTTATACATAAATTATTGACATATGAAGCACTGATATACAAACTCTATAATACCTCTATTCATGTCATCCCACTATAAATACTATTTCAAATATATATACATCTTCATACAACCAAAGGAATCGAGAATGAAGAACTATGTGTTCCGTATAACAACTCAATATTTAAATCTAGTATGGATAGATCACATACATTGTTCGCGAACCTTATTATTCCATCATAATCAAGGCTAATCTGAATTACATTTCTCACAATCTTTTATATCTTTATTTCCTCCTTTTATGTATCTTTAATCATTACATGGATATTTGGTTGAATAATAATTTGAAAAATTTATGATTTCTACCCTTACTTTAAGATTTTTAGATCCATACACTGAAAATATATAAATATTTTATCTTTTATGATCCTCATCATGGATACGCTAGCATGGCCTATTTGACTCACAGCATTAATACCCATGTTCTCTTTCCTATATTGGTAATGTATTGAGCAGTCATAATATTCAATAAGTTCTAAAACATTTCTATAAACCATGAAAAATGCACTCTATCTGAATATATAATTTAATATTTTTAATCATAATATATATAACACTATTTTATGAAAATATAATTACTCTATAAATTTAATGAAAAAATGCCTCAACTAATTCAATGTTAAGAGTTGGGTAATTCTAATTATGAAATTTCATTTTTAATGAGGCATATGATATAGCCATTTTATTTTACATAAATACACTTTCTTATACCTTATTGGATGCATCATTATAAATTAAAAAAACTTCTATTCTATAGGGTAATGTTATCATAAGTTCATAGATAAATCAACTCTTTAGTTCTGTAAAATTTTCCTCAATTTCATATATCCAAAGGAACTTGGCTCCCGTATGAGTGAAAATGGTGAGTAGTTTTTATAGTATTGATATATTATCGAAAAAACATAAATAATATGTTAAAAACTATGGAAAAATCATATTGTAGTCCGATTGGTTAGTTTAGGAAAATATTTAATAACTTTAGTCTTTGATAGGTCCACCCATATACTAATGCTTGAGATTATATGACCTAACTATTAAAACATTCATCACCAAAATTAACATTTTTAAAATATTCCATATAGTTTGTCTATCATTAGGGTATTTAGTATAATTATCTGTTACTATTTTTTCTATTCCTTACACTCTTAATAAATAATAATGTCAGCAATAAAGACTACCAAAAACTGATCAAGGTAATATCTAAGGACTTTTAATTAAATACTTTAATTAATTAAGTTAATTAGTAAGACTAAATGGAATTACTATATACCCATAGTTTCCATACCATGTATATAATTATGTCATGGATATATCCTCACTCTTGACCAACAATTGATTTCAAAAATAATGGTAAATCATGGAAAAGTAGTAATATATTTGTAGTTGATCAGACAAGTCATCAAATGTAGGGTAGAGGATACTTATTCTTGATTTTTGTATTGTTAATATCATTATAGATAATTTAGATTCCAATTTATCCATCTATATTTTAAAAATAAATAAAATGTTCACCCAATTCGACACACTTGGCTGAATGAATATTTTATGAAGACTCACTTAGAGTGGTTTCTCTAATTCTTGCAACTTAATTAAGGCCATTATATAAGGACTATTAAAAGTAAATGTTTCACTATGTATGAGTTTTATTGAGAACTATATTTTAGGATTTGGTGGAATACTATGAAAATCTTCCATAAATTCATCAAAAAATCCATTACAATATTCATATCATCACGGTTTATTTTCACCCCAACTAGCTGAGATTTATTCCCACTTTGAATAGGAATAAATACCAATACGATGGATTTTATTTCCATTATATGTTTTTATTTATCATCACATTGATAGTTGATCATAGGTTGGTTTAGAATTTAAAATGTGAATTCCCTTCATCTGAAAATGATCTGGGATTTCTATATAGAATGAAAATTCATGCCTAAGATAATAAAAAATTAAACTAGATGAAGAAATAAAATATTTACAGGAATCACGTTCCCACAAAATTCAATTAGCGGGTAATTATATACATGTGATGAGATCATCAATATATTTTAGGGTTTCAATACTAATTTGTCATATAATAAATGACGTAGTATTTTTATACCCTCAGTAAATTCTTTAGATTTAAAATAATGGGTAGATATTGAATAAAATAATAAATTTGAAGATTTAGAGTGGAAGATAACTATATATAAAATTCTATTATATCATTTAACTTATATAATATAGTAATATTATGTGATTTACCTTTTTCCAATAAAATAAATTATTTCTATCATTTTTTATTGTCACCAACCCAAGGATTTCGGCATGTGTTAGCATAATGCCTGGACTTCTTGAATTTGAAACACTAAAGTGTGGGAGGTTCATTATATATAGCATACTCTTTATTCATATCACAAGTTATCTTCTTCACATAACTTTGGAATTCAATCACCCAATAATTCTTTTATACACTTAAAACACATAGTAGTCCCCTTAATATAATTAAAACTGCATTTCCTTCCACACGTTGAGCATGAAAGAAATATATTCTTCTTCTTCTCCCCCTGATTTGTATAGTTTCTAATGAATTCCAAATTTCTTTTCCTATCATATCAAAGCAATTGATGGCTCCCCGAAAATATCCATTTCCACCTTGTTTGGAAAAAATTATTTATTTATTGATACGGAAGTTACTTATAGATAAATCCCTTTATATAATTACTTTAATGCAACTCACCACCACCAAATCATTTTTTCATTTTCCCAAAGTGGCTTTTTTGGAATGTGGGAACCTCACAATGACATGATTCTGGATTCCAAAAACACCAAATAAAACACCAAAATGTTGCAGATAGTTTATGCATAACCCACATCACACGACACACCTAATTCAAAATTCATGATTACAACTTTCATATTTCAAAACAAAAAATTTATAAAACCTAAAAAAATAACATCAAACCATGAGCTACCCATCTTGATCCACATCACGAGGAGACCTCAAAACTCACCACAACATCATAATCATATCGAGGGCCTGTTATGACATCACCATCGTTGTTATCATGTATTCACTTCAATAAAGACATCATCAACATGGTTGTGTCCCCACTGACCGCTTCTCCGGTGTCCTCCTCCAGAATGTAGAATACCATCATAGAAACATTGAAACATCCCCGCTTACCATACCACATTCATCATTATTTCCAAAGAGGAACTCTGCCATTATTTCGACAATTGAATAATCATCATCGTGATCCTCCTGAAGCTGCCCTCTCAGACTCATATCCCAAAGAACATTGAAGTCCTCCATCTAGCTCCACCATGGAGAGAAATAAGGAATCCTTAATATAGATCATCCAAAACATGGGATTTTGTTGGATGAAACAATGATAAGAACCTCTAGGAACCGTCTATGATAAAGAAATACTATACAAGTGTAGCAATCACCAACAACCAATAAAAATCCAAACTACCAGCATAAAAAACAACATACTAAACCCATCCCAAAACACTCCCAAGAAAGAAGGAACACCACTTTGAGGAAGGAATCAAAGATATAAATAACATGGGATTAACCCTACAAAAACTGTGAACTAGAAGAAAATAGGGTCTTAAAAAACTTTATGAAAATCGAGAAAACAAACTGGAAGAAAATAATAAAGGAACAGTAAAAGGGGGTGAAAAACCTAAATGAATAAGGTTGAGTTTCTAGTAGATCCATGGATACCGAATTGTAAATCCCAATAACTCCTTGAATCTAATGCTCGCAATCCATCTTGGAATATATTAGATGATCATGGGTTCAATGCACCAAATAATTAGTCGAGACGGAAACCTCACGCGATCACTGAAGTCAAAAATTAGGTCTAGACCCAAGAATTGACCTGAATAGACTAATTGAAATAGATAATCAGGGGATAAAACCATAGAATATCCATACTGAATAATAGAAATAAGGATGAGGGAAAGCAGAGCAGGGATAAGAAACCCTTCCGAAGCAAGCGAGTATGAGAGATTAGGGATCCAGCGGATTACAGAATCATTTCCATTGGTTTCAAGCTACCGAATAATATCAAAACCATAATTTTTGGTGGGATGATAATAATAGAAGTTAATCTCCCTATTTTAGTAAAATTTTACTTATAAGTACCCAAATATTCATCATCCTTCTTCTTTAGTAAAAGTAATTCATTCTCTATTTTTATTGGAATCATATGAGGGAAGTACTTATTATAAAATAATATCATAAACTCATCCCAAACCATTGTGTAAATTTAATCATGTTGTTTAATATTTTTGGTAAGAGTCCACCCTTGGTCTATTTTTCCGCCCAAATGATAGATTTCCAAAATTATTTTTCCAATCTCAAAACACTAAAGAACATAAAATATATTTTTAGTGGTACTAGTTCATATCTTTGAAATGAGTGGATTTGAATAACTACTAAATGAAGGTTGATGTTTCCATAATTTGGAGTTAATAAAACAATGTTACCTCCTTTTACCAACCAGAATATTAACATGATTCATATCCTGAGAATATTGTTTTACCATATCAATAATATTTTATTTTCAGATACCGTAATATTTGGTTCCTCAAGAGTAAAATCATTGAATTTTCCATTTTATTTAGAATTAACATTGTTCCTTCAAGCTACAACAAATGACTAAAACCAAATTTAATTTTGATAGAAACACTGATCATCTTAGGAAACCACATAATCATAAAAATTACTTATAGGATATCTATATTTTGATACCTTATTTTCAATATATGATACACTAGGTTTAACTTGGTCCACTCCTAGTTTTTACTCAAATCTTTCATGATGGTTCATATAGATTTTTAGAATTTAAAAAACATATCCCACATGATTTTCATACCGTGGGAACAACAAGGCTCACTGTCATATACCAGGTAATGCTCGAGTAATTCTCAATATGCTGTTATCTGAGTTAGTTCACCTAGGTACATTTTTTCCCGAACCAAGTCAACTTATAGCATTTATTTAGGGATGTAATATCATAGAAACTAATCACTCTAACCTTTACAAAAATTCTAGGATATTTTTTTATACATAGAATTCTCATTTAGTTCTCATTAAATATTTCACATCCTAGTTTCCAATGGTTGAACAAATACATTCTTGGATTCCAACTTTTGAGACCCAAACTTATCATACATAAAAACTAGATCTTAGTAGAAGGATATTAAATACATATCATAACAATCTAAACTAGAATATTTTAGTTTATGTTTTATTAGAAACATGGATATATAAAAAATAATTTATAGTAGGATTACATCATCTCTAACTAATTTCTTCATTACTATCACCTTTCTTTAACATATCATATATAATATTATTATTTATAACCTAGGTAAATAAAATATATGAAAGGGTTAGATTATATAAATACTAAGGATATACAAAAAGGGATATCTATATAACATGAGCATAATGGTATGAGAACATGAGAAATAAACTAGAAAAAATTTGTCCCTACATATCATAGATTAAAAAATTGACTCATTGAAAAAATATTGGTTGTTTATAAGATATTAATAACAAAGGAATAAAATATAATTCGACATGATTGCATAATATTAGGAAAAACATTGTATTTTGAAAATCACAAAAGAATATAAAACCTTATTTAATGGATACCCACTACGACATTCCTAACATAGTAGGCATAGGATATTCAATAGTGCACCCACTTTGGGATTAAGATAACCTCCCATATGCCTTTTTTGGGATTGGTATAACCTCTCGTGTAACCTTTGAGCTCATAGAACATTATTCATTACCCAATGGATCATATGGTTATATAGGTATCACCCATCACATAATCTAAACCATTGGTTCCATAAGACCATATAACATTCATCATAAAATAACACATGAAATGAAATGGTCTTGATAAAAATATCATTAAATTATCACACACTATAATGAAATTGTTTTCATAAAATTTTTTCCATCGTACAAATAAACCATCCAATGAAATACTAGGTAGGGATTAATTTTATCGTATCCTCATTAAATCATAAATATTATCAATAGATTTCATCCAACATGCACAAATTATTTTGAAGATACACTAAGAATATTTTGTGAGGAAATTAATATTTTTGTTAAAAATTTAAAAAAGATGAATAAAATTTTAATTAAAATATTATTTGAAACTTATAGTAGAGTATTTTAAACATTTAGAGTTCACGATGACATGAAATATCATACACATAAAAAATTAATCCAATCATATTTTTGATAAAATTTAAACTTTCCTTATTTTTAAAAGGACATGATGATTCCTTTTAATTTTATTTTTGGAAAAAAGTAATATAATGGTAAAAATGACATTTAAAAATCCCAAAAAAACTTGAAAATATATATTTTAAATTTTTTTGAGACCATGTATACGGAAGAAAAAATGGTTTTTGAACGATTTTAGAAATAAATATGTTTTCTTTAATAACATTTTTTTGAAATCACAAGTACGTAAAAAATGAAAAATGAAGGGAAAACATATATACCATTAAATAAACAAAGGATAAAAAAAATTAATGAGTTTATTTATATATATCATAATAATTCATCATTAGAAACCTAAACATAAACAATCCTATGAAACATTGATATTGTATTGTAAAACCCTTACTACTTTTGTAACATGAATCATAATCCCCATGAAGGAATAAAATTAAATGAAACATAAAATATCATTAGAATAAATATATTCATGATATTATATTTCAAATGGGCTATATATACACCTCATATAACAAGATAGGTGCATCACATAACGTATTTACCAAAGAATACAAATTGAGAAAAAAAACCATACCTTAGGTCTCATCTTCTACCATACACATTCTAACCTTATATATGAAAAATGTAACACTATTATATATCCATAAGTATATATATATATAATAGCATAATTGATTTAATTAGGACCTTTTATTGCCCATTTATTAATAATTCCATGTTAAAATCATGTTTCGGGAAATAATTTCTTTTTTTCATATATATTTTGAATTTTTTTATAAGTCCTCTGACCTTTATCTTGGTTACATAATATCCAAAATTTTATCCCTGATGATAATGTAATATATATTCATTATATATATATATATATATATTAGGTAATCCATAAAATTTTGAAATAGAAAATTTACTACATGGTTCATGGTGATGGTAGGTTGTACACACACAGGAATAATGTTTCCATTTTATTAATGTATTAAAATATACAAAGGTAAATAATATATTTATTTTTAAGAATAATTATTATTTTATATATATAACATATATTCATAACATTTACCCTAATTAACTTCCATGAAATTTATTAGTGAAAAACGAATCACATCACATCGTGAGGAGATATTCCACCATACACCGGAATGATATTAGCATATCCACCAAAAAATGGAATATAAGAAGGTATATGTGATTTAATAATTTTAAAAATATAATTTTGTTACAAGTTTCATATATATACATTACCATAACTAACATCAAAGTAAAAGTTTATTGAAAAACACATCTCATTGGTTTGTGAGGTGGTAGTTCACCATACACACGAGTGACACTATTATTTTTCATTTGATGGAATACGAGATGGATATATGTTACACCATTAACATAATAAAAATAATTATATTATATATAATAGTTTTATTATATATTAATAATTTAATAATATTTCATGTATTTAGAAGAAGAACAAAAACAAAAACAAATATTTTAAAACATTAACTCTTTTTCGGAGAACCTTGTTATGTTTAACCTAAAACATTATCATATTGAATTTATGATCTCAAAAAGTCCCCTATTATGTTTTTGTTTATTTAAGGATGATATTTGGATAGATATTGGATGAAACAAAGGGTTTTTTATGTTTGAAGAGGGTTGGAGAGGGATTACATTTTATAAGTGGGGGAAATGGAAACATAGAATTTTTGAAAAGAATAAATATTTCCTGTGTATTTTATATGAAAAAAGATCCAAGATCGGTTATTATCCAACCATAGAACTTATATGATCTATATATGCCTACAAAATTTGTTTTGGGAATTTTTTTAGGAAATATATCCCCTTATCTATTTATTTTAACTTATCTTAAACTCGTTTTAATGTTAACCGTTGTAATTAAATTTTTCGATTTTTACTATTAGTTTTGAAAATAAATTATTCGATAATATTATGTAATATAAATTGTGGTAACTAAAAATATTGAGTTCATTTTTTAAAATTTAATTCACATAACTATATAATATAAACCATAAAATAATCTTTTAGACGTGATGAGAAAAGGGGGTTTCCAAAGATAAAATGTTCAAAAGATTTATCAAAATTATATCAAAACTAATTTTTATATTTATTTATTTGAACAAAAATAGATTAATGATATTTAATTTTAATAATTTTACTTTTAAAAAAATTTAAAACAAAATTGACCGTATATATTCTTTAAATAAAATGGAAATTTTCAAAAAAAAACTTATATTTTCACTATTCATGGAAAATTCATCTTCTCATAATAATCCCAAAAATAGAACTTAACCTAAATTTGTCATGTAGGTTTAAAAATTGAAGCCAGTTTTTCAAATATTTTTTTAATGTTTTACAGGATTATTTTATTTTTTGTTCATAAAACCATTTCATTAGAAAATATTATTTTTGGAGATATATAAATACTTTACCAAAAATAAGAACATTTTTATAAATATGTTTAATTTATAGAGAACAATTATAAAAAATATTTGAATTTTTTTTATTTATATTCATTATTTCAGTTTAATGTATACATAGTAATGATCACATTTAAACAGTAATAATAATAGTCTATATTGGTTCATTTAAACATGGTTTTGTGTGTAACAGCAAATATTGAATCAATTAAATTTTTTCAAATAAAAAATATTTCATAAAATATTGGAGTGTTACAGTCTCAAATCCAGTTATCAAATTAATAAAAAAATATATTATTGAGAAATAAAAATAATATCCCAGTAAATACTCATTTAGATCTCCAAAATCAATATTATATAAGATCATACCATTATTTTTCTTGACTGATACTATATTATCCATCCATCCTAGCAATTAGATTTCTCAAAAACTTTATTCCTGGACAATCTTTTCAACATTATACACTATTCTATAAATTAGTGTCAGATGAATTCTTTATACAACATACTTGTAATTGTAGTGATCCCCTGAAATCCCTAGATCATGTGTGGATGCCTCTAGTAAAATCCAAAAACATCTCAGTACAATTCAATGATAAACAAATTATTTTGGTATTTTTTAATGAATATATATTTAGAATGTTCATTATGATTCATCGAAGCAATAACCAATGTAGGTCACAGATCTTCCTAGCTATCAAGGTTTATGTGATTGAGCTCATATAATATTGTTGAGATACATTCCTCAAATGATGAGGGTATCTATAATACCTACCTCTTATATATTCTCTTCTCTTATATCAAAATATAAAATTATAATATGGGTATGTTTTAAATAAATGGCGGTATCATCATGTATAATATTTCTAACTAAAATTCTAGAAATTATTCCGAAGTAGACATTCTAGGGAAATTATCATCACCTTGGATGGAATATAAGATATCCCAAAGAGATTTAGGACTCAAAATGGGGGTATTATCATTAGGAAAGGTTCCCTATATGAAGATATTTATTTTGATCACCTTCTGTACGCCCATGGATGGTAGGGGATTATAATTCTCAATGGTATTAAAATAATCCCTTGGATCAAACTTCTTTATTGTAGATACAACTGATTTTATAAAAGGAGAGAAATTTTTGCCATTTTCTTGTGGGAATTGATCAATATCATAGCTTTTACGGTTTTGAATTAGTGCCTCAATTTGATTAATGGGAAACACATAATTTTCACTATACATTATCCATAGATTGAAAGTATATTTTAAGCCACATGTCCCATCTACATATTATGTTTCATTTATTTACATATACTTTCCATCCCCTTTTTAGTAGGTTTATTTCATATACTAAGTCACACAATAATCTAATGGGGTAGTATCTCTATATAACAATCAGACCTACATGGATCAAAAACTGGTGTCATATTGAGAGTGAATAAAATTTCTTATATCATACATATTTTCCCTGACAGATTAGATAACATGGTCCGATATTTTTCCCTAATATGATAAGATTTACCATCAACCTATTGGGATATATAAAAGAATTCTCAGAAACCAATAACAAATATAAATGGGTTAATATGTTTTTGCAACACATCATAGAAATTTTATACACATAATTATATAAGATACTCCTATAGAATCTATATATCTTTTGAATATGTTATACTTTAATCTATTAAAAATATCTTAGTATTCCATTTTCATTCACATTTATATTTTATAGGTCATCGATTATTATCTTCCTCAATGTGACATTGAATTTATAATGAAATCGGCAGTGTAAGTCCTCTAAATTTATAATTCATATGATGGAAATATTATTGTAATAGAAACAAATATTAGACATAAAATTTCTATATGAAACATATGATTTCAGCCAAATTTTATTGCTCATTTTTTCCTTTTCTTAAGTCCCGACGTGATATAAAAAGCATAAGGTATTGTTTCCAGTTTGTATGGTCATTGGAGTATGGGAAAGTATAACTTCCATTGATTCATGGTGGTGGGGTATTATGCAACTGTTTAGGGTAATGTTTGACCTCTACTTATAACATATAAAACATTTTTTATGGTTCCCATATTAGTGAAGATGTTTTCAATATATTTGAATAACTCTGGAAGTATAAATGGATATAGGATGCTTGATTATTAATAATAGGTAAGGGATAAAAAATTATTCTTTCTTGTTATTAATCTGGTGACTCAATTTTCATGGTTTTAGTATATTTGGAATGATATAATAATGCTTGAGGTCCCACTATATGGAGATAATAATATTTTGTGTCTACTGGACAGAAAAAATAGGCAGTCTATGTCCAAAGCTAATTGATTGACCAGAACCATTCCTAGTTGGTGGAGGGACTCTTTATAGATATGGGACACCCACTAAAATAGGTATAATAGATCCCATGATGGGAAATTACTTAATATTATAATTTTCTTTGAGAATCTTGGAATTTATTTAAGCTTATTTTTCTTTCATATTCTCATATTATACCAATTCCTCATAAACTAAAGGCACATTATTTTATTCATTGAGCGATTAAGAAGATGATACTCATTTCCCCTAATCTTGAGATAATTCAGGTGATATGATTGATGTTTTAATTATTTTGGGATCAAGGATTATAGTTTATATAATATTTTGAGTATGAACAGCTTCCTTAATTAACTTTATTTGGACTTAGTTTTGGACCATCGCATATTCATCTATTTCCTACATATCTGTATTTTCATTTGAAAAGTTATTAATGATGACATTAACAAATTAATAGTGGGGTTTTAAATCATTTCCTCATCGAAAACATAATTTACTGTATTATAAATATCCATTATGTATTCATTAAGGGAATCTTCTTGTCAATTTGTGACCCTCTATTTCTAGGAACACCATTTCACCTAATAACCCCTTAAGGATATGTATTTTTTTCAAGCATGTTCCCCATAATATGGATTATGTATTGTGAAACTGATGGTGTTTTAAATGTATATTGCAAATTATGTTACTAATTATATAGATATGTAATAATGAATACCATTATACAGTCAGCGAATATGGTATCCTAAACTATCACAAAATTAAAATATAATGATACACTATTCATATGTATATTTAAATGTTAAATTTATAATTTTTTTAATTTAATTTTTTAAATATAACATTTATTATTTAGTTTATCATATATATATATTGCTTTACTATAATGTTTTGGATTTTTCATAATAAAATCTATTTTTACGTGAATAGTGATATTTACTATTTTCACTATAACTTCAAATTTTATGCCATTATTTGTCTATAAGTACGACATTGAAATTTATGAATCAATTTTACTGAACAAATAATGTAATATATTGTTTAATTTTTACATTTTAAAATATTTATTATCGTTCACAAACCATTTATTTATATTTTTGAACTCATGTAAATTTTTTCATAATTTTTTTAATAAATTATACATATAATTCATTAACAAAATTTTTATCAATTATTGAAATTTAATAAGAAAAAATTATACTATATTTTGAATCTTTTGATCAAAGGTTTCTTATAATGACCACATTATTGGTAGTTATAAAACAAAATTCAATATTGGTAAGTACCAGGTACCATTATAAAAGCGAAAATTGTAGTGGTAAAAATTGAAGGGTGTAAATAGATTTAAACGAGATAAAAAAAATTTGTATAATTTATTTATCAAAATATTTATAAACATAAGTCAACCTCTAATTAATTATTTCATATTTTTTAATATTCTTGACATATTTATGACATGCTCTGTTAATATTAAATTTAAATATTCAAAAAATGTCATTCACACCAATTATAATAGGGACCTCTCACAACAAGTTTAATACCTCAAAAATATTTTTTTTCATTATGAAAATATACCCCATTTTCTTTACCTATAATAATATTTCACTATAATAATTTTCTTTTCATAAGATATGAGGCTAATCTATTCTTTTCTAAGGAATACTCCAAAAAAATACAAAGATGTCAACTTAAGTTCAATCCTTTCAAAAATGAATTTTTCTTGTATTTTTCCATTTAAAATTTAATATTCCCTATATAATATTTTAATTTATCATTTATATTATACTTATTGTTTTTTTATTGTTTAAATAAAATCTAAAAAACTCTACCCTCTCCGTCAATAAAAAACCTTTATATGTGTGTTGTGTTGAATACTACAACCACGATACAACATTTTCATTTTTCGTCACCTCCTTATATGGCCGGATATAATGATGATATTAAAGGATGAATATTATTTCAATGATATTATTATGGTTTTGGTATGCCAAATATGATATCCTAATAATGATATGATCAACAATTGAACATCATCAATTCAATTATTTAAAACAATCAAACTAAGTGGAAATTTATATATTATATCTTTGAAATGACTATATAAATTATCATGTCTTTTTAATTCATTAAAATTATAGAAAATTATATTTACCTGAACCTATGAATCTCATATCTAATGTATACTACCATGAAATTGCCATAAGAAACAAGTAAATTCCATCCCAAAGGACTGGATAGTTTAGTAGTCTTGGAAATTAGATACATATATATGTATTATATTATAAATTAATACAGAAATTACTGCATAATTTATTTCAAAGATAATAACATTTTTTCATATAGATTATCCTTTTATATCATTCATAGTAAACTTCATGGAATTCTACGGGATAGTAAATAAAATAAGGATGAGCAGAAATGAGTAGTATGGGAAAGTCTAGTTTAAATAGTAATAAATAAATTAGATTAGTCATTATAGATAAACAATAACTCACGAAACATGACATGTAATCAATGAAATGATAAGGGAAATAGTAAATAATATATAAAGGTAAATAATAAAATAATTTCCATTTAAATAATTTAATAATGGAATATAATTATTGCATGGTATAAAACTGTGCACACATGTAATGTAATAAATAAACTTATAATGAAAGTGCATCCATATATATTTTCAATGAATTAATTTCATAGATAATAATAATAAATGAATTCAAAATATAAGAAAATAAAAAATAATTGGATGTTATGTTTTTTCAAAAACATGATACCATTACCGTTATGATTTAATCTGATGACTGTGTAATTCTATGGGTAGAAACTCGTCTACTGTGCATGGAAATAGACTTTAAGGATATAACAAACCTTCTCTTTATTACACACAAAAACCATATTCATTACATAAACATTAAACAAATACAACATTGAGGATCAATAGGTCTATTGTATTGTGAAATTAGGAACATTACATTATAACTTAAGACAAAATATACAACATCTTTATTGAAAAATTCTTTTATAGGACCACAATATTCTTTCATACATAGCATTTCATAGGATAACCTGATGACATATATAAGAAAAGTGTGAGCTATACAGCCTAGTAAGGGAGTAAAAAAGTAATAAAGTTAATATTAAAATACATTTTAGTAAATAGGCTATTCAATAGAGAATAATAGAAACATGAATATAAAGTAATGAAAAAACATTATTATCATAACTTGGAGATGTGGAAACAACATTTAACATGATATTAGCAAGTGCCAAGGCTCATTGCACATGAAGAATGAGTAAAACCACATTGAAAATGAATTATAATGAGTAAATTATTCATTAAAATTGAATTATCATTAGTAAACCCTCATTACACATGAAGTATCATGATACTATTCATTACCTAATGCATTTGAGCATTATTAGGGTGCACCATTCTTAATCATTTAATTTAATGAATAAATGTGCCACATAAATCATTCAAATGTATTCATTAAACATCAAAATTTATTTGACAAATAAATGATGAGAAATATATATATGTAATTCCAAAATCAATAAGTACATGTGCATAATATTTAATACCCTTGATTGAGAAATGGGTATGGTATTCACCCACATGATGATTTTGGCATGGAATGTTTGGTGTAACTTCGACAGCGTAACGACATCAAATAGAAATTTTAAAATGGGTTGATGAGAGAGAAATGGGAATCTCATCATTTATACATGAAATGGAAATTAAGGGGACAATTAAATATAATATACCAACATATTTAATGGAATTTAGATTCATAAAATAAAATATTTTATTAAATGTAAATATGGAGAGAGAAATCCCTTACTAAATTTCAGTATGGTAACATGTGTAATGGGAGGAATTAATTAGAGATAAAGTGGTTTATAATAATTAAATCATAAGGAGGGAATTTTATGGCAGGTGAGAAATCATTCCCCAACATTTTTAATTAAAAATAAACAGTCATAACAATATAAGGAATCGTTGACATAAATAAGGAAGGAAAGAAAGTTGGGATCCCTTACTTGAGTGTGTGACTTCAAGAGCTAGGCGAGGGGATTATTGAGATGATGGGGCACCTTGGGTGGATTATAGAGACTGGAGGGAAATGGTTGGTCAATCTCAATAAAAAATTAGTGAAGTGTACTAGGGGATTGAGTGGGTTTATATAGGAAACTAGAGGGAATTGTTTATTATTTAGTTTTTGGACACTACATGTTAAACTAATCAGAACCACAAACAATACAATGGTTTTTTCCTTTGGTTTTTTAAAAAATTAATTGTAAAAAATTATTTTATAATGATAATGGCGGAACGTAATAAAATTTTAGTATTTATTATGTGGAGGTCAGTCACACTCTCAATGAATTCCTTTTAAAAATTTAAAATATTTTATAAATCTTGGAGGGTCCACTATGGTACCATAAAATTAATCAAAAAATATTAAAATCAAATTATTTAATGGTTAAACATATATTGTCTTAATATACCATTTATTTTATTTTATTACATCACTATTCGAATATTATGATGTCATAAAACACATTATAAATTTAAATGGTATTTAATTTTTACCCAAAAATTCGACTGTCACAGATAATTATGAAAAAATCATTGTTAGACAATTTTGACACCATGAATAAAAAAATGATATTCATTTATTCTATATAATTTTATAAATATTTTAATTCTTACTTTTGTAATAAAAAAACAACATCTATCGAAAAATGATGGGTTTTGAGAAAAACAGATTTCAATCCTTAATAAATATTACAATTGTATTCATAAAATTTTTTATGATAATTTATATTCAATAAAAAGTAATTTAGTAATAATATTTTATTAAAATATTATTTAATTAGAAATCAATTAATACATACAAATATATTTCTAAATTTAATGTTAACTAATTATCCTATTTGTGCTCTAAAAACCATTTACAAAGTAAAAATAATAAAATGAATGTATATTCTTTATAAAAAAATAAAGAACATAATCATTGTTCTACGGTCTTGTTAGATAACCCCATAAAAGACCCATATATGACCCAAGGGTAAGGTTTGAGATGGTGGTATAATCTTGGGGCGGCTCAGATAACATCCCTTGGGTGGTAATCTCTATTAACATCCTCATCACCCATAGGCGATTCTGTTCAAGCATAACTTGTTGAAGATCAGCTTGGCCTTGGTCATGAGTGAATCCTAGAAATTATACCTCCTTTACAAGCTTTAATAAATGACCTTCGTATGGAGAAATTCTACCGGATGAGGCCATCACTTCCTTTTTTCTAAGTAAATTTTATTTTTTAAAGCCCTATATTTATACTAATCATGTGATCACTATTCAATGACTATATAAGAAATGATAAAAATAATTATCAGTATTTTAAAATCCGAAAACATAAAACCATGGATGTTAATTTGTTTTATAAAAAATTGGTTTGTTACAATCTTTCCCACTTAAAAAATTTATCCCTCAAAATTTACTTTTCCCACACTAAAACATATAACAGTAACTCTACGTCATCACTTCCACCAATACCCGCGTTGGCTCTTCAAACATGTGGTTTCTCTAAAACACCTTAACGAGGGGAATTGCCTTATTTCATAGAACCTTTCCGCTATGATCTAATATCATTAACTTCTTCCCTTCGTATGAGAGATCATTCTACAATGTTTCCACCTTTGGAATGAGTACATGTGATGGTTCTGGTATGTACTTCATTAATAGTGATACATGGAATATATCATTTACTTGGGACAGGTTTTGTTGGAGTCCTAGTCGATAGGCCAATGCTCAAATGTGATCAAAGAACTTAAAAAAACCATATACCCAGGATTAAGCTTACTCTTTTCCCTGAAAGTCATAAAACACTTCTATATAATTGTGAGGATAAATACCATGTCTTTAAATTCAAACTATAGGTCCTATCGATTATTGTAAGCATAAATATTTTGTCGACTCTGAGTATCATTTATGTGATGTTGGATGGTCTTAAACTTCTCCAGAATTTCTTCAACTATTTCTGGAACTAAGAGTTTTTACTCCCGAACATCATCACAACATGCCAGTGTTCTGCACCTATTCCCATAAAAGGCTTCATAAGTAGCAATTTGGATACTTTAGTGAAAATTGTAATTGTAAGATAAATCTACAAAAGGAATATGTTGATATCATACTCCTTTTAAGTCCATTGAGAATGATCTAAACATGTCTTCAAGTGTTTGGATAGTCCTCTCATATTGGCCATTAGTTTGAGGATCATAAGTCCTATTTAAGTTCAACTCTGTATTCAGAGCATGTTGTAGACTCTTCAAGAAGATAGATGTGAATCATGAATCTCAATCAGATACAATAGATAATGGTATTCCATGAAGCTTTACCACTTATCTCATGTATATTTGTGTTATTTGATCTAAGGAGAAACCCTATTGAATTGAAATATAGGTATGAAGTCGTTGTAAGAAGATCCATAACAACCCAGATAGTATTGTTTCCTTTAGATGTCTGCGAATGTCTAGTGACAAAGTCCATGGTTATGTTCTCCCATTTCAAATTTGGTATGGATAATGGTTGCATAATACCCATATAATTTTTCCTCTTATCTTTCACTTTCTAACACACCATACATAATAATGTACACTCAATGATATCCTTCTTCATTTCATCCCACCAATACTTCTCTCAGAGATCTCAATATATCGTTGTTTTTTCGGCTGAATGGAGAAACACAAACTATGTGCCTCATCTAAAAGATCATTATTTGACTATGGATTTGATGGAACACATATTCTTTTACCAAATCTCAAAACTCATTCTTTGTTATTATTGAACTCTGAGGATGTCCCTTTTGAGATAGTTTCCACTTTCTTCTGAATTCCCAAATCATCTATTTGATCATTCTTCAAACTTTTCAAAAGATACGGTTGAGAAATCATTTGTGAAAGAAATTATGATTTTTTCATCTTTATGATTCCCATTTCCATCTTTTTCAAATCAAAAAACATTAGATCCATTTCAATTATCACCAATGATAGAATCACTGGGTTATTTATACTTATAGCATAGTTGGGGCCATTCATCAAAGTATCACTAAATACCACAAAATGTTCTCCACTTGTGGTTAGTGTGTGTACATGCATAGTGAATAGAATCCTTTTTTAACTCCATGAAGCTCTCATAAAATTAATCACTCCATGAAAAAATGACTCCCTTACATTTTATCTTGGTGATATGGTTTTACAATCCTAAGAATTTTTTCACAAATCGGCGATAATATACCACAAACCCAAGGATTCTATGTATATCCGTCATAGATGTAAGCATCAACCATCCCTCAATTGTGTTTGTCTCGGAGGTATCCATACATATACCATTGATTGTGATGATATGACCCATGAATTATACCTAATTTAATTAGAACTCACACTTTTCATACTTTCCATAGAGCTTTTCCTTTTGCATGGTCTCTAGTACAGTTCTTAGATGATTATTATTAGTTTTTAATAAATTTTGAAATTGTCTATAAAGAATACTTCAAATATTTTGAGGTAATATTTAATGACTATATTCATCTAGTATATGAATATTTATGGAGAATTAGTGATTATGAAAGGCATTATGATGAATTCGTAGTTCTCGTACCTTGTATAAAATGCAATCTGGGGGATATTCTCATTCTTCACGCATACATGGTAATACCCTGAACGCAAAACCACCATGGAGAGGTATTATTCTCAAACCAGTTGATCAAACAAGTAATCAATTCATGGAAGATGATATTTGTTCATTATCATGATTTTGTTGAGCTCACAATAATTCACGCAAATTCACATCGACACATCCTTCTTCCTAAAGAAGAGGACTAGTGCAACCCATAGTGATGAACATGGGCTCATAAACCTTTTAACCTGATTCTCCTATAGTTTTTCCCTTAGATTATCATGGTCTATGATATTCATTCTATAATGAGTCTTGATAATGGAAATTATGCAGGTATAATATCAATCGATAATTCAACATCTCATATAAGTGGAAGACCAATAAATTCCACGGGAAACACTTTAGTGAATACCCTCACAATAGGCATGTCTTCAAGGATGGTTACTTACTTCAACTCAATCATATGAGCCATATATACAAGCTCATTGGGTAGTAATATCAATCCTTGAGATGATGGTGCTAAAGAAGATTTATCCTTCTACTTGATCTTATACATAATATAGTGTTGATTATCTACTAGGAGAGTTATTTCCCTCTCAAGAAAATTTATATTGGATCTATATTAGGAAAACTAGCCATGACCTGAATTACACCACATTATACTAGAGGGAGTATGATGAGGTTCACTGGGATATTCAATACATGAATTGGGACATGTGAGGAGTTATATTGATGGAATGCAATGATTCCCCATTTTCCTTTCTCACCAACATCTCTACTTCCAAGATTTGTGTTGGCTTTTGGATTTTTATACTAAATTTATAGGATATAAAAGAATGTGTAGAACCAAAATCAAATAGTTCATTTCCTATTATTGAATAAATAACTAGCATACCTTTCACAACTTCATTTTTGGGGTTCACTTTTATAGTAGTGATGGAAGAATCTCTCCCTTCCTACCTTGGAGGTTATTGATTTCCTGTGAAAACCCCTGGAAAAGGGCACGAGTTTTCAAAGTTACATTATTCGTTTCATTTCAAGTGATGAAAAATATGTTGTGGGTCTAATGGAGTGTTCCTTTCCTCTGTCACAGCTTCAGGTTTTTATTGATGGTAATTAATGGCTAGGTGCCCTTATATTCCACACCTAAATCATTTCCTTGTCCCCTTCTGGGAATTTTTTGATGTGCTTTTTCTCACACCTTTGGTAAGTGTAGGGCCATAATTTCTTACACCATCAGATTTATCCATCAAACCACTGTAATTAAAGTCCTCTTTCCACTTCTTATCCCAATGATACCTCCGTGATTTTCCGATCTCTATTTTGACTTTGATAGATCATATGACAATTTTCTCATATCTATCAAAGTCACTGAGATCTAGGGATTTATATAGGCTATGTTTTATCCCACCAAAGAAGCAGTAAACATTGTATTTTGGGGGTAATGAAAATGTCAAAGGTGTATTGTGAATGCCTTGTGAAGTTTTATTCATAAGCTATGATGGATTCATCATATTTTTTCTTGATGTAAATAAAGTCCCATTCAATCTTATGTTGGAGGGTGCAAGGAAAATATTAATCAAAAATCATTTCCAAAAATCCTTCCATTCAAACAACTTGATCACTTTCTCAGGTTTTTTATTTTTTTCAATGTCCTCCATTGATCAACTTCACCCTCTATACGATATGCATCCAGAATAATCTTCTCTTGTTCGTAATGTTGAAATATTAAGGTGATATTTTCAATGGAGTTGATCCATTGTTTAGCAATTTAGGTATCTGTTGATCTATTAAAAGTAGGAGGCCCTCATATTATGAAGCACTATATTGCAACTTGTTTTTTAATAGGGGGTTTGTACGATCATCTTGACCCACATTTCTATTAAATACATGAGTTAACTAAGAGATTATCGTGACAATGTTTGTGATTCCTCCTCCCATCGGATTAGACAACTCATTAGAACAGTAATCACATTGATCAATGAATTAGTTGTTAGCCCAAGTTAACCTATTACTGACCATTAGCTAGAATAAAAGTAATGTTAGGGGTAGAAAATAAATAGGAATCCAATGAAAAAAGGGTAACTTATATATTACATTTATTTCTTTAACATAAGAATTTATTGTCTTTAATCTATGTTATCCATGATCTACTTCCCAAAATATATTAATAGGGGAATTTTTCAGTTCTTTTAATAATGGTTTATAATATTATTATAAATTTACCAAAGAATATCCCCTGGGTATCTCAAACCATGAGTACATAAAGTCCTGTTATTTTGCACCAGTTCTTGTTAAATTTCTCAAAGTGGTGTTTTTAGGTTTCACTCCTATATACATCTATGCTAGAGCCACCTCTACTTGTTCATATCCAGATAGAGATGTATTTGCATGATAAACCACTTACTCTATACACACCAAAAATTAAGGATGTTTATTTTATAATTTGTTTTATCTCTATGGATTTTTCTAGGTTTTTCTAATCATATTCCCAAAAATAACTAAACATATCCCCTGATACAAACTATAACCACCTTGCTCTTTATTACACACATAAACATGATTAATTACATAAAAATTCACTTAAGAAAACTTTGAGGATCAAGGGGTATATTTTCATAGAAAATTAAGAACATTACATGGTAAATTATGACACAAAATATAACATCTTTATTGAAAACCACTTTTAATTGACCACAAAATTCCTTCTAATTAGTATTGAATGAGATAACTGGAGGACATACATAATAAAAGGGTGAGCGTTATAGCCTAGAAAGGGAGTAAACAAGACATAACATGAAGAATATGATACATGTTAGGAAATAAATATATCAATAGAGCATAATATAAAAATGAACATAAAGGCAAGATATAGAATTCTTATCATAATGTGGGTGTGTATCAACAACAATTAACATGATATTAGCTTGAGTTAAGTACCATTTCACATGGAGCATGAATAAACCGTCATTTAATATTAATTTGATTTTGTAACCCCCAATTTCACGTCAATTATCATGAGTAAACCCTCATTTCACATGTTGTTTATTGATACTTTTCATTACTCATTGCATTGAAGTGCTATCAGGGGAACCTTTCTTAATCATTTCATTTCATGCATAAGTGTGCCACATAAATCATAAAACATGGATTCATTAAACATCATTATTTATTACACAAATAAGTTATATGAAGCACATTAATTTCAGTCCTCAATCAAAAAGTACATGTGCATAATGATTAATACCCATGATAAAAAATGGGTCTGGTATTCACTCAGATGATGATTTTGGTATGGAATTTTTGGAGTAACTTCAATAGCATAATGACGTCAAATAGAAATCATAAATTTTTTTTGATGAGAGATAAAGGGTTATCTCACCATTTATACATGAAATAGATAGTAAGGGGGTCATGGAATATAATATCCAAACATATTTAATGTAATTTTGATGCATAATATAAACTTATTCCTTGAATGTAAAGGGTGGGAGAGAAATCCCTTAAGGAATTTTGGCATGGTAATGGGTGCACATTGGAGGCATTAATGAGAGCGAAAGGGGTCTCTCATCATTCAAACATAAGGTGGTCAGTGTAAGGGAGGTGATAAATCATACCCCAACAATTGTAATTGAAAATAAATGGGCATAATAGTATAAGGAAACATGGACATAAATTAGGAAGGAAAGAAAGTGAGGATCCCTTACATGAGTGTGTGACTTAAAGAGATTAAGGAGGAGATTTCTCAGAGAGTTGGGTGCCTTGGGAGGATTCTAGAGATAGTAGGGTAGGGTTTGGTAAAGCTTAAAATGGTTTTAGTGAAGAGGAATGGTAAATTGAGTGGGTTTATAATGGAAATGAGTGAGAATTTATTATTATTTAGGTTTTGGACACTACACATTAAACTTACCAAAAACACAAACCATACCATGGTTTTTTGCCCATGTTGTTTTACAAAGGGTAGTGGAAAACATTAATTTATATGGATAATGTGAGAACTTAATAAAATAGTATGATTTATTATGTGGAGGTGAGTCACATTAGAAAGGAAATTATTTTAAAAAGATAAAATCCTTTATAAGATTGGAGGGTCCATTAACGCAAAACAAAATAATCAATCAAATATATAAAATACCTTATTTAAAATGAAAATAATATATTTGAATAATATCCATTTTATAGTATTTTATTACATCACTATTGGGTAATTATGATGTCATAAAACACATTAAATATTTAAATGGTTTTTAATTTTTAACCAAAATTTTTACTGTTTGAGAAAATTGTGAAAAAGTCACTATAAGATAACATAGAAATCCTAAATCCAAAAAAGCTATTCATTTTATCAAACTAATTTTCTAAATATGGGAATTTATACTATTAAAATAAAATCTAACATTTATCATAAATTCATGGGCTTTGACAAAAAGAGCTTTCAACCCTTAATAAAAATTACTATTATATACATAAAAATTATATTCTCATTTATATTAAAAACAAGTAATTTAGAAATAATTTTTTATTTAAATATTATTTAATTCAAAAATATATTAATTAATCTAAATAGATTTTTTAATTTAATATTAACTAAAAATTAAATTTGTGCTCTAAAACCATTTACAAAGTAACAGTAATAAAATGAATGAATATTATTTATATTGTAAATAAAGAACATAATAATAGTGCTTGGGTATGGTTGCATAACCCCTTATAACACCAACATATGATATAAGGGTAAGGTGTGTGATGGTGACAGACTCCTAGGGTGGCTTTGATAACATTATTCGAGTGGTAAACTCTATTAACTTTCTCTTCTGCCAAATCCAATTACATTCAAGCTTAATATGTTGAAGCTCAGCTTGGGCTTGGTCAAGAGTAATACCCAGTGACTCTACCTCCTTTTTTAGCTCTGAAAATGGGATTTTTATGGAGTGATTCTACTCTATGAGGTCATTGTTTCCTTTACTGGAGTAAATTGGATTTTTTAAAGCCTGAATTTATACTAATCATGAAATCAATTTTGAATGACTATATTAGCTACAGTTATAATTCATAAAAATATTTTAAAATAAAAAAACATAAAACAATGTAATTTCAAATTCATTACAAATGTTTGGGTCGTTTTAAGGTATTTATCACCAACTAATCACGTCAAATTAGATTACTGATGCATCTTGTGGATTAATTTGAATGGTTCCCAATCCAAAGGGCTAGTATTTATAGATCCCCAACCCGTAGGTCTTGTATTAATCAATCCCCGACCCAAATAATTAATGTAGAAATCATTCCTCATATAGTTAAATAATCAATTTAATTAATAAATGATGTTCGTTTTGAAATAAATGTGATGAATAATGTATAAATATTTCTCAATTATTCACAAAATAGTTAAATAACTATCAATGTAATGACCATGTGTCAAAATAATTATTTTTTAGGAAATAAACATATACATTATAAATTATATGGAATATTATATGAATTTAAAGATTTAATGATCACGGGAAAGTAAATATTCCAAGGGGGCTAAAAGGAATCAAGGTAGTGAGTGTCAATATTATACATGGTCAAGTAAATAATACACCATCCAATGTAAAATTAATGTTTCTATCAAAACAATATATCCTAAGTAGTATTATAATAAATGATGTTTGTAATTAATGAATGAAATTACTATATAAATATCTTCTAAAAATATTTATGAGGAATGTATCCTTTTCATTCTAAAGAAAATTCAAATTCATTTTCCTTTAAAATATTTATTTTAAAAGTAATTATTTAAAAATTATCATTTTAGACATACCAATAAATATTAATTGAACTAAAGGTAGGTAATTTTGTACATTTTATAGAATTTAAAAAGAACATTCTTTTCCTAGTGTAAAATGGTAGGAAACATCCTTATTCGGAAATAGATAATAAGATTCATTTAAAACCATTTCTAAATGGGAAAATTGTAAAATTTCTTTAATAAATAATTTTGGAATGTTTAAAAACTTTTTTAATTTTATTTAGAAAATAGTATATATAAAAAAACAGGATCTATTACTAATGTAAGAAATGTAGTCAGATTTTCTTAAAAACATTTACTAAAACATTTTGAGTTCCAAAGAGTGGGAAAATGGCACTAATACAAGGAAGAGGTTATGAATCACTAATGGAATATAAAAATAAATGATTTATTAAACATTTATCAAATAATATCCTTTTATGGAAATTCAAGTGTAAATAATCCAGTATAAAATGAGATTGTGGTGCCAACCCTTGAAAAGACTATAAAATTGATGTAAGAATCAGTAAATGAATAGATTTTATGTGAAAATTGTATTTTTTACATAAAATAATTTAAATACAGAAATACACAGTAAAATTTTAGTACACATATAATCATATAATTTTGACGATAATGAGAAAGAAATATTACCCAATGAAATGAAATCAAGTAATAAAATTATCTTCAACATGGTAACATTTAACTAAATTTTCCAAAGAATAAATAATTCAAAATGAATCAAAAAATACCTTGAATATAAAATAATTCACGATATAATATATAAAAAATATCTTAATATACTTTACACAAAATAATTACGTCATGAATATGACATTTATCTCACAGATGTAAAAAGTGATATGAAAATCTCTTACCATCCATTTAATTTTGATTGAATTTCATATCACATATTTTATAATGGTTTTATAAATTTTATTAACATTTAAAATTACTATAAATATATTTATAATATCATGTATTTCCTTTTTAATCATATCTTATTTCTCATTTTTAATGATCATTCTTTATTCTCACTATTTTGGGTATTAATTCCTCATTTCTTCAAGTTTGTTTTGATTTATTGCTTGTTTTTCTTATGAACTAGAAAATTATTTCATTATTAAAATAATTTAAAACATGATTTAAATAACATATATATCCATTATATATGTATTTACAACAATCTGAAAAGTTTTTAGATATCAAATGAAATGTATCGTTTATGGAGATGTTAGGTAGTATGTATGCATGAACGCTTCTTTCATTTCTTTTTTGTATTAACAGAATCGAAGGTAAATGATAAATATGTATACTATAGTTACATTATAATATATATGTAATCTTTTTCACAGAAGTTTTTTAAATCCATCCTTAATATGTTACGTGTATATTGTGAATGAATCACATAACATTGAGGAGGTGGTAGTCCACATTTCCCCAAATTATCTTATCATATTTAAAAAAAATGGTGATCATGGAGGTATATTTTAAATAATTTTTAAATATTATGATGAAAAAATAGTTATCATATATATAAAATAATAAGTTTTTTTAAATCATAATTTCCACCATTAGAGGTTGTAACGGAATAATTACCAACCAACACTTTCAAGGCGGCGGTCTCCCATATACAATAACAATAAGTTAATTACTCATTAGATGGGAGTGTGAGTAAGTGTAGGTTAAACCCATATACTTAAACAATATTATTATATTTATGATAATTGTTTTATTATATTTTCATATTATATAATGTATTTAATTGGTGTAGAAATAAATGAAGAAAAAAATGATTATTGAAGAATATTGCCTCATTTTCAGGCAACTCCTTTTGTTTTATACATTAATTATTAATTTGTGGGATTTATGCCATATATGATAATTGATGTTTTTGGGGATGAATTTTTGGATATTATTTTAAATGATTTTATTTGAAAAATAGGCATTTATATGTGTTAATATGTTTCATGGGTGAATTTCTTTTATAGTGGAGGAGGTGTGGCATTCTTGTAATTTTTTGAAAAGTTAATTTCACCCACATTTTCTCTCTATCATGTGGCTACAATAATTAACCCAATTTTAAAAAAGTGATAATATAGTCTAATATTCCAAAAAAATTATTTTTGAGAAGTTTATAGGTTATTTTGGCTCTTATGATTATGGTTTAGTTATGTATAATGCTATTTTTTCTCTTAATTATTGTAATTAATTTTAACCAAATTAACTAATATTTTTAATAAAAAACTATGTTGAAATTATTAAAAATTAATAGAATTCTTATTATAATTTTATAATAAATTTTTCCAATTTACATTCACATAAGTGGCATAAATTAATTTAAATTTAATCTCACATACGGGGTGATAATGCATGTTTATAAAAGTAATAACTCTCAAAATTTTGTTCAGTTTTGATATCCAATTTCTTAGTGAAACAGGTTAAAATGAACTAAATTTGATTAATTTATATAAAATTTTATCAATTTTAACCATAAAACCAATACAAATATATTTCATCCTTAAAAAATATTATACAAAAAGTAGTTTTGATTTAAAATTTTGTATTTTTAACTATTCATAAAAAACTGAAACCTCATAGAAATATAAAAAAACTTCACTCTAAGCTATTTTTTATGTTTCAATTTATAAAATCAATTTTTTATGACATATGAAATTTATAAAAGTTCCAAAAATTGGATTTAAAAATATTTGTGTCGTTAATAGTTAGAAAAACCATCATTATAAATATATTGGTTTGTATGTGTCAAATTTGGTTTTTTATTATCTCATGACTTGAAAATATATTGGATGAATATTAGAAATATTTGATTGCATTTTAATTTCTAATTATTTTGTAACTAATGAATTTATCTTATATTTTTATAAAAAATATATTTTCAAATGTAATTTTATATTATTTGTAACCAGTAATTTAATGTTAAGGTAATGTCATATTATATTATATAATAAAGTTTTAATAATATATTTTTGTTCAGTAAAACTTGGACATGAGTGCAATACATGTCATTGAGTAAATCCATTATTGCATGTAATTCAGGATAAATCAATATCACATGCATTGAATAGATATATTATAGATTGTATTTGTTTAAAAATATTAAATAGATTATACAGTATTGGGATATTATTTCCCCTAATACACATGGTGTTTCATGACATATACACTATCGAATATAAAATCCTTATTTTAGAATATATGGGTTTTATATTATTCCCACCTTAATTAAATGTTATCCTCCCAATTTAAACATGAGATTTATAAAATAAGTTTTTTGATATTTCCTATGTTGAAATACAACATTATTGTAAGGGTTTATAAAACATCCTATAGAAAATATTGAACGTGATGTAAAAACTCACATGGACTAACATATAACTAGGTATCTATTTAGAAGAACATTACTAGAAGGTGTAGATACATACATGGAGGAAAAGAGTAAATATTTATGAGGAGTAATTGATTTAATTAATGAAAAACAAGTGAATGATATTTCGAAAGATGAGGGTCTCAATGTCAAAAATCAATAATGATTTATAAGAGCATTTTTCCAGAAAAAATAAGGTATTAGGACAATTTTTTGATCATTTTGTAATGTTGATAAATCTATTGCTGACTAAGAATATAATGAAATATTCTCACTTGATATATTTATATAAACAATATTTCATCCATTGTTTTCTCTTCAATCAATTTCCATGTCATACATTACTTCAATAAATGGATAAGCAAAAATTAACTTTGACACCTGAAGCACTAAAATACACTTTTATCAAATCTTAATGCCCATAAAAGAGTGACATTTCATTCCATTTGTCCTTATATATTCACCAAATAATATATGGTTAACACATTAATTTGAAAACCTAAAAATAGACACTAATGTTTCATCATTAATATTTATCATTAATAATTATTTGAATTTTTTTTTCACTAAAAACAATGATATATTTACCAGGACATTATGTAGGTCAATGGTTTCCATTAAACCCTTACCATCCTTCGTTGATGGTTTCATGTCCTATGGAGTTGTCTGAATTTATGAGTTATCACCCATTATACACGTTGTCCTTTTCCTAAATTATATTATGATAATTTCTAAAATAAATATGACTGACAACATTAAAATAAAAATAATCCCTATATAGTTGTTAGATAAAATATTTCAATACAGCTTTAATATATCAATACTTTATTCATTTATTTTCATAGTGGTTCTTCCTCGGTTTAATGTTTAACTTTGGTCATTTATTGTCATTATCTATTTAAATCCTTCAGAATCGGTTGTAAAGAAAATGTTAATTATCCTATGAATATCCCCCAGTAGTATCAAACCAGGTGTATAGTAAGGCCTGTTATTGTGCACAATGTAATGCTTGAGAGAGGACCCATGCACCTTGTTAGTGTTTTTACCCCTATGTAAATCTATGCTAAAATCACATCCACTAATTGTATCCAGATAAGGAATTATTTCTATAATGACACTCATATTATCTATCTTACCAAAATTCCTGGATTTTCATCTATACTAATCCTCAAATTCTACATGGGGGTTTTTTTTAATATATTTTCCAAAATCTTGTTCTGAAGGATTCTAATAAAATTTAATTGACACTAACTATAGCGACCTGACCATAGATAGCCAAGATTCTGTGTATTCTACCGTTACATTTTCATAAGAAATAATTAAATCACATCCCAAGGCATTGAATAGTCTAGTATACTTGGTAATCTATATATCTACAAAAGTCTTGTCTTACAAATGAATAAAAAATAACAAGATAAATTTTTCAATGACAGTAACATTATTCCTTCCAGTGCATCCCTTTATACCATTCTTAGTACACATCATGTAATCCTAGGGGAAACTAAATAAAAAAGGACAATCTCGAATGGCCAGTAAAAGTAAGTACAATGTGATCAATAATAAATAAATTAGAATAGTCAACATGTCAATGTAATAACTGAATAGACATGCTCAGTAATCAAAAATAATAATAAGGAATAGCATAAAAATAGTCAATGGTAAAAAACATAAAACACATACCATTTAAAAAACTGGACAAGTAAAAATCAATATAGAAAGGTGATAAACCAAACACATATTACATGTAAACAATAAAATTAATATGAATGTGAATCCATAGATAATTCCAATAGAATAATATAATAGATAAAAAAGATATATCAATTACCAATAATGGAAATAATTAATTATTATATTTCATTTTTCCCATGTACATCAAAATTTTACCATCAAGATATAATTTCAAGATAGTTTAGTTATATGGGTAGAAACCCATCTATACTTCATGGAAACAAACTCTAAGGGGTTTTTTTGTCAACTAATTTCATCTCATGAGAGTATAGATGCAACATAAGGCTTAATTAAAATGGTACCGAACTGATAGGGCCTACATTAACCTGTCCCCAACCCATATGTATTGCATTAACTATTCCCCAACCCTTATATTTCACTTACACAACATTCCACATATAATAAACTATTCAAATTATTTAACAAATAATGTTCCTTATCAAATATTTTTATTGAATAATGGATTTGGATTTATCAATATTTACATAAATAATAAATTAATATATAAATATATATGGAAAAATTATATAATTTTTAGGAAATAAACCTATAGTTGATGAATGATATGGATAATTAGGGGAAATTCAATGTTTAATGATCATAAAAAATTTAATATTTCAAAGGGAATAAAACGAATCAAGGAAGTGAATGAAACACAATCCTTGGTCAAGTATATAATAAGCCTTCCAAATGAATAATATGGATTATATCAATATAATTTATCTTAATTGATGTAAAAATAACGTATTTTTGGTGTTGGTGAGTATAAATTCTATAAAAAAATCATTTAAAAAAATTTGTATGGAAGAGATCTTTTCATTCTGAAAAAATTTTGGAAAATCAATTTACATGAAAATCACATTATATAATAAAAATATTTAAAAATTTATTTTTTAAAATTACAATAGAATATTCAAAAAAATTAGGTTTGGTAATTTCGAAAATTTCATGCAAGGTAAAAAAGAGATTCTTTTGCATGGTAAAAGTTTATAAAATGTCATTGTTAAAAAAGTGACAAGAATATTCCTTTAGAAAATTTATAATGTAAAAAATGGTAAATATTTATTGAATTAATAATTTTGGGAAGATAAAAATAATTTTTTAAGACCTTCTTATAAAATATGGTTTTTATAAGAATGTAGGTTCTATGACTAATGAGTGAAATGCAGTCAGGTTTTATTACAAAACATGTTCTTCAACATTTTTAGTTCTATGGAGTGATAAAATGGTAATATTGAATGAAAAATTTCATGAATGGTCAATGTATAGTAAAATTAAATTATTTATTAAAAAATATCTCAATAATATTCTCTGATGGAAATTCAATTGTAAAACATCCCAAACAAAATAAGACTGTGAGGCCAAACCATGAAAAGATCATAAAATTGATGTGAGAATCAATAAATGTATAGATTATGTCTGTAAAATGAAAATAATCATAAAATAGGAGTATATAACATAATATACTATAAAAATTTATTACACACATAATCATGTAATTTTAACAGTAACGATAATGTAATATAACCGAATAACAAAGAATTGGGTTATGAAATTAATTTCTACCTGGTAAATTTTAACTGAAATCCCCATTCAATAAATAATTAAACATGAAACTCTAAAAAAAATAAATATAAAATAATTACAAATATAATATATCAAAATGGTTAGTATATACACCTCACATAAAAAGTAAGTGGTGTGTATGACATTAATCTCACAAAAGAAAAAGTGAGATGAAAATATCTTACCTTGTGTTTACTTTTGAGTGAATTTCCCATAAAATCATATATGATTTTTTAGATATTTATTAACTTATAAAAAACTATAATAATATTTATAATATCAAATATTAACTTCTGTAATATTTTATTAATTTTTTTTAATGATCTTTTATTTTTCTCCCTATTTTAGGTGTTAATTTTCTAGTTTATTGAGTATGTTTTGATTGGTTAATTAATGTTATCATTAACTACATCATGATTTCACCATATCTAGAATGTGAAAAAATTATTTAAATATCATATATATTCATTATATATGTATTTATAAAAATCAATAATATTTGGATATATGAAATTAAATGCACCATTCAGGGAGACAGTAGGTCGTACGTATGCATGGACACAACATTCATTTATTTTCCATTTTATTAGAATGAGAATTTAATGATATATTTGTATATTATAATTAAATTATAAGTTATATTTCATGTAATTCACATTTTTTATTAAAACAATCTTGTATACATTCCATGTATAGTGTGAACAAATCATATCACATTTAGGTGGAGGTAGTCCAAACTTCCACAAAAAAATGTTATCATATTTGCACAAAATAAAAATCATGATGGTATGTGTTACATAAACATTAATTAATTATGAATATGAAATAAATATAATATATATAATTTCAAAACAATTTTTCCATCATAATTCTCACTATTAGAGTTTGTAAAAGAAGAATGAACAATGATCTGTTTTGCTAGTGTGTAGTTCCCTATACAAAATAATAGTTGATTCCTTACCAATTAGATAGAAGTGTTCATAAGTGTGTGAATAACCCTTAGAATAAGAAAATACTTGAATTTTTTTTATAATTTTAATATTATATAGCCTTGATATAAAAAGTTTTTAAGTGGTGGAAATGTAAATAAAACAAAATATAATCATTGAAGATTGTTACCTCGTTTTCAGGTAACTATTTTTGGTTAATAACAAAATACATCTTGTGTTTGATATAATGATAAGAATAGTACTCTTTGAATAGGGGATGCATTTTTTAACTTATTTCAGAATATTTTGGTTGATAAAAAGGCTTGATAGGTTTGAATAAATGGGAGGGGTGTGTGCATTTTTATAGTGGAGAAGGACTGACATTATTGTACATTTTTCAAAATGGAATGAAACAATCATTTTTCTTATATATGTTTTCAAAAATAACGATCCCAAATTGATAAAATCTGTGATGGGTCTTAAATATGACTAGTAAATGGTTTTTGGGAAAGTTTCCATGTCATTTTAGTTCTTTAGTTTAAGGTTCAGTCCCTTGTTAAGCTAATTTTTCTCTTAATAATTGTTATTAATTATAATCACATTCACTAATATTTATAGTAAAAAAATATAAATTTTTTTAAGATTATAAATTATTATTATTAAATATATATAATAATTTTTTATGAATTCAAATAACAGATGTGATAGAAAATATTTTAAAATTAATCTCATAGACGGAGGGATGACTTTGTATGTTTTTAATGTAAAAAATGTGAAAACATTTGCTTAGTTTTTATAACCAATTTCAATGATATATTTTTCCTAATGAACTACAATAGATTAATTTATATATAATATATCTAAATAAACATTCAAAACAATTGAAAATATGATTTAACCTTATAAATAAATGATATGAAAAAGCAGTTTTGAATAAAAATTCCCTATTTTTTATTATTAATGAAGAAATGAATCCCCATAGAAAAATAAAAAAAATTCATACTAAAAAATGTAATATTTGATTATATATAAAATGAAGTATATTTTCTACATATAAATTTTGTAAAATTTCAAAAAATTGGATTTACAAGAGGTGCTTGATTAAAAGTATTTAAAACTATCATAGGAAAAATAACGTTTTTTAAACGTAAAATTAGGTTTGTTCTTATCGTATGTCTATCAAATATATTAGATGAGTATCAAAAGTATTTTATTTTATATTTAGTTTATATATATTAATATCATTTTGTAATGATAATTAAATTATTTTATTAATTAAAAACATCTTTGGGAGATTACAAATAAAAATATATGTTTTATATTTAATTGGTGTACATTTTAATTTCTAATTGATTGGTCACCAATGAATTTATCTTATATTTTTATCAAAAAATTATTTTTATAAGTTTGTTAATAATATTTATATTTTCTAATATAATTTCTATGTTATATCATATTATAATAAATTTTAATTTTTCAATAATATATCATTCTTCAGTAGAACATGGTCTTGAGTGTAACCCAATTCATTAAAAAATATTGTTGTGCGTGATGAATGATAACTAAGTATCATGTGAATTGAATATTGTATCATAGAATGAATGTAATTAAAATAGTTAATATATTTTATTTTCTCATGATATTATATTCCCTTACCTTCTTGGTGCTGTGTGTCATACATGCAATCGAATATAGTGTTCTTATTTTTGAATTTTCAAGAGATTCATACATGAAACTAATAAACACTAAATAAAATAATAATGATATAGATATAATTCTTTTTTAACGAATCTTCTTTATAACCACCTATTAATTATTTAATGATCATGTGATGGTCTATTTAACCACCTACTTGACGAAAACTGTTCATTTATATTATTAATGATTATGAGAAATTATTTAGTAGTACAATATGAAATAAATTTTTACATAAGGAAATTTTAGTAAATTATATGATATTCTAATATTTAATTCATTAATTACACACTTTGATCAGCAATAATCACCAAAACATACTTTTTTCAATTTTATCTTCTAGGATGAAGACTAATGTACTCATGAAATTAAATTTTATATTCAAAAATTAGTATTATACATCCATTATAGTAAAATTAATGATCTTTGGAATTATGATCTTTGGAACAAGAAATATTACCAACATTGGTAACACTAAACTAGTATAAATGATCAAAACAATAAAAACCTGAAGTGAAAATATTCAAAATTAATATAGAGAATGAGTAATTTTGAAGAGTATAAAGTAATATATATATATATATATATGAGTACGTTTATGAATAAAGTGACTTATATAGATCTGTTTAAAATTAAATAGGTAATGTACATTCATAGAAGTCTTGACAATATTTAAGGTATTTTCATCTCAAATTCATCTCTTTGTGACTTTTTTTGTATGATGCACCTAATTTCCTTTATATGGTGAATATATATGAACTATTTTAAATTTTATGTCAATAAATTATGCTATAAATATTACTTAATGATCAAATTTTTTCTTTATCATTCATGTGGTGGCGAATCAACTGTTAGCTGAGCCAAAAGTGGGTATTTGGTCCAAAGATTCATTCATTTGGACTCATGTCACATTCCCCACCTATTTCATTTTGCATGGACTATAAATTTTTATACAGTTATTATACCATAAAAATATTTAAATTTAATGGTTTTAAAAGTCTATATTGTTATCTCTACCTCATGTTCACATTATGTAACAGTTCCTAAACCAATTTTAAAACTCATTAATTTATATGATTGATAAACCACCATATGTTTTGGTAAAGTGAATGTTTGTGTGGTTTCCTAGAAAACAAATCGATATATAGATACTAATAAGTGTATGTGGCTATGGAATAAAAAAACCTAGTATTAATCACTCTAATATTGGTTAGTTGAGAAATGAATCAATCATAAACCTAATTATTGAAGAGTTAACCTAAGAATATACAACTGGATAGAAAAAAATGGGGGATAGAAATCAGAATATTCACACTTTAATTTTGAACCATAATAAAATATTTCCATTATGTTTTACTTGGTACCGTACCAATGAAGACTATTAAACCAAATTACTATCTTCTATGGGAAACCAATCATAGTTAATGTACGCCTTCCAGTATATTTGATTTAATATGGTATTTCTTATTACAGAGATGATTCCACATAATTTATAAGGTGATTTAGGAAAGTTTTACTAAATAAAAATATTATTCCATTTTATAGGCATGTACATGTTCTATAATTTTACTTATAAATATACCCATGTTTCATTCAGCAAATGTTTTCTTATGGGATATTATTAACTATTTTTTTGAATATTATGGTAAAATCATTTCAAAAAAATCAAATGATGGGTGGGGTCCGAAAGTATATATCCCCTGGATGCATTGTTAGGTCTCATGAGATAAAATAGTTTAGTTTTGGCGGATTTCTCACCCATATAAATATACTTTCCTATAATAAGGCCTTGAAAACATATTTTTGTTGACTGAAATTAAACATTCTATCAGTATAAGATCAAAGAATATTGTTTTCCATGTTTTCTTTTATTTTTATAGATATATATTTCCATTATTTTCAGCTAATTATGGAATCCCATTTATCATTAATTCATACTATATCACTTATTCCATGTTTATGTTATGATGTCATCTATTATAATCCACTCCTTATGAAGCAACAAAGACCACCCTTATATTTTTCCTTTCCTCTAGAAAACTAGAGGCAGGATTTGTGTAGTTTTGAGTGATTTGTGGAAGGGATAAAAATGTTCCTGAAAATATGACCTTGTAGTATATTATGTTTTAAAATATAATGTGTAAATGTATCTAGTCTTCCAATAATACTATACTATTTTTTCCTTCCACATTTCTTGCATTCTTTAGCAATAATGTAATATAAATAAAAACTCTATGCTACTTGATTTTGGTAAATTATAAATAGTATTAAATGAATTTTCATTTGAACATTGTAGATTATATTTTGAGATACAATTTGAGATATTATAAGTACTATGAAAAATCATCATGACTTCTAGGAAACCCTTATGAAAAGATATTTGTAATTGAATTCAACAATTCAATATAATGACGAAATTATGCATATTATACTATAGAATTTTTATGACTAATGTGAATAATTTGAATTGTATCAAAACTAACGATCAATGTAGGTATTTTCTCATAGATCAAGTCAACTAATCTATATTTTATTCTTATAAAATAATAGCCATATTAGGGAATTCATCCCATGTTATTAAATATCATCTTTCCCCAAATAAGAAACCTTTTTATCCACAACATTGTGTACTATGTTTCATAACTTCATTCACTAAAATCCTCCAAAATTTAGTGGAACTTGTAATTATTTGTATAATAACAATTTTTCAAGAATTTAGAGAGGATAATTCTCATTTATGAGTGTCCTGAAAAGTGAAAAATTCAACTTGGAATTCTATCATCTAAAAATAGATACATACAAATAGTGGTAACTAATTAAAAATACTAAAGAAGTAGATAAGATAAATCACAAGGAATTGGAAACTCTTAAGGTTCCATTCTTTGATAAATAATTTCCTCGTCTCAAGAGAGAAGAAATAGAAAGGAAATTCATTAATCTTAGACCAAAGAAGAAGGAAAATGTTGTGGAGTAGGAGGATTAAATTCTATGGTTATCTATTCATATTATAGAAAATGTAAATAGTGTAAAAATATTGATTATTTATTTAATTATTTAAATAAATGATTCATAAGGTAGTTATAATCTCATACCTTTTCACTATATGAATATATAGTCTCAATTTCCGTTAGATAGAAAAGAAGTATCCTAGATGTATGTATTCTTTGAAAATTAGTAGAGGAATATGTTTTATATAAATCATGGGTAAAATACTGAAGAAAAGGGGATGAAATGAAAGATATGATTTCCCACATGTGATTACAATGGAAAGAACAACCCTAGGCTCTGTAAGAAGGGAACAGAGCTTATTACAAGTGTAGAGAAAATGACCACTAGCTGAGGGTGGGCATAGTGTCTTATTTTCCTGGTTGGGGTCTCTTCCTCAAACATGTTGTGACTTTTCTAGGGTTGACACAATCATTCCTCACCTTTTTAACCACAATAATATTTTTTTGACTTGGGCATTCCCTAATTTGAGATAAAAAATGTTAACATTGGATGAATGGAATAACTAATGGAATTTACCACAATAAATGATATAAGAGTATGTACATGATTATAAAATTACGACAACTATAGTAAAAGTGACTAATTAAGTGTTTGTGTGTTCTTTTATTATAGACTCAATGTTATCTAATGTTTCATTTTATTCAATATCTACACAATCTTTTATATCTTCTTTATTTTCCAAACATATCAAATATTTTTTCCAAGCACCATTGTAAGGGAGTTATCAATTAATACACCAACTGGAAATATTATTTCAAAAAAAAATTTTCAAGAAGATTCAATTATAGTTAATGGCCTCATCCAATTTAAAAAATGGTTAATATAGATATGGTTGACTTTGATAAGATCCATGATATGGGTTAGATTTTAAATGAAAATGAAAAATTTATTTCCAATCGAGGAAGATTACAATTCTAAAATATAAAGCAGAATATCTTATCTTTAGAGAGTAAATATAATTATCTAAACCATGTTTGGTTTATCCCATAGTAGCTTGCTTTAATTAAATTCTATGAATATAGATAGATAAAATGAGACCAATTAAAAAGGATGATTTAAAAATAATTTAGTATGTACCTATTGTATAAATATTCATTAACATATTTCCAATGTAATTACCCAGTAATCCACTAGTGAATTAAGTTGATTTCATCATTGAAAACATTCCTAAATGAATACATGTTTCTAAAACACCATAAGGAATGAAACCAATGGAGTTGTTAGGGTTTAAGAAATAACTGTAGGGGTTGTGTGATAATGAATTTTTATACTCTAGTGTTTCACTATAGGGAGCATCTATTTTAGTCCATAAAAAGAATGGTGGATCTATAAGATAATACATATTTTATAGGGAGATAAATTAAATTAATATAAATAATATTTAACCTTTACCATGAATGAGTGACTTATTTAACCAAAATCATAGAGCCTAATAATTTTCAGTGAACAATGTTTTCTCTAATTATCATCAACTAAGGTAGAAGAATAATGATATACTGATGAACATATTTCAAATATGGCATAGACATAATGGGTTTAAAGTAATTATTTTTTGTATCGAATAAAAAACCATTTCTCCTTATAGGTATGACTAATAGTGTATTCATGGTATATCTTGATTAAGTTGGGGTAGAGTTTATTAGCGGTATTTTGATATAATCTAAGAGGTATGATGATATTGAGATTCATCTACAAATAATTATATTTTTCTTCTTGAAGTAATAGTTATATGAGAAATATAGTTACTGTGAATATTGCCTAAGAACGTTATTTTATAGGATATATTTTCTTCAAAGATTGAATATCAATTGAACCTTCAAATATAGTGGTAGGTAAAGATTCTATTTCACCAAAAAACATAATAGTCAAAAAAAATTCTAGGGTTTAATCGGTCACAATCTATAGTTCATCTAATATTTCACTCATTTGGAAACCCTGTTAACTAATTTTACATGTAGAGGGGTAAAATTCTCTTGGTCAAAGAAATATATGGAGATTTTTTTAGAGATGAATATCATACTAAAAAATACCCTATTATTAACTCCACCCATAGTTAATGATGGATTTATAATATGTATTGATGCATCAAAAGAAGGACATGGTTGTGTCCATATGCATAATTATTGAGTGATTTCTAATGAATCATGATTATTGAAAATATGTGGGAAGAATTATCCAACTCATGACCTTTAGTTGGTATTTGCAATCATTATTTTGAAAATATGGAGACACTAATTATATAAAAAAATATCTGATATATATAAGTACCATAACAGTTTTAAGTATATCTTCTCTAATAATAAACTCAACATCTGGAAAATATTATGGTTGGAACTAATTAAGGACTAAAAATTCTTGATACATGACCACTCTGGGAAAGAAAATTTGGAGGCTAATGAATTGATTAATAGGGAACACAAATTCTTATTAATGACCTTGATTAACATAGATCATATATACAAATATCTAGTAATGGTGGATATGGTAACTTTTAGATAACGGGATCCATCGTTCTATTTTTTTTACAAAATAATAATTACAATAAAAGATAGTGCTATCCAATTTGGATGATGATGACTTACACATGAATATTAAATTAGTTAGTAATAGAAAATTTATAGATTTTATCAAATGATATGTTGTGTTGACGTTTATAAAGAGGTTCTATATTCTATATACAATATATTTAAATAGGGAACTATAATAATAATCACATTTCTCTTATTTTAATATACACCATTCTTAAAAAAATATGTATCGAGAGTTAAGAGAATATTTCAAGTTGGATGGTATGAAGATAGAAATTTTGAATTATGTTTCCAGATTGCTTCGTATCGTAGTAGTTGATGGATTAAATTAATCATCCAATTAGGTTCATGAAACCCATACATATAGCTACATGTAAATGTTATATTGTTAAAATGGACATTATCAATATACATCCAAAGACTGTATTGATGTGTAAGGTTTTATATGTTATATCTTATCATCTTACTAGGTCTACTCATTAAACAGATATTGGATAATATCTACCCCTTGATAACATTTCCCATGTCTATATCCCAAAAATCATAATGATTCATGTTGAATGATATGAATTTTATTTGATCATGACCAGTTTTTCACATAGAAATTATTGAAGAGTAATAAAAGGTTCTAGACATAGAGATACATTTAATAACTTCCTTTTATTCCTAATCTGATCGATAGTATAAAAGTTCCATTAAAAACAATAGAATATCTGGTGAGAACATATTATATTGACTTACATGGTATTTGGTGTCAGTATCTACCATTTGTGGAATTTTTATACAATAATAGTTTTCATTTAACCATGTAGATAGCACCTTATGAAGCATTGTCTGGTAAGATGTGTCATAATCTATGTTTTCGGGGTGATGTAAGACAAATAAATCTACTTAGCTTTGATTTTGTTTAGGATTTGAGTGTTAATGTATGAACTATTCAAGATTAGATTAATTTATCAAAAATGGAAAACAGAACATTATTGATAATCAAAGGAATGAAATGGAATTTCCTATGGGGGTCATGTATTGAAGATGGTTTCTCTATATAAGTGAGTCGTATGATTTGTTAAAATTGGAAGTTAATATATTGGTATATTGTACCATTTGAAATAATATGAGGAATTTGTGTTTTAGAATATAAATTTGTTATTTCTACTTACCATTATAAATTTCATGACATCATAAAATTTTTCATTACTGATAAAATACATTCCATATCCAATAAAACTCCTAACATATTGTGGAATAAAGTCAGATCATGAATTGTCTTATAATGAGGAGCCTATCAAGATTCTTAACACCAAGGAGATGGTATTATTATACCAGAGACCTCTAATTGTGAAATTCAATTGGACAAATCAAAAACAAGAAGAGGTAGACTGGTAGTCTAAATAAGATACGATGAAAAATATCAATATTCTTTTCGTAGTTGATATATACTGAAAATTCATGGATTTATTTTTTTAAGAGGGGGTTATAGTACGTGAAATCCCACTGCATCATGTAAACACCACATCCTAAAATATAACACAATGTATACTCTGAAGAACCATTATTTATATGTATATTTAAAATTTAAAATTCTTAATTTTTGAATTTTATTTAGTTCTGCATTATTAATTTCTGAATTCCTCATAATGGTATTATCAAATGGTGAATTTTTTCGGTTTTTATAATGAAATTTATTATTACTTGAAGAGTAAATTTTACCAATTTAACTAATACTCTGAATTTTTCTCAATTATTAGTATATAAGAATGAATTAGAAATTTTTGAAACATATTTCTTGAAAAAATTATTTTATAATTTATATTATAAAATTTGAAATATTGGTTATAATTCACTCATATCAAAAAGAAATTTCAGAAATCATGTAATATGTTTCCCAAAATAAATTTAATATATAATACATTTGTCATATTAAAATTTATTTTTAAAAATTATAGAAATTAATTCCAAAAAATATATTTCAAATTTAGAATTGTTAGGCCCAAATTATCTAATAATTAACACTTTTCTTTTGTTCATTAATATTTTGTCACCATATGAAAAAGCTAGTGGTTATTGTAAAATCTAAAATGATAAAATTAATAATTCAAGTGGGTTGAAGGATTTAAACATTTAAAAAAAACATGTCTATAATTGGGTGATTATGATATTTTTATCATTTTATAACCCTTGTATCAATTATTTAATATTTTAGTATCTTCTTTACTTTTCTCATATGTGCTCTTTTTAAATTAGGTAGAAATATTTTCAAAAATTTCTTAATCTCCATTTATAAAAGTGCCCTCCCACCACCCATAAATACTAATATAAAAATTATATATCATCATAAAAATCATCAAAATTTTCTTCTCCTAGAATCACCTTTCACTCTAATAAGATTAATATCACAAGATATTAGGCTATGACCATCCTTTCCATGGAATCTTATAAAATAACCCCATATTTTCAACATAATTTAAATATTTTCAATAAAATATTTTATTCTAATATTTAAATTCCAAATTTATTTTCAGAATATAATATAATGAATTTAGTGTTTATATCATATGTAATTATTTTATATTATGGAAAAACACAATAACCACATTTCCATATCCCTTATGAAAAACTAAACTTTTATACATGCATTGTGCGGACTACCAGCCGCATGAAAAAATACCTTTAATTTTCATTAACAGAATAATTTGGTAATGTGTAATGACATAATTAAAGAAAAAAATGTGAGTTTAATGTTATTAATAAGTATATCGTATGATACATTTGAGAACCTATCTATTATATGAATATTAAATAATAATCAATAGTTAAATTGTTTAAAAACCTCATACAAATAGGATAATAATTTATTTTTTCTAAGTAACGACCTTTTTAAAGTATATTCTATTTATAATCATTGAATATTTAAATTAATCAAAATAATAAAAACTAAATTAAATCAATATGCTTCTATTATAATGATATTAAAACAAAAAAACCTCATAATCGACCATTAATCAGGGTAGGTTCATGATTGGGTCTATTTAACCACCCACATAAACAAAATTATGCATTCGTATCAAGTTTGATCTTGGAAACATGTTTATTAGTATAATATGATATAAATATGTATATAATGTTGTTATTTTTTGTATATATTTTTTAAAAATATTTAAATTATTATTTATTAAAACACACTTCAATTGTCATGAATCACTAAAACATGCATGTTATCAATAATATAATATATGATACAGACTAATTTACTCATGAAATAAAACATTAAATTCATAAATCAATATAAATAATCCATTATTCTAACTATTTTTTTTAAATTTTGATCCTTATAAGATAAAAATATTAATACTTCTCTTGTGGAACAAGTGCAAACAATCAAAATTATAGCCCCCCGTGTGAAAATTAGGTAGAATTCATATAGAAAATAATTATTTATGAACATTAAAAATGAAGATGAATAATATTATTATTATAAATTAAGTGATTAATTTATATATATTTGTGATATATTATATTAAATTACATTCCTGGAATCCATGATAATTTGTAATGTATTTTCATACGAAATTCCTTGCTCTATGTTATATTTTGGTGTATTAACCTAATTTCCATATTAGGGTTTAGGTAAAATACATATTGTAAATATTATATCATGAAATTACATTATTAATGTTATTTTATGCACAATTTTAAGCCCAATATTTGAATATGTTATGGACGAATTGCTACCCAAGCCAAAAATTGATATTTCCTTCACAATTTACATTCATTGGTACTCATGATATAATCATGAACTATTTTATTTAGTGGGCTTCATTGATTTAATTAGAATAATTTTACCATAATTCTCATTAAATTTATTGGTTTTATAATTATAAATTCTTATCCAACCCTCACATTCATCTAATTGGAAAAGTTACCAAAGTCATTTAAAAAGTATATTTCTAAAAGTTGGAACAACAAACTATGTTTTAGTGATTTAAATGTTTTTGTAGAATCCTAAAAAATGAATCCAGTTTTTGATACTGAAAATTGATTGTGGAATTTTAATAGATGAAACTGATGTTATTAACCAAGAAATTTGTTGGTTGAGCATGAATCAATCATAATTGAGATTCATGATGAGTGGACCTATGACTATACAGATGACTCAATCATCATTCTGATGCACATCGAGTGGACCTAAGATTGTACACATGACTAAACAATTCTTGGGATATGATTTATAATATCCATACTCTATTTTTGATCCATGATAAGGTATTTTTCAAACATTTTCCTTTGTATCCTACTAGTCAAAACTATTAAATCCAGTTATTATCATTTATGAATAACCCAACACATTGATATTACCCTCAGTACTATATTTATTTGAACATGGAAAATATTGTTAGTTTAATGGTACTATAAATTTTAGTATTGATAATGGGATATTATCATAGACATATACATTATTAGATTAAATGTGGAAGTAATTTTTTATATTTTTCATCATACAGATTACCATGTTTTATTTATGAATGGTATGAAAGATCATGTTTACTATTATGGTCATTTAATTTGTATTAACCAGGTGATATATGGGGTCTAGAATTATACATCCCCTCGATGCATTGATAGGTCTAATGAGACAAAACTACTTGAATTTTTGGTGTATGCCTCTCCCATATCATTATTTTTTCTGGAAAAATTCCATGAAATAACATTTTTGATGTCTTCCATTATGAATTCCACTAGTATGAGATTGATTATAATTTTTTAACATGTTTTATGTTTTTTTATCATAGTTATATTGTTCCCTAATATTTAGTAGATTAATACTTCATGTGGATTATTTATTACATCCATATCACTTGGAATATGTTTATGTTATGATATATATCATTGTATCCTACTTCTTGCTGATAATCTGATCTCAATGTTTTTTTTACTTTTACCCTATAAAACCTGGAGGAGAAATGTGCACATTTTTCAATAATATCCTAGAAGGGATAATGATGCTCTTAAAAAGAATGTTCATATTGTATCTTATGTTTTGATATGTAATGAATGTATATATCAACCCTTCAATTACTAATAAACCATTGGATTCTTTCATTACTATTGTATTTTATAAAAATAATGTAATATATTAATTAGATTTGGGTTTATAGAGTCAATAATGTTATAAAATTTTTCTTGCATTAGAAATAATGGTAGAGACACTTCACATGAGACTTTCCCCAGCTCAGCGAAGGCTGAATGACTTGGTGGTGGTGATGGTATTGATATACATACCCCAAGATCTATTGGAAGTTTTTTCTGGATGAAGAAATTTTCCACTAGTCAATTGGTGGTAATTTCTCTTTGGTTGATTGTCACGACCCGTCCCCCAGGGCCTGTGCCGTGACTACCCCAAGCCAGATTTCCATAGGCTAGGGGATGGTGACTAGCAACAAAGGCGTATTCCCTAAAACTGGGAAGGAATTTCCTTTAAATCCTTAAAACACGTGCAACAAACTCATATAAAGATATGAATGAAAGTCAACTGTATAGTAAACAAGTGAGTATAGTAAGTAAAAAGGGGCAGAATACAATCCCAACTTGAAAGTAAAAGTACAACTGAAATGAAATACAACTATTGAAGAGAAAAGATATCTATTATATCATCTTCTGAGGTTTATACCTAAAGGGTAGGTATATATTGTCAGCTCAGCACTCCACATCTGTTCGTCTCCTCTACATACCGACATGTCGTATGGTACACCTTCGGGCATTATCCAATCCTAGTTCTCTTAGTCTCAGTAAGTGTTGTTTGTCATTAGATACCAACACAACATTATGCAGGGATAGCCCATGTAGGGGTGAGTATAACAATACTCAGTAGGGACATCAAGACCCTCAAGGTCTCACAAAATTCAACAAGAATATACGACAAAGTATGAAATCAACAGATAACCTTACATAGGTATATGGCCATACATATACCTAAGTTATAATTTGATCCATCTTAATAATGAGGAAAACACAGAAAAAATGACCCATCTCAACCAGGATTTTATTTTAGGGGTAGCACCAAGTAACATCCCCAGTCACATTATCAAAACCTCGACTGCTGGAGAACACCTACTCAATCGAGTACAGTGGGCCTGTCACGACACCATGAAAGCATCCCACTATCTTTGGATTACTGAGGTACTCCTCCTATCAAGTACTATGAGTCTACCGCATCACCAAGCCTGCTCCACCACCGTGGGTCTGCCGTGACACCAAGGAACTCCCCACTAGGCTTGTAGAGTCACTCCAAGTCAAACGGTCAGCAGTCGTCATGTCTCAACAAGCTATTAGGTCTCTGCACTACGCTCTCTCGCCTCCTTGATAATCCGCTCCATGAGCAAATATTTGATAATCTAACTGCCATGAAGTCCCATGAAGAATTATCTCAATGGTCCGCCATGCCATAGGGGTTTCAACGTAACAAACGGCGTGTCGATCGGACGCCCGGTCTGTGTGTATGACAACCCTGCTTTTTATTACAACTTAAACATGCTTTATTACATAAAACTTCACTTGATACAACAAAGAAGATCGAGAGGTTTAGTGTCATTGGGGCTTAGGATCATTACATAAAAACTTTAAACTTGCAATACAACATCCTTATTGAAAACTTCCTTTACATGACCACTACATTCCTTCGTACTTAGCATTGCATGGGATAACCTGAGGACATGCATAAGAAAAGGGTGAGCTATAAAGCCCAGTAAGGGAGTACACAATGAATAACATGAGGAGTACAAAACATGTTAGGCAATAGGCATATCAATAGAGCATAAGAGAGACATGAACATAAAGGCATGATAAAGCATGATAATCATAACATGGAAATGTGGCAACAACACTTAACATTGAATTAGCATGAGCCAAGGCTCATTGCACATGGAGCATGAGTAAACCCTCATTGCACTTGAAGCACGAGTAAAACCTCGTTGAACTTGAATTAGCATGAGTCAACACTCATTGCACATGACGTATCATGATACTATACTTTACCCAATGCATTGGAGCGCTATCAGGGTGCACCCTTCTTAAACATTTCATTTCATGCATAAGTGTGCCACATGGATCATAAAACATGGATTCATAAAAAATAATCATTTATTCCACGATAAAGGAATGTGGAATTCATACATTAAACTTTACAATCAATAAGTAAACGTGCATGAAGGTGAATACCCTTGATGGAGAAATGGTCATGGTATTCACTACAAAATGATATTGGCTTAGAAAATCGGTGTGATTTCGGCAGCGTAACGGCGTGACATAAGAATTCATAAAAAAGGCTGATGAGAGAGAAAGGGGTTCCTCATCATATTTAAATGCAATGGACAGTAAGAAGTTCATATAGATACATGTCCCAACAATTGAAAAGGAATTTAGATTCATGATACAAAAGTATTGCTTGAATATAGAAGAGGAGAAAAAGGTTCCTTTCGGAATTTCGGCATAGTAACAGGTGTACATGGGAGGAATTTAATGAGAGAGAAAGGGGTCTCCCATCATTCAAAAAATAATAGGGAAGTATGGTAGAGGTGCGAAACCATACCCCAACATTCATAAATGAAATTAAAAGGGCAATACAACTTAAAGAAAATTGACAAAAATGAGAAAGGAAGAAAAAACCTTACTTGGAAGTGTGCTTCCAAAGCCTAGAGAGAGGCTTGTGAGAGGCTTCTTGGGAGCTTGGGGCACCTTGGGAGGATTCTAGAGAGAGTAGGGCAGAGGTTGGACGAACTTCAAGGGCTTTGAGTGAGGAGGAAGTGGGAGCTTGGGTGGGTTTATATAGGAAAGGTGAGAGAATTCTTTATTATTTAGGTTTGGGACCCCTTATATTAAAATAATCCAAACCACAAACCATCCCATGGTATTTGCCCATGGTTTCTGGAAAAGGAAAGAGGAAAACAATATTTTACAAGTCCAAGGTCCGAACTTATTAAAAAATTAGGGTTGCTTATGTGGAGGTGAGTCACACTCCCATGGAAATTAATTTAAAAAGGCAAAGTGTTGAATAAGTCATGAGGGCTCCATTAATGCTTTGAAAAGTGAGTCAAACAAACCCAAAACCTCATTATTTTAATGATAAAAAACATATTGGCCGAACATAAGGATTATGGTATTTTATTACATCACCATTGGGTCATTATGATGTCATAAAACACATTATATATTTAAATGGTATTTAATTTTTACCCAAAAATTTGACAGTCTCAGAAAATTATGAAAAATTCACCATTGGATAATTTCGACGTCCTGATTCCAAAAATAATATTTATTTTATCTAAATAATTTTCTAAATATGTGAATTTTAACTTTTAAAATAAAAACCGACATTTATAAAAAATTCACAGGTTTTGACAGAAATGGCTTTCAAACCTTAATAAAAATTTTAATTGCATTCATAAAATTATAAGATCATTTATATTTAATAAAAATTAATTTAATATTAATAATAATATTTTATTAAAATATTATTTAATTCAAAAATCCTTTAATTTAATAAAATATAATTCTTAATTAAATAATAACTAAAAACATCATTTGTACTTTAAAAACTAATTACAATGCATCAAAAATGACTAGAAATTATATTCATTATTATATACAAATATAATGTACATGAACATGGTGCTACTTATTTGTTACATAACCCCTTAAAATAGCCGCATAAGACCTAAGGGTAAGGTGTGCGATGGTGACAGACTCTTGGGGTTGCTCGGATAACATCGCTCGAGTGGTTATCTCTATCAACTTCCATTTTTCCCGTAGACGATCACATTCGAGCTTGACTTGATGAAGCTCAGCATGGGCTAGGTCAAGGGCAAAGACCAAAGATGCCACCTCCGTTCCGAGCTCCGACAAATGGGCTTCGTAAGGGGCAATTCTACTGGATGAGGCCATCGCTTCCTTTGTCTGAGTAGAAAATTGGTTCGTTAAAGCCTTATATTTAAACTACCCAGATGATCACTGTTCAACGGCTATAAAAGTAACGGTCACAAATCTTAACGAAAAACTTAAAGAAGTTGACATCTTATAAAAACATTTTTCATATAGAAACATTTAACTGGATCAAGAGGGATTTTCCATTAATGAAACTTTGGGTCGTTACAACATTCCCCCCTTAAGAAATTTCGCCCTCGAAATTTTCCTTTTCCCACACTAAAAAAAATGTGGGTAACTTAGCTTCATCATATCCTCCGACTCCCAAGTTGCTTCTTCAAACTTGTGGTTTCTCCAAAACACCTTGACGAGGGGCATTGTCTTATTTCGTAGAACTTTTTCTCTACGATCTAAGATCTTCACTGGTTGCTCCTCATAAGAAAGATCGTCTTCTAATTGTACCACCTCGGAAGAGAGTATATGTGAAGGGTCTGGTATGTACTTCCTTAAGAGGGATACATGGAAGACATCATGCACCTTGGCCATAGTAGGTGGAAGTGCTAGACGATAGGCCACAGCCCCAACACGATCAAGAATCTCGAATGGGCCGATGTACCTTGGACTTAACTTCCCTTTCTTTCCAAACCTCATGACCTTCTTCCACTGAGATATGCGTAAAAACACCATGTCTCCGACTTTAAACTCAAGGTCTCATCGACGATTATCTGCATAACTCTTCTGTCGACTTTGGGCTTCCTTGATATGCTGCTGAATGGTTTTCACCTTCTCCACCATTTCTTCGACCATTTCTGGTCCAAGCAGCTTACGTTCACCGACCTCATCCCAACATGCCGGTGTTCTACACCTTTTCCCATACAGGGCTTCATATGGTGCCATTTGGATGCTCGAGTGGAAACTATTATTATAAGAGAACTCAACTAGAGGAAGATGTTGATCCCATCCTCCTTTAAAGTCCATTGAGCATGCTCTCAACATATCCTCAAGTGTTTGGATAGTCTGCTCGGATTGGCCATCAGTTTGAGGATGATAGGTCGTACTGAAGTTCAGTTCAGTATTCAGAGCATGTTGAAGACTCTTCCAAAACTTAGAGGTAAATCTTGGATCTCGGTCAGACACAATAGATAGTGGTACTCCATGCAACCGTACCACTTCCCTGATATATATCAGTGCCAGTTGATCCAAAGAGAAATCCTCTCGAATAGCAATGAAGTGTGCAGTCTTTGTAAGACGATCCACAATAACCCAGATTGCATTGTTTCTTTTGGATGTCCTTGGAAGTCCAGTGACGAAGTCCATGGTGATGTTCTCCCATTTCCATTCTGGTATGGGCAATGGTTGCATCATCCCCTTAGACTTCTGCCTCTCTACCTTCACTTGCTGTCACACAAGGCACTTTGATGTATATTCGGCGATCTTCTTCTTCATATTATCCCACCAAAAGTTTTCTCGGAGATCTCGATACATCTTTGTGCTCCCTGGGTGAATAGAGAAATTTGAACTATGTGCATCATCCAAAAATTCCTTCTTCAGCTCCGAACTTGATGGGACACATAGTCTTTTCCCAAACCGCACAATTCCTTCTTCATTAACATTAAACTCTGAGGATTTTCCCTTTTTGATAGCTTGCACTTTTTCTTGGATTCTCGCATCATCCTATTGAGCATCCTTTAACCTTTCCAAAAGAGATGGTTGAGCAATCATTTGTGAAAGGATTGATGATGTTCCCTCCTTTATGATTCCCACGTCCATCTTCATCAAGTCTAAGAAGATTGGATCCTTCTCAATTCTCATCATTGATAGAATTGCTGGATCCTTTCTACTTAGGGCATCCGCTACCTTGTTCGCCTTCCCAGGGTGGTAATGTATTGAACAGTCATAATCCTTTATGAGCTCTATCCATCTTCTCTGGCGCATATTAAGCTCTTTCTGTGTGAATATATATTTAAGACTCTTGTGGTCAGTATATATCTCACATTTCTCTCCATAGAGATAATGCCGCCAGATTTTCAAGGCAAAAATCACCGCCGCCAACTCCAGATCATGCGTTGGATAGTTTTGCTCATGGATTTTCAACTGTCTTGAGGCATAGGATATCACTTTATCATTCTGCATCAGCACACATCCTAAGCCCTTCTTCGAAGCATCACTGAATACCACAAAAAGCTCCCCACTTGTGGGTAAAGTGAGCACAGGTGCAGTGATAAGCCTCCTTTTCAACTCCTTGAAGCTTTCTTCGCATTCATCACTCCAAGCAAACTTTACTCCCTTTCGAGTTAGCTTGGTAAGAGGGTTGGACAATCGTGAGAAGTTTCTCACAAATCGTCGATAATATCCAGCTAACCCCAAGAAGCTACGGATATCAGTTACCGATGTTGGCCTCGGCTATCCCTCAATTGCATCTGTTTTGGAGGGGTCCACAGATATCCCATTGCTTGTGATGATATGGCCCAAGAATGAGACCTCCTTCAACCAGAACTCACACTTGCTACACTTGGCATAGAGCTTCTCCTTGCGCAAAGTCTCCAGTACAGTTCTTAAATGCTCCTCATGGTCCTCCTTGGTTTTGGAGTATATTAGAATATCATCTATAATGACTACCACAAATTTATCTAGGTAATCTCTAAAGACTCTATTCATCAAGTCCATGAATATTGCTGGAGCATTGGTGAGTCCAAAAGGCATTACTATGAATTCATAGTGCCCGTACCTTGTACGAAAAGCAGTCTTGGGGATATCTTCCATCTTCACCCTTACTTGATAATATCCCTACCGCAAGTCGACCTTGGAGAACTATTGTGCTCCACGCAGCTGATCAAACAAGTCATCGATTCTTGGGAGAGGATACTTTTTCTTTATCGTGATTTTGTTAAGTTCACGATAATCGATGCAAAGCCGCATTGACCCATCCTTCTTCTTGACGAAGAGGACTGGTGCACCCCATGGTGATGCACTTGGGCGTATAAACCCTTTATCCAGATTCTCCTGTAGTTGTTTCTTCAGTTCTTCAAGCTCAACCATAGCCATTCTATATGGAGTCCTGGATATTGGTAGCGCCCCAGGTATAATTTCAATTGAGAACTCAACATCTCTTCTTGGAGGAAGACCAGGAAGTTCCTCGGGAAATACTTCAGCGAATTCCCTCACAATAGGCATTTCTTCAAGGGTGGTTTCTTCCTTGGACTCAATCATCTGAGCCAGATATGCGTGCTCATAAGGTAGTAATATCCATGCTTGAGATGATGGAGCTAAAGGAGATTCATCTTCCTCCTGACACTTGTAAAGAATTGGGGGTCGATTCTCCATATGGAGTGTGATTTCCCTCTCCCGACAATTTATGTTGGCTCTATATAAGGAAAGCCAATCCATGCCAATAATTGCATCAAATTCCACCAAAGAGAGTATGACGAGGTTCGCCGGGAAATTCAATCCACAGATTATAACAAGGGAGGACTTATACTCATGGGATGCAATGATTGCCCCATTTTCCGTACTCACCGACATCTTTACTTCCATGATTTGTGGTGGTGCAGGGATTGTTCTACTAAACTTTTGAGATATAAAAGAATGCGTAGAACCTGAATCAAAAAGTACGTTCGCTATTCTTGAATAAATAACTAGCGTACCTGTCACCACTTCGTTGTCGGGGTTCACTTCGGCAGAAGTGATGGCAAAAGCTCTTCCTTGCTGTCTTGGAGGTTGTTGATTGCCTCCGATAACCCTTGGATTAGGGCACTGATTCGCAAAATGACCCGGTTCTTTGCATTTGAAGCATTGAACAACGCGTTGAGGTTCGAATGGAGCGTTCCTCCCCTCCGTCGCAGCCGCGGGTCCTTCTTGCTAACAGTTAACAGCTAGGTGCCCTTCTCTTCCACACTTGAAGCATTTTCTTGTCCCCCTAAGGCAATTTCCAGGGTGCTTTTTTCCACACTTTTGGCAAGTGGGGTGCTGGAATTTCTTAGCACCGTTGGATTTATCCATCGGACCACCAGCATTGAAGTCCACCTTCCGCTTCTTGTCCCCATGATACCCCTGTGATTCTCCGATCTCCATTTCAACCTTGAGGGCACATCGGACAATTTCCTCATAGCTGTCGAAGTCACGGATCACTAATGCTTTCCGCAAGCTAGGCATCAGCCCACCAAAGAAGCGGTCAACCTTGCATTCAGGGGTAACGACAAAGCCGGAAGCGTATCGTGCAAGCCTTGTGAAGTTTGCCTCGTACGCTCCCACAGATTCCTCATCTTTCTGTTTGAGGGAAAGGAAGTCCCTTTCCGTCTTAAGACGGAGGGTGCGTGGAAAATATTTATCGAAAAACATCTTCCGGAATACCTTCCATTCCAAAGCCTCAATCTCCTCCTCAGGCTTCGTATTTTTGATCAACGTCCACCATTGATCAGCTTCACCCTCCATACGATAAGCCGCCAGGAGAACCTTCTCTTTTTCAGAGCATTGGAGGATGGAGAATATCTTTTCAATGGAGTTGATCCATTGTTCAGCAATCGTGGGATCGGATGATCCACTAAAAGTAGGAGGCCTTTGTCTCATGAAGCTTTCAATAGCGACTTATTCTTTCTTAGGGGGGGTTGAACGTTCCTCTTGACTAGTGTTTCTATTCAAAACTTGAGTTAGCTAAGAGAGAAGCATGACAAAGTTCGCGATTCCCGCTCCCATTGGATTGGGCATCTCATAAGTATAATCATCACACTGATCTTCACAACGGTTGTTAGCCCGAGTTCTCCTATTACCGGCCATTGGCTGGAATAAAAGGAAAGTTAGGGGTAACACATAAAGGGTAATCCAAAGACAAAAGTTGATGACTTATAAATAAACTTTAATCTCTTTAACTCATGAGTCTATAGGATTCAATCCAGGCTTTTCATGATCTTCCTTCTAACATATATTCTTAGGGGCATTTTTCCCTTAATAAGGGTTCATACTAAGATTGTGAATTTATCAAAACATATCCCCCGGGAGTGTCGTAACCAAGAGTGCAGCAAGGCCCGTTGTCATGCACCAGTTCCCGTTCGAGTCTAGCTCAAAGCGGTGTTTTCGGGTTTTACCCCTAGGATACATCTGTGCCAGAGCCGCCTCTACCTGCTCGTATCCAGACAGGGATGTATGTGTTTAATAAAACACTTACTTATTATTTACCAAAACTTAGGGATGTTTTTATTATGCTTAGTCTTGTATCTAAGGCTTTACTAGGGTTTCCTAATCCCAAAAATAACTAAACCTATCCTCTGATACCAACTATGATAACCCTTCTTTTTATTACAACTTAAACATGCTTTATTACATAAAACTTCACTTGATACAACAAAGAAGATCGAGAGGTTTAGTGTCTTTGGGGCTTATGATCATTACATAAAAACTTTAAACTTGCAATAAAACATCCTTATTGAAAACTTCCTTTACATGACCACTACATTCCTTCGTACTTAGCATTGCATGGGATAACCTGAGGACATGCATAAGAAAAGGGTGAGCTATAAAGCCCAGTAAGGGAGTACACAATGAATAACATGAGGAGTACAAAACATGTTAGGCAATAGGCATATCAATAGAGCATAAGAGATACATGAACATAAAGGCATGATAAAGCATGATAATCATAACATGGAAATGTGGCAACAACACTTAACATTGAATTAGCATGAGCCAAGGCTCATTGCACATGGAGCATGAGTAAACACTCATTGCACTTGAAGCACGAGTAAACCCTCGTTGCACTTGAATTAGCATGAGTCAACACTCATTGCACATGACGTATCATGATACTATACTTTACCCAATGCATTGGAGCGCTATCAGGGCGCACCCTTCTTAAACATTTCATTTCATGCATAAGTGTGCCACATGGATCATAAAACATGGATTCATAAAACATAATCATTTATTCCACGATAAAGGAATGTGGAATTAATACATGAAACTTTACAATAAATAAGTAAATTTTCATAAAGGTGAATACCCTTGATGGAGAAATGGGCATGGTATTCACTACACAATGATATTGGCTTAGAAAATAGGTGTGATTTCGGCAGCGTAACGGTGTGACATAAGAATTCATAAAAAAGGCTGATGAGAGAGAAAGGGGTTCCTCATCATATTTACATGTAATGGACAGTAAGAAGGTCATATAGATACATGTACCAACAATTGAAAAGGAATTTAGATTCATGATACAAAAGTATTGCTTGAATATAGAAGAGGAGAAAAAGGTTCCTTTCGGAATTTCGGCATAGTAACGGGTGTACATGGGAGGCATTTAATGAGAGAGAAAGGGGTCTCCCATCATTCAAAAAATAATAGGGCAGTATGGGAGAGGTGCGAAACCATACCCCAACATTCATAAATGAAATTAAAAGGGCAATACAACTTAAAGAAAATTGACAAAAATGAGAAAGGAAGAAAAACCCTTACTTGGAAGTGTGCTTCCAAAGCCTAGAGAGAGGCTTGTGAGAGGCTTCTTGGGAGCTTGGGGCACCTTGGGAGGATTCTAGAGAGAGTAGGGCAGAGGTTGGACGAACTTCAAGGGCTTTGAGTGAGGAGGAAGTGGGAGCTTGGGTGGGTTTATATAGGAAAGGTGAGAGAATTCTTTATTATTTAGGTTTGGGACCCCTTATATTAAAATAATCCAAACCACAAACCATCCCATGGTATTTGCCCATGGTTTCTGGAAAAGGAAAGAGAAAAACAATATTTTACAAGGTAAAGGTCCGAACTTATTAAAAAATTAGGGTTGCTTATGTGGAGGTGAGTCACACTCCCATGGAAATTAATTTAAAAAGGCAAAGTGTTGAATAAGTCTTGAGGGCTCCATTAATGCTTTGAAAAGTGAGTCAAACAAACCCAAAACCTCATTATTTTAATGATAAAACACATATTGGCCGAAGATAAGGATTATGGTATTTTATTACATCACCATTGGGTCATTATGATGTCATAAAACACATTATATATTTAAATGGTATTTAATTTTTACCCAAAAATTTGACTGTCTCAGAAAATTATGGAAAATTCACCATTGGATAATTTCGACGTCCTGATTCCAAAAATAATATTTATTTTATCTAAATAATTTTCTAAATATGTGAATTTTCACTTTTAAAATAAAAACCGACATTTATAAAAAATTCACGGGTTTTGACAGAAATGGCTTTCAAACCTTAATAAAAATTTTATTTGCATTCATAAAATTATAAGATCATTTATATTTAATAAAAATTAATTTAATATTAATAATAATATTTTATTAAAATATTATTTAATTCAAAAATCCTTTAATTTAATAAAATATAATTCTTAATTAAATAATAACTAAAAACATCATTTGTACTTTAAAAACTAATTACAATGCATCAAAAATGACTAGAAATTATATTCATTATTATATAAAAAAATAATGTACATGAACATGGTGCTACTTATTTGTTACATAACCCCTTAAAATAGCAGCATAAGACCTAAGGGTAAGGTGTGCGATGGTGACAGACTCTTGGGGTTGCTCGGATAACATCGCTCGAGTGGTGATCTCTATCAACTTCCATTTTTCCCGTAGACGATCACGTTCGAGCTTGACTTGATGAAGCTCAGCTTGGGCTTGGTCAAGGGAAAAGCCCAAAGACGCCACCTCCTTTCCGAGCTCCGACAAATGGGCTTCATAAGGGGCAATTCTACTGGATGAGGCCATCGCTTCCTTTGTCTGAGTAGAAAATTGGTTCGTTAAAGCCTTATATTTAAACTACCTAGATGATCACTGTTCAATGGCTATAAAAGTAACGGTCACAAATCTTAACGTAAAACTTAAAGAAGTTGACATCTTATAAAAACATTTTTCATAAAGAAACAATTAACTGGATCAAGAGGGATTTTCCATTAATGAAACTTTGAGTCGTTACAGTGTGTATTTAGCCTTTTAGTCCCGGGGGCCCGGTTGGATTCGTGCATGAACCTACCAGATTGTATCTCAACTATATCCAAACTCCAGTAGGGTATACTCAATGGAACGTTCATGCCACATGATTACCAGCATCGCTGGCAGTTTGTCAAACAGACGTATGGTTCCAAAGATATGGCCAAAAAAGTAAAGGGTCATAGTGGCCATGGGTCTGGTCCGACCCTGTTCGGGTTGACAAGGAATGACCCATTGAGTCTAGCCTAGACCGTTGGGCAGGCCAGCCTGTTGGGTTCGGCCCGACCCACTGGGATCATCCCAGCAGGCTGCAAGGGGCTGCGGAGAGTCATGAGGGTGCGAACTGGTCGCAAGGGTGCGGACCGGCCACGGGTCGGCGTGAGTGCGGTTCAGCCTGGAGGATGCTGCGTGGGTGGCTCGTCCTGAGGCGTGGGGTTGGATCGGCTCAGAGGTCCATGGGGGTGTGGCTCTAGACTGTCAGGCCTGGGGTATAGGGAGGCGTGGCCAGGGCCAGTTTGGCCAGTTGGTGGCACGACCAGGGCCTGTTCGACTGGGAGGCCCGAGCGGTTGGGGTGGCTTAGTCTGGGGATGGCATAGCCAGGGAAGCACATATGAGAGTCCAGGGTGGTCGAGGTGAGGTGGGGTCGGGGTGTGATGCGTCTGGAGTGCGGCGCTGCTTGGGGCCGGTTCAGCTGGTGGCGGTGCGGGGCCGGTTCTGCCGGCTGCGGTGCGAGGCTGGTTTGGCCAAGAGGCTACAGCGCAAAGGGGCAGTGTGGTTCGTGATGGCTGCGGGTGGCAGTGTCCTTCGCTTTGTCACCTTATCGCCTTCGTCCGTTTCAAAGAACACCTCAAAACAACACAATGGTTATGGAAAGGATGGGCCATGTTATTTTGGCCCGCACTCTCCACCTTAGAGAAGTAGAAAGAGGTTTACAAGAACAAAGCACATCAAACCCTCCCACAATGATTAATCACAACACCCACAAAAGGAAACATATGTGGATCAACTAGTTAGAAATTTTATCTGCATTCCTTGTTCTAGAAGCCAAGAACATGGGTATATAAAATAATTCACAAAAAATCCCCAATCTCATTCCTTGACGTTGGCACGAGAAGAAGTACAAACGTCAACTTGCCGATGTTTTCTTCCATTTTCAGTTTGTGCATCGGGTGGCCTAAGTTGACGACATTCCACATCGGAAGAATCCCCAAGTAAGAAGGTTGAAGGAGGTTGGCATTCTTCATCAGTGGAGCATTGTTCATTGGAGAGAGTAATCCTCTACGTGTTGGGTGTCACGACACTTTAAAAGCGCTTTGTCGCTTGGTGAAGCCGTCCCAAATCCTCCTCCCAAGCACCATATTTATAGGATAGGGGGAGAGTTAAGTAACTATCGTGGAATTAATGACGGTTAATTTATTATGAACCTTCCTAAATTCCAATGATTCTATTACTTAATATTTAAAAATGGTCATGCCAATTAATTTACATTGGCATAAAAAGTGGTGTATTGGCACAATTTTATATAGAGGAAGTCAATAGGCTCCTCCACATTAATGAGGTGGGGTTGAGATTTTCTCTCAATTAAAGGGGCGTTTAATCCCGGGTGGTCCCCACCACCATAACCTCTCATGTGAGGTTATGGTTCAGGTGGTCCCCACCACCTTAACCTCTCATGAGAGGTTAAGGTCTGGTGGTCCCCACACCTCAACTTCCACATGGAGGTTTAATTTCGATGGACCCCACCTCCCAACACCTAAATGGGTGTTGTAAATAAAAATAAAAATGTCATACACTTTTATTTTTATTTTATTCTTACACGAAAAACCAAAAAAAATAACATTCACTATCGACCAACTACCATTGAGGTGAACATTTTCTTAAGAAAATAATGGTGCTGTGAGTTCAACGGTTCTCTCGTATTTCAATTCTGACCACCAGTTCAAAATTTAGAAAAACCTACTCGCATGTTTACTGAATACACATGAATTGTTTTTTGGAAAATTATTCATAGTCAACCTCGACCCACATCAGTTGAGGTTAGGCTCTGCCCAAGTGAAACACACCCCAACGAACCCAAATGTACTCTCGGATTTTCAATATGAGTTACCGTTTAATAGTTATGAATTTTAAAATAAATTAATCTTCAAATAATTATTTTATTTATGGACAAAAACTAACATTCATTGGTGGCCAGTGTCGGCAAAAGTTAGTATCATCTTAAATAAATCATTCCATCAGGAGTTTAGTGGTGGTCTCGGATTTTTAATCTAAGCTATCGTTTGTGAGTTGTAATTATTTGAAAAATAAAACTAATTATTTTATTATTTTATTTACAGTTATGCCATTTTTGGGCTTTATAACAGGAGGCCTGCTCTGACTAAACTTAAGTCACGCATAGGGTAAACCATCTATCCTAAGCGCAATGGTGCCCTCAGATTTCTTATCTGAGTAACCTTTTAAGAGTTATTCCACTTTTGCAGGAAAACTACTTATGTGCGCTAAATAAAGCTTTTCAAAACATTGAAGGATCATTCTGGGCACTCCAGGCCTCAGAATTGAGTGCCTTCAGATTTCATAGCCTCGAAAAATTCCCATGTAATTAAAAAAATTACATGGAATATTTGGGAATTTACATTCTCCACACCTCACGTCTTTGCATCCCCGAAATCCAAATTTCAAAAACTGAAAAAAAGAAGTGGGGGTACTGAGCACCAATTTGAGCCTCCCGAACCCATGTGCTCTACTAGAGGTTTTTGTGCTGCCAATGCACACACACCAAGGTATTGATTTCCCACAAAGTACCCACTCATGTCGATCCTCAATATCTACTAGAACCTCTATAAAAGTCTCCCCAACGTCGATGCCCAGGTCTCCATGGTCGATGGTGTGAGAAGGGTGGTGCACGTATCTCCTCAGCTGGGATATGTGGAAGATGTCATGGACCCGGTAAAACTAAGGTGGAAGAGCTAATTGGTATGCCAGCTCGACAACTCTGTTGAGGACCTAAAATGGTCCAATTAATCTCGAAGACAAATTTCCACCTCAGCCAAATCTCTGCAAACCTCATCATGGTGAGACCAGTAGAAAGACATGGTCACCATCCTGAAACTCCAGAGTTCTCCATCTCTTATATATAAATTTTTCCTGCTATGTGCAGTCTTCAATCACTCCTAGATGATCTACATCTTCTCTATGGTAGCTCTTACCATCTCTAGTACCACTAGTATGGACTCCCATGGGTCAGTCCTACACAAAGGTGATCTGCAAGGTGGCTCATATAACGTCTCGAAAGGTTCCATACCAATGGTGGAGTGATAGCTATTTTTTGAATTAAAACTCCAACAATGGAATGTGATCCTCCTAAATGCGAATGAAGTTGGGGACACAAGCATCTACCATGTCCTCAAGCATCTAAATGGTCCACTCTTTCTGACAATCCGTCTGAGGATGGAAGCCAGTGCTCAAACGAAGTTTTATGCCAAAAGCCTCCTACAACCCCTTCCATATCTGGGAAGTAAAAAGTGCATCATGATTGGAGACAATCGTCAAATATAATCCATGTATCCACATAATATATAGAACATAGAGGTGTCCCAAGCCTTATACTGAAACCTTCTCTCTAGTAGGTAGGAAGTGGGATGACTTGGTGAGTCGGTCGATGATCACCCAAATCGAGTCATGAACCCTAGATGTACATGGAAGTCCTGTCACGAAGTATCTGGATATCCCACCCACTTCTATTCTGGGACCTCTAATGGTTGAACCAAGCTTGTTGGTACATTATGATCTACCTTCACTTACTAACAATTGAGGCACCATGAGACAAACTATGCTACTGCATTATTTATTACCATCCACCAGTGCTGTCGTTGGAGGTCCTGGTATATCTTCACCACTCCTGGATGTATCACTAGAGGGGATGTGTGGAATTTTCTCAACACTTACTCCAGAAGTGACACTGGTACCATGGTACGCCCTCTAAAGATGATGAAGTGATCCCCACCTTCAGAAAATCCATCAGGTGCCTATCCTATGGACAACTGAGCTCATCGAGTCTCGCAGTCATCGTCCCCACGCTGAGTCTCCCTGAATTGCTGATGAAGTGGGGGAGTGACTATAATAGACTCAAGAAATGCTGCTCCATCTCAATCCACAAGGGATATATGCATAGTGGCTAGCTACTCTATCGCCTCACTTAGCAGCTGAAGGCCAGACCTCCTGCTGAGTGTGTCTCCTACCATGTTCCCCTTCCTAGGAGTATAGAATATCTTAAGGTCATAGTCTTGGAGGAACTATATCCACTCTTGTTGGGAACAAAATCCTCAAAAATTCTGCTGCCACAAGGGTGAAGCTGGCTAACCCACGAGTGATCAGTTGCACCCTCCTATGAATGAGTTTATCCTATGCTTCCTGGGTTTCCTTTTTCACTAAAGAAGGAAAAACTTATCCCAACGTTGTAGATAAACCACAACATTTTTTCCTAATACAGTCAATTTGAGTATGAATTGTCATTCTCCAGTCATGCCCAAACAAACATCGTAAGGCCTTGATGCTGCCACCAAGAGGCTCCCACCGAAACTCTCTCCTCAAGTGTCAGATCACACCATTAGCGTAGGTGTTATTATCGAGTCTCCTCGCAAAGGAATCTCTAGACCTGAGGGTCAAGTCAATGGTTTAACTGGAAACTCTATGTCTGGGACTAGATTCTTGGAAGGAAGGAATGATCGGTACCTATGTCTATTGATAGGATAGCTAGTAGTAGACACAGACCGTACCTAAAATCATTCTTAGAGCCTTAGGGTTGCACTCCTTAATCGCATGAAGCTACTCTCTTCCCCCTGTCCTTCAGCTCCCTGAGCCCTGCGGGGACCACAAAGGGGGGGGGGGTGGTTGTAACATGTCAAAATAAACACCACCTCGTGATGATCCCTTAGCTCTGCTTCTATGTCTGAAGCCCTACAGATTCATCAATCCCTAACATTTCTTCTTCTCGAAACATTTTTACATGCCCAATTCTCTAAGACTAGTGCCATTTTCCTACTTTTCCACCACTAACATTCACTATCTCCATCCACTCAGCTAAGGAATATTCATCCAAAAAGGTTCTCTCTTGAACCCTAACATAAGTAGTAATTCATAGAGGAATAGTGGTAGCTCGAATGTCCCTATAGACACCTCGCTCATAGTTCTGGACTCTAAATCACTAATCATATCATATTCATCGAGTACCAGGAAGGATCGGTATGCCTCAATGAATACTCAGCTACCGAAATGTCGTCATGCTAAAGCTATAGATTCTCTAGAGAACTCTCAGCCACATCCTCAAGCCAGTACTCAGCCACCTATGAGTCATCTCAGCTCAGAACCTGAGGGGTATCTGATTCTGAATCATGCGTAAGGCACTAATCATATATGTGTCCTTTACCGGTACAACCGGTTGTAACTACTGACCAACGAGTAGTGATATAGCCGACACACTACCTGAAGGTACTATCTCAAAAAATGGTCCACGTACTAATGAATCATCACTATGCGGACCATCCTTATGGTATCTAACTGATAAAGTCTAGTAGCTATGATCACCATCTGCTCTACTGGTGTCTCAAATAGGTGAAAAACTCTAGCAACGGCCTCCAGCTACCCTCAGCTGTGTGGGAAATTTTCTGTCCTTGAAACCTCGGAGGCCTCTACTACTTGACCTCGTGAAACATGCTCATTTGGAATGCATTGTCCGCTAGTGCGGCTAGTGGCATCTGTAGCCCAATAGGTGTTGGTTCTTCTGGTACATCACTTGATGGTTCCAATAAGGTAATAGGGCCTGGACTGGATCTTTGTCGCTCAGTGGGCTATCTGTGCATACAACTCTCGGAAATATAGAAGGTTGTCTGTGTGGAGGAATCATGAAAAGAAATAGGAGTGCCTCGGTTAAAAGGTTATACCTGGTGAGAAGACTTAAAGAAAACTTTTGAAAACACCCACACAATAAGTGTTTTCGTGCAGTGAGTTGGAAATTAGAAGTCAGGGTCCTTGTGTATGGATACATTAGCAGCCGCACTGACACTGGACTCCCTAAACTAAAAACCGAACTCACTACACATAAAAATATTGCTTCATAGAAAAGATCAGAGTCTTACGTTCTGAGGTAGAACCGACTCCTCTGATTCCAATTTGTCAAGACCTGTCCCTCGGGGCCCATGGAGTGTCTACCCCAAGACCGCCTTCAATAGGCTAGGGGATTTAAACTAGCACCAAATTCATATTCCCTAAAACTGGGATGGAATTGCCTTTAAAAAATTAAAGCACACACAACCAAACACAGAACAAGATATGAAAAAAATTCAACTATATAATAATCAAGTGAGTACATTAAGTAAAATGGGACAGAATACAAGCCCAACTAGAAAGTAAAAGTACAACTGAAATTCAATACAATTGTTGAAGAAAAAAGTAAGCTACTAGATCATCCTCTGAGGTTCCTACCTAAAGGGTTGGTATAGTTCACCTCCTAAGAACTCCACATCCGTCCTTATCCTCAATGTACCGACATGTCGTATGGTCCACCTCTAAACATTGTTCAGTCATGGTACTCTCATCTTTAGACATCATTTTTCGTTGTCTGCAACCCACACAATAAGGTGTGGGCATAGCCCGTGCAGGGGTGAGTATAACGATACTCAGTACAGTCCCTGAGACCCTCAAGGTCTCAGAAAATACATTAAGTATAAACCACAAATTATGACATCAATAGATAACCTTAATTAGGTATATGCCCATATATATACTTAAGTAATCATGTGATCCATCTGAATCATGAGGAAAATAGAGAAAAATTGACTCAGATCGACCTGTATTTTATTATAGAGGTAGTATCAAGTAACATCCCCAATCTTATTATTGAAACCTCTCCTGTTGGAGAACTCCTTCTCAATCGAGTACAGTGGGCCTGCCGCAACACCAAGTGCGCTTCCCACTAACCTTGGACTGCTAATGTTCTCCTCGTGTCATGTACTGTGGGTCTCCCACATCACCAAGAATGCTACTCCACCGTGGTTCTACCATGACACCCAGGCACTCCCCACTGGGCTAGTAGAGTCACTCTGAGTCAAACTATCAGTAGTTTTTAGGTCTCAGCCATCTACGTGGTCTTCGCACTATGCTCGCTCTTCTCTAGGAGGATCTGCTCCAGGATATACTGGTCTATAATCCAAATTTCACGAATTCCCATGAAGATGTTTCTCAAATTCATGCTTTGTCATAGGGGTCTCAACGTAATAGATGGGACATCAATTGGACGCCCGGTCTCTGAGTTATTAGCCTTTCAGTCCTGAGGGCCCGATTGGATTCGTGCACAATCTATCCTGATTGTATCTCAACTATTCCCCAAACCCTAGTGGGTTATCCTCAAAGGGACCATCACTCTCCAAGATTACCAACGATGATGAAGGTTCATCAAACAGACATCCGGTCCCAAAGATATTTCCAAATGAAAGTAAAGGGTCGTAGTGGGCCAGGGCGGCTCGACCGGGAAGCCGGGGCAGAGTGTGTCTCGGGGTCGGTTCGGCTAGCGATGGCGCAGGGCCAGTTCGGCTGGGGGTGAAGCAGGGCCGGTTCGGTCGGCGGCGACTTGGGGATGTTTTGGACGACAGATGCACATGTACAATTTAGCCGGGAGGCCGGAATGTCATGGGGCGACACAGGTCATGATGGCCGTGAGTGGTGGCGTCGTTACCTTATTCGCCTCTATCGCCTTCGTCACCTTCGTCACCTTCGTCGCCTTCATCTGTTTCAAAGAAAACTACAAAACAATACAAGGGTTATGGAGTGGAAGGGGAATGTTAGTTTTTCCTGTGCTCTCCACCTTAGAGCGGTAGAAAGAGGTGCACAAGAACAAATCACATCAAACCCTCCCACAATGATTAATCCCAAGACCTGCAAAAGGAAACATATATGGATCACCTAGTTAGAAAGTTGATCCACATCCCTTGTTATGGAAGGGAAGAACATGGGTATATAAAATCATTCACAAAAAATCCCCTACCTCATTTGTTGATGTTGGAGCAGGAAGAAGTACGGACGTCGACTCACTGGTTTTTTCCTCAATCATCGGTTTGTGCGTCAGTTCATTGAAGTCAAGGGCTTTCCACATCGGAGGAAGCCCCGAGGAAGATGGTCTAAGGAGGTCTACATTCTTCATCGGTGGATCAGTTTTCGTTGGGGAGCATAATCCTTCAAGTGTTGGGCGTCACGACACTTTACGAGCACTTTGTCGCAAGGTGAAGTCATCCCAAATCCTCCTCCAAATCTCCATATATATAAGAGAGGGGGAGAGGTAGGTAACGATCATGGAATTTATGACGGTTCATTTATTAGGAATCTTCCTCAATCATAATGATGTTGTTACATAATATTTTAAAAGGGTCAAGCCAATTAATTTACGATGGCATAAAAAGTGGTGTGTTTGCACAATTTAATGTGGAGGAAGTCAAGAGGCTCCTCCACATTAATATGGGGGTGGAGATTTTCTCTCAATTAAAGGGGGGTTTAATCCAGCGTGGTCCCCACCACCATAACCTCTCATGGGAGGTTATGGTTTGGGTGGCCCCCACCACCATAACAACTCATGAGAGGTTAAGTTCTGGTGGTTCACACACCTCAACATCCTCATTGAGGTTTATTTCTGGTGGTCCCAATATCCCAACACCCACATGGGTGTTGAAATAAAAATAAAAAATTCATTCACTTTTATTTTTATTTTATTCAGACACGAAAAACCCAAAAACTAACTTTCACCCTCAACCAAATGACAACGAGGTAAAAGTTTTCTTATGTGAAAAATGACAATGTGAGTTCAACGGTGCCCTCATATTTTAATTCAAGCACCGGTTCAAAAGTTAGAAAAACCTAGTTTCATGTTTACTGAACGTACCCGAAATAATGTTTAGAAAAATATCTACAATCACCCTCAACTCGCGTCGGTCAAGGTTATGCTCTTCATAAGTGGAACACTCTCCAAAAAACCTATCAGTACTCTCGGATTTGTAATCTATGTTACTATATAAAAGCTATGAATTTTACAATAAAATAATTGTGACTTAATTATTCTATTTACAGCCAAAAACTAGCATTCGATGGTGGTCAGTGCTGGAAAATGATAGTATCTACTTAAATAAATCATTCCCTCACGAGTTAAGTGGTGGTGATGGATTTTTAGTCCAGGCTACCATTTCTGAGTTATAATAATTTGAAAAAAAAATTATTTAATTATTTTATTTACAGTTATGTCATTTTTGGGTTTTCACACATGAGGCCCACGCTGACTAAACATAAGTCGTGATTTGGGTAAACTCACCATCCTGAGCGCAACAGGGCCCTAATATTTCTATACTGAGTAATTTTTTATGAGTTATAAGAACTTTTTCAGAAAACTACTTACCTATGCTAACTAAAGCTTAACAAAACTTCGAAGAATCATTCCGAGCACTCTAGACCTCAGAATCGAGCGCCATCAGATTTTGTAGTCTCAAAAAGTATCCTTGTATTTAAAAAAATTACATGGAATTTCTGGGACATTACATTGGTACTAATTCTTATTCTATGGTGGCCTTATATTTTTGTTTTTCCTTTACTTGGGTATGATCGAGGTGAATAATGTGATGTGAATATGAGATTCTTACTTCTAGTGTTTCCCCATTACTAAACGCTCTATTTTTTCCAAAAGGGGGGATCTCAACATCCCTATTTCCATGAGGAATTAATATTCATGTGGTCAATTCATGATGAGTGAACCCTTTCTATGCATTAGAAATGTTAGTATATTGTTAAACCGACTATTTGAAATATGCAACTTTTGGTGATGTTGTTCAACATAAGGTAATAATATTGTAGGATGTCTCCCTCAGTGGTCTATATTGACTCTAATTTGGAGTACATTAAAACGATTCGTATCCACCACACCCTCTAATGTTCACAATAGATGAAGAATTATCAAAAATCTTTTTGAGTTTCTTCAAATTTTTAGGGAAAGTACAATAAATTTTTTTATGTTGTTTTCTAAAATATTGGGCACATACTTCTAACAATGTCAATGAATAAATTTGGTTGTAGATATCCTCTATTAGTTTAAATTGATTAGAGTATTCCACAAAGGTAATGTTGGTCTGAGTGAGTATATCAAGTTGGGGGGGGGGGTTAATTGAGTACCAAATAATATTTCAGTTTAAAAAATATTAAATGTAAATCCCACAAATATTTCAATACATCCCAATTTATCAAAATACGTAGTATGATATAGATCTCAATCATTCTAAATATTTCAAAACATACTAATTAGGTCTCTGATTATTAATAAAAATATTATTGGATCATTTTCAATCAATTTAATTGGTAAAAATACTATACGAACACAAACTATTAAAAAATATCAATTTATATATTTACATTATAGTTATAACAATTTTTATTTTTAAATTGAAAATAAATTAAAAAAAATAAATCAGCATAAGATAAAGAATGAGTATAGGAGGTTTAGTCTCACATTAAGACTCATTACTCTCTTCTTGGTGGTCACCTGCCACCAAGTAGACTATCAAATAAACAAGATGATCAACAACATTGATCAGGTTTTACAATAGTTCAAAAACATTCCTATTCACACAAGACCTTTTCCATTGTTTTACAAGGGATTAAAACTACACATACCACAAAATGACACCTACCACTGATATCCATGGGATAAAAAAAATATGAAAATATTTTGAGAAGATATCAAATATCATCTCGTTTAGCACAGGGGACATTGTATGTATATAAAAACAGATTATAGCACACACCACACAAAATAGAATAAAACAAAAAATATTGAAAATTAAAATTTTTGATTTTAGAAACACTAGGTCTACTAAAATTCATCTTGTGAATCCTAATATGATTCTACAACTATGTTCTAATCGGGGTCTCCTGAAAACCTCAGGAAAAAATGTTTCATAGACATTAGTTCTTTAACTGGAGGTAAGCACTGATTGTGAATGTGTAGTTCATCTTCTCTTACATTTTTTTCAAATGTTGAGCTCTTCCTTTTTGTAATTTTTTTCATATCTATATGTATTCAATAAGGTGATCCTCTCACCTTGCTATATGTTTTCTTCACCTATTCTAATTTTCATGAGTGAGTGTACTCCACCTTTATCAGCAGTAGTAATGAAAATATTTAAATCAACTTTTCCTCATTCTTCACATCCTAACACTCTATTCAATGTTTCTTATCTATAATTTTAGATAAAATAATAAAAATAATAAATGAAATTAATCTTGAAAAAGATATCACATAGAATAATCTTATTCAAACATATAATTAAAGAAAATAGTGGGGGTGTTATAGACTGGTGATGACTCATGGTTTGATGGTGTCACACCCTGGTGCTATATTGTTCTAGCAGGATAATACTGGTAGATACATATGTAATTCCAAATTTTTATGATTCTACTGTCATCTAAACTATTGATTTTTGTATTGGTGGTATGTGATCTAATAGTGTATTAAAATTATCCAAAATTCTATTTTGGAGGCCTGTATGACATCAAATATGCCTCATCTAGAACTATGACATATTATCCAAAAAAATTTATAGTTGCCTGACATCCTGTTGGTACGTGGACTGAAGGGGTATCAGTCTTTTTGAAATTTTCTATCCAATGGTATGACATTTTGGTTGTGTGATATCCTGGTGGTGTCTCATACTTAGATAGAATTTTTCGCTGGCATTGATTCATGGAAAATAGTGTCTCAAATTTTCAGTGCCAAAATTAATGATGTCTCATCCTTAGAAAATTTTATCACAGGTCTAAAATTAATTGAATACTCACAAAAAACATGAAACTCATTAATAACATCGGGATCATGATTTTGTGTTCATTAAAACTAAGTTGTTAACAATATCTCCCATTTTTATGATCACCAATCATATAATAAAAATTATTAGAATAGTTTAAACATGATATCTGAGGTATTATAAACCAGAACATAGAATTTCTAGTAAGTGAATATGATATCATGGGAAAGTAAGAAAATCATAAGTATCAAAGATAATTATCATGAATAAAAAACTAAATAACAAATAGTATAAAAGATATCATAAAACTATAATCACATAAATTTCTCCAAAATAAATATTGCATGAAAATTATCCTTCAATTAGGATTTTTAAAAAGATAAAAATCAGCAGAGTAGATAAAGTAAAGGATGTAAACGTAAATAGACTAAATAATATTTTATAAAGACATTGAATATGATTAGAAAAAAGTTTTTATAATCCATGTCCCATAAAATACATAAAATATAAGATAAAAACACAAAAATGATTAATATATGGAAATGGGGTACGTCAGTTACTTCCCTTTATCCTTGAATTTCAATTTCTCCATATCAAATTAAGCAATATCATCCTGACATATCATAAAGGAAATACCAATAGAGTGTCCAAAAAGAGTTTGAGGATGATATTTCTCAATAAAAACTGGTTATAAATGCCTCAAACGTTGAAAAGATGACATTTTAATAGGTTGGATACTTCCAAGAAAAGGTGCTAGAGGATCTCGAGAAACTACTTGTTTGAAAGATAACTAAGGAGTAATTGGAACCAAATTATGATCTAGAACAGCTTGTCCATGAACATGAATAAAAGGAATCATGATATTGAAAAAATACATGATGATCTAGACACATATTTCCATTTCACTAATGAAATAACATTTCTCTTCTATGAAAATTTTCAAAACTAGAGTCAACTCTTTAATATGTATAAGTTGTTTTTTGAAATCCCAAGTCACATGAGACTTCCTCAAGTTCTGAACCAAGTATTTGAAATTTTAATCCCTTACATACATGGTATAAATCTATGATTGATAGAACTTGATTTATTTAATTACATTTTTCTTGTAATCATTCATGACATGTTCATAGCTGGTAATCAACTTAGAACATAATTAGAGTAATACCATATTCTTCTCAAGGTCTCTTGGGCTGATCAATAACACTTTTGGAAGCACTGGATGAAGAATCTCTCATAATATCTATGATAACAATCCTTATCTTATCAACATAAAACCTTGTAGGATGAGGAGAAGTAGAAATAGAAGTTTCTTAAGACCTATCTTCATGACTTTTTTGGATTCCAATCATAGAATCTTTAAAATCTGATCTCATTTCATTTATTGAATCCTTAATGGATTCTTGCACACCACTATCAACTAATTTTAAATCTATATCACATAAATATTATGAATACTATTTGGTTTTATGTTTTGAATTACGTACTAAAAAATCAATCTTTTATCTTTATCATAGATGAAATTATCATGAGGAGGTCTATTCATTATCTTCAAAGAAAAATCAGACATCACTATTTTACCAAAAACATCCAAGTCACCTTTAGTGACTATACAAACTAGAATAACAGGAGGAGTTGGAGTAACTAATTTAGGTGAAGGAGTTTTATAGAAGAAAACTTTTCTAAGAAAGCATCAATTTTTACTTGAGCTATAAAATATTACATAGGATTATGTTCATCTCAAACCTCTGGTCTAGTATTATCTAGTAAACTCATTGAAACATTAGAATATTATCCAAATTCTTCTTCCATATGGTCAATCAACCCATCTGGTAGTATAAAGATGATAGATCCTATAGAAGAAGGTACCACACCAGTAGGAATGACTAACATATCAATATTTTTTAGATCATTTGAACTCTATGCAGTTGAGGTGTGTTCCACATTGGTAGGATTATCTTAAAAATGTTTATCAATAAAAGGTTCCACTAATTGATAAGAATAATCATTTGGGACATCAGCCATATATTATTAGTAAATATGGTCGGAAACTTGAGGCTTATAAGTACCCAAGATATCAATACGAAATTCAATTTCTTTCTCAGAATAAGTCACCTTTGTCTTCCCTTCCTTAGCCACATGTTGTTCAATGGTAGTAATCACTATCATATGCTCAGCCATATCATAATTAGAAATTTATAGACTAGTGGAAACAGAGTTGTCTCCATCTTCATCAATAGATATAGCTTCATGAAATATATCTATAGATGGGTATTTATATCCTCTAAATAAGTGAATCCTGATGCTATAGATGCATCTCCACTTCCATCCTCATAATTCGGAAACGGTAACTATTAGGTGCAGACTCATCTCCATCATCACATCATCCATCATTTACAACCCTTTTATCATCATTATTATTTTCACCATTCTCATTTTCATCATATTCTTCCTTTTATTCATCCTCATTATTATCATCATCCACATCATCATCTACTTTAGTGGATTTGGAACTCTTATACTTTTTCTCTATAGAGACCTTAGTCTCTTCATCCTCAACATTAACTATATTTTCTCTTTTTGAAAACCTTATTAGTGGACTAATATATACAAAAGTTATGGTAGATGATTTTGAATACATGCCCGGATCACTCCGTTCAACAAAAAATGGTTCCTTCTATTCTTAGTCGGTAATAGTTTTTTTTCCCCATTAGAGTATTAAAAAAGTTCATCAGGCTCCAAACATGGATCTACTACATCCCTCAGTCTAGTTGGATGATCAAACAGATTATACTTAGGATATAACTTCTTCGAATATCCCTCCCACTTTTCTCCCAGGGATTCCAACAAATCTTTATCCTTGAATAAGTATCACACATTTGACAAAAAACACTAATGTCTATATTGGACTCTTTGTACTCACTTACTAGGCCCTTGGCATTCAACATAGTAGAAAAAAACATCATGAATATCAAAGAGTTAGATAGAGAGTATGGTTTGGTCTGATCCCACATATTCACACTTTGCTGTAGAAATAGATTGGACAATTTAACATCATTCATAAGAGATGTATGATAAACAACAAGGTATCCTAGATTTGTTAAATCACTATTTTTTGGAAGCCCATGTGTTGCAAAAATATAAAGAGTAACCTACATTCCCCTTCAACCTCTTAGGCAATATGAATTATGTTTTTTCTATCTTTTGTCAGTACAGAACGAAGATTCCCCATATATAAAAAAATAATTGGCTTCTCTAATTATTTTTTATAGTTAAGAAAATTCCATCATGAGGTGCACTTAAATATTTATCCCCTTTGATGAAACACCAAATACTTGTCATTTCACGTGACTTCTTACCCAATCAACCCAATCTTCATAAAAAAACTATACATGATGATTGAACTCATAAACCATCTTAAGGAAGAATGTTCTACTGTTTGATGTGAACCACTATAGCCACCCTTAGTTCTAGGGAACTTTGAGTACTATTGAGTTACAATAAAATAACCGATTTGATTCAAATTCCATTTTTGGTATAAAACTTTTGTTGAAAAATTATGATTATTAGGTGAAACTAGTGAAACTGGAGAAGGTACACTCAAATATTTCTTTTACTACTTAGTTGATATTGTCAATGAAGTTGAAGACTTGGAAGGAAACTTCATTCTTGGCATGCATACCTGTTCGACAAACTTAGTCAAGGGTAAATAGAATGTTTGAAACCTTGGGGAAAAGGGTTGAACATGGATTGAGAGAGAAATATATAAGAGTATTTTATGGGAATAAAGGTAGATTGGGAAGAGACATGATTATATTTTCTTATCATTTTATTTATTAGGTATTATAAAATAAAAATAATACATGAAATAGAATCAAAATTTTGTAAAAGCAGACATTTTGTTACAATAAGTAACATAAACCATGAAATAAACCAGCCTTTCAAAATATTGTGAAACATATAAATTTTCAAAGGTGTGAAAAAAATGGCACGAATAACCAAAAACATGAGAAACAAAAGACAGGAAAATTATATAACATGATAAGGCAATGACATGAAAATCCAATGTCATGACAAAAAAACGACATGTGAATTGAACGGTATGTCAACCATAACGGTGTGTCAACCACAATAACATTTTAACATAAAATTATACAAAACCAAATTTATCATTACTATATATTGTTTGATATAATTAACTCTCTCATAATTGAAAGTCTTAGTAAATATATCATCTAACTGATTTTATGTGCTAATAAATTCAAGATTTATATATCCTTTTTGAAAATGGTGTTATAAAATTTTATGTCTTATATCAATATGTTTTGTCGTAGAATGTGACACTTGATTCTTAGAGAAAATTTATTGCACTTGTATTATCACATTTTATGGGGACATATTAAAATTGATAACAATAGTTTAGTAGAGTGTGTTCACCCAAAAAATTTGTAATCATAAACTACCTGCACCTATGTACTCATCTTCAATAGTAAAAAACGAAACATAATTTTTCTTTTTTACTACTCCAAGAAACAAGGTAGTTGGCTAAAATGTGACATTATTGAGAGGTTTTTTTTCTATATAAATTGCATCCACCAAAATCAAAATTAGACAAACGGACTAAATCAATTCCATATCCTCTTGGGTAGAACAATCCTTTGATGGTTAAAGATTTTATGTATTTGAAAATTATTTTAACAACAGTAAGTTGTGACTCTTTTTGGATTTTATTGTAAATGGGAAACATACACACACTAAAAATAATATTTGGCCAGCTAGCAATCAATTATTGAAGAATTCCAATAGTAACTCTAAAATGGGTTTGATGAACTAGGATCCCAACATTATCAATATCAGATTTACAGGTTGTACTCATAAAATTATTACTAGCTTAGTTTCATCCAAGTTTAAATGTTTTATAAGATATTTTTTATATTTAAAACGATTTAAAATAAATCATTCTTTATTTTGAAAAATATGAAATCCAAGAAAGAATTTTAGTTCACCCATTATACAAATTTCAATCTCATTTTTCACCATTTTAGTCAAATCAGTCTATAAAGAATGTCTTCAAAAACCGAAAATAATATCATGTACATATATTTGTTCTACTAATACATCTTCTGAAACTCACTTTATGAAAATTTTTGGGTTATTTATACCTTTTAAAAATATTTTGAAATAACAATATTGATGATAATTTCATACCATGTTCTAAAATATAATTCTAATCCATAATAATATTTATTTAATTCAAAAACCTGATTTTGAAAATGAGTATTTTCAAAATGAGGGGGTAATTCATTAAAAACATCATCAACTATAAAACTATTTAATAATGAACTCTGTCCATCCATTTGATAAATCATGACGTATAAATGATCTAAATAAGTATGTATGATTCTTAGGGACTCAATTTTGGATACCAATGAAATGGTTTCTTCATAGTATATCCCTTCTTCCTGACTATAACCTTGTGAAAAAAGTCTAGACTTGTTTCTAACTATATTGTCTGACTCATTGACTTTATTCTTGAACACCCATTTCCTGACAATATTCATGGTGTACATGGGACTATCTACAAGTTTCCATATTATTTTCTTTCTAACTGATTTAATTCTTCTTGTATTGAAGTTACCACAATTCATCATTAATATATTCATTAACATTCATAGGTTTAAAATGTGACAAGAAATATAATGGTTTAACGTAATTTATAAAAGATTATCTAGTTTGTGTTCCTTTATTAATATCACATATAATATCATCTATTGTATGGTACATAGTGGTTTTAATAGCTTTAGAAAATAAGGATAAATCACTTCTAGATTTTCAATTTCAGCTTCTGGATGTTTATGATATATTTTAGAACTTGATGTTTTTTCTTCTAGTTTTAAATCAAATTATAATGTTCTGGAATTTTTGTTCACAGAAGATAAATCACACTCAGGGTTTTACAATGAGGTTATACGCCCATGTGGATGAGTCTTATAAAAAATTACAAGAACTGATTAATCTAGAGTGTTTTTATTCTTAATGAAAAAACTATATCCTTTTCTAGATATTGAATAAATAAAGAAAAACTCCTTCTTTACATTTGGAAGAAAATTTTTCCAGATTATCCTTAGTGTTAAGAAAAAAGTCTTTGAAATCAATAACACTAATTTAATTAAACTTTGGTTTCCTATTTTTATCTATTAGCATATAAAGTGTATTATTTAGGATAGGTCTGATAAAAACTCTATTGACAATGAATAAGGATGTATTGACATCATCTCCCAAAAAATAGGGAGGTATTTCGTACTCATTAAACATAGTCGTGTAAATCTCCTATGAAGTTATATTTCTACATTAAACAAATCCATTAAGTTGGGGTGTCCTATGAAATGATAATTTATGAGTGTAACTATTTTGTGTGAAAAAACATTGAAAATATTTATTTTCAGACTCATGTCCTTGATAATGTCTCTTGTTTTTAATTTTATTTAAACTAATATTTTATAATTATATAGAATACATCATCAAATAAAATAATGATTTAATTTTTTGAGATATAAATTATAACCATGAATACGTAGAATAATCATCTACTAGAACATAAAAATAGTGATTCCCAGTAAGACATTATACTCAATAAGGTCCAAATAGATCCATAGAAACCAAATAAATTGGCTTAGAAGTTGACACTTCCTTAATTAATTTAAAATAAACATTGTGTAGTTTCCCTTTTGGAATATGGTTAAAGACATTATCAATAGGTAAATCAAGATAAGGTATATCCTGATGTAACGATTTCATAGTTTTAATCTTTAGTGAGTGAATGTTTAAATACCCTGGTCCCCTATTCTGAAGCCATAAATCTATGTGAAATTCACTTAATCATGAAGCATTTTCAGAAATCAAAGAATTTTAATATGTTGTATAAAAATTTCTATTTCATAATTTTTTAAAAAATAAATCATTTTTACAACCAAAAACAGGGGAAGCGTCATTCTCAAACATAAAATAAAAACCATCATCAGATTATTCAGAAATTATAAGTAGATTATATATTACTCTGTAAACATATAATAATTTATAAATTAAAAATGATTTTTTGATACAAATTTGGCCTCGGCTAATGATCTTTCCAATAACATTATCACTAAAGGTTACATTTCCACTATCAACCTTTATGAGGATCTAAAATAATGAATAATTTTCTATCATATTCCTTGAACAACCATAATCCAAGTACCATAGACATCTACTGATGTTCGTTAAGAATATTTCATCCAAAACATGTTTTAAACAACAAATGATTTTGGATCAAAAATTTTTTTGGTCTAGAAATCTAAATAATAAAAGCTTTTGGAACCCACATTTTTATAATGGGTTTCCTATAAATAAATTGAAAAAAATTATCAAATAAATACCATAATAGAATATTTTGAAAAATTATTTGCTCTATGACATCACTATTGGGATTTAAGAACAAAAGTATCTTTAGATATTCTTCTCTGTCCAAGAACATATCCTATTCTAGTAACATATTTGGTAGAATATTTTTTCCCCAAAATTTTGGTGATTTTCTCTATACTAAATGTAAAATTTTCTAGATCTTTCGTCAATTTCTCATGAGATAGTTTATGTTCACTGTTTTGTTGATCATTTGATAATTTTTCTCATTTTCTAGAGACAATTGAGATTTTATATTTATAGTTAGATAATGTTGTATTTTTAAAAACATTTTATTTTTTAGGCTCCTAAAAGGTGTCTTATAACATGTTGTAGTATTTAAATAATTCATCAATTGACATATTATCATCATTATGTTGTGTAATCTGAATCATAAAAATTCTGCATAGGAAAAATATTAATAATTATAGGTAAGTCATGTACCTCACTAACTATAGTCATGAAAATAATTTTCTAGGTCTGGATATTCTTCAGGTGATACATTGGAGTCGCCAGATCTATCCTATGAAGCACTCCACGTTTCCTTCATGGCCTTTCTTATATGTCTTTTTCTTTTCCTCATATTCCTTTTTTTACTTTTTCTTTGAAAAGGTGGATTATATGTGTCCATTCCCATTACGTTCATATAAAAAACTTCGTTTGGATCATCATCCTTATTCGAATATTTATTTTAGTTTCCTATGTTATCACACTATCCTTTATAGTCTTATTTTATGAATATCTTTGTCTTTCAGTAAAGTTTCATTAATATTATGGCTATGTGAGAAATATCCAAATCACTATCAGGAGGTGATTTACTATCACTAGAAATGGAAACTTTTTCATTTTCCATTTCCTTTTCCATTTGTTTTCTAAGGGAAGTAGTCTTGAAGTCTACAATCATTCTTTTAAGCTCCATATCTTCTTCATGGTTTACATTTAATTCCTATTCAAACATAATAGTACTTTTAATAAACACTTTCACAAGCAGTTTACTTATGTCACATGATTCTCTGATTTCAAATGATGTGCCTCTCTATCTTTCTGGTAGGCATCTTAGTAACCTCATAATCTGATTTTTGTTAGATACTGGTTTTCCAAGTGAGCTCAATGTATTGAAAATCTCATTAAACCTGATATACAAGTCAGAAATGGGATCATAAAACTTAATTTTAAGGTTATAATACTTAATTGTATATGTATTAAGCTTTATATTTTTAACATTCTATATTCCCTCATTGAAAATAGATAGAGTTTCTCAAATTTTAAATGTGTTTTGCTTGATGAAATTTTATTAAATTACTCATATTCTAAATCATAGTAAAGATCATTCATAGATTTACAATTATTATTATATGAAGCATTAGTAGTTTCATCTCAAGTATCTCTAGTAGTATCAGGAACCTAAAATTTATATTTTATAGAAATAAATATTTCAATGCCCATACTTTCTCTATGAAATTACATTTTAGTTAATCATTGAGCGTATTTTGTTCCATTGATGAAGGGATATCTATTTGTAGAAGAACCTTCTTATCAATTATAAATTTAATGAACTAAATTTATAGTTGATAGAAATATTAGATCATTATTGTAAATCTAAAATCCTAGCTAAAAAGAATTTGAATATTTATATACCAAATATTTAGATACGTTGATACTAAATGTTGATTGGAGTGAGTATCTCAAGCGGGAGGGTGGTGAATTGAGTACCCATTAAAATTTCTTTTTAAAAAGAATTAATTTGAAATAATCCAAATATTTAAATACATCCCAATTTATCAAAATATGTTTTATGATATGGATCTCAATTTTTATAATGATTTCTCTAATGATTGATCAGGTCGTGGATGAATAATATAAAATATTACTGGATCATTTTAAATCAATTTACATTATCAAAATACTATATGAATACAAATTAATATAAACTATCAAAGTATATATTCTTTTTATAGTTAAAAAAATGCAGTTATCAATCATAGAAAATGTTAACCAAAATTAAAGAAAACAACATAAAAATGAATACAAGAGTTTCATTACATGTTAGAAAATCTAAATAGGTCACACAAGGCCCTCTACCACTCTTATCTATGAGAGAATAAAATACTAAAATAGTTTGAGTAAATATATATTATCATCCAGTGAAGAACATGAGACAATGTGCATATATGAAAATTGAGTATATCATACATTTCTCATAATGAAATAAAACTAAACAGAATTGAGAAAACTAAATGTACAGAGTATAGAAATACTCATTCAGTTGTAATAAAACTTGTAACTCTTGATTTTATTCTACAATGCATCTTTGAGTGAAGTTATCTTTAATGATTTATGAAAATAGGGTTTCATAGACTATTGATCTTTAACTAGAAGAAAACACTAAATGTGAATGTATAGTTTGGCTTCTAGTTTACTATTTATAGAATGTGATCTCCTCTTGTTTATATTTTGGTTTGACTTTGTGTGTGTTTAGGAAGTTAGAACTCTCGTATAGATTTATTTTTTCTTCAGACATTTTTATTTTTATGAGGGAGTGTCTTTCACTTGTATATGCAACAATAAACAAATTATCTAGATTAGATGCTTCCTCATACTGCACATCCTAACACTCATCTCATTTCTTTCTGTCGTGTATTTAATATATAATCATTAAAACAATAATCTTCATTATCTTCAATGAAAATATCTGTTAGAATAATGTAATTCATAAAGATATGTTTATAAAATAGTGGTGGTATCATAGATTTGTAGTGACTCAATATCTAACTGTGTCATGCTCTGGTGGTATGTTATTCTAGCTGTGTGATAATGGTGGTTTCCTAGAATTATCTGAATTATATCTATGCTAGTGGTGTCACAACTTGTGATGTCTGTTCGGGCAGTATGTGATCTTATGGTGTGTTAATCTCATCCAAAAGTATATTTTGGTTGTATGAAATAAATGTAGCCTCATCAAGAAGTACATTATACATAGCAAAATTGGTGTTCTGGTCAGATTCCTTCTGAAAGGTATTTCAACAAACAGTATCTCAGACATTGAAAAATTTTATGTCCAACAACATGACATTATGGCGTTGTGATATCATAACAGTGTATTATTCATAGAGATATATTTATTCTCAGAGCAATTTGTGGACAACTATGTCTCGAATTGGAAATGTGAATCTCAATGTTGTCTCATCCTTAGAAAAATTTATCACCTATCTCAGAGTAATGGAATACTCATAGAAAACATGAAACTGATTAATAACATTAGAATCATAAGTTTGTGATAATTAAAACTAGGATTTCAACCAAGAATATATTTCTCCTTGAGATGGTGATGAGTTCTCTATAGGTTTAAATATAGATATTGTGTATATTATGCTTTCCATTCCCAAGGTACCTCATATTGGGAGGTATCTATGGGATAGAACATGATCATTATATCACCTGTATACCTATATCTCCACTTATCCAAGGTATTTCATTCATTCCACGAGAAACAATACTCAACCTGATCTGAAAAATATATCATTTTTTATGGGATGATAAAATGAAATTTGTGGGGGTGGTAGAGATGATGGTTATTACCCATCAATACTAATTGGTCATGGTGAATGATTATTAGATTCTAAAGGGGAATTATTTGTACTTAAATGTAGTTTTTCAAGTACCACGTTATATGAATGTACATTTATAAGGGTAATATATATATATTTTGGATGAGATATTTATTTAGGGAGGATTTTCATACTTGAAATTAAGATAGAATTCCCCATGGTCTTTATTTATGAAAATGTAAGAAGTAATTCCATGGTAAATATCAACTAATAAATTTGATATGGATTTAATGGATACTTGGGATATTGTTCATATGAATTGCATGGACTCAAGGAAATAATCATTCATTAGAGTTGTAATATCATTCTAGTGTAGATATATATTTGATGGCTAGTTTTCTTTATATTCTTATTTTTGAGGTGTTGGGGTCATCTATAGTGTAATGGATTTGATTTTCTGTGTATTATTTTTAGACATAATATGCTATATTTTCTATACCCGTAGTTGAGATGGTGTGCAATTTAGAGGCTCAGTGTCCCCAGAACAAATGTTTGAAAAATATTAAATTATTTAATAGCATAAGAGCATGAATTCCCTAAAAAAGCAGAAAAAAACATAAATGGGTTCCATGATTATAAATTTGAGGGAACTATTGGGTTTAGAATAGTTTATTTACACTAGGAATTAATTAACATTAGTCTATAGTCTATTTGTGAAAAAATTGTTGTGGATGAAAAATGAATAAAATATGTTTAAAAATATTATAACACAGTGATCAAATTATTTCATTAAGTTAATTCTAATTTTAAATTCATAGGTTTATCCATATAACCTTGTGAATTTAATTAGTTCCATTAGATCATTATAAGAAACCCTCTGGGCAGATGACAACAATTGTAGATTTCTCAGAGATAGACAATTAGTTCGAGATAGTGGGGGATCGCTCCAACGAATGAGACATGGCTTAGTTCTTCATCAATGATTGATCCAAGTCTTTGTATGGTGTTTTTTTAAATTTCATCCAAATATCAATTCCATATGAAAATAGATAAAATAATTGAATGAGGATTGGGACCTACATCCTTGATTGATTTCAATTTGATTGAATTGATTATTTTTATGGGTTATTTATTACCCTATTTGTTTATCGTTATTATTGAATGGGATTGAGGTCATCAAGAACTACTATAAAGGTTTGTATCTTAGGGTTTTATTTATTCCATTCTACCTCTATTATTTGTTTAGTTCACCATTAGAAGCTCGTGCTCTCACTCGACATTTATCGGTGGTTCTGAACTCGATTGAATGCCTGAATTTGTGGTAAATCAACTACTGATATTGGATCAATGTAGATTAGGTTTCATATAATGAAGAACCATGATTTTTTCATTTTCATTTTTTGATGGAGGTTAGGAAATTAGAAGAAGTGGAGGAGATGTCGGTCAGTGTGGGTGGCAGTGCATGGTATATGTGGTCGATGTAAGAGATTATGCACAATGGTATGGGTTGCTGGTGGATGTGGTGGTTCCTTGTGCGGACGATATCAGCGGTGAAGGATGTGGGGATCTAATAGGGACATCAGAGTGGATGTGGTGGTGTATGTGGGAATGCAGTTGGGGACATGTTGGTGTATGAAGGAGCATAGAGAAGGACGTGGGAGTTATGGAAGACGTGGAGTGGGCCGGTGGGGCAGGCCAGGCCGGTGGACCAGGTCGGACGAGATAAAACTAGGTCAAACATGGGTTGAATCGGAAGCAACCAGGGAAGATCCCTATAATGGTCAACCATAAATATCAAATGTGGAGATTGACCACAAGGTGGTCAAACATGGTATCATGACAGCACGAGTGGCTGCATTGCGCAACGACCGAAATACAAGTCCATGGGTGGTCAAACGCAATGGTCCATCTATACAGCATGTAGACTAATTGTGGGGGTCAGTACATTGGATTTTGGTCTGAATAGTAGGTGGACCAACCATGGTGGTAGGTGGACCAACTGTGGAGGTTCGTCAATGGGCCCTGGGAAATTCAACAAGAAGATATATTTAAATGGTTGTAACTCCTTAACAGAGTATCCAAATGACGTGCTGTCTGTAGAAACATGACCCTAACTTTACGATGGTCGACCCAAAATATATTTTGGGTACCTAATTCGAATTTTAGGTTATTATTTTTCTTATTTTGGAATAATATAGGTTGATTCCATTTCCATTTTCCTTTCCTCGATGGCTCGGTGCAATATTACATCAACATAACTATATTGTAATCCCAATTAGAGGCATAATAGTAGATATAGTTTTGGCATGCCTCTACGATAATGATGTGCAATTATGAATCATCACTAGTATTGATTTTGGAATCAGTTTGAGATCCATGAGTATGATGTTGATCCTCCATATAGTGGTCTATATAAGTAGGGGTTGTGGAATTGTTGGAAAATGATCTCCAACATAGTGGATTGATCATGATTGGTTTTTTGGCTTCCCCCCAACTGTTTTTGGTGTGCCATCCTCTCTAGGTATCATAATCATCTCGGACCAATATGTTCTCTTTGTGTGGAGCCCAAATGAGCTAATCCTCTTCTTCACATGTCTATAATGTTACCATGGCTTGATGAGTGAGTTATCCCAGAACAAGAATTTCTTTGAGCAGAATCTTATGGTTGGTAGTCAATTTTGACCACCTGATGTCACAGTGTCTCTCTGTAGTATATCGAGGTTATTTTCTTCATGTAACAATTATCCAATTTTACATTTTTTATTGATATGACTATACATGGGGCTTCATGTTTAGTGTTTTTGGGGTGTCTAACTATGTATTATTATAATAACCCCTCCTTGGTAATTTCCCTCATGTGTTGTGTCTTGTGTAGATGGAGGACCATTTGACAATGTTCCATGAGGACTAGAAGAGAATGAGGCATATTTGAATCTAGGTAGAATGAGGTGTTTACTGAGAGCATACCTTTGATGTGGTCCTCTCCCATAGAGAAAGTTGTACTATTTACAGATTCATTTTTACATGTGTAGAGACTCTTTGTGGTGGGATTGTATTTTTCCCTCTTTACTTTTCCTTCACTCTTAAATGTACTATGGTTGTGGGATCTTAGTTTTATACATTAATTCTATTAGTATTTTTACATTTTTTCATTTTGTGGAATGATGATTTGTTCATGTGTAAATGTACATTAGGCTAATGCCTCCCCATCATAAATATTCCTACTCGGTTATAGTTGATATCCCCTGGAATATCAGAGGTAGGCTTTGGGTAGTTACAAAAAGGGCCCCTCTATGATGGTCAATGAAATAGTGGCATCAAAGCTGGTTGGTTCTAAATTTGGACCTAGAGTATATGAGATTAGTTTGGGGTGATATCATTATGTTTTTAGAGTTCGACTTTTAAGTAAGGGACCATGGTGTTGGTGTGGTGGATAACGTATCTATACAAAAGGACTCTGATTACTATTTTTTTTAATGGATACACAAGAACCATTGTTGTAGGGTAAAAAAATGGTACATGCACCATATTGGAATGGTTATGTCTTTAATTCCCTTCTTAATTCAAATCCCAAGATATAATCTTTTGACCCTGGTACATCATGTTTTTTTAGATGCATCCATGTAGATATCCATCTTGGATTCCATCACATGATCGCAAGGATGATCTGCCTAGTGAAGATGAATAGGTATATGGTCATGTACCAGAGATAGCACCTCTGAGTATTTTACCCACTATACCATCATCTATTGAGAAGCAATAGAAACCATCACATCTAGATGATGATGCACATGGTATGAGTATGTTGCAGAATTTTTTGAGTTAGGGACCTCCTATGTCTTAGGGAGATATATACCCTAATATGGATAAGGATTGGCTAGAGGTAGTCAATCATGCTTTACTCCATGTTATGATGTATGCCGATCATATGACAGTCCTTAAAGTGAGTCATCTTCAGGGCTTTGAAGGGCAATGGTAGAGCCTGGTGACCCGGTCAAATGATGATACATCTCTCACCAAGATAGATATTGAGCATCTATTTAGAGAGGAGTTCTACCTATCCATGATGCAATCGACATGCATTCATGTGATTCTTCATATACAGAATGGTATTAAGAACATGGATGAGTATTCCTTGATGTTTCCTAATATTTCTCACTACTTTTTTGACATGGTATGAGACCGGTTCTTCCGGGCCCAGACCTTTGAGAAAGGATTACTCCGGGAAATTAGGGCAGTAGTAGTCTCCATTATAATTTCTACATATACAGGGGTACATGAGTGAGAAATGTTAGTGGAATGTTTTTTGGAAGGGTAGACATAGGTAGTGGGGAGCTAGCTTTGGGCACCCAGTAACTGAGAAGTCCCTAACAGGAAGCCGGTGACAATCACAAGGATCAATATAGGTCAAGTGCTTTAGGATTAAATCCCATGATTCCAGATTATTTGTACATGACTCCCATGGAGGGTTGAATTAGCCAAGGGATAGGCAGTGTTTCTCATGAAATATTTGGGGGTATCTAGCATGATATTTCCTGACCCATCATAGAGCTGATTCGGAGAAGGAATAGGGAACCCCTAGACAAAGAGAGCGATTGTATTAGGGTTGTCCACATAGAGGTAGATGCGAAAGAGGAGAAGGTAGGGAAACATGAGGTGGTTAGAGATCCAACATAGTACAACCACCCCAATTTGGTCCATAAAAGGCTCTTGGAGTCGGTGGATAGGGATGAGGTGATCTATAGTCTATTGATGATTATAGCCCCAAATCTCCAGGGATGATATGAGGTATAATATATTTCTTATCTACTTTATCTGTAGTTTTTATAGACACATGTTCATTTCTTCCTCTTATTTCAAAGAATCCAGTTAGAGACTTAGAGATTACAGTTGAACCATTGAATCAACCTATAGACATGGAGACCCATATTGGAGGAAACTCTATGATCACACACTAGTTATGAATGTGTGAACTAACTCTCTGAGGTGAGAGTTTTAGTTGGTGCCTCTTAGTAGAGGAGTCATGTTCTTAGTACAACATTCTTTTTATGAACTGTTTTTTGTAGTTCTTGCTCAGATTGAATATTTTAGGAGAAGAGTGTAGTGTGTCTACAGTGATGGGACCATGTTTACCTCTTTTGGTCAAATGGAAATCCAGGAAGCACTGGATGAACTCGGGCATTGAAGGGTGTTGCTGATTACTCATCACATGGAAAGCCTCACCAATGGTTCAATGGATGATGACAGTCCTTAGTTTCCAAAACTAGTGGAGAAGTACAAAGATGTCTTTCCTAAAGAATTTGTAGGTTTATCTCCATATAGGGAGACACACTTAATCACTCATCTACACACGAATATGAAACCGATACTAAAGCCTACATATCTAATGGCTCCCACAGTTCTTTATGAGGTGATGGTTCATTTCGAGGACTTAGAGTGGAAGGTCTTTGTGAGACCCAGTGTTTCACCCTGGGTACCAATAGTATTATTTTCCAAGAAACAATATTCGAGATTGAGGTTATGTGAGGATTTACAACACATAAACCAGGTGAACGTGAAAAAAGTATCACATACCATTGATCAATGAATTATCTGATCAATTAAAAGGGGAGTGCTGGTTCTCTATGATTTAACTCACAACATGGTATCACCAAATATGATTATAAGTTGCAGATTTAATGAATATGGCGTTCAAATTTCATTACATTCACTATTAGTACTTGGTGATTCCTTTTGGCATGATAAACCCCCAAAGAGTGTTAATGGGACTTGTATAACAGATGATTGGTCAGGGAAATGAATCGAGCTCCCTGGAAAGTTTATGATAAATCACTAATTAAATTAATGATGATTACTTTGGGACTTCTATTACATATGTTTTTTTTTCTCTCTATGGACTCTTGCATGATAAATTTATTCATGACCTAGTCTCCTCAGGATGATTGGGAATTCCTCTCAGATCTTGATACTGGCTGAATTGGGTGAATAGTTCATGGTAAACATGGAATGGTTTATGAAAAAATTGAATCAAAGCCAATCCATTGTTACTTAGGGATGTATTGTAGTTTTATCTTCGAAATTGTTGGTATTAAAGTGTAATTTTTTGGTTATGTAATTTATCACCACATATTATAAAGGATTCTTGAAGTTATAGGGTGTTCTGGTATGGTTCTGCTACAAATTATGTGCTTGGATATTAGCTTTAATTAGATTTTTGGTCTTTTTTTAAGTGTTTTTGATTGAATTTTGGTATTTGTTGGGTTCTTTTTAAACACAAAAACTTTTAAGGGAATTTTTTATTAAATTATAGGGGCATATAGTTGATATACATGTTATGAAAAACCTTGTCTAGACCATGAAACTATCTCTTCTAACCTTCTATGCACTCCCTTATTTGGTGAACGTCTTACCAAACTATGTGGTCAAGCCATGTATATATATTTTTCCTCAAATAATTTATAATTTTTTATTGATTATTCAGTTACATGTGTATTTTTATATTATTTATTTTAGTTTGTTTTGGGGTGTTTTCCTTGGGTTCAAAAATAGTAATTAGTTTGTTGAAAATATATTTCCAAAATGAAAATATTATGTTAATTAAAATGGAATGTGTTTTTTTAATTGTAATTGTTTTTGAAATGAAAATGTATTTGATTTTTTGGGGGGTGGGTTTGGAATGTGTTGTAAAATGTGAAATCTGTGTTTCTTGAAAATGGGGAATTTTGAAATACAAGATTTTGGTATTATAAATGGTGGCCAAAAATTGGTTGGGAATTTGGATTTCGGTTGAATGTTTTGTTTTTGGAATAGAAAATTATTTTGAATTGACCCATGAAATTTATATGAATGATCAAATATATGGATATCCATATTTAGAAAGTGGATAGTTTTTTATTATCATGTTTGGAAGGGTTATTTAACTAATACTGGTATGTAAATATGGTATGTTTAATTGAATACCAATGGTGGGTACTTAACCTCTTAATGTTGTTTTGTATTCATAAATGTTTTTTAGAAAAGGGGATTTAATTTTTTTAAAATTTTAGAAGTGGTGTTGTGTTTTTTTGTCATTGGAGTATTCCTTTTGTGGAAGTTTTTTTGTGATGTGTTGGAAGTGTTTTTATGGATTTATATGATTCGAGTTGATGATTCGTGTGTGGGATATGGAAATTTTAATTTATATGAATTTTGATTAGGTTATGTGTTTCATGGATTTGGGGTATGGAACAAAAAAGTCTCAGTGTGGAGGGAGTGGTTAGTGTATAAGGTTACTTCCTTTTTATTCGAAGTTATAGTAGGGTTTGGAAAATAGTTTTGGTCATCATTTAGTGGTTTTAAACTATCAATTTTAGGTGTTTGGATTCTTTGAGGAAATTTTGGATAAGTGTTTCTCTGGGTATTTCCATTGATGAATCTACTTAAATACTGAATTAACTGGTGGATCCAAAGACATTAAAATTTTGAATCAAATTTGAGTCTTCTTGGTTTTCCATCCACCTTTTGAAGCTAAAAAATATTAAAATTCCTCATTCTTAGTTGGATTAGTAGGATATTTATCAATCGGTGTGGCTTCTTGGGTCACATGAAGGGGGATTTATATGTTATGCTATTAAACGAGGATGTTTTAGTTATAGATGTTTGTATCCCTACTATAGGGTAATAGATTCATTAATAAATTATGTTTCAATCCAAACGACTTAAAGTGAAGCTTTTCATTTAGTGGAAGAGCCTTCGGGTGTGGTGGATGATTAAAAAACATGTTGTCTTCGATGATAGTGTTGAAAATGTTTACCTTTCCCTTACATTATTTGGGGAAATATAGTGTTATGGTGGAGAGAATTGTAACACCAAGACCATAACATTTAAATTATATTTAATAATATTGTTATATTTTTTAAACTCTTGAGTTTTTCCTAAGCTAGTTTTATAAAAAAAAATTTGTTTTCTGCCAAGGTGCACAGTCAGCACATAGTAAGGGGAATGTATGTGATAGATAAGGGAAATCTGTATAGCCAAGACAGTGGATCTATCTAGAATACACTATCAGGTGCATGGTCATATACTATCGTCTAAGGGTAGTGTCACCCTAAATATATGTTACCACATTGTTGGTGTTTGGTCAAAAATAAAGTGTGGAAATATCATGTGGCCTTCTAGGTATTACAATACAAAATAAATAAAAAAAATAAAATAAACATGATGCAATTTTAATATTAATATTATTAATATTACTATAATAAATTTTGATAATAATTGTATTATTATTAATAATTTTTTTATTAAACCCCTAATATATTCCCCTCTCCCCCTTATACCTCAACACTCTCATAAAAGCCGCCCTCCTCTATTCATCCTTATGTTTTTTCCACCCATCTACCATGCACTCCTCTCCAGGACGTTACCTTTTAATTTCCTGAGGTTTCCTAATTGACACTTCATGCAGAGCTCTCCCCTTCCTTCCATCCTCTTTTCCATTTCTTTTTTATTCTTACATTCACCCCTATTTATTTGGATAAACCCTAGGGTGATGGTGGATCCAATTTTCGGTTCCTCCTTTCATTTCTAGGGTTTTCACAGGGTCTCTCGGATTAAATTCATGTATGTTTTTCTACCCACCTCCATAGGTGAATCATATCAAAAAATTTATATTTTACCACCTCCATTTGAGGTTGGTTGTTTATTTCCACATTTTTGGCCCAATTTTAGTTGGGCATTTTATAATTATTGGTTTTCTTATATTTTTCTAGAGTACATTGGACCATATTGAGGTATATTTAACCTTCCACTATCAAAGGGGACATACATGTGTTTTCATAGGTAGTAATATTAATATATAAGTTCCGCATTTGAATATATTCATTCTTAGTAGTATCTATATCTATATATTTGGGACATGTGTGATTGTATATATATGTTTTTTAATAATTCATACATGTGTATCTGTAAAGGGGTTTATGAAAGTGTAGGAAAATATAAGGACCCCATGTACATATTCATTGCCAAGAGAATAAGTACAGTGGTTCTTAGTGTCCTTATATATATAAATGAAGGTCAATATATGTGTAAATAGAAAATTTAAGGTTCAAGTGGCCATTTTCAAAAAGTAGCATGTATTGAGGTGGGTTCCCTATACCCACACCATTAATAGAATTCCTAATTAATTTAGATTTTAAAAAGTGTAATTTTAATATTATATAGATAATATATGTTTTGGAAAATGTATTTTATTCTTGGTTTTGGAAATTCCCATGTTTTTTATTCTTTCCTATATGTTTTGACATGTATATTCTTCATTTAAATATTTTTCAATCTTATTTAAAAACCTTATATATTTTAGATACTCAAAACTGGTTATTAATTTTTTTTTCATGTGCAAATTTTGGTGTTAAAGGATGTTTTTGTATGAAAAAAGATGGAAATTTACTATACCCACATGAAATGGTTTGTAATGGTTTTCTAACATGAGTAGTCATGACAATAAAGGGGTTATGTTACTTGTGAAAAAAATTTGAGCACCAGGGAACCTAGGGTGCCATAGTGGGTTATAGTTGTCTAGTCTGCCGGCTATGTTCATAGTGAAATGACTTAGGATCCCCAAAATTTTTATGCTACAACACCAAATAAATGAATTATGATGAATTAGGTACCGCTTGAGATTTGACTATGATCCCTATAATAGTCCGTGCATAAGAAAATTTTATATAGATTGATCACCAATGTAAGAGGATCCCAGGACTAATTAATAAATAATATTAGATATTCCCCATGGTGATTTCTCTCTTTTAAATTTATTTTTATTAGCACTATCTTAAAATTATAATCTGTATAACCTCACATGTTTTACTATTTTATTATCAAATTACATTGTTATTTTTTTCCATATCAATAAATTGATTTAGCATTTTTTGTTTTTTATAATGATATATATGAGATGTTTTCCTTACATTGGAATCTATTTTAAAAATCTAATGTATGTTAATTTTATATAAAAAATTAATGTTTGTTTAATTGTTTTCATAAAATTAAATGAAAACCAATTTTTTATTTTTCTAGTTCTCAAACAATAATTAATCGTTTTTTGTTTAAAACCTAAGGCATAAGATATAATTTATTGAGGCCTACATAAAAAGTTTCTATATTATTTCATATAGCTATATCAGTGGTTTTGTTTTATGTTGTGGCTTTCAGCTCAATCTCATTCTCTATGAAGCGATGTTGTTTTAGGGTTTGATGGTGACCTATGACGTCACACATAGGTATGCATGGTGTTTTTTCACATTTTACAACCAATGTATTCTTTTATTTTATTCTTGATAGTTTATTATATATTTTTAATCAGTTAAAATCCTTCCCAATGGAGTATTCTTAAATCCTGACCATAGTTTCAAGCCCGGGAGGATTGGGAATTCCACTCAGGTCTTTTCGTAGGCCGACTCGAGTTATTGAATCAGGGTTGACCCAAGTTGGATAATGTCACACCATGGGGTAAACTATTTTCATGGGGTGAATGGTCTCCCCTGTGAACCCACCAAACCATGATAATTCCATGGGTGGAAATATTTCATTTGGTTAATAGTGTAAAGATTACAATTATTATTTTGTTGTCCCTACCAATCCACCTAAGGAATCCTTCAACACTTAAAACATGTCCAAAAGAAATTTTAAGGATGTGCAACCTGTAAAAATCCTCATAAATGTCCCAATTCTCAAATTGTACCCCTAACTGAACTAAAAATCTAAATTTATACTAAATTTGACATCTCGATAAAGAAAGGGTCTTTACTACCTCCCCACAAAGGCACTTCTCATCCTTGAGAATCCATGGTGGTCTCTTAATAACTAATCACTACCTACCGTGGTCACCAGTAATACAATAACTCACCAAATCTAAACTATAACACTTTAAGATTTTAATAGAATATTTTTTTATTTGATAACATATGAAACATGAAGCACCAATCTTAAAAAACACAAAAAGTCATATTTCATTAAATTTAATAACTTTGATGGATTGTGGATAACATAACCCCAAGAATAAATGTAATGTAATATAGTATAAAATTAAAACCTAACCATTAAATTTGAGATTAAGAATGTACTATCTAAATTTTGATAATAATTGTTATCAATTGATGAGAAATAAAATAAAAATCATTTGAATTGTTTTCTGAAATACAGTATTTTTTAAGACAGTTTTGTCATGATTTTGACACAAAATTAAAATTTATTTTTCAATACTTTATAAAATAAATATTTTAAATTAATATTAATATTTGAAATAATCTTTTCATAATTATATTAGATTCATTTTTTTAAATGTTTCAAATTTTTATGAATAGTGAAAATAGTAAATTTGGTTTAAAACCACATTTTTATTTAAATTGTTTACAATGTTATATTATATTTAAATTTGTTTTAAAGTAAAATTTTCTTAATTATATTAAAATTTTACTAATTTACTTTAGTTGAATTATTTTTTATAATATATTTTGATGTGAAAACATTTTATCATTATTATAATTTTATATTCAGAACCCCTCTTATCGTTGAATCAGAGGTAATAATTTTAAATTGAATTCAAACAATTTTATGAATTTAATTTGGAAACATTTATTAAATATTTGAAATCACCAAGATTTGTAATATCTAATAATTTATAATTCATTTTTGATCAAAATAAATCATTGAAAATGTAAAAAAGTAATTACCATGGTTAAGGTAAAAATTGATTTTCTAATGGGTTGAAGTAATAAGGAAAGGTTTAAAATGACCTATCCATTTTTTCAAAACCAATATAATTTAAATATTTCGACCATATATATTATAATATTTAATAATTTTTCATTTTGGAATATTTTGGCATGATAAAAATGTGGGGGTAGTTGATTATTTAAAAAAAATTCAATGTGTATTATCTCCCCAATTTATAAAAGGCCCCTAATATCAAAACCACCTTACACATTCAATTACATTTCAAAATTCAAATAACTTAAAAATTGATTTAATTACTCCCCAATAAACATTATAGATCCATTTTTTCTATAATAATGTCATTCTATGAATTATTTTGGTGAAAACCTAATGAATTTATCTGAAAAAGTTGTAACATTATAAAAAGACTGTTTTTAATTTGTATCTTATTCCACCACCTTCCAATATTATTATACAATACTTATATAATAAAATAAATATAATGCATATAATAATATGTTATTATGTTAAGGTAATGACCTATATCCATCCCCTCTTTCATATTACTTTCCATTCTGCTTAAATTACAATAACATTGCTTGTGTGTACAGTGTAATACCCCCTCATGAGGTGATGTGATTATTTTTTCAAATACCCAATTCATGGAATTCCATAAAGATAAATTTAATTAATATATGTGATATATATGAAAGTATATTGATTCCAGAAAACTAATATAACACCTAATTATTTACCCTTTCACCAGTCAAGGAAATGAAAACATCACCCGTTCTTACGAATGGCCTATCATCTTCATTCATCGATATTATACAATATCCATGTTCAAATTTCAATATTCACAACAAAATATTATATAATTAAAAATGGAATTTATGACATTAATTTCACTCTATAGATTACAGATATATATTCTATACACAAGAAAAACATGTGATATTATAAATATTAATGTGGATTTGGTATAAATTAATAACATGATTAAAACCATTAGTCAAGAGGTTTTTTCATGTACATCCGAAAGGAAGTGTGAGATAAGGTAATTCACATAAATTTACTTTCATTGAGGAATATTGTAATTTTATGCAAAAATTTAATTGTATATGGAATCCATACTAACCAAATAATATTTTATATGATGATTAATTCATAATTCATGGGTTTTAAGATTCAATTTTAATTATTATATCCTAGTGAAATTAACATAAAATTTACTGAGTGGTAAATAATTTCATAACTCTATTTTTTTAATTGGGTTATATTACATCTTCATTGTCCATGAAATTCTAAGATTATATATGTAAATAATTATGACTATATTATTTTTCATTTCAAAATGTTTTATGTGGAATTAAATTTGATACACATAATTTATTCATTGATAAATTCTCTATTTAATGTTATAGTCTTTATAAGGGATTACTTCAAAATCTCATTTTAATCTTGATTTCTTGTAAATGAATTTAAATTGATGAAAATTATTTGATAATATCTTAAAACGTCAATTAATTTTCTTATAGACTTTTTATTTATGAGGATTTCTTTTAATATTAACAGTTTTCAAGTATATGGTACTTAAAACTAAAAGAAAAAAATGTTTTTAATAAAATCTGAATTCATTTCACACTGTGATCAAAAATCCATTTTCATCAAAATACATTTTTTAAAAAAAATCATATTTTTTAACATTTTAAATATTATTTAATAATTGTTTAGCAATTTTGACTTTTTAAAAAATGTTTTGAATGGAATCTTCATGCCATTTTCAAAAAAAAAGACTCATTTTGATTTTATCAAAAAAGTGAAAGGAATATTTGTTTTCAAAATGTATAGAATGAAAAAAAATTCCATCGATGAGGATGAATAAATTTTTTGAATATTATTTTATAATATTCATTGTCTATTTGAAAACCATTGTGAACAATTATTTTTAAATGTTGATTTTCAAGATGAAAATGAAATTTTCATCAAGAATGTTTTTAATTATCTTTTTATGTAATTAATCTTCATCAATGAAAAAAACCCTTTATTTTACTTATACTCAACACTCAATACATTGTATAAATACCATCTTTATTCATTATAAGTATTGTTTATGATCAATCTAACAAAGTAAATTATTGAAATTATATTTCTTAATTCATTTTTTAGTCATTAACTATCTCTTGAAATATTCACTATCCTTGGATCACTTGAGAATAGTTTCCCGCTAAATATTCATTTTATTTATCATGAAAATTTGTATTTTTTAAATAATATATCATTTCTACGTAAGATTTCCTATATTTATAGTTAATTAATTATCTAGGGGAATATTACGAAATATGAATACTTTACTCAATACGATTATTTGATGACAAGGTACCTTGTTCATGATTTCAATTTTTTAGTTGATATATATGGAATGATTTTGAAATGACGTTAAGGGTGGAAAAAATAATTATATAGGGATTAAATAAACTAGTAGTCTCCTGAAGCGAATCACTATCCTTTCATTAAATGGGTTTTTACCAATAATTTTAAACTATCTTGTAAAGGTCTAGATAGTAGAGTTATCAAGATGTCTTGTAGGATTGAAACATGTATGAAGATGATCAGATACAATAGTCGGTGAATTTTATGTTTAAAAACATTCTTTTTTAACCTTAAGGAAATCATTTCTTAACAAAGATAAACAAATTGGATTCATTAAATCCTCTTTTGTAAGGTTAATAAAAATTACCACCTGTTTGATAAAAATGCATAATGAAATTAGTACAGAAGTATACTTAATTAAGATTCTACCTTAAAGCATATAGAATATAAAATCAGAGTTACACAAAAAATTATAAGAAACTCTTTCTTATTATAACAAATTATAGTGGAAATTTAATGTACAAATAAAATTTTACAAATATTTTAACTCAAATAGTTGGGTGTCCAAACCCCATTGATAAAGTTCTCTTGATTTATAAATTCAATCAATTTTGTCTTACCCGCACTAGGGTAAGCCCTCAATATGAAGATCAGTGTATGTCTTTATATCCCCCTAAGCCATAGTTCAACAAGGTAATTAGCAGTTCTATCTTCCTAGACTCAGAATCCCTCGATTAAGCTGCTAATCAATACCATTTTATTCCATTAAATTGGAATCCCTAGATGATATAAATCAATAATAAATGTCACAAAAAGAAAAACCAAGTTTAATGAAGATTTTAAGTATATTGAACATTAATTTCATAACTTGATCACTTCAAGTATTTTGTACAAAACAATTTTGGTAGATCTCGGGCCAAGTATATATCCTCCCAAAATGTTTCAGCATCGAACTCCTTCAAATTAATGGGTATTTATAGGTGAGATCTCAAATGGTCTAAATTTCCTCCAACAATCATATTTTTCTGAAAACTCGAAGGGAACTATAAAATTATCACTTATAATTATCATATAATAACTATTTAGAATACATCATTTAATATAAAAAATATCATGAGAAACATTAAGTAAATATGAATTTGATTGTGTGAAACAATAAATTAAGTAAATATAGTAACTTTAAGAATGTTATAAAATCAAATTCTTAAACAAAAGATAATCACATAAGGAACTATGAGAATAAATATGAAAATTATTGAGAGACATAATTGAGAAACAAGATAAATATGAATCTCAAATCTATGAAAATTGAAATTGAGAAAGTGGGAATCATATTCTCAAATTTATGAGATTTGGAATTGAGAAAGTGAGAATCAGATTCACAATTATGGATGATTTGGGGTTAAGAAAATGAATTTGATTCTCTTTTTTGTGTGATTCAGATTTGAGAAATAGGATGAATCGGAATTGAAATTTTAGGTGCATTATAATTGTGAAAGTGAAAGTTTTCATGTTTTAGTAGGGATATCATTTGTTCTAGTAGATATTATATGTTAAGAAAATAAATTAGACTTAGCTATAAAATGGTTAAAGAACAATGAATATAAATTTTCTTATAGATTGAAAGTATTATTAATGAAATGTGTTTATGATTTACAAGACATAATGTAATGAAAAATCCCATATGGAAGATTTCGAATCAATAATATCACCATTTTTTGGTAAGAAAAAAAATAGATTTTTGAATATAATATTAAGATCAGAAGCTTCATTTTTGAACTTAAAAGAAAACTTATCTCCCCATTAGTGTATGACTAATGATTAATACATATAACTCCCCATTAGGTAATGATTTCCCTAAGGATTTTATTTTTATCAATAACTATTTGACTTTATTTTTTAATTAAATATCTCCATATTACATAACTATTCTCATTTAATAATTCTACCCCTTATATTAATATTTTTTTATAACAGTATCCCCCTTTGTTAATTTCAAAAATGGATGGAGTGGAATATACTAAACCTAAAAAGTTATGGAAAAATAATAAACAAAGGATATACATTTATTATCATTTGAAATAGTTATTTACAATGAAAGTTCATATTATAAATAAACAAATCATTCTTTTATATTAAGGCCCTGACCATAGATGTCAACTTCATGAGATCCTTGTGATCATCTTCAAAACATTTCAAGGAGAACTTCCTGATCATGACACTTATATACATTGTTCTAAATCTTTTCTTCATAGAGTATAATCTTACCCTCCTGAGAATTAATATTTTCTTCCTGTTAATAAAAATTCTCAACCACATAGTCTTTGTAATACATGAATCTTTTAACCTAATCTATTAGATAACATAGTTTCCCATACAAAAACCTATCTTCTATCATCTGAATAGCTTGTTCATACTTTATTATTTCTGTGAAACTGTTTGAAATATTTTTGATTTTTTACTTATAATTTTTTTAAGGAATCCTTTACTGACTCAAACATATCATCGAATAAATTATGATCAATTTTATTCTAATTTGACAACCTTTTCATATCTCTGCTATAATTCCTATGAGAATGATAATTTTTTCACAACGATTTTGAAAAGAGATTCATGTTTAATCTTATTTTCCATGAAAAAAGGGGTGTTGAGTGTCATTTCTATTTTATATATTGTTTAATAAGAAAGCACCTTGACTTAATTATTAGGAAATAATGAATGGATTTCACTAACTTCTTCAAGGATTGAACAAAAAAATATTCACAGATATAGGCGAGAGATATTTCTAATTCTAATATTTCTTGCTTAGATATGACAACATCTACTTTCTTTCATTTTTTTCACTATGACTGATTTCTATAACCTTTGATTTAATTTCCTTTCATCAGAAACATGAATAATCATGTCAGCATAATCTTCCCCTTCTCTACCAACATTTCTATCAACACATTCTTTATCATTATCTCCCCATCATCTTAATCACCATCAAATGGAATTTTATGGACTTAGCTATCAACAACATCTTATTATTGAAATGATGGAGTTTTATGAGATAAAATTTATATTAAATCATGTTTTGATGAGGCGTTCGGAGAGGTTCTTATGGATAAATATTCAGATTGACTCTACCTTTAAGATTATTTATTTTCTTGTATTTCATATTCACTTTATTTTTTTCAGACTCTTCATATCCTAGTTGAGGTTCATATTCAGAAATTGGAAATGAGGCTAAAACAAATTCATTTTATTTTTTTGTAGGGTAAGCCTCTATGACCACATGTTTTGATTATTGTGTATTTTCCAATACATTCAAAAAGGACTCCAGAACTTAATGTTTTTGAAGTTTTTTCTGTATCTTTCAACAAAGAGTGAATCATATGTACCTCAAGTTGAATATTCGTAATCTTTGTGTCCATTTCAAGTTTCTAAAGTTATATTACTACTTGAATTTTCAAAGCTTTAGATTCTACAAGATCTATCCCAAACACTGCTTATCATTATTTCTACAGCTCCTTTTCTTGTATCTATTTTTCTTTAACATCATCTGGGTAGGAATTTTGATTCTTCATCTTTGGTAGTTTAGAATATTGAGTTGTCTTATATGGTTCTGAGACTTGATACATTATTTTCATCATCTTCTCTAACTATTTCTTGGATCTTTCTCAAACTTCAAATAATTTTTTAGATAAATCAACAAACTTATTTTTCTTATCCCTAAAAGAAAATATCATTCTTTTTATAATGTAATTACTAAAAAGAAAAATATTTACCTTTTTTCCTCAACTTTATAGGGATATTTCTATAGGGATGAAATATTACTATGACCATAGAAAAGGTTTTTGAAAACATAAGAATATGAGGTGTGATCGATCTATCCATTATATTACATATTTAGAGAAATGTGTACTTAAAAAGGATAATATTCCAAAGATTAACAAGAAAAAACATCATGAAGTTGTGTGTTATTTTGAGGGTATCTTTATCTCATTCTCATCATATTAATATACCTTGTATCCATAATGCCACAATTTTATAGTGAGCTGAATTGTTGGAAATATTGGTCTTCTTTACATCTTCAATACCTAAGCTATAAATAAACTTAACACCGTCAAAATTTCTTTCTAAATTTGGTAGTTTATGAGACAGATAATAAGCTTCAGCACTATACAGTATCTCACGTATATCTGTAGATTTCTTTCAATACATAAAATAATTTTTTCCATAACTATTAAACTGAAATGTATCCTTTCCACCTTCATTCAAGAATTCAACTAGATCATATAATTTAATAAACAAGTCCACATATATTAAATCATGTTTTCCCTTGTTTTTGTAAATGAAAACATTTTACTAGCCTTGGAAATTTATTATAATCCTTATTATATAATAATAATTAAGGTAGTAATTATGATCCACTTATATTTATCTCCAAATGAACCTATACATGATTGATTTTGCAGGCAATGATGTCCAAGAAGATATCGACAGAGACATCTGAAACCTAAGAAATGGATCTGGAAATCGGAACAGAGACTTTGAAGGGAAGAAAAATCTCGAGCATTAAAATATGGAATTTGATGTGGGACATGGTGGGTTACCTCCTTTATATAGGTGTTGATATAACTCCAAAACTTCCAACTATTAATAAAATGGTTGAAAATGAAACGATCTGGTCGGATAGTTGAGATTAAGATGAAGAAGGTTTATAGGTTCTTCTCCTTTGATGTTTTAAGTAAATAAATCAGATATATGGAAAATTCAATACGATGAAACTTTTCATCAAAAACGATTCAAATACGAACATAAAGAATTTAAATTAACATATAATAGGTCATAAGATTTGACTTTTGGTTTTCACATATGATTTTGTATTATTCAATGAAATTCTTTTTTAAAAATTTGGATTCTGAAAAATTTTATTAGAGTCAAAAATCGCATTCTAGGATCCAACAACACAAGTTAGGTTTTGGAAAAAATTAATGAAATCAAGTGTACTCCACCAATTAATGGAGAAACTTAATGTTAAGAGATAGTTCAAACAAAAATATCATATAAATGATTACCTAGAAATTATCATTCCCAAACTTTTATTAATGTTCTGAAATCTATTAGAAGGAAATGATTTAAAAAAAATATCATGTTATTCTTGAAATATGATTAATTGTTAAATAATATATCCTCTAAGTGTGTAATCCCTAGTAAATTGATGAATAATATCTATGCATTTTTTCATGAGAGTGATGTTAATGGTTATTTCATTGAAAAATAGAACTATTGTTTTCACTTACTATCTGAGTATTAGTCAAACTCATGCCATAATTAGTGAGTAGGTCTTTCACTCTCAACACATGATCACAATGACTTGTAGCTACCATATATTTAGCATCAGTAGAGGAGATTTCTAAAGAATTTTATTTATTAGTTTACCAAAAAACAAAAAAATCTCAACAGAATTGATAGGTTCTAGATACAATTATTCTATCCATTCTACAACAACCAAATTCGAAATCTGAAAATAATTTTAAAAAAATCATTTCTAGAAGAATAAAAATTTATAATTCCATAGATCCATTTAAATAGAAGAAAATTAATTTCACTTATTATAAATGGTATTATTTTTTATTATATTTTTATCTTGTACATAATAATAATAAAAATATTATATTTGGATGACTGACTATCATGAATATTAAACTTCTTATGATACATCTAAAACATATTTGATGTACTGGTTTTACAGCTTCATCAATATAATGGAAATTTGAGGTATAGATTGAATAACTTATACTTTTCTTGATTTCATAACCATAATTTTTAATAAAGATATTTAATATACTTAAGTAGAGATATATTGGTTCTTTATAGTTTTTGAGAAATTTGAAAACCTATGAAAAATGTTAACTCACCCATCATACTCATTTCAAACTCAGATTTCACAATACTTACAAATGAATTAGTTAAGGTTTATTGAGTTGATCAAAATATAATTTCATAAACATAAATTTGAACAACCAAAACATTTTTGTTTTATTTCATTGTAAAAAGAGTTGGATCGGTAGTTCCCTTAACATAATTTTTTTGTAACCAAAATCATATAAATCTATCCTACCAGGAACTATGGGGCTTTATAAGGCCATATAAATCATTGGTATGTTACAAAACATTTTCAGGATGTTTTGTGTCTTTAATAATACGAGAAAGTTCAACATAGACTTCCAATGGAACATTTCTATTATAGAAAGCACACTTAACATCAATTTGAAGAAGTTTGATGTTAAAGAATATGGTAATTTCTTGTAGAAAATGAATATATTCATTTCATTATACTGATGCATAGGTTTCATTATAGTCTATTCCAGCATGTTGATTATATCCTTCATAAACTAATCGTGGTTTTTTTCTTACAAAGATTCCATTGTCATCAAATTTATTTCTAAATACCCATTTTAAACAAATTTCAGAGGTTTCATTAGGTCATTCATCCATGGTCTAGACATTGTTCCTTTCAAATTTATTTTTCTTATCATGCATATATTTAATCCAATAATCATCACTTAAATCCTCATCAAGACTTTTTTGTTAAAATTTACAAAGAAATTATAGGTGACCAACATCATTTTTTAGAGAAATTTTAGTCATTACATGTTTATTTACGTCATGAAGGTTTCTACCACTCGTATGATTCCTTAGAAACAACTCAATTATCTCTTATAACACTTTTTCAACAACATCAAGTAAAAAGTATTCTATAGTGAATAATTTATAAAAATTTTCTTACGTATTATCCTTATTAGAAGATTCTTGTATGAAATATTGAATAAAAATTTTGGAATACATAGTAGAAGATATTGGTTGAGGTATTTTAAAAACAAAATGATTAGTATCATCAAATTTAACATGTAATTTTTCTTCAATAGTACAAGAATTTTTGTTGAAAACACTATAAGCCTTAGATATAGTGGAATATCATAAAAAATACCTTCATCAAATTTTGGTGCAAATTTGTGTAAGTTATATTTTTTAACAAAAATTAGTACTTTTCTTCCAAATACATTGAATTACGAGGCATTGGTTTTTCAGTATGTCCAAAACTCATACGGTTTTTTATTAATAAATGGCCTGATTAAAAGTCAACTTATAGTATAAAAATCTATACTAACATATTTATCCCAAATAAAGTTTAGAAAATGAGTATTCACTCAACACGGTTCTTTTTATCTTCTGAAAAATATGGTTTCTTCTTTCAGCAACACCATTTTTCTAAGGAGTTCATGAATCTGAGAAGTTATGGGTAATGCCTTTCTTACATATTTTTTTTTTCAAAATATGAATTTTGAAATTCTCCACCATGAACACTTTAAATAGAAATCAATCGAATATTTTTACCATTTTTACCTTTTTTTTTGTAAAGTCATTTGAAATAATAAAAGGATTCATATTTCATTTCTAGAAAATAGACCCATATAAATCAAGTGTAATCATAAACTAAAACAAATAAAAAGTATTTTCCTCCAATATATATAGTTTGTGTAGGACCACGAGAATCCATGTGCACTGGCTGTAATGCATTGTTTGTTGAGACTTCAATAATAGATTTAAAGATTTACTAATTCTCTTTTCATATTAACAAGGTTCACTGACTTTTTAATAATCAGATCTATGATCTAGTAGATCATTAACAAGTCCATTCATTGATAGTTTACACAAGTTCAAAATATTTTATTGTCCTAGAATTCTTTTCCATAACCATGATTTGTCATCCAGTGTACTATGGAAAGGTAATCCAAAGATCCTAAGGTATTCTATGTTATATTTTTAAATATTCTCATGCTAATGGGAAGAAACAAGGAATTTAGCGTTGGAATTATGTACTAATAATTTATCATTCCTAAAATTAACCCAGTAACAATCATCACATAATTGAATTATATTCATCAGTTTTTTCTTCATACCCTTAACAAATAAAACATTTTAAATTTATGATTTTCAAATAAGAACAATGTTACCCATACCAACAATCAATCCTTGAGCATTATCTACAAAAGTAACTCTTCCACATTCCATCTTAGAGATATTTTCAATGATGTTTTTTTACTAGTCAAGTACCGAGAACTTCCATTATCCTTGTACCATGTATTGTTGTTGGTACTTCCTTCATTTTCCTAGAAATAAAAAATCAGATTTTCAGAATCTATAATTTCTTTTATTTAGAAATATAAGAATGTAAAATCATAAGAATCTAAATTTTCATAGAAAAATGAGATTTATGAAATCCTATGGATAGATTTTATTTAAAGAACATTTTTTCTCTATGTTTCCACCAATATGACACTTAGAAAATAATTGGTCATTTTTTTGAACAAAATAATTTTAACTAAAAATAGGTTTTGAGTGAGTAAAACCTGTTCCCAAACTATTCCTTAGAAGAAGAATCTGTGAATACATATTATCAAAATTATCCTTACCACAAGTAAAGTTTTATAAAAGTTTCCGTAAATAAAATATTTCATATTTAATTATAATGAAGAAATTTTTATACTCATATTCATTGAATTTTTAATTGAATTTAGTTTCAAAAATAATTCATAAAAATAACAATGTCAAAATACATAGAATTTTTATCCTTTTGAGAATTAACATCCTCTAGGTTTCTAGAAATATAAATAATTTCTAAAGATTTTGCATCAAGATATTTTGAAATATTTGATAATTCTTTCATTAAAACAATGATTCTATAATTTACTTTATCATGTTTCTTATTGATAATAGTATTTTCATTTTCTAGTAACATTGAAATCCTTGACACTTATTCAAAATAATTTAAATAATTATCTTCTAATTTGGATGATTCTTTAACCAAGGATTAATAATTTTCTTTATAGAGATAATTTGTACTTAATGATATGGTAATTAAAGATTCAGTAGTGAACCATAGTCAATAAGCATTTATTCTCAGTAGGTATTGTGGAAATAAGAAAAATATTCTATTATCCCAAATATTCAAATTCTGAGGATTCATTAAATGAGTCTCTACCACTTTCACTCCAAGAATCATTTTCCTTCAAGACTTTATTTTATTTTGGATTTTAATATCTTTTCTGATTTCTCTAATAATGATTATTTGTCCTATCTTTTGATTTAATCCTAGGACAATCAGGTCTGTAATGTACATGTTTCTTACATTAATAGCATGTGACAACTGAATCATTCTTATCTTTATTATCCTTTTTCTTTTATATTTATTGTAAATCCATCTTTGTAATAATTTTATTCATCATTTGAGGTTTATTAGCTAACTCATTTTTCGAGTGAACTGTATCAGTTGAATATTATTGAGCAAAAACTTTGTTTTTTTATATTAAATAATTTCTCGGGTATTTTGCCTTTCCACCCATTTAGAGTTGTAGAAAAATAAACACCTCCATCCTAATAATTTACACTTTCACCATCTCTCTTTAATCTATTCCCATGTTGTAAGAGGGATCAAAATAATTCACCAAGAGTAATATTCGTGACATTCCATGATTCATCAGTAGATGTTTCCTATAAATTACATTCATTAGGCATATTGTCTACTATCTTAAATTTCAAAAAATTATCATCTATGCCTTTTTCTCTCATTTATGGTCGACTATTTACAATAGTGATAAATATTTGTTACACTTTAACTATAGGTTCTCAATAGGGAAAAACATGATAATATTCTCTAAGCATAGATATTCGAATCACAATGACCTAAAATTTCCAAAATGTGTAATCTCTAGTTTCTTCCATATGATTTTAGCTACTCCACAACATGAAATTTTGATATATATATTCCATGTCAAAAAGAAATGAAATGTATTTTTTACCATACAGTTCAATTGATATTATATCTTCTCTTCTCTAGAAAAAGTAGTAACTTCCTTTTCAAGTATTTTGTAAACTACAATAAGAATTACAAAATTGTCAACACTAGTATTAATATAAAAAATCATCATTCTATCTCTCCAGTATTCACAATCCGTCCCACTAAAGATAGGTTGTCCTGTAAGGTTCAGATTATCTATGAATATAACATTTATTACAGACATTTTTGAATGATTTATAATTTATTTTTCGACAAAAAAATTTAGTTTAGCAAATATTTATAAACATTTTGTTTATAAAAGAAATTATAAAAAACTTGCAGAAGTAACGAAAGAGTAAGTAAAATGAGAAATAAAATTTGACATTGATACTAAGTGTAGGTGTAAATATCTTTAAGACCTTCTCTGATACCAATTTTATGATCAAAGTATGTATAAAGATGCTCAAATATAAGAGGGGTTGAATTGTAAGTTTTAAAAAAATCATTTTTATCATTATGGAACTATTTTTTGAACAAATTTAACAAAATAGGATTAACTAAAGTATCTTTTGTAAGGTTTATTAAAATTACCTTATGATGGAAAATAATTCATAATGAAATATATACACATTCATACTTAAACAAGATTTTACCTTAAAATGTATAGAATCATAAATAAATGTAATAACAAAAATAATGTATAAGAAACACTTTCTTATTGTAAAAAATTGTAGTGGAAATTTAAAGTACTTATAAAAGAGTAAATATAATTTTTACCCAAAGAGTAGGGTATCGAAACCCACTGGATACATGTCCCTTGATTTATATGTTCAAGAAATTCTTTCTTACCCACATGAGGTTAATCCCTCAATATGAAGAACAGTGTCTATATTTCTGCCCCCAAAAGCCCTTGATTTGTAAGGTGATCAACACCTTTGTTATCCTAGCCTCATAATAGCTCGATTATGCCAGGAATCAAAACAACATTGTTCCTTCGTCTAGAAATCACATGATTGAATAAAAAAGTCAATCAGTGTTGTAAAAATAATAACAATGTGTATTGAATTTTTCAAGTGTTTTAACCACATTGTTCAAAGATTTATCACTTCAAGGCTTTCTTACAATATATTTTGGGAGAGATCTCACACACTATCAGTTATCCAAAAATTTTGAAGTATCAAACTCTTTCAAATGACTTGTTATTTATAAGTGGGATTTCCAATGGTTGAATTTTCTTCAAATGGTCATATTTTTCCTAAAAACAATGAAGGACCTATACAACTACCACTTAAAATGGTCATATAATAAGTGATTAGATAAAATCCATTAGTATAATAAATATCATGGGAAACATTATGTATATATTAATCTCATTGTGTGAAACATTACCCTAAGGAAATATAGTAACTTTAAAAATGATATAAAATAGGATTAAAAAATAAAATATAATCAGATAATGATCTATGAGAATCAGATATAAAAATAATTTCAAAAAAGAATTGAGAAACATGGTAAATCAGAATTGCAAATATGTGTGAATCAGAATAGAGAATGTTTGAATCAGATTCCCAAATTTGTGAGATTCAGAATTGAGAATGTGAAAAACGGATTCATAATTCCTGGATGATTCAAAATTGATTATTTGAATAATTTTCAGTTTTTATTGAGATGTGGATTTCAGAAACATGATGAATCATATTTAAAATTTTATGTGAATTGTTATTGAGAAAGTGAAGGATTATGACTTTTAGTTGGGATCCTATTTGTTTTGGTAGCTATTTTGTCTTAAGAAAAAAATATAAGACGTAGATATTAAATTGATAAAGATCAAGCATATGAATATCATTATATATAAAAATTATTCTTAAAGAAATGTGTTTCTTATTTTAAAAACATAATAGAACAAGAAAATTCAAAATAAATATTTTTTACTCAAGATGCATCAGATCATGATATCTAATAAATAGGCATTTTCATCATTAGGAATTTAGTTGTTATTATCCATGATATTTTCACAATGATATTATATTCTGATGAATTTTTATTTCATTTATAGATTAAATGGAATTTTATTTTATTTATTTACCTTTCCATATTTATTATACCTTAACAATTCCTAATTTAAATGTTATTTAAATATAATATATCTTTACTTATTTAACTTTCCGTATTTTATATTCCTTATTTATTCAGGATAGTTATGTTTTATAAATTAAATATCTGTTCCGTTATTTACCTTTCTGTATTTATTATTCCTAATCTATTAATGATATTGAAGTTATTTAAATGGGTTTTTTTAGTTATTTACCTTTTCATATTGATTATTCATAATCAATTCATGATAGTCAAGTAATTCTAATGGTATGGGTATTCAGTTATTTAACTTTTCATATTCATTATTCCTTATTGGATCATGACATTCATGTTATTTATTAAATGGAATTTATGTTCAGATATTTACAATTTTAAATTGATTATTCCATATTGATTATTCGTTATATACTCATAAAATATTATTCTTCACATAACTTCTACTGGGCATTTGAGGTCAAACTTATTTTGTTTCATTTCCTATATATCAAAGAATTATAGTATGAATAATATGAAATGATATTGTAGAGGAAATAATAATATTATAAAAAAATCATGGTCTAATTTGTGGGTTCAAATGTAATATCAGAATAATGTATGTATATAGTTTACCAATACTTCTAAACTATTCAACCATTTAAGATGTGATTACTTTTATCTTATGCCAATGTAATAAAGAATACACTAGATATAGCATACTATGGAATGGGTTAATATAGTTGGTATTATAGGAATCTTAGTATATACCTTGGAATATATATTTAGGAAAACATAAATCTTTGAAAATTACCATATGGAAGACTTTGAGGATAAATATAGAAAACATCCTAATGTTTTGGTTAGGTATAGATCATCTGATTTTTCCTAGAAATACATCCTGGTATGGATACTCCAAGTGGAAAAGTTTCTAAAATAGATGTACATAGGGGTAACTAGTCTAAAAAAAATATATTCTTCTTGAATTAATCATTACCTAGTATATGAAAATATGCCTTATTACGCATTTCGTTCAACACTCTAGGTGGTATACTTTAGATAATTCACATTTTTATGAATTATTTGAAAATATTATGACAGTGTCTATGCTGAGATAAATATATGGTACCAAATATTGAAAAAAAATGTGTCCCAATGGAATAGGAATATTTTTTATGTCTGGAAATAAAGAGCATAATGTAGTTATTTATTAAGGAAAAATTAATATTATGAAGGGAGAAAAAAATTCATTCTAGGGATACATTTATAGTTCATTGATTAAAATGTGGGGAACCTTGCCATTATTCGAGTAAATTCCCTTTTTTATAGGACAACACCTAGACAAAGGATGGACCGATGTTGAATGAAAAGTTTTGAAGTATTTATGTATTTGGATTCAAAAAAATAAAATGTAGAAATATTTTTACCAATAGTATTTTGGTTATAAGAATCATGAAACATCGTAAGATTTTTTTAAATATTGGAATAATATATTTTTGGATTTATAAAAAAATTTTGGATAACTTATTGGGTTTTTCGGTATAAGATAGATCATAAGATCAATGTCTTAAACACCCATTTATAGGTTTTATGTTATAGGAGACTACCTTGTCGATATTTTGGGAAACATTTATGGAAATATTATCCATTGGATTAATAGATGTATTATTGAAAAAGATTTTTAAAGATGAATGCCCTTGTTATTTTGGTTATAAGTTTAAAGGTATTGGTAAATAATATGATTTATATTATATTTTATGTTGAGTTTATTATAGGTTATTATATTTTGGTAATGTTATTTCTATTATATAAATATGGTTTTAAAAATGGATAGCCCATATGTTGAGTATCAACCTTTAGCATTTAGAAAGGCCACGGGGCTTGAACCCACAATTGAAAGATGATAAGGGTTTATCACCTAACATTTAATTATGTGATTTTATGGTTAATATGTTATTTTATAGATAAATTATTTGATTAATAAAGATTAATGATGAACCAATTGTGTAATTGATGAGGTTTTAAGATTAATAACATATAAAAATAATACTGGTTTTGGAAAATAAATAGATATAAATTGAAAAACTTGACACTATTTTATGAATATTATCTTCTCTAAACATATAATTGTAGGTATTCGGCTTTAAAAAATAAATATCCATTTCTTCAATTAAGAGATGAATTGAAAATTTATTAATGCAAAACCAAAAATGAAATTATTATTACAAAATAGAAATATATCAAGTTTATTTCATTATATTCATAGATAGAAAAATAATATCTTAACATTAGGAAATGGATCTGGAAACAAAAATGTCCACCTATTACCAACATATACAGTTAATCAATTTGTATTTTAAATCACAATAGATTTATGCTTTTTGGTTCCTTAACTTTCAATTGATCATTTTTAACACCCCAATCTTCCACGATACACTTCTCTTTCAATAATACAATAGCTTGCATTGTATGCAAGTTCGAGATCCTAACAAACCGCGACCAATAAAAGTAGCCATTATGAATAGTAATACCCAAATTTTGAAATTATATAAATTTAATATTCCATAATGGACTTCATTTTTGTATTTAGAATATTGAATTTATCCTAAGTTGATTTTTTTGTAATTTTTTGGGAACTTCCAATTGTCTATGAATAGAAAAAAAAATACTTAAGAACAAAATTTTTAATCAAAATAATTTATAGTGATAAATTATACTATAGAGTGGTTTTAAATTATTATTAGAATATATTTTTAACATTTTATGCAATGGTGGTCGTTAGAATTAATTTAACTTTGAAATTGGACACAAACAATTGTCAATCTTTTGATTGATATTGTTTCTTAAAAAAACGCTATTTATTTTGACAACGGGAATTAATTATAAAATTAATTAATGAAACATATATGTTTTTAATTTTTTAAAATAGTCATCATTTTTTAATTCAGAATATCAATTATATCTTAGGGTGAATTTTTTGAATTTTTCTGAAAAACTTCAATTTTTGATGAATAGTGAAACCACTAAGTGGTAGTTTAAAAACTAATTTTTCGTGTAAATGAAACATTACCACTTATATGTATTGAATTTCAAAAAACCTATATACATGGTTGTCATTAGGAAGAAAAATTTGGTTTAATGAGTTGAAAATAATTTTTGGTGAATAGTAACTTTTAAATTTTATTAATCGCGATTAAAGGTAATTAGATAAATTTAAGGTAAAAATGATATTATAAAAATATAAAAATATCTTGACACTTGTACTACCCTTATTAGATGATTCATGGACTACCTATTCAATCCATGGGTCAACTTGGCGACCCCATGGGGCCACTTGGGTAAGAAAATGACATTAATAACTTTTTATTTAATGTAAAAAATAAAATTTTTACAAACATGTGTTGTTTTACTAAAACAATTATTACATGGGGTTATATAAGTTAACATTTAGAATATAAATATTAATTGGAAAGATAAAAATATTTCCTACATCATGATATTTTTTTTATAATTTTTAGACATTAAATAAATTAAATATTTTATGACACCATGATGATGCAGCGATTACCTCATTAATTTAACGATTTAATTAAAATGAAATGATAATGTATAATCTAAGAAGTACACTTGTCAAAAACCTATTGGATTAGAATATTTCTAACCCTTATCACATTATCCTACAAATATATAATTACAGGACCTTTAAAATCTGAAACTCATTATATTATAATGTAACATTTCATGACTTTCCTCTAGTGCCCCTCCTCTCATATTATAAAAGGTCCCCACCTCTACCACCTTATTCACACCTTAAAATCCATTTTACTGAGCCAAACTCTGCCAAAATACTCTCTAAACTTCCCTCTCTTACTCCTAGAAGCCTAACTTTGGGCATAAGTCTTCCCAAGGAAGGCTTTGGCTCAAATAAAAAAGAGTTACCCGATTTTAAGGTAATGTCTTCTCTTATGATTTTTTTTGTTTTATTTTGCATCACCAACCCCTAAAAATCATTTTATTCCTTCCTTTTGTAACAACACCAGTATCTAAAATATACTATGATGTTGTTATGTGAAGTATTTGATTTACACTTACACACACCTTCGTCTAATGATTAAAGAACATACTGTTTCTGTGAGTGGTGAATTACTGCCTCACGAAATGATGATTGTTCAATCTTCTTTTAACACCTCTCATGGTGGTAATTACGATTACAATATTTTTATATATGATATATATTATGTTTATTTATTCAGTATGCTTCTGTATTTTTCATTTATGGCATACCTTTATGACTTCCATTATGGGTAAACGCGATAATTTCATTTTAGGAAGTGTGGACTACCGCCCCCTCAAAGTGATTTGAATCGTTAATGCCTTATGTGGGTTTTATAAAGGATGGATTAAATGATATTATATATGATATTATACTATAATTATAATATAACATTATATCATTATGATTTCATTCCATTAAATATGATATAGAAATGAAAGTAGCGTTCATGCGTACGTACGGCCTACCGTCTCCATGAACGGTGCATTTCATTTAATACCTCTAAATGTTTTGTAATATTATAAATTCATGTATCTACTAGATATATATGATATATATGATATATATGATATCAACATCATTAATATAATTCTGGAGATAATGTATATTCTACAACATAAACAACTTGTAATTATAACAACTTTATTGTTGACTGAAGTACCAAAGATCGACAAAACGACCGTTATTAACTTAAATGACTACATAATTTTCATAACATGGTAATAAGTGATATAAAAGGGATAATGAACTTGAAAAAGGTTCATAATCCAGTAGAGTTTAACTCTAGATTATTATTCTGGAGATTAAAGAACGATCGAGTCAACTCAGACACGAGGAAAGGGACTTCATCTCAATCACCTTTCATTGAGACATATTTTGTTTTATACACAACTTTATTTTATACGGTGTATAAACCCCTTTAAATTTTACTTTTATTGAAAAGTAATCTTTTTATAAGAATCATTTTACTAAATTACAAAAAGGAATGTTGTTTGTCGTACGTATGCAGCGATAACAACTTTTCTGCCGCCATGACCATTATTTTAGTTTCGTCTTCCTCTACAAGCCATAACTATTTTTTAAATGAAAAATAAATACCAAGTTTTAATTTTCATTTATTTTGGTTTTGAAAATGGTTTTGATAATGTTTTTATTATATCAATGTGTTGTATTGATATCTTGTGATTAAAATGTGGAAATGTTATGTTTCCTTTATGCATGTTTTATGTGATATGATTATGTTATGGTTTTTGATGTGTTTAAAACTGTTCATATGAGGAATGAATTGGACTTAATAAGTGACGGGTGGTGCCCGCTATATCTCCTCTATGCATCAGTAGGTCTCATGAGAAAAACTAGTGTCTTGGAATGAGGCCTTGAAAAAATCTTATTTGTAGTCTTGGCACGAGGCCTTGGCTATGTGGTTATGATAGTCTGATATTATGCATTCCATCATTATGAAAGTGGTTATTGATATTGCATGTGATTATTTGACTAGTAGAATATCCATGTGAATAAGTAAATGGAATTATTTCATTTTTTGTCCATATTATACTGAAGTTCAATATTAAAAGTCTTTTTTTCAGTTATACAATGACTTAAATGTTTATGTTTATTTATGAAAGCTTCCATTATATTGTTATCCTTACTAAGTATCGGAACTCACCCCTTTTAATGTTTTAATTTTTCCAGGATGTGAAGAAGTATTTTATGAATGACCAGTAGGGATAGTCTGAAGGGTATATGAGTGTGGACTATGGAGACCATGTTATTGTAGTTTTTTCACTTTATGATGTAATATAAGATTTATGAATGTATCTAGTGTTTCCAAGGATACTAAACTAATCGATCTTTTGAGACCTGGTCTTTTGTGATCATGCCAATGTTATGTAAAAATGCACCGACTCTGGGTAACTGGGGTCGGGGCATTACAGTTGGTATTAGAGGAAGTTTAGTACTAACCTTGGAAGATAGATTTAGAAAAACTCTGATTAGAGCACATAGCCCTAAGATAGACATTGAGGATTAGTATAGAAGAAATTACTATAATTTTGGTATTATAGAAATTTTGTGAGTTTTCTGAGCAATAAATCCATGTGTGGATACGAGCAGGTAGAGGCGGCTCTGGCACAGATGTACCTAGGGGTAAAACCCGAAAACACCGATTTGAGCTAGACTCAAACGGGAACTGGTGCACAATAATGGGCCTTGATGCACTCTTGGTTACGACACTCCCTGGGGATATACTTTGGATAATTCCCATTTTCTTTACAAACCATTATGAAGGGTTTAAGAGTATACACTTCCTCAACGAAAACATTTTTATGATTATGGATTATATCCATAAACTATTCTATTTATATTGAGTGTTTTACAAGTATGGAATTATGTATTTTGATTCATAAACTGATCTAGTTTATGCCATTGTTTAGAAATCGTGCCTAGTTGAAGGAATTTAAATAGTATCAATGAACGCACTCCATGTAGGGATTCCCCTCCTACTCAAGATAATTATAGTGGAACTAGTGATAAAACTGGTGCTGGTCAGCTTATCACCATACTATGACAACTCACTCAGGTTATGAATAATAACCTTACTCGTATTAAGCAACATGATCCGCAACATGGAGGATCAATGTTAGATCGCTTCATGAGGCAACAACCACCAACATTCAATGGGATTACAAATCCCTTAGTAGCTGAGCAATGGATAAATTCCTTAGAGAAAATATTCGTTTACTTAGGGAGTAGTGAAAGGGAAAAGGTTATCATGGAAGTTTACCACCTCACTGGATATGCTGATCAATAGTGGTCATTGATTCAAAACACAAATAAATATGATGAAGTATCAAATATGGAATGGAGGGAGTTCAAAGGGATTTTCTTGGAAAAATACTTTCCTTGTGACCATCGAGCAGATATGTAAAGGCAATTTCTAAGTCTGAGACAAAAGGAGGATGAGAATGTCGCAAATTATGAGGCCAACTTTAAAAGTTTTGCAAGGTATGCTGCAAATTATATACGCAAACCAAGAAGTAAGATTGATCATTACATTGATGGGTTAAAACCATTTCTCCATCGAGATTTATTATCACAATCTTTCTCAACGTATGAAGATATAGTCTCGTGTGCTATCAAGATAGAAAAGAAATTCTCTAAATCTTATAATAATAAAGTAAAGCAAGAGAAGAAGAGAATGGTGGAACAAGAGACAGATAATGGGAGAAAGGGAAAGAAGGGTTTTCCATTATGCAATAATTGCGGGAAGAGTCACCCCGATACTTGCCTAAAGGGAATGGGAGTTTGTTACAAATGTGGAGAAAAAGGTCACGAGGCTCGTGATTGTAAGGGAATTAAAGAGGCTATCAATTTTGAATGCTACAATTATAGAGAAATGGGGAATTATTCAAATTAATTCCCTAAGTTCCAAGGAAACTTACCTCAGAAAAGGCCAAGGGATCAAGGCCATATTTATGCTGTTACTACAGATGATGTTGAATAATTATTGTATTTGTGTTTTTGGACTCAAGAACTATATTATGGTTATAAGAATAATGTGATATATATATAAGGATTATACTGTAGTACTTGTTGTTTTCATTAAGGTTTTAATATGATGAAGGTAATCATATTTTTAGTATGTGACAACAAGAGAAACTTTTCCTTGTTGGGGAATCTGATGTTACAATTGATTTCGGAATTTAGAGACCTTTTTTAAAAAGACTGTACAGAGGTATTTTGGATAACTATAAAGGTTGGAATGAATTAATTTTATTTTTGGATAGTATTGTTTAAGGATAAAACATTTATGAAGATTATTTTTGGAATATTATAATACTATATTTTTAGGAAAAGGACAACCTGCAGGTCAGGGGATAACCCGTCGTGTCGGACAAAGCTATAGGAATCGAACCCAAAACAATAGTGCGATAGGCCTTTATTACCTACCAATATCCTATAGGAAGTCTCTGGTTATTAAAAAATATTTTTCCTAATCTAAATGGTATATGTTAATATTTGGAACCTAGTACGATTAGGATAAATTTAATATTTTTGAGTGAAAGAGGGGTTTGTGGTAAAAATTTATTAATGAATGAAAGTCTATATGACAAGTATGTATATTTCCTTATGTTCTTAGTAAATCTCCTAAATAAATTCCTCATATTTATGAAAGGTAACATAAAACAAAAATGTTGTCTGTTAACTTTTCCTATTGGGGAATCAATGACCGTTTAACCAATCACAAGTTTGTGATTTTCTTGTAGTTAACATTCTTCAAATCCTGTTTTTTAAAATGCTCCATCAGAACTTGACGGTTTTTTTCTCCTCCATATCCATATTTTCATAGAATCTTAGTATGAGATATCTCATGTGACCTTTGTACTTCTCTTTATTTCTTTTAAAGTTATATTTTTATTAACCCTATTTCTGATATGGGTTTTCCACAAATTTATTTTCTACTTTGACCCTTTTATTTTATAAGAACAATTTCAAATTGTGAGGACTAAATTTATTGATAGAGGGGAGAATGTACCACCCCAGGCTTCCAGGATATGCTTCTCTTTCAATAATTCAATAGCTTGCATTGTACGCAAGTTCGAGATCTTAACAAACCCCGACCAATCAAAGTAGCCATTATGAATATTAATACCCACTTTTTGAAAATATAAATTTCATAGTTCAAAATGGACTTCATTTTTGTATTCGGAATATCAAAATTATCCTAAGTTGAATTTTTTGTAATTTTCTGAGAACTTCCACTTTTCTATGAATAGAAAAAATACTTAAAAACAACTTTTTTAATCAAAATAATTTATAGTGATAAATTTTACTATTGAGTTGTTTTAAAGTATAATTAGAATATATTTTTACAATTTTATCCAATGGTGGTCATTAAAATTAACTTCACTTTGAAATTGGACAAAATCAATTTTCAATCTTTTGATTGATATTGTTTCATAAAAACACGCTAGTTGTTTTGACAATGAGAATTAATTGTAAAATTAATTAATGAAACATATATGGTTGGAATTTTGTAAAATAGATATCATTTTTTAATTCATAATATCAATTATATCTTAGGGTGAATATTTGGAATTTTTCTGAAAAACATCAAATTTTGATGAATAGTGAAATCACGAAGTGGTAGTTTAAAAATTAATTTTTCATGTAAATGAAACATTACCACTTCTGTGTATTGAATTTAAAAAATCAGACATATATGGTTGTCATTAAGAATGCAAATGTGGGTCAATGAGGGGAAAATAAGTTTTGGTGAATAGTAACTTTTAAGTTTTATTAATCGCGATTAAAGGTAATTAGTGAAATTGAAGGTAAAAATGATATTATAAAAATATGAAAATATCTTGACACTTATCCTACCATTATTAGATGATTAATGGCCAACCAATAAAATCCATGGGTTAACTTGGGGACTCCATGGAGCCACTTGGGTAAGAAAATGACATTAATAACTTTTTATTTAATGTAAAAAGAAAATTGTTACAAACATGTATTGTTTTAATAAAACAATTATTACATGGGGTTATATAAGTTAACATTTCAAATATAAATATTCATTGGAAAGATAAAAAAGATTTCATACATCATGATAATTTTTTTATAATTTTTAGAAATTAAATAAATTAAATTTTTTATGACACCATGATGAGGCATCAATTACCTCATTAATTTAATGAATTAAATAAAATGAAAAGATAATGTAAAATATAAGATTTACACTTTTCAATAACCTATTGGATGAGTATATTTGGAACCCTTATAACATTATCCTTGAAATATATAATTGTGGGACCTTTAAAATTTGAAACTCATTATATAATAATGTAACATTTCGTGACGTTCCTAGAGTGCCCCTCTTCTCCTCTTATAAAAGCCCCCCACCTATACCACGTTATTCACATCTTCAAAGCCATTTTTCTCAGCCAAACTCTACCCAAATACTCCCTCAACTTCCCTATCTTACTCCTAGAAGCCTCACATTGTGCAGAAGTCTTCCCAAGGAAGCCTTTGGCTCAAATCAAAAAGGGTTACCCGATTTTAAGGTAATGGCTTCTCTTATGTTTTTTTTGTTTTATTTTGCTTCTACAACCCCTTAAAATCTTTTAATTCCTTACTTTTGTAATAACAACAGTATGTTCAATATACCAAGATGTTTTTATGAGACGGATTTTATTTACACTTACACACACCTTCATCTAATGGTTAAAGAATATAATGATTCTGTGGGTGGCGAATTACTGTCTCACGAAACGATGATTGTTCAATCTTCTTTTAACACCTCTCATGGTGGCCATTATGATAAAAATATTTTTACATATGATATATATTATGTTTATATATTATTTATTCTTTTTTATTTTTCATTTATGGAATACCATAATGACTTCCATTATGCGTAAACGCGATAATTTCATTTTAGGAAATACGGACTACCACCCCCTCAAAGTGATTTGAATAGTTAATGCCTTATGTGGGATGTATAAAGGATGGATTAAATGATATTAAATATGATATTATATAGGAATTATAACCCACCTTTATATCATTATGATTTCATTCCATTAAATAAGATATAGAAATGAAAGTATCGTTCATGCGTACGTACTGCCTACCGTCTCCATGAACGGTGCATTTCATTTCATACCCCTAAATGTTATGTAATATTATAAATTCATGTATATACTAGATATATATGATATATATGATATTTAAATCATGAATATAATTCTAGAGATAATATATATTCTACACATAAAAAACTTGTATTTATAAGAACTTTATTGTTGACTCAAGTACCAAAGATCGACAAAACGACCATTATTAAATTAAATGACTACATAATTATCATAACATGGTAATAAGTTATATAAAAGGGATAATGAACTTGAAGAAGGTTATTAATCAAGTATAGATTAACTATAGTATTTTATTCATGAGATTAAATAATGATCCATTCAAGTCGGACACAAGGTAATGGACTTCATCTCAATCTCCTTTCATTTAGGCATATTTTGTTTTATATACTACTTTCTTTTATACGGTGTATAATCCCCTTTGACTTTTATGTTTATTCAAAAGGAATATTTTTATATGAATAATTTTACTAAATGACAAAATGGAATGTTTTTTTGTCATATGTATACGGCTATAATGACTTCTCCGTCGCCGTGACCATTATTTGAGTTTCGGCTTCCTCTACAAGCCATAACAATTTTTTAAATGAAAAATAAATACCATGATTTAATTTTATTTAATTTTGGTATTGAAAATGGTTTTGATAATTTTTTTATTATATAAATGTGTTGTATTGATATCTTGTGATTGAAATGTGGAAATGTTATGTTTTCTTTATTCATGTTTTATTTGATACAATTATGTTATGGTTTATGATGTGTTTAAACCTGTTCATATGAGGAATGAATTGGACTTAATAAGTGATGGGTGGAGCCCTCTATAGCTCCTCGATTCATCGGTAGGTCTAATGAGACAAACTAGTGTCTTGGAACGAGGCCTTGACAAAATCTTATTTGTAGTCTTGTCATGAGGCCTTGGCTACGTGGTTATGATAGACTGGAATTATGCATTCCATCATTATGAATGTGGTTATTGATATTGTATTTAATTATTCGACTAGTAGACTATCCATGTGAATAAATAAATGGCATTATTTCATTCTATTTTGCCATATTATGCTGATGTTCAAGATTAAAAGGTTTTTGTTTCAGTTATACAATGCCTTAAATGTTTATGTTTATTTATGAAGGCTTCCGCTATATTTTTTTCCTTAATGGGCATATGAGCTCACCCCTTTCAATGTTTAAATTTTCCGAGGATGTGAAGAAGTATTTTATGAATGACCTATAGGGATAGTCTGAAGGGGATAGGAGTGTGGACTATGGAGACCATGTTATTGTAGTTTTTTACTTTATGGTGTAATGTAAGACTTATGAATGTATCTAGTGTTTCCAAGGCTACTAAACTAATCGGTCATTCTAGACATTATCTCTTGTGATCATGCCAATGTTACATAATAATGCACTAACTCTGGGTAACTGGGGTCGGGGCATTACATCATTCACTTTCTTTTGATCAATGACCACTATTAGTATCTATAATTATTTAAAATGTTCTTATCTGTATATATCATCACGTTACAAAAATTTCATCCAACATGAAAACCTAATTATGTTTTATTCAATATTACATTTTTAATCCTCTTTCTATTTTTAAAGGAGGGTATTTTATTTACCATGTTTAAGATGAGTGTTTTTTGAAAAATAATTTTTAAATAGAAATCCCATGATCTTATAATAGTAGGTTTAAATTGTAAGAACATAATTAACTGAAGGGGTTGAATATAGAACCATAATATTTTAAATGAATAAATTTTGATTTTATAGAATATTTTTCACGAAACACTAGGTACAATCAATACATGAGATATATTTTGTTATATTTAATCTCTCAAATAAATTATAGAACACACAACCCTACGACTAAATAAAACAGAACATTGTATAACATTAAAACATAGTTAGTAAATTAGTGTTTATGTATAGTACTATCTTAATTTTGAAATGTTGGATTATCTATTTATTAGATATAAAATAAGAATCATTAGAAGAAAATGAAATGTTTTTTTTAAAAACTCTATTTTTCTTAAAGGCAGTTTAGTCAATCTTTGCACAGATAATTTAAAATTATTTTTAACAACTTTTAGAAAATTTATGTGATTAAATTATAATAATTTTAAAAATCATAAAATTATAATTATCATATGGTTATTGTTTTTATACATTATTGTAATGTCTTTCCTTTTAATGAATAGTGAACAATATATAATTTCATTGAAAACAATCTTTTCATTTAAATTTTTTACAAATGTAAATTATATTTTTAATTTTTTTTAAAATTAAAATTAGTTCAAATATATTAAAATTTGAGAAACAATAGTCATTTCAAATAATTTTATTTTGAAATTTGCTATTAAATCCTTTATACATAGGAGAATGTTTTCTTTGGAAACCAGCTTTCTCATCACGTCTATGGGTAAAATTTTAAATTGGATTCAACCAATCATGTGAATTTAATTTGGATTAATATATTAAATATATTTAAACATATTAATTTATATTATCTAGTAAGGTAAAAATAAATTTCACAAATGATTACTAAAAAAAGTAAAAATTATTTATCACTTTTTAGGTAAAAACAGAGTTAAGAAGAGATAAGACTAAGATGCTAAGGGTAAAATAGAACTTTAAACATGTTAATGATAAATATTATTGCCATATTCTAAATTTATAACCTCTAATGTTCTGTAATGTCAATTTTTTAGAATTTATTAATTATAAAAACATTGGTTTAATTGGTTCTATTCAGAAATTCCATGTGTCTCCTCTTCTGCACTTATAAAAGGTCACTAGATATCCTCCCATATTCACACTTAAAAATACATTTATTTCATCTAATAACTTCCCAAATAAATTAATTACTACCCTAAAAAGATCCTAGATCATTTTTATGATCATAAATCCATCCTAGGAAGGATTTTGGAGAAAACATAAGGATGTTGTCTGAAAAAGATCTAACATTCTAAAATAATATTTTCTGTTATTTTGCTTATTCACCATCCTTATAATATTATTAATCCATTATTATATAATAAAATAATTATATAAAATGTAATTATATTTTTTTATCCTACGTTAATTACTTTTTTCAATTCGATATTCTATCAAATAGGACACAAAACTATTGATCGTGTCTGTGGCAGACTACCACCTTGAAAATCTGATGTAATTTGTTTTCCATCACCAAAATTAATGTATGAATATAATTACATATTTAAATATTTTATATTATAATTATGATATTATTATACTTATTTATGTATAATATCACATATACCTTCTTATATTCAATTTAGTTAAAATTATGATAATGTCTCTCGTGTGTACGGTGGACTACCGCCTCATTAAGTGATGTGATTCATTCCTCCATTATGATTCAAATATAATGTAATAATGATTCCTTTAATGAATTAATGTGGTATATATTATATGATATTTATTCTATAAATTTAATATATAACAAACATGCATACCTTTACACACATTATGGAAATGATAATGTCACTCATTCATGTGTATGGTCGACCGTCTCCACAAAGCGTTGTGATCCATTCTCAATGGTAAAATATCAACAATGATTATAAAAGTGAATATCATGAAAAATGGTCATTATAACAATTATAAAATTATAGAGATAATTGTTCAAGATCTTATACACAAGAAATTGATCTTTTATGAAAAAACATGCAAGGGAATATAACACCCAAAACCATGAAAATAATGAATTATCATTAAAAAATGGGTTATAACATGTTATAAAAGGAGCATATATGATATTATAAATATTAATATGTATATTTTATAAATTAATAACATGATTAAAACCACTATTAAAGATTTAAAAGCATGTTCAACCAAAAATTATTCTGAGGAAAGGGACTTCATCTTAATTTCCATTCATTGAGTCATATTGTAATGTTATGAACAAAAATACAATTATATGGTGTTTATACAATCCATTTTTAATGAAATAACATTATTAATTCATTAATCATGGTATTTTAAATTTTTGTTTTAATTATTTTATCCTAGTAGAATCGAATTGAAAATTACTGAGTGGTAAAGAATTTCATACCATAGTTCTTTTTCATTGGGACATATAAAATGTTAACTGTCTTCAATGTTATATGATTATATATAGAAATAATTTTTAATATATTATGATTTATTTCAAATTTTTTATGGGTTTTTACATTTTATACTCATAAATTATTCATTTATTAATTCTCACAAAAATATTATGATCATTTTGAGATTTTATTTCACAATCTTATTTTAATGAGGATTTGTTATAATTGAATTTACATAAAGATAAATTAATTGATCATTGAACACATATTTTTTTATTTTAATATTTTTATTCCTGATTTTTAAAATTAATGGTTACATTTTTATACTCTTTTTCACTTAAAATAAATGATAATTTTTTTTACTAAAATCCATCTTTATTTCTCTCTTTAGTCAAAAATCCTTTTTCATAAAAATCCATGTTTTCTAATAATGTTCTTTAAAATGTATTAAACCTTTTAAAAATGGATTATTACTAAAAAAATTATATATATTTTTTAAATTAATGAAATATTCATGTCAGTTTCAAAATAACGCACATTTTTATTTGTCAGAAAAAATGAATGTAATATTTGTTTTAAAATGTATAGAATGGAAGGAATTTCTAACTCTAATGAAAACTCAAGGTTTTAATTATTATATTATAATATTCAATGGTTATTTTCAAATAAAATTATCTTAAAATTTTTTGGTGAACCATTATTTTTAAAAAGTGATTTTCAGGATGAAAAGTTTATTTTCCTCTATAATGTTTTTTAAGACCTTTTTTTGGAATTTCTATTCATCAGTGACAAAAACTGTTTATTTTACATATACTCCATGAGGAATATACTATATTAATACCATATAAATTATTTACAAGGATTTTTTATAGTAATTTTGACTAAGTAATGTATTAACATTCTTTTTTAGGATTCATTTTATAGTAAATAACTTTCCCTTGTAATATTATCCTTCATGTTTTCATTTCACATTAAATTTACCATAAATTACAATATTATTTATCATATAAATTCTTATTTCTTAAACACTATATAATACCTACATACAATGTTCAACATTGAGAGTTATTTTTATATCTGGGGAAATATTGATAAATCAATATTCTTTACTCAATATAGAAATTTAATGATAATGCGAATTATTTACTAATGAAATTTTTTATTTTTTATTTGTGTAATTCTTTGGATATATAATTATTGGTGGATACTATAATTATATATACCCTTGATTCATTGGTAATCTATGGAGATGAATTCCTAAGATATAATTAAATGGGGTTTTTACCCATAGTTTTGAACTATATTTTAGAATGGATTGTTGTAATGGTATCATAATTGTTGGGACCATGATCTCCAATCATTAATAATTTACCTCATTAAGAATTCAGTTATTATCATACATGAGATATTCACAATGATTTTATTTGTTGATGCATTTCATTATGAGTTATTAATTAAATGGAATGGGTTTTTAGTTATTTACCATTCAATATTGATTATTCCTTATCTATTTATGATAGTAAAGTTATTTGAATGTATTTTGTTTTTAGGTATTTACCTTTAAATATTTATTATTCCTTTTCAAGTCTATATAGTTATGTTATTTAAATATAATTTTTGTTCAGTTACTTAACTAGATATATTGATTATTTATTATCTATTTATAATAGCCAAGTAATTTAAATGGATTGATTGTTTAGTTATTTGCCATTAAATATTGATTATTCCTTATCTATTCATGATATTCAATTTATTTAAGTGACATGTGTGTTAGTTATTTGGGTTTCTATATTGATTATTCCTTATATAATCATGATAGTAAAGTAAATGATTTAATGGAATGTGTGTGAATATATTATCCTTTTCATAATGATTATTCCTTATTTATTATTATTTAATTACTCATCCTAGATCATACTTTAAATAACTGTTAATAATAGATTGTGATCATCCTTATTTTGTTTATTTTCCCTGGAATCCATGAAGTGTTCTGTGAATGATATGCATAAATATTTGAGAAGGAATAATGTGATGGACCGCAATTATATCAGTTAAATCTAACATCTTATAATTATTACATATAGTATAAATCACATAAAATCTCTTAGATAACACAATATATAAATTATAAATGAATAAGGAATGGTAGGAGAGGTATTTCTAGAAATTAATGAACCTATATGAATGGAATAGTAACTTGATATTTGGAATAGTAATGTGACCGTTAGGAAGAGTATAACGGGTAATATAATAGTAACCTCAACTATGAGAGTATAAATATAATTTAGCCTTCTTATAAATGATAGTATGATATAATTATATCACTATATATGTTAATAATTTTTTTAAAAAAATTGTTAATTAACTATTAGTATTTTAATAAACCAAAATTTATTATTTATAATTATTTAATTAACATAATTATTTAAAAGACAATTTATATTCAAAAAATATATTTTTAAACTAATTTTTTTGTCTTATGATTATAAGATAATTTTTTGATACATTAATTATTTTTTCAAGGTATTATAATATCAGTTATAATTATTAAAATATATTTTTTGGAGTAAATGGTGATTGGAAATAAAAATTACATTTCTCATATTTAAAAACTTATTTTCATAAAAAATAGTTCATTTTTAATTAATTACATCAAAAAATGTTAGGTAGAGTTTTTGGTATTTTTCTAAAATACTGGAATTTTTTTTATTAGTAAAATAAGGTAATTTACAGTATATATACATTATAAATTAAATACAGTGTTCCTGGAGTCATGGATGATATATGAACCATAATATCAAACTACAAATAATTAATTATTATATTTATTGGTAACTATCAAACTATTTGTATTCTTAAGCCAAAATAATAAAATATTGAATAAAATAATGAGAAAGCACTCCTCTCCTCTCCTATAAATACAACCCAAACCACCTCTTCTCCTCAAACCTTCCAATAATTGAGTGTTTTTTAATGTCTACCCAATACCCATCCCAAACCAGTTCTTCATGTGATAGATCCTTGGTCTAAAAAAACCAAAACAAATTTCCCTAAGGAGGTTCTCAAAGAAAAAACATAAAGAGGTAAAACCCTCTTTCATTTTGATAAATTTCATTTCAATTATGATTTTTTATTCTATCCAAATATCTCATTATAAAAGTGAAATGGAAATTATGTAATATAAATATAATATAATTTTATTATGTTAAGTGAAATAATACATAATCAAAACATTACAACTATCCCATTTATTCTAAAAAAATGAAATCATCCTTCATGATATGTCGATTAACCTCCATTGTGGAAGATGAATTTTAGTTTTGTTTTACGGCCATTGAGGCTACTAAATAAACCGTGAAAATGGTTTAATTTTATTAAAAAAATTATCTTATGAAATTTTTATGCTATAGAACTGAATTATATATCTAACATTAAATAATAAAACAAAACGAGTTCGTTGTGATAAAAAACTACTAAATCAATCCAAACTATTATCATTAATATTTTATTTAATGACTAATCCACATACCATTTAACCAAATAATATATAAGACCAATTAAAATTAATTATTTTCATTAATAACATATAATTTTCATTCTTCATAATCTTTCTCATTGTACATGAACATCCATATTTATAAACAAGCAATCTGATAAAAAAAATCAAGAAAATAAACACTCTCGAATGATAAAATTGAACTCTAAAACTCATCAAAAATACATAAATAATATTAATAAAGTAGTAATGAATCAATAAAAATGTATAATAAGTTCTGTAATTATAAATTAATGAATTTAATTTGATTAATATGATATTAAAATGAATAAATCACTCAAACATTTTGTAGGGGAATTATCAAACCTAAATCTATTTCTTTTTGTTTTTCCTCTTTCAATAAATTTTTAGTATAGATGATCAATTTACCTGTTTAGGTATCTGTTCACTTTTCCTCCATTTTCATCTCTATGATATACATGATTCAAATCAAATTTTATGTCAAATGAAAATATTTTTTTTTCAAAAAGATCACTTCCTTATAAAAACTCATGATTTACATCTCTAGATATTGTTTTTTCTTCACTCTTGATAGACGACTCTTATACGAAGTATGTTATTCCATTTTTATTTTTCGAATCACAAGGTTTATTCATTAATTTATGATTTATGATATTTTCAAGAAATCCATTTCATTTCAATGGTACATTTTATGTATATGATTTATATATGTTCTATGTGGCATGCATGACAATGAAAATGTTTTGATGTGAGGATTATACCTATAATTATATAGTTCTCCAATAAATTGGTTATTTTGTAAAATTTAATGAGATAATGTGAAATAAGTATGAAGGTGATGCTAGAATTTTTCACAATTATTATGTCACGATGATGCACATATATTATATGTGAACATGATTCTTGCATTGTTCACAAATTTGTGTGGTAATTCAACACTAAGGAATGATGTTTAATTTCTTTTCATTTACACATTCCTTGATTTTGTCAAATTCTTTCTCTCATTATTATGACTGTTATCAGATGATTATGTTATGATGATAATGATTATTCTCACTCATGTTATATTGATTCATGTTATTATCTAACCTCTTACTCGGACTATAGCTCACCCCTAAATTATATATATATATAATAGATTAATAATATACATAAAACATATGGGACACTAAGAATCTAGTTAAAAATGAATTAAATATTGTTAATGTTTTATTATGTAAATTTTATGTTTTGTCCTATTTTTTCAAGACTGTAAACCTTTTTATCCTGGTTTTGTAATTCTATTGTGCAGTTTATATCTAAAATGATGTAATAGTAATAGTAGAAAATTAGGGTTCCTATAGTTGGTTTCATAGCATAGTTTAGTTGATTTCAGAATCAGGATTATAGAATCTTAGTGAACCTATTTAGTATGTGGCTATTATAAGTAAGAACCCAAGAAACTTTTTTAAAAAAAAAATCCAAACATATAGATCCCACAATATATGCCTTTAAAGTTAATTTCATAATAGAATAATTTATATATTCATGAATTATAGACTTATGTTTTTTCAATCATTTTCTATTTTGGTAAATGGTGGTAACTAGGAAAAATATGGCTGATACCCATGTGAGGGATAATGTAGTGATTTCCAAAACGACATACCCAAATCTTTTATTAGTAGAGTTCATAATTTCATGGTGATGGTCACCCATTTGTATAAGGCATAGAATAATAATTAGAATAATGTTGAACATCCTCCTTCACATAATAAACAGAAACTAGCTAATTAGTATTTTATATTGCAATAACCATCGATATTTAGTGGATATTCTGCTCCACTAATCTTGGAAAAGTCAGTCTACGCAATGATAAAGATCATTTATTCACTTTGTTTTTCTGAGATAGAGAATGTAACTCTATCTTTTTGTCTACTATATGAAGAGGCTGGACATTAGTGGTCATTGATTAATAGTACTAATCCTAAGGGTGAAATTTAAGACACGGAGTATGAATACATTATAAAAATATTTCATAACATATATTTCCCTTGAACCATTAATATAAATATTTAAAAATATATAATTATTAGAGATGAATCAAAAGGAAGGTGACTCTATCCTGGATAATGAAGAAAAATTAATAAGTATTTTGACGTAGGCATCGATTTTTTTATAAAAAATGTAGAGTAAAATTGATACATTCTTTTTTGGTTTAAAACCACACCTTTTAACGTCTCTAGCAATTTGGCACATTTGGAGTTATGATGAAGTTGTTCGATGTGATATCAAAGTGGGAATAGAGTTCGGTGACTAGTCCAATGGATATGGTGATAAAAAACAAATATGGAGTTTCAAAATGTACTATCATAAAAAAAAGGTTGGAAGAAAACTGAGCCACTCACATGTCAAAAATGTGGTAATAAGCATCATGGGAATTGTCTTGAATTGATGGGGATATAATTAACATTTAGTTGGGAAAGCGACTACTCTCATGAATGTCTATGTGAGACGAGGAGGAATTATAATATGGTTGAGTAAAAATATCACCACACTTTGTCAAATGCTTCAATTTTAAGTAGAAAGGGAACTTTACTAGCTAGGGTACTAAACATCAACTCCATTATGGTAATTAGCATCATCAACCACCAAAGAAAAATAATAAAGGAACATTTTATAGCATCACTATTAATGAGGTGGATCCTGACAATGAAGTGGTGACATGTATACTATTTATTCATTAAAAAATTTAGAATGTACAATTTGATTCTTGTTCTACGCATTTTTTCATATATTTCTTCTTTAATAGAATACTTCAAGAACCACCTAAATATATGAAGGTTGACTTTTCTATGAAAATATAAAACAGGGAAATTATGTCATTCAAATTTTATAATTCCTACCTGGTTACTAAATGTGGAATGAACCTCCCAAAAATTCGTGACATACTTCCATTAGTGGAGTTTGATGTGATATTGGACGTGGATTGTCTATCTTTATACAAACCCAACAACAACTATTAAGAAAGGGAGATCAGTCTTCACATCCTGAGGATTCCAATAATTTTTTACAACTGTAAGGTGGAGGACGTATCTCTTTCAAAATCACCATCTCAAGTGTTGATGTTATTTCAATATGAGAAAGCATACATAGATAAAATTATTAAGAAAAAGGTGAGAATCATGATCGAATACATGCCCATTGTGAAGGACTACACTGTCGTATTCCCCAAAAGAGTTTCTTGTTCTTCCCATTAACTGAAATATTAATTTCTTAATTGAAATTATTACTAGATCTCTACCCATTTCAATGAAAACTTATTCAACGGCTGATATGGAATTGGAATAACTGAAGAAATAATTAAAATACAATCTGAACCATGGTTTTATACACACATGTACTTCCACATGGGGTTCCCTAGTCCTCTTCGTCAAGAAGAAGAATGAGTCAACGTGCCTTGGCATTGATTATCATGATCTAAAAAACTCGATAAATAAAAAGTATCCCTTTCCACAGAAATAATAATTGTTTGATCAACTTCCTAGGTCCATGTATTTCATTATGGTCAAATTTTGGTCAGGATATCCCCAATTAAATGTGATGAAGGAAGGTATTCCTAATAATGCATTTCAAATGAGGTACAGATACAATGTGTTCATAGTGATTCCTTTCGGACGTAATAATGATTGAATAATATTTATGGACCTAATGAATTGAGTCTTTATAGCTTACCTCAACAATTTTATGGTATTCTTTATAGATTTTATTATGATCTTATCCAATAGTAAGGAAGAATATGTGAGGCATTTGAATATTGTGAAAAATACCTTACGAAGTGAAAAGATATATGAAATGAACCGTAAATCTGATTTATGTATAGAGTAATTATCATTCTTAGGGAATTTTAGCCCTATAAAATGAATATATTTAGACCCATACAAGATAATGTAAATCAATGTGTGGACCAAACCAACATTTATAACATAGATCTATAGTTTTCATGGTATAAATGAGTATTACTGATGATTTGTGAGGAACTTCTCACTATTGAAAAACCTGCTAACCAAGCTGACACGGAAGGAAGAACAAAATTTCATGACTATTGAATGTGAAGACTACTTCAATGAGTAAAAAAGAAGGTTTATCACTTCTCGATTACCCACATTTCCAATAATATAGGAACTATTTCTAGTATTCAGTGATGCTTCAATGAATGTATTATGTTTTATACTGATGAAAAATGATAATTTGATATCCTATGTCACAAGGAAATTAAAAATTCATAAGAAAAACTATCCCCTGCATGATCTAGAGTTGGTAGTTGTGATCTTATCATTGAAAATGTAGAATCATTATCACTATAGGGAGAAGGGTGATATATATAATGATCATAAGAACCTAGAATATATATTCAAATAGAAGGAGATTAATATGCCTAGGTGAAGATGGTTATATCTCATCAAGGATTACAACTTCTCAATCCACTACCATCATGGTAGGTAAAATAATATGACAAATACTCTAAGTAAAAATGATATTTATACTATATCAATGAAGAAAATTTCAATGTATCTAATATTCTTATATTTTCAAAGGATAGACATTAGAATCATTAATGAAGAAAAAAGTTCAATTCTTTCTCAATTTATTTCTCATCCATACCTAATGGATGAAATAAGGTATGTTCAATGAAATGAAGTGGAAATTAAAAATAAGGTGGAATCCACGATAAATGGGAAATCCATAGAGTTATAAATTGATGGGGATTGTGTTGTAAAATTTGGTTCATGACTATGTGTACTATCCTATCAATAGGAAATGAATGATCTTCTCAATTAATCACATAGCTCAACCTTCTATATTCACCCATGGAGTGTAAAGTTGTATTGAGATCAATCAGGGAACTATCAGTGGGACAATATGAAAAAGCAAATTGTTGAATATACATCAAAATTCCTAGTATGTTTGCATGTGATGTTTGAATGAAAATATCTAATGGGATGATGAATACATTACCCATACCAACATGGAAGTGGGAAAATATCATGATTGACTTTTTCACTGGACTTCCAATGGTATCCATAGGAAACTATACTATATGGGTTTTTGTGGATCTTCGTACAAATACGTCTCACTTTATCATAATCTAAGAAGAATTCTCTCTCAATCAACATGAAAAAATATAAATTAGGTAAGTGATAAGGTTGCATGAAATTCCACTAGATATTGTATCCGATCAAGATCCTTGATTCACCTATAAGTTCTTGAAAAGTCTAAAACATTCTCTAAACATTTAGATAATCATTCATATTTATTATCATCTTGAAATTGGTGTCCAATATGAATAATTTTTTTATTCACTAAAAGATATTTTGATGGAATTTTTTACTAGCTTCAATGAATGATGGTAGAACCATTTTCTTCTATCCGAGTTCTCTTAAAATAATTGTTTCCACTCGAGTATGCAATTTTCTTCATATAAATCCCCTTTATGAGAAAAGATGAAAAAAACTGTCACGTTTGTATAATGTCAGTGTAATTAAGCTACATAAACCTAAATGGGTCTAGGAAATCGTGGACAATATTAAAACCATTCAGTAGCACATCAGGGAAACCCAAAGATTATAATGGATTTGTAAAGAGAATCATCAATGAAACCTTGAGTTTAAGGTTAGATATATGGTATTCCTACGTATATCACTATTGATGTGGATCATGAGATTTTGGAAGAAAGAAAATATATGTTCAAAATATTTCATACCCTTTTAGAATCCTGATAATGTTATAGTTATGGCCTATTGACTATAACTTACACCTACCATGTATCAATTACACGATGTATTCCATGTATACCACTTTAGGAAGAACAATGTAAATCCCACACATGTACTGTATCTAGAGGTTGTGCAGTTGGAAAATGATCACTCATAAGGGGAGCATCCAATGAAGATCTTATACCATATATATAATATTCTACCAAACAAGACTACTAACCTAGTCAATGTATTATGCCAAAACCAAATGTACAAAGAGTCACCATGGTAACTGGAGGAAGTGATGATGAACAAGTACCCTCACCAATTTTAAACATAAAATGTAAAATGAAATTTTGGGGGTAAAATTTCATAAGGGGGGAGGAGCATTTAATGACCCAAATTCAATCAATGGAAATTCTATTCTTATAATTATGTCAAATTGTATATATCACATTAAATATCTTATATAACACAATAAAAATCTTATAAATGAATGATTAATGGTATTATAGTTATTTTTATAAATTTAGGAACCTATACCAATGGAGTAGTAACTTAGACTTTGGAATAGTAATGTGAGAATTAGGAATAGTAATATGGTCAATAGAGTAGTAACCTCATATATAAAATTAAAAAAAAAATTAATGCATCTTATAAATGATAACATGATATAATATTATCATGGTATAATTAAATATACATTTTAAAAAATTATTAATTAATTTTTTGTTTATTATAAAACATCAATGATTAATATAATTATGTAAAAGAAATTTTATTTTCATAAAATATATTTATTAATTAATTATTTTTTTGTATTATTAAAATATGAATTTTTATACCTTATATAATTTTTCAAACTGTTGTAAAATATTTTATCGATTTTAAAATCTTCATTTTTTGAGTAAATGATGATTTTAGTTAAAAAAAATTTTCTAAAAATTATAGAATTATTTTAATAAAATTGAGATCATTTAGTAATTCTACACATCGATAAAATGCTAGTGTTAATTTTTGGGATTTATCCGAAATTATTGAATTTTTGTGAATAGTAAAATACGGTATTTTGCGGTATGTATAAATTATAAATTAAATCCAGTGTTCTTCGAGTCTAGGATAATGTAAGAAACATAATATCAAAATCCCATTACTAATTTAATATAATAATTATAATTTAATATAATAATTATAATTTTTATACTATACGTAATCTTGAAAAAAATAATAAACTACTGACTAAAATAATGAGAAAAGACCCCTCTATTCCTCTATATATACCACCTACCACCACCTATTTTCCCCACACCTTCCAATATTTGAGACCTGTATAATGTTTCCTAGTCTTATTCTAAAGACACTCATACATGTCCCGAAGCCTTTTTTCTGAACAAATGACCAAAACCAATTTCCCTTAGGAGGTTCTCAAGGCGGAGAATTTCAGTGGTAAAACCATCTTTCATTTTCTTTTAATTTCTTTTCTATTTATTTTCTTTTCATGTTATACATGAATATCACATTATATAAGTGTCATGGTAACTCCATTATCTTATATATAATGATATTTTATTATGTTTGTGGAATAATCAGTCATCAATCCTCTTTTTCTCTAATTTTTTTTCTAAAAAATGAAATTATCATTCATAATGTGTTGATTATCCATCAACATGGTTGATGCATTTTAATTTTATTTTAACTCATTCAATGATAGTCAGAAAACAATTATAATGGTTGAAAAATATATAAAAATTTAAATTATAAAAAAAATTTATGTTCTGGAACGAACTTATATAGATAATATTAAATAACAAAACAAAACGAGTTCGTTGTGATAAAAAACAGTGGAATTATTCTAAATAATTATCATTAACATTAATCATATTATTCATCTAAATACCATAAAACCAATTGATATACAAGAAAAATTTAAAATATTAATGATCATTAATAACATATAGTTTCTATTCTAGGGAATCACTCTCATTATACATGAACTTCCTTATTTATAAACAAGGAAACTGATCATGAGAACCTAGAAAACGAACACTCCCGAATAATAAAATTGAAATATATAACTCAACTAAAATGAACTAAATGAATTTAATAAAATATTATTGAAATATAAAAATTTAAAATACTTATAGTATATGTCAATTAATGAATTTAATTTGATTTTTTGGGATATTAAGGTGATGAATGAAATCATACATAAGGTAAGCGGATTTTCAATCTAAACTCCATTTCCATGGGAGTCCCTCTTTCACAATATTTTCAGTATTTATGTTCCATTAATGTTCCTTAAATATCGTTTATTTTTTCCTTCCCTTTTATTTACTAGGATATGGATTCTTTCAATCTGATATTATGGAAAATGAAAATATTTTTATTCAAAATGACTCTTCTTCCTAAACAAATATGTTTTATTTATCTTGAGATTGTTTCTTCTTCACTCATGATTGATGATTCTTAAAAAAATTACGTTTTTCCATTTTTCTTTTGGTAATCACAAGTTTTATTCCTTAATTTATGACTTATTAAGTTCTCATGAAACCCATTTCCTTTCCATGAGTTATTTTTTTTCAGTATTGATATACAATCTATGTTACATTAATTATAATTTAAATGTTATGAAATGGTGGGTGTGCCTTGAACTATATAGAACTCCAATATATTAGGTAATGTGATTTATCTCATGATATAATATGAAATATCCATGAACATGATTCTAGGGTTTTTCATAATTATGACATTATTATGTTTCACATTTTTTATGTATGAACATGATTGTATTTTTGTTAACAACTATGTGTGGTAGTTCACCTTTAAGACATGATGTTTCATTTTTATACATTTCCACATTCCAGGATTTTATCTAACTATTCCTTTGATGATTATTATTATCACCCCATGATTATGTTATGATAATAATAATTATTCTCACGCATGTTATATTGATTCACATTCTTATCTGTCTTCTTACTGGGATTTTAGCACACCCCTTTATTTGATATATATCCTCAGCTGATTACATGTACTAAGGAGGTCACAAGGGACACTAAAAATCTATAAATAAAGGAATTAAATAATATTTATATTTCATTATTTAAATGTTATCATTGGTCATATTTTTCAAAAGACACTAAACCTTTGGATCCTGGTTTTGTAACACTATTTTATTTGTCTATCTCTAAAATGATGTAATTATAATGTAAGAAAAGTTGGGTCTTATAAATAATGATATTCTTGAAAACAATATAATGTTAAAATTTGTGTATTAAAATGTAATATTGGAATCATATATGTATCTAGGATAACAATAATACTAAATTATTTGGTCCTTTAGGATGTGGTTCCTTGTATCTTATGCCAATGTAAAAAAATGCCACCAACTCTAGAATATTGGGTTCAGGGTGTCTATATCAACATTGGTGACCAAACGTGACTCCATTTCATATATTAAACAAAAATCCTTAAAACATCAATTTTTTGCCAAAAAATATCCAATAAAAAAACCACCTAAACCACATAATGATTGACACACGCATTTCGGTTTCTAACTTACCAAACATAATTAGACACTGAAGAAAATGTCATTCCATATTAGGATGACTTCCACTCTAATAATTTGAACTCACTCAAAAACAAATAACCACACCATTCCACTATCTAGTCATTATGTATCAATAATTCATGGCACCACTGAACTATCCACAAACCCACACTGATGTCTAAACTCATAATTTGGATTTACTAAATGGAATAATCATCTATCGATTAAATTCAACATCATACTCCACCTATAGGGATTTGTTCATCATATATCTAAATCAGTCATAGATTCCATCAAAATCCTATCAATTCCATCAGCAGTATAGAAAATAAATCTAGCATCAAACCAAAATATTCAAATTCGATCTATATTCTCACCAACATCCTACATTCATCTCAACTATCCATCAATAAATAAATGACAGGCACCATAGCAGAATCCTTTATATCACCTCATGGAACCAAAAAATTATATCACTAAACACCGTGTGTGTTCCCAACTACACTCATAAATACAAAACATTGAGGTTTTTTATATCGATTTGACTCTAAGAGTATAGTTCCCCAGACCATATGAATTTGATACAATTCCAATTCATAATAATGGTGATCCCCACTATAATAATTTCATATAAAAAATTAAAAATAAACTGATTCAATCCATAGACCCAATAAAACTAGAAAACCAGAAACACAATACCAACAATAAACATAAATATTGTTACCTTGATACATGTTGGTCTCTAAATATAAACATGGTATATCTGGGAAAAACATGAATCATCTACCAAGATCAATCTCAACTATAGACTACAAATTTCATTGACTAACATACAGAGGCACTGACATCTCAACATGCATCACATCAATTAGTCCAAATATTCCCATGAAACTCACATGGTGGTTTGAAAATACACAGGGCATATAATCCAATCACATAATTCAAGCATCTAGTCCACCCTAGTTAAGAAAAAAAAATCCAGGAATAACAGTTCTCCCTCAATAAAGAATACGAAAAATGAATATACCAAGATACATATGCTTTAGTCCCCTACATTAAAACCTTTTAAAAATATTTTAAATGCACTAAAACACACTATAGGTTTCAAAACAACGCTTAGAATTTTAATATTTTTCAACAAATAAAATATCTCATAATCCCTATCCAAACTGGTATTTTCTATAAAAATGATATTCAGTTCAAAATAAATTTTTAAATTAAAACTAAAATAATTGTCCTAAGATTTTCACAAAATCCCAAAAATACTAATTATATCCATAAAACTAGCTCCATGAACCATTTCATGTTTAACAAAACTAAAAAAATTTGTCACACAAATCTCTTACCAATATAATAGGTTATTTTTTAAAGTAGTATTTTCCAAAAAAAATCTAACCATTCAAATAAATTTTTTCCCTATAGTATTTAAATAAGTGCATCAAAATAAAATAATAAACTTATATCCCTTTGAAAAAAATTTAATCTAATCACACGCTTATATTATATTTTGGGAAAATTAGTAATATTCTATTTTTTTCAATTAATAATGGATTCCAATAAGAAACATGGAAAATAAAACCAACCATAAAAACATGTATAATTTTTTTATAGTTCCACTATAATTATGCATGAAAAAATCACTGGATCCTAATCGATCCATACAAATCATCCCAAGTTTCATTCATCCTACATTTGGATTCTCAATCAATCCAACGCACCAATCATTCAATTGTTCCCAGGCCCAAAAAAGGATACCCCATTGAAACATCTATTTTAACCATATTCATGATGGAAATACATGCACATGATCTACCTCATGAGTCCTTATAATATAAATTCTTCACTAATCATTACTATAGGTATGAAAATATTATTTTATGAAAATTTGTATCTCCCTAACACAAACCACCCATGTGATTGCCACGAGAGGATGAAACAACACCTCATAATTTCCTCTCTATATTATAGAGGCTTTCAACTAGTGATGGGATCATGAAACATTCATGGGAGAATAATGGTCACTAAAATAAAAGCATCGGTTTTTTTAAAAATCTAAATAAATATCATCCAGACTTGTTTATCTAGATTACATCCCAATACACTACGGACATAAAAACTGAATCCTCATATGTTCCCTCAATACAGAACATAAAAAAATAAAATATTTTATATTCTTCTTTAAAAAATAGACTAGAAACAGAAAAAATTTGTGTAATTAGCATTATATATAAATAAATGGAACACATGTTAGTACATGTTGAACCAAAACTAAAAATAAATAAACATTTCTCTAGTAAAACACATATAATATACCTAGTATATCCTAAAGATCCATTTAATACATTTCATTTTGTGTGTTTCAAACACCAAGTAGTACCTATCTAGACTAGAAATATAAAGGACTAACTATGTACATTGAAACCCATATTTTGTGCAAGGGTTATTGTGATTCTAATAACCTAGTAGGAACCCCTAAGGCCTCAATAATACTGAGTGTTAATTTGGTCAAGTGGATTTACAAGCACTATATATATATAGAGTGTCATTGTACTCATGAAATCTACCCACAGAGAAAACATAATATTAAATTTACATCTATAATTTATATTGGGTGTTTTGTGTCAAACATACAACCTAGAACACTCGAAAAACCTACATTGGTTAGTTCCAAATGTTTGTGAACATGATTAATCAACTAGGGAGATTAATTACTGAATGTAAAATAATTAATGAGTATCATAGATGCTTCATATAATTTTTATGATTCTCTAATCATGTCACATAACCTAGAAACCCATTTTTGTCTCGTGGGGTAGGGTGAAACTTCACCCTTTATGAAAAACCATATCTAAAAATCATGGAAGTTCCCTTCTAATAATCCACAACCTATATTAGGGTGTGTATATATCCCCTTAATGGAATCCATCACCTATAACTAATGGATACCATACTAATAAAATGAATCATCTAATTCCATGTGTATGGATCTCCCCCACTAGACATCACATTTTTTATATCCAAGGAGTTGACTCTCCCTTGTTGGATATCACATCATTTGAGTCTAGGGGTGTGACTATAACATTCCAGACATCACATCATCTGGATAAAAGGATAATATCCATGGGATCACAAAAAGATGAACATCCATAACAAATGATCATATCCATTGAATCCAAAACAATAGAACATAATGATCTAAAGAAGGTATCATAGGAATCCCAAACATTTGTATATATATATATAAATGTGTAGTGTTCCCAAAACAAAATAATATAATATCAAATTTCCTAGAGTTTTCAACTATACATCATAAAAAAACTCATGAAACATTGGTCGACATAAAAATATAAGACATGTCATCATCACTACATCCAAACATGATCACATGTCATATTCAAGTTCAAAAGTGGCACTTGGAATGATCATTATCCATTTCATACACAAACCTAATCTAGTGAAAATATTTAAATGTGAACCCAATAGTGTCCCCATATAATTTTTACTACATGTAAACCCTAATGGTTTCCATGAAAATATTTACATATTTTGGTCCATACCTCACACTCTAGTCATATTGTCTCTCAACCATCATCAGGGTCTTATATACCCGTATTTACACTCTATGGGGTATATCATAAATATTTGGACAAACCAATAATTTTTATACCAATAGAATATTTCTCAAATATATACACACACAAAATGAATCATCATGCATAACAGAAACTGTAGACATTAACAACTTGGTATCATGATAAGCACTCAATCATGAAAAGTCAGGGCATCATCCTTACGTGATCAAACAAACTGAAACTACTGGGAAAAAATCCTTTTCAGATCCCTTAAAACACATATAAAATTATCCTTAACACCCCTTACCTGTTATCATTATCTTTCTCATCAATTATCCAAAAAACTTCAAAATATTCTATAAACAAATCATATTTTGTTTAGAATACTATTTCAAAATTCATTCTCAGTTTCACAATTCTTCCATTGAAATAAAACATGATTTAGATCCCTTTTTTATATTTAATTTTAAAAGGAATTTATATTTAATTTTAAAATAATATTAACACCTCAAAATAACCCTATAAATCAGGTCACTAAAACTCACTCGACAAATGTTCCCCAGTCAAATCATTTAATAAGTTGTGCAGTCTATATTGAATATCATATGAAGGTGAGTCTATCCCTATTTATGGTGGTATTAATAAAGTCAATAAATATGAATGAAGGTACAATAATTATTGAACACATAAATAAATCCACTAAATGAAGAAAAACAATGTAAATTCTAGGTCGTCTACCTAAAAAATATTTTTCCTTTTTTAATTAATAACTCGCGCACTACTACCTAGGCTCACTCGACTAATAACATCGACTTGAGATGATATCATAATCCAAAACATCATCAATAATTAACTATAACACGATATAATTAATTATAAAATTTATGTTAATAAATTATACCAAGTTAATTCACAATAAGAAACCAGAAGTCAATATGCCTAAAAACACAATGATCCATGACCACTTATTGAAACCTTAAGAAACATGAGTGTTCTACTCCCAACATGTACTTGGAAAAAGGGAACACATTCAATTAAATTGGATATAAAATTTATAATTAATATACCAAATTCAAGCTATTTGGACTAATTGCAGAAACACTCACTAGGAACCCCTATTCACAATAAAATGGTATCCCGAAAAAAAAACTGAAGGCCCACAATTCAATATTGACAGTAATTCAAGGAAAATAATTAACACACACAACCAAATCAATAGGTAATTTAATTTAATATAATTTAATCTAAAAAGTTAATAAAATTTATGATTCAACACAAATTTAGGATAATGATTAAGATTAACTTGAATATATTATTTATGGACATCCACTACGAGTCTACCAAAAAAGCAATAAAAATTAGGTAGAGTATCACCATGAACTAGTGGAAATAAATAGAAAAACCAAACAAGAATATCAAAAATATTGGCAAGTAAATTCCCTGGAATGGAATGGGATTGTTGGAGTAAATATATGGTAATGATACCCATGTTCTATTAAGTATTCTAGAATAATATTAAGGGAGTCAAATTATTGAGAATCGACAAAGAAATAATCATAAAAAATATAAAAATTAATACCTAGGAAGACTCTTTCATGGGGTGAAACATATTTCATTGGGTGAATGGTTTCATCCATCACTAATTTCATGTGGTTTATAGAATTTCATGTGGTGAATGTTCACCCCCGAAAAATTTCATTAGGTGAAATATCAACGTTTCAGACAAAAAAATTCTCTGGCACTCCGAATATACCAAATAATACAACTAAGCCTGAAACCTTATATTGATGCTCCCTTTATGTATTTTTAAAATCTATTAATACAAATTAATTTCTTATTTTTAAAAAATAACCCCTCATGAACCAATAAATAAAAACATCAATAAAAATTATCAACTCAAAAAAGATAAGTCTTTCACAGTCACAACATGATGAACCATATACTTATACTAACATCCCTTATATATCAACATGACCATATAACCTCATTATATACATATATTTATTTCCAAAAATATATCAAAAACACATATACATAAAAAATCACTATATATCTACACTCTCATTGTAACACAACACACATATTTAGGTTGTTAGGTTTTAAATTTCATTAGATTATTTTTATTTGGAGTAGGGATTATTCCATGAATTAGGATTTGGATTGATAATACAAGTGTTTAAACAGTACATTTATGTTTTTTTCATATTTTATGATGGTTTCTTACTTATTTGGGTGTATATGTGAAATCTAGAGATGGTTCGAGAGACTGTAGAGCTAAAATTTCAACTATTGCAGTTATTCACCCCATGAATTAGAGGTTCATCCCATGAATGGTACTATGAACTGGATATTCACACATTCAATAGAAACTAATAGTGTCACAAAACTTACCCAGGGAATTTATTCCATTAATGGGGAATTAAAAAAATGAATTTGACAGTTATGTGTTGAATTAAGAACCCTTACATGGGTGGTTTACCCTGTGAGAAAGGAATTCACATTATGATGGTGAATTTTATATAGATGGTTAGGGATCATTAACATTCATTAAAACTGAAAACCATTGTTCATATACTTACTAATTTTTTCTAAGAGAAGGGTCCCTGGACTTATACACTCCAGTTCATAAACCAAGGGTTCATTTTGTGAAATTCTTAGGTTATTTGGAATTCATTACACGTAACCCCTAATAACACCATGAATACACACTTGGGTAAATCTTCTTATAAGAGGGAATTTCAATATTTTTTGTCTCTGGATCTTTAGGGTTTGGAATAGAAGAGATTGTGATCGTAGGAATTTTATGTCAATCCCATTTCCAAATGCTCTTCTATAATACCCCATGGGAGGGGACAAATTTTAGTACATTTCTATGATGGATTAAGGTATGATCCTCTATCCTGGTATCTCTTATTTTTCACCTTTACTATCCTTGAATTAATTTTAATTTTTGGTTAGGTTTTGGTGATTACTTCAAAAGACCACAGGGAATTAATTTAGTATTTTTTGGAATTTCAAGTGGAGTGCATAAAGGTTCTCACATAAGGTTGATTACATACTACAAAAAAGAGACTTAGATATATCAATAATGCATTCATATTTTTTTAAAAAAATATATATATTATATTTCTGAAAAAATTATAAATTATCCAAATTTTTTATTACTTATATTTATCATGTGGTGGGAGCTCAGGTGGTTGTACACAATTGGGAAAGACATTTTTTAAAGTGTTGAGGATGGTAAATCCTTTTAAAGTAGGTCTTCCCTATAATCCATGATGTGATTCCTTCTCCTCCGAATGGCCAGAAGGCCTTTTTTTATTTTATTATAGACAATCCCCCTTTTAAAGGTTGAAGGGGAACCCTTAAATGGGTTTGATTACTAGAATTTTTTAACGACCCCAACCCTAGTATCCTAGATTTAGTGCCTTAATTTATTGCGGAGGTACTATGAAGAAGTGATCACATCACAAAGGACCGAAAAATTTAGTATCTTTGGAAAACCAGATAAAATAAAAAATGATACATTAAAAATTGAAAATAAATACAACATATACACTCCTTCGAAACATACATATTCTCCTAGGTTATCACTACATGTCATTCATAATATAAATATTGGAATCCTAGGGATAAGATAAAACATAACAATACGGTGATATTAGATTATTAGTAATATTAATAATAAAATAGAAGAAATCATTAATAAACATAAACAATAAGGAAATGTTAATAACTAAAAAAAATTTCATTAAAACATAGTCTTGAGCATAATTTGGAAGGAATAAAAGTTAATCAAATAATGTACTATAAATAATCACATGAGAATGATACATAACCATGGATATTCTACTAGTCTAATAATCACATGGATTATCAATAACTAATCTCCTAATGAGAGAATTCATAATTTGGGAATCATAAACATATCATCATATAATTGACCAAAAAATCTACATAAACGGGTAAGGCCTTGGCCAAAACCTTGTCACGTTTGACTCATGAGACTTACTAATGAAACAATGGGACATAATGGGATATACCCAACACATAATAAGTCCAATTCATTCCACTTATTAATGGTTTAAATCATAATTAACATATACATTCATATAGAAACAACTCTATGAAATAACATTCCCAAAATAATAATAATAAACTATCCAGTAGAATATACTGAATGGTATCAAAAATGTACATACACAATAAAAATGAAAATAAAAAATTCAATAAAATATATTAGATGGTGTCATTAGAGATATAAAATAAATTATTAATATGAAATAATAAACTGTTATGACATATATAAAAATACTCTAACAAAACCATTGATAAATTAATGAGATAAATACCCCTTTACATTAAATTAATTTAATTAAAAACCTAAGAAATTATAAAATAAATCATTTTATTTGAAAAAAAAACATGTTAAACATGTGAAGCATCACTCAAGACATTAGTTCTTCATTAATTCTTTAAAATCATCATGAATTATAATGTTAAAAAAATACATTAAACATTTAGAAAAGATACATTTAAAAGAGTATTTTTAACTCAATGTTTGGTTGTTAACGAAATGAATAGATTATGTGTTTTATCCTTAAATTAACATAAAACACATGAAAATAAAAAATATTATAATGAATTTTTTTTAAAAATAATCATATAATTAAATTGTCAACGGGGTAAAATTTCAACACAAAGAATTGAATTTGGGATAAGTATTCCCTTACCTCTTTGTAAACAATCGGACTATATGCCCAATAAAAGTACTAATAATAAAATTAAACCTTTAATACCATCAAGATAATGGGATTAATGAATTATATATCAATTTTTAGTGTACAAATAAAACACACAATAGATAATTGGTGAATAATATATATCTTATAGATATAATAATGAGATTAGAAAACTCATACCTTATGTCTGAAAGTGTTCTAACCTTATATCTAACATCCAGGAAAATAAAAAAAGGTTAATTAATTAATTTATAATGATACTCTTAACAATATATATTATTTATTATAATTTTATTAATTTCATTTATAAAGTTTTTTCTGTGTTATAATTTTTAATTTCATTTTTTCTAGAGCATTTGTTTCACGGTGTTATGTTTGATTCTATAAAGTATAAATATGGGAGTTCTTGTTAAATGGAATAAAAACTCCAAAAGTTGAATAGAATACAATTAATTCACATATTTATTTTAAATGGGCCTCATATATCATTTGGTTATATTTTATGAAGATTATTCATTAAATAAAAAATAATGAAAAACATGTAGTTTATTTGGGAAGTTTTTTTGACCATCAAAAACCCATATCATTTATTTTAATAATAAGATTATATAATGATTTTCAAACATTAAATAAGTTATATGAAAATTTTTATAATATTTTTTAACTATAATTTTTTTTATTAACTTCCATGAAAGAATTGATGAAAATTAAAAACTCATCATCCATGATGGTAGTGAATCGACACCCCACGACCAATATTTTCCTCATTAAGACTAAAAAGGGAAGAGAGATAAAAGATGATCAATATTCTATTAACAGAATAAAATTCATGTATATAAATGAATATTTAGTTATTATTATATTTAATATTGGGTATGTGAGGATAGTATAAGAAAATAAATAAATTAAAAGGTAAAGAAGAAGGGTTTTACCTCTAGAGTGCCTTCCCCTTGAGAACCTCCTTAAGGCACCTGGAAATTGCTGTCGGTGATACTAGAAAGACCATAACATGGGAAAAACGTTTGGAATAGGTGTTTGGAATAATATAAGAAATATACATGCCATAAAATGTATGAGGATAAGAGGTGGTTTTGGGTAGTATTTTTAATGGTATAAGAGGGGTGTTTTTTATTGTTTTATTCATTAGTTTATTATTTTGGATCATGATTATGAATAGTGTTGGGGCTTATGACTATGTATAGTAAGTAGTATATTAGAGTTTGAAATAATTTTTCTTACATTATCCATGATGCAAAAATACATTTATTTTTCTTATTAATTTAAAATTTGTAAATTATAATATTTCATTATTCATAAAAAGTCAACTTTTTAGACAAATTTCGAAAATTCACCCTATCCATTTATATATGTGGAGATTTAAAAAATATAAAACATTTTATTAAAATATATTTATAAATAGGTATAATTTAAAATGATAATTTAAATAATTATTTATTTTTAAAAAATCAATTTTAATATTAAAACTCATTTTACGACAAAATGAAAAAATAATTAGGTTCTCCTAAGATTACATTACAATTATAATGAAACAAAATATTGATTTAAGAGTATATTTTATGAATAAAAAATTAATTTAAATCATTTTTTTGATTATAAAGTTGAAAATATAAATTTAAATTTCACAAAAATACAAACACTAAATTAATCATTTTTAAAACATTTATTGTCATATTCATTGAAATAAATATTTCATATTTTTTATTTATGAGATACCTAAATTTATTTGATACTTTCATTGATGAGGTTAATATTCAAATGTCCATATTTATATTCCTAATGGTTAAATTACTATTTCAATAGCCATGTTAATATTCAATAGTATATAATGGTTCAATTAAACTCGGTTTTTCATGCAATGTAAGCTATCAAACAGATTGAATTTATTCAAGAAGATACATATGATAAATTATTCTAGTGTTAAATTCTCCCCTATAATAGTAATTTGTGAGCACATAATTTGAAATTTTATGTCCAAAATAAAATTTTGATACTTTAAATTTCTTTTATTACAAAACCACATTGTTAATAGGTTAAATAAATATTTCTCTTAAATGGAGGAAAAAGACAATGTGATGGTCACAAAAAACATGGTTTAACTATTGGAGAATATTAGTGGGATATGAAAACAATGGAATTGAAAAGAAATATTACTATTATGTTTTTATGGAGAGTTATTGATAACATGGTCATTATAATCTTTTCCATAAAAAATTTTCAATTGTTTATCAGTTAAAAGGCCATTAATTTATAAGCAGGGAAACTGAAAAGATAATATTTTTGACTAAAAATTCATTTTCTAAGATTGGAGGGATTCTTTTACTATCTAAATATGTAATTTGTGAAAATAAACTTATTATATTTCATTAAAAATTATAATCATAACCCATTCTTTATGTTATGCTTCAATCTATTTCTATTTTATTTCATACACACGGAGAAGGATATTCAAGATGAATTTTTCATACCTAGATCATTTTTAACAGTTCCTAGGGCCCTCAAGTTATTCATGTGTCCTATAAATATTTATCATACCCAAATTGATAAAATATATTATCCAATATGATAAATTATAATTTTACATCAAACAATAGTATCTGAAGGTCAACTAAATCCATTCAATAATAGTTATCTTAAAACTATTCAAAACACATCTTTCCAACTTCAATGTCTAAAAATTTATAAGGAAGGTCACTAAATTTCAAAAATCAACATTTAATTAGATTCCCCAAACAATATAATGTATCACTTATTATCAGATAAATATATAAAAACATTTAACACCTTAAAACCATTATGAATACATGTGTGCTTCCTAAAATACAATCTCATGTCGAAAAATATATTTCATAAATTCAAACATGTTGTAAACTGTAAAATCACTAACCACCTTCATTTTATAGTCAAATAAACATATATTTATTACTATCTCAACATTAATAATATATTTATGGTTATATTTTAGAAATCATGTGTTTTCCAAATGATCAACATACAATTGAATCACATCTCTTGGTTTCTAGTGTTACTCATCGCAAGCTTCTATATCCTTAAAGAGGAAGTGCAATAGTACAATCCTTATATTAATAATGATTCCTATAGATAGATAATAATTAATAAAGTAATCAAATAACATAATTATTGCATCAAAAAACAGATATATTAATCTTTCTTCTTCATTTTTGGTAGTCACATAATTGTGGTCATGGTCTATTATCCTCTTTTGGGATATATTCCACTGACACTTGTTCCATCAATTTGTGTAGTGTCCAATCTATTTGAGGATAAATCATTGAAAATTTGATTCATTTTTCTTACCATTTTCATCACCTGAATAGTATGAATTCTCTCCATGCCTATAGAAAACTACAATTCCTTTTAATCTAATTTCATAGTGTTTTTTTCCACAATTATTACATGGGGTAAGAAAATTATTTCCATTTATTCATTTATCAAACATATTAATAGTTTTAATCTTTTTTTCATGCTCCCCTATGAAGATGTGAAACTTAAATAATTATTTCTCTTTCTCATTATCACATTATATTTTAGAAACATATGATGGGAATTCTTGGGAGAATCATTCCCTTAAGAATATTGGAATATGAAAACAAAAAATATTATCTATGTTATTCATTTGATAATGTGCCTTGACAAAGATCTCATTTCTTTTGTGAGGTTCTATTTATAAAAAATGGAATACAGTAAATTATATTATGAAATTTTAAAACAAGTTAAAGTGTAAAGTATTACTAATAACAAAATAATAAGCATGATTACGTTTATAATATTTTCAATGTCACTTATAGGGTTTTATTTCCCAAATATATGTTTTCCTAAATCTTGTTTCCAAAGATTCTAAAAATATTATCTAATCCGACTATAAGGACCTTTACCCCAGTAACTTAGAGTTGGTGCCTTAATTTTTTTTACATTTTTACTATGAATAATAGAACACATCCCAAAGGATCGAAATGTTTAGTATCATTGGAAATAGATATACAGACATAATTGTCACATTATAACTTGAAATGAAACACAACATATAAAATTATTTAGAAACATCCCTATTATCAATGATTATCCTAGCATGTCAATCAAAATATATATCTTGGCATACTGTAAAAAAGATAAAAAAATAAGATAGTGGGGAACTCAAATGACCACTAAGGGTATGAATACATAAAAAACATAATAAAAAAAATATAAATATTAATTCAAGGTGAATAACTAAAAAACATTCCAGTAAAACATAATATTGAAAATAAATTGTAATAAATATAGGATTACCAAACCCACCATATAAATAATCACATGTGATTTAAAAATAAAAATGAAAAATTATAAATTTATAATACAAACATAGATTACCAATATCTAATCTTATAATGATGTAATTTAAAATTTAGTACATTATAAATATACAATAAAGACCTCAATCTATAATTCTACCTAAATGGGTAAGGTCTCTGCCAAAATCAGGTCTAGTTGGTCTCATGAGAACTACAAATGCATATAGGGTTTGTACCAGGCCCCACCCAACACTTACTATGTCCAATTAATTATTCTTATGAATTGGATGAATTATAATGGTCATATACATTCATATTGAAAATATCATATGAAATACCTTTCCCTAGACAATAATCAAAATCCATCCAGTGTTATATGATGAATGGTATCAAAATAAACATACGCAATCAAAATGACCATAAAAAATTCAATAAAATATAGAAAATGGTATCATAAGAGATCAAACTCAATTAATAAGGATATATAACAAATGGTTTTGAAAAATTGGAAAATACTCTAATAAGAGTATTGATAATTTCATTACAGAAGTACCACTTTACTTTGAAATCGTTTATTAAAAAACCTAATCAATTATAATAGAATATTTTTTATTTTAAAATAACCTTATAACCCTGTAAAGGATTCCCCAATATAATAATTCATCATGAAAGTGGTAAAATCTTTTTATTTCATATATGTTTATAAAAACATTTCCTTTGAACATTAAAAAAATAAAAATTTGAAAAAGTGTTTTTAAATGAATGTGTGATTGTCAACCGAATTAATAGATTATGTGTATTATCAATATATACTAGCAGAAACGTATATGTAAAATATAATATAATAAAATTATCTTTTATAAATAATCATAGCATAACATAATCAATGGAGTGTAAGTTTAACCCAACGAATGGAAATGGTGATAATAATTTCCTTACAACTTCATACATAGTTGAACTATATGCCCAATAAAATTAATAATTATCAACTCAAACAATGAATACATTAAATTTATATGTATTCACGATATTATATATAAAACTGTAGTTTACATACACTACGCAGAAGAAATAATTGGTGAATAAGGTATAGCTCACTAAAATAATTGTTAGATGAGAAAACCCTTATCATATATCTGAAAGTGTTTTTCACTTGTACTTTACAACCTAGATAATAAAATTATATTCATGAATAACATAATTAATAAAAATTTAATCAGTTATTTGATTTTTTATAATTCTAATGAGTTTATTTACATCCACGTTGATGAGTTCTAATGTCTAATTTTGTTGTTTTGGGAGCATTATTTTCCTGGAATTATGGTCAGATCCCTTGAGTCTAAATAGTGATTTTTTTATTTAATGGAAGAATACTCCAAAGGTGTAATGTAATGATACTAATATACTCTCAGTATTTTTAATAGTTTATATATATCATTTTGTTATATGGTATGAGGAATATTCATGAAATAAAATGGTATGAAAAAACTATTTGGTTATTTTGTCGGTTTCTTGAACTATAATGAACTACTGTATTTTCATTTAATTATAAATGTATATATTTGTTACATAACATAAAATAATTTTTAATACAGATATTGAAATCTAGTTTAACCATAAAACAGTTTTATTTTTCCCCATGATGTCATTAAAGAAAAATAAAAACTCTTGATCCATGAAGGTAGTGAATTGACAACCTATAGACTACATTTTCATTTTTTAGAAGAAAAATAGAAGATAAGATAATGGATAATGGATCAAACATTAACATAATAAAATTATAATTTATATGTGACACTATAATTATCATTGTGTTTTTGAAAGGGTAGGTGAGGAGATGATTAGAAATGAAAATAAATTAAAAGGTAAAAGGGAGGGTTTTACCTCTAGAGTGTTGTCTCCATTATAATCTCCTTATGGAACATGGAAATTGACTTATTGTGAGACAAGAAATAATAGAACACAAGTAATAGGTTTTGGATAGAAATTGAGTTGAATATAAGCAAGATCCATGCCATAGAATGCGTGAGGACAAGATCTGGATGTTTTGTATTTATAATGGGAGGAGAGTGGTCTTTTGATTATTTTATTCATTTGCCTATTATTTTTCCTCAAGACATTGAATAATGTTGATTTTTGTGACTATAAATTTTAACTAGTTAATTATATTTAGGAATAATGGTTCTTAATTTATCCATGAAACAAAAGTGATGTATTTTAGTTTTAGTTTTAAATACATTAAATTACCAAAGTTTACTACTCATAAAAAATAAACTATTGTATAAAAATACAAAACAAATATCCCTAACCATTTTATAATTATTATATTTAATAAATGGAATAAAATTTCTAATAAAATTTATAAAAAATATAAATTTAATACTTAACTAAAATATATATTTATTCCATTAATAAATATTTTAATATTATAGCTTGTTTTACAACACTATGAAAATTTAATTATTGTCTCATAAAATTTTCATATAATTTTAATGAAACAAAAATATTAATTTATGAATAAATTTCATGAAAATAAATATTATTTTTAATCAATATAACAATTATTAATTATAAATGAACATTTACCTTTCAAAAAAAATACTAACACATAATTTATCATTTTTGAAACATTTATTTACTTATTCCATTATATAAATATATCAAATTTTCATTTAAAATATCTATAAATATTATTGGTACTTTCAGAGGTGAGGTTATTATACAAATTTCCATATTATTATTTATGACATTCATATTAAAATTCCAACTATTATGCTATTGTTTCATAGTATATAATGGATCATTTAATATTTTTGGTGCATGAAATGTAAAAAATAAAATATATTGAATTTATTTAAGAAGTTACATAATTTAAAATAATGGTGTGTTATAAATTAAGAACCAATATGTCCTTCGGTAAAAGCGATTGTATGTCATAAAACATCCTATACTTGGGAAAAGTTCTCTTTATCACTATGGGTGGTTGGGATCGATCAAAGACTATGTATTTAGGGATAGATGATATTAGTAGATATTAGTTGAGGCCTTGGGTAGTTCTCAAGGTACATTAAATGACTTTTAAATTCTATCATCAATTCCCTATTGATATTAGGGTTGGATTGAGAGTTTTAAGCTTAGTGACAATATATTTTATTGTAATAAATAGAATCCTTAGTGAGTGATATCTGTCTATTAGTGGTTTCATTCATTTTGATCACTACTTGTGAAGATAGTCCATTAGGATAAGATATATTATGACAAATAGGGGTTTTCTATTAGTGATGGGATTATAGTTCTTTGATGAGAAATGGAACACTCGAATGGGATGCGGGAGTTTTATGGGGGTTAGGAATTAGGATTCCAAGGTGCGTTTGGTTTCAAATTAGACCACTCCAAATAAATATAATATTATTATGATCCTACAAATAAATTTTGTTTTATTAAATATTTCTCTTTAATAAATTTTATATCTTTGATAAATTTCATTACATGAAACACATATTTTAAACAAACAGTGACATGCTGTTAAAATACTATTATATAATAAAATACATGTCTTCTATTTGATGGATTGGTAAGTATAAATAGTACTAACTAAATTATGATTTTTTTACACATTTATAAAAAAATTAATTGGTTATCGATTTTTTAAAAATGACAATAAAACGACTTGAAGATAAAAATATATGTTTTCTAAAAACTAATTTTATGTTCAAAATATTTTTTAATTTTAATATATAAAATTTATATCTATTTATGAATTATTTTAATGAAATTATTAGATAATATATTCAATTAAATTATTTAATATTAATCTAATAGTAAACTAGTTCTTTTTAATAAAAATGAATTTTGCAAAAAACAGTTTTCATTCAATTTTGTGTGTTTATTTTAGATAAATTTATACCACTTAATGAATTTAAATATATAAAATATATTATATAGTTTTAATAAAAATTGTTAATATAATTTAAAATGGAAAATTTAATTTTTATTCATAATTAATAAAAAATGGAAAAAATGTGTTACCGTACTTATGATTAAAACATGTTTACCATTAGATAAAATAATTGATATGTATTAAAAATTAATAAAAAACATCCTTTAATTTTATTTCAAGACATTATTTTGAACTTATTCTTATTATCATTGAATATTTGGAAAAAATTCCACTTTACATGAGTAAGTCGTTCTTTTATTATAATATTTGGAAAATTCCATGTGTGTCCTCTCTCTATTATAAAATGATTCCACATCTCATGTCTTCCACAAATATCATTAGCCTTCTATCTTAGATCCATTATGTTTTAATAACATCTTGATATAAGTCCATAGATCATGTGGTGATTTTTTATGATATTAACCTCCTTGAAGGCATATTGTATAAGACAATAGGGTTTTCTCAATTAAGAGGAATGACACTTAATCATGTAATTTCAATTTTATTTCTTCTTATACACCCACTACATCTTCGGTATCCCATGTAAAATTATTAAATCAGTATAAAAATATACTAAGTTGTTATTATGATTATTTTAGAACAATTTCAGCCTCATATATATCATATGGGAAATAAAAGTATCACTCTAGCGTATGTGTGTACTATCACGTTCGTATAACAATATGATTAATTTTTCTTCACCATAATTCATGGTCATTTATTTGATCAATAAAATTATAATATATTATAGTTATGAAATAATTATATGTCTTGAGTCATATAATATTCTCTACCATCTTAGCATTTAATCCATTTAATAAGTATAACACCGATCATGTGTGCGTGTAGAATACCACCTCCATAAAGGGATGTGATTCAATTTTCTTCTGTTTTCATATATTAAAAATTATTTTATATAATTTATTACCAATTTTTAAAATTTTAATAATATTTCATTTTCTACACCTTTGACTTTATTTACAATGGTGTAAAAAGTAGCATTTTAAATGAAATGTTTTTTCGAATACATTGTTTTGGACTTTTCACAAATATTTAGAATGCATGTTTTATTTTAATATAAACGAAATGATTAATTTTTCTGTTATCATAAGTATTATTTTTTAAAATATTACTTAAAATGTTTCTTTAGTTATTTTAAAAATAATTTTCTTAATATTCAGGTAATTTTTTGTTAAAATGTTATAAATTAATATATTCTATCATATTTTCAAATAATGGTTTAAATGATATTATTAATGTACATATCATCTATGTAAACATACTTTAAGGATGTTTATGCTCCACTAGTGATATTAAAATATTCCATCATCCAATTTATTCTATATATTAATTTAGTTAATTTTAATATAATTGTGTTTCTTTGAAACCAATGTATTTTTTGGGTTAGTTATGTTATAGTGAAACCTTATTGAAAGTCATTTCATTTTAATCATATATTCTATGATGAAATGATGAAATATTTATAAAAGATTATTACATTAAAAAATTTATTACATTATGATATGATAAATATTTTATGATCTTATGAAAGACATATATGTGTTCTTCATTATGAGGAATGTGGAGATGAAATTATATATCCCACAAATTCATTGTGTAAATATGGATGACTCATGTTATAATATGGGTTGTAATGTGGAGTGAACTATTTTATTTCAGGGACATTTTCCACCATGAGAGTATAGGTAGTAAACCATGAATAAGGACATCAATTAATGGGGAGTCATCATAATCTACTATAATAGCTAAGGAACCTGTCCTTGATTTAGGAAATGATTTTCTATGTTTATTTTTATTCGGAAACTTGTTATTTATACTTATGATATGTTCTCATGCAAAATGATTTCTTATATATGATACCAAATACTTATGACGTATGTATTTTGATATGAAAAATCCTTATTCTATTATTTATGATTAATTGTCTTCAACTAATTGGGTATGATTATTTTAATTTAAGACCATGTTCTTATACCATTATAATTATATTGTCTCTTTTAGGATCAATGATTGATATCTCTTATGTTTACCCTTACGGAACATATAAGCTCACCCATTATTCTATTTTCATTCCCATATTATAAAGAAGGGTATCAAGTAGGGTATTTAGAAGTATTTTTCTAGGGTTAAATATGTTTTTTAGATGTTTAATATCATTTATGAAATAATATGATTTATATATCTAGTCTCCAAAGACTCTAAACCTTTATGGAGTCTGGGAATGTTTTGTTATGTGGGGTACTTCATATTCATCAAAAAAAAAATGGAATATATTTGTATGAAATGTGTGTACCACCCCAATTGTTTTATAGTTATAGTTTAATTAATCCTTATATATTATAATTATATAATATTTTTGAAAACACAAGATATAATTATTAGTTTATAACAACATCATGAAGCTTTAGTAAAGTAGAGATTGAGTTTTTTTCCTTGAAAATATACCCTTGTTTAGATTCCGAAATGATGATGCGGATATAGTATGGATGCACCTAGTGGTAAAAACACTAATATAGGTGGATTGGAAATTAACATTACTTTAATTGGTGTGTGATGAGTGGGTATAATATTGTACATATGGATATACACTCAAAGAGATTTACTTCTGTTATTTTACATTTTCTTTAAAAAATAGTGTGAATTATTTGAATAGTTGTGGAACAATAATTACCTAGGTTAATCCTATGGAGTTATAGATTGAAAATAAGATCTTGTGAGTTATAAATCCTTAAAAAATATTTATCATGGTATTATTATGCACAATGATTATTATTTCTAACACTATGATTTTTTGTCTTAGTTAGTGGTCGGGCTAAGGATGAATTAATTTAATTCTAATTGTGGTGGGAAACAAAAAAAATATACTCATGATAAACAGAATAAAATGGGAGCAATGATGAGAAATATTTTATCTATTAGAACCAATCACTCTCATACTGTAAATAGAAACATGAAAAATATTGATCGTGAAAACGACTAAGGGATAAAATAAATCACTATTGAACTTCCTAGGATGTAATTTCCACCTTCTATCAGTGGTTAATATGATCCAATAATTTTTGAGAAATAGATCATCATAATTAAAAATATATGTTCCTTCCTTCAGTGATTAGAACATGAAAAAGTTTCCTAGACTATGTATCATTCGGAATGATAAGATTGTCAATTGCGTATTCCTATTAAAACATTCAAGGCAAGAGGAGGAAAATGACTCCATAACAAGGGAATAATTTAACAAGGAATTTTTCAATAACATGGGAAGAGTTTAAGAAGATAATTTAAAAAAAATATTCTTGAAATCATCACATGAAAAATGGAAAGGAAATTTCTAAATCTAAATTTTATGGATGATGAATACATTATTACCTATAAGGAAAATTTCACCAAACATACAAACAATGATTCCAATTTTATCATTGATCTTGGAAGTATAAATAACTTATTATTTAATGTATTAAGACTAATTATTAAAAAATCATCAGATATAATAGACATTAATTTATATATACAATGTTTTTGATATTATATCATTAATGAATTTAATATCAAAGACTCTCAGTGTTCTCATGGTCTTGGGAATAAAAAGTGAAAAATGGAATTTCAATGAAATTTTATTAGAAAACCCCATAGAGGAAAGAAAATAAATATTTTTTTCATTTCATTATTATGGAAAGAATCCTAATGAAAATTGCTTTATGGGGTATCATAAATATTTTATATGTTGAAAAAAATTCCGTCAAGAAAAATAATTTTGAAGTGATTTGAAGATTTCAGTTAATAAAATGAGGGATGAAAAAGATCAATTGAATGTTCCACACACACACCAATTCAATTATATTAAGGGGTAACTAAATTATACCAATAATTTTTTAATTTCAATGGTTAATTATGAAAATATAAATTAGAAACCACTTTAACCTTGAGATAAATTGATATACCATGTGATCACAACTACTAGATTGGGTTTTAAAAATGAAGTGGTGAAAGGTACATACACCATTTACTCTGGAATTAAAAACAACTTATTTAATTATAGATCTACCAACTCATTTATATATAAATAATTTTATGAGGGTATCATGTCCCGAATTTAAGGATTATATTTTGATTTATCAGTAAAAAAAATTATTTTCCTGATGATCACATCACAACTCTATAGCTTCACTCTCATAGAAGTTTTTTGGAACCTAATTCTTAAAAATCTTATGACTATACATGTGGTTGAAATTGATGTGATTTTGGGCATGTATTGGATTTATAAATATAGAGACCATATTAATTAATGAGTAATGTATGTAATTCTTGGTATTTTGAACCATCCTATAATCATTTTTACATGATATAATGAATATGAACTTTCAAAATAAATTACATTCATTTTAATTGTTTTACTACCTATTCGTGAGGGATATTTATCTCAAATTGTTTGGGATAAACTCAATACTGATGAAATGCATATTTTTGGTTTTATTCTAATATATCTTCTATATACTAATATAGTCATCACTCATATCATGATGTAAAATTTTCAATATAATTGAAACTTCTTTCTACACCAATTTCAAAGTATTTATATAGAATTCCGCCCAGTTGAATTTAAATAATTGAAACAAAAACTCCAATTGAATTGTTATATTTTATTCATGTTCCTGATTGAATCTCCATGGTGTTCACTAATTGTTTTGGTTAAGACAAAAATGGGACATTAGGTCATTAGATTGATTATCAGGGGAAGAAAATATCATTATTAATAACACGTTTCTTATACACTATATCGATGATATATTTAATCAATTACATATAATGTTTTATTATTAAAATATTGACCCTAGATTTAGATGAAAAAATTTTAGAGTCATTATAGATAATTACCCAAACTAAACTATTATATGATCATGGTAATTATGAATTTCTACTAATTCCATTCAACTTTCAGATTCTACTACCACCTTAATGGATTTAATGAATGATATATTTACAGATTACCATCATAAGTTTAAGGTAGTATTAATAAATTATATTCTTATACATTCAAATATCTTGGAATATAATGAATTATATATGAGGATTGTACCAAATAAAATTAGGAAGTATAATTTATATGCTAAATTTACTATGTGTTAAATTTTAATATAATTTTTTTTTCTTAGTCTATATAATTTTATGTCAGGGTATATTGACTATTGATCCAAAACAACAACTATAACTGATATCGGTAAACTTCTTAGTTTGGTAGGATTTTTTAAATCCTTTTGGAGATATTTCTAATTACTATCTAATGTAATAAATATTTTTAAATAAAATGGAGCCAAGTTCGTTTGGAAAAATGAATGTGAAAAAAATTTTAATGAGTTGAAAAGAATGTTGGTCAGCACACCGGTACATACACTTAAATATAATAGAATAGTGTTTATATTTTTATAATTGAATAAATAAATTTAATAGGAAAAATCTTCATGTATAATGATATAGAGATGTATAATTCCTCTTGAAGATTAAAAATTCACAAAAAATTCCTGCTCATGATTTAGATTTTGATGCTATAATTTTTCCCAATAAATATAGAGGCATTATTTTTTTGAATTACGAGATATTTATACTTAAAATAAAACATGAAGAATAAATTCCTAATGAAATATCTGAATATGCACTATAGGAGAAAGTGGTAGTGGATTTAGTGTAATGACTTCTCAATATACTACTACCTTGAAAAGGTGAATAAGGTGGTTGATGCTCTGAGTCAGAAAGACCATACTAATTATTCTGTGGTGAGGATTTAAAGGTATCAAATATTTTTATATTTACATAATATTAATCATGAAATCATGTGAATATGAGAAATACCATATCTTTCTGGTATAAAATCTCAATAATCTATCTATGAAAGGATTAGAGAGACACATGAGGTGGTTTTAGAACTATAGATGATGATGATAAATGTTTATGAGTTCAACCATTTATGTGATAGAATGATAAGTTTAAATAAATAAAGATATATCCCATAAATACTAGATTTAAAGAATGATCTATTGGATTAATATCAAAACACATCATTCTATATTCATCTTGGATGTAGGAATATGTGTGAAGATCTAAAAAATATAATTATAAGGAGATATTACAACCAACACCTATACTATAATGAAAATGTAAAAACATTATCATGGGACTTATCATCAAACACACCGAAACATATAAAGGGCATAATGCTATTAGGATTCTAGTTAATCAACATAAAAATTCCACACAGTCCATTTAATTGAAAGAATACTTCTCTCTTAATATTGTTATAGGTGATAAATTAATAATGTGGTTATATTTCAAGGACTACCACTCTCAATTATAATTTTTTGAGATCAATGTTTTACCTTGATGTTCTTGATATGTCTTAACCAAGGTCTAGATACAATGTTGGGGTTCAATATTTAATATCATCCTTTTATATATTTTTGGTCATAGAGGACCATTAATACCCTAGAATATATATTAATATAATATTCCATTTATTATAAATGTGGTTTAGATCAATACCTTTTGAAGGTTTAAGTTTATTACAAAAGTAGATTTCACCCGAGAATTGAAGTGGAACCCTATAAATCACTATATATAAGGAATTTTAAAGCACCAAAATTCTTGGATTTAGTTGAATAACAAATTTCATTTTTACTAGAGCTAATTGGGGGAATGAAAATAATGACAAAACTATTCATCAGTCGATTAGGTAAGGTCAATTTTGATAAAAAAAATATTTTGATGTTCGATTGATATTTATATTTTTATGTTTTTGAAAATGTATTCTTGTGAATTTATTAATGGAAGAATGTTATAATATTTATAATTAAATTAAAACCAATCCCCAGATATATAATTCCATTTTAAACCGTTGATTATATCGATATATTTTCTTATCTCTTTTCGCATCCACCGAATATCCCTGAAATACATGATTTGATCGATATATCTCTCACGAGGGAGTACATACCTAATCCTTCATATGCTATGAAATCAATGTTCATTCAATGAGAGTATTATCTCTCTTATTAGGAATAATAATTTGATATTTTGGATCATAGATATAATTCTCTATGTAAAAATGGTCAATCTCTTGGTTAATAACGTGTTGAAAACCCAAAATTTTGAGGAAGATTTGTGGGAACTCGATAATGACATAAGGAAAAAGTTTCCATAGTTTTTTGTGTTAGAGTATTGAAATTTTATGTCTTAAATGCCCATAAGGGGGTTAAATGTAACACCCAAATATTTGATAATATATTTCACTTTATTAATTTAGATTTCATTAATTTATTTCTTAACATTTGATACTAAGTATTAATAAACAATGATATTCTATTAAAATAATTTTTTAATGTCACCATTACATGCTAGATATTTGATTAAAGGTTATTAATATAGCTATATAATTTATGAAAAAATATTTTTACATGTATATATGTTCAATTAATTATTAATATATTTTTTATAAATGGACATATAATCATTTGAAGGTAAAAATATATTTTTCTTTTAGTTTTTTTATTTTCACAATTTGTTTTTATCTTAAAAAAATTAAATAATATCTATTAGGGAATTGTATTGTTGAAATTTAGATATAATATATTCAATTAAATGTTTTAACATTCATCTATTATCTTTTATGGTAATGAATAATAATAAACCTACTGTTATGCTTAAAAATTCATTTAGCAAAAAACATATTTTCTTGTTTTTTTGTGGGTTATTTGTAATGCATTTATGAGACATATAGATACATAAAATTATAAATTGGAATAAATATTGAAAATAAATGAAATTAATATAATTAAATAATTTAAACATTATTTTTTCATATGTAATATTAATAATAGTTTGAATGTGTTCCCACAATTAAGGTTAAAATTGGTTTATCAAAGGTTTAACATAAGTGATATGATTTAATATATTAAAAATGTAATGATTTAATTTTTTTTTAATATTATTTATTCCTTCCTATATTAACATATTTATCATTATAGAGACAATTTACTTGAGTAATACATTATTAAATATTAGTCTTTTCAAAAATTCTAAGTGTGTCCTCTCTTCCCTTAAAAAACATTACCACATATCCTCTCTTCCTCACTCATCATTAACAATCTATCTCTGTAAATACCTACCCCAATCCCTTATTAACATCCCTCCCCATGTCTTATAGGCCATGTATTGATCATAAACCCATTACTTAAAATTTTAATGTCTAATCAAAATTAGGTTTATCAACAAATAGGTGTAACTTTTAACAAAATAGTTTCACTTTTATTTCTTATTCTATTTCCATGAAATATATGGTATCCCCTAAAATATTATTATTGTAGTATCTTTAATACACAAGAATATTATAATTTTTATGGTACACAAATTTATCACCAACTATCCATAAAAATGTAAATGATAGTATCAATAGCGACCCATACAACCAATGTATAGATGATTCATCTTTTTAGATAAATATTGAATAGATAAAATAAAATCTTTTCTAGAATATTATTTGTGTAGTATTTTTGAAAAAAGGGATAAAAATAATTTGTTGATAAATATAATAAAAAATATACAACTAAAACATCATATAATGAGAACCTTTCATAAACTTATCATACTTAGTACCTTAATTTATAACCTCTAGAAAATGAAATATTAGAAAGGATGTGCTCATATGCTCAGTAAGAGAAATCAAGGGAGATATTGACAATCACATAAACATAAAATTAGTATAATGGTATGATAATATTACAATTACATCTTTAAACTATACCCTTCACATCATAGATCATAATATTGAGACATGTCATAAATCATGGAAGTTTATAAGAGATGAACCATAAATGAATCAATAAACATGAGCCATGAGACTATAATATAGGATTAAGACATAATTTTGTGCCATAAACATAAGCATAAAAAATAATTTTCGTAGTAGTTAGGTATTACTTCCCAGTCTATCATAGTTTATTAGGTTCACTCTAAAAACTCTTTTAGTAGTCATGGTTTACTCCCAAGACTATCATAGATGATAGTGTCCCTTTCTAAAATGGGTTATCTCCCCATTCTTGTCCAATTTATATTATGATATATAAATATTTACCAAATTTATTTGAGGGATATATAATTCCGGTCACACCACTATAATTATAAAAAGAAAAAATATGTGTTCCAAATGATCATAAAATTTTCATCATATCAGAACCCATGAAGACAGATGTGTTTGATAATGATTTCATCATAATGTAAACTATATAAAAGAAATGGGTTTCATAACTATTTCATCATTTAATAAAATAATTAACAATGGAAAAAGAAAGTGTTTAATAAATTTATATTCCTCATAGACATTATACTTTAAGAGAAATTATAATTATTTCATCATTGGATAATATCACCAGTAAATGTTAGTAAACATCAAAAGATTTCATGCTAGATGGAAATCACTTTTAAAAATAACTTAGATCATTTTTTGGTGGAAAATATAACTTTTAAATTTGATATAACATATATAAAATATAACTACATTTCAAATAATAAATAAAAACTTTTATATAAAAATAACCATGAAAAACATTAAAGTATTCTATGAATAATTATTTTTTATGAAGGTGTGATTTTGATTTCATTCTATATAGGTTAAAAGAAACATTGCTTTCATACTTTTTGGAAAAAGTATAAAGTACCTATTTTTTAAAACTAAAATTATAATAAATCTAAACCATATTTTAAAAATGTCTTACATGAGTGAAAATGACTTTAAACAGACATATAATAATAATAAATTCATTCTATAAAAATACATAATAAAAAATGGATATGTAAACAAAATGTTTTATAGATGAATTAAACAATAAAGGGGATTTTATATAAACATATATTGGAGGTATCATTATTACATAATGTAATAAAAATTAAATAAAAACATGTATTCTTAGGAAATAAAATTAAGAGACAAAATTCAATATTTTCATGAATGGTTTATCAAAATATATCATCATCAGAAACATAATCATAAACTATTGTAATAATCAATGATATTGTTGCAGAAAACCCATATCACGTTGGTATCAATTGATTCGTAAAACCGACAAATGGTTCACTTATAATGAAACTGTAAATATCAATCAAATTAATATAATCACAATATAAAATGTTAAAGTTCTATATATATAGATCATCACATAAGATAAGTTCATAACAAAACATAAGTCCCATAGAAGACAATTGAAGATGATAAAGCCTTACCTTTAGTTATACTTTCCTCGAAAGCACTCATGCCTCCATTATAATAAATATAAATTCATTATAATTCTATTCTATAATATTTAGAAAAAATTAAATATAATATATGATCCCATTTTTACATTTCAATGCCCATTTATCAATAATTCCTTATTTAATTCTTCATTTGTGGGTGATAATCGTTATGTTTCTAAAGAGAATATCATTTCAGTATTTTCAATACTTGTACTTTGATCATGGTTAAAACATATAAAAAAATTTAATCAGGTTATAAATATAATATATATTAATTAAATATATATATATTGATTTATCTATAATAGTTAGAGAATGAAAAATGAATTACAAAGTCCACAGAGATGGTAGGTTGTACGTGCACATGAACATTATTTTCAGTTTTTTAAATATGGAATAAAAGAAATATAAAAACTATTTTTCATTTAAAAAATATTTATTACATAATTTAAACAATGTATAATAATTAAATCTGTCCTTATTAAATTCCATGTCAAATGAAATTGAAAAGAAAATCACATCACTTAGTGGAGGTGGTAGGAGACACATATGCTAGAGTGACATTGTTGATTTCTAATGGATTGGATGGAAAGAAGTAAAATGTGATATTATAAGTCCAGAAGTATAATTATGTTATAGTTATCAAGTATTAATATTATACCTCTCATAATAACAATCCAAGAAATACTTCTGAGGAAAATAAATTTTATCACTATATGGAGACGATAAGTCGTACGAACGCACATGCAATAATTGGTGGTCATGTTTGATGAAAAAGAGGGTGGATAATTGTCAGTTAATAATAAAAAAATAAGAATAATTCAAATAATGAATCTATTATTTGATTATAAATTATATATATTTATATAAGTAAATAAGAAGTTAATAATGAAAGTTACAAGTTTATACGATTATATAATTTTTAAAATATATACATTATATCTTCTATTAAGGATCCTGGGGTTGTTTTTTTGGGAATAAAAATACTTATATGTTTTGTATAAATATCTTTATAAGATAATTTTATAGGGTATGATCAAGCTAGATGGATCAATTTTTTTGAATAAGAGAAATGACAGGTTCCCTTTTAAAATCGAGGAGTGGGGCACTCTTGAAATTTCTTAAATTTGTATATTATAAGAAAATCATTCTCATGAAAAATCATTACTAATTGAAATATAATAAAAAAATATAGTATGATATTTCTATAATCATCCTATATAATATGGATTGCTTTTTTTGGTGTTCGAAACCTTATCTTTCTATTTAAAAACATTGTTAACCCGTTTATAACTTAACCATTGTAATAATGTTTGCACACGTAAATAGTTGTAATTATTCTTATAAGGTAACTACTGAATTGTAAATGGAAAAGTATGAAATTTTAGGAAATATATTTTCATAATTCTCTTTTTTCAATATTTTTATCATTTTTAAATAAGTTAATAAAATATTACTTTGATAAAATATCATTAATTACAATTCGTACACTATCCAATTAATTTAACTTAAGAGACTTAATGAAAACTTTTATATTCAAATAAAATACTTTTTAAGAAAATAATATTTTATATTTATCATAAAAGTTCATGGAACACTATAAATAACTCAAATTATATAGCTATTAATATTTTAAAAATAATTTAATCTTTTTTATATTAATTGTATAATTATTGTATCAATGTTTCAAATGAATTATGAAAATATATTTAATTAATAGAAATTAAAAAATCGTGAAGAAAAATTAATTATTCTCATAATTATAATTTTTTATTTATAACTTTATTTTGACCGAATGTAAATTCATAAGAGTTATTTATTACCAATAGAAATGCATTTTGAAACAATCCTTATCTTAAATATTTAGTATGTTAACTACCTAGAAAGGTATCCACTAAAAAAATAAATATAAAGATTATTTTAATGAAGGTAAATTTTAATTCATTAAATACTATTTCTATTGAGTACTTATGTCCTAATCATTTATTATTAAATAAGATTAACATGATTTACCCTATACCAAGGTGATTAATTTTACCACAATTAATACTTATATGGGACAAAAATAAAAGGAAACACAATAAAAAAATTCAACATCTTTATAATTAATATGTAATTAATTTCATCAAATTAAATACCTATAAGTGGTATAAATTAGTTTCAAAATAAGTGAAAACATGATAAAAACACTTTTAGAAGAAAAAAATTTATGAAAAAACCTGTATATATTCTTTTTATAAGATTAAAAATTTAATGAATTAAAGTTAAAATATTTTATATAATATATATTAAATTTAAATAATATTAAATATATTCACTAATAGTGAATACTCTAATTTATTATGATAAAAAGCATTGTATGAATAAAAATTGTTTTTTTTTTGATAATTGCCTCTTTACATATATAAATGTTGTATAGAAAATTAAAATATAAAATTGATTCCAATAAACGAAATTTAATTCCATATAATAAATAGAACTAATTTTACATTGAAATTATTTTTAAAAAAAATTTAAATTTGTACATTCTTGAAACAAAAATACAATTTTCAATAAATATTTGATTTTTTCACCATTGATTGAAAAATAATTTTTTTATATAATAAAAAATATAATCTTAAAATATTTTGAGATTGTTATTTTCAGAATTTATTTAATTTCATAAAATAAAATAATTAAAAGTTTCAAAAATTACATATAATATTTTCTCATAAAAAATTATTAACATTTTTAAAGGAAATGTATTTTTAATGCCTGAAATGAATTTACTAAAAATTGATGGATTATTCTTTAAGAATTAATCAATAATATTTTTTTATTAGGAACATTAAATATATATATATATATATAATTATTTTATAATATATTTAATATTATTCATCCCCACCAATTCAGTGGTTATGTAATAAATATCTCATTTAAATAATAATATTTCATTGTTCGTTTAAGCTCATTGTTGTGAGTGGCCTACACAATTGATCATCATTTACTTCTTTAAAAAACACAGAGTGTTACATTATCCCCCATTTAATAAATTTATTTTTTATAATTTTAACTTGAACTCCATAATCAAAAATTCTATATCTAAAGATAAAATTATTAAAATCATACATTATAAGAAGAGTTAAAAAACATTGTCTTGAATAGAGGGAAATAATAATATGAAAGTTATCTAGAAAAATAGAAATTTTGGTTTCCAAAATAGTGAAAATTATTCATAGGTATTTTAAAATATTGAGATCAAATAAAAAATGAATGTCCATATAATTATGACAAGTGACACATAACACAAATCACATAAAGTTGAATAATCATAAAAATGTAAATGAATACCCTACCATAAAGAGTTGAGGTGTAAAAATATTATTAAATCAATGCACTTGATTGTAACAACCCGAGATTTTATGAGAATTTTTCTTTTTAATTTTATTGATGTCTTGGGTTGTACACTACACCAAAATTATCTTGCGCTATACGAAACATTGTATTAGCTTTCAGTATATGCCACCACTGCCAATCATTTTTTTAAAATTTTATAAAAGTCGGATTATGGGTGACAGGTGCCCAACATACAACACCAAACCAGTACAATGAAACCAAAACAAAAGACAACCGAAACAAATATAGAATTAAACATTATAATATTCACAGTCATCCCTGTATCCCATACAAGATTTGTCTTCCCCTATAGATGATTCCCATTCCGGATTTCTCAAAAAATTGGCACTTTGAACCCGATTGCCTTGAACTTCCAAATTAGTCATAACACATGCTGCCTTTTTAGCCCCACTTCCCTTTTTGACAGCAAGGACCACATGGTTGTTCCTTTTAGAAGCAGACCTTGTCCGCATTGGGTTCGAGAGATAAGAGTAGTCTCTTCTTGGTCTCCTCGTTGAGGTTGTAGATGAAGGACTAACACTAGTAGACCCCATCTGGATCCCATCTTGAAAAATATCTCTAAAAGAGCGTTCATCAGGGGTACTCCAATTCTTCTTTCCTCCCCTAGAGCTCTCCTTCCCAACCCTGGATTATTCCTTCAACCCAGCTACATGACCTCCAGCAGAGCCTCCCAGCCTCTGTTCAGCAAGATGAAATTCCATCACGTGTTATCGCCCCTCCTACATGGGAAGATCCTCACCAGCCATAATTGTTTCCTCCTTCACCTTATTCTCCTCCATATGGACCTTAAGGGTCTTATCCCCCCTAACAAATTTCATAGAAAGAACCTGCTCAGCAATTTCCATAGGGCCTGTCACCAGTTCCTACCCCAAGCAATCCTCCTGCCTATTCTCCACCAACATAACATCACCCTCTCCCCATGAAAGGGACTCCACCTCTAGAACCTCAGCCACATTACCCCCTATTAGAAAATCAAACCTATTATTCAAATCCATAAAAGGCTTGGCCAAAGGATCCAGACCTTTAATCGGTCTGGTTGTGTTAACCACCTCCATAGAACTGCCTTTCTGTTCCTTTCCAACCTGTTCTGGACCCGTAGTATCAGGTTCATCTCAATGCAGGTATGTCCAATTATTTCATCTTCCTCTAAGTCAATAACACAAGAACCAAAGCCGAGGTTTTCCCCAGTTGAAGGATTCATCTGAGGACCCCTCCCTCCTTCAGCTACCCCCTTCATCTTCAAATCCGGACCCATCCACAAATCCTTTCCCAGTTCGTTGTGTTGTATACCCTTCTCAGAGAATATCCTAGCCTCCTTTTCATTGTAACAGGCCCTCCTCGCATGACAAACTTCAATCATATGCCCCAACCTCTTACAGAAACCACAAAAATCTATCCAACATTCATAAATAACCCTCTGTTTACATCTATACTCCTCCCTGATTGTAATCCAAATATACTCAAAAGGGACGCGTGATGCATCCATTTCATCGTAATAATTTTTATGGTTAAATTATAATATTTATTTTTTTAAAGTATGAATAGAATTTATTTTTACCATTTAATATAATGTATTTTATTAATATTGATTTTACATTGAATTGGTAGGTTAAATCAATTCAATCTTTTGCAATGTTTTAAACAAAAACATGATTTTTATCGACAATGAGATTTATTTTAATTTAATTTCTGAAATTTCTATATATTGAATTTGAAAAAATGGATTCCATATTTGGAATCAGTGGATCAAAATTATGTTAATAGTCTACATATTATTTTTTGGAATTATGAATAGTAACTACGGTATTTTTTATTTACTACGGTAAAATGTAAATCGGGTAATTAAGGGTAAACATAAGATTACAAAATTACCATAACACTTGCCAAAATACTATTGGATAAATAACATTCGACCCATATCACCTAAGGGTCGGACTAGATTAATTTCATGGACTTTGGACCATGAAATAATATAATTATTATTAAAACCAAATAAAGTGGCAACATGTCACTCTCTTAAATATTATAAGTATAATAATTTTAATTTAGTGATAAACTTCATGAAACATCAAACATGAATAGTCTCCAGAAAGCTAATAAAATTATCTATATCATGTGAATTTATTTATAATTTTTTAGGATTAAATAATTATAATTAAAGGTGACACAATAGTGATGTTGAAATTATTTTATTGATTAAAATATCAAATAAATGGTTTTAAAAATATTAAAATTAATATTATATGAACTATTTAATGTGATCCACTAATTTTCTAGATACAAATGACATGTTATAAATTTATTAAATATTTTAGTTCGAACATATATTCTGTATATATTTTATTTAAATTCAAATAAATGAATAGTGTAAAAATTGACACTATTGTTATTTTATATAAATTACATATTATAAAATTGTTTACAAATCACAAAAATATTTAAAATTTATAAATTAAAATTTATATGGCTGACACTGTAATAATGTATACAATTATGGATAATTCAAAACATATAAGTAATTAATTGTAATGATTTAAAATTTAGAATATTATTACCACAAATAAAATTAAATAGATTATATAAGGATAAATCAAGTTGGTAATGTTTAAAATAAATTCCAAAATTGTCTAAATTTTGTTGGATGATTTGATTAAAACCTTATATCATCTCATATTTGGATTTGAGTCATTTTTGGAGGTTTTTATGTGAGGTTGAATTTATTATAAATTAATATTTCTTATGTTACGAAAGGTGCCCCTATCCTCCTTTATAAAAAGAGCACCCCTTCCCACTTCTCTTCACACAATTTTGAGCTTAGAAGCTCAGCCAACCTCTGCCCATTTCACTTCCCCACTTCCCTAGTAACCTTATATAGGTATTGGTATTTTCAATAGTCCAACTATAGTGCCCTAAGAAGAAGTTCAAAGGAGGCACTTCGAGAAAGAGGTAATACCTTCTACCGATTCTTTCATGTTTCTCTCTTCTTCCACTTCTTCTTATTTAGTTTTTTCATTATAAAGTAATAAGATCGGTATTAATTATATACTTATATGTTATTATAAATATGAAACAACCATATTTCACCTTCTATCCATCCTATGGAAAATGAAATCATCGCGGGTGCGTACATACGGAATATCGTCTCCACGCCGTGGTGTAATATTTTTTTTCCACCACCACCTTACTTGGATGGGTATAACGGTGTAATGAATAAATATATATGGTTATTATAACATCATATTGATTCTAATATCTTATATCATCCACTCCAATTCCATTCAATAAATGTGGGAACGATATTATCGCTTGTGTGTACGTACGGATTACCGTCTCCACGACGTGATGAGATTCATTTTCCATATTAACAATTAAAGAATGATTATAAAGTATATATAATAAGTAATCATGAAATATATAACATAATAATTCTAAATTATTTATTTATATATATATATATGTATGTCATCTACTTAATTCCATTCAATTCAATAACGAAACGAAAACAGCGTTCATGCGTATGTACGGCATACCGTCTCCCTGAATGGTGTATTCACTACGATAAAACCGCCGCTAAACGGCAAATTTTTTTTTTTTTTTTTTAAATTTTTTTTTTATTTTTTTTAAATTTTATTCAAGGATTAGCGGCGGTTTCGGTAAAACCGCCGTGAAATAAAATGAAAAAAATAAAAAAAACGTGAGAAACCCCGAAAACACTAAAACGATCATAACTTTTGATCCGGGAGTCCGTTGAAGCGCCACGACCAGTCAAATCGAAGATCATGAAGAGATATAGAGGCACATATAATCAAAACTGTGAGACGTTCTAAGGTGTGGACGATATTAGAGTTATAAAAAAGTTGAAAAAAGTTCTCCAACTTCAAATGGCCATAACTTTCGCTCCGGGTGTCCGTTTGGGCTCTACCACATATCAAATAATGTATTATAAATAATCACATGAGAATGATACATAACCATTGATATTATACTAGTCTAATAATCACATGGATTATCAATAACTAATCTCCTAATGAGAGAATTCATAATTTGGGAATCATAAACATATCATCATATAATTGACCAAAAAATCTACATAAATGGGTAAGGCCTTGGCAAAAACCTTGTCACGTTTGACTCATGAGACTTACTAATGAAACAATGGGACATAATGGGACATACCCAACACATAATAAGTCCAACTCATTCCACTTATTAATGGTTTAAATCATAATTAACATATACATTCATATAGAAACAACTCTATGAAATAACATTCCCAAAATAATAATAATAAACTATCCAGTAGAATATACTGAATGGTATCAAAAATGTACATACACAATAAAAATGAAAATAAAAAATTCAATAAAATATATTAGATGGTGTCATTAGAGATATAAAATAAATTATTAATAAGAAATAATAAACAGTTATGACATATATAAAAATACTCTAACAAAACCATTGATAAATTAATGAGATAAATACCCCTTTACATTAAATTCATTTAATTAAAAACCTAATAAATTATAAAATAAATCATTTTATTTGAAAAAAACATGTTAAACATGTGAAGCATCACTCAAGACATTAGTTCTTCATTAATTCTTTAAAATAAATCATGAATTATAATGTTAAAAAAATACATTAAACATTTAGAAAAGAAACATTTAAAAGAGTATTTTTAACTCAATGTTTGGTTGTTAACGAAATGAATAGATTATGTGTTTTATCTTTAAATTAACATAAAACACATGAAAATAAAAAATATTATAATGAATTTTTTTAAAAATAATCATATAATTAAATAGTCAATGGGGTAAAATTTCAACACAAAGAATTTAATTTGGGTTAAGTATTCCCTTACCTCTTTGTAAACAATCGGACTATATGCCCAATAAAAGTACTAATAATAAAATTAAACCTTTAATACCATCAAGATAATGGGATTAATGAAATATATATCAATTTTTAGTGTACAAATAAAACACACAATAGATAATTGGTTAATAATATATATCTTATAGAAATAATAATGAGATTAGAAAACTCATACCTTATGTCTGAAAGTGTTCTAACCTTATATCTAACATCCAGGAAAATAAAAAAAGGTTAATTAATTAATTTATAATGATACTCTTAACAATATATATTATTTATTATAATTTTATTAATTTCATTTATAAATTTTTTTATGTGTTATAATTTTTAATTTCATTTTTTCTAGAGCATTTGTTTCATGGTTTTATGTTTGATTCTCTAAAGTATAAATATGGGAGTTCTTGTTAAATGGAATAAAAACTCCAAAAGTTGAATGGAATACAATTAATTCACATATTTATATTAAATGGGCCTCATATATCATTTGGTTATATGTTATGAAGATGATTCATTAAATAAAAAATAATGAAAAACATGTAGTTTATTTGGGAAGTTTTTTTAACCATCAAAATCCCATATCATTTATTTTAATAATAAGATTATATAATGATTTTCAAACACTAAATAAGTTATATGAAATTTTTTTAATATTTTTTAACTATAATTTTTTTTATTAATTTCCATGAAAGAATTAATGAAAATTAAAAACTCATCATCCATGATGGTAGTGAATCGACACCCCACGACCAATATTTTCCTCATTTAGACTAAAAAGGGAAGAGAGATAAAAGATGATAAATATTCTATTAACACAATAAAATTCATGTATATAAATGAATATTTAGTTATTATTATATTTAATATTGGGTATGTGAGGATAGTATAAGAAAATAAATAAATTAAAAGGTAAAGAAGAAGGGTTTTACCTCTAGAGTGTCATCCCCTTGAGAACCTCCTTAAGGCACCTGGAAATTGCCGTCGGTGATACTAGAAAGACCATAACATGGGAAAAACGTTTGGAATAGGTGTTTGGAATAATATAAGAAATATACATGCCATAAAATGTATGAGGATAAGAGGTGGTTTTGGGTAGTATTTTTAATGGTAAGAGAGGGGTGTTTTTTATTGTTTTATTCATTAGTTTATTATTTTGGATCATGATTATGGATAGTGTTGGGGCTTATGACTATGTATAGTAAGTAGTATATTAGAGTTTGAAATAATTTTTCTTACATTATCCATGATGCAAAAATACATTTATTTTTCTTATTAATTTAAAATTTGTAAATTATAATATTTCATTATTCATAAAAAGTCAACTTTTTAGACAAATTCCGAAAATTCACCCTATCCATTTTTATATGTGGAGATTTAAAAAATATAAATCATTTTATTAAAATATATTTATAAATAGGAATAATTTAAAATGATAATTTAAATAATTATTTATTTTTAAAAAATCAATTTTAATATTAAAAATCATTTTACGACAAAATGAAAAAATAATTAGGTTCTCCTAAGATTACATTACAATTATAATGAAACTAAATATTGATTTAAGAGTATATTTTATGAATAAAAAATTAATTTAAATCATTTTTTTGATTATAAAGTTGAAAATATAAATTTACATTTCACAAAAATACAAACACTAAATTAATCATTTTTAAAACATTTATTTTCATATTCATTGAAATAAATATTTCATATTTTTTATTTATGAGATACCTAAATTTATTTGATACTTTCATTAATGAGGTTAATATTCAAATTTCCATATTTATATTCCTAATGGTTAAATTACTATTTCAATAGCCATGTTAATATTCAATAGTATATAATGGTTCATTTAAACTCGTTTTTTCATGCAATGTAAGCTATCAAACAGATTGAATTTATTCAAGAAGATACATATTATAAATTATTCTAGTGTTAAATTATCCCCTATAATAGTAATTTGTGAGCACATAATTTGAAATTTTATGTCCAAAATAAAATTTTGATACTTTAAATTTCTTTTATTACAAAACCACATTGTTAATAGGTTAAATAAATATTTCTCTTAAATGGAGGAAAAAGACAATGTGATGGTCACAAAAAACATGGTTTACCTATTGGAGAATATTAGTGGGATATGAAAACAATGGAATTGAAAAGAAATATTACTATTATGTCTTTATGGAGAGTTATTGATAACATGGTCATTATAATCTTTTCCATAAAAAATTTTCAATTGTTTATCAGTTAAAAGGCCATTAATTTATCAGCAGGGAAACTGAAAAGATAATATTTTTGACTAAAAATTCATTTTCTAAGAGTGGAGGGATTCTTTTACTATCTAAATATTTAATTTGTGAAAATAAACTTATTATATTTCATTAAAAACTTTAATCATAACCCATTCTTTAAGTTATGATTCAATCTATTTCTATTTTATTTCATACACATGGAGAAGGATATTCAAGATGAATTTTTCATACCTAGATCACTTTTAACAGTTCCTAGGGCCCTCAAGTTATTCATGTGTCCTGTAAATATTTATCATAACCAAATTGATAAAATATATTATCCAATATGATAAATTATAATTTTACATCAAACAATAGTATCTGAAGGTCAACTAAATCCATTCAATAATAGTTATCTTAAAACTATTCAAAACACATCTTTCCAACTTCAATGTCTAAAAATTTATAAGGAAGGTCACTAAATTTCCAAAATCAACATTTAATTAGATTCCCCAAACAATATAATGTATCACGTATTATCAGATAAATATATAAAAACATTTAACACCTTAAAACCATTATGAATACATGTGTGCTTCCTAAAATACAATCTCAGGTTGGAAAATATATTTCATAAATTCAAACATGTTGTAAACTGTAAAATCACTAACCACCTTCATTTTACAATCAAATAAACATATATTTATTACTATCTCAACATTAATAATATATTTATGGTTATATTTTAGAAATCATGTGTTTTCCAAATGATCAACATACAATTGAATCACATCTCTTGGTTTCTAGTGTTACTTATCGCAAGCTTCTATATCCTTAAAGAGGAAGTGAAATAGTACAATCCTTATATTAATAATGATTCATATAGATAGATAATAATTAATAAAGTAATCAAATAACATAATTATTGCATCAAAAAACAGATATATTAATCTTTATTCTTCATTTGTGGTAGTCTCATAATTGTGGTCATGGTCTATTATCCTCTTTTGGGATATATTCCACTGACACTTGTTCCATAAATTTGTGTAGTGTCCAATCTATTTGATGATAAATCATTGAAAATTTAATTCATTTTTCTTACCATTTTCATCACCTGAATAGTATGAATTATCTCCATGCCTATAGAAGACTATAATTCCTTTTAATCTAATTTCATAGTGTTTTTTTCCACAATTATTACATGGGGTAAGAAAATTATTTCCATTTATTCATTTATCAAACATATTAATAGTTTTAATCTTTTTTTCATGCTCCCCTATGAAGATGTGATAATTAAATAATTATTTCTCTTTCTCATTATCACATTATATTTTAGAAACAGATGATGGGAATTATTGGGAGAATCATTCCCTTAAGAATATTGGAATATGAAAACAAAAAATATTATCTATGTTATTCATTTGATAATGTGCCTTGACAAAGATCTCATTTCTTTTGTGAGGTTCTATTTATAAAAAATGGAATACAGTAAATTATATTATGAAATTTTAAAACAAGTTAAAGTGTAAAGTATTACTAATAACAAAATAATAAGCATGGTTACGTTTATGATATTTTCAATGTCACTTATAGGGTTTTATTTCCCAAATATATGTTTTCCTAAATCTTGTTTCCAAAGATTCTAAAAATATTATCTAATCCGACTATAAGGACCTTTACCCCAGTAACTTAGAGTTGGTGCCTTAATTTTTTTTACATTTTTACTATGAATAATAGAACACATCCCAAAGGATCGAAATGTTTAGTATCATTGGAAATAGATATACAGACAGAATTGTCACATTATAACTTGAAATGAAACACAACATATAAAATTATTTAGAAACATTCCTATTATCAATGATTATCCTAGCATGTCAATCAAAATATATATCTTGGCATACTGTGGAAAAGATAAAAAATAAGATAGTGGGGAACTCAAATGACCACTAAGGGTATGAATACATAAAAAACATAATAAAAAAATATAAATAATAATTCAAGGTGAATAACTAAAAAACATTCCAGTAAAATATAATATTGAACATAAATTGTAATAAATATAGGATTACCAAACCCACCATATAAATAATCACATGTGATTTAAAAATAAAAAAGAAAAATTATAAAATTATAATACAAACATAGATTACCAATATCTAATCTTATAATGAGGTATTTTAAAATTCAGTACATTATAAATATACAATAAAGGCCTCAATCTATAATTCTACCTAAATGGGTAAGGTCTCTGCCAAAATCAGGTCTAGTTGGTCTCATGAGAACTACAAATGCATATAGGGTTTGTACCAGGCCCTACCCAACACTTACTATGACCAATTAATTATTCTTATGAATGGGATGAATTATAATGGTCATATACATTCATATTGAAAATATCATATGAAATACCTTTCCCTAGACAATAATCAAAATCCATCTAGTGTTATATGATGAATGGTATCAAAATAAACATACGCAATCAAAATGACCATAAAAAATTCAATAAAATATAGAAAATGGTATCATAAGAGATCAAACTCAATTAATAAGGATATATAATAAATGGTTTTGAAAAATTGGAAAATACTCTAATAAGAGTATTGATAATTTCATTACAGAAGTACCACTTTACATTGAAATCGTTTATTAAAAAACCTAATCAATTATAATAGAATATTTTTTATTTTAAAATAACCTTCTAACCCTGTAAAGGATTCCCCAATATAATAATTCATCATGAAAGTGGTAAAATCTTTTTATTTCATATATGTTTATAAAAACATTTCCTTTGAACTTTAAAAAAATAAAAATTTGAAAAAGTATTTTTAAATGAATGTGTGATTGTCAACCAAATTAATAGATTATGTGTATTATCAATATATACTAGCAGAAAAGTATATGTAAAATATAATACAATAAAATTATCTTTTATAAATAATCATATCATAACATAATCAATGGAGTGTAAGTTTAACCCAACGAATGGAAATGGTGATAATAATTTCCTTACAAATTCATACATAGTTGAACTATATGCCCAATAAAATTAATAATTATCAACTCAAACAATGAATAAATTAAATTTATATGTATTCACGATATTATATATAAAACTGTAGTTTACATACACTACGCAGAAGAAATAAGTGGTGAATAAGGTATAGCTCACTAAAATAATTGTTAGATGAGAAAACCCTTATCATATATCTGAAAGTGTTTTTCACTTGTACTTAACAACCTAGATAATAAAATTATATTCATTAATAACATAATTAATAACAATTTAATCAGTTATTTGATTTTTTATAATTCTAATGAGTTTATTTACATCTACGTTGATGAGTTCTAATGTCTAATTTTGTTGTTTTGGGAGCATTATTTTCCTGGAATTATGGTCAGATCCCTTGAGTCTAAATAGTGATTTTCTTATTTAATGGAAGAATACTCCAAAGGTGTAATGTAATGATACTAATATACTCTCAGTATTTTTAATAGTTTATATATATCATTTTGTTATATGGTATGAGGACTATTCATGAAATAAAATGGTATGAAAAAACTATTTGGTTATTTTGTCGGTTTCTTGAACAATAATGAACTAGTGTATTTTCATTTAATTATAAATGTATATATTTGTTACATAACATAAAATAATTTTTAATACAGATATTGAAATCTAGTTTAACCATAAAACAGTTTTATTTTTCCCCATGATGTCATTAAAGAAAAATAAAAACTCTTGATCCATGAAGGTAGTGAATTGACAACCTATAGACTACATTTTCATTTTTTAGAATAAAAATAGAAGATAAGATAATGGATAATGGATCAAACTTTAACATAATAAAATTATAATTTATATGTGACAATATAATTATCATTGTGTTTTTGAAAGGGTAGGTGAGGAGATGATTAGAAATGAAAATAAATTAAAAGGTAAAAGGGAGGGTTTTACCTCTAGAGTGTTGTCTCCATTATAATCTCCTTATGGAACATGGAAATTGACTTATTGTGAGACAAGAAATAATAGAACACAAGGAATAGGTTTTGGATAGAAATTGAGTTGAATATAAGCAAGATCCATGCCATAGAATGTGTGAGGACAAGATCTGGAGGTTTTGTATTTATAATGGGAGGAGAGTGGTCTTTTGATTATTTTATTCATTTGCCTATTATTTTTCCTCAAGACATTGAATAATGTTGATTTTTGTGACTATAAATTTTAACTAGTTAATTATATTTAGGAACAATGGTTCTTAATTTATCCATGAAACAAAAGTTATGTATTTTAGTTTTAGTTTTAAATACATTAAATTACCAAAGTTTACTACTCATAAAAAATAAACTATTGTATAAAAATACAAAAAAAATATCCCTAACCATTTTATAATTATTATATTTAATAAATGGAATAAAATTTCTAATAAAATTTATAAAAAATATAAATTTAATACTTAACTAAAATATTTATTTATTCCATTAATAAATATTTTAATATTATAGCTTGTTTTACAACACTATGAAAATTTAATTATTGTCTCATAAAATTTTCATATAATTTTAATGAAACAAAAATATTAATTTATGAATAAATTTCATGAAAATAAATATTATTTTTAATCAATATAACAATTATTAATTATAAATGAACATTTACCTTTCAAAAAAAATACTAACACATAATTTATCATTTTTGAAACATTTATTTACTTATTCCATTATATAAATATATCAAATTTTCATTTAAAATATCTATAAATATTATTGGTACTTTCAGAGGTGAGGTTATTATACAAATTTCCATATTATTATTTATGACATTCATATTAAAATTCCAACTATTATGCTATTATTTCATAGTATATAATGGATCATTTAATATTTTTGGTGCATGAAATGTAAAAAATAAAATATATTGAATTTATTTAAGAAGTTACATAATTTAAAATAATTGTGTGTTATAAATTAAGAACCAATATGTCCTTCGGTAAAAGCGATTGTATGTCATAAAACATACTATACTTGGGAAAAGTTCTCTTTATCACTATGGGTGGTTGGGATCGATCAAAGACTATGTATTTAGGGATAAATGGTATTAGTAGATATTAGTTGAGGCCTTGGGTTGTTCTCAAGGTACATTAAATGACTTTTAAATTCTATCATCAATTCCCTATTGATATTAGCGTTGGATTGAGAGTTTTAAGCTCAGTGACAATTTATTTTATTGTAATAAATAGAATCCTTAGTGAGTGATATCTGTCTATTAGTGGTTTCATTCATTTTGATCACTACTTGTGAAGATAGTCCATTAGGATAAGATATATTATGACAAATAGGGGTTTTCTATTAGTGATGGGATTATAGTTCTTTGATGAGAAATGGAACACTCGAATGGGATGAGGGAGTTTTATGGGGGTTAGGAATTAGAATTCCAAGGTGCGTTTGGTTTCAAATTAGACCACTCCAAATAAATATTATATTATTATGATCCTACAAATAAATTTTGTTTTATTAAATATTTCTCTTTAATAAATTTTATATCTTTGATAAATTTCATTACATGAAACACATATTTTAAAAAAATAGTGACATGCTGTTAAAATACTATTATATAATGCAATACATGTCTTCTATTTGATGGATTGGTAAGTATAAATAGTATTAAATAAATTATGATTTTTTTACACATTTATAAAAAAATTAATTGGTTATCGATTTTTTAAAAATGACAATAAAACGACTTGAAGATAAAAATATATGTTTTCTAAAAACTAATTTTATGTTCAAAATATTTTTTAATTTTAATATATAAAATTTATATCTATTTATGAATTATTTTAATGAAATTATTAGATAATATATTCAATTAAATTATTTAATATTAATCTAATAGTAAACTAGTTCTTTTTAATAAAAATGAATTTTGCAAAAAAGAGTTTTCATTCAATTTTCTGTGTTTATTTTAGATAAATTTATACCACTTAATGCATTTAAATATATAAAATATATTAGATAGTTTTAATAAAAATTGTTAATATAATTTAAAATGGAAAATTTAATTTTTATTCATAATTAATAAAAAATGGAAAAAATGTGTCACCGTACTTATGATTAAAACATGTTTACCATTAGATAAAATAATTGATATGTATTAAAAATTAATAAAAAACATCCTTTTATTTTATTTCAAGACATTATTTTGAACTTATTCTTATTATCATTGAATATTTGGAAAAAATTCCACCTTACATGAGTAAGTCGTTCTTTTATTATAATATTTGGAAAATTCCATGTGTGTCCTCTCTCTATTATAAAATGATTCCACATCTCATGTCTTCCACAAATATCATTAGCCTTCTATCTTAGATCCATTATGTTTTAATAACATCTTGATATACGTCCATAGATCATATGGTGATTTTTTATGATATTAACCTCCTTGAAGGCATATTGTATAAGACAATAGGGTTTTCTCAATTAAGAGGAATGACACTTAATCATGTAATTTCAATTTTATTTCTTCTTATACACCCACTACATCTTCGGTATCCCATGTAAAATTATTAAATCAGTATAAAAATATACTAAGTTGTTATTATGATTATTTCAGAACAATTTTCAACCTCATATATATCATATGGGAAATAAAAGTATCACTCTGGCGTATGTGTGTACTATCACGTTCGTATAACAATATGATTAATTTTTCTTCACCATAATTCATGGTCATTTATTTGATCAATAAAATTATAATATATTATAGTTATGAAATAAGTATATGTCTTGAGTCATATAATATTCTCTACCATCTTAGCATTTAATCCATTTAATAAGTATAACACCGATCATGTGTGCGTGTAGAATACCACCTCCATAAAGGGATGTGATTCTATTTTCTTCTGTTTTCATATATTAAAAATTATTTTATATAATTTATTACCAATTTTTAAAATTTTAATAATATTTCATTTTCAACACCTTTGACTTTATTTACAATGGTGTAAAAAGTAACATTTTAAATGAAATGTTTTTTCTAATACATTGTTTTGGACTTTTCACAAATATTTAGAATGCATGTTTTATTTTAATATAAACGAAATGATTAATTTTTCTGTTATCATAAGTATTATTTTTTAAAATATTACTTTAAATGTTTCTTTAGTTATTTGAAGTATAATTTTCTTAATATTCAGGTAATTTTTTGTTAAAATGTTATAAAATAATATATTCTATCATATTTTCAAATAATGGTTTAAATGATATTATTAATGTACATATCATCTATGTAAACATACTTTAAGGATGTTTATGCTCCACTAGTGATATTAAAATATACCATCATCCAATTTATTCTATATATTAATTTAGATAATTTTAATATAATTGTTTTTCATTGAAACCAATGTATTTTTTGGGTTAGTTATGTTATAGTGAAACCTTATTGAAATTCATTTCATTTTAATCATATATTCTATGATGAAATGATGAAATATTTATAAAAGATTATTAAATTAAAAAATTTATTACATTATGATATGATAAATATTTTATGATCTTATGAAAGACATATATGTGTGCTTCATTATGAGGAATGTGGAGATGAAATTATATATCCCACAAATTCATTGTGTAAATATGTATGACTCATGTTATAATATGGGTTGTAATGTGGAGTGAACTATTTTATTTCAGGGACATTTTGCACCATGATAGTATAGGTAGTAAACCATGAATAAGGACATCAATTAATGGGGAGTCATCATAATCTACTATAATAGCTATGGAACCTGTCCTTGATTTAGGAAATGATTTTCTATGTTTATTTTTATTCGGAAACTTGTTATTTATACTTATGATATGTTCTCATGCCAAATGATTTCTTATATATGATACCAAATACTTATGACGTATGTATTTTGATATGAAAAATCCTTATTCTATGATTTATGATTAATTGTCTTCAACTAATAGGGTATGATTATTTTAATTTTAGACCATGTTCTTATACCATTATAATTATATTGTCTCTTTTAGGATCAATGATTGATATCTCTTATGTTTACCCTTACGGAACATATAAGCTCACCCATTATTCTATTTCCATTCCCATATTATAAAGAAGGGTATCAAGTAGGGTATTTAGAATTATTTTTCTAGGGTTAAATATGTTTTTTATATGTTTAATATCATTTATGAAATAATATGATTTATATATCTAGTCTCCAAAGACTCTAAACCTTTATGGATTTTGGGAATGTTTTTTTATGTGGGGTACTTCATATTCATCAAAAAAAATGAAATATATTTGTATGAAATGTGTGTACCACCCCAATTGTTTTATAGTTATAGTTTAATTAATCCTTATATATTATAATTATATAATATTTTTGAAAACACAAGATATAATTATTAATTTATAACAATATCATGAAGCTTTAGTAAAGTAGAGATTGAGTTTTTTTCCTTGAAAATATACCCTTGTTTAGATTCCGAAATGATGATGCGGTTATAGTATGGATGCACCTAGTGGTAAAAACACTAATATAGGTGGATTGGAAATTAACATTACTTTCATTGGTGTGTGATGAGTGGGTATAATATTGTACATATGTATATACACTCAAAGAGATTTACTTGTGTTATTTTACATTTTCTTTAAAAAATAGTGTGAATTATTTGAATAGTTGTGGAACAATAATTACCTAGGTTAATCCTATGGAGTTATAGATTGAAAATAAGATCTTGTGATTTATAAATCCTTAAAAAATATTTATCATGGTATTATTATGCACAATGATTATTATTTCTAACACTATGATTTTTTGTCTTAGTTAGTGGTCGGGCTAAGGATGAATTAATTTAATTCTAATTGTGATGGGAAACAAAAAAATATACTCATGATAAACAGAATAAAATGGGAGCAATGATGAGAAATATTTTATCTATTAGAACCAATCACTCTCATACTGTAAATAGAAACATGAAAAATATTGATCGTGAAAACGACTAAGGGAAAAAATAAATCACTATTGAACTTCCTATGATGTAATTTCCACCTTCTATCAGTGGTTAATATGATCCAATAATTTTTGAGAAATAGATCATCATAATTAAAAATATATGTTCCTTCCTTCAGTGATTAGAACATGAAAAAGTTTCCTAGACTATGTATCATTCGGAATGATAAGATTGTCAATTGCGTATTCCTATTAAAACATTCAAGGCAAGAGGAGGAAAATGACTCCATAACAAGGGAATAATTTAACAAGGAATTTTTCAATAACATGGGAAGAGTTTAAGAATATAATTTAAAAAAAATATTCTTGAAATCATCACATGAAAAATGGAAGGGAAATTTCTAAATCTAAATTTTATGGATGATGAATACATTATTACCTATAAGGAAATTTTCACCAAACATACAAACAATGCTTCCAATTTTATCATTGATCTTGGAAGTATAAATAACTTATTATTTAATGTATTAAGACTAATTATTAAAAAATCATCAGATATAATAGACATTAATTTATATATTCAATGTTTTTGATATTATATCATTAATGAATTTAATATCAAAGACTCTCAGTGTTCTCATGGTCTTGGGAATAAAAAGTGAAACATGGAATTTCAATGAAATTTTATTGGAAAACCCCATAGAGGAAAGAAAATAAATATTTTTTTCATTTCATTATTATGGAAATAATCCTAATGAAAATTGCTTTATGGGGTATCATAAATATTTTATATGTTGAAAAAAATTCCGTCAAGAAAAATAATTTTGAAGTGATTTGAAGATTTCAGTTAGTAAAATGAGGGATGAAAAAGATCAATTGAATGTTCCACACACACACCAATTCAATTATATTAAGGGGTAACTAAATTATACCAATAATTTTTTAATTTCAATGGTTAATTATGAAAATATAAATTATAAACCACTTTAACCTTGAGATAAATTGATATACCATGTGATCACAACTACTAGATTGGGTTTTAAAAATGAAGTGGTGAAAGGTGCATACACCATTTACTCTGGAATTAAAAACAACTTATTTAATTATAGATCTACCAACTCATTTATATATAAATTATTTTATGAGGGTATCATGTCCCGAATTTAAGGATTATATTTTGATTTATCAGTAAAAAAAATTATTTTCCTAATGATCACATCACAACTCTATAGATTCACTCTCATAGAAGTTTTTTGGAACCTAATTCTTAAAAATCTTATGACTATACATGTGGTTGAAATTTATGAGATTTTGGGCATGGATTGAATTTATAAATATAGAGACCATATTAATTAATGAGTAATGTATGTAATTCTTGGTATTTTGAACCATCCTATAATCATTTTTACATGATATAATGAATATGAACTTTCAAAATAAATTACTTTAATTTTAATTGTTTTACTACCTATTCGTGACGGATATTTATCTCAAATTGTTTGGGATAAACTCAATACTGATAAAATTCATATTTTTGGTTTTATTCTAATATATCTTCTATATACTAATATAGTCATCACTCATATCATGATGTAAAATTTTCAATATAATTGAAACTTGTTTCTACACCAATTTCAAAGTATTTATATAGAATTCCGCCCAGTTGAATTTAAATAATTGAAACAAAAACTCCAATTGAATTGTTATATTATATTCATGTTCCTGATTGAATCTCCATGGTGTTCACTAATTGTTTTGGTTAAGACAAAAATGGGACATTAGGTCATTAGATTGATTATCAGGGGAAGAAAATATCATTATTAATAACACGTTTCTTATACACTATATCGATGATATATTTAATCAATTACATATAATGTTTTATTATTAAAATATTGACCCTAGATTTAGATGAAAAAAATTTAGAGTCATTATAGATAATTACCCAAACTAAACTATTATATGATCATGGTAATTATGAATTTCTACTAATTCCATTCAACTTTCAGATTCTACTACCACCTTAATGGATTTAATGAATGATATATTTACAGATTACCATCATAATTTTAAGGTAGTATTAATAAATTATATTCTTATACAATCAAATATCTTGGAATATAATGAATTATATATGAGGATTGTACCAAATAAAATTAGGAAGTATAATTTATATGCTAAATTTACTATGTGTTAAATTTTAATATAATTTTTTTTTTCTTAGTCTATATAATTTTATGTCAGGGTATATTGACTATTGATCCAAAACAACAACTATAACTGAGATCCGTAAACTTCTTAGTTTGGTAGGATTTTTTAAATCCTTTTGGAGATATTTCTAATTACTATCTAATGTAATAAATATTTTTAAATAAAATGGAGCCAAGTTTGTTTGGAAAAATGAATGTGAGAAAAATTTTAATGAGTTGAAAAGAATGTTGGTCAGCACACCGGTACATACACTTAAATATAATATAATAGTGTTTATATTTTTATAATTGAATAAATAAATTTAATAGGAAAAATCTTCAAGTATAATGATATAGAGATGTATAATTCCTCTTGAAGATTAAAAATTCACAAAAAATTCCTGCTCATGATTTAGATTTTGATGCTATAATTTTTCCCAATAAATATAGAGGCATTATTTTTTTGAATTACGAGATATTTATACTTAAAATAAAACATGAAGAATATATTCATAATGAAATGTCTGAATATGCACTATAGGAGAAAGTGGTAGTGGATTTAGTGTTATGACTTCTCAATATACTACTACCTTGAAAAGGTGAATAAGGTGGTTGATGCTCGGAGTCAGAAAGACCATACTAATTATTCTGTGGTGAGGATTTAAAGGTATCAAATATTTTTATATTTACAGAATATTAATCATGAAATCATGTGAATATGAGAAATCCCATATCTTTCTGGTATAAAATCTCAATAATCTATCTATGAAAGGATTAGAGAGACACATGAGGTGGTTTTAGAACTATATATGATGATGATAAATGTTTATGAGTTCAACCATTTATGTGATAGAATGATAAGTTTAAATAAATAAAGATGTATCCCATAAATACTAGATTTAAAGAATGATCTATTGGATTAATATCAAAACACATCATTCTATATTCATCTTGGATGTAGGAATATGTGTGGAGATCTAAAAAATATAATTATAAGGAGATATTACAACCAATACCTATACTATAATGAAAATGTAAAAACATTATCATGGGACTTATCATCAAACACACTGAAACATATAAAGGGCATAATGCTATTAGGATTCTAGTTAATCAACTAAAAAATTCCACACAGTCCATTTAATTGAAAGAATACTTCTCTCTTAATATTGTTATAGGTGATAAATTAATAATGTTGTTATATTTCACGGACTACCACTCTCAATTATAATTTTTTGAGATCGATGTTTTACCTTGATGTTCTTGATATGTCTTAACCAAGGTCTAGATACAATGTTGGGGTTCAATATTTAATATCATCCTTTTTATAGATTTTTGGTCATAGAGGACCATTAATACCCTAGAATATATATTAATATAATATTCCATTTATTATAAATGTGGTTTAGATCAATACCTTTTGAAGGATTAATTTTATTACAAAAGTAGATTTCACCCGAGAATTGAAGTGGAACCCTATAAATCACTATATGTAAGGAATTTTAAATCACCAAAATTCTTGAATTTAGTTGAATAACAAATTTCATTTTTACTAGAGCTAATTGGGGGAATGAAAATAATGACAAAACTATTCATCAGTCGATTAGGTAAGGTCAATTTTGATAAAAAAAATATTTTGATGTTCGATTGATATTTATATTATTATGTTTTTGAAAATGTATTCTTGTGAATTTATTAATGGAAGAATGTTATAATATTTATAATTAAATTAAAACCAATCCCCAGATATATAATTCCATTTTAAACCGTTGATTATATCGATATATTTTCTTATCTCTTTTCGCATCCACCGAATATCCCTGAAATACATGATTTGATCGATATATCTCTCACGAGGGAGTACATACCTAATCCTTCATATGCTATGAACTCAATGTTCATTCAATGAGAGTATTATATCTTTTATTATGAATAATAATTTGATATTTTGGATCATAGATATAATGCTCTATGTAAAAATGGTCAATCTCTTGGTTAATAACGTGTTGAAAAACCAAAATTTTGAGGAAGATTTGTGGGAACTCGATAATGACATAAGGAAAAAGTTTCCATAGTTTTTTGTGTTAGAGTATTGAAATTTTATGTCTTAAATGCCCATAAGGGGGTTAAATGTAACACCCAAATATTTGATAATATATTTCACATTAATAATTTAGATTTCATTAATTTATTTCTTAACATTTGATACTAAGTATTAATAAACAATGATATTCTATTAAAATAATTTTTTAATGTCACCATTACATGCTAGATATTTGATTAAAGGTTATTAATATAGCTATATAATTTATGAAAAAATATTTTTACATGTATATATGTTCAATTCATTATTAATATATTTTTTATAAATGGACAAATAATCATTTGAAGGTAAAAATATATTTTTCTTTTAGTTTTTTTATTTTCACAATTTGTTTTTATCTTAAAAAAATTAAATAATATCTATTAGGGAATTGTATTGTTGAAATTTAGATATAATATATTCAATTAAATATTTTAACATTCATCTATTATCTTTTATGGTAATGAATAATAATAAACCTACTGTTATGCTTAAAAATTCATTTAGCAAAAAACATATTTTCTTGTTTTTTTGTGGGTTATTTGTAATGCATTTATGAGACATATAGATACATAAAATTATAAATTGGAATAAATATTGAAAATAAATGCAATTAATATAATTAAATAATTTAAACATTATTTTTTCATATGTAATATTAATAATAGTTCGAATGTGTTCCCACAATTAAGGTTAAAATTGGTTTATCAAAGGTTTAACATAAGTGATATGATTTAATATATTAAAAATGGAATGATTTAATTTTTTTTAATATTATTTATTCCTTCCTATATTAACATATTTATCATTATAGAGACACTTTACTTGAGTAATACATTATTAAATATTAGTCTTTTCAAAAATTCTATGTGTGTCCTCTCTTCCCTTAAAAAACATTACCACATATCCTCTCTTCCTCACTCATCATTAACAATATATCTCTGTAAATACCTACCCCAATCCCTTATTAACATCCCTCCCCATGTCCTATAGGCCATGTATTGATCATAAACCCATTACTTAAAATTTTAATGTGTAATCAAAATTAGGTTTCTCAACAAATACGTGTAACTTTTAACAAAATAGTTTCACTTTTATTTCTTATTCTATTTCCATGAAATATATGGTATCCCCTAAAATATTATTATTGTAGTATCTTTAATACACAAGAATATTATAATTTTTATGGTACACAAATTTATCACCAACTATCCATAAAAATGTAAATGATAGTATCAATAGCGACCCATACAACCAATGTATAGATGATTCATCTTTTTAGATAAATATTGAATAGATAAAATAAAATCTTTTCTAGAATATTATTTGTGTAGTATTTTTGAAAAAAGGGATAAAAATAATTTGTTGATAAATATAATAAAAAATATACAACTAAAACATCATATAATGAGAACCTTTAATAAACTTATCATACTTAGTACCTTAATTTATAACCTCTAGAAAATGAAATATTAGAAAGGATGTGCCCATATGCTCAGTAAGAGAAATCAAGGGAGATATTGACAATCACATAAACATAAAATTAGTATAATGGTATGATAATATTACAATTACACCTTAAAACTATACCCTTCACATCATAGATCATAATATTGAGACATGTCATAAATCATGGAAGTTTATAAGATATGAACCATAAATGAATCAATAAACATGAGCCATGAGAGTATAATATAGGATTAAGACATAATTTTGTTCCATAAACATAAGCATAAAAATTAATTTTCGTAGTAGTTAGGTATTACTTCCCAGTCTATCATAGTTTATTAGGTTCACTCTAAAAACTCTTTTAGTAGTCATGGTTTACTCCCAAGACTATCATAGATGATAGTGTCCCTTTCTAAAATGGGTTATCTCCCCATTCTTGTCCAATTTATATTATGATATATAAATATTTACCAAATTTATTTGAGGGATATATAATTCCGGTCACACCCCTATAATAATAAAAAGAAAAAATATGTGTTCCAAATGATCATAAAATTTTCATCATATCAGAACCCATGAAAACAGATGTGTTTGATAATGATTTCATCATAATGTAAACTATATAAAAGAAATGGGTTTCATAACTATTTCATCATTTCATAAAAGAATTAACAATGGAAAAAGAAAGTGTTTAATAAATTTATATTCCTCATAGACATTATACTTTAAGAGAAATTATAATTATGTCATCATTGGATAATATCACCAGTAAATGTTAGTAAACATCAAAGGATTTCATGCTAGATGGAAATCACTTATAAAAATAACTTAGATCATTTTTTGGAGGAAAATATAACTTTTAAATTTGATATAACATATATAAAATATAACTACATTTCAAATACTAAATAAAAACTTTTATATAAAAATAACCATGAAAAACATTAAAGTATTCTATGAATAATTATTTTTTATGAAGGTGTGATTTTGATTTCATTCTATATAGGTTAAAAGAAACATTGCTTTCATACTTTTTGGAAAAAGTATAAAGTACCCATTTTTGAAAACTAAAATTATATTAAATCTAAACCATATTTTCAAAATGTTTTACATGAGTGAAAATGACTTTAAACAGACATATAATAATAATAAATTCATTCTATAAAAATACATAATAAAAAATGGATATGTAAACAAAATGTTTTATATATGAATTAAACAATAAAGGGGATTTTATATAAACATATATTAGAGGTATCATTATTACATAATGTAATAAAAATTAAATAAAAACATGTATTCTTAGGAAATAAAATTAAGAGACAAAATTCAATATTTTCATGAATGGTTTATCAAAATATATCATCATCATAAACATAATCATAAACTATTGTAATAATAAATGATATTATTGCAGAAAACCCATATCACGTTGGTATCAATTGATTCGTAAAACCGACAAATGGTTCACTTATAATGAAACTGTAAATATCAATCAAATTAATATAATCACAATATAAAATGTTAAAGTTCTATATATATAGATCATCAAATAAGATAAGTTCATAACAAAAGATAAGTCCCATAGAAGACAATTGAAGATAATAAAGCCTTACCTTTAGTTATACTTTCCTCGAAAGCACTCATGCCTCCATTATAATAAATATAAATTCATTATAATTCTATTCTATAATATTTAGAAAAAATTAAATATAATATATGATCCCATTTTTACATTTCAATGCCCATTTATCAATAATTCCTTATTTAATTCTTCATTTGTGGGTGATAATCGTTATGTTTCTAAAGAGAATATCATTGCAGTATTTTCAATACTTGTACTTTGATCATGGTTAAAACATATAAAAAAATTTAATCAGGTTATAAATATAATATATATTAATTAAATATATATATATTTATTTATCTATAATAGTTAGAGAATGAAAAATGAATTACAAAGTCCACAGAGATGGTAGGTTGTACGTGCACATGAACATTATTTTCAGTTTTTTAAATATGGAATAAAAGAAATATAAAAACTATTTTTCATTTAAAAAATATTTATTACATAATTTAAACAATGTATAATAATTAAATCTGTCCTTATTAAATTCCATGTCAAATGAAATTGAAAAGAAAATCACATCACTTAGTGGAGGTGGTAGCAGACACATATGCTAGAGTGACATTGTTTATTTCTAATGGATTGGATGGAAAGAACTAAAATGTGATATTATAAGTCCAGATGTATAATTATGTTATAGTTATCAAGTATTAATATTATACATCTCATAATAACAATCCAAGAAATACTTCTGAGGAAAATAAATTTTATCACTATATGGAGACGATAAGTCGTACGAACGCACATGCAATAATTTGTGGTCATGTTTGATGAAAAAGAGGGTGGATAATTGTCAGTTAATAATAAAAAATAAGAATAATTCAAATAATGAATCTATTATTTTATTATAAATTATATATATTTATAAAAGTAAATAAGAAGTTAAGAATGAAAGTTACAAGTTTATACAATTATATAATTTTTGAAATATATACATTATATCTTCTATTAAGGATCCTGGGGTTGTTTTTTGGGAATAAAAATACTTATATGTTTTGTATAAATATCTTTATAAGATAATTTTATAGGGTATGATCAAGCTAGATGGATCAATTTTTTTGAATAAGAGAAATGAGAGGTTCCCTTTTAAAATTGAGGAGTGGGGCACTCTTGAGATTTCTTAAATTTGTATATTATAAGAAAATCATTCTCATGAAAAATCATTACTAATTGAAATATAATAAAAAAAATATAGTATGATATTTCTATAATCATCCTATAGAATATGGATAGCTTTTTTTGGTGTTCGAAACCTTATCTTTCTATTTAAAAACATTGTTAACCCGTTTATAACTTAACCATTGTAATAATGTTTCCACACGTAAATAGTTGTAATTATTCTTAAAAGGTAACTACTGAATTGTAAATGGAAAAGTATGAAATTTTAGAAAATATATTTTCATAATTCTCTTTTTTCAATATTTTTATCATTTGTAAATAAGTTAATAAAATATTACTTTGATAAAATATCATTAATTACAATTCGTACACTATCAAATTAATTTAACTTAAGAGACTTAATGAAAACTTTTATATTCAAATAAAATACTTTTGAAGAAAATAATATTTTATATTTATCATAAAAGTTCATGGAACACTATAAATAACTCAAATTATATAGCTATTAATATTTTAAAAATAATTTAATCTTTTTTATATTAATTGTATAATTATTGTATCAATGTTTCAAATGAATTATGAAAATATATTTAATTAATAGAAATTAAAAAATCGTGAAGATAAATTAATTATTCTCATAATTATAATTTTTTATTTATAACTTTATTTTGACCGAATGTAAATTCATAAGAGATATTTATTACCAATAGAAATGCATTTTGAAACAATCCTTATCTTAAATATTTAGTATGTTAACTACCCAGAAAGGTACCCACTAAAAAAATAAATATAAAGATTATTTTAATGAAGGTAAATTTTAATTCATTAAATACTATTTCTATTGAGTACTTATGTCCTAATCATTTATTATTAAATAAGATTAACATGATTTACCCTATACCAAGGTGATTAATTTTACCACAATTAATACTTATATGGGAAAAAAATAAAAGGAAACACAATAAAAAAATTCAACATCTTTATAATTAATATGTAATTAATTTCATCAAATTAAATACCTATAAGTGGTATAAATTAGTTTCAAAATAAGTGAAAACATGATAAAAACACTTTTAGAAACAAATTGTTTTATGAAAAAACCTGTATATATTCTTTTTATAAGTTTAAAAATTTAATGAATTAATGTTAAAATATTTTATATAATATATATTAAATTTAAATTATATTAAATATATTCACTAATAGTGATTACTCTAATTTATTATGATAAAAATCATTGTATGAATAAAAATAGTTTTTTTTTGATAATTGCCTCTTTACATATATAAATGTTGTATAGAAAATTAAAATATAAATTTGATTCCAATAAACTAAATTTAATTCCATATAATAAATAGAACTAATTTTACATTGAAATTATTTTTAAAAAAAATTTAAATTTGTACATTCTTGAAACAAAAATACAATTTTCAATAAATATTTGATTTTTTCACCATTGATTGAAAAATAATTCTTTTTATATAATAAAAAATATAATCTTAAAATATTTTGAGATTGTTATTTTCAAAATTTATTTAATTTTATAAAATAAAATAATTAAAAGTTTCAAAAATTACATATAATATTTTCTCATAAAAAATTATTAACATTTTTAAAGGAAATGTATTTTTAATGCCTGAAATGAATTTACTAAAAATTGATGGATTATTCTTTAAGAATTAATCAATAATATTTTTTTTATTAGGAACATTAAATATATATATATATATAATTATTTTATAATATATTTAATATTATTCATCCCCACCAATTCAGTGGTTATGTAATAAATATCTCATTTAAATAATAATATTTCATTGTTCGTTTAAGCTCATTGTTGTCAGTGTCCTACACAATTGATCATCATTTACTTCTTTAAAAATCACAGAGTGTTACATTATCCCCCATTTAATAAATTTATTTTTTATAATTTTAACTTGAACTCCATAATCAAAAATTCTATATCTAAAGATAAAATTATTAAAATCATACATTATAAGCAGAGATAAAAAACATTGTCTTGAATAGAGGGAAATAATAATATGAAAGTTATCTAGAAAAATAGAAATTATGGTTTCCAAAATAGTGAAAATTATTCATAGGTATTTTAAAATATTGACATCAAATAAAAAATGAATGTCCATATAATTATGACAAGTGACACATAACACAAATCACATAAAGTTGAATAATCATAAAAATGTAAATGAATACCCTACCATAAAGAGTTGAGGTGTAAAAAGATTATTAAATCAATGCACTTGATTGTAACAACCCGAGATTTTATGAGAATTTTTCTTTTTAATTTTATTGATGTCTTGGGTTGTACACTACACCAAAATTATCTTGCGCTATATGAAACATTGTATTAGCTTTCAGTATATGCCACCACTTCCGATCATTTTTTTAAAATTTTATAAATGTCGGATTATGGGTGACAGGTGCCCAACATACAACACCAAACCAGTACAATGAAACCAAAACAAAAGACAACCGAAACAAATATAGAATTAAACATTATAATATTCACAGTCATCCCTGTATCCCATATAAGATTTGTCTTCTCCTATAGATGATTCCCATTCCGGATTTCTCAAAAAATTGGCACTTTGAACCCGATTGCCTTGAACTTCCAAATTAGTCATAACACATGCTACCTTTTTAGCCCCACTTCCCTTTTTGACAGCAAGGACCACATGGTTGTTCCTTTTAGAAGCAGACCTTGTCCGTATTGGGTTCGGGAGATAAGAGTAGTCTCTTCTTGGTCTCCTCGTTGAGGTTGTAGATGAAGGACTAACACTAGTTGACCCCATCTGGATCCCATCTTGAATAATATCTCTAAAAGAGCGTTCATCAGGGGTACTCCAATTCTCCTTTCCTCCCCTAGAGCTCTCATTCCCCACCCTGGATTATTCCTTCAACCCAGCTACATGACCTCCAGCAGAGCCTCCCAGCCTCTGTTCAGCAAGATGGCATTCCATCACGTGTTATCGCCCCTCCTACATGGGAAGATCCTCACCAGCCATAATTGTTTCCTCCTTCACCTTATTCACCTCCATATGGAATTTAAGGGTCTTATCCCCCCAAACAAATTTCATAGAATGAACCTGCTCAGCAATTTCCATAGGGCCTGTCACCAGTTCCTGCCCCAAGCAATCCTCCTGCCTATTCTCCACCAACATAACATCACCCTCTCCCCATGAAAGGGACTCCACCTCTAGAACCTCAGCCAAATTACCCTCTATTAGGACATCAAACCTATTATTCAAATCCATAAAAGGCTTGGCCAAAGGATCCAGACCTTTAATCGGTCTAGTTGTGTTAACCAGCTCCATAGAACTGCCTTTCTGTTCCTTTCCAACCTGTTCTGGACCCGTAGTATCCAGGTTCATCTCAATGCAGGTATGTCCAATTATTTCATCTTCCTCTATGTCAATAACACAAGAACCAAAGCCGAGGTTTTCCCCAGTTGAAGGATTCATCTGAGGACCCCTCCCTCCTTCAGCTACCCCCTTCATCTTCAAATCCGGACCCATCCACAAATCCTTTCCCAGTTCGTTGTGTTGTATACCCTTCTCAGAGCATATCCTAGCCTCCTTTTCATTGTAACAGGCCCTCCTCGCATGAAAAACTTCAATCATATGCCCCAACCTCTTACAGAAACCACAAAAATCTGTCCAACATTCATAAATAACCCTCTGTTTACATCTATACTCCTCCCTGATTGTAATCCAAATATACTCAAAAGGGACGCGTGATGCATCCATTTCATCGTAATAATTTTTATGGTTAAATTATAATATTGATTTTTTTAAAGTATGAATAGAATTTATTTTTACCATTTAATATAATGTATTTCATTAATATTGATTTTACATTGAATTGGTAGGTTAAATCAATTCAATCTTTTGCAATGTTTTAAACAAAAACATGTTTTTTATCGACAATGAGATTTATTTTAATTTAATTTCTGAAATTTCTATATATTGAATTTGAAAAAATGGATTCCATATTTGGAATCAGTGGGTCAAAATTATGTTAATAGTCTACATATTATTTTTTGGAATTATGAATAGTAACTACGGTATTTTTTATTTACTACTGTAAAATGTAAATCGGGTAATTAAGGGTAAACATAAGATTACAAAATTACCATAACACTTGACAAAATACTATTGGATAAATAACATTCGACCCATATCACCTAAGGGTCAGACTAGATTAATTTATGGACTTTGGACCATGAAATAATATAATTATTATTAAAACCAAATAAAGTGACAACATGTCACTCTCTTAAATATTATAAGTATAATAATTTTAATTTAGTGATAAACTTCATGAAACATCAAACATGAATAGTCTCCAGAAAGCTAATAAAATTATCTACATCATGTGAATTTATTTATAATTTTTTAGGATTAAATAATTATAATTAAAGGTGACACAATAGTGATGTTGATATTATTTTATTGATTAAAATATCAAATAAATGGTTTTAAAAATATTAAAATTAATATTATATGAACTATTTAATGTGATCCACTAATTTTATAGATACAAATGACATGTTATAAATTTATTAAATATTTTAGTTCGAACATATATTCTGTATATATTTTATTTAAATTCAAATAAATGAATAGTGTAAAAATTGACACTATTGTTATTTTATATAAATTACATATTATAAAATTGTTTAAAAATCACAAAAATATTTAAAATTTATAAATTAAAATTTATATGGCTAACACTGTAATAATGTATACAATTATGGATAATTCAAAACATATATGTAATTAATTGTAATGATTTAAAATTTAGAATATTATTACCACAAATAAAATTAAATAGATTATATAAGGATAAATCAAGTTGATAATGTTTAAAATAAATTCCAAAATTGTATAAATTTTGTTGGATGATTAGATTAAAACCCTATATCATCTCATATTTGGATTTGAGTCATTTTTGGAGGTTTTTATGTGAGGTTGAATTTATTATAAATTAATATTTCTTATGTTTCGAAAGGTGCCCCTATCCTCCTTTATAAAAAGAGCACCCCTTCCCACTTCTCTTCACACAATTTTGAGTTTAGAAGCTCAGTCAACCTCTGCCCATTTCACTTCCCCACTTCCCTAGTAACCTTATATAGGTATTGGTCTTTTCAATAGTCCAACTATAGTGCCCTAAGAAGAAGTTCAAAGGAGGCACTTCGAGAAAGAGGTAATACCTTCTACCGATTCTTTCAAGTTTCTCTCTTCTTCCACTTCTTCTTATTTAGTTTTTTCATTATAAAGTAAAAAGATCGGTATTAATTATATACTTATATGTTATTATAAATATGAAACAACCATATTTCACCTTCTATCCATCCTATGGAAAATGAAATCATCGCGGGTGCGTACATACGGAATATCGTCTCCACGCCGTGGTGTAATAATTTTTTCCACCACCACCTTACTTGGATGGGTATAACGGTGTAAAGAATAAATATATATGGTTATTATAACATCATATTGATTCTAATATATTATATCATCCACTCCAATTCCATTCAATAAATGTGGGAACGATATTATCGCTTGTGTGTACGTACGGATTACCGTCTCCACGACGTGATGAGATTCATTTTCCATATTAACAATTAAAGAATGATTATAAAGTATATATAATAAGTAATCATGAAATATATAACATAATAATTCTAAATTATTTATGTATATATATATATGTATGTCATCTACATAATTCCATTCAATTCAATAACGAAACGAAAACAGCGTTCATGCGTATGTACGGCATACCGTCTCCCTGAATGGTGTATTCACTACGAGAAACCCGCCGTTTAGCGGCGGTTTTTTCGCGGCGGTTTTAAAAACCGCCTCGAAATGCGTTTCGGGCTGGCATTTCGCGGCGGTTTTTAAAACCGCCGCAAAACGGCAAAAAAAAATTTTTTTTTTTAAATTATTATTTTTTTATTAATTTTATTCAAGGATTAGCGATGGTTTTTTAAAAAACCGCCGCGAAATAGCGGCGGTTTTGGTAAAACCGCCGTGAAATAAAATGAAAAAAATAAAAAAAACGTGAGAAACCCCGAAAATACTAAAACGATCATAACTTTTGATCCGGGCGTCCGTTGAAGCGCCACGACCAGTCAAATCGAAGATCATGAAGAGATATAGAGGCACATATAATCAAAACCGTGAGACGTTATAAGGTGTGGACGATATTAGAGTTATAAAAAAGTTGAAAAAAGTTCTCCAACTTCAAATGGCCATAACTTTCGCTCCGGGTGTCCGTTTGGGCTCTACCACATATCAAATAATGTATTATAAATAATCACATGAGAATGATACATAACCATGGATATTCTACTAGTCTAATAATCACATGGATTATCAATAACTAATCTCCTAATGAGAGAATTCATAATTTGGGAATCATAAACATATCATCATATAATTGACCAAAAAATCTACATAAATGGGTAAGGCCTTGGCCAAAACCTTGTCACGTTTGACTCATGAGACTTTCTAATGAAACAATGGGACATAATGGGACATACCCAACACATAATAAGTCCAATTCATTCCACTTATTAATGGTTTAAATCATAATTAACATATACATTCATATAGAAACAACTCTATGAAATAACATTCCCAAAATAATAATAATAAACTATCCAGTAGAATATACTGAATGGTATCAAAAATGTACATACACAATAAAAATGAAAATAAAAAATTCAATAAAATATATTAGATGGTGTCATTAGAGATATAAAATAAATTATTAATATGAAATAATAAACTGTTATGACATATATAAAAATACTCTAACAAAACCATTGAGAAATTAATGAGATAAATACCCCTTTACATTAAATTCATTTAATTAAAAACCTAAGAAATTATAAAATAAATCATTTTATTTGAAAAAAAACATGTTAAACATGTGAAGAATCACTCAAGACATTAGTTCTTCATTAATTCTTTAAAATCAATCATGAATTATAATTTTAATAATATACATTAAACATTTAGAAAAGAAACATTTAAAGGAGTATTTTTAACTCAATGTTTGGTTGTTAACGAAATGAATATATTATGTGTTTTATCTTTAAATTAACATAAAACACATGAAAATAAAAAATATTATAATGATTTTTTTAAAAAATAATCATATAATTAAATAGTCAACGGGGTAAAATTTCAACACAAAGAATTGAATTTGGGTTAAGTATTCCCTTACCTCTTTGTAAACAATCGGACTATATGCCCAATAAAAGTACTAATAATAAAATTAAACCTTTAATACCATCAAGATAATGGGATTAATGAATTATATATCAATTTTTAGTGTACAAATAAAACACACAATAGATAATTGGTGAATAATATATATCTTATAGAAATAATAATGAGATTAGAAAACTCATACCATATGTCTGAAAGTGTTCTAACCTTATATCTAACATCCAGGAAAATAAAAAAAGGTTAATTAATTAATTTATAATGATACTCTTAACAATATATATTATTTATTATAATTTTATTAATTTCATTTATAAAGTTTTTTATGTGTTATAATTTTTAATTTCATTTTTTCTAGAGCATTTGTTTCACGGTTTTATGTTTGATTCTCTAAAGTATAAATATGGGAGTTCTTGTTAAATAGAATAAAAACTCCAAAAGTTGAATGGAATACAATTAATTCACATATTTATTTTAAATGGGCCTCATATATCATTTGGTTATATGTTATGAAGATGATTCATTAAATAAAAAATAATGAAAAACATGTAGTTTATTTGGGATGTTTTTTTGACCATCAAAAACCCATATGATTTATTTTAATAATAAGATTATATAATGATTTTCAAACATTAAATAAGTTATATGAAAATTTTTATAATATTTTTTAACTATAATTTTTTTTCTTAACTTCCATGAAAGAATTAATGAAAATTAAAAACTCATCATCCATGATGGTAGTGAATCGACACCCCACGACCAATATTTTCCTCATTTAGACTAAAAAGGGAAGAGAGATAAAAGATGATCAATATTCTATTAACACAATAAAATTCATGTATATAAATGAATATTTAGTTATTATTATATTTAATATTGGGAATGTGAGGATATTATAAGAAAATAAATAAATTAAAAGGTAAAGAAGAAGGGTTTTACCTCTAGAGTGTCATCCCCTTGAGAACCTCCTTAAGGCACCTGGAAATTGCCGTCGGTGATACTAGAAAGACCATAACATGGGAAAAACATTTGGAATAGGTGTTTGGAATAATATAAGAAATATACATGCCATAAAATGTATGAGGATAAGAGGTGGTTTTGGGTAGTATTTTTAATGGTAAGAGAGGGGTGTTTTTTATTGTTTTATTCATTAGTTTATTATTTTGGATCATGATTATGAATAGTGTTGGGGCTTATGACTATGTATAGTAAGTAGTATATTAGAGTTTGAAATAATTTTTCTTACATTATCCATGATGCAAAAATACATTTATTTTTCTTATTAATTTAAAATTTGTAAATTATAATATTTCATTATTCATAAAAAGTCAACTTTTTAGACAAATTCCGAAAATTCATCCTATCCATTTTTATATGTGGAGATTTAAAAAATATAAAACATTTTATTAAAATATATTTATAAATAGGTATAATTTAAAATGATAATTTAAATAATTATTTATTTTTAAAAAATCAATTTTAATATTAAAACTCATTTTACGACAAAATGATAAAATAATTAGGATCTCCTAAGATTACATTATAATTATAATGAAACTAAATATTGATTTAAGAGTATATTTTATGAATAAAAAATAAATTTAAATCATTTTTTTGATTATAAATTTGAAAATATAAATTTACATTTCACAAAAATACAAACACTAAATTAATCATTTTTAAAACATTTATTTTCATATCCATTGAAATAAATATTTCATATTTTTTATTTATGAGATACCTAAATTTATTTGATACTTTCATTGATGAGGTTAATATTCAAATGTCCATATTTATATTCCTAATGGTTAAATTACTATTTCAATAGCCATGTTAATATTCAATAGTATATAATGGTTCATTTAAACTCGGTTTTTCATGCAATGTAAGCTATCAAACAGATTGAGTTTATTCAAGAAGATACATATGATAAATTATTCTAGTGTTAAATTCTCCCCTATAATAGTAGTTTGTGAGAACATAATTTGAAATTTTATGTCCAAAATAAAATTTTGATACTTTAAATTTCTTTTATTACAAAACCACATTGTTAATAGGTTAAATAAATATTTCTCTTAAATGGAGGAAAAAGACAATGTGATGGTCACAAAAAACATGGTTTAACTATTGGAGAATATTAGTGGGATATGAAAACAATGGAATTGAAAAGAAATATTACTATTATGTTTTTATGGAGAGTTATTGATAACATGGTAATTATAATCTTTTCCATAAAAAATTTTCAATTGTTTATCAGTTAAAAGGCCATTAATTTATCAGCAGGGAAACTGAAAAGATAATATTTTTGACTAAAAATTCATTTTCTAAGAGTGGAGGGATTCTTTTACTATCTAAATATGTAATTTGTGAAAATAAACTCATTATATTTCATTAAAAATTTTAATCATAACCCATTCTTTAAGTTATGCTTCAATCTATTTCTATTTTATTTCATACACATGGAGAAGGATATTCAAGATGAATTTTTCATACCTAGATCACTTTTAACAGTTCCTAGGGCCCTCAAGTTATTCATGTGTCCTATAAATATTTATCATAACCAAATTGATAAAATATATTATCCAATATGATAAATTATAATTTTACATCAAACAATATTATCTGAAGGTCAACTAAATCCATTCAATAATAGTTATCTTAAAACTATTCAAAACACATCTTTCCAACTTCAATGTCTAAAAATTTATAAGGAAGGTCACTAAATTTCCAAAATCAACATTTAATTAGATTCCCCAAACAATATAATGTATCACTTATTATCAGATAAATATATAAAAACATTTAACACCTTAAAACCATTATGAATACATGTGTGCTTCCTAAAATACAATCTCAAGTTGAAAAATATATTTCATAAATTCAAACATGTTGTAAAAGGTAAAATCACTAACAACCTTCATTTTACAATCAAATAAACATATATTTATTACTATCTCAACATTAATAATATATTTATGGTTATATTTTAGAAATCATGTGTTTTCCAAATGATCAACATACAATTGAATCACATCTCTTGGTTTCTAGTGTTACTCATCGCAAGCTTCTATATCCTTAAAGAGGAAGTGCAATAGTACAATCCTTATATTAATAATGATTCATATAGACAGATAATAATTAATAAAGTAATCAAATAACATAATTATTGCATCAAAAAACAGATATATTAATCTTTCGTCTTCATTTGTGGTAGTCACATAATTGTGGTCATGGTCTATTATCCTCTTTTGGGATATATTCCACTGACACTTGTTCCATCAATTTGTGTAGTGTCCAATCTATTTGATGATAAATCATTGAAAATTTGATTCATTTTTCTTACCATTTTCATCACCTGAATAGTATTAATTCTCTCCATGCCTATAGAAAACTACAATTCCTTTTAATCTAATTTCATAGTGTTTTTTCCACAATTATTACATGGGGTAAGAAAATTATTTCCATTTATTCATTTATCAAACATATTAATAGTTTTAATCTTTTTTTCACGCTCCCCTATGAAGATGTGATACTTAAATAATTATTTCTCTTTCTCGTTATCACATTATATTTTAGAAACATATGATGGGAATTCTTGGGAGAATCATTCCCTTAAGAATATTGGAATATGAAAACAAAAAATATTATCTATGTTATTCATTTGATAATGTGCCTTGAAAAAGATCTCATTTCTTTTGTGAGGTTCTATTTATAGAAAATGGAATACAGTAAATTATATTATGAAATTTTAAAACAAGTTAAAGTGTAAAGTATTACTAATAACAAAAAAATAAGCATGGTTACGTTTATAATATTTTCAATGTCACTTATAGGGTTTTATTTCCCAAATATATGTTTTCCTAAATCTTGTTTCCAAAGATTCTAAAAATATTATCTAATCCGACTATAAGGACCTTTACCCCAGTAACTTAGAGTTGGTGCCTTAATTTTTTTTATATTTTTACTATGAATAATAGAACACATCCCAAAGGATCGAAATGTTTAGTATCATTGGAAATAGATATACAGACATAATTGTCACATTATAACTTGAAATGAAACACAACATATAAAATTATTTAGAAACATCCCTATTATCAATGATTATCCTAGCATGTCAATCAAAATATATATCTTGGCATACTGTGGAAAAGATAAAAAAATAAGATAGTGGGGAACTCAAATGACCACTAAGGGTATGAATACATAAAAAACATAATAAAAAAATATAAATAATAATTCAAGGTGAATAACTAAAAAACATTCTAGTAAAACATAATATTGAACATAAATGGTAATAAATATAGGATTACCAAACCCACCATATAAATAATCACATGTGATTTAAAAATAAAAAAGAAAAATTATAAAATTATAATACAAACATAGATTACCAATATCTAATCTTATAATGAGGTAATTTAAAATTCAGTAAATTATAAATATACAATAAAGGCCTCAATCTATAATTCTACCTAAATGGGTAAGGTCTCTGCCAAAATCAGGTCTAGTTGGTCTCATGAGAACTACAAATGCATATAGGGTTTGTACCAGGCCCCACCCAACACTTACTATGTCCAATTAATTATTCTTATGAATGGGATGAATTATAATGGTCATATACATTCATATTGAAAATATCATATGAAATACCTTTCCCTAGACAATAATCAAAATCCATCCAGTGTTATATGATGAATGGTATCAAAATAAACATACGCAATCAAAATGACCATAAAAAATTAAATAAAATATAGAAAATGGTATCATAAGAGATCAAACTCAATTAATAAGGATATATAATAAATGGTTTTGAAAAATTGGAAAATACTCTAATAAGAGTATTGATAATTTAATTACATAAGTACCACTTTACTTTGAAATCGTTTATTAAAAAACCTAATCAATTATAATAGAATATTTTTTATTTTAAAATATCCTTGTAACCCTGTAAAGGATTCCCCAATATAATAATTCATCATGAAAGTGGTAAAATCTTTTTATTTCATATATGTTTATAAAAACATTTCCTTTGAACTTTAAAAAATTAAAAATTTGAAAAAGTATTTTTAAATGAATGTGTGATTGTCAACCGAATTAATAGATTATGTGTATTATCAATATATACTAGCAGAAACGTATATGTAAAATATAATATAATAAAATTATCTTTTATAAATAATCATAGCATAACATAATCAATGGAGTGTAAGTTTAACCCAACGAATGGAAATGGTGATAATAATTTCCTTACAACTTCATACATAGTTGAACTATATGCCCAATAAAATTAATAATTATCAACTCAAACAATGAATACATTAAATTTATATGTATTCACGATATTATATATAAAACTGTAGTTTACATACACTACGCAGAAGAAATAAGTGGTGAATAAGGTATAGCTCACTAAAATAATTGTTAGATGAGAAAACCCTTATCATATATCTGAAAGTGTTTTTCACTTGTACTTAACAACCTAGATAATAAAATTATATTCATTAATAACATAATTAATAACAATTTAATCAGTTATTTGATTTTTTATAATTCTAATGAGTTTATTTACATCCACATTGATGAGTTCTAATGTCTAATTTTGTTGTTTTGGGAGCATTCTTTTCCTGGAATTATGATCAGATCCCTTTAGTCTAAATAGTGATTTTATTATTTAATGGAAGAATACTCCAAAGGTGTAATTTAATGATACTAATATACTCTTAGTATTTTTAATAGTTTATATATATCATTTTGTTATATGGTATGAGGACTATTCATGAAATAAAATGGTATGAAAAAACTATTTGGTTATTTTGGCGGTTTCTTGAACTATAATGAACTAGTGTATTTCCATTTAATTATAAATGTATATATTTGTTACATAACAAAAAATAATTTTTAATACAGATATTGAAATCTAGTTTAACCATAAAACAGTTTTATTTTTCCCCATGATGTCATTAAAGAAAAATAAAAACTCTTGATCCATGAAGGTAGTGAATTGACAACCTATAGACTACATTTTCATTTTTTAGAATAAAAATAGAAGATAAGATAATGGATAATGGATCAAACAATAACGTAATAAAATTATAATTTATATGTGACACTATAATTATCATTGTGTTTTTGAAAGGGTAGGTGAGGAGATGATTAGAAATGAAAATAAATTAAAAGGTAAAAGGGAGGGTTTTACCTCTAGAGTGTTGTCTCCATTATAATCTCCTTATGGAACATGGAAATTGACTTATTGTGAGACAAGAAATAATAGAACACAAGGAATAGGTTTTGGATAGAAATTGAGTTGAATATAAGCAAGATCCATGCCATAGAATGTGTGAGGACAAGATCTGGAGGTTTTGTATTTATAATGGGAGGAGAGTGGTCTTTTGATTATTTTATTCATTTGCCTATTATTTTTCCTCAAGACATTGAATAATGTTGATTATTGTGACTATAAATTTTAACTAGTTAATTATATTTAGGAATAATGGTTCTTAATTTATCCATGAAACAAAAGTGATGTATTTTAGTTTTAGTTTTAAATACATTAAATTACCAAAGTTTACTACTCATAAAAAATAAACTATTATATAAAAATACAAAACAAATATCCCTAACCATTTTATAATTATTATATTTAATAAATGGAATAAAATTTCTAATAAAATTTATAAAAAATATAAATTTAATACTTAACTAAAATATTTATTTATTCCATTAATAAATATTTTAATATTATAGCTTGTTTTACAACACTATGAAAATTTAATTATTGTCTCATAAAATTTTCATATTATTTTAATGAAACAAAAATATTAATTTATGAATAAATTTCATGAAAATAAATATTATTTTTAATCAATATATCAATTATTAATTATAAATGAACATTTACCTTTCAAAAAAAATACTAACACATAATTTATCATTTTTGAAACATTTATTTACTTATTCCATTATATAAATATATCAAATTTTCATTTAAAATATCTATAAATATTATTGGTACTTTAAGAGGTGAGGTTATTATACAAATTTCCATATTATTATTTATGACATTCATATTAAAATTCCAACTATTATGCTATTGTTTCATAGTATATAATGGATCATTTAATATTTTTGGTGCATGAAATGTAAAAAATAAAATATATTGAATTTATTTAATAAGTTACATAATTTAAAATAATGGTGTGTTATAAATTAAGAACCAATATGTCCTTCGGTAAAATCGATTGTATGTCATAAAACATCCTATACTTGGGAAAAGTTCTCTTTATCACTATGGGTGGTTGGGATCGATCAAATACTATGTATTTAGGGATAGATGATATTAGTAGATATTAGTTGAGGCCTTGGGTAGTTCTCAAGGTACATTAAATGACTTTTAAATTCTATCATCAATTCCCTATTGATATTAGGGTTGGATTGAGAGTTTTAAGCTCAGTGACAATATATTTTATTGTAATAAATAGAATCCTTAGTGAGTGATATCTGTCTATTAGTGGTTTCATTCATTTTGATCACTACTTGTGAAGATAGTCCATTAGGATAAGATATATTATGACAAATAGGGGTTTTCTATTAGTGATGGGATTATATTTCTTTGATGAGAAATGGAACACTCGAATGGGATGAGGGAGTTTTATGGGGGTTAGGAATTAGGATTCCAAGGTGAGTTTGGTTTCAAATTAGACCACTCCAAATAAATATTATATTATTATGATCCTACAAATAAATTTTGTTTTATTAAATATTTCTCTTTAATAAATTTTATATCTTTGATAAATTTCATTACATGAAACACATATTTTAAACAAAAAGTGACATGCTGTTAAAATACTATTATATAATGCAATACATGTCTTCTATTTGATGGATTGGTAAGTATAAATAGTATTAACTAAATTATGATTTTTTTACACATTTATAAAAAAATTAATTGGTTATCGATTTTTTAAAAATGACAATAAAACGACTTGAAGATAAAAATATATGTTTCTAAAAACTAATTTTATGTTCAAAATATTTTTTAATTTTAATATATAAAATTTATATCTATTTATGAATTATTTTAATGAAATTATTAGATAATATATTCAATTAAATTATTTAATATTAATCTAATAGTAAACTAGTTCTTTTTAATAAAAATGAATTTTGCAAAAAACAGTTTTCATTCAATTCTGTGTGTTTATTTTAGATAAATTTATACCACTTAATGCATTTAAATATATAAAATATATTAGATAGTTTTAATAAAAATTGTTAATATAATTTGAAATGGAAAATTTAATTTTTATTCATAATTAATAAAAAATGGAAAAAATGTGTTACCGTACTTATGATTAAAACATGTTTACCATTAGATAAAATAATTTGTATGTATTAAAAATTAATAAAACAAATCCTTTAATTTTATTTCAAGACATTATTTTGAACTTATTCTTATTATCATTGAATATTTGGAAAAAATTCCACCTTACATGAGTAAGTCGTTCTTTTATTATAATATTTGGAAAATTCCATGTGTGTCCTCTCTCTATTATAAAATGATTCCACATCTCATGTCTTCCACAAATATCATTAGCCATCTATCTTAGATCCATTATGTTTTAATAACATCTTGATATACGTCCATAGATCATATGGTGATTTTTTATGATATTAACCTCCTTGAAGGCATATTGTATAAGACAATAGGGTTTTCTCAATTAAGAGGAATGACACTTAATCATGTAATTTCAATTTTATTTCTTCTTATACACCCACTACATCTTCGGTATCCCATGTAAAATTATGAAATCAGTATAAAAATATACTAAGTTGTTATTATGATTATTTCAGAACAATTTTCAACCTCATATATATCATATGGGAAATAAAAGTATCACTCTGGCGTATGTGTGTACTATCACGTTCGTATAACAATATGATTAATTTTTCTTCACCATAATTCATGGTCATTTATTTGATCAATAAAATTATAATATATTATAGTTATGAAATAATTATATGTCTTGAGTCATATAATATTCTCTACCATCTTAGCATTTAATCCATTTAATAAGTATAACACCGATCATGTGTGCGTGTAGAATACCACCTCCATAAAGGGATGTGATTCTATTTTCCTCTGTTTTCATATATTAAAAATTATTTTATATAATTTATTACCATTTTTTAAAATTTTAATAATATTTCATTTTCAAAACCTTTGACTTTATTTACAATGGTGTAAAAAGTAACATTTTAAATGAAATGTTTTTTCGAATACATTTTTTTGGACTTTTCACAAATATTTAGAATGCATGTTTTATTTTAATATAAACGAAATGATTAATTTTTCTATTATCATAAGTATTTTTTTTTAAAATATTACTTTAAATGTTTCTTTAGTTATTTGAAAAATAATTTTCTTAATATTCAGGTAATTTTTTGTTAAAATGTTATAAAATAATATATTCTATCATATTTTCAAATAATGGTTTAAATGATATTTTTAATGTACATATCATCTATGTAAACATACTTTAAGGATGTTTATGCTCCACTAGTGATATTAAAATATACCATCATCCAATTTATTCTATATATTAATTTAGATAATTTTAATATAATTGTGTTTCTTTGAAACCAATGTATTTTTTGGGTTAGTTATGTTATAGTGAAACCTTATTGAAAGTCATTTCATTTTAATCATATATTCTATGATGAAATGATGAAATATTTATAATAGATTATTAAATTAAAAAATTTATTACATTATGATATGATAAATATTTTATGATCTTATGAAAGACATATATGTGTTCTTCATTATGAGGAATGTGGAGATGAAATTATATATCCCACAAATTCATTGTGTAAATATGGATGACTCATGTTATAATATGGGTTGTAATGTGGAGTGAACTATTTTATTTCAGGGACATTTTCCACCATGATAGTATAGGTATTAAACCATGAATAAGGACATCAATTAATGGGGAGTCATCATAATCTACTATAATAGCTATGGAACCTGTCCTTGATTTAGGAAATGATTTTCTATGTTTATTTTTATTCGGAAACTTGTTATTTATACTTATGATATGTTCTCATGCCAAATGATTTCTTATATATGATACCAAATACTTATGACGTATGTATTTTGATATGAAAAATCCTTATTCTATGATTTATGATTAATTGTCTTCAACTAATTGGGTATGATTATTTTAATTTTAGACCATGTTATTATACCATTATAATTATATTGTCTCTTTTAGGATCAATGATTGATATCTCTTATGTTTACCCTTACGGAACATATAAGCTCACCCATTATTATATTTCTATTCCCATATTATAAAGAAGGGTATCAAGTAGGGTATTTAGAAGTATTTTTCTAGGGTTAAATATGTTTTTTAGATGTTTAATATCATTTATGAAATAATATGATTTATATATCTAGTCTTCAAAGACTCTAAACCTTTATGGATTTTGGGAATGTTTTGTTATGTGGGGTACTTCATATTCATCAAAAAAAATGAAATATATTTGTATGAAATGTGTGTACCACCCCAATTGTTTTATAGTTATAGTTTAATTAATCCATATATATTATAATTATATAATATTTTTGAAAACACAAGATATAATTATTAGTTTATAACAACATCATGAAGCTTTAGTAAAGTAGATATTGAGTTTTTTTCCTTGAAAATATACCCTTGTTTAGATTCTGAAATGATGATGCGGCTATAGTATGGATGCACCTAGTGGTAAAAACACTAATATAGGTGGATTGGAAATTAACATTACTTTCATTGGTGTGTGATGAGTGGGTATAATATTGTACATATGGATATACACTCAAAGAGATTTACTTGTGTTATTTTACATTTTCTTTAAAAAATAGTGTGAATTATTTGAATAGTTGTGGAACAATAATTACCTAGGTTAATCCTATGGAGTTATAGATTGAAAATAAGATCTTGTGATTTATAAATCCTTAAAAAATATTTATCATGGTATTATTATGCACAATGATTATTATTTCTAACACTATGATTTTTTGTCTTAGTTAGTGGTTGGGCTAAAAATGAATTAATTTAATTCTAATTGTGATGGGAAACAAAAAAAAATATACTCATGATAAACAGAATAAAATGGGAGCAATGATGAGAAATATTTTATCTATTAGAACCAATCACTCTCATACGGTAAATAGAAACATGAAAAATATTGATCGTGAAAACGACTAAGGGATAAAATAAATCACTATTGAACTTCCTATGATGTAATTTCCACCTTCTATCAGTGGTTAATATGATCCAATTATTTTTGAGAAATAGATCATCATAATTAAAAATATATGTTCCTTCCTTCAGTGATTAGAACATGAAAAATATTTCTAGACTATGTATCATTCGGAATGATAAGATTGTCAATTGTGTATTCCTATTAAAACATTCAAGGCAAGAGGAGGAAAATGACTCCATAACAAGGGAATAATTTAACAAGGAATTTTTCAATAACATGGGAAGAGTTTAAGAAGATAATTTAAAAAAAATATTCTTGAAATCATCACATGAAAAATGGAAGGGAAATTTCTAAATCTAAATTTTATGGATGATGAATACATTATTACCTATAAGGAAAATTTCACCAAACATACAAACAATGCTTCCAATTTTATCATTGATCTTGGAAGTATAAATAACTTATTATTTAATGTATTAAGACTAATTATTAAAAAATCATCAGTTATAATAGACATTAATTTATATATACAATGTTTTTGATATTATATCATTAATGAATTTAATATCAAAGACTCTCAGTGTTCTCATGGTCTTGGGAATAAAAAGTGAAACATGGAATTTCAATGAAATTTTATTAGAAAACCCCATATAGGAAAGAAAATAAATATTTTTTTCATTTCATTATTATGGAAAGAATCCTAATGAAAATTGCTTTATGGGGTATCATAAATATTTTATATGTTGAAAAAAATTCCGTCAAGAAAAATAATTTTGAAGTGATTTGAAGATTTCAGTTAATAAAATGAGGGATGAAAAAGATCAATTGAATGTTCCACACACACACCAATTCAATTATATTAAGGGGTAACTAAATTATACCAATAATTTTTTAATTTCAATGGTTAATTATGAAAATAAAAATTAGAAACCACTTTAACCTTGAGATAAATTGATATACCATGTGATCACAACTACTAGATTGGGTTTTAAAAATGAAGTGGTGAAAGGTACATACACCATTTACTCTGGAATTAAAAACAACTTATTTAATTATAGATCTACCAACTCATTTATATATAAATAATTTTATGAGGGTATCATGTCCCGAATTTAAGGATTATATTTTGATTTATCATTAAAAAAATTATTTTCCTGATGATCACATCACAACTCTATAGCTTCACTCTCATAGAAGTTTTTTGGAACCTAATTCTTAAAAATATTATGACTATACATGGGGTTGAAATTGATGTGATTCTGGGCATGGATTGGATTTATAAATATAGATACCATATTAATTAATGAGTAATGTATGTAATTCTTGGTATTTTGATCCATCCTATAATCATTTTTACATGATATAATGAATATGAACTTTCAAAATAAATTACTTTCATTTTAATTGTTTTACTACCTATTCGTGAGGGATATTTATCTCAAATTGTTTGGGATAAACTCAATACTGATGAAATGCATATTTTTGGTTTTATTCTAATATATCTTCTATATACTAATATAGTCATCACTCATATCATGATGTAAAATTTTCAATATAATTGAAACTTGTTTCTACACCAATTTCAAAGTATTTATATAGAATTCCACCCAGTTGAATTTAAATAATTGAAACAAAAACTCCAATTGAATTGTTATATTGTATTCATGTTCCTGATTGAATCTCCATGGTGTTCACTAATTGTTTTGGTTAAGACAAAAATGGGACATTAGGTCATTAGATTGATTATCAGGGGAAGAAAATATCATTATTAATAACACGTTTCTTATACACTATATCGATGATATATTTAATCAATTACATATAATGTTTTATTATTAAAATATTGACCCTAGATTTAGATGAAAAACTTTTAGAGTCATTATAGATAATTACCCAAACTAAACTATTATATGATCATGGTAATTATGAATTTCTACTAATTCCATTCAACTTTCAGATTCTACTACCACCTTAATGGATTTAATGAATGATATATTTACAGATTACCATCATAAGTTTAAGGTAGTATTAATAAATTCTATTCTTATACAATCAAATATCTTGGAATATAATGAATTATATATGAGGATTGTACCAAATAAAATTAGGAAGTATAATTTATATGCTAAATTTACTATGTGTTAAATTTTAATATAATTTTTTTTCTTAGTCTATATAATTTTATGTGAGGGTATATTGACTATTGATCCAAAACAACAACTATAACTGAGATCGGTAAACTTCTTAGTTTGGTAGGATTTTTTAAATCCTTTTAGAGATATTTCTAATTACTATCTAATGTAATAAATATTTTTAAATAAAATGGAGCCAAGTTCGTTTGGAAAAATGAATGTGAGAAAAATTTTAATGAGTTGAAAAGAATGTTGGTCAGCACACCGGTACATACACTTAAATATAATAGAATAGTGTTTATATTTTTATAATTGAATAAATAAATTTAATAGGAAAAATCTTCAAGTATAATGATATAGAGATGTATAATTCCTCTTGAAGATTAAAAATTCACAAAAAATTTCTGCTCATGATTTAGATTTTGATGCTATAATTTTTCCCAATAAATATAGAGGCATTATTTTTTTGAATTACGAGATATTTATACTTAAAATAAAACATGAAGAATATATTCATAATGAAATATCTAAATATGCACTTTAGGAGAAAGTGGTAGTGGATTTAGTGTTATGACTTCTCAATATACTACTACCTTGAAAAGGTGAATAAGGTGGTTGATGCTCTGAGTCAGAAAGACCATACTAATTATTCTGTGGTGAGGATTTAAAGGTATCAAATATTTTTATATTTACAGAATATTAATCATGAAATCATGTGAATATGAGAAATCCCATATCTTTCTGGTATAAAATCTCAATAATCTATCTATGAAAGGATTAGAGAGACACATGAGGTGGTTTTAGAACTATAGATGATGATGATAAATGTTTATGAGTTCAACCATTTATGAGATAGAATGATAAGTTTAAATAAATAAAGATGTATCCCATAAATACTAGATTTTAAGAATGATCTATTGGATTAATATCAAAACACATCATTCTATATTCATCTTGGATGTAGGAATATGTGTGGAGATCTAAAAAATATAATTATAAGGAGATATTACAACCAATACCTATACTATAATGAAAATGTAAAAACATTATCATGGGACTTATCATCAAACACACCGAAACATATAAAGGGCATAATGCTATTAGGATTCTAGTTAATCAACTTAAAAATTCCACACAGTCCATTTAATTGAAAGAATACTTCTCTCTTAATATTGTTATAGGTGATAAATTAATAATGTGGTTATATTTCAAGGACTACCACTCTCAATTATAATTTTTTGAGATCGATGTTTTACCTTGATGTTCTTGATATGTCTTAACCAACGCCTAGATACAATGTTGGGGTTCAATATTTAATATCATCCTTTTATAGATTTTTGGTCATAGAGGACCATTAATACCCTAGAATATATATTAATATAATATTCCATTTATTATAAATGTGGTTTAGATCAATACCTTTTGAAGGTTTAATTTTATTACAAAAGTAGATTTCACCCGAGAATTGAAGTGGAACCCTATAAATCACTATATATAAGGAATTTTAAAGCACCAAAATTCTTGGATTTAGTTGAATAACAAATTTCATTTTTACTAGAGCTAATTGGGGGAATGAAAATAATGACAAAACTATTCATCAGTCGATTAGGTAAGGTCAATTTTGATAAAAAAAATATTTTGATGTTCGATTGATATTTATATTTTTATGTTTTTGAAAATGTATTCTTGTGAATTTATTAATGGAAGAATGTTATAATATTTATAATTAAATTAAAACCAATCCCCATATATATAATTCCATTTTAAACCGTTGATTATATCGATATATTTTCTTATCTCTTTTCGCATCCACCGAATATCCCTGAAATACATGATTTGATCGATATATCTCTCACGAGGGAGTACATACCTAATCCTTCATATGCTATGAACTCAATGTTCATTCAATGAGAGTATTATCTCTCTTATTAAGAATAATAATTTGATATTTTGGATCATAGATATAATGCTCTATGTAAAAATGGTCAATCTCTTGGTTAATAACGTGTTGAAAACCCAAAATTTTGAGGAAGATTTGTGGGAACTCCATAATGACATAAGGAAAAAGTTTCCATAGTTTTTTGTGTTAGAGTATTGAAATTTTATGTCTTAAATGCCCATAAGGGGGTTAAATGTAACACCCAAATATTTGATAATATATTTCACATTAATAATTTAGATTTCATTAATTTATTTCTTAACATTTGATACTAAGTATTAATAAACAATGATATTCTATTAAAATAATTTTTTAATGTCACCATTACATGCTAGATATTTGATTAAAGGTTGTTAATATAGTTATATAATTTATGAAAAAATATTTTTACATGTATATATGTTCAACTCATTATTAATATATTTTTTATAAATGGACATATAATCATTTGAAGGTAAAAATATATTTTTCTTTTAGTTTTTTTATTTTCACAATTTGTTTTTATCTTAAAAAAATTAAATAATATCTATTAGGGAATTGTATTGTTGAAATTTAGATATAATATATTCAATTAAATATTTTAACATTCATCTATTATCTTTTATGGTAATGAATAATAATAAACCTACTGTTATGCTTAAAAATTCATTTAGCAAAAAAAATATTTTCTTGTTTTTTTGTGGGTTATTTGTAATGCATTTATGAGACATATAGATACATAAAATTATAAATTGGAATAAATATTGAAAATAAATGCAATTAATATAATTAAATAGTTTAAACATTATTTTTTCATATGTAATATTAATAATATTTTGAATGTGTTCCCACAATTAAGGTTAAAATTGGTTTATCAAAGGTTTAACATAAGTGATATGATTTAATATATTAAAAATGTAAAGATTTAATTTTTTTTAATATTATTTATTCCTTCCTATATTAACATATTTATCATTATAGAGACATTTTACTTGAGTAATACATTATTAAATATTAGTCTTTTCAAAAATTCTAAGTGTGTCCTCTCTTCCCTTAAAAAACATTACCACATATCCTCTCTTCCTCACTCATCATTAACAATCTATCTCTGTAAATACCTACCCCAATCCCTTATTAACATCCCTCCCCATGTCTTATAGGCCATGTATTGATCATAAACCCATTACTTAAAATTTTAATGTGTAATCAAAATTAGGTTTCTCAACAAATAGGTGTAACTTTTAACAAAATAGTTTCACTTTTAGTTCTTATTCTATTTCCATGAAATATATGGTATCCCCTAAAATATTATTATTGTAGTATCTTTAATACACAAGAATATTATAATTTTTATGGTACACAAATTTATCTCCAACTATCCATAAAAATGTAAATGATAGTATCAATAGCGACCCATACAACCAATGTATAGATGATTCATCTTTTTAGATAAATATTGAATAGATAAAATAAAATCTTTTCTAGAATATTATTTGTGTAGTATTTTTGAAAAAAGGGATAAAAATAATTTTTTGATAAATATAATAAAAAATATACAACTAAAACATCATATAATGAGAACCTTTCATAAAATTATCATACTTAGTACCTTAATTTATAACCTCTAGAAAATGAAATATTAGAAAGGATGTGCTCATATGCTCAGTAAGAGAAATCAAGGGAGATATTGACAATCACATAAACATAAAATTAGTATAATGGTATGATAATATTACAATTACATCTTTAAACTATACCCTTCACATCATAGATCATAATATTGAGACATGTCATAAATCATGGAATTTTATAAGAGATGAACCATAAATGAATCAATAAACATGAGCCATGAGAGTATAATATATGATTAAGACATAATTTTGTGCCATAAACATAAGCATATTAAATAATTTTCGTAGTAGTTAGGTATTACTTCCCAGTCTATCATAGTTTATTAGGTTCACTCTAAAAACTCTTTTAGTAGTCATGGTTTACTCCCAAGACTATCATAGATGATAGTGTCCCTTTCTAAAATGGGTTATCTCCCCATTCTTGTCCAATTTATATTATGATATATAAATATTTACCAAATTTATTTGAGGGATATATAATTCCGGTCACACCCCTATAATAATAAAAAGAAAAAATATGTGTTCCAAATGATCATAAAATTTTCATCATATCAGAACCCATGAAAACAGATGTGTTTGATAATGATTTCATCATAATGTAAACTATATAAAAGAAATGGGTTTCATAACTATTTCATCATTTCATAAAAGAATTAACAATGGAAAAAGAAAGTGTTTAATAAATTTATATTCCTCATAGACATTATACTTTAAGAGAAATTATAATTATTTCATCATTGGATAATATCACCAGTAAATGTTAGTAAACATCAAAGGATTTCATGCTAGATGGAAATCACTTTTAAAAATAACTTAGATCATTTTTTGGAGGAAAATATAACTTTTAAATTTGATATAACATATATAAAATATAACTACATTTCAAATACTATATAAAAACTTTTATATAAAAATAACCATGAAAAACATTAAAGTATTCTATGAATAATTATTTTTTATGAAGGTGTGATTTTGATTTCATTCTATATAGGTTAAAAGAAACATTGCTTTCATACTTTTTGGAAAAAGTATAAAGTACCCATTTTTGAAAACTAAAATTATATTAAATCTAAACCATATTTTAAAAATGTCTTACATGAGTGAAAATGACTTTAAACAGACATATAATAATAATAAATTCATTCTATAAAAATACATAATAAAAAATGGATATGTAAACAAAATGTTTTATAGATGAATTAAACAATAAAGGGGATTTTATATAAACATATATTGGAGGTATCATTATTACATAATTTAATAAAAATTAAATAAAAACATGTATTCTTAGGAAATAAAATAAAGAGACAAAATTCAATATTTTCATGAATGGTTTATCAAAATATATCATCATCAGAAACATAATCATAAACTATTGTAATAATCAATGATATTGTTGTAGAAAACCCATATCACGTTGGTATCAATTGATTCGTAAAACCGAAAAATGGTTCACTTATAATGAAACTGTAAATATCAATCAAATTAATATAATCACAATATAAAATGTTAAAGTTCTATATATATAGATCATCAAATAAGATAAGTTCATAACAAAACATAAGTCCCAAAGAAGACAATTGAAGATGACAAAGCCTTACCTTTAGTTATACTTTCCTCGAAAGCACTCATGCCTCCATTATAATAAATATAAATTCATTATAATTCTATTCTATAATATTTAGAAAAAATTAAATATAATATATGATCCAATTTTTACATTTCAATGCCCATTTATCAATAATTCCTTATTTAATTCTTCATTTGTGGGTGATAATTGTTATGTTTCTAAAGAGAATATCATTTCAGTATTTTCAATACTTGTACTTTGGTCATGGTTAAAACATATAAAAAAATTTAATCAGGTTATAAATATAATATATATTAATTAAATATATATATATTGATTTATCTATAATAGTTAGAGAATGAAAAATGAATTACAAAGTCCACAGAGATGGTAGGTTGTACGTGCACATGAACATTATTTTTAGTTTTTTAAATATGGAATAAAAGAAATATAAAAAATATTTTTCATTTAAAAAATATTTATTACATAATTTAAACAATGTATAATAATTAAATCTGTCCTTATTAAATTCCATGTCAAATGAAATTGAAAAGAAAATCACATCACTTAGTGGAGGTGGTAGCAGACACATATGCTAGAGTGACATTGTTGATTTCTAATGGATTGGATGGAAAGAAGTAAAATGTGATATTATAAGTCCAGAAGTATAATTATGTTATAGTTATCAAGTATTAATATTATACCTCTCATAATAACAATCCAAGAAATACTTCTGAGGAAAATAAATTTTATCACTATATGGAGACGATAAGTCGTACGAACGCACATGCAATAATTTGTGGTCATGTTTGATGAAAAAGAGGGTGGATAATTGTCAGTTAATAATAAAAAATAAGAATAATTCAAATAATGAATCTATTATTTGATTATAAATTATATATATTTATATAAGTAAATAAGAAGTTAAGAATGAAAGTTACAAGTTTATACGATTATATAATTTTTGAACTATATACATTATATCTTCTATTAAGGATCCTGGGGTTGTTTTTTTGGGAATAAAAATACTTATATGTTTTGTATAAATATCTTTATAAGATAATTTTATAGGGTATGATCAAGCTAGATGGATCAATTTTTTTGAATAAGAGAAATGAGAGGTTCCCTTTTAAAATTGAGGAGTGGGGCACTCTTGAGATTTCTTAAATTTGTATATTATAAGAAAATCATTCTCATGAAAAATCATTACTAATTGAAATATAAAAAAAAATATAGTATGATATTTCTATAATCATCCTATAGAATATGGATATCTTTTTTTGGTGTTCGAAACCTTATCTTTCTATTTAAAAACATTGTTAACCAGTTTATAACTTAACCATTGTAATAATGTTTCCACACGTAAATAGTTGTAATTATTCTTATAAGGTAACTACTGACTTGTAAATGGAAAAGTATGAAATTTTAGGAAATATATTTTCATAATTCTCTTTTTTCAATATTTTTATCATTTGTAAATAAGTTAATAAAATATTACTTTGATAAAATATCATTAATTACAATTCGTACACTATCCAATTAATTTAACTTAAGAGACTTAATGAAAACTTTTATATTCAAATAAAATACATTTTAAGAAAATAATATTTTATATTTATCATAAAAGTTCATGGAACACTATAAATAACTCAAATTATATAGCTATTAATATTTTAAAAATAATTTAATCTTTTTTATATTAATTGTATAATTATTGTATCAATGTTTCAAATGAATTATGAAAATATATTTAATTAATAGAAATTAAAAAATCGTGATGATAAATTAATTATTCTCATAATTATAATTTTTTATTTATAACTTTATTTTGACCGAATGTAAATTCATAAGAGATATTTATTACCAATAGAAATGCATTTTGAAACAATCCTTATCTTATATATTTAGTATGTTAACTACCTAGAAAGGTACCCACTAAAAAAATAAATATAAAGATTATTTTAATGAAGGTAAATTTTAATTCATTAAATACTATTTCTATTGAGTACTTATGTCCTAATCATTTATTATTAAATCAGATTAACATGATTTACCCTATACCAAGGTGATTAATTTTACCACAATTAATACTTATATGGGACAAAAATAAAAGGAAACACAATAAAAAAATTCAACATCATTATAATTAATATGTAATTAATTTCATCAAATTAAATACCTATAAGTGGTATAAATTAGTTTCAAAATAAGTGAAAACATGATAAAAACACTTTTAGAAAAAAATTGTTTTATGAAAAAAACTGTATATATTCTTTTTATAAGATTAAAAATTTAATGAATTAATGTTAAAATATTTTATATAATATATATTAAATTTAAATTATATTAAATATATTCACTAATAGTGAATACTCTAATTTATTATGATAAAAAGTATTGTATGAATAAAAATAGTTTTTTTTTATAATTGCCTCTTTACATATATAAATGTTGTATAGAAAATTAAAATATAAAATTGATTCCAATAAACTAAATTTAATTCCATATAATAAATAGAACTAATTTTACATTGAAATTATTTTTAAAAAAAAATTAAATTTGTACATTCTTGAAACAAAAATACAATTTTCATTAAATATTTGATTTTTTCACCATTGATTGAAAAATAATTCTTTTTATATAATAAAAAATATAATCTTAAAATATTTTGAGATTGTTATTTTCAAAATTTATTTAATTTTATAAAATAAAATAATTAAAAGTTTCAAAAATTACATATAATATTTTCTCATAAAAAATTATTAACATTTTTAAAGGAAATGTATTTTTAATGCCTGAAATGAATTTACTAAAAATTAATGGATTATTCATTAAGAATTAATCAATAATATTTTTTTATTAGGAACATTAAATATATATATATATATATATAATTATTTTATAATATATTTAATATTATTCATCCCCACCAATTCAGTGGTTATGTAATAAATATCTCATTTAAATAATAATATTTCATTGTTCGTTTAAGCTCATTATTGTCAGTGGCCTACACAATTGATCATCATTTACTTCTTTAAAAATCACAGAGTGTTACATTATCCCCCATTTAATAAATTTATTTTTTATAATTTTAACTTGAACTCCATAATCAAAAATTCTATATCTAAAGATAAAATTATTAAAATCATACATTATAAGCAGAGTTAAAAACATTGTCTTGAATAGAGGGAAATAATAATATGAAAGTTATCTAGAAAAATAGAAATTTTGGTTTCCAAAATAGTGAAAATTATTCATAGGTATTTTAAAATATTGACATCAAATAAAAAATGAATGTCCATATAATTATGACAAGTGACACATAACACAAATCACATAAAGTTGAATAATCATTAAAATGTAAATGAATACCCTACCATAAAGAGTTGAGGTGTAAAAAGATTATTAAATCAATGTACTTGATTGTAACAACCCGAGATTTTATGAGAATTTTTCTTTTTAATTTTATTGATGTCTTGGGTTGTACACTACACCAAAATTATCTTGCGCTATACGAAACACTGTATTAGCTTTCAGTATATGCCACCACTGCCAATCATTTTTTTAAAATTTTATAAAAGTCGGATTATGGGTGACAGGTGCCCAACATACAACACCAAACCAGTACAATGAAACCAAAACAAAAGACAACCGAAACAAATATAGAATTTAACATTATAATATTCACAGTCATCCCTGTATCCCATACATGATTTGTCTTCTCCTATAGATGATTCCCATTCCGGATTTCTCAAAAAATTGGCACTTTGAACCCGATTGCCTTGAACTTCCAAATTAGTCATAACACATGCTGCCTTTTTAGCCCCACTTCCCTTTTTCACAACAAGGACCACATGGTTGTTCCTTTTAGAAGCAGACCTTGTCCGCATTGGGTTCGGGAGATAAGAGTAGTCTCTTCTTGGTCTCCTCGTTGAGGTTGTTCATGAAGGACTAACACTAGTAGACCCCATCTAGATCCCATCTTGAAAAATATCTCTAAAAGAGCGTTCATCAGGGGTACTCCAATTCTCCTTTCCTCCCCTAGAGCTCTCCTTCCCCACCCTGGACTATTCCTTCAACCCAGCTACATGACCTCCAGCAGAGCCTCCTAGCCTCTGTTCAGCAAGATGACATTCCATCACGTGTTATCACCCCTCCTACATGGGAAGATCCTCACCAGCCATAATTGTTTCCTCCTTCACCATATTCTCCTCCATATGGACCTTAAGGGTCTTATCCCCCCTAACAAATTTCATAGAAAGAACCTTCTCAGCAATTTCCATAGGGCCTGTCACCAGTTCCTGCCCCAAGCAATCCTCCTGCCTATTCTCCACCAACATAACATCACCCTCTCCCCAGGAAAGGGACTCCACCTCTAGAACCTCAGCCACATTACCCTCTATTAGGACATAAAACCTATTATTCAAATCCATAAAAGTCTTGGCCAAAGGATCCAGACCTTTAATCGGTCTGGTTGTGTTAACCACCTCCATAGAACTTCCTTTCCGTTCCTTTCCAACCTGTTCTGGACCCGTAGTATCTAGGTTCATCTCAATGCAGGTATGTCCAATTATTTCATCTTCCTCTAAATCAATAACACAAGAACCAAAGCCGAGGTTTTCCCCAGTTGAAGGATTCATCTGAGGACCCCTCCCTCCTTCAGCTACCCCCTTCATCTTCAAATCCAGACCCATCCACAAATCCTTTCCCAGTTCGTTGTGTTGTATACCCTTCTCAGAGCATATCCTAGCCTCCTTTTCATTGTAACAGGACCTCCTCGCATGGCAAACTTCAATCATATGCCCCAACCTCTTACAGAAACCACAAAAATCTATCCAACATTCATAAATAACCCTCTGTTTACATCTATACTCCTCCCTGATTGTAATCCAAATATACTCAAAAGGGACGTGTGATGCATCCATTTCATCGTAATAATTTTTATGGTTAAATTATAATATTGATTTTTTTAAAGTATGAATAGAATTTATTTTTACCATTTAATATAATGTATTTCATTAATATTGATTTTACATTGAATTGGTAGGTTAAATCAATTCAATCTTTTGCAATGTTTTAAACAAAAACATGTTTTTTATCGACAATGAGATTTATTTTAATTTAATTTCTGAAATTTCTATATATTGAATTTGAAAAAATGGATTCCATATTTGGAATCAGTGGGTCAAAATTATGTTAATAGTCTACATATTATTTTTTGGAATTATGAATAGTAACTACGGTATTTTTTATTTACTACGGTAAAATGTAAATCGGGTAATTAAGGGTAAACATAAGATTACAAAATTAACATAACACTTGCCAAAATACTATTGGATAAATAACATTTGACCCATATCACCTAAGGGTCGGACTAGATTCATTTCATGGACTTTGGACCATGAAATAATATAATTATTATTAAAACCAAATAAAGTGACAACATGTCACTCTCTTAAATATTATAAGTATAATAATTTTAATTTAGTGATAAACTTCATGAAACATCAAACATGAATAGTCTCCAGAAATATAATAAAATTATCTACATCATGTGAATTTATTTATAATTTTTTAGGATTAAATAATTATAATTGAAGGTGACACAATAGTGATGTTGAAATTGTTTTATTGATTAAAATATCAAATAAATGGTTTTAAAAATATTAAAATTAATATTATATGAACTATTTAATGTGATCCAATAATTTTCTAGATACAAATGACATGTTATAAATTTATTAAATATTTTAGTTCGAACATATATTCTGTATATATTTTATTTAAATTCAAATAAATGAATAGTGTAAAAATTGACACTATTGTTATTTTATATAAATTACATATTATAAAATTGTTTAAAAATCAAAAAAATATTTAAAATTTATAAATTAAAATTTATATGGCTGACACTGTAATAATGTATACAATTATGGATAATTAAAAACATATAAGTAATTAATTGTAATGATTTAAAATTTAGAATATTATTACCACAAATAAAATTAAATAGATTATATAAGGATAAATCAAGTTGATAATGTTTAAAATAAATTCCAAAATTGTCTAAATTTTGTTGGATGATTAGATTAAAACCCTATATCATCTCATATTTGGATTTGAGTCATTTTTGGAGGTTTTTATGTGAGGTTGAATTTATTATAAATTAATATTTCTTATGTTACGAAAGGTGCCTCTATCCTCCTTTATAAAAAGAGCACCCCTTCCCACTTCTCTTCACACAATTTTGAGCTTAGAAGCTCAGCCAACCTCTGCCCATTTCACTTCCCCACTTCCCTAGTAACCTTATATAGGTATTGGTATTTTCAATAGTCCAACTATAGTTCCCTAAGAAGAAGTTCAAAGGAGGCACTTCGAGAAAGAGGTAATACCTTCTACCGATTCTTTCAAGTTTCTCTCTTCTGCCACTTCTTCTTATTTAGTTTTTTCATTATAAAGTAATAAGATCGGTATTAATTATATACTTATATGTTATATTAAATATGAAACAACCATATTTCACCTTCTATCCATCCTATGGAAAATGAAATCATCGCGGGTGCGTACATACGGAATATCGTCTCCACGCCGTGGTGTAATATTTTTTTCCACCACCACCTTACTTGGATGGGTATAACGGTGTAAAGAATAAATATATATGGTTATTATAACATCATATTGATTCTAATATATTATATCATCCACTCCAATTCCATTCAATAAATGTGGGAACGATATTATCGCTTGTGTGTACGTCCGGATTACCGTCTCCACGACGCGATGAGATTCATTTTCCATATTAACAATTAAAGAATGATTATAAAGTATATATAATAAGTAATCATGAAATATATAACATAATAATTCTAAATTATTTATGTATATATATATGTATGTCATCTACTTAATTCCATTCAATTCAATAACGAAACGAAAATAGCGTTCATGCGTATGTACGGCATACCGTCTCCCTGAATGGTGTATTCACTACGAGAAAACCGCCGCTAAACGGCAAAAAAAAATTATTTTTTTTTAAATTATTTTTTTTATTTTTTTTTAAATTTTATTCAAGAATTAGCGGCGGTTTTTTAAAAAACCGCCGCGAAATAGCGGCGGTTTCGGTAAAACCGCCGTGAAATAAAATGAAAAAAATAAAAAAAACGTGAGAAACCCCGAAAACACTAAAACGATCATAACTTTTGATCTGGGCGTCCGTTGAAGCGCCACGACCAGTCAAATCGAAGATCATGAAGAGATATAGAGGCACATATAACCAAAACCGTGAGACGTTCTAAGGTGTGGACGATATTAGAGTTATAAAAAAGTTGAAAAAAGTTCTCCAACTTCAAATGGCCATAACTTTCGCTCCGGGTGTCCGTTTTGGCTCTACCATATATCAAATTGAAGTCAGCGAAGAGAGCTACGCACTGGTTCAACATAAGCATGCTTCTGTCGGGTTTTTCGATCCCAAAAACCCCTCCGAAGGCCTCCAAAACCCCGTTGCCGTCACCGGTGTCCCGTCGAACTTGTCTTCAAACGGACCTAACTTTCGATCCGCGTGTCAATTCGGCCTCTTCCACCTACCAGATCATAGCTCGTTCCATGAGCTTTAGTTTGACAGGTTGCGGCGCCCACATGCACTCATAGATCATATGTTATGGCCTTTTTAGTGGGTATCGGGTTTGTTATGTTTTTCAATGCCTCATTTCTAGCACCCGTTCCCCGTCAGCTTTTTTTTTAAATGGTCGTAACTTCTGATCCGCCTGTCCATTCGGACTCTTTCACCTTTCAGGTTTAAGATCGTTTCGGGATCTTTGATTTGACAGGTCGCGGATCTAAAACGGACTCTCAGATCTTAAGTTATCTCTGTTAATGTGAGTCCAATGTTTTTGTCTCTTTGTGACCGTTTTGACGAGTTTTAACGGTAGCTCCATTTATTACTGTTTATTTGGGTTTCCATGACTTGTATCTTTATCAATGGGTTTTTGTGGGTTATTATGATGATTATGTTGAATTATTAAGGAGTTTTCCAGAGTTGTCACGAGTTTTCATGCGTTCTCATTCTTTCTAATACCTCATTCTTCATATGCTTCTCCATCCTTTTTCATGCATTTTCATGATTTTTCATCCCTTATCACGTCTTTTCATACTTTTTCATGTGTTTCCTTTATTATTTATTATTTATTATTTATAATATACTTTAATTTATTTATTATATAATATTTGTAACTGGTTATTTATTATTTATTTTTTATTTTTTATTATTTATTATTTATATTTATATTTATTTATTATTTATTATTTATTATTTATGATTTATTATTTATGATTTATTATTTATTATTTATTTTTATTTATCATTTATATTTATTTATTTATTATTTATTATTTATTATTTATATTTATTTATCATTTATATTTATTTATTATTTATTATTTATATTTATTTATTATTTATTATTTATTATTTATATTTATTTATTATTTATTATTTAGATTTATTTATTATTTGTTATTTATATTTATTTTTTATTTTTTATTTTTTATTTATTATTTATTATTTCTTATTTCTTATTTATTATTTCTTATTTATATTTATTTATCATTTATATTTATTTATTATTTATTATTTATTATTTATTATTTATATTTATTTATTATTTATTATTTATATTTATTTATTATTTATTATTTATTATTTATTATTTATTATTTATTATTTATTATTTATTATTTATTATTTATTATTTATTATTTATTATTTATATTTATATTGATTTATTATTTATATTTATTTATTATTTATTATTTATTATTTCTATTTATTTATTATTTATAATTATTTATTATTTATTATTTATTATTTATTATTTATCTTTATTTATTATTTATTATTTATTATTTATTATTTATTATTTACTATTTACTGTTTATTATTTATTATTTATTATTTACTATTTATTATTTATTATTTATTATTTATTATTTATTATTTATTATTTATCTTTATTTATTATTTATTATTTATTATTTATTAATTTTTATTTATTATTTATATTTATTTATTATTTATTCTTTATTATTTATTATTTATTATTTATTATTTATTGTTTGAATTTATTTATTATTTATTATTTATTATTTATTATTTATTATTTATTCTTTATTCTTTATTCTTTATTCTTTATAATTTATTATTTATTCTTTATTATTTATTCTTTATTCTTTATTATTTATTATTTATCTATATTTATTTTTTATTATTTATATTTATTAATTATTTATTATTTATATTTATTTATTATTTATTATTTATTATTTATTATTTATTATTTATATTTATTTATTATTTATTATTTATATTTATTTATTATTTATTATTTATTATTTATTATTTATTATTTATTATTTATTATTTATTATTTATTATTTATTATTTATTATTTATTATTTATTATTTATTATTTATTATTTATATTTATATTTATTTATTATTTCTATTTATTTATTATTTCTATTTATTTATTATTTATAATTATTTATTATTTATTATTTATTATTTATTATTTATCTTTATTTATTATTTATTATTTATTATTTATTATTTATTATTTATTATTTATTATTTACTATTTACTATTTACTATTTATTATTTATTATTTACTATTTATTATTTATTATTTATTATTTATTATTTATCTTTATTTATTATTTATTATTTATTATTTATTAATTTTTATTTATTATTTATATTTATTTATTATTTATTATTTATATTTATTTATTCTTTATTCTTTATTCTTTATTATTTATTATTTATTATTTATTGTTTGAATTTATTTATTATTTATTATTTATTATTTATTATTTATTATTTATTATTTATTATTTATTATTTATTATTTATTATTTATTATTTATTTTTTATTTTTTATTTTTTATTTTTTATTATTTATTATTTATTATTTGTTGTTTATTGTTTATTATTTATTATTTATTCTTTATTATTTATTATTTATTCTTTCTTATTTATTATTTAATCTTTATTATTTATTATTTATCTTTATTTATTTTTATTATTTATATTTATTTATTATTTATTATTTATATTTATTTATTATTTATTATTTGTTATTTATTATTTATATTTATTTATTATTTATTATTTATATTTATTTATTATTTATTATTTATTATTTATTATTTATTATTTATTATTTATTATTTATTATTTATTATCTATTTATTTATTATTTATAATTATTTATTATTTATTATTTATTATTTATTATTTATTATTTATTATTTATCTTTATTTATTATTTATTATTTATTATTTATTATTTATTATTTATTATTTATTATTTATTATTTACTATTTACTATTTGTTATTTATTATTTATTATTTACTATTTATTATTTATTATTTATTATTTATTATTTATCTTTATTTATTATTTATTAATTTTTATTTATTATTTATATTTATTTATTATTTATTATTTATATTTATTTATAATTTATTCTTTATTATTTATTATTTATTATTTATTATTTATTGTTTGAATTTATTTATTATTTATTATTTATTATTTATTATTTATTATTTATTATTTATTATTTATTATTTATTATTTATTATTTATTATTTATTATTTATTATTTATTATTTATTATTATCGAGTTTATATCTATTATTTATGTATTATTTGTTTTTTCAATTAATATATATAAGTATATTAATTTCTGTTTATTAACCACATGGCGAGCTTGCTGGAGTGGTAAAGTCTTTGGAAAATATGCAAGAGGTTAGGGGTTCAAATCTCACCAGACGCAGGATTTATTTATATTGCATGGGCATGCATGTGCATGGGCATGCATGTGCATGGGCATGCATGTGCATGGGAATGCATGTGCATGGGCATGGGAGATGCATGCATGGATAAATAAATAAATAAAATAAAATAAATAAAATAAAATAAATAAATAAAATAAATACGAAAATAAATAAAATAAATAAAATAAATAAAATAAATAAAATAAATAAATAAAATAAAATAAATAAATAAATAAATAAAATATAAAATAAAAAAAAATAAATAAAATAAAATAAATAAATAAAATAAATACGAAATTAAATAAATAAATAAATAAATAAATAAAATAAATAAAATAAATAAAATAAATAAATTAAAATAAAATAAAATAAAGAAATAAATAAAATAAATACGAAATTAAATAAATAAATAAATAAAGAAAAATTAAAAAAAATTAAAAAAAATTAAAAACCCCCGCTGAATCATTTAGCGGCGATTTAAAAACCACAGCGAATAGTTTCCCGACGCACGACTTAGCGGCGGTTTTTGAAAACCGTCGCCAATCGATTTAGCGGCGGTTTAAACCGTCGCGAAACGAAAAAAACCGCCGCTAAATGCGTTTTTTGTCGTAGTGATTTTTTTCCATTTATCGATCTATTATATATATGTATATTCTGAATATATATTATATATAATCATGTTTTACATTCTGAATGTAATTAATCATGATCTATGTAATCATATGAATAATTAAAATTTAAAACACGATCAACAAATGAAACGATTTTACCCAAAATGCTACTTTAACATTAATTTACAAAAGAACGGGTAATAGAAAGTCATAAGTGAACCATATATGATATAATAACAATGAATATGATTCTGTAATAAGTCAATGACATTATTTAAATCATTATACAGGAGGTCTGGATACATATGAAGCATATCGGACATAAGGTAAGGGATAACTTTTCCAATCTCGTTTTTATCCGAGATTGTTTATTCGTAAGTAATTACTGGGGTTATTGTTATCATCCAAGCCCATGTTTTCTAAAAAAATATCATGTATGTTTAAAGTCATTTTTACCCATTTTTGACTTTTACTACATGGTATGTAAGTAACATTTCTTTTGTTTATCATACGAGGTACTTTTTGACTTTTCCGACAAAAGTACGAGAATAATGTTTTTTTATCTTATACAGCATGAACAGATTTTTAAGGTTTTATAACGACTTATTTTCATGAAGCATACTCTACAATATTTCATGGTTATTTTCAATAAAATCATTTCCTTTTAAATATTTGTGGCATTTTGTGAAAATAAAATGATTTTTAAGGAGAAAGGATGTTTTCCTCAAGAATTCACTTCAAGTATTTTATCAAAACCATTTTCCATCTAAGATGACATTATTTCATATGTGTATGTTTCAAGTATAATATATCTATGATTAACATGGTTTGATTATTCTTATGATAAAATGATATCCATTTCTTTTATATGGGTTATGCGATGATGGGATGATGTTTATAAAATCCATTTTATTTGTTGGGTTATTATGAATGATATATGTTTATTTTATGGGAAAAGTAAGAATGATTTCATTATGAGATGGGTGGGACCTATATATCCCTCCAATTCATTGGGTAAATATTTCTATCTCATGAGATAGACATGGCTGGAATGGCATGTTAATCTGGTTTAGTGATACAGGACTAGAATTAGGAGTGAACATGATTTAGTAAGGGACTTTGTCCACTAAGATGGTCTTGGCAGCAATGCCTTGGATACTATGGAAATCATAAAATGTTCTTAATGGTTTTCCACAATTACATGTCTTATTTCCATCTTATTTTATCATGACTGATGTTCCATTATGATCTATGCCTTACGAACTGCCATAGTTTATGTCATTGCTCAAGATTTTGATGTTTAAACAATAAGATCGTGTTTTTCAGTTCAAATGTATATGGTTTGTTTTATTTTATCCATGCTTACCCATATTGGTCATTTGAGCTCACCCTTTAAAAAATTTATTTTCCCCAGGATATAAAGAAAGGCTTTCAGTTAGAAAAAAAAGAAGATCTCTATGGGAGATGTTGAAAATCTTTCACCAAGATTATAAGATTATATTCCGAGTTTCCAAAGACTCTAAACTATTACGGTCCTTTGGTGTCTGTTTTTTTTATGTATTAGATATTATGCAAAAGTTATGTAATGTCTATGTACATCAATCTTTGGGTCTCTATATTTGTTATCAGAGGAAAGGTTTAGTTAACCTTTGGAAACTAAGATGCGAAAACTTTAGTGAGATCCCTAGAGATATTTATAGGGTATGTCTAGGGATGTCCCTAAGGTTATGTATAAGTATAGGTTATAGTACTAGAATTACGGAAACCATATTAGAATTAAACCTAAGATGTTAGATTCGTGACTCAGGTAATAAGAGAAAGATGGAGTTTCATGATGATCATTGATAAAAAAAAGTTCAATTTCCCTCATGTAAGTCATGTGGGAAGAGGAATCAAGGGGAATGCTTCAAAGGAAATATAAGATGCTTTCGGTGTGGAAAAGAAGGACTCAAAGCTAGTAATTGCAAAGGAAAAGGTCCAGTTAACACCATGGACAAGGATTATGGTATTCCTAAGACATCGACAATGGTTAAATGTTTTAAATGTGGAATGTATGGGCATTATGCAAACCAATTCCCTAAGGGAAAATCTAATGAAGGGAACCAGCATGGTCGTATGGGTAGTATTTATGTTGATGATGATGAAGAAACTACAAATGGTATATGAGATGAAAGAAGTTTTGAAGAATACAATGATGAAGCTCAGTCAACGGTTTAAGAAGGTAGTGGAATGATTTATGTTTATCAATAGTTATGTTGTGTAGGTAATGGTACTATGGAATAAAGACACATCTAAGGATTGTTACACTATTGTTTTTCATAAGTATTTGATTGTATATGTTAAATGGTACCAGTAACCATGAAAGGTTTTTTGAATATGTTTGGAAAGTAGATGATATTCTCATAATGAAGGGATAAGGAGAAAATAATATGTATGTTAGTATTCGCGATCTCATGATTTATATAAGGACTAAGTGATATCATGTTTTGAGTATATAGAATTCTTTGGATTTTGGTATATGGAAGGAGTTACCTTGTGGCAGCATTCATGTTTTCACTATTGTTCAAGATAATACATGATTAAGGTAATCACATGTTTGTAATGTGACCAACAAGATATATTGTATGATATATGGGGGATAAATGATGGTGTTCACATTCTTGGTAGATGACATTTCTAGTAATTGTTTTCTTTTATACTATGATCTTGGGCCTCATTATTTTGAATAAGCCTAATGATTGGAATGAATTAAGTTAGACATAAGATAGTATTGTTTAAGGCTAAAAAAATTTCATATTATTTCGGGAATGTTATTATAATGTAGTTTTTGAAAAAGGGACAACCTATAGGATGGGTGACAACCCGTCACGTCGGACAAGGTTGTAAGAATCAAACACAAAACTGAAGTGCGGAAGCCCTTTATTTCCTACCACTGGACTACTGGAAGTTCCTGGTTAGTATAAACTAGTTTTATGTTATTATGCAGTATGACTGATGAAGTATAAGTCCATTTTTTGAATCATATATGATTAACCTCACCATATATGGACTTATGTATATTTGATAACATTTTATAACCTTTTTTTGAGACATATAGAAAGACCTATCATTATATCGCATGATCTTTTAACACTTCACAGAAGACAAATTCAACTTCATTTCTTTAAGAGATGATGCGGAAATTTTTCGAGGCACGAAAAATAGTGAGATTGTACCAAAATCAAGTAAGTTTTTCTTTTAATTCAAAAATTCTTCAACATTAGGGAAATGATCTTGAAAACCAAAAATGGTTTCCTAGTGCTCTCATGTCTGATGAATTAGATGGTACCTTATATCATCACAAATTTATGGCTTTGTGACTGTTGGCTTTATCATAGCCATGTCCTCTACCACACTTCCTCAGAACTTAATGGATAGATTTCTCTTCCATATCCATATTTTCACCTATGTTATCCTATGTGGGAACCCAGTGATTAGCTAATTTGGGTAACTATTACATTTTATACTTTACTTTTTAATGATATGTTTTGGTAATCCTATTTACGATGTGGGTTTTTATGAAAGAAACTTTCAAGTAGTAAACCATTTATAACCCCAATGAATTTCGAGGGAGAAATTAATTTTAAGGGGGCTAGAATGTAACAACCCGAGATTTTATAAGAATTGTTCTTTTTAATTTCATTTATGCCTTGTGTTTTATACTACACCAAAATTATCTTGCGTAATACGAAACGTTGTATTAGCTTGCAGTATACGCAACACTATTCTTGGCTCGTGTTACACACAATTTCAAGTTCGTTCTGTAGGAATTATTCTACACCACATTAAGTATAGATTTTGTTTAATGTATAATGAAATATGTTTTGATTATGTTATATGAAACACCAAAGAGGGCTTGCACTACACGCATCCCTGACTTGGCTTGCATTACATGCAATCGCGACCTTCCTCGATAGCCTGTGTAATACGCAATACCCGGTTTCACTAAACAATGAAATATTATTATAATATTATGAACTAGCCGTTAGGAATAGTATTAAATACATTTTGAATTTTATAAAATTATTATTCATCTTACAGATTTTTTAAAACATGTTATGTGAACAAAATAAATTTTTCGGGTAAAATATGTATTTTTCAAAAAATGCAGTTTTGCAGCCTTTTGATGGCGCACCCACATTAAATCTAGTTTTGGACATATTTATAAGTTCAATTTGAAAAAAATAAAATTCTTATTTGGAATGAGGATAAAAAATTTTACTTTTGATAAATTTTTCATATTATTCTAATAACTTTCATATTTTAGTGAATAGTAAAAACACGCAATATTTTAAATAAAAAAATTTTCATTGTAATAATTTATATGGTTAAATTATAAGATATATTTGTTTTAAAGTTTGAATATAATATATTTTTACCATTTATTATAATTTATGCCATTAGCATTGATTTTAAATTGAATTCGTAGGTTAAATCAATTCAATCTTATGCAATGCTTCAAACAAAAACCCATTTTCTTTCGACAACAGGATTAATTTAAATTTAATTTCTGCAATTTTTGTGTATTGAATTTGAAAAAATGGATTCCATATTTGGAATCAGTGGGTCTAAATTATGTTAATAGGCTAATTTGTGTTTTTGGGAATTATGAATAGTAACTATAGTAATTTTTATTTACTACAATAAAAGGTAAATTGGGTAATTAAGGGTAAAAATAAGATTATAAAATTACCCTAACACTTTCCAAAATACTGTTGGATGAATAAAATTAGACCCATATCACCTACGTGTCGGACTAGATTCATGTTATGGACTTTTGACCATGAAATAATATAATTATTATTAAAAACAAAGAAAGTGACAACATGTCACTCTCTTAAATATTATAAGTATAATAATTTTAATTTAGTGATACACTTCATGAAACTTCGAAAATGAATAGTATCCAGAAATCTAATAAAATCATATACATCATGTGAATTTAATTATAATTTTTAGGGATTTAATAATTATCATTAAAGGTGACACAATAGTGATGTTGAAATTATTTTATTGATTGAAATATCAAATAAATGGTTTTAAAAATATTAAAATAAATATTATATGAACTAGCTAATGTGCTCCACAAATTTTCTAAATAAAAATGAAATTTTATGAATCAACTAAATCTTTTATTTCGAATATATCTTCTGTATATATTTTATTTAAATTCAAATAAATGAATAGTGTCAAAATTAACACTATTGTTATTTTATAAACATTACATATTATAAAATTGTTTAAAAATCACAAAAATATTTAGAAATTATAAATTAAAATTTATATGGCTGAAAATGTAACAAATTATACAATTATGGACAATTCACAGCAAATATGTAATTAATTATAGTGATATAAAATTTAGAATATTATTACCCCAAATAAAATTATATAGATTATATAAGGATAAATCAAGTTGATAATGTTTAAAATAAATTCCCAAATTGTCTAAATTTTGTTCTTTTATTAGATTACAACCATATTAAATATAATATTCGGATTTGAGTCATTTTTGGAGGTTTTTAAGTGAGGTTAAATTTATTATAAATTAATATTTCTTATGTTACAAAAGGTGCCCATAACCTCCCTTATAAAATGGGCACCCCTTCCCTCATATATTCACACCATTTTGAGCCTTGAAACTCTGAGAACCTCTGCCCATTTTACTTCCCCACTTCCCTAGAAACCTTAAAGAGGTACCGGTCTTCGGAAAAGACTAACTCTAGTGCCCAAAGAGGATGTTCAAAGGAGGCACTTTGAGAAAGAGGTAAAACCTTCTATCGATTCTTTCATGTTTCTTTCTTCTTAAACTTCTTCTTATTTAGTTATTTCATTATAAATTAATAACATCAGTATTAATTATATACTGATATGTTATTATAAATATGAAACAACCCTATTTCACCTTCTATCCATCCTACAGGAAACGAAATCAATGCGTGTGCGTACGTACAGAATACCGCCTCCACGTCGTGGTGTAATCTATTTTTCCCCCACCACATTACGTGGATGGGTATAACAGTGTAAAGAATAAATATATATGGTTATTATAACATCATATTGATTCTATGATATTATATCATCCAATCTAATTCCATTCAATAAATATGGGAATGATATCACCGCTCGTGCGTACGTACGGATTACTGTCTCCACAACGTGATTAGATTCATTTTCCATGTTAACAATTCAAGAATGATTATAAATAATATATAATAAGTAATCATGAAATATATGAAATAATAATTCTAATGTATTTATGTATATATATATATATATATATGAATTTCATCTACTAAATTCCATTCAATTCAATAAGGAAATGAAAACAGCGTTCATCGTTACGTGCGGCCTACCGTCTACATGAACGGTGTATTTCTTTCCATTTATCGATATATTATATAAATGTATATTCTGAATATATATTATATATAAATAATGTTTTAAATTCTGGATGTAATTAAAAATGATCTAAATAATCATATGAAAAATTACAAGTTAAAACATGAACGACAAATGAAACGATTTTACACAAAACGCTACTTTAACATGAATTTACAAAAGAACGGGTAATATAAAGTCATAAGTGAACCATATATGATATAATAACAATGAATATGATTCTTTAATAAGTCTATGACATTATTTAAATCATTATATATGAGATTTTGATACCTACAAATCATATCGGACATAAGGTAATGGATAACTTTTCCCATCTCATTTTTATCCGAGATTGTTTATTCGTAATGAATTACTGGGGTTATTGTTATCATCCAAGACCATGTTTTCTAAAAATATTTTCATGTATGTTTAAAGTCCTTTTTACCCATTTCTGACTTTTACTACAAGGTATGTAAGGATTATTTATTTTTTTTACCATACAAGGTACTTTTTGACTTTTCCAAAAAAAAGCACGAGAAGAATGTTTTTTTAATTATACGACATGAACGGATTTTTACAGTTTTATAACGCCTTATTTTCATATAGGTTACTCTATAATATTTCATGGTTATTTATAATAAAATCATTTTCTTTTAAAACTGTGAGGAATTTTTTGAAATGAAAATGATTTTTAAGGAGAAAGGATATTTTCCTCAAGAATTCTTTTCATGTATTTTATCAAAACCATTTTCCATCTAAGATGACATTATTTCATATGTGTATGTTTCAAGTATAATGTCTATATGATTTACATGGTTTTATTTTTCTTATGATGAAATGATATCCATTTTTTTATATGGGTTATGCGATGATGGGATGATGTTTATGAAACCCATTTTATTCGTTGGGTTATTATGAATGATGTATCTTTATTTTGTGGAACAAGTAAGAATGATTTCATTATGAGATGGGTGGGAACTATTTCTCCCTCCAATTCATTGGGTAAAGAGTTAGATCTCATTGGATATACATGGCTAGAACGGAAAGTTAATCTGGTTCAGTTATACAGGATTGGAATGAAGAGTGAACTCGGTTCAGTAAGGGAATTTTTCCACTATGATGGTCTTGGTAGCAATGCCTTAGTTACTATGGAAATCATTCAATGTGCTTAATGGTTTGACATAATTACACGTTTTATTCGAATGATATTTTATCATGACTAATGTTTCATTATGATCTATGCCTTACGAACTTCTATGTTTTATGTCATTGCTCAATATTTTGATGTTTAAACATTAAGTACATGTTTTTAAGTTCAAATGTATATAGTTTGTTTTATTTTATCAATGATTACCCTTACTGGGAATTTGAGCTCACCCTTTATATGTTTTATTTTCCCCAGGATATAAAGAAATGTTTTAGGAAAGAAATAGAAGAAGATCTCTATGGGAGATTTTGATGATCTTTCACCAAGATTAGAAGATTATATTTTGAGTTTCCAAAGACACTAAACTATTACGGTCCTTTGGTGTCTGTTTTTGTTATGTATTAGATATTTTGAAAAAGTAATGTAATGTCTATGTACATCAAGCTTTGGGCCTCTACATTGATGGAAATTTGATCTTTTCATATCCTCTTCATATTTTTGAGTAATTCCTTTTCCATAAAAACAATTAATAAATGAAAATATACTTAATTGACAAGTATAATTTCATCCTTTAATCAATTCCAACAAAAATTTAATCTATTTACCCCCAATGATGTGTATTTTTGGTTTAATATTTCAAGAAAAAATTTCTAAAAATTATCCTATAATAGATTAAAAAATTATATTAGCTTATTTATCAAATATTTAATAATTAATAAATAAAAAAATGTTTATCAAAAGACAATATAATTCCAAAATAACAAACACATGAAATAATACATTAAACTAAGAAATTGATAAAGTAAAAAAATGGTTCAACATAGATTATTTCTTAAATAACACTACATCCAAAATAACATAAATTAGGGAAATAATAAATATTTTTAAACCTCTATTTTGATAGTATTCCTTTGATCTTTCATCTCCAAAAAATTAACTACATTATTCTTTATCAATCACTTATTAAATCCCAGGGTTAGTTATTCATCAACCCAAATGAAACCCGAACCAAAATACCATTAATGACCCTTATAAATCATTCTATAATATTTTAGTGTAGTGAAAATTAAAAAAATATAATTAATAAAATTTAGATACTAACATATTATTTAATCTTTAACTTGACTATAAATATCTAATAAAATATAACATTGTCCATGAATCACTTTTTATTTATAAAAATTATCTATATCCAATTAACCAATAGAAACTAATTAACTTAAAATTAAATCATATAATATCTCGAAAGGGTTATTTAAACCTCAATATTTTATTCTTTCTCAATATAAAAAGATGTTTCCAATCACTTCAAAAAACAGATCACTAAAACCCTTAAAAAGTGCTTATTGATTCCATGGAGCTTATGATAAACCATAAATTTATATAACCATGATGTTATTAATTTTTTTAAGTTAACCTCACATTGAAACACATATTAACACAATACATATTCAAAAAATTACCACAGTACTTATTCCTTAATGAAGATCACAAACTATTGAATATATTCCATAAAATCCTAAATTCCATAAACATCATCAAATACCACATAAATCAATTTTTCATCAACTAATCAATTTCAAGATCACCAATACTATCCAATAAATTGTAATAATATATTTATCTAAAATAAAAATTTGTTTTTAAAGTATATTATGAAAAAATCATTAGATTATATGTGACCCATATGTATAAAATATCTTTTATATGACACTTTCCTTGAAAGGGTGATATCATAAGAATAATAAGGGTAAATAAGAGATATATCAATGATAAATTAAATATAATAAAAGAATATGGGTATGATAGCAGGTGAATAATATCAATGAAAAATTCCATATATATCAAAGATCATAATATTAAGTTATGGCATAAATATTGGAAGTTCATATGATATAAATAGTATGGTAATCAAAGAATAGGATTCATGAGATATAATATAGGCCTAATACATGAGTTTTTTGGCACAAATATAAGAATAAAAATAATTTCTATAGTATTTAAGTCGCACTACCAAGACTATCTAGCTGGCTTGGGTTTACTCCCAAGACCCTAGAAGTTTCCATGTTTCACTCACAATACTCTCTTAGTGGACATTTTCCCTTATTGAACTAGGTTCACTCCCCATTCCAGTATTATTTATTTTGTTAGATATAAATTTTTTCCAAATAAATTTGAGGGATATATAATTCTAGAAATACCTATCAGAGAATAAATATCATACATATGTTTTCTGCATGATAATAAAATAGTCAGCATCTTATAGCCCTAGAAAAAAATGAGTATAATATAAATTTTATCATACAATAACAAATATAAAATAAATGGGTCTCATAAACATTTAATCATTTCATTATAGAATAACCTATGAAATGGTAATGGGTTTTATAAAAATCATATCTTCATAAACATAACCATACCTAGAAATAATAGTGGTGTAATAATTGGATCATATCCCCAATTTAGGTTATGAAACATCAAAGGATGTAATCTTATTTGGAAAATTGTTTTAAATATCTCTTGGAACTTTTCTCAATGAAAATATTTTTTTATTGAAATACATGATTCAAAATTTAAAAATTTCCCAAAAATTAGAGAAAATTAATTATTTAAAAAAACAAAATAAATTCTGATGGAATATTCAAAGAATTTATTGTTTATAATGGAGGTAATTTTTTCCCATTCCTTATAAGTTAATATAAAACATTACATTCAAACTTTTTTAATAAAATTCAAAAAGTACCTCTTTAAGAAAATAAAAATAAGATCCCTTATAAACAATTTTTTAAAAAATAAAAAAAAATGTGTAAAAATTACTTTAAGAATAATATTTCAATATAAAAAACCGCTTTTAAATTTTTTATTGAAAAAATGGATATGGAAGAAAATTGTTTTTTGATTAAAGCGTTAAATAAAGTCAATTTTTCTTTAAAAACTCGTTTCTTGTATGTTTGGATATTATGGTGAGGTAAATGAAAAGAAAACCTATATTATGAAGATAAAACTTCTCTATATAAAAATTTATGATTTTTTTGAGATTTGTATACAAATATCACATCATTGGTAACTTAATCATAAACAATCTCGATAAATAATGGAATTATTACCTAAAAAACCTAAACGCTTTGTTAACATTTTAGTCATAATCCACACAAAAGGATAACTTCAAATGAAAATTTAAAGACCATGAACATGATGTTATTCATGATATATAATTTCAAAGGGAGGTATACAGACCTCATAAATTAAGATAGGTTCATAACATAACATATATCCCAAAGAAGACAATTTTATATAATAAACTCTTACATAAAGTTAAACTAGCCTCCAATGCACTGTAACATCCTATATAAATAATTTAAAATTACTCAAATTTTAAAAAATTATAATTTTATTAGTTATAATATCATATAAGATACCTTTATGACATTTCAACACAATCATATCTTTAATTACATATTAAAATCATCATTTTTGGTGTTAACTATTTCTTTTTTCATGATTTTTTATTATTATTTCCAGTCATTGTACTTTGATCAAGGTTGAATCATATACATAATTCTAATCAGGATGTAAATATAATATATAGTCATTTTATATATATATATAGTGTCATCCAGAAAAGCTAAACAAAAAAATGAGTTACATTGTTCATGTAGGTGGCAGGTCATATGCAGGCATAATCATTGTTTTCACATTTTTATAGATATAAAAATTTATATTAAATAATAATTTACCTCTATAAAAATATTATTATATAACATTAATAATGTATATTAATTAAATATATCAGTATTAACATATAGATAAAATTGGAATGAATAAAAGAACATTGCTTCATGTAGGTGGAAGTCGACACTGACCCACAAATAACGTTATTCAATTCCAATGTATTGGAAGGTAATAAGGTATATGTGAAATTAAAATTCAATAAGTATAGTATATAAAAATTAAACCAATCATAATAAAAATATGTGAAATATGGGGGTGGAAAATGAATGGAATCATTATGTGCATACGACAAGTCATACTAACACACGAACGATATTTTCACTACACGTTTGATATTAAATAGGTGGATAAAGGTTATTTAATAATCATAATAACATTTAAATATATTTATTATACTGAATAAATTTCTTTATTATAAATTCAATAGATTTATATTAGGTAATGAAGAAGTAAAAAAAGTGACATATTAGGCCGATTACTGCTTCTTTGAAGGAACTCCTTTTAATATCCTCAAAATGACCTGGGGATGTTTTTTTGGGAATAAGAGAACCAATATATTGTGGGTAAGAAAATTAATAAGGGATTTTTTCATTTTATTATAAATATTAATTTTTTAAAGTGGTATGATGAAGATAAAGGTTGTGTGCCTTTTTATATTTGGGGGGACGACCACTCTTTGGATTTCATAAAGGATAATATTATAATAAAGTCATTTTCAATGAAAAGTTATTTAAAATAACCATATATTATATAATATGGTAGGATTTTTTATTAAAAAAATATATTTTTGGATAGGTTTATGTGGTGTGTAAAATCATATATCTTGGATTAATCACATAGTTAACCCATTTTAACCATGACTATAGTAACGCCTTTTTCACCCTTAAAGAGTCATAATTTTAAAAAAAAGGTATCTATTGAATCATAAATTGAAGGAGGACAAAATATTAGACCATAATTATCATAATCTTTATTTTTAAAGATATTTTTTTAATTTTAAAATTAAATAAAAAAATATTATTTTTGATAAATTATCATTAATGTCAATTGTACCACTATTAATTTAATCTGATTTAAAATACATAAATAAAAAGTATGAAATAGAATATAATCAATTTAAACATCAATAATATGTTATATTTATATAAAAACTTATTTTACAATATAACATCTATAATTATATTACTTTTTATATTTTTCAAATATTTTATTTTATATTACTATTAATTGGAGAGATAATGTGTCAGAATTGAATTATCATTTAATATAATTATTTAAGGAGTAAAATTTCAAAAAAAATTCCATCTTAAAAATAAGTTCATTATTGTAAATATATACACTTATAGTCATTCATAAATTTCATTCCCTAATGTTAATAGATAAGGGATATTTAAAACAAAGAGAGTGAAATTTTATAACTTTCTTAGTTTTAAATATAATATTGGACATTTTCAGACAGAAGTGTCCATTAAACAAATCCATTTAAATCCTAAGGTAATAATTATCAAATATAAATCATAAAAAATTAATTATAATAAAAACATATGACCTAATCATTTATTTTTAACCAATATCAACCAAATTTACCCTTTACCAAGGTGATAAATTTCATCACAAATACTATTCATAATGGGAAAAACAAAGCATCCTATTTATCAAATTTGACCATCCTGATTAAAAATTTATATTAGATTTTATAAATTTAAATACCATGAAATTAATGAAAATAATTTTAAAATACGTTCATAAAAAAATTGAAAATTTCTTATAGAACTATTCTATTTTAAGAATAAAAAAGGATTTATAAAAATCCAATGAATAGAAAAAAATACTAAATGAAATTTAAAAATTTATCAAATAAATAATATATATATATTATAAAAATAATCCACCAAATTTAAATAATCTAATTCATTAAGGTAGAGATACATTGTGTATATGGAATTTTTCTTTCATAAAAATGGCATATTACATATACCGATGTATATATAACTAATTCAAACATAAAATTGATTATAATGGATTTAATTGATTTATTTAAAATATATGATAACTAAATTTACTTTTAAAAAATTTTAAATAAATATAAAGTTGTACATGATTGAAAAAAAATATATTTCATTAAAAATAATTTTTTTCCACTACTCATTGGAAAATCATTATTTTCTTAAAAATCCCAGATATTCACCCTATGATAAATTTAATATGATTATTTTTAAATTTTTAAAAAATTTATGAAATATAGTTATTTAAATATTAAAAAATTAAATATATAATATTCTCTTTAAAAAATTAAAACTATTTTGAATGAAATCAATATTTAAAGAATAAAATGGAATTACTAAAAATCGGGTGATTGTTCATAAAGAATTAGTCAATAAATTTTTATCAGTTTAGATAATTATGTATATATATAATTCGATTAATTTTAATCATCCTCACCAATTCAATGTGTAGGTTATAGTGGTAATATTTAAATAATAAAGTTTTGTTTCTCAGTTAATCTTGTTATTGTGAATCATATATTCTCTCAGTCATAATATCATTGTTTAAAAATATTAGGGTGTCAAATTATATCTACTTTAATAAATTTACTCCTATAAATTTTAACTTTATCCTAATGATAAAAATTATTTCCATCTATAAATTATTATTTTTTAAATCCAACATTGTAAAAATTGTAAATAAAACATCCTTTTGAAAAGATATAAAGAAAGATACAATGGTTTACTAGAGTAACTAATATCTAGGTTTCAAAATATGAAAACATTAGTGAGATGTGAAAATATATATGGAAGAAAAATTTAATGTCTATGTATTGATGGAGAGAGACATAGAAAATTGATCACATGAAAGTGAATGGTCATGAGAATGTTAACGACTGAAAAACCATAAATTGATGATGTCTTAAAAGATTATCTCATCATCAAAATTTTATGTAATATGATTGAATTATTGTTTTGAGATCCTATTCTTAGATTTGAGGCAATCCTTTATAACTTAGACTAGTAAATTAATGAAATATACTTACATAACAAGTAGAATTTCATTCTTTAATCAATTCCCAACACAATCTAATCTATTTCCCCCAAATGATGAGTATTTGAGATAAATTCTTCATGGAAGAAGAAATAAAATAAACATATAATATATATATAAACTATATCAAGATATTTCTCTTATATTTTCACATTCTAAAAAATGAAAAATGTTGTACATAAGGTATTAAGATTCCCAAAATTCATAAACCATGAAATAATACATTTAACACCAAAATTTCTATAATAACCAAAATATTTCCACTTATATAATTTCAGATATTATACTATGTCCCAAATAACCTCAATAACCACATTATTTAATAAGGTTTTTATATTAAATTTAATCTCATTACGTTCATCTTGAATCCCCAAAAATTTAATTACAATATTCTACAATAAACACTTTTTAAACATATGGGTGGCATATTCAGTAATCAAATGTTACATGCCCCAAAATATAATTAATCACCAGAAAAAATTCCAGTATATAATTTTAATATAATAAAATTTAAAAACTTTGAATGAATAAAATATTGATACTAACATGAAATGTAATCTATAACATGACCATAAATATCTATGAAAAATATCACATAGTCAATGAATCACTTCTCAACCATCTTGATTATGTATATACAATTATCAAATATCCTATAATTATCGAAACATAAAATCATATACCAACATTAAAGGTTCATTGAAACCTATATAGATTATTTTACCTTAAACCAAGAAAAAGATTCAAATAACCTTAATAACCCATCACTTAAAACATTTAAAATGCTGTGTTGATACCTTTTCACATATGACGAACCATAATATTATAGACACAATATGGTATCCATAGATTTTAATTTAACCTCACATGAAAAAATAAATGTTTCAAAAATAATATGCAATTTTTACTCCTCAAATAATTACAGATACTATAAATTAGATTACAGAAATCAAAAATATCAATAAACAACATCAAAGATGACCTAAATCACTTTTTGATAAACTAATCCATTTCTAGGTCACCAATAATATCCAATAAAATTTAATCACATATTAATCCCTAATTAAATGATGTTTTCAAATTCGTCTATAAAAAAAATTCATAGATATTTCTAGACCCTAATGTCCAAATATCATTTATTTAACAATTCAACAACATTATTCATGAATCCAATGATATCAACAATTAAATGATTTCATTTCATATTTTGTTCTTGGTCAGGGGTTTAACCCTTGTAGTAGGTCATTGGATTAGTTAATGGCCATATCACCCCACACTAAATAGATTTAACTATAACTTGTACCATTGTATTGAGTTAATTTTCCTTCAATAGAGACTTAAATTTAACTCATATATTAATTTCTCTATTCCATTAATTTCATCATATAAAACATCTCCTCATGCCATTAAGAAATTCCCTTGAGTACTTCTTCCACAATTATTTAAATGTAGTAAGATGCATATTCTTTCCTCTATGATCTTCATAAAAATAATTATTTCTCATATTATGTGTGTTAATAAACTCACCCAAATAGATGGTTTTAATAATATAAAGGTACATCTTGTTAATAATAATAATAAGGTTTAATATTATATCACCCATTTCATTTGGATACTCATTAGGAAAGTCATTCCATTATTTCTTAGTGTTAATATGAATCCTCCGTGTTTAATAATTTCTCTATAATCAAAAAGTATAGTGTGAGAAACAATAGTTATAGTGAGAATTCATCATTTTTGGGACCAATTTGGATGGATAATGAAGTAATAAGAGTGTGTTGTTACAGAGTGTAGTTTTTTGTTGTCAAAGAATCTAAATCAATTCACTTTGTAAAGGACTTGTAAACTATGACAATGTTTTGCTGATTTTTATTTCAAAAATATCATAAGTTTGGAGAACTTGTGATGCAAGCCTTATAAAGGATAGGGAGAGTAAAAGATATGTTTTTGGAAAAGGGAAGAAAGTGGTGCGCAAGTCAAAAGTGGCGTGCAAGTATATGTGGGGCACAAGTGTATGTTGTGCGTAATTCATACTTCAAGATCATCCCATCAAATTATGACAATGGAAATAAAGTGGCGTGCAAGTTAAATATTGGAGCGCAATATAAAAACTGGTGCGCAAGTATAAGGGGCACTCAAGTGTTTTGCGCAAGTGTATGTTATGCGCAAGTCATATTTCAGCATTATTATATCAAAATATAACAAAGTAAAGAAAGTGTCGTGCAAGTGCTGGAGCGGCATGCAAGTGCTGGAGCGGTGCGCAAGTGTATGTGGTGCGCAAGTCACCAAACTGAAGCAACGTGCAAGTAGAAGTGGCACACAAGTTGAGTGTTATTTATAAGGCACGCAAGTAGGGAGGTGCGCATGTGGTGGCACACAAGTTGTCAGAGGCGCGCAAGTATGTAGGTGTCATCATGAAGTGTGTTGTGTATAAGGTAAATGTAGAATGCATGTTTTGACCTATGCACAATAGTGGCGCGCATGTTTTGGCACGCAAGTTTGACACACAAGTTGTGGTGCACAAGTTGCGGGCGCGCAAAGTTGATTGGCACACAAGTAGGTTGTGCTCAGGCAGAAGTGGTGTGAAAACATGTGGCGTGCAAGTAGGGAGTTGAATAAGCAGGGAGTGGCAAGCAAGCTAAGAGTGGCACACAATATATTTGTAGTAGGAGGTTATTTCTATCTTCTGGGTAAAAAAGTGAAGAATTGTTTTTGAATGATTTGATTTGTGAAAGTTCATTAAGAAGCACAGAATAATCACATTGCTCTATTTGTGCAAAGAGGGAGCACACAAAAAATTGTATTGTTTTTAGTGTACTACATGAGTGTAATGGTATATCCAACTTGATGTATTCCACATAAAAGGATTTTTTTAAAGTGGATTGTGTGGTACTGGATTGTTTCTGTACTATACCATGGATGTAGCTACTCTTGTTGAGTAGTGAACCTTGAAAATTTTGTGTTCATGTGGTTGTGTTTGTTCAGTAGGTGAGAAACTCTTTAACAGGAGGTGATGGTTGTTTCAAAACAGGGAAACATAAAAATAAAAAATATCATAGATTCACTCCCTCCCCCTCTTTGTGATACTTGGATCCTGATTGCGAACCTCAATTGGTATCAGTGGGAAAGGTTCCCTTTATTTATTCATTGTTGAGTGGTTGAATAGAAGTTGTGATGGAGAATCTAAATTGTGTGAACAGTAAGGTGATTCTGATTTTTTATGGAATGAACTATTGCATATGAAATGATAGAATGATGCATTATCATATTTCTCTTGGATATGAAGTTCTTGAAACAAAAATAGATGGATTTCCTGATATTGATGAAAAGGTTCCTCTTACTCTCGTCGATAAGAAGAATCATGAGATTGATGGAAGAGCTAATAATGTGTTACTCTCATCTATTTCTGAGAGTAAAAGATGTTGCTACAGCCAAAGGAATCTGGGACAAACTGATGTATATCTATGAAGGAAATACAAGAGTGAAGAAGGATAAACTACAATTATGGATAGTGAAGTATGAAGAAATAAAAATGGGATAATCTGAATCTGTTGGGGATTTGTTTAACAGGATAAATGATATTGTTAGTACAATCTGATGTCTTGGTGAAACATTGGAGGATTCTACAGTTGTCGAAAAGTTATTGAGAATTCGACCTGACAAGTTTGATGCTAAAGTGTCTTAATTATAATATAGAGACCATGAAACATTATATTTGGATGAATTTCATAGCACTCTCATTACTTATGAGATGATAAGGCCAAAACACATTTTTTTATTATTTTCCAAAGAGTCGCTCAGAGCCATTGGTCACATTGCAGATTACAGTCCTCAAAAGAATAAAGAAGAAGACATTGATGATGATAGTAGAAGGACAAGTAGGTTTTGGAAGAAACAAGCTGACAAAGATACATATTTTTAAAAGGGGAAGTATAAAAAGATCTTCAAATTAAAAAGCAAAAGCTTTTTATCTAAAGATGAAGATGAAGAGACGGTGAATATGAATCTGAGAAATTATTTTCTGAAAAACTAGAGAGAATACCATTATTTCTATAATGAATAATAAAGAGTACAAGAGAAACAGTTTAGAATAAGAAGAAACTCAACTTGAATATCATTTGAAAGAAGAGTTGAAATAATTCTTGAGGAAGATAAGAAGGCTTGAGAAGGAAAACAACAAGCTGATAAATAAAAATTCTGCATTAAACAATTAGAAAAGTTTTACTGATGAGGAAATCAAGATGGAAAAAGAGATTGATGGTCTGAAAAATTCTCCTGAGAATAAAAATAATTGTAATGACCGTCTTGAAGTAATTCTAAAGGCAAAAGAAGAAGAGTTGGAACTTGTCAAACAAAAACATTATAAAGCTAAAGAAATGAATATCAGTTTCGAAAAATCTATCTCAAACGTTGGTGAATTTTCCAGTAAGAATGAACCAAAAAAGGATTCAAAAAAGTTACCTTCAATGGTTGAAATGAAAGACAGAACTGGTTCTGATAAGAAAATTGATGGAAAGACATGTTACGTGGTCAAAGTCAGCAATGATGAAAAGTCAGAAGTGCTTAAAAATCACGAGTCAAGAAAGACTTCTAATACTTTTGGTGACATTAAATCTGAACTAAGAAAGGGAGTTACAAATGAAAACCTTAAGGTTTATAGTCAGCATAGTTCTATTAAGAACTTTTTTGAGAATCATGTTCACAAATCTGGTCAGTAAAGAAGTTTCAGAGGAAAATATTTTTTTCTATGGTTACTGCTGGTATTGTGATGGATTCAGACACTTAAAAAATATGTGTTGGTTCAACCAACAACATTACAACTATTCCACATGTTTTGAAATACAAGGATTTAGGGGGAGTCAACCCATTCAAAATAGAAAGTCTCCAAATAAATTTTAGAAGATATTTGAGAAGACTGGTGTCAAAGATGAGAATTGGTTCCAACCACTGAAATCTATTTGTAAAAGATGTGATTGACCAGAACATCTTGACAAGGGATTCTTTAGTTTGTTACCAGAGCAATAGAATATTCTTAATAAATCTCAAAATCCATAGTTTTTAAAAGATTAAAGGGACAGGTCTGATAAGTCCAAAAAAAAGAGTGCATGGTTTTCTGGCCAGAACACATTGACTTGACTAGGAAATTGGAGGAAGCACAACAGGAAGTGAAGGAAAAGGAAGAACAAAAATAAGTTATTGTCAAAACTACATAGAAAGCTATAAAAGGATAATGTCCATGGATTCTTTATTGTTTATGTTCCACTCATATGATAGGAGACATAAAGCTGCTGAAGAATGTGAAAGACTTCAAAGAAAGAACAATTAAATTTGGAAATGATGAATCTCTAAGGATCAAAGGTGTTGGATCAGCCATCATTGGAAAAGAAAATATGAAATCTTGAAAAACACTATATGTAGATGGGAAGAAACATAACCTACTTAGTGTGGCACAACTCTGTGATGAGGGAAAAAATTTATCTTCAAAAAAGATAGATTTGTTCTAAAAAGTGAAAAGGATGGAAATATAGTTACAAGGGCCCAACGTACAAGAGGGAATTTGTTCCAATTTGGTGAAGTGCAGAACTCTTGTTACATGGGTGTAGTGGATGGAAATCAGTTATGGGATAAAAGGCTGGGTCATATGTGTCAGAGAAATATATGCAAGTTATCAACGTTAGACATTGTCTGAGATATGCCTGATTTACCAAGAAGAAGAGATTGGTTCTGCACTATTTGGGAAATAGTGAAGATTAAACTCTTTTCATAAGAGAGTTGAAATTCGTTCAAAAAAACCCTTTGAACTTATACATTCTGATATATGTGGACCAATGAGAAAGAAATCAATAAATGGAGATGAGTACATCAGTAATTACACTAATGACATTACTCACATTGCATGTGTCATGTACATGAGTCATAAGTCAGATGTTTGGAAAATGTTTAAGAGTTTCAGGAGGAAAGTAGAATAGAAATGTGAGTATTTAGTGAAGAAGTTGGGAACTGATAATGGTGTTGAGTATAAGAATGAAGAGTTTGAATGTTATCTTGAAAATCATGGAATTCGACATGATTTCAGTTCATTATACACACCTCAACAAAAGGGGGTTGTTGAAAGAAATATTCTAAGTTTGGTGGAAATGGGGATAACTATGTTGCTTGAGCATAGTCTTTATCATTATTATTGGAGGCAATCCATGAGAAATATTGTGTATACTCATAACATATGTTTCTTTAGATCAAACTCAAATATGACTCCTTGTGAAATGTTCAATGGAAAAACTCCACGTCTGAAACACTTAAGAGTTTTTGGTAGTCCATTCATTATAAAGAAGAAAGGTGGAATCCTTGGAAAGTTTGAGAAAAGAAGAGATGATTGAATTTATATTGGCTATTTTCCATAAGGAAGAGGATATAGATGTCTCAAAAAAATATATAAAGAATTATTGATTCTTCGTATATAAAAGTTAAAAATGTTGAGAGAGAAAAAAGATATCATATGTTAATGTGGAAGTTGAGAAGGATAGAAAAGATTTTGTTAAAAATTATAATAATGCTACAGACTCTATTAATCCTACTGAAAAAGAAAAATCCAATTCATAAATCTCATGTGACGAAGATGGAGTTCGAACAACTCATCCTAGGTTGAGGAAGAAATTGGAGGCTCAGAAAATTATTAGAGATAAAAATCAAAGGGTTCAAACAAGAAGAACAATGAATGCTATATCACATACATCTATTTATTCAAAAGTTGAACTGAGTAATGTAAATGATGCATTTGAGCATCCATAATGGGTTCATGCAATGAATGATGAGCTTGACCAGATAGAGAAGAATGATACTTGGGAACTTGTACCCAAGCTGGACAATACGAACATCATTGGTACAAAGTGGGTTTTCCAGAACAAGCTGAATGAAGAAGGTAAAGTAATAAGAAATAATGAAATATTGGTTTGTAAAGGTTATTCACAAATTGATGGGATTGATTTTGATGAAACCTTTGCTCCATTGGCAAGATTATAAACAATTAGAATCTTTCTTGTTATTGGTGCACAATAAGGTTTCAAAATCATTCCAATGGATGTTAAATCCAAATTTTTGAATGGTGACCTTGAAGAAGAAGTCTACATTGATCAACCTTGTGGATTTGTTATTGGAAAGGATAAACATTATGTGTGGAGGTTGAAGAGGGATTTTTATGGGCTAAAATAGGCTCTGAGAGAATGGTATTCTAAATTAGATAATTGTTTAAAGAAGATGAACTTTATTCGAGGGAGAGTTGATAGAAATCACTACATTAAGGAATGTTAGGAGTTTTCACTGATCGTTATTATTTATGTCGATGCTATTATATTTTTTGGAAATGATGAAAGATCATGTGAAAATATTGATGAATAGATGAAGAAGTTATTGGAGATGTCCATGCTGGGAGAAATGAGGTACTTTCTTGGGCTACAAATTTCACAGAAGAAGAATCAGGTTTTTCTGTCTCAAGAAATGTATGCTAAGGAACATTTGAAGAAGTTTGGTATGGAAAATTCAAAACAAGTTTCCACACCAATTTCAGTGGGAACCAAGTTGCCTAAACATGGAGAAAGCAAGGAAGTTGATCAGAAAGAGTTTCAAAAGTAGATTGGAGGTCTGTTGTATCTGACTACCTCAAGACCTAACATTGTCTATATTGTAACATTATGTGCAAGATTTCAGAGTGCTCCTAATGAATCACATCTGATTGCTAGAAAAATAATTCTCAGATATATCAATGGCACAACAAATTTTGGAATCATGTATGATGGCTCAGGAAATATTGATCTATTTGGGTATTCTAATGTTGATTGGGAATGAAAGGTTGATGATCGGTGATCCAAAACCGGTGGCGTTTTTTTTCGGGGGAAAAGTTGTGTTAGTTAGCATACCAAGAAATAGAATTCAGTAACACTTTGTCTGGCTATAGTAGAGTATGTTGCTGCTACTCAAGCTGCAACTCAACTAATGTGGGTGAAGACTCAGCTGGAAGATCTACTTGTTGAAGTAATGTTACCATTGCCCTTAGGTTGTGACTATCAGAGTACAATAAATCTTACAAGAAATCATGTAAAACATTCTTGTTCAAAAAAATTGATATAAATTACCACATCATCAAAGATTTGGTGGAGAAGAATTAATTGAGGTTGGAGTACATTTCTATATCTGAACAAGTGGATCATATATTCACAAAACCTTTACTGAAGAAAAGGTTTACAAAATTAAGGTTGAACAACGCTGTCCAACCTCGTTCTCATCAGGGTTAATGTATCTGTTTCTGTACCCACTCTCATCTTTCCTTGGATAGTTTTTTCAAGGGGGTAATTGTTTCATAAATCTATCCTTATAGATGCATGCATAATAGGGGAGTTGTGGGTAAACTGTGAATCCAGCACGTATGTGTGTGAACTATTCTAACTCATTGTTGGAGTGGTTGTAGGAAAACAAAATTCCAGGAAAATTGAAGAAGTGATGAATGATGTAGTAAAATATTGAAATATGTTCTAAATAAGGCCGATCAGATATGATCATTTGATTTCATAGTCACTGCTTTTTGACAGCATGGTTTTGGAAATTAATAATTCTTGTTTCCTACAATGAGTTAGCTCACGTAGTCTTACAATAGTTGATATGTAATCCATTGCTTATGGTTACAATTATCAGTGATTTATGAATCTTGTATGAGAATAAAATCCAAAGGGGGATATTTTTTGTAACAAGTTTGACAGATAAGGAAGTAAGAAAAGTGTGGTGTTATAAAGTGTTGTTTTTTGTTGTCAGACAAGCTAAATCAATTCACTTTGTAAAGGACTTTTAAACTATGATGATTCTTTGATGATTTTTATTTCAAAAATATCATAAGTTTGTGGAACTTGTGATGAAATTCTTATAAAGGATAGAGAGAGTAAAATAAGTGTTTGTGGAAAAGGAAATAAAGGGGCACGCAAGTCAAAAATGGCACGCTAGTATGGCATGAAAGTATACGTAGCATGAAATTGTATGTTGTGTGTAAGTCGTATTTCAAGATCATATAATCAATATATGAAAAAATAATAATGTGGCGCGCATGTTAAAGATTGGAACACAAGTATAAGGGGCGCACAATTGTGTCGTGCTAGTGTATGTTACACGCAAGTCATATTTCAACATTATAATATCAAAATATGACAAAGGAAAGAAAGTGTCGCGCAAGTGGTTGATCAGCACGCAAGTGCTTGAGCGGCGTGCAAGTGTATGTGGCATGAATGTCACCAAAATACCTATAAATAGATGAGTAGTGTCCTCATTTTTTAAGGCTCAACACTTAAAGAGAAATTTTGAGCTCTGATCATGCAAGTGGTAGGTTTTGGCTCACATATTGATGTGACGCTCAAGTAGAAGTGGAACACAAGTTGAGGGTTATTTATAAGGTGCACAAGTAGGGTGGCGCGCAAGTTATCAGAGGCAGACATGTAGGGAGGTGTCTTCAAGAAGTGTGATGTGTACAAGTCAATGGTGGCGTGAAAGTTGTGAGTTGTGCACAATAGTGGCACACAAGTTGTGGCACGCAAGTTTGGTGCGGAAGTTGTGGCACACAAGTAGGTGGCTTGCAAAGCTGAGTGGCGCACAAGTATGTGGCGCACAAGCAGAAGTGGCACACAAACAGGTGGCGTGAAAGTAGGTAGTCGTGCAAGCAGGGTGTGGCACGCATGTAGGGAGTGGCACACAAGCTGTTTGCACTAGGAGGTTCTTACCTACTTTTGTGTGGGAAAGTGGATAGTTATTTTGAAAGATTTGATTTCTGAAAGTTCATTAATAAACATAGAATCATCACATTACCCTATTTGTTCTAAGAGGTAGCACACGCACTATTGGATTGTTTTCAAAGTGCTACATGAGTGTAAGGGGGTATCCTACTCGTAGTATTTCACAACAATTGATTGTTTTTTTGTGGATTGTGTGGTACTGGATTGTTTCCATACCATACCCAGGAGGTAGCAACTCTTTTTGAGTAGTGAACCTTGTAAATATTGTGTTCATGTGGTTGTGTGTGTTCAGTAGGGAAGAAACTCGTTAACAGAAGGTGAAGGTTTTTTCAAAAATGGATAACATAGAAATAAAAAAATATCAATGATTCACTCCCTCCCCCTCTCAGTGATACTTAGACCCTAAATGGGAACTTCAATTGGTATCATAGGGATAGGTTCCTTTCATTTATTCTTTTCTCAAGTGGTTGAAGTGAAGTTTTGATGGGGAATCCAAATAGCGTGAACAATAAGGGGATTCTGATTATTGATGGAAAGAACTATCACATGTGGAAGGATATAATGATGCCTTATCTTATGTCTCTTGGATATGAAGTTATTGTAACTAAAACAGATGGATTTACTAATATTGATGAGAAGGTTCCTCTTACTCCTATCGATAAGAACAATCATGAGAATGATGGAAGAGCTAACAATGTGTTACACTAATCTCATTTTGAGAGTGAATTTTTTAGAGTGAAAGGTGTTTCTATAGCCAATGGAATCTGGGACCAACTGAATAACACCTATTAAGGAAATACAAAAGTGAAGAAGGCTAATCTAAATATCTGGAGACTGAATTATAAAGACTTCAAAATGGAAGAATCTGAATCTGTTGGGGATTTCATTGCCAGGATAAATGATATTGTCAGTACAATCATATTTCTTGGTGAAACGTTGGAGGATTATTCAGTTTTAGAAAAGATCATGATAATTCTACCTCACAAGTTTGATTCTTAAGTGTCTTCATTAGAAGATATAGACCCTGAAACGTTATCTTTGGATGATTTACATAGCACTCTCATTACTTATTAGATGAGAAGGGATAAGTCTTTGAAGGGAAAAACAAAAGTTGATAGAGAAATGTCATTCAAGGCTACAAAGAGAGAGAGTTCAAAGAAGACTCATATTTAAGATGATGCTGTTGAATATGATTTTGAAGATGAGGTATGTAAAAATTTTGATGAAATTTTATCCTTGTTTTCCAAGAATGTGAAAACAGGAACATGGAAATACTAGGGTAAACTTCCCTTGAAGTATTTTGAGTGTCGAGCCACTGGACACTTTCCAGCTAACTGTCCTCAAAAGAATAAATAAGTAGATATTGATGATGATAACAGAAGGTGAAGAAGGTTGTGGAAGAAACAAGCTGACAAAGATAAATATTTTTCCAAGGGGGAGGATAAAAAGTTTCTCAAATAAAAAAGTATAATATTTTTATCTAAAATTAAGATGAATAAGACAACGAAGATGAATCTGAGAATTTATTTACTGAAAACAACTAGAGATAATACATTTATTGCTACAGTGAATAATGAAGAGTATGAGAGAAACAGTTCAGAATAAGAATAAACTCAACTTGAATATCATCTGAAAGAAGAGTTGAAAGAATTCTTGAAGAAGATCAGAAGGCATGAGGAGGAAAATAACAAGTTGATAAATGAAAATTCTGTATTAATTAATCACGAAGGTTTTACTAATGAGAAAATCAAGATGGAAAAGGTGATTGATGATCTAAAAAATTCTCTTGAGAATACAGAAAATCATAATGACCATCTTGAAGTAAAGCTAATGGCAAAAGAAGAATTGTTGGAACTTGTCCAATAGAAACTTTATAATGCTAAATAAATGAATATTAGTTTCAAAAAATCTATCTCCAAAGTTGGTGAATGTTCCTGTAAGATTTTACCAAACAATGATCCACAAATTTTACCTATAATGGTTGAAATGAAAGACTAAACTGGTTCTGATAAGAAAAAGGATGGAAAGACCAGGTATGTGGTCAAAGTCAACAATGATGAAAAAGTAGAAGTGCATAAAAATCTTGAGTCAAGAAAAACTTCTAACACTTCTGGTGCTATTAAATATGAACTGATAAAGGGAGTTACAAATTAAAAAATGAGTTTTGATGGTCAGCATAGTTCTATTAAGAATGTTGTTTACAAGCGTGTTCACAAATCTGGTCATTATATAATTTTCAGAGGAAAATATTTTCTCTATGGTTACTGCTGGTATTGTGATGGATTTAGATACATGGAAAATATGTGTGGGTTCAACCCACAACATTAAAACTATTCCATAAGTTATGAAAGACAAGGATTGAGGGGGATTCAAACCTTTAAAAATAGAAAGTCTCCAAATAAATTTCAGCAGATATTTGAGAAGACTAGTGTGAACGTTTAGAATAGGTTCCAGCCACTAGAAACTATTTATGAAAGATTTGATCGACCAGGACATCTTTCCAAGGGTTGCCTTAGTGTGTTACCAGAGAAACAAAATATTAGTAATAATTATCAAAATTCAGAGTTTTTAAATTCTTAAAGGGACTGGTCTGATATGTCCAAAAAAATAGAGTTCATGGTTTTCTGGCCAGAGCACATTTACATGGCTAGAAAATGGGAGGAAGCGCAATAGGATGTGAAGGAAAACGAAGAACAAAAATATATTGTGGTCGAAAATTATTTGAAAGCTACAAAAGTAGAACATCCATGGATTCATGATAGTGGATGTTCCTCTCATCTGATAGGAGACTTAAAGCTGCTGAAGAATGTGAAACACATAAAAGAAGGAACAATGACATTTGAAAATGATGAATCTCTAAGGATCAATGGTTTTGGATCAGCCATCTTTGGAAAAGAAAATATGAAATCCTAGAAAACACTGTATTTTGATGGTTTGAAACATGACATAATTTGAGTGTCACAACTCTGTGATGAGGGAAAAAATGTTATATTCAGAAAAGATGGATTTTTTGGTGAAAACTAATGATAATGGAAATATAGTGACAAGGGGCCAACATACAAGAGGGAATTTGTTCCAAGTTAGTGAAGTGAAGAACTCTTGTTACTTGGGTGTGGTGGATGAAAAATAGTTATGGAATAAATGGATGGGTAATATGTGTCAGAGAAAAATATGCAAGTTATCACAACAAGATAGTTTCCGAGATATGCCTGATTCACCAAGAAGAAGTGATTTTTTATGCACTATTTGTGAAAAAGTGTAGATTACAAACTCTTTTCATTAGAGGGTTGAAATTTTTTCAAAACAACTCTTGGAACTTATACATTCTGATATATTTGGACCAAGGAGAAAAAAAATAAAATAGAGATAAGTACTTCATTACATTCACTGATGACTTTAATCGCATTACTTATATAATGTACATGAGATATAAGTCAGATGCTCTGAAATTACTTAAGAGTTTCAGGAGGAAAGCATAAAAGGAATGTGAGTATTCAATGAAGAAGTTGAGAATTGATAATGGTGTTGAGTATATGAATGATGAGTTTAAATGTTATCATGAGAATCATTGTATTTTTAAATGAGTTCAGTTCACCATACACACCTCAACAAAATGGGGTTGCTGAAGGATAGAATCGAAGTTTGGATGAAATGGGGTGAACTATTTGCTTGAGCATAGTCTTTCTCATTATTATTGGATGAAATCCATGAGCACTTCTGTGTATATTCAGAACCAATGTTTCTTTAGAAAAAAATCATATATTAATCCTTATGAAATTTTATATGGAAAAACTCCATGTCTGAAACACTTAAGAGTTTTTGGGAGTCCATTTGTTACAATGAATAAAGGTGGAAGCCTTGGAAAGTTTGATCAAAGAGGAGATGATGTAATTTTTCTTTGCAATGCACCAGAAGGAAGACGATATATATGTCTCAACAGAGAAATAGGAAGAATTATTGATTATTCAAAAGTAAAAGTTGTTCAAAATGTTGAGAAAGAAAAACAATCATATGTTGATGTGGAAGTTGAGTAGGATAGAGAAGATTTTGTTATCAGTTCTAATAATGCTGCATACTGTGTTAATACTACTCAACAAGACGAATCTGACTCAGAAATATCATGTGATGAAGATGGAGATCAAACAACACATCCTATTTTGAGTAAGAAAGTGGAGGCTTAGAACATTATTAGAGATAAAAATCAGAGGGTTCAAATAAGAAAAACAACGAATGATATATCACATATATCTCTTTATTCGAAAGATGAACTGAATAATGTAAATGAATAATTTGGGCATCCATAATGGGTTCATGAAATGAATGAAGAGCATAATCAGATAGAGAAGAATGATACTTTTGAACTTGTACCCATGAAGGACAACAAGAACATCATTGGTACAAAGTGGGTTTTCAAGAACAAGCTGAATGAAGAAGGTAATGTAATAAGAAACAAAGCACGATTGGTTTGTAAAGGGTATTCACAAAATGAAGGCATTGATTTTGATGAAACCTTTACTCCGGTGGAAAGATTAGAAACAATCAGAATATTTCTTGATATTGCTGCACAACGAGGTTAAAAAATCGTTCTAATGGATTTAAAATCTACATTTTTGAATGGTTTCCTTGATGAGGAAGTCTACATTGATCAACGATTTGGATTAGTTATTGGAAAGGATGAAATTTTTGTCTACAGGTTGAAGAAGGCTTTGTATGGGATAAAATAGGCTCTGAGAGCATGATATTCTAAATTAGATACTTGCATAAAGAAGATGATCTTTAAGAAAGGGAGAGTTGAAAGAAATCTCTACATCAAGGAATGTCCTGAGTTTTCACTGATCGTTATTGTTTATATCAATGATATTATATTTTTTGTAAATGATCAAATATCATGTGAAAATTTTTCATAGGAGATAAAGAAGTTATTTGATATGTCCATGCCGGGACAAATGATGTACTTTCTTGTGCTACAAATTTCACAGAAGAAGAATCACCTTTTTCTATCTCAAGAAAAGTATGCTAAGGAAATTCTGAAGGAGTTTGGGATGGAAAATTCAAAAACAGTTTCCACAAAAATTTCAGTGGGAACCTAGTTGTCTAAAGATAGGGAAGGCAAGGAAATTTATTAGAAATATTTTTGAAAGATGATTGGAAGTATATTGTATCTGACTTCCTCAAGAACCGACATTGTCTATTATGTCACTTTATGTGTAGGATTTCAGAGTTCTCCTAAAGAATCACATCTGATTACTGGAAAAAGAATTCTAAGATATATAAATGGCACAACAAATATTGGAATCATGTATGATGGATCAGGAAATATTGATCTATTTGGGTATTCTAATGATGATTAGGCAGGAATGGTTGATGATCGAAGATCCACTTCTGGTGGATTTTTCATTTTGGGGAAAGATTAGTTAGTTGGAATTCTAATAAATAGAATTCAGTAAATCTTAGCACATCTGAAGCTAAGTATGTTGTTTCTACTCATACTGCAACTCAACTAATGTGGATGAAGACTCAGCTGGAAGATCTACTTGTTGAAGTAAAGCTATCATTTCTCTTAGGTTGTGATAATCACAGTGCAATAAATCTTACAAGATATATGGTACAACATTCTCATTCAATACACATTGATATAAATTACCACTTCATCAAAGAGCAGTTGGAGAAGAATGAATTGAGGCTGGAGTACATTCCTACATCTAAACAAGTGGCTGATATATTCACAAAACCTTACCGAAGGAACCATTTGAAAAATTAAGGTTGAACATCGGTGTCCAACCTCCTTCTCATCAGGGTTACTGTAGGTGTTTCGGTCCTCACTCCCATCTTTCTTTTGGATATTGTTTTCAAGGGGGAGAATTGTTTCATAAATCTATCTGTATAGATGCATGCATAAAGCGAGAGTTGTGGGTAAGCTATTAATCCATCATGTTTTTGTGGGAACTATTCTAAATATTTGTTGGAGTGGTTGTAGGAAACAATTTTGTTTTCCAGGAAATTTGAAGAAGTGATGAATACTGATGTAAAAGGTTGAAATATGATCTTAAGAAGGCTGAGGAGATACGATTATTCGATTTCATTGTCACTACTTTTGGACAGCATGGTTTTGGGTGTTAATAATTCTTGATTCCTACAATGAGTTAGCTCACGTAGGCTTATAATTATTGATATTTAATCTATTACTTATGTTTACAAAATTCAGTGATTTATGAATTTGGTTGACAAAAAAATCCAAAGAGGGAGATTTTTGGGACCTAGTTGGATGGATAAGGAAGTAAGAAGAGTGTGTTGTTACAGAGTGTTGTTTTTTGTTTTCAAAGAAGCTATTTCAAATCACTTTGTAAAGGACATGTAAACTATGATGATGCTTTACTGATTTGTATTTCACAAATATCCTATGGTTGGAGAACTTGTGATTTAATCCTTATTATGGATAGGGAGAGTAGAAGAAGTGTTTTTGGAAAATGAATGAAAGTGGCACGCAATTCAAAAGTGGTGAATATGTCAAAAGTGTCACGCAAGTGTGGCATGCTAGTATATGTGTCACGCAAGTGTATGTTGTGCATAGGTCATTTTTCAAGATCAACCCATCAAAATATGATAAAGGAATCAAACTGGCGTGAAATTTAATGATTGGCGTGCAAGTCAAAAACCAGCGCACAAGTATAAGGGGCTCGAAAGTGAGTCGCGCAAGTGTATGTTATGTGAAATTCATATTTCAACATTATCATATCAAAATATGATGAAGGAAATAAAGTTTCGTGCAAGTCCTGGAGTGGTGAGTTAGTGCTGGAGTGGCACACAAGTGATGGAGTGGCGCGCAAGTTTATGCATCGCGCAAGTCACCAAAATTCCTATAAATACATGATTAACCTCCTCATTTTTTAAGGCTTAACACTTAAGGAAACATTTTGATATATGATCTCCCAAGTAGTAGGAAGTGGCTCATAAACTGAACCGATTCACAAGTAGAAGCGACACACAAGTTGAGGTTTATTTATAAGGCGCACAAGTAGGGCGGCGTGTAAGTGGTGGCGTGCAATTTGTCAGAGGCGCATAAGTAGGGAGGTGTCTTTAAGATGTGTGTTGTGTAAAAGTAAAAGGTGGCATGAAAGTTTTGAGCTATGCACAATAGTGGTGTGAAATTTTTGGCGTGCAAGTTTGGCATGCAATATGTGGCATGCAAGTAGGTGGCGTGCAAAGCTGACAGGCGTTCAAGCATAAGTGGCACGCAAATAGGTGGCATGCAAGTAGGGAGTCGCAGAAGCAGATAGTGGCGTGCAAGCAAGGAGTGGCACGTAAGCTGTTTGCACTAGGAGGTTCTTACCAGCTTATGGGATGGAAAGTGAAGAATTGTTTTGAAATATTTTATTTGTGAAAGTTCACTAAGAAGAAAAGAATCATCACCTTACCCTATTTATGATAAGAGGGTGCACACACACTGTTGGATTGTTTTCAATGTTCTACACGAGTGTAAGGGTATATCCTACTCATTGTATTCAATGTCAAATTATTTTTTTCTAGTAGATTGTGTGTTACTGGATTGTTTATGTACCATACCAATGATTTAGCTACTCTTGTTGAGTAGTGAACCTTGTAAGTCTTGTGTAAATGTGGTTGTTTGTGTTCAGCAGAGAAGAAACTCAATAACAGGAGGTGAAGTTTGTTTCAAAAGAGGGAATAATAAAAATAAAAAGATATCACTGATTCACTCCCTCCCCCTCTTAGTGATACTTGGATCCTAACTGGGAACTTCAATTGTTGTCAATGGGATAGGTTCCCTTCATTTATTCTTTGTTGATGTGGTTTAAGAGAAGTTGTGATGGAGAATCTAAATTGTGTGAACAGTAAGGGGATTCCGATTTTTGATAGAAAGAACTATCACATCTGGAAGGAATAATACTACAATAGATGCCTTACTCCCCTTGATGAGAAGAATCATGACAAGGTTCCTCTTACTCCTTTCATTTTTAGTGATTCCATATCTTAGGTCTCTTGAATATGAAGTTCATGAAACTATAAGAGATGGATTTCCTTTTATTGATGAGAAGGTTCCTCTTAATCTTGTCGATAAGAAGAATCATAAGAATAATGGAAGAGATAAAAATGTATTACTCCCATCTCTTTCTGTGTGTGACGTTTTAAGAGTGAAAGGTGTTGCTATAGCCAAAGGAATCTGGGAAAAACTGAAGAAGTTATATGAAGGAAATACAAAAGTGGTGAATGGTAAACTAGAAATCTAGAGACTTAAGTATGAAGACTTGAGAATGGTAGAATTTGATTCTGTTGGGGATTTCTTTACCAGGATAAATGATATTGTCAGTACAATCATATTTCTAAGTTAATTATTGGAGGATTCTACAGTTGTTGAAAAGATATTGATAATTCTACCAGACAAGTTTGATTATAAAGTGTCATCATTAGAAGATAAGGACCTTAGAACATTATCTTTGGATGATTTTAATAGCACTCTCCTTACTTATGAGATGGAAAGGGAGAATAATTTGAAGGGAAACACAAAAGATGATAGAGAAATGTCATTCAAGGCTACAAAGAGAGAGAAGTCAAAGAAGAATCCTATTGAAGATGATACTGTTGAATCTGATTCTGAAGATGAGGTATGTAAAAATTTTGATGAAATTTGAACCATTTTTTCTTAGAATGAGAAAATAAGAACAAGGAAATACATGGGTAAAATTCCCTTGAAATGTTTTGAGTGTGGAGCCCTTGGTCACTTTACAGCTAACTATCCTCAAAAGAACAAAGAAGAAGATAATGACGATGATAATAGAAGGCCAAGAAGGTTGTGGAAGAAACAAGCTGACAAAGATAAATATTTTTCAAAGGGTAAGGATAAAATGATCATTAAATTAAAATGAAGAATATTTTTATCTAATGATGAAGATGAAGAAGACATCGAAGATGAATCTGAGAAATTACTTGATGAAGAAACTAGAGGGAATACCTTTATTCCTATAGTGAATTATAAAGAGTAAGAGAGAAACAGTTCAAAAGATGAAGAAACTCAACTTGAATATCATCTAGAAGAAGATTTGAAAGAACTCTTGAGGAAGATCAGAAGGCTTGAGAAGGAGAACAACAAGATGATAAATGAAATTTTCACATTAAACAATCCAGAAGGTTTTACTGATGAGATAATCAAGATGAAAAAATAAGATTTATGATCTGAATAATTCTCTTGAGAATACAAAGAATCGTAATGACCTTTTTGAAGTGAAGTTGGAGGCAAAAGAAGAAGGGTTAGAACTTTTTCAATAGAAACCTTATAAAGCTAAAGAAATTAATATCAGTTTCAAAAAATTTATCTCAGAAGTTGGTGAATGTTATAGTAAGAATGAACCAAAAAAGGATCCAAAAAATTTACCTTCAAAGGTTTAAATGAAAGACATAACTGGTTCTAATAAGAACACAGATGAATTGACCAGGTATGTGGTGAATGTCAACAATGATGAAAAATCAGAAGTGCATAAAAATCACGAGTCAAGAAAGACTTCTAATACTTCTGGTGCTGTTAAATCTGAAATGAGAAAGAAAGTTACAAATGAAAACATTAAGCTTTATGGTTAGTATAGTTCTATTAAGAAGGTTTTTGGGAAGTGTGTTCACAAATCTGTTCAGTATATAATTTTTAGAGGAAAATATTTTTTATATGGTTACTGATGGTGTTGTGATGGATTCAGACACATGAAAAATATGTGTTGGTTTAACCAGCAACATTACAACTATTCCAAAAGTTTTTAAAGACAAGGATTGACAGGTAGTCAACCCTTTCAAAATAGAAAGTCTCCAAATTAATTTAAGAAGATATCTGGGAAGACTGGTGTGAATGATGATAATATATTCCAACCACTGGAAACTATTTGTGAAAGATGTGATTGACCTCGACATCTTCCCAAGGGATGACTTAGTGTGTTACCAGAGAAACAAAAGATTCTTAATAATTCCCAAAAGCCAGATTTTTTAAAATCTAAAAGGTTCAGGTCTGATAAGTACAAAAAAAAGATTGCATTTTTTCTGGAAAGAACACATTGACATGGCTAGGAAATTGGAGGAAGCAAAATAAGAAGTAAAGGAAAATAAAGAACAAAAATATTTTATTGTCGAAACTGATTTGGAAGCTACAAAAAGATAAATTCCATGGATTATTGATAGTGGATATTCCTCTCATATGACATGAGACTTAAAGCTTCTGAAGAATGTGAAAGACTTCAATAAAAGAACGATGACATTTGGAAATGATGAATCTCTAAGGATCAAATGTGTTGGATCGGCCATCATTGGAAAAGAAAAGATGAAATCAAGGAAAACATGATACGTTGATGGGCTGAAACATAACTTACATAGTGTTTCACAACTACATGATGAAGGAAGAAAATTTATCTACAGAAAATATGGATTTTTTGTGAAAAGTGAAAATGATGGAAATATAGTTACAAGGGGAAAATGTATAAGAGGGAATTTTTTCCAAGCTTGTGAAGTTCAGAACTCTTGTTATAAGGGTGTAGTGGATGAAAATCAGTTATGTCATAACAGGCTGGTTCATATGTGTTAGAGAAATATGTTCAAGTTATCAATGTGAGAGAGTTTCCGAGATATGCCTGATTTATAAATAGGAAGATATTCTTGCTGCACTATTTGTGAAAAAGGTAAGATTACAAACTCTTTTCATAATAGAGTTGAAATTCTTTCAAAACAACCCTTGGAAACTATGCATTCTGATATATGTGGACCAATGACAATGCCATCAACAAATGGAGATAAGTACTTCATTACTTTCACTGATGACTTTACTCACATTACTTGTGTTATGTACTTGAGACATCAGTCAAATGCTTTGAAAATGTTTAACAGTTTTAAGAGGAAAGCAGAAAATTAATGTGATTATTCAGTGAAGAAGTTGATAACTGATTATGGTGGTGATTATAAGAATGAAGAGTTTGAATTCTATCTTGAGAATCATGGAATTGGACAAGAGTGAAGTTCACCATACACACCTCAACAAAATGGGGTTTCTCAAAGAAAGAATTGATGTTTGGTGGAAATGGGGTGAACTATGTTGCTTGAGAAAAGTCTTTCTTTTATAATTGGAGGAAATCCATGAGAACTACTTTGTATATTCAGAACCGATGTTTCTTTAGACCAAACTCAGATATGACTCTTTATGAAATGTTCTATAGAAAAACACCAAGTCTGAAACACTTAAGTACTTTTTGGGAGTCCATGCATTATAAAAAAGAAAGGTGGAAACCTTGGAATGTTTGACCAAAGAGGATATGATGGATGTTTTCTTGGATATGATTTATAAGGAAGAAGAAATAGATGTCTCGACAAATAAATAGGAATAATTATTGATTCTTCTGATATAAAAGTTGTTGAAAATGTTGAGAAAAAAAATCAATCATATGTTGATGTGGAAGATGAGTAGGATAGAGAATATTTTCATAACAATTTTAATAATATTGTAGACTATGTTAATCCTACTCAAGAAGATGAATCCAACATAGAAATATCAAGTTATGAAGATAGAGTTCAAACAACTCATCCTAGGTTGAGGAAGTAAGTGGAGGCTCATAACACTATTGGAGATAAAAATCAGAGGGTTCAAACAAGAACAACAACGAATGCTATATCACATACATCAATTTATTTGAATGTTAAACCGAAAAATGTAAATAAAGAATTTGAGCATCTATAATGGGTTCATCCAATGAATGAAGAACTTGATCAGATAGAGAATAATGATACTTGGGAACTTGTACCCAAGCCAGACAACTAGAACATCATTAGTACAAAGTGGGTTTTCCGGAACAAGCTGAATGAAGAAGGTAAAGTAATAAGAAACAAAGCAAGATTGGTTTGTAAAGTGTATTCACAAATTAGAGGCATTGATTTTGATGAAACCTTTTCTTTGGCGGCAAGATTAGAAACAATCATAATCATTCTTGATATTACTACACAACGAGGTTACAAAATCATTCAAATTAATGTAAAATCAGAATTTTTGAATGGTGACCTTGACGAGGATGTCTATATTGATCAACCTTTTTGATTTGTTATTGTAAAGGATGAAAGTTATGTTTGTAGGTTGAAGAATGCTTTATATGGGAGAAAATAGGCTCCGAGAGCATGGAATTCTATATTAGATACTTTCTTAAAGAAGATGAACTTTAAGAAAGGGTGAGTTGACAACAATATCTACATCAAGGAATGTCAGGTGTTTTCACTGATCGTAATTGTTTATGTCGATGATATTATATTTGATGGAAATGATGAAAGATCATGTGAAGAATTTGTTGAGGAGATGAAGAAGTTATTTGAGATGTTCATGCTTTAAGAAATGAAGTACTCTCTTGGGATACAAATTTCATAGAAGAAGAATCAATTTTTTCTAACTCAAGAAAAATATTCTAAGGAACTTCTGAAGAAGTTTGGCATGGAAAATTCAAAAAAAGTTTCTGCACCAATTTCAGTGGAAAATAAGTTTTCTAACGATAAATAAGGAAAGGAAGTGTATCAAAAAGAGTTTCAAATGCTAATTGGAAGTCTGTTGTATCTAAATGCCTCAACACCCGGCATTGTCTATGATATCACTTTATGTACAATATTTCATAGTGCTCTTAAACAATCACATCTGATTGCTAGAAAAATAATTCTCAAATAGATCAATGTCACAAAAATTTTTAGAATCATATATTATGGCTCGGGAAATATTGATCTATTCGGGTATTCTGATGCTGATTGTGTAGGAAAGGATGATGATTGAAGATCCACATCTGGTGGAGTTTTCTTTCTCAAGAAAATTTGTGTTAGTTGGCATACCAAGAAACAGACTTCAGTAACTCTTAGCATAGCTGAAGTTGAGTATGTTTCATCTACTCAATCTGCAACTCAACTAATGTGGATGAAGACTCAGCTGGAAGATCTACTTATTTAAGTAAAGCTTCCATTGATCATAGGTTGTGATAATGAGAGTGAAATAAATCTTACAAGAAATCTGTTAAAACATTCTTGTTCAAAACACATTGATATAAAGTACCATTTAATCAAAGAGGAGGTGGAGAAGAATGAATTGAGGCTGAAATACATTCTTACATCTGAAGAAGTGGCTAATATATTCACAAATCCATTACTGAAGGAACCATTTTCAAAATTAAGGTTGAACATCGGTTTCCAACCTCCTTCACATCAGGGTTAAGGTATGTGTTTCTGTCCCCACTCTCATCATTACATTGGATAGTTTTGTCAAGGGGGAGAATTGTTTCATAAATCTATACTTATAGATGCATGAATAAAAGGGGAGTTATGGGTATGCTGTGAATCCAGCATGTATGAGTGTGAACTATTCTAACTGTTTGTTGGAGTAGTTGAAGGAAACACTTTTGTTTTCAAGGAAAGTTGAAGAAGTGATGAATGCTGAAGTAAAATATAGAAATATGTTCTGAAGAAGGCTGAAGTGATACGATCATTCAATTTCATAGTCACTGCTTTTCGACAGCATGGTTTTGGCTGTTAAGAATTATTGTTTCCTATAATGTGTAAGCTCACGTAGGCTTAGAATTGTTTATAATTAATCAATTTATTATGGTTACAAAGTTCTGTGATTTACGAATCTTGGTTGACAACAAAATCAAAAGAGGGAGATTGTTCGGACCAAAATGGACGGATAAGGAAGTAACAAGAGTGTTCTGTTACAGAGTATTGTTTTTTATTGTCAAAGAAGCTAACACAATTCACTTTGTAAAGGACTTGTAAACTATGACAATGCTTTGGTTATTTGTATTTCAGAAAAATCCTATGTTTGGAGAACTTGTGATGCAAGCCTTATGGAGGATGGTGAGAGTAAAAGATGTGTTTTTGAAAAAGGAAAGAAGGTGGTGCACAAGTCAAAAGTGTTTCGCATGTATCGCTTGCACGTATATGTGGCACGCAACTGTATGTTGGGCATAAGTAATATTTCAAGATCATCCCATCATAATATAAAAAAGGAAATATTGTGGCGTGTGAGTTAAAGATTGGCACGCAAGTCAAAAACTAGCGCGCAAGTATAAGGGGCACACAAGTGTGTCACACAAGAATATGATACATGCAAGTCATATTTAAACATTATCATATCAAAATATGACAAAGGATATAAAGTGTCAGGCAAGTGTTGGAGCGGCGTGCAAGTGCTGGAGCGGCGCACAAGTGTTGGAGCAGCGCACATGTGCTGGAGCGGCGCACAAGTGCTCGAGGGGCGCTCAAGTGCTGGAGGAGCGCACAGGTTTATGTGGCACGTAAGTTGCCAAATTTAATATAAATAGACGACTATCATCCTCATTTTTTAAGGCTCAACACTCAAGGAAAAATTTGAGCTCTGATCACAGAAGTGGTAGGAAGTGGCTCACAAACTGAAGCGACATGCAAGTAGAAGTGGCGTGCAAGTTGAGGGTTATTTATAAGGCGTGCAAGTAGGGTGGCGCACAAGTGGGGGCACGTAAGTTGTCAAAGACGTGCAAGTAGGGAGGTGTCTTTAAGAAGTGTGTTGCCTATAAGTCAAAGGTGGCGTGCAAGATGTGAGCTATGCTGAATAGTGGCGCGCAAGTTGTGGTGCTCAGGTTTGGCGTGGATGTTGTGATGTGCATGTAGGAGGCACGCAAAAATGAATGGTGTGCAAGCAGGTGGAACACAAGTAGAAGTGGCATGCAAGTAGGGAGTCATGCATGTATGGAGTGGAACGCCAGAAGGGAGTGGCGTGCAAGTTGTTTGCACCAGGAGGTTCAGACCAGCTTCTGGATATATAAGTGAAGAATTGTTTTCAAATATTTGATTTGTGAAAGTACATTAATATGCACAGAATAATCACATCACTCTATTTGTGCTAAGAGGGGGCACACACACTATTGGATTGTTTTCAAATTCTTACATGAGGGTATGGGTATATCCTACTTGTATTCCACATCAAAGTATTGTTTTCTAGTGGATTGTGTGGTACTGGATTGTTTATATACCATACTAAGGACGTAGCAATTCTGGTTTAGTAGAGAACCTTGTAAATCATGTGTTTTTATGGTTGTGTGTATTCAGTAGGAAATAAAGTCTTTAAAAGGAGGTGAAGTTTGTTTCAAAAAGGGGAAACATAAAAAGAAAAGGATATCACTAATTCACTCATCCCCCTCTTAGTGATACTTGGATCCTGACTAGGAACTTCAATCATTAATAGGCTAAATAATTCATGACGCCTCCATTTCAATATATTGACACCTTTAGATTAATGTTGGTAATCCATGATCATTACCAAAACATTAGAATGTTATCCAATACTTGTCCTTATCCCTATGGTTATCCCTGCAGTTTCTTGTCCTCATTTACAATAGTTACTAAATATTAGTATGATTTTACCTATAAAAAACATAATTTTCATACATATATATTAAATACATTGTGATAAATATTTATTATATAATATTACAATCCCTACTATTATGATAGTGGTTTAGTATCTTTAGAAACATGTATACATAAAAAACTAGTTCATAAGTATACTACATAAGATCTCACTAAAATATACATAATAATAATTCCTCATCGAATTATCATAATCTCTACCTATATTTAAAACCTAGGGAAATAGAAATATAAGAAATGGTGATATTAGATGCTCAGTAAGGGTAAACAAAGGGTATATCAATGAAAACTTGAATAAAAGATGAGAATAATTGAATGATAACATGAATATAACAAGTAAATGCATTTCCCTTCATATCATTGATCATAATATTGAGTAGTCGCATAAATATTTAGAGTTGATAATACATGAATCGTAAAAGAATCAAGGAACACGAGTTATGAAATTATAAAATATGTATAAGAAATGATTTGGTGGGAAATCAAAAAAATAGAAAATCATTTCAATAGTATTCAAGGATCACCACCAAGACTATCATAGTAGATTTGGTTCACTCACCAAATTATTTTAATAGTGAAGATTCACTCCCAAAGCTATCATAGTGCATATATTCTCTTAGGGAACTAAGTTTAGTTCTATTCCAATCCAATTTATCTCATATGGTATCAACCTTTACCCAATCTATTAGAGGGATATATAATTCTATTATCACCAATTACACAATTAAAATCATATATATTGGTTCCAAAAGATAATAAAACATTACTCATATCAAAACCCATTAAAATAAATGGGTTTCATAAACTTTTCACGATAAAATAGGTAAAATAAAATAAATATGTTTTATAATCATTTCATAATTTCATCTTAACAGAACCCATGGAAATGGAACATGTTTAAGAAAAAACATTCATCATAACTATAAACCATATATGGGCATCATAATGACGGTTTCATTGGATTGTATCTCCAATAATGGTTAGGAAACATTAATGGATGTCTTGGATGTAAAAATACTTTTAATGATCTCTTGGAACATTTCTTAAGGAAAATATCCTTTTTTAAAATTCAAATAACTTATTTAAAGTTTTAAAATTCCAAAATATTAAATAAAACATTTTATTTACAAATTAAGATGAAAATTTTTAAATTAAGAATAAAATAATTGAGTTTTCATGATGGAAATAAATTCCATTAATGCTGTATATGTTGAAAGAAATCATTCATCACATACTGTTGTAAAAAAGTAAAAAAGTTCAAATTTTTGGAAAATTAAAAGAAGATTCCTTATATTTTTCTTTAAAAAGTTAAAAAATGGTAAAATTGAATTTATAAAATATAATTACAATATTAAAAACAATAATTAACATATTTAATGAATAAATGGACATGGAAGCAAAATGTGCTTGAATTAAATAGAGAAATAATATAAAATTTTTTTTAAAAATTATTAGTGGTCTCTTGAGTGCATAATGGGAGGGAAATGAAAAGAAAAAATTTATTTTAAAGAAACAGTTATTGGATAATAAAATTCAAGAATTTATCTTGAGAGAGGTCAAAATATTTCATTATCGTAAACTTAATCATAAAAAATCCCAATAAACAATGTGATTGTAGCATAAAACTCATACAGCTTTATTAATAACTGGATTGTAATCTCGATGAAAGGGTAACTTCAAATGAAACAACAAATATCATGAAAATGAGTACAATAATTTAATAGGACATTAAATTATTGTATATATGCCTCATAAAATAATATAGTTTCATAACAAAATATATTCTCAAAAGAATACAATTTGTGAGGACAAAACATTACCTTTAGTTCCAATAACCTCAAAAGCGATGTAACATACTTTAGAATAAATATATATTTATTATAATTTTATAAACTAACCATGATAATACAAATAAATTCATATATCATAATTTTATAACATTCCTATACCCATATATCAATAATTCAATATTAAAATTTTCGTTTCTGAGTGGTAACTATTACATTTTTCATGAGAATTTCTGCTATGTATTTCCATAACCTATACATTGATTAATTTTTTTTCATATACAGAATATAAATCACGATATTAATATAATAAATATTAATTATATATCTATTTATATTCAACCATAAAATATTGATATAGAAAAATTAATTACAATATTCATAGAGGTAGTTCGACATACGTACACTTGAGCACGATTTTCATATTCTGATACATGAAATGAATTAAATGTAAAGTATAAATAAAATTTAAATTATAATTATTATGTCATAAAAATAAAATATAATTTTTAAATATATAATTTTTACTATCAAAGTAAAATATAAATTAAAATCAAATCACATCGCTTCGAGGAGGTGATAGTCTGCACATATGCAAAAGAAAAATTGTGGTTTTCCAATGGATTGGATGGTAAGAATTTGGATGTGATATTATTGTACCAAAATCAAAATTGTATCATAACTATTATATATAATAATTAAACCAATAATAATATCATTACATGAAATATGGTTGTGGAAAATGAATTTATCACTACGTAGAGACGGTGAGTCATACATATACACGAGAAATCATTTCACTTTCCATTTGATGGGAAATAGGGAGGATAATGTTGATTTTAGAAACATAATTAACATTTTAAAATATTTAGGATAATGAATATATTTTTTATTATAAGTTCATTAGATTTATATTTCATAAAAAATAATTAAAATTAATTTCATCAGTTTAGGTCATTTTCTCTTCATTGAAAGAACACCATTGGATCTACTCTTTAGGATCATAGGGTGGGAATTTTTTGAATACTAAAACCAATATAATGTTTAAAAGGTATTTTATAAGGTATTATTGTGTTATATTCAAACATGATGGATTAATGTGGTGTGAATAAGAGAATGTATGTGTAAACGATTATAATTTAGGGGATGTGAACTCTTGAAAAATATATAGTTTTTAAGATTAAAACAAAATTTATTTGTATTACATTAAAAGAAAAATATAAAATAAATGAAAAAACATTTTATTTAATATAATATAATGAAATTTAATTAAAACTATTCTTCAATAATACTTAGTTTATTTTATTAAGATAAATGCACATTACGTGCATAAAAAGACTGTTTCTAAAAACTATCTTTTATATATATATAAAAGTTTTTAAACCAAATTAAAACATAAAATTTATTCTAATGAACTTAATTGAGTTATATAATGTTTAAGAGAATTAAAAATAATTTAAAACGAATTTAAAAAAATTGTTGGGATGTTTGAAACAAAAATAAATTTTCTAATTAAAATGATCATTTTCACTATTCACTGAAAACTCCAAGAAAATCACCCGAATATAATTTTTCTATGATGTTCCAAATAATGAAGTTAACATTAAAAAATATTTTTATAAAAGTTTTCAAAAATTAAATATAAATTTTTATCATAAAAAAATAACTTTTCCGAAGAAAATGATTCTTTAATACAACAAATTACATTATTAAAAATTATTATATTTTTACTTAATAATTAATTAATAATTTTTTATTAGTAAATTTATTTACATATGTTTCATAATTCAATTTATCCTATTTATTCCCACTGATTCAATAACTAGGTTATAAAGGTAACATTTAAATTATAAAATTTCATGGTTTGACTAAGATCTATGTTGCACATCATATATGTTATTGAATATTATCTCTTTATTAAAAGGTATTATGTTGTTATAGTATCCTATGAATGTAAGTGTGTAGTACCGCCTTCACATAGAGATATGATTTATTTTCCATCACCATAATTCATTATTTTTTATATTAATTGATATAATATTTTTATATGATACTTGTGACATATTTATAATTATTTACATATAATATATTATCTTCCTTTTTACTTTTTAATTCATCAATAAACTATAATTTTGATTATTTGTACATGTGGACTACCACCTCTATGGAAAATGTTATTTATTTTTCATTTCTTCTATACATTATTGGTAAAAATTATAGATTTAATAAATATATATGATATCGATGATATAAAACTTATTATAGAAAGAATATTTATAATATAACTTATTGTTGACCTCACCTGTTCTGATAATCCCAATTATTCTTTCATATGTTTTGATAATCAAAATTAATGTTTATATATATTCAAATTCTTTTAATATATTATTTTCTATTATCTAGATGATCATAATGTTAAAATAATCCTTGAGGTATGTTAATCAATCGTTATCTATGTTTATATAAGTTATAAATTAATTCTAACTCAATTGGATGTGTTTTGCATAAAATAGATAAGTGTTTCACTGATCTGTGTATAGATACAGATAAATAGCTACCGGTACTCATTCTACCGATAGACTTAGTCTGCTGATAGACAATGTAACAAATAAGCTAAGGCTACCGATGTGTACAGAGCTACCGACAGAATCCAAGCTACCTATAGAACAGGTCTACTGGTATGCTTATGTCTTCTAGAATACACTTGATTGCTGATATGTACAGAGCTACCGATATGAAGAATTCTACCGATATAACCAATTCACAGATAGTTACTGATAGACGTCTTCCGATAGAAGTCACCGATACATCGAGCTACCGATCTCCCAAGAGGTACCGATGGATTAAGAGCTACCGATAACAAGAGCTACCGATAGAATGAAGTCACTGATATATAGAGCTATTGATACATGTTCAAAGAGCTACCGATGGAAGGCCCTATTACACAAATACCACCGTACACATCAACCAATAAGCTACTAATGATTGAACAACTAGTAAAACTCTATTCTCTCAATACTATTAATTTATTAATCTTTACATTTGATATTTTTAATGCAGTTAATGTTATTTAATGAATTTTGTTGCCAGGTCAGGGTATCGTACCTATTACCCGTGAAAAAGGTGATCATTACTTTTTTCTGAAGCTAAATTCTATAAAAAGGGAGATAAAGACCTAGCTGAAGGTGGTGTCAATGTAATGAAATAGATTGAACCAAAGAACTAAGAAGGCACACGAAGGTGAAAAAGAAAAATGCTCAACAGCATTCAAACGTGGTGAATACACACAAGGCTACATCTATACACCAATAATCTTGGATATACTTGAAGCCACTCTTCTGATAGAAACCACAAGCTTCATCTTGAGTGAAGAACTACAAAAAACACTTCATTCACTCAAGCTGATAAGATGTACCTGGAACAAAGAAGGAAACAACACTCTGTTTTCTGAACAGAAACCAGAGAAGGACTCAAAAGCTAGTCTAACCAACCAAACGAGTCAAGAGCTGCACTGCCAATCACTAAAGCTCTTCTAAACTCATTCTCACTTACTTTAGTGATTCATTCACTTACTTTTCGAGCAGTGTGTGTAACCTGTTTATTTTACACACACACTATATCCTGAGCTAAACTTGAGGATTCTTAAATCCTCACTCAAACTCTATAACTCTTTGTTTCCCACTGTGGATAGTGGTAGAGGTTGACTAAGACCTGGATAGCTGTGAATGGTTGTTTGTTTTCCCATGTAGATATGCGGTAGAGGTCTTTGTACCTGGATAGTGTGTTCACTGCTGTTTACCCCGATCCAGGGTGTGGAACAATTTATATAAATTGTTTAAGAGGACTATGTCTCAACATGAGACTGAACCTCTTAGTTACCTCTACTATTCATTTTAATTTCAGTCAAAAGTACTATATATATTTTTCATATTCTGCATCTATTACTTTGAAATAAATTTTTTTTAAAGCTACATAGATAGTTAAATTAGCAAGTGCTTATACTTATTGTAAATTAGTAACTCAGTTTCAAAAGTTAATTTAATCTTCTGATTAAGTTAAACTGAGACCTAATCAATCTTTGAGAAACTGATTGAACAATTACACTCCATACAGATTCACTACAGTTTAACATTGATTTTATATTGGGGGATTTTAAGAGAAATTTTTTTAACGGAAATTTTATTTCGAACTCAATTTTACCCCCCCCCCCCCCTCTTGAGTATCCACTCCAACGAACATTTGGTATCAGAGGATTTTTTATTAATACAAATTTTCAAAACATTCTGTTTTTCGACTGTGATTTTAGTTACATCATTAAAGATCTTAAATTTCTATTAGTTCTAAATTTTATCTCGTTAAAACTATTTTCTAAAATCTAGTTATGGACAATAGACTAGAGGGTGCTGCTACTAACCATCCAACATTCTTCAATGGTACCAATTATACCTAGTGGAAACTAAAAATGTAAATCTATCTAGAAAGTATGGGTTTTGATATCTAGACTGCTATAGAATCTCAATATAAAATTCCATAAACTGAAAGAACAACTTGGGATGAACCTACAAAGACTACTTACAATAATAATTGTAAATGTATTAATTCCATGTATTGTTCTCTAGGAGATGAAGAATTTAATTGAATATCTACTTGCAAGAATTCTTATGAAATATGGGATACTTTGGGTGTTTCTCATGAAGGAACAACCAATGTTAAAGAAATGAGATTAAATACTTATACTATTAAATATGATAGTTTTAAAATGAATACTTATGAACCTATTTCTAACATGTATCTTAGGTTCAATGAGATTTTCAATACTATGAGCTCACTTGGAAAGGATGTTCCACCAAAGGAACAAATCATGATAATCTTGAGATGTCTACTAGATCGATGGAGGGGCACTTCTGTTTCAATCAGAGAATCATGTGACATTGGAGCTCTCCCTGTAGAAGAGCTTATTGGTAAAGAGGAAGATGATGAACCCAAGAGAAAATCTATGGCATTCAAGTCTAATGCTTCAAAGAGCAAAGACAAGGAGAAAATTCATGCACCTATAGAAAGGTCAACCAGTGAAGATTCCGATTTAGGCAGTGATGCTGAAATGGCCCAAATAGCCAGGAGATTCTAGAAGTTTTATAGGAAGAAGAAGTTCTTAAGAAAATCTAACTACAAAGTAAAGTATGAAAACAAGGGTCATTTGAAGAAGTATTGGATGAAATATGAAAAGGAAGATGATATAGTCTGCTATGAGTGCAAGAGGAAAGGATACATCAAGGCTGACTATCCAAAATTAAAATTCAAAACGAAACATGATTATAAGGACAAGAAGTACAAGAAATACATGAAAACTACTTGGAGTGCTTTAGAGGACATCACAAGTGAATATGAAGTTTCTGATTCTAAAAAGAATTGTTCCAACATGTGCTTCAGGACTAATACCTCGGAGGTACCTGTTTCCCCTATGTTGAATGATTATTATTCTAGAAATAACATTTTTTCAGACAATGATGAAAATATGTCTAAGGCTGAATTTTTTGAATATTGTAATACGCTGGAAGAAACATGTAATGAACTTATGGACAAATATAAGTCACTAATGAAACACCATGCTCTCACTGTCAATGTTAAATTTTCCTTTTATATAGAAAAAGAAAAAAATACTCAACTATTAAAGGAAAGTACTGAACTAAAACTCTCTAATGAGAAACTTTGAAAGGACTTGAAAAGGTTCACAAAAGGAAAAGATACACTTACTCAAATGATAGGAAAATAAGTTGCACCAAAGTACACTACTATTTTGGGATACCAACCTGGACAGAGACAGTTCACTAAAACTCGATTTATTCCTATGTCTGGACAAAATTATGCTTATTCCAATTCTGGAAATTCTTATGCTTCAACTAGTTATTCATATGTTTATAGATCAAATAAAGTTTATCTTTTAAAATATATTGATTCTGTAAATTATATGAAACCCATTAGACAAATATGGGTACCTAAAGCTTTGATTGCAAAACATTCTGGACCCAAGAAGATATGTGTACCAATATCATTTTTTGTTTAAATCTGTTTTGTAGGAAACCTGCTTGGAGATTTCTTACAAAAAGGTATGGTACATGGACATTGGATGTTCAAGGCATACGTCTAGAGACTATTCATGCTTCAAAAGCTTATTAAAAGTTGATGGAAGCCATTTCACCTTTGGTGATAATTATAAATGAAAAATTATCGGCTTAGGCCAGATTGGTAACACTGATTTAATTTTAATTTCTAAAGTTTTATTTGTTGATGGACTTAAGTATAACCTGTTAAGTATTTCTCAATTATGTGATGATGGTTTTAATGTTAGGTTTGAAAATGATTCTTGTAATGTTTTTAACTCTAAACATGTTTTAGTATTTTCTACGTTAAAAATGAAAATTTTTATACTATGGATCTGAATTCTTTAGCTAAGCAAAATGTTACTTGTTTAAATTCTTTTCATAAAGAGTCATGGCTTCGGCACAGAAGATTAAGACACTGAAACATCTATTCACTTAGAAAATTGACTAGGACGAAATTAGTTAGAGACGTACCTAAACTTGAATTCCCAAATAACAATGTTTGTAATCGATGTCAATAGGGAAAGCCACATAAAGATTCTTTTAAATCAAAGAAATAAGTGTCAACTTCTCAACCTCTTGAGTTTTTTCACATGGACTTTTTTGGACCTTCCAAAGGTTCTAGTCCAAATGGGAAGCACTGTGTTTATTTCCTGGTAGATTACTTTTCTAGATTTACATGGGTATACTTCTTAGCTCCCAAAATTGAAGCTTATTATTAATTTATCAAATACTCCAAATCTGTAGAAAACATTAGTTGACTTAAGATAAAACTCTAAGAAGTTATCATGGACGTGAGTTTGAAAATCATGAGTTTGAATCTTATTGCTCACACAATGGATATAGTCACAACTTTTCTGCTCCTAGGAAACCTCCGCAAAATGGTGTAGTATAAAGAATAAAAAGAACCCTTTAAGAAATAGCTAGAACCATGCTTAACAAGTTTGACCTGCCTATTTATTTTTGGGCTGAAGTTGTGAATACAGCTGGCTATATTATTAATAGGGTCTTAATTAGACCAGTTATTAAGAAGACCCCATATGAGTTATGTAATAATAGAAAACCTAACCTTAGTTACTTTAGAGTCTTTGGCTAAAATTTTTTTATTCTTAATACAAAGGATAATCTTGAAAAATTTGCTTCTAAAAGTGATGAAGGAATTTTTCTTGGTTATTATTTAACTAGAAAAGCCTATAGAGTCTTTAATAAAACAACCAAATGTGTGGAAGAATATGTTCACATCAAGTTTAATCAAACTGATCCACATGAGACTAAAGCCTCTATTGAAAATCTTGAAGAATATTTTAGTGTTCTGGACCTTAATGATAAATCTAAAGAATCTGTTGTAAAAACATCCAATTCTGGAAATATTCCAGAATCTTCTTCTATAGAACCCGAACTTAGAGATGAACCAGAAATTTCTAGTCCTACCTTTACTAGATCAACCAGGATTCTAAAGAATCTTCTTTTAGATGTTTTTGTTGGTAATCTCAATAGAGGGACACAAACTAGAGCTTCTCTAAGAAACCAGGTTGAACATCAAGCCTTTCTTTCACATATAGAACCTTAAAATGTCAATGATGCAGTCAATGATGAATTTTGGGTAATGTATATACCAGAAGAGTTAAATCAATTTGAAAGAAACAAAGTCTGAAAAATAGTTGAAAGACCTAAGAACACATTGACATTAGGCACTAAATGGGTTTTTAGAAAAAAACTTTATGAGTCAGGAAACATAGTTAGAATGAAATCTAGGCTATTTGAACAAGGATATAGTCAAGAGGAAGGCATATACTATGGAGAAACCTTTGCACCTGTTGCCAGATTAGAAGCTATTAAAATTCTACTTGCCTATGCTTCTCATCTAAAATTCAAGTTATATCAAATGGATGTCAAAAGTACCTTTATAAATGGATTAATAATTGAAGATATTTTTGTTGAACAACCACCTAGATTTACTAATCCACATTTTCCAAATCATGTTTTTAAACATTATAAAGCTTTATATGGTTTAAAACAATCTCCAAGAGCTTGGTATGATAGACTTAGTAATTTTCTTATTTCCAAAAGTTTTACTAAAGGTATTGTTGATGCAAGTATTTTTATCAAATAAATTTCTAAATATGTTTTAGTAGACCAAATATATGTCGATGATATTATTTTTGGATCTTTTAAACACTCCTTATGAACTGATTTTTCAAAGAGTATGCAAAATTAATTTGAAATGAGTTTAATGGGAGAACTCAAATATTTTCATGGATATCTAGTTTTTCAAAATGAAAATGGTATTATTTTAAATCAAAGTAAATATACAAAGGATATTTTAAAATTTTTTGGTCGGGATAGTATTAAGGAAAGTGAAACTCCTATGAGTACAGTCTGTAAATTTGATGTAGATGAATCTGGGAAACCAGAGGATCAAACCAATTACAGATGTATGATTGGAAGCTTACTTTACCTTACTGCTAGTCGACTAGATATTATGTTTAATGTGTTTATGTGTGCCATATTTCACGCTAATCCAAAAGAATATCATTTTCTTGCTGTTAAAAAAAATTTAAGTATCTTAAACACACTGTAAACTTAGGTTTGTTTTACCCAAAAGGACAATCCTTTGAGTTAATGAGTTATTCAGATGATGACTTTGCTGGTTTCTAGTTAGATAGAAAAAGAACATCATGAACATGTCATTTGTTGGGAAAATCCTTAGTATCTTGGTGTAGTAAGAAGCAGAATTCTGAAGCTTTTTCCACTGCCGAAGCAGAGTACATAGCTGCTGGTAGTTGCTATGTACAAATTATGTGGATGAAACACACTCTTTTGGACTATGTATATGACTTTAAGCATGTCTCAATTAATTGTGACAACACTAGTGCAATAAAAATATCGAATAACCCTGTATCTCACTCTAGGACCAAACACATTGATGTAAGGCACCATTTCTAGAGATACCATTACCAAAAGGGTGATATTATTGTTGAGTTTATAGGTACTGAACAACAATTAACTGACATTTTCACCAAACCTTTAAGTTCAGATAGGTTAATTTACATTAGACATGAGTTTGGAATGATTAACTTTGATCGGTAGCTACATCACCGATAAATCCTCACTGATGTAAATCCTCACCGATAAATCCTCATCGATGTAAATCCTCACCAATGTAAATCCTCAACACTGTATATCCTCACCGATGTAAATACTCACCGATGTATTTCCTCACCGATAAATCCTCACTGATGTAAATGCCCACTGATGTAAATTCTCACTGATAAGCCCTACCGATGAGTGTGTTGTTTTAAACTTCTATATGCCGCTAGAATCTGAACCTTTTTTACTTTATCTTATTTTGTTTATTTATTTTATGATTCCTAAATGAAAAAAACAAAGTCTAATCTATTTCTCAGTCCACCGAGCCTCAAACCCTTTACCCTAAAACCTTAACACCCAAATCTTTTGAGAACCCTAAATACCTCGAATCCGACATGGAAAAAACCAAACTATCTTCTGTTAGAGATGTTTCCGATGAGCCTAAGTGAAAGAAGCAGAAGTCTGTGCTAGAATAATGTGGCAGTGCTAGTAGAACAAGATTAGGAATATGACCAGTAAATCCTTATTTGTAGAATAGAGTTATTGTGATCGAAAAAGGGTTGTGCATGGAATGGTTGCTGGCATGTAAATCGTTATTGCTCGAAGTCCTGAAAGAAAAAAATGGGTAGATTGTTTTTCGAACAACAATGGTCCCTAATATCCAAAGTTAGTGAAATGGTTTTATGACTATGTAAGTTTTGAGAAATCTGAAGATGAGAACCGGGGAACTTCATTTGTGAGTGGGAAGGAGTTGTCCTTTTCATCGACTGAGTGGGATGAATGTCTGAAAGTTCCACACGAATGTGTATCTGGATATGTCTCGAGAGCTATACCACCTACAAGTGATATTTTAGACTATGAGACTGCTTTATAAGAGCTTACTGGTGATGGAAATAAAAGACAAGTATTAGCTGCTGAAATAGATGGAGAGAACAGATTGTTGTTCAAGTTTGTTCAGCATGTCTTAATACCAAAGAGAGGAGACTTTGGAAACATAAGATATGAGGATATCTATATCCTACATCTTTTGAGACATGGATTCAAGGTGAATCTATGCAGATTGCTGATGAATCAAATGGAGGATATGATTAGACCCAAGTAAAAAACTAATGCCTTGTTATTTTCCAAGTTGATCTAAGTAATGATCAAAGTGAAAGGAATAGCTGAGTCTCAAGATGAGACAATGGTAGTAAGGAACAATTTCGGTGCCACCAATACTATTTGCAAATACATGAAAATAAATTGGAACCCATGGAGAGCAGAATGGGTCACAGATGACAAGAAGGTGTATGATATGTTCAATCTTGTGGATCATCCTTCAAGACCAAAGGATGTGAGGGATCCGGGTTTGGGATCTGATGAAGAGGAGCCAGAATACAGTGATGATTCAGAAGAGGAAGAGTCCCGTTCTGATGAAGTAGGAGACCTTGAATTAACACCTAGCCCACCTCCTAAAAATCTAGATCAACATAAATCAGATAAGGAAGAAGCTACATTAGAGGATGTTGAAGTGGCTGCTGTAGAGAATGAATAAGATGTTCATGAAAGTGAATAATCTCTGTCAGCTGATTTGAGCCTTAGTCTAGTGATTGGACAATCTTTAGTGCCTGATAAGGATGCAAATGAAGTTGACATGCCCTTGCCTATTTTGGAAGACCCTCCAGCTATTGCAGAGAAATAATTGATAGTAGAAGATTCTCCTAAATAAGGAAGACCTATTGTGAATGCTGTTGTTTTACATGAGGATACACCAGTTGAGGGGGAGCATCAAACCAAGTTTGGAAGTGTTACAGTAGATGTTGATATTGAGGGCTGGCCAAAAGACCCATGTTTTGTAGTCTGTGGTTTAGATTATCCTAATTCTAAGAATGAAGCATCTATAAATAGACCAAAAATCATTTATGATGTTGAGACTGAGTTTTTCCTTGAAGATGTGGTCAGAATGCGTGACCTGGATACATTGAAAAAAAAGCTTAAAGACAGTTTTATGGGAGAGGTAAAGAAGATGGAAGTTTCTCTAGTATAATCAATTCAGTCGATCATGACTGACTCAGTGTTCAGTTTAGCATCTGAAAGAGTACCTATTGCAGTTTCTCATACTGATATGATCACCAGGGCTGACCTTGAATCATTAAAGGATGAGCTGAAAGAATTTTTAGTTCCTTAGTTGCTGAGATGAAGCACAGTTTTGCTGATGAGATGAGTATGTTGGAAAGATCTTTTGAACCCTCTCTCGGTTGTAATTTTTCATTATTTATGGCAGAAATAGTGGAAGATGTTAAAGACTTCCAAACGCAAATATCTAGACTGGAAGCAGATCTTGAAGCTTTAAAGAATTTCGTTATCTCTTTTAAATCTTACATGAGTTCAAAATCTCAAGCAGACAAGGACTTAGCCTATGTCAAGAGTGTTATAAGTCAGATGGTTTCAGTGTTTGAAGGTTTTTAAACTACCAGGAAAGATCATGTTAAACCCTAGGATTCCCAAGTTCAAAATCTTATCAGTGGGTTGACCGAGAACTTCAAGTAAATAACAACCTTCTATATTGGTTCTGTTGCATCTAATCCTTCAGTAGATTTGAATCAAATTTGAGCTGTGATGAAGGAGGAGCTTGGATCAGCTTCAACCAATGGCTCTTTGGACTCATCTGAACTGAGAAAAGTTGTGATTTCTACTAGATATTCATCTCGAGAAATAATGAAGATAGTCCAAGACTATATGAGAGAAGCTTATGCTTATCAGAAATAAGTGAAAGATAAAGTGGACTCCTTTTTCCAAAAGATTTACCAAAAGAACCAAATGATCAGCCAATTTAGGCTTCTAATAGAGAATATGAAGCTGCCTCCTGTCAATCAAGCCTTCAGAGAACAAGTTAGCGAGCTAAGGGAATTGACTCCAACATTGGACAAATTTATGGAGAATAAGGAAGACTTCATATCTTCTATGGAGAGAGGAGGATGAATAATTATGGATTTCATAAATATTTTTGATGCATTTTCTGTATGTTGATGCTAGGAAAAAGATTATACCTCCAGCCTTACCTTCCTCTTCCTCTACTGGTTCTCCTATTTAGTTGACTCATGCTCAAGCAATTCGAAGCCTCACACTTCTGAGCACTCAAACAACTCCTCAGTACAGGCCAGGCACAGTGTCAGTGGCTCGGCCTTCTATGATCATCTCTGGGGTTCCTAATCCTTCACTTGCATCCACCCCACCTGAATCCTCTTCTGATCCCAAGAGAAAATCTAACATTGAGGATGTGGATTGAACAAGTGCCTAGACTGTTTGATATGAATACATTGTATTTTGTTTTATTTCTTTGTACCTTATTTTCCACATATAATAAAAATTGCTTTTTATCTCATTTCTCATTTTGTTCCCCTTCTCTTTCTTGTTTCCAACCTTTTGATTATCACAAAGGGGGAGAAATATTCTACAAAGATTCTATAAAGGCGGAAAATTAATTTTGGGGAGAAAGTATCAAAGGGGGAGAAATTTTATCTATGGAAAAACTATCATGCTTTTCCCTTTAATATTGTTACACTTAATTCTATGATACTATTACATTTAATTCTATCTATAGTAAATTATATTCTATAACATACTATTTTCTCTGAGAAAATTTAATTCAATGCTACATCATATGATATAATTATTCACTATTTTTAAAATGATAATATCATAAGTTGTGATTATCAAAAGGGGGAGATTATGGACCTCACCTATTTTGATAATCCCAATTATGCTTTCACGTATTTTGATAATCCCAATTAATGTTTATCTATATTCAAATTCTCTCAATATATGATATTCTGTTATCAAGATGATCATAATGTTAAAATAATCCTCGAGATACGTTAATCAATGGTTATCTATGTTTATATAAGTTATAAATTAATTCTAACTCAATTGGATGTGTTTGGAATAAAATAGATATGTTTTTCACTGATCTGTGTATAGCTACTGATAAAGAGCTACCGGTACTCAGTCTACCGATAGACTTAGTCTACTGATAAATAGAGTAACCAATAAGCTAAGGCTACCGATATGTATAGATCTGCCGACAAAAACCGAGCTACCGATAGAACAGGTCTACCGGTATGCTAAGTCTTCTAGTATACACTTGATCGCTGATATATACAGAGCTACCGATATGAAGAAGTCTACCGATAGAACCAGTTCACAGACAGTCACCGATAGAAGTCTGCTGATAGAAGTCAATGATACATCGAGCTACCAATAGCCCAATAGCTACTGATGGATTAAGAGCTACCGATAACAAGAGCTACCGATAGAATGAAGTCACCAATATATAAATCTACTAAGATATATTCAAAGAGCTACCGATGGAAGGCCCTATTACACAAAGACCACCATACACATCTACCAACATGTTACTAATGATTGACCAACCAGTCAAACTATATTCTCTCAATAATATTTATTTATTAAGCTAACAGTTACATTTGATGTTTTTAATGCAGTTAATGTTATTTAATGAATTCTGTTCCCATGTCAGGGAACCATTCCTAGTACCCATGAAAAAGGTGATCATTCCATTTTTCCAGAGTTAAAATCTATAAAATTGAAGATAAAGACCTAGCTGAAGGTGGTGTCGATGTAATGAAACAAAGAGAACCAAGGAACTAAGAAGGCACATGAAGGTGAAAAAGAAAAAGGCTCAATAGCATTAAAACGTGGTGCATTCACACAAGGCTACATCCATACACCAATAATCCTAGATATACTTGAAGCCACTCTTCTGAAGGAAACCACAAGATGCATCTTGAGTGGAGAAATAAAACAAACACGTCATGCACTCAAGGTGATAAGTTGTACCTGGAACAAAGATGAAAACGACACTCTGTTTTCTGTACAGAAATCAGAGAAGGACTCAGAATCTTGTCTAACCAACCAAACGAGTCCCGAGCGGCACTCTCAATCACTAAAGCACTTCTAAACTAATTCTCACTTACTTTAGGGATTCTTTCATTTATTTTTCGACCAGTGTGTGTACCCTTTTTATTTTACACACACACACAATCTCCAGAGCTAAACAGGAGGATTCGTAAATCCTCACTCAAAATCTATAACTCTTTGTTTCCCACTGTGGATAGTGGTAGAGGTTGACTAATACCTGGATAGCTGTGAGGGGATGTTTGTTTTCCCACGTAGAACTGTGGTAGAGGTCTTTGTACCTGGACAATGTGTTCACTATTGTTTACCCCGATCTAGTGTGTGGATCAATTTATATAAATTGTTTTAGAGGACTAAATCTAGTCTTGAGACTAAACCTCTTAGTTAAATGTGTTGTGCATTTTAGTTTATGTCGTAAGTACTATGTATATTTTTCATATTCCACTGATATTACTTTGAAATAAAAAATTATTTTAAAGCTACTTTGATAGTTAAATTAGCATGTTTTTATACTTATTGTAAATCAGTGAGTTAGATACAAAAGTTAATTTAATCTTCAGATTAAGTTTAACTGAGAACTATTCAATCTTTGAGAAACTGATTGAACATTTACACTCTGTATAGATTCACTACAGTTTAAAATTGATTTTAAATTGGGGGATTTTAAGAGAAATATTTTTAACAGAAATTTTAATTGGAACTCAATTCACCCCCCCTCTTGAGTATCCACTCCGACTAACACTTACATTAATTTAATCAATTAAAAAATGAAAACATTAACCATGTATAAATACTTGATACCATCTTAATGAATTTATATAATTAATTTTTCAAAACCATTATATATGAAAAATTATAAAAGGTTATATAATGAATAAATAATATATAAATTTCATGACTAAAATTGTAAATAAGATGAAACCATGACAAATGTTCAATGAAAAAAACCAATAAACATAAACATGCATGGAAAACAGACAATTTTTCACCTGAATGGCCATTCCAATGAATAAATTGACAATTAAAGGGTAATTAAAAATTATAAATAACTGATAAATTTAATGTTATATATGATTATGGTCATATAATGTATGAATAATAAATCTAAATTTATTATAAATTATATTTTTATACACACAGATAAATATAAACCATTAAGTATGATTTTATGTTACAATCTCATCTTCTTTTTAGATTGTTGATGCTAAATTTAAATTGGGTAAAAATATTTGGATATTATCCATTAAACACAATTTATTTTTGTATATTCTAGTAATTTATAATGTTTTTATGTATTAGTACCACTTTCCTCTCTTTGGTACTAAAAATGACTGTGAAATTATTTTCAATGAAATGTCTACCATATTTCCTCTTTGGTCATCGATTTTTTTTTCCATTTCGAAGCTCTAAAAAATTATTTTTTAAACATTATTACCTATACATGAAATTTTTACAAAAGATCATTGTCACAAACATTGAATTTCTATTAAAGGGTTTAAAAATGATTATTTTTAACGAATATTTTTTACTATAAAAGTCATTTTCCATTTTTTATTATGATGTAAAAATAATTTTTTCATTTAATTTTTAAAAAATGATTATAATTTCAAACCATAATTCATGTTATTCATAATTAATATTCATTTAAAATCTTTTGTGTTAATTGTTATGATAAAATATTTTCTTAATATTTTTTGAACATTTAGTTGAAATTTTATCTAAATAAATGAATATTTTATCATGATTTAAAATAAAGGATTGAATAATATAATAATGGTATTTTAATAAATGACAATGTTGTTTAAGTAATGATAAAATTCTATTGGAATTTGATCATATGATACCATCCACATTATTTTTATTTAAGGATTTTGATTATGATGATTTAATTATGATTATATGATACTCATTTATTTCACATGTGTAGATTTTTTTGTAATAAAACATTTATATAACCCATTTATTTTACATGAGTTTGGAAATATTGAAGTGATGAATTTATTATAAAACTCACATCCATTCAATGTCTTAAGATATGATGATTATTTTATAATCATGCGGAACACATATGTATGATTTAAAATAAGATATGGGTGGGCCTTAAATTATATATCCCTTAAATTCATTGGGTAAAGATGGATATCTCATGAGATAATAAGGACAGTAATAAAGAGTGAACTCAATTCAGTAATAGACTATATCCACTATGATGGTATTAGGAGTAAATAACAACTAAATAAATGATAGATTGGGAATTAATCTCAATCAAATATGATGTAATTATATGTTCTAATTGACTAAGGAAATGATTTTCTTTACTTATTTTTATTTCAAAATCATATTTATGATGCTGATAATATGTCATCTTGGCGCATGATTTATTATTTATGATCATACACATTTATGAATTATTTACTTTGTTATGAAAAATAATTATGCTGTGTTTTTGGATTAATGGTACTTATGTGATAGGGTATTATAATTGTAACTCATTACCATGTTATCATACCTTTATGAAATTCTTATGATCACTTATGATCATTGATTTATCTCTCATATGCATACCCATTCTATGAATCTAATCTCACCATTTTTAATATTTTCTTTCTCCAGGTTATGGTGGAAGGTTTAAATTATTTTATGTCTATGTATTGTACTATTTGAGAAGATATTTTTAAGATATGTTTAATATCCTTCTTGAAATAATACGATTTATATATTTTATCTGAAAATAATTTATTCCTTCGTAGTTGTGTGGTGTGTTTTGTTATCAGTTTTATTGAATAGTTGTCATGACCCGTCCTCGAGGCTCGTGTCGTGACTACCCCAAGCCCGCCTTCCATAGTCCAGGGGCTGGCGACTAGCACCAAGGCGTAAATCCCAGGAAAAGGGAATGCATTGCCTTTGTAAAGTAAACAACAAACACCACAGAGCAAGCAAGAAGAAGTAAACACTAAGCAAAAACTTGTACAGCAGTAAGTTCGAAAAAGTAAAGGGGGGCCGGAAATACAAGCCCAACTGTAAAGTACAACTGAAAGGGGAAAAACAGCAACTGAAAGAAAAAGCCACAGTGTCGAGCCATCCACTGGGGAAATCCCACCTGAAGGGTGGGTATAGATAGCCTCCACAGCTCCTCTGGTCCAGTCATCCGCTCCGAGTACATCTCGTCCAGTGGTCCACCTCCAGGTACCATCCTGCTCTGCAAGCCTCATCCACGATCAGCATTGTCCGTCGTCTGCAACCAACACAACGTAGTGTGGGCATAGCCCGTGTAGGGGTGAGTATAAGCTACTCAGTAGGGACCCCGAGACCCCCGAAGGTCTCCCAGAATCCACAAAGGATAATCCACAAAAGAAAGATACAATCACGAAGTAACATCCGACACTACTTAGGTATATGCCCATACATATACCTAAGTCATCAATTCTTGTTCGACTCCAACATCCGAGCCCAAGTACAACCCAGTCAACACAGGAAAGAAAAACGTTAATCCACACAGGATAGCACAACACAATCCATAAAGGAATGAAAAATAGGGTTTCAGCTCACACAGGTATACTTCTTCGTAAGGAGAAAGAGATGATCAGATGTAGCCACTGATTCATCTAAGCCATCAGACCCACAAGGATCGATCATGAAGTTGAAACCACAGCTATTGGAAAACTCCTTCTATAACAAGTACAGAGGGTATGCCGCTACAACCAAGCACTTATCTCTAACCTTGGACTGCTGTAGTACTACGCCTAATGAGTACTGTGGGCCTGCTGCTACAACCAAGCGCTTCCCACCCTGGGTCTGCCACTACAACCAAGCGCTCCGCTTCAAGGTCTCCAAGGGTACTCTTTCTGTTGAGTACCATGGGTCTGCCGCTACAACCAAGCGCTCCCCTGCCAAGGGTCTGCTACTACAACCAAGCACTCCCCCGTGCGGCTACAACCAAGCACTCCTCCATCGTGGGTCTGCCGCTACAACCAAGCACTCCCCCGTGCTGCTACAACCAAGCGCTCCTCCGTCGTGGGTCTACCGCTACAACCAAGCGCTCCCCATCATAGCCTCCAGAGGTACTCCTTATATTGACTACCGCGGATCTGCCGCTATAACCAAGCGCTCCTCCACCGTGGGTCTGCTGCTACAACCAAGCGCTTCCCACTGGGAAATCCGTTAACACACCGATTCGTTCGATCAGTAGTCGTCAAGTCTCATCCGACCCTAGGGTTTCCGCACACAGCATGCTCGTTCCGAGAGGGTCCACTCCATGAGACAAGAGGTCGATGCATCAATTGACATGTATTCTGGAGTTTATGTATCCCAAAAAGTACAGTAGTGATCATTACCGAACCCACGGAGGATTCCCGTATTGCCTTCATTGTCGTCGGAGACGCAGCCAGCTCTAGGGTTCCCGCACACATCAAGCTCGCTCGGGAGGGTCCTCTCCATGAGCCGAGGGGCTTATACATCATCTGACACATAGTCCAGAGTTGATGTATCCAAAAGTTCTGCATCGACAATAGGAACTCAACGTCGCAGACAACACGTCAATCGGACGCCCGATCTGAGAGTTATTGGCTTTTTCGTCCCAGGGGCCCGATTGGTTTTGAAGGCAAAAACAACCCGACCATGCTCCACCTGCATCCAAACCCTGGGCGGAGTAAGCTAAAATATCTGTCTCACTTCTAGGAATTCAACAAAGTTGACGACACGTCAATCGGATGTCCAAAGCTCAAGATATGAGTGTTTCCGCTCCGAGGGCCCGATTGGTTTCGTGTACGAACCAACCTGGCCAAACCCAAAGTATTCCAAAACCTTGAGTGAAATATACCGAAACGACCGTCTCGATCCAAGGATCATATTTCCACTGACGGTGCATCTTTCGGAGGCATGTATCTCATTGTATGAGTAAAAGACCGATAAGGTCCGGAAACGGGGGGTCTAGGCCCGGACGGACCCGGCCCGACCCCCCCCCCCCCCCGGGGTCGACCCGACCAGGGTCCGAGTCCGACCCGGCCCGGCCCGGCCTGGGCACGACCCGGCCGAACTGGCGGGTTGGCTCGGCTCGGCCGAGCGGCCGAGCGAAGGAGGCCGCGGGGTGTGCTGCCCCTGCGGGAAGAGGAGTTGCGGCCCGCGTGGTGCCGCGCTCGGCCAGCGGACATGGCAGAGCCGCATCCCATGTCTCGTCGGACCCGCATGGTCGTGGGTCTGGTTGGCCATCGCCACCGCGGCGGTTTCATCCGGCGGCGAGCCGGGGCGCCGCCGCCTCTGGCCGCCGGCGCCGCCTGTGGATTCCGCGGGGCACCGGAGTTGCTCCGGTGGTCCGATTCTATTTCTGTCTGCGCTGTAGCTCCTCCCGGGTCCCATTCTTCACTGTGGAATCAACAAATCATCTCTGTGGCACTTTTTGTCATCGTCCACCGTTCTGCACACCAAGAACAAGGGGCGGTGGGTTCGGACATATTCGTTCGCCCGCACCCACCGTCTTAGCGGTTTGAAACAACACCATAAAATCCCAGTAATTGATGAATCCTGACCCGCAATAATAATCCGCGGACCAACTTGTTAATTTGGTTGGTCTGCGTTCTTGCCTTGGAGGAAAAAAAACATAGGTATTAACATTTTCAAAACGACCCCTACCTCGTCGTAGTCATCGGACGAGTTCTTCGCGGAATCGACCATCACGGAAGAGGATGATCGTCGCGTCGTGGAAGAGCGTCGCGTTGTCACGGCACTCGGCGTCGCGTCGTCGCGGAAGGGCGTCGCGTCGTCGACCTCCGAGGTTTAAAGAAAACACATGGATTTAATTATAACAATTAAATCCATGTTGAGGATAAAAACAACAAAGGAATTTAAAAGATTTTAAATCTCCTACCTCAAGCAGTTGGTGATCGAAGATTGTTGCGGGGAAGAAAATCGCGGAAGAAGCGTCAGCGTCACGTCGATCTCCGGGGGTCGTGCGTTCTTCGTCGCCCTTCTTCAGAGGCCAGCGTTCTTCACGTTCTTCACGTTTTTCGCGTTCTTCGCGTTCTTCGCGAAGGAGGATGAAGGACTTAAGTTTTCTGTCAAATCCTCTCAACGAACAATCCCCAAGAAGACAAGCGTTGGTCTTATTTTATTAACATGCCAACTGTTTGAAAATAGGTTAAGAAACGAACAAATTATATCATAGAATTAATTTCAATGAATAAACCGCCCAATAAATAGGAGTGTTCAAGAGTTTAAGAAACGCCCCAGTTGACTTTCATTTAATAGGGGGGTTGTGGGTGCGTTACTTAGCGGAAAGGAAACGGTGGGGCTCGTGCGGGCCCCACCCCACAAATATCCTACCAAGAGGGTAGGATATTTTGAATTGCACCCTATCCGCTTCAACACAGCTTAAGCAGATTTAAGTGGCTTTTTAAGTGGCTTTAAGTGAAATAGAAATAAAGTTGTCGCACACTTTATTTTATTTCTTAACTTAACCCCAAAAATTTAAAATCCACACCCGAGCAAACACAACTCCGGAAGAGGCGTTTCTAGGAAAATACTGGCACTACGATTCCATCGGTGCCCTCAGAATTTGATTCAGAGCACCGGTTCAAAAGTTAGAAAAACCCCGCTCGTTCGTTCACTGAATGTACCCGAGCCATACTTCGGAAAATGATTCCGGGCACACCGGGCCTCGGAATCAGGTGCCGTCAGAAACTGTGTTCTTGTAAAATTCGAAAAAAAATTAAGAAAAAAAATTTCCTTGAAAATTACGGGTCTTTACATCACTCCCACCACAGGGATTTACGTCCCCGTAAAGATACATCATAAACTAGGGAAACAAATGCAGGTACTGAGCACGCATCTGAGCCTCCCGCTCCCAAGTGCTCTCCTGGAGGTTCCCGTTCTACCATCTGATGCACACAAGAGGAATTGACCGTCCACGTAGGACCCGCTCCCGTCGATCCTCGATCTCCACTGGGACCTCCGTAAAAGTCGCCCCATCATTAATGCCCACCTCCCCATGGTCAAAGAACTACAAAGGGGGTCAAGTTCGCACTCCCCAGTTGAGATACATGGAAGTTGTCGTGCACCTGGTGCAACTGAGGTGGGTGGGTCAAGCGGTGAACTGCCTCGCCAACCCTGTCGAGGACCTAGAAAGGTCTGTTGAACCTCGGAGATAACTGGTCGCCTCGGCCACATCTCCATAACTCACGTCTAGGTGAGACCCATAGGGAAACGTGGTCACTAACCTCGAACTCTAGTGGTCTCCGCCTCCGGTCAGCACAAGACTTTTTCCGGCTCTGAGCTGTCCTCATCCGCACTTGGATGACTTGGACCTTTATGGTCCTACAAGAGCTGCTGAGATTTCTTCTTTGTTGACAAGAGAAATATAGTCCCATCCCCTAGATGAACCGCGTTCTTCACCTAATATAGTCAATCCCGTCATGGATGATACAAACTCATACAAAGGATGACGTCGTAAGGCCTCGACGCTACTACCAAGAGTTCCAACCATTACTCTCGCCTCCAAGTGTTGAGTCACACTATCAGCATCAGTGTGTGGTCACTGGGTCTCCTCTAGTAGGTATCTCAAAGTGAGGGTCAAGTCAACGGTCTTTAAACCAGACCCTCTTAGTAACAACAAAAAGAGAGGACATAAAGGTATACGCCAAAATAAAGGTGTATTTTATATTACTGCAGCTCAAAGTACAAAGACACAAATCAACAACAAAAAAACATCAACAGAGCTGGATGTAACATGAACAAAAGCTTCCAGGTCTGGAGCTAGTCCCGCTCATGTCCACCTGCTCCTGGAGCTCCATGATCGTAGGCCTCAGCTGCCTACAGCTGAGCTCTCCCACGTCCACCTGTTCCCTACGGTTGGGGTGGACCTCCTGGTGGTGGTGGTGGCAACACCTCGAAGCGTCGTCCACCTCCACCTGTTGGGCCAGCTCCCCTGCCACGGTCTCCTGCTTCATGCGGTCCGCCTCGATCGAACCTCTGCCTCTGCCTGGGAGGTCCTTCATTCATCTGCCGGTCATCTGTATGGCAGGTTGGATAGTCATGAGCTATGTGACCAACCCCGCTGCAGGAGTAACACTGCCCTCACATGGTAAGTCGTTCTCCACCCCGGGAGCCTCGCACAAATGATCTTGTGTCATGCGGTCGACCGGCTGTAGGTCTAGTACTCTTGGAACTCTACGTCATCTGTCTACTGCCTGCTGTATAAGACTCTGCCGCATGCCAGCTAGTGGTGGGTCCTGCTGCAGGAGACTGCTCAGCAAGGAAACTCTCCACTAAGAGGGCTCTCTCAATCACCCCTGTCTGTTTCGGAATGCTATGAGAAACAACTGATGATCTGATCTCTCGCCTGAGCCCCTTCTCAAAGGTTCGGGCCCTGAAGAACAGGTCCCACACCATTTCGGTCGAGTAGCGCGAGAGATCGATAAACCTCGCCGCGTACTGGGCTACCGTCAAGCTTCCCTACCGCAGCTGTAGTAGCTCCTGGATGCGCACCACTCGGAGGTTGGCTGGGACGAACTCTGAGCAAAAAAGGCTCTCATAGTCCGTCCAAAGGAGTGATGCCTCGTCGTGCACCTGGAGCATCAAGCTCCACCATATGCCTGCTGCCGCATGCAGGAGGCTCGCTGCAAGGACCACCATAAGGTCTGCTGGTGTCCTCACTAATAGGAAAACTCGCACAACTGCCTCCAGCCAGTCCTCGGATGTCTGGGGGTCCGTCTCCCAGCAGAACCTAGGCGGTCGCTGGTGCTAGAACTCATGCAGTGCACTAAGGCGACGTGAATCGTCATCAGCTAGGGCTGGAAGCATCGGTGGCTCGGCGGATAGAGGTATCGCCGGTGCCTCAGCTGTTAAAGGGCCCTGCACCTAAGCCTCGTCTCTTGGTGGGCTCTCGCCACGCACAACGCTCGGAACCCTAGCTGGCTGCCGTCGTGGGACCATCCTGAAAAGAGACTAATGCGCCACAGTCACAACAGTATACCTGATGAGCTGACACAATGTAATCACAAAGAAAACGTGAAACACACACACAATCAATGTTTTCGTGCATTAAGTCGGAAATCAGAAGTTAGGGTCCTGGTGTACGGATACATCGTCCGCCGCACCAACACTGGACTCCCTGGACTGATATCCACACCCAATACGCTTAATACTATTGCATCACATAGAAAAAGATCAGAGTCTGCGGTAGAACAAAACTCCTTTGATACCAATTTTTCACGACCCGTCCTCAGGGCATGTGCCGTGACTACCCCATGCCCGCCTTCCATAGGCCAGGGGCTAGAGACTAGCACCAAGGCGTAAATCCCAGAAAAAGGGAAGGCATTGCCTTTGTAAAGTAAACAACAAACACCACAGATCAAGCAAGCTGAAGTAAACACTAAGTAAAAACTGGTACAACAGTAAGTGCGGAAAAGTAAAGGGGGGCCGGAAATACAAGCCCAACTGTAAAGTACAACTGAAAGGGGAAAAACAACAACTGAAAGAAAAATCCGCAGCGTCGAGCCATCCACTGGGAAACTCCCACCTGAAGGGTTGGTACAGATAGCCTCCACAGCTCCTCGGGTCCAGCAGTCTGCTCCGAGTACGTCTCTCCCAGTGGTCCACCTCCAGGTATCGTCCTACTCCGCAAGCCTCGACCACGATCTGCGATGTCCATCGTCTACAACCAACACAACGTAGTGCGGGCATAGCCCGTGAAGGGGTGGGTATAAGCTACTCATTAGGGACCCCAAGACCCCTGAAGGTCTCCCAGAATCCACATAGGATAATCCAAAAAGGAAAGATACAATCACGAAGTAACATCCGACACTGCTTAGGTATATTCCCATACATATACCTAAGTCATCAATTCTTGTTCGGCTCCAACATCCGAGCCCAAGTACAACCCAGTCCACACAGGAAAGAAAAAGGTAAATCCATAGAGGATAGCACAACACAATCAACAAAGGAAAGAAAAACAGGGTTTCATCTCATACTGGTATACTTCTTCGTAAGGCGAAAGAGATGATCAGATGTAGCCACTGATTCATCTAAGCCGTCAGACCCACAAGGATCGATCATGAAGTTGAAACCACAGCTATTGGAAAACTCCTTCTATAACAAGTACAGAGGGTATGCCGCTACAACCAAGCGCTTCTCTCTAACCTTGGACTACTGTAGTGCTCCACCTAACGAGTATTGTGGGCCTGTTGCTACAACCAATCGCTTCCCACCCTTGGTCTGCCGCTGCAACCAAGCGCTCCCCTTCAAGGTCTCTAAAGGTACTCCTTCTGTTGAGTACCATGGGTCTGCCGCTAAAACTAAGCGCTCTACTGTCGTGGGTCTGCTGCTACAACCAAGTGCTCCCCCGTGCTGCTACAACCAAGCGCTCCTCCGTCGTGGGTCTGCCGCTACAACCAAGCACTCCACTGTACTGCTACAAAAAAGCACTTGTCCGTCGTGGGTCTGCCGCTACAACCAAGCACTCCTTCACCGTGGGTCTGCTGATACAACCAAGCACTTCCCACTAGGCTATCCGTTAACACACCGAGTCGTTCGATCAGCAGTCGTCAAGTCTCAATGGACCCTAGGGTTTCCGCACACAGTATGCTCGTTCCGGGAGGGTCCACTCCACGATCCAAGAGGTCGATGCATCAACTGACATGTATTCTGGAGATTATTTATCCCAAAAATTATAGTAGTGATCACTATCGAACCCACAGAGGATTCCCGTATTTCCTTCATTGTCGATGCAGACGCAGCCAGCTCTAGGGTTCCCGCACACAGCAAGCTCGGTCGGGCGGGTTCGCTCCACGAGCCGAGGGGCTGATACATCAACTGACATATAGTCCAGAGATGATGTATCCAAACGTTCGGCATCGACAACAGGAACTCAACGTCGCGGATGGCGTTTCAATTGGACGCCCGGTCTGAGAGTTATTGGCTTTTTCGTCCTAAGGGCCCGGTAGGTTTTTAAGGAAAAACCAACCCGACCGTGCTCCACCTGCATCCAAAACATGGGCGGAGAAAGCCAAAATATCCCTCTCACTTCAAGGAATTAAACAAAGTCGATGGCACATCAATCGGACGTCCGAAGCACAAGATATGAGCGTTTCCGCTCCGAGGGCCCATTTGGTTTCGTGTATGAACCAACCCGGCCAAACACAAAGTATTCCGAAACCTTGAGTGCAATATACCGAAACGACCGTCTCGATCCAAGGATCACATCTCCGCTGACGGCGCATCGTTCGGAGGACAGTCGCTCATGTTATGAGCAAAAGACCGAAAAGGTCCAGAAAAGGGAGGTCTGGGCCCGGACCGACCCTGCCCGACCCGACCCAGCCCGACCCGGACCGGACCGGCCGAACCGGCGGGTCAGCTCGGCTCGGCCGCGCGGCCGAGCGAAGGAGGTCGCGGGGTGTGCTGCCCCCACGGGAAGAGGAGCCACGGCCCACGTGGGGCCGCGCTTGGCCAGCGGATGCGGCAGAGCCGCGTCCCGTGTCTCGCCGGACCCGCGCGGTCGCGGTTCTGGTCGGCCGCCGCCGCCTCCGGCCGCCGGCGCCGCCGGTGGATTCCGCGGGTCACCGGAGTTGCACCGGTGGTCCGATTCCATTTCTGTCTGTGTCGTATCTTCTCTCGGGTCCCGTTCTTCACTACGGAATCAACAAATCATCTAGGTGGCACGTTTTGTCGTCGTCCGCCGTTCTGCACACCAAGAACAAGGGGCGGTGGGTTCAGACTTGTTTGTTGGTCCGCACCCACCACGTTAGCGGTTTGAAACAACTCCATAAAATCCCAGCAATTGATGAATCATGACCCGCAATAATAATCCGCTGACCAACTTCTTAATTTGGTTTGTCCACGTTCTTGCCTTGGAGGAAAACAAACATAGGTATTAACATTTTCAGAACGACCCCTACCTCGTCGTAGTCGTCGGACGAGGTCTTTGCGAAATCGACCGTCACGGAAGACGATGATCGTCGCGTCGCGGAAGAGCGTCACGTTGTCGCGGTACACGGCGTCACGTCATCGCAGAAGGGTGTCGCGTTGTCGATCTCCGAGGTTTAAAGAAAACAAACGGATTTAATTATAAAAATTAAATCCATGTTGAGGATAAAAACCACAACGGAATTTAATATATTTTAAATCTCCTACCTCAAGAAGTAGGTGATCAGAGATTGTTGAGGGGAATAATGTCGCGGAAGAAGCATCGGCGTTGCGTCGATCTCCGGGGGTCGGGCGTTCTTTGTCCCCCTTCGTCGGAGGTCGGCGTTCTTCGCGTTCTTCATGAAGGAGGATGAAGGACTTCAGCTTTCTGTCAAATCCTCTCAACGAACAATCCCCAAGAATACAAGTGTTTGTCTTATTTTATTAACATGCAAAAGGTTTGAAAATAGGTTAAGAAATGAACAAATTAATTCATAGAATTAATTTCAATGAATAAACCGCCCAATCAATAAGAGCGTTTAAGAGTTTAAGAAATGCCCCAGTTGACTTTCATTTAAGTGGGGGGTTGCGGGTGCGTTACTTAGCGGAAAAGAAACGGTGGGGATCGTGCGGGCCCCACCCCACAAATATCCTACCAAGAGGGTAGGATATTTTGGATTGCACCCTATCCACTTCAACTCAGCTTAAGCAGCATTAAGTGGATTTTTAAGTGGCTTTAAGTGAAATAGAAATAAATTTGTTGCACACATTATTTTATTTCTTAACTTAACCAGAAAAATTTAAAAACCACACCCGAGCAAACACAACTCCAGAAGAGGCGTTTCTAGGAAAAAACAGGCACTGCGATTCCATCAGTGCCCTTAGAATTTGATTCTGAGCATCGGTTAAAAAGTTAGAAAAACTCTCTCGTTCGTTCACTAAACGTACCCGAGCTAAACTTCGGAAAATGATTTCGGGCACACCGGGCCTCAGAATCAGGTGCCGTCAGAAACTGCGTTCTTGTAAAATTCAAAAGAAAATTAAGAAAAAAAATTTCCTCGAAAATTATGGGTCATTACAATAGTAATCTGAAATGATTTAATTTATACTTATTAAATTAATGGGTCATCATCATGCCTATGATTTTTTAGGCCCCCATGTAGTGGAGGATATTCGATGGTATCAATTAAAAAGCACATGGACGGGTCTAAAAAACCATGGATTATGTTTTAATAGGGGGGATAATATATTTGTTATTTTAGAGGCTAAATAAGGTCAAGGATTGGATTTTATGAATGATTTACCCTATGTGTATGGTTTCATTCCTTGTGTTCTATTTAGAGCATGATCTATTTTAAATTCTAGTATTGGGTGAAGAATTTCAAGGTGGGTGATGGGTCTCGATGCCTTATACCTCAATAAGTGAGATAGTGTTGATTGGACTTCCATAAGTGAGATTGAATCATAATTATGAATGTATTCTAGTCCAATAATGAGTTAGATAGCATGTCTTAAGTCCCTATATAATCATCATGAGTGATAAAGGATGATTGATCCATATCTGAGTGAGATGGTACTGGTTATACTGCCATAAATGAAAAGGGTTTTCAGATATACCTTATTGGGATTAGATGATTGACTTCCCAAAGTGAGAAGGACATTAGGATGAGATATAACTTGGATTTGGATGATGGTTCTACCATGAGTGAGATGGGGTCTATAATGAAATGTGATGTGGAATATGGAAGTATACTAACATGAGTGAAAAGGTAATGGTCAAGAATTAAGATGTGAGACCTTCTTAGAGATATAGGTTGGTTAGGGTTCCTGGTAAGAGACCCTTCTCTGAGAGGGTAGCGATAAATAATTTGATGACTTAATTCCCTAAGTCCTTATATATGAGATGGATTATAGGGACAGTAGCATAAGGTAATGAAGTGTATTTTTTCATGGCTGCAAAATCAATCCTTTTTAGAATCCATGGTGTCATGGTTAGCACATGATGATCCAATGCATATAGAATCATGGTGTCCTGGATAGCACATGACACCCACATGCTTGGGTTTCATGCTTATATATTTATTCATAAACTTATATGATGGATTATAATTGGGTAACATAGTGTTGTTGGTTGAGTTATATAAAAATAAGGGGTATATTTTCATTTAAAAAAATTAAATAATAAATGAAAAGGTTAATTCAAAACAAAGATAATTTAAAAAGATAAATTATTTTAGGCGTAAATTTTGATATATTAGATAATTGTGAAATTAAATTTGTATTTAGAATTTAATTTAAATAATTATTAATTGAATACTCACAAATATATAATATACAAATTGAATTTACATATTTTAGAGTATCGTTATAAGATAATGTTCTTGGTTGAAGTGCGTAAATCAATAGGTGGTGAATTTAGTTCCCAATAAAAATTTCATTGAAAAACATTTTAAAACTAAATACAATATTTTTTATAAAAATACCCTGTTAATCAAAATCATGGAAATATATTTGTTTGGAAAATAATTTCTCAAAGAAGGGATTATTTCTTAGTTAAATTAAATTTCAAATAACATTAACTTTTGAAAAAAAATTAACATCCTTGATCATTATATAAACACAAATTAGTATTATATATTAATGTAATGTTTTATTTATAGTTTACAAAATTGAAATCAATTAATAGTTTAAAGAAAAAAATTCATAGTGAAAATAAAAAAAGGGATTCATTTTGATGATGATGTGTAACCCCCTTCACTTGGAAATAACCTTCTACTAAGAAGATTATTACAGAAAACATATATCCATAATCAGGATAATGTTTTTAATCAATAGCACTAAATTTTGTCTATTAATTAAGCATCTTCCCAAGTTCTACATTGTATTAACAAAATACCCAGTCACATAGGACCACTTCTATAGTTCTACATGTGATTAAAATAAATGATTTTTGGACGAATGTGTCAGGAACACTACAATTTAAGAACAAAAGACAATGTGTATAGATAAATAAGGGAAAACAACACCCCACTCAAAATTAAAGTATAGAATAGAAAGATCAAGAGGTGGATGAATTAAAAATGTGATGAGACATGATCTGTGATGCTTCAAATTTTATGAGACAATAGTTTTTTCTTTATAGAGTGATCAAACAAATTTTTTAGTATCATCTATAAAATAATGTTTCGTAGAATGAAATCATATAGAACCCCTCTGTTATTCTCCATGTCCCATCCGATGTTTTTAGTAGTGCATCATCACTTTTTTTTCTTCATGATCATATAAATCTCTTCATTGATATCTTTCGTATAATTTTCCATAGTATAATAATTATACTTTATTAAATTAATTGATGCTTCTTTTATTGCATAAAAACTATCCATTGAAGATTTAAAATGTTCCATTCTATGTTAGACAAGGTAATATACCTTCACTTGATGTACTGTTAGCTAAGCACATGGAAACGTTTCCTGGTTAACTATTATGGAAAGTTTACTTGGTCACAAAATCACTACATGTACTCATATTACTTTTACAATGAATTTGATCAACTCTTCATGTGGTTGATTGATTACTTTATCTAGTGATCTTTTCTTTTATGTGGTCACTCCATTAGAAACATATGACAAGTGTATCAATTTAAGTAAATCTATACATTCATTGGATTGTAAACATGATTTATTCAAGATTCAAGGTAGCTAAATTCTTTGGGTAAGGTGATTTGCCTCTTTCATGATAGTGGTTTTCTTCTCATGTAAAGTTGGTTTTTCTCAAATGATAAACTAAGTCTTCAACATGTTTCCAACTCATGATATATAATTTTTTTTTATTTGTCTCACACTGATATGTTTATTTTTATATTAAAAGGTATAACATAATGTTTGGTAGGGTGATATTGTTACCTAACCTTCACATGGTATACTATAACATAAATCTCTATACTCATCAATTTTTTATATTTTTTTATGAACCAATTTTTATTTAAGAAAATATGAAAACCAATAATAATAATATAAACATGATTTTGTATCATTAAAATAAGTTATTTCTAGTCTAATATAAAAATATCCCTCTATTTTATAATCTCAAATCATGACATCAAAATTTAAATTAAATGAATGCTTCAAAAATATATTTTTAATTGCATGAAATATCTGTAATAAGTTATTAAATGTAATGAAAAGAGTTTCGACATAATTATATGAATATTAATTGATCATAGTTTTCTCCCCCTTTTTGAAATTATTAACTAAATATATTTTAATTTATCAGTATTCTCACCCATTTGAGATTATTAAAAATAAAAAAAAATTACATGTAAAATAATAAACATAGATTTCTATGAATTTATCAAAAGATAATAAAAAATAGTGAAAATATTATAGTAGTTCTCTATAAGAAATCATAATAAGAATCTAACTGAGGGTTATCTTTCATCTATGTTAGAAGGATAGAATCCATTCCAATATAAGTAGAAGAAATTGAAGATTTAGTCTCAAGAGAAGATGAAGAGGTAGGGGATCTGATACAAATTGACCTAGAAACTATTCTAAAATTTTGAATGGCTTAAAAAGGTGTGAGGAAAAAATGGTTGATTAAAGAGGATATTGTCGAATGAGACATAGGAATGAATGAGGGAGCTAAGATTTCAATCGTGGAGGTTTAAAGGAAGGGTTCCATTAACTGGGTAAACTCTCTTATATATCAATAACCATTATATAATTCTTGAGGTAAATCATCAAGATTATCTATGAGTTATTCTAAAATAAGATTCATGGATTTAAAAATTTCAACTTGAGACATAAAAGACTAACTTAGGTTGAAAATCATCACATCTAAAAAAGGATTTCAAAACATCCTTTTCAATTATGAAAATTTAAATATCCAAATAAGATAATAATGAAATTCCCTTTTGATTGCTTCTCCATCATGATGATATTTTTTGGAATCCACATAAACTAATGTGAAAGTCTTAGTATAATGAGTTTGAAACTAATAATAAACAACATATCAAGTCATGTTGAATTCATCATAAAAAACATTCATCTCATCCTTAATAATCTTTTGGATTTTGTCTTCATCAACTAAAGGTGAAGAACATATAAAATATAGATGAGACACAAAATTTATGAATCTTTGGTCAAACTAAATCATCACATTTAATAGATCAACTTGTAGACAACTCATCTGAAATATCATATCTCAAATATCATATTGTATCACTTTTATTCTTAAATTAAATCTTGGTTGGAGATGATTGAAGACCCTGGTATTATCTTCAAAAATATCTTTTTATATCACATTATTTAAATAATTATGAATGTTTTCAGATGAGTGTTATAGAGTCCCCAACATGTATTATTTGATGACTACTATGCCATCTGTAGTGAAATTTGAGGATGATTTAATAGATTGTGTTGGAGGAAAAGGAAGTGGTTCAATGATCAAATGACTACTATCTACCTCATATAAACACTCCATCAAACCGTCTCACATAGTTTGATCCTCAAAATTGGTAAAAGAAATCACCAACCTAACATTCAGAATCTTAAACCATGTCCCTGTGATCAATATACTAATTTCATTCAATGATATCCAAAATATCAACTTCAATCATCAAAGATCCTCCAAATGTTATTTTAACAGAGAGAGTGTCCTCTTAACCTTATTTAGCAGGACTGACTCCATGATCTTTGAAATAAGATCTGGGATAATTAAATAATATTCAAAATGATTTAGGGGATTTCTACACATGACAAGGTGAATCTAGTATATGTTTCCTCAGGGTCCTCCCAAAAATAGGTGATCCATATGAGATATACCTATCAGGGTCAGAACCATCTAATTTATCACACACTTGGTTATCATTAAAAGATAACAGATCTCTTCATAAAGATCAATAGCCTCTATTTTATCTTTTTATTCCACAAGTTATTCATTTTCGTTATAAAACCCTTATTATTTACTTGTTTTCTATTCTAATTCATCATGAGAAACAATACCAACAAAGTACTCCAAAATTTCATGAGTTTCAAGACATAGATCTTTAAGATCTCTTCATATTACTAGATATTTTATTGGATTAACCATTTTATACAATTTCTCTAGGATATCCTCCTATGATTGTTTCCATGGATTCTCTTTTACTTTCCTATGGTTACATATATTTTTATCAAGAATGGGTTTATTATAAGAAGTTACTTTGTCCTCTTCTTGAGAAACTAGTCATTTATATTCTAGTAGATCAAAAAAATTAGAGTACATTAGAGAACTGAAATCTCATTCTATCTTACACCACTGAACTATACATCACATAAAAAATCAAAACATGTTGATCTCAACATAATTATTTAGTAGAAATATTAAAAAAATCATGATTCCACATAAAACGAAAGTACCTTTTCCTCAGAAAAATAACATGCTAAATAATGATAGCTTGGAGCAAACATTCAACACACTAATCAAAAATAGTTAGTCTTCTGGGAGTTCTACCCCCAATTATTTTTTATAGGGAATAACGAACATCTATGATTGAAAGATTTACCAGATACAAACATTGATAATATTCATACTCCACACTGTGTGACATGCCCAAAATGTTTTCATAGAGATTCGATGATAATATAAAAACATAACAATTAATCCTTAATTTTGCATTATCCTTATTCACTCCAATAAAATCCAATATTAGCATAAAATTATTTGACATAGTTTAAATAGATGATTCTACCATTCTCCTTAAACAATTCATCCCAACCTTGTTTCTGAATTGAATCCCAAACAAGTGATCAACTCGACTTCAACCACTAATCATAACCATAGATCTCTACTGAAATTGGATGATTAAAAATATACCAGTTATTGAGTTCTATAGAAGAACTGGACCTGTATTTCATCTTCTTAAACTTCTTTGAAGGAGGTAACTAAACTATAATAGCAGTTTTTGAAAAATAGTTTATCATAAACATTCAGATTTGATTAAATATCTCTAATGGTTTGAAAACGAAATTTAAAAAATAATGGTTAGATACGAGAGAGTTAGAGGTTTGAGATGATAGTAAATTATCCTCACAAAAGTTCCCAAAATGATATAGAAGATATAAATGAAAATATATGTACTAGTTTGGATTTTTGTTCAAATTTTTAATTTGAGACATTTTTAAAATTAAAATAATAAAATATTTAAAATAAATCTGGCCAAAATATTTTCCATAAAATTCAATATAAAATAGAAATGGTATGTATGATTACCCAGGATCTATAAATATCCTAATCATGGTAGGCATGCTAACTGTAACCTATAGAAGGTTTTATAACCATACTTCCATGAAATGCATGACATGTACATATTAAATAAGTGAATATGTATTTATTGTGCACATAGTAACTATATGGAAATATTTGATATGCTATGAAGTGTTATTGTTATACATGATGATCATATGAACAAATATAAACTCATGGTCATCCTACTAGCCATGGGAAATATATATCACTGTTACTTCCAAAAATACATTTTGAAAAAAATTATACGTTTTAATATCAAAATTAAGGTCTAATAATTTAAATATAATTTCTCGTTTCTAATTAATGTATTATATATTTTATTATCTCAATATTTTGTGTATTTTTAAATATATCATATTCTTGATGTTTAGTACCTATGGATTCGATAGTTGTATGACCTTTTTGGTAATGATCTCTCAAAAAATGATGTATTATATCAATATTATTTGTTCTATAATTATATATAAGATTCTTAGAAATATTTATTATAATTTTATTATCAGAATTTATAGGAACATTTCTGAATTTATATCCATGGTATAACAATGTGTGTTTCATCAAATGAATCTGTGCAAAGAAACTACCTCTAACAATGTACTCAGCTTCAAATGCAGATAATTCCCTAGATTTTATCTTCTTACTACATGATGATACTAGAGACTTTCCAAAAAAATTACATGTTTGAAAAGTTATTTTTTATTTATATAACAAGTAGAAAAATATGTATCTGTTTAAGTAACCAATTCTAAAACTGACCTTATAGAAATAAAGAAATCATAAGTTGGTTTTATCCTGAGCTATTTAAAAATTATTTTATTCAAAAATTAGTGTTATTATTTTGGGTTTTCATGAAAAAGAGCACGCATACACAAAATAAATATAATATTGGGTTCGATATAAGTTAATTACGGTAAGCTTCCAATGATTCTTCGATAAGTGTTTTGATCAACTGATTTCTCAGCTTTATAAATATCTAACATGTACTTAGTACTGATAAGAATATCACTAAAATTATTATTTTATTTAACAAAATGATTTAAAATATATTTATTGTATTTACATTTAATTAAAAATAATTCCTTCTTTATTTTAATTTTTCTTAAAACCAATAATGAATTTAATTTCACCCATTAAACTCATTTTAAATGTACTTTGCAACATTTTTAAAAATTCAAAACACAAATAATATCTTCAACATCCAAAAATAATGTCAGAAATATAAATTTAAATAACTAAAACATCCATTGAAATATATGTAATAGATAAATTAGGGATAATTATACCTTTAGTAAAACCATTAGAAATTAGAAATGAGATGAGCCTATCATACCATGTTTTAGGATCCTGTTATAACCCATATAATCATTTGTAAATTTAAAAACATGATTAAAAATGAGTATTTTGATATCCATTGGTTTTTTTCCATGAAATATCCTCAATAATATAACCATTTAATAAGGTTCCCTTGAAATTCATTTGATATAGTTAAAAATAAAAATGTTTTTTATAGAGAGGAAATAGTCTAATGTATTCAAGTATTCCTATGGGTGAAAATTATTACTCAAATTCAATAACTCCATCATGAATTTATCCTTATAAAACCAATAGATCTTTGTTTCTAACTATTGTGATAGATTAATAAAAATTGTTTCTTAACACCCAGTTATTGGCAATAGTTAGGTAGTCTTTAAGTTTATCCACTAGTTCCCAGACATCGTTCATATAAAAATGATAATGTTCTTTAAGAATTTACATTACCCATAATTCATCTCTAATTACATCATTATGTTTATAAGGTTACATATATAAAAAAGAAAGAAGGATGATAAACCTCATTCCTAGGAGAAATTATATTTTTCCCTATTTTAATCCTCTAATAACAACATCAAAGTGATTGTATCAATGAGTAAAATAATTTCATTGAAAATAAGAGTCAAATATCCCAGTGTCCTCTATAGGATCAGGTTGAATATTTTCTTCAAAACAAGAATATTTTTCTACATGTTTCACAAAATTATTATAAGGTTTAGAATTTATACATAGATCCTACCAATTACCCTCAATATTTTAAAAATATTTTTTGGGATCATGTGGATATGTTTCATAAAATTTAACATGCTTAGAATAATATACAATTTCAGTCTTTTTATTAAACATCCTATTTGACTTACTGGTAATTGAATATCAACAAAACATTCCTTATTAAATCTTTGAAGAAACATTTTTTTGATTAAGAATAGTATTAAGAATAAATACATTTCAAAATAATAATATAAAGTAATTTAACATTACTTTTAATGCATTACACAACTCATAAGTATTTATTTTTATGATATGTCTAATTAAATCTTTATTGATTATATAACAAGTTATATTCATAGTCTATGACTAAAAATAAATAGGGAAATCATTCTCCATGGGCATGGTCTGGGATATTCCTTGGGTTTTATATTTCACCTTTATACTTCACTATTCTATTATGGGGTCCTAGGAGTAGAAAATGTCATTATTATAGCTATTTTGTAAGAATAATGTTTAAAAATAAATAATTTCAAACTAGTAGCCATGATCACTTTTTAAGAACATTATTTCTATGCCCACTACAATTTTATGTAGATTTGGAACACTTAATAAAATAGGTATAATATTAAATATTGCGATTTAAAAATAATACACATGTGTGTCTAGAAAATAAATCTAATAGAACATAAATGTAGAGTTAATAATGTAATATAGAGAATCTGGATGGTAAAAACAACTCAATATAAAACAAATCTAGGGGGTAAGATTTTGATTCCTATTTCTCTAATTTGAAATAGATTTTGACATGCTTCACTTTTTTACATGGGTTATAGAAATCATCATCTACGAATTTAATTTTATGTATATTTTTGACAAACACTTTTTTAATTATCATTCTAAGTGATTGAATATTACAAAATCCTAGTTTCATTATCAAAATTCAAGATTATTTATGAAAGGAACTTAGATAGATTTTTTTTTTAAAAACAATGAATCTAAATTAAAAAAAGAATAATTTTAATTTCATAATGAAGTAAAAAACAAAATTATTTTTATAATCAAAAAACTTTTTAGGCATTGTTTTAATATTTAATAAGGAAATAATCATTACATAATTTAGAAAATCTAATAAGATTATATTTCACTACATTTAAAAATAAAACGTTTAAATTTGAAATAATAATAGAGTTGCCAATTTGAAAAGAAAAATTATCTTCCCTTTAGAATTATAAGTGAAAGTGACATATACACCATTATCCTTGATAATGTTCTTAAAACATGAATTGTATCAGGTCATGTTTCGGAGTAGTCACATTTAATATACCATTACTTTTTACTAGATCTTTTCCAACAAGTTTCATAAAAATATATATTTAAAAAATAATGGAATTTCGTGACCATATTTTCATTATTATATAAGTGTTATTAATAATTAATTTTTTATTCCACAATATTTTCATTGGTTTACTAATATTACACAAAAAAAATTGAAAAATAAAAACATATTTTGGTAAGGTAGAATATGAATTATTAACTTAATTATTATAACTAGAACTAAGAAAAAATAATATTTTAATAACCCTTGTTTTTCCAGGATAATATCTTATTCCATTACTATATTTAGATGTATTTTTCTTTCCAAGAATCTCGGTCCAGGTTTTTCATCAATTTTTAAATCTTTCCAAGAATTTCAGTAATGATTTATTTGACAACATCACCTTCATATTATTTTTTAATAGTTGGAAATTTTGATCTTTCTCTATATTAAGAACAGTTTTAATGTTAGTATATGAAGCATGATACTTATTTAAAATTTTGTATTTATCTTTATATCAATTGAAATTATAATCAAACATATATCTTTATTCAAACATTTATTTATTACACAAGTTTTCTTCATTGTATAAATCTCTAGAAGTGTTAGGATTATGAATTGGAGATGAGGTAAAAATATTATATACCTCATATGTGTTTTTTATAAAATATATATTGGCTCTATCATGTTTTCCTCTTTATGTGAGTATGAATCACTTGATCTATCTTTTTAAGCACTTCATGTTTCTTTCTATATTTTTTATTTATTTAAACCTATTACTTCTACATTTTCATAAAAACATATCATAATATAGTCACATTGATATTTCATTTTTTCTTAAATTACTAGAAAACAATTTTAATTGATGAATCACACTTCTTCCAATAATTTCTATGGTTACCTCTATTGTCATAATTTCCTTTATAACTAGGTATCAGAATTAACTTATTCCTTTTGTGGAACATTTGAAATTCTTATCTAGATGTTCAATTTCCCCATCACTATCAACAGATGAAACTCCATCATATGATATTTCATCTTTGTTCTTCTTTTCTTGTTCTAAACTAGTTATTTTAAAATCTACATATTTTCATTTTAGTTCATACACCTCTTCATTTTTCACCTACATTTATTATTCACGCATAATTATATTTACAATATGTTCCTTTAATTAAAGTATATTAATATCACAAGATTCTATTATCTAGATATATTTTCCCCTACATATTTTTGGGATGTATCTATGAAGGTTCATTACATGATCTTTTTCTGTGTTTTTTTTCCAAGTGCACACATTGTGCTCACTATCTCAAGGAACCAGATATTCACATCAAATATAAACATATCAGATGTAGTATTAAATGTGTCATATTCAATAGTGATGATATTTAGTCAAATTTAATTAACATTAGTTGTTACTTCATGAGGAATAGATAGAGTATCCCAAATTTTAGTGGTAGTGTCATAGGTAGATACTCTATTAAAATCATCTTTACTCAGTGTGAATTATAATGAATCCATATCGTTACAATTATTTTCATTTTCTATTTATATATAATCAATCAAATAAGATAAATTAGTTTGAGGTTTCTCATATTTATCATTGATTACTATCAAAGAATCAAAACCCACACCATTTGATTAAATTTTCATATCAGGTTTTTATCGAGAATGGTTAGTGCCATTAAAATATGGAGGCCAATTACTGATATCTCTTTGTATATTATTATAATGAGATAATTATATATAGAAATGATAAGTATTTAAGATCATTAAATAGAAACTATATTATAGTTAAAAAAATATTTGAAAAGCCTTTGATACCAAATGTTGGTCGATGTGACTAACTCAATAGGGGTTGAATTTATTTTCCAATAACATTTTCATTTTAAAAAATATTAAAACTAAATACCCCAAATTTTTAAAAAAAAATTCATTTAATTAAAATAATATAATTATACATGTTTTATTATTCAAATAATTCTCAATTATATATTAATTATCCATTTAATTAATTTTTTAAATCATTTTTACTTTTGGAATAAAATTACATAATCAAACACATTATGTAGATTCAAATTAAGACTAAAAATCAAAAAAAATTATTTTTTTGTTGTTTTGAAAATGGAAACTAATTGGTATTCTAAAGAATGATAGCTTAAAATAATACACAGTAGAATCAAAACAAGGGGTTTGGTCTCAAGACTAGTCTTGATCCCCTCCCCATGGAAATCACCTTCTTCCAAATACATTATTAAAGAAATAAATTGGCCCATAACCTAGATCATACTTTAAAATCGATTGCACAAAATTTTTTCCAAGTAAAAATCCTCTTCCATAGTAATATATGGGATAAAAAAGATACCACATCACACATTTCCTCTTCTATATTTTTACGTGCGAATAAAATAAAATAATTTTGAATAAATCTATCATTCATTGAACAGTTTAAGAATAGTATATAGTTTTTAGAGATTAATGTAATATAAAAAGATACTACTCAAATGTAAATAGTCTAATGAAAAGAGAAAGATATGTATGGATAAATAATGTGATGAAACTCAATATGTGATGCATCATTTGTTCTAATTCCTTTAGTTTCTCTCTTGAATTATCTCAAATAAGTTTTATAATATGTTTATAAAAATATAATGCCATTAATTTAAATCCCATAGAAATCATCAGTTATTATCTCTAGGTAAACTAATGTTTTAGTAGTGCATCATCACTCTTTGTATTTCTCATGATCAAATCAATATCATTAAATTTATCTTTTGTATAACTAGCCATTAGATAATCATCACGCTTTATTAAATTCACCAACTCTTTATTTAATGATTAAACACTATCCGTTGAATATTTTAAATGCTCCACTACTATGTTAGACTTCGAAAGATACCCTCACTATAAGTATAGACAAATGATAACATTTTACCTTTTCACAGTGCACAAATATATAATGGTGATTTGGTCGGTTCACCATATCATGTAGTGATCTCATTTAAACATTCAGTCAACTCTACTATACAAATAATCTACTGATGAATTTATTTAATGATAATTTTCTTTATGTGTTCAATACCTTAGAAAAAAATTATTATAATATCTATTTATGAAAATTCAAAAATAATTTTCATGGTAACTTTATTTATTTAGGATTTCATGTATTTTCCTTATAGCGTTAAGGTGGTTTTCTTCTTATGGTAAAGTGGTTTTCTTATCATGGTAAGGTCAATTTTTTCATTTGGTATATTGAGAAATCATCGTGCAGTCAAATCATGACTTAGAAAAGTATTTTTTTTCTATTTCATGGTATGTTTTTTATTTTTGTATGATTAGATGAAACATAACATGTGGTAATGTGATATATCACCTGGCCCTCACATGGTAAAGATTCAGGTTAATCATGATACATAACAATTTTTAAAAACATTTCTAGTAAATAATTTTCTAATAGTTATATTGAAAACCAATAATAACAATTCAGACATGATTTTTGAACATTATAATTAACAGTTTCTTGTCTATGAAATAAATTATATAATGAAAATTAAAGAGAAGAAAAGCATTGTTTGACAAATGAGTTTAGTAATATAATAGTGAAAGCACATACTTCACATACCCTAGTTATAATATGATTTAATGTATTCCCCTGATATTAATGGAGATCGGTAAACAAATTTCATTCCTACTTTTTTGATGGATATATCATGATTCTAAGTCTCTTGTTATTTTTCATAGTTCATGAAAGAAACTCATTAAAGAAGATCCCTTACATTGTCAGTTGTGAGCACTACACCCACACCATGTGGTTTTGGTCAACCTTTGAGAAATGAGTTGAGAAAAGATAAATTTTATTTGAATAAATCATTTAAAATTAGGTCTCTTATCTCTTAATAAACATTGATTAAATTTGGAGAGATATAGAGAGTCAGAATAAGATAGAATAAAAAGGTTGAGAGACATTCAAAATGAAAAAAATTAAATTTATATAAAGAGAGGACTTAAATATTATTAGATACCATCATTGATTCGATCATAGAGATATTTTACAAGTTTTTTGACAGAACCAACCCACCATAATCCTCTATTTTTTGGCTCCATGAAATATAGGAATATTGTGGAACAATTCAGTTTTATTAATAACTAATATGATAGAATTTAAAACATTTTTTACTATAATAAATCATATCTACGATTTGTGGCCCCACCAAAATCTAATATACATTAGTATACATTAAAAATCTATTGGAACACCTTGAAATCACTCTTGATGAAAATCCCCCACAACTTAATTAGTTATTCTTCCCCAACTAGCTATTGGAACTCCTAAAAGATATTTATCTTATTCCATCCCTACAAAATTGTTTTGGGGGATTTTGTATATTTTAGTAATTTTACATATAGGAGTAGTTCTCCAATTCACCTTTATACATTTATAACACAGTCAAATCCTTTAATATTACATCAAATACTTGAAATAAAACTACTGGTTTTGTATAATACTATTACACAAACACATAGAATTCTAAACTACCTTCAAAGAAACATCCAATTAATTAATAGGAACAACCCAAATTGACATTATCCTAACATTTTATTTATTAATATCGAAATAAATAACCATATAGAGGTAACCATTATGTACTCAAATGAAACTATTATATACAAATATGGTTTATTAAGTTCATGAATACACTGAAAGAGAGTGAAATTTAAAATATTTATCACCCTACTAAGATTTATTACACAAATCATGCACTAGACCCCCATAAGAGAAAATGATTTAAATCGGTTCATTGTATGTGTATTGGATCATGCTCAGTTAGTTTAATTGGTTTTTCAATTTGGTTATTAAATCTATTTTTATATGTGATCATCCTAGTGGGTGATCAAATGATGTATTTATTCTCTACCATTGGATTCTCATGTAGTTTTACATTTGTTTTATCTTTTTTATTTATTTAATTACGCTTAATATGATGATTGTGATAGATACTATACAATTATTTTTTCAGTATTTGTTTCAATCTAAATCAAGTGATTAGTCCTCCCATTGTATGAATTCGGAATTCATTATTAGTCATTATAGTTTTCATACAAGTTGAAATGTATGAGGTCATGTGACACATTTTATTAGATGAGTGTTATGGGATATTGAATCGAAAATTAAAAATAATATTTTATTTTTGTCTTACTATTTTTTGAGATGGTAGATAAGTGTTATAGGAATGTGTAGAAACTTCTGATAGACCATAGACTAGTGAGTAATGAAAACCAAACTTGGGGGAAAGTCCTAATTACATGGGTAATGATATTTTTCTTCTTGGTTTGTTCTATTTTTTATTGTAATTCCATTGAAAAAGATGGTAGTACCTGTGATATAATTTATGATTTTGGATGTTGTCTTGTTGAAAAGATGATCATTTCCATGAATCGTATTTGGAACATAGGAATAACCTGACATACATCTACTTGTGTGCGGTTAGATATTATGATGTGGTCTTTGTTGTTTAAAGTGTTAAAAATTTCATATATAGTTTTTTACAATAAAACATATTTTTTTAATTCTAATTTTATAGACCATTTCATTTTCTAGGATGATATTTCATTTGAATATTAGTGTAGTACATTACCTAGTGGCGGTTATACTACCCCTTTGTACAGTGGATGTGTAGGTACCCATAGTGGGTTGCTACTTTAATGGAATTTTATAGGCTTATTCATAGGACGAGAATGGATTTTATTTGACGATTCTTGTTTCGTTACATAATTTGTTAACAAAAGACTATTTTTCTCAAATTAGTACTTGGTGGAATTATACTTAACTGAACTGGGAGGTTATATGGGTTACCCTTATGAGGGGTTATAGAGAATGATATATAAATTCCATAGAGTTCTGGTTTAGAAAACCTGAGGTTCTTGTGGTATCAATATTGGTTTTAGTGGATATAATCAATTGTATTTTTTCCCAATTTATGTAGGATGTTGTTTCAGGTGTTTATATGTGATCTTTTACAAACCCTCATGGTTTTTATATAATACTCATGTTATAACAAACCTACCCTTTATTATACATTAATTCATATTTTATTATATAAAAGACCCTTAATAAAACCCAAAATATTGATAAGTCTTGTTTCATTTGGAATTAGGTACATTACATAACAACTGATAACATGGGTTAGAAAACATTATTGAACACTTCCTTAACATGATCAAAATATTCCATCGAACATTAAACAACACTAGATAACCATGTTACATACATAAGAAAGGGGTGAGCTATAAATCCCAATAATGGAATAAACATGGCATAAGAGATACACTGAAGATTATATTCATATCAGTGATTCATAAATGGAACATGAATAATAAGTCATGATATACCAAGATAATCATATTAATGAAATTGTGGTAAAAAATTAAAGTAGTGAATCATGAACAGTGGTCACGAATAAACTGACCCGACTACTTGGTGAACAATGTCCAATAAAGGAATCAAGTGAACGCCCATCCCAACATGACATATCATGATACTAAACATTACCCAATTCATTGGATCAATATTTGGCCACACCCATCATAATCATATCATTGTAATTCTTATTTAAGCCACATAAATAATATGAAATGGATTTAGTCATCATAATAATTTATTACACAATCAATGAATTTATATTTCATACATTTAATTCCCCAATAAATAAGGATAAGTGTATAAATTTTAATAATCTAGAAAGAATAACGGTTATTGAATTCACTACACAATAGTTTTGGCATTTAAAATTATGGTGAAATTTGGAATGTATAACAGTGTTACATAAATATTAATAAAAAATTTTGTTCTTGGAGAAATGGGTCTGTCATTATTTGGAAAAAAATTGGAAGTAATAGGTACATAGAAAAATTTATCCCAATAATATAAATTTTGTAATATAAGTTATAAGGTAATGAAGAAACGTGAATAGAGAAAAGAATCAATAAAAAATATTGGCTTAGTAACGGGTGTAAATATTATATCATGAAAGGATTAATGAGATGAAAATAAAGATATCAAAATTTATATAAAAAAGAGATAGTAATTGGAATATAAAAAATCATATCATAACATAATAAAATGAAATGTAAAAGACATAATATAAAAGTAGTGCTTGATAAAATATGAGTTTAAGATCCTTTAAAAAATTTGGCATAGTAACAACTTAAATAATGGTCAAATTTTGAGATATTAAATAATATATAACTATTATAAAATAAATTGTACAATATTTTAATATTTATAAATTAATTAAATTACAAAAAATTAATTAAGAAGGAAAATTGCAATGAAGGTACTTGAATTGAAAGGATGAGAGGAAGGTGAGGATCCATTACTTTAGTGTGTGAATATGAAATCTTTGGAGGGGTATAATGATAGATTGAGGGCAAAGTTCAAGAACTCTATGGAGTTGAGGGAAGAGTAAGGAAATGATCAATAAACTTTGGGTGAAGAGAAATGTGAGATTGGGTGGGTTTATATAAGAAAAGTTGGATATTTCATTATTATTTTTGATTTGGATTCTACATAATAAAATATAAAAAACCACAAACCGCCCCATGGGTTTTCCCATTGTTTCTGAAAAATAGGATTGGTTTTTATTATTTATAAGAAAATTGGCTGAAAATATTAAAATATTAGTCTTTATTTTTTGGATTTGAGTCACAATCTTAATGAAATTATTTGAATATCTTAAAATATATTATAAGCCATGGAGGATTCCTAATGGCATTAAAAAATAATTCAAACAAACATAATATCACATTATTTTAAATTACAAACATATATTTTTTCTCAGAACGTATTTTTATTAGTTATTACATAACTTTTGAGTAATTCTTATCTAATGAATCACAAATTATATTCATATAGTATTTAATTTTTACCCGAAAAACTGACTCTCTCAGAATATTATGAAAAATTCACCATATGATAATATATACACCATGATTCCAAATATAATATTCATTTTATCTAATTATTTTTCTAAATATTTTAATTTACACTTGAAAAATAAAATGTGAATTTATTGAAAATTACAGTTTTTTTGATAGTATCATCTTTGGAACCCTTAGAAAAATTATATTTTACTTAATAAAAATTATATCATCATTTATATTTATTAAAAATTAATTAATAATAATATTTTATTATCATATTATTTATTTAAAAATACATTAATTTATCAAAATAAATTTCTTGATTGAATTTGAATATAACCTAAAAAACTATTTTTGTTTTTTTAATCCAAATAAAAAACATTTATAAATTAATCATTATATGATGGAAATATATTCTATATTATATATAAAATTGTTTAAATTCTCATAATTTTATTTTCTTGTTATATATTACTTTAATACACTCGATAATTCCCTAAGGGTAAGGTGTGCGATTGTGGAATTTTCATGGGTTGGTTCAGTGAACATGGTTTGGGACATGATCTCAATGAGCTTGAACATCAACCATAAATGGATTCATTCATGCTTTAGTTCTTGGATATTATCCTGGTATTGGTCAAGTTAAACTCCCAGAAATTCAATCTCCCATGGATGCTCCTATAAATGAGTTTTATATAGTACAATTCTACAGGTTGAGGTTATAATTTATATAGTCCCTAAAAATGGGATTTTTTAATAATCAATATTTATAATGGTCATGTGATAAAATTTAATCAAATATAATTTCAAAGACAATGATTACTAATGGTAAATTAAATCCAATATGATAAATCCTAAAGAGTGTATCTATTTTTTATGAAAATCATATATAATGAGTAATTTAAATAATTAAATAAAGTGAATTTTGTATATAACAGTTCAGGTCATAACAATATTCCACCATAAATTCATTTTTATCTCCAAATTTTTATTTCCCACCTTAAAACATATGACTATAACTCTACTTCATCACTTTCTCAGATTTCCACATTTCTTTTTAAAAAATTTGGTTCCTCTAGAATACTTTGACATAGGGTATTAAATTTTTTGAAAGAACTTTTTCTCTATGATCGATGATCATCATCAGCTACCCCTCATAGGAAAGGTAATTCTCCAACAGAACCAACTTTGGATTCAGTACATGTGAGGGGTATGGTAAGTACTTTCCTAATAGGGATACCTGGAATACATCGTGTAATTAAGAAAGATTTTTTGGGATTGCTAGTTGATAAGCCACCACAATGATGCGATCATGTATCTTAACATGGCTAATGTACCTTGGAATAAAATTTCCCTTCTTCTCAAATCTCATCACATTCTTCCATGGAGATAAATAGAGGAATACCATTCCTCAAACATAAAACTCTATTTCACGTCGATGCTTTTTAGTATAGCTCATATGTCCACTCTCAGTAACCCGGATGTACTACTGAATGGTTTTATCCTTCTCTACTATTTCCTAAAAAATTTTGGGACATATTATTGTCTTCCCCAAATTCATCCCATTCTAAAGGTGTTCTATAATTATTCTCATAAATGGATTAATAGTTATCCATTTGGATGCTTGATTGAATGTTACGTTTTAAAGAGACATTGACCATAAAAATATGTTGGTCTCATCCTCCAATGAAATTAATTAAAAATTCGATGAAAATTTCCTCAATTTTTGGAATGTCCACTTATATTGGCTATCATTTTGAGGGTGATAAGTCATGCCAAATTTATCTTAGTGTATAGGGAATGTTTTTGAGTTTTACAAAAACATATAGGTGAATATTGGATCCCTATATGACATAATTGATAGTGGAACTCTATTCAACATCATAACTTCTTTGATGTATATCAGTACAAGTTGATCTAGTGATAATTCCTATTGAATCTCAATGAACTGTGATGTATTTGTAAGATTATCCACAATAGCTCAGAAAGAGTTTTCTTTTATTTGGAGGTATTTATTAGACCAATTTAAAATTCCATGGTAATAGTTCCCCATTTCCATGTCTGTTTGGATAATGGTTTCATCATCCCCTAATATTTATTCCTTTCAGCCTTCACTTGTTTATATACTAGGAACATTGATGTATATTCAGTGATAACCTTCATCATTTGTTCCCACCAATTGTTCTCTTTGAGATATCGATACATATTTGGGTTTCTAGAGTGAAGGGAGAAAGTCTAACTATGTGCATTATCCAATAGTTCCTTCTTTATCTCAGGATTTGATAGAACACATAGTCTTGACCCAAATCTCAAAATTCCTTCCTCATTAACATTAAACTATAATGATTTAAATTTTTTTATAGTTTCCATTTTATTCTGAATTCTCACATTAACATTTTGAATATCCATAAACATGTCTAAAAGATATGTTTAATTAATAATTTGTGAAATGATTGATTATTTTCCATCCATAATTATTCCCATTTCCATACTCTCTAATTTTACAAGATTTTATCCTTCTCAATTCTCGTCCATGATAAAATTTCTTGATCCTTTATACTTATAAAATACATTACTTTTTCACTTTTCCAGGATTATATTGAATTGATAATTTGTGGTCCTTGGCCAGATCTAACTATCTTCATTGGTACATATTAATATCTTTATGTGTGAATATATATTTGACGCTCTTGTGATCAATATATATCTCATACATCTCACCATAGAGATAATGTATCTGTATTTTGAATGAAAATATCACAATGGACATCTCCAAATCATTTTTGGGATCGCATTTCCCATGATCAATCAACTTCCTTGAGGTATATGAAATGAATTTTTAATTAGGTATTAAGACACAAACAAATCCATTCTTCAAATAATAATTTAATACTAGGAATGTTTTTCTACTCGTGGGTTGTGTTAGCATAGGGTATGTGGTAATACTCATTTCTTACTCCTTGAGTTTTTATTTACATTCATCATTCCTGGAATAAGTGACTTACTTCTGAGTTATCTTGGTAAGAGGGTTCTAAAATCATGTTTAATTTCTCACAAATTAGCAATAATACCAAAATGAACCTTGTAAACATCAAATATCCATCACATATATTTCAGCCTGCCCTCCTTTGATTTCTTATATCCTTGAAGAATCAAAAGATATCCCATTGGTTGGGATGATATGTACAAATAATGAGACTTCCTTCAACCATAATTCACACTTTATATAATTTTCATAATGATTCCCCTTTTTTACGGTCATTAGCATGGTTTTCAAATTCTCTTTATACTCCTCCTTGATTTTGAATTATACTTGGATATCATCTATAATGACTACAAAAGATTATTTATATAATAACTCATGTATATATTCATAAATTCCTTGAATATTGTTGGGGCATTAGTGAGCCTGAATGGAATTACAATGAACTCATAGTGCTTGTATCATATACAAAAAGATTTATTGGGTATATATTCCTTCTTCACCCTTAGTGGACAATATCTCAACCGATGATCCAACTTAGAGAAGTATTTCTCCTCTTGTAGTCGATCAAACAATTCATCAATCTATAGAAGAGGATACTTATTCTTTATTTATATCTTGTTGAGATCACGCTAATCAATACAAAGGCACATTGACCCATCTGTCTTCTTGACGAAGAGGATATGTGCACCCCATGGTGTAGAACTTGGGCGTATAAATACTTTATACAAATTATCTTGTAGTTGTTTGTTTAGCTCCTCATGTTCCAAAATATTAGTTTTATACAAAGTCTTGGATATTGGAAACTCCCCAAGTATAAGATCATTTGAAAATTCAACATCCCTACTAAGAGGAAGACTATGCAATTTTCCAGGAAACACATCTGTGTATTCCCTCATAATAGGCACGTCGTCAGGGATGATCATTTCCTTAGAATCAATAATTTGAGCAAGATATTATTTATCATAGTTAAATAACAACAATTATTGGGATGATGGTGTTAAATAAGATTTATCGTCCTTATTTCACATGAGTAGAATAGAGGGTCATTTCTCCATATAGATATTGATTTACTTCTTATGGTAATTTTGGATGGCTCTCTACAGGGAAACCCAATCTATGCCTATAATTGCATCAAATTAAACAAAAGGAAGAATGACAAGGTTATCTAAAAATTTCAAGAAAAAAATTTTGATATATAAGGATTTATATACATGAGATTAAATAGTTTCCACATTTTCTAGTTTCAACAACAACTATACTTCTGTGATTTGTTATGGTTTTTTAATAGTTTCACTAAATTTTCATGAAATGTAGAAATGCGTAGAACCTAGATCAAATGTTGGTTTTCTATTCTTTAAGTAATAAATACCGTACCTATAATCAATTAATGGTAGGTATTCTCTTCACTGATAGTGATGGGAAATTCATAGCATGGCTACCTTGAAGGTTATTGGTTGCCTCCTAAAACCCTTGGCAAAGATAATTGTTTTTAAAGGATCCATGTTTCCATGAAGTTATAGCAGTTGAAAATTCACCAAGGGCTGATGTACTATGTCATTTCTTTTCTCCATCATATTATCTGATTTCTCCTATAAAAAATTATTGTCTAGGTGTCCTTCATTCCCAAACCTAAATCACTTCTTCTTCCCCCTTAGGAAATTTTTGCACGGTTTCATTCCGCACCTTGGACAAGTGGGATGCTGACATTTATTAAAACCATTAGATTTATCCATCGAATCAACATAATTAAAATTCAATTTCCTCTTATTATCCCCATAATACCGTTGGGACTCTTTGTTAACGATTTCATATTTGAGGGAACATCAGACAACTTCTTAATAGCTATCAAAGTCACAAATTTCCATGGCTTTTTATAGAGTAGGTATTAGCTGACAAAGGAAGAGGTCAACCTTGAATTTGGGGCTAACAACAAAGATGGAAATGTAAAATGATTTTTCTGTAATGTTTTCCGCATACTACCTAATAGATTCACCAACATAATTCTTGGGGGAGATGAAAACCATTTCTAGTTTATTTTATAAATAATGAGGAAAATAATTATCAAAAAACATTTATTTGAGGAATTCATTACACTCGATCGCTCTAATATCATTCGTAGGCTTTGTATTCTAAATCAATTTCCACCACTAATCATATTATCCCCCCGTATGATAAATTTCTCATAGAACATTCTCTTGATCATAACATTGAATAATATATAAGATCTTCTCAATAGAGTTGACCCATCTTTCTATAATTAAGGTATCAGATAATCTATTGAATGTAGGATGCATTTTTTACATTAAGAACTCACATGCGGCTAATTCTATCTTCGGGGGTTTTGTGAACTCCTCCTAGAAAAGGTTACTTTTCAGAACCTGAGTTAGCTGAGAGAGTATCATTGCAAATTTTGGGACTCCTGCACCCATCGGATTTGGTATGTTTCTAAGACAATTATCACATTGCCCATCAAATTGATTGTTTACCCAATTTCTCCTATTTACAACCATTGTATTTAATAAAATAAAAATTAGGGATATGTATTTTATATAATTAAATAGATAATGGTGAATCCAATGACCTTAAATGGATAACATATAAATTTAATTTTTCAACAAAACTTATGTGTTTCTAGACTTAAATCAGTGTTATCTATGATCTATTTCCTAACATGAATTCTTATGATAATTTTTTTATTCCTCAAATAATGGTTTATAATTAGCTTATAAATTTATCTAAGAATATCCACCAGGAGTGTCAAACTAATTGGGAATTAAGGCCCATTTTCATGTACTAGGGTACCTCAAGTCAGGCAATAAACACCATGTCAATGTTGTTCATCCTAGGTAAATCATAGCTAGAGCCACATCAATATGAAATATCCAGAGAGGGATTTATTTTAATTATAAACCAACTACTCTATACTTACCTAAATTTATGGATGTTTTCATATACATAGTATTATCCCTAATGAATTCCCTGTAGTTCTCCAATCCTAATCCAAAAAATAACCATACTTTTCCTCTAATGCTAACTATAACAACACTTATCTTAACTATATAGTAATTAATTTTTTAATACATAAAATTACACTTAATAAAACACAGTATAATTATATTTCTAGTGCATTTTGTAATTAGGTACATTATATAAAAAATTATAACAAGGGATAGAAAACATTATTGAACACTTATTTTCCATGATCAGAGCATACGAAAAAACATAAAATTACAACTAATGTAATAAACATACTTGTTAAAGGAACATAAAATACAACTAATGTAATAAAAATGGAATAAGTGATCGATATATATTAGATAATAGTCATATCAATGATTAATTAAAGGAACATAAATAATAAGGCATGAAATAGAATGATAATCACAACATGGGAAATGTGTAAACAACTTGAAACACAGAACCATAAACATAAGACAAGGATAAAGCACCAAGATTTCATGGTCCTATATGGGTTCACCCATCATAATAGTTTCATTCTCATTATTATGTGTGCAACATAGATCATACGACATGGATTCATTCATCATCATTATTTTTCCCAAGATCAAAAAATGTGGATTTCATACATGTAATACCCTAATAAATAAGTACATGTGAATTAAGGTGAATACCCTAAATATAATAATGGGTATTTTATTCACTATATAATAGTTTTGGGATGATGAATCATGGATAAATTATAGCATCATAACAATATTACCTAAAAAATAATAAAAATGGTTGAAGAGAGTGAAAGGTGTCTCACATTATTTATACATAAATATAAAATTAATAGGTAAATGGATAATTATATCCCAACAATATAAATTTTTAAATATAAGGCATAATGTAATTAAGAAACATGAATGGAGAGAAGAATCCTAATGAAATTTAGGCATGGTAACAGGTGTACATAAAAGTTCATGGGAGGTTTAATTAGATTAAAAGGAACCAATCGTCATTTATTAATCAAATTTAAAGTAAGTATAATTTGTAATATCATATCCCATCATAATAAAATGAAAAGTAAAACACATAACATAAAAGGAGTAGCTGATAAAACGTGGAGTGGAAGATCCCTTACAAAATTTTGGCATGGTAATGGCTTATACAAATGTTAAAATGATTGAGGATATATAATATATCATTAAAATAAAAAAATGGATAGTAATTTATTTGTATTAATAATTTAAATTATAATAAATTTTAATTAAGAAAAAAATTCCAATGAATGTGCTTGAATTGGAAGGAGGAGAGGAAGGTGAGGATCTCTTATTCGAGTGTGTGGCTCCAAAGGCAAGGGAGGGGCTTATTGAAAGATTTATGGAACCATTGGAGGACTCTTCGGAGTTAAGGTAAGAGTAAGTAACTAATCCATGGAGTTTTAGTGATTCTTAATGGGGCTGTGGGGGGTTTATATGGGAAAATGGGTGGTTCCTTTATTTTTTTTATTTGGATTCTACATAACAAAATATAAAAAAACAAACCATCCCATGTTTCTTATTATTAGTTTATAAAAAATGGGAGTGGATTTTATTATTTTATAAGTATAGGGGCATAAATTATTAAAATGTTACACTTCGTGATGTGTAGGTGAATCACACTCTTAAGGAAATTATTTTAAAATCATAAAATATATTATAAGACTAAGAGATTCACAATGGCCTTAAAAATATATAAAATAAGCATAAAATCACATTATTTTATCTGGAAAAAATATATTTGGTCTTCTATACTATTTATATTTCTTATTACATGACTTTTGGGTCATTATTATGTTATTAAACCGAAAGTATATTTATATAATATTTAATTTTTACCTTAAAATTCGATTGCCTCAGAAAGTTATGAAATATTCACAATTGGATAATTTCGAAATCGTGATTCTAAAACAATATTTATTTTATCAAAATAATTTACTAAGAATTTTAATTTTTAATGTTAAAATAAAAATTGATTATTATTGAAAATGTCATGTTTTATTATTATAACATTTTTAACCCTTATAAAAATTACATTTAACTTCATAAGAATTATATGATCATTTATATTTATTAAAAATTAGATAATAATTATATTTTATTAAGTTATTATTTTTATAAAAATTTGAATAATTAATATAAATATATTCCTAATTGAATTTGAATATAACCAAAAAATACTATTTGTGCTTTACTAGATCAAAATAAAAATCATTTTTAAAGTAAAAATTATATGATGTAAAATTACTAATTATTCTATAAAAATAATATACATAGTAATATTTCTAGAGAGTTTTTATATATCCCTTTAATACACTAGTAAATTCTATATAGGTAATGTGTGTGATGGTTTGATATTCATGGGTTAGTTTTCCAAACAATTTTTGGGTTGTGATCTCGATGAAATTCAATATCTCTTATTAACAGTTTTTCTAATGCTTATGTTGTTGGATATCTGCATGGTCTTGGTCAAGTTTGAATCTCATAAATTCTTTGTCCCTAAAAATCTCAAATAAATGGTATTCATAGTATACAATCTTATTGGTTGAGGCCATCATTTCTATTATCTGTGACAGTTGGATTTTTTTTAAACCCTATTTATTATACTAATCAAGTGATCATTTTTCAATGACTATAATATCAATAGTAATGTTTATTAATAGAAAAATAAATATGAGAGGTAAAATCTAAAAGGGTTTAATGAGGTTTCCATAAATATCATACATAATTATACATTTAAATAAACTAAAAATGTAATTTCATTTAAAACAATTTGGGTCATTACACAAGTGGTAGGTGATCATGTGGTTAGACAAATAATAAAATAGACTCCATGGGATATTTTTGTTTACTGACATGTATGTGGAGCATATTCAGGGTGTTTGGTGCATGTGCCCTTGTTTTATGTGGAATAACTCATTGTAGTCTTTTTTAGTGTGTGTGATATGACATATATGAGAATAAAATTATTGTTATCATGTGAGATCGAGCAAGAATGTGTGTGAGAACCTATAAGAGGGTTGATGATGGATCACATTCCCTTTGGAGGAAGAGAGTGATAATAGAAAATGTTTTTCATGAAAAGACCTAGTGAGTGCTAGAAATGTGCATTTACTTTTTGGTTTGTTGATTAATAAATGGGTCATGCATTGATTTATTAATAATTTTTCATGTTGGGTATGAACCAAAGTATTGTTGGTGTGGTAGTTTTGTGGTGCGACACTCATAGGATTTAAGTCTCAGTGTTTTGGTCTCTGGCATGGTTTTTATAAAGGATGAATGGTGGAGGGACCTATTTGGGGATAGTTATTAGGGAATAGTCTCTGCGAAGAAATATGATGTACAGAAGACTATGGGATATTAGAAGATTTTAATACTGGTAGGATAATGATACAAAATGTTGGTATTATGTGCTAGTGATCATGTTTGACTGGGATAGTAACTTCTGCTTATTGCATTGGGTAATTTATGGTGCCTGGTCCATGGTGTTATGTTGTTTTTTGGGTAGGTTGATGATAACTATTCTTCTACAGTTGGTATAATTGTATGGATCAAGTTTATATACCCCTAATTTCAGATCGGTTGTAGAAGTGGTGAGACAGGTAAGTGGATAGTATGGGTAACACTAAGCTATCCGTATTAGGTAATATATGATCTTTTCAAGTTCCATGGAAAATAAAAAAGTGTTTGGATGAGGTTCCCAATGCGTTCAATTACTTATCATTAGTTTCATGGGGGTTTTAGTTCAATATGGGTGTAAATTGAATCATAGGTTTATCAGTGGTTGGGTTAGAACATGTCTGCCAATGTAATTTGTTATTGATCAAAATATAGAATTATTCTAGAATTTCGGTTCCAAATTTAGTGTGGGTATTCATAATATCATTAGATTCATTCAAGAGACAATAAATCATGATTGGGTGAGGGTGTTTGGTAGTTCTTCTTCATCTATGGCAAAGAATTTTTAGGATAGGTTGTTTAATGGATTCATGCTCAGTGTCTCAACATTTAATTGGATGTTGTGGGGTAAAGACCACAGGAGTTGTGTCATTAGAATGTGCAGTAATAATTTTTTTGAGGTTCCTATAGTGGGGAGAACCCATGTAATTGTATATATTGAGTATATATATGTGGTTGGGATCCCCATTAGGATTGGGATAAATTAGTCAATGAAACCTTATTGTATAGATACCAATGCTAAACATACTATAAATTGTATATCAATCTCATTATATAGATAACAAATCTCACAATAGTCATGCAATACATGAAATTAAATGTTTAATTCCTAAGATATTAGCTATATAAACATCTAATTTTACATAACATGCAAAAATATATGTATAATCATACTCCTTTAGACCATTTTTAAACATATCATGTGGTATAATCGTCCTCATAACCTAGGATTAGAAACATAATTAAGGGTGACCTCAAAAACTCCGTAAGGTAAATAAATATCATAATGTATTATATCATAAACATAAAGGAGAATATTATTAATTAATTAATTTATTATTTAAAAATGAAAATAATCTAGATTGTAATCATAAAACAAAATGGAGTAACATGTTTTCATAAAAATATCATTATAGAATTATTAAAATTAGGACCATTTTCAAGATACATATCAATATAAAAAACATGTGGGCATGGCATAAAAGTGTGGAATAATTTAAAAATAAGTTTTAATCTAGAAAAAATTGAATGTCATGACAAAAAACTAAAAGGTTTGTCATAATCAATATCATATAGACATTATAGCATTTAAAAAAAATTCCCCACTTTGTTACATTCTTATAAACCATGTGTGGTTGAAATGGAATTATGTGGGGGTGATGGCATGAATATTCATGTTAGACACATATTTCCATGTCCTTTCTAGATTATTTCCAATGGGTTTTATTCATGGAGATAGAAACACCCAATGGTTTTTCTATTCGAGGTGTTTCATGAACCTACTTTACAAAGGCAGGGGTCATGAGGAAATAGATCAAATAATGCCCAGGAACATACATTCTTTGTGGGGATTGGATTTCAAGAACAGATCACCTTTTAGGGTGAAATTACTTCCTACTCCATAAATCCCTTAAAAATTTAATATATATTCATCAATCCTTTGTTATATTAAAAATATAAAATCGGTCTCTATAATGTTAAGAATAAATTATTTTCTTGAATTGGATTTAGAATAATCATTTTGTATCTAATAGTTGTCATCTATGAATAACTTATGTGTACCCAAGGTTATATATTGATAGATCCCCTTTACTAGGATCACATATTATTATGTCATTTATTATTACAATGAAGGTTTTAAGCCATGTGGGTCTGAGCTCTGTAATTCATCTTCATATAGGAAGAAGAGAGTTTTTTGGTCTGTGGTTGGGTGAATAAGATGGGAATTTTATTTATCCTTATGAGGGGAATCAAAACCTCTGTTTTTTTCTTACACTTAATGCAACACATCATATCTTTTAATGTCATGTGGTGAGAACCAAATTGTGTACTTTTACATAATGTGGTGAGGACATCTAGGGGACCAGTTCATAATCAAGGGAAATTGTGGGACATATTCCAAAGTGGACCAAGGGACATAAAAGGGATGTATCCTCTTATGTTAGATATGGACCTATTGGTAATATGAGCCGGAAAATTTCATGGTGAATTTGTGGTGTGAGGGTAAAACTTTAGAGAGGTAACCTATATGTCAGTTTTGGATATTAATCAAAGAACGCATAGTTCAATAGATTGGGGATTTCACCTATGGAGGAGGCCAAATATGTATGGTGGGAGGAAGATTATAAAAATGATTCCCCTCCTGATATATGTATATGGTCATACGGCTGTCTTGATCATCAATAGCCTCTGTTTCCAGACGAGTCATGATCAGTGTGAGAAGAAAGTGAATGTGGAAGATTTAGAAGACCACACAATCATCTTTGTCCACTGGTGGATGAGGTCAGGGATATGGTTGGTAAGATAACACCCCATAATAAATACTCTAGGTAAAATCATTGAGTGATTACATATTGTGATATATACCCTTCAACTGCTAGTAGATGAGGGTGGAGACTTAGAAAACGAGCTAGGAAAAGATACGTGGATTTGATGTGCCTACCACCTCTCTTTATTTCCACCCTAGGTCCCATGATTATCCATAATTTTTATATCCTCATTACCAAAGGAATGTAGAGTTGATAACACTCTAAGGATCCCATCTTTTAGTAGGATAAATGAGGGAACACCATTACCATAAGAATGAATAATATATAGAACACACTGATGTACCCTAGTCTCTAATCATACAGGTTCGAACGACTTTCGAGAGGCCTTAAATTTGTTACCATTTTTGGAGGGGTCCAAGCAAAGATATGAACTACCATTGGTGGGAGTAAATATGTCTCAAAGGGTGGATCACGTATGTGAGGCCAGAGAGAGCTCGAGGTGGTTCGTGTAGGAGAGGCCTAGGTGAGATAAAGGTGGGTCACATGTATAGGGAATAGGCATATAAAAGGTGCTTCACCCTGGTGATGTATGGGTGAAAAATATATTTATTCTCCCATGTGAGATCTGGGAAAGCTGGAGATGCTTCACCAATGTAATTTTTGGGATAGATTGAGATTCTTATCCCATGAGATGTCAAGAAGAGCATGAGATGCTTCACCTAGGTGATGTCTAATAAATATTGAATAAATAATGGATTGGTAGAATATTCTAGGTTGATAATTTTATCAAACATCTAGGGCCTCCTTAGTAGTTTCTGTAAAAGGATAACAAAAATCATGGGCTTAGAAAGGGAATTTCACCCCAATACTCTCTGACTAGAGTAATATGATCCTTATGAAAGTTATTTTCATTTTACACCATTGATAAACTATAATATCATTTCCATATATAATTTTCTATTAATATAAGGCTTTAATAGCATCATAGGATGTTTGGAAAATGGGGGTGAAGACTAGAGAGAGAAGAAAATCATGGCTGATTATGGCCTTCCAGTCATGTCAGATGAGGAGTTCAAGTTTCTTATTTAAATAAAAATATGGGGACCTAGGTTATGGAGGTCACTTGAAAACATCCATCATTTTGGTGTCTAGAATAGTTCCCTTATGCATGTACTAGTCTCTCATGATTTTCTGTGTAGGTCGATCCTGTGAAAGCCACTTGGAAAGCTTGTTGGTCACACTACCTCAACCTATGTGAGATTCTATCCCTTTTAGGTTTCTCTTATTTCTCATCCTAGGAGACTCGGATCCTTTCATACCAATTTCTTTGTATAGCATTCATGAAGATATTTCCTTTTAGTTATTTTCATCTTTTTTTGTTAATGGTGGTTTCAAAAAAAGCACCCCTCAGGATTGGATCTGATTAAAAGAAGCGAGTCAGATCCTGAGGTAGAGAAATATGTATGTTGATGGAATCTTCTTCCATTGTTCAAAATTTTTTTTAGTATCACCATGCTTGAGTTTAGTTTGAAACACTATTTTCTCATCATGAGAAAAGTGGATCAGGTGGATGAGTTACATAGGTTGGTCACATAGGTCATATGTATAGGTCAACCATTCTAGTCATCTTTGTCTACATATAAGTTCTCTTATTCCCATAGTGTTCAATATGATTCATTTCTCAACAACCCTCACCACATTAGTTTTTTTTGTTTTTTTATTCTCATTTATGATCCTCAACCATGGTTCTCATCCATGATACTCACAATAAGATTGTCTTTAGTATATGTTCAAGGTCACTAGTGTGAGTGACATGTGTACGATCACTTGGGTGAGTGTCCTAAATGAGGGTACTTCCTTCACCATTTTTTCAATTATTTTTTCATTAAATTTGGTTAAAACCATGATATTTAATTAAATCCTCAATTTTTTGTGATGTTTTACCAAATGTCTACTCAAGTTATTCATATTTCTAATTTATAAGTTGTTTCACATATCAAAAATGATATTGGAAAACATCGCACCAGCATATCAAATACTATATGACCTCATAATTCTTAGTCATTAAAAGAACATGAAGATTTACTATCTTGAATACCCCATGATTGAATATCTTATGTTGTATGGATATTGGATCATGATATAGGTACCTATACCAAGGATGATAGACTTTATGCCACGATATTTGCTCAAGGGAAAAATAAACATTCTCATTGCCAAAATTTAGCGCCAGGTTTCACACATAAATAAAGGGATGAATACCATTTTGTATCTAATTCTCCATAATTAAAATACTCTTGACATCAATATTCAAGCCCTTGAATTGATATAATATTATTACACACCCATTTTTTCACAAATAACTAAAGGGCCAAAAAAGAGTTGGAAGGAATAATGGGACTTCTGTACTAAAGGATTAGTCAAGCCATAATGGATTTTGGGGTAATGATATTTAAAAACCTATGTTTAATTCAATATGAATCTAAAAAACATTAGCATTTATGAGGTTGTTTTGTGTTACATTCATATGTGTACAAGATGACTATTATAGTTCCTGATTTTCAAATACGTTAGAGTCAAAAAACTAATACATTCCCTAAGAAGTAAAAAAAAATCATTATTAGTTTGTGGGATCTATAAAAATTATCAGGATTTCACATTCTCAGAAAAATTTAGGATGGTTTCATATCAAAAATGGTGATATGGGGGGGGGGTCTAGAACAAATATCCACACTAGATCTTGGGTTTTTTAAAGAGACTAAGGAGATTAGAAATTAAGTCACTAGCCCTGTGAGACATAATCATACCATGGAATAGAGGAATATTTTTTTGTAGATTAAGTGGTTGTGACCTATGTGTATGTTTTCCATGTGTTTCTTGTTATTGATAAGTAGGGAATCGCAGGATGATACTTTCCCATGATAGAGCAAGGGGATTGAACTAAACAAGGGTGCTCAATAATGTTTTCCATTTATTCTAATTCCAAACATTATAGATTCCTAGTCGTGTTTCTAAGAACCTATTTTTTGTCTATCTATGAATATAATGGTAGTGTGGGGTAGGGAATATTTTTAATGGTGTCCAAGTTGGCCAGATGAGAACATGTTCGGTTAAAAGTCCCAACTTTGGTGAATATCTGCTGGTGTTGTTGCATTGTACATGGGAAGGTCAACTAAAAAATTTTGGGGATTTTCAAGTAATATGTGGTGTATTACTTGGAATTTTATCTCCAACAAGGTTTTGAGAATGGTCCGCATTTTAGAGTCTAGATTTCGACATTTTTTAGGTCATATCTAGTATTAGACCTATATTCAAGAAATATGAAGTAGCCTCAGATATTTTGAGTGTGATAAATGATTATAACCTCTTCTTGTATAGTGATTCACCATTGGGAATAATCACTAAAAACATCAACAATAATTTTGAATTGAGATCTTATATGATGACCTCCAGATATTGGGTACTTGTGTGAAGAGTCGATGGTAAAATATTCTCTAAGGATTATGTCTCCTACAGCTTTGAATGTCATTTCAAATGTCTTCAATATTCAAACATATCTCCTAATATATATTTTTTATTATATAAACATATAATGGTGTCTAAGAATCATTCAATTCTAATGTATTAGGAAACATCTGAGGAGATTATTAAGTTGCTTTCCATGAATTCTCCTTTCAAGATTACTCAAGAATATTCCCACTCTTGGATCTCCCCATACCCCAATAGATTTTTGTGAAGGGCATACCTAGTATTAAGGATACATAAATTTCTTTTAAACCTAGATTTAAGGGATGGTAGATTCTCTCTGAAAGTGATGGTGGTGCATTATCTCCATGACCCCAGTCCTATAGTAACCTACAACTCAAAAATAGAAATATTCACTCAGTTAAATTTGGTAAAATGTGATCCCATCATCACCCTCGAGAGGATATTTAGGATTTATAAACCCATCCCAAAATTAAGGATATGGGGTCAAGGAAGTTTTCAAATTTTATAGATATCATTTCCTCAATGAATTTAGACAGATCAACATCTGATTATATACAACCTATAGAAGTCTAATTTTGGAAAATAAAAAACCCATAACATCAAAGATTTGTTTTTATTTCTACAAGTAGACATAGAGATCCCATATTTTGGTAGTATTTGGCCTCTACTAGATCTTAGATTTATCACAAATCCTACTGAGGTGGATAAGCATGTATATGAGTTGGAGATACTGATATATGCCATCGATGACTATATCCCACTAACAATGTCTGTAAAATATATGATAAATAGAGGTGATACTTAATTTATTATTGATGAAGAAACTGATGAATGGGGTTACTTCATCGACATTAGAGAGGTATCTATATATCTTCTATATCCTTTTCCTACCTCATCCACAATCATTTATTTGGAGTGGATTCTATTTTTAGTGTGGAGGAGAAGAATTTTACCAAGGATTGTCCCTAAGTCACCAAAGTATGGGTTAATGGGAAACCCCATCAGAGTAGACAATGCTACTCTAGAGTCTTCAAATCTATCCTCAGGCCCAAGGATGCTGAAGGGGGAGATGGTGGGTGGGTATTCCTAACTAACACATCTAGTTCCCATAATTGAGGGGACAAACACAGCCCACTTTACATCTCAGTGGATGATATGAATGATGGAAAATATTCTGTTCAAGGAATATGCAATATATTTAGTCCATTTGTTGTCATTTAATAATTTTACTCGCATAATTAACACATTGGATGCTACTTTCAAATTTTCAAGATCTATTTCACTTTCCTCCCTCAAGGGATCCACCACAGATCCTTCAAGGACTAAGGGGGACTTCTAGATGAGGTAAAGACTCATGCAGGTGAATCGATTCATTTTATGAGATAATTACAAAGAGATGAGTCCCTGTTTATTCAAAATACATTATAGGAGTAATATCTTGTAAATGTTATATGAAAATCATAATTGACCATGTGTAGATCAATTATTTATACTCCTTATGATATTTTAGATGTACTTCTTACATAGAATTACCATGTGATCACAAAATCTAATATTTTTAATATTCAAAAATTGGTTTATAGGGACCCCAAACCATCTGATGAAGATTTTACAGCTTCCCATCACTTGGTAGGGCCAAAATGGGTTTTACCTATTGGGAAGGCAGTGGATGGATCTGATGGAGGAGCCAATTTTGGTTTTGAACTGAATTTTTAATATATCCCTACTAGTGAGGATGCAATGATACATGAAGCTTCGTGTAATCAAATAAAGAAAATGGAATCAATTTATAGATATTTTGATATTCATGCCTCGATAAAGGTGTTTTATGAATTTAATAATAAATTTAAAGAACATTATTTTTCCACTTTAATGGTTTTAAACATGTCCAACATCTATATATTTCATGTATTAAAATAAATACCATGACATGTGATTTTTTTTTGAAGAAATAATTTCCAAGATAATCCATGACCATGGCAAGGAGATGCATTTTCCTCAAGTTTCTAGGGTAATTATAGATGAGGGCCCCAAAATTGGTGATTCTTGATATCCTTACATCCTAGTTTCTAAGAAAACTCAAGAGGATGTTCCTCATTAGAAGATCCATACTAAATATATTTTCGATCAAGGGTGTTTGCAAAGAATCAATCCAAGAAACTTGTCTATAAATGGTTGAGTATCAATATCAAATATGATTGTATCCTTTCCCTTTCTATCTGTTATCTCCAAACGTTAACGACAAGTTCCATATTTTATCCACTGCCATTGAATTTGGAGGTCGATCCTGAGGATGAAGCCTCTCTACGTTTTCAGAAAATAGTATAAGGAGAATCTGATATTGCATTGGATAGACAGAAACATGATTCCTTATTAAGTGTATTGATCCCAAAGTATATATCTCCCTCTAAAATCATCATTGAGTTATACATGGTGTCAAAGGATTCCATTCATTCCTCACATAATTTCATTTGGTGAAACATTTGGATGATATTCATGGAGATGCCTCACAATGTTCTATAATCATTACTTCACATAATCCCAACCATGTTTTCTATTTTTTGTATAGTCTATTTGATTACCATATAATCCACCATATCATTAAGTCGATAATTTATAAATGAGAATATAAGTGAAGATCATAGTAATATGAGGCATATCTATTGGTCTATTTTAATGTTCTTAGAGCTTCTTTATCCTTGTAAGATCTTATCATTTCCAATGAAGTAATGTATAATCAACATCGTATTGAAAAAAGTCTATACAAGTGGTACACCTTCAAGAATAATTATTTTTCATGAAGGAATTTATTTTCCAACTCCACCAAATCATAATGAGGGTCCTGGAATAATGAAGGGATTCAGTTACTGGAGATAAGGAGAAACACCATCATTCCAAAGAGGTTGTCCCCACACAACTAGATGGGTTTTGATAATCTATTAATAAGGATAGAGCTACAATCCAATGAAAAAAATCATATACAAAAAAATATTTCCAATATTTGGCCGAGTGACTCCAAAATGTGGAATATACTAAAAAATTTATTGCATGAGGGAAAAATATTTTTGTTCCCTAATCATCTGCTTCTTTGTTCAAGTCCTCATTGTGAGAGAGACAAGGATTTTTCTTCGATCTCCATTTATATGGTTTTAAACCTACCATTTTTTATAACAATTTCTATTTTTCATTGATCAATATTTTTTCAAAACCATGCAGAGTGCATGCCTAGGGAGTTGAAACACATCTTTTCCATAGGGACCCCTTTAGTGGGGTTTTCACCTGGAGAGTACTATGTCTATTTTGGTGGACATTTGGATTCATTATATGAATGCTAATGAAACTAATGTATTATGTAAATCATCATTGAGCATGATTTATAAGAGTAATAAATCGATCATTGTTTATTGGTTAAGAATGTTCTAACATTCTTCAAATTCTTTAAGCAAGGTTTTAAGTCATTATTTTGTAATTTTTGGATCTAAAACATGATATGGGAAAGGTACTCAAGGGGTGACCACATACCATGTTAGAAAATTGGTTTATATTATCATGTGGTCAGGGTGTATTTAGTTATTAGAGGTTTCTCTTGAGGATGAAAGTACTTATGATTGACAGGCCATTGGGGGATTCATAAGAAAATATATAATGGAGAGTTTAAAATTATAGTCAAATAAATGGTGTCCTCTATAATTAGAAATTTTATTACCAATGGATAGAAAGTTTATGATTATTCATATTTCTAAATACCATTGATGATGGTTTGTGAAGGGAATGTGGCTAGTAATGTCGAACTAATTGGGGTAGGAACAAACCGTGAATAAATAAGTTCTCCAACAAAAAGTTAGTTATTATACAAAGGGTGGGGCATTATATTATGACTAAAATATTACAAAGGAAGGCTCTTAGAAGTAATTAAAAATCAACAAACCAAATTGGGTTTGTGTCCATGAATGGAAGAACACATAAATTTTGGATTCTACAGTAGTTGGTCCTAGATTGGAGGATCTAGATATCACTACATGTCTTGATGGAATAAATATCAAGTCATATTTAGTTTTTCATCATAATTCAGTGGATGATATGCACCAAGATAAAATAATCCTCCTTGATGAGGTTTGAAGTAACATGAAATTTAATATTGTGTGTCGAGATGTGTTGCATATAGTTTACCATATTAGGATAGGTACATTGACAAAAACAATTTATGGTGTTTTATCTCTTTCCGAATGATTAGTTATTTTCCATTTCATGGCGATTTGAATAAATTTTTTCCATAATATCTCAATCATGAAGAGGGAATGTTTTAAGACATAATCTAAGGGATTCTATATCTAAAGTGTTATATGGGACACATATGAATGTAATGATTGGGGATCATGTTCAAAAATTATATTATAGGAAGAGAAATTTGGGCATACAAATATAGTATAGGTTTCTAACAAGGATGAAGGTTCATTTTATTGATACGACCTTTAGGAAAAAACATATTAAAGTATTTAATGTGGTGTATCAACAAATTTTCAAAAAAAATCCATAGGAATCATAAATTATATCACCAATGGAATAGAAATTTTATATAGATTCGTATTTTCCCAAACACAGAGTCAGGTTTGAGTAAATTAGTATCATGATAATTGAGAAAAATTTAATGTTATAATCACCCAAGAAGGGGAAGAAACATTTTAAATGAAGATAATACCCATAAACAACTAGGGGATATTTTAACAGAATCTTATCTTAAGTAATATGATATGGGAATCACTATTTAACTCATTATGGAAAGAATAAAGACAAATATATTTCTAGAATAGATTTCCCAAACTCATTGAATTCTTGTGTGACAGAGGGGAAATTTTCTCATGGAATATGAGCTCACGAGCATGGTGGGAACACATAAGTATCCCTCTCATGCATATCTAACTTGTATATAGAAGTACAAGGTAATTTTTTATATTTCATGCTTGACTAGAATATAATATTAGAGAATCCCAACATATCTCATCAAATCAAGAATCAAGAATCATTTAGTTTTAGGATGGAGGGGTGATGTGAGACCTACACCATGGATACTATTCGTGGTAGGTGACACCCATAAAAATAAAAAAAATTACACCATGTAAGATATGTAAAATATATAGTTTCATGTCATGTGGTAATATAATTTGGTGTTACTTTTATGTTATATTATACATGACTATGGTAACCCTGATGTGAATAGACACTCATTAATCAAGAGGGGAAGCCACTACAGAAACACCTAACCCCACATGAGTGATTCCCAATGTGAGAAACACAGAGTGGAAAACGATTCTTTAACCACACGTAGGAAATTAAAATAATGGATGAGGAATTTTTATCTTGTGGTGGATGGGATTGCATATATTATTTGTGTGTCACCATGCACATCATAGGGATATGAATCATGCCATATATAGTACTTAAGAACATATTAATATCGAATGATGGGAATTTTTATGTTGGATTTTAGTTTCATGTGGTAAGGAAGATTTGTGCCTTGTATTTTTAGGTCATACAACTATAACCATATGCATATAAATGATGAGAGACAATAGGTTTAATGGGAAAAATATGTATTGAAACACTTAAGATGTGGAGAAAGAAATTTTAATCCATAATCATTGTGGATCAGCGATTAATAGAAGTGGTATTAGATTAGTTCACAAGGAGTTATTTTTTACCATGTTTGATAAGCAATTTCTAGAATAGAGTTATTATTCATTATGGAGATATAAGTGGCTTATATTAATTAAGGGATTTCCTCTGGTTGATAGACCTTTTAAGTAAAATATATGAAAATCTAGAATGGGGAATATCTTGTATAGTCTAAAAAATATTTCCTTAAGAATTAGGAAAGCTATTACTGATGGACATTGAATGATTATGAAGATCCCAATTTCTCTAAGACATGGAGTATGTTGTGCGGATGGGATGTTACTAAGAAAAAAGGATGCATTTATACCGGTATTATCCATGTAGTGTGAAGTTCCATTCATAGATATTTTTTCATTTATATGTAAGGAGAAATTTTTGTTTCCATGATGGGTTAATAAATGAAGGAACCCAAATTATGATCTCCTACATGAATTTGGGGTTTATATAGGAACAAAGGGAAAACATTCCCTCTTTTTTATATAGGTTGGGTCTAAATTAAGGAAATTGGTAGTCACTAAATATCATGTGTGGGTAGAAATAAATCCATGCAAAGTTATAAATCATAAAGAAGGCCCCATATGTGAAGAGACCCATTTTGGTGTCTCTTACATGTAGGTTTCAGGTGCAACCGAAGCGTGGGTGGGATAGTGAACGATTTTAAATTTCATAATTTTCAATGCACAATCTGAGATCAATATGACAATAAAATCTAGTATCCATGTAATTAAATCATGTATTTCAGTAATGGAATAGAAACCTCAAACCAAGATAGAGAGCATTGACATATTTTGATTATAATCATGTTAATTATTTATAATATACTTCCTCCAAGGTGATTCTGTCTTCATTGATGTGGTTAGCCAAAAATCTTCTATTGTATAATCTCTATGTTCTAGAGATCAATAGTAAATCACCTCTAGTGGGGATCCACTCATGTTTTTCATATCTATTGACGTCACCAAAAGAGTCTCTGGGTGCGGTCTTGGAAGATCCTTGTGCTTGCAATTTCCTCCTTCAATCACCAGGAGAACCAATTCCAAAGAGTTCTCCTTGATTCACTAGATGAGGATCACTCTCATTCATGAGAGTGTTCATCGATAAGAAAATAACCCTCTTGTCTTGAGAACTTTTCTCAAATTTGTTGTGCACAATAACAATAATCATCGCTTTGTTAGCACTTGTCTAATAAAAGAATAATATAACTAGGAATTTTATTAACTAGGGTAATGATTAAAAATTTTCCAAAATTCCTTGATTATTTTATTAATCCTTGAGAAACCCCCATGTCAAATAATAACAGAAACATTATTATTTACTAAAAAGTTCTAAACATTCAAGTTATAATTCTATTTTTTCTAATAAATTAATATTCAATATTATTATTTCTCATAGGACCATTATCTAAGTCCACCAATCCTCCACTATATTTATTGAAACCTGAATAATGACTATTTATTTATTCAATAAATACCACTTCTTTATTCACCAATGAATATATAAATACTATATATTCACAAAAAGGAAAATAAATATCTATTAATTATTCAAACCACATTATATTCTCTCATATAAATAGTGTTGAAATAAATTCTATCCTACATTCATGAATAATTACTAAAACACAACCAGGAATAATCATTAACCAAATTTTTAAATAATAAATAATATATTACTTAACTGATATATTGGATACCCATTGTGTATGTCCCTCTAGGCATCTTTCTCAGTGTCATTAGGTAGATTATCCTAATATCCAAGAATAGAATCTATAAACATGACAAGGCACCCATATACAAATACGTTAATGTCATAATGACATTTCATCTCATAAAAATACATACCATGAAATATAATACCTTTCTCTCAATATCTTTGATCAATAGGGTTTCATCCTATTTTTATCAACCCATGTGCTCGATTTCTCATTCTTTGACTTCTTGGAAATTGAACAGGCTTATAGAACACCATGGACATGGATTTATTTTGGCTATATCATTTCCATCAAAGGTGTTGAGATATCAACTTCCGTTATGGAAAAAATTTGATGAATCCTTTCTTGAATTATTCATTAATGTGGTATTACTTGTGACGCTCCCAACATATCATACCTCGCTGTCAACTCATGTCATCACAATTTTCACTAATACATCTATGTGCATGATTCATAAAATCCATAAATAATAATATTAATGTATACAGACCAATACACACATCCACATATAGTAACATTCAATGACACTTATAAATGTGGATTTCTTATTAGAGGGTCTTGTTCTCTTAATATCAACTTGGATATTACCAAGGTCGTACGCCCTGATATGGTGCCTCAGAGTCATACGGTTCCTAGAACCTAATAGATTGAATCATTTCATCCCCTTCAAATGATATCATTGATCTTTAAAATATATGTTCATGAATAGTGTCCATGGAACTTCCAGGTTCTTATCATAGCATTTATTTTCTTTGACATTTTACTGTGACCAATACTCGTAGTAAATTTTCACATGCAATTTCATGCAGATGAAAAATCATGAAATGACAAGAATTTTTTTCGTATCCATCCAATAAATATGTGTTTATAATAAGGTAAAAATAATTTTCTTTGGGGAAACTAACTCTAACAGACTCCCACTTTCATAAAATATAATTTCATACATTCTTCATACTACTAGCTATCACATGATATTTATGCTTCTACTGAGATAGGAATTTAGTCATGGGGTCTTCCATTTTCTCTTCAATGGGTACTCTATTAAGTGAAAATTCATACCTTTGATATAAATCCCTCAAGAGGTGATACATCTAAATTTTGTTTTTTATACATTGATGTGACATTGACTCTTTTCCAAAAGCCACCACATCAATATTATCACAGTACAATGTGATAGAGTATTCACTTCTAGGTATGCCAAAAAGATCCTAAAAAATGTTCCAAATTGAGATGGATTACTTGGCTACATTATAAGACATTATATATATAGACTACACTATAGAATTAGCAGCAACAAGCTACTTTGATCTCTTCCAACTCATAGATCCTCCATTGAGACAGAAAACATATCCCAATTGTGACTCTAGATCATTGAAATCTTTTTCAAAACCAGCATCAACATACCCTCTAATGATAAGCTCATCATCTCTTCCTTATAATAGGATCATATTCATAGTACTTATTAGATACTTAAGGGTTTTATTTACAACACTCCAATGTTATTCACCATAATCTACTTGATATATAACTACCATTCTTATTTCACAGGAAATAAGATGTCTAGTACATAACATAGCATACATGATCGATCTTATCACTAAATAATATGTGATCATACTCATTCTATCTTTCTCCTAATATATCTGGGGACATATTTTCTTAGAAATACGTAAACCATGTCACATTGGAACAAATACCATCTTGGATTACTCCATAATAAATCTATTTAGTATCTTGTCAGTATATGTACTTCGACTTTGTCCATGCAGCCTCTTGGATCTATCATGAAGTATCTTGATCTCTACAATATAGGTTTCTTCGCCTAATTCCTTCATGGGGAAGAACTTGTTCTACTAGTCTTACAGACTGTAATACTGGTATGTCATTTACAAAATGTAACATGTCATAAAAATATAGAACTCCGATAACAACCTCATTCCCATTAATCCTTTTTTAAACACACTAATCACATTAATTTTTAATGAAACCAAATTATATTTTGGAATCATTAAATAGAATGTTCCATGACCTAGATTCTTGATTCAATCCATATGTGGATATTTGTATCTAGAAAATACATTTGGAATCACCAAGTGTCATAAACCCTTCTGGTTGTGTCATATAGACAACTTCTTAAAGGATCCTATGTTGGAATGCAGATTTGACATCCATCTACCAAATCTCATAGTCATGGTAATATGCTATGGAAAATGTTATTTTTATGGATTTAAACATGGAAATATTTAAAATGTTTCATCTTAGTCAATTCCTTGATTTTTTTAACCCTTTAGCTATGAGAATTTCTTTATTGGTACTTACTTTATCTTCTATGTACAGTTTCCTCTTGAATAAGCTTTTACATCCAACATGATTTGCATCAACTGGAACTTAAGACAGAACCCAAACTTGGTTATGATACATGGAATTCACATCATAATTAATACTTTTTATCCATCTAGTAGCTTATGAGCTCTCTACAACCTCCTTGTAGGAGATAGGTTCATCATTTTCCTACAATAATGATTCACCTTCCATGGTTACTGGAAAACCATATCTCTTTGGTTCCCTTACAACTCCTCAGCTCCTACACAATACATGTGTCTCAGGAAATACTTCTTTCATGGGGACCTATGGATATTTTTCCTATACCCACTCTTGTGTATCTTAAGCGTCAACTTCGTAAAAGTTAATCTTCATCACACTATCCTTTTTTAGGATGCACTCACTCTCATAAAATAGAAATTTTCTATCGACTGTTACTTTATTGTTTTAGGGTTTGTATAAGTTGTATCCAGTTGTTTCCTTATTATTCCATTTAAATATACACCTCATGCCCTAGGGTTCTAGTTTATTACCAAATAATTCCTTAAAATGCCACACATCTTTATACACATGTATACGAAAATATGGCTTTCTTTCCACTCTATAACTCAAAGGGAATTATATTTTCAGCCTTAGTTGGAACTCAATTTAATATGTATACTATAGTTTGTAATGAATATCCCCAAAGAAAATTGTAAAATCTATATGAAACATCATGAAATTTACCATTTCCAACAAGGTACGATTACTCCATTCCATAACACCATTTAATTATGGTGTATATGGTGGTGTGAGTTGAGATAGAATCTTGAACTCCCATAAAACGTCGATGACCTCTGGATTAAAATATTCTCCACCTTGATCCAATTGATTCTTATTTATCTTCTTAACAAACAGATTTTCTATTTCATTATTGAATTCCTTGAGTTTTTATAAGGACTCAAACTTAAACCTTCTCAAGTAAATATAGTCATATCTACTCAAGTCATTATTAAAAGTTATGAAGTAAAAAATTCCACCTCTATATTCTACTAGAAATGGTCCACACACATGAGTGTGTACTAATCCTAGAAGCTCTATGTCCCTTTTCTACCATTCCACCATATGGTGGTTTGGTCATTTTCCATTGTAAACATGCAAGACGCTTATCAAGTAGTTTTATCACAGAAGAGTCTAAATAACCATCTTGATAGAGATTTCTCAAATGCTTCTTGATTACATTATTGAAATCGTGATTCCACAATTAGGTGTCATATGAGTCATGTGATTTTGATTTGTTATCAATTTTTAACACTTTATTATCATAATTTAATATATATATATCTATAACGTTATTTAAATGTTCCATACCATAACATATGTTGTCCTTATAAAAGAAAACTAATTTTCATTCTGAACATGAAAATAAACCGATCTGTATCAAAACATGATACATGAAATATATTCTTTGTAACACTATGTGTGTAATAATAGCAATAAAAACCCAAGATCATTCTAAATGGTAATGTGTTGTGGTAGTCAGCAATGGAATGAGCATCCAACCTCGCACCATTGACAACTCACATATGCACCTCTCCTCTATAAATGTTCTAAAATCTAATTAGTTCTTCCACATGAATACATATGTGAGCACCAAAATCAATACTTAATACCCAATATATAGAAATGGAAGTATTTCACTCAATAATGAACACACCTTTTGTATCCCCTTTCTTTTGGGTGTAGTTCCTATTCTAGTAAAATGAATTGCCACAAGCAAAGCATACTACCTCCTTTTACTTTTCCTTCCTTTGGATCTTTTTCTTCTTGTTGTTTGGATGGTGATTTTGGGCTTTATAATGTTTATATGTCATAGGCCCCTTTTACTTTCTATAATATTACTATTCACAAAAAGGATGGTGGGTTTTTCATACCCCATTTTCTTATCCACTTGCTGAATTAATTAAATAAGTTTTGATAGACTCTTCTCATTATTTCTCATTTTATAATTCATAATAAAATAGAAAAAGGCCTTGGTCAGTGATGATAGTATGAGATTTGTGTGAAAAGCTTCTGGGAATATAATCCCTATGATGTACATATGTTCAATGCAACCAATAATATTGACTATATGTGGCCTAGCTGGTGTAGACTCTCCAATGTAGTGGTGAAAAAATGTTGGAGCTCTCATACATATCTTGTCTCACCTTCTCATGATAGAGATCCTAATGGTGAGACATCATGAAATAATCATCCACTTCAACATTTGGCTTCTAGAACACATTGGTCATAGATGATAACATGAGGCACTGAACATTTGTAGAATCATTTAGAAGTTTCTCATCCATAGAGAAATCCTCATTTCTAGCCGCAACTCGTAAAGGTTCTCCCAGCAAATATAGTACTATTTCATGGTGAAGGATGAACTGAAGGCACCTTTTACAATCATAGAAATTAGTGTTGGTGATAAGGGCTGACATTTCAATTTTTGGATCACAATGATACGTTCGATGTCATTTTTAATTTATTTTCTAAAAATAAGATGAAAAATGTTTTAGTACGTGATCTGATAAATTTAAATCATATACATAAAGAAATATTCATTTGTCTCCCACTATTTTATTAAAATGCAATATCCCTCACCATTGGCATTAAAATATCATGTTTCTTTGACATGTAGTGGCAAGGATCCATGGTTCCCTTCCCATTACCCCAAATTTTGTTGGTAAAGCAATTTAATTGGTTTTTTGTAGGAATTTGAAATGAAAATTGAATTAACTCGCACCGCTTTGATCCATTGAGTGGATTTATTTATCCGAAAATCCTTAATTTTAGATTTTCCCAACCTTTGAATCTCAGTTACACCAAGTCATGCTTTGGTCGTTAACCCTTGATGTAAACTATGTCATTTCAACCCAAAACCTCAAATCATAATTCCCCAATAATTGATATCACTCCAACTTTGTTTCTTCAAGAACATTGAACTATGGTTCTATTATAACCAAAGTAATAGATTACTATATCGACGTAATTATTAATTAAGGTATTTTTTTCACATAAGCTAGTTTATTTTAGTTCTATCTTGGATGTGTGTTAATTCATTAATAATATGATCACGATAAAACATACATAATGAATAACCATACAATTGACGCAAATAAAATAAAGGGTATGACCATGCTCTTTTTTTAATGGTTAGTTTATCTATTGGTTGGTAAAATAACCGTTGAACTCGGTTAGAAACACCTTTAATCAATTAGGCTCATGTTTATAGCGTTCCACAAATCCATACTTGTATCTCCTTGGATTTTTTTTCTTTGTTCTAAACATAAACTACATCCACTAGATTGGGAGCTCCATCTATTACATAAGATTTTAGTCCCACACAGGTGAGGGGTAAAAGGGGTCTTACATAAAATAACCCATGTGAAAAATGCCATAAATGTTTATGAAGAGAGAAGGAATACATGCCAATGATTTAATTTAACAGTAAATTAAAATGGAATCCAATCACATACAAAGGTTTGGTATAGCTCATGGTCATCCACATGAATGCAATGAATTATGTAATTTTTAAAAATATAATTAAAGTTTTTTAATCATAATAATTTAAGATAAGTCACACTTGAATCAATTAATGTTTATCTTTAATTAATCAATCCTTTTATCATAAACCTTTTTTCAATTTCGTTGATATTCCCATCCATTATAATTTTCAACAAATTAATAATTTATTAGTATTAAATATATATATAATGTGTACCATAGAGGTAACCCAAATAATACCCATCCAAAACTCCCTAACATGTTTTATAATTGTATATACTTTATTCTTTGTGACATGTAACATGCAGCCAGAAGTATAATTGTAATACAACTCAAACATTATTTGAAGATCATTTAACATTACATGGATGTTAATTAAACACACACACAGACACATATCAAACACTTTTAACATTTTGTTTCATAAATTTATGCATATATGAATGTAAATGTATTAAGGATTACATAATATAATAATATATTTTGAATCTGTGTAATCTAGAACAAGTGCACTGTGTGTACTTCCGACTACACAGTGTGTACTGTCCTCACTGTCGATCCATTATACACGCTTGGGGAAATGTCATGTATGATGTACATTGTAAATATTCATAGTACACATCATATCTAATGCATCAAACACTTTGTAGACTCTGTTTTACATGGTCACCAGCAAGGAAATCCATGTATGTGATGCATGGATCATCCCTAACCCAAAGGGACTGCACGCCCTGTCCAATGGGATACATGACATATAGTCTACTATCCATGCTCCAGTTAATCCGGTTCAATAATGTGTGGATTAAAGGTCATTAATGGTGTCATTAATGCCTATTTATTGTAAAATCACAAATTAATTACCAAACAAAATATTGATGCATTGAATAATACTACATGGCGAGCAGCCTGGTGTTGAACTGCTAGAATCCATGGAATCTACGGGTGAGTTCCTTAATTTTATTTTAATGATAAAATTAATCATTTATGTTAGAAATGGGAGAAATTATAGAGGAAGAATAGATCTCAAAATTCAGATTAAAAATTAATGATTAAACATGAATTTAAAAACCAAATTATTATATTACAAATATTCAATGAATTATTTAAATATTATAAAAAATAATATGTCCACTCTGATACAACTTTTAGGTTCAAGGCATAGTGGAATCCTGGGAGGGACAATTCCCAACTTTAATTTTTTCCATATTCAATGAACAATTTGGGATCAATACAATAATGAATGCCAGTATCCACATATTTTAATGAATGATTTTGAAAAGGGGATAGTATCCCAGAACCAAGATAGAGAGGATCAACATATTTTGTTTATCATTAATTTTATTTTATCAAAGTATTACATCCATGGTGATTATTTCTTCCTTGATTCGGTCAGCTTGAAATCTGTAGGTTTACCATCATTTCATTGTAGAGAAAACGAGTAGATCTCCCCTATTGGTGATCCACACGTGATCCACATATCTCCATAAGTGGCCGAAGAAGTCTCTTTGTGCTATAATGGAAGATCCTTGCACTTGAGATGTATGCCTTCGATCACCATTTGAACTGCATCCAAGGCATTCTCCATGATCTTGTAGAGGAGGATCAATCTCGTTCTTCAACGAATTCTTGGAGAATAAAAAGATATCTCTATGCTCTAGATCATTTCTTTAATTCATTGTGCGCAATAATAATAATCTTCATTTGGCTAGAACTTGGCTAATAAGATAATAATATAATCAATCATTCAATTCACTGGGATAATAATAAATAATTTTCAAAAGTTCCTTAATTATTTTATTAGTACTAGATAAATCCTCATATCAAATAATAACTACAAAATTAATATTTCCGGACATTCTCTAAACATGTGAGTTATAATTTAATATTATCTAATAAATTAACATTAAATATTATTATTTCTCACCGGACCCTTATCTCAGTATACCAATCCTCCACTATATTTATTGAACCTTGAATAATGAGTATTTATTTATTAAATAAATATCCCATAATTATTTAAAATGAATATATAAATACTATATATTCACTAAATCGAAAATTAAAATTTATTAATTATTCCACCCACATTATATTTTCTCAAATAACTTGTGTTGAAATAAATTAAATCAGGAATCCATGAATAATTATTAAACAAAAACAAGTAACAATCTTTACTAAACATGTTAAATAATAAATAATATTTTATTTAACTAAGATATTTGATACACATAATGTGTGACCCTCTAGGCCTCTTTCTCAGTGACATTAGGCGGAGTAGCCTAATGTCTCTAGATAGCATCTAGAAACACAGCAAGGTACCCATAGAGAATTAAGTTAATACTGCAATGACATTTCACCTCATACAAATGCTTACAATTTCATATAATCTCTTTGTGCTGATATCTCCTATCATGCAGGTTGCATGCAAGTGTTATCAATCCATCTGTTCAATTTCTTATTCTTTGACATCCCAAAAATTAAACATTTTTATAGAAAACAATGGACATGGATTTATTTCGGATATATAATTTCCATCATTGGGAACTAATATATAATCTTCTGTTAAGGAATAAAAGGGACAAATCCTTTCTCAAATTAATTATTAATTCATTATTAATCAGGATTCACCCAACATATCATACCTCTCTATGAACATATGTCGTAATGGTTTTCACTAATACATATTAGTGTGCAATTCATAAAACCCATTAATAATAATATTAATGAATAAGGAACAATCCACATTTCCACATATAGGAACGTCTAATAACCCTTTTAAATGTGGATTTCTTACAGGCTGGTCTCATTCTCATAATATCCTTCTAAACATTACCAAGTACGTAAACCATGAGAAGGTGTCTCACTGTCCTATGAGTCTCCACCCTTGATAGCTTGTATCATTTGTATCCCTTCAAATGATATCATCAATCTATACAACATATTTTCAAGAATAGTTTAATGTCACTTAAAGGTTCTCATCAAAGAAGGGATCCACTTGGACCTTTTAGTGCGACAACTACTATGAAGACATTATCACATACAATGTCATGTAGATGAAAAATACTTATCTGATTGGGTGTTTATTTATATCCTTCCAACAAATATATGTTTATCATAAAGTACACTAAATTTGGTTCAAGGTAACCGACTCAAACACTGCATAGATTGTTGTTTATATATAAGAGAGTAGGAATTTTAATTACATTATTGTAGACCCATGAAATAAGGTATATGAGTCACTACATCTATTATTGAGATGAGAATCAAGACATGGGTTATTCTATAATAGAAGTGTGGTGGGATACCATAACCATGGATTGGGACTCGATCAAGCATGGACCAAATTATTATATAGTTTTTCATCATACAATATGGATGTGAACCATTCATTTTTGCATCTTGCATAATGAAAATTGTGGTATAGTTTATCATCGTGCAATGAGGATGTTGGTCTATGTAGTTTATAGACATACAACGTGGACTATGGTTTCATTTATTTTTAGGTCATATAACTTGAACCCTAAGTCATGCCTTTTGAGGTCAGGTGATGAAGACCATTGTGTGATGTTCAGATGAAGAATTTCTTTATAAACCTTGAATTGGATGGTGTTGTAACAATCTACCCATCCATTAGGATCAATGAATAATTAATCTTAGAGTGGAACTTGTGCATATCATTAGGTACCTCTTACATTGGCTTAGTAATTGGAGGTTTCATTCCTTGTATCATCAATGTACTGAGAACTAGTACCTATTCTTTTTTGAAAAATGAGTGAAGGTGAACTCTATTGTTAAAATCACATGTTATCCAATTCTTTTGGCTTTACATGTGATTTATGTTTGGAAATATTTTAGCCTCAACTCACCCCAATCCATCCTACTATTTTTTCGATTTCTCCACTGTGGATAGTTGATCATAAATTGAAATATTAAGCAAGTGAATCTATACCTTAATGAGAAAGAATACTTTTTCTCATATACTAGTGAATACAAGGTCACCTATGTAAAAATGTATGTTGTAGTTTGGTAAGTCCACAATTCATCAAAAAGATTTCCAAGATAAACCTTTCTATCTTTATAGACTATATTCTAGAGTATGTTTGATAAGGTCTTGTTGATGTCCTCTATTCTTCCATTGTCTATTGTATTATAGTGAGACTAATGGTTAGATTTGATATTATACTCTTGAAAATTCTTATCCCACTCAGCATAATAGAAAAAAGTACAATTTTCCATTAGTATCATATGAAAGACACAAAATCTATATAACATATTGGATTTCATGAAGCTGATAATAATTTTAATCACAAATTCATTGAGGGGCATTGCATCAGTCCACTTGGAGAAGAAGTTAGTAGTAGTGAGAATGAAATTAAATATATTGGAAGTATATATAGGTTAATTCTCCATAACATCTATTCCCTAAATAGAAAATGGAAATGAGAATTTGGATATGTGTAGAAACATGAGGGGTTGTTTGATGAAGTTGACAAGAACTTGGTTGGGAAGAATATTTTTGGAGATATTTTTTCTCATCCTATTCCATTAATGGGTAGAAGTATCTAAGACTCTATATTTTATGGGAGATCCTAAACCCTAAATGGTGCCCAAAAACTGTATCATTTATATACTTCTTCCATGAATGAAACATTCCCTTCACTATCAATGAACCTAAGAAGGACTCCATATAAACCCCATTTATAGGGTACTTTCTTGTGATTTGAGCTAATATAAAGAGTAAATTTGGTCACTTTCCATCTAGTTTTCCCTTTTCCATCTTTTCCAATAATATAACTCTTTTTTGAAAGTATTCCACAATGGTAATCATCCAACCGGTTATATAACCTCTTAGTTTAGGGATGGAATTAACCCCATTGATTTCATCCATGTCGGCATTAGTAAAAGGTGACACCATTTGGCTATGTTCAATTCTAATAACTATTTCATCCTAATATGAATCCACCAAATCCATAGATTTATTTTCCATTACATATTCGTAGAAATTTTTTGATCATTGGTAATGATTCAATGTCATATCTAAGGGAAATTTTTTCATGATTCCTTGGACATAGTCAAGTGGGGGATTATCACTTCTTTTATGATAGATTAATCACTATAGATCATCTTGATAACTAAATATGAATCACCTTTTATCTTTATGTTATACACTAGAATATGAAGTGATAGTTCTATCCCCACAACAAGGTCCTGATATTTTGTTCATTTTTTGTGAAAACATCTAAAAAATTAAGGAGTAAGGTAATACTACCTTTTTATGGAGATGAACCAACTCCCAACCCGACATCATTGAGAATGGGGTCGTCCACTCTTTTCCCTTTTGTGTATTTGGATTCACTGTCAAAATAAATCTCTAATATCTACGGTCTTTCTTGAATAGAGAAAATAACTTCACCGTGAAATTTTTTATTTGAAAATGATGTTTCAGTTGGAGGATGTTCTTCAAGGAATTATGTAATTTCCTAGCCTTTTATAATGTTATGAGGCACAAAATAAATTTCAAACAATTTTATGTTGATATGACACCATGTCAAACATCAATTCAACAAAGTATGGATGAGGATGTCTTTGAGCAGGATTCTAAAAGAGACTAAAAGGACCTCAAGGTAATGAAGGTAATTCCCTAGATTATGAACCAGGAAGATTTATGTCTGGAATATCTTCTCAGTATATGAATAATGAGTATCGATATTTATCATGGAATGAACAAGAAAATAGGAACTATTTTAATTCCCATCATCATTCTTATATGTGAGTAAAGAACCCATCAATCCTTCTAAATCATCCATATAAAATTTGAGTGGCTTCCCCACAATAGGATTCATCATCACAGGTGGACGCAAAATATATTCATTATGAAATTAATATGCATCATGGTATTTTTATTTGGCTTGTATGTGACCCCCCTTTTTCATCAATCTGGTAAAGGGAATACACTTACCTATGAGGTTCTATATTACGCGTATAATATCAGATTTTTTTCCATGGAATTAACTAAACAATTTGAGTTTTTTAAGAGAGGACATATAAAGTATATTCTATTTCTACTACAAATAAAATTTCATATCACGATGGAATACAATAAATCTAAAAAAAATCTTGAGGTAACATCAAAATAAAATTTCAAGTGTATTATTTTCATGATACGTTGTAGCAATGTATTGAAAATAATATCGATATCAGTAAGATGGTTAGAATACTTATGTGATTTAACTAAAATATTATCAAAATATAATTCTATAAACCATCCAAAAACGGTTTGAATATGTGATGCATGGCACATTTTTATGTAGAACAGTCATCATAAAACCAAAGGGCATTACATGATAGTCATATACCTCCCAGGGAGATAATAAAGTAGTAGATTACTCATATTCATGGCACATCCTGATTTTTTTATACAATGAATAGTCATCCATGAATCTATTTTCCTTATATCCAGTTGTATAATAAATTAATTGTTTCATGATTGGAATACATAAATCATATTTTAGACAATGTCGATTGATATCTCTGAAGTTGATAAAAAACCAAATATCCCAATTATTAATCTCTACTGAGGATATATTTTCTATCCATTTCGGATAATGGAATTCTAAAATGAAATTATCCATCATAATATTGTAAACATTAGCCTCAATTTTGGTGGCATGAGTCGGGAGTATCCATTTGGATACTTGTTTTAAGCCATTGTGGTTTTTTGGAAATCCCTTGTCATGAGTGGAAATCATAGGATTTATCCATGGAATTTATATGTAATTCCCTGAAATAAAATACAGATTTTACTTCATAAAGGTTGTATATACCTCTTGTTCTTTAGAATACGTAGTCATGGTAATCATGTTAGATTGAGGGTCCTGATCTGAAAACTGGATTATTTGTGAAAGTTCATCAATAGTGGAAGAGACACCATCCTTGAATAATGGAGGGGAATATCTAAGGTCATATTCTTATTACTTTTAATATTCCACCTCACACTTAAGGGAAGTAGGTGAGGAATAAAAAATTTAAAATCTTGGAGAGGAGTTAACCTTTTGACTTTGGGAAGAGGAAGAAGCTTCCACCAATCTAATTGACGATGCACAATTTCTTTGAATCTATTAATGGGATATTAGGTATATATAAGGAGTATCCCCAATATCTCTTGGAGACATGAAAAACATTTTTCAGTTTATCTTGTAGGGTATGAATCTGTTGAAGCTCATGGGAAAGAATCAAGAAATCTTCACATGATCTTTTATCATGGTCTAGAGAGTCGATGACCTCTTCAGTGCTATTAAGCTCATTCATCATGATTAATGTAATAAAATTAAATGAATATACACATGACTTTAAACTCGGTTTTTTAATATAATTGATGGGAAAAACATATTATATTCTAATCAATTTAAAGGGGTTTCTTAAGGACATTTGTAAACTATTTGGTGAAATTAACTGAGTGACACTATAAATCATGGGTTATTTCCCTTCCCTTAAGTATAACCCTACATCAATATATTGTGATTTATAATATTTAAACAGGGATTTATCAACATGAAGCTTCCTAATTTTCTCATTAATTTAGTATTTGATGCACTGGCAGCATGATGAGTGTACATCCACGTGATAATGTGAAACCGTAGCCTTCCATGTAGAATGTTGATGGCCATATCTTGCAAATCAATCATAAATTCCAAACCATATTTGAGGTCCCCAAATGAGCTCCATGATTGATTCTCTTTATGGGTTTTTATCTATTATTTAATAACCATATAACATTAGAGTGGATAGGGATATTTTAACCTTGTTGTATCCCAGTCTATAATGTTTTCAAAACTAGAATGAGGTTATATCTTGATCCATTATCAATTAAATCTCTTCAGATATCAATATTATTCATACTGCTCGACACATACAAGGGTACGATGTGTACCTATATAAAAGAATCATTTTTATGATCTCCGAAAAAGGTGATCTTGTGTAATTATACAATATCAATCACTACACGATAAATTTTAGTAGTGTGAACCATAGATTTAGACTCGGGAAGTCTTAGAAAATCCTCGATTAATGATTCATGGAGGTCTTTTAATAGACATAGAGTATCAAACATGGAAAACATGAAATGAATCATGGAAAATTGATTAAAAAATTATTATTTAGAGGATAATGGTCTATACATCCTTATACAAATATTCTATTTCATTGAATATTTAAGAGATGAATTACTTGATGAGGGATGATTTACCCTTGGAAAAGGAGTTGAAGGGGCTCCCCTTCTTGGTGGTTTAATTTAAACAAGTCTTCCTACTCATCATGGTCAATCTGGTAGTTTCAACCCTATAATATATATTCCAAGTTGATTAGGTTAGTGAGACCCTTGTATTATGTTTGATAACATTCCAACTCATTCAGGGCCCACTAGAGGTATCTTTAATGATTTTTAGTGTCATAGACGGTCTAATAAGAGATATGGCTTATATATATTGTTTTTATGTGCATGTTTTTTACCCTATACCCTATGATTTGGTGAAATCTTCATAGAGTTCCCCAATATGGTGTATGGAACTCATTTTCATGGTAATATTAATCACCATAGAATATCTCCATAATGTGAATGAAATTAATATAATCGATAATTAATTCTTCTTTTGGTGAGGAGTTTTTCTTGCATGTCAAAAAATGTAGTACTATTTGGTGCGATAATAACCATAATTTTGGGACTTTATGATGAAGTATGACAGATTAAAAGGTAAATTATCCCTTGGTACATGATTATATTTCATCATTTTTATTCTTCACTGTTGTCCATGTTTTTCTAGAAGACTTTCCTAAGTATGGTTTCAGTGTGGACGAAGTCAGCTATGCCATAGAGCAAGCGATTGGGGGCATATTTGGTTGTTTCAACTATACTAAGAGGATAGTGTGAGTCTGTTTGATTATCTTTCTGGTCATCTAACAACTAAAATTCTAGTCACTATTTATGTTAAATTCCTTCCATCTAAACTCTACCTCTAGAGTTCTAATAGAAAAGGACACCACCTATGTGCGTGGTATTCCTAGATTCAACTTCATAGAATCAAAAATTTGTTGTAGGAAATATTTTAAAATAATATAGTTGTGGATCATGTTTATAAATATTCATTTAAATGAATAATAATTTATTTGATCACTAGTTCAAACTTGTTCATGTATTTTGGGTCCCAAAAGGTTTAATAGGTTGTTTTTCAATGCTAATAAGAAGTAGTTAGGAAAAAGATCATATCTAAAGAAATAGAATTTATTCTCTAATATACAAATTGGGAGTGTTTCATCTCTTTCCTTTCATCCCGATGAGGTTATTTTTTCTATTTTCTGTAGTTTTTATGGGAGTTTTCATGAGAAGGTTGGGACTTTAGAGTTAAAGCTAGCATAGAGGCTACATTCCGCATAACCACTGTTGATTCCACCCTACCTATCATTTTCCCTTAATAAATATGAATGGGATTTGAGTTATACTTGGTTCTCAAAATAGAACCTTCAAAACATAGTACAACTAAGGAAAGATCTAAAAATCCGCCAGGATACATTATAGATATAAGCAAAGTCTATTGTTTGTAATGAATATTCTCAATGAAAAGACCCAAAAAAATATTCTTGAGGGAACTGAATGTTTTTAACAATTATGTCAAGATCTTCCATATTGAAAGGATATATTAAATACTCTTATTTTATAATTTTATATTAACTTAGAGATGAAGGAGTATTATTTTCTAAGTCATAGAGTTTAATTGATAGAGGGGTTTTTTGTCAAGATCCCCCCACCCCTTGACTGTTCTGGATGGTAGACTAGAATACATTGTGATGTATCGTCCTTCTAAATATTGTGTGAATCAAAAAATCATAGATGCATCTTACGGCACGAGGTTCCTTATTATGGGAAACCACATTGACATGAAGTGTGCCAGATTTTGTTCGAGATCCCATGAAACATTCTATATCAGGAAGGTTGGATTAAAAAAATTGGGCATGGGAAGAGATTCATAAACCCATTCAGGGTAAGTTAGCCTCTTTGGTTTTACTTGTGTATATCATCCTACCATAGAATCTAATTGAGCCTATAGTTTTTCAATATTGTGGATGACATGGAGAATAATGGCCAAGTAGGTATGGGCATGAGTAATCGGTATAATATTTTGGGCTTGCTATGGTAGTTCTACCTGTACTTGTGGTGGGTAACCTACTGAGGCTGGTCAGTGTTGATGTGTCTCGCCTAGCTCTGTTTGTGTACCCAATAGATGGAAATCATGAAATATTTATATTGTGGTGTCTAAATATATTGGATGTTGGTAATATATATTTATAGGGTGTTCTAGATCCATTTTAGTTGCTAGGAAAACCCCTTTTGGATGAGGTATACTACCTAGGTTCTCATGTAGAGGCCTACATTTAGAACCTATATAGTATTAATATTTCCTCAGAGTAGTTCTACATTGATTTTTCTAAACATTTTCATCTATTCCACGGGTTGATAAATTCTCTCCTAAAGTCTGAGGACTTCAAACTCTTTAGGTGGTGGGTGCTATACGATCACACCTTTACCCTTTTATTTGGTAGATTCTCACTATGAAGATAATAATGGAGTTGTAATGGGAATCCACAAATTCATAGTAATACTATGGTTTTAGATTCACACACCTTTCTTAATCATTTTGGTGTCTATCATATTATGAATATAAACCTTTCCTCATGTTCCCCTATATTGACATCATGTTTCATAGTGTCTATGATGTTTGTGCTAATGATGTCCACTAATTTGTAATGTATTAAAGGGATTTCATTATCCTCTAAATGATATGAGGTTCAACTCTCTAAGGTAAATCAACAGAAATAGCTATGATCATAAGGAGTAGTCATAACCTTGAGAAATTTTTTCTGTTTATATAAAGTGACCTAATAATCACCATCATTTGTCCCCTTATAGTCATCTAATGAATGGTGATATGAATGGAATCGATAGAAAAAAATGTCTTCTCCAAATATGGATAAATGGTCATGGGATAGGATGAACTGGGAAGAAAATTTTATTATATTTCCTCCCCAATCTGTAATAATCTTAATTACATTGAGGAGTAGGTTGGGGTAAAAAATACCCCAACATTGCGAGCTGGTGTTACTCTTATATAATCATGGTTTCTACTACCACAGGTTCCATATAGAGTTTATGGATCTTTGTTCAAATAATTTTTGTATATATTATATAATTTTCAACTAATCCACCTATATCCAAAGATATTGGCAGTGCCTAATAATTTTCTTCCCTTAAGAAGTAGAGTTTCTAATTATTTTTTGATGCTTAATGTATCAAACTTTCCATGGATCACTTTGTTCTAGTCCGATATTTGATATATTCATTCAGTGCCTATTTTTGTTGAGTATACCATCTACAGTGAGAAGAAACCATTTCTCAAAGATGTTTTGAAAATGTGACATTACATTATATCCCTTTTGGTGGGATTTATTGATTGGGGAGAATGTTGAAATGTAATACTCCATGTTCCCCCCGTCATATGATATGAACACCAGACGAGGAATCAATGATTAGTCGAGGTGGCTATATTAATGCATCGAGACATGTGATATTAGATGATCATTATTTTTTTCCAATCTTAGGTGTTATGAGCTTGGGTGACCACCATGTAAATTTGATTGGGTAACCATTCTATTACCTTTCCATGTCTTAGATATTTTTATAAGTTAATGAATTATTATTTTTAGGTGCTGAAGAGTAGTCCATAACATTAGAATGATTTTGTGCAATCATTATTCTTATAACACCTCTAGATTTTTCTATTTTGGTGTGTCTAGATTCTAGAACATGATTGGTATGATGTCTTTTAAAAAATCATATTCTCATTATAAATATTCATTCTTCATGTATGGAAAAAGGTTCCCCAACAAAATCTAACCAAAGTGCGAGTTTCTTTACTGATTTATTGTAAATAATAGGATTGGAAGAGATTTACACAATCATATTGGATATAAAGTAATCCAAGGGTGGTTGGGAAAATAAGGGTTTCCTTAGGCTGTCATCCAGTTGAGAAAGGATTTCACTTGTCAGTGATAAGGAATCAAATGTGACTAGATTCATTTTCCCAAGTGCATCTGAATAGGATTTCTTCCTCATGGTTGATTCGGTAAGGGGGTGACCTATTGATGAAATAAAGTGGCACTATAGAGATGACCTTCACAATGAATACCATCATGGGGTACTAAAATTATATCTCAATGCTAGTATATAAGGGAAATTCCTATAGAATATACCACAGGGAGGTCATTCACAGCTTACAATAGAACAGGGAGGGACTTCATGATATTTTATCTTTTTCATATGAGGAGGGTTATCGTTGTTCTCATGAGTAGATGGAATCTCAAGATCAATAAAATTTAGGTAATTTAATTTTCATTCATTGTACAATGTTTAAGGAGTTCCTCCATAATTACTGACAGAAAATATGAAGGGGGGCCTTCACAGTTGCATCTATTGTTTCTTTTATTTGGTAACAGTTGAGTATAATCCCGAGCATCCATAGATAAATTTTCAAGGGATTCAGGAACACCATCATTTATCAAGGATGGATTATAGGCTGACACTTTATTTTCCAATCACATTTGGTGAGGCTCTTTTATAAAATCTCTTGCAGGTTATTGGGATTGCTTGTTATGGATAGTGGATTTTATATATGAGGGAATGTTTGCGTATATATGTTATTGTTTTTACAACTTTATGACATATTTCTTGGATTTTTTTTTGGGATATAATCATTTCCAAGATTTTACACTTGGATTGACTGATGACCATAATTTGAAATATGGGTATGGGATGGATATTATTTCCCATTTATCATGTTATATGTCCCACGACCCTCCTGGATAGAAGCATCGATATTAAACTACATTGGAGTGACCCTCATATTATGTTGATGACACACCACAATTGTACAGATGAATTTATGGGTCATCCCTTTAACCAATATCATGGAAATCATTATATCTTTGAGCATTTTTAGGACGTGGATAAGAATTCTTGTCTTCCCTTTCCTCACATTCAAGATATGAGTGACATCAATGACCATTATGAGGACATATGCCCATTTTGTGGTCGTAAATGGGGTGTTGGACTACCCATGTCCTCTATTTATTATTGGTATATACCAACAATATTCATTAATGGGGGGTGAATATATGGTTCATCCCCCTATTTATTGTTGGGATTTACATTTTGGTTTCTCCAAATGCTACCAAACTAAGCTCAAAGGCATAGTGGAAATGGGTGTGTGTGTGTGTGACTACTTGTATTTTTACACCATATTTAACTAGTGTGATTCTATAGAGGGAACAAAGGTATGGAATTGTTCCCTATTTCTCGGTCACTTCCCTTGGAGGGCTATCCCATGTGCCCAATTCTGAGTGACCCAGTACAATCTCCTCAGAGTAACACCATCATCATACTGAGGGTATATTTTCATGTGGGGTTTTGAGGTGCTGGAAGCTAGAAGGATCCTATCAGAGGGACCCATGTTATATTGGGAAGAGGTATTTGTTGACTTATTTATTATACTTAATAAGATAATGGAATAAATTGTTTTTGATTTTTGGGGAAAGATTCCTAAAATGATTTTAAACATAAACTGGTTACACAACTTCTAGGAAACTATCTTCCACTGAGTGGATTGTTGGTGTGGATTTTTTGAGTTGGAAGGCTTGTAGTGTAGCCTCCAGAGTTAGGATAGTACCATTGAGGTTTTACTTTAGAATAATATTGTTTGATTCCTTACTTTTAAGGTGATGGTTTAGTGATAAAATCCTATGATCAGATGAGGATTATTACTTTTAAATGACCCAAAAATATGTCTACTTGGATTGAAAATACACCTTTTGGTTTTATGGGAGTTCGAGTGAATGTTTTGAGCTATATATGACAAAAAAATCTACTCTTAAAAATAATCTTATTATAAAAAACTCATTCATACTTTTTTTAGATCCATTTTTGGACCACTTTCATTTTTAGAGAGCATAAAAGGGTCCCAGAATGTGGATAACATTGTTATTTTTTTAAGGGTTCATATCATGTTGACAATTTTTTTAAATTTCTAAAAATATCATGGGTTCAGAATGGAATTTTGCAGAGCAGGTGGCTTGGACATTCACATCAAACACCTATTTTCAAGTCCTTTCTATGTGATTTCCAACAGGTTTTATTCATGGATCCAAAAACACCAAATGGTTCCATTATTTGAGGTGTTCCATGAACATAATTTCCAATTATAGGTGGTTATTTAAATATGAATCCAAAAATGATTAGGTAATCACATTGGTAAAGTGGATGGGAGGTTAGGCTCATCACACCTATTTGAAGATAAATATTTCCTAATTTCAGTATCTCTTATAAATTTAAGGTATATTCATGAATACTTTATTAAATGCAAAATATAAAACAGGTCTCCCTTATGATAAAAATCAATTATTATCATGTATTGGATTTTGAATCATCTTCATTTATATTTGGTTCTTTATCAATGGATACATTTATATGTATTTGAGGTTCTCCATCGATGGAACCCATTTATGTGTAGATTATAGATTCTTATGTATTTTATTGTTAGGATTATACTTTTAAGCCACATAGTGGGAAGATCTGGACTTTATCATCATTAAAGATAATGATAGTGGTTTTTTTGTTGGGATCAGACCCATGAGATGGGCTTCCAACATATCCTTGTGAAATTAATCATAACACACATAGTTTGGTTCCACTTAATGATATCCATTATACCTTCAAATTCATGTGATGAGGATCCAAACCATGTAGTTTAACATCATGTGACAAGGATGTCTATGTTAAAGGTTCATATTCAAGGGATAGTGTGAAACATATACTAAAGTGGTCCAAGGGACCATGAATGGATGTATCCTCCCAATATGTATATGATCCTTTTGAGAATATAGACCAAAGAATGAAATTGTGAATTTGGCGTGCTGGGATTGAACCCCAGGGAGGCATACTATGTATCCCATTTGGATAGGAATAAAAGGACACATATTTTGGGCTTACACCTATAGAGGAGAAACAACTTGTATGTTGAGATGAATATTTGGAAATGTATTCACCCCCTAAGATATGAATTTTATTTTGTAGATTTCAATACAATCACTAACCTCTAATCCCATGTGGTACATGCTCAGAGTTAGAATAATGTTAAATTTATAGATATGGAAAATAAGACAATCTCTTTTGTCCAATGGTGGATGAGGATGGGGATATGGGAGGAGGGGGAATACCCCCTCAATAATTACTATGGGATTACTCATTGACGGATTCACTATGGTGACAGTTACTTCTCATATACTTGTTGATGAAGGTTGAGCCTCAGTGGGGGAGTTAGTGAAAGAGATAGGGATTTGATGTGCATGTAACCTTTCTTGTTTTTAGCCCGGGGTCCAATAATTATAACAAAGGTAAAGATACTAATTATCAAATTAATTTATAATAGAGTATAATATAAGGATCCAACCTATTTGGTATGGTAAATGTAGGACCTCCATTTCCACTGAAATATACAATATAGAGGACATGATGGTGTGCCATGTGCGCGGATCATAAATGTATAGACGCTTTGTAGGATTTTTTGACATGGTACCTTGAAAATGAGGGATCCAAGGAAAGATATTCCTTACGATTGGTTCTATGAAAGGGGAATCAATGGGTGTCTCACGTCACTAAGGCCTGGGTGAGCTTGATGTGTCCCATGTAGTTCAAGTTTGGACAAGATGATGGGGTCTCATGCATATGAGTCTTGATCAAACATAAGGTTCTTATCCCATGATATGTCTCAGTGATTTTAAAATTACTTCACTCAGTTGAGGCCTGGGGGAGGTGGATATGCTTCACTCGTGTGATGTCTAAGAGAGCTTGAATTGCTTCCCCCCCGGTGATGTCTTGGAAAGAAATAGCTTGATAGAAGAGAAAACTAGGTTACAATACTATAGTAATTCTTTTCTCAAACCTCTAGGGGCCTCCTTGGAAGATTCTATAAGGGGTCTCGTGTAAATATAATTCCCAGAATGGGTCTTTCTCCCAAGTACACTTTATCTAAGGAAAAATTATCCTCATATAAGCATTTTGTGTTTCACAGACTGGATTAACTCTAATATCACAACCCTAATTAATTTAATCATTATTTGTGATTTCTAGATTGACCCTAGAGGTATTAAGGACCTGAAATACGAACATGGGTGAGTGGATATTCATGGATTCTTCTAGTCTTACATTCATGTAAAATGAGGATACCAATGGTACTAATTAAGGGCAAACTCAGGGCCTTGGGAGAAGGATTCCACTTGCACTGGTCTATCATGGAAGTGTCTCAAACGTGAAATTTATAGAGTTATTGGCCACTCATGATGGGAAATGTGGTTAAGTCTTCAATTATCATCCTATCATGTAGGTGGCTCACTCTACCGGAACTACTGGGAGATTCCAAACCATATAAAAGGATCTAATTTCATGTCCTATGTGACTTAGATAATTCTATGTCTATTTATATATTTTTCATTCATGAAGAACTTTCCTTTTTTCTTTTTCATCCTCTTGTGAAAAAGGGTGTTTCAACACACAAATTTTTGTGAATAAACCAAATTTCATCAATTCATTTCGCGAAAAAATGACCACACGTCATGTTGTGGAGAAAAAAATATTCAACACTTCATGTTGTGGAAAATAAAAATTCCCAAGTTTTATGTTGTGAAAAAACAATCTTCCCATGCATTATATAGTGGGAAAAAATGAAATCATTCCTACTTTTATGAAAAAATTGAAATCCCATTTTTCATATTGTGAAAAATAATTTCTGCACAATATATCATTTTCTGATCATCTATAAATCCTTAAAAAATGAATTACGAGTTGATATAGGAGCCCACCCATCATTGTTCAAACATATGAGTTCTATAAGAAAATCTAACATCTATAATCTCATAAATAAACCATGGAAAAATAATTGGTTTCCAAAAACATGTAAAATAAATTACACAAATTAAACATGAGAAATCATAGTATATCGTAAATATCATTTTCCAAAAGAAATTATAATATAATAACAAATAAAAGGTGATATATACACCTCTTCATGAATGATAAACCATTGAGGATAAATATAAGTGAAGAAACAAATTTTTATGAAAAAAATTTAAAACAAAGAAGAAAAATTGTCATTCAAGAAAAACATTGTAAAGGGATGAAATTTAACAACCATATTTCTAAATAATAGTTCATTCAAATTAAAAAAATGTTTTAAAAGTGTATTATAGTGTAATTTGAAAACCTTTTATTTTATTATTATTTTTAATAATAAACAAGAAGAACAAATATTTATTTCAAAATGGGAAGTGAAAATATATTGAAAGCATTAAAGTTAAAAAAATCATCAATAATAAAGACTTGAAAAAGGCGTAATGTTTTCCAAAAAAATAGAAATGAACATTCCTTCAACAATTTTATGTTTAAAAAGAACCTTTAATAATTGAGCCTTGAAAAATATATAATTAGTTCAAAAATGTAAGTGAAAATAATTTGAAAATTTTGTCATTTATATGGAATACCTAATAATGTAAAATCAAAAATTAAAAAACATTTGAAAAAATATAGGTAAAGATACATTTAAAATGTTTATTTAAAAAAAACTTAATAATAAAAACTTCAAAAGGACATAATTTTTTTAAAAAGGGTAAGTAAATATATGATGAAATCATTTAAATAAAAGAATAATATTTAATAATCACAACTTGAAAAACATATGACGTTTTCAAAAAGAAATGTGAAATTACTTAGAAATTTTTTTATAGAAAATAACCTTTTATAATGGAATCATTAAAAATGTATAATATTTTCAAAAAGGTTAGTTAAAATCCACTAAAAATATTTGTTTTAAAAATAATCATTAATGATGGAGACATGAAAAAAAACATAAGGTTTTCATAATGTGAAATTGAAAATACATTAAAAAATATTAGTTTTAAAATGATACGTTAAAATTATACAAAGTATATAAAAATAAATTGTGGAGTGGATGATAAAACCTTATATTTTTAAATGGTATCAAAAAACTTTTGAACATTTTTAAATACCTTGTTGAAAACACACATCCCATAAAATATATTAAAACCTCTGATTTAAAATGAAGTAAAGAGAAATTTAATTTTAATGTAGTTATATATATGAGAATAAAATTATATATGATATATAATTAATTAGTATAAAATTTCCATAATAGATTATCACATTTTAAGGATCATAATTTTTTATGGAAACATAAAATAAATCCTTAAAAATTGTGTAATATTTATATTAAAAAAATTGAATGAGATTTCTCATAAAAGTTAACTTTGATTGCTATGAAAGAATAATTAATTCATGATATAATATGTTATATAAGAAATATAAATACTACATAAATAAAAATTTCCATGTAATTATAACAATGTCTCAATGGAGGGGAATTGAGATGACAATCCCTTACATTATTTCATTTCTTTGTTGATCACACTCTAACATATTCATTGGGATAGATAACCATGAAAATTTTTCAAAAAACCACTTCTAATAACCTACTAAACCCAGAAATCTACAGATTTCAGTTATATTTGGGGGTCTTGGCCATTATTCAGCAACTTTCTTTTAGTAGGATCAATAGTTATGCCATTTTATGAAACCATGTGACCAAGGAATGAAATTTTATGTAACCAAAACTCACACTTTCTAAATTTTAAATACAGTTTTTTTTCTTTTAAGGTTTCCAAGATATCCCATAAATGAATTCCATGCTCCTCTTTACTTTTAGAATAAACCAAAATATCATCAATGAACAAAACCACAAACTTATCCAACAACTCACGAAAAACTATATTCATAACATCCATGAATAAAATAGGTGCATTAGTTTAACCCAAAGTCATAACTAAAAACTCATAATGGCCATATCTAGTACGGAATTTGGTCTTCAGAATGTCTTCTTTCTTTACTTTCTAATAATGGTACCCCAAACTCAAGTCAATCTTCAAAAAATACAGAGATCCCTGGAACTCATCGAACAAATCATTTTTATGAGGCAAAGAATACTGGTTCTTAACAATGATATTATTCAATGCTAAATAATCAATGAAAATATCATTAAACCATCTTTCTTTTTAACAATTAAGACAGGAAAACCCCATGCTGTTGTGCTAGGTCAAATGAAATAATTGTCTTATAACTCATGTAATTTCTTCATTAACTCTAAATGTTCAATTTGAGCCATTCGATTAGGGGGTTTTGAAATTGGATTAGTTTAAGGAACTAAGTCAGCAGTAAATTCAAATTTACGGTCTGGTATTATACCAGGAAACTCACCAGGAAAAACATCAAGATACTCATTTACCACTAGCACGTCATTAACATGAAAAATTATTTTATTTTCAACAATATGGGAAAGGTGACATTCATTTTAATGTTTTACTAGCTTCTCACCTTCTTGATATGTTATAAAATGTTAGGGCTCATTCTTGTACACAAATTGAAATTATTTATGAAAATAAACCACTTTAGATGTACATTCAATCTTATCATGATAAATGGAAAGCCAATTTATTCCCAAAATAACATCAAACTCTACTCAAGGAAAAACAATAAGGTTTTTAGTAAGATTCTTTCCATACACAAGGATGAGAAGGTTCTTATAATTTTTCTTATCTCAACATATTATCCAGGTGTTTTTACTATAAGTTCAGGATTCATATCTGGAGATGGAATTCCCAATTTACTAGAAACCTTCTTAAAAAATGAACAAATGTGTAGAGCCTGAATCAAACAAAACATTGGCATAATCTAAACTAACAAAAAATATGCCTGATTATACATCATTTGATGACTCAAAATCTTTTAATGTAGTAACAAAGGATTTCACCACCCCTTTTTTCTTGTAGTCTTGCTACTTTCCCTCGGTTGAGTTCCTCGTTAGACACTAACTTGCATAATGACCTATTTTATTGCACTTAAAACATTTTAATGACTATAAATTAGATTTTTTCGTGCCATTACCCTGATATTTTTCAGTGAAATTATGAACCTTATTCCCCATTTTACCACATCGGTAGCACTTAACAAAATTTAAAAGACATTCCCACGTAATCCTTTTACCACAATTTTTACAAACTGTAAACTTAAGTTTCTTAACATCAGACTTTTTTAAAGAGTTATTCCCTTTCTTCATCCACCTCGACCTCTTATTCCATGTTTTTTCAAACAACACCTGATCATTGGAAAAATCCATTTCCACCATCTACGCACATCAAACATGTTCATCATAACTTTTGACCTCATGAGAAGCTAAATCCCGTCCAATCATTAGCATAAATACTGAGTAAAAATGGTTGATTTACTATCACAATCTCATATAAAATTTGGATTATACTTTTTCGGTCTAGTGAATTTATCCTTATAAGTTACCACATATTTATCCTCCTACCTTAATTCTAGGAATTGTTTTCCTTCCTATGATGAACCATCTTAAGAAAATATTTCTCAGGAAACATACCTTTTAATTCTTCCCAATCAAGAGCATCAATCTCCTCACTATCCCTGATATTTTTCATCATCAACCCCCGCTGATCAGCTTCAGCTTCAAAATGGTAAACAACATGACTAACCTTTTAATGTTCTAAACACCCCATGACATCAAAAATATTTTACAATGCTTTAATCCATGCTTCTTCTAGCACGGTGTCAGATGATCCTCTGAATTATGGGAGATGTTGCCTCATGAAATGATCCACTACTGACATGTTACTCTGTGGTTGATCTGGATATTCTTATGCATGGATACCACCACCATTTATAGCCTGAGTGAACTAGTCCATCACTGCAAAAAACTATTCAGTTATGATTCCAACCATCTAAGGATGCTGATTTGGAAGGTTGTCTTCCTCCCGGTGTTGTCCCATCACAACTCCTAAATTTCCTCTGTGGAAAATTATTCTGAACATAGAAATATCTTAGGAAAATCAAAATGGTAATCTGAAATTCTATATCATATAAATATTAACATATATTAATTTATGGATATTAATTTAACAATATACTAACTCCTAATGTTATCTAAACCGACCTCTGATACCAACTATAAGGACATGGCTATAAACACTACATAATCTTGAATTATCTTATTAATTCACATTGAGGATATTTTTAGGTTTAGATATTTAGAGAATTAGTTCATAAAATAAACAAAATAACTTGAATATTACATGTAGACACTACTACTCAATATTCATTTTTTATAAAATAAAAACTCTTGGAAAAAAATAGTCGTGTCTTGTTCCATGTTTTAGACTGAATGACTTTTAATTGATTTCTTCCTTGGATCTATTCCACTTTATTTCCTATGAAAAAAATTCATAAAACATGGGATGAGCATAAAAAATATTAGTAAGGGATACACAAAGAGGGAAAACTGTTAGTTTTCCAAAACAACAAGTAAACCATGAATACCTTACCATAAGTAATACCTTTCACCTTTATGAAGTGGTAAATACTCTTCACTGAAAAAAAATTATTTCATACCATTTTTTTAACCAAATGATTACCATAAAACCCATAGAAATAACACATAACATAGAAGGGTAATTGGGGACCTAAACATACATGAATGGAATTACCATATGATCTACTTCTACACATGTCACTAAATATAATAGCCATAAAGTCGACTTCCATACCCAATGCATTGGAGGTTATAATGTAACCACTCGTCCCAGTTTATCATGGAACCACTCGTCATTTGGTTTGTCACGTAACCACCCGTAAAATGTTCAAATACCAAAAATCATAACACAAATAATATTGAAAATATAAAAATTTCACTAAAAACATTTTATTTGAAATCATAAGAAATCATTTCTAGATATTGAAATAATTAATCCACTTAAAAAGTCATTTTCAATACAAAAACACCCAAAAATAGAATAAAGGGATTTCTTTTTCTTTAAAATATCATTGAGGATTATGGAGGAAGCCAAATAACGACTACGGCGGTGGAGAGGACATTGTCGCCACAAACGTTAAAAACATTCCTTTTGTCGTTTAGTAAAATTATTCGTAAAACATTATCCCCTTTGAATGAAATGAAAAGTCAAAGGAGTTTATACACCGTATAAAAGAACTTCTTGTATAAATCAAAATATGCCTCAGTGAACAAATATTGAGATGAAGTCCCTTACCACTTGTCCGGCTTGCCAAATTCATTCTTTAATTTTTTTAAATCGGGTATATCCCTTTGGTTAGAACTAAAATAATTTCTTATAGTGACTTTTTTATAAGGTAAGGCTCTTATGTGGAAGAGAGAGATGTAGGGAGCATATTTTGGTAGAGGATGGATGAGACAAATGACTTGAGAAGTGTGAGTAATGGGTTATATGTGATGTATTTTTATAAGGGAGAGGAGGGGCTCTTTAGGAATGTATAAAATATTATTTTAATATATAATGATATTCAATTTCTAAAGGTCCAAAATAAATTAAATTTGAAGATAAGATGACTCATGTTAAAAAAAAATCATCCAATACAAATTGGATAGGTTTAGATATTGTTTTATTTTTTATAATATTATTTATTTAAATCCTTCCATAATGTGGTAAACACTACATCATTGTTGTGTCATATATAATTTTCTTTAATTGATATCTAAAAATTCTAAAAAAACATGATGTAAGAAATATTTTTTCTTTAAACTGAATATTTATAGTATATGAGATAACTTATATAACCCCATATAAAATTTGATTTACAAAAAGATATATGTTTATATCATTTTTGCCTTTACATTAAATTAATTAACATAAAGTGTCATTATCACTCTTAAGTGGCACCATGGGGTCCCAAAATCGAACCAAGGATGCCCATGGTTGGACATGACTCATCCAATAAGGTTAGGACAAGTTTTTAGGTAATATTTTATTATTATAATATTTTATTTAAATTTATTTACCTTATTTACCTTTAACCATGGTAAATAAAAGTCAAAAGTTACTGTTCACCAAAAATTGATGGTTTTTAGAAAAATACCAAAAAGATACCCAAAGTAAATTTTGATGTCCTCATTATAAAAAAGTATTTTATTTTTTCAAATAGAATATATAAAATTTACCAAAACTAGATTTTATGAGGGTTCACCATCAAAAGGTAGAAAATCAACCTTTTAAAAAAAATTAGTTTATTTGTACTTAAAATTAGATTCATTCACATTTTAAGCCTCTAAATTTTATGGGAAAAATGTAAAAACATTTAACATACATGTATAATCACATTCTAGTTAGTTTTATTCATTCCCTTCAATATAATGGCAATGCATTTACTACCATTTAAAATAATATTATATTATTATTTTTCAGTATGACCCAATGTTGTGTGCAACATAAGATTTTAAGGAAACACGTTGTCGTGTATCCTATACACCATCGAACGTAGAATCCCCTTTAAAATAAAATTAATAATTAATTAAAAAATATTAATAAATATGAAAATTTAATATTCTTTATTTACCTGGGATGTTACAATTTAATGTCTTGAGAAAAATAATAAATTAATAAATTAAACATTCAAAATTCACTCCTCTCCTCTACTATAAACCCACCCTCCATCTTCTCTTTACTCATCTCATGCCTTTTTGCATATCTAAAGTATGCCCAAATATCCAACCAAAATACTCCCCCAAATCCATCAACCCTTGGAATTATAAAAATAACAAACCTCTCCCCTGAAGAGGCTTTCAAGGAATATTACTTCAAGAGATAAATTCATCTTTTCATTTCTTTTATTTCATGTTCCTTTCATTTATTTTTCTTTCCCACCTCCTTTTATACAAATTTTATGACAACTACAGTACCTTAAATATACTAGAATTTTTTTATGGTAATTTAATAATTCATCATCATCCCTCCTTTACTCTTATGTTATGCTATAAATGAAAACACCATCCCAGATTTGTTAATTTATCACAATCAAGGATGACGAGTTTTCAATTTCTCTTACCATATTAAATTGTGGTCGTGAAACCATACTGATTATTTAACTAGACTATAATTAATGTATTATTACATATTTAAGGTTACATAATCCTTTTCTACACTGGGTATTAATTTATAAATCAAAATTAATGTGTTATGATCGAACCCCATCAAGTAACCCAAACAATTATCATTAATGTTTTATGTAATGATTCATCACCAATCCAAATAACCAAATTAATTTCCAAACCATTTAATCTTATATTTGTTCAATAATAACATAAAACTTATATTATGCATAGCCACTCTCATTCTACATGCTTATACATACATGAATATAAGTAAACAGATCATGAAATCAAAGGAAGAAAACACTCCCAAAATTGAAATTCAATCCATTAACCAACCAAAAGGCCATGAATGAACATAATAAGGATAAAATAAGTCAATTGAATGAATATTAGGTTCTAGAATTATTAATTTATGAGCCTAAATTTTATTATTCATGTCATTATGATCAAGTGAGGAACACCTTCGGACATAAGGTAAGGGTTTCCCCATCCCACATCTTTTTTTGTGAGATATTCCTTATCCCGTAATATTACATGTGTATGGTGTAGGTATACTTCCCATTGATGTATCATATAAATAATCTATTTATTTTCATGGTAATCAATTTATCATTTGAATTTTTTTAAGGTTGGTTCCTAAAAATCGATTGATTATAAAGTGGTAAGGGTTTCTTACCTTAACCTCCATTTTCTTTTGGGTTACTCTTTGTCTCTATGTATCCAAATTAAATTCATAAGTATTCTTATGTATAGATCATAGATTATTTTTTTAATTTTTTATATATTTTTTCAAACCGTAATAATTTTTTTATGGGAGTTAAATGTTTTAAATGGAACTTTCAATATTTATTCCAAAATACAAGCCTGATTCAAGGGAATTTCCAAGTTCTTACATATTTCCAAGGGCGCTCTATAATCTATTTTTAGAAACCATTATTTTCATAAAAACACAAATTTTATTATGATGAAATTACCATAATTCAATTCTGGTTTTATATGAATAATTTATTGAAGTAACCCTTCTTTTCAAAGTAAAAGAGTATTTATCTCAACAATTACTCGATGATTTTATAGGAGTATATTCATTTGTTTCAACACTATAATTGATTATTATGTATAATTGGGACTAATATTTTATGTTATCATATACCCTATTTTTTTAATGTTTTTTTATTTTTTTGAATATTGATTTGATATATACATACCATTCACCATATTACTCTGAATGGTTTGTGTTTATGTTTAATGATTGCAGAAATTTAGTAACATTTCATATATTAGTATCAATATGAATGTATATGTTGTTTATGTTTACAATAATTCATATGAGAAATGCATTGAACTTATTATTTAATGTGTGGGAAACACTATAGCCCCTTGACGCATCAGTTGGTCCCATTAGGAAAATAGATATGGACTTGGCTGAGGCCTTACCCATTTTTAGATATGGTTTTGGTCGAGGCCTTAATCATTTTTATAAGTCTTGGTTGAGGCCTTGATGTTATGTTTAATAATGTCATGAATATGAATTTACCTCATTATAAAGCTAGAAATTCATAGTTCATGGGTTTATTCAACTTGTTTAATACAGAAGATTATGTTTTATTAGGGAAATATTTACTCAGATCATATTCATACCATGTTATGTTCAAATATATTTTTAAATGATTGTTTTTTCAATTATTCACCATGCCTAATGTTTTTGTTTATGATATCTTCAGCTGTATTATTTACCCTTACTGAGTATTTGAGCTCAACCATTATTCTGTTTCATTTTTTCCGAGACCTGAAGAGGTATATTATTATTGGCTTTCAGGGATAATATTAGAGTGTTGGATGTTCCCAGTGAGTCTTTTATATTGTTTTTAATTTCAGGTCGTGATGTTGAAATTATGTATGTATTTGATTTTCCAAATCTACTAAACTAGTCTTTCCTTATAGATATAAATTTTTTTATTTTGCCAATGTAATGTAATAAGGTAGCGGTTCTAGGTAACTATAGTCGGGTCATTACAGTTGGTATCAGAGGAAGTTTAATAGAAAACATGGAAACTATATTTAGAATATATATATTATAGAAGAAAACAGTAAGATAGTCTTTTAGGATATGTATATTATAATAGACTATAATATAGTTAAGGAATATATTATGTGGATATTTCTAGAAAATACATCCTTTTCAAGATGCTACAAGGGGATGTTGATCAAGAACATATGAGAATGGTAGTGAAAACCCTAACAATGAGTTTCAGGCTTGACCCTGGGTGTCTAGGTACATGACAAAAGGCTTTAATATGCACCTAGTTTGACACTATTTAGGAATATGCATAAGATAATTCAAAATATCTTTAAAAGTCATTATGAAGGGTTTATTCTCCTAAAGTATCCAGAGTATATCGTTCTATGATTTTTTATGCATAAATTTATTTTATGTTCTATAACTTGTTTAGTGTTATGTCTAGTTAATAAAATTATGAGGTAATATAGTATTTTGAAATTATTATTAATGGAACCTAGGAGAGGCAATGAGAACATCACCAGTGAACATGATTCAAAGAGTAATAAGTATCATGTCTCTTATGGTCTTAGGCCATCATATCAAAGGAAGATTGTCTCCCAAGTATCCTCATTATATAAGGAAATAGTATCGTGTGTTAACAACATCTGTCAATAATTCTATAAGTCCTATGTGTTTGAAGGGATGAATGAAAATCCTAGGATAGCCTAGAAAAAGATGGATAAAAGGAAGAAGGGAAAGAAGGGTTTTACCATATGTCGAAACTATGAAAAGAATCACCCTGGTAAATGATTGAAGGGAATGAGATTTTTTTATATGTGTGGAAAAAAATGGCACCAACTTAAATATTTCAAGGGTTATAATAAGGATTCTAATGTACAATGCTTCAACTGCAATGAGATGGGACACAATGTGAATCAATGTCCCCATCTTCAAAGAAATTTTCCCCAAATGATTTTATTGGATAATGATAAAGTCATGATACTACTGTAGATAAAGTGGAATGAGTTATATGCCTCTTTAATAATCATTTAATTTTAATAGTTTATTATCAATGTAATGGTTATAAGAATTATGAGATATATGGGGATTGTACTACAGTACTATTTCATTATGTATTTGAGGTCGTATGATGAATTTTACCAAAGATAAGTGACTCAGTGGAAAGATAATATCTTGGGGAAGTATATGATTGATGAAAATCCAACCCTAAACATATTCATGATGATTAAGACAATAATGAATAAATGATTGTTTTTCATATGTACTGAATACCTCAAAATTGATTACTGACTTTTTTACATGTGTTCTATGATATCATTGATGGAGTTTCAAAAAAAATTGATATAAGGAATATATTCAATAGAATATGTAAGGATGAATGCATGTTTCCAATCAGTTTTATGGAAATTTGGGTTATTAACATATTTCAATAGGACACGCGATGAAGATAATAACATGTTTGGAATGAAAAAAAATTAGGGATGCTTCAAGTTGATGAAAGGAAAATATGGCTGCAGAAGCATTGAGCATGGTAGATCATGGAGTTCAAAACCAAATGAGGGTTTCCAAGGACCCCGTGTTTATGGAACTAGCAAGGATGGATATGGGAATGATTATACTATGTCGTATCATGTTCTTTTAGAAATTTAAACCATCAATGAAATGGTTTATGTTGATCATTATATATGGTTGTAGATTTTACTGTCACCACATGATGCAACCTATGCCAAGAGATGATTTATAAATAGTTCATGGCACAAACAAAAAGTAAGATTTTGTCTAAGAAATATAAATGTATATTTATAATTTTATAGTTTTTAATATTTCACCAACTCTATGAAATGAGTCTTAAATAAAACATTTGTTCAGTTATAATATTTTTTCATGAAATCAATAAAAATTTTCATAACTGTGGTTTATGGTTTTATGGTAATGATCTTTCATCTGAGCATGTTATCTATTAGTTCCCATCAGAACATGATGGTTTGATTATTCGTATATAAACATGTTTTCCAATTAGAATGCGTTTTTTAGTAAATGATTTATTTCCCTTTCCCTCTTATGTAGAGGACATTTTAACCATATTCGTAATGTTGGTTTCCCACAAGGTAATTTTTAAGTATTAACCATTTTCTTTAGATGTTCAATTTCAAATTTTGAGGATGATATTTTTGTAAGGAGAGGAGAATGTAAAATACCAAAATTTTTCAAATAAATTAAATATTTAATGAATAAAACACCGACTCTATAAGAAACAAAACATTGATAAAACCCAATTAATAAACATAAATTTTCCACTTTTGTTATTTCAATTTTTAAAAACTGACATACACAATTAGGATCAGGGTGATATTTGGAGTCTGATAGAATCAACATAAATTTTGGTGAATAGTAACATGAACCTTAGGAATATTAATGTAACCCTATAAAAAGTAACTTTAACCTTATAAATATTAATGTACAATTATGAATAGTAACATCACCCATGTATGTATAAATAAAATTTAGGCACCTTACAAATCATGTAAAATATTTTATAAATTATTAATTATGTATTCTTTTTTTTGGAAGTTATATAAATTTAATTAAAATTTTAAATTGACAAATTAATAAATTTTCATAAAATATATTTCTAAATACATATTTTCTTTTACTAGTATTTTAGAAAAATTTAATAAGTATTTTTTAATTTTTCATTGTATTATAAAATCAGTTTTGGTTTCAAAACTGTATTTTTTTAATAAATAATGATTTCAATTAAAAAATTATTTCTCTTATTTAGATAATTATTTTAATAAAATGTAGTACTTTTTTGGAATCTACACCTCCAAAAATGGCTATGGAAAGTTTTTCGTATTTTTCTAAAATATTTGAAATTTTAGTGAATAGTGAAATGTGGTAATTTATATTATATATACATTATAGGTTAAATATTCTATTATATGAATCATGGATGATTTAATCAATAATTAGTGAGAAATAACATGAAAATATTACTATTCTGGGTCCCAATAATCAATACTATTTCCTGTCTTGAGATAAATATTTAAATATTCAAAATTCACTCCTCTCATCCACAAAAAAATCTTCCTCACTCTCTCTTATATTCACTACTCTGAAGACATTTTCCTTATCTAAATTCTTCCCTAATATCCTCCCCTGATCCTTCCACGCATCTAGATACCCTTGGTCTCATAAAAATACCAAAACCCATTCTCCAAAGAGGCTCTCATGGAAGATTACTTCACGAAGTAAATTCATCTATTGATTTCTTTTATTTCATGTTCCTTTCTTTTCATTTCATTACTCAACTACATTCATTTAAATTTTATGATAACTTACCATAAATGTAATGTAATTTTGTTATAATAATGGAATAATATATCATCATCTTTCATTTAACCTTCATATATGCTAGAAATGAAAACACCATCTGAGATGCGTTAATTTATCACTTTCAAGAACGACAGGTTTTCAATTTATATTACCATATTAGATTATGATCATGAACCATATCCCTAGTATAAATAGACTATAATATATGTATTATAACATATTTAAGGTTTTTTAGTCCATTTTGACTCATGATATTAATTTATAAATCAAAATTAGTTCATTGTGATCAAAAACTGCCAAATAACCCCAAAATTTATCATTAATATTTTATATAATGATTCATTATCACTCCCAATAACCAAATAAATTTTATAATCAATTAAAATTATTTTTTTTACTAATATAATACAACTTCCATTTTGGACCACCATTATCACTCTATTTTTATATCAATACATGAATATAAGTAAATCGTTCCTGAAAACAAAGGAAGAAAACGCTCCCAAACAATGAAATTGAATCTCTTAACCCATCAAAAGGCCACTAATGAACCTTATATGGATTTAAAAAAATCAATTAAACACAGATTAGGATCTCAAATTATTTATTCATGAACCTAAATTGGATTATTATGGTCATTAATATCACGTGAGGAACACATTTGGACTTAAGGTACGGGTTTCCTCATCTCACTTCCATTTTTGTTAAATATTCCTTATCAAAAAATATTACCTGTGTACGGTGTAATTATATGGCCCACTGATTTATCATGTCATGAATATATTTAATTTCATTTTATTTTATGTATCATTTGAATATTATTAATTTTGGGGAATATGAATCCATTGATTATAATGTGGTATGAGTTTCCTACATGAACCTCCATTTTTTTGGGTTACTCTTTGTATCTCCTTAACCCAGTTAAATTATTAATTATTCTTATGTAATAATCATAAATCATGTCTTAATTTTCTATGTATGTGTACAAAAAATAATCCTTCTTTATTTTATGGTAGTTACATGTTTCAAAGGGAACTCTCAAGATTCATTTCAAAACATAAGCCTAATTCAATGGAATTTATCAAATTCTTACCTATTTTCAAGGGCAATCTATAATATATTTTTAGAACCCGTTATTTTCATAAAACAACTAATTTTATTAGGATAAAACTACATTAATTCATTTTTTATATGAATATTTTTAAAAAATAACACTTCCTTTCAAAGTAAAAGAGTATTTATCTGAAGAATTACTCGTTGATTTTAGAAGAGTATTTTCATTTGATTAAGCACTCTAATTGATTATTATGTATAATTGGGACTAATATTTTGTGTTATCATCTAACATATTTTTTTAATGGTTTATTATTATTTTGACTATGGGAGTTCTATCTTGAAACCATTCTCCATATTACTCCATATGGATATTGTTTATATTTAATGATTGGGGAAAGTTAGTCACATTTCATATATTAGTATCCATATGATTATGTACGTTGTTTATGTTTATCCACATTAATATTAGGAATGTATTGGAATATTTATGAGACATTTGGGGCCCACTATATCCCCTCGATGTGTTGGTAGGACTCGTTATACAAATAGATATGGACATGGATGAGGTCGTGCCCATTTTTTTATATGGTTTTGGCTGAGGCCTTAATCATTTTAAATGTCTTGGCTGAGGTCTTAAATGCATGTTTTAGAATATACGACATATGAATTTTCCACATTATGAATATATAAATTCATAGTTCATGGGGTTATTCAACTAATATGATACCCATGATTATGTTTTACTGTTGAAATATTTACTCAGCTCAAATTTCTACTATATCATGTTCAAGTTTATTTTTAAAGGAATGTGTTCTAAATTATTCACCATGAATAATGTTTATATTTATGATATATTCTACTGTATTTTTTAATCTTTCTTAGAATCTGAGATCACCCCTTATTATTTTACATTTTTTAGAAGACATGAAGAGGTATATTATGATAGAATTGCAGGGATAATCTTTAAGTGGTGGATGTTTTCAATAGATCATTTATCTTGTTTTTAATTTCTTGTTTTAATTTTGAACTTATGTATGTTTCTTGTTTTTCAAAATATACTAAACTATTGTTTTATTTCGGATACTACATTATTGTATTCATTCCAATGTAATGAAATATGTTAGCAGCTCCATGAAACTGGGTGGGTTCGTTAAACTAGATATTTGAAAATGTTGATTCTGATACTGTTTCCAATGATGATGATGATAGTGCATGGCTTCGAGTGAAATTGATGGCATGTTATTATTTTGGTCAGGAGATGTAACCATAGTTGACATGTGAAATAGGCGAATAAAACATGGTTCTAGTGGTGAAATGGTTTTAATTTCAGAAAAAAAATTCTAGGTATTTAATTATGAATAGGAAACATATTTTATAAATCAAATTGTGTTTTCTTCCAATAATTATTATGGTTCCCACTTAACCATAAAATAGTTTTTAAAAAATATAAAAAAAAGATGGATTTATAGATTTATTTAATATTATAATTAGATAAATATGATAATATCATAAATATGCTTTGCATACACACAGATATATATATATATAATCCATCATTATATATAATCATGTGATGTGTTGATGGATAACGAGTTATATCAGTTCATGAGGTAGTAGTTTGTCGTCCACATGATGGACTATTTTGTTTTCTATTTAATGGGAGAAGAGGTTGATATAGTCCGTTACCTTATCATAATAGCATATAAGTATGTTTAAGATACTATTTTTGTTATATAGTCCTGATTTAATAATATTTTAAGGAGTTTATAGAAGTAAGAAAATTAAAAATGTGTGTTTTAGAATGTTACCTCTTCTTTAGAAAACATAATTAGATTTTGAACGAAATCATTCTTAGGTTAAATTTATGATCAAACTTGAGGCTAAAAAATTTTGTTATGGGATTAAGGAATTTATTTTCATAGTTATTAGACAATCCAAATGTCTTTTTAAGTGTGAAGAGTGGAGGATATGGGGTATACTTTTATTAGTGGGGGAGGGGACACAAATTAAATTCTTGATGAACAACCAATTGCACCCTTGTTTGTATCATTCAAAAGCCTCAGAAATGCTTCATTATCAATTATTATAGGAGATAATGTCTTAATATTCCTATAAAATGGGTTTTATACAAGTTCTTCACTCATTTTACTCCTTATCTTCTAATTTTAACCCCTAAGAAATCAATTTCTACCATCACAAAAATAATTAATTTTTACCATACATAATAGCCAAAAATTAAGTTTACCATATTAGATAAAATTAATTATTTTGATTTCAAATATAGATTACATTTTTTAAAATTTTATTCACATAATTTATAGAATCCAATTTAATGTTATACACACAAATATGACAAAAAAGAAGGTTTCCAATGAGAAAATTTCTAAAAGTGTATATGGTTCTAATATCAAAATTTCAAATATAATTAATCACAATTACCTAAATTATTAAAATTTTAAAATTATTTAACTAATTTAACTTTAAAACTTATTTTAAACTTAATTTTACAATGTAAATTATCTAAACCAAAATGCAGTTTTCTGTAAGAATCTATATTTTAAACTATTCATCAAAAACTGAAACATTTTAGAAAAAATCCAAAAACATTTCTCTCGGATAATTTTGAAATGATTATCTCAAAATTAATATTACTTTATCAAATGATTTTTCGAATTTTTTTTTAAATAAATTAAAATTATTTACAAGAAATGTGACAAAATAGTCTCTTATAACAATACAGTTTTTTCAATTTCTTTTCTTTTCAAAGATTCTTTTTTTATTCCCCATCAAGAGATAACCATAATGTTAATAATTTATTTTTTACTGTTCATACCCTCCAATTTAAAATCTTTTTTATAGGCATATACTATAGTATATTTCATTTTGGCATGGGGTTATATTTTCTGCAAGATATCAATGATATTAAATTTGTGCAAATATATTGTGTTAGTTATTCAATCTATGTGGTTTGTATCAAATAAAATATAGAATACAATGTTCTTATTTTAAATTCTCATGGAGTTATATTCTCATTACCTTTAATTATTTTTTTCTTCACAATTTAATCTTGATCATGGTAATTAGGGGTTTTCCTTTTGTAAATACAATTGTTGAATAATTCACATTGAATAAGGGGTAATAAACCATCATCTTGATAAAAGAAATAGGGAAATATGGATTTCATGTGGAATAACACGAAACTAGGTTTCCAAATAGGTATAAATGGTGGAATGTGAAGATATTCATATGAAATAAAAGGATAAATAATTATAGAGGGTTATGGAGATCATTGATCCAAAGAAAATGATTGATAAATGGAAATTTAAGGACCTAAACCCCATAATGGAGAGATGATTTAAAAGAATGTTTGATTTAATGTATATGAATGTAATAAAATAAAATTTCTATTTCAATATATTTTTCATAAATTTGAGGAATTAATTTACTATCTAAGAATAAAAAAGAAATATACTTACTTGATATCTTTCTATTCTATAGGCTCAATTTTATCCTTTGGTTAGGCCTCGATCAATTTCAAATACATCGCTTACTCCAAGAAATAAAAACCCCAAAATGATTTTTTATTTTGGAATCAAAAAAAGTAACTTTTAATTTTACATAAGTCCTATAAAAGAGTGGGAAGTATTTTCATTTGTCTCTAAATATTTTTATAAAAAAATATTGTTAGGAAATGTTATCTAATATAATACCCTAAAATCTGAACCTCAACAGTAACACCACTAATTCATCATTAATATTTATTCATCAAATCATTTATGTAAATTAAAATAAAATATATACTAGAACATCACATATTTTGGTGGTATGTGTTAAACCCTTACCACCCATTAGTATTGTGTTCAAGCCCTATGGCCTTACCAGATGTGATTGGTTTTCACCGAATATGTAGGTTTTTATTTTCCTAAAATATTACAATTATAATTACTACAACATTACCAATGTGTAATAAACCTTAATTACATCAACATCAAAGAAAATATTAACATTAATGGTTACATACAACATTAAACATATTACCACAAAATTATGGAATTCTTCAAAAAAATATGTTTTTACTAAAACATATACTATTCAAATTGGTTGTTTTAACATAAATATTTCAAAAAATGTCCTGAACCTTAGTAGACTCTCATATTTTAAAACATAAAAATGGGTTCTTAAGAATTTTGACTTATGATCAATCATAAACACTAAAACCCATGAAGGAATTCGTAAATCTTATGTTAATGAATATGTATATTCTTGGAAAATTAACACAATCCTTAGATGTTTCATGATTCTTATAACCCTAATAATATTAGTAAAAATAAATATTCAATATAATTGTGGAATACCAATAAATATGTCAACCATTTTATTTCAATATAGGTTCTTACTTTTTCTATAATTTATCTTTTAAAATATTTCATTCACTTGACTAATTCCCATGTTCCCAATATTTTATATAATAAACTATAAATGGGTCCCAAGGATGAAATTTATTTCATTCCATAATACTCTTCATTTTTCTGTGGTAATTCATTTCTATATTCCCTTATTTTCAACACATAAATTTTTTCACATTTCATTAACGAACATTATTGGTTGTCTCTTTCCACATTTATGATATATAAAAATGAACATTCTTTTTTGTATAGTCTGCATTACTTGAGATCATAGAAAACTCCATACTTATCTTATTTTGTGTCTCCTATTGTTGGTTAAGGTATATATTGTTAATAATATTTTGGGATAACTAATAATGAATAATCATGATATATTTCACTATAATCACAATTTAAACTGGTTACTCATAGTCACTATATTTGACATCATTTTAAATGTTAACAGGATTTTTTATAGCTCCATTATATTACTAAACCAAAAATTATAGTCTGAGGGAAAATAATCATAGTGGTAAAACAATATAATCATTTACTGGAAGGCTAAATCGTGAAAAATAATTTTCAATCTAAATAACATTGGTTTAATTTATTTCATTCATTTTCATCCCTCTGTTGAAATACTCAATAATAGTTTGTTCAGAAAATGTGAATTATCCAAAGAATATCGCCCAGGAGAGTCAAACCAGGTGTGTAGTAAGTGCCATTATCATGTACCAAGTGACACTTGAGTATAGCCCGATTTTCATTTTCTGATGTTATTACCACTTAGATAAATCAGTTCCATAACCACATCAACTTCTATTATCCACAATTGGATTTATTAAAAGGAAACACTCATAATATCTTCATTACCAAAACTTAAAGACATTGTTCAATAATTATCCTTATAGAGATATGTTACCTAATCTATGCTATCCTAAATCTAGTTCCCATGGTTTATACCAAACTTCCCTTGATACCAAGAGTAATTACCCTACTACAGTAATCTGGAGCTACTATCTATTTCATTACTTTTTTATAAGATATAATGAATAATAACCTAAATGAACCAAATAGTTTAGTATACATTGTAAAACATATACATACATGATTCCCATATTAAATATATATAGAGAAATTACAACATAATGTTTTTCATTAATATCTTTATGCCCATACAAAAAATCATTAGATAAAATTTATTGTACACCTTAGAGATTCCTAGGAAAAGAAAAAAACTAAGGGTGAGCTCAAATTCTTAGTAAGATTTACATAAATTAGAATAGATCACGAGTAATTGAATAATAAAAAATATGGTATAATAAATAGGGAAAGGTAAATATATAAACACATAGACCATTTAACCAATAACTTGACTATCATGAACATATAATGAATAATAAATATGGAAAGATATATAAACTAACACACATGAAATTTAAATAAATTGATTTACAAGAACATGTAATGAATAATCAATATGGAAAGGTAAATTACTAAAAACATGTTAAATTTAATCAATAACTAATAATGAAATGAATCCAATGATTATACCATTTTAAAAATACAATGCATAATAATCACTGACTTCTTAATGATGGAAATGCATTATTATTGGATTTTAGGATCTCTGGTGTCATGATTCCTCTACTATAAATAACTTTCACATGATATTTTAAAACTATGGGTAAAACCTCATTTAATACTAGCTTAATTATTCACCATATGAGACGACTGATTCATCGATAATCTATATAATCTTGTGCTCCACCATTAATTGTATGTCCAAATCTTTTCTCATATATCAAATAATCAATTTAATTCATCACCAATGTGACTAATCATAAAAAATCCATATTTATTAAAGAATATTAATTTACCAACATTTCAATAGATAAACAAATAAAATTAAATGTATAACAGTATATGTATAAATTATATAATTTAAAAGAAATAAATATATCTATGATAAATAATATGGATATTTAGGAAAAATTTAATGTCCAATGATCACCAGAATGTTAAAATTTCAAGCAAAAGTTAATGTATATAAGAAATTAAACATTAAAGTGAATTTCGATAAATTACATGATCATAATGATCATAAAATATCTATAGAAAGCGTATTGTCTTTTTTTCAAATAGGTACATATCTTAATGTTTCTAATAAAACTATTCATATGTTCTATTTTTTGGTTTATACACTAAAACTTGGTCATGGTCTTGTGGGTAGTTTTTAGAAATCATATATCAAGAGGATTTTATGTATGATGTATAACTATTACACATTTTATAATCAGAATGAATGATGTGTATCAATTACAAAATGTGTAATGGTTTCGGAAGAACATTTCACATCATGTAAAGGATTTTTCCTATGGAGGAATGCCCTAATATTTACATGATGGGTAACTCATTTACATAGTGTGTAAATTTCCAAGGATAGTTTTTTTTCAAATAACTATCAAGGGATCTATTTTTTGGATAGAATGAAACCCTTCATTTTCTTCCACATAGGAGCACCAAAGGAAGCTAAATCTGGGATTGGATCACAATTTGTGATTATGACTCTGTTTATTTCATCTTAAGCCTCATTGGATACACTCTAGTGACTTATATATTCATTTTTATCATTATGTTGTTGTCTCGGTATCAGTTGCGCTTTTTGGTTGTGAGCTCATAGGTCCTATATTTTTTATTTTCATTTTTTCTTCAATTCTCTATTAATCTGGATCAAATCAGAAGCCAATACTTGATGAGTTATCTATTATGGACCTATGGTAGGTGTTCAATATCTTTCTATTAGGTTTTGGTGTTTTATAAGTATATATGTAGTTGTGTTTTCTTCCATAAATTCTGGCATTTTCCCTAAAATGAATTAAATAATTGAATTGAATGATTTAGAACCTTTTAGGGATACCCACTAGTTCCAATGAGGTTGTTGGAGGTTGTTTCCCCGTCTTTCGCCACTCTGGGTGTGTGCCTTTATATTTAACCTTTTGTTATAATACCCAAGGGGTGCATGTGAAATTTACTAGTTAGAGGAATCCCTCTAAAAATTGATTTGAATTGTTTTGAGATGATTAAGAGATGGTGATACCTCTTTTTCCATGTGTTGATAAGGAATTATTTTTTTCTTTTTTGAATGGAATCTTTTATATTATTTGGAGGAACTCATGAAATTAAATTAATTGAAAAATGATTAGTGAATTATAAGATGATTATATTATGGTATTGAATTCCTTGATTGGTATACCTTGTATTCTGATTCCTTATGATGACATGGATATTTCTCCCATGGGACTTGATTGTGGTAGTGGGTTCCATAGACATGTTTCATAATTGGGTATTGATTTTTTAGGATGGTTTATCCCTTACTGCCACTTGGATCATGCATTATGAAATCACATTGGACATGTACTATTGACATGATCCCTAGACTCCATCCAGTTCTTTACCATGTTTCCATCAAGATTCTCCAAGGACTCGATGATGATGTATTTTTCTTTTATATCTTACATCTGAACCTTTATGGTCTGACACTAATGATTACATAGTGAGGGCATAGTGGATGACTCAATTATATGCCAAGGTCGTTATTATTTTTATATAGTGGATTATATGACACGGTTATGGTAGTATTTTTACAATTGGGTATAAGGTGTGTTCATGGTGGATATTTTAAATATATTTGTTAGACTAGACAGTAGAACATTCTAATTTTAATTTTACTCATACCCATATTTATGGGATCCTGAATTTTATTTTCTGGGAGCCTTGTTTGGATGGTCTGTATTTCTTTATAGTTATTATTTTTCCATGGTCTTTCTACTTGTATTATTATTTACCTACTGTATACAATGAGCACTTCTTTAGTGAGATATACATGGATTCGATTTTTTAAATACATCATTGGTGGTGGCCTATAGAGTGTTATATCACACCCTATTCAGCCCACTGTTGGGTACCTAGATAGTCTTCATCGATGCAGGTGGAAATCAGGGAAAGAACCCACAGTATGATTCTTCATTTGTGCTACGTTTAGAAGTTTTTGAGCACATGAATGATATAGGATCGTGATTCTAGTAGGGATATATAATTGTTTTTCTTTTTTGTATTTTGATACATTTATTATAATGATTCATGTATACCTATTTCTACATATTTTTAAAGACATTACATGTCTCGTAATTTTATATTAGAATATATTTTTTAATTTTGTATTTATTTCTATATTGGATGGGTAAGTTCTTTCTGGATGATTTACGTATTCTTCTATTGAATAATATGTTTAATACCTCTATGATACACTCTGATATGAGGGAATTGCCTCCAAAAAGACACACCATAGGCACTCCATACTAGTCAAAAACATTTGACATTTCGGGGGATGTGCTTGAGGTCATGTTACGCATTAGCTCAATCTACCGATTTGAAGAATCCAAGTTGAGATGTTACTAAGTGGTATCATAGGGTTTATTTTCATGACATACTATTATGCAACAATAGAAATTGGATTCAGTTGGAATTGGAATTTGGTAAAGGGTTCTTCATGGGAGTAGTTATCTTATGTCAAGAAAAAATAAAAATTTCTATGGATGAAAATTTCTATTTTTTAGATTTTGACTACTACAGTTGATTTGATTCAACCATTGGTTGATGCATGTGAATTGTGATATTATCATTGTATTGATTGAGGATATATTTTATCTTTTATTGATTATATGAAGGTATTCATATAATGAATTATTTTAGGATATTTAGATGATTAAATTTTCATGCATTATGCCATGCTATATATGATGCATTTCTCGACTATATGACCTTGTAAAATGTGCCTTGTGTAATTTATTTTTTATCCAACTAGTGTCCATGTAGAAAATTGGTAAATCATGGATATTATATAGATTGAAATTCTTAATTTATGTTTTGTTTTTTATTAATTTACAAAAGACACCCAAACCATCCAATTGTGGCATGTTGTGTCATGGACAATTGGTCGAATGGATCAGAACATGTTATGGTGCAGATTAAGTGAAACCCATGTTTTAGTTCATGAATTTATGTCCCTTATGAATCAAAAGTGGTGAACTATTTGGTATAACCATTTAAAGATAATTCTAAACATAATATTAATTAAAATTAAATGGAAACATTGAAACTGAGAACATTACCTTGACCCCTATTTTGAGTGGGCATTAAACAGTGTCTCTTGTGACGTTATGAAAGATTCTTTTTGCATTGTTTTGGAATTATGAAGAGTTAAAGGTGTGTTACCTATTTATAAGAAGGATTTGACCTATCCAAATCTTTTAGCTGTGATCTTATTGTTATCAATATGTTTTATGTGAATGCATGGAATTTTAGAGACATGCCACCATGATCACCTATAGTTATAAGAAAGGTGTGTGGTGATGTCCAAGTTATGGGAGAAGTGGGATATGGGATATTAGGGGATCCACCTATCATGCCAGTTATAATACCCCTATTTTTATAGGAAATAGGTTCTAAGGAACAGTTCTATAAATGTTTTTTTTTGTTATATGTACACCTTTTAGGGAGCACCTCGGCTTACCTCATCTATATAATATCTGATGTGTTTGTTCTAGTAGTATAATCCTCTCACATTTTTAGAGGATAGTAGATACCATACATCAAAAATATGTTTATAGACTATGTTGTTGAAATTCAATCATCTGAAGACACCTTATGATATGAGAGTGAATATTTTGACATATACGATTCCAGGTGAAGTAAAGTACTAGTATGATATTTTGAAAAAGTATATAGGATGTGAGATATAGTTTTTAAGGATTCACAATATAGATTTTATGAATAAAGTACCTAATAATCTTAGAGAAGAGTATGATATTAACTTAATGTGTTTATGGTAGAGTATGATGAATGCTATAGAATATTCAACAAGCATTGCAAAGCTTTAGGGTTTTGTGCTGATATATATTACTAATGACGCATCTAGGATAATATGGTGGGAGGAAGTTCTCAAGAATTACATTTGATATTAGATCAACGTGTTCAGGTTTACGACCATTATTGAAAGAGTGAATTATGAATTGATTATAGAAAATAACTTGAGGGTATATAGGGTATAAGAGTAAGTCATTTTTGTCTCTTGACCAGGTGGTTCATCTTATAATGGTAGGAAGTGATGTTTTGAGGCTTCTTGAGAGATGAGTATCTATCAATCATATTGTTCCTGTAAATCGGTTTTCTATAACCAGTGTGGTAGAGGGGTACATAAGAATAATTAGTGTGATTAAGACCCATTCGATTTCCATGCTTGTGGCTGGATGGTCCACGTAAAGAACATTCATAGGACCATCCCTCCAGGATATAGTAGAAGGTGTTCAACTCTAACATCGGTTTTGGGAGTGGGTTTTATTTCTCAAAATCAGCTTGGGGTGGAGTAGTACATTTCATTCACGCTGAGTTAGTGGTCATGTAATAGGAAGACCTGCACCAGTTGTACCTAGACTGAAGAGTGGGTGTACTCCAGGTAGTGAGGATGTTTCCCAGGGTCATGGTTTTGAATAGATATATTTTGTACAGCCTAAACATGAGGAGAAAATAATTAAGCCATCTATGGTGAGGGGTATGCTCTTAGTACCCTCTACTCTTGTATCTAATATGTTCAATATAGGTTCCTCACATAGATCCATATCTATACATATGGTGGAGAGAATTGATTTCATGGTTTAGTTTTTTTAGGGTTTCACATTACTCAATACTCTATTGGGGATCAAAACTGAGAGTATACACTAGTGAAAATATTACCCCTTGATTTGGGTGGGTTTTACTTCGTATGGAATATTTTTCCCTCAAGATGATAGGATTTTATTTCATACTAAGGATGGACTAGCTAGATTCCTATTTATAATACATTGATTTATCTCATCATAGGGTGACATTCACATCCCCGAATTGTTTAGTTTTTATTCACAAGGGTGATTGGGATCTCTAAGATATCTGAGCTAAACAAAAGAATTATAGGATAGGTGGGATGAAAACCCAAATTTCTAGTTTATATCAGGATGATTAAGGATCACATTAGGAAGATTTCTCCCTAGTGGTTGATCATTTCAGGTATATATTACTGGATGAATTTTCTAGTTTACCTCCACATAGATAGGATGATTTCTCCCTCAATATATTGTTAAGAGATGTAATGATATCCATTTCATCTTATAAAATGGAAACGATGGAGTTATAGGAGCTCAAGAGAAAGATGTAGGACATTGATGAAACAAGGTTAATATTACTCATTACATCTACATGGGGTTCACCAATCCTTTTTTCAAAAAATTTGGATGGTAACATTAGGCTATGTGTGGATTATTGGGAAATTAACCAGTTGATGGTTAAAAATGGGTATCCCTTACCACAGATAGATAATCTCTTCAACAATCATCTTGGAGATTGAGGTTTCTTAATGATTTATTTGAGGTCTTTATATCAATAGGTGTTTGTTCAACCATAAAACATACCCCATATATGTTTTCATAGAAGGTATGGTCAATATGAGTATTTTTTTGTCATTTTTTCCCACGAATATTCCATCAGTTTTCATGGCACTAATAGACTATGTTTTTCATCCTTATCTGGATATAAATTGTTCACATTCTAGGTCATATTATCTTAGAGACAATAGTATCCTTTGACCCAAGGAAGGTGAGAGTTGTAGTTCCCTTTGAGAATACCAATAAAATCATTGTTATATGGATTTAATTTCAGATATATATACATTAAAATAATTTTATATTCAGATTATCACACTTAGAAATTCCATTGAAGGTCTTGGATATGAAGGGTGAAGAGTTTGTTAGGTCTGATACCAGGAAAATATCCTTTCAGAATTTAAAGGGAGAATGAATTCAGTGATATAACTGATTATACTATAGATGGAAATAATATACACTTCGTATTATGATGTATCTGGTATTGGGATAGGTTAAGTAATGATACATGCAGGTAAAGTCAGGGAATAAAGGTCTCAATATTTGGGGCCACACAATAAGAATGACACGACGCATGATCTCAAGTTAGTTGTTGTTCAAGATTTTTACCATAAGAGAATGTATTCACTAGTATGGATTTTTTTGGTGTACATAGGACAAAAACACTTCAAGTATATATTTACACAACATGATCTAAATCTAAGGTAGTGAATGTGTGATGAGTTCGTAGGGAGTTTTGACGTCAATATTTATTATATTATATGTAAAGAAAATGTAGTGGTCAAAGTACTGATTATGATGAATATGATATATAATGTTTAGGAGACGAGACAAAAGTGTAAGATGATGTATATTTCTTCAAATATTTACTTGGATGTGTATGATGGTTTGGGGAAGACATTTATTTCATCCTTATCTGAGAACTCTGCCTTACTAGACATAGAGAGGATGGGGAAGCTATCTTATTTTGAAAATTTATTCATATGGGAGAGTGTTGCAGCTAAATATCCACCTTCTAATGAGACTATGGGTATGGATAATTTTTTTTATAAAAGTTATCATTGGGTTTCCATTGTAAATTCAAGAGGATATGATGCATGAGTTTCATAACTTGGTTTTTGTGGTCCATCGCAACATTAACTAGAAGTATCATAATTTACATCACCATTATTAGTGGTCAGGGATAAAATGTGAGGTGGATGGGTTTGTTATGAGGTATCCCAATAGTCAATAGGTTAAGGCTGAATATCATCAACCAGTCATCATTTTCCCTCATTTACCCATTCCTCAATGGAAATGGCACGATGGTTTGATGGATTTCTTAACCAGTATTCTGACGTAACCTCAAGCCAGTGATGTTTTTTGAGTTGTTTTTTACAGGATCATGAATGTTTTGCATTTCATGTTGACAAGGGAGACCTTCTTAGTTGATTGTCTTATGATACTGTATATATGTGAGATATTGCAGCTTCACAGGGTCTTCCATTCTATCAATATAGATAAGTATTCTCGATTTATGCCTCTTTTTTGATGATTTTTTTCAAGGGTAATTATATTCAAAGGTGATTATGATCATAACATACCAACCTCAGATTGAGGGCTAGAAAAATACCCAGATTCAAGTGCTTTAGGAAATGATGTGAGACATTTATCCACGATTTTGGGGGCTCTTGGGAGGGGAATATTCCACATGTTTAGTTCACCTACATTAATTGTTTTCTAGAGACTATACACATGTAACCTTAAGAGGATATTTATGGTAGGACAATATGATTTCACCCGTACTGGTTAGAGGAAGGTGACATAGCTTTACTGGGTGTACGTCTCTTGTTGAGGACTTCTGAGAAATGCTAGTAGAATAGAAATTGTATGGACATTGGGGGAATGTCAATCAACCAAAAAGAAATCCAAAAATTCAGGGGATGGAAAGGGAACTCTTAAATTTGGGTGTTTCCTCACAGGTTATTGGAAGACAGGAGGTGAGAGGCAGGTTGGGTAGGATGCGCACTCGCTTCATCAGTCGCCAATCTGGTCTCGTCCCTGAGTCAGCTCTTGATTCTGAGAGGGAACATGATGATTCTAAAGGTATGTTTGAGGATGTTTTTTGGGTTTAAATTGCGGTTCTCATTCAACCATTAAAGTGATATATGGATTTTTTTGACTCGTTTCAGTAATGGTGGATCCCCTTGGGCAAGTTGTCTCATATGTGGTTCTTGTGCGGTTTCTCACTTTTTCCTTAAAAGTATTTTTGAAATATAAAATTTAATTTTCACTCAGTGATAGTCTCAACAGAAATATTACATTGATCACCTTTGATGGAATCTAGGGTTTGAGGTCAGGGATAAGGTTATTTTACATATATCACTAAGGTTAGGACACAGATGGATTAAGAGATAGTATAATATTTCACCGTGATATGTCGGGCCATTGAAGATTTTGGGTATAGTTATGTTGGAAGCCTGTCAGTTGCAGTTACCTTAGAGGTATTGGGACATGAATGATTTGATCTATGTATCTTAGTTGTGTCTTTATATTTCAGACCCATATAATGCTTTTCACCCTTAAGATATAGAGTAATATTTTTATAGATCCTTTTATGAGAATAATATATGTGTCATTGACTGAACTACGAAGGTTCTACGTGGTCATCTAGTTCCTTTAGTACTGGTGTTATGGCATCAAGACCATTTATAAAAATAGACTTGGGATTGAGGGGCCAATATAAATTCTCAATGGAAAAATTTATTATGAGGTGATTATATACCACCCTTGAAGCGGAAGGAGAGTTCTAGGTTAGATTCGGGCCAATTACACATCATGTAGTCGGAGTAGATGATGTGTTTCAATTACATGATGTGTAGTGGTCTAGACAGAACCATTCATGTCTTGTAAAAGGGTTTTCCATTGGGAGGAAGACCCTGAGTTTTACACGATGTGTAAATAATTTACATTCAAATTAAATTACTGATGTATGTTTTTTTAAAATATGATGCATGGGACTCTATTTTTTTGGTAGAACCCCACACTTTATTATCTCTTTCATATAAGCACCTAAGCAAGCCTAAATCTAGGCTTAGATCCTTATTCGTGATCCAATCTCTTCTTCGTCCACCATATGTCTCATTGGATCAACATCAATGATCTATATATTCCACTTATGTTGTTATTTACTTGTACTAGTATCAGATATTCTATTTTGGTGTGATCTGACATGCCCTATTTTTTGGATTTTAGTCTATTCTTCATTTTTTACTCAATCTGGACCGAATTAGAAGCTAGTATTGTATGAGTGCTCTACCACAAACCTAGGGTATTTTTTACATACATTTCCCTTGGATTTTGTTATTTGATAAATATATTTTCATTTATTTCTCGCCACTAGTTCCACTGATATTATTAGTGGTAGTTTTTCCAACCTAGGATACTCAAGGTAGAGCCTCTTTATTTTCCCATTTGTTATACCACCCATGCAGTGTGTGTGAGATTTCCTAGTTAGTGGATTAACATTCTAAGTTGAATTGAATTATTTTAGGATGATTATAAGATAGTGATACAACATTTTCAATGTGTTGACATGAAATTAATTGTTTAATTATTTTAATGAAATCTGTTATATGGGTTGGATGATCTAAGGAAATATAATTGATTGTGAAATGAAGGATGAATGAAATGATTATTAGATTTTGGTAGCGGATACTTTGGTTGGTATACCTTGGTTACTAATTCCATATGTCACCATGGAAGTTTCTCCCATGCATCTTGATTATGGTAGAGGATTCAATTGACTTTTTTCCTTGGGTCTTGATTTTGTAAGATTTCTGGGGCCTTGCAACCCCTTCGATTTGGATTTTGTGGCCTTAAATTACACAATTTATGTTGATATACTCTTTGTAATCCACTTATGTATTTACCATGATTCCATCAAGATTCTCCTAGGACTCATATAGGAATTTTTTGTCTTCGATACCTTTCATATGGACCTTCATGCTTTGAAACTTTTGATTTTGAAGTGAAGTCATTATGGATAACTCTATTATACAGCAAGTTTGTGAGGATTTTTATATATCATATTATATAGAATGGTTGTTGTAGTGATTTCACACTTGGTTGTATAGCTTGGTGATGGTGGATATTTTTACTCCTATAGTTATACTTGATAGTATCACTTTCTTATTTCAATTTTACCAATACCTTTTTTATGGGATCCTGTCTATTTTTAGTAGGGATCATTTTTTGGTAGAACATTATATCTTTAAAGGTATTACTTTTGTTGTGTTATTTCATCTTGTATTGATGTTTTCCAATTTTATACATTTCACTCTAATTTATCTTAGTATAGTCATCTTGTATTTTCTACATACTTCATTGGTGGTGTTCTATTTAGTGTTATCCCACACCCTGTTCGGGCAACCATTGGGTACCCTGACATACTTCTAGTGTTTAGTATGGGATCGTGGCAGGATCCCATAGTATGATTATTGATTTGTTCAATAATTATGAGAAAGAGAGCATATGAACAATCTATGATCATGATGCTAGTTGGGATAATTCCTTTTTGTTATTTTTTTTCATTTGATTCATATATCGTACTAATTCATGTATACCTATTTTGGATGCATTTCAGAGACATGACATGACACATCATTGTATAATCGATTACGTTTTTCATTGACTATATATTCATATCATGTAATTTTAACTTCTATATGGATGATTTACTGCTTACACTATTGATAGATATATTTACTACCATTTTACAACACTCTGATAAGGGGAAATATTCTCTCGATGAAAACACCCTAGGCCCTCACAGATAGTTGATAACCTATGGAAATTGGGAAGATGAGCTTGAGACCTGGTGGCCAACCAGATCGAGGCACCGTTTAGTGGCGTCTAGGTTGAGACATTATAGAAAGAATAAGGATGGTATCAATAAAATACATCTCTAGAATAGTATAACGAAAATTAACGGATGTTAATTGTAACATCCCCAAATAATAAAGGGTTAAATGACTGAATGATACGACTCATGTCAACAAGGTGCACCTTCCTTTTTGGGAGGCTTCCTGATTAGAACTCCACAGTTAAGCGTGCTAGGCCTGGAGTAGTGATCAGGATGGGTGACCTCCTGGGAATTTTCTCAGGGTCTGTGTGAGTGAGGACAAAGCACACTAGAAAGAACATGTGTTGGCCTGTGGGGACTATCATTAGTCAGATGACCTGTTCAGGCACATGGGTGGACCCTAGGGTGGGCCCCACATGTCTGTGGGGCAACTAGTGGTACTTGGTGGGCCAGAACCAGACGGCCATGTTAAGGCGGGGTGGATGTGCTGTCACCGGGACCCGGCTGTCACATTTGGTATCAGAGGTGGTACCCAGCCTTAAGTGTGGTGCACTGTCTGGGTTGAAATGTAGGGCCCACAACGAGTGTGTTGTGCTCTAAAGAGGGGGTGATTGTAACATCCCCAAATGATAAAGGACATGTGTTGGTCTGTGTGAGTGAGGACAAAGCACACTAGAAAGGACATGTGTTGGCCTGTGGGGACTATCATTAGTCAGATGACCTGTTCAGGCACATGGGTGGACCCTAGGGTGGGCCCCACGTGTCTGTGGGGCAACTAGTGGTACTTGGTGGGCCAGAACCAGACGGCCATGTTAAGGCGGGGTGGATGTGCTGTCACCGGGACCCGGCTGTCACATTTGGTATCAGAGGTGGTACCCAGCCTTAAGTGTGGTGCACTGTCTGGGTTGAAATGTAGGGCCCACAACGAGTGTGTTGTGCTCTAAAGAGGGGGTGATTGTAACATCCCCAAATGATAAAGGGTTAAATGACTAAATGATACGACTCATGTCAACAAGGTGCACCTTCCTTTTTGGGAGTCTTCCTGATTAGAACTTCACAGTTAAGTGTGATTGGCCTGGAGTAGTGATCTGGATGGGTAACCTCCTGGAAAGTTTCTCAGGGTGTGTGTGAGTGAGGACAAAGCACACTGGAAAGGACATGTGTTGGCCTGTGGGGACTATCATTAGTCAGATGACCCGTTCAGCCATGTGGGTGGACCCTAGGGTGGGCCCCCATGTCTGTGGGGCAACTGGTGGTACCTGGTGGGCCAGAACCTGAGGGCCATGTTAAGGCGGGGTGGTTGTGCTGTCACCGGGACCCGGTTGTCACATTAATTTTGAAAATTTTAAATTTCATAATAATATCATTAAAAATATTTTGGAGGAAAATATCCTTTTTTACATTGATAATATTTTAAAATCATAAAGCTCAAAAATTATTTTGAAAATTTTTTTATTATAATATAATATTTGAAACATATAAAGTAATATTTGAAATATATATTTTTGATGATGGAGGGAAATTCCATACATGTCGTACATGTTAAAACAAATATTCCATTCATAGTTTCGCGAAAACCAAAATATGCCTTGTTTTGAAAAATGAGATGATGATTCCTTTCAAAAATAATTGAAAAATGTCAAAAATTGGTGAAAATTATTTAATAAATCAATTGGAGAAATTTAAAATATTTTTTTAATTATTTTTTATAATCTACGGTTTTGGGAGAAAAAGAATTTATGATTAAATAAGGAAATGGAGTGCATTTTATTGAAAACATTTTCTCAGTAATTTTAAGTACCTGACAGAGGAAAAATGGTATTATTACTTGAAAAAATCAATATTAACTATAGTATAAAAAATTATAATGCTTTATTATACAATTTTAAAATATTCCCCTCAATCTAAATTCAATTATAAACAATCCAAATTAAAACTTTATTGTTAAATATACATTTATAATGATCATAACATTGAAGTGAGAATTAAACAATGAATCACATATATGTATCAAATTTAATTCCACATAAAACAAGTGGAAATAAAAAATTAATATAGTCAAAAGTATTTACACACATAATCTACGAATATAAAAGAAAATAAAGAAGTAATATTTCCCAATGAAAAAAAATCGCGTTTTTAAATTCTTTACCACTTGGTAATTTTCACGTCAATTATCCTTGTATGAAATCATTAAAATTGAAAAATAAAATATCATAGAGTTTGAATCAATATGGATATTACATGTAACACACTAGAACACTATCAATGAAATTTCCCTTTTTATTTTTATTTAATATATTATATATCACATAAAATCTTTTATAGAACATAATACAAACATCGTAAATGATGAATGATGAAAATAGAGGTATTTCTAGAATTTTAGAAACATATTTTGATGAAGTAGTAACTTGACTGTAAGAAAAGTAATATAACCCTCATGAAAATTAAATCAAACAAGTGAATTGTAACCTAACCCATTAATGTATAAAAAAATTAAGAATCTTATAAATAAATGTATGATATAATTATATCAAAGTATAAGTAAGTGAATATTTTTAAAATTAACATATTAGTATTAGTATTTTAGAAAATAATAAATATTTAACTATATTTTTCTAATTAATTAAATGATTTAAAAAAACAATTTTTGATAAAATTTATTCATAAATAAATATTTTTCTATCTTATTATTTTAGTTATATTTATTGAGACCTCAGTTAGTTTTTGATAGTGATATAAAATCATTTTTAACTTTTAAAACAATACTTTTTAGTAAATGGTTGTTTTGAATAAAAATTTAAATTTTCTCATTTGGAAAATTATTTTCATAAACTAGAGTATTTTTTGAAAATATATACATTGAAAAATTGTTAGGGTTATTTTTTCGGATTTTTCTAAAATACCAGAATTTTGTGAATAGTAAAATATTGTAATTTACAGTATAAATACATTATAAGTTAAATAAACTATTATTTGAGTAATGAATGATCTAAGTACCATAATATCAAACATACTTTATTTATTTTAATATATTTTATGATAATTCTCAAAATATTCATAGTATTGAGAAAAAATAATAAACAAATCAATAAATTATTCAAAAATCTCCATCTCCTCCCCTATAAGTACCACCCTTCACAAACCCTTATCCTTACACCTTAATAGTTTTTATAAATTTAATATTTCCTCCCATTACTCTCCCTAAGACTCCTCCCCATTTCAAAACCCACTTGTCCTCATCAATATATGAAAATCAATTACCTAAAGTGGTTCTCAATGGAGGAGAATTCAATAGGTAAAAGCCTCTTCCTTTTCCTTTTAATTTCTTTCCATGTTCATTTGATTTATAATTCTCTCCTAACCTAATATCAACCAAAGATAATGATAACTATAGTACCTAAATTATAATGGGATCTTATTATACTAAAGTAATAATCCATCATAAAACTCCTTTCTCACTCTCTTTTATTTTAAAAATAAAATCATCATCTCTGAGGTGCTGGTTTACAACCATCATGGACGACGGATTTTCGTTCTTCAGTTACTCCTTCAAGGATGGTAATTTAACCATTTTTATGGTTAAAGAAGAAAATAATTTATGTATTATAACCCTTTTTTCTTCTATATATAACATATTTACAGAATACTAAATGATAAAACAAAATGTGTTCTTTATGAACAATTACCGTCATAATTATCTAAATGATTATCATTAAATATATTATCTAATGGTTCATCCTCGTATTATAAAAAAAATGTTTTATATATATAACCTTTTACAATTATTTATTTTAGTTAATAAAATATAATTCAAATCTGCATAATTATACGCATTCCACATGAATTTCCATAATCATATACAAGTATACCAATCATGAAAACCAAGGAACTGAATGCTCCCAAGTGATAAAATTGTATCTTATAGCTCCTAAAAAATGAAATAAATTAAATTAATAAAATTATATTAAATCAGATACATGTTTAAACGTTTCTTAATTAATTAAATAATGAATTTTATTTTATTATCTACGACTTTAAGGTAAAGGATATAACACATTAGAACATAATTTATGGGTTTCCCTCCCAAACCATCAATTTCATTCAGGTGAAGTTTTATTCCACTATACACCAATGTGATTCTTAATTATTTTTATACACATATTATGAATTATTTGTATAAATTTCATCCTCATGTATCTAGAACATTTAATTTATCGTTTATGAGAATTACATGTTTTACAAATGCTTCCTTCCCATTTCATCACTATACGCAAGCCTGATTAAAGGGAACGTCTCGATTTCTTACCCATTTTCAAGTACAATCTATAATATTTTTTAAGAATCCATTATTTTTATGAAATCAAAATTTTTATATGAAAAACTATAATTTTCCATTTATGGTTTTATTAAAATATTTTCGCAAATTAACTCTTCCTTTCAAAGTAAAAAAAGAGTATTTCTCTCAAGAATTCCTCGGTGATTTTATGTGAGTATCTTTCATCTATTTCAAAACCATTGTCGAATCTTATGTTCAATTGGGGTTAATATTTTATGATATCATATACCATATTTTATTGAATGGTTTATTATTATTTTTATTGTTGAAGTTAAATCTCAATACAATTTCTCTGAATGGTTAGTGACTATGTTTACTGATTAGGGAATGTGATTTACATTTGATACGTTAGTTTCAATATAAATGTATATGTTTATTATGTTTAACCCCTTTCATATAGGGAATGAATTTGACTTAGTAACTGTTGGGGGACCACTATATCCCCTTCATGTATTGCTAGGTCTCATTACTCAAACTAGTTAGGGTATTGGCTAACGCCTTACCTGATTATGTTTGGTGTCTTGCCTGAAGCCTTAAAAGTATGTTTATGATGTGCAGAATTATAAATTCCATCATTATGATATTATTATCTGATATTCCATGCAGTTATTTGACTACTAGAATATCCATAGTTACGTTTCGTTCTCCTATGATCTGTTATATGGATTTATTTAATAATTTTTTATTTCTCCCATATTATGATGAGGATTTTTCTTTAATAAAAAGTATTTTTAGTTATTCACATTCCATTATGCTTTATTTTTATGCTTCTACTATATTACTTACAATTAAGGATGATCTGAGATCACTCCATTCTTATGTTTAATTTCCCTAGGATTCCAAGATGAATTAGATGAATGAATTGAAAAGAGAAACTAGAATAATAAGAGTGTTTGCAAAGTAGCCTCTATGATTTGTTTCTTTTAAAGTTGTAATGTCGAAATTATACATGTATCATGTATTTAAATTATACTAAACTATTTTCTCCATCAGGATGTGTATTCTTTGTCTATATGATAATGTAACAATGAAATGCAGTTTAATCAGGCTACAAGGGTCAGGTTCCATATAGTTGATATCAATAATACATCCTTAGAATCCTTGTAAACTGGATTTAGAAAACATAGAATTGTAAACATAACCCTAAGATATACATTGATGATAAGAATAGAAGAATATCATGGAATTTTTATAAAGGTATATATTGTGTGGATATTCCTAGAAATATATCCCTATCTCGATACACCAAGTTAATTTGGTTACGGTATATATTTAATTAGGGGAAACACCTCCAAAAAGGTGTCCCAATCCTAACTCAGGGTAACCTAGTACGAAAAAATGAGCCTTACCATGAACATTGTTTAAAAATCCCATGACATATTCTTCGGATAAGTCACATTTCTTTAAACCCCATTATAATGAAATTAAAAGCAAATATATCCCAAAAGTGATAATTTTTATGATTATGAGATTAATTATGATTTTTTTAAATTGATGTTAAGTGTTTTCCTAGTTTGATATTATACGTTATGATTCATAACCTAATATGGTGTATTCCATTATTTTGAAATGGAACCTACTAGAAGGAATGAAAACTATGTCAATTCACTTATTTCATGTTGGGGTTTTCCTCTGATGCAATATAATGATGTCAGCATTGGATTTGTGACTAGTGTTTATCATCTTATAACTATACTCGGATAGATGATGTAACGGCCCGAAATTTTGAATAAATCTTGTTCCCTAATTTCATGTGTTATTTTATTTTATTTTTATACTCAACAAAAATGTTTTATTTGATAAACATGATTATAATTAAAATGAGACCAGTGGGTTTTGACTGTTATATGACCATCGGTCAATATAACCACTGTGAACAAAATGTTTTGATTATTGTCTCCAAATATAAGTAATCTTGGTTAACTATTATAGAAAGAAGATCTGATGGCCTCACCTAGTAGTCTTGGACCGATCGAAGCCCATCTAACAGAGCTTGGGAAGGAGGTAGCACCATTGGGCTTTGCTCTAGACCAAATCCAAGCTGAACTTCATCATGTGAAGCTAGAACGGAATCGCCTTCGCGAGAAGTTCAAACTGATAGAAATTACTACTCGGGCAATGTTGACTGAGCCGCCCCAAGATTTTATCACCCTAGCACACCTTACTCTTAGGTCCTATGCTGGTATTATAAGGGGCTATGTAATGAGACCATAACTGCTTTGTGTAATCCTTGTTTCAAATAAAAATTGGGATTTATTATTATGATGATGTTTATGAATTTTCAAATGACTGGATAAAGATAGTATGCATATTTTTGATGAATTTTCAAAAGGATATTTTAAAAAAAATGTTTGTGTAAACCTTAAATAATTTAAAATGTGTAATGATTCTCAAAAAATGGTATTCTACAATTATGTCCAGTACGAAATTTAGAGTCTAATAAGATCAACTTGATTTTTGATGAATAGTAAATTATGAATAGTGATTTTATGATTAGGATTAGTAATATGACCAAATGGATTAGTAATCTCACTTAAAGAAAGTTTTAAAATAATCTAGGCACCTTGATTAAGTAATGTGATTCAATAAAATGGTTAAATAACGGTTTTATAAATTATTATTCAAGTATTAGTTTTTTTCGGGTGAATAGTGTTGTTTAATTAAAAATTTAATTAAAAATAATTAGAAAATTATTTTTATAAAAAGGACTTTATTTTTGAACTCAGAGCATCGATATTATGTTATGGTAATTTTTGGGGTTTTTTCTGAAAAAATGAATTTTCGGTGAATAGTGTTTTTATTTAAAAATAAATTTAAAAATACATAGAAAATTATTTTTATAAAATGGAGTTCATTTTTGAAATCAGAGCATTGATATTTAGTTAAGGTGAAATTTTGGGATTTTTCTGAGAAAGATGAATTTTTCAGTGAATAGTAAAAATGCAGTTTTAGGGTTTCGGTATGTTTAATGACATCATAGCTATGGCATGATGATTTCAGGGGATATTTTAAGGGTTGGCCGGCCAAGAGTGATGAATTATTGTTGAGGGGGGCCCATGTGGCCTAACTACATGGTAAATGCCAAGGGAGAGCACATGGGTTTGAGAAAAGCACATGTGAGGTGTCCCTTGGCCATTAATGCCTTGTCCCCTCACTTTCCCTATAAATACCAAGCCCTCCTCTCATCAATTCGACTCCCCACTCTTCCCCAACGACGTTCTGGTCTCATTACCTCCCAAGGAGTCCTCCCACGGTGCCCCCAAGCCCTCAAGGTCCCAACCATTGAGGTTTAAGAGTTACATTTTAAGGTATGGGATCCAATCTTTCTCTTTCTTTTCAAGTGATCTCTTTTATGTCATTTATTTTACGCTCCATGTTATTATGTTAGAGGATGTTCTTTTATAATCCTCTTACTTCCCTTTTCATGTTCATATAATGATAGTCCCCTTTTTACTCTCATTATTTCGTTTTATGATGTTTTAAGTGGCGCCGTTAGGCTGCCGAAATTTTTGTAACAAATTCTTTCTCCCTTCTCATTTTTCAAGATCTATTTTCATGTAAAGTATTTCAAGTTCCTTTGTATTATGTTGGGGTATGATATATAAATTTATCATACTGATATTTTATGATCATATGATGAGAGACCCCATTTTATCTCTTCAATTCAGTACTTTGATGTTTAAGTGGTGCCGTTAGGCTGCCGAATTTTTAAGTGGTTCTTCACCCTTCTCGTTTTGAAGTTCTACTTTCATGTCAATTCTTTCAAGTTCCTTTTTGTTATGTTGGGGTATGATCTCTATATCTATTATACTGAAATATTATGTTCATATGATGAGAGACCCCATTTTATCTCTTCAATTCAGTATTTTGAAGTTTTAAGTGGCGCCGTTAGGCTGCCGAATTTTTTTTAGGGGATTCTTTCACCCTTCTCATTATTTTCAAAGTTCTACTTTCATGTCATGTCTTTCAAGTTTTTTTTAATTATGTTGGGGCATTATCTCTATATCTATCATACTGAACTCTTATGTTCACATGATGATAGATCCTATTTGATCCTTTCAAATCATTTTTGTTCAAGTTTAAGTAACGCCGTTAGGATGCCGAACTATCATAAGAGAAATCTAATTTTTGTCTTCCTTCCATGTTTTTCATTTAAAATGGTATGTCCTTGAAATTTCATTACCATGATCATGTATCATTCTTATTCTGTCCATATACTGTTTTATGGGTCATTTATAAATGTTGGACCCATTTTCCCTCTCTTTTTAATGTCTTCTAAACGTCGTAACATAGCCGTTATGCTGCAGAATTTCCGTCTCAAAATGTCTCTCTCTTTTTCTAAAGTTATTTTATATTATTAAGTGAATACTCAAAGCTCTTTCTTCTAAAGGGGTATTCACATATATACTAAAATGTCTATTTTAAATTCTGGGATTTACATACATGAGACCCACCTTCCTTTTCTGTGGGTTTTAAAAGTGACGTAAAGATCATGTCTTTAAAGCAGTTTTTAAAATGTTATGATTATGAAATGAAACCCATTTATTTTATGCTATATGGGTTATTTATGAAATGTTTGATGATGATATATGTGGATCACATTATAATAAAGTAAAATTTAAGGGTGCGCCCTGATAGCACTCCAATGCATTGGGTAAATACTTAATCTCTAGAGATGACCATTTTAACAACGCCTTGGTGAATAACCTTGGTAATTTTAACGACACCTTGGGGATGGACCTTGGTGAAACGAAACGATTGTCAATATTAAATGTTGTAGCCACATCTTCAAGTTATAAAAAAATGTTATTTTTATTATGATGTATCTCATGATTTCATTATCATGCCTTAATGCTATTTTCATGACCTTATTGAAGTATCTCAAGTTCACATGTAAAATGTTTCTCTGGTTTCTCTTACTGGGCCGTCTGCTCACCCTTTCTTTTGATGTATGTCCCCAGGTTGTGAGATGCAGTAATAAACCTAGGATGAACTTGAGGAGAAGCCTTTCAAGTGTTTAAGAAGAATGTTTTTTTTGTTTCATTTATTATGTTCCTGGTTTCCAAGACACTAAACCTTAAAGATCCTCGGTTTTGTAAAATGTAATGATAGTTTATGTGATAAAAAGGCGGGATGCTATAGATGACCCAATTTATGAACAATAACATTTCCAAAATAGATCATCCAAACCCATAATAAGGATGATAAATGTTATACTGCTTTATGAGGCAACAACCACTATCTTTTAATGGGACTATGAACACATTTTTATAAGAGTATTGGAAAAGATACATGGAAAATATATTTCTCAGTTTCAAAAGTAATGAAAGGGAGGAGGTTTTCATGGATGCTTATCGACTATCTGGAGATGTGTATCAATGGTAGTCATTAATTCAAATCACACAAGATTAGGAAGAAATTAAAATATGGAATGAATGTATTTTAAGCATATTTTCTTTAAAAAATATTTTCCTTCGGAATAGCGAGTGGATATGGGGAGGAAATTGTTGAGTCTAAGATAGAAAGATGATGAAAATGTTGTGAAGTATGAGTCCAACATTTCATGGTAAGCAATGAATGATTATAACAATATACTATATTCATGTAGAAATATTGATTGATTCATTGATGGTTCAAAACCATTCCTGTGAAGGGAACTATTCTCCCAAGATTTCTCTTCATGTAAAGATATTGTCTCATGCACTATCAAGAAAGAAAATTGATTCTATAAGTCTTGTGAATTTAATGTAAATTAATAGAAGAAAAGTGATGTTTAACACTTTATAAAAGGAAATAAGGAAATGGGTAATAAGGAAATATTTTAATTTCCACCCCGTTGTAATTCTGGGAATAATCACATGGATACTTGTCTGAAGAGAATGGGAGTCTGTTACAAGTATGAAGAAATAGACCACCAAGCCCGGGATTATATGGGAAATAAAAAATATTCCAATGATCAATGATATAATTTTAATGATATTGAAAATTATGGGCATAAATGTCCTATATGTCAAGGAAACATTCCCCAAAGAAGGCCAATAGAGAAAGGCCAATGTTATACGATCAAAACTAATGAGGTTGATGTTCTTAATAATGTGATTCAAGGTACTTTAATTGTTTACTCAAAAATATCAAATGAATTAGTTGATTATGGATCATCACATTATATTATTTGTTCACAGTTTTCTAAGAAAATTTTATATTTACAATTTGATTTAATAAAGGTTTTGTCATTAAAAACTCAAAATAGAAGTATCATAGTAAAAATTATGTTTCAATTAGTCCCCTTTATGACACATATCCATGCTTTAATATTTTACCTTGACATCATACCTATGAATTAATTTGATATAATTATTCGAATGTATTATCTTTAAAATTAGGATGTCTAAATCTATTAAAAGAAATAAGAAGATATAATTTTTTATAATGATGTAGAATAACATATATTTGGGAGTATAAACTCCACCATTTGATTATTATCTAGAATAACCCTCAGGGACTCTATCGAATTCAATTCCTTCATAGGAAGAGAAGATAATGTCTATGGGTGAGGAATGAAATCTTAAAATTGAGGATGTGCCTATTTTGAAAGAATACGTTGATGTATTTACATGGGATTTACCAAGATACCCTCTTGAGTGTGAAATTGTGTTCTCTATTGATTTAATTCCGGGTTAAAGGACTATATCAAAGTCACTTTATAGAATGGACATAGTGGAATTATTGGAGCAGAAGTAACTACAAGAGGAATTTAGAGATAAAAAATTTATTCATCCGAGGGTTTCTCCAGGGGGATATCATATTCTCTTTGTCCCAAAGAAAGATGGATCGATGGGGATGTGTACTTATTATAAGGAAATCAATGCTATATGAATAAATATTAAGAATCCTCTGCCTCTCATGGATGATTTATTTGATCATCTTTATGGGGATCACGTCATTTCAATGATTGACTATTGATATGGATATCATAAACTATCTGTGAGGAAGGAAGATATTTTAAAGACAAAATTTTGATACTACTAGAAATTTATGATATATCCATGAACCTATAGACATGGTCTTGTAGGTATGTGGCTATAGCTTGTTTATGAACACGGTTTAAATATGATCCATGGCTACACATTTTCGCCTTATTTTTTTATTCCCATCACACTCCACCTCCATCCACCATATGTGACCCTCTCATCATGGTTACCTCCTCCCTTGATGACCTCTCCTCCTCATCGATGACCTCTCTCATTGTTCCCTCCTCTCTTCCCTTGAAGCTTTCCCCTCTTTCCCTCGCTATTGTCTTTAATCATTCATCCTCACCGACTTCAGTTCCTCCATACCTCGTCGTTGTTCCTTCATTCACAGTGTGAATTCTCCAATTATGGATAGACTTCTCTATTCGGGGTTTCTCCATCCCTAACGTGGTACTTCCTTCCAAAATATCCTTCTTAGGGTGTTCCTCCTCTATTCAATGTGTTGGATAAAGGGTTCCTCCCTCCATACCCTTCTTCGGGCCTTCCTCCTCCATACAGTGCATTGGCCCAACTAATTTTATTATCTTTTATATGATCAAACCTTGTGTATTCTAGTGATGTAATCCATGTGTTATGCATCAATAACCTTCTTTACGGTCGATGGAATTCTCTTGGTGGCTGATTCACTTATTGCCATCCAATAGAGATAGTTCATTTTTTCTTAAAACAAAACATATAGATTACCATTAATGGTAATTGAACATTGGGTAAATTTTTATCATATCCTTGAATATTTATTTTTATTTTCTATACTTAATAACCATTATCATGTTGTATTGGAACCAGTTCTATATTATATGATATGTTTATTTCCATATTTTTGTGAAATATCTATGTTGGAATTATTTATTTGAACATGAGTAGGATATTATATTTTTTTTATATATGTGATTGTGATTAATGTGCAGGATAGAGGACCATTGTTAGTACTAATAAGGATATACCTTGGGTTATGGGTAGCCTCCCAAGTGATGATTTGTGTGATTTCATATACTGATTAGGATTTATCGTAAAGACTAGTTTTTTCAAAATGTTTTCTTCACATATCAAAAAAGAATCTTTGTACATGCTTAACTGGATTGTAAGGTTTTGTAAACCATAACGCACCATTGAGGGAGGAGGTTTAGGTATTACCACCAGTTGTGCTGCAGAATGCTTACACACCCACCCTAGTGGTTCAGGTCAAAGGACCACTATAGCCATTAGTTCTCAACATAGTTCCTTCCCATGGAAGGGGCATCACAATGACTATGGTCAACAATTTATGAGACATCCAACTCCATTATCCTCTAAATTCCCATGGAAATAGAGTACCTATGAATGTAGAAGACTATATATGGATCATCGAGATAAATTTGACATGGTAGTGACCATAGAAGATCATAATATTAAGCTTGATAACTTTTTACTTTAGTGAATTGTTTAAAATTGATTGGATGTAATGATTTAGAAGGTAAGTTGTGAGGGTCTCATGTGGGTGAAATTCAAATAAATTTTCATCCAGAATTTCTTTTGAGGTAAATTAATGTAGGGTCGGGCATATGATTTCATTGAGCTTCATTAGGGGATGATGATAATATCTACTTATTTAGTATGTTTCACCAAATTGTTATGTTTCTCTACTCTATTTATTGGGGATGAATCACAGAAATCTAGGAAGTTTGAGATAGATATTTTTTTCCAAAGATGAGATTCAAGGTCAGTAACTTCGACCAGATGAGCTATAATCAGGTTCTTCATAGGTCCTTGATGATCAAAATGGGTATATAATTGGATAGAGTTGCTGATCATATTTTGTATTTCAATATAAACGCTAGTGAAACCCCCACTGGTATTAAGGGGAATGTAGAAGATTTGTGTTAGATAATTTTTAGGTATCCAAAGATTACAAAATCCCCTTTATAACATTCATTAGGGGAAGTAGGTCCTTAGCATTTGAGCTATGGAAGGTGGGATAAATATCAAGGATCATACTAAAAAACTCAGATAATGTGTCTTTGATGTAGCAAGATGGGGAATCTATAACATTTTTTATCAAAGACATAATAAAATAAGACTCAAGGGGGGTTCAATTCAGATGCAGGTATCGAGCCATGGGACAAGCCAGGGAACCCGATAGCAGGTTCAGTCCCTTCATATGATGATGATTAAGGTGATTTATGCATATTAGGGATAAGGTCGTGAAGATGAGTTGGGATGAGTATATACAGTTGACCATACCCCAGAAATGGTGGAGAGTAACCCTTTATTGTATGAGGTGTGGTATCTATCACTTCAGCATAGATTACTACCTTATTTTATATCATTGTTTCTTATTCCATCATATCTGTGCAATTTTTTTACTTGACATACTGTTTATTTTTTCTTATGATTTACTTAATTCTATTATGTGGCTACTATTTTCAGTTTTGTTAATCTATTTAGTGGATCCCTTATGTTTTCAGAAGTAGTTGTTAGTATTTTACTTTTTGAGTTTGTAGGAGTTTTTGGTTTGTTGTTCCTAGATTGAAGTACTAATTTTGTTTGTGTTTCATTGCATTTTCTATTTTGTGTCTATTGTTTTGTGGACCCTTTGAATATTTTTTTCATTTTTCATTTTGTTTTGGGATTTTTCAATTTCTAGGAGGAGTTCAAGGAGGGGTTTGTTTTTATTGTCAATTGTTTTGTGGCCCCTATGTGTTGACTAGTATTTTTTCAGCTATTATTCCCTATTATTTCATGGTTTATATTTCATTTCATTCACATAATTAATTTGTTATTCAAGTATTCATGGTTTAATTTGTTTATTGTTCTATCATCAATTAACTATTCATGAATTATTATGTTTCTATTTACTATTCGGGAATTATTAATCTATTTCTATGTTTTTTGTGTAATAGACATTGTATTTCTGAAATTTAAAAAATTTGGAATATTGATATTTTAGTTAAAAATTCCATGAGTTAGGATTTTCACTACATAAGGATTCTTACATATCCAATTGTTACCTTTTCATATCAACCATATTCTTAGAAGACCTCTGTATATGATTATGATCGTGCTATAAAGGGTATGTTTATATTTTTCATTTTTATTATATACTGTTAAGCATGTTTTCTATCCCTTTATGTACATGTAAATTTCATGTTATATGTATTTGAGTTATAAATTAGTATACCCCTTTAATTATTCAATGTTATTGGATGTGTCCTCCAAATTTTATAATCCTTCCCCATTCCATGGGATGGTCTTAGGACCTGACTCCAGAAGTGCACATGGGTGGGATGGTCTATAATATTTCCTTACCCTTATCCTAAAAAAGGTGTCTTACAATATTTCTATATCACTAGATTGACAAAGATAACGATTCCCATTGAAGAAGATAAACTTAGGTAAGGTTTGATGTTCATTTTCCTTGATGTAATATATACATTATTCACTCACCTCCAACATTTTTTATAGTCACGGGATGCTAGGTGTTGTAGTGAGAGTTTAGTGATTTAGTTTCAATGTATTGGTTGGATCGATTAAGTGAGTAATTTAATTGACCTAAAAATCATAATGGTTTTGGTTTTAACCTTATGTATTGAGTCTTCATAATAAAAATGGTTTTTATAATATTTAAAGTGAGTGAAGATTTAATTAAAAACCACATTTTGTTATTTAATCCTTTTGAAAACATTTTCCTGGTTAAACTCATTTCTTCCTTTAGATGTTTTGTCAAAATATGTTTGTCAATGAAGTCACCACTTTTCCCTTTTTATCTTTTATTTTTTATATTCTAAACCAATGATTTCTAAAATATGATTTGTAACAATATTAAAATAGTAATTGAGGAAGTTGGTTTCCAAACATTCTATTAGGTCATTAACACTTATAACATAAAAATAATTTACTTATGTGTTCTGTAAGAGATATATTTTTTCTTAAAAGGTGAAGTCTTAAATTAATCAAGTTGTGATTTAAAAATATAATAGTCTAGATTAAAATTTATGAAAGAACTTTGATGAGCCCATTTTTGATAAATAATACCTTAAAAACTTGTGCATAAGATAATCATTCAATATATCACTTTTAGACTGACATGTTATTCCTTGAGTTTTCTTTAGGTTCATAATAAATTTATTGAATCTATTAATGATTTCTAAAGTGGTAATTGATATGATTTCCACATATTATTTTCATACATGATTTTCTTTAACATTATTTTATTAATCCATCATGTATACGGAGCTACTTGATGATTTCAATGTCATGATATTAAAAAATGTAACTAATTAGGACTACAAGAAAAATGTTAACATAACATTCATATTCCAAAGAAGACAAATATATAAGGATTTTATCTTTTCAAATATAAAATTTTATGTCACTGTTATGTTATCTTTGTAATTGGATCAACATTATGCTATTAATATAAAATTTTTATGTTACTATAAGAACATCTATAATTTAAGATAAAGAATAATGAATCCATGAATAACTTCTAACAAAAATAGTTGTTAATTAAAATCTTCTTTTACACTTACATATCAATCTAGATATTCTTTGTTCATTGTTGGTTATGGAGTCTTGTGTTAGTTATCATGTATAATTGACACATTGATCTCATATATATATGAAGTCGTTATATCTCACTTCTTTTCCCCTTATTTACTTACAGATGGTTTCTTATGATGAGATTGGTTCAATCTACTGCCATCGAAGGCTATAAGTTCGACTTTGGATTCAGGTATGGTTTCTTTCATTTTCTAATGATGCTTCATGTTGATGCTGCTATCATCATCACCTGTCCAATTATTTCCTTACTCCCAAATCATGTTCCTCCCACTTTTATTTTTAGGTTACATTAATGATGATTAATCGGATCACTGTCATTTCGATGAAGTATCTCAGGGCCCGTTTAGGTGTGTTGCGACAACCTGAGTCAAAGTTGACTCACCACAAATTCATAGGTAAGCATATATATAATAAGTTCTCCTATTATATGTATATCCTCCTGTGGCAGCATTATTACATATAATAGGATATGTGTGCTTATTTATATATATGTAAAATGCATATGTGTGTGGGTGATAACGGGGTTATGTAGGTGAGAATATATATAAGGATCCTCTTGTGTGTGTTCAAGGACAAGAGGACACGTAAATAGGGGATAGGGTGTCCTTGTGTCTATGAAATGGTGAATATGGCTAGAGGATGGATGGAGCATCTTAGAGTTGTCACTTATAAAAGTTTTGAGCACTGAGTGTGGCTTGGATCCATTAAGGTAGGGTCCCTCTCTTAGCCTTATTAATTCAATAATGTTTCAAATTCCATTTATGCACCCTCTTGATTTTTCTTGTTAATCCACCGCCATCGATGACATTGAGTTCAACATTTGATTTGGTTAAGTTTTATTCCATTTTTATTATTTGGACCAATTTTAATTTGGAATTTTTTGATTTTTGGGTTCCTTAGATTTTTTAGTTCATTTTTGATTTCGTTGTGGTCGATTCGATTCATCATTGAAAAAGGCTTATATATGTACGCATAGGTAGGAATATATATATATATATATTTATTTATTTATTTATTTATTTATTTTAATATAAGTTCCCCCTTTATATATATTCACTCATGGTATCATGAAAATATATTGGTGTAGGTATGCTTAGATATAGATAAGAAAAATGAGTACATTTGTAAGTGTAAAGTGGTATATGAAAGTATAAACATATATCTAAGGACCCCTTGTTCATATTTGGCCATGAAAATATGTACATAGTTGTTGACGCTCCTTTAATCACAAAATCTAAAGATTGGAAAAGGGGAATCTTTGAGTCCAAAGTGATTCAACCTTTGGAAAAAATATCAAAAAAATTGACAAAGGAAGGAATAAGAAGAATGTTGCACATGTGCTACGCAGGTTTCCTCACTATCACGCAAGTCCACTTGCGCGATGCCTAATGGTCATGCAAGTGACCTGCGTGCCCTGAACGATAACCACCTAGGTCTTCATCAGCCTATAAAGAGACCCTGTGGGAACCCCCATAGAGGAGGAATGTTTTTCCAGAAACTCAGATTTAAGCTCCCGGTGCCCTAGTCTCTTCTCAAAGCTTCTGAAACACTTCTAAGGTAATTTCTTACCTAGAACGGAAGATCTAAAGAGGGGGAGGAAGGCCTAAGTGTTGAAACTCGTCAACACTTGCGCGCCTGAGTGGACAACCCTTAAGGGAAATGGACACACTTGCGAGCCGCCTTACTCCTTAAATAGAACTTGTGCGCCCCTCTTCTGGAAGAACCTCAAGATGATTATAAAGGCTTTAACCAAGAGTCGCTCAAGTATTACCCTGCAGGTTAACAATCGCGAAAGTACCCATATGTCGCGCAGGTATACCTGTGTGACCAGGACTTGCGCGCCCACGCCCTACCTACGTGCCTTCCAGGACTTGCGTGCCCCTGCCTTTTTGGGTTCCCTTCTTGCCCATTTCACCCCTCTTAAGAAATTCCACCTCTCCTATTCAAGATTCGGTCTTCAAGACACTATTCAAAGCCATTTATGGCATGATTTCTTGACTTGACTTCCTTATCTGAAAGGAACTCTGTGGAATATCTCTCAAAACCTAGTGATTTACACATCTTTATGTCACTAAAGATTGAGGTTTCATTCATTCAACCTCATCCTTTAATATGAGAGAACTCATTAAACAATGCCTCCTTTTTCAGGAATAAGCCTCAGTCATAATTCTCAATTTTGGGAATCCTCTTAAGGAGTAAGCCCCAATCCCCTAATTTGGGCATCCTCCTCAGGAGTAAGCCCCAACCATAATTTCATTAACCCGGGAATCCTCCTTAGGAGTAAGACCCAGTCCCCTAATCTGGGCCTCCTTTTCAGGAGTAAGACACAGTCCCTTAATTTTTTAAGACTCTTAACCTGGGCCTCCTTTTCAAGAGTAAGCCCCGGTCTCTTAATTTTTAAAGTCTCTTAACCTGGGCCTCCTTTTTAGGAGTAATCCCTAGTCCTAATTTCCCTTAACCAGTCCTAATTTACCTTTGATCTGGGATTCCATTTCAGGAGTAAAAAACCAATGAAAAGTCATCTCCTGATTTGGGCCTCCTTTTTAGGAGTAAGCCCCAAGTTAGAGTATTCAAATCTCCATAAAGTACATATACCTTTATGGTCCCAGTTCCTGGATTTCTTCCCTGAAGTAAATCCTAATCTTCATTTAGCTGGGCAGTCATACATACATAAGCCCCACATTATTTTTTATGATTGCATCTTTCATGGCACAATTGTCTGATTTTTACCAATACCTCTTGTTTCTCACACCGAGCATGACTCACGTGAGCTTAGAGTGTAAAAGTAATTATGACATCCTTCTTTGAGCCATCAATCATAAACATCATACTCCCTTACTTGAACTACGTGGGTTCTGATTCCTTTTATAAACAAAGGATACGTAGGTAGCCCATTTGTGGGTTTGATCCCAACTCTGAAATAATTCATGTCCTTTTGAATGACAATAAACTTCAAGTGCCCCACTAAGTGGCTTTAAAACCAGTATGGTCATCATAAGGGCCAAGAGACTTTTACATATCAAAGGATACCATTGACTAAAATCTCTAACAAATACAGATGATTCTTTATTAGTGAAGAAACTCGAATACATATAAAAGATTCTCTAAATTTCCTACATATTGATAAATGATTTTCAGAGCTAAAGGAAAACTCATTTTGTACTTGGTAATGTAATAAGGATTCACAAACATAAATTAAATCTATAAATAGAGTCCCGGAGTAGACAATAATTCCCCTCAAAAAGGTGTGATGAGTCTGACCTCCCATCCTCTCGACCAATGAAAATTCCTAAGCCTCATCAGTCCACAAACTAATGAGCACCTACCTTTGGAAAGTAGGTCTGAATGGATGTGGAATCATTGGATGTTTCCGGTTCTATGAACAAACCCGTTAGAAACCGATCGGAATGTTTGAACCTCCCATCAAAGGAGGTCATCCTTGAAGTCTGGGGAAAACAAAAATGGTTAACCCAACATGAAACCTTAACCAAGTTAAAATGATGTTTTACTTATTTGATAGGCCCCTATTTAATACTAAATAAGAGGTCCAACAAAAAAAATCAATGACATATGTGCTCATCCAAAAGGTGTAGTGGCTGAATTTATCTTGATTACGTCTGTTATATCAAACAGGCACTCTTTTCCAAGATCTTCTGCATTTCTAAAATGGCTGCTCTCAAGTTCACACCTGTGAAAACTGCTGCTGCAAATGCCACTGCTGCTACTCATGCTGGATCATCATCCACTCTGAGGATGATATCACCTACTTAGCATCTTCAACGCTAGGTATCAAACATGCTGGTTAAGAAGTACCGTCAACATGGTACCATCCCAACTCTAGAGGCTTCCCGACAAGCCCTCCAAGTGAACAACTCACACTGGTCGTCTGGACAATGACGACCAGGGATCAAGAAGCAGGCGGTGCTGACTAATGTCTCTAACTGTTTCGGGTCGTTATCCCCAGAACGCAATCACCATTTACTCCCTTATTCTGGGGAGGTGAATGAGCAGGTCCCTCAGGGCCTTAATTCAAACAGACAGGAGTCCTTCCTGTGGGATCCCACCAAAAATCGCCGCCAGACTCGTTTGGCAGTGTACCCTCAGCATGATGAGGGTACCGACTCGTGGCATTCGGCTCAGGTTCCTCAAACCCGAGCAGGCAAGACGAATCGCCAGAGGCGAAGTCTGGTTAACAGTGAGCAGGTTCTCATCTATACCATCTCCAGAGAAGTCCACAAACCTAACATGGTGTCAAGCAACGAGCAGGCACACACACCTGCCCGTTTTAATTCTGATGTCTAGCAGACTCGTCTGGCAGGGTCACGCCAATCCCGCCAGGCAATTCCGGTGGAGTACTATAGGCAAGAACATACACCTGTTTATACATCATTAGCTAGTCAGAAGGCTCGTCTGACTACATATGATGGATCTCGTCAACTACGTTCGGCGAAGTGTAATCAATAGGCACATACACCTGCTAGTACTAATCAAGCCTTCCAACAGTCTCACTTGGTAGCATTCGGAGAAGTTAGTCGGAAAGCCCCAACAATAAATAGGAGGTAGAATCAACTCTCTGCCCCCACACTTGAGTACTTTCAGGATTCACTGACAGGAAAAGGAGGACAGGAGCAGGCACATACACCTACTTCAAGCCAAGAATGGACGTATATTCTCGTTCTAGTAGCTGAAGTCACCAAGCATATTCTATCAATGCTGAAAGAGCAGAAGAAAATTCCTACTCATATTCTGGATTCCTTCTAGGATATTATAACAAATTCAGCGAAATCTCAGGGAAAGACACATAAATGTATCCCTACCAGTGGAGTGACACATCAACAATTCACTCTGGAACAGACACACACATCTGTTCCAGTCCAAGAGGGTTGTGGGGAATACTCCCCCTTATCATACGGACAACCAAGTCAGGCACATACACCTGATTTGAGTGGAGATCATCAGCCTAACCTGACCATATTTCCTGATCAGGCACATACACCTGCTAAGAGCAGCCACATTCATCAACAAGTAGTTTCCAAAGAGAGTAAGAAGGCGTCTAAGAAAAAGACCCGCCCAGCACAGTCAGGAGACCTAGAGCCAATCTGTAACAAGGCCTTGCTCAATGCTAGAGTTCTTGAAGCCCTCATACAATTATATGTTGAAATTCAAGATTCTACTCACTCATTTCCCAATAGTGGGAACATTAATTATGAAGGTCTTCAATAGAAACTTCCTCATGAAGGCTTGCTTCATGACAATTCGTTCGATCTCGAAGTTTCATCTTCAGATGAGATCCACAGGAACCCTCTGTGTGGTCAGAAGACCAAGGGGCAAGAGATCTCATCTTTTGTTGTAACCCATTATGGTGGTCCTCCCCATGATGATTAATTTCGCTGCGAATGTCCTCTCCACAGTAGTGATGTACATTGCCCAGAAAATGGTCCAGTGAACAATGTAGTACCGAGGAATCCCTCTTATCTTGAGGCACGTTCAAATGTGAAACTAGTCATGTCTGATGCTTTATCACTAGAAGGTGAAATACTTTCTCAATCAGAAGATAGCCCATTGTGTAGGTCATTCTCCGAACCACACCTAAGTCATGCATCTTTTAGTTTGATCAATGATTTTTCTACCAATCCTGTTGAATCCAATTAAGCAACAAGGAAACACCAACTCTGGTCAAATCAGGTAGAAGAATCTTCATCAAATGATAAAGAGGAAATACTGAACATGAGAAAAAAACTGGCGAAAGGGGAAGTGCCAGTCATGTTTTGGCCTCTGGTTGACTCTCCATATGACATTTCAGAAATGTTGAAGGAAGATGAAATTCGTGATATTTGTCTCAATATATGAAAAACTTTTGTCAGTTGAAAAAGAAAGTATTATCTTGTGATGAATATGAAAATTATCTTACGATAATAGAAGGGTTACAACGTCAAATTGATTTGGCGTCTCTATCAGTATCTCGATATCTGGAGGCTGAAAAGCAGCAGAGATCCCTTCAACGTTCATGCTTTGGCGCACTAAGAAGATTGCGTCAGATAATTGCCAACGCCCCATCTGGTATTCTTGTCAGAGGATGGGGAGTTCATGGAACACTACATTTCACGGTGCTCTCCAGTCCGTAAAGCCCACCGAAAAAGGTTTCATGCAATCTTATTGCCCATGGTCGGCCACATTAAATGGGTTTTTTTGTAATCAAAAGCTTGACCAAGAATATGCCTCAACTAGTTCCTCTCAAAATCAAGAATACAGAGAAAAATTTGTTGAATTACTCCTGGATCAAGCAAACGAGAATATTGAACAGGCCTCTCGTTTGGAGCAAGCACGTCACCATGTGACAGAAGTGTCAGAAATCATCCAACGCTCTTTTGAACCAGGTGATAAAAGTGGATACAGGTTAATGCATCCAGCTAATTTCCAGAGTAAGGTTCACAAGATCAGGAGAGCTTTTATGAAAGTCTTAGACATAGAATCTCAAGAGCCACCCTAGCTCACCAGATTAGGAACTCTTTTAAACCAACCCTCGGAATCAACAAATAATATTTGAGGAGTTGAGAAGGAATATCCCCAGTCCACCGGACTGGGGACTTTTTCAAATCATCAATCCGCTCCTCCGAGAAAGTTGGTCTTTTCTCAATTGGGGAAGAAACCTCAAGAGGAACGAAGAGCCAAATTATCAGGAGATTCCCTCCAAATTACGGTTCCTCACGAAGTTCCTGAGGGATCGAATCAACAAAAGGCAATGTCTCATCAAAGACATGAAAGAAGACAATATCACAGAAATGCTGATAGAAGGGATGTGATGAGTTATGCATCAATCAATTTCATCAATTCCGTTGTTGATGATCCACCTGATGAAGCTCACTCAGGGGACTCAGATGAAGAGGTTCCTGCTCAAGAAGATGTGCGCACTGACACAAATGAAGAAGGTGTGCGTACATGAAATCAAAGGATTACTCAGAACCTAGGTAATCATTCGAGTAACCCACTTCCCCCTCTCCAAAAAGGATCAAACAAAGGGAAGGGAAAGAACCAGGTTACATATCCTTCCTCTGGAGAAGGTCAATCGCTCTCACTAGAGCAAAGGTTTGCACAATAGGAGGAAGAAATAAAGGAATTAAGAAAGTTGAATGCAGAACTACTTCAGAGTAGTCTTCTTCTTAAGCATGCTGGAGTCCGTCAGCCAAAGGAATTTATTGTAGCTATCGAGGTGGATCAAGAATATCCTCCTCTATCAGTACACCCTCATAGGTCTAATCCTATGGGTCAAGTGCAACAACAGTTTGCAGTGCTACCATCATTTGTAGCAGCAACAACCACATCTGTCCAAGCACCAATCATTGCACCTACCTAGGTCCAAGTTCAATAATATGTTTCTCAAAAGTTAATAACTACTATTGAGTCATTAACAGCTCGTTTAGAAAATATGGAAGTGAAACATGCACAAGTTCAACCAGAAAAGAATGTTTACCCTGAATGGGTAGACTCAATCTCTCCTCCATCTAGTTTTGGGAACCCTGTATTTCCTATTTTCAATGGATCAGGCGATCCTGAACAGCATTTGATGCATTACGTGTCTTGTTGCGATCCTATGATGGGAACTCAGGAGCAGCAAGAAGCAGTGAAACTCATATGCTTCGTGCGAACCTTTCAAGGACCAGCTTTTGTCTGGTATACAAGCATGTCATCCCGGTCAATTACCGGATGGGAGGATCTTCTCCATAAATTCCTCCTTCAGTTAATATCAACTTTGCCAAAGACAACAGTTTTCGATATTACAAAATTTAAGCAAAGGGAGAGCGAAAGGGTCTCTGATTTCATTGCTCGCTGGAAGGGATTAACATATTCCTTGAGCATATCACTCTCCCAAGAAGAATTTTTTCCAATCTGTGTGGAAAATCTGCATGAAGAATTACACACGCCGTTAATCCCTGTGAAATACATAGGAGGGTTTCGAGAATTTACTTCAATCACTCAGTAGATTGAATATTCCCTTATACAGGCTAAGGCCAAATCTCATGTAATTCCATCAGCTCTAGGAAGAATAATGGGTAAAGTAGAAACTACTATAGTTATGATTAAACAAGCACCTGTACCTATTTCTACCTCAAAACCTTCATTTTCTCGAAGGGCTCCACCTCCTGAGTGCCAACAACAATGGTCGTTTCATCCATACAGTCAAAGAGATCAAAGACAAAAACAATTTGAGGATCTGAAGAGAAAAACATACTCTTTCCGAAATGAACAAGTTTCTGGTTATTTCATTTCGGCTCTAGAAAACAATTTGGTTCAATTGTTAATGCCCAAGAGGCCAAACAAGAAAGGATATGAAGACCGTCCCAATTATTTCCCTTTTCATCAAATGTTGGGGCATCCCATCCAGGAGTGTTTTGTCTTCAAAGACCTCTTTCAAAAGATGGTCGACTCGGGACAAGTCAAACTGAAAGGATCTTCAGCTCAGGTAGCATGTGTTACTACTACAGTTCTAGATGAGGAAGGAGAATTGCAAGAAGTCAAAAGAAAAAATGCACAGAAGTATGATGTTTGGATAGTTAGAAAGACAATCAACCGAACTCATGCTATTTTATGAACACAATTAGAGAAACCAATTCTGTCTTCTGCCATGAATTTTGTAACAAAACCCTCTTCATCAGAGGGAAATTCCTCAATGAAATGGCATGATTCGAAGAAAGAAAAAGAATCATAAGAATATGAGTATGTGTCAAAGCCTAAGTTGTCTTTGAATCTAGTGGACTTCATTCAATCTACTTCAAAGCCACGGGCACTGCCCCACCAAATGGCACAGCCTAAACAGGCTAATCAGGCAGAGTCTTCATCAGATGAAGAGTTAATCTTTGGTTCTGTTAATATGATTCAATTAACAGATCCATATGTCAGTCGCAGTTTTGATTTCACTGAGCCTGAATTCCCTGTATCAAACAGAGGAATCAGAGGAAGTTCCAGGGGCTCAGGATATAGGGGAAGACGTTGATCTTTCAAAATCCACTATTCCAATTCTACCCCTGCTAGAACTGTGTACACTGCAGAAACTCATGGTAGAGCCCTTTAGTGAGCTCATCAAGAACAAGGATGTTCTTCTACCAATAGAAAATTCAGTCCTGGCACAGTTATTTTGGAAGACTGGTTGAAGGTTCCATCTTCTTCCTCTCAGCAAGTAAATGGATCTAATCTGTCTAATCTTCCAAAACCAAGGATATTTCCAACTCCTATCCCGATACAAGATGCATCAACTTCCAAAGCATCTTCTTCCAAGGTACCTGCTAAACCACATATTCCTGTTGGGAAAAGCAGACCTCTGGATCAAAAGTATGATATATTGAAACACTTGGCCCAAGTGCCAGCCAAGTTATCAATTCTGGATGCTCTGAATCTGTCAAAAGATCTTCGGGAAGAACTCATCGAGGCTTTGTCAAGTCCTCAAGAGTTTGAAACTGAAATTGCTGCAGCTGAAGTCTATCACATAGAGAATAATCTTGAAGAATTCCATGCAATAATATCTTTTACTGATGAAGATGATGATGATGTTGTGAATGGACATATTAGACCTTTGTACTTATCTGGCAAGGTCAATGGCATAGACGTCCGAAGAACTTTCATTAACAATGGTTCAAGAGTCAACCTCGTGCCCATTCGTACACTTCGTCGATTGGGCCTCAAGGAATCTGATTTATCTCCTTATATAATGATGTTACAAGGATATGATAAAAATGAACAAGAAACACTGGGCAAAGTTACACTCAGAACTCATTTTGGAGATCTTGTATCCAATTCAGATTTCATGGTTGTTGATCAAGACTCAGCCTTCAACATCTTTCTTGGAAGACCCTGGCTACATCCACATGCGGCTATCCCTTCATCCTACCATCAATGTCTCAAATATTGTTTTGATGGTCAGGTTGGGACATTGTATGGTGATAAGGCCCCGTTCAAGACATGTGAGTCTCAATACATTGAGGCAGAATTCTATCACATGAAGGGATGGTAGAAATCCACAACAAAGGAGATTACTAAAGTTAATTCTCCATATGGTTTGGAGAAGATTCCAGTAAATCCATTTACACATGTGAGTATAGATTATATGTCGCCTATCAATCAAATTGACAAGATAGACCCAAATCAAAATACTCTTATGGAAAGATCCATAATATCAATTACGGCAATCAAGCCAGACAACATGGGAGAAATTGGTAATCTACCAAGCAGTGATGAAAGCACAAATGGTGATGTCTTCATTTAATCTGCTGAAATCCATCAAGTCTATACTTTTCCAATTAGGCTAGAAGAAGTTATAGCAACATCAAAGGTAAACAATGATATCGATTCTCAATCCATCATCTCCTCTTTATTACCCAAAGAAGACCCATCATCATCAATCGGGTCAGAAATGGAAGCTTCTTCTTCAAGATATGCAAATTTTGACATCTCTTCTAATCATGAAAATTCTACTTTATCATCTACTATGAAAGTAGAAACAGAAGAAATAATACATGATGAAGAAGAAGAGGAAGATCTCAGAGATGCTCCTCCAGCATTTGAAGATGGTATCTCTACAACTATGGATGAACTCAGAGAAATAAATCTGGGTACAAAAGAAGATCCATGCCCCACTTTAATCAGTGCGACCATGACTCTTGAAGAGCAAGAGATTTATATTTCTTTTCTAAAGAAAAATAGATATATATTTGCTTGTAACTATACAGAAATGTCCGGGATTGATCCTGATGTTGCTACTCATCATTTGGGTTTACCAGAAAAACAACAAGGATTTAAGAAAGCTGTGAGAAGAACACACCAAGATTATGCTTCCTAAATTGAAGCTGAAGTGGATAAGCTTATCAAAGCTAATTTTTTTAGTGAAGTTCAGTATCCCAAGTGGTTATCTAATATTGTCCCTATAAAGAAGAAGAAAGGAAAATTAGAGTTTTCATCGATTTCAGAGATCTTAATTGGCATTTTCCTAAGGATGATTTCCCAGTTCCGATTACAGAACTTTAGATTGATGCAAAATCTGGCTATGAAGCACTTTCCTTCATAGATGGATATTCTGGATATAATTAGATCCGTATGGCCCCAGAAGACGAGGAATCCACAGCCCTCAAGTCCCCTCAGTGTGTGATTTGCTACCGGTTAGTGCCCTTTGACTTAAAGAATGCAGGTGCGACATATCGGTGTGCCATGCATCGTATCTTCAAACCCTTCTTAGGGAAGTTTGTTGAATGCTATGTAGACGATTTGGTAGTTAAATCCAAACAAAATTATAATCACTTGGCTGATTTGGAAGTCATATTCCGCAAGCTTCGGCAACATAATTTGAAGATGAACCCCTTAAAATGTGCTTTTGGGGTAACCTCAGGAAAATGTCTCGGCTTTTTTTTACGCCATCGTGGTATTGAAGTCGATCCTGAGAAGACCAAGTCAATCCTTGGTATGTCACCTCCTCAAAATTTGAAATAATTAAGAGGACTTCAAGGATACTTAGCCTATATTTGGCGTTTCATCGCCAATTTAGCAAGAAAAAGTTTACCCTTCACCAAATTGATGAAGAAGGGAGTCACTTACTAGTGGACTGAAGAATGCCAAGAAGCATTCGATATTCTCATGAAATACCTCTTGAGTCCACTGGTACTCATGCCACCTATTGAAGGGAGACCACTTATCCTCTATGTGATAGCTCTAGATCTATCATTGGGTGCCTTTCTTGATCAAAAGAATGATGCTGGATGGGAATGAAAACAGCCTCTACTATCTCAGACGAACTATGATTGAAGCAGAAACCCGGTATTCAAGTACTGAGAAGTGCTGCCTGGCATTAATCATTGCAGTTCAGAAGTTGAGATACTACCTGCAACATCACGAGGTCCAATTGGTATTCTGCAATAACCCTCTCAAATTCATCCTTAGTCGTCCAATGCTTACAGGATGTCTGGTAAGGTGGCCAATTATTTTGCAGCAATTCGACATTTAGTATGTGTCTCAAAAGGAGATAAAGGGCCAAGGTCTGGCTGATTTTCTAGATGAACACCCTTCAGTGGAAGACACATCTTCAGATATTGAACTCCCCGATGAGGAAGTCTTCTCTATTCAAGAAAGTCCTCAGGAATGAGAAATTTATTTTGATGGTGCTTCCAGAAGTCCAACCGAGAGGAAAATGGAAAATCCTAAATTCAACAAAGTTGGCTTAGGAATTGTGCTCATTTCCCGAGAAAAGACAGTGTTACCTTATTCCTTCTTATTGTGGGAAGGTGGTACCAATAATGAAGTCAAATACCAAGCTCTCATCACCGGCTTGGAATTAGCGCTTCAATCACAAGTGAATCACTTAAAGGTGAAGGGTGATTCAGCCCTGGTAATAAAACAAGTCAATGGGGATTATGCCATTAAAAAAGAAGAACTAATCCCTTTGTATGATTATGTTAGAGAGTTAATAGCGGAATTCCCTTGGAACTGAAATTTTCTTATGTCCCAAGATCACAAAATGATCAAGATGATGCACTAGATAATATTGCCACAGATCTGGCAGATCCAAATCGGGACAAGACAACCATCAGTATTGCCCATCGTCGCGCAATTTCACCGTATGTTCGAATTAGAACAGAGGAAATTAATGAAATTAGTCCCATTCCTGAACTGTATGGTCATACTAAAGGATGGATGTCACCTATCAGGGAATACCTTCAAAATTGAACACTTCCACCTGATATAACTGAGAAAGAACAAATTTGATGACGTGTGGTCAATTTTACTCTTTATGATAGCCCAGATCACCTAGAGAAAATTCTATACAAACGTGGTTTTGATGGAGTTCTCTTCAGATGCATTGATTGTGAAGAGATAATGGCTGTCATGAAAGAAGTGCATGCATGAGTCTGTGGTGCCCACCAGTCTGGACATAGACTGTCTGATCAGATTCAAAGGCTTGGATACTTTTGGCCTTCAATGATACAAGATGGTGTCGATTTCAGAAAGAAGTTTCATTTATTCCAAGTACATGCCAACTTCATTCATTAACCTCCAGAGTTGCTCCATACAGATAAATACTCATGGCCATTTGCCACATGGGGAATGGATGTGGTGGGACCTTACCCTTCGGCTACAGCCAAGCAGTTTACATACATTCTTACTGCTACAGACTTCTTTTTCAATTGGGCAGAGGCAATTCCACTCAAGGAATTCAGTTCTAAATGCATTGTTAGCTTCATCAAGTCTAACATCATTACCAGATTTGGTGTCCCTCATACCATATTGATAGACAATGGCACCAACTTCTGTTCATCCGAGGTGAAGAAGTTGTATAAAAAATACAACATCAAATCCAACTATTTATCTCGGTATCATGCAGTAGCCAACAGCTAGATCGAAGCCTTTAACAAGACTCTTTCAAATATGCTGCAAAAGATGGTGGATAAAGATAAGATATCATGGCCTGATAAACTGTTTCATGCTTTATGGACTTATCATACTACCACCCCCACTGCAACTCGGTCCACTCCATATTCATTGGTATATGGAACGGAAGTCGTCTTGCCCATTGAAGTTCAACTACCCTCGCTCAGAGTTTCCATTTGTGATCAATCATCTATAGATCAACAATCTCAAAAGCGATTGAATGATTTGGAATAGTTAGATGAGAAAATATTGTGCACTTTGCAGCACTTGGAAGTCTATCAGAATTGAATAGCACGATATTTTAACAAAAAAGTTCATCTTCGTTCATTCACTCAGGGAGAATTGGTATTAGTTCTCAAAACACCAATTATACCAGGAAAAAAACCTCCCAAGCTTGAACCAAAATGGGAAGGACCTTATTCAATACATAGGGTTTACTCCAATGGAGGTTATTCATTAATCTCGATGGATGGAGAACTCATCACTACTCCAACCAATGCCAGATTTTTGAAGAAGTATTTTTTATAAAAAAAAAATGCTTCATTGTCCATGCTATATGACATTAAACTATACAGCAATGGTCCAAACATATGACCTTAAACTATTTTCACATACGTCCAACATGACATTAAAATGTGTCCCCTTCATTGTCCTTGTTATATGACGTTAAACTATACAGCACTGGTCCATACATAGGACCTTAAACTACTTTCACATATGTCCAACATGACGTTAAACTGTGTCACCTTCATTGTCCTTGATATATGAAATTAAAATATATAGAAATGGTCCATACATATGACCTTAAACTATTTGTACTTACATCCAACATGATGTTAAACTGTGAGAATGTTCCCTAAATGGTCCAGTATGACCTGAAACTGCAATTAGGTCTTGTATGACCTTAAAATGCATTATCAACATTCCATGCATATGACCCTAAACTATTTGAAAGTCCCCTACGTCCAGCAAGACGTTAAAATGTGATGTCCTAACTACATGACGCTAAACTGTATAAAAGTCCCCTACATCCAGAAAGTCATTAAACTACATAATCAATGGTCCAGTATGACCTTAAACTGTACCTTGGTCCTGCAAGACGTTAAACTGCATCATCAACGGTCCAAGAATATGACCATAAAATATTTGCACATACGTCCAACATAAAGTTAAACTGTGTCCCCTTCATCGTCCTTGCTATATGATGTTAAACTATATAGCAACGATCTATGCATATGATCTTAAACTATTCGCACTTTCGTCCAACATGACGCTAAACTATATCATCCCTTTTTTGTCCAACATGATGTTAAAACCGTGGAAAAAGCCCCCAATGCATCCAACATGACATTAATAGGTGTACTCTTTTGTCCTCACTGCATGACATTAATCTGCATAGTCCCTTTTTCGTCTAACATGACGTTAAACTATATTTCCCCCATCGTAATAACTACATGATGCTAAACTGTATAGAAAGTCCATGATATGTCCTACATGACATTAAAATGTACTTTGTCCCTGCTACATGACATTAAATTGTGCATCACCAATAGTCCTAACTGAATGAATTTAAACTGAATAGTCCCTTTATATGTCTTACATGACATTAAACTATGCATCGTTAAGGTTGTTGTAACCTCTTGTTTCTCACACTGAGTATGACTCATGTGATCTTAGAGCAAACCACAACCATAACACTTTCCTTTGGCTACTAACCATGTGTAAGTCGCAAAACATCATTTTTTAGGTCGTTGTCCCCAAGAGCAACTTCATCATTAATTCATTATTTAATTGAACTATGCAGACTTTGATCCTTGCCTTCCAGAATGGGTACGTAGGCAACCTCCCAAGGTTCAAGCCCAAAATCAATCTCTTCACATCGGTTCACCTCCTTCTCATATGTTGTTGATTCGTAAAACTGTCCCTAGAATCAATATCTTTACATTGGTTCACTTTCATCCTTGCTATACGACATTAAACTATACAACACTTTTGTCCAGTATGACAATAAACTACAATATTCCTTGATACCCTCACCTGAGAGGGAACCATTATTTATATTGATTTTTCAATCATGTTTCATTTCAAAGACTATGTTCATACATGGCCACGCCCAAAATTTTTATCTTGGGTTAAACCATCATTGTACTAAAATTCCCTTTTACCCATCACATGTACGAACCAAATTTGTACATAGGGTATTTCTAGAACTATGTGGGCTTGATTCCCATCCTTATGGGATACGTAGGAACATTCGTGTGTCCCTCGAATCCAGCCCTAAGTCTTTGGGCCTAACCCCAAATTCCACTTTCAGTTTCCTGGCTGAAAAGACCCTATGAAAACACACATTTTGTATTTCTTATAATGGTCCAAGCTCTATGACCCTAAACTAAGATATCTAATCCTTTTGTCCCACGCGATGTTAAACTGTAATTCAAGAACTACGTATGGATTGATTCCCATCTTTATGGGATACGTAGTGAAGTCCAACATTTCCATTCAGGACCCAGCCACAACATGATTATGGTTAGCATTGATCTTTGTATCCTTGTATACATTGAAGAATACTCATATTTATGTGTCATAATCCTAACCTTAAATATTTTCAAATCTTCATAACCCTTTTCATGACTTCTAGTCAAAAAAATGTTAAACTTCTGAGAATTCTTTTTCCTGACTATGCAGCACGTGCCCATAGGCGGCCTTGCATAAAGAGTATACATAACAGATTTGTCAACCAAAAGATACTATTATCTGACTATGCAGCCAATGCCCTTAGGTGGCCCTGAATAATTCAACCCCCTAACTGTTTTTTCGGATAGTGGTAACTTCATTCTTGGGAAGAATGCCTCTTTTTTCCTTATTTGTCTTAAATGACAGTATGTAGGGATCCGCAAAAGCATCCATCCTTAACATATTTGTCCCATATCCTTTTTCATGATCTGAAAGTATTCAAGTATATGGTTTATATTCTACTTCCCTATGTTTGGGTCAGACCTTTGTAGGAGTAATATTCATCCAGTTCTTCAATAATCTTGTTTGGAAATATCTTCTCTATATTCAAGTACCTCTTTCCATACACCAAACACTAAACTTTGTAAAATTTGAATCTCTATAAACATTCACTAGCTTTTAGCACTAGGAAATTAAATTTTTGAGAGTTCTTTTTCCTGACTATGCAGCACGTGCCCATAGGTGGCCTTTCATAAACAGTCTACATAACAGACTTGTTAGCCAAAAGATACAATTTATTTGACTATGCAGCCAATGCCCTTAGGTGGCCCTGCATAATCAACCCCCTAACGGGTTTGTTAAATAATAGTATCTTCATTCTTGGAAACTAATCCTTCTTATGACTTTTTGATCATTTTCATATCATTCCTCAGATTCAAATATTCTTAAGTCATAGTTTACATATTTTCCATCATAACTTGAGTATGGTACTATGTTTTCAGATGAATTTTCAAGGAATTGAGTGAATTCTAATTCATTCGGTCAAAGCTATTTCGACCTTAAACATTAGCCTCTTCATATCTGACGTGCATGACTTTAAACTTCCCACAAAATACAAAGGAACTCTGAATAAAAGTGAAGTTCCAGCTCACTAAACATACATTTTGTATGATTTAGGTAATATTGCTCAATTAAAAGATTCAAAGTTTGTAGGGTTATTTACATTAATCCTAGTAAAAATCAAACTATGCTTATTAGGCCCATTGTCTTATGTAAAATATAAAGAATGTAGAAAAAGAGAATGTAGGTAAAATTGAGTGAAGGTGAAAGTGTTTTTCATTGATGCACAATAGTTAGAAGGACATCCACAGGCTGGAGTCTCTTCTCTTTTTTTTCCAGAAATTACAAAAGACTTTCAATGTAACTCTTCATTTGATTTATAGAATCCCGAGATTCATTAGAAAGACGCCTAGAATTCCTTCATTCAACTGGATACCATAAGAGATGCAGTGATACCAGCTCTTCTTGGAACAATTGTAAAGGAATGTTCTTGAGGGCGGTATGAGAAAATTTTCTGCTGATCAAACAGTGACTATGTTTCCTTTCCAAGATACTTGGAAGATGGATACATGGATTTGAGATTGAAGAATTGGAAGTAAAGATCCATTTGGAGAGAGTCCTCTTTTCAGATATTACTCTAATTCCATGTTTGTATTCTCTCCACCAACCGGCAGTGGAAAACATTTCAGCCCATGGGTTTTCCATTTTCATATTTGCAAGGAAATGACATGGAGGAAGAATTTTAAAGTTCACACCATTGTTGTTGATCTTAATTCCCAGCATAACCAAAATAGAGGAGTATTAGTGCAGCTGCATCTCAGGCATATAATTCTTTGCATCTGGAACATTGAAACCTTGTAGATGACCATGACCATATATAGGCAAGTAGATGCTCTGTGGGAAATTAAGATGATATTTCTTCAAGTACTTATCCAAACTAGGGAGACTGTTGTCATAGATATCATAGTAATCATGTCCAACAATGTTCATCATTTCATCAATCTGCTTGCAATCCAGTCCATCATCCGTTTCGATTCTCTTGGGAGCCATTAAATATGCACAAGAGTTGAATAAATTAACTCTTAAATGGATTTATTTTTCATAAACTTTGTGATGAAATTTGAAAAAATGGCAAAGGAATTTAGGCGTGCAAATCTAAATTTTGACGTGCAAGTATGGATGAGCCGCGAAAGTTTTTGACATGCAAGTATCACCGCACAAGTCCAATTACCTACACAGTAGTGCGACATCAAAGAAACATCGGAAAACAGAGCAACCTACGCGGCTAAGGTGACCTGCGCGGTGAGAGCTTGAAGGTTTGAAATCCAGAAATCCAGATTCTTTGTACGGAAGTGAGGCCCTCTATTTATAGATGCGGCCAGAACCCTACGTGCCATAACCCTGAGCTACAACCCGGCACGACTCGAACCTGCGCACCAAGTGTTGCGTACTGAACAATTGCGCGCCACCGTTCCTTGATATTGATTCTTTTCCTCATAGTCAAATACTCTATTCTCTCCGAATCCAACTTTGAGTGGGGGACTTTTTTTTATGATCCTTTCATCACAGAATCCAAAGATTGGAAATGGGGAATTTTTGAGCTCAAAGTGATTCAACCTTCGGACAAAATATCAAAAAAATTGACAAAGGAAGGAATAATAAAAATGTTGCACATGTGCTGCGCAGGTTTCCTCACTATCGCACAAGTCCACTTGCGCGACCCCTAATGGTCGTGAAAGTGACCTACGCGCCCTAAAGGATAACCACTTGGGTCTTCTTTAACCTATAAATAGACCCTGTTTTCCCTCCCATAGAGGAGGAATGTTTTTCCAGAAACTCAGATTTAAGCTCCCGGCGCCCTAGTCTCTTCTCAAAGCTTCCGAAACACTTCTAAGGTAATTTCTTACCTAGAACGGAAGATCTAAAGCGGGGGAGGAATTCCTAAGTGTTGAAACTCATCAACACTTGCACGCCTGAGTGGACATCCATTAAGGGAAATGGCCACACTTGCATGCCGCCTTACTCCTTAAATTGAACTTGCGCGCCCCTCTTCTGGAAGAACATCAAGATGATTCTAAATGCTTTAACCAAGAGTTGCCCAAGTATTACCATGATGGTTAACAATCGCGCAAGTACCCATATGTCGCGCAGGTATACCTACATGACCAGGACTTGCGCGCCCACGCTGTACATGCGCGCCTGCCAGGACTTGCGTGCCCCTGCCTTTTTGGGTTCCCTTCTTTCCCATTTCACCCCTCTTAAGCCATTCCACCTCCCCTATTCAAGATTCAGTCTTCAAGACACTCTTCAAAGCCATTTATGGCATCATTTCTTGACTTGACTTCCTTATCTGAAAGGAACTCTTTGGAATATCTCTCCAAACCTAGTGATTTACACATCTTTATGTCACTAAAGATTGATATTTCATTCATTCAACCTCATCCTTTAAGATGAGAGAACTCATTAAACTGGGCCTCCCTTTTCAGGAATAAGCCCCAGTCATAATTCTCAAATCTGGGCATCCTTCTTAGGAGTAAGCCCCAATCCCCTAAATTGGGCATCCTCCTAAGGAGTAAGCCCCAACCATAATTTCATTAACCCGGGCATCCTCCTTAGGAGTAAGCCACAGTCCCCTAATCTGGGCCTCCTTTTCAGGAGTAAGCCCCAGTCCCTTAATTTTTTATGTCTCTTAACCTGGGCCTCCTTTTCAGGAGTAAGACCCAGTTTCTTAATTTTTCAAGTCTCTTAACCTGGTCCTCCTTTTTAGGAGTAAGCCCGAGTCTTAATTTCTCTTAACCAGTACTAATTAACATTTGATTTGGGATTCCATTTCAGGAGTAAAAACCCAATCATAAGTCCTCTCCTAATTTGGACCCCCTTTTCAGGAGTAAGCCCCAGGTTAGAGTATTCAAATCTCCATGAAGAACATATACCTTTATGGACCCTGTTCCTGGATTTCTTCCCTGAATTAAATCCTAATCTTCATTTATCTGGGCAGTCATACATACATAAGCCCCAAATTATTTCTTATGATTGCATCTTTCATGGTACAATTGTCTGATTTTTAACAATACCTCTTTTTTCTCACACCGATCATGACTCACGTGATCTTAGAGTATAAAAGTAATTATGGCATCCTTCTTTGAGCCATCAATCATAAACATCACACTCCCTTACTTGAACTACGTGGGTTCTGATTCCTTTTATAAACAAAGGATACATTGGTAGCCCATCTGCGGGTATGATCCCAAATATGAAATAATTCATGACCTTCTGAATGACAATAAACTACAAGTTCCCCACTAAGTGGCTTTAAAACCAGTATGGTCATCATAAGGGCCAAGAGACTTTTATATATCAAAGGATACCATTGACAAAGAATCTATAACAAATACAGATGATTCTTTATTAGTGAAGAACCTCGAATACGTATAAAATATTCTCTAAATTTCTTATATATCGATCATTGATTGTCAGATCTAAAGGAAAAATCATTATATACTTGGTAATGTAATAAGGATTCAGGAACATAACTTAAATATATAATGAGAGTCCCGGAGTTGACAATAATTCCCCTAAAAAGGTGTGATGAGTCTGACCTCCCATCCTCTTAACCAATTCAAATTCATAAGCCTCGTCAGTCCACAAACTAATGAGCACCTACCTTTGGAAAGTAGGTCCGAATGGATGTGGAATCATTGGATGTTTCTGGTTCTACGAACAAACCCGTTATAAACCGATCGGAATGTTTGAACCTCCCATCAAAGGAGGTCATCCCCGAAGTCCGAGGGAAACAATATTGTATAGGTTTCCTAATATACATGTGATGTTTCATATGCGTGCTAATGTAAAAAAGTAAAATTCATGTTGTCGTTGTCAAAATAAATGTTTCTTGAGGTTGAGGTTGGTTCCCTCTGCCTAAAACATTAATTTAAATTCTTTAATAGACTAATTTTTTTAAAATTTGTTTTCATAATTTCTTTATTCTTTTAAAAATGATCTTTGTCAAGGAAAAATTTGAATATATCCCTTGAACTAATTTATAGAACATCTCCACAGAGGTTAACAAATTTTAGTAGTTTCTAGATACTATAACAAGAGATCTAAAAACCATAAATTGATCATCCTTAGAGACATTCATAATCTCATTCAACTTCCTAATAAATTCATTATAAAAGAACCCCACTTAATTTAATGATCTATTAGTTCCAAAACTAGGCTTCCTTAAATCTTCTCAGGTATCATGGAACACACGCATAATAATCATCTTGAAATATTTCATAAGGAATGAAAATTATAAGATTTATTTTGTGATAAGAATAGGATTATTCACCTTTCCCAATGCATCATAATCCCATCCTTCTTCATGAGATGATTATGGAATTCCTTAGGTGGTGGGCCCAGAGATAATTAGTTTATGAGCCTAAAATACCACAAGTGACTAGACTATGATGACTTTTGTGATGAAGCTAAAATTATATATGTGAAGAGAATAGTATTCCTTATATTATGAGCCTAATATGTTAATATGGAATGACAAGAATAAGACATAATAGCCTTCCTATCGAGATCATAATAGAAGAACCATCATTTACTTGTATGTGGAAAGCATAAGATTTTCCCACTTCAAAAAATGAGAAACATCTTCATCGGATTGTCAAAACAAACAATATAATAGAAATTATAGCCCAATTTGATCATTAGGTTTTCACCTAGATAAGGAAGCAAGTGACATTATTAACTGATGTCCACAATGAGATGGAATTAAAAACAAGATTCATGGGCCTTTGTTAATTATATAATATAAATATGGACTAGGAAATGAAAACCATAAAGATATGTTTTAAACTTCCATCCTCCCATTTCAATGAAAGGTTCCATCGTCATCACTCTTGTGGTGAAATTAGTATTTCCTTAAACAAATTAAGCATGTGAGACAAGGATCATGACCATCCTAGTGTTGTTTAAAACAATGTTAAAGAATTAAAGTTACAAAAAAATTTGATGAAACTAATAGGGAATCATTATCCTTTAACATATAGAGGATGATTATTATTTGAAATCAGCTTTAGGGATTCGTAAACCCATTAAAATTTCGTTATCCTTAAAAATGATATAATGTGCAACATAGGGAAAACTAGTCATTTTAATCAGAAAAAAATACACAAATTTGGACTCAAATTAACTTCTGTAATTCTAAGCAATAGATTTGATAGGTGATGTTCTCTAAGAATTGGTAATAGGTGTAGGTGTGGAATAAGTTACCTTGATTATTGTAAAACTTGTGATCACCCAAACATGGAAATTTTGTATCCATATTCCAATGAAATGACTGCTATCTCCCCCACCCGCTTTCCCTTATGGATATCATGTAGTGTAGGGTTATCAACACACTGGTCAAACACTATATGTAGAAAGAAATCATAACCACTAGGAGAATGACCAGGGATGATCTAGAATCCATGGATCAACATTTAAACAACTAAAAGAAAAGATCCAACAAGGGAGGTGGGGGCTGGAAGGGGGGAGGGGTGACCAGGAGGGGGGACTGGCTAGGGGAGGGGTGTCCAGGAGGGTCTATTGGGGGGTTGTAAGGGGTGGGTGACTGGTAGGTGGGGGTGTCAAGGAGAGTCTGTAGGGGTTCAGCGGTTAGCATGGGGAGGGGGTGTCCAAGATGTTATGCATGGGTGGGGGTGTTGTAAGGGAGGACTGGTAGGTGGGGGGAACTTTCAGGGAGAGTGTTGTCCAGGAGGCTCTACAGGGGGATGGCATGGAGTGGGCGGGGGGGTGTTGGCAGGGGGGACTAGTAGGGGGTGTCCAAGAGGGTCACTAGGGGGATGGCTGGTGGGGGGGATTGTTGGGTGAGGGGGTGTCTTGGAGGGCCATGTTTATATCCATTTTTATTTATGAAGAACTTCTAGAACCACATCCAATGATGAAGGTTCCTATTTTTTACCTTCATTCATGACAATTAATTAATGACACCCTACAACTATGTCCTCCCAAAGAGATTCATTTTATATGGATCACTCTTTATTGATTGGTTCTAACAATAAACTAATGCTCATTATACCGATATCTACTTCCGATGAGATCATTACCATCCTTCCATCCTCCTTTTCTACTCTTATTATACTGTTCATAGTGGAGTGTTCATGATATACCTTCACAAAGAATAACTTCGGTTGTCTGTTTGATCCAGAAATTCCCAAATAACTATGAGCCATCATATCCAAAAGTGTTTCTACATTATGAAGGGATCAAAAGTATTTGAGAGGACCCTCTTTGGATTGTAAGCACTCTGCTTCTTCTTTTTTAGTTACTAAAAGAAAAATATTTTTATCATTTTTGTTTTCTTAATGTCTATAATTCTGGTTTTTTACTTGTAAAAATTTTATTGGGAATAATAAAATGGGTTTCTTTAGGGGCTAGTTTTTTGAACCAGCTGTAGGGGGTAGGGGTAGGGTGGAGGGGGGAAGGGGCAGGGGAGGTTGGAGGTCTGCAGGGGAGGGTAGGGTAGGTGTGGGCGTGGGGGTGGGTGGAGGGGGAAGGGGGAAGGGAGAGGTATGTAGGACAGGGTCAGGAGGGGTCTGCAGACCAGGGGTAGGTGGATGGGGAGGTGGGAGGGGGAGTGTGAGTGGAGGGTTTAGTAGAGAGTGGGGAGGTCTGAAGGTCAGGGGTGGTTTGTAGGGGGGTCTGTAGGGTAGGGTGGAGGTGTAGTTGGTATGTAGCGGGGGAGGGGGTGGTGGTCTACAAGGTGGTCTGTAGGGAAAAGGGGTGCATGGTAGTGGGGTAGGGGTAATGGTGTTCAAGGGGGCAGTGGGGAGAGAAATTGGAAGGGGGAGGGTGCGGGGGTAGGGGCAGGGGGTCTGCAGGGCAGTGGGGAGTGGGGTAGAGGGTCTGCATGGAAGTGGGGAGGGGGTCTATTCCGGGGTGCAAATGGGTCTTTCTTGGGTGTGAGGGGGTGCAGGGTGGGAGAGTGCAGGGGGGGTCTTTAGGGATGTGGGGAGGGGGGAGGGGGGGTTTTGGGCAATGGGGAGTGGGTATGGCCAGGGGTGCAAGGAGAAGGGGCCAGTCCAGGGGAGAAGGGGGTGCAAGGGGGGTTAGTACAGGGGTGTAAGGGGGAGGGGCAGGGGGTCTATAGGGTAGTAAGGGGGGTTTGCAGGGTAAAAGGGGTGCAAGGGGGGTTTTACAGGGTTTCAAGGGGGTATTTCTAGGGGGTGTGTAAGGCAGTGGGGGGTTGTAGGGCAGTAGAGAGGGGGTCTCTATAGGGGTGCAAGGGGGGTCTATCAAGGGGTGAAAGGGGGCGTATATAAGGTGTAATGGGGGGCTATCTAGGGGTTCAAGGGGTGTCCAAGGGGTGAAAGTGGTGTATGTCCATGGTGCATGGTGGTTTGTCAAGGGGTGCAGGGGTTCAGTCCCTGGTGTAGGGAGAGGGGTAGTGGGGGTCTATCCAGTTGGGGGGGGTCTGCAGGGGTAGTGTGGAAGGGCGAAGGGGGTCTATCGGGGTGTAAGGGGGTTTGTACATGGTGCAAGGGGGACTTTCTATGGATGAAAGGGGGTCTGCAAGGGTGCACGGTGGTCTGTAGGGGTGCAAGGGGGTCTGTCTAGGGGTGCAAGGGGGTGTGTCCAAGGGTGTACGTGGGGTATGTCCAAGGTGCACGGGGGTCTATCAAGGGTGCTATGGGGTCTGTCCAGGGGTGCATAGTGGGTTTTCATGGGGGAGGGGCATGTGGTCTTTCCAAGAGGGGGTCTGTTAGGGGGGGGGGGTTATGAAATGGGAAGGGCTATAACCACGGTATTAAACCGTCGATATATCCCAATAGTCTTGGTTCAATGAACCATGTACATATCTTATATACATTGTTTTTTGGTTTATAGTCATGGTTCCAAACGATGAATATAGCCTAAATTTCTAGTAGTGTGAACCGGGTATGGACATAATGAATTTACAGTAATTCCATTTTGACTAACTAATGCACCATCTATTTTCATGGATCTAATGAATAATGCTTTCAAGGAATATCTTGTTGATTTTTGTGTGGTATTTATTCATGATATGTTGGTATACTCTAAAAATATATGAATATCATGAGAATAACAAGAGTATTTTTCTAAGTACTCTTTAAAGAAAAGAGTTATATGGGATGGTTGACAAGTGTTATTTATAGCTTCAAATAGTTTCATTTCTTGGCTATATTGTCTCCAATGATGGATTATTATTTGATCCTATAAAGGTAAAGGCAGTTTAGGAATGGCCTACACCAACACAAATAATAAAGGTATGTAGTTTTATTGGTTTACCATGTTATTATCAGTGTTGCATTCAGAGTCTCACCTAATTAGCTAAAAATATAACCAAGATTACATTAAAGTGGGTTATATTTATATGGAATAATGAATGTGGAGAATGTTTTGAATAATTTATGAGGAGATTATGTAATTCTCTAATGTTGACTCTACCAACAGGAAATGGTGGGTTTTTTATTTAGATTGATACATCAATGAAACAGCTTGGTTGTGTCCTTAAGTAGAATGATAGAATTACTGGTTGCACATCAAGTCCTTTAAAACATATGAACAGATCTATCCAACTCATGATCTTGAGTTATAATATTTAATCTCTTAACTTCTGATATAGAGACACTATCTCTATACTGAAATATGTGAGATATATATAGATCGCAAGAGTTTTAAATATATCTTCTCACAAAAATAACTAAACATGAGGAAAAGGAAATGGATTGAGATGCTTAAGGATTATGATTTTTCAATACACTACCACCTAATAGAGGTGAACTAAGTAGATTAGGCATTGATCAAGAAGGATCATAGGGTTAAAAAAATGAGTATTGAAAATGATCCAATGTACATGGATCTAGTAAGGATGGATATAGATATTTTCAAAGGAGGGGAACCATAACTAATTTTTCAACTGTCTTACCAACCATATTTATTAGAAATAATTAAATTTTCTCTAGATGATGTTGAGAATATTCAAAATAAAATTAATTATTTTAATGATGTGTAGAATCTAGACTTCTTGTGTGGTGATTGAATTATGAAATTTGGGAGGAGGCTATGTATTCCCTCTGTACCAAAGCTAAAAAGGGAGTTATTGAATGATTCTCATAGTTCAAAATTAATCTATACACCCTGGTAGCACTAAGATGTATTGTGATTTGAAGGAACCTTTCTGATGGGATAACATGAAGTGGGAAATTGATGATTATGTATCAAGATGTTTAGTATGTCAAAAAGTGAATGCTAAAAGACAACATCCTAGAAGATTCATATAACCTCTACATATTCCTACATGTGAATGAAATGACATCACCATGAATTTTTTAACTAGATTTCTATAAACTTTAAGAAAGAATGATGAAATATGAGTAATTGTTGATCGACTTACTAAATATGCACAATTACTTTATCTAAGGGACACTTTTCCACTAGTACGCCTTTAAGAACTCTATATTAATGAAGTTGTGATATTTAATAGAGCACATATCTCAATTTTTTCTGATATGGATCCATGATTTATAACAAAATTTGAGAAATGTTTTCAGAAATATTTGGATATGGAGATTCATTTGAAAACTTCTTATCACCCTCTAACTAATGGGCAATCAGAAAATAAGATCCAAACATTAGAATAAAGGTTGAGATCATGATCACATGATTTTTAAGGTATGTTGAATCAATATTTACTGTTGGTAGATTTTAACAAAAAATAGTTTTCATTCTAGTATTCAAATTACAGCATTGGAAGAATTGTGTAGAAACAGATGTCATACATCAACATATTGTAATGAAGTTGGTGAAATGAAGCATGAATACCCAGATCCTGTGGAGGATACAAAAGTAAAGGTAATAACTATTCAAACACATATCAAAGCTTCTCAATGAATGAAAAAATAGCTATTCTGATAATCGAATGAATTATTTTGAATTAAAATTGGGAGATCACATTTTCTTATAAGTATCCCAGTGGAATAGTGTTATATGATGTGGGAAGAAATGGAAATTGATCCCAAGGTACATTGGTCATTTTTAAATTATAGAGATAATTGGAGCTATGAATTATCATTTATCCATGTAACCAATTCTTTTTATGGTACAAAACATGATCTAAATGTCCTTGTTAAAGACCCAAAACATGGTCTCACTTCCAAAGGAATAGATTTGGAACCTGGATTTTCTTACTGTGAAGAGCCTATCAAAATTCTTGAAACTAAAGAATAGGTGTTGAGGAATTAATAGACTCGGTGGGTAATAGTACTTTTCAAAAATCATAAAATTGAAGATGTGACATGGGAGCCTGAGGATCTTATTATTAATAACTATGCATAAATTTTTTGGGATGACAATCTGAAAATTTAAAGGATGAATTTATGTATGAGTGGAGAATTTAACAACCGAGAACACTATTTGTGAAATTTACATTCTTATGTTTATTTTATATCATATAGATCACATAAAATCACTTAGATAACATAATACAAACATCATAAATGAATAATGAATGAAATAATAGGTATTTCTAGTATTTAAGGAACCAATACTGATTTAATAGTAACTTGACCTTAAGAATAGTAATATAACTCTTATGAATAGTAAATATGGCTAATAAATAGCAACCTAACCCATGGATGTATAAAACAATTTAGGCATCTAATAAATAATGGTATGATATAATTATGTTATAGTATAAGTAAGTAAAAATTTAAAAAATTAATATATGCGTGTTTGGGTTTTTGAAGTCAAAAATAATTAACTACAATTTATATTTAATATAATAATTTAAAATAAATTTAATTTTCAAAAAACTTATTTAAAAATAATTTTTTTATAATTATTTTAGTATATTTTTATGTGGCCTTAGTTAAATTTTCAAAGTTATATAAAATCAGTTATAATTTTAAATCATGTATTTTTCGAGTAAATGGTGATTTTAAATAAAAATTAAAAATTTCATTTATAGAATTTTTTTATAAAATGGAATTCATTTCTAAATTCTACATGTTTAAAAATTAGCAATGAAGATTTTTGGGTATTTTTAATAAATACTTGAATTTTGGTGAATAGTAAAATATAATAATCTACAGTATAAATAAATTGTAAGTTAAATACACTATTCCATAAGTTGTGAATGATGTAAAAACCATAATATCTAAAAAACCATTATGATTTTAATATATTCTATGTTAATTCTCAATCTATTAATAGTCTTGTGAAAAAATAATAAACAAATGAATAAAATATTTAAAAATCACCCCACTCCTCCACTGTAAATATTGCCCCTAGTCCTCACACCATCCAAGATTTGAGACTTGTAAAAATTCTACCCAATAATCATCCAAATCCTATTAACCATTCCTAGGAGAACTTTTTCTCATTAAAATACTAAAATCAATTACCAAAAGTGGTTCTCAAGTTTGAGAATTCAAGAGGTAAAATACTCTTCATTTTCCTTTTAATTTATTTCTAGGTTCTTTTCTTTTATTATACTCTCCTAACCTACCCTTATCCAAATAGCATGATAACACTAGTAATATACATATACTATAAATTTTTTATTCTAATTTTATAATACACCATAAAACTCCATTCTAACTCTCTTATTTTAAAATGAAATTATCGTCTCTGAGGTACCGATTTACAACCTTCATGGATGATAGATTTTCATTCTTTAATTTCCCATTCATGAATGGTAATGAAAAAAAATTATGGTTAAAACATAGTATAATATATTTATTATAATCATTTTTATTTTATATTTGTAAAATTTTTACACAATACAAAACGATATAACAAAATCATTTCATTTTGAACAATAACCATCGTGAAAATCTAAATGATTACCACTAAATATCTTATCAAATGATTCATCCTAATACTATATAAAAATGATATATATAACAATTTACACTTATTTATGTTCATTAATGACATATAATTCCAATTCTATAGAATTATACCCATTCCACATGAACTTTTATACTCATATGCAAGTATACCGATCATGAAAACCAAGGAAATGAATACTCCTGAATGATAAATTATATCTAATTACTGATAAAAAATGTCATAAATTAACCTAATAAAATTATAATACATCAAATAAAAGTATTTATGGTTCTATATTATTTTATTAATGCATTTAATTTGATTACCCAATAGGTTAAGTTCATGTGAAGAAAAAATTCATACATAAGGTAATGGTTTTCCTCCCAAACAATCATTTTTATTTAGGTTACGATTTCTTCCTCTATAGACTAATGTGAATATTAATTATTTTTAAATAATTATTATTAATTATGTGTAAAAAAATACACATCATTTATCCAGCTCATTTATTCTATATTTTATGAGATATTCATGTTTTTCAAAGGTTCCATTCTCATTCCTTCTTGATTCGCAAGCCCTATTAAAGAGAACATCTTGATTTCTTAAACATTTTCAAGTACCATCTATAATATATTTTAAAAAACTATTATTTTTATAAAAAAATATTTTCATGAAAAACTAATTATTCCATTTATGATTTTATACAATATTTTTCAAAAATTACTATTATTTTCAATGTGAAAAAGAGTATGTCTCACAAGAATTACTCAGTGATTTTATTCAATTTTTTTGATCCATTTAAACATGCGTGGTGATTTTTATGTTTAATGGGATTACTATTTTATGATATCATCTACCATATTATATTGAATGGTTTATGATTAGTTTGATTGTGGATGTTCTATCTTCAAACCATTACTTCGAATGGTTAGTGATTATGTTTACTGATTTTGGAAATTTTGTTACATTTCATATAATAGTGTCAATATGAATGAATATTTTGATAATGTTCCACACCTTTACCATGTGGAATTAATTGGACATAGTAAATGTCAAGTGGGTCCTACTATATCCCCTCGATGTATCAGTAGGTATTATGAGATAAACTAATTTGGGTATGGGCCAAAATCTTTCCCAATTTTGTATGGTGTCTTGGTCGATGCCTTGAAGGAATGTTTATGATGTCCCAACTTGTGCACTCTATCATAATATGATTATTATTTTATATTCCATGAAATTATTTGACTAGTAGAATATATGTGGTTAGTTTTAATTCTCCTGTGATAGCCTATATAGATTTATTTAATCTAATTTTATTCCAACAATAGTATTCTCATGGTTTGGTTTTAATAGAAATTGTTTTTAATTATTCACCTTGCCTTATTGTATATTTTTTCTACTGTATTACATACCCTTACAGATTATTTGATCTCACCCCATTCTTATATATATTTCCTCTAGGGATCTTAGATTAATGAATGAAATAAAAAGATAATCTAGAAAAATAAGAGTGTGTTTAAAGGAGTATCTATTATATGTTCTATTTTGTGTTTAATTGATGAACTTATGAATGTATCTCATTTTCTAAAGATACTAATCTATTCGGTCCTCCAGGGTAAGTATTCATTGTTTATATTAAAATGTAAAACTGTAAGACACTGGATTTTGGCTTCGAGGATTAGGATCCTTACATTATATGTCAAATGGGAAGTATATACACCCTATAAATTTTTCCATACAACCCCAAATTCCGTTCAAAGGTTCCCCAAGATGGTTAGACAAATGATCTCAAGTGTGCCTCCATAATTCCATAGGACACTAATTATAAATGAGGAACTTATAAGTGTCAATTGGGAGACAATAACCTCATTTATCAGAGTATAGTGTAGAAATAGACACACATATATACACACCCACACAATATGAAATAAATGAAATAAAAACAATAGAAGACAACAGTAGAAAATAATTACATAGTCATAGAAGATAGATAAATAAATATTATAATGCTAAATATTTAGAATAAACAATATAATGACCATGGTATTGTAAATACACAAAAATGGATATGAAAAGGGAAGGGGGGAAAAGTGTATACAATATGCTAACAAATATATTAAAAACACAAAGAATTTCTATGTTTAACATCTTAAGAATAGGTTTAGTCCTCTACTACAAACTCCATTCTATTAATTCAAATCAATTATGTATTAGAAGTTGGTTTTTTCTATTTTTATATACATGAAACAATAATGTCTACTCAGGTAACAATGGTACAAAAGGAGGGCGTGAGACACAATCTTAGTATGATGGGAACCATGGTGTCTTGGATATTCCATTTCACGCAATATAAAACATGATGTGTACCATAACAATAAAATTCATAAAAGAAATAAAATAAATAAATACATGGTACTAGGTTCCACATGTAAATGCATTCAATTTATTAATTCCACCTAATCCAGTGAATCTGAATGAGGAGTTCCTATAATGGTAATTAAAGTGGGGTAAAGTGTAATTAGATGGAATGTCCCTATGATTTTAATTGGTATTTGGGGACATTTCTATATGTTTTTAATCCAAAATACCTTTATCATTTTGAAATAATTCATTTATCATTATTTTTAATTATTTTTTAAAACCACGTAAAAAAATATAGTGAGCCACCCTGAGCCTATCCATTGAAATATGGAGAGACTTTGCATGTATCACTCGAGGGGCCCATCATATGACCAATACCAAGAATTCCATTCAGGGTGACCCAAGGATGAATTACCTCATGTCACTCCAAGAATGGTGTGAAAATGTTATGTACTAACAAACCTCCTAGTCCGTACCTAGTATCATACCTAGAGGACTATGTCTCTCTCATGGCATGATACAACCAATCATGCCATTGAGCTTGTCCAAGAGGTCTCCCTTGGGTGACCAGTGTCACTCATCTAGAGGGAAAAAAGAATAACACTTGGTGATCCCATCCCAGGTATAGCTAGTGTCACCCTTAGTATAGTTACAAAACATTAAAATTCAAAAATAAGGGTAAGAGAGTTTATCCAAGGGGTCCTTAATTCATAACACCTTGTTTCACCCTCAACATGAAGTTAAAATAATTCAACAATAAAATCTAGATATATAATGTTTTTAATATATGGATTTTCCCTTTAATAAAATAGTTTAACATAGATGACATATTGGACATTTAAAATAACCAGGAAATCCATCTATGGTATAGGGTATGAGGTACGTGGACTAACCCTTTAGACCAATCATTTATAACACGATTTAATATGGTGTCCATGACATTCAAATATTAAAACCATTCATGGCATGTAATGAAGGGGGCCTAACTTGATGCTCGACATTGAATCCATCTTAAACTATGAAATTAAGGTATCAATAATTAATAAAAACACATAAAGGGGTCTTTATTATACATAAGAAGAAGTAAAACTAATCTTTAATGTGGAGCATACCTATTTGGGTGGAATACATCAAGGCGATCAAACCAAGGGGTTGATTCACCACTAATATGTGTCGGAAAAGGTATCAGAAAGCTATTGATATAACTTAATTTAAAGAATACTGAAAAAAAGAATGTTCTGTCATAAAACACCACAATAAAGCTTATAGAATGCAACAAAACAAAGGGAATGAGATGATACCACCTACCTTTGCCACATCAAACTTCCCCCATCCAGTATTAAACTTTGATTCGAGCTAGGTTGGAAGAAATTGAAAAAACCATCAAATAACCTAAAAGGGGGAAAATGACCTTACACTAATATAGTGAAATAGATGGTATGAATGACATTAAATAGAAGCAAGAGGATAGAAAATTGTACCTTTATCTTTTTGAGGGTCTGATGGTGATAGAAATGGAGGTCGGATGGTTAGTCATCTCAAAAACTATAAGGAGGTAGAGGTGGAGCTTGTATATGGGAAGAGAGCTCGGACACTAAAAAATAATAGGATGAGGAAAAATAATTACTTTAAAACATTAAATAGGTGGAAATGGTAATTTCACCCTAAAATAATTCTACGTAGTTTAACCATGTGGTTGGCCAAACCAGGTGAAAACCATGAACTGGTCACTACATAAAAGGGGAACAAGACAAGGTTAGTAATATAGTTTATCTAACCATGTGATAATAGTGAGAAATATAACTAAACCAAATATTTGAATCACCACACATCCATGGTCCCATGGTTGCAGAAAAAAAATGTGTCCCCCAGGTGCCCACTATCTCAAACCGCGTGATTTTGGGAAATTATATGGGCTGGGCTGAACGGTTACTCCTAACCGTCTGACATAAAAATTTCTTCCCATTTCAGGTCTCCGAGCTCCAAATGATCCCTAAGCACACAGGAGACATTCCTGACTTTATTAGGCCTTACATTTATTTTTGAACAACAGAATTTGAAATGAAAATGAATTTATTTCACATTTTAAAAAATATGAGACCTTATAACCAACCCTCATTAAGACAACTCATCCACAAGTTTCCCTTCCAAGGTTGGTATAACATCATCAAAGAAGAGTTTCGTTTACTATTAATGTAAATTTTCCTCCCACTCCTAGGTATCATCTTTTATGGGTCTGTGTAACCACCACACCTAGATCAGAGGAACTGACTTACCGCGGCGGGCCTTCCAGATCTGATCAATGATACAAATCATATGATTCTAAAATGATGTATCTCCCTCAATATCAAGAAACTCATTAGGATCCATCTTAAATGATTCCTAAAAGTTATTATTATAGGAAAACTCATGTAGAGGAATTTAATTTTTCGATGAACTTCCAAAATCATTGATACATGCTTGTAGAATATCCTCCAACACTCAAATCATCTGCTTGAACACCCCGTCAATCTGAGGGAGATATGCTATACTCAAGAGCACATGGGAAACTATTTACTTTCGAAACCCTTTCTATGACTATGAAGTAAAATGAGTGCATCCATCTGAAACGATATAACAATGTACTCTATGAAGTCTCATTAACTCCTAGATGTAATTCTTTCTTAACTCACCAATTGATAAGGTCTATCGAACCATGTTCTGACTATCAATGATCACCCACATTACATCACGGCATCATGGAGATAATTGTGATCCCATCACGAAATCCACAAAGACATCGTTCCATTTCCACTCAGGAAAGGATATATGTTATAAAAGTCCAGAAAGTCGTTGGTGATCTTCCTTAACATACTGAAAGGTTGAGGATCAAATGATGATGTTTTCTAACTATCTCTTCATAGATGGCCACCAACAATGATGGTGCATATCTCAGTACATCTTGGTAAGCCCAAGGTGAACATCCCATGTAGAGTCATGTAATTCCCTCATCTTATATTCTCGTATAACATATGACACCAATACACAGCCAAAAAAGAGTAAGGTGTTAATGCCATCAAAAACCTAACCAGGTGGTGTGTTCTCAACTATGATGCTCTCCCTTTGGAAAAGGTCTTCTTCATAGGGAAAATTACTCATCCAAACCCACTCTAGAAGAGATGATGTCACTCCCAGAGCTACAAAAACTTGTTTCATGCGTTTTTCCAAAAAAAATCAAGATGCATATCAGAGAATAGATCCATCAACTACCACTCACTAGTAGACACATTGATGGATTTTTCTATGTTTTCATGATCAAGGAATCACCCAAAAAATTACAATTTCCAATTTTGCAAGCAAGAAAAATGTCAAATGATTGTTAGTATTCCACCCTCCTTCACTGAGTCATATTTAATTATCACTGAGTAGATATGTATTTGATAAATTTTTTATTCATGTAAATAACGAATTTCTCACACAAAAAGTAGTGCTTCCAACAACATAGAGAACAAACCATGGATTCTTGCTAGAGGTTGTGAATAGTATAGTTCGTCTAATGAGGTCTTAACTGGAATGATCTATGTCCAATGACTCAAACACCTTGCATTAGAACTACTCCCAGTTTGATTCCAGAAGTATCTTCAGAGACTGTATAACATCATCCCTGCTCATGAAGAATAAGGATCGGTGCTGAAGTGATTCTACCCTTTAATTTTTGAAAATATATCTCATAAGACTCAATCTAGAAGAATTTTACACAAATATTTATCAATCCTATAAGTGGTGATGCTCGATATGTGAAATACTAGATAAATCGCTTATAATAGCTAACAATACCTAAGAAGCTATGTATAAAAAATAAATTCATGGGCTACTCCCATGAAACCACAGTTCTTACATTCTCTAGTTAAACTGATACGCCTACATCAGATATGATAAAACCCATGAAGTTAACCTTTCTGATCTAAAAGTGGCATTTACAAAGAATTTCATATAGTGGGTTCTCCATTAATGTAATTATCATAATCCTAAGATGTTTGGCATGGTCAGGTCTGGTGTGTGAGTTCACTAAGATTTCATTTATGAATAATACCAAAACTGAATCGAAGATACAGGTGGATAACCAAATTCATCAGAGTCATAAATAATGTTGACACATTCTTCATACCAAATAGCATAACCAAATACACATACTAGTCATACCTACTCTAGAACATTATACATGGTATGTCTGATGCACTCAAGAGAACCTGATGGTATACTGACCTCAAATCAATCATAAAGAAATAAAATTCCCTCATAGCTAGTGGAAGAGGTCATATATTTGAGCCAATATATATGGGATCTTCAACGTGAGTTGGTTCAGTAATTGGTAATTGACACAAAAACTACAATTTCAATCCTTCTTCTTGGTGAAATGAATAGATGAAACCCAACGTGATGTCCTGAGTCTAATAAAACCTTAGGACTCCAAGTATTAAACGTAGTTTTTGATTTCCTGGATCCCATTAGCTACCATCCAATATAGAGGAATGGAAACTGGTGTCACACCTTCCACAATATCTATTGTTAAATTATTTTCTCTTTTAGGATTTAAGCTACATAAATTGTGTAGGGATACATCCCAAAATTGATCCAAATCTTGAGTGAATTCTACAAGTTTCATTCCCGGATTGCTCATAAAGAGACTATCCATCTGGAATATTACTCTGCCAAGCCCAGTAGGCTTGAGTCCATCTAGACTAGCGTGTATATCACATTCAACCTTATGAATATATGTACAACTCTTAGCTGATGTAAAAGATATCAGTTGGTGATAGCAATCCAAATGGGCATGATAAGGCACAAACTAGTCCATGCCAAGAATAATATCAAAACTGGTCATATTTAAGATGAAGAAACACTAAATAAAATAGTAACCACATATTTCAAGGAGGGACACCTTGTATAGGAATATACACTCTGCTCAAACTCCCAACGTCATGTTAAGAGTCAAAACTCCACTGGAGTACTCTATCACTATGCCCAGACTCACCCTAGTTGTAGTGGATATGAAGTATTGTTATGAACCTATATTAAATAGGGAAGATATTAAATTAGAGGCTACCATAATAGTACCTATAACTATATAGTCATTGGACTCTACTAATCCATAATAGGCTAAGAAATATATAAATGACCTAAACCGTAGACTGGATATTTTTCCTGACTAGGAAGAGCAGGTCCAATCAACTCATGATGAATCTCTAAAGCCTGAATACCTTGGCCACAACCACCTACTCAACATTATTGGCCTATAGAAGACTTAATTTAGGTCTGAACATGCGCCACTAATCCTACACCAGAATGTGTTCCTGGCACAAAACCTCATTCGCTTCATAGTGGTGGAAAGTATCCAAAAAAAATTTATAGGTGGTCCATTATGCCACAAGCCTAACACTAAATTGGGTTCCTCGTATACTGGGTATTTCTCCTACATGTCCTGCCACAGGTGAACATGCCACTTGATTGGTACCTTCCCCACTTTTTTCCCCTAACTGGCACTTCCATCCATTAGATAAACCACAGATCTTTCTATAAACTGAGTTTCCATTATTCCCATCATCTAATTCCCTCATATTCTACTATGTGATTTGGTCTTGGTTCACTCTCCTTGAAATAGTGGTCAGCTGAAACACATTCACAGGTGATCGGATGGAGTATACAACCTCATCCTTGAATCTTTTTGTAGTAGTCATCTCATCACTATACAAGTTCAATGTGAGACACTACACAACAATGTTGCGAGATGAATATTCCATCAACGACATGACACCTTGTTCAAGATTCATTAATTCCAAAAATTGATCTATTTATAGGGTTTGTGGGAAGAAATAGTCGAAGAAGACATTCAAAAAGAATACCCCGAAAATACCTTGCTATCGACCAGTCTGAGTAAAAAATTCCCCCTAACTCTTGGTAGAGTCACATAGAATATAGGTCACAATATTTACCTTGTACACTGGAGGCATCTCAATGTGATCGATGATAAACATCATAGCATCCATCCATGATATAGCATCATGGTATCCTCTATCCCCTGAGATGGTGGGAGTATGGTTCTAATGGAACTCGCTGCCCATGTCTTCCAAAAAAGGGGTTGGTTTGGAATCAATCTAAACTGACTGCATAAAATGAAAGAAGCTATCACAGAACTGGTAATCTTCACCCAGTGGAAGATCATGAGATAGTGCCTCAGGTGTCACTGTAGGAGGAATCAGGGGTGGCTCACGGCCCACCAACTCCAGAGTATGGTAATCACAACATTCTTTTCATACAACATGACATCTTCATAATGAATTTACTCTACAATTTCCAAGTGCATACCTTGGGTTATATTTAACAAATATAGGTAATGCCTTAAAGAAAATAAAAATGACAAGTGATCCAACTAAAGAAACTCACCTATATGCCTTCAGTTGGAGTCAGGTCTTGGTGATATAAACAAGAAACATAAGTATCAAAGGAGACATGATATATAGGCCACTACTAAGGTCGGGTCTATCTAAGGCCTCACATTCCCCTTATAATGTAACTATTACATTTATAGGTTTGATTCTTTTTAAATTATTTCTGTATTAAAATTTCCTTTAGGTGTTTGAAATAGAATAATTTTCATCCCCAATTTCTAATTGGACATACACCTTATTATGTTGATGATGGAGTGCATTTTTTCCCAACCACAACATGTTCCATCCAATGCATCTGATGGTCCATGGCTCAACTTGTTACAATTGGATGCTTATGGAATCAACTTTAACCTAAGTAGGAAATCACTATGAGGTTAAGGAATATTATTTAAGTACAAATTGTGTTTTCCTCAACCCTATAAGGATTATCACCAAATTATATTTTAACCAACCATGGTATGGAAAGTCATAAAAAATAGGTAACAATATCATTCACAAGAAAAACATCCAATGTATGCATAAAGGTATATATTGCATAGAATAATGCCTGGAATTTTAAGTTTTATTGTACCAAGCATGATGCATGCTTCAATGTTCCCTAATATCCTCAAGATGAGGATAAAAACCTGATCAAATAATATCCAAACTCATAATAGCACAAAAAAATTGTCTTACCCAATGGTGAAACCATCTGCAATCGTAACAACCTCCTGAAACAATTGAAAATATTCATCCTCAGAAATTTGGGTTTCCGATGTTCATGGGGTTAAAAATCCTTGGAACAAGCTCAAAACCAAATTCCATTTTCTACCTCTTCTATCTAAACCATAAAATTAAGTCAAAATGTAAAATCAGCTCTGATTCCACCTTTTAGAATCCCATGGAAGATGCCACTCAATGGTTCCCCAAGACGGTTGTCCACAAAATCATAATTGTGCATCCTCGATTCTAGTGGTTACTGACTAGAAGTGAGGGCCTTGGGAGTGTTTTTTGGGATATTATGCCCTCAATGATTAGAGTAGAGAATATATATATATATATATATATATATATATATATGAAACAAGTGAAATAGAGACAATATAAGATAGCATCGAAAAATTAATACATAGACAAGTAAGATTTAGAAATAATGTAGTGGAATTTAAATAATTCGAAGATACAATATGATGATCATTGTACTATAACTATAAAAAAATGATCATGAAATGGGTAGGGGATAATGCCATATATAACATGCCAACAAAAATATACAAAATTTTCAAACATTCCTATATCTAGCATCTCGAGCGTAGGATCATTCCTCTACACCCAACTCTATCCAAGTAATTCAATTGAATCATGTATTAGAAGTTTTCTACATCCATTTTTCTATACCTTCCACCATAAAGTCTAATCAAGTACTGGTAAAGCCTGAGCAGGGTGTGAGATACAATCTGAATAGGCTGAAACCCATGGTGTCCTGTTCATCCATTTCATGCAATATAAGACATGTAGTGTTCCCAAAAAAATAAATTCATAACAAAAATAAATAGATAAATAAATTGTAATGGGTTCCACATGGAGACCAATAAAATTACTTTCTTTGGTCTAATCCAGTGTGTATGAACTAGGTGTTCCTATAATTATAAAGTAACCCTAGAAATGTGTTATAATATTGTTTGTCCCCATGATTTTGTTGGGGCATGGAGGACTCGTAACTATATTTTTAAACCCAAATAATTTTTTCTCATTTTGAAATTATTTATTCACATTTTCTTTAATTCAATTTGAAAACCACATTAAAAAATAAATCTAGAAATCCTAATCTCATCCATTTAATTTTGAAGAGACTTTCCAATTATTGCTCGAGGGTCCCATTATATAAAAAATTCCTTGTATTATTCCCATTGTGACCCAAGGATGAAGTCCCTCGTGTAACTCCATGCATGGAGTGAAAATTTAATATACTAAGAAATATCTATGTCCATACATGGTATCACACATAGTGGACCGAGTCTCTATTTTGGCATTGTATAACCTATTTTGCCAAGGACACCATCTTTGGGGTATCCCCTAGGGAACTGGTGGCACTCACATAGAGGAAAAAAAGAATAATTCTCCTAAATACTGTCATTTTCAAAGCTAGTGTTTCCCCAAGTATGGTTACAAAACATTAACAATTTTAATATAAATCCATGAGAGTCCATCCAAGGGGTCCCTAAGCTAGAACACCTTATTTCGCCCTTATCATAATGGAGAAATCATTCAAAAATAAAGAACATCTATATGAAATGTTCAATAATGAGAATATCCAGTTAATACAAGCATTTAACATGGATGGCATGTTGGTCAAGGAAAATCATTGATCAACCCATATATGGTATAAGGCATGACGTACATGGCCTGACCCTTTTTCCTCTTCATTTATAACTTGATTTAATAAGGTGGACAAGAAATTAAATTTGTAAAACCATTCAAGGCATGTAGTGAAGGTTTCAAAATCCAAGGCACAACATTGAATCCATCTCAAACTCTGAATTCAAGGAATCAATTATTAAAAAACAACTGCAAGGGGAGTTTAATATACCTAAGGAAAAGTCAAGGTAAACCTCGTGGAGGAGAATGCCCATTAGGGCCACACAAATTTTGGATATCAACTCAAGGGTATGTTGATACACTAATATAATATGAAAAAACATGGGAAGTCTATAAATCTAATTTAATTTGAAAAATGGGGAAAATTTGGAAGGTTCCAGCTCGTGGAACCATGACACAATTTCTTGAATGGAATGAAATAAAGTGAATGAGAGTGGAACATACCTGGGAGGAGAGCTTAGCCACTGTAAAATGTTAGTATGTGGAAAAAGAATTTGTTTTAATAAATAAAGATGGGGGTAATGATAATTTCAACCTTAAAAAAATTCACATGATGTTCGCATGGTTAGCCAAACTGGGTGCATATTTTCTGTCATTCATTGCGTAAAAGGGGAACACTACACAGTTAAGTTCATGGTTTATCTAACCATGGGAAATTTCACTGCCCTAAATGTATGTAGCTCCAAATGGTAGTACGCCCTGGGTCACATGGTTACATATGAATCATGCAGCCCCTAGGTTCCCCCTATCTCTGACCACAAGTTTTAGCAAAGCTTTGTGGCCCTTTCTTTTCTCCCAATTTCGGGGCTCTGAACAAGCACCAGGAACACTCGAGACCACCTTTAATTTATTAGTAATCACATATAGGTCTGATAAAAATAATTCTAAATGAAAACATATATTCAAAACTTTTTGGAAAAATATATTTTGTTTTATATATAAATTTGTTTCATAACATTACAATATGACTCAATAAAGGGAAATTGAGAGGAAGTCCCTTACCATACACTTCCTTTTTGTTCAATGTGCATTAAACTCCTATATAATGTTTTTAGAATTTAATTAATTTATTCTACAAACATATATTTATAATATCATATATTATAGTCTTATAACATCTTGACTTTTATTCGTTAAAAATATTTCATTATTATCATTATTTCGGGTGCTGATTGCCCTGTTTTATCATGCATGTTTTGTTATGAATATTTTAGTTCTTGCATTTATTATACAGTTCCATAATCTCCAGGATGATATTAATTTCATAAATATAACATTTAGTAATTAAATACAATTTTTAATCATTATTAAAATTTGAACATTGATAAATGATCATGTCTCTTCAGGAATATGGTATGTCAAATGTACGCATGGATGACATTATCATTTCCTTAGAGGATGAAAGGGTAAATATGTATTTGATATATTAGTTTTAAAGAATAAATATAGTGTCATATATATCACATATATCTATTCCATTTAAGCTCATTACTTTCCATGTATATAGTTTGTGAAATAAATCGCATTGCTTCGTGAGGTAGTAGTCTGTCGTACAGATGAGCGACGTTTCTAAAATTTAAACAGTATGAAAAGTAAGTAGGTATTTGTGATATTATAATTAAAAAAATATAATCATATGATAAATATTATATGTATTTGTGTATATATTAAATATATATTTATACATAATTTTGAGATGCATTGATGGAAAATGAGTAACATCAGTTCATGGGATGGCAGTCCGTTGTACACACGATCGACAGTTTCATTTCCCATTTGATAGAAGATAATATATAAATAGTTAATTACATTAACATTATAAAACCATAGTATATGGGAGATACTTATTTTTTATATAATAATGGATTAATAGTATTATAATTATTTTTAATAACTAACATAATTAAAATGCTCATTTTACAACATTCCTCTTTTTAAGACAACCTCATTAGGTTTCCACGGAAAACCTTCTTAGGATAGATTTCTAATCAATAAAAGGGGTATATTATTTTTTTAGGTTAGTAAGGAATTTTTTTTGGTATTTGATAAATTAATTGCCTTTGGATTTGTGAATATGGGTGGAGATGGGTGTCCTTTTATGAGTGGGGGAGACGAAACACATGTATTTGTTTAAAAGAATCATTTACACTGACATTTTTTATGTGAAAAAACTACCAAAATGGGAAATTAAATAACCTAATAGGATGTAAAATAGAAATATGGTCATATTATATGTTTTATATAAGTTTTTATGTCATTTGTTTAAATAACTTTTTAGTTTAACCCCTTGGTAAAATAGTTTTACATTAACTGCAGCAATTAATGTTTTTTTTACTATTAATAATGGTGAAAAATTATGGTGACCTTATTAGATAATATAAATTATTTGATTCAAAATATATAATCTATTTTTTCCAAAATCAATTAATAGAATTTTAGGAATCAAATTCAAAATTATACATGTACATGCAATGAAAGAGAAATTTCTAATTGGAATATTCTCATAAGTATAGAAGGATTTAACATCAAAATACAATATAATCCCTCAACAGTTTAGAAGAGTCATCGAGTGTAGCGAAGATTAAATAATAGAAAATGTAAGACTTCTAATGAGTAAAGTTTGAGTTTGGAAAGATAAAAATTAACTTTTAGAAATATTCAAAAGAGTCAATTCCAACATTATAAGAGAAAAATAAACCTTCATAAGAGTTATTAGTGAATTATAAATATATATAACAAATTTATAAGAGTAAATTGAAAGTGAATCAAAGTAAATTTTAACTAAATAAGATTTATCCTGAATATCTAAATCATATCACAGATCTTTAAAAGAGTTAATAGGCACTTCAAAAAAGAAAAGTTGGATTTCAATGAGTCACATATGAACTTCATATGTGTCAAGTAAATGGTAAAATTTGTATATTTTTTAAGATGAAAAATTATAGAAACCCTATATTTAATACTTTTAAAGAATGAAATACATCGAAAGATTCTTTTTTCAATTTTTTTTAAAATCTAAAAAAATAAAATTGTGATTCATAATATTGGATAATGTTTTTCACTGTAGAGAAGGTAATATTTTTTAAAAATGAAAGGTTGTTACTATTGTAACATCTCAATCAAACTATAATTTGTGACTCAATGCCTCGGTGAATTGGAATAGAATTTTTTTAAAGAAGAATAAAATTTTGGAGGATAATAAGGAGTTTTGAAAACAATAGGAACAATTTAGTTGATTTATTTTTAATTTTCAATATGAATTAAAATTGCATCTACTATAGATTTTATGGTAATAAAATTATATCATGCATGAAATGGGGGTAAATGTGAAGAAAGAATAAATACATTGATCTTTATTGAATATATAGAGAATATATTTTATAGATAGAAGAAGTATAATTGGATTTGTATATCACATAGTGGGAAGGGAAGAAACATGTGACATTATATAAAAAAGAAGATAAAATAGAATCAAGAGTATAATAATTCAAGAGAAGTCAAATTTTGATTAATACATTCATATTTTTGAAATAAAACCAATTTATCATTGTAACTATGCAGGAAAAATTCCTCATGTTTAAGATATGTGTATCACGTGTACGTGGATATTTCTTACTCATTCTAACTATCATGTTGATACTAATGGGCTATACAGTCTACTTAAATACTAATCATGCTATGGATTGGACGTTCATTTTGAAAGTAGAAACATGAAAATAAGTTGTTCACATTGTGTGTCAACATAGATCTGTTAATATATGTTGAATGTAACACTATAATAGTTAGACGAATTTTCTTTTAAAGATAAACATAAAAAATAATTGATAGACTGATTCTCCTTTTCTTTCATTTTTTCACACTTGTTGTTTGTTTCTTTTCAGCTGGTTTTTACCCATGGTTCCATTTTTTAATATTAGATGTTATAATAATAGTGTTTTAAATCTCTCTCTGGTGGAATATATTGTAACTAATTTATATTTTTTATAATAGATAATTTAAATTCAATGAATAGTAATTCTATTCACATATTTTATAGGAAAGTTTTGTAACACCCCAAGATTTCATAGTGTGTTATTTCTTCAAAATAATACAATAACTTGCATTACACGCAACACCGAGTTCAAGAACACCATGACTTACCAAACAAGCCATTCAAAAGAGGTTATGAATATTATTAACTAAATTTTAATCTTTATATAATCCTTATAATTTTAGAATCCATATTATGAGTTTCTTAGACATAATGTAAGAAATAATTCATTTTCAGTATTGCACTTTTACCAACTTTTAATAGTGAACCCTTTTTAAATACAATATTTTAAACTTTTTGACTAAATGGGGACATCAAAAAAATTTTAAAATGAAACATCCCAAGCTTCCACGGTACGCTTTCCTTTGAATAATACAGTAGCGTGTGTTGTACGCAACTTCGAGTTCTAACACACCATAACCAATCAAACTAGTCATTATGAATAGTAATACCTACTTTTTGAAATTATATATATTTTATATTTTAAAATGGACTTCATTTTTGGATTCGGAATATCGAATTTAGCCTAAGGTGAAATTTTGGTACTTTTCGGATAACTTTTATATTTTGATGAATAGTGAAAATTACTAAATTTTAATTAAAAACAACTTTTTTAATCAAAAAAATTAATAGTGATAAATTATGAATTTGAGTGGTTTTAAAGTATATTTATAATATATTTTTACCACTTAATATAATTTTGGTCATTGGAAATAATTTTACAATTAAACTGAACATAAACAAGTGTCAATCTTTTGATAGTTGTTATCTCTTAAAAACAAGCTTTTTGTTTTGAGAGCGGGAATTAATTTTAAATTAATTACTGCCACTTCTGTGTTTTGAATTTAGAAAAATGGATTCCATATTTGGAATCAGGATGTCCAAATTGTGTAAATAGGTAACTTTTATTTTTAGACATTTTGAATAATTATTGCGGTAAATATTTTATTTACCATGGTTAAGGGTAAATCTGGTAAATAAAGGTTAAAAAATAATATTATAATAATACTAAATTACCCTAAAACGTGTCCTAGCCTTATTGGGTGATATATTTTCGACCATATTCATCTTTGGGTCGATTTTGGGACCCCATGTTGCCACTTGTAGGTGATAGGGACACTTTATTTTAATTAAGTTAAAATGAATACAAAAATGACACAAGCATATATCTTTTAGAAAAACAATTTTTACATAGTGTTATGTATGTTGGATTTTAGATGATAAATATTCATTAGAAAGATAAAACGATTTCCTACATAATGATATTTTATTTATAATTTTTAAACATTAAATAAGTTAATTTATTTATGACACAATGATGATGAATTAATTACTATAATAGTGAAAAATTAAAATAATTGATATTATAAATACCCAAATAAATATAATATGAAACTTTTAATGAATTAAACTAATTTTATAGGATAATATGATATATTAGTATAGATTTAATTGAATTTTTTCGAAGTAATCAATCTGTTATGAGTTTCACAAAAATCAACTATTGAATAGTGTCAAAATTGACATAAAAGAGTTCTTAAAACAAATATTATATTATTAATTGATATTAAATTCCTAAAAATCTGAGGATTGGCCAAGAGACTTATATCATGATAGGTTCATCATTAATGGACCACTTGGGGGTCGATTGGATGTATATAGTAAGTTTAATAACCATATTATATAAAAATACAAAGAGACATTGTAAAAGTGAAACTAATTAACTTAGAGTTAATACTTAAAGATAGGGTTAATATAAGTACCCAAACCTGTCTAAATTATATTGGTTGAGTTATTTTCGACCCATCCCTACCTTAACATTTGAATAATAAACTTTGGAGCCATTGGAAACCGAATATGAATTTATTATAAACTAATATCTCTAGCTTTTCCAAAGGTGCCCCTCACCCATCTTATAAAAGGGAACTACTCCTTTTCATTTCTTCACACCTTCAAAGCCTTTTGGTTCGACCAAAATCTGCCCAAATACTCTCCCAACTTCCCTCACTACAACCTAGAGGCCTTAGTTTGATCAGAAAGACAACCTAAGGAGCCCTTTTGATCAAATCAAAAGGAAGAACCCGAAGAAGAGGAGGTTAACCTACCCCAACCAAGGAAAAGTACAAGGTAAGGGTTATTTCACAATCTCTTCATTATCCGAGGTTGTTTATACGTAATAATCTACTGGGATCTCTTTATCATCCACATCCATGTTTCTTAAAAATGTATTTCAAAACATTTTTACTATTTACTAGAATATGTGTTAAAGTCATTTATACCCTTGTTTGACTTTTTATAAGAGGTTTATAAAGGAATCTTTCCGTCGTTTTCCAAAAAAGGTGCTTTTTAACCTTTTCGACAAAATAAAGGTAAGAATGTTTTTTTTAACTTATACGGCGGGTGCGGTTATTTTCCACCGTTATAAAATCGTCGAAGCTTCCCTGACAAGATAATAAGAATATTTTCAAAAAAATGTTTTATTTCATAAATATAAGACTCTTAAATGATTTCAAAATAGAAGATATATTTTTCTAAAATAGTCTTGATTTCATCTATGTCAACATCCTTTGATGGATTTTATGCTTATTTGAAGTTGATTTATTATGATACAAAACATCCACAATTTATTAATGGATTTGTGATATTTTTGACTGTGGATAAGTTATTCTTATGTCACTCATGGTTTTTGTTTAAGATAATGATATTTCATAAGTTATTTTTAATCTGAATGTTTATGTTATATTTCAACCTTTCATTTAGATGAATGTGTTAGAAAAGTATGTTCTGGGTTGGGGACCGGTAAAAGTAAGCCCTCTGGTTTGGTCTCCGGTTATTAGAGGAACACCGGTTTGGTCTCCGGTTATTAGAGGAACTCCGGGTTGGTGTCTGGTTATTAGAGGCACTCCGGGTTGGTGTCCGGTTATTAGAGGCACTCCGGGTTGGGTTCCGGTTACATTTAGCCCCTAGGTCTTGGGACGAGGCCTTGACAAAGAAATTAAAGTTCAGCATTATGCATTCCATCATTATGAAAGTGGTTATTGATATTGCATGTGATTATTCAATTAGTAGAATATCCATGTGAATAAGTAAATGGAATTGTTTCATTTTATCTTTGCCATACTATGTTGAAGTTCATGTTTAAAAAATCTTTTGTTTTAGTTATACATTTCCTTAAATATATATTCTTATTTATGAAATTTTCCGCTATATTGTTATCCTTACTGGTCATTTGAGCTCACCCCTATTCTATGTTTTATTTTTCCCAGGATGTGAAGAAGTAAGTTATGAATGACCTGTAGGGATAGTATATGGGGATAATAGTGTGGACTATGGAGACACTATGTTGTTGTAGTAGTTCTTCACTTTATGATGTAATGTAAAACATTATGAATATATCTAGTGTTTCCAAGGCTACTAAACCAATCGGTCTTTCGAGATTTGATCTTTCTTGTGATCATGCCAATGTTATGTAATAATGCACTGACTCTGGGTAACTAGGGTCGGGGCGTTACAGTTGGTATCAAAGGAAGTTTAGTACAAACCTTGGAAGCTAGATTTAGATAAACTCTGATTAGAGCACGTAGACCTAAGATGAACATTGAGGATTAGTATAGAAGAACATCCTAAAATTTTGGTATTGTAGAGATTTTGTGAGTTTTCCGAGCAATAAATCCCTGTCTGGATACGAGCAGGTAGAGGCGGCTCTGGCACAGATGTACCTAGGGGTAAAACCTGAAAACACCGCTTTGAGCTAGACTCGAACGGGAACTGTTGCACGACAACGGGCATTGCCGCACTCTTGGTTACGACACTCCCGGGGGATATTCTTAGGATAATTATCATTTTGTTTACAAACCATTATAAAGGGTTTATGAGTATTTACTTCCTCAAAGGAGAAATTTTTATGATTATGGATTATATCCATAAACTATTTAATTTATGTTATTGGTCTTACAAGTTTGGGATTAGGTATTGTTATTCATAAACTAATATAGTGTATGCCATTGTTTAGAAATGGTGCCCAGTAGAAGGAATGAGAACTCCAGCAATGCACATGATCCAAAGAGAAAGAAGGATCATATCTTTCATGGTCTTAAGCCAGAATTTATAAGAGAAATAGTCTACCATGTTTTATCATCATATGAAGAAATAATATCATGTGTTGATAAGATAAGTAATGATTTTACTGATTCCTATGGCTTTGAAGGGAAGCAAGAGAAGAAAAGGATGGAAGAGAGAAAGATGGATAAAGGGAAGAGGGAAAAGAAGAATTTTCCCACATGTGATAACTGTGGGAAGAAACACCCTGGAACTTGCCTGAAAGTAATGGGAGTTTGTCATAAGTGTGGAGGAAAGGGGCACAAAGTACGTGACTATAAAGGTAAGAAAATGGTTTCAAATGTACAATGCTTCATTTGCAAGGAGTTTGGACACTAAGCGAACCTATGTCCCAGTCATCGGACTATGCCAAAAATGATGCTATTGGATAATAATCAAGTTATGATACTACAAAAGATGAAGAGGAATGATTAGAGTTCTTATGTCGATTATGTCATTTGAGTGTTGTATCAATAATGTACTTGCTATAAAACTTATGGAGTATATAAGGATTGTACTGCAGTACTATTTCATTAAGGACTTGAGATTGTGTGGAACAAATAAAAGTGACTCAATAGCAGGTTAATTTTTTTGAAAATATATTGTTTAGAGAAATATAAACCATAATATGGTTCTGATACCGAGGTAGTGATTTTAGAATAATACATGATTGATTTGGATAAAATATATTGTATATTCTTCACTACCTTGAATCTGATTAATGATTTGTATATTCCATCATTATTGGGGTTTAAAACATTTTTTGATTGATGAAGTATATCCAACATTCTATATGGAATAAAGGAGCATTAATGTAATCAATAAGTATTATGGTAATTCGGGATGTTTCAGTGTTTTAAAAGAATACATGATGAAGGTATTCATATGCTATTATGGGGTAAAAGGATCTACATTAAGTTTAACTTCCTTATAAATATTGGACTGTGAGTTTGGACAGAATTATTTTGGATAAATTCTAGTTTGAGATTAATTTTTGATTGCCATAAAAGGACAACCCAGAGGTCGGGCGGCAACCCGTCGCGTCCGGCAAGGCCGTAAGACTTGAACCCGTAACCGAAGGGCGACAAGGGTGTATCACCTACCAATGACCCACGTAATGTCCGGGATTAAATAATGTAGTTTTTTTAAAAGATCTGGTAGATGAATTATAAATTCGTTTTTTTAACCCTATACGAATAGGATAAATAGAATATATTTTTTCGTTCTATTATCTTTTAGAGTGAAAGATGAGTTTGTGGTAGAAATTTACTAATGGATAAAACACTAATTATAAAGTAAGTATATCTCCTTATGATCTTATCCAATCTCATAAATAAATTCCTCAACATTAAGAAAAGGAACTAAGAACAAAAATGTTGTCCTAGATGGTACCTTAAATCATCACTAATTTATGGATTTGGGATTGTTGGCCTTTTCATAGCCATGTTCTCTACCACTCTCCATCAGATAATTGATGGTTATATTTCTCTTCCATATCCATATTTTCCTACATGGAACCCTAGTATGTGTTATTTTCGGTAATCTTCATACTTTCCACTCTTTATTTTAAATATAGGCCTCATTAATTCATTTTTTGATGTGGGATTTCAACGATGATATTTTGAAACGTCAAAAATGTTTTATCCTAATACCTTATGTTTTGTTGAATCAATGGTATTTTAAATCATCACAGATTGATGAATTTAAGGACCTCAATTTTAAACTTGTTTGTGATTGATGACCTCAATCACTACCTAGAAATATTTACGTTTTCCTCCAATTATAAGTCTCTAATTTCCACCAATGTTCTCCTAATGGAGATCATAATTTGGTGGTGACCCTTTCATTTCACTTTTCCTCATATTAATACTAAATTTTAGTAACCCAATTTCCGATGTGGGTTTTCCCACAAAGATATTTTCTATTTTCAACCTTTTATTTTCGAAGATCAATTTCAAATTGCGAGGACGCAATTTATTGAAGGAGGGGAGAATGTAACACCCCAAGATTTCATAGTGTGTTATTTCATCAAAATAATACAATAACTTGCACTACACGCAACACCGAGTTCAAGAACACCATGACTTACCAAACAAGCCATTCAAAAAAGGTTATGAATAGTATTAACTAAATTTTAATTTTTATATAATCCTTATAATTTTAGAATCCATATTATAAGTTTCTTAGACATAATGTAAGAAATAATTCATTTTCAGTATTGCACTTTTACCAACTTTTAATAGTGAACCCTTTTTAAATACAATATTTTAAACTTATTGACTAAATGGGGACATCAAAAAAAATTAAATGAAACATCCCAAGCTTCCACGGTATGCTTTCCTTTGAATAATACAGTAGCGTGTGTTGTACGCAACTTCGAGTTCTAACACACCATAACCAATCAAACTAGCCATTATGAATAGTAATACCTACTATTTGAAATTATATATATATTATATTTTAAAATGGACTTTATTTTTGGATTCGGAATATCGAATTTATCCTAAGGTGAAATTTTGGTACTTTTTGGATAACTTTCATATTTTAATGAATAGTGAAAATTACTAAATTTTAATTAAAAACAACTTTTTTAATCAAAATAATTAATAGTGATAAATTATGAATTTGAGTGGTTTTAAAGTATATTTATAATATATTTTTACCATTTAATATAATGTTGTTCATTGGAAATAATTTTACAATTAAACCGAACATAAACTAGTGTCAATTTTTTAATAGTTATTATCTCTTAAAAACAAGCTTTTTGTTTTGACAGCGGGAATTAATTTTAAATTAATTTTTGCCACTTCTGTATTTTGAATTTAGAAAAATGGATTCCATATTTGGAATCAGGATGTCTAAATTGTGTTAATAGTTAACTTTTATTTTTAGACATTTTGAATAATTACTCTGGTAAATATTTTATTTACCATGGTTAAGTGTAAATCCAGTAAATAAGGGTTAAAAAATAATATTATAATAATACTAAATTACCCTAAAACGTTTCCTAGCCTTATTGGTTGATACATGTTCGACCATATTCATCTTTGGGTCGATTTTGGGACCCCATGGTGCCACTTGTAGGTGATAGGGACACTTTATTTTAATTAAGTTAAAATGAATACAAAAATGACACAAGCATATATCTTTTAGAAAAACAATTTTTACATAGGGTTATATATGTTGGATTTTAGATGATAAATATTAATTAGAAATATAAAAAGATTTCCTACATAATGATATTTTATTTATCATTTTTATACATTATATAATTTAATTTTTTTAAGACACAATGATGATGAATTAATTACTATAATAGTGAAAAATTAAAATAATTGATATTATAAATTCCCAAATAAATATAATATGAAACTTTTAATGAATTAAACTAATTTTATAGGATAATATGATATATTAGTATTTATTTAAATGACTTTTTTAGAAGTAATCAATCTGTTATGAGTTTCACAAAAATCAACTATTGAATAGTGTCAAAATTGACATAAAAGAGTTCTTAAAACAAATATTATATTATTAATTGATATTAAATTCATAAAAATCTAAGGTTCGGCCAAGAGACTTATATCATGATAGGTTCATCATTAATGGACCACTTGGGGGTCTCTTAGATGTATATTGTAAGTTTATTAACCATATTATATAAAAATACAAAGAGACATTGTAAAAGTGAAACTAATTAACTTAGAGTTAATACTTAAAGATAAGGTTAATATAAGTACCCAAACCTGTCTAAATTCTATTGGTTGAGTTGTTTTCGACCCATACTCACCTTAACCTTTGAATAATAAACTTTGGAGCCATTGGAAACCGAATATGAATTTATTATAAACTAATATCTCTAGCTTTTCCAAAGGTGCCCCTCACCCCTCTTATAAAAGGGCACTCCTCCTTCTCATTTTTTCACACCTTCAAAGCCTTTTGGTTCGGCCAAACTCTGCCCAAATACTCTCCCAACTTCCCTCACTACAACCTAGAGGCCTTAGTTTGATCAGAAAGCGATCCTAAGGATCCCTTTTGATCAAATCAAAAGGAAGAACCCTAAGAAGAGGAGGTTAACCTACCCCAACCAAGGAAAAGTACAAGGTAAGGGTTATTTCACAATCTCTTCATTATCCGAGGTTGTTTATACGTAATAATCTACTGGGATATCTTTATCATCCACATACATGTTTCTTAAAAATGTATTTCAAAACATTTTTACTATTTACTAGAATATGGGTTAAAGTCATTTATACCCTTGTTTGACTTTTTATAAGAGGTTTATAAAGGAATCTTTCCGTCGTTTTCCAAACAAGGTGCTTTTTAACCTTTTCGACAAAATAAAGGTAAGAATGTTTTTTTTAACTTATACCGCGGGTGCGGTTATTTTCCGCCGTTATAAAATCGTCGAAGCTTCCCTTACAAGATAATAAGAATATTTTCAAAAAAAATGTTTTTTTTATAAATATAAGACTCTTAAATGATTTCAAAATTGAAAGAGATATTTTTATAAAATAGTCTTGATTTCATCTATGTCAACATCCTTTGATGGATTTTAAGCTTATTTGAAGTTGATTTATTATGATACAAAACATCCATATTTTATTGAAGGTTTTGTGATATTTTTGACTGTAGATAAGTTATTCTTATGTCACTCATGGTTTTTGTTTAAAGTATTGACATTTCATAAGTTATTTTTAATCTGAATGTTTATGTTATATTTCAACCTTAAATTTAGATGAATGTGTTAGAAAAGTATGTTCCGGGTTGGGGACTGGTAAAAGTAATCCCTCTGGTTTGGTCTCCGGTTATTAGAGGAAATCCGGTTTGGTCTCCGGTTATTAGAGGAACTCCGGGTTGGTGTCCGGTTATTAGAGGCAGTCCGGGTTGGTGTCCGGTTATTAGAGGCACTCCGGGATGGGTTCCGGTTACAGTTAGCCCCTAGGTCTTGGGACGAGGCCTTGACAATGAAATTAAAGTTCAGGATTATGCATTCCATCATTATGAAAGTGGTTATTGATATTGCATGTGATTATTCGATTAGTAGAATATCCATGTGAATAAGTAAATGGCATTGTTTCATTTTATCTTTGCCATAGTATGTTAAAGTTCATGTTTAAAAGGCATTTGTTTTAGTTATAGATTGCCTTAAATTTTTATTCTTATTTATGAAAGTTTCCGCTATATTTTTATCCTTACTAGGCATTTGAGCTCACCCCTATTCTATGTTTTATTTTTCCCAGGATGTGAAGAAGTAAGTTATGAATGACCTGCAGGGATAGTATGTGGGGATAATAGTGTGGACTATGGAGACACTATGTTGTTGTAGTAGTTTTTCACTTTATGATGTAATGTAAAACATTATGAATATATCTAGTGTTTCTAAGGCTACTAAACCAATCAGTCTTTCGAGATTTGATCTTTCTTGTGATCATGCCAATGTTATGTAATAATGCACCGACTCTGGGTAACTAGGGTCGGGGCGTTACAGTTGGTATCAAAGGAAGTTTAGTACAAACCTTGGAAGCTAGATTTTGATAAACTCTGATTAGAGCACGTAGACCTAAGATGAACATTGAGGATTAGTATAGAAGAACTTCCTAAAATTTTGGTATTGTAGAGATTTTGTGAGTTTTCCGAGCAATAAATCTCTGTCTGGATACAAGCAGGTAGAGGCCGCTCTGGCACAGATGTACCTAGGGGTAAAACCCGAAAACACCACTTTGAGCTAGACTCGAACGGGAACTGGTGCACGACAATGGGCCTTTCTGCACTCTTGGTTACGACACTCCCGGGGGATATTCTTAGGATAATTATCATTTTCTTTACAAACCATTATGAAGGGTTTATGAGTATTTACTTCCTAAAGGAGAAATTTTTATGATTATGGATTATATCCAAAAACAATTAAATTTATGTTATGTGTCTTACAAGTTTGGGATTGGGTATTGTTATTCAAAAACTAATCTAGTGTATGCCATTGTTTATAAATGGCGCCCAGTAGAATGAATGAGAACTCCAGCAATGAACATGATCCAAAGAGAAAGAAGGATCATATCTTTCATGGTCTTAAGCCATAATTTATAAGAGAAATAGTCTCCCATGTATTATCATCAAATGAAGAAATAATATCATGTGTTGATAAGATAAGTAAAGATTTTACTGAGTCCTATGGCTTTGAAGGGAAGCAAGAGAAGAAAAGTATGGAAGAGAGAAAGATGGATAAAGGGAAGAGGGAAAAGAAGAATTTTCCCACATGTGATAACTGTGGGAAGAAACACCCAGGAACTTTCCTGAAAGGAATGGGAGTTTGTTATAAGTGTAGAGGAAAATGGCACAAAGTACGTGACTGAAAGGGTAAGAAAATGGTTTCAAATGTACAATGCTTCATTTGCAAGGAGTTTGGACACTACGCGAACCTATGTCCCAGTCATCGGACTATGTCGAAAATGAAGCTATTGGATAATAATCAAGTTATGATACTACCACAGATGAGGAGGAATGATTAGAGTTCTTATGTCGATTATGTCATTTGAGTGTTGTATCAACAATGTACTTGCTATAATAATTATGGAGTATATAAGGATTGTCCTGCAGTACTATTTCATTAAGGACTTGAGATTGTGTGGAACAAAGAAAAGTGACTCAATAGCAGGTTAAATTTTTGGAAAATATATGGTTTAGAGAAAGATAAACCATAATATGGTTCTCATACCGAGGTAGTGATTTTAGAATAATACATGATTGATTTGGATAAATTATATTGGATATTCTTGACAACCTTGAAGCTAATTAATGATTTGTATATTCCATAATTATTGGGGTTTAAAACAATTTTTGATTGATGAAGTATATCCAGCATTCTATATGGAATAAAGGAGCATGAATGTAATCAATAAGTATTATGGTAATTCAGGATGTTTCAGTGTTTTAAAAGAATACATGATGAAGGTATTCATATGCTATTACGGGGTAAAAAGGATCTACATTTAGTTTACCTTCCTTATAAATATTGGACTATGAGTTTGGACAGAAGTATTTCGGATAAATTCTAATTTGAGATTAATTTTTGATTGCCATAAAAGGACAACCCAGAGGTCGGGCGGCAACCCGTCGCGTCCGGCAAGGCCGCGAGACTTGAACCCGTAACCGAAGTGCAACAAGGGTGTATCACCTACCAATGACCCACGTAATGTCCGGGATTAAATAATGTAGTTTTTTTAAAAGATCTGGTAGATGAATTATAAATTCGTTTTTTTGGAACCCTATACTAATAGGATAAATAGAATATATTTTTTCGTTCTATTATCTTTTAGAGTGAAAGATGAGTTTATGGTAGAAATTTATTAATGGATAAAACACTAATTATAAAGTAAGTATATCTCCTTATGATCTTAGCCAATCTCATAAATAAATTTCTCAACATTAAGAAAAGGAACTAAGAACAAAAATGTTGTCCTAGATGGTACCTTAAATCATCACTAATTTATGGCTTTGGGATTGTTGGCCTTTTCATAGCCATGTTTTCTACCACTCTCCATCAGATAATTGATGGTTATATTTCTCTTCCATATCCATATTTTCCTACATGGAACCCTAGTATGTGTTATTTTCGGTAATCTTCATACTTTCCACTCTTTATTTTAAATAAAGGCCTCATTAATTCATTTTTCGATGTGGGATTTCAACTACGATATTTTGAAACGTCAAAAATCTGTTATCCTAATACCTTATGTTTTGTTGAATCAATGGTATTTTAAATCATCATAGATTGATGAATTTAAGGACCTCAATTTTAAACTTGTTTCTGATTGATGACCTCAATCACTACCTATAAATATTTACGTTTTTCCTCCAATTATAAGTCTCTAATTTCCAACAATGTTCTCCTAATCGAGATCATAATTTGGTGTTGACTCTTTCATTTCTCTTTTCCTCATATTAAGACTAAATTTTAGTAACCCAATTTTAGATGTGGGTTTTCCCACAAAGATATTTTCTATTTTCAACCTTTTATTTTCTAAGAACAATTTCAAATTGCGAGGACGCAATTTATTGAAGGAGGGGAAATTTAACACCCCAAGATTTCATAGTGTGTTATTTCTTCAAAATAATACAATAACTTACAATACACGCAACACCGAGTTCAAGCACACCATGACTTACCAAACAAGCCGTTCAAAAGAGGTTATGAATAGTATTAACTAAATTTTAAAAATTTATATAATCCTTATAATTTTAGAATCCATATTACGAGTTTCTTAGACATAATGTAAGAAATAATTCATTTTCAGTATTGCATTTTTACCAACTTTTAATAGAGAACCCTTTTTAAATACAATATATTAAACTTTTTGACTAAATGGGGACATCAAAAAAAATTTAAAATGAAACATCCCAAGCTTCCATGGTATGCTTTTCTTTGAATAATACAGTAGCGTGTGTTGTATGCAACTTCGAGTTCTAACACACCATAACCAATCAAACTAGCCATTATGAATAGTAATACCTACTTTTTGAAATTATATATATTTTATATTTTAAAATTGACTTCATTTTTGGATTCGGAATATCAAATTTAGCCTAAGGTGAAATTTTGGTACTTTTCGGATAACTTTCAAATTTTGAAGAATAGTGAAAATTACTAAATTTTAATTAAAAACAACTTTTTTAATCAAAATAATTAATAGTGATAAATTATGAATTTTAGTGGTTTTAAAGTATATTTATAATATATTTTTACCATTTAATATAATGTTGGTCATTGGACATAATTTTACAATTAAACCGAACATAAACAAGTGTCAATCTTTTGATAGTTATTATCTCTTAAAAACAAGCTTTTTGTTTTGACAGCCGGAATTAATTTTAAATTAATTTCTGGCAGTTCTGTGATTTGAATTTATAAAAATGGATTCCATATTTGATATCAGGATTTCCAAACTGTGTTAATAGGTAAATTTTATTTTTAGATATTTTGAATAATTACTGCGGTAAATATTTTATTTACCATGGTTAAGGGTAAATCCGGTAAATAAGGGTTAAAAAATAATATTATAATAATACTAAATTACCCTAAAACGTGTCCTAGCCTTATTGGTTGATACATGTTCGACCATAGTCATATTTGGGTCGATTTTGGGACCCCATGGTGCCAGTTGTAGGTGATAGGGACACTTTATTTTAATTAAGTTAAAATGAATACATAAATTAGACAAGCATATATCTTTTAGCAAAACAATTTTTACATAGGGTTATATATGTTGGATTTTAGATAATAAATATTAATTAGAAATATAAAAATATTTCCTACATAATGATATTTTATTTATAATTTTTAGACATTAAATAATTTAATTTATTTATGACACAATGATGATAAATTAATTACTATAATAGTGAAAAATTAAAATAATTGATATTATAAATACCCAAATAAATATAATATGAAACTTTTAATGAATTAAAATAATTTTATAGGATAATATGATATATTATTATTGATTTAATTGACTTTTTTCGAAGTAATCAATCTGTTATGAGTTTCACAAAAATCAACTATTGAATAGTGTCAAAATTGACATAAAAGAGTTCTTAAAACAAATATTATATTATTAATTGATATTAAATTCCTAAAAATATAAGGTTCATCCAAGAGACTTATATCATGATAGGTTCATCATTAATGGACCACTTAGGGGTCTTTTGGATGTATATAGTAAGTTTATTAACCGTATTATATAAAAATACAAAGAGACATTATAAAAGTGAAACTAATTAACTTAGAGTTAATACTTAAAGATAAGGTTAATATAAGTACCCAAACCTGTCTAAATTATATTGTTTGAGTTGTTTTCGACCCATCCCCACCTTAACCTTTGAATAATAAACTTTTGAGACATTGGAAACCGAATATGAATTTATTATAAACTAATATCTCTAGCTTTTCCAAAGGTTCCCCTCACCCCTCTTATAAAAGGGCACTCCTCCTTCTCATTTCTTTACACCTTCAAAGCCTTTTGGTTCGGCCAAACTCTGCTGAAATACTCTCCCAACTTCCCTCACTAAAACCTAGAGGCCTTAGTTTGATCAGAAAGCCAACCTAAGGAGCCCTTTTGATCAAATCAAAAGGAAGAACCCGAAGAAGAGGAGGTTAACCTACCCCAACCAAGGAAAAGTACAAGGTAAGGGTTATTTCACAATCTCATCATTATCCCAGGTTGTTTATAAATATTAATCTACTGGGATCTCTTTAACATCCACATCCATGTTTCTTAAAAATGTATTTCAAAATATTTTTACTATTTACTAGAATATGGGTTAAAGTCATTTATACCCTTGTTTGACTTTTTATAAGAGGTTTATAAAAGAATCTTTCTGTCGTTTTCCAAACAAGGTGCTTTTTAACCTTTTCGACAAAATTAAGGTAAGAATGTTTTTTTAACTTATACGGCGGGTGCGGTTATTTTTCGCCGTTATAAAATCGTCGAAGCTTCCCTTACAAGATAATAAGAATATTTTCAAAAAAAATGTTTTATTTCATAAATATAAGACTCTTAAATGATTTCAAAATAGAAAGAGATATTTTTCTAAAATAGTCTTGATTTCATCTATGTCAACATCCTTTGATGGATTTTAAGCTTATTTGAAGTTGATTTATTATGATACAAAACATCCATATTTTATTGAAGGTATTGTGATATTTTTGACTATGGATAAGTTATTCTTATGTCACTCATGGTTTTTGTTTAAAGTATTGAAATTTCATAATTTATTTTTAATCTGAATGTTTATGTTATATTTCAACCTTTCATTTAGATGAATGTGTTATAAAAGTATGTTCTGGGATGGGGACCGATAAAAGTAAGACCTCTGGTTTGGTCTCCGGTTATTAGAGGAACTCCAGTTTGGTCTCCGGTTATTAGAGGAACTCCGGGTTGGTGTCCGGTTATTAGAGGCACTCCGGGTTGGTGTCCGGTTATTAGAGGCACTCCGGGATGGGTTCCGGTTATAGTTAGCCCCTAGGTCTTGGGACGAGGCCTTGACAAAGAAATTAAAGTTCAGCATTATGCATTCCATCATTATGAAAGTGGTTATTGATATTGCATGTGATTATTCGATTAGTAGAATATCCATGTGAATAAGTAAATGGAATTGTTTCATTTTATCTTTGCCATACTATGTTGAAGTTCATGTTTAAAAGGCTTTTGTTTTAGTTATACATTGCCTTAAATGTTTATTCTTATTTATGAAAGTTTCCGCTATATTTTTATCCTTTCTGGGCATTTGAGCTCACCCCTAGCTATGTTTTATTTTTCCCAGGATGTGAAGAAGTAAGTTATGAATGACCTGCAGGGATAGTATGTGGGGATAATAGTGTGGACTATAGAGACACTATGTTGTTGTAGTAATTTTTCACTTTATGATGTAATGTAAAACATTATGAATATATCTAGTGTTTCCAAGGCTACTAAACCAATCGGTATTTCGAGATTTGATCTTTCTTGTGATCATGCCACTGTTATGTAATAATGAACCGACTCTGGGTAACTAGGGTCGGGGTGTTACATGGTTGATATATATAGAAATAAATGATGACAAATTACCTATTAACAATAACTTATTATGTCATGGAAGATAAAAATAATATATTCATCCCTTATACTGATGGTGCTTCCAGGAGTGTGATAGAAAATAATAATTTTTATAATTATAGAAATTTTAGGTATGTTATATTTCATCCCATTTTAGAGATTTAATATATAAAATAAAAAGAAATCAATTTATATAAGGTAATATGGGTTTTTTATGGAATAATTATTCAGGTAACACCCATTAAAGTTAGAAGAGGTATATATTTAGAGGTTAAATTATGAATATATCATAGTTCATTATGACTCAAAAGGATAAATGATATTGTGATTATTATACAATAATTTTGTGTCAATATTTATGAATCTAATGTTGTGTGGAAGATCTTGTGTATCCTATCATATAATGTTGAGTCTAGTGTCTCAAAATTGTAAGATAAATACCTAGATATTATTCCTCTTATATAATTATATCATAGTTTAATACCTTGTGATATTAAAATTGAAATTTTTTAAACAATAAAGAAAAGGTTGGAAAATAAATTGTAGTGAAAGAAATAAGTATTCAGAAGAAAATGAGGAGGATAAATGAATAGGATATAGGATATTTAGATTTAGATTAATATTTTTATATGTGGTTTGATAAAATTATTTCTATTGTTTCTAGAAATATGGGATGTATAAATTGAAATTTCAATAGAAATACCTCACACAAATTTTATAATTGTATAAAAATTAGAAATATTACTATAATTTTAATAAGATTGAATGTAATAGAATTCAGTGAATATAAATTATAGAAAAAACAAAAATTCAATAAATAGTTAATTATGAATAATAACATAATTTTTCTTGAAATGGAAAGATAAATAATGTCAATAAATAAAATAACATTTACTTTGTATCCATGTGTGAATGCCGTGAAATCAATAATCATGATGGGGATATTTTGACTTCCACTGATGTTAGTGAGATGCTCTTAATTTCTATGATAAATGAATACTAATTAACTAGTGGTTGAAGTAGTAAATTTTAGAGTGATGATGAATTTGATATGAAATTAATTTGAAGATATTACTAAATGAGTTCATTTCAAATATCTCAAATTTATAAGAGGTGAGTCAGATTTATAATAAAACAATAAAACATTATATAAATAATGAATATGTCTGGGTAGAATAGATATAAAAAATACTCAAAACATTGATGCTTTTAAAAGATTTCATCTTAATAATAATCCCTAAAAAATGTTGAAATAAAGTGTAAAAGTGAATGATAAATAGCTTGATGTTTTCTAAAAAACATTTATAGCGGCCTAAAAGTAGGTGAACAATATCATATTAAAATTCAAAAAATCTATTTAGTTATTTGAAGAAACCATTAATTAAATTTAATTGATAGAGCATCAAAAATTTATAAGAAACATGTTTACCAATAAGTACAACAAAGAATGATTTTAATAGATCATAAAAAATCTATTAAAAATCCTAAATATGAGAATTGGGTGAACAAGACCATGTATTTATAAAAATAACTTGAATCCTAGAAATATGGATGTATGGAGAACTCAAAAAATTGAATAAAAATAGGTAAAATTATTGAATTGAAAAATTATTATGCAAGCATACATCAAAGAAAAAACATTATGAGTCTATAAAAATTTGTGTTATAAAAACAAATCTAATACTGGAGACTCAAATAAGGATTGAAGTCAGAGTATCAAATTCTAGAAAACATGTTGTCTACAAAGTTAAGTATGAATTATATATTTTTTTTTTAATATTTTCAATGTTTTTTGAAAATGGTAAATAAGACTTTACTTAATTACCAAAATCCTAATGATCCTCGTATTTTGATAGAAAATGTTTACGGGAAAGTCATCCCTTTCAATGGAGGAATGTTTATATATTTATTACTAATTCTTTACATAATTATAATAATGGATTTCAGGTGGTTGAGTAAGTTCAAGGAAGATATAACCAGTCAGGTCACCATGAAAATGAATTTCTCATAATTATTCAAAATTTGTAGATTTTTTCTTTAAAAACTCAAAAACATAAAAAATTATGTGTATGGGTAAGGAAAAAATTAGTTATAGAAGTAGAGCATAAAGAAACAAAAAATAAATAATTAACCAATTTTAGATGGTTATTATTCTATTTATATTATAGGGTATCTAAAAAACCAAAAAGATTATGAAAACTAAATGTAAGGCTTAGTGACCTTTAAGAAGATGGGTCACTCAGAAGAAAATATATTTTATCAGTTGTGATTAAGAAAGAAAAAATTTAAATATAGGAATAATTAATTTGTTATTGGATTGGAATATAATATAAATTTCTTTCCATAGTTAATTGATTAAGGAAAAAAAGTTATTTCCAAAAGGTTGTCTTTTTGGTGAAAATCAATAAATATCGAGTTATTTTTACAAGAGGATAACACACATGGGGTAATGTTTTTCAAGTTGGTAATGCATAAATTTCTTGTTGTTTAATCATAAAAGAAGAAAATATTTTTTAGCATTTAATTATTGTACATTTATTCCAAAATATTACCAATAAGCTTACCAAAGGATATAGTTTTCAAGGATTTACTTTTTTAAATATATTAAATAATTTAATGTGATCGATATATTAAATATTGTTAATTCTCCACATAGAATTCATTAGATTGAATCGAAAAATCCTATAAATATTATACAATATAAAAATTGCAGGACCATAAAGAAGTAATATACTAGTAGAGATAAGTATTTTATTTACATAATTAATGATTTTAATTGAATTAATTTTATTATATTTATATGTTCAGGGTCATAGGTTCTCAATATTTTCAAAACATTTATAATAAGATCTGAGAAAAATTTTGGTTTCCCTTAAAATGAGATCCTGATAGAAAATAGTGATGAGTATAAAAGTGTAATATTTAATGTTTATCTTTAAAAGTATAGAGTTATTAATGATAAATTAACACCATATACACCACAATGAAAACATATTTCTAAAAGTTAAAACGAATGTTTATTGGAGATGGATCAATTTATATTGTTGGGGAATGAAAGATCACAGTATTTTTAGATACAATACAATGGAATAATATTTATTATTCAAAATCAATGTCTATATAGGTATAATATAAATATGTCACCACATGATACATATTACAAAAAATATCTATGTTTTCTATTAATGAGAGTGTTTTTAAACCCCCACATTATCAATGTTAAAGTTGAAAATCTAAGAATGTTTTGAATGAAATGTTTTGATGGAATCTTCCTTGGTTTCACTATAAATATAAGAGGATGCCATTTTTTAAAATAAATAATATGATAATTTTCTTTCCCTTATTATGTAATTTCTTTGGATCATAAAAAAATAAGATACACTTTAATAAAAAAATTCAAGAATTGATGAGGATTATTTTTTATGAAATAACCAGAAGTAGTTAAAGAAAATGATGAACGTGTAAAATGAATTTAACATAGAGAACAAGATTCATATATTTCAAATGGTGAGTAACAACCACATTCTTCTCATGCATTTATTATAATATTGTTTTAGGTCTAAAACATCATTGAAAATCAGTGATAGAAATTTCAAACTTAGATAACATTAATGACCACAACACACACACCACTATTTAAAAAAAATTAAAAAATGATATATCAAAAAATATTTAGAGAATCACGATTGGTTTGATTTCATGAATGATTAATTGGAAAAAAATGATTCTAATGAATCTTTGTATTTTCAACAAATATAGAAAACCAAAAATGATATTTGAAGTAAATGTGTATTATATAAAATGTTGGTTGAAAAGGAACAAGTTTTAAGAAATAACAAAAGACTTGTGTGCAAGGAATATTCATAGATTGAACAATTAGACGTTAATGTGTCCTTTTAACTAGTTGAAATACTTGAAATTGCAAAAATATTTCATTCTATTTTATTTCTAGGGTGATACAATGTTTTTAAATGGATGTTAAATTGGTTTTCCTTAATTTCAAGTTAGAAGTGGAAGTCTACATTGGGAAATGTTTTGGTTTATTTCATAGAGAAGAGGAGAAATATAATTTCAAATTAAATAGGATATTATATTGTCTATATAAATTCTCAAGTGATTTCTATTTTAATTTGTACACTTATCTAAAGTAGTTGAAATTGAGAAATGGAAGAGTGTAGAGAAACCTCAACATTAAAGATGATAAATTGGTATATCACATTGTTATTTTATATGTATATGAAATCATATTTTATAGAAACTATACAATAAAAATTTAATAATATTAAATTTAATAATAAAATATATTTTAAATTAAAATTCGTGGATAGATTAGTACTTTCTTGGTGTGAAAATTTCTCAAGAGTGAGATCATATTGTTTCCATCCTATGAGAAGTATGCAGGTGGAGAATCTAAATTTTTTGACATTTTGGATTCAATGGTTATTTATAAAGCAATTATTATGGAAACATGTTTTTCCAATGATGATCAAGTAAAATATGTGAATCCATGAGAACCCATGATGCTTATTGGAAGTCTGTTATACTTTAAAACTTATTGTTTGAATATAGTTTGCATTTTGACCTATACTGAAATTTATAAAAGTGAAAAAAAGAGGATCATTTTAGTGTTGGAAAAAGAATTCAAAAGTAAATTAGTTAATTTATAAGAATATAAGAGTAAAATAAATATTGATATATTAGTTTATATATATATATATTGGGAAGGAAGTGTTGGTTATATGAATCATATAACTGATGTAGTTTTTTCCCTAGTGAAAAGTGTTTTTTTCAAACTAAAAAGAAAAATCTTTACACCGTGAGAATTAATGAAGTGGATTTTTTTATTAACACTCAATACATAAAACAATTTATTTGGATTAATAATTAATTTTAAGATCTCAGGGTTGAGGATAAAATATCCAAACTACTTGGTTGTGATAATCAATGTGTTATAAACCATTTAATATATGTAGTTAAAATTTGAGATCAAAGAACATTGATATTAAATATATATCAACACTACTCTTTATTATACAATTAGTCATGTATTATTACATAACATTGCATATAATACAACCTATAGTAATTAGAGGTCTTGTGTCTTTGGGGATTAGGAATATTATATGACAAATTTTGACATAAAATACCTAATATTTATTGAAAACATCTTTTAAATGACCAATACATTCCTTCATACTTATCATTGGATGGGATAACCCGAGGACATACCTATGAAATGGGTGTGATATAAATCCCATTAAAGGAGTAAAAAAGGCATAAAATGAAGAATACAATACATTTTAGGCAATGGGAATATAAATAGAGCATATAAACAAGAAAATAAAGGCATGATATATCATGATTATCATAACATGGAAATGTGGAAACAACATAAAACAATGCATCATTATCATAAAGGAATTAGGTAAAAAACTATCCCAAAATGGTTAAAAAAGTCCTAAAAGGAATCAGGTAAACCATTGTCCCAACAACACGTATCATGACACTAAATGATATCAAATTATTTGGGTCACTATCAGGGTGCACCCTTCATATTCATTTCAATCTCATGCTTTAGTGTGACACATATATCTTACCACATGGATTCATTCAACATAATCATTTTTGCATGATAAAACAATGTGGAATTCATAAATTTAAGTACCATTAAATAAGTAGATGTTCATAACGGTCAATATCCTTGATAGAGAAATGGGTATGGTATTCACTGCATGATTATTTTGTTTTGTAAAATCACAGTGCAATTTTGATAGCATATCATAATTATATAGAGATTAATAAATTGGGTTTATAAGAGAGAAAGGGGTATCTAATAATTTATACATTAAATACACAGTAATGGAATCATGTAAAAAAATATCCCATCATACTAAATGAAATATTGATGCATAATATAGAATAAATGTATGAATTGAAATAAGAATAGAGGAATACCTTATGGAATTTTAGCATGGTAACAGGAGTACACAGAAGGAATTAATGAAAGACAAATGGGTCTATAATCATAAAAATATAAGGAGGGTAATATGGGGGAGGTGAAAAATAACACCCAACCATTTTTATTTGAAAATAAAATTGTATAAAAACATAAATAAACTAGGAAAAAATGAGAAATGATGGAATCCTTTACTTGGATGTGTGATCCCAAAGTATAAAGAGAGGCTTGAAAGATGATTCTTGGGAGATTGGGTCACCATGGGATGATTTTAGAGAGGGGGGAAATAGTAGGGAAAACATCAAAGGAATTTTAGTGAAGAGAAATGAGATATTCGGTAGGTTTATATAGGAAACGAGAGGGGAATTCTATAATATTTCACAAACATAGGTTTTTGAACGTATATAATTAATTACTCAAAACCAAAAACCATCACATGGTTTTTGCCCTAAATTTTTTTCAAAGAGTAGTGGAAAACATTATTTTATAATTCAAATGGATAAACATATTGAAATATTATCCAAGATTATGTGGAGGTGAATCACATTATTAAAGAAATGAATTTTAAATGATAATATATATTGGACATTTTGGAGGATTCACTATATCTTTATAAAATTATTAGAAAAAATATAAAATCACATTATTCTAAATGGAAAACATATATTGGGTCAACAATACCCATTATTGTATTTACTAATTCTTTTTGGGGTCATTATAATGTCATAAAACATAGATTTTTTTATACTGTGTTTATGTCTTACCCAACAATTTTACTACCTTAGAAAATTATGAACATTTATCCTTTGGATTATTTTGTCATCCGAATTCCAAAAAAAAAACTAATCATTTTATCTAATTAATTTTCTAAATATGTGAATTTTCAATTGTAAAATCGAAACCAACATTTATTGGAAACTCACGAATTCTTACAAAAAGAAGATTTCAAACCTTAATAAAAATTACATAGGACTTTATAAAAATTATATACTCATTTATTATTCATAATAATAATTTGATAATATTATTTTATTAAAATATAAATTAATTAAAAAATTCATTAATTCCTTAATTCCTTAAAATAGATTCTTTAAAATACACTTTTTTTATCATATAAAAAATATAACTCTTATCAAACTGATTACCTAATCATTGGTAGATAAAGAACTGATATAATCATCATTTATAAGAATTTTTTTATAATATTATTAATAAAAAATATTAGTTTAATATTGTAATGTTTATATTATAGAAAATTTATAGTTTTACCTGAAAACTCAATTTATCAAATTTATCATTATTTTAAGAAATACTATTCTCATAAATGAATTGATTGAATAAGATTTTTATTTATAAAAAGGGATTACATAATAATTAAATAATGCCTTAGTAAAAACCCCTTATTACACCCACATAAGACCTAAGGGTAAGGTGTGCAATAATGACATACCATTAGTTCGGCTCAGATAACATCGTCCGGGTGGTAATATTTATTTACTTGAACTTATCCCATAGGAGATTCCATTTAAGTTTAACATGTTGATGTTTGGCTTAGTCTTGGTCAAGTGCGATGCCCAGTGATGCTACATCCTTCCCATGCACCAAAAAATGAGCTTCATATAGCTTGATTCTCCAGGATGAGACCATCTTCACCTTTTTTTGTAAAAGTATTTTCTTAATCCCTATATTATATTAGTTGTGTGATAACTCTTGAATGGATACATTATCAATAGTAATGATACATAATATTAATTTAAACCCAAAAAAATAATAAAATAAAAAAGGAGATCATGTGTTTTCTATATCCATAATACATTAAAATAAATGGAATTTCGTTCAAAAATGTTCAAGTCATTACAAAATATCAATTTATTAAATAATTTGGGGAAAAAATGTTTTGAATCAGTAATTTCTTTCTACAAAGTACCAAGTGGCTCATATATTGGTTAAATCTTTAATAAAGGATGATTTTTATATTTAGTGGATGATGACGGGAATTCATCCTAATTCCTCTCAAGAATATGGTATGTTGACTTAGTTCCCTTTGACATAATTTTTTTTGGATTAGTATTTTCAAAGGGGGATAAAATTAAATACATAATTACCTTTATCTTTAACCTATTAATCTATCATTAAAGGGGGATAAAGGGGAAAAATATATGTGGAGTGATCCAATTATATATATTTAAAATTTGGGGTATTGATCTCCAAATGGAGGAAGATATTTATTGGTAGTTATTAAAAGATGAATTGTTTGGGAAAACATGTGGTTTCTGAGACATTGTAAACTATATTAATAGTTTTATTAATATTTGTCTACGAATCTGTTTTTATACAAGTTTCAAAAAATGTTTTCTGGAAGAAAAATTTTAATGATACTTTAGAAGTGTTGACTATCAATGGATATTATAAATGATATTTCCAATGGAATAATAAAAATTACATTTTTTCAAAAAACTAAAGTATCAAAAGAATAAAAATTCATGAATGTATGAATTAAAATCAGTATTTTATGGGAAACATGGTATTATTAATCAATTTTTATTGTTTTCTACACCTATTTTTTAGTTGTACGGTTACAATTATTTAATTATTATTCAAGTATTAGTTTTTTAAATTTATATGTGATTTATTTTTCGGGATTCCTAAAATAATCCAAATGGGGGCATTATAGATTCCAAAATATATTTGGATGTTTTTGAGTATATGCAGAAATTATTATGACCAGAAAGTTCCTATTATAACATGTAAATTTCTAATTGAACATTTTTGGGATTAAATTGAAGTAGATATAATCTATTATATTGAATTTTATTGTAAATTCCTAAATTATATTCCACCTCATAGAAAAAGAATTCATATATTTTGAGTTCAGGCTAAATAGATGTTTGAAGGAGTTTGGAATAAACCTAAACTTATTTTTAAGTTATCTGTAATTTTGGAGTTTGAAGATAAATTTTTTACCTAGTCTCAAAAACATTGAAATAATAATACAATGTTAAAAAATATTAAAAAATTATTAATTAATTACTTAATAATATTAAATTATTAATTTATAATGGATAATACATACATTTGAAGAAACTTTGAAGACATTATAAGTGTGAATCCCTATCATGGAATAGTAAAATAGGACATCATAAGAGTCATCAATGACTTAATATGAGTCTTTAGTTACTTAATAAGAGTATCCTTTTGTAGTAAGAGTACATTATGGGTTTGTAATAATAAAGTAACCCCTCAAAAGATTCGTTCTAGAATTTTAAATAGTAACTTCATACTTAAGAAGGGAAAAATTCCACTTTGGGAAATAAAATGTTGAATTTAAAGAGTCACTTCCTAACTTCATAACGGTAACATACATGGTGAAAAAAAAATTTCCTTCAAGATAAAAAATTATAGAAATTATAGATTTAATATTTTTTTAATATTGAATTATATAAAATTACATCAATTTTATTTGATTATATTTTAAACATTGAAAAATTTTATTTTTGATTAATGAAAATGGAGAAAAAGTTTCACACTCTCAAAAGTGTAGTTATGTCAATGAAGAATAAGATTACACTATAATTTTAAATTCAAATTTAAGCAATATATATTTCTTTTACTGTGAGATTTTTTAGCTATTTCATACAATTGATATCAGTAAATGTGAAGAAATAAACAGAAGCATTCCCTTTAACAAAATTGAAAATAATTTATTTTTTAGAAAAAGAAGAATAATAATAGGCTTTTCATTTTATAATATGAGAATGGAACAATCTTGAGAATGTATAGAATAATTATGAAAAAAGAACTCTAAAAATCATTAGTAGTATAGTTCTATAGAAGAATTTCTTGTTATTGAGATAAAAAACTAGTATCATTATAATAGTTTTGGAAGCACTCATTAGACTTGTTATATGTGTATCATGAATATAAGGATATTAAATTCTCATTGTAACTCAAATTATCACACTACTGGGTCATATGGTCCTGATGAAATATGGATCATGTTAAAGATTATAATTTTTTTAAAGTGATCCCTGTAAAAAAATAACCTTTTTTCTCCACTTTTATATGTATAACACTAATGAAGATTGAGATTTAATAGATGGTGAAGGTATTTTTAAAATATGAAGAATAAAATTGAATTTAAACACTAATACACCCCAAGTTTTTATCACTAATATGGTGCATATTTTCTGATATAATTCTCAAAAGTGGTTTGCAATACAATAATATTTTTAATCATTTATATATATAAAATAAAAAATTTAACAATTTTCCACCTAACAAGAATCTGAAATATAAGAGTTGGTATGTGATTTTTTAAGACTATTTATAATATAGAGAATTTAACTTTAGGGTCAAAATATCCTTTAAAAATGTTTATCTTTAATAATTTTTGTAAGATTAAAAGTATATATTAGATAGAATTGATGAATAATATGATTTCATTATATTAATGGCTTAAAACATGAATAATAAATTTGATAAATACTTATGTAAGCATATCACTTGTGATTTTTACAATGTTTGATAAATTTATCAAGTTCACAACATTGGAGTATAAAAACCATTTTTTTAAACCATTTTCCTATCAAGAGAAACTTTTAATGGTGAAATTAAATTTGTATGAACTTCAATAATGTTATACAAATTATTTCCATTTTGTTTCACTATTTAATAAATGATCAAATTATATAATGTTATACTATGATGGGTTCTTCTATAGGCATTAATTTTTATGTGATTCAGGTAAGTTTAAAAAATCATATAAATTAGTACTTTTATAATTAATGGAATTGTTCTAGAAAATCATATTATTTTAATAGATATGGATTAATCTTAAAGAGTTATTTTTATGACCAAAAAATTTTAGACGACAATTTTATGTTAACATAGAAATGATATTTCTGGATATAATGTTATGTATAAATATAAATTTATTATAATGTTGGGAGGAAGACAATTAAAAAATTTCTATTCTATCACTCAGGTCATGTGTTTTTTTGAGTATTCTCATTACAACTATGGATTTAGAGTCTAATCTCAACATTTATGGACATGTATTGTATAGTTTTATTTGTCATATTCTACCAAAAAATGATCAAGAATAAATTTATGTTAGAAGATAGACTCATTAAAAAATTAATATTCAACTTGTACCATATAAATTAGATTTAAATTATTATATTATATTAGATATTTAATTTTAGAAAACAAATTATTTTATCTTAAGACATCATGCATGTAACATATAGGAAAACACATAGGCATAGCAATATCCATCATGGGATGAGGTTAGCCTACAATAAAAAAATAATTATAAAAAAACATTGGATACCTATGATCTTATCCATATCTATTATTAACTGAGGTTGACATAAAAAAGTTTACCTCTATATAATGGTTTATTTAATTGGATATAACCAATTTACCCCTTGAATATTATCTAATTATCCACCACAAGATATCCAAAAAAATTTATAAAGGCTGAAACAAATAAGTGAAAAATAATATTGTTTTATAGCTTCTAAAACATGGATGAAAATAAACCCAAATAACCTCAATGTAAGGTAAATCCTTTTAAGTTCACACATAAAAGTGTTATTGGGTGATAATGATCTAAAGAAATAAATATAATAGTAGTATTTCATTTTTATTCAAAGAGAAATAATGAAAGGAAACAAGAACCCTCAAGGGGGACGGAAATGGTGCAGACCGAGCACATCCCCCAACAAAAAGGAGGCGCATTCTGAAGGGAGAGAGAGGGGAGAGTTATAGAGAATGAGAGGGTCGTCTTGTCTACCCAAGCGGGCAAGGGAATCCGCTGCGAAATTAGCCTCCCTCCAATGGTGAGACAAAGGATCCCCAAGTGAGGTTTCCATTCTGCACTTTCTGATAATGTACGTGAGTTCCCACGGAACCCCACACCACCCATTAATTATCTTCACGAGTATATCCGAGTCCTTTTCTATTTCAGACACGACCAGCTGCTGTCTTCTGCACACCAATAGGCCCGAAACCAAAGCCAGAACTTCCGCACACAGGGTATTTCCAGGCCCATAAAATGCACTGAAGGCGATGAGAAACGATCCAGAGGAATCTTGTAGGACGCCTCCCCCCTCATTATCCCTCCCATGCATGAACCATCAACATTAAGCTTGAGTCCCTCAATCGGTGGATGCCATTTTACCCACTAACCAGCCCCCTTTTTCTGAAAACAGGGGCGATTAAGGAGGTTGTTAATCGCAGTAGACGTCACTCCACCTTATCATCATAGTTATCTCTCCTTGTAAGATAATATTTTGTTTTTTTATTCTCTCAAAACTACTTTGGGAACACATTACATAGAATATTATGTTTCTAAATTTACACATATGACAGTCCCTTTGCACTTTTTATATTACATCCATTAATGAAATCAAGGGTAATTTCCAATCAAACATTCTATTTTTTACCATATGATTATTTAGTATTTTAAATTCTAGACTTATGTATTTCATTACTACTTCTCCATTATTTCTATATAAGAAATCATAAATTACAACTCTATAGATTATATCTATAGTTAATCGACTTCCACTTCTACAAAATGGTTTTCATTCACAAAGTTACAACCCAACAATATCCATGTTCAGAATAATTTTCTACAATTAACTATAGATTTCCTTATTAAATCCATGAAAACTTCCCTTAAATCTGAAAACTCCATTTGAAACTTCCTCATTCCCCCACAATGATTTTTTTTTCATCACAGCCCATAGAAGGTTCAATAGCCCCACGACACATCTTAAATTTTAATTTTTTTAAGAAAAAATTAAAATATTTTGAGTCTCTTATATCTTTCATATATCTATAATTACATCCTAAAATAACTTCACGATGAAGTGATACATCAACATAATTTAATTTTTCTTTGAATTTAGTTTCATATTTTTTTAAAAAGTGAATCACACTTTGTGATTCACAAAATAGCATCCCATCAACATTCCACCTTCCAAGATCATTCTACAGGATCTTCAACCAGATCAACTACTTACCATTTTCCATTTATCTAAAAAATTACTCTTTTTTTAGATAAGTAAACTATGGTTTGATTCTTTTATGTACATTTCACAACCGTCCCTAATAAACAAAACATGTATTTGGTGGTTCCCTTCAATGTATATGTCACTTCTCTAAAGTCATAGTTAGAAACATCTTTCAACTAATCATCTATTCCAAATAAAATATACAATATTTTAAAACCCTTTTATTACTTAAAAACCCAATTAGGAACATCCCAATTCTTCCTTCCAGGATTATATATATACCTGCTAACAACTCCCACTACAAGCATGATGTACAGTGGTATAAAAACCCTAGAATATAACAGGAACCTAACTAATATTGTAGAAGGAATAATTTACAAGTAAAATAACTCAGCATCTGCTAATTGTTACTTATCTTTATTCCACTTTCATTATAAATCCAATATAGTTGTAACTGGATTATACTTAATTATACTAATGAAATTCCACGACCATTCAGATATAGTCATATTATCTTAGGTACAATGCACTAGAATAAAAATATCATATGACACATATACCCAATCTTCATTTAGTTGTTTAAAGGTCCCTCATCTCAAATATTTAAGATAATTTAAACTTCGAATGATCAAAACATTCCTTTCTTGATCCAACAATAAGTATGTAATCAATAATGAGAAGTAATATAAGGAATATCTCGTCATCAAACACCATTTAGTTAGAGCAATGGTTAACATCACCCTTGATGAACTTTCTTTCCATTATGAAGTCGTTAGATCTATGATTCAACATCCTTACCATCAAATTCAATCAACAAAGACTATTCTTTAGATTACATGCAAGGGATTGTTTTTTATGATCCAAAAAAACTATTTAGATTCCCTATGATGATCTCATCATCTGGGTCCTCATAGTGGAATTTTATCTTCACATACAACTATTATAGATGAAAAACTTACAACAAAACAATGCTAAGTACTATGTAAATATTTTTATTTGAAAATATTTGTGAATAGATCACTACAAAATATTCACTTTCGATTTATTGAAACTATTTCATGACTAGTTACACCTTATACCATCATATATGATTGAATATTTCCCAAAACCAATACACCAATTTGTGATAAATGATACTCTATGCAACATGCCTTTTTATTGGATCCCATGATATAGATATATTTAGTGAATAAATTTCATCCCAAATTTTTAGATACCCCATAATCAAGACATTTAGATTTCAAGAATCCTCATAGACCCCTAAATCTCAATAATATGTTGGAATATTGTAGTAGGATGTGATCTTATGACCAATATTATACCACCCAAATTATTCCTTATATTAATCAATACAATATGAAAATCATGCAACTTTTTTATAAACAGGAAATAGTGGCAATAAATTCTAAAGAATGAAACTTTAAATGTAAAAATTTTTCATAAAGAAATTTCAATGACTGAATAAATTTAATTAAAAAATTTATGATACTGAATTGTCAAGAAAAAAACACTATAGTACAATTATAAATATGAAATAGTTAATGAAAACAAATACTGGGAACATCCCAAGACACTAGTTAGTTTATGGCTCCATATACCTCGTATCTCGGTGTAAAGTAACCATTAAAAAATCCATTCATGTGCATGATCCAATAGTAGTGAAAATAACCATAATCTAGTGGTCCCCAATCATCATCAATATATTATTTTTTGTGTTTTAAATTTCTAACTTTATATGTTAAATAGGGACAAAACCAAACTGGATCACTGGCGTACTAGTACACGTCTGCCCATCTACTTGGGTTTCCCCCTTTTGTGCTCAAACGATTTCGAATTGTTACCAAAATCTATTTTAAAACAAAAATACTATTTCTATTCATAAACACTCAAAGAAGTATCTACACATTCTTTTCACCATTTATATAACTCAATAATTCTTTTAGAATTTCTATAATACAATTTCAAGAAATATAACCAAGCTTTGCACATAAAAAACATATAAAACCACTATTTGAAAATAAATACACACCAATTATACCACAAAAATAAAATTTTAATTAGAAAAATATTTTAATAAAACCCTTCACTAAAATATAAATTATCCCCAAGTGGTACAACACTAAACACACATGTAAAACACCCATTTTCAAACAAAAATGGAATTTAAAAATCAATTGTTTATCAAATCCCATGAACAATAATTTTTGCATTAAGAACAATTAAGGATGAGTTTTATAAAAATATAAATCAAGAAAATCAAAATAATATATTATTTAATACACAAATAAATACCTACCATGTGTGTCAAATGCACTAAATTTGTTTGGGGAACTTCAAATGCACCATCGCCGCACCATCGCTTCCCCGCAATGGAGTGAACACCAAACAAAAACCAAAAGATTGGACCAAAAAACTAAACATAATACCCTAGGTACAAATACCTAACTTTTAGACATTTGGGGATTCAAGATAAGGGTATGAAACCCTAAGGAAATGGGAGGAGGAAGGAAGGAAACCCACTTACATGAGAGATCTTGAGGGAATTGCCCCAAATCCAACATAATTTGAATCTCCAAGAAACCAAAACCGATAGAGAGGCTAGAATGAGACTGAGGAGGTCATTTGGGTACCAAAAGGGGGGAGGGTGAAATTTAATTATTTATGGATGAAACAAGTTACCTTCTCAAATCTGGACGACTTGAGAAACACTAGGAAATTTCTCCCTAATCAGCAATGCAAATGAGCTCTAAAAAGTAAAAATCGATAATGGATGTGAGCCTAGTTTTTTTGGATGCGAGTGGGAGGTGGAATAACTGAAAAAAAAATTAAAAAATAAAATAATTTGTTTTTATGCAGAAAATGGGCTCACAGGTTGGCCCAATGCTTAACTAAATAACCCAAATCCAAATAGATAATGAGTTATTAAGGGGTCCAAATGGACTGTGTAGTATGAATTGGTTAGGGTAGTCCATGTTGGAAGTGGAATTGGTGATAAAATGTTTAAAAATTTAGGATTTATAAAAGAAAAAAATATTTTTAAAACTAGAAATGGGCTTATAGTTTGGCCCAAATCTTGAAAACTCACCATTTCCTTAAACAATTCTTGGGAAACCCCACAAAAAATAAACAATGGAAATTACATGAATAATACCTTTCAAATAGGCCATTTATGTGACTATATATATCACACCTCTATCTATAATGTAAAATTATTTATATTTTGAAAGTAATGATTATAATTATTAGCTATATGTTATGGGTTAGGTAATTCTACTCATTAACATTTAGCTGATCAGATGAATAATTTATTGCCCCGTATTTATTTATAAGAAATTTTTCTAGTCCCTTCCATTATGCTTCAATGAAAAAAAAAATTATTCTCCATTAAAGGGTAATATAACAACATGTTCACTAGACAACCTTTCCTTCATATCTTTGATATTTTTGTTAAATTTATCATTCCAATGTTACTTTATAACCTTTTGTTTTAACATGGTGAGTGTATTAGAATTATATTGGAAATTATTCCCAAAGACTCAATTATTTAAATCTAATCTAATAAAATTATGGATGTTACTCATAGTGGTCTTTCTAGGATATCATTCAAAGACTTCCATCTTAGAAGATTCTTCTAATACAACCTATCATATGATCATCTGTCCAAATAATGTGGCTTTTTAAAACTATAACTCAAACTTGATAAATTTGGATATATTTTATCATTCCATAGTTTGTTAAACATAGTTATAAAGTTATCTTAATTATCTTATTTAATCTTGGAATATATATGTGTATCATCAATAAATATTTCCATATATTGAAAAAGTTATTCTCTAGTGATTATATTCATAAAATATATAAATATAGTTTGGGAATGAGTAATCCCAAATATAACCACAATAAATTCATATTTTATGGACCACATATAGAAGGATTTAATATGTATATATTCATATTTAACGATTAATATATAAAATCTTGAATAAATTTCAATGTATGACAAGTATTGAGACTGAATAACTAATAATTAAAAAAAATAAACCCAAATAAAAGAAAAACAAGGATACTAATTATTGATTGGGATCTAGTTATGTTATCAATAATCAATATAAATACATGTCGATAGATATTTAGTTTTAATAAAATAACATGTTCACCACTTTATGATGCACTAGAATGAATGAATCTCTTCTCAATATTCTCCTATATTTTCTTCTTCAATACTTATAACTTAATAGAGGTAATTATATATGGAGTTTTTTAAATATGTTTATAACCACGTATGGATTCTTTTGAAAAAATAAAATTATTATTCATTGGAAGAGTGGGAAATTTTTAATAAAATCTTTTCAATAATCCCACATAATATGAATTTATATAATATTGAGTTCCCCTATTAAAATAAAAAAATACACATAATGAATTGGAATCAACACACATTAAATGGAAGCAATTTACATTAGAAAACTACATTTATTCATACATTAATAAATGATCACTTATTTCTTCTAAAAATGAAAATTAGCATCACATTTTTGGAATATGATATGTAATCAAAATAGATATTCCCATTTCATTCCCAAAATTATATCAAAATTATTTAAGCTGATAATAACAAGATTTTAAAGACACCAATACCAATAATATTAAGCCATAGGGGAATGAAAAAAAATTATATATGATTATCATACCATTATGAGTTTTAAATTTAAATTTAATATCTAACAGTTAAAGTGTTAATGTGATACCCTTAGTAAATTTTTAAAATATAAAATATTTGGTAGAACCAGAATCAAAAAAGTCCATAACAGTTACAGTGGTTGTAATTGTACCTTTCACAACTTTGTTTCTCATAACACACTTTGGTAATAGTGATAACAAAATATTTAACTTTTTTTCTAGGAATGATAAGATTATGACATAGATCATCACCATTAACACTTAGATTCAAGCACTAGTTATAATAATTCTTACACTCTTTGAATCTAAAACATTGTATTACACATTTTTCATCCTGTGAATCTTTATATAAATTCAAATAATCATTGAACATAATCTCATCACTTTAGAAGTAAATTATTCTATGGTATTCTTTTCTTGGATCAAATAATTTTACATTACCCATAATAAAATATACTACATGTTTCTTACCACACTTTTGGCATAAAGGAATACCCATCATCATCTCTCCATGGTTTTTATTATTTGAATTGCATAATTATTTTATTAATAGAACCACATGTTTTATGAGTGTAAAAAAATTCTATTTCTATGATGATAGAACATTTAATGATTAATCCATAACATCTAAATTCTCTTTTGGTTAATTCCCTTTGAAGACTAGGTTTTAATCCACTGAATAATTGGTCAATCTGTTATTTTGGTTGGATATTATTATCCAAAGTGTACCCAAAATTCTTGTAAAATTTATCTCAAGGATATTAATGGATTCATCCATTTCTCATCAATTAGTAGTTTAGTGTTCCCACTAAAACAAGGTGGGTTTTACCTTATGAAGGACTCAATAGTATGTTGTTCACTCCTTTTCTCATTTTGAAGATTATCTTTACCCATGAAATTAGAAATTTATGTAATCATAATGATAATATTTCACATTAAATATCCCAAAAAATTTAGTTTATCTGGTATAAAATCATTACATTGTTTATCAAATTCATCTTCAAAATGATTCCACTTGGTTCCAACCATTAACTAAAATAAAAAAAACATTTTGGGAGATATATTAATCATAGTATTGAATTATATAATCATAAAAATACATTCAAAGGGTGTATAAATCATGACACCCTATTTTAAACCTATGAAACTTTATAATTAACCTAGTTCCTCGTTGTTTATTATCTTTTAAAATCATCTATAATGGTTTATAAAGAAAATTTGATTCAACCCATAAAAATCTCTTGGGAGTGTTTATCCAGTTGTGTGACCTTAGACCCACTCATCATGCACTAGTGATGATTGATTTAATACACAATTCAACTACTTCTTATATAATAAACATCAGTACAATATCTATATATGTAACACCCCCAAATGATAAAGGGTTAAATGGCTAAATGGTATGACTCATGTCAACAAGGTGCACCTTTCTTTTCGGGAGCCTACCCGATTAGAACTCCCCTGTTAAGAATGCTTGGCCTGGAGTAGTGATCAGGATCGGTGACCTCCTGGGATGTTTCTTAGGATTTGTGTGAGTGAGGTCAAAGAAAACTGGAAAGAACACGTGTTGGCATATAGGGATAATCATTAGTCAGATGACCCGTTCAGGCATGTGGGTGGACCCTAGGGTGGGCCCCACGTGTCTGTCGGGCAACTGGTGGTACCTAGTGGGCCAGGACCTGACGGCCATGTTAAGGCGGGGGTGGTTGTGCGTCATTGGGACCTTGTTGTCACATTTGGTATCCGAGGAGGAACCCTGCCTTAAGTGCGGTGCACTGCCTAGGTTGAGATGTAGGGCCCAAAACGAGGACGTTGTTCTCTAAAGGGGGGGTGATTGTAACACCCCCCAAATGATAAAGGGTTAAATGGCTAAATGATATGACCCATGTCAACAAGATTCACCTTCCTTTTCGGGAGCCTACCTGATTAGAACTCCACAGTTAAGCGTGTTTGGCCTGGAGTAGTGATTAGGATGGGTGACCTCCTTGGAAGATTCACAGGATGTGTGTGAGTGAGTTCAAAGCACACTGGAAAGGGAAAGTGTTGAGGTGAGGTGGTTGTGCTGTCACTGGGACCTGGTTGTCACATTTGGTGTCAGAGGAGGAACCCAGCCTTAAGTTCGGTGCACTGCCTGGGTTGAGATTTAGGGCCCACAATGAGGACGTTGTTCACTAAAGGGGGCTGATTGTAACACCCCCAAATGATAAAGGGTTAAATGGATAAATGATATGAATCATGTCAAAAAGATGCACCTTCCTTTTCGGGAGCCTACCTAATTAGAACTCCACAGTTAAGCGTCTTTGTCCTGGAATAGTGATCAGGATGGGTGACCTCCTGGGAAGTTTCACAGGATGTGTGTGAGTGAGGTCAAAGCACACTGGAAAGGGAAAGTGTTGAGGCGGGGTGGTTGTGCTGTCACTGGGACCTGGTTGTCACATTTGGTATTAGAGGAGGAACCCGGCCTTAAGTGTGGTGCACTGCCTGGGTTGAGATTTAGGGCCCACAACGATGACGTTGTGCACTAAAGGGGGGTGATTATAACACCCCCAAATGATAAAGGGTTAAATTGCTAAATGATATGACTCATGTCAACAAGTTGAACCTTCCTTTTCAGGAGCCTACCTGATTAGAACTCCACGGTTAAGCATGCTTGGCCTAGAGTAGTGATCAGGATGGGTGACCTCCTGGGATGTTTCTCAGGATGTGTGTGAGTGAGGTCAAAGCACACTGGAAAGAGCAAGTGTTGGCATGTGGGGACAATCATTAGTCAGATGACCCGTTCAGGCATTTGGGTGGACCCTAGGGTGGGCCCCCCGTGTCTGTGAGGCAACTGGTGGTACCTAGTGGGCCAGGACTCGATTGCCATGTTAAGGCAGGGTGGTTGGGCTGTCATTGAGACCTGGTTGTCACATTTTGTATCAGAGGAGGAACCCAGCCTTAAGTGCGGTGCACTGCCTGGGTTGAGATGTAGGGCCCACAACGAGGACGTTGTGCTCTAAATGGGGGGGTGATTGTAACACCCCCAAATGATAAAGGGTTAAATGGTTAATGATATGACTCATGTCAACAAGGTGATCCTTCCTTTTTAGGAGGCTACCTGATTAGAACAACACAGTTAAACGTGCTTAGCTTGCAGTAGTGATCAGGATGAGTGACCTCCTGGGAAGTTTCTCAGGATGTGTGTGAGTGAAGTAAAAGAACACTGGAAAGAGTAAGGGTTGTCATGTGGGGACAATCATTAGTCAGATGACCCGTTCAAGCATGTGGGTGGACCCTAGGGTGGGCCCCCCGTGTCTGTGGGGAAACTGGTGGTAACTAGTGGGGCAGGACCCGAAGGCCATGTTAAGGCGGGGTGGTTGTGCTATCACTGGGACCTGGTTGTCACATTTGGTTTCAGAGGAGGAACCCATCCTTAAGTGTGGTGCACTCCCTGGGTTGAGATGTAGGACCCACAATGAGGACGTTGTGCTCTAAAGGGGGGTGATTATAACACCCCCAAATGATAAAGGGATAAATGGATAAATGATATGACTCATGTCAACAAGGTGCACCTTCCTTTTCGAGAGCCTACCAGATTAGAACTTCACAGTTAAGCATGCTTGGACTGGAGTAGTGATCAAGATGGGTGACCTCCTGGGAAGTTTCTCAGGATGTGTGTGTGTGAGGTCAAAGCACACTGGAAAGAGAAAGTGTTGAGGCGGGGTGGTTGTGCTATCATTGGGACCTGGTTGTCACATTTGGTATCAGAGGAGGAACCCAGACTTATGTGCGGTGCACTGCCTGGGATGAGATGTAGGGCCCACAACGAGGATGTTGTGCTATAAAGGGGTGTGATTGTAACACCCCAAATGATAAAGGGGTAGATGGCTAAATGATATGACTCATGTCAACAAGGTGAACCTTCCTTTTCAGGAGAATACCTGATTAGAACTCCACAGTTAAGCGTGTTTGTCCTGGAGTAGTGATCAAGATGGGTGACCTCCTGGGAAGTTTCTCAGGATGTGTGTGAATGAGGTCAAAGCACACTGGAAAGAGAAAGTGTTGGCATGTGGGGACAATCATTAGTTAGATGACTCGTTCAGGCATTTGGGTGGACCCTAGGGTGGGCTCCACGTGTCTGCGGGGAAACTAGTGGTACCTAGTGGGACAGGACCCGACGACCATGTTATGGCGGGGTGGTTGTGCTGTCACTGGGACCTGGTTGTCACGTTTGGTATTAGAGGAGGAACACAGCCTTAAGTGCGGTGCACTACCTGGGTCGAGATGTAGGGCCCACAACGAGGACGTTGTGCTCTAAAGGGGGGTGATTGTAACACCCCCAAATGATAAAGGGTTAAATGGATAAATGATATGACTCATGTCAACAAGGTGAACCTTCCTTTTCGAGAGCATACCTGATTAGAACTCCACAGTTAAGTGTGTTTGGCCTGCAGTAGTGATCAAGATGGGTGACCTCCTAGGAAGTTTCTCAGGATTTGTGTGAGTGAGGTCAAAGCACACTGGAAAGAGCAAGTGTTGGCATGTAGGGAAAATAATTAGTTAGATGGCCCATTCAGGCATTTGGGTGGACCCTAGGGTGGGCTCCACGTGTCTGCGGGGCAACTGGTGGCACCTAGTGGGCCAGGACCCAACGGCCATGTTAAGGCGGGGTGGTTGTGCTGTCACTGGGACATGGTTGTCACATTTGGTATCAGAGGAGGAAACCAGCCTTATGTGCGATGCACTGCCTGGGTTGAGATGTAGGGCCCACAATGAGGATGTTTTTCTCCTAAGGGGGTGTGATTGGAACACCCCCAAATGATAAAGGGTTAAATGGATAAAAGATATGACTCATGTCAACAAGGTGCACCTTCCTTTTCGGGAGCCTACCTGATTAGAACTCCACAGTTAAGCGTGATTGGCCTGAAGTAGTGATCAGGATGGGTGACCACCTGGGAAGTTTCTCAGGATGTGTGTGAGTGAGGTCAAAGCACACTAGAAAGAGCAAGTGTTGAGGCGGGGTTGTTGTGCTGTCATTGGGACCTTGTTGTCACATTTGGTATCAGAGGAGGATCCCAGCCTTAAGTGCGGTGCGATGCCTGGGATGAGATTTAGGGCCCACAATGAGGACGTTGTGCTCTAAAGGGGGGTGAATTTAACACCCCCAAATGATAAAGGGTTAAATGGATAAATGATATGACTCATTTCAACAAGGTGCAGCTTCCTTTTCGGGAGCCTACCTGATTAGAACTCCACAGTTAAGCGTTCTTGGCCTGGAGTAGTGATCAGGGTGGGTGACCTCCTCAGATGTTTCTCAGGATGTGTGTGAGTGAAGTCAAAGAACACTGGAAAGAGCAAGTGTTGTCCTGTGGGGACAATCATTAGTCAGATGACCCGTTCAGGCATTTGGGTGGACCCTAGGGTGGTCCCCACGTGTCTGCGGGGCAACTGGTGGTACCTAGTGGGCCAGGACCCGATGAACATGTTAAGGCGGGGTGGTTGTGGTGTCACCGGGACCCGGTTGTCGCAGTAACCACTTAAAAAAATCTATTTAGGGATGTACATTACAGAAAAATCAAGCTTTTTCCACTAAAAAATTATGATTTTCTCATATATGTATTCTTTTACTAAGGTTTATCAGAAAATTTTTCTCATCCTAGTTTTCAAAAATAAATAAACCAAGTAGTGATACCAATTGATGTGACCCAAGAATAACATAAATAAATACATCATAATTTTAGATGAATATCCAATATAATAATAACAATAAATTCCCTTGAACAATAAAGGATTACATTTTTTCAAGACTAGATACATAATCACATTATTTAATAAAATATTTACAACATTTACAAAAAAATTATTCCTGCATTATATATATCTTAGACATACTAAACATAAATTATTTTTGTATAAACTGGGGAAATTAATCATGAAAATAGTGAGCTCATATACTTAGTAAAGGTGAATAAGGGAAATATAAGTTGATAATGATGAGTTGTCATAAGATAAGAATAAGTGTATGAGATCATTTTCTTTACAATAAAAATAATCCCTATAAATTCATTTATCATATCTATGAGTCATAAAATAGAAATTTGGTAGTTCATAAGAAATTATTTATAATGATATCTTAAGTAATGTTAATGTAACAATAGAATAATAACATGTCATAAGATAGTGGCATGAAATTTTCTATAATCATATAAATTATATCTCAAGGCTACCCACCAATATTTTAATCCCAGAATATGATTGGGAAAACAACCCGCAAACCATCCTTAGGCTTTGGATAACCACCCAATAACATTCATTGGAACTGGTCTAACTACCTATGTACCATTTTGATCTCAAAAACATTATTCTTTATCCAATATATTAGTATGATATAACAAATATTCCAATCACCTAATTATAAAAAATTCATATATAATTCTTGTGAATATAACAACATTTACCATTTCATCGTTATATGGTCCATCAAAGAGAAATGGGTTTCATCGTGATTTAAAAATTATAATCAATAAATATCTATTTAAATAAAAACTACTTTATCAAAGGATCATATGCCAATTAAAGCATAAGAAACATAAAAATATGGTTTTATAGATATAAATAACATTAATATATCACTAGAACATTTCTTGAGAAAAACACCCTTTTAATTTGGAAATCTGATATTTAAAATCTAAAATTTATGGAATATTAAGGAACAATTCAATGAAAAAACATGACACTTATAGAGTTGGATTCAATGACTAAATTAGTCATAATGGAGGGAAATTTTTTTCATGTAACAAATGTTAAAAAATAGATTTCATTTATTTTTTTGGTGAAAAGGTAAAAAGTACCTCCTTTGAAAAATTACAAGAATATTTAGTCTAAGACTTTATATAAAAATTTAAGTATTATTAAAAATCATATTAAATGATATTAGGATAATATTAAAAAAAATTATTGGAAACATTTTTGAGTACATGGACATTGAATAAGAAGTTCCCTATCCAAAAATAATAGATTGGGTCTATTTTTTATAATAAAATTCATTTGGTATTTTTGAGTACCAAAGAAAAAATAATGAAGGGAAAATGAACACTGTAAATATAAATATTAGAGAATAAATTAAATGAGATTTTTGAGGGATGTATTAAATTATTTCATCATTGTATATTTAATCATAAAAAACCTTGGTAAATAGTGAGATTTAAATAAGAACCCCATACCTCACATTTTACATGATTCATAATTTCTTTAACCACCTATATAATAAATATAAATTTATTATTATTCTATAAAAGGACCATATTAATATATATAATATTATTAATTTGTATCTTATAACATCATATAACTTGTTCATTAACAATTATTTATTAGAATCATTATTCTAGGTGATTACTATTTCCTTTTCCATGCACACTTCAGTTTGGAAGTTCATGTTCTTTGCACTCTCATATTGGTTTCATCATCTAGAAAATAATCATAATTTAATAATAATATTACTTATTCATGATATACATTTTTATAACAATTCATACAATTTGGTGATTAAAAATAAATTACATTACTCTGTGGAGATAGTAGTCTATACCTACAGATAAGTGATGCTTCCAGTTTTTGATTGATGGAATGAAAGCAAGGTAGATCATAATTCACCTTTAAATAATAATAATTAAATCATAAATACAGTATATTTTCATTAAATAAATCATTATAACCATCCATTTCAGTAGATTATTGAGAATAAATCACATCCCTTTGTGGAGGTGGTCGACCTCACGTACACGTATGTGATACTTTCCCATTTGATGGAAATGAGGTGGAGAATGGTGGTAAAATAATAATAATAAAATAAAATTATATTAGTTAGGTTTAATTAATTATTTTGTTATTGATAAATCATATTTTTAATAAGTATCATAATCAATAAACTTTTGAAGAGTCAGTACAGATGATTACCTCTTCTTTGATAGAACTCTATTGGCTTTCACATTAACCCTTCTTAAGATAGTATTAGTGTAAAAAATTAACATTAATAATGAAGGGATGCAATATATTATTTTTTTATTGGTACTTTCTGATCTTGAGTGCTTAAATGTTTTAAATAAGGGAGGATAAGAGGTTATATTTTACAATTGAGTGGAGGAACAAACATAGAATTAATTAAATAATTAAATAATATATAGTTATTTTTAATGAAATAGAAAACAAATGGCCAGTAATTTTTGGTAAAATATTATAATTTTTTAATTCATTCAAATAAAAAGATTTAGGCAGGTTTATGTGTCATCTTTACCCTTATCACATAGTTTAACCACTATATAAACTTGTTTTAACCCTAACCATGGTAAAAAAATAAATGTTTTTAATAAAATTTATGAAAAAAAATGATTGACAGAAAATTAAGAAATTTATAAATTATAAATTAAAATATGGAAACCATTTTATCAAATTCAATTTATATAATTTGAAAGAATTAATTTTAAAATATGAAAAAAAATTATATCCGTTTTTTGAAAAATGAATTTTTAGCATAAAACTTAATTTACATTCATTACATGCCCTATAAAACCAATTTTCTGGATTTAAAAATATTTTATAGAATATATATTATACAAATTTTTTAAGAATAATTATTTTCTAATGAGTTAATTAATTTAATTAGTTATTGTGCACATAAAAATAGTATTCGGGAAAAATAACTATTTTTACCATCAATTAGATTTATCATCTTTCCAAACCATTAGAAAACTCATGTATGAATTATTATTCAAATATTTTCCATTAATTTTTTTAAAATTAATTTTTAAGAGATTTAAATATATTTTTTAAATCAAAATAACCAACATATAGAAAAATAAATTACTTCATATTAAAAAATCATTATGAAATATTTTAATTAAAAAAATAATGATTATTTATTTTGAGTTAATTAACACATTTTAATTAAGGAAAAATTTATAATAATTATTTCTTAGTTTATTTAATTATATTCATATCCATTAATCTAATGGATAGGTTATAAAGGTTATAATATATAGTTGTTAATTTACACTCAAGGTTTCTTATGGCGTTATTTTTCAAATACATAAAATTTATTTGAAATAAATACTTTTAAAACTCAAGTTGTTACATAATTTTCTTAGTTAACCTACCAAAACACGCATATTGAATAACCTCCACAAAAATAATGCCTTATTAATTGATTAAAATTTCTCATACATGTTAGTGAGGGTCTACGTAGAGACCCCAAACTTGAGGTACATGGACATTACATTACTTTTGCGGAATACTAATACATAACAAAAACCACTCAAGGACCGTAATAGTTTAGTGTCTTTGGAAACTCGGAACATAATCTTCTAATCATGGTGAAAGTTCTTCAACATCTCCCATAAAGATCTTCCACTTTTTTTTCTTAAATAAAACCATTCTTTATATCCTGGGGAAAAGAAATCATATAAATGGTGAGACCAAATGCTCATTAAGGGTAATCATGGAAAAAATAAAACAAACCATATACATTTGAACTTAAAAACATGAACATAATGTTTAAAATTCAAAATCTTGAGCAATAAAATCAAACATGGAAGTATGTAAGGAATAGATCATAATGGAACATCAATCATGATACAATAGCATGGGAATAAAACATGTAATTGTGGAAAACCATTAAGCACATGATATGATTTTCATAGTAGCCAAGGAATTGCTGCCAAGACCATCTTAGTGGACAAATTCCATTACTAAATTGAGTCTACTCCTCGTTCCAGTCCTATATCACTGAACCGAATTAACTTACCATTCCAGCCATGTCTATCTCATTAGATATAAATATTTACCCAGTGCATTGGAGGGATATATAGGTCCCAACCATCTCATAATGAAATCATTCTTACTTTTTCCACAAAATAAACATAAATCATTCATAATAACCCAAAGAATAAAATGGGTTTCATAAACATCATCTCACCATAACATAATCCATATAAAACAAATGGATATCATTTCATTATAAGAAAAGTGAAACCGTTTAAATCATAGAGACGATATACATGAAACATACACATATGAAATAATGTCATCTTAGATGGAAAATGGTTTTGATAAAACACTTAAAATAAATTCTTGAGGGAAATATCCTTTCTTCTTCGATATAATTTTCTTTTCACAAAATGCCATGAAATTTTAAAAGAAAAGGATTTTGTTGAAAATAGTAATGAAATCTTGTAGAGTAAGCTTCATGAAAATAAGGAATTATGAAACCGTAAATATTCTTTCATTCCATATAAGTTAAAAAAACATTCTCCACGTACTTTTAACAGAAAAGTCAAAAAGTACCATGTATGGTAGACAAAAGAAAGATTTCTTCCATAACACAAAGTAAAAGTCAAAGAGAGGTAAACATGACTTTAAACATACATGGAATATTATTAAACACATTATGAAAAAGATTTTTATGTACATGGATGAAAAATATAACCATAGTAAATACTTACGTATAAGCAATCTTGGATAAAAATGAGATTGCAAAATTATCACTTACCTTATGTCTGATATGCTTCGTATGTATCTGAACCTCCAGTATAATTATTTAAATAATTTCATTGAATTATTATAGAATCATATTCATTGTTATGATATCATATATAGTTCACTTATGACTTTATATTACCTGTTCTTTTTTAAATTCCATGTTAAAGCAACCTTTTTGGTAAAATTGTTTCATTTATCGTACGTGTTTCGATTTGTTGTTCTTGATATTATTACTCATATCCTAATTTATTTAATTCTATAATGTAAAACATGATTTATATATAATATATCTACAGTATAAAAACATTTATGATAGATCGAGAAATGGAGTGAAATACACCATTCATGGAGACCGTAGGTCGTACGTACGCATGAACGTTGTTTTCGTTTCCATATTGAATTGAATGGAATTAAGTAAATGAAAAATATATGTACATAAATCCAGTATAATTATTATGTAATATATATAATTATTATTTATTATATATATACTTTATAATCATACTTGAATGGTTAATAATGGAAAATGAATCTTATTGTGTTCGGGGAGACGATATTACATACGTACGCACGAGCGATTATATCATTCTGATAATTATTGAATAGAATTGGAGTGAATGAAATAATATCTCAGAATCATTGTGTTGTTATAATATCCATATATAATTATTCTTTACACCATTATACCCATCAAAGTATAGTTTTGTTGGAAAAACAGATTACACCACGGCGTGGAGACGGTATTCCGTACGTACGCACACACGGTGATTTCGTTTTCCGTGGGATGGATAGAAGGTGAAATGGGGATTTTTAATATTTATAATAACATATCAGTATATTATTGATACATATTTTATTACTATATAATTAAACAACTAATGAAGAAGAAGTTGAAGAAGAAAGAAACTTGAAAGAATCGGTAGAAGAGATTACCTTATCTTCGACGCACCTCTTTTAAGCTTCTTCTTAAGGCACTAGAGTTGGTATTTTGATAATACCAGAACCTCTATAATATAACTAGAGAGGTTGAGAAGAGAAATTGGAAGTGTTTGGACGAGATTTAGGCTCAAAATTGAGTGAAGAGGAGAGGGAAGGAGGTTCCCTTAAATAGAAGAGGAGAGTTTCACTTTTGAAACCTTAAAAATATTAATTAATAATAAACTAAAACCCCACATAAAACCCTCCAAAAATGACTCCACTAAAATATTAGATGATATAAGGTTGTAATATCATAAACCAATATAATTTTGACTTGTTTTAAGTTTATTTTAAACCTTATCAACTTGATTTATCATTATTTAATCTATTTAACTTTATTTCTGGTAATAAAATTATAAATTATAAATTGCTATAAATACATACTTAAATGTTGTGAATTTTCCATAATTGGATAAATTATAACAATTTAGACCATATAATTTTCAATTTGTAGTTTTTAAATATTTTTTTTATTTTTAAATAATTTAATAATATGTTATTTTTATAAAATATCAATAGTGTCAATTCTGACACTATTCATTATTTGAATTTAAATAAAAACCACACAAAAGATATGTTCGAACCAAAATATATAATAGATTACTAAAATTTCATATTCATCAAAAAAAATTCATGGGGAACATTAATTTGTTCATGTATTATATATTTTAATATTTTTAAAACCATTTATTTTGTATATCTCTTAATAAAATAATTACTACAACATTGTTGTATAAATATTTAATATACTAATTTTTTTCATAAAAATTAAAAATAAAATCCTATGATGAATATAAATATAATAAATTTCATTATAATATTTTTAATATAATTTATCATCTTAAAATTACAATATTTAAATTGTTATATTTATTAAATTAAGAAGGTGACATCTTTGACATCAATTAAAATAAAATAATATAAATGTCCTAACTATTTTTATAAGGCTATAAATGAACCAAAACTATACCCTTGGATGGTTAGGTTATAGATATACTAGACCAATAATTGTTTTTCATGTTTTGGGTCCTTTTTATAGGTATTGTTATTTTAATAAAAACTATATTATTGAATTTTTATTAAATAAATAATTTCTACATCATTAATGTATATGCTATTAAGGTAATTAAATATTTCGTAAAAATTACAAATAAATTACCATGATAACTAAAAAAATATAGATTTCAAATGAGAATTTATAATCGAATTTATATTCTTTAAAACATTATATTAATAATAATCTTATTATAAAAGTTTGAGTGAGACATATTTCACTTTCCTTTAAATAAAATAAATAAAAGGTCTTAATCAAATACAAGTGGGTTCCATTAGATTCCATTTCGACCTAAGTATTATTTAAGGAAAAATATAATCATCCAATTATATTAATACATGTTTTAGGGTAATTTTATAATATTATATTTACCCTTAATTACCCGATTTACCTTTAACTATGATAAATAAAATTTACCATAATTACTATTCATAATTCCTAAAAATAAAAAGTAGCTTATTAACATAATTTGGACCTACTGATTCCAAATATGGAATCCATTTTTCCAAATTAAAAACACAAAAGTTTCATTATTTAATTTAAAATTAATCCCGATGTTGAGAAAACGGGTTTTAAAAGTTAAAACGTTACAAAATATTGAAATGTTTTTACTTATGAATTCAGTGTAACATTAATTCTAATGACTTAAATTGTATTAAATGGAAAAAATATATTATATTTATAGTTTAAAAAAATTAAATATTATAATTTAACTATATAAATTTTGTTGATGAAAAAAGTAGTTTTTAATTAAAATTTAGCTTATTTTTACTATTCATCAAAATAAGAAACATATCAGAAAAATATCAAAAAATTACCCAAAGTATATTTTTATATATTTATTCAAAATAAGAATTTTATTTTGTCAAATTGAACTTATAAACATGTCAAAAACTAAATTTAATGTGGGTGATCCATCAAAAGGAGGCAAAACATCATTTTTTGAGAAATACTTATATTACACGAAAAAATTATTTTCTTCTGCTACCATGTTCTATAAAATGTGTAAGGTAAATTATAATTTCATAAAATTCAAAATGTACGTACTACTATTTATAACAGCTAGTTCATGATAATATTATAACAGTATATTGTTGTTCAGTGAAACTCACTATGGTGTACAACACACGCTATTGAGGAAGGTTGCTCTTGCATGCATCACAAGCCAAGAATAGTGTTTTCATATATTATAATCTAATACGGTGTTGCATATAGCACAATATAATTTTGGTGTAGTGTACAACACAATACATCAATGAAATTAAAAGAATATTTTTCATAAAATCTCGTGGTGTTACATTCTACCCCCCTTAAAATGAATTTCGCCCTCGAAATTCATCGGGGGTTATAAGTGGTTTACTACTTGAAAATTTCTTTAATAGAAACCCACATCCTAAAAAGGATTACCAAAACATAACTTTAAAAACTGAATTATGAAACATAACGGTTACCCAAATTAACTAATCAATGGGTTTTCACATAGGAGAACATAGGTGAAAATATGGATATCTAAGAGAAACCTTACCATCAAGTATTGATGGAGAGTGGTAGAGAACATGGCTATGAAAAATCCAACATTCACAAAGCCATAAATTTGTGATTATCTATGGTACCATCTGCTTCATCGAATATGAAGACACTAGGACAACATTTTTATTTTTTCAAGATCATTTCCCAAAAGTTGAAGAATTTGAATTAGAAGAAATACTTTATTTTGGTACAATCTCACCATTTTTTCCTGCGATGAATAATTTCCACTTCATCTCTTAAAGAAATGATGTTGAATTTGTCATTCTTGAATTGTTAGCAGATCATGTGACAGAATGATGGGTCATTCCATCTGTCTCAAACAAATAGTTAGCAAAAGGTATCAAATATACACATGTCCATCATTGGTGAGGTTAAACGTATATGATTCCAATAATGTACTTATACCTCATCTATCATACTGATTAATAAAATAAAACTAGTTTCAACTAACCATGGAATTCTTATAGGCCAGTGGTGGGCGATTAAGGCCTTATGCACTATGGTTGTGTGTTCGATTCTTACAGTCTTGTCCGACCCAACGGGTTGTCGGACGTCCTATAAGTTGTCCTTTTTCTAAAACTACGTTATTATAACATCTCATCAATAATATAGAAAATTTTATATCCTTAAACAATACTAAATTATGTCCAACATAATCCATTACAATCTTTAGGATTATCTAAAATACTTTTATCCAAGCTCATAGTATAAAGAAGACAATTACTATAAATTTCATCTACTAAGCATGTGAATACCATCATTTATCCCCCATATATCAAACGATATATCTTTTTGGTCACATTCTAAACATGTGAATACCTTAATCATGTATTCTCTTGAAAAAATGAAGACCCATTGAACCTTAGTGAAAACATGAATGCGGTCAAAAGTTAACTCTTTCCACATACCAAAATCCCAAATTTTTTATATACTCAAACCCTGATATCAGTCATGAGCTCATTTCATTTTCCCTTTATCCCCTAATTATGTGCATATCATCTTCTTTACAAAAATATTTCAATCACTTTTCGTGGTTACCAGTACCATATAATTATTGAAAACCAATACATAGATATTCCAAAATTCCACGATACCATAAATGAGATTCCATGATATTATTTTGAAATATCATTACATAAATACTTAATCATTACACAACATCATTGTCATAGTCAACATCACAAATAGTGATTGCATGTGACATACCTTTATCCTTTTCCTTAAGAGGTTGCTCCAATCGATCATCATTAACCCTTGGATTAGGGCATTGATTAGCATAATGCCCCATTTCCTTGCACTTGAAGCATTGAAGTGTTTATGGAGCATTCTCAGTAGTCTTATCTCTATTCACATCATTAGCTACCATTTTTCCATTACTTCGACACTCAACTTCTTGATGACCTTATTTTCCACACATAAAACACATTCTAGTACCTTTTAGGAAATCTCCACCATGCTTCTTTCCACACATTGAGAATAAAGTAACATTCATCTTCTTTTCACCATTGTTCTGAGATTTTTCCTTAAACTCCATATTTTTTTCTTGTCAAAACCATGAGATGGATATTTAACACCAACTTCTATTTCTACCTTGATAGCACAATGCAAAAATTTTATCATAGCTACTAAAGTACCTTATAGTTAATGCCCTTTGAATACTTGATTTTGAGCCACTAAAGAATAGATCAACTTTACTTTCATGTTGGATGATAAAGCCAGATGCATACCTTGCAAGCCTTGAAAAATTCACTTCATATATACCAACAGATTCATCATACATTTGCTTAAGCTCAAGGAACTCCTTTTAGATCTTTGTTTTATGAATAAGAGGGAAGTACTTATTGAAAAATAAGTTCTTGAACTCATCTCATTCTATGGGTTCAATTTCATCTCGGGGCCTCGTATTCTTAATTAGAGTCCACCATCGGTCTGCTTCACCTTCTAAATGGTAAATAGCCAGAACGAATTTTTCGTGTTCCGAATAGTGAAGTATGGAAAATATCTTTTCAATGGTATTGATCTATTTTTTAGCAACAAGTGGATTAGAAGACCCACTGAAAGAAGGTGGAAGTTTCCTCATAAAGGACTCAATAGAATATTGTTCCCTTCTCTGCTCATTTGGAAGTCCAGAATGATTAATAGATTTTGTAAGTATAGAAATACGATTTTCATTCCATCTCCCATAACATTGGTTTGTTCAGGAGAAAAATCATTTCATTGTCCATTACATTGATCAACATGGTTTCTTTGGATTCCAGCCATCGTCTAAAACCCAAAAAAGAATAGTGTGAGAGGCAAAATACATTCTAGGGAAAACAACATTATAAATGAGGAGTACATTCAATATCTAACATCTTAGGTTTAATTCTAATATCATTACCATAAATCTAGGAATATCACCTATACTTATGCTTAACCTTAGGGACACCCCTAGACATGCCTTAGAAATATCTCTAGGGATCTAACTAAAGATCTCGAATCCTAGTTTCCAAAGGTTGACTAAACTTTTCCTCTGATACCAACTATAGAGACCCCAAACATGACGTACATGGACATTACATTACTTTTTCAGAATACTTAATACATAAAAAAACCAACACTCAAGGACTATAATAGTTTAGTATCTTTGGGAACTCGGAACATAATCTTCTAATCATGGTGAAAGATCTTCAACATCTCCCATAAAGATCTTCCACTTTTGTCTTCTTACCTAAAACCTTTTTATATATCCTAGGGAAAAGAAAACATATAAAGGGTGAGCTCAAAGGCTCAATAAGGGTAAGCATGGAGAAAATCAAAACGACCATATACATTTGAACTTAAAAACATGAACATAATATATAAACATAAAAAACATTAGCAATGAAATAAAACATGGAAGTACATAAAGAATAGCTCATAATGGAACATCAATCATGATAAAATAGCATGGGAATAAAACATGTAATTGTGGAAAACCATTAAGCACTTGATATGATTTCCATAATAGCCAAGTAATTTCCGCCAAGACCATCTTAGTGGACAATGTCCATTACTGAATTGAGTTCACTCCTCGTTCCAGTCCTGTATCACTGAACCAAATTAACTTACCATTCTAGCCATGTCTATCTCATGAGATATTAATCATTACCCAATGAATTCGAAGGAGATATAGGTCCCACCAATATCATAACGGAATCATTCTTACTTGTGCCACAAAATAAACATAAATCATTCATCATAACCCAAAGAATAAAATGGGTTTCATAAACATCATCTCATCATAACATAATCCATATAAAACAAATGGATATCATTTCATCATAAGAAAAGTGAAACCATGTAAATAATAGAGACAATATGCATTAAACATACACATATGAAATAATGTCATCTAATATGGAAAATGGTTTTGATAAAACACTTGAAATGAATTCTTGAGGAAAATATCCTTTCTTATTTGAAATCCTTTTCCTTTCACAAAATGTCACTCAATTTGGAAAGAAAAGGATTTAGTTGAAAATATTCATGAAATATTTTATAAGAAGCTTCAAATAAATTAGGCGTTATAAAACCGTAAAAATCCTTTCATGCCGTATAAGTTAAAAAAACCTTATCCTCGAACATAAATTATTTTTTGTATAAACTGGGGAAATTAATCATGAAAATAGTGATCTCATATACTTAGTAAAGGTGAATAAGGGAAATATAAGTTGATAATGATGAGTTGTCATAAGATAAGAATAAGTGTATGAGATCATTTTCTTTACAATAAAAATAATCCCTATAAATTCATTTATCATATCTATGAGTCATAAAATAGAAATTTGGTAGTTCATAAGAAATTATTTATAATGATATCTTAAGTAATGTTAATGTAACAATAGAATAATAACATGTCATAAGATAGTGGCATGAAATTTTCTATAATCATATAAATTATATCTCAAGGCTACCCACCAATATTTTAATCCCAGAATATGATTGGGAAAACAACCCGCAAACCATCCTTAGGCTTTGGATAACCACCCAATAACATTCATTGGAACTGGTCTAACTACCTATGTACCATTTTGATCTCAAAAACATTATTCTTTATCCAATATATTAGTATGATATAACAAATATTCCAATCACCTAATTATAAAAAATTCATATATAATTCTTGTGAATATAACAACATTTACCATTTCATCGTTATATGGTCCATCAAAGAGAAATGGGTTTCATCGTGATTTAAAAATTATAATCAATAAATATCTATTTAAATAAAAACTACTTTATCAAAGGATCATATGCCAATTAAAGCATAAGAAACATAAAAATATGGTTTTATAGATATAAATAACATTAATATATCACTAGAACATTTCTTGAGAAAAACACCCTTTTAATTTGGAAATCTGATATTTAAAATCTAAAATGTATGGAATATTAAGGAACAATTCAATGAAAAAACATGACACTTATAGAGTTGGATTCAATGACTAAATTAGTCATAATGGAGGGAAATTTTTTTCATGTAACAAATGTTAAAAAATAGATTTCATTTATTTTTTTGGTGAAAAGGTAAAAAGTACCTCCTTTGAAAAATTACAAGAATATTTAGTCTAAGACTTTATATAAAAATTTAAGTATTATTAAAAATCATATTAAATGATATTAGGATAATATTAAAAAAATTATTGGAAACATTTTTGAGTACATGGACATTGAATAAGAAGTTCCCTATCCAAAAATAATAGATTGGGTCTATTTTTTATAATAAAATTCATTTGGTATTTTTGAGTACCAAAGAAAAAATAATGAAGGGAAAATGAACACTGTAAATATAAATATTAGAGAATAAATTAAATGATATTTTTGAGGGATGTATTAAATTATTTCATCATTGTATATTTAATCATAAAAAACCTTGGTAAATAGTGAGATTTAAATAAGAACCCCATACCTCACATTTTACATGATTCATAATTTCTTTAACCACCTATATAATAAATATAAATTTATTATTATTCTATAAAAGGACCATATTAATATATATAATATTATTAATTTGTATCTTATAACATCATATAACTTGTTCATTAAAAATTATTTATTAGAATCATTATTCTAGGTGATTACTATTTCCTTTTCCATGCACACTTCAGTTTGGAAGTTCATGTTCTTTGCACTCTCATATTGGTTTCATCATCTAGAAAATAATCATAATTTAATAATAATATTACTTATTCATGATATACATTTTTATAACAATTCATACAATTTGGTGATTAAAAATAAATTACATTACTCTGTGGAGATAGTAGTCTATACCTACAGATAAGTGATGCTTCCAGTTTTTGATTGATGGAATGAAAGCAAGGTAGATCATAATTCACCTTTAAATAATAATAATTAAATCATAAATACAGTATATTTTCATTAAATAAATCATTATAACCATCCATTTCAGTAGATTATTGAGAATAAATCACATCCCTTTGTGGAGGTGGTCGACCTCACGTACACGTATGTGATACTTTCCCATTTGATGGAAATGAGGTGGAGAATGGTGGTAAAATAATAATAATAAAATAAAATTATATTAGTTAGGTTTAATTAATTATTTTGTTATTGATAAATCATATTTTTAATAAGTATCATAATCAATAAACTTTTGAAGAGTCAGTACAGATGATTACCTCTTCTTTGATAGAACTCTATTGGCTTTCACATTAACCCTTCTTAAGATAGTATTAGTGTAAAAAATTAACATTAATAATGAAGGGATGCAATATATTATTTTTTTATTGGTACTTTCTGATCTTGAGTGCTTAAATGTTTTAAATAAGGGAGGATAAGAGGTTATATTTTACAATTGAGTGGAGGAACAAACATAGAATTAATTAAATAATTAAATAATATATAGTTATTTTTAATGAAATAGAAAACAAATGGCCAGTAATTTTTGGTAAAATATTATAATTTTTTAATTCATTCAAATAAAAAGATTTAGGCAGGTTTATGTGTCATCTTTACCCTTATCACATAGTTTAACCACTGTATAAACTTGTTTTAACCCTAACCATGGTAAAAAAATAAATGTTTTTAATAAAATTTATGAAAAAAAATGATTGACAGAAAATTAAGAAATTTATAAATTATAAATTAAAATATGGAAACCATTTTATCAAATTCAATTTATATAATTTGAAAGAATTAATTTTAAAATATGAAAAAAAATTATATCCGTTTTTTGAAAAATGAATTTTTAGCATAAAACTTAATTTACATTCATTACATGCCCTATAAAACCAATTTTCTGGATTTAAAAATATTTTATAGAATATATATTATACAAATTTTTTAAGAATAATTATTTTCTAATGAGTTAATTAATTTAATTAGTTATTGTGCACATAAAAATAGTATTCGGGAAAAATAACTATTTTTACCATCAATTAGATTTATCATCTTTCCAAACCATTAGAAAACTCATGTATGAATTATTATTCAAATATTTTCCATTAATTTTTTTAAAATTAATTTTTAAGAGATTTAAATATATTTTTTAAATCAAAATAACCAACATATAGAAAAATAAATTACTTCATATTAAAAAATCATTATGAAATATTTTAATTAAAAAAATAATGATTATTTATTTTGAGTTAATTAACACATTTTAATTAAGGAAAAATTTATAATAATTATTTCTTAGTTTATTTAATTATATTCATATCCATTAATCTAATGGATAGGTTATAAAGGTTATAATATATAGTTGTTAATTTACACTCAAGGTTTCTTATGGCGTTATTTTTCAAATACATAAAATTTATTTGAAATAAATACTTTTAAAACTCAAGTTGTTACATAATTTTCTTAGTTAACCTACCAAAACACGCATATTGAATAACCTCCACAAAAATAATGCCTTATTAATTGATTAAAATTTCTCATACATGTTAGTGAGGGTCTATGTAGAGACCCCAAACTTGAGGTACAAGGACATTACATTACTTTTGCGGAATACTAATACATAACAAAAACCACTCAAGGACCGTAATAGTTTAGTGTCTTTGGAAACTCGGAACATAATCTTCTAATCATGGTGAAAGTTCTTCAACATCTCCCATAAAGATCTTCCACTTTTTTTTCTTAAATAAAACCATTCTTTATATCCTGGGGAAAAGAAATCATATAAATGGTGAGACCAAATGCTCATTAAGGGTAATCATGGAAAAAATAAAACAAACCATATACATTTGAACTTAAAAACATGAACATAATGTTTAAAATTCAAAATCTTGAGCAATAAAATCAAACATGGAAGTATGTAAGGAATAGATCATAATGGAACATCAATCATGATAAAATAGCATGGGAATAAAACATGTAATTGTGGAAAACCATTAAGCACATGATATGATTTTCATAGTAGCCAAGGAATTGCTGCCAAGACCATCTTAGTGGACAAATTCCATTACTAAATTGAGTCTACTCCTCGTTCCAGTCCTATATCACTGAACCGAATTAACTTACCATTCCAGCCATGTCTATCTCATTAGATATAAATATTTACCCAGTGCATTGGAGGGATATATAGGTCCCAACCATCTCATAATGAAATCATTCTTACTTTTTCCACAAAATAAACATAAATCATTCATAATAACCCAAAGAATAAAATGGGTTTCATAAACATCATCTCACCATAACATAATCCATATAAAACAAATGGATATCATTTCATTATAAGAAAAGTGAAACCGTTTAAATCATAGAGACGATATACATGAAACATACACATATGAAATAATGTCATCTTAGATGGAAAATGGTTTTGATAAAACACTTAAAATAAATTCTTGAGGGAAATATCCTTTCTTCTTCGATATAATTTTCTTTTCACAAAATGCCATGAAATTTTAAAAGAAAAGGATTTTGTTGAAAATAGTAATGAAATCTTGTAGAGTAAGCTTCATGAAAATAAGGAATTATGAAACCGTAAATATTCTTTCATTCCATATAAGTTAAAAAAACATTCTCCACGTACTTTTAACAGAAAAGTCAAAAAGTACCATGTATGGTAGACAAAAGAAAGATTTCTTCCATAACACAAAGTAAAAGTCAAAGAGAGGTAAACATGACTTTAAACATACATGGAATATTATTAAACACATTATGAAAAAGATTTTTATGTACATGGATGAAAAATATAACCATAGTAAATACTTACGTATAAGCAATCTTGGATAAAAATGAGATTGCAAAATTATCACTTACCTTATGTCTGATATGCTTCGTATGTATCTGAACCTCCAGTATAATTATTTAAATAATTTCATTGAATTATTATAGAATCATATTCATTGTTATGATATCATATATAGTTCACTTATGACTTTATATTACCTGTTCTTTTTTAAATTCCATGTTAAAGCAACCTTTTTGGTAAAATTGTTTCATTTATCGTACGTGTTTCGATTTGTTGTTCTTGATATTATTACTCATATCCTAATTTATTTAATTCTATAATGTAAAACATGATTTATATATAATATATCTACAGTATAAAAACGTTTATGATAGATCGAGAAATGGAGTGAAATACACCATTCATGGAGACCGTAGGTCGTACGTACGCATGAACGTTGTTTTCGTTTCCATATTGAATTGAATGGAATTAAGTAAATGAAAAATATATGTACATAAATCCAGTATAATTATTATGTAATATATATAATTATTATTTATTATATATATACTTTATAATCATACTTGAATGGTTAATAATGGAAAATGAATCTTATTGTGTTCGGGGAGACGATATTACATACGTACGCACGAGCGATTATATCATTCTGATAATTATTGAATAGAATTGGAGTGAATGAAATAATATCTCAGAATCATTGTGTTGTTATAATATCCATATATAATTATTCTTTACACCATTATACCCATCAAAGTATAGTTTTGTTGGAAAAACAGATTACACCACGGCGTGGAGACGGTATTCCGTACGTACGCACACACGGTGATTTCGTTTTCCGTGGGATGGATAGAAGGTGAAATGGGGATTTTTAATATTTATAATAACATATCAGTATATTATTGATACATATTTTATTACTATATAATTAAACAACTAATGAAGAAGAAGTTGAAGAAGAAAGAAACTTGAAAGAATCGGTAGAAGAGATTACCTTATCTTCGACGCACCTCTTTTAAGCTTCTTCTTAAGGCACTAGAGTTGGTATTTTGATAATACCAGAACCTCTATAATATAACTAGAGAGGTTGAGAAGAGAAATTGGAAGTGTTTGGACGAGATTTATGCTCAAAATTGAGTGAAGAGGAGAGGGAAGGAGGTTCCCTTAAATAGAAGAGGAGAGTTTCACTTTTGAAACCTTAAAAATATTAATTAATAATAAACTAAAACCCCACATAAAACCCTCCAAAAATGACTCCACTAAAATATTAGATGATATAAGGTTGTAATATCATAAACCAATATAATTTTGACTTGTTTTAAGTTTATTTTAAACCTTATCAACTTGATTTATCATTATTTAATCTATTTAACTTTATTTCTGGTAATAAAATTATAAATTATAAATTGCTATAAATACATACTTAAATGTTGTGAATTTTCCATAATTGGATAAATTATAACAATTTAGACCATATAATTTTCAATTTGTATTTTTTAAATATTTTTTTTATTTTTAAATAATTTAATAATATGTTATTTTTATAAAATATCAATAGTGTCAATTCTGACACTATTCATTATTTGAATTTAAATAAAAACCACACAAAAGATATGTTCGAACCAAAATATATAATAGATTACTAAAATTTCATATTCATCAAAAAAAATTCATGGGGAACATTAATTTGTTCATGTATTATATATTTTAATATTTTTAAAACCATTTATTTTGTATATCTCTTAATAAAATAATTACTACAACATTGTTGTATAAATATTTAATATACTAATTTTTTTCATAAAAATTAAAAATAAAATCCTATGATGAATATAAATATAATAAATTTCATTATAATATTTTTAATATAATTTATCATCTTAAAATTACAATATTTAAATTGTTATATTTATTAAATTAAGAAGGTGACATCTTTGACATCAATTAAAATAAAATAATATAAATGTCCTAACTATTTTTATAAGGCTATAAATGAACCAAAACTATACCCTTGGATGGTTAGGTTATAGATATACTAGACCAATAATTGTTTTTCATGTTTTGGGTCCTTTTTATAGGTATTGTTATTTTAATAAAAACTATATTATTGAATTTTTATTAAATAAATAATTTCTACATCATTAATGTATATGCTATTAAGGTAATTAAATATTTCGTAAAAATTACAAATAAATTACCATGATAACTAAAAAAATATAGATTTCAAATGAGAATTTATAATCGAATTTATATTCTTTAAAACATTATATTAATAATAATCTTATTATAAAAGTTTGAGTGAGAAATATTTCACTTTCCTTTAAATAAAATAAATAAAAGGTCTTAATCAAATACAAGTGGGTTCCATTAGATTCCATTTCGACCTAAGTATTATTTAAGGAAAAATATAATCATCCAATTATATTAATACATGTTTTAGGGTAATTTTATAATATTATATTTACCCTTAATTACCCGATTTACCTTTAACTATGATAAATAAAATTTACCATAATTACTATTCATAATTCCTAAAAATAAAAAGTAGCTTATTAACATAATTTGGACCTACTGATTCCAAATATGGAATCCATTTTTCCAAATTAAAAACACAAAAGTTTCATTATTTAATTTAAAATTAATCCCGATGTTGAGAAAACGGGTTTTAAAAGTTAAAACGTTACAAAATATTGAAATGTTTTTACTTATGAATTCAGTGTAACATTAATTCTAATGACTTAAATTGTATTAAATGGAAAAAATATATTATATTTATAGTTTAAAAAAATTAAATATTATAATTTAACTATATAAATTTTGTTGATGAAAAAAGTAGTTTTTAATTAAAATTTAGCTTATTTTTACTATTCATCAAAATAAGAAACATATCAGAAAAATATCAAAAAATTACCCAAAGTATATTTTTATATATTTATTCAAAATAAGAATTTTATTTTGTCAAATTGAACTTATAAACATGTCAAAAACTAAATTTAATGTGGGTGATCCATCAAAAGGAGGCAAAACATCATTTTTTGAGAAATACTTATATTACACGAAAAAATTATTTTCTTCTGCTACCATTTTCTATAAAATGTGTAAGGTAAATTATAATTTCATAAAATTCAAAATGTACGTACTACTATTTATAACAGCTAGTTCATGATAATATTATAACAGTATATTGTTGTTCAGTGAAACTCACTATGGTGTACAACACACGCTATTGAGGAAGGTTGCTCTTGCATGCATCACAAGCCAAGAATAGTGTTTGCATATATTATAATCTAATACGGTGTTGCATATAGCACAATATAATTTTGGTGTAGTGTACAACACAATACATCAATGAAATTAAAAGAATATTTTTCATAAAATCTCGTGGTGTTACATTCTACCCCCCTTAAAATGAATTTCGCCCTCGAAATTCATCGGGGGTTATAAGTGGTTTACTACTTGAAAGTTTCTTTAATAGAAACCCACATCCTAAAAAGGATTACCAAAACATAACTTTAAAAACTGAATTATGAAACATAACGGTTACCCAAATTAACTAATCAATGGGTTTTCACATAGGAGAACATAGGTGAAAATATGGATATCTAAGAGAAACCTTACCATCAAGTATTGATGGAGAGTGGTAGAGAACATGGCTATGAAAAATCCAACATTCACAAAGCCATAAATTTGTGATTATCTATGGTACCATTTGCTTCATCGAATATGAAGACACTAGGACAACATTTTTATTTTTTCAAGATCATTTCCCAAAAGTTGAAGAATTTGAATTAGAAGAAATACTTTATTTTGGTACAATCTCACCATTTTTTCCTGCGATGAACAATTTCCACTTCATCTCTTAAAGAAATGATGTTGAATTTGTCATTCTTGAATTGTTAGCAGATCATGTGACAGAATGATGGGTCATTCCATCTGTCTCAAACAAATAGTTAGCAAAAGTTATCAAATATACACATGTCCATCATTGGTGAGGTTAAACGTATATGATTCCAATAATGTACTTATACCTCATCTATCATACTGATTAATAAAATAAAACTAGTTTCAACTAACCATGGAATTCTTATAGGCCAGTGGTGGGCGATTAAGGCCTTATGCACTATGGTTGTGTGTTCGATTCTTACAGTCTTGTCCGACCCAACGGGTTGTCGGACGTCCTATAAGTTGTCCTTTTTCTAAAACTACGTTATTATAACATCTCATCAATAATATAGAAAATTTTATATCCTTAAACAATAATAAATTATGTCCAACATAATCCATTACAATCTTTAGGATTATCTAAAATACTTTTATCCAAGCTCATAGTATAAAGAAGACAATTACTATAAATTTCATCTACTAAGCATGTGAATACCATCATTTATCCCCCATATATCAAACGATATATCTTTTTGGTCACATTATAAACATGTGAATACCTTAATCATGTATTCTCTTGAAAAAATGAAGACCCATTGAACCTTAGTGAAAACATGAATGCGGTCAAAAGTTAACTCTTTCCACATACCAAAATCCCAAATTTTTTATATACTCAAACCCTGATATCAGTCATGAGCTCATTTCATTTTCCCTTTATCCCCTAATTATGTGCATATCATCTTCTTTACAAAAATATTTCAATCACTTTTCGTGGTTACCAGTACCATATAATTATTGAAAACCAATACATAGATATTCCAAAATTCCACGATACCATAAATGAGATTCCATGATATTATTTTGAAATATCATTACATAAATACTTAATCATTACACAACATCATTGTCATAGTCAACATCACAAATAGTGATTGCATGTGACATACCTTTATCCTTTTCCTTAAGAGGTTGCTCCAATCGATCATCATTAACCCTTGGATTAGGGCATTGATTAGCATAATGCCCCATTTCCTTGCACTTGAAGCATTGAAGTGTTTATGGAGCATTCTCAGTAGTCTTATCTCTATTCACATCATTAGCTACCATTTTTCCATTACTTCGACACTCAACTTCTTGATGACCTTATTTTCCACACATAAAACACATTCTAGTACCTTTTAGGAAATCTCCACCATGCTTCTTTCCACACATTGAGAATAAAGTAACATTCATCTTCTTTTCACCATTGTTCTGAGATTTTTCCTTAAACTCCATATTTTTTTCTTGTCAAAACCATGAGATGGATATTTAACACCAACTTCTATTTCTACCTTGATAGCACAATGCAAAAATTTTATCATAGCTACTAAAGTACCTTATAGTTAATGCCCTTTGAATACTTGATTTTGAGCCACTAAAGAATAGATCAACTTTACTTTCATGTTGGATGATAAAGCCAGATGCATACCTTGCAAGCCTTGAAAAATTCACTTCATATATACCAACAGATTCATCATACATTTGCTTAAGCTCAAGGAACTCCTTTTAGATCTTTGTTTTATGAATAAGAGGGAAGTACTTATTGAAAAATAAGTTCTTGAACTCATCTCATTCTATGGGTTCAATTTCATCTCGGGGCCTCGTATTCTTAATTAGAGTCCACCATCGGTCTGCTTCACCTTCTAAATGGTAAATAGCCAGAACGAATTTTTCGTGTTCCGAATAATGAAGTATGGAAAATATCTTTTCAATGGTATTGATCTATTTTTTAGCAACAAGTGGATTAGAAGACCCACTGAAAGAAGGTGGAAGTTTCCTCATAAAGGACTCAATAGAATATTGTTCCCTTCTCTGCTCATTTGGAAGTCCAGAATGATTAATAGATTTTGTAAGTATAGAAATACGATTTTCATTCCATCTCCCATAACATTGGTTTGTTCAGGAGAAAAATCATTTCATTGTCCATTACATTGATCAACATGGTTTCTTTGGATTCCAGCCATCGTCTAAAACCCAAAAAAGAATAGTGTGAGAGGCAAAATACATTCTAGGGAAAACAACATTATAAATGAGGAGTACATTCAATATCTAACATCTTAGGTTTAATTCTAATATCATTACCATAAATCTAGGAATATCACCTATACTTATGCTTAACCTTAGGGACACCCCTAGACATGCCTTAGAAATATCTCTAGGGATCTAACTAAAGATCTCGAATCCTAGTTTCCAAAGGTTGACTAAACTTTTCCTCTGATACCAACTATAGAGACCCCAAACATGACGTACATGGACATTACATTACTTTTTCAGAATACTTAATACATAAAAAAACCAACACTCAAGGACTATAATAGTTTAGTATCTTTGGGAACTCGGAACATAATCTTCTAATCATGGTGAAAGATCTTCAACATCTCCCATAAAGATCTTCCACTTTTGTCTTCTTACCTAAAACCTTTTTATATATCCTAGGGAAAAGAAAACATATAAAGGGTGAGCTCAAAGGCTCAATAAGGGTAAGCATGGAGAAAATCAAAAAGACCATATACATTTGAACTTAAAAACATGAACATAATATATAAACATAAAAAACATTAGCAATGAAATAAAACATGGAAGTACATAAAGAATAGCTCATAATGGAACATCAATCATGATAAAATAGCATGGGAATAAAACATGTAATTGTGGAAAACCATTAAGCACTTGATATGATTTCCATAATAGCCAAGTAATTTCCACCAAGACCATCTTAGTGGACAATGTCCATTACTGAATTGAGTTCACTCCTCGTTCCAGTCCTGTATCACTGAACCAAATTAACTTACCATTCTAGCCATGTCTATCTCATGAGATATTAATCATTACCCAATGAATTCGAAGGAGATATAGGTCCCACCAATATCATAACGGAATCATTCTTACTTGTGCCACAAAATAAACATAAATCATTCATCATAACCCAAAGAATAAAATGGGTTTCATAAACATCATCTCATCATAACATAATCCATATAAAACAAATGGATATCATTTCATCATAAGAAAAGTGAAACCATGTAAATAATAGAGACAATATGCATTAAACATACACATATGAAATAATGTCATCTAATATGGAAAATGGTTTTGATAAAACACTTGAAATGAATTCTTGAGGAAAATATCCTTTCTTATTTGAAATCCTTTTCCTTTCACAAAATGTCACTCAATTTGGAAAGAAAAGGATTTAGTTGAAAATATTCATGAAATATTTTATAAGAAGCTTCAAATAAATTAGGCGTTATAAAACCGTAAAAATCCTTTCATGCCGTATAAGTTAAAAAAACCTTATCCTCGAACTTTTAACGGAAAAGTCAAAAAGTACAATGTATGGTAGACAAAAGTAAGATTCCTTCCATAACACAAAGTAAAAGTCAAAGAGTGGTAAAAATGACTTTAAAAATACATAGAAGATTATTAAACACTTTATGAAAAACATTTTTATGGACTTGGATGAAAAATATAGCCCTAGTATATACTTACATATAAGCAATCTCGGATAAAAATGAGATTGCAAAATTATCCCTTACATTATGTCCGATATGCTTCATATGTATCCGAACCACCTCTATAATGATTTAAATAATTTCATTGAATTATTACAGAATCATATTCATTATTATTATATCATATATGGTTCACTTATGACTTTATATTACCCATTCTTTTTTAAATTCCATGTTAAAGCAGCGTTTTGGGTAAAATCGTTTCATTTATCGTATGTGTTTCGATTTGTTTTTCTTGATATTATTACTCATATCCTGATTTAATTAATTCCAGAATGTAAAACATTGTTTATATATAATATATATTCAGTATATAAATATATAATATAGATCGATAAATGGAATGAAATACACCGTTCATGGAGACGGTAGTTCGTACGTATGCATGAACGCTCTTTTTGTTTCTTTATTGAATTTAATGGAATTAAGTAAAAGACACATATGTGTACATAAATCCAGTATCATAATTATGTAATATCTTTCATGTTTATTTATTATATATATACTGTATAGTCATACCTGAATGGTTAATCATGGAAAATGAGTCTCAACGCGTTCGTGAGGACGGTATTCCGTACGTATGCACGATGGATGATATCGTCCTCATAATTATAAAATAGAATTTAAGTTAATGATATAATATCTCAGAATTATTATGATGTTTTAATAACCATATATAGTTATTCTTTACACCATTATACACATCCATGTAAGCTGATGGTGGAAACACAGATTACACCACGGCGTGGAGACGGTATTCTGTACGTACGCATGCACGGTGATTTTGTTTTCCGTAGGATGGATAGAATGTGAAATGGGGTTGTTTCATATTTTTAATAACATTTCAGTATATTAGTGATACTTATGGTATTATTATATAAAGAAACAACTAATGAAGAAGAAGTTGAAGAAGAAAGAAACTTGAAAGAATTGGTAGAAGAGATTACCTCTTCTTCGACTCACCTATTTTAAGTTTCCTCTTAAGGAACTATAGTTGGTCTTTTGAGAAGACCAGAACCTCTATAATATAAATATAGAGGTTGATAAGAGAAAATGGTAGGGTTTTGACGAGCATAAAGGCTCAAAATTGAGTGAAGAGGTGAGGGAAGGAGGTGCACTAATATAGGAGAGGGGAGGGGCACTTTTGGAAACCTAAAAAATATTAATTAATAATAAAATGAAAACCCACATAAAAACTTCCAAAAATGACTCCATTCGAATATGATAAGATATATGGTTGTAATATTCTCAAACAATAAAATTTTGACATGTTTAATGTTTATTTTAAACCTTATAAACTTGATTTATCATTATTTAATCTATTTAAGTTTATTTGTGGTAATAAAATTCTAAATTTTAAATTGTTTTAAATACATACTTAAATGTTGTAAATTAACCATAATTGGATACTTTTTAACCTTATAACCCATATAATTTTCAATTTGTAGTTTTTAAATATTTTTTTGATTTTTAAATAATTTAATAATATGTTATTTTTATAAAATATCAATAGTGTCAATTTTGAAACTATTCATTATTTGAATTTAAATAAAAACCACACATAATATAAGATTGAACAAAAATATATAATAGATTCCTAAAATGTCATATTCATAAAAACACTTCATGGGTCACATTAATTTGTTCATATATTATTTATTTTAATATTTTTAAAACCATTTATTTGGTATATCTCTTAATAAAATAATTACTACAACATTTGTGTAAAATTATTTAATATAATAATTTTTTCATAAAAATTAAAAATAAAATCCTATGATGAAGATAAATATAATACCTTTCGTAATAATATTTTTACTCAAATTTATCAACTTAACATCACAACATTTAAATTGATAAATTTATTAAATTGTGAAGGTGACATCTTTCACATCATTTAAAATAAAATAATATAAATGTACTAATCAGTTTTATAAGGCTCAAAATGGTCCAACAATCGACCATTGTATTCTTAGGGTATAGATATACTTGACCGATAATGTTTTTTCAAGTTTCTGGTCCTTTATATAGGTATCATTATTTTAATAAAAACAATATTATTGATTATTCACTAAATAAACAATTTCTACATCATTAATGAATAAGCGATTAATGTAATTAAATATTTCCTAAAAATTACAAATAAATTACCATGATAAAGAAAAAAAATTTATATTTCAAATTAGTATTTATAATCTAATTTATATTCTATATAAAATTATATTAAAAATAATCTAATTATTAAAGTTTGAGAGAGACATATTTCACTTTCCTTTAAATAAAATAAATAAAAGTTCTTAATCAAATACAAGTGGGTTTTATTAGATTCCATTTCGACCCAAGTATTATTTAAGGAAAAATATAATCATCCAATTATATTAAGATATGTTTTAGGGTAATTTTATAATATTATATTTACCCTTAATTACCTAATTTACCTTTAACTATGGTAAATAAAATTTACAGTAGTTACTATTCATAATGCCTAAAAATAAAAAAGTATATTATTAACATAATTTGGGCATAATAATTCCAAATATGGAATCCATTTTTCCAAATTAAAAACACAAAAGTTTCAGTATTTAATTTAAAATTAATCCCGTTGTTGAGAAAATGGGTTTTAAAAGTTAAAATGTTGTAAAAGAATGAAATGTTTTTACTTATGAATTCAGTGTAAAATTAATGCTAATGAGTTAAATAATATTAAATGGTAAAAATATATTCTATTTATACTTTAAAACCATTCAATATTATAATTTAACCATATAAATTATGTTGATTAAAAAAGTTGTTTTTAATTAAAATTTAGCGTATTTTTACTATTCATCAAAATAAGAAATTTATCAGAAAAATATCAAAAATTTATACAAGGAAACTTTTTATATCCTGATTCAAAATAATAATTTTAATTTGTCAAATTTTACTTATAAACAAGTCAAAAACTAAATTTAATGTGGGTGCACCATCAAAAGGCGGCAAAACTGCATTTTTTTAAAAATACTTGTTTTACCCAAAAAATTTATTTTGTTCTCATACCATATTCTATAAAATGTGTAAGATGAACTATAACAACATAAAATTCTAAATTTAGTTAATAATATTCATAATGGCTAGTTCATAATAATATTATAACAATATATTGTAGTTTAGTGAAACTTAGTATTGCGTAAAACACACGCTATTGAGGAAGGTTTCTCTTGCATACAACACAAGCCAAGAATAGTGTTTGCCTATAATATAAGCTAATACGGTGTTGCGAATAGCACAAGATAATTTTGGTGTAGTGTACAACACAATACATCAAATAAATTAAAACAATATTTTTCATAAAATCTGGGTGTGTTACAATCAACATTAGTTCTATTGTGGTTTCCATATCCCAAATATTGTAATACACATTTTGGTCTAATAATATTATTTTTAATACTAGTGATTTCTTATAAATACTCTCCCATTATTCCTCATTCATCACTTCAATATTAGTGGATGATAAAGTTCTTCTATAATAGATAATCCTCTTATTGTAATCTTCATAACCCAAAATCCATTTCATTATACTTCTCCACTCGAACTATACTTGCATCCAACATCATTTCTCTAAAATTTAATTAACTCCAACTAAATCACAAAAATACTTAATATGTGTCATGAACTATGTACAAAAGAAATTTATAAGAAACCTGTACATAATGATGTTATTGAACAAACTTCTAAAACACCTTCATTTGGGTTTAGACATTCCAAGATCCTCTTACCAAATCTCTAATTCCATATGTTTGGATCACAACTATAATCAAATGACTCGTTATAATATATCCACTATATCATTTGAATGTGGAACCAATGAACCAAAACATTATTTCATTCTTTTAATTTTGGAAAAAGGAAGACAGTAAATCCAAATCACCAAATAATAATGCACATCATTTTGAACACACATAGAAAAAAAGTATCAAAACATAATGATCAAAGGAAAAAAGGAAGGAATAGTGCAAATTTATTTGGTTCGGAAGTGATTTATATTCCATGATTTTAATTATTATTTTCTTTTATGATGGTAATATAATATATTTAAAAATTATTCATCAATGTGTTAATAATAAGTAAGTTACAAGGATAAATAAAGTAGAGTTCTTCTTATAACACATGTTTCCATATATTTTAATTTTTGTGGGAAGAACATCCATGTTGCTTTTATATTCATCTATATCTATTTTTTGACCCAAAGTAACCAACATTTCATATTCCTAAATAGGTATATTGTGTAGGCTTCGGAAACGTTCATGGTTATTCCCCGTAATTTTCTTTTAATTTTATTCTAATTTATTTCAATTTTTCAAAAATCATCTAAAGAAATTTTGTACATAGACTATTATTTTTTGAGAGTTACCAAGGTACATGTACCATTGGATTTTTACAAATATTCCATCAGTTTACTCTAGGACTAATTTATAATCAAAATAACTGGTGGTACCATCCAATCTATTGGGTTTCATAGATTTCGGTCTTTTAGACATTATAGTTTTCATTCTACAATTTTGATATATGCTATTAAAAATATGGATTCCACATTTTCTCCTTCTGGTAGATCCACTTCCTAAACTGGAAAACGGTTTTAACACACATAGAAAAATCCTAAGAGACCCCCATGTTATTATGACCATGTGGTTATAGCTCATCCCACACCAACCTTCCCATTATATTTTTTTTTCTAAATTTGGATTCTTTTTTACAGAATTTTATAATTTTGTAGATTGGGGACTATAATTAAATTATGTGGTATTCAATACTTTTTTTCATATTCAACACTATTTTATTTGGAGAATAAATAATCTACATTCCCAAGAAATAATTACATGGTGCAGTGTCACATAATACTCTATAAAAAACATATCTCTCTATTTCTAGGACCATATCTTGTTTGGGAATCCTTTTCATCCACATAATGTATATCCATTATAATTGTACAACTACGTTTTTATCGACCATAATTTTATGTCCAAAGGTAGGATTTATTTTTATTTAACAATGAATTTTAAAAGACCTTTACCTTTTTAGTAGAATGTTTTGGATTTCTTTACATAGTATTTATTTTATGCACCATGACTTACTTATATAGTCTTAGGCCACACTATTCTGAGGGAATTTCAAGGGGAATTATAATTTTCAATATTTTCGAGATAATCTTTGAAAATTAACTTTCATAGGTTCAATCCAAATACAAGAACAATGGTGGAGGGTAATCCTATATAAAAACATTTTTCGCATTTTTTATTTATATAAAAACTTCATATCCCCATTCACATAATCCCTTTGTGATAGTTTTTAATTAAATCCTTTGTGGAGGTATGTACAAAACATAAAACTAAATATATGGATAGTTTTTAACCTACATACACTTTATAGACCATATGTGTTTATAAAACTTTGTGGATATTTTATAAAAATTGATCTTCATAAGTTACATGTTTCCCTATTTCTAATGGTCTATCATCCCATTATATTTTATCAAGGGTGACTTAATTTATGAAATATCCCTCTAATATCTAATAAATCCTCTTCAATATCCCAAAATACTTCTCTCAAACACTTTTTTCAAGGTTATTTCCCATAAAGACCACCCAATATATATGAATTTCTCATTAGGAATGATTGTGTTCCATATTTCTATCATATATTACATTGATCATATGAATCTCGAATCCTGTAAAATATATCCCATGTGTAACCTCCAAAACTATTCATATCATCATAGTATAGAATATCATAAATTCACTTGATATTGATGATATATATCTTTAGTTGACTAATAAAATTTATTATATACTAAGGTGGTTTCCTACAATGGAAGCTTTAAGAGTGGGTGTCTATAGAAGTTGAAATAAGAAACCATAATTTTACCACTCATGAAAGTAATTAGTTTATAATTTTTAAATTAAAAAATAATAATAATATAGAAAAGTACAAATACAACTAATATTAAACTCTGATAAGTCAAAAACTAAACAAGGATACAAACTAATTAGAAGATAAAAACAATATTGGTAAAAAAATCCTAGATCATCATATAAAAATCAAAATACTTCATTAAAGTATATTATTATTATTAATTTTAATAAAGGTGAATCTTCTCATAGATACAAAAATTGTAGGAGGTTCAATATCCCAAACCAAAATTTTATAGATTTTTAATAGGATATTAAATGATCAATCATATTAATATATTAATATTCCTCACTAGGAAATTCCTCAAAAAATTAGAATTAGGAATCTCTACCCCAAAACTTCTATTTAATCAAAATTATTTATTGAAAATCTAGAACTCAAACATCATTAAACACCATAGTTAAAAATAGAGTAGGTAATTATCCCCATAACCTCAATGATCAAAAAAAATTGGAAGTATCCCAAATTCTTGTCCCTAGATTCTCTTCTTTTAACATGTTTTATTACTCAAATAATTATTCTAAATGTTTTGATATTTTTATAATATAATTACAATGGAAATTTTCAAGATATTGGGTTCAGTTATACAACTATTGGAAGCATGTCTAAATTTTTTTGAAAATTTCAGTGCTACACCATAATGATTCATAATATAAGTGCCTCAAATTTGAATCAGAATAACATATAATTGGAAGTTAATCCTTCACTAATGAGAAAATTAATTATAATTTCAAGTTAAACTTTTTTGAATGTAGTGTATTGTGATTATAAAAATTTAGGATATAACAGTATTTATTTGAATCAACAAACTCACATGTCTTCATAGTCACAAGTCACATAATAAAGGAAATATATATATAAATTAAAAATGAAAACTAAATGTGAAATCCTAGAATACTCACCCTTGTGCATGATATGAAAAATTATAGTCTCCCCCTTGAATAAGAACATATTCAAAACATATTGTTATAAAATATTCTCTCATAATCAAAGGAAAACATATCACACATACATAACCTAAAATATATTTATTTTTTAATTTTCAAAAATAAAATAAAAAATTTACAAACAAAATAAAATGGATTGTGGAGAAATTAGTATAAATTACAATAGTTCAATCAATCACCATCAAGAAAAAATAGATAAACCCAAATTAAATGAATAAAATTGTATTATTACTATAACGTCAATGAGACATTAACCTCGTAACTATATATTTACATTCAGAAAGATCCAAGACATAAAATTTAGATTTATCTCTCATAGAAATTGACCTCTTTGATTCCATGTATCCCATTTATTGACATAAAAAACATACAACATCTCTCATCCATTGGGATAATAAAATATAAATAATCAAAAGAGAATACTAGGAAAGGAAAATAATACTATGATTATTAGATTATAGTAATATAAATAAATATATAGAAGTTATAACAATCACTAATCAACAATTAATGTAATCACTAAGAATGATTTTGAATGATTTAAATATTTAAAGGATTTCAAAACTATAATGTTGATAAAATATTATAAAATAAGAAAAAATTGGTTAAATGGGAGAAATATTCTTCTAATGACTTGTAAATTTTTTATGCAGTAGTTTTTTTAAAAACAATTAAAATATAAACCAAAAAGTTTATATCTAATTTAAGTCATACGAGTTTTAATTTTTATTTTGTATGTTTCTATGTAAAAAATTGGGTCACAATTATCGGTACCAAATCCGAAAATGTAATAGTATGGATTTTAATTTAGGATCTGAGAGGATGGGTTTTGGGATGTTATAGTTGGTAGCCCAGGCCAGTTTCAATAACTTTTGAGATTATGATATCTTTATGTGAGGTTATCTTAAGATTTATGAATACCATATTGGGTCTAAATGATTATGGTTGACCTTATATTCAAATTATTAGACTCCCCTTTGAATTTTTATGTAATGAGATCTTAATGTAATTAAAGAATTTTGAGGAGAAATTATAGTAGGTTGAAGAATGTGTATTGAATTTTTTTACTTTGAAGTATTCCATAAATATTTGATGACATGGTTTTATGGTATTAATAAAAATTTGGGTTTTGATGATCTTAAATAGAAACCATGTTTTATTACCACTAGATTCAAAAGTGATTAACTAACTAAGTTAATAATGTTACTTTAAAATAAGATAACCAATTTCATTGGCTTGAATTCAAAAATGTATGGGATAACCTTTGATATTAAAACACTCTGAATTGTATGGTTTTTTAGGTTATTTTGGATATAAGGTTATTAAGTGATAAGGTTTCAAAATTCAGTGTTAATACTTTTTTTAAGATTAATCAATGAACTATTATTTATTTTGGGAATAACCTAACCATGTGCTAACCATTTTGGGTTTGTTTAATGTTTAAAGATAACAAGAATAAATAATTATCCCTTTAATGATTATGTGGTATTTATAATTTGATTTTAGTTTTTGGGAATTAAAATTGATCTCGAATACTCGTCATTGGTAGAAAATGTCATATTACATGTGGGAAATTATACTCGTTAAGTAATTATACATTAATATTCTCTCAGTTTATATTGTGAAAGAAACCTGTCAACTTTATAAAAATGTTATTTAAATAAATATTTATCTTGGTAGAAAATTTCTTTGATGATATAAATGACATTTTCCATGAATATTTTGTTTTTTGTTTTAGTTTTTCATTGAATTTCTATTGACCACATTCTCTATCACTCTTTATTAGATCATGTGAATTAGTCATTCCTTCTAAATTATAATTTTTAATTTTCCAATAATTTTCCCCCTATGTGGAATATTAGTTATGTGTATCATCTGGTCTATTGCTATTTCCCACTTTATATTTTAAATATGATATTTTATTTACCCTTTGTATTATGTTGGTTTCAATGAACAGATTCTAAAAATGTTAATCCTTTGATAACTAAGACCAATTTTGAGGGAGAAATTCATTTTATGAGGGGTAGGATGTAACATTCTGATATTTTCAGAAATTTATTATTTCAATTTAATTTCATTAATATGTTGAATTATATGTGAGGTAAATTTTATCATGAATTATTTGCAATACCACGATTTGCTTTCATTTCACACAACATCGATTATCACCAATAATGTGTGGTACACGCAATACATAATTTTATAACATATATATATATAATATTAATATTTAATTTGATCATTAGTTCATATACATAAGAATGGTGTTAATGAATGAGATTGGAAAAATTATAAGAATATATTTTACACATGTTTATAAAATTAAATCATTTCAATTAATTAGAAATGATAATGAAAAATAATTTAATATAAAGGATGAGTTTTTATAAAAAAAATTATGACTTGAGAGGAATATTATCTTAATAAATTAAATTAATCACTATAAGTGAAGGATATTATTGAAACTTAAATTTTATATGTTCGTTAAAATATTTTTCAATTCATCCGATATGTTTTATTGGAAAAGAATAAAAATAATACAAATTTTAAGCATAAAAAGTTTTTATTTTCCTAAAAGATAGTTTTCCTTCCTTTTAAGGGAAGACTTGTTTTTAAAAAAAATAAAACTTTTATTAATTTCATTTTACCAAAAAAATCGTTTATGAATTTTTTATAACAAAATTTATTTAGTGTTAATTTTTACTATTTTTTTAAAAACATCCATATTTTGATGAGTAGTTAATGGTACTGAATTTTAATTAAAAACTACATATTTATATATTTCTTTATATAGTTAAACTATATTTTAAATTTATTTTAATATCTAATTTGTTAAATTATAAATCAATAAATAATATTTTGTTCATTAGAATAAATTTCACATTGAAATTAGGTACAAAAAGGTTTCACACTATTATACATCTTACTTTAAAAACAGATTGTTTTGTATTGTCACTAGGGTTGATTTAAAATTAAATTATTCCACTTCAATGATTTGAATTTTAAAAAAATTGATTAAATATTTATAATAATAATAATAATTTATAATATATGTTAAGGTAAACTTTATTTTTTACCAAAACTTCTAGTTAAAGATATTAAAATTAATTATAGTGATTATGGTAAAATTGAGTTTACTTAATAGTTAAACTTTAATATTATGGGTTGAAATTACTTATAAAGTTCTATAACACACCTTTTATTGAAATATATCTACACATTAGACCATATTATCTATTTAAATGATTTATTAGAAATAATATTGAAATAAATTTTCCCGTATAATAAGTTAAGAAACGAAAAGGAAAAAAATGTACATTTCATCCTTTAAATTATTTATTGAAATTTTATAGACTTCCCATTAGTGGTCCAATTTATCCATTATAACTAAAATATTGGCCCTTAAATAATAAAAACATTTTTGTCATGGTTTGGGTTAATGTAGTATTTTTTTGTGTTGCATGCGCTTTTATTAAATTTAATTTCCAACACACAAAAAAAATTTATTTCATAATTTTTATTTAATATTTAAAAATATTGGGTGTAAACTTTTTATTAATTTACAATTTAATTTATACATAATGGATGAATTTATTAGGTTATAAAACTAGTTAATGTAATGAAAAATCCCCAAAATGAAAAAAATAAGGAAACATTAGAGTTATGGAATAAAATGTTTAAAATTGAATTTATTTATTGTGGTGTGTGTTTTTATCAACAATAATTCCCCTATAATCAATTATTTTTAATTTTTTAAGAACATTAGGTAAGGAAGACTTTCCTGTAGTTTTTTCTATTTTGTATTTACAAGAATTCCACTCCACCTCTACTATAAAAGTGTAATCAATATCCCCCATTATTTACAACTAATAATATTTTTATATAGTCCAACCCCTTTAACAATAAACTCCAAAAATACCTTACCTCATTCTATAATCCTAATTTTAGGAATAAATCATACCAAACAATTCAATTACTACCAACCAAAAGGAGTTACCCGAAGAAGAGGCAATGTTCTTCAATGAGAACTTCTATTTTATTTATTTCTCAAAACCTTAAATTATTCCAATTCCATTATAATATAAAATCCTCTGTATACTAAATATACCAATTTGTTTTTATTTCATGGTTTTTACCTACACATTCACATACATCCATAAAATGGGTAATGAAATCAGCATTCATGTGTATGGCAGACTACAGCCTCATGAGACAATGTTATTCATTTATCATTTACCACGTCTTATGGTTTGGAATTATGATAGACATAATTTTTTATATTATATAAATGATATTTATAATTAATTTATATTTTTTAAATAATTAAATAAATTATAACTTCATGATTTACATTTGTAGTAATATAATAACATCGTTTGTGGACGTATGGACTGACATCTCCTCAAAGAAATGTGATTCGTTCACACTTTACATGAGATGTATTATGGATGTTTTTAATTAAAATATATAATATAAATTAAATATTTATTATTTTCATGAAATAATTATCTATCATTATATATAAGATATAATTTTTTTTCTATCCATTTCACACAGTAGAAAAATGATAATGTCATTTGTGGATGTGAGGACTACCACCTCCTCGAAGTGATATAATTCTTCATTTTTCATCACCATATAGCAAGACAAATATATATATGTAATTAAATAATATATTATATGTTATATAATTTTTATTATAGAAATATAAAATGTTTCTTACCTTTCTTTCCATAACGATCATAGAAAAATGGGAATGTTACTCATGTGTACGTACGACCTTCCATTTTCATGATCGTAGAATTGGTTCATTTTTTCATAACCATATTTTATGTTTTTTTAAATTATAATTGATGTAAAATTTTGATAATTATTTCATGGTTATAATTCTGGATATTTTTAAATGATGACTGTAATGACCCTAGTTGACAAATCGATGTCAATTTTGACACATAACTCGGGTATAGTCAAAACATCAAACTTAAACATTATCAATTAATTAAATATATATAAATTTTATATAAGTGAGTCAAATTTATAAATAAACATGAAAAATTTTATTAAGAAAATAAAATATTGTTATAAGTTTATTATTTGAGAAGATATATGACAATCATAATAAATCGGACTAATTATAAGGGATTTTCATCTCCCTTTTTCCATGTGTGAAATACATTTCATATTCACCACTAAATTGTTTTGTTTGTTTCATATAATAAAAATTTAGATATATTATATGATTAATTTTTTTATATTCATTGTATTTAAATGTTTCATTTCACGATTATTACTTTTGGGTTTTTTGATACAGATGTTACCATTGTTGTAAGCAGATTTCTAGTCTCACTATTATTTCTGTGAAATTTATTTCATATTACCCACTCATTTATGTTGTGTATTGTTTATATATAACCTTTGAAATATCATATCATGAATTTAGTTACTATATTTTTATTTAATGTTTTTTAAAATTTCATTCACTAATTTAACTTATGATTCAAAACATTTCAAAGTGGTATTTGACACATTGAATGTTTAAGGATTATTTTCCTCATGAATGTTTTTAATGATATTTTAATAGAATTTATATTCATAAATAAAAACAACCCTTGTTGTTAATTATCCTCCACTAGTAATATTTTTTATTGATATCCTCACTATTATTTATTTGGATGTATTATTATTGTTTCAATCATATTACTAAGGAACCTGTTTCTTTTCCTCTAGTTAATCTAGTTTAAATATAATTATTATTGAACCCATTTATTTTACTTGTTACACATGTTTCTGTTATAATTATTATAAAACCCATGTATTATCCTTATGTTAATTTTGTTTCAATGATATAGTTTTGTAACACATTTCCTTTCAATATTTTAATTCTGTTTCCAAGGTGTTGACCTTAAACCCATTTATTTTTATTGGGTTAATCAAATTATAATTGAATAAAGACTGTTTATATGAGTTTTAGGGTGAATGTGTTTCAACAGGATTTACATTAAACACATTTATTGATGGTTTTTTGTTCTTTTATGATTCTCATATTCACTTTTATTATGTCATCATAAACTTATGCACACTTATGATGAATGATTACATTATTTTTCTCATGCATACATTTTCAATTATTGATAATTTTAGCTAACCCTTCTTATGATTCATTTTCCCATTGTTATAATGAATGATGTTAAATTATTTATGCATATAAGGGATTTCATAGAGATAATGTTAATGACCCATTGTGAAAAATTAAAATCTCTGTCAAATTGGAGGAAATTTTCTTTGGAAAACTTGTGAATTATTTTTGTATTAGTTTGTACTAATTCTATAAAACTATAAAACTAAATGGTCCTCCAAAATATAAGTGATAAAAAATTTTCTTTTTCTTTTTTGGTTTTATTGAATACAATTGGTTCAAAATTATTAGCATCAAATCCATGAATGTAATTTTTATGATTTCATAAAGGGATCCATGAGTGTGGTTTGACGCTATTATAGTCATCCTCCCATCCTATTAGTTTCAATACAAATCACCTCATGCACTAATAACATGCTTTAGTATCTTCTCAAAGTTGGAAACTAGATTCATAACAATTCCAATGTGGGAGCACCAAAAATATAATGCTTCTAGTGGTTTTTTGCATCATTATTCCTTCAAATAAATTATTGTGTATAAACTATATTAATGTGTTACTCTTTACAAAACCCAAATATAATATTATTAACCCAAACTAAAATCCAAATGATATTTACACTTATAAAAATATATTCCTCGCATAATTTATATGAAAACAATTCATGAAATAGATTAAAATCATATCAAATCAAAAAATCCCTATAAGAGTAAAAATGTTGTGATAAGTCACCAACCCCCACTTTTCTAGGTAGGTCCTAACTTCCCAGTCAATTAAGTAGTTTGATCCCACGTCCCTCTTACCATAGTTCTTTTCTAAAATTAAACCTTAATTAAATTATTAATTCTTACCCCAAATGATTAAAAAATATAATTAATTTCATAATTCATGACATTGACCTAATAAAATACAAATTCAGGGTCACGAAAATAAAATCAATTATCATACATAGTAAATAATTCCTTAAAAGAATGTATGAAAATTTAAAAACATAGTTTTGACTATTTATCTAAATTGTGCATCCATTCATACAATAAACAAAATTGTATCTGTGAATTTATAATATAATTAAACTAAATAAATGAAAAAGAAATAAATATAGACATATGATAAAAAAATATGAAAAAATATTAAATAAAAAATTATAAAAAATTTATCATTAGGTTATGATCTTTGGGAAGTCAATAATATAAATAAATACGAATATCTCAAATTTATTCTAATATCAACACCTTCATATTTTTAATTGTTATTTTTTAAAAATTAACTCCTTTATATTCAAAAATATGATATATTTTTCAAAAAACAATTATAATAATATAAAAATTTCATATATTATATAAAAGTTTTACATAATTTAAATATCACACATTTAATTTTATATAATACATTGATGAAATCATCCGAAACTAAATTTAAAATGTTTTAAATACTTTATTAAAAAATTAATTCCTTTCAATATAAACATTTTATATTAAAAATTGAGAAATAATAATAAATCAATATTAACTCATTTATATTTTGACAAATTTTATAATTTATAATAATTTTATAATTTTATCATGTAAATTAACATTAATCCTAGTGAAATCCTACAAACTATTTTTTTGTAGTTTGAAGCCCCCCTTAGATTTGATGTGGGCCAACATCGATTAATGTATTTTGACAATTTTAATAAAAAATATCTTTATTTAAAATTAAACACACCATATATAATTTTATGTTGAATATTATGTTTCCATCCTCTATGAACATATTTTATTGGGAGTAATTATGGTGGTCTTACAAGATCTAATCCATTTTAAATACATGTAATACTTCTAAAACCTTGAATATTTTTCAAGTGCACCATTACATATTAAACCCTAGTTATAGAAGGAATAGTAAGAATAATTTATAATGTGTTTTTTTCTTATCAAATTCTTTATAGGAAGAAAATTTTGAATTTATACTCCTATGATTATTTCATGGCCTAATTTTTCAACAGAGTGGTGTTTATACGCCAGAAACATTTTACTAGTATACTATGACATGCAGTCATCCACTTTTGATGCTCTATTTTACCCAAATATTTTATATAATTATTTTAAATAAACTAAATCATAGACTTATAAATTTAATATTGAACATATCTGGTTTACCATAAAATATTGTCATGATATGGGATAAATAAATGAACCAAAACTATTATCCCTATAGCATGCCATAAATCATGAACTTACCATTCTTATAGTTTCATCATCCAACATATAATTCAATCCAAATGGAAGATGAAGTTCCTTTATACTAGTATAATAATTTTTGTTATTTTTTTAAAAATATTAAATAAATGTTGGATGTCATGACATGTGTTTTTAATAATCTTGATATGGTTTGAAGTTTGTTTTTGGAAGATTTCAATTCTTTTGAATAAGTCTATAATTCTTGAGAAAAAATCTAAAAAAAGGAAAGAACCTTGTTGAATGAATTTGGGTCCTGATCAAAAGAATTCATTTCAATATATCATGGTGGATTATATTTTAATGACTCATATTTTCCCCCATAATATTTTTATAAATTAGTTGGAAAAATTCAGATATCATATTTTGAGATAACATAAGATTACAAGACCCATAGTTCCCAGAATGATTATTTGAAAAATGTTAAACTTTTAACAGTGTGTGAAAAAATTTCTTGAAAAAGTAGAATAACTTCTAAATTTGATCCTAGATTCGAATTGTGAGGGAACTGTTACGTTTCTAGTAGCAAGTTTACCCTATACATGACCTAACCCTGGACGGAGTGGGTTAACTATGAGAAGTAGTTTTTGGGATGTAACCCTAAATAAAATTATTAAATAAATTTATTATATTTTCAAATCCTAATAACTCATAAATAGTATCTTGGATTGGAAATATGACTCCACCATTGCGCTCGTAAGTGGATTTTTACCTTAGGTGAGTCCTAACCAGGACCAGTGTAGGTCGAGGGTGAATGTTAGTTTTTGGACATGAACATCATTAAAATATTTAACAAAAATATTTTATTTTGACGTTATGTGTTGACGTAATGGTGGGATTATTTTCTTAATAATCCATGTCAAAGTAATTCAGGGTTATCACCATAACCCTATAATTTCCATGAGGAAAGGAAAAGGAAAATATCTCAAAGATGAATGTTGATGGATCGAGGATCAACAATGACCATTCTTCATCAATGGCCGATCCAAACATCGAGTTAGGGTCTTGATCTTTTTTTGAATTCTCTCCCACCTCTTAGAATCAAATGAATAACACAAACTAACCCACAAACAAGTTGTTCCTCGGTTTGATTGTTCTTATAGGATGAATTTTGTTATAGGGTTTTGTTAAGGGGAGTTCTTATGTGTGATTTTCAATTTATTCATTCTTTTTTTATCCCTCTAAAAAGAACAAATTGATTCTAACACGAACAATGTTTGAGACTCTCCCTTCATGAATTTTTAGGGATTTTCATCCCTCCATGTTCTTCATGCATTAACCATTGAACCCTCATGGTCATGGATCAGCGTTTTCAGGTAGCTCCTTGTACGATCAAGCCCCTGGAGTGATGGAAAAAAATGGATCAAATCCCAAGGCAGTGAACACGGAAACCTAAGTATCACAAAAGTGACTCCGCTTTGGAAATTGGAGCACCGGAGTGGTAGAGGCGACATGTGGAACAAGGGCTTCCGGCACTGACATTGGTGTATGGATATGGCCTGGGGCATGTGGAAGTGTCTGTGTGTGGTTACAGCGGAGGATGGTGGTCTCCCTGGTGGTGACTGTGGAGGCAAGAAGTGGTCGGAGTGCACATGCGGCGCAGTCGGGCTACGGAGGACTTGCGGCGGTAGAATCCGCAGGAAGCGACTGAAGGGATGCGGTTGAATTACACAATGGATCAAGAGACATGGATAAGTCACATATGAAGGAGAACACATGGAAGAGTTGTGGGTGTGTATGGGGAAGGTGGTCTTTCCTTGGGATGCGGTCTTTCACCGTGTTGACCGAGGAAGAAGCTGCCAGGGTGGGCCACGTCCGGTGGGCACACATCATCTCGCACACAGGGGGTTGGACACCACATCCCAGAGGGGCGGGTCGAGATAGCCCAGTGGGTTTTTCCCGAGGGGCCAAGCTGGATTAGGGTGGGCTGAACCTGGTTGGGTCATCCGGCTTGTGTTGGGTCGGGTTCGATGGGTCGGATCAGACCCGGGTCGGACTTTTTTAAAAAATAGTCATAACATTCAAATTGTTTGACCGTTTGAAGAGTCATCTGTGGTATTGGAACCCTTTCTATGAGACGATACTTTTTAAATACTATAATTTTATGGGATTTGTAATGTGGCCTAAACGCTTAGGAGAATATTCTCCCGGTACCAGCATGCAATGAGTGGACGCCTACTTTTGGTTGGGACTTTGTGGCCACATGACCTGGGGATTCATGAGCCATAGATGCACCATGTGCCATAGATTATTCATAATCCATCAACTCTCTATGAACCATCTACATTCAAACCACCATTGACACTCCAAGAATTATCAACACTCCATGTGTTATCGTGACTGAGTCGGTACTCCCATGTCCTACCCGGGTGTCGATCCTCTAGTCACTGACTGGTACTTCACGACAATATTAGTTTGGGGGACCATGATATATGAACTAGTACTCTCCTATCATATCAAGGTTTTGGTTTTTCATGAGTAGTACTCCCCTTTTGGGATTAGGGTGTGGGTACTCACTTACGGAGTTGTACTCACCTATCTCCGAGTAGCGGTAGGGTTCGAGTCCTCTGTTGGAGGTGGATATCCCATCGATGTTAGAAGAAAATTACAATAAGCAGGCTCATCCACTTGATTATAATGATACCCATGTTGGTGTTAATGTTACCTTGACGGACTGAGGTGTGGGATACTCTTTGCAGGAGTGATAATGTTTTAGGTGGGTAGTTTGGAGCAGTACTCCCTTGAATGTGGGGTAGTGGCGAGGAGTGGGTTTCTACATTATCTCTTTTATAGAGGATGCACACAGTGAATAGTATAGATCTGTGCTTCCTCAAATTTGTGCAGTGGTGCGGGGTGGGCCTCTTCACATGGATCTCTTAGCTTGCATCAGGTGCAAGGTACTGATGACTAGACTCCTAGTGCTGGGAACATGATCTGGACCTACTGAAATGTTCCCTATAAAGTGAATCTCTTAGATGAGTTCTATCATTGATTTTTTAGATCGTGGAGTATTTACTCCTAGACGTATTGATTTTACTTCATGTAATTTCTTTGTGTTGTTTTTCATGTGATTCCTTTTTTCGGTACTTCACCTGTTTCTTTTTTTGTGTACGTCATGAAATTCTTAGTGGTGTACTTTTTTGGTTTCGAGGTCCCTAATGAGTACTGTTTTACTCACCCATACACGAGCTATGTCCTTACATGTTGTGTCTTGTGTAGATTATTGATTATTTGATAGATTCCATAGTGGAACTGGGCTAGGTAGTCCTTGGATAGAGGCATGACGGGCAAGGTTGGCTTCATCGACTTCAAAGAGCTTGTACATTCCTTTTTGTTAGTCTTGTATTTTTCCATTGTTTACATTCAGTTTCCCACTATCTTAATCTACTGTAGGCATCATAGTGATATGAAATCTTATTTACATAGTTTTTTTACATTTTATCTTTTTTTTGTCTTGGAAATTTTATCATGTGTACAGGTACTAAGGAAAATGCCTCCAATTTTTTGGGATATGCCAATTCGATGCTAGTCTCCAACCCCTGGCCTATTGGAGGCGGGCATGGGGTAGTTATGGAAAGGCACTCAAGGGACGGGTCAGGACAGAGTGGTATCAAAGGGGGTTAGTTATACCTAAATAACCAAGAGTATATGTGATTGGTTTGGGGAAACGGTGTCGAGTGTCTATATCTTCCCATTCAAACTAAGGAATCCAATGTTGGCACGGTAGGCAAAGTATCCATACACAAGGACTCTGGACACCTAATTTTCGACTCAGTGCATGAATACACTTATTCTATGGATAAAAATAGTACATGCATCAAATAATATGTTCAGTGTATCCTCATTCCTTTCTTGAGTCATCTCACCAGGAATACTCTTTTGATCGAGGTACATCTTGATTTTCTTCCAGATGCATCCATGTAGATACCTATCCAGGATTCTATCGTGTGGTCACGAGGATGATCCATAGGGTGAAATGATATCGGTATTGGTATTTTTACCAGTTAAAGAACCTCTGAATTGTGTACCATATATACCACCACCTGTAGAAAAGCACATGGTACCAGTAGTACTAGTGGATGAGATGCGCACGCTGAATGTGCTTTATGAGTTTCAGGGACAGAGACCCCTCAGGATCTTAGGTGAGCCCATAACTCATGTGTATAAAGACTAAATTGAGGTTTTGATCAAATTTTCCAACTTGGTTGGACACCAGTAGATCAGATAGTGGTTCGGGTAGCCAGGATTCTACGTTGGATGGCAGGGAATTGTGGGGTTTGGTTAACCGATCATATGATGAGGTGACTCTTCCGTGGGCAGAGTTTGAGAAAATTTTAAAGAGTGTTTGTCACATTATCAGATAAGTTCTATTCATATCTATAAGCTTCAATAGCTCCAACACGATGACTTGTCAGTATTGGAGTATTAATTGAGGCATACCGACCTATCCAAGTACTCAATAGATATGATAATTGATCAGTGATCCAGGGCTCAAATCATCAATCAAGGTGTTCTTAGGAACGTCTGAACAAGCATTGTACCTTTATGAATTCCTACCTATTTTGGGGTGCGAGATAAAACCATTGTAGATTAAGATCCCTTGGATAAGTATTTAATCTAGTAATAGATAGTAATGGTCAAGAAGGAGTAGAAAAATCCATAGGGTAGCTGACATGTCAAAGGATATGGGAGAGTAGTAGGAGGTGGTAGACATTTCCACATGTTACCACAACCACCCTCAGGAGGATCATACAAGGCTTAGGGATCTGGATGATAGGGGAGGGGATAGATTTCTATGGTCATGTCATATGACCAAAGGGATTCAAGAAAAATTGAATGTACGGTCTATGTCTATTCTCCCTTTGCTTCCATTTTGATATACATTGGTACTAGTAATTCTCTTCTTTTCAAAAATCTTGTTCGAGAATCATAGATTTTGGTTGAACCATCGACTAAATCATCATGCTTTGAGACTCCTACAAGAGTAGAACCAATGATCACACATTGATGTTAATAGTGTAAACCGACTCTTAGAAGCAAGGGTTTTGGTTGGGATAACTCGACAGTGTAATTGAGGCCAAACAAAATCATTCTAGGTATATATTGGATCCATATTACATGCTCATATTGAATATTTCAGGTGAAAGGTGAGGTGTTTCTGCAGTGATGGAATGTAGTTTTCCTAATTAGTGTAATGGAAGCCTTGGCAGGATACTATGGACTCACACAATGAAGGGTAATGTGAATTAATCATCAATTGGATAGACCAACCCTTGTTGTGGTGGATGTTATGAGCCCTCACATCCTTAAAATAGTGGTGGAGTTTATGTGGATCTAGTGAAGGTTGATACAGAGGCGTTTGCTAGAGTCCCTCTAGGACTATGAATTATAAATTGCCTACACTTTTGGGAAGGGGAACGTGGTAGTAGATTCTCTCAGAAGATGATCTTTTTACTAGCTACTGAATAAGGCATCAGACCGGTTGGCCATGTTACAGTTATACTTGGTGGATATGGTTTCAGTGTCTTACCACCAGTCAATGGTTGGAACCCCTCCACTTTTAAAGTGAGTCAAATAGGACAACTCAAGGATACCGACTAGGAGACCTTACATTCCTTGATGTCCATAGGGCATAACCCTAATGAACATTCAATGTTGAAGAGCACATTGTACTTTTATAGGGGAGAAATGTGTTACTAGTGACGTTGAGGGAGGAGGTTCTAAGGATGGTCCATACCTTCCATTTTTGTGCAGTACATCCCCTTTATATCCATTATAATTATTTGTGTGGGAAGGCTAAAAGCCATTATTTAGGGTCGAGAGCCTAGTTTCTAGGGTTGTTTCCTTCTTTGTGTGATGTATCATGGGCATGGAATGGATAATCCTATAAGTATTTTGTGGCATGTGGGCTGGAAAGGCCTAGTTTTTATTGTAGTAGTGGATACCTAGAGTGGAATGATGCATTGAGAGATGTAGATGGGTGTCGAGGAGGATATCATGAATGGAAGAACTGGTTGAAGTTGGACTTACATATTGATGTGAATGTCGGGTGATTATTTGAATCAGTTATTGGTTTACTAACTCATCATGTTGAGCCACTTGTGTTTGGAAAGGGTTACTCCTTTTCTTTATAGAGGTTCCATAGTTAATTTGGGATGGGATATCGATGGACTTCATGATGGTTCTACCATGCATGTAAATGAGACACAATACAATCTGGGTGATCATTGACTGACTCACCAAGACATCCCACTTCCTACTGTTCCATGAGGAAATCCCAATATAGATATTTGGATACCTCTACATACAAGAGATTTTTTGACTTGGAGGAATTATGTCTACATATGTTTCAGATCGTGATTCTCACTTTTTTATCCTTGTCATGGGGACCATGGATTGAATGGATAGGCTCCTTTATGGATGATAAATTCCTTTAGTCAGTGTATGATGAAAACACGAGAATCTCTAAGAGAGAAATTGGTTGTGGGAGGCTCAGTTTCGTGTTTAGTACCATCAACTATTTAAGTATCCCTTAGTTTGGATTTTGGGGACATCAAGCATTATGGTGCGGAGAATGTAATGACTCATATTTTATTAATTTAATTTTTAAAAGTAAATTGGGAAAATTATGAGATCAGACTCTTAGGAGGAATACGATTCTGAGGCCCAAAGTGCCTAGAATGAGTTTTTGAAAAATTTTACACTTTTAATAGTATCGAAAAGCATTTTTAAAAAAAAGAGGAATAACATCCAAACGAGTGCCAAGATCATAATTCTGAGGGCACAATTTCATTCGAAGTAGTGAGTTTACCCTAGGCCTGACCTAGCATTGTTCGGTGTGGGTCAACTGTGAAAAGTTGTTTTGGGGATGTTATTTTAAATAATATTATTAAATAATATTATTTTATTTTGAAATCCTAATAACTCATAAATGGTAACTTGGATTGGAGAACTGAGAATGTAAATGAGTTCTTAAGGGGGTGTTCAACTAAGATAGGTCCTAACCACGACTGGAAGAGGTCAAGGGTGAAAGTTAGTTTTTGGACATGAACAACATTGAAATATTTAATATAAATATTTTATTTTCAATTTATGTGTTAACGTAGTGGTGGATTTCTTTTTTCAAATAATCCATTTCAAAAGAATTTAGGGTTATCGTCAAAACCTTGGAATTCCCCTTAAGTAAAGAGAATGTGACTCTCTTGATGATGAATGTCGATGAATCAAGGATCGATGATGATCGTTCTTCATCAAAGACTGATCCAAACCTCGAGTTAGGGAATTGATGTCTTCAAAATTTATGTCCTCCCTCTTATAATCAAATGAAAAACACGAACCAATCCACAAAAAAGTTGATTTTCAGTTCATTCATTCTTCTGGAATGGATTTTTTTGGGGGTTTTATTAATGGGAGTTAATTTATCTGATTTATGGATTATATGTTCTTTTTTTATCACTCTAATAATATTGGATTTATTCCAACATGAAAAAAGTCATAGAATCATTCTTCATTCATTCCTAGTGCTTTTCCTCCCTCACCCATCTTCGAGCTTTCACCATGGAGCCCTAGTGGCCACGGATCGATGTTTCCAAGAGTATCTTAGTATGATCAAACCCTTGATGTGATTACAAACAAGAAAAAACACCAAGAAAGTTAAATAAACAACCCAAGGATTGTGGAACTGTTTATCTTTCATAAAATATTGTAATGGAGTGGCAGATGAAACCTGTAGAACAAGTGTCAGCGGCAAGGCATGACCTTACCCAGTGGCATGCATTTAAGGTCATTTACAGGTACTTAAGAGGACAAGGATCACCACAGTGGAGACCGTGAAGGAAGGTGGTGGATGGACCACATATGTGGCCTGGTCAGACCATGGAGGCCCCTGACGGTTGAATCCTCAAGGGGCAACAGAAAAGTCACGGTAGGAGGCTAGGGTTGTGCTAGCATCGTGGCTCAAGCTACATCGAAAGGATAACCCATGTCAGAGCTGTGGGTGAATGTGGGTAAGGAGGGATGTCCACGGAATGTGGTCTGGTGATGCGTTGACCAGGGAAGATTCCATAAGGGTGGTCCATTTCCAACATGCACACACTGTCACACATGCCGCAGGCTAAACCTTGGAAGATGGGCTGCTCCAGCAGCCCAGTTTCTGGACACCATAGCCCAATGGGTCGATCTAGTTCGATTTGGGATAAAATGGGTCGGGTTGTGTCAGGTCTGAATGGTCGGATTGGACCTGAGTTAGAGTTTTTCAGAAAAAATATTAGTTGTATCACTCAAAATGTTTGTCTGTTTGAATATCTATTTATGGCATTGATACCCTTGCAACATAATAATTCGTTTGAGATACCCTACATGTGTTTTTCTGGAAGTTGGCATATAGACTAATGGATTGAGGAGTAGATTATCCCTGTACATGTGTTCTACGAGCAGAATCCTTCCATTAGTTATGACATGGTAACAACTCCACTTGGGGGATGCATGACCCATGGACACTCCATGTGCCATATATGATCTATGCACCATCCATTATCTGTGTTCCATCGTTGCTCTGGGTGCCATCAATTCTTCATGTATTATCGAAACTCTTTGTGTTATCATGACAGAGTCGGTACTCCCCTATCGTACAAGGGATCCGGTCCTCTAGTCACTGAGTTGTACTCCCCTACTGATTTAGGGTTTGGGGTCCTTAATATACAATATAGTACTCCCATATCATATCAGGGATAAGTTCTTTCATCAGTAGTACTCTGTTGTTGGGATTGGGGCACGTGTCCTCACTTTGGGAGTTTTACTCCCCCATCTCCGACCAGTGATGAGGAGTGATTCCTCCATTTGAGATGGAGGTCCCTTTCCTGTTGGACAAAGTTACAAGGAGAGGTCCCATACACTTGATGAGAAATATACTTGGATAAGATTTAATATTCCCTCAAGGGAATGAGGTGTGGGCCACTCCATACAGGAGTAAAAAAGGTTACGCGAGATAGTTTGAAGTAGTAATCCCTCGACTATGGGGAAATGGTAAGGCATTGATCACTCCATTATCTCTTGTTATAGAGGATGCATGCAGTTCATAGTATAGAGGAGTGCTCCCTAAACTGTGAGAAGTTGTGAGGGGAGGGATTCTTCACTTGGGTTTCTTAGCTTGCATCAGATTTAAGTCAATAATGATTAGACCCCTACTGATGGGTACTAGAGCTGGTCCTAGTGTAATGTTTTTGATGAAGTGCATCTCTCGAATGGGTTCCATCTAAGATGTATAACCTCATGGTGTGTGTCCTCCTAGTTAATGTGTAATGATTTTATCCTAATATTAGAATCCTAATTTTGGCTATGATGTTATAACCTTGTGATACATAGTATCTGAGATTATTGTATCTAGATATTCATGGTATATGTGATGTAGACATATATCTATATGAGTTGACCATATTGAAAGTACTCTATGCATTTTCTTTATGGTGTGCTTCATCAGATTTATGTGTGGTGCACTTCATGTGTTTCTTTTTTGGTGCACTTCGTGTAATTCCTAGTGAAGTAACCTTGTGGTTTCGAGGTCCCTACTGAGTATTTTTTTACTCACCCATGAACGGGATATGCCTACACGTGTCAAGTCTTTTGTAGTTGATCAATGCTTTGACAAAGTCCGTGGTCGACTGAGGCCAGGTATTTCTTAGAGAGAGGCCCGACAGATGAGGTGTGATAAATTGACTTCAGATAGTCGTTTCTATACCTACCCTTCAGGTAGGGTTTTACATATATGAGTTTCAATATATTTTATTTTAATTTTTATTTGTTTTTTATTCTAGTTCAGTTAACTTTTAGTTTATAATGTTATACTCTTTTGTTTGTATCATAGTGGTATGCATGTTTTTTTACATAGTGTTTTTACATTTCATCACTTATGGGCTTGGATTTTTGTGTGTGAGAGAGGGTGAGTATAGGTACATATGAAAATGCCTTCCATTTGTGGTATATGACTTCTCTATGCTAATCTACAGCCCCTAGCCAATGGGATGTGGGATAGGGATAGTAACGGAATGGGCCTCGGGGTATGGATCTAGAAAGAGTGTTTTCCAAGGGGGTCGTTGCTTCCTAAAGAACCAAGATTCTATGAGATTGGTTTGGGGAAAATTTGTCGAGTTTTTTGAGTTCGGCATTCAGGACAGGGAATTTAGTGTTTAGGCGGTGGATAAAGTATCCATACACCATGAGTCTGGACACCTGATTTTCAAAATGGTACTTAAAAGCACTGCGTGCAAGGATGACAATAGTAAATGCATCATATAGGATTTTTAGTGTTTCCTCATATCCTTCATGTGTCAGCTCACCCTATATACTATATTGACAGTGGTATATGTTGTTTTTCTTTTATATGCCTCTACGTATACAACTAGTCAGGATTCCACTTTTTGGTCAAGAGAATGATCCTCGGGGTGAAGAGATATCCGTACATGATTTTATACTCGAGAAAGTACCTCTGGGTGGTGTACCAACTATACCACCGCCTATAGAGAAGCACATCATACCAGTTTTACTAGTGGATGAGAAGTGAAAATTGAGTGATTTTCACGAGTTTCAATGATAGATACCCCCCAGGTTCTAAGGAAAGTTCAACTCTTAGGTGGCTAAAGACTTACTTGTTGTGGAGACCAAGTTTCTAGTCTAATCAGGACACTAGTGGATCAGATGGTCATCCTGGCCGTGATCCTTTTTTGTGGCTTGACAAGATGTGGTGGGGTTTGGATACCAGATCATTTGATGAGGTGACTCTTCCGTGGATTTATTTTGAGACCCTTTTTATAGGGGAGTTCACATCTTATAATATATGGGTTATACATGTCCAAAATCTTCTATAGATCCAACAAGACGGCATGTCCGTATCTAAGTATTCATCATGTCTTACTAACCATTCTATGTACTCAATGGATATGACATGTGACCGGGGATTAAAAGCTCAGAACAATGATAAAGGTATGATTAGGGACGTCTGATCTGGTGTTGTCCCTTTATGAATTACTACCTATGTTGTTGTATGAGTAAAAAATAGTATGGTTGAGAATCCCTTACCTAAGAAGTTTAGTCAGTAATAGTCAGAAATGGCCAAGAACGAGTAGACAAATCCACAGGGTAGTGGACATGGAAGAGGAGTCGAAAGGGAAGAAGGAGGTGGTAGACATTTTGACATGTTACCACCACCACCACCAAGTGGTCTATACCAGGCTCAGGAAGCTGGATGATATGGGAGGGGGTAGCTGCATGTTGTCAAGGCATATGACCTAACGACTCCAGGAATGATTCAAAAATGGTATGTTTATATTCTACCTTATCATCCATATTGGTAGACACATGTACTAGTCATTATATTCTTTTCAAAAATCTTGTTTGAGACTCGAAGATTCTAGTTTAACCATTCACTTTATCTTCACACTAAGAGACTACTACTGGAGGAGACCAAATGTTCATGCACTGGTGTCAATAGTGAGCCCTGAATCTTATAAGTGAGATTTTTGGTTGGGATATCTTGGTAGAGGTGACGAGGACATAGAACGTCATTCTTGGTATGGACTGGATCCAAATTTCATGCTCAGATTTCCAATTTTAGGTGAAGGTTTTTGTGTGTCCATAGTGGTGGAACGAGGCTTTCCATATTATTGAAAAGGAAACCCTAGAAGAACATGATGGACTCACACAGAGAGGTTTCAGCTGATTACTAATCAATTTTCTATCCCAACCCTCAGTGTAGTGGATGTTATGAGTCATCAATTCCCTACAGTAGTGGAAGAGTTGTAGTGGATCTTGTAAAAGTTGAGATATAGTTCTTTGCTAGAGTCCCTCCCTTAATATGAATTTAAAATTGTCTATACTCCTAGGAAGAGGAACATGGTTGTAAATTTTCTCAACTGGAGATCTTGTTTTCACCTACTGAATAAGGAATTAGAATAGTTGGCCTCTTTACAGTTATCTTTGATGGGTATAGTCAGAGATTCATACCTCCAATTGATGGTTGACACCCCTCCACTCTTAAGGTGAGTCAAGGAGGTACAACTCAAGGATACCAACTATGAGAACATACGTGCCTTGATGTCTGTAGGGCATACCCCTGATAAACATTTGAAGGTGGGGATCACGTCATTCTTAATTTTGGATGCATTGTGGTACCATTGGCCTTGAGGAAGGAGTTTCTAAGGAAGTTCCATCCTTTCCCTCTTTGGGAAGTACATTCCCTTTAGATCCATGTGAAATTATTTTGTGGGAGGGGTAAAATCATTTCATTATGGCAAAGAGACCGTTTTCAAGGATTGTTTCATACTACTTCTAATGTAACGTGATCCTTTTATAGATAATCCTAGAGGGATTTTGTGGTATGTGGGGTAGATCGGCCTTGTTTTTGTGGTAATAGTGGATGCATTGAATGCTGAGATGCATCGGGATAGGCAGGCGGGTGTCAAGGAGGACACCGCAAATGATAGAATAGGTTGAAGCTTTGTAACAACCAAAACCTTTATAAATGGAAATTACCCTTGATATAATTAAATGTATTATTATGTAATATGTTTATATAACTTATTCACTTCCTTTGTTTTATGTTTTTGGATTTCAAAATACCGATAAGAAAGGTTACCATTTCTAATATAGCTATTGAACAGTGATGGCATGATTAGTATAAATATTGGGCTTTAACAGATCCAATTTACTCAGACAAAGGAAGTGATTTATCCTCATAGTATAATTGCCCCATACGAAGCCCATTTTTTGGAGCTCATAAAAGAGGTATTATCACTATGTTTTACTCTTGACCAAGCCCAGGCGGAGCTTCAACATGTTAAGATTAAACAGAACCGCCTATGGAAGAAGTGTTAGTTAATAGAGATTACCAGTCGAGTGATGTTATCTAAGCCACCCTAAGAGTCTATCACCATCGCACACCTTACCCTAAGGTCTTATGCGGGTGTTACTAGGGGTTATTTAAAAACACCCGAGCACTGTGATTATGTGAATTAATTTTGTAAATAATATATATTCATTTTATTATTGTTACTTTGTAAATGGGTTTTAAAGAACAAATAGTATTTTTTGTTAATATTCAATTAAGAAACATTTTTCAATCAACTAATGGATTTTTAAATTAAATAATATTTTAATAAAATATTTTTACTAAATTAATTTTTATTAAATATAAATGATGATATAATTTTTATGAATATAACTGTAATTTCGATAAATGTAGGATTTAATTTAAAAAGTAAAAAAATTAAAATATTTTGAAAATTATTTACATAAAATTAGTATTATTTTTGTATTTCAAATGTCAAAATTATCTAACGGTAAATTTTTTAGAATTTTATAAGACTGCTTAATTTTTGGGTTGAAATTAAATACTGTTTAAATATATAATGTGGTTTATGACATCATAATGACCCATCTATGATGTAATAAAATACTATAAATAGTATGTTCGACCAATAGACTTTTTACCTTTAAAATAATGTGATTTAATTTTTTTTTTGATTAATTTTATGGTGCATTATTGGACCCTCTAAGACTTAAAAAACATTTTAACTTTTTAAAATCATTTCCTTAAGACTGTGACTCACCTCTATATAAGAAAGCATAATAATTTAATAAGTTCGGAAATTGGCCTTATAAAATAATTTTTTCTACTTAATTTTGGAAAATCCAATGGTAAAAACACATTAGTAGGATTGTGGTTTATTTTATTTTAATGTGTGGTGTCCAAGACCTAAATAATAATGAATTCAATCTGTTTTTCCTATATAAACCCACCCAAACTCCCACTTCTCATCACTAAAAACCCTTGGTGCACATCCTTACTCTTCCATACTCTATCTATAATCCTCCCAAGGAGCACCAATATCCCAAGAATCCTTTCTCAAGCCTCCCCCAAGCCTCTCGGATAACACATCCAAGTAAGGGATTTATTCCTTTCTCATTTTTGTATACATTTCATTATATTATTATACCATTTTTCTAAATTAATAATGTTGTGGTATGATTTCTCACCTCCCCCATACATCCCACCTTATTTTTTAATGATGGGATAACTCTTTCCTTCTCATTAATGCCTCCCATGCACACTCATTACCAAGCCCAAATTCTGTATCGAATTTCTCTCTTCTAATTTACATTCAAGAAATTATTTTATATTATGCATCTAAATAACATTACATATATTGGTACATGTGTATATATGACCCCATTATGATTTTTTTTAATGTAAATATAATTTGATACCACTTTCTACCTCATCAACCATTTTTATGAATTCTTATGTCATGTCGTTATGCTGCCGAAATTGTGCTGAGATTTTCCAAGCCAAAGTTATTGTGTAGTGAATACCATGTCCATTTATCGATCAAGGGTAATCACATTTATGAACATTTATGTTTTTATTTTGTAGTTTCATTAATGAATTCCTCATTCCATTATCATGGAATAAATGATGATGTTTAATGAATGCATGTTATATGATCTATGTGGAATAATTATGCATTAAATGAAATTACTAAGAAGGGTACGCCCTGATAATGCTCCAATGCATTTGGTAAAGATTAGTATCATGATATGTCCTATGAAATGATGGTTTACTGATTCTAATTAAATTAAAATGATGTTTTACTCATGCTCCATGTGCAATGAGCCTCGCATAATTCTAATATCATGTAAAATATTGTTTCCACATTTTCATGTTATGATAATCATGATTAATCATGCCTTTATGTTCATGTTTCTCTTATGCTCCATTGATATGCCTATGGCCTAAAATGTATTGTATTATTCATGTTATTCCATGTTTAGTCTCTTAATGATCTTTATATCTCACCAATTTCTTATGAATGTCTTCAGGTTACCCATTGCAATTCTAATTACGAAAGAATGTGTGTGGTTATGTAAAAAAATGTTTTCAATAAATATGTTTATTTAGAGTTTTAAGTTGTTATGTAATGTTATAAATCCCAAAAGACACTAGAACTCCCAGTATTCTATGTTGTATCAAGTGAATATTTTATGTAATAACTTATTTTTAATTTTGAAAGAAATAACATGGTTGTTATAGTTAGAATCGAAGGATATGTTTAGTTGTTTTGGGGATTTAGATTAGAAAACCCTAGTGAAATCTTTAGGGATAAGGCTAAGTATAATAAAGGCATCCCTAAATTTTGGTTAGTATTGAGTGTGTGGTTTATTAAGAAATTACATTGTTTTTTCAATACAAACAAGTATATGTGGCTTTGGCACAGATGTATCTCGGAGTAAAACTTAAAAATACCTCTTTGAGATAGACTTGACCTAGAACTGCTACATGAAAAAGGGCATTGTTGTACTCTTGGTTGCTACAATCCTGGGGTATATTCCATCTTAAATTCATAAGCTTAGTTTGAACCATTATTAATGGAATAAAAAAAATCCCTTTAGATTTTCTTTTGGGATGTAGATCATGGATAACATAGACTAAAGCCTATAAATTAATAAGTTAAGGGAAAAAGTAATTTATAAGTTAAAAATTTTTGTCTTTTGATTACCCTTTATGTGTTACCTATAACATTAATTTTATTCCCACCAATGGCTAATAATATGAGGACTCAGGCTAACAACTGATGTAAAGATCAATGTTATTGCTATTCTATTGTGATGCTCAATCCGATGGGAGTGGGAATTGAAAATGTTGTCATGATACTATCTCAGTTAACACAAGTTTTGAAAACAAACATGGGTCAAGAGTAATGTCCAACCTCCCCCCACTAAATAAAGAACAATCCACAATTGAGAGCTTAGGAGACAAAGGCCTCCAATATTTAATGGATCATTTTATCCCACAATTGTCAAATAATGTATCAACTCTATTGAAACGATATTCTCTTTCCATCAATGTTCCAAGCAAGAGAAGGTTCTTATGGATGCTTACCGTGTGGATGGTGAAGCTGATTAATGGTGGAAATTGATCAAAAATATGAATCATAAGGAGGATATCATGGTGTTTAAATGGAAGGATTTTGGAAAAATGCTTTTCGATAAATATTTTCCACACACCCCGAACATAAGATGGAAAGGGACTTCATTTCCCTTAAGAAAAAATGTGACATATCCATCAAACTGTACACGAAAAAACATCACAAGGCTTGAAATATAAGCCTCCATCATTGTCATTACCCCTAAGTTCATGGTTTCCCTCTTATTTGGTGGTCTTAAACCTATCATAGGAAAGGACCTAGAAATTTGTGACATTGATATCTATGAAGAAATTTTATGACGTTCACACAAAGTCAAAATGGAGATCAGAAAATCTCAGGGGTATCATGGGGACAAGAATTAGAGAGTGGACTTTAATTCAGGAGGCCCGGTGGATAAATCCAATGCTTCTATGAAAATATAGCACCCCACATCCCAAAGGTGCGGAAAGAAGCACTCATAAAATTTCATGAAGGGGCGTGGAAATGCTTATAGTGTAGAAGAGAATTGCACCTTGCCATTAACTATTAGCATGAAAACCCCACTACTGCGACAGTGGAGTGGAATGATCTTTTCGATCCTCAACACATTGTTCAATTATTCAAATGCAAAGAACCATGGAACTTTGAAAAACAGTTCCCTAAGACAACAGTTTTCAGAGGCACCCTACAACCTCCAAGGCAGCAAGGTTGACCTTTTTTCATCACTACCACCAAAGCGAACCCCGACAACCAAGTGGTTATAGGTACACTAGTTATTCATTCAATAATTTTAAACATGCATTTTTATTATGTATCTATTCATTCTTTTATATCCTAAAATTTTAGTAGAACAATCCCAACACCACCACAAATCACAGAAGTAAAGATATAGGTGAGAACAGAATATGGTTCAATCATTGATTCCCATGAATATAACTCCTCTCTTGTCCAAATTTGTGGAATGAAATTCCTAGAGAACATCATCATACTCCCCCTAATAGAATTTGATGCTATTATTGTCATGGATCAGCTTTCTCTATATATATCCAACATTAGTTTCTTTGGGAGGGAAATATGTCTCTATATATAGAATCAACCCCTAATTTTATACAACTACAAAGAGGTGGATGAATATTATTTAGAACCATCATCTCAAGTGTGAATATTACTTCCCTATGAACACATGTATCTTTATAATATGATTAATTCTATGGAAGCAACCACCCTTGAATACAAGCCTATAGTGAGAGAATTCGCTGAAGTGTTTCTCAAGGAATTTTTTTGTCTTCCTCTTAGAAGAGATGTTCAATTCTTGATTAATATAATACCTGAGGAGTTTCCAATATATAAATACTCCATATAGAATTTATATGGTGGAGGTTTAGGATATAATGAAACAACTAAAGGATAATATGGATAAAGGGTTTATACACACAAGTGATTCACCATGGGGTGCACTAGTCCCCTTAGTTAAGAAAAAGGATGGGTCAATGTTCCTTTTCATTGATTATCGTGAGCTCAAAAGATCATAATAATGAACAAGTATCATCTTCCATGAATTGATTAATTTTTTTGATAAACTAGATGGAGAACAATAAATATCCAAGGTGGATCTTCAGTTTGGATATTATCAAGTAAGGGTGAAGAAGGTGGATATTCCCAAGACTACTTTTCATACAAAATACGGGAACTATGAATTCATTATAATGCATTTCAGACTCACTAATGCTTCAGTAATCTTCATGGAATTGAATAATATAGTATTTAGAGATTACCTAGACAAATTTTTGATAGTATTTATAGACAATATTCTAATATACTCCAAAACTAAGGTGTATCATGAGGAGCATCTAAGCACTCTTCTAGATACCCTGCGAAAGGAGAGGATCTGTGAAAAGTACAAGAAATATGTGTTCTGGTTGAAGGAGGTCTCATTCTTGGGTCATGTCATCATATGAAATGAGATATTTTTGAATCCATATAAGATAGCTACAATTTAGGTATATACATGGCCAACATTAATGATGGATATACGTAGCTTCCTATGGTTATCTGGATATTATCACCGATTTTTGAGAAATTGCTCACGATTTTCGAACCCTTTTACCAAGATAACTCGGAAGGGAGTAATATTTTTGTGGAGTTTTGAATGTGAAGATAGCTTCACAGAGTTAAAAAGGAGGCTTATCACTAGACCAGTGCTCACACTACCCACAAGTGGAGAACTTTTTGTGGTATACGGTGATGCTTGGGAGAAGGTCCTCAGATGTGTGTTGATATAAAATGAAAAAATATTTTCTTATGCTTCAATGCAATTGAAAGTTCATGAAAAAAAATATCCAACATATGGTCTGTAGTTGGCTGTAGTAATCTTTATCTTGAAAATTTGGCGACATTACCTCTATGGGGAGAATATGAAATATATACGGATCATAAAATCCTCATGTATATTTTCACACACAATGAGTTGAATCTGCACAAAAAAATGGTTAGATCAGATCGAAGACTGTGACTGCTCAATCCATTACCACCAGAGGAAAGTGAACAAGGTGGTGGATGCTTTATGTAAGAAGGACACAGTAATTCTATCATTAATGAGAATTGAAAAGGATCCAATCTTCTTAGATTTAATGAATACGTACATGGAAATCATAAATAAGGGAACATTATTAATCCTTTCATAAATTATTTCTCGACCATATCTTTTGGAAAATTTAAATGATGCTTAAAAGGATGATATGGGAATTCAAAATTAAGTGGAAACTATCAAAAAATCGAAATATTTAGATTTAAATATTAAAAAATATGGAATCGTGATATTTGTGAAAAGTACATGTGTTCCATCAAGTCCAGAGTTGAAGAATGAACTTTCGGATAATGGACATAATTCAAATATCTTTATTCTCCCAGGAAACAGAAAGATGTATCAAGATCTCCATGTGTATTATTTTGTGGGATAAAATCAAGAAGTAGATTTTTGACTATACATAAAAGTGCCTGGTATGTCAATAAGTGAGGCTGAGTTGTAGAAGTATAAAGGGATGATGTAACCTTTACCCATACCAATATGGAAATGGGAAAACATCAACATGGGCTTTACCACCGGACATTCGAATACATCCAAAGGAAATAATGCTCTCTGGGTTCTTATGGATCGTCTAACAAATACAACACACTTCACTGAAATTTGGGAGGATTTATCATTAGATCAACTGGAATGGATTTACATCATAGAACACGAAACGATTCATGGAGTACCACTATCTATTGTATCATATTGTGATCCAAGATTCACATATATGTTTTGGAAGAGTCTCCAACATGCTCTAAATAATTATCTAAACATCATGACAACTTATCATCCTCAAAAGGATGGCCAATATTATAAGACTATCCAAAAACCAAGGAAATTTTGAGAGCATGATCAATGGAATTCAAAGCATGATGGGATCCAAATATTCCTCTAGATGAGTTCTCTTACAATTATAGTTTTCACTCAATCAACCTAATGGATCCTAATTATTCCCTTTATGATAATAGATACAAAACACCGACATGTTGGGATGATGTTGGAGAGCGAAAACTTATAGACCCATAAATTGTAGAAGAAATGGTGGAGAAGTCTAAGCCCATCCATCAGCACATTAAAGCTACTCAGAGTTGAAAAGATATCTATGCTAACAATCATAAACGGGACCTTGAGTTGGATATCAGAGATGTGGTATTCCTCTACATATCATTGTGGAAGATATTTATGATATTTGGGAAGAAGTAAAATCTTAGTCCAAGGTACATCATCCCTTTGGAGATCATTGATCACATTGTTGTTGTGGCCTATCGACTAAAACTCCCACCAAACCTATCTCTAGTACAAGATGTATTCCATTTATATCTATGAATGAAGTACATACCAGACACATTGCAAGTACTCAGTACAGAGGTGGTACCATTGGAGAACAAACTCTCCTATGAAGATAAGTCGACGATGATCTTGGATTGTAGGGAAAATGTTCTACAAAATAAGATGATGTCCTTCATTAAGGTGTTGTGGTGAAACCACAATTTTAAAGAAGTAATGTGGGTATCAGAGGAAGTGATGAAACATAGTTTCCCTCATCTATTTTAGTGTGTGAAATATTAATTTCAAAGGAAAATTTTCATAAGGGGGATTGATTATAACGACCCAATATTTTATTAATGGAAATTCATCTTGATATTTTTAAATCTATTATTATATAAAATGGATATATAACATATGAACTCCCATGGTTTTGTGTTTTGGATTTTAAATTACCATTAATAATTTTTACTATTTCTAATATAGCTGTTGAATAGTGATCACTTGAATTGTATAAATATAGGGATTTAACAAATCCGTTTTTCTCATATAAAGGAAGAGATTTCCTCATCCAATAGTATTACCATAAACGAAGCCCATTTATCAGAGCACATAAAGGAGTTAGTGTCACTAGGCTTCTCAATTTACCAAGCCCAAGTCGAGATTCAACATGTTAAGCTTGAACGGAATCGTCAACGAGAGAAGTGGAAGTTAATAGAGATTACCACTCGAGCAACATTATTTGAGCTTCCCCAGGAGCCTATCACCATTACACACCTTACCCTTAGGTCATATGCAGGTTTTATAAGGATTTATATAATAATACCCAAGAATAATGATTATATTCATTGTTTTTTTACAGAATATTTATTCATTATATTATTGTTGCATTGTATATTTTTTTAAATTACAAATATTATTTTTAAATAATATTCAATTAAGAAATATTTTTTTTGAATTAATGGGTTTTTGAAATAAATAATATTTTAATAAAATATTTTTACTAAATTAATTTTTACTAAATTAATTTTTAGTAAATATAAATGATGGTGTAATTTCTTTGAATATAATTGTTATATTTATTAAGGTTTGAAAGCCGTTTTTTTTCAAAACCATTGAATTTTTTATAAATGTCGGTTTTCATTTTAAAAGTAGAAATTCACATATTTAAAATATTATTTAGATAAAATGAATATTATTTTTGGATTCAGGATTTTGAAATTGTCTAATCTTAAATTTTTCATAATTTTCTAAGAAAGTCGAATTTTAGGGTAAAAATTAAATACCATTTAATTATATAATGTGTATTATGACATCATAGTGACTAAATAGTGGTGTAATAAAATACTATAAAAATTATTTTCTTCCAATATATGTATTATCTTTAAAATAATGTAATTTTATTTTTGTTTTATTAATTTTATACTGCCTTAGTGGATCGTCCAAGAATTATAAAACATTTTAACTTGTTAAAATGATTTTTATGAGAGTCTAACTCACCTCCACATAAGAAAGCCTTATGTTTTAATTCGTTCATCCATTGGAATTAAAAAATAAATTTTTTTACTCCCCTTTGTATAAAATCATGGGCTGCTTTGTGGTTTTGATTAGTTTAACATGTAGTGTCCAAAACATAAATAATAACGATTTCCCTCTCTTTTCCTATATAAACCCACACTAGCTCTCACATCCCATCACTAAAAACCCTAGGAATATGTCCCTACTCATCCCTCATTTCTTTATTATTTTCATAAGGTTCCCCAAGTTCCCATGAAGCCACTCTCAATCCTCTCCCAATCCTTTGGGATCACACTTCCATGTAAGGGATTTCTTGCTTTCTCATTTTTGTCCAAATTTCCTTATATTGTTATATCATTTTTTCTATTAAAAATGTTTGTGTATGATTTTAAACCTCCACCATAATTCCCTCCTAATGTTTTAATAATGGGAGACCTCTTTATCTCTCATTAGTTCCTCCCATACACACTCGTTACCATGTCAAAATTCCGTATGGAATTTCTTTCTTCTCATTTACATTCAATAAATTCTTTTGTATTGTGTATCTAAATTCCATTAAATATGTTGGTACATGTATCTATATTACCCCATTACTATCCATTTCATGTATAGATGATGAGATACCACTTTCTCCCTCATCAACCATTTTTATGAATTCTTATGTCACGCCGTTATGCTGCGGAAGTTGCACTGCGATTTTCCAATCCAAAGTCATTGTGTAGTTTGTACCATTCCCATTTCTCTATCAAGGGTATTCAGAAAAATGCACATTTACATATTCATTATTTAGCTTCATGTATTAATTCAACATTCCTTTAACATGTAACAAGTGATGATGTTTATCTAATGCGTTTTTTATAACCTATATGGCACACGTATGTGTGAAATGAAATAATTAACAAGGGTGCACCCTGATAGGACTCCAATGCAAAGGGTAAATATTAATATCATGATACCTCAAGTGAAATGAGGGTTTACTCATTCTAATTCAAGTGCAATGAGGGTTTACTCATTTTTTTTGTGCAATGAGACTTTTCTCATTATAATATCATGTTAAATGTTGTTTCCACATTTCCATGTTATGATAATCATGATTTATCATGCCTTTATGTTCATGTTTCTCTTATTCTCTGTTGATATTCCAGTTTCCCAACATGTATTGTATTTTTCATGTTATAACATGTTTAATCTCTTACTTTTCTTTGTTGCTCCCCCTTTTCTTATGCATGTCCTCAGGTTATCCCATGCAATTATAAGTATGAAGGAATGTGTGTGGTCATGTAAAAGAAGCTTTCAATAAAGATGTGTATTTCATGATTTAAGTTGTAATGTAATGTTCCTAATCCCCAATGACACTAGACCTATAGATCTTCAATGTTTTACCAAGTAAAGATTTTATGTAAAAAATTATTTTTAAGTGTGAAATGAAGAAAAGGGTTTTTATAAGTTGGGATTACCTATTGATGTGAAAGTTCAGTGATTATTTGAATCAGTTATTGGTTTACCAACTCACCATGTTGAGCCAATTCTGTTTGGAAAGGTTTTATCATTTTATTTCTATAGGTTCCATATTGCAAGTGGGATGGAATATATATCGACATTGTGAATGGTTTACCACAGACTTCTAGGAGACAGGATACCATCTCGGTGATCGTTGAATGACTCACCATGTGAGCCCACTTCCTACCAATCTGTGTGTCAAGATCAGTAGAGAGCATGGTATGCCTCTATGTAAAGGAGATAGTTTAACTCCAAGGAATTCCATCCATGATAGTTTCAAATCATGATGCTCAATTTTTTATCCTATTTAAAGGGATCAAGGATCAAATGGAGGGGGTCCTTTGTGGATGAGTGATTCCTTTAGTGTGTGTCTAAGGACATCATGGGAATATCCATGAGGGCACATGGGAGTGGGAGGATCAGGTTCATTCTTAGTTCCCATGTCTGTTTAAGTAGCCCTTGGTTTGTATTTGAGGGATGTAAATCTTTATGGTGGGTAGAATACAATGGATTGAATTTTCCCAATTTTTTTTAAAATCAATTAAGAAAATTTAAAGATTGGATGTCGATAAGGTTTGTGATTCTAAGTCCTGGAGTGCTTGGAGATATTTTTTGGAAAATTTTGATGTTTTAATTTTGTACAAGAGTGGTTTTGATGAAAAAGTGTAATAACATCCAAACTGGTTCCCAGATTAGAATTTTGAGGGAACCGTTGCGTTTAGAGTAGTAATTTTACCCTAGGAACAACTTAACATTGGTCGATGTTGGTCAACTGTGATATATAGTTTTTTGTGCATAACCAAAAAAAATAATTAAATCAAATTATATTATTTTGAAATCCTAATAACTCATAAATGGTAACTCATATTGAAAATATGATACTGTCGTTGAGTTTGTAAGTGGGTGTTTACCATAGGTAGGTCCAAACCACATCTGACATAGGTCTTGTATGATATTTCGTTTTTGGACGTGAACATCATTAAAATATATAATAATAATATTTTATTTTGATGTTATGTGTTGATGTAGTGTTGGGTTACTTTTTAAAAAACCATGCCAATGGAATTCAGGGTTGTCGCCAAAACCATGGAATTACATTAAGACAAGGAGAAGGAAACTCTCTCAATGAAAAATGCTTATGGATCAAGGATCGATGAAGATCTTTCTTAATCAATGGATAATCCAAACCTTAAGGTGGAATCTTGATATTTTTTGTGATTTCTCTCCCCCCTATTAGAATCAAATGACGAATGCGGACCAACCCACGAACAGGTTGATCTGTGGTTCATTTGTTCTTTCTAGATGGATTTTGTTATAGGGTTTTATTAAATGAAGATAATATGCATGATTTATTGATTATTTTTTCTTTGTTTATCCCACTAATAATAAAGGATTGATACTAACAAAAAAAGTTAGAGACTCATTTTTCATGCATGTTGGGTGCCTTTCCTCCCTCCCCATTCTTCAATATTTCATTATTGAACCCTTGTGATTATAGATCGATGTTTCTGGGTGGCTCCTAGTATGATCAGACCCCTATAAGGATGAAAAAATATATTAATCCCCAACTTAGTCAAGGTGGCGACCTGAGGAACATCAAAAGTGGCTCCATTTCGAAAAAAATATTGCATTAGAGTGGCAAAGGAGACCCTTAGAATAAGGGCTACCACCGGTGATGCTCTGTGAAACATGGTGGTGGCTGTGTATTGGTATGGTGGAGGATGGTGGTGGCCCCAACAGCGACTACAGAGGTGAGATGCATGATGAACGATTGGGGCCTGCGGTGGTGGAAGCTGTAGGTGGTGATCAAAGGGTTGCGATGAAGCGAGCGACACTTCTCGAGCATTATCAGAATAAGAACTTGTAACAGATCCACAGGTACATGCAAGGATGGTGTGTTAGCTGTTAAATAAAATCTGACATTGCATTGACTGATTAAGATGTGGCCAGGGTGGGCCATGTTTGGCACCCACACACAATGACACAAAAAGAGGGACAGACTGAAGAATTTGGGCCGCTTATTGGCCTAGAAGGCTAGACCCTGCAGCCCAGTGGGCCAATCCTATTTGGGTTGGGCCTAACTGGGTTTTACTGGGTCAGGTCTGATGGGTCAGATCAGACCCGAGTTGGACTATTATTGAAAACATTATTGTAACATTCAAACTGTGTGTCCAATTAAAGATCCATATAGGCATTAGGACCCTCGCAATGAGACGACCCATTTAGAGATACTCTAGGTGAGTTTTTCTGGAAGTTCGAATACGGCCTAATGGCTTGAGGTGCATATTCTCCCAATATAAGCATGCTATAAGAAAAATCCTTCCTTTGGTTATGACTTGGTGACAACAAGACTTGGTGTCTGCATGATCCAACAAAACTCCATGCACCATCGATGATTCATTAACCATCGATGCTCTGTGCGCCATCGACACTCTTTGTGCCATTGACGCTCTATGTGTTATCAACACTCAGTCTGTTATCGTGACTGATTCGGTACTCCTATGTCCAACTAGGGTGTCGGTCCTCTATTCACCAATTGATACTCCAAAACCAATTTAGGGTGTGGTTCATATATATATATATATATATATATGATGTAATAATCCCCTATCATATCAGGGTGTGGGTACTTCATGAGTATTATTCCCCTATTGGGATCTGGGCGCAGGCCCTCACTTATGTAGTTATACTCTCCTGTCTCCAAGTAGCTTCAGGGAGAGGGACCTCTATTTTAGTTGTATCTCCCTCGGATATCAGACAAAATTACTAGGAGCAAGCCCATCCACATGATGATAATGATACCTAGATAAGAGTTAATACTCCTTTGACTGACTAAGGTGTAGGACACTCCTTACAGTAGCGATAGAGGTTTCACGGGATAGTTAGGAGTAGAAATCCCTCAACTATGGGGCAGTGGTAGGGCATGGGTCCCCTTATTATCTCTTATAAGAGGGTATTTATGTGATGCATAGTCTGGATCAGTGCTCCCACAACTATGTCTGGTGGTGATGGTCAGGCCTCTACACTTGGTTTTCTTAGCCTACATTAGGCGCAAGGCAGTGATGATTAGACCCTTGGTGCTAGGAATTAAAACTGGACCATGGAAAATGTTCTTTATGGAGTGCATCTATCTGATAGGATCTATCTAATATGGTTAAGATTGTGGTGTGTGTACTCTTGGTTTTCATGTTACGATTCAATTTAATAATGAGAATCCTATTGTTGGTTATAAGTTTGGAACCTCATGGTACTTAGTGTATGAGATGAGTACATCTATATGTTCTTGATATATGTGCTATATACATATATATATGTGAGATGACCGTATATACTGTATGTCATGAGTTTCCTTTGAGGATTAATTTGTGTGTTTCCTTTTTGGTGTACTTCATGTGTTTCCTTTCTGGTGTACTTCATCTATTTCTTAGTGTTGTTCCATTTTGGTTTTAAGGTCCCTAATGAGTAATATTTTACTCACCTCTACACTTGTTATACCAGAACGTGTTGTTTCTTGTGAAAATGATCAATTATTTAATAGGGTCCTTTGTGGATCGGAGCCAAGATGTGCTTATGTAGAGGATCGACAGTTGAGGTGTGACTCAGAAAAATTATACATTTGTTTCTGAACCTACCCATTCGGTGGGGTTGTCTACAGATTAGTTTTAGGAGCTTGTACATTCCTTTTTGTTGGGATTTTATTTTGGCCCCATTTACATTCAGTTTCCTGTCTTCATACTCTATTGTTGGTATCATAGTGGTACGCATGCTTGTTTACTTAGTGTTTTCACATTTCAGCAATTGTGGGATTGGGGATGTGTGTGTGAGTAGGTACTTTGGAAAATGCATCCAATCTGGGGGATATTCCTGCTTGGTGCTAGTCTCCAGCCCCTGGCCTATTGGAGTAGGGATTGGGGTTTCCACGGCATGGGCCTTAGGGTATGATTCGTGACATATATTCCTTTAATAACACCATAACAAATCAGTGTATATCATTGTTTTAGTGAATAGTGTTTATCTATGGTTGGAAAATTGAAAATAAATGAGCAAAAGACTTCATTATGGTGTGTTAGACTTCATCATAAGACTTCAATGTAAGACTTTTCTAGACCAAATGACTTCAGTATCAATATAATTTATAATTTTGAAACAAATGGAAATTCAAATATGAAAATTCATAACTACTCATGTATTTTGAAAATAGCATGGGCTTAATCAATTAAATGATTTAAGCTAAGATTCATGATCTTTTTAAAGATAATAAATGATATGGTTTGTTGTTAATATTTAAATGATTTAAAATTTAATTTCTGAAATTATATTTTATTTTCAAAGATACTATACTTGAGGAATTGTTTATATAGTAGAAAATCATGTATGTTTCCATAAATCATTATAGAAATATCAGTCAATGAAAAAAGAAGAATATAAAAAAATAAATAAATGAATAATGTAATTTTTTTATATTTAAGAGATATTGATATGATGTTTTATTAAAGAAACAAAATTTTTGGAACATTGTCCTATGATGTGTTCTTTTTTCTAGATATGTATAGCCAAATCATTTCCACTTCTACAGATCCATATTCTTGCTACTGAGAAGGGAAAATTTCATATTATGTGTCTATGCACTCATGCATGAGTTTTTATTCTCATCCGGTGAGAGGAAGATTGATATTAAATTATTGTACATATACTCATCTAGAAGTCAAAGTATTTTCTAAAGAAGAAATATTATTTGAGGTAGAGGAATTCTATCTCAATCTAAATATTTGATTCAACTAATATTGAAGAGGAAATATTGAAAGTTAGGTTGTACGGGGGTAAAATTGTTCATTCATTTTCTATTTTATGACAAATTCAAGGATAGTTTTCTATTACTTTTTATAATATTTAAAAATTTCATTCATGGTCAATGTTATACATTATCCAACTATTTTATTCACATTTATATTAGTGATAATATAGATCATGGAACCCAAAATTAACTTAGAAGGAATTATAATCTTATAATGAGGATAAAACATATAAAAATTAAAGTGTTCTTGTTGACACTTATTATATTTTTATGTGGGTGAGTAAGAGTTTTTAAGAGTGTATAACACCTCAAAAAATACATAGAGGTTTAATTCCTAAAAGAAATTAATTTGTAAAAATAAGAGGCACTAATCCATCCCCCCTCTAAGAAGTATACTAAATGATCTTATTGCAATAAGTGGTATTAAAGTTTCCACCTCCACCCCCTTGATCAACCATTTTTATATAATATGATGGAAATAAAAATATTTGTGAGTATTATATGTGATCCCTCCTTTTATAGGAAAAACATCAATGAATGGAATAATAGTATTTATTGATGAATAAGATAGATCAACGATATTTTCTAATATGAAGAACCACATGATTGATAGGAATGTTAGAAATTTTATATTTACAACTTAATTAGGAAATTTTTACACCAATTTTATGGGTTTTCAAATAAAAAATATATGTTGGATAAATATTTGAACATATTGGAATAAATCATCAAGATTGAGGAACCCAAATTGTATCATTTAAGAGCTATGTCTGATGATATCAGAATGGAGGAGCTTGAATTTGTTGATGAAAATTTCTCTAAACTAAATGAAATTTTTATTCATATCAAATGATTTCTAAACAATTTGGAATATTATACTATGGTGAAAAATTAATTATATATTTTCAAAATAGATCCATCCCAAATATTTCATCCACTAAGGATATGGAATATCTTTCCATTGATGAGTTGAATAATACTCTCTTGAATTTTTAAATGAAAACTGAACCCATTATTAAGAATAAGGAAAAGGATTAAGTGGTATTTAAATCCATGAGTAAATTAAAATTTATGGAAGATGGGCTTGATTCCTACAGTATCTCATAATATGATGATAAAAGAGATGAAATCTATAAAAAGTTTAGGGATTCTATATTAAAGATTCCAAAAATAGGAAAAGACAATTTTACTGAAAATTTCCTTATAAAATGATTTATGTGTGGGGATATAGTAATTTTTTCTAAATATTTTCCAAGAATAAAGAAAAATGTAGAGTTTTTTGAGAAACAAGAATTAGATAATTCTTTGTTGAATTCAATATGTGGATTCTTCGTAGATATTAAAAATCCAAATAAATAAGGAATATAATATAGAGAAGAAGTAAAATAAGTATTTTAGTAAAAAGAATAGAGATTTATATTCCATAATAAGTTATTCTAAAAAAGTTATGTGTTATAATGGATCAAACTTCAAGTGACATGTTGTTAAAAATGGGGTTTAGAAAAAAGAAGATAGTTCAAGCAATGAAAGAGGAGTATTATATGTTAATTTTATGGTGCACATACTAAAATATGAAATTGAATTATGTCTTTATAAAAATATTAAGCTATATAAAGAAATCAATTCTCTTGATAAAGATATAATACATATGAATTAATATTAATATTATATTTATATTATAAACATGATCATATTTAGGATATCATGAATCTTACAGTGAAACTTGATATATGGGAAAAAATCATGTAAGATATTGAAAAAAAGATATTGATCAAGTTGATGGACTAATTAAGAATAATTAATAGGTTATTAAGGCTTAAAATACCCATGAAAAATTGAAGAATGATTTTTATAAGGACAATGAAGTGATATTTGAATCATCTATGTGAATTCTGAACTGATCTGCAATAACTTATATAATATCTATACCAATTGTATATAAAATTTTGTAACTTGTATCAAATAATAAGGTAGCCTTTGCAAGTCAATTTGGTAATCCCTAGGTCGATAAAACCCCACAGAGTAAGTATAATATTGATAATAAAGTAGAGTGTAATCATAATAAATAGGAATATATAAAATATATATTTAATAATTTTGATATATCACCTATAAAGAGACCTTTTTAAAAAAATACACAGCATCCAGATGTTAGACAATGTTTTAGGTGATATTCCTAGTATTTTAGAGACTTTGGACACAATGATTTTATTTTTTGGTATAATATATCTCTCCCTTAGAAACAAATAAAACTAGAATATAGAAATATATTATCATATTATAGATCCAAATAAAATCATTGATAATGAAAATGAAAAATGGGAACTAATATGTGATGCCTAATGAAAATAGTTTCAGATAGATTGTAGAGTTTTTTTGCAGATCTAATAAAACATTTCACCATGTAGATGAAATTTTGACCATGATTCTGGGTCAACAACAAAATATTATTAAATAAAGGGATATGTATTAAAAAAGTTTGTGAAGGGAAACTTATTATTGATATGGATCTCTATGCATGTAAAATTAGCAAGCCATGTATCATAGATTGAGGATGTAACCCGCAGGACTAGGGATACAATGATCCAAAAAAACAAATAATGGAATGATTGTTGTGTTGTAACCATTTCCAATGGAATTTATTTAATAATCAAGGGTATTGGAAAAAACAAAACTGAGGTCAAAAAACTAAAATCAAAATCATTTTTAATTGCTGGTGGGATTGAACAGAATCTACTCAGTGGTAGTCAGCTATGTGATGAGGGGAATGAGGTATTTTTTAGGAGAAACACATCTATCATAAAGATAATACAAAATAATGGGATTATCACTATAGTTTAGAGCACTAGTTTCTATATCTTTCATATTATATTAAAAATTTCCAGTTACCAAAGTTCAAAATATGAAAATACAGTGTGGAATATATGATTTTTAAATTATTGTTAGAGAGGTTTAAGAAAAATTACCAATGTTTATGTGATGATTGACATCCATCACCTCAATCGAGAAAGTGGATAAATTTATAAAGCATTATTAAAAGATAAACTCACTAAAGGGAGATATAAAAGAGTAAAAATTTATACCTCCAAGACACCTGAGTTGATACACATTGATATGTTTGGAACCATGAGAAATAATTCCACTCAAAGTGATCTATATTTTTTTAACATTAACAATAATTTTACAAGGATTGATATTGTGATTCTTATAAAATATAATTTTATGTTAATTAATATGTTTAGAAAATTTAGAAGAATAGTTGAGATAGATTAGGGGGTGTGCATTAAGAAATTCATAACTAACAAGGGGAAAGATTTTGCAAGTAGATAATTTGAATCATGTATTGAGAAACATAGAAATAAACACCTATACAGTACTCCATATACACCCTAACAAAATAGATATGTTGAAAGAAATATCATGAACCTTGTTGAGATGAAAATAAAAAAATTAGTAGAATATGGTCTCTCAAAATTCTATTAGTGAGAATCTATTTTCATATCGGTTTATATTTAGGATAGATTCTTGTTATTATCAGATTCAAACATGACATCCTTTTTTATAAACTGACCCACGGTGACCTAGCCTAGCATCTAAAATATATTAATGGGAATTCCAGATCCCCAGATGTTGGAAATGAGTGTTTGGGTATCAAGAAAACAAACTTGGGAATGATTTACCCCAATAAGAAAAAAACAACTAGGTGAATTCTTCACAAAAATATGATATGATTTGTTTATATATAATATACCTATAATATAAAAAAATAACATAAAAATAAAACCAATCCTTTTACTAAGAAGTTGATATAAATAAACTTCACACAAAGATCAATAATTAATAAATTCATCATAAATAAAACTAAAATATTACATGAATAAATAAAATAAAAATAATAGTGCTCTAGGATAAAAATATTATAGACAAAAAATCCCAAAATAATGTCTCAAAACTCAAATTCTACCAATAACTTCCAAGTGACCCACAATCATTCAACGTATCCCAAACATTCAAATCTAGACTATCTTGAACATAAAAAAATTAAAGAGATTATGTATTGGGAAATATGAAGGGAAACAATAAGGTTTTCGTATATCTTATGATATATTGAAGGTGTGAGAAAAATGATCCCTGATGGATTTCATCAATGATACTTCATAATTATTTTGGAAATGAATATTAGATGATCTAATTTGAAACACAATATAAAAATATATTTTCTTTACATTAAATGAAACAGAAAGAAAATAAGATCACATTTATACACATTTGATAAATTAAATCCAAATTTTATTTTGAATGAAAATAATAACTTATGAATGTTTCTTTTAAATACAATCAAGACTATATAAAAATCAATTTTTATTTAAAAATCATTTTTAAACTATTTTCTAAAATCCTTTAGAAATCCCACACACATTATATGAATAAAATTCAACTAGAAGTTAATATTATGTTAAATTAAATGAATATAAAAATAAAATAAATTAAATAATGGCTATGTCCAAAAATACAACATGGAAGGAGAAGATGAGTGAGTCTACAATATCAAACAACCAACAAAATAATATGTTCCATGGGATCTTACCAGGGTATTATCATAATACTTTCCAAGAATTTACCCGGGATAAAACAACTTTGTAGCCAATTTTGTTTCCATACATTGAAAACCACCTAACTAGCCTGCACCATCCTCATTGTGTTAATTACCCCATATAGTAATATCTTTCACTATATGGGACACTAGTCGTGTGTGACCATAAAGTGTGATATAAATCAAGTCATCACACATAGCTACATGTGTTCCCATGTCCAAAATTTTGTGAGGATAAGTAAACACATTATCATTACAACCATTACAAGGAATAAATAATATTTCACCCTCTCCCCAACTCTGTCATAAGAAAAAATCCCTTTTATGTATCACCTATAATCTACCTGCATCAAGAACAACCAAATAATGTAAAAAAGAAAAAGGGAGAACAATTATGGATTTTGAAATAAAATCATTTAAATCCTTTCAAAAGTGACAAAATTCATTTCTTAGAATCCAAATTATTATTAGAAATCATTCTAAACCCATTATAAATACCTTTATAAAACATCCATTTAAATAATATACTAAAAACAACACGTAAAACCATTTAAAGAACTAATTATCCCACTGATAAAGCTCTTTAAAATCCAAAACATCATTATTTTTTAATTTTATAACCTAAACAGTATAAAATTTAGTCAAAAATCTAATTCCTTATTCAAACTAGCTTCGATGAAATTTATAAGAAACTTATAATTCAAATATACTTTGAAAAAACATAAACAAAACATTAAATTCACTTTTATACAAATTTTGGAATCACATAAAATTAATTCTAACCTTAATTAAAATATCACACATATATATAATTTAAAAAATTAAAATTACAAAATGTTAAGGAAATAAATAACATACCATTTAAAACAATTCCACAAAACAATTACATTGATTTATTTGTAATCAAGCCAGAAGTCATCGCCTTTTATGGTGAACACACCAATAAGAAAATTTATGATCCCTCTAACCCATAACTTCTAAAACACCAAATTTATACTCTCCATACATTCCTAATACAACCATGTATTACTGTATGGTTTCATGGAGGTAGTGAAACTGAGAGATAATTAGAGTATGATAATATAAGAAAGAGGAATAATAGGAACTAAGGGGTTAAACATTAGAGATTAACTTTGAATAGACACTTAGAGAGGAAAAATTAAATATTTGATATCAGATAACCCTTTAGGTTTCATTCCCTGCTAGGTCAAATAAAATAAGTAAGGAAGTAGTGAAAAATCTATAAAATTGATAAGGGAAATGGAATAAATAATCATTAAAACATAGAAGAAAGGAGAAATGGTGTGGTCCTGAGACCATGGTGCAATGATGAATATAGAGGACATATTGTGGTGTGTTCTAAAGACCATTATGATTGTTTCCCTATAAATATAGACAGTCCTCATCCACACAATCCATCCCTTTGAAACATTACCTTAAGGACACATTATAAGGGTTGATCCATAGTACATCCCATAGCCTATAGTGTGGATTAGGTATAAAAAAGGAAAACCCTGTATACACAATCCACCTTTTTCGCATCATAGAGGGAAACCATATAATGTAACCTCCATAGAATAGCCTCAACCCTATAGTTCATCCTTATCCATGTGTAACATCCACCATTAAACATCTCATTACCAGTGGCATGACCTCCCCCTCTACCCCTTACACAGTCTTCGGCTAACTCTTATGAAGTGTTAGCCATAGTACAACCCACAACCCTACAACACAGAGTGTAACACTATAATATATTATGAAATTTTTTTTTCAAATAAATATATTTTTCCTAACAACATGTTTTATATGAAACACTGAGTATAAATAAACCAGGACATACTTTTAAAATATTATTTTTTAAATTGATAGTAATATCCTTAACATTAGATTGGAAGGTATCAATCATACTAACTAAATCATGAAAAAATGTTTTTTTATGTGTGACATCAATTCACTAGTTATCAAGTGATTATAAGTGAAAAATATAAGTCATTTCAAATAAAAGGAAGCTTTTTCTGAAAAAAAAAGTTTTTTATGCAAGAAATTTATAATTATAAATTAAATTAATCCCTATTTATGAATGATTTAAATGAGAGAGATATATGTATTATTCACATTCTAAAAAATTTTCAACATTCAATAAATATTTTTATATGTATATAATAATAATAAATCTAGTTTCATTCTTAAAAATGTATTTTTTTAAGAACAATTATGTCACATTTTTTGCACATACTTTATAATAAATTTATTCCATTTCTAGGTATTTTATTACATAAAATTATCTATTTATTTATAATTAGTATTTTAAAATTTTCTAAATATTCCCATTTTATTTTGGTTCAATATGAATTTTTATTGTGGTAAACTTTATCACCTCGGTAAAGGTTAAATTTAGATAATCTAGATTTAAAAGAAGTGATAAGTTCCTAATTATTCATAAATAAATTATTGTATGAAATTAATTCTACCCTTATCTCCTCATTCATGAAATTTAATTGTTTAATGGACAATTTTTCATGAAAATGACTTACATATTCCTTAAATCAAATAATGTTACAAAATGTCACCCCCTTGTTTTTAATATTCTTTACATGTTCTCATAGGAAAAATGTTCAGTAATAAAGAATATTAATATCCATTTTTTAAAATATTAAATTATACTTTTTATGTAAATTTAGTTATAGTTTTTATATTTAATATAATTACCTTAAATTTCTACATACCACCAAAACTGTATTTATTTCATTAATTGGAAAATAAAATAGATGGTATTAAAAAAATTAAAAGTTGTATAAATTTGGTAATTTATTATGGTACATGAATTTAATAGGTGAATATAAAATATTGATGTTTTTTATGTATAATCTTCGAACTAAATCTTTTTTAAGTATTTTAAGTAAAATTAAAAGAATATTGTCAAAATTGAAAATAATGATATTTTATAAAAATTATATTTTATTAAACTATTAAAAACTCATAACAATATTGAAATAAGAAAATATTGTTTAGATATTATTTAAAATATAAAAAAATTTCCACTTATGGCCCAATTTCCAACTTAAAAGAAAAAAACGTCAAACATGAATGTTAAAAAAATTTCTCCTATAGTTAAAATTTAAATAGGTTAATTTAGTTTTCATCAAAATGATAAAGTTTAAAATTAGAAATAAACGTCTCTAAAATATATTGTTTGATGGTATTAAAACCCTATAGTATGTAAATGGTAATAAGGAAGTATTTGATGAATATATATAACTGGTAATGAAATACAAATAATTTTTAATTTTTATATTATGTAAATGGTAATGAGGAAATATTTTATGTATATATATAACATATATTTTATGATAACGATCCAACATATTTTTATTAATATTTACCTTCCTTTTATTACATCTTCCGAAATCTAAAGACAATGTTTAGGCGTACGTACGTCCTACTATCTGCATAAATGATGTAATTAATTTTTCTAAATATATGTTTTATTTAGTACTATATACATATATGGTTAATATATATGATATTTATATCATTATTTATATTATGTAGGCATTAGAACCAAGATAAATTTACAGGGACCAGAACCACTATACTGAGATAGTCTTGATAAACGAAACAATTAACACCCATAAATGATTATTTTAATATGTTATTATTGATAAAAGGGTTGTTAAATTATTATAAAGGTATTTTATATGATTTTATAAGTATTAAAATGAATATTTAATAGAATTACAATAAATATAAATTTATTGTAATGGATATTAGAATGATTTCAATGAAATATGAACTCGGGTAAGAATTTAATTTCATTGTCTCATCAATATTATGGATTTTTTATGTTTAACTATCCACTAGAGAATATTTTTCTTCCATATATATGTCTTATAAAAGCATAGTTAAAATGTTTTTCCATTCTCTAAATAATATTTAATGTCATTTTTACCCACGTTTGAATTTTTTCAAGATAGTATAAAAGGTATGTTTATATACTTTTACCAACAATGTAATTTGTGAATATTCCCAAACAAATACGGAAGGAATGTTTTTGTAAAATAAATGTATGGAATGGATTTTTTCACCATCATGATAAATATTTTCATTGAAACTTCCTTTACATTTTTTTGAACTTTTTTTCAAATCAAATGATTTTCGTTATTAGTGCGTAGAGTTTTTTTAATGATTTCGAAGGGAAAATTTTATTTCCCTCAAGAATTATTACAAGTGATAATTCCTAATAACTTTACAAATAATATAATATACTTTGATGTTAACTAAGATTTAATAGTGTGATGATCAAATTTTTTGGAAAAAAAATTATGAAACCTATTTTATTTCCACGAATTATCCTATAATGAAATATTTATTAACCCCAATTCTTTTCATTGGTTCAGATATGATGAAATGTTTATGAAACCCATTTCATTCCATGGGTTCTAATATGGTGAATTTATATTGACAATATGGAACAAATATGAAGTATTCTCATTATTTGATGGGTTGGACATATATTTATAAACAATTTATTTGGTAAATATTAATATGTAAAAATATAAACCTAACTAGAATGGGTAGTAAACCCAATTTGATAAGGGATATTTTCCACTCTGATAGTCTTGGTAGTAAACCTTGACAAGTAATATGGTCTGATGAGTGAAATCATTCCACTATTATTGTGTTAGAAAAGTTCCTTTAATACTAAGGAAATACATTTCTTGGATTTTGTGTATGCCAAATTTTTATGTATGATGGAAATATTATGCTCTCATGGATCATGTTCTTTAATTCCATTATCATTAATGTCTTATGAAATTTCAAGATATATTTCATGACTCAAGATGATGATCTATTATATAAATTTTAAACTATCAAATGTTAAGATCGTGTTCTTATTACCTTATTCTGGTGTTATGCGTTTTTAACTATTTACATCCCCCGTTTTTACCCTTACTGGGAATATGAGCTCTCCCTTTTATTATTTTCTATTTCCCAGGTTATGAAGAAAGGTATTATGTTTGATATGTCAAATTAGGGTGATATTTATAAATAAATAAGTTTTAGATGATGTATATATGTTATGAAATCATTGATAATGTTTCAAAGTAACCAAAGTCACTATAACTATATGATTCTGGTGTGAAACGTTATGGTATGTAATTCATATTCATCTATTTAGATATATCATATATATATATAATTGAAATTATTGGGTCTCTATAGTTGGTGTCTAGGCAGGGATTAATTAACATTTGAAACTATGATTATAAAATTTTTTGTAAGAAGCCAAGGGATATGAAAAAATATATTATAAAATCCAAATGTGTTGGTAATGATCATTAATGAACAAGGTTAAACATAATGTTTCATAGAAAAAGTTTTCATAGTTTAGACATCTTAAAAATGATTTTCCATGATTATGTGGTTTCCCACCATGATTATTTTTTATTATAAAATGATTTTTAGTTTTTCTCAATTGATTGAACCTGATGGCATCATGTTAATACTAAATGTGATGTAAAATGCAATGATTGTCCCCAGATAAACTTATTTTTGTAAAATATTGAATGTAAAATATTTTTTATATTTCCATAAAACATTCACATGATATTAATCATACTATGCTTATGAATGAGTAAATTATGGAAAAAATTCTATTGAGTCCTTCAAAAAGAAAAATCCACATTCTTTTAGTGGGTCCACTAATACACTAGTCATTGAATAATATATCAGTACCACTGAAAAGATATTTTCTACTCTTTAGTGTTTGGAACATGAGAAGGATATTTTGGTTATTTATCATTTTGAAGGTGAGGTAGACCAGTTGTGGACATTTATTGAATGCGCAAGAGAACAAGAAGAAAATGAATCAATGCACTATAAAAACTTCAAAAGCTTGTTTTTTAACAAGTAATTTCCCCTTATTTTTTATAAAATAATAAACAAATAATTCTTTATGTTAAATTAGAAGGATGATTAATCTATTGGTACATAGGAGGAAAATGGATATTGGAGTTACCCATAAATCTTGTGTTTTTGATATGAAATGAATAATGAAATTTAAAGGAAATTTTAAAAATTATAGTGAAATGAAGGTGAACTTTCCTGACGGTCAATGTGTGGAAGGAAACATTAGGTTAGTTTTTTTAAGTGAAATCGTTAATATTTAGAGTGTGGAATGGAAATTCATTGGGAAATAAAATACCGATGTTATGGGACAATGTTAGTTAATAATGTAAATAGAGAAAAATATCTACAGATCGCACCACCCATACTCCAGTGTTTTATATGTACAGAGTTTGGGAATTATGCGATCAAGTGCCCAAATCTGAACATTAATGATCATGATCGACTTTAACAACCTATTAAGCTCAGATACAATGAGATATACCATGATATAAAAAATTTTGATGTTGGGTATGATAATGACGTATTGAAAAGTATGATTATCAACCACTCTAAAACTATTAATATATTGTTTTATTCTGGATCTACCCACACATTCATATCTATTGACTTTTCTATGGGTATTATAGTACCACCAAGAAAATTATATACTTATTTACCAGTAAAACCCCTAATGGAATAATAATCATATCCCAAGTCAATTATTTTTATCCAGTTGAAGCATCTAGAAATAGGTTACCTAAAAATATCTCCATTATTGATTTAGTAGAATTTAATTTAATTCTAGTAATTGAATAGATTTAATTACATAAATCCCATGTAAATTACTATAGAAGATAATTTACATTTGATATTCGGAACATCTTTATAATCTCTTATCAAGGCTATGAAATAGATAAAACTCTGATGGAAGTTACATCTATTGTATTGGTCATGATTCTGATTCCAAAGGTCCGTTTGTCTCTGATGATTGGTGAGAAACTCAACATCAAAGATATTCCTATTTTGTGGGAGTTTATTGATTTTTTCCTGGATGAGTTTCCTAGTCTACAACAAAATCATGAAGATAACTTTTCAATAGAACTCATACACGGTGCTATAAGTACTTCCAAGAATCTATATAGAATAACCTCAATTGGGTTTTAATAAATAAATATGAAAATGAATTGGAATCATGATAATCCATTTATTTAGAACAGTTTTTCTCCGTAGGATAGACCTATTAAATTTGTTAATAATAAAGATAGATCAATTCAACTCTACATTGATTATTGATACCATACCATAAATTCTATCATGGATAAGTATCTTATTCCCTATATTGGTGACTTGTCTGATCAACTATGTGGGTCTCTCTAATTTTATAATAATGATCTTTATTATTTATATCATCAATTGTTGGTTAAGAATGAAGATGTACCCAAGAAAAATTTGATTCCATTTGGTATTACAAATGTTTCTTCTACCATCATGAATTCAATAAATAGACTCTTTAAAGACAACCTTGTCCATTTTGTGATTATCTTCATTAATGATATTCTTTTATATTAAATGATTAATAAATAGTAAAATCATCACCTTAGGATTATGCGAATGATCATGAGGAATAAGAATATTTATACAAAATTTATCAAATTTGTTACTTGAATTAAAAAAGTTACATTCGTGGATAATATAATATCAATTGAAGGTATATTAGTAGACAATTAGAAGATATAAGGTATTTAATATTGGACCAGAACAACCACTTTAACATATATCCTTAGTATTATTGTTTTTACTGGGTATTATTAGTGTTGAGGGGATATTGTTTCATGTATATTGAGTCCTCTCACCTAGTTTACTTTGATGGGAGCTAAGTTTGTTTAGACTAATGAATGTTGGGAATTTTTTAAGGGAAAAAAGATATGGATAGTTAGTGAACATATGATTGTACTACATTTATATATATGAGGGGTTTTAATCTATATTGATTCATCTATGAATGGATTTGGGTGTGTCTTTATATATAATTAAATGGTTACAGATTGTTTCACTAAAAACATTATGGTCTACAAGAAAAATTACTGAACCCATAATCTGTAGTTACCTGTAGTAATTTTTCATTAAAAATATAGGCACATTATTTATATGGAGAAAATTGAGACATATCTATTGATATTAAATGTTAAAATTATATTTTTATTGAAAAATAGATGATCATTCCCCAATGAATATTTTTAGAGCATATTGAAGATTTTGACTGCTTAATATATTTCCACCCTAGGAATGTGAACAATGTGTCATATGATCTATGTCAAAAGGATCTTCCTAGATTTTCTATAACGAGGATAAAAAAGATCAAATATTTATGTATTTTTAAATGATGGATAAACAAACATTAAATAAAGGGGGAAATATTATATGGCTCAAATGAGTGTTTTAACATCAATTCAAGTGTTGATTAATGAGGCAAAGAAATAAGATGTAGAGATGAAAAAGATATGTGAGAAAGGTTTTATAGTTTAATATTGGTTGTGATGGAATTCTAAGTCCTAGAAACCAATTATGTGTTATATCCATACCAAATTTGAAGAAAGAGATGGTATAGGAGGCACATAGTTCTTCATTATTTAATCATCCTGAAAGTATGAAGTTATATAGATATATATAAAGTATTTTTTGTGGGATGACATGAATAGAGATATTATAGATTTAATATCTTGGTTCCACGTAAGTCTATAAGTTAGGTATGAGAGATATAATATAACACCCCTACCTTCATTACACAGATTTCATGCATTATTACATAACTTTGGCATGATCACAAAAGATCTAGTCTCTAAAGTCTGATTAGTTGTGTAGTCTTGGAAATACTAGAAACATTTCTAAATTTTACATTACATAATAAATTGAAAAACTACAACAACATTGCCTCCATATACCACACTAAGATCTCTTAGATAATCCTTTCAGGTGAGTCATAATATACTTTTCACATTCTAGGAAAAATTAAACATCGAAAGGGATGAGCTCAGACGCTCATTAAGGATAAAAATATAGCAGAAACTTCTAAAAATAAGCATAAACATTTAAGGCAATGTATAATACTAAAAAATCCTTTTAAACATAAACTTCATCATAATATAGAAAATACAAATCAAATAATTTCATTTACTTACTCACATGGATATTCTACTAGTCAAATAGTCACATGCAATATCAATAGCCCATTTCATAATGATGGAATGCATAATGCCAAACGTCATAACCACATAGTCAAGGCCTTGTACCAAGACTAAAAATAAGATTTATTCATGGCCTTATGCCAAGACACTAGTTTGTCTCTTTAGACCTACCGATTCATCGATGATCTATAGCAGGCTCCACCCATCACATACTAACTCTAATGCATTCCAGATATGAAAGGTTTAAACCTAACATAAACATTCATCTTAAAACTAGCATAAAAAATTCCAATACTCCATCCATAAAAAATGAATGGTATAAAAATAACGCATCCATAGTCAAACATATAAAAAAACCTTCAATACAATATGGAAGATTTGTATCATAATAAATTAACTTAAAACTAGTTTAAAATCCATCAAAGTATTTTGACATAGATGAAAATTATTTGTAAAAATATTTGAGAGAAATATCCCTTTTTCATGAAAACATTTAAAAGTCCCACAATTTAGAAAGGAAGATATTTAAAGGAATTTTTGAATCATAGTGTCCCATACCACTTTGATACTTATGAATGGAATTAACACTTTAAAATGATTCATGTCCATATAAATAAATCCATAAAATTTTTTTTGAAAACATGGACATTAATGAGAATTATTTAGAAGAATTAATATTTAAAACATTTAAAATGATGTTTTAATAAAAGATACCCTTAAAAATAATCTCTTTGAAAACTCTTTTATGAAACACGGACATGGATAATAAATATGTCCCAGTAAAAACATACACATAAACAATCTAGAATAATAATGAGATTGAAGAATTAACCCGTACCTAATACTTTTCCTTGGTTTATTATAAGTTAAACTCTTGTATAATGATCAAATAATTGTTATTAAATTATTCAATAACCATATAAATTAATATGATATCATATATGATCTTCTAATATTGGTTTGTTAATGATATTTTAGTAGTATCATCGTTTCGGGTGTTAACTGATTTGTTTTCCTTTATATGCTTCGTTACGTAGGCCATGTTTGTTATGGATATGGTGTATATGATTTATATATAGAATTATATTATGTTCATAAAAATTATTTTTAATCATAAAATGAAAATTATTCTTGAATTATTACACTGGAGAATGAATCTCATCGCGATCATGAAGACGGTAATCTGTACGTACGCACGAGTGACAATGTCATTCTTTTGATATTAAAATCAAATATAATTGGATGGTATAACATATATAGAAAATCATTATGACATTATATTTATTATTTACATTATTTATACTCATTATTATACCCATCCAAATTATGAAGTGTTTGAATAACTAACTACCCCACAGCGTGGAGACGGTAATCCGTACGTACTCATGTATGGTGACATTGTCATTTATAGGATGTATATAATAATGAAAATTGTTGTACAAATTTTATAATTACATAAAAGTATATATAAGGTACTACTGTTATTATTTTATAATGGAAACAAAAAAGAAAGAGGATGTGTATGAAGAAAAGATCTTAAAAGAGGTGATGAAATAGTTACCTCTTCTTCAGGTTCTTCCTTTTGATTTGGTCAAAATGGCTCCTTAGGTTGGATTTATGACTAAATTAAGGCCTCTATTATAATGGGAGGGAGGACTGAAAGATATTTGGGTAGGTTATGGCCGATCAAAAAAGATTTGGAGGTGTGAAAATAAGAGAATCGGATGTGCCCTTTTATAAGAGGGTTGAGGGGAACCTTCGGAAAAGAATGAAATATTATTTTATAATACTATAATTTTCAGTTTATAATGGACCAAAAATGATTTATTTTGAGAATATGGTGTGGATATTTTGAGAACCACTCAACCAATAGGTTTTAGATAGGTTTGTGTCACCATATTAAACTTATCTTTTAAATTTAACTCTTAGATAAAAAGTTTGACATTTACCAAGTCTCTTTGAATTTTTGTATTATATGGTTAATAAACATACTATAAACTCTCAATAGAACCTCAATAGGTTCATTAATGACATATATTACATTATAAAGGCCATTTGGACGTACCTTAGAATTTTAGAAATATTATATCAACCAATAATATAATATTCGTTTTAAAAACTCAATTATGTTAATTTAGACATTATTAAATAAATGATTTTTTAAAGTCATAAGAACTTTATTAATTGTAAATAGATTCATATTTTTAATCCTAAAATGTCCTATTAACCTATAAAATTATTCTAATTCATCAAAAGTCTCAAATTACATTTATTTATATATTTATAAAATCAATTATTTTAATATTTCATTATTATGGTAATTACCAGGTCAACATTCTGTCATGAATAAATTAAATTATTTAATATCTAAAAATAATAAATAAAATATCATTATGTAGGAAATTTCTCTTTCTTTATAATGAATATTTATAGTCAAATTTATCTTATATATAACCCTATACTAAAAATGGTTTACCTATTAAACGGTGATTTTAGCTCTTTTAACTCTTCTTTAAATAAAATAATAATAAATGTCCTAATCTAATTCAAGTGGACCTAAAGGATCATATTTTATTCCTAAGTTTGTTTTTGGTCTAATTAAACTTATCCAATTTAATTATTACATGTTTTAGTGTAAGAATAATATCATTTTTACCCTTAATTACACTATTTACTTTTAACCGTGGTGAATAAAAATAAAAAGTTACTATTCACAAAAATTTATTTTCATAATATCAAACCACATTTTTCTGACTGATATCAACTGTGTCTCCCAAATTTTTTAACTTCCACTCACAGAAGCGGAAAAATTATGTTTTATGCGAATTTGCAACTTCTCCTAGGATTTGGGTAAAACTTGGTGAAAAGTTAAATAAAATTTAATATATATAATATTATTAAAAAATGACTCCAATGAATTAAATTGAACATATATAGTTATTATGTATCTATTTTGACCTAAAATAAATTTAAATAAAATATTTAATTATTTAAATAAAATGTCGGTTTTAAAGAATAACGTAATGTTTTTTCATTATTCTTCAAAAATTGAAAGTTTTTAGAAAAATACCAAAAATTCACCCTAAGCTAATTTCAATATTCCAAGTCCAAAAATGAAATCCATTTTAATAGATAAATTTTATAAATTTTAAAAAAGTGGGTATTACTATTCATAACAGCTAGTTTTATTGGTCGCGGTGTGTTAGAATCTCGAAGTTGCGTACAATGCAAGCTACTGCAATATTCAAAGAGAAACATACCATGGAAGCTTGGGGTGTTATATTCTTCTCTCCTTACAATAATTTCGTCCTCAAAATTTCTATAATACATCCACACAAAAAGATTATGGTGGTTGTTCATCATAAGTTCCTCTGGTTCCCACGTTGCCTCTTCCATCTTATGATTTCGCTATATAACTTTTACCAGACGAGTCGTCCTGTTTCTCAGCACTTGTTATCTTGTATCAAGAATTTTGATAGGCTCTTCACAATAAGACAGATAATGTTACATTTCAATTACCTCATAGGTGAGTGCATGTGTTGGGTCAGGCATGTATTTTCTCAATAGTGATACGTGGAACACATCATGAACTTTGGAGAGACTTGGAGGCATTTCCAAATGATAAGCTACCACTTCAATTCGTTCTAGAATTTCGAAAGGTTCGATGTACCTAGGACTCAATTTACCCATCTTACCGAAACATATAACACCCTTCCATGGAGATACCTTTAATAAAACATGATCTCCTACCTTAAATTCCAAATCCTTCCTTCGGTTATTGACATAGGTCTTTTGCCTACTTTGGGATGCTTTGATGTGGGTTTGGATAACCTTTACCTTTTCTATTGATTCCTCAACAAGTTCTGGGCCTACGATATTTCTTTCACCAACATCATCCCAACATGTTGGTGTGCGCATCTCTTTCCATAACATGCTTCATATGGTTCCATTGAAATACATGAATGGAAGCTATTTTTATAAGAAAATTCTACCAGAGGTAAATATTGATCCCACATACATTGAAAGTCAATTGAGAAAGATCTCAACATGTCTTCTAAGGTTTGAATAGTTTGTTTTGATTTTCTATCAGTTTGAGGGTGGTAGGCAGTGCTCAAATGAATTTCAGTATCTAGGGATTTCTGAAGACTTTTCCAGATTCATGATGTAAAATGGGGATCACAATCGGAAACAATCGATAAGGGTACGTTGTAAAGTCTTACAACTTCAATAATATATAGTCTTGCTAGACGTTCAAGTGGTAAATCTTCTCTTATAGAAAGAAAATGTGCTGAAATGGTAAGATGATCAACAATAACCCATATTTCATCATTCCTTCTAGGAGTCTTTGGTATCCCCATGACAAAGTCAATCGTAATATTATCCCATTTCCACTCAGGTATTGGAAGAGGTTTCATGACTCCTCCAGGTCATTGCCCTTCGCCTTTCACTTGTTGACAAACCATATATCTTGACACAAAATCACCAATATCCCACTTCATTTTATCCCACCAAAAATGATCTTTCAAATCTCTATATATCTTGGTGCTACCAATGTGTATAGAGAAATAGGATCTATGAGAATCATCTAATAATTCCCTTTTTATATCTAGTATATTAGGAACACAAAGTCTCTTCCCAAATATCCAAATTCCATCTTCATATATGAAGTCAATCAATATATCATCATTCAAAAATTTAATCTTTTTTTGAATCTCCTCATCATCAGTTTAAGAACATTTTATCCTTTCTAGTAAAGATGTTTTCCAACCATTTGAAAAAGTATTGATGTTTCACCTTCTATGATTATTCCCATATCCATTTCCACTAGATCCATGAAAATAAGATCTCTTTCAACTCTCATCTTTTTCAAAACTCCATGATCCTTTCGGCTCAAAACACATTCCACCTCATTTTCCTTCCTTGGGAGGTAGTGTATTATTCAATCATAATCCTTGAGTAGTTCTATCCATCTCTTTTTCCTCATGTTGAGTTCTTTTTTTGAGAAAATATACTTCAAACTCTTGTGACTAGTATAAATCTCAAAATTTTCACCATAGAGATAGTGTCTCTAAGTTTTCATAGAACACATTATAGCTGCTAAATAAAGATATTTAGTAGGATATTTTTTCTCATGAATTTTTAGTTGTCCTGAGGCGTAGGCAATAATTCTATCATTCTGCATAAGGACACAACCATGTCCTTTCTTTGAATCATCACTATAAATAAAAAAACCCTCGTTCCATGGTGGTAGAGTTAAGATAAGAGCATTTAATAATCTTATCTTTAGTTCTACAAAACATTATTCACACTCTTTTGTCCAAAAACTGTTAACCCCTTTACATGTGAGCTTTCTTAATGTGTTAGCCAATGAGGCAAAATTCTGTACAAAACACCGATAATAACCTACTAAACCAATAAAACTGTATACCTCAGTTATACTCATCGATTTTGGCCATTCATGGATTTCATTGGTCATTTAAGGATCAACATATATTCAATCCTTAGAGATAATAGGTCCAAAAAAATAAATCTCTTGAAGCTGGAATTCAGACTTGCTAAACCTCTAATATAATTCATTTCTTCTGAGGGTTTTCAGAATGGTGCGCAAGTGATTTTCATGATCTTCATATATTTTTGAGTATACCAATATATAATCAATAAATACCACTATAAATTCATCAAGATTTTCCTTGAAAACATTGTACAATAGATCCATGAAAATAGAGGGTGCGTTAGTTAGCCCAAAAGGCATTATTGAAATCTCATAATGCCCATATCTGGTTCAAAATGTTGTTTTGGGAATGTCTTCTTTTTCACAAAAAATTGATGATATCTATATCGATGGTCAATATTTGAAAAATATTGATCTCTATGAAGTTGTTCAAATAAATCATCAATGTGAGGCAGGGGATACTTTTTCTTTATTATTAGATCATTGATCTCCCTGTAGTCAATGCACAACCTCATAGATCCATCTTTCTTCTTAACAAAAAGGACAAGGGATCTCCATGGAGAAACACAAGGGAGAATAAATCTCTTATTACTCAATTCCTCTAGTTGTTTCTTTAGTTCCACTAATTCCACAGTGGCCATTATATAAGCGGTCTTCAATATGGGCCTTCAACCATGAATTAAATCAATGGAAAACTCAATTTCTCATTCTAGAGGATGACCAGGTAAATCCTCTGGAAACACATAAACATATTCTTGAGAAATATGTATTTCCTATATATGAACATTATTTTCCTCACCCATAGTTATTTCATTCTCTTCTTCCCCAATAATTGAACATAGTAGAGCTACTAGGGGTGGATCTAGATAAGAATCAGGTGGTGACATTTCTACTCTAAAGATAAGGTACTCCTTATCATCATCAAAAATTGTAACTACCTTCTTCTTACAATAAATTTTCACATCATGGCCTGAAAGCCAATCCATTCCAAGGATTATATCAAACTCAATCATGGGTATGATGATGGGATTAGTAGATAAAGAACATTTATATGCTCTAATGGGAACTGATTCACAAAAATTTGTTGCGAAGATACTTTCCTTAGTAGTTTTGACTGAAAACTCCCTTGTTAAGTCAATTTGAAATATCTAATTTTCTTAGCAAACTGGGAAGAAATGAAACAATTAAATGATCTAGAATTAAATAAAGCATTTTTTAAACTTCAAAAAACCCTTAAATTACATTCCACTACATCTTTCGGAGCTTCAACCTCAGCAGTAGTGATAGCATAAGCTTGGACTTACTCTGTTGGCCTTTTCTAAGGTAAGTTCTCATGGATCTTAGGACATTCATTTTCATAATTCCCCTTTTCTCTACAATTATATCATTCAACATTGATAGACTCTTTCTTCCCTTTGCAATCATGAGCTTGGTGGCCTTTTTCACCACACTTGTAACATACTCCCATTCCCTTCAGGAAAGTACGTGTTTCTTCCCACATTTACTACAGGATGGATATTCCACTTTTACCTTCATCTCCTTATTTCCATTTCCATAGTGTTCAACAAATCTCTTCTTTCCCTGATTTTCTTTAAAGTCGTAAGACTTAGAGAATTATTCTTCTGTATTGATAGCACATTAGACAATATCTTCGTATGATGAAAAGTATTTTGGGACTAATGCTCAATGAAGAAATACTTTTAACCCATAAAATAATCAATCAATCATACTCCCTGGGTTATGTATATAATATATTGCATGCCTTGGTAATCCTTGTAAAGTTAGCCTCATATTTTGTGACATTCTCATCCTCTTTCTTCCTCAGACTCAAAAATTGTCTTTCTATATGTGTTTGATGGTCACGAGGAAAGTATTTTTCTAATAAAATCTCTTTAAAATCTATCCATTCCATAGTTGATACATTATCATCTTCCTTTTTGTTTTGAATCAATGACCCCCATTGATCTTCATCTCCCTTGAGGCAATAAACTTCCATGAAAACATTTTCCCTTCTGCTACTCCCCAAAGCATGAAATATTTTCTCTAAGAATTTATCCATTTCTCAGCTACTAATGTATTTGTACTCCCATTGAATTTTGGTGGTTATTTCCTCATGAAGTGGTCTAACATTGATCCTCCATGTTGTGGATCAGAGTAATCTATATGTGTAAGGTTATTATTCATAACCAGGGTGAGTTGTCCCAGTATGGTGATAAGATGATCAGAACCAGTTCCCTCAACAGCTCCACTATAGTTATCTTGAGTAAGTGGGAAATCCCTACATGGATTATGTACGTTGATGAAGTTTCCAATCCTTCCACTAGGCGCCATTTCTAAACAATGGCATACACTGGATTAGTTTGTGAATCGCAATACATAAATCCAAAAAAGTAAAATACATAACATAAATTGAACAGTTCATGGATATAATCCATAATCATAAAAATGTTTTCTTTAAGTAATTATATACTTGTATACCCATCATAATGGTTTGTAAATAAAATGATAATTATCCTAAGAATATCCCCCAGGAGTGTCGTAACCAAGACTACAGTAAGGCCCATTGTCATGCAGCAGTTCCTATTCAAGTCTAGCTCATAGCGGTGTTTTTGGGTTTTACTCCTAGGTACATATGTGCCAGAGCCATCTCTACCTGCTTATTTGTAGAAAATAATGTATTTCTTGGAAAACTCACAAAATTTCTATAGTACCAAAATTCTAGGAAATTCTTCCATACTAATCCTCAAAGTCTATCTAAGGGTAATGTTCTCTAATCAATATTTTTATAAATATAGCTTCCAAGTTTTGTATTAAACTTCCTCTAATACCAACTCTAACACCATGACCCTAGTTACCTTGAGTAATTGAATAATTACATAACATTGGAATGATCACAAAATATTATGTCACGAAAGACTGATTAGTTTAGTAGCCTTGGAAGTACTAGATACATTCATAAGTTTTACATTACATTATAAAATTAAAAACTACAGCAACATTGTCTCCATAAACCAAACTCATACCCATTAGACTATCCCTGCATGTTAGTCATAATATACTTCTTCACATCCTAGGAAAAAAAATATCGAAAGGGGTGAGCTCAGATGCTCAGTAAGGATAACAATATTGTAGAAACATTCACAAATAAGCAAAAACATTTAAGGAAATGTATAAGACTAAAACAAAATCCTTTTAAACATGAAATTTATCATAATATGGAAAATATAAATCAAAATAATTCCATTTACATACTCACATGGATATTATACTAGTTGAATAATCACATGCAATATCAATATCCAATTTCATAATGATGGAATGCATAACTCCGGACTTCATAACCACATAGTCAAGGCCTTGTGCCAAGACTAAAAATAAGATTTTTTCAAGGCCTTGTACCAAGCCACTAGTTTCTCATATGAGACCTACCGATGCATCGAGGAGCTATAATGGGATCCACCAGTCACTTACTAAGTCCAATGCATTGTTCAAAAGAAAGGTTTAAACATAACATAATCATTAATATTAAAACAATCATATGAAATGTCATTACATTTTTCATAAAACATGAATAGTATAAAAATAACACATCCACAGTAAAACATATCACAAAACCTTCGATACAATTTAGAAGATCTGTATCATGATAAATTTACTTCAAACAAGTTTAAAATCCATCAAATGATGTTGACATAAATGAAAATGATTTGTAAGACTCATTTAGAGAAATATCATTTTTTTCATGAAAATATTTAAAAGTCGCATAATTTAGAAAGTAATACATTTAATGATATTTGTTAATCAAAGTTTCCAATACCACGTTGAATCATTTGAATGGAATTAACACTTCAAAAACATTCATGTCCACGTAAATAAATCCGTAAATTTTTTTCGAAAACATGGACATTAATGAGAATGATTTAGATGAATTAATATTTAAAACATTTAAAATGATGTTTTAATAAAAGGGCCCCTTAAAAATAATTCCTTTGAAAACTCTTTTATGAAACATGGACATGGATAATAAATATGTCCAAGTAAAAACCTACCCATAAACAATCTCAAATAATAATGAGATTGAGAAAATAATCCTTACCTTTTACATTTTATTGGTCATGTATAGGTTAACCTCTTTTATAATGGTGAAATAATTGTTATTAAACTATACAATAACCATATACATTAATATGATATCATATATAATCTTCTAATATTGGTTTTTTAATTATATTTTAGTAGTATCATCATTTCGGGTGTAAAATGGTTCATTTACCTTTATATACATGGTTACGTAAGCCATTTTTGTTATGGATAGGATGTATCTGATTCATATACATACTGATATTATGTTCATAAACATTATTTTTAATCATAAAATGAAAATTATTCTTGAATTATTTGGATGGGGAATGAATGTCATCGCGTTCATGGAGACTGTAATCCTTACGTACGTACGAGCGACAATATCATCGTTTTGATATTAAAATATTATATAATTGGATGGTATATCATATATAAAGAATAATTATCATGTTATATTTATTATTTAAATCATTTATACTCATTATTATACTCATCCAAATGATGATGTTTTTGAATAACAAACTACACCACGACGTGGAGATGGTAATCTGTACGTACGCACGTATGGTGACTTTGTCATTTATAGGATGGATAAAATAATGAATATGGTTATACCATTTTTATAATAACATCACAACATATAAAATATACTATATTTATTATTTTATAATGGAAACAACAAAGAAATAGTAAGAGGGAGATGTAAAGAACTAAAAAGAGGTGATGAAATATTAACCTCTTCTTAGGGTTCTTCCTTTTGAATTTATCAAAAGGGATCCTTAGGTTGGCTTTATAACTAAAGTAAGGCATCTAGGATGAAGGGAGAAATGTTAGGAAGATATATTTTCAGGGTTTGGCTGAGCCAAAAGGATTTGGAGGTTTGAAATTATGAGAATGTGAAGTGCCCATTTATAAGAGGGGTGAGAGGCACCATAGGAAAAGATTGAGATATTATTTTATAATAAAATTATTTTCAGTTTTTAATGGATAAAAAATGATTTATTTCTAGGATAAGGTGGGGATAGGTCGAAAACCACTCAACCAATTTGTTTCAGACTTGTGTGGGTCCCCATATTAACATTATCTTTTAGATTTAACTCTTAGTTAAATAGTTTGACATTTACCATATCTCTTTGTATTTTTATATTATATGGTTAACAAACATACTATAAACTACCAAAAGAACCCCAATAGGTTCATTAATGACATATATAATATTATTAAGGACGTTTGGCCGAACATTATATTTTTAGGAATATTATATCAAGCAATAATAAAATATTTGTTTTAAAAACTCAATTTTGTCAATTTAGACTTTATATTATAATTGATTTTTTTTAAATTCCTAACAACATTATTACTTCGAAATAAATTCATATGTTTAATCCTAACATGTCATATTAACCTATAAAATTATTTTAATTCTTCAAAAGTCCAAAATTACATTTATTTGGATATTTATAATATCAATTATTTTAATAATTCATTATTATGGTAATTACTGCGTCATCATTGTGTCATAAATAAATTAAATTATTTAATTTATAAAAAATATAAATAAAATATCATTATATAGTAAATCATTTTATTTTTATAATAAATATTTATAGTCGAATTTATCTCATGTATAACCCTATATGAAAAATTGTTTATTTATAAAACTTTGATTTTAACTTTTTTAACTCTTCTTTAAATAAAATAATAATAAATGTCCTAATCTAATCCAAGTGGACATAAAGGATCATATTTTTTTCCTAAGGTTATTTCTGGTCTAATTACACTTATTCAATATTATTAGTTTAAGTGTTAGGGTACGAATAATATCATTTTTACCCTTAATTACCCTTTTTACTTTTAACCGAGGTAAATAAACATAAAAAGTTACTATTCACCATAAAATATTTTCTACTTATTGAACCACATTTTTCTTACTGATATCAACCATGTCTCTCGGATTTTCGAAATTCCACTCAATGAAGCGGTAAAATTATGTTTTATGCGAATTTGCAAATTCTCATAAGAGGTGGGTAAAAGACGGTGAAAAGTTCAATAAAGTTTTATATATCTAATATTGTTAAAAAATGACTCCAATGAATTACATTGAACATATATAGGTATTATGTATCTATTTTGACCTAAAATTAATTTAATTAAAATAATTAATTATTTAAATAAAAATTTGGTTTGAAACAATAATGTAGTGTTTTTCACTATTCACCAAAAATTGAATGTTTTCCAAAAAATACCAAAACTTCACCCTAAGCTAATTTCGATAATATGAATCCAAAAATTATGTCCACTTTGATAGATAAATTTTATAAAATTTTAAAAGGTAGATATTACTATTCAAAATGGCTAGTTTAATTGGTCGCGGTGTGTTAGAATCTCGAAGTTGCATACAATGCAAGTTGTTGCATTATTCAAAGAAAAACATTGCATGGAAGCTTGGTGTGTATATATAAGTCTAATGGGATATTAAAACCATTACCTAGACCATAATGGTAATGGAAAAACATTACCATGTATTTTTTCATCAAAATCACCAAAACATCTGAAGGTTATACTGATATTTGTGATGTATTCAATCACCTTGTGAAGTCATCACGCTCTAATTCCGTTAGAGAGGATTTATATATTTTTCAAATTACTCATTTATATATTAATGAATTAGTAATATTTAAATTGGTTCCACAATAAATTTTTTCTGATCACGATCCATGGTTTACATCAATGTTTTACAGAATTATTCATCAGGAAACAGATATAGAGTAACATTTTTCATTTCCTATCAACCAAATAAATATGGTTAGTCTGAGAGGAACATTCAAAATAAATAACACATGTTGAGATATTTCTATATATATTTCAAATTTGGTTAGGATCAACACATTCCTTTGGGGAATTGTTCTTAAACAGGATCTTTCATTCCATCATTTACATTGATCCTGATGAAACCCTCTATGGTAGGAAGTGTTGAAATCCAATATACTAGAATGAAGATAGAGAAATAAATATATTGATACTTGATGTAGATGAGATAATGTAACATAAATTTATATCCATTAAATGGAACATAAGAGAAACTCAATGTTGTAAATAATGTTATTTCAATAATCATCAGAAGGGTATAGAGTCTGAAGTTGGTGAGTAGGTATTCCTACAAATATCTCCCTTGGGGATGCTGATGAGATTTGGAAAGAAGGAAAAGATAATCACTATGTATATCAGTCCTTTGGAAATTATTTATCATGTTAGGATGGTAGCTTATCTATTGGTGCTTCTATAAAATATCTCTAACGTTTGTGATGTATTTCATATATTTCTACTAAAGAACTACAAACTTGATCATTCAAATGTAATGAACTCAATGTTTTACCATTATATCATGATCATTATTATAAATACATTCCTACAGAGATTATAGATCATTAAGATAAATTTATGTAAAATGAAACCGCTCACTTGGACAATGTTTTGTTGTGAAACTACCAATTTAAGGAAGTCCAATGGGAACTTGAGGATGTAATGAGGCAGAAGTATCTTCCTCTATTTATAATATAGTAATGATTTCAAAGGATAAATTATTTTTAAGGTTGTTATAAGGTAACACCAAGATACATTACAGAATATTTTTTCCAAATAAATTTAATTTCTTTGATATCTTGTGCTACACGCAACATAAAGTTTAAACAGACCACAATATACTATTAAAATATTTGTATTTAAAATGAATGTTATCATGTATCCACTGTATTTGAGGATATAAATATGACAATATAAATAGTTAAAATAAGTGTTTATAAATATATTGAATGAATTCATTCATTATCAATTGATTATAAATGAGAATAAAAATCATTTAAAAGAAAAAGAAATATCTTTCTAAAAATGGTTTTTATGCACACAATTTATTTTTATAAATTAAATTAATCCCTATTGGTGAATTATTTATACGATATGTAAATTTTCGAATTTATCAAATTTTTTAAACATTAAAAAAATATTTTTCTAGGAATACAATAAAAATAAATCCATTTTTATGCTTAAAATATATTTTCTCTAAAAAGAGGTTTTTGACACATTTTTTCAACATACATTAAACAATACTTATTCCCTTAATAGTTATTTAATTATATCTAATGAATTTCATTTTTCTAGTTAGGACGTTCAAATTTGGTAAATGGGAACCCATAATGTGTTGTCTATATGAATAGTAAATACGTTAAAAATTATCACCATGATAAAGGATAAATTGGATTAATCAAGATTAAAAATACGTGAAAAGGTCATAATTACTCATATAAATTATTATTGGATTATATTAATTCTATCCTTAACACCCTATTCTCAAAGTTGAGTTTTTTTAATGGATTTGATTCTATGAAAATGACCTATATATTACTTAAATAAAAGAAAGTTACAAAATGTCACTCTATTTCTAATATCATTTGTGTGTTTAAATTAGGAAAAAAATCGTTATTAATGAATATTAAGGTCGATTTTGTGAACAATTAAATTATATTTATGAAGAAAATTTATTTATAATTTTTATCTGTTATATAATTGCCTTAAATTACTACACAATGACAAAAAATAGTTATTCTATTAATTGAAAAAATATAAATGATATTAGAATTATTAAAAGTGGAATAATTTGATTAATTTATTGTGCTACATGAATTTAATAGGTTAATATGAAATAATAATGTTTTTTAAAAATATTATATTCAAATATAATTTTTTTTTCTTATGTATTTTATGTCAAATCAAATAAATATTGTCAAAATAGACAAAATTATATTTTATTAAAAATTTATTTTACAAAATTATTTAGAAATAATAAATATAAAAACATATGACAAGGTGGTTATAATTTCATCCAAAATTTAATAAATATTATATTTATGGTCCAGTTTTATCATTATATATAAAAATTACAAACTTTAATATTCAAAATGTTTTTATTATTGTTAAAATTAAAATAGATTAACTATGGGTTAATAAATAAGATGAGGTTTAAAATTAAATTAAAACTTATTTAAATTTTTTTCATTGATGGTATTACCAAACTATATTACCTTATATTAGAATAAATGGATATTTAGTGGAATTTTGATTTATAATGAATTTATTATAATTTATTCTTTTTAGAAATTCCAAAAGTTCTCATCACCTGATTATAAAAGGGTACCTCTTTTATCACTTATTTACACAACATTAAGCCATCTAGATCAACTAAAATCTACAAATTACCTTTATAAATTTTACTATCCACATATTAGATGATTTTTAACCCAAAATACCAAACCTAGAGTTATTTAGTGGAGATCTAAAGGATTCATTCCAAATAAGGGGTAATCACTTTAGACAATCACTTTCATTTATACTATCATTTACACCTAAAATTAAAAGGTATTTTCCATAACATAATAGATTATATATAATAAATATATTTAAATTTAAATATAATTATTAAAACATAATTATAAACCATCTTTCCCATCAAAATAGAAGTGAAAGTATCCCTCGTGTTTACGTACGGATTAGAGTCTCCACACAGCAATACAACTCATTTTCCATCTCCATAATTTTTGTATCTATATTATGATGGGTTTAATAATTATATGTGATATTTATGACATAGTTATAATTATTTGATTATAATATAATACCCACCTACATTGCATGCAATCATTTTGTATACATTAACGGCATTCATGTGTACGTGGGGACTACAACCACTACGAAGCGATGTGATTCGTTTTGGGATTATATTTTACGTGGATGGTAATTAAGAAGAGTTTCATGAATATATATTATATATATTATATATATTATATATATTATATAATAATGATATTATAAATGTTAATTAACATTTTTCTTTATTTATTTCCATCTATAAAAAAATGGAAACAACATTCAGGAGAACATATTCATTATCATCTCCATGAATAGTGTAATTCATTTTTATATTTATAACATTTATGTATGACTCTAAATATGTAGGTAATAAATATATATGATATTTAAATCATTATATATATTCTTGACTTTCTGGAACCTTGATAAACATACAAGTACCAAAAATATTGAACTAAAAGACTCATGATAAATAAAACTGATAACCCCTAAAACATAAATTTTAATAAGGAATTACTAAAAAAATGGGGTGTTAAAATGTTATAAAGGGATCATATATTATTTTATAAGTATTAAAATTAATCATGTGTAGAATTATAATAAATTTGAATATATTATACATGAGTTTAGGGTGCTTTCCACCTAATATTAACTCATGGTAAGAGTTTTATCTCACAATCTCGTTGGTATTCTGGATAGTTTTTTTCTATGTATTTGTTGGGGAATATTTAAATTATAGATCCTTACATTCTAAAAATTTATTATTTTTTTCCATTATCCTATGATTTTTTTTCAATTCATTTTAATCCATGTTTTACATTTTACAAAATGGTCTGAATATAATCTTCTTTTTGTTTTCCAAACAAGGTACATTGTGTCTTTTCTGACAAAAATACAGAAGGAATGTTCTTTTAACTTATACATTATGAAAGAATTTTCCTGAATTTGTGACTAATATTTTTATTGATTATTCCATTAAAACTATAAATGGTTCTTTTCAAAAAAAAAATGGTTACCTTTGTATGTTCATGTATTTAGAAAAAATAAGTGATTTTAAAATGGAAAGATTATTTTCCACAAGAATTATCCAATGTGACCATTAAAATATTTTTCAATATAAGATAACATCCATCGATGAATCCTAATATTTATTGGGTTTATGGTTTAATTATTATAATGAAATTTTTTATAAAACTATTTTTTTTACACATGTTATGCTATAATGAAATATTTATAAAGACCATTTATTTTTATGGGTTATAATATGATTAAATGTTTGTGATAACCATTTATTATCATTGTTTCAAATATATTTAATGTTTATGATTTTTTTGGTTCACATTTTTGTGGTTTTCATTATGTGATGGGTGGGACCAATATTTCCCTCCAACATGTCAGGTAAATATTGATATATTATTCGATAAACAGAGATAGAATAGAGAGTGAACCCAGTTTAGTAAGGGGTATTTCCCACTCTGATACTCTTCAAAGTGAACCTGACAACTATGATAGTTTGGGGAGTGAATCACTTCATCTATAATATCTTTGTAAATGATCTATGACAACTAAGGAAATGATTTTCTATGCATATGTGTATGCCAAAATTTTATTTCTTATGATAATGTTATTTTATCATGTGTTATTCTCTTTGATTCTATTACTATTTATATCTTATGAACTTATAATATTTATTCCATGACTCAAGAAAATGATCTTTTATATACAAGTTATAATTTTAAATTTTAAATTTCATTTTATTATGCCTTTATTATTATGTAATTCTTCTTTAATCATTGATATCTACCTTATTAACACTTACTGAGAATCTGATCTCCCCCTTTATTTATGTTTCTTTTCCCTATTTTAGTAATAATGGTTTTTATTACGATAGGTTTAAGAAGTGTAATAGTTATAAAGAAATAAGTGGGAGATGATGTAGATATTTTGTTAACAAGTTGTTTATTTTTTTCTTGATTCTAAATGTACTATGTCTATATGATTATGGATTTGAGTGTTATGTTACGTAATAAATAGTCATTGATTTATATGTAATATCTATTTATGAGATGTCTAGTTCACTACATAGAGTACTCCTCTAACCAGTTTTCAAAAATTTCTAACCTTACAAAGTCCCTTATTCATGTTGTATAGTCATTGGTTTCGGTGTGTTGTCACTCCCCCTCCACATAAAAACAATTTTTTAGAACACTAGGTCGTGATGTGGTTTGCATAATGTATCATTTAGAGTTAATAATTACCCTAGAACTTTAAAACCACCAAAAAAATTGATAACTCGCCACAATGTAACATAGATTGTTACAATTCTCGCTGTCATGTCACTTTCTTCCCATAGAAGGTCCTTGATACACATTGATTATGGGAAAAAATAAAGACCTCATGGTACCTAATTTTAATAGTCTTGTGGTAGAGAAAACAATATAGGGGATCCAAAAGAAATAAAACCACCAAACACCAATGCTTGTATCTGCTAACTAGATGACTCTGTAAAATATCTTGAATGTATCTGACCAAAATGAAACAAAAAATAGGTAAAATCCCCAATAGATAAAGACACATAACATAGGTCTCCCCAAATTTTAGAATTTATCTAAATATATTGATAACTAAGTAATAAAACACTAAGAAAAAAATCCATAAACCTCAAGGGATAGTAATCACCCCCCCAACCATAAACAACCATAAAATTGAACTGATTCAAATACCTAAGGATAAGTTGAATTATATAAATCCTTAATGACCTAAAACTATAATCCATCAATGAAACATGAAAATAATAGAATGAGACCCAACCTAGGACTATAAAAATAAATTATCCAATGACCTCAATCACGACACATCCTCTCATGACGACCCATATAAATATTAAAAAAAGGAATATAAAGTGCTCTATTACACAAATGATGAAAATTTAATAGGAACTTAATGTAAACCTATAGTTTTTTTCCTAACCAATATAAACTCATCATCAAAAAATATTAACCATGATATAACACAATATTCAAAAAAGAATAAACCAAATCAATAATTCACGCACAAAACTAAAACTCACCTCAAAAAAAACATAAATTCAAAAATTTTAAAGAAACAAAAATAACCAATGAAATGTGGAAATATCATAAACACTAATATTATCCATATATTAGCATCCATAAAACCACCATAACATGCCAATGATTACCAAAAATCCCAAACAACATCCAAAACATCTAAGAAAAACCATGAAACAATGATCACCCAAATACTGAAAACACTATTAATATACCCTAATATAATAATCAAACATTAAAAATATATAAATATGAAAAAAGTATCCACAATGATGATACACACATAGATATTTGGAATAATACTACATTGAATGACCAAGTTCCCAAAACTAGAAGCTCACAAAATGTATCACCCTGTGACTTAAGAGTATAATTTTTCCTTAATAATTTTTTATGTTCAATACCTTGTGAAGAATAAAACTATGAAAATATTGTTATAAGGATTATATATTATAAAATGAAAAACATTACATAGTATTTAAAAATGATATAATTGTTTAAAATAATTTCTAATTCATGTTAGAAATACCACATATCCTAATAAATTGTTTCAAAATATATTTTCAATGATAATTATATTTTTATATATTTTTAATTGAAAAATTATTTCAATGTATTAATATTTAAAAATAATAATTTTTACACATTTAATAAATTAATTAATTGGTTATCTTTTTTTATCAATGAAAATAAAATCAATTGTTTGTGAAAAATGGATGTTTTCCTTAAACCTTTTTTATACAAGAAATGTGTTTTAATATTAATAAATTAAATTAATCACTATTTTTAAATGACTTTGTTGAATTTTTTTGATAAGATAGTCAATATAATATTTTAACAATCATTTTATGGTTTTAAAAGGAAATTAATTGGATTAAATTATTTTTTATAAAAAAAATAAATTTCTCTACAAATAGTTTTGTACGTGTTTTGTGTGGGAATTTTAGAATTAATTTATCCCACTTTGGGTAATTTAATAATGTAAAATGGATTAAATATTTTGAATAATTTTCATTAATATTTTTTTATGTTCAACTTAATTTTTGGTCATAATGAATTGTAACCATAGTGAAAAGTAGGTTGCCACGGTAAAGGTTGAAAGTGTCAATAAGGGATTAAACTACAGAGGTAAGGGTTTAAATTGCTGAAAATTAAATATAAATACTATTGGATGAATGTATTTAAATCCTATATCATCCAATGTTCTTGATTTATCCAATTTGGGTCCAATTTAGCATCAGAAGAGGATTACTACCGGCTTTGGATTAGGCAAACATGGTTCTTTGGGGGCTATCCAATGAAGATCCTCAAATGGACCCCAAAACTCAATCCACATTTTGAACCCCCTATTGTCCCTATCTGGGTGGGTTTTCTTGGTCTTCTCATTCACTTGTTTAAACATATGGCTTTGTTTCCCATTGCGAGACTCATTGGAAACCCTTTGAAACGTGACTTTACAACTAAACAACTTACCCGACCCTCAGTTGCAAGAATCTGTATAGAAGATGATATTTCTAATAAACTTCCCTCTCACATTTGGATTCAAAATGGAGACCATGGTTTCTACCAAGAGGTTGTCTATGAAGAAATTCCAGATTATTGTCAGAGTTGTTTTAATTTAGGTCATATCTAAAGCAACTGTGGAAGACCTGTAAGAGATGAGGCCCCCAAAGCCATTTGGGTGGAAAAAGAAAAGGATGTTGGACCCTCTTCTTATATTAATAAATCAGAAAACTTTGAGGCAACTGTTCTTTTGGATAATAAGCAAGTTTTGGAAGCTCAAGGGACTTATTTTGTCCATGCAGTTTTGATTGACACAGAAAATGTTTCTACTTCGTCGGCTATCTTGGTTAAGGATTATGATATGCTTAATGAAAACCAAGAAAAGAAAACTAAGGAGCTTGATGAATGCTCAGAAACCAGTGCCAACTCTAAGGAGAATGAAGATCAACATATTCAATTACAAGAGAACTTTCTGAAATCAATGTCTAGAAAGGGAAAAACCCCCATTGTTGAAAATGATGGATTCATCACTCCTAACCCGATGAAAACTAGGGAAAAGGAGATATTATACACAATTGGAAAGAACCATCGGCACTTGTTCAATAGATCCCACTCAGATTTCAAATACTGAGAAAGATCAACCTATTGTAACTAATGATCAGATTCCAATTCATAAACAAAATAACTATGTTAAGGAGGAGGATCCTACCTATAGAGATGCTTTTCAGATTCCAGAGGAAGATGATGTGATTGAGGAAGTTTATGCTTAGATGGTAGAACTGGATGAATTAGTATATCGAAGATATTTATATAGATAGGTTCCAGCTGAAACATACATTGAAATCAGAAAAATAATGTTCACAAGGTTGATTAATGAATACAAGCAAAACCCCAACTTTAATTTCAGTGAATTTCCACGGGCTTGACTTCTTGCTTTATTAGATTCTTCTCCAATTGGTTTGTTTATTAGCATATGGTGGGCTGTATGTCTGATAACTAGTCCATAAGAGTTCCTATACTCACTTTGGTTGAGGTTTGGTCTGTGCCGTTATGAGCATTTGTTTGGTGAACTGTTCTGAATCCTCTTTGAGTATCCTCCAAAGAGATCAGCTGACATTGATAGAAATTTGTGCTGAAACTTTCTACCTTCATTCTGGTTGCACCTGCTGTTAAACTGATTATCATCATAGTGGTTTTTCTCTGATCGAAGGAAAGACTCTACTAACCTTGTTTCCTTTTGTACTAAAATGTTATATTTTTTTCTTGCATCATGCTTTGTGATCTATAGAGGTTCTTGATGTTTGTCTGAAACTGAAGCATGTCTTGCCGATACTCAAGGGAGGCTCCCAATTTTTGATGAAGAGTTCAGCATGGATTGGATTATCATGCAGGAGGACTGTACTATGAACCTGCTGAAACATTAGGAAGCGCTTGGATGTAGGAATAGAGGCTCAAATAGAAGAAACACAGCTGTGATCACATACTGAAGGCCTGAAACATTTCTCTAGTTTTTCTTTGTCATTTACTTGTATCCTCTTTAATTCCCCGCTGGTGTAAATACATTACACCTCGAGTTTGTAATGCATATATTTGTTTTTAATAAATTCCTATGGGGGCATGAACTGGGAAACTAGTTCATGTCATCAACCAATTAAAAAAACAAGTGTGTCATTCTCCTCCCTTATAAAAGGTTCTCTACCCCATATGGGCCCATAAACTAGAAATATATCTACCAAAATAATATTCCAACATAATTATTCATTACCATTAGTTTTATATTTCTCAATATACCCATCCATGAATCCTAAATGCGATATTTAATAAAGGATACCTGACGAAGAAGAATATATTATTACTAATACTTTTTAGGTTTATTTTTCTTTAAACATCCTCAAAATTTTTGATAAGTATCATGACATGATTGAACAATTCGATTTACTTTAACTATATTTTTCATGATGATTTTATAGTCATTTTCTATCTCCATCATAGCTATAATAAAATGATAATGTCGCTCATGTATACATGTGGACTACAACATCCCTGAAGTGATGTGAATAATTTTTTATTTCCTATTTAAAATAAAAGTAATAAAGATATATCTAATGAATATATATTATATTTTTCATGTAGTTATTATAATGAAATAGTTATGTATTATATACCTTTATTTCATTACATCCATTGAAAAGTGAAAGCATTACTCACACGTAGGTACAGATTATCGTCTTCACAAAGTGATGTAATTCATTTTTCATAACTATTTTATATAAATGGTTATAAAATATTTTATAATGAATAAATATTAAATTTATGAAATTATTAATATTATAGAGGTTATTAATATATGACAAATGTTCAAGGAATAAAACTGTTAATGAGAACACATATAAAAAACCAATTTTCATCAGAAAAATCATTCTAATAAAGGATTATTAATAAAATTTTAATTAAAATTTATAATGTAATTATATATAGTAAGATTTACATTAATATGTTTCTATAATATATTTATAATAAATATCTATTTATAATAAATATATATTTATTAAATAAGTTTTTTTCATGCATATGAAGAAAGATGGGACCTAAGGTAATGATTTATGTAAAAATATTTTTTCCTTAAAGGATTGTCTGTGCTAAATTTCCATTAGGGGAAATTCTATGATATTTATCCTTTAAACCGCACATAATTTCATCTACTATGGTTATTACTCTTATTTTTAAGTGTCATTATCATTTAACACTATTTCATAAATAAATATATATATAAATATTTTTTAAGAAAGTCCAACAATATTTCCTCTTTTTTCAAAATACGTTTTTATTACTTGTCCATGTTTACCAAATTATGTTATTAAATATTTCATCTATACAATAATGTTTGAGAAATATTATTTTTAATAACTTTGAAAATATTTAAAAATGATTAAAATTAATTTTTTTCAAATGGTTTAAACATGAATCACTTTTTACATTTTACAAAAGTTTAAAAAGAATGTTATATTTTAATGTATATAGTATGAATCACTTTCCATACATAATAATAATTATTTTCATCCAATATTCCTTTCATAGTTTTCATGGTTATTTTAAAATAAACTATTTTCCCCAAAATTCTTGGAATTTTTAATTTTTAAATATACAGAAAGAAAAGAATATTTTTCTTATTATCAATGAAATGTGAAAATTCCCTTTTAAATGCATTTTTAATGTTTTTCAATAACCTTTAAGGATTTTTATACATATTTTGGTATATTTTCTTATAATACCATTAGATTACATTCTACAAATAGATTATTATGATAACTTTTTGAGTAAAATCTATGAAACCTTTTACATTCCCACGAGCGAATTAAGCTATAATGAAATAAGAAATATTTTTATGACAGCAACCACTATATTTATCTAAGTTATTTATGATTATGAGATGAAGAAATGTCAATAAAAATAATTTTATTTTCATGGGTGATTATTTAATGAAATGATGAATGTTTTTATGATATTGGCTCACACTTATTGTGGTTTTCATGATGTGATGGGTGGTCTGAAAATTTTATATTCCTCCAATGAATTGGAAAAGGATTGACAACTCATGACATAATATAGAATGGGATTGGAAGTGAACCAAAATTATAAATGGTCTCATTCAACTATGTCAGCCTTGGGAGTGAACCTTGGATGATGAAATGGTGTAATAGGTAGAGAACTCAATCCACTATGGTACGTTTCCTATAATGATATCTTAGAATTCAACCTTAACTAAAGAAATTTTCTTTTATGACTATGTGTATTCCATAGATTTATTTCTTATAATTACTATATGTTTTCAAAGATAATGATTCATTTTTAATAATTTCAAAATATTATGAGTAATGTCTCTAGTTATAAAAAATAATTTTTCCAAGATTCATGATTAAGGTACTTTTAATTAATTAGTAGGAATTTCAAAATGTTGATCATGTTCCCATACCATTACACTTATCTTATGCTCAATTATAATAATTTAATGACATATCATTTTTCTATTACCAAAAATATAAACTCACAATTTATTATGTTTCCATTTCACTAGGTTATAAAGAATGTATTTATGTAGGGTATGTCTAAGAAGGGTTCTCTATGACAGAACTTTCTAGATAATGTTGATGATAATTTGTGAAATAAGTTGATTTCATATCTAGTCTACCAATACACATAGCCATTATGGTTATAGGGTGTGTATTATTATGAAATGTATTGAATATTCATATAAAATGACGTAATATTTATATCTTTAATGCTTGGGTAACATTAGTTTGTATTAGAGTATGGTATAGATATTTTAGGATAATATAATTACAAACAATTGGTGAAAACCCTAGAGAAAAGTTTAATTATAGGATAAAATACCATATTTTTTAGTAAAATATATATTTTTTTGTTTTCAAGAAATGAAATCCATATTTTGATAAAAAAAAAATTGATATAGTCTCCAGCACAGATGCACTAAGGGTTGGTAAACCTAAAAAGGTCATTTTGGTATCAACTTGATCTTCACCTAGTGCAAAATAATGATGTATAAAAGCAAACCTAGTGTGACATTCCATAGGGATGTGATTTGGTAAATTCACATTATCTTTATTCACCATTATGATAAATAAAAGAATAGAATCTATAAAAACATATTATAATCAATAGTGATAAGTTAATAACGTAAATTTTCATGGTTTGAAATAAGGTTTCATAATTTTGGTCATCATAAAAGTGATTTTTAAAATAATATTGTTACCGTATCTAATTATTAATTTTTGATACACATACTAATATTTTTGGTTTTAATCAACTCCTAGAACAAAGTGGGATCGTGTGAAAAAAATAATGTAGGATAATAAAATGGTCATCCACATGAACAAAAAAATTACTTATGAGCTGGGATATGAAAGCATTCACCTATGATCAACAAACCCCCTCAAGATATTAATTGTAACATGAATCATACTAAACTTAAAAATGAAAAAATTATATAAAAACTCACCATTTAGTCTTTAAAGAGAAAATTCTCACTATCCTTTAGTGGTTACACTAATCAAATTATTACTAAGAAATTGATCAATATTAATGAAAATATATAACACATTCTCAGGTTCTCAGACCATGAGAAGCTTATTTAGGGGTTTTTATCATTTGGAGGGTGAAGATGATAAATGTTTCACAATTATCATGAATATGAAGAAATAGGTCGAAATGGACTACATGTCCCAGGAATAATTTCAAAGGATGTTTTTAAAAAAATATTTTCCTCCAAATCCTTTCTTTAAAATGAGGATGTAATTTATTGAACTGGTTTCGAGGGATGTTGAATTGGTTAGTAACTATGTGTAAAACTTTAATAAAAATGAAAATTACCTTTAATATTTTATAATAAACCCTGGAAAAAATTGACTGATTCTTTATTTTCTTATGAACATGTCCCAAACTTTTAATTTTCTATAAGAGATCTGGATAACTATGAATAAATATTCTGATTTTCTCTCAAGTGAGAAATGGATATTGGAGACCCCCAATGTTTTCTAGGTTTTAGAAATAAGAAAATAATTATCTAATCTCTAGGAAATTTTTATAATAATAAAAATGTTGGAATGATAATTAATATTCCTTCATTCCATATATCTGGAAAGAGACATGGGGAAAATTTCCTTATAGGTGAGGTAAATGTTTTAAGTGTGGAAAATAAGGTCATCGGGAAAAATAATTCTGAATTAATGTTCGGATTCCATTAAATTAAATTAACACATAGAAAATATCATCTAAATATTCCACCATTGATCCAAATCCATATTATAGTGATTATATAAATTAGGCCAATTATTTTATGAAACTGAGGGTTAATGATTGTAATTAGTGTTAGTAACCTCTCCACCCAATAGAAAAAGGGAAATAAAATATGATTGCAATTACTGAAGTGGTTCATAAGAACAAAGTGGTGAACATTACATATACCATCCACCATATAATTGAAAATATATTATTTCATTCCAGATATACCCACTATTTTATATATGAATAATTTTATGAGGGTATCACACCACCATATGAATGATAAGATGTTGAGTTACTAGTAAAAACTCATAAGTGTTAGATGATCACATCTCATGTCAATACCTCCTCTTATATAGATTTTTGTGGGGTTATACTTACTTAAAATATTATTATTATCTTTATATTTTAATTTTATATTATTTTTGGCATATATTTTATCCCTTTATATAAATTCTATAAAAAAAATTAGGAATGGAAGTCATAATTAACATTCCAAATCAACCTCTAATAGAATTTTAGTTAAAGGATGAATAAGATATTCCAATATAAATTACTTCCATTCAATAGGTCTTATTACCTATTAATGAGGTATATTTATCTCAAATATTTGGGGATACACACATAATTGAAAATATTTATATTTTTAGAAATATTTTGAGGTGTTTATTGATGAATTTCCTAGTCTACCCAAAAATCATGAAGATATGTTTTCACTAAAACTCATAAATGGTTATAAATCAATTTCAAATACTCTATAAATAATGGTCCCAATTGCATTATAGAAAAATAATAATAATGTACCACCACCTGATTTGAGGTATGTAACCTTTTTATTCCTTTTTAATTGTTTAAGGTGTTTGGGTATTGTTTGGGAGAGTTTGGAAAGGGATGTGGAAGGTTTTTAACCTTTTATAAGGGTTCAAGGTTTGAGCAGTTTTTGTGGAAACTGTGCAAAAAAAACCCAAGCAACTGTTCCAGTGATTGAAAAGGAATGGGAGATAGAGTACTGTTAAGGTGAACTGTTTATAAATCATGAGAATAACCTTGGTAAACCATCCTACCTGAGAAAGTGGGGTTCTTCATAGTTGGAACACAGTTTTTCATACTGTATGAGGCAATGGGGCGGGGAACCCTTCATATAGTAGCAGTTTCACGGTTTGCACACAGTTTTTCTAACCATGTGAGATAACCATGCGCGGTATTAAAAATAAGGTTTTTAAAAAATGGGATCACCCTGGATTTTCTGTAAATCACTTAATTCTTCACCCATATGAACCCCATTTGGTATTTCTTTTTCTCAAGGTTTATGAGGCCTCTCCTACTCATTTTGGAGGCAATTAAAATGGTTTTGAAGTTGTGGTGAAGGATTTTCTCCCCCAGTAAGTCTCCTCTCTTGTTTTTTTTGGTTTTCCTTAGATCTAGTTCTCTCTCTCTCTCTAGGTTTTATATATCTATATCCATCACATATATATATAGGGTTTTTTTTGCTGAAATTGTGGTATTTAAGATTTTTGATGTTATGTAAAGGGATATAAAGTGATTTTGTGGAGTTTTAACATGGTTTTGGTGGCACTAGTGTGTCCTAGAAGGTGTGGATATTTTAATCAGGTTTGAGGAAAGAAATATATTCCAAAAGTGTGGTGCTATGTATAAGGGTTTATATAAAAATATTGAATATAGAATCTAGGTATTAAAGGTACCTCTTGGGGGCTACAGGTAGGGGAAGTATCTTGGTAGCCATGGGGAACAGTGGGAACTCTAAATCTAGGATCAAGAGAAAAGGAGGAACTTATTTCTCAGGTGGGTCCATAACTCATAATCTGACGGAAGGATCGGTGAATCTTACTCTGAATAATCAATTTATGATAATATGTTTTCAGTGTTGTTTTATAGGCCACATAATGTAGGATTGTATTTAACAAACTCAAAAATGACATAACTATAAGAAGATGGGACATATTTAGTGTTATTTTCTCAATTATCAGAGTTTAGGGGTTTGTGACACTCCCCAGGGGTTGCAGAACTCATAGGCCTTGATGGGATGGGGGTTGTAGCATACCCCTTCTCAGCCGATCCGAGTTAGTCATGGCGAGTCAAAAAATACAATTAATCCATAGCATGTAAAGTTTCAACAGTATAAGTAAGGGCAGAGCGTGGAAAGAAAGCAGCTTCTTGAAGATGAGTAGGTTGTGTGGGATGATCAGTCGGGAACATCCATAGTGTGAGGTATGTTTCTCTTGAATTCTACCGTGATGTAAGTATTTTTTGATACAGGTGCTTCTAATTCTTTCAGTGCCTCCCAAGTTGTTGATTTGTTCCATTTTTGTGGGAAAATGATGCGTTCTATTTTAAAATATCAAACTCATATGGTTCAAAGAGAGTGTCTATCCATCATGTGTAGGTTATTTTGTATAGTTTTGGATGAGGTTGAGTGGATTTGGGATATCATAGTACTTGCGATACATTCATATGATATAATCCTAGGTATGGATTGGTAGGAAAATTTTAAAGCCCATATTGATTGTTATAACAGAACAGTTAGTTTTTCGATGGGTGTGTTAGATTTGGTGTCCTAGAATCAATTGTTGGTACTTTAATTACTTGAATATTTAATTTATATAAATATTAAACATCTTTTTAAAAAAATTTCATGACTATGATGTAATAACTTCCAAGATTATTTTTTTCCATTGATTAGGTCATGGAAGATTCCTCATATGATGAGAATATTTAAATTCTACCATAGTATTCCTAAATATAGTTCTATAATTGGATGACATACTATTATGGAAAACAAAGTATAAATACCGTCAGGTGAGAGTACTCAAAATAAAATGATAATTCCTCTCATTAAGTTCACACTTATTAATCTCTAATATGGGAGAATATGAGAACAGATCCACCATTAGAAATTCCACATATTTTGGAATCATTGTATTTTCTTGTCTACAAGCATGTGTAATAGACCTTAGACTTTAATATTATCATTAATACGTGTCACAGAACATGCAATTTGAACTACTGATGACAACTATCACACTATATGTTGGTGGGAAGTAGGGTACATTGGGTGTGTCATGAATGACATCTTATTAATGGATAAGTTGAACAGGGATTTGTTCCTTCCATTTATGGAAGTCAATATCTCGGTTATTTGATTGAAATAGAACATTTTCCAATAATTTTATGGCCATGGTGTTTTGATGAGTTTATTTTAGGTAGTCAAGGAATGATGTATCATGTATATAGGTTGATGCAACTATCATGGAACCTTCTTTATGATATATTGAGACAAAGGGATTATATTACGCAGTGCATGTCTGTAAGTTAATGTCATCATTTTAACTTTAATTTATTTATCTTGAGTGCCTTGATCCATTGATAGAAACTAATATAAAACTTTAGGCAAACCCACCTAATGCCAATGAGAAAGAATCCCAGAGGGTCACTCACAAGGTGTTTTTTGTGATCTTTATTAAATTCTATTTGAATTTAATTAATGTAATGAATATTATTATAAAGATAGAGAAATAATTTTTATTCAAGTAAAAATGATTGAATAAATTAAATTAATATTTATTCACCAAATTATGAATAAAATATATTTATTTATTTTAATGAACATATAATAAAATTTTATTTACATGTTTATAAATGAAAATATTTATTTAAGAGAATAAAAATATTATTCATGTGTTCAATAAATGGAAGTGGAGTTCGACTGGAACAAGACCATGTCAAGTGATAAATCAATTAATTACAAGTTAGTAAATAATATTTATCCATGTGGAACACAAAATAATAATAATAAAATTGTTATCTCTTTTTGGAATGGGATTTTATTTTTGGTTCCATTTTGTGAATGTTGGCACCACACAAATAATGACACTATTATTATTATTACATGGCATTTGTTTTCTCTAATAGTTAAAATTTCATTTCAACCCTTTTATGCAATTAAATATTGTAACTGAAACCCCATGTTGTTTAATAGACAGGTAAGTCTATTGTTCCACATTTCTAGTGAACTAGTGATGCTAGAGAATTGTTGAGCCAATCATTTTATCTATCAACTCCCCTCTTATTTGCCTCTCATGAATGAGAGATATTCCTTATGATCTAAGACTGAGTGATCGAAAACGATTGATGTAAGAAATTACCTTCCCCATTCTAGAACCCAGGGAATCATTGGCGTTAATTGGAGACCATTGGAGCACATGTGGATCACTGGAAGAGGGATTCTACTTTGAATCCTTGAGAGTGGAAAAAAGGAAATCTTGAAGGGTAATTCTAGGTTATCAACAATAATCAATAATGAATTTACTTATGACCAAGGTATTCATTTCATTATGAAATTAATTAAATTAATTATAAAAATTTTGTGTAAGATCCTCTCTTAAGGTTCTGGAATTTTTCATTCTTTGTCTATTTCATTGATTCAATCTGTGGATACTAGCGTTCATCATCTTATTTTTAGCAGATTAATCATCAATCACGGTAAAAGAAAAGTTCGGCCCCACCCAATTCCACACTTCTACTACACATTGATCCTTTATGTGGTATGAGATGGATTACATTATCATTTATAATTATTTAAATAATAATTTTATGATTTACAATTTAATAGTTTAGTTTGTAAATTCATGTTTGATTATTTTTGTAATTTGAAATAATAGATCAGTTCTTCCTCTATAATTTCTTGTAGATCTATCAGAAATGAATAATTTTTTAATTAAAATTTAATTTAGGATCTCATGAGGTGGTTTTGATGATTCTATCTATGTAACCTGACAGCACACGTTGTGTATTTGGAGTTACACATTGTGTAATCTGCCATACAAGCCATGTAATCCGGATTACACACTATGTAGTTTTGTTCAACACATCGGGATTAATTCGAAATTACTCAAGTTGTGTGAATTAATTATATATGGTGTATTTAATTCATAAAACACATATGGACCAGAATAGACTAGCACATGTTCATCTAAAGTACATGACATGTGGCCCACGGGACATGGAATGTATTCCCCTTCAGGTTAGAGTGAAACCGTGTATCCCATGTGTGACTCAGCAGATCGGTGACTATGTAACCTGAATACAACACTATGTGTATCCCACATAACACACTGTGTACTCCATGAAATCCGAAGTATGCCACACATGCAAATTCCCTAAGCATGTACATCTAATAATATGGTGAAGGTAGTACACTCCATGTATTTGTTCCTACACGTCATATACATTACCAAATTACACAGAATTAAAACATTAATGTTTATGTAATGTTTATAAATACATATCATGTATAAATTGTACTACATGTTTTTTTATATTCATTTACGTATAACATGTGGCCAAAAAACATGTGATTCATGTCATAATTTGCGAAGTACACGTTGTGATATTAGGAATTAAAACATTTATACCATATATTATGAGAGTAAAACATTATAAAAATATAATACATGTTAGGTAGATTCAAATGGATGTTCACTATATAACATCCAAGGTAATGAATGAGAATCTCATGGAAATTTAGAAAAGGATTAAGGTAAAAGCATTTGTTAATTAAAGATATTAATTAACTGATTTGAGATTTATTTTACTTAATTATAAAAATTAAAGAATTTAATTAAAGTATTATTAAATGCATAATTCATTGCAGGTTTGTGGGTGATAATGAGCTATAAGATACCTTCCTATATGATTGGTTTCCTTTAAATTCTAATTAAACTAAATTATTTACATGTATGAAATCTCTCCTCCTTAAAATGTAGCGCATGCATTCCCATGGTTCCATTTTATGTAAAATCCCTTTTTACCCCTCACATGAATGTGAGTTAAAAAGCATATGTATTGGATGGAGGTCAAATACTGGTGGGGGTAGTTCAATTCAGAAGTTTGGGAGAAACCAATCCAAGGAGATACCAAGGTGGACAGATGGAAAGCTCTAAACATGAACCTTAAATAAATTCAAGGTGTTTCTCCCCTAAATCAGCAGTTATTTTATCAACTGTTAGATAAAATAACCATTAGAACATCTCATGATCATGCCCTTCACTTTATTTTATTTTTTTCAGTAGCATGGTCTTTTATTTTGGATGTACTCTTGTGACTACATAATTAATGAATTAACATGCACGCAATTTGGAACTAAACTAAACATGTATTTTGCATAAATATTATCAATGACACAGTTAATCACTTAAGTAATTTCTACTTAATATTAACAAGTATGTGATAAATATTATAAGGAAATTTACAAAAAAAAGATAAAAAATCCCTCAACAAAATATTAAGTCAGGATAAGCCTTTCGTTACTTGATTAATAGAAAGACTTAATAAAACTATTTGTTTTCCCAACCCTTGTTGGGAAACTTACATTTAAACCAGAATATCTTATGAAAATTTTTAGGTTGAAATAATCATTTTGTATCAAGAGGAATACCCATTCTAGGCATGGGTTAAAATTGGAGGGAAGTGTTGAAGAAATCCAAGTAAGGATGTCAGGATCGGGGAGTCCACTGAACTAATCAAGTTGCAACAAGCCCATAGTTTTCAAGGACATGCCAACCAAAATACCTTCAAATAGCTTGAATAACCCTTTTTGGTGTTATACGAAGAGGAATATAGATCCTTGCAACTATAATGTCCTAGAAACTAGATATTCTGAGTTTAATGGTGAGGGCCATTGGGACTTGATAAAATAATGGGAGAACTGAATAAAATTAATTTATTATTTCTCACCAAATTAAAATCAAGAATGTTCAAATAATATTCTCTTTCAATTTCAGAATAAAAATGAAAAGCCTATCATCCACACTCTCTCTATGATCAATACTAGAGAAAGACAACATCCTCACTGACAGAAAATTCCCAGAAGGGTTTATACACCTTTGGGTATTCTAAACCATGAACATAAATATTACGAGCTTGAGTCCTCAATAATTGATCCACTTTCCTAGGAGCCGAGGGATGAAGAGTTCCATTTCTTAGAGAAACAAATGACTGTCATAGTTGATATTAAATTTCTGATTCTATCATCAATTTCTAGTGAACTCATGAAGTCTCACAAAAACTTGTATGCATATAAAATGCATTAGTGCCTCTGTGGTCTTTACCAAGACAGATCTAGATAGAAAAGGTTTGAGATCTCCAAGGAAGTCTTTCAATGTAATATTGGATAAGGTTCCCAATCTAGGTCTCTCATAGTGAAGATTATCGGCTACATTAAGGGCTTAGAGGTTATAGGTTTTAATCTCCCTGAAAAACTAGGAACCAATCTCATTATCTAAACACTCCGTCAGATATTCTCTAGCTTTTTTATTAATTTTAATATGAACAATGTTGATAAGTCTCTACCAGATCTTCTTTATCCTCCTTCTCCAAGTGGATAAACACATGAAGCATGAAAAACATTATGTCCTTATGGTGAATAAGAGTAAAGGGAAGGAAAATAGATTTAATCCCAAAACATCATCAAGCCCTTCCAAGATAATGAAGATCAAATAGGAGGCAAGGGAATAAAAACCTATTTAGTTCTCATGTGGAAATAATGGCCACCGAAACAAAAACTACACCCATCCCAAGAATAAAGGGGAAGCTACTGGTGGAGTTTTTATCGAGTGAAATTTATCTATTTCTATAAATTGGGTATTAGATATATCTTTTGGTTCTCACATATGTATCTAAAAATAGTAATCAAGTAGATTCATGAAAATTGACCGAGGGGAGGTAGATCTAAGAGCAGCCACCGGTGCTAGATTTTCTGTTGTAGCTTTCTAGGACAACCACCTCACATTACCAACTGGGATGATCTTAGTGTTGAAGGGTTGTTATTATGTACCTTCTATATCCAAAAAAATTATTTCTGTATCTAGATTCAATACAGATGGATTTATTTTCAAGTTTGGAAATGAATTTTTTTTATTTTGTAAAGATATCATATGTTTTGGTAAGGAACATTTATATAATGGTATTTACATGTTGGATTACAGAAACCAAGTAATGGAACTCGATAAAAAAAATTATATCACATAACTCTTATAAATCCCAACATTTTCATCATCGTCTAGGACATGTAAATAAGAAATACTTGATAAAATTACATCAAGAGGGATATTTATATTCTATTTAAAAAAATGACTGGGTGTATGTCACTCATTTTTACATAGAAAAGTGTCCATATCCCCATTTTGATGGAAATGTTAAAGGGCTAAAGAGCTTATTGAATTAGGTCATACTGATGTGTTTGAAGCATTTCCAGTTGAATAAAGGGATGGGTATTCATACTTCATAACATCTAAGGATGATTTTAGTAGATATAGATATATTTATTTAATGGGGAATAAGTCAGATTATTTTAATAATTTTAAATAACACAAGAATGAAGTTGAGAACCAGTTTGGTAAGATGATTAAGAAACTCCATTCAGACTAAGGGGGATTATATCTTAATCAATACCTTATTTATTACTTATTAGAATTTGGTATCCTATCCTAAATTAAGGATACCTACATGCCTCAGTGGAATAGTGCAAGTGAAAGGAGTAACTGCACCTTATTGTACATCATGTGATTGATGTCGAGTCATGAAAGTACCCCATTATCCTTTTGGGGATATGTGTTGTAAACAGAGGTGTACATAATGAACCAAGTACTAACTAAATTTATAAATGGTATTCGATATGAGTTTTATATTGGAAAAAATCTATGTTATCATATTTTCATGTGTGGGGAAGCGAAGCATTTTTTATGGCCTCTTTACATAGCAAACATACACCCTGAGGCACAAAGTGTACTATTATAGGATACCCAAAGGGAAAAGGGGGATATTACATGTAAAAACTCTAAAAAGGATATATTTAACTGAAACACCATATTCCTTGAGAGGGAGAACATATCCAAAAGATATAGTGTGAGTAAGATATATTTTTATGAAGTCGAGGCTCAAGGCACAAAAGTGTTGGTATATGAGAAGATTTCCCAAAGCCCCATGGAAGAAGAATATGTTCAGGAGACATAAGAACAATGTAAGAGTTAATGATATGTTTCAGAAATGGAACAGTATGGTTTTTTAGTCACTAAGAATGGTGACGCATTATTAGTTAATAATAATTAACCTTTAACCTAAAAGTAATCAGTTAGTGGCACAGAATATTCAAATTGGGTAGAAGACTTGAATTTTGAAATGGATTCCATGTACAAAAACCAATTTTTGATTTTGGTATATCCTCTTATAGATGCAAATCCTATTCATTTCAAATGTATATTCAGGAAAAAACTAGACATGAAAGGACAAGCCAATACCTATAAATAATGAATGATAGAAAAGGGGTTTAAACAGGGTCAAGGTATTGACTACGAAGAAACCTTTCCACAAGTTGCAATGCTAAAATCCATCAAAATTCTGCTAGAAATTGCCACATACCATTACTATGAGTTTGGGAATAATGGATTTCAAAACAACCTTCATTAAAGATAACCTTCAAGAATATTTCTATATGACACATCCTATAGGGTTTGTGACTCCAAAGGATGACAATAAGATATGTAATTTTCAAAAATACATTTATTGATTAATGAAAAAATCCAGGTCATGGAACATTCATTTTGACGAATCCATAACTAAATTTAGTTTTATAAAGAATGAATGTGATACTTTTATCTACAAATGGTTTAGTTGGATTGTAGTCAGTTTCCAAATAGTATATTTTGATGAAATATTACTTATTTCAAATGAAATACCAATCTTACAGTCTGTTAAAGAAGGGTTTAATTAATGCTTCTCCATGAAGGACTTTAGAGAGGCAGCATATATTCTAAGGATCAAGATCCATTGTGATAGATCCCATATTTCTAGGCCTAACTCAAAGTAAATACATTGATAGTATACTAAAAAGATTTAGTATGGAACAATCCAAATGGGTATTATTTCTAGTTTCATATGGCATTCCTCATTCCATGAAAATGTGTTCTCAGACATATGAGGAAGAAAATAGAATGGAAAGGACTCCATGTAAATCATCGATTGGGACAGCCATGTATGCCATGAAATGTAATAGGCTAGATTTTTCCTACTCATTATGTGTGGTGGGAAGATATCATGTTGATCCAGGTGACTGCCATTGGATGGAAGTCCAGACTATTATTAAGTATCTTATGCATACTAAAGATATGTTTCTATTTAATAGATGAGACGAGGAACTAGTAATCTGAGGATATATAGATGCTAGTTTCAAGACTGGACAAGATGAAATGAAGTCACAAAAAGGATACATATTCATTTTTAGTGGAGGTGTTGCAAGCTGGAAGAGCTCAAAGTAGAGTGTGGTCTCATATTCTACAGCAAATTCTATGTACATCATAGCTTCTAATACAGATGAAGAATAATATTGTATATGAAGCTTCATCTAAGGGTTGGATGTGATACCTATATGTCAAGATCCCATCACACTCTACTGTGATAATATTACAGTGGTGGCTCTTGCAAAAGAGCCAATGTCACATCAGTGCAGAAATCACATACTTAGAAAGTATCAAATATTGAGTGATTTTAATTCGAGAGTTGAAGTTGTAGTGAGTAGAATTTCCATCAAAGACAACATGGATGACCCCATGACTAAAGCCTTGACTCACTAGAAACATGATTATCATATGAGGTCTAGTGGATTGAAAGTTGTAGGCATTTGGCTTTTGTCAAAGTGGGAGTTTGTTATAGTTAGTTTCCTAGAATAAACTGTTTATACTTTTATTACATGAATATATAATGTATTTCAATATTAAATGTATTATTATATATTTTTCATTACTATGATGTAATAATGTCTTAGAATATATACTGCATTTATAAGGTCATGGTAGTACAATAATGAGAATCCTTAAATTCAATAACAATATTCATAAATATCATTCTTCGGTTTGATGACATAATATAATGAGACACATAGTATACAAACCTTCATGTATGAATACTTAGAAGAAAATGAGGCTTACTATCATGAATCTCACACTTGGTAATCTCCATGATGTGATATTCTGAGTATAGACTCACTAGTAAGATTTCCACATGTTTTGGTATCATCAGATATTCCTATCTGTGAGCATGTGTAATGGTCCTTAGACTGTAATATTATCATTAATTCATGTCACGACTTGTGCTATTTGATTTACTAAAGAACCCTATAACGCGATATGTTGGTGGGAAGTAGGGTACATTGGGTGTGTCATTAATGACATATTATTAATGGATAGGTAGATGAAATATTTGTCCCTTCCATTTATGGAAGTTGATATCTCGGCCCTTTAATTGAAATAGAACTATCACCATAAATTTCATGTCCATGGTGTATAGACGAGTTTATTTCAAGTATTTAAAGAATGACATATCAAGAATATAGTTTGAAGATACTATGATGACACCTTCTTAATGAGATATTGAGACAAATAGATTATATTACATAGTGATCATTCAAATGTAGATGTTGTTGTTGCGACATTAAGTTATTTCTCTTAGGTGCCTTGACCACTTGCTAGATAATAATTCAGGATATTAGGAAAGCCCTCTTAATTCCAACAAGAGAGAATCCTAGAGGGTCACATACTGTAAATTTCTAGTGGTCTCAATAAAATTATATTTGAATTAAATTAATAGAATAAATATTATTCTAAAGACTGGGGAATAGTTTTTATTAAAGTTAAAATGATCACATAAATTAAATAAATATTTTTTCACCGGATTGTGAATAGAATATATTTATTTTTTTATTGAACATTTAATAAATATTTATTTACATGTTTTTAAATGAAAATATTTATTTATGAGAATAAAAATATTATTTGAGTGTTCTGTAAATGTATGTGGAGTTTGAATGGACTATGATTGTGTTCGGTGATAAATTAATTATTTACAAGTTTCTAAATAATATTTATCTAGGTGGTGTAAGAAATAATATTATTATTATTATTAACATTTTGTATCATAGGATTTTATTTCTGGTTCTATTATTTATAAGTTGGTGCACTAAAAATAATGATGTTGTTATTATTATTACAGGGCATGGGTTTTCTGTAATGGTTATAATTTCATTTAATCGTTGTTACACAATTAAATATTGTAACTGAAACCCCACGTTGACTAATATATAGGGACGCCTATTGTGCCACCAACCCAGCAAACCGGTGGTGCTAGAGAATTGTTGAGCAATACATTTTCTCTATTTACTCATCTTTTATCTCCCTCTCAATAATGATAGAAGTTTATAAAGATCGAAGAAAGAGTGATCAAGAATGATAGAAACAAGACATTTTCATGGTTGCGCTTCCACCCAGGGAACGAATGGCATTGATTGGACATAATTGGAGCATGTGTGGATCACCATTAGAGGGATTCTACTTTGGATCCTTGAGAGTGCAATGAGTGATATCTAGAAAGGTAATTCCAAACAACCAACGATCATCAAAAAAGAATATACCAAACCCCAAGTTACTAATTTATTTATAAAATTAAAAAAATTAATTATAAACATGATGGGAAAGATCCCCTTTCAAGGTTCCAAAAATTTTCTTTATTTATCAATTTCTTTGTTTAAATCCATGGATAAAATTTTCCACCGTCGTATGGATCCTGGATTAATCATTGATTACGGTAAAAGAAAAGTTTGGTCCCACCCAACACAGCACTTCTGCTGCACCGGGATCCTATATGGTTATGGCATCGAGAATCTCCTTAGAGGAGAGAAAAATGTAAAGGTGGGTGCACCGGGATTGTTGGAATAATTTTTTGGCACAATCATATATCTGATGGCAGCTTTTTCTTTTGCATCAAGGGAAGAGTTTGGGAGAAATATGTTTTTGGTAGTTGGTGATCAGTTTCTCGATGTCTTTCCTGAATAATTATTAGGGTTACCAACATTGAGAGAAGTAAATTTAATGATTTATCTCCTTCCAGGGACCATTCTGAACTAAATTCCATCTTTCCATATGGAATGAAAAAAATTTAGGGAATTGAAAGTGCTGCTAGAGGAGCTAAATAATAAATGGTTCATCTGGTTTAGTATATCTTCAGGGGAAGTATCAATTTTGTTCATTAAAAAAGTGGTTGGAACTCTTCAATTTTTTATCGACTATTTTAATCTTAACCAAGTTCTAATAAAGAGTCAATATCTACTTCCTTTAATTGATGACATATTCAATTAGTTGAGTGGAGGACAATGGTTCACCCGGATTTACTTATGATCAAGATATCATCAGTTATGGGTGCAGAAGTAGAATATTCCCAAAACAACTTTCAAGAGTAGATACCTGCAGTTTGAGTATGTGGTTATTCCCTTTGGTCTTATGAATTCACTATAGGTGTTCATGGAATTGATTAATTGGATATTTCTTTAAAATGTGGATTATTTCTTGGTGGTATTCATGCATGATATACTATTGCATTCAATGATAATGACTTCTCATGAGAAACATTTGGTAGTAGTGTTGGTAATTTGGAGACACCATCGATTGTATTCCAAATTTTCAATGTGTTACTTTTTTATGCAAGATTTATGTTTTATATTCCATGTTTTTACTAAGAGAAGTGTTTCAATGGATCCTGAGAATATAGAGGTTTTTATCTCATTAAAACCAGAAAATAATGGTTTTAAGATACATGGATTCCTTGGTTTTGAAGAGTATTATTGATTCTATATTTTTTACTTTTCATAAATAGATTTGATGATGATAGATTTTACAATAAATAATGTTACATTTTATTGGAATGAGTAGTTCCAAAAATATTTTTAAGGGATTAAGGGTCTCCTTACATCGACACCAGTCTTTGTTTTTTTAGTACCAAGAAAATGGTATTGGGTGTAATGTGATGCATTATGATTGGTTTTGGGGTGTTTACTTGTGAATGGGGATCATTTGGTTCCATATGTCTCAAGACATTTGAGGTTTCCCCAACACATGATCTATAGTTAGTAGTGGTGGTTCATTATTTTAAAATGTGGCATCATTATCTCTTTAGGGAGAAATTCATGGTACATATCAATCATAAGCGATTGATGCATATTTTCCCCATAAAGGATTTGAATTAGAAACAAAGGGAATAGATGGAGTATATCTAGATGATTGATTTTTTACTTCATGTACACACTAATTATGGTAAATTCGCTGGAGGATGAATTGGGTAGAAATTCATATTCTCATGTTGTGAAATAGGCATCAGATCGGTGGAAGTTGATATCAGTTATAGATGAAATGGGATTGGAAAGTGAAGACTGGGGTGATGTAGATGTTTTAATTTCTAGTATTGTCAGTTCTTGACTTGGTTGTATTGGTTAAAGATGTATAGATATTTGATTTAGATTGTGTGTCTATGAGGTCAAAACTCAATGGTGGGGTGAGCATTGAGTGCTGGAAAATGGATTGGAAATAGGCATTGTGCATTAGGAATCAAATTGTTGTACTAGTGGCTTATCGTGAGAAAATTATAAGGTCTTATAATAATTCTAGATGGCTTTTCCATCCCAGAAGTTAGAAAATGTATATAAAGTGATGAAATACTAGTCTGAGTGGGAAAGTATAAAAATAAAAGTGTGTGAGTTTTTTTGGAAATGCATGAATTCTTAGAAAGTCAAGGTAGAGGATCAGTGGATTGTTGGTAGGATGCAGTATTTACCTTTCACCATGTGTAAATGTGAGCATATAGTAATGTATTTTTTTATAGGTCTCCCAAGAACAGTCAATAAGTGTAATTTCATACATGTAATAGTGGAAAAACTCAGTAAGTTAGCCCATTTCATCCCTATTCGTGAATCTTATATGGTGGAGGATCTATCCAAAATCTATATCTGGGAGGTGGTACAAAGGAAGGTCGTTCTAGTTTCAATTATATTCGATTGATATCTAAGGTTCACATATCATTTCTTGAAATCCTTGTAGCAATCCCTTTGGCTCATTTGATGATAAGTACTGTGTATCATTCCCAAATGGATGGTCAATCTGAGAGGATGATATAGACCTTGGAAGATATGTTATAGTCTTGTATGATTTATTTTTGTGGCTCATGGGAGGAGAAATTGACATTAGCAGATTTCAACAACAATAACAGATATAAGGAATCTATAATTATGGCTCATTTTGAGGAATTGTATTGGAATACATTTCATTCACCGCTTTTTTGCGTGGAAACAGGTGAAACATTATTGGTTGGACCGATCTATGTCCAAGAGATGATATAGAAGATTAAAATTATTTAGAAGAGAATAGATGCCACTCGGAGTCATAATAAATCATATATAGACCATTTTTTATGGTCTTTGTCATTCGAGGTGAGAGATCATGTGTTCTAGAGAAAATCTTTGAAGTTTGTACATTGTCGATTGGTAAATTAGGGAATGTTTTCTCTAAGTTATATTGGACATTTTAATATTCTCGAGTGGGGTGGAAAGGTGGAATATCAGTTGTCTTTTCCACCACAGTTTCGCTATAGATGGATTCGGATATGGTTCACATGCCATTGAAGATTTTGGATAGACAAAAGAAAGTATTACATGGTAATAACATCAGTCTAATTTGGGTTTTGTGGAAACATGGTAAAATTCATGTAGAGACATGGGAATGGGAGGAGGATATGGTCGTGCAATGGCCCAATCACTTTTAGAAAATTGATGGTTCTCTACTTTCTGAGGGTGGAAAGACAAATGGTGGGGAGAATTTAGTATCCACGGATTATGGCATGTAACCTTTTTATGCCTTTTTAGGTGTTTCATGTGGTTGGTTAATGTTTTGGAGAGTGTGGAAAGGTTTTATAAAGGTTTGTAAGATTTTATAAGGGTTCACAACTTGAGCACGGATAGGGGAAACCATGAAACAATCATAGGTAACCGTGAAAGTGAAGACAGAGGCATTGGAGATGGGGTACAATTAAGGCACATGGTTTACAAATCATGTGACTAGCCTAGGTAAACCATGATACTTGAGACAGTGGGAATCTACATGACCAATACATAGTTTGTCCAACAATGTGAGGAAATCCTACAGGGCACCCTTCAGACAATACTAATCACACAGTTATCCCACGGATTGTCTAACCGTATGAGCTAACCATGTTCAACATTAAAATCGCGTTTTAAAAAATGGGATCAATCAGGATTTTCCCTAAATCACTCCTTTCTTAAATCATATGAACCCCACACAGGATTTTATATTCTCAAGGGTTATGAGGCCACACCCCCTCACTTTGGATGTGATTGGATAGGTTTTAAAGTTTTTATGAAGGTAGTTATCCTCTAATAAGTGTCATCTATTGTTTTTTTCATGCTTTTACATAGATCTAGTTTACTCTATCTCTCTCAGTTTTCAAGATCTATATCTTCTACATGTAGATCTAGGGTTTTTGTTTCCAAAAATGGATATATTTTGGCTTTTGATGTTAGTGAAATGAATCTATGGTGATTTGGGGTAGGTTTTACCTAGTTTCGATTTGTAATTGTACAGTGGGTCGATTTCACCCAACCCTAAGTTAGTGGGATTCAATCTCATCTCCATTCTCATAGAACTAGAAGGATAAATTTCAAATTAATTCGTTTTTCGTGAAATTTATTGTAATTATGACATCATAATCTTGGTTGAAACCCATTTCGTAATGATTTGAGGATTTTGGGTAAATTTTTTTATTATTGTGGAATGTTCTTTGTTGTTGGATTTTAAAATGGTATTTTTAAAATCTATGGCTTGGGTGATTTATGGAAAATGGATTAATAATTGGGTTTTAGAAAAAAGGTTGTTTTATTGAAGAATAATTTGGCATGAATATTATCTTAAGGATATTGTCAATAAATGGGTGATTTATTTAAGTGGTTTTTCATGTTATTTTTTAATGTTCTTGGGCATAATTTTTTTATTGGGTTTTAGAAATTTTTTGTTGATATGTATTTGGTAATTTTGATATTTATAATTGTTGGATTATTTGGTATAAGTATGTGTTGGCTGGGATGGATAGTGGGAATTAAGTACCACCATAAAGTATTGGGATGTGGTTGTTAAGTACCCCTAAAAAGGGGGATGGGTTTGAATGTGATGTTCCACCATCACTGGTAAAACTGAGCTCAGGTGTATGGAAAAACAGTGATCAAGTTTGAAATGTGTGTTCAACCATGAAAAGTTAATTGGGCTATGACAAGATGTAAATGGTAGAATATATAATGACTTGTTTGGTTATTTATTTGATATTGTGTTGTTTAGGTTTAAATTTTTTTTGATAAGGGTGTGTTTGGATTGCTGGAAATGGATGTATTAATTATTTGTTTTATATAAATCTGGTTTAAATAAATGTGTTAATGGTTCTATCCTAGTGGAATGTGTAGGGAATTCATTGGGGAAACCCTACTGAGTATTGTACTCAACCCCCACTTTTGAACATTGGGGCTTTTGAAGATGTTTTATTTTGGGACATAGGTAAAAGTTAACCATCTCATTATTTTTGTGGCACCACATGATTCTAGTTTGTGGTGGTGGTGGTTCTTTGAGATTGGTGTGGAGATATGTAGATATGACTTTGTGTATTGAGTTTATTCATAAAGTCTTCTGCTTGGTTACTATGATTATGTTTATATTATGTTATTTATAGAGGTCTTTTAGTATCATTGGAAAGTAATAAATTTTTGAAATGCATCATGTAGTAGTATTTGGAAATGGTATGTTTTTTAGGTTGTTTTGTATCAAATGGTAAATTTACCCCCACTTATTCTTCAATCCCTCAGCATTTTTTCCAACCTTTGGAACCTAGAGGACATCATCTAAGGTTGAGAAGCACCACTTCCTCAACTTAATCCAATGAGGAAGGGTGGGATGTTACAATGAAACTCTAGGATAATCCTGATAATGGATTCGTATTACCTAGTTTTTCTTGATGAGGAGAACCTATTCTTTCTAAAAAGAAGAAGGATGGGTCAATGATTTTTTTAATTAATTATAGAAAACATAATGGGACCACTATTAAGAACAGGTATCCTCTACACTATATATATTATCTATTCGATCAATTATATGGTGAACAATGTTTTAAAAAAACATTAACATATGTTCTAGATATCATAAATGAAGGTTCATGAATGTTCATATGACAAATATATCCTTTCATAGATGGCATGGTAATTTTTAATTTATAGTGATTCAGTTTGTATATAAGAATAACACTATTATCTTAATGTATTTGATGAATATATATCATATAGATTACCTTAATCAATTTTTGTAGTATTTTTAAACGATATTATTATATATTATTAGATAAAGGAAGAGCATAAATATGATTTAATTATTATATTGATGACAATAATGAACAAGAATATGTATACCAAATTTATATACTGTGAATTCAAGTTTTTGAAAGTAACATTCTTGGGATATATAGTCTAAAGAATGAGAATATCATTGGTTCTATAAAAGGTGGACATTATTGGGAAATAGCCGTGATCAACCATAGTTATCATGATCCTTAATTTTCTTGGTCTGGATAGATATAGATTCATTATGATAAAATTATCATGGATATCTAATATACTAACCTAGGTCATATAGATGGGATCGAAGTTTCTTTGGTTAAATGAATGTGGAGAATATTTTATGGAACTAAAGTCAAGTTCATTCAGTGCACCTATTCTCACACAACCCTGAATTAGTGAAGTGTTTGGAATATATATTGATACATAAAATAAGGTATGTAGATTGTTCATTTTGTATAATGATATGGTTATATCTTATTCCTCATGCAATTTAAAAATTCATTATAAAATTTACATGAATCATGATTTAGACTTTTCAATATTAATTCTTTCCTTGAAAATATGGGGTCATTATATTTATGTTGAATGTTGTGATATATATACTTATCATTAAATATAGAGGTATATATTCACATAGAAAGGGTAAAATATATGTAACATCCTCGAACGTGTATTCTCATATCTGGTGACAAAACATAATATTTTCATTTCTTGATTTGATACCCATTAACATGATACAATTTCAACCCTTTGAAGCATACAAAATCAAAAAGAAATATGGGAATCACTTGTATAACCAAGGACCTATTATCATTAAAATTTTATAGAATTAGGAAAAACTCTTTCATAGGGGGTAGTTCTACACAGTAGACATTTTACCCACAAATCATGCTCTTTATTAAAACAAACTTTCATCGTTCAAGGAGACACTCATTTAAATAACATTAACACTATTAATATTTATAATCAATATTAATCCATATTAAAAAAACATTTTAAAACATTGGATGAGAATAACGTTGATCTATATAATACATTAAAGAAGAAATCAGTTAGTCTGGTGAAGAAACATGAAACCCCATACAATGCATACCATTATCACATTATTATTTGAGAGTGTGAAATAAATATATTCCACATTAAAAATAAACAATTTTTTATAAATGAAATACCTAAATAAATATATAAATATATTTTAAACCCCCTTTAGGAAATTTATAAAATCATATTCATAACTTGTGTTAAAGTCATGTTAGAAATAACTAGACCTAGTTAAATACATAAGAGAAACCACACTGGTTAACTCCCTCCTTCTTGAATTTTAAGACAATCAATATTACCTCTAAAATTAGAGGTCTTTAATTGTATCCCTTTTTGTAAGATATGTATTAAAATCACCCATTTCTCATTTATAATTCTAATGTACCATATCCCAAAAACACATTTTATGCTTGAATATTTACATAACAAAACCCTTAAAATACACATTAAAAAATATTTGGAAGCAATATATGAAAAAAAATACACCTTGTTTTAATAAAAAAATTCAAAACCAAAATACCGACAAGAAAAGGTAAAGAAGGATTTTCTTCGATGAAATCATTAAATATTACAGAAGAATCCATACATGAAATAATTTTTTTAGCTGTGATATTCCATTTGAAAAAAATTAAATAAAACTCATAAAATTTCCTTTTATAATTCATTTATGTCCATAAAAATGAATATAAAAATTATTTTTATGAATATGGTAATTGAGGAAAAATATTTTGAGAATAAACTTATAAAACATTTAAAATGAGGATTTAAAGTGACACATCAATTACCAAGAGTACAACTCATCATTTATCCTCATTAACTGACAAAATAATAAAATTAAGTTTATTATTTAATTTCATAACAAAAAAACATCTTATTTATTATTCAGGTTTTTTATTTAATCATTTAAATTATTGTCACATGTTTTGATGATATTTGGATCATATTTCTAAAATAACATCAGTGGAATTTCTATGGTCAATGATGCCATTATTCAATCATATTCATAATAATAATAATAATGACATATTAATCATTTATATACATCAATTAAACTTTTATAACCAACCATGGATGGTGGATAATAAAAATAAACAATGTAAGAATCATGGAGGAGGTAAGCTGTATGTACATATAAGTAACGTTTTCATTTTTAAACAATAATGGAGAAAAGAATGTATGTATTATTTTATATTCATATATTGATAATTATTTCATCATTAAAATATTATTTCTTTAAATAAACTTATATATATCATCTCAGTAAGGTGTCTTGGTAAAATGAATCATATCTCCTTATAAAGGTGGTATTCCACACGTATGCATCAACGATGTTATCATTTTTAAATGGATGGAAAATGGAGAAAGTATATTATATAATATATTTTCATAATGATAAATATTTCATTAATATTATATATAAAAATTAATTCAATCATTATAAAATTTCTTCAGAGTTGTTGACATAAAATTAATTATATTTGTTCACGATGTGGTAGTTTGCCTTACATATGGACTACAGTTTTGTTTCCGAATTGATTGAAGAGAAGATGGATATATTGTATGTAAGTAACATAATAAAATTTCAAAATATTGAAGATAGGTATGTTATTATTTAATCAGTTTTTGGTAAAAATTTGAATAAGGTGGAACGATAAATAAAACTACAATAAATAGTTAAAACCTATTCCTCTTGTTCGGAAAATCGCCTTTATTTTATAGAATAATCTCTATAAGGATGGTGTTATTACATGAATTAGTCCTCAAGAATATGGGAAGTAATGTTATAAATTTGTTTTTAAATTTATTACCAATACCTAAGGTATATTTAAGTGAAAAAAATATGATAGGTTTTTCCCTTGTATAATGTTGAGAGGGGAATTCATTGAATTTCAAAAATTATAAATTAAAAAAATTAATATTCAAATATATTTAATTGACATTATTAAAATATAATATGTGTATTATTTTAAATAATATAACCAAACAAAAAAATACAAGTGTAGTTAATTTTTTTCACCCTTGTCATTTTATTTTAACCCTTTGTTAACTCATTAACAATTATTATGTTAACAATTTTTGTACACATTATGGATCAAGATAGTAGCTATAAAAAGAAAATAATCCAATAAATGGAACATCCTTGATTTAAAACATATAAAAATCACTAGTCATGTGATATTATTTTTAGGAAATTTAAATCATTTCGAAAAACAATACATATTTTAAAATATCATTTTCGTTAGTTTTTAAATAACATGAAATATTATAATATAATATGTTTCCAACTCTTATAAAATAGTCTCAAAATGAAATTTTGTTAGAATATAAGAAATATATAAAATTAATATTATCATAAAATTAAATTTTTAGTTTTTTATATCATTTAAACCATATCTCTTACAATAACCCCTCGGTTAACCAATTTTACACATAACCATGATATTTACATTTTCAATATTAAAGTGTTACAATTTCACTAATAATGTGATTATTATGCTCATAATTAGATAAGATATTAAATTTTAGACTATTTATAATCATTAATGTCTGTTTTAATGATTTTTTATTTTTAAATAATTTTATAAAATATTATTTAACATAATATATAATTAATTTCATTTTTAAAACTATTTATAGAATTGACTTTGAAAATAAAATTCCAGAAATGGAATTCCAATATAATAATTTTAGTCATATTTAATAAGTTAAATTTATCTAGAAAATTTAAAGAAAATAATTATTCATTCATATAAAATAACTTTTAATACTTTTATAGTAATTTATTTTATTATTCTATTAATCAAATAAATATTGTGTAAGTGTTGCGTAAGAATTTAATGTAATTATTTAATCACTAAAAATTATAAATAAATTACCATGATAAAAAAACATGTAACTTTAGAAAAATAATTTCCAATAGAAAATACTTTTTTTCACTATCAAAAAATATTATATATATTAATATAAAGAAAGTGACATTTTTTACTTTATATTTTACTTAAATATCATAAAGGTGAAAATACAAGAATAATTTCACCAAGATTCTATATTTTTTTTACACTTATATAAAAATATACAAACTACACACATCTGATAGGATAAGGGAATGTGTTATGGTCATTGTTTATCATTATCATATTATATTTAACCTTAATTTCTTGATTTAACCTTACAGTGGTGATAATTATTTACAATAGTTACTACTATTAATGAAAAAATGGACCTATTTTCCAAATTTGTAACTCATGATTACTAATATGGATTCAATTTTTAAATATTCAGTTAAAAAAGATGATGAAATTAATTTATCATTAAAATGAGAAACACAAGGGAAAATGTTTTTCGAAAAATTACTTTTATGTATAAAGATATTTTATTAAAAATTTAACCTCCAAAATGATTTAGATGAACTTTATTTTATTATTAATTATATAATATAACTAACAGTGATTTGAATATATTATAAAATAAAACAGAACATTGTAAATGATTGAAACAAAATATTATTTTCAACAAAAAACAACATTTTTTCACTATTCAAAGGAAAATTATTCTTTAATGAAAATAATCACTCTAAGATAATTTTAACACGCTGATTTAAAAAATTCTATCATTTTTTTCAAAAAATAAAAAAACTACTAAAAATGATTATAATATTCACTCAAAACATCAATTAAAACGTTTTTTAAGAAAACAAATTTTTAAAGAATAAAATGACTTTACAAAAAATTGAGTTCCTATTTCCTATAAATTAATCAATAAATTTTAATTGACTAGTAATTATATATATATATATATTCTATAATAACTTTAATACTATTTATAGCTTCCAATTCAATGACTATGTTATGATTGTTATATTTAATTAACAATATTCCATTTATAATTTAAGTTGAGTGTTATATATTTGTTTCCATTAAACATTGCCATTAATTAAAATATAAAGATATTAAATTCTCCCCACTCCCCACCCCATGAAAACCTAATAAATTTTATCTTTATAATATAGTCATGATTTTGGAAATCAAATAGTTGAAATTTGGAAATACCATTGTTGAAATCCCACTTGTTGAAATTATTAGTAAACTTTCCTCTTAATAATAGAGAAAGGGAAATATTGTCATGAACCAATATGGGGTGACATCCAACCCAACACCTGACCCGAATCATGGTATGGCCTAAATGGTGTTCTCAATTGTCACAGTCTAGAAATTAGTGTATGGGTATCAAAAATATAATTTTGGATAGATTTCAACCATTTATATGGTAAAAAACCAATAATAATAAGAATCACAATATCTCATAAACATAACCAAACCAGGTACAACAATATTCATATTCAAGTTTTACAACATTAACAAAAAAAAGTACTACAATGGGATGGGAATAAAAAATATATCCCAAAATCTCCCATGAAATAAGAGGACATCACCCTAAATCCACCCCCACCAGCACCGATAAAAATGGAACACATGAAACTAGATCCATCATCACCACCATGAAACATCTTTCCATTACTTGGGTCATACATGACAAAATCTATATATACCCAAAGGTGTGTGAAGGGAATGAGCCAAATACTTGGAGGATACCACACAAAGGGAACATTCTATGCTATAACATTAGAAGAAAAATCAAAATGCACATAAAAATATTTGAAACATTTTTAAGAAAACATTTTAAGGAAACTTTCTAAATAAAATATTTTCAAGGAAAACCTTTTTCACAAATAAGATTCCTTAAAATAAAAATACACATATGGTCTACCATATACAAATGGATAACACCACATCTCATAATAATAATGTCATAATAGAGAACCTGGTTAAAATTCATATAGGTTACCATCTCATGTGGGACCCTATAAACCTCGAACCTCGTTGATCAAAATCCTCCAACAAAACTAGAAACAATGTTACTATTCACGATCCATGGGAGGGGATATCATCCCAAATTAGAGTGGTATCCAAATCGTAATACAATAGAATCATTTTTCTTGTTCATTATATACTATAGGGGATCCCATCCAAAAATTCGAGTGGTCTCTGTTCATATCACTTGTTTAGTTATTCTTGCAATCTTCAGTCATTCTAGCGGAATCTGGGCCTCTTCCACTTCCAAATAAACTAGAATACTAGTTCTAGTTTTCCCACCTAGAATAAAATGGATTCCCTTTAAGTTCAAATTATATTTCATATATCACATAAAAAGCACTTTTACATACACAAGAAAAACATCAAAATAACATAAGGAAACAACCACCGTCACATTTTCACATTGATCCAAAAGTCAAAATCTCACATATAAACCCCCATTTTCTATAAAAACCACATTGCATTTTACACACACACCAAAACCATTTAGAAATACATTTTCTCTACTTTCACAATTCATGGAACCCATTTGGAAATCAAAGAAGAGGAACACATATGTAATCCAACCATTTCAATGGGAAAAACCCTTTTAAGAAGATATTCACATAAAAACAATTTTATAACATGATTTATAATTAAAAGAAACATTTATGGTGAAAAAAAATAATTCAACATGAAAAAAATCCAATTATTATAGAAAATGCATTGTCAACACAATCTCACCTTTAAATATATTTGAAAACAAATTTCACACCTTTCACAAGAAGTGTAGAAAATATTCAAGAAACACCACAATTAAGAACACATGAAACATGACCACTTTCCTCTATAAAATTCATTTTCATCACATGTGCATCTCAAATATTTTTAGAAATATTTGTCTCACCACAAAAATAATTCATATAACAAGTTAAACAATCAAGCATGAAATCTAAACTCATCTAATTAAATTAAAGCCTAAAACTACCTACCTCACACTTCGAAACCTCCTGTAATTTTGGTGGAACTACAATCGCATGACCAAAATACCTTATAAAAGAAATATCAAACAAAAAACATCAATATTTCATCCCAAAACACAATATAAAATCCTCTTTAGGTTAAAAATAGCACAAAAAACAAGAACCGAAGAAAGAGGGAAGGAAAACCCTAAGAAATAGGGGAAATAGATGGAAGTGAGATTTGTTTCTTGATTTCTAGAAGTTCCCACAACAAAACTACCCAAATATTGATGATAAAGAGGTCTATGGATGAGATGATGAAGATTTATGGGCTGAAAACCCCGAATGGGTTAGAAAAGAGGTGGTCTAGTGTTAAATATGAAGAGAGAAGGAATGTAATTTCACACATTTTATTGACTTAGATAGGTCACATGGTTTTCCCATACAGTTTACCAAACCAAGTGGAAACTGTGAATCCCTCACTATCTAAGAGGAAAAATCGGCAAAGTTATCCCACATGTTTTGGAAAACCATACACCAACCATGCGGTTACCACCATCTAAAATGCAAATTGGCCACACCTTGACCTGGAGAAGGGTGTACAGTTCTCCTTAACCATGAACCAATCGTAAACCACCTTCAATAAAACTCAAAACTTCCATTTTTAACCAAAAACTCATGTGAAATCAAAGGTATAAATACAAGAAAAAAACAAAAAAGAGAATTCCTCAAAATGAAATCACATATATAACAATTCTCTCCGCCATGTAAACTATCCACACTATAAACTTCACTCCAAATATTGATCATAGTAAAAATTAATACTCATCCTCAACCCAATACATATGCTTTTATGTTTTATGCACATCCCTACCATTCTTAAAAAGAAGTCAGACCAATAGAATAGACTTCCAAAAAAGCACGTTATCTTGGGAATCTACAATTAACACTGGCCGCTCAAGCACAGACAAAAGCAGCTCTAACTCTAACTCTTCCCCATTAAACACCTGAGATCGATATGGGATGAACTTTGTCAACTGAGATACATGAAAGACATCATGAATTTAGGTAAAATTAGAAGTAAAATATAACTTCTATACCACCTTACCAATCTACTCAATAATCTCAAATGGTCCAACATACCTTGATGTTATCACCCCTTTCATACCCAAATAAAGATGACCCATCCAAGGTTCCACTTTCAAGAACACCCAATCACCCACAAGAAAATAAAAATCTCTGTCCCTTTTATCATCATAAGACTTATAGAACCTCTGAGTTATCAAAAATCATTGTCTAGTTAGTTTTAATTTCTCAGATGTCTCTTACACAAGGCTCAGTCCCAGTGATGAGATTTCACCCACCGAAGACAAACACAAAAGTGACTGATAAGGCCAAACATAAAGTTCCACAATATGAGTTATTTGAATCAAGGATTGGTAAATAATATTATATAAAAACCTAATCAATCTGAAATTAATATCACATCATCCTCTAAATTCCAAACCACGTGACCAAAGCATGTCAACCAAAATCTCATTCTCCTGCTCTATCTAGCCATCTGTTTGAGGATGCTATGTTGTGGTCAACTAGACCGAAAACCAAATCACCATTTTATGTCTTTCCCAAAACCACAAGGTAAAATGGGGGTCCCTTTTAGAAAGAAATTGTTGATTTTATACCATGGATCCTCATAAATTCTTACACATACAACTGACCCAACACGTCCAATTTGATTTAATCCCTAATTGGAATGAAATGGGTTTATTTGAATAAACATTCAATCACTACCCAAATGGAATTCCTCCCCATGGGTGTATGAGGTAATCAAACAATTAAATCCATAACGATATCATCCCACTTCTAGGTAGGAATTGGTAGCATTAGAAGAAGAACAAAGGGAATATGGTGCTCCACTTTAACCCATTGACATGTGTAACATCACAATATAAAGTTAGATACATATCACCTCATACTTGGCCACTGGAAGTACCAATGCATGACATAATAAAACATGGTAGGGCCCAAATGAAAATCTAGTTGATACGAGTGGTTATCTGGTATCATTACCTTCCTCAATGAAAATGGCATTGTGAAGTTACCCTTGAAGCACAAAACTCACTCAAGTGACAGCGTCAACTCATAAAGAACCTCCCTACCATTTAGTAACTGCATAGAATGCTGGAAACACTCATCACTTGGATTCCCTTTCCAATACAACTTAGGAATATAATGTGTTAGCTACACTATGGATAAGAACACACCTCCATTATGTTTCTTAGCCTCAAGATTCATCATAGTGAAATTACCCATCAATGTACACTCATCACTAGAATTTTTCAACTCTTTCACAAGAACTTTCCTTTTCGAAGAAGCTTCCCCTACATTTAATTTACCTAGGGTGTAGACTATATCAAAATCAAACCCATGAAGGTAATCAAACCTAAAATGTATCCTGAAATTAAAATATATCTTAGAGAAAATGTGGGATAAACACATATAATATAAATAAACTACAAACTTCTTCCCAAAATTTTAATAGTGCCATATATTTAATAAATGCATCAATACTGTTAACTCTAGGTCATGAGTTGGGTAACTCTATTTGTGTGGATAGAGTTGCTGAGAACCATACACCACCATATTTTCATCCTACAACAACGCACACCCCAAACCCATACCATAAGAATCAAAATAGACCACATGTCTCTTTCAATATTCTAGTAAGATCAACATAGGGGTGATGGTAATTCATTATTTAATCTCCTCAAAGGACGTCTCACACTCTAGAATCCATTAAAATGTCATCCACTTCTAGGTGAGCCCTTTCATGGATGAGGAAATCCAAGGAAATATCAATCAACTTCCTATAATAGCATGTCATGCATAAGAATCTTTTCATTTCATACAAGATATGTCACTGCTCCCATGACATCACTGAACTGATCTACTGGGGTCCCTTGAAACTCCTTGTTTTGAGATCACATGGAGTAGAAACAAAACCTCCATGATCTACACTACTACAAAATATTCATTTAACATTGCTAAAAGTGGACTTTATCTGCACTAGACAAGTGTTGAGTACTAGAGAGAGATTAAAAGTCTGAGTCTTTTATTAATATAGGAAAACGCTGATAAACTGGCATATTGAGGTGTGTTATAACAGCACACTGCCGCACCAGTGAAATGTTCTACAATAGAACACTATAGAATAGGTGTAGTGTGCTATAAGAACACACCACAATAATAAAAACGCCACGAAATCTTCAAAATAATGTATGAATATAGAATTTAAAAGAATCGAAAATAATATAGGATTGTTTTCTCTATTTTGGTGATGTGATGTGAATTGTAAACTAACATGATACTTATATATTGAAAAGAAACATATGGATTTATACCATTCATATCATGCATTGGATTGAGGTTTAGCATATTCTTACACATCTCAAATGACTTATGTATTATTTTTCAAATGTATAAAAACAATACAAAGGTGGTTTCAGGATTTTGAGTGTGTTTCTTGTCTCTTTTAAGAAAATGCCATTTTTAACTTGAAACATGCACTTTGACACATAATTTTCACATCATGTGTTAGTTTAATGTGATAAGAATTCCTACAAGTCAAAAATGACTTATGAATCATTTAACAAAAATATAAAGATAATTAAAGTGTGTTTTCTCTATTTTTAATGAGAGAAACTTTTTGAAAAAAAATTTACTTTAAATTGAAAAATGACACATTGAGTCGCACTAGAGACATAATGTATGGAATTTAAGTGTGGTTGATTAAAACACATAAAAATTACTTATTTATTGTTTTTTTAATGTATCAATATAATTATAATGTGTTTTCCTAGTTTTTTGTAGGTAAGTTGCCATTCTTACTAAAACTGATGCCGATTTTAAATAAAATATGTGCATAGAGTCATATCAGTCACAACTTGTGTCATATTGAGGTGTTTCTTATTATTAAATACCCAAAATAGATTACAAATTTTTGTCAGAATGTATAAAAAACAAATATGTTTACTCTGTTTTGAGTGCGTCACTTTTCTTTTTTTCTAAAATGTCATTATAAACTAGAAACACACACATTGACTCATATTGATCACATCATTTATCATTTTGACATGAGACTGATTCCCAAACGTCCCATGTGACTTATGAATCAGTTTCCTAAATTATCAAGAAAATTATTGCGTGTTGTTTTTTTCAGTTTTTAGTGAGTGACATTTTTTGAACTAAACTATCGATTCTAAACTGAAAACAAACACATTGACTCATACCGAGAACATTGGATTTCATATTAAGTATTGGATGATTACTACATGTCATGAATGACTTCTATATCATTTCTCTAAAGTATCAAAAAAATATGAATGTGATTTATGGTTTTTTATTAGGTCAGTTCCCCTCTTCACTGAAATTGATGTAAATCTAAATAAAAAATGAAAACATTGGTCATACTATGCATCAAATTGATGTCAATATAATTATTACACATAATAAGTAGGTTATGGATCATTTTAATAAATTATCAATATAATCCAAATTTGTTTACTCAGTTTTGAGTATGTCAATTTTCTTTTTTACTAAAATGTCGTTTTAAACATAAAACATGCACTTTGACTCGTACCAAACACATCATGCATCAATTTTATGTGATAAAAATTCCAAAACATAAAAAAAAATATTAATGAATCAATTTATTAAATTATCAAAAATATCAGAACATATTTTCATTATTTTCAATGAGTGACATTTTTTGTATTAAACTGCTTATTTTATAATAATAACGAACACATTTTGTCATATCAAGAAAACCATGTATTTTATTGAAGTTAGTTTGATTTATACACATCAAAAATGAATTATGGATCATTTCCCTAAAGTATCAAAACAATATGAATGCATTTTCTTGGTTTTGAGTAGGTCAGTAGTCTTTTTTATTAAAACTGATGTCATTTTTAAATAAAAAAGGCACACTTGGAGTCATATCAGTCACACCGTGTATCAGATTAAGGTATGAATAATTCATACATGTCTAAATTGACTTATAGATCTTATTCTTAAAGTATAAAAAATATAAATGTGTTTTCTTGGTTTTGAGTACATCGCTAGTTTTTTTTACTAAAATGAAATTTTATAATGGAAACACACACTTTGACCCAAACTGATCACATCATGTATCAATTTAATGTAAGATTGATTTATACACGTCACAAATGACTTATGAATAGATTTATAAAATTATCAATAAATCCAAGTGTGTTTTCTTATTTTTTTAGTGAGGAGAATTTTTTGAACTAAATTGTTGATTTTAAACTAATAACGGACACATTGAGTAATAGTGGTCACATAATGTGTCAAATTATAGTGTTCTTGATTCTTACACATCCCAAATAAATTAAAGACAATTTACCTACTGTATAAAAATAATAGGAATATTTTTTATTGGTTTTGAGTATGTATGTTTTCCTTTGACTAAATTTAATGAAACTTTTAAATAAAAAGAATCACTTTGAGTCATGTCGTTCACACCATCTGTCAGATTGAGGTGAGGTTGATTCCTATACGTCTCAAAGTCTCAAAAATATTAAACTTCCAATGTAACCACATTTCCATTGTCATTCTATGTCAAACTTCTAACACTACATATTTAATCAATGTTCTTAGCCAAAAAAAAAATTCTCATTATTGAAATACAGAAGAGAAAAGAAAGCTTGTGTTCCCATTATATCATGTGAATGCATAAAAATGAGAACTTGATATTTCTCTATTATATTATATTTCAACAAAGAGAAGTTTTTTTGGATAACAACATAAAATAAATATGTAGTGTTATAAGTTTGACAGAGAAATATGATGAAAATAGAAAATGTGGCTACATTGGTAGAAATAATCATTTTGTCTTTTTTGGGGTATGTTGTAGATAGTAGAAATAAAATGTTGACTTCCCATGAGATATATTAAAAAACTAAATAAGTATTAAATAAAAAATATTAAAAAAATAACTTCCAAATGGTAAATAAAATGATGAAGAAATTAATTAAATAGGTAGTTATAATTAAACCTTCCATAATGGTTGTATGAATTCATGATGTATTTCCTTGTTATTATTATCGTATCTGTAGGCATCAAGTCTAATCTCTCATGAGCATGGGTAATTAAAACAAAACACCCAAATTCAAGGTATTTCCAATGCATTCAACACTCTAGTAATCCATAATGATCACTTTACATCCATGCATGATAATCCATACATTATTAAATTTGAATGGTAGAGTTGTTGAAGTTGAATTGTTGATATAAATATCAATAAGAAAAGGGTTATGATCATAATGAACATTTGGAAAGCTGATACCAAAAATTCCAAAAGAATCATTAATTTCATAATATTATAATAGACATTTATCCAATTTGTTTTCCTTCTTCCCATTAATGGTAAATCTATTCCCTATGAAATCATTCCCACAATAGGAATCTCAAATAGTATGCACTTTTAAATAAATGATGGGAACTCATGATAAGTTAAACTATTGAAATTAAAATCAGTCTTTTTCTTAAGATTAATAGTGTATTAATGCCTCCTATTAAAATAAAAATTTGATTCATATTTCCAGAGATAAATTCTAGATTTTTTCAAATATCTCTCCTTCTCGAATACAGATTGTAGGTATAAATAAAATTTATAAAAAACCATTCAGATCATCTGATGTAGTAATATACATATGATCCCAACTTCACGAGTTTAAAATAATGATTTTATGCTTATGAACCCATAAATATTCTTTAGCACCATCAAAACATTTTTGAGAAACAAAAATATCCTAAGGAGCTTCATTTAAAAGATTTACAATTTTAGAATCTCATTTTTTGCTCATCCAGGCCAATTCGTAAGGTTTTATTGGTCTTAATAAATTTTCTATGGGATGTGGCCACAGGGGAATTCCCTAGGCCTTGGTAGTTTTAGAAGGGGGCCTTCATTGATCACAAGACCTAATCCTAGTATTAGCCCCATCATAATTTTCTATTCTATAGTGATCAGTATGGGTTTTCCTTATACTATCTTTTTTTCTATATATTTGGGTTTTAAAAAACCATCAATAAGGGAAAGCCCAGATAGTGGGGATTTAGTACCTTCATCCCAAGAATCCCCACTCAATTAAGAAAAATTATTAGTGTCTTGAATTGGTTTCAGATAAAAAATCATAGGGATCATTATTATTGAAACTTTGGAAGGTGAAATATGTGAAAAAGAATCATTTCCATGAACATTAGCATCTTCATTTTTTCACAACATACGAGACCATTAGAAATAGATTGCTCAAGTAGTCCAGGAGAGGAGGTAACATCAGGATTCTCAGATGGGGTCACATCATAATGTATGGTATCACCAGTAACCAAAATGTTTACATGCATAGAAGGAGTATCCTTCATAAATAAAAGATTATTAGCCCACACATTTCCACTAACATCTATACCAACCACATAGCCGGAATAGGTCTATTTAGAATCCAAATAAGTGATTTACACAAGCCAAGTTTGTATAAAAACAACCCCAATCTGATTAGATGATAGAGGGTTTTCACCCACACCAGCAGATTCCAAATCTTTCCATGTTCAGGGGGATCAATGATATCATAATGTAGAGCAATAAAATTAAAGGAAGAACCAGCAAACCTAGGACAAGGATCATCATCCTATTTCTCTATGGGAGAGATACCATCCCCAATAACATCAATAGAAACTAGAGAAGTGGTGTCAGCCTACTCAATATATTCATTAAAAAAATGAGAAGGATCATTGATTCCAACCTCAAAAGGGTAGCCTAAACTGCAAACATTTTATGACTTGGGAATATTAAAATTATATTTTTCATCCTTTACTTTTCTCCACTAACTGCCAGCATCATCATGCCCCTTAATTTTGTAAAAATTTCACAATTTATTCCTATTGCAGTTAGAAATTTTTTTTCCTAAAAACGACAATTCAAAGAAAAAAAATTAGTTTTCTTTCATAGAAAATTCCTATATTAATACATTCATCTCTTGTAGTAAGAAAAATCTCTGCAGCTAAAATTATTTACATGTTAACCTCAACAAGAATTCTTGCTTAGTAAAAAATGCTTGGATTATCATTCGGCCTATTCATTCTTATAGGGTTTCCTAAATATTAAGAAATATCCCAAAGAATTCTCGGATTCCAGTATAGACAATATAAATTAAAAATCTATATCCAAACCCGATCCTGGGTATTCTTGACATTGTCCGAATCAATGTTCTGATCTTATTCTTGAATCCAGAGAAAACCAAGATTTTGAGAAATTGAACCTAAACCCAATGATCTTTATTTAGATTCATTAGAAGGAAGTAAAACATGATAAAATCCAGTACCCATAGCAGTCATCCTCCATTCATCAAATCCCTAGATCTCGAAAATCCTCTTAATAAGTTCATTGCATTTCCAAGGCATCACTGTTTTTAGAAACAAAATTCATACAATGATGGAAAACTTATAAAGGATAACATGTTCTTCAAAAGCTTCCTGATCATCTATAACATGATAAATTCACCATTTTTTGATGACTCGTCTAGGTGGAGGAGAATAAAAATCTAGGAACGAAGGAATTATCCATATTTCATGACATTAACAATGTTTTTCTTAATTTTAGGAGCTTCATGAGGTATATGCCCAATTGTATTTGATCTATTCAATCTTTAACCTGAAAAAAACTATAATATACATATAAAAATTTGTTCTAGCCATAATAATGGTATTATAACAAGCCTTCAAGGTGCTAATTGAAAAAGGAAAACTCATCATCCCTGAAGGCGATGAAGACACATATTACGGATGATGTTTTCATTATTTAGAATAAAAAGATAAGAGAAGAGATTTGATGATGGATATTCCATTAACACATTAAATTTAGAATATATATATATGATATTGGATTTATCATGCCTCTTTGGATAGCGGAGGTTAAGATAAGGTATACAAAAAAATAAAGGGTTTAAAATAAAAAGAAAAATGATTTTACCTCCTAAATATTGCCTCCTTGAGGACCTCCTTAAATAACATGTGTTTTGTATTTTATTGAGATCGAAATCATTTGGATATCTGTAACAGGCTTTATAATGTAATGAAAAATAATTTCTACAATATATAAGTCTTAAAATGTTGGAGTAGAAGTGGTGGTGACTGGTGGTATTTATAGTGGAAGGGGTGTTTTTTAATATTATATTCATTTTTTTATTATTAAGGCTCAAGAATATCCATTAAATTTATTTTTATGAACAAATATAATATATAGTTCTGGATAGTTAGAACCAGTGCGTTTTTACATCATTATTACAAAACCCATGACTCAAAAAAATTATTTGCATATACTATAAATTATTGTATTCACTATTCACCTAAAACTAAACTATTTTATAAAAAATGAAAAAAAATCGCCTTAACCATTTTCTGAAGTATAGTTTTGAAAAATAGAATCCATTTTATGAAAATATATTTTACATATGTATAATTTAATTAATTTAAAAATTCTTATTTATTAAAAAACCAATTTTAATATTATAATCGTTTTACGAAAAAACCAACACAAAATTTTTCATTTTTAAAACATTTAATTACAAAAAACATTATATAGATATAACATATATTCATTTATAAGATACCTAAATTTAATTTATAATTTCATAGGTGAGGTTACTATTCTAATGACATGATTTTATTGATTACTAATGATCAAATTACTATTCCAATTGACATATTTATAACTATCATATAGGTTTTTTAACTTCTATAAATACCACTTATTTAATTCATTATTCATTCAATTATATTTTCTGTTAAGTTTATATAGAAAATTTAATCTTCAAAATGAATATTATATTATTAAAATTATTTTTTATTTCTATATATTGGATCGTGAGTGTAGTTATTCTAGTTGATCAGGCATATCCAAATTTTACCATTATTATTCTCTTATTTTGAATTTATTGTCAGAATTTAATATTTTTAATTCTTATTGGTTAATTATAGGACTAATTTATCACCCTTCATTTATGATAATAATGTTTTTATTGGGTTATCTATGTGATTTATGTGTTTACTGAAATAAAAAATGGAATTCCATTGATAAAATTATAGATCATTACATTCTTCCCCTATTATGAATTTTCACCCTCAAAATTTCATTTTACATACTAAGGTAAAAAATATGTGAGGGTATTTATCCTTAATTGATTCCTCTAGTTCCAAAGTTTCCTCTTCATACTTCTGGTTTCTCTATAATACTTTCCCTAGGTATGTGGTCTTATTACATAGAACCTCATATCTATGGTTTAAAATATTCTTCAGTTGCTCTTCATAAGAGATATTATTGTCTAGATATGCCACCTCTAAATTTTGTACACACGAGGGATCTGGTATGTGCTTCCAAAAGGAGTAATCTTGGAATACATTATGTAATTTATACATGGTTGGTGAATGTGCTAGTCGATAGTTCACAACTTCAAAACGATCAATATTCTTCAAGGGGCCAATGTACCTAGAACATAGCTTTCCCTTCTACCTAAATCTTTTGAATTTCTGCCATGGAGATAAGCAGAGTAATATCTTATCACTAACCTTAATCTCTAAGTCTCATTGATTATTGTCTTCATAGGTCTTCTATCGACTATGGGAATCAAATTTATGCTGTTGGATTTCCTTCAAATTTTCTTTCACTTCATAGACCACTTCAATTCCCTACATCTTAATTTACCTATTTCATCCCTACATGAATGTGTTTTTCACCTTTTTCCATAAAGGGCTTCAAGTGGAGTCATTTGGATGCGTGAGTGGTAGCTATTGTTTTAAGGTAACTTCATCTGTGGAAGATGTTGATCCCATCCTATTTTAAATTCCACTGAACAAACTCTCAAAATGTCTTCCAGGGTTTGAAAGGTTAACTCAGAATGGCCATCAGTTTGAGGGTTTTAAGAAGTACTAAAGTTCAGTTCTTTTTTTAGATCATGTTGAATACTTATCAAGAACATGGAGGTAAATATCGTATCATGATCAGATATAATCGATTATGGTACTCCATATAGCCTCACCACTAATCTAATTTATATCTATGAAAGTTAGTTGAGTGATAATTCTTATAGAATTGAAACAAAGTGATGTATCTTTATTAGATGATCCACAATGACCCATATAGAATTATTTTCTCAGGATTTCTTTGGATGTATGTGGAAAAATTCAATGGAGATGTTTTATAATTTCCATATAGGTATGGTAATGTTTTCATCATTCCCTTATATTTTTTCCTTTCATCCTTTACTTGATAGAAAACCAGAAACTTTGATGTATATTCAATGATCTCTTTCTTTATATTGTCACACAAACAGAGTTCTAGGAAATCTCAATATATCTTTTTTCTCTAGGGGTGTATAATGAATGTTGATATATTTTAATCTTTTTTATAGGCGATTCTTTGGCCAAAATCAACAAAAGCACAAATATTATTAAAAGAAAAATTTCAAGAGTCTAAAATATGGGATAATATTACTATCCTTTTCATGAAAGGAAATATGAGTCGCAGGAAGACCTTAAAACCAGGTGATGTCTTGATTTACTCTCTTGTTGGCTACACATTGTCAATACCCAAATCTTACAACTCATTCCTTATAAATTTTTAACTCTAAGGATTTCCCCTTTCTTATAGCTTCAACAATTATATGAATTTACACAACATTCTTTGAGTATCCTTTATTTTCTCTATAAGGTATCCTTGATAAATCATTAGTGAATAAATATATGATGTACCTTCATTAATTATTCCCATATCTATACTTTGAAAGTATAATAAGACTGGATCCTTCTTAATTCTTTTCATCGGTAATGTTACAGTATCTTTTTCCATAGAGTCTGATACTTTATTTTCTCTACCAGGATAATAGTGGATTGATCAGTCACATTCCTTGATAATCTATAACCATATTCTCTATCTCATATTAATATCTTTATGTGTGAATATATATTTAAGGGTCTTATGAATAGAATATATCTCACACATCTCCCCATATAGATAATTCCTCAATAAATTTCAAGACGAAATCACAGCTGACAACCCCAGATTATGTGTGGGACACTTTTTCTCCTAAAAATTCAGGTTCCTTAAGGTATAGGCTATCACATTAACATTTTTCATCAGTACATAAACTAATCCATTATTTGAAGCATCACTGTATACCATAATGAGTTTCATACTTTTCATTATTGTAATAATTTTTGCAGGGATAAGACATTTTTTAACTCTTTGAAGAAGTAATCACATTCACTAGCCCGTAAAAACATTAATCTCTTTCTATTCGGTTATTTAGTGGGTTATGATAATCATGATAAGTTCCTCACAACTCATTGTTAATACCCATATAGACCAAATAAACTATGGACCTCTATTACAGATAATGGAATGGTTCACTCCTCTATTTCCACATTATTATAAGGGTCCATAAATATTTCTTTTTTAGCAATAACATGCCTAAATAATGTAACATCCTCCATCCATAAAACACAGTTGTTATAAATTTCATATATTTTCTCCCTTTGTAATGATTTTAGAATGATATTCAAATTCTCTTTATGTTCCTCCTTTCCCTTGGGGTTTATCATGATATCATCTATAAAGTTTACAACACATTTTTCAAGGTAATCTATAACGTCTCTATTCATTAAGACTATTAAAATTTCTAGAGAATTAGTGAGCCCTAAGGGCATCACTGTGAACTCAATTTTTCTATAACTTATTCGAAAATTAGTATTAATGATATCTTCCTTCCTAACATTTAATTATTGTTACCCAAACCGAATGTCCATCTTTGAGAACGAATTAAACCCACATAGTTTATTAAACAAGTAATCTATCCATAGAAGGGGATAATTTTTTTTTCATAGTTATATTGAGCCCAAGATAATAAATTAAAAGGCTCATATGTCCATACTTATTCATGGGGAATCGGACCGGTGCACCCCACCATGAAGTAATTAGTTATAAACAACCCTTTTCCAACTTTTCGTAATACTACTTCTTCAGTTATTATAACTAAATAGTGTCTATTCTATAAGGATTTATTCATGTGGGTAGATAAATAGGTATAAGAACAACCAAGAACTCAACCTCTCATTCAAGAAGAAGACCAAAAAAATTATTCATGGAACATATCAGTAGTCCCTCACAATGGGAAAGTATTCAAGAATGATCCACTCTTTTTCCCTAATCATTTGAGCTATAAATGATTACTCCTTGAAAAAAAAATATCCACAATTGAGATAATTATTTTGAATGAGAATCATCGTCATCATTACACTTGTACGGAATTGGAGGACTCCTCAGGATATGAAGAGTGATATACCTTTCACAAGATATGATGATGTATTTAATGAAGATAAAAAATACATTCCCAATATAAAACCAAACTCTACCAAATGTAGTAAAAAATATTTTTTAGGAGGTAAAATCCATAGTAATTAACCATGGAGGAGTTATATACTTTAGATGGAATAATATCCCCATTTTCTCTTCTCATAGATAATCGAATCATCAAATTTTGAAGAGGTGTTTGAATAGTTATACTGAACTTGAAATATATGAATGAATTCATAGAATTATAATGAAATAGTATGTTTTCTATTCATAAATTAATAAATAGTGTACATTTCACCACATCATTGTCGGGCTCTTCCTCAGCAGTAGGAAGAGAATATTACCTTCCTTTCAGCATTAGAGGTTATTATTGTTTACTTTCTCTGAAATCCCTTGTCCTATATTATTGTCTCAAATAATTCCCATGATCCTTGTTTTTTTAAACACTACAACATCGGATGAGTATAGATCTAGACATTCTATTATTATTACTTATTAGTTTGTTTCTTCAATTACCTTTAAAAATTTTAGCAGGATTCCCCTCTCTCCGAAATTTAATGAATATCCTTGTTCCCTTTAGAGAATTCTCAGGACGCTTCTTCTAATAAATTTGACATGTGAGATGCTGGGTTTTCTTTCCTTGATGGGTTTTTTATTTTTATCATCTCATACTAAACTATATTTCTTAATTTTTATATCTAGGGCCATGAAAAAAATGTGATTTACCAATCTCCATTTCAACCTCAAGGTCACAATGGCCAATCTCCTCATAAATGTAAAAGTCTCAAATCTCCACCAATTTTCCTTGACTCCACATTAATATACTAAATAAGTTATCCACATTACTTTTGGTGTTCATGAAAAATATAAAGGCATATCATTCAAGCCTTATAATGTTTTCCAAATATTCCCTAAGATATTCATATTCCTTTTGCATCAGTCCAAGAAACACCCTCTCCATATTAATATCGATAATTCAGGATAAATATTTACTGAAAAATATTTTCTTAAATCCTTCTAAATCAATGGAATCATTATACATGATATAAATTGTGTTTTTGATAAGTTTCCACCACTAATCAAGCTCTCTGTCAAAATAATAGACCAATAGTATGACTTTACCTTGTTTTTAACAATAAAGGACAAAAAATTTCTTCTCAAAACTTTAGTCCACTATTCTTTGATGCGGGGATTACGAAGATTTACTAAATATAGGAGGTCCATGGTAAATAAATAATTTTACCTCAAATTTAACTCTCTTAAGAGAAAGAGGGAATTAAATAGGGTAAAAGTTAATATTCATAACTTGATATAGTTGAGCTAGTATTATCATGAAGTAGTGGGATCCCATTCTCATCATATTTGGAATCTCATTAGGGAAATATTTACATTTCCTATCACATTTATTATTGTAAATAGTTCTACCAATTCCCACCATTAACTAAACAAATAGAAAAAACATTTAGAGTGATTATACTACATAAGAGAATATAAAAAGGAAACCATAAACTTAGAAGGAATAACTTAAAAATAAAAAGTATATCCTAACATTTGATTCCTTAATTTTCAATATAGATTATTCATGGTGATATAATTATCCATAGGGTTGTTACTAAAAAAATTTATCCCTAATCCCCAAAAATAACTAGACAGCTCTTTGAATCCAACTACAGTGATCTGATCCATTTACAAATATAATTATATGATTTTATGAATTATTATAAATGAAATAAAAACCAAGTATTAAAATATCTAGTGTATTTGTAAGACTAGTTACATAATTAGAAAACAAGAAACCAAAATTAAAAATATTATTATTAATCATCATTAGGATATCCGAAGTTCCATTGGGATCTTAAATTTATGTAGGATAACAAGGGGAAATACAAAGATAAAGATATTGAGCTAAAAAAGACTAGTAAGGGAATAAACATGGGGAAAAGTATAACACGTGGGTTAGAATACATAACATGATAACATAAAAGGAATGTATCATGAAGAAACATGTTGAAAAATATGATCATAGAAATATTGGAATATGGAAGAAACATATAACCTGGCATAAACACGATTCAAGGATAACTTCAAATAATATATAACATGATGGATAAATTCCCCTGATGGAATAGGTTTACTCCATAATCCTATATATGACATTTAATGAGACTAAACATTACACAATGCATTGGAGCACTATCTGGTCACCCCCATCATAAAACTTTCATGAAAATTGTAACGCCCCGACCCTAGAATCCAGGAGCCGGTGAATTATTTTAATGCATTGTCATGATTAAATAGAAACAAGTCTTGAAGGACCGATCAGTTTAGTAGTCTTGGAATCAAGATACATATATAAGTTCAACAGTACAACTTGAAAAGAAAAACAAAACTAATTTATTCCTTTAGAAACATCCAAACATCCAAAATTATTATTGCAAGTCACTCATTACTATCTTCTTCATATACTGGGAAAATAAAACATGAGAAAGGGGTGAGATCAAATTCCCAAGAAGATTACGCAATATATCGTAAGATAACATAAACATTAAGCATGGTGAATAATTTAAAACACATGTATTTACAAATAATTAACATGAACACTTTATGGAAGGAATATGAGATGAGTAAATGCCATAATAAAACATAGTCATTGGTATTCTAATAGTCGAATAACCACATGAAATATCAATAAATAATCTCATAATGATGGAATGAATAATTCTAGACATCATAACCACATAGTCAAGGCCTTGTGCCAAGACTACAAATAAGATTTTGTCAAGGCCTTGTGCCAGGACTACAAATTAGATTTTGTCAAGGCCTTGTGCTAAGAAACTAGTTTTTCTCATGAGACCTATTGATTTATTGAGGATAAATAGAGGGATCCACTCATTACTTAATAAGTCCAATGCATTCCTCATATGAAAAGGTTGAAACATAACCTCAATATTCGTATTAATACAAGCATACAAAATGTCAATATTTTAACCACAAACCATGAATGGCTTAAAAATAGCACATCCACAGTCAGAAATAACTCATTCAATACAGTATGAAAGATTTTATTATAATAAATCATCCTCAATATATAATAATGAAGTATATTTACATAGATGAAAATAATCATCATAATTATTTGAGAGAAATATCCTCTTTTTTCTTGAAATAATTTAAAAGTCTCGCTATTTGTAAAGAAGCCGTTTAAAATAGATTTTTGAATCAAAGTGTCTCGTACCAATTTGAAAATTTTAAATGGAATCATAATTTTAAAACTTTAATTCCCATATAAATAAATCCTTAAAACCATTTTTAAGACATGGACATTAATGAGAAAAATATTCAAAAATAAAATTTTAAAACATTTAAAATGATATTTAAGTTAGAGTTCTTAACCAAATGAGAGACACTTGAATAAAAATAATTCAGGTAATAAATACTTAATAATATCATGAGAATAAAGGGATTCATGACATACTATGTCAAAGTACATTATATACACCATATAAAAGTGAATTGGCATATAACAACAAAGAAGTCTCAATGGAATGTAAATTGAGATAAAATCTCTTATAAAGAGTGTATACTTAGATTAAGGATAAATCAATGACATAATTATGTGTGAAAAATATAAATGCACTCAATGTGATTGGATATTCTGTTTAAATCAATCATAGGACATTCACAAATATTCTTGAAAAAAACACACCAATGAATTGGATGTTTAACCCAAAAAATGGATATTGATTTAAAATTACTCTTATCAAGTTCATATCGATGAAAATTTAACAATGGATTGATTATGTGTATCAAAACTATATCCACATAAAGGGGAGTGGAAATTACTACACAAATAGTAAATAGTGATTCCACGCATAATCATGAAGTATAATAATCAATGAAGTATGTATAAAGCCGAATGAGTGGAAATTGAAATTTGAAATTCCATTACCAATTTGGTAACTTACGAAAACATACATCCCATGAAATATGGATCATAAAATGAAGATTTAAATAATGATAAATTAAATTATATTACAGAAAGAATGAAATCATTGGGCTGTACAGACACCACAAAAAGGAAATAGTGGCAATATGGCATTAATCTCATGGAAATAAGAAGCGAGATGAAAACTCTTCATTGTAATCAATAAAGTCATATGGAAAAAAGTTAATAAAAACAAAATTAATCATAGAATATCATGAATATAATGAGTATAATGATAATATATATCAAATTACAGTATAAAATACACCACATTTAATAAATAAGTGGCAAACAATGTAAATCTCACGGAATTAAAAGTGAGATAAGAAACTCATTACCTCAAGTCTGATTTGTCTTGTACGTTCCTTGTTATTCCTAAATAACAAAAATAAGTAAATTTATACTTGAATAAGAAATATTTTCAAGTTTATTACTCCTTTTATATCACTTATTACCTTGCTATAACAATTAGTTAATTATTCGATTTCATATTAGATAGTTTATCGATGTTCGGAACTTGAGTCAAAAATGAACTTGTTATAATTACAATTTTTCCATATGGTCAAAAGTCAATTATCTCCATAATGATATACATGATTTAGATATAATATATATATATTATATATCCATTATATATATATATATATCTATTTATAACAGTACATAACATTTTGAGATAAGAAATGAAATGTACTGTTCCTGGAGAGGGCAAGTCGTACGTACACATGAACGCTACTTTCATTTCTATTTTGTATTTTAAGGGAATTAAAACATAATGATACATAGGTATATTATAATTAAAGTATAATATCATATATAATATCATTAATTCCATCCTTTATATGTCCCACATAATGAATTAACGAGCCATATTATTTTGAGGGGGCGATAGTCCCCACATCTTTAAATGAAATTATTGTGTTTTATCCATATCAGAAACTATAAAATAATGATATAAATGGAAAATAAAGAAGCATAAAAAAACATAAACATAATATATATATATATATATCATATATAAATACAGTTCCATATTTGTGGCCACTGTGAGAGGCGGTAGGAGATAATCAAACAATTATCGTTTCGTGAGGTGTTAGTTAGCCATCCACAGAAACAGCATGTTCTTCACCCATTAGATGGAGGTGTGTGTAAGTGTAGTTTCAATCCTTCTCATAACAACATACTATTATATTGAGGATATAGGTTTTGTATTAAAATAATTTAATAAAAAGTGTTTAGGGGGTTGGAGAAGGAAAATAAAACAAAATAAAACAAAAGCATTTAAGAGAAAGCATTACCTTTAATTTGGGTAACTTCCTTTGGTTTGGACAAAAGGAAATCTTGAAGTGACTTATGGATAAGTTGAGGCTTATAGGAGGAAGAGTTGGATCATGAGAGATTCGTTTGGTAGGGTTTGGATGAGCTAAGGGTCTTGAGAGGTGTGTGGAATGGGTTAGAAGTGGTGTCCTTTTATAAGGGGGGAGAGGCTCTTTAGAAAGGTGTGAAAATATTATTTTATTATATAGTGATATTCGGTTTCTAAAGTATAAAAACTAATTAAAGTCAAATATAAGATGATTCATGGTCGAAATAAAATCATTAAATAAGAATTGGGTAGGTTTTGAATATTATTTTAATATTTATAATTATATTTATTTTAATCATTTATTAATGAGGTAAATAATACATCATTATTGTGTCATAAAAAATTTAATTTATTTGATGTATCAATATTATCAAAAAATTACAATAATTTATAAAATCATTTTAGCTTTCAAAATATTATTTATATTCAAAAAGATGACTTATATAACCCCATGTAAAAATTTATATACTAAAAGATATTTGTTAATGTCATTTTTGTCTTTACTTTAAGTTAATTAAAATAAAGTGTCATTGTCATTCATAAGTTTGTCTATGGGGTCCCAAAGTCAACCCAAGGATTCCCATTATCGGCCATGACTCATCCAATAAGGTTAGGACATGTGTTAAGTTAATTTTTTATTATTATAATATTCTTTTTACCTTGAATTACCCTATTAACCTTTAACCGCGGTAAATAAAAGTCAAAATTTACTATTCACCAAAAATTATTTTCATCTTATTGAACCACATTTTGCTTACTAATAAAAACCATGTATCTTGGATTTTTGAAATTCAAAACATAAAACAAGTAAAATTTAATTTAAATGAAAAAGTCGGATTTTTAACTACTACTTGGTGGTTTCACTATTCATCAAAAATTGACGTTTTTCAGAAAAATACCAAAAATTAATCCTATGCTATATTATATATTCCTAATTCAAAAATGATGTCTATTTTATCAAATTCAAAACATATAAGATATATTAATTAATTTAAAATTAATTTTCGTTGTCAAAACAAATAGCGTGTTTTTAAAAAACAATAACAATCAAAAGATTGACACTTATTTATGTATAATTTTAAAGTGAAATTAATTTCAATGACCAAAATTGGATTAAAGGGTAAACATGTAATCTAATTACCCATCAAAACTAATTTAAAATATAATCTAACCATATAAATAAATTATATTAAATGTAAATTTTTAATTAAAATACATTATTTCTCTCTATTCGTAAAAAACAAATATTATTAGAAAAATACCAATAATTTACCAAAAGATAATTTTGATGTCCCGATTAAAAAGAAGAATTTTATTTTTTCAAATAGGACATATAAAAGTAACCAAAACTATATTTAAAGAGGGTTTACCATTAAAAGGTGGTAAATCAACCCTTTAAATTATATTATGTTTAAAATTAGATTCATTCACATTTTAAGCCTCTTACATTTATTGGATAAATATAAAAACATTTAACAAACATATATAATAATTTTGTAGTTATTTCCATTAATTCCCTCCATTACAACGAATAGGTGTTAACTACCATTTAAAATAATAATATTATATTACTAGGGTGCAACGTAAGATTTCAAAGAAACCCATTGTTGTGTATCGGGTCTACCATCGAACATAGTGTCCCCTTTAAAGTAGAATTAACATATTGTTCAAAAATATTAATAAATATGAAAAATGTCATGTTCTTTATTTAACTAGGATGTTACATCCTTCCCCCATTTGGAAATTGTGTCCTTGTAATTTAAAAACTGAGCTTGGAAACTTCATTAAAATTCCCACATCGGAAAAAGACTCAGTAAAACTATCACTTTAAAAGAATGAATGAAAAGTACAAAGGTCACCCAAGATAACCCATACTAGGATTCAATGTAAGAAAACATAGATATTGAAGATAAACTAAAAGTCAAGTTCTGATGGAGAGGAATAGAAAACATGATCAGGAGAAAGTTAACAACAAGAAAACCACAAACTTGTGATGTGATAAACTGTCCTTAGTTTCCCAGTATAAAAAGTAAACGGATAATGTTTTTTTGTTTTATGTTTCATTTCATAAAGTTGAGGAATTTAATTATGATATTGACTAAGAACATAAAGAGATATACTTATTTTTTAAGTAGAGTTTCATCCTTTAATAAATTTCTACCACTAACTCATCTTTTTGTAAAATGATGAGTATTCAAGATGACTTGGTCACACCTGAAGCGCTATAATCAACATCAAGAGAATCACATGATTCATAAAGGATAAACAATATATTTACCTTGTCTTCAGATTTTAACCACCACCAAAATGGTCAGTAAAAGATCATATGATCCCCAAAACAGATAATCCTTTATAAACAGAAATACTAATCTTAATTTCAAAAATTAAACCAACAATACCCAAAGTTCAATGAATACAATTCAATAAACAATTTTCCTTAAAATATTTCAATATAATCCAAAAAAAATTTGAAACCCAAAACTTAGAAGAATTTTATTACACAGTATCCCATGTTAAATTGTATCTCCTAATAACATCGACTGCTCTTAATTTCCCATAATTAAAAGTAATTAACCTAATCACATATTCTCTGTGATAGGTTAATCATTTCCATAAATAACCCAAATCACTATATATATACAATAAAAACATAGATAAGAATCCACCATTACTCTTCAAATGAAATCTCATAGTAATCCCTTTTCCTTAGGCATATAGTATTCCCACTAGAGTTAACGTCTTCCAAAATAACATTTATCACTTATTCACCAAAACATTTTCCTATACTAAGGATATAAATTTGATAAGAAATAATATCCCAAATCAACTTATTATTGATCAATAAAATCATTTAACTAAAAACAATTATTCACACTAACCATGGACTTCACGTAATCTAGTGGTAGACGATAAATCTCAATCACACTATGGTTGTGGTTTCGATTCCCACAGCTTTGTCCGACACAATGGGTTGTCACTCATTCTGTGTGTTGTTCATTTTAAAAAACTATATAGTTTTATAATATTCCCAAAAATGAGATATATTCCTCAAAGTAACTATAACATAATTTCATGAAAATGGTATCTCATACCTCTAATTTTCCCCCCAATGTTTAATAACTTGTAATTTCCTCAAATGAAATGATCATATAAAACATAATAATTATTTATAACTATATCCACAAGAGAAAAGATAATTCTTCCTCAAATATCATTTTCACAAGAAAAACTACAGGGTTAAAAATACAAGAGAAATGTATTCCAATGTAATCCCATAAACAAAGAGCACTAATACTTTTTAAACATTTTTTCATCCTTTTATTTCCATATAGCTTCTTCCTTGACCAAGAGGATATCCTATAGAATAGGGAATTCATTCGGGTAATGTCCAGGTCACCTTCATTTATGAAAAATGACTATAAATGGATTCTTAGGACCATTTTTATTTTCTTCCATAGTACTCCTCATTTTTACTCAACAATTATTTAATTTATGTCCTTCTTTCCCACTCATAAAGATTTTATTTTTTCCATTAAGACACCTTCCTAGGTGTCTCCTTCCACAATACCTGTATGATGGAAAATGGGATTTCTTTTCTCCAAGGTCTTCACTGTTGGAGCTCTTATCATTCCCCACTTTTCTATTCCTTGTTGAGTCCATGAGGTGTTTAATAAATATGTTGTTGAACATATTTTTTGAAAACTGATTGAGTATGAACACGATATCTTTTATGGTTGTCAAAATTCCATTTTGTTTCTCATTTCCACCACCATTCAAACCTTGTACATCATGCTCAAAGTTACTATGACTTCCTTGGAATCCATCCATTGACTAAATCTAAAAAGTGTCGTGTGAGTAATAATAGTCATAAAATCAATTGGAGAATATCAAGACACCTTGTTTTCAATTTAAAACACCTTAGGATTAACCAAGGTAATTTATTCTCATATTATATTAAAATCATTCTAATTGGTTTATAAAGAGAATATAAATTATCCTAACCATATCCTCCAGGAGTGTTGTAACCAAGAGTGCAACAAGGCCCATTGTCGTGTGCCAGGATACCCCAGGTCAAGCCCGAAACTCTTTGTTGGAGTTTTCACTCCTAGGTACATATGTGACAGAACCGCCTCTACCTGCTCGTATCCAGACTGTAACACCACAGGTAAATAAAGAATATGACATTTTCGAATTTATCCATATTTGTGAATAAAATATTAATATGACTTTAATGGGGACGCTATGCTCGACGGCGTACCCAACACGCAACAACGAGTTTCTTGGGAATCTTACGTTGCACTCTAATAATAAAATAATATTATTTTAAATGGAAGTTAACATGTAGCTGTTGTATTGGCGGGAATGGATATAAATAAATAAAATATGATTATATATGTTTTTAAATGTTTTTACAATTATCCAATAAAAGATAAAGGCTTAAAATACGGAAAGAATTCAATTTTAGGCGTATATGCCCTAGTTTTCACTAAAAGTTCAATTATCACCTTTTGATGGAGAACCGTCATTAAATATAGTTTTTTTCACTCTTATACATTTTATTGGACCAAATAAAACTCTTCTTTAGAATCGGGACATCAAAATTTACTTTGTGTAAATTTTTGGTATCTTTCCGATAAAGTTCTTTTTTTAATGAATAGTGTAAAATGTTGTATTTTAATTCAAAACCTCTTTTCAATCTAATTTATTTATATGAATAGATTATCTTTTTAATTGTTTTTAAAGTGAAATTAGAATATATTTTTACCATTAAATCCAATAGTGGTCGTTGGAATTAATTTCACTTTAAAATCGGACTTAAACTAGTGTCAATCTTTTGATACTTATTGCTTCATAAAAACACGCTATTTGTCATGACAGTAGAAATTAATTATTAAATTTATTAATGTGAATTATATGTTTTTAATTTTTATAAAATAGACTTCATTTTTGAATTATTAATATCAAATATATCTTAGGGTGAATTTTTTGGAATTTTCTGAAAAACTTCAATTTTTGATGAATAGTGAAACCACTATGTGGTACTTATAAAAACTGATTTTTCCGTTTAAATAAAAATTTTCCATCTTTGTGTTTTGAATTTCTAAAATCCGACATAAATTTTTGTCATTAAGAAGTAAAATGTGGTTCAATGGGATAAAAATAATTTTTTGGTGAATAGTAACTTATTAAGTTTTTAATCGCGATTAGAGGTAATTAGTGTAGTTTAAGGTAAAAATAATGTTTTAATAATATTAAATGAACTTGACACATGTCCTAACTTCATTGTATGTGTCATGGCCGACCAAGAAAACCCATGGGTAAACTTGGGGACCCCATGGAGCCACTTGGGTTGGGAAATGACATAAATATCTTTTTATTTAATGTTAATGTTAAAATAACACAAACATGACATGTTTTACTAAAACAATTGTTACATGGGGTTATAAAATTCAGATTTTTGATTATAAATAGTCATTGGAAAGATAAAAAGATTTCCTACATCATGATAGTTTTTTTATAATTTTTAGACACTAAATAAATTAAATTATTTATGGCATCATGATGATGCAGCGATGACCTCATTATTTAACGATTTAAATAAAATGGAAAGATAATGTAAACTCTAAGACCTAAACCTGTCCAAAACCAATTGGATGGGTGGATTTCGAAACCTTATCACCTTATCCTAGAATTATATCAATGTGGGACCCTTTAAATCTGATACTCATTTTCAAATAAAGTAATATTTCTTTACTTTCCAAAAGTGCCCCTCCTCTCCTCTTATAAAAGGCCCCCACCTCAACCTCCTTACCCACACTCCCAAAGCCTTTGTCTCAACAAAACCCTGCCCATGTTGTCTCTAAACTTCCCTCTCATACTCCTTGAAGCCTAAATTTGGTCAGAAGTCTTCCCAAGGAAGCCTTTGAGCTCAAACCAAAGGGAGTTACCCGATTTTAAGGTAATGTGTTCACTTGAGTCCTTTTGTTTTATTTTTCCTCTCCAACCCCGTAAACTATTTTTATTAATTTCTTTTCTAACAACTCCAGTATATTCAATATACGAGGATGTTTTTATAATAAGTATTTGAGCTACAATTACACACACCTACATCTAATGGTTAAATAACATACTGTTTCCGTGGATGGCGAATTTCTGCCTCACGAAAGGATGATTGTTCAGCACTCATATAACACCTTCAAAGGTGGCCATTAAGATGTCACTATATTTATATATGATATATAATATGTTTATTTTTTACTTAAGCTTCTGTATTTTTCATTTGTGTCTTACCTTTATGGCTTCCATTATGGGTATACGCGATATCTTCATTTTAGGAAGTGCGGACTACCGCCCCCTCAAAGTGATGTGATTCGTTAATGCCATACGTGGGACGTATAAAGGATGGATTTAATGTTATTATATATGATGTTATATTGGAATTATAATATACCTATATATCATTATTATTTCTTTCCATTAAGGTATGAGATAGAAATGAAAGTAGCGTTCATGCGTACGTACGGCTTACCGTCTCCATGAACGGTGCATTTCATTTCTTACCTCTAAATGATTATGTAATATTATAAATACATGTATATGCTGGATATATATGATATATATGCTATCCAAATCAGGAATTTCATTCTGGATATAATGAACCTTTGACCACACGAACAACATGTAATTGTAAGAAGTCCACTTTCGACTTAAGAACCAAATATCGACAAAACAAACATTATTAAATTAAATGATTACATAATGTGTATAACGTGACAATAAGTGATAAAAAAGGAATAATTAACTAGAAAAAGGTTCTTAATAAAGTTTAAATTTACTCAAGTTTATTATTCAGGACGTTAAAGAATGATCGAGTCAAGTCGGACCCGAGGTAAGGGATCCTACTCCTCTCTTTCTTTTTAAGTACATTCTTTTATGTCATTCCTTCTAAGCTCATCTTTCTTGTGATTGGGATGTTCTTTTATATTACTCTTACTGTAATTTTTATGTTCATATGATGAGATACCCTATTCACTCTCATCAATCCATTGTGTAAGTTTTGAGTGGCGCCGTTAGGCTGCCGAATATTCGTAAGAGATCTAACCTCTCTCTTTCTCTTTAAGTACTCCCCTTTATGTCACTTCTTTTAAGCTCCTATTTGTTATGATGGGGGATGTTCTTTCATATTCCTCTTTCTGTACATTTTATTTTAATGTGATGAGATACCCTATTTGATCTCATCAATCCATTTTTGGAAGTTTTAAGTGGCGCCGTTAGGCTGCCGAGTTTTCGTAAGTGATTTTTCATCTCACTTTTATTCCCGTGAGATTTATGCTACATTTGCCACAATTTACATTGAGTGGTGTATTTACAGCCCATTAATTTAATCATTGTGTAATATACTTTCTTTTATGAGTATTTACATCAATGTTGTATTGTCCTTCTTTCATGAGGTGTATGTTTCGAAAGATACCCATGTCGGTAAGGGAACCTTTCACCCTCCTCTTTTTAAAAGACATCTTTTGTTGGGTCTTTTAATTTACATATTTTTATGTTGGGATATGTTCTCATATATCCTTATTGATGTAAATTTTATGTCCAAGTGATGAGATACCCTTTTCTTTTATCTCTCATCAACTCATTTTGATGTGACGCCGTTAGGCTTTCAAGGGAACTTCTTAACCCAATTTCTATTTCTTTGGGTTCAACATGTAGTTATTGAATATGTCATCCTTTGAATATGTGTGAATGACCTTTTATTGTTTTTCACTTAATATCCACTTATATTGGGTGTATTTATATTTGTCACACATAATTTTGATATTGATTTATCCTTAATTTAAGGATACCTTCTTTATAAGGGATTTCATCAAATTTGACATCTCTATTGAGACTTCATTGTTGTTATGCACCAATTCGCTCTTATATGGTGTATATACTATCCTTTGGAATATTATATCATGAATCCATTTATTCTCATGATATTATAAAGTTCTGATTAAATGTTATTCCTCAATTATTGTATTCAAGTGTCTCTAATTTTGATAAAAACCCTTTAACCAAAATATCACTTTAAATGTTTTAATGATTTGTTCTTATTAATATCCATATTTTCAAAATGGTTTTAAGGATTTATTTATATGGATATTAATGGTTTAAAATGTTAAAAGCTTCAAGGTGGTATGGGACACTTTGATTCAAAAATCTCTTTATTAAATGTTTTAAATGGTTTTGAAAATGGTTTTTTAATCGATTCATTATTTCAATATCCTAAAATGTTATATTGTGATTGAAATGTGGAAATGTTATGTTTCCTTTATTCATGTTGTATGTGATACGATTATGTTATGGTTCTTGGGAATTGTTATGAATAATGGGTGGTTCCGTGATAGACTAAGGGCGGGTGAGCCCGATATAGCTCTCCAATGCATTGGGTAACGTGAAGGAGTGAAATGTTAAGGTTTTCCGAAGAGATTTAGGGAATATACTGTGATGGGTATTCAAAACGTAACCAAGAGGGTTACTCCCTATGTAAAAAAGTTATGAATTCCTCAAGTATCATTTTATGTCTTATGATTTCTACGATTTATTCATGCTTTGATGAGGTATGTTAAAGTGGCTATGTTTTATGGGTAAAGTATGATTTCATTCTTATGTATATATGAACTCATGTTTCCTTTCCATATTTTTATAACCCTTACTGAGCTTTTTGTGCTCATCCCAAGTTTTTGAAATGCTCTTCACAGGTCAAGGGAAAGGTACATGACGTGATGATAGTGTCAAGGATGTATCAAGAAAGAATCCATGTTTTATTTTAAATATGTTTCTATTGATGGGAAGCATGAATACTGTCTTTTATGTAACCACTTTGTCTAAATGTGGAATGTAATGCAAGTTTCGTGATCTAATTCTCTAAAATTCTAAACCTGAAAAGATCCTCAATGTGTAATCTTGTAATAAATCAAGATTAAGTAAGGTTTAAGGCTGGGGCCTTATAGTTGGTATCAAAGGTCGGATTAGATAACTTTCGAGGTTAGGGTATTCTCTAAGTAGAAGTGACATTACCATAATGGTTAGGATTTTAGAAAGAGTACTAGTTTTAGATAAAGTGAATGAGTAAGTATATCTTAGTGTTTATCATCCTCATTAGTACATGATGGTTATGTTGATATACTCACACTGACCTTTTTGGTTTTAGTAAATGGCTAGAACTAGCAGGCACCAAAGTGACACTGGGTTTGAAGGAAACTGTGGTGGTTCTCTGATTAAGATATTGGATGAGATGGGGGATTCAATGAGGAATCTCATAGTTGTTCTAAACCAACTTTCAAGGAGTCATGATCAACCACTTCAACCATGGTGATTTCTCTAATGCATCATGTACTAGATGGCCAACTCGATGTGTAAATTCAGGTAATAATTATTAAGGTAACCATTAGGGTTTATATGATCCTTAATTTTTAGGTAATTATGGGTTACTCTATGATATGATGGAAAATGAAAGGAATGAGATAAACTTGAGGTTAAAATATGTTATGATTATTCTTGAAGATTTTATCTCATTTTGGGGAATGTTTTAAGAATTATATTGTTTTGGAAAAAGGACAACACGCAGACCGTGTGACAACCCGTCGCGTCGGACAAATCCGCGGGAATCGAACCCACAACCAAAGTGCGACTGGTATTTATCGCCTACCACTGGACTACGTGAAGTCCCTAGTTAGTTTTACTGATTCTTTCTAGTAATATGATGTTATGAATTAAGAGTAAGTTTATGTTGGGTTATTTATGAAAATGATTAACCTATCATGGAGGATACGTGATTAGGTTAATTACTTTTCAATACGAGACTTTAGGAGCAATTGGTGTTGTTTAGAGATAAATGTTACGATTTAACTTGGTAGACTATGTGACTAAATCCTTAAAATATTTGGTTTTCAATCTTAGTTTGGTTTACTTTGAAGAATTTTATGGACAAATGGTCCTCGCTGAACTTTGGGTTTTGTTGGACAAATTTTTGAGATTAAGAATAGATTTTATTTTTATAAAGGGTTATCCTTTTCTGGATTATCTGATCTTGTACTAGCCTTTTTGGTTTTGGTTTTGGTTAAATTATAAAGACATGGGAAGTATATAGTTCTCTTTTGTGTATTAGGTGATTCTCTAGAAGTTGATTATAATACTCTTAATGCGAACAAGTCTCCCTAAATACTCATCTTTTGGAAAAAAATATGAGTTTGATTAAGGATTCTAGTAAAAGTTGAAATTCAACATGATAAGTGATTATGTTTACTTATGAATAAATTTCTCAATAAAAAGTATCTTAAAACAAAAATGGTGTCTATTAACTTTTCTTACTGGGGAATCGAATACCGTTTAACCCATCACAAGTTTGTGATTTTCTCATGGTTAACTTTCTCCTAAACATGTTTTCTATCACTCTTCATCAAAACATGACCCTATGTTTTCTCATCCATTTCCATGATTGCATACATGGAATCCTAGTATGGGTTAACTCAGGTGACCTTTGTACTTATCTTTCTTTTTTTTAAAGTGATTGTTTTACCGACTCTTCTTCCGATGTGGGACTTTCAAGGATGTTTCCAAGACCAATTTTAAAATTGCGAAGACGAAATTCACAAAAGGGGGGAAGGATGTAACACCCCAGGTAAATAAAGAATATGAAATTTTCATATTTATCCATATTTGTGAATAAAATATTAATATGACTTTAAAGGGGACACTATGCTCGATGGCGTACCCAACACGCAACAACGAGTTTCTTGGGAATCTTACGTTGCACTCTAATAATAAAATAATATTATTTTAAATGGTAGTTAACATGTAGCCTTTTTATTGGAGGGAATGGATAAAAATAACTAAAATATGATTATATATTTTTTAAAATGTTTTTACATTTATCCAATAAAGGATAAAGGCTTAAAATACGGAAAGAATTCAATTTTAGGCGTATATGCCCTAGTTTTTACTAAAGGTTCAATTATCACCTTTTGATGGAGAACCGTCATTAAATATAGTTTTTTTCACTCTTATACATTTTATTGAACCAAATAAAACTCTTCTTTAGAATCTGGACATCAAAATTTACTTTGTGTAAATTTTTGGTATCTTTCCGATAAAGTTCTTTTTTTTAATGAATAGTGTAAAATGTTGTATTTTAATTCAAAACCTCTTTTTAATCTAATTTATTTATATGATTAGATTATCTTTTTAATTGATTTTAAAGTGAAATTAGAATATATTTTTACCATTAAATCCAATAGTGGTCGTTGGAATTAATTTCACTTTAAAATCGGACTTAAACTAGTGTCAATCTTTTGATACTTATTGTTTCATAAAAACACGCTATTTGTCATGACAGCAGGAATTAATTATTAAATTAATTAATGTGAATTATATGTTTTGAATTTTGTAAAATAGACTTCATTTTTGAATTCGTAATATCAAATATATCTTAGGGTGAAGTTTTGGGAATTTTCTGAAAAAACTTCAATATTTTATGAATAGTGAAACCACTAAGTGGTACTTATAAAAACTGATTTTTCCGTTTAAATGAAATTTTTCCATCTTTGTGTTCTGAATTTCTAAAATCCGACATACATTTTTGTCATTAAGAAGTAAAATGTGGTTCAATGGGATAAAAATAATTTTTTTGTGAATAGTAACTTCTTAAGTTTTTAATCGCGATTAGAGGTAATTATTGTAGTTTAAGGTAAAAATAATGTTTTAATAATATTAAATGAACTTGAAACGTGTCCTAACCTCATTGGATGTGTCATGGCCGACCGAGAAAACCCATGGGTCAACTTGGGGACCCCATGGAGCCACTTTGGTTGGAAAATGACATAAATATCTTTTTATTTAATGTTAAAGTAAAAAATAACACAAACATGACATGTTTTACTAAAAAAGTTGTTACATGGGGATATAAAATTCAGATTTTTGATTATAAATAGTCATTGGAAAGATAAAAATATTTCATACATCATGATAGTTTTTTTATAATTTTTAGACACTAAATAAATTAAATTATTTATGACATCATTATGATGCAGCGATGACCTCATTATTTAACGATTTAAATAAAATGGAAAGATAATGTAAAATCTTAGACCTACACATGTCCAAAACAAATTGGATGGGTGGATTTCGAAACCTTATCACCTTATCCTAGAATTATATCAATGTGGGACCCTTTAAATCCGAAACTCATTTTCAAATAAAGTAATATTTCTTTACTTTCCAAAAGTGCCCCTCCTCTCCTCTTATAAAAGGCCCCCACCTCAACCTCCTTACCCACACTCCCAAAGCCTTTGACTCGGCCAAACCCTGCCCATGTTGTCTCTCCACTTCCCTATCTTACTCCTTGAATCCTCACATTGGGCAGAAGTCTTCCCAAGGAAGCCTCTGAGCTCAAACCAAAGGGAGTTACCCGATTTTAAGGTAATGTGTTCACTTGAGTCCTTTTGTTTTATTTTGCCTCTCCAACCCCGTAAACTCTATTAATTCATTTATTTTGTAACAACTATAGTATCTTCAATATACTAGGATGTTGTTATAGTAAGTATTCGAGCTACACTTACACACACCTACATCTAATGGTTAAAGAACATAATGTTTCCGTGGATGGTGAATTTCTGCCTCACGAAAGGATGATTGTTCAACACTCATATAACACCTTCAAAGGTGGCCATTAAGATGTCACTATATTTATATATGATGTATAATATGTTTATGTTTTACTTAATCTTCTGTATTTTTCATTTGTGTCTTACCTTTATGGCTTCCATTATGTGTATACGCGATATCTTCATTTTAGGAAGTGCGGACTACCGCCCCCTCAAAGTGATGTGATTCGTTAATGCCATACATGGGACATATATAGGATGGATTTAATGTTAATATATATGATGTTATATTGGAATTAAAATATACCAATATATCATTATTATTTCTTTCCATTAAAGTATGAGATAGAAATGAATGTAGCGTTCATGCGTACGTACGGCTTACTGTCTCCATGAACGGTGCATTTCATTTCTTACCTCTAAACGATTATGTAATATTATAAATACATGTATATTCTGGATATATATGATATATATGCTATCCAAGTCAGGAATTTCATTCTGGATATAAAGAACCTTTGACCACACGAACAACATGTAATTGTAAGAAGTCCACTTTCGACTTAAGAACCAAATATCGACAAAACAAACATTATTAACTTAAATGATTACATAATGTTTATAACATGACAATAAGTGCTAGAAAAGGAATAATGAACTAGAAAAAAGTTATTAATAAAGTGGAAATTAACTCAAGTTTATTATTCAGGACGTTAAAGAATGATCGAGTCAAGTCGGACCCGAGGTAAGGGATCCTACTCCTCTCTTTCTTTTTAAGTACACTCTTTTATGTCATTCCTTCTAAGCTCATCTTTCTTGTGATTGGGATGTTCTTTTATATTACTCTTACTGTAATTTTTATGTTCATATGATGAGAGACCCTGTTCTATCTCATCAATCCATTTTGGAAGTTTTGAGTGGCGTCGTTAGGCTGCCGAATTTTCGTAAGAGATCTAACCTCTCTCTTTCTCTTTAAGTACTCCCCTTTATGTCACTTCTTTTAAGATCCTATTTGTTATGATGGGGGATGTTCTTTAATATTCCTCTTTCTTTACATTTTTTTGTAATGTGATGAGATACCCTATTTGATCTCATCAATCCATTTTTGGAAGTTTTAAGTGGCGCCGTTAGGCTGCCGAGTTTTCGTAAGTGATTTTTCATCTCACTTTTATTCCCATGAGATTTATGCTACATTTGCCACAATTTACTTTGAGTGGTGTATGTACTGACCATTAATTTACTAATTTTGTAATATACTTTCTTTTATGAGTATTTACATCAATGTTGTATTGTCCTTCTTTCATGAGGTGTATGTTTCGAAAGATACCCATGTCGGTAAGGGAACCTTTCACCCTCCTCTTTTTAAAAGACTTCTTTTGTTGGGTCTTTTAATTTACATATTGTTATGTTGGGATATGTTCTCATATATCCTTATTGATGTAAATTTTATGTCCAAGTGATGAGATACCCTTTTCTTTTATCTCTCATCAACTCATTTTGATGTGACGCCGTTAGGCTGTCAAGGGAACTTCTTAACGCAATTTCTATTTCTTTGGGTTCAACATGTAGTTATTGAATATGTCATCCTTTGAATTTGTGTGAATGACCTTTTATTGTTTTACACTTAATATCCACTTATATTGGGTGTATTTATATTTGTCACACATAATTTTGAGATTGATTTATCCTTAATTTAAAGATACCTTCTTTATAAGGGATTTCATCACATTTGACATCTCTATTGAGACTTCATTGTTGTTATGCACCAATTCACTCTTATATGGTGTATATACTGTCCTTTGGAATATTATATAATGAATCCATTTATTCTCATGATATTATAAAGTTCTGATTAAATGTTATTCCTCAATTATTGTATTCAAGTGTCTCTAATTTTGGTAAAAACCCTTTAACCAAAATATCGCTTTAAATGTTTTAATGATTTGTTCTTATTAATATCCATATTTTCAAAATGGTTTTAAGAATTTATTTATATGGATATTAATGGTTTAAAATTTTAAAATCTTTAAGGTGGTATGGGACACTTTGATTCAAAAATATCTTTATTTAATGTTTTAAATGGTTTTGAAAATGGTTTTTTAATGGATTCGTTATTTCAATATCCTAAAATGTTATATTGTGATTGAAATGTGGAAATATTATGTTTCCATTATTCATGTTGTATGTGATACGATTATTGGGAATTGTTATGAAGAACGGGTGGTTCCGTGATAGACTATGGGCGGGTGAGCCCGATATAGCTCTCCGATGCATTGGGTAACGCGAAGGAGTGAAACATTAAGGTTTCTCCGAAGAGATTTAGGGAATTTACTGTGATGGGTATTCCAAACGGAACCAAGAGGGTTACTCCCTACGTAAGAAAGTTATGAATGCCGCAAGTAGCCTTTTATGTCTTATGATTTCTAGGATTTATTCATGCATTTATGAGGTATGTTAAAGTGGCTATGTTTTATGGGTAAAGTATGATTTCATTCTTATGTATATATGAACTCATGTTTCCTTTCCATATTTTTATAACCCTTACTGAGCTTTTTGTGCTCATCCCAAGTTTTTGAAATGCTCGTCACAGGTCAAGGGAAAGGTACATGACGTGATGATAGTGTCAAGGATGTGTCAATAAAGATTCCATGTTCTATTTTAAATATGTTTCCTTTGATGGGAAGCATGAATACTGTCTTTTATATAACCACTTTGTCTAAATGTGGAATGTAATGCAAGTTTCATGATCTAATTCTCTCAAACTCTAAACCTGAAAAGATCCTCAATGTGTAATCTTGTAATAACTCAAGATTAAGTAAGGTTTAAGGCTGGGGCCTTATACAGACAGGGATGTACTACTTGAAAAATACACAAAATCTCTATATTACCCAGATTATACGAAGTTCTTATATAGTAATCCTAAAATTCTATCTTAGGGAAATGTTCTCTAATCAGAGTTTATCTAAATATAGTTTCCAAAGTTTGTACTAAAATTCCACTGATACCAACTTTAACGCCCTAACCCCAGTTACCTAGAGTCGGGGCATTATTACGTATCATTGGCATGATCACAAAAGATCAAGTCTCGAAAGAATGATTAGTTTACTATCCTTGTAAGTACTAGATACATTCATAAGGTTTACATTACATCATAAAATAGAAAACTACAACAACATTGTTTCCATAGACCACACTAAGATCCCAAAGACTATCCTTGCAGTTCAGTCATAATATACCTCTTCACGTACTAGAAAAATAAAACATGAGAAAGGGGTGAGCTCAAATGCTCAGTAAGAGTAATCAATACAGATAAAGATAACATAAACATTATGTGTGGTTAATAATTGAAAACACATGCCTTTACAAATAATTAACATGAACACTTTGTGGTAGGAATATGAGCTGAGTAAATAATGCCATAATAAAACATAGTCATAGGTATTCTACTAATCAAATAACCACATGAAATATCAATATCTAGTCTCATAATGCTGGAATGCATAATACCGGAAATCACAACCACGTAGTCAAGGCTTTGTGCCAAAACTACAAATAATATTTTTTTCAAGGCCTTGTGCCAAGACACTAGTTTGTCTTATGATACGTATTGATGCATCGAGGAGCTATAGCAGGCTCCACCCATTACTTACTATGTCCAATTTATTTCTAATTTAAAAAGGTTCAAACATATTCTGAACATTCGTATTAAAACTAGCATACTAAATGTCAATATTTTAACCACAAACCATGAATAGCATAAAAATGGCACATCCACAGTCAAACATAACTCAATAAAAATGATATGGAAGATTTTATAATAATAGATCAACCTCAATAGATAATAATTAATTACATTGACATTGATGAAAATAGTCATCAAAACTATTTGAGAGAAATACCCTCCTTTTTCTTGAATACATTTAAAAGTATCTATATTTATCAAGAAGCCATTTAAAATAGATTTTTGAATCAAAGTGTATCATAAAAAGGAATTTTAAATTTTAAACATTAATGTCCATATAAATAAATCCTTAAAACCATTTATAAAATATTGACATTAATGAAAAAGATTTAGAAGAATAAATTTTTAAAACATTTAAAATGATATTTTTGTTAGAGTTCCTAACAAAATGAGAGACGCTTGAATACAAATAATTGAGGTAATAAAAACATAATAATATCATAATAATAAAGGGATTCATGATACACTATGTCAAGGTACATTATATACACCATATAAAATTGAATAGGCGTATAACAACAAAGAAGTATCAATGGAATGTAAATTGAGATGAAATCTCTTATAAAGATTGTATCCTAAGATTAAGTATAAATCAACAACATAATTATGTGTGAAAAATATAAATACACTCAGTATGATTGGATGTTTAGTGTAAATCAATCATAGGACATTCACAAATATTCTGGTAAAAACCACACCAATGAATTGGATGTTTAACTAAATAAATGGAGACTGAGTTAAAATTAATCTTATCAAGTTTATATCGATGATTTGAGAATTTATAAATGGAGTGATTGTGTGTATCACAAGTATATCCAAATAAATGGGAGTGGAAATCACTACGCGAATAATAAATAGTGATTACATACATAATCATGGAGTGAAATAATCAATGAAATATGCATAAAGCCGAATGAGTGGAAATTGAAATTTGAAATTCCCTTACCAATTTGGTAACATACGAAACATACATACCATGAAATATGGATCATAAAATGAAGATGTAAATACTCATAAATTAAATTATATTACACAAATAATACAATCATTGGGAATTACATACACCACACAAAAAGAAATAGTGTTAATATGGCATGAATCTCATGAAAATAGGATGTGAGATGAAAACCCTTCGTTGTAATCGATCGAGTCATATGGACAAAAGTTAATAACCCCCAAATGAATCACAGAATACCATGAATAAAAAGAGAATAATGATAATATATATATATATATATATCAAATTACAGTACACAATAAACCACATTTAATGATTAATTTGCGAACAATGGAAATCTGATGGAATTAAAAGTGAGATAAGAAACCCCTTACCTCAAGTCCGACTTGTCTTATATGTTCCATGTCCTTCTTGAATAATAAACATAAGATAATTTCTACATGATTAAGAACAATTTTCAAGTTTTTTATTCCTTTTATATTACTTATTATCTTTCTATAACAATTAATTAATTATTTCAGTTAATATTGTATATTTTATAGATGTTCAGAACTTGAGTCAAAAATGAACTTATTATAATTAAAAAATTTCCATGTGGTCAAAAGTCCGTTATCTCTAGAATGATTTACATGATTTAGAAATCATATATATATTATATATACAGTATATATTTATCTATTTATAATTGTACATAACATTTGGAGATAAGAAATAAAATGTACCTATCATGGAGACGGTAAGCCGTATGTACGCATGAACGCTACTTTCATTTCTATTTTGTATTTTAATATAATTAAAACATAATGATACATAGGTATATTATAATTAAAGTATAATATCATATATAATATCATTAATTCCTTCCTTTATACATCCACAATAATGCATTAATGAGTCATATCATTTTGAGGGTCAGTAATCCGCACTTCCTCAAATGAAATTATCGCGTTTTACGCATAATGGAAACCATAAAATAATGATATAAATGAAAAATACAGAAGAATAAAGTGAAAATAAAAATAATATATATATCATATATAAATACACTTCCATATTGATGGACACCATGAGAGGTGGTAGGAGATAATCGAACAATCATCGTTTCATGAGGCATTAGTTTTCCATCCACAGGAATAGTATGTTCTTCACCCATTAGATGGAGGTGTGTGTAAGTGTAGTTAGAATCCTTCTCATAACAACATACTAGTATATTGAGGATACTGGTGTTCTTATAAATGAAAGTAATAAAAAAAATTAGGGGGTTGTAGAAGTAAAATAAAACAAAATAAAACAAAAGAATTTAAGAGAAAGCATTACTTTTAATTTGGGTAACTTCCTTTGGTTTGAACCAAAAGGAAATCATTAAGTGCCTTATTCCTATAGTGAGGAATCTAGGATGAAGAGTGGGGCCTTGATAGAATATTTTGGCAGGGGTTGGATTAGCCAAGGGCCTTGAGAGGTGTGTGTAATGGGTTTGAAGTGGTGTCCTTTTATAAAGAGGAGGGGCTCTTTAGGAAAGTGTGAAAATATTATTTTATTATAGAGTGATATTCGGTTTCTAAAGGTCCAAAACTAATTAAAGTTGAAGATAATATGACTCATGGTCGAAATAAAATCATCCAATAATAATTGGACAGGTTTTGGATGTTATTGTAATATTAATAATCATATTTATTTAAATCATTTATTAATGAGATAATACAACATCATTATTGTTTCATAAATAATTAATTTTATTTGATGTCAAAAAATTATAAAAAAAATACGATAATGTAAGAAGTCTTTTTATCTTTCTAATTGTTATTTATAGTGGAAAATATGACTAATATAACTTCATTTAAAAATGTATATACTAAAACATATTTGTTAATGTCATTTTCGTCTTTACATTAAGTCAATTAAAATAATGTGTCATTACCATTCATAAGTGGCACCATGGTGTCCCAAAATCGACCCAAGGATGCCCTGGTCAAGCATGACTCATCCAAAAAGGTTAGGACATGTGTTAAGGTATTTTTTATTAATATAATATTCTTTTTACCTTAAATTACCCTATTTAACTTTGACCGCAATAAATAAAAGTCAAAAGTTACAATTCACCAAAAATTATTTTCATCTTCTAGAACCACATTTTAATTACTAATAACATACATGTATCTTGGATTTTCAAAATTTAATTCACAGAAGTGGTAAAATTTCATTTAAATGAAAAATTCATATTTTTAACTACTACTTAGTGGTTTAACAATACGTCAAAAATTGATGTTTTTCAGAAAAATATCAAAAATTCAGCCTAAGCTATATTTGATACTTTGAATTCAAAAATGATGTCTATTTTACCAAATTCAGAATGTATAAGTTTTATAAATTAATTTAAAATTAATTCCTGTTGTCAAAACAAATAGCGTGTTTTTAAGAAACAATAATTATCAAAAGATTGACACTTGTTTATGTATAATTTGAAAGTGAAATTATTTTCAATGACAAAAATTAAGTTAAAAGGTAAAAATATAATATAATTAAACATAAAACCCAATATAAATAACAATCTAACAATAAAAATAAATTAGATTAATGGGTGGTTTTGAATTAAAATATATTATTTCTCACTATTCATAAAAAAAGAAAATTATTAGAAAAATAACAAAAATTTACACAAAGAAAATTTTGATGTCTCAATTATAAAGAGGAATTTTATTTTGTAAAATATAACATATAAAAGTGACCAAAACTGGATTTAAAGAGGGTTCTCCATTAAAAGGTGGTAAATCAACCCTTTAAAGTAAATTATGTTTAAAATTAGATTCATTCACATTTCAAGCCTCTAACTTTTATTGGATAAATGTAAAAAAAATTAATAAACATATATAATCATTTTCTAGTTAGTTATTTTCATTCCATCCATTAAAATGGCTAGGTGTTAACTACCATTTAAAAAAATAATATTATATTGTTAGTGTCCAACATAAAATTTCAACGAAGCCCATTGTTGCGTATTAGGTATACCATCGAACATAGTGTCCCCATTAGAGTAGAATTAATATTACGTTCAAAAATATTAATAAATATGAAAAATTTGTGTTCTTTATTTAACCGGGATGTTACAAAAATTCATGCCAAATAATGAATCAAACTTTGGAAAAAAAACATAAGGGTTACCCATGCAAATAAATGGGTATCCAAATCACGTTATATGGCATAAACAAAAAGGGGATCATATTGGTATCAATGAAAAAGTAGTTTAAATATTTTATATAAAATAATAAAGTAAATTAATAAAAAGATATCCTGAATAATGACTACCAACTAAATTGAATACATGAAAAAGTGTGTTTATGAAACTTTATTGATGATCCCCTTAAGTGTGGTTTGGAAAAAAATATTTAAGAGTCTTAAAAGATCACAACAAAATAATTGTTTGTATAAAAACAAATATGAACTGTGATAGTTTTTCACGATACAATTATTGATTTTAGAAAAATAATGGTGGATTATAATAGTTTTTGGAGATTAATTTAAAATGATAAGAAGTGGGGAAGTTCCCCTTTATCAGGCATTCGTATCGGGGCAATTGAGGAGGGAACCTTTTACAACAAGTATTTCCACATCAAACAAAATGAATTGAGCTATATAGACATTTTTGGAACATATAAATAAAATCTAGTATAATTATATAATAATAAAGAATAAACAAATTGGGTTAAAGTGAGATAAATCGTTACTGAGAAGAAAAATTGGAGGTTTGGAGATATCTCTTACCTTATGTCTGAATGGGTTTGGTACATTCACTAAATTTCCTAGATAATAAAATTGGATTCACTAATTACTTAATTAAGAACACCTTATTCCGGAATTTTATTTATTATAACTTTATTAAGTTCACTTGTGGATATTTAGAGAAGTTATAAAGTTCGATTTTTTCATTCCCGGAGCATTCATTTTCAAGGTTTCATGATTGGTTTACTTATATGTAATTGATGATGTTTTTTAAAAATGGGAATAAATCTCCAAAAGTGAAATTATATGGTATTAATAAACATTAAAAAAATTAAATGGTCTCATATATCATTTATTATAGTATAAGGATGATACATTTGATAAAAACTTTTATGATAAATGTTTAAATTATTATGGTGATTTTTTATCACCAAGAACTAGTTTCATTTCATTTAACATCATATTTATATATTAGTTACAAAAAATGAAAAATGATATAATATAAATATTAAAATATGGTTTAATACTAATAATGGTTTTATCACCACCATTAAAGGTGTTAATGTAAAACAAAACATCAGCATCTACAAAGGTAGTGAACTGACATATTATGGATGATGTTTTCATTTCCTGGATTAAAAGGAGCGGAGAAGATAAATGATAATGGATATTAAATTTAAAAATAAAAATGATAGTATATATATGATATTGTAGTTATCATGCTTCTTTTTAAAGGGTTGGTGAGGATGCGGTAGAAGAAAAAAAGATTTTAAAAGAGAACGAATGAGTATTTTACCTCCTGAATATCATCTCCTTGATAACCTCATTAAGGGATTTGGGATTGGTCTTTTGTTGAGACCAGAAGCTCTTGAATGTGTATAATAGTCTTGATAAGATAATTTGGAAGAATATTTACATTATAAAAGGATGATAATGCTTTAGGATAAGGGGTGGTGAGAAGTAGGATTTATAGGGGAGAGGGGTTTTTTTATTATTATATTTATTAGTTTTTTATTTTGTATTAATAATATCAATAGTGTCGATTAATATGAATAAATATAGTTAATAGTTCAGAATAGTTTGAACCAATTGGTTCTTACATCATGTCTACATCATCTATGACTTAAAAATTCATGTATTTAGCTTATAATGTAAATTATCGTACTTCATTATCCACTGAAAATTATTCAAATATGAGAAATTCAAATTTTAAATAAAATCATCATTTTTTAAAAAAAATGATTTTAATATTATAATTAGTTTTCTAACTAATTGATAAATTAATTAAGGTCACATAAATTAATTTGATAATTTTAATAAAACATAATATTTATTTATGAATCTATTTTATGAGAATTAATTTTCATTTAAATCAATATATTAATTATAAAATTGTAAATAAACATTTACATTTTTCAAAAATACCAACAATTAATTTATCATTTTTTAAAAATTATTTTACTTATACAATGATATACATATATAGTATTTTCATTTATAAGAAACATAAATTGTATTTATAATTGTATATGTTGGGTTACAATTCAAACAGCATAATTTATATTCCTAATGGTTAGATTACGCTTTAAAAGGACATATTTATAGTATTCAAATAAGTTCCTTAATATCTATAAATACCAATTATTTAATTAATTCTTAATTCAATTATATTTTCTCTTATGGATATATATATATATAATTTCAAATTAAAATTAAAAATTATATTATTAATGTTATGTTTTATTTCTAATGGTTTGTTCATTGGTGTGGTTATTCTAGTGGATTGAGTAGATCAAAATTTTCCCATTCTTTTTATATTATTCTCTATTTATTATCATGTTGTAATATTTGGAATTATTACTGGTTTATTTACTTTTTAATGTATAATTATTCATTTATTAGAATGATATTTTTACTGGGTTCCATATTTTATGTATGTGTTTTATGATATAAGAATGGAAATTACATTGATAAAATTATAAGTTGTTACAATAATGATCATTACTGACATCCAAAATTCAATGTTGGTGACATTATATTAGTATAAATATTTCCTTGGAATAAATTCATTACATTTAGAAATAAGGGAAACTTGATCCCTGGTTGTATCTATTTCTTTGAGATTGTTGATCATAAGAGGACGGTAGATTATTGCATGGAGATTCCAACAAACCTGTTTGAAATTCATGATGTGTTCCATGTATATCTCTTGAAGGAGTAGATTACTGATCCATCACATGTACTGAACTCAAAATTCATACCAATTTAGCATGATCTCACTTATGATGAACAGCCAGTGGAGATTCAAGATCTAAGGGAGAAAGTGTTGCAGAACAAAATCCCTCAATAGTTTAATGTTTTGTGGAAAACCCACAAATTATAGGAAGTTACCTAGTAACATGAGAATTTTATTAGGTATAGGTATTCTTGTTTTTTGTATCATAGTAATAGAATATCGTCAGTGAAATTATTATAAGGGGGCTTAATGTAGAAACTTAACAATTTAGAAAATAATTTTCTATAATAAATTTGATGTGCTTTATTGATTTTAAACATTATAACCATAAACATATCTGAATAATTAATATAAATTTAAAAATTAGACACATTATATGGTATTTAATTGAGATATAATTTTTGAAAATAACAACTAATTCACATTGTATATACAATTGGTCTTAAAGATTTTTTTTAAAATATTTTGTTTTTGAGATGATTTTTTGTCATATAATTTTTATTTAAAATTAATTTATCATAAAAAACAGAAAAAAATTAATTTTTATACATGTATAAAATAAATTAATTGGTTATAAATTGTTTAAAAATAAAAATAAAAGCATTTGAAGGTAAAAATTAGATGTCTTTAAGAAAAATTGTTTTTATCAGACATTATATTTGTATCATAATAAATTAAATTAATAACTATTCATGAATACATTTAATTAAATATGTATATACTTTATAAATTAAAATAACATGCATCTGTTTGTTTTTACAAAGAAAAAAAATTGTATTAAATTCATTTTTATGCTAAAAATACTTTTATCTTATAACAGTTTTTACATGTTTTGTATACATATAATAGATTATTTTTTCCACTTATAATAATTGAATTTTTTAAAATGTATTAAATATTTATTAACATAAAATCATTTAAATTAGTTTATAATTTCAACTTAATTTTTTCAATAATAAATATTAATCATTCACAAAATCATGTTACCATGGTAATGGTAAAAATATCAAATGAGGGATCAATTAAAATATATAGCGATCAAATAACCAAAAAAACTAGTAAAAATCATATTTTATGAATTTATCTTCATAATATATCTTATAATATTATAAATTTATCCAATTTGAATTCACTTTACCATGAGAGTAACTTTATTATATTTTAATATTCTTAATAATTATAAATGATCCTCTCCCCTCACTTATAAAAGAGAACCTCTTGTACTTTATTCTCCACACAACATGAGCCCTCTATATCAAAAAACATCTATCAAAATACTCTACCAACATAAATATGCACAAACTTGAGGTGATGGTCATTCCAAAAGACTCATTCAAGAATCCTTAATGTGCTTTTAAAAGGAGGATACCTGTAGAATAGTGATAAGTTCTTATCGATATTTTTTATGTTATATTACTCTTAAACATCCTAAAACATTTCTACAGATATATTCCCATATATCATTAATTATATTTAATATATTTTTATATTTTTATGTAAATGGATATTTCAATTTTTTTTCTCCTTCTCATCTATTTGAAAATGATAATGTTGCCAGTGTGTATGTGTAAAGAACCACCTCCATGAAGTCGGGTGATTCATTTTTAATTTCCTATTTAAATGACTAAAAATAAGGATATATTTAATGAATATAAATGATATTTATGATATAATAATGATTATATAATGGTGAAATACTATGTATATTTCTTTTTTTTCAATCCTTCAAAAAGTTAAAACATCATATATGTGTATATAAAGACTATTGTCTCCAGGAAGTGATATTATTATTTTTCATCAAAACATTTTATGAATAGTTATAAAGGTGTATATTGTAACCCCATAAATCTTTATAATATATTTATATTTAAATAAATTTGATTTTTTTAATAGGTTGTGTTACATAAAACATAGAGTTTAACTAACCACGATATTCTATTAAAATAATTTTATTTAAATGTAATCATCATATAATAGCTGATAGAAATGATGGTATTAATATAAATAACCACATTATAAAATTATAATATATTATTTAAATAAAAAATATACATAAATTAATGTGAAATAAGTATGTTTTTAATTTTTTTGTAACGTCACTTAATGCTTCAAAAATACATTTTCTTTAAAAATGGTTTTTTCTACTTTTTGTGAGAAAATTTTATTATTAATTTATATACAATTTATAAATTTATTGAATAAAAATTATAGAATTTTATTATTCAGAAAATCAAAATTATATTTATATTAAATATTGGTATCTTTTTGAAAATATTTATTTTTCAGTGAAAAATACTAATTTTCATACAACTGTTATTCCTTTTTATAAAATCAAGTAAATTAAAAGTAAAATTATATCTTCAATATTTTTTTAAATTAAAATAATATAAAATTTAATAATTGTAATCTAAATAATTCCTATGAAAGAAAAATTATATTTTATTTTAGCATAAGTTTCCTCTTTTGCTTAAAAAATGTTTTCACAAAATTGCTTTAAATTCATAATGTTTTACGTTTTAATTAAATAAAATACCCCCTAATGGTGATTGATTTAAACTAAATTTATAGATTATATATATCTATATGAATTTTAATTCATAAAATGAAAATTACAAGTCATAGATTAATGAAAGATCATATTTTACTTGAGAATTGCATTTATCATAAAAACTAATTTTCATAATGTTTTACAGGTTCAATATTAAATTAAAATTATCCACTTATTTGAATTTAATTTGTTAAAATGGATTATATAATTTTAATCATAAAAATTAATATAATTTAATATGGATAACATTATATTTTTCATTATGAATAGTAACTGTAGTAAATATTTTCACCTCAATAAAAGACGTAAGATTAGGTTAAAACTATGGGATAAAATAATAAAATAAACCTAAGACTTGTATTTATCCTATTAAATGAGTGTTTTTATACCAAATTCATCTATATTAATATTAATAATTAATTTTAAATCCTTATTTTGAATTTGGTAGCCCCTTCTTAGATTTGATGAAGAAAAATTATATGTTGATCAAATTTAAAAATATTTTTGGGTCTTTTAATTTAATGGAATGGTTCGAAGATAAAATTCCATTTTCTATTTCCATAAGAGTCTAAAAATCATCATTTTTTTATTATTTGATAAAAAAATATATCAAATTATTATTTTATTTAAAATAAATATTATTTTTACTCTTAAATCATGTATTTCCCTAAATATTTTTTTTCATGAGTTTTGTGTTCTTATAATAAACGTAATTTCTACCACCTCTATAAATTAAATATGTTAAAATGGATTACAAATTTAGAATAAAAATGTTCAAATTTTCCTATAATTCCCTATTTATTTTAATTCATAAAATTAAAATATCATGTTAAAATGTTACGTTATCTCAATTAATGTTAAAATGGATTTAAAGTGGTGTGACTAGAAGATAGGGATTAAATTATATCTAGTACTTTTCCAAATGTAATTTTTTGAGTTTATTTATACCCTATCCAATATTATAATATAAATTGTGGGGAATTAGTTCCTCTATAAATTATCATGATATATATAAATATGTGTGTGTGTGTGTGTGTTATTTAATATTTTAAGTAATTCTATGTGCGCCCTCTCTCTCTATATAAAAGGATATCATTTATCCCCTTTTCTCCACACTAAATTAGACTTAATGTTTAGAAAAAACCAACTATAATACCTTATTATATTCGTTGAACTCATAATAGATATTCTTTTCTTTCATAAATACCACCATTTCAATCTAATGGTGTAAGCACAAATATGTTTCTCAATGATGATGTATAACCCTCAATCGATCATTATCAATTTTATTTCTCGTTATACATCCTCAAAATATATGGTATCAATTATAAAACAATTAATTAATTATATTAAATATAATTATTTTTTTTCACGATGATGTGAAACCATTATCCACCAATTTCCATCCTATGAAAAATTAAAACATCATTCATACATACATACGTATTACCTTCTCAACATAGTGGTGTTGTTAATTTTTTAGGAAAAATTTACTTGGATTTTTATAAAAATGTAAATAATATTTATATATGATATTTATGATATTATTATAGTTCTTAATGATAAAATAATAATTATATCTGTTTCTATCTTTTTATTTGAAAATGATATCAACATTCTTATGTTTGTACGATCTACCACCTCAATAAATATTGAAATTCTTTTTTCTATATATAATATTAATGGATGAATCATAATATATATATAAATATATAATGAATATATAAGATATCTACAACATTATTAACATTTTGTATATGATGGAATCATAATCAAAGTACAAGGATCAAGGCATCCAAATTGAAAAATGCGTGAAAAATGATGCAGTTATCACATAGAAGAATCATTTTAATAAATAATTATTAATAAATGGGTTATAAGATGTTATAACTAAATCATGTATGTTATTATATATAGTAATATGGTTCTATAATATATTTAGAATAAATATATATTTATTATAAAAGAGTTTTTAATATGTACGAAGTGAGGCATGCCTTTAGGTAACAATTTTCATATCTCAACTTTATTTCTACGAGACATATTCTATATTCACATATTATTTTTCTTATATACTGTATATAGAACAAAGAATATATTTTTTGATTATTTTCATTAAAATTATGGGTATTTAAAAATCCATATTACATAATTTCTTTTACGAGGTTTTGATTTGAAGATCACGAAATCAGTGATGGTTCTTCATCTCAATATTTTTTTGTTGAGACATGTTTGATGTTATAACATATGTATATATATGGGCAATATATAATTATACTTTTAAATGTTAAATAATTATTCTCCATATTTTAATTATATTAAACTTTTCATTTAATTTTATAGTTTCATGAGGATTATGATTCAGAAGTTAACAATGTGGTGTGGGATATTTGTTTCAATCCCATTTTAATTAGGATTATTTTTACATAAATTTCCTTTAAGGAAATTATATGATTCATATATAATAAATACCATTAATATTATTATGCTAAATTTATTTCTTTTGAATAAATATTTTCTACACATTTTTCTCTCGGTAAGTACTCAAGAGAGTGAAAGAACATTTTTTAATAAAAACTAGCTTTATTTCTCTCTTAGATCAAAAATCATTTTTATTCAATATATGTGTTTTCTAAAAAAATTGAAATGGTTTGTTAATTTTCAACAAAAATTTTTATAAATAATTTTTACTCATATTTTTATTAATAAAAATGGTTTTAAATTATCCTTTTTATCATTTTTCAAAATGAGCTCCTTTTAAAATTTTACAAAAAATATGAAAGGAATCTGCATTTTAATGTACATGGCTTGAATGGAATTTCCTATCGTTATTACCTCTCAATGCATTAAATATTACTTTAAATGTTCCCATGGTACTTTCAACAAATTTTTTCCCATAATATTTTTAAAAATAATTTATTTTAAAAAAGTGATTTCAAAAAAAAGGCATTTTTTATCATGAAATATTCCTAGTGTTCTTTTAAAGGAATTTTCATCTATGATGAAATCCTTTGATGTCACATATTATTTATATGATAAATGATCCTATGATGACATCCTTATACTTTATGTATATGTTTTTTTATTACGGTGATGATATATTTATGAAACATATTTTTTTTCTATGATATATGCTATAAGGAATTGCTGAAATGTTTATGAAACCCATATCCTTCCCATGGGTTATGGTATATGATGAATGATTAATGATATTTTGGAACACATGTGAATGTATTATAATTATATGATAGGTATGGAAAGAATAATATATCCCAAAATTTCATTTTTCAATGATGAATAAATTATTAGATAAATATATTATGCATGAAAATGATTTCATGTTCATAATTGTAAGTTTGGAACTAGTTTTCTTATTCGTAAGATTATACACGGAACTTTTTTTCATGTCCATATTATTATTCATTGACAAGGTATTCATTTCTATAAAATTATTTGTGGACCTAGTTTCATGTCTATATGTTTATGAAAGACCGTTATTTCAAGTCCCTAATATAATGAATGAACTTGTTTCTATTTATACATGTTCAAAATGTTATTAGATTATTTTTCTAACCACATTCATGTGTGTATGTTATTATTACATAGATCAAGGATGATTAATGATGATTACAAAATATTATGAATATTTTCTATTATTATGATAATTTTTTATGACTTGACTCATATTTATGATCTATGAAATATTGGGTATGAATGTTGTAATTTATGATCATGATCTCATACCATTATTCTTATCATATTTGAATGTATCATCATTGATTGAAATCTCTTATGTTTTCCCTTATCGAGAATATGATCTCATTCATTCTTATTGTTTTCATCCCCACGTTAATAAGAATTTTTTTAATTTGATTTAAATTAAAACACATTCTACATGATAGGAATTTAAGATCTTATAATAAATCGTATGATTGTTTATTAAGTATTTAAAGACACTAAAACTTTATAGTTCTAGAAGGGATCATAATTTTAGGTGTTGATTATTCATCTAAAATGATGTAATTTTTAGGTATGAAAAGTACAGGTCATTATATCTTGTATTAGATATGGTTTTAATCAAATTTAGATATTTGTATTAGAGATTATTAGTAAGGTCTCTAGGGAAAATTTTATTTATAGAATAACATCATAAATTTTTTTCAAGGAAGATATTATAATGTTTTCATAGAAATATATCCCTCTCAATATAAAATAATTTGAATAAATTTTTGTAAAAGATGTACCTCGGGAGAATAACCTTAAAAGGAGTTGATTGAGTATATCTTGTCAAAAATTCAAGTGCATGGTTGATGTTCCATTAATGTGAACTAGGTTTAACACTCCTGAGGAATTTTTTTGGGTTGACTCGTGTTTTATTTATAAAACATTATGAAGTATTTGAATATATGACGACCGTGAATGACCAATTTTAATTCTATAGTCCCTAAGATTGAAATGAAGGGGTCCATATTTACACATCCTGCGAATGATTTTTCATGGTTATTTGATTTTCAACTATGTCTATTTTTTAGGAGCAATGATGTTTAGTTTTAGTAAATGGTAAGAATGTGATTGAGTCATGATAATGATGAATTTTATGGAAAATGTAATGATTGTAAAAAACAATTATGAGATGGTAATTGGAATGAGAAATATTTTTATTATTTCTAATTATATATATAATTATTTAATAATAAAAACAGATTTTGTGAGTTTCTTGACCCACCATATTAAAGAAAAATATCATTTTATGATGGACATAGAGGGAAGAATATGAAACTTAATATCTGTCAAGTATATGAAAATAAGAACCCAAGGATACATATAAATGGAATGGATAGTTGTTTTGGGTGTTGAAAATATGAATATAGGGAAATTAATTTTTAAATAAAAATGAAATGTTTATTTAACTCCATTGTTGAAAATAATGATTTCCCTAAGGAATCATTGATAATTGAATGTAATAATTATATAATAGATAGGAATTTTGAAAATATATTGCATAGAAGTAATTTTATAGAATATTATTACCATGGTTGTATGAGTAAAGGTTTCTTTTTTGATGGTCAAGATTCTAGGAATGAAATATTAAAGGAATAATGTATTATGATATAAGATAATTAATCCTTGTTAATGATTTAGGAAAGAAGAATACTAATTGATGTGTTTATATGTATTAATTCAAGAATTATTATGTATATGAATTATATCAATGATATTTTGGTCATGAAACATATAATCATTATTTTAAATTTTTTATTATTTAAGGATTTTCAAGCATATGTTGATTGGAATCGATAACCAAGAGAAGTGATCAAGTGATAAGGTGATATTTTTTAGAGAATACATTATTGAGTAAAAGGTAACCCTTAATATATTATTGATGTTAAGATAATGATGATTAGCTAGGATAAATATATGATTAAGTACATTATATAGTATTGATGAACTATTAATTGATTATTTATTTCAATATAAAGTGATTTATGTGATATTTTGTGAATCTTAAAACATTTTTTATTGGGGGAGAATACTAGAAATTTTGTAATCATTTATGTTTCCATTGTGGTTTTATGTCAACTCAAGATATCTTGGAAAGGTTATTACAATATTTTAGGTGAATATATTATCAAGTTATTCACATGTATGTAATGTGAAACTATGAGATACTTCATGTTTTCTAGGGATAAAGGATAAAGAATATATTTAAGAAAAAATATATGATAAAATATTTCATATTTTGGGGTTTTGAATTTGGCCATGAATATTTTGGAGGATTATTAATGTTAAATACTTATGAATCATTTTAATTTTATTGTTGGGTGTTATGTTGAGGGTTTTATATATGAATTTAATGTATAGTATAAGTTGGGAAACCCAATAGTTATGGTAAATGTTTAGAGACAAAAAGAATGAATCGTCAGTCTTTTATAGATCTCAAAATCTATTAAAAGATAATTTTTAGGCTTCAGGCATAAAATTTTCATTAGGAATATTCATTTTATGATGTAAGAGATGAATATGAAATTCATCAAATCACATCGAAATAATGAGATTCTTCTTATGAAAAAGAAATAAATCATGAAAGTATATACTTTATCATGTTCCCTACCTTAATAGAAAAAAATGACTAATAACTAAAAAGGTGTTTTTAAATAAAAATTATATATTTTATCCTTCATTTTTTATAAATTTTTGTAAATTTTACCCCTCACCAATTTATGGTTTTTTGGTAATTAACTTTATTATGACCATGTTCTCTGTCACTCTTTATTGGTATTTGAATGGTACTATTCTCCTCAATGTTTATATTTTAACCACCAGAAATTTTTCTTCTCATCGAGGAATCAAATTGTGTGTTATTTAAGGTAAAATTCATGTTTCCCATTTTCCTTTACAAAGGATGTTTTCTTATCCCTTTTTATTATGTGGGTTTTCAACAAAGGTATTTTCAAATTTTGGAACCTTTTATGAATGAGAAAAAATTTTGACTGTGAAATTTATTTAATGGGTAAAATGTAAAACCCTAATAGTGTATAATATATTTCTATCTAAATTACTTTTATTTATTTGATAGATTTTTTACATGAAACATTGAGTTTAATGAAGCACGATATACCACTAAAATATTATTATTTAAATGTGATGATTACCACCTAACTGTTAAAATTGGTGGTATGAATGGGGATAATGACACTAAAACACACACACACACACACATATATATATATAGGTTTTATATAATTAAAATACATAAATTTATTCAATATAAATAATTATATAAGTCTGAGTATATTTATTTTAGGCATCAAAAATACATTTTCATCAAAAAATGGGGTTTTTGGAGAAAAATATTATAATTATGTTATAACACTTTTGAAAACTGAAATTGATAAAAATGATATGTTTTTTATTTAGAAAATAAAAAAATTAGATAATATATAGGAATTATTATGAAAATGATTATTTTTTAGTGAATAGTGTAAATTATTAATTTTTGTAAATCTGTAATTCCATTTCTTAAAATAAAGAAATTTAAAATTACAAATCTATTTTGGATATATTTTTAAATTAATATAAGAACCATTTTGAAAATAATAATCTAAATAATTTCTAGTTAATCAAAATTATATTTTATTTTTGTATTAGTTTCCTTTTAATCCAAAAAACATATTTGTCATAGAACTACTTTAAGTGCATATTGTTTTTCAATTTTAATTATTTGAAATAAATAATGAGGAGGAAGTATTAAAATTAAATGTACATATTATATTTTAATATATATGAGTTCAAATTCATAAAAAGATGATTATTAGTCAAATAATTATTGTAATATCATATTTTACTTGAAAATTGAATTTTTCTGAAAATTTGATTTTCATCTCATCTTGTGGGATTAATATTAAATTAAATTATACCATGAATATGAATTGAATTTGATAATATGGATTCCATATTTAGAATCAGAATAATTAATATAAATAAATTGGGACAACTTAGTTCTTGGTCATTATGAATAGTAACTACAATATGTATTTTCCACTTCGGTAAAAGAGATAAAATTGGGTTAAAACCGCGGGGTAAAACATTAAAATAACCCTGCTGCTTATATTTATCCTATTGGATGAGTTTTTTCAATAAAAGGTGTCCTTTTGGAGTTAAAAAAATTATTTATATATTTATTTTGAATGATGGGGACTTATAATGGATTTTTTAAACATAAATAATATTTTATTCAAATTAAAAACTATTTTTGGGTTTTTTATTTAATAACATGGTTGGATGATGAAATTAAATTTTTCCTTTCTCCAAAAGTTGGAAAACATTTATTCTTTTATTAATTGACCGAAAAAAATCTTGGAAACTAATTTATTACTATATTTAAAGGTGAATTTATTTTTATTGTTATATCATTTTTTTCCTAAATACAGTATTTCATGTGTTTTGTTCTCTAATATTAAAATTAATTTCTACCACATAAATAAATTAAATATACTAAATTTTATTCCATAGTTTCCCATACCAATTTGAAACATAGGAATTATAAGACCCAATAAGAAATAACATCAAATGAAACTTATAATATCCTAGGAATAAATAGATCCATGATACAACATGTCAAATGAGAAGTATACACACATCATAAATGAGTATTTGTGTATAAAATAACAAACATCCAAAAGAAGATAATTATGTTAAAAATATAATACCTATTTGTTGAATATGTAATATATCACACTTAAATTAATGTGAGATAAGAAAAACCCTTACTAATATCATATCAATTGAGTGAAAATAAACAAATGATATAATTATGTGTCAAATTTTTAAATCAAAAAAATAAAAATAAAAATATATAATAATACAATTATAGGTCATTTGACATATATTATTGGCATAAAATAACTAATGACACAAAAGTTTAACCCAAGGAACATAAATTGCGTTAATAAATTCCATATAAAGATCATATCATTGTAATTAGAATAAATCAATGAAATAATTATGTGTGAAAATTTTAAATCCACAAAAAAATGAATTATAAAATAATACAATCATATGTCTTTTCACATATATAAATGATATAACATATCCAATTACAAAGAATTTTAACATAATAAATGGCCCTTTATTCAATAAATCCCTTGCCTTAAGTTCGATTTGTCATTCTTATCCTCCATCTTCCTAAATAATAAAATTATATTAATTATTTACAATATTAATAACCATTTAAATTTTATAATTTCTTTTATTTCGATTAAAAATACATTATATAAAATTTCTTAATCATTAATGTTTAAGTTGGATGTTTTGACTATATTTGGGTTATGTTTCAAAACTGAATTTGATAGGTCAAATATGGTAAATAAGTTCATTATTCATGTATATCAAGAATAATAAACATGATAAAGTTATCAAATTTTTACATCAATTATATTTTAAAAAACATACAGAACATATATTTATTAAAAATGAACCAATGTTATGATCATGTAAACGGTAGGTCGTGAATACGCATGAGTAAGGTTCTTATTTTCAATAATCATTATGGAAAGAAGATAAGTAAAGTTTATTTTTCAAGAATGACCATTACATCATAAATACCATATTATTTAATCATATATACTTATATATATTATTTTTGTAATTTGGGGATGAAAAATAAAGAATCAGATCACTTCGAGGAGGCAGTAGTCCACATATCCATGAATGATGTTATCACTTTTTCAGTGCGTGGAAAGGTGTTAAATAAAATGATATATTATATTTCAATAAATATAATTAATCCATGAATATAATATGTATTTCAGGTATGTGTCATATTTTTAATTAAACCAAACATTAATAAATTTCATGTAACGTGTGAACACATCACATCACTTAGAGGAGGCGGTAGTCCACCCATCTATAAACAATGTTATCATATTCCCAAAAATGGAAATCATGAAGGTATGAGTAAGATAATAATTAAAGAAGAATAAATTCATCATAAATATCATATATTTAATATAAAAATAGTATTCTCATCATAATTACCAACCATATGATGTGGTAATGGAAACACAAACAACATCGTTTCATGAAGTGCTAGTTCATCGTACACACAAACTGTGTTTTCATTGCCCATTTGATGGTAGTGTGTGTACGTATAGGTCAAACCCTTGACATCATAAAATATCAGTATATTTATGATATTATTTTTTATATAATAATGTAACATGTATAATTCATGTTTTTTGAGAAAGAAATAATTTAAATGAGATATTTGAAGAATGTATCCACTTTTTTGGGTAACTTCTATTGGTTTACACCAAACATCTTCCTTATATTTATTTATGACCAATTTTTGTCTTATATGATGATAGGATTAATTTTTTAAGATAATTTGTTCCAGTTTTTGATGATTTAAATGGGTTGAGAGGTGTGAAGATGTGGGGAGGGAGTGGCATTCTTATAAATATAAAAAGGTAAAATCTATTAAGAGGTATCCCTTAAAAAATATTCCACAATTAATTAACCCAATTATATAAAAGTGGGTATATATACTAATAATGGACATCCAATTGTTTTTGGACATATTTTTAGTTCATTTGACCACATAAGATTAAATTTTAGCCACTAAGTAAACAAATCGTTTAACTTAATCACTATAATTATTTTTAATTTATTCTACTAATATTTGGTCAAAAAATAATTTTAGCTTACTATAAATAATAAATTATTCTAATTAAAAATATGGAATCCATTTTTTCAATTTAAAAGCACAAAATTAACATAAATTAATTTAAAATTAATTTCGTATATGGGATGAGATAGCAGGTTTTGAAGAGAAAAGATGAAAAGATTGAAATGTTTTTTATTTAATTTCAATGTAAAATTGATTCCAATAAGTTAAATTACTCTAAAATATATATAATTTATCTAATTATAATTTAAAACCAATTAAAATTTAATTTAACACTATAAGTTATTTATTTGAAAAATCAGTTTCCAACTAAAATTTGGTGTGATTCAATATTCATTAAAATATGAAATTTCTTATAAAAAAACTTAATATTTACCCAATATAAATATTGATATTCTTATTTCAATAAATTATAATATCTTCTCAAATAAAATTTAAAAAAATCAAAATTTATTTTTACAGCAAGTCTTCCATTATAAGGCAGAAAAACCGCCTTTTAGAAAAATACACCCTTTTATTACTTAGATTTGATTTATTCTTACCTCAAATTAAAAGTTTTATTAGAAAACACTTTTAAAGAAAAAATTGAGAAAGACATGTTAAATAAGAAATAAAATACTATAGCAGATACTTAAATTATTAAAAGCCTACTTAAAACAACTAGACATGGCCTCCTTAAATAATTTCAAGGACAATTATTATACCATGTTATTTGGTTTTTCTTCGATAGTGTCTTCATGTTTAGAATCCAGATTGTCCCACACTTGCAAGAACGCATACACTGATATCTTCTTATAGTTAAAAACTCTGTTTATAATTAAATATTTTTTGTTGAACAAATATATTTTCAATTTATTTATGTCAACTTGGATTAGTCTTCCTTTCATCCTTTGTGTGTCCTTATTAGAAGAATGAATGATCAATACCTCTTCCAGCATCTCTTCCTCAGAGTTCATAAGAATATACAATTATTTATCAATGGTTTTAGCATCATCAACTTTTTTTAGGTCAATCAAGATTGCCAAAGGATTTTCAACAATACCATCCTCCTAACCTGATATCCGATACTGTACCTCCTTAGAGTAAAGAGCCAACTAAAGGAGTGCCTCTTTCTCCACTCCCATGTTCCCTCCCTCCCTATCATAGTTCGAGTCCAACAGAGAGATCTCCATCACCCTAGTACCTATTTTAGGTGATTTTCAATCCTCAAAAGTAGTCTTCTTTCTCTCCATACAAGAAATAAATTCCACGCTATGATACAGAGAAGATTCCTCAAATTTATCCTCTAAGTAATTTCACCTTGTCTTACCTAATGATATGGTATCTATTTTCTTTGGATTATTTCATTAATCATTCCAAGGTATAGGTTTCTTTCCTCTTGGGAACTAAAAGGTTTCCATTAAAGAGAATCCCTTTTTACCTTTCCTTGATCCAGGTCAAACCAAAGCCTCATGCTCATAGTCTGAACATAATTGTGATACACCATCAAGGTCACTTGCCACATCCTCATTTGAAATCCTTCTAACTTTCTTGCACTTCAATATTATAATATAATTTTTCCATCCCTATGGATCCACATTTTCCTTTCCATCCTCATTCATATTCAGGAAACATTTATGCATCAAAATAGGCTTTGTATCCATGCATGAAGTACGAACTCATCAGCTCCGGGAGACTATCTTATTCACTATAAATGTCTATATCTCTTTGATCACCCTAACATCAGATTGAGTAATTACACCATCGATATCTGAGAGTTGATAATTCACCTATGAATGGATTCTTCCTCAATTCGTAACTTTTTTAGAAAAATTGGGAGAAATCATAGGGCAAGGACTTCCCAATATCATCTCCCCATCCAGGGAGAACCCGGATCAGGTAGAGGTCTTGAAAAAACATTAATTACTCTTATATCCTTATAAAATAAATTAACATCTATCTTAAAAATATGATCATTCAAAACCTCCTCCCCTTTCCTACCCCAACACCTCTGGCTACAAGAACTATCCAAATGTCCTAAGAGATTGCATGATGAACAATAATTGGACCATGATTCGAAAACAACACTCTGCTTATACCAAACCTCTTTTCCAAGTTATATCCAGACCAAATCAAATGGAGTCTTAGAAACATCGATATCCACACATAAATGCAGTGTAATAGTGTGACTCACCACATTGGTTCTCTTATCCATGCATAAAAACTGCCCATCAAGTTCCCTAACATACCTATAATATATGTATTCAAAAAATCCAAGGGGAGTATGGGGAGACTTACCCATATCACCATCTACAGAGAATCACACTTCATATGAAGATTATATGATAGAGGATTATAATTAAATTAGATCCCATGAAGATAAAAGGAGATGAAGACCATACTGAAATCAAATCTACTTTCATGGTGATGTAGATCATAATATGATGTCAGTCAAGGAGGATGATAATCATCGTGTTGCACAAACCCCAATCATTAGCGATTAAGTGATCAAAAACATCCATATAAGGGTGATGATGAGTAAAATGTGCAACCATTGTCAGATTTAACATGGATGAGGCCTTCGTGAACTCCATCATCGAAATAATAAGCTGAGGGTATCCATTGAAGAGATCATCTACTTTTGGGAAGAGATCGATTCTCGGGAAGGGCGGGAGAAGATTTTTGTTGGAGAATGGGATGTAGAGTGTGGGACGAGTGATGGAGGGGGAGGAAGGGATTCCCCCCACCCCCTCAGATGGGGGAGGAACTACGATGGTTGGCATCACCAGCTGGGGCATCACTGAGTGTCGTAGTAGGAATAAGCACGAGAAGATGTTATGAGAATTCTTTGTTCTTACATTATGCCTATAAAACTTATCTAGTTAATTTTAAAACATTTAAATAAAAATATGACATCAAAATTTCATTAATTCTATTAAATAATTGTTAATTATTTAATTTATTAAGATAAAATACCTATATGAGCATAAAAATAGTTTTTCCTAAATTTAATTGGTTTTTATTTTTATTTCTAATTAATCAGTCACCAAAGGATTTGTTATATAAATATTTTTCAATCATATCTTTATAATCTATTTAATAATATTCATTCCTTCCATTACAATGTCTATATTATTACTATTATGTTAAATAAATGATATTAATAATATATTCTTTCCTGGTAAGACTAGGCCTTGTGTGTAACACACGTTATCAAAGAAACTCAACGTTATGTTCAAAACAAAGATAAACATTGTGTTGTGTATAAAGAAATACACGTTATCAAAGAAACTCTTTGAATGAATTATTTTGATGAAACTAAAACATATCATATTCAATCAGGTTTTTTAATATTCATCAAATGTTTTTTTACGAATGAGATACAAATAATTCCAGTTTGTTGCTAAAAACAAATTTTAAAAAAAATTGTTTTCATTACGTTTTATGAAATTATTTTCAAATATGTTTCTTCCAATTATATATAATTAATCTTAAAAAATTGATACCATAATTATTATCATGAGATCTAAATTTGAAAAATAGGTCCCATTAATTTTTGTCATTATGAATAGTGACCTTTGTAAATATGTGTTTCCTTAGTAAGGAAAAAACATGTAAAAAATATTAATGCTTTGGTCAAGGCTTTAAAATTATATTAGCATTTAATTTTATCCTATTGGAAGAGTTTAGTTAAAAATTATCATACCATATTGAACAATATGGCCACATTGTGTCTTTTCTTTATTATGAACATTATAGTATTTTAAGGAATAAATACAAAATGCCACACTTTTGAATATAATATCTCTTTATTTTTTAAATGAAACTACTACAAAAAAATTACTCTAATAGCACTGGTAATTATCACCACTATAACAAAACAATGATAAATTGCATATTTATCAGCACTGATAAATTTAACCTTTTAGCAGTGCTTATTTTTAGCGCTTATGAAATAAAACCATTATCATATATTTATTTTTAGTGTTGATAAAGGTATTATTTATTAGCACATTATTTTTTCATTGATAAAGGGTATCCTTTATCAGTACTTTATTTTTAGCACTGATACAGGGTATCCTTTATCAGTGCTTTAATTTAAGCGCTGAAATAGGGTATCCTTTCTCTACACTTTATTCTTCATACTCATTAATATTTATATAAATAAAGTTAAAAAATAAAATAATTAAAAAATAAAAAATATATTTATTAAAAAAATGTTACAATTTTTTTTAATTAAAAAAAATTATAAAATTGAATAGATTGAGTATACATTATTATTTATTATACATTTTATTAATTAGATAATTTTGATAATTATTGTTATTATTGATTTTTTTTGTTTATTAATGTATATAAATATGATTTATATATTACAAAATATTTATATGCTTTACATTAAATAGTTATATGTCTATTGAATAATGGTTTATAATTAAAAAATAATATGACTTAAAAATATTGACCATAATTGCATAGTACTTGACATATAATTGAATGTTGTTTGATTTTTCAATTTAATATATATCAAATCTGTGTTATATTGATTTTACATATACATAATTAATTCATTTTTATATACAATGCATAGACACCAAACTATTCCATTTTTTCAATATTGTTAAAGTGTAATTATTCTTAATTTATTTAATTTCACTCATTTTTAACATAGATACATGCACTTAAAAATATATATTCATTAGTAATGATAAAAATATATTTATAAATAAACATATTTATTAATGTAAATTCAATATATTTATAAAATTATATATTTATAATATAAATAAATGAATATTTTTAAAAAATTATTTATAAAATTATAAATAATTATTTATATATATTTAAATAAATATTAAATTTATAATAATTTTATTTAAATAATAAAGATATTTACTATATTTATATTTATATATATTTTTTAAATATATATGTATAATTATATAAATATATATAATGATATAAATAATATTTTTTAGAAATATTTCTACAATTAGAAGTAAATATTTATAAAACTATAATAAATATATTAAAAAATGAATATATTAACCATATTTTATATTTATATGTATTTATTAAGTATTTATAAAATTTTACAATTTATATTTGTATTTATATTTATAAATCATTTAATAGAGCTTCATTTATAGGTGCTGATAAATAATCTTTCTCAACACAAAAAAAGCACCAATAAAGACAAGGATTTATTAGCGCTAAATAAAGTACTAATAAAGGGAAGATTTATCAGTGCACTAATTTTTGCACAGATAAATATTGGTTTTATCAGCACTTATTTATAAGCACTGATAAAAGTGACCTTCTCTACTTTAAAAAAACCCTAAACATTTACGAACTCGTCACGATGTCGGGATATTTCTACAGAATCCACCCACTTCCGGCGCTCCTCCTTAGTGAATGGAATCATAAATCACACTACTCAACTGTTGTTTTCACTCCAATTTCATGAACATCTCATTATAAATTCATTTTTTGATTACGGTTGTGATGTGGGTAGGGTTTTTCATCACTTTCCGATAATTTCTTTGCTCGAGGTAGGTGGATCCATACCTTAACAATTTTATATTATTTAATTTTCTTGTATGGTTAATTTTCACGTGCTTTATAGTTTATTTTAGTGGTGTGAACATGTTTTTGAAATACATTTACATGAATTTTGGTTGAAAATAAATTATCTAAAGAGAAATTTTTATGTTTCTATATAGGCCTTGTTGTGAAAAATCAGTGGAATTGTTCAATTAATTGTTTGACTAGTGAAAATTGTGTTTTTGTGGGTTCTTAGGATGTGTTTGTGTTGAAAATGGATTTTTGGTGGGAAATGGATCATTTTGAGAATGTTAGTCTTATTGTGTTCTTTTTATTATGAGTTGTGAGGTGTTTAAATAATGAAGAATTTTTTTAGAAATGAAATTTTGTATAAGGAAATAGATTATTAAATTGTGTGACTGATGTGAATTGGATTTTCAAAGGGTTTGGGGAGATTTGTGTTGGGTTTGGGTTCTGTAACAGAAAATTGATATGTTTTGGGTGTGTTTGTTTTAGTGTAGTGTTCCATGGAAGGGTTTTATGGGTTTTTTGAAAGGTGAAAATCATTCTTTTAAAGGTGCGTAAATACGGATAGGTTTAGAAGTAGTTTCTTAAAGGAAATTGACAAACTTTTCCATGTTTAACATGTTGGAACTTTTTTTAAATGTGAATTATAAATTTTTTTAATGGATGGAAGGCATGTTTTGAAAAAAAATTGGTTGTGTACGAATTTGTTGAAAAAATGACTTGCTATGGAATTGGTTGAGAATTTGTTTCAATATTGGTTTTGTTAAATGGAAGTGATCTATAAATTAGTTAATAGATTTATTAAATTATATAATTGTTGAAAATTATGTTTGATGAGTTTATACAGTGAATTTGATTTTTAAAGAAACTTTTTCATGTAAACTTGTGTGTGTTTTCTATGTAAATCATTGTGGTGCCTCTGAGTTTTATTTTAGAAAACTTTTTAAATGAATTATTAACATACATAATAGGTGTGATGCATTATTGTGAAATGATTTGGTGTGTGTATGTTTTTAAATGGAATTTGGGTGTGCAAGTAGTGGCACACTATGTGTACATTTTTTGGCATGAATTCTGTTTGTAAATGTGTGGTGTTAGTGACATATGAATGTGAAACTTGATTGATTCCAAATAAAAGGGAATCTAGGGTAACTGCGTAACTTGATTGCGTTGGGTTAGATAATCTTTATTTTTTCACAGTAAAATCATTTTCCACGGAATTATTGTTTTGTTTCATATTTAGGATTAATTCATTTCTTTTTAGTATTACTCATTTAATAATAGTTTTCTTATAAAAGTGGATTCTTTTGTTTGATTTTCGGTGCTCTATACAACTTTCATGCTTCTTCTCCCATAAAATATTTTTACCTATCTAGTGGTGCATTTATTACTTTCTTTCAAGTTATGTCAACTTCCTTTGCAGGAAGAGAAACATGGCTACCAATGCACAATCACAAGAGTAATTTTGAGGTTTTCAAAGTAAAATCATTGTCCATAGATCTATGGTATTGTTTTATATTTATTTTTATTTCATTTCTTTTTAGTATTACTCACAAAATAATTATTTTACAATACAAGTTGATTCTTTTGTTCGATTTGGGGTGCTTTGTTTGATTTGTACTTATGTAATTTAATAAAATATTTTTTTTAATGTCTATAATATATTTTTTTCATTATTTGTGTTGTATATTTCATTTCATTTAAATTATATATGGGGAATTATTTTTGTTTACATGTCTGGTTTGTTTCCGATTCTTTTGTTGTTGTTGTGTGATGTAACTGCACACAGTAGTGGTGTTGTAGTTTGATGTTACAACATGCTTAAATATGACCTTTTATCAGTGCTGATAAAGAAACATTTTAGCAGTGCTTTAAGAATCACTAATAAATGTGTATTTTATCAACACGTTCAGAAACATTAATAATGTTTATATTTATCAGCGCTTTTATTATCACTGATAAATATTCCCTTTATCAGTTCCTTTTTATCACTGATAAAATTCATGGGCTTTTAACATTAATCACATTATCTTTACTTTTCTATTACTGATAAAGGATATTTTTATCACTGTTAAATGCCTATTTTTTAGTGTGATGATAAAAAGAGGTTATGTTTGGTTATGAATGTTTATTTTAAAGATAAATTAATTTTTTAAACCCTTTAATTTAATTTTAATTTTTAGTTATAGAATAATTACCTTAAACTCTTATGTGACACTCACATGGTATGTAATCAATTAATAAAAAAATAAAATAAATTATTTTTAAAATATTAAAAGTAATAAATTTTTTTGGAATAATAGTGTTATAAAAATTTCATAGATAGATATAAAATATTAGGGAAGTTTTAAAGCTTTATATTTTAATTAATTTCCTTTTTTATTTTAAAATTCAAAGTAAACAAATAGTTCAAAAAATGAAATTAATGATATTTTATAATAAAAAATATTTCCAGATTTAAAATTCATAAAAATTACATATTAGTCCATGTAGATGGGATATGGTATAAAACGTCAAAAGGGTTACTAAGGGGTTATAAGAAAGAGATTATGGTGAAAAAATATCCTAAGTTGAAAAAATTTTATTTTATGAGAATTTTTATACTAATCTTCATTGAATATTCTAAATATATCAATTTTAATCTACTTGAACATGAAAAGTAATTTTTATTAATTTAATACTTTAATAAATTCCAAGAGTTACCCTCCTCTCACTTATAGACTGGAACCTACTATCCTCTATTAATCACACATTTTGAGATATTTTACTCAGAAAATACCTATCATAATACATTCATAAATTCCTTCACCACATCATAGATCATATTTTCTTTCCAAAATCCCAAAAATTCATTGATTAAGGTGTAATTCAAAAGTGATTTCTAAACAATGATGTATAATTATTAACTGAGTGTTTCCTATTTTTTCTTCTTGTAACTCCAATAAATCCATGGTATCAATTATAAAATAAATAATTTAGTATCTTAAATATATTTAATTTTTATTATGATGATGTAAAAATCATTATCCACCTTCTTTCGATCTAAAAAAGGAAAAATATCGCTCGTCTATATGAAGAGCTCACCATTTTCAAGTAGCGGTGTAATTTATTTTTCATCACCATATTAAATGGAAAGTTATAATATTTTGTTTTGTAAATATATATTTTATTTCAGATTTTACTATGTCCTATAATGGTGAATTATTTTTTACGTTTATTTCATTCCATCCATTAGAAAATGGAAACCATGTTCATGTGTACGTACTGTCTACCATCTCCAGGAATGGTGTCATTCATTTTTCATTCTATAAATTTTATTAATATATATATATATATATATATATTTATATAACATATGAAATTATCAAGGTCAAAGAACTACGATTGAAAGTCTAAGGACTAAACCTAGATAACTGAAACTTCCATGAAAAATGAAACAGTTAACATCGATAAATGACAATATTAATAAATAATTATTAATAAATGGGTTTTGAAATTTTATAATTGAAACATATATAACATTATAAGTATATAAATAATTATGGGATATAATTACAATAATTTTAAATATATTTTATTTGATGACATAGCACTGTCGAAGAAATCCAAACATGACGTAAGCGATTTTTGTCACACTTTCATTTTATGTAAGACGCAAGCCATATTCCTCACCTGTTTCTTACATTTGGTTTATATAATCACCATAAATGTATTTTATGGTAATTATAATAAAAATTATGGGGGTTTACATATCTATTTAATATAATCTCTTTCATGATGTTTTGATATAGGGACTAGCAATGCAGTAATGGATTTATCTTGTAATCTCATTATATATTAGGATTTTTTATAATTACAATCTTACTGATGAAATTTTATGATTGATGTATAAATTATCTTATGAATTTTCTTATAATATGGTTATTTTTGTATATTACATTATTTTATTTCTATTTTCTCTATTTAATAACACAATATATTGAAATAATTTTATTATGAAAACCGACTTTATTTCACTCTTCAGCCAAAAATCATTTTTCTTCCATATCCACATTTTATAAAAAAAATTCAACAATATTTTATATTATAAAAGTATTATATTATTCCATTTTTTCCAATTATTTATATTTTACATAAATGGTTTAAATTAAAGCATCTTTTTATATTCATAATGATGCACATTTAAATTTTTACCAATAATGTGAAAGAAATATTTCTTTTAACATACAAGGAATGAACCGAATTTTCCTTAAGAAATATACCAGGGATCGTTTAAATAAATTTTCATCCCACATGAAATCCTTTGATATTACATATGATTTACTTGTAATGTGATCCAACTATATCATTTAATTTAATTCAGTGGATGGATTATTATTATGGTTATTTAAGGATAATTCTATAAAAAAAATTTCTTTCCAAGATATTAATTATGTTATGTGGAAACCATTATGAAACTTGTTTCTTTTCCATAGTCTATTCTATGATGAAATGATAAAATATTTAAGAAACCTATCTCCTTTACATGGTTAATAATATGATGAATGTTTTGTGATCATGGGAAACAAATATGTCTTATTTTCATTATGTGAAGGGTGTCATAGAATTATATATACCTATAATGTAATGGAAAAAGACATATATCTCACAAGATAATAAGAATATGAATGGGGGTTGAACCTATTTTAGTAAGGTACAATGTCCTCTATGATATTCTTAGGAGTTAGCCTTGACTATAAATATGATAGAATGGGTATTGGATAGAATCCATTATGATAGTCTTTGTAATGTGACTTGACATCATAAATGAATTTCTATAATTATTTGTACGACAAAAACTTATTTCATATGCCAATTTTATTCTCTCAGGGCTCATTTTCTTTGAATACTTTATGACTAATGACCTATAAACTACAAAGATTTGTTCCAAGACTCTAGATTATGATCTTTGGTATGAAAGTTTCAATTTTTAAATGGTAATATCTGGTTCACATACCCTTATCCTCATCTTTTGTTTAATCAATCCCTGTTATCTCCCTTGTTTACCCTAACTGAGCATCGGAGGCCATTCTTTCTTATAATTACTTTCCTCGTGTTATGAAGAAATTTTTTATGTAATATTTGTTTAATAAAGGTTCCGGTTTTGATGAAATTAGTTGGGGTGATATGGTTCTCTTATGAACTAGTTATTTATGTATCTATGTTTATAAAGACATTAAACCTATATGATTAGGTAAAAGGTCATAATGACTTTCTCATAATATTAATTTATAAGATGTAATACTTAAGGATGAAAATAATATGTCATTTTATCTTAATTCTTGAGGAATTGAGAGTTTTGAGATAACCTAAGGCTTTCTCAATTCTATATAAACACTTTTTTCTTTAAAAGGACCTTAATTGACACAAAAGGAGGGAGGAAAAAGATTTAGAAAGTCATGGATGGGGTCCAATTCAAGGATGGATTATAAAACCACCGCTTTTACATAAGTCTGGGTGGAGTTGGAATGTGGATGAACCACTCCTAAATAATGAGGGGAACCTCATTAGATATCTTCCCAACAAATTAGCATCCTTAACTGATTTAAATAATATCTAGTAAGAATGCTCTAAGCAATATAAAATAAATCACAAATGTTGAAATTGTAAATAAAATTGAAAAAATCCCATATAAACCAATTTTTTTAAAAATACAACCTTTAAATATTTTTATAAACATTTACAATTTTAATAAAAAAACCCTAAGTCAAAAAAACTAATCAATTTATTTTAAACATAACTCTTCTTTTTTAAAACACATGTTACTTTATAATAATATCAATTTGAATTAAAAATCAAACTTCCCTTTTTAAAATATATTCAAAATATTACTTTATAAGGATAATCCCATTGAGAATCACCCCACCATAATTTAAAAACATTTAATTAAAGATCATGAATTTAAAGGAAAACCATGGAATTCCTTTTTTCTCAAACTAAACTAGTTTTTTTCAAACATAAAACAGATTTTTGAAAATTTAAACCCAAATAATAAATCATACACACTAATAAGAACTGGATTCAATTACAATGATGTGGGGGAATATTATATGGATTCACCTAAAATGAGTGATAAACACCATTAAAACTCATTTTTGATCTAAAAGTGGTCAAAAAATATAAACAAGTGTAGATACATACATGGTTTAGAAACATTTTTTCTCCAACAATGTGACAACAATCTGTTATCCTCCATAAAAATACTAGAACCGTGTGCCTTAGAGTTACAAAACGTTTTCTAGATCATGTGAGCCACCCAAGAAAGATTATTTCTCCTTTAATGTACACCCCAAATGTCATAATAATATCAAAACATCTTATAAATTTTCAAAGACACATAAAATTAATCAAAACTCAACCCAACAAAAAATAAAAATCACAATTACCCATTGAAACTCTAGCTTCATAATGAAAGGTAGTGATCAAGAACATATATGTGATCTACCTATTGAGTACCTATATAATCCTATCCTCTATTATACCTTAAAAAATTAAAATATAAGATATTTTAAAGAACCAAGTCTCCCTACTAATAAATTTGTACCTGATATAATTTTTTCATGATTGGTCTTGAGTTGACTTAATCGGTCACTTGACCAAGTTTTTGGAGTATCCTAAAGGGTGACCCAAACCCAATGGGCTGTAAAATACTAAATTAGCATCAAGTAAACATAGTTTTAAATGAATTCTTCCAATAATACGAAAACTAATTATTGTACATCAACATTTAAATAATACATGAATCATTTGTATCAGATATTTATACTCCAAACCAAAATAAAAGTCAAAATTACACAAATCCGAGTATTGGCTAGTGGAAAAAAATAGACATCACATGAAAAAACATCAATAATAAATTAAACTTGACCATAAAAAATTTGTTTTATAGAAAAAATATAGTTTTGGTATGGTAAATCCAATACCTACACATCCCAGAATAAAATACCTAAAAATGCTACTAATCTTTACCAAGTGAGCTATAGTCCCTCATCACGTCCCAAACTACCAATATCATACCAAATCAATTATTAGCCATTAAAATAGATCACAACTTATGAAACTAGAAAATAAATAATATGGGATGAATATACCCTTTGAAATATGTATGGTTTGAAAACAATTATCCATGAAACATTTTACCAAAGAGTTTTTGAAAATCATTTAAAAATAGAATTTATTTTTATTATTTTGAAATATAATTGTTCAAATGCATTAATATTCAATCATTTATAAGGAAACAAACATCATATATTTATATTTTTTATATAATTATATCAAATTTTTATTTTAAATGAAAATAATCACGTGATAATTTTTTTTAAATCACATACTTCATTCATGGTTTTAAATTTTTCATTTAAAACATCCTTTTTAAACCATTTTTTAAAAACCTTTTGAAAACTCACACACTACATGAATAAAATCTTGTTATAATGAATCATGCCCTCAAATGAAAAAATAGTAATAAATAAAATAAATAAACCAATGGTTAAACACATTTCAAACAATTAGTTTATATAATGATAATTTAATTGAATGACCTACATCAAACCACCAAAAAAATAAGTTTAATGGTATCTACTCTAGGTATTACCATTATAAAGTCCATAACTTTACAAAAAATAGACCAACTTGTTGACCTATGTGGCATCTATATAATGAAAACAACTTAATTATCTTCCACCATCCTCATCCATGGAATTCCTCTATCTAGCCTTATCACACACAATATTGGAAACAATTAGTGTGTGACTATCTGTTAAGAAATATTTAGTCTTCTCAATTAGATATTTGGGCTCTCATGACCAATAAAAATTGGGGGTAAGATAATAACTAATAAGTATAACTATCATAAGTCATAGCCATTAAATAACCCTCACCTCTAACCACTTCAAAATAAACAACCCCTTTTATCCATAACCTAGTCTACGCATATAGCAAAAAACACCCACCATAGGAAATAAGGAAATGGGAAATAAATTGGATTTCATAAACCCACACATCTAAAATCATTCAAAATTTAAAAATGATAATTTTCTAAAATTTGACACTGAATGACAAGTATTCGTAAAAATATTTATAATCCCTTTATAAAATAAACATTTAAATTGTTTACTTAAAATCACACTTAACCCCATTTAAAAAACAATTATCACTTTTATTTGTGTCTTCAAAATGAAAAATATAATTTTTTATACGATTCATGACCCAAATGAGTTAAAATCCATTCTGAAATCCAATTAAATAATTAAGTATAAATAATATATTTTTATGACACATGGTATTCAAATATCCTCTAAAAACTAGAAAACCTATTAAATACCGTTTATTACAAGTGAGTAATCGGATTAAAACCCTTTTGAAAATAATAAAACTATAAAATGTAGAATTTATTTAACAATTAAAAAATTTAAATTCCCAATAACTTAGTAAAATAAAATTTAAATAAATTTTACAAAAATAACAACATTATTTTAATAGTAACTGAGTTGGATGTCATTGTATTTGATGGGAAATATATAACAAACAAATAGAATACACCCCCCCCCCCATTCCTAACACTAAAAACACTATGTTATACCCACCTCTCCACCCTAATCCATCGATGAAATAGATAATATTTTCAAGGAGGAAGTGAAAATGAGCGACAATTGGTATTGGATAAAAAAAAGAATATGATTTGGAAGGGATGGGTTCATAAAAATAGATTTTTTTAAAATTAATGCATGGATAATCTAAAAATGAAGTTTAGAGTGTAGGAGAATACCTTCGGTCTTGTATGTCTCTTGTTCTAAATAAATTAGGGAGTACGGTGAGGATAAATCCTTAAAAGCGATATTGAAAAATTATAAATCCTATTTTTTAAAATGGGGAAGATCGAGGCTATTATATAGTCTTGATACCATGGAGAAACATTTTTAGAGGGGCAATATTGATGTCTGGTATATAGAACATGGTTCCATATGTGGTAAAATTATAGTTGATCCTTAGAGCCTCACTTTATCCTTCTGCGGTGTATCCCCAAGGCCACAGTGTAGGGGTACCTCCACAACATAGCCTAAGGCCTATAACATAGAGTATTTCTGAAAAAGGTTATCCCTTACACACACCGTACACATTTATGTAACACCCTTAACATACTTACATGAAACCTTGCATGGCATTAACTTATCCTTATCAAGTGCCCCTATACTTTTAAAACATCCACTATGCTTCAACATATAGTTTATGACATGGCCTTCCTCCCATTCCCTTATGTAGACTCCAGAGGACCATTACGTAACACCAATCAAAGTGAATTCCATATATCTATGGTTTTGAGTAAACCCACCCCCCACCCCCCATGCACGTTGATAAATTTGTGAACATTTGTGAACATGCATATAATTTTATACATTAAACACATACCATAGATATGGTATGGTTCTCCCCCCCCCCCACACACACTATGTTGGAGATCCCTAGTCCAAAGTGTGGTATACAACCTTTAGTAGTAGCTACAACCTATATCCACTAGAACCAAGAACCACTATGAATAATAAAACAGCTTTACAATTAAAAAAAATCTCCACATATTATCATGGGTGTGTAATAATTCTCTTCATCATTTGTCTTTTTCACCTAGAAACTCACTAATACAAGTGTACTGATTGAAAAATATTGATATCAAATAACCTCAAGTAAAGAGGTTGGTTGGTTGGAAAAAAATTGGTTCTCAAGGAATAGAACCACTGAACATTAATGCTCACATCATCTATTGATGTAGCTGCATAAAATTTATTAAATGTATCCAAGAGAATCCTTTATAGGAACGTAATTAAAAACCAAAAATAAACAAGAACCAAGTATAGGGCCCTCATGATTTATAAATAAAATAAAAAATGGTTACACACAAGGATTCAAACCATAATAAAAATATCACAAAAAACCAGGAGACAAAAACCTTCATCTAACCACGACCAACCATATAAAAGACTGAATTTAACACTAAAAATAAATTCACCAATAAATTTGGGGGCTCAATCCTCTTTTTACCCTGAAATCAAATACTTATTTAAATCTAGGTAGATGGAGACCCATTACATAACCTATTGTCTCATGGCCAAGTGTCCCATGAACATTGGTTGAAGTCCCATTACAGCGCCATACCTGCATCACCCAACCTATGTCACCAAGCTTGTGTAATTATGACATCACTATCAACCAATATCACTGCCAACATAATTCATTCATGTGTTACTACATATGATGTAAATCTCCCTAGGGGATTTCCAATATTTGAACCTTGATCTTTTATATACATGATTACGAGGTTTACCACCCAAGAACCACCCCAACTGAAACACCAATAAATAACCCTAAGAACCATACAATAATATCCATCAACACATCCCTAAAGTAATAACATAGTCTCAGACCTAGGATAATAATACAAAATTATCCTAGAACCTAAACCATAGAGAAATATCACACAATAACCGCCCCCCAATAAAATAAAAAATAGCACTATATAGTACCCCCATGGACAAAGTATTCATACATCATATCGCCTATGGTGTGCCCAAGGGTTTTTCCCATGCATAACTAATATAAACCTAACCTCAAAGAAGGGAAACCAAAATAGAACACAAAATCATGAATAGAAAACCCCAGAACAACATGGATTTCATGAAAATAAAACTCACCGCAAACCCTATAATTCAAAATCATAAACCACTAAGAAATCAAAAAAACCATGGAAAGAGGGAAATATCATAGTAAAATAATCATTATCCAAAGGGTAACATCCCTAAATCCTTTATTACATATCATTGAAGACCAAAAATCTCAAAAAAACTCAACACCTACAATGTATAACCCCAAATAAATTATCACAAAAAATAAACACACCACTATGATCTCTTATTTTGATACATCAACATAAAAAACCTCTCAATATGGAAAAATCAGTCACACTAATGACACACCCTCAAATCCTTCAAACAAGAAAAAATTAAATAACTTAGCGCTCTAAAATGGAATCACAACAAATATATCATCTGTCACAAATAATATTATCCATACATAACCATCCCTTCCAATTTTGGTTTAACTATCCCTATCTTTACATTGGACAATAAATCTTCAACCATAAATCCTCAGGATTTTTAGAGAACTTTAGGCTTTCTAAACACCAAATAACCCATCCATTTCCTTAAAAGGACCTTAGATTCCACAAATATAAGTTGGTAAATTATATATATATAATTTTATGGGATCTAAGTATATTTAGGATTCTGGATCCCGAAATATGTCGTGTGTCTTGTTAGATTTAGGAAGTGGGAGAAACACTCCTAAACAATGAGGGGAAACCCCCTATAGAACATCCAAAGTAAAAAATATCTTACTATTTTTAGAACCCTATATAGGAGTCATACTCTAAATAATATAATATAAAATTTGTGTCATAATACATTCCACAAGTGATTCACACAATTATAAATAACTCAGTTTTTTCATAAAAACACCATTTAAAACATTTCACCAAAATTACACATTTAAATCACTACCGCTTAGTGAAAACCCCAATAACTTTACTTTAAAACACTACTTTTAATATTTAAAACTTGAACCCTTTTATTAAAATATCACTACATATCCATTATAAGAATAAATTTATAATTTTACAATAAAATATAAATTCCCATTGAAAAAAACAACACCAACATTTGAAAACAATTCATTAAAACCTAAAAGATTTATGAAAATCTTGGAAATTACATTTTAATCTCAAAATATTTTTTTAACATAAACCAAACATTTAAATATTAAACCCCAAAAATAATATACACTAATTAAAAATAAATCCAATTACATAAACACACAATAAAATTCCCATATATTCAACTAAAAATATTGATGGACAACATCATAAAAATTTGGTTGAAAATAAGTATAAATGATTTTATATTTGTTTATAGTTTGAGCACATGGTATAACCAACCATGTTTCAACCCTATATCAGCCTCAAGGAAAATCCGAGAACTATATTATCCAGGTATCTATATAGTTTTTAAGACCATTTAATCCACCAAATAAAATTTATTTTCATATTTATTTCCACCCCAAATACCATAATAAAATCAAAACATCCATAAAACTATACAGAAAAACCCCAATAAAAATAAAAACCCAAAATATACAAGGAAACATAAGTTTAATTTTGATATATGGTAATCAATAACCTGTCCATGATTTACCAATTTAATCCCAACACAATCATAATATTCATTCTACCTTAACATCACCAAATAACTTAAGTAATTTTATTAGAAAAAAGGATCCTTTTGAAGAATATTGTCTTTGAAAACATTTTTTATGAATGGTCCTAGGTCTACCCAACCCAATTACCCAAAAAACTTTCATCATGGATATAAAGGAATTCCTTAACCCCATAAGCTAGAAATTAGTTCACAGGAATAAGGGAACACACTTGGGGATGACTTCAGCCTAAAATAAGAAAACCAACTAAATTAATTCAACTTAAAAATATATAATGAACTATTTTTATATAAGATATCCCTAGTAAAAATCAAAATAATTTACTAAATTCATCTAATAAAGTTAATTAGAAGTGAAAATAAAACAATATCACAAAAATATCCATCAATAATAAATTGAGCAAAAACTAGAAAACTCAATTATATAAATTAAAAATAGATAAAAGAGAGGACCAGGTTGATGAATCTAATACATACACAACCCAAAATAAAATCCTAAAAACAAAATTTTATCAAGAACCCTCAAGTAACACAAAGTCACAAACCAAATTCCAAAATTCCACTACTAGAACAACTCAATAATCAACCATGAAAAGAGTACAAGACCTAGAAAACAAAAAATGAAACCATAAGGGATACTTATATCCTTCAGTATATACATGGTGTAAGAAAAATTTCCCCACAAGGATTTCCAAAAATAGTTTATAAAATTTCATTAAGAAGGAATTTTTTTTTTGCTATTTTGAAATAAAATAAAAAAATATTTTTTCTATATGTTCATGAAAAAGTAACGAAAATAACATCACATCTATGGCCTATTTATAAAACTATATTACACTTTTATTTAAAATGAAAACAATAAATTGAGTTAATTTGTTTAAAATTCACATGAATTCTACACAGTAATCAATTTTTAATTTAAAACAACATTTTAATCTATTTACCGATATAAATTAGAAAAACCACACACAATATATGAATAAAAGGCAATTATAAGGCTCTATTTCATCAAATGAAATGAGAACAAGAAATAAAAAATTATCCAAGGGATTCACTAATTTAAAAAAAATTGGGTATATATAAATAAGTCAAGGGAAATACCTATATAAATCCAAAAATAAATGAATATGTATCGTAGCCTATTGCTTAAGTCCAAAAGTGTGATTGTCCTAGACTTTAACCAACATAAAAAACCATTTCATCCTTTGTTTCTTTCAAACAAAGGAAACCACACAACTTGAATACATTATCCTCATATATTACATTCCCTCATATAATTCTTTCTCAAACTATATGGGACACTAGTAATGGGAAACTTTCAAGTGTGTCAAAATCTTCTCTCCCCACATAGGTACTAGGGTTCCAATGAAGAAAAAAAAGTGATCATGAGAAAAAAAGTATTGAGTATATCCATCATAAATCAAAAAAAATCACTCACTACTCTAATTTTCTCATTAAAAATATATCCTATTATCTATAATCTACTCCCCATAAACATCAAGCACCTCCTAACATGGTAAATATGAAAATAGGGAAACAAATAGGGTTTAAAACACACACAAATGAGTATTAATTAAATAAAACTCATATTGGAATTTCTTATTGAAACCATTCAAAATACCTTTATAAAAAACACTTATAAATTATTAATTTAAAACCGCACATAAAAAATTAAATAACTAATTACCCCTATAATAAAAATCTTAAAAATATTAAACATCATTTTTTATCTATTTTATATCCCAAATGTTTTCAATGACTATCACAAAAAATAATTCTTTTTAAAAATTGTTTTATTAAATAAAATAGAAACATTTCTTTCAAACATCCCTTAAAAACTATAAATAATATTAAATAATATTTTTTACTAAGTAAAGAATTAGTTTAAAACCATTTTTAACTCAAAAAAAGTATATCGTATTAGAAAAATTTTAAAATTAAATTATTTAAAATGATCAATAATATAATAAAATACCTTTTAAATATATTTAATAATAATGCCTACCTAGGTTCAAGGGAACATGAGTTGGAAGTTATCACCTTCAATGGAAAATCCTCTAACAAGAAAAGATATAACCCCAACAATACCTAACTTCCAGAACCCCTACATTAGACCCACACATCAATGTAAATACAACCATAGAATCTCTTAGGGATTTGGGGAGGTAATAAAATTGAGAGATAATAGAATAAAAAGGAAATAAAAAATATAAATTGGGGTAATATAGGTGTTTACCTTGAGAGATTACCTTATAATATAAGTATGGAGTAGCCAAAAATGTCGAGGGGAGGAGGAGAGAACCCCATAGGTCAATAAATTATTATTTTCAGAAAAAATAAAAAATTATTAGATATATCTATAAAATCTGTAAGGTAAGAAGTATAATCATGATTCCTTACAAAAACAAATTAAGAAAATATTTTTAAGAAAACATAAATTTATTTCCCTCTACAATCAGAAATAATTTTTCATTGAAATCCATGTTTTCTAAAAATGTTTCTCAAAATGTTTTCACCCATATAAGTTTTTTTATTAAATACATTTTTACATATTTTTAATATTTAAAAAATTATTGGACTTCTTTTAATTTTTAAAACATGTATCATTTGGATTTTATCAAAAATATAAACGAAATATTTTTTTAACATGTATGACATGAACATAATTTTATACCATAATGACTACACAATGTTTTAATTATTTTTTATGAAAATTTAAACGGCTATTTTCAAAGATAAGTATTTTCATAATGTTTTCTCCAAAAAAATTAAAAGTTGATTTTCAAATTGAAAATTATATTTTCCTCAATAATGTTTTTTGACATTATTATGGTATTTATATTTATTAAATACATCAACCATTTATTGTCCTTATGATACACTAGGTATATGTTGTACTCATATCATCATTTTTCACTATTTGTATGGTTTATTATCAATTAGACTAAGGATATAAAATTTTATTACCCTTCATCATATTATTATGGATATTTTATAATTATTTTTATTTGACTAGTGTAAGAATTGACATTTTGTATGTTAGTCTACAAATATAAATGTTTTTATTGATTATGTTTCACCACTTTCATAAAAGGTTTGTGTTATAATTAGTATGTCATGGGTGGGGCTAGGTTATGTATATCCCCTCAATGCATTGAGAAGTTTCATGAGACCAACTAGATAGAAAAATTAGATGAGTTTCTACCTATAGATTTAATCTTTCTTGTGAAATTATTCGAAAATATGTTTCATATATCCAAAATTATGAATTCCCTCATTATGATATTGGTTAGTTAGGTTAATTTTATTGTTTAATTATTTATAATATATATGGATAACTTTCATACATGTGTGATTATTTATATGTATTTATTTGACCACCATTTATTTCTTCCATATTATGCTCAGTTTATTGATTAAATATAATGTGTTTCAATTATTTACCATTTTATATTGATTATTATTATTGATTCTTGATATATTATTTTGTACGTTTACACTTATTGGGCATATGATCTCTCCCCTTTATTATGTTTTACTTTCTAGAGGATATCAAGAAGTGTTTTTTGATTAATTTACAGTGATACGCTCTAAGGAATAATATTTTTCTCAAAGAAAACACTTTGTGTATTCGATGGTTTCAAATTTATGTGAACTTAAAGTGTCTCTTTATTTTACACAAGATATTGAACTATATTGTCTCTAGGGATGCAATTCCTTTTATCTAGTTCTAATTTAATAAAGTAACCACTAACTCTTAGCTACTAGGGTCAGCTTCTTTACTTCATAAACCTTAACTTATCCAAACGAGTAAACATTATTAAATATCAAAGAACTATTAAAATAAAAATTAAGTATACCTAGGTGAAGTAAAAATGAGAATTAAAGAGAATTATATTTTCACTTTTATAAAATACCTTTTTTAGGATGTGTTTATTAGGTATTATCATATATTTTCATTATAGAGCTTTTAAATCCTATACGAATCAATTATAAGTTACTCTAATTCATTTTACTAAAAAAAATTAGCTTCAATGGATTTTTCAAAATCATAATTACATGTCTTAATGGGACAAAATGATTTATGTTGAAGTAAAACTAGTGTATATCATGATTTACGAAAACAATACTGAATGTATATATCGAAAATATGGTCATATTAGTAGTTATATAATCCTTAGATACTAACCATGTTTTTTGGGAAAATATTTGTTTGTGATTAATAATTATCTCATACCCTTTTATAACTTCCCTATTTTAATGTTTTTTCAAGACATTTTTTGGGGTGCTATACAGTGGATGTTTTGTTTATAATACCATGTTTTTTAATAGTGAATCCATATTTCAATTACAAGGATGGGTTCATAATCTGTTCCAAATCAATGGAAGATGTTTCTTTTTAAGAACTCACTAACAGTATGATTATTTTCATTTATGGTGGGTTTTTCATCAATCCAGCTAGACACATAGTCAATATAAAGAAATTTTATATGAAACCAATCAAAGGGGTATGAAACTAATCAAATAGATTACATGAATATTAACTATTTAAAATAGTATTAATGATTTTATAAGAATTTCATTTCATCTAGAAATTGTTCCAAATTTTAGGCATGTAGGACATGTTTGGAAAAAATCATGCAAGCCATTAAATACTAAATTCTAAAGTAATATAGAATCTAAGACCTTTATAGAGGTTGTTTGTGTTCCAAAGTATCAACCTCTAGGAAGTGTCTAGTAGAATAATAATATTTATGAATGTTCGCATCCATCAACACATCTACTTATTATATTGTTAGACTTGTTTTTCAATAGTTTATTATCATCACAAAAATAGTATTTTGATTCACTATTATATTTTTCATTGTTATTATTTAAAAATATTTTTAGGAAAAACACAAATAACCACGTAATATAAAGTTGTTAAATACAATTGAAACTTTGATGTAACAAATGAAATTTCGGTGGGGGTATTCAGGATCAACAATTTTAGAATGATAAAAATTTAAAATTATAATCAAGTGATCATCATTAGAAAATTGATTTTAAATTATATAACTAATATAAAAATAAAATTATTGATGCATTAGAATCCATTTTATTAGCTTCTATTTTGAATCATTTTTTTAATTAAGAACTTTTATTCTAAATTTTAATAAACAAGATGATTTTTCAATCAAAGAGAAATGGAATAAATATATAAAAATTAAAAAAACTATATTGATTACTTTTTATTTCGCAAAATTTTAATGGGATAGAGTTGAATATAATATTTTAAATGCATAATAGATGAACATGGAATATTTTCTTTTTTCCTTTACAATTTTAGAGATTAAATGATTGTGGAATATGTGAGTATATTTTTGGGTTCATAGAAGGCTCACATATAAGATTCAACAAAACTGAGTGGAATTTTATTTGAAAGAAATTGAGTTAGAGGCAGGTAAATTTTAATGAAATTATCGATTAATATCTCATAGAAACTAGAATTTACAAGAAATAATTAGGTGTATCAAAAAGGAGTTTCTCAAGAAAGTAATTATATTACCACAAATTTCATTGGATTAATTTGAATGCCCTCACAAGAGATTATATGTCCCATAATAATCCCACTATAATCCATAAGGTGAAATTTCTCAAATTTTAACATAAGGTTACTATCAACACATTTTTTAAACCAAAGAGAGTAAATACAATAATTATTAGAAATAATAAAAATTAATAGTAAATTCATCCATGAAAACATTCATGAATTTCTCAATGAATTCAAAAACAATCATCATTATACTTCTTTTTAATGACATAAAGGAATCAAAAAGTACAAAAGGAATTATCTTATACATTCATATTATAAATTGGAAAGTGAAGATTGTTTTTCCAATATTAAGGTTAAATTTGGATTTTAAAGTATCTGTTATAGACATCACGAAAGTTTTAATGAGAATTTATAATAAATATTTCTAGAATTTTGTCCAAACAATAGAGTGCATAGGGGTATTTTCTTCTTTCAAAATTCAATTTTTGCTAAGCCTTACACACATGACAATTATTATTCACTCAAGTTACTACAATTTCTTGATGTTCATTAGTAACAATGGTTAATTTTCCCTTCTTTGGAACCATTTTATAGCACCAACCCACAAACTATCATAAATATATTAGTCAATACCATCTTTGAGAATCCTTATAATCTCTTCACTTTTAACCTCAAGGATGAGTGGATTTTGTATTCTTTTGGTTTCATAATGGACTTAGATGATTGTTATGGATTTATTTGAAAAATGTAGAGAGAATGGTTGATTTTTGGTAATTATACTAGGGTATATTCTAAAGATTTTCTGTTTTCCAATAAGACATGTTGAACTTTGATTCCCCTCTTTAAATAATTGAAGTATAGATTATTACATGGTAATATAGATCATGGAAGTGGAATGAATAATTTAGATGTTTAGGAAGATGGTTAAATTTAGAATCATTTTGTATATATGAACCATGAATTATGTTATTACACTATCATGTTCTATGTATTTCAATCTCATTTGTATCATTAGCTTCTTTTAGGTAGTGGTGAGTATAACAGGTGACATAGGAATTGGAGGTGTATTTGATATCACTTACCTCAATAGATAATAGAGAATAATGGTAAATTTCAACATCACCATTGATTATCTTATTAATGAGGGTAAAACGTTTACTAACTCCACCCTTACTTTATGAGGATAAGAAAGAAGTGTCAAATTTCATTTCCCTATCAATTATTTTTTAGAAAAATTAATAGAAAAATTAGAGTGATTATCTAATAAAAGTATCATGAATTGGAAAATTTTTATCTTTTCTAAATTTTCACCAAATTTAAGGGATAATATTCCTTCATAGACAATGATTTTGGTTCTAAACATCATGAGGAAATGTCTTTCTATAATCAAAGAATATATATAAGAATATAATTTAACATGCATGCTAATGACATAAAAATTATCCGGGAATATTTTCACATTATTTCAAATATGAACAACATTGATTATTCATTTAGGGTAATTAGTTTTTTGAATTTCCAATTATATAACAACAATTATTGGTTGTAAGGGGTATAAACCAATAATATAATAGATATACTTTTTATTGACATTAATTGAGTTTCTTAGTTAAATGTGTACACAATCAAATTATGAGACTCCTATTTAGCATAGAAATGTGAAGGTTCTGAGTTCTTTATACTTCTTGGGAATAGATTTTTGAGATGTGATATTTTCTAATAATTGGTATTTTCTTTTATTCATTCATATTCTTAATGATATTTCTATAAATATGGAAAAATTATTGCATCTATAAGATGTATTAAAATTTTGAAATGTTTAAACATTTATAAAATATTAGGATCAGGTTAAAAGGATTTTTTAGGATTAAATTTGGATTGAGGAAAATTAATTTTGTTGTATGGGGAAATCTGGGCGGTGTTATGTTTGATTTAGATTGTTTCCTAGTTTTCTTTTTTTCTCTCATGTTAAATAAATGGTTTTGGTATAAAGGGTTCAACATATGACATGGAAACATTATTTTTATATCTCGGTGAAATTTACTATAAATTACCCATGAGGTTGGGTAATGGTTCATTTGGAATCTGGGAAGAATTATTTTGTTATTAATGACCTTGATAGGAAAAAATTTGACCTATTTGGTTTTTAATGCTTATTATTATTGAATAGTTAAAACATAAAATTTCTTTTATTTTACTTTCTTATGATTTCCTATAATATTAAGAAAGTATAGTTTTTGGATTTATATTATTAGTGTTCTTGGGAAATATGTTTTACTAGTTTTGGAATTGGTAAGACTCACCAGAACGGTGAAAACCAAGAGGATAAGGATTATTATTTTCATGATGAAGAATAATTAGATATATTTGTAAGAATTTACTCCCAAAATGGATACACTGGAATTGATTTTGATCTGGATGAGGGATTTTATGAGTTTGATAGATAAGATTATTGTACCCTAATCCTAGATGGTCCTTCTAGAATAGGTTATAGGAAGAAGATAATGGATCACTATGGGACTGCTTATAATTTTTAAAACATTGACAGAGTGGTCAAAGGCTGGTCTTTAAGTACAAAAAATATTAAATTAATATCCATTTATCTAATAAAATCTAAAAATAATCTTGTAATTGTGGATATGTATCACTTATATGAGAATGTGAGATATTTACACTATAATATTTTACTCATCTATGGAATTGATATGAGTAGAACAAGAGTTTGTCCATTTATTAGAAATTGTGTGTCCTCTCACAAGAGTAGTGATATCATTCACCCACTCAGTCATCTGGTTTGGTTCTATGGAAAAACTCTCCAATGTTATTTTTCTTCAAGATTTTCTTATGTATATAATTATTGTGTGTTTACATACATATTTAATATAATATTTAGTGTAGTTTAGTGGTTTTTTAAAATATCGTGACCACTTTTAGCATCAATAAAGATTCTTTACATCACAAAAAATCCTCATAAAAGTATTGGAAAAATAATTGGTAAGGGATTTTGTGGTGGGGAAAATTTTATATGAGTTTCTAGAACATCTATAAATATTAATTTAGTGATTCACTTGGAAATTTATTATTCTACTAGTTTTATTTCAAATAAATGTGGTTTGAGAATAGGTTGGTAATTTTTCTAATAAGAGTCCCTTAATTTCATTCTATGAGTTTAAAGTACCATGAGAGAAGTAGTAGAGTCATGATTTTAGAGTTATCTAGGGATAATTGGAATACTAAAATTTTTATTTGTTCACTAGAAACCCCTATAGGATTTAATGTAGAGCTAGATAATTGTTTCACTATGACGTAAAGATAAGGATCCTAATTGGATAGCCTTTGTAAATTATATAGAAGATTAATAAAAACCAATTTGAGTTTCAAATCTACCATAATGTTTATAAATTTATAAAAAAAATAGGTTGTGATTCATATTAAGGGCAGTGAGTTATTTTAAGGATTTTTCCTAGGATTCACCATAACATGTCCTATGGGACGGAAAACTAATGGGTCAATTGTGTTTTGATTATTCCTTTGGATTCTCCTTAGTTGATAAAGGATTAATTCTATTTTATTATCAATCAAATATGATAGATTCATTGAGATACCATAATATATTAACACATGATATAATTTTAAAAAAAATGGTGGTGAATTGATATGGAAGTAGGGGTTTTCTTTTCATTTTTTTTATGGAGTGCGATTGTTTTATATTTTATATTTTTGTTTATGTTTTATTTATTTTGTTTTCTTCTACCCAATTTAAAATAAATGAATTCATATCACACCATCATAGAAAAGGATTCCATTTGAATCTTGGATCATTTTCTCCTATTAAATTTCATATTTATAGTTCTTAGGTATAATTTTAATAGAGGGACTTGATTTTAATCCTCAATGATGGTGTTATATTTTTAAAATTAATTATTATATTCTTTCTTTAAATGGACGGTTTATTTATTTTCAAAGCTAAAATAGAATTTATTGATCAAATTTTATTGATTGAGCTATTATATATGGATTAGGTGATTTATTTGGTAGTTAATATTATCATATCTTTAAACTTTGTAAAATATTGATTTACATTAACATCCACATTATAATAAAATTTTCATCAGAATTCCTAGTTGTTTTGGATTTAATAGAATCTTTAACAAGACTAATTATATTAATCAATACTCATTGATTGAAGGCTCATTAATCTATGAAACCAATTGTATTTTTAGTTCCAGTAATCCAAGGAGTCCACATTTTCAACCAAACATGTAATTACCCATAACATAACGTGTTTAATGTATAAAATGTTAAAATAAATAGTATGAAAAGAGGGAAAACATCATTCACTCATCCCATGATTGTGAATAACACTATTGAGAGATTTACTCAATCATTACGGTGATTAATAGTCAAATTATTGTGTTTACATTGATGAGAAAAAATAAAAATAAGAGGAAAATTGTTTGAGAAGACTTGTGAATGTTGAATTCACAGACAAAATTTTAGAGCGAAAAGCACACACTTCTAAATTCATTTTAAGGGAATTGGGGAAAGTATTTTAAAATTAAATTAAAATTATTTTTAGAAAATAAATTGAACTTTTAAATTGGATTAAAATAATATTTTATAAAGAAATTTCCATTAAAAATAAATAATGGAACAAAAACACTTACCAGGTTAAAAAATTAAAGATAAAGAAAAATATGTAAAAAAGTTAGTGAAAGAGAGGTATTTCAAGTATAAAGTTGAGTTTTGAAGGTCCTACTAGACCCTGATCAAGGATTGGTTAATCTAATTTTCCTCTAAGGCGAATAATTTCCAACCCTTAATAAGGTGAAGTGGGGCATATATTTATATCCCATGGTGGTGGGCTATTTTTCTTTCTAAACTATCCTCCAAATTAGAAATAATTGTTTTCTATAAATACATAATTATCTCAATAAATTATCTTCTCTAATTATATATATAAATATTTATTTATTTAAATTCTACCAAACAAATTTCATGGCCATTGGACTTTTGGATATGAAAATATCATTGTATTGGAAAATAATGTGCTAATGTATGGGGTTATTCATAATCTCTACAGGGCCTAAATGTGAATGAATTTACAGCAATGAAAATCTGGAAATATCTGGTAAACAGTGATGAATAATATATTCATATCATTTTTTATTTTCTCCGTAAAAAATTGATAAATTTATGTCAATTTTTTAGGAGATATTGTCAAATTTGTGAGTTGTAATCTAAATCTAGAAAGGATTGTGGGATTCAGTTTTTTGATTCTATTAATCCACATGAAGGTTGAGTTGGGACATGAAATTTTAATCCTATATGGAACCAAAATTAGTTATATATCTGGTGAATTTTCATGTAATTTTGTATTTAGTATGTAGCCAAAAAAATAAAATATTTATTATGGTCTAATTGTCATTACAGATTTATTGGGCCTTCTCATGTTATCTAAATATCCATTAAAATGGGAAAACAGACCAAATCCCCATTGAATGATTTTTAGTAAAATTAATAAAAACCCTAAAAATATGATTCACACTATTAGGATTATTAGAATGGAAGTTATTAAAAAAATATCAAACTGAATGACAGTTGGATGAATTTGAAAAATGCTAAATATATATGCTTATGATCAAAACCAAAACATTGGTTGAAGATTATTCTTTTTTAAGGTCCCTCAACCAAAAGGACAAGGCAGTTTTTCATAAAATTTAAAAAGATTACCATAGACGAAAATGATAGATCTCATAACAATCAGACTCATAAAAGGGTATTAGAGAATCAGGAAGGGTATCAAACTAGGTAATAGGTTCACCAACCCTGATGCTCCCAAGACCATCCGCAACCATGTTCTCCCCTCGATACACATGTGTGATGAAGAAGTTGAGAGATGAAAGAGTCTCCATGCATTGCATCCACTTTGCTACAAGCCGCCAAGAGATATACATTTCACCATTTATGATGGCCTACATAATGGTAGAAGAGTCACATTCTAACCAGTTATTATTCCAACCGTTCATTTTTCACAAATAATATAGTGTGTATGATCCTAATAATCTCCACCTCAAGATAACTTCTTACACCATAAGATCCATAAAAACATCCTTTAATAGATTCAACATGGGCCCTAAAGACCGCACCACAACTGAAAAGTCCATGATTCCCTTTAAAAGTTCCATCTATATTAACCATAATCCAAATTGGGAAGGGAGGGATCTATAACCCCTAAATAGTTCCCAAAGCAGCTCTGAAATTTCCTTGATCACCAAGTTTTTACAGAACCATAATGTCTTGAATGCTGTTGTAACATTCACCCAAACTAAAATTGGTCATATCCTATATAGCAGCAAAATCCTGCATTGTGAAAAGCTTCAAGAAACAACCCTTTCCATTGTGAAAAGAAGCATTTTGATGCCTCCAAATGGTATGTAGCACTTCAGCAACAACCATGCAAAGGAGATCCTGAATTTATGGTGAAAGATGGATAACCGAATAGCAGTAGAGGAGGGCCTGCAGTCCTGAAAATTTGAGCCCATCTAGATCAAAGGCACCCAAAACCACCTTCCATATGGCTGAGGCATTTTCACAGGTCTTCCTCTTTGTGGTGATGGTGGCTCATAATACACTTGGAAAAAATATGCATACCAAATATTTGTAACACCTCATTAGTGGGTAATATGTTGTAAAGAAGCCTCAATATAAGAGTTAGGTGTGAAGGCCAAATCTATGGCTTATTTAAAACATAAATCCATTTATACTAATCATTAAGGCCCTTTGTAACATTATTTTAGTATAATTTTCTAGTAAAAACACCATTTTTAGAGGGCTCCCAAGCTAGAAAATTAGAGCAGGATAAAAAAATTGTAACAGTCAAACAGGTCCTAAAGTTTATCTAGCAATGTTTCTGGTGGAGCATCCAGAAAACCATTGATAGAGACCTGATCACCTGAACCCAATGTTGTAGGCTGAAAACCATTAGTGAGAATGACACCTATCCATTTATCAAGATAGAACTTAAGGTTAGATTCCCTATTCACAATCCATCTAATGTAGTCCATAACCTTTTGAAAGGATGATCTAATTGCTGGCCAGAGAGAGGAGACTATGAAAGCATTTCCACCTAACCACAAATCATCATCAAATAGTGTTTTCAGAAAACCCATCGATTCTGAATTACTATGAATCATATTCCAGGTTTGGAAGGTTTGAAGGGATTCATTAAAGAGAGAAATATTCTTTATACCCATTCCACCAGAGTGTAAAGGCCTACAATAGACCTTCCTAGGAACAGTTACCAATTTCCTCTCACGGATGTTACCACCCAAAATAAAATTATTTATATTCATGTTAATGAATTTTAGAAGTCCCCTTAGCCATTTATAGACCATAAATGAGTTAACAAATTATGATATATTTATATATTTTACCAAACTAATTCTCCAAACCATAGAGAGACTCTTCCCTTTCTAAGTAGATAACTGGCCATTGACCCTGTCCACAATTTCATAGAAGAAGGAAGCTCTGGGGCGCCCCTAAAACAATGGAACATCTAAATAGTGGAATGGTAAAGATCTTTCCCTGATTCCCTACTCTGAAAGAATCCAGTGCATCCTGGTAATATAGAACATCTTTTCTAAGTGAATGGATGATTTTTCCCAGCTTATATACTGTTCCAAGACACTTTCATAATGCTGAAATATTTTCTTCAATACACAAACTTTATTCTTTCCCCACTGCAAGAATATTATGATATCACCATCATATAAAAGATGAGTTGGGGCAACGAGGGACCTGGATGCTTGGATCAGATTAAGATGACACTGAAATACCATTTGAGTAATGAGTCTACTGGGATAATGTTCTGCAATAGAGAAGAGAAGGTATGAGAGAGTATCTCTCTATCAGACCCCCTTGGATCAAGAAAAGTACCCCATAGGTGAACCATTGAGAATAATCGATACATGGACTAAACCAAAAAGGGAGGAAATCCATCTAATAAAAATGTCATTGAAACCAAATTTTTCAAACACCTTATATATAAATAACAAATCTGTAGTGTCAAAGGCTTTTTTAATGTCAATATTTATAGAACTTATACCTCCTCTTGTGGGATTTAAGAGAAGATTAAGACACTATGAGTAAAAACAGATACATTCATGGATAGATATTCCTTTTATGAATCTAAATTTGTTCCATGAAACAATCCTAGAATCAATACTTGATAGATTGTTATCAAGAATCTAGCTTATGACTTTGTAGCTTGTGTTATCCAAGGCAATTAGCCTAAAAGGATGAATCTCACAAGCATTACCAACTTTAGGAATAAGAGATACGAGCTGAGAATTGAGACCCTAAGGGAATTCCCCCAAGTCAAAGAAAGAAGAAACTAACTTGAAAACATCACCTTTGATGATATCCCAATATTTCTGATAAAAGATGCTATTAAAGCCTTTCGGGCCAAGAGCACTAGAGGTTTTAAGGATGAAAATGGTATCATTAATCTCAAATTCCAAGGGGGAAGTTAGGGTGATATTATCAGAAGTGGTAACTAGAGTAGGAATGATATCATTGATTAGAGTTCCCCCCAATGAAGGTTTCGTTGAAAATCCTAGTGAAATACTCAAAAATATAATCCACAATTTAATCTTTATTGTCCAAAATATGGTCATCAACTTTTTGAAAGGATAAGGGTTGGATATCCTTTCTTATTCTATGAAGAGAGTTGAAGATTATTGTATTATGATCACCCTCTTTAAGCTACTTAACATTAAAGGTCTCTTTAAGAAAATTTTCTTTAATAGAATTAAGAGAGTTCAACATGGAAAAAAGAATGGATTCTTTAGAGAAATCCATATTGAAATCCAATATCGAGGCCTCATCTTGGAGCTATTGAAGGGAGGATTCATGAAAATGAATATCCTTGTCCAACTCATTATATGTCTCTTTGCACCATGATTTTAATTTTCACTTGAGAATTTTCATTTTTATTAGAAAATATTCACCCTTCATGAAATTCTAGGATCATTTAATTAGATTACTAGAATTACTTTGATATGACCAATCATTATTGAAACGGAAGGGGAAAGGCATGCAGAGCTCCCTGTCCATAAAAAACCCGAATCGGGTGGTGGTCAAAAGGAAATTTAAGTAGGGTAATGCTAGAAATTGAGTCCCATTTAACAAAAGCACTGTTGTTTACAAAATCCCGGTCAAGACTACTAGAAACCATGCAGTTGAGACAACTTCGGTACCAAGTGTACTTGGAACAAACCAAACTGACATCAGTTAGATCATTGTCATCAACACATTCCTAGAATTCCCTGATATAAATTTGAGAATGAACAGGGCCCAGTTTTTAACCAGAACAAATAATTGTATTGAAATCACCAATAACAAACCAAGGGGAACATATGCCACTAAATGTTACCAAGTACTGCCATAACCTTCTTCTATCCAGATATCGACTTCTAGAATAAACAATAGATACAACCAATTGCTCAGAATCTCATTACAAATAGAAAGATATCACCAGCTCGCTAATGGAAATGATATTGAATATGATAATATAAGCATGTGCAAAAACCCATAGACTTTCATCTTGCTCAGCTAAACCATTGGTAGTATCCAAAATAAATCCATTTTTGTTGATACTCGAAGAAAACAAAGAAAATGAGGTTTTTTGTTTAGAAATTACAAGTTACTCTGCCTTGTGAATCTGAATGTGCCTATGTAGAGCATTAATAGTAGAGGAATTAGAAAGACCCAAAAAACTCCAATTAATTACATTCATTTTGATCCAGATTTATAATTCAAATTTTCCTTCCTATTTTTTTCTTTTCCCTCTTATTTCTAGAAGAGTTTTGGGAATCAATAGAGAGCTTGGTGAGACTCCATGTTTGCATTCTGTGAGAAAAACATTCAATAATACCCAAAGCAGAGGCATGATTTATTTTCTCTAAGGAATATTCATTCACCTCCATGGTGCCTGAGGGGGGCACTTCTGGCCTCTAAAGCTTTCTCCTCCTCATCCATGTCACACCATTTCTTCATAGTGGGACTTGAAAATTTTTGCCGAGCCGCATCCACTGAGGAATCCAAGTCTTTTTCATTACTTTCTCTTGGGACACCAGCCTCTAAAGGGGAAACCACACTAAAAATGTAACATTTCTATAGCCTTTGAACTCATATTCCATATAAGTAATAGCAGCATCAAGATAACTGCAATCTAGATTAATAGCTTCCATATCTATCTTGGAATCATCACCATCAACTGCTTTGGAATGAGGGGTGGAGGGGTTGCAACCAAAAAAAATGAATAAATACATAATATCCAATTATTTCATCAAAAACTCAACACTTAATACTTAACTAATAATCCACTTATAACCTCACTTAAGCTACCTTCATCATAAAAAAATCAAAAAATAAGGGAATCAAAATATTCATGCCTCTTTATTTGATACGTATCGAATGTTTCTATAGAATTAGAAAAATAAAGAATACCCAAAACTCAAACACACCATGAGATACATTTTAAATATGAACATCTTCACCTCATTTATTAAATACAATAAAGAAATAAAATAAAGCTTTTGACTATTTTTGTAGAAACCAAAAGTCAACATCATTATAGGAGTCAAAACTCAAAATACTATGCATATTGATCCCATATTAATGAATTTAATTCTCATGTACATTATTCTAAACCACCATCACTCTATAAAACACAACCCAGTGGAATTTATTATCCTCACACCTTCTTCTCCTATGGATCCTAAATCTCAATAGGTGAACCAATGAATATTACATAATTATTGACATCCAACCTAACCCAGTCGATGGCATTAGAGTATTTGTAAATATATAATCAAATATATGAAACAAATAAGACATCAAAAATGTAATACAGATAAGGGGTAATCACCAATAAATTTTCTACCTCACTGACTTGTTCTAACACCTCTTTTAAAAAACAACGTTATATTAATTTTTCAAAGAGGTAATATCAAAATATTTGGTTGTTCATATGAGTAAATATTATAACAATTATTGAATTTTTATACATATGTTTTAATGTTATATTTTTGTTTATCAAATTGGATTGGTAGAAGTTCTAAAGAAATTAAGAAATTATTTGATAATATTTGAAGTGAATCTCTTAGAGGAAGACTAAATCATTATGTAAAGGATGATATCATACCATCCTAAAGGTTGTGTAAGGGTAGAATACAAAATATTAACTATCACATTATAATGTTATTTTACACATCATAGGATAAAGTTCACATAATAATGGTTAAATCATAAAAATTTGGGTTATTGGATATATTACACTAAAATTGAAATCAGTATTCCAAAATGAGCTGCACATATGAATAAAAATCTTTAAAATTATTAATACTAGGGTGTATACCATGGAAAAACCTCAGTTCATAGAATATTGGTTCTTTATTGGTTAATAATGGTTAAAGTGGGCCATTTTGAAACTATTTATCAATGTTCTTATGTTCTCATTTTTCATTGGTCGTGGGCCTAATTTCCAAAACAATCCATTAGGATACACCATATACACTTATAATTTAACATTGATTTCAATAATATGGTAGGTTCGATCTTCCCTCAAAGAGTTTTATTACCTAGTTTGGGATTGTCTTATATATTGAAGAAATAATTATGAAATAGTTCAAAATAATAGTACTAGTTACCTTGGTTATAAGAGTGATAGATCATTATCATGCATTCATGTGATCATTTGAATGTATTATATGCCCTCCATCATTCCCTTAGTGGATTATTACACAATAGCTTAAATCCACATATTTCGGAACTATGGAATTTATCACCATTTTGGGAACTGAAAGGTGTTTTGAGTAGGGATTATACCCATTTTGGTGGCTTCTTATATATCCCTATGAATAAAATCAGAAATCACATATTTTAGGGACACTTAATGGAACACATCATACCATTTCTGATCACATGAAAATGATTATTATGATGATTTATATGGTTTTTCATCCATTATCAACGGTTCATCTTTTAAGGTCATAATACAAGGACCATTATTTTTCCTTTTAAATTCATGAAACTCAGACCATGATTCACAATTTAATGCCTTGTAACTAGGACCATGATGTATTATTTTTTATGGTCACATTACTAGGACATGTTTATAGTAGTTTAACATCATACAGAATTGGATACTTGGTTAATGTAACATAGAAACTAATGGTGTGGTACTTTTAAAAGATCATCCCTTTTTAGTCCAACAAGGAAAGTAACTTAGGTGAAAGTTGGTTTGGGTATTACACTAAGTTGGAGACCCATGATATACATTGATCATCTGTAAATTATATAGATTGTATCATAAATGATAAAATGTAAGAGAATACACCTTGTAGGAGGATCATCTATAATTGTGCATGATTGGATTCCAAAATATGATTAAAATATTAATTAGTTATTTAGTGGATATGGTATGAGTTTAAAATATATGAGTCATATTTGTTTATAGGGTTATTATAGGGATTATTTATCTGATACTCCAAGAGATAGAGTCCTTGTTTTCATGAGAATACATGATTGAATGTATAATGAGGCTCTTATTGGCCATGGAGGAAAATTTGGGAAATTATATTATAAAATTCATGGTTTTTATTATCAAAGGAAAACAAGATCTATAGAGAGACCTCTAGCATAAACTACCCAATCATGTATCTCAAGAGTCTAAAGAGGATCCATGGGTAAATGAAACTCAATAGCAAGTTACTTTAATATTCAAAGTATTTTAAAGGTATTTTAGGCAATTTTTTTGCCCAATTTAAGGATAAAATTGAATGAAGAACCCAAGTGGTGGTTAGGGTGAATTATTTACTCTGTGTAGGACTTTTTGATGGCCACAAAGGTAAGGGACCTAGGAAAAAAGGGTACCCAAGAATTATACCTCGGTGAAACTAAAAAAAGATAACTTGTTGAATGGGGTGAATAGGTAGGAGACTATGTTGAATAGGGAAACCAAGTAAGTGACTTAGGCAAATAGTATTACTTGGTAGGATACCATAGCAAAAGGGTTGAAAAGGTTAGTAAATTTCGCGTCCAATTATGGGAACTCATCATGGATCAAACGATAAATAGAATTGTATGAATTTAATGATGAATACTTATTCACAAATTCACTTGTAGAGACCCAGGAATTATGTAAAGAAGATCTCAAAGGTAAAACATAATTTATAATTTACAGACCTAAGTGAATGGGTTTTTATTTGTATAGCCTTTGATAAACAAATGCAGTCAAATAAGTGTGTACTAGGACTTACCCCTTTGGGATAGAAAGGGTTCATTGATGGTCGTATATGGTTTCTTAGGAGTTCCACTTAGATATGTATCTTCACCCATGTCTTTGTGATGACCAGAGGGAAGTGATTTTATAATTATTATAATCATTGAGAGAAAAAAATACCCTTCACTTCCAACATTTCCCATTAGTTTAGATTCAAAAATAACTTAATGGGGAATATTACAAGGTTTGGGCTTGGGTTTTTTTCACTCAGGTGATTTTGGGGATTCTCATTTTCACTTATTTCACACATGGTGTTAAAATTAGGGGTATATTGGTCCTTATATAGTAAATGGGAGATATTCACCCAAGTAATTACTGATAACTACTCCATGAAATCAAATCCATTGAATTTTGAATATAATGTAGGAATATAGATTGTAAAACATATGCTATATTCCAGTAAAGGTTTATTGTGCAATCCTATAAGGTAACATGGCACAACAATAGAACTAGGTGTTAGTAAATAGGCTCTCATTTGTCTCTACCCCCTTTGAAACATATTTAATATTATTAGGGTAGTGGTGTAATTATTTATTTTCTAAAATAAGAGATCCAAGTAATTCACCCCTCAGAATTTCACCTGGTTGATATGAAAAGTATCAAATTCTATTCTAAATGCCACATGGTTTTGAATTAGACTCAACATATGCACTCAGGTGGAGATATGGTTGTGTACCCAAGTAGAGGAGCAATGTATACTCTAGCTATAAAAAATATTCATGTGTCATTTTTTAGATAGTTTATAATTTGTGATATTTTTATCCCCTATAATTAATAGTATTAATCCTCACCATCATTCTTAAAAATAAACTGCTTATCCCCTAGATGAAATATATCTTAGCACAAGACCTGCGTTGGTCTCACATTAAGTCTTGGGCATTGATTTCTTCTTGTCACTAGTTATGGGTGACATGGACTGGGAGTAGGAAATAAGTGATAGAGAATGGTGTATTTTTCATGTTACCTATTTTTGTATGTTGGAGATAAATAATTGATAATAATGGTGTGTTAAGATTCTTCTAGGAATTAGTAACTAGATATAGTGACCTGGATGTAGTATCCAATGTTCAATGAGCTGGGAGAAATCACATACTTTTTAAAAAAATTACACACTAATTTTATGCCTTATATTATACCTTCATCCACTCTATCCCTTTATATATTTTCATCCTATATGGAAATTATTATAACTTTATTAATTTTTATTTTGGAGGAAATCGCTTGGTCTTCAAACAATGTCTGTACTGAGTTTCTGGCTCCCTGCATCGAAAAAATGACTATAAGCATCAAGTAAGGACAAATTTGACTATATCTGTAATATATGTTAAAAAATAATATATCATTTCATAGTAAATAATTCACATTATTTTATTTTTTACACTTTTTTAGATATGGGTTTCTATCTGAAACAAACACCAATAATCTAGACCAAAAACATTTGTTATCCTAGTTTACCTACAACTTGAGTCTAAAGAGAGTGAATATTTTATAAATGATGAATTTATCAATGAGACTTTCTTGGAAATTAAATATAATAAGTGGTATAATAATGCCACTTCTAATAATCACAAAACTTGATCAAATACTCATATGTATTATTACTCGTTAGTTTATCATCATGCATCCAATGACCAACTCTATTGCTAGAATGATTGCTGGGACTTTCTTCCTAGAGGAGGATTCAAGACTGAGTGAATCTGGTCATATTGGGTTCAAAAAATTGTGTGAATTTATTAAAAAAAATTGTTAAATAGTACTATATTGGGTTATTTGAATGTTATAGATATATGTCTAAAAGAATGTGAACCTCATTCTAGATCATCTCACCTAGTGGAATCCTCAAACTAACACTTTACAACATATAGAATTATGGATTATTTTATGAAACATATACTAAATTTTAAGGGAATCCATCCTTAGAAAAATATAAGACAAATTCCTCTCTATTAAGAAATTCTAGGGGATTTAAAGTGGATTCCAATACAGGATCAAACTAGGTTAAAGGAAGATGAGAATGTTTCTAGGGATCTAAATCCTTATACTGAGATAAAATATGATAATTGGATCAAATATTTATTAGTAAATCATTGTGTTTCCTAAAATAAAGAACTGGGAAAATCTAGGTCCCTACAACCCTAAATTGGAGTGAGGTTAGTACGGGTGATGGGGATATAATTTTAATACATACATAGAGCTCTAAGTTCATATTTATGGATTTTTGGACATATGGCCCAACTGGTTCACACTTCCAATCCATTATTTATATATGGTTTGGATACCAAGAGCAATCATGATTGAAATGAGATTAGCAGACGAGAACCCTAAACTAATTAACTTTGTTGTGCTGATTCTAGCAAGAATATACATATGTTATATATCTGTCTACTGGGGAAAGTCCCCATTTCATATTTTTAGACTATTCAGAATTGATTTATATGTTCAAAATAGTTAATTTAATGTATTATGAATTACTTAACAAACTTGATATTCTTATCTATAGATTTAATCAATGTATCTAGTTTGTATCTAGAATTTTTGTACTTCTAATGGACAAGCTAAACGCTCTCAAGACTTTGGGGATACACTCAAAGGTCAATTTCATTTTATATGGAAATATTTGTATGGGAATAGTAATAAATGATACCTATATGGGATTTGAATAGTGATCCTATATAATGGATCTGTGAGATAGTAATTTCTTATCATGGATCTATTTTTTTATCACCTATGTGTTCAATGTACTCTATAAATTTTTTTATCAATATGGTTGTATGAAATGATGGGTTTCAGCACCATTTCTAGATATTAATATGGACTATAATTCAATATTGGTTATAAAACTTTGTTCAGTGATGATTCAGGGTAAAAACTATGTAATAATTAGTTTGATTTTCCCCAAACACTAGTATTGGGTTAAATAATGACTATGTCAATGAATGGATATTTTCTCATCCTCATAATATTTTATATGAGAAATTGACATGGTCAATGAGTCAAATGTCACATAAAATGGTAAGTGTGAGACGAAAAATCCCAGAAAGGTGATGGCCATGGGAGAAGAATCTAATTATCTAAGATATTAATGAACTCAATCCTCTCAATATGACATGATTGTGAATTCGATGCATTAAATGACTACAACAAGGTGATAAATATAGAAATATAAATATAATTCCCAGTTGGATAGTAATAGACTGAGAAAGAATCTTAAGATAAAGGGGGATAATACATCTTCTTGGATTTATGGAATACCTTAAACAATATCTTCATGTTATACATACATTAATGAATTCTATTGTTTGGGTTAATGGACAGTCACAGAGAAGGTTAGGGAACTAAGGGTTTCACTACAATTTGGAATGTGAATCTCACAAATAATGAATGTGAAAGATCCTACTCACATCACCATTGGAAATTGTCAAGAATTGTTTTATGTTTGTTAATGAAATAGAAAAGATAATGTACTCTATATATGATATAGTTGAAATTACCAGGTGTGTTTGGGAGATACTAGACAATAGGAATACTAAAAAGGTATTCAATCAAACTTTTTATGAAGAGTTAGATGATTTCCCTAAACAAGAAGAAATATGATGAACATCCTCTAAGAATATTGAATTCAACTTTCAAACTAATTTTGATATGTTCAACTATGTTCATATTTCATAAGAAACAATTGGTGTATGAACTAGTAGTGTCCCCTTGGTAAACTAAGGGTGTTACACTGATAATTAGTTCATAGGGTCGATCGCCTTATAGGAAGAAGAATATTTATAGAGTCAAAGAATGATTCTGGAGGTGGATATAAGGGACCCACTCTATACCTCCTTAGTTTTACATAGGATTACCTATAGGTGGAACCATATAACCGTTCATACTTGAAAAGGATTTGAAAATCCATTGTCAAATTGTACAATAACATCCACCCCAATGAAAGAAGTTGGTCCCCAAATTTAGATTTTTTATCATTGATATTTTAATATATCATCCATTTGAATTAAAGAATTTATTTTCTTACAGCGGTGTCTTATTAATATGCACCATATGATGAAGTTGATGGATGTGTTCTATTGGGTAACAAACATTATTCCAATAAACTATATCCTAATCCATAATTTGGTCTTTCACTTTATCACTTTTTGAGACACTATCATTGTTATTTTTTAATTTCATTATTTTCGCATCATGTAATGGAGATGAAGAAAGATATGAGTGACTAGACATCGTAACACTATTGGTGTTGAAGAAGAGGCCACTGTGATAAGGATAGAAATCACATTGTCACAATTTAAATCCATCACTACCACTGATGACCCCTCAGCCACTCGGGTTAATTTCCATGTAACCGAAATGATATTTTCTATTGGAAGTTCTCAAGACTCACTTATAGCCTTCAGTTGTAGTAAAATATAAATTAAAGTTAACTTCACTAGACACCACATGAGACTATGATTTATACCTCCTAAATACATAATTTATATTTATCAATGACACATTTTTAGGATTCTAACTTTCTTACAAAAAAGGTTTTAATAGATTTGGGGGTTTCATGAAGATTGAACAATATACAAGGGAGATCCTGGGAAAGAATATCATGGATCATTTTATTTATCTCTAGGTTCTAGTGGATTTAGCTTATGTGTACCTATTATCTAATCCCCCTATCACTTATGACTCAATCACATGGCTAGACCCAGTAGCCCTACCATGGGAACTCACTGAGGGTACCAAGTGACCCCATAAAGAGAAAACATGCTAACAAATCTATATGAGCAATTGTTCGTAGGGATGATTATCATTTCTCTCTAAAAACAAATTCGGAAGAAGTGAAATAGGGTATTCCTCTCAATGCTTTTAGAAGATCAGTAGAAAAGAGTGTTATTTACAATTTTGTTAGTGGAGGTAAACATTGACACTGGTTATTTTGATTTATCATATATATTTACTGCAGCATAAGTTTCTTTGGTCAGTCATAGTTATACACCAGTAGTATTATAGAATAATAGAGTTAAATAAATCATGCCCATACTCAAATTTCATACTCATTTGTGGCATCAGAGAGAACTGAAAATTTTGTGTTCATATTCACATTAAGTGAATCACTAATAGTGTAATTTTTTATTTCAGTAATGGTTCTAGTTTAAACCCAATAGAGCATTTTGATCTAACGATCCATTAGGCAGTTGGTGGAGAAATAAATCTAGATACTAATATATTTGAATCAAATGAAAAAATTTCCATCAATTTTTGATGCTCGACTATGTGTTCATCACACTATGACATGATATGATACACTATATAGATATCCATTCTACCATGATAAACATAATTCTAGAGTTTCATTATTCTAAAAAAAGTTTATTAGATCTTACAGGGCCCAATATTGATGTTAACCCTATGGATATTAGTTCCAGGGGACTTCGAGAGCAAAATCTACATGATAAAGAGGAAGATAAATATTTACAATTTTCTAACAGTGGGGTAGCCCTCAAAACAACCTCTATCAATATTTGGAAAATTTCGAGGATAAAACAATAGGACATGAGAGGCTCACTAAAGTGGTTGAGAAGTTTGAGAGAATTTACTTAACAGGGCATGCAAGCTAATATTAGAGTAGGTGAAAGATACCACAAAGATGGTATGACTTCATCTGGATATTAACCATCACAACAATCAATTATACAATATTATGTGTTAATATAATATATGTTGTATTGGTATGTTAATATTTTTTCCTCCTATAATTTAGTAACCAACTGGGAAGAGGCTCTAAATTTATTGATGGTACACATGTTTTTGTGTATTGGATGATAAAAAAAATCTCTTTCAAAAAATTATCAATTCCTTGAATATCTATATTATCCGAACATTAAATTCATGATGATATTTAAAAATAAAAAATATTAATATCAAAATAATTAAATCTATTTAAACATTGTATTGGAATTAATCTGGGTAAATTAAAACATTCAAATACTTTATTTTATGTAGAAATTTATTATTCACTAAATTATCTTTTAAACATGTTCCCTCGGATGGATACAGGTGATCTAGATGTGCAAAAATTTACAATCACCATAATTCTGAAAATTTTAATGAGATAAGGGAATTTAATGTTTGTTTTCTTATATAAATTGTAATCTTAGATAGATAGAGTCAGGGTATAAACATTTCATGATCACCATAACCATAATTCATGGTTATTCTATTATAGCGAATTCCTTATGAAATTTACTATTAAAAATATAGGTAGGATGGATGTGTGGCTTGATTATCATCCTCATAATCCAAGGTTACTCAATTTAGATATGAGAGTGGTGAATGGATTAAAATAATTAAAATTAGGAAAGGGGAATGAGGACTTCAATTCTTTAAAGGTCTCAAATACCCTAAAATTGTATTTTCTTGAATTCTAAAGAAATCATATAAACCGATATCTATGAAGAGAGGATATGTGATTAATCTTTTTCCTAGTTTGAAAGACCTACTAAGAAAATATTGAATTTTTATTCGGTGGAATGGTGGTCTATAAAAGTAATTGGTCTTTTCATTTTATCCTTTATTTTTTCCTAATCCATAAAAATTATATAGGCTTAGTGTGCTATAAATTGGACTTTTCTTAGACTATTCATTGTAGGTTTTCAATAGGATAATATTTTTTCCTTATATTTTTTAAACACTCTAATTATGACTAGGCTATACGAGGTGTAGGCCTAGAAAGTTGAGACTTGACTTTTTATTTTGATGAACTCTAAAGGTTTTAAAACTTGTGAGCATCATGTCTATTTCCATTATTATTTTTTCCAGGAAATTTAGACCAATGACGTTAACGTTTTACATTGAATATCATTAACAAAAATATGAGATATTATATATAAAAAAAAGGGAAAACTGAACATGATTTGAATTTAAATTCTAATGATGATAAACAAACCTCAGTGATAGATGCATCAAATATAAGTTCATGGTTATAAAACCGCAAAATATGGGGTACTCAGTTTAGTAAAAAGGTAATGTTCACCATGAAATGTGAATGAGAAAAGGTCCATATTAGCATATATAGCCTCATAGAGGTTTGGTTGTAGTTTATGGTCATATTTATAGAATAAATGAAGCTAATGGTAAGGTTTAAATAAATTTAATCCAAAAATTGAGGTTTCACGTCTAGTGGTAAGGTTATAATTGTCCTGACACTAATGGGTAATTGACCACCAATTTCTAAAACCTTTGGAAGAAAGTGGTGTAGTAAGATTAAATCTATAGTTCATGAACCTTAAAAATGTGTGGGGTAACAATCCAAATGGGGCATGTTATATAGGATTTCCTCATCACATTTGAGAAAGGTATAAGGGTGATATAAATTATAACTTGAGATAATTGAATTGAAATATAATGAAATAAAACAAATATTTCGAGGAGTACCACTGACCCAATTTGAATAACGGGTTCCATTGTGGTATTTTTTAGAGCATATGGGGTTAGAGAATATTCACCTAATGAATAAAAAATCCTCTATTTGGTATTCTATATATGTCGAACATACTTCATTACCAAGCATAGGGTTTCACTTTTTGAATTTGATACACTCATTACCAATATCCATGAAAGGTTTATGGGGACTAAAAACCTTGAGGAAAATAGTGTATTATATGTGAATAGGATATTAAAATGTTGATTGGAGAACTCCAGTATAGATGTTACCAAGGTTGGTTAGACACATATGGTTCAAACATCTATACATATACTATAATAATTTGACGAATTACACATGTAGTTCTTATGAGATATCTCTGCACATATTTGATTCTGGAATAAGAGATATGGTAATGGATTCATTATTTTATGGATATTGAAAAAATATATGTGAATGAGAGGACCCAAACACTAGGATGGATAATGGGATTAATGTTTATGGGATTCATGATAGGACCCATGTTCAGACCTAATGGTGACATTATGTACCCTACACCATGAATAAAGTGAAAAAGGTATTGTGGTTGGGTCTATGAAGGTTTTTTGGACACCAATACAAATCTTGTATAAATAGGTATAAATCCATATGTAGTTCTTAGAAAGGAAATGTGTCATCCTAGAGCAGAGTCTAATATTGAAAGTCCCAGTGTAAATGTGGTCTCATATTCTAAGAGAGGTCTAATAGTGATGAAATTTTTGACTGGACTCTGGTTTAGACCTTTGGGTGACACTACGTATCTAGATATAATAGGAATTAGACGATATAGAGTTCTTATGAGATATATTTTTTCAGATATGGATGATGAGTTTGAGACTTTGTAATGAAATAAATGATTATTTTGTTTCTAGAAATAAGGAAACTCGATGTCGATGAGGTCTCAACACATAGTTAAAATGAAATGCTTCTATTTTAGTGAATAAACATGGGAGCATCTAATGTCACTATAGAAAAAAGAAAATTTTATGGTGATTTTTAAAATTCTTTCTAAATACATCATTTTAAAAAAATTAATAGTTATTTATTAAAACCCATCAACATTTAGTGGTGGTTAAAATCATCTCTAATTATGAGTTTTTTATTATGTATGTAATTATAGTTTAGGTTTCAAAAAACATGATAAATTCATAGAGATTTATTCAAAACCATCATGAAATTAATGATAATAAATAATTGATAATTATTTATTTTTAATAATTACTAGTATTTATTATTTATGAACATTTCTTATTTAAAGTTTTTTAAAATTATAAATTAATTATTATATATAATTATTTAGTACTAATTATTTAGAAAATAAAATAATTATGAATTAGTAATTATTTATATATGTATATATTTATATATAAACATGCACACAAATATGTGTATGTGTGTGTGTGTGTATTAAAACCCTGTCCTAAACGTTCTTACGTAACTAATGTTCCACGAAAAGTTGAAAATCATACATCCTCTTCAAATGACCATAACATTTGATCCGGGTGTTCATATATGCTTTATGGCCTATTAAATCAATTATTGTAAAAAAAATATGGTTATATTGAATAAATATTTGGTAATAATTAATAAACAATTAATTAATTATCCAAGAGAGGATGAAAATATACTTCAACTCAAAAGCCATAATTTCTGTTCAAGGTATTAATTTAGGATCAACAGTATATCAAATTGAACATTACAATGAGATCTATGATATATAATAATGCGAGAACCACCTACAGGTATTTTTATTGATCAAAAGAGGATTGGGAGGCCTTCAAAACTGATTTTTAAGTCAAAGTACCCTAATTTTATATCTTTCAATGGAATTTATACTTCATTTAAGAGGGGTTTCTTAGCCTTTTTCTAGTGTTGGAATTTATCCCTTGGTTTTAGATTCTTATTAATATGATATTTGAAATATCAAGTTGTCTTCCCAATTTTGATGATTTATTTTTTTAATATGCATTATATGTCAATGATTTTTTTCTCATGGTTGATCCCAAATAATTCTCTCATAGGAATTGCTAATCTTGAATTTGGTTGAAATACATCGTTAATCATTTGTGGTCATGTACATTTCTTATAATGGGAAGTTCAAGCTTAATAATTTTTCTCATGCATGTATATTTATAGATACTTATATCATTTCATGGGTATATATATATGCATAAATTTACTTTTATATATTTATATATTTATATGAATCTACTTATATATAATTGTGTTTAAAAATATTAATATATATATATGCATATTTATATTTAAATTTATACTTAACTAAATTTAATTATATATATATTTGTGTGTGTGTGTTTAGGTATTTATATATATTTAAATAAATTTATTTATATTTAAATATATTTATATATGAGTTTATATAAATTTATGTTTATTTATATATATTTGTATATATTTGTATATATTTGTATATATTTTTATATATTTGTATATATTTGTATTTATTTATATATATCTGAATATATTTATATATATGTATATAAATGTATATATATTATGTGGGTACGCATATATATATATATATATAGAATTTATATGTGGGAGTCTGTATATATATATTTATATGTATATAATTTTATATGTGTTTATATATATATATATTCAATTATATAAATATATGTATTTTTATATATTTACAGTTATACATATTTATATACATGTATATGTATTTATATATATATATATATATATTTATAAATTATGTAACGCCCTGTGTACTATGAGGCATTATTATTTTTATAATAATTATTATTATTGTTATCTATAATTTTAAATAAATTTTCTCTATTATTTCAAAAGGACATAAACATGATTATAAAATGTTCCCTATATGATATGAAATGAACCAAATACACATTATTCATTCAAAAGTGGAACACTAAAAGAATTATAAAATTAAGTACAACTTACCCATGTATTATTACTTACCATGGATGAAATACATCCCCTAAAAGTGCATAAAACAATAGGGGAAAAAAAGAAATCAATAAAACCTTCATGACTAGGAAATATCTCAGATGGTCTTCAACCATGAGAATCATCAATAACCTAAAAAAATCTCTAATATTTAAGGGAACTATGAATCGATAACTCCTTATTCAAAATCATTGTTATGAAATAAGAACTATTTCTGATGAAGTGAGAGTGGAATGAATTAATGATTAAGTCTATATATATGAATGAAATTTGGTTATAATAAATATGGCCATTAAGAATATGGGTTTTTAAAATATTATCATTTCAAATATAGTTTTTGTTCATATATCCAATAGGTATACTAAATTCATGTATTTTAAGTATTAAATTTTAAATAATATAACACATATTGAAACAAATATGACATCTGCCAACAATCTTGTACCCTGGTGGTACAGGCTTCTGCTTGGCATCCAAAAGACCCAGGATCAAATCTGGGCAGGGAAGAATTTCTGGGGTACTGTAGCAGGGCAATATAGTAGTACTATAGCAGCAGCGGAATTATAGCAGTAACGGCACTATAGCAGTGGAGGGACTGTAGCAGGTACTGTAGCGGCGGTTGTACTGTAGCTGTGCGGGTTCTATAGCAGTACTGTTCACCGAGGGGTCCTTTGGGACATTTAATTGGCTTTCATGCCTTGTATTCAAGCCACTTGGCCTTAGGCCTTTGGGCCATGTAATGGGTCTCCCTCTACCTAGTCTAAAGAGGTATTTGATTTAAAAAATAATAAATTGAGGTTTCGGCCCCAACCTTTAAAAAAACAAATATGACATTAAAATATTATAAATATAAATATATATTTTTCTTATGTATAAATATTAATATCATTATTATTAAGATGTTATATGATTTATGTGTAAAATATAAATAAATATTTTAATATCAAGGTACTAGTAAAATTAAATTTTTTGAATGAAAATAAATAATTTTAATTTGTTTAAACAAATTTTGTAGAAAAGTAATATTTATTTTTTTCAAAGAAATATTTTTGTAAGTATTGAATATTTTATACAAACATATTAAACTGAAAATTTATAAAATATAATTATATATGAACTAACTTATTAATAAATTTTAAATTATAATTTTACATGAATTAATATTGAGAACATTTATTTTTTTAAAAATTTACTTTTCAATATATATAGTTTTTATTTATATTTTTTATTTTTTATTTAAAGGCTAAATTTATAAATTTTAGAATCTCAAATAGAAAATATAACTTCATTTTTTTTATTTTAAATTTCAATATTATCTTAGCATTAATTTTATATATTTTCCTAAAAAGTTTGATTTTTAAGTGGAAAGTACAATATACCGATATTGTGAATTTTACCCCATTATTAGTATATAAGTATGACTTGGAAATTATTAAAACTTTTTATTAATTTTTTTTAATAAATGAAATTATACATTTTAAAATATTTATTATAGTTTAAAAACAAATATTTGATATTTTAAAACTATATAAATGTTTCAAAAATAATTATTTTAATACAGTAAGTTTATTATATACAAATAAATTTTTATGACATTTAGAAATTGAAATAAAAACATGGATTTAAAATTTAGAATAAATATATCCATATTTTCAATTAATTTCAACTTTTTTATGCATAATTAGTAGGTTACATTAGGTTAAAACGTATTACCACAGTATGATGATTCTTTTTCAAAGAACAATACTTTTCTAAATATTAAGTTTTTTATTAAATGGGTCGATTTAAAATTAACACTCTAATTTTATGTGTGAATATATAAATTAGAACTCATTTAATTTTTAATCAATTTTAAATAATATTTTTAAGACCTAACAATTAAAACATTTTTGTTCTACAAAAAAAATAGTTTTTCTACACATTGAATGTTCTGATTTAAAAGTTAATTTTATACTATTTTGAAATTAAATTAAGTTAAATGGATCCAAAATTTATATTCAGAGTGTCTAAATTAGGAAATAATGGTTGTATTATATTTTTATTAATAAAATAACTAAAATGATTAATTTTTAACTAATATTAATATCGGTAAAAATGGGTAAATAAAGTATCATTAATTTTTAACTATTAAAAGTTCACTTTTACCTTATGAAAATACTAGTTAGATATTAAAGATATAATCTTGTGTATCCTCTAAATTTTATCCAAAAAATTCTCTTAAATCACAAAAACAACTTAACATCCTTGTGATTCCATTCTTACCCCTTACAAAAATCTTATTTTCTATGAAATGCACCCTAATTTTCACCTATAATAGGATAGCACTCCCAACCTTTTTCTCAACCTGATCCACACTTAAATGCCCTGATCCTGATTTTTTCATCTCTATCCCTTTATAAATTTTACTCATTGATTTCCTCAGGATCTATGGAATATTATCAATCATTAAGAAGAAACTGTGCAAGGTAAGGGTTCTCCTCCTCCTCTATTAATTCAGTTTATTCTTTTGTGAAAATCCATTTTTCATTTCCATATTATAATCTTTTATTTATAAATAATTAATAAATTAATTCTAAAATAATTTAATTTTGATGATATATTAACATTATATTTCTTTTAAATTAATTTCATATCCCTTTTTATAGCCACCATGTTGTTGAAATCACTCCTTGATTCTCTCCATCGTCTTTGCAATTCAAGAACTTCCTTTATTATAATATTTTTTATTTTAATGTGATTATACTTCCACATATTCATAATAAATCATTTAATTTCCAAAATACATCCTATTAATGAGAAACTAAATTTCTCACTAATTAAATCCTTTTCATAATTCTTTTGTTTACCAGTTATGCTTCCAAAATCATTACTTGATTTTCAATCTTCAAGTTGAAAATACTCAACTCTAACATCCTTAAAGGTAATCCTTATAAATGAAGTTTTAAAAGGTTATATAAATAAATAATATTCTAAAATAGTTTATAAAGTTATTTATGTCTATTTTACAGGATCATATAATTAATTTGACTCACTAGGGAAACAAGGTAAGTGTTTTAATCTCTTTCACACATTATTAAGGTATAATTTAATATTATTCATCAATCTTTATTTTTATGGTATAACTAATTCCCTATTGAATTATAATATCATAAATTATTGTTTAACTTAGAATTTTACTTCCAATACTGCCCTTCAATGTTGTTATCTATTATTGATTTTTTCACTAAAATGTAGTGGCCTTCATAAATCAATATGATTCTTGAGATATAATATTTCTCACTGGGCTTAATATTTAATTTCATATTGTATACCATATTTCTATTTTAATAGAATAATTTTGATTCAAATATTCCTTATTTGTGAGTTATATTCCCTCCTAAAAATTAAAATATATGTTTTCTCATGTGAGATTCAATAGTTTTTCTCCTCTATCAAAAAGTATATTTTGGTTACACTTTTCCTATTTTGGTTTTCTATAAAGGTACTTATAAATGTTCAAGCAAAATCCTTGTATTAAAAATAAGAGGTTGTATCTTCTGCCCAACATTTATTTTGATAGTCAATATATCTTTTCAGGTATCCTTTATTAAATTTTCTTTTTTAAAATTAAATGATTTCATTTTTCTCTTTTTCAAAATAACATTTGACAGTGACCCATAACAATATCTTTTTAATATAATTTTGAAAATATTTTCTCAACTCTGTTTTTAAGTTTCCTTCTACGTGTAAACGTCATTAAGCTTTATTTTTCTTCTCTATGAAACATTCTATATATTTTTTTTAAAATAAATTATTTTTATTCTAGATTTATGAAGAAAAAATTATTTAAAATGATTTCAAATTATCGAAGATATTTCTTACCTCCAAATTAGCTTTTATACAAATTCTAAAAATTATTTTTATCTGATTCATTGTAATTTTATTCAAATTATTCTTTATCATGTATATTCTTCAAATTATATCATCCACATTTTTCATCTATATGGATTGAAAATGTTAATTTTTATCATGAAAATGATATATCACTACCTTTATCTTTACTATTCATTTTTATTTTATAGAACTCATTTTTATTAAAAATCCATCACTTTATAAATACCCAATTACTGATTCCTCTTATTGAAGGGTGTTCACCTTGATTAAAAAAATAAATTAATTTAAGAAATTATTATCTTAACTATTCACCTTTTAATAATGTATTGTAAATAACATATTATTTATTATATTGATTAAATGATATTTACCTATAAAATAACATGATTATATTAGATACTCTTTTATTATTGATTAGTATATAGTTTTATTATTATTAATGGAATTATGAATTTTTTCCTTATTTTATTCCATTCAAAAAGGATAAGAAACCCATTTTCTTTCCTTGAGTTCTTAATGATATTATGAATTATTTTATATGTAACACAAACACAGATATACATATATACATATATATATATATATATATATCATGGGTGGGATCCTTTCTCTCTCTTAAATGCATTGGTTAAGATTTTACATCTCATGACATAGTTATTCCTGAGTACATTTTAGTTACTCATAAGTAAGGTTACTGATGGTGTAGCTCATGAATGTTATATTCCTTTTACTAATGTATGATCTGTATTTGAAACATGTTTCATAGTTTTAGAACTATTCTCTTGATTGTGTTATTCTCAAATGTCTCGATATTATTGACTCATGTTTTCACAAACAAATTATTCATTTCTTATGCTATGATATGTCTTATGCCATAATTTATGATCTATGAATTTTTTGTATGAATTTTCTTTTTCATCTTTATTATAATCATATTTTAATCTTATGTTCACCAAAGATATTCAATTTTAATCTCTTATGTATTCCCTTACTTATCATTTGATATCACCCATTTATTATGTTTCTATTTTCCAAACTTATAAAGATGAGCATAACATGTGAAAAGTTTAGGAGGGAGTCTAGTGTGTCTCAATTTTGGAGAAATTTTTTGGAAGGGTTGTAAAATAAGTTTCTTATATATATATATATATATATATATATATATTACGCAAGGCACTAAAATTTTCATTATTATGATTGTGTTATTATTTTTGAGAGGTAATGTTTACCTTATGGAAATTATGTAAGATAAATAAATTTTTATCTTGGGTCACTATAGTTGTTATCATAGCTGAGTTTATTTATTTTCTAAGTATTATTTTATTTATTATATATAATAGGATCAGAGAACCTTAATAAAAACCCTAAATATGGGTCTATATATAGTAATATATCCTAAAATATTTATAATGGCCGGATTATGTGGTTATCCTTGCAATAAATACATGTTTTGATATTGGAAACTGGATATATCTTGTAGAATAGTTTTACCTATAGGTAAAAACCCTGAATAAGGTATGTTGTTTATTAACTCAATTGTGACCTGGTACACAAAATATAGTCCTAACTACACACATGGTTTTGCACTCTGAGTGGATATAATTTGGTTGTTCATAAGAACTTTATGAGACACTATTAAATATTATTTTTAGTTACATTAAAGGATTATATTAAATATTATGAGATAACCCAAATTAAGGTAACCTAGGTAGAACCAATAGAGTTATTATATTAAAAAAGTATGACATAATTGAATTAAAAATTTCATAGTTATAAATGAAGTTTTTATCAGTGAAGAAATCATAATATTGAGTTTTCATATATATATATTCTATATTTTGGGATATTATCAAAACTTATTTGGTTTTAGTATTTGATTGAAACAGGATCATGAAGATAAAGTTGAGAAAAGTAACTATCCAAAAAACACTACATCTAATAACTAAATAAGAGAGAATACTTAAATAGTGGGTAGTCTTAGTACAATCATGTTATGATATAAAAGGAACGTTCCCAAGTATCGCCTATAGTAATAAGGTCGATAGAATAATAGAAATTAATTTTTGATAATTACAGTCATTTTCATGAGTGAGTGATATTTATTTATGAAATTATAGAATATTCTAAAAGTTATAATGGTTATGTGAAACATTTAAGGATTGCATTTAATTAGTTTTTATTTCAAGATTTTGAAACATATTTTAAATGTTATCACTGATATTGAGAAGTGATTTTGTGATTGTTTTATATTTTTTGGGATAATAATTTAAGAACCCGTGATTTTGGTAAGGATAAATCTTTTGATTAGTAAAATATGGATTTTCATGTAATAAAGGGTGATTGAGTTTGATAAAAGTGTGTTAGATGGTATTGTAATTGATTATTTATTTAATTAAAATAAAATCAATGATATTTTCTTTTATGTTTATCAATTTTTTTGGATTATGATATATATTGACTTCTTTGTGACCATACGAACTAGTGATTAATAAATTTTAGGGATAAAATAGTGTTTATTTTCAGAATAATATGCAATCCAACTATGATTTAATATCTTAGATATTTAAATGGTTTTAGGATAAGTCTGGTTATATCAATGGTGTTTGGGTAAAGATAAGTAACTAATTTTTTCTTAAGAAGGAAAGGTTTCTATCATATTAGAATTTATAACCCAAATGATGAATGCGTGAAAAATAATCTCACTAAATTTAATTGGTTTGCTGTAATAAAAATCATGAGGGCATGATTTAGTAATGGAGGGGGGATGTAACACCCCGTATTTTAGGATCCATTATTATTATTATTATTATTATATGTTTATAATGTTAAACAATGCTACTTTTTCCATTAAAATTATTTGAAAAATGATTAGAAAATGTTCCTTATAAGACACAAAACAAACTAAAGACGATTTAATCAATCATTAGTTTGAATTATAAAAAAAATTTATAAAATAAATTACTTAACACCATATAGGAATTGCATCCACTAAAATTGTATAAAATAATAGGGGAAAATATATATAAAAGAATAAAATCTTCATGACTAGAAAATATCTGAGATCATCTCTGGCCTTGAGGATCAACAATAGCCAAAAAAACCTACAAATAGGAAGGGAAAATTAAAGTATAAAGAATTATGAAAAACATACAGTATTGAATAAGAATTATTCCTTGAGAAGTGAGAGTGGAATGAAAGAATTATTTAATAAGTCTCCATAAAATAATGAAGTATGACCATTATAAATATGGTCATAACAAATATACCCATTGAAAATATGGTAATAGAAAATACTTTGATTGAAAATATGCTCATTTTTCATATATATAATTCATATAGAGAAGTCGTTTATTGTTTTTTAGTAAATTCCAAATAATAAAACTCATAATGAAATTAAAATATGATATTAAAATATTATATATATATATATATATATATATATATCTGTGTTACGTTTAAATAGTATTATGATTATTCGTAAAACATGATATGATGTCAATATATAATTCAAAAAATATATATTTTAATATCCAATGAGTACTAAAATTAATTTTTAGAAGATAAATAATTAATTTTAATTTGTTTAGGAGTATTTTGTATAAAATAATATTAGTTTTTTTCAAGGAACTATTTTGTTAAATATTGAATATTTTATCCCAGTAAATTAAAGTGAACTTTTTTTAAATATTATTATATATAGACTAAAATATTAAAATATTTTAAATTATAGAATTATATGAAATAATATTAACAAAAATTAATTTTTAAAGACATTATATTTCAATAAGGGCATATTTTCAATATATTTTGTTTTTCATATAAAAGATAAATTTATTAATTTCATAATATGAATTAGATAAATATAACTCCATTTTTAGATTTATTCCGTCAAAAAAATTCTTAGCATAATTTTTTGATATTTTTCTAAAAACATATTTTTAAGTGAATCATGAAATGTACCGATAAAGAAAATTTTACTCCATTATTAGTATATAAATATGAAATATAAGTTAATGAATCATTTTTATTAATAGAATATTTATTTTATAATTTAACCAGAAAATTTTTATATTTTATTATATTTTATAAACATATATTTTAGGTGAATCTGGATGATTCATGGTATACGCCATGCCCCTAGCAATGATCCTCATTTTTGTATCATGATCTTTCCCCATTCAGGAGTGTGTTCTCCTATAATGAGTGTATCTATCTCTCATAGATTTTCCTTAAGAACAATACTTCTCAGACGGACTTCATCAGAGATATCAAACTTGTAGAGTGAGTTCTCCCTGATGAGTGCTTCGTGGAACCTTTGAATTGAATCCCTATCAGGGGTATGTGGTTGAGTGACTTGTCTCTAGACCACATGTCTATGCTTTGAGTATATATAGATTGTGTTTATTCTGTTATATGTTTTGTAGAGATATACTGTGTAGAGCTGATTTTTCTTTACTTAGCGTATTGAATTGTTGTTTTTGGGGTCCTCTATTGTGTATTTTTATAGGTAACCCCTCACGGGATTTTCATGTACGTGTATTTTATGGTGTAGATGAGTGGCCATTTGACTGAGTACAGGGCGGACCCAGACTGAACCTAGATTTTTGAGTTCCCTACAGTCCTAGGTGTTCTTATAGTTATGAGCAGTAGTCCCAATATCTCCTTGATCTTACTGGTTGGACTTTATAGTTTGCGGACTCTTGTTTTTGTTGGGAATGTATTCTGGCCTAGTTTTACTTTTTTCACTTTACATATGTTGTACTCTGTTGGTTAGGTTTATTTGTATGCATTAATTTTGTCCCTTAGTGGTTTTTTACATTTCAGCATTTTTGGGCTTGGAGATTTGTGTGTGTATCTGTGTGGGTACATTGGAAATTCCACCCATGTTATTGATATGCCTACTCGATACTATTCACCATCCACTAGCCTATTGGAGGCGATCTTGGGGAGTCATAGATAGGTCCCCACTGGGATGGGTCATGATATAGTATAATTGTAGTCGGATGTCAAAAAATTCACATAAATGAAAAAATAATTTCCATGTAAACTGATAGAAAAAAATCCACTCAATAAATTGGATGATCAGGACAATGTTAATAACCCCAAAAACTATAAATCAATGAGGTGTGAAAAAATTCCATAGATTCATCAGGAATAAATATAATATGATAAATTTTTTATTTCAAAATAAATTCCCTTTATTAGAGGAATTTTTTAACCATATATTCTATGAAAATATGGAAATATACTTACTTGATATATAGAATTTTATTTTCCAATCAATTTCCCGCACAATATCCTCTTTTGATTCAAAAGATATGTATTCAAGATTAATTTTTTATGCTAAAATAACTTAAAAAGCTTCTAATAGATCACATAATCTAAAAAAGGATGACTAGTTATTCCTTTAATATTTAGACATTATCCAAAACCAAAATTGTTATCATAGGGTATTATAATTCCAAAAATGTATAAACCATCATATAAAGTAATAATACATTAATCCCCAAAATTAAACATTAAGACCCAAAGAATTGAATGATATGATCACATATTCTTCCAAGATAAATTGAACATTTATCTCCAAATAATATCAATACGACTTAAAGCCTCATACCAATAATTTTTATTCCCTAATCATATAATTTCCATGTTATTTTAATCATTTCCATAAATAACCTCAATCCCAATAAATCCATATTAAAATGATATATTCTTATAAAATATATTTCAACCATTATTCCTAAAATATAATCCCATATCATCAAAGTTTATTTCTATTTACCTCAATTTTGTAGGGTTACAAAAATAGGGAACTTTTTATGAAAAAAACATTAATCACACAATGAATTCTCAAACCATGTTTATCTATATAATAATACATATATCTGAAAATATTAATTAACCATAAATAACACAATTTAAATGTTTTTATAAACCCTAATGGTTATTGAAACTTTTAAAATTAGATTAAAAAATTTTAATGACATCCTAAAGAAAATTTTCACATGACAAATTAAAGGGTTACATATACCACAGACATCAATCAAAACTATATCCATCACCAAAAAAGGGTGTCTATTCCATTAAACCATTGATAAACCTTACACATATAAACCCATGATGGTATAAAAACACTTTTTTTAACTTATCTTGAAATATAATAATCTCCAAATTTATGCAACCCCATCTCTGTTATAAATTGTAAGAGCTCAGGACCCACAATCACAGATCTGATGCTAAAACATCATCTTTATATATATGGATTTGATACTAATAAATGTAACCCAATTACAACCATTCAAAGAGTAAAACACCAAAATAAAATATTGGATCTCTTATATACCAAATAGCCATTTGGGTATAGAATTTTTTATAATTAAGTAAAAAACAATCAAAATGACTTTGATACATAAACAACTAGTTTATAAAAATCTACATCATCTCCCACTAAGTTTTTTACATCTAGTAACCTTCTTAGATATAACATACTTAAAACCGTTCTTCATGACCTAGAGGAAAGGAAACATAAGAAGGGTGAGCTCAAACACTCAATAATTGTAAACATTAGCATTAATAATTGAATTTAATCAATGTGCATTAGATTATAATAAGGGTATGATGACATAATCAATGTGAATGAGCATAACATAAAAATAACTTTATACCCATAAAAATCCAGATCATTAAACTTGTGACATGGAATTAAGATTTAATAAATGAATGAATCATTAAAATCAATAATCACGAGTTATTTAATGTCAATATTGATTGAAGGAAACATAAAAACTCCATTGAAAGCATAAAAAAACAGTATTGCGGAACATTATCTTCAGATAACCCTTACAACTACCCTTACTAGTTTAATAACCAATACAGTTACCTTCCAAAATAATATACTAGAGAACATAATCATTACCCAATGCATTGGAGAGATATACCATGGACACCCATCATCAAGATATATATCATGATCTCCCAACATCATGAGCTATATCAGGCTCACCCATAATCATAAAAAATTTATAAGGACCAAAACATAATCATAACACATGAAATCCATCATTTATTAATATAAAAATAACAATTGTTCTTTAATATCTTGATTTATCTATGAAAAATAAATGGGTTCCATGATAATATAATAATCTATATAGAGAAAAAATAAGATTTGAATTGTTAAAAAATATCTCAAGTGGAGTGTAAGTAACAATAAGGGTTTTTAAATTCATTAATAAAAATACCATAAAAATATCATTAAATACAATATTGGGTATACTACCCTTCTGACATTAAATATCCCTTTTCAAAAATAAAAATTAACAATATATTGTCGAAATAAATTTCTTTGAAACTAATATTGGAAACATATAAAATGATATTCAAATAAAATAACCTTAATATTGATAAGAAACCCCATTCATGACATAAACATTAAAAATAGACACTCTTTTAAAGCTTTTATAAAGAAAATAAAAATTGAACATTGAAGAAAATGTTAAGGAAATTTAAGTCAATACCTTTTAAAATAAATAAAATGATAAAATAAAATAAAATTTATATATCATTTATGTTTAGAAAATAAAATTCAAGAAAATATTTTAGTAAACCAGGATATGGAATAGAAATATTCCTGATCTAAAATAAAATAACATATCGGTATTACACACAAACAAATTTTTTTATTTTTCTTTAAAAAAATGGAGAAATTGGAAACTAAATATGTAAACCATATAAATGAAGAAATGATAATAAATGGTATGTGGTTCAATAAAAAATTGAATATTATACCTCTCAATTGAACTTTGAACATAAACCATCTTGAAAAAAATGATATTAAAACATAAATCAAATATCACCAGTGTAAAATTAAAAATCAATAGATAATTTTAAGAAATAATATGATATGGTTATATAAATACCATGAAATAAAGACATAATATGTCAAAATTCATTCATGGGGTATTAAGTAGACCATTCAAAGAATTAATTGTGCACAACCAGAAACATATCTCAAGAAAATGAGATTCAAACAAGGAAAACCCTTTCAATGATCATAAATTTTGAAGTGATAATCAATCCATGAAGTAATTATTTAAAAAAATTTAAATCCAAATAAAAAATTTTAAGTATCTAATAAAACAAATAGAGACAAATTATCAGAATATCATTTGATAAAAAATTCAACGAAATATAATTGTAACCTAATGAATGAAAAATCATTTAAGATACTACTTATAACTTTGTAACTGTCAATTAAATCCACTATGATGGAAGAATGTGAATTGTAAATTAAAATACCATTTTTTATGAAGTATTCATGATATAACATTCTAAAATTGAAACATATACACCATAAAAAATAAATTAGGTGCATCAAATTAAAATATTCCTTAATTAAGGGAATGTTATACGAAATCCCTTACCTCGAGTCCAAATTTTCCATGTATGTCCTTTAAATCCAGTATAATAAAATATATCCAATTTTTAATTGTTTATGAAAATTTTAAAGGTTTATTACATTATCATTAAAACTTTTTCCTCATTTATCATGATAATATCTTTAATTAATAATGGGTTAATTCCATGTCACGTGTTTGGTGGGAATTCAGTTCATAGATGAAAAACAACATTAATATGTTGACTGTGATCAAAGAGGTAATAATTACATCTTATATAGAATACAAATACTGACATAATTATAATTATTATATATTAATTATACTTTTAAAACCAAATATGAAATATGGTTATCAAAACTTAATTACATTATAATCATAGAGATGGTAGGTCATATATACGCATGAGTAACATTTTCATTTTTCGAAGAACATGAGAGAAACAAAGTAATTATTATTCAATATTTAAATAATTATGGATATATAAAAAACATAATATTATCACATTAAATACTTTTTATATACCATCCATGTGGCATCGTGATAAAAATTGAATCATGTGTCAATGGGGATGTGGTAATCCACGCATACACATGAATGATTATAGAATTTTTCAACGGATGAAAAGGTAAGAAAATATAGATATATTATCATAAAATAAGGATATTTATGTCATAAATATCATATATTTATATCTAAATTAAATCTATAAATATAAATATCCATGATATGTGGTAATGGAAAGTGAATTACATTAGTTCTCGTGGTAGTAGTCCTCTATACAACTGAATGATGGTTTCATTTCCTATTTGATAGAAGGGGAGATTGGTATATGTTATTCAATTAACATAATAACTTATAAATATATTTAATATACTTATTTTATTACTTCATCATGGTTTAATTATATTTTATGGAATTATTAGAATAAATAAAACTAAAAAATTAGTTTAAAAGTAATACAACTTTTTCAAACAACCTTCTTTTATTTCAACCTTATTCCTTATAAGGATAATATTCAATATAGAATAACACATCTATATTGTGTAAAGGGGTGTTGGGAAGGGATTTGGTTAGGTAATTTATGAACTAAGTGGCACTTTAAAAGTGAATAAAATAGGATTTTAGTTCCCCTTTTATAAGTGAGGGGAGGGGCAATATTAAAAATACTTAAATTGATAGATTAATATAAATTAATTTTCAGGAAAAATGTATCCAAAAAGATATAATTAATATATAAGATGATTTTGATTATAAATAAACTCATATAATAAAATATTTACAAGTTATGGTTATGCTATAACCCTTATATCTTAGTTTTACCCCCCCCCCCATTAACCCTTCAGACAATTACCATGATATCATTGTTTTTTACTATTTTCGGGGTTAATAAAGGTACAATAAAAGGAAAATTAACCCAAAATAGATTTTGGTTTATATTTTAAATTATATTCCATTAAATTGACTTAATATAGTATTTTAATAAATTTTAAATCATTTAAGAAAATATTATTTATTAAAAAAATGTCATTAATGTCAATTTTGGAATAATTCACATAATTTAACTTCTAAACTACATGAAAGAAATTTAATTAGAATTTAAAATTTTAACACAAATATAATATGTTTTATTAATCTTAAAAATATATAGAAAACTTTAAATCATTAAGCAAATATTAATTTTAGGGTTTTTAAAATCATTTACTTGATTTTTTAATACTTACTCAAGCACTGTGTCAGCAATGTGTAAGCATTTAAGGTCATTATTTTTTCACTAAGAAATAAAAATAAATACCTATGATAAAAAAATAAATTAATAATTAAAATAATATATTATAACATAAAATAAACTCTTTTAATCCATTTTTTAAAAAAAATAGATATATTAAATTCAAGAGAGTTACATTTTTGAATTTTAATTACTTGAAATAATATAAATGTTATTTTCAAGGGAAAATGCTACCAAAATGACATATATCAAAATTTGGGTTGTGTGTGGTCGAATTTATCCCATAATGAAATTAAGGAATGTTTTGGGTTGATTATCAGACCATATTTCATGGTTTTAACCATGGTTTACACATTTTACAACAACATAGTTGAAAATATATTTAGCATGATTACTGTTCATAATGACAAAAACTAAAAGGTACCTACTTAGAAAATTTGAACCTAATGATTCAAAATTTAGAATCAATTTTTAAAAATTCAATTTATATAATTATAAGATGTTAATTTAAGTTAATTTTTCAAAACACAAAGGAAAAAAATTCATAAAAACTATCTTTTTAAATGTAAAAGTGTTTTTATACCAAATTAAAATATTGAATTGATTAAAATTAACATAATTAGGTTAATCCTAATATAATATAACTAATTAAAATTTTTATAACCATTTTTAAATAAAATATTACTTTGAAAAATGTTGAAACAAAAATACATTTTTTAATAAAAATAGGTATTTTTTACTATTTATTAGAAAATAAAACATTTTATAAAATTATCAAAAAATATCTTTTTTATAATTTTAAGATGATGAATTAAAAAAAATTATTTTCAAAAGATATAATTTTTAATATTTACAAATAAAATAAATGCAATATTCACACATAGAAAAAATAAAGATCGTTTAATAAACATATTTTTGAGGAATAAAATGACTTTACTAAAAATTGAGTTCTTATTTCCTAAGAATTCATCAATAAATTTATGTTTTATTGGTCCTTTATATATATTTCATAAGAAATTTAATCCAATTCATATCTACTAATTCCTTATATATGTTATAACTTTAACATTTAAATAATAATATATCATGGTTTGTTTAAGCTCAGTGTTGTGTGTTGTATATGCTATCAAACATAGTGTTCTTTTAAAATCTCATGATATTATATTAAATTAAGACATTTTATTTTAATAACATATTTTTACCCATACTAAACATCTCATATATAGAAAACCAAACCTTTCATAAAAATATATTATATCTAAATAAATGAATATTTATTAAATAACATTAAAATCCATGCCAAAATAAAATACGTTTAGTGCCTTTAAAAACTTGGAAACATAAACAATAGGTTCATAAAATATCTAAACCATCTCTTAATTTCTGCATTATAATTATATCAATTCTTATAAATATCATACTTAGTACCTTCCTTTATAACCTGGGTAAAGGAAACATAAGGAAAGGGTTAGCTCGGATGCTCAGTCAAGGTAAACAAGAAAGATTTCAATGATAAATCAGTATAAAATAAGCATGAGGGCATAATAAAATTAAATTAGAATTTGAAAATTATACCCTATATATCCTAGATCATCTTATTATTTCATTAAATAAATCATGGTAGTTCGTATGGAAATATTCATAATAGAATCAAAGAACATGATCCATGTGAACATAACATTGGCATAAGACGTAGAATTGTGGAATATACATAAGCATTGAAAATAATTTCCTTAGTGTTCAAGGATATTTTATAAGACTTAAATGGCTAAGTGGTATCACTCCACAAACCATCTCAGAAGGCACGGCTCACTCCCAATAATATCATAGTGGACAATATCCATCACAAAACTGGGTTAAGTCACCATTCTAGTCCGGTTTATCTCACGAGATGTCAATATTTAACCATTGCATTTGAGGGAGGTATCAGTATCACCCATAAAATAATGAAATTAATACTTATTTATTTCTCAATATCATAAAACTTTAATCGTATCAGATCCCATGAAAAATATTTGTTTCATAAAAAATTCATTATATCAGAACCCATGAAATGAAATGGGATTCATAAATATTTCATCATATTATAACCCATTAAAAGAAAATTGGTTTCATAAAACTTTTGTCATCATAATAATTTTATTGTATCCCCATTAAATATGAGGTAACATAAAATTATTTTACTGTCTAAAAAATATGATTTCAAAATTTCATATGGAAAATTCAAAAGGAAAATGACCTTTCCATCTTGAAATCACTTCTTTTATAAAAAATTTGTACACTTATAATGGAAACCATTTTCTTAGAAAATAAACATATAAAATTATAAAGTAAGTTTCAAATAAAATATTATTCATGGTTGTGGTAAAATCCATTCATTCCATATAAGTAAAAACACATACCTTCCATATTTTTTCATAAAATTCACAAAGTACCTCGTTTGGAAAACAATAAAAAGATTCCTTTCAATCCATTTTCTAAAAATTAAAACATTGGAAAAAATGAATTTAAAAAATAATAGGAAATGTCAAAAAAAATTATTATATTTTTATAAAACATGGATATTGTAGATAAATATTCCCTTAAGGAGACTTAAATATAAACAATTTTACATATTAAAGAGATTGTGAACTAAAACCCTTACCTTGAGTTTGTCTTGCTTGGAAACCACTCTATCCTCCTGAATAATAAATTTTAATTTCTTATAATTCAAAAATATATTCATTTTAATGATTATAATATCACATATTATCTCTTTATAATAATTCAACACCCTCTTTTATCAATAATTCCATATTAAAAACATTATTTTTAAGAATTATCTGTTTCGTTTGTCATGAGTATTTTTGTTCATTAGTATCGGTATTTATACATTTATCTTGGTTACACCTCATAAATAATATAATTAATAATATAAATATCATATATATTAACTATATATATATATAAGTTAGAGATAGAAAAATTAATTATACCATTCATAGAGATGGTAGGTTATATGAACGCATGAACGTTGTTTTCAATTTTTAATAAAGTGAACATAAGAAAGATAAATATTAATTCAAATTTATATGATATTTATTAAATCATATATATATATATAATATTAACCAAATCCTAACTCATTAATAACTATATAAAATATAAATGAATAATGAATTACATCGCTTCACAATGGTGGTAGTCCACACGTATGGATGAACGATGTTATTGTTTTGAAAAGGATTGGATAGTAAGTAGGTTTTTGTGAAATTATAATTAAAATGTATAATTATGCCATAAATAAAATATATAAAAGTTAAACTCGCCATAATATCCATCCATAAAATATAGTGATGAAAAATTAATTGTATTGTTGAGTGGAGACGGTATGTCGTACATACAGGTATGTGATGATTTCACTTGTCATTTAATGGGAAAGAGGGTGTGTAATGGTATTTTAAAAATCATAATAAAAATTTAACATATTTGTTACACAAAATTTATTATTTTATGACAAATAACATAGAATTAAAAGAGGTAAAGAATGGTATAAAAGAAAGTTATTGGTCAATGGAATTACCACTTCTTTTAAATGAATCCTTTATATCTCCTCTAAATGACTCTACGGTTGGTCTTTTGGGAAGAAAAAAACCTATTGAATATGTCAATGTAATATTATAAGGTACATTTTTATATTTTGGTTGATCTATAAGTCTCAAATTAGTGTAAATAAGTGAGGTAAGAGGTTCAATTGTATAATTCATATGAGAGACACTTTTGAAATTTCTAAAAACAATAAATTATAATTAATACATTATCAATCAAAATGCTTCAAAATGGACATGTATTCAAAAATAAGTTTTTATGGTGTTTTAATCCCATAAAATAATAATATTTAGACATGTTTTTTATTGATGGTAAACCTTATAATTTTGATAAACCCTCAGTTAACCTATTTTAATTTTAAGTACCATACCAACTTTTTTGTTATTTAAGAATGTAATTTTTACTTATTAGGTAAAAATTGGAATGTAAATGTAAATATTTAACAAATTTATTACCGTATAATAACTGTATTTTATTATTTAAAGACTTATTATTTATAAATAATTCAATAAAATATTATTTTAATAAAATATATTTATTTTTATATTTGACACAATTCTTTTAGCTTCACTTAAAATACATAACTAAAATGTTTTAATAAGAATATAATATTTTAACAAAACACTAATATATCATATTAACCTATTAAATTCTAGAAACACTATAACTTACTAAAATATATCACTTTTAACATTGTTAATATCATATATTTAAATTTTCCATTAATTGGATAAATAAAATTTCGGCATTGTGTTAGAATTTAAGTTAATTATATAATAGTTAAAAAATAGAAAAATTAATTACACCATTCATATAATTTTTTTATGAAAAAATGGATATTAATATTCATTCATAACTTTTTTCCCCTCTATAAACACATAAAGCCTTTTAAAAACAAAGAGGGTCACATTTTTTAATTTTTTATTGATTTAAATAATATATAAGTAATTTTCATGGATAAGTGGACATTAAACAACTCAATTTCAAGAAAATATTGTTAATGGTATAATTAATTTAATCCAATAATAATTTGGATGAATAATTATCAAATTATTACTTATTTTTAATCTATGTTAAACCAATTTACTATTTACCGAGGTGATAAATTTTACAATGGTTACTACTCATATTGGCCAAATAATAAAGGGAAATATTTACCAAATTATAACCAATTGATTCTAAATATGTAATTCATTTTATCGATTTAAATGCCTATAAATTTGAAATGATAATTTTAATGTAAGTGTCAAAAATTGACAAAAACTTATTTGCATAAAAAAAATACATTTTAAGCATAAAACTGGATTTAATATTACTATATGCCTAGATAAATATTTTTTGAATGTTTAAAATATCTGATCAATTAGGTAATATATATATTTCCTTAAAATAATTTACCATTATAGATTAATTTAATTTATAAAAATATATTTCATGAATAAAAATCATTTTTTCGAAAAATATTTTTTTTCTTTAAAATGATGTTTATTTTCATTTATAATCAACTAATAAATAATGAATTAATTTTTGTACATATATAAAAAATATATCATAATTTTTTATTCATATTCATACACTGAGAATCAAATAGCTATGTGATAACTATGATTTCAAATAATAATATTTTGATATTATATCACATCTCAATTCAACTCGACGTTGTGTGTAATGCAAGATATCAATGAAAATTAATTTATTTGAAAAAAAATCATAAAATATCATGGTGTTACATCAGCTCTCCCATTTCTTATGTTTCCATTTCCTTAGGTTATTACAATGTATAATGAGACTAAGATGAAGCCTTGTGGGGATAAATTATAGAGAAATTTTCACAAGGGTTGTAAAATAAGTTGACTACATAGTTAGTCCTCAAAGGAACTAAACATTCTGTTCCTAGGAATGTGCCATTATTTATGCCATTTAATTTTTACCTTATGTAAATGTTATATGATAAAGGCATGTTTATCTTGGTTCATTCTATATTATGTGCATATATATATATACATGCATATATATATGTATATGTATTTATGTATTTATATATATGTTTAATTATTTATAATTATACATATTTATATATATTTTTACATATTAAGGATTTTTGTGAATATTTATAATTATTTAAATCTATGTGTATTTTTATATATTTGTACATATTATGTGTGTCAATGGTTATATATATATATATATATATATATATATATTGTGTGTGTGTGTCTGTGTTTATTTTTCATTTGGGGATTCGTTTTGTGGAAAGTACTCTATAATACCATATGAATAACCTGAGTTCAAATTAGGCCAGGAGGAAAGAGTTGTGTAGTTATTGTAGTAGCATTGTAGAGGGAAATACAATAGAGTAACTATTCAGCCGATTAGGAATTGCAGTCCCTGTATAGAGCCTTTAGGACACTTGGCCTATGGGTTACAAATTTCTAGTAATAGGAATCATGGTGGGATCATACATACAGTGTGGTAAGACAGGCGGGAAGTATAGTGTTGAAACATGCAAGCATCACTAGGTGGGTGGACCAGAATTGTGATGGGTGATTTTTCACCTATAAAACATGCCTCTACCCACCCAGCCCTCTAATGTGGGATGGAGGGGTGACAATCCACCTGATAATCATCAAAAATGGATCTAGTTGGATATATTTATGTGGCTATGGAGGGAGTAGAGCAGGTTTTCACACAGGCATCATCGATTTTACAGTATAAAAGAGTGATGATTGTTTTGTCACCTATCAATTAGTCTTCCTCCCACATCGATTTCTAATATGTGATGGAGAGGTCCCTAGACTTCTTGAAAGGTGGAAAAACAACCACCAAACAGGTGATACAGAGTGATTATTTTTCAAAAGGGGTGAAGCATAGTGGAAGACTAGAAGTGTGATACAGGATACGCTTTTGGGATTTCAAATCATCCCCTATTTAGGGCCATTGGAGACACAATCAGCTCAAACTTTGGGGCACCTATAACTTGTACTTTGAGCCACTCTATATGGTAAAAAATTTCTATAATGTTTTGCTCATTCTTTATGGGGAGGGATGAGACATGACTCACTAGAGAGTTTCGGTATGTGTGTTGTTTGTGATTTGTAATCCCCTCTACCAAATATATAGTATATTTACATATATATATATATAGTTTCACTTACATATGTTTATGCATATTTATTTATAGATTATATATATATATATATTATAATTATGTATATTTATTTACAATTATATAAAATATTATATATTTATAGATATTTGTATGAATTTATGTATAATTTTGTATATTTATATATATTCATATTTATATATATTTATATGTGTACATATATAATTACACACGTATATCTTTTTATATATATTTATATTTATATTTATATTTATATTTATATTTACATGTATATATTTTTAAATTATGAATAAATATATATATATATATATTTATATGTATTTACATGTATTTATATTTATATATATAACTATATTATAATTTTTTTAGTCACCACATGAAGTTATTAGTGGAGTGGTTAATGCATTATGGAATAACCAAGATGTGAGGGGTTAAAATACCACCCAACAAACTTACACACACACAATCATTGTTAAGAATTTAAAAATAAAAAATTATTTCTAAACATTACTAACTAATGCTAAAAACTACAATGAAATGAATATAAGTAGTTTTTTAAAATTATCATGCAACAATCCTCAATACAGGTGTCCATGATGGTTTCATCATACTGTCATGGATTATTTAACGGTAAATTAACCCACTGAATAAATCCAAAAAAAACATTGTTAAATAGAATTTTTATCATAGTGTGTGGATAAGGTGAAGGCCTTGAAATTAGGATTAAATTGGATTTAAAGTGAAACTTTATGGATAGATCAGACACAAATAATCTATATTCCATTGTATATCCTAAATAATAAGAATAAAGATGTAATTTGTTCTCATGAGAGGTTTTTTCATTCTTATATAGGATCATAACCAGAGTAAGCGCCATGGATGTAATTATGATATGTGATTTGGGTTTCTATATATTGTGTCGCAGTGCATGGATGATATAAAAAACTCAAAGTGAATTTGGATACCATGCACTATAATGTTTGGAGATGAAAATGAAATTTTATTCTTGGTTTGAGATAGGTGATCTGGATGTCACAAAGTATCATAGATATTGGATCCTTTTTATTTTAATTATCCCAAATCATGATTCTTATATTTATAATAAGATTTATATTTTATAATAGTGTATCATTTTATAAAGAAAATTTCCTTTGTATTGAAAAGATATGCCATTAGTTCAATTCTTCCACTGAGAGACATGCCACAGACATTCATTCTACCATCAGATGCAATCCACTACCATACATTCTAATTTCTTATGTAATACCATTAGGATTGTGCTATAGTTAGTAGAAAAATCCACACCTATTCATGCTACTATCACACTCCTACTATTTATAGATATTCCACCTTCATTCATGCAACCATTAGACTCATACTATAACCACATGTGCCTCCCTTAGTTTAACTATGCTACCACCAGATGTTCTAATTCTAGCCTTGTGATATCATTAGTTAAACTATCCTACCTCTAGGTGTGATACTATTGGATCATGCTACCATTGAATGTGTTGTTGTCAGACCATTCTACTTTAATCCTTATTATCATTTGTGTTATTCTTTACTTAAATTTAATGGACATAATGGATAGTTTTTGGGATATAATACAAATATCCTCATTTTGTTTTATTGATGATTATTCCTAAACAACTCCACAAGTTTATTGAATACAAAGTCATAAGTTTCCTAGTTTTATACTCAGTATGAGGATCTAAAAAACCATTACTATTGTCCTTCAATGGGTAAATAAAACCAGAGCGCTATATATTCTTGAGATGTCCCTCTGAATGTTTTGTTGTTTGTTTGTTGATGGATGGTTATTTCTTACATTTTTAACATCATGTGAGTGTTAAATTTTAAAATACAATGAAGATAAAGTTCCTCTATTACAATGAATCAATATTTTTATACTGAATATTTTCATGGAACCTGTATATAAAAAATAGAACTTTATGACACTCATTTTTTTTCAATTTTCAAGAAACATTTTCAAGATCCTAAATAAGTAAAATATAAGACCCTAAAGCATCTAAAGATATTCAGACCAAACAACACAACATATTGATATTTTTATTATTTTTTATCTTTATTATCTTTTACTTTCACTTAGTGTGATGTTGTACATTATTTATTAGTACACACCATCTCCTATAATTAAAATAGAGAATAATTAATATTCTCTCAAACCCATTTATCTATATTCCCATAGAAAGTGTGGAAGAGATCATGCATGGACTCTGTTGTATTTCAACCCACATATAATTGTTTAAGAGGCTCTGATCTAGAACAACCTGTGTTTTTTTATAATTGATCCAGTTTTTCGATCAGATTATGGGTATAATAATCTTCTTAGAAGCTGGTGATTTCTATGTGGAGGTTATTAAGTCTCAAATTAAGACTGGTCCCCTGGTTTACATCACTGTGTGTTGGAGTTTTGTTTTTCTTTACTTGAAAACTAAAACTGTGTTTTTTATATCCTTAAATAAAACATATAATTTGATTGTTAATCTTATCCTATGTTTATATAAATAAGTTTATTAAGTAAATTGGTTTCAAAAGATAAATTGATTTCAAATATTAATTTTACTATTCCCAAATACTACTTTTGGAAATATTTTGAAACATAAAATTTATATTATTTTAATGTTTGGATTAAAATTAACTTGTGGGATTTATATTTTTTAATATAAATTTAATAGTGTACTCAATTCACCCTCATTTTAAGTTACTCACTCTGACATATATTTTGTATTATAGGTTTTTTAAATATCTTTTCAATTATTATTTAGTTATCATTTAAAGATCTTAAATTTAATTATTTATAAATGTATTACTTTATAAATAATATACTGGAGGTATATTCTACAAACAAAACTTAGTTTTTTAATGTTAATAATTATTCTCAGTGGAATGTGAAGATGAAAATTCATATTGAAAAAATGGGTTTTGAAATAAGCACTATAATTGAACACAAATATGTATTACCACAAACTACTAGAGTTTCATGGAGTGAAAAAACTAATAAAAAAACATAATAATAATTTTAAATCCATGAATTCTCTTAATTTTTTTGGTGATGAAGAATTTTTAGAATTTTTTCATTTAATATTAATTTAGAAATTTTGGATACTTTAGTTGTTTCACATGAGGTTACAAAAAATGTTAATGAAATGAATTTAAATACTTCTACTATTAAATATGATACTTTTAAAATGAAAAATTTGGAACCTATTTTGGACATGTATATCCGGTTAAATGAGATCATGGACATGATACAATCACTAGGAAAACCAATTTTTAACAAACATGAAGTGATGTACCTATTGAGGAATCTATCAGATATATGGAGTGGAATCTCAGTATCTATCTAGGAGTCATGTGATGTTAGAAAGTTCACTATTACGAAGTTGATAAGAAAACAATTGATGTATAGGGAATAACTCAATGTGAATAGATGATAGGATGATGAACCAAAAATAAAATAAATTGACTTCAAATCTACTCCATAAAAACAAAAATAGATAATCCAAGATAACAATTCAAGTACTAAAAATTTAGATAGATAAAGTAAAGAATAAAGGTCCCACATGGACATAAGATTCAAAAAGTTTTGCAAGATTAAGAAGTTATTTTTAATACCAAGTTATAATATAAAATATTATAGTAGAGGAAACTGGATAAAGGACAATAAGAAATATGATACTATGAATGATATAGTTTTCTAGGAGTGAAAGATGAAAGGTCATGTCTAATATTACTTACCTATGTTAAAATTTAAGAATAAATATAAGTAAAATGATAATAGGTATAATAAATACATGAAGGAAACCTAGAGTGCTTCTTAAGACATCTATAGTGATTAAAACTCAAACCAAGAAGATAAGAATGATAGAGGTTATAAACACATCTGAGATATCTAATATTTTTAATGCTTCTCTTGTTAATATTTCTAATCAATATGGATATCCATACAATGATTAAAACAAGTATAATGAGGAAATTTTTTAAAAATATAATATGATGGAAAATACTTTTAATGATCTCAAAGATAAATTTTATATCTTAAAGAAGAATCATTCCTTGACTACCAGTTTTAAAACTAATATTAGTATTGAGAAAGAAAAATAACTAAATAGTTAAAGAAGAATAATGAGTTAAAATTTTTTAATGGTAAACTGAAGAAAGAACTAGAATTATTTACAAATAGAATAAATAATCTAACATAAATTCATGGAAAGAATATTTCTCCCAAGTATACTACTGGAATAGGCTATCAACCTATACATAGAAGAGTCATTAAAAATAAAGTTAATATAAGTCATAGTTTCTTTAATTTTGCTACATGTTTTTACTCTTCATGACCTAATAAAGTGTTTATTTATAAAAGTTTAAAATCTGATTATATAAAACATATTACATAATTATGGGATCCAAAATATTTTATTAATAACATTTATGGACCCAATAATATTTAGGTACCAAAGTAATTATTTTTGTAAAAAAAATTTGTCAAAAACCTTCTTGAAAAAACTTTAGTAAGAACTTATGGTTCTAGACCAGTTGATCTCACAAACACATGATTGGATATTATTTATGTTTCAATAATCTAAAAAACATAAATGGTGAACATATAAATTTTGGTAATAATGAAAAATGGAAAAGTTTTGTCCTTTTCCAAATCAGAAATTATAATAATATTTTAATTTCTAAAGATTTAAATATAGATAGGGTAAACTATAGTATTCTTATCATATCATAACTATTTGATGATGCATTTAATTTTAATTATTATAATAATTATAAAAAAGTTTTTTCTTCTAAAAATGATTTAATTTTTATTTCATTGAGAAATGATAATGTTTAGGAAGTATTCATTTACTTAAAAATCTCACTAAAAAATTTTTAGTCAATGATCTGCCTAAACTAGAATTTCTAAATGAAAAAGTCTATAACCCATTTCAAAAATGGAAGTAGCACAATATCTCTTTCAAATAGAATAAATAAGTTTCAACTTCTCAGCCCATAGGTTTGGTTCACATGGACTTGTTTAGACCTTTTAGATTCCCTTTCTTAAATGGGAAGTAATATATCTATGTTCTGGTATATTTCTTTTCTAGGTATACTTGGGTATTCTTACTATGTCACAAAAGTTAATCTTGTTATTATTTTACAAAGTAAATAAAATCTATATAAAATATTAGAGGGCACAGAATTAATACCTTAATAAGTGATTATAGTCATGAGTTTGAAAATCAATACTTTGAATCTTTTTCTCAAAAATAGCTATAATCATAACATTTTTTCATCTTATGACTCCATCAAAGATATGGTTTATCGAAAGGAGAAATAAGACCCTTCAAGAAATTTCCCAAACTCTTCTCAATGAGTGTGATTTTACATTTTATTTTTTGGAAGATGATGTAAATACATCTTTTTGTATAATAAATATAGTTTTAATTAGACATATCTTAAGGAAAATTCATCATGAATTATTGAATAACAGGAAACTAAAAGTTAATTACTATAGATTTTTGGTTGTAAAGTCTTTATTTATAATAATAAGGATAATATAGATAAATTTTCTTCCAAGATTGATGAAGTAATCTTCCTTGGTTATTCAATTTCTAGTAAATCGTATAGGGTGTTTAAAAATGAACCAAAATTTTGGAATATTATTTTCATATAAAATTTGATAAAATAGATCCATATAAACTTAATGAACCTTTAGAAAACGTTTAGGATGGTCTTTCAATTCTGAACATCAATTCCAAACCCTCTACCAATTTTATGAAATAAAAAAAATTATTCAATTCTAAGGAACAACCTCAATTTTAATTTGAACATGTATTAGAAAATGAGATGTATATCTCTTATTTTCATAGAACTATTAGGCCTCATAGATACCATCTTCTATATTTTGTAGTGGGAGGCCTCGATAGAGGTATAAAAACTGGAGATTCTCATAAAAATTTGGTTGAACATCAAACATTATTATCATAACTTGAACCTATGAACAGAAATGATGCATTAAATGATGAATTCTGGGTTATAAAAATTCTATATTAACTTGATGAATTTGAAATAATTATAATTTTGGATATAGTAGTTAGATCTAAGGATACTAAAATTATTTTCACTAAGTGGGTTTTTAGAAAAAAAAATATGATGAGTCAGAAACTATAGTAAGAAATAAATCTATATTAATTGAACAGTGATATAGTAAAGGAGAGGGTATTGACTATAAGAAGACCTTTTCACCTATTGATATAATTGAAGCCATTACAATAATTATTTCCTATGCAGTACAATTTCATTTCAAACTATATCAAATGGATGCAAGAGTTCATTCTTAAATGGTTATATGGTTAAGGATGTTTTTGTTAAACAAACCTTTATATTCCAAATCTCCATTCTACAAAACATTTTTTTATCTTCAAAAAAGATTTATATATTTTAATATAAGCTCCTAGATCTTGGTATGATAGGATTAGGCCTTTTCAAATTTCTAAAAGTTTTAAAAAAGGAATAGATGACCCTACTATTTTTTTAAAAATAATTTCAAAAGATATTTTTGTGGTTAAAATTAATGTTAATGATATTATTTTTGAATATTATAAAGATTATTGGAGTAATAATTTTTCAAAATTGATGCAAATTAAATTTGGAATAAGTTTAATGGGTGAAAATAATTTTTTTTTTTTTGGTTTTTAAATTTTCAGAAATAAATAGGGTATTATTTTAAATCATATTACACAAAATACCTTATGAAAATGTTTTTTATATTACTAAAAGCATTGATAATCCCATGAGTACCACATAAAATCTACAAATTGATGAAACTAGAAAGTTGGTGGATCAGAATAGTTATAAAGGTATTGTTGTAAGCTTGTTGAACATAACTTCTAGTCAACCTGATATTATGTTTAGTGTGTGCATGTGTGCTCTATTTCAATAAAATCCTATAGAATATCATTTTATTTGTGTCAAAATAATATATAAATACCTCAAATATATCACCAATTTATGATTATTCTATCAAATTATTTTATAATTTGATTTAGTGAGTTATTCAGATACTGATTGTAGTGGTTTTAAGTTAGATAGAAAAATCACCTATAAAACATGTCACATTTTGGGAAACTTGCTAGAATATTAGTGTAGTAAAAAATAAAAAATTTATTGCACTGTCTATTTGTAAGGTTGAGTACATAGCTATTAAATTTTTTTTTCATGGATTTTTTTGATGAAACAAACTAATCTCAATTGTGGATATTAATTCAAACATGTAACTATAAATTGTGACAACACCAAGGTGAAAATTATTTCTATGAATCATATGTCTCATTAAATAATAAAGAATATTGATGTAAGGCATCACTTTTTGAAAAACCTTTATAAAATAGTGATATAATTCTTGAATTCATAGGAACTGAACACCATCTTGCTAGTATTTTAACAAACCCATTGAATTATGAGATATTTAGCAACATTAAACATGAATTAGGAATGATAAATTTTGGTGGATCATCCACCATTGGATAAGCCACTATTGGTGATCCACCATTAGGTGAGCCAGCGTTGGTGATCCACCATTGGATAAGACACTGTTGGTGATCCCCCATTAGGTGGGATACAATTGAAAATCCACCATTGGGTGACCCACTATTGGACCAATCCACCGTTTGATAGATCCATTATTGAAGTGATCTGCCAGTTGGTGATCTAACGGTCTATGTTTCAATTTTTTTCTACTAGTACTAATTTTCATTCATTAAATTTTTATTTGAATTATTTTTTAATATTTTAATATATTTTTTAATTTCAAATCCATAAATTATAAAATTTATGCTTAAATCCAATTTCATGTCACTCCCTCACTCATGCATACCATTCGAACTATTTCACTTCCCCTCTCCCTCTACCTTAAACCTTTTTTGATATCCTGTTTCTACATTCATTTCAATAACATGGGGAGAGTTATTCACTCTTCAGTGCTGTCTTCTAGAGGATCATTTTTTATAAATAAATCTCATGGATAATTCAGTTGTGCTATCGTTGAGATGAAAACACCTCAACTTGTATATCATATAGTTTTTTTATAGAAATATATAGATGTGAAGTGGTTAATTTCTATAAATTGATTGGTAATTCAGGTGATCCAGGACCAAGGATGGATAGATTGGTTCTTCTGAAATGACATACCATTTGATCCAAGTTTGGGTCAGTAGTTTAACCAATATGAAGAGTACAACATTGGTAGAAAAAGATATAATTCAAATTCTGATATATGAAAAGTAGGTTGTCTTTTATTAAATAGAATATGAAAGGTTTATAGATGTACCATGAAAAGGTGTTTATGATGAATATCAAGGTTCAATACCAAGTGATAGTAAGAAGTTGGTATATGAGGATGCATTAATAGAGATAATTGAGAATGGTTCGGTGTGGATATATGCTTTAGTAGGGATTGATAGTGAATTTATAATTTTGTTCTAGTTCATTCAGTATATGGTATGTTCCAAGAAATGGTATTTTAGCACAATGAGGTACCAGGAAGTTTATCTTTTATCATATATGAATAGACTAGATAAAATAAATCCTTGTATATATATCATGTTTCTCATGATGGAGATGTGAAATTCCTCTTCCAGATAAAACTTTCTAATTTATTCCAATATAATATAAACTATGATATAATTTGGAGGCTTAGTTAATGAAGAAGAATTTCAGATAAGTTCTGGTGGTTTTTATTTAATAAAAACTTTCTTGTAATGGAATAAAAGGGAATTAGAATCTATATACGAAGAAGTGATTTGAGGATAATGAAAATCTCTATGTGTATTTTAATCTATTGGACCACCCTACCTGACCCAAGAATTTTTTTTTTATCCAAGATTAGAGCCAGATAGGATTCTAACTTACCCTTCTAATGAGGATTTTGAAGAATAAGTTAGAGAAGTTAAATAGTCTTTTAGTTTTTTTAATAAGGTATTGATCATGATATTTATAAAATTCCTTCTTCATCATATTAAACAATAATTATAGCTTTTTCTATCCCTAATAGATAGATCCTCTTGAGTGAAGGAGAAGATAACGAGCCTGAAGTCTCTTGAGAGTAATAGATTCGATGTTGTCTTAAAACCTCTAATGAAGTTGTGGAAGTGTATAATAATGAGAATAAATATTGTGGAGGACCTCCTGACTCAGAATCTTATTATGATGAAAATGATGATGGTGGTGTTTAGAAGATTGGTTTCACCCTTATCATGTTGTTTTTAGGTTTTCGGTGTCTGTTGAGAGATAAGCTTCATTTCATTCTACTCATGATGTTGCCTCTGTTAGAGATGATACTAGTGAACTTGTTGATATAGAGGAATCCCTAGGTCATACCAGCTATAAGTTATCTCCTAGGGTGATCCTTACATTTTAGATGAGGATAGAGTTGTATCCAAGGTGGAGCCTTCACTAGGTTCTAAGATCCATAGGATTTCTTGTCGAAATTCTAATGGATAGGATGGTACTGATGATAATCAAATTAAACCATCAGAGCATGGTGGACCTACTATCTCAGATGTTGGATCATATCCAAGGGGGAATTTAGTGAATCATATTGATGATTCTTGTCAGCTTTTGTCTTTTCCTTATGATGCACTAGCTTCTAGATCATAGCATGCTGAGGTTTTCTACCTAGTCCTAAGATAGTTGGTTCACCTTTTTCCTACTATAATCTCTATAAATATAGATCATCATACTGGAACTAATCTTTGGGATAGATTAGATAGATTTCCCCTATTGATGCTTCCACATCTACTACTCCACCTTCTTCTTCCTCAGTTGATGGTGATATGATCAAATCAATAGTCTAACTGGAGATGAAATACATCATAGGATATATCCATACGTCTCATTAAGCAGATATGTGCTAAATTCAAAAGCATGGGGAGAATATATATAAACTGGTAATATAGTGTTTAAATGAAGCATGAATTGATAGGGAAACCATCCCCAAGGCTATCAAATACTACCTTTACAAGATATATACAAAGCATGATTTGATTAATCGCGTTATGTTTTTAGATGAGGACTTGAGAATGACACTTTTCAATAGGTCCATCAAGGAATAGGTAGACCAGCTTAATGTTTTGGAACCTCTACTCAATTTATTTTTGGACGAGAAAAAATACAATTTCACTACTATAGTGAGAGGCAAAAAGATAATCATGGACTTTTTGAACCTCATGATGATGTTTTTGTATGTCTCTCATATAGTAGTTGTGGTACCTCAGGACATTCCAATGTCATCCTTCACTACTAAAAAATACTCTACACCTCTGCCTCCTCAGTATCATCCTTTTAGTATGTCTGAAGCTAAAGTTTTCAGACATCTCAAACCATTTGTAATTCATAATCTTACTTATTTTAATGCTCAAAAATCCTGTTAATTATGTTTTTAATGAGATTAGTTTTTTATGATATTAAATAATTTTATAAATAAAATATTCTAAGTATTGAAAAGATCCACCATTAGTTCAAATGTGTTACAATTAGTACAATTATACCACCACCATACATTCCACCCTCAGTCATGCTACCTCTAGACTCCCTCCACCTCCACACATGCCACCGCCGGAAAAGATACCATAGGGATTGTGCTACCATTAGTTCAATTGGGCCACCATTAGTTATGATTCCTTAAAAATCCTACTACAAATAGATATTCCACTACCATTCATGATACTGTTAGACTCCTACTACCACCACCTAAGCTACCATCAGTTCAACTGTGCTACCACCAGATGTGCTACCGTAATTCATGCGATACTACTAGTTCAACCATGTCACTTTCATGTGTGCTACCATTGGTTCATGCTATTATAGAATGTGATACCACTGGATAATTCCACCATAAGTATTTCTATCATTTTTGTTCTTCTTTGTTTTAATTAAATTCTTCCAATGGCTAGTTTATGGTAGTTAATATAGATAGATACATATGGTTTTATTAATGAGTAATCCTAAACCACTCCACATACACATTGAAGAAAAATCCATAAGATTACTAATTTGTTACTCTATGTAAGGATCTAGAAAATATATATTATTATCCTAAAATATATAATTAAACCTAAAGAGATATATATTCCTTAGATATCCTTTTTTTTGTTTTTTGGATGCTTGTTGATATTTGGTTTATTCTTACATGTTGAACTTCAAGTGATTGTGAAAGCCAGGAATACAAAGAAGATCAAGTTATTTTCTTACATTGAATCAATAATTGAATGAAGAAGTTTCTTAGATAACTAACATATTGAAAAGTGAATGTTATGACACTCTATTTTTCTTCAATTTCATATAAACTTGTTTGACCTCTTTAACAAGTAAAATATGAAGAGCATGAAGCATCTAAATCCACTCATATAGAGAAGAACTACATATTTCTATATTTTCTTATTTTCTCCCGCTGTTTTATGATTTAATTATGAGATGTGTGGTATTATAATCTTTTAATAATTACACTCTAATTTATTTGCTTAAACTATAGAATAATTTATATTCTCTCAAAATCTATTGTTTTTATACTAATGGTAAGTGTGGAAGAGGTCTTTCATGTCATGTGTTGTATTTCATCATGCGAATAATTGTAGAAAAGGTTCCAATACTATACACCCTATATGATGTTGTTTTTATATCTGATCCATGTTTTAGATCCGATTATTTTATAGTAATATTATTGGAAGAAAATGATTTTCAAGTGGATGGGATTAAGTCTCATTGTGATAATGAACCCCCTTTTTATGTCTCTTTGTGTTTCAGTTTTTTTATTTACTTCCAAGATAAAATTTTATTTTTCTATATATAAAAACAAAAATTATACTTTGATATTTATTCATAACCATTGTTTATATAAATAAGATTATTAAGTAATTGGTTTCAAACGTTAGTGTGATTTCAAATATTTTTTAACCGAGTCCTAATTTTTCTTCGAGAACTCTTTTGAATGATCAAACATGTATTATTTTTTTAATTTTTTATTAATTGGAAATTTTTAATTAACTTGGGGAATTTGTTTAATGCATTTTTTAAAATAAATTTTATTGGGTACTAAATTCACCCCATCTTGGGTTAATCACTATGAACAATAAAAAAATAACAATAATCTATCCATATATAGTTTTTATAGGGTCCCTATATATATCTTACTCTTGGTAAATGTGTGTGTTCAATCATGAGATAAACAAGAATTAAACTCAATGTAAATTGGTAAAGATCACATCACTCGGTAAATATCTGGCATGTAAATAGATTCTACAGATAGTCCTGGGATTAGGAATCCCGATGTTAGTACATATTCGGCATGAATGAAAATCATCCATATGTATTTCTATAGAATAATCTCTATATAGATCTAGATCATGCATGAGAGAATGATATACAAGCCTCATCCCAATGTTGATATATATAAATAAAATAATATCAAGAAATAATAATTCCCAAATACTAGGATATAGTTTGTGGAGATGATATTAATTGTATCATAGTGAGGATTTTTGGGTAAAGAACCATATATTGGATACTCTTATATGTATTTGTCTCTCATGTAAAAAAAATTACATCATATAAAGTAGATCACTCTAATTGTTTTAATGGTCATGTGGGGTGAACCATATTTCATGTATTTCAATATCATGAAATAAATACTCATGTGCTATGATGTTTAGATTCATATGATGAGGACTGATGTGTAAATGACTCTACAGAGACGTGGCATGTGCAAAAATTCAAATGGTTTTTCCTTAGTGATGATTCAATGAAGAATATCTGACATGAACTGATGAAATATTATGAACCAAGATAAATTGGGAGTTTTATATAAATGATATTTGTATCTAGGTCTAAGATTAATGATATGAACATGACTATATATCCAAAGATAACAGTAATCATGCCATACATAGTTTTAAAAAGTATGATTTTATCTTAGTGGGGGGATTAAAGAAAACCTGAGGTGTGTGAGAAAATCTGTACACATGGATGGTGTGGAGGATTAAGTGGGAGAGAGCTCTTTTGTTGGACAAATGATAATATATTTAGGTTTCACTATGTATTATGTTTGAAAAAGAATCAATCTATATTCATTTATTGAAAGGTAATCATTGTGAAAATCTACCTCATGCACAAGAGATGATAAAATATATCCATTATAGTGTAAATATTTAAAAAATATTTTATGTGAACAATAAATACATACACTCTGAACTCTTACTTAGATAAATCCTATACATAGGGGAATAAATTCATATATAATAGACCACATTAATCAGTTTATGTTCATCCAAGATGGACCATATGTCATGTAGTTTAACATCACAAGATAGGGAATTAGGTTCCATTATGTAAGATTCATATGAAAATGACCATCATGTATTTTGGTTTATTTTCATACATCTTGGAACATCTTCAAGTAGTTTAGAATCATGAAGAATACACTTTCATGTTCGAAACATGATACTAAAAAATTATTTCATGATAAACCTTGTATTAGTTTTAAGCATGATACACACTCCATCCATTGTAATTAAGAAGTAATATTTATTAGAATATATATTATGTATGTTATAAGGTCCTTCCCCATTCTTATATGGTTTCTTCCCACATATCATAGAAGTTATCATAGCAAATACGAACTCTCCTTGGATGACTGGTCAAAGGAAAATCGTGTTATTAAACTATTGAGTGACATGATTCCAATGAATCTCAATGTTATATAGTGTGTGTAACTGTTTCCCATCAAGACGATCCAATTTATTAAAATGGATTTTATACTAACCATCTCTGGATAGTAAATTGTAGATAGTGATGAGAATTGAGGTAAATCAAACTCAAATCAATAAAACTACCACTTTCCTATACATGACCGAATATGGGGCCACCTATGTGCCGGTATGGGTCATGATGTGACAATCCCATATAGAATATAATATTTTATCTTCCCAATACTTATTATCTTTATGAACCATCTTCTGAAGGAGATTATAACGAGTTTTTTTGAAGGCCCCTATTTATCTGTTTGTTACTGCTGGATAGTGGGTTGAATGTTCTAACAAGGTATTTTACTTCTAATATAACCTATTCAATTAAAAATAAGAATTGGTGTTATTTCCAATCAATATTTTGTGAGGGACACTAAATTTGATAACCTTATTGGAATTTATGAAATTGATTATAGCTTTTGTTTCAACTTCTTTACAGGGTATAGCTCTGATCCATTTAGAGAAGAAGTATATTGAAGTAATAATAACATTTAACTTCCTAGTTGTGGTTTGTGATTATAGAATCTTGGAATATATATCCCAAATGGAAAATTCCAAAGACTATTTAGTGGTATATAAAAAATTCATGGGTGGATGAAAAAAATTGGAATGTAACCTATAGGTATGGTATTTCTTCATGAAGACTATGAAATATTAGATCATCAACAGAAAAAAGTCACCAAATCTCATGATTTGGTGGGAGAGATTGGTTATGGACTATTGGGTATCATAAGAATCAGAATTTGAATCCTAAATAACATCAAGGTACTCTCATCCTTAAATGAAACTAAGGAATACTATATCAAATACTCATTTAAAGAGGAGATTTTGGGAATTTAGGCCATCATAAAGGATAAATTTTTCTTCTATTTGACAGATTTAATGCTTATTGTATCAATATAGTGGTAGAATCCCATTTCAAGAGACTTCATTATAGGATACATCCAACCAATTTTTTCCTTAATCAGAGAGGGTATTGGATTTCTATGATCTATAGTTGCACTAATTTAATTGATTTATTCTATATCATTATTGGTGGATGGAGAGACCATCCTATGATGTGTTATGTGAATGACTATCTCATCTTAGTCTATATACTCAATATTTGGATCATTTTACTATATATCTACTTGGTAATTATATGATCATGGGTCATAAGATAGTGTTATCTCAAATTGGAATTTATCCATCAATCCCAATACATAATCAAATAAGGGAATCAACTCAAAATTCTTTATGGAATGGTCATCATTGGTTTTATTCCTTAAAAAATTTGAATCACCCCTAATTTAAATTCAAGAAAATGGTATTTGTAGGGCCTGTTTGAAGCCTATAATTAGGGCCTGATATTCTACCTCATTATTGGTACATCTTTCTAATTTAAAAAGAGTATGCAAAAACAATTTTTTTAGATAGATGAACAACATTTCCAAGATGACCTCGTTGAGCTTTAGATTTTTCCTATTTTATCTTTTTAGGTTCCTTGTGGCACTATCAAAGTATATCCCCGAAACCTAAGAAGCTTTATGGATGAATAATATTTATTCATTATGGAGCTTCATTCTTAATAAAAAATTCATTGGGATAGGGTGTGTTGTAAAGAAATTTATTAACACTTACCTGTTGATCACATTTCAAGACATGAATTGGATGTATAATTTTTAGAAAATATCTTCACAAAATGTGGTAAACCTAGTTAATATAAAAATATTAAGGATATATTTTAGCAAATTGACTCGAGTGACCAGGTGAATCAAATGTTGATTTTAATTGTGTCGGGTCTTTTGCACAGCAAAAATCAATGCAAGGCAGTTCTTTCTAATATCAGAATACTAAGTCTCAACATATAACATTTACCTATAATGATAACAAGGACTATTATCCTTTCCTTTATCATTCTTTTGAAAATTAGGGTTCTAAGTGAACATTCCAAGGTTTCAATATAGAGGATGAGAGGCTTCTCTTCTATAGTAGGCATTGAGATTAATGGATGAAAATGTACCAATGTAAATAATTCAAGGACCTCTAAAAATCATCATCTAACAGATAATTTATCAGTTTACACATTATGTTTATAGAGGTAAAACACGTGTTAATGATGTTATATATTATGTATCTATTATATTTTATCCATCCTAAGATTCCATTCAATTCATTGATGCTTCAAGGAGTGTAATATCAATGGTCTTTTTTCCTTTCATGTTTGACCTCAATTTCATGACGGTGTAACCCAAAGCTAAGGAATTTTTCTAATGTTACATGAAAACAATTTTATGGGGTTCATCTTCAACTTTTGTTAATGAAATTCACAAAAAAAACTGCTTGAGTAACAGCGAGGTGATCCCAATGTTATTGATATTTGACAACCAGATCATTCACGTAAAATTTTTTAGTTTTCCCCAAAAATTACTAGATAATATAGTACATGGAATATTGGAAAATATTTCAATAATTATCTATGAAAAATCGAATTACTTGATAACATTATACACCTTGGGTTTTCTATAGCACCCCCAGTTTCAAGTAAGTAACCCTTTTTTCATTTATTTGAAGTATATAAAGTTTTTGGGTGAAATTTGGGAGGGTTTAAAAACCTTTTGGAATGTTTTGGGGTATTTTTTAAAGGTAAACGGTTGGTGAATGGTTTTTCTTAAACTGTGAAACTCCATCAAAAAATTGTGCATAATGAGATAGTGGCTAAGGGGAAGGTGCATAGGTTGCCACATGAATTGTCCAAATCGTGCATCCACCTAAGAAAAATTGTGAAAAGAAGGATAGATATCTTTTTTATAACTGGTACATGGTTTTTCTAAAAATGTCAGATAATCATTTCAGGTCCTCTTTGAGGAAGAGGCTAGCGCACTGTTTTCCATGTAGTGGTACTAATAGTGTAAGGTTAAAAAACATGATCTTAAAAAATGGATCTAGGTTGGAATTATGTTTTAACCCATTTTTTGATCCAAATCAACCCTAATTCGAGTATTATTCGTTCCAAAAGTTGTGCAACCTCTCTCTGTCGAATCGATAGTGATCCAAAGGTGTTTCTTGGTGTGTTTAATCTCAATTTATGAGGTAAGTCTTCATCTACAGTGGTTTTCGAGGGATTTTATTAGATCTACTTCCCTACCCCTCCCAATTTCTTAGATCTAGCTCCACTATGGATAGGTATAAGTTTTTTTATGCCAATAATTAATATATAGGGCATTTTTATGATAGGAGAAGAGATATAAGGTAGTTTTTTGGTGATTCAACTTGGTTTCATTAGTGTTTTAGTTTCGTTTCTCGTTTTTTACATAAATCCTGAGGTAGGTGGATTCACTCATGACTCCTCTATTTGAAACATGAAGTCTCGATTTCAAATTGATGGTTTTTCTTAAAATTGGTTGTGAGATTTTTGTTCAAAGTGTGGTATAAACCCTCTTTAGTGAGGATTTGTGGAATTTTGGGGAAATTGTCAAATAATTGTGAAAATTGATTTAATAAATGATTTTAAAATTATGATTTTAAAAATTTTGTTTAGTTTTTATAAATGGAATATTGTTTTCCTTAAAATTTTCATTTTATAGAAATGTAATGGAGGTTTCAATAAAAGAAAATTTTTACTAAAATGGTTGAAATGGTTTTTTGGAATTTCTTTTCGAATTAAATTTTTGTGTGTGTCCATGTTCATTTGAGGAAGATAAGGGTATGAAGTTTCCCCAATCATTTGTGGGATGGAAAAGGGTATGAACTTAACCCCATCAAAATGGTTCATTAAGTGACAGATTAAGGAAAGGATGACTCATCACTCATGATTATAGGGAGGTATTTGGTTTCATTCATGGTTGGATGTGGGTATATGTGGAATGGAATTTTTAAAATGGGTTTAGAGAATTACTTGGTTTATTTTCCTAGAAACTATTTTAGTATGAAAAATTGTTTAAGTGTTGAACATCATGGCTTTGTTGTAAATTATTTTCAATTTTTTTATATAAATTATGTTATATAAATGTTCTAACATGTCATATCCTAATTTAATGAGTAAGGAATTCATTTCAGATTATCTTATAGATTTTCATTACACAAACCTACTTTAACACTTTGGTGATTTTATATATATTTTTTATCGAGTCCTAAGAAAAGATAAAGTATCACGCTTATTAGTGGTGCATCTTGATACATGATTTATTTTGTGTATATGGATCATTACGGGTTTTAGAAGCATTGCAGTTTTGTTTTGGAGAGTTTAGGTTTTGTTGGTTTAGTTCTTCCAATGTGTACTTTGATATTTTGTAATTCTTCCTATGTGGTACTCGTTTGTAGTTTTATTTAGAAATAATGGTACTATTGAGTTTTTTTACATTGTTAGCATCCATCATGTTGGGATCTTTTTGTTATTACAAGATTTGTTGGGTTGTTTTATTTTCAAATGGAAAATCATCCCCCATATGTCAATAAATCCATTGGAATTTATTGTTAGCCTTTGACATCCTGGGAATTTCTATTAATGCCAAGTAATGTCCTTCCATATTCTCAATCCAATGAGGAGGGTAGGGACATTACTAGTGGTATCAGCTTGTTTGGTCCTAGACTAACATTAGTCTTTTGTTATCTCAATCTAGGAGTTGAAACTCATTATGGTCTATTTCTTATGTCGGGTTGGTAAAAAAGAGTAGGATTATCAGGACATTAAATGTAGATAATAAAAAGACCTAGCTAGACTTTTTATTCTAAACTTCAAATTAGCATGGATATGGGTACATAAGTTTTTTAGAGACATTTACTAGAATTGGAAGCTCATTTTCATGGGTTTATCCAATGATACGAGCATGAAATGCATTAGAAAAATGAATTCCCAATAGGAGTGATTATTTAATTTTGAGTATTGATTTGGTGCAATTATTTGATTTTTGACAAATATTAAAATATGTTTCAAATGTATGATTTTGAAACCGCATAATTTTGGTATTTTCTAAATCGTTTGATTTTCAAAGGAAATTTGAAATTTATTGCCAAATATATTTGATTTTCAATAGAAATTTGTTACCAACTACGAAAATCTTCTAAAAATGTGGTTTTACATAAACCATAGATGAACCAATAGCTGGTTCAGAGTATAGTCTAATATTTTTAGGATGTGTACACAGGGAATAACTGGGATAAACCAAGGATAGTGTATCATTCCTTAAAGTTCAAAAAGAAAAATATACATATCTTTTAGGGTGATTCAAAACTAGAAAAGGAAGAGGTGTGGATGAATATAATGAATTGTATCATTGATTTCCTTGGCACACCTGCAAAGCTGTAAGTCATTCTAGTGATGTTTATGATGGAGGATCTTGCATTCCAATGGTGGGATTTAGAAGTTTAGGATAAATTGGACCAAGGCCTTCCACGTGATGATTTTCAATAATTTTTCGACAAAAATTTATATCTGCACATGTTCAGAATCACAAGAATAGACTACTTATTCATCTTATAGCATGACAGAATCACAGTGACACACTATGCTACTAAATTTGTTAATTTATTTCACTTTTCACCCAAAGTTTCTACTAGTGAATCCTTGAAGGAATGAATATTTGAATGGGGATGAGGAAGGATATTCAGTCAAAGGTTGTTGTATATTTTATTATGGATTAAACAGTGATGGCTAATAGAGGGATGATGGTAGAAAGGGACAACTCAGGAGCTACAGGTGGAGGGAGCATGTTTATACCTAAGGGAAATGGTGGAAACTCTATGTTTGGGAGAAAGTAGTAGAGGGACACCTATTTCCATGGTAGAGGGATGATTCAAAATTAGACAGAAGGATCAATAAATATTCTTCCAAAACCAAAGATCTATCCTAGAAGTTTTCAATGTGGTTCATATGACCACATAAAGTGATAGTGTATAGATCCACCTAGAACATGACACAATTACAATCAACTAGGGAATCTTAACCTCTATTGTCGCATTTCTCTAAGGCTGAGTGTTCAAGACACTTCTCATATGTCATAGACATTGTATGCTTTCAAGGGATGAGGGTAGTATAATTCTTATTTTCAACTGAACAGAGCTATATATGGTGATTCCAGGAACACCATGACTCATCATCAAGTGTAATCATAATAGGGAAACAAATAACAAAGTTCGGTAAGAAAGAAATTATATGGAGTTGAACATGATATTATGGATTATCAATCTTGACCATTGATGATAGCTGGTGTGACTCTCTTGAACTCTGTCCTTAAATAATATTTGTTTGCTATGAGTGCATCACATTCATTTATTGATTCTTGTACTGTTCGTCTTCTCAGTTTAAATGTTGAGATGATTCCTTCAGTGTTCAAACATGAAGCTCCTCTTAGTCAATAAGAATGTTGCACCTTTGTGTGTAGAGATAGTTTTATAACTATTAATGGAATTGAGCTTATATGGTATTTCTATGTTCTTGAGATGGATTTCTATGATATTATCATAGGTATGGAATGGTTGAAAATGTTTATGGATCACATTCACTATTATACTAGAAAGGTTGGATTTACAACTAAAGATGCAGTTGAGAATCTCTTTAGAGGAGACAGAAGTGTCAAGACAAGTGAAAATGGCATGTTGGTGCCATCAGTTGGAATGATATTGCACTGGTTCATGGATTTCACCATGGAATATATAGAATAGACAAAAGATATGAGTTTTCCTATGGTTATTGATAAGTTTATGGATGATTTTTCTATAAATTTATTAGGGTTACCATCTATAAGGGAAGTAGAGTTTTTGATTGATCTATTTACAGGGACCAATATTATTTACCATTGATCTAATCAAATGGAACCAACAGAATTAATGTAATGGAAAGTTCATTTTTAAGAGCTAAAAAATAAAGGTTTCATTTAGAGGATCGCGTATCCATGGGAAGCACCATTCTTGTTTGTCAAAAAGGAATATGTAACTCCTCAGTTGTGTGTGGATTGTCATAATCTAAACCAAATTATGATAAAGAACATGTATCTATTTACATGCATTTATGATATGTTCAATCAATTGAGGGGATCTGAGTGGTTCTCCAAAATTGAAATGCAATCAGGATACCACCAATTGTGGGTTTGAAATGAGGATATTACAAAGGTGACTTTTAGGATAAATATGGCCATTATGAATATGTGGTAATGCCTTTAAGTCTTATGATTGAACCATATATCTTTATGGAATTGATGAATCTAATATTTCATAGGTATCTGGATACTTTTGTTGTGGTTTTTTTGGATGACGTATTAGTGTACTCAAGGAAAAGGGATGAGCATGAACAACACTTAGTGACTGTGTTAAAAATATTGAGGGGTCATCGGTTGTATGCCAAACTATTAAAGTGTTATTTTTTTATATAATAGCTATTCTTCCTTATATCTGTAATCTTTAAAAAATGAATTTATGTGGATATAGAAAATATAGAAACTATTATCACTAGGAAAATATTGAAGAATTTCTTTGGGATACATAGTTTCCTTGGTCTAGGTGGTTGTTAATGATGTTTTGTTCATGATTTTTCAGGACTATCTTCGGCTATGATTGCATTGAAAAATAAAAATACTCAATTCCAATGAGACAAGGAATGTCATAAGTCTTTATTAGTTCTTGATGTTCTCCTTACATCATCACCAATCTTGATTTTTCCAGAATTTTGACAGGGGTATGTGGAATATTGTGATGCTTCAGAATCTGGGTTGGATTGTGTTCTCAGGAAAGGAGATCATGTTGTTTCTTATTTTTGGTTGGAGTAGAGTACACAAGTGGGGGGTGAATTGAGTATCTAAAAAAATTAAATTTGAAAAGTATTCTTAGAATGGTTCCCCAATAAATTTAAATACAGCCCAGTTAATCTAAGTAATACGGTTATAAAAGTTCGACTGTTTAAATAACTTCTTAGAAGATTGATTAATTCTCAGTAATCTTAATATGAGTTATTAACATTAATTTTGAAGTTATGATAATAAGTCAAAACAATTATAACTTTTTTTCAAGATTAACTGTTTAAGTAAATTTACTGGTTTCTGAATTATATAGTAAAAGAGAGTAAAATAAATTTAAAAAAAATAGTGGATATAAAATAATTGGTTCAGTCTCAAGCTGAGACCTAATCCACTCCACTTGGTGATCACCTTCCACTAAGTATTTTATATTAATAAACTTGATCTACACCCTAGATCGGGGTAAAAAATAGTACATAGGACTATTCAGGTCATACAACCTCTTCCACAGTTCTTTGTGGGTATGAGCTGTCAGGTCACACAGGTACCTCTTACACAATTATCTATGGGAAGGGAAACAAGATTTTTAGAGGAAGGATATCTTGTATCGTCCAGTTTAATACAAGAGATAGTGCATGTTTTTATACAGAAACACACACACTTCTTGAAAGCTAAAAATAATACACAATAGAGAAAAAATGATGAGATAAGGTTAGAAGTGCTTGAAGTGTTAGTTTATACAGCTCTGGACTTCTAGGATGAAGCATATGCATCAATCGAGTCCTCTTGTGGAAAAATAGGGTATCACAAGTCTGCTGGATCTAGCTCGGGTTCTTAGTGGAGTTGACAGTGAAAAAAATGTTCTCGACTCTAGGAATCGAGTATGCTTAATGTGTTCTTCAAAAGTGTCAAGTGTACTGTGTCGGTTCTACTTTTAATAATGATCTTGCTTCTTTGTTATCGTGCGCACACTTCTTTTTCAATCTTTTTCTTCTATATTTTTTTATGGCCACTCTGTTCTTTTTATTCATGGAGTGCATGTGTTGGATCCACTAGGATGCATGTATTCTGCACCTCGTTCCTCGTATTGTCAGGTGACATGTCTATAAAGAAACATTAATTATGTTAGTTCATTTAAAATCATCAAATATAAACATTAAAGATTAAATTGAAAAACAATAAAACTGATTATGAAACAGTGTCACAGTCTATCTGGAAATAGTGTCTCCATGAAAATGTGTATCCTTGAAATGGTGTCTCCTTGAAATGGTGTCTTCTTGAATTGGTGTCTCCTTGAAATGGTGTATCCTTATTTGCCTTTGAGCGATGAGACAGTCATGATGGAACAACTATCTAGGGATCAGGAACATGTAGCAAATATGCGGTGTTAGGATCACAATATCTTATCATAGTATCTGATTCACAGTGTTTGGTCATGGTGTCTGGTCACGGTGTCTGGTCATGTTGTCTAGTCGTGGTGTTTAATCGTGGTGTCTGGTCACAGTTTCTGAGACATTGCCAAATAATTTTACACAGACTTAAACAGTGATATTCATATAATGTATTATAATTAATCATATATTATGGAAATCCATTATAACACAAACACAAAAAATTGAACAATCATAAAACATATCACTTAAGATTTTTCATAGGTTTATTTAAAGCATAAAGAAACTAATCATCTGTGCACATGGTTTTAGATAGATTAAATAGGATTAACAAGATTTATAGAATGTGTAGGATTTGTGATTATTATGACATGATTAACACATGAGGAGTCCAAAAATCTCCTCCTTTTTGATGAACACAAATTATGTGAATGAGATATCTATTCTTAGTGAATGTTCCTCTTCTTTAGTGTGCATATAGAATACATATTTCTCCCCCTTTTGGGATTATAAAAAAGATTAATGAAGTAAAGAAGAATATATATAAGTATAGTTCATAACGCATGAGATAAAAAAGTTTCATTAAAAATAGTAAGAAACATGAATACAAAAATCATCCATATCAAAAGATAAAAGTCACTTTTCTTCAGAACAGGTTTGTCTTCTCTTTTCCCCTGGCAGGAGCATTAGAAGAGGAAACCATAAGAGCAGAGGTGGAAGTGGAAGAAGGGAGTCAACCAGTTGATAGAGAAGGAAAAGGGAGACCTTCAAACACAGAAGGGGCCCAATGTAGGTGTAGTGGAAGACCTAGGAAACCATTTATCTAGAATAACAGGTCTCATATAACTCATAGCTTGAGAGATAGACATAGCGGTAGAGGCAAGGTTAGAGGATGAGAAGGTAGGCAAAGCATATCTCAGGGGTGTGGCTGTAGGAGCCACAATAGAATTACTTTGGACATAAAGATAAGGCCTCAAAAGCTTAATAAAGTCAACAATAATCTCTCCACCATATAACATGGCTTTCTCAAAGTCATCCTTGTTCTCCATCAACTTATCCAACAAAGGAGTAAAATATTTGAGCTTTTGGACTTGAGTTTTGAAAGCATGAGTGGTAGGAGGGATTCTAAGATTCTTTACTTGGTACATGAAACGGTTGTTCATGCCATTATTTGAGAAAATCATATTGAAGTAGAAGTACATCATCTTAGTAATCTCTTCTTGATCATCCTTTTCAATTTTGGAATGAATTATCACCAAATCAATAACTATTCCACTGTTCTTGACAACTTCAGATAGAGACTCTTTGTCAAATCCACTGAGCATAGCCTAAAGTCCTTCTTTGATAATTGTTCTAAGTAGATCACTACCCAAAGAGGGTTGAGTGGATTTTCCAGAGTCACGAGAAATGGTAACAGCCAAATTAAGGTACTTCAATTGATTTAGAACTTTCTGGAGATAGCCCTTATACTCATCAGTCAACTTGTTATGACCAATAACAATCTCACGCATCTCGTGAACAATTTTCTTATTTCTTTTATCTACCTTTTCAACCAAATAGGTTAAAATAGGTTGTATCAAGGATAATACTTCCTATGGAATCTTACTACCAATATCCTTAATAGGATGAGAAATAGGTATTATTCTTGAGTTAATCAGTCTCTTCATTTCATCAACCATACCTCTAAGAGTCATTACTTCATCACTAAGATATTTCTTCTCAACTATGAATTCTTGAATTTTGTGAATCATCTTGGGCTGAATCTTCCATATGATATTTTCAAACAGTATAGAAACATTTATTTCACATAAATTGGTTATAGGAGCCAGTTGGGTATTGATGAACTCTTCAACCTCAGCTAATAGGGTAGCTTCAAAAGATTTCAAATCATCCTTACTTACCAAGGTAGAAGGTTCTTGTGAAGGTTCATGAATAGGGGTTGAGGTAGGATTAGGTTCCATTGTAGAGACAAGATCAGAGACTGAATTCAATTGAAACACATTAGAGAGGTCAATAGCTTTAATTGATACTTCTTGGGAATCATTCACATCAAAATAACTAGGTAAATTTTACTAGGTTTTCACTGAGCTTGGATCAACTGGATTTGGCACTTCAACAATTTCCAAACTAGGGGGATGATCCCCCTCAATAGGTTCATCTTTCTCAGGACTAAGAGATTTAGATACTTGATCTATTTCCAAGATTTCACCCCTTATAACCTCACCCATTTCCTTTCTATCCAACTAAAAGTATTGATCCATTATATCTTCAGTAGAAGGAATAATTTCAGGAATAGTTGGTTCCACTAGGTTTTTCTCAAGAGCATATTCTTGAACAAGATAAAGATCTTCTTCTATATGATATTTTACAACATCCTTTTTCATTTAAATAACAACACATTCTTCTTTATAAGTAGGTTGTTCTTGCAAATCAACAATCTCATCAGGAACATGCACTTCCTTCTCAATTAAGTCATGGAGAATAGGTTCACTTTTTTTCTCATTCAAAACAGTTTCCCCAGTATGTACAACAACTTCTTCCACTTCATCCTCGTCATAATACTTAGCAATCCCATCTGGTTCCTAACCAGGATCAGAAATGTCTTCAGGTACTGAATAGTGCTCAAATGGAATGAACTTTTCATATACCCTCTCAGTATCTTCCACCCATACTTTTCTTTAGAGATTACAACAGATTTTCATTATATTTATCGTAAATTTTGGTAGACAGAATTCATAGTCCTTAATAACTTATTCATCTATTCCAACAAAACCTTTTTCATGAAGCAAAGCTAAGATATTCCTTGAATAGAAAAGGGAGGTTTACTTGGAGGTTGTTCTGATCAACTCACACATATGAAGTATAACATATTTTCATAGGTTGATCTTATGTCCATTTTTCATAAGATGTATAAAAAATACATCCTGATACTTGAGTGTAGAAAAATCACCTTTTCTGGGGATAATCGGATTCTAAACAAAATTAAATAGAATTTTGGTTTCACCATCTCGCTCAGCAGTTATGGATCTTCTCTTTGTTTCATTCCCAATTAAGCTTCCCAATGCTTCTTCTAAAACAAAGAATTCACTTAGAGGTGGAGGACCTCTCTGGTAGTCCTCAAAAATACCATAATGAGGTATCCTAAGGCATTCATCCCATAACCTCAAAAAAAAGGTAAATTTATTTCCATTTATCTGGCTTCTCACAACATAGTCATCTTCTATATCAAAGTAGAATTGAACATACTGATAAAACTACGCAACTAGCTTTGGGTAAATAGGTTTATCCTCCTTTGTGAACCAATCCATCCATCCTTGCTCTTTTATAACTTCCAATACCAAAGAATTAATTGACAAATACCACTTAGGGCATATCTTCTTTTTGGGTACCACTATTCTGTCTACCATATTCGGATTCAAAGGACCATTGGGTGCTAACTTCGATTGTATTTTTATCTGCTTCATTGATCTTCACTTCTCAAGAGTTGGTGATGATGTGTGGTTCATCCTAGGAATTCAACAAAGGTTCAAGTGTGAGAAGGGTTGAAGGAGGGGTTACGGTTTGAGAGAAGAGATATCAGGTGAAGAAAAGAGTAAAACATCTTTCATTTTATCATTTAGGGATATCAAGCATCGCGGGATCCAAAGAGTAGGAAAGTAAAGGGTTAAAATAATTAATTAACATGATACAGGTTATAATATGTAAATAAAACAGTAATTCATTTTTATAGTGAGAGCATAACTAATTTTCATGGTGAGACCGGAATTGGATTTCACAGTGAGACCATAACTAGATTTCACTGTGAGACCATAACAGGTTTTCGTGGTGATTTTTTTACATTGTGTTTTCTAAACTGTGCGACCATATTGTTTGAGATAGTAAGCCCAAAATAGTAACTGAGAAATATTAACGATGAGACTATAAAAATGAAATAGCAATTATTAAAAAACTAAAACTATAGAACTGTTAGATTGAGACTTGTGAAACTGTAAATTGTGAAACAGTAAATGTGAAATAGTACACCTACTACATAAGATTTATCATTCCCAATTCATGTATGATGTAATATATTATTTCAGGATTTAATGGTTTGTTGAATATATCAGTGAGATAATATTCCATTTCAATGAATTCCAAAGTGGTGTCACATTTTTGATAATGATATCTCAAAAATTTATGTCTTACATAAATATATTTTGTCCTATAGTGTGAAACAGGATTTTTTGAGATGTTAATAGCACTTGTATTGTCTAAATTTATAGGTACATGCCTAAATTTATATCCATTATCTAGTAATGTGTGTTTTGACAAAAAAATTTGTTCACAATAACTACCAGTATCTATGTATTAAGCTTTTACAGTAGATAATAAAACAGAATTTTGTTTCTTACTACACCATGATACTAGTGACTTGCTAAAAAGTGGCATGTTTCATAAGTAATTTTTCTATCTAACATTCAACAAACGAAGTCAGCATCAGCATAACTCACTAACTCAAATGATTGTCCTTTGGGATAGAATAGTCCTTAGTTGGGTGTATACTTGAGGTATTTGAAAATTATTTTAACATCATTTAAATTATATTCCTTAGGATTTTCTTGAAAATGAGCACACATGCATACACTAAACATAATGTTAGGTCAGCTCGCAGTTAGGTGGAGAAGACATCCAATCATTCCTTTGAAACCGGTTTGATCAACTGATTTTCCATCTTCATCAAGATCCAACTTAGAAGTAGTACTAATTTTAGTGTCACAACTTTTAGTGCTATCTGATCCAAAAGGTTTTAGAATATATAAAGTATATTTTCTTTGGTTTAGAGAAATGCCATCATAGTTTTGAATGATTTGAAATCCAAGGAAGAATTTTAGTTCACCCATTATGCTCATTTCAAATTCATTTTGCATCATTTTAGAAAATTCAATACAAAAAGAATTCTTCAAAGATCCAAATATATTGTCATCTACATATATTTGAACTACCAAAACATCATTGTAAATTAATTTTATAAAAAGGTTAGGTCAGCGATTCCTTTTTCAAAACCTTTGGAAATAAGAAATGTACTTAATCTATCATATCAGTCTCTTAGATCTTCTTTTAAACAGTATAAAGCTTTGGATAATTTAAAAATATGATTTGTAAAATGAGGATTTGTAAAACCAGGGGGTTTCTCAAGAAAAACATTCTTAGCCATATACCCATTTAGAAATTCATATTTAACATTCATTTTATATAGTTTGAAATTCATATGTGCATCGTAATCAAGCATAATTTTGATGGATTCAATTATGGCTACTGGTGAAAAGGTTTCATCATAGTCAATTCCACCTTCTTGATAATACCCTTGTGCAACCCATATCGCCTTGTTTCTAAATATATTACCAGCTTCATCTACTTTATTTATAAACACCCATTTATTTCCTTTGGTATATGTGTCTTTGGTCTTGTCAACAAGTTTCAAAACTTTGTTCCTTTCAAACTAATTAAATTCTTTTTTCATAGAGATCACCCAAAATTCATCATTGATAGCATTATTATTGATTTTAGGTTCAAGTTGTGACAAGAAGACTTGATGTTCAACTTGATTGCTAAGAGAAGCTCTAGTTTGAGTTCCTTTATCAAAATCTACTACAACAGCATCTAAAGGATGGTTCCTAAGAGTTCTAACAGCTCATTAAAAAGAGGAACTAGTGATTTCAGGTTCTTCAATAGGGTCAGGTCCAATATGAATCAAATCTAGTGAATTTCAAGAACTAGAAGTTTTCACAGATTCCTTTATAATATGGTTAGAGGATTTTGAATTAATCTCTATATTTTATACATCATCCTCCATGTTCTCTAGAGTGGTTTTAGGCTCATGTGGATCTGTTTCATCAAATTTGACTTGGCCAGATTCGTCCACACATTCATTTCTTTTATTAAACACTCTATAGGCTTTGCTAGAGATTGAATATCTAAAAAATATTCTATCATCACTCTTGGATGAAAATTGGTAAAGATTGTCCTTAGTTTTAAGGATATATACATTGCAACCAAAAACATTGAAGTAGATTACTTTGGGTTTTCTATTGTTCCACAACTCATATAGAGTTCTTTTAAGAATAGGACTAATCAACACTCTATTGCTAATATAGAATGTTTTAATTACATCTTCAACCCAAAAATAAATAGTTAAGTCGTGTTCACAAAGCATGGTTCTAGCAATCTCTTGCAAAGTTCTATTTATTCTTTCTATAACTCCATTCTAAATAGGTGTTCTAGGGGTAGAGAAATTATGACTATATCCATTTTGTGAGAAAAATGATTCAAACTCTTTATTTTAAAACTCAATACCCTGATCACTTCTTAAGTTTTTTTTCTAAGTCCACTAAAATTTTCTACAGCTATGGTATATTTGGTAAAATTAGAGCAGGCTTCACTTTTGTGAGCCAAAAAAAGTCCAAGTATATTTAAAAAGTCATCTAAAAGAACATAAACATAGTGCTTCTTGTTTAAACTAGAAACAATAAATGGTACCAACAGATTCATGTGAACCATTTTGAGAGGTTGAGAAGTTAACAATTCTTTATTTAGTTGGAAGGAAATTTTGTGTTGCTTTCCATTTTGACAAGGATTACACACTTTATCATTTAGAAACTCGAGTTTGGGTATGTCTTTGAATAAACTTTTTCAATTTAATTTTCTAAGGGAGTGAATATTATAGTGTCTTAGTCACTTATGAAAAATCCAAGATTCTTTGGGAAATACACTTAAACACGAAGAATTTTGAGAGACTAAATAATCTAATTTAACAAAGTAAAAAAAATTCATTTATTAAAGTAGAAAACACTAATTCATTTTTAAAATTGAAAACATTACAAGAATAATTATCAAATTTAACATTAAATCCATCATCACATAGTTGTAAAATATATATAAGATTATATTTCAATCCATCAACAAAGAGTACTTTGGAAATCAAAACTGGGTTAGAGTTACCAATTTGGCCAAGGCCAATTATCTTTCCTTTGGAATTATCACTAAAGGTCACATGTCCACCATCAATTTTTATTGAATTATTGAAGAATGAATAATATCCTGTCATATTTCTTGAACACCAACTGTCCAAGTACCATAATCTTATATAGGATCTCTTTAAGAATATTTACAACAAAATAGTCAGATAAAAATAGATTTTGGTACCAATACTTGTTTGCATCCAATAATATTAGTGACTAGTGATTTAGGAACCAATATATGCCTCATAGGTTTCTTATAATAATTATTTAAAGTACATGAAAAATAAACTCCATTTGGTCTAAAAAGCTTTAAACAGTAGATAGTTTATCATAACTTGAACTAGCTGTATGTTTTCTTGAACTAGGATTAAAGTTATATTTCATATACTTAGAAACAAAATTAGTTCTTCCAAAATTTCTTTTACCAGGTTGACAGCCAATGCTAGTGGTATATTTTGTATCAATCTATTTACCTAGAATTTTTACCAAGGTATATTTACCATTTGTAAATCATTCAAGATCCTTTTTCAATTGCTCATTAGATATCTTTAGTTAATTTTTTCTTTGAGTAATTTCGCATTTTTCTCCCTTAATATAGTGAGTTCAGTTTTAATATTTGACGTAAGAGCATGATGTTTTTTTAAAGATGTGTATTTTTCTTTTATTTCATTACATGTCTCTTCAAACATATTAAAGTATTCAAACATTTCTTTATTAGACATATTTTCAGAGTCACTCTCATTTCCAGAATAATAGTAATTGTGTATAAGAGATTCTAATGTTACCTCAGATGTGTTTTCTATAAAACTCAAATTGGATTTGTTAGCATGTTCATCAAGTGAATATTCTAAGTCACTTGAGTTTACCTCAGAAGCACTCCTTTTTTCTTTCATTACCTTTTTATGTATTCTTCCTCATACTTATTTTGGTACATTAGCTTGGGAAATTCAGAATTTAAATTTCCCTTTCACTTACACTCATAGCATACTATCTCATCAGAATTTTCACTTATTTTACAATATTTTTTCCAGCTTCCCTTTTGATCATATCTTCCCTTGAAGTTAGTCTTTTTGATAAATTTCATTCTCTTGTAAAATCTCATAAATCTTATGGATAATTGATCCATATCCTCATCACTATTAGGTGATGGTTTTTCACTATTTAAACATTTTACAGAAACTTCCAATTTTCCATTCTCTTTGTGCTTAGAGGTTGTGGTCTTGAATGCAGCTAATTTTCTTTTGGGTCCATCCTCCTCTTCCTTGTTTAATTTCATCCCCTCCTCATACATCATTAGTTTTCCAATTACTTTTTAATAGGTAACTTGTATCTATCTCATGATTCTATAATTGAGATAGAGGTTCATCTCCATCTATCAGGTAGGCATCTGAGAATCCTCATGATATGTTCTTTGGTAGTAACGTCTATTCTAAGAGAAATCATTATATTGGAAACTTTGTTGAACCATAGATTCATGTCAGAAATAGTATCATTATGTATCATTTTAATGTTAAAATATTTAATAGTATAAGTATTAAGTTTCATTTATTTCACACTGGAAGTTCCTTCATGTGAAATAGAAGAGGTATACCAAATTTCATGGGCAGTTTTACATGCCAAAATTTTGTTAAATTCTTTATATCCTAAAGAGAAATATAAATCATTCATGGTTTTGAAATTTTTATTATAGGAAGTCTTGTTTGGGTAATTACAAGTGATTTTATCAGTAGTAGTAATATTATACTCATCTATAATTTAAGACCAAATTTCAAAATTCATACATTCTAAATGCATTTTCATTTTAATTTCCCATTGAGCATAATTGGATACATTAAAGAATGTTGGTATGTTTGTTGTAGTACCTTCCAGTATATTATCCATAATAAATAAATACTTTTAAAGAGATATAAATTTAGAATTAAAAGAAATTTATAGGTCTTTAAAGTAAAACTAAAATCAAAAATGAATAGGGTTAAAACAGAGTCTTAATAGGAATAATAGACACCCTATGATAACAAATGTTTATCAGAGTAGAGTACTCAAGAGGATGGAGAATTAAGTGTCTATTAAAATTTCTTTTTGAAATGTTTTCTTAGAAAAGTTCCCCAATAAATTTAAATACATCCAAGCTAATCAAAGTAATATGGTTACAAAGGTTTGACTGATTAAATAACTTCTCAAAAGATTGATTAATTCTTAGTAATCTTAATAGCATTTATTAACATTGCTTTGAAGTTATTCTAATAAGGAAAAACAATTATAACTTCTTTCCAAGATTAACTATTAAAGTAAATTTAGTGATTTCTTAATTATAAAGTAAAATAGAGAAAACTAAATTAATCAACACAATGAATATAACACAAGATGTTTAGTCTCAAGTCGTGACCTAATCCACTCTAGTTAGTGATCACCTGCCGCCAAGCAGTTTATATTAATAAACTTGTTCCACACACTAGATCGGGGTAAACAATACTACACAGGACTGTCCAAGTCACATGAATTCTTCCACAATTATTGTTGGGTATGATTTGACAGTTCATAGAGGGACCACTTCCAAACTTATCTATGGGAATACACAAGGGTAAAAAGATGTGAGAGTAAGGATATCTAGTATCCTCTAATTTAATGCTGGAGACAATATGTGTTTTTATACAAACACATACACACACTGCTGAAATGCTAAAAATAATACACAATAGTGAAAAAATGATTAGATAAGGTTAAAATTTCTCTGAGTGTTACTCTATGTAGCTCTGGACTTCTAGGATGAAGCATATGTAGGAATTGAGTTCTCTTGTAGAAAAACAGAGTATCGCAAGTCAACTAAATCTGGATCGGGTTATTAATGGAGTTGATAGTTCAAAAAATTTCTCGACTCTAGGATTTGAGTATGCTTCATGTGTTCTTAAGAATGGTTGAGTTTCATGTGTCGTTTATTCTTTCAAGAATTCTCATGTTTCATAATTATCGCGCACACACTTCTTTTTCAATCTTTTTCTTCTATATTTTTTTTTTTGCCACACTGTTCTTTTTATTCTTAGAGTGAATGTGTTGGAGCCGATAGGATTTAGGTATTCTACACCTCATACCTCATACTGTCAGGTGATATGTCTACAATGAAACATTAATTATGTTCTTTCATTTAAAAGCTTCAAATATGACCATTAAAGATTAAATTGAAAAACTAAAAGACATATTAATAAACGGTGTCACAATCTATCAAGAAACGGAGTCTCCATAAAATGGTGCCTCCTTAAAATGGTGTCTCTTTCTTTGACTTTGAGCAATGAGATAGTCATGATGGAATAGTTATATAGGGATCAGGAACTTGTAGCACAGATGCGGTGTTAGGATCACGGTGTCTTATCACAGTATCTGATTCATAGTGTTTGGTCATGGTGTCTAGTCATGGTGTATGGGTCACAATGTTTAGTTCACGGTGTCTATGAAATGGTGTCTGGTCATGGTGTCTGGTCACGGTGTCTGGTCATGGTGTCTGGTCATGGTGTATGGTCACGTTGTCTGGTCACGGTGTCAGGTTACAGTTTCTGGTCACAGTGTCTCATTATTACCCAAATATCTATACATAGACTTAAATAGTGCTATTCATAGAATGTATTAGACTTCATAATTTATCAACCAAATCCATTATAACCGAAACTCAAAATATTTTACAATCATTAAACATATCACTTAAGATTTTGGATATGTTTATTTAAAGCATAAAGAAACTAATCAATTTTACACATAATTTTAGATAAATTAATTAGGTTTAACAAGATTTACAAAATGTATTGGATTTTTGATCATTAAAACATGATTTACAAATGAGGATTCCAACAATTATGGATAAATAATTTTATGATTGTGTGATAATAACTAACCAATACTCTAATTAGAGTTAGATTATGTAGTCCATGCCTTGAAGACTTAGAGTCAATACCTCTTTGGTGATAAATTCATTGTGTTTCCAGATCATAAGATATTAAAACATATTTTATCAAAAAGGTATTTGAACCTAAGACAAAGAACATGGATGGAGAACCTCCAAATATTTTACTTTGACTTGATGTATACACTGGGAAAGGGTAATTTGGTGTCTGATGTAAAGACCCATAAATTTCAAGTAAATTTTTTTCTTAAATTCTTTGGGATTTTACGAGTACGCAGTTTCTGACGTCACCTAATTCAGAAGCCGAGTGTGCCCGGAATCAATTTCCCAAGCTTAGCTCAGGTATGTTCAGTGAAAAAATGAGCGGGTTTTTCTATCTTTTGAAGCGGTGCTCGGAATCGAAATCTAAGGGCACTGATGAAACTGCAGCGGCGGTAATTTCTTAATAGGACCTTTCCCGGAGGTGCATTTTCTCAGGAGGAGTTGTTAAAAATTGAGGATTAAATGTGATGTAAATAAAATTGTGTACAATTTTATTTCTTTTTCTAAGTGGTTATATCCTAGGTGTGGGAGTTGGGGTGCGACCCACTGCTTGCTAACTACCCTTGAGAGGATAAAGGTGAGGTGGGGCCCACACGAGCCAAAGCTCTTCACTTTCCTTTAACTCCTCTAACCCCCCTATTAAATTTGGTAACTCTTCTTATCATGTTAAACCCCTCCTTTAAGTGGGTGACTTTTCCTCTCCCAACTCTGTCAAATTTTAATGCTACCGAACTCACACTTAATTAATAATTTGAATTAAGTGTTTGTTTTTAAAAATTTTAAATGCTTGGATTTATTAAATAAAATAAGGAAGGGCCTTATTTTATTTTTGTTTGTAATTTGTGGTGTTAAAAGAAAGGAGAAGGAAGTTTCTTTATCAAAGAACATCAATCCTCCCGTGAAGAACAACTCAGCGACCCCAGCTTCTCCATTCCCTTCCTCATCTGCGACAGGGGAGGAGACACTGACGCGGGAGTTCTCCAACGATGCGCAATCATCTTCTTCTCTTTGTGATAAAAGAGAAGATGACATTTCCTCGGGTGCATACCGTCGACGACGGAAACGACACCATATTTTTTGGTGCTTGATAACCGCGAATTACTTTGCGAGGTAGGGGTTATCTTCGTTCGTGTTTAATTTAATCTTCAAAATTGATTATTTTGGCCGAATGATACCAACGTAACGGGAGGCGATCGGACCACACAAACACGACCGATTTCTCCTACCCGTTTCCTTGTTGATTTACGTTGATGATCAAAGTGAAGGTGGAGCGGTGTCGTTGCACCGCGTGGGGACGAAAAGAACCGCGGCCGGAGCGGGACGTGGCGGTGGTGCACGGCGCCGTTGTGCGGTGCCGAAGAACCTGAGGAGGCCGCGGCTGGGGCGGGCCATGGTGGAGGGGCACGGCACCATCATGCCACGCCGGTCAAGGAAGAGTTGTGGCCTTAGGCCATGGCGATTCAGCAGGGGGCGGCCGTCCAAGCCGACCGCTGGCACTCCAGGATGCGGGTCTCGCGGCAGCGCAAACCGGCCGGCCATTAAGGCTGGCCGTTTCCGGAGAAACCGGGGGGTGTAACCCAGGTACAACCTAGGGCGGACCCCACTAGGGGTGCCACTATTTTCAAAAACAAAGCCACCCCCCCCCCCTCACACCCCACGGCCGGCTTCCAAGCCGGGCCGCAGGCCGCACGGGCCGGGCTGCCCACGACGGTCCGGACCGCCCACGCCGGGTCGGGCCTCCAGCACTGGGTCGGCCCACGCCAGCTGGGCTGGTCCGCGACCAATCGTGTCGGACCCAGACTCGGGTCGGGTCGACCCGGGGGGGTATTGGGTCGGGTCTGATCGGGCCCAAACCCCCTATTTTAAGACAGATTCATTCAAAAGCCAATATTTTGGGCTACGGACCTCCGATATATGCATCGTTAGTTGCGTTGGTATCCTTGGATTGAGACCGTCGTTTCGGTATATTACACTTAAGGTTTCGGTGAACTTTGGGTATGGCCGGGTTGGTTCGAGAACGAAACCAACCGGGCCCTCGGAGAGGAAACGCTTATAACTTCAGCTCTGGATGTCAAATTGATGTGTCGTCGACTATCTTGGATTCCTCTTGGTGAGACGGTTCTTTTGGCATACTATAAGGTAGTTTTGTATGATTTCGGATATCGGCCGGGTTAGAAAAGAGAATATTTCTAACCGGGCCCCTCGAACGGAAAACCCAATATCTCTCAGACCGGGCATCCGATTGACGCGCCCTCTATCGCGTTGAGTTCCTACTGACGAGACGGAACATTGTGATACATCAACTCTAGAATTTTTGACAGTTTATGTATCAACCCCCTTGGATCGTGGAGTTGACCCTCCCGGAATCGATCATGTTGTGTGCGGGAACCCTAGAGCTGGCTGTGACTGCGACGACGATGGCGACTGTACTTGGATCCTACATGGGTTTGGCAATGAGGACGACTGTACTTGGATCCTATGTGGGTTCTGTAGCGATGACGACTGTACTAGGATCCTACGTGGGTTCGACATCGATGGTTACTGTACTTGGATCCTACGTGGGTTCGGCAGTGATGACTTCTGTACTTGGATCCTACGTGGGTTCGGCAGAGGAGATAATTCAGAGGCAACATCTAATCATCTCCATCCCTCTTCGTGAGTAGTATACCTGTGTGAGCTGATTCTTGAATTCAATCATTATCATCTATATGATTGAATTGCTTTTCTGTATAGATTGGGTTGTGATTTCCTGTGTGGACTCGGTTGTACTTGGGCTCGTGAGTTGGAGCCGAACTGGAAATGATGACTTAGGTATATGTATGGGCATATACCTAAGTATAGTTGGTTGATACTTCGTGTTTGTATCTTTCCTTTGTGGTTTATCCTTTTTGGATTCTGGGAGACCTTCAGGGTCTCGAGGTCCCTACTGAGTATCGTATAATCACCCCTACACGGGCTATGCCCGCACTATGTTGTGTTGGTTGTAGATGATGGACAGCGCTGATCGTGGTTGAGGCATGTGGAGCGGGACAATACCTGGAGGTGGACTAACTGGCGGGACGTACACGGTCGGACCCGAGGAGCTGAGGAGACCATATATACCCACCCTTCAGGTGGGATAGCCGGAGGACGACTCAGTGGTTGCTGATTTACTTTACTACTGATGTACTTTCATTTTAGTTGTATTGTACTTTCAGTTGGGTTTCTATTCTGGCCCATTTACTTTCCAGCACTTACTTTTGTACCCAGTTTACGTAGTGTTTACTTCAGCTTCTATACTCTATGGTGTTTGTTCTCTTATATAAAGTCAATGCCTTCCCTTTTATCGGTATTTACACATTTGGTGCTAGTCGACAGCCTCTGGCCTATGGGAGGCGGACTTGGGGTAGTCACGGCATGGGCCCCGAGGACGGGTCGGGACAAATTGGTATCAGAGGAGTCAGTTCTACTATAGAACTTAGGACTTTGATAATTTCTTCTATGTGAAGCAATAGTGGTTAGGGTATTGAGTGTAGTTATCAGTCCAGGGAGTCCAGTGTTGGTGCTGCGGTCGACGTATCCACACACCAGGACCCTGACTTCTGATTTTCAACTCAAGGCATGAAAACATTGATTGCATGTGTGTTTCAAAAAATTTCTTTGTGATTACTTTGTGTCAGCTCACCGGGTATACTGTAATAACCATGGAGCACCTGTTTCTTTTCAGGATGGCCCCACGATGGCAACCAGCTAGGGTTCTAAGCTTTGTGCATGATGGCAGCCCACCGAGCGATGAGGCCTCGGTGCAGGGCCCCATAACATTGGAGGCACCGGTGGTACCTTTACCCACCGAACCACCGATGCCACTAGCCCCAGTGGCTGAGAGTGCACGTTGCCTAAGTGCACTGCATGAGTTTTAGCGTCAAAGGCCGCCCAGGTTCCACGGGGAGACGGACCCTCAGGTAGCCAAGGACTGGCTAGAGGCCGTTGTTCGAGTCTTCTGATTAGTTTGGACACCATCTGACCTCATGGTGATCCTTGCAGCAAGTCTCCTGCACACAACAGCAGGTAGATGGTGGAGCCTGATGCTCCAGGTGCACGACGAGGCATTTCTTCTTTGTACGGACTTCGAGAGCCTCTTCCGCTCAGAGTTCGTTCCAGCCACCCTCCGTGCAGTATGCATTCTAAAGTTACTACAGTTGCGGAAGGGTAGCATGATAGTAGCCCAGTACTCGGTGAGCTTTACCGACCTCTCGCGGTATTCCACAGACATGGTACGGGACCCATTCTTCCGGGGCCAGACCTTTGAAAAGGGACTGAGGCATGAGATCAGGGCTTCGATGATCTCCCTCAGCATTCCGAAGTAGGCAGGAGTACTGGAGCGAGCCCTTCTTATGGAGAGCTATCTTACTGAGCCTACACCAGCAGTGAGGCCTACCCTAGGGAAGCACATAGTGTATTCTTCTGCAGCCGGTAGTAGACAGATGTCGCAGAGATCCAAGCATACCTGACCATCAGGCGGCCGACCTCAGGATACTAGTTCCGAGGTGCAGGGCACAGGCAGTAGAGCCATTCATTCGAGAGGCAGGTAGTGTTATGCATGCAACGGGCAGGGCCACATGGTTCGTGACTGCCCGACCCGCCATGCAGAGAAGAAGTAGACGGTTGAGGGACCACCCGAGCAGAGGCAGAGGTTTGACCATGGCGGTCTTCAGGGAGTAGGCGGATGAGGCAGAGGATATGGTCGGGCAGTAGGTGGTGGGTGACACTTTGAGGCTCTACCACCACCACCACCAGGAGGTCCACCCCCACCACAGGGATCTGGCGGGTAGAGGCAGGCTCAGCTTCAGGCAGTATAGGCCTACGACCATGGCGCACCTGAAATGATTCGAGGTACTATCTGTGTCTACTCCACCTTTGATGCAGTTCTTATAGACACAAGAGCGAGTCATTCTTTCATTGTTTCTGCCCTTTTTCGAAGCTCAGAGATTCCGACAGAGCCGTTGGCTCGATCCTTATTGCTAAAGACTCCTACGAGAGTAGACTCGACGATTACGCACTGGTTCCGACAGTGTGAGATTACTCTATGAGGCGAGAGCTTCGGCTGGGATCTTCTTATAGCGGTGTCAAGGCCTTACGACGTCATCTTGGGCAGGGATTGGTTATCTACGGTCCATGCTCAGATCGACTGTATTAGGCACAAGGTGTGGTGTGTCCGCACAGATGGGAGTAGGTTCACCTTCACCAGAGAGAAGGGAGCCTTTCCAGTGCAGGATGGACTCACACAGAGGAGAGGACAGGCTATCACTCATCAGTTGGCTAGTCTCATCCTGGTAGCAGTTGATGTGAGGACTCAGAGTTTTCCTGTTGTGGTGGATCAGTATGCGGATGTTTTTCCTGATGATGTTCCAGGAGTACCTCCTCATAGAGAGGTAGACTTCTATATTGACATGTACACCAGGAAATCCCTGATATCTACTCCAGCATATCGGATGGCTCCCACAGAGCTTCGAGAGCTATGGGTACACTTGGATGGATTGCAAGGCAAGGGATTCATTCGACCCAGTGTTTTACCCCGGGCTTCCTCGATTTTGTTCACCAAGAAGGCGGACAGGAGCTTACGACTGTGTGTCGACTACCATCACCTGAATCAGGTGACTGTGAAGAACAAGTATCCACTTCCCAGGATTGATGACCTCTTCGATCAGCTCAAGGGAGCACGCTGGTTCTCAAAGATAGACCTCAGGTCGGGCTGTCATCAGCTCAGAGTTCGAGATGAGGATGTGCAGAAGACGGCCTTTAGGTGCCATTATGGACACTATAAGTTCTTGGTTATGCCTTTCGGCATAACAAACGCTCCAGTAGTGTTCATGAGCCTCATTAATAGGATATTAGAGCCTTACCTCGATCGATTTGTCGTATTCTTCATCGACAACATATTGATTTACTCAACTACTGAGGAGGAGCATGCCTACCACTTGCGGGTTGTACTGGACACACTCCGAGAGCACCAGCTTTTTGGTAAGCTCTCGAAGTGTCAGTTTTGGATTCAAGAGGTCCACTTCTTAGGGCACGTCATCTCAGAGCTGGGAGTTCTGTTGAATCCAGTGAAGATCGAGGCAGTGCTAGCTTGGGAGCCACCCAGGAGCATGACGGAGGTGCGGAGTTTCCTATGTTAGGCTGGGTACTATTAGAGATTTGCACCAGACTTCTCCAGAGTTTCAGCACCACTTTTAGCTTTGACGAAGAAGGGAAAACCCTTCATGTGGTCAGATAGAAATCAGCAGAGCTTCTAGGAGCTGAGACAGAGATTGACCAGTGCACCCATCTTGAGGCTACCGGAGGAGGGCATAGGGTACGTAGTTTACTGCGATGCATCAGGGACTAGACTCGGGTGTGTCCTGATGCAGGAGCGGGCAGTGATCACCTATGGTTCACGACAGTTGAGGCAGAATGAGCAGAACTACGCTACCCATGACCTGGAGTTAGCAGTAGTGGTCTTCACCTTTAAGATGTGGCAGCACTATCTGATGGGTGAGCGCTTTACGGTCTACTCTAACCACCAGAGTCTCAGGTACATCTTCTCATAGAAGGACCTGAACCTGAGATAGCGGCGATGGCTCGAGTTCCTCCAGGACTATGACTTTGAGATAGTCTATTCTCCTGGGAAAGGGAATGTAGTAGCTGATGCTCTCAGTATAAGGTCAGGTATTCAACTACTTGGAGAGGTGACATAATAGTTATCCGCTTTTCATATATCCTTCGTGGATAGAGATGGGGCAGCCATTCTACAGTCGCTCATAGTCACTCCTCCACTACTTCAACAGGTCAGGGAGGCACAGCGTGGGGACGTTGACTGTGAGATGCGACGTGCACAGATATCCACAAGATAGGAACCTGGTGGATTTTATATAGGAGGAGATCACGTCATCCTTTTTAGAGGACATACCATGGTACCAATTGGATTACAGGAGGAGGTGCTGAGAGAGTTTCACGCTTCCCCACTGCAGGTACATCTAGGAGTAGTGAAGATGTATCAGGATCTCAGACGATAGCACTGGTGGCCGGGTATAAAGAAGGTTGTGGTGGAGTTCGTTTCACGATGCCTCACCTACCAGTAGGTGAAGGCAGAGCACCAGGTACCAGCAGGCTTAGTACAGCCCTTAGAGGCCCGGAGTGGAAGTGGGATAGGATATCTATAGATTTTGTGACAGAGCATCCATGTACTTCCAGAGGACACAACTCCATCTGGGTGATTGTAGAACGACTCACCAGGTCTTCCCACTTCCTACCTATCAAAGAGTAGGGATCAGTGAAGATCTTGGGGCGCCTCTACGTTCAGGAGATTGTACGGCTTCATGGTGTTCCATCGTCTATCATCTCCGATTGATATGATCACTTTACTTCCCAGCTTTGGAAGGGGTTGTAGGAGGTATTTCGGATGCAGCTACGCTTGAGCACCGCCTTTCACCCTCAGACGAATGGTCATACGGAGAGGACCATTAAGACTCTCAAGGACATGCTCTGTGCATGTGTCCTCGACATTGGTCGTAGCTGGGAGGATCATCTTCTTTTGGTGGAGTTTGCGTACAACAACAGCTACCACTCCACCATTGGGATGGAACCATATGAGGCATTGTATGGTCGACCTTGCAGATCACCTTTGTGCTCGACAGAACCTGGGGATTCAGTACTTGTAGGACCAGAGATGGTCCAAGCCACGAAGGAGAAGGTACAAATCATCTAGGAGTAAATGAGGAATGCTCAGAGCCGACAGAATTCCTATTCTAACAGGAGGCGGAGACCACTAGAGTTTGAGGATGGTGACCACATTTTCTAATGGGTCTCACCTCAATGTAGATTACAGAGATTTGGCTAGGGCGTCAAGTTATCTCTGCACTTCATCAGACCATTCCAAGTTCTCAGTAGGATAGGCGAGGTGGATTATTGCCTTGCTCTTCCAGCTCAGTTGCACCGGGTGCACGACATCTTCCATGTATCTCAGCTGAGGAGATACGTGCACGACCCGACGCATATCATTGATCATGATAAGCTGGACATCGATGATGGGGTGACTTTTGCAGAGGTCCCGGTGGAGATAGAGGATCGACAGGATCAGGTCCTACGTGGACGGTCGATTCCTTTAGTGCATATCAAGTGGCAGCACGAGAACCTCTCGGAGAGCACATGGAAGCGGGAGGCTTATATGCATGCACAGTACCCTCATTTGTTTCCCTAGTTTATGATGTATCTTTATGGGGACATAAATCCCTAATGTGGGAGTAATATAAAGACCCATAAATTTCAAGAAAACTTTTTTCTTAAATTCTATTGGATTTTACGATTACGCAGTTTCTGACGAAACCTGATTCTGAGGCCCGGTGTGCCCGGAATCAATTTCCTAAGTTTAGCTCAGGTATGTTTAGTGAACGAACGAGCAGGTGTTTCTATCTTTTGAACCAGTGCTCGGAATCTAAATCCAAGGGCACCGATGAAACCGTAGGGGTGTTAATTGCTTAAGAGGACCTTTTTCAAAGGTGCGTTTTCTTGGGAGGAGTTGTTAAAAATTAAGGATTAAATGTGAAGTAAAAAAAATTGTGTACAATTTTATTTCTTTTTCTAAGTGGTTATATCCTAAGTGTGGGAGTTGGGGTGGGACCCACTGGTTTCTAACTACCCATGAGAGGATAAAGGAGAGGTGGGTACCACACGATCCCTAGCTCTTCACTTTACTTTAACTCCTCTAACCCCCCTCTTAAAGTTGGTAACTCTTGACATGTTAAACCCCTCCTTTAAGTGGGTGACTTTTCCTCTCCCCACTCTCTCAAATTTTAATGCTAGACAACTCACACTTAATTAATAATTTGAATTAAGTGTTTGTTTTTCAAAATTTGAAATGCTTGGCTTTGGTAAATAAAATAAGGAAGGGCCTTATTTTATTTTATTTTTTGGCATTTGTGGTGTTAAGAGAAAGGAGAAGGAAGTATATTTATCAAAAAACATCAATCCTCCCGCGAAGAACGACTCATTAACCCCGGCTTCTCAATCCCCTTCCTCCTCTGCGATAAGGGAGGAGACACCGACGCAGCAGTTCTCCAAAGAAGTGAAATCCTCTTCTTCTCTCCATGATAAAAGAGAAGACAATGTTTTCTCGGGTGCACACTGTCGACGACGGAAACGACCCCATATTTTTCGGCGCTTGACAACTGCGAATTACTTTGCGAGGTAGGGGTTATCTTCGTTCAGGTTTAATTTAATCTTCTTCATTGATTATTTTGGTCAAATGATACCAACATAACGGGAGGAGATTGGACCGCACAAACATAGCCGATTTATCCTCCCCATTTCCTTGTTGATTTACGTTGACGATCGAAGTGAAGGCAGCGCGGTGTCGTTGCACCATGTGGGGATGAAGAGAACCATGGCCGAAGCAGGCCACGGTGGTGGTCGGCAGTGCCGCCGCGCCGCACCGGAGAACCTGGGGGAGGCCACGGAATGTGCGGGCCGCGGTGGAGGGGTGTGGGGTCGTCACGCCACCCCGGTCAGGGAAGAGCCACAGCCTTAGGCCACGACGGTTCAGCAGGGGGCAGCCGGCCAAGCCGAGCACCGGCGCTCTAGGAGGCGGGACCCCCGTGGGTGTCGCGGCAGCAAAAACCGTCCGGCCATTAAGGTCGGCCGTTTCCGGATAAACCAGGGGGGCGTAACCCCCCAGTACAGCCTAGGGCAGACCCCACCAGGGGGGCTACAGTTTTCAAAAACAACCCCCCCCCCCCTCGCACCCCGTGGCCGGCTTCTGAGCCGGGCCGCAGGCCGCATGGGCCGGGCCACCCACGCTGGGTCGGACCGCCAGGGCTGGGTCGGGGCGTGCCCAATCTGGCCGAACCCAGACCCGGGTCGGGTGGACCCAGTTCGGGCCGACCCAAGGGGTATTGGGCCGAGTCAGAACGGACCCAAAACCCCTATTTTTGGACAGATTCATTCAAACACCCATATTTTGGGTTACGGACCTCTGATCGATACATTGTCAGTTGCGTTGGGATCCTTGGATCGAGACGGTTGTTTCGGTATATTACATGCAAGGTTTCAGTGAACTTTGGGTATGGCCGGGTTGGTTCGAGCACGAACTCAACCGATCCCTCGGAGAGGAAATGCTTATAACTTGAGCTCCGGACGTCAAATTGGTGTGTCGTCGACTATCTTGGATTCATCATGGTGAGATGGTTCTTTTAGCATACTATAAGGGAGTTTTGGATGATTTCAAATATTTTCCGGGTTAGAAACAAGAATATTTCTAGCCGGGCCCCTGGAACGGAAAAGCCAATATCTCTCAGACCGAGCGTCCGATTGACGCGTCGTCTGTCGCGTTGAGTTCCTATTGACGAGACGGAACTTTGTGATACATCAACTCTAGACTTAGTGATAGTTGATGTATTGAAACCCTTGTCTCGTGGAGTGGACCCACTCGGAATCGATCATGCTGTGTAAGGGAACCCTAGAGCTGGCTGCGACTGCGACGACGATGGCGACTGTACTTGGATCCTACGTGGGTTGGGCAGCGAGGATGACTATACTTGGATCCAATGTGGGTTCGGCAGCGAGGATGACTGTACTTGGATCCTACGTGGGTTCGGCAGTGATGGTTACTGTACTTGGTTCCTACGTGGGTTCGGCAGCGATGACTTCTGTTCTTGGATCCTACGTGGGTTCGGCAGAGGAGATGATTCAGAGGCTACATCTAATCATCTCCATCACTCTTCATGAGTAGTATACCTATGTGATCTGAGTCTTTACTTCAATCATTATCATCGATATGATTGACTTGCTTTCCTATGTGTATTGGGTTGTGATTTCCTATGTGGACTGGGTTGTACTTGGGCTCGTGAGTTGGAGCCGAACTGAAAATGATGACTTAGGTATATGTATGGGCATATACCTAAGTAGAGTTGGTTGATACTTTGTGTTTGTATCTTTACTTTTTGGTTTATCCTTTGTGGATTCTGGGAGACCTTCAGGGGTCTCGGAGTCCCTACTGAGTATTGTATACTCACCCCTGCATTGTCTATGCCCGCACTACGTTGTGTTGGTTGAAGATGACGGACAGCACTGATCGTGGTTGAGGCATGTGGAGGGGGACGGTACCTGGAGGTGGACTAACTGGAGGGACGTACGCGGGTGGACGGCCAGACCCGAGGATCTGACGAGACCATCTACACCCACCCTTCAGGTGGGATAGTCAGAGGATGACTCGATGGTTTCTAATTTACTTTACTGCTATTGTACTTTCTTTTCAGTTTTATTGTACTTTCAGTTGGGTTTGTATTCTGGACCATTTATTTTCTAGCACTTACTTTTGTACTCAGTTTACTTAGTGTTTACTTCATCTTCCATACTCTATGGTGTTCGTTCACTTATATAAAGGCAATGCCTTCCCTTTTATCGGGATTTACTCCTTTGGTGCTAGTCACCAGCCCCTGGCCTATGGGAGGCGGGCTTGGGGTAGTCACGACACGGGCCCCGAGGATGGGTCGTGACAGCTGATGCGTTAAGTTTAAAATTGTATGCTCGTTTTTTAAAATAAGGTTTATATGAGTGGAAAATGATGTTAGTCCAAGCATAAATGCACTTGGAATGTGAATACCAAGGTGTAGTTACAGCCTTCTTTCCATTTTTGTTTATTCCTGATTTGGTTAAGATAGTAAAGTGGCATAGAAATATGATATAGAATGTGTGTCTATGAGGTTGAAACACAATGATGGGGAGACCATTAAGGTATGGAAGTTGGATGGGAATTCTATATTATGGTTCAAAAATATGATGTTAATGCCTATGGATTATTAGGACCAACTTCTTCATTCTTACCACCATTCAAGAAGGTATGTTCATTCGGTAATAAAAAAAATATGTATAACATCTTGAAAGTATAGTTGTGGTGGGTCGGTATAATAAAGGAAGGTGGATTAGTTCGTTTTGAGGTGCTTAACTTGTTATCAAGTCATAGTAGAGCATTAACGAACAACATATATATTACAGTCTTTACCTATCCTTTTTTGGAAATGGGAACACATCCTTGTATTTTGTAACAGTTCTCCCAAGAGAAGTTCGAAAAAATATTACATATGGGTGAGAGTGGATTGGCTCACAAAGTCGGCTCATTTCCTACCTATTTGTGAATCCCAGATGGTGGAGGAATTTCCAATAATCTATATCTGAGAAGTGGTAATGAGGCATTGAATACTAGTATCAATAGTGTTAGATAGAGATCTAGGATTTACATCAGATTTCAATAATTCCTTACAGAAATCCAATGGAACTCATTTGAAAATGAGTACGGCGTATCACCCTAATACGGATGTACAATCCGAACAGATGATACAAACATTAGAAGGCATGTTGTGTGATTTTTTAATCAATATTGGGGGCTCATGGTAAGATCTCATTCTATTGGTGGAGTTCTCATATAACAACAATTATCTATCTTTGATACATATGGTTTAGTTTGAAGAATTGTATGGTAGTCATTATCGTTCTCTACTTTGTTAGGTAGAAACAAGTGAGACATTACTAGTTGAGCCAAGCCTTTTCCAAGAAAAAATATAGAATATTCAATTAATCATGAAATGGGTGGATACATATCAAATTCATCAAAAATCATATGAGGATCATCTTTGGTAGTTGTTGTCATTCGAGGTGAGTGATCATTTGTTTTTTAGGATCTCTCCAAGGCTTGTACATTGTCATTTTGGAAACCAGGGAAAGTAATCTCCTTGATAAATAGGCCCCTTTGAGAAACTTGAATGGGTTGGTGAGGTGCAATGTCATTTGTGATTTCCACCATGGATCAGTGATGTGCATAATGTGTTTCATGTATCTTAGTTTAAAATTATCAGCCTAGTCCTTACTATTTGATTTTATGGGATCACATTAACCTAGAGTCAGATACTTCATAGGAACATTTTCTAGTGCGGATTATAGATAGGAAAGAGAAATTCTAGCATGGAAAAAGCATCGGTCTCATACAGGTTTTGTGGAAACATGGTCAGATTCAGGAAGAGAGTTAGGAACGAGAGAGGGAAATTAATGTGAAATGGCCATAACTACATCATAGAAATTATATTAGTCTAATTTCTATGTAAGTAAAGGACATTGGTGGTGATAATGAATCACCCATGGTCTCAAATAAGTTACCCTTTATTTATATATTTTAATTATATAAAGTGTATGGTTGATGTTTGGGAGGGATTAGAAACCTTTTGGAATGTTTCTAGAGATTTTTGATAGGTCCAAAGATTGGGTAAACTATGAAACACCTATAAGAAACTATGAAAATTTAGTTATGTATTTTGGGGAAGGTAAGTGATTAGGAACACAGTCTGACCAAACTGTGCAAACACCTAAAATAAATCATGAAAAGTGGGACAAATATATTTTCCATGGTTGGCGCAAGGTTTTTCTAAACCTGTGGGATAACCATGCAAGATCCTCTTTGAGGCAGAGTCTACCACATGGTTAGCGTAGGGTTTGCCTAACCATGTGACTAACTATTCATGGTTAAAAACTAGATCCAAAAATGTGTATCTAGGATAGTATTTTGGTTTTACCCCTCATTTTTTATCCAAAATGACCATAATTTGGGTATTATTCCTCCCATAGGTAGTTGAACCTCTCTCCATCGAAATAGAAGCGATCCAAAGGAGTTTATTGGTGTATTGAAGCACTATTCACATGGTATAGGGAGGTCCATGATTGAATTCATGGTAGGATGTTTGGATATATAGAATAAAATTGATTATGGAAAACTATAATTTGTGAAATGGGATTAGAGCATTGTTTGGTTTCTTTTCTTGGAAACAGTTTGAGTATAAAAAAAATTTAGTACTAAACTTATTAGTTTTATTAAAAATTTTGTTCAATAATTTTATACAAACTAGGTAGTATAAATGTGCTAACATGTTCTATCCTAGTGGCATGAGTAGGTATGTCATTTGGAAAAATCATACTGAGTTTCATTACTCACCCCTACTTTGGCACTTTGCTACTTTTGTAGATAATATTTATCATGACATAGGAAAAGGTAAATTATCACACTTATTTAGAAGTGCATCATGAAACTTGGGATTTTGTGTGGAGTTAGATCATGGAGTGTGTTGGTAGATTTTGATATTTTACTTGGAGACTTTGGGTTTTTTTCAGTCTTCTTCTTTGTACATTGATGTTTAGTATTCTTCTATTGTGGTACTCGTTTTTAGTTTGATTTTTATATAATGGAATTATTGAGTTGTTTTACATTTTTATCATGAATCATGTAGTTGTATTTTGGTTATGAAATATTTGGTTGGGTTGTTTAATTTTTTATTTTAAAATTATCCCCTGTTTATTTATGAAGCTTTTCACATTTATTTCTAGCCTTTGGCATCTTTAGGATGTCGCTTAAGGCCAAGTAATCACCTTCGAACTTATCATTCCAATGAGTAGAGGTGGGATTCTATAGTTCCCTAAAGTAAATGGCCTTCTCATTTTTGAGATCCATTTATGTCAAATTATAACCATAATACCCATCTATAAAGTATATCTAAAAAACCATTTTTTATCTATTAGTATTTCATTGATTGGGACTGGAAGATCATCCTTTCAGTAGTGACAACAGAGATCCCTGAAGTCAATATTAGCCTAAATTATACCAATATTAATCTTTATAGTGACAATGTTGATAATAAATTTTGGGTATTAATATTCCTGGATTATCTTGAAAACTTCATCTTTCACCTTGACAACATCATTTGGATACATCTCTTTACTTCCTACTAATAGCTCTTGTGGTTGTTCGATACAACCGAATGATGAGTATCCACTTGTGATGGTTTTCCTTATTAATTCCATGTAAATATACCTAATTTATTCTTAAAGAGAGATATTTATTTCTCGTATTCTTCGATATTCATAATGGCATTGATCAACATAGGCTGAAGATCTTCCTCCATACCCTAATTCACATATCTGACTTCAACAATGGTTGCTGAGACACCTTATTAGAATGATAAAGGACCATATTTTTTTCTTCATCCTCCACTTCACTATTTTCTAGAGTTTAATATGGACTGGTACTCATAAGTATAAGATATAATATTGTGTAATATTTACTTCAATTAGGATCATATCCATTGTTAAAATGGATACGTATGTTTGGTACAACCAACACCATGAAAAAAATGAATGTTACTTCACCCCGAAGTTAGTTTTCTGGGATCCATGTCCAACCAATTAAAGATCTTTGGTTATTTTTTCTAAATATAGGTTATATATTTTCTATAGTAATGATACATGGGGTGTAAGACTGATATTCATAGACTACAAAAAAGTATTTTCCTCTATTGGTAATGACTAATCGATTGAGATTCTAGCATGACCATCAAAGGAGAGGAATTTTATTATAGGTTTTACATTATAGGATGATAAAACCTAGTAGTTTCCCAAATCTAGATTTTCCACCACAATTTGGTTGATGAGAAACAAGAAATATTTACTGAGTTCATTTCATGGATTGAAAGGCATTATTTATAGTCTATTTGGGGAGCTAATCTATGTGGAGTTATTTTGAAATGGATACTTTCCATCACTTTTATATTAACCTAGAACTATATATTGATATTTGCAGGGCTCAAAAGAGGATAAATCACTATAAAGTACTATGAATTTCTAATCAATATAGTATTTCAAGTATTGATGATATAATGAGGGCACTACTACATGAATATGCATCCACGGACTTCCTGGTAACGTGTTAAAATTTTTGTATTTGAGGATCAACATGAATTATAAATTATAAATGAGATCACCAAATTGGTTTCTCATATTAATTATTCTAGGTGGCCTTAACTAACTCTTTTAATACACCAAAATTTTCTGGGCATAGGGAGATAGGTTAGCTTCACTATAGACTCAACATTTAAAGGATCTTATTAGTATGATATTGATTATAGGACTATTATAAACATAGGCTCAATGAAAAATGGTATCTTTGAACATTCCATATATGTACAAAGGACATATATTCCCTTATATGGGTGTTTCCTGATTTTTTTTGTGACAGAAATTATTGTAAGATAGACAATGGATCTAGTATCTAAAAAATATGTATTGAACACAAAAGATTATAACTCAATTGTAACAACTCCAATTTTTTCATGTATTAATTCATAATATTTAATGTATTATTTTCATATCTTGGATCATAGACGACATTAGATTCAGATGCTCTGGAATCCCAAAATTAATATTTGAAAAATATTGATAATATTAATATCACACATGCATGGTTTTCTTTAAAAAGTAGAGTTACTCTGAAAAAGAGGCTCATATAAAAAATCCAAGTCCTCTATTGACTCTATAGTTTGGGTTTTACCCTAGGTGTGGCATAACCTTAGAGAAAATTGGATACTCGTGTTGGGCTCGGTCGAGGGTGAATTTTTAAATAAATAAATAAAATAATTTTATTTTATTTTATTAATTTATCCTGATCTAAAATTAAATATAAATACATAGGTATGATGAGATCTTAGGGTTTTCCACATAACCTTGGATATCTATAGGACCATTGGAGAAGATCCTTCATGGACAATGACATATGATCAAATCAAGATCGAAGATCATTTCACCATCAGAGGACATGGATCTTTCCAATGATAATAATACAGGAATGTTCTTTATCATTGATCAATCCAAACTCTAGGTAATATTTTTTGTGATTCCATCCCATTTTTTATCCCAATAAAACATGTATCAATTTCCAAGACAATAATTTAATCATGCTTTAATGATTGATTTTATTTACAATTGATTTATATTGTTTGTTTTTTATTTCCCTCTTTGTTTGTCTAATTATTCAACAAAGAATCAAAAATGAAAATGGTAAAAGGTAAAAGTTAATTCCACACATTTTATAGTTTAAATATTTATCCCCCGTTTATTTTCATGATCATCATGTTCAATTCATTTTGTTCATGGTTCGATGAATACTACGTATATGATCATTGTGTATCCATTCTTAAATTCAAAAAAAAAATATTGTGGGTTTTTTTAATGATCAAATGTGTGATTGAGGTTAGATATTGAAAAAGGATGGTTGGAGGAGTATCTAATAGACCAATAGATCCCCTTCTTCCAAATTTGAAGTTCAATGGATGATTGGATTGACAGCGGTGATTTCCCAACAGATTTAAACCTGGATCCTGATAATCGATCTTGGTAAGGGATGGTTGGCCTTAGATCCATGATTCATGGGAAGAATGGATGTAGTATCAGCATAGATGGAAACAAAAAGAATAACCCATGGGTTCTAAAAAATAATAGGTTACATGGTGTGTAATCTAGAGATACAAGTCATGTGGGACCCTCTTTATAGCACTTGGGTTTCGTGGAAAAGAAAATTATCACAAGTCATGTGAACCATACTAGAATCTCGGTGTGTATCTCAAAGGATATACCGGTATGGATAGGTTACGATACATGGACATGGTAGGAGTACACAATCAGAGATGCTTACTCGGAAACTTCTAGGTGTACAAGAGTTAATGCATGGGCATGGTCATAGGTACATAGACATAAAACGACAGCAAGGGAAAGGAACTAGAAGACCTCTACACATTGTGTATACTACTTGCATATAGTTTATTTTGAGGCTAACATTCCATGTGAGGAAGAAGCACATGGGAATACCACATGCTGGCTATACAAATTGTGTACCCCCATTAAACACTATGTACCCCCTTTGAGGATGTTTGGCTTTGTTCCTTTATTCAGTTAGAAAAGTATCAGTGGAATGTGTTCCCTTAGTCTATCCCCTTGAGGGTATATTTTGGTATCTAGTAAAAATATTTAGATTGTTATCCCCTCTAGATGATGATTCTCATATATATATTGTGATATCTCTCTATGATACTATATTCTGATCCTTTATCATTTATTATTATACCCTGGTTGGGGATGGTGGAATCAGATGACCTCTATGTACAATTTTTTGACCCCCATCCAGAAGCCCATTTCATTAGGGTTCATGGTATCATTGGTATATGATCCCCTATATAGCAGGTTGATCCAGATTGGGTGTTTAGTTTCCCTCAATGGTCTTTGGTGTGATCCCCTATCTAATTTTTGATATATTTTAAGAAAAATTAGTTTTCTTCTGTGGGTCTAATGAATACGAACTCTTGGATGAGTGTATCTGATGATAGTGTGTCTTATGGAGTGTGTTCTATTGAAATGATCATTTTCTAATAGCCTCAACCAGAATCATATGGATGGTAGTTTAGTTGATACCACCTGGAGGATTGGGGTACTCCCCCATTATATCAAGGTGTTTGTAAATTTATTTATATATCCTTTTTATGAGATGTAAATTATTGATTCTATGTGTTTAGTATTTCAAGGGTGTCTTACTAGGTATTATAATGCTCACCCATGAAAGGTTCTACTGAAACTTGTTGTGTCTTATACAGACGATGCATCATTTGATGGTTTCCTGGGATGTTATGTAGGTAGTAGAGCATAACTTCATCTTGAAAGATTGAGGTTTTTTTTTTGAATTGTTTTATTTTATAGTATCCCCCACCTTCTTAGTAGTTTCCACTCCCTATAGTTTTAGGTTGGTCTTGTATTTGGAACCTTTATCTATTTCAGTAATTTATTTTCAAACTATGATTGTGTGATTATAGATGTATGCATAAATTAGTTTGAATTGTTTTACATTTCAGCATTGAATGGTCTTGGAGATGTGTCCATGTGTATACAAACATTAGGATAACGGGTCCCATGTTTGGGATATGCCTACTCAGTGCAGTTCACCAACACCTATCCTATTAGAGGTGGGCTTGGGGGAGTTGTAAATCAGACCCTTGTGGTCCTATTCAAGACAGAGTGATATCAAAGGATTCAGTTCTACCATAGGACAAAAGTTTGTGAGATTGGTTTGGGTTTTTTTGCAACAATGTTAAGTGTTTTAAATTTTTCTTTTTGGATAGAGATGGAAATTTTGGTGTCACAGTAGATGTATCTAAACAGTAGGAATATAATCACCTACCTTTTTACTTTGTAAATAAATAAATTGGTTGTGGGGAAAACATTGGTATATGTATCATATAGGAATTAGTTGTGGTTTCCATATCCTTATTGAGTAATCCCCCAATATATACTCTTTGAACATTGTATATCTTGTTTATTTCAGTATTCCTTCGCCAAGGAATCCAATCCAGATTCTACTACATGATCATGAGTATGATTCACTTACTAATGATGCTTTTATATAGTTGCATGTACCAAATATAGTTCTTCCAGGTTGTTTAATAGTTATACCACAACTCATTTAGTAGTAGTTAGAACTGGATGTTTTGGGTGGGGATACACGTAGGTTGTGTGTGCTATATTATTTTAATAGGTTGTGATCTCCCAGGTTCTAGGGTGATCCAGACCCCCAGGTGGATGAGGTCTTTCTAGAAGTAATCCCTCATGTTTTTTGACTTGTGTTAACACCTTCATATCAAATGGAGATACCCAGGGGGACCATACATCTGGAATCCATATGGTGATGGTGGACTCTATTGACTAAGTCACATGATGAGATATCTCTATCTTTGTTAAACTTTAAACATCTCTTTACGGAGGACTTTTATCTGGACATGTTTCAATCAATGTGCATCCAGGAGCTTCTTTATTTGCAGTAGGTAAGTATAGTTGTTGCAAAGTATTATGAGAGGTTTAATAAACTCTCACATTACTCCATGGGTATGGTGTGAGATAAGTTATTTTGGTATTAGACCTTTTAGAAGGAATTACGTTGAGATATGATGAATTAAATGATATCTATCTAGATTCCCACTAATGATGGAGTGTTGTAAAGCGTCTTAGTGGTGTAGATATTCATGGAAGAGTAGGCATTGACAGTGGGTGCTGTTAGTGGAACCAAGGAGCTGAGGCATCAGGAGTAGGTAGCTAATGGTGGTCACATAGATATGCACATGTCAAATGCATTAGGAGAGGATCCCTGGATATAGTATTAGTGGAACATGGCTCTAAGGATGGATTGAATCAGTCGACAGAGAGGTGGTGTTTCTCTTATGATAGTTGGGGATTTATTATATTAAATTTTCTAAACTATCATATAGTTGATCAAGATATGGTTGAGGGAGTCCTCAATTAGAGATAGAGGTGAAATCATAGAGGATCGTATGGAGGATGACATGAAATGTGGTAATGTAAAGCCGTAGGATGTGATCAGATGTCTGGCATATTGTCATCACCACCCCCATGTGGTCCACACTAGGCTCAAGGATCTTGTGTTCAAGGATGAGGATAGATAAAGGTTATGGAGTCCTTTGACCCTAAGGTTCTAGGGATGATATGAAGTATGATTTTTTGTATTTTCTACCATAGTTTTATTACTATTAGAAATAAGTGCACTTAATTCATTTATTTCCAATTATCTTTTTAATGACATAGATATTTCAGTTGAGCCTTTATCTCACCCTTTCACTTGGTGACTCTAAATAGAGGTGATCCAGTGATTACATACTTCTACTGAAAATGTGATTTTATTCTTGGAGGTGATAGATTATTATGTGATCTATTTTTATTATTAATTAGGCCTAATGAAGCCATATTAGGTAAGGACTGGTTATCTATAGTTCCGGTCTTGATTGAATACATTAGGAGAAGGATCTACAATAATGGGAAGAGTTTAAATTTGTGGCTGAAATGGAAATCCGGGTAGAGTATGATGGGATCAGTAATTAGAGAGTGCAGTTGATTACTCACGAGTTGGATAGCATGACTCTTGGACTGGTGGATGTTATGGAATACTAGTTCCCTATGGTAGTGGTGGAGTATGAGGATGCCTTTACTGAGGATATCCTAGTCTTACCTAACAATTTTGAGGTAGAATTATGCATTGAAATACACCCTGGGTCAGACTTGATATATGTACAAAAATATCAAATAGATCTTCTAGAGCTTCATGATCTTAGGGAGTATTTGTAAGACTTGCAGAGAGAGAGATTTATGAGACCATGTGTTTCCCCATGGGATACCACAGTTTTTTCTCCAAGAAGGTGGATGGGAGCTTGTGGTTATGTGTGAATTACTAGTGCCTGAACTATGTGACCAATAATAATAAATATCAACTACTGGTGATGGATGGCCTTTTCTATGAATTCGGTGGGGAGCATTGGCTCTCGAAGATTAACCTCAAATTTGGATATCACCAGTTGTGAGTACCGTATGAGGATATATAGAATATGGACTTAATATGTCTCTACGTTCACTATGAGTAGTTTTTGGTGCCTTCTAGAAAGAAAAATAGCCCATCAGAGTACATTGGACTCCTGAACCATATTTTTCAGCCTTTCCTAAACTAGTTTATCTTGATCTTCATTAATTATGTCTTAGTGTAATCAGTGTTTAAGAGGATCATGTGAGACACTTGAGGATGGTACCAAACAAAGTCCAAGATTACCATATTTATGGGAATCTCTTTAATCATTAGTTTTGGATTCAATAGGCCAAAATATTGTAAAATTCTATCTTAGGGGAAGGATTGTAAGTGGACCCAACAATGCTTGAGGTAGTTCTAGATTGGGATCCACCTAAGAGTGTTACTTAGGTGTAGAGTTTCCTTGGTTTATAAAGGTAAAATTAGATATTTTTACCCAATATATCTATAGTTTCATCGCCCTTTTCAAATTTTACTTTAAAGAAGAAGACTTCTGTGTGGAATAAAAATTGTGAGTAATTTTTTCATGATTTTTTGGTAGACATTGATGAGCACCCCCTTCTTGAGATTTCTAGAGGTGGATGTTGAGAACATAGTGTTCTATGATGCCTCAAGGATAAGAATTGTTTGTGTCCTAATGTAGAGGTAGGTAGTGATTGATTATGGGTCAATATAATTGAGACTACATTATCAGAAATATCTAACCCATGATTTTGACCAAGGAGCAGTAGACTTTTCCCTAAATATATGGAGAAACTTCCTAATGTCCAAGAGGTTTATAATCTACTCTAATCATAAGAATCTCAAGTATTTCTTATCTCATAAGGATCCTAACTTGTGATAGAAATTATGGAAAGATTTCTTCTAGATCTATGACTTTGATATTTTCTATACTCCAAGGAAGTGGAAAATGGTGGGGACCTCTCAGTATGAGATATTGTTTTAAATTATTTGTTTTGGTGTTCGTGCAGTTAGCATCATTATAATTTTTTTAGTGGGAAAGGATGGTACTTCATATCCCCAGTCGATGGTTGTTACCCAACCACTATTACAGTGTTCAAGGAAGATTAGTGTGGTGATTCCAATGATGAGACCTTATGTACTCAGATATCCACTAGACATCGCTATAATAAATTTTATGAAGGTGTGGCACTCATTATCCATTTTAGAGGATGGATGTTGGTATCAGTGAAATTATGGGATGAGGTGATGAGTGAGTTTCATATATCCCCTTTAGTGGTACATCCATGTTTGAAAAATTTATATTAGGGCCTCTAACATTAATTTTGGTGGCTAGGAATCAATAGTTGTGTTGTAGAGTTTGTCTCTAGATACCTTACCTTTAATAAAGTAGATATTGAGCACCAGGTTCCGGTGGTTTTATCTCAACCCCTTGATGTCCTAGAGTAGAAGTGTGATGTGATATATATGGACTTAATGATTGGGTTTCTAGGTACATCCATGGGACATGATTCCATATGGGTTATCGTAGATAGACTCACCAAGCCGGCCCACATCCAATCTATTCAAGATAAAAGTTCAGTATAGATCTTGGGACACTTGTACTTGCGGGAGATATTTAGCCTCCATTTAGTTCCCCTAATGAACTTTTCAGAATGTGATGCTCACTTCACATAGTGATTATACAGAGGATTATAGGAGTCCTTTAGGACTCTGTTTCATTTGAACATGGAATTTCAACCAAATACTGATGGCTCGATAGTGAGAACCATTTATGCCTTGCAGGACATGATGCATGCCTAGATGTTACATTTTCATCATATTTGATGGGACCACCTTCCCTCGGTAGAGTTTGTGTACAATAATATCTCTCATTCCATTATCGGCATGGCACCATTAGAGGCCTTATATGAGCAACCCTATAGGTCACCAATGTTTTTTTGACAGATCCAGGTGAGTCAATACTCATTGACAAAGAGTTGGTGAGAGCTATGAAAGATAAGGTTTAGATCATCCTGGAGAGGCTGAAGACTGCACAGAGCCATCATAATTCTTATGTGGACTGACGATGGAGACCTCTAGAGTACAAGGAGGTAGACCATGTGTTCTTGATGGACTCACCTTGACATGGATTATAGATATTTGGCTAGGGTGGAAATATCTATTATATATTTATTTTCATTTTACAAATACTATGTAGAGTTTGTGAGGTAGAAAAATGATTAGTTCTACCACCACAATTACATTAGGTGCATGACATAATCCACATGTCACAGATAATAAGTTACATGCATGAACTATTGCATGTTATCATTTGGGGTGGGAAAGACATCAAGGACAGGGATACCTATTTTGAGTACCTAGTGAAGATCAAGGATTTCAAATATAGGATACTTCATGGGTGAATGATTCCCCTAGTGCATGTCTAATGGATGTCCGAGAATCTTCAAGATATCACATTGGAGCAGGAGACCAAAATGTGAGCTTAGTACCCTCATCCTTTTGAGTAAGGTTTCCTCTTTTTAGAATGAAAATAGCTAATATGGGTAGAATTTAATGCATATTATTTTTCATTTATTACATTAAATTACTATAAGGATTATTTTTAGAGTAAGGAGCTTACACAATGTCAAATTCTATGGTCTGATGATCCTAGAATTATTACTTGAAAAATATTAATAATTTTAATATAAAATGCACACAGTTTTCCTGAAAAGTGTAATTACTCTTAAGAAGATAATCTAATCCAAAAATATTTTTCCACCTTACATTCTAGATAGTATGTTTCGCCCTATGCATAACATAACCTTAGGGTGCATCGAATGGTCAAGTTGGGCTTTATCGAGAGATAATTTTTAAATAAATTAATTTAATGAAATTAATTTATTTTATTTATTTTTTATGACCTGAAATTGATTATAAATACATGGTTATGATGGGATATCAAAGTTAGCTAATTAACAGCTAAGATCTAGAGGACTATTGGAGGTGATCATTATTGGTGAACAATATCAGATCATATTGAGATCAAGGATTTTTTTCCATTGGAGTTCATGGATCTCACCAATAATGAAATGTGGGATCGTTCTTCATCAATGATTGATCCCAAATCCTGGAAGGATTTTTATTCTCTATGGTTTTATCCCGTTATTTTATCTCATTTGAATTCAGATCAATTCCATAAACAATAATTGATTCGCACATCAACAGTTCATTTTATTTATGTTGATTTATTATGATATTTGATTATCTCCCTCTCTATTTATCTAAATATTTGACAATAGATCAATAAAAAATGAAAACAAAATCATGTTTAATTCCCCAAATTTTTGGGTTTATATATTTCCCACCCATTTCATTGAACAATCATCATGGGAAATTCCTTTGACCCATGGTCCAATGAATATCAGGTATTTGATAATTGTGTGACCATTATTCATTTCAAAGAATAAATAATGTGGTTTTGTTTCATGATAAAGGGTGGGATATAGATATGATTATGATGTAGGGTGATCAGAGGTAGATTAGATGTATTGAGGTATCTCGTTCTTCTTAGTTTGATGTGGAATGGATTCATGGCTCAATGATGGTGATTTCCAAACATATCAAAACATAGATCTTGTAAATTTGTGATGAACAAGTAGTGTCAACCTCAGATTCCCAATTCCTAGCTAGAATCATGGAGATAGTGGTATAAATGATTAAAATATGCATGACCGAAGGTACCCTATGTGAGATTCTAGGATTTATACAGGGAAGAAGAATATCACATTTCATGTGAAATATGTCACACATGATCAAAAATCCATCTCATGTATTTTCACCCATTCTAGAATCTTGATATGTATCTCGGAGGATACATGGGCATGGGAAGGCCGGAATACACAGACCCGACGAGAGTACATGGGATGATCCTTGTAGTCAGACAAGGCTTGCAGTACACGGGCATGGCTAGAGGTACACATACACATACATATGGTAGGTTTAGGGTGTTAAAAGACCTCTACACACCATTTATACTACTTACATAATATGTATTTAGAGGTCTACAAGTTGTGTGAGGCAGTAACACCCAAATATTTAAAAAAATAAAATTATTTTTGATAGCATAAATAAAATGAATCACTAAAATTAATTAATAAATTTGATATAAATGACATAGTTATGATATTTATAACATATTTATCATTATTAAAATATAAAATATCATTTTTTTCTTGCCTTTTCACTCACTAAAATAAGATAATGCCCTTTGTGTACATGTGGACTACCACCTTTATGAAGCGATGAGACTCTCTCTTTTATCACCACACCACATAGATGACATATATAAGTATATTTAAAGAAATAATATGTTATTTATGATATTATGATAATTATGGAAAGATTTAATATTATTAACCTTCTTTCCATAACTATCATTGAAAATTTTGAACTTTACTCAAGCATATGTACGACCTACAAAATCTGTAATCGTAATATAATTCATTTTTGAAAACCATATTTAGTAAATAGTCTTAAAAGTATAATTAATGCATAAATATGATAATTATGTAATGATTATTATTATGGATTGGATATAAATATATTACATACATAATAACTGAAACTTTCTTAATAAAACATAAATGAGAAAACAAGGTAATTAACTCTCAAAACAACGAGAATAATGAATGATTATAAAAAATGGGTGATAAGAAGTTATAAAAAGATCATATTTGATATTATAAATATTAATGTTGTTCTTTAATAAGTAAATAAATTTCTTAAAACCACTATAAATGAAAATTAAATAATTTTTAACCAAAATTAATTGTGAAGTAAGGGATTTCTTAACTCCATTTCCATTCATTAGGTTAAACTTATACTTCACTGATTATGACATGCTTAGATTATGTGTGTAATGAACTTTGATTATTATATGTTTTATTTACAATTTTTTATGAGGATTTACATTCTATATACATAATAAATTCATTTATTAATCCTGATTTCAATGATATGATCTTTTTAAGGGATTTTTGTCTCAATTTTCCTTCTTTGTGACCTATTCTATGTTTTAAACCAAAATTATTTTATGAGGTGTAAATATGTACCCTTTGATATGTAATATCATAAATTTATTTATTTTTATGATATTTTAATTTTAATTTAATTTGTTCCTTCCATGGGACTTATTATTCAAAAGTTACCAAAGTGGTAGAAGTTTTATGTTACAATCTCATTGATTTTTGGGATTTTTTATGACTAAGTATCCAATATTGTTTTCTTGTGATCTACCTCTCATGGATTTCCATTATTTTTCTTATCCTCTAGTTATGTATTATATTTTAAAGTAATAATACCATTTTTTCACTATTTATTAATGAAAATATTTAAGAAATATTTTTAATAAAAATCTTCTTAATTTATCTCTCCGTTCATATAATGACCCAAACTTTTATGAATAAAATTCCATTATTTTGACATAATTAAATGTATTATGGTTATAGAAAATTCTTACCCTTATTTTAATATATCCAATTTTATTTTAAATTACTGTTAAGTATCTTTACTATTGATAATATAGTCATTGAAAAATGATCACATGAATAGTATAAAAATGGGGTCTTAACAAATCCATTTGGAACTGATAAAGGAAGTGATGACCTCAACAAGTAGTTTTTTACCCTCTGAAGAAACTTTATCAGATCTTCCAAGGGAGATATCATTTATGGGATTTTCCCTACGCCAATACAAATTCAATATCCAACAACTTAAGCATGAGAGGAACCATTTACAAGAGAATTTTAAGCTCATTGAGATCACGACCCAAACCATGTTCAATGAACGACCCCATGAAAGCCCTATCATCACATACCTTACTTATGGGGAATGTGTTGGTTTAATAAAAGAACATGTATGAAGACCCTATTAATAATATTATGTATATTATTTTTGTATAGAATAATGAATATATTTTCATTCTATTAGTGTTACTTTCTAAATGATTTTGAAATAATAAATAGTATATTTGGTTAATTACGAATTCTATCTTGATGAATTAACTGATTTTTTAAATAAATATTATTTTAATAAAATATTATTATTAAATAAATTTTATTTAATATAAATTATCATATAAATTTTATGAAGTCCAAATTAATTTTTATTATGGTTTGGAAACTGTTTTTGTCAAAACCTGTCAATTTCAAATAAATGTCAGCTTTTATTATGAAAGTTAAAATTAATATATTTATAAAATTATTTAGATAAAATTAATATTATTTTTATAATCAGTATGTCGAAATTATCCAATGGATAATTTTTCAAAATTTCTCGAGAAAGTCGAATTTTCGGGTAAACAATAAATACCATATACATATATGGTGTGTTTTATGACATCATAATGTCCTAATAATGATTTAATAAATAATATGAAATTTAAATTCAGAAATATATATTTTTTCATTTAAATTAATTTAATTTTATCTTTATTTAATTTATTTTAAAAAGCTTTAGTGAATCCTCCAAGATGTACAATATATTTTAATATTTTAAAATCACTTCTTTGAAAGAGTTACTCACCTACACATAAGTAAGAAGCATATTTTAATATCTTAATTCCATGGCCATATAAAATAATTTATAACACTCCCCTTTTCTAGTAACCATGGGTAAAAACCACGGGATGGTTTTTTGGTTTGAATATTTTATTAGGAAGTGTTCAAAACCAAAATAATAAAAAAATCCCCCACCTTTCCTATATAAACCCACCTGAGCTCCCATTTCAATTGAATAAAAATCCTTGAAGCTCAACCAACATCTTCCCCATACTCTATATAGTACTCCTAAGGTGCCCAAATATCCCAAGAGGCATCTCCCAAGCCTTTTATGGCACAAATCCAAGTAAGGGGTTCCTCTCTTCTTACTTCTATTCGAGCACTTGTTTTATATTATGCTTGTTAAATTATATTTTAATACACGGGGATAAGATTTTACATGATCCCATTACATTATATTTTATTTATAAATTATGATATCTTCCTTTTACTCTCATTCATCTCCCTATAATCATTTACATACACCTATTGATATACCAAAGTTTCGTAAGGAATCCTCATCTTTCTCTCTTCTGTTCAATTCAAGAACCTTGTTTGATGTTAGTATTTTTAATTTCAATTTGTTATATTTTTATCATTTTGTAATAAATTTATTGTTGTACATTTTATTCTATTTCAATGATGGATCATTTATCCTCCCCAATTTGGACCCCTACCTAAGTCGTTACTATGCCGAAATTCTATAAGAGATTTCTCTCTCCCCTCTTTTTATTAAGCACCTCATTTATGATATTCCCTTTAATTTCAAATTTATTAAGTTGGGATACATTATTACCTATCCCAAGTTCATTCAATTTAATTTTTAATTGATTATATATCCCTTTCTATCTCATCAACCCATTTTATGAATTTCCATTTTACGTTTTTACGCTGCTAAAATTGCACTATGATTTTCCGTCATGTAGTGAATACCATACCCATTTCTCTATTAAGGGTATTCACCTGTATGTGCATATAAATATAGGTTGGGGAATTACATGTATTTATTCTAAATTCCTATATTGTGGAGTGAATTATTTTATTGACTGAATCCATTTTTATATGATCTACAAGGTACACTTAAACATGGAAACAAAATGATTCTGAAGGGTGCACCCTGATAGAGCTCCAATGAATGCGATAATGTTTAGTATCATTACTTTTCATGTGAAATAGGTTTTTAATCATGCTAATTAATGTTAAATGGGTGTTTTTTAATTCTAATCCATGTTCAATGGGTATTTAATCTTGATAATTCAGGTGCAATGGGTGTTTACTCATGGAAATTCATGTGAAATGGGTGTTCACTCATGATAAGTCAAGTGCAATGGGTGTTTACTGATGATAATTCATGTGCAATTGATTTTTAATCATATTACTTCATTCAAAATGGGTATTTACCAGTGATAATTTTGTGAAATGTGTTTTGACAGATGATACTCCATGTGCAATGAGGATTAGCTCATGCTAATATCATGTTGTAATTTGCTGCCATATTTCCATGTTATGATTATCATGCTTTATCAAACCTTTATATTCATGCAACTTTTATGCCTCATCAATATGCCTATTGTCTAACAAGTATTATATTCTTCATTTTATGCTTTTTTTATTCCCTTGTTGGGATTTATAGCTCACCCCTTTCTTATGTATGTCCTCATGTTATCTAATATAGTGTTAAGTATGAAGGATTTTTGTGGTAAATTAAATGAACTTTTGAATAAAGATGTTGTATTTAATGTTTTAAGTTGTTATGTAATATTCATAATTTCCCAAGACACTAGGACTCTCAATCTTCTGAGTTTTATTTTGTGAAAATATAAGTAATAAATCATGTTTAAATGTGAAATAAAGACCAGGGTTATTATAGTTGGTATCAGATGATAGGTTTTGTTATTTTTTGTATTAGTATTAGAAAACCCTAGTGAAAACTCTTAGGGATAAGACTAAGTGTAATAAAACATTGTTAAATTTTTTTGAGAATGGAGAAAGTGGTTTATGAAGAAAATACATCCATGAATGTTCAATACAATTGGGTGTGGTTATGGCAGAGATATTCCTAGGAGTAACAACTCTGACAGGGAGTTCTGAGCCTGACTTTTTGTAACCTAGGGCACGACAACAAGCCTTACTACACACCTAGTTTGAAAATAATGTGACATATCCTTTGTAAAATTTATAAGCTCATTACAAACCATTGTTAAGGGAAAAAATAAAAAACTACCCTAAAAATATATGTTAGCAAGTAGATCATGGATAGCATAGAGTGATGCCTAGAAACTTATAAGTTAAAATGATAAATGTAATTTAAAATTTTTCCCTTTAATGTTAATGGATTCCCCATTTACTTGTTTAAATTTTTAAGATACTCATCTCTAACTCTATATTGGATAATTTAGAACCAAAATAAAAAAGTGAAACATATGGTTATCTCACATAGTTCTATGCATTCCTTTATATCAGAAAAGTTTAGTAATACTATTCAAACACAACCACAAATCATGGAAGTAGAGTTGTTTATGGAGATGGAAAATGGGGAAATTATTTCATCCCATGTTTATAACTCCAACTGAATCAAAATATGTGGATTATAATTCTAGTATAACCTTTTCATACTTCCCTAGGAGGAATTTGATTAAATTTTGGGCATGGATCGACTTTCTCTATATAAGTCCCACATAAATTGTCAAGAGGGGGAAATCACTCTCCAAATAGTGAATTGATCAAAAATTATATTCATGTTCATGGAGGAAGATAAATCTAATTTATCACCATCATCTCAATGATGGATATTACTTCCCTATGAGAAATCGTATCTCGCAAAAATGATTGAGTATAAGGAAGGAACCATCCTCGAAGATATGATTACTATAAGAGAATTTGCTGAGGTGTTCCCTGAGGAATTTTCAGGTCTTCCCCCTTGTAGAGATGATTAATTATAGATCAATCATTTACCTAGGGTGTTCCCAATATCCAAGACTCCATATAGAATGGTTGTTTTTGAACTTGAGTAGCTAAAGAAACAATTATAAAAAAATCTGGATAAAGGGTTTATACACCCATTAGCTTCACCATCAGGTGCACCAGTCCTCTTCATCAAGAAGAAGGATGGTCAATGTGCCTTTGTATTGATTATCATGAAATCAAAGAAACCAAGATAAAGAACAAGAATCCTTTTCCCTGAATTGATGACTTTCTCAATCAACTACTTGAAGCACAATACTTCTATAAGGTGGATTTTCGGTCAGGATATAACCAAGTAAGTGTGAAGAATGAGGATATCCCCATGACTACTTTTCATACAAGGTACGAGTACTATGAGTTCAAGGTGATGCCTTTAGGACTCACTTATTCTCTAGAAATATTCATGAACTATATGAATAGAGTCTTTAGATATTACCTCAACAAATTTGTGGTAGTCTTCATATATGATATTCTAATATACTCTAAAACCAAGGAGGAGGATGAGAAGAATCTAAGAACTATGCTAAAGACATTGGAAAAGAAAAATCTCTATATGAAGTATATAAAGTGTGAGTTCAGGTTGACGTAAGTCTCATTCTTGGGGCATATCATCACAAGAAATGGAATATATATGGATCCTTCAAAATAAATTGAGGGATAGTCGAGGGAAACATCTATGATAGACATTTTTAGCTTCCTTGGGTTAGTTGGATATTATCACTGATTTGTTAGAAATTTATCATGATTGTGAAACCCTATTATTAGGATAACATGAAAGGGAGTCAAAATTTTCTTAGTATAAAGAATGTCAAGAAAGATCCATGGATTTGAAAATAAGGCCTATCACTATAGCTATGATCACACTACCCACAAGTGAGGAGATTTTCATAATTTTAGTGTTGCTTTAAATAAAGGATTGGGATGTGTGTTGATGAAAAATGAAAAATTCATTTTCTATGCCTCAAGGCAGTTGAAAATCTATGAAAAAAACTATCCCACGCATGATCTGGTGTCACCATCAATGATATTTGTGTTGAAAATCCTGAGGCATTATCTCTTTGGGGAGAAGTGTTAAATATATACTGGTCAAAATCGTCTCAAATATATATTCACACAGAAAGAGCCGAATATGTTCTAATGAAGATGGTAAGATCTTATCAAGGATTACGACTACTCAATCTGGTACCATTCTAGGGAAGCGGACATGGTGGATGATGCTCTAATTAGAAAGGAAATAGTAATTCTATCGTTTATGTGAATTGAGAAGGATTTGATCTTATTAAACTTGAAGAATATGGATATGGGAATCATAAAAAAAGTAACATTATCAATACTTTCACAAATGATTTCTTACCCATATCTTTTGGAAACACTAAAGGATTCTGAAAAACATGGTGTCGGAATTCAAAAGAAAGTGGAAACTATGAGAAAGGGGAAATACTCAATGTTCAATGTTAATGATGAAGGAATTATGAGACTTGGTTCTGGAATATGTGTTCCATCAAATCCTAATTTAAAGAACAAACTTTTAGATGATGCATAGAGTTTGACTTTATTTATTCACCTAGGAAACATAAAAATGTATCGAGATCACTGGGAGAAATATTGGTGGGATAACATGAAGAAGAATATTGAAAAAAATACATCAAAGTTTCTAGTATGTCAGTAAATGAAGACCGAAAGTTAGAAGTATAAGGGGATGATGGAACCATTACCTATACCAACATGGAAATGGGATAACATCACCATGGACTTTGTCACCAAACTTCCAATGAAATCCAAGGGAAATAATGTTATCTTGGTTGTTGTGGATCATCTTAAAAAAGACTACACACTTCATTGAAATTTGAGAGGAATTCTCACTAGATCAACTATAAAGGATATACATCAGATAATTGGTAAGGTAGTATGGAATACCACTATCTATTATGTCCGATTGAGATCCAGTATTCACCAATATGTTTTAAAAAGGACTCGATCATACTCTATACACTAAGCGGAACTTCAGTATGGCATATCACCCTCATATTTATGGCCAATCTGAGCGCACTATCTAAACAATTGAGGACATGTTTTCAGATCTCTCAATGGACTTAAAATGTTGATGGGACTAATATCTTCTATTGGTGGAGTTCTCTTACAAAAAAAATATATACTCAAGCATCCAAACATCCCCTTATGAATCCCTTTATGGGAAGTGGTTCAGGACACCAGCATGTTGGGATGATGTTGGGGATCAAAAACTTCTATGTCTTTATATGGTTGAAGAAATGGTGGAGATGTTTAAGGCCATCTAATAGCACATTGAATATGTTTAGAGTTGACAAAATAGTGATGTTGATAACCATCGATGTGACCTAGAGTTTGATGTCAGAGACATGGTAATCCTCAACATATTTACATGGAATAGATTGATGCGATTTTCAAATAAGGTAAAGCTTAGTCCCAGGTATATTGGACCTTTTGAGATCCTTGATCGTATCAGAGTAGTGGCCTATAGATTAGCACTCCCACTGAACTTGTATCAAGTACATGATGTATTCCTTGTGTCCCTATTAAGGAATTATATCCCAGACCCATCACATGTACTCAATCCAGTGGTTGTACCATTGGATAATGAACTCCCATATGAAGAGATCCCAGTGAAAATCTTAGATCATAGAGAAAAAGTGTTACAAAATATTACAATGCCCCTCATCATTGTGTTGTGGAAAAACCACAAGTTTAAAGAATAAATGTGGAAACCAGAGGATGTGATGAGGTACAGTTACCCTAATCTGTTTTAGTGTTGGAAAATGAAATTTCATTGGTTAAATTTATTAAAGAGGGAAGGTTGTAACAACCCAAACTATTATTAATAAAATTCCCTTATTTTGACTTAATTAAATGTCTTATGGTTATAGAAAATTCATAAACTTCCTTTATTATTACCGACGGTATTTTAGATGATCATTATGTATGATTACCATTGATAATATATCTATTGAACAATGATCACATGACTAGTATAAATATAGGGTTTTAATAAATCATTTTGATATAAACAAATGAAGTGACAACCTCAACTAGAAGGATCATACCATATGAAACCCATTTATCAAATATTCTTAGGGAGATATAATTTCTATTATTTTTCATAGACCAATCCCAATCCTAGATCAAATAACTTAAGCATGATTGGAACTGTTTATGGGAAAAGTTCAAGCTTATAAAGATTACAATCAAAACCAGGTTCACCAAACAGACCATTTAAAGCCCCAAAATCGCAAGCATTACTCTTAGGGAATATGCCAATGAAATAAAGAGATATGTATCAAGTCCCTAGAAATAATATTATTTACATTTTTTATAGAATAATGAATTTATTTTTATTCTATTATTGTATCTTTAAAAATGGTTTTAAAGAAAAAATAGTGTTTTTGGTAAATTAAGAAATCTATTTTTATGAATTAATGGATTTATAAATAAAAATTATTTTAATAAAATATTATCACTAAATAAATTTTATTAAATATTAATGTTAATATAATTTATATGAAGTTTATATTAGTTTTTATTAATATTTAAAAACTTTTTTTGTTAAAACCTGTCAATTTCCAATAAATGTCAGTTTTTCTATTAAAAGTGAAAATTAACATATTTATAAAATTATAGAGATAAAATGAATATTATTTTTTTAATTAAGATTTATAAATTATACAATGGTTAATTTTTCATAATTTTATATGACAATCTAATTTTCAGGTAAAAATAATATTCCTTATAAAAATACAGTTTATTTTATAACATCACAATCGACAAATAATGTAGTATTAAATACAATAAAAGGTATATTAGGGAAAATATATGTTTATAATTTAAAATAATGTAATTTTTTGTTTATTTTATTTATTTTACAAATCTTTAGTTAATCCTCTAAGACCTATAATATATCTTACGATTTTAAAATCATTTCTTTGATAGTATAACTATGCGCCACATAAGCAATGGAAATATTTTAATATCTTAGACCCATGGCCATATAAAATAATTTATACCACTCCCCTTTTCTTGAAACTATTGACAAAAACCATTTGTTGTTTTTTGGTTTGTAATATTTTATTATGAAGTGTCCAAAACCATAATTATAAAGCAATTCTTATTATTCCCAATATAAACCCACCCAATCTCCAATTTCTATTCAATCAATCTCATTGAAGCTAGAACGCCCTCTGACCCCAACTCCAAAGAGTCCTAAAAATGTGCCTCAATATCCCATGAAGCATCTTCCAAGAATATTGTGTCACACATCCATGTAAGGATTCCTCTCTTCTCGTTTACATTTAAGCAATTCTTTTATATTATGCTTGTTAAATTCCATTTTCATATGTTTGGATAAGATGTTACATGATCCCATTATTGAACAATTGATATATAAATGATGATATCTTCCTTTCACTCTCATCAATCCCATTATAATTCTTTATATACCCCAATTACTATACAGAAATTTTGTAAGGGATCATCACCTTCCTCTCTTCCATTCAATTAAAGTACCTTGTTTGATGTTATAATTTTTAGTTTAGATTCATTATACTTCCATCCTTTTATAATAAATTACCTACTATACATTTCATATTATTTAAATGATGGATCCTTTATCCCCCACCATTTTTTCCCTTACCTAACTCGTTACTATATTAAAATTTCGTAAGGGATTTCTCTCTCCTCTTTTTATCAAGAACCTCATTTATGTTCTACCGTTTAATTTATAATTTCTTTAGTTGTGATAAATTCTTACATATCCTTGTTACAGTCCATTTCATTTTTAAATTAGGAGATACCCCTTTCTATCTCATCAACCCATTTAATGAATTTCTATTTCACATTGTTATGATGCTGCAATTTCATTACAATTTTCCACCATGTAGTGAATACCATACACATTTATCTATCAAGGGTGTTCACCTTTATTCTTATATACGTATTTATTGGGGACTTACATGTATTTATTCCACATTAATTGATATTTTAACAATATATTATGTTGAATGTTTCCATTTTATATGATCTACATACAACACTTAAACATGTAAACAAAATGATTATGAAGTCTACACCCGGATAGTAATCCAATGCATTGGGTAATGTTTAGTATCATAATACATCATGTTAAATGGGTGTTTAATCATGCTAATTTATGTTAAATTTGTTCTTACTCCGGCTAATTCATGTTCAATGGGTATTTAATCATGCTAATTCATGTGCAATGGGTGTTTACTCGTGTTAATTCATGTTAAATGTGTGTGTACTCATGTTAATTCATGTGTAATGGGTGTTTAATCATTCTAATTCATGTGAAATGTGTTTTAACTCATGCTAATTCATGTCATATGGGTGTTTACTCAAGCTAATTCATGTGAAATTGGTGTTTACACATGCTACTTAATGTGCAATGGGTGTTCACTCATGATACTTCAGGTGAAATGGGTGTTGACCCATACTAATCCATGTGAAATGAGCATTAGCTCATGCTAATATCATGTTGTAAGTAACTATCACATTTTCATTTTATGATTATCATTCTCTATAATGCCTTTATATTCATGTTCCTTTTATGCCTCATTGATATGCCTATTGTGTAATGTGTATTGTCTTCTTCATGTTATTCCTTATTTATTCTCGTACTGGGCTTTATAGATCATCCTTTCTTATGTATATCCTCAGGTTATCTCATGCAGTGTTAAGTATGAAGGAATGTTGTGGACATTTAAAAGAAATTTTCAATAAATATGTTGTATTTCATGTTTTAAGTTGTTATATAATGTTCCTAATTTCCTTATACAATAGAAATGTCGATTATATGAGTTGTATTAAGTGAAAATATATGTAATAAATCATGTTTAAATGTGAAATATAGACCATAGTTGTTATAGGTTAAAAACACGTATTATTCCAAAACCATGCTTTATAAATAAAATCAAAAAATTTTATCATTCATAAAATGATTTATTAATTAAATTTATACCCATGTTTTACATTTTACAAAAAAAATTATTGGAATATTAATTTCATTTTATAAATAATGTATTTTTGGATGTTACCAAAAATTTGGAAGGAATCTTTGTTTTAATATGTACTGCATGAAAACAATATTCCACCATATTTACTATTGTTTTATTTTAAGAACACTTTATAAGTTTTCAAGGTTATTTTAAAAGAAACTTACTTTCAAACTATTTCAAAAAATTCTTTAAAATTAAATATATATATTTGCCTTAAGAAATGTTTTAAATGGATTTTAAAGCTTCTTTTATGTTTTTCTTGGATTGTTTTCAATGGAAATAATTTTATAAATATCTTGTGAATTTTTAGTTTAAAAAAGTGATTTTTTTAATAAAAAAAATTATGTTTATTTTTCTCTATATTTATTTATTGATATTTTAATGGTGTCCTTATTCATTAATGTCAAAAATCCTAATTGTTATTTATGCTTCAATGTTGCTATTTTTTAATTATACAATCCTCATTATTTCTATGAATGGATTAAGATTATTCCAAAGAGGTTGTTAGGGAACTCGTTTCTTTTCTATTGGTTAATCATATTTCAAATAGATTGTTATGAGACCTATTTTTATCCCATTGGTTAATCATATTATAAATATGTTGTTATAGAACCTATTTCTTATCCATAATGTTTCCATCATTCCAAGATATTTTTTTGGAACTCATTTCATTTCCATAGTTTAATCATGTTTCAATGACATTGACATAGAACCCATTTATTTTCTATGGGTTTATCAGGTTATAAAATAAATAATGATTATTTATTTGAGTTTTATGATGAAATATCAGAGTAATTTATTCATGTTGTGCTTCATAGAAATTATAGATGATTAGTGTTCCTTGATAGCATCGACTGAATGTATTATAGATTATATAATGGTTTCTCTCGGATAGTGTTGGGTAAGCCTGATATAGATTAAATGAGGGTTCCCCTAGATAGTACTCTAATGCATTGGGTAATTATTATGTTCTCTGGAAAATTATATTATAAGTTGATATTACGGTTATACTAGTTTTAAGGGTTCTGTAAGTGATCATTAAGTGTTCAATGAAGATGCTTTTCCAAGATACCATCACATTTTAACCATGTTAACTATGGGTTTATATTATTTCATTTGATCAAGATTAATATCACATGGATCGTGGTTATTGATTTTGATGCCTCTCACTTTTGTTAAATCCTTATTCTATGTTTCATGAATGATGGTTTTAGCATTGATGGATATGTGTTCTTTTACGATTCACTCGTTCACTTTGATTATGTCATCATACCCTTATGTACTTCTTATGTACCTTGATGACATTAACTTGTTAATGATTATTTTTACCCTTACTGAGAATTTTATCTCACCCTTCATATGTTTCATTTTACCCATTTTACCTTGAAATTATATTAAAATAATTATTTCTAGAAGGGATTTTATATATAACAAGTTGATTAATTAATGTTAAATAAAAAAATTGTTAAGTGGGAGAAATTATAATTTATCTACATGGGTGTTTTTTATGTAATAGTTTTCCTAATTCTCAAAAACTCTAAACCTAAAAGGTCCTTGAGAATTTATGTGATCCAATTTTTCCTTTTGATGTTGTAAGGTTTGGATGGAAGAAAATTAGGTCAATTATCGGTACCGAGGATGAAGATGTAAATTTTATTTTTTCATCATTGGATCTTAGTGTGGGGGTTCTTGGGTGTTATAGAGGAAGCACCACTTGGGTAGACCATGGGTTGGCTAGACACACCATGTACCCCAAGTACATGCTATGTACCCACTTTGAGGTTGTTTGGAGGACTTAGTTTCTTCAGTTTACACCAGTATCAATTCAGTGTGTTCTCTTGCTCCTTATCTTTGAGGATATAGTGTGTAATTATATCCACAACTCTGAATTATGATCCCCTCTATAGGATGAGTCAGAAATAGAGTTTTTTGTATCCCTATATGATATCAAAGTGTAATAATCTATAATTATTTCTTATACCATAGGTTTGGTTCGAGGAATTTGTGTGAAATCCACCCACAGTGTGTTCATCCTCCATCTAGAAGGTCATTTTGGTAGGGTTCATGGAATCATTGGAATATGATCCCCTATATATGAGTAGATCCAGATTAAGTCTGTGGTGTCCTACAGTGGTCCTAGATGTGACCCCCTATTTAAGTATTGAGGTCTTCTGAAAATAGTGATTTTTCTTGGGTGGGCCCAATGATTATGACTGATTTAATGAGTTTCTCTAATGATCGCATGGATCATGGAGTGGGTTCTCTCAAAAAAATAATTTACTATTAGACTCGAGAGAAATCATGTGGCTGGGAGTTTATTTGAGACTTCCTCGAGACATATTGTTCTTCCTGAGTATATGTAGGTGTTTATTCATTGATTTCTGTATCCTTGTTATGATCTGACTATTCCTTGTACTATGTGTTTGGTGTTTTCAGAGTTTCCTACTGGATATTGTTATACTCACCCAACCAAGGTATCTAACTTTATATTTCATGACTTATGAGTATGATGGCCCATTTCATGGTGTCCTAGGAGGACAGGAAGCTGGTGGAGTATAGGTTGAGCTAGACAAACTGGGGTGTTTTTTGGGTCCTTACATTTGATAGTATCCCCCACCTTCGGAGTAGGTTGTACTCTCGAAAGTTTTGGGTTCGGATTTTATTTGGAAACATTATTGTTTTCAATAATCTATTATCATTCTATGATTGTAGGATTATAGATGTATGCATGCATTGGTTTTAATTTTTTACATTTTAGCATTGTATAGGCATGGAGATCTGTGTGTGTGTGTGTGTGTGTGTGTGTGTGTGTATAGGTAAATTTGGTTAATGCCTCAAATGCATTGGATATGCCTATATTTCACTCTTTTCAATCCTTTATCCTATTAGAGGCAAGTATGGGGTAGTCACATCTCAGGCCTCAGCAGGATACATCATGACATCTGACTCTTTAGGAATTGAAAGATCCACAATAAGTGATTCTTTAATATCTTCTGAGAGATGCAGGGAATACCAGATTGAGAGTATGTATTTGATGAAAAATAGATACTTAAAAATTTTAAATATATGATCCAATTGAGAGGTTTCCTATATGTATACGCCCAGATATGGTGATAAAATGTGTACTTTACACATGTAATTTGATATTAAGTGAGATGATTGGAGCATAATATATATAATTATTACATCATTTTTTATTAATATTCTTTTTATTTAATAGTAAATCACACATAATAAACTAAATTTTTAGCATCGTCAGAGATTATATACATGGAAAACTTATTTAAAAAATTCATCATCCCTTTCAAAGAGTATTCACACATGATACCCTTTTAGACACATCATACATAATACTCTCTTTCAAATCCCATCCAATGGAATCGTAAGAAATGGTGAACTTAGATGCTTAGTAAGGGTAGTCATAAGATATATAAATCAAAGATAATAAATGAGTAGAAGATAATCATTTGGGTATAATAACACAATCCATGTGTATGACTATAACATAATAGAATCATACCGAATAAAATGTTGATCATAAAATCATGATTCTCATGGCCTAAATATTTTTATATAACATAATAAATTAGATATTTAAATGTTTAAATGTGAGGTAATAATTAGATCTATAGTTAATAACATTATCATGAGGTATAAAATAGAGAATTAGTACAAGAATAAGTATATAAAATCATAAATTTTTTAAAAAACAAAATCATTCTTACACATTTAGTTATGAAAAAAACCAAATCATTCCAACACATTTAGTTGTGAAAAAATCCATGGATTTCCATGAATTATATTGTGTACAAACATATTAATATCAAAACATTATATTGTGAGAGAACACAATATTTCTCATACATTATCTCATCAGATATAACACTTTAGACAATGAATTTGAGGGATATAGAAACATGTTTCTACCCTATATATAATGAAAAACAAGACATATGTGTGCCACACCAACATAAAAAAAATCATAATTCTTTCGTTTCTTGATTAAAACGTAAAAACAAACATGTTTCGTGAAAACTAATATAAAACATTATCATAATTCATACAGATAAAAAATTTGGATGGTATAATTAGGAAGTTTCCCCCAATAAGTCATCTAAAATGTTAAAGTTTGTTAACATAGATAAAAAATTATAATATAATTATGATATTAAATTGAAAATATATAATAAATTCTCATTTAATTTTCAAATAACTTTTATATTAAAGAATAAAATTTAAAAAACAATGAGAATAAAAATTAATTTAAAATCATAAAAACATTGAAAGGAATCGTTTTAAAGAGAATTTATGAAAAAGGTGGGAAATTTGTTTCACTATAAATACATTAAAATAAATATTCTTTTCTCACTTTTCTAAATAAATTTAAGATAATGGAAAATGACCAGTGCGAAAAAAAAATTTAAATGATTAATTTAAAAAAAATAAATAAGTTCAAGGAAAACATAAAAATACATCTATTAATCATATTATTATATATAATGACATTATAAAATAATATATATAAATTTTACACGGAGGATAAATATTCTCGAGAAAAAAAATGATATGGTCCACTCAGTTTACAAACATCCTTTCAATTGAATCATAAACCAAGGAGATGAGAAATGGTATAAAGATATATATAAACCTAATTAATAAACAAAGGAGAATAAAATAATGGTTTTTTAGAGATAATAACATACAATTTTTCTAAATTCAAGTTAAAAATATAAATGGTCTCGATTTTAAAATGACATTGGTAAAGAAACACTTATGACAATGTAAAAATTTGAATCAAAACAACTTAAAAGAAATAAAATCACATGTATTTAAAAATTACATGGATAATAGGATATATATTCTAAACTATATTAATGAGTTAGTATATACTCCATATAAATAAATAATTATGTTAATATATAACATAACTCAATGAAAGAATATTGAGATGACAGTCCCTTACAACATTGGTAATACAAGAATCAAAAAGGACATGTAAGAGAGATTATGAAATGGAAATGTAAATAAAATTATTAAATATATTAATGATAAAATAATAAAAATAGGTATAAAATACACAATTTTATGGAATAATTAGAGTATAAAATAAAAACATTCCCCACATAAAGAAAATTAATATTTAAACCCTTACCTTTACTCAACATTTCCAAAAAAGTTCTTTAATCTCCAGTGTAATAAAAAATTAATAAATTATTTTAAAACAGTATTCATATATATAATCATTTAAACATTAATTATAACCATTCAGTAAACATTATTATTGAGATACAATTAATTTTCATTATCAAATGTTAGTAATATTGATTATTTTGTACATGTTCTTTAATAGTGAGTCGATCCTCATTCATTGATTCTTGAAATATCCTTATAGGATTATTAAAAGTAGGGGAATAATTATTTATAAATTATATTTTTTGTCTCATAATATTTTTATTTAATTTATTGGTATGTTTTTTGAGAATGTAATGCTTGATGAACATGTTTCGAGTAATTTTCTCATAACCATGAGTTACCAAATAAAGATCAGTCATTTTTATATAAGCCTTAAAAAACTATATTCAAAAAATATGTTAATATTTAACATCATATATTAGAATTATTATTTCTTTTATACTTATTTAATGGTAAAAATTGTGATTTTGGAACATCATCCTTCATATAGGGGGTTGAACCGACCCAAATAAGAAATATTATTCTAATGAATGATTAAATGTTTAGTGTTATATAAAAGTATAATCACATTTTTAGAATCATAATAATGTAAATATAAAATAATTAGATTTATAATTGTAATTATAAGGATTATATATGAAAATTGAATTTAAAATTTTATATAAGAACTTATACACTTAATGAATTTACTCCTTCCAAACATGGGTTCCTTTAGAATAGAGGATTTAGGATTAATTCTTGGAACTATAAACTATAAAACATATATGAAAGATATATAATAGGGGAAATCAGTAGATATTAAATATAGGACTAAATGGTTTGCATGTGTTGGTATGGGTATATGGGGGTTTCTTTTACAAGTGATTCTTGAGTGGCGTCCCTATAAATATTCACTCCTTAATGTATAATGTTGTATTTTTAAAAGGAATGTGGGTAAAGTGGAAAAATAAAGGATTTAGGAAGTTATTTGTTTGATAAATTCCTCATAGAAACATTTTGTGATAGGTTTTATGATATTTTATGTTTTACAACTTATTTCAACCCCTTTTTACCACATTTTACCTTTATCATGGTAACTCAATTTTTACCACGATATCTTATTCTTATACTCAAAATTCAAATTTTCCTCCTAACATAATTTTTAGGTAATGATAAAAAATTTTGACTCCATTTAATCTAATTCAATTTCAAAATATGGAAAATTTATCTTTTAATTAAACTATTATAATATATAAATAAACACTATTTTTATGGAAAAATAACTTTTTATTGTTATGTGTTCTTAATCCTATGTCATATAAATCCTCAATTAAATGGATGGAAATATATATTTATAAATTGAAACATAACATTAGATTCATTATTTAAAAGTTATCAATAAAATTTATTAATATAAAAATACACAACATTTTAGAACCTAGTTCTTTAAAAAAATATCATTTCTTAACATTAAATATTTTTAACAACATCCTTTTAAAATAAATTTATAATATTTCAAAAATTTAATATTATGAATCAATTGGAATTAAAACAAATCATTAAATTTTATAAATACATCAAATAATTCTTTAATAATAATAATAACACTAACATGTAACACATAAAAATATATTTTTATAATAAAATATTCTAATTAAATTTTATATTTTTAATTTATTATTTATAATTTCAGAAATATATTAATTTTTATTTGTTAGAAACAGTTAAAAATCTTCAATATTACTATTGGATACATGCACACCCGACGACCATATATCCAATGATCATATTTCTAATAATAATATTTCTAATAGCCATAGATCTAATGACCATATATATAATTGTCATATTTATTTCCAATATATAGAATTATAGATATCACTAAAATCATTCTCCCTGTTTACTTATCTATCAACATGTTCATTATATTTCTAATTTTATTCCTTCTTCTCATAGTTTCAATTGAGGTTATGATCTTCATAGAAAACCATGAGGATAATTAATTTATATTCATGGAATTTTTATTTACATGCATATTTATTCTTGGTGTAATTTTATTAATGACCTTTCATATTTTTTCTCATAATGTATTAATTTTTATCATTTTATTGTTAAAAAATTCCCAATAAAATGTATCAAGATTTACTTTAGTATGTTTTTCATGTGAGATAAGTTATTCAACTAGTTTTTAATTAATCAAAAATTCATAAAAAAATCATGTTGTATAACATTCAATCCTATTAAATATATTGCATCCTAATTATTTTAATTTTGTCCCACTAATGAAAATAGTAAGTGCTTCCACAAGATATAGAATAGTCAAAATATATTTTTTAATGAGATATCAACTTCACTATCATAGATAGGACTAAAAACTCATCCTTTCCTTAACCATTTCAGCAAAATAACCACTCGTGATTGGTAATTTAAGCTTATATAATGTATGAAATTCCAAAATGGATTTCATAGTCATCCTTGGATTGAATTATTATCTTTGATAGATTTTGGATATTAAATGTGTCTTCTCTATACCAAAAATTAATATTGAATCTATGTAGATATACACTATCCATGCCCAAAAATCATATAAAATTCGACAAAAGGGGACATAATAAGTTTTATAGAAAGAATATTCCCATCATGTTCCCTCAAATATGAGTTATTGATGATGAGGAACCATAGACCCATAATATTGGGTCCAGTGATAAAAACAAATTATTTATAAAATTTCTTCAATACAAAGTGAGATTTCCCAAGATAAACCTTTATATATTTTACATTTTTGTTACTTTACATAACAATCTAAATCAAAATTAAGAAACATTAGGCTTAGTTTATTTAGATATTTTTCACTAAACCAACTTATTTTACAAAACTTCTAAACATTTCTCCATAATCACACCATAATAAATCCCCTATTAAAAATATCATAGGTTATACTCATCTTCATAAACAATAATATATAAAAAATAATAATAATGTGAGAACAAATTCTTAGTAAATAAAAAAACATTTAAAAGTGTCTTCAAAAGGGTAAAATCATAATCATATGAGAAACATGATCAGGAGATAAATATATTGTTAGAAAAAGTTGAACCAATATTATTTTCTATAAAATAAAATGAAATGTAATCTAATATGATCAAACATATACCATTTCATAATAATCTACAAACATGAGATTATAATCACTTCTATGAAGAATAACGTAGTCATATTGCATATAAATGTGGTATAATCACAAGTTAAGCACCCTTTGTTTTAGACACAATACCCCTTTTTCATGTATTTAGAGTCTGCATAATTTCTAGGTTAAGTTTTAGGATGTTCTGAGAGTTTTTGGAATGTTTTGGAGGATTTTATAGAGGTGCACGATTTGTGTATAGTTAGTAGAAACTCTGAACCATCTTTAAGAAACCATTAAAGGGAAGATAGTGGGAATTGGGAAGTTTCATATTTGGTACATAGTTTGCCCAAATCTTGGGAGTGACCAGGAGAAATCATTATTCTTAAAATAGATGAGAAATCATGGTGGACCCATAGTTTTTCTAACCATGCGGGCTAACCATAAGAGGGGTTGGATTAACATAGTAGCATTGCATAGTTGGTGCATTGATTTCCAAACTATGTGGCCTAACCATGAGGCATAAATTTAACCCCTATATAATATTTTATATAATAAAAATTAATCCACTAAGCCCCCTTTAATCCCATATTCTCTCCATAACCCGAATTCGTTTTTCTTATAAGGCTTGAGAGACTTTTTCTTTCAATCCGTAAGTAATTCTTAGGAAAATAAAACTGCATTGAATGCCTAGATTCATGAGTAAGTATTCTTTATTAAAATTTCTTATTATATATCTTCCTTTTATCTATCTTAACACCAAATATATAGTCTATTATAAATATATATGTGTTGTGGTAATTCAATGTTAATGAGATATTATTGAACTAATGAACGGGATGTGGTTTGTGATCAGATCTTGAAGCTTCATAGTGTTGTTTTTTGTTTTCTATAACTGTTGAGAGGTATGTGTATTAACTCTTATCTCTACATGACATAGAATAAGAAGTCCTAGTTTTAATTAAATTATTTTATTGAAATGGTAGTCAAATCCATGTTTTATTCTTGTTGGAAAATCCCTTTTTGGTTAAGGCTTAAAATTTTGGAAATTGAATCATTTTTGGAAAACTCATTGGTTATAATTTTTAAATTATGTTTTGAAATAATGATTTGGTTTGATTTATATAAATTCTTTATTGATATGAATTAAAATAAATTTATTATTTTATGTGAAATGTTTTGTCATGAAAATTGGTTTTTGGTAAGTATATTAGCATGATTTTGGAAAAATCAATTTTTTCTGTACTCAGTGGAATGGATAATAGTTGTCATGTAACACCATCATAATGGTAAAGAGTATAGAAATGTAGTTTCAGAATCCATGGAAACACTAATATTGAGTGTGAGTGGATGGTTTGTGGGTGTACTAGGAATGGGTATGCCAAGTAAATTAAGAAATGGTTTGAAGGATTTATTTTACTTATTTACATGGAATTCTAAATAGATTTGATATAAAATATTTTAACATCTTCAAACTGTATTATATGAATTTTGATAATAAGTTTTGTCCCGGTGGTGTGAGTTGGGAAGTCATTCGGAAAATCCTTCTGAGTCCAGACTCACCCCCTTCTTGGTCATTGTTGTGCATTTATAAATTTTGTCTATCGAGACATAGGTATTGTCAAGGTATCACAGTTCTTTAGTGATACTTCTTGATACCATGGGCATGCCATGTGGAGTTGGATCATGGAGTGGTTTGGGTGTTGATGGTTGATGTCACTTGGAAGTATTTATTTTTATGGTATTTTGGTCATATTTGAGTATTTATTTTGGTTTTATCTTGTACTATAATATGGTTTATTTTTTTTGTTATGTATTGAGTAGTATTATATACTCATGCATCATATAGAGGTTTGGTTGGTAATTGTTTAAATAGTTTTGATGCTTTTTCTTTCAAATGAAAAATTCTCCCAAAATGATATTAAGGATACTAGAATTTATTTTCAGCCTTTATTATATTGGGTATGTCACATAAGGCCCGATAACAACTCCCCCCATCACTCATTAAGACAATGAGGAGGGATGGGATGTCAAAAATTGTATCAGATTGTTTGATCCTTGACATAGGAAATTGTGTTAGTTTTTTCAGACCTTGACATTGGAAATGGTACCATATCTAATTTGTCTATCTTTTATGGGACAAATGGTGTCAGTTCTGTTTAGTATTCAAGATATAAATGGTATCAATCTATCTCATTGGAAGGTATCAATGATATAGGATTATCAAAACTTAAAATATATAGCATAGAAAATATGTATCTAACCTTTTTATGTAGAACTTCAAGTTACAAAGTTGTTTGGGTAGATAAGTATTCAGAGATAATTATATGTGTATAGTCACCTCATCGTAAAGGGTATATCCAATGAGAGTTGAATGAAAATAATTTATAGTAAAACTTACCAATGTGATTGGATTCTACATTCAATGTTTAATGGTTTTTCAAATGGAAAATAAATATTGATTTTTGAAAATAATGAAAATGATTATTTTGAAAATAATGGTGTATTATTTTCAGAAATTGATAAGATGTTGACAATTGTTGAATTTTAGAAAGCTATATTTTTAATATAACTAGATAAGATAAATTGAAAATTTTAAGCCATTAGTTTCTAATGAGTGGGACTAAATGGTTTTTTGTTCTAGTTATAGTGAATGGAAATGGGTAAAAATCGTAGAAATTAACCGGAGGAAGCTATAGAAAATAGGGATTCACTTGAGACACAAGTGAACCAAAAAATGGTCCAAATTATTTTTCATGATATTTAAGGAATGTATAAGGGTAATATGAATGATGAATAGTAGAAAATAGATTATTCGTTTTAATTCCAAAATGAGAATCCACCCATTATTCGGGGGGATTCTGAGCTAAAAAAAGAAGATATTTGGTTGAATTGGATGAATTAAGACTTTAATTTCCATGGGACACCAATAGAACTAAACATAGAGTTGGAAATGTATATTTATGAGAATTTGGCACACCAATGGTGGGAATTAGAAGTCCATATTAAATAGTACAAAGGTGTGAAATGGGAAGATTTTGAGGAATTTTTTAAAAATAAATTTTATCCTCACACCTTTCAGACTATTTCAACAATGAACTTAATCAATTTGAATAAAAGTAATATCTCAGTGATATTTCATGTGGATCAATTGATTAATTTGGTCTTATTTTCATCAAAAGTTCATGTAAGTGTGTCCTTTAAGGCATACATTTTTGAGTTGGGGTTGAGGCCAAATATTTTCTCAAATATTTTCATTCTTTATATAACAGATTATATAGAAATGGTCAATACAAAAATAGTAGAAGAAAAGGATATAAAAATAAATACGGCTATATGGATCATGTTTATTCCTATGGGAAAAAGTGGGAACTCAAATAATGGGAACAAGAGTAAGAGGGACACCTACGTCCAGAGTGGTGGGACACCTCAGAATCAGACAATGGGATTGTTAAATCCTCTTACTCGACCCAAAAGTAAGTTAGTGTTTTTTCAGTATGGTTCACCTTTTCACATCAAGCAAGATTATACTGTATCACTTATATCAAATCACAATTCCAACAAGATAGGTCATCTTTAGTGAAACTGTCATGGTGCACCAAGGTTGGGTGCTAAAGAAACATCCCATGTTTCTTAGGCATCTTATGCTTTAGTGGGGTGAGTGTGTCAGAATAACTCTCATCAACATAGTAAATCTATACAAGTATATTCTAGGGGAACCATTACTCCCCAAACTATGTAATATCAATAGGGTAAAAATAGAAATGTGCATAGATTGAGAAATTTTATAGAGCTATGAAAATGATCATGGATGATCAATCATGTCCTTCAATGGTGATAGGTATGATTTTTTTTAATTCTACCCTTATGTAATATTTTTTTGATTCAGGAACATCCCACTTATTTATTACTACATGTGTTGTAGATCATATGGGTTTTCATGTTGAGATGATGCCTTATATTTTGAAACTTCAAATTCCTCTTGTATAAAGTAAAAATACATCCCTTATCTATAAATCTTGTTCTATAATTATCGATGGGACTAAGTTGATTTGGGATTTCTTAGTTCTTAAGATAGATTTAATGACTTGATTTTAGGTATGTATTGGTTTACATAATTCAAGGTACACAACAACTATTATTCTTGAAAGGTTTGTTTAACATATTTTGATGCAATCAAACATCTCTTTAGAAGATATTGTGATGTAAGGTCTAGTAGAGTAGGAATTTTGGATCCAATGGTTAGAACCATCTATTGTCAATTGGTAGAACTTAACTTGGTACCTGTGGATGATATTGGGATTAGAGATTTTCCAACTATTGTTGACCAACTTCCAGATGTTTTCCATGACAATTTCTCAAGGCTTCCACCCAAAAGAGATGTGAACATTATGATAAAGAATTAATATCCTGTTAAATGAATTAATGATTATTTTTATCAATTTAGGGGATCCCAATGGTTTAGAAAAATTGAATTAGATTTTGGGTATCACTAATTGTTATTTCTGAAGGAGTATATTCTGAAGACAACTTTCAGAAGAAAATATGAACCTTATGCGTATGTTGTTATGAATTTTGGTTTTATGAGTTCACCATCCATATTTATCGAATTGATGTATTGAATCTTTTATAGGTATCTAGATTCCTTTATAGTGGTGTTTTTGGATGATATTATGATGTATTATAAGATAAAAGTAAATCATGATAAACACTAGGCTATAGTGTTGGGTGTCCTACAGGAGAAATATCATTATATCAAGTTATCAAAGTGTGATTTCTAGATATAGGAGGTATGTTTCCTTGGAAATATCATTTTTGAAAAAGTAATTTCACTTGTTCATTTAGAAACTCATTTTATATGCATATTTTTTAACCAATTATTAGTGGTTTTCAATTAGTTTCAAATCTAGATAACATTGAATTTCAATTTTTCATGAATTAGTGGGAAATTTGAATTATGTCATGAAAGTGGATTTAATTGGATAAAATTTTGGTGAATCCTAAATATGAAATTTTATTTATAAATTTTTGAAATTTATTTGAATATTTAAAATTTAGTTGAATCTTAAGAAATCTTCTAACATTCTTTCAGGTCTTTACTAAAAAATTAGGACAAGCCTAGGTATTCCTTCAATAAGATCCATGACTATTTAGTCAGATCAAGAGAGCTGGTCGACCACTCAAACCATGGGGAGTGACCTCCAGAGCTGACGAAGGAATGGGTGATGAAGCCCTATGTAAGTGGCCCTTGGGAGGTAAAGCCTATGGGGAGTATAGTGAGCCCAAGAAATTGTGTGGTCCACATGTATATGTGGTCCACATGTTCTTGTGTTCAGGTGTAACCAAGAGGTTGTCCCGAGAGCATCCATTTTGATCGGCCAACCCACACTCATACTTATAAATTCCCTCCCAAACATTAGGCATTTCGATGTGGGAAATTGGTTTTTAGGGGTATTCTTCACACCCACTCAAATATTTCATGCTTTATCATGCTTGACCCACGTCATCGTCTTCAACTAGGCATGCCGCCACTACATTCGTCGGTCACCATCCCTCCATGAAATCCATTATTCCTCCACTTCCATTCATGCACAACTATATCTTATTTTAACCTCTTTTCTTGGTTGGCTACTATCTAAAATGTTGTTGTTGATCACTGAAATTCACTACAGCTCGTCCATGACTTTTTCAGTAGCCACTACTCAACTAGAGACTTCTATGAAATCTACTGCACAAACTCATCTCATGCTCCATAAATACTATAGAAGACTTATTCCACCTTGTGCTATTTTAGATGTCTTGGGTGACATCCATGATGATCACCTCTACTTTCAACCAGCCACTTAGAATTCTGGATGAAGTGGATCTTTGACCTCCACTATAGACACTACCGTTTCCACCACCGATCACCATTTATTACTGCTCCTCCACCACTACAACCCCTACCTCATGTGCACCCCATCCACAGAGAACATACCATCCATGCATACTGCATCCACGTACAAGGAAGAATCCCCCACTTTCCACTCTTCCATGCCACAAAACATAATCACATGAGATACTTGGGTGATTTAAATATCACACCCACAGGTCACGTAGGGGTTTCTTAAAGGATTGAAGATATGAAAATCTGCATGAGATTTGAAGAATAATGAGGCTGATACTCCCCCTACCTCATGGAATATAAAAGAAACACTATGCTTCCAAGCCAAGTAATCGAGCACCTGAGGAGGGAAACCAACGAGGCTTACTATTGACCTGCTCCCATTCTGTTTTCTTCTTCATTTTTTTTGTTTTACTTTTTACTTTTAGTTTAATTATATATTTAAATTCTTATTTTCTTTAAATAAATTCTTGGATGTTAAATTTAAGATGTTTTCAATCCATCCTTTTCTTCTTGTTCCTCTCTTCTTCCTCATAATCTTCTTTTAATTCTTCTTATTCTGAATATTATTATTATATCATTATTATTTATAATTTATTTACTTATTTATTTTATTATTTTATTTTATTCTTCCCTCTCCCTATTATTATTTTATTTTATTTCATTCTTACTCTCCCTCTCATCCCAATTTTTTATTTTCTTTTTTTTTATTTTATTTTATATTATTTTCTCTTTATCTTATTTTATTCTCTTTTTATCTCTTGAAGAAAGTGATCTCTTACTCCTGATAATGGGATATTAACTCAAGGATTTTCTGAGGGGAGTTCAAGATGTTCTTGAATTTTTCTTAAAGTTTATTTTTTTGTTTTTAGAAGATATGAGTAGTATGAATGGGTGTGCAAAATGTCCTTAGTGTGGTGAATGTCCCCCATGACATGTAACTGAATAAATTTCTATTAATTTTTCAAATATCTTTTAACTATATTCATTGAATAGCTTTTAACATGATGGATTTGAGAGAGTCAGGGGATGAAATGACATTGATAAAGCCAAGTCTTAGAAGATGGAACACCCTCGACCAAGTTGTGTCATCAAACTCAATTATAAGAGGATGTGGAATTGGGATTTATTAGGAATTTAAATATTCCAAAATTTATAAACAAAAAATATGAATTCTTCATGATATTTAATGTTTGTATTTTGAAACTAAAATCAAAAAAATATAGGAAAATAATTATTGAACCAAAAACTGAACAGAAAACCAAGTTCTTTCTTACTTAACACATTCTATTTATAATTTAATTTTAGTTTAAGTTATAATTTCAATTAAAAATTTCATTAAATATTCTATAAAATAATCAGAAACCCAAAAATATTTATCAATGTTTTCAAAAAATAATCAAAACAACAAAAAAAATTATTTTAGGTGATTTAGATCAAGTGATTGGACAAAATGAAAAGATCCTCAAGTGAGAGGACCCTGGTCATCCACATTGATACACTTGGAAAATAATTTTATATTTCAAATCCCTATAATAATAATTCATTAATTCCTAAAAAATAGAAGTTTTTATCTCTTGGAAACCACCTAGTAATATCATTGAGATGCATAGTTTCCTTGGCTTAGTGAGATACTACATATGTGTTGTATCATAAATTAAATATATGATAAGGAAATGAGTTAAATTATAATTAAATTATGAATGTAATAAATAATTATTATAAATTAATATTAGACATAGATTACCACTGATACTAATGTTTCAATAGTCTGTTCGGGACAATATTGTCTATTGTGATGCAATGGGATATGGGTTGGGATGTATTCTCATGCATGGAGATCATGTGGTTGAATATGGATCATGGAAGTTATAGTTACATGAGAATAACTTCAATGAACATTAATTTGAATTATTTTCTGTGTTCCATGTTTTGAATACTTTGAGTCATTATCTCTTTATTGATAAATTCATAGAGTTTACAAATCATAATAGTTTGGAACACATTTTAACACAAAGCGATTTGAATTTAAGAAAGCACATATGGATGGAGTATCTATATATGTTTTAATTTGAATTGATTTATACCCATAGTAAAAGAAACCATGTGGTAGATGAATTTAGTAGGAAGTCATGTCCTCAGTTAGATAAATAGGATTTATACTAGTGGAAACTAACTTCATTTATAGTGAATATGAATCCATATTTTCTATAAAATGGTTATGTGGTTGTTTTATTTTTATTTTATGTTATACATAATTTAGATAACCAAGATAGAGTTTCATAAACAAATAATGTTGAATTTTTTTCTATTACGTTGAAATATAAGAGTTGGGAGACTATTGGGGGTTAAAAATTGGATGGGAATTCAGCGTTTCAATTTATAGATTGGGTGGTTGTACCTTTGGATAATTAGAAACATATTATTAGTTTCTATCACCATTTGATAAGGTCTTTTAATTTGGGAATATAAAATATGTATAAAATTTTGAAATCAATGTTTTTGTGGATTGGAATTAAAAAGAGATATTGAAAAGTATTTCTCGAGAGAGCACACCAATCATCAGGGCAAGGTAGAGAATCTATGGCCAGTAGGTATGTTGCAGTCTTTACCAATTCACATGTGTAAATGGGAGTATATATCCATTTATTTTATAATAGGTCGACCTAGGACTGTTAGAAAACAAAATTACATATGGGTGATTGTGGATCATATCAAAAAATTGAATCACTTAATCCTGATTCGTGAAACTAATATGGTGGAAGACATTTCAAAAATATCCATTCGGGAAATTGTAAAGATGTAGGACATTCCATTCTTGATTATATATCATTGAAGACCTAGGTATATATATCTTTTTTGTAAATCCTTACATCAATCACATGGAACATAGTTTACTATGATTATGGATTATCATTCCCAAAAAGATAGATACTTTGAATGGACAATCCAAATGATGGAGGACATACTTGGTTCTTGTGTAATGGATTTCAGTGGCTCATGAGAGGAGTATATACCATTAGTGGAGTTCTCATACAATAAAAATTATCATGCCCAGATACATATGGATCCTTTTCATGCATTGAATGGGTTTCCTAGTCATTATCCTCTATATTTTGTGTAAATAGTTAATATTTCACAAATTGGATCTATCCATGTGTAAGAGACAATAGAAAAAATTCATTTAATATGAAAGGGAATTAAGATGACTCAATGTCCTCATAAATAGTATGAGGATCATTTTTTGTAGCCATTTTTGTTTGAGTTCATTGATCATGTGTTTTTTAGAATCTCTCCAATGCTTGGGCGTTAACATTTTTTTAGTGAAATTTGTCTCCTAGATAAATAGGCTCATTTCAGATAATTTAATGAGTTGGTGAGGTTTCATATTTGTTGGATTTTACACCATGGTTCATCCCATCATTAAATTTTTTTAATGTATCTTAGTTAGATAAGTGGAAGCCTGATCCTAACCATGTTATTCAATAGGATCATGTTAACCTAGAGTTGGATGCTGCATTGATTCATTTGCTAATACATATTGGGGATTGGTAAGAGAAGATAATGTATTAGAAAATTATCAGTACAATATGGGTTTTTTTGAAACATGGTCGAATATAAGAAGAAATGTGGGAGCATGAAAAGGAAATGATAAATCAGTGGCCAAAACTCTTCTATGGAAATAATGGTTTTCTAGTTTCTATCAATTGAAAGGATAATAGTGGGGAGAATATAGCACCCCCAGTTTTGGGTACATGACCCTTTATTCATTTATTTTGAGCCTATATAATTTTCAGTTTATGTTTTAGGAGCTCCTATGGGGTTTTTGACATTTTTTGGAGGCTTTATTGGAGGTTAAAGGTTTGTTCATCATTAGTAGACACCATCCACCATCTTAAGGAAATAGTTCATTAGAGTACAATAGGAATTGGTCACCAAAACATTTTGTTCATGGTTTGGGAAAAATGTTTAAATGACTAGGAGAAATAGTTATTAAAGAAGAAGAAAAAAAAAAGCATGGTTGGTGTATGGTCTTTCTAAACATTTTATCCCACCGTGCATGGGGTTGTCTTAAGACATTGGAACTGTCGAGTTGGCTCACGGTTTTTCAAGCCATGTGACATACAATTGGCCCACCTAAAAAATTGGATCTAATCAAAATTAATCCATTAAAGCTCCTCTAATTCCTTATTCACTATATGACTTGAATTCCCTTTTCTCCCAAGGATTGAGAGACTTCTCCTTTCAATTGTTAATTAATTATAAGGAAAATCAACATGAGTTAGATTCTTGGATTTATCAATAATTATTCATTATTCAATATTTTTTAAATATATTTTTCTCTCTTAGAACCATATATATATTCTATAATAGATATATCACTATTGGGGGATCTTAATCTTGACGATATAATATTGAATCTAGTGAAGTAAATATGGTTTGTGATTGGAACTTGATGTTTTATAGTGTCGCTTATTGTTTTCCAAATGTTGATAGGTAGGTGCTTTCTCTCTTATCTACACTTGACTTAGAACTAAAAGTATTAGTCTTATTTAAATTATTCTATTGAAATGGATGTGGAATCCTTGTGTGATTCGTATTATAAAATAACTTTTTGATAATGGATTATAAATTCTGGAAGTTGATTTTTTTTCCAGAAAATTCTTTGGTTGTAATTTTAAAATCAGGTCTTAAATTATGGTCTAGTTTGATAATTGTAAATTATTTTCTAAAAATATTTAAAATAAGGAAATTGTTTTATGTGATTTTTTTGGCGTGGAAATTGGTTTTTGGTAAATGGATATGCATGATTTTGGAATAATTGATTTGGTGTGTGTTGTGTGGGATGGATTATGTTCTTGAAGTACCACCATCAAAGTGGGTCATAATATAGAAATAAATTTCCAACATCAATGTTAACATCAAGCTTGAGTGTTTTTTTATTGATTTTTGGGTGGAAATCAAATGGGTATGCCAAGTAAATTAAGAAATGGTTTAAAGGCTTTCCATTACTAATTTATATGTAAATTTTTTTATGGATTTAATATAAATTATTTTTACTTCCTAAAACAATTTTATATGATTTTTTTTAACAATTTTTTCTTTAGTGGCATGGGGTGTGAAGACATTGGTGAAATCTTACTGAGTTTTGATTCACCCACTACTTGGGAACTATAGTGAATTTGTAGATGTAATTTATTGATACACAACTAAAGTCAAGCTTTCTCAATTCTTTATTGATACATTTTAATACCATAGTCATGGATTTTGGTGTTGGATATTGGAATATGTTTCTCTTCTATGGTTGATATCACTTTATATTTTTGAGTTTTGTGCCCTTTTAGCCCTCTTGGAGTATTTCTTTTGGTTTATTCTTATACTCTAAAATAGATTATTTGTTTTCTTATGATTTGAGTTTAATTTTCTACTCAATAATCATATAGAATTTTTTATGGTAATTGTTTATTTAGTTTGGATGATTTGTCTTTCAAATGTAAAATCATCCCTAAAATCCCATTTAGGCCCTTAGAATTTATTTCTAGACTTTGGTGTCTTGGGTATTTCACCTAATTCCTAGTAGTTCCCCCATCACCCCTCAATCTAATAAGGAGGGGTGGGATGATACAATAAGAAAAGGTAATTATAAAATTATGGACATGTTCAATTGTGAATTGACCCACATATAACATCAGTAGGCTTGGAAAAACTTCTTGTATAACTTATTGGGATTGTCCTTACCACTCGTGTACCCCTATTAGTATGGGGATTACCACCCATGAACCCTTGAATATTGTATAACCTCCACTATACCATTTTCAACGCATTAGATATAAACATTTCCAATACATTAGAGGGTGATAAAAGACTAAAACAATCTCAACCCAAAAAATGTATTCTTTATGAAATAAGTCATATTCCATAACATGAAAAATCGATTTAAATAATATGGGTTTCATATCATTTCTAAAGGGTATCAAATAAGATGACATGAAGAGTAATTCATCCAATACCAAAATTCAACCGCCCAAAGTAAATAAACTCAAAATGTAATATGTTGGATGAACTAAAAGATTCACCACTTTAATAAATATACATTTTCTTCTTAGGAAGGAAAATATAATAGAAACATAAGTGTCTATAAAACATTTCATAACAATTTCATCAATAGAATCATTTATGATTAACTTTCAAAAATATAAATTTTTAAATTTTAAAACAAGATTTTTTCATACATTATTTGGAAAGAAATTCAAAAAATGTTTATTTTAAAAGGAATAATATTTTTAGAAGGAAATTTAGAGTGGAAGATAAAATATATGATAGGTAGAGGTAAAACCTTTTGAAAATAATTTTAAAATACATCTATTGAATCCCATAAAGTAAAAAATAGTAAATAAAACTTCATTTTAAAAAGGGGTAAAGTGAAATAATTATATAAAAAGTTATATATTTATATTCCAAAATAATGAAGTAAAACAATGGTAGGAAGAATACATTTTTATATGGAGTAAAAATATTCATTAAAATGGTGGGAATTATTCATAGCAATGTCTTACTTTTTTGAGAAAAAAAATCATCAATAGAAACGATTGTAATTAAAATTGTCAATTTCCCAAGGGATAAAGTTAAGGTATTAGATAATGAAATATTATTTTGTATGAAACCAAAAATATGAGAAATAAGTTCAAGGTGAAGCATTATAACTCAAAAAAAGAGGTTTGACATAAAAAAATCCCTTAAAACATTAGAATCTCTTAAATAGAAATCCAAAAAAAGGTAGAAATTTAAAATTTATTTTCAAATCTCTTTAATTGTATGAAATTATGATAAAAACAACCATCGGGTATCATATACACCACACAATATAAAACAATTGGTGAATATGGTGTATGCCACAAAGAAATTAAAGTGAGATGAGAAACCCTTACCTTTTTATAACATGAATAACCATCTGAATAATCAATTTTTAAACCTTATTCATATACATTTCCTTTTAATTTTTGGATTAGGATAAAACCTGTGTACTTTCTTGTTTTTGGGCTAGGCTACAACCTGTTTACCCTCTTACATTTAGGATAGGGATACAACCCATGTACCTTGTTTTTTTTGGGCATGAGCTATAACCCATGTACCTTCTTATTTTAGGGCTTGGTCTACAACTCATGTACCCTTTAAATGCATATTGAACTTGTCATTACCAATACATTGGAGATATATATAGGTCTTACCCATCCCATAATAAAATCATTCCTACTTGTTCCACAAGATAGTAAAACATGATTCATATAATGACCCATAAAAATTGATAGGTTTTCTAAACCTAAAATAATAACCAAGTTAATGAAATGGTTATCATTAAGATTTCATCACACCATATCCTTTTCAAAGATATAGGTTTTATTCTCACTTCATGAAAGAATAATCTACGAAAAGAAGCAGGTTTCAAAAGCAAACTCATGGATGTGAAATGGGTGTCTTAAGCATCATTCCCTAAAAACATAAACTTTTAAAGAGATAATATGAATGGAACCTTTGTATTTTTTTCATATAAGGTAATTATTAATATAAATGGATTTTATCTTAGAAGGAAAATAACTTTATATTATGTTTTTAAAACATTTCTTGAGTTACATATCCTTTATTCTTTGAAAATGGATCATTAAAATAAATAAGATTTCGGAAACCATTTTATAGAAAATATATTTTAAAAAATATATTAAAAAATTACACTTTAAACATTGAAATAAAAATTCAAATAATTGATTGTGGGTAAATCCTTATATGTCGTATGAGGTAAAAAGAACATTCTTTTTGCATTGTGAAAACGTTAGAAAATATCTTCATTCAGAAAGCGACAAGAAGATTAGTATGAAAATATTTTTAAAATAAAAAATGGTTAAAAAATTTTTTAAATATTTCATAAAAATGGTAAAATATTCTTGGAAACCCATTTTAGAATATATTTTTTTTAAGAAACACATATATCTGACTGAAGAGATGGTAAATTCAGGTTTCTTAAAAATATGTTTTTTAACTATATTATGTACCAAATAGTGTCAAAATGGTACCACTACATTAATATATCATTAATAATAAGATAATAATAAAATTAATGATTTTTCTTAATATATGTATCATAATATTTCACTAATGGAATCATAAACAAAAATAATCTTGAAAAGTGATAAGATTGTACCAATAAACTCTTACCACTTGGTAACTTTGGACTATACACATTATTTAAGAAAATTAAATTAAATGAATTCAAAAATATCATGAAAATAATAACATTAATGATATAATATTTCAAAGAAAATATATACACCACTTGTAAAAATATAGTTGCATGATAAAACTTGTGTCTTAAAGAAGTCAATTTGAGACAAAACTGTCTTACCGATTTGGTATCTTTTGAAACATTAATCCTATAAAATATATATTATATAATGGATATGTAAACACACATTAATTTAAGTATAATAATAATTTAATACATCCATGGTAATTATAAACACCGCATAAAAGGAATGGGTTTTGAATTAATCATGTATCTCACAGAAACAAAAAGTGGGATGAAATCCACTTACCATGTATCTTAACTCACATCATGCTCCTTAAAACCTACTTTATAAAAAATATAAATTTATTATAAATATATCATAGAAACATATTATTACTTCTAATACCATATATGGTTTTATTGTGGCTTTATATTACCTACTTGTTAACAATTCTATATTAAGGTTACAGTTCGGGTAATATCTGTTGTGTTTTTCACATGTGTATTAATGTGTTTTATCTTTGGTCCTTGTACTTATATCATGATCTTATGTGAAAAATTATTTAAATATAATTTATATTCATTATATGTGTACTCTAATAATCCATATAATATATAATTAGGAAAAAGAATACAACATTCATTGAGATGGTAAGTCGTACGTACAAATAACCACTATTTCTATTTAATTATCATGTTGAAAGAAAGAAAGTAAATGGTATATATATATATATATATAATTATTACAGTATATTTATTTTTTCCTATATATATCATATATATTCACTAAACCCATCTTTAATACATTCCATGTAGTGTATGAATGAATCACATCGCTTTGAGGGGGCGGTAGTCCACACTTCCTCAAACGAAATTATTATATAACATAATATGGAATATATAAATACATATGTTTAAAAAGAATTAAATAATATTAAATACATAATAAAAAAATTATATAACATATATAAATATATTTTCCAACATAATTTCCACCATGAGAGGTGGTAAAAGAAAAATGATCAATCAACATTTCGTGAGGTGGTAGCTCACCGTACAGGTAAACAATATGTTCCTTACCCATTAGATTTAGGTGTGTGTAAATTTAGGTAAAACCATTACCATTAAAAAAATATTAAATTGAGGATAATTTTTTTTGTTATACAGTAATGAAATAAAGATATTGGAGGGGTGGAGAAAGAAAATAAATGAAAGGAGCTTGAGAGAAGTTGTTTCCTCTTAATCAAGTAACTCCATTTGGTTTATTCCAAAAGGCTTACTTGGATAGAATAAATCCCAAGGGAAGGATTCTAAGAGGAATATAGGGTTTTTTTGAATTTTATTGAGAATATATTGGCTTAATATAAGTTTTTTTATAGGTGTTAAGAAGAGGTAGAGGTGGTGGATTTTATAGGGAATTGAAAGGACACAGTTGGCATTTTTGTAAACAAGTTAGGTGTACCCACGTTTTTAACTAAATAAAGTCATACCGAACCAAAAAAATAAATAATTTAAGGTTTTTATATGAATAATTTCAATAAAATGGGTTTTCAACAATTATTTATGTCATATTTTGGTCTTCTAGTTATGGTTTTTCCCCTTATAAAGCTTAATTTAACCTTATATCATTGTAATTAATTTTAATCACTTGAAATAATATTTTTTGCCAAAAACTATGGTTAACTTATTTAAAATTATAAGTTATTATAATTAGAAATATGGAATCTATTTTTCCAAATTCTAATCACAAAAGTGGCAAACATTAATCAAAAAATAACCCCCCTCACAGGACGACACTGCAGGTTTTTTAAGTAAAAATGATCAAAAGCTTGATATATATTGGTTGATAAAAATATTATCTAATTAATATTTTAAACCAAATTAAAATATAATTTAAATTTATAAATAAATTAGATGAAAACACAGTTTTGAATTAAAATCTGATATTTTTCACTATTCATCCAAAAATGATGTTTCTCAGAAAAATCCCATAAATTAACCCTAATCTTATTTTTAGATTATAAATTTAAAAATTATGTTTATTTTATCAAATTAAATATCTTAATGTATGTAAAATTAATTATATTTTTTCACAAAAGGATAAGAAAACAACTTTATTTGAGAAAATGGTATTTTTAAACGTCTAAGGACTTTTTAAAAAATTATGACTTTAATTATAAATATTTTTTATCTATATAAAACCATTATAAAAAATATTTGAAAATTGTTTATCAATATTCAAATTATAAATTTTAAGGTTTATATTGTAATTATATCATTCAAATAATTATAATAATAAAAATACATTTCATAGAAACTTAGTGTTGTGTGTAATATATGCCAAGTTGGTGTTGTGTGTTGCATGTGCCAAGTTGGTGTTGCATGTAATGTACTCCAAGTTGAAATTTGACCTCAGTGCTCCTTGTAAAGTAAGATAAAATTTATGTTGTTTTTAGTTCATAATTAACTTTTGGTTGCGTATAACACAAGCCAAACATCGTGATTTAATATAAAATAAACTATTTTCAGTGTTACGTGAAATAAAAAATATCTCAAAGGTTAAATTAATTAAAAAAACAATTGAAAAAATCTTATGGTGTTAAATTATACCCCCTTAAAATGAATTTCTCCTTTGAAATTTATTTATGTTATCAAAGGTTTAATACTTGATAGTTTCATTCATCGAAACCCACATCATAAAAATGGATACTAAAACTTCCCTTAAAAAGAGAAATTTGAAACCACAATGGTTACCCAAAGTAACATATAACTAGGATTCTACATTAAAGAACGTAGGTTGGGATTGAATATTGGATATGGAGGAAAATTGTAAACATTTATTGAGAGTTGTTGAGTTGATCAATCACAAATAAGTGAATGATCAAAAAAAAGTTGAGGGTATCAAAGTAAAAAATATGTAATGATTTAAAAGACCATCGGTTCCAAAAGAAATAATGTATTAGGGAAACACATTTTCTTTTGATCATTATTATAATGTTTAGTAATTATTTTATTAAGCAATAATATAAGTTAATATACTTTACTTGATATATTTAAATAAAAAATTCATTCTTTAGTTGTACATTTATCAATTTCTAATTCATCCATTAATTCATGTAATAGACTTCTAGAAATTAAATTTGTTGCATGAAATGAAAAAATAAACTTTTATCAAATCTTAAGGCCTATAAAAGAATGAAAAGTATAACTATTTATCTATAAGTATTCTTAAAAATCAATATGCTTAATACATTAATCTCTAAACATAAAAAAGTAACTATACTATTTCATCTTAAATAATTATCCAACAAAAATAATTATACATTAACGAAGACATCATGTAGACCAATGGTTGTCTTGAAACCCTTAACATCCATCATTCATGGGTTCAAGAACCACTTCCATACTGGACTTGATTGGTTATAACCCAATATACATGATGTACTTTTCTAAAACCACACTAATATAATTTTTAAAACAGGATGGACAAACTTGAAATAAGGTTAATCAAAAAAAATTTATTTAACTAAGGTTTTAAATACAACCTTATTACATAAATACTTCATCTGAAGTTTAACTTAAACATTTCATGAATGTTTAACCTTATAAACATTTTGAAAGAATCTGGAAGTTTCCTCATGAAAGACTCAACAGAATATTGTTCCCTCCTTTTCTCATTTGGAATTCCACTATGATTCATAGATTGAAAAAGTTTTGTGAGCATAGCAATGAGTTTTTTAATTCTATCTCCCATAACGTTCAGTTTATTAGGAGTACAATCGATTCATTTTCCATCACAATCACCATTAATGTGGTTCCTTTGGGTTCCAACCATTGACTAAAACCAAAAAACATAGAGTGAGAATCAATTATCATATCATGGAACCACATAATCATGAAAATTCACTTATAGGATTTCTAAATTTTGAAACCTTCCTTAATATATGAAACATTCAGTTTATCCTAGGTTATTCAATGAAAAATTATATTTAAATATTTCTTGATGGTTTGTGAAGAGTTTTTTAATTCTCAAAGCATATCTCCTAGGAGGGTTAAACCAGGTGTGCTATAAGCCCCGTTGTTGTATAACAGATTACACCGAGTCCGGATCGAAACATCTAGTAAGAGTTTTTACCCCAAGGTATATTTATACTAGAACCACATCCATTTTTAGTATCCAGATAGGGATTTATTTCTAGTAAGCCACTCGTTGTATCCTTACCAAAATTATGAGACATTTTCCTATAATTTTCTTTATCCTTATACTTATCCCTATACATGTCCATAGGGTTCTCAATAAGTTTTCTCATCCTATCTTCGAAAGGTTAACTAAACCTATTCTATGATACCAACTATATAGAACTTTTATTTTCATACATTAACATTACATAACTTGTGAAAAATACTTAAAAAAAATTGCAAATGAATGTAGAAATACAGTATTATTTTAATGGCTTTGGGAACATGAAAACATAAACATTTTTACATAAGTGAGCTAAATTTTATCTCACTAGGTTATCCAATACTAAAACCCTCTTATAAATATCACACATTAAATATATCTTCATAACCTAGGGAATTTAAAATAAAAATGGTTGAGCTTAGTTGCTCAGTACGGGTAAACAAGGGAGACATGTAAGCATAAAAAATGAACATATGAGTATGAGAATGTTATCATAAAATTAAAATATCATACCCTGTATATAAAATATCATGAATATGAGTTATGTTAAAAATCTTGGAAGTTAATAACACATGAATCATAATGAAATAAACATCAATATCTGTGAAATCGAATCATAGGAATAATACAAAGAATTTTTGGCATGCATATAAGAATAGAAAATCTTATGTTAGGGCTATCTACAAATATCTTTAAAATATTTTAGGATTGGGATACAAACTCTGCACTTTATTTGGTCTTGGGATAAAAACTCATGTAGCCTATTAATTTGTGGCTTGGGCTATAACCCTTGTATCTTTTTATTTTCGGGCTTGGGCTACAACATGTGTACCCTCTGACTTTTAAGCTTATACAACAACCCATGTACCTTCCTTTTTTTAGGAATGGGATAAAACCCATATACCTTCTTGTTTTAAAGATTGGGATACAACTCATATAGTGTTTTATCTCATATACAACTTATCATTACCCAATTCATTGGAGGGAAATATAGGTCTCAACCATCTAATAATAAAATCATTTATACATGTGCTACAAGATAGTAAATCTTTAATTATATCATGACCCATAAAAAGATATGGTTTTTATAAACATCAAATCATAATCCATGAAATAAAATAGGTATCATTAACATTTCATCACATCATAACCTATGAAAATACATAGTTTTTATGATCACTTAATGAAAGCATAACCCATGAAAAGAAGTGGGTTTCAAAAGAATAAAACCCAAAAAAGTGAAATGGGTATCTTTAGAATAATTCAATCAAAAAATAAACCATTAAATAAATAATATGAATTGAACAATTGTATTATTTCCTATAACAACATGAGTAACATCAATGGATGTAATATTAGATGGAAAATAACTTAGAAGGATATTTTGAAAATATTTATTGACCCAAATATCTTTTCTTCTTTAAAAAAGGATCTTTAAAATATAAAACCTTTTGGAAAAAAATTCATAAAAATATATTTTAACATAATTTTCTTCAAAATTATCCTTTTAAAAATTAAAATAAAACTTCAACGAATTGAAATTGGGAAAAAATGTATATTTTTTATGAGGTAAAAAAACATTCCTTTTGTATGGTAAAAACTTTCAAAAAAATCCTCGTTTAGAATGTGACAAGAATATTGCTTTGAAAATATTGGTAAAATAAAAAAAATTAAATATTTCTGGATAATAATATAATATTCTTGTAAACCCTTTTTAGAAAACATTATTTTTAAGGAAATGGATTTCTGACCGAAGACAGGGTAAAGTTGGGTTTTCTTAAAAACACTTTCTTAATTATAATATGCATACAAGATTGGAAAAATGGTCCCAATACCTAAATATAACACGAATAACCATAGTAAAATAAAATTCATGAGTGTTCTTAAGTTATCGATCATAATATTTCATCAAAGTAATCATAAACATAAATAATCTTGAAAAGTGATGAGATTGTTTCAATAAACTATTACCACTTGGAAACATTTGAAAATAAACCCTATTTATGAAAATAAAAAAATTGAACTCCAAAATATCATGAAAATATGAAGATTAATTATATAAAATTTAAAAGTAATTGTATATACCTCATGGAAAAATATAGGTGTATAATAAAACATGTGTCTCAAAGAAGGTAATTTTAGAGAAAACTGTCTTACCGATTTGGTAGATTTTAAAACATTAACCCCATGAAATAAATATCATAGAATGTTTATGTAAATACCCATAAATTTAAGTATAAGAATAAATTAATACATCCATGTGAAGTATACACACCACATAAAAGTAATTGGTGGTGAATAAATCATGTATCTCACAGAAATAAAAAGTGAGATTAAATACTCTTACCTTGTATCTTGACTCTCATCGTACTCATCCTAACCTCCTATATAATAAATATAAATTTATTATAAATATATAAAAAAAACATATACATACTTTTAATACCATATGGGATACTATTATGAATTTATTTTACACTCTTGTTAACAATTCTAGGTTTATGTTTCCTTTCGGGTAATATCCGCTTTGTTTTTCACATGTGTCTTAATTTGTTGTATGTTTTGTCGTTATACTTTTTTCATGATTTCCAGAATTTAAATCATGATTTAAATATATTTTATATTCAGTATATTTTTATTATAATAATCCATATAATATATATGTATGAAATGAAATACTCTGTTTATGGTGACTGTAAGTCGTACGTATGCATGATTGTTATTTTCATTTAATTTTCATACTGAAAGAAAGTAAGTAAAATACATATATGTATATATATGTATACATATAATTATTAAATTATCATTATTATATCATAGGTATGTTATATATATTCCCTAAATTAATCCTTAATACATTTCATGTAGTTTATGAATGAATCGCATCGCTTGGAGGGCAGTGTAGTCCACACTTCCTCAAACGAAATTATCAGATTAACACAAAATGGAAAGTATAAATACATGTGTCATAAAAGAATTAAATAAGCTTAAATACTTAAAAACTATAATATATATAATTTATAAAAATATTTTCCCTCATAATTTCCAACATAAGAGGCAGTAAAGAAATAATAAATAACAATCATTTCGTGACGTGGTAGTTCGTCGTACACGTAAATAGTATGTTCATTACCCATTAGATAGAGGTGTGTGTATGTGTAGTATAAAATATTAGAATAAAAATATAATAGTCTATTTTGGATATTGTTGTTTTCATAAAATCATGGAATAAATATATTGGAGTAGGTGGAGAATGAAAATAAATAAAAGGAGCTTGAGAGAAGTCATTATTTCTTAATTGGGTAATTTCTTTTGGTTTGTACCAAAATGCTTCCTTGGATTTCTTTCTACCCAAGGGGATGATTCTATTAGGTAGGTAGGTGTATTTTTAAGTTTAATGGCCATATCCTTTTTGAAATTAAGTGATTTGAGAGGTTTCAAGAAGAGGGATAGGTGGTGACCTTTTATAAGGAAGGGAAAGGACACACTTGACCATTTTGGAAACAAGTTAGGTGTACCTACATTTTTACCTAAATAAGTCATACCAAACCAACCAAACTCAATAATGTAAGGTTAATGGCCGAATAATGGACATACAATGGGTTTTGGACAAGTTTCAAGGACGTTTTGGGTCTTAAATTTATGGTTTAGTCCTTCATTAAGCATACTTTATCCTTAATCGTTGTAGTTAATTTTACTCATATTTGCTAATATTTTTGGAAAAAAACTAATTGAACTTATTAGACATTATAAATTATGATTATTCCAAATATATAATCCATTATTATAAATTCTAATTATATAAGTGGTAGAAATTAATTTAAAAATAATCATGTTTACGAGACGATACTACAGATATTTAAAGTAAAAACGATCAAAAGTTTTCAATATTTTATATTAAATTTCAAAGGGAAATTGATTTTAAAGACCAAAATTGGGTTTATTGAAAAAAAATATTATCTAATTAAACTTTTAAACCAAATTAAAATACAAATTACATTATAAATAAATTATATGGAAAAGTAGTTTTGAATTAAAATATGGTATTTTTCAATATTCATCCAAAAATGAAGTTTCATAAAAAAATATTATAAATTAACCCTAATATAATTTTGACCATATAAATTCAAAAATTAATTTTAATTTCTCAAAGAAAATTTATAAATGTATCTAAAATTAATTTTATTTATTTTCACAAAAGGATATAAAAAGTAGTTTATTTGAGAAAATAGTATTTTAAAACATATAAGGACTTTACCCAAAATTATGTATTTCATTATCAATATGTTTTAATTATATAAAACCATTATAAATAATATTCTAAAAGCAGTTATCACTATTCATATTACTAATTTTAATGGGTAGATTATAATTATATCTCTTAAATAATTATAATATTAAAAAGAAATTTTGTAGAAACTCAATATTGTGTGTAACATATTCCAAGTTGGTGTTAAATGTAGCATACGCCAAGTTAGTGTAGTATGTAACTTACCCCATGTCAAAATCTAATCTTGGTGTTCCTGGTAGATCAAACTAAAATTTATTTTGTGTGTAGTGCATGATTAATTTGGTGTTACCTATAACGTAATCCAGTCATCATTATTTAATATAAAATAAACTATTTTTAGTGTTACATGAAATGAAAAATATCAAAAAGGTTAAATAAATTCAAAAAAATAATTCACAAAATCTAGGGATGTTACATTCCATGCTTGGAAGTGCTTTATTTAACACAGTTTTCACACACTTTTTTATCTATACTCAGTTTTTAATTGTGTTAGGTCTACTAGTGGAATGTGTTTATGGGGTAATGTTTATTAATGCTCTATTGGGGGTGTGAGATGAGTGTATCAAGCAATGTAAATGTTGTTCTCTATAGGGTGGTGGGTACCAGTTTCTGTGGGACTTGTTCATCCTCAAGATGTTAGGTTTTGATTTAATACTATATATGGATTGGTTGGTGTTATAATAGGACCATATCTGTTGTTACCTCCATCGAGTAATGTTCATGTCTCTCAATAAAGATACTTATGTCATTCATGGTGAGTGGGATGTTTGAGTGAGTCATAGAGAGCCAATTTTCAACATTTAGGAGAACTCACAGAACAAGTGGCATGTATTGTGATGGATGATGGATGAGTTGAGAAGTATGTATTTACTGCTATGGTGGATCCGTTTCTGGTTGTGTTTCTTAAGGATTTATCAGGGTTTTCAAATGAGAGGGACATTGGTTTTACAATTGTGTTATTTCTAGGAGCAGAGCCAGTTTCTATTCCACCATATAGGATGGCACTAGCACATCACCATGGGTGTCTCCCATGTTTTTTTAAGAACATTGACAGATTATTGAGGTTATATTTTTATTATAGGAAGATGAATCATATGAAAATTAATATTATATACCCTCTTCCTATAAATAATGATGTTTTTGACCAGCTGAGAGGTGCTTCAGTGTTTTCTAATATCTATTTTAGATTAGGAATCACTATCTTAGGGTGAGGTCTTCTGATATGTCGTTGACTACTTTAAGAAGTTGGTCTGGGTTGTATATGTTTTTGGTGATGTCGTTAGGGTTGACCAATGAACAGATGATGTTCATGGATTTAATTAACTAAATATTTCACTCACATCTAGATCAGTTCATATTTTTCTTCTTTGAGGAAATCTTACTGTACTCTAGAACTCATGATGATCATGCCCAACATCTTGAAATCATCCTAAGTAGGCTAAGAGAGCATAAGATATATTCCAAGATATCTAAAAACAATTATGGATTCATAAAATGAATTTCTTGTGTCGCATTATCTCTAAGGAAATTGGGTTAATGGATCCAGAGAAATGCAGGTTGTTGTGTCTTGGGAACAACCCAAGAATGTCTCTCACATTTAGAGTTTTCTGGGATTGGTTGGTTATTACCAAAGGTTCATTAAATATTTCTCCCATTTGGCAGTGCCACTCTCATGATTAGCTGTGAGGGGAGTTAAGTTTGAATGATATGGGTCATGTGAGAATTCTTTTCATGAGTTAAAGAAGTGGATGATGACTGCACTGATCCTAAAATTTCTTGAGATGGGTAAGAGATACAGCTTGTCTTGTGATATGTCCAATTTTGGATTTGGGGTAGTGTCGATAAAGGATGATCATGTGGTAGCATATGATTCCAGACAGTTGATACATCATGAAAGAAATTACCCTACTAATGATCTTGAGTTGGCTGATGTGGTTTATGCCTTAATGTTTTGGAGGCACTACCTGTTGGGAGAGAGTTTCACGATGATTACTGACCATAAAAGACTTAATTATATCTTATATCAGTATAATTTGAATATTTGATAGTGAATATGGGTCGAGTACATGAAGCCTTTTGACATTGAGTTTGTTTACATACTGCTAAAAGGGAATAGTGTTATGGATGCCTTGAGTCAGAAGAATTAGAATCAAGTGATTCGGGAATCCAACTATGGATGGAGGATGACATCATTTTTTTAGATACACCTAGAGGTGCAAAATGGAAATGGGAAAATTACCCATGTGTCCTTAGCTATTGATTCCATACTTTTGAGCCGAGTTAAGGAGAGTTGGCTTGATGGTTCGGGTTATTTTCCAATGAAGGAAAATATTAAAGTTGGGGAGTCACCTTTTAGTTGGTATGTTGGTGATGATGGGGTTTTTTGGGTTCATGGTCATATTGTGGTGCCAACAAGTATGCGATACAATTTTATGCATGAATCACATGAATCAAAGTGTGAAGTACATCCTGGTCCAACTAATATGTATTGTGATATTCATAGGCAGTATTGGTAGATGGGAATAAAGAATGAGTTTGTAGTTTTTGTGGCATGATGCTTTACCAATCAGTACAGGGAGTTCAAGAATCAGCACCATGGTGGTTTTTTATAGCCATCACCTATTTTGAAGTGGAAGTGGGATGACGTAAGGATGGATTTCATGGTGGTTCTTCTTATTATGCCGCAGAAGAATTATACAGTTTTGGTATTTGTAAATCGGTTGAATAAGGTGACCCATTTCTTTCCCATTCAAGAGACTTTCACTATTGATCAATTGGGTATGTTATATTTTTGGGAGATTGTGTGGTTTCATGGATTACTGAGGACTGTCAGTTCAAACCAGGATCTACATTAATTGTTGTAATTTTAGCAGGGATTACATAAGGTTCCTATTAGCTCGGTGTCTTTCAGTACAACCTTTCACCCACAGATGGATGGGTAGTGAGGGAATATAATTAAGGTGTTAAAAGACATGTTGAGGTTTTGTTACCTATATTTTAGTAGTTCGTGGGAAAAACATTTTCTTGTGGTTGATTTTTCCTAAAACAAAAGTTTCCAGGCTACAATCTAGATAGAACCATTTTAGGCGCCCTATGGGAGGCTGTGTAGATCTTCATTATTTTAGCCAGAAGTTGGAGAGTCTAATCTATTGGGTCTAAGTATCATGTAGGAGACATCAAAAAATGTTCAATTGGTTCATAATTTCATGAAAAAAACACATAGTAGGAATAATTCATATGAAGATCGTCACCATCGACCTCATGAGTTTATATCAAATGATAATGTGTTTATTTGGGTGCCACCAATTTTGGTTCACTGTCAAATCTGGAAGCAGGGAAAGTGGGCACCCAGGTATATGGGGTTGTTTGAGATCATGGAGAGGATCAGACTAGTGACATGTTGATTGGATATTCCATAATAGTATAGTGGTATGCATTACATTTTCCACATTTTACAACTTCAACAGTATTACCCTAATCAATATCATGTGATTAATGTTGATGATTTTGAGGTTGAGGCCGATGAGTCCTTTGAGGATCATCAAGTTTGTATTGTGGATCATAGAGAGAAAGTATTTTGGGGAAAGTTTGGGCCATTAGTTCATGTTCTATGTTAGCATGGAACTGTTCAGAAAGAAACATGGTAAAGGGTTTCAGATGTGCAGGCCTAGTGGTCCGGTCTTTTGGCTTCAGAAGTGCAGTGATTCTTAAGAGTGCCACTCGAAGACGAGTCATTATAAGGTAGAGAGTTAGTAAGATCCCTGGACTTTTGTCATTGAATCCTTGTTTATGTTTTTTTTAATCTCTTATTTTGGTTAATTAAATGCTTCTCAGGATTATGAGAGTCCTCAAGGGTGTTTCAAGGGTCCAGGGTATGAAATAAAAGAAAATTTTGCCAACCTGTGCAAGGAAAATGGTTTTCACATGGTTTACTAAACTATATTACCTTACAAATAAAATCATATAACCTTGGATAGTGGCATATATCACAGTTGGAGCACGGTTTACATAACCATGTGGCCTACCCAGGTAACTGTGAGACCCAACTCCCCATGAATAGTGTCTTTCACATGGTTGGAAAATTTTTATGCCCCTTTAAAATTTGTAAAATTTAAAGTTTTTTCACTATAGGAGATTAAATCCACACCCGATTTTCTCCCATATTTCTTCCCTTGAAACCCTAGTGACAAACTAGAACCTTTAAGAGCTTCCAAGTATCAATATCCCTCATTTCTTTTCCATTTGGAGTTTTATTGACTACTAATCAAAGATTCATGTAAACTTAATCCCCTCTTTTCATCTCTTTTTTAGATTAGGGATTGTATTCCGGGAAATCTTCTTCTGAATACCTAAAACCATTTTTTTTGTTGAATTTTGGTTGAGGATTCAAAGGGATTTTGGATTAGTATCTAAGTATTCAATTAGGAGTGCATTAAACATTGGATTCAAGGTAGGTGGTCTACATGTCATATCCCAAAGTTTTTCTAAGATTGTGTGCATAAAAGCTTGTGTTATTTCATTCCCTTTTTATGTTCCTAGTGTCATTATTGAGTCTTGGTATGACAGGTGTCTTAACAGATAATTAAACCCCTTCATGATCCTCATCAGAAGCATAGAGGATGAATTGACCAATTTAGGGCCACCAAAGGGGTGTGCCGACCTACCCGAACATGGTTAACAGAAACATTAAGGGTGAAATTGACTTGTGATTAGATAGATCCTATGATAAACATGTAAAATGGTAAATTTTTTGATGAAAAAGTGAATATATATAGTTTTATAGAGGTTTTTAATTGCTAAATAATTATTTGGATTAACATGAAGCTAGTTAAATGTGTTTAATATGAATGTGTTGATAGAATGTGAATTAAACTTGAAAATAATTAGTAAGATAATTCATGGGGAATGACAAATTGTTTATGTGAATTTATAGGTGACAATTTTGGAATATGTTAAATGTATTAATATAGGGGAACTAATGAATATTCTTAGTGAGTTAAGAATAAGAAAGGGGAATTGGGGCAAATGATTGTGTAAGGTAATTGGAAAGTGTGTTAATGGGTTATTGAATAATGTGAATTATCATGTTGATTTTTATGGTTTATGTTTTCTATTTATATTTTCTATGGTTGTTTTTTCTGTGGTATATGTATGGTGTAAAGTTCCCATATCAGTGTGAATCACTAAGAGGGGGAGGGGGTGAATCAGTGATCCCTTTAAATATTTTTACTAATTGGTTCTTTTCAATTAAACCTATATGGATAGTTAAAGTCTCAATCCACTCTTCTTGTGTCTCTTAGCCTTGACTCGAATGATTTTTTAAATGCAAAGGTATTGAACATAAGATTTTCATGGTTCGGTCCAAAGGCCTACTCCTTGTTGTGTTGGTTATTTGCCCAAAAACAGATTCTCTGTTATAATTTTATTAGTAAATACAATGGTGGATACATAGTCCCACTCTATATCTCCTGAATCTCACATGAGGTTCTTTATACTGCTTCCCACAGTGTTACCAGAGTCCCACTGTCCTGCTTTATAGTCCCACTGAAGACTTATTTCTCATAGATTTCACAATAGATGCTTCTTGATTCAGTGTGAATGGATCTTCGGATGTTCCCTCACAAGCTTTCTGAATCGCACTTGCTCTTGAATCTCTTCAAGTATATTCAATAGCCTTTGGTAAGGTCTGTTGGCCTTGCTCAATATTTCTAATCACTTTCTTGATCAGTGCTCAGTTTAACAATGATCAGGCAATTATTTATTGTTTTGATGAAGACCTGGCCTCACTAAGATGTGTGCCAATGGTGCACACAACTTCTTCAAGAATATAATATGCAAGAATGATCTTACACAATATCATCACTGTTTCTCTTCTTGGATTCTCAAGCACTATAAACTCATATGGAAGATCTTCTTTAAATCTATATGGATTCAATCTCGAATTAAATCAACTCCATGTTGTGATTTCATGTCATCCAAACTTCTTGTATTGGATATCTCAATTATTTTCACACGTGCATGTGTTCATGCATGTTTGCATGCATGTGTCTCAATATTTTTCACAATAATTATCTTCTCTTCTTTTCTCAACATGTAAACACACTTTTGATTCTTTATTTTAAGTGTCTTTATGTGTGCATATGAAAGTATGCATGCACACTCCTTTTCTTCTTTGTGTAAAAACCCCATTGGGTATAATCCTTTGAGAACACACACTTTCTCTTTCTTTTCCTCACTTAATATGACACATACCCTTTCTTGTCTTTGGTTATTTTTACACACACAATTATTATTTGATTTAGGTTTAATATTGGTGTGTTTATTCAAACCCGAAATGTGTGTAGTCTCATGTGTGTGTTATTCTTCTTTATTCCTCCTTCTTCAAATGTGCACACACAATCCTTCCTTGATTTTTTCTCTTTTTGAAACCCGAATGGGTGCGTTCAATTTGTGGATTGTTCTTTCACACTTTAGTTTCTCAATTCATGCATATCCATGCATGAGAATCATGCATGCATTATTCATCCTCTTTTTTGAATACAAGAGGGCTCAGGTTTCTTTTTCTTCAAATAGAACACACTCATGCTTGAGACTTCAGGAAACCACCTTCTTCTTCAAATACTAACGCCTAAAAATAGTATATATATATATATATATGGATCAAATGGTGTTATTCATTGTGAAAATAGGTGGCCAAGAGTTCTCCATCATGCCCACTTTTCGTGTGGGTCTCCTTCAGAAAACAAAGGAAGTGTTCTTGGTTTCTGTATTCGTAAGAGCACAACAAGGGTGCGTAGCACCAGTTGTGTGTTTGCGGTTTCTTATTCATGTACGAAGTACAGTGAGGGATCTAAGGAACCTACAAATTTTTGTATTCCTTAGTGAACTGGGGTAGTTATCACTTCTCCTTCATGCAAGGGATGCATAGGACACCTTCTTTGTGCAAGAGATGCGCGGTTATTTTTCTTTTCTTAGATAAGTTTCACAGAAAACTGTTGTGTCATGCTCTATTTATCAGAAACAAGAGATTCTCTCAATATTTGAAACCCCCGAGTGATTTGAGGAACTCCTACTTTTATAGGAAGAGGATGTGTGTTTATGTCTGGGTATTTAACATGAAGATCGAGGATTTCAATGCCCAAGATCTTTGGCTTCAAAATATTGAATCTGCAGGTTAAAGATAAGCCGCAAGTCTCGGTTTTTTTCATTCAACGCTGGATCCTTCTTTTATAGAATAAACTTAATGTGCATGAATTTAATAATGCATTCATATCCAATTCTCCATGAAAACTCAATCGTGAATATTTCTTTATTACCTTGGCTGCTTCGCATACCTCGAATTTCAGGAATTATTCATTTCAATCGCATGCATGCAAATTTTAATGAATGCATGTGTTCAGTTCATCTAAAGGATCACCATGCAGGAGTTTTCATCCTTGATAATGTTTGAGAGCTCAATCAAGGTGGATTGGTAGTGGCGATGGTGAGCAGTAGTGTCAGGTGTCTCTCTATGCGATCAGAGGTTGAAGACAATTCCACGGTCGTTGGATCGATCACAGACGGCCCTGGTTAGAATGTAGGGCATGGGATGGAGCGTGCATCTCAGATTGATCATGATATTAGATGAATAATGAGGATTGTATCCATGTTTTTAAAAATGCATCCCATAATAAAAAATGAGTTGTGTAATTTGTGTGGTTTAAATATCAATATGTGGTGGCTATGGATCAGAATTCTCCTCCCCCCTCTCTCGGTGCTGCCCTACAACGATGTTCTACAGGCACGCTCTTAGAGCACACTTTCCTCCTTCGGGTGCACTACTGGTGCCCACACTCACCTCTTCAGCTACAGTACTGTCACCCATTATGCATGTGCCACACGGTTTCACCACCGTGTGTGCACTTGCAGGATTATATAAGGCCCGCACACCCTACCTCATGTAGGGCTGGCCTTGAGGGCTTCCCTCAGGCGCGGTTAACCCTCGAGTCCCGAATGTTCTTAAGGTGAGGTCCTCGGCTGACCCTCCATGGTTAGTCTCTTACTTTTTTATGTAAGTCCATATATACTTGGTTAAAAACCAAGTGTACAGTGCAAGAATAATGCATGGCCACCTTCCTCATTCAAATCTCATGCATGGGAAAAGAACTTAGTTGACTCCATACTAAGCCCTTCCCCCTCTCTTCTTCATCTTCAAACATCATCCTTCTTTTCCTTTTTTGGAATATCAACTCCAAGAGATACAACATTCCTTAAATATAATCATGTATGATGCATGGATCATGTCTTCATTTCTCATGCATTAAATTATAATGCATGGTCTTAAACACTCCATTCACTTAGTGACTATGGATGGATCATTACTTCTTTCCTCATGAAATTGAGTATTGCATGGACTTCTTCAAGTGTTGTAACAAGGTATCACCTTCATAAAAGTCTTGGAACTTTAGACCAATTCATCAATTTTCAGATTAATATCCTCTTCAATAATTGATCAAGTATAGTATTCAATGATTTGAATCAACAAGAAGTCTCCAAGATGTCACCAAATTCTTCATCAATACCTTTTATTCACATATTGACTTCTCATTGAAAACTTATTAACATCTTATTGGCAACAAATGCAACACCATTCTCAACAATCTCCCCCTTTTTATTTTGTTGTCAATATCACTTAAGAACACTTTGAATGCGTCAATATGTGTGCCAAACGTTTCTCCCCCTATTAGAAACCAAATTCAAAGGTATTAGTGGGGTCCCTTCAAAAACATGTCCTCCTACCTTTGAATAATATCTTTTGGAATATTTCTGAGAGACGGATGATGTTACATGGTTCACTTAGAAAATATCCTTTAGTAAATCAACTTCAAGTCTAATTGGTCTAACCAAGTGTAGAAAAGAAGAGAGATATGACCAAGTCTTTCAGTGTTATCCATAAACAACCATACATGTGAAATTGTGCTCATACTGTATTGATTCATGACCAAGGGATTGGAGATAATGAGATTTATCAATGAAATGCTAAATTATTCACATACTTCACCAAACATATTAAAAAGTTCATGTGCAAGATAAATATCCACCTTTCATCCCATGTTGTCATCAATCAAGCACTCCCCCATAATTAAAATGATAAATACAATAAAGAACAAGTGATGAAAGTGTGATTGGAATACCTCAGTTTCATATTCTTGAGATGATATGAATTTCAATGGTTTGTATTGACATAATCCTTGATATCATCTCCTTCATTTTTTCTCCCCCTCAAGCAGTTCACCCCTTATGATTTACCTTGGTGAAAAATAATCATCAGATGATCCTCAATATATTCATATTGATAATCTTCCACTCTGTAACACTTTAAGTAATTTTCAAATCATGAATAATGAGTCCAACTTGGAGTTTTCCACTTTGTTCATTGAATTATCCTTTTAAGAATTACCTTCATCTTCAATTCCCTGCAATGTAAGAACACATATACAACAAAAAAATAATGGAATTAGATGGAACACTTGTGAGCTTATTAATAGAAGCACTAGGGGTGAGAATTTTCTCTCAACCCAAGAACTCCTTTCCTTGTAGCTCTAAAGTGCTTGGTACTCTTCATGCTAGTGTTTCCTATCCACTTGACATTTTTATATTTCTTTATTAGCATGGACCCTTTAATTTCATTCACCTTCAAATTTTATGGATTTTTTTTCCTTTTCTTCCACTACTAGTGAAGTATCTCCCATTGGTTCATTTTTTTCAACTTTCAACATCTCTATTTGTCCTGGTAAAATAGTTATACATTTGTTTGAATGATGTCCATTCTTCTTTTACCTTCCACACATTAGTGGTGAGACACTTGGGTTATCATGTGCTGAAAACTTCTCATGAAATTCGAATTTTCCTTTATTTTTAATGATATGTTTTCCCTTTTCCTTGGATTTACCTAGTATTTCATCTTCAACTCTTCAGAGTTATCTATCAATTTTAAATTGATTAGGCCAGATGTCAAAACACTCATTCTTGGCATTTTTTGGCTTGGAGCTTCCATGTGGCTTCTTCAATGATTTCAAGTTACCTTTCTTAGGCAACTTATTAAGATTATCTTTAGGAATGTCTTCAATCAATCATGTCATCTTATGGATTGATTCTCCTTTCAATTTGATATTTCTTCTATTCATTTTCATGGATTGTTTTCAGTTATCCATGGTATGACCTTTCTTTCCACAGTAGAAGCATATTATTTTTTGTTGAGATGACATTCTTGGAATCCAGCTTCATCTTATTATTTTGAATAATTTCTTTCATTGTTTTCTTGACTTCACTATGTTTCATATTCCCAATGTAATACTTTTCAACACCTTTTTATTTATACTCCCTTTTCTTGGGTATATGCTTCTTATCAACATATTCTTAAGGCATGGTAGGACTAAATTGTCCCTCATCATAACTATGCCCACTTCTATTAAATAACTATTCAAGATATTCAAATCTGTTCTTGATAGATAAATTCTTCTATATCTATGTTTTCTTCCTTTTATTTGAAGGATGCTTCATTTCTTCATATATAATTTCCCTTAATGTAGGCCTTCCATAATTTCTATATGCTGACATATTATTCCATAAATCATTTCCCTAATTCCAAAACTTCCAAAAACACTGATAGTAGCCAAAAAATTCTTCTTCTTTTAATTGTAGTATCATTCTTTCTGGATTTAGTGCATTTTTGTTTCTGGAATTGTCTTTCTTTCTTGGAAGAATCCTTTTATAATTTTCTCTTATTAATCATTCTAGTATCCAACCTTGATATTTTGATGGATGTATTGACATTTTTATCAATCCACATCTTACCATCTTTTTTCTTTTAACCTTTACTTTCAGATTAAACTGCATTAGTAGAAAAAGAAATAACTGGGTTATGGGATACCTTCTTATTGGAGGATATTTCCATTATATTAGATGATGATCTGATGTTACTTTTGGAATCATATTCCTCTAAGAAAACTTGAGTGGTAGCATCTCTTCTTTTAGTTGTTTGGGAAGTTCTATATGGAGTGATTACTGATTATTCAATTTCAATTCCATCTCTAAACATTTCAAGTTGAGGGAGTTCTTCTCATCCTCAACTGATCTCAGCATGCTTTCCCAACTCTCCTTCAGCTTCATCATTTTTTCTTCATACATGTTTTTTTAATTGTTACAAAGATATGTCAAGATCCTTTATCTTGTTATCTATATCTTCAAGCTGAGAAGCTTTGACAACCATAGATACTTTGTGCAACTTTTCAAATTCATAGAAAGCTTTTACAAATACCATTGAATTCCTTCTCACAAATACTTCCCTAAACTTTTTCATTGAATTCATCATATATGTCATTGCAGAGATAAATTGTTTCTTCCTTTAACTTCACAAGTTTAGTGAGAGTGTTGGATAGACCAACCCTTTTAGCCAATTCTTCTTACATGGCATTAGATTCTTCTTCTAGCTATAATTTATCATCTTGAATAGAACTAATTCTTTCAGCAATGTGTCTTGACACTTCTCTAGGGACTTTCTTCAGATAATATTTGAGTGCAGTTTAAATATCACTGATTGATCTCTCATCATCATAGCTTAAGTAAGATTCATAAGAAGAATCATAATAATAAAAAGAATCATCACATGTTGTACCTTTCAGATTACCTTCAATATAAGGTCTCTTCCTCTTAGCAGTAAGCCTCTTCTTCATCTTCCATGCTTGTTTCTTCTTTATATTTTTCTGAGTCTTGGAATAAATCTCCATTTTAGGCTGCTCATTCATCTCCTCAAATATGCACTTCATAAAGACTCCCCTAAATATTTTAGAGGTGACCTTCCCTATGATACCGATTGAAGTTCCCAGATCATTGTGAAACAGTAAGAGGGGGAGGGGTGAATTAATGATCTCTTTAAATATATTTACTAATTTGTTCTTTTCAATTAAACCTCTATGGATAGTTAAATCCTTGATCCACTCTTCTTGTGTCTCTCAGCCTTTCCTCGAATGATGTTGTAAATGTAAAGGCATTGAACACAATGATTTACATGGTTCGGTTCAAGGACCCACTCCTTTTTTTGTTGGTTATTCTCCCCAACATAGATTCTCTACTACAATTTGGTTAGTAATTACAATGGTCATTACAGAGTCCCATTGTATCTCTCCTAAGTCCCACAGGATGTTCTTTATACTACTTTCCACAGTGTTACCATAGTCTCACTGGCCTGCTTTAGAGTCCCACTAAAGAATTATTCCTCCTAGATTTCACAAGTGATGTTTCTTGATTCACTATGGATGGATCTTCTGATCATCCCTAATGACCTTACTTAATCACACTTTCTCGTGAATCTCTTCATGTAGCATCAATAGCCTCTGGTATGTTCTGTTGGACTCGATCCATATTTTTGATCACTTTATTGATTAGTGCTCAGTTCAAAAATGCTTAGGTAATTATTTGTTCTTCTGAAGAAGACATAGCCTCACTAAGATGTGTGCCAATGGTGCACAAAACTTCTTCAAGAATATAATATTCAAGAATGATCTTGCACAATATCAGCACTATTTCTCTTTTTGGATTATAAAACACTTTAAACTCAGATAAAATATCTTTTTTAACACTATCTAGCTTCAGTCTCAAATTAAATCAACTTCATGCATGTATTTCATGTCATCGAAACTTATTTTATTGGATATATCATTGATTTTCACACGTGCATGTGTTCATGCATATTTTTATGCATGTGTTTCAAGATTTTTCACATGCATTGTCTTCTCTTATTTTCACAATATGCACACACACTTTTGATTCTTTCTTTAAGTGTCTTCACATGTGCATATAGATTCATGCATGCACAATCCTTTTCTTCTTTGTGTGAAAACACCACTAGGTATAACCCTTTAAGAACACACACTTTCTATTTCTTTTCCTCACTTAATATCACGCACACACAATCTTTTCTTTGGTTCTTTTTACACACACACTTATTATTTGATTTCGGTTAAATATAGGTGTGTGTCTTCAAACCTAAATGGGTGTAGTATCTTGTGTGTGTTATTAATATTTCTTCCTCTTTCAAATGTGAAAACACAGTCCTTCCTTGATTTGTGCTCTTTTTCAAACCTGAATGGGTGTGTTCAATTTGTGGAATTTTCTTGCACACTTGGTTTTCTGAATTCATACATATTCATGCATGTGCATCATGCATATTCATGCATGTGCATCATGCATGAATTACCCATCCTTCTTTGTGAATACACAAGGGTAAAAGTTTCTTTTTCTTCAAATAGAACACACACAAGCTTCGACCTCCGTGCAACCACCTTCTTCTTCAAATAATAACCCCTTAAAATAGTATATATATATATATATGGCTAGAAGGGTGTTCTTCTTTTTGAAAACATGAGGACAGGAGTTTTATTTCACACCCATGGTTCACGTGGGTATTTTTCACTGAACTAAGGAAGTTTTCTTGTTTTTTATCTTCACAAGAACACAGAAAGGCTGCGTAGCACTGGTTTAGTGTTTGTAGTTTCTTCTTCACATGTGAAGAACAGAGAGGTCTTGAAGGAACCTATCTCTTGTTCTGCTTGTTTTGTCAACCAGGGTGGTTCGTGCTTCTCCTTCGCATAAAGGATGCATGGGACACCTTCTAGATGCAAGATATGCATGGATCTTCTTCTTCACGTAGCTAGACTACACGGAAAACAGTTGTACAGTGATCAGTTTCCTGAAAAAATGAGCTTCTCTCAACGTTTGAAACCCCCGAATGAGTCAAGGAACTCCTCATTTTATAGGTATAGGATTCACATTTAAGTCCACATATCTTACATGAAAATCGGGGCTTTGAATTCCTGAGATTTTTAGCTTCAAAATTTCAAATTTTCGGGTCAAATATAAGCTGAAAGTCTCAGTTTGTTTTAATTCAACATGGGATCTTTCTTTTATGAAGGGAACTTCACGTGTATGCATTTAAGAATGCATGAATATCCTCTTCTCCATGCATGCTCAATCTTCGAGCTTTCATCAAATCCTCAGCGGCTTCGCGTGCCTCAGCTTTCATAGATTCTTCATTTCAATATTATGCATGCATGTGTTCATTTAATCTGAATGATCACCATGTAAGATTTTTCATCCTCAACAGTGGTTGGGATCAAGGTGGATCGGCAGTGGTGATGGCGAGAAACAGTGTCGGGTGGCTCTCCATGTAATCAGAGGTTGAAGACAATGCCACAATCTTTGGATCGATCACAGATGGTCCTAATTAGAATGCAGGGTGAGGGATGGAGCGCGCAGCTCATATTGATTGTGAGATTAGAAAAACAGTGAGGATTGCATCCAAATTTTTAACCAATTCATCCCACATTGAAATGCGATATGGAATTTGTGCAGTTTAAATATCAATATGTAGTGGCTATGGCTCAGAATTCTCCCCACCCCCTCATGGTGTCGCCCTGCACCAGTGTTCTGTTGGTGTATTCTTAGAACCCACTCTGCCTCCTATAGGAACGCTACTTTAACCCACTATCGCCTCCTCGGGTGTGGTATTGGCACCCATTATGCATCTGCTACACAATTTCACCACCGTGCGTGCACATTTAGGCTTATACATGGTCCATGCACCCTACCTCATACAGGGATGGCCTTGACGGATTTTCTCAAGCACGGTTGACTCTCAGGTACCACAAGTGCTTGAGGTAAGGTCATCAGCTAGCCCTCCATGGTTGGAACCTAACTTTTTTATATAAGTCCATTTATACTCGGTTAAAAACAAAGTGTCCAGTGCAAGAATAATTCATGGCCACATTCCTTATTCAAATCTCATGCATGGGAAATAGACTTAGTTGACTCTAAACTAAGCCCTTCCTCATCTCTTCTTCATCTTCAATCATCATATATATTTTTATTTTTGGAATAAAAACTCCAAGATATAAAACATTATTTAAATCCAATCGTGGATGATGCCTGGATCATGTATTAATTCTTCATGCATTAAATCATTATTCATGGTCTTCAACACTTCATCCACTTAGTGTCTATGGATGGATCTTTACTTATTTCCTCATTCATTTGAGTATTTCATGGACTTATTCATGTGTTGTAATAATGTATCACCTTGATACAAGTCTTGGTACTTTTGACCAGTCCAAAAATTATCAGATTTATATCCTCTGGGAGAATTAATCAAGTGTAGTATTCAATGCTTTTAATCGACAAAAAGTCTCCAAAACTTCACCAAATTCTTCATCAATACATTTATTTTACATATTGACTTATCATTGACAACTTATTAACATATTATAGACAAAAAATGGAACACAATGCTCAATATGGTGAATGGATAAATAAGTATATGCACATGGATTGGTAGAGTGGGGTATTAAAATGAGGTTATGCACCCATGGGTAGAGTTAGAATGAGGCTCTAAACCCCGCCTAAAATTCTTGGGTTAATGAAGGGGATGAAGTTATATTACCTTAATGGTTTAATTCAATGATACCACACTTCACATACCTTAAGGTGAGTGTGTTGTATTTGTGATGATGTGTTTATTCCCAATGAGACAGGGAACTTAACTTATTTCCCCTAATGCAATGATATTGGTGAATATTCTTTATCCATTAAACACATGATGAGAGTAAATTAATTAATGAATATGGTATAAGGATTGTAATTGGAAATAATGTTAGGAATAACTTAAGTGAATCTTGTAAACTAATGTCGCCAGAACTGTATATTATTTACTTTCAATTTATTTATTAATTTCATGAACTATCAATTGACTGGACATTTTTTACATACCATAGGTGGTGGCCTACTGAGTTGTACTCACACCTTTCTCAGGCCATTGTTGGGTACCTAAAAAAAATTCATGATTTCTGGATAGGATAAGGGAAAAGGCCTAGTGCTTGGGAGTTAGAGTCGGGCTTGGGACGTACATGGATGAGGTTTCATACATGGATTCAGGAGCATTTTGGGGACTCCACGGTTTTCCTTTATTTTGGGTTTTGTTCACTTGGTGATGTTTATGATGACATAACATATTTACTATTGGATATGTTTTGTGCCTGGCCTTGGTAAATATTTATTTTTACATGTTCAATGGTTATTATATATTTTTTAAGATATTTAATTTATTTTTTACCATTTTATACTTTGGTAAGGAGGGTATAGACTCCCCACGAGACATTTTAGACCATCACAACTAGTCGGCAACCTTTGGAGTACGACGATTCACACATGAGGTCATGTAGTGACCCAACATAGGGAACTGGTTTAGTGGATACTAGGATAGGGACTTTACACATAGTAAGGCCTATTATAATGTAATAGGTAATGATCAGGTCAATCTTGACATGCATTATTGAATTTTTTACCCCTAGGTACATTTGTGATAGAACCACATCCACTCTTAGTATTTGGAAAGAGATGTATTTCCATGAAAAACCCATATAATAACTATCATAACAAAACTTTAGGATGTTATTATATACTTATACTCAAACTATATCATTGGGTTATATTCCCTGATCTATTTATTCCAAAATCTAGTACCCAAGGTATCTATTAAACATTATCTAACACCAATTGTAAAGCCCTCAACACCAATAACCCACAGATGATGTCTACTTTTTTACATTAGAATAAGATACAAGTAATTTTATCCCAAAGGAATGAATAGTTTAGTATTCTAGAAAAAAAATATACATACATGATTCTAATATTACATTTGAATACAAAAATTACAACATAATTTTTTATGAGAATACCATTATTCCTCCAAGAATATCCTTACAGATCATTCATAGTAAACTTCTTGGATTCCTGTAAAAAGAAAGAAAACCAGGGTGAGGTCAAATTATCATTAAGAGTTACATAAATTAGATCTAATCATTTGTAAATGAAGAATAATAAATAAGGCATGATAAATATGGAGAGGTAAATATATGAACACAAGTTCCATTTAATCAATAAATTGACTAACGTGATTGGATAATTCATAATCAATATTAAAAGGTAAATATCTTAAGACACATTTCATTTAAACAATAACTTGACTAATGTGATTAGATAAGTCATAATAAATATGGAAAGGTAAATAACTGAAAACTCATTTTAATTAATAAACATACTAAAAGTGAAATGAATCCAAATATAATATCATAGAGAAAATATCATGGATAATAATAACTAAAATATTAATGAAGGAAATGATTAATTATTGGATTTCATGATCTCAAGCATCATGATACCTCTACTATAAAGACCTTTTACAAGATAGTTTAAAATTGAGGGGTAGGTATACACTAAAAACCAAATTAATTGTGGCTAGACAACCAATACATCTCCTCAGACTAATCATGCATCGAGTGGATATCTATAACTAGGCCTCACTTGTATCTACATGTCCAATGCATTATTTATTTATAGAATGATTGATTTAATTTAGGAACTAATATTACTTATCCAAAAATATCTATATTGATTAAGGAATACAGATTAACAAAAAATTTCCTAGTCAATCATATGACTTTCAAAGTAAAATACTATTTGTATAAATGATATATGGTTTAAGTAATAAAAATATCCATGAAAAATAATTTGGATATTTAGGGAAAATAAAATGTACAATGATAACATGAAAATAAATATTTAAATGGAAAGTTAATGATTACAAAAACATATCAAGAAAGTGAATATTAATACTTTCCCAATTCAAACCAATCATAAACCATCAATAAAATTAATAATAATGATATCAATACAAAAAAATCCTCAGTTGGTCATATGTATAATAAAGGGTTTATTTGGTTGATGAATAGAAATGGATTAAAAATATCATTAAAAATATTCTTAAGGAAAATAACCTATTTAATTTGAAAATAATATTTGTAACTAAAATACTTTTCATTGAAAATAACCAATGAAATTATAATGGGTACTTTAAAATATTGAGAGGTCATGTAGGTAGATTTTTTTTACAATTTTTACATATTAATATAATTACTCATTTAATAGTTTCAATAAAATACAAATAAGACTTGTTTTGAAAATGACATTAAGATTCCTTTGAAATCATTTTGTAAAAAGTCAAACATGGGTAAAAATATCTATAGTAAATCATTTAGAGAATTTTTAAAAATTGGGTTTTTTTTAAAAAATGGTTTAGGATGAAAAATAACTTTCTAAAGAATATTGAAATAAGGTCATGTTTTCTTAAAAGTCAATAATTTTAAGTACATGAGTGTAATATAGTACTATTACATGAAAACATCACTTCATGAGGTGGTAGTCTATTGTACACATGATCGATGTTATCGTATTTTAAACCGAATTGAAAGTAAGAAGGTCTATATGATATTATAATTTTATAAATATAATAATATCATAAATAATATATATATATGAATTAAATTAATTATTATATAAAATAGTGTGATGCATTAAAGGAAAATGAGTTGCATCGGTTTCTGAGGTGGTAGTCTGCCATACACACAACTGACAATTTTGTTTCCCATTTGATGGAAAGGAGATGGATAAATGTTATTATATAGAAATAATAAAATATAAGTATATATTATATTTTTTTTTAATTATACTATCATAATTGAAAAATATTTCAAGTATTTGGAAGAAGAAATAAAATAAAAATGATCGCTTAAGAAAGTAGCATCTTCTTTGGATGGATTCTATTGGTTTGTACAAAAAAATCCTAGGATGTTTTTCTGATAAAACCAATGGTTCTTGAATTTTAGGATATGATTAATAAATTTATTTTGTCAGGTATTGGCTGATCAAAATGGATTTGGAGGTGTGAATAAGGGAGGAGATGGTGGCCTTTATAACTGGGTGAGGGTAAATGCATGGAAATTTTGAAAAGAATCAATAAAACCCCCATTTGTATCATGACAAAAGCCTCAAAAATGGTTCATTATCAACCATTAGAGGTGATAATGTCAAAATATGTCCATACAATGGGTTTTAGACAAGTTGGTAGCTCATTTTAACCCTTATCTTTTTAGTTTAACTCCCAGGTAAATTAGGTTTTACCTTAATCGTGACAATTAATTTTTATTAGATTTTACTATTCATAATGGTAAAATTATTAGCTGGAATTATAATATAATATAAATTATGATGATTAAAAATATTTAATCTGTTTTTTTTTTCAAAAAAATCATAAAATTTTCAGAATCCAAATTAAAATTATACTCATAGATTCTTTGAAAAAGTTGGTTTCCAAAGAAACAATTATCATAAGTATAGATGCTTTTAACATAAAAATTCAATATTAAATTGATTAAAATAACCTAAATTGTATTGATTATAATATAATTAAAATAATTTTTCTTTAAAACAAATTTAAAATACAATATACCTTTGTAAATAATTTAAATGAAAAGGGTGTTTTTTATAAAACTCATTATTTTTTAATATTCATTAAAAATGAAACATTTCATAAAAATTTACAAAAATTAACCCTAATATAATTTTTATATGATTATTTTAAAAATGAAGTTTATTTTATTAAATAAATTTATTAATTTGGTAAAAATAAAATTTAAACTATATGTTCAAAGAATTACTAAACTGCCTTTTAGAAAAATGAATTTTTTAAAAAAAATATTTTTTTTCATTAAAATGATTAATATTTTATTTATCATCAATATATAACCATATTTTTCATACTTTAGTTAGTATTATTAATACTCTCCCTATAGTTCATTTTTTACAAAAAAAATATTTTAATAAATTATTGTGTTTCATTTAAACGTGGTGTTGTCAACATCGCAACCTATCAAGGACATTGAGTTATAAAAAATATATATCATAATGTCTCAAGTTGTTTAATATTATTATAATATCGGTGTTGTGTTTCATATATGATATCAAACCAAATTTTCTTATTTCAAAATCCATAGGTGTTACAATTTTCAAAGAAATGAGGCACCTAAAGTGGAAACTAATGGAGATGAGACGATTCTTGGTAGATCCATCTCTCATACACAAAACTAAGGAATAAGGTTTTGAGATATTTAGGCATTTTCCCCTTAATTTATCTTTTTACCATAATTTAATTTTACTATGATAACTATTTTTTTACCTTAGTAAATTTTTTCTGTGACTAAAAATGAAATTACACTTATTACCTTTTTCCAATTTTTTAATTCCAAATATTAAAACCAATTTAAAATATTAAATTTATAAAAGTAATATAAATTAATTTTATAATAATAAATGTATAAGTGATAAAAATGTTTTTTTGGAAAAAATTACATAGATTCTAAAATATCAATTATAATTTTATAAATTAAAATTAAAATTTTAAATGTTTAATTTTAATTATAAAATATATTTTTAATTAATAAAATAGTTTCAAAAAAATTTAATTCTTTATTATATCCTAATGATGTTACAAAAGTCACATTTTTTTTAAAAATTGTATTTTGTATAATTCACCTAAAAATTAATATTTTTAGAAAAATAAACAAAATCATTATAAAAAATTATATGATTTCTAAAATGAAGTTAATTTTTTAAAATTAAAATTATAAAATTTTTGAATTTAACTTTAATATGGAAACAAAAAACATAATTAAAACTATTTTATATGAAAATATATTTTCCAAATATTAAGAGTTCTTATTATTATTTCCAATAAATTTATAATTAGTGTTAAAATATTATTCATATATACAATATATTTTTTCATCTATTAAATTGTAATATATTTATTTCATTAACATAAAAATTAAAATCACATAAAAATATAATTTTTTTAAAAAATATACATTTTTAAGAACTAAAACATATTATTAGTTGTTTAGCTGTACTTATAGAATTTTATCAGTGTGGTAATATTAAAAGAGGACATCATTTTTATTTCTAAATTTATTTCAAAATTTAGTTACCTCTATTTATACCCTCTAATTCAATATCTACTTTACAATAGTTATATTTTTCTAAATAAATTTGTCATATTTTATTTTGGTTCGGTGTTGTGTTTGAAACAATTTATTCAATGAAATATTTAGAGAAATGGAAAAATACATGGTAAAAAATTGTATGTTACATTTTTTTTTAGACCAAATTATTTATTTTATTTAAAATAATTTATTTATAATGAAAATATATTTTTAACTAAATGGACTATTATTATAACAAATATATACCAATTGTTACAAACCAGAAATATTTTTAGTGGTATATTAAATTGTAATTATGATTTTTATCTTGTTTGAATTACTTATTATATAATTTGAAAAAATAATAGAATAGAAAAACATATTTATGAATTATATAAATAATGTTTAAGGAAATAAAATATGCCATAAAACCTAGAATTTTACATTCTCCCCCCTAAAATAAATTTCATACACATAATTTAAATTAATAATCACTAATGAAAAATAGCTAAGGGTATACCTTATTATATAATTTAAAAATTACTTACTTGGATAATACTTTAAAATTAATAATTTCCTATATAATAGGCATATATTGATATTATCTACCATTTTTTCCAAACATACCTCTTTAGTCAAGTATGGGGATTTTGTGTCTTTATAGACATAACTTTCAAAACCTCATTTTCATGATCAGACTTTCAACCAACTATAAAAACAAAATAGTTTTGATAAAATCTAATAAAATAATAGTAAATTATCATATGAACATGAAAACTAAATCCTAATATTTCTTCTCCAAGGATACCTTCATTTAAACAAGTGATACTTTTGGTTCAACTATAATGTAATTGAATTAACCAGTAGCTCCTTCAAATTTACCTAGATTGTCAATTTTCATAATCTTACTAGCTTATCTAACCAAACTAAATTAAAATCCCTCATAATGGTTCATAATGGGAATTTAAATTAACCAAAATATATCCCATAGGAGTGTCAAATGAGTTTCATTGTTAAGACAACTTTTCATACACTGAGTAAAGATTGAGTTAATACTCAACCATCATTTTTCAGTGTTATTACCCCTAGGTGGATATGTTCTAGAGCCTAAATATTTTTTTTATATCCATATAGTATTATTATTACTAGGAATTCATACGCACTATAATTTACCAAAACATTATGCTTTTTGATATATTTAGGATAATCCTTGGGGTTTTCACTTTTTTTCTCTAGTATTAATCCCCATAAATCACTAAACAAGTACCTAAAAATGACAAAACCAAACTTAATGGAAACTAAGTCTCTCTAAACCCACAAATTTTAGGTCAAGTTCCCAAAAAACATTATTTATTAACTAGATATGTTACCAAGTTAAATTACCCAAGATAAAAATTTATATATTTCACATTAATTTTACATCTCACAATAAACCAACATAATATCAAGAACATTTTTGTTTAGTTTCTTTAGAGAGTAGATACATTAAAAACTTATTTTAAAATACATGTGAATGTTTTTCCAGAATTACTCCACACTATATCCCCTTATGGACATCTATTAGGAAATATTCATATTCTAAACCTGGGGAATGAGAAATAAAGAGATGAATGATCTTACATGCATTGTAAAGGAAAAACTGAACAACAAGTTATCAAAAGGGTTAGATCATAAGAATATAAGACACACAATTATGGGATAAATATCTTATTTAAAAAAAATATGAACCAACAAAAATTTTACATTTAATATAAAGAAACAAATATAAAATGATCAAATATATACCATTGAATAAGTGTTCAAAAACATGAGCCAATAATCACATCCCATGGATAATAACATAGGCATATAGAATATAAATGTGGTATAAGAATAATAATGGGTAATCAAAACATCATATATATGAGGACGGAGCCCCGGTTTCCCAACACCTGACCTTTTCACTCAGCCTCACCCCCTTTCTTCTCAACTCTGGATCTCCTACATCTCACTTTCTTCTAGGTTTTGGAGTTCTCCCCACTGTTGATGGTCCTTTTCTCCTTCTTATGCTTTGGGTTTTCTTCTATCTGATGGATTATTCCCTTTGATTCTCTCACCCTTGTTGATCGCTTCTTCATTCTTGGTGTTACTTATTTAGGTTTTAATCTCGGATCCCCCTCTCTTCATGTTTCTCTTAGGGTTTTATCCCTGTATTATTTGTTTTCATTCAAGGATTTTGTTCTTTAGTTTGGGCTTCATCCCCAATTATCTATTTCCAGATTCATGATGGTTTTACTAGGGTTTCATCCCCAGGTATCCCATTTCTCACTCTGTGGTGGTTCATTCTTCATGTATTTTTGGATTTTCTCTTGGTTTTCTTCCATCAGACTGTTTGGCCCCATTCATTTTCATTCCTCTATGTTCTGGATTCCTGGTTATTTTCTCCCACTAATGTCAGTTTGGTGTGAATATTATCAAGGCTGTTTTTGGATATGTAAGGGGAGCGATATGAGGTTTCTGGAAGCACGTCTTGTGGCAGATCATTCCGGTTCTATTGGATCTTCTGGTGATGGTTTTGGTGGTGTTGGTCAGAATTATCTCTAAGGAAGAATACATATTCTAGTTTTGATGGTCAGTGTTGATGGTGTTTCATAATGGTGATGATTGTTTGTTTGGTTGTTTGTTCATTTTAATTATTTTTTTCATATGTCTTTATTGTGGATTGTTTTTCGAATGGTTATGGTTTTTCTGTGTTGGTTCATGGTCATTCCAATGAACAGGCTCTAGATTGTGGTTCTAATGGTGATGATGTTGTCAATGTTCATTCTAGTTACTGATGTTTCCTTATGAAGACAACAATGGTGGATTACGGCGATGATGATTCTGGTGTGTCTTTCCAGTTTGGTGATGATGGGGTGGCAAAAAGAGATTTCAGACGTGATAAGTGTGCGACTTGAGGTAGGAATGTGACTCTAGATTCATAGAAAATGAGATGGGTGATAATGTTTTCTTAAAGTTGTAATTTGAAATTTAATTTTTTGGACTCTCGTGTATCTTTTTTTGAAATATAAGGTTTCTATATAATCCTAAAGTGTATTTTTTAAAATGGAAAAAAATTGATTTGGAGGTAATCAAAACATTATCAATGTGTTCAATTGTGAATCATTCTATATTTAACATTAGGAGGTTTCATGAACCAACCTGTATAACCCACCTAAACGGTACTTGATGTGATCTAGACATGACCTAAAGGGAATTCATGATCCCCATGGACTAGCGACAGGTACCATTGCATTGATAAAAGAAAATAGGGGTGATTTCTTCACAATAGTTACATGTCAATGAAAATTAGTAGATAATAGTGAAATAAAATAGTTGATATGACAAATACTCCATAGGATAAAAGGATCCAAAACCCCAAGATGTAATTATTAAAGATGGAAAGACAACCAAAAATAACTTGTGGATCACATAATATAACATGTGCTGCCAAATAAAAAGGTCCCACATGTCTGGTATACCCACCACCTCTATGTGATGCCTTTCCTTTACCTAGACCTGGCATAAGAAAATATTAATATTTCTTAAGGAGAAGTTAGGGTGTGTGATACAAATCCAGTGGGATATCACTAATAATTTTTAAAGTTTTATATATTAGATAAACCATTTATGATTAATGGAAATAAAAAATGAATTATAAATATCTTCATAGTTCATATCAAACATGATTTAATAAACATTTCTAATGGATTTTAAAAAATATTTACAATATATTTTCCATTAAAGAAGGCATAATTCATTATCTGTATCAAATAGGCATGAATAAAATATTTAACAAAGGATAACATGAATAAAAATTTCCAAAAAAATGATGTGATGAAAAAAGTTATATTATAAGGCATGAAATATTATTTCCAATCATATAACCATGGTTATGAGAGCCAAGGGTAAGATAAATAATTATTTTCACATAAATTGGTGAAGTACGGCAGCCAAACTATACACAGAACATCCCTATGGATGAAAAAGATAAGATCCCAAAGGACTAATCTCCATTCCCTCAAGTAGTTTAGTAGTATTTTCATCATTTATACATTTCTAAGAAAATATACTACATTCCTAGTGTGAATTCTCCCAACTAAATTACCTAGTCTCCCATGTTATTCAAGGTAAATCAAAAAATTTACAAGGGGTTGTCATTTCTTCAAAAATCATTTCAATCATCTTTTCATTCTACCTCAAATTCAACTTTCAAAAGATTCATTTCAGTTCCAAAACCAAACTCAATGGGTTTTTGTCATAAAATCATGTCATTCTTTCAAAATCCAATATCAAATGGTTTTCAGCAAAATTCATTCCTTTTTTTCAAAAACCAATAGTAAATTGTTTTATCAAAATCCCTCAAATTATTATACTTAAAATCATAAATACATAATTATATTATATTTAATCAAAAACCTATCAAAAGTCGCACTTTCAATTCAGTATCCCTATTTTAAAAAATCAATAATTAATCACTATCGAGTACTTTTCACCACACAACATTCCATTTCAATATCCATTTCCCAAAATCCAACCCAAACATTAGAAATAGATTTGAAAACCAATTTAAAATATAAAATCATCAAAGGATTTAAATAATAAGAATATATTCTAAAACTAAATACCTAGATAATAATATCAAAATACCCAGGTGAGGGATTTTTAGGGTGGGAAAGGTGAAACATTTGGTAATATAGGAGGATATATGGAACCTGAAGGGCATTATATCCTAGAATCAACCATTATAGTGCTAGCTGGAACACAGGAATACACTTCCATGGAATAGGACATTCGTTTGCAATGTAATAAATACTTGTATGGTGCAAGATAGGATATTGTGGAGTGAAAAACACCAAAAAATAACCTCTATAGTAAAATGAGGGAGAATATATTGTATAACCTCACTGAAACTTAAAACATTGTGGCATGGACAACGTATTGATGCATCGATTAGGCTCTGCAGTAGTCTTTTGGAGTTTTAGACCAAATATAGGTGAAGTGGGATCTCAGGATTTATAGGGTTTGATTCATTTTGAAGACCTTACATAAATTATAAAATGAATTACATGAATTAAAACTAAAAACAAAACCCATAATATAAACTAAAATCTATCATTAAATTATTTAACTCACAATGATCAAATGGTTACATCTATCAAAAACTAATGTAGAGCATAGCTCTAGGAGATGTTCTAACACACCATGGTATTACCTTTCCCAAATATCCCTCCATAATAAAGGATATGATGCAGCTTCTATAGGTCCACAAAACTATGAAACAACCATTTTCTCTATGGCATAGTCTCAACCACCACAGTACCACTATAGTTCATCCATTAACTCCGCAATGCATCCCACTCTTTTGCGGCATGGTCTTGACTGTTTTATAATGGTACCACTTGTTTTGGTAGAATGTTTCCAAAAACATACATTTAATATATTAAAAGACATAAATCCTTCAAAAAAACATATATTTACTCAAAAATATGGAGGATAAAAACTAAAAACATCAAGAACTAGAGAAAATACCTAAAATAAAAGGTCGAGATGTTATAATTATACCCACCAAAAAAGCTTTATACCCCCAACAAATATATTAATAAGACTTCAAATTAAATATATGAGGCCATTATTCCTTTATCAATGCCTCATGATACCAATTTAATGTGAATTATAATAGAGATTCCATAATATGTGAATCAGGGGTATGTATTTTCCAGAAAGAACCTTTATCAAAAAATTAATAATTCATTCTAGTTGTTCAATCATGGATAAATCAGGTTCCACATCTATATTATCCTAGAATAAGACACGATATAGATCATAGAGGTACTTTATGAACTATGATACATAGAACATGTTGTAGATAGATGTCATTTTTTTTGTAATTCCAAATGGTAATCCACCTTACCAACCCATTCAACAAACATAAATGGCCCCATGTACCTTAGTGCAAAATTTACCTATTTCACGAGATTTTGGTGACCTAACCATGTTAAAACTCTCCTAAACACTAGACCACCAACACAAAACTCCAATGGGAATGAAAAATAATTAGTATAGGATTTGTAATAGCAATTTTTCATTACAATTCTTTGTCATATCAACTAAACATTAGTTGTTATCTTCTATAACAAACTATTTACCATTGGGGAAGATTCACCAGCCTCAGACCAATAAAGTATATAATTTCAAGGTTGTTCATGAAAAACTTCAAAATGTTTCATCTTAATGGATGACTGGTATCTATTGTGATTTGAAAAATAAACCAGGTCCAAATGGTTATTCCAGGATCCTCCAAAGTCAAGGCCACAAGCTTGTAGCATTTCCTCAAGAATATGAGTTTACTATTTTGTATAGCCATCCATTAGAGTATGGTATGTTGTGGTCAAATTTATTGTGGATCCAATTACCTCCTCGATATCCCTCCAAAAGTGAAAATTAAACTGTGTATCCCTATCAGAAATGATTTTAGATAGAACTCCCTGAAATTTAACGATTTTATGGACATAAATAATTTCCCATGTCATAAAAATTTGTGGTATCATTAATTAGAAAGAAGTGATATGATTTGGTCAATTAGTTAATCACTACCCAAATTTCATTTTTACCTTGAGTTGTACATGGAAATACAACCAAAAAGTCCACAAATATCCTTTCCCACTTCCAAGTCGACACTGGAAGGGGTTGATGAAAACCCGAAGTATTTTGATGCTCATAATTAACTTTTTTAATGGTATAATAATAGGAAAAAATAGTAATTTCCCATTTTATACATGTCCACCAAAAAATTTACCTCATATCATAAAACATATTTTTGGTTCCAAGGTGTACTTCCTACTGGGAATTATAGAAATCTCACATCATTGCCTTCCTTGATGGAATTAGTTCAACAAATTGATTTTAGAAGCATAGGATACCATCCAAAGATATAGAAAAATCACATATGGTCTCCCGACTATATATAGAATAACTAATGACTCATAACACATAATTTAGTTTTTGTTACAAAATAATTGATTTAAATAGTTTTTATGTCTAGTAAACACCATCCAAAGTAATCTCATTATCATTCTTTTAGACTATTATATGCATATGAGAAAATAAGGATATAAACTTCCACTATATAAGAGATAATTTCATGGTTTAGAATAGAATTTTCCTACTTAAATCATTAGCATTGACTTTCTCCTTACCCAGAATATAGGAAATGTTAAAATAAAAGGCTTTTAAGTACTCCACCCACCATCTCTAACGAAGGTTCAAATATAATTGTGAGAAGATATAACTCAAGATATTTTGATTAGTGTAAATGTAATTATTTTTATAAGAAGGAAATTCCTTCAACTCTTTATAGAATTCATTACAGCTTTAAGTTCAAGATAGTGTGTGTAATAGTTATTTTTATTAGGATGAAGCTGACCAGAACTATACGCTACCACATGATCTCCCTATATAAGAATGAAACACAAACCTAAACCCAATGAATTATGAAAAACTACAAATCCAAAATAATCTTATGGAAGATTTAAAACAATATCCAAATTCAAATGATCCTTCAACTCATCAATGTAAGTATGAAATTTTTAATACTAAATGAACTTTAATCCCTTCCAAGTAAGAGTGATCAAAATAAAATCATACTTAGAGAAATACTTCAAAAAATATTGTTAATAAACTAAAAAACCTAAGAAGCTCCAAATCTTAAATATGTTATGTGGTTTCTCTCATATTATAGCATCGTCCACCATATTCGGATTAAATAAAACACTTTGTTTAGAAACCATGTATCCCAAGAATTTTAGTTCCCACATCTAATATTTTCATTTAGAAATATTTTCATAAAACTTGTGCTTTCTCAAAATATCTATTACTAGTTTTAGATAATGCATTTGTCCCACCTAAATCATAGAATAAACCAATATGCCATCCATGAAGACTACAATACAGTATTTGAGAAACCCTTGGAAAATATTATTCATCACATCCACAAACATTATAGGTTCATTGGTTAATCCAAATGGAATAATGAGGTACTCATAATGGTAATACCTTCTTCATAAGGTTTTCTTAGGGATTTCAAGCTCTTTAAACCTAAACTGGTGATAACCATACCAAAGATCATCCTTTGAGAAACACTTCACCCCTTTATATGGTCAAAAATCATCAATATAAGTTAATGGAAACTTATTCTTGATAGTGACTCAATTGATATTTAAATAATCAACACAAACATGAAGTGTCTCTTCAACATTCTTAAAAAAAATCATGGGTTCTAACCATGGAGAAACACAAGTTCAAATATATTCTTTAGAAAAAAATCATATAACTAAGTTTTTAATTCCTTTTATACCACTAGTTCCATATAGTATGAGGGAATAGGGATAGGCCGAGGACCTGGTTCTAAGAAGATAGAAAATACTACCTCCTTTATTGATGTCAAACATGAAAATTTAGATAGAAAAAATTCATGAAACTCAATAAATACTAGAATAAGTGCACCATATGATGTTTCATGCTACCATTCAAAGGATAAAAATAGACTTCAAATTTCCCAACTCTAGAAGAGGAGATTCAACTCAACTAGACCTTAGGTCCCATTCTACCTGAAATACACTACTCACACCATTGGTAAAAATAAAGTAAACCCATTGATGATATTAATAGATATAATCTTTATGGTAAATCAACCAATACATCCAAATAATGTAATTCATAAGTTTCATATCTAGAACTAGAAAAATCCAAACAAGCTCTACATCTGATAAAGTGAAAGTATAAGAATAGAATCATAGACCCTGATATTTCTTCATCGTGAGAGGTTTTAAAAAATCCATAGCATAATCCATGATCTCGGTATGAATATTTAACAATTCCATGATATATATGTGAAGGAATGTGATTCACCAGTATCAAATAAAGTAGACGCTAAATATTCAGTATTGGTTATGGTACCTCACAATATCTTAGGTCTCTTATCATCTTCCACTATATATTCATCCCCTGTATGAATAAGTTTAATTTATAATGACTATGGTAGGAGACCATTTGTTTTTGAAGCATCAAATTGAAATATAGATATTCTTGGAACTGATGATCTCATACCACTACATAGAGTGGTAAAAACATGAGAAAACCTTTATAAATATTCTGACTATCCACAAGAGTTTCATTGATTTAGTTTCTCTGAGAAAGTATACATCATGTTCCCAACATTACCTCACTCAAATTAAGTAAGATGACCATTAATAAATTATGAAGTTCTCTTAGTATAGTTTTGATATTGAGATCCACCATCATAGATTATACCACAAAACCAATCCCTTCTTTCTTTTCCCTTTAAAGGGAAAACTAAAACAGCCACCAGAACAAGTAGAAATATCCATCAGACCTAACATTCCATAAAATTCACATTATATCATAAATATATATCCATAACATCAGTATATGAGGTGATATTCTGTAGGAAAACCCATGATCAAATATGTCATTGAAGAAACATATCAAATCTCTGATCCTTCAACTACTCAGTTGATGCCAACTCAAGTGAGAAGTCAACAATCTAGGAAAATCTATTGGACTACTGAGTCATATTTTGGTTACTTTTCTAGAGTTTAATGAACTCCATCAATGATCCAAATCCATCTAATTTGGAATGAACTTCTCCTTAAAAATTTCCCTGATGTATTTCCACTCCAAAACCACATTCTTCCCTCTCTCATCTATAGAGACTCTCCTACTTTTCTAGGTCATTTAATATTGAAAGAAACACATTTCCCAGTTATAGAATTAGAATTCACTAAGAACTCAAATATCTTATTAACTTTATTAAAATAATCCCCTACCTCGTAAGGATAATTAGTAACCAAGAAAGATAAAGGTTTGAGATGAAAAAACTATTGGTTGTGATCTCTATTATCACCCCTCTAGGGTACAACCTCTATATCCCAGTTAGGAATAAGTTCTGTTATATATCCCAAATCTTAAACTACATGCATAACAACCACTAGAAGGATTTTATCAACTCTAGTTTTCAATTTCTTTGGTACATCATTATCCCCCTCCTAAGGTTTGTTTAGACATCTTATTGGGGGCATGATACTACACAAATTCCAGGAAAACATCTATTAGGATACATGTGGTAAACTTTATTAGGAGGGAATCAATGGTGTTTTATAAAACATAAAATAGTACCCAGAAAATCATAGAGTCAAAACATAAATTTCCTTAGAAGATGATTTACCAAACAACCCATTCTAACTTAAGGCTCGTTATGAAGAGAGATCACTTGGAACTCGCATATAACAACTACCCTAAGCCCAAAAAACCCTATACTAAACTGCATACTGACATAAAATAGGAGGATCAACCACTTTTGATACCAATTTTTAATGAACTAACCATAATAACCCACATAAATGGTACCCAAGTTGATCCTAACAAGACCCAGATAGCATTCCTAGTCCCTATGATCTTACTCCAAGTGAAACAGAATTGATAAAATTAAATATTGAATTATTTCACCATATGAGTTATAATTCAAATCAATGGACTGGATAATTGATAAAAAATCATCATGAAAAAAACTCCACATATAAAAGGTTATACAATATCCTGAAACTAGTCTTAAAGATGATAGGACTACATAGAACAACTATTGGATTACAAAATCCAACATGTGTTACTAACTCCCACAGGACCCACAAGTTAGGTACACACACCACCTCCATGTGATTCCTTCAATTTAACTAGAACTATCATAAGAAAATATAAAAAAAAATTAATGAGATGATAGGGTGGGAGCAACAAGATGAGTAGGATATCACTAATTATTTCACAATAACTCTATATTAGATAAACCATTTATTCTAAAGATAAATAAAACATGGAATGGAAACATTTTAACAATTTATATCAATACATGATTGAATATACATTTACAATGACTTCTAAAAAACATTTAAAATAGTTCTCCCATTGAAGAATGCATAATTCAACATCTTAATCTAATAATCATGAATAAAACACTAAAAATGATAGTATGAAAAAAAATTCATCAAAACTAACATGAGTAAAACATTTTATCAAAAGATATTCAAATTAATTTCTAATAATAGAACCATGGTTAAGGTACTTATGGACAGGACAAATAAAGATTCACACACATCTTGGTGAATTATGGATTCCAAAGTGCATAAGGAACGTCCCTATGGATGAAAAGGATATTATCTCTAAGGATGAATTACCCTTCCATTAATTATTTTATTAGAGTTTTCATCATAAAACCATTTTTAGGTAGAGAAAATAAATTCTTATAATGTGTTATTACTACTCAAATTCCCAATATCTCATGTTCTTTAGGGTAAATCAAACAATTTACAAGGGGCTATCATTCATTCAAAAATAATTTCAATCATTATTTCATTCGGACCCAAATTCATGTTTCAAAATATAGCTTTCATTTCAAAAAATGACCGCAATGTCTTTTTATCATAAACTCATTTCATTCTTTCAGAATATAACAAAAAATGACAATCATTGAAATTCATTACTTGGATTAAAAAACTGATATGAAGTAGTTTGATCAAAATCCATCAAATAATCACATTTCAAATTGAAAATATGTCAAGCCTTTTTATTTCATCAAAAAATATATCAATAGTCATACTTTAAATTCAATAACACTTTCTCAAAAAATCAATAATTGATCACTATCTAGAAATTTTCACCACATAAAATGACACTTAAAAAGATACTTACCAAAACCCAAAAAAACATTATAAATTGATTTGAAAATAAATTTAAAAAAAATTAAAAAAATTAAAAAATTGGAATTTATTCTGAAACCTCCAACCTTGATAATAATATTAGAAGACCCAAATGTGGGACTCATAAGGAGTGGTGGGTAAAACATATAGATCTAAAGAGGATCCCTGTCATAAGAAAGGTGTTTTGATATAAAATAAAAAAACCATGGCATAGTATGGAACACTAGAAATAACATCCACAATGTAGGGTATTCAGCTATGGCACTGGTGGTATCTCCATAGTGAAAAAATTTTATTGTATCTTTGAAAATGCTAGAACACGACCCCAAAAATATAATGAAGGATATTGTGGACTAGAACCGCATTAACACTAAAACTTCTATAGGATGGCATGAGAAATAGAGAATGGTGTTGGATCAGAAACAACCCTTTAGAGTTTTGGAATAAATCCATGTGAAGATAGATATTTTTATTTATAGGGTTTTATATGCATTGAATACCCACCAAAAATTATAAAATGAATTCCATAAATTAAAAATAAAATAGATACCCAAATAAAAAAACTAATCATTTCTGTGACACCCAAAGACTAAACATTTTTAGATTTCTGAAAGTGGCATGGATCATGGTGTTTTGGAATCATCTATGAAACCACAGTGCAACCCAACCTAAATAGCCTTCCACGAGGAAGGCTATAACATAGACTCTAGAGGTTAGGATCACTATAAAACAATAATTTTCTTTACGGTGGGCCTCAACTACCGTAGTACTACTATGGTGCGGCCATTAACTCCATAGTGTAGTCCACTACTCTCAATTTTTTTCATTAGTGCTATAGCATTATGCCACCTATTTTGGAAAGACGTTTCCAAAAGAATTCATTTAGGCTTCCAAACATAATAGGGAGAATGATAAAAAAACATAAAGAACTAGAGAATGTACCAAAAATAAAATTTCAAGGTTTTATAGTAGGCTTGGTATAACTACTCATGTACCTTATTGGGCATGGTTTTACCACCCCCATGCCTTTATTTGGATTGGGTTTACCACCCACATACCCTTATTAATCTTGGGATTACCACTCATGTACCCTTGGTCTTGGGATAACCTCTCATGTTCTCATTAGATATCATGAGATATAAAGATTACCAAGTCATTCGAGGAAGATATAGGACCCCACCCATATTATCCATTAAAATGTATACCATATAAAACCAATCATATACCATATCATGAAAACTCGTGAAAAAATGGGTATCATACCATTTCTAAATGGTATTGTATAACATGAAATCAATAGTAGATCAGTTGATACCAGAATTAAACCACCCAAAGATAATAAAATCATTAAATAATTTAGAGGAGGAATCATAAAACATGCTTCCTTAGAAAATAAATATTTTTCATTTGAGGAAAATAGAAAAAAATAACAATGAGTCATTAGAAAGCATTTCTTAATAATGATTTGAAGAGAAGATGTTCTGAATTTATTTCAAAAATATAAATTTTTATTAAATAAAATAAATATTTTTAGGCCATTATTTTAAAAGAAATTATAATAATTGATATTTGGATATACATAATTTTTTTCCAAATTAAATGTTTAGTGGGAGATAAAATATATGATCAGGAAATCAAAATTATTTTTAACATTTTATTTTAAAAAATATACCTTTATTGAATCCTACTTTGTAAAAAAAAGTTAATAAAACATCATTTTTAAAAGGGTTAAAGGGAAATAATAAGATCAAACAAAACATAAAAAAATTATTTTTCAAAATAAGGAAGTAAAAAATTATCATGATGAATTAATATGGATATGGAGGGAAAATATTTATTAAAATATATAGGAATTGTTCTTAATAATGTTATACTATTATTATAATGAAATTTTAAAAGGAAGTGGCTAGGAATTAAAATTTACAATTTCCCTTGATAGAAATATAATTTATCCAATATTAAAATATTATAGTGTAAAATATAAAACATATAAAAAATAATTTTAAGAAAAAAAAAATAACTCAAAGAAATGAGGTTTGAGTGAACAAAATCCCATACAAAATTGTTATCTTATAAATCAAAATCCTATGATAGATATAACATGATAAGAATTTATAAATATCTTAAATTGAAATAAATTGTATAAAAACAACCATATGGAACTATATATTCTATATATTATAAAATAAGTGGTGGATATGGCATATATCTCAAAGAAAGAAAAGTGAGATGAGAAACCCATACCATAACTCTAAGTTTCCATGAAAGCACTTTAACCTACATTATAATAAACATAAAAATATAAATAATATATTTTATAAACTTATTCATATATATTACCTTCTCAAATATTTAATTGTGATTATTTTATATACATTCATTAGTTAGTTAATGTTTATTTTCATTCTCAGATGTGAATAATTTTGATTGTTTCATACATGTTTGTAATGGTGATTTTGAACACCATTCATTAGAACCAAGTTAATAATTAAAAAATTAATAAAGGTATTTAAACCATTTAGTTTCAATTATTTATTCACCTTTATGTTCATTTTATAGAAACTTTGGTCATTGTTCTACAGAATAGTATCCAGAAAAATCTTGTTTTGGGTAATTTACCAATACCAATGAATTAATTTATAATGATCGTCAATTTTTGTGTGATAATTTAAAAATAATATTCATGCTATATATTAAAAATTATTTTCATATAAATTTATCAAATATATTTTTATAATCATCCATGTAGGAAGGTGATGAAAAATAATACATGTCATTCATGAAGGCTGTAGTCTGCATATAACATGAATGATGTTTCTATTTTTATAAGGAAAAGGGGGAATTGAATTAATGGTTATTACATTAATATAAAAAAATAAGTATACTAATAAAATTTATTTCATTAAATTATAATGATAAAAATATATTTGTAAATATTTGTTAGAAGAGGAAATTGGAAAATTATTATACAGGAGAAAATAATTAGGAAGAAAATTTTGATTTCTTATTGAAACCTTCTTAATTTTAAAGGGATTCAGGAAATATCTTAGGGTTATAAGATTAAAAATGTGGGTGATGATTATTTTTGAAGTAAATTACACATAATATATGGTATAATTCTCATTTTTAGTGTGGATTTTAAGGGGTGGTGGGAGACTCCTTTTATAAGTGAAGGGAATAACATTCTTATAAATATACATAAATTTATATTAAAGGCATGTATTTTTTCAAAGATAGGTGGATAATAAATTATAAAATAAATTATAGGGGATTACTATTGGTAGAGTAAACTCTCATACACATATATAATGGATAAGGGTTTGAGATATTTAGGAATTTTTTTCTTCATTTAACTTTTTACTATAATTTAGTTTTACTAGGAACCAATTTTTGTAACCTCGGTAACAAAACTTAATAATCATAAAATTATAATAATTTCCTGATTTTAATGTTTTTATTCAAAATATTAATTCTATTTTATAATATTAAAATTTTAAAATTGACATAAATTAATTTTAAAATTATAAATTTATAACTCATAAAAATAGTTTTTGGAAAAGTATTTCATTGGTTCCAAAATGTCAACTGTAGTTTTATAAATTAAAATTAATATTTTAAATGTATAGTTTTCTTTAATAAATAAAAATTTTATTATCTAAAATGTTTCATATATTTTTAACTCATGTGTATATTCTAATGATGTGATAGAAGTCATAATATTTATAAAAATGATATGTTGTAATTTTCACCTAAAATCAATATTTTTAGATAAATCTCAAAAAGTCATCCTATGATAATATTTTTATATTGAATCCAAAATTTATGTTCATTTTTTCAATTTAATGTTCAAAAATTTTGTAATTTAACTTTTAAACAGAAACATAAAATACAATTAAAACTATTTTTATAGGAAAATGGATTTTTGAAATATTAACTATTCTTATTATTATTATTATTATTAAATTTATAATTTTTATTAACATGTTATTCATATAAAAAAAATATTTTATCATAATTCAATCAAATTATAATTAGTTCCATAAAAATCATAGCACATAAAAGCCCAAATTTATAAAAAAACGTATTTTAAGCATAAAGTGTTATTTTTAGTTGTTTAAAGGTACTAAATGAATTTAAATAGTGAATTTGTATTAAAAGTGAACTTTATTTTTATTTATAAATATATTTAATAATTCAGTTACCTCTATTTATACCCTCTAAATCAATTAATAATTTACATTGCTTATATTTATCATAATAAAATGTGTCACATTTCATTTTAGTTCATCTTTACTTGTGAAATAAGTTATTCTATGAAACATTTTTTTGATGAAAAAAATACATAGTAAACTAATAGCTTATTAAATTTATTTTATATAAAATAAATTATTTATTTTGTTTTAAATAATTTATTTACAATAAATATATATTTTTAACTAAATAAACTTTATCTAAATCAACTATATATTGATAGTTTAGAACTAGTAATATGTTTAATTTTATTTTAAAATTTTAATTTTGACACTTATATTATATGATTTACTTACTAAATAAGTTAAAGTATTTTAATATAATAGAAAAAAAATATTTTCCAATAATAGACATATGTTTTAAGGAAAAAAACATTTCCTAATATGTGAGGTGTTACAAACATGGTATGCGGTAATCGTACCACAAAAAGTTTTCATTGAGAATTAAATATCTAATCAACAGGGATATGAATAAATAGTCATATAGAATTTTTAATATTTGAGGGAACTAATGGAACTATGATGAAATATAATTTTTTAAAAATTCAGTATTCATACGACAACAAAAATTTTATGTCTTCAGTCCCTTACTAAAACCAAAATGGGTAGTGTGAGTATCAAGTAATAATAATCAGAGTAAGCAAATATATTTTAAATAAAATTAGTCCTAAATTTCCTCTATTATGACATTTTATGTCCTTCCTAATTATATTTTGGTTCAACATAGGTTTTTTTAGTTCTATCCACTTATTCATCATAACCTTATTAACAAAAATAACTAAACACCACTCAGATACAAAATGAAGAGACTTAGTCCCATTAACACAGATTCGGTGATAAAATAAAAAACATTTAACGTTAGCATTGATGACATAAGAGGTTACCCGAGCACAAAATACATACTTATTACATCATTTTATATGAATATTTATTTCATATAATAATAAATCACACCCCAAAATCTAAAATTTTTGTTTCTTTGGGAAGTAGATACATAAACAACTGATTTCACAACTTTTTCAACATATCCACAAATATTATTCTCACGTGAAAATATTTAAGACACTTATTACATAATTATCTCCCTTACAATCTACATAATGTAAACATAAGAAAGGGTGATCTCCGATGCTCAATAAGGGTAAATATAAGATATCCATCAAAGAACATGAGTGGGTATGAGATAAGCATGTGGGTAATAGAATATAATAAATTTGTATGAACATAACATAATATAGTCATACACAATAATAAATATATCATAAAATCATGTGTCATGGAACAAATATTTGGACATGACATAAGAAATTAGAAATACAAATGTTGAAACATGAGTATATAATCAAGATACATGGAACATAACAAGGTTATGAGTAATAACATAGAGATGTGGTATAAGAATAAGAATACGAAATCATAACATTGTAAGAAAATAAAATAATTAAAATAAATTTATTTGTGAGAAAACCTAATCACTCATAACCATTTATTTTTTAACAAACCTAATGATTTCGGCACATTATATTGTGAAAAAAAACCCAATGATTCCCACATATTATGTTGTGAAAAAAAAATATTTCACACACATTATGTTATATGGTATAACACATTATACAATTTAATATAGGGATATATAATTTTGGTCCCGCCTATAACATAATGATAAATCACACCAATGAATACCATGTGAACATGAAAGTATTCACAATTCAATTGTACCTTAATTAACCTATAGAAAGAAAAATGATTCATAACAATTACCACAAAACATGATCGTAATCCATTTGGAAAAAAATAGTTGGATAGTATCACAATATAATATCTCAATTAAATCATAGGAAACATTAAATGATGTTTACATAGATAAAAATCATTTTATAAAAGAATTATGAAATTAATTTGAAAATTGAGAAGAAATAATTGTTTATGTTTTTTATAACTTCTATTTAAAAGAGAAGATTTCACAAAATAATGAGAATAAATATTATTTTTGAATACCATAAAAACTTGGAATTGGATATTTATAAAAATATTGATGAATGAAATTGTAAAAGGAATTAATGTGGAAAAAAATTAGAAAAAATATTCTTATTACAATTTTGAAAATAAATTCGAGAAAATAGAAAATGACCGATAAGGATAAATTTTAAAAATATTCCTTTAATAATTCTATAAATAAATTCAATTTAAATTGAAAATATTAAAACTTGTGCCTTTACAACCCAATAATTTTTAGTCTAATATCTAGAATTGAATTTTTTTAATATTCCCATGATCTTTTATGTGTAGAATTTTAGATAATTAGAACAAACTCTTACATATAAAAACCATACATTACAAAGTGGACACTTCTACTCAATGTTAATTTTTTCCCAAACAAAATATTAAATTGAATCATTTATTTCATTAAAGTATCATTTTTTATTTAAAAATAGTCCACAAAAATAGGAATATGGACCCTCATATAGACTTTACGTAACTGTAGGCCCTATAGAAAGCATTTAAAAAATTGGTATGAGAAAAAAAGCTGAGTAAAAGATCAAAAAAGGTATTGAACATATCATTCCATTTTAGAAACTATGAAATTAATAAGAATATTTTCTTTTTTACATAATAAACATTAATCTCAAATAAATTTCTCATGAAATCATATTTACATCCCAATTATTTTTATAAAACTTTTTTTAATAAATATTAAATTAAAAATAATAATCATCAGGGTTTCTTAGAAAATATAAATACCAATTAATAAGTATTTCTTAAAAATCATACATTTTTCATTTAAATGGATAATAAACTTTCTTAAAACATAAACTTATTTTATTTCCTTAAAAGATCAAAAATATTTCCAATTAAAAAATTAAAAAATTCATATATGTGTTTAGAAAAATCATCTTTATAAAGCACATAAAAGAACCCTTACAAATGAAAAAACCCAATTTTTTTATTCAAATATAATTCTCTAAAGAACAAAACCATTACTCAAAGCAGAGGAGAGATATATCGGTCTCAAACATCAACATAAAAAATATCCATGGACCAAAAAATATATAAAAAACATTTAATCATTCATTTACATTATAAAATCTCACAACATATTTTATTTAACATATATATAGAATCACATCAAAATTCATGTAAGAGTAAGAAAAAATGATAATTTTTCCATTGAAAAATATTTAAACTTATAGAAGAACATGAAGAAGAATATTATTTAAAAATAAATTATAAATTGTAGAGTAATATTATTAAATAGTAATTTTCATGATAGGGGAAATTACCTTCAATCTATATATTTTAAAACATTTTTTCACTTTGGTAAGAGGATTCAAAAGTGGCCCATATAGAAAATTTCAAAATGATACCTTTTTAAAAAAATATAAAAAATGAAAAATATAGTTTAAAATTTATTTAAAAATTAATTTTAGTATATTAACAACATTTTAAAATATTTTAAGAAACAAGGATATGGAATAAAAAGTTTTTAAAAGAAAAAATTAAAACATTTCAAATAAGGTTTTAAAAACAAACTCTTACCCTGAGTATGTCACGCCATGTATGTTCTTTAACTATTATATAATAAAATTATATTAATTGTTTATTTGTTTAAGAACCTTTTTCAGGTTTATTAAATTATTTTAATACATTTTATTTTATTTATCACCATGTGTTATATAGTTATTCAGTATGTTAATTTCATGTCTAACATTTGGAGGACGACCAGTTCACAATATTAAAACAAATTTAGTAGGTTTATAGTAGTCAAAGGTGTGATTTTTCAATAATCAAAATAATATTAATAATGAAATATTTTTCATTTTTATACATTAAATAAAATTTTGAAACCAACCATAAAAGAAAAAAAATAAAAATGATTCAAATTACTTTGTAAAAGTGGTGGTAATCCACATGTATACACGATGGATGTTATCTTTTTCCAACGAAAGAAAGCTTATGAAGGTAACTAGTATATTATCCATAAAAATCATAATTATTTTATAAATTTCATTTATATTAATTAAATTTATCATATTAACCTTCCATGTGAGGCAGTTATGAAAACTAAAACACATCACTTTATTTAGGTGGTAATTCACACATACATACAAGTGATGTTTTAATTTACCTAAAGATGGAAAAGGAGATAAAAGTGGGTTATCAAATAAACATAATAAAATTTAATTATAATTTATATAATCATTTTATCAAGTTATAATTTTTATAGAATATTTAATGGAGTTGTAACAATAAATAAATATGAAAACACCTAATTAATAGTTGTACTACTTGTTTAGAAAAAATATTTTGCCTTACGCCTTAAGTCTTATAAAATTGGTTATTTTACGTTTCCATGACATATAATATATGGGGATGGATTTTTTAAAGTATTTTATATCTATATTTTTTAATTAATGTGAATAAGAGAGGTGAGGAGGTTCCCTTTTATAAGTGCTGGGAGTAGCACTTTTGTAATTTCTCAAAATTATAAAATAATGTTGTCTCTTATTCAGGGGAAAGTGAGAATAAATAAATACCATTTATAAAATAATAATATTATTATTATTAAACAAATAATCTCAACCCATAATATTTAATAGGAAAATTTTTTCTTTATCACTTATTTTTTACCTTATTTATTTAATTTTACCATTTACCAAGGTGACAGCTTTTTACAATTATTAGTAATAAAAATTATGTTATAGTTATTTCATTTCATTGAATATATTATCAATAAATTTCATAAAATTAATTCATAATCAGTGATTACTTTAATTTATAAACAAAAAAATTCATAGAAAACTTAAAAAAAACGTTTTTGAAAAATCTCTTTTTACCATGAAATGATTTTATCTTCATTTATAAAAAACTAAAAATCAATTTTTGAATTATTATTAAAAATTTTAAAATTAAAAATAAATTAATTTTCAATATATTAAATTCTATATAAATATAAATTTAACTTTTAAAAGAAAAAATTAAAATATAAAGAAAACCGTCTTTTATAGAAAATAACCCTCTAAACATTAATTATTCCTAAACTAATATGATTTAATTATATTAATTCAAAATTGAGTACTTATTTCCTATTAATTGATAAATTTATATAAGGAAAAATTTTATACATATATTTTATAATTTAGTTACTCTAAATCATACTCGTCAATCCAATTGCAAAATTATAATGGTCATATTTAAATAATAATTTTGTGATTTGTTTAAGACCAGTGTTACATGTGCTACATGATACCAAAAATAGTATATATTTAATGTAATATACATTCTAAAATATCAGGATGTTACATTATGTACCCTTAAATAAATTCCATCTTCCTAATTTTATATCATGTCCAATGAACAAAGGATTTAAAATATATTTTCTATCAATTCCAAGGAGTGGAAGATACATATACATAAGTAGTAATAAATATTGATTTTATTTCCCTTTTATAATATTTTTGATGAGTTGGTTTATAATATGAAACTTATTATTTTATAAATATTTTCAAAACCATGCATTTACCATAATGATATTTACCTTAGTGAAAGTGTTTTGAAAAGCAAACCATGACAGTTGGGTGATATTTTTTATATAAGAATATGTGCATTTATCTTTCTTTTCACTAATAAATTATTTTATCAGTAATATAGAGAAGATAATAAAATATACTTAGTCAATTTCATTCAACAATTTTATCCTTTGGTTGTATTTCAATTAATTTTCAACCTTTTTTTATCTCATACTCTAAACCATAAATAACTATGATGCATATTTCATGCTTGATGCACTAAAATAAATTTAAACTAATTACAAGATCCAGAAAAGTATGAAACATTATTTCCCCTATTTCTATCCCTTAACAAAAACAAAAAAAAAGGTTAGAACAAGTTATGATAATATCAAATTTTAATAAACCATCATATTAATAGACACTACATTACTCTCAAATTCCCAAAAAAATAATTCTCAAAGTTCAAATTACACATTTCTTAAATAACTAACCTTAAAACTTAGAAAAATATGCCATACTAAAATTGGAAACCCAATGATTAGAAATATTAAATCATATAATCTTCCAAAAATATTTAACTTTTTACAACATTAATTATTCATAAACTCACATTCTAAATTGTATATTTCTTGATCATATATTCTCAAAAATAAGCTAATCTTTTAAATAAATAACATGAATCGCCCTAAATCCTTAGTAAAATCATATCTGCTATAAAAATTTAACTCAAACATTATTCCTAAATTAATATTATCCACCTTTACATAAATTATAATACTATAAAAAATATATTTTTCATATAATTATATAATGTACCCAAAATATTTAACTTCTTTAAAAATAATGTTAATAACTTAGTCACCAAATCAGTTTTCAATACCATAAATACCTATATAATAAAACATATGTTCCAAAAATGTATTAACAATTTATATTAATTGGATATAATTACCTAAAAATAAAATATGATATTGATACAATATTTATTTATACTTTAATCATATATAAGACTTCAGACCTAGAAAAAAAATCATTAATCAACTTTGAAAACAATCTCATAAGGCCTCAAAAGGGTATCTCTACTTTTGAACTTACGATCACTCTTAAATCATTTCAATACTCAAATAAAATATCATTACATCAAAACTCTTAAAACCCTATAATTAAACACTTCAATTCTTTAACTTCATTCATAAAAATTTAACAAATATTTTTGATATTATTTGTTATTGTGCCCATTGTATAATCAGAAATAAGAATATAGTACTAAAATTTATCAAACTCAATCTAATTATGGTTCCTACATTGAATGTAAGAAAAAAATTAAAATAATTCAAACCATTAAAATATAGATCACCATTCATTATAATCCCAATTTCAAATACTAATGCCCCCTAATATGACAGGTTGAGTCCACACATGTTTAGAATACCTCAAAACGCTTCCAGATTTGACTACTTCCTATATCCAGGTGCAATTATTACATCTTAATTGAAATATATGTTGGTAGGAATTGAAATTTACAAATAATCCAATGTTTTTGAATTCATATTTTAGAGAAATCATCTCAAACTTATTAACTATAATACTTTAGGATATGGTTGGCTTGAGTTTCTCGAATAAGGTATAGTGTTTATAATAATTGAAAAATTAGATACTAAGAGAAAGATATAAGAAACTCGATTTTTACCCTCTTTTGTTTCTAAATAAATTCTTTTAAGTCCTTTAACTGAATCATATGTCATAAAAATCATTATATATTTCCTTTTAGTATTTTAAAATATGGGCATGATTATATAGTTTTTTTACCAAACAAATCATATATGTTTCAATATCCTCCATGATACCAATGTATAGAGAAGGATTGAGTTATGTTGTAAAGTGATATTCATGTAATTTGAATAGTAGAGAATGTTTCTATATCACATGAGATTGTATTTTTGATTATTCTTTCATGTGAATCATCTCAAAGAGAAATGAGTTTGGTATTTTTTTAACCAAACCATCTTAAAGAATAATTTATCCCCTGGAAGTAAATTTTTTATTCAAAAAATAGTTATTTATTATGTAAAAAATAATATTAAACAAGTAAAAAAAATAAATTTAGTCAATAAAATAAATTTATTACAATAAGATATCCTACCCTTATACTAGGATAATTTTAATTTAGAAAAGGTTTAACCTAGGTTACCTTAAGTTTGGTTCCCTTATACATATTAACCTAATCCTAAAAATAATCATAATTATTCCTCAAAATATTAAACCTTGATTTTATAAGATTATTTTAACTTATGATCCCAAACCAACATATTTAACTATCAATATTTCTAGAAATTGATTTCCTAACATCAAAAGTTATCTGAACCATTTCTCAGATACCAACTATAATGACCCATGCCATTAAAACCCCATAATTATGAGTTTAATATCAAGTATTGAATTTTCTTACATTCTCTTGGTCATTTTGGTTTAGAGTTCTTGATAATTAGGAAAAACACTAAAATATCAAAATCATACACTAAAAAGTATATAATTCCACATAGTGCTTATTTTTCCCCAAAAAATTAGGATTCTTAAATTTAAATGTTTGTTTCATTCAAGATGCGTGTGCTTTATTTGAAAATGAACCTCTATAGTATAAATATAGACATTATTATAGATCCTACACATACTTAGTCCCTATGAAAAAAAAATTAAAACCTATGATGAGCATAAACATCTCAGTAAAGGATATAAAAATAAAAGCCACATGTTTTTTCTTTTGAAACACAAGTAGAAAATTTCATTATATCTATGGTTAAAAAGTATGCCTATATAGGTCAAAAACATGGATATAAGCTATATCCATAGTTCTATCTGGTCTTGGATGGAATCTTCATGGATATAGAAAAAAGATAAATCCATGGTTCTAAAAGGATATTTCCATGGTTGTGATCATGAAAACAGGACCTATATCTATTGTTTTAGAAATTATGGCTATATCCCAAGTAAACTGTGGCTATAGGGTTAAAATAAATTACCACCATATAGATTTGATCTCTATACCTCTGATATAGGTAATCAGTGGCCTTACCACTGTGTTTCATACATTTTATGGTGTATAAAAATATATCTTGATGAACCATGGAAATTTGAAATAAATCGTAGAAATAGGTATTCCTACCACTTTCTCGTGTTAAAAAAATTTCCCGTGCTAACAAAGGAAATTTATAGCCATGTTTTACAAAAACCATGGCTATAGGTAGAGGATATAGCCACAGTTTTAAATAACTATGGTTATAGCCTTTGGAAAAATACCCAATATCCATGGTTTAGGCAAACCATGGCTATAGGGGTAGTTTATATCCATGATTTATACGAAACTGTGGATATATCCTTTTTGTAAATACCTATAGCCAAGATTTTGGTAAACTATGGATATAGTTCTATGGTTATAGCCTAATTTTCTAGTGTTGAAAAACTATAAAATCCATAATAAATTTTTCCTATTTAAATAATAAACAATGATCTCAAAAATTCATTCAATTTCTCATAAAATCTTTTTTATTTCCCAACGATTATCATAAAACATTTCTAAAACAATAGTAAGGAAAAAATCATAATCAATAGGATTTTTTATGAAATATGAGAACCCATGAAAATATTTTTCTTAAAAAGCAAACCTTTCACTATTAAAGGGGTAATAAACTTTCTTTAAATATACACTCATTTTCTTATCATGTGAAATCAAAATATTTTAAAAAAAATTAAATTACAGGTATAAAATATTTGTGTAGGTTACATGGGAAATCATATTTATAGAACCCTTACAAGAGCCCTTATAAATTTAATAAAATATTTTATTATTACAAACATAATTATTTAGAAAAATATCATTACCCAGTGAATTATAGAGATATATTAAGATCATTCATAATTTTAAACAACATCCAATGACTATAAAATCTATTAAATAAATACAAATCCTTGAATTTAAACCATAAAATTTCATAAAATATTCTATTTAACACATATGAAGCATCCATTCTAGCTTCACAAAAAAATAAAGATAAAAATTCTTTTTCCTTTGAACACTCTTGAAAAATCCTTAGAAGATGGGGAAATATAATATTCTTTGAAACCCCATGTAAACTTACATAGGTATATTTTTAATAAATAAAAAACATGAAAATAAGGAAATTAATTCAATCTGTATAAGTTAAAAAAAATATTCTATTTCACATTGGTAAAAAGAGTCAAAAGTGGACCATATAGAAAAAGTTAAAATATGCCTTTTAAACCACTATAAAGATGTAAAAGTTATTTTAAAATAAAATTAAACAATGATTTTAGTATAAAAACATTCTTGAAACACTTTAAGAATAATGTATATGGAATAAACAAAATTGAATAAAACCTTAAAATATTTTAAAAAAAAGGTTTTAAGGGAAATATATTACCTCATGTCCAATTGGCAACTTATGTTCTATAAATCCTACATAAAAAAATTATATTAATTATTTACATGTTTAAGAAAAGTTTTTTTAGTTTTAATTTTTTATAATACCTTTCATTTCATTGATTACCATGTCATATATAGTTACTAATTAAATTAAGTTCATGTTGGTTTTTTTGAGGATGTTCAATTCATAATCCAAATATCTTCATCATTTTATTAATACGAGAGAAAACATTCCAAGAGGATAAATTAAATTTATAAAGAAAAATATTGTAGGGGACTAATGTAATAAAGTCTAAGAGAATCACTAATGACTAAACTAAGACCTTCTAGAAGAAATGATCCCATGCTTGAGAAATGAGTAACAGAGTGACCATGAGTGACATTGGTAGGAAAATAATTAACTACATTATTACCCATGCACTATTTAGAATTAATTTCATTTAATTAATAATGAGGCTTCTAAAATTATGAATATAATATGAGACCATCCATGGGGTACCACATTAGACAAGAAGGGAGTTGTATATTCTTTTGGATTTTGTTTCAACCACTGCCAAGATGATATCATACTGGATATAGATATACAGTCCTCTAAGTAGTGCCTTGGTATCCACCAGAATAGATTATATAGAACCAATGTAATAATTGAACTTGATTACAATATATCCCATGGTATCCTGAACAATACCACCACTACGCATTGTTCCCAAGCTACAAGATTCATCCGTATTTAGTTTTGTCTTGCTTCTATGTGTATGCTAATAAACCAAATATCTCTAAAGACCATATGGAAAGGGTAGGATAGGGGTTATAGTGATTTAAAAGAACATGAGGTTTGGGTCATCTCTCCATATTTTAAAAATTTGAGACATATCGATCAACAAGACCCTGATCCTAACGCTGTGAGAGAGCCATGATCATGATAGACCCACAAATCTGGCTTTATTCTTGGCCTTTCATATACACCAGTATCTGGGAGAAAATATGATTGATCTTAACATGCACTTCTAACTACTTATATATTCACCTTGAAACCAAAGTTCAAAGTATGGAGCACCCATGAAGGCCTATTTAGACAAACTAGTAAACTAATCGAACATCTTCCAGATCATGTGTGCCCCGTCACATTTACAGAAAAAGTAGAGTGAGAAATCCTCTTGGGGAATACTGTAGAAAAATATTCTTGACACCATATTAATTCCATTTCATTTTATGTGTTAATTAGTGGATAATTATTTGTTAAGGATACTCAAAAATAATAATTTGATTTCAACATAGATTTCCTTCCACAAAAGTGCATCACCCGATCTATCTAATACCTAAAGACATATGAGCAGCCGATGATAATCATTTTCACAGAAAACAGCTGATGAAGAACTAGTGAAAATTTATTTATATGGGTCTCAGGTAAGCTAAATCAAACTGAAGACCTTAAGGTATACCTCATCCAAAACTGCATCAGTGAAACCAGGAAAGATTTTTCTATAACATAAAAGTAGGTTTGACATGGGGAAACCTAGAAAAACCTAAGTGGAACCATCCTAATTATTCTTATATAAATTAATCATACCCTTGGTGATGATCCATCATGAGTGAAGATGGATAACATATATATTTTGATGCATCGATTTGCAAAGGGGGGAAGAGTTTATATGTGGTTTCTCCATAATAGGCTCATATTTATGCATCATGATCTTTTTGAAAAAGCAAACCTATTTTGATCACCTACCAAACTAGATTTTCATGAAAGGTATGAATATTTTCTAATACACTCCTAACTTTAATATCTACCTCTTGTATTATCTTCTCTATTATCAACCATGATTCCAAGTGATTCTTGTTATAAAAATTCACATCCCAGAAGAAGCTGGTAATAATATTTTCAAAAATACTAATGAATTTCCTAGACCCCTTAATAACTGAAAATATATGCATGGGTATCACAGTAATTACACTATTTACCAGTGTTATATATCCACTAATTGATAAAAACTAATTATTCTAATTTCATATATGAATTGTTATATTGTCGACCAACTTTTGGATGTGTTGAAATTGAATACTTATAAGAGATATTGGTACACTGAGTCAATCTATTAGGAAAATATGCCTTCCAATTCCTAGATGATTTTTCTTGGAGCTTACCATCCATTTAAAGCACTACAAATAAATGTAGATACTAATTCTCTAATGATTAACCAATTGGACACTCTAGTGACAGTATTTCTCAAGAAAAAAGTTCATTCCATGAATTGATCTTATACTTCAATTAAGAAAAATAAATGTATCATCGACATACCTGATATTGGACACACCACTAAAAAATTGTGTGCACCGTTATAGTAGAATACTACCATAATGGAGGTTTTTTAATGAGATGGATTTAATATTATTTCATGATAATGAATAATCTTGGGGATGTGGATCACCTTGCCTTAGACCCTGCACTAATTTAACGAACATATAATCATTCCCCTTGAAGGAGGTAGAAATCCATGTTAAACTAAAACACATGTAAATTAGGTTAGAGGAATATAGAGAGAATCCCATGAAATATAAGACCTATAAAAAAACATCACTTTATTCTATCATATGCTTTATCCATGTCTACAATATAAACTACATTCAGACATACTAACTTTATGTTGATATCTCTTATCATTTCCTGTGATAAGATGATTTCACCCAGGATAGATCTTCCTATTAGGAATCTGTGTTATTCATCTAAGACCAAGCTTGGTATGAGCCTAAAAATTCTTCTACTAAAAACTTTAGAGAAGGCCTTCTAAGAAAAGTTTCACATACATATAGGGCAGAACCGATAAAGCAAATATGGATCCTTAACATAAGGAATTAACAAAAGATTAGTAGCATTGGATATGATGGGAAGATATACTACCCAAAAAAATCTTGCACCATATCAACTAGGTAACTCCTAACTAGGTTCCCTGAATCTAGATAGAACATTCATGGTAAATTGTCTAGCCCAGCCGAGTTATCCGGGTTGAGGTTGATCATCACCTTAAAGATCTTTTATTCCTCTAGCATGGACTCCAATGAAATATTCTTGCTATATGAAACCATCCATTTAATTTCATAAAATATATTATTATTCCCCCTATATATCCCTTAGGCATGAGATATTTAGGACCTGTATGTATAGATTCAAAGTGAATTTTATCCATGCCTCCAACTGTGTCACAGTCATCCATGTGTTTGTCATTATCTAATCTAAAATATGTCATCTTGAACCATTTCCTTTCTTTCACATAAGCATGAAAAAATGTTGTATAATTATATCTTTCTTTAAACCATTTAATCCTTTATTTCTCATGATATTATCTCTCTTACTCCAAAATACAGTCCGCACTAGATTTCTTCTTACATGAGAGATCATTGAAATTATCTTCATTCCATTCTCTCAAGAACATTGTCAAACAGTTCCTTGTTACATCATTTTCACAGTATTAATAATAATAAAATTTTAATTTTTATAGATTAAATTAAATTTTAAAACCAACCATGAATGGTAAAAATTAAAAACTAAGCACATCACTTTCTAGAGGTGGTAATCCACAAGTATACATCAATGATGGTTTAATTTTTCAATATATGGAAGGGTAGGAAGGTATGTAAAATATTATCTTTAATTATTGTAATTATTCCATAAATAACATATATATTCAATAAATATATCATAAAAACCATTCATGTGAGTTAGTTATGAAAATAAACATATCTCTTTGTGGAAGTGATGGTCCACCCAAAAACGCAAGCGATATTTTCATTTTTGATAGGATGAAAAAGGAATTAAAAGATGGATGTATCATAAGAATAAAAATTTTAAGTATATTTAATATAATTATAATGTTGTGTCATTTTTTAGATAATATATGAAGTATTTGGAAAAATAAATATATATGAAAACATTTTTTTAGAGTTACACCTCTTCTTTGGAAAACCTCCTCTGGCTGACACCTTAAGCCTTATTGGGTTAAAAATTTGGTGAGATCAAAACCTCAAGGGAATGGGGATGAATTTTGGGAAGGTATTTGGGTAGTTTATGGTTGAGATAAATGGTTTAATGTGTGTGGATAATATAGGATATGAGGTGTTCTTTTTTAAGTTAGGGGAGTGACACTTCATTATTTTTTCAATGTTTTAAAATATTGTAAAATTTATTCATAAACAATTAGCACTAAATTTATAAAATTTATAATATAGGGTGATAATGGTAAAAATAATACCATCAAATAATTTTTAATATGATATTTTTTTGACATTATCAATTAGATTTAACCTTAATTGACTTATTTAACATTTTACTGTGGTGATAACTTTTGCCATGGTCACTATTGATTGTGAATAAAAATGAAATTAAACTCATTAATAAATATGAAAATAATAATTACAAATGTTTAATTAATTTTTAAATATTTCATTTCTATAATTTTAAGAAATTATTTTTAATATAATTTTACAAAATTCTTGGAAAACTTTTTTTTTTGAAAAATGAATTTTTACACCTAAAAATGAATTTATAAAAAGGCAAAGAATAATGTTGATTAATATGAAATTTATTTTATTATTTTTATTAAATTGGGAAGATTTTTAAATTAAAAAAAATACATAAAATTATGTAACTCTGTAAATAACTGAAAAGAAATGACATATTTAATAAAAATTGGTATTTTTCACTATTCATCCCAAAATAAGTCTCTTCAGAAAAATATCAAAAATTAACACTAAGAGAAATTTGGTATGATTTAATCAAAAATTAAGTTTATTAAAGCAAATAAAATTTAAAAATTTGGTAGAAAATAATTCTAATACTCATTCATAAAATGAGTAAAACCATTTTACGAAAAACTCTATTTTTAAGCATAAAAAGATTTTATTCTCATTTTTTTCTTAGTAAAAAAAATTATATGATTGTTAGTTTATTTGATTGAATATATTATAAATAAATTACATAAAAATAATTTATCATTAGTGATTAATATAAGTTATTTAGATAAAATTGCATTGTGTATTTAAAAGTTATTATTTGAAAAATATCTCCTTTTTCTATCGAACAATATTATCTTCATTTATAACAAATTGATAATCCATGTATGAATGATTATTAATTAGTTTAGATTTATAAATAATTCAATTTAAATAAATTTAATACTTTAAAAATATGAATTTATCTCTTAAATGAAACATATAAAATATAATTAAAACCCACTTTTATAAAAAAAATAACCTGTTTGATATTAATTTTTTTACCTTACATGATTCAATTATTATCATTCAAAATTGATTAATTGCTGCCTATTAATCAATAAATTTCTATTATGAAAAATTTTCTACGTATATTTCAAAACAATATTATTATTATTCATACCTATCAATCCAAAGGTTTGGATTTCACGATGATATATAAATAATAATGTTATAGTTTATTTAATCTTGGAGTTTTAGGTGGTACACACTATCAAACATAGTACTCATTTAAGGGAATATACATTCTAAAATATTAGTTTTATATGTAATAATATATTATTAAATTATATAACTATAAATAAGGATGTATATAAAACAATATAAAGAATATAGACATGAATAAGAAAGATTCATAACCATAAAATAAGAGATAATGCCAAATTTACTTATAAACATTATTTTGGTTTAATTATGAACCAAATATATAATAAATGGAAATAAAACATTTTAACACCATTAAGATCCTAAGGAAAATAAAATATATGGGTTTTATAGATAATCACATATAATTTCCTCATATGGAAGTTCAAAAATACACAATCTCAATTTCAAATTGAGATTGGTAAAAAACCCCTTACTACTTTGGTAAATTTTGAAGAAAAATTATTGGAAGAAATAAAATCATATATATTTAAAAGTAACATGGATAAAATGATAACTATGGTAAAATATTTTCATGGTTTAGTATATACACCACATAAAAATAAATGTGTTAAGATAGAACATATCTCAATGAATTAAAATTTGGATGATAAACCCATACATCATTGGTTGTATTTGAATTAAAAGAAAATGAAAGAGAGATTGTGAAATAGAGAAATAAATAAAATTCATAAAAAATAATTTTTGGTAAAATAATTTAATGGGATGGTATATACACCTTGGAAAAGAATAATAGTTGCATAGCATGAAAACATGATTCAATGAAGGGAAAATGAAATAATAACTCTTAGTTATACTCTTGATTTACATGAAAGCATATTAAACTTTGGTATAATAAACATAACCATAATAATCAATTACTTTATATCCTTATTCATATATATTAACTTCTATACACTTTTATTATTATCATTAAATATAAATATTTTAGTTATTTATATTTTATTTTCATCATCATATGTTTATAATAATGATTATTTTGAAAAAAAATTAAAATAGAGATGTTCTTCCACATTATTTGATACCAATTTCATCATTACAATATTATTAAAGGTTATGGAATCATTTTTTTCAAGTTATTATATAGTAGTATATTAATTTTGTGGAATGTATGGTTATGGTTTCAAATAATTTAATCTATGAAGAACACATTTTGTATAATTTACCTAAAACAATAGGTTATTTTATAACGATATTTAATTTTCATTTCATCCATAAAGAAAAAAATTCATGACATATATTACTCCTAAATATAATATATTATCATTACTAATGTATTGATACTTATTCATGCAGTAAATCATGATGTTTTTGTAGAATCATTCATGAAAGCGGCTGAACCAACCTAAACAAGAACATATTATAGTAATAAATGATTAGATTCTTAGATTTATATGATAGTATTATAATTTTCATAGAATAATGATGATTTTAATATAACATCATTATCATGTATAATTATATTTTTTAAAAAATATATATATATTATAAGGAAATTTAAATTGTTAGAGAATAAATTTGATACTAAATTTGATGAATTCTCTCCTTCTCGACCCTGGTTACTTCATAATAAAGGATTTAGGCTCCCTTCATAAAACAAAGATAAATCAAACAACTAAAAAATATTTCATAGAGGGTGAATGTGAATGTATTAAATAGATAACCAAATAGTTTTATGTGTTTGTGAGGGGTATCAGAGAGGTCCTTCTATGGGTGAATTTTGAGTGGAATTTTTGTAAATATCCACTCATTAATGTATACGGTTTTCTTTTTAAAAGTGGGTAAAAGTTGTAAAAATAATGAAGGTAAGATAATTTTTTATTGATAAATCTTTCATGCACACATTTAGATATAGGTGTTTATGATATTTTATGTTTTCACCACTTATTTTGACCCCTTTAAACTTAATTTTCCTTAATTTTGGTAACTCAATTTTTACCTTGGGAACTTCATTTTTTTATCAAAAATGAAATTTACCTCCTTAACTAATTTTTATTTTAGGATAAATAATTTGGACTCCATTTAATTTAATTAAATTTATAAGTATGAAAAAATATATTTTTTAAAACAAAAACATAAAATATACAAATAAAAATTATTTTTATTGAAAAACAACTTTTAATAAAATATGTGTTCTTAATCCAATTTCATATAAATTAAAAATTTAATGATTATTAACCTAGTCTTTATACATTCAAAATTTAAATTAAATTTTTCATTTAAAATTGATAAATTTAATTTATTTAGATAAGAACACACGACACATTAAAAATAGTTCTTTGTGTAATATCATTTTTTAACTTTAAATAATTTTAACAACACCTAATTAAAAATAATTATTCAACTTCTAAAAATTTAATTTTATCAACACATTGGTATTAAAATAATTCTTTTAATATTATAAATACATCAAATAATTATTTGATAATAATAATAATATACAAGACATACAAGAAATGATTGTGAGGGGTGGGCCTGATATCTTATATCCCTTCAATGCATTGGGTAATATTTTAGTCTCATGAGAATTTATGTATAGTATTAGGGGGTGAACCTAATCCATTATGTTACTCTCTGTACCATTTGATGTCATCTTGGAATTTATCCTTAACTTATTTTTATGTCATGTTTTATATTGTTTCCACTTTCCCATGTTTCTATGATATTATGATACCATGAACTTTATGTTATGTTTCTACTTGATTACTCATATACATTATCATTTATGATATCATGTTATAAATTTTACTCACATTTTATTATTTGTTATCATGTTTATTCCCTTAATGAGATTTTTATATTACACTTTTCTTTAATATATTCCCCTACGTTATCCTATTGAGATTTAGGATCTTGAATGAATTTTAGGGGATCACTATGGAGAATAAAATTAGGATTCCATGGTTTAGTTTCCTTATATTAATTAGGAACCTATTCATACAAACCCATTAGTCCTTTTCAATCCTTGTGATATAGTAATGAATATATATGTTTAATAATTATGTAATAATATGTGTAAAAAGGTTTGGGTCACCATAGATAGTATTATAGAAAAGGTTTATTTAACCTTTTGAACTATGATGATAAAACTATAGAGAAATCCTGATGGGTAAGTATAAGGATAATTATAAGTATAGAAAAATATATCGAAATCTTATTGAATTATAGAGCGAGTGGTTTTTATGAAATTACATCCCTATCTAGATGCTACATGTGGATTTTGTTCTAAAAAAGATGTACCTAGTGTAATAACTATGAAAAAGGTGCATAGGTCTTGAAACAAGTATTACCTAGTATAAAATAATAAACCTTAATAAAAACCTATTTTGAAACTCCTATGGGATATTCATTGAAAATTTACAAACTATTTATGAACCATTACGAAGAACTTGAACGAAATGTTAAGTTAGAAAACCTAATAGGGATCACCACCATTGATAATGTAGAGTGAAACCTAGAGACCCATAATTCATGACATACTTATCATTTCTAAGTTATTCCATTTAGGTTTGTAATTTTCCCTTTGGAATTAAATGTGTTCTAATATTTTTTTTATTATATTTTTTATTAACAGTGGAAAATAAGAGAAATAATACCAACAACCAATGTGATGAGAAATGTAATAATTTCCCTAATGATATGCCTAACCCAATGGGAATGATAGTTAGACATATAATGATCATTCCAAATGAGATATCTATAATTTTAATAAAAAAACTAGACCATGTTTTAATTTTCAAACACATTGAATAAGAGAATGATGATGCCCAATAGAAGTTAAAGTATTAGAGATGGAAAATAAAAAAATGATTATATTACACTTCACAAAAATGTGGGAAGTGTAACCTTGTAAAATGAGTTAAAGGATCTATAATATGATTTATGTGTGGAATATGAGGTCACAAATAATCTAATTTATGAATAAAAATAAATGGTTTGATTAAAAAAATGGAAGATAATAAAGTTCAAACTAAGGCACCACTAACAATTCAATGTCATAAATGTGAGTAATGTGGTCATTATCTGATTCAATTATATAATAGAGATATTAATTACTAAGGTACTATTTTATGAAAATAATTTAAGTATAATGATTAAATTTTTTTAGTTATTGGAACACTAGAATCATGTTGCTTAAGTTATTTTATTAATTATATTATGAAACTTCTGAGGATAGATCAGTAGTAATTTTTCTTTGAGGAATTGTACGAATATATTTAATGGTACTGGTAAACTAGAAAGGTGATTTAATATTAAATTGGTATTCTATGAAAAATAACATGATTGATGAAAATATATTTCTAATATATATTCTATATATTGAAGTAATTATAGTAAAATAAGATTATCTGATCTTGTGGGAGGAAATAAGATATATCAAAGACTTTAGTGGTCAAAAACTGATTTTAGGATTAATATTATTTTGAGGTTGTTTATAATATTCTTTAGAGATTTATTGGAATTATATTCAATCATTTTTAGAATAAAAAATACAACTTTTATATTGGATGATAACTCATCATATCTGGAAAGGCGGTGGGGCTTGAACCCATAACCAAAGGGTGACAAGGGTATAACACCTACCATTATCCTATGTGATGTCCTAGTTCATATGAAATTTTTATTACTTATATGGTTTGAAGTATAAATATTAAGTTTATTTTTGGAAACATATTATAGGATCAATTCCTTTGATTTTGAGGTGATTAATAATGTTTCAAACTTTTTTTCGATTGAGGTATATATATATAACCTCTAGGTTTAATGTAAAGGATTATTTGTGAAAAATTAAGTTATGTATTTGGAGATGTAAGTTGAAGGGTATGAGATAACATTTTAGGTTAAAACCTTCTTTAATATTGGGGTCATCGAGGTTCTTTGGGATATTGGGTTATTTATTTAATAAATGATCTATGTTAAACCTTTGGTGTTAATGTTGAATTTTAAAATTTAATAAATACATATTGAGAATTATATTACAATGTACTAACCATTTTTTAGTTTTAATAAATGTAAAATGAATTTATTTTTACAATTTTTTGGATCTTATGATCTATTAAAATTTTATTTTATTTCTTTAGGAATAAAAAAATCATATTGGATATTCATTCCTTAGAGTAATAGGTGAAGTGGAAATAGATCAAACCACAACCAAAGTATGAAATTGTGTTTATGAAATAAAAACATATAAGGTGAGTATATTTCTTATTAATTTATATATTAATAAGTAAAATAATCCCTTAAATCTAGGGAAAATATCTTGAAATAAAAAAAATTATCGTATTATCTTCATTCCCAGGGAATCAACGGTCTTTATTTCATTAAAAATTTAGTTTTTCGTGTTTTTTGACTTTTTTATGATCATTTAATTTCTGGGGATCAATGATATCTATCACTCACCTATTTATTTATACTTTTATTACATTTATAAATATTTACTTTCAAAAAAATTTCTTCTATGTGTAATCCTACTTATGTGAATACCTTCATATTTCCATTCCCCTCCTTTTAAAATAATGTTTTATTAAGACATTTTATGATATGTGTTTTTCCAAAAATAAATTTTCAAATTTAAAACCCTTAATTACCTAGAACAAGCTCAAATTTTGAGGTCAAAATTATTTAAATGGGATATAAATTAACACCCTTACATTTAAGAGAACACACTACTCCATAACGTATTTAACTCACAAACCTGAGTTTAAACGAACCACAACATGTTCTTAAAATATTATTATTTAAATATTATAGTTTTAACATATCCATTAAATTGGAGGTTAGGAATCTTATTAACTAATTTGTGGAATATATATAAAGGCTACACTCACTATTAATTTATTTATAAATTCTTAATAAATAAGAACTCAACTTTAAAAAATATATTTTAGTCTAGAAACAAAAGTAAGTTTCCTCCAATAATAGTTTTTAGAAGAAAATATTATAATTAGTTTTTTCAAATTTTATAAATGTTATTTTAAAAATTAGAAATCATTTTTTAAAACATCATTTTGATATTATCTTAGGGTTAAATTTTAATCTTTTTGAAAAATATTTATTTTTTTAGAGATTAGTGAAAAATATGATTTCTTTTAAAAAAATCATTTATTATGAATATGTTAAGTCCCATTTTTTTTAAAATTTATTTTGAAAATAATATAAATATTATTTAATAATATTAAATCCAATTAATTAAATTAAAATCATCTTTATACTGTATTTGAGTTGAAGTTTATTCTTTATCTTAAAAACACTTTTTCCTGAAAACTATTTTAGAGTGCATAATGATTCTCCATTTTTGTTAATTAAAATAACCTCTAATGAGGAAGGATTTAAATTAAATGTATATATTATATTTCTATAAATATTTATTTAAATTCATTAAATTATTATTAGTTTTCATATAATTATTATAACATCATCGAATGCTTAAAAAATACATTCCATGAAAAGTTATTTTTTCAAAACGTCTGTGAGTTTAATTTTAAATTTAATTCTTCAAATTATGTGATTTTAATTTTGAGAAATGGATTAAATATTTTGAATAATAATAATTTTTATTATCTAAAAACTTGAATTTAATTTTTGGCTAAAATGAATAGATAAAATAGTGAAAATTATTTACCATGTTTAATGTAAAAATGACTTTACTAGGGATTAAACTAAAAACATAAGGGTTAAAAATAACCCAAACTTGTATAATTCCTATTTTCAGGTCATACATACACCTTATCTCTTATAATGTCTAAAAAAGGGCTATTTTTTGTCTGTGTGTCATCAGAAAAATGTGGTTGTACTTTTTCTTTTCAAAAATTCCAAGTGTGTCCTCTCCCCAACTTATAAAAGGTAACCCCCTATTATCTCCTATTTAAACCTCCAAACCAAATTTTTTTGGAAAATGCCTACCCAAATAAATTACTTAATTCCCTCTCATCATCCTAGAATCCTTTTTTTGATCATAAATTCAACCTAGAAAGGATTTGGGTGAAAACTGAAAAAACAAATTCTGAAGAAGTGGTGACGTCCTTAACAAAGCATATTATATTATTTATTATTCAAAATCATTAAAATTTTATTAAAAAATTATGACATAATAACATTAGTATCTTAAATATACTGGTATTTTTTATGCTCATAAAATTAATTTAAACAATCTCCTCCTCCCTCAAATGGAAAATAAAACTGTTTATTGTGTGTTCGGTGGACTAACTCCCCATGAAACCATGTAATTAATTTTCTATCATCACATCTCAAAATAAGATATATGATAAGATGAATTTATATATACAAATTGGTTACATTTTTCTAAGTTTTATTATTTTTTATTAGATAATGCACTTAGTTTTTATTTGTTTTTGTAGTAATTAGGAATTTTGGACGTAAAAGAAGAAATGTTGAAAGTCACAAAAATAGGCTTTTCATGTCGTGTACATCATACATGGTGTGTATTACTCATTCAAAACAATCATACAGATCCAAATACCAACCCATGAATATTTTACATGAAATGATTCTCAAAAACAATGTATTCATATATTACACATCAAGCCGATGTCCAAATCAGAATCCCACTGAAAGTGAATCAAATACACATCATGGAGAGTTCACAAAACATGAAAAGTTAAAGAGTCAACTCAATCAATGATATGGGCCAATTTTATGAAGGAAATTTGGTGTATAAAATACACTACATGAAACATACTTACATGACATGCAAATATTGTGAAAATATCACTTAAATCAAATACATGATGTGAATTCTTTACACATCATGTATCTTTCAGCCTATTTATATTTTTATAGTGCCACTACACATCAGGGAGGAAATACCTTTGATGCATCTCATTTTTATTTCACTGTTTTTATATGTTTTTCCTTCCAACTCATTTTTAATTCATTCCTTTCTCTTTTTTTGAATCCTTTTTATTTTTTAATCATTCTTCATCCATTCTGCATTTTTTATTTATCTTTCATGCTTTGTCTTTCATTTCAAAAATCATTTACGATATCATACACCATTCTTTATCAACACATGTTGTTTCTTCATTACATATTCATTGAGAGTAAGTAAATGATTGGATTTTCTTGGTTTCAGTTTTTTAAACATATTCTATTAATTGGTTTCATCCTATATTTCCTATTTCTCATTTGTTTCATGATTTGGTGTAGCGTGTTTTATATTCCTTTTCATTTGATCATTATAAGCATGTGCGGTTAATCTACTTAGGGTTAGAGGATGAGAGTAAGGGTGTTTCTGAACCTAATGAATCTATTATTTAAACCTCAAAACCCTTATGGCTAGTAATTAGGTTAAAACTAATCATTCATTATATTATTGTACATATCCTTAACCATGGAAGGTACAATTGAATGAACCAGACTTAGTTGGAGTTGATAAGGCTATAACCATAAGCATTTTATTCTTTCTTCATATAATCTAAGCATAACTCACCTATTTTTTTAGCTATATATTGACAAAGGGATAGTTTTGGAATAAGAAGATCCAATTGGTTTAACCAAAACATATTGGTGACCCTTTCATCACTTCAAATCCTTAGTAATAAGACTGTTCCAAGCTAGATTTGGGATTATCTTCTTCCAAGATCCCTGAAAATGACCCTGAACCCTTTTTAGTTTTCTGAATTAAATCCAAACTACCAATTTTTTGAAAACCCAAATATTAAAGATTGAACGTGAGGAATCTTTTTAAAGTGTTTTGTTTGAATGGTTACTTTCATACCAGTGATCCTTATGGGTTTAACCTCACACTTTCGCTTCACTATTCCCTAGTAGTAAGCATAGTTTGGGACTATAAATATAAAATCTGATAAACTCATATGTGAATTCAATGATGTATGTGGGTGCATAAAATTTTTCTTCTGTTCTCGACTATTTTAGTTTCCTAAGCACATTATCTTTTAGATCGAACCCAAGACTACCTCTCCCTATCCCCCTTTATTAATTTTTCTTCCCACTTTTCCTTTTACATTTTTATTCTTTGAGTGCACCCATGTCCTCTCTCTCTCTATTTATCCCTTTCTTGGCTAGTCCATGCATTTTGGGCCTCTAACTCATTCCAAGATCCTTGATAGTCAAGAACTACTTCTTTTTCATCCTGAGATCAATCACTCCTCAACTTCATGTTGCCACGCTTCAATGGTCGATCATAACAATCCTTCATATCATAACTATAAAAATATGAAATATGTGCCACATGAAAATATAGGGGAGAAACCCTTGATGTAGAAGAACACCATTATGAATTATGACATATCGTCTAAAAGTAGTGTTGTTCCCAATATTGTGCACCCTCCCATTAAAGTTCAAACCTTTGAAATCAATACTATAATCATTCATATTATCCAAAACATCATTCAATTAAATGGGATACAATGTAAGGATACCCATGAACATATCTCTAACTTCTTGTAGGTTTATGATACATTTCAAAACTAAGGAGTGTCACTAGATGCAATTCAACTCATTGTCTTCTCATTCTTCTTACGTAACCAAGCTAAGGATTAGCCCAATATAGAAACTTCTAATTCAATCACAACTTGGGAATAATTATCCAATAAATTCCTAGATAAATTTTTTCCACCCATTAGGATGTGTAATTTAGGAAATGAAATTCAAAACTCCATCCAAGAAGATTGAGAATCAGCCTGGGAGGCATGGGATAGATTTGAGGAGCTAAGAAGAATGTTCCCACATCGTGGACTCGATGTGTGGGTACTATTGAAAACATTCTACTAGGTACTCCATCCTATCGCCCATACTATAATAAATGCCACTACTAATGTTGCACTCATGCTTAAGATTCTCAAAGCCTATCAAGTGATTCATGAAAAAATTTGATCAACTCATGGGTGAATTCAACAATGCATACAGGTGCATAAAATTTTTCTTCTATTATCGGGTACTTTTGTTTCCTAAACACATTATCTTTTAGATCAAACAGAAGACTACCTCTCCCCATCCCCATTTCTTTATTTTTCTTCCCACTTTCCTTTTTACAATTTTATTCTTCAAGCGCACCCACGTCCTCTCTCTCTCTCTCTATCTATCTATATCTTTCTCACTTAGTGCATGCATTTTGGGCCTCTGACTCATTCAAGCATCCTTGATAGTCATGAACTACTTATTTTTTATCCTGATATCATTCATTCCCCAAATGAATGTTTACACATTTCAATGGTTGATCACAACAATCCTTGATAGACTAACTAGAAAAATATGAAATATTTGCTACATTAAAATATAGGGGAGAAACCCTTGCTGTAGAAGAACATCATTATTTATTATGACCTATCGTCCAAAAGTAGTGTTGTGCCTAGAATTATGCACCATCCCATTCAGTTTTATATCTTTGAAACCAATCCTATACTCATTCACATGATCCAAAACAATAGTAAATTTAGCAGGATACAAAGTAAGGATCACTATGAACATATATTTAACTTCTTAGAGGTTTAAGATACATTTCAAAACTAGGGAGTGTCACTAGATGCAATTCAACTCCTTATCTCCACATTCTCTTTACGTGACCAAGATAAGGATTGAATTCATAAAAAAACTCCTAAGTCAATCAAAACTTGGGAAGATTTATCCAATAAATTACAAGACAAATGTTTTCCACCCATTAGGACGTGGAAGTTAGGAAATGAAATTCAAAAATCCATCCAGGAAGATATATAATCATCCTGGGAGGCATGGGATGGATTTGAGGAGCTAAAAATAATGTTCCCACATCATGGACTTGATGTGTGTCTATAATTGAAAAAATTCTACTAGGTACTCCATCCTACCACCCATACTATAATAAATGCCACTACTGATGTTGTACTCATGCTTAAGATGCTCAAAGTGGGTCGAGCGATTCATGGTAAAGTTTACCAAAATGATAGTTTGTATAAAATTGATAGAGGGCCACCTCAGTACAGAATCCATCAGGCATAGGAAAGTACCTTCCTTGAAAAAAAAATTGGAATCCCTAACCAAGAAGCTCAATTCATTCCAAATACCTGATGCACTAGCACCTCCTCCTGCTTTACAAATGGAAATACAATATTTTTGAGATGTGTGAAGGCTCATACCCATACCAAGACTACATGGTAAGTATAGAGTATTCTCAATTAAAATATTGTAATTATTTTAATTGTAATCATCAAAATTAGCAGTACCAGTATCCCTGGTAATATTAATATAAAAACTATTAGTAGAGGTGTATTTAGAATCCAAAACATCAAAACCAATGATATTTTCATCAGAGGAGTGTACTAGTGTCACCAGGAAATCTGGGACCACATATGTACCCAACATAAGGTCAATCTCCTCCACCATAATAAAAAGTTTAACAAACATTTCCTAGACATCATAAATTTCAACCAACTCAGTAGTAAAAGTTTCAACCAGATCCTCTAAGACCACTACAACAAGCCCAATATATACAATCCTATCTTGAAAACCTACCTAATCTCTTCATTCATAAATCATACCAAAAGGATAAAAACCCAATAAACTGAAATAAAAAACTATAAGGCTTCACTATATATCCTAGAGCATCAAATGGGGAAGATCTCTAAAACTAAATATGGTCAACTATTGGGTACTTTTCTCAGTAATATAAAAGCTCATCTAAGGGAGGAGGCTAAATCTATAATTGTTATAAGTGAAAAGATGTGGGACTTTCAGCAGCCGTACCTAAGTGTGAAAAAGAAATTTAAAGAATTTGATAAAGTTGGTCAAGGGAAAACGTTATAAATAGAACCAACATTGAAATATCTAATAAAATAATAACCTGAAAAGGTATAAGTTTATAAAGGAACACCAATATACAATCTACCTCTCCCCTTTCTTGAAAGGATGAAACTATAAAAAAATGAGGGGAAATATAAAAAAATTATGGAGATTTTCAAAAAAAATGCATATCAAAATTCCCTTTATAGAATAAATTTTTAAAGTGCTCATGTATACAGGAATGTTTAAAGAACTTCTATCTAGAAAAAATAAAATCGAGGGTTTAGGATTCATCTCACTAAATGATGAGTGCTCTGTAGTTTTTCAATGGATATTACCACCAAAAATGTGATACCCTATAGGTTTTTCATTTCCTCGCACCATAGGGACATGAAATTTTTAAATATACTTGTGTGATATTGGTGAAAGTATAAATATCATGCATGTGAGTGTCTATAAGATGGTATGGATTAAGGAACTAAAACCAACAAGGTTTTAACTCCAACTTGTTTTTCATTCAGTTAAGTATCCTCAAGGATTTCTCTAGGATGTCTTAGAAAAAATTGGAAAATTCATTTTCCTAGCAGATTTCCTCTCCCCTAATTATAAAAAGTTTATTTCCTACCACTAGTAAGAATATGATTGATGTTAATCAAGGGAGATTTATTTTTATAGTTAATGAAGAATAGGTTTTGTTCGATTTAGTTTTGACCACTAAGAAAAGTGATGCATCGTTAAATTGTCAACTCATATATCTTACTAATAAGGAATATGATCATGAAACCAATAAGAATAAAAAAACTACCCCTTATTAATAAGGTATCTAATGCCTAAAACAAAACAAATTAGACTGTACCTCTAACAAGGAAGTTCATCCCACCATTTTTTTCCTCTATTTTAAAGAATATTTCTACATAGGTTTTCATCTCATAGTTAGAATCATATGAATTGAAATATATCTAAATCTAGAAAATAAATAAAGGGATGAATGGGAGGAAACCCGAGAATGGTTAAATTGGATAAAATAGGTTAGTTTAGTGAATAGAAAGGTTTGTCATCATTGAAATGTTATCAAAAGGACCTGACACAAAGAGGAGAACATATTGAAAAATACACATTTTGTAATCCTTACATGGCATTTAAGCGTCATGTGCCTAAAAATTTTTAAAAATCATGATTTTATTATTGTGTATGCAATACGAAGCATGAAAATTTAGGGGTGTCTTTAGATTTCATGAACCCTAAGTTCATGGACACTATCACTTCACCATTCTCCACCCATTTGTGACTCCTCTTCACCTGATGTCGTGCCTCCTCCAACCTTGCCATCGGTCATTCCTCCTCTTTTTATACCCTCATAATATCACCACATCCCTTCCTCTTGCTCTCCATTTCCACTCGTCCATTGCCTGAATGAATACCTTCTACACCTCGTCCACTAAACACATACCCAATAGTGATGAGATGTCTCTTCCACCCAAGCGGTGGAAGGCTACACCTTCACCACTACCTGCATATCCATCCTCCTCAACCTTCTCTTCTATCAAGGCCTCCACTTCTGCTTTCAAGGGATTTTAGTTATATTCTAATAGGTTGCAGGGAATTTTCAACTTGAATCTCCACCCTTTACTTGGGTTCTCTTCACTGGAGAATTAGGTCTATTTGGTATATATATAGCCAAATCCTATGTGGATAAACAAGACACTGGACCTCATGGTTCTGGAGATGATCCACATTTAGTAGGAGGTCATTGACCTCATCGATTGGCTACCCCTCTTTCCTATCACCCCAGTACATGATGATACATTCAATTATATCTTCCTCAAGTTTTTATCCACCTTCAAGTTGGTCATCGACTCCATTAGGTTCAAATTTGGTGGTAGGTAAAGGGATCTCACCCTTGTTTACTTTTCTATTGGCCTTGGAGTCTAATCTACCAACTTATTCACCTCACCAATATTCACAACATTACAGATTAAGACTGATAGGTTCGAAGTATCATATCTTTAGGAGTAGATATTCGAAGATCTAAGGATACCCTATGATCCTTGCACAAAGAAGATCACCCAGCTTCATGGTGTCACCTTATGGATTCTCCACAATGAATTGGATCATGCCGAGTTGTCTAGATGGGACTCTAATAGGAGAATAACCCATATTGAGGTAATCATCCTTGCATCAACCATGGGAATCCCAGCCATCAACATTTCTAGGAAGTTCAGAGATTTTTACTGGACCCAGGTGATGACGACTCAAGCTATATTGATGGGTGGCTCGTTCATTACCCATATGGCTAGGAATCCGAGTTCCTTGGAGGCTAACTAGCCCCAAACCTCCATTATCTCGATAAAGTGCATCATCCTCCTTTTTCTCCATAATATTCGGCTACTTAGGAAGATTGGAAACATTTACTAGAGGGAACTGGGATATCTTGAGGATACTGATGAGGTACTTTCCCAGCATGCAGCTGACCCGACCTCACCCATCTATGACCCTACCTCCACAATTGCTACTCCTGATTCCACCTCCATCATCGTCTATTACCATGATACAACCACCACCTCAACCACATTCCCTTGCCCTATTTTTACCTCCATCACCACTAGACCAACCACATCTTCCCTTTCCCCTCCTCCTCAATTTGGCCTATGGAATACTATTCAGCTTCTTCCGAATAACCAGTTTCAGATATGCCTTCATCTAGAAATTACCTTTGGCTAACCATCCTATTTCACAATCCCCAATCCACCATTAGTCTCTACATATACCCACACACTACTATATATAGGCATCACTCCATTATCCATCCACACCACACCTCCGACCTCGGCCTACCTTTCCCTAAGCTGACAGATCCCATTTCTCAGAAATAGTTTATTGCAGAGCAGGCCTACTTAGAAAATGTCACCCCCAAATCATCTTAATCTAAGGTTCAATTCATTAAAAAAGTATCCAAACACATGTCCTCACAATAGGTAAACACCTAACCTCCTCCATTCTCGACTGAGACAGCTTTCAGCACCACATCACACACCATAGTGGTTGGTCCTCCATCCCCATCCACTATTGATTACATTAATAAGGTGGTCTAGTTGTAAGATCCCACTATTTGGGAGGGGATGTCTTATATGGATCTCAATGACATTGATTTTACTTCCTAGTTCTATTTTAGTCCCCTCCCCATTTTATAGTCTATTTGGAAGTCCATTGTTTCACTAGTTGTATTCAATTTTCCCCTTTCTTACCGTTTCTTATATATATGGATGGGATATATTTTTTGACTTCACTTCTTACTATATTATTTTTTATTTCACTGATGCATTAATTTAGTCGTGCCTGGCTCTTATGTATCCTCTATACATGCATGTCCTACAACCATCTACCCTTTTATATCATACGTCTCAGTATCTAGCTAACATTGAGCCCTAGATTTAAGATATCTATCCTGAGATCCATGATTAGCAAGGATCCTCAATACGACAATCACAAACTCTCTTCCTTTTACACAAGATTCATTCCCACTATGCTCCCATATTAATTAATCCACCTAAACATCCCCATGTTCTCGATGACATTGCTACCAATTCCTATTGGTGTTATTGGACCTTACATCAGATGGAAAACACTAACTAATCCCTTTGTCCATTCATCTAGATGATGAAATTATTTTCAACAGCTTATTAGAGGAAACAATATTTTTTTCTTTAATTTTAGTCATGTGATTAGGATCATTATTTTTTTATTTCTTGAATATTTTTTAGTCTGTCATCACAAACATCAATTTAATCCATTTCTGAATTTATCGGAACTAACTTTCTTTACTATTAACTAGGTACACCTATCATCTCCCTCCTTATATCTTATTTTAACCATTTTAACTAATGTTATATTTATTATAGTTATCTCATTTATAAATTTTTGTGAGGGTATCCCAATTTTAAATCACCATAAAACATGTTTCTTTGTGTAATGACATTCAATATAAGGAGATCTAAATTCTCTCATTTTAATCAAAAATTATATTTCATTTTTTTCTATGCTTATATTGAGATCTATCTCACAATTCATTCCAGAATAGTTTGGAAACTATCTCATTTTTTATATGGGGCAGTCTTTCTTGAGTTGTATTGTAAATACACTATGATTATTGCTTATTTTCACTTATCTAAGTGACATTTTTCAATAAAATCATGCTTTAAACTTGAAATCTAATTACATCCTTTTAAATAAAAGACGAATTTTGACTATAGATTTTTTAAATCAATTTCAATATATGTTTAGAATTTTTATCATGATTTATTAGTTTAGTAATTTAATTCAAATTAATGATTCATTCATTTTCTTTTGAATGAATCAATATCAGATATTATTCCTTGAGTAATTTCTAGTTGTTTTATATACTCCCATTACCAAGAGTATTATAGACTTACACTATCATATTATTTTTTGAACATTTTTTGGAGAGATACTTAGGTAATGTAAACCTATAAAAACATTAATTGAGATCTTATTGAGGCTATGATTGAAAAAATACACTTTTAAAATAATTGAGTCACTTTTTGTGAGCCATTTTTTCTTGAGACCCACTAGCATATCTTTCTTTCTTTAGCCCGTAGTATCCCTGAAGATCCTTATTATGATGGATATGTTTCAAGACTATTATCTCATCCTGGTCTTGGTATAATGCATGATTATCCTTTAAAAAAGTGTGGGGAAATTTTCACTGCTATTGGACATGGGATTTTAGTATTCAGGATATATATGATGAAAATTCCACCATACTAATATGAAGTGATCCATGATTACTTTTGAAATTTTCATTACATTCAATATTCCCTTGAAAAAAAAGAAATATGTAAGGAAAAAAAGAGAAACGTTTTTTTGTATTATGAAGGTCAAAAATAACTATTACCATACCAATGAATCCTATTATAGATCATATGTGGTTTGAGGATACATCTGAGACCTGTCCTAGACATAATTTTCTTAAAATAAATAAACAAAATGAAAGGAACAAGGGTATATATTTGATACTTAGTTGATATACTCCTGGACCCACATAAATATTTTTAAGCATGGATAAATTTTGTTCTCGAGAAGCTAATTCATTGTAATATTCATGATTTTCATACATTATAGCTTAGATTTTACCCTCCTTTTGAGATTTATTTTTATTTTCTATCCACATTCCCTCAACTTCAGAGACATTTGAACCCTATTGTTGAATCCCTCATGAATGATTTTTTATTTTTCCTTCTGAAGTGGAGATGATAGAACTAATGAAAGATTATGGTTAGGAACATGAATTTAATGTATGAACATAACATCAGTTGCATTTTACCTTTAGTGATGAGATAAAAATTATTGGGAGGTAAATTAAAAAATGGGTATAGTATTTTAACATACTTACATCATGTGTAGATTCCTAGACAGCATCACTTAGGAACATGAATTCAAGTTATGAACATAACATCACTTTTGTGCACTGGTTTCTCTAAAACATGATGTTTAACATACTTACATCATGGGTAGATGCCTAGACAACATCACTTAAAGAAAATATATGATGTGAATTTTCTACACATTTTTTATATTTTAGACTATTTATATTTTTTCACTAACACTGCACAAAAGTGAGGCCAAACCTATGAAGTCTCTCAATTTTCTTTCATAATTTTCATCTATTTTTTCTTCTAACACAATTTTAATTAATTCCATTCATTTTTTCAAACCCCTTTTATTTTTTAATCATTATTCATTATTTCCTCATCCATTATATATTTTTTTCTCTTATACTTTCATTTCAATGATCTATTATGATATTGTTCAGCATTCATCAATGATGTTTCATGTTTCTTCATTTTTTATTCATTACAAGTAAGTATTTGATTAGATTTTCATTGATTTAAATTGTTTAAACATATAATTTGAAATATTTTAATCTCATATTTCATATTTCTCATTAATTTCATAATTATGTGTTTTATGTTTAATATTTATTTTCTTTTGATCATTAATTTAATGTGCATCTAATCCTTTTAGGGCTAGCGGTCAAGAGTTGGGGTGTTTCTGAACCAAATTAATCCATGATTTAAACCTTGGAAACCTTACAAATGGTAAGTAAGTTAAAAATAATTTTTTATCACGTTCTTTTGCACAACCTAGGACATGGGAAGTGAAATTGAATGAACCTATCCTAGTTAGAGTTTAAGAGGCTATGACCATTAGAATGTGACGCTTTCTGCATAGAATATAAGCATAATACACCTTGGTTGTTAGTTATAATCAAACAAAGGGATATATCATCATTAGTAGATCCAATTGGTTGGACCAAAACCAACTAGTGACCCTTTAACCACTTCTCATTTTATGCTATAGGACTATTCCAATCTATATTTAGGAATATCCTCTACCATGAGCTAAGAAATTGACCTTGATACCTTTATGGTCTTCTAAATTAAATCCAAACTAAGTAGTTTTAAAAAAATCCAATCATGAGGAGTGAACATGAGGAATCCTTTCAAAGTGTTTTTTCGAATGGTGTCTTGCCCACCAGTGATCCCTTTGGGTTTATTCCCACACTTTCGCTTTACTACTCCACAGTAGTAAGTGTAGTTTGGGACTATAAATTTCTAATCATCATCACCTATGAGAATTAAATTATATGTGAGGGAGAATTAATATAATGAATTATTTAATTCCTATATATACGATATTTATAATATAATTATACTTATTAAATTATAATATAACATATACCTTCTAAATTTCCACTCCTTGGAGAATAAAATAAAATTACTCGTGTGTATGGTGGACTACCACCTCATGAAGTGATGTGATTCTTTTTTCACTTATTATTTACATAGATAGTAATAAGTATTATTTTAATGTTTATATCTGATAATAATGACATATTAACTATTTTTTATGATTAATATATCATATAGTTTCTTATATTTCTATCAATTGAAAAATCATAACATTGTTCATGTGTACGGTGGACTACCACCTCGCAAAGCAAAGTGATTCAATTTTTTTATTTCATTACTACCGAATCACGTGGATGGTATATTTAATTGTATTTAAAAAAATATTATATTTATTATATAAGGATAATTCTATAAAGAGAAACTAACACTTACCATCTTTTGGTCAAGATCTTAAAAAAATGGAAACATTCCCCATGTGTACATAGGACACATCGTCTCCATGATGGTAACATATTTTATTTTCATAATCATATGTCATGGTTTTTTTTTAAAGTATAATTTAAGTATAAAAATAATTTTTATTTGATTATTAAAAATCTAGATATGTTTAAATAATAATCTATTTTACATTAGTTAATTTACAAAAGTGATTTTAGACATATCATATGTTTATCATTAAAACATCTCACATGAAATTAATTGGTTAAGTAATTGAATGTGAATTAGTATCAAATGAGATAAAAGGGATAATAAACTTGAAAAATGTTCTTAATAAATTAAATAATTAATATATGTTTATTATTTTCTTGGGTAAAGAACTCATGTGATAAATCAGGCCAGAGGTAAGGCATCCTTCTAACCAACCATTTTCTTCGGGTTATCACCATTATCTCTCTAACTCACATTATCTTTATCTAAATTATGTAATACTTCAAAATTATGTATATATTTATCTCACATGTATACCTAGATTATTCCCCCTTTCTTTAATAACGTAATAAATTCCTTATAACCATTTCTAAAATGCATTATTTAAGGAATCTCTTCTGATTATTCTATAAGATAAGATTATGAAACACATTTATTGTCATGGTTAGTCCTTATGTTTATTCATTATGATTGATATCCTTAAGTGGAATGTATAGGAATGTGCATGAAATGATTGTAATGGGTGGGATTTAAATTATATATACCTCTAATGCATTGGGTAATGTTTTAGTCTCATGAGACATCATGTATGGGATTAGGGAGTGAACCTAATCCAATATGAGAATATTTACACCATGTGATGTTGTATTGGTAGTTATTCTTGATATATGTTTATATCATGTTTTATGTTATTTCCAATTTCCCATTTTTCTATGATCTTATGCTACCATGATATTTATATCATGTTTCCACTTGATTACTCATGTACCTAATCTTTTATTGAATCATGTTATACCTTTGACTCACATGTTATGATTCCTTATCATTCTTATTCTCTTAATGGACTTTCTAGCTCACCCCTTTATTTCACATATTCCCCATGTTATCTTATACACATTTAGGAGCTAGAATGGATCTTAAGAGTTCATTATGAAGAATAAAATAAGTATTTCATGTTTTAGTTTCCTTTTATATATTAATAACCTAGTATTACAAAAATGCTAGTACTTTATAATCCTTTTGTTGAATTAATGGATATCTATGTTCCATAATCATGCAATAATATGTGAAAAAGGGATAGGGTTCTAATAGTATTTAATGTGAATGATTTTTTAAACACAAAGGTTTTATAAACTTTTATTCTGAATAAATTTAATTTAATTAATCACTTGTGTTACACTCTATTCCAAGTTAATCATGTACTACATGCAACATTGTCTTAGTGTGCGTTACAAACGACACAGAGTTTTAAAAAAATAGTGATATATTATTAATATAGTTATTTAAACACGACCATTATAACCTAGATGTAAACATAGTAATGTGAATAGTAATAAATACTTCTAAAATATTATTCATGATGGTTTTATATAACAAAAACACATTTATAATAAAATATATAATTTTTTGAAGCCTTTATATGTTTTAGAAATAATATTTCATCGAAAATATGATTTATGACTTTTTGTGAACAATAATAAAATTAGATTTTGACACTTTTAGAAATTGAATTTGATAAAAAAAATTAATTTTTTAATTCATAATTTCAAAATTAACTTAGAGTTAATTTTTGGTATTTTTCTGAAATGTTTCATTTTTTGATGAATAGTGAAAAATACAGAATTAAAATTGAAAACTACTTTGTTATTTAATTTATTTATAACATTAAATAATATTTTAAATTGATTTAAAAGTAAAATTAATTCAATTATAAATATATTAATCAAATTTATGTCATTAAAATAAATTTCCCAAGGATATATGATATGAAAAAATTGTAAACTTTTGGTCATTTTTTATTTAAAACAAAGATTTCTCAACACGTCTGCAATATTAATTTTAAATTAATTTTATACACTTATGTGAATTAAATTTGTAAAAATAGATTAAAAATTTCAAATCAATTTAATTTATAATGAGTTAATTTTTTACCAAAATGAATAGTGAATAGAGTAAAAATTAATTATCATGGTTGAGGTAAAAATGGGTTTATCGGGTGTTAAACTAAAAAGATAAGGGCCAAATTTTCCAATAAAATTGTAAAAAAATATTAGGTGGAAATATTGAGACCTTATCATGTATAGGGTTCTAATTTGAGACATTTTTAACACTTGTTCCATATGAAAAATGTGGGTGTAATTCTCTCCTTCAAAAATTTATAAGAATGTCACTCCTCAATTATAAAAGGCACCCAGTTCTCCTTACTTATTCACAACTTCAAACCTATTTGGTTCGGCCAAATCCTACCAAAATAACATCTAAAATTTCATACCCTCATCATATAATACTTATTTTTTGTATAAATCCATCCTAGGAAGGATATTAGTGAAAACCTAAGGAGGATACTCGGAGAAGATGTAACATTCATTAATGAAAAGTTTTGTTTTATATACTCTTAAAACCCATTTAATTCATTTATATCAAGATTATATAATATCATAAGTATATTCTATATACTTATATGTTGTTATGATAAGGTAATTCCATTAAATATTTCTACTTCCCAAAAATGAGTAACGAAATCATATTTTGTGTGTACGGTGGACTACCGCCTCACAAATGAATGTCGCTTATTTTTCCATTAACACCTCTAAATAATGGTCATAATGATCATTTTATTTTTTATATAGGATATATATGATTTTTGTGATGTTATTATTATTTTTTAATTGTTATATCACACATACCTTCATACTTTCCATTTTGTGTAATACGATAACAATGTTCGTATGTACGGCGGACTACTACCACACGAAGTGATGTGATTCGTACATGATTTACATGGAATTTATTAATTATTGGTTAAATAAATATGTATGATATATAAGACATAAAAATTATTATTTAATGATAATATATCATATAATTTTTATTATTTCAATCCTACAAAAAAATTGAAACAATGTTCATGCATACATATAGCCTACCGTCTCTGTGAACTTCATTTCATATTTATATCATTTATAGATTATTATAAATACATGTATACATAATAAATATGATATTTATGTTGTTTTTATCCTTATAGAAATTTTTAAATCATTATTTAGGTAAGATAACCAAATATATAATGAATCAAAACATTTACGATAAACAAAGTGGTTATTACATGAAATGTAACATTAACATAGAATCTTTAATAAATACGTAATAAAATGTTATAATAAAATAGTATATGGTATAATATATATGAATATTATTCTTTAATAGATATATAATAAACTTATATTTATTATCTAGGAGTTCTGAATGAGTGTAATGGAAATCAAGATTTAAGGTAATTGAATTTCGTCTCAATTTTCCTTCTTTGAGATATACATTATGTTATGCACCTATATTACTTCACAAGGTTTGTATATATAACTATGAAATTTAATATCCGTAATTTATTCATTACTCGTAATATTTAAATATTTATTATATTTTATTCCTTCATAGGGATTATGAATCAATGTTACCAAAGTGGTAAAGATTTTATGTTAAAATCTCATCGTTTATTATGATTGTCTATGATTAAGAATTAAATGTTTAAATATAATAATATACCTCTCAATAATTCTCATTTCTTTTATTCTCCTATATTTATTAATGATATATTCAAGTAATGGTACATTTTTTACACTCTTTGGTGCTTAAGATAATTAAAAAACTATTTTTAAGAAAATACAACTTTATTTCTCTCTTCAATGGGAAATTTGGTTTCCTTCAAAACCATGTTTTCTAAAAATGGTTTCAATAATGTTTTATTAGCCTATTATTATTTTCAAAAGAAATTTTTATCCATTTTTACTTTTTATAAAAAAAATTAAATTAATCTTTATGATGTTTTCTAAAACAACTAATGTTTGGATTTTACCACAAATATGAAAGGAACCTACGCTTTAACGTGTACAGTATGAAATAAATTTTACAAAATCATGACCAATAATTTCTTCAAATTTGCATTTATAAGTTTTCATATTTATTTTCAAATAAAATGTTTTTCAAAAAAAAGATTTTTTAAAAAGATTTTTTCAAAGTGGAAAGGATATTTTCCTTATGAAATGTTTTAAAAGATATCTCATAATTATTTTCTATATAAGAAGAAATACATTGGTGTTGATTATTACACACTGAGTATATGATCAAATAATACCGTTCATAATCTTTCAATTAATGGTTTATATTTTATTGAATAGTTTTTATGAAACCTATTTCTCTTTCATGGGTTATACAATGATAAAATGATTATGAAACCCACTTCATTTCATGTGTTATACTAGGATAAAATGATTATGAAACATATATATTTTCCAATGGTTAATATATGATGAAATGTTTATGATACCCATTTCATTTCATGGGTTATTATATGATTATTGTTTTCATCTTGTGGAAAACATATTTTTTGATTTCATTATGTGATGGGTGGGACCTATATCTCCCTCTAATGCATTGGGTAAAGGTTTATATCTCATGAGATAGATAGGGCTAGAATAGTAAATGAACTAGGTTCAGTAATATAGTCCTGGAACAAAAAGTGATCCCAGTTAATTAATATATGGATGGAATGGGAAGTGAACCTGATTTAGTAATACAGGGATAGATGGTGGTGTGAATCCATTTCAGTAAATTACTTTTCCCACTATGATGGTCTTGGAAGATATCCTTGACTAATATGGAAATTATTTTCTATTATTTTGTGTATGCCACAAATTCCATGTATTATAACAATGTTATGCTTTCATGTCTCATGTTCTCTGATTCCATTATGATTCATGTCTTATGAACTACCAAAAATTATTCAATGACTCGGAATTTTCATCTTTGATAAGAAAAGTATGGTTTTAAAATGTTATCCTCATGTTATTATACCCATGTATTCATTTCATGAAAACATAAATCCCTTGTTTACCCTCACTAAGTAACTGAGATCACCCTTACTTATGTTTCCTTTCACCATGTGATGAAGATATGTATTATATATGATATGTCTAAAAAGGGTTCTAAGTTATAAAGAACATATTTGGAAATAACATATCTTACTTATGAGCTAGTTTTTATGTTTCCAAGTTTCCAAAGGCACTAAATTATTATGGTTCTCAGGTATGTCTCTATGTAATGAATGAAATATTCCACAAAAATGATGTAATTTCTATGTATGAAAAGTCTGGGTCGCTATAGTTGGTATCAGATAAAAGTTTTATTTAACCTATGAAAACTAGGATAAGAAAACCTTAGTGGGATACCTAAGTTTATGTGTAAGGATAAGTATAATTATGGGTTAAATGATAGGAAAATGTCCTAGAATTTTGGTAAAGTATGGGGTGAGTGTTTTCCTAGAAATTACATCCCTATATAGATACTACAAGTGAATATGGTTCTGGAATAAATTTATATAGGCGTAACAACCTCAAAAACATTGTATTATGCTAGACTCGATCGAGAAGTGGTGAAAAATAATGGGTTTTGATGCACATATAGTTTGACACTCCATTGGGATACTCTTTGGAAATTCATGAACTCTTTTTGAACAATAATGAAGTATTTAAGAATAATATGTCTATGAATGACATAAGATAAACCAAAAGTGTCATAGATTAAAAAATTCGTCATAATTTACATATCTTGTAAGTGATTTTTCATAATTATTTGATTTCCCACTATGATTATTATTTCATACTCTATGATTTTTTGTTTTAGTCAATGGATGGATCCCAAAGGAACCGTGTTAATTTTTAGTGTAATAGATAATTCCACAATTTTTCCCCTAATAAAAAAATGTTATCTGAGATGTAATGAAAAATATCTTTTCTATTCTCAAACAACTTTATCAAGATCTAAATCATGTTGGACTTATAAACGAAGGAGGGGACAAAATTTTGTTGATTCCTTCATAAAAAAATGTCCACCTTCTTTTAGTGGGTCTATTGATCCACTAGTTTCTAAATAATGAATCTATACAATTAGAATTATATTTTACATTATCCAATGTTCAAAAAATGGGAAATTAATTTTGGTTGTCTACCATTTGGAAGGTAAATTAGATCAATGGTGGACTATTTTCAAGAATATAATGCAATTGGAAGAAATTAACTCCATGGACTGAGATGTGTTCAAGAACTTATTTTTTGATATTTATTGTTTTCATAATATTTGAATGAATATGGAGAAAGAGTTCCTTGAGATAAGGAAAAATTGTGATGAATACTTTGGTACCTATGAGGTAAATTTTACAAGACCTGAAAGGTATATTTCTGGTATTATAATACAACCTTAAATTATGGTTGATTGATTCTTCAATGGCTTAAAACAAAGTATTTGAAGGGAATTAGCCACAAGAGAATTAAATAGCTATAATGATATTGTTTGATATGAAATCAAGGTGGAAATGTACTTTGGTGTTACATATCAATCTCATGTTTTTGATAAGAAATGTAAGATAGAGTGAAAAATATGGAGAGAATAATATCATCTTTAATTTATGATCTAAGTGTGGTAAGAATAATGGAGGAAATTTCCTTAGGTGAACTAGTAAATTTTTTTAAGTGTGGAAGGGAAGGACATTGGGAAATTGATTACCAAAGTTATAGGAAGAAGTTAGCTAATGATGTGAATGGAGAAAAAGTCCCACAAAACGAACCTACCACACTTAAGTGATTCAAGTGTAAGGAGAATGGGAATTATACTAACCAGTGAAAAACCCCGAGGGTTAATGATGATGTTTAACGTCAAAAACCACTTAAGCTAACGTAAAAGGGTAAATGTCTTGTGATCACTATTTTTTATGAGAGGTTATATAATAACGTTGTGAAACGTACACACACCATCCACTCTATAACTAATAATGTATTCTTTGACTCTATATCAACTTGTTCTTTCATATCTAAATAATTTTATACGGTTATCAACATCCCACTCAAATGATTGGATATGGAATTATAATTGAAAACCCCTAATGGTATGATGATCCCATCTCAAGTGTATGATTATTATCTGGTTTATAACGGTGCGAATGTGCTTCCCAAAAATATTTTCCTTCTCCCTTTGGTTGAATTTGATATCATCCTAGTCATGGATTGGATTTCTTAGCATAAATCCCATATTATTTTTTGATGAAGATAAATAAAATTTAATATTTCAAACAAACTTATGATCATCTATCCATGTGACGATAATTATGAACGTTGAATGGAGATTATATCCATTGTATGGGTATTAATTTTGACAAAAAAGAGGTGCTTATATCAAATGGTTGGGGAGAAAGTCAACATCAATGACATGCCTATTGTTTGGGATTTTTTTTGAAATCTTTTCTAAATATAATCCTATAATTTCACCAAAACTTGAAGTTGAATTTTTAATATAACTCATACCTAGTTCCACACAATTTCAAATACTCCTTATAGAATGGCCCTTATTGAGTTGTAGGTATTGAAGAAGAAACTCTAGTAAAATCTTGGTAAAGGATTCATTTATCCAATTGTGTCAACATGGGGTGAACCTATTATTTTTGTGAAAAAATAAAGATGGATCAATACAACTATGAATTGACTATTGGGAGTTGAATGAGATCGCAATTAAGAAAAAGTATCATCTTCCCCATATAGAAGACTTGTTTTATCAACTGCGTGGATCTCAATACGTGTCCAATATTAACCTTCATTCTAGATATAATCAATTGAAGGTCAAGGAGGATATACACAAGATAGAATTACATTCAAGGTATGGACACAATGAATATATAGTGTTATCTTTTTGACTTAATAATTCACCTGCTATCACCATGGATTTAATGAATAGAGTATTTAGAGATTACCTTGATCCATTTTTCATAGTCTTTATAGATGATATTCTTATATACTCAAAGATAAATGGAGAGAATGAAGACCACTTGAGAATTATACTAAAACTATAAGGAAAGAGAAACTATATGAAAAATTTACAAAGTGTAAATTTTGGTTGTAAAAGGTTTTATTTTTGGGTTACATAATCTCAAGAGAGATTATATCAATATATACATCAAATATAGAGGCTATTAAATATTGTCCCAGACCATCCATAATGAATGAGATCCTTAGTTTTCTTTATTTATCTAGATATTATCAATGGTTTGCTAATAAATTCTCATGATTATATAATCCTCTGACAATGTTAACTTAGAAAAGGATCCAAGTTCCACTAGATAGATGAATGTGAGGAAGATTTCAATGAAATGAAGATAAGATTAGTCATTGTACCTATGCTTACATTAATTTTTAGTGGATAAGGGTTTTTGATCTATAGTGATACATCCACGGAGGGATTGGGATGTGTTCTTATACAGAATAAAATGGTTATATATTATGCCTCAGGATAACTAAATATTCATGAGAAATTTACTCAACTCATGATTTAGCTATGGTAATTTTTACATTAAAAATATGTAGGAATTTTATTTATATATATAAATGTGATATATATACTAATCGTAAAAGTTTGTAGTGTATATTCATAGAGAAGGAGTTGAACATGGGCCAGAGAAGATGGTCAGAATTGACTAAGGATTGTTTTACTCAATACATTACCACCCTGGTAAAGAAAACAAGGTGGCTAATTATTTGAGTGTAAAGGATCATCCAAGATTATCCATGATAAGCATCACAAAATATTTAATATTTATGGATTTTCAAAGGATAGATCTAGAAATCCTGATATAAGGGGGAAATATTATGTTTCTAAATTGAGTGTTCAACCATATATCCAAGTAAATATTAAATACATAGAAGGAAGATATAAAGTTGTAAAAGAAGGTTGGAAATGTTCCTGAGTTTAACCTTCATTATGATGGAATGATAAGGTTTATGAACCATGTATGTGTTACTTCCATACCAAACTTGAAGAAGGAGTTGTTAGAGGAAGATCATAGTTATTCAATATCCATTCATCCTCAAAGTATGAAGATGTATATATATTTGAAAAAATACATTTATTGAGATGGAATAAAGAGAGATATGAAAGAGTTTGTATCTCATTTCTTGGTATGCCAAAAATTTAAGGTAGAAAAATTAAAGATTAAGGGGATATTGAAACCATTACCAATACCATAATAGAAATGGGAGAACATCACAATGGATTTTTTCATTAGAGTCCCCAAAACCTCTAAAGTGCATAATGTTGTACGATTTGTAGTTTATTTCCTTATTAATTCATCACACATCATCATTATTAGAGAAGGCTTCTCTCTAAATCATCTTGCCTGGATACACATTAAAGAAGTGGTAAGTTTTTATGGAGTGCCACATTCAATTATATCTGATTCGGATTTCAGGTTTACCTAGAAGTTATAGAAAATCATTTTTCAAGAACTAGATATAGAATTGAGTTTTAGCATAGTTTATCACCCTCATATGGATGGTCAGTATGAAAGAACAATTCAAACCCTAGAGGATATGTTGAGATATTTTTCTCTATATTTAAAAGGTGTTTGGGATCAACACCTTCCTCTAGTTGAGCGTTCTTATAATAATATATTTAACTCAAGTATTTATATGTATCATTATGGAACCATTTATGGAAATAAATATAGGGATCCAATGTAATTGAATGAAGTTAAATAAAGAAAGATATTGGGACCTGAGATAGTTGAAGAAATGGAAGATAAGGTTAAAGACATTCCATGGAATGTCAAGGTATCTCAAAGTTTCAAAAAAACACTATGTTGATAATCATCAAAGTGGTCTATAATTTAAAGTTAGGGATAAGGTGTTTATAAGAATTTCTCCATGGAATAAGGTTATGATATTTGGAAAGAAAGGGAAACTAAGCCCAACATATATTGGTTCCTTTGAAAGTGTTGATTGTATCAGGATAGTATCTTATCACTTAGAACTTCCACCAAACCTCTCTGAATTCCAAGATATATTCCATGTATCACTCCTGAGTAAGTATATACCTAACCCATCACATGTAATAAAATTAGAGTTCATACCACTGGATAAAAACCTTTCTCATAAGGAAAAACCAGTAGAGATTCTGAATCATATATATAAAGTTATATGAAACAATACCAATCACCTAGTCAATGTTTTGAGGAAAACCCACCATTTTAATGTAGCTATGTGGTGTAACTTTAGTATAATATGTTGTAGAAGTATCCTCATTTTTTTGTATTAGAGTGGAATATTTTGAGGGTGAAATTCATTTTAAGGGGGTATAATGTTGCACCATGAGTTTTTATGAACTTTTTTATGAATAAATTAAATTTCTTTCATTTCTTTCATTATACACAATTCTAAGTTAATATTTTTCTACACACAACACCATCTTAGCTTATGTTATACGCAACACCTATTTTTATCAAAAAATATATATTATTAATATAATTATTTAAATGTGACTATTATAAAGAAGTCATAAAATTATTAATGTGAATAGTAATAAATAATATTAAAATAATATTTATAATATTTTTATATAAATAAAACACAATGAAAATAAAATAATAAATTTTCGGTAAACTCTTTATATGTTTTTAATATACTATTTTCACAAAAAAATGTGTTATGTATTTTTGTGAAAAATAATAAAATTAATTTTTGAAACTTTTATAAATTAAATTTTATAAAATAAAATTAATTTTTGAATTCAAAATTGAAAAATTAAGTTAGGTTGAATTATCAGGATTTTTCTGAAATTATTTATTTTTAATAAATAATGAAGAATACTAAATCTTAATTGAAATATACCTTTTAGTTTAATTTATTTATAAAGATAAATTATATTTTAAATTTATTATAAACTAAAATTATTTCACTTATACATATATTAATCCAATTTATTTCATTGGAATCAATTTCATAGTGAAATTGGATATGAAAACTTTGTAAACTTTTGGCCATTTTTCTTGAAAAACCGATTTCTTGACACATATGTGAGATTAATTTTAAATTATTTTTTTCCAATTCTGTGAATTTAATTTGAAAAAATGTATTCCATGTTTATATTAATCATAATTTTTAACTTCTAATAATGTTAATTTAATTTTCAACCAAAATTAACAGTGAATGCGGTAAAAATTAATTACCCTGGTTAAGGTAAAAATGGGTTTATTGGGGGTTGGACTAAAAAGAGAAGGATTTAATTTACATATAAACTTGTAAAAAAATATTTTGTTCCCATATTTAGACCTTATAATATTTAAAGTTTTAATTTGATCCATTTTGGACACTTTATTCATATGAAAATCATGGTTGGAATTCTCTCTTTCAATAATTTACAAGAATGACACTCCTTCTCGACTATAAAAGGCCTTCTCTTCTCATCCATTATTCACAAATTTACACATATTTTTTTCAAAAAATACCTGAAAAAATAACCTCTAAAAATACATCCCCTCATCATAAAATCTCATAAATCCATCCTAGTATGTATTTTAGTGCAAACCTAAGGAGGATACCAAAAGAAGTGGTAACGTTCATCAATTGATGTTTTTTTATTTCTTCCTAAAACAACTTTTATTTTATTATATATTGATTATATAATAAACTCAATGTCTTACATATATTTATATGTTTTTATGATAATTTAATTACCTACAATCATCTCCAATTCCATTAAATGGGTTACGAAATCATCATTCGTGTGTACGGAGGACTACTGCCTCATGAACCAATGTTGTTATTTTTTGCATTACCACCTATCAAAGATGGTCATAATAATGGTTTTATTATTTATATATTATATATATTATTTTTATAATGTTATTTTTATTATTTAATTTTTATATCACACATACCTTCAGTATTTTCATTTTGTGAGAATATGATAATGTTGTTCATGTGTACGACGGACAACCATCACGCGAAGTGATCTAATTTGATCACACATTGCATGGAATTTATTAAGGATGGGTTTAATAAAAATATATCTTATATATGAAATAAAATTATTTTGTTATTATAATATATCATATAATTTTCTTTCTTTCAATCTGATAGGAAAATGGAAACAACTTTCATGCATACGTACGACCTACCGCCTCTTTGAATGGTGCATTTAATTCCCTCTTTATAAATTTTATTGGTCATTATAGATAAATATATATATATATTTATATATTGAATAAATATGATATTTATATTTTATTTATCATTCTGGAGATGATTAAATCTTGATTAAGTAAATATAACCAAAAATATAATGAATCAAAACATTACTAAAAAAACAAAGTGGTTATTACTTAAAACGTAACTTTAACATGGAATCATAAATAAACAGGTAATAAAAGGTCATAAAAACTAATATATGGTATAATATATATGAATTTTATTTTTTAATATATTTATAATAAACTTATATTTATTATATAGGATTTTTGAACACATACAACAGAAGTCAAGGCTTAAGGTAATGGAATTTTGTATCAATTTGCCTTCTTTGAGACGTATGTTATGTGATGCACATATATTCTTTCACGAGGTGTATATACAGACCTTTGACATGTAATATCATGAATTCATTCATTATTCATGATATTTTAAGTTTCTTTATATGTTATTCCTTTATGGATCTTATGAATCAATATTACAAAAGTGGTAAATATTTTAAGTCACAATCTCATCATTTATGGGGATTGTTTATGATTAAGTATACAATGTTAAAATCTCATGATATAATTCTCAAGAATTGTCAGGAATTTTATTATCCTATAGATATTAAAAATATATTAAAGTAATGGTATTACTTTTCAAATCATTGGTACTAAATATAATTAATAAAAAATTAAAAAAAAAATATGACTTCATTTATGGCCTTAGTCAAAAATATATTTTTCATTAAAACCAAGTTTTCTAAAAAATTAAAAAAAATTATTATCCTCTTATTATTTTTGAAATAAATTTTTACCCATGTTTACTTCTCCTAAAAAATTTAAAGTAATCTTCTTGTCATTTTCCAAAACAATGCAAGTTTGGATTTTACCAAAAATGTGGAAGGAACATTAATTATAATGTGCAAGGCATGAAAAAAAATTCTAACATCATTACCAATAACTTATTTGAATCATCCTTTATAATTTTAAATTTTTATTTTCAAATAAAATGGTTTTTCAAAATATTTAATTTTTTAAAAAAAAAATTCTAAGCAAAAAGAATATTTTCCTTAATAAATGTTTTAAAAGATATTTCAAAATTATTTTCCATCTAAGATGAAATCTATTAGTGTTAATTATTCCTAATAGGGATATGATCCAAGAATACCATTCATATTCTTTATCTAAATGGTTTATGTTTTATATCATGAGATTATGAATCCTATTTATCTTCCATGGGTGATACCATGATAAAACAATTTGTGAAACCCGCTTCTTTTCTTGGGTTATTCTATAATGGAATGGTTCTGAAACATATAAATTTTACATAGTTTATGATATGATGAAATGATTATGATACTCATTTAATTTCATTCGTTGTGATATGATGAATGTTTATGATCTTGTGGAATATATATATATGATTTAATTATGTGATGGGTGGGACCTAAATCTCTCTCCAATTCATTGGGTAATGATTTATATCTCATGAGATAGAGAATATTATAATGGGGAGTGAAATTGTTTCATTAATACAAGGATGGAATGGGAATTTAACCTAGATCAGTAATATATAGATGGAATGGGAAGTGAACCCAGTTTAGTAATACATGGATGGAATGGGGAGTGAACCAGTATTAGAAAAGGACATTGTTTGTTATAATGATCTTGGTAGTGAACCTTGACTAATATGGAAATGATTTTATATGATTATGTGTATTCCATAAATTCAATTTCTTATTCCATTGTTATTATTTCATGTATCATGTTCTTTTATTCCCTTATGATTATTGTCTTATGAACTACCAATATTTATTCCATGACTCATGGTTTTGATCTTTGATATGTAGGGTATGGTTTTCAAATGTTATGGTCAAGTTCTCGTACCCATATGATCATGTTATGCTTACATATATCCCTTGTTTACCCATATTGAGCATCTAATCTCACCATTTCTTATGTTTCCTTTCCCCAAGTTATGAAGATATGTATTATGTATGACAGGTTGAAGAAGGGTGCTAAGTTATAAAGAATGTATTGGGAGATGGTTTATCTCACATATGAACCAAGGTTTATACTTACAAGTTTCCAAAGGAAATAAATATTAGGGTTCTCAAGAATGTATTTATATGATGAAATAAAAATTATGAAAAAATGATGTAATTTATATATATTAAAAGACTGGGTCACTATATTATTGGAATCTATAACTCATATAAGATGTTTTCTATGCATGTCTCCAGCAACTGCTCTCATAGTATTAATATATTCAAAGAATATATCATGAATTTACACCAAGAAATAAAATAAAAAAATTCTCATTTTAAAACTATTTAAAATTTTATAGGTTTATAATAGTAATATTTCATAATATGAAACTAAATTAGTAAAGAAACTACCATCATATTTCTTCCCAATTAGATACATACCTGAATAATGGATTTTTATACCAAAACATTTTTTATCCTTTTGGGGTCTCTATGAATCATCTTATCATTGTTGCAACCTTATAAATTGGAATTCCCATCATAGGACTAAATAGAGACAAAAATGTATTAAGTTACACTATAACTCTCTAATTCTATTAAATATTAGGAAAGTAGGATTCACAATATTCGGTAGAGGAGGATTCAATTCCACCCACTCTAAATATGGTTTTTCTCTAGTTGCATTGGTGTAAGTATATAATCCACAACCTCCATCTGAGAAACAATATTCTCAATGGATTCAATGAGTTCTAGTGAAACTCTCACTTAGTAGGATACCCTAACAGATCTAGTGGAAAGAATCTGCTATCATATATTTATTTATTCATGTTATTGAGACATACTAGGGAAACTTTCTTAGAATGGTGGAAGTTTTTCCCTAGTACAGGTAGTTTTTGATAATACATGTTTGAAATAGTTATATATACTAGTTTTATGGGCTCTGGTTTGGTTATATAGTTGAACTCTTATCATTTTTTTCAAGTAGTTATTTATTGTTAAAGGGTATTTTCCAGAGGAGATATTTTCCTTAGCATAGGAGTTCCACTCAGTAGCTATCTTACTCCTAAGAAAATTGGTATAAAGTATCCTTAGCTTCTCTAACTCAACTTCATTGTAACATATGTTCTCTTGGATATAAACAGGCTTAACATATTTGATTCATAGTTTGGTAATGGATGTAACTACACCTTTCTCTTTAACCTTAGATAAATATCGATGAGAAGGTAATAACTAAGTATTTGAAGGAGCGCCCAAATCATGATTCTACCAATGATTTCAAGTGTACATATACTCTTTATGAATTTCAATTTTCACCACATTTTTATTTTAATTCACCTCATTGAATTCTTATGCATCATTGATATGAACCGAATTATCTACAGATCTGATTTTAACAACACTCATCGATGTGAATCATGCAAAAGGTATCAAGACCACATCCATTTAGTAGTATTAAGGGGATTTTTCTCCCATGAAATATCCTCCAAAGGATGGTTCATAAACATCCTTGATATTTATTTTCCTAATGGTCTATTTTAATTTTCATCCCTTGTGAAGTTTTGCATTTATCATCAATGCTACCTCAAAAGTGGTATGTGGAAGGTAATCTTGAGGGATTCCCCAATAGTTTTCACTGAACTCGCTCTTGAGGAATAAGATTAATTGAAAAATATCAATGGAATAAACCAAAGGTTTGTTTCTCATATAACTAATCTTGTTCTCTAAAATACAAACTATCTCCAAGGAGGGGACAATGGTAAAACCCAACCAGAATCATCGAGTCCAAGAAGAAGTGTCACATAACCTTAGGTGCACCTCCCCATACACCAAAGGATACCAACTAGTAGTGAGGATCTAAATTGAATCATGAGGAGAATATACCCTCAATAAAAATTCACAATAATAGAAAAATAACCAAACATGTAAAAAATATACAATTATATTTTATAGAATCCAAACATTACTATAATGAATTAATGTTGAAACAACATATTTGAATAATAAATCTTGAATACAAAGACATTGATCACCCATCGGGACAATCACAAATATAATATAAAAAATAACAAATGTACAAAAGATTATCTACACCCAAATACAAGCCTCACCTCCTCCTAGTATCTAGACTTTTAGTGAGCTATCCCGGTCAATGATCAAACTCGGGCCTCAACCCAACTTGTACTAATAACAAGTGAGGGTTGCTTGAGTACTCAAGTGTCATGGCTAGCCAAGTAGTGTGTGATTACAATCTAGTAGTGAATTACCAATACAATCACATACCTAATCATTAAAATGTAGTGTACATGTATATAATAATATTATAATGATAATTAAATAGATACTACATAAATTATAAAATAATGAAAAATAATCATCAATGCACATTTAAGAAAAAATAAACTATATATTGGGTCTAGTCACACTGCTCCTTGGAAAAGTTAACCTTAATATGCCTCTCATTTATCCTGTCAAACTCCTCCTATGTAGTGATGACCTCTAGAACCATGTCAATGAATTCATTATTGACATTGATAATGAATTACCACTCATCACACTCCATCAATTCCTTCATGCTCTGATGGATATCAGATTCTTCAATATCCTTCTCATCATTCACCAGGTCGATGACAGATGATTCCCTTTCTGGGGGTTCTAGCTCCTTAGTAAACTTTTCCTCCACTTACTTGGGAACCTTTGGAGGGAGATTGACTTTTCTTGAGGATCTAGTAATGTTAGGGCTTGGAAAGAAATAATATTCTTTTCTTCTCGGCGGCCTCTAGGAGTGCTGAATAAACCCTTCTAAATCGATGATGGTCTTATTCCCATTCCTAGAAGTGGATCTTATATATTCATCTACAATGTCTACTTCCTTGGACTCAACAAGGGAGTCTAAATTAGCATCCATATCCTCCTGAGAAGCCTCCATATCACCCCCTTCCTCCACCACATTACTCTCTTCATTCCCCAACACTGCAAATCGATTTAGAGACTAAATAACCATTTCTCTGTACTTCACCTTATCAGTATAGGATGGGTTAGCCAGAAAGTTCCTCTAAGGAAAATCTGAGCCTCTGAGCAGTACAAAACTACACCCCATAAATTGGGGCTACTTATTAGTGTCCTCCCAAAGCAGGATTTGAGGATCTCGGCCCATACCTAGATCATTACATACATCATTGTGCGCACTAACATTATTGTTAAAATTGGAAGAGACTAGATGGTTGGCTGAAGAAGAATACAAGGGGGGTTCCTCACCTCATGCCCAATGTCTGTATTTGAAGAAGTGGTCAACTCCTAAATCTCACTTGCCTACACAACCTCCCCTGATCTTCTTGAAAAGGGGTTGGCACCCAAATCACAAATCAGATGGGCAAAAACATTTGTGACCCCTGACTCAGAAACCTTAGAATTTTCACTCTTCACTGCGGCTGAAGATAACCCTAGCTCCGGAACTAATTGAGCCTCCACAGGTGGTCCCAACTCCAATGATTCATCCCCACACACCTCCTCAACCATTCCTAAATTAACTACAACCTGATAAATCTATTTCACAGTGGGTTTTTCATTAGGCCCATCCCAAATGGTTGTCTTGGGAAAGGTTCCATCCCTTTTAGGGCCCTACACCCTTGAAGATAAGTTAAATCAAGTGTCCTAACCATTGGCTGTTTAATAAAAACGTAGGAAAGGATTCAAAAAGCACTGACTACTTCCATATGAATTCCACTCCAACCACAATCCAAATATTACACAAGTAATAAATGACATATCAAGGAATGACAGGGAATATCAAACAGTCCAAATCAAAAATAGGTATATGTAGCCACACACACACATGTGATCAATATCAAACATGGGTCTCACAAACTAAACATGCACCCACACATGATTAATATCAAACGTTGGTCTCATGGGATACACATGCACACAGATGTGATCAACATTAAACATTGGTCTCACAAGATACACACACATGTTATTAATATTATTGATCAACAGTGTCCATATTTAAGCCAGTGCATAAGGGTTCATCTATGCCTTGTAACTTTAATTAATTATATTAGGAGTGGTTTCTTTAATTAGTTAAGACTTTTATTTCATTAAACTGATTAATAATTACATGAAATTTATAACATAGTTGTGAATTTAGGGTCTTTTTTAAGGTTTTGAACCAGATGTCACATGTTAATAGAGAATTCATAACACCACAGGGCAGAGTATAAGGCCCTAGCCATAAACCTTACTTAATATTGAATTAAATGAATAATTCACATTGAGTATCTTTTCATGTTTTAGAGTTTTAGAGAATTAAGACATAACTATTACATCTCAAAAGATTTCAAAGTAGACACTTCTACTAAGTTTCCATAAAATAAAAACTTTTAAAAAGAAACATGTCTAGTTCCATGTTTTAGATAGCATGACTCTCCCTTGATCCCATCCTTGACCCTATTCCACATTAAGTCCTATGAAAAATATTTCAAAAAAACTTGGGGTGAGCAAAAAAAGATCAGTAAGGGATACACAAAGAATGAAAACTGTCAGTTTTTCAAAACAACAAGTAAACCATGTATACTTTATCAAAGTAATACTTTTAACCTTTATGAATTAGTAAAAAAAACTCTTCACTGAATAAAATATCTTTACTTACCCTTTTGTAACCAAAAGATTACCATAAAACCCATATAAAGAACACATAACATATAAAGGTAACTTGGGACATAAACATACTTAAATGGAATAACCATACGGTTGACTTCCACACATAATTAATGGAATAGCCATACGGCTGACTTCCATACCCAATGCATTAGAGGTTATAACATAACCACCTGTCCTGGTATTCACGGCACCACCCGGTATATGGTTTATCACGTAACCACCCGTCAAATGTCCAAGTACCATTATAAAATCATAAGACATAAAACAAATATAATGGAAAGAAAACATCTCCACACTTTGATCACAATATATCACTTAAGTATATTGACATAACAAATCCATTATAAAAACAATTTTTAATACCAAAATACATAAAAGGGTATATGGTATTTATTTCATTTTAAAAAAAACATGGCATGTTGAGGAATCCAAAGACCAAATAATACTCACGGCGACGGAAAAGGTCGTTGTCACCGCGTACGTTAAAAGAAACATTCCTTTTTGACGTTTAGTAAAAGTCTTCATAGAAAAATATTCCTTTTGTATAGAAGAAAAATTCAAAGGGGTTAATACACTGTATAAAATAAATCTGTGTATAAAACAAAATATGCCTCAATGAAAGGAGATTGAGATGAAGTCTCTTACAAAGTCGGTATCCTTAGATTAAGGATAAATCAATTACATGATTATGTGTGACAAATATGAATACACAAAATATAAGTGGATATTAAGTGTAAAACAATCAGAGGTCATTCACACATAATCTTGGAAAAACAGAACCAATGACATAGATATTTAACTCAATGAAATGAGATTGAGTTATGATTTCTGATACAAGTTCATCTAAATGACATAAGAATTTATCAATGAGATGATTATGTGTAGAAATAGTATATCCACACAAATGTTTGTGGAAACTACAAGATAGATATTACACACATAATCTTGGCATAATGAAATCAAGAAGTAGAGATTTAACCCAAAGAATTGAAAGTGGGTTAAGAAGTTCCCTTACAGAAATTCGACAGCCAAAGGGCGTCACTTCAAAATTCAGAAAATGAGTTGATGAGAGATAAAAAGGGTATCTCATCACTTGGACATAAAATTTACATCAATAAGGATATATAAGAACATATCCCAACATAATAGTATGTGAATTAAAAGACATAACAAAAGAAGTCTTTTAAAAAGAGGGGTGTGAAAGGTTCCCTTACCGACTTGGGTAACTTTCGAAACGTACACCCCATTGAAGAAGGGCCATACAATGAATATGTAAATAACCAAAAATGTAATTATATTACACAAAGATTATAATAATGGGAAGTACATATACCACTCAAAGTAAATGGTGGTAAATGTAGCGTAAATCTCATGAGACTAAAAGTGAGATGAACAATCCCTTACAAAAACTGGGAAGCCTAACGGCACCACTTAAAACTTCCAAAAATGGATTGATGAGATCAAATATAGTCTCTCATAATATTAAAATAAAATGTACAGAAAGAGGAATATAAAAGAACATCCCCCATCATAACAAATAGGAGCTTAAAAGAAGTGACATAAAGAAGAGTACTTAAAAAGAAAGAGAGAGGTTAGATCTCTTACGAAAATTCGGCAGCCTAACGACGCCACTCAAAACTTCCAAAATGGATTGATGAGAGAAAATAGGGTATCTCATAATATGAAAATAAAAAGTACAGTAGGAGTAATATAAAATAACATCCCAATCATAAGAAATGTGAGCTTAAAAGGAATGACATAAAAGAATGTACTTAAAAAAGAAAGAGAGGAGTAGGATCCCTTACCTCAAGTCTGACATGTCTTGTTCGTTTCCTTATATTCCTGAATAATAAACTTTGGTCAATTTATAATTGCTTAAGGACCTCTTTTAAATATTATTATTAAGTTTATATAACATATTATAATGTTATAATAACTGGTTAATAATGTGAGTTCATATCAGACATTTTTGTCGATGTTTGGTACATGAGTCAAAAATGAAATTGTTTGAAAATAATTGTCCATGTAGTTATACGTAAATCATCTCCAGAATAGTATTAATTATTTAAATATCATATATATCCAGTAAATTTTCATTTTATACTACTCCATAACATTTGGAGATAAAAAGAAATGAAATACACCGTTCATGGAGACGGTAGGCCGTATGTACGCATGAACGCAACTTTCATTTCTTTGTCATATTAATGGAATTAAAAATAATTGAGATATATATATATATATTATAATTCCATTATAATATATATGTTATATAGGTAACATATATTCATTAATTTCATTCTTTATACATTCCAAGTATTGCATGAATGAGTCACATCACTTGAGGGGGCGGAAGTCCACACTTCCTCGTATGAAATTATCGCATTTGCACAACATGAAAAGCATAAAGGAATGTTTTAAATATAAAATTCAGAAGCATATAGAAAACATAAATACCATATATATCATATATAAAATATAGTGACATCATAATGGACACCATTAAAGGTGTTAAAAGAAGATTGAACAATCATCATTTTGTGAGGCAGAAATTCGCCAACCACAGAAACAGTATGTTCTTTAACCATTAGACGAAGGTGTGTGTAAGTGTAGCTTGAATAATTCACATAAAAATATCCTAGTATATTTAAGATAATGGTTTTGTTACAAAATAAAGTAAAAAAAATAGTTTAGAGGGTTGGAGAAGAAAAATAGAACAAAAGAACACAAGTGAAGAGATTACCTTAAAATCGGGTAACTCTTCTTAATTTGAGCTCAAAGGCTTCCTTGGGAAGGATTCTGTCCAAAGGTGAGGCTTCAATGATGAATATAGGGATGTGGAGATATGAAATGGGCAGGGGTTTTCTGAGTCAAAGGCTTGAGAGGTGTGGGTAATGTGGTAGAGGTGTGGTCCTTTTATAAGAGAAAAAGAGGGGCACTCTTGGAAAGTTAAGAAAAGATACTTTATTATAAAATGATTTTCAGATAAAAAGGTCCCAAAATTATAAATATAGAGGATAAGGTGATAAGGGTTCTAAATCCACTCATCCAATAGGTTTTTGACAAGTTTAGGTCTTATATTTTACATTATTGTTTCATTTTATTTAAATCGTTAAATAATGAGGTAATCGCTGCATCATCATGGTGTCATAAATAATTTAATTTATTTAACATCTAAAAATTATAAAAAAATATCATGATGTAGGAAATATTTTTATCTTTCCAATGAATATTTATATTCAAAATTATGACTTTTATAACCCCATTTAAAAATTGTTTTAGTAAAATATCTCATGTTTGTGACATTTTTATTTTAACATTAAATAAAAATTTATTAATGTCATTTTCCTACCAAAGTGGCTCCATGGGGTCCCCAAGTTGACCCATGGAATGTCTTGGTCGGCCATGAAACATCCAATAAGGTTCGGACATGTGTCTAGGTCATTTCATATTAATAAAACATTATTTGTTCTTTAAACTATACTAATTACATCTAATTGCGATTAATAAACTTAAAAGTTACTATTCACCAAAAAATTATTTTAATCCCATTGAACCACATTTTACTACTTAATGACAACCATGTATGTAGGATTTTTGAAATTCAAATCACAGAAGTTGTAAAGTTTCATTTAAACGAAAAATCAGTTTCTTTAACTACCACTTAGTGGTTTCACTATTCATCAAAAATTGAAGTTTTTCAGAAAATTACCAAAAATTCACCCTAAGCAATATTTGATATTCCGAATTCAAAAATTATGTACATTTTACAAAATTCAAAACATATAAGTTGAATTAATTAATTTAATAATCAATTCCCGCTGTCAAAACAAATAGCGTGTTTTTAAGAAACAATATCTATTAAAAGATTGACACTAGTTTAAGTCCAATTTCAAAGTGAAATTAATTCCAATGACCACTATTGGATTAAATGGTAAAAATATATTATAATTGGACTTTAAAACCAATTCAAAATATAATCTAATCATATAAATAAATTAGATTAAAAAGAGGTTTTGAATTAAAATACAACATTTTTCGCAATTCATTAAAAAATGAACTTTATCGGAAAAATACCAAAAATTTACAGAATGTAAATTTTGATGTCCCGATTCTAAAGAATAATTTTATTTTCTCCAATATAACATATGAAATTTTCAAAAAGTGGATTTAAAATCGTTCGTCATCAAAAGGTGGTTAATCGACCTTTTAAAGAATATTAGAATATTTACGCTTAAAATTGGATTCATTCACATTTTAAGCCTCTAACATTGATTGGATAAAAGTAAAAATATTTGACAAAAATATATAATCATTTTGTAGTTAGTTCCGTTCATTCCCGCCATTACAATAGCTAGGCGTGAACTGCCATTTAAAATAATATTATTTTATTATTAGAGTGCAACGTAAGATTCCCAAGAAACTCGTTGTTGTGTATTGGGTACGCCATCGAGCATAGCGTCCCCTTTAAATTAATATTAATATTTTATTCAAAAATATGGATAAATATGAAAATGTCATATTCTTTATTTACCTGGGGTGTTACACAGAGTATACAAGACCACCTACCTCAAACTAAGTCAACTCCAATCTAAGAAAATACCAATATCTTTTTCAACTCAATCCAATTCCATTAAACCTCTATGAATCATAATAGGGTCTTAACTCATTCCCAATTATTCTATTTAAATTAATTATAACTAAATTATAAGTAATTGAATCATTACAAGAAAAAACATGACTAAAGGTGAAAGGAATACTTTCGGAATGACCCACTAAGTATCACATCTTAGCCAAAACCATGAACATCCACCCATGGATGGTCTATAAAACTCTTTAGATATCATCCTAGGAAAAATATATAAATAAATTTATTGATATAATTGTCAGTTCACTTTAATTTGACCAAAAACCATATAACAAAACACCAAGGGATGTACCTTCCATGAAATTCCAAATAATAGAACACACCAATAATCATGGGACATCCTCTATACATTCCAATTTAAATCCTCATCATTCTCAGATAATTCCAACAATATCTTGTGGAATTACTATTTAACCATCTAATTAAGTCCATTATAAAGACCAAAAAATGGTCAAGAGGACTAGGAGGTATAGAATTCAGAGAGAATTGAGCCACCGTGGAATTGAAATGCCAAGAGTTTCCAAGAGGAACCATCCATGATAAATTGTACAATGATTATCCCCCACATTAGGAAATTGTAGTCATGAATAAATAATAATAGAGGATCCCATCTATATTCACCAATGTATTTCATCTAGATCAATCCCGGTTTAAGGGGAACTCATTGAGGGAGTAGAAGAGGTGATAAAGGTTGAATAGCCTTCCAAAAATTGAGCAAGGGATATAAATTATAAGAGAGTATTAGTGACCAAAAACACAAAAAGACCCCTCATAAAAGATATGAATCATTCCCCACCAACTAGTCACTCAAGGTACATAAATTTGTTGGTGATTCTTTCGAGGTAGAATGTTTATTGACTATCCCACCATCTAATAGGTGATTGGTACAGTATCCCTTATTACTTCGGGCTTCCATCATTGATCACCTGAGAAACAAGTCACCAACTGATCTTTCATACAAGTCTAAAAATACCTATTAAAGATCTTTAAACTTGAATCATCTTAGTTCAACACCTTCTTCTCTAAACGATCCATCCACTAGATGAAAAATTAAATCTCTATATAAAATTGATGACCTGTAATGATGAAAGTCGTTATAATCTCCCAACCATATAACTTATAATCCTTGATAAGTTGTGGTAGCTAAGGAATCACACCTCCCAGTCTGCATCAATCGATATTCATAAGGATTTATTATAAAGACCCAGACTTATCATACATGGATATTACATATTTCTAGATGAATATTCATTACATTACACAAACACAAGCCCAAGGATCATAAAACTTTAGTGAATTTGGAAACATGGAACACAAACTTCTAGTTTAGTGAGATAACGTCGATATTTCCCACAAAAGATCTTCCCCTTTAGTACCCCTACTTAAAACCTATCTTCAAAACTTGTTGAAAGGAAACATCATAAAAGGTTGATCTCATATGCTCGGTAAGGGTAAACATGGAAGATATCAATTTATTATCTTATGAAAGTATAATACAAGAAATATGGTTATGTGATCATTAATATAACATAAAAATTTCATACCCAATCTTTAATGGATCATAAACACGAGTTATGGTACAAAACATTAACATGAACCATACCAATGAAACTTTATTATAGCTCATTCTTGAACCATATTTTTAAGTTATAAATCTGTGTTCCATCACTATAAGTATAAAAAATGATTTAATATGTAAATTTTAACAATCAAGACTCTCGGATCATGACTCACCACATGTTTTCCTTAATGAATCAAGCACATAGACTTGTTTCACATCACAGATCTAGCACATCAACTTGTTTCACTTAGTTTTTTCATGAGATATAATTAATTACCCAATGAATTGGAGGGAGATATAAGTCCCACACATAAATTAATGAAAACTATACATATGTGTTCCGTGGGAGAATAAATAATTCATCACATTAAAATCAATGTAAATAAATGAGTTTCATAAACACTTTATCATAACATAACTCATGGAAAGGAAATAGGTTTCATAAGTATCATACCATAATAAACATAAACCATTAATAGAAATAATAATTATGGTGTCTTTGGTTTATATCCCTCAAAAATTAAATGTAACATCAAATAATGTTATCATAAATGGAAATATTCTTTTTGAAATATTACTTGAAATAATTCTTGAGGAAAATATCATTTCTTTTATGAAATCATTCTTTTAAAGAGTCATGCAATTTTAAAGGAAAAAATTTTCTTTGAAAATAAACTTATAATATTTTAAGAAAATATTCAAGGATTTAAGGCATAATGATATTAGAAAATTCAAGTCAATCAGTATAAGTTAAAAAATAGTTCTTTCTAACTTTTTCTAGAAAAGTCACAATGTACCTCATTTGGAAAATGACAAAAAAATCATTTAGAAACATATAATAAGAAAGTAAAAAATGGTTAAAAATAATTTGAAATATCCATAGAAGAATATTAAATACATTTTTCTAAAAAAATTATAAAACATGTATGTGGAAGATAAATATTCAAAAATGGAGATTTAAAATGAAAAAATCCTGAATATTGACGGGATTGTGAAATAAACACTTAAAACTTGATAATTAGTATAATCGTATTCACCATGAAAAAAAAAGATAATTATATGGATATTAAAATACCACAATATTCATAATAAGACTCATAAAACAAATTCATGGTCAATATATACACCATGTGTAAGAAATAAGTAGTGTATATGGCATGTGTCCCACAGAAATAAAAGTGAGACAAAAATCTCTTACCTTAAGACCTAACTTCATTGTATACATCCAAACATCATATATAATAAATATACGTTTATTATAAAAATAACATATAAAAATATAATTATATAATACCATATAAGATTTATTTATGACTTTATATTACACTCTTATTAACAATTTCAAGTTAAAGACATATTTCAGGTAATAACTACTTTATTTTTCACTCAAGTTTTGACTTGTTATCCTTGGTCCTATTACATAGAGCATGATTTAATCATCTAAATAATGATAAAAATGATATAAATATCATATATATTTATTAATTATATATTTATTCATATTGATTCATAAAATTTAGATATATAAAATAAAATACACAATTCATGGAAACGGTAGGTTGTACGTACGCATGAATGTTGTTTTCATTTTCTTGCCATATTAAAAGAATGAAAATTATATAATATATTATAATTCCAGAATAATTTTTACGTTATATATATCATATATATTCATAAAATCTATCCTTATTACCATCCATGTGAAATATAGATGAAAAATGAATCGCATCACATCATGGAGATGGTAGGCCATACAAACACATGAGTGACGTTATCATTTACCAAAATATTAAATGGTAAATAGGTAGATATAATATTATAATAATATAGTTATAATTCTTTCATAAATATCATATATAAACATTAAACCCACCATTATTCTCACTCATAAAATATGGTGATAGAAAATGAATAGTATCACTACATGGAGACAGTAAGCCGAACGTACAAACGAGCAATACTTTCCTTTCTTATTTGATGAAAAAGGGTATGTAGTGTTGTTTATTCATAAAAATAATAAAATTTAAGCATATTTATTATGATTAAGTTATTATTTTATTATATATACCATAGATTTAGATAAGGTATAGACTATTATAAAAAGAGAGTAATCGGTTAAAGCGATTGTCTCTTCTTCAAAACGACTCCTTTAAATCTCCTATAAAGGAATCTAGATTTGGTCTTTGGGAAGACCAGAACCTCTCTAATGTGTATAGGAAAGTGGAAAAGATAATTTGGCATACTTTTTTCGATATATAAGGCTTAAAGAGGTTAAATGATATGAGGGGGGATATATCCTTTTATAATAAAGATGAGGGGCACTTTTGAAATTTCTCAAAAGATTAATTTATAATAAATTAATTTTCTATTTAAATACATAAAAAGGAAATTTATTTGAATATAAGACAATATAGGGTTTTAATATTATTATAAAATATATTTTTTATAGTTTTTATTATTTTTTTAAAATTATCATTTTGATTAACCCATAGTTGACCTATTTTAATTTTAACTATGGTAGCAACATTTGCAATACTAAAAGGTTCATATTTTTACTTATAAGGTATAAATTGAACCATAAATTGTAAATTTATGATATTTTAGACCATAAATTATCGAATTTTACTTTATTTATTATTTTTATAAATTTTAAATAATTTCATAAAATATTAAATTCATAAAATATAATTCATATCAATTTTGACATTATTCATTACATTGACATTAAAAAAATTAATACTACAAGATAACTTCAAATAAATAATTTAATACAATCATAACATGTAATATTAACATATGATATACATTTATAACCATAATAAATTCAAATTATATTTATTTTAATATTTTTAATATCACTTAATTGATTATTTCATTAATTGAATAATTATTACATCATCATTGTGTAACTATTTATGAAAATTATTTTTTCACTAAAAATTATAAATAAAATTCCAAGATCTATTTAAAACTCTTATATTTCATAATAATATACATATTCAATCATATATTCTATTTAAACATGTATTAAAAATATTAAACTTATTAAAAGTAAGAGTGTGACATTTTGTCACTCTCTTTGATTTAAATAATATTCATGTCATTATGATGGAAAAGGGTCCATTAAATTTTTAAATTTAGATATTTTTGGGTTAAGGGTCGAATAAACTTCATCTTATAAAAATTTTGAATGTTTTGGGGTAGTTTATATGTATTAATAATATTATTTTTAACCTCAATGTACCTGATTTACCCTTAATTGTGCTAATAAAAGTTATTAAAGTTAATATTCATGTAGTCCAAAAATAAAGGGGGGTATTTAATAAATTTGTAACTTATAATTAAAAATATTGAATCCATTTTTTCAAAATTAAATTCACATAATTTTCATAAATTAATTACAAAATAATCCAACGAACGAGACGAAACAATGAGTTTTAAATGTAAAAATTTTCAAAAGTTTGGAATGTTTTTTATATAAAATTTAGTTGTGAAATTGATTCCCATGACCTAAATTGTATTAAATTATAAAAAATTTATCTAATTATACTTTAAAACCAAATAAAAATATAATTTAACTATATAAATGGACTAAATGGAAAAGCAGTTTTGAATTAAAATTCAGTATTTTCACTATTTATAAAAACATAAAACTTCTAAGGAAAAAACAAAAAGTTCACCAAAAGTAAATTATGATATCCCTATTTAAAATTATAATTTTATTTATTCAACTAGAATCAATAAAATTTTAAAAAATTATATTTTTAACATGTGCTTCATCAAAAAGCGGAAAAACTACCTTTTTAGAGAAATACTTCTTTTATGCATAAAATGGGACATTTACGTATATCGTTTCTAGAAAAAAAACTAAGGTGAATGCTAAAAATTAGATTTAATATATTATATATATTTATTTCATTAATATAATCCAAATAAGATTTATTTTTCTATTTATTGTTATAAAATGCACTAGGGAACGTTAGTTTTTTAGAGAAAAAACATTTCCTTTTATATTTTTCTTAAAAATGTTTTACATTAATATATAATTAATTGGTAAAATAATTACATATAAATTTTTAAATCATACTTTCATGATTCAGTTAATCCTATTTATAACTGATATTCTAATAGTTAAATTATAATTTTCTAGTTTAAATAAGTATAATAATAAAATAATGTTTCATAGAAAATCAGTTTTTTATTTAAAGGAATCTAAGTTAGTATTTCATGTAGCACATGATTAACTTGGTGTAGATTTTAACATAATATATCATATAAATTTAATTTATTTGAAAACAAAAGTTCATAAAAACTTAGGGTGTTATATTCTACCCCCTTAAAATGAATTTTGATCTCAAAATTCATCATTCTAATATAAAAAAATAAGGACACTTCCACCTCAATGTAACACCCCAAGGGATTTATAAATAAATTTAAAATTTAATGCATGAAACACTGAGACTCTACAAAACACTAATTTGTTATAACCTATCTAGTAAACATAATTTTTCCACATTTGCGATTTTAATTTCAAAAAAATAACATACACGGTTGGGTTCAGTAAGATATTTAGAGTCTAATAAGACAAACTTAATTTTTGGTGAATAGTAACATACCCTAATGAACAGTAATATGAACCTTATTAATATTAAATCATATTATAATTTTATTATCTTAAGGTTATAAGATAATGATATCTTGATTAATTTTTTATGGTGATATAAAATGAATTATAGTTTTAAAATTTTTATTTTTCGAATAAATTATGCTTTTATTTAAAAATTAAATTAATCATATTTAAAAACTTATTTTCAAAAAATTGAGTTCAATTTTGAATTCTAAATGTTAAAAAATGGTTTTAGTGATTTTTTGTGATTTTTCTAAAATACTTAATTTTTTATGAATATTAAAATATGGTAATTTATCATAAATATACATTATTAGTTAAATTAACTATTACTAACATCATGGATAATGTAATAACACTTGGTTTGAACTCAAAATCACTTATTACTATTATGGGTCACATGAATCAACACTATTGGTTGTCTTGGGGGAAATAATAAAATAATAAATAAGATATTCAGAAATCACCCCTTTCCTCCACTATACCCACCCACCCCCCACTCTCTCTTATATTCACTTATCTAAAGACTTTTACCTTGTCTAAATTATACTCAAATATCCTCCCAAGATCCTACCCAATGTCTATCAGCCCTTGGTCTCATAAAAAGACCAAAACTTCTCCCCTAAAGAGGCTCTTAAGGAATATAACTTCAAGAGGTAATTTCCTCTTTTCATTTCTTTTATTTTGAGTTCCTTTTTTCTATACTCAACTCCTTTCATCCAAATGTTGTGATAACTATATTACCATAAATTTACTAGAATTTTGTTTTGATAGTGGAATAATTCATCATAATCTCTCTTTTCCCTTTCTTTTATACAAGAAATGAAAACACCATCTGAGATGTTTTAATTTATCACATTCAAGGACGACGGGTTTTCAATTTCTATTACCATCTTCAATTATGGTCATGAAACCATTTTTATGGTTGAAACAAACAATAATATATGTATTATAACATATGTAAGTTTATGGAATATTTTTTCACACATGATAATAATTAATAAATCAAAATGAGTTCGTTTTTGATCAAAAACCACAAATTAACCCAAACAATTATCATTAAAGTTTTATATAATGATTCATGTTCACTGCCAATAAGAAATTAATTTTATAAACATGTAATATTATGTTTGTTAAAAAATAAAATAAAAATTCTATTCTAGACAAACTTTCTCATCTTACATGTTTATCCTTACATGTATATAAGTAAACCGGTCATGAATACCAAGGAAGAAAATGCTCCCAAAAAATACAATTGAACCTCTTAAACTCATCAAGAAGGCCATGAATGAACTTAATAAGGCTATAATAAATCAATTACATAAAGAATAGTTCTGTACATATTTATTAATGAATTTAATTTTGTTATCTAGGACACTAATATCAAGTGAAAAACACCATCGGACTTAAGTTAAGGGTTTTCTACCCAAACCACCATTTTCATTCGGGTTACTCTTATTCTCTAATTACCTAAATTAAATTCTTAATTATTCATATGAACTCTTCATAAATTCTGTGTTAAATTTCTATATATGTTTACCAAATATAATCTTGCTTTCATTTATGGGTAGTTATTTGTTTTAAAAGGATATTTCAAAAATTCTTCCCGAAATAAATGCCCAATTCAAGTGAATTTCACAAATTCTTACCTATTTTCAAGGGCACAATATAATCTATTTTTCGAAACCATTATCTTTCTAAAATCACTCATTTTTTAAAAATACTATCTTACTTCACTTTTTTTTATACAAATATTTTCCAAAAGAACTCTTCTTTTCAAAGTAAAAGAGCATTTATCTCAAGAATTACTCAATAATTTTAAAAGAGTATATTCATCTATTTCAACACTCTTATTGATTATTTTGTATTATAGTGATTAATATTTTATGATATCATATGAAATATTTAATTTAATGTTTTGTGATTATTTTTACTATGGATTTTCTATCTTAAAACCATTCACCAATTTACTTTGGATTGTTAGTGTTTATGCTAAATGTTTGGGGAAAGTTATTTAGATTTCATTTGTTAGTTTAAATATGATTCTATATGTTATTAATGTTTATCCCCATTAATATGAGAAATTAATTGGACTTAATAAGTAATTAGTGGGTCCCACTATATCCACTTTATGTATCAGTAGGTCTTAGGAGATGAACTACGGTATTGGCACGAGGCCATGACAAAATGGTTATTTGAGGTCTTGGAATGAGTCCTTGATGGTATGCTTATGATGTCCAACATTATGCATTCCCTCATTTAAAAACTAGTAATTGAAAATTCATGTAGTTACTCGAATAGTATAATACCCATGATTATGCTTTATTATGGAATTATTTTATCAGCTCTTATTCCTTCTATAATGTGTTCAATTTTATTTTTAAAGGCATGTGTTTTTAGTTATTCACCATGCCTAATGTTTATTTTTAAGATATATTCCATTTTATTTCTTACCCTTACTGAGCATTTGAGATCACCCCTTTCTTATGTTTTATTTTCCTAGGACATAAAGAGGCATATTATGAATGACATATCGGTATAACCTAGGATTTATGGATGTTTTCAAAGTAATTTCTATATTGTATTTTTTTCAAGTTGTAATGTTAAACATGTGTATGTGTCTAGTTTTCCAAAACTACTAAATTATTCATTACTTTGGGATAATACTTTCTTGTATTCATTACAATATAATTAATTAAGTCACCAAATCGGAGTGACTAGGGTCGAGTCTTTACAGTTGGTATCAAAGAAAGTTTAGTAGAAAACTTGGAAACTAGATTTAGAAACTGTAGATTAGGGAACAAAAACCTAAGATATACTTTGATGATAAACATACAAGAACATCCTGGAATTTTGGTAAGGAATATATTATGTGTATTTTTCTAGAAAATATATCCTTGAATGGATACTACAAGTGAACGTGGTTCTAGGAAAGATGTGCCTAGGAGTAACAACACTAACAAGGAGTTTTGGGCTTGACTCGGGGTATCCTAGTACATGACAATGGGACGTACTATGCACCTGGTTTTACATTCCTAGTGGATATGCTTACAATAATTCACATTGTCTTTACAATACATTATAAAGGATTAAAATCTAAATTATTCTTCAAAAAACCCATGTTTATGATTATGAGATTGGCTATGTATAGGATTTAAATTTATGATAAGTATTTTTCTACTTTTAGATTATACATTATGATTAATTTCCTAATCTAGTGCATTCCATTATTTAGAAATGGTTCCTAGTGGAAGTAATGGAAACTGCATGAACGCACGTGTCCCATGTAATGATTTCCCTATGATGTAAGAAAATGATGTTGGCTCTGGTGTTGTGGCTGGTGCTGAGAAACTTATAACTATACTAGAAATGTTGACTTAGGTTATGAGCAATAACCTTACCTGTATGAAGCATTTGGATCCTCAATGTGGAGGATATAGGTTAGACCACTTTATATGACAACATCCTCTATCATTTAATGTCACTAAAAACCGATTCATATTGGATCAATGGATAAGTTCATTTGAGAATGTATTTCTCACTTTGAGATGTAACAAAAGATATAAGGTTTCCATGGCGTTTTATCGTCTATCGAGAGATATGGATCAGTGGTTTTTTTAATTCAAACAAATAAATGTGGATAAAGAAATAAAATAAATAGAGTGTATGGATTTAAAGAAATATTCTCATAAAAATACTTCCCTCATGAATAGTGGTCAGATATGGAAAGGCAGTTTCTGAATCTGAGGAAAATAAATGATGAGAATGTTGTAAATTGTGAAGATAACTTCACAAGGTTAGCAAGACTTGTTGCAGACAACATATTTAATCTAAGGAGTAAGGTTGATTGATTATTTTATGGTTTAAAACCATCCCTCCTAAGGTCTCTAGTCAACCAAAGTTTCTCATCATATAAAGATATAGTCTCATGTGCTATCAAGATGGAAAAGGAATTCTCTAAGTCTTATGATTTTAAGGTAAATAAAGAGAACAAAATGGATGATGAAAACTCCAAAAAATGAAATAAGGAAATGTGGAAGAAGGGAATATTTGACCTTCCACCTTATGATAATTGTGTGAAGACACACCCTGGTATATTCCTAAAGGGTATGGGTGTTTGTTACAACTGTGAAGAAAAATGCCACTTATCTCGAGATTGTAATGGGAAGAAAGAAGCTTCCAATGTTCAATGCTATAATTGCAATGAGAGGGGAAATTATGAAAATTATTATCCTAGTTTTCAAGGGAATTCTCCCCAAATAAGGCTATGAGAGTAAGGCCAAGCTTATGTGATCACAACTATTGATATTGAAGTCCCTAATGATTTAGTGGTAGGTACTTTAATTGTTTCCTCAAACTTAGCCAATGATTTATTTGATTATGGATCATCGCACTCTTTAAAATCTTCCCAGTTTTCCATGAAAATTAAATATTTCCAATTTTATTTAATAAGGGATTTTTTAGTCAAAAATCTTAAGGGGGTATCATTGAAACAAAGATGTGTTAGTCAGTCCCCATTATGGAATATGTACAAGCTTTATCTATCGATTTTATCATCATACACATGATTGAATTTGATATAATCCTCATTATGGATTGGATTGAAAATTATGATGAAAAAATATATTGCAAGAAGAATGTAGTTTCAATTTTTTATGATGATTTGGAATTCCTTATCTTTAAGGAAGAAACATCACCATCTGATTCTCATCTAAATCCACCATTAGTAGCTCTACTCACTACTGTAAAGGGACTTTTCCCAACACTTGTATACCAACGGTTCAAAGAACCATTGGTATATTTTGTCATTACCAACAGTTTTCATAAACCGTTGGTAAAGACCTTGAACAACTGACTTTTCCCAACAGTTTTATGAAACCATTGGGAAAAGTGGGGAAAAATCACTTTTCCCAACGGTTTGAGGAAACCGTTGGGAATGATGGATAAAAAGTTAGTTTTACCAACGGTTTCATAAAACCGTTGGGAAAGATTGAGTTTTCCCAATGGTTTTTAAAAAATGTTGGGAAAAAAAGCCCCAAATTATCCAAATGCAGGCAGCGGCCTCCCCACGATTCCAGAACCCTTCCGCTCGTCTCCAGAAGCGATTCCTTGGAAGAAGCACTTCCGAATCCCCATATCTTCCATTGGATCAGCAGCTACCAGGTCATAATCCTTCCATATTTTATCAAGGATATAGTTCCACCTCTTATAAAGCATATCCTTCTATTCTCAATGTTTCCTTATTCCCAATTTTTAGGGTTTTTGTAAAATTTTATGATTGTTCCACGAATTGTGTACTCAAATACTTATATCGGTGTATGTCCAATTAATGATTTCATTACACATTTACATTTATAAGGGCATGGTGTCTCTTTATTGTGTTCCAATTTTGAAGATTAATAGTTTTTTTTTAATATTCTTCAAATATTATAGCTTCACATATATGAACTAATAAGAAATTTTTTGTAATATTTATTGATATTATTTCATGAAAATCACTCCTTTCATTAAGATCATGCCAAATATGAAGATCTTGTTCATCTTAATTTTTGTAGACTATGTGTATTACATAACAAGTATGTATCATGTTTCTATCAAAATCTATATATATATAAAATGAAACATTGTTCACTTATCCTTTGCACAATAGAACATATGAAGTATCTTCTTGAACTTTGCCAAATAGTATGTGGTCCCTAATTAGTACTTATTCCTTCTTCATGAAACTAATTCACAGAATGTCAAATTCACAATATTAGTGAATATTAGTTTTTCTAATATAACCATTAATTATTCTTCCTTAGACATCATAGATGTGTTATTCAATCACCTTTTCCAAACACAATAATCATTTTCACTGATTTGGGGTTCATAAAAATTCTTGGGAAAATAAGAAAAACACATGTATTGAATCATGTTTCTCATATGGTTTCATGGATACAATTTCATCTCGAAAATCATGACTGCGTGGTTCAAATATCATGAGGACCATGAGATTATTATTCTTCACACAAATGAAGTTTTTTTATACAACTATGTGTTTTTGTTTTCACTTTTGATTTGTCCGAAAGGGGAGTTTTGTTATCATTAATCATGGTTGTGGGTGGTCATTTAGGATTTAAGATAGTATGACTTCATTTTACTTGATATATCCAATATTATTATTGATTTATGTTCAATTTGATTATCTTTAACAAGAGATGTTATTTAATAAGTTGTTATTAAGGGTTGTAATAATGATGATATTGTATAAGGGTTCATATGGTGTGTATAAGGGTTCACATGGTGTGTATAACGGTTGACATGGTATTAGTGAACTCAAGTCATTAATTTAATCCTTCATTCTCACTAGCATGTAAGAAATTGAATGATTTAAACCCATCCTCACATGATTTCTTACCTTAGATAGTGTCTAACATATGGAATACGAGCTTTTGAATTCATTAGTTAACCAGGATCATATATTTCATTTCCCCCAAGATGACTGTACTAATATAACTTTAGTGTCAACTAAATATGGTTCTCATTTTATGTTGTATATTATGTGTCCTTATTGGCCAATACTCACTTTTATGAGGGTGGGGTGCTTTTCACTACCCATTCTGGCATGTGTAGACAGCCATAAAAATGTTAGATAAGTCACAATTTTAATTCAGTAATGTTGTTATCATTGACATACTTTATTAAGAATTTCAAATTTAAAAATAATTTTTTTTTCAATACTTAATGAATTTAAATCTTTTTACAAGCCATGAATGACCTATCAGTGTAGAAGCCAAAAATTTATTCTCCCATGGGGTACGCTTGACTTGGGGAAGTAATTAGGTAATGAAAGGTATGTCCAGGTGTCAATAATGAGTTATTGAACATGAGTGAATTATTTGGGATGCCTATAACACATGATGGGACCTGAGGCATGTGTCTCTTATAGACCAAATGAAAATAAATATAAATAAATTTTAATTTAATTTATGAATACTTGTTTTTACATTATTTTAATAGTTTACTACATCGACTAAAAACTTCTTCCTTTATCGTTTACTTAAATGTGTTTTCTATTAAAGTTAAATCCTGTTGAATTGTTTATGACAAAATGACTTATATAAATTCTTTTTATAGAATGGACAGAAGTTGGATGTATGAAACCGATCGGATCTCAAACGATTTTCAAAAAAATTTGGAGAGCTTTATAGATTTTGCATTTCACAATGCTTCAGATAGTGGTCGCATACAATGCCCATGTTTCAATTGTGTTGGTAGACCTTGGTTGAACCGTGAAGAACTTAGATACCACATAACCAAAAATGGTTTTCAAGAAAACTACTTTGTGTGGTATCACAATGGGGAGAAAATGAAGTCTCAAATTGGTGATGATCGAAATGAAAATACTGGAATGGAGAATTTGTTAGATGATCGGTTTCCGTTTATTCGTCATCATGAATAAGAAAGGATTTAGACTCAAGAAGACTTCTATATGAGCACAGTTGATGTATCTAGTAAAAGTGATGATATTGATAGGGTGAAAAAATTGAATGATGCTGCCACAACTCCAGTATATCGACAATGCGATAAAATGAAAAAGCTGGAATTTTTAATCCGATTGTTTCATGGGAAAACTATGTATGGGATTTCTAATACAGCAATTGATTACATTCTTACCCTCTTGAAGGATTTACTTCTAGATGATGCAGATATTCCCTAAAAACCACTATATGGTATGGAAGTTAGTTGAGGAACTTGGATTATCAAGAAAAAAAATTCATGCTTTCCCGAAAGATTGCAGTTTATTCTGGGAGGAAACCGCTGAACGAAATGATTGTATAAAATGTGGCACATCCCGCTGGAAGTCAAAATTTGATGGAACACCATCCCGCGTTCCACAGAAAGTAATGTGGCACTTTCCATTGATCCCCAGACTCCATAATCTTTTTATGTCTGATGACATATCAATAAAAATGAGATGGCATGTTACCGAGAGAAAGAAGACTAATGATGAGTTGGTTCATCCTGTAGATGGATTTTCATGGCAGAGATTTGATGCTCAACAACCTGATTTTGCAGCTGACGTGCGCAATGTGAGGCTGGGTCTTTCATGCGATGGTTTTAATCTGTTTGGGCAGATGCTTTCTTCTCACAGCACATGGCCAATTTTTATACACATTTATAATCTTCCCCCATGGTTGTGTATGAAAAAACCTTTCACTTTCATGAGTATACTCATATCTGTTCCTTCTGATCCTGGCATTGATATTGATATCTACATGAAACCTTTAATATAAGAGTTGAAACTTCTTTGGGATGTGGGTCTGCGCACATATGATGTATGTTCGAAAGACATATTTCAGATATATTCTACGCTTATGTAGACGATCAATGATTTTCCTGCTTATGCAATGATGTTTGGATGGAGCACGAAGGGAAAATTGTCATGTCCAGTTTTTATGAAGAATACACGATCCAGAAGACTGAAACATCACTGTAGTTTCAGTTTTAGGGGACATCGACGATTCTTGCCAAAGGATCATCCATTTAGAATGAATCGTTGAAGATTTGATAATACCATAGAGACTGATGATCCACCTCAGCGTATATCTAGAACTGATGTGCTTAATGAATTGAAAGATTTCAGTTTTTTGTTCGGGAAGGGTCAAATGAAATCTGGAAATAGAAAGAATGTTTCCACTGAAACCTGTTACAATTGGAGAAAGAAGGGTATCTTTTTTTATTTGCATTATTGGTCAACTAATTTCTTACATCATTGCTTAGACGTAATGCATTTCAAAAGAATATATTCGAAATGTTGCTTTCGGTTCTTCTAAATGTCAAGGGGAAGACAAAAGATGATTTGCGATCTTTGCGTGACTTGGTGGATTGGGGCATCAGACCAGAATTACATTATGTGTGTATCAGTGAAAATAAATGGAAACTTCCATGTGCTTCTTATGTGATGACACCTATGGAAAAAAACAATTTCTGAAGTATAAGAGACTATTAGAGTTCCTGATGGCTATTCAAGCAACGTATCTAAACGGGTCAACAGAAGAGAGTTGAAGCTAAAATCTTTGAAGACTCATGATTATCATATTCTATTGCATGAGTTGCTTCCAATAGAAATCCGTCATCTTTTTTCCAATAATTTAAGGGTGGTTTTTATTCGGTTGTGCCATTTGTTTATAGATCTTTGTGCTAGGAAGTTGTCCAAGTCTTTCTTGCAAAAAATGTTGACAGATGCCCCATTAATTTTGTGTGAGTTGGAGAAAATATTTCCTCCATCATTTTTCACATCCATGCTGCATCTGACTGTCCATATTCCCACTGAAATACATCTTGGAGGACCTGTTTCTTTTCTTTAGATGTATCCAAATGAAATAAATATGTTCACATTAAAGTATTATGTCCGAAATAGAAATCATCCCGAAGGTTCTATCGTGAACGGTTACTTGGCTCAAGAATGTATGGATTTCTACTCGAAAATGGACAACATTTTAAGTGCATATGGAAAACTGACCAAACACATTTGGTTTCCATTTAAACTTTAGGAGAAAGATTCATGGGTCATATGTGACGTGTACAAATCAACCTTGCCTCAATCTGAGACGCGGTGTGGCCGGAACCACTCAAAGTGTCTGCCTTTTGTTTCAAAAGGACGTCATTTTAATTGAAAAACATCTACTAGCATACAGAAAAGCAACCAAATGCATTAGAATTGTGTCGATACATTAGCACAGCAATCCATGGGTCATATGTGACGTGTAAGAGTCAACCCCGCCTCAATCTAAGGCGCGGTTTGGTCGGCACCACTCAAAGTGTCTGCCTTTTGTTTCAAAAGGACGTCATTTTAATTGAAAAACATCAAATGGCATACAGAAAACCGACCAAACACATTCGGATTGTGTCGATACTTTAGAACAACGATCCGCGGGTCATATGTGACGTGTACGAGTCAACCCCACCTTAATCTGAGGTATGGTGTGGCCAGAATCACTCTAAGTGGATCTCTTTTGTTTAAAATAGAAAACATTTTAAGTACATGTGGAAAACCGACCAAATGAATTCTGTTTCCATTGAAACTTTAGGAGAATGATCCATGGGTCATATGTGACATGTACGAGTCAACCCCGCCTCAATCTGAGGCGCAGTGTAGCCAGCACCACTCAAAGTGTCTACCTTTTGTTTCAAAAGGAGGACATTTTAATTGAAAAACATCAACTGGCATACGAAAGACCGACCAAATGCATTAGTATTGTGTCGATACATTAGTAAAATGATCCATGGGTCATATATAACGTGTACGAGTCAACGCCACCTCAATCTGAGGCACGGTGTGGCTGCCACCACTCATAGTTTCTGTCTTTTGTTTCAAAAGGATGTCATTTTAAGTGAAAAACATCAACTGGCATACGAAAAACCGACCAAAAGCATTCGGATTGTGTCGATACTTTAGCATAGTGATCCATGGGTCACATGTGATGTTTATGAGTCAACCTCATCTTAATCGGAGGCACAGTGTGGCCAGAATAACTCTAAGTGGCTCTCTTTTGTTTAAAATGGACAACATTTTAAGTACATACAGAAAACCGACCAAACAAATTCGGTTTTCATTGAAACTTTAGGAGAACGATTCATTGGTCATATGCGACGTGTACGAATCAAACCCGCCTAAATCTGAGACGCGGTGTGGTCGGCACCACTCAAAGTGTCTGCCTTTTGTTTCAAAAGGACGTCATTTTAATTGAAAAACATCAAATGGCATACGGAAAACCAACCAAACGCATTCGGATTGTGTCGATACTTTAGCACAACGATCCATGGGTCATGTGTGACGTGTACAAATCAGCCTCTCCTCAATCCGAGGCATGGTGTGGCTGCCACCACTCAAAGTTTCTTCCTTTTGTTTCAAAAGGACGTCATTTTAATTAAAAAACATCAACTGGCATACAAAAAACCAACCAAAAGCATTCATATTGTGTCAATACTTTATCACAACGATACATGGGTCATATGTGACATGTATAAGTCAACCCTTCCTCAATCTGAGGCGCTTTGTGGCCACCACCACTCAAAGTGTGTGTCTTTTGTTTCAAAAGAACGTCATTTTAAGTGAAAAATATCAACTGGCATACGGAAAAGTGACCAAACGCATTCGGATTGTGTCAATACTCTAGTACAATGATCCATGGGTCATATGTGACGTGTATGAGTCAACCCCACCTTAATCTGAGGCACGGTGTGGCCGGAATCACTCTAAGTGGCTCTCTTTTGTTTAAAATTGACAACATTTTAAGTACATAAGGAAAACCAACCAAACGCATTCGATTTTTGTTGAAACTTTAGAAGAACGATCCATGGGTCATATGTGACGTGTATGAGTCAACAGTGACTCAATCTGAGGCGAGGTTTGGCTGGAACCACTCAAAGTGTCTGCCTTTTGTTTCAAAAGGACGTCATTTTAATTGAAAAACATCAACTGGCATACGGAAAACTTACCAAACGCATTCGGATTGTGTTGAAACGTTAGTACAATGATCCATGGGTCATATGTGACGTGTACGAGTCAACCCCGCCTCAATCTGAGGTTCGTTGTGGCCTCCACCACTCAAAGTGTCTATCTTTTGTTTCAAAAGGACGTCATTTTAAGTGAAAAACATCAACTAGAATACGGAAAATAGACCAAATGAATTTGAATTGTGTCGATAATTTAGCACAATGATACATGGGTCATATGTGACGTTTATGAGTCAACCCCGCATTAATCAGAGGCACGGTGTGGCCAGAATCACTCTAAGTGGCTCTCTTTTGTTTAAAATGGACAACATTTTAAGTACATACGGAAAACCGACCAAATTCATTCAGTTTTAATTGAAACTTTAGGAGAACGATTCATGGGTCATATGTGATGTGTACGAATAATACCCGCCTCAATCTAAGATGCGGTGTGGCCGGAACCACTCAAAGATTCTACCTTTTGTTTCAAAAGGACGTCATTTTAATTGAAAAACATCAACTGGCATACGGAAAACCGACCAAACGCATTCGGATTGTGTCGATACTTTAGCACAACAATCCATGGATCATATTTGATGTGTATGAGTCAACCCCACCTCAATTTTAGGTGCGGTGTGGCCACCACCACTCAAATTGTCTGCCTTTTGTTTCAAAAGGATGTCATTTTAATTGAAAAACATCAACTGGCATACGGAAAACTGACCAAACGCATTCAGATTGTGTAAATACTTTAGTACAATGATCCATGGATCATATTTGACATGTACGAGTCAAGACCGCCTCAATATGAGGTGTGGTGTGGCCGCCACCACTCAAAGTGTCTATCTTTTGTTTCAAAAGGACATCATTTTAAGTGAAAAATATCAACTGGCATATAGAAAAGTGACCAAACGCATTCGGATTGTGTCGATACTTTAGAAAAATGATCCATGGGTTATATGTGATATTTAAGAGTCAACCCCTCCTAAATATGAGGCATGGTGTGTCCGGAATCACTCTAAGTGTCTCTCTTTTGTTTAAAATGGACAACATTTTAAGTACATACGGAAAACTGACCAAACGCATTCAGTTTCCGTTGAAACTTTAGGAGAACGATTCATGGGTCATATGTGACGTGTAAGAATCAACCCCACCTCAATCTGAGATGTGGTGTGGCCGGCACCACTCAAAGTTTTTGCCTTTTGTTTCAAAAGGATGTCATTTTAATTGAAAAACATCAACTCGCATATGGAAAACTGACCAAACACATTCGGATTGTGTCGATAATTTAGAACAATGATCCATGGGTCATATGTGACGTGTAAGAGTCAACCCCGCCTCAATATGAGGTGCTTTGTGGCCACCACCACTCAAAGTGTCTGTCTTTTGTTTTAAAAGGATGTCATTTTAAGTGAAAAACATCAACTGGCATACGGAAAACCGACCAAACGCATTATGATTGTGTCTATACTTTAGCACAACAATCCATGGGTCATATGTGATGTGTAAGAGTCAAACCTATCTTAATCGGAGGCACGTTGTGGCCAGAATCACTCTAAGTGTCTCTCTTTTGTTTAAAATGGACAACATTTTAAGTACATACGGAAAACTGACCAAACGCATTCGGTTTCCTTTGAAACTTTAGGAGAATGATTAATGGGTCATATGTGACATGTACGAATCAACCCTGCCTCAATCTGAGACATTGTGTGGCCGGAACCACTCAAAGTCTATGCATTTTGTTTCAAAAGGATGTCATTTTAATTGAAAAACATCAACTGGCATACGGAAAACTGACCAAACTCATTCGGATTGTGTCGATACTTTAGCATAATGATTTATGGGTCATATGTGATGTGTATGAGTCAACCCCGCCTCAATCCAAGGCACGGTGTGGCCGCCACCACTCAAAGTGTCTGTATTTTGTTTCAAAAGGACGTCATTTTAAGTGAAAAACACCAACTGACATACAGAAAACTGACCAAACACATTCGGATTGTGTTAATACTTTAGTACAAAGATCCATGGGTCATATATGATGTGTACGAGTAAACCCCGCCTTAATCGGAGGCACGGTTTGACTGTAATCACTCTAAGTGTCTCTCCTTTGCTTAAAATGGACAACATTTTAAGTACATATGGAAAAACGACCAAACGCATTCGGTTTTCGTTGAAACTTTAGGAGAAAGATCCATGGGTCATATGTGACGTGTACAAATCAACCCCGCCTCAACCTGAGATGCGGTTTAGCCGACACCACTCAAAGTGTCTGCCTTTTGTTTCAAAAGGACATCTTTCTAATTGAAAAACATCAACTGGCATATAGAAAACCGACCTAATGCATTCGGATTGTGTCGAAACTTTAGCACAATGATCCATGGGTCATATGTGATGTGTACGAGTCAACCCTTCCTCAATCAGAGGCATGGTGTGGCTGGTATCACTCTAGGTGTATGTATTTTGTTTAAAATGGACATTATTTCAGGTAAAAATATATGGTATACAAAAAACCGATCAAATTATGAATTGACTTCCGGATTCCACATATAATTGTCATCTAAATTTTAAATTGAATTCTAAATTAATTATGTATGTTTATAATTACTTTTTTAATTCTAATTTAATTATGGATGTGTATAGTTACAGCATTATATGTTAAATGTGTATGAATTTGTTTTCTATATGTATGTGTTAGTTGGTTATTTCAGGTAAAATAATTTTATATGTATGTGTTAGTTTATTGCAGGTACAATAATTGGATTGAAAATGAGAGGGAACCCACAAAATGAGACCTGGTGGGAAATTGCAAAGCTTCTGGGAAAATTACAGAGCTGTTGTGCAATTTGCCCAGCATAGGCTATGCCAATGGTTTGAAACCGTTGGCATAGCATCTCTGGGTTCTGTTTTACCAACGATTCCATGAACCGTTGGTAAAACACTTTTCCCAAAGGTTTAGAAACCATTGGGAAAGAGGAGACCTTGGGTTTTTTCCAACGGTTTGGCTAAACTGTTGGAAAAAACCTGTAATTTTTCTCCACCCAATCCCAACGGTTCACTGTAAACCGTTGGGAAAAGATTTCCCAATGGCTTACTTCCCTAAGGTTTGCAGAACCATTGGTATAACATATACCAACGGTTCTGCAGCCTTTCCCAATGGTTCTAAACCGTTGGGAAATATTGTATTTCCAGTAGTGACTGAATTCAATTCTTGGGGAGGATGAGAACTCAATATCTAAGAGTGAGGAAATAAATGTTCAAATCAATGGTGTACCTATTTTGCAAGAATATATTGATGTTTTTATATATAATTTACCTAGACATCCACCAGATAGAAAAGTAGAGATATTAATTGATTTAATTCCTAGTTCAAGACCTATATCAAATACTCCTTATAGAATAGCCACTATGGAATTAGTAGAACTAAATAAATAACAATAGGAATTGATTGATAATGGATTTATTCTCCCTAGTGTTTCTCCAGAGGGATCCTCTGTTCTTTTCATTAAAAATAAATATGGAACTTTAAGGTTTTGTATTAACTATAGGGAGATCACTGTTGTGACAATAAAGAACAAGTATCCCTTACCTTTCCTTAATGATTTATTTGATCAACTACATGGAGCCCAATATTTTTTGAATATTGACCTTAGATCTGGATATCATCAATTCTGTGTGAGGAAGGAATACATTCCAAATACAGCATTTTGAACCAGGTATGGGCATTATGAGTTTACAGTAATGCCTTTTGGACTGAATAATGCACCCTTTCTCTTGATGGATCAAATGAATAGGGTTTTTGAGGAATATCTTGATGAATATTTTGTGGTTTTTATTTATGATATCTTTGTATACACTAAAATCTAAAAAGAACATAAAAATCACTTTCGCATTATTCTAAAGACTCTTAGAAGAAATAAATTTTATGGAAAGTTTCAAAAGTGTGAATTTTGGATTCAATTAGTTTATTTTCTTATCCATATTTTCTCTATGTATGGAATATTCATTGATCCTATTAAGATAAATGTTGTTCATGAATGTCCTACACCAACAAACATAACTGAGGTACATAGTTTTATTGGTTTATCAGGTTATTATTGGCATTTCATTCAAAACTTCAACCGTTTATCCAACCCGTTAACCAAGCTTACTTGTAAAAGGGTTAAGTTCATATGGAAAAAATAATGTGAGGAATTTTTTTAATAATTAAAGAGGATATTAGAGAATGTTCGGATCCTAACTCTACCATTGGGGAATTATGGGTTTCTGATCTAAAGTGATGTATAAAATAAAGGACTTGGTAGTGTCCTTATGTAGAATGATAGATTTATTTCCTATGAATCAAGGTAGCTAAAAATTAATGAATAAAACTATCCTACTCATGATCTTGAGTTATCAATTGTTATTTTTGTTCTAAAAATATGGACCACCATCTCTATGGTGAAATATGTGAGATATATACAGATCTCAAGAGTCTGAAATATATCTTTTCACCAAAAGAACTCAACATGAGGTAAAGTTGATGGAATGAAATACTCAAGGATTTTTATAATTCCATACACTACTACCCAGGAAAGACAGAAAAGGTATCTAAGGCATTGAGCAGAAAGAATCAGGGAGTTTTAAACAAAATGATGATTGAAATGGATCTTGTATTCATGGATCTAGTAAGGATGGATATGGTAATTTTCAAACAAGGTGAAACATAATTACTTTTTCAATTGGTTTCCCCACCATCTTTATTGAAAATAATTAAAATTTCTTATCCTAATGATGATAATCTTCAAAAGAAAATTAGTATTGTGGATGATGGGAAGTAGCAAGACTTCGTATATGAAGATGGAATTCTGATATTTGGGAAGACGCTTTATGTTCCACCTATACCCAAGATAAAAAGGTAGTTATTGGGTGGTTCCCATAGTTCAAATTTCCATGTACACACTTGTAGCACTAAAATTTAAAGATATTTGAAGAAACATTGATGGTGGGACAACATGAAGCAGAAAATTACTGATTATGTTTCAAGATGTTTTGTTTTTCAATAAGTGAATGTCTAATGACAACATCCTATATGATTCATGCAACCTATACCTATTCTTACATAGAAATTTGATGACATAACCATTTATTTTTTCATTGGATTGCCCAAAACTCCTAGAAAGAATGCTACAATATGGGTAATTGTGGATCGACTTACGAAATCTGCACATTTTCTCACTATAAGGGAGGATTTTCCACTGGAGATCCTTACATAAATCTATATAAATTAAGTATTAAGAATAAATGGAGCACCTCTTTAAATATTTTCTAATCGTGATCCTTAATTTACATAGAAATTTTGGAAAATTTTACAGAAATCCATGGAAACTGGGATTTTATTGAGTACTGATTATCACCCACAAGCTGACGGAAAATCAGAAAAGACAATCCTAACTTTAAAAGACATGTTGAGATCATGATCAATTGATTTTAAAGGTATTTGGGATCAGTATTTTCCTTTGGTGTAGTTTTCCTACAATAATAATTTCTATTCAAGCATTCAAATAGAACCATATGAAGCATTGTATGGAACGAGATGTCGTACACCAACTGGTTGGGATGAAGTCAGTGAAATGGATATTGTGGGTCAAAAGATTATAGATGAAACAATAGATAAGGTAAATACTATTCAAACTTGTATTAAATAAGCTCAAAGAAGACAAAATATCTATACAGATAATTGAAGGAAGGATTTGGAATTTCAAGTGGGAGATCATGTTTTCTTAAAAGTATCTCTATGGAAGGGTGTTGTAAGATTTTGGAATAAAGGGAAACTGAGCCCAAGGTATATTAGACCTTTTGAAAATCTATAGAGAGTTGTATTAGTGTATTATCGTTTGGAATTGTCGCTTATCCTGTCTAAAGTACACAATGTGTTCCATGTCTTGTTGTTGAGAAATTACATGCCAGGCCCAATGCATGTCCTCACTTCTGAAGGTATAAAATTAGATTTTGACTTATCATACTGTGAAGGGCCTATTTGTATTCTAGAATCTAAGGAACGGGTGTTGAGGAATCCGATGACATGACTAGTAAAGGTACTTTCAAAAAATCCTAGAATTGAAGAAGTAACATGGGAGCCTGAGAATATTATGATGAAGAACTACCAAAATCTTTTTGTGAGGTAACATTCTGGTAATTTTGAGGATGAAATTTTTTTAAGGGGGGATAATGTAAAACCCCAAGGATTTATAAATAAATTTAATATTGAATTCATGAAACACTAAGTCTCTAAAAAACACCACTTTGTTATAACATATCCAAAAAAACATAATTGTTTCACCACATTAATTTGAAATTTGAAAAATTGACATACAAGGTTAGGTTCAGTAAGATATTTAGAGTCTAATAAGACAAAATTAGTTTTTGGTTAATAGTAACATACCCTTATGAATAGTAATATGACCCTTATTAATACTAAATCATATTATTATTTTATTTTCTTAAGGTTATAAGATAATTAGATCTTGATTAATTTTTTATGGTGATATTAAATGAATTATAGTTTTAAAATTGTTATTTTTTGAATAAATTATGATTTTATTTAAAAATTGAATTAATCATATTAAGAAAATTATTTTAAAAAAGGGAGTTTATTTTTGAATTCTATACATAAAAAAATTGTTTGAGTAAATTTTTGGTATTTTTATGAAATATTATAATTTTATAAATAGTAAAATACGGTAATTTATCGTATATATACATTATCAATTAAATTTACTATTCCTAGCATCATGGATTATGTAAGAACACTTGGTTTGAACTCAAAATCACTTATTACTCTTATGGATCACATTAATCAACACTATTGGTTTCATTGAGGGGAATAATAAAATAATGAATAAGATATTCAAAAATCACCCCTCTCCTCCACTATAAAAACCCCCCTCACTCCCTCTTCTCTTCACTCTTCTCAAGACTTATTCCTTGTCTAAATTCTTCACAAATCCCCTCCCAAGATCCTAAAACCTGTCCATCATCAATTGGTCTCATAAAAAGGCAAAAACCTATCCCCTAAAGAGGCTCTCAAGGAATATAACTTCAAGAGGTAAATTCCTCTTTTCATTTCATTTATTTCGAGTTCCTTTCTTTTCTTATTCATTCCTCACCTACTTTAATCCAAATTTTATGATAAATCTAGTACCTTAAATTTATTTTAATTTTTTTATGATAATGGAATAATTTTTCATCATCTCTCCTTTCCCCTTATTTTATAAAATAAATCAAAACACCAACTGAGATGTGTTAATTTATCACATTCAAGGACAACCGGTTTTCAATTTCTATTACCGTATTCAATTATGGTCATGAAATAATTTTGATGGTTAAGCTAGACTATAAGATATGTATTATAACATATTTATATTTCTACAATCTTTTTTCACACATGATATTAATTTATAAATAAAAATGAGTTCTTTGTAATCAAAAACTGACAATTAACCCAAACAATTATCATTAATGTTTTATATAATGATTCATCTTCACTCCAAATAACCAAAGAAATTTTAAAACCATGTAATTTTCTGTATGTTAACAAATAAAATAAAACTTATATTCTAGAGAGTTATTCTCATCTTAAATTTTTATCCTTACATATATATAAGTAAACTGGTCATGAATACCAAGGATGAAAACACTCCTAAACAATAAAATTGAACCTATTAAACCCATCAAGAAGGCCATGAATGAACTTAATAAGGATATACAAAATAAATTATATAAATAATTGGTTCTATAAATATTAATTAATTTATTTATTTGTTTATCCAGGACACTAAGATCAACTGAACAACACCATCAGACTTATGGTAAGGGTTTTCTACCCAATCCTCCATTTTCATTCGAGTTATACTTATTTTATACTTACCTCAATTAAATTATTATTTATTCATATAAACTGCTCATAAATTATGATTTAATGTTCTATATATATTTCCCAACTATAATTATACTTTTATTTATGGTGATTTATATTTTTTTAAATGATATTTCAAAAAATCTTCTCGAAATACAAGCCTGATTCAAAGGAATTTCTAAAATTCTTAACTATTTTCAAGGGAAATATATTATATATTTTTAGAAACCATTATCTTTATAAAATCAATAATTTTATTATGATAATACTGTCTTAATTCACTTTTTGTTTTATACAAATATTTTTCCAAAATAACTTTTCTTTTCAAAGTAAAAGAGTATTTATCTTAAGAATTACTCGATGATTTTTAAGAGTATAATTATCTACTTCAACACTCTTTTTGATTCTTATATACTATTGGGATTAATATTTTATAATATAATCTAACATATTTAATTTAATGTTTTAATATTATTTTGACTAGATATTTTCTCTCTTAATACCATTCACCAATTTACTCTGAATGGTTAGTGTATATGCTAAATGATTGGGGAAAGTGATTTACATTTCGTATGTTAGTATCAATATGAATGTATATATTATTTATGTTTATAACCATTCATATTAGGAATTAATTGGTCTTAGTATGTAATGTTTGGGTCCCTCTGTATCCCCTAGATGCATTTTTAGGTATCATTAGATGAACTACGGTCTTGGAATTAGTCCTTGAAAAAATTATTATTTATTGTCTTAGAACATGACCTTGATGGTATGGTTATGATGTATGGCATTATGCATTCCCTCAATATGAAACTATTGATTGAAAGTTTATGTGGTTATTCAACTAGTATAACACCCATTATTATGCTTTATTATGACATTATTTACTTATCCCTTATTCCTGCCATAATGTGTTCATGTTTCTTTTTAAAGGCATGTATTTTTAGATATTCCCCATGCCTAATGTTTATGTTTATAATATCTTCCATTGTATTGATTACCCTTACTGATCCTTTTAGCTTGCCCCTATCTTATGTTTCATTTTACGAGGACATGAAATTTTTTATTATGAATGACATTCAAGGATAACGTAGGAGTTATGGATGTTGTAAAAGAAATTTTTATATTGTATTTCCTTTAAAGTTGTAATTTTGAACATATATATGTATCTGGTTTTCCATAACTACTAAACTATTCATTACTTTGGAATATGAATTTCTTGTAATAATTCCAATTTAATGAATTTAGGCACTGAATTTGGGAAACTGGGGTCGGTTCGTTACACTCATTGAATCCTAAAGTTACCACATAACTTCATTAAATAGGTGATTTTACCCAAAAAAGTTTAAGTAAGTGAGTGGTCATGTTTTGTAGAAATTTTCTCTACGACCCAAAATTTATATCAGTTTCTCTTCATAAGAAGGATGTTACTCTAGTGGTACAACCTCTGAGTTTAGTATATGTGAAGGATCAAGTATATACTTCTTCAAAAGAGATACATGTAATGCATCATGAACATGAGATATATTTGGTGGAAGTTCCAATATATTGGATACCATTCCAATATGACCAATAATTTAAAAAGGAAATATTATCCTTGAAATTTTAAATTTCACTTTAAAAATAAAAGGTTGATGTTTTAGAATTTATTTGTAGGAAAATCACATCGTAAAGGGGTCAATAAAACTTCATATTAAATATATGAAAAGTAAAAGTTGAATATCAACACATAAATAGGATTAGCGGAAAGTGAAAACATAAATATGGAATAGAATTCCGAATATCAAGTTCTGATTGAGAGTGATAGAGAATATGGTCATTATAAAGTTAATACTCATAGAATGATAAATCTTTGATGATCTAAGGGACCATTTGATTCATTGAAAATTAAGGTACTAGGATAGTATTTTTTTTTCAAAATAATTTTCCTAAAGTTGAAGAATTTTAAAAAGATGATATACTTACTTAATTTCATTCCATTTTGTAAGCACAATCTCATCCATCAATTATTCCTTGATAATTTTTTGCTTCATCTCTTACTTCAAGAAATGAGGTTGAAATTGTAATTCCTAAAGAACTAGTAGATCATATGATTCATAATGAGATTATAATCCATTCCTTCTATCTCTAGTTATCATCACAACAAAATGGTTAGAATGTTTTATCGAATATTCATAAATCAAAACATTATTATCTAAAAAATCATCCCAATTTCAACATAAACTATTTCATATAAAGTTACCCTTATGGACCTTCAAATAGATTAAAATCCAAGACTTTCAAAATAAGGTCTCTAAACTTAGAATTTATCCCTCAAAAACATTATGTTGCTCTTAACCAAACAGGTGAATACCATTATCATGTTTTCTCTTGAAACTTAGTAATAACCCAAATTACCATAAATCCTTGGTGAAAACATGCATTATTTAAAAAATTAACTCATTACTTATACCATAAATCCAAAAAATTTATAAACCCAATCCCTGATATCATAAACCACTATGTCATATTATCATACCCAAGGTTATTAATATTATCTTGTTTATTTTCTTACAATCAAACATATATATTTCTCATTATTCAAACACCATGTGCATAATAAGGGTTATCCTTCCCTTAATAATATTTTTTCCAAATACATCACCTTACAACCTCAATAACTTTTCATTTCCATCAGAACCATTCAACATATTCTTGTAAATGCTTAGTGAAAAACATAAATTGAATAATCCTTATATATTTTACAATTCATATAACATAATTCTTTAATCCAAATATATAAATACTTTGATTATATCACTTCACCTTTAATCCGTTAACAAGGATACCTCATACTATTACTTAAAAACTCTTTCCTTTCACATTTCACTTATAGACACGTCATCATCAGTAATATAACCATTACTTGTACCACCTTACTGGTAATCTTCATAAGCTTTCCACATTAGAGATCGACTTTCAAAATGTCCATTTTTCCCACATTAGAAGGATTCATCAATTGATAGTACTTTAGGGAGGCCAATATTCCTATCTATTTTGTTAATTGAACTTTTCATTTTGCGTTTTCAATTACTTGTTTGGAATCCTTCTTTTCCACAGTCAAAACATATTCTTGTTCCTCTAATACAACTATTTAGGTGTTTCTTTCCACGTTATTAATACAAATAAAACTGAATCTTATTTCCTCTATGGTATCATTACCAAATTCTCAAAAAAATATTTATTTCTCTTAAAGGGTGATTATAACAGTTGGTTAAGGTTGACATTATCAATCATATTCCATAAAAACTGATTAGGAATGATCACAACATCCTCTACTCTACTGATCATCCCATTTAACTAGTCATCAGTAAATTTTTCATCACATTTAATGTTAATATAGTTACCTCTGGTTCCTTTAATAAACAAAAAAATGAAAACATAGCATTAAAACACAAATCATAGTGTTATAACCACATAATAAAATTAAATTAAATTTAAAATATCAACCTATGACACCTAAGGTTTAATATTAGGTTATTAATTACTATTAAAAAAACTCAATTATTGTAACCTATACTTAGACATATACTAAGATAAATCCCTATAAATATCCTTAGAAATATCTCTAGGTATATAACTAAAGTTTTATCATCCTAGATTCCAAAGGTTTACTAAACCATTAATCTAATACAACATAATGACCCAGTATTTTCATACATAGATATTACATATTTTTAGATGAATATTCATTACATTATATAAACAAAATCTCAAGGACCATAAAATTTTATTGCATTAGTAAACTTGTAACAAAAACATCAATTCCAATGAAATATCTTCAATGTTTCCCACAATGATCTTCCCCTTTAGTACCCCTACTTAAAACCTGTCTTCATAACCTATGGAAAAGAAACATAAGAAAAGTTTGAGATCAAATGCTTAGTCAGAGTAAACATAGAAGATATCAATTTATTATCTTATGAAAGCATAATATAAGAAATATGGGTATGTGATCATGAACATAACATAGAATGTTCATACCTAACCTATGAGGGATCATAAACATGAGTTATGTCATAAAATATTAACATGAACCAGAAGAAAGAAACTTCATCAAAACTAATTATTTAACCATATGTTAAATTAATAAATCTTTTTGTAATAACCATGAGTATAAAAAAATTTATATGTTAATGTTAATGACTAGGACTCTCATATCAAGCCTTACCTCTTTTTTCCCTTAACCAATCAAGCATATTGTCTTATTTCTCATCACAGATCAAGTACATCAACTTTTTTCTCTTTGATATATCATGAGATATAATTCATTCCACAATTAATTGGAGGCAGATATAGTTACCACTCATAAATTAATGAAAACTATACATATGTGTGCCACGGCACACTAAATCACTCATCACGTGAAAACCTATGTAATTAAATTAGTTTCTTAAACACTTTATCAATACATAACTCATGTAAAAGAAATAGGTTTTATGCTTATAATTTCATATAATAATAAACCATTAATATAAATAATAAGAATGGTATACATGGGTCATATCCATAGTAAAGTATAAGTAACATCATATAATTTTATCTCAAATTGAAAAATTATTTTTGAAATATTACAAGAAATAATTCTTCTGGAAAATATTTTTTCCTTAATGGAATCTTTTTTTTAAGAGTCGAAAGTTTTAAGGGAAATTTTTTATTTGAATATTACATTTTATAATTTTAAGGAAATCATAAATTAATTAAGGTGTCATGATGGTGGAAAATATGTTCTTTTTGTATAAGTTAAAAAACATTCCTTTCTTACTTTTTCAGGAAAAGTCATAAAGTACCTTATTTGGAGAATGAAAAAAAAGAAACCTTTCAAACAATTTATTAAAAAAGTAAAACATGTGTAAAAAAAATTAAATATCCATATGATAATAGTAAAAAAAATTGAAATTTTTTTTATAAAACATGGACATGTAAGATAAATATCCCCCAATCTATATTTAAAATGAAACAATCCTGAATGTTGATGGGATTGTAAAATAAACACTTACAAATTTATAATCAATAGAATTGTATGACACGTGAAAAAAAATAAAATTATATTGATATTAAAATAACATAATATTTATAAAAAATACTCATATAAGACATTAATGGTCAATATATACACCATGTAGAAGAAATAATTAGTGTATAAGGCATGTGTCCCACATAAATAAAAGTGAGACAAAAATCTCTTACCTTAAGTCATAAATTACATTGTATACATTAAAACCAATTTTATAATAAATATAAGTTTTTTATAAATCTACCATATAATAATATTCATATATATAATATCATATATGATTTAATTATTACTTTATATTACACACTTATTACCAATTTCATGTTAAAGTTATATTTCGGGTAATAACCACTTTGTTTTTCATTCATGTTTGGAATTCTTATCTTTTTTCCTATTACATACATCAGAATTTCATAATATCCAAGATTATATTCATGATATAAATATCATATTTATATTCAATATATTTATTTTTTATGGTGATTCATGAAAGTTATATATATAAATTAAAATACACCGTCCATCGAGTGGGTAGGTCGTACGTACGCATGAATGTTGTTTTCATTTTCTTGTCGTATTTAAAGAAAAAAATGATATATTATCATTAAAGAATAATTTTAATGTTATATATATAATATATATTCATAAAATTAATCTTTATTACTATTTTCATGAAATATAGATTAAAAAATCACATCACATCGTGGATATGGTAAGTTATGCTTATGCAGGAGTGATGTTATCATTTCTCAAAAGATTAGATGGTAAAAAGGTAGATATGATATTATAATTATAGATGTATAAATAGGTAATAAATGTAATATATAATCATTAAACCCATAATAATTCCCACACATAAAATACGGTGATGGAAAATGAATTGTATCACCATGTGGAGACGTTAAATCATATGCACACACGAGCGATACATTCATTTCTTGTTCAATGGGAAAGGGTATGTATAGTGGTGTGATCATGATCAAAATAACATTTCAGAATATTTAGTATGATTAATTTATTATTTTATTATATATGTTACAAATTTAGAGGGTTATAGAAGAGTAGAAAAAGAGAGTGATTGGTTAGAGTGATTACCTCTTCTTCAAAAAGGCTCCTTTAGATCTCCTCTAAAGGACTCTAAAGTTGGTCTTTTGGGAGTCCTAGAACCTATATAATATGTTTAGGTAAGTGTATAAGATAATTTTTAATAGTTTTATCGAAATTTAAGGCACAATGAGTTAAATTAGATGAGGGATTAGGTATCCTTTTATAATGAATGTGAGGGAACTTTTAAAATTTCTCAAAAGATTAATTTATAATAAATTAAATATCATTCCAAATAACTCCAAAAATAAATTGATTGTAATGTAAGATGATATATGGTTTTAATATTATCATCCAATATATTTTAGACAAGTTTTATATTATTTTTAATGTTATAATTTTGATTAACCCTCAGTTAACCTATTTTAATTTTAACTATAATAACAACATTTACAATATTAAAAGGTCAATATTTTTACTTATAAAGTGTAAATTGAAACATAAATGGTGAATTTATGATATTTTAGACGATAAATTATTCCCTTTGTCCTTATTTATTATTTTTATGAATTTTAACTAATTTAATAAAATATTATTTTCATAAAATATCATTAGTTTCCATTTTGAAAGTATTCATTACATTGACATTAAGAAAATCAATACAATAAGATAAATTCAAACCAATAAATTTAATACACTCCTAATATGTCATATTAACCTATAAAATATTTTTAATATCATTTAATTGATTATTTCATTAATTGAATAATTACTACATCATCATTGTCTAATTATTTATAATAATAATTTTTTCATTAAAAATTAAAAATAAAATTACATGGTGTATTTAAACCATTAATATTTAATAATAATATATATAGTAAATAATATATTCTATTTAAACACATATTAAAAATATTATACTTATTAAAAGTAAGAGTGTGACTTTTTTTCACTCTCTTGGATTTGAATAATATTCAAGTCATTCTTATGGAAAAGTATCCATTAAATTATTAAATTTACATTATTATGTGTTAAGGGTCAAATTAACTTTATCCAATAACATTTATAAAAGTTTAAAGGTAGTTTTATAATATTTATAATATTATTTTAACGTTAATTTAATCGATTTACCCTTAACTATGGTAATAAAAATTACTGAAGTTACTATTCATATAGTCCAAAAATAAAAGGGGGAAATTCAATAAATTTGGACCTTAGGATTCCAAATATGGAATCCATTTTTACAAATTATGTTCACATAATTTTTATAAATTATTTTATAATTAATCCCACATACAGGATGAAACAACAGGTTTTTAAAGTAAAAATGTTCAAATTTTTGGGATGCTTTTTATATCAAATTTCAATGTGAAATTGATTCAAATGACCTAAATTGGAAAAAATAATACAGATTGGTATAATTATACTTTAAAACCAATTAAAAACATAATTTTACTATATAAATAAGTTATAAGAAAAAGAATTTTTGAATTAAAATTCGTTATTTTTTCCCTATTCATCAAAACATGAAACTTCTCAGAAAAATACCAAAAGTTAACCCAAAGTAAATTTTTATATTCCTATTTTAAATAAGAATTTTATTTTTCCAAATAGAATCTATAAAATTTTCAAAAACCATATTTTTAACAAGTGCCCCTTCAAAAGGCGACAAAACTACCTTTTTAGAGAACTACTTCTTTTATGTATAAAATTGGATTTCTTTCCTATATAATTTCTAGAAAAAAACAAAGGTTAAGGTTAAAAATTATTTTTAATATTATATATATATATATATTTCATTAATATAATCCAAAAAGTGTTATTTTTTATTTATTTTTATAAAACACACTTGTGTGCATTTAAATAGTTTTACAGAAAAATATTTCCTTTTATCTATTTTTTTAAAGATTTTACATTAATTTATAATTAATTTGTAAAAGAATTATATATTCATGTGTAAACCATAATATCATAATTCAGTTAATCATGTTCATATCATCTATTCCAATGGATATGTAATAATTTTCTAGTTTAAAATAGTGTAATAGTGAAATCATGTTTTATAGAAACTTAGTGCTGTGTGTAATGAAATCTAAGTCGGTGTTGCATGTAGAATAAGATTAACTTGGTGTAGAGTATAACACAAGACATAAAAGAACTGTAATTTATTTAAAAAAACTCTTTATAACTCAGGTTGTTACAGTTATTCATATTCCATCCTTGAATTATAGCTCATCTCTCCAAGGCTATTCTTATTCTTGAATACTAATCATACTCTTCCACCACAACTCCAAGCATAAAACACCATAAGTCGTGCTAAATCCTCACAGTCATCAAACTTTGAAATTTTAATCACTATATATTTCCAAATCAACACATCATGGTGTCTTCAACTGATTCTTCAAGAAGAATAATGGTTCTCCTCACCATAGTAATTTCCATATGAATTACGATTATAACAATCTAATAATACACCAGGTGAATTTCAATTTCATTGAGCTCAATCATATAAAAATATAGGTTAAAATTGGATATGAAGGCCTTTTTTCTGATTCTTCACCAAACCAATGAGTCTATACTAATCAAATGTAACTAAAACTTGTATACAATTCATAAAAGTCCCAATTTAATCCTTAAACACCTTTTCCATACCGATATAATGAGCTCGATTCAATTTCTAACCAATTATATTAAGTTTCATGTGAAAACACTAGTTGGTTCCCTTCTAACCAAATTCCTACAAAGGTACTTTGCCTGAGCAATAATTTCTCCATGAAGCCACTGATCATGATTCCTTACACCTGGGAGGCATTATTAAATTGATCTAAAATCCTTAATAAAACTAAAATAACTTCAAATTAATTTTCTCAATTGGTTCACCAATGAATCACACTAGCCATTAAGATCACAGTTGTGCACTAATTCACCATTGATTATACTCACTCATATATTTCACTAACTACACTCTAAGTATGAGGCCAAATTTTGGTCTCCATCTAGTGCCACATCTGAATCGCACATTAGGCATTCATCATCAAACCTGATACTCTCATGTTCATTATTCATTAGTCTTTTGAAGTCACCACATATTTCCAACAGTCAGTATTATACAATTTCATGACCCTTCCCATAATAGGTTCATTTAATCATGACCAAATTTATACTCCCAGTCATAGGAGTATCCTTATTATTGACTTGTAAATCACACATCAATCAACATGAACCATGAATAATTCAACACATGATATAATGACTAATAATGATAGTCTATCCATACTTATTTCCAAGTGGTATACCATGAATTTCACACACTTGTATTGCCCATAACGTAGTTCACTACATTCAATAACCCACTATTAGTGTGAGTTACATCCTTCAATATTCTATGTGTGTATTAAAACCTCATAACCATATGGATCTCATCCCCTCATGCAAATGGCTACACCAACCCATGACATCTCCATGAGTGATAAAATCAGTTTAACCATACAATGGTACCTTGATCATTTCCCAATGAAATATTCTTCCATAGAAACATCTACACACTCATTAACCACTGGGATACTAATCCCCACAAGCGTAACATCAAACACATTGGTTACTAACTTCAAGGGTGACCTTGAACCGAATTCATCAGTGACCTACCAACACTACCTTTTCCATGTTCTTCTATAGAACCTGAATCATTCCCAATATTCAACACACCACCCCTTTTTACCAATTCAACTGACCCTATTCATAACTATGTACATTAATGATCATGCATCAAGGATTTATTTCAAGTCAATATAACACCACGCTTTAATTAAAATATTTTTATTTTCCATGAGTTACAGACCTCAAGGGAAAGACTCACACACCTATTCATCTATCCACACTCAACCAAAATCCAACTCCAATAATCCCAAGAACCCATGGTGCTCCTTTTTAGAATTATACATCACATTCACATTAGGATCTATTATTATTTCAACCAATACTCAAAGTCTCTTCTAAAACTAATAAGATCAAATATCTAAATGACCTTGAACTTTAACTAAAACCTTATATCATGAGTTTTATAACTCAAATTGAACTACTCTCTTGGGAGATAAGGAAAATATCAATGATCTTCTCTAAGACTTCAAAATCTTATCCACATTCATAGAGAAATTCCAACAATGGAACCTCAATGCATCTCTTCACATGAGATTTTATCACTCAGGTTACCCCCACACAACATGAGTCACCAACTCACTAGTAATAAGAGTCATATCTCAAAGGCTATATGGGTCTTCCACATAACCTGTAACTAGGTTTCACTAAGGGTTACAACTCATGGTGCGTTATCTAGGTACATCTCTAAAAAATCCCATTAGAGATTCTCCCTAGACCATTCATGTTGTGTCCCTTAGACACAAGGTTTGGTAAAATTTAATTCCACTGGGATCTATATAGATAACTCTATATAGGATATAGTTGGATCATTAATTAACCACACTCATCAAACAACTAATCACACAAGACTCTTTATTGAGGTAATTAATTCTAGAAAATGACCTAAAAAGGTTCAATCCATCATACTTGCATATATGGACTGCATCATCATCAATGTTGTCTTCATCAAACATGTGTAATAAACCATATCCCACATTAACTTCCATCAGAAGTAGAAATGCATATGGTTTCAACCAAATATAATGTCACCATGAACTAATATGAGAAAACACAGTACAAGGTATTTTTCTAAAGCATTTGAGTCCTCCGCCATCATGTAAATAAAAAATATTAAGTATATATATCATGTGAATCCTACATTAGGAATATGATTCATGGGATTCCTCTTATCAATACTAGAAATATTAAAATACATGTGAAATCACTATATTCAAAATCTATGTGCGTCACATGAGATGAAATCATATAACCATACCATCACAAATCAGGAACATCAATCACATGCCCTAGTAACTTGTAATTCCCCTGAGAACAGTGTTTAAGATACAAAAAACATATTTTCATCATAACCTCTAACACATCCCTATGTCTCCTGTTTACTTATTTCCCAGACTAAGAAAAATAAGACAAAACTAAAACCATTTTGTAGCACCTAGAACCGAATCACTGATTCCAAGACAAAGTGTTACATGACCATAGGCATGCCTACCCATATACCACAGGCTACTACATAGAAGTGAGGGTCTAAATGGGATCATGGGCATACGATACCATCAATCATATTGCACAATAATAGATAAAAAACAAAAAATGTAAAATATAAATTTTGATTACACAGAATTTAAACAAAACAATAATGAATGAATGTGGAGTAATAGACTTAGATGGTCATGCCTGAATAAAATAAAATTGATCACCCATCAGGATGATCACATATACAATTTAGAAATGAACTAAATTATATTAGTGTATATGAACCCAATGATTAAACTTAGACCTTATCCCAACTAGTACCTGCAGTAAGTAAGGGAATCTCAGGTACCCAAGGTCTATGGCTTCCCAAGAAGGGTGTGAGTAAAACTGGGTTGGGAACCATCAATGTGGTATATTAACTACTTAGTAAAATTCAACATATATGCATGTGATAAGATCTACTAGATAAGTAAATAGGAAAAACATAAATGTTGTAATTATAAAAAATAATCACCAATTCAAAATAAAGAGACAATCAACTATATACCAAGATGTTTTGTGCTTACCAAGCCAACACAAACCCCAATTGTACCTTCTTTAGTACCATGTTGGAAGAATTTTCATAATATAAATCATGATCATGGGTTGACCACAAAGCCACCTCATATATCTCTGATAATATATAACTCTAATAAGTCATGTTTCAACTAAAAGGTCATTAATCCCTATCCATACCTCAGGTCGGGTCATAAGGTCATTATATCTCAGTAAGGCTTCAGGTCGGGCTACAAGGTCAGCATGCCGATGTCTTTTTATCTTGGTATATGCCTACATTTAAGGGTAAAACACACTCATGACTCATGCTTACCATCTAACCTGTGGTGGGTCACATGCTTGGAATGCATGAATAATGGACTCTCACCATACGTAATGGAATTACCCAATATTATATCGTACCAAAATATATAGATAATATTACAATGGAAATATGGTTTTCCCATGTGAAATGTTTAGCTAAGGCACTAACCATCCCATAAAGATCCAAAACCAATGAGACATGTCATCACGCTCCCCCTATAAGGAGTCAGCTAAGTTAGTTAGGGCCACCTATCAACCAAAACACTGAGAAACATATTCCATTAGTTATACAAAGCACCACATATGATTAATAACATTAAAAGTAACAATATCTCACAAAAAATAACTACATTAGATATGAAATTTAAAACAAGTAATAAATGAAATGGTAATCAATTACACAACACATCAAACAATCCATATCAAGAATAATTAATGGTAGCCTTACACACACACATGTGATAAACATCAAACATAGGTCTCATGGAATACGCACACACATGTGATTGATATCAAATATAGGTCTTATAGGATACACATACACACAAATGTGATCGAAATAAAACGTAGATCTCATGGGCTACACATGCACACACATGTGATCAAAATCCATGACCATTAGAATCCAGTATAAAGCTAGTGCACAAGGTTTTTTGTGGCCCTTACTACTTTATTCAATTAAATTATGAATGATTCCTTAAAATAACTAATAATTTGATTCCATTAAACTAATTAAGGGTTTCATGAAATCTATAACATAATTATAAATTTAGGGTGGTTCACCCAAGGTGGAGAACCTCATATCACATGACAATAGAGAATTCATAACACCAATGGGTAGAGTAAATTGGACTACCTACCTTAAGTAGAGTCAACTCTAATCCAAGAAAAGCCTTACATCATTTTCTGAGTCAATCTATGTCCATTCAGCCTCTATAAATCACCATGACGTCCTAACTCATGCTTGAGCATTCCAATTTAATTAATTATAACTAAATTATAATTAATTGAATAATTAAAATAAAACTCACAACCAAAGGTTAAAGGAATAATTATCAAATGGATCATTGGGTATCACCACTTAGCCAAACACATGAGCAACCACCCATAAAATATTTGTAACACTCTTCTGACATCAACTCGGGACAAATTCTTAAATCAATTCCATGTTTTGATGTATGGTTCTCTTCAATTGGAGCAAAAACCATAGAAAATATAATAAGGGATGTAACTTAAATAAAACACAAAATAATAGTATGTTTTCATCATAATGAGAAATCTTCTATCCATGTTGATCCAAATCCCCATAATTCTCAAACAATTTCCCAAAGATCCAATTAATTGTCAATATAACCATTTAACTGAGACTATTACAAATATAAATAGATAATCAATTGGATCAAGAAGATAGAAAATTTTTAGAGAATTTAGTAATCACATAATTTAAAGGATAATACTTACCTATAGGAATCATCTATGAAGAATGGCATAATGATCTGTCACAACATAAGGAAGAGGGGGTCAACATCAAATAAGAATGAGGTTGGATTCACCAATGCATTACATATAGATCCATTCTAGAAATATGGGAACTCATGGAGAGAGGAGAATATGAAATAACATCTTAATAGACCTCCAAAAATATAGCAAGGTAGATAAATCTCAAGGTAGTCTTGGTTCCCAAAAGACAAAAATACCCCTTATTAAAAGTTATCTAGTGCTCCCCATCAGGTTGCCACTTGGGGTCCTCTAGATAGTTGGTACTCCACCAAAAAAACCATTGTAGGCTCACCTATTTTTTATGAGTCCTTCTAGGTAGTAGGGCTACTATCAATCCCATCGGCTAGTTGGTGGGAGCCACCAGCTAACCGCTAGCTTCTCCAAGCATCCTCTATTGATTACCCAAGATATGATTCACCCACTGATCTTTCATTCATGTTTAAAAACATATCTTGAAGATGTTTAATAAAAAATAATATTAATTCAATTCTCATTTAACCTATTGATTCATACACTAGATGAAAATTTTAAATTATCTCCAAAATTCATAACCTATAATGATGCAGGTCATTATAGTAATAATACCCCTGGCCTTAGGGGATGGGGATGATTTTTCTCAACCACTATCACATTTAGGATCTACTATAGAATTAATTATTTCAGGTTAGTAGTGGTGGTAAAAATTTATCTAGATCTATGGTTTGGAGATTCTCCTTCACTATCATTGAATCTATTTTCATGGAATTCTTGGCCTTTTGGATTCTACATTGGAATAATCCTAATATAATGCCTTTTATGGGTGAGAGGTCCTCACAGTTGAGGATTTCCCTATAATTTCCAGTTTTGTTTTCCTCAAACAAGAGGCTTATTTATAGTTTCTATTACCCAGAGACATATTCATATCAATGTTTTGATCCCTTCAATTCCACCATTTATAGGCTTTAAAAATAATGGTATTTCACTAAATAGGACAACTAGAAAATGTATATTCAAGACCTGATATTAGTACTAAAATGATAACATTGAAATATTTTTTTCTTAATAAACCTTGTTAGCTAGTGAAGATAGTGAAATACATACATTCATATTCTCTCCACCCTTTGATATGCACATCAACTGGTGTTAGAGTGGTTGTTTGGAAAATAACCTTTAGATTGGTAAGGTACGTGTATTAGGGACCCTCATGTTGATTTCTTGATTTTAGATTTTGGATCACTAAGAAAGACACCCAGTAAACATGGATGAAAGGATAAATTATCATTTTAAGAAGGTTAATATAATCCATGTATGGTATGTATCTAGAATATATATTCTAGGGAGTCACCCATAAGTTATGAAGAAAATAATGCATGAATTCCTCTTTTAGTTCCTTGGGAATTTCATACTGAGGAGAGTTCGTGATCCAAAACAAGGCTAATATTATTTCTTTAGACATATCTTTCCAAATAACCATGAAGTTTTCTTCCTCTCTATTGAGGAATTATTCAGACTAATATATCCATTAAAATCATTTCTTCACTACTTTATTAAGAGGATTGGGATCATTTTGAACCTCCTAAGTCACATCTAAGGGTTCCCGGTATGCGGGAGGTGAAAATTATGATCATTTCCACAGAATGCACGTTTACTAGGATGAGATCCCACTAATCTATGATGTTGTGCCCTGTGTAGATATCCTTTAATTCACTTAAACCTCTAGATATGTGGGAATATTCATGTATCTTTGAAAAAGGGATGACCTTTGTGAAGAGAATGTTTTTCATTAAAATTAGTTTATTTGTAATGAGCATCATGTCGAATAAATCCATGGTTGATTCCTGATTTTTCATAATGGGAACAACCTCCATTCTAGATGAATTATTTATCATAGGGAGAAATTATACAATGTCTGCTCTAGGGAGGACCTCCATAGTTATTTTATTTCTTTTCATGAGGAGGGCCTCTACAGTTACCAATTTATCAATTTCCTACATGGGGAGAACCTTCATGTCAGCTGTTTACTTTCTCTTAGAGTATATTTATATAAACTATTCCATGGAGAGGACTTATAGTGTTATTAATTTTATTTCTAAAGGTAGGTCCTCCATGGTTACCAATTTTTTATGGGTCGGAGGGAGGAGGGCCTTCTATTAAGTCAATATTTTTACTATGAGGAGGACCTCTATTGTTGTAATCATGATGAGGACCTCATTTTCTATCAACCTTTTAATACTTAAATATGAAAGACCATAATCTATTAAACAAATATTCTTATAAAATACCTTATCGAGAATAAAATTTATCATCATATACATTCCATCTGTATTTGGAGGTCCAAGATTTATGTGAACCCAAGACACTACCACACAAGGAAAACAACCTCCTTTTCTACCAATTTCAAACTAATCATCTTATAATAGGAATTATTCATCCCAGTCCCATTCCAAAGATTCTTCAAGAAAAGTTTAAGCTCGTATTATGAAACTTCCACTTTGTTTCATAATAAATAACTTTCCAACCACTTGGAGAGAAAAATACTAAAATATTACCAAGGTTATTTTTCATATTTACATCAACCATAATGGGTAACCACTCTACCATAGTATGCATAACATGCTAAGATAAACTCCCCAACTAATGAATGGTCTACTATAATCCCTAAAATCTTTCCCCTTTCCATCTACATGTACCATGAAATGATCACAAACTATCCTTACCATACCAATGGTGATAATATAGGGTATAATATTAATATGTTGGAATCCCAAAAAATATTTTCCTCTCTAAAATAAAAACTCACAATTCCAACAAATATGAGAAAATATGATCACCATCTATGAGTGTCTCCAACAATAAAGGTCTTGATATAATAGCACATAAAGGAAGTGATGATTTTTTTCAACACTAATGAATATGAGTGTCGGTGATGGTCAAAAATCATACCAAAAATCCTTTTAGGTACCACTTATTTGGAACCATTCATTACACACAACCATCCTCATCCTGACTATTGTCACTCTATGTCTAATAGGGGTTAAGTGAAGGTGGTGATGGAAATAGTCCAAAGAATCATCTATCACTAGTTCTTCTAGATCCACCAAGTCTTCTTCCAACATCACCCCCAAAAAGGTGATAGAGACAACAATAAGAAAATGTTTAATCTCGATGTTTTATTTAACATGGAGGTATTTCTACAACACCATTTTGGATGACCATAGTAAAAAGTAGCCCCATTCAAAGAAAAGATGCATAAAATTTAGATAAATATCAACAACTAATACTTTGTTTAGGTCTCTAGTCTAGGTGGGAGATAAAAAAGGAACAACCCTAAACTAAAAAATCACATTGGAAGACCCACTTGAACTCTTGAGAATATAGTAATTCATTCTAAATTGGGTCTATATAGTACTTGATTGGTAAACTTCAACATAAACTTGGTCATGGTCATGATTTATAGGAAAGGGTTTACTATCTTTTAAGCTCAATCTATTCTCATTGTAAATAAATATTGCTTTCTTAATAAAGATATTTAAATCCAACCATGGTATATTATTACCATTATAAGTTAAGATAAATGTTAATAAATAGTTCATTACATTGTAAATATAACTAAATTTAGGAATCACTATCCGATTGGTGGGTTTCTTAACCAAATGAGAAATACAAGTCTTAAAATCCAACCAATACTCTATCACATATGGATTAGGATCACCTTAGAAACCCATGAGTCATATAACTATAATTTATATAGTACATTCAATGTATAAATAGTCTCATCTAGATCAAATAGAACTGTAATTTGTTCTATAAATAATCTACACCAAGTATAATGATGAAGGATCTTCCCTTTACTCACATGATAAGGGTACCTCACAATTGATATTCAAATCAATTTCATATCACTCAATTGATTAGTAGTGTGAGGATCAATCTCTATCATGGGCATGTTAAGACCCAACCAATGAATATGTGCTGGTTTTCTATGACTAAAATCATATATTAGAAAAGATGGACCCACGTTTACTAAAGAATATTTGGGTCAGATGATATAGAAATTTTATGTGAAAACACTATTAAACATTTCATGATACATATACGATCATAATTTTACCTTTTAAATGATTCCTTAGAGTTCCAAGTTGACTAAAAAGTTTTCATGTTCTTAGTGAAATGATATCTCAGTCATTGAACCCATTCTAATCTCCCTTGTATGATAAATGAACTCAAGAATCCCATATCAATGCTACCCTAAATTCCTAAAACAATATTCACAATACAACTAACTTCAAACAATATCCCTATGATGATAACCACTTTTACATCATAATAACACATCCCAACCCATTGGTACCCCACCTAAATTGGAAATAATCTACATGTGCCACCCTAAGCCTGCCTCTATTAGGCTAGGGGCTTAGAACAAACACCAAGAAGGAATAAAATACATGGGACACCTTATCCTACAATTTACTAAAGCATATATGAAATCTTTGATACAAAATATATAATCTGAAATCATTAATAATATATATAAAACCAAATGTAAAATAAATGAAAGCACAATATAACAACTATATAGTACAAATCCACATGTTCAACCTTTAAAAGTAAAATACACATATATAAGATAATAATACCATGTAAAATTGTCACCAATTGAGGGAATACACATCGTCGCTATAAAGAATCATTGAACCATCTATGATATTAATCACCTCAATCAAGAACCACCATATGCCACCACACATCGACTCAACCAACTCCAATAGCTTCTCACACATAAAGAAACCTTTGAACTATAAAACTTCTGTATAGAAAAAAAAATGTGTTGGTATAAGGCCAATTTATAGGTGAGTATAAATATACCAATTAAGAAATACCAAAAACATAAATCAATGAAAAACATCAATTCACCTTAACCCAATAATATAGGCAATGGGAAGTATCCATAGGACACTAGATATTCTATAAGTTCAAAAAAACATGGATACAAGATGAATCCAAATATTTATAGTACATATCTATCAATTAATACATATTACAATAAACTAGAGATACCTAGAATATCAAATTTCTCATAAATCTCAATTACTACACCGAAATTATAACTTACACAATGTGTCATCACAACTACTAGACCTCGTGAATACTATGTTAACTCACTATATTTGTAATATATGACTTTCACCACACTATGGAGTGAACATCTGTCAAGGGGGAAATAGAACCTAGAAAATTAAATCCATGAAACCAATCACATAGAAAAACATTGGCCTATGTAGTTGGAGGACCCATTCCCTATCATGTGGTGGTTATCAAATATGACTATAGTATGGTGGAATGTACCTCATCGAGATTGAGGGGGTAAAAACCTTATGTCTTAATGGAATATATACACCCCATGAATAGTATAACTACACCCATATATCTGATGGAGGGTACTCATATCCATAATATATATTAGGGACCTACACTCTACCCTCAAAATATCACCAAGGGGATTACCAGCTTTATATATACACCAAATTCATCACTCGTATTCTAACATAATCACCTCATAGATAAGGATCAAAATTTATCTTAAAGTCTTTGACATTGACCAATATGAACAATGAAAAATGAACCATCACATTCTATATGGAACTTTTATTAGAATGGACTATTAATGTTCCTAATTATAACACCTAGGTGAGAAGATACGATAAATTCTCAATATGCTAAGTAAAAAACATGTAATTCATGGGAACATGATGTGTAAGCCCTGGGTGATATTAAAATTGAAACTACTACTACATAGAATGTGTGTATTTGACCTATATATAATGTCCAGTATGGTACATGGCAAGTAGGGCTTTCTACTATGGTCTGGAATATATTTTCAATGCATGCTAAATCATATATCTAGATACATGGTATATACTCCTAAGTAAATTACATGTGAATGTTCTTTAAATATCTCGGGAGGGGTTGACCTATGAAGCATGTCCAATAGTGTACATGGTGTATGGGACCCTTTGACTATTTAATTCTGTATGTCAAATGCACTAGGTCATTTCATCTTTATATACATGACATGTTTCCTAGACTATGTGGCATATTGGGCCAACTGGTTCATCAATGTGTATAGTTAGTACATGGTCATGTCACAAGAACCACAATATAGAATATAAAGTGGGTTAAAATAAATTATAATATTAATAATCCATGGTTACCCTTATTATAATAGGGAGAGATATACATGGTGTGTGGCCCAAAGAACTACATGTCATGTAAATAGTAATTTCACATTGATAACACTTGGTTTCCTATACTTTTCAACACGGAAATAACCATTTCCACCACCTCCAACCACACCTATGCCACCATCCTAGCTTGATTCCTCTAAGGGATATAATTTAACACTATAAGGATTTTATCACTATCAATGTTCAATGACATGGATTCATTCATCATCATCACACCTATTTAATTGAATTCTTTCCCAAGACTTACTGGAACCAATATTTCACACTTGTTTCCCTATAACAATCTACATCAATGGATACACATCATCATCAAGTCATTCAATGTCCATTTGATCTTCAATTCAAATAACAGAGAAAATGGTATCAAAGAACAGTGGTCTATGGGAAGTAAAACCGCCCAAAATAAATGAGTTTTTATTTGTATTCAATGAATAATGTGCTAAATGAGAATATAAATTTTTTTTGATGATAGAGAGTTATTATTTTGGGTAATTTTTTGTGGAAAAAATTTTACAAATAAATCAACCATAATATAATGATAATTTATTTTTCACTAAAAAAATAAAACTATTAACTTGAATATCCCATGAAACTTCCAAAAATCATGAATTATAGAAAAGGTGTTTTCCATTATTAAACTATATTACCATTCTCAATAACATAAAATTATTATATTTCAAGTACATGATAATCCCATTTCATTATTATATACCAATTATGAGGTTAAAACCAATCATATTTGATGTGAAATATCAAGAGGGTCGTATCAAATTCTTCCCCATGCTATTCTATTTATGAATAAACTATAATAAAATAATATGAGAATGAAATGATGATTCAAGAACAAAAATTAACCAAGAATTTAATTTTGTAATATAAATGAGATAAAAAATAAATAAAATATGTGATATGATGATTTATTCTCACAAAGAATAAAGAAAATTATAATCATTAAAAGCTATTTACCTCAAAGAAATATTATCATCGCTTCAAAAATCTATTTCCAGTTATCATATATCCACCAATGTTCCTACCGATAAATGGATCTTGATCACCTATCCTTCCTCTAGGTTTCATTTCATCAAAAGCGGATCTCCCTTTGTGTGAGGTGAAACGATATAATTATAATTTAAACCAATATAAATTCAATAAACATTTAAAACACCCGACATTGTTCGGTCTGATCATGAAAAAATGAGCATAAAATTTAAACTGTGTCAAGGGAAAAAAATAAATCCAATTGTGGTGTCTAACTTTTCAGTTGATATTTCATTTTTTTGATACCAACATTCACAATCATGATACAAATATTTATTTATTTAATCAATATTAGGTATCCTTTAAAATTCATTTGGATAAATATTTCAATAAAATGAATCTCAAGGATAAAAACTATGATATAATATAAATTAAATGATTATAATTTTTTTTGAGGTCTATAACTAGGGTAAATTTACCATTTTACCCCTTTAGGGGACCTGAAACCCCATGAATCAAAAAATGAATTAAGTCTCATGCAAGGAAAAATTTATGTTACTATATCGAAAGTAACCCAATTAAGATTCCACCTCAAGTATAAAGATATAGAAATAAATTTTGTGATATTTAATGGTATATGATACCAAATGTATGTTTTACAAGTGTGGTAAATGTACAAGAGTTCAATATTAATCGAGAATTTATGTAAAGAGAGTAGTGTATGAATTCAAGTGATGAATAATGGATTTGTTACATCGAAGAGTTGGGTCTAGTGGATTAATTTAAAGCTATAAAGGTTTAAAAATACTAATTTTTTATAACTACATATTTTTATCTTATATAAAAATATATATTTATAAATAATGGTTTTCTGATAATACAAGATAAGTTATTGAATACACATGTTTAAATTTGATCTAGTCTTATAATGTGGTTTGAAAAAGAGACAAGGATTAAAGGATTTTTATCTAGGATAAAAGATTTTATTCAAAATATTTATTAAGATATGAGGTAAATAGATCCCACCACCATTAGTGTCATATTTTAAAGATTAAATTCATTTTTTTTAAAGTATTTCTCCAAACACCTAAAATAAAAAATGAGATTTGGTTTGTAGTAGTTTATTTGTTAAATATTTCTAAAAAAGAAAATAAGTGTTATTTCTTAGACACAAAGAAATTTATGTTCAGTAGAAATATATTATGGAAATAATATAGTTTCTATGATTCTAGTGGGGTTATTTATAGAGTTAAATAATCTTTAATATAACAAATAACATGTTATACCAAATAATTTTCAATCTGAATTTCATGTTATATCCTAAACATGTTTAGTGTATATTAGTAAGGAAATAATGTTAAAATTTATATTTTATTACCATGATGATCTCTATAAAATTGGTTAGAAATGATATGATATGACATTGATGAACTTATAAAGAGTTATTAATATACAAAATAAGTTATTAACATCGTAACATTTTATAATGTGATGTAAAGTCTTTTGAGTACCTATTCAAAATTTGATAAAACCCTAAAAGTGTAGCAAACATATGACCTCTCTGGTGTCCTATCATTTGGGATATGATTATATGTGTACTTATGTATGGATTTTTTAATATTAATAAAACAATTTTAGGAATATAAAATTTATCATGTCATAAAAAATCAAAACTACAGGTTATCATTCTTTCACATAGGCTATATATATTATATAAAGTGAAATGATAATTGACCTCTCATAGTATAAATTTGATTTATCCCTAATTGATGTTTTGTATGGAGTATTATTTGTTGTTATGAAATGTTAAGGTTAGTGTGTATAGTATTTCATATATAGATACAAAATATTCTTTTTTAAAAACAAATAGTTTTTTATATTTCATAACCTGTCAAATATACCACATAGAGTGTCACAAATTAAGTCTTTGGTATACTAGGGATGCATGTTTCATATTCTAAATTCATTTTACCTATGGTAATTAAATATACCTATCTTAATAATGTTAATACTTTGATACATTTTTTATTCCATCCTTAAAGATGATCTAATCAAGTGGTAGTTGGGTATATTGTTGATCATTTCATCAATTTAATTTAACTAAGATGGGATTTTTCCTCACATATGATGAGTATGACATATGGTCATTCGATTGAGATAGAATGGTGGAGTATATAAAAATACATAGATAATTAACATGTGATGTTTTTATCTACTAGATGAGAGGCATGTGATGTGTTAATCTATCAGGGTAAATGGTGTGTCATGTGTTTATTTGTTTGGTCACTCTATAGTTATGGAATTGAGAACATGTGAGTAGATATATTGGATTTACATGCTCCATTTCATTTGGTTACTCAATGTCTTATCCAAAGGGATCATATGAAAATCCATGCTTGTATAAGATATTGATGGTGTATATTGGTATAAAGATACATGTGTTTGGTGGGGATCATGTCATATCCCCTTTTCGATTGAGTGGAACTGATGCTTGGTTAGATAAAACTCTTTAATTACATTTATGAATTAAAAAACATATTTTTTTATCATTGTTATAAATTACCAGGGGGTACACTTTATGGTTTACTAAATGGGGGTTGAGTTTTATAAAAATCATATAACCGCTCTAAAAGTGTTTTAAATCTTATCCAAAAGGATTTTGGGATGTATATTCAAATGGTATTGTATGTGATGTTATAAAAGGTAAACCCTATTATAGATTTCCAAAAAGTTTTTTAGAAAATATAGAAAATTAGTTTCAAATATGATTTCACAAGTTATTCTATATGATACAATATTAGGTGAAATATCAAAAAGTTTATGAGGCTTTAGTCTAAGTGGAAGACTAATGAAGATGTTATATAATTTATATATACATATGATGTATTATGCGTAATATTGTAGAATATGATATGAATATGTCATATGGTATGATATCTATAGTATAAAAGGCATATTGTATGCCTTTGGGAAAATCGTTTAATATGATGTGGTAATATTATACTAAAGATGCATAACTCAATAAAAGTGTACAAGTGTGTAATATTTAAGTGTATGATATCATATAGTATAACATATATAGAATAAAAGAAATATTGTATTTATTTGGGAAAATAATTTAATACAGAAGACAAATGTTACATTTAAACATTTGAGTAGTCTTCCACTTAAGGCTAACATTTTGTGTTATGGAATTTATGGGAGATTATAGAATGCATTTATATAATAAATTCATGGTTAAGAAAAGATTAACAAAATTAACTAATATTTAATTTAATCATATTTTTTAAATATTTGAGTAAATACATGAAAGAGTGGGGAGTTCCTTTAAGTCCAAAATAAACAGGACAAAGTCCATGAAAATGGCATCCATGATCCCAATAGATTCTATATATTGGAGCTCTCTTATCCCTTTTCATTTTCATTGAGAGGTAATATCATACTTTGTAAATAAGGAGTATCTAACCCAATAATTTAGTGATTAAATTTATCATATGGATACACCCTATAAGAAGGAGTACTTTGGCTGATTTTCGGGGGGTTTCAACAAATGTCTGGTTGAATATAGGTGGTGTGACCATCCTAGGTGTAATATACACTCAAGTTATTCATTTTATTTATGCATGGATTTTACTTTATTTAATGGTAGATCATGGGTTTTGGATTATTTTTTCCCCCTCTGATTTAATAAGTGTTATTTGATCCTTATAAAACCTTCAATATCATGATCAAGTAAATTTATACTTTCCCAATATTTATTTTATTCCTCACCCACCATGGGTTTCTTCCCTTTATATTGATAATGTTTTTTATCTTTTCAACTAAGTGGACTCCCATGATTTATTTATAGATTATAAGTATTTTTATGGCATTATTAGATCATACATCTAGGAAATTAATTCTAATTGGTTCATTTTCATTGGGTATGTATGATTTTCTAACCTTTTTTGAATCATTGAATGTTTAAGTTGATTGATTTACTAAATTTTATAAACTAATTATATTTTGAACTTCTAATTCAGTCATATTTATATAAGTATCAACATGTAATAATTATATTTTTTATGATATTTCTTTTGATACTGATTCATTTTCTCCTTTAAATATTGGAAACACTTTTTTTTTACAAGTTTGGGGTATATCCCCCTCTTTTGATCACAGTTAAAATTGGTAAATCTTATTGTAAATACTTCTACCATTAAAAAATAATGGTTAAAAAATACTATTTATTTATTATTAATTTTTAATTTATATAAATCCCCAAATTATTCTAATCATAATTAGACAAGAACACACAAGCACATAATAGAATGTTTTCTTATAAGTGTCTACTTTATGTGTCTATTGATGATGCATGATATTCAAGGTAATAAATCTAAATAGAAAGGGAATAAAAATTAAGATATTTTATAATTAAGGGAGATTCAATCCAAATATAATTTCATCAATCTTATTTGGGGTCCATATTTTTTCATCATGGGGGTATCACTAGAATATATACAGTATATCCAATTGTTATTAAATGTAAAATATTTTATTCATGATCGTGATCTGATTACAATTGGTAAAATTCATGATAACTTGGTAGTTTAATTTTAATATGTGTTATTTTATAAAAAATTTCATGTACTCATGTTGAACTGAATAATTTAGTTTTCAAAAGTAGTGGTTTATTGATATGTTACAATAACTTTATAAATGATTTGGCATGACCATTTTGAGTGAGAACATGAGAAACATAGTGTTCAACACTAAATCCAACCAATATGCGATAATTATTGATGAATATTCTCCAAAATTATCAAGTTTAATATGATTGATAGAATAATGTAGGAATAGTTACTTTAACCTTATTATTTGGGCAAGAAAATTTTCAAGCATCATGTTATGAGTTTATAATAAGCACCCATGTGTATATCTAACAAATGCATCAATCAATATCATAAAATTCCTAAGTGGTCCACATGGTGGATGAATTGTACCACATATATCACCATGGATTCTTTCTAATAACATATGGGATTCACTCCCAACTTTTTATAGTGATGGGATAGTAATTAATTTTCTTTGAGAGCTTATAATGAAAAATAAATTCTTATTTATAAGAACCTTTTTATCAACCAATAGATGAACATGTGTATAATTAAATATTTTTTCCATCATAATTGATCCTAGATCACCCAACAAATCATGTCATACCATAAACATAAAATGATCAGTTAACTTCTTATTTATCATATTTGATTAGATTTTAAATATACTAAAATTATACAAACCAAAAGGTCACATTGAAATTTTATCTCCAATCAGCTTTTGGAAATGATTAATACATATTATATAGAGATATTAAAAACCTCCTTCGTCTGAAGTCTCTGTGTGATACCCATTTTCAGGAATATATTTAATAGATTTCATAAAAACTTATGAAAGGATAAATTATTATATATTAAAATTCATGTACCACTTGGTAAGAATATGTTTTATCTTCTGGGGGATTTGAATATTTTTTCACCGCCGATTAAGGTACTCATATTATCACTTCACATTTTATGGTTGATAAATTATTTATTGTGTTTAAGTATTATATACATCATGAAATTTTTTATGAGAAAAATATTTTCATTATGTAAATAAATTCCAAAAGAGTAATTCGTGATATTCATTTATTTTTAGCTAAGAAGAACTCATGATGATATTGTGTTGTGAAATCGATGTCAAAATGCTGATCAAATTTTCAAAGTATCAAAATCTTGTTTATGATTATGGATAAACCATGATATAAATCAAATTTAATAATAATAGTTAATGGAAAATAAAATAAAATAGAAATATAGACAATTTGTATAAAGAATAATAAATCTAAAAGTTATCATTTCATTATTATGTCAACATGTGTCTCTGAGTGTATATAACATGTATATATGATAAATGGTGTACATTAATATCTATTATATAAGAAAGCTAAAAGGAATATGACCAATGAAATGAGATATAGATTAGGTGATAAATATTTGTTTTGTGTATTAAATGAACCAAGGAAACATAGTGGTTTAGACCATGTTGTGGTTGAACCTTGTGTACATCATGGTGTAGTTTAAGACACTAGGCCATGGTGGATCATGTGTGGTATTATCGTATGACATAATAACTTGTGGGAATCAATCCAATATATACCCAAATATTATCATAACCAATTTTTCATCATTTAATGGTGGTTTTGAGAGGTGTTAATGTTAAACATGTTCATTTAAATGTTAAACAAATCTATGAAGTATCAAGTTGAATTTTACAAAGCTTTATAACATTAAGAGATGTTTTTGAAATGACTTTTGAATATAGGGAAGACTTTTGGGTTCTTAGAGGCCTATATAAACCTTTTTATATCCTTTTGGAGGTTTCTGCGAGTATGAGACTCAAATCCCCTAAAATAACTCATTGAAATTGAGATCATTATTATCTCTTATTCTCCCCATATATTAAACACAAGGTTCGAGCATAACGTGGATTAGAGATAGTTTCTACCTAAGAGTTAGGTGATTACTATAGCCCATGGATAAACTTAGAGAGATAAAACCTCCAATTTATCCTCAATGGTCTCAATTAAATTAATTTTTGAATCATGGAAACGTTGTATCATAAAGGATAAAGGTTCATGGCTTATTATTCAATTGAAACACATATATATATTTTAGGATTAATGATGTTTTTGAGTTTCTCTTCCACTACATTTAGGATGTTTTTCATACCACTAAAACCCTTTAGTTCTATCATATAAGATCTATCATTTTTTTATCTTTGAATAAAATAATAAATATAGAAAAAAGAGTTTTCCATGAACCATAGAATAGCCCCTTTAAAATGGGAATTTTAGTTTGTTTTTCTTAAACATGAAATAGTCCATCAAAAAATAGGTGTAGTTTTTATAAAAGTTATAAAACCACATTGTAGAATATACAAAGTGACTTTTATGGGAATAAAAAGAAAAAATTAAAAATAAATCATCACAATAGACTTCTTAAAAGTATATTCAACAAATTTCTTTGTTACAGTCGTGGGAACCTCAGTGATAGACCACACCGTAGTGAATGTTAGATGATTTGTTTTAGCACTAATGTTTTCCAACCCAAAATGGAATGGTTTGGTGAAATTTCATCACTTAAAAATTTCTATATTCCACCTAAATAGATTGCAAAACAATCATAGTCTTCCCATGAAAAGAGTAGTCACTGTAAGGAAGACCACATAATAGTGAAAACCATGGTTGGAATAATTTAAAAGAAATTTTATTTTTTTATAATTCTCAAAACAATTTACCAATGCAATCCCCTTTAAATTTACTAAACACATTTTGTTATATATAATTTTTTTAAAGGATATTTACATGGTGAATTTTTTATAAAATGTTTATAAATTTAAAATAAGTAAAAATATAAGTGTTTATGTTTCTTTATAAATAGTTCATAAATGAAAATATAAATTTTTTATATTGAATATAATTATATAGAATCTATCTAAACCATTCCAAAATGATTTTTGGATGGTTATGTGATAAAAGGTTTAAATAAAATCAAGTATGTGTTATTTGAATTATGTAAATATTTTAAATTAAATATTAAATGAGTGTAATTCAATAACAATTGTGGTCATAAAATATTGTATATTTTTTAATATGAATTATGTATTATTAAAGTCTTTTAAATGATAATATTAAATGTTTATATTAGATAAAATTGATATTTTAATGTTTATGTATGCTTAAATTATAAAGTGTTTATAATTTATTTATTAATTGTTCCTAAATTTTTATCTCATGTTTAAATATATGAATTTTTTTCATTTATTTAGTGTATTCTCTACTTTGTTATTATAAATTATTCATACATGTTTATCTCATGTTTAAACATCTGAATTATTCATTTATTTAGTTAATCCACGCTTTATTATTCATGGAATATAAATGTTATATTTTAAATTATAATGAATGATTTAGTTTAAAGTGTTAAATTTCTATTATGTTATCATAGATGAATTTAAAGATTTTCATGCTAGGTATGATAATTTGTTAATTTTACTTCTACTATGACTTTATCATGTTCATAAGTATTTTAAAGATCTACATGCCAATATGGTTTAAACAAATTGATTTAGTGGAAATAATAGAGATTCAAAAGTAAATCCTAAGAGGTATGAATACATATAATGGTAATAAATAATATGTGATGGTGAGATGAATTCCTACTAAAATACTGAGTGTTAAATTCCTTTCAAAGTAAACACTTTTCAAGACCTCAATCATTCAACTGAGTAGGTTCTTCCAAATCAGGGTGCCCATGGATTATCTTATGTAAGGAAATTATGTAATGAGGTGACCCTAATAATTAGAAGCCTTTTTATTGTTTTCTTTGGGTTGAAATTAGTTGTAAACCCTTGGTAAGGGTATAAGAGGAATAGTATTAAGTTTACCCATATGATAGAATGGGAAAAGAGTTTTCCACTCAATAATACAAGACTCATATATGATATGATTAGCATGTTGGTCCACTTAAATAACTATGTGGTGATAGGTAAGTCAAAGTGGACTCATTTCTTAGTGAAATATTGATCTTGGCCCACTAATGGATATGATGGACATAAAAAGGGGGTCATAATTTTAGTGGGAGAATATATAATAAAATTTCATATTAAATGATTTTAAAACGTGATAAACATCTAATAAAAGCTTTTGTTGTAGATAAATGACATCATCATCATTAAACCTAACTTTTATATCTATCCTCATAAGGGAAATTCTAATTGATGAAATTTCATTGAATAATATAGAAACTTAAAAAAAATCTTAATAGAGGAATAAAATTATATATTTTAGATTAACCTATTACTAAGAAACCAAATGTTGAAGTTTTTCAACAAGTGAATCAAGATGATTAAGAGAAACATGACTAGATTCACATGAGGTTTCAAAGTCATTATATTTGAGGTGATAAAAGGAACTTTTTCTCCACTAATTTACTCGAGATGAGTGGGTGTTAATGATTTGGTGAGACTAAAGGTTTCCTTCAATGATTTTTTTTCTATGGAATTCATTATATAACCATTATTAGAAATGTTATGACAATTTAAATGATATTAATAAATTTTTATTCTATTTTTCTATAGTTTTAAGTATAAATGATCATGTCATTTTATGTTTAGTCTCTAGTTCTATGTTAATTATAAAATTTAATAAATGTTCAAAACATAAAAAAGAGAAATTAGTTGGAAAGACCAATAATATTTCTTCAAGAATCCAAGAGGTAAATGAAACCTAAATTAGATTTTAGTAAGGTGTTAAATATTTTCATAGGATAGAAGTTTCTAAAATACATGAAGTGGTTTTGTAAAATCTATGATAATTACACATAAATTATTAGTTTTATAGAAATAAATTATTTAGTTTTGAGTGTAATATGAAATCAAATATATAGTTTTTAAATCTTGTAAATATGAAGGAGTTCAAAATTAGGAAAATAATTGATGAAACTTATATATTTCATTCCATGAATGTAGTAAAAGGGTTGCTTCATCATGAAGTGAAATGAAAATGAATCTTTCAAGATCAAATGACTTAGAATAATGGATGTTAATTTTCATCTTATTTATCTTATATTATAAGATAATTTGTTCGTAAAAAAGTTTATTTCATCAATAATATTAGATGATGGTACATATGGTTATGATTTATCCATGTTTATAAATTTCTTGAAATTAAGATAAAGATAAAATGATTTTTATCCATGATAAAAAGAGTTTATTTAAGATATTTATTAAAATATGATGGAAAAAGTTCCCACCACTCATCATGGGAATATTTTAAGAATAAAAACTTCTTTTCAAAATATTACTCCAATCACATAGAATACCATATATGTTGTGAAAATAATAGTTTGTTTTTTAAATATAACTACTAAAGGAAATAAGACTTATTTTCTAAAAAAATTAGTTTTTGTTTCTTGGAATGATATTTTGAAGAGAATATAACTTCTGAGAGGCTAGTGGGGGTATGTTTAGACTTATAGATATTCAAAGTTAAACAAATAAAAAAATTAAACCAACTTAATTTATCGAGAATGTTATTTAATAACCTAAAATATTTTATGGTATGTTGGTAAATAAAAATGTAAAGATTTATATTTAACTACCATAATGATTTGAATGTCACTTTATATATTAAACTGGTTTTGGATGTGATAGTAATGAATAATTTAAATAGTTTCATTATTTATAAAATGTTCTCAATGGATATGTTTAAGTAATTGTTCAAAGATAATGATGATGAACTTATAAAGAGTTATGATCAAGAAAGAAAAGTTATTAACACTATAACATTAAATTTTTTGAAGTAAAGGAGTTTGAATACTATGTTTAAAGAGTTTAACATTAGAAATATGATTCTTAAATCACAACATTGTTTAAAAAAACTTTATTTAGAGATGTTACTCACTAAAGGAGTTTAGTGGGAAGTTTTATCAAATAGTAACATGGATATATGATATAAATTACATAGGTATGTAATGTGTGTAACAATACCTTAAAAGTAAATAAAACATAAGGCCTCTCTGGTGGTATATAATTTGTGATATGATTATAGGAGATTTTATGTGGGATTTTTTTATTATTGTTTAAGGAGTTTAAGAATATAAAAAGTATTGTGTTATAAAAATGTAGTCTCCATTTTATCATTCCTTCAAGTTCCTTTAATATATTGTGTGAGGTATAATGATAATTAACCATTAAAGGAATGTCATTGAGTTGTCCCTATCTAATTTCTACCATGAATTATTATAGGTTGTTGGAATCCTCTTGTTTTAATGATCCCAAATAATGTAAATCATGTAAATAATGTAAGTCATGTAAGTCATGTAAATCATGTGAATCAGGTAAATCATGTTTAAATCATATAAATCATGATTACTCTTTTTCTGTTATATTTTATCATGATTATGTTTAACCTTAATCCATTCTGTGAGTATTCCTTCTTAAGAAAAATGGTGGATATTTGACTAAGTATGAGACAAATTTCTATACCCAAACAATCTCACCATTTAGTTTGGAAATTAGAAAAGTATGTGACACAATTTCCCTCAGACCATAATCATGCTACCAGTTCTAGAATTTTCAAAGGACTATACACTACAATTGTGTTATCGGTTCCAGAATTCTCAAAGGACCAGACAACATAATCGTGCTACTGGTTCCAGAAATTACAAAGGACCAAACATCGTAAATGTGATACTAGTTCCAAAACTCACAAAGAACAAGTCACTGCTAACTGTTGCACCACTTCTAACTAACAGTGAATGTTTCATTGTTCTTGTATCACTACTAACTATGATACCATTCTTAACTTAACAATTTTTCTATCATTTTTAATTAAATTTAAAAGTTTATTCTAACAGTCGTATTTGAGTCATTTAATGACACTGATGTTATTAATGAATTTTTTGTTTACATGACACCTGAAAGTACAAGGTATGAGGTAAAGAGATCATGCTTCTTGTCGGAAAAAACACAAACACCCAAAGATGAAATAAAAGGTGTCACACAAGCTGGAAAAAGGTAACTGAAAGAGATGTTAGAGTAAACATTTATTCATGAAAGAACACACAGAAGAATACATGAAAAATACTCATTTTCTACTAGATATATTGTTGTGGATCAAAACCTTGAACATCCTTGCAACAAAAAACACAAAGAAGAGAAGAATATCAGCTCGCTAAACTGGAAACCAGAACACAGAACTCACGACACTCTTTTTTGAGTATCCTTTAAGAGGAGGACCTAAACCATAAATATTCTACATCTGAGAAGTCTTGAGATGCATAGAATAATAATAATAGAATTTTTAATCCCTTATTATTATATTTTTCTCTGTTGTGTGTTATTTTATTAATCTTTCAAGTAATTTGGGCATCTGTCTATTAAACGCACATTATATCCCGCACTGAACTATAGGATACAAGATATCCTCACACAAATATCTTTTTACACCTTGTTTTAGCTATGTATAACTGTGCAAGAGGTCCTATGGGACCTGGCTATTATATTTCCATTTTAAAACTGTGGTTGAGGTCTTGTGACCTGGACAGTCCTGTGTACTATTGTGTAAACCCAAATCTAGGGTGTGGATCAAATATTTACACACACACACACACACAGATATATATATATATATATATTTCTTGGTGGAAGTTTATCAACAAGTATATTTTATTAAGACTCATATTGAGACCAAACCACTTGTTTTAATCCACTGTGTTTTTCAAATTTATATTACTCTCTTATAACTCATATTTTAGAAAACTCAGTTTCACTTTGATAGTTATTCTTGGATAGTATTTATAACTATTATGATTTAGTAAATTGGTTTCAAAAGTTATTTCAATATTTAAGTTGATATAATTGAGAAGTAATTAATCCCTTGAGAAATTAATTGAATAGTAAAACTATTATAAATCCACTACTTTGACTAACTAGCCTGTTTTGTTTTAAATTGGGGGACCTTTAAATAAATTTTTTAAAAAAAAATTATAGGAACTCAATTCATCCCCCTATTGAGTGTCCTACTCCAACAAACATTTGGTATCAAAGGTGATGCTACCAACAGACCTCCCTACTTTAATGGATCGAAATATTCTTAGTGGAAAATTAAAATGAAAATGCACTTAGAAAGTATGGGATTTGATATCTAGACTATAATAGAAGATAAATATGACATAATAGACACTCTAAAAACTTCATGGAGTGATTCCAAAAAAACTAATTACAATAATAATTATAAATATATGGATGCCTTATTTTTTGATTTAGGGGATGAAGAATTTAACAGAATTTCTACATTTAAATTTGCCTATGTAATTTGGGATACCTTAGCTCTCTCGCATGAAGGAACTACTAATGTTAATGAAATGAGACTCAATACATATACTATTAAAAATGATAATTTTATGATGAATCTTGATGAACCCATTTCTAATATGTATCTCAGGTTTAATGAAATATTCAATACAATGAGCTCTATTGGATAGTTAGTGGGTGACAAAGAACAAATCATGTGGACACATAGATGTATACCTGAAAGATGGATAGGAACCTCAGTATCAATTAGATAATCTTGTGACATCCGTAGGCTTCTAGTCAAGGATCTGATAGGTAAATTGATGATGTATGAGGAAGTGTTAAAGATAAACAAAGAGGATGATGATGAGCCCAAGAGAAAGTCAGTGGATTTCAAAAACACCACTTCCAAAAATAAATAAAATGAAAGGATACAAACTCATTCTGACAATACAAGTAATTATTATTCACTGTCAAACAGTGATGAGTTAATGGATCAATTATTCATAATGTTTAATAATTTTTATAGAAGGTAGAAATTTTTTATGAATCCCAGCTACAAAGGAAAGTATTATCAGAAGGGAAACTGGAAGAAGGACTAGAAAATAAATGAGAACTCAAATGAAATATACTTTTATGAATGTATGATAAAATGACATGTAAAATCTAACTTTCCCAAGCCAAAGTATAAAAAGAAGTATGAGGTCAAATATATAAAGTATAAAGAGTTCACCAAAGAAACATGGTGTGCTTCTGAGGACAGCTCAAGTGAATCATAATCTTCACATGATGAAAAAGATAATAAAGAGAATATGTGTTTCATGACAAACACATATGAAGTAACCCTTGAATCTCCTATAAAAATTTCCTATTACTCTAGATATGAAAGTGATGATGAAAATATGACTAGTGTGGAAATGTTTGAATACTGCCTAATGATTGAAGATACATGAAATGAATTAAAAGATAAATATAATTATTTAAAGAAACAACATGCTCTTACTTCTACTATTAAATCTGATCTTACTATAGAAAAGAAAAATAATGCTCAATTACTTAAAGAGAACAATGAAATTAAATTATATAATAATCAATTGAAAAGGGACTTAGAAAAATTTACCAATGGAAAGAATACTCTAATGAAAATTATTAGTAAACAAGTAGATCATAGGTACATTACTGGTATAGGATACCAACTTGGATAGAGGAACATAGCTAAAACTCATTTTATAAAAATATCTATAAAATTTGTTTTCATATCTAGAACTAAAAAATATGCTAGTTCTACCTCTAAGAATTCATTCACTGGTTCAAGTTTTTTAGGACCAAATTAAGTTTACTTTTCTAATACATTACAAACTATGTATAGGAAACCCATGAAGAAAGTATGGGTTCCAAAAGCTCTTATTACTAATCTTACTAGACCCAAAAAAATATGGGTACCAAAATCATCTCTTGCTTAATTATTTTGTAGAAAATTTTTTTCAATATCTCTAGTATAATTTTATGGTACTTGGACAGTGGATGTTCAAGACACATGACAATATATTTCTCATTCTTCAAGAATATTATAAATAATGAAGGTGGACATGTCACTTTTGGTGACAATTCTAAATGATAAATAATTGGACTTGGCCAAATTTATAACTCTAACTCGGTTTTAATTTCTAAATTAAATTTTGTTGATGGATTAAAATATAATCTTCCTAGTATTTCAAAATTATGTGATGATGGTTTTTATTTTAAATTTGAAAATGATGCTTGAAATGTTTTTTAATCTAAAAATGAATGAGTATTTTCTGCTTTTAGAAATTAAAATGTGTATAATATTAACTTAGATTCTTTTGTTTCTCAAAATATTCCTTATTTGAGTTCCTTTCACAAAGAGTATTGGCTTTGGCATAAAAGATTATGAAATTTTAATATACACACCCTAAGAAAGATTACTAAGAAAGGACTAGTTAAAGATCTACCCAAACTTGAGTTTCTAAATGAAAAGGTATTTAATCCTTGTAAAAAGGGTAAATAACACAAAATATATTTCAAACCAAAGAAAAAAATTTCAGCTTCTAAACCTCTTGAGTTGATTCACATGGACTTGTTTGGACCATATATAGTTTCAAGTATAAATGAGAAGAATTGTGTCTGTGTTCTTGTAGATGACTATTTTAGATATACTTAGACCTTTTTCTTAACTCACAAAAGTGAATATTGTTCTAATTTCACAAAGTACACTAGAATAATAGAAAACCTAAGTGGTATTAAAATTATAACCCTATAAAGTGACTATGGCCGTGAGTTTGAAAATTGAGAGTTTCAATCTGTTTTCTGACAAAATGGTTATAGTCATAAATTCTCTACCCCTAGGACACCTCAACAAAATGGTGTTGTAAAAAGAATAAAGAAAACCTTATAAGAAATAGCTAGAACCATTATTAATGAATTTGACCTACCTATCCACTTTTGGGCTGAAGATGTCGATACATCTTTCTAAATTATTAATAGTCTTAATAAGACCAATTCATAAGAAAAATCCCTATGAGTTATGGAAAAATTGGAAATATAAATTTAATTACTTCAAAGTTTTTGGTTGCAAAGTTTATGTTCTCAATACTAAGGAAAATATTAACAAATTTTCCTCCAAAAGTGATGAAGGAATTTTCCTAGGTACTCAATCTCTAGTAATGCCTATAGAGTCTTTAACAAAAGAACCAAATGTGTGGATGAATCTGTACATGTAAAATTTGATGAAAAAGGTCCACATGAACCCAAGACCTTCCTAGAAAACCTTGAGGATGATGTTCCAAAACTGGACATAAATGAAAAATATTTTGACTTTGCTGTTAAATAATCTTCTAAATCCTTCAGTTCTAAAAATTCTCCAGAATCTAGTCATAATGAACCTAAACCTATTGTAAATGATAAAATATCTAGCCTATCTTTTTCTAGATATGTTAGAACCCCTAATAACCATAATTTAGATGCTATAGTTGGAGACTTAGATAAAGGAACTCAGACTAGACCTTCTCTAAGAAATCAGGTTGAACATCAAGTTTTCTTGTCACAACATGAACCTAAGAACATAAATGAGGAAATCACTGATGAATTTTGGGTTATTTCTATGCAATAATAGTTAAATGGTTTTGAAATAAATAAAGTCTAGAGACTAGTGGATATACCTAAAGAAACCTTTACCATAGGCACTAAATGGGTGTTTAGGAATAAGATAGACGAATTTTGTGCCATAGTGAGAAATAAAGCTAGATTATTTGCACAAGGTTATAGTCAAGAAGAATGGATATATTATAAGTAAAATTTTGTACCAATTACTAGACATGAATCCATTATAATCTTTCTTGCATATGCAGCACATATAAATTTAAAAATTTATCAAATGGATGTTAAGAATGCATTCCAAAAAGGGTATATAGTTGAGGATGTTTTTATTGAACAACCCCCTAGTTTTATAATCCCTAATTTTCCAAATCATGTTTTTAAATTAAAAAATATTTATATGGTTTAAAACAAGATCCAAGAGCTTGGTATGATAGACTGAGTAGTTTTCTTATTTCTAAAGGATTTATAAAAGGTAAAGCTTATCCTACTCTCTTTATAAAAATAATTTCTAAAGATGTTTTAGTTTCCCAAATCTATGTTGATGATATTATTTTTGGATATTCAAAAAACTAATTATGTGTTGATTTTTCAACGATAATGCAAAATGAATTTGAAATGAGTTTAATGGGGGAACTCAAATTCTTTATTGGATTTCAAATATTTCAAAATAAATAAGGTATTATTTTGAATCAAATTAAATATAATAAAGATCTTCTAAAATGTTTTGGTTTGGATATTAAATAAAGTAGTGACACACTAATGAGTACCACCTATAAGTTGGATCTTAATGAGAATGGTAAATCTATTGATCAAACCACTTATAGAGGAATGATTTGGAGTTTACTCTAGTTAACTTCTAGTGGGACTCATGTTATATTTAGTGTGTGTATGTGTGCACATTTTAAAGAAAATCCTAAAGAGTCATATCTTCTTATTCTTAAAATAATTTTCAAATATCTCAAGCATACTAACAAATTAGGACTGTTCTATCCTATAGAACAATAATTTGACTTAGTTATCTATTCATATGCTAATTTTATTGGTTATAAGTTAGATAGAAAAAGCACCTCTAGAACATGTTGCTTTTTTCTAAAGTCACTAGTATCATGGTGTAGTAAAAAAGAAAAATTTGGTTGCATTATCTACTACCAAATCTGAATACATAGATTCTAGTAGTTGTTGTGCTCAGATTTTGTGGATGAAACACATTTTACTAGATTATGGATATCAATATAGATATTTCCCTATAATTTTTGATAAAAAAGTGTTATTAATATCTCTACGAATCTGGTTTCTCATTCAAGAACAAACCATATTGATGTAATACATCAATTTTTTAGAGATCCTTATCAAAATGGAGATATTACTTTACAATTCATTGGCATTGAACATAAACTTGTTGTCATTTTCACTAAGACTTTAAATTCTAAAATGATGAGTTACATCATACATGAATTAGGAATGGTCATCCTTGAGTGACCCGTTTACTATATAATAGTTACTAATTCACAGTTACGATCTCATAATTTTTTTCTCATAGTTACTATCTCATAGTTTCTATCTCACAGTTACTGTCTCTTAGTTACTGTCTCTCATATTTGTTGTCTCGTGTTTATTTTCTCACTAGTTACGGTTCCACCCTTTAAATTCACACCGCAATGTTGAAACCATTACTACTTAATCTGGTCTCACTATTATGACTCAGACTTCTATTTTTAGAAATAATTTTCCCATATTATTGTATTGATTATTTTATTTCTTTTATACTGTGTTTTTTTGTTTTGCGATGTTTGAACTCCCTAAATGATAAAAAACCCATCCCTTCACTTCTCCCTTCACTCATACTCTCTACTCCCAAATCCAATATCTTTTCTATCAAACTCCTCATATTTATTGATCCAACATTGAATGCCAAGGATGAAGCATCCATCTTCATTGTCTCCTAAAAGGCACTGGTTTTTAAAGAAATTGTAAAATGCTCTGATTACCATGCCTGAGAAACCACTAAACCAAGGTCTTGTGAATCGTACAGTCGTTCTAGAGAAAGAAATATGTGTGAAGTGGATGCTATCAAGTAAGTCACTTGTTCTGAAAGTCTTAGAAAAATAGGGATGGTTAGAGTGGTTTATAAAAGAGAAAATACATATCTATCCAAAGCTGTTTTTGGAATTTTATTAGTATTTTCAGTTTTCTTTCAACTCTAATAATGATTTTGTGGTTATAATATGGGTGAATGGATAGAGATGTACATTTTATTCAATTTTTTGGGATAACTTATTTAGAATACCACATAAAGTAATTTTTTAGGATAATTAAAGAGTTCCTCCTACTCCAAGTGACATATTTCATTTAGAAGAGGCTTTGGGTGAATTGATTGGAAAGAAAAAAAAGAAAAGAATGCTTATTGTTACTGATCAAGATAGAGATACTAGGTTATTGTTCAAGTTTATTTTAAACCAAATATGTACAAGGAAAGGAGAATTTTCCACTTTCAAATATCAAGATGTATTTTTGATACATATTTTGAAGAATGGTCACAAAATGAATTACTGTAGGTACATTATTCTTCACATATGTGACATGATCAAGACAAAATGTAAGTCAAATTCTCTTTTATATTCAAGGTTTATCTCCACAATGCTACTAGCCAAATGTGTGGTTAGTAAGAATGAAAAAGTGGTTGAAGATTATTATTTTTGTATATCTAAGGATACATGTTGATGAATTAAGATCAGTAAAAATCCATGGAAGATATCATGGGTTGAAGATAATGACAGACTGTATAAGGATTTTAATCCTGTTGATAATAAATAAAGACCTAATAATGTCACTGACCCTGGTTTAGAGACAGTTGAGCTTTTGGAATATTCGGATAAATAAATAGAAGCTAATGTTCCTAGAACTGAAAAAGAAAAATCTTCAGATGGACAAGACAATAATCCAAAGATTCCTCAAAGGACTGGAGAACCCACTCATGAATCTCCTAGAAAACCTCAAGATGTTCCCTCTAGAGAATCTCCTCTCTCTAAAGGTGATGGAGTTTTTAGCAAATAAAGTGAATCTTCTAATAAGAGTAAAGATGTTGAAGAAGAATATGTTGCTATGAAAGAACATACTGCCACTAATAAATAGATAGAGGAATAATATGATGAAAAAGAATTCATTTTTCCTACTGAAGTAAGAATGGAACAATATTTTCAGTTAGCTAGAGATGTGGATGAATCAGATAGAGCATAGGGTGTGGAAACTAGTCAATAGATTGAGTCTCTTAGCCCTCCAAGATATGCATCTATTGAGGGGGATCAAAACACCGGCTTAGAAAGTATTGAAGTGACAAACCCTGTGGATTCAATTTCTGTGGATACCTGGTACAGGTTTCTAAGATATTTTGATGTTTATGACTCTTAAGGAACCTTAGTTTATAGATTGTATATTTCAACTGTGTTTCAGATCAAACCAATCACTGTTAATGAAGTAATATCTGCTAAGGAGTTAGAACCTATTTCAATTCCTACTCCTCAACCTATTCAAACATATCCTAGTTATGTAAGTCAAGAAAATATGAAAGTTTTTGGATAAAATGTTTTGCCTAGTTTTGAGAAGCTCCTGAAGTCACAGCTTTCCCCTATGACCAATATCAGTGAAAGGGATGTTGCACTGCTTCTAGAGAAAACCATATGGAAAATCCAACCCAATATGCTTCATGAGATTTAGGAATTCTGGATTAAAAACAGACAGTTGGGTGATGAGGTGAAATCTTTAAAAAATTTGGTTGAGGAAATGAACAAATAATTGCAACTTGATTAAGCCCATGTTTCTCATCTTAGTGAGGATGATGCTGATAAGATTCCAAAGAAGTTTGTATCTCTTATTCAAAACAACTTGATTACTCTATATGGAAAGGTAGTTGAGAACAACACCAAAATAGAAAATGAGATGCATGCGCTTGTCTCGAGAATCAATAATATGGCCACTAAGTATAAAGTATGTTTACAAACTATTCTAAAACAGCTTAATTCTCTCATATCAGTTGTTTCTACTTCATCTATTTCTGCCTAGCCATATCATCCCCTGGATAGTGAAATTGTTAGATCTATAATTATAGAAAAGTTTCAGTCTTTGATTGAAGGTTTTGATAAGTAAAGTCTTGATAAAGTGTTTAATAACATTAACCATGTTCTCGAACTGGTAAGATTTCACTCAAAAATTTCCACTGGTGCTCCAGAAGAAATCACCAAGAAAGTGGATTACTACTTCAAGAGTATCTATTCCAAGATTGAGTTGACCAACCATTTCAGATATTTTTTGGAGAATTAAAAGCTGCCTCCTGTAACTCAATATTTCTAAGATCAAGTTCAAATGATAAAGGACTTCACACATACTCTGGAGAAATTCCTGGAAAATGAAGATGACTTTTCAAAGTCTATGGATTATGGTGGTGAAATCATTAAGGATTTCATAAACTTGTTGAAACTGAATCTACATGTTCAGAGCATATCCATCATGGCTCCTGCAATGACTCCTTTGATGAATATTCTACCTCCTTCCACCTATCCTTATTCTTAAACATCATTTTCCCCTACTATAATGTATGTTGCTCAGGCTCTGAGCTAGATCAGACTTGTTATTATTGAGAAAACTTTTCCTCAGTCTTCTATTAGACCAACCCTTTCCCCTTATATCATTGAAGGAGTTCCATTCCCTTCCCTTACTACTACTTCTAGTACCTCCACTTATACACATCTTGCTTCTACTCTTGTTTTCATAGATAAGGATAAAGTGAAGGCTGCAGAATCTAAAGAGAAGTGAAGGATAATTTTTGATAGGGCTATGATGTATTCTCTTTTTTTGATTGTAACTAAACTTTGTTTGTACATTAAATGAAATGTTCTCTCTCTTTTATTCACTTGTTGGTTTCATTTAGTGTTTGTTTTCTAACTCTCTTTTTGATAATCCTAAAGGGGTAGAGAATATGGTATTTGTGTTAAAGGGATAAACACCCTTTTTACATATATGCTCTAATACCTTGATAAGAAATCTATTTATTCCTCTCCAAAATGTATGGATTTTAAATGCCATGATTTTTTATCTTTAAAAGGGAATATATTGTTGGAATCCTCTTGTTTTAATGCTATAAAATCAGGTAAATAATGTAAATCATGTGAATCAGGTAAATCATGTTTAAATAGTATAAACCATGATTAATCTTGTTCTATTATGTTTTATTATGATAATGTTTAACCTTAATCAATTCTGTGAGTATTTTCTTCTTAAGGAAGATAGAAGATATTTAACAAAGTATAAGACACAGGTCTCACCGTTTAGTCTGGAAATCGAAAATTCTTTGACATCGTTTCCCTGACACCGTACTTGTGCTACCATTTCCAAAATTCACAAAGGACTAGACACCATAACTGTGATATCGGTTCAAGAATTCGCGAAGGACCAGACACCATAATCATGCTATCAGGTCCAAAAATTATAAAGGACTAGACACCGTAAATTTAATATCGATTCCAAAATTCATGAAGGAGAAGTCACCTCTGATTGTAGCACCGCTTCTAACTGACTGTGACTGGGGCACCATTCCTGTCTCACCACCAACTGTGACACTGTTCCTTACTTAACAATTTTTCAATATTTTTCAATTAAATTTAAAAGTTGATTCTAACAGTCATCTTTGAGTCATTTAATGACACTAACATAATTAATTATTTTTTTTATAGACATGAAACCTCACAGTATGAGGTAAGAGGTGAAGAGATCGCTCTTCTTTTCAGAAAAAACACAAATACCTGAAGATTAAACACAAGGTGGAGCACGAGCTAGAAAAAAGTAACTGAAATAGATGTTAGAGTGAAAATACATGCATGCAATAACACACTAAATAATACATAAAGAACTCTCATTTTCTTCTAGTTGTATTTATATGGATCAAAACTTAGAACATCCTTGCAGCAACAACACAAAGAAGATAATAATAGAAACTCGCTGATCTCGAAACCAGAACACAGAACTCCCGAAACTCTATTTCTAAGTCTGCTTTCAGAGGAGGACCCAAACATCAAATCTTCTATATCCAAGAATTCCAGAGATGAATAGAACAACACTCAAAGAATTTCTAATCCCTTATTATTATATTCTACTATGTTGTGTATTTTTTTATTAATCTTTCAAGCATTGTGTGCATCTGTCTATTAAACACACATTGTCGCCTACACTGAACTAGAGGATATAAGATATCCTCTCACAAATATCTTTTTACGCAATGTTTCACTCCTGTATAACTATATAAGAGTTCATGTGTGACCTGGCTATTATATTTTCCACGTAGAACTGTGGTTGAGGTCTTGTAACCTAGAAAATCTTGTGTACTATTGTGTAAACCTCAATCCATGTTGTGGATCAAAACAATATATATATATATATATATATTGGTTCTAGGTGATCACCAGGTGTAGTGTATTAAGTCACAGTTTGATATTAAACCACTTTTTTTAATCCAATATGTTTTTCAAATTAATGTAGTATGTTTTAACTCATATTTTAGAAAACTAAATTTCACTTCAATAGCTAGTCTTGGATAGTATTTATAAATTTTATGATTTAGTAAATTGGTTTCAAAATTTATTTCAGTATTTTAGGTTGATATAACAGAGAAGTAATCAATCTCTTGAGAAATTAATTTAATAGCCAAACTATTATAAATTCACTACTTTGACTAACTGGACTGTTTTGTTTTAAAATAGGGGATTTTCAAATAATGTTTTTAAACAAAAATTATAGGAACTCAAGTCACCCCCCCCCCTCTTAAGTGTCCTAATCCAACCAATATAGGTTTTGATGAAATTTTAATTCTATAATGTGTATGATTTTATATAGACATACAAAATATGCTCAAGATACACAAAGTGAGTTTTATGTGTTGGATAATCCACCAAGTATACCACATAGAGTGTATTATACTATGTCTTTGGTATGTTAGGGATGAATATTTTATATTGAATCCTTTTACCTAAGGTTGTAAAGATACATATATATTGATAAATTTTTGATAAAATCCTTAGGTATTAGTTAATAATAGATTTATTGGGTATGTTATCATTCATGTCATTAGTGAACGCTTAACCAAATTTAGATTTGTCCTATCATTTGATGAGTATGAAACCTAGTCCCTCGATTGATATGGACTAAAGAAGTGTATGAGAATAACTAAATAAGGTACATGTTATGTAATTATATATCTGTATGAGGGGACAATTATGTGATCATCCTCTTATATGAATTACATGTGATGTATTAACTGACTTGGTCAATCTATAACCAGAGAATCGAGAACATATGAGTGGTTATATGGGATTGATATATTATGTGTCTCATGGTCACTTGATGTCTTGAACAAAGGTATTATATAATTATATATACTTTTAAATGATACATCTTGTGGAAACAAGTATGGTGATACATGTGTTTGATAGAGATCATATCAGATCCCTTGATATATTAAGTAATATTGATGTTTTGTTAAGGAATTCTCTTTGATTACATTTATGGATTTGAGAATTCGTAATTTTTTTCAATGCTATAAATACATGTTAAGTAACACTTTGTGGTTGTGAAAATAAGAACCAAGTTTATAAAACCTTTAAAGCTATATCAAAAGTGTTTTGGAGGATATCTAAAAGAAGTTTTGGATGGATTTTCACAAGTTGTTTCATATGATGTAACACATAGTAAAAATGTATGATATCATTTCTAAAAAGGATTTTTTTATATGAATTCACAAGTTATTACATGTGATGTGACATAAGGTGAAGGTCTTTTAATCCTATGAGGCTTTAGAAAAAGCAGAAGATTATTGGATTTGAGAACTAAAGGAACCACTACAATGTGGTGGTTTAAACCACTTCAATCCCAACCATGTGTGTATCACTATGTAGTGTCAGACACTATGTCATGGTGGATCATGAATGGTGGTATCATATGAACTAATAACTTGTGGGGATCAATTTTTGGGTCAAAATAATGATAAAAAAGACACAGGAAGTGGGTGATTTTTTCCTTTAAAAAATGTGAAAAACTCAAATTAAATCGCCCTTTTTATTTGTAGTGGAAAGAAATTTTCTTTTATTTCGATAGTTTACGTAGTGGAAAAACAAAAAATATAAGAACATATTAATTTGTATATTGGTTCGGTTCATAAATATCCTCAATTCCACTCTATCAATGCTCTCTCTACGAGATTGGTGATTTTCACTAGTAGGTTCACTTCTTATAAGACCTCAACAATTGAGTATAGGAAGTTGAAACCCTAAAAAGGATTTTATAAGGACTTGTGGATATTTATAATAAAACAAGATATTCAGAGCTTATTATGAGAATTTGACACTACAATATGACTAAGTACAATTTTTCTAAACTACAAAAAAAGATTTAATGTATCAGTTGAATACTGGTTCAAATCATAGTTGTAGCATCTATGGAAATATTAAATGATCTTAAATAAAATAAAGAAGTAGTAACAAATAATATTCAATAACAAGTAGGATTAATTTTAAATAATAGTAGTTAAAATTACCAATAGATGATAAACATATATTTCACCAAAGTGTAGCTATGATAGTTGCATCGATGAACCCCAACAAAGTATTGACAAAGAGATACAACAGCAGCAACAAGTCGATCAAATAAAAAGGGACCAAAACATGTATGTATCCAAAGTGTGTCTCTTCAGATAACTAGATATATTATCACGCACTATTATTTTCAAATTCACATATCTCTACTTGAGAAGAATAAATTTTCAGTATTTATTAAGAATATTTACTTTCTTCAAGTCAAACCGATTAGAAAATCATTCTGATGAATTACGATCATTTAAATTTTAACACCCATAGTAAATTGTAAATTCTTATACAGATAGGTATTAGTAAATCCATTGAATAATATACTTTAAATAATTCTTTAATCATCTTGAAATGATAAAATAACATCAAAAAATCACTACATCAATCACGAAAATAATCCATAATTAAAATCTTGTAGATGGCTCAGTCAAACATAGGGATTTCACAGAACACTGGAAATCTTAAAAAGTATCATTGACAATGTATAGTTGATTCAAAAATTAGGTTTGAAGATATATACATTAAGAACACAAACATAGGGTAGCTAAAAAAATTATAGTTCCCAAATTTTACTTTTAAATCTAAACATAGGGTCCACAAAGTAGTGTCCTTACAAAAGTAGGGTTCCTTATCCATATGTGTAAGATCCTGGCCTTTTCTAGAGTTTTATCACGCTTGTTCTATAGAAGAATTTTTTCCCTGTTTGAGTACTTTTTTTAGGTTATAAATTTTAAAGTGTTTGGGTATAAATTTTATAAAAATAGAAGAAATAGGGAAATGCATGGTTGTCTCACAGTTTTCCCTAATCGTGTGCCACAGTCTAGAAAACCATGAAACCATGGATAGTGGGGATTTTCAAGATTAGTGTGGGGTTTTTAAAACCTTATTCCCTCTTAGGAGAAACCATTCACCCCCTAGAAGAGGCACATGGTTAGGAACACAGTTAGAGGAAATTGTGTGTTAGGATTAGTAAACTATGCATACAGGATATTAATCACCCAAAAATTATTAAAAAAATTCTCAAACCCCCATCTAATACTGCTGAATTCCCTAGATTGACCCATAAACGTTTTATATCAATTAAATATCCTTTAAGAGGGATTCCAAAGCTATAATTCCATTGTTCTTGGTGATTTGAAGCTCATTTGGTAGATCTTCACCTCTTCAGGGATGTGGTTTCTTCCCAAATGATCACTTATTCTTCTCCCATTATTTTAGTGGGATTTTATCATCTATTTTTCTGGATATATATCTAGATATGATGAATCTATATCTATGATTTTGGTTCTATATCTAGATCTAAAAGATATTTAATTTCTTAATATTGATTTAGTTTATAGATTGGGATCTCATTCTATACTATTACTCCACTGAATTTTGGATATTTACATTGGGTGATTATTTATGAAAGAATCGAGGTAGGTGTTCTATTATTCAAATCCCATAGTCATTATTTTAATTATCTATATGTAATTTCAAAATTTCTAGATTTTTTTAGCAATTTTATTTCCAAGATGAATTAAATAATATGGTTGATTAATTAATTAAGCGGTCATGAATTTTATAAATTAATTGTTAAATTAATTTATGAGAATTGTTAAGATTATAAAATAGTGGATTTAATGATTAATCATTGAATTTATTATTTAAATATTGAAATTATAGAATTTTATGAATAATTAAATGTTGAATTAATTATGGCATATTAAGATTATTTAATTGTATAAATTAATTGTTGAATTAATTTATGATAATTCTTTAATTGTAAATTGGGGATAAATAATTGGTGAATTAATTATTGAATGTTGATATGGTGAAGTGATTAATTACTTGTTGAATTAATTAGATGACTTAGATTAATTAATTTTTTAATTAATTAATGGAATATTGTGATGGTTAATTATGATAAAGGGATTAATGTTGATTAATCTTGACTAATGTGATATTGTGATATTGGAATATGTGAAAAATGTGTGTGGGACAAGGTATTCTATTTTAAAATATCATAGTGATAAATATTTTGATAAATGTGTGTGGTACATGGTCCACTACTTCTTAATCCCACATGTCTAGGACATGGTCTGCTGTTTCCAAATCATATAGTGAAAAATATGTGTGGGAGATGGTCTGTTTTTTCCCAAGCCCAAGGGGTCCAAGGCATAATTACCAAGACCCAAATTGTTGGAATTAGACAAATGTTCTAATTAGCCACTAAATGATTTGAAATAACATGGATAATGAATTCCCATTTGTCAAATGAATTTTGAGATGCTAATGTGAAATGGTTTAGAAACCGATACGGGCCAAATCATGTATTGAGGTTCAAATGTAATTGGGAACCTGAGGGTTTATGTGGTTAAATAAACAATAATTAATAATGTGATAACTGTTTACTTATGCATTGTACTTATTTCCTTATATAATTTCATACACTATTATTGACTAGATGTTATTTTAGACACCTTTGGTGGTGGCATAATAATTTTTACTCACACCCTACTCAGGCTTCCTGATCGATACCCAAATAGATTTCATGTTTGTTGGATAGGATAAGGTAAAGGTCCCTATGGTAGATGGATGAGTCGGGATGGAGCACGGTTGAGGGAACCGGATGTGGTTCGGTACTCTCTTGGGAGTATTTAGTTTATTTACTTTTGGTTTTTCATTTTAGACACTTTACATATACATTTTCATGGAATATTTATAGTTCAGTTTTGATATTATATCTTTAGTTTTGGTCATCTTGTGATCTTGGTATTTTTCTGTAATGGTTACATATTATTCCATTATTGATTTTTTCAATAGGTGTATTACTATGATAAAAGAGGTTATATTCTCCCCAGAATCAATCTTAGACCCTTGCTGCTATTTGGTAGCATCTGGCATATGGGGCGGCATGCTTGAGGTCTGGTAGCAGTCTAGTTTGGGGCCCCAATGTGTGGAACCCAGGCTGAGATGTTACCAAGTGGTATCAGTGCCCATTTTTCTTTTATATTTATTTTGTCTTACTATTTGGGTAAGGTGGATAGGAGACTAGGAAAAGTTTTTCCTTAGTTATAAGCTCATGCATGCGAGTTAAAAACCCATGTATGGGGGAAACCCCAAGTACCCAGGGTGGGACTGTTGTTATTATTGTTTGTTATTACAGTTAAATATTATTTACATTGGGTGAATAAATTATTGTGTGCAGTGATTATTGTTTCTAACAAACTATTGATAATTGACTCGTTTCCTGGTATGTAATGAGATTTGAGTTACATTCAACTTTATAGGTGCTCGGGGTTATTATGACATGCATCATTTTAGGCATGCATGGGGAAATGGGTTTTGGGTAAGTTGTTGAACTTTAACTGATTTTCCATGATTTTAAAATTTAAAAATGGTAAAATAATGAAAAAATGTGAATAACTGGGTGTCTAATGGAATGTGAATAATTAGAATGTGTTTACCCTTTTCAACCAGGACCTAGGTGTAGGATGGTTAAGGGTAGTGATAGTGCCCCAGTTTTAATCACATGGTGAAGTTTGGGTAAAAGCCTTGTTGTGACTTGTGGTGATTTACCTATTATGTAAATTTGATAAATTTGTGTTATGATTCATAAGATTTGTGTTGGGAATTATAGTGATATGATTCTATGATGACTCTTGTTTAGAGAATGATGGGAGGATGTGGTTGGAGATGCTCCACTAGTAGTGGAATGTGAGGAACTGATAATGATGGTTGACTAAGTAGGGGATCAGTTCTGAGAGAACTTCACTCACTTCATGAAATTCATGGAAAGAGATCCAAGGAGGGGTTTGAAAAGCATGTTTGATTTGATGAGGGATTTTTAGTTGTATCACCCTCCAAATTTTACAGTACAGTGTGGACCTAAGGGAGATGAGTTATGGATTGAGTCTATCCAAACTGTACCTGACCACTTGGAGACTCATGGTGAGAAGAGAGTAAAATTGGCTAACTATATATTATGTGGTCAGGTGAAGGGATTGTGGGATATCCATACTCGATATGGAAAAATATAAGCTATGGAAGGGAAGGACTTTTAAGATAATTTTCTGAAGTACTTTTATCTAGACACACTCAAATAAGAGAGAAGATGAGTTCATGAGATTGAATCAAGGGAACATTTCTATGATAGACTATGTTGGATGCTTAAAATATTTGTAGCACTTTTCTATAGCATTGGTATGATATGAGGATACTGTGGAAAATAGATTTTATGATGGAATTAAATGTGAAATTAAGTACCATGTGAAAATATTCAGGCTAAATAAGTTTTCAGAAGTGGTTAATTAGGATCCCATTGTTGAGGGGAACCTGAAGGATTCCTCCAGTGGAGGATAGGTGGTTTCTTCTACATGGTCAAAAGGTATGAATTATGAATGTAGGAAACATAATTACAAGAATTTCTCCCAGGTTGGTGGAAATAATAGTATCTAGGGAGAAGTTTTAGTTACACAAGACCTTACCCATGTTTTTTCACAAGTGTGGTAGGATGGCACACTACTAGAAACATTTTCCTTGACCACCAGTGGAGTGTCGAGGATACAAAAATATGGGACATATACATAGGTTCTGTAGGAACAAGTAGTAGATGGTAAGTGATGGAGGAGCTTGACAGAACCAAAGTATGGGAATGGGGTCTTCTATGCCATATCAATATGGCAGTTGGAGTTCTACTGGACAAGGCAGTGGAGGAAGTAGATGTGGTACTTCTAAGAAAGAGTGCCCATATTAGTAGAGTTCCACAGCTTAGGGGAGTCAGACTGCATTATAAGGAAGAGGGGTAGGGTAGTTACATGCCATTTATCCTACACTTGTTGATAGAGTGGCTGGACCATTAATAGTGAGAGGTACTACTCTTGTAGTTTCTATATTATCTAGTGCCTTATTTGATATTGGTTCTTCTTATTTTTTTATATATACAAAACATATTAATTTTTTAAGCCTGTACGTGGAGATTTTGATTATAATAATGAAGATAGATACACCGTTGAGAGTACGGTCAAGAGACAACTGTTTTTTCAAGGTATGATCTCTTAAGATTGGAGATTATCATTTTCCATGGGATCTTTTTATCCTTGACATGACAATATTCAACCTAATTCTTGTAATTGACTGGTTAGTATCATATCAATACCACATTGATTTTTACCATAGTATAGTGACTTTTTTGTCTCCTAAGGTTGACAACTATATTAACCATGGAGAGTGAGATATCTAGGAAGGCCGAGTAGAGCCAATTACTCAGAAACTGGGAGAGCTCACAACCCAAGTTGCAAGTCTATTGTTGGGTTATGGAGGTGTGAAGTAGGATGTCTTTCCATATGTAGTGGATTTATTTTAGGATGTGTTTCCAAAATATTTCTTAGGGTTTCCACCTAAGAGAGATGTGGAGTTTACAATTGATCTTATGAAGGGAGATGAGCCAATTTTTATTCCACCATATAGAATGGCACCGATAGAGCTTCATGAGCTCAAGACTCAGCTGTATGAGTTGTAGGATAAGGGGTTTACCTATCCAAGTACATCACCTTGGGGTTAACCAGTTTTGTTTGTTAAGAAGATGGGGAGTACTTTGTGATTTTGTATTGATTAGATGACTTTGAAGAACCGGTATCCTATTTTTCCTATCAAAGATCTAATTGACCAGTTTAGAGGGGCTTGTGTCTTTTCTAATAAAGACTTAAGATCAGGGTATCATCAATTGAGAGTTAACACTTCTGATATACCAAGGACTTATTTCAAGAGAAGGTAAGGCCTATATTATTTCATCATAATATCGTTTGGATTAACAAAAGAACCTATAGTTTTTTTTGGCCTTATTGAATAGAATCTTCCATCTGTACCTAGATCAATTTGTAGTAGTGTTTCTAGATGTTATCTTAGTATACAATAAGACTCATGATGATTATTCCCAGCATCTTGATATCATCTTGAGTATACTGAGAGAGCATCGGCTATACACCATGATATCTAAGTGTCAATTTTGAATTGATTAGGTACACTTCTTTGGTCACATCATCTTGAAGGAAGGTGTGTTAGTGGACACAAAGAAAGTTTAGGTAGTTGTATCATAGGGATATCCTAAGAATACTTTCAACATATGCATCTTTATAGGGTTATCTTAATATTATCAAAGATTCATCTAGAACTATTCTTTATTAGAAACATCACTTACGGGATATGAACAAAACGGGGATAATGTTTGAATGGTTGGAATCATGTGTTACGGTCTTCCAGGAGTTGAATAATAATTTAACATTGTCATTGATCTTGATCCTACCTAATTCAAGAGAGGAGTATATAGAGTATTATGACACTTCTAGGATTAGAATTGAAATTGTGTTGATGTAGGGAGATCAAGTTATGGCATATAGGTCTCAGAATTTGAGGCCAAATGAATTAAACTACCCTATTCACAACCTAAATTTAGAAGAAATGGTTTATGATTTGAAGTGTTGGTGGAATTATCTTTTGGGAGAAAAGTTTACTGTGTATATTTATCATGAGATCTTGAACTATATATTTTTGGAATAATATTTGAATCTTTGGTGGAGATGGTGGGTTGAGTATATGTGTTCGTTTGATTTTGAGCTTGCATATATGTCCAAAAAGGGGAATAGTGTTGTCGATGCTTTGAGGAGGAAAACTCAGACTCAGTCAGTTCAGGAGTCTAGTTCTGAGTGGAAGATGATAACCTTACTAGCTAAAATGCATGTAGTAGTTCAGGAAAGTTAAGAGTAGATGACTCTTGTATCAGTTGTAGTGGATTCTTCACATTTGATCTGGATTGGTGAAAAACAGTATGAGGATCTTGGGTTTTTTTCCTTGAGGTAAATCCGTAAAAGATAGTGAGTCACCTTCTGATTGGAGCATAGATGAGGATGAGATCATCTATGTCAAGAATCGGGTTGATGTGCCTACATGCATGCAGGAGGAGTTTATGCAATAATTGCATGCATTGAAGTGGGTGTTACATCAAGGTGTGACCAAAATGTACCATAAATTACGATGATAGTTTTGATGGTTGGACATGAAAAAGGAAATAGTAGGGTTTGTGTCACGATGTTACATCTACCAGTAGGTAAAGGCCAAGCATCAATGACCTGGTTGTTTAATATAGTGTTTTCCCATTCTAGAATAGAAGTGGGATTATGTGACCATGAACTTTTTGGTGGGTATCTTGAGGATACCTCAGAAGAATGAGGTTGTTTGGGTTGTCATGGATATATTGAAAAAAGTAACACATTTATTGCCTATACGGGATATTTTCTCAGTGAAGCAGTAGAGAGATTTGTGTGTTCAAAAGATATATTGTCTTTAATTAGTGCCACATACTATAGTTTCAATCCATGACTTGTGATTTACTTATCAATTCTTAAAGGTCATGTAGAAGGTTCTTGGAATTCAAGTTTTGTGGAGTATGACTTTCCACCCATAGAAACATGGGTAGTCAGATTGTAATAAATAGGTGCTTGAGGATATGCTGCATAAATGTCTTCTTGAGTTTAGTGGTTCTTGGGATAAGCACCTAGAACTAGTGGAGTTTTCCTATAACAACAATTATTTGGATAATATATAGATGGAACCATACGAGGCACCATATAGTAGACCATGCAGATCACCTCTTTACTGGATGGAGGTAAGTGAGTGGAAATTGTTGGGACTGAGTCTCGTGCAGAAGATGTTTGAAAAGTTTAGATGATTTAGAAACATTTGGATATATCTTAGAGTATAAAGAATCCATGTAAAGATAGAGTTTGATGACACTTATATTTTATAGAGGGTGATCTTGTATTCTTCATGTTCCACCTAGGTTGGGTCACTGTAGGATATGAGATAGTGAAAGTTAGTGCCTAGGTTCATTGGGTCATTTAAGGTTGTGGAGAGAATTGGGTCAGCGGAATACCAATTGGATCTTCCACAAAAATATAGTGTCCCATGTGTCACAACTTCAGTGGTATCACCCGGACCCTTCTCATTTAATCTAGGTGGATGTTATCGATCTTGAGAAAGATGTGTCCTTTGAGGAGAATCTGATACGTGTGTTGGATTGCAGTGAGAAAGTGTTGATGTGAAATATAGTACTGATAGTTCATGTATTGTCACAACATGGACATGTTTAGGAGGAAACATAGGAGAGAGAAGCAGATATGAGGGATCAATGTCCTTATCTTTTTGACTCAGAATCTTAGAGATGCTAGGGAGTACATATCGCGGATGAGTTGTTATAAGGCGAGGAGATTGTAAGATCCTGACATTTTCTAGAGTTTTCTCACTATTTTTTTTAGGTAATCATTCTTCCTTGTTTGATTACTTTTTTTTGGGTTTATAACTTATATAGTGTTTGGGAGGAAATTTTTGAAAATTGGAAGAAATAGGGCAATGCATTGTTGGTGCATGGTTTTCCCTAATCGTACACCCCATCCCAGCAAACTGTGAAAACCGGGATAGTGGGGATTTGCATGTTTGGTGCACAGTTTTTCAAACCGTGTATCCTCAAAAGATTAATTGTGCACCCACCCCCCCCCCCAAGAAGAGGCACACAATTAGGGGAAATCATGTGCCCCGTGCAGCAAATTGTTCTTGTAGGATTTTAATCACCTAAAAAAATATTAAAAAAATTCCCAAACCCCTTTTTAATACCACTGAACCCCCTAGCTCGACCCATAAACATTTTCTCTCAATCCCAAATCCTTTTAGAGAGATTCCAAGGCCGTATGACCTCCCTTCTTGATGATTTAAATCCCAGTTGGAAGATCTGTACCTTTTCAGGTATGTGGTTTCTTCCAAAATGATCACATATTATTTTTCTACTCTTTGGGTTGGATTTTATTATCATGAGATAATCTAGGATGTCATCCAACCTAACACCTGACCTGGTCCTATACATGGCCTGAAGGGAGTTCTTAATCCCCATGGGTTGGAAACTAGTTTCGAGAATCAAAATAATCAATTAGGAATGATTTAGCCTAAATAAAATCATAATAAAATGAACCAAAAAGAGCTCAATAATAAACCAATAATAACTGACTATTAGTAAATATACAAAACTAATCCAAGTACAACAAATGCTGAAAAAAAAACTGAATACAAACTGAGACCGAACCATGCAACATGATCTCTATGTGACCTCTTGGACACCACTAACTACAAGGCCAAATAGATCTAAAGGCGAGCACACGAACTAGAAACCTGAACCTAAAAAAATATCTTCGCTCTAACGACACTAAGTGGAACAAGTACAGTGTGACTGTAAACATCTCAATAGGTAATCACCACAAAGTCCATGCATTTACTTTCTCAAAATAGTCCATAAACACTAATTCAAAAACACTTTCCAAAAATAGGCTTTTGATCATTTAAAGAAAACAAATCCAACTTTCCAAAAGATCACTTTTCAAAATAACACACAAAGCTTTTCTTTTCAAAAAAAGTTTCACCTTTCAAAAACCCATTTCAAAACTAAGGCACAAGTACAAATACATGACATGTAATCAAAAAGGGATAAGAATAAAGTAAAAGAAACAAAAGCCAACTGGCATAAACTAATAGGGCTAAAATCCAAACAAGAAGCAAGAATACATGGAAAATAAAGTTAGTAATTATTGAGAATTTCTTGAACATCTCAAGAGTGATCCTTGGACATAATCATATCGGAATCTCTTTTCGGAAAATGGTGTAGCTCTATAGTCGATAACCAATTGTCTGCTCTAAAGTAGTCAATCTAGTGGCACGTCCCACCTAGCCCTATCAAGTCAAGGGGGTACCAAACCATCTAATCGGGTTCAACAAGAAACCACCACATGAAAAACAGCTTTTTGCGATGGCCTATTTGCGATGAGATTAATTCCCCTCACAAATAGTTTGTCCAAGAGGTTATTTGCGACAGGGGGTTCGACCCGTCGCAAATAACCTGTTATTTACGATGGGATTTGGGGTTCCGTTGCAAAAAAATAAAGCGTGATTTGGCGCAGGTTGTGCGTCAAAGCGCGGGAAGGTTATTTGAGACGGGGGAATCCCCCCGTTGCAAATAGTGCGTCGGTCGGAGGGTATTTGCGACGAGACCCGTCGCAAATACCGGAGGCGGTAAATGGATTTTTGTGATGGGATGTTGTCCCATTGCAAAAAGTGTGTTGGCGGGAAACTCTTTGCGACAGGACCCGTCGCAAATACCCTTTTAACCGCCGACAGTAATTAATGCGGGCAAAGGTATTTGAGATGGGACTCATCACAAATAGTCCTATTTGCAACAGGATACACATCGCAAATAGTTCTGTCGCAACTAATCTAACCTATATATACCCCCCTTCAATTTTTCTTTCTCGTCCGCTCAATTCTCATTTCTTCTCTCTCTCTAAACTCGATTTTTGGAGTGAAAGTTTCTCTGAGTTAGTTTTTTTTACGGAGAAGTTGTGAAGTTGTTTACATCAAAAGGAGATCAAGTTTAAAGGTATTTTATGTTATTTAATTTAGTATTTATTTAATTTTTTTATGTTAATTTTAATTTTTGTTGATTAGTTGTAATTAAATTAGAATTAAATTGTTTTGTTATCAGTATTTATTTTTAATAATAAATTGAAATTATTAGTACTAATTCTTAATAATTAGTAATAATTAATAATTAGTAATAATTAATAATTAATAATAATTAATAATTAGTAATAATTAATAATTAGTAATAATTAATAATTAGTAATAATTAATAATTAGTAATAATTAATTATTATTAACAAAAATTAGTATTATATATAAATAATTAGTGGAAATTAGTAATTAGTAGTTGTAAATTGTAGTTATTAATATCAATTAAAACTAATTAGTAATAGTTATGTTTAATTAGTAACAATTACGGTTAATTAGTAATAAATAGGAATAATGAGTAATAAATAGGAATAATTAGTAATAAATAGGAATAATTAGTAATAAATATGAATAATTAGTAATAATTATGAATAATTAGTAATAATTAGGAATAATTAGAAATAATTAGGAATAATTAGAAATAATTAGTAATAAACCAGAATAATAAGTAATAAATAGGAATAATTAGGAATAATTAGGAATAATTAGTAATAATTAGGAATAATTAGGAATAATTAGGAATCATTAGGAATAATTAGTAATAATTAGGAATAATTTGTAATAATTTGTAATAATTTGTAATAATTTGTAATAATTTGTAATAATTTGTAATAATTTGTAATAATTATTAATAATTTGTAATAATTAGTAATAATTATTAATAAATTGAAATAATTTGTAATAATTTGTAACAATTTGTAATAATTTGTAATAATTTGTAATAATTTGTAATAATTTGTAATAATTTGTAATAATTTGTAATAAATATTAATAATTTGTAATAAATAGTAATATATAGTAATATATTGTAATAATTAGTAATAATTAGTAATAATTAGTAATAATTAGTAATAATTAGTAATAATTAGTAATAATTAGTAATAATTAGTAATAATTAGTAATAATTAGTAATAATTAGTAATAATTAGTAATAAATAGTAATAAATAGTAATAAATAGTTATAATTAGTAATAATTAGTAATAATTAGTAATAATTAGTAATAATTATTAATAATTTGTAATAATTATTAATAATCAGTAATAATTAGTAATAATTAGAAATAATTAGTAATAAATTGTAATAAATTGTAATAATTAGTAATAATTAGTAAGAATTAGTAAGAATTAGTAAGAATTCGTAAGAATTCATAATAAATGGTAATAATTGGTAACAATTGGTAGTAATTAGTAAGAATTAGTAATAAACTATAACAATTGGTAATAATTGGTAACAATTGGAAACAATTGGTAACAATTAGTAATAAATTGTAACAATTCTTAACAATTCATAATAAATTGTAACAATTGGTAATAAATTGTATCAATTAGTAAACAATTTTAACAATTAGTAAGAATTAGTAATAAATTGTAATAATTAGTAATAATTAGTAATAAATTGTAACAATTGGTAACAATTAGTAAGAAATAGGAACAATTAGGAAGAAAATCAATTGTAATAAATTTTAATAACTTGTAATAACTTGGCACAATTTCTAGTGGATTGGCGGCACTCCTTTCTCCTGATGACTCTTCTCCTTTCAACTTTCACCGACTCAAAACATTATATAAAGTATGCTTCTATGTATGCATATCCAATATTTTATGCATGAGTTTGAATATGACTTCGTAGGACCACATTTTTCAAAATGTGTTTAGGCGGTGACAGTTGAAAGAAGATGATTCCTCGAAAAAAAGGGGGGATCTTTTTTTTATGCCTCATTTACTTGCAACGAAAAGGGGGATATTTTTTTCGTATGCGTGAGAATGAATATGCGTACCTCCGAGCAGTTTCTTAATTGTGATTTTTGTGTGAGAAAGTTGCACATAAATTAGCCGTCGGACAAAAGAGTAGTCGTCAATCCACTGGAAATTATATCACCCGTAAGTAATGGTAATTATTAAGAAGTGGTTGTAATTATTTATCTTTTTTTAGATAGTATTTTTATAATTTCAAATTAATCAAAAATAGTAATGATTTTATATTTCGTAGAAAAATATATAACATGAAAGTCAACAACAGTCATTATTAGATGATCGTGCTTGGATAAATCAGTGTAGAAATCCAAATGGTTCTGGTTTAAATCCTATATATATTGATGGTGTTGAAGCTTTATTATCATTTGTGTCATCAAAATTAGAATACATTTCAGAAGTCACAATAAAGTTTCCTTGTAAAAAATGTGCTCTAAGAACGTTTGACACATTTGACAAGGTTGGGGGACATCTCTTGGGGTTTGGTTTTCAACCAGATTATATTTTTTGGTATCAACACGGTAAACGCAGTTCCAGAGAAGATACAAATAACTTGATTCCGGATCCATCACGGTTTCAAAATTTAGTACATGATGTTGTAGGTCCATCTATTCGACAAACTGAAACTCATGATGATATTTATTTGAATCCTGAGTTGTCACCATCCAAATTTTATAAGTTGTTGAGGTCTGCTAAAGATGTATTATATTCTAGTGGAAAGATAAGAAAATTAGAAGCAGTTGCAAAATTTATGTTTATTAAATCAGATAATTCAATGTCAAACAACTGTTTTGATCAGATATTTTATTTGGTTAAAACACTATTACCTTAAGTAAATGTGTTGCTTTCAAATTACTATGAGAGTAAGAGGATGGTTCTTAATTTGGGCCTTAGTTATCAGAAGATTCATGCATGTTAAAATTATTGAATCTTATATTCTGGTGAAAATGATTTGTTGGATAGTTGTCTCACATGTGGACAATTGAGTTATAAAGAAGCTCAACTAGGGAATTCTGAATCGATTCCAGTAAAATAGTTGAGATATTTCTCCCTTATAGCCAGGTTGCAACATTTATTTATGTCTCAGAACATAGCGTTAATGATGTCATGACACAAAACCAATATTTCAACTGATAAAATCTTGAATCATCCATCTGATGGTGATTCGTGGAAACATTTTGATCGTCCGCATCTATCTTTTGCTTTATAATCCCAAAACGTGCAATTAGGTCTTTCTACTGACGGTTTCTGTCCGTTTGGTTCTTATGGTAGTCAGTATTAATATTGGTCTATCTTTATAACTCCATAAAATTTACCTCCATAGATGATGATGAAGGAGACCTATATCTTTTTTAACTTATTAATCACAGGACATCCAAAACAGAATATTGATGTTTATTTGAAACCACTAATTGATGACTTAAATGCATTGTGAGGTAATGGGGTTAGTACATATGATGTTGTTGTGAAACAGAATTTCATATTAAAATCTATATTGATGTCGATGATTAGTGACTTTTCGGCATATGGCATGTTATCTATCTAGAGTGCACATGGTCTGAAATCATGTCCTTACTGTATGAAAGACCACAAAGCCTTTATGATCATCAATATAAAAAAACCTTTCTATTTTGACTGTGATTGTAGATTTCTTCCAACCAATCATCCTTTTCAGAGGAACAAACCTCATTTCAGAAAAGGTACAATTGAAAGGGATAAACCTCCAAAAATGATCTTAGGTAAATAGTTAAAATCAGTTGTATTTTCATTACCTCCCATAATATTTGGGCCAATAGTAAACCAACAGAAAATTCATGGCTTTGGAAAAGAACATAATTGGATAAAATGAAGCAATTTTTGGGATCTTCTATATTGGTCTGGTTTTTTGGTTCGTCACATGTTGGATGTCATGCATATTGAGAAGAACTATTTTGATAATTTATTTCATACAGTTTTGGATACACCAGGTAAGACCAATCATACTGTAAAGGAACAACTAGATCTTGCCCAAATTTGCAGGCGACCAGAACTTCAACTATTTGAAAATGTCAGATCACGAAGGTTAATGAAGCCAAAAGTAGCTTATACACTGTCCAGAGGGAGTCTCTTATTATTTTTTCAGTGGATAGCATATTTGAGACTTCCAGATGGCTATGCTTCCAATTTGGGTAGATGTGTTAAGAATGGTTATGTTACAGAATTAAAAAGTCATGATTGTCATGTAATAATGGAAAGACTTGTGACGATTGGATTTAGAGGTTTGTTCAATTCTATGATTTGGGATTCCATAACATACATATCATATTTTTTTGAGATATTTGTGCAGCGACAATAGACTATGATGCACTAAGAAAACTGGAAGAAGATGTTGTTGTAATTATATGTAAACTAGAAAAAATATTTCTGTTGGCTTTCTCTGACTCAATAGAACATCTAATATTACATTTTCCACATGAATCTAAATGTGTAGGTCTAGTACAATTTTGATGGACGTGCCCATTCGAGAGATGCATGCAGAAATTGAAGAAAAAAGTATGTTACAAAGTATCAGTTGAAGGCTCAATTGCTGAAGCTTATTTGCAAAAAGAAATTGTTTTTTCTGATCTCATTATTCTGAATCTGAATATCTCTCAAAAAAATCACATGGGAAGAAATGAGGGGAATGTTAACAAAAAAATGGAATATCAATTATCAGTTTTTAATCATCCAAATATTGGCTTCAGTGGAGTTCATGAATGATGTCTTTCAGATGATGAACATCACCGAGCTCATACATATGTTCTTCTCAACTGTGAATAAATGACATCATTTGTACTGTGAGTGCTTCTATCACTTATTCTATAATTTATGTTACAGTATGTAGACTTATTTTATTTGTAGGTTATATGATAATCATATAAAGAAACAACTTTCACAAATTAAATCATCTTCTCTTGAAGAGCGCAGACAAAAAAAATTCTCAATGTTTCAAAAATTGGTAACATAAATTATTGATGGTTTAATATAAATTTTGTTTATTATTTATTATATTTATAGTTGTTTTACTAATTTTTAGGTGTCTCAACATGCTAATAAAATTGATAAGAGACTTTGTATATTGAGTAACCCACCATCCAAAATGGTTAAATCTAATGATGCATATGTGGTGAATGGTTTTCAATTTTAAACACGTGCATATGGGGAATCAAAAAAACAATGAACAGTGTAATTTTCTTAAGGGGATCGCATCATAGAGAAACTGAAGTTGACTTTTATGACATTCTAGATGAAATTATTGAGTTCTGTTATCTAGGACAGAATTACATAATGATGTTTAAATGTCGGTGGTTGGATACTGAGAGAGGCTTGAATGTTCATAAGACTCATGGAATCGTCGATATTAAATATAAAAGTCTTCTTATAGTAAATGATCCATTTTTACTGGCTCAATAGGCACATTAAATTTATTACGCAAAGTATTGTGCTACTTTAAGAGACTTGAGTGATTGGTGGAGCATAATAAAAATGAAATCTCGGAAAAATCAGTTTACTCAAACTGAATGTAGTTCTGTTGAAGTGGAAGGAATTGAAATTTTTTAAGAGACTGCTCAAAATCCATCTTTTTCACAAAGAGATATGAATATCAATGATGAGACCCCACAATTAAGGATCGATGATGAAGAAGATGTTAATGAAGTTACAAATGAATTTGAAATGGCAAGAGATAATGAAACTGAAACTCATATGGATATTAATGATGCTGAGGAGGAAGATGAAGACATTGACATTGACAGCTACGGAGATGAGGATGATGATGGAAATTGACATAGTTAAATTCTAGTTATAATCATAACTAATATATATCTATATATAATAGTTATTTTCAAATATCTACTAAAAAATCATTTTTTGATTCAGATGGACCCTAATCTATTTCACAAGTTGCAGGAGGATAAGCTACCTTTGGATGAGGGGGATTTTGGATCATCTGACCCTTAGCCTACTGGCAGTTCAGGGGGTACGCGGAGGGGGTGCGGTCTTGCGCGGTTGATTATTCTTGGCCCTATCCCCAAGAGATGTCCACATCTTGGCTTCGATCCATGCACATGGAGGTATGGTAATCTATATATTTTAGTTATCTTTCATTAATTTTTATATATATATATACTAATTGTTTGATTATTTATTCTTTTTTCATAGTTTTGCGCATGTAGCTATTGGACAGGGGAGCGTTATCTTGCGCAATTATTTTTCTCAGCCATGGATCACAGGAGAACAGATTCCCATTAATGTGTGGCTCGATATGTTAAATCATTGGTCGGTACGTAAATAAATAATATTTATTTTAAAATTTATTTTATTAATAACTTGATATTATATATTATTTTTAGGGTTTATGGAATCCCATCGATGATTTCATGCATGAAGCTATCCACGCGGCATGGCAGGTGTCTATGTGTGACCGTTTCCATTAGTTTTTTCACAATTTGAGAAGGAAGACCATTAATAAATCAGGAGTGACAGAATTTGATGAGTCATGTAGAGCCCACCGAACAGAGTACATTTCATCTCACGTTTGGGATGGATTATGTTTACACTGGTTGGGTGGTGTATTTTAGAGGGTATCTCCAGTGGGTCGGTAGAACCAGGGGAGACATGAGGTGACGCGTCAAGCTGGTAGCCATAAATTCAGTATGCATATAGAGCATCTGTTAAGTAACCTTTTTAAATATTTTATATAACTTTAAATATAAATAGCTTATTTTATATTTCTATAGGTAGTCGAGCATCCCGATATTGCAGAGTACGATGTATATCAGAGGATGTACAGTGATCCTACCACTGGAGAGATTTAAGGTGATCGTTAGCATCGGATTGTGGTTAGTATTATTTTCTTTAGTTTGATAATTAACTGCATATAATATTTTCACAATTTTATTTTCAAATTGGAATTGAAGGAGTCATATGAGGCTGAAACCTCTCAGACAAAGGCTGAGAGTCATAACGAGACGACTAATCAGACCAGTGCCCACCATTTCGATGAGGCATCATGGATGCAGGCAACTCAGTATGGCTTTGAGAAGGGCTGAGTAGTTGGTATCATCTCTCATTTGACTCCTGGTACTTATTATGGTACTGCTACGATGTTGGCGTCTAGCTTGAGAGGTGCTCTTGGAGAGGCATCATCTTCTGCCTCAAAGTATCAGGAGCAGTTGTGAACTCAGACTGAGCTTATAGAGAGTTTGTAGAAGTAGCATGAAGAGATGCGTCACAGTAGCAGCAGCATGAGAAAGAGATACATCAATGGCAACAGCAACTGTAGCAGCAGCATCACGAGCAGATGGAGTACATGCGTTGTTTGACTCGTAGTTTAGGGATGGATTTTCCTCTACTATCTCCTATAGCTCCTCCACCTCCTCCAGAAGACGACCCCCCATAGTGATTTATTTTATGATAAAAACATTTGAATTCAAGATTTGTTGTGATATAAACTATTTACAGTTTCTATCTTTTATATTGGTGCAAATATTGCATAATTTAATTTTTTTTTATTTTTAATATTTTATTATTTATTATCAGTATTATATTTTTTAATATTTTTTTATTTTACTAATAATAATAATAATAATATTTTATGATTTTTTTATATTTTTTTATAAATATTGATAATTTTAATAATTTTTTATTTTTTTATTATTTTAAAAATATTAATATTAATTTTTCATTAATCATAATTTTATTAAATATTTTTTTTAGTGTTATGTTTTTTAATGTTTGTTTATTTTACTAATAATAATAATAATATTTGATGAATTTTTTATATTTTTTTGAGAATATTGAGATTTTTAATTTTTTTTTATTTTTTTATTATTTTAATAATATTAATATAATTTTTTCATTAATCATAATTTTATTAAATATGTTTTTTTTATTTTGAATTTTATTTTTGATGGGACCTTTTGCGACAGGCTCCAGTCACAAATAGTTTAAATATAAATTTATAAAAATACTATTTGTGACGGGACGACGGGCCTGTCACAAAAGGTTTTTAAATATAATGTATATAATCAGAGACTTATTTGTGATGGGGAACTTCCCCATCGTAAAAGGTTTATTTATACATAAAATTTATATAATCATAGACTTATTAGCGACGGGACACTTTCCCCTCACAAATACTATTTTTTGCGACGGGCTCGTCGTAAAAAATAGTATTTGTGACTCCATTTTCTGCAACGGGCTATTTACGAAGGGGCTCCATCACTAAATCCTATTTGCGACGGGATCCCATCACAAATAGCTCATCACAGATACCTCTAATTCTAGTAGTGAACCATCACTAGACCCACTAGATGATTCCTAGGAATCCCATTATAATAATAATAATAATAATAATAATAATAATAATAATAATAATAATGCTTGGAAACACATGGTATAGAAACCACAACCAACTATATTCTCATGAATGAACCATTAGATAGGTTATCATCTAATGTTCTAATAGACTCAACATCAACAACATTCTTGTGAATGAGAAAATAGAGAGGATCTCAACAAAATTATAGTGGTATCAAAATATAATCAAGGTATCACAACTCATGTGAAAAGTAATTTCTTTCATAATAATTATTAAATACCAATTGTTCTTTACACTACATGGTCTTTTAAATCTATTTTCCAAAACATGTCCAATTCCCAACCAGGCCTTTACATCATGTCAAATACAAAACCATTTCCAAGCCCAATTAAAAACATGAAACAACATGAAAAGTTCCAAACGACCCTTTTACATCACATAGTCACCAAGTATATCTTAAAGTTCCCAACATGACTTTACATAATTCTTAGTTACCAGGAGTATTTAAAAATCTAAATGGGCTTTTGAACCAAATATTCATCAAGACATATCTTGAAATTCCATATGGGATAAGGTTTGGAGAACAAATTTAAAACCACAATTAGACTCACTCAAAGCACCAAGGATATTTTGAAACACATTACACACCTCTTGCTAAACTCATAAAACCCATTTGGAAATACAACAATAAGAACACTCATAGAACCCAATCATTTTATTAAGTAAATACTCTTTAAAATCCATACACATAGAAACCCTAATTTCAAATGTGCTTTGCGCCACTTTCAAAATTAATGGTATGTATTTTAGAAACATAACAAGGAAGATCACTTTAAACAAATCCCATTTATTTTGTAAAGAAAACATTAAACACATGTGTATTTTTTTTACTTTGAAAACATATTTTTAAAAAAGTATCACTTGATTTTAAATAAAAACAAAAATTTATGCACAATAATCACACCATAAACACCACCACTACCACGTAAAATACTCAACTCATAATCCAACAACATTATAAAAATATACAAAAAGGTAAATCACCACCCAAAGAACCCAATTTCACTTTAAAAGTTCAATTGGAATTTTATTAAACACCTTGTATGAATTTAACATAGTCATAATAAAACAAACCCTTTTTAAAACCATTTCACTCCCATATTACATCATGAAAAAACTATAAAAAATTGTTTTAGCACATCATAATTAAGATTATAAGATTTTAAAATAATTTATGAAAAGATCACACATAAATAGAATGTGTCAAAAAGGAAATGGATGGAAACACAGACCCCAATGGAGTGAGAATACAATAAAACTTTTGGATGTGGACTAATAAACCCCAAGGGACAATCCACACACAGTAAAATCTTAGAAAACAACCCACACATCAACCCTCACTCTTAGGATTCGTCCAAAAGAGAAACCCCGCCAAGAACAACCAATAATCAAGAGAGAAGGGAGAGGAGAAGAGGAAATTGGCCCAGAATCCGAAGGAAACTCACCTTAAAACCTTCATGGGGATTAAAAAATTAGAGGGAAAGAGAGGAGAATCTTGGAGGACCCCCTAGTGCACCTAGGTCGATCAAGGGGAGGATATCCCGAATTGGGGTTAAAACACCGATGTGGAAAAAGAGTCATTTAAAACTTTTAATGATCTGGGAAAGTTGCATGGTTTGACTTCACCCTCTACAAAACTATGCATCGATTATGCACACCCTACAATCCAATTGGGACATCCTGTATGGTTTGGCTATATGGTTCCCAAACCATGTGAAAACTGAGCTAAACGCCTCTTCCTAATTCTAGAACCAAACCACACGGTTGTCACATGGGTTCCCAAATTGTGCACAATCCATGTGTTATACCCTAGACTTTGAACCATATGACACATAGTTATCTGGAAAACAATCCACGGTTTCACCTAACCATGTGCCAACAGTGTTCTATAGGACCCCGAGACACCCTGAGAGGGGACTGGTGAATCAGGGTGTAAACTTTTTCTTTTAAAACAAGGATCTTATTCCCACGGTGGTAGGAACTTGATAAACATATATGACTGATGGGAACAGAAAGAAAACAACCACATGAAAAAATAACACATGACACTTTTACTTGGTTCACCACTAAGGGATACATCCAAGGAGAATACCCCGACAGGTTTCCAGTCCTACCTAATTCCACTAAACTTCACTAGTTGTGGATTAAAAGGTTCAGGTACAGTCACTAGGTCCCAAGCACAATACCTTTACAAATGGTTTAGGGATATCTCGCTACATCCCTTGGATCACTTTCATCGACTCGACTTAGCTCACTGCCTTGAGAGAAGTCAAATTCAGTTTATCGACATGAAGTTATCTTCAATAGATTTGCATTGAAGTCTTTGTCTCTATTCAGTATGAGACCCTACTTACATCGAAGCCCTGAATTGATGCACCTGAAAGCACTGAACCACTAAACCAAGAATTCAGAATGTGCAAACAAGTTACACTAACAATTGCATGAAACACCTACCCTTTGCACACAAGATCTCACTTTTGCGTGAAATAGTTTCTTTTCATGTGAAAAATATTTCACGCTGCAACACCCATCATGCACAACTTTAAATTTTACACATAGCCTCCACTTTTACGAACAGCTTCTATTTTTCAGTGAAACTTAAACTTTTCCGTGAAAACCCCTTTTCATGCACCTTTTACGTGCATCAAAATTTGGATCTTATCTAAGTCTTCAATCATTCCGAATGAGGGGGTCACCTCTTATTTATAGGCATCGCCAACCCCCACACAAAAAACCCACTATGTTGCGTAAAACATTTTTTCTGCACGCAAAGCTTTTCGCACAAGAACTATTTTTCACGCACAACTCCAGATTTTTCCACACACCTCATACCTTTTCTATTTTTCATCAATATGATCCCAAAACACCTTTTGTGTGAAAAAACCATACCACTTTTACTATTATGTGCAAACCCAATTTAGCGCACAATGCATGTTTTCCATGCAGCACTCCAATATTTCACGCACCATCCTTTGAGAAAATCACATCTCTCTATTTTATGATTTCCAGGCCCAGAAATTTGGAAAACACTGTAAAATGGTGAAACCTTCAATATTGTTGTCTACATGAACTGTATGATCCCTTTCTTGGAAAACATTCTAAACATTCAATGAGGATTGACAACAAACACAAACCAAACCCTAATTCTTTCATAGAAAGGTCACGGTTCAAACCTGTTCCACCTTCTATCAATCCCAAAAAACTCCATGTTTCTCCAACTCAAAATTTTAAACCAGGACTCAAACCAAATCTCCAACAATGGATCCAAATCCAAGAAAGGAATAAAATAAAATAATTTCTAAGGTTAGGTTGTGATAATTATCTCCACAAAAAAAACTTTCTTCCTCCATAAAGTCAAACAGTTGAGAGTTAAGAAAAACTTGGTTCTATGCCTGATCAAAATCGAAAGAAAACATGAACATAGAGGTGACCTTTCACTTAAAAACTCACACCAAACCATTACAAATAAACCAATATCATGAGGAACAATGGGATAAGATGATAGGGTTCTCCCCACCTTAAGAACTCAACTAACACCACAAACATTAGAACCTATACATGGTATAACCGACATGAAAACCCCACCATAAGGAAAACTGGGAACTCCCCTCCTGATCCAAAAAACCTCAGCACAAGGGGAGACCCATGGAAGATTTACAAAACAAACAGCAGACCAAAAACATAATTCAAAAACACCACATGATTCAACATATCCAAACGAGAACAAATTAAAACCAAAATTAACTTATACAAGGTCTACTCACACCTAAGCAACAACAACCAATTTACGACCCACATTCAGAAAAGCATAACCACTTGGATTATGAAGGGACAAGTCCATAAAAATTTTAAAATAGAAAGGATGAAATTACAACAGCAACAAAAACTAAAACAAGTAAACTTCAAACATCCCCACCCCAACACGGGAGACAAAAACCGGACCAAGGTTCCCCACATATCTGACAATTCCTAACAGTGCATGAGCTTCACCTCAGGTCCTATAGATGGAGCCCTGATGTATGAAGCATCTACTACCTCAAAGATAGAATCTAACAACCTCTGATCAAGACCTATTCCTTGGACATTGATTCTTTTAAAACACCTATAGATTACCCAAATGGACACAAAGATGAAAAGTCTTAAGAGGGATTTTGAACAATAGCTTTGAATGACCAAACCAGCCACACTGAAAACAAATGAGTGAATGGACCAAAAAATAGAAATCATAACCAATGATAAAGGTTATTAAAAAATAGGTTCCTCTAGTATATACCTCCTACCAGATGGGTAACCTTAAAAAGAAACAAGATACACCATATTTCTAACTCCTTGTGATCTATAAACTAACTTAGCTAAGAATGCCTCATCCGCCAAATTCACAAACTGAACTTCACCGGATAAGAGAACTCGCTCCTTGATCTCTGGGTGAAGGCCCCAAAAAAAGGAATAGATTTAAACAAATCCTTTGACTTTATCTATAAATAGAAATAAACCAGATCCTTGAAATTCTCAACATAAGCCTCCAATGAGTTTTGGACTTTCTGAATATCCAAGTGCTCTTCTATATTATTAGTCTTCACCTCATCAATTACAAACAATCATATGAAACTGGACTTAAGCACTTCCTGTTTCATCCCAACATACATCGATAATAGAGAAATCACCTTCCACTGATCCAAATTTGGACAGCCAAACAAACCCAAAACATCACACACTCTCTCAAATTCAGGAGTTCCAGATGTTCTGAAGACACGCTCAACTTCTTCAAGCCATTCCACCGCCTCTAACAGACCTTGATCACCATGAAAGATAAGTAACAACCAAGAAGATACAGGAATTAGGAAATACTCATTAGAAATTTTGGGGACTTTTACGGGTGTTATATTCTAAACAGCACAAGGAACACAAAACCAAAACCAACATCAACCCGAAAAACAATTGAAAACAAAATATCAAGACCAAACATCAGGCTCATAGTCCAAACACTACATGCACAACCAAAAATCCCCTTTTCAAAAACCACCATTTCATTTAAATTTAAATCCACTTAAAAATTTAATCCACTTTCCACAAAACCATGACTCACTTTCAAATCCTCTTTAAACACTAAAGCCTATATAATAACACCGTGAAACCATTTTCCCTTGAAAAAACAATTTTATTTTTGAAAATCCACTCACACCAACAAAATAAACCCAAAAAAAACAACTCACATTAAACACTTGGGATTAGGAACTGGTAGTCATGCATAACCCAGTTATATGGAAAGTGGTCCATGACCCAAGAAAGCAACAAAAACTAATAGAAACTGAATCATGCACTCAGACTCCACATGGGTAAATACCCCATGTGAGATCACGAAATGACACCATCTCGCTTCCATTTTCATTCCTCGTCCTATAAACCAGAATAAAACAAAGAATCAAATCCCGGAATAGCCCTGGAAATTCTAGTATCAAAATGAGAAAGGGTTACCGACTTCCTTCCCATACTTACCTCTCAAGCCCCGACTTTCCTAATCTCCAAGCTACTTGACATCTAAAATAACAAGAACCTCCTATGACACCATTTTTTTATGAACTAATCTAGGATTTCATCAAACCCAACACTCAACCTGATCCGAGACATGGACTTAAGGGCGATCTTCATCCCCATGGGATGTAAACTAGTGTTGGGCATAAAAATAATCCATTGGGAATGATTTAGCCCCAAAAAATAGGACCAAATAAACCAAAAAAGAGATCACAATAATAAACCAATAATAACTGAATATCAATATACATATAAAACTTATCTGGGTACCAAATACTAAACAAAACAAAACTAAATAAAAACTGAGAGAGAAACATGAAACACAATCTCCACATGAAGTCTTAGTCACCACCAACCACAAGACCAAACAGATCCAAAGGTGAGCACATGAACCAGAAACCTGAACCTTCAAAATAGATTGTGTTTAACGACACTAAGTGGAGAAAGTATGGTGTGATCTTAAACAACTTAATATGTAATCACCATAGATTCCATGCATTTCCTTTCCCAAAATAGTCCACAAACACTAGTTAGAAAACACATTCCAAAAATATGCTTTTAATAATTTAAATAAAACAAACCAAACTTTTGAATGTACTCTTTAAAATAACACATGAATATTTCCTTTTTAAAAATAGTTAAACCCTTAAAAAACCCATTTCAAAGACAAGACCAAGTAAAAATCAATTCCAAGTAATAAAAAGGTCTAATAATAAAGTGAAAGAAACAAAATCAAACTGGTATACACTAGTAGGGATAAAATCCAAATAAGCAGCATGAATAATCAGAACATATAGATAGTAATTCATGATAATTTTCTAAACATACCTATAGAAATCCCTATACATACTCAGATAGGACTTACCTATCATCATATGGTGTAGTTCTATAGTTAATAACTAATTTTCCACTCTAAACTAGTTGATCGAGTGGCACATCCGACCTATCCCTATCAATTCAACGGGGTACCAACCCATCTAATCAGGGTAAACAAGAAATCATCACTCAACCCTCTATATGATTCCTAGGAATCCCATGATAATAATAATAATACTTCGTAATATGTGGTATAGAAACCACAACCAATTGTGTTCTCATGAACGATACATTAGAGAGGATCTCATCCCAATTTCTAATGGACTTAACATCAACAACATTATCATGCATGATCCACTTCAGAGGATCTCACCAAAATTCTATTGGTCTCAAAATATAATTCAATTACCATAAATCAAATGAAAATCTACTTATTTTACAATCATTATTAAATACCAACTGATCCTTACACTTCCTGGTTTTTTCAATACATTTTCAAAAACTTTTCAAGATGACAATCAGGCTTTCACATCATGTCAAATACAAAACTATTTTCAAGCCCAAGTGAAAACATGAAACAACACGAAAAGTTCCAAATGATCCTCTTACATCACATAGTAAAAAACTATATCTTAAAATATCCCTTTACATCATTCTTAGTTATCCAGAGTATCTAAATAGCCAAACAATATTTTGTACCAAATATTCATCAAGACATATCTTGAAATTTCAAACAGGCCAAGTTTTAGAGAACATATTTGAAACCAAAATTAAACTCACTTGAAGCACCAAGTCCATTTTTAAACACATTACATGCCTCTTGTTCAACTCATAAAACCCATTTTAAAATAAAACAAGAAGAAGACACATAAAACCCAACCATTTTCATAAGTAAATCCTCTTTCAAATCCATACACACAGCAACCCCAATTTCAAACATGCTTTGCACCACTTACAAAAATAATAGAATATATTTAAGAAACATAATGAGAAAGCTCACTTGAAATAAAGACCATTTCATTTTGAATTAAAACTTTCAACACGTGCACATTTCATGTCACTTTGAAAAAAATATTTTTAAGGAATCATCGCTATATTTTAAATCAAAACAAAAAGTCACACACAAGAATCGCACCATAAAAACCACCACTTACACATAAAACAGCCAACTAACAATACAAAAACATTATCAAAATATAACCAAGGTAAATCACCACCCAAAGCACCCAATTTCACTTTAAATGTTCATTTTTAATTTTATCAAACACCTTGCATGCATTTAACGTAGGCATAATCAAATGAACACTCTTTAAAACCATTTTTCACCCACATTACATCATGAAAACAATATAAAAAATTATTCTAGCATATAATAAGCATGATTATAACATTTTAAAATCATTTATGGAAAGATCAAGCATAAATAGGATGTGATGGAAAATAAATGGACGGAAACACCTACCTCAACAGTGTGATAATGCGGAAAAAAACAATAAAAGGAGAAAGAATACACCCCAAGGGATAATATGTAAACCCTAACCTTCAAGAAAACAACCCACACATCAACCCTCACTCTTAGGGTTTGTCCAAAAGTGAAACCCCGCCAAGAATAACTAAGAATCAAGAAAGAATAGGGAGGAGAAGAAGAAATTGACCAAGAATCCAAAGGAAACTCACCTTAAAACCTTAAAGAGGCTTCAAAAATGGATGTATGGAATGATAAAAGGAGCTTGGAGGACCCCCTAGAGATCCTAGGTAGGAAAAGGGGAGCAAAATCCCGAATTGAGGTTAAAACACCAAAGTGGAAAAGATCCATTTCAAACTTTTAATGGTCTGGTAAAGTCGCATGGTTTGGGAACATGGTTTTCCAAACTATGTACTAACCATGTGTATCCTACTATACAAGAGGGACACCATACATGGTTTGGCCACATGGTTCCCAAACTGTGTTCCAACTAGTCCAAACACCTCTGGCTGATTCTGAAACCAAAACACATGGTTTCCCAAATTGTGCACAATCTATGCGCCATGCCCCAGATCCCAAACCATGTGTCGCACGGTGACCTGGGAAAGGGTGAATGGTTTCACCTAACCATGTTCCAACCATGCACCACTTTATTTCAATCCCAAAAACTCCATTTTTATCCAAAAACTCAAAAATTTAAACCTAGACTCAACTCAAACCTCCACCTATGGATCCAAATCCACAAAAAGAATAAAATAAAAGAATTTACAAGGTCAGGGTGTGACTTTTATTTATATTTTGTTATATCTAGATCGAGATCTGATGAATCTATATCTGGGCTTGTGGGTCTTGATCTAGATCTCAGAGATCTTGAATTTCTCAATCTTAATTTAGGTTATAGATCTGGATCTCATTCTACATCATTACTCTGCCAAATTTTGTGGATTTCAGTTGGGTGATTATTCGTCGATGAATTGAGGTATGTAGTATATTATTAAAATATCATAGTCATGATTTGAATTATATGTATATAATTATATAATTTATATAGTTTTTTAGAAATTATATTTCTGAATTGAATTAATTAATATTTTGAATTAATTAATTAAGAGATTGTAAATTCTATAAATTAATTTATGAATTAATTTATGAGAATTTTTAAAATTGAAAAATTATGGATTGAATAATTAATTGTTGTATTAATTATTGAAATATTGAAATTATGGGAATTTAGTAATAATTAATTATTGAATTAATTGTGGAATATTGGTATTATTTAATTGTATAAATTAATTATTGAATTAATTTATGATAATTATTGAATTGTGAATTAGCGATAATTAATTGGTGAATTAATTATTGAATATTGAGATGGTGAAGTGATTGATTAGTTTTTGAATTAGTTAATGGACTTGGATTAATTAATTTATGAATTAATTAATGGAAGATTGTGATGATTAATTATGATAATATGATTAATGATTATTAATTTGGACTGATGTGATATAGTGATATTGTCATATATGATAAATATGTGTGGGATATGGTCTGCTATTTTTGAAGCCCATAGTGATAAATTGTTTGATAAATGTGTGTGGGACATGGTCTATTGCTTCCAAATACCATGTGTTTGGGAAATGGTCTACTATTTTAGAAGATCATATTGACAAATATGTGTGGTACATGGTTTGCTGCTTCCCAAGACCACAGGGTCCTAGGCATGATGACCTAGACCCAAATTATTGTCATTGGACTATGGTTCCAATTATCCTCTTTATGAATTGAAATGAAATGGATAATGAAATCCCATTTGTTAAATGAATTTTGAAATGCTAATGTGAAATGGTTCAGACTCCATCATGGGCAAATGTAGGTATTGAGGTTTGGGTGACCTTAGGAACCCAGGGGTTTATGTGGTTAAATAAATAATAAATTATAATATGATTGATATTTACTTATGCATTGTACTTATTTATTTATACAACTATATACACTATTATTGACTGGATATTGTTTTAGAAACTGTTGGTTGTGGCCTATTGATTTTTACTCACACCCTACTTCAGCTGCCTGATTAGTACCCGAATAGATTTCATGTTTGTATGATAGGATAAGGGAAAGGGCCATGTGTTAGATACATGAGTCAGGATGGAGCATGGGTAAGGGAAATGAATGTGGTTCGAGACTGGATTGGGATTCATCAGTGTCTTTACTATTGGGTTCTCATTTTAGACACTTAATACGTATATTGGCATGGTATATTTATAGTTCAGTTTAAATATTGTATCTCTGGTTTTTTTCAGCTTGTGATCTTGGTAATGATCTATTATGGTTATATGTTATTCCATTATTTCTTTTTATTTTCTACGGGTGTATTACTCTGAGAAAAGAGGGTATAGTCTCCTTGTGATTGATATTAGACCCTCGCTACTAGTCAGTAGCCTCTAGCATATGGGGAGGAACGCTTGAGGTTATGTGGTGGTCCAGTTCAAGGCATTGGTGTGTGGCACTGTATGAACCTGGACCTTCTATTCAGTTATGTTTTTCCTTTTTCTGGAGTTTTTGAGAAAAGAGGAGTTTCTAGAAAAAATTTGAAGTACATGTTGGGTACTTTATGAGTGCACACCGTGTACTCCCTTGCCGCGTGAGGTCGTGTGCTGGAAGTGTCCGAGGCACACACATGGCCATGTAGGGGTGATGTGGAGGCCGCTTAAATCAAAGTACGGAAAGGCCTAGTACATGCCGTGTACTCCAAAAGTACACACCAAGTACTTTATTTTTTTCATTAAACACACTGGGGTTGAGTCTGACAGACAGAACTATCTTCTTCTTGGTGTTCTTCATTTGAGAGCGCCGACCAACTGCAGATCTTCGATGAGCCACCCATCCTTCTTCTGTCCTCTAATTTGAACATCGGTGAGTACGTTGGAACCACATTGGTAAGCTCTTTCTTCTCCTAGAGCTTAGTTTCCCAATTCCTTATCCTTTACAGGTTATTTTGGGTTGAACGTTTTATATTTTTTTATAGATATTTGATGTTATAAGGCGATTGAAGCCCTGTGGTTCATGTATATCGATCTTCTAGCATCAAGATAGGTGTTTTGTGCCTTTATTTAGAAATTCTTTGAGTATTTGTGCAAATTCCACCAATACCCTTGAACGGGGTATTGTGTGTTTTCTGTTTTTTCCTTGTTGTTTTCCTGTTTTACTTATATGCCTGAGACAAGGATATTGTTTGTGAATAGGGTAATTTACTGTGCTTTGGATATTTTTCCATGCATGTTTTGTCTGTTTATGACTGTTTGGTCCAGTTTTTCCTGTTAGGCTATTTCCAGTTCCATGCCTAGTTGTAGGATGGAGTGTTCTTTTTATGACAAGTTGAGATGATGTAGAATACTAGACAAGTAGTTCTATAGGTTAGTTTGACCGTTACGTGATGTGATACTTGATGACTTTACACAGGGATGTGGGAACCTAGTGTTGTAGACCATAGGGAGAATGGATGTAAGGGCTTCTCAGAGTGTCTTTAATTTACGATGCAAGACCAAAGGGGTAATTGGCATTGATTGCTTCCTCAGAGTGTCTGTAGTTCCTTGAAGTGGGCCACAGGGGGAATGAGAAGTTGAGTGCTTCCCTAGAGAACCTTTAGTATGATACAAGACTATAGGGGGAATTGACGGTGAGTGCTTCCCCAGAGAGTATATTCTTTAGCTGAACTAGAGGGGTGAGACTGTGTGTGCCTCCCAGAGGGTTGAAAGTACTTATAGGTTGAACCATATGGGTTAGTTTGTGAGAACTACCTAGAGGTTACCTGTTTGTTCTACATGCTTGAGTGACTGATTACCTGTTTGTAAATTATATGCTAGGAACTATGGATTGTTTGCTACTGAGTACTTTCCTGTTTTATTTTTTTATGTACTTTTACCTGCCATATATTCACTGACTGTTAGGCACAGATCTTCGGGTGGTTGCCTACTGGGATTTTTGTCTCACACCCTGTTTGGTCCATGCTTTTGGGCCCAAAGAGATTATATTGTTGCAGGTATAGATAAGGGCAGTTACCCTTATACTTCAGGTTCTTGATTGCTTTAGAGTTGGAGAGCATGGCACCAAGCTGAGGCTTGCGATGCTGAGGATTTGTTTGTCTGTCTTCCTTTTTATTTGGGTTTAGTACTTTATTCAGCATTGTGACTTGTTTGTCTGCTTTCCTAGACACATATGCATCTTGGATCATTTATATATTTTTCCCAGTTGTTTACTTATCAGTCTTCCACTAGTTGTATATTTACTGCTTCCTTGATTGTATGATTGTTTATCTTCCACTGTGCTACTCTGCCAATGAGGGCATAGTTACCCCACTATCACACTCAAGGCCCTTGCTGCTAGTCGGCAGCCTCTGGCGTTCTGGGAAATGCACTTGAGGACATGTGACCAACTGGGTATAGGGCGCCCCAGGGCGGCTTCCGGAACAGGGGCGCTACAAAGTGGTATCAGAGGTGTTTATTTTCTCTTGAATTACTATTTGGAGTCTATAGTCAGGGATAGGATGGAATAGATACTTGGTAATAAGTTATGCTCGAAAGTAGCTAACCTGTGTACAGGGAAAAGTCATACTACCTCATTTATTGTAATTTTACTGGTTTTCAATTTTTATAGTTGATTTGATTTTATCGTTGGGTGATTCACATGCTTTGTGATGTTACCGTTGTTGTTATTATAGTTCTACTTCTGTCGCATCCCAATGATATGAGGGTATTCCATCTCATGCATCATATAGGCACTTGTTAGAAATCACATGTCATGCATTCTTTCCATTCTATCTAGGATGCATTACCAATTTCATGTTGTTGTGATAGACGTTATATAGATTATGCATGCGGTTGTGATAGATGCTTGATAAAAATATCTGCTTCTTGTTACAGCATTGATTGTGTAATGTTTTACCTGAATGAACGCCAAATTTTGGTTCTTGCGGTGTTATGGGCCCTCATGGACCACAATTTGGCATATCATTGACCTATTTACTTTTTTTTAAACTTGTATAAGATTCCAAACTTTGATTCGTGGGGGGTATGGGCCCTCACAGATCGGAATTTGGAACCTTAACGTGTTTTTTTCTGTGTTTTCTAGGCTTCAGAGTAGTTTCTGAGCTACTGCCCGAAAAAAAACTAGAATACACAGTGTGTACTTTATTAATACATGCCGTGTAGTTTTTAAACCATGTCACTGACTATGTGGGCAAAAACACGATGTTGTGAAAAATATTCAGGAGCATGCTGTGTACGGTAAGTACACACTGTGTTGTAGTGAATGTGTGTCTACCCATGTGCCTAACAACATGGATGGATGAAACTTCAACTATAAATGTTGTGTCCAGTTATTACACGTCGTGTCATGTAACCTAAGTACCCGGCCATGTCACAAACAACACGGGTCAGGGAAAACCTTCCAGTACACGCCGTGTTCTCAGGGCGCACGCCGTGTAAGAATGAACCATGTATTCGGTCGTGTAACTAAAAATACGGGTCATTGAAACCTTGTCTAGTACATGTCGTGCCCTTCGTGAACATGCCTTGTAGTCTAGGATTAAGAGGACCATGTGGGTTAGCCGTTTAAGGAGACTCGGGCAAGGGAATAGAGTTCAAGTACATGTCATGGGTGGGGAAAACACACCGTGTGGTTGGGGCATTACATGACCAGTTGTGGCAGAAGTACACACCCATGCAAATGACTTAAGGTAACATGTCGTGTAGTCTTTATAAACACCGTGTAGTCATGTTTTGTAAATTTTGAATGCTTTATTTCACTTGTTCCCTTCTTACACTCCTAGTTTCTAGTACCTGATAATTTCATCTAATTTGTGTGTTTGTCCATGTAGATTCATGGCACCGAGACGTCCTCTGGTTGCATGCCAGTTGCCAAGCGGTGATCAGATGCTAGATATAGCTGATTAGGGACTCCCCCGGATCCTCCTATTGTGTCAGTATTGGCACCAGCAGTGATACTAGTTATAGGTGTCGATGCGCAGTTTAGGGAAGGATTTCTGAGGATGATACAGACCTTCTAGGGAGCTTTGCCTTCTGCCACGTCTATAGTAGACTTCACGCGGGTTTTCCAGCGGCAGAACCCTCCCACGTTCTCAGGGGAAGGAGGACCATAGGATGCAGAGTCATGGATCGAATCCATGATGACAATCATTGAGATTCTGGAGACGCCTCCAGAAAGGTGAGTCAAGTTCGCTACCTACATGCTACAAGGACGTGATCTCACAGGCGGTTCATCAGTAGGTTATGGTGTGGGAGGAGTTTCAGCACATCTTTTATGAATACTTCTATCCAGAGACCCTGAGGGCTAACCGAGCCTGGGAGTTCATGAGCCTAGAGCAGGGTACTCTTTATTTCATGGATTATTCCCCTCATTTCACTGAGATTCATCATTTCACACCCCTCCAGGGAATATATGGGCTGTTTTTGGAAATAATGCTTGAGGATTGTCAAAGACGGGAGATCCGCTCACAGGTGAATATCTTCAGGCTGACTTCCATCACTTCCATCGTCAACCAGGCACTGATTTTATAGCACAATCTGAGAGATTCCGGAGTTGAGATCCAGGACGGTTCTGCTCCCAGCATTAGTGTTTCACAAGCTAACAGCAGGAAGCGTCGTAGGGAGTCTACGTGTGGTGATCTAAGGCAGCGAGACACATCTTCGGGTAGTCAGGTGGTATGATACCAGTGTGGAAGGGCTGGTCATACAAGGCTATAGTGCTAGAGAGACCTAGTGGAGTTTCTATCTTGCAGAAAAATGGGTCACCTTCAGTGCGTTTTTCAGGTTTTGTCACCAGCAGCTGGTGATAGGGGTTCTTCCATGACTCCTCGTTTAGGAGCAGCAACACCAGTTTCTCACCAGTTTGGAAAATGGAGTTGTTCCGGACGTTTGGGCTGAGGTAGAGGTCATGGATGTGGTGGTTAGTCGTCGGTCTTTTAGTGACAACAGGGTGGATCAGCTCAGAGTGGTCAGGTAGGGTCACAGGGTCGTGGTACAGGTCAGGCTTTTGCAGTGGAGCAGAACTAGCAGGATCAGGATCCAGGACCCTCTACAGTTCGAGGTATGATCTTAGTAGCTGCAGTTTTATCTTCTACTCTTTTCAATACAGGGGATTCCCATAGCTTTATCTTTGTTTTTGTTATGGAGAGCCTTGGGCTCTTCATCTTTTACTCTACCAATACATTGACTCTAGACACACCGTTGGGGACTAGGATGGCTAGTCTACGCCAGTTCAAGGAGTGCCCTCTAGAGGTGGCTGGGTATTGCTTTCTATGGGACCTCTATGTCCTAGAGATGACAGGATATGATGTCATTATTAGAATGTACTAGCTAGTTCCCTTCAAGGCATTCATTGATTGTTATCGTCGTAGGGTTAGTTTCATATCACCATAGGGTGAATCTTTTCTTTATAGAGGAGAGTGGGATGTCCAGGCAAGCAGAGCAGGTCCAGAGCATCATGGGTTGGGAGCAGTTATATCCCAGATTGCTAATCTATATCTGGATGACCAGGGGACTTTGCAGTCAGACTTTCCTCCAGTGGTGGATTGTTTCAGGGATGTCTTTTCAAATGACTTTTCAGGTTTTCCCTCGGAGCATGAGGTAGACTTCTCGATTGAGCTCGTGGTAGGAGTGGAATTGGTGTCCACTCCTATTTATAGGATGGATACACCTTAGTTACAGAAGCTCAAGAAGTAGTTGGAGGAGTTGCACACAAAGGGATTTATCTGACCCAGTACTTCTCCTTGGGGTTAGCCTGTCCTGTTTGCGAAGAAGGTAGATGGAACCCTTAGGCTTTGTGTGGATTATTGAAAGCTGAACCAGTTGACGGTCAAGAACCGATATCCCTTTCTTGGGATTGATGACCTCTTTGATCAGCTTCAAGGATCCCAGGTGTTCTCAATGATCGATTTTAGGTTCGGTTATCATCATTTGTGTGTTAGACCATCTGATATACCTCTCATAGTCTTCTAGAGCATGTATGGTCTACAATAGTATATAGTTATGTTGTTCGGCCTCACGAACACGCCGGCAGTTTTCATGACACTGTTGAACCGAGTGTTCCATCCACACTTAGACTCTTTCGTGGTGGTATTCGTGGAAAATATCTTGATGTACTCTCACACTCAACATAACCATGATACCCATCTTTATATCATTCTAAGTACACTGAGAGACCATCAGTTATATGTGAAGCTCTCAAAATGCCACTTTTGGATGGATCAGATTCACTTCTTGGGTCATGTTATCTCAGAGACAGAAGTATCATTAGACCTAGATAAAGTGAGAGCAGTAGTTTCTTGGGAGAATAAGAAGAACTTATTAAAGTTATGGAGTTTCCTAGGGCTAGCTAGATACTACAGATTCTTTATACAGGACTTTTCATGCTTAACAACACTGCTGACGGGTCTGAAAAAGAAGGGTCCGAAATTCTTATTGTCGGATTCTTGTGAGTCAGCCTTTCAAGAGATGAAGGGGAGGTTGACTTCAGAACTGATACTAGTCTTTCCAGAGCTAGGCAAGAGTTATATTGTTTACTGCGACTCTTTAGGTATCAGTCTGGGAGTTGTGCTTATGCAGGTAGATGGGGTCGTCATGTACGGGTCTCGGTAGTTGAGGCCACATGAGAGGACTTACCTGAAGCACGATCAGGAGTTGGAAACTGTTGTTCATTCCTTATGATGTTGGAAACATTATCTTCTGGGAGAGAACTTTGTGGTTTTCACCGACCATAAGAGTCTCAAGTACATATTTACTCAGCATGATCTGAATCCGAGACAGCGCGGGTGGGTTGAGTACTTGCAGTCCTTTGACATTCAGCTTGCCTATACACCTAGGAAAGGAAACACAGTGGCTGATGCATTAAGCAGGAGAACTTAGATACAGGTAGTTTATGAGGCCAACAGTGAGTGGCAGATGATGTCTCTATTCTCTGAGATGCATTTGGAGTTTCATGACAGTCATGGCCAGACTTTTCTATCTTCTGTAGCTATTACCTCTACACTTCTTGATCAGATACGAATGAGGAAGCTATCAGATTCTGAAGGCCTAGTCCTACGGGAAAGCGTGTCAGGAGAGGACCCTATTCCTGGATAGACAGTAGGCGAGGATGAGATCTTGAATTTATAGGGACACGTATGGGTGCTAGTAGAAATACGCGAGGAGATGATTCAGGATTTTCATTCCTCGGTTTGGGCAGTTCATCTTGGCATCACCAAGAGGTATCGCAATCTTCACCGCCAGTATTGGTGGCCAGGTATGAAGAGATATGTTGCTGGTGATCAAGAGTATCCTAAAGGTGTTGTAGGACCCCGGGACACCCTGAGAGGGGAGGGGTGAATCAGGGTGGCAACTTTTTCTTCTTAAAGTTGTGGATCTTGTTCCCACGTTGGTAGGAACTACTTAAACCTGTATGATGGATATGATCAGCAATTAAACATTCACATGCAGAGACAGATGACACAGCTATTTTACTTGGTTCACCACTAAGGGCTACGTCCAAGGAGCATACGCCGACAGGTTGTCGGTCGTACCTAAATCCACTATGCTTCACTAGCTGCGGATTACAAGTGTTCGGGTACAGACACTCTGTCCCAGGCTCACTGCCTTTACAAATGTTCAGGGATAGCTCATTGCGTCCCTCGGGTCACTCCCGTTGACTCCCCGTGGCTCACTGCCGTTGGTGAAGTCCCACTCAGTTTATAGACGTGAAGGTCTCTTCAATAAGTGTGCATTGAAGTTCTTCGTCTCCTGTTCAGCATGAGACATTGCTTGCATCAGAGTTCAGATTTGATGCTTCTTTTAGTTCAATCCTTCTTCTTTAGTGCAATGAATGAATGCACTAGATCCCCTTGTCTTCGTTTGCCTGAATCACAATCACTGATGTGATTGCTCAATAAATGATGTTCAGCTTACTCGGCATTCGTCAGAATCAATTCACCATGTATGCATGAGATCATGCATGTATCATTTAGATTTCTTCTTCAATCTCGCTTTTCACCGAAAGTATCAGGCTATCTTCTGCTCTTGTGCAGCTCCAGAAAGGCGGGCGTGCTTCAATAGTGTCTGGGTCTCCTTTTCAAGCCCGGCGCGCAAGTCTCCCGACGGCGCGCAAGTCTCAGGCGCGCAAGTCTAAACCGGCGCGCAAGTGTCACTGAAGCACCTGCGCGACACTTCCTTCTTGAACTTAATACTTGCGCGACACTCTTCCTTTCTCCCCCAAATCTTCTAGGGCGCGCAACCCTCACTCGGCGCGCAACCCCTACTTGCGCGGCTCAACCACCTGCGCGACGAGAGCTCGAACAATCTCAAAGTCTTGAGCTCCGTTCGAAATGAGGAGGGGTGGTCCAGTATTTATAGGCAAACTGGACCCCCTGCGCGGCGGCGCGCAAGTCCCTCGACGGCGCGCAAGTCCTGTCTCCAGATCCTCTGTCGCGCAAGTTACTTGCGCGACCCAACCAACACTTGCGCGACCTTCTTTCCTTAGCCAAATTGTGATGTTATGATCCTCAAAAACATATGGCGCGCAAGTCTTTCATCCTCCAAGAGCTCGGCGTGCAAGTACCTTTGCCAAAATCACTCTTCTTCATTTGTCGATTTTGAGGCCCTGAAATTTGGAAAACACTGGAAAACGGCGCCACCTTGTATCTGCTCTTTTTGTACCGCCTCCAGATCATCCATTCCTCTGTTGATGTTCTTGAATCAAACATAGATCATTGACCAAAACTCTTGAACTCGACATGTCACCATGGAATCTCCTTTGTCAAACGATCACCTCAACAACACTTCTTCTTGGTGATCTGTATCCTTCAGCAACTCTTTTGCTTTTATCACAAGCTCCACTATTGTTATATGTATTCTTTGAAGGAACAGCTTTAGTACCATCATCCTCTATGACAGTGTGATGTGCATGGCCATTTCATAAGTCAACGCATTGGCACATTGCCTCCTTCATCAACCGTCATGATCAACTTCATGCAAACCATGTGATTCAATCCGTCAAGAAGTCTCTAGCATGGTTCTCACGTAATCATGAGTAATTTCATGGTCTTCATCAAAACCCATTGTTCTCATGCAATAATGAGGAATAGCATGGTCTTCATCAAAGCCCATGGTCCTTATGCAATAAGGAGAAATTGCATGGTCTTCATCCAAAAACACCATCCTTCTTTAATCATCCTTGTATGGATTACTCCTCACATTCTTCATTGTTGTAAAAAATGTATCACCTTTGACACATGTTATTTGAACTTACGATTAGCACAACAATCGTCTGAATCACTACTCCTCTACTTCATCGGAGTACTTCATGATCTCCCTCATTGTGAGCTTTCATTCCTCCATTTTATTGGAGTACTTGTTGATCTCTTTCATTTTGATATTCCATTGACAACTATTGACAACAAATACAATCCTATACACAAAGTGGTTCCAACAGGTGTATTGTTACTGGAGCGGCAAGATGAACAACTATTCCAAAAGCAACCTGTACATTTCCAACAAGTGTGCAGCGAGCCGGGTTGGGGCCATGTGCAACAGAATGGACATGCATCCCGGATCCTTTCCTACGGAATACCTGGGATCTCCAATATCCTTAGTAAGGATGCACATTCGGGACTTTGATTTGGTGGTGATTAGGATCACGGGCCGTGTTCTCAACTGGAAAAACCACTTTTTATCCTTTGGGGGCGTATCTCTCTCATTAACAGCGTTCTGGCTGCCATCCCGGTGCATGCAATGGCTTCAACGTCAGTGCCAAAAGGGGTTATCAACGCTATTGATAGGGTCTTAGCTAGATTTATTTGGGATTCTCTATTGGAAGGGAACATGCATTGGGTCTCTTAGGACTGAATGGCCTAGCCTATTCATGAGGGGGCATCAATGTTAGAAGCATCGGGAAACTGTGCAGTGCATGCACGGAAAGCTGGCTTGGGAGATCGTGGAGAAGTATACCCTATGGGGGAGGATCATGCAACACAACCACACTAGTTTTATTGAAAATGGAAGCATCCAAGGATCACCCTTATGGCATTTGATTTGTCCCCTGGTCTCGGGGATTCATCAACACTCCTGTTGGATCATGGGAGCTGGAAAAATTTCCTTCTGGAATTGAAACTGGGCGGGATCCATGATTGGTTTCCCGGGGTGCCTAGGGCCTTAGATTACTTTCAAGGAGTCAAGATATTACCTGAATTTCGTTAATGCTTTTATGGTTAAGAGCTAGAAAGAGATTTTTGACTTCATCCTTATCAATTCAGAGCCGGAAAAATGTGTGTTTACTCCGTCCCAGTCTGGGAAATTCTACTCAAAGGAATTCCATAGGATTTCCACTTCTCAGGTGCAGTTGGAAAATCAGAATACTTTACTGTGGTGTAGCAGAATTCCAACCAAGTATAATTTCCTGGTCTTGAGATTAAGGAACTCGGCGATACCCTCTAATGTGAACATCTAGAAAATGGGAATTATCCTTGCATCATGGTGTCAGTGATGTAACAGAAAGAATGAGGAGAGAAAAAATCATATTTTCTTTGAGGGAGAGTGGGATAAGAAGGTGTGGCAGTGCTTTGGAATTTTTATGGCGGTCTCCTCTAATGAGCTTCGAGGGTCTTAGTTCATTGATAAGTGGTTCCAGGGAATACCAGATAAAGGTTCGGAGAGAATGGCTCGTTCTATGGTTCTCAGTGATGGGTGTTGGTGCCTTTGGCAGGCCCGCAACAAGGAAAAATTCAAAGGGATTAAATCCACCGGGAGGGCCATCATTGTTAGAATAAAATGCCTACTGGTGGACGTTGTCTCCCTGCTCAAGAACTGGCGAGAGGCCCCCTCCCTGAGGATGTTTCAAGTTGGTCCCAACATGGATCCTACCTTAGATAGAATGCAGGGGCAATTGGTAAGATGGAATCCTCCATAAAATGGTTTGAAGCTTAACATGGATGGATCCTACATCTCAGGTACCATGCGAGGAGGAGGAGAGGTTCGGAATTTAGGAGGGAGTATGATCCTTGATTTCACGGCCCACTTCAGTAATGGCAATGTTCTTTAGGCAGAGGCCAAGCCTCTCTTCACTGGGCTCAATCTATGTAATCAGAACAATATTGAAATTTCTCATGTGGAAACTGACTCAAGGATCATCAATGACTCCCTGCAGAACAGAGGTTCCTCCCCATGGTCGGTTATGTACATCATAAGGAGATGAAAAGATCTCCTGAGAAGCAACATTCAAGTTACAAATACATAGAGAGAGGGGAGTAAAGTCATGTAATACCTTGCCTCTCTTGCTATCACTAGCTCTGATGGCACCTGCATTCACAATGTCACCTCCTTGAAGCCTGAGGGTGTGAATCTAATTCGTGGGGACGCCCTTGGTATTCACTATTTTAGACCCCCCCTAGTCCTCGAGTTGCTTTGTTCTGAGGATCTTTGAGATTTTGATGTACCTCATTGAATAAAAAATATATAATGATGATGATGATGATGTCATGAGGTGTTCCACTTGTCAGCAGGTGAAAGCGGAACATCAACGACTAGTAGGTCTTTTGCAGTAGTTACTCATTCTTGAGTGGAAGTGGAATGATGTCGCAATGGAGTTAGTGACTAGTTTTCCAAGGTAACCTCATGGGAATGATGTTTTTTGGGTTGTCATCAACAGTCTTATGAAGGTTTCTCACTTATTGTCGATCAAGGAGACCTTCAGTGTTGATGAGCTGGGACGGTTGTACATCTGAGATATTGTACGTCTACATGTAGTTCCACACTCCACTGTTTCAGATAGGGATGCGTGTTTTACTTCTCAGGTCAGTCAGGGGCTTCAGAAGGCTTTGGGTACACAGGTGCTTTTGAGTACAACATATCATCCCCAGACAGATGGCTAGTTTGAGCGTACGATTCAGGTGCTTGAGGATATACTCTGAGCTTTCATTCTAGACTTTGGAGGTTCTTGGGAGAATCATATAACTCTAGTGGAGTTTTCCTACAACAATAGTTTTCAATGAACTATTCAGACGGCACCATATGAGGCTTTGTACGGTAGGCCATATCGATCACCCTTATGTTGGCTGGAGGCAGGAGATGAAGCTTTTCTGGGACCTCACCTTGTTCAGGAGACCACAGAGCAGATAGATTTGATTCAGAAGAGGATTTCTTCTGCACAGTCTCGGTATAAGTCATATTTTGATCAGCAGAGGCGACCTCTAGAGTTCGAGGTCGAGGATAAGGTTTTCCTGCGTGTCGCACTGAGGTTGGGGCACAAGATGATTCGTAGATAGGGTAATATTTCACCGAGGTACGTCGGGCCATTTCAGGTGCTGGAGAGAGTTTGGTCAGTTGCCTATCGGTTGCAGTTACCCCAGAGGTACCGGGCTATGCATAACGTCTTCCACATTTCTCAGCTCTGATGCTACTTTTCATACCCGTCTCATGTCTTTCAACCAGAGGAGTTTGAGCTTGAAGCAGATGCATCGTTTGAAAAGCATCCTATCAGGATTGTCGATCGTAGTACAAAGGTTCTCCATGGCCGGTTTGTTCCTCTGGTACGGGTTCTATGGTAGCACGGGTGAGTACAGGATGATACTTGGGAGAGTGAAGCTAATGTATGATCGCAGTGGCCGGAGCTGTTCAGGTTTTCTTCTTCTACGCCACACTAGGGAAATTCGGGGATGAATTTCTTTAATGAGGGGAGTTTGTAAGAACCCGGACCTTCTTTTCCGGTATGATTTTCCTTTTTCTGGAGTTTTTGAGAAAAGAGGAGTTTCTGGAAAAATTTTGAAGTACACGCCGTGTACTTTATGAGTACACACCGTGTACTTTATGAGTACACGCCATGTACTCCCTTGCTGCGTGAGGCTGTGTGTTGGCCGTGTCCGAGCCACACACACGACCATGTAGGGGTGATGTGGAGGCCCCTTAAAGTGGAGTACGGAAAAGCCTAGTATACACCATGTACTAAAAAAGTACATGCTGTGTACTTTCTTTTTTTCATTAAACGCACTGGGGTCGTGTCTGACAGACAAAACCATCCTCTTCTAGGTGTTCTTCATCTGAGAGTGTCAAGTAGCCTCAGATCTTTAACGAGCCACCTAGACTCCATCCGTCCTTCAATTAGAACATTGGTGAGTGAATTGGAACTGTAACGGTAAGCTCTTCCTTCTCCCAGGGCTTTGTTTCCCAATTCCTTCTCCTTTCCAGGTTATTGTGGGTTGAACGTTTCAGACATTTTTGTATATCTTCGACGTTATAAGGAGATTCAAGTCTTATAGTTCATGTATATCGATCTCTTAGAATCAAGGTAGGTGGTTTGTGCCTTTCTGTTGAAATTCTTTGAGTATTTGTGAAAATTTCACCAATACCCTTGAATGGGGTATTATGTGTTTCCTGTTTTTCCCTTGTTGTTTGCCTGTTTTGCTTATATGCCTGTGTAGAGGATATTGTTTGTGAATAGGGTAATTTAATGTGCTTTGGATGTTTCCCATGCATTTTTTTCTGTTTATGACCGTTTGGTCTAGTTTTTCATGTTAGGATATTTCCAGTTCCATGCCCAGTTGTAGGATAGAGTGTTCTTTTTCTGACATGTTGAGATGCTATAAAATGCTAGCCAAGTAGTTCTTGAGGTTAATTTGACCTTTACGCAATGCGATTCTTACTGAATTTACATAGGGTTATGGGAACCTAGTGTAGTAGACCATAGGGAGAATGGACGTAAGAGCTTCTATAAAGTGTCTTTAATTTATGTTGCGAGAACACAGGGGGAATTGACGTTGACTGCTTTCTAAGAGTGTCTGTAGTTCCTCGATGCGGGCAATAGGGGGAATGATATGTTGAGTGATTCCTAAGAGCGCCTTTAGTACGATACGAGACTATAGGGGGAATTGACGGTGAGTGCTTCCTCAGAGAGTCTATTCTTTAGCTGAACCAGAGGGGTGAGACTGTGTGTTCCTCCCAGAGGGTTGCTAGTACTTGTAGGTTTAACTATAGGGGTTAGGCTGTGAGAACTATCCATAGGTTACCTATTTTTTCTACTTACTTGAGAGACTGCTTACCTGTTTGTAAATTATATGCTAGGAATTGTGGATTGTTTGTTGTTGATTACTTTCCTGTTTACTATTTTCTGTACTTTTACCTACCATATATTCACTGACTATTAGACACAGATCTTTAGGTGGTTGCCTACTAGTATTTTTGTCTCAAACCCTGTTTCAGCCATGCTTTTGGGCCCAAACAGATTATATTGTGGCAGGTATTGATAAGGTCAAGTTCCCTTCTACTTCAGGTTCTTGATTGCTTTGGAGCTGGAGATCATGGGACCAAGATGAGGCTAGCGATGCTGAGGATTTGTTTTTCTGTCTTCCTTTTTATTTGGGTTTAGTACGGTATTCATCATTGTGACTTCTTTGGCTACTTTCCTAGACACATATGCATCTTGCATCATTTATATATTTTTCCCAGTTGGTTACTTATCAGTCTTCCGTTGTTTACTGTTGTTGGATATTTACTGCTTCCATGATTTTATGATTGTTTATCTTCCACTGTGTTACTCTGCCAATGAGGGAATAGTTTCCCCACTATCACACTCAAGGCCCTCGCTGCTAGTTGGTAGCCTCTGGTGTTCGGGGAAATGCACTTGAGGCCATGTGACCAACCGGGTACGGGGCGCCCCTGGGTGGATTCTAGAACCAGGGCATTACAACCACCCAAGACAGAACATTAAAATATGTTTAATTCAAATATAGGGTTATGAATAGTGATTCTAGAACACTGTGAAATGACAAGAATACTTAATGAAAACAAACTTCATTCATATTTGAAAACTAAAGTTCTTCAAGAATAAAATAATTATTCCAATAAATATTATCTTGAAATCCACTTAAATAAACTTCATTTATAACACAAATGTGTGTTTTTTTTTATCATCAAAACCAATGATAAATTAATGAAATTTTTATATCAACACATTCCCAAAAATTTCCACATTTTTCATGATCAAAAAACCAATATAAAAAAACTTATAGAAAATTTTAATAAATGGTATTTTAATATCAAATAAGGAGATTTATTTATCTATAATTTTCCTAGAAAAAATGTTATTACCCATATATTTTCACCCAAAGAGAAACACAAAGGTTTTTTTATCCACCATATCCCCCCTTGTGAAATCAAAAATAAATTAATAAATGCATTAATACCCATTTAACATAGAAAAATAAATCTTAGTGATCTTCAAGTTTAATTAAAGAAACTATATTTCAAAGAATAAATAATTTTAGACATAAACTCATGAGAATCAGTAAATATAAAATAAATATGATATGAAATAGAACATTTTATTTAAATATCCTAGATTACAAATATATAATAGACTCAAGGTCTTGGATAGACTAAAGTGTGGGATGAGAAAATGAATTGGGTCATCTAGAAAGGTTAAGGGGTGCATCTTCATATTATAGACTCTAAACTCTTTTACTCATTTTAGCTAAAACAATTTACAATATATATATTCTCCTTTGAATATCTATGGATCATTTTCCATCTAAAGATAAAGAAAATTTACTAATTAAGAATTATTTTAGGTCATAAAGATCCAATTTGGAGACATCTTCTCACCTGATCTACACCACTTGATCAACTATTTCATTTTTAAAAACATAAAAATATTTTCTTCAGGTTGAAATTTCTTACATACTATGATAATATGCTTGAAGGAATTCAAAATCTGTTTTTAAAACAAGAGAGTTCTCCATCTCCTCAAATGATTTCCTATAACTTTCAATTTTATTATACAGCTTCACTGTTTCTACTTTAAATGATTAAACTTAGATAACATTTACAGATAAATGAAATGAAAATAATATCTATAAAATAGATCATTACCATTAGATGTATTTTTCAGAAACATGACAGAGGGTACTCCACCATTATCCATTTAAATTGATTGAACTTATATTTCACCGCAACCAAAATATTCTCAATCTTTTCTAGAAGACTTTTCTAGAGATTCTTGAACAAAAGATACTAAAATCTATTCAAACTGGTCAGTTAAAGAACTAGGCATAGAAATACAATTTTTTCAGATTTCTATAATCTCATCCTTATCATCACATTCTGATTAAATATAATAAAACACATATTACAAACCCTTAATTTTTAGCATTTGAGGCAAACATATTTCTAAACTATATTTTCTTACTCTCTTCATGTAGCTTGTACTGGCTTCATTGAGTTTGATATTTCAAAGAAGGAAGGTAAAATATTTAATCGGATTTAAGAATTCTTAAGGATAGTAGTTAAAAGGAATGGGGAAGGATTTTATTCTGATGATTTATAAGCTATGTTTTGGTTTCTTAAGCCATATATTATAGTGTAATTATTTCAAATTTTACAATTAAAATGAAAATTTTGTCTAAAAAATATTATATATGAAAATTTTTAATGAAAAAATTAATTCAATATAATAATTTAAAAATAATTTTTCAAGTAGAACAAGTTTAAAAAATACAAGGTTCAAATAAGAAAAAAAATATAGGTTTTGCATTGAATAGACCTATAATCCCTATATGTATTTTCAATGCAAGAAACATTATAAACTCTCCACTAATTAATACTTATTTAAAAAGATATAATTTAGGAGTACCAAAAACATATAAAATACTATTAAAATAATAATAAGATAATCCCAAAGAAATTAAAATATGCATCAAACAAATTTATTCATCCCATATTTATTCATTTTGAAATAGATCCCCCTATTAATTTAAAACTTCTCTCGTGTCATAAAGGACTAATATTTTAATAATTTCAAACATAACATAACATATTAGGTTAACATATTTATTTAAAATAAATTATTATAATAAATATATCATATAAAATAATGATGAATAATTCAAGAAATTAGTTTATCATAAAATAAAAATGTTTTTAATAGTTACATCATATGAATAATCAAATGTGGAGGAATTAAAAATAAAAACATATAAAAGTTAACCTCCCCTAAATAAAAATTGTTATTGTATTATAATTGAAAATGAAATGAAATAATTACTCAATTTCAAAACTTCATCTTTAGGGATCTTTCTTTTAGATAAAGAACTACTTCAGAGTTGATCATTTTTTATGAAATAATTATAATATTCATTATTAAAAAATATTAAAATATTATTCAACCAGACACTCATAAATATAAAAATTAATTTCAATAGAATACACCTGAAAATTATCAAACCCAAGTTCCTTTTGGTACCTAAATGATTTTGGGTCTGGTAGTATAAGCAATTAAAGACTCAGGTAACCAAATCTATTTACTTTGAGTAGATATTTCATAAAAAGATTAATATAAGGATTTTGAATATTGAACATGCTTGAAACCAAAAAATTAAGGATTTATAAAATAATATCCATTAGGATAATTACATTGGGTCCATAAGGAAAACATTTACCAGTATAAATGAATTTACTTTTAGAGCTGGGGACAAAATAAATCCTATATAAGTTAGGATTTTCTCCATTACTACCAATACCAAGTTTTCCTTAATTTATTTTATTTTTACCAAGAATTTAATTTAAATAAGTATATCCTTTAATAATTATACTTGAATCTTGTTTTAATGAATCAAATTAATCTAATCATTCTTTAATTTTCTTTTCATATAAAGAACAATAATTTTTTTAACAGTTGGATCATACATCTGAAATTTGTTTTGTAAAACTTTATTTTTTCATAAAAATAACATAATAAGATTTTATAATTTTTATATGATATTTATTTAAATATTCAAAATTATCATGAATCATAAAAAAATATTTATTAATATTGTCATAATAAATATTTTTAGAATTAGAATTTTGAGATTAAGAAGATTGTACATCCTCAGTATAAACCATAAGACATAGATTTACTCTTTGATTTTCATGCCATATTTGGATTTTGTAGTAGATTCATCACATGAGAGAACTATAATTAGAATTCATGATAATATTTCCTTTTCTTTTATAATTATATATCCATTTATACTTAAGCACAGGATAATCAAGTCTCATATGGCCTTTCTTCTTACATTCATAGCTTTTGACTTTTTTTAACTTATCCTTAATATCTCTTTATTTTAACCAGAATTATTAGAATCTAAATATTCATCCAATCAAATTTTCAGTGCATCATCTTTCTTTTTTATAGGAATATGATTTTCAACTTTTGTTTTCATCTCAACTTCATACATCTTCAAGTGACAATCAATTCCTTTGATAGATTTTTGATAGGAGTGGATTGGATGATTACTATATATATTCCATTCCAATTTTATGGTAAAACTCTTAAAATTTTAAATCATGATCTGGTTATAGAATTAGTTATCCCAAGGTAGACTCACCATTGAATATTTCAGTTAATCTTCCTTTCATTTGAGTGATTCTTTCTCCATCATCATCCTTAAAGTATAAAAATTTAATTTTTTAGTTTTATACATTAAATTACTAACATTTTATGTTCCTTTATTGGCAAAAAAAATTTCTACAACATCCCATATGAAGTACCACACTGTGAATTCAATTGAATTCATCAGTTCTTAAACAAAAAAAATATCATTAATAGATCTTGAAGTAAGATTATAATCTTTCTCTTGAGCCTCATTCCCCTTCTTTAAATCTTCATTAGTAATTTCATAAGGCTTGACTACTTTTAAAAAAACTCTTATCCCTATATTTTTTAAATAAATAGTCATGTTTTGTTTCTAGTATCCATAATTATCACCAATAAAATAAGTAATATAAATCATATACATACCTTATCTAATATCAGGCATCAAAATTTTATCTTCATATATATTTTTTACTTAGACTTGTTAAATATAAAAGAAATATGTTTAATATAGCCTAACCTTTAAAACTAAATGATTTTATCAAGTATAAATAGTGGTATTTCCAATAAAGTCTAGGATTTGATACAAATTATTGTTATTAGGAAGAAACAATATAATATTTAAGGATTTACAAAAATAAGAAAAATATATCCAAAAAATCATAGCCTTTGATACAAATTTTTGGGTCAGAATAATTATGACAAAGACACAATAAAGGGTGTGAATTGTTTCTGTTTAAAAAAATTGGCAAAATCAGACTTAAACCCTCTCTATGATTTGTAATGGTGAGTAGTGTTTATAACAACCCTTATCTTTATTTCACACTTAAACATAATTTATTACATAAAATATTCACTTGATAAAACATATAATATCAAGAGGTCTAGTGTCTTTGTGGATTAGGAACATTACATAACAACTTAAAACATGAAATACACATCTTTATTGAAAACTTCTTTTACATGACCATATACATTCCTTCGTACTTAGCATTGCATGGGATAACCTGAAGACATGCATATGAAAAGGGTGATATATAAAGAATATTAAGTGATAAAATATGGAATAAAATGAATAATACAATACATGTTAATCCATAGGCATATCAAGAAATCATAATAGAAACATGAACATACAGGCATGATAAAGCATGATTATCATAATATAGAAATGTGGAAACAACATTTAACATGATATTAGCATGAGCCAAGGCTCATTGCACATGGAGCATGAGTAAACACTCATTGAGCTTGAATTATCATGATTAAACCCTAATTTCACTTGACATATCATGATATTAATCTTTACCCAATGCATTGGAATGCTATCAGGGTGCACCCTTCTTAATCATTTCATTTAATGTATAAGTGTGCTACGTAGATCATACAACATGCATTCATTAAACATAATCATTTATTCCAAGATAAATGAATTTTTAATTCATACATGAAACTCTATAATCAATAATTAAATGTGCCTAAATTTGAATACCCTTGATAGAGAAATGGGCATGGTATTCACTATATAATGACTTTGTCTTGGAAAATTGTGGTGCAATTTCAACAGCATAATGGCGTGACATAAGAATTCATAAAAATGGTTTATGAGAGATAAATGGATATATCATCATATGTACATGAAATGGACATTAATGGGGCCATATAGATACATTTCCCAACATATTTAATGAAATTTATATGCGTAATATAAAATAATTTCTTGAATGTAAGTGAGAAGCGAGAAATTCCTTATAGAATTTTGGCATAGTAACGGCTGTGCATGGGATGAATTAATGAGATATAAAGATATCTATCATCATTAAAACATAAGAATGTAATTATTAGGGAGGTTATAAATCATACCCAAACATTTTTAATTGAAAACAATAGGGTACAACAATATAAAGAAATTTGGACAAAAATGAGAAAGGAAGAAATCCCTTACTTGGAAGTGTGATTTCAAAAGCTTGGGAGAGGATTGAGAGAGGATTATTAGGAGTTTGGGGTGCCTTGGGAGGATTATAGAGATAATAGGTTAGATTATGGACGTTATCCAAGGGTTTTGAGTGATTAGAAGTGGGATATTGGGTGGGTTTATATAGGAAAATAGTGGGAATTCTTTATTATTTAAGTTTTGGACACTACACATTAAACTAATCAAAACAACAAACCATCCCATAGTTTTTTCCAATTTTATTTTCCAAAGGGTAGTGGAAAACATTATTTTATAAGTCCAATGGCCTAACTTATTAAAATATTAGGCTTGATTTTGTGGAGGTGAGTCACACTCTCAAAAAAGTCATTTTAAAAAGTTAAGATGTTTTATAAGTTTTGGAGGGTCTGCTAAGGCACCATAAAATTAATCAAACCAATATAAAATCATATTATTTAAAAGGTAAAACATATATTGTCCAAAAAAATTATATTATTTTATTACATCACTATTGGGTCATTATGATGTCATAAAACACATTATATATTTAAACGCTATTTAATTTTTATCCAAAAATTTGATTGTCTCGGAAAATTATGAAAAATTTACCATTATATAATTTCAATGTCCGGAATCCAAAAATAATATTAATTTTATATAAATAATTTTATAAATATGTTAATTTTTACTTTAAAAAAACAGACATTTATCAAAAATTCAAGGGTTTTGACAAAAAAAAGTTTTTAAACATTAATAAAAATTACAATTGTATTCATAAAGATTATTCAATAATTTATATTTAATAAAAAATAATTTAGTAATATTATTTTATTAAAATATTATTTAATTAAAAAATCCATTCATTCATCAAAAATATATTTCTTAATTGAATATTAACTAAAAATACTATTTGTGCTTTAAAACCCATTTTCAAAGTTACAATAATAAAATGAATGTGTATTCTTTACAAAAATAATTTACATAATCATAGTGTTTTGTTCTTGTTACATAAACCCTTATAACACCCTCATAATACCTAAGGGTAAGGTGTGTGATGGTGACAGACTCTTAGGGCGGCTCGGATAACATCGCTCGGGTGGTAATATCTATTAACTTCCACTTCTCCTATAGGTGGTTCCGTTCAAGATTAACGTGTTGAAGCTCGGCTTGGGATTGGTCAAGAGTGAAGCACAGTGATGCTACCTCCTTTACAAGATCCAACAAATGGGCTTCGTATGGGGAAATTCTACTCGATGAGGCCATCGTTTCCATTTTCTGAGTAAATTGGATTTTTTAAAGCCCTATATTTATACTAATCATGTGATCATTGTTCAATGGATATATTAGAAATGGTAAAAATTCTTAAAGATACTTTAAAAACCAAAATCAAAAAACTAAGGAAGTGCAAATTTTATATGACCATTTTATATAATAATAAATTTAGTGAGATCAAGAGGAATTTCCATTAATAAAATTTTGGGTCATTACAGTGTTCTTTTCTTAAGACGATTTATGTAGCGGGGAAAAAAAGAACACAATAATTTTTATAGTGGTTTGGCCCTCAAAGATCTCCTAGTCCACTACACAAATGCTCTCTTAGCAATCATGGTGATTTTAAATAGTAGGTTACCTTATCATAAGAACACAACAACTGAGTGCATGCATTTGACACCTTAAAAAAGGCTTTTAAAATGCCTTATGGTTATTTATAAGGAACTAAAATATCCATAACTTAGTATAAGATGATTACACTCCACCACAGCTGAATACGAGTAGTCAAAAATATATAAAAAATATATTTTATGTAGAGGTTGTATACTAATTCAGATCACAGTCATAGAAATAGCGAACAAATTAAATTATCGCTAATAAAATACAGTAGTGTCAATAGGTAATCTTCAATAACAAGCAGCCTTCATTTTAAACAGCAGTAGAGAAAACACTCAAAAGATGATAAAAATATATGTCTTTAAAGTGTATCTATAATAGTTGATTCAATGGACTGCATCATAGGATTGAGAAAGAGATACAACAGTAGCAGTAGGTCGATCAAATAGAAATGGATCAAAACATATATGTCTCTAAATTGTAGCTATTTAGAGAACTATAGATAACATTACATAGTATTATTTTTGAATTCATATCTCTCTATTTGTGAAGAAGAAAATCTCAATATTTGACAAGAATATTTACTTTATTCAAGTCAAATTGATCAAGAAAATTAACTTGAAAATCATGACCATTTGAATTTAAACACCTAGAGTGAATCATAACATCCCTTATAAATACGAATTTTTTAATCCGCTGAACAAGGTCCTTTAAATCGATCTTTAAATAGATTAAAATGATAAAATAACTCTGATAAAATTGTTTTATAAATTTCATAAATAATCTAAAATTCAAATCTTATAGATGACTAGGTCAAAATAGGGTTTTCACTGTATAGAGGTAGTCTTCAAAATTATGGTTGACAATGTATGGTTAATTCAAAAAATAGGGTTGTTGAACAATACATTAATAAATAAAATGTAAGGTAGCTGAAAATTTATGGATCCAAAACCTTCCTTTCTATATAAACATAGGGTTACAAAAGTAGTTTTTCTTACAAAAGTCGGGTTCGTTATTCATATATTTACTTTAAATGTATGGTTATGAATAGAGATTCTAGACTACTTTGAAACTCCCATAATTATTAAAAGAAAAAACATTATCCATATTTAAAAACTAAAGTTATTAAAAAATAAAATAATTGTTCTAATAAATATTATCCTAAAATACACTTAAAGAAACTTCATTATTAACACAAATATGGGTGTTTATGAGCATAAAAATCAATGAGAAATTAATGAAATTATTGTATCAAGGCATTACCAACATAAATACAATCCAATCCACTTCCAAATTCTATAATTACCAATTATTTGTCATTTTATGATGATTTTGTGGAGTTCAAATGTTAAACGTGTTCATTTTAACGTTTCATGAATTGATGAAGGATAAAGTTAAACACAACAGTGATTTTTAATTTTAAGAGATGTTCATGAAATGTATCATTAATATAGGCCAAATTTTTGGGTTAATGGAGTCCCATATAAAACTATTTTTAACCTCATGTAGGTTACTATGAGTATGATATTCAATTCTCTTAAAAGAACTCCATGAAACCAATATCATTATTATCTCTCATTCTCTTTATCATTTAAAAAGAGTGTTCTAGAATATCATGGACAAGAGGGGGTTAATACCTTAGTTTTGGGTGATTCCCATAACCCATGGATACCCTTATATGGAAGAACCATTTGGTTTGTCCTTAGTTATCTCTATTAAATTCTTATTTTAACCATGGATAGGTCAAATCATCAAGTAGAAAAGTACATAGTTTATTATTTATTTTATTATTAATTCATAGTTTCTGGTATTAATTATGTGTTAGAGTATTTATTATGATGAATTTAGGTTGATTATCATACCTATGAAACTCTTCAATGGATGATCATGGAAATTATAATCCATGATAATAGTTTCCATAAGAAGTATCACCCATTAAAATAATGACAAATCAAAATTATTTCATAAAAAATATCTATTATTCCTTATAAAACTCATAGTTCCCATTACACAAGACAACATATGGCAACCCAGTTTCCCCTGTCCTATTTCACTTCACTGATCCCCCATTCTCTATATTAGTCCCCCCACCCCCATCTCCCACTTCTCATCCCCATCCCTCACTCTCCATTTCACTATCCCTTATTTGTATCGATGTCCCCATCTACCTCATCTTCGTGTCCTTCCTGTCTCTGTCTCCCTATTATCATCTACCTCTCTATCTCCCCATACCTATCTACCCTACTCCCTCACTACCTATTTCCCCACTACCCATTTTTTGTCTTCCTACCATAGTCTATCTTTTTCTCCCAAGAAAAATTCATCCCCTTATATCTCCTGAATATTCTAACCCTCTGATGTTAATTTCATATGGTTTTCAGGGTTTTACAATATTCGATTGAAAACACTTAATTCTTACTCTCCTTCATTGTGTAGTGTTTCTCTCATAATGGAGTCATATTAGTATCAGATTTTGATTTCCAATAAGTTTCATATTTTCTTGCAAAAATCTAAATGTTAATTTCATTAGGAAATTTTTCAGTTGTATGTGAGGTGTATTTCATTTAATTATAATTTAATTTCATTGGGTTTTATATTGGTTAATTAAATTAGTTTTTATAATAAAAAGTTTTATATTTACTAAAATTGAAACAACTCTCATGCATCATATAATTAAATAAACCAATAGAATGAATTCTAAAATGAAAGGCTACATAAGTTTACCTATGTCAACATGAGGGGAAAAATATAAGTTTTTTTAACTAGCAGACCATTAATTTCATAGAATGATATTGTTTACCAAAAACATACAACAAGCATATAAAACATGTTAGATATGAGAGATAATCAAAGTTTTATCTTCAAGGATACTAGAATGTATAGAAAGTTGGTAATAAAATAATATATTTTTATGCCTGTAGGTTTATCGTATGTGTATTTTTAATGACATTTAATTGTTGTGAAATTAAATCTAAACATACTTTTCATTTATTTATTTTGTAAAATAAAATTTATGTTGTGTTGCAGGTTCCTCTATTGGTTGTGGTTATTCAAAATCAAATATCTAAATGTCTAATTTTATTGAAAAAATCATGATTGTCCATATCATAATAACATACAATTTTCATATCAAATTCCATTTCCAAATTTGATTATAAATGGTACCTTCCACTCCCTTTATGAAGTTAAAATTATAATTTTTATGTTAAATTTTATTTCAAAACCCTGTATCACCTTTTTTCTACACAGTTCTATTAGTAAAAAAATCCTTCATGAAGGAAATACATCATACAAAAGAAGAACAAGAAAAAATACTTGTTTTTCTAATCAAAAATGAAAAATGAACTCGATATATATTATAAAATTTTACTCTAATCTCTAATATAGTTTTACCATCATTGTATGAGAGATATGATTCCATGAAAATTCTTCATGAAAGGAATTGTTTTCTTATATATTTAGGTTTTTTGTGAACAATTATTATTCTCTTTTATGCGTCTCATGTTACTAAAATTTACAAGATGTCATGTCTGAAATGTAGGAACTAAATTCCAAGAGATAATATTGACCAATAAAACTACGTCAGAGAATATGTTATAACTCTAAATACCATATTCATAACTATTTATATTATAGTACAACTTAATGTTATTTACATGTTTATATTTGTGTTCTTGTTTATGGTTATTGATGTATCAACCAAGTATTATTTTTTTCAAGAAAGGAGAAAAGTTAGCATCATTAATACATTAATGTCTTAACTATCCATCCTTACAACAAGCGTGTCAATGATGAAAATTTTATAATATCAAAAAACATACACACAACCATCATTAGGGATAATGGTATTCTATTCACTTATTTAATTAACTATTTTTTTATACTAATATTTTTTAGTATACGATGTTGGTATACATCAAATTATTACTTTAGATTTTTCAAGACATGTGATTTAATTATCTTCCATAGGTTTCTTACATTTCACAACGATATTGTATTAATTTAAGGTTATGTTTAGAAACTAATAAAAGTAAAACTATATCCAATAATTCTCCTCAGCTTTGTGATACATAGTATTCAGTATAGGTTTTTACACTAACCTTATAATACTACTCAAACATGTTCTTTACTACTATTATTTATTAAAATTTTAATATGAAAACTAAGTCGACATTTGATACATCAGAATACTTGGACTTTAGCAGTCTTCAACACTTTTTTTCATATTATTCTATGATATTTTGGTTAGATGAAAGAGTTAAATGGTGTAGCACCCAAGAAATATCTAAGTTTTCATTATGTTTATCTCTTAGAAAAATAAAGTTACAAAAATTAAAAAATCTACCCGAGTATTTAAAGTCACTCATTTTCTTTGATCATTCTAAATATTTCAAATAATTCTATGATAATATTCATGTTTATAATAGAATTTTTTTCCTTCACATTAATGGAAAAGAGAATTGATAACTCCATAAATAGTGTATTTTATCCTTATGTTTATAGGCTCAATGGTCAAAACTATCATTGCATTGGTGGATTATTTCCAACTCATGGAAAACCAAAAAAATTACACATCTATATATCTTTGACACCTCGAACAAAGTTGATAACAGAATTAAATCTGTTGGGTATATTTCAAACATTTAATGCATTGATATGCATGAAAAATGACATAAGTGAAGTATGTATTTTTTTCACATGTATTTATTTTTTTTAGATCAGATATAAATCAACCTACAATTTTGGTTAATAGAATTATTATCACAAACATTAAATGTATGTCTGATGAATTCAATCAATTAATATGAAATTTCAGAACAAAAATAGATTTATTGACATATATTGTACTCCATATGTTAGAATGTGACTAATTATAAAGAGATATATTGATCCACATAGTTATAACTTACAAATGAATTAAGAAATATCTTTGCTCATAGTTAGTGAAATTAGAGATGTCAATGAAAATAGAAATATTATCTTATAGAGACAAATAGGTGAACTACAATGTATACATGAACTAAATCCACTATATTTTTTCTTGCAGTACCCAATAATATATGAAACTAGTGAAGATGGATATTATAATAATCTATACCATAATTTTACCACCAAATTTTCTACTAAATTACATAAATTTACAATAAGGGAGTACTTTGTAAACCATATACAATTTGGACATAATCAGTTGTCTATAATCTTATAATCAAGGAAATTAATTTTTAGTGGATGAATATATATTGGTTGAATCCCAATGTTTATCATTTATCTAATTTAACCAAAAAACGGTTAAGATTTGAGTTGTATAATGGGTTGTAGGAAGCTTAATTTAGAGGTGAGAATAATATATCTCTTTCATGAAAATGTATCATTATGCCATCATCCTTTACTAATGGTATAGGATATATGATTTAAAGTTATCATAATGCAATGGGAATTTATAATAGGGATGTATATCCATATTTTTTCATAAATTTCATGTGAAATACCTACTATCCAAATATTATAATATTTCATTGAAATTAGAACCTTCATTCTAATAAAAGGCCACAAATACTCTTAATAGTTTTAAATATAAAGGTGGATTGTCTAATGAATGATCTAAAAGAGGGAATTTTTTTGTAAAGCACAAAGATGGTATTTTATCAATAAATTTCCATATTTTTACATTTTTGGTTGAAACAATATTATTCATTGTTAATTACATAATGTATTTGCTTCTTATTTATTTAATCATTAGTTTGTACTACTAAATTACAAAAGCACAATATTCTCCATATTCATATACTTGTCTTCCTGCAATCTCATCATAAAATTTCAAGTGTTTATAATGTTAATTGAATTATTTCAACTAAAATAATAGATAAAATTGTCCAACATAAATTATAAGAGTCTATAAAAAAATAATGATTCATAGACCTTGTGGGATTAATAACCCTCAATCTCCATACATGAAAAATAGACATTGTTCAAAATATTATCTTAAAAAAATTATTTCCCATTAATATATGGATTTGGATGGGTATATTATTTATAGAATATGGGATAATGGTGAAACAATAGTAATGAATGGGTATAACCATTTTTTTATCCCTAATAATCCACCAATGCTTCTTAAAATAACATGATCATCTCAACATTCAACTTGGTAATCAATTGTGTTCCATAAAATAATTGTTCAAATGCATAAAAAAGGCCACAATCATGTAACTACAAATATGTATAGATTTGAAACTATATAATACAATTAGAAACAAGTTAAGAAGATTATAATTTATTATGACTATAGATATATTTCACTATACTAGGCTTCCTAGTGAATATTCAGTTATGAAATCTAATACTGATTCCCTCCTACTAAAAAATTACATTTCCACTTTCCTGGTGAGAAAAATGTAGATTATAATAATGGATGAAATATTAAAGATATTATATCAAAATAATATCATAGAATATGTTCACTTCATGGTTTATCGCAAATTACTAATGAAATTTTGGTTCAATTCACATGACTAGAAATGTTATCCTAGAAAACTAGGATTTGTTATTGGAAGATTGCATTATGTGCCTCCCACTTTTGGGGAATAATGTTATTTTTGAATATTTCTCACCAAAGTTCTAGGACCTACTTCATGTACTGACATATTGACTATAAATCATACTATGAATTCATTTAGAGGGGAATATTACTACTTAAGATTAATTATTGATTATTCAAAATTGGTGGAATCTATTACAAAGGATTATTTATAGGAAACATGGAATTCCTAATGCAGATTATTCACTCACTTTCTTTTATCGAACATTGTTTCTCAGCCTCATAATCTATGGATTAAAACCTAGAAATTGATCTCATGATATATATTATATTATTAGAGAAATAGGTTACAAATTAAAGGTATATGATTGTTAAATTTATATTTTAATAACAGTGACATTAACAGATATGTACTTTTATCATTATGTGTGTCTTAATTCTCTCTTGTATTTTTTACTTCAATTATTTTAAAAGATGTAAAATAAAAAAATAAGACTATAAACTCTTTTCATTTATTTTTGAAAAAAAATATTGATAGGTACTTATATATTCTATCAATTAATATAAGAGTAATTATGATTCATAATCAATAAATAAATTTTACTTCAATCCTTTGTATTACACAACTTACTATGATATTTTATTTCAGTTTTCACAACTTCCTGAAAGATAATTGAATTTCCATTTCCAATTTTAAGTAAAATAGAATATATCAATTTTTTAACATATATATTTTTGAATACATTTGTTACACCATCATGAAGATATTTTTTACTTCAATATAATGCCCCACATTCAACTAACTACCACAAATTTGGACAAATTTACAACTCAATGGTTGTTAATTTTAGTATCATGCACTGCTGGATACTAATAACATATTTCATAACAATGGAAGATTGTTGAAAAATTACCCTCACATGCTTTTGTGAGAGTTATCAATTGTGTTTATTGGAAATAGGTTTATTATAGTTGAACAAAATTATGATAAGGATCTTCTTCAAGGGGAATTTTTTATTTTGAATAAAAAATAAAAATTGAATGAAAACATGTCTTCAAAACCTTACATAGAGAATCTTTCATAGTGAATGGTGGGTTATTTTTTTTCTATGTCTATAGATTCACTGGAAAAACTTTTTTATGGTGTTTCTTAACATCGATTCTGCATTCTAAATGGAATACACTACTTTTATTTTATTCAAGTGGTATAGCATACCTATAGTTTCTAGGAGGAAGAATGATGCATTCTCAATTTTTTATACCAATTATTATTAATCAAAAAAAAACATGAAAAAATAAATAGGTAGGTGAGTTGGATGAACATTTACAAAAAGAAAAATTGATTATTTGGGATGAGGCACTAATGGTTGATTTTTTTTAGGCTCTTGATTTCACCATGAGGGATATTATGTCACCACATGCTATAAATAGTACTAAATTTCCTTCCATAGGAAAAACCATGGTCATTGGTGGTAATTTATGGAAAATATTTCATATAGTACAATGTGGTAGCATAGCTAACATAATATTTACAAGTAAAAAATCTTTTTATCCATGATAACATTTTTGTGTTCTTACACTAACAAAAAACATGAGGCAACATTCTTCTTATATAAGAATGAATTCACTAGAAGTAAAAAAAATTAAATTAGATTCTAAACATAGTGGATGGGATGGTTTGAAGGCCAAATGATGGTGAAGTGGATATTTAAATTTTGCAATATTTTTTTTATAACTACATTTTGCAATCCATTGGATGCCATTGTTCACCACACAAACCCATCTACAACATCAAAATAAAAATTCTCAAATTACTTAAAAACATGGTCTATTTCAGTACCTACATGAAAAGTTATACAAGAGGTAAATGACAATATATTATTTTTTATTACTAGAGAAGAAAAGGTTTATCTTAGTATAGATTCTATTTGTAAATCATGTTGGGATATTGACACCCCAGAATAAATATACAATAGAATTATTGACAGGTATTAAAATTTATAGTTAGAAATATCATAAATTAATCTTAAAGGTCTTCTATTTATGATGATAATAAATATTGATCATTCATTTTCACTTTTCCATGGAACATTTTTTTATCACATTTTTGGAAGATCGTTTAATTAGATCAGAAATTATAATAGGCACCCATTATAGACATAAGGATTTAATACCAAGGAAAAGTATGACACACTTAGAATATATGTGGTCATTCAATATTTAAAGAAAAAAATATCCTTTAATTATATCATATGTAATTGCTATTAAGAAAATTCAAGGCCGATCTCTAACATCTGTTAAGATTTTACTTCATCGACTTGTTTTCTATCATGGTCAACTATATAAAGCAGTTTCTAGAGTTATGAAAAAAAGGGTGGTTAAAAATTTTGATATATAATAGTTAAAACATACCTTAGAGTTGTACAATAAGTATTGTTTTAAAATAAATTTTTCAAAACATGAAGTAGGTATAAATACTTTTTATTGCGGTTGTACATGCTCTCTATACATTACAATGGCAGCTCCATTGAATTATGTCCTCTTTACTATGGAATTAATTACTTCTATATGTAATGATATTTATCTTCAAAATTATATATAGAATTGTTTAATTGGACCATTATTATACTTACCTACAAAATATATCTATTAAATATAATGATATGCTGAAGATTCAAGTGTGTAGTATATGACTGTGGTGGACTAAAGAATTAAAATTTTCAGATTACATAGTTTTTATTGATCTATATCTTGTGGATGAAACTATAAATTTACTTATATTAACTATTCATAAATATATTTCAACCTTGTTACATCCAATATAAAAATAAATTGTTACTTAATAGTCCTTTTAGGATCTATAAATATTGAAATATTTAAAAATTTATCCTTTATAATGTAAATTATTATCATTAACTTCTATTTACTTTATTTTTTTAGTACTGAAATTGTTAATGATAAAACCTATAGAAAATAAATATTCATACAAAAATTATTGGCTAATAACTCATTTAAAAGTATATATCACTACTTCATAAAGGTGTATGTTATATCAAAAAAATCAAATCAATGAAAATATAGGAAACTAGTTAGGAATTCATCACTAGTGTAGAGTATTATTTAACTAGAGTACTTATATTAGACTTTAAAATTCACCTTTTCTACTTTTTATAGTACATTTTATTCCTTTAAAGGATATTAAATAGGATATGGTTCCCGAATATTTCCTTATGGGTATTCCCTCATCATATAAAACTCATACTAATAAGATTAATGCTTTTATTTATTCTTATATATGTAATATTTCATCTTGATATGCTACTATTTATTATTATCCTTACATATTAATATAATTTTTCATTAAAAAATTGTAACATCCCGGATCTGGGTGCCATATAACGGGTTCCCTGAACCCGGTTGGTCACATGACCTCAAGCACATTTCCCCAAAATTCCAGAGGTTTCCGACTAGCAGTGAGGGCCTAGAATCGATAGTGGGGAAACTATTCCCTCGTTTGTCAAAGTGTAGCACAGTGGAAAACAAATATAAACATACAAAAGCGGAAGAAGTAAACAATAAAGACCTAAAATGGACAACGAAACTGAATTAAAAGACAACCAACAATCTTGTATATGATGATACAACATGTCTCTAATTCTAAGAAAGTATCCAAAATAGGATACACTGTAATCTGATACAATACAACACAATGTACAAAGTACAGAAAAACCAAACCAAAGAACTGTAACAGGAACGTAGAAGCATCGTAAGCCTAAGCTCGGTCTCATGCTCTCCTACTTCTCTTCAACAATCATGTACCTATGTAGGGACCCTTTCCCTTATTGACACCTATAGCAATATAATTTGTTTGTGCCCAAGACATGAACCAAACAGGGTGTGATAAATAAATCCCAGTAGGCAACCACCAAAGGCCCATGCCTAATTGTCAGTTAAAATGTTTAACTGAAGTGTGCAATAATTAAATGCATTAAACTAGGAAGTACTCAAAAGTAACCACTCCTACCAGTTACATTTCCATTTTAATAATTATTAACAATTCAATATAACTGAATTCTGAGTTTTTTGAGACTCGACCTCGACCGAAAATCTCCTATACCAGTGACACAGCAGAAACCACAATAGGCTATCAAACAAGAAATAGATAATAGTAATACCAAGCATGTGCTTTAGCTGGGCAGGTACAATATAACAAATCACTACAGTGAATATTCAAAGTAAACATTATCCTCAGACATGCAAATCCTTACCCTCAGGCAAGCAGAAATGAAACCCTCAGGTGACTACCCTCAGGCGTAATGAATATTTCCCTCAGTCATATGAGATATCGCACTCAGGCATAGAAGATATTTCCTACAGGCATAAGAAACAATGCCCTTGTGCTAAACAAAACATTGCCCTCAGGCTAGACAAAAACACTGCCCTCAGGAAATCCATAGGAAAAGAAAGTAACCAGGGAAAGCCCAATGCATAAACAAGAAATTTATATATGTTTCCTCTCAGGAAAACTCAAAACATTATATAATCATGGAAAACCCATGGGTATCCTGGCTGAACGGCTAAACAAGGGAAATGCACCCTCGGGGTGGCCCTAGATCAAATCAACGATCTCAAAAAGGAGTTTATACTTATTCATTAGATTACCTATGAAATTCTAAGTATCTCAACAATCAAAGTCTCATCCATATGACACCCCGAACATGGGTGCGTGGTACAACAGAACACAAAATCAACTCGACAGTTGGAATTAAACACAAGACCACCTACCTCGATCTCCTTTGATTGATATACTTGAAAGGCGCCTCCTGAAACAACCATGAACGATGTAGATCTGAGAAAAATGATTACTCATTCAGACCTAAATAACTTCCCTTAGGTAATTAATTGGAAGCAATGATTCAAGAAGAGGGAATTCTTTACCTGTGTGGTTCAAACAATATCGATGGCGGAAGAATCAGAGTCCCGGTGAGCGATCAGGAGCTCCTCCAAGTCTTGGTTTCCTCTCCCACTGCTCCTAGTGAGCCCTCTGCCTCCTCTATCGAATGAGGAGGCTACTGCCTATTTTTAACAAAAAAAACATGACTACACGGCATGTACTCTCAAGTACACAGCGTGTACTATCTTTTTTAACTGTTCCTCTGGAGGCTACTTCCCACCACCTCATTGTTCATCTACTGATAGATGACACGGCATGTATTAATAAGTACAAGGCATGTACTAATCCTTTTTAACTATTCCTCTGGTGACTACTTTCCACTGCCTCACCGTTCACATGCCAACTGATTACACGGCATGTATTATTAAGTACACGGCGTGTAGTTATTTTTTACACCCTTAATTTCCAATAAGACTGCATGCCCTGTATTCTCATCCTACATAGCCAAAGTATATGGCGTGTGTTCAAAAGTACATAGCGTGTACCCATAAATTTGGTATTTTTCCCACATTTCCCTTGTTTTCTCAAAAACACTTAAGGAAAAAGGAAAAGAAGAAACTCGTACCTCAATAATAAGAACCGGGTTCTTAAAAACTTCCCCCCTTAAAGCAATTTGCCCCTGAATTTCCCTTCCAAGTGTGGTGAAGATAAAGCAGAGAACAAATCTGGCCACTGAGCATGTACATTGGTCTCCCGCTCCTGGGTTTCATCCTACACTTGACCATGCTGCCATAGCACCCGTACGAGAGGAATTGATCAGCCTTGGAGAACCTTCATGCTCTTATCAACAATATGAATTAGATGCTTCTCAAAGGATGCATCAACATGAAGTTCAACCTCCTTGGGCTGAAAAATGTGATATGGGTTTGAGTGATAACGGTGTAGCTGATATACATGGAAGACATCGTTCATGGCCTAGTACCTTTGTGGTAACTGCAACCGATAGGCAACCAGCCCGACTCTCTCCAGAATTTCAAATGGCCCTACATACCGTGGTGAAATTTTACCCCGTCTCCTGATCCACCTGTGTCCCAACCTCGGTGAAACATGCAAGAAAACCTGATCCCTGATCACGAACTCCAAGGGTCATCTTCGGTGATCAGCATAAGATTTCTGATGAGACAGCGCAGTAGTCATCCACTTCTGAATCAATTAGACCTGGTCTGAAGTCTCCTGCACGAGACGTGGTCCCAGTAAAGCTGCCTCACCTACCTCTAACCAGCACAAGGGTGATCAGCATATCCTACCATATAAAACCTTGTAAGGTGCCATCTCAAAAGTTTCCTGAAAACTATTATTGTAGGAAAACTTGACCAGGGGTATGTGCTTCTCTCAAGATCCCCCAAAGTCTAGGATGCATGAACTCAGCTTCTAGCACCTGTATTGTACGCTCTGACTGGTCATCGGTCTGAGGGTGGTAAGTTGTTCTCAGAAGCACCTGTGTACCCAGTGCCCTCTGAAAAATCTACCAAAAACGAGATGTAAAATGGGTGTACCTATCTGAAATGATAGAACGAGGGACCCCATGAAGACGTACTACCTCTCAGATATACAACTTCCCGAGATCGTCAACACAGAAGGTCTCCTTGATCGGCAAAAAGTGAGCTATCATCGTAAGCCTGTCCACAACAACCCATACGGCATCATTGCCTCGAGGTGACCTTGGAAACCCAGTCACAAATTCTATTGCGACATCATCTCATTTCCAATCCGGAATGGGTAGTGTTGTAACAGACCAGCTGGCCTCTGATGCTCCGCCTTCACCTACTGACAGGTGGAACATCTCATAACAAAACCAGCTACCTCTCTTTTCATACTCGGCCACCAATACTGACGTCTCAAGTCATGGTACATTTTGGTAACTCCGAGATGCACTGCCACAAGCTGAATCATGAAATTCCTGTATCATTTCCTCACATATATCCCCTAGAACCCACACTCATCCATGGATACACAGTACCTCATCATCGCCTATCGTCCAACCAGGGGGAGGGTCCTCACTTGCCACCGACTCCCGTAGAACTAGGCCTTCTGAATCTGATAGTTGTCTCATCCTCACTCTATCCATGAGGGTAGAAGTCACAGATAATGATGAAATATAGGTTCTCCCCTGACTATCAGGCACCTCCAAATGCATCTCAGAGAACAAATCCATAATCTTCCACTCACCACAGGCCTCTTGCACTGGCAGTATCTGAGTTCTCCTACTCAGTTCATTAGCTACTGCGTTACCCTTACCAGGTGTATAGGCAAGCTCAAATTTGAAGGACTGAACGTATTCAACCAACCTTCATTGTCTCAAATTCAAGTCACACTGGGTAAAGATGTATTTAAGACTTTTGTGGTCCGTAAACACCACAAAATGTTTTCCCAAGAGATAATGACTCCAACAGCGTAACTCGTGAACAACTGCAGCCAACTCGAGACCATACGTTGGATAATTCCTATCATGTGGCCTCAATTGCCGAGACCTGTACTCAACTACTCGATCTCCCTACATCAACAACGCTCCCATAACAATACATGACGCATCATAGTAAACTGTATAGATCTTACCTTACTCTGGAAGTATCAAAACTGGTGTTGATTCCAACCTTCCCTTCAACTCCTAAAAGGCTATCTCGCAAGATTCTGACCAAACAAACTTCATACCCTTCTTAGTCAAACCCATCAACAGCACTTCTAAGTGGGGGAAGTCCTATATAAATCACCTTTAGTAACCATCCTACCCTAATAAACTCCATATTTCAAACATTTTCTTAGGATTCTCCCAAGAAACTACTACTCTCACTTTCTCTAGGTCTACCGCAACTCCTGACTCTGAGATAATATGACCCAGGAAGTGAATCTGGTCCATCAAAAAGTGGCACTTTGAGAGCGTTGCATATAACTAATGCTCCCTCAGTGTACTCAGCATGATCCTAAGATGGGTGGCATGGTTGTGTCGAGTGTGAGAGTACACTAAGATATCGTCTATGAAGACTACCACAAAATAATCTAGATATGGGTGGAACACATGATTCATCAGAGCCATGAAAACTACTGGCCCGTTTGTGAGTTCGAATGGCATGACCAAGTACTCTTATAGACCATATCTACTCTAAAAGGATGTAAGTGGTATGCCCAATGGTATAACGCGCAACTGATGATATCTAGATCTCAATTCAATCTTCAATAACACTCATGCTCCTCAATTTGATAAAAAAGATCATCAATCCTCGGTAAGGGATATCGGTTCTTAACCGTCAAATGGTTCAATTTCTGATAATCCACGCAAAGTCTGAGGGTACCATCCACCTTCTTAGAAAAAAGGAAAAGCAAACCCTAGGGTAAATATTGGGTCAGATGAAACCCTTTGCCTGAAACTCCTCCAACTGCCTCTTGAGCTCCTACAATTCTGGTGTAGCCATCCTTTAAGGAGAAATGGACACCGTTGCCGCTCCTGGCATAAGCTAAATAGAGAAATCCACCTCTCTCTCCAGAGGTAGACCTGAAAAGTTACCTGGGAAGACATCCCAGAAACTATTAACCACTGGAGGGAAATCCTTATAAAAAGTTCACTGGTCATCCAGATATAAAATCTCAATCTGAGCTGTCACTCCACATCGACCACGATGCTCGGGTCCAACTCGGCTCGCCTGGACATCCCATTCACCCTTGTACAGAAACTCTCCACCCTCTGGTGATGTGAAACTCACCCTACGATGATAGAAATCTACAAAGGCTCAAAAGGGTACCAACCAGTCCATCTTGAGAGTGACATCATAGGCTATCATCTCTAAGACATAGAGGTCTCATAGAATATGACACCCACCAACCTCTAGGGGGAACTTTTTGCACTGACGCACACCTGTCGTTCTAGTTCCCAACGAAGTGTATAGTGTCATGATATCAAAATAAGAAGAAACACAGAGCCCCAGGATCCCCAAAACGAGCACATATATAAAGCTATGTGTAGCACCGGTATCGAAAAGTACCGAAGATAAAATAGAAGAAACTAGAATACTAACTCTAATAGTGGAAAGTCTGGGATCCTGCTCCTGTTGGGTCTATTGCACTGCATATGTCTGCCCAGTGTCATGGCCCTGCGACATAGCTTGGCTACCTTGACCTGACCTGCCCTACTGTCTCTGAGATCCTGGTGTCTGGCTACCACGGCCACGAACACCACCTCAGCCTGAACATCCTAATGTATTCCAATTCCCTGACTGGTAAGAAGTTTTTGGCCCTACTCCTGTACGTGGAGTCTACATAGAACCCATCTCACAAGTCATTGGTGGAAACAACCTGCAAAAACGCTAAATATGAACCATATTGCAGCAAGCTCGGCACTCCACTGGGTCACATGGACACTGAGGTGTCTTGTGCCCCTCTTTACCACACTGGTAGCACATTACTTGGCCACCTAAAGAATTATTCTGGCTAGTACTATCACTGTGAGATAAATCTATCTACCTCTTCCTCTTGCCGGTAGAAATAGTACCAGAGACAAGTGTCGAACCACCCTGGTACGCACCACTAGATTCCTGCAGGTTCCACTCAGTAATCAACACCTGGTTCACAATATCATGCACTATAGGCAACCTGAAAGCATTCACCAACACTCAGATTTCATATCGAAGACCATACTCAAAGCGTCTATCCCTCAATGTCTCATCACCCACCATAATAGGTGAAAAATGCTATAGCTCGGTGAAGTGGGTAGAATAGTCCATCACTGACATGGCGCCCTGCTGCAGATTCATGAACTCTCGAGCTAGATCTTCCCTTAGCGTATCTGGAAAGAAAAAGTCATAGAAGACTGCCTAAAAATCTTCTCATGCCATGTCACGGTGATGCTCAGTCTGGGTGGTAAAATCTCACCATCTCTTGGAGCAATCATGCAGCATGTAAGTAGCGAGCTTGACCCTCCTCCCAGGAGGAATCTATAGATGCTCGAAGATCGCCTGCATAGAATTCATCCATGACTCCGCAGCATATGGTCTGTCATCCCTTGAAAACATAGGCGGATGCTACTGCTAGAATATACATGTCAGCTCTGCCATATATGTGGTAACCTATGGTTCTCCCTAGAAGGTCTGCATGAACCACATGAAGCCTTCATGGAACTGTGCATCCATGCCTGGGTCTGGAATAATGGATTGCTTCGCATCTGGAACTACTGTAGGATCCATCAGTAGCCCATTTCCTACCATCTCTAGAGTATAATCATCACCACTCTCTTGGTGAACAACTCGTGGTCGTCTCAGCAGCATGACTGTACAAGGTCAAACACATTCCTTAGTTTAATTTACTTTTGATGTTTCTTTTGTCTATTTAAGAGTGCCAACGAAAAGGGGAAAGATCCACAAGAACTAAAAAAAATAGACTACATGGTGTGTATAATGTCTATACAGCATGTACCCTTAATCCCTTACATGGTTGTGTTCTGATGTCATCCTGGGCATGTCTCAACCCTAGGTACATGGTGTGTTACACCGGCACAAGGCGTGTACACCACCCTATTTCCCCAGCCACACGACCAAGTCCACACGGTCTCTCACCAGTCAAGACTACACAGCATGTCCCACAGGTACACAGCGTGTACTAGAGGAGCTTCATCGACCCGTGTTGTTCGTGACACGGCCGGATACATGGCTCACACTACATAGCGTGTTCCATAAGGACATGACATGTACATGAAAAGATAACATTGACCCGGGTTGTTAGCTACACGGTCGGATCCCAATATTACACTACACAGTGTGTAAAGAATTGACATGACATGTATAAGCTAATATTTCTCTGTCCGTGTTGTTGGTCACATGGGGGGACACAGGGTCACAACGACACGTCATGTACAACCGGTACATGACGTGTTCCTTGGTAAAATCTGGAAGACCCGTGTTCCCTCCCACACGGTGGGTTACACAGACTTATACTACACGGCGTGTACATATAAGTACACGGTGTGTACTTAGAAATTTTTCATTTCTTCTTGAAAAGAAGAGTACATGGCTTGTGTTCATAGAACAACACGCTGTGTTGTTGGGGTTTCTGGACAGTAAACCTCAGAAACTACTCTGAAGGCCCTTTTTCTTTAATTTCAAGTGTCTATATGCCAAATTTCGATCTATGGGGGCCCATACTCCTCACGAACCAAAGTTTAGAACCCAACCTTTCACATTATAGTACAAAACAAAACAAAAGGATGGATCATGATCCGCCAAATTCCAGTCCAAGAGATCCCATACTTCTCAGGAACCAAAGTTTAGCATCCATAAACCCAACTGTAACATGTACCAATACCCTATCAACAGTAGGCATATCTATCAAGGTACCTATCACAACAACATGCATATCTAGCACAACACCTATCACAACAACATGAAATTTCTAATTCACCTACATGGAATGGAAACTATGCATGACATGTGATTCTAACATGTGCCTAAATGATGAATGAGATGGCGTACCTCATCTAATAGGGTTGCAACTAAATAGAACCCAAGTATAAAAATATAAATAACACACCACAAGTGTGTCACCCAACAGTGAAAATAAAATCAATTGTAATAATCATAAATAGAAAATCACAATTTAATTCAAGGAAATCTGGCCTTTACCTATACATGGGGTAGCTACTCCTGGGCATATTTTATTACTGAATCCCTTAACAATCTATCTCTTTCTGTTGTCACCAAATAAATAAATAACCCAGAGAAAATAAATCCCTTTGATACCAATTTGTAACATCCCGGATCTGGGTGCCACACAATGGGTGCCCCAAACCCGGTTGGTCACATGACCTCAAGTGCATTTCCCCAAATTCCAAAGGCTGTTGACTAGCAGTGAGGTCCTAGGACTGATAGTGGGGAAACTATGCCCCCATTTTTCAAATTGTAGCACAGCAGAAAACAAATATAAACATACGAAAGCAGAAGCAGTAAACAATAAAGACCTGAAATGAACAATGGAACTGAAGTAAAAGATGACCAACAGTCATGTATATGATGATGCAACATGTCTCTAATTCTATGAAAGCATCCAAAAAGAGAATACACTGCAATCTGATACAAGATAGCACAAGGTACAAAGTACAGGAAAACAAAACCAAAGTAGTGTGACAGGAATGGAACAGCATCGCAAGCCTAAGCTCAGTCTCATGCTCTCCTAAGCCTCTGCAACAATCATGTACCTGTGTAGGGACCCTTTCCCTTATCGACACCTGTAGCAATATAATCTGTTTGGGCCCAAGACATGACCCAAACAGGGTGTGAGAAATAAATCTCACAATGCAACCACCAAAGGCCCGTGCCCAACTGTCTGTGAAAATGTGCAACAGCAGTGTGCAATAATGAAATGTAGTAAACTAGGAAGTACTCAAAAGTAACCATTCCTACCAGTTACATTTCCATTTTAATAATTATTTAACAATTCAATATAATTGAATTCTGAGTTTTTCGAGACTTGGCCTCGACCGAAAATATCCTATACCAGTGCCACATTAGAAACCACAATAGGCTATCTAACAAGTAAAAGATAATAGTAATACCAAGCCTGTTCTTTAACTTGGCAGGTACAACATAAGAAATCAGTATAGTGAATATTCAAAGTAAAAATTGTCCTCAGTCATGCAAATCCTTACCCTCGAGAAAGCAGAAACAAAACCCTCAGGTGACTGACCTCAGGCATAATGAATATTGCCCTCAGGTATATGTGATATCACCCTCAGGCACGGAATCTATTGCCCACAGGCATAAGAAAAGTTGCCCTCAGGCTAAACAAAACATTTCCCTTAGGCTTGACAAAACACTTCCCTCGGGCATTTCATAGGAAAAGAAAGTAACTGGGCCGAGGTCAACACATAAGCAAACAATTTATATATGTTTCCTCTCAAGAAAACACAAAACATGCTATAATCACGGCATACCCACGGCTATCTTGTCTAAATAGATAAATAAGGGAAACGCACCCTTGGGGTGGCCCTAGATCAAAGAAACGATCTCAAACAGCAGTTTATACTTATTCATTAGATTACCTATGCAATTCTAAGTATCTCAATAGTCAAAGTCTCAGCCATACGATAGCCCAAACATGGGAGCGTGGCACAAAAGTAAAAAAAAAATCAACTCGACAGTTGGAATTAAACACAAGACCACCTACCTTGATCTCCTCTGATCGATATATGTGAAAGGCGCCTCCCAAAACAACCAAGAATGACATAGATCTGAGAAAAATGATTACCTGTTCAAACCTAAATAACTTCTCTTAGGGAATTAATTAGAAGAAAATATTCAAGAAGAGGTAATACCTTACCCGTGTGGTTCAAAAGAGACTGACGGTGGAAGAATCGGAGTCCCAGTGAGCAATTAGGAGCTCCTCCAAGTCTCGGCCTCCTCTCTCGCTGCTCCTTGTGAGCCCTCTACCTCCTCTGTCGAATGAGGAGGCTACTGCCTATTTTTAATGAAAAAACATGACTAAAAATCATGTACTATCAATTACACAGCATGTAATATCCTTTTAATTGTTCCACTAGTGGCTACTTTCCACCACCTCACTATTTATCTACCGACAGATTACACGGCATGTATTACTAAGTACATGGCGTGTACTAATCCTTTTTAACTCTTCCTCTGGCGGCTACTTTCCACCGCCTCACTGTTCACCTGTCGACTGATTACACAGCGTGTATTACTAATTACCCAGCATGTAGTTAGTTTTTACACCCTTAATCACCGAAAAGCCTACACACCTTGTATTCTCATCCCACACATCCAAAGTACACGACATGTGTACAAAAGTACACAGCGTGTACCCATAAAATTGGGACTTTTTCTAGATTTCCCTTGTTTTCTCAAAAAAACTTAAGGAAAAGGGAAAATAAGAAACATGTGCCTCAAGAATAAGAACTGGGTTCTTACAAAAATTATAGTATAAGTGTTGGAATGTTCTATAATAACTAAAAAAGTTAAGTTAAAACTTCAAAAAATCATTCAAAATAGTTCATGTGCTGAAAACTGATTTATGGATCCTTTACTTATAGATAGATTTGAGTAATATCTATTATATTACAGTTACTACTTTTTAAATTTATTTCTTTATATGTGACTCAAATTTCTTCAATGTACTTCATCAATATCAACCACTACAACCTTGAATAAATTCCAACACAAGATATAAATTACATTAAGGTATGGAAGGTAATATTTTATTCACATTTATAATATATCTTTTATGTTACTCAAATAATTTATTATTACATTATGTTTCCCATGTAATTATTATAGTGTATATTCTCTTATTTGTACTATTTGGGATGAATATTTTGAAAAACTCAGTATATTTCTGCTAGATGAAATGACATCAACAAAAATTTTGGTCCTTCAACTTGTCCATGAAAAATAGTTCTTATGTATGTTTTTATATAAATAACTTACTAAAAAATAATATATTTGTATGATAAAACTACTATTTACTTCAATTTTCATTTAAATTTTTATTGAAATTTAGAAATAGTTGTTATTAGTATGAGTTTCAAGGCCATTAAGTTACTACTCGGTCCAGATTTACCTATAGTGCACTCACTGCAAAACAAGTTATGAAACTTTCTACTCTTGAAAATTTATCTCTTATCATTGTAATATTTTAGTTTATAATAAAATTTTATTAGTTAAAATCTATTATTATTATTCTATAATTTATTAATATATTTATAAAATTTAAAAGAGATAAAATTATCATTAAAATAAACAACGTGTATTTATCTTTTGGTTAACGGATTTACTATAATTAATTTGTAGTATGCTGACAACACCAATAAAATACTACCAACACAGAAGTGTTCTATTACAAACTTCTTTTCTGCAAGAAAATTTCCTTCTTTCAAAGATAATAGAAATGTACTACAGATTTGTGTATGCACTGAGGTAGCATACATATAATACACTTTTTATAAAATATTTACTCCATCCATATCTATGATAATTTAAAATATCTATTAACACGAATTTCATTGTAATATCATTATAAAAAACAAATTATACCATGTTATCCACTTTTATAAAAATACAAAGTCATTACCACTGGTCTTATGAATAGTGTGTTCTTTACAAAAATAAGGTAGACTTCTTCAACAACAAAATTTTGTGTCAAAATTGTGGTGTACTCCCAAAGTCAAATATACCAAGATAATAGTTTGTATTACCCAATTTTAATAAAAAATTATTATATGGAGTTCATATAAATTTTATTTTCAACTTTAAACCAACATTTTTTCTACATATGACATCTTAGTAAAAAACTGATTATGATATTATTGTTCCTTTTAAGAACCAATTGAAGAGCTCTATACTATATTTCAAAAAGTAAAAGTGTCATTTAAACATTAAATAAAGTAATTATTATAATTTATAAGATAAACCAACTAAATTACATATTGATGTAGATACTGACTACAATTGTTGGTCAGTGATGATGTTGGATCTATGTCTATTTTCCTCTTTAAGAAACAAGTGATGCAGCTCGTACTGAAATCAGTATCTGGACTAATAAACAATATTATTCATGTAAATTATTAGTATTTTTTCTGTTGTGCTCAATGTATTCAAACATAAAACATATCTCATGACTATTTAGATTTCATATTTCATTCTCTAAAATTGACACAAACACTGTGAAAAAAATAAATCCAAGTTACTTTTTATTACAGATAATTTAAACGATGTCAGGCTTTATGAAACTCTAACATAAGAAAATTTGTTACAACTTTCACTTTTATTTATAGTACTATAAAGTTTTGTTCATTTCAAATGAAAATATTCAAATTTTATTGTTTCAAAGACTAAAAAGAAATATAAAGGTAGTAAAATAAAGTTTTTACACTTGCATTGATACAATATCTAATGGTACTAAACAAATTAATATTCACTAAGTATATTTCATTTATAATATTTTAACAACCCATTATTTTATGAATAAAATTACCTTTATTTTAATTTATTTTGGACATAGAAAACACATGAATTTTTTTGGGGTTTAAATGACTGTTAAGTATCATTACCGTTGATATTATAGTAGTTGAACAGTGATCACATGACTGATATAAATATAAGTTTTTTAAAAATGTTTTCAACATAGAAAAAGGAGATAATGGCCTCATCCAGTAGACATGAGTCATAAGAATCTCATTTATTAGATCTTAGAAAAGAGGTAGCATCACTGAGCTTCACTATTGACCATTCCCAAGTCAAGCTTCAAGACGTTAAGCTTAAACATAATCACCTACAGGAGAAGTTCAAGTTAACAGATATTACCACCCGGGCGATGTTATCTGAGCCACCTCAAGAGTCTGTCATCATCACACACCATACCATCAGGTCTTATGGGGGTGTTATAAGGGGTTGTGTAACAAGTTATTAGTTACTTATTATGTATCCTATTTTTATAAATAAAATCCTTATTCCATCAGTTCCTTTATGAGAATATTCTTTCTTAGAAAAATTATGAATTTGATAAACCGACTCTTTGGGTAAAAATGGTACTTTTGAGAAATATATATATTATTATATTAAAAAAGGTTTTTATTAATAATATTATTAAAAAAAATATTATAAATAAGGATTATATTATTTCCTTATCTGTAAATGATTAGGTAATCAGTTTGATAAGAGTTATATTTTTTATACGATAAAATAGAAAGTGTATTTTTTTAAAGAATTTATTATAAGTAATTAATGATGTTATGAAATAATTAATATTTTAATAAAATATTATTATAAAATTAATTTTATTAATAATAAATGATTATAAATGTTTATGAAGTCAAATTTAATTTTTATTAACGTTTGAAAACTGTTTTTTATCAAAACCTGTGAATTTTCAATAAAAGTCGATTTTCATTTTAAAAGTGAAAATTCACATATTTATAAAATTATTTAGATAAAATTAATATTATTTTTGGAATCATGATTTCAAAATTATCCAATGGTGATTTTCCCATAATTTTCTGAGACAGCCGAATTTTTGGATAAAAATTAAATACCGTATAAATAAAATATGTGTTTTATGACACCATAATAACCCCAAAATGATTTAATAAATACTATAATGGGTATTATAGTAATAATATATATTTTCCTATTAAAATAATTTGATTTTTTATTAATTTTACTTATTTTATAATGACTTTGTGAATCCTACAAAATGTATAATATCTTTTGTGATTTTAAATTCATTTCCTTGAGGGTGTGACTCACCTCCACATAAGCAAGGATAATATTTTAATTTATTTGGACACTGGACTTATAAAATAATTTTTTACACTTCTATGTTTTAAAAAATATGGGCAAAAACTATGGGAATGTTTGTGGTTTTTAATATTTAATTATATAGATTCCAAAACCTAAGTTTGTGAAATATTAAAGAATTTCCCTCTAATTTCCTATATAAATCCACCCAATCACCCACTTCACTTCACTAAAAATTCTTATATCACATATGTAATATTCCCTCCACTATCTAGAATCCTCAAAAGTTACCCTTATCTCTCAATAATTATCTCTTCTAGCTTTTGAAGTCACACACTCAAGTAAGGATTTCCTTCCTTTCTCATTTTTATCCAAGTTTCCTTATATTCTTACACCCTTTTATTTTCAATTAAAAATGATGGGATATTTTTTTGACCTCCCTCATACTTACTTTATTATTTTTTTTTATGATGGTATACCACTTTCTCTCTCATTAATCCCTCCCATGTACACCCGTTACCATGTTAAAATTTCATAAGAGTTATTACATTTCTCCTCTTTCTTCAAGATTCTTTATTATGTTACACCTTCTATTTCAAAATTCCTTGGGTTAGTACATATATCTATATCAACCCCATACTTTTAATTTCATGTATATATGATTATATAACCATTTCTCTCTCATCAACCATTTCTATTAATTTTTATGTCATGTCGTTAGGGTGTCAAAATTGCACCGTGATTTTCCATGTCAAAATCATCATGTAGTGAATACCATGCCCATTTCTCTATCAAAGGTATTCACATTTATGCACATATACTTATTGATTATATACTTTCATGTATTTATTACACATTAATTTATCTTTTAATAAATTATGATTTTGAATGTATCCATGTTATATGATCTATGTAGCAGACATAAGCATGAGATTAAAATGATTATGAAGGGTGCGCCCTGACAGCACTCCAATGCATTGGGTAATGTTTAGTATCATGATACTCCATGTGAAATGAGGGTTTAACCATTATAATTCATGTGAAATGAGGTTTTATTCATGTTAATATATATTCAATTAGCCTTGTCTCATGCTAATATCATGTTGTATGTTGTTGCCATATTTCCATGTTATGATAATTATGTTATTTCATGCTTTTATGTTCATGTTTCTCTTATGATTTATTTATATGCATATTTCCAAACATATATTTTATTCTTCATTTAATGCCTTTTTACTCCCTTACTAGGCTTTTTAGCTCACCCCTTTCTTTTTTACATCCTCAGGTTATCCCATGCAGTGTTAAGTATGAAGGAGTGTGGAGGTATTGTAAAAGAATCTTCAAATAAATATGTTGTATTTCATTTTTTAAGTTGTTATATAATGTTCCTAATTTTCCAAGACACAAGACCTCCCAATACTTAGAGTTGTATTAAGTTCATGTTTATGTAATAAATCATGTTTAAATGTGAAATAAAGAGCAGGGTTGTTATAGTTGGTATCAAAGGATAGGTTTAGTTATTTTGGGATTAGGGTTATAAAATTTTAGTGAAAGCCTTAGAGATATGACCGGGTATAAGAAAATAATAAATAAATTTAAGTGAGTATATAGTAAGTGGTTTATCATGAAAATACATCCCTGTCTGGATAGAAACAAGTAGAGGTGGCTCTGGCACACTTGTATTTTGGGGTAAAACCTGAAAACACTGCTTTGAGCTAGACTCGAACCTGGTGCATGAAAACGGGTCTTGTTGCACTCTTGGTTTGACACTCTTGGGGGACTTGATTTGTTAAATTCATAAGCTTATTATTAACCATTATTAAGGGATAAAAAAATCTCCTAAGAATATATTCTAGGAAATAGATCATGGATAATTTAGATTGAAGCCTAAAAATTAAAAAGTTAAGGAAATAAATATAATTTATAAGTTATCCATTTTTTAATTGGATTCCCATTATGAGTTTAATAATCTAAAATACTTACCCCTAATTTTCCTTTTATTCTATCCAATGTCCAGTAGTAGGAATACTTGGGCTAACAACCAATGTGAAGATCAATGTGATGACTGTTATAATGAGATGCCCAATCCGATAGGAGTGAGAATCGAAAACCTTTTCATGATACCCTCTCAGTTAAATGATGTTTTGAATAGAAAAATGATTCAAGAGAAATTCCCCCCCCCCCAAATAAAGAACAAGCTGCAATCGAGAGCTTTATGAGACAAAGGCCTACTACTTTCAATAGATCATCTGATCCCTCAATCACCGAACAATAGATTAAATCAATTGAGAATATGTTCTTAATTATTCAATGTTTTGAAAAAGAGAAGTTTCTTCTATCGGCTTATCATATGGAGGGTGAAGCTGATCAATGGTGGACATTGATCAAAAATATTAAGCCTGATAAAGAGATTGAGGTATTGGAATGGAAGGATTTCTGGAAAATGTTTTTCAATAAATATTTTATTTGCACCCTATAACTTAAGATGGAAAGGGACTTCTTTGACCTCAAGAAAAAAAGATGAAGAATCAATCGGATCGTATGAGGTAAACTTCACAAGTATTGCATGATATGCCTCCAGCTTTTTTGTTACCCCAAAATTCAAGGTTGACCACTTCTTTGGTGGGCTAAAACCTAGCCTACAAAAATCCCTAGTGATCTGTGACTTTGATATATATGAGGAAATTTTTTGATGTTCCCTCTTAAGTAAAAATAGATATTGGAAAATCTCAGAGGTATCATGAGGATAAGAATCAGAAAGTGAAATTCAATTCTAGTAGCCGGATGTATAAATCCAATGGTGAAAAAAAATTCCATCACCCCAATTTCTAAAGGTATGGAAAGAATCACCCTATAAATTGCCTGAAGGGGGTAAGGAAATACTTTAGGTGTGGAAGATAAGGGGACCTACCAATAACTATAAACAATAAAAACCTTCTACTATGATAGAGGAAAGGAATGATCCATTTGACCCTCAATTCATTGTTCATTTCTACAACTGCAAAGAATCAGGGCACTTTGCAAACCAATACCCTAAGCTAAGGGTTTTCAGAGGCAACCAACAACCTCCATGGTAGAAAGGGTGATAATTTTCCATTACTACCACCAAATAAAATCCTGAAAATAAAGTGGTGATAGGTGTGCTGGTTATTCATTAAAGAATAACGAACATACTTTTTTATTCTGGTTCTATGAATTATTTTATATCCTGAAAGTTTTGTAGAATAATCTAAAAACCACTACAGATCATGGAAGTAGAGATGTCAGTGAGGATGGAAAATGAGGAAATTATTAAATCCCATGAATATAACTCCTCCCCTGTCAAAATTTTGTGGATTGAAATTCCTGACGAACCTTTTCATACTCCCTTTGGTAGAATTTGATACAATTCTTAGCATGGATTGGATTTACCTATATATAGACAACATAAATTTCCATGAGAGTTAAATCACTCTATATATGGAGAATCGACCCCTGATTCTATACAAGTGTAAGGAAGAGTATGAATCTTCTTTATCATAATCATCTTAATCATGGATATTACTACAAGGAACCATCCTCAACGACATGCCTATTATGAGGAAATTATCTAATGTGTTTCACAAGTAATTTTATGGTCTTCCTCCTAGAAGAGATGTTGAATTCTAGATTGATCAAGTTACTAGGGTGTTTCCGATATTGAAGACTCTATATAAAATGGTTGTTTTGGAGCTTGAGGAGAAAAAGAAACAACTACATGAGAATATGGATAAAGGGTTTATATGCCCAAGTGCTTCACCATGGGGTAAACTAGTCCTCTTCATCAAGAAGAAGGATGGTCAATGCACCTTTGCATTGATTATCGTGATCTCAACAAAAATCATGATAAAGAATAAGTATACATTTCTATGAATTTATGACTTGTTTGATCAGCTACGTGGAGCACAATACTTCTCCAAGGTGGATCTACAGTCAATATATTACTAAGTAAGGGTGAAGATGGAAGATATCCCCAAGACTACTTTTTGTACAAGGTACATGCACTATTAATTCAAAGAAATGTCTTTTTAACTCACAAATTCTATACTAATATTCATGGAATTGATGAATAGAATCTTTAGAGATTACCTTGACAAATTTGTGGTAGACTTTATAGATGATATTCTAATATACTCCAAAACCAAGGAGTATGATGATCATCTAAGCATTGTACTAGAGACTTTGAAAAATTATATTCTCTATTAAAATTACAGAAATTTTGAGTTTTGGTTGAAGTAAGTCTCATTCTTGTGGAATATCATCACAAACAATGGGATATACGTGGATCCCTCTAAGAAAAATTAAATTCGGTGATGGCCGAGACCAACATCTATGATGGATATCCATATATTCCTTGGGTTAGCTGGATATTATCATAGATTTTTCATAAATTTCTCACAATTGTAAAACCCTATTACCAAGATAACTCGAAAGGGATTCAAGTTTTCTTGGAATGATGAATGTAAAGAGAGCTTCAAGGAGTTGAAAATGAGGCTTATCATTGTGCATGTGCTCACACTACTCACAAGTGGAGAACTTTTTGTGGTACTCAGTGATGCTTCAAAGAAGGTTTGGGGCTATGTGTTGATGAAAAATGAAAAATTCATTACCAATGATTCAAATCAATTGAAAGTTCATTAGTAAAACTATCCAACACATGATCTGAAGTTGGCTACAGTAATCTTCTCTTTGAAAATTTGGAAACATTACCTCTTTGGGAAAAAAATGTGAAATATATATGGATCACAAAATCCTCAAGTATATATTCACACAAAAAGAGTTGAATATACACCATTAAAGATGGTTAGAGCTGGTCAAAGACTATGACTGGTCAATTCACTACCATCCAGGTAAAGCGAATAAAGTATCATACACTCTAAGTAGAAATAATCTAGTAAATCTTTAATTGATGAGAATTTAAAATGATTTAATCTTATTAGATTTAATGAATATGGACATGGCAGTCATAAAGAATGTAGCATCATAAATCCATTCACAAATTATTTCTCAACCGTCTCTTTTGTAAAGGTTAAAGTATGCTCAAAAGGATGATGTGGGAATTTAGAAGAAAATGGAAACTATAAGAAAAGTGAAATTATCGGAGTTTAATGTTAATGATTAAAGAATTGTGAGATTTGGGTCAAGACTATTTGTTCCATAAAATCCAAAGTTGAAGAAATAAATTTTGGATGATGCACATAGTTCAAATTTCTCCAGTCACCTAGGAAACACAAAGATGTATCAAGATCTCTGAGAGCATTATTGGTGGGATAACATGAATAAGGAGATCTACAAAAATACATCAATGTGTCTGGTATGTTATCAAGTGAAGGATGAGGGGAAGAAGTATAAGGGGATAATGCAACCATTACCCATACCAATATGAAAATTGTAGAACATCACCATGGGATTTTTCGCCAGACTTCTGAATAAATACAAAGGAAACAATGCTATCTGGTTTGTTGTGGATCTTCTTATAAATAATAAAAACTTCATTGCAATTCGAGAGGATTTATCATTAGATCAAATGGTATGGATATACATCATAGAAGTGATAAGGCTTCATGGAGTTCCACTATCGATTGTATTCGATCAAGATCCACTATTCACCTCTATGTTATAGAGGAGTCTTCAATATGATCTAAATGCTGAGTTGAACTTCAATACGATATATCATCCTAAAATTGATAGCCAATCTGAATGGACTATCCAAAAAATTAAGGATATGTTGAGATATTTCTCTATGGAATTCAAAGGTGGATGGTACAAACATATTTCTTTGGTGGAGTTATCTTGCAACAATCGTTTCCACTCAAGCATTAAAATGGCTCCTTGTGAATCCCTTTATGGGAAGTGGTGCAAAACACCAGCATGTTGGATAAAGTTGGAGAATGAAAACTTCTAGGTCTAAAAATGGTCAAAGAAATTGTGAATAAGTTTAAGACCATCCAGTAGAATATCAAAGCTGGTTAGAGTCAAAAAAAAGAGCTATGTTGATAACCGTATATCTCAATGGAATAGAGTGATGAGATTTGTAAAGATGGAAAATCTTAGTCTAAGGTACATCAACCCTTTTGAGATCCTTGATTGCATCGGAGAAGGGGCCTATCAACTAGAAATATCATCAAATCTATCTCAAGTATATGATGTATTCCATGTATCACTCTTGAGTAAGTACAAACCCAACAAATCGCATATACTCAATCTAGAGGTGGTACCATTAGATAATGACCTCTCCTATGAAGAGAATATGGTGAAGATCATAGATCATAGAGAAAAAGTTCTATGAAATAAGATGATGCCCCTCATCAAGGTGTTATGGTGAAACCACAACTTTGAAGAAGAAACATGGGAACCTGAGGAAGTGATGAGGTAGAGTTACCCTCATCTGTTTTAGTATGGGAAAAGGAAATTTTGAGGGCTAAATTTTTTAAGGGGGGGATGTTGTAATAACCTGATCTTTTATGAATAAAATTACCTTTCTCTTAATTTATTATGGATGTAAAAAACACATGCACTTTTTTGGTTTTAAATGACCGTTAATTATCATTATCATTGATAATATATCCATTGAATATTAAGTACATCGCTAATATAAATATAAGGTTTTAACAAATACTTTTGACACAGAAAAAGGAGATAATGGCATCATCCAGTAGACTCGGTCCATACAAATCTCATTTGATGGAGGTTGGAAAGGAGGTAGTGTCACTAGGCTTCGCTCTTGACCAAACCCAATATGAGCTTCAACATGTTAAGCTTTAATGGAATTGCATACGGGATATGTTCAAGTTAATAGAGATTACCACCTGAGCGATGTCATCCGAGTCGCCCAAAGAGTCTGTCACCATCACACACCTTACCCTTAGGTCTTGTGCATGTGTTATAAGGGTTTATGTAACAATTTATTAGTTACTTATTGTGTAATCCTATTTTATAAATAAAAGTCTTATTCCGTCAATTCCTTTATGGGAATAGTGTTTCTTAAAAAAACTAATGAATTTGATAAATTGATTCTTCAAGAAAAAATGGTACTATTGAGAAATATATACATTATTATGTTTAACTAAGGTTTTTATTAATAATATTATAAAAAAAATTCTTATAAATTGTGATTATATCAGTTTCTTATCTATAAATTATTAGGTAATCGGTTTATAAGAGTTATATTTTTTATACGATAAAACAGAAAGTGTATTTTTTTAAAGTATTTATTTTATGGAATTAATGAATTTTTGAAATAATTATTATTTTAATAAAATAATATTATCAAATTACTTTTATGAATAATAAATGAGTATAAAATTTTTGTGAATTCAAATCTAATTTTAATTAAGGTTTGAAAACTTTTTTTTTCAAAATATGTGAATTTTCAATAAATATCAATTTTCATTTTAAAAGGGAAAATTCAAATATTTAGAAAATTATTTAGATAAAATTAATATTATTTTTGGAATCATGATGTTGAAATTATCTAACGGTTAATTTTTCATAATTTTCTGAGACAGTTGAATTTTTGGGTAAAAATTAAATACCGTATAAATAAAATATGTGTTTTATGACATCATAATGACCCCAAAATGATGTAATAAATACTATAATGGGTATTATAGACCTAGTATATGTTTTACCATTAAAATAATTTGATTTTATATTTATTTTACTTATTTTATAATGCCTTAGTGAATCCTCCAAAATGTATAATATATTTTGTGATTTTAAATTCATGTCCTTGAAGGTGTGACTCACCTCCACATAAGCAAGGATAATATTTTAATGTCTTTAGACATTGGCCTTATAAAATAATTTTTTTCACTCCTATTTGGAAAAAACAATGGGCAAAAACCATGGGAATGTTTTTGGTTTTGAATATTTAATTAAATAGATTCCAAAACCTAATTTGGTAAAATATTAAAGAATTCCCCTCTCATTTCCTATATAAACCCACCCAAAATCCCACTTTTCTTTACTAAAAATACTTATAGAACATACATACTCTTTCATACCCTTTCTATAATCCTCCCAAGGATCCCCAAGCTCTCAATAATCCCCTCTTCAAGCTTTTGAAGTCACACACTCAAGTAAGGGTTTCCTTTCTCATTTTTATCCAAGTTTCCTTATATTGTCACACCCTTTTATTTTCAATTAAAAATGATGGATTATGTTTTAAAAAATTCCCCATACTCACATTATTATGTATTTATTAAGGTATACCTATTTATATCTCATTAATCCCTTCCATGTACACCCATTACCATGCTAAAATTTTGTAAGAGTTGTTTCCTTTCTCCTCTTTCTTCAAGTTTCTTTATTATGCTACGCCTTCTATTTCCAAATTATTTATGTTTGGAAATGTATCTATATGAAACTATTAATTTCCATTTAATTTATATATTATTATCGACACCTTACTCTATAATCAACCATTTTTATGAATTTTTATGTCACGCTGTTATGCTGTCAAAATTGCACTGTGATTTTCCATGCCAAAATCATCATGTAGTGAATACCATGCCCATTTCAATATCAAGGGTATTCACCTTCATGAACATATACTTATTGATTATATACTTTCATGTATTTATTACACATTATTTTATTTTGGAATAAATTATTATATTGAATGAATCCATGTTATATGATCTATGTGGCACACTTAAGCATGAGATTAAAATGATTATGAAGGGTGCTTCCTGAGAGCGCTCCAATGCATTTGGTAATTTTTAGTATCATGATACGCCATGTGAAATGAGGCTTTATTCATAATAATTCATGTGAAATTATATTTTTATTATGATAATCTAAGTGTAATGATCCTTATCTCATGATAATATCATGTTGTATGTTATTGTCACATTTCCATGTTATGATAATCATGTTATATCATGCATTTATGTTCATGTTTCTCTTAAGATCCATTGATGTGCCTATTTCCTAACATGTATTGTATTATTCATGTTATGACTTATTTACTCCCTTACTGGTCTTTAAAGCTCACCCATTTCCTTTGTACATCCTCAGATTATCCCATGCAGTGTTAAGTATAAAGGAATGTTGTGGTCATGTAAAAGAAGTTTTCAATAAAGATGTTATATTTCATGTTTTAAGTTGTTATATAATGTTCCTAATTTCCCAAGATACTATACCTCTATATCCTTAGAGTTTTATTAAGTGAAATTTTATGTAATAAAGTATGTTTAAATATGAAATAAATAGTAGGTTTATTATAAATATAATTTAGGATGATGACTATGTTGGATTTTCAAGAATATGAAATCAAGAAGCTGAAATTTTTTACAGATATCCCTCCAGTGAAATTTCACCACCCGCCTTCGGCAAGATGATGGAAGGGGCGGCAAAGGCCCCCGCCCTTCCTTCTTCAAGTCGAAGACGAGATAATGACCCCCAAGTCCCGCATCCAGCAGGCCCCGGAGTGGCGACTAGCACCAAGGGTGTAACATTTTCACAATATGGGAGGCATTAACCTTTTTAGTTAACCAAGATCGAAAGAAAGAATGAGTCAACACCAAACACCACCAAGTATAGGAAACTCGAAAGAAAACCAAACTACATGCATGTTTTAATAATAAAACTGAACAAGGTACTAGAACTCCAAAGTACAAACCAACAGGAAAAGAAAAGGTGAAGCAGAAAACAACAGCGACCAACAGCAACTCCAACGTCCAGACTAGTAAGGTCGCGCACTGCCTCCGAAGTCCTCTTGACAACCTGAAAGTAAACATAGGGTGAACATACAAAGCATACTCAGTAGGAAAAACCTATATCTCTCATGCACAAGTGGGGAGACGTACTGAAGTCTCATGAGAAGCAGAGAAACCAACATCTATCAAAGAGTCCATCCATCCCACCTCACTGGTCATGCTCACCAAACAACACAAGCAATAAGGTAACAGTAAAAGAACAAAACATTTGGGTACCCCGCACCACCATTTCCCCCACTAGCTATCTGCACATCCCTAATGGAAAATGTCCTAATTCTACCATGCTCTTCCTGCCTGTACACACCTTGGCGTCACAACCACACATCCCTACCCGCACACACCTGGGCCTCACAACCACACATCCCTGCCCGAAAACACCTGGGCCTCACAACCACACATCCCTGCCCCAAAACACCTGGGCCTCACAACCACACATCCCTGCCCGAAAACACCTGGGCCTCACAACCACACATCCCTACCCGAAAACACCTGGGTCTCATCCCGAAGACACCTGGGAAACAAACCATAACCAGAACCCCTGCCCGAAAACACCTGGGCTAACAACACACTAATCGAAACCTAACTGAAGAATCTTGGGTGTAAGGTCACCTCCAGCCATCATATCCGAGAGAAGAGGGAGCATGAAGGAGATTAACTAGGGGAAAACGCCCTTCCCCATGAAATGGGTTGTCCCACACTAAGTGTACAATGCGGGTGGGTTGCGACTAGACACAAAACATACAATTATACATATATAACCCAAAACACAGCCCAAACTACGACTCCTTAAACAAATACAAGCAGGTACACAAGCACTGCTACCTCAGAAAACAGGCACACAACAAATAGTTCCCAGTTCCCCTGTTCAAGTTATCATTATTAACAGTTTAGTATGAGTTAATCCCTTCACTACTGGGCAACTAACAGGCACATTCACAGATGAAACAAAAAAATCGGCAGAAAGGAAAAGCATTAGGTAATTTAAGCATTCACACCTGGTTCTCTTGTAAAGTCACAACAACTAGGGATCAAGTGAGATCCCTCAAAGTAATGGAAACAAAACAACCCCAAGACACAACCCCATGTCCCCAAACTCCAGAAGCCAACGGTTTCTCAATAACAGAGGATTCTACACCAATTTGTGATATAAGCAGAGTAACCCCCCACAGCCTCAGATTCACAACCAGCGAAAGTATAACAACAGGGGATCCCATCCAAGAAAACCATAAAGTCACCCATAATTATCCCGTGAAGGAAAAATAACCAAACCACTACCACCAACAGAAGGTAGGACCACACAAGTATTTTCAGATTTAAAATATTTAACACACTCCATGGTTTCAATTCCACTGTGCTTTAACCGGGGTTATCACAAAAAAGGGTTAGTCCTGGTGGTTTTGATTTATTTAACCGAGTATACGTAATTAACCAATTACATGTGACGGTTATTTAAACATCCAGGAACACCGAGGTTCATTAGTGCACAGAGAAATAACACCAACGGCCATGTTTTTTAGTGAGCATAGGCCCGTGTAATTCACAACACATATCAATAATAAAAGAGCATAGCAGGACATCGATCACACCCCCTCCCTTTTTATTCTTTAAAGGTCCATTCATTATCTTCATTAAGTTGGGTTTAGTCAATTTCCACAGAGAAAAAAGCATGCCCACCCCGTATGATATACAGATAGGAGAGAAGAAGGAGAAAATCCATACTTCACGGATCAAGGATCGATGTTAAGTCCTCATGCGAGTAGCAGGAACTCCACGGAACATGATCAAGGAAAACTTCGTGGCGTTATAACTCATCGGGAGAAAGGGTACTCCGAGCACAGGGTGATAGAGAAAAAGAAACATAGGGAGAAAGACTTTAGGTTATAAAGTCTGAGATACAGCATCCCCGGACGGTTAAGATATGGAGATAAAAACTCGAAACCACGTAAGAAGCAGGATCGTGGGTTGACCACGCGGCTGGGACACCCCACACACCACTTAAAAGGTCCCCGCCTTTCGGGGTGGTTTAAACAGACGTACAACTCATGGTTTTTCATTTAAGGAGGGTACCTCACCAATCATTTAATTTAAATTCCATTAATGGGCATTAATGGGCTTTAAAACAGGGGTCAAAACATGGTTTAAAAACCAATTTGCGCAAAAAGGAGGCCCTGCTGGAAAACCCGTGGGGGGTAGGCGAGAGGTACCGGTAGCCGAGAGTCACCAGAAGCCAAGATCCACTAGTAGCTGAGACCTACTGGTGGCCAAGAGCTACCGGTAGCTGAGATCTACCGGTTGGCGATAGCTACCGGTAGCCGATAGCCACCGGTTGGTGACAGCCACCGGTAGCAGAGAGCTACTAGTATCCAAGAGCTACCTGTTGGCGACAGCTACCGGTAGCCGAGAGCTACCCGTAGATGAGGGCTTCCAGTACCCCAAGGTCACCAGTAGGCTAGGTATACCAGTAGGATGAGGCTATCGGTAGGCCAAGGCTACCGCTAGGCGTCACCGAGAAGCTGGGATGGCCTTCCATACCACCCAGAACACCTCAAACATCATCTTTTTACCAAGTAATGGACCCCAAAAACTCAGGCCATTACATCAGATACTTCTCAAACTATTCTCATCCCTGAGAATATAAAAACAACCCAGAAAGGAGAAAAGTGGGGTCCAAACAACCACCCTCTAAAGATACTTCTCAGGGGAAAACCCTTGAGTTGTTCGAAAGCTCAATCAGAATCCTTCCCCTACATCCAGGAATACTTCCCCAAGAGTTATCAAACACAAAAATTCACAACAAGCACAAGGATCACACTGTCCAACACATGAGTTATGGAGTTACCTCCTACATGTCAGGATATTATCCGCTTTGGGCGGCACTGACTCGCCAGTGTAGGTTTAATCGCATCCACATTAATGCATCCTGATTAGCAGTCAAGTTTTCCCATCATCACACATTCGGACACACACAGAGAGAGAATAGGGAACAGATCGTCTAATGTCTAATAAAAACAATCATTTCATATATTAAAGCACAAGGTAGAATATCTCAATAAAGATCAGAACAAAAACAATAAGGAAGTCAAAACTTCTCTGGGTATTGAACATGTAACTGGGCCTCCCGCTCCCAAGTGATCTCTTCCAGGTCACCATGCCTCCACAAAACACGAACCAAGGGGATGGTTCGTCAACAAATCACTTTCTCTTTAGGATCCTCGATCTTGATTGCTCTTTCTATGAAGGTCGCATCATCTTCGACATCTAACTCTCCCCAATCGATGATGTGGGAGTTGTCGTGTAGATATCGATGAAGCTGGGAGATGTGGAAGACGTTGTGAACTTTCTCCAACTGAGGTGGCAACACCAGCTGATACACCACCTCACCAACTCGTCCCAACACCTTGAAAGGTCCGATGAACCTATGGGAGAGCTTACTCCCCTTCCCAAACCTTCGCTGCCCACATCAAGGTAAAACCATCAAGAACACATGATTCCCAAACTCAAACTCCAAGGGCCTCCTCCTACGATCGGTACAAGACTTATGCTGGTCCTGGGCTTCCTTCATCCTCTCAAGCACGATTTGAACCTTCTCAGTGGTGCCTTGCACTACTTCTGGCCCAAGAACAGCTACTTCCCCAATCTCTGTCTAGCAAACGGGTGAACGACACGGCCTTCCATAAAAGGCCTCAAATGGAGACATACCAATAGTGAAGTGGAATCTATTTTTATAATAAAACTCCACTAGAGGCAAGTGTCGTACCCATGATCCCCCAAAATCCAGAACACATGCCCACAGCATGTCCTCCGACATTTGGATCATTCGTTCTGTTTTCCCATCTGTCTGAGGGTGTAAAGCAGTGCTAAGGCATAGCTGGGTGCCAAAGGCATGCTGTAATCCCCTACAGACTCATGAGGTAAACTGCTTGTCTCGATCAGAGACAATAGATCTTGGGATCCCGTGCAACCGCACCACCTCATCGACGTACCTCTGGGATAAGGTGCTCACCGGGCTTGACTCCTTAATCTCCAAGAAGTGTGTTGATTTTGTCAACAGATCCACCACTACCCATATGGCATCATAGCCTCCCTGAGCCCTAGGTAGCCCTATGACGAAGTCCATCGAGATTTCATCCCACTTCCACTCGGGAACATCTAACGGCTATAACGGCCCTCTAGGAAAACGGTGTTTAGCCTTTACTTGCTGACACACGAGGCACTTTGCCACAAACTCTGCCACCGCCCGCTTTACCTCGGGCCACCAAAACTATCTCCTCAAGCCTTGGTAAATCTTTGAGATCCCAGGATGTACCACTAAAGCCAAGCCATGGAACTCATGGAGAACACCTTTACGCATCATCTCCAGAATAAAAATCCTTCCACGGAAAAGAATCTAATGTTGACCATCCTCCGACCATCCCTCAGGAGCATTTCCTTGATAAACATGATCCCGCATCACTTCTACCTTTGAGTCCCCCCACTGAGACTCTTTCACCTGCACCACTAAGGAGGGAACTACAGTCATCTGAAACAGACAACCTCTTCCACCTTCTACCCTTGTATCCAAATGCAAGGCTGCTAACTCTTCCATCGCTCTCCAAGCATCTGCAGATTCCCGAACCACTTCCTTCTGTGATTTCTTGCTTAGTTAATCAGCCAAAACATTTCCCTTTCCCTCATTATAAGAGATCTCGAAGTTGTAATCTTGGAGTAACTCGACCCATCTCTACTACCGCAAGTTCAGATATCGCTGGGAAAAGATATAACACAAGATCTTGTGATCTGAGAAGACCACAAAGCGCTCTCCGATGAGATAATGCCGCCACAACTTCAATGCGAACACCACGGCCGCAAGCTCCAGATCGTGGGTGGAATAGTTACGTTCATGAGGATGTAACTGCCTAGACCCATAAGAGATCACTCCTCACTGCTGCATCAGAACACATCCCAACCCAAGGCCAGAAGCATCATAGAACAATTCCAACAACACCCCTTCCTCTGGTAATCTGAGTACTAGAGCACTAACCAGCTTCTCCTTTAGGTAGCCAAAAGCTGTCTGGCACTAGTCGCTCCACACGAAGTCCTGGTCTTTCCTAGTCAAAGCTGTCAACAGAGCTATAAATCGAGAGAAGTCGGGCAAAAACCTCCGGTAATATCCTGCCAAACCCAGGAAACTACGAAATTCCGCCATGTTCTTGGGTGCTTCCCATGAAACGACTACCTCGACCTTTGACGGGTCTACTGTTATTCCCCTCTAAGACACTATGTGTCCAAGGAAATGTACCTCTTGCATTAAGAACTTGCACTTGGAAAATTTCTCATAAAGATGGTGGTGTCGAAGGACTCCCAAAACTACCCTAAGATGTTCAACATTCTCTTCCTTTGATATTGAGTAGATAAGGATGTCGTTGATGAACACCACAATGAACTAGTCCAAAAACTCTCAAAAAACAGAGTTCATGAGGTTTATGAACGTAGCTGGTGTGTTTGTAACACCAAACGGCATGACCAAGAAATCAAAGTGTCCATATCTGCACCTGAAATCCATCTTTGAGATATCACTTTCCTTCACTCTCAACCGGTGGTATCCAGACTGCAGATCGATCTTAGAAAACCAACCTGCTCCCCTCAGCTGGTTGAAGAGATCTTCTATCCTCGGGAGGGGGTAACGATTCTTGATTGTCACCTGATTCAACCTCTGGTAGTCTATGCATAGTCTTAGACTACCATCTTCCTTCCTTACGAACAAAACTGGAGCACCCCATGGCGACACGCTGGGTCGAACAAAACCCTTATCCATCAGATCGTCAATCTGAATCCGCAACTACCGCAACTCAGAAGGTGCCATCCGATAAGGATCCATCGAGATCGGGCGGGCACCAGGCTGTAAGTCTATCCCAAACTCAACATCACATTGAGGGGGTAGAGTCACAACCTCATCGGGAAAGACATTAGGGAATTCTCTTATGACCTCTGGGGCATCCATCATTCCTGCATCCACCGACTCTACTGACATCCTGTTCAGCATAAAAAGGAGTGTCTCCATGTGTTGACTCCCCTCCTGATAACTTTTCTCCCCAACAAAAGCCACACGCCATCCATACTCACTGGAGAATTCAATCCTTATCTGATAGTAGTTGATGATGTCATGCATGGAGAATAACTAGTTGATTCCTAGAATGACATCGTATTGATGCATCTACAATGAAAGAAGGTTTCCACTGGACTGATGTGGTCCCAACATCAATCTACACCCCCAGAAGAAGTAAGATATGCTGGTCTGACCCCCAACTAGTGTTCTCAACACTAGGGGAAAAAAAATTATCTCGGCATCCAGACCCAGAGCATGGGCTAATCCGGGCGTAACGAAGGAGTACGAAGCTCCCAAATCAAACAAGGCAGAAACAAGAGTGCTGAATAAACTGATCTTACCTCGAATGACCTCTAGTCCCGTCAAAGCTACTAACTCTGTGGCGTGCAACTATCCACACTCAGCTCCTCTTCCTCACTGTTGTCGACCACCTCCCCGACCATGACTAGGTCGAGGTCCCTGAGGAGCACCCTGGTGTCGATCTCCTCCCGAAAGGTCATCCCTCGGAGGGCCAGGGGCCTGCTGTTGCTACTGGAAAGGCCTTTCCGGCAATGGATGTTGCTAAGTTGGGTGCTAAAACTACCCACTTCCACCATGTGGAGCTCGAGTCGGACACTTGCTCTGGACGTGTCTGAAAACTCCGCAAGATAAAAACTTCAGTCCTGGCCCTGCAATAAAAGGGCGAGGGCCAGAAGCTCGAGACTGGAACTGATGAGGCATAAACCTTGCTTGTCAAAACCTGAAAGGCCCTGTCACTGGAGACCTGCTGCTGACCGCCTTCCCCTTTGATGAACTCAGCTGGTTCCCTTCTCATGGGGTGCCTCCCTTTGAGTGAATCCTCTATACTATCTCGGCCTTCTTCTGTACAGCTAGGTATGTCGGAAGAGTGAAGGGAGTGAAAGCGTACTGAAGTGAAGGACGGAGTGCCTCCTCTAACCTTCTTGCCCGAGACTCCTCATCTGGAAAGAGATCTGGGGAAAAGCGCAAGAGATATTTGAATTTGATCCCCAACTTTCTTACTGACATGATTCCCTACTGAAGGGAGAGAAACTTCTGTCTCTTCTCAGTCTTCACCGTAGAGGAGAGGAACTCCTCACGAAATTCCTTCTCGAAACTGGCCCATGAAACCTCTGCCTCTATCTTTTCTCCCAGGAAAAGCGTCCACCACTGACGCGCCGCTTCTCTTAGCTGACTAATGGCCAAAGGAACCCAGTAATCCCTCGGAGCACGGATCAAAGAGAATGTGATGGCTAGATCCTTGAGCCATCTCTCCCTTACTGAGTCGAAAATGCTGCCCTCATACTTCTCGAGGGTTTGTCGCTGGAAGGAGCACAGAGTCCTCTACCACAAGTCGTCCTCCTCATCTTGGTCAACCCTCTACTAGTCAACTGTCTCGATTCGCTGGGCCTCAACCACCCGGGTCGCTCATGGATAAGGTCTGGGTGCCATAGCTGCAAGGTAACCAAATATTTCCTAAGCCCAAGTAGCAAGGGAATTATCATTATTATCATTATTAAATTTTCTCCCCAAGGTGCCCCAAATCAAATAAAAACACAATCAGTATGATGCACATACCTTCCCTAGGGTCTCTACCCTGCAATAAATGTAGTCTCACTTGGTCGTTTGATAGCCTCAGAGTCCTTGCATCAAATCACGGGGGGCCCTAAAATCTTGTGTCCTAGCCGGTCCTCCCTAGTCTATTTCACGAACCAAGATCACCTAACATTGTTTCCCTACCATACCATGCAATCCTCATTGTGCCTAAATCTAGACTCCATTCTATCCCTCAACCTCCCTCTGATACCATTCTGTCACGACCCGCCTTCAGCAAGATGATGGAAGGGGCGGAAAAGGCCCCCACCCTTCCTTCTTCAAGTTGAAGATGAGATAATGACCCCTGAGTCCCACCTCTAGTAGGCCTCAGAGTGGTGACTAGAACCAAGGGTGTAACATTTTCACAATATGGGAGCCATTACCATTTTTAGTTAACCAAGATCAAGAGAAAGAATGAGTCAACACCAAACACCACCAAGTATAGGAAACTCGAAAGAAACCCAAACTACATGCATGTTTTAATAATAAAACTGAACAAGGTACAAGAACTCCAAAGTACAAACCAAAGGGAAAAGAAATGGTGAAGTAGAAAACAACAGCGACCAACAACAACTCCAACGTCCATACTAGTAAGGTCCCACATGGCCTCTGAAGTCCTCCTGACAACCTAAAATTAAACGTAGGGTGATCATACAAAGCATACTTAGTAGAAAAAACCTATAGCTCTAGTGCACAAGTGGGGAGACGTACTAAAGCCCCGTGAGAAGCAGAGAAACCAACATATATCAAGGAGTCTATCCATCCCACCTCACCGGTCATGATCACCAAACAATAGAAGAAATAAGGTAATAGTAAAAGAACAAAACATTTGGGTACCCCGCACCACCATTTCCCCCACTAGCAAGCTTCTCATCCCTAACGGAAAACGGCCGGACGCTACCACACTCTTCCTTCCCATACACACCTGGGCCTCACAACCACACATCTCTACCTGCACACACCTGGGCCTCATAACCACACATCCCTGCCCGAAAAGACTTGGGCCTCACAACCACACATCCCTGCCCGAAAACATATGGGCCTCACAACCATACATCCCTGCCCGAAAACACCTGGGCCTCACAACCACACATCCCTGCCCGAAAACACCTGGGCCTCATCCTAAAGACACCTGGGAAACAAACCATAACTAGAAACTCTGCCCAAAAACACCTGGTCTAACAGCATACCAATCGAATCCTACCCGAAGAATCTTGGGTGTAAGGTCGCCTCCATCCATCACAGCCGAGGGAAGAGGGAGCAGGAAGGAGAGTAACTAGGGGAAAACGCTCTTCCCCATGAAATGGGGTGTCCGACACTAAGTGTCCAACACGGGTGGGTTGCAACTAAACACAAAAAATACAATTATACATATATAACCCAACACACAGCCCAACCTATGGCTCCTTAAATAGATACAAGTAGGTACACAAGCACTGCTACCTCAGAAAATAGGCACACAAAAAACAGTTCCCAGTTCCCCTGTTCAAGTTATCATTCATAACAGTTCAGTATGAGTTAATCCATTCACTATTGGGAAACTAACAGGCACATTCACAGATGAAACAACAAAATCGGAAAAAAGGAAAAGCATCAGGTAATTTAAGAATTTGCACCCGGTTCTCTTGTAAAGTCACAACAACTAGGGATCAAGTGAGATCCCTCAAAGTACTGGAAACAAAACAACCCCGAGACACAGCCCCGTGTCCCTAAAATCCAGAAGCCAACAGTTTCTCAACAACATACGATTCCACCCCAATTCGTGATATAATCAGAGTAACCCCCCATAGCCTTAGATTCACAACCAGTGAAAGTATAACAACAGGGGATCCTATCCAAGAAAACCATAAAGTCACCCGTAATCAGCCTGTGAAGGAAAAACAACCAAACCACTACCACCAACACAAGGGAGGCCCATGCAGATATTTTCTAATTTAAAATATTTAACACACTCCATGGTTTCAATTCCACTGTGCTTTAACCGAGGTTATCACAGAAAAGGGTTAATCCTGGTGGTTTCAAATTATTTAACTGAGTATACGTAATTAACCAATTCCTTGTTACGGTTAATTAAACATCCAGGAACACCTAGGTTCATTAGTGCATAGATAAAGACCACCAATGGCCATGATTTTTAGTGAGCATAGGACCATATAATTCACAACACTTATCAACAATAAAAGAACACATCAGGACATCGATCACACCCCCCACACCTTTTTATTCTTTAAAGGTCCGTTCAATATCTTCATTAAGTTGGGTTTCATCAATTTCCACAAAGACAAAAGCATGCCCACCCCGCATGATACACAGATAGGAGAGATGAAGGATAAAATCCCTACCTCACGGATCAAGGATCGACGTTAAGTCCTCACGCGAGTATCAGGAACTTCACGGAACGCGATCAAGGAAAACTTCATGGTGTTACAACTCGTCAGGAGAAAGGGTACTCCGAGCATAGGGTGATAGAGAAAAATAAATGTAGGGACAAATCCTTTAGGTTATAAAGGCTGAGATATAGCATCCCCGGACGGTTAAGATATGGAGATAAAAACTCGAAACCACGTAAGAAGCGGGATCGTGGGTTTACCACACGGCTGGGACACCCCACATGAAACTTAAAAGGTCTCCACCTTTTGGGGTGGTTTAAACAGACGTACACCTCATGGTTTTTCATTTAAGGAGGGTACCTCACCAATCATTTAATTTAAACGCCATTAATAGTCCTTAATAGTCTTTAAAACAGGGGTCAAAACATGGTTTAAAAACCAATTTGTGCAAAAAAGGAGGCACTGCTGGAAAACCCGTGGGGGGTAGGTGAGAGTTACCGATAACCGATATCCACCGGTGGCCGAGAGCCACCAGTAGCCGAGAGCCAACAGTAGCTGAGAGATACCGATAGCTAAGAGCTACTGGTTGGCAATAGCTACTGGTAGCCGAGAGCTACTGGTTGGCGACAGCTACCGGTAGCTGAGAGCTACCAGTAGCTGAGGGCTACCGGTACCCCAAGGTCACCGGTAGGCTAGGTCTACTAGTAGGACGAGGCTATCGGTAGGCCAAGGCTACCGCTAGGCATCACTGAGAAGCTGGGATGGCCTTCCAGACCACCCAGAACACCTCGAACATTAGATTTTTACCAAGTAATGGACCCCAAAAACCTGGTCCATTACATGAAATAACTTTTATACATTATTATATTATCTTTTCAATTTTGGGGTTCCTAAGTAATTATTTCATTTGGTTTTATGCTACCTTTATTCTCACATTGAAATACATATTATACTCACACACTATAAATTCATGTCCTAAACCCAATACACAATATATGTGCAGAAGAATTTTCTAAAAGATTTTGAAGATATGGATGACCCTAAAACAGGAAGTGATGGAACGAATTTGGATTTTTGGAGCTTATAAAACATTTACGTTCAATTTTAAATAGAATCTACCTCTATTACAAATAAAATGAATCCTGAGAAGATATACTAACTAATTTCAATCCAGGTAATGCATCTATATTAATCTACTATGAATTTGACATTTGAAATATAATCACATTATCTATTTCATATTGGGATATCAAAATATTATTTACTTTTCAATGCTCTCTACTAAAATGCTAACTATGTCTTTATTTGGATGTGTTGTCATTTTTTAATGATTATTTTTTTAGAGTGTACCAAAACATAATGGCCAATAGAAGTGCACAGAATTACTTTTGACCAACTAGGAACCTGATTGAACCTTACTAAATACTTGTTGTATATTTTAGACAATATAGATTATGTAATTGTATTATTTTAAGAATGAAAGTTTACTTTCATTCTACTATATATAATTCATTTTACAAATGTATAGTTTCAAAAAAATTATTTAAATTTTGTATAGATTTTATTAATCTTATTTTTCATAAAGATTTGTATAATTCATTAAATGGTTGAACAGATTTAATGTAAATATATATACATGTACACATTTAACAATTTGTATATATTAGTACATCTGTAATAAAATAGAATGTTTGTACATTCAGTCTATAAATGATTTTATGATCTTATATATTATTGAAATTTCCATGATCTTATACTTTCTACAATCACTATTATGATCTTACCATTAAAATTTTGTTAAATTTTCAATCATTGTTATGGTATCATGTAATATTATTTAGTAGCTTCCTTAGAAATTGGATTTGAATAAATATAAGCATGTAGTTTGAAACCAGTGTACTTTCTGAATGTTTGAGAATAGTAAGAATAAAAAATGTTCATAATCTATACAATATGTAAGCATACCTTGTGTAAGCATACAGAAAGTTTGAGGAAATGTCATATTCACATTTTTTTAAATGAGTACAATCTAAAACCAAACAATATTTAAGGATATAAATTTTATAGATTGTATAGATTTCCTCTCATTATACTTTTAAAATCCATTTAATGGATATAAAAACCTTATAAATCATTATTAATCAAAAATATTTGTATTCTTACATCATATACAATGTAAATAAAAAATCTATATTATACTAACACTACTATAAAGCCCATTAAAAATAGCAATGGTATTTATCAGTGCTAGATAAAAGCACTCATAAAGGGTGTATTTCATTAAAAAATTATAGCATTAAAAATCATATATTAATATATAAATATATTTATATTGATAAAAATATAACATATTTTATTAAATTTGATTTATATATGACTAAATATACATTTTCACTTAATATATAATATATTTAGTTTAAAATGGAATATAAAATAAAAATTATATATATATAATTTTCTTAAATATTATTTATATAATACTAAATGTGTATTATAAATCATATAAATATATATGTCATATATTTATTAAAATATAGTTTATTAATTTAATTAAAAATATTTACTAATTGAGACATTTGGTTATATCAATGGCATTTGTGTTTTCAATTTGATGTATATATCAAATAATAAATATTTAATTATTAATTAAAAAAATGACTAAATATGTTACACTTAATATGTCATACAATAATTTCACATGTATATATATATAAAATTATTTCCATTTTATAGAGACAAACATACACAAGTAATATAAATTTTTAATATTGTCATTTATATTTTTATTTATTAATATTTACTATTTTATATTTAATATTTAATATAATATGTTTTTAATTTTTCCATTTTATTCATTTTATATATTTATATTTAAAATATATTATTTATTACTATTTAATTTATATATATATATATTAAATTTATTCATTTTTGTTAAGAATTATTTCATTAATAAAATTGTTAATATTTTTATAATTTATTCTTTTTTTATTTTTATTTGTGTAATAATTTTTAAATATTATTCAATTAAAATATTTTTCTTATATTTTTTTATTAACATTTACTATTTTCAATACATTTTTAATTTACATAATTAATATATATTCATTTTCATTTAAACATATATTCATTTTTATTTTTATTTTAAATTTATATAATTAATCTCTTATTCATTTTTTATATATTTTTTAAATATATTCATCTTTTAATTAAATTTCACTCATTTTTAACATGTATTAAATTAATATTATTTATTCATTAATAATGTTAAGTGGTTTTTATTTACTTTATTATAGTTTATAAAATTTAAATATATATTCATTTAATATTTTTATAATTTATTCATTTTTAATATTTTTATACATAATTATTCATTAATATATTTAATATTTTTAACATAGAAATATATTCACATAAATATCATATTTTCTTAAATATGATTTACATAATGAAAAATATGTATATTTACATTGAATAAGTCATATGTTAAGTGAAAAATGGTTTATAATTAAAAATTAATTTTAATTAAAAATATTGACTTATATTATCGAGAAATGGACGTTTAATAAAATGTCATTTATTTTTTCAATTTAACATATATCAAAGTTGTGTTACATTAATTTTACACATACATATACGTAATTAATGCAATTTTATATATAACACACACACATAATATTTTTGTAATTTATTCAATTTTTAAAATTCATATTAGAATTTTATTTATTAACATGGTATATTTAATATTTGTTTTGCTTTTAATCAGTAAAATTTATTTATTTTTTATATTTTTATTAAATATATAATATTTATTACTTTTTAATTTTTTTCAAATTTATTCATTTTTAATATTTTTCATTCATTGATAATATTATTTTTTAAACAAAAAATTGTAATTTATTCATTTTAATTTTTTCATTATTTAATATTTTATAATTTTATCCATTTTTAATATTTATTTATACATTTTTATTCATTAAAATTTAATGTTTTTAATATGGCAGTAATTTATATAATTAATATGTATTCATTTTCATTTTTAAATATATTTATTATTACTTTTTTTAATAATCTATATAATTAATAACACTTGTTCATTTTATTAATATTTTTGAAAACTATAGATTTTTTTAATTAAATTTCACAATTTTTTAACATTCATGGATTTAATGTTATTTAGTATTATTTATTCACTAATAATACTGCTTCTTTTTTACTTTTCTTTATAATTAATTCAGTTTTAATATTTATTCTTTTAATATTTTTGTAATTCTTTTATTTTTAATATTTATTTATAAAAATTTATCCATTAACAATAAAGGTTTTTAATATGTTTCTAATGTACTCATTTTAATATATATTCATTTTTAATTTTTTAATAATTTATATAATTAATAAAACTCATTCATTTTTTAAATATTTTCTCATTTTATTCGTTTTATTCATTTTTATTTATTAAATTTCACTCATTTATAACATTCATGAATTTAAGATTATCTATTCATTAGTAATGTCAATAAATTTTTAACTTTTTTATTTGTAAATTTTTAATCTATATTATTTTAATATTTTAAAATTTATTTAATGTTGTTTTTATCAGTGCTTTCTAAAAATATTTGGTAAATATAGGTTTTATCAATACTAAAATAAAAAGCTCTGATGAAGACTCATCTTTATCGACGTTAAGAGGTATCACTGTTAAAGAGTTGTGTTATCTTCACTTTCTATTTTACTGCTGATAAAACATATATATATCATCGCTTTTTAGAAAGTACTAATACAACCTTTCCAATCTGTTAAATAGAACCCTAATAGAGGACCCCCATCGCTTAAGTTGTTCAAGCTCTCATGGAACTAAATATTTTTTTTCATTCCCCCTTGAACTTCTAGACACATTGATGCTTTCAAAACCCAAGGTATATGACTTGTGATCTATCATTCAAGCTCTTGCATTGTTTCATCATTTTTAGTTCTTATTTGTGTGTTTTAAATTTTCCCAAAGGGTTTGAGTAGCGCAAGCGATCTTATTTTTCTTTGATCTACCTCCCTAATTCTCCACCCAATCTTCCTTTCCTTGAGCTATTATTGCTTCACCCTCTCCCTCACCCTCAAATTTATTTTTCCTCGGAGTACTTAAACCTCTCCTTCTCACAAGTTTGTATATTCTACCTCCTTTCTCTAAAATCCCCCATACCCTCCATCCCTGGTCCACTACTCTGTATTACACCAATTGAACCTTAAAATTGTATTGTTATTTCAAAATCAAAAAAAATGACTAGAGAGATATTAATCCAAAGATTTTATTCATTTTAGTTTCTTTAATATATTACTCTATACATTACCTATAGATATATTTAGAAAAAATTATTACATAATCATATAAGAGCATATATAATATTAATCTTGTTTGTAAATATTTCCAAATGTTAAATTTTTTATATTAATTGAATTTATAATAGTTAAAATATTTATTGACTACACCATCAAACATTATAAAAAAATAGTTTTAAAATGGAATTTTTTCAATTTATATAGAGTGACCCTTTAAATAGAATGAGGATTATTTTGTAAATCATGTTGATTAATTTCATAAGAAGTGTATGTGGTATTATTATTAAATTTAAATCATTTTTTAAAAATACACCATGTCTAAAAAATTGAGATCTTATTTTTTTTATTAATGTATCACTTGTTCTCATTTATGAGTGCATTTATCCTTATGATAGTGTCCTTGACATGCATCACCTCCCTTATGCATACCTAATATAGCACCACCATCACACACAAATTCCCACAGTCTTGACAATGTACTTATCAAGTGGGGATATCACCTGGTTCGTCGCCAAACTAACACTTTTTCTGGTTCACTTGTTTTTTTACAGCTTCACTATTTTATTTTGATTTCAATTTCAGGTGAATGATACTTTTTAGTGGACAGATGTCATATATGATTTAAATTTATCAGTGTTTTTTATGGATCTTGTATTTATATTTAATCAAATGGGATATCTTTAAAATAATTATTGATGAAATTTGGTCATAAATAAGTATTAGTCACCCAAACTTTCCTACTCCTTCTACATCATGTGGTAATTTTTGTGTGAGGTCTTGGATGTAACTTCAAACATGAGGGAGAAGAATCCAACTTCCAAGTATCCTTTATACTCTCATGGATTAAAATCAAACAATTCTTCACATTTTCTTTCATTAATAGGCTGAAGAACCCTAATCCTTTTTAATATTTTCATTTTTTTGAATATCTACAATAGTCATTTTGTATCACAAACCACTATCATCATGTTCCGTTAAAAATACCATCTTGAATGAATAATATAAAAATGATAATACATAATAGAAAGTTTTTTATCACTATCAAGTAGGTTAATTAATTTTCTTTTTCATTCATAGTGCCCCAGTTCTATAAATTTTCACTTGTTGTAATTTCTTCTCCCTTCTGACTCCATTAAGGATTCCATTCACTTTCATTAAATACATCCATATATTCTTTCATCTTGTTTAAGCCTCTCTACCAGTTTCTACTTTGACATTTTTTCTGAGTTGATTCTCTTTGTTGGTTCCATTAATGCTATTTTTTATTTTTAGGTTATCCCAGGTAGTTGGGCTTATACTCCAATCATTAGTTTGAGATGATGCTTTCTTCTATTCCCACTGGGACACTTCTTCAACTTGTGTTCAATTTTATTTTTTGTTCTAGTCCCAATAATAATTTTAATTGTTTCCCTTTGAAGCTTCATCCCAACCATGTGAATTATTTAAATTTGAAACATTAATAAAATCCCAATTAGATTGTTCTTCGGTATTTCTAGTAGTTTCAGGACCCTAACCTAAGGCTTCTGATTCATTGCATTTAAATTCAAGATCTTCTTTAAACATTGGGTTCTCAAGACCATGTGATTGGGTCTAATCGACACTTTCATCATCTGAAAAAAAAAATTGAATCCTAAGAATCCATTCATCGAAACACCATCTGGACCACCATGTACCAAGTGAATAAATGAATAAACATCACCACATCCCTCTTATTTTATTCCCACTTATAAAAGTTATAGAAACTATTTTATAGTTATTAAATCAAAAATGGTAATATTCTTGTGATGAATTTGATATGATTGAGGTGTGGGAATACATACACCCATAGAAAAAAACAATTAGAATCGTGGCTAACATTAGTTTGAGATGAGGAATCCAAAAACTCTATTGAAAGCTCCATTAAGACTATCCTTTACTCTTTAAATTGGTATCATGACCAATATTCAAAATATCCGTATTTACTTCCTTATTATTTAAACCTCACTCCCATTTTCTACTATGAAAATTTTCTAGAGTTTATTTTTTTTGGTTCCACTGAGATTGAGTTTTTTTTTAGGTGATCCTAGGTAGTTGGGCTTATACTTTAATTATTTGTTTGTTATGAGGCATTTTTTTGATCCCATTAGGTCGCTTCTTCAACTTTAGTTAAAGTTTATTATTTCATCATCTGATAACAGATCATAAAATTCAGTTCCTAAGCACCCTATCATTGAAACAGTTCTTAGGCCACCATGTACCAACTAAAGAAATGAATGAACATAAACTCATATCTCTTGTTAGACTCCCACCAATAAAATTTTTAGAAATCATCCTAGAATTACCACCTTTTGTCCCACAAAACATCAAATCAAGAACCTGAACCAACAACCACATGTTTACCCTAGGTTGTTTCTTTCCATTTAACCCTTGTGTAAAATGATAATTTGTTAGTAATTTTCATCAATAACATTCAAATGTTTGGTTTCCCTTTTTATAAGTATCTATAACATTCTCAATTGATTATGAATACCTTAAGTGCATTTATCTTTTTTTGTACGAAATTAATTTTCTATGAATTTAAAAGGATCGATGTAAATTGAAAAAGGATGGATGTTATTCATATGGAAAAATAATATTAGTATGGAGTTAAATATTTCATCAAATTTTCAATAGAGCATGCATACAACCCTTATCAAATCCTTTTTCCATGATTATATTGTTGTTATTCAAGAAAAATTCATCCAGAAGTGTTGGAAGAACATATGATTTTTAATAGAATAAATCAAATATATAAATGTTAGGATAAATATGGGGAGAAACTGAATGTACATACTGATTGAGATGATACTGTAATTTATGGATCATTTTATAAAATTAGTAGTGTAAATTATGATGGAGATTGTATGTAAGAAATGAAAATGGAAATTGAAGATGGAATTTGATATTATCCAATGTTTTTTAGAATCTAAATAATTGTGATAAAAGACAATTTATACCGATTTTACTAAATATAAAATGTTGTAAGTTGTATTTAAGTTATATAATTTTAAAGCTATCAGTTGATATAAAAACACTAGTTTTACAGAACTACTTGGTCTTCTAAATGATAAGATTCTAAAAGAAAATAAGCTTCCTTGTCAAACATATGATGCTAAATGAATTTTATATTCAATGGGAATGATCTTAGAAAAAATACATGTCTATCCAAATGATTACATATTGTTTCAAAAGGACCATGAATCACTCAAAAAATTTCCTAAATGCTGTGAAAATCAATAAAATAAATTTGAATCAAGGCCTTAGAAATATGTGTGGAACTTTCATATCATTCCATGGTTTAGAAAACTATATAAATGTTAGGAAACTGCTAGAAAATTGACGTGGAATTTTGATATGATAATTGGATATGGGAAACTAATTCAACCAATAAACACTCCTTGGTGGAATAAAATTGATTATTGGTATCCTATATTTAGAAATAATATAAGAAACATTCGCCTTGTTTTATCTATAGAAGGAATAAATCCTTTTGGTTGACAGGGTAGTACTTATAGTACATGGCCATTTATGTTGGTAAATTATAACTTTCCACCATATTTATGCATAAAACACAAATACATTATGTTGTTTAAGAATATATCTAGACCAAAACAACCCATTAATGGCATTGATGTCTATTTGGATCCATTCATCAAAGATCTAAAACTGATGTGGGATATAAGTGTAACATTTTATGATTATCATATAAATGAAGAATTCAAATTATGATTCATGTTGTATAGAATGATAAATGACTTTCCTTCCTATGAAAATTTTTCAGGCTATACCATTAAACTAATGTCAGGTTGTACCATTTTTTAATAATTCACACACTTAGTTAGATTAAAAAATTCCTCAAAGACTATGTTTTTAGGATATCACAAATTTTTACCCTGATGATATAAATACTAATCAGGGAAAATATAATATAATTAGGATATATAATAAGGTATAAGATGGTCTCTATTAATTGGTGATCAAATATTCAAGAAAGTAAAATATACTAACACCATTTTTGATAAATCTTAGTTTGAAAAATGTTATTAAATCGGGTTAGAAAAATATATCAATTTTCTTTGAATTAAACTAATGGAATTATTTGTACATAAAAAAAATTATTCATGTCATCCATTTAGGAAAAAAATATATTTATAGTGTTATTGGCATGTTACTAAATGATCATGGAAAAAAGATAGCATCAAGGATAGGTTGGACTTGATTAACATGGGGATAAGGGAAGATTTGACACCAATGGAGGTTGAAATCTGGAATTTTCTTTCTCCATTATATTACACTATATCCAGAAAAGAAAAATTTCAATTTTTAAATTTTATTAATGGTGTAAAAGTTCCATGGTGGTATTCATAAAATATCAATAATTTCGTGTAAATGAATAATTTGAAGTTATCGGGTCTAAAATCACATTAATTTAATGTTTTGATGAAATATTTTATGCTTTTTACTTTACATTAAATTATTACTTAAAATATATCATATAAATTAAACAGACTCTGCTTTTTTTTTAAATCCACATATAGAAAATTTATACTCTTGATGAAGTTTCCAATCACAAATAAGGAGATTGCAGTCATATTATGTAAATTAAAGATGATCTTCCCATCATCATTCTTTGATATAGTGTTCTACCTTACAGTTCACTTGTTTGGAGAGGTTTAACTATATGGTCTCATATATTACAGATATATGTACCCCATTGAATATTATATGAATGTTTTTGAAAGGGTTTGTGAATAATCGAAGTCATCCATAAGGTTGTATTACAAAATTATATATTGTTGAAGAACCTGTTAAATTTTGTACTGATTTCCTATCTGATGTTGACAAAATCGATCTCCCAAAATCTCATCACAGTAGACACCTTATGGGTGAATGTATTTTTGGAAGGGTTATTGTTACAATTACCATCACAGAGTAGGATCAATCTCACCTATAAATTTTACATAATAGTGTAGAAGTTTCTCTATTCATTGAATCTAAAAAATTAATTATTAGAAATTTGAATCCATAAAGGGATGAAGGATGGATATCAAATAAATATAATCAATAGCTTATAAGATGGTTCTAAGGTCATATTTTTATGGGGTTATCTGAAAATACAAATTTAGTTGTCAAATGACTTCGATGGATATTCAGGGGTCCAAATGTAAATGTTAAATCTTACACTGGTTTTGTAATTAATGCTTATACATTATATAAAAAGTAATAAGATGAGTGCAGTATAATGAAAAATAGTATAGTTATTCTTTTTCCAGAAGTGATTTCTAGATCCTGTTCCAAGGATAGAAATCCGATTTTTATAAATATGTAATATTTCAGCATCATCGAACAAATATACTAGTTGAATAACACAACATTTCAAGTGTTATTTTTCCATTGAAAATTGGTTCACAACATGAGTTATGTGAAATTCAATGAAGTGGGCTTTATGAAAGTGAATTTTAGTGTGGAATCGTTTAAGGATGATCTATTCCTAATGGAATCATAATTTGTGCATTTATTTCAAATCTCGGATCTAGAAAATAAGAATTGGTCAATTTTTCTATTGGGGACTAAAAAAACTATAGGTTCATATGAAAATTCAATTAAGTATGACCCATTAATTGGGATATCATAATAATTTCATGGAATTCCCAATGTAGACAATTCCTTATATGTTATAGGGGACCACAAATATGGGATTTGGATATTCTATAAAGGATCTAAATCTCTTTAACCATTAAATAACAAAATAGAGTTCAATTAGTAGTTTAAAGTGTTTTTTAATATACTATTATTTTACTCATAATATTGTGTGTTATCTATAGTATTAATATGATCTAAATTAAATGTTTCAGTAATCATTCAGATAATGACTTAAACATATGATGATGTTACCAATCATAAGGTATAACACATGATTGATGCTGAGACTGTATAATTATTATTGGATCAATAATATGTTGATAAAAAAATAATAATGACATAGTATCACTGTGGTAACTAAAGTTATCAAGGAAATGAGAAAAGGTATAAAATTTGAGGTTGGATGGAATCAAATTAGTTAATCTATTGACCCCAACAAGTCAATGTTAACTAGTTATATTGGGATCACAAAAAGAATTAATATTCTAATTGATATAGATACATGGAACTATTTCATTCCTACTTTGAAGGAAACCCTTTGGGAAGATATTAGGGTAATGTCACAGTATACTTTCTCTATTTTACCAAAAAATTATATTATGAAATTTTGATTTATTTTTCATTATCTCTTATAGTGTTAGTTTATTTTAGATTATATTCATAATAAATATTTCTTAATGGGTTCTAGAAAGGCTCATAGAGGCTTTCAGACACTTATTACAAATCATCATCTCGGTAATTTTGAGGGGAAATTTAACCCCCACCCACCAGTTATGTATAAACACATTATAAACTAGGAAACATGGAAAATTTTCATTATTCATTGTGATGAGAAATCATTTTAGGTGCATTATATTCAATAATATTTTATTTTAAATATTTTATTTTATCTACTTTATTCAAAAAAATTAATTTATAAAATAGAAAATGAGTTTAAATATGAAACATGAATCTAAACTAATGTACCCCTACCATAAATCAAGGATGTGGTACATTTCACTTGAAAAGAAAATGATATGTATTTGAAATCTATTATAATTGTTTTATGTAATATTAAATAATATATGTTCTTTTGTTTATATGCATATTGATGAATCAAAATCCAAATCCACTTCTATCCCACATCATGAGTTATGGAAAGAGGCCCACATAAATATAGAGGGTAAATTAGTTAATAAAAACACACAAACAGTTTGGTAATCATGTGTAAGTATGACATAATAGTAATTAATTATGCTTTATAAAATTATTATATAAAAATATATATTTAAGTTTCATATGTGTTTTATATGATTTATATACAATAATTGATATTGACTATACCTGAAGAAAAATTACTTTCAGTAGATTTAAAGAAGTCGGAACAATATAGATACGTTATAGGTGCAGGTTTTGAAGTGTCACCTTGAACATATTTCAAAAAGACAAAGACATAAGGAGATACATATGAGATAATGAAAGAGATATAGGCATAAATATATTCTTTGAAATATATAATTGTCCGGTCTACTTTGGAGGACCAATATATATGAATAGATCAAATAAAATCAGTAGTGGAACAATGATCAGTACATGATGAGCCACATGAATCCACTAGCTTTGAGGCTACCCATTCCCATAAACTGCTTACCTTACCTAATATAATCAATTTTTTCATTAATATTTCTCCTAAATTTTAATCAAACAACTTTCAATATCTTACTATTACTAAAATTATATAGGGTGGAGTTTCATGTGATTTATATATATCAACACTCATGTATCACCTTATTGCGAGGGGTAAAGTGTACAATATCCCAAGAGACATTCTACATAATAAACAAGTCCCAAAAGAGCAAATGAGTGTTGGGATTAAATTAGATCATGATTCAAGCACCTAGTATCCAGTTCCACTTGATGATCTTGATGTTACCACAATCGATAATGTTATTGGAGCATTCATAGTATGGTTGTCTAATCATATAAAGATACATGAGGTATGTCCTCAATAATTTTTTCAAATAAAAAAACTTTAACAATTGATAAAAATAGATCTAAGATGAGGTATGGTATTACATATGGATAAAACTATGGGTAAATGGAGTGTTGGGTTAAGAAAATCATGTGGATCGACTAAGAAATCAAAAGGACCATCCAAGAGTATCTTCATCCCACCAGTTCCACAGCCGCATATATTAACAATACAAGCTCAGGAAGATATAACATTAAAAAATTGAAATATGTCCTACATTGAATATGAATAAGAAATATTTTTAGATTTCATTACAGACATGGTTAGTCTAGAAATTATAAATGAGATTATCAAGTTTGAATGGTTGGGAGTCTCCGTTGTGAATACATACACGGGATACATTTTCATAATTTTTATATCCAAAAAATTATCTACTATGTTCATTAAAGTTAATAATTATTCATATTTTATATAGGTTTATATATTACTAATATATAAAGGTAAAACCCTGTAAACCATTATTTGGAGTCATTAATCCCTATATTGTTTCTATGTGAAAACTTTATTTAGAATTAGAATAAATTTTAAAATAAAAAATATATAATAAGTGAGGTGTTTGAGAAGGAAATAACAGATGAAAAACTCTTCTTTATGCCTACAATGCATGGGTAAAACTCTATAATCTAATCATATAAAATATATTTATCTTTTTTCATTACTTTTTTTTTAAGCACTGAATGCTCATCGTAATAAATTTTTATACCCAAAATTATTATTTTATGGATCTAATAAATGTATTTCCATAAAACCAACCAAAAATGATGTCTATTGTAAATTTTTAATGAACTAGAATCAATATTTTATAGATAAACTTCAAATTATATGTTTCAGTTTGTACATTAATGAGAATTTTGTTATGATAAGGTGGTTTATAAATACTGGCTAAATCATGGTATGAGTTTGGTGACTTAACATAAGAAGCCTGTGTATTTTTTCAAATAAAAACATATTAAGGTATATATAGTAATATTTAACTATCAAACCATATTTCAGAAAAATTTAGTTATTTTATTCAATGTTTTTGAGGTGTATGAAGCAGAATAACAAAAACAATTGTCGATATTAAGTTTGAAATTTTATTAAAGATATCATATACCATCAAAATTATATCATCCTTGAATAATAAATTTATGAAGGTAATTTTAGTATTATTAAAAATATTTATTAATCATTTTTTTCTATATTTTCTCAGTACTACCAATTTTTCTAATAATCTATGTACTCAAAAAAAGAATAAAATTTTTTAGAGATGAATGGGAAGATTAAATGGATTTATAATGTTTTATGACATCAATTTGAGGTGATTATATATTATTTTTATGATCATTTAAAGGATATATCCCCATATATTCATTTGGGATGTGAAACATTAGTACCATAATGGTTATATATTATTTTTTACCTATTTCTAAAGAAGAAGTACAATATAGGGTTACGCTCTATGGATTCTTGGAGATCTAGTAACATGTCAAAAGCCTCACTTGATCATAGGATATTATACTTCAAGGATATAATTTAAATAATAGAGAAAGGGAAATGGTTCAAGAATGAATAAAAACATCATGAAAATGTGACTTCCTATTGCTTATTTAGTTAATTTTATCATCATTTTATCTACTATTTCTTAGTTAATTTCCTTATAATTTTCATATATTGATTATTTTGTTAATTTTCATAGAGATAATACTTTAAAAAAACAATAAATGGTGTAACAGATAAAGTTTTATTGTTCTCAAAAGTAGGTAATCTTGAATTAGTTCACAAATTTGGTGTGAGTTTCTTATCAATACATATGTGATCCAATTCAAAAGCACCTACTTTTGAGAAAAATAAAAAATCATGTGATATGTAGGAATTAGTTAGACCTCAATATGATACACAGTGTGTCTGATATGACTTAAATTATATGTTTTTAGTCTTTTTTACACAATTGAGTTCAAAACACATGTTACATACTAAAAACCAAAAAAAACACATTTAGGTTGTTTTTATAATTTATGAAATCCATAAATAAGTCATTTATCATGTATAGGAATTATCTTCACCTCAATATGATACATAGTGCACATGGAATGACTCTGAGTATATTTTTTTAGTTTAAAATTTACATTTTAGTACAAAACCCACATCATATGCTCAAATTAAATCAAACCCATTCATTTTATTATGATACTTTAGGAAAATTATCCATAAGTAATTTTTGAGGTGTAAGAATCAACCTCACCTCAATCTGATACACAGTGTGCTTGGTATGAATCAAGGTGTATGTTTTTAGTTTAAAATTAACATTTTAGTTCAAAACACATGTGAAATACTCAATATTGATAAAATGAATTCAAATTATTTTAATACTTTAGGAAAATGATCCATAAGTCATTTTTGATGTGTAGGAATTACCCTCACCTAAATATAATACATGGTGTGACTGGTGTGACTTGAAATGTGTGTTTTCAGTTTAAATTTTACATTTTAGTTCAAAAAAAATGTTACATACTCAAATCATAGAAAATTCATTTATATTGTTTTCATAATTTATTAAAATGATCCATAATTAATTTGTGATGTGTAGGAATTTTCTACGCACCAATCTTACACACAATGTGTCCATTATGACTCTAAGTGCATGTTTTAAATATAGAAGTTTCATTAAATTTTAAAATGCATGTCACATATCCAAAATCAATAAAATAATCTAGGATTGTTTTTAAAATTTAGTAAAACAACCTATAATTCATTTTTTATTTGTAGGAATTGAACACATGTCAATATGACACATGTTATGGTCAGTATGACTCTAAGTGAATGTTTGTAATATAAAAGTGTCATTTTAGTTTAAAACACATTACATATCCAAAACTGAGAGAATGATTTTCGATTGTTTTCAAATGATAATAAAATGATCCAAAACTCATTTGGTACATGTATAAATCGACTGTATTTAAATCTGATAGATCATGTGGTAAGTATGACTCGAAGGTCGTGGTTTCAATATATATGTGTCTTTTTAGTTTAAAACTTGCATCACATATCCAAAACCAAGAAAATGATCTCATATTGTTTTTAAAATTTTTTACAATAGTTAATAATTCATTTTTTATCTATAGGAATAAACCTCACTTAAATCTGACACATTATGAAGTCATTATGACTCGAAGGGCGTGTTTTCAAAATAAAAGTGTCATTTTAGTTTAAAGAATTTTTTACGTAGAAAAATTGAGTAAAAAACTTAGATTGCCTTCAAAATTTAGGAAAATTATTCATCATTAATTTTTGACTTTTATAAATTGACCACACAAAAATTTGATATACGATATGGTCGGTATGAATCGAAGTCCATGTTTTCAATATAGAAGTTTCTTTTTAGTTTAAAACAAATGTCACTAATAAAAACTAAGAAAATGAGATCATATTGATTTCAAGCTTTAATAAAATTATCCATAATTCATTTTTATGTATAGGAATCTACCAAACATAAATTTGATATATGATATAGCTGATATGACTCAAAGTGTGTGTTTATAATATAAAAGTTTCATTTTAGTTTAAAACATGCATCACTAGCCAAAACCAAGAAAATGAAATTGGATTATTTTTAAATTTTATAAACACAGTTCATAATATATTTTTTATGTATAAGAATTGAACTCATATTAATATGACACACGATGTGGTTGGTATGACTTGAAATGCATGTTTTCAATATAAAAGTGTCATTTTGGTTTAAAAATCACATCACATACCAAAAATGGAGAGAAAGAGCATTAATTGTTCTCAAAATTTAGGAAAAAATCCATAATTAATTTTTTATGTTTAATAATTGACCTCATATCAATATGACACATGATGTGGCCGGTATGACTCTATTGGAATCAAAAAAAAATCATTCCATGCCCTTTTTCACATAACCCAAAATACAATCCTTACTTAGAAAACACTAGTATATTTTGAAAAGAAATGTGTCTCCATGATGGAAGAAGAAGAAGAAATTCGGATTTCCATGTGCATCAAGACTATCTACACACCAAGGGATAGAAATTACTTATAAACTTTAACTAATCAAGTGGCATGGTGGTGAGAACCTCCCTCTGGGAATAGGTCGTGAATTTTGGAAACAGTTGATATAAAGGTGTTGATGCATTAAAATTAATTTTTGAGAGAATTACAAGAACTTTTTTATCATAAAACCCCTTTATAAAGTGTTTACACCATATTAAGTGATTTATTTCACTTCATAGGCTTCTATTTGACTATTTATAGAGCCCAAATGAACTTACAGATCAAAATTGATGGCATTCAAAAGATGGGAAAATTTTATAAAGGAATTTTATTTCCCATGTAGGTTGTTCACACATCTCCCTCAAACAAGTCGATTTCCCATATCATGTAGCTCCTTCATGCACTTATCTCACGTATGTCCTCTAATAATCCTATAAATATACCCCCTACCTCTGATTTTTAAGGGATAATAAACAAACATTCAGATGACAGAGCAAGGTGAGATCTCTGCTTGTGATACTTGTTCTCCCAACTAGTTTGGCCTAACATAGAAAAACAACCATAGCCATCCCTATTCTAAGAAGAGGCCCCCAGTTTTCCCTCACTTTGGTGAACCACTTGGGAGAGGCACTCCAACTCTCCCAAGTACCACTTTAGTGAGGTAATCCAATATGCCCATGTATCACTTGGGTGAGGTACTCTGACCTTCCCAAGTATCACTTCGATGAGACACTCCAATACACCCATGTATCACTTGGGAGAGATACTACCATCCACCCCATGTATCACTTGGGTGATGTACTCCAATATACCCATTAATCACTGGGGAGAATTTATCCAATCCATCCAAGTATTTCTTGGGTGAGGTCCTCCAATCCTCCTAAGTATCACTTAGTCAAGGTACTTCAATCTATCCATGTATCACTTGGGAGAGGTACTTCAATCAACCCAAGTATCACTTGGGTGAGGTAATCCAATTCATCCAACTATCACTTGGTAAACCCACACTTGGATTACCCACACTTGGGAGACCCTTCACCTGAGTCAACCACACTTGGGCGATCCACACTTGGGCAACCCACACTTGGTTGACCCACACTTGGGTGACCCACACTTGGGTGACCCACACTTGGGTGAACCATACTTGGGTGACCCACACTTGGGTGACCATTCACCCGAGTCACTCCACTTGGGAGACCCTTCTCCCAAGGAACCTCACTTAGGTGACCATTATTAAAAAGGTAACTATACTGGGGAAAACATTATGATTTTATCCCACTCACTAAGTCTAATCACCTTTTCTATCCCTAACTAGGGTAATGCATCAATTCACCCTGGTCTCATACCTGGTAATCAATTCATTCCATACAAACTTCGAGTTGAGATACTCCTCTATGTATGGGCATCCAAATATGTGTAAGACCCAACCATAAAAATCACACTTCACCATATTGTTACCAATAGATGGGGGAATAAATCATGATTGGTCATCTTCCTAAGCGTAATCCCCAATCAAACCTTAATCTCCATCACTCAAGATTATCCTCATGGATCTAGAAATATGGCCATCCCCTTAGGTGTTATCCCTAACCAATCCCTAATTTCTATGAGTTTATATTCTCCTCATTGTTCTAAAAATATGGGAATCCTCTTAGGTTTAATCCCCAACCAAACCTTAATCTCCATGAGTTTCGATTCTCTTCATGGTTCCAGAAACATGGGAATCCTCCTAGGTGTAATCCCCAACAAAACCGCCAAACCTGCATGAGTTGAGATTCTCCTCATGGTGCCAGAAATATGCACATCCTCCAAAATATAGGCCCCAACCAAACCTTAATCTTCATGGGTTGAGATTCTCCTCATGGTTCTAGAAACATGGGAATCATCCTAGGTGTAATCCCCAACGAAACCTTTAAATCACCATGAGTTGAGATTTTCTTCATGGTTCTAGAAATATGGTAATACTCCTAGGTGTAATACCCAACCAAACCTTCATATCACCATGAGATGAGATTCTCCTCATGGTTCCAAAAATATGGGCATCCTCCTAAGTGTAAGCCCCAACCAAACCTTAATCTCCGTGAAGTGCCCAGATCAGTGTGAATCACTGAGAGGGGGAGGGGGTGAATCAGTGATCCCTTAAAATATTTTTACTAATTGATTCTTAATCAATTAAACCTCTATGGCTGGTTAAAGCCTCGATCCACTCTTCTTGTATCTCTCACCTTTCCACGAAGGATGCAGTAAATGTAAAGGCACTGGACACAAAGATTTACAAGGTTCGGCACCAAAGGCCTACATCCTTGCCATGCTCTCCAAGCATGGATTCTCCATTATAACCTGTTAAAATTACAATGGTCGATACAGAGTCCCACTGTATCTCTCCTGAGTCCCACAGGAGGGTCTTTATACTGCGTCCCACAGTGTTACCAGAGTCCCACTGGCCTGCTCCAGAATCCCACTGAAGACTTCTTCTCCCTGAGTCCCACAGGGTCTTCTCCTGGCTCCTCGAGTCACACGAGTAGCTCTTCTTCTCTTTTGGCTTCTTCACGTATCTTCAGCAGTCTGGGATAAAGACTGCTGGCCTTGCTCTTCTTCTGATCACTTGTGGTGAACAGGTCTTCTCATCTTGCTCGGGCTTTATCACCTTCTTCTAAGGATGCCCCGGCTTCTCTCCAATTACTGAATGCTCAGACAAATAATATCTTTATCTTCGGTCTGGTCCAGTCTCAATTGCACACCACTGATTTAGCACTGTTCACGTGTGCATGTGCATGCATGCAAGCATGCACTTCCCTTCTTCTCCTCTTGGTGAAATAAACCAACAAAGGGTGTAGTCAACTATAGCACACACCTTCTTCACAATCTTCACACACTTAATTCAATTTGCTTACACACTTAGAGTGTGTTCTACTTTAGTGTGGATGTCTTCTCTTCTTCTTAGTGTGTACACACTTTCTTTTGCACACACACTAAGATTCGGCCTTGTTGTCTTTTTGCACACACTTGTTTCACTTTGCACACACTTTAGACTTGGCCTTCACTTGTTTAGCACACTCACTTCCTTGTTCTTTTAATCTTCTTCAAAGTATGCACTTCACTTATGCACACACTTGGTTCTCCATTTTTCACACACAAGGGCTACGGCCTTCTTCTTCAAATGCACACACAAAGTATGGCCTTGTCTTGCTCACACCCACTGCCCTTAGGGTACTTAGCACACACAAGATGTGTTCCTCAATTTGGCACACACTCAAGGGCTACGGACACTTGTTGTTCTTTTTGCACACAAAGCTGTAGGATCCTCTTACTCCATTTGCACACACACTGCCCACGGTGGTTCTTCAAATTTTGCACACACACACTGTGTGTAAAACACAACCCGAACTCCCTGTCTCAAATGAAGGCGCGCAAGGGGTGCGGCCCTGTTCTTCCCTTCACAGCCGTGACAGTCCCACTGACCGTGGGTCGCGCAAGCCACAGGTGCAAGGATCACTTGGCCGCGCAAGAGAAACCTCCTCGGGTGCAAGGGGCAGCCGCGCAAGGCTCAAGTGTGCAAGGGTGCAACACTGCCGCGGGCTCCTTCCTCCTGCCACGCAAGTGTGCGGGCAGAGAGGGTGGCAACCTCGGGCGCGCAAGGATGCGGCCTCGAGTTCTTCCTGTCGCGCAAGGGAGTAGGCGCGCAGGGAACACTTCAAAGCCTCGGGTGGCTTCGGGACAACAGCCGCGCAAGGGTGTTTGCGCGGGGCTTTGGCTTCGCAAGGCACAAGGTGCACTCACGGGACTTCTCTTCTTCAAAGGATCAGCAAACCATCAGAGAGCCTCGGGCTATCCTTTTATAGGCGAGGAGAGCCTTTAAACATCCGCGTGATAAATCTTTGAACTCCCGAAAGTTTCGGGTTATCAAGATTTTCCAAATCTTGATTTCTTTCCTCTGTTTCCACGCGGGTTCCCTTAATTTTCTTTCCTCCTCGTGCATGTGATTTATAACGCATGCACGGCCTTCGCCTCTGTTAAAACCCAATCCATGCAAAGGACGAACACCCTGATGCCTTGGCAACTTCGTTTGCCTCGGCCTCGAACGAAATTTTCCATACATTGCATGCACACCATTTTTTATGCATGGACGTGTTCGGTGTGGAGAGACGAGCTCGAGGGTATCTTCGGCTTCGAGAGAGATGGCCGGAATCTCAAAAACAGGTGCTCGGGAGGCCTCTGGTTCAGCGGCGTCGCGGGAGATGCCTCGGCCGAGCTCGAGGTAGAGGATGATGCGGCAGCCGTCGGATCAGTTGATCGAAAGACATCGGACGGCTGGATCGATCGCGGTGCGCGGCCGATTAGATGGGCGGCCGAGATCTGGCGCGCGATTGATCGTGCGGCCAGGATCGTTCCCGGGTGAAAATTCCGCGTCCCACATCGAAACGGGGCGCGGTTTTCACGCGGCTTATCAATATGCCGCTGCCGCTCAACTCCCAGTTGAACTTCCTCCCTCCCGGTGCCGCCCCGCACCGGGTTCTCTCTGCGGGCGCGCTCTGCGCCCACTCTGCTCCTGCGGGCGCGCTCCAAGCGCCCACTATGCTCCCTTCGGGCGCGCTCCAAGCGCCCACCATGCACACTTGGGTGCGCGGGCTTCACCACCGCGTGCCCTCGGGGCTTATACACGGCCCCGGCCACTCTTGGGCTGGCCCCATGGGATCCCCTTGGGCGTGGTGACTGGTTCCCACATGTGCCTTGGGTTGAACCCTTAAGTCTGGCCCTTGATGTTGGCATATTTTTTGCTTGAATATACACTAAGTATACAAAGTAATTAAGTGTAAAATGCCAAATGCCCTTTCTCTTTTTCTTCATTTCTTCCCTTCTCTTCTTCATTAGAATTCCTCAAATCTCCTCAACATATACTCATTACTTAGGAGTGAATTCTTGAAGGTTCTTCTTCATCAACCGAACTCTTGAATCAAACATATTCATCAAAGTCCTTTATTGATCCAATCAGAGATCAAGTTGGATCTTCTTCTGATTCACATGCACTAAGATATAGTGCATGGACTTCTTCAGCTCACTTTATCCACTTAGGACTTGTGGATGGATCTTCTGCAACTCCTCATGCATTGTCAATACAATGCATGGTCTTCAAATATTGTTGTGACTTTGTATCATCAGGATACAAGTTCTTTGAACTTAAAGAACAGTTCAACAATCGTCTGATGTCCATGGAGAATGTTTCAACCACAATTTCCAATACCACTTAGTGAATCTCCTAAGTGACATGCATCTTAGTACCATGGCCATTCTCTCTTCACTACCAACACTATCACAACCTTTGGCATTCACATCTTGACATTCCCTGACTTCCATTCATTCCAAGACAACTTCATGCCTCATTGACAACAAATGCAACACAATGCACTTCAATCTCCCCCTTTGTATTTGTTGTCAATACACCACTTCAGCACATATGAATGGGTCAATATGTGTGCCAATATTTTCTCCCCCTTATTGGCAATCAAATGCAAAGGTGTGGTGTGGTTCACTTTCACAAATATCTTCCTCCCTTATAAAAGCATTTTCTTCAAAATCACTAAGAGAGGGATGATGTCACATGTTCACTTGAGCAATGAACCTTTAGTAAATCAACTCTAAGTCTACTTGGGCTAACCCGGTGTAGAAAACAAGAGTGATGTAACCAAGGTACTCAATGTTGTCCATAAATCTCTACACATGTGAGATCATGCTTAGGAGTTGAATTTTTTCAGATATTCAATGAATTGCTGAATCCTGCACATACTTCACAAAACTCATTAGAAAGTTCAGTGCAAAGATAAAGCTCCCCCTTTCATTCATTTGTCTTCAATCAATACTCCCCCTTAATTTTCATGATGAATACAATTAAGAAACAAGGGATGAAAGTATGATTGGAATACCTTCACTTTTCTCAAGATGGTATTAATCTAAGAATCCCATCTTCTTCAGATTGGCTCCCCCTCAAGGGGTGCACTCCATTCTTTCCAAACCATCCTCCAGCTGAGTATGATCATCATCTTCAATTCCCTGCAATGTTAGCACATGTAAATACCAATAGTATATGGGAATAAGATGGAACCTCCTTGGTTCATCAATGTGAACAACAAGGTTGAGAAGATTCTCTCAACCGAGATGTCCCATTTTCACCAGTCTTCACACTTGCACATTTGATCTTCATTGATGATTGTGCTGGTGTGGTTCTCAAAACATCTTCATGTGAAATCTTCTTCTTCCCTTTTGCTTTAGCAATTGCCAGAACTTCATCTTCAGCTCTTTGTAGATCTTTGGCAAGTTGCAACTGATTTGGCCATATAATTAGTAAATCTCTTGGAAGAGTGGCCTCAGTTTTGGAAGTTCCACATGGTACTTTGGATGCTATCAAGCTACCTTTCTTAGGCAACTTGTTTTCAATCAATCCCATCTGCTTCTTCTGGATTGATTGTCTGTTTGAGTCCAGTCTGCTTCTATTCAATTTCATGGCTTCTTTACAAAGGTCCATGATGTGTCCTTTCTTTCCACAGTAGAAGCATTTCTTGGTGGTCCTTCTGGATGCATCACCCTTCTTGGATTTCAATTCCAAGGACTTCTCTTCATTCTTCAAACTCTTCTTGGGAGCATCTTCCACTTTCTTCTGCTTGCTTCCCAAGTAATCTCTCTGAGCCAGGTTCTGTGATCTTTTCTTCTTTTGAGCTCTGGATACAGTTGGAGATTGACATGTATCTATTTGACCACTTTTGCAATCATCCCAGATGTTGTCAAGTAATCCAAATCTGTTAGCAGTAAACAGATGTCTCTGGACCTGTGGATGTTGCTTCTTTCCTTCTGGCTTGCTCCCCCTAGGCATGGGCTTCCTTTGTGCTTTGACATTCATTGGATTGTACCAACAATCCTTTGCACAATGCCCATACTTATTACAACACCAGCATTGACCCACAAATCTTGACCTCTTGAGTCCTTCTGATTGTTGGATACTTTTCTTGACCTGTTGTGCTGTTTCAGGAGAGCTCTGCTTCTTTACTGTCTTCATCCATATTTGTTTGGAATTATTCTTCTATCCTGCACTTTTTGTGGAAACACAATTAGAAGCATCAGTACAAGATGGTATGGATGGTACCTTCCTTTTAGAAGTTGTTTCCCTTTTATTAGAGGATGTCTTTCTTTTAGAATCATCCTGCTCAATGCATACTTGAGTAGCAACATTTCTCCTTTCAGCTGACTGGGAGGCTTCAGCTTTGGGTGATTGCTGATTTTTCAATATCACCTCTAGTTCTAAGCATTTCATATTGAGGGAGTTCTTCTCATCCTCAATAGTTCTTAGCTTTCCTTCCCAATTCTCCACCAGTTGTTTCATCTGGTCTTCATGCACCTTCTTTAATTCTTGTAATGAATTGTCCAGCTCCTTCACCAATTTGACTTTTTCTTCGAGTTGAGCATCTCTGACATTCATTGACACTTTGTGCCTCTTTTCCAGTGCATGGTAAACATCTTTGATAATTACTTTAAAGATTTCTTTCTCAGAAAGGCTTCTTTGCAATTCTTCACAAGTGTCTTCATATCTTTCATTGCAAAGAGATACTGTTTCATCTTTGGCATTTACCATCTTTCTGAGAGTGTCGGTTATGCCAACCCTTTTAGCCAATTGATCTTCCATTGCATTGGCTTCTTCTTCTAACTGTGATTTTTCTTCTTGAAGATCAAGGATGCCTGTAGCTATACACATTGCCACTTCCTTGGGGACTGTCTTCTGAAGATATTTGATTGCATTTAGAAGGTCATTGTTTCTTCCATCTTCATCACAGCTAGGACAGGCTTCATCAGAAGAATGATAAAAGGAATTGTCATCTGATGTGACTTTCACATTTCTTTCCATAGAAGGAGTTTCTCTGATTGCAGCAACCTTCTTCTTCATCTTCTTGGCCTGTTTCTTCTTTCTATTTTTCTGAGTCTTGGCAGATATCTCCATTTGAGGCTGGTTGCTCGTTTCCTCAAATCTGCACTTCATAAAGACTCCCTTGGATCTTTTAGAGGTAACCTCCCTCTGATACCAATTGAAGTGCCCAGATCAGTGTGAATCACTGAGAGGGGGAGGGGGTGAATCAGTGATCCCTTAAAATCTTTTTACTAATTGATTCTTAATCAATTAAACCTCTATGGCTGGTTAAAGCCTCGATCCACTCTTCTTGTATCTCTCACCTTTCCACGAAGGATGCAGAAAATGTAAAGGCACTGGACACAAAGATTTACAAGGTTCGGCACCAAAGGCCTACATCCTTGCCATGCTCTCCAAGAATGGATTCTCCATTATAACCTGTTAAAATTACAATGGTCGATACAGAGTCCCACTGTATCTCTCCTGAGTCCCACAGGAGGGTCTTTATACTGCGTCCCACAGTGTTACCAGAGTCCCACTGGCCTGCTCCAGAATCCCACTGAAGACTTCTTCTCCCTGAGTCCCACAGGGTCTTCTCCTGGCTCCTCGAGTCACACGAGTAGCTCTTCTTCTCTTTTGGCTTCTTCAAGTATCTTCAGCAGTCTGGGATAAAGATTGCTGGCCTTGCTCTTCTTCTGATCACTTGTGGTGAACAGGTCTTCTCATCTTGCTCGGGCTTTATCACCTTCTTCTAAGGATGCCCCGGCTTCTCTCCAATTACTGAATGCTCAGACAAATAATATCTTTATCTTCGGTCTGGTCCAGTCTCAGTTGCACACCACTGATTTAGCACTGTTCACGTGTGCATGTGCATGCATGCAAGCATGCACTTCCCTTCTTCTCCTCTTGGTGCAATAAACCAACAAAGGGTGTAGTCAACTATAGCACACACCTTCTTCACAATCTTCACACACTTAATTCAATTTGCTTACACACTTAGAGTGTGTTCTACTTTAGTGTGGATGTCTTCTCTTCTTCTTAGTGTGTACACACTTTCTTTTGCACACACACTAAGATTCGGCCTTGTTGTCTTTTTGCACACACTTGTTTCACTTTGCACACACTTTAGACTTGGCCTTCACTTGTTTAGCACACTCACTTCCTTGTTCTTTTAATCTTCTTCAAAGTATGCACTTCACTTATGCACACACTTGGTTCTCCATTTTTCACAAACAAGGGCTACGGCCTTCTTCTTCAAATGCACACACAAAGTATGGCCTTGTCTTGCTCACACCCACTGCCCTTAGGGTACTTAGCACACACAAGATGTGTTCCTCAATTTGGCACACACTCAAGGGCTACGGCCACTTGTTGTTCTTTTTGCACACAAAGCCGTAGGATCCTCTTACTCCATTTGCACACACACTGCCCACGGTGGTTCTTCAAATTTTGCACACACACACTGTGTGTAAAACACAACCCGAACTCCCTGTCTCAAATGAAGGCGCGCAAGGGGTGCAGCCCTGTTCTTCCCTTCACAGCCGTGACAGTCCCACTGACCGTGGGTCGCGCAAGCCACAGGTGCAAGGATCACTTGGCCGCAAAAGAGAAACCTCCTCGGGTGCAAGGGGCAGCCGCGCAAGGCTCAAGTGTGCAAGGGTGCAACACTGCCGCGGGCTCCTTCCTCCTGCCACGCAAGTGTGCGGGCAGAGAGGGTGGCAACCTCGGGCGCGCAAGGATGCGGCCTCGAGTTCTTCCTGTCGCGCAAGGGAGTAGGCGCGCAGGGAACACTTCAAAGCCTCGGGTGGCTTCGGGACAACAGCCGCGCAAGGGTGTTTGCGCGGGGCTTTGGCTTCGCAAGGCACAAGGTGCACTCACGGGACTTCTCTTCTTCAAAGGATCAGCAAACCATCAGAGAGCCTCGGGCTATCCTTTTATAGGCGAGGAGAGCCTTTAAACATCCGCGTGATAAATCTTTGAACTCCCGAAAGTTTCGGGTTATCAAGATTTTCCAAATCTTGATTTCTTTCCTCTGTTTCCACACGGGTTCCCTTAATTTTCTTTCCTCCTCGTGCATGTGATTTATAACGCATGCACGGCCTTCGCCTCTGTTAAAACCCAATCCATGCAAAGGACGAACACCCTGATGCCTTGGCAACTTCGTTTGCCTCGGCCTCGAACGAAATTTTCCATACATTGCATGCACACCATTTTTTATGCATGGACGTGTTCGGTGTGGAGAGACGAGCTCGAGGGTATCTTCGGCTTCGAGAGAGATGGCCGGAATCTCAAAAACAGGTGCTCGGGAGGCCTCTGGTTCAGCGGCGTCGCGGGAGATGCCTCGGCCGAGCTCGAGGTAGAGGATGATGCGGCAGCCGTCGGATCAGTTGATCGAAAGACATCGGACGGCTGGATCGATCGCGGTGCGCGGCCGATTAGATGGGCGGCCGAGATCTGGCGCGCGATTGATCGTGCGGCCAGGATCGTTCCCGGGTGAAAATTCCGCGTCCCACATCGAAACGGGGCGCGGTTTTCACGCGGCTTATCAATATGCCGCTGCCGCTCAACTCCCAGTTGAACTTCCTCCCTCCCGGTGCCGCCCCGCACCGGGTTCTCTCTGCGGGCGCGCTCTGCGCCCACTCTGCTCCTGCGGGCGCGCTCCAAGCGCCCACTATGCTCCCTTCGGGCGCGCTCCAAGCGCCCACCATGCACACTTGGGTGCGCGGGCTTCACCACCGCGTTCCCTCGGGGCTTATACACGGCCCCGGCCACTCTTGGGCTGGCCCCATGGGATCCCCTTGGGCGTGGTGACTGGTTCCCACATGTGCCTTGGGTTGAACCCTTAAGGCTGGCCCTTGATGTTGGCATATTTTTTGCTTGAATATACACTAAGTATACAAAGTACTTAAGTGTAAAATGCCAAATGCCCTTTCTCTTTTTCTTCATTTCTTCCCTTCTCTTCTTCATTAGAATTCCTCAAATCTCCTCAACATATACTCATTACTTAGGAGTGAATTCTTGAAGGTTCTTCTTCATCAACCGAACTCTTGAATCAAACATATTCATCAAAGTCCTTTATTGATCCAATCAGAGATCAAGTTGGATCTTCTTCTGATTCACATGCACTAAGATATAGTGCATGGACTTCTTCAGCTCACTTTATCCACTTAGGACTTGTGGATGGATCTTCTGCAACTCCTCATGCATTGTCAATACAATGCATGGTCTTCAAATATTGTTGTGACTTTGTATCATCAGGATACAAGTTCTTTGAACTTAAAGAACAGTTCAACAATCGTCTGATGTCCATGGAGAATGTTTCAACCACAATTTCCAATACCACTTAGTGAATCTCCTAAGTGACATGCATCTTAGTACCATGGCCATTCTCTCTTCACTACCAACACCATCACAACCTTTGGCATTCACATCTTGACATTCCCTGACTTCCATTCATTCCAAGACAACTTCATGCCTCATTGACAACAAATGCAACACAATGCACTTCAATCTCCCCCTTTGTATTTGTTGTCAATACACCACTTCAGCACATATGAATGGGTCAATATGTGTGCCAATATTTTCTCCCCCTTATTGGCAATCAAATGCAAAGGTGTGGTGTGGTTCACTTTCACAAATATCTTCCTCCTTTATAAAAGCATTTTCTTCAAAATCACTAAGAGAGGGATGATGTCACATGTTCACTTGAGCAATGAACCTTTAGTAAATCAACTCTAAGTCTACTTGGGCTAACCCGGTGTAGAAAACAAGAGTGATGTAACCAAGGTACTCAATGTTGTCCATAAATCTCTACACATGTGAGATCATGCTTAGGAGTTGAATTTTTTCAGATATTCAATGAATTGCTGAATCCTGCACATACTTCACAAAACTCATTAGAAAGTTCAGTGCAAAGATAAAGCTCCCCCTTTCATTCATTTGTCTTCAATCAATACTCCCCCTTAATTGTCATGATGAATACAATTAAGAAACAAGGGATGAAAGTATGATTGGAATACCTTCACTTTTCTCAAGATGGTATTAATCTAAGAATCCCATCTTCTTCAGATTGGCTCCCCCTCAAGGGGTGCACTCCATTCTTTCCAAACCATCCTCCAGCTGAGTATGATCATCATCTTCAATTCCCTGCAATGTTAGCACATGTAAATACCAATAGTATATGGGAATAAGATGGAACCTCCTTGGTTCATCAATGTGAACAACAAGGTTGAGAAGATTCTCTCAACCGAGATGTCCCATTTTCACCAGTCTTCACACTTGCACATTTGATCTTCATTGATGATTGTGCTGGTGTGGTTCTCAAAACATCTTCATGTGAAATCTTCTTCTTCCCTTTTGCTTTAGCAATTGCCAGAACTTCATCTTCAGCTCTTTGTAGATCTTTGGCAAGTTGCAACTGATTTGGCCATATAATTAGTAAATCTCTTGGAAGAGTGGCCTCAGTTTTGGAAGTTCCACATGGTACTTTGGATGCTATCAAGCTACCTTTCTTAGGCAACTTGTTTTCAATCAATCCCATCTGCTTCTTCTGGATTGATTGTCTGTTTGAGTCCAGTCTGCTTCTATTCAATTTCATGGCTTCTTTACAAAGGTCCATGATGTGTCCTTTCTTTCCACAGTAGAAGCATTTCTTGGTGGTCCTTCTGGATGCATCACCCTTCTTGGATTTCAATTCCAAGGACTTCTCTTCATTCTTCAAACTCTTCTTGGGAGCATCTTCCACTTTCTTCTGCTTGCTTCCCAAGGAATCTCTCTGAGCCAGGTTCTGTGATCTTTTCTTCTTTTGAGCTCTGGATACAGTTGGAGATTGACATGTATCTATTTGACCACTTTTGCAATCATCCCAGATGTTGTCAAGTAATCCAAATCTGTTAGCAGTTAACAGATGTCTCTGGACCTGTGGATGTTGCTTCTTTCCTTCTGGCTTGCTCCCCCTAGGCATGGGCTTCCTTTGTGCTTTGACATTCATTGGATTGTACCAACAATCCTTTGCACAATGCCCATACTTATTACAACACCAGCATTGACCCACAAATCTTGACCTCTTGAGTCCTTCTGATTGTTGGATACTTTTCTTGACCTGTTGTGCTGTTTCAGGAGAGCTCTGCTTCTTTACTGTCTTCATCCATATTTGTTTGGAATTATTCTTCTATCCTGCACTTTTTGTGGAAACACAATTAGAAGCATCAGTACAAGATGGTATGGATGGTACCTTCCTTTTAGAAGTTGTTTCCCTTTTATTAGAGGATGTCTTTCTTTTAGAATCATCCTGCTCAATGCATACTTGAGTAGCAACATTTCTCCTTTCAGCTGACTGGGAGGCTTCAGCTTTGGGTGATTGCTGATTTTTCAATATCACCTCTAGTTCTAAGCATTTCATATTGAGGGAGTTCTTCTCATCCTCAATAGTTCTTAGCTTTCCTTCCCAATTCTCCACCAGTTGTTTCATCTGGTCTTCATGCACCTTCTTTAATTCTTGTAATGAATTGTCCAGCTCCTTCACCAATTTGACTTTTTCTTCGAGTTGAGCATCTCTGACATTCATTGACACTTTGTGCCTCTTTTCCAGTGCATGTTAAACATCTTTGATAATTACTTTAAAGATTTCTTTCTCAGAAAGGCTTCTTTGCAATTCTTCACAAGTGTCTTCATATCTTTCATTGCAAAGAGATACTGTTTCATCTTTGGCATTTACCATCTTTCTGAGAGTGTCGGTTATGCCAACCCTTTTAGCCAATTGATCTTCCATTGCATTGGCTTCTTCTTCTAACTGTGATTTTTCTTCTTGAAGATCAAGGATGCCTGTAGCTATACACATTGCCACTTCCTTGGGGACTGTCTTCTGAAGATATTTGATTGCATTTAGAAGGTCATTGTTTCTTCCATCTTCATCACAGCTAGGACAGGCTTCATCAGAAGAATGATAAAAGGAATTGTCATCTGATGTGACTTTCACATTTCTTTCCATAGAAGGAGTTTCTCTGATTGCAGCAACCTTCTTCTTCATCTTCTTGGCCTGTTTCTTCTTTCTATTTTTCTGAGTCTTGGCAGATATCTCCATTTGAGGCTGGTTGCTCGTTTCCTCAAATCTGCACTTCATAAAGACTCCCTTGGATCTTTTAGAGGTAACCTCCCTCTGATACCAATTGAAGTGCCCAGATCAGTGTGAATCACTGAGAGGGGGAGGGGGTGAATCAGTGATCCCTTAAAATCTTTTTACTAATTGATTCTTAATCAATTAAACCTCTATGGCTGGTTAAAGCCTCGATCCACTCTTCTTGTATCTCTCACCTTTCCACGAAGGATGCAGTAAATGTAAAGGCACTGGACACAAAGATTTACAAGGTTCGGCACCAAAGGCCTACATCCTTGCCATGCTCTCCAAGCATGGATTCTCCATTATAACCTGTTAAAATTACAATGGTCGATACAGAGTCCCACTGTATCTCTCCTGAGTCCCACAGGAGGGTCTTTATACTGCGTCCCACAGTGTTACCAGAGTCCCACTGGCCTGCTCCAGAATCCCACTGAAGACTTCTTCTCCCTGAGTCCCACAGGGTCTTCTCCTGGCTCCTCGAGTCACACGAGTAGCTCTTCTTCTCTTTTGGCTTCTTCAAGTATCTTCAGCAGTCTGGGATAAAGACTGCTGGCCTTGCTCTTCTTCTGATCACTTGTGGTGAACAGGTCTTCTCATCTTGCTCGGGCTTTATCACCTTCTTCTAAGGATGCCCCGGCTTCTCTCCAATTACTGAATGCTCAGACAAATAATATCTTTATCTTCGGTCTGGTCCAGTCTCAGTTGCACACCACTGATTTAGCACTGTTCACGTGTGCATGTGCATGCATGCAAGCATGCACTTCCCTTCTTCTCCTCTTGGTGAAATAAACCAACAAAGGGTGTAGTCAACTATAGCACACACCTTCTTCACAATCTTCACACACTTAATTCAATTTGCTTACACACTTAGAGTGTGTTCTACTTTAGTGTGGATGTCTTCTCTTCTTCTTAGTGTGTACACACTTTCTTTTGCACACACACTAAGATTCGGCCTTGTTGTCTTTTTTCACACACTTGTTTCACTTTGCACACACTTTAGACTTGGCCTTCACTTGTTTAGCACACTCACTTCCTTGTTCTTTTAATCTTCTTCAAAGTATGCACTTCACTTATGCACACACTTGGTTCTCCATTTTTCACACACAAGGGCTACGGCCTTCTTCTTCAAATGCACACACAAAGTATGGCCTTGTCTTGCTCACACCCACTGCCCTTAGGGTACTTAGCACACACAAGATGTGTTCCTCAATTTGGCACACACTCAAGGGCTACGGCCACTTGTTGTTCTTTTTGCACACAAAGCCGTAGGATCCTCTTACTCCATTTGCACACACACTGCCCACGGTGGTTCTTCAAATTTTGCACACACACACTGTGTGTAAAACACAACCCGAACTCCCTGTCTCAAATGAAGGCGCGCAAGGGGTGCGGCCCTGTTCTTCCCTTCACAGCCGTGACAGTCCCACTGACCGTGGGTCGCGCAAGCCACAGGTGCAAGGATCACTTGGCCGCGCAAGAGAAACCTCCTCGGGTGCAAGGGGCAGCCGCGCAAGGCTCAAGTGTGCAAGGGTGCAACACTGCCGCGGGCTCCTTCCTCCTGCCACACAAGTGTGCGGGCAGAGAGGGTGGCAACCTCGGGCGCGCAAGGATGCGGCCTCGAGTTCTTCCTGTCGCGCAAGGGAGTAGGCGCGCAGGGAACACTTCAAAGCCTCGGGTGGCTTCGGGACAACAGCCGCGCAAGGGTGTTTGCGCGGGGCTTTGGCTTCGCAAGGCACAAGGTGCACTCACGGGACTTCTCTTCTTCAAAGGATCAGCAAACCATCAGAGAGCCTCGGGCTATCCTTTTATAGGAGAGGAGAGCCTTTAAACATCCGCGTGATAAATCTTTGAACTCCCGAAAGTTTCGGGTTATCAAGATTTTCCAAATCTTGATTTCTTTCCTCTGTTTCCACGCGGGTTCCCTTAATTTTCTTTCCTCCTCATGCATGTGATTTATAACGCATGCACGGCCTTCGCCTCTGTTAAAACCCAATCCATGCAAAGGACGAACACCCTGATGCCTTGGCAACTTCGTTTGCCTCGGCCTCGAACGAAATTTTCCATACATTGCATGCACACCATTTTTTATGCATGGACGTGTTCGGTGTGGAGAGACGAGCTCGAGGGTATCTTCGGCTTCGAGAGAGATGTCCGGAATCTCAAAAACAGGTGCTCGGGAGGCCTCTGGTTCAGCGGCGTCGCGGGAGATGCCTCGGCCGAGCTCGAGGTAGAGGATGATGCGGCAGCCGTCGGATCAGTTGATCGAAAGACATCGGATGGCTGGATCGATCGCGGTGCGCGGCCGATTAGATGGGCGGCCGAGATCTGGCGCGCGATTGATCGTGCGGCCAGGATCGTTCCCGGGTGAAAATTCCGCGTCCCACATCGAAACGGGGCGCGGTTTTCACGCGGCTTATCAATATGCCGCTGCCGCTCAACTCCCAGTTGAACTTCCTCCCTCCCGGTGCCGCCCCGCACCGGGTTCTCTCTGCGGGCGCGCTCTGCGCCCACTCTGCTCCTGCGGGCGCGCTCCAAGCGCCCACTATGCTCCCTTCGGGCGCGCTCCAAGCGCCCACCATGCACACTTGGGTGCGCGGGCTTCACCACCGCGTGCCCTCGGGGCTTATACACGGCCCCGGCCACTCTTGGGCTGGCCCCATGGGATCCCCTTGGGCGTGGTGACTGGTTCCCACATGTGCCTTGGGTTGAACCCTTAAGGCTGGCCCTTGATGTTGGCATATTTTTTGCTTGAATATACACTAAGTATACAAAGTACTTAAGTGTAAAATGCCAAATTCCCTTTCTCTTTTTCTTCATTTCTTCCCTTCTCTTCTTCATTAGAATTCCTCAAATCTCCTCAACATATACTCATTACTTAGGAGTGAATTCTTGAAGGTTCTTCTTCATCAACCGAACTCTTGAATCAAACATATTCATCAAAGTCCTTTATTGATCCAATCAGAGATCAAGTTGGATCTTCTTCTGATTCACATGCACTAAGATATAGTGCATGGACTTCTTCAGCTCACTTTATCCACTTAGGACTTGTGGATGGATCTTCTGCAACTCCTCATGCATTGTCAATACAATGCATGGTCTTCAAATATTGTTGTGACTTTGTATCATCAGGATACAAGTTCTTTGAACTTAAAGAACAGTTCAACAATCGTCTGATGTCCATGGAGAATGTTTCAACCACAATTTCCAATACCACTTAGTGAATCTCCTAAGTGACATGCATCTTAGTACCATGGCCATTCTCTCTTCACTACCAACACCATCACAACCTTTGGCATTCACATCTTGACATTCCCTGACTTCCATTCATTCCAAGACAACTTCATGCCTCATTGACAACAAATGCAACACAATGCACTTCACTCCGTGAGTTGAGATTCTCCTCATGGTTCTAGAAATATCAGAATCATTGTGGGTGTAATCCCAAACCAAACCTTAATATCTATGGTTTGAGATTCTACTCATGGTTCCAAAAACATGGGAATACTTCTAGGTTTAAGCCCCAATAAAACCTTCTAATCACCATGAGTCAATATTATAGCGACCCTACTTTTTCTTACATATATTATTACATCATTTTAATGATAAACAACATAAAAATATTACACCATGAGGATCCAAAGGTTTAGTGTCTTAGTAAAATTATAAACATAAATAAAATTTAAAAAATAAAACATAAAAATTATTTAATTCCTTTTTCTCTAACTTCTTATTGTCCCTTGAATTCTCCTTAGTACAAGTAGTCACCTGAGGATATACATCAAAAAGGGGTGAGCTGAAAGCTTAGTAAGAGGATATATAAGAAAATGAAACAATATAACATAATTTGAGCATAATAATTATCATCATAACATAGTAATAGGATCATAATCATTATAGTAATCGTTAAGAAAAGACTTGGAATGTGGCAATGCATAAAAATGAAACACCATGTCTTAGTGGTCAATTACCACACATAGTTGTGAACAAAGCTAGAAACATGTTCATGCATATTTCACTTTAATCATGAAATTATTCACATTAACCAATGAATTGGAGTGATATATAATTATGAGTTCACCCATCACATCATTACATTTACATTGCACTATATAATTCTAGGGACACCTATCACATCATAACATTTACATTATCTTGCATGGCACATAGAACATATATCAATCATGAACATAAATAACCCATGGAAAGGAATGGTTTTCATATCATAAGAATAAGTTCATAAAAATTGGGTTACCAAATGAAATATATAATATATTACTTGAATTATTAACCTTTAGTGAAGAATAAACAATCTCAAGAAGTAAAAGGTGTGTTTTTTTGAGAGGAGAGTTCTTTTGGAAAACATTGTGTTTGTCATAAAATCAAGTAGAAAACATGTATATCCTAGAAAATGTAATATAATTATGAATAAATAATATTTAAGGAATATCCTTACTGAAAATGGGGTGAAATATAGGAAACCCAAATAAATAGAGTTGGGTTTGAGAATTCCCCTTACCTTTTGTCTGAAAGCTTCCTTCACGTTAATATCTTGTCTAATCACATTATTTTCATTAATTAACATTTATATAATATTTTATAAATTAATATTATTAATTATGGTTTTATTATGTTCTTTTATGGTCTTTTTTATGAGTTATATAGTTTAATATCATCGTTTGAGAGCATTCATTTTCATGATTTTCATGATCAATTCCTTTGTATACATGAATGGAAGTTCGTTTAAAATGAGGATGAACATCCAGAATTGTTATTATATATTATTAATGATCCTAAAGAATATTAAATGACCATACAAAGTTTTTTTTTAAATAATATTAGTATTATTCATTATATAAAAGTTAATGATGATCGTTTTAGGTTAATCTTGGCGGTTTTTCGAACACGGCGAACTCGTTTTGTTTTATCATTTAGTATTATGAGTATAATTTATTTCCAAAAAATAAAAAAGGTTATAAAATAAAATTTAAAATATATTTTAAACCATTTTATGGTATTATTAACATCCTTGAATATGTTTAAGGAAAATAAAATTACATCTCCCTTGATGTCGGTAAATTGACACATCATGGGCGACAATTTCATTTTTAAGATGAAAGAGAGAGAGGGAGGAGTTTAATGTTGGATCTTATAGAAATATAATATAATTATAGTATATTTAAGGTACTTTAGTTATCATTTAATTTGGATGAAGGTAGGTTAGGATATAATAATAAAAGAAATTTAAATTAAAAGGAAATTAAAAGAAAAGGAGAGAGGATTTACCTCTTGAATTATGCTCTTGAGGTCCTCCTCAAGGCACCTAGGATTGGTCTTTTGATGAGACTAAGAGCTCTTGGATGTAGGTGAGGGGATATATAATAGTATTGAGTAGAATTTAGTGAAGGATAAAATTTTTAGAGGTGTGAGGGGAAGAGGGTGTGAGGTGTCATATTTATAGTTTAGGAGAGGGGTGTTTTTTTATTATTTTAATCATTTGTTTATTATTTTTCTCAAGACAAGAAATAGTGAGGATTATTGTGACTAAATACAGTAATTTGTTCATATGAGTTCTAAAAAATGGTCACTTATATCATCCATGACTCAACCATGACTCAAAAATTTAGGTTTTTAGCATTTATTGTAAATTATCATATTTTACTATTCACTAAAAATTCAAGTATTTCAGAAAAATCCCAAAAATTCACCATAACCATTTTTCAACATGTAGAATTAAAAAATGAACTCCATTTTATGAAATTAATTTTCTATATATGTGTAATTTAATTTTTAATTAAAATCATCATTTACTTAGAAAATATAGATTTTAAGATTATAACTGATTTTATAACACATTGAAAAATTACTTAAGGTCTCATAAAATTATCTTAAAATCATAAGAAAAAAAATATTAATTTATGAATAAATTTTATGAAAATAGATTTTCTTTTAAATTATTAAATTGATCCTGAAATTTTAATTAAATATTTTTGACTTATAAAAATACCAACACATAATTAATAATTTTTAAAATATTTATTTACTTATATTATGATATAATTATATCATATTGTCACTTATAAGATAAATAAAAATTATTTGTACTTTCATTGGTAAAGTTACTATTAAATTGGATAATTTATTATTCATAAGGTTCATATTTATATTCATAAGGGTAACATTCCAATTCATAAGGGTAAGTTACTATTTACCAAAAATTAAGTTTGTCCTATCAGACTCCAAATATCTTATTGATTGTGACCGTGTATGTCATATTTTCGAAATTTAAATCACATAAGTGGAGAAATTATGTTTAACAGCTAGGATATAAAGGTCGCATAGTATTTAGTGGTTCATTTTATCATAGTTTGGCATTGTGTTTACTAATGTGATTTTATCTGACATAATTATAAGAAGGTAGTTTCCATTGATAAAATTTTGGGTCATTACAAACTTTACCCCTTTTAAAATTTTGCCCTCGAAATTTTGTTTTACAAAAACAGGTGAGGGTACTTCTCCTTCATCACCTCCTCCAGTTCCCAAGTTACTTCTTCATACTTGTAGTTCCTTTACAACACTTTGACAAGGTGTGTTGTCTTGTTGCATAGAACCTTATATCTCCAGTCTAGAATCATTATTGGTTACTCCTCATAATAGATATCATATTCTAGTTGTACCACCTCTGAGTTCAATACATGTGAGTGATCTAGTATGTACTTCCTCAAAAGTGATATGTGAAACACATCATGAACTTGAGCCGTATTTAGTGGAAGGGAAAGCTGATAGGCCACAAATCCTATGTGATCAATGGTCTCAAAGGGGCCAATGTACTTTGGGATTATCTTCCCTTTATTTCCAAACCGCATTACTCTCTTCCATGGAGATATTTTAAGTATAATTTATCTATAACATCGAACTCCAAGTCCCTTTGATGGTTTTCAACATAGCACTTTTTCCGACTCTGAGTAGATTTGATATGTTGTTGGATATCTTGAAACTTTTATTCTGTCTCTTGTAAAATATCATGTCTAAGTAGCTTTCTTTCACCAACTTCATCCCAACAGGTTGGAGTTATACATTTCTTTCCATGAAAATATTTATATGGATCCATATGAATACTTGAGTAGAAGCTATTGTTGTATGAGAACTCAACCAATGGAATATGTTGATCCCATACTCCTTTAAATTATAAAGATATGGATCTTAGAATATCTTTGAGTGTTTTAATAGTCCTTTCATATTGGTCATTAGTTTGGGGGTGATTGGTTGTGCTAAAATTCAATTTATTACTCAAGGCATGTTGAAGACTCCTCTAGAATTTAGATTTGAACCTAGAATCACGATCAGAGACAATCGAGAGTGTAACCCCATGGAGTATCACCACTTCCTTCACATATATCTTTACAATTTTTTCAAGATATATATCATCCTGAATAGAGGTAAAGTGGGAAGTCTTGGTGAGTCATTCCACCAAAACCCATATCGGATTATTTTTTTTGGATGTCTTTAGGAGACCCATGAAAAAGTCCATAGTGACATTCTCCCATTTCCATATGGGTATAGTCAATGGTTTTATCATCCCTTTAGAATTTTTTCTCTCTTATTTAACTTGCTGACATATCAACCACCTTGAGATATATTCTGTAATATCTTTCTTCATGTTATCCCATCAGAAGTGTTCTCAGAAATCATGGTACATCTTAGTATTCCCATGATAGATAGATAAAGTTGATCTATGTGCATTGTCCAATAACTCCTTCATTATCCCAGGTTATGAAGGCACATAGAGCCTCATTCCAAACCAAATCATGCCTTCATCATTGATATGGAACTCTTGCATATTCTCTTCCTTTACTACATTAACCCTCTTTTTTAACTCTGGATCATCCCTTTGTGCCTCCATAATATTCTCTTGGATCATCCCTTTGTTAAATAAAGTTGGGAAATAATTTGGTGAGGTAGGATGTATTCCCTACTATTATGATTTCCAAATCCATCCTTTATATGTCCAAGAAGATAGATTCATTCTCAATCCGCAACATGGATAGAGCAGCAGGGCACATGAGCCTCAGCCCGGTTGGTGAGGACTCCTTAAGTGCATCCAGGTGACTTGGGATCAAATCCAGGCAGAGGCATAATTTTACGGTACTGAATCAGTTATTGTAGTGGGGATTGTAGTAGGTACTATAGCGGAAACTGTAGCAGGTGTTATTTGGCACTGTAGCAGTCGGAAATATTCCTCTGTTTGGGCCTTCAGGCCACTGATTTGGTCCCCAAGTACTTTAAGGCCTTCAGGCCTCCCGAGACTTCGAGTTAGTAAGGTATTCAGGCCACCTCAAGGATTTCGGGAAACTTTAAGGCTTTCAGGCCACTATAAGTGCAGATAAAAAACCAGAAAACCTACAAGGAACAAGTTCTAGAAGGAGGATGAGCAATGAGATTTCACCATAGCAGAAGCTAAACGGATTGCAAGAATAAGAGGGTATGTAACCTTCCATAAGGACAAGACTTTTCATGCATGGGAAAGTCTATCCAAATAGACATGCGAGGGTGGAGTGCTGATTTTACAATGAAGATGCTGGGGAGGAGTAATTTCAAGTAGTTAGTCTGGGTTTTATGTAATGTTTGAATCCTATGAGTAATGAATTCCTCTAAGGCCTGCATTCCATGTAATAATTATTCCTATGGGCCTTGTAAAAGTTCCACCGCACCACTTGAATGGTGGATTATCAAAAATCAATAAAAATGAAGGCCTTCGGGCCAAAGGAGGATAGTGTAGCAGGTTATTTTCGGCTAAGAGAATTAGCTACCTTTTTCACGTTTCCAAGATGATAGTGAATATAGTAATTGTAGTCTTTTATTAGCTCTAATCATCTCCTTTGATGCTTGTTGAGATGTTTTTGTGTGAATATATACTTTAGGCTCTTTTTATCGGTATATATATCACACTTCTCACCATAAATATAGTGCTGCTAGATTTTCAAGGAAAATCAAAACTACTAGCTCCAGATCATGTGTCAGGTAGTTTTTATCATGGATATTCAAATTTCATGAGGCGTAGGCTATTAAATTATCATTTTTCATGATTACACAACCCAAGCCTTTCTTGGAAGCATCATTGTATATCATAAAACTTTCTTCGCTTTTTGGTAATGTGAGTTCAGGTGCAGTGATAAGCCTTATCTTTAGCTCCTTGAAGCTTTCCTCGCATTCTTTTATCCAGACATACTTTACCATTTTCCTTGTTAACTTAGTTAGTGGGATTGAAAATTGAGATAAATTAATCACAAAACATCGATAGTACCTTGATAATCCAAGAAAACTATGGATTTTAGTGACACTAGAGGGTTTGGGTCATTCCTTAATCACCTTTGTTTTTTAGGGGTCCACAAAAATTCCCTCACTTGTGATCGCATGTCCCAAGAATGAAACTTGATACATCCAAAAATCATACTTTTTGAACTTATCATACAACTTTTCCTTTCTTAATGTCACCAACATAAGCTTTAGATGTTCTTCATGTTCCTCCTTTCTCTTAGAGTAGATGAGAATATCATTGATAAACACTACCACACATTTTTTGAGGTAATGTATAAAGACTATATTCATCAAATCCATGAATATTGTAGGGGCATTAGTAATTTCGAAAGAAATAACCAAAAACTCATAGTGAAAATACCTTGTATGGAAGGCAGTCTTCTGAATATCTTCCTTCTTCACCTTTAGTAGATGATATCCAGAATGGATATCCAAGTTTGACAAGTGTCAAGCTCCTATAAACTAATCATACAAGTCATCAATCCTTGGAAGAGGATACTTTTTATTTATGGTGATCTTGTTTAGTTCCCGATAATCGATGCACAACTGTATTGATCTACCCTTCTTCTTAACAAAGAGAACTGAAGCACCCCAAGGTGATGCACTAGGGCATATGAACCCTTTTTCCAAATGCTCTTTCAGCTACTTCTTTAACTCCTCCAGTTTGATAGGATCCATCCTATAGGGAAACTTTGAGATAGGAGTAGCTCTGGGTATTAATTATATTGAGAAATCAACCTCATGATCTGAGGGAAGTTCGGGTAACTCTTTAAGAAATACATCATTATATTCCCTCACTAAAGTAATTTCCCCTAGGTTGATACCTTCTTTTGACTCTACCATTTGAGTGAGGTATGCTTCTTCACAGGGAATCAAAACCCACAGCGTTGAAGGATTTTTCAAAGGATATTCAAGATCTTCCTTGAATTTGAGGAGAAGCATGGTATGGTTCAGAATATGAAAAGATATTTCCTTTTTCTGATAGTTTATATGTGCTCTATATAACAAGATCCAATACATACCCATTATAGCATCGAATTCTAACAAGGGAAGTATCAAGAGATTTGATGGAAGAATATTCCAACATACGCCAATAGGATAAGAGTACAACACTTGGGTTGCAATGATTGCATCACTTGGTGTTTTTATAGATATCTCTACTTCAAGGTTCTGGGGATTTCATTAAATAGTTCTATCAAACTTTCATGATATAAAGGAATGTGTAGAAACAGAATCAAATAATACTTTTTCCATTTTTGAGTGAATAGGATGTATACCTTGTAAGACTTCATTTTCTTGATCAACTTCTATAGTAGTGATGGAATAATCATTCCTTTGATCCTTTGCATTTAGTGGCTAGTGATGCTGATTACCCTCGATAACTCAAGGTTTAGTGCACTGGCTTGTATAGTTCCCTTTCTCCCTACAGTTGTAGCATTGAACCATGGGTGGTGCTCTCCTTTCCTTCACCACATTTTCCATCCTTTTCATGTCAACATTTATGAAATTTGTGGCCTTCTATCCCACACTTGAAGTATTTCCCAATCACTTTTAGGCAATTCCCATGATGTTTCTTCCCACATTTTTGACATGTGGGTGGTTGAGTTTTATTTACACCCTTCTCATTAGATCCTCTAGATTAAAACTCCATATTTCATTTCTTATCACCATGGGCATGAGACCATTCTCCAAACTCAATATCCACTTTGATATCACATAGAAAAACTTATTCATAACTCTCAAAGTCTCTAATTATAAGAGGCTTTAAAAGGTGTGGTTTTAAACCACTAAAGAATCTATCAATTTTTTTATCATTGTTGATAACAAAACCTAAAGAGTACCTTGAAAGCCTTGTGAAAATTTCTTTGTAGGTTGTGACAGATTATCCTTACTTTTTATTCATCTCTATGAATTCTATATCCATTTTAGTTTAAATAGTTTTATGTAAATACTTATTAAGAAACATTATCTTAAATTATTCCCACTCCATCTATTCAATTTTGTCTATCATATTGGTATTCTTAATCAAATCCCACCATTGATCGGCCTCTCCATCTAGATGACCAACAAAAAGATTAACCTTATCCATCTCAGAATAGTAAAGAACAAAAAAGATATTCTCCATCGAGTTAAACCAATGTTCTACAACTATTGGATCAGAAGATCCACTAAACATCGGTGGTCATTGTCACATAAAACACTCAATAGCCATTTGCTCCCTCTTAGGTGATGGTGGATGTTCCAAATTATTTAGGTTATTGTTCATAACTCAAGATAGCTGGGTAAGAATCACTATGAAATTTTGAACTCCACCTCCAAAAGAATTGGGGATATTGTTCAGGCAATCACCGCATTGTCCCTCACACAGGTTGTTGGCCTGGTTTCTCCTAATTCCCACCATTTTCTAAAATAGAAAATGTTAGAACAAAACATAAGTCAAAAAGTTAGGAATATATAATTTATTCCTTAGTATAATGAAGTCTAAATGAATGTCATGTGGGGTCCCTATGTTCATCATTTTCTAAAAAAAGCTTCTTGGGTGCTCACTTATACTTAGTCTCATACTAAGGGTTTTCACTAAGGTTCTCTAATCCTAATTCCCAAGTTAACTAAAATATCCTTTGATACCAACTATAGTGACCCTGATTTTTCTTACATATGTTATTACATCATTTTAATGATAAAAAAATTAAAAAATTACGCCATGAGGATCCAAAGGTTTAGTGTCTTGGTAAAATTAGGACCATATATAACATTTACAAATAAAACATAAATATTTGTTTAATTCCTTTATTTTTATCTTATTATTGGCCCTTGAATTCTCTTTAGTACAAGTAGTCACCTAAGGATATACGTCAAAAGGGGTGAGCTAAAAGTCCAATAAGAGGGTAGATAAGAACATGAAATAATATAAAATGGGGTGATCATAATCATAATCATTATAGCATAGGAATAATATCATAATCATGAGATAAAGTATTAATAAAATACTTGGAATGTGGTAATGCAAAAAAATGAAACACCGTGTCTTAGTGATCAACTGCCACATATAGTTCTGAACAAAGTTAGCATCACGTTCACACATATTTCACTTTACTCATGAGGTTATTCATATTATCAAATGAATTTTAGTTCTATATAATTCTAGGCGTACCCATCACATCATAACATTTACATTTCTATATATAATTTTAGGTGCATCCATCACATCATAACATTTACATTATCATGCATTCCACATAGAACATATATCAATCATGAACATAAATAACACATGGAAAGGAATGGGTTTCATATAATAATCATACATTAATAAAATTTGTGTTTCTAAATTAAATAGGGAATAACTTACTTGAATCATCAACCTTGAGTGAAGAAGAAACAATCTTGAGAAGTAAATAGTGTGTTTTTTGAAAGAAGATTTATTTTTGGAAAACATTGTGTTTTTCATAAACTCAAGTAGAAAACATTTATATCTCTAAAAATGTAAGATAATGATGAAGAAATTATATTTAAGGAATATCCTTACTAAAAATGGGTTGAATGAGGGGAAACCCAATTAAAGAGAGTTGGGTTTGAGAATTCCCCTTACCTTTTGTCTGAAAGCTTCCTTCACCTTAATATTCTGTATAATCAAATTAGATTCATTAATTAACAATTAAATAACATTTTATACATAAATATAATTCATTATGGTTTTATTATGTTCTTTTATTGGACTTTGAATGAGTTGTATAGTTTAATATCATTGTTCGAGAGCATTCATTTTCATGATTTTCATGATCGGTTCATTTGTATACATGAATGGAAGTTCGTTTAAAATGAGGATGAACACACGGAATTGTTATTATATTTTATTAATGATCATTAAAAATCTTAAATGATATTACAAAGGTTTTTTTTATATACCATTAGTATGATTCATTAGATAAAAGTTAATGATGATCCTTTTAGGTTAATCTTAGTTGTTTTTCGAACACGACAAACTCGTTTTGTTTTATCATCTAGTATTATGAGTATAAGTTATTTCCAAAAAACAAAAAGGGTTATAAAATAAAATTTAAAATATTTTTTAAACCGTTTAATGGTATTATTAACATCCTTTAATATGTTTAAGTAAAATAAAAGTGCATCGCCCATGATGTCGGTAAATTGATACATCACGGGCGACGATTTCATTTTCAAGATGTAAGAGGGGGGAGTTTAATATTGGATCATTCAGTAATATGATATAATTATAGTATATGTAAGGTAATGGAGTTATCATTCCATTTGGATGAAGGGATTTTAGTATAGAATAAGAAGAATAAATTGAAATTTAAATGAAATTAAAAGAAAAAGATGGAGGATTTACCTCTTGAATTCTGCTCTTGAGATCCTCCTCAAGAAACCTAGGATTGGTCTTTTGATGATACCAAGAGCTCATAGATGTGGGGTAGGGGTTAGGGAAGAGTATTGGGTAAAATTTAGGCAAGTATAAAATCTTGAGAGGTGTGAGGGGAAGAGGGTGTGAGGGGTGGTATTTATAGTGGAGGAGAGGGGTGTTTTCTTATTATTGTAATCATTAGTTTATTATTTTTCTCAAAACAAGAAATAGTGAGGATTGTTGTGACTAAATCCAGTAATTAGTGCATGTGAGTTCAAACTAATGGTCACTTACATCATACATGACTCAACCATGACTCAAAAAATCAGGTTTTTAGCATTTATCATAAATTATAGTATTTTACTATTCACCAAAAAATCAAGTATTTCAGAAAAATCCCAAAAATCCACCCCAATATTTCTTCAACATGTAGAATTAAAAAATGAACTCCATTTTATGAAAATAATTTTCTAAATATGATTAATTTAATTTTTAATTAAAATTATCATTTACTTGAAAAATATATATTTTAAAATTATAACTGATTTTATAACACTTTGAAAAATTACTTAAAGTCCCATAAAATTATCATAAAATCATAAGAAAAAAATATATTAATTTATGAATACATTTTATGAAAATAAATTTTCTTTTAAATTATTAAATTTCTCATAAAATTTTAATTAAATATTTAGGACTTATAAAAATACCAACACTTAATTAATAATTTTTAAAATATTATTTACTTATACTATGATATATTTATATCATATTGTCACTTATAAGATGGATAAATTTTATTTATACTTTCATTGGTAAGGTTACTATTCACTTTGCTGAATTACTATTCATAAGGTTCATATTACTATTCATAAGGGTGACATTATATTCATAAGGGTAAGTTACTATCAACCAAAAATTAATTTTGTCCTATCAGACTCCAAATATCTTACGAATCGCAATCATATATTTCAGATTTTTAAAATTTAAATTATAAAAGTAGAAAATTATGTTTAAAAACTAGGCTATAAAGGTCATGTAGTATTTTGTAGTTAATTTAATCATGATGTGGCATTGTGTTTCCTAAGGTGATTTTATATGACATAATTATAAGAAGGGAATTTCCATTGATAAAACTTTGGGTCATTACAAAGATTCTCCTGATGGTTCTAGAAATATGAGCATCCTCCTAGGTTTAAGCCCTAACCAAACCTTAAAATAACTATGAGTATAGATTATATTCATGGTTCCAAAAATATGGGAATCCTCCTAGGTTTAAGCCCCATCAAAACCCTAATATCGATGAGTTGAGATTCTTGTCATGGTTCCAAAAATATGGGCATCCTCTTAGGTGTAAGCCCTAACCAAACCTTAATCTCCATGAGTTGATATTATCCTCATGGTTCTAGAAACATGGGTATCCTCCTAAGTGTAATGCCCATACAAAACATCAAATCACCATGAGTCAAGATTCTTCTCATGGTTCTTGGAATATGGGCATTCTTCTATGAGTAAGGCCCAACTAAAACTTAATCTCTAGGATTTTATATTCTCATCATTGTTATAAAAACAAGGGATCCTCCAAGGTGTGATCCCCAACCAAACCTTCAAATCTCCATGAGTTGATATTCTCCTAATGGTTATATAAATATGGAAATTCTCCTTAGTTTAAGCGCTAACAAAACATTCAAATCACAATGAGTTGAAATTCTCCTCATTTTTCTAGAAATATTGGAATCCTATTAGGTGTAAGCCCCAACCAAACCCTAATCTCCATGAGTTGAGATTCTCCTCATGGTTCCATAAATTTGGCCATCCTTCTAGGTGTAAGCCCCAACCAAACCTTAATCTCCTTGAGTTCAGTTCTCCTCATGGTTCTAGAAACATGGGCATCCTCCTACATGTAATTCCCAACCAAACATTCAAATCACCATGAGTTGATATTCTCCTCATGGTTCTAGAAATATAGGCATCCTTTTAGGTGTAAACCCCAAACAAACCTTAATCACTATGAGTTTAGATTCACCCAATGGTTCTAGAAATTTGGGAATCCTCTTAGGTATAAGCCCCATGAAAACCTTCAAATCACCATGAGTTAAAATTCTCCTCATGGTTCAAAAAACATGTTCATCCTACTAGGTGTAATCCCCAAACAAAATCATCATTAAAAATTGAGTCGAAATAATCCTAATTTTTATCACTAATATCCACAAGTAAAGATACTCCTCATTGTATCATTTCCCTCCTCGAGTCGATATAATTCTATTGGTTTCAAGTTCATGGGATTCCTCTTAGGTGTAAGCCCAAAAACACACCCTCGACTAACCTACCTACTATCACACCCCAACCCAGGTTTTATTTTATTTATTTTATTTTTATCTATTTCTTGGAATTTCATTTTTTTGTCAATTTTCAGGTTGGGTTTCATGTGAGAATATTTGAGTTTTAGAGGTTTTGGGATGTTTTTTACCCTATGTACAGTTAGTGTACATGATTCGGGGGGAAACCATGTGGATGGTGGAGGAAGAAGGTGTTTCCAGTCCATTTTGTTCTTGCACGGTCTGAGAATGGTTTTTCCTAAACCATGAAAGGAAAATAATTAACTGTGTGGCCGATTAGTGGTGTTTGGGACAAGGTGCATAGCTTGAACATGATAAGTATTAACTGTGCTGAAAGCATGCAAGAGGATCTATAATTTTTATAGAACTAATTTTCATGGTTGGTGTACAATTTCTCAAACCGTTCAATTATCCTATGTGGGTGTCCCCTCATTCTAATTAGGTATGCATGATTGTGCATGGTTTGTCAAACAATGTAGCCAGACCGTGTGACTTACCTAGATTCTTGAAAACATGAAATTCCAAGTTTTACCCTCTTATGTATTAACCCCATTTTACCCTCATCCCCACTTTCTCAGTTTTTGTACATGAAGGGGGATCCTAAACCCTTCTCCAATGGTTATTATTCCTCCATTTATGATCCTTAAAGGTTTTTAGGTGAGTTCTTCTTGATTTTTTTTTCATTTTCCTCCTCTCCTCTTCTCCCTCTCCTGGTTTCTTGGTTTTTCTTGGATTTGATCCCTCTTGGACAAATCCTAGGGGTAGATTGATGATGTTTTATTATGTTTATTTTGATGTTAGGGTGTGTGTTTTGCTTCTTGGGCCACCTTCTTCCTTCTCTTTGAGTTTCATCACATTCGCACATCGTTGAGGTAGGTGTTTCTATCCATTTCCTTTCAAAAACATGTCATTTTATGCATGATCTTTCTTAAATAATTTTTAAATTTTTTTTCAAGTTTTCCATGTTCTAGTTTGATTTTTTATGGTGTTTATATGTTGTAAATTTGATAAAAATGTTTTTTAAAGGACTTTCATAGTTATTCCTATATGTATATGTATAAAATGTGTTTGATAAAATGCTAAATAGCCTTTTAAAATTAAATTGAGTAGTTTGGGATCTTTTTTTTTACTTTGTTGGGTTTTTTTAACTTGGTTTTCTGATGAATGGATTTTTGTGCATGGTTTTGTTGCCTCTTTATAGTTTGGTGCTTATGTGTGTATCCTTGTGATTGGTGGTGAGGTTTTTTGTGGTTCTTTAATTATAATCTTGGGCATTTTTATGCTCATAAAATGAAGATAGTAACACACATAAAAATGGTTACTCCATAAATATTTCTATCTTGATTCCCTATTTTTGGAAAACCCTTCTCTCGTTTTCTTCCTCTTCTCTTAATTTTCTAACTTAAAATATGGTTTTTAAATGTTTCCTTATAAAAAATGGCTTGTTTGAAACCTTAAAGTATAGTTTAGTAATAACATGACTTAAAAATGCCTTTTTGGCATCTTCTGAGCTCAAATAATGTTCTCGCCTTGGTTTTTGAAATGGTTTTGTAAAGAAAGGTATTTTCCTGAGAAATGTTTTGGATTTTTAAATGTTAAGGCTTGGTAGGCACTTTGTGATATTTTGGAAATTGGTTTTAAATTCATATGACATGTAGGATTATTTGGAACTTGTGAAAGGTCCTATGTATGGTAAGAACACCTATGGTCATCCTTCCAATTATAGGGTCTGTGAATAGATGTTGTCATGGATTGGGAAAGGCTAAGCAGTGGCATATGTGAGATATGTTTAATGTCAAGCATGTGATGACCCCCTCATTCTTCTTTGTACTATTATCATGTTATTCCTAGAAATAATCTAGAGTTTCAAGTGATGATTGATTTATATTCTTGATTAGATGTACTAAAACCCATAGTAAAGAGGATAGGATAGGTGGGATTTTCTACTAGTGAGGCTAGATTAGAGAAACCATGTTGGTTGTTGATTATAGAGATGCACCATATGCCTATAGGTGGGTCTGAACTGAGTAATTCTAGGGATTTCTTCTATGGATGTTTAAGAAACGCCCATGATTACATATTTTTATGTTCTTAATTTTTTATCACTTTGTTTACTTGTTTTATTGGTATTTTTTTGCTTTTACTTATGTTTTTTCCCTTTATTTATGGCATGTTTGATATACCTGACTACTTGTTCTTAGCTCAATTTTCCTCTTTCATCATGTTTTATTTGGGTTTTTTTTTTACTTGTATTTTGGTTTTCAAACTTGGATTTTAAAAGGAAAGGTGTTTTTTGATCTTTAAATGTTAAAAACACTATTTTTCCCAAAATTTATTTCAAAATAGCATTTATGGACTATTTTGGGAAAGTACATATATAGATTATGTTTGTTCCACTTGGAATCGGTAGAATTGAGATTTTGTGAAAGTTATTTTTGTTCATGTTTTTCTATGATGTGGGAAGGTCTTATGGATGGTGGTTACCAAGAGGTCATAGGGTTATCGTGTTGGTTCCGGTTGGTTTCAGTTTTGTTTTTATTTCTTATTTTTTTCCACTGTAAATGTATTTAGATTTGTTTATATATTTATTTTTGTTAAATGGTTATTAGTTCTTCCTATTTATTTTGAGTACTCTATCTTGATTTATTTATAGGTACTTTATGGGATAAATCATTTTCAAGTGTAGGATCTTTGATGCCCGAAACGAGTTGTCAGCCCGAGAGGATCGGAAATGCCTCTCAGGCCTTGTTGTGGGTTGGATTGGGTAATCATTTTGAGGTTGACCTAGGTTGGTTTGTGATGAAATTGTATCAGATCTTCCCTTTATTATTTTGGATGTTGGTTATACTGGATATAGGATTTTTGGGACTCGATAGGTAGTTATGGGAAGAGCATTATGAACACTTTCTCGTCTTGAGCCTCATGTTACCAAGCGTAGTTCGAGACTTGGTTCTTTTTTGTCTGGGTTTTTTGGGTTTATATATTTGGTTATTTTTTGGTTTGTGTGGTTTGGGAGATGAAAAAAGAAGTGATCTGCTGTTATACAGTGATCTTACATTGCATAGTGAACCACATGGATCTCGTATACATGGTTCAATAAGCTTCTAATGGTCAGTGCATGCTTAGCACATGGTCTGCTAAACCATGTGGCTAGGTTATGTATAGCCACTAGTTCCCCATTTTAGAGGATTTTATTTTGGTGATGCTATTGTTTGATTTCAACTAGTGTGAGTGGATTTTGAAATGAATGTAATTTTTGAAAATGGGTGTTGCCTTTGGAAATACTTTGGGTTTTTGGAATGGAAAATTTATTTTGGTATTTGAAATGGTTATGGAATTTGGAATGGAAATTGTTATTTTTTAAAGAGGATTTTGGTTTTGTATTTTGATGTTTTGATTTATGATCTTGGTGTTTTGGTTTGGAATATACTTTTTGATTAATTTTTTTTTAATATTAATTTTGTTCTGGATTTATTATGTTATTTAGATTATGCCACCCAGAAAGGTCCAAAAGGTTGTTGAGGGGTCTCTTCCAATTATTGTTTTTTTACAGACTCCTAGTGTGGTGGATGTAACACCTATAGATTTTTTGAAATATTTTTTTTCAAATTAATTTAATCTATTTGATAGTTTTTATTTCACACAACACTGAATATAGATTTTGTTATAACTAAATTTAGCTTATAGTATAAGAAAGTTTCCACCACTCGCAACACTTATATTATCTTTTGGTATAGGTGATGTTATGATTGTCTTGTGTTATGCACAATTCTAAGTTTCATCGATAGCTTGCATTACACATAAGGTGGAGTTTTACTGAACTACAATATACTATTAATATTGTTATTAAATTATTATTATAGTTATTACCTAGCCACTAGAATAGAATTTATGAACAAGATTAATTAAATTATGAAAATATGGTTTAAACATGTATATAAGATGAATTATTTGGTTACCAATAAACTGGAAATGAAAATAAAACCATTTTCAAAAATATAGGAAACATTTTGCTGGAAAACTATATTTATGCAATCAAACAAGTTTTACCTTAATAAATTAATTAAAAATTTTTGATAAATTATTTTAATGAAATATATATATTATATTCATTCAACTAATTAAATTTCATCTTATTTGTATTCTAGATAAGAGATAAGAATAAAATCAATTTTACGCATAAATGTATATATTTTTTTGAAAGGTAATTTTACTGTCATTTAATGGTGAACCCATTTTAAATAAAAAATCTGACACTTTTATAATTTTTATTTGAAAAAATAAACTTCAAATTTGAAATTGGAATATAAAATTTTACTTTGGGTAAATTTTTTCTATTTTTTTGTAATATTTCATTTTTGGATGAATAGTTTAAAATATTGAATTTTAATTCAAAACAAATTTTTTCATCTAATTTGTTTAAATAGTTAAATTATATTTTAATTTGGTTTTAAAGTTTAATTATATAATTTTTAAATTAATTAATCTAATTTAGTTTATTGGAACATATTTCACATTGAAATTGGATATGAAATCATTTCAAACTTTTAAACATTTCCGCTTAAAAACCCGCTCTCGCAATACATCTGTGGGATTAATTTTAAATTAATTTTTTCCAATTCTGCGATTAGAAATTAGAAAAATGGAATCCATATTTTTAATTAGAATAATTTATAATATCTAATAAGTTCAAGTTAATTTTTTACCAAAACTATTAGTGAAGGTAATTAAAATTAATTACAACGATTAAGGTTAAAATTAGTTTACTTAATGATTAAACTTTAATCTTAAGAGGCCAAATGACCTAGAAACTTATCCAAAAGCCATTGGTTGAAAATATTTATACCAATTAAGCTCTTATATCAAATTTTTATAATTATTTGAGGCCCATAATGTATGGGAGACATCTCAATAGTGTTTACCTTTTTATATTTATAAAAATGTCACTCCTCCTCCCCTATAAAAGAGAACTCACCCCAACACTTCTTCACACCTCTCAAGCCACGTTGGATCATCCAAAACCTGAAAATATAATCTCCCAAATTCCATAACTTCATACAAGAAGCCTCTATTTGGGCATAAATTCAACCAAGGAATCCCTTTGGTGTAAACCAAAAGGAGTTTCCCAAAGAAGAGGTAACATTCTCCCACAAGCACTTTTGTTTTATTTTATTTCTCCACCACCTCAAATCTTCTTATTTTGTGACTATATAATAACCTCAGTATCCTCAAAATTCTTAGATTTTGTTATTATAAGGGTTTCACCTATACCTACACATACTTTCATCCAATGGGTAATGAACATACTTTTTGTGTACGGTGAACTACCGGCTCGTGAAATGATATTGTTCATTTTTCATTTACCACCTCTCATGGTTGGTAACTATGATGAAAACACTATTTTTATATGATATATATGATATTTATTATGTATTTATGCTTATTTAATTATTATATAAAACATAACTTCATGTTTTTCTTTTTGTGTAAATACGATAACTTTGTTTTTGGACGTGTGGACTACTGCCTCCTCAAAGAGATGTGATCCATTCATGCTTTACATGTAATGTATTAAGGATGGGTTAAGTGAAAATATATAATATATATGACATAATAATTATAATTTAATGATTATATATATATATGTCATTTACTTTCTTTCATTCAATACGATAAGAAAACAGAAACAACGTTCATGCGTGCGTACGGTCTGTCATCTCCATGAATGATATATTCCATTTCATATTTCTATATTTTATAGATTATTATAAATATTTATATACTGAATATATATGATATATAAATAATTTTTTATATTCTTGAAATAATTAAATCATGATCTAAGTAAGAGGATCAAGAATAACATGTCAAAATATGTACGATAAACAAAGAGGTTATTACCTGAAACATTACTTTAGCATGGAATTGTTAATAAACAGGTAATATAAAGTCATAAGGGAATAATATATGGTATTATATATAAGAATATTGTTATTTTGTTGATTTATAATAAACTTATATTTATTATATAGGATGTTTGAATGCGTCCAAAGAAAATTCAAGACTTAAGGTAAGGGTTTCCTCATCTCACTTTTTATATCTGTGAGATACATGTCGTGTTCACCAATCCTTTCATTTTGGTGAAGTATATACTTCCCATGAATTTATTATATAATTATTATAAATAAATTTATGTGTATTTATATATCCATTTTATGATCTTTATTTCATGGGTTTTATGGTTCAAAAGTTACCAAATCGGTAAAGTAAATTTTGTCTCAATTTGCCTTCTTTGAGATACATGTCATGTTATGCACCTATATTTTTCTATGGGGTGTATATAATTATCTTAAAAAAAATTCATGAATATAATTTTCATGATATTTTATTCTTCGTGTAATTTTAATATCTCATGGTAATTATGATTCAAGATTACATAAGTGGTAACAGTTTATCGCTACAATCTCATTGTTTATCGGGATTTTTTATGATTATGCTTCCATTGATGAAATATTATAATACATCTCTCAAGAACTCTCATGAATTTTCTTATCCTCTAGTTATTCATGATATATTCAGGTATTGGTTCCATTTTTTCACTCTTTGGTACTTAATATAATTAAGAAAGTGTTTTTAATAAAAGCTGACTGTATCTCTCTCTTTGGTTGTAAATTTGGGTTCTTTTAAAACCATGTTTTACAAAAAAAATTCAAAATTTTTTTATTTTTAAAAATTGTTTTAAATTATTTAAAGATTATTTTATATTTTTTTAAGGAAAATGGTTTTCAAAATGTTTTAAATTTTATTTTATAAGTTTTTATGAAAAATGGTTTTCAAAATTTTTTCAAGCTTCTTTTATAAGTTTTTATGGAAAATTATTTTAAAAAAAATTCAAGAATATTTTATAAGTCTTTACGGAAAAAGGTTTTCAAAATATTTTTAAGCTTACTTTATAAATTTTCAAGGTTATTTTCAAATAAAATGGTTTTTAAAAGGTTTAATGTTTTAAAAAACATTTTTCAAAGAGGAAAGGATATTTTCCTCAAGAAATGTTTTAGAGGTTTTTAAAAGCTTTAATTATACGTTTTCAAAGTTTTTTTTCAAAGAAATGGATTTTGAAAATGTTTCATGTTTTAAAAATTGTTCTCCAAAGAAATGTTATTTTACTTTAGAAATATTCCAAATGATCTTTAAAAATACTTCTCCATCTAAGATAACATAATTTTTTATAGTTTATGATTTAATAGGGATATGATACATGAATACCATTCATATTCTTTCTCTAATGGTTTATGATTCAATGGAGTTATGTTTATGACACTCATTTATCTTTTAAGGATTATATGATTTTGAAACCTGCTTCTTTTCACGGGTTACGTTTTGATGAAATGATTATGAAACCTATCTCTTTTTCATGGGTTATAATGTGACAAAATGTTAATGATACTCATTTCATTTCATGGGTCATGATGTGATGAATATTTTATTATCTTGTGGCATATGAATATATTATTTCATTATGTGATGATTGGGACCTATTTCTCCCTCTAATGCATTGGGTAACGATAAATGTTTTATGATCTTAAAGGGTACATGAAAGGGAATCCCAAGCCAAAAACAAGATGGAATATTAAGCACATAACAATAGGGTACACGGGAGGGAAACCCAAGCCTAAAACAATAGGCCATTTTAAGCCTGAAACAAGAGGGTTCACGAAAGGGTATCCCAAGCCCGAAACAATAGGGAATCTTAAGCCTGAAACTAGAGGGTACATGGGAGGGCATCCCAAGTCCGAAACAAGAGGGTACATGGAAGGGCACCCCATACCCGAAACAAGAGGGTACGCAGGAGGGAATCCCAAGCTCAGAACAATAGGGTACATGGGAGGGAATCCCAAGCCCAAAGCAGTTACATGGGTGATTATCCCAAGACTAACATGTTATGAAGGTCTTGGTAGGTAGCCTTGACATAGGAATTTCTATGCTTATGTGTATTCCACAATTCCATATATTACTCTTATGTTATGATTTCATGGATTATTCTCTTGATTCTATTATGATTCATGTCTTATGAATTGCCTATATTTATGCCATGATTCATTTTTATAATATTTTATATGCAGGGTATGATATTCTAATGTTATGATTATGTTATTATACCCTTATTCTCATGTTATTCTTACATATTCCCTTTTTTTACCATTACTGGTCATCAGAGTTCACCCCTATCTTATATTTCCTTTACCCATGTTATGAATAAAGGTTTTAAGTAGGAGTAATAATATTTGAAGATATTTAAGGGAGATATTTAAGATCATTCACCATGTTAGAAGTTTATGTTTCCAAGTTTCCAAATATACTAAAATATTATGGTCCTTGGGCATGTTTTTTTTAATGTGATGAATATTCATCTAAAATGATGTAATATCTATGTATGTTAATCCTAGGTTCCCATAGTTGGTATCAAAGGAAAGGTTTAGTCAAACTTTTGAAACTAGGATGAGGAAACTTTATCGATATACCTAGGGATATCTCTAAGAATATGTCTAGGGATGTCTCTAAGGTTAATTCTAAGGATAATTCAAAGTATAAGAAAATGTCTTGGAATTTTTGTAAAGGATAGAGCGAGTGGTTTTCTATAAATACATCACTATAAAGACACTACAATTGGATTTGGATCTGTCATAGATGTATATAGAAGTAACAACCTCAAAAACACTGTATTGATCTAGACTCAATCAAGAATTGGTGTATGACAATAGGTTTTGCTGCACACCTAGTTCGATGCTCCTGGGGGATATATTTTGGGAACCCAAAAAATATTTTTGAACCATCATAAAGGATTTAAATAGAATATTAATATGAATAACCTAGGATAAACCTAAGTTTTCATAGATTAAATAAGTAGGTATCATGATTTAGACAACCTATAAGTGATTTTTCATGATTGTGTAGTTTTCTGCTTTGAAAAGTGTTTCTCACACTATGCTTTCTGGTTTTAGTAAATAATGGGAACTAGAAGAAACTTGGTTAATATTGAATGATTAATATGTGGAAAGTATGGGTATTATAAAAATTTATTTCCTAAGTGTAAATCTCATGAATAGAATCGAGAAGGTGATATGAGTATTAGTTATACTGATGAAGATAAAGGGACCACAAATGAAATGTGAAAGTTATGGGATGTCCTTGTTGTATTATTTAAATTTAAATTAAGAATCATGATTAAATTGAGGTTGAGGGACCTTAAGAAACTATACATATTTCATATTTTAGGAAAGTGGTATTAAGGAATGAGATGATGAATCCTTGTTAATGAATTAAGGATGAAGTGGAGTAACCTATGTGTTTATGTATTTTGATTCAATAATTGTGAGCTGTGAAATATATAAGGATAGTTCAATTTATATTTTTCACTAAGTATTTACAAGAATATATTGAATTGTTTCGCTGAACTAAAAAAGTGATTTAATAGTAAGGTGATATTCTTGGGAAACATGTGATTAAGGGAAAGATAACCCTTAATATATTCTTAATGTTGAGATAATTATTTTTGGATGAAAGATATGTTGGATATCAATAAGTGAATTGGATAGTATTGATTACCTTGGAACTGATAAAGGATTTGTTGAAAAAGTATTTTATTCTACCATGGATAGAGTTTATAGCATTTTTTATTTAAGCAACAAATCTAATAAACTTTGGAATAAGAAAACATGAATTTTTTCAAAAAGGATGTATGGTAATTCATGTTATTACCATGCTTCAAGATAATACATGATAAAGGTATTCACATGTTTTTAATTTAACAATGAAGAGCTACTATATTATATATGGTGTATCGATGTTAAGCTGGTTTTAAATATGGTAACCTTCTTTTTAAAGTTTTAGACTTCCATATTTTTGAAGCGTTATATGGTTAACCATTTATTGAATGGTTTATATTAAACTTTGGATAAGGTTTTAGATATTAGAGTATTATCTTTCCATATGTGGATTTATGCATATTGTATAACTTGATCTAACCTTTTGTGGTGATAAAGATATATGGAATGACCTGTCATTATATTTATGGATCTCATTATCTGCTAATGCTTCAGGAATGACAAATTCACCTTTATTTCTTGGATAAGATTTGAAGTGGAAGTTGATCAAGGCACAATAAAGGGTAAGGCTATCCTGAAATCATGTGAGTGTATCTTTACATGAAAATTATTCATATTTAGGAAAAGGATTTTGAAATAAAATTTTATCAAGTTATCATCATTTTTTATGATATCAATGAAATTTTTCAACCCTCTTTGGTTTATGGATTTGTGATAGTTAACTTTCTCCTAACCATGTTTTCTATCACTTTTCATCATAACTTGATAGTTATATTTCTCTTCCAAGTCCATGTTTTCACTTTCCACCTATGTTATCTTATTTGGAAACCTAGTTATGAGTTACTTTGGGTAAACTTTATGTTTATAACTTCCCCTTTTTAAAGGAAGTTTTAGTATTTATTTTTATGATGTGGGTTTCTATGAAATGAACTTTGAAGTATTAAACCTTTGATAACCCATATAAATTTTGAGGGAAAATTTTATTTTAAGGGTGGTATAATCTAATATCCTGATATTTTTTGAAATATTTTTTTGAATTAATTTAATCTTTTTGATATTTTTCATTTCACACAACACTGAATAAAGTATTTGTTATAAATTACTTTTCTTGAAGTATAAGCAACACCAAGTTAATCTTACGCTACATAAAACACTTAGATTAGATTTCATTACACTTGAAAATATGATTGGATTTTGTTACACACAATGTCTAGTTACCTCTATAGCTTGTGTTACATGAAAAGTCGAATTAAACTGAACTATTATGTACTATTAATATTGTTATTAAATTGTTATTATAATTACTACCTAGCTATTGGAATAGGAATTATGAACAGTATTAATTAAATTATGAAAATATGTTTGAAACATTTATATAAGATGAATTATTTGGTGAGAAATAAACTATAAATGAAAATGAAACCCTTTTTTAAAATATAGGAAACCTTTTGCTGGAAAACTATATTTATGAAATCAAACAAGTTTTACCTTAATAAATTAATTAAATAAATTTGATAAAATATTTTAATGAAATATATATATTATATTTAGTCAACTAATTAATGTTCATCTTATGTGTATTATATACAATAGATAAGAATAAAACCAATTTTATGCATAAAGATATATATTTTTCTAAAAGGTAATTTTATCACCTTTTAATGGAGAACCCATTTTAAATCAAATTTTTCAAAATTTTATAGTTTTTATTTAAAAAAATAAACATAATCCTTGAAATAATAATATCAAATTTTAATTTAGGTTAATTTTTGGTATTTTCTGAAATATTTCATTTTTGGATGAATAGTGAAAAAAATATGAATTTTAATTCAAAACTGCTTTTTCATATAATTTATTTATATAGTTAAATTATATTTTAATTTGTTTTTAAAGTTTAATTAGATAAATTTTACATCAATTAATCAAATTTAGTTTATTGGAACCAATTTCACATTGAAATTGGATATGAAATCATTTAAATCTTTTAAATATTTCCGCTTAAAAACTCGTTGTCGCGACACGTCTGCAGGATTAATTCTAAATTAATTTCTACCACTTATGTGATTATAATTTGAAAAAAATGATTAAATATTTATAATCATCATAATTTATAATTTTTAATAAGATCAACTTAGTTTTTGACCAATTTATTAGTGAAAGTAATTAAAATTAATTACAGTGATTAAGGTTTAAATTAGTTTACTTAATGGTTAAACTTTAATCTTAAGAGGCCAAATGAACTAGAAACTTGTCAAAAACCATTTTCAAACCATATTTAGATAAATTTACCACTTTTCTAAAATTTTGATAATTATTCAAGTCCTATGATATAAGGGATACCTATCAGTAGTGTTTACCCTTTTATATTTACAAGAATGTCACTCCTCCTCCACTATAAACAGGAATTCACCCCCTCACTTATTCACACCTCTCAATACACTTGGTCTCATCCAAAAACTACCAAAATAATATCCCAAATTACCTAACTTCATCCTATAAGCCTCAATTTGGGTATAAATCCAACCATGGAAGTCCTTCGGTGCAAACCAAAAGGAATTACCCAAAGAAGATGTAACATTCTCCCACAAACTCTTTTGTTTTATATTATTTATCCACCACCTAAAATATTATTATTCCATGATTATATAATAATAAAATATCCTCAATATTATGATATGTTTTTATTCTAAGGGTTTGACCCGAACTTATACACACTTCCATCAAATGGGTAACGAAGTTACTGTTCATGTACGGCGAACAACCGTCTCGCGAAACGATATTGTTCATTTTTTCTTTACCACCTATCATGGTTGGGAATTATGATGGATATGATATTTTTATATGATATATATGATATTTATGATATATATTTTCATCTTAAATTATTATATAAAACATACCTTCATGATTTCCATTTTTTGTAAATACAATAACTTAGTTTGTGGGTGTGTAGACTGTCATCTCCTCAAAGCGATGTGATTCGTTCACACTTTACATGGAATGTATTAAGGATGGGTTCAGTGAAATTGTATGATATATATGACATAATAATTCTACTGGAATTATAATATATATATGTGCATATATGTCATTTACTTTTTTTCAATACAACAAGAAAACAAAAATAGTGTTCATGCGTACGTACGGCCTACCGTCTCTATGAATAGTGTATTCCATTTCATATTTCTATCTATTATATATTACTATAAATATTTATATACAGAATATATATGATATTTAAATCATTTTTTAAATTATTTAAATAAGTAAATCATGATCTAAGTAATAGGATCATGAATAACAAGTCAAAACACGTACAATAAACAAAGCAGTTATTACCCCAAATGTTATTTTAAGATGGAATTATTAATAAATGGATAATATAAAGTCATAAGTGAATCATATATTCTATTAGATATAATAATATTGTTTTGTGGTACATTTATAATAAACTTATATTTATTATACAAGAGGTTTGAATGTGTATGAAGAAAATTCCATACTTAAGGTAAGGGTTTTCTCATCTTACTTTTTATATCTATGAGATACAAGTCGTATTCACCACTCATTTATTTTTTGGGGGGTATATAAAACCCATAAATGTATTAAATTATTCTTATACTTAAATTTATGGTTATTTATATATCCATTTTATGACCTTTCGTTTATGGGGTTTATGGTTCAAAAGTTTCCAAATCAGTAAAGTAAATTTTGTCTCAATTTGCCTTCTTTGAGATACATGTCATGTTATGCACCTATATTTTTCTATGGTGTGTATATACTTCCCTTTGACATATTTTATCATGAATATACTTGTTTTCAGGATATTTTAGGCTTCATGTAATGTTATTATCCCATGGTAATTATGATTCAAAGTTACCTAAGTGGTAACATTTTATCACTATAATCTCATTGTTCATCAGGGTTATTTATGATTATGCTTCCATTGATAAAATATTATGATCCATCTCTCAAAAAAAACTCATGAATTTTATTATCTTATGTTTATTTATGATATATTCATGTATTGGTACCATTTTTCCACTCTTTGGTACTTAAGATAATTAAGAAAGTGTTTTTAAGAAAATATGACTTTATCTCTCTCTTCAGTCATAAATCTATGTTCTTTCAAAACCATGTTTTCAAAAAAGGTTTTAAAAAACTTATGTTTAAAAAATGTGTTAAATGTTTTCAAGATTATTTTATAAGTTTTCAAGGAAAATGGTTTAAGATTCTTTTATAAGTTTTCATGGAAAATGGTTTTCAAAATGTTTTTAGGAATATTTTATAAGTATTCATGGAAAAAGGTTTTCAAAAGGTTTTCAATATTACTTTATAATTTTTCAAGGTTATTTTCAATGAAAATGGTTTTCAAAAGGTTTAATGTTTTTTAAATCATTTTTCAAATAATAGAGGATATTTTCCTCAAGAAAATTTTTAGAAGTTTTTAAAATATTTCATTATAAGTTTTTCAAAGTGGTTTTTAAAGAAATGGATTTTGAAAATATTCCATGTTTTAAAAAGTTATCTCTAAAGAAAAATTATTTTACTTTAGAAATGTTCCAAGTGATCTTTAAAAATCATTCTTCATTTAATATGACATTCTTTGTTATAGTTTACTCTTTACTGGGGATATGATCCAAGAATACCATTCATATTATTTCTTGTATGATTTATGTTTTGATGGAGTGATGTTTATGACACCTATTTCTCTTCCACGGGTTATATTCTTTTGAAACCTGCTTCTTTTCATGGGTTATACTTTGATGTAATGATTATTAAACATATCTCTTTTCCATAAGTTATTATGTAATGAGATGTTAATGATACCCACTTCATTTCATGGGCAATGATATGGTGAATGTTTTATTATATTTTGGAACATGCATATATGATTTTATTATGTGATGGGTGGGACCTATATATCCCTCCAATTAATTGGGTAATAATAAATGTTTTATGATGTAAAAGGGTACACATGAGGGCATCCTAAGCCCAAAATAAGAGGGAATACCAAGCCCAAAACAAGAGGGTACATGGGAGGGAATACCAAGCCCGAAATAAGAAGGCATCTTAAGCCTGAAACAAGATGGTGCACAGAAGTGAATCCCAAGCCCGAAATAATAGGTCATCTTAAGCCCAAAACAAGAGGGTACGTAGGAGGTTGTCCTAGTCCCAAAATAAGAGGGTACATGGAAGGTCATCCCAATCCTAAATTAGGCACATTGGTGATTATCCCAAGCCTAACATGTTATTAAGTTCTTGGTAGGTATCCTTGAAATAGTATTTTCTATGCTTATTTTTATGCCACAATTCCATGTCTTACTCCTATATTATGATTTCATGGATTATACTCTTGATTCCATTATGATTTATGTATTATGAACTTCCCTATATTTATTTCATAATTCATGTTTATGATCTTTGATATGTAGGGTGTGATCTTCTAATGTTATGATCATGTTATCATACCCTTATGCTCATGTTATTCTTACATATCTCCCATGTTTACCCTTATTGAGCATCAGAGATCACCCCTTTCTTATGTTTCCTTTCCCAAGGTTATGAAAAAAGGTTTTAAGTAAGAGTTCTAAAAGGTGAAGATCTTTAAGGGGTATATCTAATATCTTTCACCAAGTTAGAAGATTATGTTTCCATGTTTCCAAAGACACTAAAATATTACGATCATCATATGTGTATTTTTGTAATGTGCTGAATATTTATATAAAATGATGTAATATAAATTTATGTTAAGCTCGGGTCACTATAGTGTAAGAGTAAATTTCTTCCTAATAATTCTTGGGTTTCCATGGTTATTGTGGTCAATTAGAGTCCGCAAAAAGTCTTGTGAAATTCAAAGGTGTTTTTAGGTCTTTGGGAACTCCCAAATCTATGAGGGTGTGAGCTTTTTTAGGTTTGTTTAAGGGTTAGGGTTTAGATTGGTGGAAGGTGGTCATCTCATCATCATTTCAATTTGGGATGTATTGGGAAGTTTTTAAGACCACTTTAGTCCAATGGTTTATGCCTAAGGTGGTGAAGGTGAGGAAAGTGGCAGAGCTATTGGGTATTCAGCAAGGTTAATGGACGGTGAAGGCCTGTGTTGACTACTTCAAAGAGCTTGTTTCTTTTTCTATAGAGATATCATAAAAGGAACTAATGAAAGAACCTCTCTTCATCTAGGTTTTTTTTATGGATTTTAAGGATCAAGTTCTCTCATCTAGGGAAGTTCTATTCAAGAATTTGGTGGATGAGGTGTTTTTAGCCGAGTTGGGTCCTGGAGGGAAGTTTGTAGCAGGTGCCAATCTATTTTCTCTTGACACTCATGAAGGTTCCCCGTCTAGTGAAAAGTGTGTGATAGAGAAACCCATTCTTGAGGAGTCCCCCTTATAAATTCTTGCTTCTTGTTCATCAGACCACTCACTTGTATGCTTCCAGTGTGGTCGGTTTGGGCACTCGAATCCATCTTGTTGTAATGCTCCAAAGGTTTTCCAATGATGTGACCATTTCAGTCATTTGGATAAGTTCTTCAAGTTGTGTCTCCATAAAAGGAAGTCTCACTTGGAGGATGTTATCTCTTAACTATGGTACGGGCGATGATTCAAGACACCAGGGTTATAACCATAGGCCTCAAAGTTAAGCTCTTCATGCAGTCAATAATTTCTTGGTGTGTTGGGGGTTATTATCCTAGCTTTTATCCCCAATGTTGGAATAAGGATGGTTTAATTTTCCCTGTTATATTTTTCTTTGTTTTTTAAAGTCCCTTTTTTGTTTTGAATGGCTTTGTGGACTCTTTTTCTTATATTTTTATGGTTGTGCTTTGTTTTATGGAACTTTTGTGGTTAGACTTTGTGGAACGGTTTTGGTTTTGGGTTGTGCTCCTTTTGAAGATGTTTGTGTCTTGTGGAAATGATGAATCATTATTTGGATTGATATTTGGTTTGATCTTTTTTCATTGGGTCCCCTTGTGTTGGGTGTTGATCCGTGCGAGTGGAATTTTAAATGATGGGGAGACCCCCCATGGATATTCTTACGGTTTCCTCTAGAGATGTTCGGGTGTGACTTGTAGATTTGAAATGTCACACCAAAATTCATGTTTTTGTTTGGCCTCATTTAAATTTGAGTTTTATTTTTGTTCCTCGTTTGGCTGGGTGACTTTTTAGGGCCAGAAAGTTTTTGTGGTGTGGATAATTATCACACCCTGACCCTAATTTTATTTTATTTCTTTTATTTTTATTTATTTCTTGGAGTTTTATCTTTTTGGTTGATGTTTGGGTTGGGTTTATGGTGAGGATCATTAATTTTTGGAGGTTTGGGATGTTTTTGTACCTATGCATAGTTATTGTGCACATTTTAGGGAGAAATCATGTGACTGGTGAAGGTACAGGGTGTTTCCAACTCATTTTGTTCTTGCATGGTTTGTCTTGCACAATATAAGTATGGTTTGCCCCAAACTGGGCAAGTCAAAGGAGTAATTGTGCAGCCTGTTGGTGGTGTCTGGGACAAGGAACAAGGCTTTCACATAGTTAGTAGTAATCGTGTGACAAGCTTGTGGGAGGCTCTGTCATTTTGATAGAATCGATTTTCATGGTTGGTGCAGGGTTTCTAAAATCGTGCAACCATCCCATGTGGGTGTCCCCTCCTTCTAGTAGGGTTTACATAGTTGGAACACAATTTTTCAAATTGTGCAGCCAAACCGTTCGACTTACCTAGATTCTTGAAAACTTGAAATTCCAAGTTTCCCCCTCTTATGTTTTAACCCCATTCGACCCTCCTCCCCTCTTTCTTGGTTTTGGTTCATGAAGGGGGGGTCCCAAACCCTTCTCCCTTGGCTCTTCCTCCATTGATTCTCCTTTAAGGTTTCTATGTGTGTTCTTGATTTTTGGTCATTTTCCTCCTCACCTCTTCTCCCTCTCTTGGTTTCTTGGTTCTTCTTGGATTGGATCCCTCTTGGATGAAACCTAGGGGTATAGGGATGATGTTGGATTGTGTTTCTTTTAATGTTATGGTGTGTGGTTTTCTTTTTAGGCCTACATCTTCCTTCTCTTGGAGTTTCATCGCATTCTTGTGTCGTTGAGGTAGGTGTTTCCGTCCATTTCCTTTCTGGAACATGGCATTTGATACTTGAGATTTCTTAAATAATTTTTAAATGTTCTTTTCATGTTTGTGATGTGTTAGTTTGATTTATTGTGGTGTTTCTATGTTGGAAATTTGATGAAAATGGGTTTTTAAAGGACTTTATTATTTATGACTATATGTATATGTTTACAAGATGTTTGATAAAGTTCCAATTAGAGTTTTTAAATGAAATTGAGTACTTTGGGATCATGTTTGGCCTTGGTTGGGTTTTTGGAAATTTGGTTTACTCATGAATGGATTTTTGTTCGTGGTTGTGATGCCTCTTTATGGTTTGGTTCTTACGTGTGGATCCTTGTGGTTGGTGATGAGGTTTCTTGTGATTATTTAATTAGAATATTTGGTATTTTTATGTTTATCCATATATATGTTGATGAATGTGGGCATATCTATATGTGCATGGGGTGAACATATAGGTAGGCACACAGAAATAAATGGTGACTCCATAAAGATGTCCATCTTGAAACTCGGTTTTCGAAACACTCTTCTCCTATTTTCTTTCTCTTCTCCAAATGTTTTAACTTCAAATGTGGTTTCTAAATGTGTTCTTCTAAAACTTGTCCTGTTTGGAACCTTGATGTATTGTTTGAAAATCACATAACTTAAAAAGGACCATTTGACATCTTCTGAACTCAAATAATGTTCTCCCCTTGGTTTTAGAAATGGTTTGGGAAAGAAATGTATTTTCAAGGGAAATGGTTTGGATTTGTAAATGTTAAGGCTTGGTTGGTACTTTGTGATGTTTTGAAAATTGGTTTTAATTTCATTTTCCGTGTAGGCCCGGTTGGCACTTATGAAAGGTCTTATGTATGATGGGAACCCCTATGGTCATCCTTCTGATGAGAGAGCCTTCTCATAGACGGTGTCGAGGGATTGGGCAAGGCATGCCTGGTGGCATCTATGAGTTATGTTTAATGACAAGCATGTGATGACCTCATCGTTCTCCTTTGCACTATTTTCATGGGATTCCTAGACACCATCTAGAGGGTCGAATGATGATTGTTTTCTAGTCCCGATTAGACGGATTAGAACCCCCTTGAAAGAGGATAGGCCAAGTGGGCTTTTTCACTCGTGAGGCTAATTTATAGCATCCAGGTTGGTTATTGACTATGGAGATGCATCATATGTTGGCAGGTGGGTCTGAACTGAGTGCGTCCAAGGATTGCTTTTAGGGATGTTTAATAGATGTCCATGATTACATATTGTATGTTCTTGTTTTATTTTGTAGCACTTTGGTTACTTGTTTCATTGATATTTGTCTACTTGTACTCGTGTTGTTTCCCTTTATTTCTAGCTTGTTTGATATACCATGTTGCTTGTTCTTAGCTCAGCTTTTCATTTTTTATCATGATTTATTTGGGTTGTGTTTCCTTCTTAGCTTCTGGTTTTCAAAGTAGGTTTTTAAAATGAAAGGTGTGTTTGGCTCTTTAAATGTTAAAAACCCTATATTTCCCTAAATGTATTTCAAACTAGTATTTATGGACAGTTTTAGGAAAGGACATTTATGGATTTTGTGGTGTTTACCTAATGAGTTGTTTTATGCTTACATCTTACTTGTGTCACTCGGTGTCGGTAGAACTGAGCTGTTTTGCAGGTTCATTTCTGTTTAGGTACACCTGTGATGTGGGTCGGTCTTATGGATGGTGGCGACCAAGAGGTCACAGGGTGATCATGTGGGTTCCGATTGGTTTTAGTTTTTTTTATTTCCTGTTTTGTTCTACTACGGTTGTATCTGAATTCGTTTATGTATTTATTTGTGTTCAGTGGTTATTAGTTCCTCCTGTTTTTATTGTGTACTTTGTCTTGTTTTATTTATTGGTTCTTTATGGGGAAAAATCATTCCCATGTGTATGATCTTTGATGTCAGGATGTAGTTGTCAGCCCTAGAGGATCAGGAACACCTCTCAAATCTTATCGCAGGCCGGCTCGGGTGACCGGTTTGGAATCGACTTGGGTTGGTTCATGACACCTACTAGATCAGGTATCTTAGGGAAGCCCGTGCGTAAGCCCCACCTTGTTTTCTATTGTCACCCCTTTCACGGCACAAGAATGTTCTCCAGACAGCCTCAGTGCGTAATTCCTCCTTTCAAATATAATGGTACACCCTCATAAAATGTGACTGGTCTTCTGTTGTCTCTTGTTTCTCACGCCGAACAAGACTCACGTGGACTTAGAGATATGCGGTGGTCATCTCATCAGCATTGGGAAAGTACCTCCATCACGAGCCTCCTGCTGAGGTGTAACCCCTGACCATTCCATTGAACTACATGGGCTTTGATTCCTGTTCTTAAGCAGGATGCGTTGGACGCCTCTTTGAGGATCGAACCCAATGTCATTTCACCCTTATCCATCTCATCGAACTACATGGGTTTTGATTCATGCTTTCAGAGGATATGTGGGACGTCTCTTTAAGGTTCAATCTCAACTCCAAAACACCAATCGTCTCCTCAGACGACATTAAACTCCAAAGAGCCCAGTTAGTTGGTTTAAACTAAAGCGTTTTGAACTAATAAGAGAGATTTAGAATCTCTAATATATATAGAGAGGGGGGGTAACCTCTAATACAAGGTCTTAATCAGATTATTGGCACTGGGGTAACCAGACTCACATCGAGATTTTGGAAGGATTCATGAATATGTATTTAAATCTATAAGAGAGAATCGGAGTAGGCAATAATTCCTCCCAAAAGGGTGTGGTAAGTCTGATCTCTGATCCTCTAGATCAGTGCGTTTTATAAGAAGTCGTTGTGAAAGTCTCAGTGACCGCCTGCCTTTGGAAAGCAGATCTACATTAACTCAAAATGTATGTAGGCATGAAACCCGTTGGAAACAGACTCGAAGTACATATTTTCAATAAAGAAGTGTCATTTAAGTTTAAAACACATGTAAAATAGCCAAAACTGATAAAACGAGCTCGAATTATTTTTAATCTTTGTGACAACGATACATAATTCGTTTGTGACGTGTTGGAATCGACCGCACGTCAATCTGACATACAATGTAGTCGATATAACTCGAAATACGTGTTGTTAATATGTGTCATTTTAATAATATAATTAATAGTATTAACTGATAATATCATTAATATATATAGTAATTAACAATATAACTTATCATATGTGGGTTATATAACATTAAAATTAAATACTTTTTATTTACTATTACTAAAATAAATATTGGATTTATTGCAGGGACAAGTTTTTGTACAAAGGTTGATCGTTGGAAAAAGTATGCTATAAGAGTTTTGATTGTGTGTATGAATTATAATTTTTTTATTAATTGTAAATATAACATCAATGTAAATATTTTGTATGTAAATTTTGAATTGAAATGATGGAGCAACGCAATATTTGTATTTCAACTCGGTTTTCTATATATTTCTATTCATTTTTATGTATTTTAATTGGGTTTGTTGTTATAGAGCGGCAAATGTATGACTTTTATCAGTGTTAGAAAAAGTGGTGCCAAATGGCTCCATTATTAGCATTATAAAAAATGATGATAAAGGGAGATCTTTATCAATACTAGAAAATCACTGATAAATGTACTTTTTATCAATGTTAAAAACAAAACACGAATAAATGATCTTTTATGTGTGCTTTATGTTAGTGCTCATAAAGACTACATGCTTTTAGTGTTTTTTTGCACTGACAAATACTTTTTCTAGCACTGTTAATGGTATCATCTGTCGTAGTGTAATTTGTACAATTTATTTATTACATTCTCTTACATATTAAGAAATCACAATATCTGTTAGCATACACAAGGATTTGTCATACATATTATTTTTTGGTTCATTTATATTAAACTATTGTTTCAACAAACCTACTTAATTATTATTATGTTTTGAATGCAGTGTTAATTCAGTAGCATTTGTTATAGTTTGCAATGAGTAGTATGTAATTTTGTATGACCAATTTTCATGTATTTTTTGTTTGCTACGGTTTCAATTAGAATGTAATTTTAAGTTTGTCTTTTCATGCTGCAAAATTTGAGTTGGATTATTTCATTGTACATCATGAAATGTCAAAACATATTAAGTTTTATCTATTAATGATGTTTTTATTTTTTTTACCAAGTTAATCTCTTGCTTGAATTTCACAATACCTCATGATTCTCTTGGTTCCTTCAAACCGAATTTGTTTACAATAGTCACAAACAATTGTTTAAAGTTGATTTTGTTTAATTTAGATCCTCTACCTTTATATCGTCGTTTCATAACTCATTTTTTTTTTCAATTTGTTTTATCATTAATTAAACAATAACCCACAGTTTCATTCCTCGTTTACTATTAATTCGTTTAATTTTATAATTCATTATAAACTTATTATTTAAAAAAAATACACATCAAATCTAGTGCAATTGCAGGGAGAAAATACTAGTTAAGATTTAAAAACATAGATAAAATGTAAATCACTATAATTATGAATCTATAATTAACAGTACTATAATTAAAGCTAATAATTAATTTCATTGAAATTATAATTTTATTACAAGTAAAACAAATAGAATTGGATTGCATAAAATAGCTTTTGGAAAATAACGACACTTAAAAATCACATCAGACGGTCAATGCACGCAATTATATATTTTAATTTTATTGTCAGGGTTTAGATAGGACGCAGACTCAACATAAATGTACACTGAATTTGTTGATGGCGAAACCAGTAAAGTTGATTAAAAAAATAATTTCTTAAAAATATAAACGAGGAGATAGAAGGATTATAAATTATATTAAAAAGCGAAAATAGATTAGGTGAAACGTGGATAATGTTTCTTTTTATAATATTTTTTAAAACAATACTTGCCTGGAATGATGCAAAAATATCTATCGAATTAATGTATATCAACATTTTACAAAATTGACAATACAATCTTAAAATTTTAAAATGGAATAGGGTTAGAGAATAGGTAGTGAAACCAATTCCAATTCATTATTTCTTTTTTAATATTTAAATTTAAATATTTTTTAAAATGTTTTGTTTGATTAAAGATAAACACTAAAAATAAATAAAAATGCTTAAAAAAAGTTAGGAAAATCGTTACTAGCAATGTCAAATCTAGCATTTGACAAGTACAAAACGTTGGTGTGAAAAATATTGTGACTTGGAGAACTATTTTTACGCCGAAACAGTGTTTACTCGCTATTTTTGTGGGGGTTGAAGATGCTACAAGATGGGATTTTGTGAAATAATTTTTCACTTCAGTGTAAATATAAAATTAATAATAATATTCATATGATATAACAAAATGGTTGTAATTATCATATTACTTTTTATATTTTCGAAACTAATTGATCTGACCAGATGACGAAACCTTCGACGTAAGAGAGAGACCAAGAAATTGACCTACCACTCGGGCACCATCTCTGTGGTTTGTAACATAATTAAAAGGCGGGTCTTATTTATACATATTTAGAATCACCATAATTAATATTATAAAATAAAGATTTTTTTTTGGCATAATGAATAGTAAAAATAACAAAAAATAGTTATCGTGATAAAATAACTAAAAGAGTAAATATAACAACCCTTCTTTTCTTACATGATTATTACATCATTTTAAGGATAAACAATATAAAATAGTTACACAATGAGGATCCAAAGGTTTAGTGACTTGGAAAAATTAGGACTATACATAACATTTATAAAATAAAATATAAACATTTATTTAATTTCGTTTTCTCTAGCTTCTTATTGTCCCTCGTATTCTCCTTAGTACATGTAATCACCTGATGATATACATCAAAAAGGAGTGAGTTAAAAGTATAGTAATAAGATATATAAGAACACGAAACAATATAACATGGGGTGAGTATAATCACAACATCATCATCATAATCATGAGAGGAAGCAATAAATAAAGACATGGAATGTGACAATGCATAAAAATGAAACATCATATCTTAGTGGTTAACCACCACACATAATTGTGAATAAAGCTAGCATCATGTTCACACATATTTCATTTTTCCTCACGAGATACATCACATTACCCAATGCATTGGAGTGCTATATAATTCTGGGCGCACCCGTCACATCATAACATTTACATTGCGCTATATAATTCTGGGCACACCCGCACATCATATCATAACATTTACATTATCATGCATGCCACATAGAATTTTTATCAATCTTGGACATAAAATAACCTATGGAAAGGAATGAGTTTCATTTCACAAAGCATACATTCATTGTAATGGCCTGGACCTCTCTGATCTGTTCCTTCGTGAAAATCTGGTGTTTGAGGTGTTCTGGGAGATCAAGGCGACTTATTTCCAACACTTTTCCAAATTTCTAGCTCTACGAATAGTGTTTCCAGTTTTGTGAACAGTGTTGTCGGTGAGACAATTGTGAACAGTGCTATCAGTGAGATATTTGTGAACAGTGCTGTCGATGAGCCATTTGTGAACAATGTTGTGAGTGAGTCATTTGTGAACAGTGACGTCGGCGAGTCATTTGTGAACAATGTTGTGGGTGAGTCATTTGTGAACAGTGCTGTCGGTGAGTCATTTGTGAAAAGTGATGTCGGTGAGTCATTTGTGAACAGTGTTGTGGGTGAGTCATTTGTGAACAGTGGTGTCGGTGAGTCATTTGTGAACAGTGGAGTCCGTGAGTCATTTGTGAACAGTGGAGTCGGGGAGTCATTTGTGAACAGTGGAGTCGGCGAGACATTTGTGAACAATATTTTCAGCATCCTATAGTTTCACCCCTTCGACGTTTTCTTTGATGTAAAATGCATTCAAAGCCTTGTTTTAAGGGATTTAAGGCCGATTCAAATCCCATAAATCCTATCTTAATATTCCTAAGGGTCTCGATGCTTTTACTTGGTCAAACTGCGTAATCTTGACTAGATCCACCATTAATGGAAAATCTAAAACAATATTTAAACCGATGCTCCGTTTAGATTTTCAAAATGCCAAGATACCTTACGCATTGTTCTTCCCTCGTACGAGCCTTCAAAGTTTTTTCTCCCATAGGAGTCATGCGATCAAACTACGATCCTTGGATCGTTTTCCCTAGAGTTTTTCCTACTGCATGTGCACCCTCTATTTCAATGCAAGTAAGAATTGTCGACCCGTCTTTAATATAAGGTATGTTATACCTCTATTATCTTGGGTTCTAGAACTTTTCTCTCGTTTCTCTTTTACATGTTATGGCACGTGATCACTATGTTTCTAATGGAGCTTCCTAGATTGTTGGTTGGTGTGGTGGTGTCTCTGCATCCTCGGGTGGATGCTGTCTTCTAGGGGTGGTGATCGTGATCCTTGGTGTTGGCCGTTCTCGTGCAAAGAACGTCTGAAACCTTTTGAGGTAGGGGATTCATGAATTCTATATTCTTTTACATGTAGTTGTATAATTAGCATGTTTTAGCCACCAGATCACAATGAAATTGACATAATAAATATTTGAACTAGATTAAAGAATTGGAATCGATCGTATGTTATTTCTTTATACCTTGATAACGGTTTTCCTCTTGATTTCTAGATCGTGTGATATCTATGCTTTGCTTGTTAGCATGTCGTTCTTGAAGGAATTGGTAAAGAATGTAAAGCCGGGATTAATTATAATTTAATTGGCTAAAGATAAAGCGGCATGTAAATGAATCCAGTTGTTGTTGCAATTTGATGATAATATAATGGATACAGTTATACATGTTTAATTGAATTGGTTAATTCATTGTGGAATAAAGAACCGGTTGTGCGATAATGATAATGCCTTGAAGGGTTCCTAGTTACCCTAATGCTTTTAAAGTCCAAACGTCTTATTTTTTAGAGTTGTGAGTGCTCGTTGTAGGCGAAGGCTGAATGCCTTGTTTAGGGACAAGAGCCTAGTTGGTGTTGTTTGTTTCCTACTGCTTGTGTTGCGGTGTGAGCCTGGTATGGCTGAGCATGGAGGGCTTTTGCGGTATGTGGGGGTAGGGAGGCCCAATGGCTGTGGTGGCAGCAGTTGACGCCTAGAGCGGCAAGATGCATCAGTTTATGCATTGGGTGTCGGGGAGGACATCATTGATGATAAAACATGTTGGATGCTTGTTGAATCTTGTTATTTGTTTATCTTCTTTACTTTCCTCACTGCTTGAGGCAAATTTTCTTTCTTACACTCCTTCCAAAAGAGGTGAAGACGCGTGAGTTATGCCACGTTTTTTACATGTTTAGCTTCTCAAGGGTGGATGGGTCTATGCTCCAGCTATAGGTGGCAAAGACTCAACGGGTAGTTCATATACTCACCGTATTGAACCCCTTGTGTTTGGAATCTTAGAACATTTTTCTAGAATGTCTGGGAATATGGAAATGTGATAATGTTGTTAATAAATGATTGAATAAATGATGTTCTCATGGGGTTGGAGCTTGCTGGGATGTAATGTTGAGGTTGAAATTTAAAGGAACTGTGGACCTGATTTGGTTATGCCGGAGGGCATAGGACTTTGTTGCAAAGCTAATGAAATGTAATGTGGAATTGATAATGGTTAATTAATGTTTAAATAATTAATTAATGTAAAGTGAAATTGATTAAAAGGGATAAGTAATTTAATAAAGAGGAATGGTTGTGTTCTTATAGGATATATAGTCTTTATAGTGACAGCTGGGAGTCTAAGAGATGTTAACTGCAGTTGAGTCTAAGACTAGGTTATGCCCATAGTGTGGTTGTGAGATATATTATATTATGTACCTTTTGTGCTTCTATACGCTACTCCACCTTGTCGGTTAGGGCAATTGACACCCCGGGGATTCTGATCCCTAGGGGGGTGGGGTGTTTTCCCCAACATCCCGATGAGAGGATGGATGACTGACTACCCCTTTGACCCCGCTCTCTTCTCTTGGTAGTTACTAGTGCTAATAGTCACGATGGTTATTTTTCCCCATATATGTGTTTAGAGGAATGTAATGGCTTGTGGTTATTCACACACACATATTCTGGATATAGTTTCATATGGACTATTATAGGTGTAACATGTATAGGTTGTGATGGCTTGAGGATCCTTACTCGGTGTATGAGCTGTAATGTCTTGAGGTATAATACCCGACGTATGATACACGTTATGCGAGCTGTGATGGATCCATAAAATTACCTGGTTACTTTGGTTACGTGGATTTAGTGGTCATGTTGCATGAGGTGCATGTTGTGGTGCTATGCTCTGGTGTCTGCGGGCAAGCCTTTTTGGAGAGAGATGCTTAGGACGTGCAATGTTGGGGAAAAGTGACAAACCAGTGGGGAAGTGGTAGTAGGGTGCCCTTGATATTATTTATTATATTATATACTATTGTATCCCATACTTGATGATCATAACTATGGTGAGGCTAGGAACATAGTATACCTGTTAGGTGATGAGTTAGTTTCACTTGTTGTTCAATGTTCTTTAGCATGCTTTCTTTACTTTTTCATGAGAGCCTCTGGAGAGGATCCTACTGAGTATAATGTTATACTCACCCTATGTATATATAAACTTTTTTTCAGGTCACTTGAAGCAGGTTGGAGATCAGGCTGGTTACTACTAGCTTGGGGTTGCGGGAGCTGTTTGAGCTTCGTGGTTGCTGCTGTTTTACTTTCTTTTGGTACTTGTAGTTTTCCCTTTCAGTTGTAGTAGTTGTTGCTTGAAATTACATATGTATACTTGGTATTTCTTTTATATTGCAGTTTGAGTTGGATTTGGTTAGTGTATGTCTTATCTCTCTCTTTCACATGTGTTCTCTTAGAGGGTAATGCCACCCATTTGTGTGTTTACTATACCCTCAGTGCTAGTCACCAACTCGGGGCCTATTGGAGGTGGGAATCAGGTGTCACTATCTCTCTCCTCTCATTGCCGACCTAGGAGGGGTACAATTTGTGGGGAGGGGGTCCTGACAGAGTGGTATCAGAGGCCTGGTTGAGGGATATGATGGAGCTTGGAGTTAGGCACATGTGATGTTTCATGGGTTGGTAGGGAAACTATATCAGTCAAGTTTAGCAAGTGTTGTAAACACTGGATACTAGCTGAGACATAGGTATTTAGCCCCCCCATGATCTGATGCATGAACCTTTAAGTTTACAGTGGCTACTAAACAAGGTGATACTTGTTGTATGGTAGAGGCCTAGGAAAGAATCATGCATCATCTTCTTTGCACCTATGTTTGGATGGGTATACCTTAGGATAGGTTAACCTAAAATGAATAAAAGAAAAAAATTAATTAATTATTGTTAAGTCTTCCATATTCATGGTTTAGGAGATCTAACTATTCGTTCTTTTGTAGGTATGGATCTAGTTCGACATCCTCATTAGGTTCGCACAGAAGATGTTCAACAGGCTATGCCAGTCGATCACCACAGACTAGAGGTTGACGATGATAACACTTGGAGGAGAACACCCCGAGAGTTTTAGTTCCAGAGTCTATAAAAGTATGAGGGATCCATTTCAGATGTAGTCACGAAAGATTAGTTGGAGGAGGTTGAGATAACTTTCAGTTTGATCCATGCTCGGAAGGAGCACTGGATGTCATTGGTTGTGATGATGCTATGTAGGGAAGCGAGGCAGTGGTAGTTCTTGTTCCTCGTGGATCATGAGGAGGTGACAATCTCATGGGAGGAGTTATGAGACAAGTTCAGAGTTAATTTTCTTTCTTCGACCGTGAAGACGGAAAATCGTCAAAAGATGCTTACCCTTCGATAGGGTAGATCCAGTGTGTGAGAGTTTGGAATCCATTTTAGGAACCTTTTATGATATTATTTGGACCTGTTTCCAGATGAGGAGGCCATGGTGAGGCATTCCGAGGAGGCTTTGCATCTAGAGATCCAGCACCAGGTCACACTGTTTATGCTGAAGATGTATCTTGAAGTTCTGTCGAGGGCATAGGTCATCGATATGACATTATCCATAACTGGATCATCATGAGAGGGGAGTTGTTAAGATTCCTCACAAAGCAGAATTGTGTTATGAGTTTTCAGGGCAGAAGAGTTTCCGTTTGGCCGAGGGTAGGTCCTAGCCCTCAGTATCTCTTTTCTCCAGGGGTAGCGACTCTTAGGATTATGACAAGAGATCAGGCACTTGTTTTTCTTTTGGAGGTCGAGGTAATCAGTAGTGGGAGTGCCCAACCTTTCTGAGCAGTCAACGTGCACAAGGTGTTTTGCTTCAAGTCCCTCTCTTGAGGCAGTTTCAACTGAGGAAGTAGCAGCAGGTTGCACCAACTTTGGATCATTAGATAGCATATGGGAAAGGCATAGGTCAACCCCAAGATTCTACCCATCCTCAAAGAGTAGAGCACGATTGTGGTGGTGTTCATCAGCAGGGTTAGAGAGGCCATGGAGCAGGTCATGGTTATCTTCATGCTTTAGCGTTTCCAGCGCCATGTGAGCCAGACATCGTTCAAGGTACCCTTTATATGTTTTCTACTTGGATGTATTCCTTGTTTGATTTAGGAGAGACACACTACTTCACATCACCTACCCTTATCCATGCCTTGGGACTTGAGATAGAGATACTTCCAGTGCCCTAGGTGTTGAATACGCTAGTTAGAGGTCAAAAAGACTTATTTAAAGTATGTAGAGAGTGTGAGATAGTACTGGGGAAATACCACTCTTGGGGAGATTTCTTATGTTTATCAATACAACTATATGATTTCATTCTCAGCATGTATTGGTTGTATTCGGTGTAGGATATCGTGGATTTATTCAAGAGGATGGTGGCGTTATTCGATGCTGATGGAGAGCCAACGATGTTTGTTGGCGAGCAAGAACCTCAGATGGGTCAGAGGTATGTTCCGTCCTTGACATCCTTGATGGTTGAGCTGATGCTAAGTTTGTCAGAGGTTCAACAATTGGCATTTCCCAGGATCATGGAAGAGTACCCTGATGTATTTCCAGAAGTGGTTGTAGCGTTACCCCCTCGACGAGAGATCGAGTTCAAGATCAAGCTATAGCTAGGAACATATCCTATCTCTATGTCTCCATATAGGATAGTGATTTATGAGTTGTAGGAGCTTCGTATATTGCTAGATGGTCTGTTACAGTGTGGTTTTGTTTGGCCGAGTGTGTGACCATAGGGTGAACTAGTTTTGTTCGTGAAGAAGGATGATGGTAGTTTGGGGCTGTGTATCGATTATCGTTGCTTGAACAAAGTGACAGTGAAGAATTGCTATCCTCTTCCACAGATTGATTATTTATTCAATCAAATAAAGGGTAAAAGTTGGTTCTCAAAGATTGAATTGTGGTCAGGATATCATCAGATGCGTGTGAAGGATGGGGATATCCTAAAAACTGCTTTCCATTGTCGTCATGGGCATTACGATTTTGTTGTGATGCCATTAGGTGCGATGAATGCTCCAACTGTGTTCATGGGGTTAATAAACACTGTGTTCTATGAGTTCCTAGATAAGTTTGTAGTGGTCTTCATCGACGACATCCTTGTGTACTCCACATCTGAGGAGGAGCATGTAGAGCATCTGCATGCTGTTTTGGGGGTTCTTCGTCGATAATAGCTGTTTGGGAAGTTTTTGAAGTGTGATTTTTGGGCTTTAAAAGTCTGTTTATTAGGGAATGTTATATCTTAGTAGGAAGTATCTATGGATCCATCAAAGATAGAAGCCTCTGTGTCTTGGGAATCCCCCAAGACAGTGGTAGAGGTGCGAAGTTTCCTTAGTCTTTCAGGCTATTATAGGATGTTCATGGCTGATTTATCTCAGGTTACGAATCCTCTAACAACGTTGACCAGAAAGAATCATGAATTCATGTGGACCAATCGATGTCAAGAAGCTTTTGAGTATCTAAAGGAGAAGTTGGTCAGTGCTCTAATTCATTGTCTTCCAGAATAAGGAGTTTAGTTTGAGATTTTCTATGATGCTTCAAGTTTGTTATCATCATTATTGTTATTGTTGCTGAATGAACATGATTAAATCTGAAAATAATATATCTCTAGAAAAGGTATTAATATCATTCGAATGACTATGATTATTTATCCGAATGAGTGCATCCATGTATATAAAAGCTTCTTAGTAGATGATAAATTTAACTTCCAAACAATCAATTCTCTCCTCATATTCCTCTCTTTACCAAGATTCCTCAAAGGACTTCAATAGGCATCAAATACACTTTGTTGGTGCGCAACAATAAAGCATTTTCTAAATCTATCTCGCTTCCAAAGCCTCTTCAAGCGATACAATCCACAAAGTACTTGTGTCGAGTATCGAGTCTGTAACATTCTAATATTTTTAAATAATATTATGCTCGATAGCGTATTCGACACGCAACACTGAGTTTAAAAGAACCATGATACAAGATTAAAATATTATTATTTAAACGTGACTGATATAACATAGCCATTAAGTTGACGGATATGAATGGTATTAACCGCTTTACGAAATGTATATAAAGTCTTTACTCAATGTAAATTTATTTACAAATGCTTAATAAATAAAAACTCAACTTTAATAAAAATATTTTATTCTAAAAAATTTGTTTACTTCAAAAATGATTTTTATTGTTTTTTTGTGAGAAAATATTATAATTAATTTTTGGAATTTTTAGATTTTTTTTATAAAATGAATATCATTTTTAAAATCACCAAATCAATATTAACTCAGGGTAAAAGTTTAAGATTTTTCAAAAAATATTGATTTTTCAGTGAATAATGAAAATTACCAATTTTTGTAAAATTGTAATTTCTTTTAATGAATTAAGTAATTTAAAAGTCATATTAATCTTTTAATTTGATTTCAAAGTAACAAAAGTATTATTTAGTTAGATGAAATCGAATTAATATATTTAAATCATTTTTATACTAGATTTTAGTACAAGTTTATTTTAAGCTCAAAAACACCTTTTTTAAACTGTTTTAAAGGGCATAATATTTATCCATTTAAACTAATTAAAATAACTCCAACTGAAAAATAATTTAAATTAAAAATATATATTATATATCTATAAATATGATTTAAAATTCATTTAATTATTTTTACTTATTATATAGTTATTATAAGATCATCTTTGCTTGAAAAATGCATTTCTTGAAAAACCATTTTTTTCAACACATCTACGAGTTTTATTTTAAATTAAATTCTATTTTTTTGTGAATTGAATTGGAAAAAATGGATTCCATATTTACAATCACCATAATTAATATTATAGAATAAAGATTTTTTTTCATAATGAATAGTAATAATAACCTAAAATAGTTTTCGTGATAAAATAACTAAAAGGGTAAATATAACAACCCTACTTTTCTTACATGATTATTACATCATTTTAAGGATAAAAAATATAAAAGAGTTACACAAGGAGGATCCAAAGGTTTAGTGACTTGGAAAAATTAAGACCATACATAACATTTATAAAATAAAATATAAACATTTATTTAATTACTTTTTCTCTAGTTTCTTATTGTCCCTCACATTCTCCTTAGTACAAGTAATCACCTGAGGATATACATCAAAAAGGGGTGAGTTAAAAGTCCAATAAGAAGATATATAAGAACATGAAGCAATATAACATGAGGAGAGTATAATCATAACATCATCATCATAATCATGAGAGGAAGCATTAAATAAAGACATGGAATGTGACAATGCATAATAATGAAACATCATATCTTATTGGTTAACTACCACACATAATTGTGAATAAAGCTAGAATCATGTTCACACATATTTCACTTTTCCTCATGAGATACATCACATTACCCAATGCATTTGAGCGCTATATAATTCTGGATGCACCCGTCACACCATAACATTTATGTTGCACTATATAATTCAGGGCACACCCGTACATCATATCATAACATTTACATTATCATGCATGCCACATAAAATGTATATCCATCTTGGACATAAAATAACCCATGGATAGGAATGAGTTCCATTTCACAAAGCATACATTCATTGTAATGTCCCGGACCTCTCCGATCTGTTCCTTTGTGAAAATCTGGTATTTGAGGTGTTCTGGGAGGTCAAGGCGACTTATTTCCAACACTTTTCCAAATTTCCAGCTCTGCGAATAGTGTTTCTAGTTTTTTGAACAGTGTTGTTGGTGAGATAATTGTGAACAGTGGTATTAGTGAGAAATTTGTGAACAGTGTTGTCGATGAGCCATTTGTGAACAGTACTGTCAGTGAGTCATTTGTTAATAGTGGTGTCGATGAGTCATTTGTGAACAGTGTTGTGGGTGAGTCATTTGTGAACAGTGTTGTCGGTGAGTCATTTGTAAAAAGTGATGTCAGTGAGTGGTTTGTGAACAGTGATGTAGGTGAGTAATTTGTGAGCAGTGGTGTCGGTGAGTCATTTGTGAATAGTGGTGTCGGTGAGTTTTTTGTGAACAATGCTGTCAGCGAGACATTTGTAAACAATATTTTCAGCTTCCTATAGTTTCACCCCTTTGACGTTTCTTTGATGTAAAATGCATTTAAAGCCTTGTTTTAAGGGATTTAAGGTCGATTCATATCACATTAATCTTATCTTAATATTCTTAAGGGTCTCGATGCTTTTACTTGGTCAATGTAATCTTGACCAGATCCGCCATTAATGGAAAATCTAAAACAATATTTAAACCAATGCTCCATTTAGATTTTCAAAAGTCCAAGATACCTTCCGCCTTATTCTTCCTCATTGTTCTTCCCTAGTATGAGCCTTCAGAGTTTTTTCTCCCATAGGAGTCATGCGATCAAACTACAATCCTTGGATCATTTTCCTTAGAGTTTTTCCTACTGCATGTGCACCCTCTGTTTCAATGCAAGTAAGAATTGTCGATCCATCTTTAATATAAGGTATGTTGTACCTCTATTCTCTTAGGTTCTAGAAAATTTCTCTTGTTTATCCTTTACATGTTATGGCACGTGATCACCATGTTTCTAATGGAGCTTCCTAGGTTGTCAGTTGGTGTGGTGGTGTCTCTGCATCCTCGGATGGATGTTGTCTTCCAGGAGTGGTGATCGTGATCTGTGGTGTTGGCCGTTCTCATGCAAAGAACGTATGAAACCTTTTGAGTTAGGGGATTCATGAATTCAATATTATTTTACATGCAATTGTATAATTAACATGTTTTAGCCACGAGATCACAATGAAATTGACATAATAAATATTTTAACTGGATTAAAGAATTGGAATCGATTGTGTGTTATTTCATTATACCTTGATAATGGTTTTTTCTCTTGATTGGTAGATCGTGTGATATCTATGCTTTGATTATTATCAGGTCGTTCTTTATGGAATTGGTAAAGAATGTAAAGTCGGGATTAATTATAATTTAATTGGCTAAAGATAAAGATGCATGTAAATAAATCTAGTTGTTGTTGTAATTTGATGATAATATAATGGATGCAGTTATGCATGTTTAATTGAATTGGTTAATTCAATATGGAATAAAGAACCAGTTGTGAGATAATGATAATGCCTTGAAGGGTTCTGAGTTACCCTATTTCTTTTAAAGTCCAAATGTTTTATTTATTGGAGTTGTGAGTGCTCGTTGTAGGTGAAGGCTGAATGCCTTGTTTAGGGCCAAGAGCCCAATTGCTGCTGTTGGTTTCCTACTGCTTGTGTTGTGGTGTGAGCTTGGTATGGCTGAGCATGGATGGATTTTGCGGTATGTGGGGGTAGGGAGGCCCAATGGCTGTGGTGGAAGTAGTTGATGCCTAGACCAGCAAGATGCATCAGTTTATGCATGTGGATGCCGGGGAGGACATCAGAGATAATGAAACACGTTGGATGTGAATGTTGGATGCTTGTTGAATCTTGTTATTTTTTTATCTGCTTTACTTTCCTCACTTCATGAGGAAAATTTTATTTCTAACACTCCTTCCAAAAGAGGTGATGATGCGTGAGGTATGCCACATTTTTTCCATGTTTAGCTTCTCAAGGGTGGATGGGCCTATGCTCCAGCTATAGGTGGAAAAAATGCAACAGGCAGTTCATCTACTCACTATGGTGAGACCCTTGTGTTTGGAATCTTAGAACGTTTTTATAGAATGCCTTGGAATATGGAAAAGTGATAATCTTGTTAATAAATGATTGAATAAATTATATTCCCATGGGGTTGGAGCTTGCTGGGATGTAATGTTGAGGTTGAAATTTAAAGGAATTGTGGACCTGGTTTGGTTATTCCGGAGGGCATATGACTTTTTTGCAAAGCTAATGAAATGTAATGTGGAATTGATAATGGTTAATTAATGTTTAAAAAATTAATTAATGTAAAGTGAAATTGATTAAAAGGTATAAGTAATTTAATAAAGTGGAATGGTTGTGTTCTTATAGGATATCTAGTCTTAGCAGTGACAGCCGGGAGTCTGAGAGATATTAACTGCAGTTGAGTATAAGATTAGGTGAAATGTGGATAATGTTTCTTTTTATAATATTTTTTAAAACAATACTTGCCTGGTATGATGCAAAAATATCTATCTAATTAATGTATATAATCATTTTACAAAATTGACAATACAATCTTAAAATTTTAAAATGGAATAGGGTTAGAGAATAGGTAGTGAAACCAATTCTAATTCATTATTTCTTTTTTAATATTTAAATTTAAATATTTTTTAAATTGTTTTGTTTGATTATTGATAAACACTAAAAATAAATAAAAATGCTTAAAAAAAGCTAGGAAAATCCTTACTAGCAATGTCAAATCTAGCATTTGACTAGTACGAAATGCTGGCGTGAAAAATATTGTGACCTAGAGAACTATTTTTACACCGAAACAATGTTTTCTCGCTATTTTTGTGTGGGTTGAAGATGCTACAAGATGGGATTTTGTGAAATAATTTTTCACTTCAGTGTAAATATAAAATTAATAATAATATTCGTATGATATAACGAATGGTTGTAATTATCATATTACTTTTTATATTTTCGAAACTAATTGATATGACCAGATGAAGAAACCTTCGGCCTAAGAGAGAGACCGAGAAAGTGAACTACCACTCTGGCACCCTCTATGTGGTTTGTTACATAATTAAAAGGTGGGTCTTATTTATACACACGCTACAAATAAGACGACCCTGGAACTTGACTCCAGACTGGTGCCCCAAACCCCACCCCCCCGGCCAGGGGGTTTGTTACATAATTAAACTAGCATATAACAATAATAAATTGTTTTTATTTTTGTTGTTGTTATCATCATTATTGTTATTGTTACTGAATGAACACGATTAAATCTGAAAATAATATATCTCTAGAAAAGGTATTATTATCATTCGAATGGCTATGATGATTTATCCGAATGAGTGCCTCTATGTATATAAAAGCTTCTTAGTAGATGAGAAATTTAACTTCCAAACAATCAATTCTCTCATCATATTCCTCTCTTTACCGAGATTCCTTAAAGGACTTCAATAGGCATCAAATACACTTTGTTGGTGCGCAACAATAAAGCATTTTCTAAATCTCTCTTGCTTCCAAAGCCTCTTCAAACGATACTCTCCAAAAAGTACTTGTGTCTAATATTGAGTCTGTAACATCCTAATATTTTCAAAGAATATTATGCTCGATAGCGTATTCGGCACGCAACATTGAGTTTAAACGAACCATGATACAATATTAAAATATTATTATTTAAACGTGACTGATATAACATAGCCATTAAGTTGAGGAATATAAATTGTATTAACCTCTTTACGAAATATATATAAAGGATTTACTCAATGTAAATTTATTTACAAATGCTTAATAAATAAAAACTCAACTTTAATAAAAATATTTTATTCTAAAAAATTTGTTTACTTCAAAAATGTTTTTATTGTCTTTTTTGTGAGAAAATATTATAATTAATTTTTGGAATTTTTAGATTTTTTTTATAAAATTAATATCATTTTTGAAATCACCAAACCAATATTAAATCAGGGTAAAAGTTTAAGATTTTTTGAAAAATATTTATTTTTTCAATGAATAATGAAAATTACCAATTTTTGTAAAACTGTAATTTCTTTTAATGAATTATGTAATTTAAAAATACTATTAATCTTTTAATTTTATTTCAAAGTAAAAAAATTATTATTTAGTTAGATGAAATCTAATTAATATATATAAATCATTTTTATACTAGATTTTAGTACAAGTTTATTTTAAGCTTAAAAACACATTTTTTTAAACTGTTTTAAAGGGCATAATATTTCTCCATTTAAACTAATTAAAATAACTCCTAATGAAAAATGATTTAAATTAAAAGTATAGATTATATATTTGTAAATATGATTTAAAATTCATTTAATTATGTTTACTTATCATATAGTTATTATAAGACCATCTTTGCTTGAAAAATGCATTTCTTGAAAAACCATTTTTTTCAACACATCTGCGAGTTTTATTTTAAATTAAATTCTATCTTTTTTTTTGAATTGAATTTGATAAAATGGATTCCATATTTAGAATCACCATAATTAATATTATAGAATAAAGATTTTTTTTATCATAATGAATAGTAAAAATAACAAAAAAATAGTTGTCGTGATAAAATAACTAAAAGGGTAAATATAACAACCTTACTTTCTTACATGATTATTACATCGTTTTAAAGATAAAAAATATAAAAGAGTTACACAATGAGGATCAAAAGGTTTAGTGACTTGAAAAAATTAGGACCATACATAACATTTATAAAATAAAATATAAACATTTATTTAATTCCTTTTTCTCTAGCTTCTTATTGTCCCTCGTATTCTCCTTAGTACAAGTAATCACCTGAGGATATACATCAAAAATGGGTGAGTTAAAATTCGAGTAAGAAGATATATAAGAACATGAAACAATATAACATGGGGCGAGTATAATCATAACATCATCATCATAATCATGAGAGGAAGCATTAAATAAATACATGTAATGTGACAATGCATAAAAATGAAACATCATATCTTATTGGTTAACTGCCAAACATAATTGTGAATAAAGCTAGCACCATGTTCACACATATTTCAATTTTTCTCATGAGATAAATCACATTACCCAATGCATTGGAGTGCTATATAATTCTGGACTCACCCGTCACATCATAACATTTACATTGCGCTATATAATTTTGGGCACACCCGCACATCATATCATAACATTTACATTATCATGCATGCCACATAGAACATATTTCAATCTTGGACATAAAATAACCCATGGAAAGGAATGAGTTTCATTTCACAATGTATACATTCATTTTAATGGACCGGACCTCTCTGATCCGTTCCTTTGTGAAAATCTGGTGTTTGAGGTGTTCTAGGAGTTCAAGGCGACTTATTTCCAACACTTTTCCAAATTTCCATCTCTGTGAATAGTGTTTCCAGTTTTGTGAACAGTGTTGTCGGTGAGACAATTGTGAACAGTGCTATCAGTGAGACATTTATGAACAGTGCTGTCGATGATCCATTTGTGAACAGTGCTGTCGGCGAGTCATTTTTGAACAGTGTTGTGGGTGAGTCATTTGTGAACAGTGCTGTGGGTGAGTCGTTTGTGAATAGTGCTGTCAGTGAGTCATTTTTGAAAAGTGATGTCGGTGATTCATTTGTGAACAATGCGGTTGGTGAGTCATTTGTGAACACTAGTGTCAGAGATTCATTTGTGAACAGTGGTGTCAGTGAGTCATTTGTGAACAATGATGTCAGCGAGACATTTGTGAACAATATTTACAGCTTCCTATAGTTTCACCCCTTCGACATTTTATTTGATGTAAAATGCATTCAAAGCCTTGTTTTAAGGGATTTAAGTTCGATTCAAAGACCATAAATCCTATATTAATATTCCTAAGGGTCTTGATGATTTTACTTGGTCAAATTGCGTAATCTTGACCAGATCCGCCATTAATGGAAAATCTAAAACAGTATTTAAACTGATGCTCCCTTTAGATTTTCAAAAGGCCAAGATACCTTCCGCCTTGTTCTTCCCTGGTACGAGCCTTCAGAGTTTTTTCTCCCATAGGAGTCATGAAATCAAACTATGACCCTTGGATCGTTTTCCATATAGTTTTTCCTACTGCATGTGCACCCTCTGTTTCAATGCAAGTAATAATTGTCGATCCGTCTTTAATATAAGGTATGTTCTACCTCTATTCTCTTGGGTTCTAGAACTTTTCTCCTATTTATCCTTTCCATGTTATGGCACGTGATCACCATGTTTCTAATGGATCTTCCTATGTTGTCGGTTGGTGTGGTGGTGTCTCTGCATCCTTGAGTGGATGTTGTCTTCCAGGAGTAGCAATCGTGATCTGTGGGGTTGGCCGCTCTCGTGCAAAGAACGTCTGAAACCTTTTGAGGTTGGGGATTCATGAATTCTATATTATTTTACACGCAGTTGTAGAATTATCATGTTTTAGCCACTGGATCACAATGAAATTGACATAATAAATATTTTAACTGTATTAAAGAATTGGAATCGATCTTATGTTATTTCGTTATACATTGATAATGGGTTTTCCTCTTGATTGCTAGATCGTGTGATATCTATGCTCTGATTGTTAGCATGTTGTTCTTGATGGAATTGGTAAAGAATGTAAAGTCTGTATTAATTATAATTTAATTGGATAAAGATAAAGAGGTATGTAAATGAATTCAGTTGTTTTTGTAATTTGATGATAATATAATGGATGCAGTTATGCATGTTTAATTGATTTGATTAATTCAATATGGAATAAAGAATGAGTTGTGAGATAATGATAATTCCTTGAAGTGTTTTGAGTTACCCTGTTTCTTTTAAATTCCAAATGTCTTATTATTTGGTCTTGTGAGTGCTCGTTGTAGGTGAAGGCTGAATGCCTTGTTTAGGGCCAAGAGCCCAGTTGCTGTTGTTTGTTTCCTACTGCTTGTGTTGTGGTGTGAGCCTGGTATGGCTGAGCATGGAGGGATTTTGTGGTATGTGGGGGTAGGGAGGCCCAATGGCTGTGGTGGTAGCAGTTGACACCTAGAGCAACAAGATGCATCGATTTATGCATGTGGGTGTTGGGGAGGACATCAGAGATGATGAAACATGTTGGATGTGAATGTTGGATGCTTGTTGAATCTTGTTATTTGTTTATCTGCTTTACTTTCCTCACTGCTTGAGGAAAATTTTCTTTCTTACACTCCTTCCAAAAGAGGTTAAGACATGTGAGGTATGCCACGTTTTTCCCATGTTTAGCTTCTCAAGGGTGGATGGGCTTATACTCCAGCTATAGGTGGAAAAGACTCAAAGGGTAGTTCATCTACTCACCGTGTTGAACCCCTTGTGTTTGGAATCTTAGAACGTTTTTCTAGAATTCCTGGGAATATGAAAAAGTGATAATGTTGTTAATAAATGATTGAATAAATGATGTTCCCATGGGGTTGGAGCTTGCTGGGATGTAATGTTGAGGTTAAAATTTAAAGGAACTCTGGACTTGGTTTGGTTATGCCGGAGGGCATATGAATTTGTTGAAAAGATAATGAAATGTAATGTGGAATTGATAATGGTTAATTAATGTTTAAATAATTAATTAATGTAAAGTGAAATTGATTAAAAGGGATAAGTAATTTAATAAAGAGGAATGGTTGTGTTCTTATAGGATATCTAGTCTTAGTAGTGACAAACGGGAGTCTGAGAGATGTTAACTGTAGTTGAGTCTAAGATTAGGTTGTGCCCATAGTGTGGTTGAGAGATATATTATATTACGTACCTTTTGTGCTTCTATACGCTACTCCATCTTATCAGTTAGGGAAATTGACACCCCAAGGATTCTGATCCCTGGGGGGGGGGTGTTTTCCCCAACATCCCGATGAGAGGATGGATGACTGACTACCCCTTTGACCCCACTCTCTTCTCTTGGTAGTTACTAGTGCTAATAGGAATGATGGTTAGTTTTCCCCATATATGTGTGTAGAGGAATGTAATGGCTTGTGGTTATTCACACACACATATTCTGGATATAGTTGCATATGGACTACTATAGGTGTAACATGTATAAGTTGTGATGGCTTGAGGATCCTTACTTGGTGTATGACCTATAATGTCTTGAGGTATAATACCTGACATATGATACACGTTATTTGAGTTGTGATGGATTCATAAAATTACCTGATTACTTTGGTTACATGGATGTAGTGGTCGTGTTGCATGAGGTGCATGCTATGGTGTGCTACGCCCTGGTGTCTGCGGGCAAGCCTTTTTAGAGAGAGATGCTTAGGACGTGTAAGGTTGGGGAAAAGTGACAAACCAGTGGGGAAGTGGAAGCAGGGTACTCTTGATATTATTTATTATATTATATACTATTGTATCCGATACTTGGTGAGCAAAGCTATGGTGAGGCTAGGAACATAATATACCAGTTAGGTGATGAGTTAGTTTTACTTGTTGTTCATTGTGCTTTAGCATGATTTATTTACTTTTTCATGAGAGCCTATGGGGAGGATCCTACTAAGTATAATGTTATACTCACCCTACATATATATAAATTTTTTTGAGGTCACTTGAAACAGGTTGGAGATCAGGCTGGTTACTATTAGCTTGGGGTTGCAGGAGCTGTTTGATCTTCGTGGTTACTGCTGTTTAACTTTCTTTTGGTACTTGCAGTTTTCCCTTTCAGTTTTAGTAGTTATTGCATGAAATTACATATGTGTACTTGGTATTTCTTTTATATTGCAATTTGAGTTGGAGTTGTTTGGTGTCTGTCTTATCTCTCTCTTTCACATGTGTTCTCTTAGAGGGTAATGCCTCCCATTTGTGTGTTTACTATACCCTCAGTGCTAGTCACCAACCCAGGGCCTATTGGAGGTGGGAATCAGGTGTCACTATCTCTCTCCTATCATTTCTGACCTAGGAGGGGTACACTTTGTGGGGAGGGGGTCATGACAGAGTGGTATTACAGGCATGGTTGAGGGATATGATGGAGCTTGGAGTTAGGCACATATGAGGTTTCATGGGTTGGTAGGGTTACTATGTCAGTCAAGTTTAGCAAGTGTTGTAAACAATGGAGACCGACTGATACATAGGTATTTAGCCCCCCCATGATCTGATGTATGAACCTTTAAGTTTATAGTGGCTACTAAACAAGGTGATACATGTTGTATGGTAGAGACCTAGGAAATAATCATGCATCATATTCTTTGCGCCTGGGTTTGAATGGGTAGACCTTGGGATATGTTAACCTAAAATGAATAAAAGAAAAAAATTAATTAATTATTTTTAAGTCTTCTATATTCCTATTTTAGGATATCTAACTGTTTTTTCTTTTGTAGGTATAGATCCAGGTCGACATCCTCATTAGGTTCGCACAGAAGATGTTCAGCAGGCTATGTCATCCGATCACCACAGAGTAGAGGTTGATGATGATAACACTTGGAGGAGAACACTCCGAGAGTTTTAGTTCCAAAGTATATAAAAGTATGAGGGATCTGTTTCAGATGTAGACACGAAAGATTGGTTGGAGGAGGTTGAGATAGATTTCAGTTTGATCTGTTCTCGGAAGAAGCACTGAATGTCATTGGTTGTGATGATGCTGTGTGGGGAAGCGAGGCAGTGGTAGTTCTTATTTCTCATGGATCACGAGGAGTTGACAATATCATGGGAGGAGTTCTGAGACAAGTTCAAAGTCAATTTTCTTTCTTCTACCGTGAAGGCAGATAGTTGTCAGAAGCTGCTTACCCTTCGACAGGGTAGATCCAGTGTGTGAGAGTTTGGAATCCATTTTGGGAACCTTTTATGATATGATTTGGTCATGTTTCCAGATGAGGAGGACATGGTGAGGCATTTCGAGGAGGATTTTCATCTAGAGATCCAGCGCCAGGTCACACAGTTTATGCTGAAGATGTATCTTGAGGTTCTTTTGAGGGAAGAGGTCATCGAGATGACATTAGCCATAACTGAATCATCACGAGAGGGGAGTTTTCAAGATTCCTCATGAAGCATAATTGTGGTCTGAGGTTCCTGGTTTTTAGGGAAGAAGAGTTTCCATTCATCCGGGGGTAGGTCCTAGCCCTCAGTATCTCATTTCTTTAGGGGCAGCAGCTCTTAGGATTATTCCAAGAGATCAGGTACTTGTTTTGCTTTTGGAGGTCGAGGTAATCAGTAGCGGGAGTGCCCAAATTTTCTGAGCAGTCAACGTGCACTAGGTGTTCCACTTCAAGTTCCTCTATTGAGACAGTTTCAACTGAGGCAGTAGAAGAAAGTTGCACCAACTTTGCATTAGCAGATAGTAGATGTGGAAGGCATAGGACAACCCCAGGATGCTCCCCATCCTTAGAGAGTAGAGAACGACCATGGTGGTGGTCTTCAGCAGGGTTAGAGAGGCTATGAAGCAGGTCGTGGTTAGCTTCATGATTTAGCGTTGCCAGCGCTAGGTGAGCCAGACGTCGTTCGAGGTACCATTTACATGTTTTCTACTTGGATTATTCCTTGTTTTATTTAGGAGCAACACAATAATTCATATCACCTACCCTTATCCACACCTTGGGACTTGAGATAGAGAGACTTCCAGTACCCTAGGTGTTGATTACGCTAGTTGGAGGTCAAAAAGACTTATTTAAAGTATGTAGAGAGTGTGAGCTAGTACTGGGGAAATACCACTATTGGGAAGATTTATTATGTTTATGAATACAACCATATGATTTCATTCTCAGCATTTATTGGTTGTATTTGGTGTAGGATATAGTGGATTGCTTCAAGAGGAAGGTGGCATTCTTCAATGATGATGGAGAGCCAGCGATATTTTTTGGCGAGCAAGAACCTCAGATGGGTCAGAGGCATGTTCCGTCATTGACATCCTTGATGGTTGAGCTGATACTGATTTTGTCAGAGGTTCAAAAATTTTCATTTCCTAGGATCATGGAAGAGTACCCTGATGTATTTCCTGAAGATGTTGTAGAGTTACCCCCTCGACGAGAGATCGAGTTCAGAATCGATCTATATCTTGGAACATCTCCTATCTCTATGTCTCTGTATAGTATGGCAATTTATGAGTTGTGGGAGCTACGTATATAGCTAGATAGAGCAGACCATCTAGACTCTTGAAGACATGTTTCACTCTTGTGTCTTGGATTTTGGAGGTTCCTGGATGAGGCACTTACCCTTGGTAGAGTTCTCCTACAATAATAGTTTCCACTCCACCATCGGTATGACGCCATTTGAAGCCTTGTATTCCTGACCTTTTCGTTCTCTATTGTGTTGGACTGGGGTTAGAGAGTCAACAATTCTCGGGCTAAAATTGATACATAACACGATAGAGATGGTTCAGGTGATTCGTGAGAGGATAAAGGCAGCACAAGATCATTAGAAATCCTATTCCAATCATATGAGGAGACCATTGGAGTTTGACTTTAGAGATCATATGTTTATGAAGGTGAATCCCCATCATGGGAAGTGAAGGTTTGGTTGTGGGAGTAAGCTTTCTCCCCAGTTTTTTGGACCTTTCAAGGTGTTGGATCGTGTTGGAGCAGTGGCGTATCAGGTAGCACTTCCCTCATAGATGAGTCAGATACACGATATTTTTTATGTGTCACAACTCCGTCGCTATCTTCATTATAACTCTTATGTCATATATTGGGCCGAGATCCATGTTGACAATGATGCAACTTTTGAGGAGTGGCCTATAGAGATCTAGGACCGCAATGAGAATGTGTTTCATGGGAATTCTATCCCCTTGGTTCGTGTATTGTGGTGGCACGGTGGCATGGGGGGAGATTACCCAGGAACGTGAGTCGCAGATACGTGCTCAGTACTCCGAGTTGTCTGATGTTTAGCTCTTTTCTTGTAATGATGTTTGTTTTTTGGTTTTATACCTTTTCTTGTTATGAGATGGATTTCTTTTTTGCTTGTTGTGGCTTTATCTCTTTTGAAAGGTATCTCCCCCAAAAGAGTGTTTAGGAGCTGTTTTTGGTCACCGCATGGTTTTGCATTGTTCCTTTGAGGAATTGGTTGAGCTCTTTTAGTGGCAATAGCCTTGATATCTCAAAGGGTGGTTGTTCGAACCCATTTTTTTTCTATTTCCTATCTGGTTTGGTTTTGAATTCTCAAGGATGAGAATGTTTTGAGAGGTATATGATGTCATGGACCGGACCTCTCTATTCCATTCCTTTGTGAAAATCTAGAGTTTGGGGTGTTCTGGGAGGTCAAGACGACTTATTTCCAACACTTTTATAAATTTCTAGCTTTGTGAACAATGTTTCTAGTTTTGTGAACAATGATGTCAGTGAGAAATTTGTGAACAGTGATGTCGGTGAGACATTTGTGAACAGTGCTGTTAGTGAGTCATTTATGAAAAGTGCCATCAATGAGTCATTTGTGAATAGTGCTATCGGTGAGTCATTTCTGAATAGTAATGTCGGTGATTCATTTCTGAATAGTGTTGTCGGTGAGTCATTTGTGAACAATGATGTAAGTGAGTCATTTGTGAACAATGCTGTCGGTGACTCATTTGTGAATAGTGCTGTCAGTGATCCATTTGTGAACAGTGCTGCTAGTGAGTCATTTGTGGATAGTGCTATCGGTGAGTCATTTGTGAAAAGTGGTGTCGGTGAGTTATTTTCGAACAGTGCTGTCAGCGAGTCATTTGTGAACAGTGCTGTCATTGAGTCATTTGTGAACAATGTTGCTGGTGATTCATTTGTGAACAATGTTGTCGGTGAGACATTTTTGAACAATGTTTCCAGATTTCTATAGTTTCGACCCTTTGACGTTTTCTTTGATGTAAAATGCATTCAAAGACTATTTTTAAGGGATTTGAGGTCGATTGAAAGCCCATAAATCCTATATTATTATTCCTAAGTTCCCCAATGCTTTTACATGGTCAAACTGCATAATATTGACTAGATCCTCCATTAATGTAAAATTTAAAACCGTATCTAAACCAATGATCCTTTTAGATTTTCAAAAGGCTGAGATACCTACCACCATGTTCTTCCTCCTTGTTTTTCCCTGGTACAAGACCCCCATATTTCTTTATCCCATAGGATTCATGTGATTGAACTACGATCCTTGGATCATTTTCTATGGAGTTTTTTCCTGCTGCATGCACACCCCCTGTTTCAATGCAAGTAGAAATTATCGATCCATCTTTAATATATGGTATATTCTACCTATATTCTTCTAGGTTCCAGACCTTTCCCCCTATTTCTAATTTTGTATGTTATAGAATGTGATCTCCATGTTTCTAATGGAGCTTCTTGGGTTGTCAGTTGGTGTGGTGGTGTCTCTGCATCCTTAGGTGGGTGCTGTCTTCTAGGAGAGGTGATCGTGATCTGTGGTGTTGGCCATTCTCATGCAAAGAATGTCTAAAACCTTTTAATGTAGGGGATTCATGGAATCTATATTCTTTTACATACAGTCGTAGAATAGCATGTTTTAACCACTGAATTATAATGAAATTAACATAACAAATATTTGAATTGGATTGAAGAATTGGAATCGATCGTATGTTATTTCTTTATACCATGATAACAGTTTTCCTTCTAATTTCTAGATCATGTGATATCTATGATTTTATTGTTATCATGTTGTTCTTGATGGTATTGGTAAAGAATGAAAATTTGGGATTAATTATAAATTAATTGGCTAAAGATAAAGAGGCATGTAAATGAATCCAGTTGTTGTTGTAATTTGATGATAATCAAATGGATGCAGTTATTCATGTTTAATTGAATCAGTTAATTCAATATGGAATAAATAACTGGTTGTGCAATAATGATAATGACTTTAAGGGTTCTGAGTTACCCTCTTTATTTTAAAGGCTAAGAACCTTATTCTTTGGAGATGTGAGTGCTCGTTGTGTGTGAAGGATAAATGCCTTGTTTAGGGCCAAGAGCCCAGTTGCTGTTGTTTATTTCCCACTACTTGTGTTGTGGTGTGAGCCTAGTATGGATGAGCCTGGAGGGATTTTGTGGTATGTGGGTCCATGGAGGCCCATTGGTTTTGGTGGTAGTAGTTGATGCCTAGAGTGGAAAAATGTATCAGTTTATTCATGTGGGTGTCAGGGAGGACACCGAAGATGATGAAACAGTTTGGATGTGAATTTTGGATTCTTATTGAATCTTTTTGTTTGTTTATCTGCTTTAATTTCCCCACTAATTGAGGTTGATGGTCTAGCTTACCCTCCTTTCAAAAGAGGCAAATACGCGTAGGGTATGCCATGTTCTTTCCATGTTTAGCTTCTCGAGGGTGGATGAGCCTACGCTCTAGCTATAGGTGGAAAAGACTCAACGAGTAGTTCATCTACTCACCATGTTGATCCCATTGTGATTGGAAGCTTAGAATGATTTTATAGAATTTCTAGGAATATGGAAAAGTGATAATTTTGTTAATAAATTATTGAATAAATGATGTCAACCCATGGGGTTGGAGCTTGCTAGGATGCAATGCTGAGGTTGCAATTTAAAGGAACAGTGGACTTGATTTGGTTATGACGGAGGGCATAATACTTTGTTGTGATGCTAATGAAATGTAATGTGTAATTGATAATGATTAATTAATGTTTAAATAATTAATTAACATTAAGATAAATTGATTAAAAGGGATAAATAATTTAATAAATCTCTTTGAATGGTTGTGTTCTTATAGGATATCTAGTCTTAGCAGTGACAACCAGAAGTTTGAGAGACATTAACTACAGTTGAGTCTAAGACTAGGTTATGCCCATAGTGTGGTTGCGAGCTATATTATATTCTTTACTTTTTGTGTTTCTATACTCTACTCTACCATTTCAGTTAGGGAAACTAACACCCTGGGGATTATGAGCCCTGGGGGTGTTTTCTCCAACATCCCGACGGGAGGATGGATGGCTAACTGCACCCTTTGGTCCCACTCTCTTCTCTTGGTAGTTACGTGTGTTGGTAGGCACAATGGTTAGTTTTTCCCATATATGTGTGTAAATAAATGTAATGGATTGTGGTTATTCACACACATATATTCTGGATATAGTTTCTTATGGAATACTATAGGTGTAACGTGTATAAGCTATGATGGCTTGAGGATCCTTACTCGGTGTATGAGATGTAATGGATTGAGGTATAATATCCAACATTTGATACACGTTATGTGAGATATGGTTGCTCTTATAAACAACCTAGTTACTTTGGTTACATGGACGTAGCAGTTGTGTGGCATGAGGTTCATGTTGTGGTGCTATTCCCAGGTGTCTTCGGTCAAGACTTTTTGGAGAGAGATGCTTAGGACGTGAAAAGTTGGGGAAAAGCGAAAAAATAGTGGGGTAGTGGTAGAGGGGTACCATTGATATTATTTATTATATTATATACTCTTATATGCAACACTTTTTAAGAGTATCCATGGTGAGGCTGGGAACATAGTATACCTGTTAGGTGATGATTTAGTTTCACTTGTTGTTCACCGTGCTTTATCATGCTTTCTTTACTTTTTCATGATAGGATCTGGGAAGGATCATACTGAGTATACTGTTATAATCACCCTACATATATATAAACTATTTTTCAGTTCACTTGGAGCAGGTTGGAGATTAGGGTGGTTAATAATAGCTTAGGGTTACATGAGATGTTCAGGCTTCGTGGTTGTTGTTTTACTTTCTTTTAGTACTTGTAGTTTTCCCTTTTAGTTGTAGTCATTCTTGAATTAAATTACATATGTGTACTTGATATTTCATTTATATTTCATTCTGAGTTAGATTTGGTTTGTGTATGTCTTATCTCTCTTTTTTTCATGTGTTCTCTTAGAGGGTAATGCCTCCCATTTGTGTGTTTACTATACCCTTGGTGCTAGTCGTCAACCCAGGGTGTACTGGAGGTGGGACTTGGGTGTCACTATCTATCTCCTATCATTTCTGGACCAATAGGGGTACAATTTTTGGGTAGGGGGTCATGAAATTCATACACTTTGGGTTCCAAAATGAAAGAGGGAATAACATACCTTATATAAGAATCATCAACCTTGAGTGAGAAATAAAATGTGTGTTTTTGAAAGAAGGGTTCTTTTGGAAAACATTTTGTTTGTCATAAATTCAAGTAGAAAACATGTATATCCCAAAATAGATAATATAATGATAAATAAATGATATTTAAGGAATATCCATACTGAAAATGGGGTGAAATAGGAAAATCTAAAGAAAGAGAGTTGGGTTTGAGAATTCCCCTTACCTTGTGTCCAAATTATTTCTTCACTTTAATGCCATGTATAATCACATTAGATTCATTAATTAACAATTAAAGAACCTTTTATACATGAATATAGTTAATTATGGTTTTATTAAGTTTTTATGGTCCTTTGGATGAGTTATAGAGTTTAATTTCACCATTCAGGAGTGTTCATTTTCTTAGATTTCATGATCGATCCTCTTTGTATACATGAATGTGAGTTCGTTTAAAATGAGGACAAGAATTTTTATTATATGTTATTAATTATACTACATAAGATTAAACGATCTTACAAAATATTTGATTATATACCACGAGGATGATTTATTAGATAAATGTTAATGATGATCATTTTAGGTTAATTTTGGCGGTTTTTCGATCACAATGAACTTGCTTTGTTTTATCATTTAGTATTATGAGTATAAGTTATTTACAGAACATAAAAGGGTTATAAAATAAAATTTAAAATATTTTTTAAACCATTTAATGGTTTTATTAATATCCTTGAATGTTTAAAAAAAAGTGCATCACCCACAATGTCGGTAAATTGACACATTACAAGTGACGATTTCATTTTTAAAATAAAATAGAGAGAGGGAAGAGTTTAATGATGAATATTCAATTCACATGATATAATTATAGTATATATAAGTTACTAGAGTTTTAATTCCATTTTGATGAAGTTAGGTGAAGAGATAATAAGAAAAGAAATGAAATTGAAAGGAAATTAAAAGAAAAAGACAGTGGATTTACCTCTTGAATTCTCCTATTGAGGTCCTCCTCAAGGCACCTAGGCTTGGTCTTTTGATGATACCAAGAGATATTGGAAATGAGTGATGGGATAGGGAAGATTATTGGACATAATTTAGGCAAATATAAAAACTTTAGATATGTGAGGAGAATAGGGGGGTGAGGGGTGGTATTTATATTGGTGGAGAGATGTGTTTTCTGAATATTTTAATCATTAGTTTATTATTTTGGCTCAAGACTATGAATAGTTTGAGAATTATCATACAATATATTAAAATAATGAAGAAAAGTTTGAGACTTGGGTGCTTACATCAGTGATGACTCAATTAATAGTGCATTTAGATTATAAGTATATATAATGTAAATTGTCGTATTTTACTATTCACAAAAATTCAAGTATTTCAGAAAAATATCAAAATTTTACCCTAACAATTTTTAAATGTGTAGAATTAAAAAACGAACTCTATTTTATGAAAATAATTTTATAAATAATATTAATTAAGTTTTTGATTAAAATCATCATTTAATTGGAAAATATAGATTTTAAAATTATAATCGATTTTATAACACTTTGAAAAATTACTTAAGGTCTCATGAAATTATCTTAAAATCAAAATTCATAAAAATATTAATTTATGAATACTTTTTATGAAAATAAATTTTCTTTTAAATTATTAAATTAATCATAAAATTATAATTAAATATTTATTACTTATAAAAATACCAACACTTAATTAATAATTTTTAAAACATTCATTTACTTAGACTATGTTATAATAATACCATTGTTTTATTTATAATATTCCTAAATTTTATTTATACTTTCATGGTTGATGTTACTATTCATTTGGCCAGTTTACTATTCATAAGGGTCATATTACTATCCCTAAGTTCAAGTTACTATTTCATTGGTATTGGTTCATTAAGTTCTAGAAATTATTATTATTTCATTAATTCACCATTTACAAACCTTTTATTATAATCTATAAGTAATTTTATGTGATTTATACTATATGAAATTACTATAAGAAGGGAGAAATTTCCATTGATTAAAGATTGGGTCATTACATTCTTCTCCCCTTTTGAAATTCCACCCTCAAAATTTCATTTTACATAAAAAGGTGAGGGTATTTCTCCTTCATATCCTCCTCTAGTTCCCAAGTTTCTTCTTCATACTTATGGTTCCTTCACAACACTTTGACAAGGTATGTTGTCTTGTTGCATAGAACCTTATCTCTCTAGTCCATAATCTTTTCTGGTTTCTCCTCATAAGAGAGATTATATTCCAATTTTACCACCTCAAAGTTTAGTACATGTGATGAGTCTGGTATATACTTCCTTAGGAGTGATACATGGAATACATCATAAACTTGATCCATATTTGGTGGAAGTGCAAGCTGATAGGCCACGACTCTTATGCTATCAAGGATCTAAAAGGGGTCAATGTACCTTGGGCTTAGCTTACCTTTCTTTCCAAACCGCATGACTATCTTCTATAGTGATATTTGAAAGAAGAATTTATCTCCAACATTAAAATCCAAGTTCGACGGTTGTCAGCATAACTCTTTTGCCGACTCTAAGAAGCTTTGATATGTTTTTGGATGGCTTGAACCTTCTTTGTCATATCTTCGACAAGATTATATCCAAGTATATTTCTTTCTCTAACTTCATCCCAACAAGTTGGAGTTCTACATCACTTTCCATATAGAGCTTCATATGGCTCCATATGAATACCCAAATGGAAGATATTGTTGTATGAGAACTCAACCAATGGGAGATGATGATCCCATCCACATTTGAATTCTAAAGAGCATGATATTAGCATATCATCGAGCGTCTAAATAGTCCTTTCAGATTGACCATCCGTTTGGGAGTGATAGGCCATGCTGAAATTTAATTTAGTACTCAAAGAATATCGAATACTCCTCTAGAATTTAGATGTGAACCTTGGATCATGATCAGAGACAATCGAGAGTGGAACCCCATGTAGTCTCACCACTTCCTTCACATATATCTTTGTAATTTTTTCAAGAAAGGGATCTTTCTGAATAGAGATAAAGTGGGCAGTCTGGGTGAGTTGGTCCACCACAACCCATATCGCATTATTTCCTTTGGATGTCTTCGGGAGACCCATGACAAAGTCCATAGTGAAATTTTCCTATTTCCACACGAGTATAGGAAATGTTTTCATCATCCCTTTAGAATTTTGTTTATCTTATTTAACTTACTGACATATCAAACACCTTGAGATATATTCTGCAATTTCCTTCTTCATGTTGTTCCATTATAAGTGTTCTCAGAGATCACGGTGCATCTTGATGCTACTGGGATGGATAGAGAATGAAGAGATATGTGAATTATACAATATATCCTTCTTTATCCCAGGTGACGAAGGAACACAAAGCCCCATTCCAAAACGAATCACACCATCATCGTCAATATGTAACTTTGCAAGATTCCCTTCCTTTATTGCATTCACATTCTTTTGAAACTATGGATCACCCCTTTGTGCTTCCTTAATCTTCTCTTGGATAGATGGTTGGATAATCATTTGGGAAAGGTAGGATGTATTCCCTATCGTAATGATTTCCAAATCCATCCTTTGAATATCCATGAAGACATGGTCTTTATCAATCCACAACATGGATAGAGTAGCATGTTCTTTTCTGCTTAGAGCATCATATACATTTTTTGCCTTTCCAGGATGATAGTGAATAGAGAAATCGTAGTCTTTGATTAGATCTAACCATCTAATTTGATGCATGTTGAGATATTTTTGTGGGAATATATACTTTAGGCTCTTGTGATCAGTATATATGTCACACTTCTCACCATAGAGGTAGTGTTTCCAGATTTTCAAGGAAAAAATTACAGCTGCTTGCTCTAGATCATGCGTAGGGTAGTTCTGGTTGTAAATCTTCAACTGGCGTGATGCGTAGGCTATCACATAATCATTTTTCATGAGTACACAACCCAATCCTTTATTTGAAGCATCACTTTATATCACAAAACTTTCTTTACTATTCAGTAATGTGAGTACAAGTGTAGTGATCAACCTTCTCTTTAGATCTTTAAATATTTCCTCACATTCTTATGTCCAGACATACTTTACCCATTTCTTTGTTAACTTAGTTAGTGGTCTTGAAAATCATGATAAATTTCTCAAAAAATTTCGGTAGTACCCTACTAATTCAAGAAAACTACAGATTTCGATGACACTAGAGGGTTTGGGACATTCCTCAATCACTTTTGTTTTTGATGGTTCTATAGAAATTCCATCACTTGCGATCACATGTCCCAATAATGTGTCTTGCTTAATCTAAAAGTCAAACTTTCTAAACTTGGCATAAAATTTATCCTTCATTAATGTCTCCAACACAAGGCTTAAATGTTATTCATGTTTCTCCTTGCTCTTAGAGTAGATGAGAATATCATCGATAAACACTACCACAAATTTTTCAAGGTAATATCTAAAGACTCTATTCATCAAATCCATGAAGATTGTAGGGAAATTAGTAAGTTTGAAGGGAATCACCAAAAACTCATAGTTCCATACCTTGTATGGAAGGAAGTATTCTGAATATCTTCCTTCTTCACCTTTAACTGATGATATCCAAAATAGAGATCCACCTTTGAGAAGTATTGAGATCTTCTCAACTGACCGAACAAGTCATAAATCCTTGGAAGTGGACAATTTTTCTGTATGGTGATCTTGTTGAGTTCCTGATAATCAATACACAACCTCATTAATTCATCATTTTTCTTGAAAAATAGCACCGACACACCCCAAGGTGATTCACTAGGGTGTATGAACCCTTTGTCCAAATGATCTTGTAGTTGCTTATTTAACTCCTCTAGTTCGATAGGGGCTATCCTATAAGAACATTTTGAGATAGGAGTAACTTCAGATGTGAGTTCTATTGATAAATCTACCTCATGATCTAGGGGTAGTCCAAGTAAATCTTTAAGAAATACATCAATGTATTCCCTCACAATGGAAATTCCCCCTAGGTTAATACCTTCCTTTGACTCAACTATTTGAGTGAGGTATGCTTATTCACAGGGAATCAACACCCACGCTGTTGAAATATTTTTCAAAGGAGATTCATGATCTTCCTTGAATTTTTATAGGATTATGGGATGGTTCGAAATATTAAAAGATATTTCCTTTTCTTGACAGTTTATAGGTTCTCTATATAACGATAGCCAATCCATTCTGAGTATAACATCGAATTCCACCAAGGGAAGTATCATGATATTTTCTAGAAGAATCTTCCCACATACGCCAATAAGAGAAGAGTCCAACAATTGGGTTCCAATGATTTCACCACATGGTGTTTTTACATATATCTCTACTTAAAGGTTTCGGGGCTTCAATTTAATAGTTCTAGAAAACTTTAAAAATATAAAGTAATGTGTAGAAATAGAATCAAATAATACCTTTTCCATTCTTAAATGAATAGTAATTATAACTTTTATGACTTTGTTTTCTTGATTCACTTCTACAATAGTGATGACATAGGTCTTCCATTGCTTCTTTGGATTTGGCGGCTGATGACGCTAATTACCCTCAAGAACTTGAGGTTTAGTGCACTGGCTTTCATAGTGCCCTTGCTCCCAACATTTTTAGCATTGGACCAGCGGTGGTGCTCTCTTTTACTCCACCAAATTGTCCTATTTCCTCATGTCTTTTAAACGTTCATAAGCTTGGTGGAATTCTATCCCACATTTGAAGCATTTACACATCCCTTTTAGGTATATACCATAATGCTTCTTACCACATTTTTTACACGTGGGTGGTTGAGGTTTTTTCCACCTTTCTCATTAGATCCTTTGGCATAAAAATATATCTTTAATTTCTTATCAACATATCCATGAGAGAATTATCAAAACTTCATATCTAATTTGATATCACATCAAACAACTTATTCATAACTCCCAAAGTCTTGAATTGCAAGAGCCTTTTAAAGGTGTGGTTTTAATCCACTAAAGAATTTATCAATTTTTCTATCATTATTGATAACAAAACCCAAAGTGTACCTTTCAAGCATTGTGAAAATTTATTCATAGGTCATGACAGATTCTCATCCCTATTCCTTAAGCTCTATGTATTCTCTCTCCATATTTGTACAAATATTTTGATTGAAATACTTATTAAGAAACATTATCTTAAATTCTTCCCACTCTATCTCTTCAATTTTATCCCTCAGCATGATATTCTTAATCAACGCCCACCATTGGTCAGACTATCCATCTAGATGATAAATGATCAGAGTCACCATCTCCATCTCATAATAGTGAAGTAAAAAAAATATCTTCTCCATTGAGTTGACCCACTATTCTACGACTAGTAGATCAGAAGATCCACTCAAAATTGGTGGTCATTACCACATAAAACATCCTATAGCCAGTTTCTCTCTCTTAGATTAAGGAAGACATTCCACATTATTTAGGTTATTTTTCATAACATGAGATAGATGGGTAAAAATATTCATGAAATTTTGAACTCCACCTCCCAAAGCATCGGGGATGTCATTCGGGAAATCACTGTATTGTCTCTCGCATGGGTTGTTGGCCTAGTTTCTCCTGGTTCCCAACATTTTCTAGAATTGAAAAGGTTAGGACAAAACATAAGTTAAAAATTCATGAATAATGTATTAATTTGTACAATTAATTATAAAGGAATATATTTTGGGATCCTTATGTTTAACAATGTATCTTGGGTTCTTACTTATACTTAGTCTCATACTAAAGGGTTTCACTAAGGTTCTATAATCCTAATTCCCAAATTAACTAAATAGTCCTTTAATACCAACTATAAAAAATATTCTTTTTTACATGATTATTACATCATTTTAAGGATAAAAAACATAAAATATTTACACAATGAGGATCTAAAGGTTTATTATCTTGGAAAAATTAGGACCATACATAACATTTATAAAAATAAAACAAAAACATTTATTTAATTCCTTCTTCTATATCATCTTTTTATCCCTCATGTTCTCCTTAGTACAAGTAATCTCATGAGGATATACGTCAAAAAGGGGTGTGATAAAAGCCCAATAATAGGATATATAAGAACAAGAAGCAATATAAAATGGGGTGAACATAATAATAACATCATCATCATAATCACAATAGGAAGAATTAGATAAAGTCATGGAATGCAACAATGCATAAAAATGAAACATCATGTCTTAGTGGTTAACTACCACACATAGTTGTGAAAAAATATAGCATAATTTTCATGATTATTTCAATTTTCCTCATGAGATACATCAAATTAACCAATGCATTGGATTTCTATATAATTCTAGGTGCACCCGTTACATCATAACATTTACATTTCTCTATATAATTCTGGGCGTACCCGTCATATCATAACATTTACATTATCATGAATGCCACATAGAACGCATATCAATATTAGAAATAAAATAACCCATGTAAAGGAATGGGTTTAATTTCATAAAGTATTCATTCATACACTTTGGTTTCCCAAATGAAAGAGGGAATAACATACTTGATATAAGAATCATCAACCTTGAGTGAGAAGTAAAAGGTGTGTTTTTGAAAGAAGAGTTCTTTAGGAAAACATTTTGTTTGTCATAAATTAAATTATAAAACATGGATATAACATAATAGGTAAGATAATGATGAAGAAATTATATTTAAGGAATATCCATATTCAAAATGGGGTTAAAGAGGAAATCCCAAATAAAGAGAGTTGGGTTTGAGAATTCCCCTTACCCTGTGTCTAAATGCTTTATTCACTTTAATATCATGTATAATCACATTATATTCATTAATTAAAAATTAAATAATATTTTATAGATGAATATAATTAATTATGGTTTTATTAAGTTCTTTTATACTCATTTGGATGAGTTATAAAGTTTAATTTCATTGTTTGGGAGTGTTCATTTTCTTAGATTTCATGATTAGTCCTCTTGTATACATGAATGAAAGTTATTTTAAAATGCGTATGAATATACAGAATTTTTATTATATACTATTAATTATACTATAGAATCTTAAATGATCTTACAAATATTTGGTTATATACCATTAGGATTATTTATTAGATAAAAGTTAATGATGATTGTTTTAGGTTAATTTTGGCGGTTTTTCGATCACAACGAACTCATTTTGTTTTATCATTTAGTATTATGAGTATAAGTTATTTATAGAACATAAAAAGGGTTATAAAATAAAATTAAAAATATTTTTTAAACCATTTAATTTTTTTATTAATAGGCTTGAAGGTTTTTAAGGAAAATGAAATTGCATCGCCCACGATGTTGGTAAATTGAAACATCACGGGTGACGAATTCATTTTTAAAATAAAAGAGAGAGGGGGAGGATTTTAATGATGGATCTTACATTAACATGATATAATTATAGTATATGTAAGGTAATTTAGTTATAATTCCATTTGGATGAAGGTAGGTGAGAATATAATAAGAAAATAAATGAAATTGAAAAGAAATTAAAAGAAAAAGAGAGAGGATTTACCTCTTGAATTCTCATCCTGAGATCCTCCTCAAGGAACTTAGGCTTGGTATTTTTATGAGAACAAGATCTCATGGATGTAGGGGAGGGTCTAGGGAAGATTATTGGGAAGAATTTAGGCAAGTATAAAATCTTGAGAGGTGTAAGGAGAAGAGGGGGTGAGAGGTGGTATTTATAGTGTGGGATAAGGGTGTTTTCTCAATATTTTAATAATTAGTTTATTATTTTGGCTCAAGTCTATGAATAGTTTGATAATTATCATCAAATATATTAAAATAATAAATGATATTTATATATTTGGTTATTTACATAGGTGATGACTCAATGAATAGTGAATTTAGCTTATAATGCATATATACTGTAAATTATTGTATTTTACTATTCACAAAAATTCATGAATTTCAAAAAAATCTCTAAAATTCACCCTAACCATTTTTCAATGTGTATAATTAAAAATGAACTCTATTTTATGAAAATAAATTTCGAAATAAGAGTAATTTAATTTTTAATTAAAATCCTAATTTACTTCGAAAATACATATTTTAAAATTATAACTGATTTTATAACACTTTGAAAAATTACTTAAGGTATCATAAAATTATATTAAAATCATAAGACATCAAAATATTAATTTATGAATAAATTTTATGAAAATAAATTTTCTTTAAAATTATTAAATTAATAAAAAATTGTAATTAAAATTTTATGACTTACAAAAATACCAACACTTAATTAATAATTTTTAAATCATTCATTTACTTAGAATATGATATAATTATACCATTATTTTATCTATAAGATTCCTAAATTTTATTTATAATTTCTTGGGTGAGGTTACTATTCATTTGATCAGTTTACTATTCATAAGGGTCATATTAATATTACAAAGGTCAAGTTACTATTTCATTAGTATTAGTTCCTTAACTTCTAGAAATACTTCTTATTTCATTAATTCATCATTTATAAACCTTTTATTATGGTCTATAAGTGATTTTTTGTGATTTATACTATATGAAATTACTATAAGAAGGAAGAAATTTCCATTGATTAACGATTGGGTCATTACATAAAAGTTAGTAACCTTAGAGGTAAAGATGACTACATGTTTAAAACATGTTTTTTTGAATGATAGAGGTGTGGATCAACCTTATTTATAATATCCCAGAACCCACACTCCCATATTCGATGCTGTAATCATAAAATTTACATTTCTGATTTTGATATAGATGGAGGTGACCCAATTTTAGCCATTAAAAGCTTATAATATCAAAAGAAAATTTTGGATTACTTAAATCCTCAACAAATTTTTAGGTTTAGAGTTTTAGATAATTTGGAAAATTTCTTACATAAATAATACCCAAAAATTAAAGAGAGTATCTTTCCCACTATTCCCATCTTTTCATATTCCATATTAGGTAATCAACATCATCCCTATGAAACCCTTATAAACATAATTCATTAAAAATAATACTTGATAATCTAAGGAAAAGGAAACATAATAAGGGTGAGCTCAAATTATTAGTAAAGGTAAACATAATCATTAACAATTGAATGTCATCAGTGATTATAAGAAGTGCATAAGGGTATGGCGACATAATCAAAGTGTATGAGATAATCATAAAAGAACCCATACCCACCAACACCAAAATTATAAATCATGAAACCTATAATAAGGCTTAAAAAATAGAGTCATAGTAATCAATAATAATGATCCATGTGATATCAATCTTGATCAAATGAAACATTATATACCCATGAAAAACACAAATAAAACATGTTGGTATCTTGAGACATCATCTTCATAGAACACTTACAAAGCCCTTACAAATGGTATAACCATACAATCTACTTACAATATAATTCTCCAAATAATGTAATAATTACCCAATGCATTGGATTTCTATTTGGATTCACCTATCTTTTAAGCTATAATAGGCTCACACAATGCTATCTAGGCATACCCATCATATGTAATGTCCAAGAACCACAACACGAATAAAGTACATAGGGATTTAATAAAAAACTCATAGAAACAATCATTATTCCTTTAATAACTTGATCAAACCATGGAAAATAAATGATTTTCATGTCAATATATTTAAAAAATGATTAACCAGTGGAAAAGAAACAGGTTCCATAACAATATCTTTGAAACATGGTTAACCCATAGAAAAGAAAAAGATTTTATAACAATCTATTTGAAATGTTATTAACCTGTGGAAAATAATTTAGTTCTATAACAATATATTTGAATCATTCTTAGTCTATCCAAATAAATAATGAGGATGATATCATTTCAAAAAATATCTTTGTTGAAGCATAAGTAACAAAAAGGGTTATTGCCGTTGATTAATGAGGATACCATTAAAATATCATTAAATAGATTTTTAGGAAAATAAACTTTTCATTTTGAAAAAAATAACTTTTTAAAAACTAAAAATTCCCAAAATATTGAGATTTTTTTATTTGAAAACAATACTGGAAACATATAAAGTAAGATTTAAAAATCATTTAATACCTTTCTTGAGGAAAATATCCTTTCTATTTTTATTTTTTTAAAAATATTTTAAAAATAATTTTCTTTTAAAATAACCATGAAAAACTATAAAGTAATCTTCAAAGAAAATAATGGTCATGACGACGTAAAATTTTGTTCATACCGTACATGTTAAAACAAAGATTCATTTCACATTTTTGGTAAAACCCAAACGATAATTGTTTGGAAAACGACATGAAGATTCCTTTCAATTTTTTTTTATAAAAAGTAAAACATGGATAAAAATTAATTTAATAAATATTTTGAATAATGATAATTTTTTTTGAAAACATTTTTAGAAAAGATGGTTTGGGAAGAAAAATCAGTTTCGAATAAAGAGAGAAATAAAGTTGATTTTTCTTGAAAATGTTTTATCAATTATTTTAAGTACCAATCAGTGTAAAAATGGTAATATTACTTGAAAATATCATTAATAACCATAGGATAATAAAAATAATGATAATACTTAATAGGTAGATAATAAGATTTTAACATTGGAGACTTAATAATAAAAAATCCTAATAATCAATGAGATTGAACATAAAACTCTTACCACTTTGGTAACTTTGAATCATAAGCCCCATGAAAGGATAACATTAAATTAAACTTAAAATATCATGAGAATAAATAAATTCATGATATTACATGTAAAAGGTTCTAAATACACACCTCATAAAAGAAGATAAGTGCATAACATGACATAAGCCTCAAATAAGGAAAATTGAGACAAAAATCCCTTACAAAGATCATATCATTGAAGTGGGGATTAATCAATGAATTGATTATTTGTATAAAATGTAAATAAAAATAAAACAAGTGTAAATAAAACATAAAATAATCAAAGTTAATTACACACATAATCTTAACATGACATAATCAGTGAAGTAAAAGTTTAACCCAATAAATGAAAATTGAGTTAAAAATTCCTTACCTCACACTTCCTTTTGGTTGAACATGATTTAAACTCCCGTATGGTGGTTTTAAATATGTTATTAAATTATTAAATAACCATATTAATATTTATAATAACATATTTTATCATTTTATAATATATTATCACTATTTCTTTAATAATATTTTATTATTTTCATTGTTTTGGGTGTTAATTTCCTTATTTTCTTATTCATGATATGTTATGAAAGTTATAGTTATTGTGAATATAATATAGTTATATCATATCAATAATAATAATCATAAAATAATTATTATATTAATACATAAATTATACTTTTAAGTCCAATTATGAATGATGGTTTAAAAAAATGAACTACGTTATGACCATGGAGACTGTGGGCCGTGCGTATGCATGAGTAAGGTTTCCATTTTTCAATAATCATGATGGAAAAGAGGTAAATAATATTCTATATTTAAATAATGATCATAATATCATAAATAAAATATTATTTCTTTAAATATAATTATATATATATATATATCATCTATGTGGTGTGGTGATGAAAATAGAGAGTCACATCGCTTCGTGAAGGTGGTAGTCTACACATACATGAACGACATTATCATCATTCAGTGAGTGAAAAAGTATGAAATAAAATGATATATTATTTTTTAAGGATGATAAATATGTCATTAATATCATAATTATGTCATTTATATCATATATATTTGTCAAATTTATGCTTATTATTTTCCATGTAAAGCCTTAGTAAAAATTAATCACAACGCTTCGTAAGGAAGTAGTCCACCGTACACACAAGCAACGTTATAATACTCCTAATAAATGGAAAGTAAAAAATGATTTTATTATTTAATTACTACATAAATATAATTATATTATAAATATCATATATTTAATTTATATCCATCATTATACCCAACTGTGAGAGGTGGTAATCAAAAAACGAATGACATCAGTTCGTGAGGCGATAGTCCTCCATACACATGAAAATTGATTTTGTAACCAATTTTATGGAATAGGAGAAATATTTAGGTTATTAAATTAACATAATAATATATTATTAGATTTAATATACTTATTTTATTATATAATCATGGTTTAAGAATAATTTAATGAGGCGGAGGAAGAAATAAAATAAAAACGATCGTTGAAGAATGTTACCTCTTCTTCGGGTAACTTCTTTTAGTTTAAACTAATGTAATTACTTAGTTGGTTTTATAGAAAATATAAGCATTATAAGAATTATATGAGGCAATTAGATAAGTGATTTTTCTAGGTATTGTCACAAAAGGGTTTTTAAGTTGTGAAGAGAGGAGGCGAGGGGGTGACCTTTTATAAGTGAGGTGAGTGGAACACTTGTAATTTTTGAAAATAATGAATTAAAACCAAATTTTTTTAATGTAAAAAGGCTCTAATAATGGAACATTATCAATATTATAAGTTATAAGTTCTATATGTGTCCAAAAAATATATTCTAGACAATTTTCAGGTCATTTTAACCGCGATAATTAATTTTTACTCTTTTCACTATTGATTTTGGAAAAAAATTAAGTTAAAATTATTATATAATATAAATTATTATGATTAAAAATATGGAATAAATTTTCTCAAATTTAATTCATATAATTGGAAAATTTTAATTTATAATTAATCCTGTAGACATGATGAAAAAGCGAGTTTTCAAATCTAAAATGTTCAAATTCTTACCAAATTTTTATATCCAATTTCAATTTGAAATTAATTATAATTAGCTAAATTGGATTAATATATATATAATTTAACTAATTTTACTTTAAAACCAATTTAAAAAATAATTTATCTTTATAAATAATTTAAACTAAAAGACAATTTTCAATTAAAATTCAGTATTTTCCCCTATTCATAAAAAAATTAATCTTTTCAGAAAATTCTCATAAATTAAACCTAATATAATTTTTACATGATTATTTCAAAAATTAAGCAATTAATTTTAGATAAATTTACTAAAACTTGGAAATATTAAATTTAAAACAAAACCCGTAGACGTGATGAGAAATCAAGTTTTCAAGAAGTGTATTTTTTTCAAGCATAAGATGAATTTATATTAACTGTATGTCTAATAATAATCATGGTATGAATATAAATTAAAATTTATTGATATATAATCTATAAATTTCATTTTAAACATTCCTCCTTAGGGATTATTTTAATTAAATAAAATAGATAAACATTATGCACTTTAAAACTATTTTAAACCCCCCCTTTTAAAACCCAAAATAAACTTATACTGAAATAGAATATAATGATGATTAAAATTTTATTAATTGGATTATATATAACTACAATATAATTATGTTACTTTAAATAATATTGAAAATGTAATGTGACTTTTAAATTACATAATTTATTGAAAATAAATGATATTTTTACAAAAATCAGTATTTTTTTACTATTAACTGAAAATCTATATTTTTCTAAAAATACCAAAATTTCACCCAATATAAATTTTGATATTATAATTTAAATAATGATGTTAATTTTATAAAATTCATTTTCTAAAATTTCCAAAATTAATTATAATTTTTTTTCACGAAAAGTAATAAAATTTATTTTTAAAGAAAATATATTTTTGAAAAATAAAATTTCTTTACTAAAAATTGATTGATTATTTACTAAAAAATTATCAATAATTTATATCGAGTATCACGCACGCACACAAAAACACACACATATTTATATATATTTCATAAATTAGTTAGTAATATTTATACCCTCCAATTTAAAGGCTAAGTTATAACAATTATATATATCTTGGGTCGTTTAAGCTCGGTGTTGCATATTGAATATGCTATAAAACATAAAATTATATGGGTTGAATATACCCCAAGATATCTAATATTTTAAATTTATTTTTAAATCAATACATTATAAAGTCTTGAGGAGTTACATTATTATCTAAGCTTAGTGTTGCGTGTCGCTTACGCCATCAAACATAATTTCCTTATTTTAAAATATCAGGGTGTTACATTATCTCTCATACACTCCTTTATTTATCAATTTTTGAGTCACTTGTCTTGAGATTGACTTCCCATTATTGAATAGTTATTGGTATTTACAAGAATGCCACTCCTCCTCAATAAAAGGGCACACCCTCTCATCTCATTTCCACACTTAGAAAAACCATTTTTATAGAAAATTCCTAAAAAAATTTCTTGCTTACTTCACAAAATCATCCTATAATATATTTTTTGATTATAAATATAATCTAGTAAGGCTTTAGGTATAATTATAAATAGGTGGTCTGAAGAAGAGGTAACATTCTTAACTGAGAATCTTTGTTTTATTTCTTCTTCCACCTTCTAAAAATCTTATTAAATAATTATCATATAATAAAATTAGTATCTATAATATAATAAGATGTTATTATGTTAATTTAATAACCTAAGTCCATATCTATTTCCATAAAATGGTAAACTAAACCATCATTCGTGTGTACGACAGACTACCACCTCACGAATCGATGTGATTCGTTTTCCATCATTGCCTCTCATATCTATTCATAATGATGGATTTAATATTTATATATGATATTAATTAAATATTATTAATTTTGGAAATTTAATATATCATACTCCATCTTACCTTAGCATCCATTGAAAAATTATAACGTTGTTTATGTGTACAACAAACTACTGCCTCATGAAGCGATGCAAATCATTTTTTTATTACTAAATCACATGGATGGTATATTTAAGGGTATTAAAACAAATAATATAATATTTATGATATAATTATCATTTTTAAAGATAAAATAACACCTACCTTCTTTACACCATGATCATTGAAAAATGGAAACGTTACTCATGCGTATGTACGACCAATCGTCTCCATGATTGCAATATAGTTCATTTTTTATAATCATATTTAATGATTGGTTTTAAAATAATAAATTATGAATAAAAAATAATAATTATTTCATTATTATTATTCTAGATATTATGGAATAATGACCCACTTGACCATGGTCAACACACCGATGCTGTTTTAAAATTATGAACTGAGCGTCCTCAAAACACCCAATGTGGAAATAACTGATTAAGTAATTAAATACATCATTAAAATAAATGAAGTAATTTTTTTAAGTATAATGGATTAAACTTGTAATGTATTATTTATAAAAAAAATAATTGATATAAGTTTATTATACATGAGACAAAATATACACACGATAAAGTTTGGACTCGAGATAAGGGTTTATATCTAAAAATTTCCTTATTTGAGACACACATTATTTTATATACCTAATTTATTTTATAGGGTGTATATACCGCCCATTTACATATTATATCATGAATCCTTCATAATTTATGGTATTTTAAGTTACCATTCACTTTCTTCATTCATGGGGGTTATAAATCAAAATTTACCAAAGTGTTAAGGGTTTATGCTTTAATATCATTTTAATAAAGATTGTTCATGGTTGAATTTCCATTGTAGGAAATTATTTAATCATTATCTAATAAAACCCTTTCATTTTATCCTAATTTATTTATTTATGAAAATTTCAAGTAATAGTACAATTTCACTCTCTTTAGTACTTAAAATTATTGAGAAAATGGTTTTTAAGGAAAATCGACTTTATTTCTCTCTTCAGTTGAAAACCCTTTCTCTTCCATGTCTATGTTTTATTTAAAGTTTTTTTTTATTTTTTTAATATTCTCATATTATTGTTTAAATTTATTTTTACCCATGATTTTATTTAGATAATTTTTTTTAAAAGGAATCTCCCTATCATTTTTCAAACAATGTACTTTTGTATTTTATTTCAAAAATGTGAAAGTAATATTTGGTTTAAAATACTTATAATGTACAAAATTACCTATTGTAATGACCACTCAACTCTTTGAAGCTTACTTTATTATTTTCCTTGGTTAATTTTAAATAAAATGTTTTCTATATATTTTTTTAAATTTTTAGCTTTTCAAAATTGATTTTCAAAGTGTAATGGTTATTTTACACAAGAATGTTTTAATCCTTTTTAAAGTATATCAATTCATCAAATAAAATAACCCATAATATCATGGAATGATTATAAATTATATATATATGTATATTTCATATATACCTAGCTCAATCTCTATTCCATTTATGGGGTAATACATAACTTATGATCATTTTTCAAATTTCCTTCTTTAAGAATCCTCTTTTGATTATGTTATAAGATAATTTTATGTAACCCATTTCTTTCTAGGGGTAATTATTATGTTATATATTTTAATTAATTTCTTTATATGGATCACATATTCATGTAAATGATGGGTGGATCCAAAATTATATATCCCTTCAATGCATTGGGTAATGTTTTAGTCACATGAGACGTCATGTATGTGATTAGGGAGTGAACCCAATCTATTACGAGACTCTTTCCACCATGTGATGTTGTCTCAGTAGTTATCCTTGACTTAGGATTATGTCATGTTTTATATTTTTGCCACATTTCCTATAATTCTGTGATCTTATGGTACCATGTTATTTATGTTATATTTACATGTGATTACTCATGCACTTTCTATTTTATGGTATCATGTTATACCTTTGAATCACATGTTATACTTCCTTATCATGTTTATTTCCTTACTAGGTTTTTTAGCTCACAAATTTTTTCTATGTATTCCCCAGGTTATCCCAAACTATTTTAGGATCTTGAAAGTATTTAAGAGATCATTATGAAGAATAAAATAAATAAGTTTTATCTTAGCCTCACTTTGATGTATTATGAACCTTGTCTTCCAAAGACACTAGGCCACACACTATTTGGGTTGTAATTAATAGATGTTTATATTAAAAATCATGTAATTATATCTGTAAAAGGAAAGGTTCACTATAGTTTGTATCAAAGAAAAGGTTTAGTTACCCTTTGGAAACTCAGATGAGAAAAATTTAGTGAAACCCTAAGGATAAATATAAGGATACGTATAAGGATAATTATTAGAAAATATCTTGGAATTTTGGTGAAGTTTAGAGTGAGTAGTTTCCAACTAATTACATCCATTTATAGATACTACAAGTGGATGTGGTTCTAGAATAGTTGCACTTTGGGGTAATAACTCTAAAAAGGGTGCATTGGGCTTTAACTCAATCTTCACCTGATGTAGGAAAATAGGCCTTGATACACATCTAGTTTGACACTCCCGAGGGATTTATTTTGGAAATTCATAGGCTCTTTATGAACCATCATGAAAGACATTAATGGATGATAATAATAGAATACCTAGGTTAAACCTAAAGTATCTTGGGTTGATAAGTCTAAGGTTGATCATGATTTTAAAGGCATAACTAACCCTTTTTAAGTTTTATGTTAGGGAATTCTATGATGATTAAGAGTATTTAGGGATAAATTTATGGTAATATAACCCACGGGTTTAGTATGGGTTTTTGAAAAAAAATATATTTATGGAATAATACCTTATATTTTATAGACATAAGATTAATGATGTTGGTAACCTATAAGGTTTATCCTATCCATGATATTAAGGTAATAATATTAAATCAATATTATTTGATGTTGTGAAAAAATAATATGTATAGAAAACCTTAGTGGCTACAACATTTTTTGATTATTAATTTAATTTTGAGGATGTTCATCATATTTTTAGGAATATTATAGGAATTATATAAATATGGTTTTAGAAAAAGCACTACCCCCATTCCAGGAAATAAGACATCACATCCGACAAGGCTGTGAGGCTTGAACCCAAAACCAAAGGGTGATAATGGTGCAACGCCTACCACAAACCTACATGATGTACTGGTTAGTGTGACACCATTTTTGCATAATTTTTTTGGTGGATAAATATTATTTTTATTTTGGGAAACATATTAAAGGATTAAATCTTTTTGAATTTTTAGGATTTGATGTGATTAATGATATTTTGGGAAAAAATTTCATTGGGTTGATATATATATAACCTTTAGGTTTAAAATAAATGACTATTTTGGAAGAATGATATTATGTTTTTTAAGAATTAAGTTAAATGGTATGATATAACATTTAAGGTTAAAACCTTCTTTCCTGTTGAGGTTATTTAGGATATAGGGTTATTTACTTAAAGAATAATCTATGTAAAAACTTTGGTCTTATTTTTGAGTTTTAGAGATTAATATATTCATATTAATTTTAGGTATTATATTACCTTATTTGGACCATTTATGGTTTTGGTTAATGTCTAATTGCAAGAGGAATATCTTGATTTATTTTTTTGGAGTCATGTGATCCATTAGAAGTTAATTTTTGTTCTTTAGGTATAAAAAAATAATATTGAATACTCATTGTTTAGAGAAACAGATGAGATTTTTGAAAAAAATTATTAAAGGATGAAATTATACTCTTTAGTTAAGTATATTTCTTTATGATATTAATCTTTTTGTTAAAATGATCCCTCAAATTTAGGAAAAATATCTTTAAATAAAAATGTTATTCATTCTTGATAAATCGATGTCCTATTCCCTCTTAAAAAAGTATAACATTATCTCCTAAATAGATATTATTTTCAAATATATGTTTTCATTTCCCACCAATATTATTCTATGTGGAAACCTAGTTATGTGGTTACCTTATTATTTCCCTTTCTCTCCTTTTAAGAGAAAATTTTATTAACCCTTTTATAATGGGAGTTTTCCACAAAGAAATTTTCAAATGTCAAACCCTTGATTACTGAGCACGATTTTAAATTATGAGGACAAAATTTATTTAGGGGGGGTAGAATTTAACACCTTGAGATTTTAAAATAACACTATGATCAATAGCGTATTAAACACACAACACTGAGTTTAAACAAACCACGATATAATATTAAAATATTATTATTTAAACATGGCTGATATAACACAACTATTAAATTGAAGAGCATGAATATTATTAACTTATTTATGAAATATCTATAAATTTCATACTCAATATAATTTTATTTATAAATTAATAATAATTAAACACTCAACTTTAATAAAGATATTTTATTCTACAAAAAATACGCTTCCTTCAAAAATGATTTTTATTTCTTTTTACGATAAAATACTATAATTAATTTTTATAATTTTTATAATTTTTATTTTATAAAATTAACACAATTTTTTAAATCATCATATCAATATTAAATTAGGGTAATTTTTTTAAAAAAAATATTGATTTTTCAATGAATAGCGAAATATACCGATTTTTGTAAAACTGCCATTTCTTTTAATAAATTAAGTAATTTAAAATTTACATTGTTATTTTAATTTAATTTAAATGTTAAAAAATTATTATTTATTTATATTTATTCCAATAAACTATATTTAAATCATCTTTATACTGGATTTTAGTACAAGTTTATTTTTAGGCTTAAAAACACATTTTCTAAACTATTTTTAAAGTACATAATGATTCTCCATTTTAACTAATTAAAATAACCCCTAATGAAGAATTATTAAAATTAAAATTATATATTATATATCTATAAATATTAATTTAAATTTATTTAATTATTATTACTTTCCATATAGTTATTATATGATCATCTTATGCTTGAAAAATGCATATCTTAAAAAAGTGTGTTTTTTTCAACACGTCTATGAGTTTTATTTTTAATTAAATTATTCCAATTATGTGAATTGAGTTTGATAAAATTGATTACTTATTTTTAATCATCATAATTGATATTATATAATAATTTTAAATTATTTTTTGGTCATAATGAATAGTAAAAACAGTAATAAAATAGTTACCATGGTAAACAAATAAAAGGGTAAAAGTGAGTAACCTTAGAGGTAAAGAGGGTAAAATTTTTAAAAATTGTTTTATTTTAATTATATAGGCATTTATTAGCCTTATATCTCTTCCACTACTTTATCTTTCAAATTTTTAGGTACTTGGATTGAGAGTGACTTCCCATTATTGAATAGTTCAGAGTATTTACAAGAATGTCACTCCTCCGTTATAAAAGGGAGCCCCTCTCCTCTCCTTTCCAAACATCAAAAAATCATTGGTTCCAACAATAAATAAAAAAATATATTCCTTAATTACATCACATCATCCTATAATCCTTGGTTTTATCATAAATTCAATCTAGTAAGTCCTTTGGTATAATTCTAAAGAGGTAGTCTGAAGAAGAGGTAACGTTCTTAACCGAGCATCTTTGTTTTATTTCTTATTCCACATCCTTCAAATATTACTAAATAATACTCATAAAATAACATCATTACATACTGATTACTAATATATTATTATGTTAATTTCATAACCTAATTTCATCTCCACCTTTATCAAATGGGAAAGAAAACCATCATTCACGTGTAAGGCGAACTACCACCTTGCTAACCAATGTGATTCATTTTCCATCATAGCCTATCAAGTATATTCATAATTAATGATTTAATATTTATATATTATATTAATTACATATTAATAATTCTAGAAAATTAATATATCATACACCATCTTACCTTACTATCTCTTGAAAAATGATAACGTCATTTATGTGTACGGTGGACCACCGCCTCACGAAGTGACGATAATCATTTTTTATTACCAAGTAATATGGATGGTATATGTAAGTGTATTAAAATAAATATTATGATATTTATGATATAATTATCATTGTTTAATGATAAAATAATTCTTACCTTCTTTCCATCATGATTATTGAAAAATAGAAACATTACTCATATGTACATACGGCCTACCATCCCCATGATTGTAACATAGTTCATTTTTAATAATCATTATTTATGGTTGGTATTAAAAGTATAATTGATGAATAAAAATTATTATTATTTCATTATTATTATTCTGTATATGATGGAATAATGACCCCTTTGACCACGATCAAAACACCGATGCTGTTTTGAAATTCTGAACCGAGCATCCTCAAAAAACCCGATGTGGACATAAATGATTAAGTAATTAAATAAATCATTAAAATAAATGAAGTAAATTGATTAATTATAAGATATTAAACCTATAAATTTTTCTTAAGAAAAAAAAATTCATTTATATAAGTTTATTATACATGAGATAAAATATATACATGATAATGTATGGACTCAAGGTAAGAGTTTCCATCTCAAAACTTCCTTCTTTGAGACACATGTTATTTTATAAACCTAATTTATTTTATATTATGTATACAATTCCCCTTTAAATATTATATCATAAATCCTTAATACTTCATGTTATTTTAAGTTATCATTTAATTACTTCATTCATGGGGGTTATGATTCAAAATTTACCAAAGTGGTAAGAGTTTATGATTTAATAATATTTTATTCAGGATTGTTCATGTTTGAATTTACATTATAGAAAATTATTTGATCATCATCTAATAAAATGCTTTAATTTCCTTATAATTTATTTATTCATGAAATTTTTAAGTAATAATACCATTTACCTCTCTTTGGTACTTAAAATAATTGATAAAAATGTTTTTTAAGGAAAACAAACTTTATTTTTCTCTTCTGTCAAGAACTCTTTCTCTTCCATATCAATGTTTTCTTTAAATTATTTTAATAAATTTTTAATATTATCTTATGATTTTTTAAATTCATTTTATCCATGATTTTATTTGTAATTTTTTAAAAAATGAATCTTCTGGTCATTTTCCAAATTTATGTACTTTGGACCTTTCTTACAAAAATGTGAAAGCAATATTTGTTTTAATATTATCAACATGTATGAAATTACTTTCCATCATGACCACTCAACTCTTTTAAGATTAATTTATAAATTTCTATATTTATTTTTAAATAAAATGTTTTATATAATATTTTTGGAAATTTTTAGTTATTCAAAAGTGATTTTCATAGTGAAAATATTATTTTCCTTAAGAATGTTTTAATATTTTTAAAATTATTTCAATTAATCGATGAAAAAAACCAATAATGTTATGTAATTATTCTAAATTTTGTATATATATCTCTTAAAAATATACCTACCTCACTCTCTATTCCTTTTATAGGGTAATACATGCCTTATGATCATTTCTCAAATTTCCTTCTTTAAGAAATATCTTTTGAATATGTTATGAGACAAGATTATGCAACCCATTTATTTCTAGGGGTATTTATTATGTTATTACTTATGATTTATTTATTTATATGGAACACATATGCATGTACATGAAATTAATGTGAAGGATGTTCCTATAATTATATTTCCCTATAATTCATTGGGTAATGTTTTAGTCTCATGAGATGTTATGTATGAAATCAAGGAGTGAACCTAATCTATTATGGGACACTATCCACCATGTGTTGTTATCTCGATAGTTAGAATTGACTTATGTTTATGTCAGGTTTTATGTTGCTTCCACATTCCCTATTATTCCATGATATTATGATGCTATATTATTCATATTATGTTTCCATTTGATTACTCACTTGCATTATATTTTATGATATCACGTTATAACATTGAATCACATGTTATGCTTCCTTATCATGTTTATTTCCTTACTAGATTTTTTACCTCCTAATTTTTTTATATGTATTACCTAGGTTATCCCATGCAGTTTTAAGAGCTCTAAATGATTTAAGATATCATTATAGAGAATAAAATAAAGAATTTTATTTTATTCTCAATTTTATGTATTATGAACCTAGTCTTCCAAAGACTCTAGGACTCATGATCTTTGGGTTTCAATTAATAGATGTTTATATTAAAAATCATTTAATGATATGTGTAAAATGAATGTGTCTCTATAGAGTCACCATTTTATCCTAAACATGATTCCTTGGAAATCCATATCACTACCATTTTATTGGGGGAGAATCTACTCTTAAGGAGAGTGATAACATAATGTGCATTGACAAGTTCCCATTTACTACCATCCAAAGTAAAGGTCATATCCATTTTCCTCCAATATCTCTAACATTATTAAGAGTATATTCCATCAATATGGATATTAATATGATCAAAAATGTGATAAGGGTGGAGAAATTCAATTACAAAAGCTTCAAGAGGTGGAAAAAGATGATGCACTTGATACTTGAAACTCTCAAAGTGGTGTACATGATATCAAATTAAAATCCCCCCACATCTGAAGATGAGATGATTCAAGGTTATTGAATGAGAAAAAATGCGAGAACAATGATCTCATGTGTAGAGGACACGATTTCAATTCTTTATCCAATGAAATTTTCAACGCATATTAATATATTCCAATTGAAAAGGAGATATAGGATGCCTTATAGAAAAATTACATCACCAAGGATGCACTAAAAAATAAATTATTATTAAGAAATTTTATTTCATAAAAATGGTAGATAATATATTTAACATAGATTAATTTTATGAAATATAACTCATCTTAAAAAACATTAATAAAAAAAGATGAATATGGATGATGCTATCATTGCACATCCATCATCGATAAGCTCCCTCCTTCTTATAAGAACATTAAACGTTCTCTAAAGAATAATAATGGAGATATATCCTTAATGAGTTACTCAAATAAGTATAAATTGAGGAGGAACATAAAAAGAATGATGGAGAAAATGAGCATAAGGATGATAAATACAAGGTCCTTATGGTAAAGGGAGTGGTTACATATAGGATCTAAAAGGGGAAAAACATCCAAAACATCCTTAAAAAATAAAGTTTCAATTAAATAATAAGAAATGGTCATGATACTTCCATGAAAATATAAGACAATTCAAATGAGAGTGTTGTCTCTGTAAGAAGAAATATCGAAAAAAATCTTAGAAAGATCACTTTCTAGACACAATATTTAGAGAAAATTTGATCGAGGATAACTCTTCTCAGTGGATCGAACCTAGTGATATACAACATGTGTGAAATAATAAATCTATCTTGAAGAGGATGTAATCAATAAAAGATGATACATAACTCTATATAGGAAAATCTACAAGAATAAACATATAAAGGAAGGGGGTGGTTGATATTGATTTTACCTCGGGAGAGATCCTCACCTTAAATGATGTACTGTATATGATCAAATTTTGTAGGAATTTAGTCTTGGGAGCTTGTTAAACAACACAGAGTTTAAGATTATATTTGAGGTAGATAAATTTGTTCTATCCAAGGGTGGGATCTTTGTTGGAAAGGGTCACATGTATGATGGATTATTCAAATTGAATACAAATATTTTTTCTGCTTACTTTATAAACTCTTTTTATTTATGTTCTAATAATTTAGGTCATATTAATTACCAGAAAATTCATGATATATCAAAAATATAATTATTAGATATCATGGATAAAAATGATAATAAATGAGAAACTTTCATGAAAATTAAAATAGTTAAGAAATCATTTCCAACTATAGAAAGTAGAAGTAACTTTCTATAATTAATATATATTATTGTATATGATTGGAATGATACACCTACCATAGGTAATAAAAGGTAATTTTTAACTTTTATTTATGATTATTCTATATTTTTTCAGGTCTATATTTTATATTATAAAGATGAAGTTATAGATAAATTTAGTGTCTATAAAAATGAGGTTGAAAACCAATGCGGGTTTACAATTAAATGCCTCATATTCAACAGGGGAGGTAAATAATATAGTCATTCATTGTTTAAATACCTTGGGATTATACATGAAGTGAAAACTCCTTATACACCTCAACAAAATGGTGTAGTTGAGAGAAAGAATAGAAAATTAATGTAAAAGGTTAATTCCACGATATCAATATTGGGTATATCAAAAGGATTTTGGGGTGAGGCATTATTAACAATGTGTCACATCCTAAATAGAGTTCCCACAAAATGGAAGTCTATGAATCCATATGAATTATAAAATAATAGAAAACCAAACCTAAATTATTTAAATTTTTGGGCTATCATACAATTATTATAGTACCTAAACCTAAAAGGAAAAAGTTGGGTAAAAGAGGTATTGATATCATATTTCCTAGATATGTGGAACATTAGAAAGATTATAGATGCATTATTATAGAATAAAATAATTTAGTAGCTATTAATAAAATTATTGAATTAAGAGATGCTATCTTTGATGAATATAGTCTTACCTATTTACCTCAACAAGTCAAAATAGAGGAATCTAGCTCAAATAAATGAGTTTCTAAAGAAGATATTGTTGAAGAGGTTCGTAAAAGTAAATAACCTCAGATACCCAAGACATATGGATCTTATTTCTACATGTACATGTTGGAAGGAAATAATAGAAGTATTGTTATAAAAACTTTAGTTTTCTCAATATAAAGTCCGACCTAAAAACTTTCATTGAGGCTATATCATCTTACAATGCATATATTTGGAATGAATCTATAAATGATATAATAGACTCTATAATTGAGACCAATACTTGGATATTAGTTGATCTTCCTCAAGGTTCACAACCTATAGGTTTTAAGTTTGTACTTATAATAAAATAAATATTATATGGTAAAATTAAAATATATAAATATAGATTGATAGCCAAGGGATTTACTCAAAAGGAAAGAATTTATTACTTCGATACCTATGCTCCCATGGCTAAGACTACTTAAATTAAAAATATTCTTGATTTAGATTCCATATATAATTTGTAAATTCATCAAATTGATGTTAATACAATATTCCTAAATGGTGTATTGGATGGAGAAATATATAGAAAAAATGAGAAGTATTTATAGTACCTAGTAAAGAAAATAAGGTTTAAAAATTTGTATAGTACCTATATGGTTTAAAATAAGCTACAAAATAATGAAATGAAAAATTTAATGAAATAATATTATCAAATGTATTTGTAGTTAAATAATTTTATAAATGTGTTTATATTAGGTTTCGTAATAATCATGGTGTTTCTATTTGTTCATATGTTGATGGAATGCATATATTTAGAACTAATATAAATCAAATAAATGAGGCTAGGTATATTTTATCTAAAAACATTGATAAGAAATACTTAAGTGAGGATAATGTTATTTTTTTAATAAAAATTGTTAGAAATAATAATTTTATTATGCTTTCTCAGTATCATTATATTTAAAAAGTCTTAAAGAGGGTTAGACATTTTAATTGTTAACCAGTGTCTGCCCCATATGCTTCTAGGAGTAAGAAGCTACCAAATCCTTCTAGGATGGTTGTTCAATTGGAATATGAAAGGAAGATAAAATGTCACATGTATTCTATTACATGTACAATACCCTACCTTGCATATGCAATTGGAAAGTTGAGTAGGTATACGAGTAATCCAGGTTATACACAATGAGATGCAGTTAAGAGTGTACTCAAGTATCTAAAGGGTACTATGGATTACTATATATGTTATAGTTTAAACCCAAGGGTATTGGAAGGTTTTTATGACCCAATATTGATAAAAAATATAGAGGATCACTCTTCTATGAGGGTTTGGGTTCTTACATTTGGTGGTGGAACGATAACGTGGAGTTCAAAGAAACAAACTTGTATAATAAACTCCATAATGAATTCTAAGTTTGTTACTTTATCAGCTACTAGAAAATAAGAGGAATGGATTATATCTATTTTATCATATCTACCATTTTTTTCTATGCTAATATCTCTGGTTTCTATACACTGTGATAGTGAAGTAAAATTGTCTAGGACATACAATAATACTTATAATAGAAAATTTAGACACATTATTATTAGACATAGCTATGTGATATAGTTGATACAGAATTGTATTATAACTATATAATTTGTTAAATTGAGCCAAAATTTGGTGGGACCACTAACAAAGGGACTTTAAATGGAGTTTTTATACAAAAATTCATTAGGTGTGGGTTTAAAATCCTTTACAAAACTTCACCAATGATGAGACCACAACATAACATGTGAAAAATTCATAAGTATAAGTTTAATGTAGAAAATTATATCATATGTGTGAATTAAACACTAAAGTTATATTATATCCCAGGAAAATCATGTTTGGTTCCCATGAGTAAAATTAAGGCGAGTTTGAAACTCTTAATGAACCAAATATTTCAAACAAGTGTTAAATTATGTAAACACTTTTTGGTTCACTTATGCGAATGTATAAGTGGGTCCATTCCGAAGATATTATGAATTTTTCTCTAGAATAATAATGAAAGGATAAGTGAAACATATCTATAATGTTTTTCAGTAGTATATTAAGAAAAAAGTAATTTTAATGGAATTTTGTAGAATGAATCTAGTTGATAACAATAATTACATGTTTAAGGCTGTGCCCACCTGTTTCTCTATTCAAATTTGACTTGTCTCTACCATATAAAGGTTCAAATAAAGAGACAAATTTATTTATGCAAGTTATTTCCAAGAGAGTATGATTATTTATTTTTAAAATATTATTTTAAATATTTTAAAATGGTGGGTGATTATTTTATTTTAAAAATTAGTTTTAAAATATTTAATTGTTTTATTTTTTAAAGGGGAAAGTTTTTTAGGAATCCCACATTGGAAAGTTGGAGGAGTGGAGTCTTCCTTATTAATGAATTATATTTATTAATATTTAAAATTAATAAAGGGATAACGGTATAATTCAATGTGGGATAGTGCATTGCACCATCCACACACACATTTTCATAAAGGTGCAATGTGGAACTTTGATAGTGCACTTTTCACTTGGTATGCTGTGTCATTTTGAGGTGCATGGAGGTTATTTAATTTCTTATGATAGATTGGTGGGTCATACCATTTTAGGACAAAACCCAAATGATTATGTCTAGTGGGTTGACCCACTTCACTGAATGGGAACTATCAGGACAGTTGATCAAATCTGGTGCAATCTAACAGACATAATAGTTCTCTAGTGGGTGGAATCTAGGTCACTTATTCGATTGGGTGTAATCGAATGGAAAAGATTAAATTTGGAAATAATATACCTATCTAGAAAAGGTATTATACCCATTCAAATTGATATGATGATTTATCTAAATTAGTTCCTCAATTTCTAAAAGTGGAGCCTCCAGTAGATTGGAAAAATAACTTCCAAGAAATCAATCCTCTCCTACCATTCCTATCTTTGTCAAGATTCATTAAAGTCCCTAAAAAACATAAAAGGAATTTTTTTAGTGTTCAAAAACCAATAACTTTATAAATATATATTATTTTCGAATCCTCTTGAAGTGATACTCTCCACAGAGTAATTTTGTTGATTATCTGGCCACTATTGTATCCTAAATAGGATTCACTAACAACCCATAGTACTACCATTTTGGTGGGGGAGTGTTAGGTCTACAAGGCTGAATACCCTGAGAGGGGGGGGGGGAATCAGGGTATGACTAATTTAAAATTAAATCCCGTTCTGATCTTGTTTCGCTATTAAGAAAAACAATCTTCTCTCTCTTTCCCATTGCACAATATAAACAGAAATTAAAGCATGCATAGGACACATCAATTTTTACTTGGTTCACCCTCACTGGGCTACGTTCAAGGAGCATACACTGGAAATGTGTCGATGTACCAAATCCACTATAAGAACACTGCTGTTTACAAGGTTCAGGATAGATCACTTCTATTCCTAGACTCACTGCCTTTACAATGTTTAGGGTCATATCATTGCTTTCCCAAGGGTCACTCCCTGTTTTTCTCTCTCTGGCTCACTGCCGGTGGAGAGGATCACCTTCTTCCTCTTCCTTTGCTCACTGATCTGGAGAGGATCCACTTATAGTTTATAGAACTGTAGGTCTCTTCGTTATCACTAATGAATACATCCTCTGTTGTATGTAGACGCTCTGTTGAAGTCCAACTTTTACCCGTGGATGAATCTCACTTTGCACCGAAGGTATCGGGAAATCTTCCAGCTTCCACGCAGCCCTGAATCACTGCCGTGCATCAACCATACCTGGAAAAATTCTCTAAGACGGTGCGCAAGTCTCAACGTACAAGTCCAAACCGGCGTGCAAGTCCACCTCAAACACTTTCAAGAAACAAGCTTTTGCAATTCCAAACTTGCGTGACTCACTTCCTTTCTCGCCTAAACCACCTTAGGCGCACAACTATCACCTGACGTGCAACTTCTACTTTCACGACCACACATCACTTGCGCGACCACCACACCTACGCGATGGGAGCTCTGATTTTTCTAAGTGTTGAAATCTTCACCGAATGAGGAGGGGTCGACCTCTATTTATAGGCATTTGGACACCCTGCACGATGACACACAAGTCTCCCCTCGGTGCACAAGTTTCAGCACACAAGTCTCTACCGCGCAAGTCACTTGCGCGACCAACTCTAAAACTTGGGCGCCCATTTTCCCTTTGCCATATTTTTATGTTCTGATCTTGAAAAACATATGGCGCGCAAGTTTCCGAGCCTCCAAGACCTCGGTGTGAAAGTCTCTTTTTCCAAAGAAACTTTTCTCAGTTTGTCAATTTTTAGGCCCAAAAATTTGGCAAACACTGGAAAAAAGCGCCACCTTGTATCTGCTCTTTTTATACTGCCTCCAGATCATCCATTCCTTTGTTGACATTCTTGAATCAAACATGGATCATTAACCACATCCCTTGAACTCGACATGCCACCATGAAATCCCATTTTTCATCAAATTTTTATGTTATGGTTTGCTTTTTCAACAATCACAACACAAATGTCCACTTTGTCAAAAAACAGAATCACCTCAAACATGCTTCAATGATACCTTGAGGGATTTTTTCCCAACAATATCCCCCTTTGGGTTTGTTGACAATTCTTCCATAAAAAGATACATCATTAATTTTTCGGCCACCATTCTCCTATTATGATTCTAATAACAATCAAGGATTTACTCAACACATACACTAAGCCCACATGAGAAATTATTGGCGTGAGAAACAAGAGTAAATGAAAAGTTCATCAATTAATCACTTCAATTATGACACCCAATGTTGAAACCAAACTGATACCAATTTTTGGAAATCTTCTTACCATATTCCAACATCAATCTTCTAATTTTATCACGATCCTCACCTGTCGTGATATCTATTCTTTGATCGAACAATTTTAGCATCGTCAGATGTAATATTCTACCCCTATCTCATTCCTCTCCCCCTATCTCGCTGCTCCACCTGTCATCTTCTCCCCATATAAATCATGATTTATCAAATTACCACACAGTCTCCCCCTTGAACAATCACTATTTTTACCCCTTTGTCAACGAACCCAAAGGTCACTCCTTTTCAGTCTGTAATAGAGTAGAGAACACATATCAACACATTAGGGAAAAACACATCATACCTCAAGAAGAGGGGGGGGGGGGTTCCACATCCACACTCGTTCAAGTGCGGGGAGTCGACTGAACTCCTAGAGCCAGTCGATGTCTCTCAAAAGCTTCCTTGGGTAAGGCCTTTATCAGAATATCTGCAACCTATAGCTCTTTAGGAACATACTCCAACTTCACAATCCCTTTCTCCACCTTCTCCTTGATGAAATGATATTTGATCTCAATGTGATTTTTCCTTGAGTGATGAACTATATTTTTGCTAAGATTGATAGCACTTGAGTTATCACATTGGATTCCGATCGGATACTCCACTTCAACTCCCATATCTTCAAGATGCTTATTCATCCACAATAACTGTGTTCATGCTTGAGTGGCTGCAATATACTCAGCTTTCACAGTGCTCAATGAAATGCAATCTTTCTTCATGCTTAGCCAAGAAATACACAATCCACCAAGATAAAAATCACCTCCTAACGTTTATTTTCTGTCATCTGCTGATCCGGCCCAATCTACATCTCTATAACCCAATAACACTGATTGAGATTTGTCATTATACATCAGACCGAAATCCACGGTGCCTTTGATATACCAAAGTATTATTTTCACTCCTAGCATGTGTCTTTATTTTGGATTTCTTTGGTAATGTGCTGCTTGGCATGTGGCGAAAACAAGATCAGGTCTTGTTGCTATTAGGTACAGTAAACTGTCGATAATCTTCCTGTATTCAGTGATATTAACTGCCCTGCCACTGTCATCTTTTGATAATTTCATCCGGGTAGCAACCGGAGTCCTCATTTCCTTGGAATTATCCATTCCAAACCTTCTCAGAACCTCTGTGGCGTATTTGGATTGAGAAATGAAAGTTCCATTACTGCCTTGTGTCACTTGTAAACCAAGTAAAAACATTAGCTCTCCAATCATTGACATTTTTAACTCACTTTTCATGCATTCAGAAAACTGTCTGCACTGAGCTTCATCTGATCACCCAAAGATTAAATCATCGACATAAACTAGCACCATCATCCTTTGATTACTATTGTTGTTGAAATATAGATTGTAATCAACTCCACCATGCTAGAAACAAATCTTCTTCAAATATTGTTCAAGCCTTGAGTACCATGCTCTTGGTGCTTGTTTCAGCCCATACAATGCCTTCTTCAGCCGAAAAACTTTATTCTAATATTCATGAATGAGAAAACCATCTGGCTTCTCAATGTGCACCTCTTCTTCCAGAAACCAATTCAGAAATGAAGATTTGATGTCCATTTGGAACACTTTGAAATTTATTTTCACTGCTATGGCTAAAAATAATATGATTTTCTCCAGCCTTACAACTGGTGAAAATGTCTCATCAACATCAATACCCACTATTTGGGAGTATCCTTTACACACCGGTCATGCTTTGTTTTGAATTACTGCGACATATTCATTCATCTTGTTGCAAAAAACCCATTTATTCCCAATGACGTTCTTATCTGCTAGCCTTGAAACAATATCCCACGTATGATTCTTCTCAATCTGGTCTAATTCTTCATTCATAGCCTGAACCCAGTACTCATATTCAGCTGCATCGGAAAAAAATTTTGGATCTTCCTGATATAAAAATGATGTTTTCTGTAATGATTTCGTTCTTAGAGTCTGAACTGGACCTGTCTGATCACCAATGATATTTTTCCTATCAATTTCATCTCGACTCTTTGGCCTCCTAGAAGATTCAGATTTTGTTCCCTCTTACGCATCATCAGTATCTTCTTTTGAGTCAGCCTCCGCCTCTTCTACTCCCCCTATGTTTCTTACCTCTTTATCACTTTCATCCAGAAATTGTTCACTAGGTAATTGAGTATTTTGTTCATTTTGAACTATAGTGACATCATTGCTCTCAAAAATTTTTCCCAGGCTTTTGTTGAAGCATTTATATGCTTTGTTTTTACCTGAGTAGCCAAGGAATATTCCCTCATCTCCTCGTGACTCAAACTTCCTATGGTTTTATTTGTTGATAATGAAACACTTACTTACAAAGATCCGAAAGTATTTTAGCATTGGTTTCTTTCCGTACCACATTTCATATGGAGTCTTCCCTTCTTTCGGACACAACATAGCCCTATTTGAAATATAGACCGATGTCAAAACTGCTTCCTTCCAAAATTTCTATGGTAGGTCCTTTTCAATAAGCATTGTTCTGGCTATGTTGTTGATGATTCGATTTCTCATTTCAAATAATCCATTCTGTTGGGGATTTCTTACTGATGAAACTTGATACCTTATCCTGTGTTTCTCGAGATAGTCTTCCACTTGACTGTTTGTGAATTATGTACCGTTATCAGTACGAAACTTCAGAACTTTCTGCCCAAGAATCCTTTCTGATTCCCTCCTATACTGCTTGATACAACTGAACACTTCTGTCTTATGGGTAATGACAAATACCCAAGACATTATGCTATAATCATCAATGAAAAGTACATAATACCTTTTCCCATTTATGGCTCATGGTGAGATAGGTCCACAAACATCAGCATGCACCAATTCAAGAACTCTGGTTGATTTCTGTTCCTTTGGATTGTATGTATTTCTGATGATCTTCCCTTGTTGTAAAGCATCGAACGTATAAGTGCAATCACGTGATAATTTGGGAAGGTCTCTAGAAGCATCACACTTTACAAGATCTTCCATAGATGGTTGACATATATGACCAAGTCGCTTATTCCACAACTTGTTTTCTTCCTCTCTAGATAAGAGACACATATCTTCTTCTCCACTTATAAGGTAAATATTTCCATTTGTCCTTTTTCATTATAGAACAACTACTCCATATTTTCCTTTCACTAGAGTGCCCAGAGTCACATAGTTGACTGACACTGATCAAGTTATGACTGAGGCCCTCTACTACCAAGACATCAACACGTCTCATTTCTTTTCCCCCAAATTTATCCTTTTAGCAACCAATAATCTTCATCCCTTCAACATTCCCAAACTTGAAAACACCTTCTTTGTCATAATTAATGCCTATAATGAGATCCTTGTTACCTGTCATATGGGATGTGCAACCACTCTCAAGGATCCATACTCCTGAACGATCTGAATATTTAAGGGAAATTTCCACAACTACTTCCTTCTCATCCTTTTTCTTTTTGATCCATGTCTTAGACTTCACACTTGGTGTGGTTTAGAGAATTTGATCTTCCTTAGAGTGTGACAGACCGACTTCATCCTGTATAGCTGCAAATTGATTTTGTGTTTTCATCTCACTTTTCGATTCCCTAACTTTCTACTTACGACTGATCGAGTTTTTTTTTTGGTACATTTCTTTGAATGATTGATGTTCAATATCTATCCATGTGACCAAATCCTCCACACCAAAAACAATGACCTTCAAAGGATGTTCTATAATATTGAGCTCTGTTTGGCTGCCAATATTGTTCCTGTGCCCTTCGGTATCTCTTGGTTATAGAACACACATTCTGTGAGTGTCCCATCTTTCCACAGCAATAACACCTAATGTAAGGAGCATTCCTGTGTGTCACTTCTGCACTACTAGTTTTCCCTTGGGATCTGCAAATATTCTGATTCTGTTTCGTACCCAAATCTATATTCATTCTAAGAGTAGGTTCTTGCAGTTTATCTTCATCCATGACCTCTTTCTGTTTTCATTCATGTCCTATACTAGTCTTATCTTTAGAACATGACTATTTATTCTTTTCTGCTGGAGGTCTGTACTCTACTTCTTTCTTTTCAGTCTTCTGAATAATTTGTTTTTCTGGCACTGTACTAGGTGTCATGAGTTTTTCTTGATCCTTAATCCTTTGTCACATACCAACAACTTCTTTTTCAAGTTATTTGATACGTTTGACCTTATCCTTTCCAGTGTTAGTCAAACAATCGATTTCATTCTTTTGTTCTTCAATTTTAAGCTTATACTCAACAATATTTTCTGAGTTCTCTAGTGTTGAAGATTTTATTTGTTCAATTTCTTCTAACAGCTCAGACTTTTCTTCATCCTGTTGTTGAATATAGAGTTTGGCATCACAAACCACTTTATTGGCTTTCTTTGTTTTGGATCTCCAAACGTCTATCTTCTCAAGAGTTTCTTCCAATTCAGCTTCCATATCAACTCTTCCTTCAACTTCTTCCTCTTCTTCTCGAGTGTCAGTTTCTTATTTTTTCTGAGAACTACCGATGACCGCCACCATGGAATTTTCCCCATGATCTTTTCAGTTTTCTATCTCTTCAAACTTTTCAACCTCAGACTCATCTGAACTTTCATAGTCTTGTGAAAGAAGATTCATTTTCTTGAATAAATTTCTCTTGAACTGTTTCTTTCCTTTCACATAGGATGAAGACTTCTTTTTGGGAATTTCAACTTCATCCTCTTCATTATCTTCAGAATTCTTTGACTTCTTCTGTAATAAGTTTGGTCCATTTTAATGGTTGGATTTATGTTTTGGGTGTTTCCTTTTTCATTTTGTGGTGGTGCTTGGGTTCATCACTTTATGTATCAATTGTACTTTTATTTTCTAATAAATTTTTAGGCCTGAATACGTTCGGTGCCTGAACTTTCCTGGTATATTCAAAAGATTTTCCCACATAGCATGTGATTTTTTTCATGTCATAACCTTTTTATAGATAACATTTGAAAGGGATCCACCTAAAGCATTAATACCCTTCAAGTCAGCATCTAGCTCCCTTCTTTCAGCTTCTGATAATGCTCCACTATTGATGTCAGCTGAGATACCATGCATAGCTTCTGAAAACACATCCATTCCCAAAGATTGGAAATAGTATTGCATTCGATTCTTCCATATATAAAAATTACTTCCATCGAAGATCGGAATACCTTTATGATTAGTGACCTCCATTGAGAGAATAACTAATATCAACCTTTCCCTCTGATACCAATTGTTAGGTCGACAAGGATGAATACCCTGAGAGGGGGGGGGGGGGGAATTAGGGTATGACTAATTTAAAATTAAATCCCGTTCTGATCTTGTTTCGCTGTTAAGAAAAACAATCTTCTCTCTCTTTCCCATTGAACAATATAAACAGAAAGTAAAGCATGCATATGACACATCAATTTTTACTTGGTTCACCCTCACTGGGCTACGTCCATGGAGAATACACTGGCAATGTGTTGATGTACCAAATCCACTATAAGAACACTGCTGTTTACAAGGTTCAGGATAGATCACTTCTATTCCTAGACTCACTGCCTTTAAAATGTTTAGGGTCAGATCATTGCTTTCCCAAGGGTCACTCCCTGTTTTTCTCTCTCTGGCTCACTGCTGGTGGAGAGGATCACCTTCTTCCTCTTCCTTTGCTCACTGATCTGGAAAGGATCCACTTATAGTTTATAGACCTATAGGTATCTTCATTATCACTAATGAATACATCCTCTGTTGTATGTAGACGCTCTGTTGAAGTCCAACTTTTACTCGTGGATGAATCTCACTTTGCACCGAAGGTATCGGGCAATCTTCCAGCTTCCACGCAGCCCTGAATCACTGCCGTGCATCAACCATACCTGGAACCCTTCTCTAATCCGGTGTGCAAGTCTTTCCGCGCAAGTCCAAACCGGTGCACAAGTCCACCTCAACCACTTACGCGACACAAGCTTATGCAATTCCAAACTTGCACGACTCACTTCCTTTCTTTCCCAAACCACCTTAGGCGCACAACTATCACCTGGTGCGCAACTTCTACTTGCACGACCACACACCACTTGCACGACCACCACACCTGTGCGACAGGAGCTCTAATTTTTCTAAGTATTGAACTCTTCACCAAATGAGGAGGGGTCGACCTCTATTTATAGGCATTTGGACACCCTGTGCGATGGTGCGCAAGTCTCCCCCTTGGCGCGCAAGTTTCAGCGCGCAAGACTCTGCCGCGCAAGTCACTTGCGCGACCAACTCTAAAACTTGGGCGCCCTTTTTCCCTTTGCTATATTTTGATGTTCTGATCTTGAAAAAAATATGGTGTTCAAGTTTCCAAGCCTCCAAGACCTCGGTGTGCAAGTCCCTTTTCAAAAAACACTTTTCTCTATTTGTCAATTTTCAGGCCCAAAAATTTGGCAAACACTGGAAAACGGCGCCACCTTGTATTTGCTCTTTTTGTATCGCCTCCAGATCATCCATTCCTTTTTCGACGTTCTTGAATCAAACATGGATCATTAACCACATCCCTTGAACTCAACATTCCACCATGAAATCCCCTTTTTCAACAAATTTGTATTTTATGGTTTGCTTTGTCAACAATCACAACACAGATGTCCACTTTGTCAACAAACACAATCACCTAAAAAATGCTTCAATGATACCTTGAGGGAATTTTTCCCAACAGGGAGAATCTACTCTTAAGGAGAGCAACAACATATCATTACTTGGAGATCTACATATATTACTATCCAAAGTAATGGACATATCCATTCTCACTAATATATCCAATAGTCCCTAGACCTACATGTTTACTATAGTTTCTTTTGGTTCATTGTTTTCCATAGTGGTGGATTTAATATACCTATTATTATTATTATAAATAATGTAGTGATCCATATTTTTTATTCTAAATTCCTTTAAATATTCTTAAAAATGTTTGTAAATATTTTCATGAAGTCAATTTGTTTATTTTTCTATTATGAAACTTCAAAAAAAATATTATATATTTGATATATTATTTGTAGTATAATTTTTTAACTTTTAATAACCCCTAAACAAATACTTGAATGAAAATTTTGACATATTGGTTGTGTTAGGGAAAAGAACTTTTCTTATAAGAGGTATGATTTTCATATTTGGGATTCAAAACAACAGAATGAGGATTGGCGTGTCTTTATTTTAAACACTAAAAAATATAACTCTTATTTTACAAAAATAAATTATTATTTTTATTAAAGTTAGAGATGTGGCGTTGACATGGATTTTTGGTAATGATGTGGAATATTATAGGGATTTTCATATAGATTCATTAATAATATTGAATAGGTTTTTACGATGGGAAATCATAATGATAGTTAATGGTGAAATATTGACCAATTTTATTAGGGTGAGAACTTAGAAGGAATAGAGAGGAGATTATTTTCTCCACCACCAACTTTTGCTTCAACTATTGACCAATAATGTTTTCCTCTACCCTTGGTGAAATAAAATCTATAGATATGATTTATTACAACCTTTGTGCAATGGATCACCATTCTTCATGGTGATGACAATGATAATTGAGAATCAATGCATGATTATCGAGGTTTTAGTGTAAAAATCATCGAGGTAGCACATCCTATCCTTTATGTTCACCCTTTTCTTCTCATGATCTATGTAAAACCTTGGTCTTTTTCTTGAGGTTAATACATGTTTAATTTATACATAGAAATGTTTTTCTATTTTATTTGTGATGATGTTGGTTATGGGGAGTTGGAGTGGTTATAGATGCATTCAAGGTGCTAAAAGTATCATGGGAGAAGATTCAGAAGTCTTGGGAGGTACCTATGGGCCATTTGTAGTTCACTACATCTTGGTGACTGTATAGGGAACTTGGGGGATCTTCATGACATCCACTATTTCATAGTCCTAAAATATTGTATGTTTTGGCTGATCGTAGAGATATACACATCATAGAGCTTCCCATGATGGTGGTGGTGGTGGTGTGTGTGTGGGGGGGGGGATACATGAAACTATAAGGAATCCCCTTGCCATGGTGCCCCCTTCTCTAGTGGTTTTGGTTGAGACCGGACCATTTAGATGGTCCCCATGTATCTTTATGCCATGTTCCAGTTTGTGGTGATTGGGGAGGGTATCCTATGCGAAATTATTAGTGAACACCATGAAACAGTGCTCACCATAGTGTGGTGTGGTTGTTTTGGTCTAGAACAAAGTAAGATCCATGTCGTGGAGTTATACATGGTGATAAGGGTTGAATGAAACAATAAGAATACCCCTCACCATAGTGTCCCAAGTCATCATAGTGGTTGGGATAGATATAGGGGAACCACACCATGTCCCCTATAGGCTATGTATTGGTGAGGCCTAGAAAGCTCTTCTAATAGTGTGATTTCCTATTTTAACCCTAAAAAATTTAAGGTATTTAAGGCCTCTTTACGTACTCAATGCTTGACTTAAAACTATATACACATTACCTCCTCATCCCCCCTTAAGAATTGGTGTTTTCTATCTCGATTCTTGGTGGAATTGATCACCGTTAATTACAATAGTGATCTATAGGAAAGGTTATACTTAAAATTACTTTATTTATCAGTTTATTTTTTTGTTTCATTGTATCATACAATTTATGATTATTTGTAATCTAGTCTGGGGTGTTCATTTTATTGTTTTATTTCTTCCATTTGAGGTAAAATTAGAGCTTGGTATTTTATGAGTAGATGTCTATAAGCATAAGTTAAGTGGTATTAAATATATCTCTTAAGGTCTATCCATTTTTATAACACATGTGTTGTATGGTCATGTTGACATACCACATGTTCAAACTAAATTATAAAAAAATGTTGTGTGGACCTATTTATCAAAATTGAATGTCCCCATGGGCTGTGAGTAGTCTATTGGAGAGTGTAAAACAGAAATTTGGCCACCCTATGAAGTGTATTTGAATTTGTAAATTAAATGGGTAATTTAAGGGGTGACCCAATGGGTTTCATGGACTTAAGCTAATGACTATGTGTATATATATGGATTCCTAAGATGTACTCTAGAATTTTATGGACATGCTTATTATAGGATCCCCTAAATAGTTAAAATAAATGAATTTCCCTTTTCACTTAGAATTCCATGTATTAAATATTTTTCTTAGTGATTTAGAATTCCTTAACAATCACCTTGGATTCAGTAGTGATCCTATCAATTTAAAATGCATTGGATATGATCCTTAGATTATATGGTGATCTTAAATATTGTGAACACCTTATATATGAGCCTTAAAGTCTGCCTTATGCCTATTGAATATGAATTCCTTGGATATAATCATCATATTAATAATTAATACTATTGACTAATAATTCCTTATATATGATATTTGGATTAATATTTGAGCCTCTTCATATGATATATTATGATTAGAGACATTTGAAATTGGCTAACATAGATATGTTCAATCTAGGGTGTCCCCATAGAACCCAAGGATCGATGATGGTCTATTTATTTATGTTATTTCCTCTATTTTATTATACGCATTGGCATGAACTATATACTTAGACTGAATATACTTATAGACACTGTTTGTGGTGACTCACTAAGTTATACTCACACCCTTATCAGGCTACCATTTGGTACTAGAGAATACTTCATAGTTGCAAGTAAGAACAAGAGTAATGGACCTATGATCGATGGTTGATCTAATTTGATCGGGATAGAGCATGGGATATGGGATCAGGCTGGACTCAGGACTGATTTTGCGATTTTCTCTAGTCTGGTTGTTTTTTTTACTTTTGGGTTTTTAATATATGTGATCCTTCCATATAGGATCCTTGTTGTATATGTGACTTTCCTGAAATTTTTATGACATCATTTTTATATCACATAAGTTATGTTGTTATTAGAACTTACCGTGTTGTTTTCTTATGATGTTATCCAATGTATTATATTTCTATTATTTATGAAATTATTTCACTTTGATATGAGGGGTTGGGTCCCTTAAATGAAACTATAAGGAATCCCCACATTATGGTGTCCCCTATTATGGTGGTTTTGGTCAAGATAAGTCCATTTGGATGGACCATAGGGAGCTCCAAACCATGGTCCAGACCATGGTGCTTGGGGAGGGTCTCTAGCATGAAATTATCAGTGAGTACCATGTCATGGTTCTCACTAGAGAGTGTTGTGGTTGTTTTTTCCTAGACCATAGTGTGATCCATGTGGATAAACCATAAGGAACCCTTTACACGTTCCCTCCTCCTCCTTGCTCAATATTTGGTGTTTTCTATCTCGTTTCTTAGTAGAATTAATCACCATTTATTTCAACTCTGAGTTAGTAGAAAAGCTATCACTCAACATAATTTATTTCTGAGTTTATTCTATCATATTTTTATCTCACACCATTTATGTCTATTTTTCCCCTAGTCTAGGGTATTCTTCAACCTTTTCAATTTTCATAATTTTATTTAGAATCATAGGATGACATTTTATAAGTAGACATCTACAAGCATAAGGTAGGTGATATTAATGTTATCTATTAGGGTCTTTCCATTTTTATAATTCATGTGATGTAAAATCATGTCAAAATACTACACGATAAACCTAAATTATAAATAAATGTGTGTGTCCCTAATTCTCAAAATTGAATGTTCCTATGGGTCATGAGAGGTCTTTTGGTGAGTGTAAACTAGAACTTTGGCCACCACATGAGGTGTGTTTAACCTTGGAAATTCAATGGGTTATTTAAGGGGGTAAACCTAGGGGTTCCATATACATAATAAAATAACTATGTGCCTATATAAGGATGTCTATGATATAATCTAGGATTCGATGGACATGCTATTATTAGAGATCCTAAATAGTATAATTAAATGAATTTCCTTTATACTTAGAATGCCTTGGATATGTTCTATGGATTCAATAATGAGATTAGTAATATAAAATACCTTATAAACATCTTATATTGGGTATTGATATTATTGATTTAGAATGCCTTGGATATTATCCTTGTATTAGACAGTAAGCTTAATTATTATGAATTCCTTGGACATACTCCTTGGATTCATCCTTGAGTTTATTGACTGTGAATGCCTTAGATATGATCCTTGGATTCAAAATAAATCATATTGAATGAGAATTCCTTGGAAATGATCCTTAAATTTTAATTTGAGACTCTTCATATGATATATTGTGATCAGAGACATCTACCACTGGCTGAAGAAGGTATGGCCGATCCTGAGTGTCACTGTAGAACCTAAGAATCGATTATGGTTTATTTATTTATATTGTTTCATTAATTTTATTTTTAATATCAATATGAACTATATACTCAGATGATAGATGATTATAAAAACCATTGGTGGTGGACAACCAAGTCATAATCACACCCTGATCAAGCTGTTTTTTAGCACTTGAGAAGACTTCATGGTTATAGATAAGTACATGAGAAATAGAGCTATTATCAATGATTGATCTGTTTTGAAAAGGATAAAGCATGGGTTGTGGTATGGGGCTGGAATTGGGAGAATTTTTTTGATTTTATTTAATCTAAATATTTTTGTTTCCTTTTTGGTTTTTAATATATAAGATCCACCCATGCAGACTCCCTATTATATGTGTGAATTTCTTGACATGTTTATAAAATAATTTTGATATCACATAAGTTATGTTATTATTGGCACTTACCATGCTATCTGCTTATGATGGTATCCAATGTATGATATCACTATGATTTTACTATGTTATTTCAATCTGATATGAGGGGGGTGGGGGTGTCCCCTATATGAAATAGTTTGGAATACCCTTACTATGGCCCCCCCCCCTTTTCTAGTGAATTTTGATTGAGACTAGGCTATTTAGCTGGATCACTGGGAGCTCTACGCTATGGTCCAGGTTGTGGTGATCACAGAGTGTCTCCTATGAAAAATGCTCAGTGATCACATGCTATGGTTATTATTATAGAATTATGTGGTTGTTTTGGAATAGAACAAGGTGATGTATATGTTGTAGATATGGTTGTGGTGATGGGGTGGGGGGTGGGGGTATGCTGTGCGAAATAGAAAGGATACCCCTTATCGTAGCATCCCTAGTCCTCATGGTGGCTGGGCCCAATAGAGGGGCACAACTCCATGGCTTTTATAGGCTATGTCATGGTGATGCCTGGGAAGCCCTTCTAAAAAGTATGATTTTATTATTTTAACCTTGTTCAATTTTAGGGATTTGGGATCTCTTTTTCTTCCCCAATGATCAACCTCCAACCCTCTACGCATTCCCTCCTCCATTTTCAAGAGTTTTTTTTCTCTCTCTCTTGATTCGTAGTGAAATTGATCACCATTCATTGCAATAGCGAGAGAGAAGAAATGATATCCTTTAAATTAATTAATTTATTATTTTATTTCATTATATATTTTTCTCACACTATTTATTCCTATTTTTTCATTAGTCTATTGTGTTCAGATACTTATTTGATTTCTTCTATTTGAGCTAGATTCTGAGGAAAACGTTTGATGAGTTGACGTCTACAAGCATAGTATAAGTGGTCTTAAATATATCCCTTAAGGAATATCCATTTTTATACTATGTGTAATTTTCTTTCATTACAATATACCAATTGATTGACCTAAATTATAAATAAATGTTATGTTCCCTAAAATCTTGAAATTTAATGTTCCCACAAGCTGTGAGTATTGTCTTAGTGATAGTATACCAAAACTTTGGTTTTCCCATGTGGTGTGTATGACCTTGGAATTAAAGATTTAATTTAATGGGGAGACCTTATATATAAACCAAATCTAAAAATGACTTAAATAATACATTAATTTCATGATTTAATTTACACAGCACACAAAAGTAACATAATCTAAGAACCTAAATGTTTACTAAAATGGAAATTAGTTATATAAAAATCTTAATTAATAACACTTGAAAACAATTTTACATAATTTTACTCCTATATACCCTTTTATAGACATCTCACATAATTTAATCATCTTTATAACCTATGTAATGAAAACATAAGAAAGGGGTGAAATCAAATACTCAGTAAGGAAAAGACATATCATAAAGTATTAGATCAAAAGCATGGGGAGAATAGAAGGAAAATATAAATATATAAATAAGGGATCATGAGACCATGTATAATAATAAAAAAATATGATAGCGATACATAAGATCATAAAAATATCATTAAGGAAACATAAAATATTTAACATATAACATGTAAACATGATATAAAGTGAAAGATACATGAAAGGAAATAATCAATAAAACATGACATTTAATGGAAAGAAAATGCATCTTGAAACATATAATAACTTGATAAAAAATCTAGAAATTTTACATAACTTTATAAAATTGAAAATTTGGAACAAGAATAAGCATAGAAAAACATGTGTAAGAAAACCCATTATGCACATTCTTATATGAACAAACTCATTATGTCCCTACCTGAAAATGTGAGAAAACCCACCATCCCCAGACTGATGTGAAAAAACTAATTATGTCCATGATTAACTATATCATGATATATAAAATTAATCTAATAATTTTAGGGTGATATAGGACTATACCCATCATCAACCATACATATGTGTTTCACTTAAAATCAATCATATACATATCTTAATGAATCCATGTAAAAAGAACAAGTTTCATAAAATTTCCAAAAAAAATAAAATAACATAAACATAACAGATCATTAAAAATATAATCATCCAAAATGAATCATATAATAATAAAATATAGAGGATAATCAAAACATCACTTCATGAGAGATAAACCTTGGAGGAAAAATATAAGTTAAAATAAAAATAGTTTCATATAACATTTCAACCATTATTATAAAATATGAAGTGAAAACTAAATTCAATTTTTTTTTGAGGAGGGGAAGAGATGATTTTTGAAAAACTTATTATAAATAATATAAATAAAATATATTTTAAAATACCTAGAGGTTATCTTAAAATTTGTATAGGAAGATAAAAATTTGATTTTGAAAGGATGAAAAATCCTTTTCTTTAATATTTTTAAATACCTTTACCCACATCATAAAAATAGTATTAAATATTAATTTTTAAAAGTGGTAAATAGAATTGTGAGAATCAAAGAAAATAAACCATATTATCTATCCAAAATTAGAGTAAAACATTAGAAATATGGAAAATGTGAACATTTAAGAAAATATTCATTAGTAAGAGTATAAGTTATCCTTACCAATGATACACTTTTATTTTAAAAAACATGTTATAAAAGAATTTGATATTGAAAATTAGAAGTTATTTTCCTATAAAAAAATGGAAAGAACAAATAAATTGGGATAAGTTAGGAATAAATAAATATTGAAAAATATATTCTTGTGATAAAGGATATGGCCTAATGAATTGGAAACTGTGTTAATGAAAACCCTTACCTTGAAATATCTCTTAGTTGATCACACTCTAACATATAATATAAAAAAACATAAAAATACTATTAAACTATTTCAATTTTTTTTATTTATAACCATATTTTAAACTTCATTTATATAGATAAAATTTAATGATATTAATTTTGGGTATTAAAAAAGACAAAAAATCAAAGAATTATTTTGGAAGCATGACATCTATAGAAAGGGGATTATGAAATGGATTAATGAGAGATAAATATAGTATATCAGTAATATAGAATCATTATAACACTAATGGATTGATTATAAACATGTGGATGCATAATCATATGGAAATTGAAGTTTTATAACTAAATAGGTGCTTGAATTAAAAAGAGGGAGAGAATCAAGGAGTAATTTCGGTAGTATAACAACTATACAAAAAGTTTTATAGAATGAGTTTAATGTGAGGGAATGTTGGTATCTAATCAGTAAGGAATAATTTGGGAAATAGAGGGTTTATTATTAACATATGAAAGAATAATCTATTTAAACTCAAAGTGATTATAAAAAAATAAGTACTTGAACCAAAAAGAGGAGGGTAATCCTTAACTTACTAAGTAGTTTCTTAAAGATTGTGAGGAATCCATATAAATTTAATAACTAATTGAAGGGTATTTATAGAGGGAGTGAGAAAGAAAATTCACGATCAAGGACTTTGGGGTGGAGTGTAATGAGAGAAAGGGTGGGAGTGATCTCCTTTTATAGCTGACAGAAATGGTCTTTTTCATGAAAAGAAAGTGTTAGGTAAGAGGTAAGAAGGAATCACATGGGTGTTAGGTAGGTTAGGTTAGTTAGGTGTATAAATGGTATTTAATATGTGAGGGTTTGAATTTAATACTTAATTTTTTTCTTCTAAAAGCTGTAAGTTAACTTTTAACATTAAAAAATTTAGATAATTTATTTACCCATTTTTTACCCATGTTAATCTTGATTAAAAATTAATCATGGTAATTATTTTATTAATAAAAATATAATATAACCCTTCATAGAAATTTGGGATTTATTGAATCTAACTTTGACTCCATTTAACTTAATTCAATTTATAAATAATATAAATATAACCTTTAAGTCAAACATATAATGTATTGAAAAACTGTTTTTGTAGAAAAAACTCATTTTAATAATTTAGTTTTCTTAATATTATTTTACATAAATTACCAATTAAATTATTTTAAATTTATTTTAATATATATTTAAAAATAATATTAGGAACTTTATTTAAAATGGATTCATTTTTTTAAAAATAAAATATATTTATAAAATTATTATTCTTTGAAAAAACAACTACTTTACCATGATAACTAATATTTAATTTAGAAACATAATTCTATGCCTAAAAATATATTAAACACAATAATTAATTTAACCATTATAATAAAAAAATATGAGTAATTTTATTTGATTCAATTTATAATATTTTTAAAAATTAATTTAATTTAGTCACATATAAAATTTATTTTAAGAAGTGTATATTTTCTAAGCATAAAATGACCTTTGTTTTATTATACACTTTTATATAGTTTTTATAAATTGGTTATTTATAGTTATGCCTAACAACTTAATGACTATAGTATAATGGTAATATTTTATTATGGTTTCATGGATTTTCATTTTATTTTAGTGTTTAATAAAATAAAATCTACTCACATGGTATTTAATTGAGGAAAAGAAATCATCGAAACCACGGGTCGTTACATTCTACCCCCTTAAAAAAACATCATCTTAAAAATTTTATTACATAGAGGAAAAGAGTGAGGGTGCTTCTCTCTCCTGAAATCCTTGTTTCCTATGAAGCCTTCTCAAGTTTATTATTTCACCAAAGAACCTTGACTAGATGGTTGGTCTTTTTTTGCAGTACCATATATTTTCAATTCAGAATTTCCAGTAGGTTTTCCTTATATGGGAGATCATGTTCCAGTTGCATAGCTTTCAAGCTCAACACATGTGAAGGGTCTAGAATATAGTTTATTAAAATAAATACATGGAATAAATTTTGTACTTGGGAGAGGTGTAGAGGTATCACTAATAAATAAACTATAACCCCGACACGATTAAGTATTTTGAAGGGTTTGTTACATCTAGGGCTCAACTTCCATTTTTTCTAAAATCTCATAGCTTTCTTTCAGGGAGTTATTTAAAGCAACATCCTATCACCAAATTCAAACTCTAGATCTCATAGATGATTATTTTTATAATTATTTTATCAAATTTGTGCCATTTTCATATATCATGGAATGGTTTGAAACTTCTCCATAATTTTTTAGACAAGGTCAAGACCTATCATCTTCCTCATTTCAAATCCATCCCAGCATGTTAGAGTACTACATTTATTCCCATATAGAGCCTCAAATGGAACCATCCTAATTCTATAATGGAAACTATTTTTATATGTTAACTCTACTAGAGGAAGGTATTTATCCCAATATCTATGAAAATATATCAAATAAGATATCATCATATCCTCTAGATTCTAAATTTTCCTCTCATATTGACCATCTGTCTAAGGATGATATACAGGGATAAAGCTAAAATCTGTCTCCAAATATTATTGAATAATTCTATAGAACATTGAGGTAAGCCACAGATCTTGATAAGATATAATTTATAGTGGTAATCCATGAAATCTCACCACTTCACTTATGTATATCTTAATGAGTTGGTCAAAAAATATATTTTCTTTGATGACCATAAAATGTGCTAACTTTGTAAGGTGATTAACTACAACCCAAATAACATTATGACATTTAGAAATTTTGGATAATCCTATGATGAAATCCATGTTAATGTTTTCACATTTCCATATTGGTTTAGGAAGTGGTTGTAATATACCCATATACATTTTTTGTTTAGCCTTAACTTGCCTTCATACCAAGCTTTGAGACACATACTCTGTAATCTCTCTCTTCATAGTATCATACTAGAAGTTATGTTTTAGATCTCTATAGATATTTTAAATTATTGTATTTATAGAAAAGTATGGGATATGTGCATCATCTAAATTTTTTTTCTACAATTATGGATTTTATTTGACACACATCCAAGTTTTAAACCTTATAACTCTATCTTTATCAAAGTTGAAGTCCAGAATATTCACTAACCTTTTCTATATCTCTACATAATATTTATGGTTTTCTTTGATATTTATGTGAATGAAAGGTTTTTTAGTTAGTTGTTAAAATATTATTTATCTTCCCAAATTATTACTTCAAGATTTATCCTCTGAAAATCCATAAGTATTGGTTCATTTTAGATCCTCATCATGGATAAAGTAATATAATATTTCCTTCTTAGATCATTGGACACCTTATTTTCCTTCCCTATATGGTAATGTATTTAGTAGTAATAATATTTTATCAAATGAATCCATTACCTTTATCACATATTTAATATGGATACCCAATCATTTTACACATATTATTACATGATTCTTAACTATAGATACCCATTAATACAACACAAGGATCATAAATGCCTAGTGTCTTTGGAAGACTAGTTTCTTAATACATAAAAGGAAACTAAAAGATGGAATCCTTATTTTATTCTCCATAATGAGCTCCTAAAATTAATTTTATATCCTAAATATTTATAGGATAACCAGGGAAATTCATAAAAAAAAGGAGTGAGCTAAAAATTATAGTAAGGGAATAAACATGATAAGGAAGAGTAACATGTGAGTCAAAGGTATAACATGATATCATAAAAGATAAGGTACATGATTAATAAAGTAAACTAATAAAATAAATAGTATGGTATCATAAGATTGTGAAAAAATGGGAAATTGGAAATTATATAAAACACTACATAAACATAATTCAATTCTAAATACCAATACATCATCACATGGTGGACATAGTCCCATAATAGATTAGGTTCACTCCCTAATCCCATACATAATGTATCATGAGACTAAAACATTACCCAATTAATTAGAGGGATATATAATTTAGGTCCTAACCGTTGAAATAACTTAATTTACATTTATATTCAATGAACATAAGGATATCAATAATAATTCATAAACAAAAGGATTACCCATGGAAATAAATGAGTTTCATAACCCTCTCTAATAACATAAGCAAAAGATATTCCTTAAAGAATGAATTTGAGAAATGTTCATAAGGAATGTATTACACCATAAAATTAATGGATGATAAGATATATATACATGTGTTATACATATATACATAATTTATAAGTATTCCAAAACTTTAAAGAGAGACAAAGTGAGTTAGAGAGAGATTGGTCAATACTTGAAGAAAAAGGTGGGTTAGAAAGACCCCTTACCTGAATCCTAATTTGTCACATGTGTTCTTTATCCGACTAAATAATAAACTTATGTTAATTATTTAATTTATTAAAAACCTTTTTCAATTTTATTATTCCTCTAATTTTATTTTTTACCATGTCATATTCAATTACTAAACCAATTAATTCCATGTCAGACATTTTAATGATAAATGACTCATATGTCTAAAATCACTTTAGTAAATTGACTAAGGTCAAAGATATTATTATTTAAACATATCCAGAATGGTAATAATTAAATAATTATCATTATATATATAAATTATTCATTTTAAAAACCCATGAAATATGTTTATGAAAAATGAAATACTTTGCAATCATGTAGATGGTAGGTTGTACGTACGTGTGAGTAACATTTTCATTTTCCAACGATCATGATGGAAATAAGGCAAGTGTTATTTTATATTTACATAATGATAATTATATCATAAATTTATTATTATTTATTTAAATACACTTAAATATATCATCCATGTGATTCATTAATAATTAAATTAAAAAAAAGAATCACATTGCTTCGCAAGGCGGTAGTTCGCCGTACACACGCACAACGTTATCATTTTCAATGTATGGTAAGGTAAGAAAATATATGATATATTAATTTTAAATAATTTTTAATATGTAATTATTATCATATATAAATATTAAATTAATCCTTATAACCTTCCATGTAAATCACAAGTGAAAAACAAATCACATTGCTTTGCGATGCAGTAGTCTGCCGTATACATGAGCGACATTATCGTATTCTCTAAGGAATGGTAATTAGGAAGAAACATGTTATATTATATATTAAAAAAGTATAATTATATTATAAATATAATATATATAAATTAAATATATAATTACATCTATTTGTGATAAAGAATGATGAAAAAAAATTACATTGGTTAGCGAGGCGGTAGTCCGCCACACACACGATCAACGGTTTTATTTCCCATTTGAGGGAGGAGGAGATGGTTGCAGGTCATGAAATTAACATAAAAAAATATTAGTATATTTAATATACTAAGTTAATTATATCATCATGTTTTAATTATATTATAATATTTGGAAAAATAAATAAAATAAAACTCTCGGTGAAGGATGTTACCTCTTCGTCGGATAACTTCTTTAGGTTTAAACCAAAATACATTCTAGGTTTATTTTATGATAAAAAAAGGATTATATAATAGGGGTAGGTAATTAATTAAGTTATTTGGTTATGTATTTTACAAAAAAATGGGTTTTGGAACTCTAAATAGGAGAGGAAAGGGGGTGAACTTAAGTGAGGTAGAGGACACACTTGGAATTTTTGAAACAAAAAAGAATTACATCCGTGTTTTTATCATTCTTAAAGGCTCTAAAATGGACCATTTTAGAAACTAAGTAGATATAAGGTCTAAATATGACCATAAAAGAGGTATTAGACAATTCTTTGGTCATTTTAAACCTTTATATCTGTAGTTTAAGCCATAGTAAACCCGTTTTTACCTTATCCGCGGTAAATAATTTTTACTGTTTTTAGTATTCATTATTATAAAAAATTATTTTAACATTATTAGATAATATAAATTATTATAATTAAAACTATAAAATAATTTTTTCCCAATTAAAGTCATATAAGTGGTAGAATTAAAATTAAAATTAAACATGTAGTTGTGTCGAAAATATGGGTTTTCAAGGAACTCATTTTTTAAGCATAATATGACCTTATAATAACTATACAACAAGTAATAATAATTAAATTAGTTTAAATTAATATTTATAGATATATAATATATACATTTAATTTAAAACATTCTTCATTATGGGTTAATTTAATTAATTAAAATGGAAATCATTATGCACTTTAAAACAGTTTTCAGGAAAAAGAATTTTTAAGACCAAGAATAAACCTATACTAAAATCTAGTATAAAGATGATTTAAATGTTATTAATTAGATTTAATATGAATAAAAAAATTTTATATTAATTTTAAATTAAATTAAAATAATAATGGGACTTAATTTATTAAAAATAAATGATAATTTTATAAAAAATCAATATTTTCACTATTCACTGAAAAATCCATATTTTCTGAAAAATTCTAAAATTTCATCCTAATATAATATATATATTCTGATTTAAAAAATTATTTTCATTTGATAAAATAAAATATCTACAATTTCCATAAATTAATTATAATATCTTCTCATAAAAATCATTTTTGAAGGAAACATTTTTTTTGCAGACTAAAATATATTTATTAAAGTTGAGTGATTATTTATTAAAAATATATGAATAAATTTATATTAAGTAAGAGATTTATATATATTTAATAAAATATTTAATACTATTTATACCTTCAAATTTAATGTCAAGGTTAAAACTATCATATTTAAATAATAATATTTTAAAAATATGTTGCGGTTCGTTTAGAATGAGTGTTCCGTATTGAATACGCTATCAAACATAGTATTATTTTAAAATCTCAGGGTGTCACATTATACCTCCATTAAATAATTTTACCCTCAAAATTTTAACTTGTTCTCAGTAATCAATAGTTTGATATTTGAAAATTTCTTTGTGTAAATCCCACATCATAAAAAGGTTTAACAAAGCTTTCTCTTAAGAAGATGGAAAGGGAAACACGAAGGTCATCACATAACTAGGATTCCGTATTAGAGGAAATTGGTGGAAAGTGAATATATGGAAATATAATAAAATCATAAATAAACATGGATAGTGATAGAGATCATAGATCATAATAAAGTGAATGATCATGAGGAAGTCAACATCCACAAAACTATAAATCTATGATGAATTAGAAGACAATTGATTCATCAAATATGAAGGTAATAGGATAATTTTTTTGTTTCATTAACATACTAACTAGGACATCACATAGGCTAGTGTTAGTTGATACACCATTTTTACCCTTCAATTGTGGGTTTAAGCCCTACTGCCTTACCAGATATGATGAGATATTTCTCGACATGATAGTTGTATTGTTTTTTCTAAAACTTCATTAATATAATTCCTATAAAATTCCTAAAAATATTATTAAGATAATCCTTATAAAATTAATCATAAAATTATTTTTTAATTACTAAAGTCTTATATAAATCCTATTTTTTTCTCACAAAATTAGACAATATTTTTTGACTATAATGATCTCAATATCAAGAAAATATCAAAGAGTATCTTTTCTAAAATAATGTGATATTTCATTTAATATCACCTTACTATTAAATCAACATTCTAGTTCATCTATACCATTCAACATATTCTTGAAAATCCTTAAATAAATATTACTATAGAAGGATCCTTATATGTTTCAAGATACCATTGATAAAAACACTTCAACAACATGCTTCTCGAGTTGCAACACCTAAACAATTTAATAATTTTACTTAAATAATTATCATAACATAGGCCCTTAGGTATTAATCTTGGAATTAGGTCATAGAATCAGATAATGACCTAGTTCCCCACATTTATGACATTGAATCATTAGTGGTGCCTTAGGTTGAATGTTATTTCCCTATATCTTGTTAACCAAACTCTTCATTTTTCTTTAGAAATTAACTAACATGTTTCCTCCTTTTTCACACATAAGAAATCTTACATATACTTTAACACATTTTCCATGGTACCTATTCCTACAATTTTGACATATAGGACATTTAATATTCTTTTTTTGTCATATTTAACACTTAGACTTCCATGAGAAATCATCCTTATCTTCTTTGATGTGTTTGGAAATTCAAATATGTTCTAGTTATTGATCAAAATTTGATATAGAACATTTGTAATGATCACAAGATGTCTAACTGTCATTCCTATTATGTTAAGCATCTCATTAGGAAAATAATTACATTCCCTATCACATTTGTTGTTGATATTGTTTCTCTTATTTTCTTCTATAAAATAAAAATATTAAAATAAAAAATCTGAGAATGAATTAACATATTAAAGGGAAACTTATAAACCTAAAAGGAATAAATTACAAATGATAAGTATGTCCTGACTTATGGGACTTTGGGTTTCAATATATTCTATGCATGGGTATATTTATTATTAGGTTTTGTAACCTAAAAATTCATTCAAGTCCCTCATTATGGTTTGTAAAGAGTTTGAGAATTTACAATGCATTTTTCCTAGGAGTTTCAAACCAGGTGTGCAGTAATGCCCATTTTGGTGTACCAGGTAATGCTTGAGTCAAGCCTAAAATTTATTTTTCAGATTTATTACCCATAGTTACGTATGTTCTAGAACCATATCCACTTGTAGCATCCATAAAGAGATGCATTTTGTCAAAAACCACTCACTCTATACTTCACCAAGATTCCATGGTATTTTTCTATACTTAGTCTTATTCTTAGACTTAACCCTAGGGTTCTCAATAAAATTTTCTCATCCTAGTTTCTAAAGGTTAAATAAAAAATTCCACTTATACCAAATATGAATACAAAATACTTCTTACCCATATTAATACATTATTATTAAACACAGTTATCCATTAATACAACATAATGATTGTAAATTCATAGTGTCTTTAGAAGACTAGATTCTTAATATATAAAAGTGAAGTAAAATATAGAATATTAATTTTATTATCCATAGTGAGATCTTAAAATCTATTAGAGCTCCTAAATATGAATAGGATAACCTAGTGAATACATGAAATAAAGGGGTGAGATAAAAATCCCATTAATTGAATAAACATGATAAAAAGCATAACATGTTAGTCAAAAGTATAACATGATATCATAAAAGAGAAGGTACATGAGTAATCAAGTGGAAGAATAACATAAAGAGCATGATATTATAAAATCATGGTAACATGGTAAAGTGGAAATGATATAAACCATGATATAAAAATAATTCAAGTCTATCATACAATATTACATCACATGGTGGATAGAGTCCCATAATGTATTAGGTTCACTCCCCAATCTCATACACAATGACTCATGAGATTAAAACATTACATAATGCATTAAAGGGATATATAATTCTGGTCCCACCTATCCCAGTCATTTCATACACATTCATATGTTTTCCACACAAGGATATCAATCATAATTTATAAACATAAGGATTACCTATGTAAATGAATGGGTTGCATAATCTTGTCTCATAACATAATCAAAAGAGATCCCTTAAATAAGGAATTTTAGAAATGGTAATAAGGCATGTATTACCCTATATAAGGAAGGAAGAGTAATATAGGTGTACATTTGAGAGACATAAATATAAAATTTAGAATCATTCCATAACTTTAAAGATAGAGAAAGTGAGTTATATAAATAATGGTCATAACCCAAAGAAAAGTGTGGGTTAAAAAGACCCCTCACCTCGATCTTGATTTTTCATGTGAGCTCTTTATCCACCCAAATAATAAAACAATATTTATTATTTAATTTATTTATAAATTTTTTAAAGTTTATTATATATTTTATTTTATTTTTTACTATGTAATATTCAATTAATTAAACAATTAATTTCATGTCGGACGTTTTAACGATAAACAACACGTATGTCCAAAATCGCTTTGGTAAATTGACTAAGGTCAAAGAGATTATTATCTAAAAATATCCATAATGGTAATCATGACATAATTATAATTTTTATACATAAATTATATTTTTAAAAACAACCATGAAATATGGTTATTAAAAATGAAATATGTTACAATCATGGAGATGATAGGCCTTAAGCATGCCTGAGTAACGTTTCCATTTTTTGACGATCATGATGAAAATAAGGTAAAAATTATTTTATCTTTAAATAATGATAATTATATCATAAATATAATATAATTTCATTAAATACACTTATATATATCATCCATGTGATTCAATAATAATATTAAAAAAATGAATAACATTGCTTTGTGAGGTGATAATCTGTCATACACACGAACGACATTATCATTTTTCAATGGATTTTAAGTTAAGAAATTATATAATATATTAATTTTAAATAATATTTAATATTTAATGACTATAATATATAAAAATTTAATTAATACTTATTACCTTTCATGTAAAGTATAAGTGAAAAATGAATCACATCGCTTCATGAGGTAGTAGTCCGTTGTACACACGAGTGACATTATCACATTCTTTATGGAATGAAATGTAAGAAGGTATATGTGATATTATAGTTCCAGAAGTATAATAATATTATATATATCATATATATACATTAAATAAATTATTATTTCTAGATGTGAGAGCGATGATGGAAAATAAATTAGGTTGGTTCACGAGGCGGTAGTCCACCGTACACACAATCAACAGTTTCGTGTCCCATTTAAGGGAAGAGGAGATGGTTGTAGGTCATGAACTTAACATAAAAAAATATCAGTATATGTAATATAATAATTTTATTATATCATCATGTTTTAATAATATTTTAAGGATTTTGAATATGAAATAAAATAAAATTCTCACTTAAGGTCGCTACCTCTTCATCAGAAAAATTCTTTATGTTTGAATGAAAAGCCTTTAAAGGTTGGATTTATGATCAAAAAAGGATTATATGATAAGTTTAGGGAATTAAGGAAGTAATTTGGGTTGGTATTTTCCAAACCAATGGGTTTTAGAAGAGTAAAGAGGAGAGGAGAGGGGTGACCTTTTATAAGTGGGGGAGAGGACACACTTGGATTTTTTGGAAAGAAAGAATCAAAACCATGTTATTTACATGAAAAAAGATCCAAAATGGACCATTTATAAGCATTAGAATATATAATTTCTAAATATGACCATAAAATAGTAAATATACAAGTTTTGTTTCATTTTTAAACCTTATATTTTTAGTTTAACCCCTGGTAAACCCGTTTTTACCTTAACTACGAAAAATATTTTTTATTATTTTTAGTATTCATTATGGAAAAAAATTAAAATGAAATTATTATATAATTTAAATTATTATTATTATGAATATTGAATCCATTTTTCAAAATTCAAATCACTGAAGTGGAAGACTTAAATTTAAAATTAAACTTGTAGACATGTAAAAAATAGTTTTTTAAGGAATGTATTTTTTAAGCATAAGATTATCTTATATTTTTTGAAAGAGATGATGTCTTGGTCAAAGACCAAGAGAAAAAATATAATAATAAAAAATTAATGGATTAAAAAAGTCTAAATTATGAAATCTTTTTACAATCATTATCATAAAAAGGGAGAAGATTATCAGGAAGGTCAACCAGCCAGGTAATGTTCTGGTTAACACCCCTATTAGCAAGGCCATCTGCCACCCTGTTGGCTTCATGGAAGGCATGAGTAAAAATATAACTTATCTCCATGATCGATTTAATAAAACTCATCCAATGGGTTGTGAGTGTCCATGAAAGATGCCCTAATCCATTCCAAATGGCTTACACAATCATGGTCAAATCACTTTCAATCCAAATATTATTCCAACCCTCTTGCTTGGCAAAGGAAACAACATGAATCACACCCATCATTTTAGCTTCCAGGGAAGAAGAGATACCAAAACTTCCATAGAAGAAACCAAAGAATTTCCAAGGTGGTCTTTGAAAATATCACTATAACCTGAGGGACCCAGATTTCCCTTAGAGGCGCCGTCCACGTTCACTTTAATCCATTGAGGTATCGGGGCTTTCCAGAACACTTCAAAAGTATAACTAGGTTGATGATGGATACATTTAACCCTAATATGATGAAGAATCTCAAAGTCTTTGACAGAGTTTTCACAGTAAGCCTTCTGAATCGAGACAGATTCACGAATAACAATGAGGATCCGCATCTGACCTACATTTAACTTTAATGAGGAATTGCTATGAATGAGAGCATTTCTACTATACCGGATCACATGGAGGAGATCTGCAACAGTAGCTAGGAAAATATTAATTATTTTCGGGGAGGCTTCAATATCCACATAGTGCTTTATATGTAAGGTGAGAGAGTCAATAAAAATACATATGCAATCAAATATGTCAAAAAAATATTTCCAAAGGGTAGAAGCTGTAGCACAAGACAGAAAAATTTGGTTAGTATCTTCCCTATGTTGGTTACATAGGTTACATTTAGAGCAAAGATGAATCCCAAAATATTGGAGGCAAATATCAGTGGGGGATATATTGTGAGTAGTGAGACAAAAAAGAGTAAATCTTGAAGGATTAATCCAAGGCTTATCAAAAGATTTTATCCAGCAAAAATTGTTTTCCAAATTTTGAAAATTATGATTGTACAAAATTTTGAAGTTAAGAACACCATTATGAGCAGGTTCAAAAAGAAGGAAATCATAAGAATTGGAATAAATATAATTATCAATGATATGTATAATGTTATCAGGAAGTTTAGAGATATGAGAATTTAACACCTCCTTGATAGTATAATTAGTGTTATCTGGTAAATTATTAGGAGGAATCATGGAGATTAAAGGGGTACTAGTCCAGTTTTCTAACCAAAAATTCATGGAAGATTCACTACTAACCATCCATCTCTAATTAATCATAATGTTGAAAAAGGTTTTTCTAATAGAAGGCCAAATAGAGGAGCTAATATAGATTGAGGTTCCCTTCTTTATCTTATCAAGGAAATGATTTTTTAGAAAAAATGGCTGGTGAATCATTATGAAGGAGGTTCCAAGTTAATATATCTTGCAAGGATTCATTGAAAAGATTAAGATTCTTAATGCTAAGGCCACCTTTTTCCATAGTCTTACAAAAAGTATTCTAGGGGATTGTCACAAGTTTTCGATCCAGTATGCTTACGGACCAATTTTTTTTAATATAAACATTAAATTTTTTTAGGAGACCAACATTCCATTTTAGACCATAAAAGAGTAAACCATTTTAGGGACAATAATGGATTTAACAAGATAGATTCTTCCAGCAATGGAGAGGGATTTACTCTTCCAAGAGGTGAGATGGCTAAGGATTTAGTCCACAATATTGAAAAAATAACTAGATTTAGGTCAACCCAAAAAAATGGGTACTCCAAGGTAAGTGAAGGGAAATGAGCCTTATTTGATACATAAGAGATTGATTATGGAACTTTTTCTCAAAGAGGGAAATTTTTTTCCAAAGAAAACAAAGGATTTGTTCTAGCTAATGTTTTTTCCTGAGATATCTTCATAATGGGAAAGGGACTTTTTTATATTTTGAATGTTCCTTTTATCTCCATGTAGGAAGAGGATAATACCATAAACATATAGGAGATGTTTGGGGAATTTTAAGGTTCTAGAAGCATTAATAGGTTTGAATTCATTTTGATCAATAAGGTGGGTAAGTAATCTTCTAAGGTAATCTTCTATAACAGAGAAAATAATGGTATAAAGGGGATCACCTTACCTAACTCCCTTGGTTAATTTGAAGTAACCATTGAGGGAGCCATTGAAAAGTATGTAAATAGTAGCCAAATTGAAGAGAGTCTTAATATTGACAATGAATGAGTCATTGAAACCAAAACCATGAAGCACTTTGAAAATTAAACTCCAGTCAATGGTATCAAAAGCCTTCCTAATATCAAGTTTAATAGCAATATTGCCTCCTCTGGTAGACCCATTTAAGGTGTTAGTACATTCAGAGGCAAGAAAGACACAATCTTGAACATACCTACCCTTGATAAAACTAAACTGATTCCAGGAGAATATTATACTACATATCCCAGTAAGCCTATTATCAAGGAGTTTGGTGATGATTTTTTAAAGGGAATTAATGAGGTCAATAGTTATGAAAATATGAATCTCATAAGAATTTATCTCTTTGGGAATTAAAGAGATAAATTTCAAATTCAATCCATGGGGAAGCCAACCATTTGAAAAAAAGGTTTTAACAATTTTACAAACTTCATATTGGATGATTTCCTAGAATTGCTGATAAAACCCATTGTTAAAACCATCGGGGCCCGGGGCACTGTTCGGTTTGAGACTAAAGACAATGTCTTTTATTTCATGGTCAAGAGGAATGCTTAGGAGATAGGCATTATCTTCCCCATTAACCAAAATAGGAATGAAATCAGGTAAGTGATCCTTGTTGATATCAGGACCATTGAAAATATTTTCAAAATAAGTGACAACATGATTAGAAATACATTCCTCAATGTCAATGAGGTTTTCCCCATCTCTGAGAAAATTAAGAGGCCCACTCAATTTCCTAATTATTTCAGAGAATTGTAAAATTTAGTGTTATTATCACCATCCAAAATCCATTTAGTTTTGAAAACTTGCTTACGCATGTAATCCTTAAGGGAAATAAGTACTAAGTTTCATAAAAGTATTTATTTCATGTTGTGGATCTGTAGTGAAGTCAGAGCTAGTACTGGAGTTTTGAAGTTGGGTAAGTTCATTTTAAAGAGAGGAAATGTCACTGTAATTATGCTTGGATTTATTAATGCACCAACATTTAAGAATAATATTGATATGATTTAAAATATAATTTCTAAAATTTACAAAAAATTTAATTACAATATTTTCTCATAAAGATAATTTTTAAAGGAAACATATTTTTTATAGACTAAAATATATTTATTAAAGTTGAGTTCTTATTTATTAATTATTTATGAATAAATTTATACTAAGTAGTACCTTTATATATATTTCATAAATTAGTTAAAAATATTCATACCTTATAATTTAACATACTAGTTAAAACTATCATATTTAAATAATTTTATTTTGGTAATATGTCATGGTTCATTTAAACTTAATGTTGCGTGTTGAATACACCATCAAACATGGTGTTCTTTTAAAATTTAGGGGTTTTACATTCAATTCCATATATTTGAATATATATTTAAATCTATTATGATCAATATATATATATATATATATATTACACTTTTCTCTATAGAGATAATGTTCCCAAATCTTCAATGAAAATATAACTACCACCAACTATAAATCACATCTCAGGTAAATTTTCTCATGACTCTTTAATTGGAATGAAACATAAGAAATTAACTTATTATTATTCATGAGAACACAATAAAAACCCCTTTTCAAAGAATCATTGCATATTACAAACCCTTCCCCACTGCAGGGTAATATATGTATAGGAGCGGTGACCAAAATCTTCTTCAGTTCCTTAAAAAATTCTTCACATTTCTCTATCCAAAGGAACTTTAGCCCCTTACATGTCAACTTGGTTAGTGTATTTGATAACTGTGATAAATTTCTAACAATGAATCAATGATATCAAACTAGCCTAAGAAAACCATGGATCTCAGTTAGAGTGGTCGTTCTGGGTCATTTCTTAATCACTTCCATCTTTGATGGATCTACTAATATGCACTTTCTTTTGATTACATGACCCAATAATGAAACATTTTGTATCTAGAATTAATATTTGATGAATTTCATATACAAATTATACTTTATAAAGGTATTTTCAAATTATCTTTATACTCTTTCTTAATCTTTGAATTTATATGAATATCATCTATAAAGGCAACCAAAAATTGACCTAGGTAGTCTCTAAAGACTCTATTCATTAAATTAATAAAGACAATAAGGCAGTTAGTTATTCAAAATGGAATCACTATAAACTTACAGTGTCCCTACCTTGTATCAAAAGATATGTAAGATATATCCTCCTTTTCTACCCTTAAATGATGGTATCAAAATCGAAGGTCAATATTCAATAAGTATTGAGATCCTTAGATTTGACCGAATAGATCATCGATTCATGGTAACGAATAATTGTTTTTAATTGGGATTTTATTAATCTCACGACAATATTTGCAAAATGCATTAATCCATCTTTCTTTTTGAGAATGATGTGGCCTTAAAATGTATTGATTTTCCATATCTTTTATTATGTTTTTGATGTTTTAATTAAATAATTATTCATTTTATGTTAATTAATTTTACTTTAGTAATTTAATAGTTTAAATAATGTATTCATATTTTTTTATGTTTAATTATGTTTTATTTCATTGAAATTATTGTTTTTTATTATTTTGATTTTATTTATATTAAATTTTAATATATATTTTTTAATTTTATTGTTGATACTTTTTGAAATTAAATATTTAACGATTTTTAATTTATTTAATTAACTGAAATTTAATTTAATTTAAAATTAATTTTTTCTTTATTTTAATATATTTGATCATTAATTGATAATTTTAATAATTAATTAGTTTCAATTTTAATTTTACACCTTTTGAATTTAATTTTTTATTTCAAATTATATTCGAGCATTTAATTAATTAATTGATATGATTTTTAATTTTTGTTTTTCAATTTAATTTTAGTTTTTAATTTAAAGTAGAAGATTATTTTTAATTACTTATTCAATTGTTTTAATTTTTTATTAATTTAAATTTAATTTATTTATTTAATTAAATGATAATATTTTTATTAATTTTATTTTATTTAACTATGCTGTAATAGCCACCACCAAAATAAGTCACCGCTAGTGTGATTCACTACTTCCCTGACTCATCGCCCAGATAAGTCACTGCTTCCTTATTTCAATTGAGTCACTGCCAGCCTCATGAGGCACTGCCAATGACCCAACACTGGTGAGTCACCGTTAGCTAGCAACCTTCTATCGGGCATGATAAGGCACTGCTTCCCTATTTGAGTGGTGCCTCCAAAAACATCCATTTCCACAATTCACCCTTTCTATGTGTCTCCACCAGAACATGGGACTCTCCTTCCACCATAAATAAGTCACTACTAGCTCCAACATATGCTTCCTCAAAACAACTCACTGACAAAAAATCACCATAAGAACAAACCACCCGTCTCTTGTGCTTCTGTTAGTTGAACCCACCATTAACAATGAGGTACCACCAAGCTAGAGGACCTTCCACTGAGTCTCCTTCCAGTGTCGCTACCTCTACCAAGCCAGATGAATTACCATTAGAGATATCCACCATTGCACTACACTAGTAGCACACAGATGTGCCACCATCTCCATATTGAACCAATTCGACCTCTGCACCTAGAATTGAGTCCTATGATTCAAATTGAACCCTAGGTAGAGAAAAATACCTACTAAACCTTTCTGAATCTATCACCGGACCTTTTGCCCCTTGAATCCTCTTGCTCCCAGACCGCCACTAATAAAAGAGGATGAAGACTCGAATGAGGTTTATGCTACCACTACTCAGAATCATAACTACTTGAGGGAGATGTGAGGAGGAGAGACCACCTCCTTAGAGAATAGGGAAACCACAACAAGAATAAAAAGAAAAATTAATAAAAATAATAATAAATAAAATAATAATAACAATAAATTTAAATGTAAATTAATAAATGTAAATAATATAATTTATATCTTTTAAAAATAATAATAATAATTTATAAAAATAAAAGAATTGATTTTTTTTATATTTATTTATAAATAAATAATAATTTTAATAAATTAAATAAATAAACTAAACGTAATAAAATAATATTTAAATATAATAATAATGATGGTGATATATATATATATATATTTAATTATTAAACTATATTCCAATATAATTACAATAATAATAAGTTTATTTATAAATATTTTTAACTAATAATATTATATTTATAATTATATTAATACTAATATTATTTGTAGTTATTTTTTGTAAGAGTTATTTATTTATTACATAGTTAATAATAATATTTAATTAATTATTTTTAATGTTTATTATGAAGAACCCAACCAGGATATATTCCAGGTAATTATTAAATAGAGTAATTATCAGTCATGTTCTATTTGAATACTTTACTCAAGTTATATAAAGGTGAATCAAATGCGATGACTGCACCACGTGTTCGGTGAATGAGAGAAGATTGGTTGAGTTGGTGCGTGTGGTAAGTGATGATCCAAAGAAAAAAAAATTATTTTTTTCAAGGTAGACGACATAAAAGGGCATGTGATACATCATACATCTTATATTATTGAATTTTAGGAGTGGGATAGAGACCCATAAAATGTAGATCATAGTTCCAGGAGAAGCAATAGGATTTTCAACCTTAAGGGAGAATTCTTCTCGCCTATTCTTCATTCATTTATCTGACTGAAAATTAAATTTCTATTTAAAAATCACTTTTGAGGAAAAAGTGGGAAACCTAAAATACAATCATACAAGAGTTTACCTAGACCAAGACTACTTGGAATTGCTACTCCCCAACAATTACATCTATATGTCAGGCCTCCAACTCACATGACTGCTCGAAAAGCTATCATGTGTAGAGTTGCACGAACAATTACATCAATATGTCAATCCTCCACCTCACATGACCGCTCAGAAAGCTGTCCCATATAGAGTTAGATGGGCCTGGTACCGATGGAAAATCCATACCCTCTCGTTCATCCAAATCCAAAATCTCATGCCAGATGAAATCTTCCTGATCTGTATCGTTATCTAGAGCTGATCCTTGTAGAGTGCTAGTTGATACCATCATAAAAATTCAAAAGAAAACACCAAAATCCAAAAGCACCACAAAATACATCCTTATTAGATTTCAAAAACAACCATAAAGGAAATACCAAAAAACCAATCCAAAAATACACCAAAATCCAGAAAACCAATAATCATTATTGATCTTCCTGAACTAGCCACTTGAACTCACATCCCAAAGGACTAAGAAGACCACTGCACTACTCCACCTTGAAGAGAATGAAGGAATCCTGACCCCAGAGTAGAGAATCAAGTAAACAGAGGCAGAATGAATCGCCAACGATACCACGACTCGACACCATCATGTCCCCATCGCCAAAAAAAAACTCAAGCATCACCAGCATTAGGAGACATTAACAAACCAATATAAAACCTCATTTTTATTCTAGAATATTAAACTACTACATGCTTCAAACTGGTTTTTGAATCGGGTCTTCTGATCGACAAAAATAAAACCAAAAACACACCTAGAAAACCGAAGCAACCATTCTGTGTACTTCAAATCAAAAGATGCAAATGAAATCATACAAAACCTTTAGTGATGGAACCATAACGCAACACAAGTCAGAAACAAAACCCTACAACAGTAGTGTGAAACCAAACCGAGGAAGTTCTACTATGAATGAAGATGTGGTAGTCCATCCTATCCCACGAACCTTCCAACTTTCTCTATTGAAAACTAAATGACAAGCCAAGAGATGACACCGTCACACTATAAAGGAGATCCACCATTGTGAATGAGATGGCTTCCCGATGATCTGAGTCTCTTTTATCCGCTGAAAAATGAAATTCAAGTTGAGACATGACACTATCACATAGGAAAGGAAATCCACCGCCAAGATTGAGATGGATTCTAGAAGACCTGAGCCAAGATGAGACTAGGATTCCGTTGCATAGGGAAATACGAGAATAAAGAGTTGGCTTCCAGAAATGTTGATACCACAACCGCCTTCACCAACGCTGAAATCCACAAGCTGAGCCGAGATCCATCACCTGAAAATTCGATCCAAGGAAAGGAACAAATCGATACTCGGAAAAGAGATCCACAAAATAAGATGAAGCCACCATATCCTACCACCTTTGATCTATAACTCCAAATCCCTCCACACTCTGATGTCATGTGCTATTAGGAAGGCATACAAAACCCTAGGGCACTCTCGATATCAGATCTCCTGAGAGTGCCCCCCTCGGTGAGTTCATTCATTCATTTATCTTGTAATTGAAATTACTTGTACTTAATTTCAAAATGTCTCTAAGTTAATTTTATTTTTTTCGGGGGTTTAATAATACTAGGTTTATTCATTCTTATTCACTTTAATTTTTTTTTTCAAAATTTATAAATTGATTAGAAAGATCAATCCTGGAATCATTAAATTTGTTTTCTTCACTTTTCAATCATAAATACGAACTCTAAAAATGACTGGAAAGATCAATTATAATGATTTTTTTATCATAACCCATAAATTTTTGAGTGGTTCATGAAGCAATGAACTTCAATAATCATTATTCTACATTATTAATATTCTTTATAGAGAGACTAATCAAACTCATTTTCAAGATCACAAACTCAATAAATTTTTTTTGAGTGAGAAAACCCATTTAACATAGTAGTGTTTAAATTATCCATGTAACTCTACTAAAAATTCTTCACAATATTTATTATTTATTTTTTTCAACATTTATATTGTTTCTTATTGTTCAACAAATTACCTAAATCTTCTAATTTATGAAAAAAATCACTGTCACATCGTCATTATTTTTCATTAGAAAAATTAAATGAAAGAACAAGATTTTCACCCACTATTTACAGTGGATTTATTTTGAAACTTTAGTGGATCCTTCAGGTGTTTTTGGTCTTACACTATTAGACTTCATCCAACAGCAGTTCATTAGACATGGTTGGAATCATACTATGGTAACAAAATCTTTCATCAAAAAAGTTTTAAAAAATACTTGTACACTAATTTTAAGCATTGCCATTTTAAAAAAAAAATTATTTACAAAAATAGATTTATAAATTTACCTTGGGTTCAAAACCCTCCTGCCAATATATTAGTTTCCGTAAGAGTTTATAAATAATTAAAATTTGGCATGTATTAATGACATAAATGTCAAGTTTTTGGTTCCCTTGTTGAGGAAGGCTTTGTGTGACCAATTTTAAAAACTAAAAAAAATTTAGTTAAAAAAATTCTATTTTTTTAAAATTTGAATATTTATGTATAAAAAATGGATTTCTTTCAATATGCTGTTATTTTTTGTTACTATTTTTGTGAATTATTTTACTTTTTGTGCTGAATTTATATTGTTACTCTTTTTTGTATGAGCATAAGAACATCTAAATATAGGTTAGAGCCTTTAAACCATGAAATAGAAAAACACCGTAGTTATTTTAAAAAGAAAAATAAGACAAAAATGGAAGACAATCTTAAAAATCAGAATAATAACTAAAATTGAAACAATAATCAACATCAAACTATAAGTGATCTTGCTGAAATATCTATCCTTAGAGAGTTTCAATTACTTATAGTTTCTATTAATTCTTCATATATTATACAATCCCCTGGATCTTGAAATTATGAAATTGAACAATCACATTTTTATATGCTTCCATCATACAATAGACTTCCTAATGAATACTCACTTGACTTGATCAGGTATTTTTATTGTGTATTGTAATAGATTCCATTGAGTGGGTTGAGTTAAGAAGAGTTAAAACTTCGAGCTTTCCCATTTTGTCTTAAGGGAAATGCTTGAAAATGGTTTCAATAAATGGATGAAAAAATTTTAAGGACATGGGGTCAATTTTTTATTTCTATTGTGATGATGTTTTATCCAAGAATAATGACTACTGAGATAAGGCATAAGATAACTTGTTTTCTTCAATATGAGGGCGATCTATTCCATGAGGCGCAGGAAAGATTTAACAGCCTTCTTAGACAGTGTCCAAATCACCAGTGCACACCAAAATTACTTATAGACACCATTTACAATATCCTCACCCTATATCATCAGATCAGAGTTTATCAAGGATCCGTAGGAGATTTTAGTAATAATATAGCTAAATAATTGAAGGAAATATTCAATATAATTGCAATTTTTTTTAACATAAGTGTTCTAGGAGAAGAAAAATAGTTATAAAAGAAAATAACACCGCTCAACAAGTTGAGGTTAATTCAGCTGGGTTTTATAATCATAATGATCCAAATTCTCTTAGGGAGCAACACTACCACTATGGCATGTTTTTCCATTCCAATTATTGCTTCCCTAATTTTGATATGCCTTCCCCAAAACCTGATAATGCCAAATTTTCTGGCTATTCCCCTAGGTTATAGATAAGGGATGATTCTTTCCCTAATCCATCCAATGGCCCGAAGGCCTTCAATTTTTCAATTTTGATAAAACCCCCTTTTAATGGAGAAAGGGGGTAAACCCATGAAATTAGGAATTAAACAACAAGCCAAGTCCCAACAGACCAAAAATCAAGATCAAGAACAACCCTCCCTAAAAGAGATCAGATCCTCCCAGTAACAAAAGACATTAAAACCACCTTCCATTGTCTAATTGTAGAATGGCTAGATATCCCATGCCATAAAGCATGGGCCTGGTAATGATGAAAAAATCCATACCCTCTCAAATATACAATTCTGAGAAGCCATAAAATAGCGAGAACTCATTGACATGAACCTCATCTAGAGGAGCTTCTTGTAGAAAAATGGTTATAGAATCACATAAGCCACAGAACACTAAAACCAAAACCTTTCATCCTTTCCAGCATTTCCAAAGTAGTGAAAACATCACTGTCCTCCTTGAAATCCAAACAAATTCCTGAAGAACCAACCACATAGCCCACACCAAAGCCTCAACCAAATCCCGAATTCAGCAACCCATCTCGCGAACATAGTATATCAAAGTCATCCCAAACAAAACATGAATCACACAGAAAAAAACCATCAAAGAAATACAGACCAGATACATCTCATCCACACCACTACCGTAATCGAACCGAAGCTGCCCAGTAGAATGAATACAAACCTAGACCTCGAACCATCCACAACCACACCCAAATACAATTCAAATGGTAAAAAAAGACAAAAAATAGAACTACGAAGGCAACCATGAGGCCATGATACTAACAGAAAATATCCCGTCGCTGCCTTCACTTTCACACCTGAACACCACCTCAACCTGCTACAAAACCACCATCCCAGAACAGAACCATTGTGTCGACCTTCATCCAGGAGGAGCGAGAAAAATGACCGCAGGTGTAATGGCCCAGGTTTTTGGGGTCCATTACTTTGTGAAAATCTCGTGTTGGGTTTTCTGGTATGGGAATCTCGGTGAAGTTTGGCATAACGGTAGGCCAACCAGAATCCTTAGCCTACCAGTAGCAGGCCTACCGGTAGATCGGTCTACCGGTAGCTGCAACCTACTGGTAGCTCTGTCTACTAGTAGCTCGGTCTACCGGTAGCTACAGCTACCGGTGGATCTCTCTACCGGTGGCTCGGTTTACCGGTAGCTGCAGCCTACCGGTAGCTCGGTCTACCAGTAGCTGTAGCCTACCAGTAGCTCAGCCTACCGATAGCTGCAGCCTACCGGTAGCTCGGCCTACCGGTAGCTGCAGCCTACCGGTATCTTGGCTACCGATAACTATCAACTGCTGGTATCTCCCAGCTACCGGTGGCTCTGGCCTACCACGTGGGCTAGTAGCACCCCTTTTTGCGTAATTAGGGTTTTAAACCCTATTTTGACTCCTTTAAGCGTGTTTTGAAGCACGGTAACACTAGTAAATGTTTTAAGTAATTATTAATGAATAAACCTGGTGTGTGTGTCGGTTTAAACCACCCAAACCCTTTAATGACGCGTGGGGCCGCGTGGTCAACCCACGACCCCCGCTCCTTATGCGGTTTGGCGTTCTTATCACAACCTTCCTCGACTCTTATAACTAAAGGGTTCACCCTGGGTTTCTTCTTTTCTCGATCACCCTTAATTTCATCCAGACGAGCCGATTTTTGTGCATCGGGCGAGCCACATTGTTATGCGTAAAGTTTCACACTCGGCCTAAGCGTTGATCGTTGATCAACAAGTAGGGAATTTCTCCTTCGCCTCTCTCTCTTTTGTGTATCATGTGGGGTGGGTGTGCTTTTGTTTCTGTAGAATTGGATAAACCAAACCTAATAAATATAGTGAACGGATTCTATAAAGAAAGAAGGGGGCTGTGATCGTTGATGCTGTTTTATATTATGATCTTCTTTCTAAATTGTGCGGGCTTACGCTTACTGAAAATCATGGCCGTTGGTGGTCTTTCTTTGTGCATTAACGAACCCCTAGTGATGCTTTAAGTGGCTTGTTTGTGTTTGTGAACTACTGCCATGAAAAGTAAATTGGTTAATTACGTATACCCGACTGAATAAATTGGAAGCACCAGGATCAATCCTTCTGTGATAACCCCCGGTTAAAGCACACGAAATTAAAATCATGGAGCGTGTAAAATCTTTTAAATCTGAAAATACCTGCATGGGTCTGCCTTGATTGGTGGCAGTGGTTTGATTGTTCCTCTTTCACGGGCTGGTTTTTGGGTGACGTGGGAGGGGATGGGATTCCCTGTAATTATACTCTCGGTGGTTGTGAAATTAAGGATGGGATCCTCTGTGTTGTGGTTTTGGTGGTCATGAGTTTTAAGGCCGGGTGGTTACATTGTTTATATCATGAATTGGGGTGGGATCCTCTGTTGTTGATAAGCCCTTTTTGCTCCTGGATAATGGGCGTGGGGGCTGTAACTTAGGGTTCTCTTTAGTTGATGTGGCTTTACGAGAAAAACCGGTGTGGGTGTTATGGTTGATGCTTGACTGTTTACTTTCCTGGACTTGTGACTATGTTTACTAGTTTCCAAAGTAGGTGAAAAACTTAATTAAATATTGTTACTAAACATGAAAGCAAGAATGGGACAAACGAGTTTTGTTGGCGAGAGTTGTGACTCAGACATGACTGCTGTTGTGATCTGTAGGCTGTCTGAAAAAAAACCTAACTTTGGGTGAGTGCTTGTTACCTATGTATGTACTTGTAGTTTTGTGTTTCTTATTCGTGCCCCACCCATGTTGAGCACTTAGTGCCGAACACCCCCATTTCACGGGGGAGGGTGTTTTTCCAAACACTATTCTTAGTGGCTGATTATTAACTCCTTTTCTTCTCCCTTTCCCGGATAGCCCAAGTACCTTCGGGCAGGCTGTGATGGCCTGAGGTCCATTATTAGCCCAAGAACATTCGGGCAGGGTAGTGTGGTGGTTGGCCAGGTGTGTGCGGCAGGTGGTTTCACAAGTGTCTTCGGGATGAGGCCCATGTGTCTTCGGGCGTGACGGTGGATCTTTTAGCCCAGGTGTCTTCGGGCATGGTGGTGGTTGTTCTGGCCTAGGTGTTTGCAGGTGTGGTTATGTGTGACTGTGGCCCAGGTGTTTGCGGGCGGGATTCGGCAGTGGGACTGCGTGCGGTTGTGGCCCAGGTGTGTGCAGGCGGGTGTGGCAGTGGGACTGCGGTGAGAATGGTGGGATTGGTTCGATGCGTAGGATGTCTCAGTAACCAGTGGGAAAGTGGCACGGGGTACCCAAACATCGATGTTCTCTTATTATATATATTGTTTGGTTGCGTTATTTGGTGAGTGTAGACGGTGAGTGGGATGGGTGAACTCCTTGATAGTGTTGGTTGTCTGCTTCTCACGGGACTTTAGTACGTTCCCCCACTTGTGCACGAGAGTCTTTGGTTTTTCCTACTGAGTGTACTTGTATGCTCACCCTGCGTATATAAAACTGCTTTCAGGTTTCCAGGAGGACTTCGGGAATCGTGCAAGACCATACTAGCTCGGACCTTTGGGGCAGTTGCAGTTGCTGTTTTTTTCCTTTGGTACTTACCTTTGTAGTCACATTTTGTACTTTGTGGCTTTTACTTTTGGAACATGCATGTGGGAATGGTTACTTTTGGCTTTACTTTTCTTTTACCTTGGTGTTGTTGGGTTTCATCTTCTTATCTCCCGATCCTATAAAACAAAAATGGGTGATTCCTTCCATTTGTGTGTAATTTCTATACCCTTGGTGCTAGTCTCCACTCTGGGACCTATTGAAGGCGGGTCTCGGGGGTCATTATCTCTCCTTCAACTTAAATAAGGAAGATCCTGGTAATCTGCTGACCCTTCCCTCCTTCTGGTGAAGGCGGGTCGTGACAGAATGGTATCAGAGGGCAGGTTGAGAGATAGGAAGGAGTCTAAAGTTAGGCATAGTGAGGATTGCATGGGATGGTAAGGAAACAATGTTGGGTGACCTTGGTGCATGAATTAGGACAGGGAAGACCAGCTAGGACACGGGATTTTAGGGCCCCCCGTGATCCGATGCAAGGACTCTGGACCTACCGAACGACCAAGTGAGGCTACGCTGATTGCAGGGTAGAGACCCTAGGAAATGTACATGCATCATAATGACTTGTGTTCTCGTGTTTCTGGGATATCTTAAGAATTAGGAATAAATGAAAAGTTTAAGAAATTTTAAGAATAATATTCTGCACTACTTGGTCTTAGGCATTCCTTGTTTACCTTGTAGCTATGGAACCTGGAAGGCGACCACGTGTGGTACAGGTGATTGAGGCTCCAAAGACTACTTTGGCCGATCAGCAGAGAGCTGATCGAGAGGAGGAGGACGACCAGTGGCAGAAGACTCTTCGGGCCTTCTAGCTACAAACCCCCGAGAAGTATGAGGGCACCACCTCTGACATGAAGACAAAAGGCTAGATAGAGGAGCTAGTGATAGCTTTCGGCCTGATTCGACCCCCGACCGAGTACTGGGTTCCTCTGTCCGTCAGCCAGATGCGGGGAGCGGCGCGTCTGTGGTGGAAGCTTTACCTGGGGGAGAGGAGAGAGGCTGAGGTGGCATGGGTAGATTTCGAGAGGGAGTTCCGGGCGGAATTCCTCTCCTCGACGATGAAGGCAGAAAAGAGGCAGAAGATACTCTCCCTCCAACAGGGGAGTATGTCAGTAAGGGAGCTAGGAATCAAGTTCAATTACCTCCTACATTTTTCTTCAGACCTCTTTCCCGACGAGGAGTCTCGGGCAAGACGTTTAGAGGAAGCACTCCGACCCTCCCTCCAGTATGCTGTTACCCCCTTTACCCTGCCGACGTACTTGGAGGTCCATAAGAAGACCGAAGTGGTGGAGAGGATGCATGCTCTAGGAGGTGTGTCACAAGAGGGGATCCAGTTGGGACCATCGAAGGGGAAGGCCATCAGCACCAGGCCTCCAGCATCAGGACCCTCCAGGTTCCGACCTGCAGGGAGCATGCCACAACAGTGTCCGTTTCGATCCCCCGGTCCCCACCCTTTTACTTCAGGCCCGGGACCGCGATGCTTCATCTGTAGGAGCCATGGACATCTTCAGAGTCAGTGCCCGGACCGGGTACAGTATGGCGGTGACGGACAACCCCAGCACCCGCCCTAGGAGCAGCTTCCAGCCAGGCTTTTCCAGCAGTAGTAGCAGGGACATCGAGCTCCCGCTCCTTCGAGGACAGACGTAGGAGGAGGGGGAAGACCTCAGGGATCTCCTCAGGGACCTCGACCGGGGCGTGGTTGGGGTGGTGGCTGACATTCGAGGGGTAGAGGAGCCGGGCGTGGACAGCTACACGCCGCGGAGGCAGCAGTTCCAGCAGGGCCGGAGGTTGTTCGAGGTACGATCAGTTTGTGTAGCACTCTTGCTTATGCCTTGTTCGATACCAGAGCTTCGCACTCCTTTGTTGTACCCAGTATAGCCCATGCCTTGGGTCTAGATGACGAGAGACTTCCAGTGCCCCTGGTGTTGAGCACACCAGTCAGAGGTCAGACCGACTTGTTGTTTGTTTTTCGGGGATGCAGACTGATGATAGGGCCACATCAGTCAGTTAGGGATCTTCTTCTGCTACAGATACAACCATATGATGTCATCCTAGGCATCGAATGGATATTCTCTATGTGTGTCGTCATCGACTGTTTCCGAGGAAGGGTCATGTTCTTATACTTGGGCGGCCGGTGTGTTACCTTCACCGGTGAGCGGAGCGGTCACAAGGGCAGCAGGCGAGAGGAACCCCTCCTCTCCTTGTTAGCCGAGCTGTCAGTGGAATCAGTAGATACTGAGATGGTGGAGGTACCATAGGTTGTCCGTGAATTTATGGACGTCTTTCCTGAGGAGGTAAAGACTCTACCCCCTCGATGGGATATCGAGTTCGAGATAGACCTGCAGCCCGACGCTCGTCCGATCTCGATGGCTCCTTACCGGATGGAACCTTCAGAGCTACGAGAGCTGCGGATCCAAATTGACAATTTGATGAAGAGGGGTTATGTTTGGCCGAGTGCGTCACTGTGGTGTGATCTAGTCTTGTTTTTCAAAGAAGGCAGATGGTGGTCTCAGGTTGTGCATAGACTATAGGAGGCTGAATCAAGTGACGATCAAGAATCGCTACCCTCTTCCGAGGATAGACGATCTTTTCGACCAGCTGAAAGGGGTAGGATGGTTCTCAAAGATTGACTTGCGGTCTGGGTATCACCAGCTGATAGTGAAGGAGGGAGACATCCCTAAGACGGCGTTTAGATGCAGATATGGACACTTCGAGTTCGTGGTTATGCCCTTCGGCGTTACGAACTCTCCGGCTGTGTTCATGGGGCTTATGAACTCCATCTTCCAGGAGTACCTAGATCGGTTCATAGTTGTATTCATCGACGACATCCTGGTCTACTCAAGATCAGAGGACCATGCAGAGCACCTGAGGATGGTTCTAGAGGTCCTCCGACATCATCAAATCTATTGGAAGTTGTCAAAATTCAAGTTCTGGACACGAGAAGTGAGATTCCTCGGGCACGTGGTGTCTGATCAGGGGGTTGCGGTGGACCCATCAAAGGTTGAGGTAGTTGTTTCTTGGGCAGCACCCAAGAATTTGGCAGAGGTCCATAGTTTCCTCAGGCTGGCAGGTTACTATCGGAGGTTCGTACCCAACTTCTCCTGAGTTGCAGCCCCTCTGACAGCCCTGACCAAGAAAGACCAGGTTTTCATGTGGAGTGAGCAGTGCGAGTCAGCCTTCAGCTATCTGAAGAATAAGTTGGTTAGTTCCCCAGTGCTGAGATTACCAGAAGAAGGGGCGACGTATGAGGTGTTCTGCGATGCTTCAGGATAGGGCCTGGGATGTGTGCTGATGCGGAAATAAGGGGTGATCTCTTATGGGTTTAGGAAGTTACGCCCTCATGAGCGTAATTACGCCACCCACGACCTGGAGCTTGCAGTGGTCGTTTTTGCGGTAAAGTTATGGCGGCACTACCTCATCGGATAACACTTTGTGGTCTTCACAGATCACAAAAGCTTGAGGTATATCTTCTCCCAGCGGGACCTAAACTTGTGACAACGGAGATGGGAGGAGTTCCTCCAGGATTACGATTTCGAGATCTCTTATACCGAGGGCAAGGGAAATGTAGTGGCCAATGAATTGAGCAGGAAGACGCAGAAGGATGCAGTCCGAGAGTCGGCGGACTCCTGGAAGGCGATGGAGGAGTTGGCTGCCTTACACCTGGATGCAAGGATGGATGGTAGTAGAGGTTTCCTATATCAGATGGCAGTGCAGTCGTCTCTGTTGCAGCAAGTGGAGGAGTCTCAGTGGGGAGACCCAGAGTGCGAAGTGATGCGTGACTGGGTTGACCAGGACAATGCTCCGGAAGGATGGACTGAGGATGGTCAGAACCAGATGCTTTTCCAGGGAAATTTGTTTGTTCTGGAGGCGATGCGTGGCAAGGTTCTCAGTGAGTTCCACAACTCACCCCTGGCGGTACACCCAGGAGTTTCCAAGATGTACCAGGGACTGAAGAGACAGTTTTGGTGGCCCAGAGTGAAGTGAGAAGTGGCAGAGTTTGTGGCCAAGTGCTTAGTGTGTCAGCAAGTGAAGGCTGAACACCGAGTTCCAGGTGGCCTACTGCAGTCTCTAGATGTCCCCAAGTGGAAGTGGGATGACATCTCGATGGATTTCATCATGGGAATACCTAAGGTCCAAGGGGGATATGACGCCATCTGGGTGGTAGTGGACAGGTTGACGAAATCAGCTCACTTTCTAGAGATCAAGGAGTCGAGTGTAGTGGATGCTTTGGCGCAAAAGTACGTGGATGAGGTGGTGCAGTTTCATGGGATCCTGAGGTCTATAGTCTCGGATAATGATGCATGGTTTACTTCACGAGTCTGGAGAGTATTGCAGCATGCTTTTGGCACTCAGCTGCATCTTTGAACTACTTTCCATCCCCAGACAGATGGACAGACAGAACGCACCATCTAGACCTTGGAGGATATGCTGCGGGCATGTGTTCTGGACTCGGGGGGATCATGGGTGTGATACTTGCCTCTGGTAGAGTTTTCCTACAATAATAGCTACTACTCTACCATTGGTATGGCCCCGTTTGAAGCCTTGTACGGGAGGCCATGCCGTTCAGCTGTGTGTTGGGCCGAAGTAGGAGAGGCAGGCATCCTTGGCCCGGAAGTGGTGCAGAGCACGACGGAGAAGGTTCAGTTCATACAGAAAAGGATGAAGGCAGCCCAGGACCGACATAAGTCGTATGCTAATACTAGAAGGAGGCCCTTGGAGTTTGAGGTTGGAGACCATATGTTCTTGAAGGTCTCCCCTCAGCGTGGGCAGCGGAGGTTCGACAAGGGGAGTGAGATTTCTCCTAGGTTCATCAGACCCTTCGAAGTGTTGCGGCGGGTCGGAGAAGTGGCTTATCAGCTAGCGTTACCACCGCCGCTACTGAGGATGCATGATGTCTTCCATGTGTCTGAGCTCTGTCAGTATCTGCACAATGATTCACACATCCTTGATTGGGGTGAGCTAGACATCGAGGACGATGTGACTTTTGTGGAGAGACCAGTGATGATCGAGGATTGCAAGGAGAAGGGGATTTGTGGGCGAACCATTCCCTTGGTTCATGTGTTGTGGAGACATGGTGGGATCGAGGAGAGTACGTGGGAGAGAGAAGCACAGATGCGTACCCAGTACCCAGAGTTGTTTTGAGTTTTTTTCTTTGTTGTACCTGTTGTGGTAGAACGTTTTGTCTTGTTGGCTATGAAATTTACTGGTTTTCTTTCCTCTGAATGTTTGTGAAAAGCCCTAGCTATGGGGGAGAAGAGAACCTGACCCCTAATCAAGATGCATTAAGGTGGATGCGATTAAACCTGTGCGGGCGAGTCCGTGCTGCCCAAAGCGGATAATATCTTGACATGGGGGAGGAGACTCCCCAACCCACATGCCTGGGTAGTTTGGCATGGTATGTTGGAAGTGTTTTTAGTTAGCATGGGTTCACTCCTAAGAAGTATCTTTAGAGGTGGTTGTTCAGAACCTCCCTTTCCTTCTGGTTTGTTTTGATTCTCGAGGACGAGAATCGTTTAAGAGGTATCTGATGTAATGGGCTGGGTTTTTGGGGTCCATTACTTTGTGAAAATCTCGTGTTGGGTTTTATGGTCTGGGAATCTCGGTGAAGTTTGGTGTAACGGTAGGCCTACCGGAAGCCTTATCCTACCAATAGCAGGCCTACCGGTAGCTCGGTCTACCGGTAGCCGCAGCCTACCGGTAGCTCTGTCTACCGATAGCTCGGTCTACCGGTAGCTTCATCTACCGATGGCTCTGTCTACCAGTAGCTCGGTCTACCAGTAGCTGCAGCCTACTGGTAGCTCGGCCTATCGGTAGCTACAGCCTACTGGTAGCTCGGCCTACTGGTCGCTACAGCCTACCAGTAGCTCGGCTACCGGTAGTTGTCAACCACCGGTAGCTCCCAACTGCCGGTGGCTCTGGACTACCACGCGGGCCAGTAGAACCTCTTTTTGCACGATTAGGGTTTTAAACCCTATTTTGACTCCTTTAAGCGTGTTTTGAAGCATAGTAACACCAGTAAATGTTTTAATTAATTATTAATGAATAAACCTGGTGTGTGCGTCGGTTTAAAACACCCGACCCCTTTAATGACGTGTGAGGCCGTGTGGTCAACCCACGACCCCCGCTCCTTACGCGGTTTGGAATTCTTATCTCAACCGTCCACGACTCTTATAACTAAAGGGTTCGCTCTGAGTTTCTTCTTTTCTCGATCACCCTTACTTTCGTCCAGACGAGCCGATTTTTGTGCATCAAGTGAGCCACATCGTTATGCGTAAAGTTCCACGCCCGACCTAAGCGTCGATCATCGATCAACAAGTAGGGAATTTCTCCTTCGCCTCTCTCTCTTTTGTGCATCATGCGGGGTGGGCGTGCTTTTGTTTCTGTAGAATTGGATAAACCAGACCTAATAAAGATAATGAACGAATTCTATAAAGAAAGAAGGGGGGGGGCTATGATCGTTGATGCTGTTTTATATTATGATATTCTTTCTGAATTGTGCGGGCTTACGCCTACTGAAAATCATGGTCGTTGGTGGTCTTTCTTTGTGCATTAACAAACCCCTAGTGATGCTTTAAGTGGCTTCTTTGTGGTTGTGAACTCCTACCGTGAAAAGTAAATTGGTTAATTACGTATACCCGGATGAATAAATTGGAAGCACCAGGATCAATCCTTCTGTGATAACCCCCGGTTAAAGCACATGAAATTAAAATCATGGAGCGTTTAAAATATTTTAAATCTGAAAATACCTGCATGGGTCTGCCTTGCTTGGTGGTAGTGGTTTGATTGTTCCTCTTTCATGGGCCGGTTGCTGGGTGACGTGGGAGGGGATGGGATCCCCTATTATTATACTCTTGGTGGTTGTAAAATTGGGGATGGGATCCCCTGTGTTGTGCTTCCGTTGGTCGTGAGTTTTAAGACTGGGTGGTTACCTTATTTATATCACGAATTGGGATGGGATCCTCTGTTGTTGAGAAGCCCTTTTTTCTCCCGGATAATGGGCGTGGGGGCTGTAACTTATGGTTCTCTTTAGTTTATGTGGCATTACGAGAAAACCCGGTGTGGGTGTTATGGTTGATGCTTGACTGTTTACTTTCCTGTACTTGTGCCTATGTTTACTAGTTTCCCAAGTAGGTGCAGAACTTAATTAAATATTGTTACTAAACATGAAAGCAAGAATGGGAGAAATGAGTTTTCTTGGTGAGAGTCGTGACTCGGACATGAGTACTGTTGTGATCTGTAGGATGTCTAAAGAAAAACCTAACTTTGGGTGAGTGCTTGTTACCTATGTATATACTTTTAGTTTTGTGTTTCTTATTTGTGCCCCACCCATGTTGAGCACTTAGTTCCGAACACCCCCATTTCATGGGGGACATTGTTTTTCCCAACACTATTCTTAGTGGCTGGTTATTAACTCCTTTTCTGCTCCCTTTCCCAGATATCCCAAGTACCTTCGGGTAGGCTGTGATGGCCTGAGCTCCATTATTAGCCCAAGAACCTTCGGACGGGGTAGTGTGGTGGTTGGCCAGGTGTGTGTGGCAGGTGGTTTCCCAAGTGTCTTCGGGTTGAGGCCCAGGTGTCTTTGGGTGTGGTAGTTGATCTTTTAGCCCAGGTGTCTTCGGGCGTGGTGGTGGTTGTTCTGGACTAGGTGTTTGCAGGCGTGGTTACGTGTGACTATGGTCCAGGTGTTTGCGGGCGGGATTCAGTAGTGGGATTACGTGCGGTTTTGGCCCAGGTGTGTGCGGGCGGGTGTGGCAGTGGGACTGCGGTGAGAATGGCGGGATTGTTTCGATGCGTTGGACGTCTCAGTAACCAGTGGGAAAGTGGCGCGGGGTACCCAAACATAGATGTGATCTTATTATATATATTACTTGGTTGCGTTACTTGGTGAGTGTAGCCAGTGAGTGGTATGGGTGAACTCCTTGATAGTGTTAGTTGTCTGCTTCTCACGGGAATTTAGTACGTTCCCCCACTTTTTCACGAGAGTCTTTTGTTTTCCCTACTGAGTGTACTTGTATTCTCACCCTGCGTATATAAAACTGATTTCAGGTTTCCAGGAGGACTTCGGGGATCGCGTAGGACCATACTAGCTTGGACCTTTGGGGCAGTTGCAGTTGCTGTTTTTCTTCCTTTGGTACTTACCTTTGTAGTCACCTTTTGTACTCTGTGGCTTTTACTTTTGGAACATGCATGTGGGAATGGTTTACTTTGGGCTTTACTTTTCTTTTACCTTGGTTTTGTTGGGTTTCATCTTCTTATCTCCCGATCCTATAAAACAAAAAGGGGTAATGCCTTCCATTTGTGTGTAATTTCTATACCCTTAGTGCTAGTCGCCACTCCGGGACCTATTAAAGGTGGGTCTCAGGGGTCATTATCTCTCCTTTAACTTAAAGAAGGAAGGTCCTGGTAATCTGATGACCCTTCCCTCATTTTGGTGAAGGCGGGTTGTGACAATAGGAGCCACCACACTGCCAAAAATCCATACACAGTGAAGAAGGGGAGAGAGGAAGCAGGCTAGTAAACAGCGGGAAATACCATAACTGCGCCCATGAAGAAAAGACACCACCCCTGGGAGAAGAACCACCGTCATGAAGCACCGAGCTGGAGCACTGAAGAGAAGATCTGAAGTCGATCTGTGGTGGAAGATAGGAAACAACAGGGAACCTTAACGCAATGTCTCCCCTTACGGTCTCATCCCCAATTCTTTCCCTAATAACTACAATCAAGGTTATATAAATCATTCCAATATTTATTATAAGGAACAATGGGTTTTCAAACATACTGCACCCATTGGTTTCTAAAAGCAACCTAATAAACCTTACCAAAATAAACCAAGGGAAGAACCTTCCAATTCACAAGGCAACTTTGAGGTCCAAATTCCATCTAAGATGGATCAAATCTTAAATATAATGGATTATCATGATTAAAAGTTAAATATTCATGTTAATAAACTAAAATTACAATATGATTCTGATAAATTTCAATCTGATGCTATAATGAAAAATATTGAAACTCAAATGGGCTAACCTTCTAGGGGTATGAATTGTAGGAAAAAATGTAAGCTGCCTAGAATAACTGAAATAAAAACTAGGTATAATTTTATGGATATTTTCATAAGAAGTTGGCTAAATACACAAACATACTAAATATAATAACAATGCTTGTATGTATATACGGACTAACACCTTTCTGCAGTGATGTAATTAAATCTTCATCACTGATTTTTATGAATTTTTATAAAATTTTATATAATGAATAAATATTATACTTATTAAATTATTAATATTCTATATATAATTAAACCATAACCATGGTTCAAGGATCAAAACCATCAAACTAAGTCTTGCATAGAAAATAAACCAGTTTTCATTGAAATATTCATTTTAGTGAATAATTTTTAGAAAAATTATAATTTGAAATTATAAAGGAATTATACATGGTAAGTTATATATGAATATGGTTATAAAATAGAAATATTATAAATATAAATTTATTTTTAGGAGGTTTTAATGCATATTAATCAAGATGTGACTTGATGTATGGATCTATGTTATATTCTCATTTCATTTTGGGATTGTCTTTTTTAAACATCTATTAAGGGAAATTATATGGTAATTATCATTTAAACCCCATCTATTTTATTCTAATTTAGTTATTTAAAGGGTTTATATTTTTTACTTTCATTATTATATCTTTTTTATATAAAATTGTTTAGAAATTTCTTTTCAGAAAAGTTGACACTATTTCCTCTTTGGTGGATGAACTATTTCTTCCATGTCCATGTTCTTTAAAATATCTTCAAGAGAGTTATTTTATACAATAAAAAGATTATTTAAGTTTATTTTCAAACATATTTTAATTTATTTTGAAATTTTTAAAATGAATCTTCTTATCTTTTTCTAAATGTGGTACTGTTGGAATTTTCACCAAAAATGAGAAAGGAATCTTTATTTTAAGGTTTAATACGTGAATGGATTTCCAGCCAACATGAACATCCTTTTTTTGAAAATTAATTTACAAGTTTCCACGGTTATTTTATAAAAAAACTATTTTTCTCAATATTCTGTATATTTTTCTTAAATATAACAAATTAAAAGGACAATTTAACTTGTTTTCCAAGAAATGTTCATATGCCCTTTTAAAAATATTTTTCATCTACGTCGACATCCTTTAATGTTTCTTATGCTTCAATAAGGATATGAAATATTGATACTATCCATATTATTTCTCTGGATGTATTATGATTATGTGATGATGAATTTTTTATGAAACTCATTTATTTTACATAGGTTATGTTGTGATGAATTGATGAATGTTTTTATGATCTTGTGGAATACATATGTATGGTTTTTGTTATATGATAAGTGGTACTGTTAAAACCATAAAATTATTGGGTAATGATTTATATCTCATGAGATAATATGTAATTAAATGGTAAGTGAAACAGATTTAGTATGAGAGTATATCCACCATGATATTATGGGGAGTGAATCTTGACTAAGGAAATGATAAAATGGGGTGTGAACCCAATCCACTTTGGGACTTTGTCCACTATGATAGTATTGGAAGTGAATCTTGAATAATGAAATGATTTTCTATTCTTATGATTGTTCCAAAATTTTTATGACATGTTCTTATGCTAATGTTATTCTCTCATGGATCATTATCAATTAATGATGATTTACCACTCTTATGTCTAATGTATTTTGAAATTCTAAGGCTTTAGGAGATGAATCACGATTTATGATCTAAGACTTGCTGGGTATAGAATTTTAAATTTATAATCATGATATAATACCCTTATTCATATCTTATTATTATATATAATCATAAATTTATATCACCCATGTCTACCCTTACTGAGAATATGATCTCACTCTTTCTTATGTTTCAAATTTCCTTATGTTATGAAGAAAGGTTTTAATTAAGAAATTTCTAAGAATGATACTATGAGAGATGAAATTTTTGGGAGATTCTAAAAATCATTTATGAAATAACTTGATTGTGTGTCTATTATCTAAATAATCTAAAGATTTATGATCCTTGGGTGTGTACTATTGTGAAATATATTAAATATTCATAGAAAATAGTGTAATATTTATGTATGTTATGATCAGGTTGCCTCAATGAATCCCCAAAGATTATAAGACATGGTCTATAAACCATGACATAAGATACCCCTCCTATAAAAAATCTGGGTTCTTCCATTAGAGAACCCTCCATAGAATAACCTATGTGCTACAATGCAGTTCATCCCTCCATGGTGTAGTTTCAAGGACCACATGGTAAACCACCCCCGACCCAATTTTTTTGATGTAAAGTGGTGGTATTTGGAATGTTATCCATATTCCATGGTGTAGCCTACAAAAATTTTATCTTGCAGCTCCCAAAGACCCCCTAAACACCTGGAAAACCACAAAAATACTAGAAATAATAGGATAACCCAAAAATTAAATAATAAATTAATCAATAGTGTAATAGGGGTGTCAAAAAATTGGGAATAACTACCCACAACTACTCTTGAACCATATTCAACTCCTCTTCTAGAATAACCTTTAGAAAAACCCCAATTTTGAAAAAACTCTAAGAACCATTTTACTTTTAGAATGGAAAATGATCATAATATCCATGCCTACTACTTTGTTTGATGAAATATTCAATACAACCTTCTTTAGTTATCAACAAATACCAACCCCAATTCTTTATTGGATACTAATAATCCACCCTTTTGATTTATTGGAAACATTATCATGAATCCAATACCAACCAAACATCATGAAACATAACTTATAAAACATAAAATTAATGATTTTAACACTTATAAAGACTTTATATTTATGATTCTTCTCCCCCCCTTTGACATAAAATCCAAATCATATGCTCTAACAAATTTAAAAATTATATAATTATTGGAAAAACTTTACCTTGAAGATCAATGTAAATATATTCAGATCCATTATCAAACACCCCCATTTTCTTAATGTCAAATAATATAAGATCCAATCCTATGATATCCACATTTTCATGAAAATATTCTCTTTTATACCTAAAGAGAAGAGGGGTGTTTTAAATAAATTATCTATCCCTTTATTAATATAGCACCTGTATCAATTTTAATAGAGACTAAACTTACCCATTTAAATACACTTTAATGATCCTATAATTTCCATATCCTTCATCACTTGTTCATCACAATTCCATATTTCACTTTTCAGCTAAAAAATATTGTTGTATTTACAATTTTTTTAGTGAGTGATCTCACCAATTAGAAACATGACATCAAAAAATATCTAATACCACTAAGTCAAAACTCATATTAGTAAACAAGAGATTAAGTCAATAAAACCACTGATCTATAGTGTACTCATCTACTTCCATATTTTTTTAGTAGATACACCTTTTAGTTTATACTAAGAAACTCCCTTATTAGCTCAATGAAACTTTTACAAAACCATTAGTGAATAACCATGATGCACTAGGTATGTGAGTTATACTAGTTTTTTTTCAAGTATAATCTCTAGACAATAATTTTAGAAAAATATATTTCATTATTCCTATGTCATGTTCATTTCCATGATTGATGGGAAAAAATCTTCCATATATTCAGGTAAAAACTCCCCTTGAATTTATTATATCTATCACTAAATATAGAATTGATATTTATCATGAAGGTTATCCATATCTACCAAATTTTGATATATTAAACACAATAAGATGATGTCACATTTTAGACCAAAACAAAAATATTATTTTTTTTACTGCATCTCCATCAATGTGTTCTCTTATATATTAATTTATGATTCCAATTGATATATGTATTCTATAAACATCATCACTTAAATTAGACCATAATACCATTTGTGATTTCTTTGAAACCCATAATTTTCTTCCTGTAATTGCAATTATAAATTTGTAAAAACACCATAACTGTTCTTACACCAACTATAATTATAGATCATGACATGATACCAGTTGAATCTGTTGATGTAATCTACCCATAGATCATATCTCCCACAAAATCTAAATCACTTTAACAATAGTTATAGAATTAAAATACATTAGGATAGGGGATACTCATATTTCCTAAATTTGAGGAGGATTAGGAGTCACTATAGACCACCACATTTCCATTATTGTTAAATTTGGAATCTATCTTAATATCTAAATATATTTTGTTAAAATCGAACTTCAATTTATTTTAATTGGGTGTGTTATTTTCTTCATGGAAAAAATCATAGATTTTTCCTCCTAGGATTATGTTTTTATCATGGATCTCTCCACTCCTCAAGGATTAAAATTTTCTTCTATAAATCATCTTGTTGTCTTGTTTATCCCTATAAGAATCATTAGCTTTCAAAAATCATTCCTTGATTATGGGATACTTATTTTACATGAGAATCTATTGGAATCCTTTCAATTTTCCAAATATTCTTCTCATCTTTCCAGGACAATTGTTGTTCAATAGTATATTTGGAACTCATATTCACACCACTTTCAGTATGATAATGTTATTCAACCATCCCATGGAATATATTTCTTGAAAGGATATATTTGTACTTAAATGCACATCAGTGATCTCTATTAATTATTTATAAACTTATCCCAAGATCTTTATCAAGATAATGATTAATATGTTAGGAATTATTTGAATAAAATCCATTCCTTAATTTCTATGGTTGTTAACTCTATTTTGAAAAAATTACTTCAAATTCCTAGTAAGAAATATATTTTAAGGATTTATATAAAAGGATTGAAATATGACTATATATTCCAAAATATAAGCACATGTATCTGTACCTTCTCCTAAAACTCACCCTTTGTCCTCACTACTTATAGGGAACTTCTTGAATATGTTTTAATTATATCCATAAATTTTCATTTTCTTGGGAACACCCATGGTATTCATTATCTAAAACTTCACAGGGACTCCATCATATCCAATGTCAAATTTTACCATAGAAAAAACAATTGTTCCATCCTGATTTTATCATGTTTCTCCTATGATTTAGAACACTTTACCTTTTCTTCATTATCACTTATATAGGGATTATAGAATAATAAATATAAAACATATTTTATAATAAGTTTATCCTTATAATTTAGTTGATCTACTTATTTTCTAACCAATATCAACCCCTCTCTAAGTTGGTTGACCTTTTTTATTCTTACTTGAAGTTGAGAATTCATATTTTCCTCGAGAATATCCCCTTTATACATTTCGTGATCTAATGTATGGGAATGATTATATAACTTGCAATTATTTTATTTTATCTCTGTGTTCATCTAAATAATGGAATCCTTAAGGATAAAATTCTCTGGTTTCAGACTTTTATTCTCCTTGACCACTTCTACCATGTGTGCAGTACGTTTATCCTTCTTGGACATAAAATTTTAAATTTATTTTGAGTAAAATTCATTCTTATTAGAACCAAATTTAAGATTCTACAATTTTGAATACATCAACTCCAAATTCTCATCCTGGGATCCATTTTCCCCTAATATCAAAATCCAATTAAACCAATATTTTGGGTATACATTTTAACTTTTATGTCTCAATATTTAATCCTCTAACATAGGTATAATGCACATTATTATACTTATTTAACTATATAAAATCTTATTTTAGTCCTAGATATATATCCTATGATAATTAGACAACTTCGACCTTTCAATTTTTTGATATCTCATTATCATTAGTAGATATAGAATAATCCAAGAAATTTGGATCACCTTCTAATTATGAAACATTATTAAATGAATCAATAGATTCAAAATAAAAATTATTCACAAATTCCTTTTTAAATATGTAGGAATAATCCATATTAATCAATTAATTTCTAGGAATATTTATAATATTTGAAATCCCCTTAGTGTACTACTTATTCATTAGATTCTTTCCATTTTCCATATCCCCAAAATATTTAAAGGGCAGAATAAAACTTGACTTTGAGAAAAAATTGAATCAATTAATAATAAAATAATCCAATAATAAAAACATATGATTTTATACCACTTTTTATGTCTAAAATTGGTTACTATTAAGAGATATTCTAAGGGGGGGGGGTGAATCAGTTATGAAACTATTTCTAATTCAATCACTTAATCCTCAACCTCTCACTTCCTTAAAAGATATTGACCTCATTTTTAGTTTGGGCACTCTTAAGTTCTTCTTTTGATAATTACCCGATTCTTAATATGATTGTATTTACTCTAATTATATTTTATCAATTATTACTTATCCCATACTCATCAATTTATGTCTTGAATAAATTAAGTAATGCATACAAAAATGACTTAAGAATTTTAGTTAGTTCAACCATATAGGTTTAATCCAATAAGTATAATATAGTAGCTTAATGTAGTAATATATTCCAAAAGGCACTTTTAGTGGTGGTTTTAGTCTAGGTAACTCCAAACCTGGGTTCACTCCCCTTAAAATTATATTGGTATGGTGCATTAATATTTCAACTTAAGAAGGGGTGACCTGATTCTTGAGTAATAGTGAATGATTGCAGCTACAAAATGTTCATGTTGGGTCACTAATCCTATATGATATGGTTTCCAATGAGGATTATTCCTGGAACTAGAACCACCCAATGAAACCCACATCTACGAAAATATATTTTTCTATGGACCAAATTTATAAAGGTAGGTGGTCATTGAGATTTCTTACTAATGATGCTTAGGACCACAAATTGGCCGAGAGGATAAGTGGTTCGACTCATCACACCCTATGGGGGGGATTATTGTATACTATGAGACTATCATATAGATTTATGTAATTTTCATGAATCATTTCCAAATATTGTTATAGGACTAGTTACCCTAATGCCAAAAATAAATTATTAGAAAATACTGATGTGAATATCTATATATATCAAAGGTATCCCATAGATATGAACACCTGTATGTATCAGTGGTTCTCCATCAATGAAATAATATGTATGAGTTTAATATTATCCATATTAATCTTATATTTACTTATCGATGTTGGTATATAGGTCACTATATTTTAAATCAATATGATCGGGTTCTCTTGAGTTTATCACCATCTAGGAAGGAAGTAGGTATTTGTGGTGTCAATATCAGGCCCGTTAAGGGGATTCCTTTATACCATTATGAAAGTAATATAAACCCATGTATTTTGGTGCCACTTAATGAGAACTTAATACATTTTTAGGTCCTATGATAGGGATCAATCTATTCAGTTTCACATCATTCTATAAGGAAGACAAGGTAAAAGATGTATAAAAATGGTTGGTGTGGGACTTATTCATGAGCATCCCTTTATAGTTAATCTTTAAGGGATTATGGACTAATGAGGATGGTTTGATCACAAAAGAAAATTTTCCCTATCAAGATAGGTCTCATAAAGAATATGGTTTGATGAGAATAATGTGATGAGACCCATAGGGTATTTGGCCCTTCAGGTGGGGGCATGATTTTATCCGGAATATATACCGATATAGGGATGATCAATAAGGAATATGGACCTGGTGGGGGTAGATAGAAGATTTATAATTATGGATTTGAACCTAATAGATACATCTTATGTATCCTATCAAAATAGGAATCAAATAACATGTAAGTCAAATGAAATAATTTAAGGCTGTGTGACATGACTGTACCATACTATTTAATGTCACGTGGTTAGGTAATTTTCATGAATTTTAACATCATGAGACTATGAAATTGACCAAATAGTTTAATATTAGGCTATAGGGACGTCCATGTCATGAAACATATGATAACAAAGAAATGAGAAGGTCATACACATATGGGGATTCCCTGGAATGATTCATCAAGAATATACCCCTTTGAGGGAACTTATAGGGAATATGGAACTTTGAGAAGGAAAATATGGTTGATGGGGCTTAAACCTAGAAAGAAGGCCCAATGAGTCATTTTGGTGACTCTAATGGCATGATCAACCCATATCTCTAAGATCACATGATTCATGATTGTTGTGAGAAACTAGAGATGATAGAGGATTAACACAAAAGGACAACACAATGTTTAAATAAGTCTTACACACTAAGGATTCCCAAGGATATTTATCTCTCCCTAACTTTTTGATGACTCATAATTTATGGAATAATTGATGAGAATCTATTTAGTCTCAATCCCAAATAGAAACACCATCCTTAATTCATCCTTCTATTTTCTAGTCTAGGGTGGGGTAAGAATATAGAGGAAAGAGGAGTATTCCATCTAGCTGGAAAGACTAGGGGATTACTCTATAAGGTATGCTCTAGCCATCCCGGATCATGGGATGGAGAATAAATCCACCATCAAGTTAGGATAAGATTCATTGATGTCTTCCTAATAGGGATTCCTATTATCAAGGGAATCTATGATTGCGGTTCCCCTGAGGGTTTCACCTATTTGGGATGATGACCTAGGTCCTCCTTTTATCAAGGGAACTCATGATTTAAAGGGTGATTGATGGTGTGAAATCCATTATTATATGGGTCTTGTTGTTTTGGGGGAGGCTTCAATCTTGACCTTTTGAGGGTTATTATCTTGGATAAAGGAGGACCTAAAGGTATTTAAGGTTTCGTCATCTAGATACATGGATGAGACAAGGGTGGTGACATAAGAGGAGTAGTCATCCCATTTCAAAGGTAGGTGGTGGAACTAATACACACTAATTTATTTTTATTAAATTCATGAGGCCCTGGTTAATAAACCATGTATAAGTCCTATTTTACCTACTTATGTTGAAAATAATTATTCACCAATAAGGATGGTTGTATGCAGGTATGCTAAACAAAGATGAAGGAGAGGCTTGGCCCCTTCATCCGAAGGTTTCATGCACAACGAAAGTGACGATATGGGATTCCTAAATCATTTTTAACAATAATAGATTATTATTATAAGATATATATGAAGTATAAAATATTTACTAATAAAAATAATTCAAGAATTAATTGAAAAAATAATTATGGAACCAAAACAGAGGATCATCACATAATGATTTTAAATAATTTAAAAAGTTAAATAATTACTTTTGGGATGAATTATTTATTCATTAATGAATATGAAAACATATCTTTGTAATACCATCATTTTATCATATAAATCAAGTGTATATTCCATATAGTAGTGATCCATACATGTATGATGAACCTCCGAGTGATTCCATAGGAATCTATGAGTTCCAATGCAGAAGATCATAATGATTTGACTATTCTTCGATGATCACCATGAGAATCAATTCAAATAATTAATCTCCCACTTCTCTCTAGAATTGAGATGAGTAGAGCAGAAGGATCCCTCTATGTTCTTAAGAGTGTTCTTAGAAAGGAACTCTCTAGGGATTTTTAGGATTCTAAAAATGTCATTGTGCACAACAAAAAAATGGAAATCATTTTTGGGTTTTAAATAATATAATTAGGTTTAAATAGTTTTAGGGTTAGAAAATAATAGTTGTACATAGGACCTTATTATGTTATTAATCCTTGATAAACCATATGTCCAAATAATAATAAATATAATAATAATATTTTTCTTAACTTGTGAAAAACTCATGGATTGATTAAAAATTATTTCTTGAATAAATTACTTAAAATTTATTCAAATATTATTTAATACATATTATTACTCCCCATGCCTATTAAACTTGGTTTTCCATTCATCCACAATATTTATCAATCGTTGAATAATGAATATTTTTTTAATAAATTAATATCACTATATCATTCAACAATAAATAAATAAATATTATATTTACTAAATAAAAAATAAAAAATTATTAAATATCCTACTCATAAATATTCCCTAGAATAATTAGTGACTAAATAAATGTGATCAAGAAAACATTAATAATTATTAAACCTTGTACAAAAATAATATTTATTCCACATGTTAAATAATAATGCTAAACTAATGTTCTGGATATACTTAATGTGTGACCCTATAAGGATCTTTATTAGTGGCATTAAGTAGAGCTACATAAAGTCCAAGGTTAGCATCTAGAAACATTCTAAGGCACCCATTGAGAAATAATTTAATCTAAAAATGTTATAAAACCTCATATTAATTCTTATTGTGTAATATAATTCTTTTATCTAGATTTCTCTAATCAAGTTGGTTGTATGATGGTGTCATCAACCTGTGTGATCAATGTATATTTCTTTTAATTTCCAAAAATAAACTTATCTTTGATCACCATGGATTGAGGTTTAATTATTCTATTAAATTTCCATTAAAGGTATTAATATATTAAATTATTTTTAACAATAGATGGGATACATCTATTCTTTCATTATTCATTAATGCAATATTATTCATGGGGTACCCAACAAATCCTACTTCACCATGAGCATATATCATCATGATTTTCGCAAATACATTAAATAAAATTACTCATAGTATTCATTAATAATAATATTAAACTCTAAGGACAATTATACACATCCATAGTTAGAATCATCTAATGATACTTGAAAATATGGATTTCTTACTAGTGGGTCATGTTCAAATAATCACCTGCACTAGAAATTACCAAGGGTGTACACCATTAGAAATTGACTTAAAGTATTATGAATTTAAACCCTAGATAGACTGTATCATTTAATTCCTATGAAATTGTATCATTTGACTATATGAAGTGTATTTAATAATACTTTTGGGGAACTTTTAGTTTCTCATCACATCATGTAACTATTATAACCTTTCAGTGAAATAGTTACTCTTAGTACATTATCACATTATATGTAACATACAATAAAAATAATGATGTGATAATAAGTTTATTAATATTAAAAACAATTAATACATGTAATCATAAAGTACATAGAAGTTGGTTCTAAGGCACCAACTCCAACATACTCCCACTTTCACTAGAGCCAATTGTTAACAACCTTATATTTTCTAACTCTCACATGAAACCAATTATTTTTATGTGATAAATATTGATTCAATGGGTTTATGAATTTTTATTACATGGAATCTCTTCTCACGTCAAATTAACACATTTGATAAAAATACTTCTAGAGGTGATACTTTTGGAGTATGTGCTTTGTCCATTTGTGTGACCTTGTATCCTTTGATAGAGCCACCATTGTAATATTATCATAATATAATGTGATAGGGAATTTAATGTTAGGAACTATTTCAAGATCTTGGGAAAGTTTCATATCCAAATAGATTCTTTAGATAATTTAGAAGCCTCTATATACCCAAACCCTATAGTAAAATTAGTGACAACTCATTTCCTTAAAATCATCCAACTCACAGGTCCTCAATTTATTTTGAATTCATATACTAACCATAAATTTTTATCATTGTGATCTATTTGAAATCTATAATTAGCATAACCCTCGATGATGACCTCCTCATCTCCTCCATACACCAAGAATATATCCTTAGTATGCGTTATATACTTGAGGACAACCTTAAAACTAGACTAATGTTATTCACCTTGATCACTTGATGTATGCCTAACATTATTAAGGTTCATGATACATTAAGACTAGTATATAGTATAACATACATGATTGATCCTATTGTAGAAGTGTATGGGACATTACTCACTAATTCTCTTTCCTAATTTGTCTGAGGATGCATTTTCTTGGAAGTATGTATACCATGTGATACTAGAACAAATCCTCTCTTAGATTGTTCCATACCAAATCTATTTAGTACATGAAAATATTTTTACCTTGAATTATTCCAAGAAGCCTCTTGTATTTATCATGAATGATCTTGATCCCTTGAATGTATGTTTCTTCACTTAAGTCCTTCATGGTGAATCACTTTTTTAACTAATCCTTAACTGACTACATGACTGATATTTAACTTCCTATAAGTAACATGTCATTGAAATACAATATAATCATAATCACTACACTCATACTAAACCAATTATAAACTCATGGTTCAAATTAATTCTTAATGAAACCAAATTATTTTTTAGATTCATCAAATTGAATGTCCCATGACCTGAATTCTTGATTTAATCCATAAATTGATCTCTTAACTTAAACATTTTTTTGAATTAATTAGAGTAAAAAATCCTTCTCGTTGCATCATATAGGTATATTCTTAAAGGTTACTATTAATGAAGAATATTTTTATATCCATATTCCAAATATCATAGTCATGGAATGTTTTGATATAAAGTATAATTATGATATATTTAAGCATGGAAAATAGAGAAAAGGTTTTATCGTTGTCAATTAATTAACACTATTTAAACCCATTATCCACTTTCTATGATTTATAGCTATTTAATTTACCTTCAATTTCTAGTTTTATCTTGAATACCCATTTACACCCAACATGATTTAAAATAACTAGTAGATCAACCAGAATATAAAATAGGTTATAATACATGGAATCCATACCAAAATTCATGTATTCTTTCCCTATTACATCTTTTATGATCTATACTACCTATTTGTATAAGAGAGGTTAATTATTTTCAATCAATAATGAGTAACCATATTTGGTGACTAGAAAACCATATATTTTTTGTTCTCTTATCTTTATAGTTCTCCTACATTGTTCTTGTGTTTCAAGAGTAACATCTTCCATTGGACCTATGGAATATTTTCTTGTACCAAATCTTGTATATCTTGAGAATCAACTCCATTGAAGTCAATTTATCACCCACTTTCGTTTTTGAGGATGTGCTGTATTATAAAAAATGTATTATCTTACAATGATCAACTTATTATTTAAGGGTTTTTATATATAATACCCCTTTTTTATTTGGGATACCATATATATATACAATTTGTGCCTTAGGATTCTAGTTTATTTCATGATAGGGCTTTAACAAATGCCTCACATCCCCACGCATGATCATATGAAAAACATGTTTCTTTCCACTTCATAACTTGAAAATAATTAAATTATATGATTTTATTAGGACTAAATTTAGTATATATCATGTAGTTTGTAATGTATATCCCCAAAAGGATAATGAAAAATCCACATGAATCATCATTGACCTTACCATGTCTAGAAAAGTTCAGTTTCCAATTTCACTTATACAATTTCACTATAGTGTATAAGGTGTATTGAGTTGAGATAGAATCCTAATTTCCTATATAATGTTGATTAACTATTGGATAATATATTAACCACCAATATTATATTGATGCTTCTTTTTATTCTTACCAAAATAATTTTCTACTTTTTTCTAGAAATATTTTAATTTCTCAATGGTCACAGAATTATACCTTATCAAGTAGAGGTAACCATATCTACTCAAGTCATCAATAAAATTTATAAAGTAAGAATATAAACCTCTAGAATATACTAGAATGGTTCCAAACACATTAGTGTGTACCAATCCTAGAATATCTGTGGCTCCTTTACCCTTTACCCCAAATGGTGGTTTATCATTTTTCCTTTTAAATGAGCATGACATATTTTAAGTGGTTTTAGCTTATAAGAGTCCAAATAACCATCTAGATAGAGGTTTTTTAGATGATTCTTATTTACATAACCAGGTCAACGATGCAAAAACTTAGTTTTAAATTATTTATTATCAATTTCCAATATTCACTTTTCATAATTTCATACATAAATACCATTATTTAGTTGTACCATGACAAAAAATGTTTTATTTGTAAAAAGGCACTATTTATTTCCAAATTGAAAAATAAATCCATCAATGTAAGTAAAAAAACATATATTATTTTTTTAGTAATACTAGGAATGAAATAAAAACTGTTTAAAAAAAATGATTCACATTGGAAAAAAAGGTGGTAGTATCCTATATCCAAAGAAAAAAGATTTTCTCCATTGGCTGCTTGAAGATTCACCAATCCTATATTAATCTTTTACAATACACTTATTTTCTATATTTAAATATATATTTTAGTACCAAAATCTGTATTTAATACCCATAGATATAGAAATACTTCACTTGATATTGAACACACCTTTATCTTTCCCTTACTTTGGGGTACAATTTTCTTCCAGTAGCCTAGATTTCCACATAAAAAATATATAGAATTTTTTTTACTTTGTATGAATTTAAATTTTATTCTTCTTGGAAGGATGATTCTTGGGATCCTTATACTTATAATAAGTCTTTATCATCTTTTCCCTGTTCTTTGTTTTCTTGTTCACTATAAGGACTATAGATTTTTCATGCCCCATGTCCTTGTCAACTTGGAAAATGAGAGTAAAAAGTTCCAAACAAGTATTATCTCTATTAATCAAGTTGTAATTAACAATAAAAATGGAGAAGGATTTAGGAAGTGACGATATAATGAGATCTATGTGTATCTCATTAGGAAATTTAATTCCTATGATGTCTAATTGATTTATGTAGCCAATTAACTTGACTACATGAGGCACAACCAACATCGATACTCCAGGATTGCATATAAATAATGCATTGAAGCTATCACATATCTCTTGTATCACCTTCACATAATAGATACCATGAAGGTGATACATCATACTATACACATCCATATCCTTTTGTTTCTTTAGATGATCATTGGACATGGATGATATCATGAAACATTGGAAATATGTGGAATCATCTAAATGTTTCATGTATAGAGACAATTATTCCTTGCCTCCCAGCTAGGAGCTTCAATAATAGGGTTTTATAACACATATAATTTCCTTTAATGGTGTAGAATAATGCACAAGCTCCTTTTCCATTCTTGGAAATTAGTGCTGTTGATAAATTTATTACTCCCAAGTATGGATCATAGTGATATAGTTGAAGTCATATGGGTTTTCCATTTCTACAATTAAGAAGAACAAAATTTTAGTACTTTATATGATTTTTAAAATTATATAATAAAAATTAAATCTATTAATCACCAACTATTATATCTAAATTGAATATCCCTCACCATTAGTTTTGAAATATCTCATTTCTTGGACTTTCAAGTGGAAAGGTCCCATATTACGCTTCTCATAACGCAGACTTTGGCCTAAAAAGTTATTTAAAGGGTTTTAGGTAAGAGTAATGTTTTCAAGTATATTAACACATAGTTCCTTGATATATTGAGTGGACTCCCCAATACTGAAATCCTAAATTTGGATTTCCTCAACCCTTTCCTCTTAGTTACACAAAGCCTTACTTTTACAGTCAACCCCTGATGTGTATAAAGTTTAGTTGACCTAAAACTCAAGTCCAAATTCCCTATTAACTCAATGCACCCCAACTTTGTCCAGTCAGTCACTTTTAACTATGGTTTGATTTTAACTTAAGTATTAGAAGGATATATTAAATTAATATATATAATTGAGGTGTTTTTATCATTATGCCTAAATTTCTCATTTTATCTTTATTATATACTTTTTAATATTAATTTAGACTACTTAAGTGATTAAACATGTCTTATATAAAGTTTATGCGTAATCCAATTTATTTTAGTATATATTTTATGATATTTAATTCATTAATTTATGTGATTGTGAAAAAATATCAATAATTAAATTAACCATGAAACTTGATAGAAATAAAATAATTAAAATTAGTATTATATTGAGCCTTTCTTAATGGTTAGTTTATCTAGAGGGTGATAAAATAACCCTAGAAACTTCTGAAAAAACACCTTGAACCATGACTTAGTTCATATTATATCTTACCACCTATATTCCCATGTATCTCCTAGATTGGATTTACTTCGGCTGAAAAAATTGAACTACCTCCACTCACCCGGGAGTTTCATACATTAAATAATATTTTACTCACATAAAGGTTAGGGTAACTAGAGTATCAGTTTAGGTGTTTTACTTATTATTTTTTAGAAACTTTGGGAACACATATCCTTACATAATGATAGTAGAAACAGAGCATCAACCATCAATTTAATTTAATGATAATAAATTAAAAGGAAATCAATCACATATTATATGTAATAAACACATGAATCATCTTTTACTAATGGACTACACATCATTTATGAAAGTTATAATCCACATAGGATGGATAACCATGATCCAAGATGGACTGGTCAATATGTTGTATTCATTTATTACATACCATATGAAATAAATTTACAACACTCTAAATTAATTTTCAAGTCATCATTGTGCATTAAACTTGTGTAAATGACATGTATAAATGGGATACACGCCATATACTCATGTTCTATTTGGACATAATCCTTGGTAAATTCATATGATTTCTTAAAATGTTCCATGTTCATAAATAATCTATTTTTATTATATTTTTGAGAAAAAATAGGAAGATGAGGAGATCTCAGGATTCAGATTTAAAGAATGAATAAACCAAAATTTAAAACTAACAATATGTGCTTTAATAAATAAAGGATCCGTGAATAATTATAAATTATTATGTGACCCTTTCAATACCACTTGATGGTTCTTGGTGTAATGGAAGTGTAAATAGGGTATTCCCAACTCCCTTTTTTGTCATAATAAATGGTTATTTTTAGATGTACATGATTTACAATGTCATGAAATATATAATTAATTAAACTATGAATTGATGAATGAATGTTGGAAAAAAAACTCAAGATATTCACATAATGATTTATAATTAATTTAAGCAGTTAAATAATTACATTTTTGATGAATTCTATCTTCATTGATGAATCTTACAATTTCTCTATGTCGCATTTTTGTTACATCATGAGAATTAATTATAGATTCCCTTCAATGGTGATCCACATATTCACCACAAATCTCTTATCATCATTGAAGAAATATACGAGTGTTATCATAGAATATCCTTACACTTTTGACATTATTCTATAATCACAATGAAAATCCCTTCAAATAAGTAATATTCTTATTCTCTCTATAATTAATAGTGGTGGTGGAGGAAGATCGCTCTCTATTATAGAGATAATTCTTAGAGAGAAAATCTCTAGGGTTTGAGAGTATTCTTTATATGTCTTTGTGCACAAAAAAATAAATGGCTAGTAATTTTGGGTTGGAAATAATATACTTAGATTTAAGTAGTGTCATGTTTAGAAAATAATAATTTCAAATAGGCCCTTATTATTTTCTTAATCCTTGGAAAACCCCATGTCCAAATAATAATAATATTTTTATTATTTTTCTTGACATGAAAAAACATGTTGGATTAATTAAATATTATTTATTGAATAATTTTCTTAAAATTTATTCAAATAATATTTAATATATTTTATTTTCACCATAACCTATTAAAATCGGTCCTCCATTCCTCTACAATATTTATTTATCCTTGAATAATAACTATTTATTTAATAAATAAATATCACCAGATTATTTACAAATAATTAAACAAATATTATACTTAGTAAATAAGAAAAAATATTTATTAAATATTAGTCTCGCTAATATTCCCTAAAAAAATTAGTGTTGGAATACATGTGATCAATAAAATAATAATAATTATTAAACCTCATATGAGATTAATATTTATTCCATATTTGGAATAATAATATTTCACTGAGGTTTTGGATACACTAAGTGTGTGAGTGTATAGAACTCTTTCTTAGTGAAATTAGGTGAATCTGCCCAATGTCCATGGTTAAAATCTGACAACAGTTCAAGGAACCCATAGATAATTTATTTAATGCCATAATTACATGAAATTTCATATGAATTCTTATCGTGTAATATAATCCTTTTATCTTGATTTCTCTAATAAAAAAAGTTACAAGTTGGTGTCATGAACCTATGTGCTCAATGTCTTCTTCTTTTAGTTTATGAAAATAAAATTGTATTTGATATCCATTGAATTTTATTTAACTAGGCTATTCCATTCTCATAAAAACTCCTAATATGTCTACTTCTATTTAAGAACATAAGGGATAGTTCCTTTTTTTATTATTCATTAATGCAATATTATTCGTGGTGCACCCAACGTATCCTACTTTACCATAAGAATTTTTCATCAATAGATCAAACACTCGACTCATAATATAAATTAGTAATAATATCAAATTATAAGTACTATTATAAAAATCCATAGATAGGAACATCCATTGACACATATAAATTTAGATATCCTATTGAAAGTTGTGTCCTTATAATCTTATGCATTGTAAATTTCCAAGGCGTACACCATGAGAAAGTGTCTAAAAGTCCTATGAGTCTCCATTACTATTAGACTATATCATTTTCATATTATAAAATTATTTAATCCTTATATGGGACATATATTGAATAATAATTTTGTAGAACTTCTAGGTTCTCATCATAACGAGGAACTGTTATGACCTTTTTGTGTGGCAGTTACTCTAGAAAATTATCACATACTACATCACGCTGAAGAATAATCCTGAAGTCATAATAAATTAATTAATATTCAAAAAAATGAATACAATAATCATAAATTAGATATAATTTCGTTCCACGGCACTAAATCCAATGTCATCTACCTCAGTTTGCTTACCCTAGTTCATATTCCCTAGTTTGCTTAAGTGTAGATTATTTTTGAATCTCTCTGAGGGGGAGTAATCTTCATGATCCATATGTTTTTATCGTTAATTATCCAACCTTTCATGGAATATTAGTCTAGGTATTTATAGGGAAATTTTAGTGTTTACAGTCCCCATTATAGGTGACCAAGTGAAGGGAACATCAACCGCTTAGCTGAGATTATCAAGAGAGTTGAAAACTGATGCGTAGGACAATCAATAAACCTATCACACTCCATAGATCTCAGGTATCTTAATAACTTCACATAGGAAAGATTAGTAGGACTATTTTTATTTTTCATAGAGACCCCTGCACTATTCCATACACACCTTCCTGATTGTATTCCTAATTAATTGGGAACACTTAGGAGTGAAGTGTATTTCCTAGGTGGAAAACTTAAGTGAATCACATAAATGTTCAGGATTTTTCTGGTACTTTCCATAAAATATCATACAACTAGCTAGATATATAACCTAATTACATGGGATCATGTGGGAAGAAAGAAGATGATGCTAGGATTCACAAGGTATGCAAACAACTTGATCGGTAGGGAAGTGCATAAGTGGTTCCATCAATAGATCATGCACCATGTGATGTGGGGTCACTTAGGACTTAGGTTAATAATGTAAGGTTTTATTAGGTAGGAACACCACTGAGATGGTCATGATTAAGTGGATCAGTTTATAAACCAAAGCACATGTATGGCTCAATTTTTAGGCCATCACACCTAAGATGAATTTTCTTTTCCAAATTTTTATTTCAACTTGATCCAAATTATAGTGATCAATAAAAGATTCCCCCACCTTAGAATTAATACTGAACTACATGAAGTAGGATCATTTATTAGGTAGGTCACATAAATACCTATGATGAGGTCTGCATAGATTTTTAGGTGGTTCTCCTGGGAAGCTGAAAGATCGACGATTGGGACTTTATAAATTGGGTGCGCCCTTCATTTTGTTTTATTGTACTCTAAGCTCTAATCCATATGAAAATCACTATTTACATACCTTCACTTGACATCATTCATGTTTCATCAATAAACTAACTAGTTCTATATAATTAATTCTGTATACTGAGCAACCACTTGAATATTTTCAAGAAATGTTTTTGAGTGAAGTCACATACCCCTCAATATTCCTTATTGACCTAGGAAGCTCTGTTTGGATAAAGGTAAGAACTGGGTAGCCATGGTGTTTTTTCCAATATTTAATGGGTGGTCACACACATTTTTCATATGAAAATATATTTTCACTTCATTTTCCTTTAAATATATTCTTATCATATTTCTATTTAATATAAAGGATGGATTCTGGTCCTTCATAATTTTTTGATTCGATGTCCATGACTAGAAATAGGGTTGTTATTGCTGGGAACACTAAATATGAACCCTAATACCATGTAAACTATTATAATGAGGTCTTAAAAGGATTACTCACATAATAAGTCCAAGACTATCCATTATTCAATAGACCACCCCTTTATGAATTTGGCCTCATAGATTATGTAATGATTCCTGAACCTGACCATAATAGACTATCAGTGTAGTTTTCATCATCTCTAGATCATATCTAGGATAAAATATCTGTTTATGAACTAATTATCCCAAAATATCATCCAGGTCATATATACATCATGAGAAACTTTCCATATCATTAAGTAATATGAGTGAAGTATGAAGCTTCCAGTGGGATTTGTGCTCAAGTGGAAGTGTATCCAATGAATGGTCATGATACTTCTAGGTTCATAAGATCTACATAGAATTTAACAAGAAATTATAAGAAATTGACTTGTATAAGGTAGAACGGACATCTGAATTTATAATAGGCCATCCGACCAAGCTTTTTCCCAAAATTTTTAGCTATTGGGGTTCAAGTACCAATACCTTCCATTTACCACATGGCATGGTAGGGATTATCTCATGAGATATACATCACTTGGGTAAACTTTTGATCATTGGATAGATTTATGAAAAGTTCATCTTTATATAAAATATATGAGAAGATGCCAAAAAGACCCCTCCTTTGGCCATAGATCTATTAACAGAAGCACGCAGATTATTGATGAGGGATCTTAATATTTATTCCATTATCCTATTTGGTAAATAGATAGAAAACTTACTATAATAAAAGTTCTCAAATACCAAGTTCAAGAACATGATGATATTCTGTTCTAAAACAACTAGGGATATCGAGGGTTTGTGTTAGGCCATATTGGAAGAGGGATAATACACTTCATGGGGATATGTGGTCCAATGAGGGGTACACCCATCCCTTCTTCTAAGAGGATTCATAACCATTTTTTTGAATGGATGAATATTATTTTTTGAGTATTCCCATTTAGATGTCAGGGTTGGTACCCTAATGATGATAGTGCTTTCGGAAAAGGATCGAACAGTTTATCTAACAATGTCGGTCCTCATGAAGATTTATCACATATTATTCCATATACAAGAGGGGAGGACTCTTTATCAGATTTGAGGTCCATTCCAGTTCTTGAACTATCGCGTGGAAGATAAATTTTGATAATACAAGTGCCAATATACCAAAGAAATTCCTTATTGTTCATAAAATACTTATCTATTAAATTGTTCTAGAATTGAATTGATGTCTTTGAGTGTTCTTTAAGCTTCTAACATTCTAAGTGATCCTTCTCTATTAAACTTCACTCCCTACACCACACCTTCATTGGTAGTCATTGACATTAGCTATATCACATTAGAGGAGTGTTCTTTAATTAACTCAATTTGAGATGAGGCTTTGGTGGCTTGAGTATAAGAATTAATCATTTGATATCCTTATAATGTATGTATATTTTCATGCTAATTAACGTTCTTGCAAAGGGTGTCTCTACTTCCTCTCACCAAGTTTAGGAAGAAGAATCATCCTATTGTTATCATTTAGCTCTGGTTGAGGATTAATTTAGAGGATATGGATAATAAGATTTCACTACCACATGTGGGTGCCCCAATGGAATTATCATGGGATTATTCCAAGGAAAGTGTATAGAGTTACCTAGATATGGTGCTATGATATTACATTTATTGGGTGAAAAAGATATTGTACTAATATAGAATACTTCTTGATGTTATCCTAGAATGGATCATCGAGCTAAACTGTCCCATGAAAAATAAATACACACATCATAAAAATATTTAATCTTCAAATCCCACCCATTTAAAGGAACAAGTAAACCCACTATAAGTGTTTGAGGCTGTCAACCATGATGATAATATTGTTTCTACTACATCGATAGTATAAGACATGTTAGTATACATGAATTGTAAATACCCAATATTGATGTACATGAAAATTAAATAACTTTTGCAGAATACTTAAACATTATCCAAAAAGACACCCAAAGACTATTTTAGTTTAGTGCCTTTAGAAACTGGGAACCATAAACAACTGGTTCATAAAACGTCCACATAATCTCTTGCTTTATACTTATTAACCAGAACCCCATTTTGAAAAATCTTACTTAATACCCTTCTTCAAATCCTGGGGAAAATAAACATAAAAATGGGTGTTCTCATATGCCTAGTAATGGTAAAAAAGGGTGTTATGTAAACATAAACATGAGCATAAAGGTTATGAGAATGTGATCATAACATTAGAAGATCATGCCCTGCATATCAATGGAAAACTTGAATAATAATAAAAATCAATGATCATAATGCATAAGATCATAAATGTAATGTAAGACATGAAATTATAGAATACACATAAACTTTTAACTTTGTTAAAATGTATAAATAGTAATAGGTTAACTCATTAAATTAAGGACATGAAACTAGGACCTTACATAAACATATGGACATGGAAACCAGGTCCACTCATAAAATTGTGAACATGAAATCAGGTTCACTAATAACATACATACCTCATGAGTTATCCATCTTTACCCAATACATTTTAGGGAGATATAGTTCCCAACCATATTATAATGAAATAATTTTTATGTGTGCTACAAAAACATAAATTATTCATCATATCATAACCCAAGGAATTAAAACGGGTTTCTTAAACATTATTCCATCATAAAAAAATCCAAGAACAACAAATATATTTCATAAATAGCATAAAAATAATAAAACCATAGGAATAATAGGGAGAGTACATATCCTTATTTTAAAAAATTCATCTTAGAAGGAAAATAATTTTTATAAAACACTTGAAATTAATTCTTGAGGAAAATATCATTTCTTCTTCAAAATTATTTTCTTTTATTTTCTCAAAATGCTGTGCAATTTTAAAAGAAAATAATTGAATTGAAAATAAATTTGAAATCTTATAAAGAAAGATTTATGGAAATAAGGCATTATGAAAGTGTAAAAATATTTTCATGATGTATAAGTTAAAAAAATATTCTCCTCATACTTTTTCTAGAAAAGTCAAAAAAGTACCTCGTACATAAAACGACAAAAGATTCATTTCATACCATTTAGTAAAAATTCCCCAATGGGTAAAATAAATTTTAAAAAATTGAAAAAGGATAAAAATAATATTTTGGAATACATATTTAGGAAACATGGATGTGGATTATAAATATACCCCAGTAAATACTTATAAATAAACAATCTTAGATAAAAGTGAGATTGATAAATTATCCTTTAACTTAGGTCTGATATGATTCATATGTATCTGAACCTTCTATATAATGATTTAAATAATGTTATTGACTTATTATAGAATGATAGTCATTTTTATGATATCATATATTATCATATTCTCATACATTGGTTAGTAACATCTCATTGCTACTTGTTATTCGGGTATTAACTACTTTAGGTTGTTATACCTATTTTTTCAAATAAGTTATGATTATAATTATTAGATTATAATTATATCATTTATATAATGATATTAGTATAATATATATCAGATTTATTCATCCAATTAATTTATATAATCACGCTTTAATGAAGATCATTTAGAACTAATCACATCGCATCGTGGAGACGGTAAGCCGTACGCACTCACGAGCAACGATATCCTTCCTATAATAATTGAAAGGTATTGAAGTGAATGGTGTATTATATTTAATAATGAATATAATTTTATAATAATAATATATATTTATTACTTCCATAATTATACCCATCCAAGTAAGGTGGTGGTTAAAAATAGATTACACCATGGCGTGGAGAGGGTAAGCCATACATAAGCAAGTGTGGTGATTTCATTTTTTGTAGGATGGATAGAAGGTGGAATATGGTTATTTCATAATTATAATAACATATTGGTATATAAGTATTACTAAATTTATTTATTTATAATGAAACAACCCATGAAGTGGAAGTATAAGAAGAAATAAGTATAAACAAATTAGTAGAAAAGATTACCTCTTCTTTGACGTGCTTCCTCTAAATCTTCTCTTAGAGCACTAGAGTTGGTATTTGAAGAAGAAAATAACCTATAAAATGTAACTAGAGAAGTTTATAAGGGAAATAGGTAAGGTATGGATGAGCTTAAAGTCTCCCAGTGAAATGAATAGGTGATGGAGGAGGTTCCCTTTTATAATTGAGGAGAGGGGCACTTTAGGAAAGTCTTGAAATATTAATTTATTATTAATTTATATTTAGTTTATAATGATAAATAACTCATTTATTTCTAATATAAGATGATTCCAGGTCGTATTCCCATCATCAAATTAAAATTCAACAATTTTTAAATATTTTTAACCCTTATTTTTTGGTTTAACCCTTATTTCACCCTTTTTAATCTTACGATGATATTTAATTATTTAAACTTTGTGGGTTAATTTAATTACCCAAACATATCAAATGACCAAAAAAGTTCCATTTATGAAATATTTGTACTTAACCTAACCATTTGGACAAATTTATATTTTTAGTAATTTTATAACATTTAATAAAATATTTTATATTTAAAGATACCAATAGTGTCAATTTTGACACTATTTATTTGTTGGATTTCGAAAAATATCATAACATAAAAATAATTTCGAAAAAAAATATTTAAATCATTAAGAAAATTTTAAATTAATCCATAAAAATATTGGATGCCATAAATTCTCTCAAATTATATTTATTTTAGTATTTATAATATCATTTATTTGATAGTTCTCTTAATAAAATAATTACTATATCACTATTGTATCAATATTTATAGTAATTATTTAACATATAAAAATTATAAATAAATTAAAATGTTGTAGATAATTTCATTATATTTCTGGAGACTATTTATTTTTTTAGTTTCATCAATTTTATCACTAAATTAAAAGTATTATACTTATAAGAGATAAGATAGTGGCATGTTGTCACTTTCTTTTGTTTTAATAATAATTATATCACTTTAATGGAAAAAAGTCTATTAAATGAGTCAATTAAAACCATTAAGTGATATGGTTCCATTTTTATTCATACAATAGGATTTTTTAAGTTGTTAGGGTAATTTGTTTGTTTTTATCATATTGTTTGTTACCCTAATTACCCGATTTACCTTTAACGAGGGTAAATAAAAATTACCATAGTTACTATTCATAATAAAAAATAAAAGTAACCTATTAACATAATTTGGAACCACTAATTAAAAATATTTAATAATTTTTAAAAAATTAAAAACATATAATTTCCATAAATTAATTTAAAATTAATTTCCCTTTTCAAAAAGAGAAAGGGAGTTTTTTCTAAATGTAAAAACCATCAAAATATTGGCATGTTTTTATATTAAATTTCATTGTGAAAATACTTCCAATGACTAGAATTGGATTAAATGATAAAATATTAATCTAATTATAAGTTAAAAAAATTAAAATTATTACATAACAATATAAATAAATCATATGAAGAAGTAGTTTTGAATTAAAATGTAGTATTTTTCACTATTTAATAAAAAATGAATTTTATCAGAAAAATACCAAAATTTCGACAAAAGTAAATTTTGTTGTTTTGATTCCAAATAATAAGTTTATAAAAGTATCAAAAACTATATTTAACATATATGTTCCATAAAAAGGCGGAAAAACTGTATTTTTTGAAAAATACTTATTTTATCTGAAAAATTGAATTTGTTCTTATATAATGTTTAAAAAACATATAACATGAATTTTAAAAATTATATTGAATATATTACATATATATTAAATTAATAAAATCCATCAATAGTGATCCTATTATTTTATAAACACACTTAAACTTAGTCTTGTGTGAAATGAATTCTATAAAAAAAACTTGAAATTATGTATAACAAAAGCCAAGTATAGGGTTGCATATACCATAAGATAAGCCCATGTTGTATATCGCGCAAGCTTACATTGGTTTATCATACAACAAAAGGCATCAAAGAAATTAAAAAACATATATTTTATAAAAATATCAGGGTGTTATATTCTACCCCCCTTAAAAAGAATTTCTCCCTCGAAATTCATCTAGGTTATAAAAGGATCGAAACCCACATCGTAAAATCTAAAAGTTCCTTAAAAAAAGAATAGTTAAAAAATAACAGTTACCCAAAGTAAATCAGAACTAGGTATCTACGTAGGAAAACATAAGTGAATATTTGGCATGGAGGATAAGTATAAATAATCATAGATATTGATAAAGATCACTAATCATAAGAAAGTAAATGGTATAGTGAATGTTAAAAATCACAAAACCATATACTAAAGAAACATGAAAGAGGTCATTAATATCATAAAAAATGATGATAATAAGACACCCTATTACATCATGATCCCTTTTCCTAATGTTGAATAATTTTTATGAGAAGATATACTTACTTGATTTCATCACAATCTCACCCTTGGTCATGCCTTGAAAAATTTCCACTTCATATATTATTCCGAGAAATGAAGTTGAATTTTTCATTAATAAATGGTTAGTAGATCATGCAATCCATAAATTGAATGATAGGTCATTGCATATATTTTTATCACAATAAAAAGGTTATCAAAAGTTATCAAATATGCATAAACCCACCTATGGTGAGATAATACTTTATTCTCACAAACTTATATTAAGTTTAACTTAATCTTTCCATAAATAGAAAATCCCAAAATCCTTCTGATGTCTGAAAATACAAAACATTATAAATAAGTCCACTAAATTGGCTTAACATTTATCTCCCATATATCATAAGGTGTTTTATAGTTCTATAATTCCAAACATGTGAGTACCTTAATCATGTATTATCTTTACTATACATCCATTATAAAAACATTCATGTTTCCTTATGCTTAAATCCAAAAAGCTGTAAAAATCATCACTCATATCATAAACCACTTTCAAAAATCCTTAATCAGTTCTAAAAAAATAATTACCATCCAATTTACTTATTCATGTCCAACATATCATTATCAAAATATCATGATCTCATTATCATGCTCATATTAAGGGTTATCATTCCATTAATTATGTCTTTTCCAAAAACATCAACTTATTACCTCAATAATTATTCATGTTTACTAGTACCATTCAGTATATGCTCTTAAATAATTATGAAAACACTACAGATGATCAATACATAGACGTTTCATTATTCCATAATACCATAAAAGTGATTCTACAACATTATTCTGGAATCCTATTACATAAATACTCAATCATTCCATCACTTTGTTGTCATACTCTACATCACCAATAGTGATCTCATGAAATTTTCCTTTGTATTTTTCCTTAAGAGGTTGAAGATATTGATCATCATAGATAACCCTTTGATAAGGGCATTGGTTAGTATAATTCCCTATTTCCTTGCACTTTTAGCAATGAAGTGTGGGTGGTGCATTTTCTTGAGCTTTCTCTGCATTGAATGGTATTTTTACATCACTTCGACACTCTTTGGCCATATGTCCAGGCTTCCCACACTTGAAGCATCTTCTTGTTTCTTTAAGGAATTCCCCCGACTTCTCTTTTCTCCATTTTTGGAAATTAGGAGGTTGAGACTTTTCCTTCTCTCTTTGTGGGAAACCGCTAGAGTTTCCATTAAGAGCCATATTTCTTTTCTTATCTTTAGAACCTTAAGAGTTAACAACTTCCATTTACACTTTTAGTGCACAAAGAATGACTTATTCATAGGTTCCAAAGTCCCTTATGTCTAAAACCATTCAGAGACTTAGTTCTAGGCCACTAAAGAATCTATCAATTTTACTCTCAGTTTGGATAATAATACCAGAATCATACCTTGAAAGTCTTGTAAAATCTGATTCGTAGGAACCAACAGATTCACTATCCTTTTTCTTAACCTCAAGGAACTCCTTATCTATATTTTTTCAAATAATATGAGGAAAGTACTTATTAAAAAATATGTTCTTGAACTCATCCCATTCCATGGATTCAATTTCATCCCCTTAACTCGTATTCATGATAAGATTCTACAATTTATCAGCTTCACCTTCCAAATGATAGACTACCAATATGACTTTATCATGTTCTAAACATTGAAGGACTAATTTTTTTTAGTGGTACTGATCCATTGTTCATCCACCAATTGATCAAAAGACCCACTGAAAGAAGGTTTACGCTACCTCATGAAGGACTCAATAGAAATTTGTTCCCTCCTACGCTCATTTGGAAGTCCAACATGATTTAAAGCTTGTGTGAGTATATCAATAAGATTTTTCATTGAAACTCCCATAACATTTGGTTGCTCAAAAAGAAAATAATTCCATTGCCCATTGCATTCATCATTAACACGGTTCCTTTGGGTTCCATCCATTTTATAATACCCAAAAAGAAAAGTGTGAGATAAAAAATGATATTAGGAAAAAAAATAATCAAGAGGAAGTAATTTCAATCACCAACATATTAGTTTTAATACAGGGTTATTCATGATCGTTACCATAATTCTAGGACTGTAAATTATAATTATACTTATCCTTAGGACATACCTAGACATATCCTTAGAAAATTCTCTAGTGATCTCACTAAAATTTTCACATCCTAGCTTCCAAAGGATGACTAACCCTCTGCTCTTATACCAACTGTAAAGTCTCAAGCTTGATGTATATGGACATTACATAAATTTTGGGGAATACTTAAAAATTATACAAAAATTATCCCAAATAATATATTAGTTTAGTGACTTTGGCAACTGGGAAACATAAAAAACTGATTTGAAAAACATCTATATCATTTCATACTTTATCCTTCTTAACTAGAACCCCCTTTTGACACATCTTACTTAATATGCTTCTTCAAATACTGGGGAGAAAACATAAAAGGGGTGATCTCAGATTATCAGTAAGGGTAAACAAGGGTGTTATGTAAACATAAACACGAGAATAAAGTTTATGAGAATGTGATCATAACATTAGAAGATCATGCCCTAGATATCAATGGAAAACTTGAATCAAAAGGAAAATCAAAGATCATAATACATAAGATCATAACTATAAAATAAGATATGAAATTTTGGTATACACATAAACTTATAACTTTGTGAAAATGTATAAATAGTAATAGGTTCACTCATTAAATTAAGGACCTGAAACTAGGCCCTTGCATAAACATATAGACATGGAAACCAGGTCTACTCATAAAATTTTGAACAAGAAATCAGGTTCACACATAACATACATACCTAATGAGTTATTCATATTTACTCAATAAACTAGAGGGAGATATAGGTTTCACCCATCTTATAATGAAATAATTTTTATGTTTTCCACAAAAACATAAATTATTCATCATAGCATAACCTAAGGGATTAAAACATGTTTCTTAAAAATCATTACATCATAAAATAATCCAAGAACCACAAATGGATTTCATAAATATCATAAACATAATCAGATCATAGGAATAATAGGGAGAGTACATATCTTTATTTAAAAAAATGTCATCTTAGATGGAAAATAATTTTGATAAAATAATTGAAATTAATTCTTGAGAAAAATATACTTTCTTCTTCAAAAATGTTTTCTTTTCTCAAAATTCCGAGAAATTTTAAAAGAAAATAATTTAATTAAAATAAACTTTAAATCTTGTAAAGGAATAGTTATGGAAATAATTCATTATGAAAGCATAAAAATATATTCATGTTGTATAATTTTAAAAAATATTGTCCTTATACTATTGTCTGAAAAGTCAAAAAAGTACCTCGTACTGAAAACGACAAAAGATTCCTTTCATACAATTTATTAAAAATTACATAATTGGTAAAATAAACTTTAAAAAATTGAAAAAATATAGAAATAATATTTTGGAATAAATATTTAGGAAACATGGTTGTGGATGATAATTATATCCCATTAAATACTTACGAATAAACAATCTTAGATAAAAACGAGATTGAAAAATTATCCCTTACCTTAGGTCTGATATGATTATTATGTATCCAAAACTCCTGTATAATGATTTAAATAATGTTATTGAATTATTCTAGAATCAAAATAATTTTTATGATGTCATATATGATCATATTCTCATTCGTTTGTTTGCAACATCTTACTGTTACTCGTTATTCAGGTATTAACTGCTTTGTGTTATTATACATATTTTGTCAAATAAGTTCAAGTTCTACTTATTAGGTTATAATTATATCATTTATATAATGAAATTATTTTAGTATATATCATATTTATTCATCCAATTCATTTATATAATCATTTTTTAATGAAGATCATGTAGAACGAATCACATCACATCATGGAGACAGTAAGTTGTACGTACACACGGGCAACGATATCGTTCCCATAATTATTGAATTATATTGAAGTGAATGGTGTATTATATTTTAGAATTAATATCATTTTTTAATAATAGTACATAGTTATTACTTCCATCATTATACCCATCCAAGTAAGGTGGTGGTGAAAAATAGATTACACCATGACATAGAGATGGTAAGTTGTACGTATGCATGCCTGATGATTTCATTTTTCATAGGATGGATAGAAGGTAGAATATGGTTTTTTAATAATTATAATAACATCTCGGTTTATAAGTAATTCTGGATTTATTAATTTATAATGAAACAACTCATGAATCTGAAGTATAAAAATAAAGAAGTTTGAAAGAATTGGTAGAGAAGATTACCTCTTCTTTAATGCACTTCCTCTAAATCTCCTCTTAGATCACTAGATTTGATCTTTGAAGAAGACCAGAACCTCTAAAATATAACTAGGGAAGTTAATAATGGAAATGGGCAAGTTATGTATGATCTTGAAGGATCAAAGTTAAGTTAATATGTGAGGGAGGAGGTGCCATAAAATGCCAAAAGACACAAAAAGTTCCATTTGTGACACATTTGGACTTTCCCTAAACATATGGATAAATATTATATTTTTAGGAATTTTATAACATTTAATAAACTATTTTATATTTAAAAATACCAATAGGGTCAATTTTGAAACTATTTATTTGTCGACTTTCTAAAAATATCCTAATAGAATGATAAGTTAGAAACAAATTATTTAATTCATCACTAACATGTCATATTAATCCATAAAAATCATGGATTCCATAAATTCTCTCAGATTATATTTTTTTTTGTATTTATAATATCATTTATTTGATATTTCTCTTAATAAAATAAATAATGTATCATTATTGTGTCAATATTTGTGGTAATTATTTAACCTATAAAAATTCTAAATAAATTCACATATTATATATAATTTCATTATATTTCTGGTGACTATTTATGTTCCTAGTTTCATCATGTTTATCATGACATTAAAATTATTATACTTATAAGAGATAAGAGGGTGACATGTTGTCACTTTCTTTTGTTTTAATAACAATTATATCACTTTCATGGAAAAATATCCATTAAATGAGTCAATTATGACCATTATATGATATTGGTCAATTTTTATTCATACAATAAGATTTTGGAAGGTTTTAGGATAACTTTTTTGTCCTTATCATATTGTTTGTTTCCCTAATTACCTAGTTTACCATTAACTACAGTAAATAAAAATCACCATAGTTACTATTCATAATAAAAAAATTAAAGTAACCTATTGATATAATTTGGACCCAATGATTCCAAATATGAAATAAATTTTTCAAAATTCAAAACACTTAATTGGTAGAAATTAATTTAAAATCAATTCCTATTGTCTAAATGAGAAAGTGAGTTTTTTTAAATGTAAAAACCATCAAAAGATTGACATGGTTTTATATCAAATTTCAATGTGAAAATACTTATAATGACCAAAATTGGATTAAATGATAAAATATTAATCTAATTATACCTTAAAAACAATTAAAATAAAAACATAACTATATAAATAAATCATACGAAAAAGTAGTTTTGAATTAAAAAGTAGTATCTTTCACTATTCATTAAAAAATGAATTTTATCATAAAAATATAAAAATTTCAACAAAAGTAAATTTTTATGTTTTTATTACAAATAATAAGTTTATTTTTCTAAATGGAATTGATAAAAGTGTCAAAAAATAGATTTATCATTGGTGCGCCATCAAAAGGCGGTAAAACTGCTTTTTTTGAAAAATACTTCTTTTATCTAAAAAATTGAATTTGTTTTTATATATCATGTTTAGAAAACATATAACATGAATTTTAAAAATTATATTGAATATATTACACATATATATCATTAATAAAATCCATAAATAGAGATCTTATTATTTTATAAACTCTTTTAAACTTAGTCTTGCATGAAATTAATTCTATCAAAAGAACTTGAAATTGTGCGTAAGAAAAGCCAAGCATAGGTTTGCATATACCGTAAGATAAGACAATGTTGCATATTACACAAACTTATCTTGGTTTATTATAAAAAACAAGGCATTAAAGAAATTAAAAAAAAACTTCTATTTTATAAAAATATCGAGGTGTTACATTCTACCCCCCTTAAAATGGATTTCTCCCTCGAAATTCATATAGGTTATAGAAGGATAGAAAACCACATCGTAAAATATAAAACTTTATTAAAAGAAAATAATAGTCAGAGAATAATAGTTACCTAAAGTAAATCACAACTAGGTATCTGTGTAGGAGAACATAGGTGAATATTTGGCATGGAGGAGAAGCATAAATAATCATAGAGATTGATAAAGATCACTAATCATAAGAAATTTAATGATATAGCAAATGTTAACAATCAGAAAACCATATACTAAAGAAACGTGAAAGTGGTCATTAATATCATAAAAAATGATGATAATAAAACACCCTTTTATATCATGATCCCTTTTTCTAGTGTTGAAGAATTTTCATGAGAATATATAGTTACTTTATTTGAGTACAATCTCACTATTGGTCATGCCTTGAACAATTTCCACTTCATATATTATTCAAAAGAATGAAGTTTAATTTTTCATTCCTAAATGGTTAGAAGATCATGCAGTCTATAAATTGAATGATAGGTCATTCCATATATTTTTATCAAAATATAAATGTTATCACAAGTTATCAAATATGAATAAACCCACCTATGGAGAGATTATAATTTAATCTCACAAATTTATCTGATGTTTAACTTAATATTTCCATAAATAGAAAATCCCAAAATCCTTCCGAAGTCTAAAAATACAAAACTTTAGAAATAAGTCCACTAAATTGACTTATCATTTATCTCCCACATATTATAAGGTAGTTCATGGTTCTGACATTCCAAACATGTGAATACCTTAATCATGTATTCTCCTTGCCATACATCCTTTCTAAAAACATGCATGTTTCCTTACTCTTAAATCCAAAAATATATAAACATCATCCCATATAGAATAAACCACTTTTAAACAATCCTTAAATATGTTATAAGTAAATCATTAACATCTAATTTACTAATGCATTTCCAACATATCATTATCCAAATATCATTATCTCTTCATCATGCTCATATTAAGGGCTATCCTTCCCTTAATCATGTATTTTACAAAAAAATAAACTTATTACCTCAATAACTATTCACGTTTACTAGTACCATTTGGTATATGATATTAAATACTTATATAAAAACTATAGAGCACAAATATATAAATGTTTCATTATTCCATAATACAATAAAAAGCGATTCTATAACATTATTTTGTAATCCCATTACATAAACACTCAATCATTCCACCACTTCGTTTTCATACTCCACATCGCCAATAGTGATCACATTTTATTTGAAATTTTCTTTATCCTTAAGGGGATTTTGTTATTGATCATCATCGATAAACCTTTTATTAGGGAATTGGTTATCATAATGCCATATTTCCTTACACTTGTAGCATTGAAGGGTGGGTGGTGCATTTTATTGAGCTTTCTCTATTGTGAATGGAATTTTTACATCAGTCTGACACTATTTGGATATATGGATAGGCTTCCCACACTTAAATCATATTATTTTTCCTTTCAGGAATTCCCCTAAGTTATCTTTTCTACATTTTTGGCATGTAGGATTTTGAGACTTTTTCTTCTCTCTTTGTGGAAAACCACTGAAGTTTCCATTAAGCTCCATATTCCTTTTCTTATCCCTAGAACATTGAGAGTTACCAAATTCCATTTCCAATTTTAGTGCACAATGATGGACTTATTAATATATTCCAAAGTACCTTATGGCTAAAGCCATTCGAAGACTTGATTTTATGACACTAAAGAATCAATCAATTTTACTCAAAGTTTGGATAATAATACCAGAAGCGTACCTTGAAAGTCTTGTAAAATTTGCTTCGTAGGTACCAATGGATTCATCATTCTTTAGCTTAAGCTCAAAGAACTCTTTATCTGTATTTGTTTTAAGAATATGATAAAATTACTTATTAAAAAATATGTTCTTGAACTCATACCATTCCATAGATTCAATTTATTTTCCTTGACTCATATTCTTGATAAGATTCCACCATTGATAAGCTTCATATTCTAAATTAAAGTCTTCCAAGATGAATTTATCATGTTCTGAAGATTGAAGTACTGAAAATATCTTTTCATTGGTACTGATCCATTATTTATCTACTAATAGATCTGAATACCCACTGAAAGAAGGTGGACACTGCCTCATGAAGGACTCAATAGAAAGTTGTTCCCTCCTCTGCTCATTTAAAAGTCCAACATGATTTATAGCTTATGTGAGTATAGAGACATGATTTTTCATTGAAACTACCATAACATTTGTTTTCTCAGAAGGAAAATCATTTAATTTCCCATTACATTCATCATTAACATGGTTCCCTCAGGTTCCATCCATTATGTAAAACCCAAAAAGAATAGTGTGAGAGGCAAAAATCATACTAGGAAAACAACATAATCAAGGTGAAGTACTTTAAATCACTAACATATTAGGTTTAATCAAATGTTATTCATGACTGTTACCATAATTTTAGGACTGTAACCTATAGTCATACTTATACTTAGGACATCCCTAGAAAAATCCTTATAAAATTTTCTAGGGATCTCACTAAAGTTTTCGCATCCTAGCTTCAAAAGGTTGACTAAACTTTCGATCTGATACCAACTGTAAAGACCCAATATTGATGTACATGGAAATTGCAAAAATTTTGTGGAATACTTAAACATTATACAAAAATACAACCAAAGACCATATTGGTTTAGTGCCTTTAGAAACTGGGAAACATAAACAACTGGTTCTTAAAACACCTACATCATCCCCTAGTTTGTCCTTCTTAACTATAACCCCTTTTGACACATATTACTTAATACTCTTATTCAAATCCTGGGGAAAAGAAACATAAAAACGGGTGAGCTCAGATGACCAATAAGGGTAATCAAGGGTTTTATGTAAAAATAAACATGAGCATAAAGGTTATGAGAATGTGATCATAAAATTAGAAGATAATTCCCTATATATCAATAGAAAACATGAATCATAAAGAAAATAAAAGATCATAATTCATAAGATCATAAATGTAATATAAGACATGAAATTTTGGCATACATATAGACTTATAAATTTGTAAACATGTATAAATAGTAACAAGTTCACTCATTAAATTAAGGCAATGAAATCAGGCCCTTACATAAACATTTGGACATGGAAACCAGGTCTAATCATAAAATTATGAACATGAAATCAGGTTCACACATAATATATATACCTCATGAGTTATAAATATTTACCCAATTCACTGGAGGGAGAAATAGGTCCCATCCATCTTATAATTAAATCACTTTTATGTGTGCCACAAAAACATAAATTATTTATCATAGCATAACCCAGGGGATTAAAACGGGTTTTTAAACATCATTCCATCATAACATAATCTAGAAAAAACAAATGGATTTTATAAATAGAATAAACATTAAAAACCATAGGAATAGTAAGGAGAGTACATATCTTTATTTTAAAAAAATGTCATCTTATACGGAAAATAATTTTGATAAAACATTTGAAATTAATTTTTGAGGAAAATATCTTTTCTTCTTAAAAAATGTTTTCTTTTCTCAAAATGCCATGAAATTTAAAAAAAAATAATTTAATTGAAAATAAACTTGAAATCTTATAAAGTAAGATTCATGTAAATAAGTCATTATAGAAGCTTAAAAACCTGTTTATGTTTTATAAGTTAAAAAATATTCTCCTTATACCTTTGCTGGAAAAGTAAAAAAAGTACCTCGTATCGAAAACAAAAAAAGATTCATTTCATACCATTTAGTAAAAATTCACGAATTGGTAAAATAAACTTTAAAAAATTGAAAAATGATAGAAATAATATTTTTTAATTCATACTTAGGAAACATGGATGTGGATGATAAATATACCTCAATAAATACTTACAAATAAAAAATCTCAGATAAAAACGAGATTGCAAAATTATCCTTTACCTTATGTATGATATGATTCGTATGTATACGAACCTTCTATATAATGATTTAAATAATGTTATTTACTTATTATATAATCACAGTAATTTTTATGATATCATATATGATTATATTCTCATCCATTTTTAGTAACATCTCACCGTTCCTCGTTATTTGGGCATTAAATTATTTATGTTCTTATGAATGTTTTGTAAAATAAGTTCCAATTCTACTTTTTAGATTATAATTTAGTATAATATATATCGTATTTATTCATCCAATTCATTTATATAATCATGATTTAATAAAGATCTTGTATAATGAATCACATCACATCGTGGAGAAGGTAAGTCGTACACGTACACACGAGCGATGATATCATTCCCATAATTTTTGAATAATATTGAATCAAATGGTGTATTATATTTCATAATAAATATAATTTTATAATAATAATATATAGTTATTACTTCCATCATTATACCCATCTAAGTAAGGTGGTGGTGAAAAATAGATTACACCACGACGTGGAGATGGTAAGCCGTACGTACGCACGCGTGGTGATTTCAATTTTCATAGGATGGATATAAGGTGGAATATGGTTGTTTCATAATTATAATAACATCCCTGTAAATAAGTACTACTAGATTTAATAATTTATAGTTAAATAACTCATGAAGTGTAATTAGAATAAGAAAGAAGTATGGAAGAATCAGTATATGAGATTACATCTTCTTTGATGTGCTTCATTTAAATCATCTCTTAGAGAACTAGAGTTGGTATTTAAATAAGACTAGAACCTCTAAAATGTTACTTGGGAAGTTGATAAGGGAAATGGGAAAGGTATGGAAGAGCTTAAGGCTCAAAGTGAAGTGAAGAGGCGAGGGAGGAGGTGCCATTTTATAATTAAGGTTAGGGTCACTTTAGGAAAGTCTTGAAATATTAATTTATTATAAATTTATTTTCAATTTATAATGGTACCTAACTCATTTATTTCAAAGATAATATGATTTTGGGTCGTATAAACATTATAAAATTAAAATTATACAAGTTTTTAATATTTTTTAACTCTTATATTTTTGGTTTAACTCTTATTTTACCCTTTTTAATCTTACCATGATATTTTATTATTTAAACTTTGTGGGTTAATTTAATTACCATAACATGTAAAACGAACCAAAAAAGTTCCATTTATGATATATTTTGAATTATCCTAACAATTTAGAAGAATCTTTTATTTTTAGGAATTTTATAACATTTAATAAACTATATTATATTTAAAAATACCAATAATGTCAATTTTGATACTATTTATTTGACGACTTTCTAAAAATATCATAAAAACAAGATAAGTTTGAAAAAATTTATTTAAATCATCACCAAAATTTCAAATTAATCCATAAAATCTTGGATTCCATCAATTCTCTCAAATTATATTTATTTTAGTATTTATAATATCATTTATTTAATATTTCTCTTAATTAAATAATTACTGTATCACTATTCTGTCAATATTTATGGTAATTATTTAACCCCTAAAAGTTATAAATAAATTCACATGTTGTATATTATTTTATTAGATTTCTAGATACTATTTATTTTCTTATTTTCATCAAGTTTATTACAACATTAAAATTATTATACTTATAAGAGATAAGAGGGTGACATGTTGTCACTTTCTTCTATTTTAATAATAATTACATCAGTTTCATGGAAAAAAGTCCATTAAATTAGTAAATTATGACCCCTAAGTGATATGTTTTGACTTTTATTCATTCAATAGGATTTTTTTAAGGTGTTAGGGTAATTTGTTTTGTCCTTATCATATTACTTGTTACCCTAATTACCAGATTTACCTTTAACCGTGGTAGTTAAAAATAACAGGGTTACTATTCATAATAAAAAAATAAAAGTAACCAATTAACATAATTTGGACCCACTGATTCCAAATATGGAATAAATTTTTAAAATTTCAAAGAATATAATTGGAATAAATTAATTTAAAATTAATTCCCGCTGTCAAAATGAAAAAGTGGGTTTTTAAAGGTAAAAACCATCAAAAGATTGGCATGTTTCTATATAAAATTTCAATGTGAAAATACTTCTAATGACCAGAATTTTATTAAATGATATAATCTTAATTTATTTATTCCTTAAAACCAATTAAAATTATAATATAACTATATAAATAAATCATAGGAAAAAGCAGTTTTTAATTAAAATGAAGTATTTTTCACTATTCATTAAAAAAATGAATTTTATCAAAAAAATACCAAAATTTCAACACAAGTAAATTTTGATGTTTAATTTCCAAAGAATATGTTTATTTTTCTAAATATAACTTATAAAAATTTCAAAAACTATATTTAACATTGGTGCGCCATCAAAGGGCGGCAATACTGCTTTTTTTGAAAAATACTTCTTTTATCTGAAAAATTGAATTTGTTCTTATATCATGTTTAGAAAAAATATAACATGAATTTTAAACATTATATTGAATATATTACATATATATTACATTAATAAAATCAATAAATATTGATCCTATTATTTTATAAACTCACTTAAACTTAGTTTTTGCGTGAAATGAATTCTATCAAAAGAACTTGAAATTGTGTGCAACACAAGCCAAGCATAGGGTTTTTTATACCAAAATCTAAGCTAGTGTTACATATTTCACAAGATTATATTGGTTTAGCTTTCAACACAAGGCATCAAAGAAATAAAAAAACATCCATTTTATAAACATCTTGGGGTGTTATATGGATTGTATTGAGAAGGTTGATGGTATCAACTAGGGGATTACAATTAATGACTTAGTTGTGACTATATCTAGATATGTTTTCTCCCTTTCAAAGATAATTCTTGATTATATATCGATGGCAGTGACTCATCATAGTGAATAACATGATTCTACTACTGAATATTTGGTGGTGAGGAGGTGGGATTAGAATCAATAAACACTACCATCACAAAGACTCAACTTGGGTAAATTGATGATAAATTAGAGTTATTTATCTATTTTTTTCATGGTTTAGGTGTAGGTAGGTTTAATTACTACCACCTATACTCTCTCATCCAATATGTCCTGGTGGAATGGGAAGAACTATTCACTAAATAAATAAATATTCTCCATTTTTATCATTCCAACTAATAAGTGGAGGCTATAGAGGTTTCTGTGGAATATCTAAACCAATATACTACTATAGTTACCTAATTTCAAGAATTGATGGCTATGAAAGATGCAAAGTTTTGAAACTACAAGGATCATATAATTATGATGAGAACATAGTTGGTGTAAAAGTCCATGTAGATTGAGAATTATGAAAGGAAGATCCAATAATTGGATACTCACATCGACCATACACATCTATTATCCCTTGATAAAGCTACTAAATGGGTTATATTTTAGAAATCTATCAGAACTTGTCATTAAATGTTAGATGATTTTCTTAGTAAGATTGCTATGTGTCAATTATGGTTATATATTTTTTTATTTAATTTACCTTTATTATAATTATAAGAAGGGATACCAAAGTTTAGACATCCCTCCCCCATTTTTGGTTGATCAATGAATGAAATTATATATCTTTTCTTTAATAATTTTTAAACTTTATTTTATTTTTACTCTTCTTTTCTTTCCTCTTCACACTAGCTTATGAAAATTTAAAAGGCCTATAAAAAGACAATTTTCTATTTCTTTAATATGAATCTGAAATGATAAAGGTTAATTTTGGTTCCCAAATGATTAATTTAGGGAATATTCCACTTGGATGTGGCTCATGGACGAATACAAACATGACTGTCATCACCATACACTAGAGTTGGTCTATTTGGAAATCAATGATAAATTACAACTAGGTGTGTATTGGATGAGTATAGTTACAAACACCACCATTAATACACTAGATGCAATCTATTTAAAACTTTATGATGATTTTTTCCTAAGCATGGATCATAGACGAGTATAGGCATAAACACCACTATTGATACACTAGAGTTAGTCTGTTCCAAAATTGATGATGAATTCCTCCTGGGCATAGATCATGTATGGGTATAGGCATAAACACCATCATCGTTAAACTAGAGTTGGTCCATTCAAAAATTGATGCTGAATTCCTCCTAGGTGTGGATCATGGATATGTATAGGTATAAACACCATCATTGATACACTATATTTGGTCTATTCAAAAATTTATGATGAATGGTTCGACAAAAAGGGGTGATTTGGGTTAGTATTTTTTGAAAAATGAATGCTATAACTATTTCCTAAGATGAGGGAATTATGAGTATAAATTTACTATTATTGGGATCATATGGTGGGTCCCATAGGCTATGTTTATTTGATTTTATTACCCTAAATTTTTCCTAGGCCTTATATATGGAAGGTCAAGTGGGAAAAAATTGGATTTTCCTCAAACCTCCCTTCATGGGTTTTTGGATTATCAAGTGCTATGCCTCTTGTATTTTGAGTGACCACTTTTTTCTAGATCATGAAAGGTTCATGGCCAACAATAAAATTCTCTACTTTTCCCTAGACTACCCTTTATGGTTTTGCATCTAAGCAAGTAATGTTTCTCTTTTAATGAGAATTTTAAGGTTATTTAGGTTAGACCAATGCATCATTCAGTTTAGGTTCACATGACTAAGACCATAAAAGTTTCACGAATGAGATTTCAAATTTTTTCCAGGAGAATAGGTATGGTATATGATGGTGTAACATAAAGGATATAAAATCCACTTGAATAGTTAGGATATGGGTTGGGTAAATAATATATCAATGACTTTTAACCAAGGATGATGAGATGGGATAGGTACACTAGGGGTAACCACTGAAAAAATACAAATGATATGTTCTAATAGGATGCTATCATGGTATAAAGATATTTGAGGTTCCTCCCTTCAAGATGAGATTATTTTGGTAAATAAGACAAAATGGGGGCATATATACAATTCTATATTATGAAATTTATATATAATGAACAGAAGTGTCCCTTAGAGTTGAGTATGCTCATTACTGATATTCATGAAAGGTCTATGAATATACAAAAAATTGAGAAATAAATTTGGATATGGTGAGTAGGATATTCAATAAGGGTTCTTGTACCCCAAATGTTGTGTCACTTTATGTTTAACACATTATCAAGGACAAGGGATATGATAGATCATTTCTATAACTTTTTTCTAGACTAGGGGGTTCTCCTAGAATGGATTATCTTCTTCTCGGTCCATATGGTGGGCCCTATGAGATTTGTGACTCTTTTATTTATGCTCTAACCTTTAACTAAATTTTTTTTCATTAAGTAATAGTGAGCAGAGACATGAATTTTCTTCAGACCTCCCTTTTATGGGTTTCCAATTTGAAAAGTTTAAGGTCATGCAATTTTGACCATATGAGGCTAGAGTTCAAGGTCATATAACCTCAAATAGCGTACATACAACTAATGTCTATAATGTGTGGACTAAAGTGAACATAATTTAAGGTTATGATGCATAGAATAAGGAAAAGGGGAAGTGTAAAAAAATAACCCAACTAGGATTACCAAGGATAAGAATACTCTAACACCCTTTACTGAATGGAGGATGAAGATGCTACAAATTATGGATCAAGGTTCTTGGATCACGAGTAATGGTATGTTATAGACACAAAGGGTATGAACATAGACCATATTCAAATTATGGGTTTAGATATAGCATCATTAGGACATACAAGTTTTACATGGAACTTTTTATCAGGATGAAAATGCCTCAGGTTGGCGGACCATAATGGGGGTGCATATGCAAGATCAAAATTAGGGCATGTATGCATAGTCAAATAGAGGTTCACCTTGAAGTAAAATACACTCATTAGCATCTTCCATGAAAGACTTGGGAAAACCTGATACACTCAAGACACAAAGTTTTATTTATGTAAAAACATATTAAAAAATGATGATGGATACATCCCAAACCTCGGTTGACCATGGTTAGGATATTGTGACCTTTGATAAGGAATAAAAATGGATGTTGTATTATGTTATTTGATGTTATAAAAAATGGTGAAAATGTTTGGTAGTTTAATTTAATGTGACAAGGACCCAAATTTAATGTAGTTTAACATCACGTGACATGGAATTAGATATTGCGTAGTTTAACATCATGAGATAAATATATCGATGTCATTATCCTAAAATTAGGAAATTTTATCATTTCATATGTCTACGAGTATGAATCCAAAGGTATAATGGGGGTATTTTCATTCTCTCTCCTTTATCTTTGTAGGTTCATAAATAAATCTCTACGAAAATCTATTATATATAAGAGAGAAGGGAATTTTGATTGACAGAATTTTCAGTTGGGACTTGGATATAGGTTCTAGGAATAATTATGTATCCTATGATAATAGGAATCTAGTAATAAAGATTTCTTATATTTTTTCATATGAATATATAGATCTTGTACAAGGAAGTCATTTTTAGCATATTTTTATGATTGAATAACTCATCTATGAATAATATTATGTAGATTAGGTTCATATGTAGGATAGGGGATATTTTTTTAGTTTCTTCCATACAGACCAAGTTCATATGTAATTGAAGAATTTAAGGTCTCACCAAAATGTACCACTATCCATAAAATGGAAATTTCACTCGAAGAACTATAATACTAAAGTGATTGCATATATTTTTTTTAAAAAATTGGGAAAGGCCTTGGATATAGGGATTTGGTGACAATTTGTATCCTATAGAGATTGGGATAAAGCCATATGTAGTTCTTACAAAGATATTGAAGGGCCCCATAACACCCTTAGAGGGGAGGGGTGAATCAGGGTGTAAACTTTTTATTCTTAAAATGATGGATCTTGATCCCATGTTGGTAAAAACTTGTTAGACGCGTCTGATGGAAACCTTCAGAACACAAAAAATCACAAGCAAAGAGACAACACAATGATTTTACTTAGTTCACCACTAAGGGATAGTCCAAGGAGAATACACTAATATTATGTTTTTCGTACCAAAATCCACTAATCTCTATTATTTATGGAATAAAAAAGTTTAGAAATAGTCACTCTATTCTAGGAGCACTACCTTTACAAGATTTTTGGAATAACACACTACATCCCTTGGAACACTTCTATTGACTCCCCCTAGCTCATTTCTCTAGGATAATCCTTTATAAGTTTATTGACTTGAAGGTATCTTCAATAGATTGGAATTGAAGTCTTTGACCCTATCTAAAATGAGACTCTTCTTTAATCTAATCCCTGAATAGATGCACTTGAATGCACCGATCAAACAACCCAGATATTCAAAAACTTGAAAGTAGATCAACTCTTCACTTGAACACAACACTTGTTCATGCATGAAAGTTTTGGTATTTTCATAAAATATGTACTTTTCTCAATACTAATCTATCGTACAACACCACCATTAAATTCACTTGGTCTACATAGACTCAAGTACCATTATACACATTAAATTTACCATGCATATGTCTTCTGTGCACAAGTATTTCACATGCCAGAGACACCAAATCTTCATTGGAAAAGTTATGAGTCTTCAATGGGGGTTTCTTCATATTTATAGACCTGGAAGACCGTAAATACTATTTCCTTGTACCCCAACCCCCATGTGCATAATCTTGAATTTAAAATTGTATCTGGAGTGTAATATTATTTCCCACATCCCATTCCTTTTTCATATTTTGAATTGATTAACCTGAAACTACTCTTTAACCCAACTCACTTTTGACATTACATTTTTTGCACAATATTATTTTGTGCAAAAAATTAATCTTGTGAAAAATTATTTCCTTTTTTGTATTTTTATGAGACAATCTCAAAACACATGTTGTTTTCAACATTTAGATATTTCTTCAACCTTGTGTGCAACTTCATTTTCTAAAAACACCTTTCTCCGTTTCCCAAATTTTGGACCCAAAAATTTGGAAATCACTGGGAAACAATGATACCTTCAACACTGAAATCACATGTAAAATAAAAAAATTTGTATTCCAAACTCCTTGATGAACCTAGTGTGGATTGAAAATAGACATGAAACTGTCTCTATTTACATAATTATAAATCCTCAGTTCAACCATAAATACCATATTTAAATGTGACTCATATGCATAGGGAGAGAATTTTTTATTAGAAATTATGTTTGGTCCCATGATTGAATAACCAGGCATCACTACATATCCTAAAGTAATAGGAATCAAGACACACTTAGTTCTCATATGCTACCTACATAGATGTAGGTCGTATTTAGGGAGATATGAATTTTTTATAACTTGATATTGCATATGTGCCTAAGATAGAGGGTATTAGCATAACAATTTATCCTATATGGATATAAATCAAGCCACATTTTTTTCTTGAAGAATACTTCCCATGAATTGATTTAACTCATATATATAGGGATGAGGGATTTTTTTTGAATTTGTGGCTGGGACCATGAAAATGAATTCGAGCATCACCACGTATCCTATTAACATAGGAATCAAGCCACACATATTTATCATATATAAAGATTCCATGAATATATATAACTTGTATAAAATATAGGAGACATTCATGCTTTATGGAATAAGTGGACTATGTGAAAAAGATATCTAAATGGGTCAATCTATCATATGGGTGATAAAGAGGTCATAAAGAATGAGTTACTTTGATTAGTTTAGTGTATTGCAAGATAAAATAATGTTGGAATTTAGTTTAGGACACAATTCTTGGACACTGTGCATTGTATTTAAACAGAATTAAATGAGGATCGAGAGGTTATGTAGTTTAAGGTCATATGAAGTGGGTCCATACCTTATAGTTTAGTATCATGTGGTTAGGATGTTTTTGTATAGTTTTTCATCATACAACTAGGATAACAACTATATAATTTAGAATCATATAGTAAGGACATGGGTGCTTTGAATTTTAAAGTCTTTACTCTAAACTTAGGTGCTATTCCTTTTAATGTATCACCACTAGGACTTTGTTTCTATTCATTTTTACATATTTTTACTAGGACTTAGGTGTTATACCAAATAATATCTTTATTATAGGAATTAAGTGCTATATAATTTAACAACTTACTAATAGGACTTGGGTTTTATATAGTTTAATATATTTCCACTAGGACTTAGGACCAATGAGATAATTATTCAAAGTATTTCTTAAGAATCCTCAAATTGGTAGGGGTGTTATATGTTCCTCATCCATTATGGACAATTAGTTAGCATAATTGTAATAGACCATGTATATGGAATTAGGTGCTTCCCACTTTGGTTCTATCATTAAAGGATTATTCCCTAGTATCATTTGTGTTCTAATAACCAATAAAAGATCTCCTTGAAGTAATTAATAGAGGCAAAAATTCTTATTGAAGACCCACACCATCCAATTATTGTGGGATTATAGATTTTATAGTGTATGTAACCCATTCCTATCAATCCATTCTCACTCATCAAGTCAATCTATGATTGTTAATTTTTGAGAGATGACTAAATATAGAAATTCATAGTGATGGAAATTAAACTTCTATGGGAAGTACCACCTCTATTCCATAGAAAAGTGAGTATGGGGTCACTTGTGTGGTAGTGCGGTCATGGTATGATAGGCCAACAAGGCATGAAATAGTTTTATGGAAATTATTTCTTATATTTATGAAGTATTTTCTATAGAATATTTTATAAAGTATTATTAAAATCATTTTTATTCCCATTTATAGCTATGCGATAGTGGAAAAAATGGTCAGACTCAATGTTATACTTCTGACACAACCTTTTTATATTGGAATAATAGTTTTTGGTTCAATTTTTAATCAATATTTTATAGGGTACACCAAATATTTTGATGATATTAGACTTCATTAAATTGATGATATTATTCATTCTAAAATCCAAAATTGGTATGGACTCAATCTATTTGAAAATGAAGTCAATAGTTGTAAAGATATACCTAAAATACTAAGATATGGATAGGAGATATGAACCCATTTCATAAAAATCCTATATGGTAAATTCCTAGTAGTATTCGGTATTGTGAAACAAATATGGGAGATTATGGTTGAAATCAAAATTTATTTTATAATAATAGAACTTCTTGATAAATTCCATGAATTATTGTGTCATTGTTGGAAATAAATAGCTAAGTATCCTAATTTTATGGGAGATCCTGGTTCCTGACTAATAAGAAATATATAATCCTACATGTAATTCTAACATGATGTTAGGGGTCTCTATTTATTCAATTCATTTTAAGAGGACTCATTCAAAAACCCATTTATAAAGGACGTCCTATTCATATTGGCCATCAAAAAGTTTGAAATTTTCTAACCAATGTTAGATATGTTCCTTTTTGGATTAGTTTTATGGAATAAACCTATTTTGAAGGTAGTCAATTATAAGTCTCATCCATAAAGTAACTATATAATTTGACAATGATATTGTATTTTTTTCTCCTTGGGGAAATTCTAATATGATTGATTTTCACCGTGTCATATATTATGACCAGGGCGACTATCCTATAGTGTGTAATGAAGAAGGCTATCTCATCCTTTTCAGGGTCATCCAGGGATATGGATTCGTTATCTAGTACATTTTTTGGGAATTGAGTGGGGGATGTGATTAAGCATTATCTCATTAGTGAATTCTTCCATTAGGCGCCCCACATAACTTAGGATAGGGGATAAATCTTTCTTCTTAATCATTTAATCATTATGGATTTTCTTAATCAATAGTTATAAATTTCAATTAACATTCATATGGTATATATAAAAACTTATGGATAATTCTAATCCCTTGATAAGATCATGGTATTCTGATTCATTGTTGGTGAAACCTCTGAATAACATGAAAGAATAAGGTAAAATTTTCTTGGATGGGGAGACAAAGATAATGAACATACCAACCTTATTGAGCTTTGATATTTTCATTATATTTTGAGTTTAACTTTTAGATGATCTATCAAAATATATCTCTCATGTTTGAGAAGTGTCATGGGTACATAAAACCTCTTTATCCAGTAACTCTATATTAATGAGAATTCTCTCTGGGATTGGATGAACTGCAAGGAAATCAGCTAATACCATCCCTTATATTTACTTGTGTAATACAAATTGGATTTCATATTATTATATGATAACTATGTATAAGGATAAAAACACATTAAAAATAACATGGATGATTATTTACTATAGCATGTCGATATGAGAGACCATGAAAAACTTGTGGTGCATCAAATATTTCCTAAAAATTTTCATTGTAAAAAGGAGTATAAAGTAGTTTTTATTAATATCAAAATAACAGATCTCAATATCTATAATTATTATGTTAATATTGTAAAGAATATTTTCTTTGCTACATCATTTATCTATACAAGAAGGGTGCCAAGAGATCTCTCCATAGGATAAACATATAGGATGAAAAACTTCCCTTCTACTAGTATAATTATGATTGGTGGGTGTAGCATATATCACATGATGTATTCAAAGAATTATTAAATTTTTTTATACCATTTATAAATGAATCCATTCATCTTCAACTTCATAAAGGGGAGGAATTTTCCAATAATATTGTCAATGAAACACCTGATGTAGGTGAGGAATCCCAAAGTAACTCTTAATTGTTTAAGATTTTGAGTAGGTGATATTGTGATGATCACACTATTTTTTAAAGGTTTAACTTTATGTCATAGTAGCATACCAAAAAATTAAGAAATTTACCTATAATTTCCCTAAAATAACTCTTTATATGGTTCATTTCCAATCAATGCGGTTGCAATTTTTAGAATATTATTTAAAGGTCAACAAATTGATCACAACATTTTCAATACTTAACCACCAGATCACTGATATAAAATTATTTTATTCTTCCTGGAATGGGATTGAATATTTGATGCATGGAATGTTTGTAGGTTTCATCAAGATTATTTAAACCAAATGGAATGACATGGTACAATAGAATCCCCTAGGGTGATCTGAAATTAGTGGTTTCCACATATTTTGTTGCTATGTTGATCTGATTTTACCCGAAGTACCCATATATAAAGGTATAGTATTGTAATTATATAGTTGCATTAATCAGGACTTCCAAAATCACAAATAGGAAACTATCCTATAGATAACATTTATTGTAATCCTTAAAATTGATACATACCTGAATCGACCAATTATTTTTCTCAATTGTAATGATGTTGTCAAGACATTTTGGGTATTGAAACTCCTAAATGAATTTTAATTTGATAATAATATCGACTTAGGCTTCAACATTGATATCATGAGTTATATACAGTCTATTAGATGCCTATTTATTACTATGACGATCCTCAGGTAGGCCCAAGTGATGGGTGGAAACATCAGAATCCAGACCTAACATCACTGTGTAATTCTAGGAGAATAATTCATGGTTCTATTTAAAGTGAGAAATATACATCTCTTTCTCTTACATAGGCATGGTGGAACTAATCAGCGCGGGTCACATATCCTCTTCTGTACCCAGATTTACTTTTCTGAGCTCATCGATGATGGTGGTGACACCACCCTCAAACATTAATGGGGAATATCTATGGTCATCCTCTACTTCTTCCATATCAAGAATAACATAAATTTTATCAGGAATGGAATATAGTACAATTAAATATCTTTCCTTTGTAGAGGATGATGATTTATTCCTAGTCCATGAGGAGTGTTAATCCATAGGTACCACAATTGAGATCACTTTGGTGGTGTGAAATTTATTCTCCACTATCATCAAGGGAATAAGAAGAATTGATATCTTAAGGTTTAAGAGATGTGATTAGGGAATTTTAAATTTCTTTTTAGGGTGAAATAGATTTCTCCAATCTAGATAGTGGACCAAGGGTCTCCTCATATTTCAATAATTAAAAAGGATCAATCTTGTTTGGGGAATTTCCAAATGTGGAATTAATCTTCCCAGACATGACTTGATTTCCTCTTGATCAGTTTTCTTAAACAGGTACACTGTTACTATATAGACATGGGGTAGTGAATATTTTAAACTATGAGGACTCTCTCGGGTGGGATTTATTGCCTATATTAGATTAATAAGAAATACATGATCATTTTTGGGAAATCTATAGGGGTTCACACGAGTGGTTCTCAAAACGTTTGGAGTGACAAAAATCGTATCACCCTATATTATCATCCAATTTTCTTTTCTCTTATAGAATACTACCTCTACATACTTGGATTTAGAATATTCAAAGAGGAATCTATCACCGCATAGTACTCCAACCTTTCCATTGATGGAGTAATTTAATCCATGATGGTATGACAATGGAACTTCTTCATGGCTATGAATTTAAGGTCGTTTGATTAGAAAAATATATGATATTCCATGATAGATATCCATAAAATTGGAGTCAGACACAAGAAGTCTAAACTGGGTTATGATTTTGATCTTCTCGAGGGGATTTTTCTCGCTCTTTTTGTGCTCCTGAATGGTCATCTTCTAGGTAGATAAATCTTCTCACTATATTTAAAATGTCAGAGTCTGAACTGGGATAATATTAATAATAGAACCACTATTGATCAAGGATTTTCAAATGTCAACATTTTCAATGTTGGCACCTGAAAAGTTGTTACATGCACTTTACTGTAGAATCAATTAAGTGACCTTTACTAATACAAAACAAGTCACGTTTGAGTAGAAATGTATCTCCATGCCCGAATAAGAAGATGATTGGATCTTGATGTTCATATTATTTTTCACACACCGAGGAAAGAGATTCCTAAAATATATTCCCCAGTCTTGTGTTATGGTGGTGAGAACCTCCTTCTAGGAATAGGCTTTGGATTTTTCAATTGCTGATGAAAGGGGTCATGAAGCCTAAAAACCCATTTTCAAGTGTCTTCCAAGTATTATTTTTACAAAGAAAACATACTGCTAATGTGTATACACCATATCCAACAACATAGTTCACTTATTTGTATCTAATTTGACTCGTTGTGGATTTAAAATAGACTTACTGATCAAAAGTTATGACCATTTTAATATGGCCTCCATTTTTACATGAAACCAACACACATGATCACTAAAAGACTAATCATAATTTCCAATATCAACCTAAAACATATCCTAGTTACCCGGGACATCACATAGTTACTATGTGGGTATAAATTCCAAGGCGCATCTATTCAATGACGTACACATGGCTCAGAAGGAAGATAAGGATAACATGAATGCTTCCTACACGAATCACCCAGTGACCACACAATCAGCTCACAGTACACACATTTTCACAAAAATACTTTATGAAAAAGCTTGAATTTCTAACCTCATCAGAGTATACAGATTTCCTACATACCCGACTATATGATATAAATCCTAATTAACCAATTCATTGCATTCACTTTCAACCCAAAGTCTCAAGTCACATGATGATTTTTCCTAGTTACTATGCAGTTGGGATGGGGTATGCTTGATGCTAATAGAACTCCTGGGTGATCTCCAATTAACTATTCCCTGAGTGGGATTTCATGGAACAACTTTCAACTTCGAATCCCTGATGCTCAACCCATGCCTATAAACACACTACTTATATTCCAACACATGTACACAAAGAAAGGGAGAAAGGAGATGGAGACCAACTATTCAAGCCTTATAAAGAATACCTATAGGTAACTCTGAGGGCTATGAGAATGATACTAAGAAAACTGAAATAGGTGAATCATCCTTATTGAATTGCATGAGGTGAATCAGCTAAGGTCAATTATACTAAGAGAATTAGCCTAGGTGAATTATACTAGTAAAATTTACCCAGGAGAAATGTACTAGGAGAATCCACCTCAGCAAACCACACCAAGAGAATCCATATAGAAAAAATAAACTAGGAAAATTTTCCTAGGCCACATGCACATTGCATGGATGATACTAGGTGAAATTAACAACACATCTAGATTCCCTTTACATGGTTAAAGACTTATGGACCTCATTCATGCATTGAGGACTAAAAAATCCATACCGGATCTTCCAACCACCTTTGAAGTTAATAGAACTTCCTAGTGTCACAGTCCTCATCCAATATATATATATATATATAGATAAAATAAACCCAAAAGGAATTTATATATTCCTTACACCAAGGTCAAAAACATGAGAATTATAACTTAAAGCATCCTCCAAATCTACGAGCCACCTCCCATTAGGTGTAAGTCGCTCACATATTCCATGTGGTCCCTAAATTGGATTACCTTTTTAGTATAATAACCAAGATGGTTCCCATTGTTTATTTCAATAAAAATAAATTTCGATGATCTTGGACCACTCATAATAGGGAAACATACATACATATTCCCCACACACTCATCTTGAGTCAATATACTCCTCTTAGTTCCAATATATGGTCCTCCTCTATGGTATATTCCCTAAAACCATACATTCACCTGAACCACCTACTTGGTCTTGTATCAAAGGGTAGGATACATGCATAAACCCCAAAAAATAAATTTGAGTCGATATAATTCCCTTCAAACCCATATATAGGCCTCCTCATAGGTGTAAGCTTAAAATCTATACCTTCACCGAACTCCCTTACTAGGTCAGGTATCCAAGGGAAGCTTAAGTCAAATCCCCACTCAATGTCCCATTTTCACCCCTTTTATAGAATATACATCCATACATGGGATTATAATTAAGTTTAATCCCTAACACTACCCCAACTAGGCAGCACCAATGTGTATGCCCCACTCAATCCTTTTTTTACACTCCAATGCAATATGAATCATCTTAGCAAAAAGACCAGGAACCGGTGGAAGCCGGCCCTAAGAAAATTAAATAAAATATTAGGAGAGTTAGGAATACAAGGTATTATTACATAATGGAGTGTAAAACACCCCACATCTATCAATCTCCATAAGTGGGGCAGAATAATCAGGCACCGTGAAAGACCACATCCCACTAAGATCAATAAGTGACCGCTTTTCCAGAGCATCCACCACCTGGTTGGCCTCCCGATAGACATGTGAAACCACCAGGCGCATTTGCGTGACCTTGTTGAGATAATCAACCCAAAGAGGTAGCACTCACCAAGGCACATTACATGTCTTGGTCCTCAACACATGAACCGTAGACTGGGAGTCAGATTCAATCCATATACACTTCCAATTAAACCGGACAGCATACCTGACAACATATATCATGGCCTAGATTTCAGATTCTAATGTGTTTCCAATTCCAATGGCATAGTGGAAAAATCCCTTTACAAACCCACAGTAGGTCTAGAACACTCCCCCGCATCCCTACGTACCTGGTGTGCCCGATGTAGCCCCATCAACATTCACCTTGAGACAAGGCACAATGGGTGGAATCCACCGAATATGTTTCAGCATTCGAGGCTTGCGCGGACGACCCAAAACACCAAGATTTCTCATAATTTGGAGATCATCATCAATGTTAGACATGGTGCCATCCTGGACCATTGAGTAAGCATAAACATCCCTATGGATAGCCATCATACCTTGCTGTACCGTGGAGTGTGCATCACCAAACAACATGCAGTTCCAGGCTTCCTAGATATCTGCAATAACAACAGCAATAACCACCACCAACAGGTTCTGAATTTTCTCACTGCATTGAGCATACACCATGCTGGACAGCAGGTCCAGGACCGACCTGCATGTGTCAAACAAAACCCCAAACAGATAGCCAATGTAACCCCAAAGATGCATGGCACGCCTGCAGTCCATGAAGACATGCTGCATCGAGTCCTCCTCATCCCTGAAAATGGAACACATAGAGGCCATTTGTAGGAAAGCCCATTTGAGAAGGTCAGTTGTTGGCATTCAATTTTTCCACATTCTCCATATCAATAAGAACCTAGAAGTCCAAATAAAGCCAGTTTTGAAATGAAGCAGCCATGTCGGTGTAAGAGTTAGACCCCCACAAGCTGTCCTGTAAAAATCCCTACAGTTAAACTGCCCAGTTTTGGCATGGACCCAAATCAGAGTATCAACATCCATGAAATCATATCCATTGATTTCATTTTCCACCTTCATAGGAATATCAAAAAAAGGAGAATGAATTTCTGAAATAAGGGCCGAGATGGACATAAGTGCTGCATCCGTTGGAACATTAAGATCATGTAGGGGCTATGTGAGCCACTTTGTTGTCCAACAATTTAGGGTGGAATCCCTGCAAACCAACCATTTAGTATCCTTCAATATCCTCCCATACGCATGCTTGAGAGATGCCCAAACCAATGTGGAAAGATAATATTTATAACTATTGAGAAGCCTCTTTGTAATTATATTCGAAAGGAAGTCATCATCAGCTCCATGTGTGATCAGAGGTTCCAAGTGAATTTCCCAATCAAACCGTCATTAAAGGTGCGAAGGTCCTTTACCCCAAGCCCCCCATCTCCACAGGCTTTATGCATTCCTTCCATGCAACTGTAATCAGATTCCTTTCATGTAGTGACCCCGTCCATATAAAGTCTCACACCATGCTCTGAAGCTCCTTAATAAGTCCTCTCGACCATCTATAAAGGGAGAAGGAATAAACTAACTTCGATGTGATCACTGACTTCACCAGGAAGACCCTCTCATCCAGTGACATAGCCTTTCCCTTCCAACTGGCTAGCTGATGTATAATACCAGCAGAAATGCCCTCCAAATACTGCCTTTTCACCTTTCCCCAAAACAGTGGGACCCCATGATATTGGAAAGGAAGTGATCCTCTCCTCACCCAAAGATACCTTACAATCCCGTTCCTTTTTCCAACCGGAACCCCATTACCAAAGATGATCGAAAACTTTTCCCAGCTAATGGCCTAGCCAGACACCTCCTTATAATGACTGAAGAGGGCCTTAATTGAGTATATAGTTCTCATTGAAGCTTGTCCAAGTAATAAGATGTCATCTACATACAAGAGATGTGATGGTGCCTTCCCACTCACACCAGCCCTGATATGCATGCACTATCCTATTTGACCAATGTCATTGATACACCTACAGAGATAATCCTCTTCACACCCAAAAATAATTCCAGAAAGTGGATCACCTTGCCTCACCCCCTGGTGGATGAAAAAAATCCCCTCGGGACCCCATTGACAAGAATTTAAAACATTGTAGAACTAAGAATAATGTGGATCATGTTCATAAATCTAGAAGAGAAGCTATACCTCATGAGAAAATACAAGAGAAAATCCCATTTCAACGTGTCAAAAGCCTTGGATATGTCAATTTTGATAGCAATGTTCCCTTCCTTTGATTTCATTCTTAGAAGGTTGACACACTCATAGGCCATGAATAGGAACTTTTGGATTTTCCTCCCATGGACGAATCTAAATTGGTTCATGGTGATCATACCACCAACCATCCCACCCAGACTTCCCATAAAGATATTACTGATAAGTTTGGGTATTTTATTCCCAAGATCCACTGGCCTAAAGTCCTTGATGTCAAGGGAATTCTATTTCTTGGGGATGAGCGCAATAAAACATGAGTTCATACCATGTGGAATGTAAGAATGAGAGAAGAAGTTCTTCATGGACTGCCCAATATCATTCTGCAAAATGTCCCAGTAGAACATGAAAAACTTGTTCATAAATCCATCAGGGCCCAGGGCACTCTTCAGTTTGAGAGAGAGGAGGGAGGATCTGATCTCCTCTTTGCATGGAGAAGCAGTTAGAAGCTGATTCGACTAATCATCCATGCAGGAGCTGATGTTGTCCACCATACAGTGAATACTGGACTGCCGATTATCAGAGTATATTCCCTTAAAGTACTCAACCACATCCAATGAAATATCATTATCTTCTGTGTAGAGTTTCCCATCAATGCTAATCACCCTGGTCTCTCCCTACTCCCTCTTTTCTTTGTGCAATCTTTTGAAGAACTTAGAATTTCTGTCCCCATCCTTTAGCCACTGAAAATTCAATTGGTTTCTGACCAATCTTTCCATCACCATTAAATGATCATTAATATTTTTGTGGGAATCAATTTCCTCTCGTGACACCCTCAGATGCTTTCCCTAACCAGTCTTAATTCTAGCCAACTCATCCTTTGATTTCTTGATATTCTCATCCAGTTTTGAAAAGGAATCCTTGCACCATTGTCTTAGAAGCCCCTTTAGATGCTTAAGTTTCATAGACCCTTCATATGCTTAAGTTTATGGAATCAAAAGCCATCCATTGTTGAAACAAAAAGGAATAGGGGCTGAACTTGTCACCTGATTCTCAACAATAACAACAACAGGGTTGTGATCAGAGCCGTGCTTAGGCAGTGTGAATCCAGAAACACCATGTGCTGCAGCCTAATCATCAATATGGACAAAACATCTATCAAGATTGCTAGCTTTTTACCCTTCCCAAGTGTATCTATTCTAGGTGAAATCATCACCAGAAATTTCAACTTGGTCCAGATTGCAGAAATCAATAAACTCAGAAAATTAAGAGGCAACAATCCTATTAAAATTTGTTCCCGTTTTTTCCTCAGGCTTCAAAATAGTATTGAAATCACCAATAAGAAACCATTTTTGATCCATCCTCCTAGAGATGACTTTGAGCGCCTCCCATAAATCCCTCCTCCTAATATAGGAGTTGGAGGCATAAACAAATGATACAGAAATATTCTATCCAACAATGGTACAGTTAACCAGAACACTTTGAGGACCGCTGTCATATGAAGTAATCTACAGGGTGTTATGAACTAACACCCAAAAGCGATCCATAGAGGATGCAGACTGATTGCTGGATGCAAAAATGTATCCCAGTGAGTCCCACCTGAATCCCTTCCAGTTATCATACAGAACTTTAGGTTCAACAATACTGAAAAACATTGGTTTGTAGGGTCAAGATATAATGTCACAGGGCCCTGACCGTATGAGAGTTCCCCATCCCTTGACAATTCCAATACAGAATCCTCATTTATTACAAAATATACCCCTTGTCAGAGGTCTCCCTTTCTTATCCACTGAGGCTTGAATGTGCCCTTTTTTCTTTTGACCCCCTGTCCATTCTTCAGGCCATGCCTGAGGACAGTGGTGTTATCATGCTTCTTGATTACCTGCTTTGCTCCGATGGCTTACTTACCCTTACCAGTACACTGTTTTTGGGCATCATTGTTAGTAGGTATCTTGTCCACTTAACCATTGTGATCCACAATAGCCTCATCTGTACTGACTTGGCCTAATTCTGTAGGTAACTTCCCCTCCACATGCTTTGTCTTTCCATCCTCACCCAACAGCCCAAACAATCCACCTTCAATAACATCATCACTTGGACTGATTTGGAAAGCTTCCTCAACCTACACCTCCATACCTACTTCAGTCAGCATCCCAACCAAGCCACTGGTATTGGGAATACCTTCACCCTCCACATTGCCAACTTCATAATGCGGAGCCTCATCCACCTCATCCGACCAAAGTCTTCCACTCAGATGGATAAAGGTGTTGCTGGACTTGAGGGGAGGATCACTGCCCACAGTCAGCCTCCTTCATTTAGCCTTGGAGGGGGAGATCTGAGTAAAATCTCCTCCTGGGTCAGAAGATGGCTGTCGTTCAATGCAGGCATCACCACCAATTCCTTGAAATCCTGTCACAGGCGAGCTGACAGTATGATTATCCCCCAATCCTATGCTCTTCTCCACATTGGCATCATTATGAGTGACAACATCCACCATATCCACCATAGGAGCAGAATCACCATAGGGAGAAGGAACCACCTGGGTTTCATCAACCAGGCCCCCCATATCCACGATAGGTCCACTGGAAACCTCATTTTCCATTTAATCCTTCACCATTACCGTAGAGGAAGATCCCCCTATGGCTAGATTCCCCTTCTGCCGAGGCCTAGACCCTTGACCAGCACCATTGCTCTCCAGGTGCTCCATAGGAAATTTGTCCTTACCCTTCCTTCTCCTACACGTGCTCTCATCATGCCCCTTCATCATGCATGAATTCCATACTATATCCCGCTTACACTTGGCAATTGTGTGCCCAAAGACAAAGCACCTCGAGCAGAATTTTGGCTTCCTCTCATACAATATATCAAGCTTCATACTGTCATCCCTCGTTGTTAGAACAACCTCCTCCACAAGTATGCTTGACATGTCAACTTCTACCAAGATTCTGGAATAGTTCCCTAACCTTGGGTTTTCTGTCTATTGGTCCATTCGAATCGTATTGCCCTCCGAAAATGCAATATCCTATAGAATACTTGGGTGCCAATACAACCAATTTAGTTTATAAATTCTGATCCATAGTTTAGTATGCGTACTAGAGACATTCATGGGATCAAAGTTTCTATCCCATTCCTTCACATTCAGAAACCCCGGATTCAAGGCAATAGTACCTTTGCTCCACGCTTTCCTCTTACATTCATCTGAGGGGAAGACCACATGGTATTATCCCCTGCCCATTGCGATCATCTGCCAGTCATCAAAACCCCACACCTCATCAACAATTTTAGTCAGATCCTGAAATTTCCACAACCGCTCCCCATTAGGGATTACAACTCTTAAAATTATTGAATATCGACATAAATTTACCCTCTCTTCCACCGCTTCTTGATTATCCAACACATGAGAAATTTTCCCCTTCCGTATCACTATCCCGGGAAGAGGAGCATCAAAGTTAGAGAATGAGGGTCCCGCTGCATTCTTCACCACATTCGCAAAATTTCTCCTTGTCTTTGTAGAGACTAAATTATTACCATCAACCTTTCTTGTGAATGAGAACATATCCTTGTGACTAAGAGGTTAAAAAAGAGGCCTCTTACCACTTTCATCTTCTACGCGCATCCCCAATATGATATTAGAGGGATCATCATCGTCACCAGATTTGGGGTTCTCACTCAGTTCCCCTTGCGCCATCACACATTTATTAATAATTAATTATCAATGTTCAATATGACTCATCTTCCGTCTATTATTTCTCACACTGAGCATGAATCACATGGGATTAGTGGTTTAGTTTATCATTCTATTAGCATGATTGGGATGCATCACAACAATAACCTTTTAAGTCATAGCTTCATGGCTATAAATCTCATAGTGCACATCATTACTGCATTGTGTTAAGTTTCATGGACTGGTTCTCACATACGACCTTAAAATATATCACTTAAAATGCAAGGTATTTGATTCCATTTAATCAATATATGTAGGAAGAATCTTTGAGGTTCAAACCCAATAACTGAAAACATACATTTTCTTATATATGACAATCATAAGATGTCATATTTTACCTATACTCCATTATCCTTTCGATTTCCACATATGTAGAGAGTTGAGATACTCATCTTGGTTTTCTCATAATACTTAAGTCCTGATAATTTGATATACTTCCTCCAATATTCCTTGAGTTAAGATAATACTCTTGGTTCCCTTATACTCACCATGAGTTGATATTGTTCTATTAGTTTCCAATATACCTTGAGGTGATATAGTCCTATTGGTTCATATATATGGGCCTCCTAGTAGGTGTAAAATCAATCCTAGAAAGCTACCTTACATGTGATGATCATAAGACTTCCTTATGTTGATGATAATAAGAAAAATCATTCTACCTAGGTGATGAGCCAAGGATACCTATGATGATGATCCAAGGATGATCCATTATCTCTCATGTGATGAGCATGGGATTTATTCATGGATTTACATGAGGGATATACGATGGGCCTCCTATTAGGTGTAAAAATCCATCAAACCTTCTCTTATTTAGTTACTTGTAGTCAATATTTACCCGAAAGGTTTTCTTAAGTGCAAGTACCACACCAATAATTGATAGGAACCTTTCACCTTGTCATATATTATATATGACATTAAATTTATTAGAATTTTTCATTATTATATGAACCTAAAAAGGTGTGATGAATAGATTTATAGGGAATCAAACTATATGGGTTCTGATTCCCTTCATAGACATACATTGGAATCCCTTCTCATGGGCTCAATACCAAATCCAAAACAACAACCACCTCCATGAATGGAAATAAACTCCAAAGTTCCTAGATATTTAGATTTAAACCAGAGCCTCACAAATTAATAATAGAATGATGGAGAACCTATAATATATGTAGTTTTTTCACCTAAATACATGGTTTTAATTATATTATTGGGTTGGGGGTTACCAGTTTCATGCTGGTATTTGTGAAGGATTTACATTCATATCATAAATCTACATGAGATTCTTAGAGTAGGAAACAATTCCCCTCAATAGGGTGTGATAAGCCTAAACACCCATCCCCTTGAATAGTATGCATAAAAAATTATCACCGGATAGAAACCCCAGTGATATCCTAACTTTGGAGAGTAGGACCACTATGACATTCATGTAAAACGATTATAGATGTGGAAGTTATTGGGAGTTTCCATAAAAAAAAGGTAAACACAATATTGATGATTGTGTAACCATACTCATCACCCCATAATCAATCATTGGGAAACATATACATTTTTTTGGGAAATAGTTGGCCTTACATAAAACTTAAAGGGGTATGATATTCCCTCGATTAACATCCTCTTAATATTACTCTATGAATGAGATAGTAGTAATTCATTATACTAGAGAAAATTATGTTCAATACACCTCAGCTGTGGTGACATCTGTATCAAACTCTTGAGGAATCTGGAGGGCCTCCATAAGAGATTACTTGAGTTACTTTAAATGTTGAAGTTCATCCAAAATATAGATATTGGTTAGAATAACTAATAACTATTTCAATATGTCATACTTTTAGACCAAAGATTCTCACTTCCCAATATGGGGTTACTCCTTGATGCATGGATTAGTGGATAAAGTGATTGAAGTGGACAGACTTGGTTCTTGAAAAGATTTTGAAGGCATACCTACCATTATGGGTTAATCTGATATGGTCTACCCACCCATCTGGATTGATTGGATAACTTCACACCCGCCAAACTATCTCCTAATACAATTGGGTTTGGATGGATATTGAAGGATTTAGGGATGTCACCATGCTTCTATTGAGATTTATAAAGTGATTTCACATTGGTCTTGACCATGTATATGTAATGAGTGGGGTTGTGGTAAGAATAATAAACTCATACACAATTGAATTATCCTATATTCCCTTGTATTTTATGTTCTCTACTAGGTTCATATGTGTATTTTTGATCAGATAAGTTTTTTTATAAGTGAATTACATTAGAAAAAATAAAAATAATCTCTTCTAATGATGATGATTTTTTGTGGTGGGGTGATTCCCGTGCTCTGAATGACGAGGAAAGAAATCTATAAGTGACCAGGATAGTTTGGGAGTCAGACGATACTCTTATTCCTAAACATTATTTTTCTTTCACCTATTGAATATACCACCATAGGATGGGTTCGACGTCACCCCTTTGAATAACATAGGAGAAGATGAGACCACAATTGATTGAACGCGTTGTTCCTTAAGAATGACATGATCTTGATCAACCATGTTTTGTTTCATCCAGTTATCAATTTTTTTTCACATCTATATGGGACTTCTTTCCATTAAAATTTTTCTATATATTGGATGGTTGACACATGGGACACTTGCAGTAGGGATTTCCCCAACACCAAATATAGATAATTGATAATATTATATTGTATTTATTTGAATATTAATCATTCTTGGATAGCATGGACCAAAATCCCGTGAAAAGGGAAATATTTTAGAATAAACTGAATATAACTTCATTGATTCTCCTAGGCTTAAGTATCTTGAAGAGATTATTCTCCATGGCTATGAGGAAGTATTTAAGAACCCAATATTTCTAAAAGGTATAGTCTTTGTTTTTTGTTACTTATGTCATGGGAATCCTTTATATTTCTTTACCTTAGGACATATTTTTTTGTTTCTATTCCTCAGTGAGAGGTTCCATGTGATGTAGATTTTTCATGGGTGCTTTAGTAGTCACTAGAACTTGTTTGGCCTTGGATTCACTATGGAAGCTCAAAGTCCCCCCAAAAATCCGCCACTTCTGGTGGTAGGTGTGTTTGGGCATCCTCCCTACCATGAGACTCCTTTCCTTCTGACATTTCTCCAGTGACATGTTATGCTCCTTCTGCCCGAACATCCTAGAATCTCCCCTCCACACTATCATCCAATGTCCGGGGGCAAAGGAGATTTAGAACAAATGGGGCTCATTCGAGGATTCTTCACTGGATTTGGCCTCTAACATCCCCTCACTCCTGAGGCGTTGGTGCTCTTCCTCTTCGCCGACCATGGCGGGCTCACTTTGCATCATGGATTGGATCATTTGGGTTTTCCGTAACGATGCTATGTTCAACCATGTCTTCAAGCCTCCCGATTTTTGGATTGAACGGGCATCATCCTGGATTGAGGGCTGGCAGCATCACTCTGGTCAAGAGAAGCCCTTTGGATCCCTCTCCCCTTCCTTCCATTGGTGTATTCCACTGGAAGGGATACTCAAGATTAATGTGTATACGTCTCTCCCCAAGGATGGTCTTGTTGGCCTTGGTCTGCTGGCCCGGGATCATTTGGGTCAAATCATCGCAGCCAAACATGAATCCCATCGCGCTCTTTGGGAGCCCGTTGTTGCCGAAGCTGCTGCCATCCTCGTCGGGATGAAGTTTTCCAAATATCATGGATGGGAGAAAATCCACCTTGAATTGGACTGCCTCACTATTATCAAGTCCATTAACCGCAATGACGACAACCTTCAATCTTTTGGCCCCCTCATCTGGAAAATCCACTCTCTTCATCACTGTTTCATTTCCTGCAACTTCTCCTTCATCAAAAGGGAAGGGAACAATGTTGCCCACCAGCTGGCAGCCTCTGGCCCTCTTGATGACGACCAGCTCTGGATGGACCACTTTCCATCATGGCTTCGCGCTTGTACTTCCACTGATCTTAGTTCTTAATGAATTCGTCTTTTTTCAAAAAAAAAAAACTTCTCTTGAAGAGTGTATTGCTAAGAAAGTATGTAAGATCATTCTATCTAGTGATAAATTTAAAGACCCTATAATTTCCAGGTTTATAGTTTTTGAGGAAATTTACCATTGTTTTCACTAGCTTAGAATTAAATTAACAATGGTTATGATGATAAATTTCTTTCTATCCTGTGATGGAATCTGCTAGTAAGCTATTGTACCAAATGAAATTCGGCACCACTAAAGTCTATAAAAAGAACCCCAACTTCACTGCCTCTTTCTAGTCCCGTTGTCCCATCAAGGGGTCATATTAGAATATAAAATGTGAGATACGTTGCACCATATCTCCCATTACATCAATGTTTTAGAAAATATTATTCCTAAAATTGGTTAGATGAGGAGTTTCATCCACTCATTTGGGACATTGATTACTTTTGGGTTGCACCAAGGAATTACATACTTCCATGGATTCTGTTTGAGTGGAAATAGACTCAATGGTGCAGAGGATTTATAGGTGAAACATTTTATGAATCATTCCTTGAGTGTGAGTAATGGGTGATTCTTGATTCATTTATCTGACATTATCTAGATATTGAATTATAGTTCACATTAGAACAAGGTTATTTTACTGATACAAGAAAAGTTTCTACTGCATTTGGGGGAAATCCCAATCTTCCTTAATTTATTAATTTAAATAGACTGGTTGTTTTGATATATAAACAACCTGATGCTTAGATTCTATTTTTGTGGGTGGTTTAACCCCCTCTTAATGACTGAGAGGTAAAGTATTAACTTCTTCTTGATGGTTATTCATAGTGGGAATATTTCCTCTATGTAATTATTTATTGAGATATCTATGATTAAATATCTTAGCCTCATGCTAGACCACATTCTATTCAAGAGAGATGAATTTGATATCTCTTGTTGGTGAGTGATACATAGACATTCATTCCTCTTTATCTTTAGTAAAATGAAGTTGAGGGGGGTGGAAAATAATCATTTAGAGGTTATAAGTTCGAGCTTTTCCTTTGATTCTAGGTATACATGCCCTCACCCTGTATTTTGGTATAACCCATTTCTCAAGAAACTTTTTCCCCATTATGTGCCTCAGTATCCATGTCTAGATAAATGTTTTCTACTAATTTGATAGTGACAATGTTTAATGAGGCATATTGTGTCAAAGAAATTACTTTATCACCATCTTAGTAATAGAATGTATCTTCATTGCTCCCATCCTCTTTAAAGGCTATATTGAGGTCTTTTCCCAAATTCCCTTTCTTAGTGGTCCATTTTGGATTATGAACCCCTTATGGATTGATCTTATTTTATAGACATTACACCTGGTTTTGATCTATAAATGGTTATCTTAAGGAACCCTCTGAATATTTTTTCCAAACATAACATGAATGATAGTGGAATGTCCTATGGTGGTAAGAATTCCTAAGGTGTCAGCTGATGGAAATCACTTCCTAGAATGGAAATGACTATTTTTCTTAGATTAGATGATAATTATACCACTAGTCTTAATGGATAGGACTAATGTGTAGCCACTACAAATGATTCCTAAACCTTCTGAGGATTTACTGATTCTAGGGGTGTCAAAAATAGTAAAAATGACCATATCCCTGCAATATGGGGTTGAATTGGAGCCTCCAATGATATATTCTAGAATCACTGATGATTTTTTGACTATAGGGTGGAAGAAGTGGTAAAAATTTCCCTTAGATCTATGGACTAGGGTTTCTCTCAGATAGTGTTCATGGTAGCTTCCAATGTAATCTTCTTAACTTGGATTATTTTTACTCAAGCATGAACCTGGTGCGGTGCTTGCTCAGAGTGTGAGATACCTACCACGGGGAGTTACCCCACAACCCAAGGCAGTATTCTTATCATTTTAGGTGTGTTATTGACCTTTCAAAAGGCCTAAATCAGGATTCTACCAATAGATCACTCTCTCTGGTTACACAACTATTATTACTTATAGACATGAGGGTTTTGTTCTATTGACCAATTAGTGCATGTGTTTTTTGGAACTATGACCTATCTTATGAAAATAAAATTGTAGGACGACTTCTTCAGGAGAATATATTTACCTGAGGATAAAGTTAAGTACAATTCTCCATACATGTCGCATCTATATATATATATGTCATATGAAGTATTAACGATTATATATCAGAGTTCTTCTAGACTATAGAACAAGTATGCAATAAGTTACAACAATGTTTTTTTACATCGTGTTCTAAGATACAAATAAATTTGAAATGTCTATATGAAAAAATATCTTTTTCACTACCTAGATATAGTCATCATATATTAGATAAGATAGATTTTTAGACTTTATCCTGAGAAGAGTCACTCATAGGTTTTGGTGTGAGTCACACATTCTTGAATCAACACATCCAAGATATCATTATAGGAGTTGGTGATAGGAGATCATATATTTTGGAGTTGTACTTGATAAATTAACTACACATATCCATGTAATATTCATCATCTCTTGGGAAAAAATCTTTCACCATATCTAAACTTCATGGTTTCTTTCCCCGTTCTTTGTCAAAGAGGGGATGGTTCCCTTATACTGATGGAGGAGGTGTAACATGAGTGGTCATTGAGGTCATGGGATCAATCAACCTTGAGGTGAATACCTTCTCGTCATGACATTCTATTATTATAGAAAGGACCTTCACTGTAACTAGTCAGCGGGCTAGAATGGGGTGGACACTCTTTCCTTTTAGTATTATTGTTGTGAGGATGAATGTCACTATTGAAATAAATAGTAGATTCCTCAGGACTGATACTTATGTGCTAACAAGGTATAAATTCATGAAACCTATTTTGGGAAGGTTCTATAGAACTACTAGTTAGAGTATCATTGATAGGACCTCCATGATAAAGGCTTCTCTCAGTTTTTGACAAGGAGTGGAAAAAATAACAGGCCACTATATAATGTCATTATTGAGCTTCAAGAGTATTAGTAATGATCTATATAGGGATATAGGACTACTCCTAGGCTACTATCCACCCTTACTGAGATCTCCATTTAGATGTTATCCTTAGTATAGAATGACAACCTTTGTAGATGTGAGTCTAATCAGATGTCTCCAATGCCATTAGTGGATTTCGTTGATAGAATCCTTGGCGTTAGGTTGGAATATGATCCCATACCTTATGATCCATCAAAATATAATAATGTATCCCTTTATATGAATAAGGAATGAATAAATTCATTTCAGTATCCATCATGTTGTGTATTCAATATTTGTTAGGAATATGCATCATCCCTAACATGGTTTCCATAATATGCCAACACACCCCAGTTGAAGGGGGAGTATGAGACTGACCCTAGCCTCACCCTTTATCTAAACATATTGATAATCCTCTTTGGAAGGTTAAAATATATTCCCTTTCTCTATATTATTTGTCTAGTAATGTTAAATAATATGATACATTTATTCAATAGTTAGAATAGTGATATATTCCTATCTAGTGTGATTACTAGAATATGCTGGTGAGTCTTCTCTACTGTTTCCATAATATGTTATTAGTTTAAAAGTGTTTTAGTAGGGATATTTTCCTAATTTTTTGGTGTCCCCCATGATATGATCATAGATGGATTCAATTTTAGTGGGAATATGTGCCTACTCTTATCCTCCATTTTCCATTAGGATATGTCAATGGGCCTCATGCATGAGGGAGTAAATATGCACTTTCCCTTGATTTTCTTACAGAATATACTATCATAATTTTTGTGTCTGAGTTGGAATATGAGAAAACTTTCTAGCCACCTCCATATTAGATCTGTGAGCTTCTTCAACGGGAACAATAATGCATAAATACTTATTGTGGTTCACAAATTTCATCACCTGAAAAGATATTCTAGATGTTCAAGTCTGAGTGGCCTGGAGAATGATCTATTGAGAAGTGCCCTTAACCAGCTACTGAGGGGTAGTGATTGCATGATTATGGTAGTGATGAATGTTAGAATCTATCCATGGAAACCCCTTGAGTTTAAGAGGTGTCATGGTTAACTTCCTAATCCTCCTTCCTAAGGAAGGTATTAGTTATCATGCTCTTGGGATAAGTTCCCTAATATATTGGTGGTGGTGATAGGTTTCATTGACATTTTGGGGATTTACTCATATGAGATAATATTAGAAGCTATAGGACTTGGAGACCCTTGCATGTGAACTCCAGGGCTGGGAGAATACAATTCATATGGTAATACATTACCATCATGTTTTCCACCCTGTAATGGAGACTCTGAGCTGGCGATGTTGTCCTCTTATTTTTGGGGGCCACAAATCTTGTTAAAGATGAAGAACCAAAACACACTCTTGAAAATGATGTTATATATTTATATTAAAGATATATATTGAGAATATAACCTTTCAAGGAACAATAAAAAAACAAAAGAACTCATCAATTAAGTATCACATGTAAGAAAACATGCTTAACTAATTATGTGTCAGAAACTTAGTTATCTTGGTTATTGATAGTTTCACATTGGGTTCACCGTTTTTGTTTCTGTAGAATATATAAAAAATGGATTGATGTGTAGGAAAACTGATTTCTTATGGTTATTTGAATATTCATTTCAGGTTCACCATTTTTGTTTCAACCCAAGATAGGGTGTCCCATTGCTTGACTTTAAGTGGTTGAGTGTGGCTGGAAAATCTTTAGGCTAGGTCCTTACTCCCATATCATAAATTTCAACAGGTTTTATTCATGGAACCAAAAACACACAATGACCCACACATATAAGAAAAGAGATGTTTATATGGATAATATTTTCAAAGGAACAAGGTCATTTAAGTTTCATACCAATAAGTCTTAATAACTCACATTGGTTGAGAGGATGCGAGTTTAGGCCCATTACACCTTGTTGTGGGGGAATTATTTCATTGAAGGGAGTACAAAATAATGAGGATGGGTTTATCTCACAATGAACATGGCCCTATGAATATAAGTATTAACAAGAATATGGATCAATGAGAATAATGTGATGAAACATTGAGGGAATATATTCATCTGAGAGGGGGGAACGATTTTATAAGTAATATAAACTGATAGAGGGATGGTACACATGAAATATATTTTTGGTGGAGGTGGAGATAATATTAGTGATGTTGGGTTTGAACCTCACATGACATCCTATGTGTCCCATAAAAATAGGAATAAAATCCCACATAGTTTGAATGACATAGTTTGAGGTCATTTGATAAGAACTTACCATGTAGTTTAAGATCATGTGGTTAGGACATTCTCATACAGTTTAACTTCATGATATTAGGATGCATACCACTTAGTTTTACATCATTCTACCAGGTTGTTCTTGTCATGACTGATATAACAATATATAATTGAGTAGGGATTATGCATATGGGGATTCCCTAAAAATATTCATTAGGAATATATCTCTTAAAAGGAATATCTCATGGGAAATATCACCCATTGAGAAGGTGAATATAGATATTGGGTATTGAACCTAAGAAGTAGTCCCTTAGAGGAATTTTAGTTAAGATAATGGCATGATCAAACCATATCATTAAGCTTATGTGAGTCATGATCAATGTGATAAATAAGAGATGGCGGAGGATTGGGAATAAAAGAGTGACACTATATTTGAACAATGATTAAACATTGAGGTTTTCCAAGGATCTTCTTATATACCAAACTCATTAACAACACAGGATTGATGAAATCATAAATGGAAACCTATTTGTTATCTTGCATAAAGTGAAACCCCATCCTCCCATATTCCTTCCTGTTTCTAGGCTAGGTAGAGGTACATAATATAGAGGTTTGAGGAGTATTACATCTCATGAGAAATACCTGGATTACCTCAGGAAGTATTCCCTATTCTCACTTACTCATGGGATGAAGAAGAAATCCAACTTCATATCAGGATAAATTGATATGATGTATTCCTGATAGGCATTCAAATTATTGAGGTAATCCATGATTGTGGTTACCTCAAGGTTTCCACCTATCTTGAATGATGACTCAGAGCCTACATTTATCAGGGGAAACTATGACTAAAGGGGTTCATGCTGGTGTGAAATCCCAAATTGTATGGGTCTAGTATTTTTGGGGGAGACTTTAGGATTATCCTTTTTAGGGTTTTTACCATGGATAATGGGGTCCAGAAATGTCTTTTTGGTTTCCCTCATCTATATAAATTGATTGTATGAGGGTAGAAACATAAGAGTAGTATCCATACTATTTTAACGGTTGGTGGTGTAACTAATTCACACCACTTGATTTGAATTAAATACATGGGTGTCCTTGTGTAATATACCATGAATAGGGTATATTTATCCAAATTTTGTGGTGAATACTCACACACCAGTAAGGATGAGGGTATGTGGGTAAGTTACCATGAATGGGGAAGGGAATTGACCCCCTTTTCTATGTCTTTTTTCTTACCTTGTTTCACATACCCTGTTTCACCTAAGCAGAGCTTACCTTTGCATCCCTTTTTTGGGGGGGGGGGGTGATTCAACTCCATAATTATTTGGTTTGTATTCTTCATTATCTTAACTTTAATAGAATAGTAGTTTGGGTATTTATAGGAATTTTTTTGGTTTTTTGGTCCCCATGGTAGGAAACCTCATGAAAGGGTGAATCAATCGCTAAACTGAGGTGAGTGAGAGAGTTAAACATTGGGGTATAAGCTGGAATAAAAATTTATCACACACCATAGATTTTATGTTACTTAATTCCTTCATGTAAGAAAGATAAATGGGTATATTTTTCTCACTTGAGGGATCTCATCACTATTCCACACACCACATGCTTGATTGTGTTCATGATTAAGTAGGAATTCTTAGGATTTAAGTGGATACTACCTGGGTGAATGAATTAAGCGATTCTCATAGATATTTGAGATTCACATAGGACTTTAAATCAATATATAATGAAATAACCTAGATATATTACCTTATTATATATTATTTCATGGGATGAAGGCATATTAAAGCATGATTCATGATGTATGAGAATTTATTGAATGGTAGGGTAGAGACTGAGTGCTTCTGTCAATGAATCATACACCATTTGATATGGGAAATCATGTGACATAAGTATATAACATTGGGGTTGAGGTGGTAGTAATACCAATTATTTGGTCAAGATTAAGTGTAATATCTCCCAAACCATGTCACACACATGCACATGACTCTTAGGCAGTCACATCTAAGGGGATTTTTGTTTTTCCAAATTTTGTTGTGTGTTGATCTAATTTCTAGCAGAAGCTAAAAACTACCTCCCATGTGTCACTCCCTTACTCCACTCCATTTTAAGATAACTTCATGAAATGAAACCATGTTTCCATGAAATGCAATACAAGAACAACATCACCATCGTTGTTGATGCACTATGTGTAGATGGGTAATCCTTATCTCCCTTTACTACTCCTACTTCACTAGAAGATTCTAAACAACACAATGAGAACATTATCACCATCCATGAGGCATCATGGAAACTACACCTTACTTCTTTGGAAATATCATCAAAGGGTAAAATTTATTCCATTAATATTATTCTTCACTTCATTATAGAATTACTCTCTTCTCTACGATTTTTGATAACTATTTCCATCTCCTATCTCTTAGTATTAGATATGTCGATGTTTCTCACTTTTTTATACAACATCAATCCATATTATTTATAGAGAGATATATATCTATAATGTTTTTTAAAATTTTCATTTCTATATACCAAAATAAATTCTCTATGTTTCCATCGTTAGTGATTTTCAATTATCCACAAGTATGATGAGAAAATTCATCCAATAATCTGCTTAAAACCTAAGTCAAAGTCGCTCATTAAAATCTAAGATTTCCATCACTAAAATTAAGTACCAAGACATAGAAATATGATTAACTGATATTGTCTTAGTTAGAATTATTGTATTGTGGTGAAACCATCATTCTCATTTAAATATTCAAACTTTATTTTTTTTCTAATTATAGTATTATTGTTCCATGAATCCTCGCATTATGACATAAATAACACGTCCTCTAAAAAATGTAACTCGAAATACTATCTTATTGGTGTGTAAAAAATCTAGAGATCATTCTCACAATAGAGTGTTATTATGTAGCTCTTACTTCATGATGCAATACTTGTTTCTTCACTTTAAAACACAAAATCATTCCACTACAATTTAAGAAATCAATGTATCAAAATCCATTATTCACAATGAAAAATTACTTTTAGGATCATATTATTCTTCTTATATGGTTTTTGTGGCATGGGAACTTTAATTTCATTATGAAATCTGATTAAAATTTTATCTATAAACATTTATCCTTAAAATGATTAAATATGGAAACAAATATTTTATGAATCTTCCATATATTATTTCCATGATATCCCTTATTTAATTATTCAAAAAATATCTTCCATGAATCCAACTTTTAATTATATATGATAAAATTTATTTAATTATCTTTATTTAGTCCCATAAATATCAGTCTAGAATATGGATTAATCGTACTTTAATGGAGTGCCTTTAGATTTAATATCACACAAGATTTTATTCTTTCTTACACAGGTTCAAAATATCAAATTTATTCTTACATGAGTCAACATTATCTACTTCAGTGATGATCTCACTTTACATAAGAATATATTTTTTGAGTTTGATTAGTTTATATTTAGTATGATGTGATAAAATTTACTTCATAGTTGTCAAGGCATGATGTGTTTTTTTCCTTCGTAGCTCTAAACTAATTAAACATGAGCTCTATTTTCTTTCACCTCTCCTAACATAGACTTAATAATGAATGAATTATTCAAATGTAGCTTCACTAATGATCCTTTCATTAGTAGGTATCCCATTATATTCTTTAGTAGTTTCACTCTTACATTAGATTCTGAGATGCAATGATAATATCACATTAATTTAGAAATATGGTATTATCTTCCACATCACTATATTCATAAGAGAATTAAAATTCATACGGATCACTTCAAATATTTTATTAAACTTCATAATATCATTCATAAATCCCAAAAATTATTATTATATATCATTAAAAAATCATCTAAACATAACACAATCAAAATCTGGTGATGTAGGCTTCAAAGACCTTCTCCAACCCTTATTTTATAATTCCCCCTCTAGAATAACCAATTTTTCTTCTACAACATGAAAATTTCATATCATCAATAATCAATCAGTCGTATGTATTATAAGTAAATTTATAGAACCTCTTCCAAAATGGTATTTGAAAAACTATTTTCATCCACAATTGGACCATCTTCAGCTTCTTATAGAATGGATTTCGAAACAACTCCACTTCTAGAACAACTTCTAGAATAATTCCACTTCTAGAATGAACATCAAGAACAACTTCAATACTTACTACTACTTTCATTAAGAATGTATTTAAAATTAAATTATTTAGTAAAAAATAAATTAAACATGAATATCCATTCTCATTTGGATTCTAATAGTTCTATTTTAGTGATTGTACCTCATTAGGGGCCCATGTTCATACTAAAGGGGATTTCCCTCAACTTATTAGATCACTCACACAACTAATCCATATTCTCTTGATCATACAAGAAACCTGATTTTTTGACTTTGTGATTATTGGAATGTATTATTTTGTCCATATGTTTAGTGTATACTCAATCCAAAAAATTCTTGGAACATATGGGCTACACACCTCCTATTCATTATAAAATGTGGTTCGAGTGTGTATAAACCTAAGGGATGATCCCAGTTGTTGGTTTAAATAGATTACTAGTGGACTTGGTTTTTAATCAATCCCTAGAATAAAATTATTTATTTAACCACCAATAATGTCCCATTACATTATCTAAACAACTTTATCACCTTGAACAATTGTTAGGTCATTCTATAATATGACACACATGGGTTACACTAAACTAGAGTAAGACCCTTTAATGGAGGTTCCACATAGAACCTTTTGAGTAGTTGAGAGCTCCATATGCATGAGGGGCACATGTGGTCCCTAGTAGGATCCCCCTAAAAACTATTTTTATCTAATTTTAATGAGTAACTACATCTAAGATCCTCTAATAAAACATTTGGAGGTCCTAAGGTGGTATTTTTATTATTTAAAAGCAGATTTTGTATATGATCATGAGTGCGATCATCATGTGGTAGTTTTAAAAACATTAAGAAATGATGTTGAGAAGAACTCAAGGGGTACCTCAAGATAGAAGATCAATATTGGAATCCTTAAATATCAATGAATTTGGGTAAATTATCATATGATTATGTTATTGTTGATCCTTTATTATAGGTGGATACTATGTGTAATGACCCAAACGTTCATTAATGGAAATTATCATTTATTCAATTAAATGTCTTATTATGGTTATATAAAATGTGAACTTAGTTGGTTTTATGTTTTTGGATTTTAAAATACTGTTAAGAATTGTGACCATTGCTAATATAGTCGTTGAACAGTGATCACCTGATTAGTATAAATATAGGGCTTTAACAAATCCAATTTACTCAGACAAAGGAAGTGATGACCTCATCCAGTAGACTTGCCCCGTACGAAGCCCATTTTTCGAAGCTCGAAAAGGAGGTGGAATCATTGGGATTCACTATTGACCAATACCAAGCCTAGCTTGAACACATTAAGCTTGAGCAGAACCGACTACAGGAGAAGTGGAAGTTAATAGAGATTACCACCCGAGCGATGTTATCCGAGCCACCCCAAGAGTCTGTCACCATCGCACACCTTACCCTTCGGTCTTATGTGGATGTTACAAGGGGTAATGTAACAATACCTTATCACTATGGTTACGTTCATTATTTTTGTATATAATAATGAATATACATTCATTTTATTATTGTTACTTCGTAAATAGTTTTTAAAGCGCAAATAGTATTTTTAGTTAATATTTAACTAAGAAATATATTTTAGTGAATTAGAGAATTTTTAAATTAAATAATATTTTAATAAAATATTAATAAATTAATTTTTTTTAAATATAAATGATCGTTCAATTTTAATGAATGAAATCATAAATTTTATTAAGGTTTGAAAGCTGTTTTTATTAAAACCCATGAATTTTCAGTAAATATCAGTTTTTTTAAAAGTAAAAATTCACATATTTATAAAATTATTTAGATAAAATAAATATTAATTTTAGAATTATGATGTCAAAATTATCCAATGGTGAATTTTTCCAAATTTTATGAGACAATTGAATTTTTGGGTAAAAATTAAATACCGTTTAAATATATAATGTGTTTTATGGCATCATAATGACCTAATAGTGATGTAATAAAATAATATAAACATTATTTTCGGACAATATATGTTTTAGATTTAAAATAATGTATTTTTTTTGTTTGATTTATTTTACAAAGCTTTAGTGGACCCTTCAAGGATTATAAAACATTTTGTGTTTTGAAATTGTTTTCCTTGAGAGTGTGACTCACCTCCACATAAGAAACCCTATTATTTTATTAAGTTAGGCCATTTGACTCATAAAATATTGTTTTCCACTCCCCTTTGGAAAAAACAATGGGCAAAAACCATGGGATGGTTTGTGATTTTGATTAGTTTAATGTGAGGTGTCCCAAACTTAAATAATAAGAAATTCCCCCTCATTTCCTATATAAACCAACCCAAGCTCCCACTTCCTCTTCACTCAAAGACTTTGGAGTTCGACCAACCCCTGACCTAATCTCTCTAGAATCCTCCCAAGTTTCCCCAATCTCCCAAGAATACTCTCTAAATACTATCCCAAGCCTTTGGGATCACACTTCCAAGTAAGGGATTTCTTCCTTTCTCATTTTTGTCCAATTTTATTTAAGTTGTTATGTCCTTTTGTTTTCAATTAAAAATGTTGGGGTATGATTTCACAAATCCCCCATAATTCCCTATTTATGTTTTTATGATGGGATACCAATTTATTTCTCATTAATTCCTCCCATGTACACCCGTTACCATGCCGAAATTCCATGAGTGATTTCTCTCTCCTATTTTTTATCCAAGTAATTATTTTGTATTATGCATATAAATTCCATTATGTTTGTTGGGAAATGTATATATATCACCTTCTTACTGACCATTTCATGTAAATATTATTAGACACCCATTTATCTCTCATCAAACATTTTTTATGAGTTCTTATTTCACGTTGTTATGCTACCAAAATTGCACAACAATTTTCCAAGCCAATGTCATTGTGTAGTGAATACCATGCCAATTTATCTATCAAGGGTATTCACCTTTATGAACATTTAATTATTGATTATAAATCTTTATGTATTTTTTCCACATCCCATTATTTTGGAATAAATTATGATGATTGATTTCATTTTATATGATCCATTTGGAACACTTATGCATGAAATGAAATGTTTAAGAAAGGGTGCACCCTGATAGCTCTCCAATGCATTGGGTAAAGTATAGTATCATGATACATCATATTCAATGAGTGTTTAATCATGATAATTAAAGTGTAACTAGGGTTTAATCATTATTCATGTGCAATGAGGGTTTACTCATGTTCCATGTGCAATGAGCCTTGGCTCATCCTAATTCCATGTTAAGTGTTGTTGCCACATTTCCATGTTATGATTATCATGTTTTATCATGCCTTTATATTCATGTTTCTATTGTGATCCATTGATATGCCTATTGTCTAACATGTATTTTATCCTTCATGCTATTCAATGTTTATTCTCTTACTAGGCTTTATATCTCACCCTTTTCTTATGAATGTCCTCAGATTATCCCATGCAATGCTAAGCATGAGGGAATATAGTGGTCATGTAAAGGAAGTTTTTAATAAAGATGTTGTATTTAATGTTTTAAGTTGTTATTTAATGATCATAAGCCCCAAATACACTATACCTCTCGATATTCTATGTTATACCAAGTGAGGTTTTTGTAATAAATCATGTTTAAGTATGAAATAAAGACCAGGGTTTTCATAGTTGGTATGAGAGGACATGTTTAGTTATTTTTGGGATTAAGATTATAAACCACCGTAAAGCCTTAGAGACAAGAATAAGTATAATAAAAACATCCCTATGTTTTTGTGGTTATTTATTAAGTGGTTTATCAAGAAAATATATCCGTGTATGGATATGAGTAGGTAGAGGCGGCTCTGGAACAGATGTACCTAGGGGTGAAAACCCCAACAAGGAGTTTTGGGCTTGACCCGAGGTATCCTAGTACACGAAAATGGGCCTTGCTGCACTCTTGGTTACGACACTCTCAGGGGATATGCATTAGTAAATTCACATGATTAGTATGAACCATTATTAAGGGAATTAAAAAAATTCCCTTAATAATATATGTTAGAATGTTCATCTTGAATATCATAGATTGAAGCCTATGGATTCATAAGTTAAGGAAATAAAAGTTATTTATAAGTCATCAGTTTTTTTTCTTGGATTAAACTTTATGTGTTACCCCCTAACTTTACTTTTATTATAGCCAATGTCCAGTAATAGAAGGACTTGGGCTAACAACCGATGTGAAGATCAATGTGATGACTATGCTAATGAGATTCCCAATCCGATGGGAGCAGGATCAAGAAGTTTGTCATGCTTATCTCTCAGTTAAATCAAGATTTGAATAGAAACATGGGTCAAGAGGAACGTTCAACCCCCCCCCCCCCAAGAAAGAATAAGTCTCTATCAAGAGCTTCATAAGAAAAAGGCCTCCTACTTTTAATGGATCATCTGATCCCTCAATCACCGAACAACGGATCAAATCCATTGAAAAGATCTTCTCTATACTTTAATGTTCTGAACAAGAGAAGGTTCTCCTGGCTTATTATCGTATGGAGGGTGAAGCTGATAAATGGTGGACGTTGATAAAAAATACAGAGCCTAAGGAGGAGATCGAGGCATTGGAATGGAAGTATTTCCAAAATATGTTTTTCGATAAATATTTTCCGTGCACCCTCCGACTTAATATGGAAAGGGACTTCCTTTCCCTTAAGAAAAAATACAAAGAATATATCAGAGCGTACAAGGAAAACTTCACAAGTCCTGCACGATACACCTCCAGATTTTTCATTACCCCCAAATGTAAGGTTGACCGCTTATTTAATGGGATGAAACTTAGCTTACGGAAAGCGCTGGAGATCCGTGACTTCGACAACTATGAGGAAATTTTCCGATGTGCCCTCAAGGTTGAAATGGGGATCAGAGAATCCCATGGGTATCATCGGGATAAGAAGCGTAAGGTGGAATTCAATGCTGGTGGTCCGATGGATAAATCCAATGGTGCTAAGAAGATCTAACACCCCACTTGCCAAAGGTGCAGAAAGAAGCACCCCGGAAATTTCCTGAAGGGGACGAGGAAATTCATTAGGTGTGGAAGAGAAGGGCACCTAGATGTTAACTATCAGCAAGAAAAACCCTTAGCTATAATAGAGTATAGACACGCTCCATTCAAACCTCAACACGTTGTTCATTTATGAAACTGAAAATAACCATAGCATCTTGAAAATCTGTGCCCTAATCCAAGGGTTTTTGGAGGCAACCAACAACCTTCAAGGCAGCAAGGGCGAGATTTTTCCATCACTACTGCCGAAGTGAACCTTAACAATTAAGTGGTGACAGGTACACTAGTTATTCATTCAATAATAGAGAACGTACTTTTTGATTTAGGTTCTACACATTCTTTTATATCCCAAAATTTTAGTAGAACAATCCCAGCACCAACACAAATCATAGAAGTAAAGATGTCGGTGAGTACGAAAAATGGAGAAATCATTGCATCCCATGAATATAACTCCTCCCCTATCATAATATGTGGATTGAATTTCCCGAAGAACCTCTTCATACTCCCTCTGGTGGAATTTTATGCAATTCTTGGCATGGATTGACTTTCCTTATATAGAGCCAACATAAATTTCTGTGAGAGGAAAATCACTATCCATATTGAGAATCAACCCCCGATTCTATACAAGTGCAAGGAGGAAGATGAATATTATTTAGCTCTATCATCTCAAGGGTGGATATTACTTCCCTATGAGCATGCATATCTAGCTCAGATGATTGAGTCAAAGGAGACAACCATCCTTGAAAACATTCCTATTGTGAGGGAATTCACTGAAGTGTTTCCTGAGGAATTGTCTAGTCTTCCTCCTAGAAGAGATGTTGAAGTATCAATTGATCTTATACCTAGGGTGTTGCCAATATCCAAGAATCCGTATAGAATGGCTGTTGTGAAGCTTGATGAGATGAAGAAATAGCTATAGGAGAATTTGGATAAAGGGTTTATATGCCCAAGTGATTCACCATGGGGTGCACCAGTCCTCTTCGTCAAGAAGATATATGGGTCAATGCGCCTTTGCATCAATTATCATGAGATTAACAAAATCACGATAAAGAACATGTGTCCTCTCCCACGATTCGATGAATAGTTTTATCAGCTGCGTGGAGCGCAATACTTCTCCAAGGTGGATTTTCGTTCGAGATATTATCAAGTGAGGGTGAAGAAGGAAGATATCCTCAAGACTTCTTTTTGTACAAGATATGGGCACTATGAATTCATAGTAATGCCTTTCAGACTCACTAATACTCTAGAAAACTTCATGGAATTGATGAATAGAGTCATTAGGGATTACCTTGATAAATTTATGGTAGTATTTATAGATGATATTATGATATAATCCAAAACCAAGGAGGATCATGAGGAGCATCTAAGAACTTTACTAGAGACCTTGAGGAAGGAGAAGCTCTATTAAAAGTACAACAAGTGTGAGTTCTAGTTGAAGGAGGTCTAATTATTGGGCCATATCATCACAAGCAATGAGATATCTATGGATCCCTCCAAAATAGATGCAATAGAGGGATAGACGAGGCCAACATCGGTAATGGATATCTATAGCTTCTTAGGGTTAGCTGGATATTATCGCTGATTTGTGAGAAATTTCTCATGATTGTCCAAACCTCTTACCAAGCTAACTCGAAGGGAGTAAAGTTTGATTGGATAGATAAATGTGAAAAAAGATTCAAGCAATTAAAAAGGAGTCTTATCACTATGCTCGTGCTCACTTTACCCACAAGTGGAGAACTTTTTGTGGTATTCAGTGATGCATTGAATAAGGGCCTGGGCTATGTGTTGATGAAAAATGAAAAAGTCATTGCCTATGATTCAAGGCAATTGAAATTTCATGAGCAGAATTATCCAACACATGATTTGGAGTTGGTTGTGGTGATCTTCGCTTTAAAAATTTGTTGGAATTATCTCTTTGAGGAGAAGTGTGAAATATATATGGACCACAAAAGACTCAAGTATATATTCACACAGAAAGAGTTAAACATGCACCAATGAAGATGGTTAGAGGTGATCAAAGACTATGACTGCTCAATCCCTTACCACCCTGGGAAAGCATACAAGGTGGCGGATGCTCTAAGTAGAATGGACCCAATGATTCTACCACTGATGAGAATTGATAAGGATCCAATATTCTTAGATTTGATGAAGATGGACATGGGAATCATAAAGAAGGTAACAACATCAATCCTTTCACAAATGATTGCTCAACCATCTCTTTTGGAAAGGTTAAAGGATGCTCAAAGGGATGATGTGAGAATTCAGAAGAAGGTGGAAGCTATTAGAAGAGGTAAATCCTTGAAGTTAAAGGTTAATGAAGAAGGAATCATGAGATTTGGGAAAATACTATGTGTTCCATCAAGTTCAGAGCTGAAGAAGGAACTTTTGGATGACGCACATAGTTAAAATTTATCTATTCACCTAGGAAACACAAAGATGTGTTGAGATCTCGAAGAGAATTATTGGTGAGATAATATGAAGAAGTGGATCACTGAGTATACATCAAAGTTACTGGTGTGTCAGTAAGTGAAGGAAGAGAGGTAGAATTCTAAGGGGATAATGCAACCATTTCCCATACCAGCATGGAAATGGGAGAACATTACCATGGACTTTGTCACCGGACTTCCAAAGACATCCAAAGGAAACAATGAAATTTGGGTTGTTATGGATCATCTTACAAAGTCTGCACTCTTTATTGTAATTCAGGAGGATTTATCATTGGATCAACTAGCACAGATATATATACGGGAAGTGGTAAGGCTACATGGAGTACCACTATCTATTGTATATGATCGAGATCCAAGATTCACCTCTAAGTTTTGGAAGAATTTTCAACATGCTCTAGATATTGAACTAAACTTAAGTATGACCTATCATCCTCAAACTGATGGCTAGTCTGAGTGAACTATTCAGACACTGGAGGATATGTTAAGATCATGTTCGATGGACTTCAAAGGAGGGTGGGACCAACATCTTCCACTGTTGAATTCTCCCACAATATCAGTTTTCACTCTAGCATCCAAATGATACCTTATGAAGCCCTATATGGGAAGCGGTGAAGAACACCAGCATGTTGGGATGAAATCGGTGAGCGTAAACTGCTAGAACCAGAAATGGTTGAAGAAATGGTGGAGAAAGTGAAAACCATTCAGCAACATATAAAGGTAGCCCAGAGTCGACAGATGAGTTATGCAGATAACCGTCGACAAGAACTTGAGTTTAAAGTTAAAGACATGGTATTTCTATGCATATCTCCATGGAAGAAGATGATGAGGTTTAGAAAGACAGGGAAGTTAAGTCCTAGGTACATCATCCCCTTCAAGATTCTTGATCGTGTTGGGGCTGTGGCCTATCGAGTAGCACTTACACCTACCATGGCCAAAGTACATGATGTATTTCATGTATACCTCTTAAGAAAGTACATATCAGAACCTTCACATGAACTCTCTTCAGGGGTAATACATCTAGAGGATGATCTTTCTTATGAGGAGTAACCAGTGAAGATCTTAGATCGTAGAGAAACATTTCTATGAAATAAGAAAATGCCCATTATCAAGGTATTGTGAAAAAACAACAAGTTTGAAGAATCAACATGGGAGTTAGAGGAAGTGATGAATTAAAGTTACCCACATTTGTTTTAGAGTGGGAAAAGGAAATTTTGAAGGTGAAATTTCTTAAGGGGGGAAGATTTAAATGAACCAAACTTTCATTAATGGAAATTCCTCTTTATCCAATTAAATGTCTTATTATGGTTATATAAAATGTGAACTTCATTGGATTTATGTTTTTGGATTTTAAAATACTATTAATAATTACGACCAGTGCTAATATAGCCATTGATCTGTGATAATCTAATTAGTATAAATATAGGGCTTTAACAAATCCAATTTACTCAGATAAAGGAAGCGATGACCTCATCCAGTAGATTTGCCCTGTACGAAGCCCATTTTTCGAAGCTTGGAAAGGAGGTGGCTTCATTGGGCTTCGCTCTTGGGAAATCCCAAGCTGAGATTGAACACATTAATCTTTAGCGGAACCGAATACAGGAAAAGTATAATTTAATAGAGATTACCACCCGAGCGATGTTATCCGAGCCACCCCAAGAGTCTGTCACCATCACACACCTTACCCTTTGTTCTTATGTGGGTGTTATAATGGGTTATGAAACAAGACCTTAACACTATTATTATGTTCATTATTTTTGTATATAATAATGAATATACATTCATTTTATTATTGTTACTTTGCAAATTATTTTTAAAGCGCAAATAGAATTTATAGTTAATTTTCAACTAAGAAATATATTTTGATGACTTAATGGATTTTTAAATTAAATAATATTTTAATAAAATATTAATAAATTAATTTTTTTTAAATATAAATGATCGTTCAATTTTTATGAATGCAATCATAATTTTTATCAAGGTTTGAAAGCTGTTTTGGTCAAAACCCATTAATTTTTGGTAAATGTCAGTTTTTATTTTAAAATTAAAAATTCACATATTTATAAAATTATTTAGATAAAATGAATATTATTTTTGGAATCAGGATGTTGAAATTATCCAATGGTGAATTTTTCATAATTTTCTGAGACAGTCGAAGTTTTGGGTAAAAATTAAATACCGTTTAAATATATAATGTGTTTTATGACATCATAATGACCCAATAGTGATGTAATAAAATAATATAAACATTATTTTCTGCCAATATATGTTTTACCATTAAAATAATGTGAATTTTGGTTTGTTTTATTTATTTTACAAAGCTTTAGTGGACCCTTCAAGGCTTATAAAACATTTTGTCTTTTTAAATTATTTTCCTTGAGAGTGTGACTCACCTCCACATAAGCAACCCTATTATTTTAATAATTTCGGCCATTGGCCTCATAAAATATTTTTTTTCACTCCCATTTTTCAAAAACCATGGGAAAAAACTATGGGGTGTTTTGTAATTTTTATTAGTTTAATGTGAGGTGTCCCAAACCTAAATAATAAATAATCCCCCCTCCTTTCCTATATAAACCCACCCAAGCTCCCACTTCCTCTTCACTAAAAGCCTTTGGAGTTTGACCAAATCCTTCTATCCACTCTCTATAATCCTCAAAAGGTTCCCCAAGCTCCCATGAATCCTCTCTAAATCCTCTCCCAAACCTTTGGGATCACACTTCCTAGTAAGGGATTTCTTCCTTCCTCATTTTTGTCCAATTTTATTTAAGTTTTTATGTCCTTTTTTTGTTCAATTACAAATGTTGGGGTATGATTTCTCACATCCCCCATACTGAACTATTTATGTTTTTATGATGGGAGACCCATTTATCTCTCATTAATGCCTCCCATGTACACCCGTTACCATGCTGAAATTCCGTGAGGGATTTCTCTCTCCTCTTTTTCATCCAAGTAATTCTTTTGTATTATGCATTTAAATTCCATTATGTTTGTTGGGATATATATATATATATATATATGACCTCTTTACTACCCATTTCATGTAAATATTATGAGACACCACTTCCTCTCTCATCAACCATTTTTTATGAGTTCTTATTTCACGTCGTTATGCTGCCGAAATTGCACTACGATTTTTCAAGCCAATGTCATTGTGTAGTGAATACCATGCCTATTTATCTATCAAGGGTCTTCAACTTTATGAACATTTACTTATTGATTATAAATCTTCATGTATGTTTTCCACATCCATTTACCATGGAATAAATGATGATGATTGATTTCATGTTTTATGATCCATGTGGCACACTTATGCATGAAATGAAATGTTTAATAAAGGGTGCGCCCTGATAGAGCTCCAATGCAATGGTAAAAGTATAGTATCATGATACATCATGTAAAATGAGTTTTTACTCATTCTAATTCAAGTGAAATGGCGGTTTACTCATGATTCGTGTGCAATGAGGGTTTACTCATGCTCCATGTGCAATGAGCCTTGGCTCATGCTAATTCCATGTTAAGTGTTGTTTCCGCATTTCCATGTTATGATTATCCTAATTTATCGTGCCTTTATATTCATGTTTATCTTGTCCTCCATTGATATGCCTATTTTATAACATTTATTTTATCCCTCATGTTATTCCATGTTTATTACCTTACTAGGATTTATAGATCACCCTTTTCTTATGCATGTCCTCAGGTTATCCCATGAAATGCTAAGTGCGAGGGAATGCAGTGGTCATGTAAAGGAAGTTTTCAATAAATATGTTGTATTTCATGTTTTAAGTTGTTATGTAATGATCCTAATCCCTAAATACACTATACCTCTCGATATTCTATGTTATATCAAGTGAAGTTTATGTAATAAATCATGTTTAATTATGAAATAAAGACCAGGGTTGTCATACTATGAATATGGAATCATTTCTTTTTATTACACAACTTTTCATTAGATGGTACAAACTGAGGATATTTTAAAGTTTACTTTCTTAGAAATAATGTACATAATACATGAAAAATTAAAAAATTATTATAAAAAATTTGAAGTACATCTTCATGGGTTCACTCTATGTTACTTTTATTACATCTCATATCCTAGGGACATACATCAAAGGAAAGGTGTGAGTATGAAACCTAGTAAGGGAATAAACAAGAGAGACATATAACATGTGATCTTGAGACATATCAATAAGAACACGAGGCATAAAAATAAGGCACTATCAATAGGAATATCATAATAATAAGAACATGAATTATAACATGTAAATGTGGCTAAAAAATTTAAATGAGACATTCATAATCATATCACCAAGGTGTCCTAAATGAAAATTACCAAGGTTATTCACCAAGGTATCATAAAAATGTCATATTTAGAGATTAAATTCTTTATCCAATTAATTGGAGAACTATTAGGGAACATCCTTAATATTTATTAATTTCATATGATCTAAATAGATCAAAATAAATTATTTCATTAATAACTTGTGGATAATAAATAACAGGTTTCTTGTAAAAAAATCTTGACATACAAAAGAGCTTAAAGACATGATCAATACTTCTTTTTTAACCAATGAAAAGGGAATGTGGGTTTATTATGTGTAATTACCAGAATAAAATAAATAAATTTTACATATAGGTGAATACCCATGGAAAATAAAATATTTTGGGTATCCACAAAAAGAAAATAAAAGATAATTTCTTAAGGATAAGAGAGATATTTTGATAAGTGAATTCGACATCATGACGAGTATAAAACATAGTTTTAGAAAAGGATAAAATGAGAGGGGACTAGGTTATACCATTTATAAAAAACAATTTCGAATTAAGGGTATGAAAAAAGTATAATAAAATTGGGTAACCATAACATTTTGAAGATATATACAAAAAGAGGTTCTTGAATTGAAGGGAAAGGAAGGATAATTTACTTACCATGAAGAGTTTCAACCAGATCCTGAGGAATGGAAACTTTTTGGATTTAAGACACCTTGTGGGGACTAATTGGGAGGAAAAATCACCAAAACTATGTATATGATAGATTGGGAGTGAATGGAATCAGAGAAATGGGTGGGTATTTATAGAAAAAGTATAGGAATTGTTTAATAATTTCCAAATATAGGTCTTGGAAAATGAGGTTGTAGAAAATAAGAAAACATTGTCTTACCCATGGATTTTGATCATAGTTTTTGACATTTGGGTCAAATTTTAAGTTATTTTAATCCACCAGAATTGAATACCATTTTTAATACTTCCTTTGGCAGTGAATATTAAAGATTCCATAAACTAATGTTTTTAAAATTGAAATTTCACTTTTGACCTTTAGAAAGTCACTTATAGTTTTGGATATTGATTAAAATATATTAAAATAATAAATATTAATAAAATAAAATGATTTATGTAGTTCATTATGTTTAATTAATTTTTACATCATTGTGACATAAATATGATGTCATACAATATACTGAAAACCCAAAAAATGTATTTTTATTATTCATGAAAAAAATTAAGTACTTTAGAAAATTACTATAAATTCAAACTAACCTAATTTTGAAATTATGATTTAAAATATAATTTTTATTTTTCAAGAATAATTTTCCAATTATGATAATTTTAAATTTTAAATATAAAAAATCCTTATTCATTTAAAAATATTAGTTTTTAAGGCATAATCAAATTTCTAACACTTATTAAACTTTTTCAAGGCCATTATAAAATTATTTTATCATTTATATTTTGATAAGTGTGTTTTGAAATAATATTTTATTAAACAAAATATTCAAAATTAATGAGTGTATTATAAAAGAGTATATATTTGCTATAAAAATACAATTATGTTTTATTTACATCAAAAAAATCAAATTATAAAATTCATCTTAATTAAACATATATTTTATTAAGAAAAATAACTATTAATAGAAATTTATGGAATAAAAATTTTATTTATACAAAGGTATTTACAATTTATGTATCTAAGGTCTAGACACATTACCCCTTATTACACCCACACACAACCTAAGGGTAAGGTATGAAACGGTGGTAGTTTCATTGGATGGATCAGCTAAGATCGACCGAGTGGTATTATATACTAACTTAAAACTATCCTGTAGGTGATTTAGTTCAAGATTAAATTTTTTAAGCTCATATTGGGCTTAGTCTTGGGTAAACCCCAATAACGATACCACCTTCCCAAGTTCTGACAAATGGGATTCAAAAGACACGACTCTTCTGGTTGAGTCCATCAATTTTTATTTCTTTATAAATTATGATTTGTTATTACTAATTATAATTGTAAAATTATAAACCAAGGGTATAGTTTCTAATGTTCATATTAACCAATGGTCATATTGACCAAGGATTATATAGTAGTAAAATCCCAATAGTCACATTTTCCTTTATACCCTATAAATATGACTTCATTATTTCACTCAAAATTCACCAAAATTTTCTCCCTAAGGTTATATTTTTATTTCTTATGATGTTGATTAGTTTACTAATATTTTATTTAATTTATATAGAATTTGTATTTGGGGCGATGATTTTAGTGTATTGGGGAATCCTTATTTTCCCATTTTAGATTTTCTATTGTATATTTTTTGTCAAATTGTAATGTTTAACATTTTCATTGGTTTCATAGCAAACTATTATAATGATATTTATTAATGATATTAATTTTTTTGGTTCCACTATCTCTTTTACATGTATAATATCATATAATATATATAGAAAATATTTATTCAAGAAAAAATATCATTTAAAAAAATTAAGGGTCATTACATTATTTCCCCCTAAAGAAATTTCATCCCCTAAATTTCAACTCATTTTTTTCAATTGAGAAAAAGTAAGGGTACTTATTTCTCATAGTCTCCTATGGTTCCCACATCACATATTCATATTTATGGTTCCTATATAACACTTTTAGAAGGTGGTTATTCTTGTTTCCTAGAACCCTATATATATGGTCCAAGATCACCACCAACTGCTCCTCACAAGAGAGTTAATGTTCCAATTGTACCACCTCTGGATTCAATACATGTGAGGGATCAAGTGTGTAATTATTCAAGAGTGATATGTGGAATACATCATAAAATTTAGAAATAATTAGTATAAGTGCTAGCTCATAGGAAATTTCTCTTATCTGGTTAAGGATTTTAAAGGGGACAATTTACCAAGGGCTAATATTCCCTTTATTTCCAAATCACATGAATATATTCCATAGTGATATATATAGGAAATTTATTTCCCCAATATCAAAATCCATGTCCCTTTGATGATTCTTAGCATAGATCTTCTACCGAATTTGAACATACTTTATATGTTATTGGATATCATGAACCATTTCTATGATCTCTTTCATAAAATCAGGCCCAATCAAGTTATTCTCACAAACTTCATCCTAACAAGTAGGAGTTATAAATTTCTTCTCATATAGATCTTCATATGGTGCCATTTAAATATTCTAGTGGAAAAAATTTTTTGTATAAGAAATAAACTAATGGGAGGTGTTGATTTCATCAAAATTTAAATTTCATTGAGAATGTTCTCAGCGTGTTATTAAGTGTATGAATATTTCTTTTATATTTTCCATGTGTTTGGGGGTGATAGGCCATACTGAAATTAAATTTAGTATTCAGAGCATGTTAAATACTTATCCAAAATTTATATGTGAACCTTGGATCATGATCATAAATGAAATAAAGTGTCACTCCATAAAACCTCAATACTTCCTTTACGTATATCTTGGAAAGTTGTTTAAGAGATAAATCTTCCCAGATAGTAATGAAATTGGTAGCCTTGGTGATTTGATCCACTATAAACCATATCACATTATGTCCATGATATGTTCTTGGGATACTAGTGATGAATTACATAGTGATATTGTCCCAAGGAGCACAAGTTTCAGCAAGAGACATCAGAGGAGGTTAGGAAGGACGATGCCATAGTGGCCCAAGTTCAAGTGAATGGAGTCTCAAAGGTAGATGACCAATTCCAGGGGAGTCTAAAACCAGAGAAGCTGATGCTGGAAAGGGAAGATCCTCTTTCCCCTAGAGAGGAACTTGCAGTAGGTCCTTCAGTCATCCTGCAGATCCTGGAAGAGAAATAGTTGGATTCTCAGAAGAAACTACTCATGTAATATGGAGAAAAAATGAAGGAGGATGTTCTAGTGATAAAGGCAGCGAGGGAAGACATTGATCAAATGATGGGAAGACTGATCTAAGTGGAATTTACAAGGGAGAAAATAGAATTGATTGACAAGAAATATCGTATACTAGTTATAGGATTCAATATGAAGAATATTAGAAAAGAAGAATACATGCATGCTTGGGAGTATCTAACAAGGCACTATGAAGATAACATAGGGGAAGATCCAGGCTTCCAGGTAAATTTCGTTCCCTGGAAATTGTTTAGGGAAGGTGACTCTAATCGCCTAAGACTTGAGTTAATTATTCAGTTGTAACCTTTGAGGCTTGATATTTTTATCTGTAGGGGTATCAATTCCCCCTTAAAAGTGTTTGAAAATAAAAAATATAATTAGAAGGATAGTGATATTGTCCCACTTCCATGTTGGTTTGGGTAGTGGATGCAATACCCCTTTTCACTGTTATTTCTCTGCTTTAACTTGTTGACATATCAAGCACCTTTCATTGTAGTTGAAAATATCTCTTTTCATATTATCCCACAAATAATGATCATGAATATCCCTATACATTTTTGTGCTTCTAGAATGTATATAGAATGTATAGATATGAGGTTTATCCATCATATCATTTTTTATCTATAGGATAGTCGGAGCACATAACCTTGTATGAAATTTTAATACACCTTACTGATCAATATTGAACTCAATAAACTTCCAATTCTGTACATCCTATATATTATTTTTTAATAAAGGATATTCTTTTTGAGATTTCTTGATCTTCTCTAGAAACTATTGTTGGGAAATCATTTGGGATAGGGTTTATGACGTTTCTTTCCTAATGATCCTCATGTCCATTTTTACTAGGTCCTTTATCAAAGGATCTCCTTGAATCCTCATTATTTCCAGTAAAACAAGGTTTTCATTATTAATGGATCAGTTCCTTTTTCTTCTTCTCTAGGATGATAATGAATTGAACATTAATAGGATTTAATAAGTTCAAACCATCTTCTTTGTATCATGTTCAATTCATTTTGCATTAAAATATACTTCAAACTTTGGTGTTCTGTGTATATATCAAATCTATTCCTATAAAGATAGTGTATCTATATTTTTAGAGAAAAAATAACCACAACTAGATCCAGGTCATATATAGGATAATTCTACTCATGAGACATTAACTATCGAGATTAATAATCGATCAACTTGTCATTTTTCATGAGGACACAACCAATCCTTTTCAGAGTTGCATCACTATAAATTTGTAATCCTACTTCGACAGAGCATAGAGTTAATACAAGTGTAGTAAGAAATATCTTTTTTTGTTATTGAAAAAATTCTTTATACTACTTTATCTTGATGGACTTATCCCCTTTACGATCTAACTTGGTTAGTGGATTATAAATTCATGAAAAGTTTTTCACAAACCTCCTATAATATCTTGATAAATGAAGGATACTATGAATCTTAGTTACTATTGTAGGATGAGTCCACTTCTATATGACCTTTTTCTTCATAGGGTCAACTGGGATTACTTTATTGGTTATAATGTTCCCCATTAATGAAACTTTTTGTAACAAAAATTTACATTTGATGAATTTTAAAAATAGATTCTTCTTCCTCAGAGTTCCCAATATAATCCTTAGATGATCCTCATGCTCCTCTAAATTTTTTGAATATATCAAAATATCACCAATATAAACTACCATGAATTTATAAAGTTATTCCTTAGAGACTATATTCACAAAATCCATAAATATAGTAGGATAATTAGACAAGATGAAGGGTGTAAAAACAAACTCGTAATGTTCATATCTTGTTCAAAAGTCAATATTTTTAATATATTCTTTCTTAACCCTCAATTGATGATACCCAGATTAGAGGTCAATCTGGGGGAATAATTGATCCCCATGAAGCTGGTTAAATAAATCATCAATCCATGGGAGAGGGTACTTTTTTTCACTCTTATCCTATTAAGTTCTCTATAATCAATGCACAACAGTATTGATCCATCCTTCTTCCTTATAAATAGAACTGGTTCTCCCCAAAGATACACACTTGGTCAGATAAATTTTTTCTCTAGAATATCTTGATGTTGTTTCTTTAATCCATATAACTCCATATTTTCAATTCTATATGGGGTCTTTGTTATCGTTTTAGATCCAGGTATGAGTTCAATGGATAACTCTGCCTCTATTTCTGGGATAGGTCTAGGTGAATCTTTAGGAAATACGTTAATGTATTCTTGAACAATAAAGAAATTCTCTATATTTATGCTTTTATTTCCCTCTCCCTCTTCCCTGATAATATCCATAAAGAAGGCTCTGGGAGGTGCTTCTAGAGAAATCTCAGGACAAGATATATCTCCTTTGAAAATGATTGAAAGTTTCTACTTAACTTTAATTGATTCTATAATTGATCTTAACGTAATACTTTGAGATATAGTCCATCCTTATTATAGTGTTAAATTCCACCATGGGAATGAAAACTAGGTTTGTGATGTGATTGTACTCTCCAAAGTTAATACTAGAGTTTTTATACAGTAATGATGCTTGGATAATTTCTCCAAGAGTCTTGACTGATAAATATTCTACTAAAAGTTCAAGGATTGATTCTATATTCTTTTCAAACATGGATAATGTAACAACCCGAATCCAGAGCCACTCAACTGGTGCCCCATACCCAGTTCTCTACATGAACTCAAGCGCATTTCCCCAAACTCCATAGGCTGCCGACTAGCAGCGAGGGCCTTGGTGAGTCATTGGGGAAACTATGACCTCATTTGGTAAAGTATAAAAGGGAAAGGAAATAATAGTCAATAGCAGAAGAAGAAAAAAACATACAATAATTGAAACTAAATAGAAGAAATAATGAATATATAGTAATGATGATAATGATGCAGCAGGTACAAGTATCTATGGAAAGAAGCAAACACAACAACATGCTGGAATACAACTAAGAAACAAAGTACTAAAAGTAAACAGCAACTCCAGCAGCATCGCAAGCCTAAGCTCTATCCCATGCTCTCAAACTCCAAACACCAATCATGTACCTGAATTAGAAGGTCCAAAATACCTATCTACACCTGCAAACATATAACCTATTTGGGCTGAAATGCAGGACTCAAATAGGGTGTGAGACTAATCCCTGTAGGCAACCACCACAATATCTGTGCCCTACTGTCAGGGAGTAATATAACAGAAGTAATGAAAGTAAATGTAGTAATTAACTAGGAGTATACAAGTAAAAAATCATAACAATTACCATTCATATTCATTTAACAATTAATTCATTCATTTAATTAAAAAACCAAGGAATCTAGTAAAGCTCTCTATTCCAAGGTAAACAGGTAACACAAAAGGCATCAAAAGACTACCTAAACCAACAAGCAGGCCAATAGATCCATTCTTGTGCTCTTTCTTGGTAGACTCATCTAAACCAACCAAACAATCTGAATTCACACTGACTCTCTGGGTGGCTCAAACTAGCAGACCCCTATTGTCAAGAATACATACAAAGGCACCGACACTCTGGGAAGCACTCACGTCGATTCCCCTGTGGTCTTGCAATGATAGCTACAAACTATTTGAGGAATCTCTTATGTTTAATTACTCCTATGGTATCGATACATGTGTAAACTAAGGACACTCTTAGGAGGCACAAATTCCAATTTCCGTAGGTCCTGCATACGAAACTAATTCCAACAGACCCCCTAGGGAAGCACATAATCGTCTATTCCCTCTTTGGTCTCCTACACCAGGTTCTCACAGCTCTGAGCTGTCCATTCATGCGTAATCGACTTCCAGTAGCCCTAAGTAAGTTTATAAACTACTTGGATAAAATATACAATGCGTAAAAATCATTAAAACAACATGAAGTACATTCAATCAGTTATAACAAGAAAACTAGCAATTGCAATAGGGTTTGCCTTGCAGGAAAACTATGCCAAACTACGATAAACAGCCAAACAAGGATAACAACCCTGGGGTGATCCTAAAACATGAAAAAATCATATATTATTATCAATTAACCTTAATCTAACAAGAAATATAAGGAAATTAAACAATGGGACCAAAATACCTAACCTGGGATACCCGAAACCTGGGAATCCGACACTTTTGCACAAAAACTCAAAGACATTCAACATAAGGCAAAAAACTACCTACCTCGATCCTAGGAAATCAATATACTTGAACCTTGGCCCATGAATCAGCCTATAATGGCGTAAATCTACAAAAAAATATAAAAAATTCAACCTAAGATAACTCTCGCAAGAGAAAGAATCAGGAAACGTGGCGAAAGAAGAACCAAGAACTCATCGCTACAATTATATTGCAATGGAAAACGTTAGATTCAGATAACTGGTGATGGATCGACGGCTTCGAGAAGATTTGGCCCCCTTGGATGCTCTGGATAGAAATAGGCGAAGAAGAAGATGAAAAAAGGATTAGATGCGACCCCGGTCCATTTAATGGAAAAAAAGAAAGTACACGACGTGTACTTCTAGAGTATATGGCATGTACTTGCCTTTTTCGTACTCCGCTTTAGGCGGCCTCCAAGTCACCATTACACGGCCATGTGTGTGTCCATGACACGGCCAGCACACAGCTTCCAGTGGCATCGAAGTACACAACTTGTACTCATAAAGTACACGGCGTGTACTACGAAAATTTCTAGATTTTCCTCTTTTTCTCTAAAACTACCAGAAAAGGAAAAACATACCTGAAAAGAAGATCTGATTTCTTACAGATAAAATAAAGGAATGTATAGAACCAGAATCAAACTAATTACTTTCTAGAATTGAGAGTACAATGTGTGTAGCTACCATCACATAATTCGAATCCTCCACTTTAGCTATCATGATAGAAAATTCATGACCTTTCTCCCTTGTCCCATGCTCAGGATGATGGTAGTTCCCATCCATTATATTATAATTTGAACATTGATTAGAAAACTTATAAATCTAACAACACTTAAAGCATTGAACTTTTTGCTGGGCCTGCACCATCTTCCCTTTATCCTTAGTGTTGAGAAGTTTAGGATTCTCCTCACCGTGACTATTTTGATATAAATTGTCACATGTTCTACACTTGTAGCACTTTACACTCCCAAGTAAGAATTTCCCCAGATGCTTCTTCCCACCTCTGTTGAATGTGGGAAGTTTCACTTTCTTTCCTCCTCTTCAATGATCAATGTTCTTCCTTAAGTTTGGATATTTTTCTATCTTCTTATAATTTTACCTATGTGACCACTAAATATCTCAAAACTTCAATTCAGCCTTTATTATACTTATCACTATCTCCTCATAGCTTTTATAGTCTATATTTTATAAATTCCTCCAGATATGGGGTCTCAGTCCACCGAAGAATCTATTAAACTTTCCCTTATGATCAATAAAAAATATAGAGGTGTATCAAGAAAGTATTGTAAAATTAATTTCAAATATTCCCACTAATTAATTTTCCTTTTATTTCAGTTTAGGGAATTCCTTCTCCATTTTTGTTTGAATTTAATGGGGTAAATATTTATTGAATAAGATTACTATGAACTCTTCTCACCCCATATCATCGATTTACCTTCTTGGATTTATGTTTTTGATTAGTTTACACTACTGATCAACTTCTTCTTCTAAGTTGTATAAAACCAGGGTTACTTTCTATTTCTATGAACAATGGAGTTCATAAAATATATTTTCTATAGATCTTATCAATTTTTCAAAAATCAATGGGTTAGTAGATCCACTAAAAGAAGGTGGTCATTGATACATAAAGGAATCAAAGAAAATTTGTTAGATTCGAGGTGAATATGTTCTCTCAACTTGATTCAAGTTATTGATCATAAATCAAGTTAGTTGATTCATTATCCTCATGAAGTTTTCTATTCCAACTTCCATCAGAGTTCCATTAGTTCCGCATCCACTTCACTCCTCATTTATGCAGTTCCTCCCATTTCCTACCATTTTCCTAAAAGAATAAAACCTTAGTGAGAAACTTGTTAATTTTAAAAATATTATAATTCTAGTGTGATTTTATGTCTTAAAACATCATTCTTAAATATATTATTAATCTCTTCTAACAATAATTACATTTTTTATATATACTTCATAATTGTTCATAAAAAGATTGTGATTGACCAAACATATCCCCCAAGAGTGTCAAACCAGGTGTGCAATGAAGTCTATTGTCCTACACCAGTTTCTATTCGATTCTATCTCAAAGTGGTGTTTTTGGGTGTTACCTCTAGGTACCTCTATTACAAATCCATATCCACTTGTAGTATTTATATATAGATGCATTTGTTTGGAAACCAATTACTTAATTCTTACAAAAATACAAGGATGTTTTACTATATCTATACTTATACCTAGGGTTCATACTAAAGTTTTCAAGTCCTAATTTCTATAAATAACTAAACCATCATTTGATACCAAATATGGAAACCTACATTTTTATTACATAACTTTTCATTAAATGGTACTAATAGAGGGACTTTTAAATTGTAGTTTCTTGGAAATAAGGTACATAATACATGAAAACTTAAAACTTGATTCTAAAACCACTTGAAATACATATTCATGAGGTCAGCATAGGTTAGTTTTACTACATATCATATCCTTAGGACATACATCAAATGAAAGGGGTGATCATGACTCCCATCAAGGGAATAAGCAAGAGAGATATATACCATGTGATCTTGAGACATATCAATAAAAACATGAGGCATAATGATAAGGAATGAGAAATATGCATATCATAATAATAAGAACATGGATCATAACATGGAAATGTGGCTAAAACATTTAAATGATAAATTCATAAGCGTATCAGGAAGTTTTGTCACCAAGGTTTCATAAATGAAAATTACCAATGTTATTCACCATGGTATGGTAAAACATGTCATCTCTAGAGGCTAAATTATTTACACAATGAATTAGAGTTATATTAGGGTACACCCTTCATATATATTAATTTTAAGTGATCCACATAGATAATAATAAATCATTTCACCAATAACCTGTGGAGAATAAAGAACAATTTTCTTATTAAAAAATATTGGCATACAAGAGAGCTTTAAGAAATGATCATTACGTCATTTCTAACCCCTAAAAAGGGAAGGTCAGTTTATTATGTGTAAGTACCTAAAATAAAGAAATTATTTTTACATATAGGTGAATAAACATGGAAAATAAAAAGTTCTGGGTATCCATAGAAAGAAAATAATAGAAAATTTCTTAAGGAGAAGAGTGATATTTTGAAAAGTTAATTCGACAACATAAAGTATATAAAATATGGATTTATAAATAGAGAAAATGAGAGGGGACAAGGATATACCATTGATGAAACAAAATTTTGAAGTAAGTGTATGATAAAAAGGGTAATAAAAGAGAGTAACCACACCATTTAGGGACATATACAAAAAGCGTTTCTTGAATTAAAGAGAAAGGAAGGATAATTCCCTTACATTGCAGAGTTATTCCTAGATCATGAGTAATGGAACCTTGGGGACTTAAGTAAACCTTCTGGGGACAAATAAAGAGTAAAAATCATTATAAATTCTTGGATGATGTATTGGGAGTGAAATTAAATGGATAAATGGGTGGGTATTTAAAGAAAAAGTGGATGAATTGTTTAATAATTTCTAAATATAGTTATTTGAAAAATAGTTTGTGGAAAATGAAAAACCATTGGTCTACCCCTTGTTTTTTCTTATGTTTTTTAGAAATTTGGGTCAAATTTTAAGTTTTTTTAATCCATCAGAACTAAATATAATTTTTTAATACTTATTTGGACAAGGAAGAGTAAAGATTCTACAAAGTAATATTTTTAAAAATAAAATTGTACTTTTTAGACTTTGTAAAGTCACTTATAGTTTGGTAAATTGATTAAAATATATTAAAATACTTAATATTAATAAAATAGAATGATTTAGGTCATTTATTGTGTTTAATTAATTATTACATAATTATGACATAAATATGATGTCAAAAAATATACTGAAAACTAAATACGTTTTTTTACTATTCAAGAAAAAATAAAGTATTTTAGAAAATTCCCATAAATTCAACCTAAACTAATTTAAATATACTGGTATCAAATATAATGATTTTTCTTGAATAATTCTATAAATATGAGAATTTTAATTTTTAAATATAAAAAAAACCTTATTTTTTTTAAATAGCAATTTTTAAGGCACAATCAAATTTTTGACAGTTATTTTGATATGTGAATTTTAAAATAATATTTTATTAAAAAAATATTATTTAGTATACCTAAGTTTATTATGAAATTGTATATATTTTCTAGAAAAATAAAAATATGTTTTATTTGAGTCCAAAAATAAAATTATCGAATTCATCTCAATTAAACATATATTTTATTAAGAAAAAAATTCTTAATTGAAATTGATGGAATAAACATTTTACTTATAAAAATTAATTTACACTTTATGTGACTATGTTATAGAAACATAACCCCTTATTACACCCACATGTGCCCCAAGGGTAAGGTGTGATATGGTGGTAGTTTCATGGGGTGGATCAGCTAACATAAACCAAGTTGTAATATATACTAACTTTAACTTATCTCATAGGAGATTTCATTCAAGATTCAAAATTTTAATCTTATATCGGGCTTAGTCTAAGGTGAACCCCAATGATGATACCTCCCTCCCATGTTCTAATAAATGGGCTTCAAACAACATGACTCTTTTGGTTTAGGCCATTTATTCTTCTTTTTATATCAATTATATTTTGTCATTACTAATTATAAACACTAATTATAATGGTAAAATTATCAACCAAGGTTATAATTTCAAACTATCATATTGACCAACGATCATATAATGATTGAATCCCAACATTCACATTTCTCTTTATACCGTATAAATACGACTTCATTATTTCCCTCAAAATTCACCAAAAATTTCTTCTTAAGGGTATATTTTCATTTCTTAATATGTTGATTGGTTTAGTAATATTTTTTTTCATTTCTATAGCATTATTCAGTGGGGAAATGATTCTTGTAAATTGGTATTATCCTTATTTATACATTTTATTGTTTTTATTTTATAATTTTTGTCTAGTAGTAATGTTTGGAATTTTAATTGGTTTTATAGTTGACTAATGTAATTATATTTTTTAATGATATTTTTTTTGGTTCGTCTATATTTTTTACCTATATAATATCATATAATATATATAAAACACATTTAATCAAGAAACAAATATCATTTTAAAGAAGGTATAGGCCGTTACAATGCATGATATATAGAAACATTGGGAGATAATACCCTTTTATCACCTTATAATAGTAATAGGATCCTTGAATATTAGATGATTCCCACTTTGTTATTTTTCTAATAAATAGACTCTTGAAATTATAGATGATTCCTCTCAAATCACTTTTAGCATATTATTATCGATGTTTTTATGATTGTGTTAGCAGGATAAATATTGTTGATCATCACCTTGAATTTTTTTTGTAATGTAACTCTTTCACCAAGAATTGAAGCCAAGGTATAGATTAACCGATCTGGGTAGTACAATCTAGTGAGACAATTATGGTTATGATTTATTGATGGAGTGAGATATCTCAACCCATCTTACCATTTTGTGATGTGTAATTATCTATTAAATGGAATAATGTGAAATTTATTAGTAGTTATGATGATATTAATGGTGTTTCATTAACATAGAGTGATCTTCCAACCTATGATATCCTGTGTTATTCAATTTTTTATGAGTAAAATTCTCATGTATAAGAGTGTGATTCTTATATGTTATATGTTTTTCTTTATTCTAAACATCTATAAAAATTTTATTTGGGGAGGGTTGATGTGGTGAAATTTGAGTATGGATTCTATATTGAAATACAATCCTAATTTATATTATGAAATCATGTTAATATTGAGTAGAGTATTTTATGGAACTAATGTAGTTAAATACTTGGGGTTGTACATATTATTTATTCCCTATAAGAGGCTGTGATATTCATGGTATTTTTGGAGCGAGTTCTTGTTTGTTTCTTGTTTTTTTCCTATAACATTAAAATAGAGGATGATCATATCTTATATTTTGGTCATTTTATTTTATTTTTACCAAAATGTTATTTTTATTTTATTTGGATAGTTTTTTGTTAATTAAAAGACTTTTGGATTTGTATGAAATGTATGAACTCATGTTACAATTTCATATTTTCCCATTTTTTGAATTAAGTCCTTTATCATTACATATATTATTAGGAAAATGCTACACATTTATGTGTGTATGACCTCTTAGTTATATTAATTAGATCATATCATATTGAATACATATATAAGCTGATATTCCTAACCTTATTCTCAATTGATGTGGGGGTATCAATGAGTTTGGTTATTATTAATAGTTAAAAAATATTTCCCAATCTAGTTTTGTAACATAATTTTTATTCTCAATAAAACCACCAATTTGGTGTATAATATTATTTTATTGTGTATTTTTAGGTTATTGCATGGACCACTCTGTCTTCAATAGGTTTGGTGGGATTCTGGGTTGATAAAAGAAGCTTAAGATTTCTAGAATTAACCACATCATGGAAATGACCATGGTGGAGGGCATGGTCTAGTGTATTTAAGTGCTATGTTAATGGTGATTCATCCATGATTGATGATGAAACCATTCTATGGGGTAACCCATTTTGGTGGGAGTGATGATAGTGAGGTGTTCCTATTGGAAACAAGATGATTAACACACTATATTAGTGGGAATAATGGATATATTGAGATGAAGTCAGCCACATGTCGGTGGTTCTAAATTGATTTGGAGAATAAACTATAGGATAGAGTAGAGTAAAATGACAGGGGGGATTTCCCTTTAAAAAATTAAAATAAATCAAAGAAAATAACTAAATAATTAAAAACTAGAAACCTATTTTATAAAAATTAAAAATAATTAAAACCTTTAAAAGAGATAAATTAAATAATCAATGTTGAAATAGAAATTATACAATACTATATTATTTTAAAAGAGTAATAATAAAGTAAAAATATGATTTTAAAATAAAATGATTAATCATCTTGATGGATTTAAAATATATATTAATTGAATATAATAAATTGATAAATAAGTAAAAATATATAAAGTAAATAAGGCAAAATATTTGGTATGAGAGTTCTACAGTAACTCAAGAAGATTCCATACATCTATCACCCCAATTACTTAAGGATTTAATATATTATTCCATTGGATTCAACAGTAACCAAGATACTAAAAATCCCTTTCTTTTTATGATGTAGAAGGAAACAAAATCTACCTTTGAAACTAGATTTTTAATTGGTATAGTTAGAAACCATAACAAGAATAGTCCCTTGGATTTTAATAGTCATGGAAAGAAAACTTGATTCACTCCCTTTAAAATTGGTGAGCACCAATAATATAATAATGAAGGATTTATCAGATGTAATCTTCTTTTAGTAAATTCTTTATTTTCTATAAAGAATATGAAAAGAAACTAGGATAAAATAATAAATAAGATGTGAGTGAGAATGTATTACAATTGGCACACACTCTAGATTGTAGAAGAGAGGATTTAGAGAAGAGATTACTTTTAGAGATAATTGGAGATCAGTTTGATGAGATAATAGTTAAAAAATTTTATTGTTAACACCCAAGCACCCAAGACCTCCATTTTATCCTTCAAATGCTTCAATAATCTTTTGGAATTATCAAGGTGATAATGAAGTCATTGAATACCGAATTGAATTTAGTTTTCTAAACATTAAATTTATCCTAAACATCGACACCAATTTCACCAGAAACTTGTGTATAAATCTTGGACATTTTGGACTTCAAAACAACATGATATATATGGCCACCAGTAGTTGTCCATTTTTTCCTACCATCCCACCTGTTTACCATGGCTTATTCAACCATAGTGTGGATCAGGTAGATTTGGTCTGTAATTAACAAGTGGATCCTCCACTTTCATGGATGTACATGTACAGTTATTATAGCCTCTATCTAAGGCTTCAATTAAGGATATTTCAATTTTCTTTCAAGATTATAAAAATATTTCATCAAGACTAACTATACATCACATAAATGAAATTGTTAAAGAGTGTTTGTAATCTTTAAAAAAAGATAGTGAGAAGCACAATAATATCCTCCTCTATGATGACCATAAAAACATTAATAATAAATAAATAAATAATATAATATAATAAGATAATATCGAAATATATTTACCTTAATAAATTAAAACAACATAATATTTATCCCCCTTTGAAAAAAATAAAAAAATTATACCTATAAAATTAACATCTCCCTTATCATAAATTTTCCCCCCACAACATAAAATTTTCCCTCCCCTATGAGATTATCAAAAGTGAGGCATAAATTGGTTTATAGTAAAATATGAGAAGTAATTATTTAAATATATGTTTATCATCATTAATTATCAATAAAGAGATATGAAAACAATGTTTTTAAAAGTTTGAAAAACATAATTTTTTTGAAAGTGATATTTTCTTTAAAGTTCAATATGAATAAAACTGAAAATTTTCATTTGAAAATAAATATTAAGAGAAAAATAAAACTTTAATTTTTTAAAATAATCTCAAGATTTAAATAAATTTTGAAAAATAATTTTGAAAAGGGGTGTATCTTCTGGTGCAATTTTAGTATTAACAAGAGTATCTCTCTATTAAATAATGCATACAAAGTGATAAATGAATTATATCCAATAAAAGAAATATAAATAAATAAATAATTTAAAATATTTAAAAAACTATTCCATTATAATATTTAGAAAATATTGTGATTGTAAACCATAGAAAATTCCTTGGGAGTATCGAACCAGGTGTGCAGTATAGTCCCAATAACCATGCCTAGAATGAATACATGGTTAAAACCCAATCAAATATTTTTAGGATAAAATCCCTAGGATAATCTATATAAGAAAAAAATCCACTTTTTTTTATCCACCCAAGTCCATATTTGTTTATGTTCTGAAAAACCTTTTTCAGTTTAAGTGTGGACCCCAACAAAAATAAAAATCTAAAAAACCAAGCAGGGAATAAAACTCAAATAGAAGGAAAACTAAGGAGAAACAAATCTAAAAAAAATGGGACATAAACATAAAACATCATTACACACCATCCAAAAATATTTTTTAAATTAAAAGTCACCATAAAAAATAAATAATCCACCACATCACTATCATACCAAATCCATTAATTAGTTTTGAATTCAAAATTCAAATATCAAACCAATCCATGACTCAAACATAGAAACACTAAATCCTTAATCTATGAGAACTTAATTTTTTATCAACCTCGATTCGTTCCATGAGACACATGATCACTCTATTGACATCAACAACTTCCTGACAAGATTTTAATAGAATATGACCACCGACATTACTAAAGAAAATAAAAAAAATCCCAGGAAACCTTTAGATTTAGAAACTAAATCACCTAAACCATTAATAAAACAAAACAATTATAGATTGATCCACCAAACATTGATTAAATTCACTGATCACACCAATATAATCAAGAAATTAGTAAAATGAATGTCAATTTGGACCTAAATGGGGAGGATATGATACAGGTCATGCCTTCTAGAAACCCTTTAGCTACTTGATCAACACCTCCCAAAACATTCATGAAGAGAATCATGCCAGAGTGGCTGGGAAGGTAGATTTTTAGTAGGACATATTAGAAGATATAGAAGATAAATCCTATGACAACATATCGATCCTTATCAAGGAATTCAACCATAGATTCAAGACCACCTCCAAGAAAAAAGGAAAACAAGAAGACAATACTAGTCACTCATCCTTGGATACCAATGATGGATCATCCAAAAATTCCCAAAAAACCCCACAAGAACCAAGAAAAATACCAAAAAATGGGGTTAATTAGATAGGAAGATGCAGTAAGAGAATAAGATAAGTTAAATGGGGGTTTCAATAGAAATCCATACCTACAAAGAAACAAAACCAAGGAAGAACCACAACCAAAATGAAATAGAGACCACTAAGAACCACCCATAACATCCAGAGAACCTGTTTTTTCCTTGTAATAATTTGAAAGATATCATGGAACACTTTCGAATACAGGCACTGAGGCGACATGTTGTTCCAAGACCTTGTTTTCATAGAATTAATTTTATTAAAATATTAAATATATTTTATATCATGCATGGACAATTTTTTATAAATAATGGAATATATCCTAAATATGGTCTCGAAATGCAAATCTAAGACTACAGTTGAATCCAAAACATGAGGTTTAACCTAGGTGTGATCTAAAATGAGTCATTGTAATATGTTCGGATAAAACGACCATCAGTGTGTAATGTTTTTTGATTAATTAATTAATTCATTCATTCATTCATTAAATAACCTAAAACTCAATTCCAACTACAAATTATTCATTATGAAGGATCACTAGGGGTATCCTCATAAACTTGGAACTATTGAGAGGAGGATCCACTATTATTCATTGGAATATCCAGATTAGGTGATGATCAATGATTAGATCATGGTGAATCGAAGATAAGAAAATGCAACAGATCTTCCTCCTTCTATGGTAGCAATGTTCTTCACTAATTATCAATTTGAACTGATGTAGGAATCCTTATGTGTGTATTTATGCACTTATCACTTAAAGATTGAACAAAATCAAATCCATTTCTTTGATCTGGGTTTGGTTTGAGCCTTTTTATGTGCCCACATATCATATTTAATTATTTATTCAATTTACGCATGTTATTCCAGGATTTCTCACCCCAGATATGCCTAATTTATAATTTTTGGCTAGGGATGCATGTATAATTATTTTTTCACCTTTGTTTCTTGCTATTTGCCCCATCATTCTTTATATTCCTCACTATTGGCCTATAAGGACCACGATTCAACATCGATGGGTGAGATCATCCGTGACCAAACCCCTAGAGTCACAAAATATTAATGTGAAAGAAAAAATTAGGGATTATAAAATATATTTTTGAGTATTGCAAGATGTGGGTGCTTCCATCATGGATTTAGAGATCTAGTGAGGTAATGGGAGGCGCCACGAGTGATGATGGTTCGCATGAGCTTCAAGTGATAGAACAAAATCCAATTTCCAACCACCAGAGGGATGAAATTGAAGAATTGATGAGGTTTAAACCATTTTGGGTGGTCAAACGATAGTGTTTGTGGTGGAGGATTCATATTTGGAACACACAGAGAAGATATTGACTTATATGAAAATCTATACTACACAATGTGTATTGGGATGAACACACACCGTGTAGTACCCCTATGGCTGCAACACTAGGGATTATGGAAACTTTATGGAAGACTCACAATGTGACTGGGCCACATGCCATGTAACCCTCCCCAGATAGATTGGTCATGTGATAGAAACAAACGGGTAGGAACCCTTGCGGGACACTACTAAAAAATAGGTGTTTAGCAGCAATAATATTTATTAGTGTTAGAAAAAAGCATTGATAAATGATATCTTTACCAGTGCTAAATAAAGCACTGATAAATTTAACTGTTTATCAGTGATTTATTTTTATCACTGATAAAGAGTACCCTCTATCAACACTATATTTTTAGCGCTCATAAAGGAATCATTTATAAGCATTTTTTAGCACTAATAAAGGCCCAAATAAATAAAATGAAATAATTAAATAAAAAAATGAAAAATGAAAAATGAAAATATTAAAAAATATATTACAAATTTTATTAATTAAATAATTATTTCTAAAAATGAATAAATTTATTATAGTATATATAAATTATAAATACTAATAAACATTATGTTTTAAATATATAGATATATACAAAATGAAAATTAAACAAATTAAAATTAAAAATAAATAAATTAAGAAAAATAGTAAACATTTTATTAAGTAGATGATTCTCTATAATGTTAATAAATAGTATATATTAAATATATAGATATATATTAATGTATATAAATATGATTTATATAGTAAAAAATATTATTTATGATTTAAATTAAATTGTAATATATTTAGTGAATAATGGTTTATAATTAAAAATTAATATGAATTAAAAATTATGACTAATTGCATCGAGTGATGGAAATAATTGGATGCCATTTGATTTTTCATTTCATAACATAGATCAAATGTATTATATTGATTTAACATATACGTAATGAATGTATGTTTATATACATACAAACACACACAAATATTTCTTTTATAATTTAATCAATTTATATTATTTATGTAATATATATTATTTACTATGCTTTAATATTTTTAATATGTATTCATCTTTATTTAAACATATATCCATTTTTAGTGATTTATATTAATCAAACTTATCCAAAATTTCTATATTGTACTTGTTTTTAATTAATAAATTTTACTCATTTTTGACATGCATGAAATTAAGATAAAATATTCATTAATAATGTTAAAAATACATTTGTAAAACCATATTTATAAATAAATATATTTATAAATGTATATTTACAGTTTTTATATATTTATAATTATAAATAAATAAAAAATATTTTTTTCAAAGTTTTTATATAATTATAAATACATAATCATAAAATTATAATAAATTTATTTAAATAATGAATATATTTAATATGTTTATATATATAATTATATAAATATATATTGATATAAATATTATTTTTATGATAAGTATTTTTATAATTACAAATTAATAATTATATATTAAAATAATTATAAAATTATTATTTTATAAAAATTATTATTATATGTATTATTAATATATATAATAATTATAAATTTTTAAAAAAGTAGTATTTAAAAAAAAGTATTATAAGTATTTATCAGCTCTTTTTTTAGGGCTGATAAAAATAGAGATTTATCAGTGCTAAAAATGATGATAAAATCAATCTTTATCAGTGCTAAAAAAACCGCTGATAAAGATTGATTTTATCAGCGCTTTTTAACTTAGCGTTGATAAAAGGTATATTTTTCAACACTTTTTTTGAAGTGCTAATAAAAGTGTCATGATCTATTTTAAGAATACTAACCTTCATGAAGCAGTTCGCGATATCCAAAACTTCCCACAGAAGTGACCTACTATTGGGGCTCCTCATTTTTGAATCCAAGATCGAATATAGGCCAGAATCAAGGATCCAACTATTCCCAGGCTTAAATTCAAGTCTTGAGCGATTCAAGGGTTGAACAAAAACATGACTTGAACGAAATCAAGGTTTTTTGATATCTTAATTTCCCTCGGTTATCCACTAAACTTTATCATCCCACATCCTTGTATCCCAACAAGTTTAGTTGCACTATCCTATAACAAAACAACCCAAAATTCATTGTTTTTTAGATATATTGAAGTATCATCTTCCCCGATAATATTTGGCTCTCCTTGGGATAATATTAGTACTATGCAACTTGAAATATATCAAACCCAATGTTGGGTCATGTTTTTGTGAGGTATAATACCCTCCCAATACATATATTCCATGACATCTACCTCTTTGAAATCATCAAATTTTGAAAAATTCATCCATATAGTGGTTGGTGTTGTCATTGGTTTGGAATATTACATTGAAAATCACTTGGATGATGAAATATATGACATCATTAGGGTCTTATATTATGTCAGGTAGCAATTGAAACTGAGAGGGTTAAATGAGGAGTAACTGAAATATAGGGTTATCCCTTTCTATTTGAAAGGTAATTATAGAAGTTGTTTCCAAAAAATGGATGATGAAATATATGACACATGGGAACAACTATATAATTATTTTGTCATGAAATGTTTTCCTTGGATAATGATCACTAAAATATGGTGTAAAATTAATGGATTTATTTAGGATGACTATGAACTATTTCATGATTCTTGGGATAGATTTATGGGTCACTTATGAAAGTTAAAAATCCAATGATTCCGATGAATCTATACAATCAGATGATGAAAATAATATATATGTTTGATTTGTTGTCTTATTTATTTAAATACTTCCTTAACAAATATAATGTTTTTAGTTTTTAGTTTTGAAATATTTCAATTTTAATTTAAATAATATAACTTAAATTCTATAAAAAGAAAAATAATAGAGGTTTAAAGTTATATAATCCTTGGACTATATTATACATGAAAAATATATTTTGAGATAAAATGTAATTGATATTTTGATTTTGGTTGTAGAAATGTAGTTAGAAAATAAACAATTGGAATGAGTCATTTTCTATGAAAAACCTCAGCATCATGGTGTTTTATGAAACAAAATACTATTTCATTACATGGTGCAGAAGAAGAGTACATTGTTGATAGAATTTATTGTTCTCAATCCTTTAGGATTGATCAAAATTTTTCTAAATTTGATATTTTATTTTAAAAATAACTTATTTAATGAAAAAAGTTTTCTATTATTTAAATTTTAAAGAATTTTTTAAATCATTCAAAAATAAATCTCATACCACTAGATTTAACTAATTTTGATAAAATAAGATATTAGCACTAATTTATGTAAATTTAACAAATAAGTTTTAATAGAATCTATTTTTTTGAAATAAAAATTATTTTCATGGTTAAAATCATTACACATTTATAATCCCACTTAAATTAATCTTTATTAGTTTAGATTTAATAATTTTATGACATGCTATGTTCATTGGGGATTATTAATTCTATTTAATTTTATGGTTTACTAACATAAACTTAAATCCATTTTATGCCCTTTTAATGGTAATATAATTCCCCACAGATGTGACCATCTCAATTACATGACATAAAATAATGTTTCATCATAATACATTACCATGACCTTTTTTGATAAGAGTTTTTCAGAATTAGGACAAAAACTTAACTAAAAAACTCATATATTTTTACACAAATGGACATTTTTTGGAACAATATATGCAATAACTTGATCTATAAGAATACTTCATTGTTCTTGTTAAGATCATGCTCCTCATGTCACATTGTTCTTATTCAAATCAAGATCCTAATGCATAGATTTGATCTAATTATCATCCTTTTCATTATCTCTAAATGATTTAGGATATACTTCTAAAAAATAAGTTTTTTTGTAGAGTCTTACTCCTACAAGTTTTCACTGAAAATTTCTGATGACAAATGACATTTTATTAATTGATTTAAACCTTTCTTGTATTTCTTGCAGTTGATAAAAATTTATCCATATTTGAAATGATAACCCACTCATTAATACTTCTTAAAAATCACTTCATTTCATTAATCACACATCTAATAAACTCTATTTTTTACCTTAATCGATCTAAAACTATTTTATTCTTTAACATTACCTTTTGTTTCCAACCTTAGGAATCCATGATTACCATCCATGTAATTCTAACAAATTGTAGGAATTCACCTTTTATAATGAAAATATTTGTGAGGTCCCGGACCCAGATTCCACTTAATAGGTTCCCATAGCCCGATGAGCAACATGACCTCAAGCACATCACCCAAAATTCCAGAGGCTGCCGACTAGCTGTGAGGGCATAGGGTATGTCCGTGGTGATATTATTCTCTCATTACTAGAGTGTAGAACAATGGATAAATATAAATAGAGGTAAATAGAATAATCGATATATGTAAACAATAGTGACAATATAAATAGACTAGGATAACAATAAATGAATAAATGGAGTAACATACAACAACTAATGATGATATGTCATATATCTTGTAATCTTGAAAACATGGATGAAAAGTATAAAGAATAAATTAAAAACCCAATATAGAAAAAGGAAATAAATAAACTATCCCAAGGATCCTGAGCTACATCATGATCATCTCCTACCATATCCATACTAACACAATAAGAAATCAAGTGTTCAAATACATATACTTCCCTTTATCAACACCTATAACCATGAAGTCTGCCCCAAGTACCAAACGACACCCAGAGAGGGTGTGAGATAAATCTCAGTGATCCCCCACCAACGGTGTATATAACATCTGACACATGTAATGGAAATGTAACAGTGTGAAATCATGAATATATAAAGTAAATAATTTCAATGTAACTAAACCTAGAACCTTCTTCAGCCCTCGGTTGGTGTCTAAAAATGTAAATAACTCATTACTTTATTATTACCAATTTATAAATAAGTCACATGTTAGTAATAACAAAGGTTCCAATATGTAACAAGGCAAAATATAATGATATTTAACCACTAATACAAAAATGGGAAAGGGAAGCACTACCCTTTTATCAGCGCTAAAAAAAGAACTGATAAAGGGGGGCATTTATCAGTGCTAAAAAAAGTGCTGATAAAGGGGCACTTTTAACAGTGCTAAAAAAATCACTATTAAAAGTGACCCTTTATCAGCGCTTCTTTTAGTAGTGCTGATAAAGGGGGGATTTATCAGTGCTTCTTTTAGTAGAACTGATAAAGGGGGGATCTGTCAGCGCTTTTTCCTACCGCTGATAAATTTTATGTTTAAAAAAAATCATGAAAAATAAAATATTGTTATATAAGTATATTTATATTGATATAAATATAATATATATTTTTTAAATATGTTTTAGATAAGTATAAATAGACTATTACATTTAATATATAAGAAATTTAGTGAAAATGAATTTAAAATATTTTAAAAAATATTATTAATTAATAATTTGATAATTATTATTGATTAAAATTTATTTAATAACATTTTGAAGTCACAAAAAATCAAAAAAATTAATAAAAGATCTAAAATAAGTTGAAAATGTAACTCAAACATCAAATTGCCATAACTATTTATCCGGGTGTCCGTTTGAGCTCTACAACATATCAAATCAAATTCTAAGACGAGATCTACGCGCTAGGGACTCAAGAAAATATTTTGTCATATTTTTCGAGGAAAAAAAGGCCCATATGTCTTCTAAAACTGAGTTTTTATTCGGGATACCCCGATTTTTTAACATTAAAAAGTATAACTTCTGATCCGAATGTCTGTTAGGCCTATACCACATATCATATCTAATATTGTTTTATTTTCTTCTATTTGACTAGTTATGGAGTTGAAACAGGCTTCTGGATTATAAGTTATGGTCATTTTAGCATTCTATGGCTTTTCAAGTACACATATATATGTATTTATTCATAAATATATATGTGCATGTGTGTGTTATATATATATATATATATATATGTATGTATGTATTTATTTATTTATAAAAACACATAAAAACATATTTCATAAATGTATTTAAAAATAATCTTATAAATATATATTAATATACAAATAAATATACGGATAAAAAATTATAACTAAAAAAATAAATATAAATAAATATAAATATATATTAATATTAGAATGATTATATATATAGTAATATATTAATAAATATATTTATATTAATATGAATCTATTTTAATATACGAATAAATATAATTATATATAAATAAATAAATAGATATATCATTAAATAGAGAAAAAACAAAGTGGCTTAGTGGTAAAGGTGCAGTCGTGAAAGGGGGGAGGTCGCGGGTTTGAGTTCGGGTGGAAGCAAAGGGGTGCGCACATGTGGGGATGCACGGGAGAGTGTGAGGGTGTCTTCCTAGCACTGATAAAGGGGGGGGGGGGGGTCAACCGCTGTTAAAATCCCCCCGTATTATATATATTTTTAATTTTTTTAAATTTTTTTGACTTTTATTAGTGATTTTTAAAAGCGCTCATAAAGGCCCATTTTATCAGCACTAAAAAAAGCACTGATAAAAGGATATTTTATCAGTGCTGATAAAAGGGGCCTTTATCAGCGCTTTTTAGAGCGCTGATAAAAGGGACCCCCCCTTATCCTCACCTCGATTAACAGCTCTTTTTTTAGCATTGTTAATTGACTTTTCTAGTGCTGATAAAGGCCATATTTGTAGTAGTGAATAATGTAGTTTCAAGGTAATAATCAAGGAAACATTGACCTCAAGGGTCGTGAACTCAGTAATTACTATAGCATGACTAAGGGTAAGAGTGTAATCCAAGAAACATAGTCCAAGGAATTACCCAATAAGATGCCAAACAATATCAAAGAGTACATACAAGGTAAAATGGGGCTAAGTGACCTGTATGTCATTGAATACATTTCAGAGTTTAAAAATTTATGTTTTCCTACTTACTACTATATAGCGGAGAGTGGGTTCGTACCCACAAGGAAGGTGGAGTAAGTATTTTTTTAAAACAGAACCCCACTATTGAAAATAGTGGGTGGGTTTTACTTTTTACTTTTCTAATTTTTTTATTATATTTTGTGTATTTTTATTATTAATACAATAAGAGGAAACACATTTTTACTAAGAAACTAAATCTTAAACTAGGGTAAAGATGAACAATTGAAAAAATTGGAAACTACAAATAAGAGTAAGGAATAAAATAATTATATTCAAGAGAAAATACCAGGGAATCTAAAACTACTAGTTGAAAAGATAAAATCTTCATTTAATTAATATTGAATCCAAAACCTCTTGAAAATGATTAATTAACCTCCCTCACTAAGAGATTAATCATACAATTATGTGATTCTAGAAGTTCACCATAGCTAGAGTCACCAAACTGTGAAAGAAATTGTTTTAAAGATGATGGAATAAATTTAAATGATTTAATCAAGTAGAAATGAATTTTAGAATTTAAAATATGAATCCATGACCTTTTTCTCTAAAATATCAGGGATATTAGATGTTATGCTCTTAAGGCGCAAAAAAAATTTAAATTTTACAAATCAGATTCAACTTCGCCAGTTGAATCTTCTTCTTTGTTTGAAAGAATCAAGTGAAGATGACTAATAGAATAACCAAGAGAAATTAAATCCCCCAAATTTAATGATTTTACCCTAGAATCATATTCAATACAAAAATAGAAAACAAATCAATTGAAGAAAAAGAAATTGAAAGAGGGGAAATGAATCTCCCTCTCAAAATCCCGTACTGCTACTCTACTACTCTGATCCTAGTTTCCAAAGTCTCTAGTTGTACTCCGATGGCCTCTTGGAAGTTTCCTAATTAATGTCATTTCTGATCTCTAAGTAATATGTGAGAATTCCTAGAATGAAAATACTCTCACTTCTTCTACTTTTGTTTCCTTTGACACTTAAAAATCTCCCGTCATACTGTCTTTTCTCTCCCATGTCATCACCGACTTCAGTTGGTCATCTCTTTTTCATCGTGCATGTTTATCCATTTACTGACATCCATGTGAAGTTATCAAATCCCCTTTAACTAACTACTTTAGGCGTTTGAATAAATAGGGACGTGATCATGGGTGGGTTGAGTATCTGCATAACAAAAAAAGCTAATAAATAAATAAATTTAATTAAAATATTTAACTATTATAAATATTAAGTAATTAATTATAATTATATTATATAATTTATTAAATTATGAATTATTATTTGTTTATAATATTTTTTTTATTAATTTAGTTATTATGTTTTAATTAATTATTATTATTAATGTTTAATTATGTTTTGTTTCTATTTAATTTTATTTTTATTTTTACTCCCCCCTTTCCTCTTATCTACCCCCAAGGTAGGGGGGTTTAAATTCTCCAAGAAACCAACAACTCGTCATCGCAGCGGCATCACAGATCTTCACGGCAGCAACAGTCCCCTCCCTCTCTTCACAAATGCTATGAGGCTTCATCCGATAGCACTCCTTTAGTAATGGGGGTCAGTTTCAGTAAAACCCTCCATGAGGACATCTCAGCGAGCTCCTCCTTCATATTTAGAGGAATCCCCTTCTTGGAGATGGTGGCACATGCGACTACTCATCTCCATAACGGTGCAATCAGAGTCCGAAAAACAATGGAAGATCCTCGAAGAATGCCTGCTCACGACTTTAATTTCAGCGACATTCAGTGTGATCTGGGAGCTTCAAGATAACCAAATATGGAATCAGATCTGGTTTCTATGTCTCGGCTTGGGCTCAACTGTGATGTCTGTAGAAGGATTCAAATCTGGTGCGGTAAGTGTGACATGTTTTGGTTTTGGTAGTGTCAAGTTAGAGCAAGCCCTGGCGGTGATGGTATCTGATGAAGAAGGTGGTGGTGAATCATTGAGTCACCATTTAAACAGAGGAAAGACAATGGTAGTGGAAAAGGCAGTGGTGTCTCAATGAGACCCCGTTGAGTTAGTGTAATGGTGTGTCTCGAAGGAAGCAAGAAGTGTCACTACCATTGCACTAGTGGTGACTCACAAGGGAGGAGTCACTATTGAACTGGTAGGGTCTCAAGTCTCAATATTTGTTCTGTAAACTAAAAATAAACCAGTTAATAATTTTAAAATATTAAAACAATTAATAGATAAGAAATTGGAATTTAAAAACATAATTCAATTAATTAAATAAATCAAACATAAATTAAAAAAAATGAATTAATAAAAATCAAAACTAGTAACTAATAATAATTTTTAAACCAAGAACTAAAATTCAAAACTACTTAAGTTAAAAATTGGCTTAAATTAACAAGTGGAGATATTAAAAAAAATAGTTAAAGTAATTATAAATTGAATTAATTTTTGATATTGAATTAATTAATAAAAAGATATTCTATTTTAAGAAAACAAAATTAAAACATTAAATATTAAAATAAATATATATTTAATTAAATGGAAATACTTTGATTAATTGACAATTCAATAAAAAGAAACAACCTATAATTATTATGATAATCAGAATACAAATTTAAAGAGTAAACTGAAGGACCAAAAAAATTAAGTGAGAGAAACTAATAATTTTAAAGGCTAAAAATGAACAATTAATTATAAAATTTTGACTGATTAATGTATTATAATAAAAAAAGCGTGATTAATTAACAAAAAGTTCAAAATTAATTAATTTATTCATTAAAAAATTAATAAAAATTTGAGGAAAATATGTAGATTTTAAGGCCACATCAAATTCCCCCACACTTAAGCATTGATTTTCCTCAATCAATCCCATGATTTATTATCTTTAATAAATTGAAAAATGTTTCTATTAAACAGATCAAAATGACACATGTTAAGTAGTAAAAATTTAGAGGATCACAAACTATGAAAAAGTATTTTCAAAAGAAATCTTCAATAGAAGTCTTTCATAACTTCAAATACTCACTGGTGATCAAGAAAAAGCAAAGAATCATTCATCACAGAGGATGTCATGGCTCATATATGAGGTCATATAATGAATTATTTCAATTCAATTTCAAGTTTTAAAATTAGTTGTGATAAGAGGTTAAATATCAGTTAAATTAAGAACTTAAAAGAGGCAATTTTTACTTTCACTCCCTCATTGGTTTGAAAAATAAATAATAAAGTTATTTTTTTGGATCACCTTACTGTTACAACATAAATGGTTTTATATAAATCAGATGCCCCCTTCTTCATCTGGTGATCATAATTCTTCTCCCCTTAATGAACTTATTTTTAACAACTAGTTACTTATTACTATTTTATAAATTTTTCCTATCCATGAAACTTGTGCTAAGCACAATGCATATGCACTTATTACAATAGTACAAAGGTCTTACACACACTATGCCTAGTGTCTCAAAAATCCACTATGGATTCCCAAATGCCAATTTTACTCCTGTTTCAAAAGACTTATATGAATTCCATTTAAATTGTCTCACTAAAGTGATTATTCTTTTTAATAAATAAAAACTGAGTCCCCTAGGATAAAGTTCAATCTTCTAGTTTCCTAAATTTGTGAACATAACTCCACAAATAGGTATCCTATATCACTCTCAAACTTAGTTCATAAGTTTAATATTCATAAAATCAATAAGAAAATTTACTCAACAATCATTCATTTTAAAAAATTTCAGATTCAAGATAAATGTTAACTACCAGTAAGGTATTATTCTTAGGCAAGACAGATTTGAAGTGTAGAACAAAGCCTAAAGAATCATGAATTACAAAATAATTTTTGATTTTTTTTCCATTTTTTTTAAAAAAAGTATGAAAGAATAGGGATTTTATGGGCTTACATTATATCATAGTTAAGATCAGCATAAGTTGACCCCTCCCCCACACTTAAATCCTAACTTTTTCCCCAAAGTTGAATTCAAATGTGGAAAAAACAGTTAGATTATTAAATCTAACAACATATTTTAAATTTAGAAGATTGATGAAATGTATTATGATCTGATTGAAACTTAAATAGTATGACTTCCACAATAAACATATTATAATTCAATAGGTTCAGATGCATTTTCATTCAAGCCAATGAATAAATATTTTCAAATAATTTCACGACAATAGCATGTAAAACATTTGATGCACAGTGAAAAGGGTGCCAACAATTTCAAATTTTTTTATTCAAATAGTTGTATAATAGGGAAAAAAATTAAGCTAAACAACCATACATGGGAAAATTCCCCCACACTTAATTCCATACAATCAATATTTTAAACCATTGAAACTCAATTTTCAGCAAACAAGCATTTACAAATTTTTTTTTCAATAGTAGCCAGAAGACTAATGATTCACCACCACTGCCACACTAGTGATTCACCATTGTGGTGACTCTCCTCCAGTAGTATAACGATGGATCAAGTGAAACAGTGAGTTAATGACGCACCGTTTTGTATTGGAATTTTGAATTAACATAGATTTTTTTTGAAATAAATAAGGAGAAGAAAAAATGTATGCAGAAATTAAAATAAGGAAGATCCATATTTAATTTTATCCAAAGACGAGTCATTATGAAATTCATTTTAAATTGATGAATAAAAGGAATTCTTCTCCATTTTGAAACCAACAAGAACATTTTTTTATTTTGAGAATAAGAACTGGAAAATCCAAGAACACATATCCAGTAAAATAATGATAGAGAGGGAAACAACTAGAAATAATTTATTCAAAACAAAGAAATAACAAAAGTAAAAAAATAAAAATCATAGGATTACTCCCATGAAGAACTAAATTTCAATTCTTCAATTAGAATTTATTAATGTTTAGTTTTCTAGTATAGTGAAGGTAGACAAGTCCTTCGGCTACCATTAAAAATATAGTTTGACTACTTGACTATTAACAATCATGGTCTTGTTTTCCTCTCCAAAAATATCTACAATACCATTCTTAAGCACTCTAACAACTATAAAATATCTGAACCATTTATATTTCAGTTTTCAAAGAAAGAGCTTAAGTCTAGAATTAAAGAAAAGGACCTTCTGTCCAGATTTAAACTCTCTATTTTGAATGACAAAATCATTAAAAACTTAGGACCTCTCTTTGTAAATCCAAGATTTTTCATAATAATATCTCCTTATCTCATATAACTCACTTATATTAAGAAGTATCCTCTCTCTAGTACTCTTAAAATCAAAATTCAAAGCCTTAACCACCCAAGATGACTTGTGCTACAACTCCACAGGCAAATGAAAATATTTCCCAAATAAATTTCTATATGGATACATACTTATTGGGGTCTTGAAAGATATTCTATAGGACCATAATGCCTCATATAACTTAAGAGACCAATCCTTCAAAGAGTTTGATATAGTTTTCTCTAAGATCTATTTTAGATATTTGTTTGAGATTTCTAACTATCCACTAGAATATGGATGGTAGGCAGTACCTGTCTTATGTGGGAAACCATATTTATCCATTAAAGCCTTATTTTTTTATTTTTAAAGTGTATTAAATTATCACTGGTGGGGGATCTTGGAACCCCAAATCAAGAAAAAATGTTCTTTTTAAAAACTTTTATAACACTACTGGACTGATTGTTGGGCAGTGGTGCTGCATCAACCCAATTCAAAACATAATCTACAACAACAAGAATATATTCATTCCCATGAGATGATGGAAATATAACTATGAAATCTCAACCCCAAATATAAAAAATTTCTACTTCTAAAATACCTTTTTGATTTAATTACTACTTTCTTACAACATTTCCCAATCTCTGACATCTATCACTGCCAACTACATAACTCTTAGCATCCTTGAATAAGGTGGACCAATAAAATCTAGATTAAAGGAACATTTGAGATATCCTTTATCAACTATGATTTCATCCCCAAGGTGAGGAGTGAAAAATATCCACTATAGGAATCATTTCCTCTCTGGAACACACCTTCTAAGAATTCCATCAACACATCTCCTAAATAGAAAAGGATCATGCCAAAGGTAATACTTAAGATTTTAAAGGAATTTCTTTCTTTGTTTCTAGAAATGTCTTTAGGAATTATAGTAGCTAATAGGAAATTGGAAAAGTCTACAAACCAGGAAGATTGCCTTATTGAAATAGTGAGAATATTTTCATTAGGAAAGGAAGAGTATGTCTCCCTTGGATCTTCACAGTGGATTTTGGGAAGCCTAGATAGATGATCTGAAATTGAATTCTCAACCCCTTGCTTATCTTTAATTTCCATTTCAAACTCTTGAAATGATAAAATCCACCTAATGATCCAAGGTTTGGCCTCCTTTTTAGATAAAATATATTTCAAGGTAGAATGATTAGTGAATACGATTCCTTTAGAACCTAAAATATACTACCTAAATTTATCTAGAGGAAAGACCACTACTAATATATACTTTTTCGTAGTGATATAATTCCTTTGTGCCTCATCTATCAGCCTAATAGAATAGCAGACCACATGCAATTTCTTATCCCTCCTATGTCCTAAGACAGCTCTAATATCCATATCACTAGCATCACACATTAATTCAAAAGGTAGTTTCCAATCAGATGTAGTGATGATAAGTGATTAAGTGAGTTTTTTCCTTTAGAAAATTAAATTATTTCAAATAGTTTTCCTCAAAGAGGAATGGGTAATCCTTGATAGGAAGAGAATATAAGGGATTTTTTATTTCCAAAAACCTCTGGTAAAAACCGGCATGACCTAGAAAACTTCTAACACCTTTTATATTTTCAGGAGGTGTCAATTTTTGAATAACATCAACTTTGGAAGTTTCAGCTTCTAAACATATTTTGGACACTTTATGTCCCAGAAATATCCCATCAGTGACCATGAACATACATTTTTCCTAGTTAAGAACAATGTTAGTCTCCAAGAACCTCTCCAACACTAACTCCAAATTTCCTAAAAAGTATCAAATGTGCTACCAAATAGGGAGAAATCATCCATGAAAACCTCTATGATCCTCTCAATCATACCAGAAAATACATCCATCATGAATATTTTAAATGTATTAGGGGCTCCACATAAACCAAAGGGCCTCCACTGGAAAGAAAATATCCCAAAGTGGCATGTGAAGGTAGTTTTCTCCTGATCCTTTGGAGCTAATAGAATCTAGTTGTAACCAGAATACCCATCTAGAAAATAGAATAATTTATTCCCAGAAAGCCTCTCAAACATTTTATCAAGGAAGGGAATTATAAAATAGTCCTTCCTAGTGACTGAATTGAGCTTACTATAATATATAAATACTCTCCATTTAGTGGCCTTTATTACTTGAATATCTTCATTCTTTTCATTAGTGACAATAGTGAAACATGCTCTTTTATAAACAATTTGGACTAGATTGACCCAAGTACTATCAGAGATAAGAGAAATAATTCTAGTATCTAGTAGTTTTATTACTTCTTCGCTCATAACTTATTTTATGTTGGGGTTCTATCTTCTTTGACACTTTAATCTAGCATTTTTATCTAGTTATATAGGGATTTTATGTATAAAAAATGAAGGGATAATCCCTAATATGGTCCAACATATGGAAGATTTAATTTTTTTTAAAACACATATAATTTCTTCCTCTTTTTTATTTTTCAGTTGAGAAAAAATGAAAAAAGGATGTGTTGAATTCCCTCTTAAAAATGAATATTTCAAATGTGCAGGGAGTGGTTTTAGCTCAAGAGTGGGTGGCTATTCACTTGAAGGAAGGATCTTGAGACATTAAGGACTAAGTTATTCAACATATATTATATAAGGTGTTTGAAATCTGGAAATACTTTCAATTTAACAATAAAATTTAAGGTTTACCTCACTATTATACATGGTTGACATTTCTGTCTCATAATATCCCACTTTAGTATTCGGAATATTTTTCAAGGAAAAATCATCATGTTTTATTATCATATATCATTTTACTTCCTAAATATTTTCAGTAGTTATGGTGATAGCTGAATCAACCTCAATTTTACGCAGAATGTTTTTATGTTCAAAAGAAAATGAAATAACTCCAGTAGAAGTAGAAACTTGTCAGCTATCCAGTTCTAGAAAATTTTCCAGATTCTCAGTTTGAGTAGATTCAACAGTTTGTGAAATAGAAAAATCAATATTTCCAACTTCCAAATTAATTTCTTAAATAGAGGATACATTTTAAGATTATTTAAGTTTTTCATTTGAGTTTTCATCTTATATAGAGTCTATCTTATATTAATTTTTTTAAAAAGTTAGTCCTTTTACATTTTTAAATACATTGAATTATTCTTTCTGATCTCCAATTTTAAAGATTAATTGTCATTTGGAAACATAAATAACAACTCAAAAAATGAAAAATAAGGGACTACCTAGAATGATGGACACCTCTTAGTCACACCCCATATCAAGGAGTAAGAAATCAATTGGCAGAAACAACTTCCCAACTCCAAACAGAAGATCATCTACCCTCTCTATATGATGAGTGAATGAGAAGTGAACAAATTATTGGATGACTGTGGAGGGTTAAAGATCATCAAATTTTATTTATTAGAATAGTTAATATGGGTTCATTTTTATAATAGAACTAAAGTCACAAAGGCAGTTGAGTTGGCTATAATTTTCTAAAGTGTTGGGTATGAAAAAACTACCTAGGTCTTTTAGCTTTGGAGGTATTTTGATTTGAAGTACAACATTTCACTCTTTAGTGAGGCTATAAGTGGAAAATTCATTAAGATTAATTTTTTAGACAATTTTTGAAGTTATTTAAGGTAAGATAGAATTTGGATTAAGGCTTGGATGAATGAGATATTCACTTGGAGCTAGGTTAAAATCCTAAGGAACTGAAGAAGTTTAGCCTTATTATTACATCTGGGTTTTAATTTTTCTGGGAAAGGGATGGGTGGGGGAATATTCCTAAGGATAGTATAAATATATCTCATTTATTAAATAATTTTATCCTCACTCTTCAGATTGAATTTTAGGTGGAAAATTTAGATTTTCTCAATTTTCAACACTATTCTATTGATTTCCAAATTGTGAGCGCAAAATTTTTTATTTCCAGAATCATATAGTTTTTCAGTTTGGGATTTTCTAAGGTCTTTTTCAGGTTCAGATTGAGTATTATGCCCACTTCTTGTTACAACATCCATGAAATTCTCTCTAGGGTTGATTTCAATTATTGTAGGTAGCCTTCCTTTATCCCTAGATGTTATATCTCTAGATAGTTGTCACAATATAGTTTCTATATTTTTTATTCTAGCGTCAGTTTAGATTTTATCAGATTTATATTGGGCTTATTGTTTATTCAGTTTATGTTTGAATTTTTCATCTCGAGAGTCCATTCTATTTAATATTTGATCCATTTTAGAGAACATTGGGTCCTCAAAATATTCTTATGAATTATATGATTCTCCCCTCTGTTGGTTTTGAAATTTTTGTCTAGGTTGGTTTTGGTAGGTAGGGGAAGTGAGTTGCTTGATCATTCCTTGTTATTTCCAGGAGAGTTTGAGATGGTTCATATAACATTGATTTTAATTATTTGAAAAAGTTTTATCCTTGTAAGAAATGTTAATACCATAGTTAACAAAATTTGGATTTTCTTACTGATGGTATGGCATGTCAAATTTTGGGAAAAAACTTTTAGTGTGACTGAAAATCCCACATTGAGAGAATTTTTTGCTAAGTGATTGTTTTGTGTTTTTAAAATCCAGTTGGTTTAAATATTGTTTGGAATTGTTGTTCATTAATGTTTGAAGTTTATTTGTTATTTTTGCAAGTTGGGAATTCGTTTCCATTCCAGAACTAGTGTTGGAATTTCTGTTCACTCTTTTCCTCCTTGAATTTTTATATTGAGAATTCAATAATGATTGTTGTAAATTTTTCTCATCCCTTCATCCGTTTTATCATTTTAATTATCCGCAACAGATTGGTCAACAAGGTTTTGACCATGGTAGGATAAACCTTCATAGAAGGTATCCATGAGAACATGGGATAGAAGTTGATGATGGGGATACTACCTAAATAGGTCCCTAGATCTATCCCAAGACTGATGAAAGGATTATCTATCCTATTGGTAAAAAATTTCTATTTTGGTTCTTAATTCACCTTTTAGTATTTGGGGATAAAATTTCATTATGAAATAATTATACACTTGATCCCAGTTTTCAAAGATATTCTCATTAGACTCAAGAACCAATTCCTAGCATCCCCTTTAAGGAAAAAGGGAAATACTCTCATTCTAAGTTCATTTTCTATGATTCCTAGAAGTATAATATATTGCACTATATTATAGAAATCTCTAATAAGTCTAGAGAGTTCTCATTAGAGAGACCATTGAAAGAAGGTAATAGTGACAAGTGGGACTGTTTCAATTCATAGTTTCTCGCTCTAGGATAAATTCTAACAAAAGATGGGTTACTTAAAACTTTATGGAATTGAAATTCCCTTATTCTAGGACAATCTATTTAATCTAAGAGTTATGGTTGAATGTTTGGAAGATTTTTTACTGAAACTCTCTATCCTAAGTTTTCCATTTTATTTTTTTAAAGCGTTTAAATGTTTATCAATTTTAGGGCTTATGGGATCTAATCTACCAGTTGACGCCCTTTTTCTTATAAAATGGGGAATAAAATTTGAAATTAATAAAAAAAATAGTAATAGGTAGAAACAATAATAATAACATAGTGATGAAAATAGAAGTGTGAAAAATCTAATTCTAACAAAAAATGACAGAATTTTTTTATAACCATTTTTCAATTTTTTAGTTTTTTTTAATTTTTTATATATGTGATTTTTTTGAAAAGATTTTTTAGAAATGAAAATTTGTCTCTTGAATCCTTCCCCAACAACAATGCCAAATACTTGACTCTTATGTCATTGAATAAGTGTTAGTGTTTAAAAATTTATGTTTTCCTACTTACTAATTTGTTGGGGAGAGTAGGGTCAAACCCACATGGAATGTGGAGTAACTATTTTTTTTAAACCGAACCCCACTTTTGAAAACACTTGGTGGGTTTTATATTTTACTTTTCTACTTTATTTATATTTTTTATATTTTTATTATGAATATAGTAAGAGGAAACAGTGTTTGACTAAGAAACTAAATCGTAAAATTGGGTAATGATGAAAAATTGAAATAATAGTGATCTAGAAACAAGAATAAGGACTAAGAAAATTCTATTAAAGAGACCATAATAGTGAATTTAAAATTATTGGTTGAAAGGATAACATATTCATTTAATTAATATTGAATGTACGACCTCTAGAAAATTATCAATTAATCTTCCTCTCTAGGAGATTAATCACATAATTAAGTGATTCTAGAAGTTCACCATAGCTAGAGTCACCAAACTCTGAAAGAAATTGAGTTAAAGATGTTAGAATAAATATCACCAATTTAATCCAGTATAAATTAATTTTATATTTTAAAATATGATGGATATTTTTCACTAGAATATCATGGAGATTTGAAGTTATGTTCTTTGGGAACAAAAATAATTTAAATTTTAAAAATCAGATTCAAATTCAGAAGTAAAGTATGATTCTTTATTTGAGATAATTAAGTGAAGATGAATAATAAAATAACCTACAGAAATTATATCCCCATAACTCAAATATTTTAACCTAGAATCATATTCAATACTAAAATAAAAAAAATCTATTACAGAAAACAAAATTGATAGAGGGGAAATGAATCTACCTCTCAAAATTCTGTATTGCTACTCTACTACTCTACTCCTACTCTCCCAAGTTTATAGTTGTACTCAGATGGTCTCCTGGAAGTCTCTCAATTAATTTTATTAATACTCTATGAGTGATGTGTGAGAAAGTATAAAATGAAAATCCTCTCATTTCTCTTAATACTATTGCCCTTTAAACTAAAAAATCCTCCAGAACACTATTTCCTCACCCATGTCATCACCAAATTCTACTGGACTCATCTTTTTCATCGTATATGTGTGTCTATTTTCTTCCTTCCCTATGAATTTATCAAAGCCCCTCTAACTAATTGCTTCAGGTGGTTTAATGGATTTGGACGCGATTATGGGTGGGGTGAGTATCTGCACAACAAAAAGGTAAAAACTAAATAAAGTTAATTAAAAGATTTAACTATTTTAAATATTAAGTAATTAATTATTATTAGATTAAAGAAATTATTAAATTATTAATTAGTATTTATTTATAATTATTTTTTATTAATTTAGTTATTATGTTTTAATTAATTATTTCTATTATTAAAGTTTTATTATGTTTTATTTTTAATTTATTTATTTTTACTCCCCCTTTATTCTTATCTACACACAAGGAACAAGGGGGTTTCAACTTCTCTTATAAGACAACAACTCCTCCCTAAAGCAACTTCATGACTCTTCATAGAAATGACAGTCTCCCCCCTCTCTTCACATGAGCTATGTGGCTTTGTCCGACGGTGTTCCTTCTGGAACATATGTTAGTTTTGGAAAAAAACTCCACGAAAACATCTCAGTGAGCTTCTCCTTAATATCTGGAGACATCCCCATCTTGGTGGCGATGGATCATGCGATAACTCATCTCCATAGTGGCGTAGTTGAAGAACGACTAGCAGTGATAGAACCTCAAAGAACGGAGGCTTGTGGCTTAAATTTTAGCGGTAATCGGTCTCGTTAAAGATCTTTGAGATAATCAGATATGGAATTAAATCTAATTTATCCCTCTTGGCTTGGTCTCAACCATGATGTGTGTAGAAGGATTTGAATTTGGGGTAGGTATTGTGAGATGTTCTAGTCTTGGCGGTGTCAAGTTGGAGGAGGCCCTGACAATGAAGATATGTGATGAAGAAGGGGGCGGTGACTCATTGAGTCACTACTAAAACAGAGGAAAGATGGTGGTAGTGACAAAGACAATGATGTCTCAATGAGACTCCGTTGAGTTAGTGGAATGGTGTGTCGTGAGGTAAGTAGGAAGTCTTGATCTGCCTGGTGGTAATAGTGACTCCAGAATGAATACCGCTGGTAGTGACACATTGAGTCACCATTTCCCCAATGGTGACTCTCAAGGGAGGAGTCACCATTGAACTGGTGGTGACTCAATTTTTGATATCCAAACTTAAAATAAATAAATTAACAATTATAAAATATTAAAACAATTAATAGATAATAAATTTAAATTAAAAAACTTAATTAAATTAATGAAATAAATCAAACATAAATTAAAAAAAGAATTAATAAACATTAAAACTATTAAATAATTAAAAAATTTAAAACTGATAACTAAAATTAAAAACTATGGAAATTTAAAACTAGATTAAATTACAAGAAGTTTTGTTAAAAAAATTAGATAAAGGAATTATAAATTTAGTTTATTATTGAGATTGAATTAATTAAAAAAAGTTAATTTTTTAAAGAATTTTTTTAAAAGATTAAATTTTAAATTAAATATATAGTTAATTAAATGGAAATACTTTGATTAATAGATTATATAATAAACATAAACCACCTATAATTATTCGTATAATTAGAATACAAATTTAAAGGGTAAAATAAAGGACCACAGTAATAAGTAGGAGAAACTAATAATTTTAAAGGAAAAAATGAAAAAGAAATTATAAAAAATTGATTTATTAATGAATTAAAACAACAAAAAGAAATTAATTAACAAAAAGCTAAAAATTAATTTATTAAATCATTAAAAAATTAGTAAAAATGTGTAGAAAATCGGTAGATTTTAGGGCCACACCACTAAGAAATGACTACGACCGATGAGATTTAACCATGGAACCTCCTTGTCAATGAAAGGTCCAAGGGGTGCATCGAAGGCATCCTGCATTATTATTTAAGGGATCCTAGAGTGTAATAAAAAGCAACCAACGTTAGATAAGTTTTGGGATCTAGGTGGGTCTCATCCAAAGAAAGCTGCATCCTTGAATCAGAATGGGGTTCCCTAGTGCTCATGGCCTTCCCTATTAAATCTAAATAAAGCTCAAGTTTGGAAACTCATATTTTATAATGATATCATATAATATTTCATAATTTTAAATCCATTTCCTTTCATTTGCATGACTAGGATAATTGAGCATGAAACCATATAATCAAGTAGTAATTAATCAATAAGTCTATTTGGTTCAGGCCTTGATTTTCATTTTTGTGACATGTCCAAGTAGTATGAAACCATCATTTAATCCATTTAATATAGATTCATTAATAATTCCATTTGGTTCAAGGCATGCTTTTCACTAGTGTGATGGGGACAAGTAACATGAAACCATTCATTTAATCCATTGAAGGAATTTTTAATAATCTAGGTTCACTCCTCTACCTTCCATTAACATGGTAATGGGTTCTATAGACATGAAACCTATTATTCAATTACATTTAATTAGGCCTAGTCATATACTTAGTATATTTTACAATTTCTATTTTACATTTAAATATCAAATTGAAGAACTTAACTTAGATGGGCCAAGTGGTGAGAATATGTGATACTTTCCATTATGAAATTCACAATTTAAAATAAGCCATTTAATATAGAAAATCTTACCCTTAGAAAGGTCAATCCAAGGAACACCCGAATGATGGCTCAAACATGTCAAAACCCTTAAACAATAATTCTGAAAGAACATCCTACATGGGATAGATGGATTTGTTGGGATAACCATAAAAAACTAATCACATATTTGTAAAGATCATAAACATATAGTTCTAATGATTACAAGCAGGATATATAAATTCAATAAACAACACTCGATGAAATCAGCAGGCCCACACAACAATTCTAAAACCTACAAACTTCATGGATGAGTAATAGAACACCCACCTTAGGCTTGTACGACTATCCTCCTTCAGTATTAGCTACTAATTAATCTTGGAACAAAGTATATCTGAGAAAAAGGTGAAAATTTTCACACCTCAATAACTAGGCCAAGAGCAAGAGAGATGAAGAACGACTCAAAAAGGACTCAAATACTTACCGTTGCACATCCAACATGAACAACGAAAGGTTGAATGGATATCAGATGAAGGATATATCTTGATCCCCATGTTAAGATTTCAAAATATCCAAAATGGTAGAAAATGGAGGTTTTGACCATTGGAAGTCATATTAGGGAAGAAGAAAGGCTTAATTAGATCAATAAGGGTAAAAATATAAAATTACCAAAAAATTATCCCTTGCATAGTTTTTTCACATGGTTTCACAAACCATATGCAAACCAGGCACATGTACCTAGAGAATAGGGGGCACTCGCTAGGTCGCACCACATGGTTAGTTAAACCATGTTCCAACTTTGCAAGATGGCTCTGCCCGAAAATGAAAACCATCCACACAGTTAGATCCAGCCTTGTAACATCCTCACACGGTTTACTACAAACCATGCGCTAGGCCTAGTTCTCCCAAAAAGTTGGGTTTCAGGCCCGAAACAATCCCCAGACACCCTTGAGACATTTTATAACTCATTAGGTATCCATATTAGGTCCAAAATAACTAATTATACCAAAATTTAATGGATCCATACCTGAGTGAAAAACCTGGTTATTACAGTCTTCCCCCCTTAAAACTACTCTTTCCCGAGTTCACCTTTCAAGGGTGGTGAAACACTGTATGAGAACAAATTTATCCTTTTGCATCATCATTACTCCTAGGATGATTCCTGACGCATCATAGAATATGATACAACCTATTCCAGGCTCTATCAATATATGATTAGGTGATGATAAAAGCCATCCTTTCAACCCCTAAAAGGATTCCTTGTACACTCCTGACCATATGAACTTAACACCCTTTTTTGTAAGAATAGTGAGTGGTGAATAAATGTGTTAGAAGTCCGGTATAAATTTTTTGTAATATCTATCCAGCTCCAAGAAACTTTGTATATTAAATAAATTCCTGGGATTCTCGCAAGAAACTAAAACACTACCATTTTATGGGTCAATAGATACTTCTCATTCCGATATGATATAACCCAAGAAGTGAACTTTTTCAATCTATAAGTGGAAATTAGATAGCTTTGAATAAAGATGATGCTCTCTCAGTGTACCCAGAATGACCTCAAGGTGCTTAGCCTGGTTTGTACGTGTGTGAGAATACACCAAGTTTCATCTACAAAATAATGATACTAAACCAACCAATCCATCCCAAGAATTATATATAATCCTTTCATCTTAAGAATTAAGAGGTTCCCTAAGAAAGGGTAACTACCTTTCTCAAGGTGATAGTCCCTAATTTAGAGTATGCCCTCTAACTGCACTCTTAATAGTGTTTTTAGGTTTATTACACCATAGTAATACTATATCTTCATTTAGAGACTTTATATGATAGATACTGAGATAAAATAGTTCGAAGAACCTGCATACAAAAAAGGAGATACTATAATGGATTCCACTAGAATAATACCGTGAACTATGGACTGTCATGTAGACTGATCCTTAGGTATCGAATTTAAAGTATGCATCTGTCCTGATCCTTGACCCTGTGCAACTGGTAGACTACCATGATCAAAACTGCTTTGCTGGTGTTGCTGGTGATTAGGGGTTTGACTACCTTGGCCATCACCTCCTCCTCATCTAGTTCTTCTGGTTCTATTGATGCTCTCTGCCTAACATGGAGCAAAAGAACTCACTCATGAAGGTGGAGCTGGTGAAGATCCTTTTCAGCTCAAAGATGGTGGGAAGGTCCTAGAAAATATCTGAATATGCCCCATACAGACATAATCCTAACACTCCCTCAGGTATATTTCACATGGAGGATTCAGATTACCCCATCTTTCACACTATTGAAACACCATGGAGTTATCAAAATAGGTACTCTGGTGTTCACTACCCTAACAAGAAACCTCGAGGGAACGTTTCTTACCACCAGAATAACTACTCGTTTACTGTGATAACGATCCTCTATACCTAATACTATTTTGGTCCCTTAGGTTGTGCTCAGTGATAAGAGCTTGATTTACTATTTATGAGAAAGTAGTTAGGTGAAATACATTCACCTGAGTACAAATGGAATATTGGATCCCATCCTCAAAGAATTTAGCATGCGAAATCTCATCACTAGATATAAGTAGTAAAAAGAACTATGACTCCATGAAGCGTACAAAATACTCCATAACTAACATGTAACATTACTCGGGATGTATGAACACTCTAGATTTTTCTGAGCTTGGCATTCAAGGAAAGAACTGATCTTATAAGGAAGTCTGGAAATCAACCCATAACATGATCTGATGACGACCAGCCTGGGTAATCATATACTACCAGTGCTTGGCTGAATCTCTATGAATATATGTGGAAAGAATGACCCTCCACTGTGTAGGAATCTAAAAAAACTCAAATATAGACATGGTAGCCTCTAGAAAAGGATCAACAGCTTATGGACTGCCATTACCTGAGAAAGTTGGAGGATGCTGCTGCTGGAACTCACAAGTTAGATCATCCATCGTAGTTGTAACTCATGGAGCACTATACATGGACTTCATTATACATAGGAAACTATCATGATCTTTGGAATTAGTTCCAAAATCAAGTATAGTAGGCAGTTCTTCAAGTGGAACTCCTGGAGGTAATTCTGGCAGCTCAGGGCCCACCACGTCTGGATCATGGTCATTTTCACTCTACTGGCATACGATACGAGGATGTCATGGCAGAATTGGTCTAAAAATGCCAAGCACTTGCCTCAGAACAAGCTTTAAGAAGATAAAAAAGGAAGGGATCACTATCCAAGGTACACTTCCCCAACTACCTGCTTAGAAGACCAGGTATTTGTAAGTGCTCAAGTATGAGCTTCCTTTCATTTTTTATATTAAATTTCCAGGTTCACTCCTTTACCTTTCATAAACATGACAAGGTGGGATAAGTACGTGAAAATATTTTATTTTAAACATCATGTTTGATTTTAAAATGGATAACCATTACCATTGAATTAGTGCCCATACACCTTATCAATGAAAATGACACCTGCTTATTTATAGTATAATGGATAGACTTGGTAAGTTACTCATACCAACCATTGAGGATCCATACATATCATTAATTGAGATTGGAAATCACTCAATCAAAACCTATAGTAATACAATCATAAGCTAACTATCACAACATCACTCAACAATCACATTCATATCAAGCAATTCAATTTGGGAAATGCACCTATATGGCAATGAAATATGTATAACATGCAAATTTTAGGTGCCTAAAATGATGCATGTAACAATTATCCTTTCCCTCATATCATTGGGACAAGGATGAAAGAAATCCCCAAATTGAGTAATAATGATAACCTAAAAATATCATGTGCATCACCCAAGAGTGAAATAATGTCAACTGTAATAGGAAAAACAGAACAAAAAATATATTTCAGGCAACTTGGCTTTTACCCCAAACATGGGTTCACAAAGCCCAAGCATAACTTATGACCAAGTACCATAGCATTCATAGTCTCTAATCTATTGTCTCCAAATAGTAAATCAATAAAGGAAAACCTCCTTTGATACCACATTGTGAAGTCTCGGACCCAGATTCCACTAAATAGGTGCCCTTATCCTGGTGGTCCACATAACCTCAAGCACATCTCCCTAAACAACAGAGGCTACTGTATAACAGTGAGGGACTGGGGTGTGTCTGTGGGGAGACTATGCCTTCATTACTAGAGTGTATCAAAATGGATAAATATAAAAATAGGTAAATAGCAGAAGAATTTTAAGTAAAAAGAAGGCACTATGAAAATAGACAAGGATAACAATAAATGAATAACTGGAATAACATACAACAACTGATGATAATATGTCATGTATCTAGTAAGATGAAAAACGTAGATACAAAGTTGAAAGAATACATGAAAAACCCAATGGAGAAAAAGGAAATACATAAACTATCATAATCATCTCGAGATACTGATTAGTCATCTTCCACTATCTCTATACTAGTACATCAAACAATCAAGTGTTCGAAGCCGTATACTTCCCTTTATCAATGCATGAAATCATGAAGTATACCCCATGTACTAAACGGTGCTCGGAGAGGGTGTGAGATAAATCTAGTGGGCCAACACCAACGATGTCTATAAAATCAGGTCGGTGTAATGGAAATATAATAGTGTGTAAGCATGGATATATAAAGTAAAGTAGTATAATATAACTAAATACCCAAGTATGTACTTCATCCCTCATCTGGTATCTTAACATACAACCAGTTCATTATTTGATTTTTACCAGTTTATAAATATGACACTTGTAAGAAAAAGTAAATGTTTCAATATGGAATAAGACAACCTGTAATGATATTTAATAATGATGTTCCGAGGTAATAACCAAGGAAACATAGACCTCAAGGGTCTCCAACTCAGTGATTAATATAGTCTAGATAAGGGTAAGAGTGTAATCCAAGGAGCATAGTCTAAGGCATTCTACAATAATACGCCTACAAAGTCCAAGGATTTCATCCATGATAAAATGGGGCTAAGAAATGACTGGGCCTAATGGGATTTAACCATGGAACCTACTTGTAAATGATGTATCCAAGGAGTGTATCCAAGGCATCCTGTGATATTATTGAAGATATCCTACAGTGTCGTACCAGGCATCCAAAGTTATATAAGGATTGGGATATAGGTGGGTCTCAACCAATGAAAGTTTCATCCTTGAATCATAATGGGGTTCCCAAGTGCTTAAATAATTCCCTATGGAATTCAAGGTGATATCAAGTCAGGCCACTCCTATTTAATAATGATTTCATATAATGATTTCATAAGGTTCAATCCAGTACCTTTAATTAGCGTGACAAGGCTAATTGAGCATGCGACCATTTAATCAAGTCTTAATTAATCTATATGTATGTTTCGTTCAAGACTTTCCTTTCATTAGCGTGACAAGGACAAGTAGCATGAAGTTATAATTTAATACATTTAACTCATATTCAATAATAATTCCATTTGGTTTAAGCCTTTCCTTTCATTAGTGTGAAAAGACCATGTAGCATGAAACCATTCATTTAATCAATTTAAGGAATTTTCAATAATCAAGGTTCACTATGTTACCTTCCATTATCAAGTTAAAGGGTGATATGAACATGAAACCTATTATTCAATTACATTTAATAAGTCAAATTAATATACTTAGTATACTTTCCAATTTATATTTCACATTTAAATATCAAATTGAAGAACTTACTTTAGATGGGTCAAGTGGTTATCATACATGGTACTTTCTATTCTGCAATTAAAAATTTAAAACAAGATATTTAATATAGAAAAGCTTACTCGTAGAAAGGTTAATACAAGGCACACCCGAACGGTGGATCATGTGTGTCAAAACAATAAAACAACAATCATGAAACAAAAATCCTACATGGGATGGATGGATTTGTGGGAGTAACCACTAATAACTAATCACATATTTGGAAGGAGAATAACCATATAGTTCTAATTATAATAAGCATGACATATGAATTCAATAAACAACACCCGATGAAATCAACGGGGCCCACAAGACAATTTCAAAATAAAAAAATTTGAGGGACGAGTTATAGACCATGCAACTTAGTCTTGTACGACTCTTCTCCTCTAGTAATATCCTCTAATTCTGATTGTAATGAAGTCGATTTGAGAAAAAGTTAAAAATTATCACACCTCAATAACTAGGTCGAGGGAAAGAGAGATGAAAAATGGCTCAAACAAACTTGAGTACTTACCATTACACATCCAACTTTACGAATGAAAGATCAAATATATTCCAGATGAAGGATATATCTTTATCCTAGGATAGACCTCCAAAAGCTCCAAAATTGGAGAAAATGGAGGTTCTATATGCTGGAAATCGTATTATGGAAGAATCAATCCTTAATTAGATCATTAAAGGTAAAATTTTAAAATTATCCAAAAATTATCCTGTTCACAGTTTGTACACACGATTTTAAAAAATGTGCACAAACCATTCATGGGTACCTGGAGAAGAGGGGGAACTCGCACAGTCAGGTTGCACAGTTAGGGAAACCGTGCAAAAAATGTGTGAGATGGATCTGCCCAAAAATGGAAACCATCTGTATGGTTATATATAACAATGCGGCCTCCCCGCACTATTTACTACAAACTGTGTGCTAGGCCCAGTTCTCTCAAAATGTTGGGTTCTGGGCCTTGAACAAGCCCTAGACACCCCTGATACCTTTTCTAACACATTATGTATCCATATTATGACTAAAAAAAGAATTAGACTAAAATTTAAAGGATCAATACCGAATAAAAAACTGGGTTATTACAATCTTATTTTTATTTATTTATTTATTGTACAAAATGAATATTTTATGAACCCAATAGGATATTTATTTTTTCCCTCTCAGATTATTTGAAGTTTCAAACCAATGTATCTTATTTTTTCATTCATCCTCCTCACTCATTGATTGATTTTTTGATGTGATCAATTTTCTTTTTTTTATCATCATTCTTTATTTATCATTGGTATTTTCCTATGGTCAAAATTTTTTGTACAATAAAATAATTATACAAATAATTAATGTATTATTTCATATTTATGTTTTATTTATTTATTTTTATTATTACTCATATAATAATTATTTTCTTGTACAAGTGGATTATTTTGTTTGAGTTGGAGTGGTTTGTTTGAAGTTTCTCATGATCGTGAGGGATTGGACTTCGAGCTTACAATTGAGATAATGAAAACAAGGAAATGCTTCAAGAATGCATAAAACTATAGGGAAAATGTAAATTTATACTACCTATTTAATTAATTTTCTCATCATTTTATATACTATTTGTAATCTAATTTACCTATCATTTTTATCTAATATTTATTTTTTTATTTTCAAAGATCTTTCAGGAAGTCATATTTTTATTGCAACTATCTTCAACAAGCCACAAAAGAGATAAAATGATTATTTCTCCCAATGTAACCAAATTTTCCATATTCATTTACTTTCTTTGTCAAACTTCCAACACTGCATATTGATTCTATGTTTTTATCCAAAAAATATTTCTCATTGTTGAAATCTAGGAGAGTAGAGGAAGCTCATGTTCCCATTATGGTGACTTCTCAAGATGTAATGGGCACATGAACTTCTTCTTCTCTTCTGACTTTCAACAATGAGAATTTTTTTTGGCTAAGAATATCAAGTCAATATGCAGTGTTGGAAGTTTGATATAGAGAGATAATGGAAATTTGGTTATATTGACAATTAGGATTGTTTTGAGACATTGGAATGTGTAATAATCAACCACACCTCATCTGATAAATGTTGTGATCGGTACAACTCCAAGTGATTTTTTTTATTTACATGAATTTTATTTAAATGGAAAACTGACATACTCGAAACTGAGAATTTGTTTTCTAATTATTTTTATAATTTAGGGAAATTATCCATAATTCATTTTGGATGTTTAGGAACCAACAACATTTCAATTTGACTCATGTTGTGGCTGTTATGACTCAATGTTTTAGTTTTCAGTTTAAATTCGATAGTTTGTTCAAAAAATTTCACTCACTGAAAACAAAGAAAACGTGTTATGATTTTCTTAAAAATTTATTTCATCGATACATAGGTCAGTTTTGAAGTGTTTTAATTGGTTTCTTGTCAAACTGATGGACGATGTGATTAGTATTGGTCAAAGTTCATGTTTCCAGTTTAAAATGGCATTTTTGTGAAAAAACGTGATGTACTCAAAACCAATCAAACACATTCAGATTATTTTGATACTTTAGGAAAACGATACATAAGTCATTGGATACATGTAAAAATAATTCGTACCTCAATCTGATCCACGGTGTGACTAGTATGACTCCAAGTACATCTTTTAAAAAAAATGGCATCAATTTTAATAAAAAGGACAACTGACTTAATAAAAACTGAGAAAATATATTCATAATGTTTTTATACTTTAGAAAAATTAACCATAAGTCATTTGAGATGTGTAGGAATCATCTGAACCTTAATCTGATGCATGGTGTGACCAATAAGACTCTAAGTGTGTTTCTTTATTTGAAAATGAAATCAATTTTCATAAAAAGGACATGGACCCAATCAAGAATGATAAAACACATTCATATTATTTTTATATTTTAAATAATATATCCATAAGTCATTTTTGATGTTTAGGAATTAGCCTCACCTCAATCTGATACATGAGGTGCCCGATATTACTCAATGTGTCTGTTATGAGTTTAAAATTGATAGTTTAGTTCAAAAAATATCACTCACTATAAAACAAGAAAACACACTAAAATTTTCAATATAATTTATTAAATAGAATTAGAAGTAATTTTTTAAGTGTAGGAATTGGTCTGATTTGAAACAGATACACAATGTGGTCGGTATGGGTCAAAGTGCATGTTTCCAATTTAAAATGGCATTTTCGTAAAAAAGATAAGTGACATTATCCAAATTGAGTAAACGCATTCGTATTGTTTTGATAATTTATGAAAATGATCCATAATCCATCTAGGACTTGTAAGAATTAGTTTCGCCTCAATTCAATGAATGATGTGACTGATATGACTCAAAGTGTGTCTTTTTATTTAAAATTGACATCAATTTTAGTAAAAAGGACAACTGACCTACTCAAAACTAATAAAATACATTAATTTTATTTCTATACTTTAGGGAAACTATCTATAAGTAATTTTTTATGTGTTGGAATCAGACTCACCTCAATATAATAAATGATGTGCCCAATATGACTCAATGTGTCCTTTATTAGTTTAAAATCGACAATTTAGTTCAAAAAATGTCACTCTATGAGAACTAAGAAAACACACTTCGATTTTTTTTGATAATTTAGGAAATTGATTCATAATTAATTTTTATGTCTAGAAATTAGTCTCATGTCAAATCAATACATGATGTGATTGGTATGAATCAAAGTTAGTATTTCTAATTTAAAATGACATTTTAGTAAAAAAGACAAGGGACGTACTCAAAACTGAGTAAACACATTCAGATTATTTTGAAACATTATAAAAATGATCCATAGGCCATTTGTGACATTTAATTATTAGAATAACCTCAATATGATTCACAATGTGACTTATATGACTGAAAATGTGTCTTTTTATTTAAAATTGACATCAATTTTAGTAAAAAAGACAACTCACCTACTCAAAACTAAGCAAATGCATTCAGATCATTTTGATACTTTAGGAAAATAATCAATAATTCATTTTTAATGCTTATAAATCATCTTCACATCAATATAATACATGATGAGTTTAGTATGACTCAATGTTTCCATTATCATTTTGAAATCAACATTTTCGTTCAAAAACTAACACTCACTAAAAACCAAGAAAATGCACTCTGATTGTCTTTTTAATTTAGTAAAATGATTCATAAATCATTTGCGAAGGGTATAAATCGATATCAAATTAAACTTACACATTATGTGATAGATATGAGTCAATGTTCATATTTCTAGTATAAAATGAAATTTTAGTAAAAAGGACAAGCAACACACTCAAAACCAAGAAAACACATTTAGATTATTTTGATACTTTAGGAAAATGATACATAATTCATTTGAGACATGTTATAATCAGCCTTACCTTCATCCAACAATTGGTGTGACTGGTATGACTCAATTTTTTTTAATATATAAGTATCATTTTAGTTTAAAACATTCATCACATCGCCAAAATCGAGCAAACAAGCCTAGATTGTTTTCTCTTCATTTAAATTCTATATTTATTCTTGTTTTTTATTATTTCATGGTGTTTTTGGTGTTGTGGCATGCTATTATAGTACACGGTACTGGTGCTATATTATTCTATTACAACACCCTATAGTATGCCCCTTTATTAGTGATTATAAAAGCGTGGATAAAGGGATCTTTTATCAGCACTTATAAAAGTGCTAATAAAAGGATCCTTTATTAGAAATTTTACAATCACTAATAAATGGTCCTTTATCAATGATTTTTTAGAGCTAATAAAAGTCTTGGACTTTTGATCTCGCTCCAGTAGTCAGCACTTCTCTACCACTAATAATGGCCATTTTTTTGTGCTCTAAAAGGCCTTTTTTGTATTAGTGGGAGTACATATTGTGTATCAATGTAAAAAAGAACAAGAAAGATTATAAATCATGATCATGATCACACGGACGGGCCTTGGGTGGTTAAGACACTCCATGTGATACTTGTACACACTGCGTATGCCTACATGGATAGAAATTCATGTGCTGATAAGGACACAAACATGCCACAGGGTGCGACTAGACGTTGTGTGGATCCTCTTACACATAGTCTACCTCCTCTTTTTTAGGAATATTCTACCTATCACATATCCTTCATTCAAACTCATATTTTGGACCACCAGTAGTTTATCTAAAGTGTTTTCCATGTTGAACATGATGGTGGACTTCATGGTGTAATTTGAGATATAATACGAGGTGTTCTGAGTGTGACAATTCTTTAGGTGATATTTGTTGATGGTAGTGATCAAACATGATCATTTGAGTAGAACCATTCTATTGGGATAGGGCATGGGTCCTCTACCCATAGTGTGTAACCCTCTTCCCGAGGAAGGGCATGAGTCCTTTACCTTTATAGTGGAACCCCATTGATAGACTAGGGGATTTGTCCTTTATACACCTAATGAGTTGAACAATCATGATCGGACATGTTGTGGGTCCTCTAACCCTAGAGTGGATCCTTGCTATTGGTATAGGGCATGGGTCCTCTATCTATTAACCTACTAAGTGGAACCCTCTTATTGGGACAATGTATGGTTCCTTTATCCATAGACTGGAACCCCCTTGATGAACTAGGGCATTGGTTCTCTATCCACCTATTAAGATGAAACCTCATGATGGGATAGGGTATGTGTCATATATCCATATAATGTAACACCCATAATGACTGGGACATGGATTCTCTATCCACCTATATAGTGGAACCCTCCTGTTAAGATAGGGAATGGGTCCTCTATCTATCTACTAAGTTGAACCCTTCTATCATATCAGGGCATGGGTCCTATACCTATAGATTTTGGTCCCTCGATTGTGAGAAACTATGGTGAGGTGTGACCCCATAAAGATGTTTCTTTAGACAGATGTGTGAGCTAATAGGCATCATTGATGGACCTCTTGGACCCGATGAAAGACTATTTTTTTATCCAGGGCTGTGAGATGGATATCCTCTTTCTCTCTCATCTAGATTTCTTTTGTGATAATATGTATCTATATACTCATTTTTGGGTTTTGTTACTCTATTTATATAGAATGAGCTATATATTACTATCACATATCTTATATCTATCCTTCCAACTTACAAGGTATACTACTAGATATGTATATACTCATCCTTACATCGGCTTTACCCGAATGTGTCCTATCTAATGTAGACGATAGATTGGTTGGAAGCGATTACCTAGGAGAATAGGGATAACTAAGTTCCCTTGACTAAGTACAATGTTCATATATTGGATATTAAAATCTAGTCTATCTTAGCATTTACATTCCAGTTACTATTAGGTTGGTACATCTTTCTAGTTGGGAATGTAATTTACCCCTTTTCCTTTTCAGTTTATGTTGTCATACTATGGAATTTCCTAGAGGTTTTTCATGCATGGTTTATTATCTATATGTTTCATATTTTATTATTATTTTTATTAAATTACTCATGGATATGGTTGGTTGTATTCATACTAGTATTTAGGTAAAGTATTTCCATTCTAGTTATGCCTTTTGGCACATGTTTCCATCCCCTGGCCTATGGAGGAAGACTTAGGGAAGTTGTAGCTCAAGACCCACTGGGTTCAGTCATGATAGATTTGTATAATAGGATCTAAATCCTTGGGATGGTGTTCTAAGTTATCCCCATATGAGGATTTGGTTGAGATTTTTGAAAATAGTGTCAAAGTGTATTGATTGCGACTTTCAAACCAGGCAACCTAGTGTTGGTGTGGTGTACGACATATCCATTCACCAGAACTCTAACTAAATTCTTATAAAATTGGAATACCAAGACATTATTTATAGGGAAAATTGTTACATGTAGCATATAGGATTGATTCTTTTTATTTTCCTTTATCCATATTCCTGTATATATATGTTCATATGACCATGTTACATCTTGATTAAATTTTCAAGTTGAATTTATGAAGATATCTATCTAGGTTACCAATTATAGATCATTAAGAAGATATGATGAGTTATGAGGCCTCTATTTAGGGGTAATTACATGAGATATTTCCTCTAGGAAAATAGGTAGTATCACCTGTTCCTATCGAGAAGAAAATAATACCAACAAAGCAGGCTAGGAATGAGTGTTGTCTTAGTGCACTCTATGAGTTCTAGTTCTAGAGGATGTGAAGGTTCCATTGTGAATAAAATCCCTAGGTGGAGGAGAATTAGATGGAGTTGATGATATGAGTTTTCAGGCATATATGAACACCGACTAATCAGGTGGATGCACTAAAAGACAATATTTTTTCATAGAGGAGCTGGTCGCTGGTGGAGTCTAGTCACACAGATGCATGGTGAGTAAAAAATATCATGGATCGACTTCCAACAACTATTTCGTGAGTATTACTACCCATCATGCTTGAGATCAGTTCAGATTCAGGAGCTTCTAGAGCTGAAATAGGGAGGGATGACGGTTACTGAGTATACTAAGAGGTTCACTGACCATACATGATACTCCCTTAACAAGATTCAAGATAGATACTTCTGAGAGAATAATTTTGAGAAGGGTATCAGTAGAGAAATTTGATCCATGGTGGAACCCCTATACATTCCCACTTATGATGGAGTGTTATAGAGGGTTTTGGTGATGGAGTGATTCCTATCAAAGGGACACCATGCAGCTGGAGATGGTAGTTGGTTTCATGTGGCAGAGTTGTTTGCAAACACTAGCTCGCACCTATCATCAGGATCTCAACACATTATATCTTATCATGAGTATACTAAAACACAAGGTTATATGACACATGGACCACACAGAGTACCGAGGAATCCATGAGAGAAGAATTTCTATGAATTTTATGAGCAAGTTCACATTTAATGTGATTACTTTACCTGAAGTTCTAGGGATTATTGGAAGATAACGGATGGACCACCATGAAAGATGCATATCTATGTTAAAGGATCTCTCAGACAAGGATAGGGTGGCCCCTAGGGAGGAATTGATGGAAGAAGAGAATATTGGGCTCTAGGAGGAGGGGATTTGGGTGGTGTATGATAATATGATCTCCCTACAACACCATCAACAAGTGGACCACAACAGGCTTAGGAAGATGGTGGCTGGATCCATGAGCAACTGCAGACTATGGAGGCATATGACCAAGTATCTCAAGAGATGATTCGAGGTATGATATATATTTATTCTACTCTTTACTTGGTACTATTATACATAGGTTCCTATCATACCTTCCTCTATTTACTACTATTGTGGGAGATAGGGCTCCTAGTTGAGGCTTTAGCTTATCGGCTTTACCATTAGGTCCCTATGGGAAATGATTCTTTGATATCTTTTATCTTTAGATAATATGAGATATCACTTGGTTGATAAAGTTTATCATGGTACGTTTTTTTCTTCACGATGAGACCTTATAACTTAATCTTGGGTGTGGAATGGTTTTCCCTGGTTCGATCCAAGATTTTTTATCACCACAGATGAGTCATATTTCTTCGCACTGATGGAATGTGATTCTTCTTTGTGGGTGGGAGAGACCTCATGGTAGATCGAGTGGGTTTTGCGAGATGAGGCTGAAACCCATCATCTATTAGTTCAAGAGTTTAACCCTTAGTACAATGGTCTCATACAATATCTATATTCCTTCAATCATGGGGTATTTAATGGATGTCTTTATGAGGGACGTTTTGGGACTAACTCTGAGTTGGAAGATGTAGTTTTTTATCGACTTTCACCCAAGTAATACTATAATATCTTCTATGGAATATTGAATGGACCCTACCCAGATCTAGGAGTTACTATTATAATTGTAGGACCTTTAAGAGAAGGGTTTCATCAGACCCAGTGTGTCCCCCTAGGTAGCTACAGTGTTGTTAGCGAAAACGGAAGCTCAGAGTTTGTGGCTTTGGGTGGGTTACCGTCACCAAAACTAGGCCATGATAAATAACAACCACCAATTTTCAAGGATTTATGAACTCTTTGATCAGTTGTGATGTGTGAGATGGTTCTTCAAGATCAATATCAGGCCTGAATACCCCCAGTTGAGAGTTCACAATACTTATATTTTGAATATGGTATTCAGATGTTGCTACGGATACTATAAGTTCCTAGTGATTGATTTTGGTTTGGATAATTCCCCCAATGTGTTTATAGATTTGATGAACCAAATATTCCAACCATACATGGAATGAATTATTGTCATCTTCATTGAGGACATACTCATATACTAAAAATTAGTTGAGGATCATGGAGAGAGTTTGAGGTAGGTTCCAGACTTACTTCAAAATAACTATCTTTATAGTAAGATCTCAAAGTTCCATTCTGGATCCATGAGGTTCACTTTATATGACATGTCATTTCTAAGAATGGATTATCCATGGAACTAGAAAATATCAATGTAGTGAATTCTTGGGATGCACTTAAGAATGTTTCATTGGTGTGTAGTTTTCTTCGATTTGCAGGGTACTATAGGAGGTTTATGGAAGAATTTTACAGTATTTCACCCCTATAACCAGCCTGATGTGAAAATGGATTCCATTTACCTAGACTATGTAGTTCATGAGATCCTTCAAGGAGTTGAGGTTGATGCTAATGATTTCTCATGTTTTTAAACTCTCAGAGGAGGGTGTGGAGTAAATAGTATATTTTGATGCCTCTGGAGCTGGGATCAACAACTTATTAATGCAGACACAAGAAGTTGTTGAATATGGGTTGAGGAATTTGATACCCCACTAGAATAACTACATGAATCATGACCTAGAGTTGGAAGTTGTATATATTATGGGAGAGTGCCTCATTGTTTACTCAGACCATCAGATTATCACACATGTATTCACAATGAGAGACCTAAATCTGAGATAGATTCACTAGTTAGAGTTCCTATAGGACTATGAAATTGAGATAGTATATAATTATAGGAATGGAAATTTAGTGGAATATTCCCTTAATAAGAAGTTCTGTGCTCATTTAGTGGAAGAGGCATCTGAGCAGTTAGCTTCCTTGAAGTTGTCCCTAGTTGAGGAGGTGGGTGCAAAATTTCTTTAGTCGATGGTATTGAATCCTCATCTCTTATAGAGTGTGAGAGAGTCCTAGTTGGTAGAAATATATTGTGAGGTATTATTTGAATAGATATCCTCATAAAATTCACCAGATGGATTTTCTAATGGAGGGAATCATTTCATCACTTTCTGGGGATGGATGGTGGTCTCAATCATGATGCGGGAGGTGGTGATGAGGGAGTTTCACTCATCTATTTTGGTGGTACGTCCTAGTGTATAGAATATGTAAAGAGACCTTCAGTGGAAGCTTTGGTTGTCTATAATGAGGTATAACATGGCTGAGTTTGTCTCTAGGTTCCTCACATGTCAGTAGGTAAAGGATGAGCACTAGGTTCTAGCAGGTTTGTTACAATCACCTAAGATCCAGAAGTAGAAATGTAATGGCACATCCTTGGACTATGTGAAAGGGATTACATGGACAATTAGTGGATATGATTCCATCTGGGTGATAGTTGATTGAATTACAAAGTTGTAACCCTTCATTTATATCAAAGAGTAGAGTGCTGAGGAGAGTTTGGGGCAGTTGTACGTAAATGAGATCATCCGCCTTCATGGGGTTCCCCAGAATATTATCTCGAACTGTGATGCATGGTTTATATCAAAATTGTGGAGAGGTCTATAGGTATAATTTGGGGCTTTAATGAGGATGATTATATAGTTTCATCCCCAGAAAGGTGGATAGACCAAGTGAATTATCCAAGCATTGAAGGTTATACTGAGGGCTTGTGAGTTCAACTTTAGTTAGAGTTGAGAGGATCAATTGACCTTGGTGGAGTTTTCTTATAATAATAACTACCGCTCTACTATTGGAATGGAACCTTTCAAGGACCTATATGGGAGACCCTAAAGGTCACCATTGTGATGAACTAAGAGCGGTGATGCATCTCTGGTTGGGCCAGAGATGGTGCAGGAAATGATGAAGAAGGTCCATGTCATCCATGACCGGATGAGCATGACTTAGGTCATGAAGAAATATTTTGCAGACCAATGTCATAGGCCCTTTGAGTTTGAGTAGGGAGACTGCATTTTTCTCGAAATTCTACCCATGAAGAGGATTGTGAAGATTCTTCAGAGGATAAAATGTATCCTTGAGGTTTATTAGGTTATTTGAGGTCTTGTATAGGATTGAAGACGTTTCCTACCACCTCTCCTTACCTTCAGAGTTGGATTGGGTGCATGACATCTTCCATGAGTCACAATTGAGGAGATACATACATGAACCTAAGGACATTATTTAACTGGGTGATTTGGACACCAAGGATGGATCTAATTTTCTAGAGAATTTAGTGGAGATCAAGGATCACTTGGAGAGGATTCTGTATGGATGGACCATTCCCTTTGTTTGTGTGCTATGGAAACATGGGAGCATGAAGGTGAGCTCCTGAGAGTGGGAGAGCTATATGTGGTCTCATTTTCCCCATATGTTTGTTTAGTTTTTTCTTTTTGAAGATGAAAATATTGAAGGATGGAATAATATAGATACCCTATTTTTTCCATGTAATAACTTGAAGTATATTGAGGAATATTTTCAAAGCCAAGAGGAGAGAAAATACCTGATTCCAAGGCCCAGTGTGTCTAAAATTAATTTTATAAAAATATTAAAAATATTTTATATCATGAACACATAATTGTTTATAAATAATGGAATATCACCTAAATTGAGTCTTAAAATAGATATATGATACCATGGTTGAATCCAGAACATGAGCTTTACCCTAGTTTTGACCTAAAGTTGGTTGATGCAGGATGTTTAGATAAAATAGACCTCGATGGGTGTGTTAAGTGGATTAATTAATTAATTCATTAAATGACCTAAAAAATAAATACCTCTATAAATGATTCATTATGGAGGATCTCCATAGTAAGTCGCATAACCCTAGTACTATTGAGAGGAGGATCCAATGTTCTTCATTAGAGGATCAAGATCGAGAGACAATCAACGACAAGATTAAGGTGAATCAAGGAACTACGAATGCAAAAAATCTTCCTCCTTCGTTGATAGTAGTTTTCTTCACCAACGATCAATTTGAATCGAGGTAAGACTCCTCATACATGAATTTACCCCTTATGGTTAAAATCTTTAGTATAATAAAATATATTTCTTTAATTTTTGTTTTTTCGAAGCCTTTGTATGCACCCATATATCGATTTTAACTATTTATTCGATTTACCCCTGTTTTCCATAATTTCTCACCACGACTATACCAATTTGTATCTGTTGGCCAAGAATTATTAGCTAAGGATTTTTAAACTTTTTTTTTTAATTTCCACCCATAATTATTTTCATTATTCATTGTTGGCCTATGGGGACCATAGTTTGACACTACCGGGTGGGATCAATCAGGATCAGACCACTGAAGGTAAGATAGATTCACATGCGATGAACATATTAATGATTATAGGATGTATTAGGGAGTATTGTGGGATGTGGGTGATTCCAACATGGATTTGGAGATCCGATGAGGTAGTGAGAGGCACTGAGAACAACGATGGTGTGTGAAGGCTTCAAGGGATGGATCAAAATCTAATTTCTGGCCATTGAAGGGATGTAATCAACTGACAGAGGAGGTTTCTAGTGTTTTTGGGTGGTCAAATGGTGGGATTTTTGGCAGAGGAGCTGGATCTAGAATGAAAAGAGCACATCTAGACTTCTGTGAAAATCCACATTACACGACATGTACTGGGATAAACACACACCATGTAGTATCCCTATGGATGTAATTTTAGGATTTATATAAAGGTAAAGGATCACACACCACATGGAAAATCCATATTCAATGTAAACCTCCCAAATTAGATAGGCTACATGATAAAATCACATGGGAAGGACCTTGTTCTAGCTGACATGCCATGTATTGGAGTAAAAAGGCATGAGAAAGATTCAAAGAGATGACAAGAAGCACACTGGCAGGCCTTGGGAGGCTAATACACACTGTGTGAGACTTGTACATGCCGTGTGAATCTACATGGCTACTAATACATGTTCTAGCATGGATGAAACTAGGATGCAGGGTGAGAAAACACCCCTTACATGGCATGTACCTCCTATTTTTTATGAATATTCTATCACTCGTATCTCCTTAATTTGAACTCATATTTTAGACCACAAGTTTCTTATATTGAGTATTTTTCCATGTAGAACGTGATGATAGAATTCATGGTGGATTTTGAGAAATGATGCGAGGTGTTCATAGTGCGATTCTTCTTTTAGTGGAAATCGACAATGATAGTGATTGGATAAGATCCTTAGAGTGGAACCCTCTTATACGGATATGGAATGGGTCCTCTATCTTTAGTGTATAACCCCACTAATGGACTTGAATGTGGGTCCTCTTTTTACCAACTGAGTGGAACCCTACTTATGGGATATGGTATTGGTCCTCTATCCCTACAGTGGAACCCTACTGTTGGGATAAGGCATGTTCCCTCTATCTATATACCTACTAAGTGGAACCCTCAAATAGGGATAGTGTATGGATCCTCTGTCTGTATAGTTGAACCCCCTGAAAGAATAGTGTATGGGTCGTCTGTCCAACTATAGAGTGGAACCATCCTACTTGAATATATTTTGGGAACACTATCTATAGAGTATAACCCCTTTATGAACTAGGGCATGGGTTCTTTATCAACCTATAGAGTGGAACCCTCCAGTTAGGATAGGGAATGGGTCCTCTATCTATCTATACAGTGGAACTCTATTGTTGTATCAAGTAATGGGTCCTCTACCTAGATACTGTGGCCCCTCGACTATGAAGCACAATAATGAGGTATGCCTCTATAGAGATGTTTCTTCAGAACAACATGTGAGATGCTTAGCATCATTGATAGACATCTTGGAATAGTTGGAAAAATATTTTATTAGGTTGGGATATGACATATAGATCCCATTTATCTCTCATATGGTGTTCTATTTTGAGAATATGTATATGAATCATTATTTTTGGGTTTTGTTACTCACTTTATATGGGCTGCGTTGTCTATTCCTATCATATCTCTTATTTCTCACCTTCAAGAATTTGAGGAATCTTATTGGGTATATATTTTCTCACCCCTATATGGTATTTTCCCACACTTTTCATGTCTTATGTAGATAATATACATTCCAACAATGATTATCAATGTGTATAGGGACACTCGGGTGCACTTGAACGTATATTGTGGTCAAAGTTTGGAGATTCTAAGCTGGTCTCTCTCAGAATTTATATTCTAATTATTTTTAGGTTGGGACATATTTTTGGTTAGGCAAATATTTTTTCCTTTTCCCTTTTTTGTTTATGATTTCGTACTCTTTTATTCCCTATAGGTTTATCTTGCATGGTTTATTATCTAGAAGTTTCATATTTCATTATTATTACTCTACACTTATGCATGGATATGGTTAGGTGTGTACATATAAGTTTTTTTTGGAAAAATACTTCCATTTGAGTTATCCATTTATACTCTTGTTTCCGACCCCAATAATATAAAGGTGGTATTGGGTTATTTTCATATTGAGCCCCGTTGGGTTGGGACATAATTCAAAAATTCCTAAACCTTCTTGAAACTACGTTGAGAGGGACTAGAAATGGGTTTTGGAAAGATGATCCTATAAATAATGGAAGTATATGATCTTGGATGAATCCCATAAAGAGGATATGATGTGAAGGTGAAGAAGAGATCCATATAATCAGAGTGTGCTAACCTTAGGGTGAAGAATGATGCTGAAATTAGAATAAGGGACCAAGGAAAGATGATACTAGAGGAGGGAAGGAAAATAAGTGTGACAATGCTCAAATGAATCACAAAATCTTCCATACATGATTTCAATAGGAAACCCTAGAAGTGATAGTGTAGGGAGAGAGAGAGAGAGAATCTAGGAGTTTGTGAAGAAATTGTATTGTTTGTATCCATACATGGATTTTTTATTGGAGTATCAAACTCACTTTACTTTTCCAAAATTATGAAATGTTTCAAAAAAAAATTATTTGAAAATATTTTTTTGGAAAATAATTTAGAAAATAAAATTTCAATAAAAAAATTGAAATATTTCTCAATATTTATAAGTTTAATATTTAATAATCATATTCTAATCACACCCAAGTAAAATTTAATGAATTGAAAGTGATCAACAAGAAGATTTAATTGAATATATTGAAATTTTTAAGGTTTATGAGAATAAAGTAAAGAATGATATCAATTTTTTGAAAGTGATTTCATAGAAAATAGTATCTAAGATCAGCCACTTTGGTGGTGGTGCATTGGTAAAGGAGAGTGAAACATCCACGCCTTTATTTGGGAGGTTCAGGGTTTGAATCCTGGGAGTATGATTTTATGGAGAGCCTCTCCACCGAGATCCACCTACCTTATCGGGTCGCCTAGTCTCATCTGCGTATGAAAAATGAGGTGCGACCCTATCGCTGACGGATCGCTTGATGGACCATCGTTGTTGGGCCGTCATCCTCCGAGACGCTCTTCCATCTCGGCTGGCAACGACTCCTTCCTCGGTTGGGGCGCTACCTCAGGGGAGTGACCTCTTCGTGGTGGAGGGGGGTTTCCATGCGTGGAGGGTTCGAAAAGGCCACACAAGGGAATTCCATTTCAAAAAGAGATTAGTATCTAAGATCAATATTCTTAGTGTGAGAGTGTTGGATAGGTTTCTTAGAGATAATAGTCATACTATTGTTTATATACTTGATAGGGATAAGAGAATATGTCAGCCTAAAGTCTAATAGAGTATGTTGCATCTATATGATTTGAGCAGAATAACTCCCAGTGGATATATATTCCACTTCAGTTATATAGAGAATAATAAAGTTTTTATTATCACAACTCCCTGGGACTATATATTTTCCTTGTATCTGAAAAGTCCCACTAGTACATTTCCATTCTATTTTTCATCCTAAAAAATAATCGTTGTAAACATAATTAATTTCAAAGGAGGTTTCCTTTGGATAAAATAGTGCAAGTGTTTTAGTTCCTTTCAAATAAAAAAAATTATTTTGAGGAATTTTAAATGATATTCCTTTGTATTTGATTACAAATTAGGGAAAAGGAATACACTAAACATGATGTCCGACCTGTTTATCGTAATGTAGTGTAGAATTTCAATCGCACATTAATAAATTTTATAGTAGGCTAATTTAACATCATCATAGAATATTATATTACAATTTATATCCTTGGGTTTTCTAATTTTATATTCATGATCCACGAAAAATGTATTTTGAATTTTATTTTTATATTTAATTTATTTTAAAAGAGTTCCATCAGAATTTTGGGAAATTTGAAAACAAAGAAAGAATTTGAGTTCTCCCATAAAAATAATTTCAAACTCTTTATTTATTAAGTCGGAAAATTCATTTAAAATGGTTTCCTTGGTTTATCTCGAAATAACAATGTTAACATAATTTTGAATGATTAAAAAATCAATTGAAAAGGTTTTGAGAAATAGAGTGGAATCAATTTTTCCCATTTTGAAATCATTTTATACAAAGAATGTAGTTAACCAACCATACCAATACCAAGGTGCTTATTTTAAACTATAAATAGATTTTGTTGAATGAATGATTTTATTTAATATTTAAGGTTTTCAAAACTGGGTGGTAGATCCAAAAAAACATTTTCAGAATTAAAATTATTTAGAAAAGATATTTTGATTTTTTTTTTTGAAAAAGTTTAAAAATTTAAATTATATATGAATAAATATAATATTCTATTGGGTACTTACTGTGAAATGGATTAAAAGGTTTCAACTTAATCAATACCATCTTCTTGATTATAGCCTTTAGTAACATGTTGAGACTTTCTACATATGATAATACCTTTATCGTCAAGTTTGTTTTGAAAAACCCACTTAGTGAAAATAATTGGACGATTATTGAGGAATTCAATGAAAGTGAAAATGTTGTTCCTTTGAATTTTTTTATATAATATTAAATGAAAAGTATAAAATTATCATCATCAATTTCATCATTAATGTATTGAGGCTTAAGGTGAGAGATAAAAACATGATGTTTACCCTCATTTAAGACCGACCTTATAGTATGAGTTCTAGATTGTAATTCATAGATACCATTATATTAGGGATGGTATTTTTATTTAACCCATGAATTTAAAAAATTATTAAAATATGGTTCTATAAAATCTTTAATTAATTTATAATATTAAGTTTTTGGTAATTTCAAACTATTTTGGGCAATAACATCTTCATTTTGGAGATGTGGTTTAGGAACATTCTCATCAAATTTGATGTAAATTGACTCTTCTATGGTCTTGGTCCTCTTATTTAAGACACAAAAGTCTGTACTTGAATTTTGGTTCCAAAATAATATAACCTCCATATATTTAGTGTTAAATGTTCCTTGATTATCCTTCATATTAAGGATAAATCATTTATAACTGAAAAATTTAAAGAAGCCCACATTGGGAAATTTTCCTTTCCAAAGTTCATAAGAATTTTTTACTAAAATTGATCTTATGAGAAAATGATTTAGGATAAATTAAGTGGTATTAATCACCTTCAACTAAAATAATTTAGGAAGGAAAAAATACTTCAAAATAATCCTAGAAATTTCTTAGAGGTTCCTATTTAATCTTTTAATAACCCCATTTAGTTGAGTTGTTCTAGGAGAGGAGAAGGATTGATGATAACCTTGAGAAGAAAAAAACTAATCAAAGTATTTGTTATAAAATTATCATTTGTATCCACTAATAAGGGAAAATATTTTGTCTCATTTTTCAATTTCTACCTAAATTTAAAGGATGGTGAAGATATTACAAGCCTTTTTTATGAGCTAATAATAAAACCCATGTAAATCCTTTATTTTCATCGATAATTACAAAGGTGTAATTTTACCTGTAATATTAGAATCTTGATTTGGTCCAACAAGGTCACAGTAGACTATTTTTTAGGATTTAGAAGTTTAAATAGACCTTTTATATTTTAAATAGGATTTTTGTCTCTTTTCATGTTGGGAAGGTTCAAAAATTACATTATCTTTGAAAAATAAATTTTCTAAATCTCGTACTAGTCGGTTATGGTAGTTCCTGGAAAAAAGTACATGCTATGATGAACTTGGAACTAATGAAAAAGCTAATATTAATTATCTTGTGAACTTTAACACTTAAAATTTTGAATTTAAAGATATTTTAAATAATATATATAAAGTTTTTTAAAATGGGATGTAGTGAATAAATGATTTCCTTTGAAATTAAAAAAAATTAAAAATTCATTTTTAAAATAAATTTTAAAACTTCTATTAGATAATTGAATAATAATTAATTATTTTCACTTCAATACATTAAAAAGTAAATAAATCTTTAATTATGGTATCATTTTAGAAACCAATTGGTCATATAACAGTAATTTTACATTTTGAGTCATCACCAAATGTGACATGTCTTCGATCAATATATTTGTGATGAATGAATTAAGAATAAACACCACAAATATTCATAGATAACCCATTATCCATATAATAAGTATCTTATTGGGTTTTTATCATGCGGACCTTGTCTTATAAAATTTTAGTAGATGAATTCTCTTGGTACACATATATTGGGTCCACTTAAGTTACCCCAAAAAGATTTTGGAATTCAAACTTATTTGGTAATTTTTTTTCAATTATAAGTTTGAAATGATACATGAATTATATTTGGTCTACCATATCTATATTTTTTACAATTTAATTCATATAAAAGATTTCAAAATATCTTATAATAAATAAAAAATTTATTTTGGAAAGTTCCTTTCACAAAAGTATTCTTTGTATATTTTTTGAAAAAATTAGATTGTATTAAAAAATAAATCATGAAATTATTTTTAATTACTCATTGAGATACGAAAATTTTATTCATGGTCTATTTTACATAGGTGAAATGATAAATAATATTTTTTAGATTTTTTATTTGGAATTAAAAATTCTCAATTTTTTTTGTTATTTTAGTTTTAAAACCAAACCATGTTATTCTTTTAAATTCTGATCATTTTCAAAAACAACTTTATTAATTTTTTATGATCTTAAAATTATAAAATAAGTTGATAAAAACCATATTGAAGTTTATATTTATCATAAAAAATATCTTATTAACTTAAAGAAGTGGTTAAAGATGTATACTTGTAATAACTAAAACAAGAGGAATTTACTTCATCACATAACTCAGCATTTTTCAAGAGGTAGATAAAACATTCGTCGCTTGTTTTGTATGTTGAAATTGTGTCCTCACTGGAACTCCAAGTTAAAACTCTTAAATATTTCTTACTTGATAATTATTATTTCTAAATGGAAAATCTCAGTTGATTTTTCCTTTTTTCCATCAAAATCAAGTAACTTCCATTTCTTGATTTTTCTTTTTTAAGCATATAATATATATTATTTTTTCATGTACATGTTTTACCTTTTAGAAAGATGAAAAATCTTGATGTCACTTTTAGTTTATTCATTATTGATTGCTTTGAAAATAATTGTCATTTTATTTTCCTTAAAATCATTTGCCTCCTTTTTATCTTGTCTTTTCATTGTTATATCATATGTTATGTGAGAACTGATATAATCCTCAACAACTATATTCTTTATGTCTTTAGTATCTTGGATCACAGTGACTTTAGGTTCCAAATTACTGGGTAAAACCAAATGGATTTTCTTGAATAAAGTTTCTATAGAATGAGAATCACCAAGAGACTTTTGACCATTACAAACATTAGTAAATCGATTAAACATTTCAACAACAGTTTGGCATGGATGCATAGAGAAACTTATAAATCCCTTTCTAAACATACCTAAACAATTATCTTTTATTTATTCCTTAACTCGTTACTTCTATTAGTTTCTAGATTTCATGATCCATTTTTCATATAAAATTTTGATTAAATTAATTTTTATCTAAACCAATAAGGAATCCATTCATTACTTTACCATTTAATTCTTTAAAATAAATATCATCAGGAGTCCATTTATATTGTTTTTTAGTTGTAGGAATATAACCATGTATAAAAATGTTCTATATAGAATAACCAATTCATATAAGAAAAGTGGAAATGTGTGATAGAGTTAATATTTTCATAATTATTAATATGTTTTTCAATGATTTAATCCCTTAAAATTAACCAATTTGATATTATTTTGTTCATTTTATGTTTTTTGGTGAGTTTTAAGCTTAAATTTGAAAAGTGGTTAATTCTGGACATTAAACAGTTTTATGTTACCTATGTTTTTAGATAATAACTCCTAAAATTATCTTCCAATTCACATGTTCCTTTTTTAGGATTACATGGTTCATGGCATACAAATAAGTATTCTGGACCCATAGCCAATTCAAACTCAAAAAAGCGAAACAAAATCAGTCAATGTGAACACTTATTCTAGCCGGAAGAATGGACCTTACCTCATTAAATGATCCATATCTCATCCTACCAACCACCAAATGGGGTGATTCGTACTAGGTTCAAAGTAAAACTCAACTAGGAATCTTTCCAATAAAGTTCATGGAGAAATTATTTGATCAAGTCTGTACGTAATCGGTAAAAGTATGGTTGGTGGAATAGTGATTGGCGGCTAAAAATAGTCAGGTCTACTAATTCGGTCATAACTCAATACACACTACACCAAATGACTTGAAACATCATTGGTAGATGGAAAACTCCATTAATAACCTCCTATAATAAGGGAACTCAGCCTGATTCAATGAGATGGTGGGAAAACCGTAGCTGAAATTATGGTGAACAGATTCTGGAGGAAATGTTCATGCTCTTCTTTCCCCCTCTTTTATTTATTTTTAGTTTTGTAATGCCTTATTCTTCCCCATTCTTCTCAATTAACCTTACCATGGTGGGGTAAATATTATCAGTGATTGGGGAAGGTTAGGTTTTCTATTTTTTAATGTTTAAGTTCACGTGCTTAATGTTAAGAAAATATCTCTCTTTTAGAAGTTGGTTTCAATTGTAATAACGATTTATATTATCTTGTGCGATTGTATTTGATTTTATATTCTATTGTTAGTATTGATTTGTTTAATGAAAATTATCTCCCTAACTAGGTTCTGGTCTTTATATGATGTAATAGATCAGAGCATAGTGTTTATATACTTGGCGATTGTCAGTACATGTGAGAGTTTTAATACATATTCAAGATTGTTTGGGATAAACAATAACCGATCAAGAATTTCCAAAATTAATTGAGAGTATTCACTGCAACTCTTTCACAAAAGGAAAGAGAGTAGACCAAAATAAGATATTGTTAAGGTTTAATCTCACCAACACCATTGATCAAAGATGTGAGTAAGCGATTGTGAAATCTCACTTTAATTGGATTAGTAGAAGAGAAATGGATAAAATCAAACTATGATAACATTGAAATTGGAAATCCAAACTTGAACTGATCACTCAATCCATTTCACTATTTTCAATCAATTTCTTTACCAATTTCTTATAATATTTTTACTCTAATTATTTCTTTTGTTTCATTGCATTGTTTTCAAAACCAAACCAACTAAAAAATAACCACCACTTATTTCTTAATTTTAAAGTGAAAAACTAGATTGTTGAGCGCTCCTCTCTGGAGAAAAACTAGGTTAACCACTATATTATATTTTAACTTAGAAAATAATTGTTTTTCCCACAACCCACGATAGGCATGTGTCAAAACTTGGTGCCTTTGCTGGGGAGGCAGTGCCACAATCTAATTATTAATATTTAACATTTTTCAATTAAAAAATCATAAAAAATAATTTTCCATGATGTTTTCAAATGATCATATATTTAATTCATGTAAAAAATACCCACATTTGGAACAATTATATGAGTCTGGTTATGATATAGTTCAGATGCAATAACTTCTAAATGACATAACCAAACTAGAGAACAAAGTAGAACTTTCATTTGAATATGTCCGTGCATTGATGGAAAAACCAGAACCTATGAATGAACCTGAGGAGGACAAGAACGAAGAATTACCTAATGATCTGCATGTGGGAGACAAAAAGGAGTTATATGGATTATAGAATGAGTTTTAATAACTACTTGATCCACATATTCCTTAGAAAGTATAAGATCAAGAACCATTAAAGGAATACACCTCCAAAGCGGTGGAATTTGAAGAATAGTGGAGGATCTTGACTACCTACCTCTTTCTTGGGAAATTCAACTACAAGAGGAACCTCATACTGAAGAAGAAATTTAATTCAAGCCATTTAAGGGAGATAATATTTTTATTAACTCTTTTCATTTTGATTATATAGAATCTGAATTGAGTATCACCTCCCCTTGCATGAAATTTTCATATTCAGTCAACACATTTATTGCCATGGTGGATGAGGAAGAAAAAAAAAGATACACCTGAAGAGGAACACCTAGAGCTCCCCAAACATGTTGATCATTTATTAGAAGGAGTTCAAGATGAGATCCAAGGGGAATTTCTTGAGGAAAAAGAGACACAAGATGCTTAATTTGAAATGGAAGAGTTAAATATTGATTCATCATGCTTTAATTTTATTCAAATAGAATTACATTCTAATTTTCCCTTTAACTTTTCTTTTGATGCAAAATACCTTGGGGAACCACTAGAGAATGAAAACGAAGTTGTGAAATTGGAAACCAAGAAAGAGGAGGACTTATTCTTTGTCATACCCCCACCATGAAAGTTTAATATCATTTTCATGGGGGTGGATTTGGTGTACTATATCCATGTAGTCCTCAACAAAAATGAAGTAGTTCAAGATGGAAAAAAGAAGTGTTGGTGGTTCATCTGAAAGAAACTTCACCCACCATTGGATTGGGGAGAACCAACTAAAACTTCCCATCTGGAGTCAGTCGAAACCTAGGGCTCACTTGGGGGGATTAAACCAAGATCTATCCTTCTATTCTCATTCTATTTCTATTTTCTTTACTTTTAAAAAATTTATAAAGTTTTATTATCTACCTTTTTTTGTAGGTTTTTATGTGCGTAACACTTAAGAGATTAACACAACATTGCACTACCAATAAGTCAGGTTGTACCTTTTCTTTACACTTTATTGATTACTATGATTCAATTAAAAGTATTATTACTTGTTAGATCAAATTGAATGAATTGAGTACACTAAATCATTTAAGTGTGGGGGAGGGAACCTTTATATTTTAGTATTTTCAATTGTTTGTTTTTTCTATTTTTCAAAAAAAAATTGTTTTTTCAAATTTTTGGGTGTTTTTGAAACTTTTGAGCTGAAATGATTATCATCACATGTTTTGAAACCCATTTTAAAGTGTGAAACAATTTATCCCATGAAACTGAGCTTAAATGAATGCTAAAATTGACTTTGTTACAAGTTAAAATATTTGTAAATTTTATGAAATCTACTTTGATTTTTTTAATACCATGCCATGATTCACGGTCTTTATATTTGAAATCAATTTCCTCTGAGGCCTGTAAACATAATTTTCATAATCTTTTCTTTTACTTCACTTCTTGAGAGAACCATACCATTCTTGATTTAACTATAGTTTGATTTATTCTTATCAAAACTTGAGGATTTGAGGTACATGTGTTTTAAATGATTAATTCATTTATTTGGTATTAAAGACCCTATTTCATATGAATCATTTTTATTATGGCCTACCATGAACATTTAATCCTTTTATCCCTTAGAATCTATGAACAACCTCTTAGGTTAGCCACATTACAATCCAATTTTCTCTATCCAACCTTCTCCTGAAGTGATATTACATAATCTAGTTGAAATTAATTGTGGGGGAGACTGTCTTGTGTTGTGTTACCTCATTTGGAGATACTTTGGGTGGAAAAGAAAACTTTGAAGAAATGTTTTTATTACTGAAAAAATAATTCTGTTGGAAGCTGTGCCTTTTCTAGAGCTTTCATGTATGAGAATTTGTGCCTTTCTGGAGCTTCTAATGAAAAAAAGAAATTTGTACCTATCTGGAGCTTTCAAGAAAAATCATATTTGAAATGATTTAAATTGTTTATTCTGAAATGATAAATGGTGTGAAATTTCAATGATTTTTCATGTTGAAGTATCTTATTTAGTACTAAGGGGAGTAATGAGGGGACCGTACTAGAGTAAAAATTAGAATAATGAAATTTTTCTTTGACTCATATTTTTTCACATCTAAATCCTACCAACCTAAAGACATAGAAGAACATTTAGAAGTCCTCATGATAAACATTTGTCCTTGACTCACATTGGGTGGAGATTTATAAATTTATCATGCCTATGGTGACCCTTTCATGAGTATTGGATTAGAAAGACATTGTCGAAAAATGATATTTGTGTAATGGGAGAAAATGAAAGTTAGTTAAGTGTTTTGTGTGCATGGGAGTAGAAAAAAAGAGGAAATATATTTAATGAACTTAATTGAGAAGTTGAAATAATGGTTTTTATGAGGCATGATATATTTTGTTTTTTGGTATTAAATTGTTAGATCTCATTAATATGTGTTTTAAATTTTCGTTGATTTGATTTTGATGTTTACTTGTCCAGGAGTCCAAGTGCTAAGTGTGGGGGAATTGATAGAGTTATTATTTTCATAATTATTCATATGTTTTTCAATGATTTAATCCCTTAAAATTAACCAATTTGAGCTTCTTTGGATCATTTTATGTTTTTTGGTGAGTTTTAAGATTAAATTTGAAAAGTGGTTAATTATGGACATTAAACAGTTTTATGTTACCTCTGTATTTCAAGAATAACTTCTAAAATTATCATCCAATTCACGTTATTCCTTTTTTAGGATTACGTGGTTCATGGGCTAGAAATAAGTCTTCTGGACCCATAGCCAATTCGAACTCAAAAAAGCCAAACAAAATCAGTCAATGTGAACAATTATTTTGGCCGACAAAATGGACCTTACCTCATTAAATGATCCATATCTCGATCTACCTACCACCAAATGGGGTTATTCACGCTGGGTTTGAAATAAAAATAAACTAGTATGCTTACCAATATTTTTAATGGAAAAATGAGTTGATTAAGGATGTACTTAACCGGTGAAAGTATGGTTGGTGTAATAGTGATTGGAGGATAAAAAAATTCAGGTCTACTAATTTGGCCATAACTCATTCCATACTGCACCAAATGCCTTGAAAATTTATGGGTAGATGGCCAACTCCATCAATCACCTCCTATAAGAAGGGACCTTGGTCTGATTCAATGAGATGGTAGGAAAACTGAAGCTGAAATTCTGATGTACATATTCTGGGGGAAATGTTCATGTTCTTCTTTTCCCCTCTTTTATTTCTTTTTAGTTTTGTAATTCCTTCTTCTTCCCCATTATTCTCAATTAACCTTACCATGGTGGGATAAATATTATTGGTGATTGGGTAAGGTTAGGTTTTCTATTTTGTAATTTTTAAGTTCCCGTGCTTAATGTTAAGAAAATCTCTCTTTTTTGGAAGTTGGTTTCAATTGTAATGACGGTTTATATTATCTTGTGCGATTGTATTTGATTTTATATTCTGTTTTTATTATTTATTTGTTTAATGAAAATAATCTCCCTAACTAGGTTCTTGCCTATATATGATGGAATATATCAGATCTTAGTGTTGAAGTACTTGGTGATTGTCAGTACGCGTGAGAGTTGTAATGCATCATCATTTTAATTTTTATTAAAGAAAAATGAAAACAAACAACAACCTCAACCCCACAGCCCATCAACAAGAAGGGGCCTAAGTAGGTCTAAAATAGTGAAGGCCGAGGGCATCCCCACTGATAACATTCACCCCTTCAGGTTTGAGAGTATGAAAATTATGTAAAGAAATTGGATCCAGGCCAATGACCTCCAAAGAAGCAAGATAGTCCGCCACTTGGTTCCCTTCCCTCCAGGAGTGCATCACCTTAGTAGTGTTAGAGATCGTACCTCTACATTTTTTTGATAATATAGGTAATAGACCAAGGAGCGGGGAAGAGACTATTTAAGGCATCATGTATAATTTTTGAGTATATTTCAACTTTTGAAATGGAAATACCTTCCTGTTGGCAAAGAGAAAGACCTAGCAGCAAGGCCTTGGCTTCAGCCTGAAGAGAGGAACCTTGGCCAAGACGAGAAGAGAAGGCCAACCAGACCGAGTCCTACGTGTCCCAGACAAACCCACCCCCTCACAAGACTCCCAATCTACAAGACCCATTGGTGTTCAACTTGAGACCTCTGGATGGAGGGTTCCATCGGACCCAATGGCCTTTATCACTAGTGTCCACCGCTTGGGTGCCTTGTAGCCTCGGATGCATCCAGCGAAGAGAAGGGGCATCGTGCCAATTATTAGAGAGAAATCCCAGGTCAAGGAGTAAATTATGTGTGCGGATGATGATTGACTTACCAGAGGACTAGACCCCATTGTGCCTCTGATTGTTCCTGGCCTGCCAGATACACCCATAACCAGCCTGTAGGATCAAGGTACGCGAAACATTCTTCGGGCCCTTGTCACCCGAGCTGTGGAACCATCTGTCAAGAAACGGGAGGTCTGCCATGTTGAGGTCCAGGAAACCAGTGAACTCCCCGAAGAAGCTCCATATAGCGCATGCCCAATCACCTTGGAAGAAGTGGTGATCCGAACTTTCCTCCTGGCTGGTTCTGCAATAGGAACATTTGGACACAATAGGGACACCACATCGTTTAACATTCTAATCTGTGGGGATGGATCTTCTCCTGATGTACCACACCCGGAAATTAAATTTAGATGGGATGACGTTGGACCACAGGATTTCGTCTCAGGTATCAACAATATCCAGCACTTCTCTGGTGTGGCAGTAATCACGCTGGTGAAGACCCCTGCCTAGGAAGGAGTGAACACACATCGATCCATATCTGGAGATAGCGTAATGAGGTTGAAGAAGTTTTATTGCTTTGAGTTAAACATATCATTAATAAGGACCGAGTACGCACTGACTTCCTTGAAGGTAAGAGAAGGAGAAGGACAACTCGGAAAACCAATCACCTCCCCCGCCCAGTTTTGATGCTAGAATGAAATATCTCCCCTCCTGATGATCCATATGGAATGAAGAAGAAGATCAGATGTGAGCTGAGAAATAACAGACCAGAAGAGAGATCTATGGGTTTCCATTTCCAGTCAAACATACAGCGCGTGCATGGATTTCCCCCACAGTGATCACTGTTCCAAGACTTCACAGGTGAGCTTTGCGTGCATGAACGAAATGGTATCCTCAAGACTATGCACATTGATGCCTCCTTCCCTTGTCGGCCTATCCAACCTCCTCCATGTGGTCTAGTGCCGCTTCCCTTACGCAAGGGGATCCCATATAAAATTAGCCAGAAGTTTATCAATGTTGGAGAGGACACCCTTCAGAGCTTGAACAACAGAGAGGGCATGGACTGATGTGGCCACTAGGACACTATTGATAAGGGCAATATGACCACCAAAAGATAAGAACCTATTCTTCAAGTTGAGGATACAACCTGAGATCTTGCTGGAAAGAAAATAAAAATCCCGGATCCACACTCTACTCGGGGAGACTGGGGATCAGAGATAATCCATGGAGAAATTCCCTCTTTGCATGGTGAGGGACTGCAATACCTCCAAGCTGCGGCTAGGAGTGCATTTATTAGAAATATAGGACAAAATATTATCTTTATTAATGACTTGACCAATCTAGTGAATATAAAACTCCAACAACTTGTTCAGGCCTCTGAGTGAGGATCTCCTACCATTAAGGAAAATGAGAGTGTCATCCGCAAACATAAGGTGAGAGATGTACTGAACTCTCATACTCCTCTGGTAGGCCATAATCTCCACGTTGTTGATACTCCTATGAATGAGATTGCTGAGGACATCTTGAGCCATGATAAATATGCTCTGAGAAATCAGATCTCCTTGCCTCAGGCCACGAGTATCCTTAAAGAAACCATATGACTTTCCCATAAAAGAGACCTCCATCTACATTGAGTTAAAACATCTGAAAATAAGGTCAATATTCCATGGGAAAAAACCCATATTTTACAGCACCTTGATGATGAATCCCCACTCCATACAGTCATAAGATTTGTTCATATCCACTTTGATAGCAATGTTGGAACCACATGTTTTATGGTTGATATGTCTGATCGTTTCTTGAGCAAGAGCAATGGACCCTTGGATCAATCGACCCTTCATGAAACCGTGCTGCTTCAAGGAGATCCATCGTGGAAGACGGATGGAAAACATCACATTGATGATACTCGAGAGGATTTTATAAGGGAAGTTTCACATACTTATTGGTCGATATTGCATGATGGAGGAAGGGTTCCTGGTTTTAGGGAGAAGCACCAGGGTAGTGGAACAAGCAACTCGCGAAAGATTACCTCCCTTAAATAAGTCCTGGATAGCTAGAACAATATCTTCTTTCACCACATCCCATGAAGACCTGTAGAAAGAACCCGGGAATCCATCTGGTCCTGGGGCACTCTCTGGATGGAGGTTCATCATAGCATTATAGATCTACTTTTCATCTAGCATGGTGATGGGTCCTTCATTGTCCTGATCAGAAACACGCTTAGGGATGATCTCAAAGATCCCATTCTCCCCTCCTATATACCCATTCAATATTCAAGAGTAAGGGACGATAAGAAAGTCTTTGAAGAAAGAGTGTTTCATGTTACCCACAATGTCTATGTCATCCGTGTAGGAGCTATCATCAAAAATAATTTTTGGTTTAATAGATCTCTTTCTTTATTTGATGCAGGCTTTGAAATATGAAATGTTCCTGTCGCCCTATTTGAGACATTTAATTCTTGAAGCTTCCCTTGCCAAACGTTCTTGCTACCGAAGCATTACCACCACGACCTCCTTCCTTTTCGCAAGATCCTCAAAGATTTGGTCATCCCACGTTTCTTCCAACTTCGACTCAAGGCTGTCCACCTCCTTCAAAGCGTTATTAAAACCAGAGTCACTAGGAAGGATTTCTTTCCTCCACATTTTAAGGTGAGTTTTGAGGCACTTCAGTTTCTCATAAATGGAAACCCATGTGCAACATTGCAAGGGTTTGTTCCATGTCTCACAAACCATGTACTAATACCCCGGGCATTCATCCCACTGATGGTAGAAATGGAAATGTTCCTGAGAATCTTGCCCCGAGGAGATGGAAACCAGCAATGGAGGGTGGTCGGAAATCACCTGAACGAAATGGATCACCTTTGTGTTTGAAAACATGGTTGTTTCTTACATGTTGTCCATGAACCTGTCCAGACGACTCCACGAGTGATTGGGCCCCCGATGGTTGTTTCACTAGGTGAAACAGTCACCTATGAATCAAAGGTCGATGAGGTCTTTCCCAGCCATGAATTGGGAAAACTCCCTACTAGAATTCCTCTGGAAAGGGACTCTACCTTTCCTTTATTCAGGACAATCAACCACATTGAAGTCACCAACAACAAACCATGGATGATTATCAGTATCTAAAGCATTTAACTCACTCCATAGGGTTTCCCTTTGGTGGGGGTCACAACTTCCATAGACCACTGTCATGAGGAGCGAAATATCACCTTTGGTAACCCTGAAAGTAATGAATTGATCACTCACTTGGACTAGGTCAACTGAGTAGTCATTGTGCCAAAAAATCCATATGTGCCTATTAGAGGGGTCGGCATGCAGGGAGCCCTGCAACTTGAGCTTCCAGGTATAGCCTCTAATTCTGGCAGGGTTCTGCTTGTGCTCAATGATGGAAACAACTCCAATCTTATATTTCCTGATAGTAGTGGAGATAAATTCAGATTTGACTCGAGCACCCAGCCCTCGGGCATTCCATAAAAGAACATGAATCATTGAAAGGAAAGAGCTCTAGCTTTGGCTCTCGATCGAGAATTGCCTAAATTAATTGAGAGTATTCACTGCAAATCTTTCACAAAAGGAAGGAGAGTAGACCAAAATAATATACTGTTAATGTTTACTATCACCAACACCTTTTACCAAAGATGTGAGGAAGTAATTGTGAAATCTCACTTTAATCGGCTTGGTAGAAGATAAATATATAAAATAAAACTATGATAACATTGCAATTATAAATCCAACCTTGAACTGATCACTCAATCCATCTCACTATTTTCAATCAATTTCTTTACCAATTGCTTATAATATTTTTTATTTAATTATTTCTTTTGTTTCATTGCTTTGTTTTCAAAACCAAACAAATTCAAAAACAACCACCACTTCTTTCTTAAATTCAATGTGACAAACTTGATTGTTGAGCACTCCTATCTAGAGAAAGCCTAGGTTAACCACTATACTATATTTTAACTTATAAAATATTTTTTTTTCACAACCCATGATATGCATGTGTCAATGTGGGTTTTCTAATAACCAAAATTATTACTGTAAAAAAGGATCACAACCAATAGAGTGTGCTTCGGTAGCACCATAATTGTATGAAAAATACATTTTAAAAAATAATGTTTCATGAAAAATTAGTAAAATATTTTTAAAATAAATTATATTTTGAAAGAATTTGAAACCCAAGAAAAAAATAAATTCAAGACTCCTCTGATAAAAAATATATTTTTGGGTTGAGTATAATGAAAAGGGATGGGGGGAGGGGTGGTGAATAAATCTTTAAAAAAATTTAAAGAAAAAAATGAGAATAACTAAATACATTAAGACTAAAAACCTATTTTAGAAACTTTAAAGATAATTATAACAATTTGAAGAGATAAATAAAAGAATAAAAGTTGAAATCACAAATATATACTAATATATGATTATAAAAGAAGAAAAATAAAATTAAAGGGAAATTCAAATATAAAACGATTAATCACAATGATGGATTTAAAAAAAATATTAATTTAAAAAAAGACATCGATAAATAAAAAAAAATTAAAAAGTAACTAAAATACAATATTTGTTAAGTAATTTCATAAATAGCTCAAGAATATACCTTACATCTACCTCCTCAATTTAATAAGGATTTAATGTTTTACTCCCCTGTATTTAGTGGTATCCAAGCTACCAAAACTACCATTCTTTTTAGTGTGTAGAAAGAAACCAAATTTATAATTGAGACTATATTTTTAATGTATATAGATAGAAACTTATAAGAGAATAGTCCCTTTCCTTTTAATTTTTATGGAAATAAAACTAAAATCCCTCATTTAAAAGATTTTGAGCTCTGATAATAGAATAATGAGGAAGACAAGATGATTTCTAAGAAGCAATATTGTTTTAGTACAATCTTGATACTCTCTAAAAAATATAGAGAACACGTGAGAGAATGAGAAATCATATGAGAGTGAGAATATATTAAAATAGGAATATACTCTATATTGGAGTATGGATGATTTAGATAAGATATCACTTTGAGAGAGAATTGGTGATTGAGTCGATGGGATCATTGTTACAAAACATGATTTTTGTTATCTAAGTACCTAAGGCCTCTATTTATAGCCTTCAAATCCTCTATAAATCTTCTAGAATTCACAAGGTAGTAAGGATTTTTTTGATGATTGAATTAAATGAAGTTTACCAAACATTAAATATATAGAAACCATTGGCATGGTTTTTACCTCACCTTGGTGAACAAGGATTCTATGTTTTGGCCTTCAAAATGCCCAATACTATTGGAATACCCACCAAAACTTGACCATTTTGGAATGCCATGCCACCTATCCACCATGACTTGTTCAAACCTGACATGTCTCGGGCTATTTTAGTCTGTCTTTATTAAGTAGCTCCTCTAATTACATGAATGAAATTGCATTGTTCTTCTAGTCTCTATCGAAGGCTTTAATTAAGAATATTTCAATGTTATTTAAAGATTATAACAAGATTTCATCAATACTAAATTCACATTAGATAAATGAAATTGTTAAACACTTTAAAGAGTTTTTATGATATTTAAAAAAAATGGTGAGAAATAAAACATACACCATGTCTTGGTTGAGGCCATGTCGATCTATAAAATGATGAAGGTATTTTTCCTATGTTTCGGCACTGACCATGGGGTTATTATTATTAGTTTTAAAAAATAACCAAAACCAACACTGTATGTTTTGGGAAAATTTGAGCCACAAAGTGGAATTATTTGTGATATTCATAAGGGTATCTTAATTTTATTTTTACCCAAATACTTATTTATAAAACTATATTTATTCTTTGGCTCACTAGGTATCATGAACTAGAGGTATCTATAGTCATGTTGGATAAATTTTTTCTTTATGGAAATCATTCCTCTCAAAATATATAGTATAAATGTGTTTGAGTTAGGTGGATTATCTATCACTCTACTATTATTATAACACTAAATCTTATAGTTTATAAATTAATGTTTTCTATTTTTAAGGGAAAAACATTAACATATTATTTTTCAATCAATATACCTTCCTTCCTTGGTCTATAGAGAAAGGGTTTTGGTATATGTGAACTGAACATCGTATTGGGATTGGTGTCTATTTAAGATATGCTTGTATGAGGAATATTTGGTTCATACTTAGCTACCAATCCCAAATTTGGGGGCATGTTAAATTTTACCACAAAGGGGTGACTTTGGTATGATTAAAAACTCCATTAATGATTTATTCTATTCAGGGGAATCTATATGGGTTGGGGGTTGCATAGGGTTCATGGAGGTAATATTTGGTGCATTTCATAGGTTTTTAACTAATTTAATTTTCTTATATATAAATACATATATATTGTGATGTTTTCATACTATTTATATTTTTTTTGTATATATATATATTTTATGAGATAACTTGTTGTTATCCTAGTGGTGTGTGGGAAGTTTCAGGTGTATTTCCAATTGGGTTTCCGACTCACCCCCACATATAAACTTTGGTGTGTATGTTGATATTATATTTCATGATACTTATAAGGGAAATGTTTCCTACTTTTATACCAGAGCACCAGGATGTGTTATTCATTGATATAGGAGGCTGGATATTGGAATTTCCATGGTTCATGGTGTGGTAAAATTCCACATTTAGTACTAGAGTCGTTCTTGGAGTCTTTTGATTTTATTAACACATTTAGTTATTATCAGTTCATTATATCTGAAATCATTTTATTGTTATGTTCAATTATAGTTTTATTTGGTTTTGATCATGAATCAAATTTATTTATACCATTATGGTTTTCTATTATAAGTTGTGTTGTCTGTTAAGGTAAATCATATATATACCCAAACACTACATCTTTGGTATTACATAATTTTAGATAAAGATTCATTACATAACATTATGATCATTTCTAGAACAATAATGGTTTGGTGTATTTGAATACTATACTCACAATCATATTATTTCATGATATATCTTCAATATCTCTCATAAAGTTCTTCTCACATTATACCCTTGTTTGACATAACCTACATAAAAACATTCTAAAAAACCCAGGGAAAATGAAACATGTGAAAGGGTGAGCCTAGATGTTTAGTAAGGGTAAACATTGAAGATATTAATCGATTATCATATGCAAGCATATTATATGAATAAGGATATGAGATCATGATCATAACATACAATGTTCATACCCAATCCATAATAGTTCACAAACATGAGTCATAAAATAAAACTATATCATTTCAAAAGGCATGATTCACAAGAGCGAGGCATCACCATTAATAAATCATCAACCATAAGTTCACATCCTAATATTGAAAAATATGTCATAAGAGTGTGGAACATACAAGGAATTATAACTATACCATATTTCAAGGTTAACTACTTATACTGTCATATCATAGAATATCATTCATCAACACATATTTCAAATATCATAATGGATCAGGCATCACCACATGTTCCCCATACCATAATGTATCAAGTATCCCTACATATTTCTCATAGTGGATTGAGCAGATAAATATTTTTCCAATAATTATCTCATGAGATCTAAGGATTTACCTAGTACATTAGATGGATATAATGGACCCACCCATCACATAATGAAAACCATACATATATGTTCCACATGATCATAAAACATTTATCATTTCCTTATAGGATGGCCCATGGAAATTAAATGAGTTTCATAAATACTTAATCATTTTATTAAAGAATAACCCATCAAAAATAAATGGTTTTCATAAATATATCATCATAACATGATTATCCCATGGTAAAAAAACATTTTTCATATAATAAACCTTAAATTATCACCATCACAAGTCATACTGAGAAATAAAGAAGATGGTATCATAAGATCATATCCCGAGTGAAGTGTAAAAATTCATAAAGTATATTGAAATAGATGAAAAATTATATTAAATGATCATTTAAACTTTTCATTAAAAACCTGTAAAAATAACCTTTTCCTTCGATAAAATTTTAAATGAAAATTACTAGAAAATAAAGAAAATACTTTTCATTAAAAATAACTATGGAAAATTTTAAAGGAATCTTCAAATTAAAGAACCATCATGATGGTGGGAAAATCAAATCATGCTATATATGTTAATTGAAAAACATTTCTTCAACACTTTTATAAAAAGATAAAATTGGATTTTTTGGAAAACATTTATAAAGATTCATTTTCAAAAATTTGTAAATAAAGTCATAGGTAATGAAAATTAGATTTTTATAATATTCCATGTATTATTAATAGCTTTAATAAAATTATTTTTAAGATCAAGGGAATTTAAGAAAAAGTTCACCAACCAAAGAAAAGATAAGGTCATTTTTTTAAATATTTTATCAATAATTTTAATTACCAGAGTGAAAAAGGGTAATAATAATTGTAAATTATAATAATAACCATAGGAGAATAAAAATGAAGGATATTTATCAAATAATGATAATATAATTTCCCTAATGGTAATTAATCACAAACCTGATTAAAATGGTATTTAAACAAAAATCTATTTTTTTATCTCATATTACTTCATACATGTTAAAATATCCTATATAGTAAATATATATTAAATAAAAATATATTTCATAACCATATTGTCACATATCATACCAAATATGATTTATTTCTAACATATTATCTCTTTTTTATTAATTATTTTTATTTAAATAGCTTTCCCAGGTATAAATTCTATGTTTTTATATCTTTTTTGGTTAGATGGTTCTGGTAATTTCACCTTGTTTACATTTTAATCATATATAGAATATTAATCATGACATAATTATTATATTTATTCATCATATATAATTTTATATGTGTTCATATAAATAAATTATGTATAATGAATTACAACACATCATCGAGATGATAGTCTACACTTACACATGAGTGATGTTTCTACTATTTGATAGTTGGAAAGATAAAAAGGAAAATAATAATTCACAATTAAATAATCTCTATTATATCATAAATATCATAAATATTCATATTTTTTATCATTATTACTATATATTTAAGGTGAAAATGAAAAATAAATCACATCATTTCGTGGAGGTGATAGTCCACATGTATGCACAAACGACGTTATCATTTTCTAACGGATGGAAAAGTAAGAAGTTAGATAAGATGTTATAATTATAGAAGTATAATTATGTCATAGATATAATTTATAAACATTAAATATATCATAATAACCAAACATGAATTATAGTGACGAAGAATGAATCATATCACTATGTGGAGGTAGTAGTCCACACGTATGCATGAGCGATACTTTTCATTTACCAATTGATGTAAAGGATGTGGAAAATGGTTAATAAATAAACATAATAAAAAATAATTATATCTAAAACACTAAATTTAATATTTTATAATGGATACTGTATATGTATAGAATGTATAAGAAGAAATAAATTGAAAGTGGTTTGGTAAGATGATTACCTCTTCTTCAGTATACCTCCTTTAGTTTCCTTATTAAGGACCCTTGGAATGGAATTCTAAAGTGAGAAAACCACTAATTTTTTGCTAGGGAAGTTTAGAAGAGAATTGAGTAGGGTTTAGATGATATACGTGGCTAAAAGTGGTATAATTAATATATAGGATGAGTTCCATTATATAAGTGGGGGTAGGGGTTTATAGTTGGTCCTTTTCATTCTAATTTTGATTTAGTTTTGATAATTACTTCAACCCATCAATATTTGTTTTATAATAATTTTGTTAAGTGTTTTAGATTTATTATTTCAAATTATTTATTTTACATTTGGAGAAATAAAATTAAGCTTCTTTTGGTGTTTATTATTTTGTAAATTTTGAAATATTATCTTCATTTTATCAGTTTATGTTGAAAGCCAATTCAATTGTTTCAATGGTGAAAAAATTCACCGAAGTTGTTACAAGCTGTTCAAGTGATATTGTAGTTTTCAGCTTAAAGTAAATTCATAATTATGATGATATCTTAATCTATATTGAATGGACTTGTGGGATATTTATACCATTAGATAGATAGGGAGATTATATAAACGTCATTAGTTTATGTGGAATCTTGAAAAGGATTTTTTTATACTCTAAAAAATCATCGAAGTTTCTAAAGCTATTTTAAAAATATACAATGAACAGATTTGAAATCATATAGTATTTATTTTGATCTAAGTTCTAAAAATGTCGGAATCACTCGAAACAAGGGGAGATGTAAATAAAATAAGTTTATCTTGATTTAATCAGGTTACATCTAAGGCTGAAAAAGTAATTTGGATGGTCAATAAATTCAACAAAGATTGGGAATGCAGTTTTACAGCTGCAATTTTGCAGAATGTTATTGATTCTATTTTTCCAAGATATCAGGAGTTATAAAATTCAGATTTATTCACTTCTTAAATCATTAGAAAGATCTTGAGATTTAATAAAAATAATTCATATGGGATTAAGGATGAATCTGATGGAAAATGTCTCAATTTTTTTTTCTGAAATATGAAGTTAAGTTATTTACATTTTCTGGAAACACTCTTCATACCCTATGTTGATAAACATAATATATGGAATCGACCCTATGCTATGCTGAAAAATTCACATATGAATAAAAAAATCTACATTGGAGTCTGAATTTTCTATTTTCAACCCTACGTCAGGAAAATATGAAAGTATGGTTTATCAATGCTACGTTTGGGATTTTATGCTGACAAGGATAAATGTATGGATCATCATCCCTATGTTACTTTTTGATCCTTACATTAAATTTATATGAAAGTATGGATAAGGAACCATATGTTGAAAGGAACCCTACGCTATACAAAGGAACCATATGTTACGTAGTTGAACCCTAGGTTTGGTATTTTTTTCGTTATATAAAGGAACCTAACATTTGACTTTTAAACAATGCCGTTTTAGATCTGTGATATTTTACATGATTTCTGTAATGGTCTTCTTAGTATTAATGATCATTTTAAGCTATTTTATAACTCATAAAAGGATCACATGGAACAGATTAAATCATTCCTATTTATAATAGAATTTATGAATCTATTTGAATGACTTGATTTAAAATATTCATGATTTATTGTGCGGATATTTTTCACGAATTTTTTTGATAATATTTAAAGTGGTTTGAATGGATTTAAACGAGAGTTTTAATTTTTTAAACGATTATATTATTATTGAAATATTATTAGAGAATTTATTCAAATTATTTTGAATGCATTTATTATAGATTTATTCTACAAGAATAAAGTGTAAATGGTGCTATTATTTTTGAGGATATTTATGAAGGATATTAAATCTATTTATTTTGAGTATCCTAAGGAAGAGGAATAATATTACAACTATTGGATATTTATAATATATATATATATATATATATATCTTTGGTAGGAAACGAATATAGAACAATGAAAAGTGAAGGTGTGATTACTTTGTTAAGATTATGGCATTGAAAATATTCATACAAAAGCTTGACACTTTTGAAGAGATAAATATTTATTTGTACATTCATATTCTCTCATAGTGTAAAGATGAATCCCACCTGCACAAACATTGTTTGATCTCTTTTCTGCTATTTAAAGAAGAAGAATCCTGATCAACATTGAATATTATTTTGCTGTTTCTATTGTGCTATATTTAAGATCATCTACATCTATTAGTTTCTGCTGGAACTGTGAATTTAAACATATACCATCAATAAAATCAATCTCTATTGATTTGGTGGAGTATCAACTGCTCGGACTCTGTCGTGGTGGAGTGTCAGCTTCTCGGACTAAGATGTATATATTTTATTTCCCTGTAAAAGAACCAGAAGGACCTATAAAATACTTATAAGGTGTAAACTGACTGTACTCAATTGTGTATGGTCTTATGATAAGAGGAACTACTAGTGAGAATCACTAATCTCATGGAGAAGACCATTGGTGGAGTGGACTAGGGGATTTCTGTCCCTCAGACCATGATACATCCTTGTGTTCTTTTTCTTTTTTTATTTTCACTCCTCTCTCTACAATAAGAGAGAAGGAAATGATTTCTTCATTTAATGAGGGATGTTTTGATATTTTCAATATTTTTAAAAGGAAACAATTCACCCCCTCTTGTTTCTTTATCATAGCCATCCCGACCTAACAATTGGTATCAAAGCTTGGGCTCTACTGATTTCTGTTGGCTCTAACATGCCCTAGTTAAAGATTCAGACAAAGAAATATATTTTAATAGTGATAATTATGGATGTTGGAAATATCACATGACTATCTATTTGAATAATCTTTATTTGAAAGTTTATATGAATATTGTAAAACCTTATGAAATCCCTAGAGAACTAGAAAAGTTGGATGATTATAAGGAAGTTGAGTATGATATTAATTCAAAATCCATGAATGAAATTATATGTGGTCTTGGTCTGGAGGAATTTAACCATGTTTCTAAATGTGCTACTACCTATGAGATGTAGAAGACTATCGTGGTTTCATATGAAGGAACTGAAAATGTTATACAACTAAGGTACAATACAAAAAAATGTAAATTTGACACATTCAGGATGCATCAATATACGAGCATCACTTAGATGAGCGAAAGATTAATAAAAGCTATTAATGATGTTTCTTCCTTGGGAACTCCAATTCTAGAACCAGATCGATACTAAAAGGTACTTAGAGTTTTACCTTCTAAGTGGAATGTAATTTTAGCTATTATTAGATAATTCACACCATGTATAGAATTAAATATGAAAGAATTGGTCGGAACCTTGATGATGTATGAAGTAGCGATTCAAGCAGAAGCCGAAAATCATATTTTTATAAAAATGGAAACAACTACACTCAATGTTTCGATAGATGAATTTTCTGATAAAGATTATATTCATTAGGATTTAATTGATGAGCTACCACATCTTGCTAAAAAATTTGTCAAGCTGTATAAAAGCATAAAAGATAAATTGACGTTGAATAAAGAGAAAGAAGTTAGATGATATGAGTATAAAAAAAAAGTTCATTTAAGACCCATTTGTCCTTTTCTTAAAGCTCAAAGTAAATCTTAATATAAATGAAAAGGAAATAAATTCATGAAGTATACAAGTAATGCATACTAAGATTCAAACAACGAATCTACTACAAAATCAGATACTAAGCATGAAAATAAAAAGGTTAACCTATGTCTTATAGTTCATGATGATGAGTACAATCTTATTGCTCTGAAAGTTCAAATTATGAAATTGTTTCTTATAATTAACTTAATAATATTTGTTTTATTCTTCAAGATAAATTTGATTCTTTAAAAAAAGGGCATAAAAATCTTATAAAATCTTATGATGTTATTTCAATTGATAATGAAAGTTTGTCAAATCAGATGGTTGATTTAAGATCAAATTCTTTCAAAATTTATTCTTATCTACGTGAAACTAAAATTAAAGAATTGTTGGATGAAATTGATAATTTAATGAAATCTTCAAGTATGATTATTAAGGGATAGAATTATTTTAATCAAATTATTAGTAAAAAAATACAAAAAGGAAAACTTGGTATTGGTAGTAATGGAGAAATTCCAAAATTATATAAAATTATTTTGTTCCTCATTCAAAGAGAAAAAGGATTTCAATCGTGAAATTTTTTTATTATGGTATTAATGGACGTTATTCTAATGAATGTTATTTTATAAAACCTCAATTTTATGGTTTCAAGAATGTTAATTATTCAAAATCATCATCTAGCTTTAATTATATCATTGTCGATCAAAATAAACATATTTTGTTTTACCTAAATCATTAATTATTGACATCGTCGGACCCAAAAGTATATGGGTACTAAAAGGCACTTGTATTTGATATGTTGTAGGTATGCGCCGCAAAATTTTATAGCGATATCATCAAGTGGCTGCTTGAAAGTTATGATAATTTATTATATTCTTATTTCTTATTATATTAAATAAAAACTTCATTTGAGCTAGAACAATTAATTCAGAAAGTGTTTTATTTTCAATTTTCATATTAAAATTAAATGAACTAATTATTTTATACAGGGGGAGATTTTTTTAATGTTTTATCTTTTATTCCCCTATATTTAACTATTCTTATTCTTAAACTATTAAGTTTTTTCAAACTATTATTTTGTCAAATGAATTTATTTGTTGATTTATTTTATAAATCAATGACCACTAAACATTCTATTAAGATTTTATATAAATTGTTATCTTATGTGTAAGCATTTGTTTAATGTTTGAAAATTTAAATTAATTACATGTGCTAAATTAATCTCTTGCTGTCTGTGATACATTATTATATTATTAGTTTAAAATGTTTTAATCATTTTTGACATACGTAAAATTTTTTAATTCTTTGGAAATATTTTAATTAAATTCTTTGATAATATTTTAAATAAATTCTTTGAAAATATTTTAATTAAATTCTTTGAAACTGTTTTAATTAAAATTATTTCAAAATATATTAATTAAATTCTTAGAAAATCCTTTATTATTTTTATTATTTTTTAATAGTTTATTTAAATTCCTTGAAAATAATTTATTTAAATTCATTGAATATCATAAATATTTATCCGTGGTCTTAAGGGGATTAATTTTAAATATTTGTCATTTGTTTAAATTTTTTATTATTATGTTATGAATTAAATGGTTTAATACATTCGTTGCAATCACTTGTTATTCATTGAATAATATTATATATGTTTTCATGGCTACTGATTATCTCATTTTATCTTTTTAAAGGAAGAATGAATTTTGGGGGAGTTTATATTTTTGTATATATTTAGAACATATTTTGAAATAACTCATCTTTTTAATATTTTAAATAATTATTCAAAATTTAAATGTTTTAAAATTTTATAATTTTAAATATTTTGTTTTTTGAAATTTATTATTTTTCAAATTTTGAAATACTTAAAAAAAAATTATTTTTTAAATTTTAAAATACTTAAAAAATTATTATTTTTAAAATTTTAAAATACTTCAAATATTATCATTTTTCAAATTTTAAATACTTAAATTTTAAAAAATGTTAAATTTTAAGTACTTAAATGAATTAATTTTTCAAATTTAAAATACTTTAAAAAAAATTCTTTAAATTTAAAATATTTTTTAAAAAAAAATTATTTGTTAGATTCTAAATATGTTAAAAAAAATTATCTGTCAATTATTAAAAAAATTTAAAAGGGGGAAATGTGTATTTTTTAAAATCTTATCTTATTTTATTTTTATTTATTTATTTATTTACTTAAAACTAAAATTCCTATTATTTATAAAAAAAGGGTTAAATATATTGTATTATTTAATTTAATCAAGATCATATATTGTTATCCTTATAAAAATGGGGAGAAAAATTTGGTAGTGAGTTGGAGTTTTTTAATTATCAAAAAGTGGGAGATTATTGAGTGTCTTTTAGTCATTATAATTTCGATTTAGTCTTGATAATTACTTCAACCCATTAATATTTGTTTTCTAATAATTTTGTTAAGTATTTAAGATTTATTATGTCAAAGTATTTATTTTATATCTAAATAAATAGTGATCAGGTTCTTGTGGTGTTTATTTCATTTAAAATATAAGAATATTAGCTTCATTTCATCTATTTATGTCGAAATCCAATTTTATTTTTTTAATGGAGAAAACATTCACTGAAACTGTTACAAGCTGTTCAAGTGATATTATAGTTTTCAGTTTAAAGTAAATTCAGAATTATGATGATATCTCAAGAAATAGTGAATATATTTGTGGGATCATTATACCATTGGTTAGATAAGGAGTTTATCTAAACATCATTAGTTTATGTGGAAGTCTAAAAAGGATTTTTTGATACTCTAAAAAATCACGGAAGTTTCTAAAGCTGTTTTACAAATATATAGTGAAAGAAATTTGAAATCCTATAATATTTATTTTTATTCAAGTTCTATAGATTCTAGAATCACTCAAGACAAGGGGATATTAAAATAAAATAAGTTTATCTTGATTTAATCAGTTTACATCTAAGTCTAAAAAAGTATTTTGGATGGTCAATAAATTCACCAAAGATTGAGAATGCAGTTTTCTAGCTGCAGTTTTCTAGAATGATATTTCTTATGTTTTTTGAATATATCAGGAGTTATATAAGTCTGATTTATTCTCTTCTTGGATCATTGAAAATATCTTGATATTTACTAAAAATAAGTCTTAAAGGATTACAGATGAATCTGATGGTAAATGGCTCAAAAAATTCTGTGAATTATGAAGATAAGTTGTTTACATTTTCAGAAATCACTGTTCATACCCTACGTTGATAAATGTTACAGAGTGAATCAACCCTACGCTATTTTGAAAAATTCACGTATAGATCAACAACCCAAAGTTGAAGTATGTATTTTCTGTTTTCAACCCTACATTTGGGAAAGATGAATATTTGACTTATCAATGCTACTATTGGTTGGAGTAGCATACTCAAGAGGGGGGGGGGTGAATTAAGTATCTATAAAAAATTTTGTTTGAAAATTATTCTTAAAAGGTTCCCCAATAAAAATAAATATATCCCATTCAATCAAAGTAATACAGTTATAAAAGTTTGACTGTTTAAATAACTTCTCAAAAGATTGATTAATTTTCAGTAATCTTAATTTGAGTTATTAATATTACTTTTGAAGCTATTCTAATAAGGCAAAGCAATTATAAATTCCTTCCAAGATTAACTATCAAAGTAAATCTAGTGATTTCTAAATTATGCAGTAAGATAGAGAACACTAAATTAAACAACACAGTGAATATAAAATAAGTGGTTCAGTATCAAGACGAGACCCAATCCACTCCACTTGGTGATCATCTGCCACCAAGAAGTTTATATTAATAAACTTGATCGACACCCTGGATCGGGGTAAACAATAGTGTACATGACTGTCCAGGTCACATGACCTCTTCAATAGTTCTTTGTGGGTATGAACTACTAGGTCACACAGGTACCTCTTCCACACTTATCCCTGAGAGGAAACAAGTGTAATAAGGCACATGAGCCTTAGCCCGGTTGGTAAGGTCTCCATAAGTGCATCCAAGCAACCAGGGATCAAATCTAGGCGGAGACAGAATTTCCGGGTTACTATAGCTGTACTGTAGAAGTACTGTAGCGGGACTATAGCAGGCACTTTTGGCACTGTAGCAGCCGGGAATATTCCCCCGTTTGGGCCTTCGAGCCACACATTAGGTCCCTGAGTCCTGTAAGGCCTTCGGGCCACCCAGGCCTTTGGGTCAGTAAGGCCTTTGTGCCACATCAAGGCCTTCGGGCCACCTTAAAGTGAAAATGAAAACCAGACAACCTACAAGGAACATGCTCTACAAGGAGGATGAGCAAGGAGCTTTCACCACCGCAAAAGCTAAACAGATTGCAAGAATGAGAGGGTATGACACCTACCATCGGGACAAGCCTGTTCATGCACGGGAAAGCCTAGCCGAACAACCATGTGAAGGTGGAGAGATGATTCCACGATGAAGATGCTAGGGAGGACCAATTCCAAGTAGTTAGTCTGGGTTGTATGTAATGTTTGAAATCCTACGGGCAATGAATTCCTCTAAGGCCTACGGGACATGTAATACTTACACCTACGGGCCTTGTAAGGGTTCCACCTCACCCCTTGAAAGGTGGATTATCAAAAATCAATAAAAAATGAAGGCCTTCAGGCCATTGGAGGAAACAATTGTAATAAGATATGAGAGAAAGGATATCTTGTATCCTTCAGTTTAGTGCAGATGACAGTTCATGTTTTTATACAGTCATACACACACTACTCAAAATCTAGAAACAATACACAATAGAGAAAAGAGTATGAGATAAGTTTAGAAGTTCTATGAGTGTTATTCAATGCAGCTCTAGACTTCTAGGATGAAGCAGATGTAAGAATCGAGTCCTCTTACAAGAAACAGAGTATTGCAAGTCTGGTGATCTGGTTTCCAGTTAGATCTGGCTCGTGTTCTTTATGGAGTTAGTATTGAAAATATGTTCATGAATTTGATCTATGGTATCCCTAAAGTTTAAATTCATTAATGATTCATGTGTTCTTTAAATGTATTGTTTTTCATGTGTTGGTTCACGCTTCTTCACTATATCACTCCACTTTGTTTATGGGCCACACTTTTCTTTTTATTCTTGGAGTGCATGTGTTGGGGCCGACATGATGCATGTAGTCTGCACCTCATACCTTGTACTATCAGGTGACATGTCTAAAATGACATATTAATTATGTTAGTGCATTTAAAAGACTCAAATTTGACCGCTAGAAATTAAAATTGGAAATGACAAAATAGATTAAAGAATGGTGTCACAGTCTATCTGGGAATAGTGTCACTTAGAAATGGTGTCTCCACAATACGATGTCTCCATGAAACGATGTATCCATGGAACATTGTCTCCTTATTTTCCTTTTAGTGGTGAGACAATTATGATGGCATAGTTGTATAGAGATCAGGAACCGGTAGCATAGATGTTGTGTTAGGATCATAGTGTATGGTCCTTTTCCAAACTTCAAATGGTGTCTCCACAAGGAACCGATGTCACAGACTTCAAGATATAGGATAATATCAGGAACAACTTGTTCCTATAGGTGTTCCTCAAAAGCAGCTTCTTTCTCAAGATAAATATATTCTTCTAGATGTTCTTCCAGAACAACCTTTTCTCTTACACAAATAGCAAACTCATCTTTAGAAGAAGGTTATTCTTCTAGATCTTCAATTTCTTCAGGTTCAGGTACTTCCTTCTCAATTAATACTTGAGGAGTAGGTCCATTGCCTTCATCATCTAGAGAATCTTTCCCTATAGGTACAACAACCTATTCTTCTTCTTCCTCAATAGAATAGTCCGCAATATCATCTGGCTCTAATCCAGGATCATAAAAGTCTGTAGGTCTTGAAGAGTGCTCAACCGGTTTGAACTTTTCATAGACCCTCTCATTATCCTCTACCCATGATTTTCTCTATAGATTCCAACTGATTTTCATTATTTTGACTAAAACCTTTTAGAAACAAAATTCATAGTTCTTAATTACTTCTTCATCTGGTCCAATAAACCCTTAAACATGAAGCATAGTAGAGATTAACCTTAAGTAGAATAGGTAGGTTGACTTTGAGGTTGTGTTTATCAACCCACGCATATGAAGTATTACATACTAGCATAGGTTGATCTTGTGTCCATTTTTTATAAGATGCATAAAAAATTCATCCTAATACTTGAGTGTAGTAAGGTTTCCTTTTCTTGGAATAATCAGATTCGGAACAAACTTAAACAAAAGTCTAGTTTCACCATATAGCTCAGCAGCAATAACTCTTCTCTTTGTTTCATTGTTGGTCATTCTTTCTAAGGATTATTCTAAAACAAAGATATCACTTGGAGGAGGAGGACCTCTCTTTTAGTCCTCAAAAATACCCTAATGAGGTATCCTTATGCAAGCATCCTATAACCTCAAAGATAAGGTACATCTTTTCCCATTGATCTAGATTCTCAGAACAAAACCATATTCTATTTCAAAAGATAATTGAACTAACTAATAAAACTGAGCAACTAGATTTGGGTAAATCTGTATTTATTCTTTTGTGAACCCATCCAGCCATTCCTTCTCGTTTATTAATTTCAATACTGAAGACTTACTTGACAGCCACGACTTAGGGAAAATTTCCTTTATAGGTACCACTATTCTATTCACCAAGTTCAGATTCAAAGGACCTTTGAGCACTATCTTCGGTGATATTTTCATATTCTTCTTTGATATCCGCTTCTCCATAGTTTATGATGACAATTATTTCATTCTCGACATTCAACGAAGGTTCGAGAGAGAGAGAAAGGTTGAAGGAGGGGTTACGATTTGAGAGAAGAGAGCTCGGGTGAAGAAAGGAGTGAAACTTATTTTGTTTTTATCATTTAGGGATATCAAGCATCACAAAATCAAAAGTGTGGGAAAGTAAAAGAATAAAATAAGTAATTATTATGATACAGGTTATAAATACAATGATAAAGTGTCTTTATGGTGATATCAGAACAAAGTTTCATGGTGAGACTGTAACAGGCTTTCAAGGTGAGATATCAACTGTTTGACTTCAAAAATGTTCGATCTTATTGTTTGAAACATCAAATTTTAATATAGTAAACTATAGAACTGTAAGAGTAAGACAATAATCTTATGATAGTGTCTTGTGAAACTGTAAACTATGAAACAGTAAGTTTTGAAATAGTACACTTACTAATATATAATTATCATTCCCAATTCATGTATGATGTAATCTATTCTTTCAAAATTTAATGGTTTGGTGAATATATCACCAAGATGATATTTAGTTCGAATTAATTACAAATTGATACCACCTTTTTGATAATAGTATCTCAAAAAGTGATGTCTTTCATCAATATGTTTTGTCCTAGAGTGTGAAACATTATTTTTTGAGATATTAACAGCTCTTGTATTGTCACAATTTATAGGTACATGCATGAATTTATATCTATAATCTAGTAATGTGTGTTTCATCCACAATATTTGTGCACAACAACTACCAGCAACTATGTACTCAGCTTAGATAGTAGATAATGCAATAAAGTTTTGTTTCTTACTACACCATGATACTAGTTACTTGCCTAAAAAGTGACATGTTCAAGAGGTGATTTTTCTATCTAACTTAAAACCATCGAAGTCAGCATCAGAATAACTAACTAACTCAAATGATTGTCGTCTGAGATTGAACAGTACTAGTTTGGGAGTATGATTGGGGTATTTTAAAATTCTCTTAACATCATTTAAATTAGATTCATTGTGGTTTGATTGAATACGAGCACTCATACATACACTAAACATAATGTCAGTTCGACTAGTAGTTATGTAGAGTAAGCTTCCAATCATTCCTCTGTAAGTGGTTTGATCAACATATTTTCCATCTTCATCAAGATCCAACTTAAAAGTAGTACTCATTATAGTGCCACTACTTTTAGTTCTATTTATGCCAAAATGTTTTAGAAGATATCTAGTATAGTTTCTTTAATTTAAAATAATACCATAATTATTTTGAAAGATTTGAAATCTAAGAATAAATTTTAGTTCACCCATTAAAATCATTTCAAATTAATTTTGCATCAATTTATAAAATTCAATACATAAAGAATTTCTTGAAGATCCAAAGATAATATCATCTACATAAATTTGAACAACTACAACATGATTGGAAATTCATTTTATAAAAAGGGTAGGATCAACTATTCCTTTTATAAAACCTTTGGAAATAAGAAAGGTACTTAATCTATCATACCAAGATCTTAGAGCTTGTTTTAAACCATATAAAGATTTTGATAATTTAAAGACATGATATAAAAAATGAGGATTTGTAAAACCAGGGGATTTCTCAACAAAGAAATCCTCAGCTATATACCCATTCAGGAATGCACTTTTAAAATCCGTTTGATATAGTTTGAAATTAATATGTGAAGCATAAGAAAGAATAATTATAATGGCTTCAAGTCTAGCTACTAGTAAAAAGGATTCCTCATTGTCAATCCCTTCTTCTTGAATATAGCGTTGTGCAACCAATCTAGCCTTGTTTCTAACTATGTTACCAGCTTCATACAATTTATTTATAAACACTTACTTAGTGCCTATAATGAATGTGTATTTGGGTCTGTCAACATGTTTACAAACTTTGTTCCTTTCAAATTGATTAAGTTCTTCTTGCATATCCATCACCCAAAATTCATCATTGATAGCATCATTAATGTTTTTAGGTTCAAGTTGTGACAAGAAGACTTGATGTTCAACTTGATTTCTAAGAGACACTATAGTTTGACTTCATTTATATAAATCTTATACAAATGCATCTAAAGGATGGTTCTTAAGAGTTCTAACAACTCTAAAAAATAAGGACTAGTGAATTCAGGTTCTTCAACAGGTTGAAGTTCATTATAACCTAAATCTGAAAAATTTTCAGAACTGGAAGTTTTCACAGATTCCTTTATAGGATGGGTAGAGGATTTTGTATTGATGTCCAGGTTTGACACACCACCCTCTAAGTTCTCTAGATAGTTCTTAGGCTCATGTGGATATGTTTAATCAAATTTGACATGTACAGATTCTTCCACACATTTATTTCTTTTATTAAACACTCTATAGGCTTTACTTGAGATTGAATATCCTAGAAAGATTCCTTCATCACTCTTGGATATAAATTTGTCATTATTTACTTAGTATCAAGGATATAGACTTTCAAACTAAAAAATTTTAAGTAGCTTATATTGGGTTTTCTATTATTCCATAACTCATATGGAGTTCTTTTATGAATAGGAATAATCAACACTCTATTAATAATATAGCATGCCATATTTACAGATTCTGCCAAAAAATAAATAGGTAAGTTATATTCACTAAGCATGGTTCTAGAAATCACTTGCAAGGTTCTATTTTTTCTTTCTACAATTCCATTTTGTTGAGGTGTTCTAGGGGTATAGAAATTATTACTATATCCATTTTTTGAGAAAAAGGGTTCAAACTCTTGATTTTAAAACTCACGACCATGATCACTTCTTAAGGGTTTAATTCTATGTCCACTTAGATTTTCTATAGTTTTGGCATATTTGGTGAAATTAGATTAGGATTCACTTTTGTGAGCCAAAATGAAAGTCCAAGTATATCTAGAAAATACATTTACAAGAACATAAACATAGTGCTTCCCATTTAGACTAGAAACTCTAGATTGTCCAAACAAATCCATGTAAACCAGTTCGAGAGGTTGAGAAGTTGACACTTCTTTCTTTGGTTTGAAGGAAATTTTGTGTTTCTTACCCTTTTAACAAGGATTACACACTTTATCATTTGGAAACTCGTGTTTGGGTTGGTCATTGACTAATCTTTTTCTATTTATCTTTTTAAGGGAGTGAATATTACAGTGTCCTATTCTCCTATGCCAAAGAAAAAAAACTTTGTGAAATACACTTAAACATTAAGAATTTTGAGATAATAATAATCTAAGTTAATAGAGTATACATTTTCATTTCTCAATGCAGAAACCACTAATTAATTTTTAAAATTAAAAACATTGCAAACATCATTTTTAAATTTTACATTAAATACATCATCACATAGTTGTTAAATACTAAGGAGGTTATATTTCAATACATCAAAAAAGTACTTTAGAAATTAAAACTGAGTTAGAGTTACTAATTTAGACAAGGCCAATGATTTTTCCTTTGGAATTGTCACCAAAGGTGACATGTTCACCATCAATATTTGTTAAGTTCTTGAAGCATGAATAGTCCCCTATCATGTGTCTTGAGGAACCACTATTAAAGTACCATAAGATTTTACAGGAGCTATTTATGAAACTTTTATAAAAAATAGTCAAATAAAAATAGACTTTGGTACCCATATTTGTTTGGGTCCAGTAATTTTAGTGACTAGTGCTTTAGGAACCCATATCTGCCTCATAGGTTTCCAATAAGAATTATGTAAAGTACTTGAAAAATAAACACTATTTGGTCCAGAAAATATTGAAATAATAGAGAGTGTATCATAACTTGAACTAGCTAAATTTTTTCCAGAATTAGGAGTAAAGTTGTGTTTCCTAGATTTAGAAACAAATTTAGTTATTCAAAAATTTCTTTTACCAGGTTGATATCCAATACCAGTAGTATATTTAGGAGTAATATATTTACCTAGAATTTGTACCAAAGTATCTTTATCATTAGTAAAACTTTCAAGGTCCTTTTTCAATTGATCATTAGATATCTTTAGTTCATTGTTCTATTTGAGTAATTGAACGTTTTCTCCCTTTATATAGTAAGTTTAGTTTTAACAGTTGAGGTAAGAGCATGTTGTTTCTTTAAATATTTTTATTTATCTTTTATTTCATTACATGTCTATTCAAGCTTATTGTAGTACTCAAACATTTATTCATTATATATATTCTAAGAATCACTTTCATCTACAGAATAATAGTAATTATGTATAGGAGATTCCAGTGTTACCTCAGATGTGTTTGTCATGAAAAACATATTTGCTTTGTTACCCTGTTCATCATGTGAAGATTCTGAGTCACTTGAACTATCCTCAGAAGAACTCCATGTTTCTTTCATTCCCTTTTTATACTTTCTATATTTTTCCTCATATTTATTTTTGTACTTGAGCTTGGGACTTTCAGCCTTAACATGCCCCTTTCTCTTACATTCATAGAATACTATCTCATCAGACTTGTCACTTATTTTCCAATATTTCTTCCATCTTCCTTTTTGATCATATCTTCCTATTAAGTTAGGATTTTCAAAAAATTTATTCTTCTTGTAAAATATCTTATAAACCTTCTGGCTAATTGATCCATCTTGTCATTACTGTCAGGTGATGATTTTTCACTTCTGGAACTTTCTATAGAGGCCTCTAATTTCCCTTTTTCTTTACGTTTGGAGGTGGTGGTCTTAAATGAAATAGATTTTATTTTGGGTTCATCGCCTTATTATTTTTTTAATTTCATCTCAAATTCATACATCATTAGTTTCCCAATGAGTACTTTTACATGTAAGTTTTTAATCTCTCATTATTCTATAATAGAGATAGAGGTTCCTATCCATCTACTTGGTAGGCATATAATAATCTTCATGATTTGTTCTTTGGTAGTGACTTCTCTTCTATGAGAAATCATTGGGTTGACAATTTCGTTGAACCTGAGATACATGTTAGAAATAGGCTCATTAGGTTTCATTTTAAAGCTATCATATTTAATAGTATAAGTATTAATTCTCATTTATTCCATACTAAAAGTTACTTCATGTGAAACAGGCAAAGTATCCCAAATTTCTTGGGTAGTTTTACATGCAGAAATTATGTTAAATTCCTCATCTCCTAAAGAGAAATATAGAGCATTGATGGATTTGTAATTGTTATTGTAGGCAGTCTTGGTTGGGTCATACCAAGTGATTCTATCAGTAACAGGAATCTTATACTCATCTATAATTGAAGACCAAATTTCAAAACCCATACTTTATAAATTAATTTTCATTTTCAATTTTCCTTTGGGGATAATTGGTTCCATTAAAGAATAGTGGTATGTTTGTTTCAGAACCTTGCAGTATATTATCCATAATAAAGAAATACTTTTAAAGAGATATAAATTTATAATTAACAGAAATTTATAGATCCTTAAAGTACAACTAAAATCACAATTGAATAGTTTCAAATATCAAGTCATAACAGGAATAAAAAACACCCTTTGATACCAAATGTTGGTCAGAGTAGAGTACATAAGAGGGGGGGGGGGTTGAATTGAGTATCGATAATTTTTTTTTCAAAATTATTCTTAAAAGGTTACTCAATAAAAATAAATACATCCCAGTCAATCAAATTAATATGGTTATGAAAGTTTGATTGTTTAAATAACTTCTCGAAAGATTTATTAATTCTCACTAATCTTAATCTTAGTTATTAATATTACTTTTAAAGATATTATAATAAGGCAAAATAATTATAACTTCTTTCCAAGATTAACTATAAAAGTAAATCTAGTGATTTATGATTTATGTAGTAAAATAGAAGACACTAAATTAAACAACACAGGGGATATAAAACAAGTGGTTCAGTATCAAGCCAAGACCTAATAAACTCCACTTAGTGATAAACTGCTACCAAGAAATTTATATTAATAAACTTGATCCGCACCTTGGATCGGGGTAAACAACAGTGTACAAGACTGTCCAAGTCACACAAACTCTTCGACAGTTCTTCATGGGTATGAACTACCAGGTCACACAAGGACCTCTTACACACTTATCCATGGGAGTAAACACGTGTAAAAATATAGGATAGGAAGGATATCTTGTATCCTTCAGTTTAGTGTAGAAGACAATGCATGTTTTTATATAGACACACACACACACACACACACTACTTGAAAGATAAAAACAATACAAAATAGATAAATGATGATGAGATAAGGTTAGAAGTGATCTGAGTGTTATTATATGAAACTCTGGACTTCTAGGATGAAGTAGATGTAAGAATTAATTCCTTTGGAAATAAATAGAGTATCAAAAGTCTAGTGCTCTAATTTCTAGTTAGATCTGGCTCGTGTTCTTTATGGGGTTGGTATTGAAAAGATGTTCTTGATTATAATCTATCTTATCCCATATTTTTTTATTTGTGAATGATTCATGTGTTCTTTACATGTATTTATTTGAATATGTTGGTTCACGCTTCTTCACTATATCATGCCAATTTGTTTCTGGGCTACACTTTTCTTTTTATTCCTGGAGTGCATGTGTTGGAGCTGACAAGATGCATGTATTCTACACCTCATAACTCATACTGTCTGGTGAAATGTCTAAAAAGAAATATTAATTACATCAGTGCATTTAAAGGACTCCAATATAACAATTAGAAATTAAATAAAAAAATGACAAAATAGATTAAATAATGGTGTCACAATCTATCTAGAAATGGTGTAACTTGGAAATGGTATCTCTACAACACAGTGTCTCCACAACATGGTGTCTCCATGAAATAATGTCTCTTTATTTTCCTTTGAGCAGTGAGATAGTTTTGATGGCATAGTTGTATAGAGTTTTGGAACTGGTAACACAGATGCGGTGTCAAGATCACGATGTATGGTCCTTTTCCAAACTTCAAACAGTGTCTCAACAAGGAACCAATGTCACAGACTTCAATAGATCTGAAACTGGTTTTAGTGTCTGGTCATGGTGTCTGGTTTATAGTGCTTGGGTCACGGTGTCTGGTTGTGGTGTCTAGTCATGGTGACTGGGCCACGGTGTCTGGTCTCGGTGTCTGGGTCACGATGTCTGGTCACTTTTCCTGAAAACTAGAACCAGTGGTAGACTCCCGGTTTCTCAGACTAAGGAAAATACTTGTATATAGATTTAATTAGTTATATTCATAGAATGGATTAAACTTAATCATTTATCAAGTAAATCCATTATAACACAAATTAAAAACATAGTTTACAGTAATCAAATTTTACACTGAAGATCTTGGATAACATTATTTAAATCATAAATAAACCAACCATCTGTACACATGATTTGAGACAGATTAAACAGAATTAACAAATTTTACAGAATGTATAGGATTTGTGATCATTAAAATATGATTAATACAGGAGGAGTCCAACTGCCATGTTCATGATTTTATACAGATAAGGATGAATGCATGGATCATTATCCCTATGTTACTTTTTAATCCCTATGTTACATAGAGATGAAAGTATGGATAAGGAACCATAAATTGAAAGTAACCCTATGATATGCAAAGGTACCATACATTTCTTAGTTTAATCCTACATTTGGTATTTTGTCGTTACATGAAGGAACCCTATGTTTGACTTTTCAATAATTCGGTTTTAAATTTGTGTTATTTTATGTGATTTCTATAATGGTCTTCTTAGTATTAAAGATAATTATAAAGATATTTTATGACCGATTAAAAGGATCACATGGAATGGATTAAATCATTCTTATTTATAAGGTACATTATGAATCTATTTGAATGATTTTATTTCAGATATTCATGATTTATTGGGCTGCTATTTTTCAGGAACTGTTTCGAATATATTAAAAGTGGTTTGAATGGATTTAAACAAGAGTTTTAAATTGTTCAATGATACTATTATTATGGAGATATTATTTTAGGATTTATTGAAATTATTTTTAATGCATTTATTAGATATTTATTCTGTAGAAACAAAGTGGAAACGATGCTATTCTTCTTGAGAATATTTATGAAGGCTATTTACTCTATTTATTTCGATTATCCTAAGGAAGAGGAATAATTTTACAACTATTGAGTATTTATTCTCTATATATATTTCTCTTTGGGAGGAAAAAAATATACAATGAAGAAAAGAGAATACGTGATTAATATTTTTAAAAAGAAGGCGTTGAAAATATTCATTCAAAAGCTCGACACTTTTTAAGAGAGAAATATTTATTTGTATATTCATATTCTCTCATGGTGTAAAAACGAAGGCATCCTTTGCCAAAATTATTTGATCAATTTGCTGCTATTTAAAGATAAGAAATTATGCTAGACATTGAAGATTATTTGGCTGATGTTGTTGTGCTATATTGACAGTCATATACATATATCAGTTGTTGCTGCAGCTATGAAGTTCAACCTATACCATCAATAAAATCAATCTCTATTGATTTAGTGGAGTATTGGATGCTCGGATTCATTCGTGTTAGAGTGTTAGCTTCTTGGACTAATTTGTGGATATTTTAGTTCCCTATAAAAGAACTTGAAGGCCTTGTAAAATCATTGTAATGTGTCAACTACCTGTACTCAGTTGTTAAATATTTTGTAATAAGAGGACCTACTAGTGAAAATCATCAATCTCGTGGAGTAGAGTGTTTGTGGAGTGGACTATGGTATTTCTATTACCCAAACCACTATACATCCTTGTGTTATTTTCCTCTATTTATTTTCACTGCTCACTCGACTTTAAGAGAGATGGAAAGAATAATTTCATTTCAAGGGGGTAAGTTTTAATATGGTCAATATTTTTAATAGGACACAATTCATCCCCCTATTGTGTCTTCATCATATTTATCCTAACCAATGAAGGGGCACACCTTGAATTTTTAAAAGTACACAATCCACCACTCTCTTGGGTCTTTTTCATAGCCATCCCAACCTAATAAGGGGAACACCTTGAATTTTTAAAAGGATTAAAACATTATTAAGTCATATTCATGGACAATTATGCCATAAAAAATCCAATTTTCAAGAATAAGGTGATATGACTTGAAATACCTTCATAAAATAATCATTTAGATGAACAAATGTGGCCTTATAACTTAGTTTAACCTTAATTTACATGTTTTACCTTTTCACTATGGTAATAATACTTTTACCATAGTTAAAATTCAAAATGACCAAACATAAAATTTTACTCATTAATAAAGGTTGAAAATATGATTCCACTTATGGAATCTATTTTTCAAGATTCAATATCTAAAAATGGTAGAAATTAATTTATTATAAAAAAACACAATAAAAAATGTTTTTATGAAATATTCCATTTCAATTCAAAAAATATTTTGATACCAAAATAAAGTAAAATGCTGATAAAAAAGGTATAAATTGAAATATTTTTAATATTAATAAAATAATTAATTTTTAAAATCAATCAAAATCCAAATGGACCTTTGAAAATATTAGAAAATAAAATTCCATTTTCTTTAAAAAATTGGAATTTTAACTATTCAGTTAAAATCAATTTTTTTTTGAAAGTTACCAAAATTAACCTTAAGATAGTTTTGATATGTTGATTCCAAAAATGAAGTTCATTTTTTTTAAATACAATTTATAGAAATGGTATAAATTAAATATAATTCCTAAGCACAAAATTAAATAAAAACCATTTTTGATGAAAACATATTTTTGAAAAACAATATGCATTTACTCAAAATTTAGAACTTATTTATCAATATCTTTGAATTATATAAAAATTTATACATATTATATAAAATGTGTTTATTTCAATTCAAACTACCAATTTAATAACTTGGTTATAATGGTATACTTTATTGTGGTTTATTTAGACTCATGGTTGCATGCATCTTTTGTTATCGAACATATTAAATTTATTTTATAGAGAAATATATTCCTAAATATTAGGGTGTTACATTTTACCCCCTTAAATTAATTGGACCCTCACAATTTTTATATTTATAGTAAAATGTTTGATATTTTAAAATTCCTTTGTTGAAAACCCATATCGTACAAAGGGATAATAAAACTTAATTAATAAAAAGGGAAGTGGGAAACATCAAGGTTACCTACAATAACACATAATTGGGTTTCCAAATAAGAAGAAAATTGGGGTGAAGCTAAAATATACAAATAAAGGAGAATACTAACATATAATGAGAAATTAATATTAATAGAGAACATGGTCATGATAAAGTTAATTACCATAAAACCATAAATCATTAAGGGGTTAAAAGACCATCAATTCATCAGAAATGATGGTAAAAGAAGTCATTTTTTATTTAAGATCCCTTTCCTAAATTTTATGGATTCTTTTACTATCAAGATATATTATACGAGAAAAAAAACTTTATTTCATTCTATTTCATAATTAAAATTCAATAATTCTTTATTATTTGATCAATTTCCACTTCCACTTATTCTCATACTCTAATAAATTAACATTCATGATTAAATTTTCAAACCTAAAGGACTTAAATTAACTTTTAATAAAAAAAATATATGTAAAAGTGTAAAAATTAATTACTTATATCTCAAGATATTAACCAAACCCAAAATGGTTAGCAGAAGTTATCCTATATGGAAAAATATAATACACTAATCTCAAAAACCTCAATAATAACACCCAAAGTTCATATTAATTTATTCTATAAATAGTTAACCTTAAGACTATTAAGATCAATTTTTGGGACAACCACACTAGGGTGGAATTAGTGTGGGATGATGTTTTACCACTTTAAACTTTTATCCATTTATTTTCCTCTATCACTTATTCAATGGATGAATTTATTATCATATTACACCATGGTTTGAAAGTATAAACATAAAATAATAAAGCACAAGGAAAACAAGTATTTGTTAATGAGGCCAACCTCCCTAAGGATGACTATGTCCCTGATGTATGGTAGATTTTATCCCCCCCACATGAATTTCCTTTTATTATGAAAGAAAGAATAGGCGTGAGTATGACATTGAACCTATTCTCCTGAAACCAACCAGGTTTAAAGAAAGAGTGGGATTTCTGTCCCTTTTTGAAAAAAATGATAGTTCCACCTTAAAGTAAGATATCATGTTGACTTGAGTCCCTCTTAGATTATAAGAATATATTAATCTTCTCCTATATTAATCAAATGGGCATTCTTGATGTTATCCATACTTTTAGAATATTGGAATATAATTTTGGCAAGATGATCATGTTATTTGGCATATAATTAATCAAATATAGTATGCCATGATCTATATATTCTTATCTAACAATAATCATATGATATGCCTCTATTTGAACAAAATGAACGAGCTATCTTAATTATGTAGTAAACAATAACGACCACTTTTCTTCTTTAGTGGATTTGATGTATGATTTCAATGTCAGGGGTTTGTGAATTAAAACCCTGTTTTGGGAGGTTTTGAGATATTTAATTATTTGATAATTTTTTTTTGATGTGAATCATTTGGTAAAAAAAATCATTAATTTTAGAGAAAATTTCTTTAAATTAAAGATGATTTGAAAAGGGTATGAATTTGATGATAACCTATTACTTGGTTTTGAAATGAAAGGGATTGATGAAAAAAACTGGGAAATTGAAATGTGAAAAATAAATGATCTGAAATGATTGGTATTTCTATGTTTGGTTGATTTTTTTCAAGGACATATATATTGTATAGTTAGTGGTAATTAGGAATAACATGCAAGTATCTGACCCCATACAACTATATTTACAATTACAATACTGACATAAACATATTGTGGCATGATTTTTTCCTTAATGGGAAGTTGTTCCCCAACAAATTGAGTCATGGTATGTGTGCACACATTGAGCGAAGATCACTCATTATTAGTGTGAAGATCCAATTACCAAAAACTAACACACCATAGGGATTGATACATAGTGCTATGGTATACTTTATTTTATGATTACATGTCATTGATTTATAGAACAACTTTATTTATTCTAACTTATTTATATAAACATTTTATATGAAATTTTTATTTAATACATTTTTGATATATCTTCCATATTTTTATTTTGAAATCATGTTTTATTGGAAATATGTGAATTAGATTCCATGAATATTTGTATTTAAATTAAGATTAGATTTGGTTTAACTATTATGGAGTTGATTATGGAACAGTTGGTGATACCCTATTGGGATTTATAGCTCACACCCTACATTTTCTGTTGGGCGTGTGTAGGTTATCTGACACCATGTTCAAGGAAAGGAAAAGTGACACTTAGAGGTGGTTTATATTCTTAATCCTTAGGACTTGGAGTGATGTAGTTAACTGATGAAGATGTGATCCACTCGTTACAAGGTTTTTTTCTCCAGCTTTATCTAGTTAGATGTTGTTTGTTTTGGTGATGTACTATTTGATCACTCTTTTAACGATTTGAATATGGTAATTTATCCCTTTGGAGTGTTGATAATAATTACTCATATATTTTTTCTTTAATATTTTTTTTCAAAAACAATTACCTTGTATTTCTTGTATTATTATAGGTGATAATTATGAACCTATGGGGATCAGAAATGCCCTTTAAGCAATATCATGGCTGTCTTGGGTATTAGGGTACCATTGTATCCAGTCTGGTTCATGAAAATTCTCATCATTAGTATACAACTAATTAAAGTGATTCCATGAGCACCCCAACATTAGAATAGGTTCAATTGTAGCATTCCATAAGGAATGTTCTAAGAAGGGATAAACAACACCTTTATAGAGATAATAAAGCAATGATTAATGAGGAACTAAGTCCCTTAATGATGTGAGGTATGATTCTTCTCAATTATACCTTAATTCAAGTTTTTTATTCAAGTGAATCTTAATCCTTATTTACTTATTTTATGGTAAATTAAATGGGGTTTCATGTGAAAATGATGCCTCATGTCTTGAGCATTAAAACAACCCTTATATAACTAGAGTTTAGAGTATTTAGGGTAAAATATTTTCAATTAGCATTGATATTGGAAAGAGTTTTTTGCAATTCACTATCTTATAAATGGATATATTTGATTTAATCTTAGGGATAAAATAGTTGGTATAATTCATGTCTAATTTTTATTTTTTACTTATGATGGGTCATTTTCAAATCTCCTGAAGAGAATGTTAACCTTTTAAAGGGTATTGGGCCATAAATAATGGATAATAAACACCTGTTGTTAAATTAGGAGGAACTAACTCTTATAATTCTGAAGTAGTAATCTTGGGAGAAATGGATGTGATCAATAATAGAGATCTCTATATTATACCAGATTAATACTCTGATGTATTTCTAGAAATTTTTGGTATATTAACACCAAAGGGGAATTTGAATTCACTATCAACCTACTTCAAGGAAAAAATTTAATTTTTTGTAAATACTTGGAAATAAAATGGAAATTTTTTTCTTAAATACATCAGAATTTTACGAGTCTTCGGTTTCTAACGGCGCCTGATTTTGAGGTCCGGTGTGCCTGGAATCAATTTCTGAAGTTTTGTTCGGGTACGTTCAGTAAATATACGTGTAGGATTTTATATCTTTTGAACCAGTGCTCGGAATTGAAATCTGAGGGCACTGTTGAACTCACAACGTTGGTATTCTCTTAAGGAGGCCTTTACCGAAGTTTCATTTCAACGTGAATGGAAGTTATAAATTGGGGTTACTAATTAAAATTAAATAAATTAAATAAAAATGTGTATGTGACCCATTTTTATTTGAAAGGTGGTTAAAGTATCTAAGTGGAGGTTAGGGGTGGGGGCCACCACACCCTAACATCCCTTGGGAGGATATAACTAGGGGTGGGGCCCATTAGTATAAACTCCCCTTAAACCCCCCCCATGTAACTCTCAATTAAACTGAAGAGGGTCTCTTAAACTTTCCTTAACCCCTTTAAACCCCTTAAACTCTTGGACTTCACCTTTATGGTGCCAACACATTGATTTAATGTTTTAATTAATTTATTTGTCTGTTTGAATTATTTTGAATTGATTATGCCAACATAATAATATGTGATCTATTATTATGGTTGGAGTTGGAATAATTTGGCTTGGGTTGGGAGAATTGGGAGAAACTCTTAGAGGAATAATACCCTCACGATGAAGAACACCATTTTCCACCGAAGAACAACGATGAAAATTCTTTCTTTCCAACCAGGGAAAGAAAAGGAAGATGCCTCCCGCAAAGAATTCCGCCAACGACAACGTCATTCCCTCTGACGTTGACGGAATGACGTCCGTCTTCCGTGATGCCATCTTCCGCAACTTCGACAATGTACCTTGAATCGAGGTAGGGATTACTTTAATGTTTGATTCTACCCTCCATTCTACATCAATAAATTGGTGGAATTATGTTCCGATTGATATCATTTGATGAGGTGGGTTTGGGCCGCACGAACACGGCCTGACCCTCCCCTTTGTTGCTTCAATTTGATGATGACGGAGGTGAAGCTGAAAGGGCGCGGTGCCGTCGTAGTGCGCCGTAGAATAACCACGGCCAAGAGGACCACATCGAAAGGAAGAGGAACCGTGGTCGGGAGGGCCGCGATGGATGAAGAGGTGCGGCGCCGTCGCGTTGAGCTGTGGAGCAGAAGGCCACGGCCAGGCCGGGCCACGGCAGTGCAGAACCGGCGCCGTCTTGCCAGCCGCACGGAGGTGGAGGATGCAGCTCGCATCCGTAGGTTGATCGGATGAACTGAACCGGATGGACTTCTGTCGGCCGGGCTGAAGAACCGTAGCGCCCGAAGGCACCGAGTGGAGGAGGACCGCGACCTGCAACCATGAGCTACTCTGCTGGGAGAACTAGCCGGCCGCTTGAAGGCAGGGCTGGTGGACCACGGAGCCCACATGGGCCGCGTGGAGGAGAACCGCAGCCCACTGTGCGGTCTGCGTTCTCCGGGTAGATCCAGCCGGCTACGGACTTCCGAGCAGGGGGAGGCGGTGCCACTTGGCGCCGCTGGGCGAACCGAACCAGACCGCAGCGCAGGCCGAGTCGACGGGTGGGCCATGCCCCACTGGGCCGGGCCGACCCCCTAGCCGGGTCGGACCCGCCAAGTCGGGTCGGGCTGACCCCCCAACTGGGTCGGACCCACCAAGTATGGTCGGGCCAACCCGCCAGCCCACTGGGCTTTATGGGCCGGGCCCTACTTCGCCTAAATTTGAATATCTCCTAGATTGCGTGTTTGATCGATGCGCAGTCTGCGGCACTGGGACCTTCATGATGAGTCGGTACTTTTGCGACACTCTATGTGAGTTTTGGATAACTTTGAAAAATGTCTGGGTTGGGAATGAGCGTAAATTCAACCGGGCCCCTGGAACAGAAATGCCAATAACTCTCAGATCGGGCGTCTGATTGATGGTCTGTCTGTCACGTTGGGTTCCTTTTGATGATATGGAAAATCAAGATACATCAACTTAGGACTTCGTGATAGTTTATGTATCGAAACTTGACTCGAGGAGCAAGCCCTCCCGGAATCGATCGTTCTGTGTGCGGGAACCCTAGAGCTGGCTGCGACGACTACTGTACCGGAATCCTACGTGGGTTCGACATCGATGACTATTGTACTAGAATCCTACGTGGGTTCGACAGCGATGACTACTGTACTGGGATCCTCCGTGGGTCCGACAGTTCTGACTTCTGTTCCTATATCATATGTGGGTCTGATAGAGTAGCTGGTCCTGTATCCTGTCTGGGTTTGACAGCTTAGCTAGTCCTATATCCTATGTGAGTCCAACAGCTTAGATGAATCAGTGACCACATCTGATAATCTCAATAGCTTTATGAATGTTGTATACCTATGTGATCTGAGTCATGTCTTTCAACCATTATCATCATGGTGATTGAATTTACTTCCTGTGTGGACTGGGTTGTGTTTGGGCTCGAGAATTGGAGTCGTGACTGTGACTGGTAACTTAGGTACATGTATGGGCATATACCTAATTAGAGATGATTGATACTTCGTGATTGTATCTTTATTCTATGGTTTATCCTTTTTGGATTCTAGGAGACCATCGGGGGTCTCGGGGTCCCCTACTGAGTATTGTTATACTCACCCTTGCACGGGCTTCGCCTGCACCTGGTTATGTTCTGTGCAGACGACGGACAACAGTGATCGAGGCTGAGGGTGACGGACGAAGGCTGCTCGGAGCTGGACTAGACAGGACATACCACAGGTATGATTTGTTCGAGTTTTGTACCTACCCTTTAAATAGGATTCCCCGGTGGATGATCCAAGAGCTGTTTTTCCTTTTTATGTGTACTTGTACTTGTTGTTCAATAGGGTTTGTATACTGGCCCACTTACTTTCATCACACCTTAATTTTTTATTTTAGAACTTTTTGCCTATACTACTTGTGTTTAGACTGTGTGTGTGTTATAGGTTAAAAGGCAATGCATTCCCTTTTTATCAGGGTTTCTCCTTTGGTGCTAGTTTCCAGCCCCTGGCCTATGGAAGGTGGGCTTGGGGTAGTCACGACACGGGACCTGAGGACGGGTCGTGAAAAATTGGTATCAGAGGAGTCGGTTCTACCGCAGAACATGGAATCTGATTCTTTTAACAACAATAGTGTTAAGTGTTTTGAGTGTGGTTATCAGTTTAGGGAAACCGATGTTGGTGCAGCGGCCGACGTATCCATACACTAGGACTCTGACTTCTAATCTCTAACTTGGTTGATGAAAACACTGATTCCGTGTGTGTTTTCTTGAAAAAGTTTTCTTCGTGATTACTTAGTGTCAGCTCACCAGGTATACTGTTCTAACATTGGCACACCTATTTCTTTTTAGGATGGACCCACGAAGGCATCCAGCTAGGGTTCCGAGTTTCGTACGAGATGGTAGCCCACCGAGAGACGGGGCCTCAGTGTAGGGACCCATCCCAGAGGAGTTACCAGCAGTACCACTACCCGTTGGGCCACCGATACCACCATCTCCAGCAGCAGAGAGTGCACACCGCCTGAGTGCATTACACAAGTTCCAGCACCAGAGGCCGCCCAGGTTCTGGGGAGAGACGAACCCACAAGAAGCTGAGGATTGGCTGGAGGATGTCGTTAGAGTTTTTGTATTGGTATGGACACCAGTCGACCTCATGGTGGTCCTTTCCGCAAGTCTCCTGCATGCCGCGGCAGGTAGATGGTGGAGCCTGATGCTCCAGGTGCATGATGAGGCGTCATTACTCTCGATAGTCTTCAAGAGTCTCTTTCGCTATGAGTTTGTTCCAGCCACCATTCATGCGGTGCAGATTCAGGTGTTACTTCATCTGCAATAGGGAAGCATGACAGTAGCTCAGTACTCAGCGAGGTTCACCGACCTCTCGCGCTACTCCACGGATATGGTACAGGACCCGTTCTTCAGGTCCCAGAGCTTCGATCAGGGACTTAGGAATGCGATCAGGGCTTCAACGATTCCCATCAGCATTCAGACGCAGGTGGGGGGTGCTGGATCGAGCCCTTCTAGTGGAGAGTTTTCTCACTGAGCAGTCACCACAGGCGAGACCAACCACAGGGAGACATGTAGCGGAGTCTTCTACAACCGGAAGTAGACAGATGATGCAGAGGTCCATGCGGACCAGGCCATTAGGTGGGAGACCCCAGGATATAGGTTCAGTTGTGTGGGGAACATGAGACAATGCCAACTATACGAGGAGTAGGCAGTTCTATGCATGCGGCGGGCCGGGACACATGGCTCGTGACTTCCCGACCCGCCATGCAGATGAGAAACAGACAGTAGAGGGACCTCCTAGGTAGAGGTAGAGGTTCGACCATGGAGGTCCACTGGGAGCAGGCTGACGTGGCAGAGGAGCTGGCCGAGAAACGGATGGTGGATGACATTTTGAGGCTCTACCACCACCATCAGGAGGTCCACCCCGACCATAGGGAGCTGACGCTCAGCTCCAGGCAGTCGAGACCTACAACCATGGCGCACCTGAGATGATTCGATGTATTATCTGTGTCTACTCCACCCTTGCTGCAGTATTTGTAGACACTGCTGTGAGTCATTCTTTTATTTCCACTGCCCTCATTCGGAGCTCAGAGATTCCGATGGAGCCGTTGGCTCAATCCTTACGGCTAGAGACTCCTACGGGAGCAGACTCAATGATTACACACTGGTGCCGGCAGTGTTAGATTACTCTAGGAGGTGAGATCTTCGGCTGGGATCTTCTTATAGAGACGTCGAGGCCTTACAACCTCATCTTGGGTATGGACTACTTATCCACAGTTCATGCTCAGACTGACTGTATTAGGTGAAAAGTGCGGTGTATCAACATGGATGGGACCAGGTTCACCTTAACCAGTGAGAAGGGAGCCTTTGAAGCGCAGGATGGACTTATGCAGAGGATGGGGCAGCCGATCAAACATCAGTTGGATAGTCTCATCCCTGGAGCGGTTGATGTGCGGAGTCCAAGTTTTCCTATTGTGGTGGATCAGTACACAAATGTTTTCCCTGAAGATGTTCCAGGACTACCTCCTCATAGGTAGGTATACTTCTATATTGACATGTATGTCGGGACATCACCTATATCTACTCCAACATATCGGATGGATCCTGCTGAGCTTCGTGAGCTACGGGTACAGCTGGAGGACTTGTAGGGGAATAGATTTATCTGACTCAGTTTTTCACCCTGGGCATCTCTTATTTTGTTCTCCAAGAAGGTGGATGGGAGCTTGATACTATGTGTTGACTACCGTCGCATGAATCAGGTGACCGTGAAAAAAAAGTACCCACTCTCGAGGATTTATGACCTCTTTGATCAGCTCTAGGGAGCATGATGGTTCTCGAAGATAGACCTCAGGTCAGTCTATAACCAGCTCAGAGTTCGAGACGAGGATGTGTAGAAGACGGACTTCAGGTGTTGGTATGTCCACTGCGAGTTATTGGTTATGCCCTTTGGTGTAACCAACTCTCTATCAGTGTTCATGAGTCTCATGAACAGGATCTTCCAGCCTTACCTCGATCGCTTTGTTGTAGTCTTCATCAACGACATACTGATTTACTCGACTACTAAGGAGGAGCAAGCCTACCATTTGCAGGTAGTACTGAACACAATCCAAGAGCACCATCTTTATGTTAAGCTCTTAAAGTACCAGTTCTGGACTCGAGAGGTTCACTTCTTGGGACACATCATCTCAGAAGCTGGAGTTGTTGTGGATCCAGCAAAGATTGAGGAAGTACTTTCTTGGGAGCCACCCAGGAGTGTGATGGAGGTGCCGAGTTTTCTTGGACTAGCTGGGTACTATCAGAGACTTGTTTTAGACTTATACAAAGTTTCAGCACCACTTTCAGCATTGATGAAGAAGGGGAAACCCTTCGTGTGGTCAGATAGATGCCAGCAGATCTTTTAGGAGCTGTGGAAGAGATTGACTAGTGCGCCCATCCTGAGGCTACCGGAGGAGGGAATAGGTTATGTAGTCTACTGCGGCGCATCAGGAACTGGACTCGGGTGTGTCTTGATGTAGGAGGGAGTAGTAATCGTGTATGGTTCACGGCAGTTGAGACAAAACGAGCAGAACTACGCTACCCAAGAACTGGAGCTAGCAGCAGTGGTCTTCGCTTTGAAGATGTGGTGGCTCTATCTGATGGGAGAGCGTTTTATAGTCTACTCTGACCACCAAAGTCTCAGGTACATCTTCTCACAGAAGGACCTGAACCTGAGGCAACGATCATGGCTTGAGTTCCTCCAGGACCATGACTTCGTGATAGTCTATACTCCTGGGAAGGGGAATGTTGTAGCAGATTCTCTTAGTAGGAGATCAGACATTAAGCTGCTAAGGGAGGCGACAGAGCAACTGGCCGCATTGCAGATATCCTTTGTGGATAGAGATGGATCAACCTTTCTTCAGTCTCTCACAGTCACTCCTCCACTTCTTCAGTAAGTTTGAGAGTCACAACGTGGGGACGTTGACTATGAGACACGACGTGCTTAGATATCCTCAGGGCAGGCACTTGATGGGTTTTCTGAAGGTGGGGAGCACGTCATCCTCTTCAGAGGACGTACCATGGTACCAGTTGCACTACATGAGGAGGTATTGAGGTAGTTCCACACTTCTCTTCTAGAGGTACATCCAGGAGTGGTGAAGATGTATCAGGACCTCAGATGACAGCAGTGGTGGCCCAGTATGAAGAAGGCGGTAGTAGAGTTTGTCTCACGATGCCTCACTTGTCAGCAAGTGAAGGCAGATCACCAGGTTCCAGTAGGCTTGGTTTATCCCTTAGAGGTCCCAGAGTGGAAATGGGACAGGATATCAATGGATTTCATGATGGGACTTCCACGTACATATAGAGGACAAGACTCTATCTGGGTGATTGTCGACCGATTTACCAAGTTATCCCACTTCCTACCGATCATAGAGCAGGTCTCAATAGAGATATTGGGACGCCTCTATGTAAAGGAGATCATACGACTTCATGGTGTGCCATCGACGATCGTCTCCGATTGGGATTCTCATTTCACTTCTCGGTTATGGAAGGGGTTGCAGGAGGCTTTCGGGACGCAGCTTCTCTTGAGCACCGCCTTCCATCCTCAGATGGACGGTCATAGTGAGAGGACTATTCAAACTCTTGGGTACATGCTCTATACATGTTTCCTTGACTTTGGTCGCAGCTGGGAGGATCACTTACCCTTGGTGGAGTTTGCGTACAAAAACAGCTACCACTCCACCATCGGGATGGCACCTTACGAGGCATTGTAAGGTCGAGCTTGCAGATCACCACTGTGCTGGACTGACCCAAGGGAGTCAGCACTTGTAAGACCAGAGATGGTTCAGGCTATAATGGAGAAGGTGCAGATCATCCAGGAGCAGATGAAGACTGCGCAGAGCATATGAAAGTCCTATGATGATAGGAGATGAAGACAATTGGAGTTCGAGGATGGTGACCACGTCTTCTTATGGGTCTCACCTCGATGAGGTCTACGAAGATTTGGATGGGGCGGAAAGTTGTCTATGCAATTAATCATACTTTTTTAGGTCCTCATCAGGGTAGGTGAGGTGTCTTACCGCTTGGATCTTCCACCTTAGTTGCACCAGGTGCACGACGTCTTCCACGTATCTCAGCTGAGGAGATACGTGCACAACCCGTCCCACATCATCGACCATGGGGAGCTGGACATCGATGATGGGGCGGCATTCACGGAGGTCCCAGTAGAGATCGAGGATCGAAAGGAGCGGGTCCTGCATGGACGGTCAATTCCTCTAGTGCGCATTTGCTGGTAGCACGAGAACCTTCAGGAGAGCACATGGGAGTGGGAGACTCAGATGCGTGCTCAGTACCCCCATTTTTTTTCATTAGTGTGTGTTGTAGCTTTTGGGGACATAAATACATGAGGTGGGGAGAATGTAAAGACCCGTAAATCATGTGGAAATTTTTTTCTTAAATACATGGGAATTTTACGAGTCCGCGGTTTCTGACGGTGCCTAATTCCGAGGGCTGGTGTGCCTGAAATCAATTTCTGAAGTTTTTTTCAGGTAAGTTCAGTAAACGTACATGCGAGATTTTATATCTTTTTAACTGGAGCTCAGAATTGAAATCTGAGGGCACCATTGAACTCACAACGCCGATATTCAATTAAGGAGTCCTTTACCGCAGTTGTGTTTCAATGTGAATGGAAGTTATAAATTGGGGTTACTAATTAAAATTAAAAAAATTAAATAAAAATTTGTGTGTAACACATTTTTATTTGAAAGGTGGTTAAAGTCTCTAAGTGGAGGTTAGAGGTGGGGCCCACCACACCCTAACCTCTGTTTGGAGGATATAACTAGGGGTGGGACCCACTAGTTTAAACTCCCCTTAAACCCACATGTAACTCTCAATTAAATTGAAGAGGGTCTCTTAAACTTCCCTTAACCCATTTAAACCCCTTAAACTCTTGGACTTCTCCTTTATGTTTCCAACACATTGAATTAATGTTTTAATTAATTGATTTTTGTGTTTTAATTATTTTGAACTGATTATGCCAATATAATAATATGTGATATATTATTATTGTTGGAGTTGGCATAATTTGGCTTGGGTTGGGAGAATTGGTAGGAACTCTTAGAGAAATAATACCCTCACAACGAAGAATTCCATTTCTACTAAAGAATGGCGACGCGACTTCTTTCTTTCCAACCGGGGTAGGAGAAGGAAGACGCCGCCCACAAAGAACGCTACCAACGACAACGTAATTCCCTTCGACATTGATGGAACGATGTCCGTCTTCCACGACACCTTCTTCTACGACTTCGACAACGTACTTTGAATTGAGGAAGGGGTTACTTTAATGTTTGATTTTACCCTTCTTTTAACATCATTAAATTGGTGGAATGATGTGCCGATTGATATCATTTGACGAGGTGGGTTCGGGCCGCACGAACATGGCCCGATCCTCCCCTTTGTTGCTTCCATTTGATGACGATAGAGGTAGAGCCAAAAGGGCGCAGTGTGGTCGCATCTCGCCGGAGAATAACCGTGGCCAGGAGGACTGCAGTGGAAGGAAGAGGAATAGCGGCCGGAAGGGCCACGACGGATGAAGAGGCGTGGGGTTATCGTGCCACGCTGTGGAGCCGAAGGCCACGACGGTAGAGGACCGATGCCGTCGCACCGGCGGCGTGGAGGTGGAGGATGTGGCCCACGTTCGTGGGCCCCTTGGACGAACCGAAGAAGCTGGCCTCCTACTGGTCGGGCTAAATAACTGTGGCGCCTAAAGGTGTTGCGTGGAGGAGGACCGCGGCCCACAACCGCGATCCGCTCTTCTGGGCCAACCGGCCGGCCGCCTGCTAGCCAGGATGGTGGACTACCATGCCCACAGGCACTTTGCAGAGGAGAACCGCGGCCCGATGTGTGAGAGATGTGCACTGGGAAGAACTGGACCGCTACGACCGGCCGGATAGGGAGATGCGACACCGCTTGGCGCCGCCGGGCGAACTGAACCGGTCCGCAGTGTGGGCCCGGTACGCGTGTGGGTCGCGCCCCACTGGGTCAGGCCGACCCCCCATTCGGTTCAGACCCACCAAGTCATGCTGGGCCGACCACCCAGCCGGGTCGGACCCGCCGATCTGGGTCGGGCCGCCCGCCAGCCCACTGGGCTTGACGGGCTGGGCCCAACTTCACTTAAATTCGAATATCTCCTAGACCGCGCGTCTAATCGACGCGCAGTCTGCAGAACTGGGAACCTCATGATGAGGTGGTCCTTTTGAGATAATCTAAGTGAGTTTTGGACAAATTTGGAAAATGTTTGGGTTTGGAACGAGCGTAAATCCAACCGAGCCCCTGGAACGGAAATGCCAATAACTCTCAGACCGGGCGTCCGATTAACGCGCCGTCTGTCACATTGGGTTCCTTTTGATGAGACAGAACTTTGGGATACATCAACTCAGGACTTCATGATAGTTGATGTATCAACACTTAACTCAAGGATCAGACCCTCGCCGAATTGAGCTTGCTTTGTGCTGGAACCCTAGAGCTGACTGCGATGACTACTGTACTGGAATCCTATGTGGGTTAGACAGCGATGAATATTGTACCAGAATCATATATGGGTTCGACAATGATGAATACTGTACCAGGATCCTCCTTGGGTCCGACATTTCTTACTTATGTTCCTATATTCTGTGTGGATCCAACAGAGTAGCTAGTCCTGTATCCTGTGTGGGTCCGACAACTTAGCTGGTCCTGTATCCTATGTGGGTCCAACAACTTAGATGAATCAGTGACCACATCTGATCATCTCAATTGCCTTACAAAAGTTTTATACCTGTGTGATATGATTCATGTCTTTCAACCATTATCATTGTGGTGATTGACTTTACTTCCTGTGTAGACGGGGTTATGTTTGGGCTCGAGAGTTGGATATGAGACTGTGACTGGTAACTTAGGTATATGTTTGGGCATATACCTAAGTAGGGATGATTTATACTTTATGATTGTATCTTTATTCTGTGGTTTATCCTTTGTGGATTCTGGGAGACCTTCGGGGGTCTCAGGGTCCCCTACTGAGTATTGTTATACTCAAACCTGCACAGGCTTCACCCGCACCTTGTTGTGTTATGTGCAGACGACTGACATGAGTGATCGAGGTTGAGGGTGACGGACGGAGGCTACTTGGAGCTGGACTAAACGGGACGTACCATAGGGACAAGTTGTTCTAGTTTTGTACCTACCCTTCAGGTAGGATTCCCCGGTGGACGATCCAGGAGTGGTTTTTCCTTTTTACCTGTACTTGTACTTGTTGTTCAGTAGGGTTTGTATACTGGTCCACTTAATTTCAGCACACCTTACTTTTCTATTTTAGTACTTGTTTCCTCTACTGCTTGTGTTAAAACTATGTGTTTGTTACAGTTTAAAAGGTAATTCCTTCCCTTTTTATCAGGGTTTCACCTTTGGTTCTAGTCACCTGCCCCTGGCCTATGGAAGGCAGGCTTGGGGTAGTCACGACACGGGCCTCGAGGACGGGTCGTGACATTTGTCTTCCATGATATAGGATAAAACCTATTGAACTATGTGAATTGAATCTCCAATTGGAATAATCAGAAATAAAGTGATTTATTAGACCACGTACAACACCACGAGATGCTATAGTGTAATTTCTAAATAAGTTTGATGATAATATTCAAATATGTGTTGATGAGTGTAAATTAAATCATGTTATAGTAAATAATCGATACCACTTTCTTGGAATTGATGATCTTTTGATCAATTTATGGGATAAAAGTGGTTTTATAATATTGATTTATGTATTAGGTAACTTTAACTCTTGGATAGGAAGGAGGACATACTAAAGACATCAGTTTGGAGTCATTATAACAACTATAAGTACAAAATGATATCTTTTTTTACCAATTAACCATTAGTATTATTGGAATTGATGAAATGTATATTTCATATGAATATGTTCTTATTTGTTCTAGTGTTTGTTAATGAAATGTTTATGTACTCTCAAAATAAAATTGATAATGAAAGGTACTTAGAGATTTTTACGTGTATGTTACATGACCACCATCTCTATAAAAAATTATCTATGTGTGATCGATGGATATAAGATGATCGATTCCTTGAACATATTATATAAGGGGAATAAGTATCGATCGATCTTAAGAGAAATGAATCCATCATCCCCTGGAAATGACCTAAGAATATTTTTGAGGTATGAAGATTTCTTATGTTAGTGGGTTATTATCACTGCATTGTATGCAATTTCTCATGCCTAGTCTCACATATGACTTCTTTGACTAGGAAGGGTAAACTTTTTCATTTGATTAATGAATTTCAATAATATTTTCAATAATTATAGTATCATATTACTTCAAAACCCATCCTTATAATACCCAAAATAGGTGAGGGAAACATGGTCTATTATGATGTGTACATTTTAGGATTGGGTTACGTTTTGATGCATGCAGACCTGGTCATAGCCTATAACTCATGAAAACATCATGAAAAAGGAAATAACATTCAAAAAAATGATCTAGAATTGGATTCTATAGCCCAATAATTAAAAACATAGAGACCCTAGCTATTTGTGTATAAGTTCATAGTATTCATTGATATAAAAAACTTGAATCACATATTTTCAAAAAGGTATTTAAACCTAAGGAAATGAAATTGGATGGAGTATCTCTAAATGTTAAAATAGGAATTGGTTTATAAACTAGGAAAGGAAAATTTAGTAACTAATGAAAGAAGTAAAAAATCTTATAATCAAGTGGTTAGTGATTCCCACAATATATGGAAATCAATTTGGGTAATAACTGACATGAAATTGGAGTGTAAAAAACAAAAGGATATTATCATTTTATTTTTTGGCACAATTATCCTTGTCTTGGTGGAGAAACTTAAGGAATATCAATAGTTGTACCCTAACAACCATAAAATTAGGCCAAATGTAAATTTTGGGGATCTATTCGATGGATTTACAATGGATGATAATTTTGGGCAGTGCTTCCAAGACCATATTATAGTCCCCAGTCCTTTCCAGGAATATGTCCTTTATTATTATAATCATTCAAAGTGGGATGTACACCATGTATTCAGAAGAAGTATTATGTAATGAGGGACCATTTTTTGTGGTCATCCATGAAGAAAATTGTAGCCGAGTATGTGGTAACATGAATAACATTTTACTTGGTAAAGGATGAACATCAATGAATATTTGAAATGTTTTAATAGATACCTATAACCATTTGGAAATTGGAGTATATTTCTATGGATTTAGTCACTAAATTACTAAAGACACTTCAGAATCATGATTCTTTTTGGGTGATTGTTGATCGAATTACCAAGTTTGTGCATTTCATTCCAATCATAGAAATTAATTTAGTTAATGAGTTGGTAAATCTCTATATTCAGGAGGTGGTGAAGTTTCAAAAGTTTCTAGTTCCAATTATCTACGACCTTAACACTTACCTTATGATTTTAATGGTATCTACAACAAGCCCATAGAACCTAGTTTTCAATGTGTACTGATTACAACCCTCAAATTGATGTCTAGTTTGAGTGTACTATTTTGAACTTAGAGGACATGCTCTGAGTATGTGTGATATAATTTGGTGGTTCATTGTATAATTATTTTCTATTAGTGGAGTTTTAATATAATAACATTTTTTAGTCATTAATTCATATGGATCTGTTTTAATAATTGAATGAATAACCATGTTAATCTATATGTTTTTGAGTAGATAATGGAGAAACACAAATGATTGGATCTAATATCATCCATGAAAAAATGGATAATATCCTGATGATAAATAAGTAGATAAATATAACACAAATTCATCCAAAATCTTATTTGGATCATAATATTTGTCCTCTATCTTTTTAAGTGGGTGACCATGTTTTATTTTGAGTATCTCCTAGGATAGGTAACTGTTATCTAGGTATGCAGGGAAAGACAACTCCTTAATATGTGGTAATATTTGAAATTATTGGGCTCATTTTTAATGTAGAATATCATCTAGATTTACCACATAGGTTTAGTTTTATCCATAATTATTTCCACATATCCTAACATAAGAAGTACCTTCCGAATCCAACTCATGTGAATAGGTGGGATCATGTTTCTATTGAGCTAGATAATTTATTCATTCACTGCCTGATTCACATTCTATATGGACAAGAAAAGGTCTTGTGGGGAAGGTATATCTACTTGGCATGTGTGATGTGGAAGCATGAACAGATTATATAAGAGATGTGGGAATGTGAGAAACTTTTTTAAGATTAATGGTCATAGATTTTTCAATGCACCACCAACCTCCACCATTACAATGATTGAAAATATAATGGTGTGGAGAATTTGAAACCCCTAGTTTAAGTTATAATACTATTTCGTAGTGTATTTTTAAATTATGTCATAGTTCGCTTTAGTTTTGGGAATTTTGGAGGGGATTTGGGTTTAGAGGAAGGATTTTTGGATTCTTGGAAGTCACCACACCATCGAACTAATTGTGGTGGAGGTAAAGTTATAATGTGTTTCAGTGCTATGGGCATGGTGATTTGATCATTTTTGAAAACGTCACCATTCCATGGGGATTCCCATTTTGGTGAGTGTGTTTAAGGTGAGGGTATTATCATGGGAAACGAGATATCCATAACCCTATGGAGGAGGGATTGGTGGAAACATCCAAAAGGCCATAAATGAACTTAATAAAATTATACTAAATTAAAACAATTTTAAAAAATTTAGGAATGAATGAATTAATATATTTAATTTTATTATCCAGGACATTAAGATCAAGTGAATAACTCTTTCAGACTAAGGTATGGGATTATTTCTAAACCTCCATTTTTTTGTTTAGGTTACACTTTCTCTCTATTTATCCCAATGAAATTCTTAATTATTATTATGAAATAATCCTAATTTATGTCAGTATGTTCTAAACATATGTTAATATCCCTATTCTTCGTTCTTTTATTGAGAAATACATGTTTTATAAGGTTTCATTATCAAATCATCCTGATAAGTAAGCCCGATTAAAAGGAATTTCTCATTTTCTTTCCCATTTTTATGTACACTCCATAATAAGTTTTATTCCACCATTATTTTTCTAAAATCACTCATTTAATCATGAAAAATTATATTTTTTCACTTTTGGTTTTATGAAAACAAATATTTATTGTCCTCTTTAAAATCTCTTTAATATTTTCCTTAAACTGCACTAAAATGTTTCATTAATAATGACCCTTAAACACCATTTTTACTTGTTTTAACTTCAGTTTAAAATCACTTTTCATCATATACGACTAATTTACCTTATTAATGTCCACTTATGATTTAAATCCATTATTCCATAGATACCATTATGATATTATTTTTTTATTCCTTATGACACGATTATGATACCCAATTATTTCCATGGGTAACCCTTACACTTGATATTTCATCTGACACATAGATGCATGAACATATTTTTATGGGTGCACCCAGATAGCACTCCAATTCATTGGGTAATGTTTAGTCTCATTATATTTCATGTTTTGATGAAGACTGAACAATAATAATTTATGGGATTTTGTTCACCCTGTGCAATGGTTTTGGTAGTTATCATTGACTCATGCTTATTCCATGTTTTGTGTTGTTGAAACATTAATATAATGCCATAATTTCATGTCCCCACACTATAAATATTTTGCTTCCTTATGTTTATTCATGATCTATTCCATTTTATGTCATCATGTTTTTCCTTATAACCCATGTTCTTTTCATTATTCCTATGTTTGTACCCTTACTCAGTTTTTTAGCTCATCCATTTTATTCATGTATTCTCCATGTTATCCTATGATAATGTAAGAGATTAATAGAATATGCGATAACTTTATTAATTATTAAAATAAACATGTTTTATTCTATTTCCATGTTTCTGGTTTTATGTACCTAATTATCCAAAAAACTAGACTTTACGACTCTTGGATTATAATTTGATGGTTAATTATGCTTAAAATCATGTAATAATATGTGTAAAAGGCTAGGGTGTTATAGTTTTTATTAGAGAAAGGTCTAGTTATTTCTGGACATTAGGACTCGATCACATTAGTAATAACCCTATAGATAATTCCATCACCACAGATAACATAGATTAAAACTTATGGAATCACTAGTTAGGATATTCTTTTTAATTATAGGTTTATCCTTCTATGTTCAATGTTTTCTTTTTATAAGATTATAATCTAAGTATTCATGCCCTTCTAATTGTACTTTGTTTTTCTTAGTTAATGGATATTAATAGAATAACTTATGGAAAGAATCAATATGAATAGAAATGTGATGATTTCCCAAATGATATTCCAAATATGATGGGTATGGGTGCTCAAAACATCATGATAATACTTTCTCGACTAGATAAAGTTATGAATAATAACTTTAATTATGTAGAACACCCTTTTTCTCCTAAGAAAAGTAAGGTGTGATCGAATACTTTATGCAACAATGGTCTCCCATGTTTAGTGGATCTTTCAATACCCTCCTCATATAATAATTTATTAACTCCATTGAGAAGACATTATTTGTTCTTCAGTACTCAAAAGAAGAGAAATTTTTTATGGATGTCTATCATCTTGATGGGGATGGTGATCAGTGGTCTAAACTGATCAAGAACTCTAAGTACAAATAGGAAATTGATTCCATGGATTGGGAGTAATTCAAGAAAACATTTTTAAATAAATATTTTCTCTGAACCCTCCATCTTAATATGGAAAGGTAATTCCACATATTGAATTATAAGGAAGTCAAGTCTATCAAGGAGTATGAAGAAAACTTTACAAGGCTTGTAAGATATGCCCCTAGCTTTTTCATGAACAACAAAATCAAGGTGAATTAGTTCTTTAGTGGACTAAATCTGAGTCCACAAAATTCCTTGGTTATTTGAGACTTTGATAGTTATGAGGAGATTTTACATTGTTCTCTTAAGGTTGAAATAGAGATCAGTGACTCTTAGTGGTCTCATGGGACCAAAGATAAAAAGTGGAAAATGGAGTGAAACCTGGGAGGATCAATAGATAAATCCCATGTTAGAAAGAACACCCAACTTCCCATGTGTCAAAGTTTTGGGAAGAAGTGTCATAGGAACCAGGAGTTGGTTCAAATGTGAAAGATAGGGCCATATGGATAATAATTGCATAAGGGATAAAAAGAATCCCAATAATACAAAACAATAAAGTAAGGTACAGATAAAAAACTACCTGTAGTGCAGTGTTTCAACTACAAGAAATATGGTTATTATGAAAATTATTGACCTAATCCAATCATTTCTGTAGGAAATCAATAACAACAACCTCCCTAGAAATAAGAAATGGAATATTCTATCACTACTACTGAGGTGGAACCTGACAATGATGTGGTGAAAGGTATGCTGGTTATTCATTCAAGAATAATGAACATACTATTTGTAAGAACCAGGACCTTATTTTCAGGTACGTTTTTCCTTTTTCTGGAGTTTTTGAGAAAAGAGGAGTTTCTGGAAATTTTTGAAGTACACACCGTGTACTTTATAAGTACACGCCGTATACTTTGTTGCCGCTCAAGGTTGTGTGCTAGCCACGTCATGGCCACACACACGACCATGTAAAGGTGACTTGGAGGCCGCCTAAAGAAGAGTACGGAAAATCCTAGTACACACCATGTACTCCAAAAGTACATGCCATGTATTTTCGTTTTTTCATTAAACGCACCGGGGTCACGTCTTAGCACCAAAACCATCTTCTTCTCCAGCTTCTTCCACCGATAGCATTCCATACGTCCGTAAATCTTCTCTGAGCCCCCGAGCCTCCGTCCGTTCTCTGAATCGTCCGCCGTCGATTGCGTTAGAACCACAGCGGTAAGCACTTCCTTCTCCTAGAGCTTTGTTTTCCAATTATTCCTCTTTCTAAATTTATCATGGGTTGAAAATTTTGGTCTTTTTCTTAGATCTATGACATTCCAAGGAGAATCAATCTTTGAGGTTCAATTATAACAATCTCCTAACATCGAGGTAGGTGGTTTATGCCTTTCTGTAGAAAGTCTTTGAGTATTTTGTGAAAATTCCACCAATACCCTTGAATGAGGTATTATGTGTTTCATGTTTTTCCCTTGTTGTTTACCTACTTTGCTTTTATGCCAAAGTAGAGGTTATTGTTTTTGAATAGGGTAAATTACTGTGCTTTGGATGTTTTTCCCATTCATTTCTACCTGTTTATGACCGTTTGAACTAGTTTGGCCTGTTAGGATTTTTCCAGTTCCATGCTTAGTTTATAGGATGGAGTGACTGTTCTTACATGCTAAGATGCTCTATACTCCTATCCAAGTAGTTATTGAGGTTCAATTTGGCCATTAGGTGATGCGATACTTGCTGACTTTACACAGGGCTTTGAGAACCTAGTTTAGTATATCATAGGGAGAATGGACGTAAGGGCTTTTCCAGAGTGTCTTTAATTTACGATGCGAGACCACATGGGGAATTGACGTTGAGTGCTTCCTCAGAGTGTCTGTAGTTCTTCTACATAGGCCACAGGGGGAATGAGATATTGAGTGCTTCCCTAGAGTACCTTTAGTACGATATGATACTATAGGGGGAATTGACGATGAATGCTTCCCCAGGGAGTCTATTTTTTATTTAGTTGAACCATAGGGGTGAGACTGTGTGTGCCTCCCAGAGGGTTTATAGTAATTGTAGGTTGAACTATAAGGGTTAGGCTGTGAGAACTACCCAGAGGGTTACCGGTTTGTTCTAATTTCTTGAGTGGTTTCTTTCTTGTTTGTTCATTATATGCCAGAACTGTGGATTGGTTGTTGCTGAGTACTTTCTCTGTTTAATGTTTATTGTTTACTGTACTTTACCTGCCATATAATCACTGACTGTTAGGCACAGATCTTTGGGTGGTTTCCTACTGGGATTTAGTCCCACACCCAGTTTGGGTCATGCTTTTGGGCCCAAATAGATTATATTGTTTCAGGTATAGATAAGGGAAATCACCCTTCTACTTCAGGTACTTGACTTGCTGAGGAACTGGAGAGAATGGGACCAAGATATAGCTTGGGATGCTGAGGAGTTATCTTATTACTTTTCTTTTGTACTTTGTATTCATATTGTATTAAGCATTGTGAATTGTTTGGCTGCTTTCCTAGACCTATATGTATCATGCATCATTTATACATATGTTTGCTCCAGTTGTTTCCATTATTGGTCTTCCGCTGTTTACTCTTGTATGGATGTTTACTGCTTCTGCTATTATTGTTATTTGTTTTCTCTTCCTCTATGTACTCTGCCAATGAGGGCATAGTTTCCCCACTATCACACCCAAGGCCCTCGCTGCTAGTCGGTAGCCTCTGGCATTCCGGGAAATGCGCTTGAGGCCTGTGACCAACTAGGTATGGGGCGCCCCTGGGTGGATTCCAGAACCGGTACGTTACAAAGTGGTATCAAAGGGTTGTTTTCTCTTGACTTACTATTTTGAGCCTTTATCCAGGGATATGACGGAATACGTACTTGGTAATAAGTTATGCCTGGGAGTAGCTAACCCGTGTGCAGGGAAAAGCCATACTACCTCGTTAATTGAAATTTTATTTGGGTTGCAAATTTTACAGTAAATTTGATTTCACCATTGGGTGATTCACATGCTTTGTGATGTTACCATTGTTATTATTGAGGTTATATTTCTGTGGCAAGCTGATGAGATGAGGGTATTCCATCTCATGCATCATATAGGCACTTGTTAGAAATCACATGCTATGCATTCTTGCCATGCCATCTAGGACGCATTAGTGATTTAATGTTGTTTTGATAGATGTTGTGTACATTATTCATGCTGTTGTGATAGATACTTTGATAGAGTCCCTGATGTTTGATAAAGAATTTGTTTTTATAGTGCTTTGCTTATGTGAATGCCAAAATTTGGTTCTTGAAGTGTTATGGGCCCTCACAGACAGGAATTTGGTGGATCATTGCTTGTTGCATTGTTATGACTTGTATAAGATGCCAAGCTTTGATTCTCGGGGAGTATGGGCCCTCACGGATCAAAATTTGGCACCTTAATTCTTGTTTTATGTGTTTTTTGGGCTCCAGAGCAGTTTCTGAGGCTACTTCCCAGAAAAACCCAGAATACAAGACGTGTAATTTATGAATACATGCCGTGTAGTTTTCAAACCGTGTCACTGACTATGAAATAAGGGACATGGGGTTGTGAAAAAAATCATCCAAGAACATGTCGTATACTTGTTGTGCACGCCATGTGGTGTAATCCTAGGAGTCCGGCCGTGTAGTTAACAACACGGTCGGTGAAGTCTCTTCTTATACACGCTATGTACCTGTTTAGCACGCTGTGTAGTATGAAATATGTACCCTAGCCATGTCACAAACCGCACGGGTCATGTTATCTTTTCACATACACGTCGTGGCTTTATATTACATGCCGTGTAGTTTCATCTAGGTACCTGGCCGTGTCACGAACAACACGGGTCGGTGTTACCCTTTCTCATACACGCCCTTTCCGTCTGGAACACGCCGTGTAATATCAGCTGTGTGTCAGGCCGTGTCTCTAACAACACGGGCCAGGTAAGGCAAGTATAGTACACACCGTGTCTTCCTTGAACACACTGTGTAGTTTTGTTTTAGAGGAGCTGTGTGGCTAGACCGTGTAGAAGGACTCAGGCAGGGAAGAGGATTCAGGTACACTCCATGTGTTAGGATAACATGCTCTGTGTTTGGGGTGTTACACGACCAGTTTAGGTAGAAGTACACACCCATGTGAATGACTTAAGGGAACACACTGTGTAGGGAAAGAACACGCCATGTATTCATGTTTTACATAACTTGAATGACTTCTTTTCCCTGTTCCTTCTTGTGCCTTCAGTTTTTCAGTCCTAGTTAATCTTGAATCTAAGGTGTACTTTTGACCTTTCAGAGATATGGCACTGAGATGTCCTCCAGTTGTTTGTTAGTTTTAGGGGAGTGATCAGACGCCAAATATGGATGATCAGGGACCTCCCGTAGATCCTCCTGCTGTTCCAGCCTTGGCACAAATTGTTATACCAGTTGCAGGCACCGATGAATAGTTTAAGGAAAGCTTTATGAGGATGATGCAAACTTTCCAGGGAGCTCCACCTCCTTCTTTGACTATGGCAGACTTGACGCAGGTTTTCCAGTAGCATCATCCTCCCACCTTCTTAGGGGAAGGAGGTCCTCAGTCTGCAGAGTCATGGCTAGAAGCCCGGATGACAATCTTCGAGCATCTGGAGATGCCTCCATAAAGGCGGGTCAAGCTCGGTACCAACATGCTACAAGACTCTTCCAAGAGGTGGTGGGACGTGATACTCATAGGTGGGTCATTAGTAAGTTATGGTGTGGGAGGGGTTTCAGCACGTCTTTTACAACTACTTCTATCTGGAGACCCTGAGGGCCGACCAAGCCCAGGAGTTCATGAGCCTAGAGTAGGGTACTCTTTCTGTCATGGGTTTTTCTTCTCGTTTCACTGAGCTTCAACATTTTACACCCCTCCAGGGAGGATATGGGTTGTTCATGGAAAGGAAGTTTGAGGATGGTCTTAGACGGGAGATCTTCTCACAGGTGAATATCTTTAGGATGACTTCTATCACTTCAATCGTCAACCAGACACTGATTTCAGAGCGCAATCTGAGAGATTCCGGAGCTGAGAGCCAGGGCAGTTCCGCTTCTAGAGTTATTGCTTCACTAGATGACAGTAGGAAGTTCCATAGGGATTCTACACGCAGTGATCTGAGGCAGAGAGACACATCTTCAGGTAGCCAGGTGGTATGCTACCAATGTGGAAGGGCTGGGAATACGAGGCCGTAGTGCCAGAGGGACCCAGTGGAGTGCCGATCTTGCGACAAGATGGGTCACCTTCAGGGCTTCTTTCAGATCTTCTCTCCAGCAGCTGGTGACAGAGGTTCTTCTATGACTCCTCGTTCAGGATCAGCGCCACCAGTTTCTCACCAGTCTGGGAACTGGAGTTCTTCCGGCCGTTCGGGCCGAGGTGGAGGTTGGGGCCTGGGTGGTCAGTTTCCAGTCTTTCAGCGACAACAGGGTGGATCAGATCAGAGTGGTTAGGCAGGGTCACAGAGCCGTGGAATCGGTCAGGATTTTGCAGTCGATCAGAACCTTCAGGAGAAGGATCCCGAACCTTCCACCATTCGAGGTATGATCTTATTAGCCTCAGTTTTATCTTATTATCTTTTCGATACAGGGTATTCCCATAGCTTTATCTCTTTTGCTATTATAGAGAGCCTTGGGCTCTGTATCTTTTCTTCTGCCAACATGTTGACTCTAGACACACCGTTGGGGACTAGGACGGCTAGTGTATGTTAGTGTAGAGAGTTCCCTATTGAGGTTGTAGGGTGTCGCCTTCTATGGGATCTCTACATCCTAGAGATGACATGCTATGATGTCATTCTCGGAATGGACTGACTAGTTCCTTACCAGGCAGTCATCGACTGCTATCACCGTAGGGTGAGTTTTATATCCCCAGAGGGTGGATCCTTTCTTCATATAGGTGAGTGATATGTCCAGGCGAGTAGAGTAGGACCTGAGCATCATGGGCTAGGTGGAGTTACAGCTCATATTTCTAGTCTTTATCTGGATGACTAGTGGACTTTACAGTTAGACTTTCCTCCAGTGGTGGATCATTTCAGGGATTTCTTTCCAGAGGACTTTTCTTGTTTGCCTTTAGAGCGTGAGGTAGAATTTTATATTGATTTAGTTCCAGGAGTGGCACCGATGTCCATTCCTCCTTATAGGATGGCTACACCTGAGATGCAGGAGCTCAAGAAGCAGTTGGAGGAGTTGTAGGAGAAGGGTTTCATACGACCCATTACTTCTCCTTGGGGTTCTCCTGTCCTATTTGAGAAGAAGGTAGAAAGAACCCTTAGGCTTTGTGTGGATTATCAGAAGCTGAACCAGTTGACGGTCAAGAACCAATATCTCTTTCCTAGGATTGATGACCTCTTTGATAATCTTCGAGGAGCCCGAGTGTTCTCGAAGATCGATTTGAGGTCCGGTTATCATCAGTTGTGTGTTAGACCATATGATATAACTCTTACAGCTTTTCGAAGCAGGTATGGTCTATACGAGTATATGGTTATGCCGTTCGGTCTCACGAACGCGCCTGCAATTTTCATGGCACTGATAAAACGAGTGTTCCATCCATACTTATACTCTTTTGTGGTGGTCTTCGTGGACGATATCTTGGGGTACTCTCACACTCGACACGACCATGCTACCCATATTGAGATCATTTTGAGTACCCTGAGAGAGCATCAGTTATATGATAAGCTCTTGAAGTTCCACTTTTGGATGGATCAGATTCACTTATTGGGTCATGTTATCTAAGAGACAGAAGTATCAGTGGACCCATAGAAAGTGAGAGCAGTAGTTTCCTGGGAGAAGCCGAAGAATGCCTTTGAGGTGCAGAGTTTTATAGGGCTGGTTGGATACTACTGATGATTCATACAAGACTTTTCACACTTAGAAACATCGCTGAAAGGTCTGACCAAGAAGGGTGAGAGGTTCTTATGGTCAGATTCTTGTGATCCAGCCTTTCATAAGCTTAAAGGGAGGTTGAATTCAACACCGATACTAGTCCTGCCAGATCCAGGAAAGAGCTACACTGTCTACTGTGACGCTTTAGGTGTCGGGCTAGGACATGTGCTTATGCAGGGAGATAGAGTCGTTGCGTATGGGTCTTGGCAGTTGAGGCCACATGAGAGGAACTACCTGACGCATGATCTTGAGCTGGTGTCAGTTGTCCATGCCTTATATTGTTGGAGACATTATCTTCTGGGAGAACATTTTGTGGTTTTCACTGACCACAAAAGTCTCAAGTACATCTTCACTCAACGTGATCAGAATCTGAGATAGTGCAGGTGGGTCGAGTATCCTCAGTCCTTTGACTTTGAGCTTGCCTATACACTTGGGAAAGGAAATGCAGTGGCTGATGCGTTGAGCAGGAGGACTTAGATTCAGGCATTTTAGGAGTCTATTAGTGAGTGACAACTTATGGCTTTGTTCTCTGAGATGCATCAGGAGGTGCACAACAGAGAGGGGCATACATTTCTATATTTTTTAGCTGTTACCTCTGCACTTCTTGATCAGGTACGAATGAGGCATCTATCAGATTATAAAGGCCTAGTCCTTTGAGAAAGTATGTCAGGAGAGGACCATATTCCTTGATGGATAGTAGGCGAGGATGATATCTTGGGTTTACATGGACGCGTATGGGTTCCAGTAGACATACGCGAGGAGATGATGTGAGACTTTCATTCCTCAGTTTGGGAAGTTCATCCTGGCGTCACCAAGATGTATCGTGATCTAAAGTGTCAGTATTGGTGGCCAGGAATGAAGAGGTATTTTTCTGGTTTTTTATGAGGTGTTCCACTTTTCAGCAGGTGAAGGCGGAACATCATCGACCAGCAGGTATTTTACAGTAGTTACCCATTACCGAGTGGATGTGGAATGACATCATCATGGACTTCGTGACTAGTTTGACGAGGTTACCTTGAGGGAATGATGTTTTTGGGTTGTCATCGACAGGGTTACAAAGTTTGCTCACTTCTTTCCGATCAAGGAGACCTTCAGTGTTGATGAGTTGGTACGGTTGTACATCCGAGAGATTCTAAATCTACATGGAGTTCCCCACTCCATTGTTTCAGACATAGATGCACGTTTTACTTCTTGGGTCTGGAAGGGGCTTCAAAAGGCTTTGGGTATATAAGTACTTTTGAGTACAATATACCATCCCCAGACAGATGGCCAGTCCGAGCGTATGATTCAGGTGCTTGAGGATATGCTCCGAGCTTCCATTCTGGACTTTAGAGGTTCTTGGGAGAAGCATATAACTCTTGTGGAGTTTTCCTACAATAATAGTTTTCAAGAAACTATTCATATGGAACCTTATGAGGATTTGTACGGTAGGCCATGCCGATCACCCTTATGTTGGATCGAGGTAGGAGATGCAGATTTGATGGGACCTTGTCTTGTTTAGGAGACCTTAGAGGAGATAGAGTTGATTTAGAAGAGGATGTCTACTGCAAAGTCTCGACAGAAGTATTATGCTGATCAGCGGAGATGACCTCTAGAGTTCGAGATCGGGGATCAGGTTTTCCTGCGTGTCACACCGAGGTTGGGACACAAGAGGATTTAGAGACAGGGTAAGCTTTCACCATGGTATGTTGTGCTATTAGAGGTGTTGGAGAGAGTTGGGCCACTTGCCTATCAGTTGTAGTTACCTCAGAGGTACTAGGCTATGCACGATGTCTTCCACGTTTCTTAGCTCCGATGTTACTTTTCAGACCCATCTCATGTCTTTCAACCCAAGGAGGTTGATCTCGAGGTAGATGCGTCATTTGAGGAGCACTCTATCCGAATTTTTGATCGTAGTACAATGGTTCTCCATGGCCGGTCTATTCCTCTGGTACGGGTGCTATGGAAACATGGGGGAGTACATGACAAGACTTAGGAGAAGGAGGCTGATGTACGATTGTAGTGTCCGGAGCTGTTCGGGGTTTCTTCTTCTACGCCTCGCTAGGGAAATTCGGGGACGAATTTCTTTATGGGGGTAAGTTTGTAAGAACTCAGACCTTATTTTCAGGTACATTTTTACTTTCTCTGGAGTTTGTGAGAAAAGAGGAGTTTCCGGAAATTTTTGAAGTACACGACATGTACTTTATAAGTACACACCGTGTACTTCGTTGCTGCTCGAGGCTGTGTGCTGGCCATGTCATGGACACACACACAGCCATGTAAAGGTGACTTGGAGGTCGCCTAAAGCGGAGTACGTAAAAGCCTAGTACACATCGTGTACTCCAAAAGTACATGCTGTGTATTTTATTTTCTTCATTAAATGAACCAAGGTCGTGTCTTAACCCCATAACCATCTTCTTCTCTAGCTTCTTCAACCAAGAGCATTACGTACGGCCGCAAATCTTCTCTGAGCCCCCGAGCCTCCGTCCATTCTCTGAATCGACCGTCGTCGATTGCGTTGGAACCACAACGGTAGGCTCTTCCTTCTCCTAGAGATTAGTTTTCCAATTACTAATCTTTCTCAAGTTATCTTGGGTTGTGAGTTTTGGATGTTTTCTTAGATCTATGTCGTTACAAGGAGAATCAAGTTTCGAGGTTCAATTATATCGATCTCCTAAAGTCGAGGTAGGTGGTTTGTGCCTTTATGTAGAAAGTCTTTGATTATTTTGTACAAATTCCACCAATACCCTTGAACGAGGTATTGTTAGTTTCCTGTTTTTACCTTGTTCTTTTCCTGCTTTGCTTATATGCATGAGTAGAGGTTATTTTTTGTGAATAGGGTAAATTACTGTGCTTTGGATGTTTTGAACATGCATGTTCTGTCTGTTTATGACCGTTTGGTTTAGTTTTTCCTGTTAGGATTTTCCCAGTTCTATGACTAGTTTATAGGACGGTGTGACAGTTCTTCCTTGTTGAGATGCTGTAGACTTCTAGCCAAGTAGTTCTTGAGGTTCACTTTTTCCATTACGTGATGCGATACTTGCTGACTTTACACAGGGCTGTGAGAACCTATTGTAGTATAAAATAGGGAGAATGGACGTAAGAGATTCTCCAGAGTGTCTTTAATTTACGATGCGAGACCACATGGGGAATTGATGTTGATTGCTTCCTCAGAGTGTATGTAGTTCCTCGACATGGTCCACAGGGGTAATGAGATGTTGAGTGCTTCCCCAGAGCGCCATTAGTATGATACGAGACTATAGGGGGAATTGACGGTGAGTGCTTCCCCTGAGAGTCTATTCTTTATTTAGCTAAACCAGAGGTGTGAGACGGTGTGTGCCTCCCAGAGGGTTGCTAGTACTTGTAGGTTGAAACATAAGATTTAGGCTTTGAGAACTACCCATAGGGTTACCTATTTGTTCTACTTGCTTGAGTGGTTTCTTTATTGTTTGTTCATTATATGCTATAAATTTGGATTGGTTGCTGCTAAGTACTTTCCCTGTTTACTGTTTATTGTTTACTGTACTTTACCTTCTATATACTCACTGACTGTTAGGAAAAAATCTTTGGGTGGTTGCCTACTGAGATTTAGTTTCACAACCTGTTTGGGTCATGCTTTTGGGAAAAAAAGATTATATTGTTTCAGGTATAGATAAGGGAAAGCACCCTTATACTTCAGGTACTTGACTTGCTGAGGATATGGAGAGCATGGGTCTAAGATATGGCTTGTGATGCTGAGGAGTTATCTGGTTACTTTTCTTTTGTAATTTGTTTTCATACTGTATTCAGCATTGTGACTTGTTTGGATGCTTTCGTAGACCTATATGTATCAATCATAATTTATACATATGTTTTCTCCAGTTGTTTCCGTTATCAGTCTTCCGCTGTTTACTCTTGTATGGATGTTTACTACTTTCGCTATTGTTGTTTTTTGTTTTCTCTTCTGCTGTGTACTCTTCCAATGAGGGCATAGTTTCCCCACTATCACACCCAAGGACCTCACTGCTAGTTGGAAGCCTCTGGCGTTCAGGGAAATGCGGTTGAGGCCATGTGACACACCGGGTACAGGGCGCCCCTATGTGGCTTCTGGAAGCAGGACATTACAAAGTGGTATCAAAGGGTTCTTTTCTCTTGACTTACTATTTGGATCCTTTAGCCAGGGATAGGACAGAATAGTACATGGTAATAAGTTGTGCCTTGGAGTAGCTAACTCATGTACAGGAAAAAGCAATACTACCTCGTTAATTGCAATTTTATTTGGGTTGCAAATTTTACAGTTAATTTGATTTCACTATTGGGTGATTCACATGCTTTGTGATGTTACTGTTGTTGTTATTGCGGTTCTATTTCTATCGCAACCTGATGAGATGAGGGTATGCCATCTCATGCATCATATAGGTACTTGTTATAAATCACATTCCATGCATTCTTTCCATTCCATCTAGGATGCATTAGTTATTGCATGTTGTTGTGATAGATGTTGTGTACATTATTCATGTTGTTGTGATATATGCTTTGATAGAATCCCTACTATTTGATAAAGAATTTGTTTTTATAGTGATTTGCTTAGATGGACGCCAAAATTTTGGTTCTTGAGGTGTTATGGGACCTCATGGACCGGAATTTGGTGGATCATTTCTTCACTAGTGCAGAAAACATTTTTGACGTCACCATTTTTTACGTAGGTTATAAATAACCGACGTGATAATCTGTGAAACGTAGTTTTTTACGTTGGTTATTTTATAACTGACATAAAAAATGCGTAGAGTAAATTTTTAACATCATTTATTTTAATAATCAACGTTAAAAATTGTGCACGTTCGTTTTTTACGTCGGTTTTAAATTAACCGATGTAAAAAACCAAAGCATGGTGTTTTTTACGTTAGTTATCAAATAACCGACGTAAAAAACGAGGTATCTACGAATTTTTTACGTCGGTTATAAAATAACCAATGTAAAAAAAGTGGCTTTTGAGGTCTTTTTGACGTTGGTTATTTGATAACCGACGTAACAAACCAACCCACAGAATTCTTTAGGTCGGTTATTCTATAATCGACGTAAAAAATGAACACGCGTATGTTTTTATGTTGGTTATAAAATAATCGATGTAAAAAAAGCCATATCTGATACATTTATAACGTCGGTTATATAATAACCGACATTATAAATGTAATAAAAATAGTTTATAACATTGGTTATTAAATAACCGACGTTATAAAACATTTAAAAAATAAACACGCCCCGTGGATTGTCATTTACGAATTTTCGATCGACAGTCCAGTGACTCGTCTCTCTCGCACGGAAAACCCTAATAGACTTGTCGATCACCTTGCATTAAACTCATTTTTTCATCATCTTTTATCATCTTTACTCTCCTCAGATCTATCATCTCAACTCGCAACACTTAGGTAAGCCTCCCATGACTTTATTTCGTTCATTTTTTCCCGGATAGTCTATATTTACGCTTTGCGATTTTTTTGGTTAAACTAGGTAAGATTCATAGATTTCGAACCCTCTTACCTTTTTTTCATCATAATATTATTTATTATCCCTAGATCTATTAGATCGTCTTGCAATATTCACGTAAGCCTCACCTATTTCTATTTCGTTTGTTTTTGTTTCGCGAATGCCCGACATTGATGGTAATTTTTTTCGTCATACAACTAATGATCTCATTCACCTATATTACTGAAATTCGTATGTAAACCATTGTGATACACCCATTCTGTGTACCCGTGTGATTTATTTTATTAGTATATATATGGGTTTTGATGGTGGAATGTTTGTTTTGGATCCTTGGTTGTTTCTATTTTGGGTATCAATTTTTGTTGTTCCATAATCTATTTAAGTTGCTTATTTTCGTGGACTATTATAAGTCTTCATATGTTATTAAAATCCGATTCATTGCACAATAGATCATTTTTGACTAGTAGGAGATACAATTCATGGTTGTCATTTTGAATAATGGCATGATACCAAAACTTGTAGCTTGAGGTTAAAATCTATAGATATGCCAAAACTAGTAGCTTGAGGTTAAAATCCCATGGTTTTGGGGGGATGTCAAGAGGGTTGGTCGCTATCCAAGGGGTTGGGGGCAGTACAGGGTGTCCATGGAGGTGGGGGGGGGGGGGGGTAGTCCAGGGGTGTGTGTGGGGGGGGGGGGTATCAAGGGGGCGGGGGGTGTCGAAGGGGTGGGGGGTTGTCCAAGGGGGTGGGTGGGTGCGGGAGGGGGCTGTCCAAGGGGGTGGGGGCCTGTCCAGAGGGTTTGGGGGGTTGTCCGGGGGGTGGGGGCCTGTCCAGAGGGTTGGGGGTGTCCAGGGGGGTGTCCAAGAGGGTAGGGGGTGGGGGTGGTGTCCAGGAGGGGTGGGGGTGCTGTCTAGAGGGGGGGGGGCTATCCATAGGGTTGGGGGTGTCCAGGGGGGTGTCCAAGGGGGTAGGGGGTAGGGGGTGGTGTCCAGGAGGTATGGGGGGGTTCTTTCTAGAGGGGTGGGGGCTATCCAGGGGGGGGGGTTGTACAGAGGGTTGGGGGTGTCCATGGGGGTTTCCAAGGGGGTAGGGGGTGGGGGTGGTGTCCAGGAGGGGTGGGGGTACTGTCTAGAGGGGTGGGTGTTGTCCAGGGGGGTGTCCAAGGGGGTAGGGGGTGGGGGTGGTGTCCATGAGGGGTTAGGGGTGCTGTTTAGAGCGGTGGGGATGGGGGGTGTCCAGGGGGTGGGGGTGTCCAGGAGGGTTGGGCAGGGGTGTTGTCCAAGGGTGAGGTGGTGTACATGGGGTGTCCAAGGGGGTGGGGGTGGTGTCCAGGGGGTGGGCGGCTGTCCAAGGGGGTGGTGGTGCCCAGGGGGTGTCCAAGGGGGTGGGGGATAAGTGTCATTTGGGATTGAATACTGCATCGTGGTTTCTGATATTATGACATGATGATTGTGCCGTGATGATTGTATTTACATTGTGATTTTCTCCATCTGAATTTTTATTTTAAATTTGATTTGATTTTCAGGTTTACTCCATTTTCTCCAATTTTCTATCAACCATTATAGGCCCCATGGTTTTCTTTGATTCGATGGAATTTAAAACTGTTATATCTAACTATATTTTGTTTTTAAAATAATATTCAAGCATATTTTTTAAAATACACATAGATTTGTTTTATATTTCAAAATTGTTTTACATTCAAATTATGTTTTTTTAATATAAACATATATTTATATTATCTTAAATATATATATAATTTTGATATTTTTTATAGGTAATAATGAGTCAAAGTTGGATTATGGCACATCGAATGAGCAATGAATATGAGGAAGTTGTTGATTCCTTTTTGGAATTTTCTAAACAAAATGTTCCAAGTAGTGACATTATTTTATGTCCATGCCTGAAATGTTTGAATATGAATAAGTTGAAAAGTAGAGAGATAAAAGATCATCTGATTTGTCATGGTTTTAATCTGAGTTACAACCCTTGGATTTGGCATGGTAAAATTGGATGGAATGTCACTGATGATGATGATTCGCAAGATGGTAACTCCTACGGAATTGAAGAAATGATTCGCGGTATTGTAGCAGAACAAATTGAGATAGAACTGACAGTTGCACATCTATATGGTGATGCTGAAAAACCAATATATCCTGGTTGTACATATTTTACAATTTTTTCGGCGGTGTTAAGATTTATTAACCTGAAGTTGAAACATGGATGGAGTGACATAAGTTTTGCAGAGCTGCTACAATTGATGAAAGACATTCTTCCAAAAGATAACGATCTTCCAAATTCACATTATAAGGACAAGAAAATATTATCCCTGATGAGATTGGAATACTAGAAAATACATGCCTGTCCGAATGACTGCATTATATATAGGAAGGAATATGAATTTCTGTCAGAGTGTCCTAAATGTGGGACATCACGGTATAAGGTGAAATAAAAATCATTGGCTGATGTAGGGATTACAAAGATCCCTTCAATGGTATTTTGGTATCTTCCTATAATGCATCATTTCAAACGTTTATTTTCTAATTCACATGATGTAAAAAGGTTAAGATAACATGCTGATGAGTAGGTATGTGATGGAAAAATACATCATCCAGCTGATTGTCCACAATGGAAGATACTTTATGTGCAATATTCTACATTTGGAAATGAAATTAGAACTCTCAGACTAGGGCAGTGCACAGATGGAATGAATCCATACCGAACCCTCAGTAGCACACATAGTTCATGGCCTATTTTATTGGTAATTTACAACCTCTCTTATGAATTTTGTATAAAGTGCAAATATCTCATGTTGAGTATAATGATCTCTGGTCCAAAGCAACCCGACAATTATATTGATGTTTACTTGTTACCGTTGATTGATGATTTGAAACTGTTATGGGTTGATGGTATTAGGGTGTATGATTCTTACAAAATAGAATATTTTCAACTGCATGAAGTGCTTCTATTCACTATAAATGACTTCCTAGTGTATGGAAATTTGTCTGGATATAGTGTTAAAGGGCATAAAGCATGTCCAATTTGCGAACAACAGACATCATATTGTCAATTGCATCATGGGAGGAAAACAGTGTACATGGGTCATCGAAAGTTTTTGCCTATGGATCACCCTTATAGAAGACTAAAAAAGGCATTCAATGGCTCACAAGAATTTGATACTGCTCCAAAACCTTTATCCCCTAATATGTATTTTTAGAGGGTGAGAAACCTTAATGTGACATTGAGAAAGACACATAAATCTGGTAATGATAGACATATTTGGAAGAAAAGCTAAATATTTTTTGAGCTACCATATTTGAGGTATCATGAAGTTACACATAATATTGACATCATGCACGTGGAGAAGAATATTTGTGATTATTTTATTGGAACATTGTTAGATATTAAAGGAAAGACAAAAGATGGGTTGAATGCAAGATTAGACTTACTATCAATGGGAATAAGTTTGGAGTTAGCTCCCACTCCTAATGGAAGATGGACATTTCTTCCCCTGAATTTTCATACATTATCGAAGAGGGAGAAAATTAGCTTTTGTCAGTGTCTTCATGATATCAAAGTGCCTCAAGGTTATTCTTCAAATGTAAACATTTTTGTCTCATTGAAGGGCTTGATGTTGATAGGTTTTAAAGCACATGATTGTCACATCATGATGCAACAAATTCTACCAGTTGCTTTGCGTGGAATATTGCTCATCCGTGTTAGAAAGACTATAATGAAGTTGTGTTATTTTTTCAATTCAATTTGTAACAAGGAAATTGATGTTAATGCTTTGAACATTTTGGAAAAGGATACAATTTTTATACTTTGTCAATTGGAAATTTATTTTCCTCCAACTTTTTTTGATATAATGGTGTATTTAATGATTCATCTGGTTCGTGAAATAAATCTTTGTGGACCTGTATACCTTCATTGGATGTATCCTTTTGAAAGGTATATGAAAATATTAAAGGGGTATGTTAAGAATCCATTTCGACCTGAAGCCTCCATTATTGAAAAGTATTTTTCTGAGGAGGTAGAAGAGTTTTGTACGAGCTACTTGGCTACGGCGCAACACATAGGTTTGCCTCCATCTCTCCATGAACGATTTAATAATGAGGGAAAGGGTATTCGTGGATTGAAAGTCAAATCGTTGTCAGTTGAATAGATGAAGAAGTTAGAATCATACATCTTGAATAACATAGCTGATGATCAACTGTATATAACATTTCATATTAATGAGTTGAAATAATGTCATCCAAAGAAGAAAGAAATGTGGATTTTGAATGAGCACAACAAAACCTTTTTTTCATGGTTTAAAAAGACCTTTCTTGGTAGATCAGATGTATCAAAGACATTAAAATGGATAGTGGGTGGTCCATGTTTAAATGTGATAACATGGTCCGGTTATTACCTTAATGGATATACATTTCAGATGAAAGCTCAGGACAATAGAAGTGTAGTTCAGAATAGTGGTGTATTGGTGTTTGTAGAAGCAATGCATTTTTCGGGTGCTAAGGACAAAAACCCAATTTCTGCATCAAGTGCATATTATGGAGTGATTGAAGACATATGAGAGGTTGATTACTTTAAAATTAAATTTCATGTTTTTAAATATAAATGGTTTATCGGTAACAACAATGTCAGACACGATGAATTTGGAATGACACTTGTTAATCTGAATAGATTGGAAGACATAAATGATTCTTTTATAATGGAAACACATGAAAAACAAATTTTCTATGTAGTATATCAATCAGATATGCAGTGGTCTGTTGTTTTACAAGGGAAAAAAAATATGTTGGTGAGGATGAACTTGATGAAGATGCGGATTTATGTGAGATCCCTACTTCCATGGAAAGATTAACATAACATAATGATGAGCATATTGAAGACATGGTTTGTGCCATAAGGAACGATCACGACAAAAGAATTTGGGAAAACAATCCATTTGTACATTCCTAAAATTACAGGTAACATATTTTTATTTCTTGTTTACATTTATTTTTTCATAAAATGTTAGATATTGAATGTTTTTTCTTTATTAAAACATGTATTAAAACAAAATAAGTATAAGTTTTTGTTTGTTTTAAGTTTTTTTATTTTACTTTATCATGTTTACCATTACATGAATTATATATCTATTATTTTTGTTCAGTGACAATTACTTTACCATGTTTACCAGTTTTACCATGTTTACCATGTTTACCATGTTTACCATATTGACCATATTTACCATCTTTACCATTTTTTAACATGATTACCATATTAACAATGTTTACTATTACATAACTTAGTACACTTTTCTATTTTTTGATTATAGTAGTATTAAAATATTTGAATTTGTATATTTGTGAACTAATGTTTGTTTTTTTGATTTGAAGGATAATGACATATCATTTAGTTGACCAACCACATGATTCTAGAGATGAGCATATTGGTCATACCTCTTGGGAGGAACATTCACATGATCCTCTTGATGTTCCCCAATCTTCCTCATGTTCTCCTATTACCAAAAAGAGTTCAAAGGTTAGTAAACGTGGGTGCACAAATTTACCAAAATTAGCACTTGCCCGTACGCGGGACCAGAGGATACTCATTGAGTTTGATAATGATGATATTCCTAGAGGTCCAAATGCAAAAGATTTTAAGAGTTTTGTATCAACTCAGGCTAAGAGCAAAGTAATCATTCTGTATGATGACTAGAGAAGTGTGGATAAAGTGATAATCTATCAGTTGTGGGAGACAATTTTGGTAAGATCTTTTGCTATTATTTGACTATTCTTTAAATTTTTCTAGTATATATATTATGTCTAACCTCTTCTTTATCAGATTACATTTGATATTCCTGACACTGGAGGAGTCAGGAAGAAATTATTATCGTTGGCTGCCAGGAGATGGAGGGATTTCAAATCAACCCTCTCATCTGATTTCATTTATGGTCATAGGAGTCATGACAATCTATGTTATATATATCCTTTTATAGATGAAGACACATGGAGACAGTTTTTTGAAAGTAGAAGAAAAGAGACATTTTTGGTAAGGGAAATGTAAACTTTTATAAGATTTCTTATATAAGTGATTTTATTAATGTTTTGTTAATGGTTTCTTATTCTAAATTTACAGCAAACAAGGAAAGCTCATCAGAAGATCCAATATAAAAATGTATACTCTCATAGTTAATCTCGGGGAGGGTATGCATTTTTGGAAGAACAAATGATGGCATAAAAATTTCAACAACTAAGAGATGAGTCTTCAAGCTCTGGATAGGTGGCCCCTCCACCCCTCCATCTAGACATGAAAAATGGAAGAGATCTCGGATGGGCAAAAAAGGGAAATATCTTTTGGAAGAATCAAGAATCATTGTTGAGAGGATTGTAAGATATCTATTTTATTTATTTAAGTTAACTATTTTCTTCCTATAATTTCAATCATTATAGAAATGTTCAATTAATCAATACAGGACTCTCTTGAGGATCAGAGTTAACAGGGGGCATTTACAGTTACTGGGAGGCAAGATATTTTATCTGTAGCATTGGGAAAGCTTGAACATCCTGGTTGCGTAAGAGGATATCCGATAGGTGTATTGGTAAGAAAAGTGTTTCCACGTTATTAAAATTCTAACATTGAGGGGGTTTATAAAAAAATAGAATCCTTGGAGTCTGAAGTTCATAATATTAATGCGACGATGGAGGAAAATATTAGAGCATCGGTACCGTCCATGTTTGCAGACATGCAAAGACAATTTCAGACTATAGATCACACTCCTCCACCTCCCCCTACAGACCCCATTATTTATCCTCCACCTCCGCCAGTAGCTCCCACTCCCCCACCTCAGCTTGCGGACCCCATTTTTTATCCTAATCCTCCACTAAAACTTCGTACTTATTGCGAGTTGTATGTTGATGATCCTCAACATCATATAGTTCCATATGGGTTGGTATATTGTATAAGAGATACAGTTCATCATCAACAATTAGAGGTAGAGAATCAGAGGGTCATTGTACAAGATATTACAGATAGATCATCTCAAGTACCATTACCTACATATGAGGTGATGACAGTTGGACATAGTATCAGCCATTTTTTAATTTGGCCATCCAGACATCTTCGACTCATTACCATAGAGGTTTGAATGTTATAGATTTTTTTTTATTTTTTTTTATTAAAGTTGTTTTATCATTTTAAAACTAATATATTTTTCTATTCATTTTTACAGGAATACTTCAAAGGTAAAGAAATACTGTATAGACAACAAAAAAGACAAATGGCTATGACATCAGATACAGATTCTAGTAGTCTTGACAGATTTTCAAGATATTCAAATTTGTTGGCGGGTCATAATGAGTTTCCAATGGAATATCATGTTTGTGGACATGCAATAAGTGTGGGAATTATGAAAACTGATATCATGGAGCTTGTTACTAGAGATAAGTTGGGCATCAACGTGGTGCAAATTTTTTCCATGTAAGTCTTAACACCTTTTCCCTGTGTTATATTTATTAAAAATGTATACTTATGTCTATTTTGTATTAGGTATCTTTATAAAACTTGTGAGAGGAATGAGCTGACAGATGTATATGGATTCATGGACCTGCAATTGATTTCCCCTAAAGCATGTGCATTGGATGAGGAATAAAGAATGCTTTATATTGCTGAAAGACTTAAAAAGAATATATTCACACAATGTTGGATGATTCCTTTTTGTGAGAGGTTTTAAAAACATCTCTCTCAAAGATTTCATTATCTTTTAACATAAAAACCCACTAACCTTAAATTTCCTTTTATCAGTGATCATTGGATGTTAGGGGTTTTTTGCCCAAGGGAGAAAACACTTTATTGGATATGCTCTGTCCATGATGATGTGCGGGAAAGTTTTAAGAATATATTGGAAAAGTAAGTTTCAATTTCTCAATAGTTTTATATATTATAATGAATTTTAAATTTACCCCATTCGTATTATTTTCTAACAGGGCATGGGTCTACTTTCGAAAAAACACAAAGAAAAGGAGTGCAAAGATCAAATATGTAAATGTGAAGGTAAATATCCATTTATAATTTGTACTTTTTGATTTATTAAATAAAAATAATATATTGAATTTAAACTCATTCAAACATAATTGTCATGAATAACAAGGCGTCATCGAATGTGGATATTATATGTTAAGATTTATGTATGAAATAATAACAATTTGGATAGTTGTGAATTTTGACCTGGTAAGATTTCCTCTTAAACATTGCCATTATATTTCAATTTTATTTATTCATTATACACATTAACTACTATCATTTTCATTTGTATATTTTTGATGACCCCCAACCCTATACTGCTGAAGACATCAAACACTTACAAGTGGAGTGGTCAAATTATTTTATAGGTTTGATTGAATTTTAGTTTTTTGTAATGTAAAATGTAATTTTGAATATTGTCGTTGTAATTGCATATTTGGTAGTTGTTTAGGTTGGATTTAGTTTTTTTTTTGAATTTGACAGTGTATGTTTTGAATGTTATATATGTGAATGTTTAATTTTTCCCTACTTCTTATTTTGGTCTAATTATGATGGTTTTTCTGGTATGGATTCCGGTCTGGGGGGGAGGGCAGTCCAGGGGTTTGGTGGGGGCTGTCTAGTGGGTTGAGGGGGTTCTAGTTTATTTTTTGTAACTTTTTGGTCTGTTTCAAGGGTGTGGGAGGGCTGTCCAGGGATGTGGGAGTGCTATCCAGGGGGTGAGGGGGGGTCTAGATGAGGGTGGGGGGATGTCCAGGGGGTGGTGGTGATGTCCAAGGGTGTGGGGGGTAGTGTCCAGGGGTGTGGTGGGGGCAGTCTAGTGGGGTGAGGGTGTTCTGGTTTGTTTTTGGTAACTTTTTGGTCTATTTCAGGGGTTTGGTAGGGCTGTTCAGGGGTGTGGGAGTGCTGTCCAGGGGGTGGGGGTATACATGAGGGTGTGGGGGGGGGGGGGGGGGGTTGTACAGTGGTGTTTGGGGCTGTCCAATGGGGTGGGGGAGGGTTGTCCAGGGTGTGGGGGGGGGGGGTGTTGTCCCGGGGTGTTTAGGGCTGTCTAGGGGTCGGGGGGCAGTCCATGGGTGTGGTGGGGGCTATCAAGTGGGGTGAGGGGCTGCTGTTCAGAAGGGTGGGGGGGGGATTGTCCCGGGGTGTTTGGGGCTGTCCAGGGGGTCGGGGGGCAGTCCAGGGGTGTGCTAGGGGCTGTCAAGTGGGGTGAGGGGGTGCTGTTCAGGGGGTGGGGGGAGGGCTGTCCAGTGGGGTAAGTTTTAAATGTTATCAATGTAAATGCTTAATTTTTCTTTAGTTATTGTTTTGATATACTTATATTTTTTTGGTATGAATTATTGATTTGGTTTCTGGTTGTTTCTTGGGAATAACAAAGGACTGCATTCGGTTTTTTTTAAAAAAATTGTCTTCCACGTCGGTTATTTTATAACTGTCATGATAAAGGAATCAGGAAGGGTTTATCACATCGGTTTTTTGAATAACCGACGTGATAAAAACTTGTGGCATGGTTTATCACATCGGTTATTTAATAACCGACATGATAAAAGGCCTGGGAAATGGTTTATCATGTTGGTTATTAAATAACCGACGTGATAAACCCCCCATGGACTGGTTTACCACGTCGGTTATTATATAACCGACGTGATAAACCATTTCCCAGGGGTTTATCACGTCGGTTATTAAATAGTGAACGTGATAAATGTCCCCCGCATGGGTTTATCACGTCAGTTATTATATAACCGATGTGATAAACCCCCCCGGTTTATCACGGCGGTTATATAATAACTGACGTTATAAATCACCCCCGGTTTTTGCACGTCGGTTATTAATTAACTGACGTGATAAACACTGCGATGTTATGTTTTTTATGTCGGTTTTTAAATAACCAGTGTAAAAAACGTTATTTATAACATCATCCATATTAACTTCGGCTAAAAACAGACATAAAAAATGAAAAATAATCGACATAAATAGCGTTTTCTACACTAGTGCTTGTTTCCTTGTTATGACTTGTATAAGATGCCAAGCTTTGATTCGCTAGGAGTATGGGCCCTCACGGATTGAAATTTGGCACCTTAATTCTTGTTTACTGTGTTTTCTAGGCTCTAGAGAAGTTTCTCAGGCTACTGCCCAAAAAAACCTAGAATACACGACGTGTAATTTAGGAAAACATGCCGTGTACTGGTTATGCATGCCGTGTGGTATAATACTAGAAGTCCGGCCATGTAGTTAACAACATGGTCAGTGAAGTATTTTATTATAAATTCCATACACCAGTTTAGCACGCCGTGTAGTATGAAATAGGTACCCCGACCGTGTCCCGAACAACACAGGTCGTGTTATCTTTTCACATACACACTGTGTCTGAATATTACATGCCGTGTAGTTTGATCTAGGTACCCGACCATGTCAGGAACAACACGGGTCGGTGTTACCCTTTCTCGTAAAATCCGTGTCCGTCTGGAACATGCCGTGTAGTGTCAGCCGTGTGTCAGGACGAGTCACTAACAACACGGGCCAGGTAAGTCATGTCTAGTACACGCCGTGTCTGCCTTGAACATGCCATGTAGTTTTTTCTTAGAGGAATTGTGTGGCTAGACCCTATAGAAGGAATCAGGAAGGGAAGAGGATTCAGGTACACGTTGTTTGTTTGGGGTGTTACACGACCAGTTTAGGTAGAAGTACACACCCATGAGAATGACTTAATGGAACATTCCATGTAGGGAAAGAACACACCGTGTAGTCATGTTTTGCATAACTTGAATGCCTTCTTTTCCCTGTTCATTCTTGTGCCTTAAGTTTTTCTGTCTTTGTTAATCCGGAATCTAAGGTGTGTTTTTGACCTTTCAGAGCTATGGAACCGAGATGTCCTCTGGTTATTCTTCAGTTGCAAGGGAGTGATCAGATGCCAGATATGGCTGATCAGGGACCTCCTACAGATCCTCATGTTGTGTTATCCTTGGCACGAGCAGTTATACCAGTTGCAGGAACCGATGCGTAGTTTAATGAAGGATTTCTGAGGATGATGCAGACTTTATTGGGAGTTTCGCTTGCTTCCTTGACTATGGAAGACTTGACTCAGGTTTTCCAGCAGCAACATCCTCCCACCTTCTCAGGGGAAGGAGGACCTCTGTCTGTATAGTCATGGATAGAAGGCATGATGACAATCTTCGAGCATCTGGAGATGCCTCCAGAAAGGCGGGTCAAGGTCGCTACCTACATGCTGCGAGACTCTTACAAGAGGTGGTGGGATGTGATCTCACAGGCGGGTCATCAGTAGGTTATGGCGTGGCAGGAGTTTCAACGTGTCTTTTACGACTACTTCTATCCGGAGACCCTGAGGGCCGACCGAGCCTGGGATTTCATGATCCTAGATCAGGGTACTTTTTCTATCATGGAGTATTCCTCTCGTTTCACTGAGCTCTAGCATTTCACACCCCTCCAGGGAAGAGATGTGTTGTTCTTGGAAAGGAAGTTTGAGGATGGTCTTAGATGAGAGATCTTCTCATAGGTGAATATCTTCAGGCTAGATTCCATCACTTCCATCGTCAACTATGCACTGATTGTTGAGCGCAATCTGAGAGATTATGGAGCTGAGATCCAGGGCAGTTCCGCTTCCAGAGTTAGTGCTTCACCAGATGATAGCAGGAAGTGCCATAGAGAGTCTACGCGTAGTGATCCGAGGCGGCGAGACACATCTTCAAGTATCCAGGTGGTATGCTACCAGTGTGGAAGGGCTGAGCATACGAGGCCACAGTGCTAGAGGGACCAAGTGGAGTTCTGATCTTGTGACATGATGGGTCACCTTCAGCGCTTCTGTCAGATATTCTCTCCAACAGCTGGTGACAGAGGTTCTTCTATGACTCCTTGTTCAAGAGCAGCGCAACCAGTTTCTCACCAGTTTGTGAACTGGAGTTCTTCTGGCCATTCTGCCTGAGGTGGAGGTCGAGGCCTTGGTGGTCAGTCACCAGTCTTTCAATGATAGTAGGGTGGATCAACTCAGAGCAGTCAGGCAGGTTCATAGGGTCGTGGAACGGGTCAGGCTTTTCAGTGGAGCAGAACCTTCAAGAGCAGGATCCCGGAGCATCCACCATTATATGTACGATTTTAGTAGCCTTAGTTTTTTCTTCTGATCTTTTTGATATAATGGATTCCCATAGATTTATCTCTGTTGTTATTGTGGAGAGTCTTGGGCTCTATATATTTTCTTCTGCCAACATGTTGACTCTATAAACACCGTTGGGGACTAGGAAGTCTTGTGTACATTAGTGCAGAGAGTGCCCTCTTGAGGTTGTAGGGTGTCACTCTCTATGGGATCTCTATTAACTAGAGATGGTAGGATATGATTTCATTCATGGAATGGACTAAATAGTTCCTTACCAGGCAGTCGTCGATTTTTATCACCGTAGGGTGAGTTTCATATCACTATAGAGTGGATCCATTCTTTATAGAGGTGAGTAGGATGTCCAGACGAGTAGAGCAGGACCCGATCATCATGGGCTAGGCAGAGTTACAACTCAGATTGCTATTCTTTATCTAGATGACCAGGGGACTTCATAGTTAGACTTTCCTCCAATGGTGGATCATTTCATGGATGTCTTTCCAAAGGAATTTTCAGGTTTTCCTCCAGAGCGTGAGGTATACATTTATATTGAGTTCGTTCTAGGAGAGGTACCGGTGTCCATTCCTTTTTATAGGATGGCTATGCCAGAGTTGCAGGAGCTCATGAAGTAGTTAGAGGAGTTGAAGGTGAAGGGTTTTATCTGACCTAGTACTTCTTCTTGGGGTTCCCCTGTCCTGTTTTCGAAGAAGGCAGACGACACCCTTAGGCATTGTGTGGATTATCGAAAGCTGAACCAGTTGACGGTCAAGAACCGATATCCCTTTCCTATGATTGATGACCTCTTTGATCAGATTCTAGGAACCTGGGTGTTCTTGAAGATCTATTTTAGGTCCGGTTATAATCAGTTGCGCGTTAGACCATTTGATATACCTCTTACAACTTTTCAGAGCAGGTATGGTTTATACGAGTATATGGTTATGTCGTTCGGTCTCACGAACACACCTACAATTTTCATGGCACTGATAAACTGAGTGTTACATCCATACTTAGACTCTTTCTTGGTGGTCCTCGTGGAAAATATCTTGGTGTACTCTCACACTCGACACGACCATGCTACCCATCTTGAGATCGTTTTGAGTACACTGAGAGAGCATCAGTTATATGCTAAGCTCTCGAAGTGCCACTTTTGGATGGATCATATTCATTTATTGGGTCATGTTATATCAGAGACATGAGTATCAGTGGACCCATAGAAAGTGAGAGTAGTAGTTTCCTGGGAGAAGCCGAAGAACGTCTTTGATATGCAGAGTTTTCTAGGGCTAGCTGGATACTACAGACCCTTCATACAAGACTTTTCACACTTAGCAGCACCGCTGATAGGTCTTACCAAGAAGGGTGAAGAGTTCTTATGGTCAGATTCTTGTGAGTCATCCTCTTAGGAGCTGAAAGGGAGGTTGACTTCAACACCGATTCTAGTCCTGCTAGAGCCAGGCAAGAGATACACTGTCTACTATGACGCTTCAGGTATGGGGCAAGGATATATGATTATGCAGGGAGATGGAGTTATTTTGTACGGGTCTCGGCAGTTGAGGCCACATGAGAGGAACTAACTGAAACATGATCTCGGGCTGGCGGCAGTTGTTCATGCCTTACGCTATTGGAGACATTATCTTCTGGGAGATCATTTTGTGGTTTTCACTGACCACAAAAGTCTCATGTAAATATTCACTTAGTGTGATATGAATCTGAGACATCGTTGGTGGGTTGAGTATCTTCAGTACTTTGACTTTGAGGTTGCCTATACACCTAGGAAAGGTAATGAATTGGCTGATGCATTGAGCAGGAGGACTCAGATTCAGGCAGTTCGGGAGGCCAGTAGTGAGTGGCAGCTTATGGCTCTGTTCTATGAGATGCATCTGGAGGTGCACGACAGACAGGGGAAGAATTTTATATCATTTGTATCTATTACCTCTACACTTCTTGATCGGGTAAAAATTAGTAAGCTATCAGATTCTGAAGGCCTAGTCCTACGAGAAAGTGTGTCAAGAGAGGACCCTATTCCTAGATGGACATTTGGCAAGGATGAGATCTTGCATTTCAATGGACATGTATGGGTGCCAGTAGACATACACGAGGAGCAGATGCAGGACTTCCATTCCTCAGTTTGGGTAGTTCATCCTGGCATCACCAATATGTATCATGATCTACATCGTTAGTATTGGTGGCCAGGAATAAAGAGGGATTTTGCTGATTTTGTCATGAGGTGTTCCACTAGTCAGTAGGTGAAGGCGGAACATCAGTGACCAGCAGGTCCTTTAGAACAGTTACCCATTCCCAAGTGGAAGTGGAATGACGTCACGATGGACTTCTTGACCGGTTTTCTGAGGTCACCTAGAGGGAATGATTCTGTTTGGGTTTTCATCAACATGCATACGAAGGTTGTTCAATTCTTGCCGATCAAGGAGACCTTCAGTGTTGATGAGTTGGGACTATTGTACATCTGAGATATTGTACTTCTAGATGGAGTTCCACACTCCATTGTTTCTGATAGAGATGCGTGTTTTACTTCTTAGGTCTGGCAGGGGATTTAGAAGGCTTTGGGTACACAAGTACTTTTGAGTACAATATACCATCCCCAGACAGATGTCCAGTCCGAGCGTATGATTTAGGTGCTTGAGGATATGCTCTGAGCTTGCATTCTAGACTTTTGAGGTTCTTGGGAGAAGAATATACCTCTTGTGGAGTTTTCCTACAATAATAGTTTTCAAGCAACTATTTAGATTCCACATTATGTGGCTTTGTACAGTAGGCCATGCTGATCACCCTTATGTTGGCTGGAGGCGGGAGAGGTAGCTTTACTGGGACCTCGTCTTGTTCAGGAGACCTCAGAGCAGATAGAGTTGATTTAGAAGAGGATGGATACTGCAAAGTCTCAATAGAAGTCTTATGCTGATCAGCGGAGATAACCTTTGGAGTTCGAGGTCGGGGATCAGGCATTCCTGCGTGTCGCACCGAGGTTGGGACACAAGAGGATTCAGAGATAGGGTAAGCTTTCACCATGGTACGTTGGGCCATTTGAGGTGTTAGAGAGAGTTGGGCTGGTTGCCTATCGATTGCAGTTACCTCAGAGGTACCGACCTATGCACAACATCTTCCATGTTTCTCAGCTCCGACGTTACTTTTCAGACCCGTCTCATGTCTTTCAACCTGAGGAGGTTGAGCTCTAGGTAGATGCATCATTTGAGGAGCATCCTATCCAAATTATCGATCGAAGTACAAAGGTTCTTCATGTCCGATTTGTTCCTCTGGTACAGGTGCTATGGAAGAACGGGTGAGTATAGGATGAGACTTGGGAGAGGGAGGCCAATGTATGATCGTAGTGGCCGGAGCTGTTCGGAGTTTCTTCTTCTACACCTCTCTAGGGAAATTCAGGGTTGAATTTCTTTAAGGGGGTAAGTTTGTAAGAACCCGAACCTTCTTTTCAGGTACATTTTTCCTTTTTCTGGAGTTTTTGTGAAAAGAGGAGTTTCTAGAAAATTTTTAAGTACACACCGTGTACTTTATAAGTACACGTTGTGTACTTCATTTCCACTCAAGGCCGTGTGCTGACCGTGTCATGGACACACACACGACCATGTAAGGGTGACTTGGAGGCTACCTAAATTAGAGTACAGAAAATCCTAGTAGACACTATGTACTCCAAAAGTAAATGCCGTGTATTTTCTTTTTTTTTCATTAAACGCACCGGGGTCGCGTCTTAACCCCAGAACCATCTTCTTCTCCAGGGTCTTTGACTGAGAGCATTCCGTACGGTTGTGGATCTTCTCTAAGCCCTTGATCCTCTGTCCGTTCTCTAAATCGACCGCTTTCGATTGCGTTGGAACCGCAGCGGTAAGATCTTCCTTCTACTAGAGCTTTGTTTTCAAATTACTCCTCTTTCTAAAGTTATCATGGGTTGAGAGTTTTGGATGTTATTTTAGATCTATGATGTTCCAAGGAGAATCAAGCTTCGAGGTTCAAGTATATTGATCTCTTAATGACGAGGTAGGTGGTTTGGGCCTTTATGTAAAATGTCTATGAGTATTTTGTGCAAATTCCACCAATACCCTTGAACGGGGTATTGTGTGTTTCCTGTTCTGACCTTGTTGTTTGTCTACTTTTCTTATATGTCTGTGTAGATGTTATTGTTTGTGAATAGGGTAAACTATTGTGCTTTGGATGTTTTTCCCATGCATGTTCAGCATATTTATGACCGTTTGGTCTAGTTTTTCCTGTTAGGCTTTTTCCAGTTCCATGCCTAGTTTATAGGATGATGTGATTGTTCTTCCATAATAAGATGTTGTAGACTACTAGACAAGTAGTTCTTGAGGTTCAAATTGGCCGTTACATGATGAGATACTTTTTGACTTTACACAGGGCTGTGAGAACCTAGTGTAGTAGACCATAGGGAGAATGGACGTAAGGGCTTCTCCAAAGTGTCTTTAATTTACAATGAAAGACCATAGGGGTAATTTATGTTGAGTGCTTCCTCAGAGTGTTTTTAGTTCCTCGAAGTAGGCCACAGGGGGAATGAGATGTTGAGTGCTTCCCCAGAGTTCCTTTAGTAAAATACGAGACTATAGGGGGAATTGATGGTGAGTGCTTCCCCAAAGAGTCTATTCTTTCTTTAGCTAAACCAGAGGGGTGAGACTGTGTGTGCCTCCTAGAGGGTTTTTAGTACTTGTAGGTTAAACCATAAGGGTTAGGCTATGAGAACTACCCAGAGGGTTACCTGTTTGTTCTACTTGCTTGAGTGGATACTTTCTTGTTTGTTCATTATATGCTAGAACTGTGGATTGGTTGTTGCTTAGTACTTTCCCTATTTACTATTTATTGTTTACTATACTTTACCTGCCATATACTCACTGACTGTTAGGCACATATATTTGGGTGGTTGCCTATTGGGATTTAGTCTCACACCCTATTTGGGTCATGATTTTGGGCCCAAAAAGATTATTTTGTTGCAGGTATAGATAAGGGCAAGTGACCTTCTAATTTAGGTACTTGACTTGCTGAGGAGCTAGAGAGCATGGGACCAATCTATGGCTTGCGATGCTGAGGAGTTATCTGATTACTTTTCTTTTGTAATTTTTTTTCGTACTGTATTCATCATTGTGACTTGTTTGGATGCTTTCCTAGACCTATATGTATCATGCATCATTTATACATATGTTTGCTCCAGTTTTTTCCGTTATGATTTTTCTGCTCTTTACTCTTGTATAGATGTTTACTGCGTCCACTATTGATGTTATTTGTTTTCTCTTCCATTGTGTACTCTGCCAATGAGGGCATAGTTTCCCCACTATCACACCCAAGGACCTCGCTGCTAGTTGGCAGCCTCTAGCCTTCTGGGAAATGCGCTTGAGGCCATGTGACCAACCGAGTACGGGGCACCCCTGGGTGGCTTCCAGAACCGGGACGTTACACTATTTGATTCTGGTTCTATGCATTATTTCATAACTTGGAAGCTTTGTAGAACTATTTAAACACCACCCAAAAATATAGAGGTTGAGTTATCTATAAGAACATAAAATGGGGAAATTATTGCATCCAATGTATATAACTCATCCTGAGTTAATATTTCTAGATTGAACCTCCCAAAAAATATTTTCTTACTTCCTTTGGTAGAGTTCGATGCTATATTTGGCATGGATTTACTATATTTATACAAATCCAACATCAATTTTTAGGAAAGGGAGACCATTATTCACATCCCATGGTATCCTCCAATTGTTTACATGTGTAAGGAGTAGGATGAATCTCTATTATGATAATTATCTCAATTGAGGATATTATTCCCATATGAGAAGGCATATATAGCTCAAATGATTGATACAAAGGAGAGGATCATGCTCGAAGACATGCCCATTATGAGGGACTATAATGATGTGTTACATGAATAATTACTTGGTCTTCCTCTTGATGAAGAGGTTGAGTTATCAAATGAACTTATTCCTAGATATGTGCCTTTTTCAAAGAAACTTATAGAATGGACTATATTGAGCTACCTGAACTGAAGTAGTTATAAGAGAATCTGTACAATGGTTTTATATGCCCAGGTGCTTCACCATGGGGTGTAACATTCCTCCTTATCAAAAAGAAGGATGTATCAATGAACACATTCATTGATTATTATGAGATCAATAAAATCATTATAGAGAACTGGTATCCCCTACCACGGATAAATGACTTATTCAACCAACAATTATGGCCCAATTATTTTTCTATGAAAGAACTTCAGTTGTGATATCACCAATTAAAGGGAACAAAGTAATATATTCCCATGAATGCTGTTGAAATGAGGTATAGAATATATGAGTTTATTGTGATGCCCTTTGGACTCACTAATGTTCTATAAATTTTCATGGATTTAATTAATAGCCTTTAGATATTACCTCATAAAATTTCTTATCGTCTTTATTTATGATATTCTGATATACTCGAAGAGAAAAGAGGAACATGAGTTTATTTAAATACTCTTTTGAAGAATTTTTAAAGGGATAAAATTTATGAAAAGTAAATTAAATATTAGTTTTGGATAGAGGAATTTTCATTCTTGGGGCATGTTATCACCAGTAAAGGAATACATGTGGACATTTATAAGAAAAAGTAAATTGAGGATTGTCTTAGGAAATTTTCTTTAATAGATATCCATAGTTTCCTTGCTCTATATGGGTATTGAAGATTATTTTTGAATAAATTCACATGATTTTCAAACCTAATAGACAAGATGACTCAGAAGGGAGTGAAGTTTGTCTGAAGCAATGATTGTGAAGACTCCTTCAAAGAGCTGAAAAAGAGGCTTATCACTATATCAGTGCTCACACTACCAACAACTAGTGAAATCTATGTAGTGTACAATGATTATTAAAACAATTTCTTAGGTTGTTTAATGATTAAAAATGATAATGCGATAGCCTAAACATTAAAACGGCTGAAATTTCATGAGCAATACTATCCCATGCATGATATAGAGTTGGCAGATGTGATCTTTGTATTGAAAATGTGGTAGCATTTTATCTATGGGGAGAAGGGTGAGATATATTCTGATCATAAGAGCCTCAAATATATATACACATAGATTCATCTTAATTTTCACCATTTAAGATAGTTAGAGATCCAGATGGATTGCGACTGCTCAATCCACTACCATCCGGGTAAAGAAAATAAAGTGGTAGATGCTCTAAGTAGAAAACATCCAACATAATTATCAATTATGATAATTGAGAAGGATCAAATATTCTTTGATTGTAAATGGATAGGCTTGAGAATCATTAAGGTAGTAACATAATCAATAATTTCTAAAATCGTTTCTCAACCATCCCTTATGGAGAAAATTAAGGAAACTCAAAGAAATGATGTGGAAATTCAGAGGAAGGTGGGAGCTATCATAAAGGAGAAATCCTCAGAGTTAAAAATTCACGAGGAAGGAGTCATGATATTTGGGTCATGACTATGTGCACCATCTAATCCAGTGATAAAGAAGGAGCTTCTGAATGATGCACATAGCTCAACCTACTCTATTAACCTAGGGAGAAAAATATACATCGACATCTCCAAGAGAATTGTTGGTGGGATAATATGAAAAAGGAGATATCTGAATACAGCTCAAAGAGTCTGGTATCTCATAAAGTGAAGGTTGAATGTAAAAATTATATGTGGTTGATGAAACTATTACCCATACCAACATGGAAATGAGAAAAAATCACCATGGAATCTGTCACCAGACTTCCAACATAAAGGTAATAACACTATATGGATTGTTGTGGATCATCTCACAAATATATCTCACTTTATATCAATTAGATAAGACATATAACCAGAGAAACCTACTTGGATATACATCAGATAAGTGGTAAGTCTTAATGGAGTACCACTATCAATTATATCCGATTGAGATTTGAGATTTACCTCAAAGTTATAGAAAAGTCTCCAAAATGATCTAAACACTAAGCTGAACATCAGTACGTCTTATAATCCTCAAAATGATGGAAAATTTTAATGGGCTATTCATCCATTATAATACATGTTGAGAGAATGTTCTCTAGATTTTAAATGAGGATAGGAATAACATCTACCTATTGAATTTTTTTTTACAACAATAGTTTTCACTTGGGAATCCAAATTGTTTCATATGGATCCCTTAATGGGAAATGATTTAGAACATCGATATACTACGATGAAGTTAGTGAATGTAATATTCTAGGACTTAAAATGGTAGAAGAAATTGTGGAGAAGATGAAAACCATTCTACAGTACATCAAGGAAGCCTAAAGTTGACAAAAGAGATTTGTAGACAACTATAAATGAGACCTTGAGTATGAGTTTGTAGACATGGTATTCCTCCACATATCTCTATGGATGATGGTCATGATATTTGTAAGAAAGGAAAGATAATTCCCATATACATTAGCCTCTTCATTATTCTTGATCATATTGGAGCTGTGGACTATCGACTAGCACTTCCACCAACCATGTCTCAAGTACACGATGATTCCATGTATTCCTATTGAGGAAGTAAATACCATATCCCTCACATATATAGAATCTGGAGGTGGTTGAGTTTTAAAATGATCTCTCTTACGAGGAGCATCCAGTGAAGATCTTGGACCATAGAGATAAATTTCTACACAACAAGACTACTCACCTTGTTAGAGTACTATGAAAAAACCATATGTATGAAGAGGAAACTTGCGAGCTAGAGGAGGAAATTAAGGAGAATTAACCTCACTTGTTTTCACCATAATTTGTGAAATGAAATTTTGAGGGTGAAATTTTATAAGTGGAGAAGAATGTAACTACCCATAATTCTATAAATGGATAGTCACTTATTATAATTATTAAATATAATATAAATAATATAAAATATTATAGAGAACAAAATACAAAATTAATAAATGAATAATGAAAGGAATAAGAGGTATTTCTAAATGTTAAGGAATATATACTAATGGAATAGTAAATTAACCTTTAGAATAATAATATGCCCATTAGGAATAGTAATCCTTTCTATAGAATAGTGACATCCCCCATGAAAGTGTAAATAAAATTTTTTCATATTATAAATGGTAATATGATATAATTATATCATAGTATAAGTAAATAAATGTTTTATAAATTATTAATTAAGTGTTGATTTTTTATAAATCATAAATTTTTATTTTAAATTTTATAATTAATATAATGATTTAAAATAAAATTTATTTTCATAAATTTTTTTGACAAATTAATATTTTATTTTCTTATGATTATAATATAATTTTTTAAGACCTTAATTAATTTTTCAATGTGTTATAAAATCAGTTATAATTTTAAATTTTTCATTTTCCAAGTAAATGATGATTTTAATTAATAATTAAATTTCACATATTTAAAAAAATATTTTCATAAAATGTAGTTCATTTTTGAATTATAAGCATTGAAAAAAAAATTAGGGGTGATTTTTTGTGTTTTTTCTAAAATAGAGGATTTTTTAGTGAATAGTGAAATATGGTAATTTACAGTATATAATAATATAAATTAAATTCAATATTTATTGAGTCATTGCTGATGTAAGAACCATAATCTAAAATAATCCTTATTTATTTTAATATATTTAGTGATAATGTCCAAAATATTCATAGTCTTAAGCCAAAATAATAAAAAAATGGATAAAATAAAAAAAACCCTATTCTCTACTATAAATACCACCCCTCACCACCACTTCTCTTCACACCTATTAAGACTTCAAGATTGTCCAATTTATTCCCAATACTCTTACCAAGTATATTTACCACATCCAATAGGTTCTTTCCTCAATATATCACCAAAACTAATTTTCCTAACGAGGTTCTCAAGGAGAAGGATTCAAGAGGTAAACTCTTATTTCGTTTTCTTTATTTTCTTTTCACTTTATTTTATTTTATTATACTATCCTCATCTCCTCCATCCAAAAATACATGATAAATATAGTATCTTATATATATTGGAATGTTATTATTTCAATGTAAAATTCACCATCAAGTCTCTTCAAGTCTATTCTCCTCTTCCTTTTATTCTAAAAATGATTATATCATCCATGAGGTGTTGATTTATCACATTTAAAGATGAAAAGTTTTCATTTTCCTTTATTTCATTCATAGATGGAAATAAAAACATTATAATAGTTTGTAAAAATTGTAAAATTTATGTTATAAAACTTTTTATGTTTTTTAACTAACTTTTATACACAATAACAAATAAAGAAAAAAAACTAGTTTGTGACGTTCAAAAAACCACCCAAATAATCTAAACGATTATCACTAACATCTTATCTAATGACTTATACTCACAAAAAATAACCAAATTAATTATATAACCATGTAATATTATGTAAAATTATTAATAAAATATTACTTCTATTATAGATATCGATTCCCATTTTACATGATCTTTCATAAATTTACACAAGTGAACCAATCAGGAAAACCAAGGAAACAAACACTCCCAAATGATGAAATTGTATCTTATAACTCATCAAAAGGTAATAAACAAACTTAATAAAATTTCAATAAATAAAATTAATTTAAAAAATATTATGAATTAACAAATTAATGTATTTAATTTTATTATCCAGGATATTAAGATCAAGTGTATAACATGTTCGAGCATAATGTTAGGGATTCTTTTCGAACAACCATTTTTCCTTTAAGTTACACTTTATCTCACATTATATCAATGTAATTCTTAATTATTACTATTTAATCGTACAAAATTATATTTATATTTTCCTAAAAAATGTTTATATCCCTATTTATATTTTTTTATGGGTAGATAAATGTTTTATAAGGTTCCCTTCTAAAATATTCCTGATAGGCAAGCCTGATTAAAGGGAACTTCCCAATTTATTACCCATTTTAAAGTGCACTACAAAATATATTTTGAGAGACCATTATGTTTCTAAAATCAATAATTTATTCATGAAAATATATCTTGGTTCATTTTTAGTTTTATGAAAACAATTATTCATTTTCCACTTTAAACACTCTTTAATATTTTTTATAAACCACACTAAGATGTTTTATTTTTCATGATCCTTAAACACTATTTTTACTTGTTTTAACTTTTTTTTACATAAATTATCATGATATATGAAAATTATGTCTTATTAGTTTCCAATTAGAATTTAAATAAATTATTTAATGGACACCATTATGATATTCCCTTTTGTTAATTCTCATGAAATGATTTCGATACCCTATTATTTCCATGGGTGACCCTTATGATTTATTATTCATGTGTTACCCATATGCATGAACATATTATTATGGGTTTACTTAGATAGTGATCTAATTCATTGGTTAATATTCATTCTCATGAAACTTCATTACGGGATAGTGTGTGAAACTAATTTCTTTATGGGACTTTGTCTTCCATGTGCATTGGTCTTGGAATATAGCCCTATCTGATGCTTATTTCATGTCGTGTATTGTTGCCACATTCCTATGATTGCATGGTTTCATTTCCTTTTACTCTACATTTTATTCTTCCTTATTTATATTCATGATCCTTTCCTTTTTATGTCATCATGTTATTCCTTCTTACCCATGTTCTTTTGTTTACTCTTATGTTTCACATTTACTGGGTTTTTTAGCTCATCCCTTTTGTTCATGTATTCCTCAGGTTATCCTATGTAGATGTATGAGATCAAAGTAATATAATAGATATTTATGGATGTTTAAAATACAATGTTTTATTTTATTTCCATGATTTTAATTTTATGTGTCTAATCATCTAAAGACACCAAACTTTATGATCCTTGGATTATAATTTCATGGTTAATTATTCTTAAAATCATGTAATCATAATTTTTAAAGGATAGGGTTTCAATAATATACATAATCACTCCCCACTGGGAATAACATAGTGGATGCTTCCCAGTGGTGGTGTTTGAGAGTTCTTAGATTCGAGCCTCCCTGTGGGTGAGTAGCAAAATTTTTCATTATATATCACCTCCACACACCTTTGTAATGTATATAAATAATCATATTATATCATGATTGATCTTAAAAATATCCAATAAATTTCTTATCACATTATTTCCTTCTTAAACTTACCCTAATTAAAACTTTTCTTTATAAACGGTGAAAAGAAACTTTACAAAGGGTAATATTACATTCTCAGTAAGGGTAAACATGGATGAGATCAATCATTTATCATATGAAATAATAAGATAAAAATAAGGGTTTAAGATCATGATAAAAAATTTCAAAGTTCATACCCAATATATCAAAGATCTTAATCCTGAGTTATGGTTTAAAACTCTATCATTTCAAAAGTAATGAATTACAAGAGTGTTGAACCATCATAAATCAATCCAGAACCATAAGTTCAATTCATAATCATAAATATTTTTCAATAGAGTGTGCTACCATCATAAGCATAGAAACCATATTATATGTCATGTTTAAGTACTAAGACCATCATATCATAGATAATGAAGAATAATTTTTTTTTACTATATCATAGATGATCTGGAATCACAACCAATTTACCATGTCATAGTTGATTAGGCATACATACATGTTTCCATGGTGTATTGAGAACATAAAATCGTTTCCCATAAATATATCATGAGATATATGACTTTACCCAATGAATTGTAGGCCATTAATAGAACCAACCATCACATAATTAAAACCATACATATTTTTTCAAAAGACCTGAAAACATACTTAAATTCATCATAGAATATATTGTGGAAAATAAATGGGTTTCATAAACATTCCATCTTTTCATCATAGAAATAACCATCGAAAAGAAATGAGCTTCATAATGATACAATCATAACATAATATATCCATTGTAATAAACTAAGTTTCATAGAATAAACCTTAAATATTCATCAACATAATACATCTATAGAAGTAAATTATATGGTATCATAATATCATATACCCAATTAATTATATAAATCCTTAAAGTTTATTGACATAGATGAAAAATTATCTTAAAGGTTCATTCCAACATTTCATTGAAAACATAGAAAAATATACTTTTCCATTGATAAAATTTTAACTAAATATTCTCACAATATTGAAAAAACGTTTCATTAAAAATAAGAATGAAAAATTATAAATGAATATTTAAATCAGTGAACGTTCATGACGATGAGGAAAGCCTTAAATGCTGTATACATTAAATGAAAACATTCCTTTGACACTTTTTTAAAAGTTAGAAATGACTTGTTTGAAAATATTTTAGAATAATTAATTTTTTAACTTTTTTAAATAAAGTAAAATGTAGTGAAAATGAAAATTTCATAACATTATGAATATAAATAAGACATTTTATATTTTTTTGATGATCTCGGACATTGAAAAAAATGTTTCATCAACCAAATATAAAATAAGGTTAATTTTTCTTTAAAAAACATTTCTCAATAATTTTGAGTATCAAAGAGAGAAAAATGGAACTAATAATTGATTATTCCAATAATAATTATAGGATTAGAAAAATTAATGGGTTTTTTCAAACTTGGATTAAATAATTTCTTCAATGGAAATCCAAGCATAAATAATGCTAATTAAAATGGGATCAAAACAAAAATTCCTTACCAAAGTCTCATATCTATTCATATGAATTAAATAATCCTGTATAATAAATATAGATTTAGTAAAAATATATTTCATATAAATATTCATACATATCATAAAAATATTATTTACCTACAACATATTGTAACTTTTTTACTCAGAATATTTTATTAAAATCACTTTTTTGGGTGATAACTATTTCTTTTTTAATGTATGGTTTGGTTAGATCGTCCTATTTGTTTCACCCTGGTCATGGTTTCATCATATATATATTATTATTCATAAAATAAGTATCATATTTTATCATATTTTACCCTTTTTATAATTATTTGTGTAAATATCTGATGAAAAATGAATTACATCACTTCATGTGGATGATAGTCCGTATGTACACATGAGTGATGTTTCCACCAATCCTAACATGTTAGGAATATCTTGGTGGGTAGATTTGACATATTATTTTATATTTTTATGTATATAACAAAAATCCATGTCATGTTCCAATTTTATGTTCTCATGGATCTTGTTATTTTAATCCATTATGATTGATGTCTTATGATATTCCATGATTTATTCCATGTCACAAGTTTATAATCTATAATATAAAGGATGTGGTTTTAAAATTTTACTTTCAAGTTATCAAACCCTAATTCTCATTATATATTGATATCTACCTTGTTTACCCTCATTGAGCATCTAATATCACCATTTATTATGTTTTATTTACCCTAGTTATGATGAAAGGAATTATATATGATATGACTAAGAAGGGTGATAGTTATAAAGAACTTGTCGGGAGATGATATAGCTCACTTATGGACCATTTTTTAATGTCCAAGTATCCAAAGTAACTATAACTAAATTATATTTCCATTATTTTTATGCAATGTAATGAATATTAATCTATTAAGATGTAATATTTATATAAGATATGTTTGGTTCTTTATAGTCGCTATCAAAGCAAGGTTTAGTTAAGATTTAGACACTATGATGATAAAACATTAGTGAGATACCTTGGAATATTTATAAAGAAATTTATAGGGATATTTATAAGGATAATTATAAGGATAATTATATGTGTACGAAAATGTACAAGAATTTTTTAAAGGATAGAGAAAGTGGTTTCTAAGAAATTACATCCAAGTTTGGATAATAGAAGTGTATGTGCTTCTAGAACTGATTTACCTACAGGTGATGACTATGAAAAATGTGTGTCAAGCTTGACTCGAGTGTCATCTGGCACATGATAATGAGACTTACTGTGCACCTTTTTTGACACTCCAAAGGTATATGCTTTGTTAAGTCAAAAAATCTTACAAACTATCTTTAAGAATTTGAATAATGACCATGAAAGAACTAGGATAAGCCCGAAGTGTCATATATCAAAAATAATGTGTCATGATTTAGGAATATTATAAATGATTTTTTTTCATGATTATATGTTTTTCCACTATAATTAGTGTTTGTCACTCTATTTTTACGGTTTTAGTCAATGGATTGAACTTAAAAGAATTATGTTAATGCCAAATAAAATAAACAATTCAATTGATTTCCTCCAAATGAACCAAATGTTATGAGAGATGGATTGAAAAACCTAATTGCTATGATCAAAATAGTTTCTCAAGATATTAATCATACTAAACTTCCAAATGAGAAAATGATGGAACGACGTTATGTTGAGTTCTTCATGTGAAGCACCCACCCTCTTTTAGTGGCTCCACTTATCCATTGGCTTTTAATAAATAAATCAATACCATTGAATAGTTATTTTCTATCCTATAGTGTTTGAAGCATGAAAATTTTATTTTTTCTACTTATTATTTGTAATGAAAAAAAGATCAATGGTGGAACCTTATTAATAATACGAGTCAAGAAGAGGTAATTGACTCCATATAATGGGATGAGTTTAAGAGGATATTTTTTATTAATCAATTCCCTTATATTCTATAAATAAGGATAGTTATAGAATTTATTGATCTCAAATAAAAGGATGGTGGATTTATTGGTTCCTATGAGGTTAACTTTAAATTTTTTTTTCACAATATGATTCTGGTTTAATCATCATCCCAGAAAGAAAAATTGACCGATTCTATGGTGGATTAAGACCTTATATTCAAACAGATTTAGCTATAAGATACTTTAGTGGATAAAAATAATTCATTTGATGTTAATTGATGGTAGAAATAGAAATTAGATATTCTGACTACTCCCATTTTTTTGATAAGAAAATGAAGATCATGTCTCATGAGAACTAAAATAAGTCACATGGTGGAAAGAAATTTTAGCCACCTACTTGATATAAATATGGGAATAAGAACTCATGTGAATGACTAAAATTAACTAGAGGGTGTTACAAGTGTGGGAATCCAGTCCATCGAGCAAAAGAATATAGAAGTGTTGTGAGGATGCTAGTTAGTGAAATTAATGAATAGAGATGTCTTCAAAATGCACCATCCTCACTTGAGTGTTTTGAGTGAAGGTAGTTCGGGAGTTATGAAAATCAGTGACCCAATCCAAGGAATAATGTAGATGATAAACCATAATAACCTCTATAGAAAAAGGACAATGAGAAAGATTATGAAATCACTATAGATGAAGTGAATCACAATAATTAGGTCACAATTACCTGCACCTCCATAGTTGTAAATATCTTGTTTTATTTTGTATGAATGTTCCCTATGAAAATATTATTGTTCATCCTTTAGTGAAATTTCATTTGATTATCTCCCTCTATATGGATTCTGGAATAATGAAATCAGATTTGAAACTCTATCGGTATAAGGATAAACTCAATATTCTAATGAAAATATTTCCATACAAGATAATAGATTATATAATGAATAAATGATGAATTAGGTTTGTAAGTATATGTGTTTCCATTTAATATTAACTTAAGATATGTTGATAATTTCATGGTTTTATGAGTTTAAGATTTATTATAATGTTCAAGGTCATTGACACCCATTTTTAGGTTTTATATGATGAGTGTTTATCAAGATTAATGATATTTTAGGATAAATTTATGAAAATACAACCATTAGTTTTGAATATGTTTTAGTGACGAAGTTATATGTAGAGGAATGCCTATAAAGTTTTTGAAAATATTATTAAATGTATTTTTAACATTTAGGGTTCAACTTATATTTTATTTTGAAGAAATTAGGGGTTGTAGTAGATTAACATACGAATTCATAAAATTTAATTTCTATCAGAGAAGACTTCTCTATAGACCCTATTTATAGAATATATATTTAGGAAGTGGTAAGGACTCAAGGAATGTAAAATTATTTTGTATCTGATTTGGATATAAAGTTTACCAGGATGTTTTTTCAAATTATTCAACAAGAACTTAATACAGAGTTGAGTTTCAACACTACATGTCATCCTTAGATAGATGGATAGTCTGATAGAAAAAATTAAACCTTAGAGGATATTCTAAGATCTTGTTCAATTGATTTCAAAGGAGGTTTGGATCAATACCTCCTTGTTGAGTTTTCTTACAAAAACAGATTTCACTCTGGAATTCATATGTATCCTTATGAAGCCCTATATGGAAATATGTATAGAAATATAATTTAATGAAATGAAGTTGTAGAACGAAATCTATTGGTACCCAAGCTCTCTAATGAAATGGAAGATAATTTTAGAGACATTCAAAAACAAGGGAAGAAAAAATTCAAAATAAATGTTATAAAGATAATAGTTCATTCTATCTACAATTTGAAGTTGGTGAGAAGGTATTTCTCAGAATTTTTATTTGGAATAAGGAAGGGAAAACTAAGCCCTAGGTATTACGGTACCTTTGAATTTTTTTGATCGTATCAGGACTATAGATTATCAAATTTCAAATCCAAAACACATATGTTAGGTTCATGATGTGTTCCATGTATCTATCCCAAGGAATTATATATCTGATATATCATATGTACTTAACTCAGAGGTCATATAGCTGGATCATGCGATTTCTTAGAAGGAATAGTCAGTTGAGATTCTAGATGATACTTAGAATGTTATATGAAAAATACCACTCACATAGTCAATGTTTTGTGGTGAAACCACTAGATTTATGAAGTTTTTTAGCAACTTGAGGATGTAATGTGGCAATATTATCATCAGTTTTTGGTACCAAAGTGCTGAATTTCAAGGGAGAAATTCATTTTATTTGGGGTATAATGTAACACCCCAAGATTTTATGAATTTAATATTTTTGATTTTATTCTTAAAAACAACACAAATAGTAGCTTGAATTACTCTCAACACTGAGTTTAGCTTACATTATATGCAATGTTGAGTGTATCTTTCATTATATGCAATACTAAGTTTAAATAACACATGACATACTATTAAAATATTATTATTTAATATGATAGTTATAACCTAGTGGTTTGAATGGTGGTTATTAATAGGATTAAACAAATTATGAAAATATATGGTTTATAAGTTTATATATAATTAAAACTTAATTGACAGATTAATTATAAATGAAGATAAAAACCATTTGAAACAAATAAACCTTTTTTTTAAAAAAAATTTATGTGCACAAACTTGTTTTACCACAATAAATTAAAAAAACATTTTTGGTGAATTATTTTAGTTAAATTTATATATTATATGTTCAATAAAATGTTTAACATCCATATTATGTGTTTTATATACAAGAGATAAGAATAAATCCAATTTTATTCTTAAAAATATATTTGTCTAAAAAGAAATTCTGTTTCTGTTTACAAACTTATTTGAAAATTAATTTTTTACAGTTTTAATAAATTTATTTGAAAAATTAAAATAAATTTTTAAATCATAATATAAAAATTAACTGAGTTTGAATTTTTGATAATTTTATGTGAAGGTAAATTTTTCAATGAACAGTGAAAATTCTGGCTTTTATTTGGAGTTTTCATTTATTTTATAGAATTTGAAAACATAAAAATAATTTTAATATGGTTTTAAAGGTAAAATTAATTCATTTATATGTCTATTAATCCAGTTTAGTTCATTGTAATAAATTTAGTGTTTAATTATGATATAATTTTTTTTAAACTTTTGAATATTTTCTATATGGAAAACCTCTTTCTAATCAACTATTCAAGATTAATTTTGAATTATATGTTGAAAATTATGTGAAAATAATTTGAATAAATGGATTACATATTTTCAATAAAAATAATTTATAGTATCTAATATAGTAAACTCAAATTTTTACCAGAATTAATAGAAAAAACTGTCAAAGTTGATTTCCATGGTTTATGTAAAAATGAGTTTACTGGGGGGTTAAACTAAAATTATTGACATTATATCTTCTAGGTTTGATAATTTGTCATTTTGGAGCCTATTTCCTTGTAAAAAATGCATGTGCACCTTTTTATTTCCAAAAACTACAAGTGTGGCACTCACCACACTAATAAATGGCTAACCACTCTCCTCTCCTCTTCACACTTCAAAAACCCATTTTCTTGGAAAATAACTTACCAAAAAACTTTCTTAATTCCCTCATATATTCCTAGAATACTTATTTTGGTCATAAATCTAACCTTGGAAGGATTTTTGTGAAAACAAAAATAAGTTTTCAGAAGAAGAGGCAACATCCCTAACTAAGCATTTTATTCTATTTCTTCCTCAGAATACTAAAATTATTATTAAACCATGATTATATAATCACATAAGTACCATAAATATAGATGTTATTATTTTAATTTAATAACCTAAATAAATCTCCTCTTCCATCAAATGGGATATGAAAGCATCATTCATGTGTACAACAGACTACCGCCCTACAAACTAGTGTTATTCATTTTCATTGACAACCTCTTCTGATGGATATAATGATGGATTTATTATTTATATATTATATTTATGATAATATTATATATTTTTTAATCATGATATCTCATGTTACTTTTTTACTTTACATTCCATGGTAATATGATAACATCGTTCATGTGTACGGTAGAATACCTCCTCACAAAGCGATGTGATTCATTCATCACAAACGATTTACATACCAGGTAATAAAGACATGTTAAAATAAAAACACATTATATATATGAAATAAAAATTATTCTTAAAAGTTAATACAATGTTTAACTTTATTTTATTTCATCCATTGAGAAAATGGAAATATCGTTCATGCATATGTACGAACTAGCGTCTCTATGAACAGTGCATTTCATCTTTTATCTTAATTTTTATGGTTTAATATAAATACATATATAATGAATATATATGATATTTATATCATGGTTAAAATTCTTTATGTCATGGAACCATTATAAAAATAATATGACTGAAAATAACAAATCAAAACATAAATGAAAAAATGAAATTATTACCTGAAACATGACTTTAACATGGAATTGTTAATAAAAGGGTAATAAAAGGTTATAAGTAAACAATATATGGTATGATATATATAATTATATTTCTGTAATAGATTTATAATAATATTATAATTATTATATTGGATGTTCAAATGTGTACAAAAGAAGTAGAGACTTGTGGTAAGGGGTTTCTATCTCTCTATTTCTGGGAGACATATGAAAATTCCCATGTCGTTTATTTTGTGTGGTGTGTATATTTTCAATATTACATGGTATACCATGATTAAAATTATTTTAATGATATTTAAAGTATAATTTTATGTTATGAGTTATTCGGGATTAGTATTCAAAATATTACAAAAGCAGTAAGGGATTTTTTATCAAATTGTCTTCTTTGGAGCATATGTCCTATCTTACATGTATCTTATTTTAGTCGGTGTATATACACCCCATTTGAAATGCAATATCATGAATTTATTTATTTCATGATATTTTAAGTTTTATTTAATTTTGTTATTCCATGGGTCTTGTTATTCAATGTTACCAAATTTGTAATGTTTTACTATATAATCTCATAGTTTATTGGGAATATTTATGTTTAGGCTTTTGATGATGAAATTTTATGATAAATATATTAAGAAACTCAAGAATTTTATTATAATTTAGTTATTTCATGAGAATAAATTCCCCCATTAAATTTCCTCTCTTTATTTACTCACGATTCAAAAATAATGCTTTTATAGTAAACCGACATTATTTTTCTCTTCGGTCAAAAACCATTTTTCTTCCATATTCATGTTTTCTAAAAATATATTATTATTTTTAACATTCCCCAAATTATTTATTTAAGAAATTTTCACCCATGTTTAACTTTTTAAATTTTTATAAAATTAATCTTCATTTTTTTTAACAAAAAACAATTAACGTTTGTATTTTACTGAAAATGTGATAGGAATCTTTGCTTCAACTTGTACAACATGAACATTATTTTCCCCCGTCGTGACCGACTAATTTTTTTAATTTATAATTTATAATTTTTAGAGTTTATTTTCAAATAAAATTACTTCCAAAATGATTTATGATTTTTTAGTTTTAAAAATATATTTTTAAAGTAAATTTATTTTCCTCACGAAATGTTCCATGTGAATTTTCAAAATCATTTTCCATCTACGATGACACCCTTTAATGTTACTTTTTCTTTAATGAGGATATGTTTTGAGGAAACCATTATTATTATTTCTCTGAATGGTATATGTTTATGATTATAATATGTTTATGAATCTTGTTTCTTTTACATTGGTTAAACCATGATAAAATTCTTATGAAACCTAACTCATTTTCTACGGGTTATGCCATGATAAAAAGATTTAATGTATATTATACCCATTTATTTTCCATGGGTTATGGTATGATTTAAGGTTTATGAAACACATTTCCTTTCAATGGGTTTGATGTGACAGATGTTTTGTTCTCTTGTGTCACACACATGTATTATTTTCATTATTTAATAGTGGTTATGTTATAACCAAGTGTGGTGGTTAAATCATAACCAATATTGTTGGCACCCATATATCCCTACAATGCATTGAGTAATGATTAATGTTATATATGATACATAGGTACAAGGGCGGTTATCTCAAGTCCAAAAGTGGGAACATGAGAGGTTATCCCAATCCCAATAGAGCGTACATCAGAGGTTATCCCAAGACCAATGCTTGTACATGGGTGGCTGGCCCAAGGAAAAAAGTTATGAATTTCTTGGTGTGCAACTTTGATATAATATTTTATATGATTATTTATATTCCATAAATCATTTTCTTTTTCCAATATTTTGTTCTCATGGATCTTATTATTTTATTTAATTATGTTTCATGTCTTATGAACTATCATGATTTATCCCATGAATTAAGTTTATAATCTATTATATTTTGGGTGTGGTTTTATAATTTCAATCTCTTGTTCCCAAAACCGTATGCTCATTATATGTTGATATATAACTTTTTTACACTTACTGAGCATCTGAGCTTACCCTTTCATATATTTCATTTCCCCACGTTATGGTGAAAGGTGTTATGAATGATGTGTCTAAGAAGAGTTGTAATTATGAAGAAAATAGTGGCAGATGACATAGCTGAGTTATGGTCCAATTGTTTATGTGTCCATGTTTCTAAAGTCACTCAACCTAAATGATTCTGGTGTGGATCTTTACATTATGTAATAAATATTAATTTAATAAGATGTAATATTTATATATGATATTATTTGGTATTTATAGATAATTTTGGCAATAAAGAGTTATTTTTAAGTTATTTTTTGTTTTTATTTATATTTTTATTTAAATATACATGTTTTTAATCAATTAAATGTACTTTTTTTGAAATTTTTGTTATGATTTAATTTATATTTGTTAATGACATTTTTCTAAAGTATAAATCCTTATGTACTTTTTTTTTAAATTTTACCATTTAAAAAATATTATATACAGTGGTTATAGGATATTACATATAGAAAATAATCAAAATATAAAAAACTTTTTATATAATCAAAATATAAAAATATATTACTAATAAAAAATTTTATAAGAAAAAATAATTATATATAATTATAAATTAGAAAATATATTACATATGTAATTATTGTTTTTTTAAATTACCATAATTTCATACATACTCGATAGGGTTTAGGTTTCTTACACATGTCTACATCAGACCAGTTTATTCAAATGTGTGTCTTTGAAATCATCTCTTTTATTCTTTTATTACTACCAGCCACTTGTTTTATTCTTGTATGAGTATATCTTATCTTGAAATGAGCATGAAAAATTATACCTTTAATCTGAAATAATCAAGGTTGATTCCAATGTGTTCTCTCTACCATGTGATTTAATCATTCACTGGTCATTTTGACCCAATTATTGTTATGTGATTCCATACTTCACTATACATGAAATTTGTATCTTGTAAAATATTTATTATGTAGTGATCATTTAGATGTTTTTATTCTTATGTAGTGGTTTATCTCACAAAATCTAACCATTTCTTTGTAGCTGCTAGTTCACTTGATTTATTATAACATAGTGTATATATATATATATATATTAATTTATAGATAAACCACTAATCTAACATGGTTTTAATATCATATAAATCTATTCATCATGTGTTTTGTTCCTATATAGATTTTAAAACCCTCCATTTATCCATAATAACTCCATTCCTTTTTCAATTAATGTATACTCTTGTTAATTTTTTGTTATCATCAATAAAAAATTAAAATATATTGCTACACGCATATGTAATTATTATTGTATATTCAAGAAAATAAGTTCCAAATAACTTTAGGGAATTTTTTTTGTGTTTGTCACAATTTTCAAAATAATTCTATCAAAAGATCTTATGAAATCAATAGGGAAAATGATGGATTTAAATTTTATTATGGATTAATTAAATATTATATGGTAAATGATGAAAATTCTCAAAAATAAGAATGGAAGTTAAAAATTAATATATTAGAAATCACATTAAAGGAATATAAAAGTAAAAATAAACAAGATATTAATTAAACCATAATATTCATAAAGTGAGAATGTTAAAGATTGACTGAGTCTAACCATTCATGTATATAGTTTGACATTTGTATAACTTATGATTATTTTTATAAAAATAAGTATAGTGTATTTCAGGATAAGATAACAACATGAATATATATTTCATATAAGTCACTTTAAATAATTCTTTATCACATATTATTAAATAAGTGGATGGAGGATATGTGAACCTATATCTACATTTCTAGTTTTTGAATTTTTTTTAACAATTATATAATTGATATTTAATTATTTAAATTCCACCTAGGTGTGGATTTTTATATTTCGCCTACCCGTATTCCCTTTTCTATACTTTAGGTTTTCAAACTTCTATTTTTTGTTACTAGAAATAATCCTTAGCTGTTTTTAACCAAGGTGATCCTTAAGTGTAAAATTCAATTCTATTATGAGACACATGGTAATGGGATTTTTCCAAAAAAGATTATACTTTTTAATTTTAAAATATTTTTCTACACAACCTTCTTGTATTTTTGAAGAATTTATATTCTCTAGGATCTTTAGTAAAGTTTCATGTATTATTTTGAAGATAACATTACATTATGAGTTTTTTTAAATTTTTTTTGAAGTTGAAAATTATTTTCTATGCATTTTAGGGAGAAAATTGATATATTCTAAATGTTTATTCAGGTTATGTTACTTGGAAATTATAGATGAAAGATGTGTGGAACTAAGATAAAACCCTATAATATAAGGGGAAATGATTTATTATCTTCAAAAAATGATTTTAAAAATAATTGGTAAAGTTATTACATTATATATTTATGAAAATAAGATGTTATTTTATTCCATTTGTATGTGTGATTTATAGTGGTGATTAATATGATATCCCAAGATTCCTTCACGGTTTTTTAATGCTTGCAATGAGTTTTTTGGAAAACATTGAATTCCTTGAAACAAAGGGTTGATTTAATTATTTAAGCAAATAATGTTAGTTTTTTTATTTATATGAAAATTTATGAACTTTAAATGGAAAAATATTTATAATTCAAGAAACAAACTTTTCAAAAAAACATTTTTTTTCCAATGAACCTTTATGATCATTATATTTATTTTATTCAAGTTTGTTTTATGGGACTTTTTAAGATTAAAAAATAGTTTCATGTTTGAAAATATGTTTTATAGATTCTCAATGTACATTGTGCAAAGGAAATACTTTTTGAAATGTGTTTAAATATTTCAATGGCCTATCAGGTATTCTATTTTTTATACCCCTTACTGAGATTTATTTTATTATACCCTGTTTTAAAATGATTTTTCTAAGGCTTAAGTATGGGTTTAAATGGTTATTATGTAAAAGTTATTATTAAGAGTATTTATCCTTGAAAAAATTATGTGTATCATTTAAAGTGTTTTTTAGTGGAAAAATCTATATTTGGTAGGGGAAGTATGAGTTATGTTATGTAAGTAATTTTCCTAATAATTTGAATCTCTATACCTAAAGGGTCTTGGATATATATTTTAGGGAATGGATCCTTATATCCCCCTTGGTGTGTTTGATGTATTTGATATTCCATGAGAAGGTTTGAGGAGGAAGCAGGGGTGTTGAGCTGAGAATACCAGCTATAGAGGATTCCTTGGAATAGAGGGATATAAAACACCATATGTAATGAAATAAACCTTTATTAATGAAAATTAATCTTTATCTAATTAAATATATTATCATTTAAAATGTCAAGGAATTTCCTTGATTTTATGTTTTGCAATTCCAAAATACAGTTAAGAATTTTTACCGTTTCTAATACAACTGTTGAATAGTGATCACATGAGTAGTATAAATATAGGGCTTTAACAAATCCAATTTACTCAGAAAAAGGAAGTGATGGCCTCGTCCAATAGAATTTCTCCATAAAAATCCCATTTTTCAGAGCTCGTAAAGGAGGTAGCGTCACTGTGATTCACTCTTGACCAAGCCCAAGATGAGCTTCAACAAGTTAATCTTGAACAGAACTGCCTACGGGAGAAGTGAAAGTTAATAGAGATTACCACCTGAGTGATGTTATCCGAGCTACCCCAAGAGTCTATCACCATCACACACCTTACCCTTTGGTCTTATGAGGTTTTTATAAGGGGTTAGGTAACAATACACTAGCACTATGATTATGCACATTAGTTTTTCATAGAGAATATAAATTCATTTTATTATTGTTACGTTGTAAATAGTTTTTAAAGAATCAACAGTGTCACGACCAATCCTCGGGGCCCGTGCCGTGACTACCCCAAGCCCGCCTTCCATAGGTCAGGGGCTAGAGACTAGCACCAAAGGATAATCCCTGATAAAAAGGGAAGGTATTTCCTTTAAACCTATAACTCACACAGTCCAAACACAAGCAGAAGAAGCAACAATTACTAAAATAGAAAAGAAAAGTGTGCTAAAAGTAAGTGGGCTAGTATACAAACCCAACTGAACAACAAGTACAAGTAAAAAGGAAAACGGCTTCTGTATCATCCACCGGGGAATCCTACCTGAAGGGTAGGTACAGAACTCGAACAACTCATCCCTGTGGTATGTCCCGTCTAGTCCAGCTCTGAGCAGCCTCCCATCCTTCACCCTCAGCCTCGATCACTGCTGACCATCGTCTGCATAGAACACAACAAGGTGTGGGCGAAGCCCGTGCAGGGGTGAGTATAACAATACTCAGTAGGGGACCCCGAGACCCCCGAAGGTCTCCCATAATCCACTAAGGATAAACCACAGTAGTAAGATACAATCAAAAAGTATCAACCAACCTTACTTAGGTATATGCCCATATATATACCTAAGTTACCAATCACTGTCCGACTCCAACTCTCGTGCCCAAGAACATCCCAGTCCACAAAAGAAGTAATGTGAATCATCTTGATGATAACAACTGAAAGACAATACTCATCCCACACAAGTATAAAACACATGAAGAGGGGTAGAGATGATTAGATGTAGCCTCTGAATCATCTCCTCTGTCGAACCCATGTAGGATCCTGGAATAGTATTAGTGCTGTCAAACCCACGAAGGATCCCGGTACAGAAGTCATCGCTGTCAAACCCACAGAGTATCCCAGTAAAGATTTCATCACTATCGAACCCACGAATGATCCCTGTATAGAAGTCATCGCTGTCGAACCCATGAAGGATCCTGGTATAATATCATCATTGTCAAACCCATGGAGGATCCTATCATCTCAGTCGCAACCAACCATAGGGTTCCAGCACACAACACACTCGATTCCAGGAGGGTCCTCTCCTTGATCCAAGTATCTATAGATCAACTACAACGAAGTCTCGAGTTGATGTATCCTGTAGTTTTTTCTCCTAAAAAGGAACCCAACGCGACAGACAGCGCGTCAATCAAACGCCCGGTCTGTGAGTTATTGGCATTTCATTCCAGGGTCCTGGTTCATTTTTAGGTTCAAACAAACCCGACCATACCCCAAATGCATCCAAACATCAAGTGTGGTATGCCAAAGGAACCATCTTTCTCTAATCCTTCCTTCACCGTCAACGGTTCGTCGATCAGACACCTGAAGCCCAAGATAGGAGTGAAATAGTGATTTCGGGTTAAACGGGTCTGGACAGGGGTCCGACCTGATCCGTAGGTCCGACCCTGTCTGATGGAGGCCTGGCCCGGTGGCGGCCCGGTCAGCAAGGGAAACCTGGCCCAGTGGCAGCCTGGCCCAGCCTGCAAAGACGGCCCGACTAGGTGGCGACCCAGCCCGCTGGCCGTGGGGCCTGGTCCGGCGAGCCGCGGGGCCTAGCCGGCGGGCCGTAGCCGGCTACGTGGCCCGGCAGGCCACACCGCGGGGTGGGGGAGGTGGGGGTGGGTGGGTGGTGGTGGTGGGGGTGGGGGGGTGTCGCGCCCCCCTACATCCGAATAAACCGCGGGACCCTTTGGGTCCCACCTTGTGGAGCACCGGCCTCAGCCAGCAGGCCTCCTTCGACCGCCGCGACCTTTGGTCGTGGTCCCTCTCTAGTGCGGCTTGATAGCGCCACACCCCTTCACTGGGGCCCGCCCTGGAGGCAGTTCCACACCTCCGGCATGGCACGGCGAGACGGCGCTGTACCTCTTACGTTGGCCGCGGCCCTCCAGGCCACAGTTCTTCTCTGGCGCGGTGCGATGACACCTCGCCCTTCCGGATCCACCACGGCCCGCCTGGCAGCGGATTTTATTTGCATGGTGCGATGACTCTGCGCCCTTCCAGCAGTCCGGTGGCCCTTGCACCGCCGACTTCTTCTGCGGTCCGCCTCCGTCGTCAACCAAACAAGAACCAACGGAGGGATGTCGGGCCGTGTTTTTTCGGCCCACGCCCTCCACTTTAGGTGATAATAACTGGCCAACATCAAACCATAAGGATCGACGAGGAATAAGTATTTAATTTAATAAAAACAAACACCTACCTCATATTTGTCGAACGTTGACAGTGGAAGGAGAGTAAAAATGGATATTGATTTGTCAACATCAGGAAGCGTTTGGGGAAGAAGCACCGTTGGCGTTCTTCACGGTCGGATTCTTTTCCTTTGGTTCAGATAAAGATCATTGAGGAAGTTCATCCTTCTTTGGTGGTGTGTGGCGTTCTTCGTTGGAAGAGAAAAGGCTTCTCTCTAGCTCTCCCCTTTCTCTGTTCCACCCAATATTAAAGCACAAAAAATAAAATAATAAGTTTTCCTATTATTTTATTGTTGGAAAGAATTTGAAAATATTCAAATTAAATTAAGATACTTCACTTCATTAAAGGGTGAAGCTGTCTTAATTAATTTGGGGAAGGAAGGTGAAGAATTCAATTAATTCATTAAGTGAATTAGCATATTAATGAGGGGAAGGTGGAGAGTTTACATCCCACAGAAATGGGGGGTTTAAGATCGTGTAATCCCCACCTAAATATTATCATCCCATGGGTGGTTATGTGTGGGTGGTCACTACCTCTAACCTCCCCTTGGAGGATTAAACCACCACAAAATAAAAATAAAGTAACATGTTTATTTTTATTTATTTCAGTTAAAAACCCCATAAACTAACTTCCTTTCTTGATAAAATGCAACTGAGGTGATGGTATCACTAAGCAATAACCGACGCTACGAGTTCAACGGTGCCCTCAGATTTTAGTTCCGATCACCGGTTCAAAAGATATAAAATCCCGCTTGTACGTTTACTGAACATACTCAAACAAAACTTCAAAAATTTATTCTGGGCACACTGGGCCTCGGAATCAAGCGCTGTCAGAAACTACGGACTCATAAAATTTCCATGTATTTAAAAAAAAATCCATGGAATTTACAAGACTTTATATTCTCCCCACCTTAGGGCTTTACGTCCCCATAAGCTACAACTCACACTAAGGAAACAAATGGGGGTACTGAGCATGCATCTGAGCCTCCCACTCCCATGTGCTCTCCTGGAGGTTCTCGTGTGGCCAGTGAACATGCACCAGCGATATTGACCTTCCAGGAAGGACCCTCTCCTGTCGATCCTCAATATCCACTATAACCTCTGTGAATGTCACCCCGTCATTGATTTCCAGCTCCCCATGGTCGATGATGTGGGACATGTCGTGCACGTATCTCCTCAGCTGAGATACATGGAAGACGTCATGCACCCGGTGCAACTGAGGTGGAAGATCCAAGCAGTAAGCCACCTCACCTACCCTGTTGAGGACCTAGAAAGGTCTGATGAATCGCAGAGATAACTTTCCACCTCGGGCAAATCCCCATAGACCACGTCGAGGTGAGACCTGTAGAAATACGTGGTCTCCATCCTCGAACTCCAGTGGTCTTCGTCTTTTATCCGCATAGGAGTTATGCTTGATCTGTGTAGTTTTCATCCGCTCCTAGATGATATGCACCTTCTCCGTCGTAGCATGAACCATCTATGGTCCCATAAGTGCTGACTCACCTGGGTCAGTCCAGCATAGAGGCGATCTGCAAGGTCGGTCATAAAGTGCCTCGAAATGTTCCATCCCAATGGTGGAGTAGTAGCCTTTGTTGTATCCAAACTCTACCAAGGTTAAATGATCCTCCCAACTGTGACCGAAGTCGAGGACGCATGCACGGAGCATGTCCTTGAGAGTTTGAATGGTCCTCTTAGTCTGAACATCCGTCTGAGGATGAAAGGCGGTGCTCAAACGAAGCTGCATCCCGAAAGCCTCCTGTAACCCCTTCCACAACCGGGAAGTGAAACAAGAATCTCAATCAGAGATGATCATCGATGGGACATTATGAAGTCGTTTGATCTCTTGTACATAGTGGCATTCTAAGATCTCTACTGATCCTTGCTCTCTGATCAGTAGGAAGTGGTCTGACTTGGTGAGTTGCTCAAAAATCGCCTAGATAGAGTTGGGTCCTCTGGATGTACGTGGAAGTCCCATCTTGAAATCCATGGATATCCCATCCCACTTCCACTTTGGGACCTCTAAGCGTTGAACCAAGCCTGCTGGAACTTGGTGCTCCGCCTTCACTGGATGACAAGTGAGGCATCGTGAGACAAACTCTGCAACTTCCTTCTTCATACCCGGCCACCAGTGCTATCGTTAGAGGTCCTAATTCATCTTCACCACTCCCAGATGTACCGCTAAATGAGATGTGTGGAACTCCCTCAACACTTCCTCCTAAAGTGAAACTGGTACCATGGTAGGTCCTCTAAAGAGAATGATGTGCTCCCCACCTTCAAAAAATCCATCAGGTGCCTGCCCTATGGATATCTAAGCACGCCGAGCCTCGCATTAACCATCACCACGCTGTGCCTCCCTGACTCGCTGAAGAAGTGGAGGAGTGACTGTGAGAGACTGCAGAAAGGCTTCTCTATCCCGATCCAGAAAGGATATCTGCAACGCGGCCAGCTGCTCCATCGCCTCTCCTAGCAGCTGAATGCCTGATCTCCTGTTAAGAGAATCTGCTACAACTTTACCCTTCCTAGAAGTATAGACTATCTCAAAGTCATAGTCCTGGAGGAACTCAAGCCAATGCCGTTGTCTTAGGTTCAGGTCCTTCTACAAGAAGATGTACCTGATACTCTGGTGGTCATAGTAGACTGTAAAGAATTCGCCCATAAGATAGTGTCGCCATATATTCAAGGCGAAGACCACTACTACTAACTCCAGGTCATGGGTAGCATAGTTCTTCTCATGATTTCTCAAATGTCGAGAACCATACGTGATCACTGCTCGCTCCTGCATTTGGACACACCCGAGTCCGGTCCCTGATGCGTCATAGTAAACTACGTACCCAACGCAATCCTCCAGTAGACTCAAGATGGGCACACTAGTCAACCTCTGCCTCAGCTTCTGAAAGATCTGCTGGCATCTCTCTAAACACATGAAGGGTTGCCTCTTTTTCATCAATGCTGAAAGCGGTGATGCAACTATGGAGAAGTCTAGTACAAACCTCCGATAGTACCCAGCCAGTCCCAGAGAACCCCGTACCTCCTTCACACTCTTGGGTGGCTCCCAAGCTAGCACTACCTCAATATTTGCTTGATCCACTGCAAATCCAGCCTCCGAGATGACGTTTCCCAAGAAGTGAACCTCTCAAATCCAAAACTGGAACTTCAAGAGCTTACCATAAAGCTGGTGCTCTTAGAGTGTGTCTAGTACTACCCGAAAATGGTAGGCATGATCCTCCTCAGTAGTCGAGTAGATCAGAATGCCATCTATGAAGACTAACACAAAGCGATCAAGGTATGGATGAAAGATCCTATTCATAAGTCCCATGAACACTACTGGTGCATTGGTTAAACTGAATGGAATAACCAAGAACTCATAGTGGCCATACCGGCATCTGAAGGTCATCTTCTACACATCCTCACCCCGTACTCTGAGTTGGTGATAGCTTGACCGAAGATCTATCTTTGAGAAACGACACAATCCCTTCAGCTGATCGAAGAGGTCTTCAATCTCCGAGAGTGGGTACTTGTTCTTCATGATCACTTGGTTCAGTCACCGATAATCAACACACAGTCACAAGCTCCCATCTGCCTTTTGGTGAACAAAATTGGGGATGACTAGGGTGAAACACTGGGTCGGATAAATCCCTTCCACTGCAAGTCCACCAGTAGTACCCGCAGCTCATGAAGCTCGGTGGGGGCCATCTGATATGATGGAGTAGATATCGAGGTCGTCCCAAGGTACAAGTCAATGTAGAAGTGAACCTCTCTATGAGGAGGTAGTCCCGGAACATCATCAGGGAAAACTTCCGTGTACTGATCCACCACAATAGGAAAACTTAGACTCGGCACATCAACCGCACCGAGAATGAGGGTAGACAACTGATGTGTGATCGGCTGCCCCCTCCTCTGGGTAAGTCCATCCTGCACTGCAAAGTATCCCTTCTCATTGGTGAAGGTAAACCTCATTCCATCATCACAGACACACCGCACTTTCCACCTAATACAGTCAATCTGAGCATGAACTGTGGATAACCAGTCAATAACCAAGATGAAGTTGTAAGGCCTCGAAGCTTCTACGAGGAGATCCTAACCGAAGCTCTTGGCTCCTAGAGTAAGCTCACACTATCGGCACCGGTGTGTAATCGTTGAGTCTTCTCCCGTAAGAGTCTCTAGCCATAAGAATCGAGCCAACGGCTCCATCGGAATCTCCGAGCTCTGAACGAGGGCGACGAAAATAAAAGAATGACTCGCACCTGTGTCTATAAGGACTAAAGTAGGGGTGGAGTTGACACATATAGTACCTAGAATCATCTCAGGTGCACCGTGGTCATAGGACTCAACTTCCTAGAGCTGAGATCGCCCTTGTCTTCTAGATGCCTATGGTCGGGGTGGACCTCTAGGTGGTGGTGGTGGTGGGGGCTCGAAACGTCGTCCACCACTGGTGCTCGGCCAACTCCTTTGCCACGTCCGCCTGCTCTCGGTGGACCACCACGATCGAACCTTTTCCTCTGCCTAGGAGGTCCCTCTACTATCTGTTGCTCATCTACATGGGGGGTCGGGCAGCCACGAGCCATGTGACCATGCCCACCACATGCATAGAATTGCTTGATCCTCGTATGGCTGGATTTGTCTCGTGTGCCCCGCACAACCGAACCTGTATCTTGGGGTCGCCCACCTGACAGCCTAGTCTGCTAGGACCTCTACGACATCTGTCTACTACCGGCTGCAGAAGACTCGGCTACTTGTCGCCCTGTGGTGGGTCTCGCTGCTGGTGACTGCTCAGCTAGAAAACTCTCTACAAGAAGAGCTCTCTCTAGCACCCCCGCCTACGTTGGGATGTTGAGGGAGATCATCAAAGCCCCGATCTCATGCCTGAGTCCCTGCTCGAAGGTCCGCGCCCTGAATAATGGGTCCCACACCAAATCCGTTGAGTAGCACGAGAGGTAAGTGAAGCTCGCTGAGTATTGAGCTACTGTCATGCTGCCCTGTTGTAGATGAAATAACTCCTGAATCTGCACCGAATGAAGGGTGGCTGGAACAAACTATGACCAGAAGAGACTCTCGAAGTTTTCCTAGAGTAGTGATGCCTCATCTTGCACCTAGAGCCTCAGGTTCCACCATCTGCCTACTGCTGTATATAGGAGACTCGCATCAAGGATCACCATGGGGTCAGCTGGTGTCCCTACCAATCTGAAAAATCTCACAATAGCCTCCAGCCAATCCTCAGCTGCTAGTGGGTCCGTCTCTCCCTGGAACCCGGGCGGCCTCTGGCGCTAGAACTCGTGTAATGCACTCATATGGTGTGCACTCTCTGCTTCTGGAGCTAGTGGTATCGGTGGCCCAGTGAGTAGTGGTACCGCTGGTACCTCTGCTGTGATGGGGCCCTACACCGAGGCCTCATCGATTGGTGGGCTACCATCTCGTACGAAACTCGGAGCCCTAGCTGGATGCCTACATGGGTCCATCCTAAAAAGAAATAGTTGTGCCACGGTCAATACAATATACATGGTGAGATGACACAAAGTAATCACAGAGAAAACTTTTCAAAAGAAACACACATGAAATTAGTGTTTTCCTGCACTAAGTCAGAAATCAGAAGTAAGAGTCCTAGTGTATGGATATGTCGACCGCCACACCAACACCGGTTTCCCTAAACTGATAACCACACCCAAAGAACTTAACACTATTGCTGTTAAAGAATCAGAGTCCAAGTTCGATGGTAGAACCGACTCCTCTGATACCAATTTGTCATGACCCGTCCTCGGGGCCAGTGCTGTGACTACCCCAAGCCCGACTTCCATAGACCAGGGGCTAACGACTAGCACCAAAGGCAAATCCCTGATAAAAAGGGAAGACATTTCCTTTAAACATGTAACTCACATAGTCTGAACACAAGAAGAAGAAGCAACACGTACTAAAATAGAAAAGAAAAGTGTGCTGAAAGTAAGTGGGCCAGTATACAAACCCAACTGAACAACAAGTATAAGTAAAAAAAGGAAAACAACTCTTGGATCATCCAACGGCGAATACTACCTAAAGGGTAGGTACAGAACTAAAACAACTCATCCGTGAGGTACGTCCCATCTAGTCCAGCTCTAAACAGCCTCCTGTCAGTCACCCTCTGCCTCGATCACTGCTGACCGCCGTCTGCACAGAACACAACAAGGTGCAGGCAATGCCCGTGGAGGGGTGAGTATAACAATACTCAGTAGGGGACCCCAAGACCACCGAAGGTATCCCAGAATCCACTAAGGATAAACCACAGTAGTAAGATACAATCACAAAGTATAAAAAAACCTTACCTAGGTATATGACCATACATATACCTAAGTTACCAATCACTATCCGACTCCAGCTCTCGAGCCCAAGCACAACTCAGTCCACAAAGAAAGTAATGTCAATCCTCTCGATGATAACAACTAAAAGACAAGACTCATCTCACATAGGTATACAAAACATGAAGAGGGGTATAGATGATTAGATTTAGCCTCTGAATCATCTCCTCTATCAAACCCATGTAGGATCCTAGAACAGTATCAACACTGTCGAACCCATGGAGGATCTCGGAACAGAAGTCATCGCTGTCGAACACATGGAGGATCCCAATACAGATGTCATCCCTGTCAAATCCACGGAGGATCCCGGTACATAATTCATCGTTGTCGAACCCATGGAGGATCTTGGTATAGTATCGTCACTGTCGAACCCATGGAGGATCCTGTCATCTCAGTCGCAGCCAGCCATAGGGTTCCCACACACAACACGCTCGATTCTAGGAGGGTCCACTCCTCAAGCCAAGTGTCAATACATAAACTACCACGAAGTCTCTAGTTGATGTATCTGGTATTTCCGTCTCATCAAAAGGAACCCAATGGGATAGATGAGGATTGACATTTCCGTTCCAGGGGCCAGATTGGTTTTTAGGTTCAAATAAACCCGAACATACCCCAAACGTGTCCAAACCACAAGTGGGGTATTCTAAAGGAACCGCCTCTCTCTAAGATTTCTGTCACCACAGACGGTTCATCGATCGGACAACCGAAGCCCAAGATAGGGGTGGAAATGTGATTTCGGGTTAAATGGGTCCGGACAGGGGTCCGACTCGGTCCAATGGCAGCCCGACTCAATGGTGGCCCAGCCCAGTGGTGGCCCAGCAGGCAAGGGCGGCCTGACCCGGTGGCCGCCCGGCCCAGTGGTGGCCCGGACCGCTGGTCGGCCACGTGACCCGGCAAGCCACACCGCGGGGGGGGGGGTGTTTTTCCCCCCAGCTTCTGAAGAAACCGCGAGACCCTTCAGGTCCTGCCTTGTGGAGCGCCACCGGCGGCTGGATCAGCCGACCGCCCTCCTTCAACCACCGTGGCCTTAGGCCGCGATCCCTCTCTTGTGTGGGGCGACAGTGGCACACCCCTTCGCCGCGTCCCACCCTGGCCATGATTCCACACCTCCGGCGCGGCGGGGCGCGACGGCTCCACGCCTCTTCCGTCCTCCGCGGCCCTATTGGCCACGGTTCATCTCCGGCACGGTGCAACGAAAACTTTCCCTTCCAGCTCCACCACGGCCCACCTGGTCGTGGCTTTTCTTTGCGTGGCATGACAGCGCCGCACCCTTCCGGCGGTCCGGCGGCCCTTGTGCCGTGGGCTTCTCCCGCTGTCCGCCTCTGTCATTAACTAAACAAGAACCAATGGAGGGACGTCAGGCCATTTTTTTTTCGGTCTGCGCCCTATGCTTTAGGTGATAACAATTGGCCAACATCTAACCATAATGATCAACGAAGAACAAGGATTTAATTTAATCAAAACAAACCCCTACCTCATATTTTTTGAATGTTGACGGTGGAAGGAGAGGAAAAATGGATGTCGATTTGTCGGCATCGTGAAGCGTTTGGGGAAGAAGCGTCGTCGGCGTTCTTCGCGGTCGGGTTCTTTTTATTTGGTTCAGATGAAGACCGTTGATAAAGTTCGTCCTTGATTGGTGGTGTGTGGCGTTCTTCGTTATAAGAGAAAAGGCTCCTCTCTAGCTCTTCCCTTTCTTTGTTCCACCCAAGATTAAAGCCGAACAAAATAAAATAATAAGTTTTCCTATTATTTTATAGTTGGAAAGAATTTGAAAAGATTCAAATTAAATTAAGCTACTTTACTTCATTAATGGATGAAGTTGTCTTAATTAATTTGGGAGAGGAAGGTGAAGAATTCAATTAATTCATTAAGTGAATTGGCACATTAATGAAAGGAAGGTGGAGAGTTGACATCCCACATAAATGGAGGGTTTATGCTCGTGTGGGCCTCACCTAAATATTATCCTCCCATGGGTGGTTATGAGTGGGTGGGCCTCATCTCTAACCTCCCCTTGGAGGATTAAACTGCCACAAAATAAAAATAAAGTAACACTTTTGTTTATTTATTTTAGTTAAAACCTCATAAACAAACTTCCTTTCTTGATAAAACACAACTGCGGTGATGGTCTCACTAAGCAATCACCGATGATGCTAGTTCAACGGTGCCCTAGAATATCAGTTCCAATTACCAATTCAAAAGATATAAAATACTGCTCATACATTTACTAAACGTACCCGAAATAAACTTCATAAATTGATTCCGGGCAAACCGGGCCTCAGAATCAAGCGCCGTCAGAAACTGCGGGCTTGTAAAATTCCCATGTATTTTAAAAAAAAAATCCACAGAATTTCTGGGTCTTTACAAATAGTATTTTTCATTAATATTAAATTAAGAAATATATTTTGGTGAATTAATGGATTTTTAAACTAAAAAATATTTTAATAATTTTATTTACTAAATTACTTTTTATTAAATATAAATGATCATATAATTTTTATGAAAAATTTGTAATTTGTATAAAGGTTAAAGAGCTAGTTTTGACAAAACTCATGAATTTTTGATAAATGTCTATTTTTTATTTAAAAGTAAAAGATTCACATATTTATAAAATTATTTATATTAAATATATATTATCTTTGGAATCAGGATATTGACATTATCCAACGGTCAATTTTTCTTAATTTTTTGAGATGGTTGAATTTTTGGGTAAAAAGTAATTACTGTTTTAATATATAATTTGTTTTATGTCATAATACAGACCCAATAGTGATGTAATAAAACACTATAAATGGAATGTTCGACCAATATATGTTTTACCTTTAAAATAATGTGATTTTAGGTTTGTTTGATTTATTTTACAAAGATTTAGTAGACTCTCCAAGACTTATAAAGCATTTTAACATTTTAAATTGATTTCCTTGAGAGTGTGACTCGCCTCCACATAAAAAATCATAATATTTTAATAACTTAGGACATTGGACTTATAAAATAATTTTTTCCACTCCCATTTGGAAAAAACCATGGGCAAAAACTATGGGATGGTTTGTGGTTTTTATTAGTTTAATGTGTAGTGCCCAAAACCTAAATAATAAAGAATTACCTCTCTTTTCCTATATAAACCCACCCAATATCCCACTTCATATACACTAAAAGACATTAGAGATCAACCACTCTCTGACCTACTCTCTCTAGAATCCTCATTGGGTAGTGAATACCATGTCCATTTCCTTATCAAGGGTATTCACCTTTATTCACATTTACTTATTGATTATAGAGTTTCATGTATAAATTCCAAATTCCTGTATCAAGTAATAAATTATGATGTTTAATGAATCCATGTTATATGATTCACGTGGAACACTTATGAATGAAATGAAATGATTAAGAATTATGCACTCTGATAGTGATCCAATGCATTGGGTAAATATTAGTATCAAGATATGTCAAGTGAAATGAGGTTTTAGTCATTCTAATTAAAGTGAAATGAGGTTTTAATAATTTTACAAGTTCAATGAGCCTTGGCTCATGCTAAGATCATGTTAAATGTTGATGCCACATTTACAAGTTATGATAATCATGGTATATCATACCTTTATTAAAATGTTTCTCTTATGCTCCATTGATATTATTATTGCCAAAAATGTATTGTATTATTCATGTTATGCCTTGTTTACTCCCTTAATGGGCATTATAGCTCACCCTTTTCTTATTCATGTCCCCATGTTATCCCATGTAATGCTAAGTACAAAGTAATGAGTGTGGTCATGTAAAATAAGTTTTCAATAAAGATGTTTATTTCATGTTTTAAGTTGTTATGTAATGTTCTTAAGCCCCAAAGACACTAGACCTCTTGATATTCTATGTTTTATCAAGTGAATAATTTATGTATTAAATCATGTTTTAGTGTGTAATAAAGAGCATGGTTGTTATAGTTAGTATTAGAGGATAGGTTCAGTTATATTTGGGATTAGGATTAGAAAACCCTAATGAAAGACTAAAGGATAAGACTTAGTATAATAAAAACATCCCTAAATTTTGGTGGGTATTGAGTAAGTGGTTTATCAAGAAAATAAATCCTTGTCTGGATACAATCAAGTAGAGGCAACTCTAACACAGATGTATCTTGGGGTAAAACCCAAAAACACTACTTTGAGTCAGACTTGAATGAGAAATGGTGCACGATAATGGGCCTTGATGAACTCTTGTTTACAACACTTCTAGGGGATATGTTTTGTTAAATTCACAATCTTTGTATGAACCATTATTAAGGGAATAAAAATAATGCCTCTAAGAATATATGTTGGGAAGTAGATCATGGATAACATAGATTTAATCCTATAAATTCATAAGTTAATGGAATAAAATTAATTTTAAGTCATCTATTTTGGTCTTTCGATTACCCTTTATGTGTTACCCCTAAATTTTCTTTTATTCCAACCAATGCCCAGTAATATGAGGACTCAGGTTAACAACCGATGCAAAGATCAATGTAATGAATGTTCTAATGTGATGCCCAATCCAATGGGAGTGGGAATAACAAACTTTATCATGATAATATCTTAGTTAAATCATGTTTTGAATAGAAACATGGGTCAAGAATAACGTTCAACCCCCCCCCCTAAGAAAGAACAAGTCACAATCAAGAGCTTCATGAGATAAAGGCCTTATACTTTTAATGGATCATCTGATCCCTCAATTTCTGAACAATGGATCAAATCCATTCAAAATATCTTCTCTATCCTTCAATGATCCGAACAATAGAAGTATCTTTTAGCTACTTATCGTATGAAGGGTGAAGCGGATCAATGGTTTACATTGATAAAAAATACAAATCTTGAGGAGGAGTTCAAGGTGATCGAATGGAAGGATTTCTGGAATTTTTTTTGATAAATATTTTCCTCACTCCCTCCGACTTAATATAAAAAGGTATTTCCCTTCCCTGAAGCAAAAAAGATGACAAATCCACTAGAGTTTATGAGGAAAGATTCACAAGGCTTGCACGATATGCTTTCGGCTTTGTCGTTACTCCCGAATACAATGCTGACTGCTTCTTTGGTGGGCTAAAACCAAGCCTACAGAAATCCTTGGAGATCTGTGACTTTGATATCTATGAGTAAATTTTCTAATGTTACCTAAAAGTTGAAATGGAGACCGTCAAATATCAAGAGTATCATGAGGATAATAAGCATAAGGTGAAATTTAATTTTCATGGTCCAATGGATAAATCCAATTGTGCTTAGAAAATATATCACCCCACTTACCAAAGGTGCGGAAAGAAGAACCCAAGAAATTACCTGAAGGGTATGAGGAAATGATTTTGGTGTAGAAAAGGACACTGAGCCATTAATTACTGAAAAGAAAAACCTGCGGCTTTGACATATGATAGGAATGCTCTATTAGAATCTCAATGTGTTGTTCATTGCTTCAACTGCAAATAACCAAGGCACTTTTCAAACCAGTTCCATAAGCCAATATTTTTTGGAGGTAACCAACAACCACCAAGGAAGTAAGGGATAGATTTTTCCATCATTACCACTGATTTAAAACCCGAAAATGAAGTGGTGATAGGTACGCTAGTTATTCATTCAAGAATAGAAAACATACTTTTAGATTCTAGTTCTACACATTCTTTTATATCTGGAATGTTTAGTAGAACAATCCCAACACCACCACAAATCATGGAAGTAAAGATGTCAGTGAGAATGAAAAATGGGGAAATCAATGCATCCCATAAATATAACTGCTCCCATGTTATAATTTTTGGATTCAACTTCCCGAAAAACCTCATCATACTCCCTCTAGTTTAATTTGATGCAATTCTTGGCATTGATTGGATTTCCCTATATAGAGCCAACATAAATTGTCGCGAGAGAGAAATCACTATCCATATAGAGAATTGACCCCCATTTCTTTACAAATGAAATGTTGAGGATAAATCTTCTTTCGCACCATCATATCAAGCATAGATATTATTGCCCTATGAGTTTGCATATATGGTCATATGATTGAATACAAGGAAGATACCATCCTTGAGTACATGCCTATTGTGAGGGAATTTTCTAAAGTGTTTCCCAATAAATTTTCTGGTCTTTCTCCTAGAAGAGATGTTGAATTCTCAATTCATCTTATACATGGTGTGTTTCCAATATCCAAGACTCCATATAGAATGGTTGTTGTGAAGCTTGAAGAGAGGAAGAAACAACTACAGTAGAATTTTGATAAAGGGATTATATGCCTAAGTGCTTCACCATGGGGTGAACTAGTCCTCTTCATCAAGAAGAAGGATGGGTCAATGCGCATTTTCATTTATTTTTGCAAGATTAACAAAATCACGATAAAGAAAAAGTATCCCATGCCCGAATTGATGACTTATTCGATCAGATACGTGGAGTACAATAATTCTACAAGGTGGATTGGGGGTTAGGATATTACCATGTAAAGGTGAATAAAGAGGATATCCCCAAGACTGTTTTTTCGTAAAAGATACGAGCATTATGAATTCATATTAATGCCTTTTGGACTCACTAATGCCCTAGAAATATTCATAGACTTGATTAATAGTGTGTTTAGAGATTACCTAGACAAATTTGTGTTAGTGTTTATAGATGATATTATAGTATACTCACAAACCAAGGAGGATCATGAGGAGAATTTATTCACTATACTAGAGACCTTGCGAAAAGATAATATTTATGAAAAGTACATAAAGTGTGAGTTCTGGTTTAAGGATGTCTCATTCTGGGGTCATATCATCCCAAGAAATGGGATATCTTTGCATCCCTCCAAGAAATTTTCAATTAAGGGATGTCTAAAGCCAACATTGGTAACGGATATCCATATATTCCTATGGTTAGCTTGATATTATCACCGATTTGTGAGAAATTTCTCCCGATTTTCCAACCCTCTTACCAAGCTAACATGGAAGGGAGTAAAGTTTTTTTCGAGGGATGAATACGAAGAGGGCTTCAAGGAGTTGAAAAGGAGGCTTATCCTAGAACCTGTTATCACATTACCCAAAAGAGGATAACTTTTTGTGGTATTTAGGGATGCTTCTAAGAAGGTCTTGGGCTGTGTGTTGATGAAAAATGACAAAGTAATTGACTATTCTCCAAGAAAATTGAAATTTTACAAGAAAAAATATCCAACACATAATCTGGAGTTGGCTAAAGTGATCGTCGCTTTAAAAATATGGCAGCATTACCACTTTGGGGAGAAGTGTGAAATATACCTGGACCACAAAAGCCTCAAGTATATATTCACACAGAAATAGTTGATTATGCACCAATTAATATGGTTAGATATGATCAAAGACTATGACTTCTTAATCCATTACCACCCTGGGAAAGAAAACAATGTGGAAGATGCTCTAAGTAGAAGGGATCTAGCAATTTTATCACTGATGAGAATTGAAAAGGATAAAATATTCTTAGACTTGATGAATATGGACATTGGAATCATAAATAAGGGAACATCATCAATCCTTTCACATATGATTCCTCAACCGTATCTTTTGGAAAGGATAAAGGATGCTCGAAAGAATGATGTGGGAATTCAGAAGAAAGTGGAAACTATTAATAGAAGATAAATCCTTAGAGTTCAATGTTAATGAAAAAGGAATTGTGATATTTGGGACAAGCATATATGTTCCATCAGATCCAGAGTGAAAGAAAGAACTTTTAGATGATGTACAAAGTTTGAATTTCTACATTAACTCAGTAAACACAAGGATGTATTGAGATCTCAAAGAGCATTATTATTGGGATAACTTGAAGAATGAGATCACTGAGTATACATAAAAGTGCCTTGTATATCAGCAAGTAAAGGCTAAGAGGAAGATGTCTAAGTGGATGATGCAACCATTACCCATACCAACATATAAATGGGTGAACATCACCATATACCTTGTCACCAGACTTCTGAAGAGATCCAAAGGAAACAATGAAATCTGGTTTATTGCAGATCGTCTTACAAAGTCGGCACACTTCATTGCAATTAAGGTGGATTTCTCATTGGATCAATTGGTGCAGATATATATTATAGAAGTGGAAAGGATGTATGGAGTGACACTATCTATTATATCCAATCGATATCCAAGATTCACCTCTATGTTCTAGAAGAGTCTTCAACAGGATCTGAATACTGAGCTGGATTTCAGTACGAATTATCATCCTCAAACTGATGGTAAATTTGAGTGGACTATCCAAACACTTGAGTACATGTTGAGAGCATGCTCAATGGACTTCAAAGGAGGATGGGATCAACATCTCCCACTACTTGAGTTATTTTAAAACAACAGTTTCTACTCTAGAATACTAATGGATCCTTATGAATTCCTTTATGGGAAGAGGTGTAGAACACCGACATGTTGGAATGAAGTTGGGGAGTGAAAACTCCTAGGTCTATAAATGGTCGATGAAATGGTGGAGAAGGTTAAGACCATCAAAAAGCACCTTAAAGCTGCTCAGAATTGAAAAAATACCTATGATGATAATCATCGACGATACCTAGAGTTTGATGTTGGAGACATGTTTTTCCTCTGTATATCACTATGGAAGAGAGTTATGAGATTTGGGAAGAAGGGAAACCTTAGTCCAAGGTACATTGTCCCTTATGATATCCTTGATCACATTGGAGCAGTGCCCTATCAACTATCACTCCCACTTAACCTATCTCAAGTACATGATGTATTTCATGTACCACTCTTGAGGAAGTACATACCTGACTCGTTGCACGTACTCAATCTAGAGGTGATACCATTGGATAATGACCTCTCTTATGAAGAGAATACGGTGAAGATCTTAGATCATTGGGAAAAATTTATATGAAATAAGACAATTCCCCTCATCAAGGTGTTATGGAGAAACCAAAAGTTTAAAAAAGAAACATGAGAATCAGAGGAAGTGATGAAGTCGAGTTAACCTCATATGTTTTAGTGCGGGAAAAGGAAAATTCAAGAAAAAAATTTCATAATGGGGGAAGATTGTAACGACTCAAAATTTTATTAATAAAAATTCTTCTTGGTATAATTAAATGTATTGTTATGTAAAATGGTTATGCACTTCTTTGGTTTTAGGTTTTTTGATTTCGAAATACCATTATGAATTGTTACTATTACTAATATATATGTTCAACACTGATAACATGATTAGTGTAAATATAGGGATTTGACCAATCCTATTTACATAGATAAAGGAAGCGATGACCTCATCCATTAGAATTTCTTTATACAAAGCCCATTTGTTAGAACTCAGAAATGAGGTAGCATCACTGGGATTTTCTCTTGACCAAGCCCAAGCCGAGCTTCAACACGTTAAGTTTGAACAGAACTGCCTACTGGAGAAGTTGTAGTTGATAGAGATTACCTCCCGAGCGATGTTATCCAAGCCATCGCAAGAGTCTGTTACCATCACACACCTTACCCTTCGATCTTATTCAAGTTTTATAAGGGGTTATGTAATAATACACTAGAACTATGATTATTCACATTATTTTTTTATAGATAATATACATTCATTTTATTATAGTTACTTTGTATACATTTTTTAAAGCACAAATATATTTTTTAGTTAATATTCAATTAAGAAATCTATTTTGATGAATTAATGGATTTCTGAATTAAATAATATTTTAATAAAATATTATTACCAAATTAATTTTTATTAGATATAAATGATCATATAATTTTTATGAATACAATTGTAAATTCTATTAAGGTTTGAGAGCTATTTTTGAAAAAACCCATGAATTTTCAATAAATGTCAATTTTTTGTTTTAAAAGAATAAAATTCACATGTTTAGAAAATTATTAAGAAAAAATGAATATTATTTTTTGAATCTGGATTTTGAAATTATCCAATGGTGAATTTTTCATAATTTTTTGAGATAGTTGAATCTTTTGGTAAAAATTAATTACCATTTTAGTATATAATGTGTTTTATGACATCATAATGATCCAATAGTGATGTAATAAAATACTATAAATATGATGTTCGGCCAATATATGTTTATCATAAAAATAATGTTATTTTATGTTGGTTTTATTTATTTTACAAAGCTTTAGTAGACCCTCCAAGACTTATAAAACATTTTAACTTTTTAAATTAATTTCCTTGAGAGAGTGACTCACCTCCACATAATCAAGCCAAATATTTTAATAATTTCGGAAATTTTCATTATAAAATAATGTCTTTCACTCAAATTTGGAAAAAACCATGGGAAAAAATTATGGGATGATTTGTGATTTTGATTAGTTTAATGTGTAGTGTCAAAAACACAAATAATAAAGAATTTCCTCTCTTTTCCTATATAAACCCACACCATATCCCAATTACTCTTCACTTAAAGAATTTTAAGCTCGACCAACCTCTTCCCTAATATCTCTATAATCCTCCCAAGGTTCCCCCTTCTCCAAAGAAGCATCTATCAAGCCCCTCCCAATCTGTTGGGATCACACTTCCAAGTAAGGGATTTATTCCTTTCTCATTTTTGTCTAAATTTCATTATGTTATTATGCCATTTTATTTTCAATTAAAAATGATGGGGTATGATTTAGAACCTCCCTATACTTCCCTCATTATGTTTTATTGATGAGATACCCCTTTCTCTCTCATTAATGCCTCCCATGTACACCTGTTACCATGCCAAAATTCCGTAAAGGATTTATCTCTCCTCCTTTACATTCAAGAAATTATTTTTTATTATGAATATAAATTCCATTAAATATATTGAGACATGTATATATATGAATCCATTAATTTAAATTTTATGTACATATTATGAGACACCACTTTCTCTCTCATCAACCATTTTTATGAATTCTTATGTCACGTAGTTATGCTGCCAAAATTGCACCGCTATTTTACAATACAAAATCATTGTGTAGTGAATACCATGCCAATTTCTCTATCAAGGGTATTAAACTTTATGAAAATTTAATTATTTATTATATAGTTCCATGTATGAATTACATATTCCTTTATTGTGGAATAAATGATTATGTTTAATGAATCCATGTTTTATGATCAATGTGGAAAACTGATGTATGAAATGAAATGATTAAGAGGGTCCGCCCTGATAGCACTCCAATGCATTTGGTAAAGATTAGTATCATGATAAATAAAGTGAAATGAGAGTTTAATCATGATAATTCATGTGAAATGGGTGTTTAATCATGCTCCATGTGCAATGATCCTTGGGTCATGCAAAGATCATGTTAAATGTTGATGCCACATTTCCAAGTTATGATAATTATGCTATATCATTCCTTTATGTTCATGTTTCTCTTATGATATATTGATATTATTATTGCCTAACATGTATTTTATTCTTTATGTTATTCCTTGTTTACTTACTTACTAGGATTTATATCTCACCCTTTTCTTATGCACGTCCTCAGGTTATCCCATGCAATGCTAAGTACGAAGGAATGTGTGTGGTTATGTAAAAGAATTTTTCAATAAAGTGGTGTATTTAATGTTTTACGTTGTTATGTAATGTTTATAATACACGAATACACTATACTTATCGATATTATATGTTGTATCAAGTGAAGAGTTTATGTATTAAATCTTTTTTTATGTTTGTAATAAAGGGCAGGGTTGTTATACCATAAGTTTGTCTCCTATTGTGTCGAGAGATCATCTATGGTGTAGAGTACTAGAAAAAGAAGTTTTGGTAATACTTCAATTCTTGGCATAGATATGGCATGGATTAAGGACATGTTGTATGACCTTACTTGGTGGTCAAGTGGTTGCAACATGTAGATCCGGACTACACTTTAGGGGTTGTGTGTGTTTCTTCAAATTTTTGGTAGCTATGGAATCAGGGATATGGAAATATGTAGCCTAATTCTTATTTAATGGGTTCTATGGTGTGGTATCTTCATATATTTCATAGTATCTTCTTAGGTTTATACAATCTATGCAATGGGAGGTGATGTGTTCCTCAAACATGGATTTTAATGGGTAGGCAATGATGTGCTCTCTTATTCTTTTCCATAGTCCTTTATGTGTCATGTAGTTCTGTACCATGGTCTAGGAGGTTTCATTTTAGTCCTTTAACATTAGTAATTCCTATAAACACCCAAAAAACCTCAAAACCCACTTTTCTCCCAAGTTTCACTCTATAACCTTAGGAATCCAACAGTTCTTTTTTAAAGCCTTTGGAGGCCCTTTCAATTAGATTCAATCCTCAGATTCCCATGTTCAATCCATGGTGACTCGATGTGAGGTTTTCCACTTTTATTGAGTTGTATTCTTCATTTGATGTAGTATATTCCTTTTATATCTTTCCCTGATATGGTGGTTGATATTTATAATTATAAATAATTATATTTTATTGTTCTTGGTGCAGTTTTTGGCCAGTTTCCTTGGACAAATAATGTTTCCTCACGAGAGAGGTGATCACAGATCAGAGTTTTTGTACTGTTTTAACACAAGGGAAATTTATGTCTTATGCTAGGGGATTATTTTTTTCTGCTTTTATTCTTATTTTTTTCCTAATCTTATCATGATCTATTTTTTTGGGTGGAAGAAGAATTATCCCTAATAATAGATAAACCATATTAATTAAATAATGGTTTATGGTTGTAGTGATCACATTTGTTCACCATGACTTTCTGAATTTTGATTTTATAGATAGTGTGTTATATATGTTTTGTTCAATATCACGTGTCAATTTAGTGAAATTGGTTAAAGAACATAAAATTGGTAATGTTTTTCTTGGTAATAGAATTTACGATCCATGTGTAATATCCGTTATTTCTTAGAATTTTATGGTAATCAAATTAATGCATGATACATGATTTATTATTATTTTTCTTCCATGTGTAAATGTAAATGTCTAAAGAACATGAAGTTGTTAATGATTATTATGGATAATAATATAAAGGCATGTTAAATGATATTTTTTTCTCAAAATTTTTTGGAACTAGAATTGATGCTTGATAGCTTGTATAAATAATTTAATATTTTTTTATAAATTATGATTAGGTTTCCCTTGTATACAAACTACAATAAAAGAATCTAATAATTCTATATGGAATAAAACAAGTTTCTTGATAAAGATAAATTTTTAGGGGCCAAGTTATCCCATTTTCTTATAAAGGTTCAAAGCCTTGCGTTTAGGTCTGAGTGAGCTAATTTCCATGTAAAAAATGAATTCCACATTTTTAGTTCCTAGTTTCCCTATTGATGGTTTTGGGGGTTTTATTACTTCTATTTTTCTTTGGATGTGAGCATTGCAATGTAATGTGATGTGAGACTGGGGTATCACTGTTGGTTGATGAGATATGGATGGGGTGTATCAAATTTTGTGGAAGTGATGAAGCTTGTGATAGTGTGATGCATGATGATATACATGATGGAGTTATGGATGGAACGAAGTTTGATGGAATTGGTTGAAGCTAGTATTACCTGCTATTATTCTTAAATCTAATATTATTGGTTTTTAAATCTTCTTCAAAGTTGAGATAGTCAATTTTATTGTTTATGTGAATTCCTTTCCCCAGTTCTTGAGGTAGTTGGTTGTGATTGATTAAGAATCTTTTGAAGATTCATTATGATGTTTCCTAAAGTACCAAGAATTATGGATTGGTGAATGAATAACTAACGTTTTATCCCATGAGGTCAGTGCTTTCTAGAATTCAATGTTAATAATATTGAGAAACCCTATAATCAGTTGGGTTATTACTAGAGGTCATTGAATTCAGATTAATGTTTAATGAAATATAATTATGAATAACATTAATAAATTTATATTGAAATAATTAACATAAGGTTAATTGAAAAAAGGAAATAAGTAATTTAATGAAATTACTTGGTTTCTTTTGTGCTTATAGGATATCTAGTTCTTAGTAGTTTTGGTCGTGTATTTAAGAAACAATAGTTAAAGTTGATCATAATACTGGGTTAATACCCAGAGTGTGGATGTGAGATATATTATATCTTGTATGTTTTGTTATTTCATACATCATCCCACCCATGTTAGTGGGGTGACTGGAAACTAGTTGCTTATGGTATGATTTATTCACAAACATCTAGTTTTGAGAGGTACGTATGGATGGCCACCCTCTCTAGCCTCACACTCTTCCCCTGTTAGTAATATGTAATGGTATACATAGTGGTTATATTTCCCATATATGTATATAGAGGGTTATGATGGATTGTGGGGTTTTCAAACACATGTGTCTCTAGATATAATATCCAAATGATTATTATAGGTATGAAATGTGTAGACTTTAATGAATCAAGGTACATTATTCAGTGTATGGGGAGTTATGGATTGAGGTATAATAACCAATGTATATAATACATGACATATGAGTTATGGTGTATTCTAGAAACTAATTGGTTACTATATAGAGATGTGGTATGGGATGATGGTATGATATGATGAATGAAATACATGTTTTGATTCTTTATCCCAAGTGTTTTTAGGATATATTCTTTTAGAGAGATATGGAATAGGATGTACAACATTGGGGAAGAGCGATAAACAGCGAGGAAGTGTTAATATGGAACCTTATTTTGATATTATATTATATGATCTCTTGTATGAGATACTTGGTGAGAGATATCCATGGTGGGGCTTATAACATAATATACATATTTAGGTGATGAGTTAGCTTCATTTTTTTTCACTGGGATTTAGTGTGATTTATTTATCTTATGCAAGAGAGGCTATATGGAGGATCCTTCTATGTATACATGTTATGATCACTACATGTATATATAAACTATTCTCAATCTAGCCAAATCAGGTTGGAGATTAGGATGGATATTTCCATATCATGGTTGTTCATGATCTATTTGGTCTTTACGGTCACTACCTTGTTTTTCTTTCGGCATGTGTAGTTCCTTTATAGGAGTTTTAGTTTTGTATGACATTACATGTTTGTACATGGGATATATTTTATCTTTATCTATGAAGGAGTTGATTAGTGTACTTTTATATTCTCTCTTTCTTTATGTTTCTCTTTAAGGGTAATTCATACCATTTTTATATATTTTATATCCTCCAAACATGTCACAAACCCTTGGACAATTGAAGGGGGATTCTGGTTGTCTCTATATTGTATCTATCTTTTCTATACTAGGAGGGTACCTTTGGGGGAGGGGGTCATGACATAGTGGTTTCAAACATTCATGTTGAAGGATATGATGAAGTTTAGAGTTAAAAATAGGCACGACTATATGGTTTGGTACAAAAAAGTGTAAGTTATGATTAATAATTGATGTAAATGAGGGATAATGAGCAATATATTTCTATTTAAACCCCCCTATGATCTGATTCATAGTTCTTTAAGTTTACCAAGTCTACTAAGTAAAGTGGTAATTGTTTTGTGGTAGATACCTAGGAAAGGATCATGAAATATTCATTTTTCCACTTATGTTTGAAATGGGTAGAATTTGGGATTAGTTTATACTTTAAATAAAAATGAAATAATTAATTTGATAATATTAAATGTCATTTATCACTGGTTTAAGAGTCTTGAACTATTTATTATTTTTCAAGTATTGTACTAGTTCAACTTCCACATCATGTTCATATAGAGGATGTTCAATAAGACATGATATAAAATAACTGTCGATTAGAGGTTGAAAATGATGAATCATAGATGAGTACACTACGAGAGATTTAAATTTAGAGTCTGTAGAAAGAATGAGGGATTCTTTTTAGACTCAGTTATAGAAGACTAGTTATAGGAGGTTAATATATCTTTTATTTTCATCTATACTCGAAAGGAGCATTAGGTTTCATTCGATGTGACAATGCTACCTGGATAAATAATATACTGGAGGATATTATTCATTAGGTATCATGAGGATTTTTAGGTATCATGGGATAAGTTCAAAAAGCAATTATGAGTATAGTTTCTTTCATCGACCATGAAGGCAGACAATCATCAAGAGATGCTTACCGTTCGACATAGGATTTACAACATATGGGAGTTCAGGATATATTTTAGGACCCTTCTATGATATGATTTAAAACTATTATCATATTAGAAGAGCATATAATAGAATTTCAAGGATGGTTTGAATCCATATATCCAATACCATGTCATACCATTTATGCTGTAGATGTATCTAGAGGTGCAATAGAGTGTAGAAATTTTTGAGGAGAAATTTTCCAGAATTGGGTCTTTTTAAGAGGGGAGTTGGAAATATTACTCATGAATTAGAGTTATGGTATATGTTTACCAACTTCATGTTTTGAAGAGATTTCAGAAATATTGGTATAGGTCATAGAACTTATCTTCTTGTTTCTCTTGAGTTAGTATCTCTCATTCCTTTATTAAGGGATCCGATGATTGTTTTTCATTTAGAGGATAAGGTCATCAATGGTAAGAGTGCCTGGATTTTTTGAGAAGGAATAATGAACAAGGTGTTCAACTTTAGGTTCTTCTATTGAAATATTTTTAGATAATATAGAAGCATAACGATCTTAATTTGGATAAGTATATAGGAGATGAGGCAGGAAAAGGACAACCCCAAGATATTCCTCATCCTCAAAAAGAAGAGAGCAACCTTGTAGGTGTTTATTATATGGGTCTGAGAGGTTTTGGAGTAGGTCATGGTTAAAACCATTCTCTAGTATTTTTAGCACTAAGAAAGCCATATGTAATTCAAGGTAACCTTTTATTATTTTCTATTTGTGTGCATGATTTTTTTAATTCAGGATCTACACACTCCTTTATATCATCTACCATAGTCTATGAATTGGGAATTGTGGTGGGGAGACGTCCATTTACCTTTAAATTAACTACAAAAGTTTTAGGTTGAACTTATATATAATATTCATGTAGATATTGTGAGCTAGTTTTGGGATTATAATACTCTTTGTGATACTTTCTATGTTTATAAATGTAACCATATGACGTTATAATTAGTATGGACTGGCTGTATTCAGTGCATGCTAATTTGGGGTTTTAAGGAGATATATTGTGTTATTTGATGATTATGGAGATCATAATGTGTCTTTTTTACGATAAATACCCTAGGATGGGTACTTATTATGTTTTTTTCTTGTATTATTTTGTGTATAAGATGATGTTTAGTTCATTATATGTTTATTTGTCAGTGTTTCCTAGGGTTTTTAAAGAGCGTCCTTATGTTTTTCTTGAGTAGGTTGTGGTGACCCCACAAAGATGAGAGGTAAAATTTATGATATATCTATATCCAGTATCTTCTATAATCTCAATATATCTTCATAGGATGATTAGTTTTATATTACAAGAGTTATGGGTATATCTTCTTGATCTTTTTTTGTATGATTTTTTTGGCCAAGTGTTTCACCTTGGGGTGAACCAGCTTATTTATTGAAAAATTGAAATTAAAGATTGTGTCTCTGTATCAATTATCATCACTTGAATCAGGTGGGAGTAAAGAAAAACTATACTCATCTATAGATTGATTATTTATTTTATCATATGAAAGGATCTAGTTGGTCCTCAAAGATCAATCTGCTGTCAGGGTATCATTAGATGCAGGTGAAATATGAGGATATCCTAAAGACCACTTTCAAATGTCATCATGGGAAGTATGAGTTCATTATGATTCCATTTTGTGTGGAGAATTCTCCATCCATGATCATCGGTTTGATAAATATAGTTTTTAGAGAGTTCCCAAATTAGCTCATGGTGGTTTTCAATGATAGTAGCCTCATGTACTCTATGTCTAAGGAGAAGAATGCAGAGTATTTGTGTGTAGTTTTGGGTGACCTTCATAGCTATCATGTTTTTTGGAAGCTATCCAAGTGTGATTTCTAGGTTCTTTAGGTTCTTTTTTTGGTAATATCATGTCCTTGTGAGAATCATCTTTGTATTCTTTAAATAATGAGGTAGTTGTTTCTTGGGATGCTCTCAAGACGGTAGTAGAGGCACAAAGTTTCCTTGGTCTTGTTTGATATTATAAGAGGTTTTTAGTTGACCTATATTAGTTTGAGACTAATTTTATATCCTAGAAAATAAAGTATCATACATTCTTCGGGGTTGAAAAATGTCTATCATAATTTTATTTTTTGATGGAAAAGTTGATTAGTACTCTATTCCTTTGTTTTTCAGTAGAGGGAGTTCAGTTTGTTGTTTTTTGTAACACTTCAAGTATTTGGTTGGCATATTTTTTGAGGCAGAATGGATCAATTGTTTCTTATGGGTTTCAGTAGTTACATCCCTATGAGTGAAACTATTCCACCCATGATCTTGAGTTGGTAGAAACTACATTTAATTTGAAGTTGTGGAGACATTTCCTCATCAATGATCATTTTGTGATTTTTATAGATCATAAGATTACGAGGCATGTCTTCTCCAAGAAAGAATTGAACTTTTTAAAATGATGATAGATGTAATTATTAAAAATTTATGAATTTTATATTTTTCATGCACACAACAATGTTAATGTGGGGTTATTTCATTGAGTAGGAAGCCACTTAGTAATGTTGTGAATGAATCTAGATATTCCTATAGAGTTATGGAAGATCTCACATATATGTATCTTGACATGGGAGAGTTTGTTGGTAGAGGTTAATTTTTTCAGATGATAGTGCAACCATCTTTGGTGAAATAAGTGGAGGTGTCCAAATAAGGGGATCCTAAGATAGAAGTATAGAGAGAAAGAGTTTTCTTGAGTTATCCCCATGATATTTGGAATGAGGATGATCAACATTGGGTGTTATTTTAGGAAAGTATTTTTATCTCATTGGCAGTGCATGAGATGGTTCTATATGAGTTCCATAACACGTCCTTAGTGGTACATCCTAGTGCAAAAAAGATGTACTGATCTATTAGAGGTGTCATGGGTTGAATCATTTAGTTGTAGAGTTTATATCTTTATGTTTGTTCTTTTTGAAGGTAAAGGCTGAGCCCCATGTTACTAGTGATTTACTCCATCCATGAGATCTTCTTTAGAGGAAGTGACATGAATTATGGATAAACTTTGTTATTAGTTCACCTTGAGTTCCAGGAGTCATTGATTCTATATGGTTTATTATGGATCATTTGAATAAATGAACCCACTTTATAGTGGTTAAGAAGTGGACCTCAATAGAGGTTTTTCTAGGGAAATATCTAGAGGAGGTGGTGAGACACCATAGAGTCTCATGGTTGGTCATTTCTGATCATGATTATTGTTTTACCTCTAGGTTGTGGTGAAGTCTCTATATTCTGTTAACTCTTAATTATTCCTTATAAATACTTTTCATCTATAGAAATTTGGTCAGATAGAGTGGACTTAATAGAATATTAAGACAAATTTCATTATTATGTCCTGGATTTTGAAGGTTTATGGATGAGGAACATTCCCTTGTTTGATTTTGATTACAAAATATTTTTAACTCAATTGTCTGTATGAAATTGTTTGCAGCTTTTATTGATGAAATTATCATTATCTGTTATGTTATATAGGGGTCAGAGAGTTAGTAATTATCCGAAGAGAACTACTATAGAATAAAAAAGAGATGGTTCAGGTGATTCACGAGAGGATGAAAGCAACACATTATCTTTTTAAGTCATATGATGATCATATCCAGAGACCTATAAATCTTGATGTTGGATATTATGTGTTTATGAAGGTGAATCCTTATCATGGGAAGTGAAGGTTTGGCTATGGGAGTAAGCTTTATCACCAGTTTTTTGGGCCTTCTGAGTTGTTGGATCACATTAGAGACATAAAGTACTAGATATAAATTCCCACACATATGAGTTTGATACATGATATATTCATGTGTCACAGATCTATGATTGTCTTCATGATTGTTCCCACAACATTTATTGGTGACAGATCAATGTTGATAATGATGTAACCTTAGAGGAGAAACCTGTGGAGGTCCAGGACCACCAAAAGAAGCTGTTGTGTTAGGATGAAATTACCTAAGTTCAAGTCCTTAAGTGAAATTATTTCAAGGAGGAGAGAACCTGAGAATGATATTCATATATGCAAACTCAGTATTCAATGTTTATTTTCTGTTTTGGTATTATCTTATATAATTTCTCACTTATGGATGTTGACCCTTTTTAGTTTGGGAGATAGTTTACTATAGATGTTTTTTGGTGAACTTGATCTTTTTTGATAGGAATCTCTCATAGGAGAGTGTTTATGAGATAGTTACTGGAGTTTTTTGCTTTTTTGATTTGTTTTCTCTAAATAAGGTGGTGGAGCTCCTATTTTAGTGAGTTTCTTGAGAGGTATCTCGTGGTGTGGCTGTTCAGACATCCATTGTTCTTTATTTTTTCTCTATGTTTTTGTTTTAAATTCTTGATGATGACAATATTTTGTGAGGTATCTTATTTAAGGTCATAGATCCTTGTATTCCTTCCCTTTGAGTGTTTGAGGTATTAGAGGTGCCATAAGAAGGCTTTATGATGTAGTAAGGGCATCGAGCTGAGAATCTCAACTGTATGGGATTATATTTCTAGGAGGGATATGCTATTTTCAATGGTTATATTCTATGATGTGAAGATCTCAACTATGGAATACGGTCACTGGGGGAGGAGTTTCAGAGCTGCTACCGTTTTTTATATAGTTACAATGTGGAGGTAGGTTGTGGCATAGGCCTTCCTCAGCGATTGGGTTGATGCAATGTGGAGGTCCCAACTATGGATTATGGGTATATGGATAGTTTTTCCAATTTTATGGTAGCTTTACTATTTAGGATAGGTTGTTATAAAACCCTTCTTTGATAATGGGTTCTATGATGTGATGGTTTTTGATATTCCATACTTCATCCCTGGGTTTATAAGATCTACTTGATGGGAGGTCCTGTGTTATTCTAACATGTATTTGACTAGTCATTCTTATATGTAGTCTCTTTTACTATGCCATAGTACTCACCATGTCAACTAGTTTTTTGATGTGTTCTATAAGGGTTTTACATGGTCTTATATATTCAGAATGCCTATAAATACCCAAATTCTATCTGAATCCACTTTTCTACCCAACTTATCTATCGAACCCTAGGAACTCAAGATTTATTTTTTAAGTTCATTAAAGCCCCCTTCGATCATATTTGATCCTTATCTTCCCATGTAAATCTTTGGTGATCCAAGGTGAGCTACTAACCTCTTTTAATAGTTTCCTCTCTATTTTATCTCATTTCCTCCCATTCTGGTTTACCATGTTATAGAGGCTGATCTCTATCACTTTAATGAAGTTTTTTTTTATTTTTTATGGCATGGATGTGTCATGATATCCTTGGAAGGATGCATTTTCCTCATTGTAGAGGTGATCAGAGGTCCATTTTTTTTGCATTCTCAAATGAGAAAAATTGAAATATTTATATATGGGATTAATTGATTATACTTTTATTATTATGTGTAATCATAAATTTATCATTATTTATCTTTTTGGGTATTCATGGAATTAAAAATAATAGAGTATAAACCAAATTAATGAAATAATAGTTTATGATTATAGGGATTTATTTTGTCCACAGTGATAATGGTTTACCTTTTGATTTACTAGATAGAGTTCTATCTATTTTATGATTGTTAGAATGGGTTGATGTGATGCAATTGGTTAAAGAATATAAATTCAATAATGTTTTGGTTAGATAAATAATTTATCAGGAATGTTTTGTATATATTCTTTATTATAATTTTATGGTAATTAATTTGATGCCTGCTACATGTTTTTTACGTTTTCTTTTTCCATGTCTTGATACAACTGGATAATGAACACGAAGCCAGAAATGTTTTTTGGATAAAAATAAAAATTAATGCTAAATGAGAATTGTTCTTTTCATTGTTTTTTGAAACTATAATTTATGTTAGATAGAAGTTTTAAAAAATTCAATATTTTATTATAGATGACTTATTAGGTTACCGATAACCATAATATGTAATAAATGAATCAGTTAATTTAATATGTAATAAAAGATGTTGTTTAATGAAGAGTTATGTTTGGGGGACGAGTGATCCAGTTTTATTATGATGGTTGAACGATTTGTGTTTAGGGATGAGTGATAATGTTTTCATATAAATTGAGAATTCCTTGTTTTTAATGTCTAGTTTTCCTTATGATATTGTTTGTGTTTTTCTTCCATTTTTGTTTATATTAATGTGAGCTATAATATGAAATGTTATGTGAGCTTAGGATATCAGTTTATTAATGAGATATGGCTAGAAAGGTATAGATTTTGAGGAAGTAGTGGTACATGTTACAACTAGATGCATGGTGATATGCAAGATGGTGTTGGGAATGGAACTGGTTTTGATGGAATATATTGAAGTTGGTCATACAAATTGATGTGATAAAAGATGAGATACTTTCCTTTTTAAATCTCTTTAACATTTCGAACAATTGAGTTTATTATTTATCTGCATTCCTTTTCCAACTGATTGATGAATATAGTTTTTCATGGTTATTAAACTTTTCAAGGTAGCTTAATATGCTTACTAGGAAACCTAGAATTATATAATGGTGAAATAATATCTATTTTTTTATCCCATGGTGTTGGTGCTTATTGGAATGTAATGTTGATAATCTTTACAAACCATCGACTTGGTTGGGTTATGCCTGGAGGGCATAGACTTTGCTCTGATGGTTAATGAAATGTAATTTGGAGTAATGTTAATAAATATTTAATTAATTAATTAATTTAAGGTTAATTGAAAAATTAAACTCATTGAAACTCCTTGGTTTCTTATTTTTTAATTAGATATATAGACAATTATAGTGGTAGCTAGGTTTATGAGAGATGATAGTTGCAGTTGGGACTAAGACTAGGTTAATTCACATAGTTTGGTTGTGAGATATATTATATCCATTATGTTTTCTAATTTAGTATGCTACCCCACTCTCATCGGTTGGATGGAGGATACCCAGTGGACTCTGGGAGGGTGTATTACACAACATCCATGTTGGCGACGTACGGATGGCTGACTACCCCCTATAGCCCCACCCTATTCTATTTTTAGTATCATGTGCTGATTTGGATTGTTTTTGTATTTCCCATATATGTGTGTACAAGGATATGATGAATTTTGGTTATTTCACACACATGTATCTCCAAATATAGTATCCTGTGGATTATTATAGGAATAATGTGTAAGGGATGTAATGGATTGAGGTACATTACTTAGTGAATGGGATGTGATGGATTAAGGTATAATAGAAAATGTATAACACCTGACATATAGAATATAGTGGACCTCATAAACCACTTGATTACTATATGTAGATATGGCATGTACAATGAGATTATATGATGCAAGAGATAAATGTTATGATACTTTAGACCATGTTTTTTCTGGTTGGATTCTTTTAGTGAGAGACATATCAGGACTTATGATGTTGGGGAAGAGTAGAAAACACATGTGGAGGTAGTATCATGGTACCTTTTTTTATATTATATTATACGATCTCTTGTGTGTGATACATGGTAATAGATAGCCATGGTATGACTGGGAACTTAATATACATGTTTAGTTGATGTTTTAGCTTCACTTGTTATTCACTGATCTTTAATATGATTTCTTTATTTTTTTTCGATAGAGGTTTCAGGGATAAATGTTATGCTCAATCTATGTATATATGTACATTTTTTAGTTCATTAAGAGTAGGTAGGATATTTAATTTGATATTAATAGATCGTGATAGTTCATAATCTATTTGTACTTTATGGTCCTTTCCATGTTTATTTTTTGATACCATTAGTTCCTTTATAGATGTTTTAGTATCACATGAAATTACATGTATGTACTTTGGATATCTTTTAGCCTTATCTGAGCATGATTTGGTTTTTGTACTTGTCTTATCTCTATTTTCTCATGTTTATCTCAGAGATAAATGCCTCCCATTTGTATGTATTTTATACCCTCTTTCTTTTTCAGCAAACCATGTCCAGTTGGAGGTGGGATTTCGGTGGTCAATATCTCCCATATCTCATTTCCATCTTAGGATGGGTGCCTTTAGGGGAGTTGGTCATGATAATATAAGTGATGTAAAAGTATCTATAAATTAAAAAATTTTGATATGGTTATGAATGAATCATTATAGTTTGTACCTAAGAAGTGTTTATATAATTTTAAAGGTTAGAATGTTATTAGTAAAATATATTTTAATAGTTTTAAATACCATAATAGGTAAGTAAGGTAAAGGGTGTTCATAATTTCAATGACATATATACCATTTTGAGGTTTTATGTGATTGGATTTTAATGTCATTAAAGATATTTTGGGAGATGTTTATTGGGTTTTATGAGGAATACATGATCGAGGTATAAATGGCATTGAGAGTTGGTATATGATTTTATGGGGAGGTAATTATAGTTCTTTGAGATAAAGTATTATTTTATTTGGGCATGTTAGTTGTGCAATATATATAACCTTTGGTTATTGAAAAATTATTTTGTGAAAATGTGATTAAAGTTATTTTGGAATAATTTTTCTATATTTTTGGGAGAATTACTTAATTAAATTTTATATAGAAAATTATTGGCAAGTATGTGATTTTATATTAAAGTGGTTAATATTGATGAGTTAATATCTAGAAGTATATATAATGGTTTATATCATGGTGATTCAAGTTATTTTTGGGGAATGATTAATATATTTTATTTATAAAAAATTATAAGGAATATTATTTGTGATATTTTTGGTGTAATGATTTTTGGTTAAAGATAAGTTGGTTTTTGGAGTGAATATTTGATCTAGGTTTTCATGATTTTTTTTCTTTTGAATTTTTTAAATTGAGTTTTAGTAAATTTCATGGATTATTTGTGTTTGGTAATTAGATAATAGGGAATTGGTAAACTAACCAAGTTTATCCTTTTTATATTCTTATTATTATTTTTTGTGTGTAAAAGTATTATTTTTTTAGGATAATTTTTTATGATTTAATTAGGTACTAAAAATTATGGTTTTTATTGATCACTTTTAAGGGGGAGAAAAATATAGAAATTGTTAGGAAAAGTATATATAATCTGGTTAAAAATGTGATTATTAGAATTAAAATTTAATTGATTATGTGAATGATAAATTTGGATCATATTTTTGCATCTTTATATTATATAATAGTTATCAATATATAGGGAATGATATCTCACACAAATTTATTGACACTTCATGATGATTCACTTGAAATTATTATCATAAAGTCATGATCATGTTAATTTAAAAAAAAATATATTATTCAGGTCACTTGAAAAAAAATATAAAATATCAAAAATCACCAATATACATCAAAATTTCGTTGGGTCATGGATCATTTTGGATTAAATCTTTAAATGCCAACTCTATTATATTTCTACATATTAAAAATATCATCAAGGTATTAAAAAATATTTCCCAGTGTTAAAAAAATTTGAAGCCTATAATAATTTCAAAGAATTTTCAGATGATGGAGACCTTCATGAATTATATATATATATATACACATATATATAATTTTTTTTGGAAATAAATTTTAAATTTTGAAGAAAATAGATCTTGAAATTTTTAAATATGATTTTGTTATAATACCTTACAAAAATATAGTTCACATAGATGTTTTGAAATTATATATATGATATAATGCTTTTCCAAAATTAGGTTATTATTTTACACTCATTTATACCTAACTATAAAAAATTTTCTTGGATAGAAGAGGTTGAAGATTTTAAAACTTCTTTAAAATATTGTTGAAATGCATGGACAGTTCCTCTATTCAAAAAATGTAATTATAAAAATTGGGAATTCTAGCGAAGTTAAGTATTTTCCCTTAACAGTTGAATATATTAAAATTATTATTAGGTAAGTGTTAATAAAATATTATTCATGATTAGAGGGAAAATAATTAAATGGAAATAAATATTGGTTAAATTTTTTAAGGAAGTTATAATCTTTGGGAGTAGGAAGAAATAAAAAATGTAAGGATTTAATTTATTTCTGGATGTATAATGTAACAACCATAGTTTAAGAATGTGTTTTCTTAAATGTTTGTTATAATAAAATTTATAATTGTGAATAAAAACATGGGAATAAAAAAGAAGGGATGAATATTATTATATAATAATACTTACCAAGGAAATAATACATTATATAAGAAAAGTACATGTACAATGGGAAAATAATGAAAAATATATAAAATAATGGAATGATTGAAATATTTACCTTTATAACCTCCCATGAAGATGGATACACAAAACTTATTATGGTAAGATGGCTTATATGTATAAAAATGGATGTCATTTTGAGGATGAAATGAATAGATAAAATGTGTGCTTATTTAAGGGGTAAAATATAATTGTTGTGGGTAGTCATTATATATTCATTAAATTCAAATTTGAGGGTAGTCATTACGAGATTCATGAAAATAGTAGATAACATATTATTGGGTATTTTGAATAAATTGGTTTTATGTTTTAATAATATCCATGATATGAATTTAAATTTAACGAATTTTTATTTCAAGACTCAAATGATCTAATTTAGCTTATTGGATACCAATTATACATCTAAAATTATTATTCTTAATTTATGAAAAATATTTTTTATTTTTTTTCAACATTATATACAATTATAATTTATTTAAAGAATTATTTAATTAAAAGTTTTATTATAAATGGATATTTATTATTATAGTTTATATATATTTTCACAGTTATTACTATTTTTCTTTTGGGAATAAAAATTTATTCTTTAAACTTTAGTTTGATTTTAATAAAAGTTTGGTTTAAATATACATGATTTTTACACAATTAAAATAATTGTTATTTGGAAATTTATATTCTGAGTTGCTTATATTTATGTTAAAGAAATTTTTATAAAGAATAAATATTTATTTATTGAAATTTTAAAACAAAATCTAATTCAAAATCCTTATGTATAAAGATTATAAGATATTACCTATGAACATTGAAATAATCTACTTAGGAATATTTTTACATAGAATCAAAAGATAAAAATATATTACACATGAATTTTTTTTCTGGTGAATAATGCTTTCATATAATCTTATATTATGAAATATATTATGTATAATGTGATTGATTTTTTATTTACCAAAATTACACATGTACTCAGAAGGTTTCAAGTTATCTAGCTCATATATCCATTTTATTCTTATATTCATATTATAAATTCTCTCTTTACTACATGCACAAGTACTAAATGATTATGCAATTATTATGTGAGCATATATTATTTTTATACATTTAGGCCCATTTTTCCCTTTAATTTTACATGTGAAGGGCATATTATTATTCCAGATCCTTGGCTTTTGGGTTAATCATAGTCTGATTAGTTATGACTCAATGATTCTTACATGAATCCACGATTCATCTTATATGTAAATTGTTTATTCTAAAACATTTCTTACATAGTTTTTATTTATAATTTTTTATTCTTACATAGTGGTATTTCCTCTTTAATTTAATCATTTAAACATGGCTTCTAGTCTTCTTTATTTATTCTAACCTAGCACATATATTTTCTATTTTATTCCTACATCGCAAAGCTATTGTTCCTCTATGGTTTAAATTCTACCTAAAGTTAATACCTCTAGTTTTTATTCTTAAGTAGGTTTTATAGCCCATGTTTTCTCGATATGAACTCAATTACTTTGTTAATTGAGGCACACAATTCTTAAAATTTGATTATCTTTGACTCAACTTTTAGATATATTACGAGATGAATTCATGATTCATATTATAGCTTCTAGATGAAACATATAGATAACTTCTGGGTAATTTATAGTGGGAATATAACACTTTATGAAAATAATGTATTCTAAATATGATATAAAATAAATAGGGAAAATGATGGTTTTATATATTTTGATAGATTAATCAAATATTTTAGGGTTAGCACTACAAACATTTATAGACCAGACTGGAAGTGAAAAATTATCATATTAACAATCACTTTAAATAAATCTACATATTTTAGGTTAACTTTTAATCCCATGACATAAGCATACAAAAACCTATTCATTCAAGATATTTACACTCAATATGACAAACCTAATATCTTATAGAATAATTTATAAAAAAAATATAAAATTTATGCATAACAAGATCTTAATAGGATCTAAATATTTATAATGTGATAACGTTAAGGGGATTCTAATTTTTTTTAATGAAAATAAATTGTTTGATATTTTGAGTTCTCAAGATAAGATTTATATAAACCAGTTCAGTGCACTAAGATATAAGAATAATAGTGAGAATAAATATTTTAGAGAATCCACTTTAATTAAGATTTCATCAATTCATATAACATAAGTGGATGAAGGATTCATGAACTTTATCTATATTTATAATTTATGATATGTTTTATTTAATAATTATATACTTAACATTTTATTATTGAAGTTTCATAATGGGTTTTCTATAAAATGGGTGATTTATCTAGTTTAAAAACATCTATAGTGTGGATTACATTTATTACTTACTCATATTTCCTCCCCATCATATAAATTTTGAGCTTTTATTTTTTGGTTTAAAGAATTAATTAATAGGGTTTTATATCATGGGGATCCTTAAGGGGAAAATTCAATTTTTTTAGGGGACCAAGGAGAGGGGATTTATTTTCTATAATACATATACAATTTAGTTTAAAGTATTTTTTCTTAATAGTCAAATATTTTATAATAATTTATCTTCTCCATGATATTTACTAATGTTTCATGAATTCATTTAAAGTTAAATTTATTTTTTGGTTTGGTTAAATTTTTTATTATAAGTTGAAAAGTATGTTTTATGATTAAAAGAGAAAAATTATAAGTTTTTATTCATGTTTTGGTAATTGGGAATTGTTTATAAAATAAATGTGGGTTTGGGATCTAGATCTTCATTGGGTAATTATTGATTATCTTAAGAAAATATTATTTGAATTAGCTGGTAATGGTATTCGATTATGCGTTATTATAAATATTAAGTTAAGTTATTCCGTTTGTATGTTTGATTTGTAAGGGTGATAAATTTGATGTACCAAGATCCCTTTATTGTTTTTTATTCTTGAAATGATTTTTAATGGAAAATCAAAATTCCTTGAAATAAAAGGTTTGATTTCATGAATTAAGTAAATTTTATAATCTTCTCAAGGTAAACTTTTTCATTTAAATAAATTTTTATGAATTTTAAAGGGTAAAATGTTTTTTTCATGAAAGAACCTTTTTTCACAAAACCTCAGGTCATTATATAGAATGCTTATGATTTTTAATATTTATTCTATGAGAGTTTTTGTTATAAATTTTTGGGAAATGAAATGGATTTCCTACATGAAATTAATATTTATATGATCTTAAAGTTACTTTTGTAAAGGATAAAATATTTCAATGTTTTTTGAATATAAGAATTTCGAATGTTTTCAAGTATTTAAATATCGTGATATGTTTTACATTTCTTTTATAACCCTTAACTTGATTTATGTTCTCATCCCTTGTTTTTAAAATATTTTTAGAGGGATTAAGGATGAGTTGGATAGAGTATACCATCAACGTTTTGGTTAAGAGGATTTATCCTTGAATGAATTCGGTGTATCATTTAAAGTTTTTTGTTTTGTGGGAAAAAAATCCATATGGTAGGGAATGTGTGTGTTTTTTTATATATGATATTTTCTTAATTTTTTAAAACTTTATACCTAAATATTATTGGGTATATAACTAATACACTATTTTTAATAAATTATGTAGTTATGGGATGGTTATGACAAGGGAATTACATCTTTTATCCCACTATGCTAATGAAAGAGTTGATTAAGAAGGGTGTCAGATTTCTTTGGGATGATAGATGTGAGGCTATATTTCAAGATTTGAAAAGGATATTTTTTTATTCACCCATTAGTTTACCTAAACCATGGAATTTTTATAAGTCTTTTTGTGATATATCTGATGTGGGATTAGACTATCTGTTGACCTAATAAATATAGGTTGTGGAATTTGTTTGTCAATTAATTAAGTCACATGAGAATAATTACGTAACCCTTGATCATGATTTGTATATGGTACTTCATGTACTTAAATTTTGTGACATTATTTGTTCACTGAGAAGTTTATCATGTATATCAATCATGAAACCATGATTTTTTTCTCTATATGGTATTTAAATCTTTTATAGATAAGATGAAATAAATATGTTCTACCATTTCATTTTGATATGATTTATAGTTTTTCAAAAGATAATTATATTAGAAATGGTTTGAGTATAAAATATCTTGTTGATGTAGTTCAGGAATTCAATGATGAGTGACCACATATGTCACTTTTCTAAAAGTTAAATCATGATATATCTAAGGAGTATGATTATATAATATTGACATAATTAACTATCATTTCATCAGCGATGAATCAATTGAAATATAGAAAGAATTTAGATTCAAAGTGTCATTTTTTAATGATAGATTATATAATGCGGAGTAGATACCCATATGAAATCTTGTTCCTAATTATATTTTGGATTTTAGTGGTTAAATTTTGGTTTCATTAGTTTGGTGATAAGAAGTGATGACGAATTTTGAAATTTCTCATTTTACACTTCGTATTGGTTTAACCAAGATGTACAATAGTGTTTGGTGAAACTTTTAGTGGTCATTAGTGAAGTGGGACTATAGTCATCTGGAGTTTCCTTATTTTACATTATGTAAAGTCTAAAAATTATAGGGATGTGGGTATTCCTCTATCATGAACCATAATGGAATAAAAATTATAAAATGTGTTTATGGATTGTGTGATTAGTTTTCTCATTACATCCAAGGGTATGGATATTATTTTGGATACTGCTGGTCAGTTGAAAAAATTAACATCTTTTTTAGGAAAATTAATATAGTTTATGGGTTGGTGAATCATTTTTTTCTAGGTGATTTAAATGTTTAATGGTTTACCTAATATATTTTTATTTAATTTTTATTTTAAGTTTACATACAAATTTAGGCAGGGTTCAAAAAAGTATGTAGGTGAATTTGAATATAACCTATCATGCTCAGACCAATGGAAAAAACTATGTTCACTATATAGATTATTATGAATATAAACTAAACATGGATATTTCATTTCTTTGGTACGTGGGAGGATCATGTTGATTTAGTATAGTTTTTATATGATAATATCTACAATGATTTCCTTTAGATAGATCCATTTGATAATTTATATGGAGGGTCATCCTAGTCACCTTTATGTTGTATAGAGCCTTGTTAGGTGTATTCATTTATTCTTTATGTGCTAATCATTTTTTTTTTCATTTTCTAAAGCCCGGTTTAAGGGTTGTCGGTACCCGATACAGAACTTCTTCACATCCACATCACTACTTCAATACCTTCAATTAAAACTTAAAATTCAAAACACCCAAACCAAAAGTCAATGAGACAGGACCTCGAGCCGCACACCTGCCATCGTACCACACCTCTGTCTACGCATCACCAGCCATCAGTTCGTGGTCCTTCACCACGCGCCACCATTCACAGCAGAACGACGACAGTAATCCGCCGTCGTCATCACTAAAGCACATTCAATACCAACAAACCATCCATCGGAGAAACAAACATTTTTTTCCAGAGCACAAAATCCCTCAAAATTCATTCAACAAATCCAAAAGACTCAACCCCAAAACTGCAAAAACATCACAAATTTGACCAACTAGGAGCTTCTGCCGCTGCAACACCAGAGCAAGATAACTGCAAATCACAAACCCCATTCCAAAACAAGAACCAGAATCACAACCAACCGCATGACCAAAACCAAACCAAACAAAAACATTCAAGAAAGCAGCAGCTAAAAACCTTCATCGAAAAACATCACCCGAACAGATCCACTGCAAGCAAGAAGCACAAATCCCGTCGCTGCCTTCAAACCGCACACAACGACCAGATCCGCCAAACGTACCCCCAACCGACAGAGAAGTGTGGCGGCAAGCTTCGTCGTAGTGGCTGGAACATCCAGAAAATGGCCAGCAACAGATACGCCAGCTTGTTTGAGACCATGGAGTCACGCTGCTATAAGTAGAGACACCGCACACCACGAAATCACCAGCCGAAGCGCCGAGGGGAGGAACACAACCGAGTCACGACGAGAGAGATGAAGGTGGTGGCTGGGAGAAAAACCCTAACTCGGAGCCCCTTACGGGCTCATCCGCCTATTTATTCTCTTCATTTATTCCTTTCCTAATAAAAAACATCTAATATAGTTCAGTTATTTAATAAAATATTAACTATGGGTCTTATTAGGTTGAATATTTGTGATGATCAAAAACACCAACCTCTTAGTTTTTTTATTATCAATGCATGGATATAAAACAAAATTAGATTCTCATTTTATAGAACCATTTGAGATCTTTGAGAGAATAAGGAAGGCTATTTTTTGATTGGTATCACCACCAAATTATAGTGGGATGAATGGTATCTTTCCTCTATCACAATTTAGGAAATACAAACCCGATCCATCTCAATCATTTAATTATGATGATTTGTAATTTAATTTAGATTCATTTTTCATCAAAAAATTAGTGGGTATTATTGACTATAATGAGAAGATTTTGAGGGATAAATTAAGTCTCTTGTTTATATTCTATGGATATATAATTATGTGAAATAGGATACTTTGTAGTGAGAAGTCGATATAAGGTCTAAAAGTTAGAAGTAATTTATTAAAGATATTTAGTGATGCTTCCTAGGGATGATTATTTTTATGGTGTAGAGTTTGTAACAAATTTTGGATTTTTGGGAAAAAAATTTAGAAACCTTACTCTAATAAGCATGGAACCAGTGTCTAATGACATTACATTGACATGATTATAAGGAATAAAATCCTATAAGACCAAAGAGATTAGTAGTCTTGGTAAACAAGATAAAACATGACTATTTATTACAAATTAATATACTAATTACAACAATTTTTTTTACTTGAGGATAATGACTTTATTTCATATAGAGTATCCTTGCATGTATTTCTTAGTATACTTTAAGAAATCCTAGGGAAATGAAATATAATAAGGGTGAGCTGAAATAATTAGTAAGGGTAAATAAAAAGGAAGAAATAATGAATCAATGAGAATAATAAATATGGAAATTTAAATAACAGATAACACATGCCATTTATATAACTAGATAAGGAATAATCAATATGGAAAGGTAAGAAGATGAAACACATGAAATTTAATAAATAAACCAAGAATAAAATGAATACATAAATAAGTCAATGAAATAATATCTTGGACAATAATGATAATAAATGAATTCTCAGTAAACGAATTTCTTAATTACTGGACATCATGTTTCCCAAGAACATGATACCATTATAATCGATATATATTCTTAAAACACTTCTATAAGTAGAAACATGTCCAATCTTCTTAGAAACAAACTCAAAGGGTTTATTGACAAATAATTTCATCTCAAGATACTACTGATGCATCATGAGGATTACTTTAAATGGTCCCAAACCCGTAGGGCTTTCATTAACTAGTCCCCAACCCGTAGGTCTTTTATTGACTGGTCCCCAACCATTACAGTATATGTCCAAAGCATTTAAATAAAAAAGTGACTTATGAAATATGTATATTGAGAAAAGGATATATATTTATCAATATTTACCCACTCAGTCAAATAATCATCAAAGTAAGAAACTATGTAAAAATGTAATACATTTTAGGCAGTAAACATATCCATGATAAATGATATGGACAATTAGGGTAAATTCAATGATCAATGATCATAGGAAATTGAATATTTATAGGGGAATAACAAAGGAATAAAGGAAGTGAATGTCAATACAATCCTCGTCCAAATCAATCATAAATTATCTAAATGAAGAATAAGGATGGTATTAATAAAACACATCCCAAGTGGTGTTAAAATAAAGGGTTGTTGTCTTTAATAAATGGAAATACTATGACTTTTTTTTAAAAATATTCTTGACGAAAATATATAATTTATTTCTATTTTTTTTAAAATAATTTCTCTGTAAATAAATTTGGAAAATTTTCTCTTTAAAAATTAAGATTTTAAACTTTTAAAGGAAACATTGGATAAATTATAGTGGTTAAATATGTATATGTCATATAAGGATAGAAGAGCTTTCCTTTTGCATGGTAAAAAGGTTAGAAAAGTTCCTTATTTGAAAAAATACAATAATATTCCTTTTAAAAAATTTATAAATTATAAATAGTGTAAAAATTTACTTAATAAATCATTTTTAAAGGTAAAGAAACCCATTTGGGAAACCTTTTTAGGAAATAGAGTTTTCTGAAAACAGAGTTTTTAGAAGAAAGTAGATTCTCCAACTAAAGAGAGAAATGAAGTCCGGTTTTATTAAAAGAATTTTGAGTACCAAAGAGTGAAAAAATGGAACTATTACTTGATAAAGTTCATGAATATCCAATGGATAATAAAACGAAAGTTTTTATTGAATAATTATCCAATAATTTCTCTGATAAAAATCCGTGTGTAAACAATCCTGAACAAAATGGTATTGTGAAGTAAACCCTTGAAAATCCCATAACATTGATGTGTGAATCAATAAATGAATAGATTATGTGTGTAAAATTTAAATTCATAGAGAACAGTTAGAAATAAAAAATAGAGTAAAAATTTATTACACACATAATCTTAGAATATTAACGACAACGAGGAACTAATATAACCAAATGAGAAAGAATTGGGTTGTGAAATTATTTTCCACTTGGTAATTTTTAAATAAAATCCCCATAGAAGAAATAATTCAAATTGAAGCACATAATACCCTGAATGTAAAACAAATCATGATATAAAATATCAAAATTGGTAGTATATAGACCAAACAAAACAAGTATGTGATGAATATGTCATTTATCTCAAAGATGTAAAAAGTGATACGAAAATCCCTTACCATGTGTTTCCTTTTGGGTGAACGTACTTTAACATCATGAATAAGGGTTTTAAACATGTTAGTAAATTATTAAATAACTTTATTAATATTTTTGATATCATATATTATCTTATTATAATCTCTTATTACTCATTTGTTAGTAATCCTTCATTATTTTCACTATTTTAGGTGTTAATTTCTTAGTTTCTCAAGTATGTTTTGAATTGTTGATTATTATTACTATTAAATAGATTATGATTTCATCATTAAAAAAAATTCAATATTTATTTAATTATCATATATAATATGTATATATTTATTTATAATAATCCATTATGTTTTGAGATAAGTAATGAAATAAACTGTTCATGGAGACGTTATGTCATACGTATACATGAATGCTACCTTCGTTTCTTTGTCATATTAATAGAATGAAAGTTAAATTATATATATTTATATTTTAATTCCATTATAATAACTTTTTAATTTATTTTTCATATTTTTAATCAAACTATCCTTTATACATTCCATGTATAGTGTGAATGAATCATACTGCTTTGAGGGGTGATAGTCCACACTTCCACAAATGATGTTATTATATTTACACAAAATGGAAAGCATAAGGATATGTGCAATATGAAAATTAAATAAGAATAAATACATTATAAATATCATATATATCATATATTAACATTGTTTTCATCATAATTCCCACCATGATAGGTGGTAATGGAAGAACGGAACATCATCGTTTCATGAGGCTGTAGTTCGTTGTATACATAAACCGCAGGTTCTTCACCCATCAGATAGAAGGATTTTTAATTGAAGTTAAAACACTTAGAATAAAAAAAATATAATAATATTTAGGATACTGAGGTTAATATATAATCATGTAATGAGGATATTTTAGTGGGCATTGAATGAGAAGAAAATAACAGTGTTTGAGGAAAGATGTTACCTCTTCTTTGGGTAACTCATTTTGGTTTGCACCAAAGGGATTTGTAGGATGGATTTATAAAAATAGATAGGATTATAGGATGAGGGAATGTATGTTTGGGATAAAGTTTTTAAGATATTGGTTTATCAAAAGTGTCTTGATAGGTGTGAAAAAGAGGGAGGGGTGAGTGCTTTTTTATAGTGGAGGAGGAGTAACATTCTTGTAAATTTTTGAAAATGGAATACTACCCACTTTTTTTCAATGAAAGTAGTTTAAAAAATAAAAAACATTATATAAAACAGAATATAGGGTATAAATATGGACATATAATGGATTTTGGACATGTTTTATGTCATTTTGGAACTTATGTTTAAGGTTAAGTCTCTTGTTAAGATAATTTTTCTCTTAATTGTCATAAATATTTTTAGTTACTTCCACAAATAATTTTTGTCAAAAAAAGTGGAAATTATTATAAATTATAAATTACTCTTATTATAAATATAGAATCATTTTTTTTAAATTGTAATCATAAAAGTGTCAGAAACTAATTTAAATTTAATCTTGTATACGGGACAAGAAATCGAGTTTTTAATGTAAAATGTTACGGTGTTTGCTATGTTTTTATATTCAATTTACAATTTAAATTGATTCAAATGAAATAAATTAGATTAATTGATAAAAAATTTATCTAAAAAACTTTAAAAACGATAAACAATAAAATTCATTCTTATAAATAAATTAGATGAAAAAGTAGTTTTGAATTAAAATTCAATATTTTCACTATTCATCAGAAAATGAAACACCTCAAAAAAATAACCAAATTTTACCCTATGATAATTTTAACATTATTATTTCAAAAATAAAGTTTATTTTTTCATATAATATTTATAATATTTATAAAAATTGGATTTTAAATAGGTTCTACATTAAAAATATGGTAAAAGTGCCTTTAGAAAAATATTTATTTATGCGACACAGGCTAACTCTGTATCGTGTGCACTATAAGCTATATAACAAAATAGTTTTATTAAAATAGTAAATGTACTATAATTTGTTTGAAGATTACATTCCATTATGTGCTTGGTGTTGTGTGTCATACATGATAATGAATACAATGTTCTTACTTTAGAATTTCAGGGTGTTACATCCTCACCGTCTTAATTAAATCACATTCTTGTAATTTAAACTCACCCTTGGTAATAAATTGTTTGATATTTCCTATGTTTAAATCCCAAATTGTGAAAAGGGTTTGTAAAAAGTCTTCTAGAAAATAGATAATGAGAAATGAAAGGGTCACATAGACTAACATATAACTTGATTTCTATATAGGAGAACATTAATGGCATGTAAAAATATAGACATGGAGGAAAAGAATATATATTTATGGGGAGCGATTGAGGTCATCAATCAAAAATAGTTGAATTATTATTTTAAATTTTATTGTATCATGGTCATAAATCTATGGTGATTTATATTTCCCCCAGTTCAACAAAAATTAAGTTATTATGACAATATTTTATTTCTAGATCATTTTCTTAATGTTGGGTAATTCACTTACTATCTAAGGATATAAGGAAATATAGTAACTTTACATATTTTTATAATTTTTTTTATAATTTCTTTATTCTTTTATCAATTTATAATTCATCCATTATGTAATGAAATTGATATACAAAAATTAACATTGATTTTGGAATCACTAAATTAAACTTTTAACTGATTTTAAGACCCATAAATGAGTGGAAGGTATTTCTATTTGTCTCTGACTATTCTCTAAAGCGAATATGGTTAATAAATTAATATATAAATGTGAATTACCGTAATAATATCCCCAAAGAGTTTCAAACTTGGTGAAATCTTAGTTCTGTTGTCGTGTACTAGGTTACACACAAGTTAGGCCCGACACACCTTGTCGGAGTTTTCACCCCAGGGTACATATGTGCCAGAACCACATCGACATTTAGTTTCCAAAAAGGGTTGTATTTCTAGGAATACACACATAATATATACCTTATCAAAATTATAGGATGTTTTTCTATACTTATCTTCAATTTCTAACTTATGGATACGTTTTATAATCCATGTTTTCCAAAATCTAGTTTCCAAGGTTTCTAATAAACTCTCTCTAATACCAAATATTGTGACCCGACCCTAGTAAACATAGAGACAGTGTTTACTACCATTACGTTGACATGATTACAAGGAATAAAATCACAATTAACTAAAGAGTTTAGTAGTATTGGTAAACCGGATACATTACTCGGACTTGTATTACAAATTAACACACTAATTACAACATAATTTTTTTCACCTGAGGATAATAACTTTATTCCATATGGTGTATCCTTGCATATCTTTGTTTGTATAGTTCAAGGAATCTTTCGGGAAGAAATCATAATAAGGGTGAACTCAAATGATCGGTAAGGGTAAATATAGTAGAAATAATAATTAATTAAAGAGAATAATCAATATGGAAAGGTAAATAACTAATAATACATGAACTTAAAATAACTAGATAAGGCATAATCAAAATGAAACAGTAAAAAACTGAAAGACATGAAATTTAATTAATAAAATGATAATGAAATTGATCCATAGATATGTAGACACAATAATCTCATGGATAATAATAAAAAATGAATTCTCAATAAATTCCATGCTTAATTTTTGGATACCATTTTTTCCAAGCACATGATACCTTTACATTCCAGATCTATTCCTAAGACAGTTTAATTATATGGGTAGAAACCCCTTTATTCTGCTTGGAAAAAAACTCAGAGGGTTTGTACCCAACTTATTTTGTCTCATGAGACTACTGATTCATCTTGGGGATTACTTTAAATTCTTCCTAAGCCATAGGGATTTCATTAACCCTTCACTAACCCATAGGGATTTCATTTACCGGTCCCCAACTCATATAGTGCATGTCCAAACAATTTAAATAAATAATGTTCCTTATCAAATATTCATATTGATTAAAGGATACAAATTTATCAATATTTCCCCAGTCAATTAAATTACTATCTAAGTAAACATCGTATATAAAAATAATATATGGTTTAGGAAATAAATATATCCATGATAAATGATATGTACAATTAGGGGAAATTCAATGTTCAATGACCATAGAAAATTGAATATTTTAAGGGGTTTCAATAATATCCTTGGCCAAATAAATCATAAAAAATCTATTGGAATAATAAGTATGGTATAAATAAAACATATCCATGTGGGGTAAAAATAAAGGGTTGTTGTTGTTGATGAATGGAAATATGCTAAAAACATTAAAATATTTTTGAGGAAAATATCCTTATCATTTTTATTTTTTTAAAAATCATTCTCATCGAAAATAACTTTTGAAAAAAATTTATTTAAAAATTAAAATTTTGAAATTTCAAAGGAATATTGGAAGACATGATGGTAGGTAAATATATAAATCCCATACATAGTAAAAATAATATTCATTTTATATGGTTGAAATGTAAAAAAAGTGCCCTGTTTGGAAAAGAACTAGAAGATTACTTTGAAGAAATTTTTAAAAGAAAAAAAGGGTAAAAATTTATTTAATAAATTATTTTGTAATGGTTAAAAAACATCTTCAAAAACTTTTTTAGAAAACATGGTTTTTAGAAGAAAACATGTTATCCGACTAATGAGATAAATAAAGTCAGGTTTTATTAAAACATTCTCTAAATAATTTTTTGTACCAATAAGAGGTAAATGGTACTATTAATTGATAAAGTTAATTAATTACACGAGGATAATAAAATTAAATGTATTATTGAATAATTATCCAATAATTTCCTCTAATGGAAATTCAAGTGTAATCAATCCCGAAAAAAATGAGACTGTGAGTTATACCCTTGAAAAGACCATAACATTGATGCAAGAATAAATAAATGAATAGATTATGTGTGTAAAATTTAAATATAAATAGAAGAATTGGAAATACTACAATATATAGTAAAAATTTATTACAAACATAATCTTATAATATCTACAACAATGAGGAAGTAATATAAATCAATGAAAAGGAATCAGGTTATGAAATTCTTTACCTATTGGTAAATTTTAACTCAAATACCCTAAGAAGAAATAATTAAAATTGAAACTAAAAATAACATGAAGGAAAAACAATTGATGATATAATATATCAATATTTTTAGTATATATTCCACTCAAAAATAAGTAAGTTGTGAATATGAAATTCATTTTACAAATGTAAAAAGTGAGATTAAAATACCTTCCATTACGTTTCCATTTGGATTAATGTAATTTAAACTACTTTATAAGTGTTTTAAACCTTTTAATAACTTATTAAATAACCATATTAAAATTTATTTTCTCATATATTATCTTCTTATAATATCTTATTACTCAGTTTTTATAAAGCTTTCATTATTTTCACTTTTTTGGGTGTTAATTGCCTAGTTTCTCACGTATGTTTTGACTTGTTACTTGTTATTACTATGAATTATATAATTATTTCATTATCTATATAATTTAAACCATGATTTAATTATAATATATATTCATTATATATTTATTTATTATAAATCATTAATATTGGAGATAAGAAATGAAATGTACCGTAAATGGAGACAGTAGGCCGTACGTACGCATGAACTCTATGTTCATTTATTTTTCATATTAAAATAATGAAAGGTAAATTATATATATGTATATTATAATAATAGTATAATATATATTTCATATATGTCTCATTTTTTAAATAAAACCATCCTTTGTATGTTCCATGTATAGTGCGAACGAATCACATCGCTTTGAGGGGGGAATATTCCACACTTCCAAAAATGATGTTCACATATTTAGAAAAAGTGGAAAGCATAAGGTTATGTGTTATATAAAAATTATATAAGAATAAATAAATTTTAAATATAATATAAATCATATATAAAAATATTTTCCATCATAATTTCCACCATGAGAGGTGGTAAAGGAAGAACAAATAATCATCGTTTCATGAGGCGATAGTTTTCTATACACATAGACTGTAGGTTCATCACCTATTAGATGTAAGTGTGTGCAAGTGAAGGTATAAAACTTAGAATAAAAACAAATAAAAATATTTTGGATAATGAGGTTATTATATAATAATTTAATAATAATATATGAGGGGTAGTGGATGAAAATAAAATAAAAGAACTTGAGGAAGGATGTTACCTCTTATTTGGGTAACTCCTTTTGATTTTCACCATTGGGATTCATTGGATGGATTTATAAAGAAATATAGGTTTATAAGATTAGTGTAGATATTTTTATGATCTATTAAGGAATATATTTTTTGATCCAATTTTTTTGAAAGGTGCGATGAAGAGGGATGGGTGATTTTCTTTTTATAGTGGAGGAGGAGTGGAATTCTTGTAAAGTTTTGAAAAGAGAATTATGCCCTTGTTTTTTATTTGAAAAAATACTGAAAAAATAAAAAACAATTATATAAAAAGGAGTATAGTATTAAAATATGTCCATAAATATATATTTTTAACAAGTTTCTAGTTCATTTTCCCCTTAACTTTAAGGTTTAGTACCTTATTAGGCTAATTTTTCTCTTAATCCTTTAAATAATTTTAAATACTTTCACTAATAATTTTGGTAAAAATATAAGTTTAGATTATTTGAAATTATAAATTATTATAACTCCAAATATAAAATCTATTTTTACAGACTCCAATCATACAAGTGAAAAATATTAATTTATATTTAATCCCACAGATGAGACGATTAAGGGGGTTTAAGGAAAATGTTCCAAATCATGCTATGTTTTTATATTCATTTTGAAATTTAAATTGATTATAATTAATTAAATTAGATTAATTGATATAATTTTTTTCTAATTAAACTTTTAAACCAATGAAAAATATAATTTATCCTAATAAATTAATTTGATGAAAAAAAGTTTTGAATTGAAATTCAATATTGTTCACTATTCATCAAAAAATGAAACTCCTCAAAAAAAATAAATAAAATTCAATATAAGATAATATTAATGTTACAATTTAAAAAATTAAGCTTAATTATATATATAATATTTATAAAATTACCAAAAATTGGATTTTAAATATTTTCTCTATTAAATTGCAGTAAAAGTAATCTTAGAAGAATATTGATTTATATGCGAAATCTTGAGTTTATTCTTTTATTATGACTATCTAATAAATTTGATTAATGTTAAAAATATCTTTTTGAATAATATATATATATATATAATACATTAATATCACTCACTAATTTTAATTAATTTAATTTATTATAATAAAATAACTTTATGGCAATAAAAATAGTTTTCTATAAAAACATTCCCTTTATATTCAATTTGTTCTTATAATCATTTATAATTATATTACTTCCAAGGAATTCATTTTATATTTGTTTAAACCATATATTTTCATAATTTATTCAATATTATTAATAAACACTAATTTAACAGCAAGGTTAATTCATATTGTATTAAATAATAATATAATACTAATATTTTGTTTGTTAGATAAAACTCAGTCTTGCGTGTAAGGAAAGTCATTGTAGAAACTCATTATTATGTGCGACACACACTAACTCTATATCGCATGAATTTTAAGATATATCATGGGTTATGTTTATTAAAATATTAAATATAATATATTGTCTTGGGATATTATATTTCCTTACATGCTTGGTGTTGCGTATCATACATACTATTGAATACTATGTTATTACTTTATAATTTCATGGAGTTACATGTTTTCAATTTAAAATTGAAATAAATTTATTTTGAATTAAATATTGGGGTTAGAGAAGTGGTAGCAGTTTTCTCATAGGGGAATGCTGGATGAGTGAACCAAATATCCACTCAAATAAGACAACAAAACTCTGGTTAAATCCACTAAGAGTATGATTTATATGGTTGTGGATCATGTGATTCCATAGAGAGGATGATGAAAATATTTAGAATGTAATGCCCCGACCTCAGTTACCCAGAGTCGGTGCATTACTTCGTAACATTGGCATGATCAAAAATAATCAAGTCTCGAAAGAACGATTAGTTTAGTAGCCTTGGAAACACCAGATACATTCATAAATGCTACATTACATCATAAATTTAAAAACTACAATAACATAGTCTCCATTTTCCACACTCATATTCCCTTCATACTATCCCTACAGGTCATTCCTAAAATACTTCTTCACATCCTGAAGAAAATTAAAACATTGAAATGGGCGAGCTCAGATGCTCAGTAAGGATAACAATATAGCGGAAGCTTTCATAAATAAACATAAAAATTTAAGGCAATGTATAACTAAAACAAAAGCCTTTTAAACTTGAACATCAACATAATATGGAAAAATTAAAATGAAATAATGCCATTTACTTATTCACATGGATATTTTACTGGTCGAATAATCACATGCAATATAAATAACCACTTTCATAATGATGGAATGTATAATGACAGACTATCATAACCACGTAGCCAAGGCCTCGTGCCAAGACCATAAATAAGATTTTGTCAAGGCCTCGTGCCAAGACACTAGTTTGTCTCATGAGACCTACTGATGCATCGAGGAGCTATAGCGGGCTCCACCCGTCACTTATTAAGTCCAATGCATTCCTTATATGAAAAGGTTTAAACATATCGTAAACCATAACATAATCGTATCACATAAAACATGCATAAAGGAAACATAACATTTCCACATTTCATCACAAGATATCAATACAACACATTGATATAATAAAAACACTTTCAAAACCATTTTCAATACTAAAATAAAAGAAAATTAAATCTTGGTATTTATTTTTCATTTAAAAAAGTTATAGCCTATAGAGGAAGCCGGAACTCAAATAATAGTCACGGTGGAAGAGAAGTCATTTTCTCCGCATACGTAAGAAAAAACATTCCTTTTGTCTTTTAGTAAAAACTCTTTGTATAAAAAGATTCCTTTTGAATAAAAGTAAAAGTCAAAGGGGTTTATACACCGTATAAAAGAAAGTTGTGTATAAAACCAAATATGCCTCAATGAAAGGATATTGAGACGAAGTCCCTTACAAAGATCATTTTTAAATACAATAGATCTATTATGTGTATTAACTATAAGTACACATAAAGAAAGTACAAATACAAGATAGGACATAATATTATCATGAAATAATTTGAAAGTAGGATATTAACCCAAAGAATGGAAATTGGGTTAAGAAGTTCCCTTAACTTGTGTCCGACTTGACTCGACCGTTATTTAACCTCATGAATAATAAACTATAGTTAATATATACTTTCTTAAGAACCTTTTTCAAGTTCATTATCCCTTTTATATCACTTATTACAATGTTACGAAAATTATGTAGTCATTTAAGTTAATAACGGTCGTTTTGTCGATCTTTGGTACTTGAGTCAACAATAAACTTCTTATAATTACAAGTTATTTATGTGGTATAATATCCATTATCTTAAGAATTATATCCATTATTTAGATATCATATATATCATATATATCCAATATATACATTCATTCATAATATTATGTAACATTTAGAGGTAAGAAATGAAATGCACCGTTCATGGAGACGGTAAGCCGTATGTACGCATGAACGCTACTTTCATTTCTATTTCATATTTAATGGAATGAAGTTATAATTATATAAAGGTATAATATAATTCCAGTATAATATAATGTATAATACCATTTACTCCATCCTTTATACATCCCACATATGGCATTAACGATTCAAATCACTTTGAGGGTGCGATAGTCCACACTTCTTAAAATGAAATTATCGCGTTTACCCATAATAAAAATCGTAAAGGTATGCCATAAATGAAAAATACATAATCATAAGGAAAACAAAAACATAATATATATCATATATAAAAATACTATCATCATAATGGCCACCATGAGAGGTGTTAAAAGAAGATAGAACCATAATCGTTTCGTGAGGCAGAAATTTGCCAACAACAGAAACAGTATGTTCTTTAACCATTAGATGAAGGTGTGTGAAAGTTTAAATCAAATCCTTCTCATAAAAACATACTAGTATATTTAAGATACTGGTTTTGTTACAAAATAAATGAATAAAAAGATTTTAATGGGTTTTATAAGAAAAATAAAACAAAATAACATAAAAGAAGACATTACCTTAAAATCGGGTAACTCTTTTTTGATTTAAGCCAAAGGCTTCCTTGGGAAGAATTATGCCCAAAGTGAGGATTCTAGGAGTAATATAGGGAAGTTGTGAGAGTATTTGGGTAGAGTTTGGCCGATCCAAATGGCTTGAAGGTGTGCATAAGGTGGTAGATGTGGGGGCCTTTTATAAGAGGAGAGGAGGGGCACTCTTGGAATGTAATGAAATGTTACTTTATTATATAATGAGTTTCGGATTTTAAAGGTCCCACACATATATATTTCGAGGATAAGGTGATAAGGGTTCAAAATACACTCATCTAATAGGCTTTGGACAAGTGTAATTCTTAGATTTTACATTATCCTTCCATTTTATTAAAATCGTTAATTAATGAGATAATCGCTGCATCATCATGGTGTCATTAAAAATTTAATTTATTTAATGTCTAAAAATTATAAAAAAATTACCACGATGTAGGAAATCGTTTTATCTTTCTAATTAATATTTATAGTAAAAGAGATTACTCGTATAACCCCATTTAAAAATTGTTTTAGTAAAACAACTCATGTTTGTGACGTTTTTATTTTAACATTAAATAAAAGTTTTTTAATGTCATTTTCCTACCAAAGTGGCTCCATGGGGTCCCCAAGTTGACCCATGGATTGTATTTGTCGTCCATGACTCATCCAATAGGGGTAGGACAAGTGTAAGGGTATTTTCATATTTTAATAATATCATTTTTACCTTAAATTTCACTAATTACGTTTAATCGTGTTTAAGTAAACTTACAAGTTACTATTCACCAACAAATTATTTTAATCCCATTGAACCACATTTTACTTCCTGATGACAACCTCGTATATATCGGTTTTTTGAAAATCAAATCATTGAAGTGGTAGTGTTTCATTTAAATGAAAAATTAGTTTTTAACTACCACTTAGTGGTTTCACTATTCATCAAAAATTGAAGTTTTTTAGAACAATGCCAAAAATTCACCCTAAGCTATAATCGATATTTCGAATACAAAAATGAAGTCCATTTTGAAATATAAAATTTATATAATTTCAAAAGGTGGGTATTACTATTCATAATTGCTATTTTGATTGGTTGCGGTGTGTTAGAATCTCGAACTTGCGTACAATGCAAGCTATTGCATTGTTGAAAGAGAAGCGTATCATGGAATCTCGGGGTGTTAAATTATCCCCTCCTTCAATAAATGGCGTCATCACAATTTGAAAATTTTCTTTGAAAATAAATGTTTGAAAATAGAAAATACCTTTATGGAAAACCCACATCGGAAATAGGGTTAATAAAAATATAACATTAAAAGAAAGAAAGAGAAGTACAAAGGTCACCCGAGATAGCCCATACTAGGATTCTTTGAAAATATGGATATAGAGGAAAAACAAACCATCAAGGTCTGATGGAGAGTTGTAGAAAACAGGATTAGGAGAAATTTAACCACAAGAAAATCACAAACTTGTGATTAGTTTAACGGTCATTGATTCCCCAATTGGAAAAGTTAACCGACAACATTTTTGTTTTAAGTTACCTTTCATAAAGTTGGGGAATTTATTTTGGAGATTCACTAAGAATTTAAGGAAATATACTTCTTGTCATGTAGACTTTCATTCTTTAAATTTTTTTTTACCACAAACCTATCTTTCACTCCAAAAGGTAATCGAACTCAAAATATTCTCTTTATCCTAATTGTATAAGGTTCCAAATATTACCACATACCATTTATATTAGGAAAACTATTTTGTAATAACCAGGGACTTCCTGTAGGCTAGTGGTAGGTAATAAAGGACTGTTGCACTATGGTTGTGGGTTCGATTCCTACAGCTTTGTCTGGCGCGACGGGTTATCCCCCAACCTGCAGGTTGTCCTTTTCCTAAAACTATAGTATTATAATATTCCAAAAATGAACTTCATAAATGTTTTAACCTTAAACAATACTATCTAAAGTTTAACTTAATCCATTCCATCCTTTATTGTTATCCAAAATACCTCCGTCCAGACATTCTCTAAAAGGTCTCTAAATTCTAAAATCAATTGTATCATCAGATTCCTCAAATAAAGTAAAGTTTCTCTTATTGTCACATACTAAAAATATGATTACCTTTATCATATTAAAACTTTAAAGAAAAAAACAAGTACTGAAGTACAATCCTTATATATATCACATTATTCTTATAACCAGAATATAATCCTTGAGTCCAAAAGCACCAATACATTAATTATTACACTTCAACTGTAGTAACAACATAAGATTGTCCATGATCCCTTGGCCTTTTTTGAGGTAAGTTTCCCTGATGCTTAGGACATTCATTTGCATAATTCCCCATTTCCCTACAATTGTAGCATTCAACATTGGTAGCCTCTTTCTTTCCCTTTCAATCACGAGCTTGGTGACCTTTTTCTCCACATTTATAACAAACTCCCATTCCTTTTAGGCAAGTACCAGGGTGATTCTTCCCACAATTATCACATAATGAAAAATCCTTCTTTCCATTTTTCCCTTTATCTGTCTCTTGTTCCACCGTTCTATTCTTCTCTTGATTTACTTGATCATCCTAAGATTTAGATAATTCCTTTTCTGTCTTGATAGCACACGAGACTATATCTTCGTACGACGAGAAAGATTGTGAGACTAAGGCTCGATGGAGAAATGGTTTTAACCCATAAAAGAAATGATCGATCTTACTTATTGGGTTACGTATATAATCTGCAACATTTCTTTCTAACCTTGTAAAGTTGGCCTCATACTTTGCGACATTCTCATCCTCCTTCTGCCTCAGACTCAGAAATTGCCTTTCCATATCTGCTCGATGGTCACGAGGGAAGTATTTTTCTAAGAAAATCTCTTTGAACTCTCTCCATTCCATACTTGATACTTCTTCATCTTCCTTTGTGTTTTGAATTATCGACCACCATTGATCGGCATCTCCAGTAAGGCGGTAAACTGCCATGACAACCTTCTCCCTTTCGCTACTCCCCAAGGCATGGGATATTTTCTCTAAATAGTTTATCCATTGCTCAGATACTAATGGATTTTTACCCCCATTAAATGTTGGCCTTTGTTGTCTCATGAAACGATCTAACATTGATCGTCCACATTGAGGATCAGGGTGCTCCATACGAGTAAGGTTATTATTCATAACCTGAGTGAGTTGTCCCAGAATGGTGATAAGGTGATCAGAACTGGTTGTATCTCCAGCTCCACAATAATTATCTTGAGAAAGAGGGCAATCCCTACATGGAGTGTGTGCATTTATACGGTTTCCATTCCTCCCACTAGGCGCCATTTCTAAACTATGGAATAAAATAGATTAGTTTATGAATCAAAATACATTATTCCATACTTGTAAAACACTTAACATAAATTGAACTATTTATGGATATAATCCATAATCATAAAAAGAAATGTTTTCTTTGATGAAGTATATACTCATAAACCCTTCATAATGGTTTTAAAAAAAATGAGAATTATCCTAAGCATATCCCCTGGGAGTGTCGTAACCAAGAGTGTAGCAAAGCCCGTTGTCGTGCACCAGTTCCCGTTCAAGTCTAGCTCAAAGCGGTGTTTTCGTTTTTTACCCCTAGGTACACCTGTGCCAGAGCCGCCTCTACCTAGTTGTATCCAGAAAAGGATTTATTGCTCAGAAAACTCATAAAATCTCTTTAATACCAAAATTCTAGGAAGTTCTTCTATACTAATCCTCAAAGTCTATCTTAGGGATATGTGCTCTAATCAGAGTTTATCTAAATCTAGCTTCCAAGGTTAGTACAAAACTGCCTCTGATACCAACTGTAAAGCCCCGACCCCAGTTACCCAGAGTCGGTGCATTACTTCGTAACATTGACATGATCACAAAAGATCAATTCTCGAAAGACCGATTAGTTTAGTAGCCTTGGAAACACTAGATACATTCATAAATGTTACATTACATCATAAAGTGAAAAACTACAATAACATAGTCTCCAGTTTCCACACTCATATCCCCTTCAGACTATCCCTGCAGGTCATTCCTAAAATACTTCTTCACATCCTGAAAAAAATTAAAACATTGAAAGGGGTGAGCTCAGATGCTTAGTAAGGATAAAAATATATTGAAAGCTTTCATAAATAAACATAAACATTTAAGGAAATGTATAACTAAAACAGAAGCCTTTTAAACTTTAACTTCAACATAATATGGCAAAAGTAAAATTAAATAATTCCATTTACTTATTCACATGGATATTCTACTGTTCGAATAATCACATGCAATATCAATAACCACTTTTATAATGATGGAATGCATAATTCGAGACTATCATAACCACGTATCCAAGGCCTCGTGCCAAGACCACAAATAATATTTTTTTAAGGCCTCATGACAAGACACTAGTTTGTCTCATGAGTCCTACCGATGCATCAAGGAGCTATAGCGGGCTCCACCCATCACTTATTAAGTCCAATGCATTCCTTATATGAAATGGTTTAAACATATAGTAAACCATAACATAATCGTATCACATAAACCATGCATAAAAGAAACATAATATTTCCACATTTCAATCACAAGATATCAATACAACACATTGATATAATAAAAACACTTTCAAAACCATTTTCAATACCAAAATAAAAGAAAATTATATCTTGGTATTTATTTTTCATTTAAAAAAAGTTATGGCTTATAGAGGAAGCCGAAACTCAAATAATAGTCACTACGGCGGAGAAGTCGTTGTCGCCGCATACATAAGAAAAAACATTCCTTTTTTCGTTTAGTAAAAACACTTCATATAAAAAGATTCCTTTTGAATAAAAGTAAAAGTCAAAGGGGTTTATACACCGTATAAAGGAATGTTGTGTATAAAACCAAATATGCCTCAATGAAAGGATATTGAGACGAAGTCCCTTACAAAGATAATTTTTTAAATAAAATAGATCTATTATGTGTATTCACTATAAGTACACATAAAGAAAGTACAAATACAATATAGGACATAATATTATCATGACATAATTTGAAAGTAGGAGATTAACCCAAAGAATGGAAATTTGGATAAGAAGTTCCCTTACCTTGTGTCCGACTTGACTCGACCGTTCTTTAACCTCCTGAATAATAAACTAGAGTTAATCTATACTGGCTTAAGAACCTTTTTCAAGTTCATTATCCCTTTTATATCACTTATTATAATGTTACGAAAATTATGTAGTCATTTAAGTAAATAACGGTTGTTTTGTTGATCTTTGGTACTTGAGTCAACAATAAAATTCTTATAATTACAAGTTATTTTTGTGGTAGAATATCCATTATCTACAGAATTATATCCATGATGTAGATATCATATATATCATATATATCCAATATATACATTCATTCATAATATTACGTAACATTTAGAGGTAAGAAATGAAATGCACCGTTCATGGAGACGGTAAGCCGTATGTATGCATGAACGCTACTTTAATTTCTATTTCATATTTAATGGAACAAATTTATAATCATATAAAGGTATAATATAATTACAGTATAATATAATGTATAATACCATTTACTCCATCCTTTATACATCCCACATATGGCATTAACGATTCAAATCAATTTGAGGGGGCGATAGTCCGCACTTCCTAAAATTAAATTATTGCGTTTACCAATAATGGAAATCGTAAAGGTATGCCATAAATGAAAAATACAGAATCATAAGAAAAAAAAACATAATATATATCATATATAAAAATAGTGTCATCATAATGGCCACCATGAGAGGTGTTAAAAGAAGATTGAACAATCATCGTTTCGTGAGGCAAAAATTTGCCAACCACAGAAACAGTATGTTCTTTAACCATTAGACGAAGGTGTGTGTTAGTGTAAATAAAATCCTTCTCATAAAAACATACTAGTATATTTAAGATACTTTTTTTTGTTACAAAATAAAGTAATAAAATGAGTTTAAGGGGTTGGAGAAGCAAAATAAAACAAAATAACATAAAATAAGACATTACCTTAAAATCGAGTAACTCTTTTTTGATTTGAGCCAAAGGCTTCCTTGGGAAGAATTATGCCCAAAGTGAGGATTATAGGAGTAATATAGGGAAGTTGAGAGAGTATTTGGAAAGATTTTGGCCGATCCAAATGGCTTGAATGTGTGAATAAGGTGGTAGAGGTGGGAGCCTTTTATAAGAGGAGAGGAGGGGCACTCTTGGAATATAATGAAATGTTACTTTATTATATAATGAGTTTCAGATTTTAAAGGTTGAACACTTATATATTTCAAGGCTAAGGTGACAAGGGTTCAGAATACACTCATCCAATAGGCTTTGGACAAGTGTAATTCTTATATTTTACATTATCCTTCCATTTTATTAAAATCGTTAATTAATGAGATAATCGTTGCATCATCATGGTGTCATTAAAAATTTAATTTATTTAATGTCTAAAAATTATAAAACAATTATCATGATGTAGGAAATCTTTTTATATTTCTAATGAATATTTATAGTAAAAAATATTACTCGTATAACCCCATTTAAAAATTGTTTTAGTAAAACAACTCATGTTTGTGACGTTTTTATTTTAACATTAAATAAAAAGTTTTTAATGTCATTTTCCTACCAAAGTGGCTTCATGGGGTCCCCAAGTTGACGCATGGATTTTCTTTGTCGTCCATGACTCATCCAATAGGGGTAGGACAAGTGTAAGTGTATTTTCATATTTTTATAATATCATTTTTACCTTAAATTTCACTAATTACCTTTAATCACGATTAATTAAAATTAAAAGTTACTGTTCACCAAAAAATTATTTTAATCCCATTGAACCACATTTTAATTCCTGATGAAAACCATGTATATTGGATTTTTGAAAATCAAATAACAGAAGTGGTAATGTTTCATTTAAACAAAAAATTATTTTTTAACTACCACTTAGTGGTTTCACTATTTATCAAAAATTGAAGTTTTTCAGAACAATGCCAAAAATTCACCCTAAGCTATAATCGATATTACGAATACAAAAATGAAGTCCATTTTGAAATATAAAATTTATATAATTACAAAAAGTGGGTATTACTATTCATAATGGCTATTTTGATTGGTCACGGTGCGTTAGAATCTTGAACTTGCGTACAATGCAAGCTATTGCATTATTGAAAGAGAAGCGTATCATGGAAGATCGTGGTTTTACATTCTACCCTCCTTCAATAAATTGCGTCCTCATAATTTGAAATTTTTCTTTGAAAAAAAAGGTTGAAAATAGAAAATACCTTTATGGAAAACCCACATCGGAAATAGGGTTAATAAAAATATAACATTAAAAAAAAGAAAGAGAAGTACAAAGGTCACCCGAGATAGCCCATACTAGGATTCTTTGAAAATATGGATATAGAGGAAAAACAAACCATCAAGGTCTGATGGAGAGTTGTAGAAAACAGGATTAGGAGGAAGTTAAGCACAAGAAAATCACAAACTTGTGATTGGTTTAACGGTAATTGATTCTCCAATTAGATAAGTTAACCGGCAACATTTTTGTTTTAAGTTACCTTTCATAAAGTTGAGGAATTTATTTAGGAGATTCATTAAAACATAAGGAAATATACTTACTTGTCATGTATACTTTCATTATTTAATAATTTTTTAACCACAAACCCATCTTTCACTCCAAAAGGTAATGGAACTCAAAATATTATATTTATCCTAATTGTATAAGGTTCCAAATATTACCAAATACCATTTAGATTAGGAAAACTATTTTCTAATAACCAGGGACTTCCTATAGGCTAGTGGTAGGTAATAAAGTCATGTCGCACTATGGTTGTGGGTTCGATTCCTACAGCTTTGTCCGACGCGATGGGATATCCCCCAACCTGCAGGTTATCCTTTTCCTAAAACTATAGTATTATAATATTCCAAAAATAAACTTCATAAATGTTTTAACCTTAAACAATACTATTCAAAGTTCAACTTAATCCATTCCAACCTTTATCGTTATCCAAAATACCTCCATCCAGACATTCTCTAAAAGGTATCTAAATTCTAAAATCAATTGTATCATCAGATTCCTCAAATAAAGGAAAGTTTATCTTATTATCACATACTAAAAATATGATTACCTTCGTCATATTAAAACCTTAATGAAAAAAACAAGTACTGGAGTAAAATCCTTATATATATCACATTATTCTTATAACCAGAATATAATCCTTTAGTCCAAAAGCACCAATACATTAATTATTCCACTTCAATTGTAGTAACAACATAAGATTGTCCATGATCCCTTGGCCTTTTCTAAGGTAAGTTTCCCTAACGCTTAGGACATTCATTTGCATAATGCCCCATTTCCCTACAATTGTAGCATTCAACATTGGTAGCCTCTTTCTTTCCCTTTCAATCACGAGCCTGGTGACCTTTTTCTCCACATTTATAAAAAACTCCCATTCCTTTTGGGCAAGTACCGCGGTGATTCTTCCCACAATTATCGCATAATGGAAAATCCTTCTTTCCCTTTTCCCCTATATCTGTCTCTTGGTCCACCGTTCTCTTCTTCTCTTTCTTTACTTTATTATCCTAAGATTTAGATAATTCCTTTTCTATCTTGATATCACACGAGACTATATCTTCGTACGACGAGAAAGATTGTGAGACTAAGGCTTGATGGAGAAATGGTTTTAACCCATCAAAGAAACGATCAATCTTACTTCTTGGGTTACGTATATAATATACAACATGTCTTGATAAACTTGTAAAGTTGGCCTCATACGTTGCAACATTCTCATCCTCCTTCTGCCTCAGACTCAGAAATTGCCTTTCCATATCTGCTCGATGGTCACAAGAGAAGTATTTTTCTAAGAGAATCCCTTTGAACTCTCTCTATTCCATACTTGATACTTCTTCATCTTCCTTTGTGTTTTGAATCATCGACCACCATTGATCGACATCTCCAGTAAGGCGGTAAACTGCCATGACAACCTTCTCCCTTTCGCTACTCCCCACGGCATGGAATATTTTCTCTAAGGAGTTTATCCATTGCTCAACTACTAGTTGATTTGTACCCCCATTAAATGTTGGTGGTTTTTTCCTCATGAAACGATCTAACATTGATCGTCCATGTTGAGGATCAGGGTTCTCCATTCGAGTAAGGTTATTATTCATAACCTGAGTGAGTTGTCCCAGTATGGTGTTAAGGTGATCAGCACCAGTTGTATCTCCATCTCCACAATAAATATCTTGAGCAAGAGGGCAATCCCTACATGGAGTGCGTGCATTTTTACGGTTTCCATTCCTCCCACTAGGCGCCATTTCTAAACAATGGCATAAACTAGATTAGTTTTTGAATCAAAATACATAATTCCATACTTGTAAAAGACTTAACATAAATTGAACTATTTATGGATATAATCCATAATCATAAAAAGAAATGTTTTCTTTGAGGAACTATATACTCATAAACCCTTCATAATTGTTTGTAAAAAATGAGAATTATCCTAAGCATATCCACCGGGAGTGTCGTAACCAAGAGTGCAGCAAGGCCCGTTGTCGTGCACCAGTTCCCGTTCGAGTCTAGCTCAAAGCGATGTTTTCGTGTTTTACCCCTAGGTACATCTGTGCCAGAGCCGCCTCTACCTACTTGTATCCAGACAGGGATGTATTTCTCGGAAAACTCATAAAATATCTTTAATACCAAAATTCTAAGAAGTTCTTCTATACTAATCCTCAAAGTATATCTTAGGGCTATGTGCTCTAATCAGAGTTTATCTAAATCTAGCTTCCAAGGTTAGTACTAAACTGCCTCTGATACCAACTGTAATGCCCCGACCCCAATTACCCAGAGTCGGTGCATTACTTCATAACATTGACATGATCACAAAAGATCAATTCTTGAAAGATCGATTAGTTTAGTATCCTTGGAAACACTAGATACATTCATAAATGTTACATTACATCATAAAGTGAAAAACTACAATAACTTAGTCTCCATTTTCCACACTCATATCCCCTTCAGACTATCCCTGAAGGTCATTCCTAAAATACTTCTTCACATGCTGAAAAAAAATTAAAACATTGAAAGGGGTGAGCTCAGATGCTCAGTAAGGATAATAATATAGCGGAAGCTTTCATAAATAAACATAAACATTTAAGGCAATGTATAACTGAAACAAAAGCCTTTTAAACTTTAACTTCAACATTATATGGAAAAAGTAAAATGAAATAATTCTATTTACTTATTCATATGGATATTCTAATGGTCGAATAATCACATGAAATATCAATAACCACTTTCATAATGATGGAATGCATAATGCCAGACTATCATAACCACGTAGCCAAGGCCTCGTGCCAAGACCACACATACGATTTTGTCAAGGCCACGTACCAAGACACTAGTTTGTCTCATGAGACCTACCGATGCATCAAGGAGCTATAGCGGGCTCCACCCGCCACTTATTAAGTCCAATGCATTCCTTATATTAAAAGGTTTAAACATATAGTAAACCATAACATAATAGTATCACATAAAACATGCATAAAGGAAACATAACATTTCCAAATTTCAATCAAAAGATATCAATACAACACATTGATATAATAAAAACACTTTCAAAACCATTTTCAATACCAGAATAAAAGAAAATAAATCTTGGTATTTATTTTTTATTTAAAAAAAGTTATGGCTTATAAAGGAAGCCAAAACTCAAATAATAGTCACGGCGGTGGAAAAGTCGTTGTCACCGCATACGTAATAAAAAACATTCCTTTTGTCGTTTAGTAAAAACGCTTCGTATAAAAAGATTCTTTTTGAATAAAATTAAAATTCAAAGGGGTTTATACACCGTATAATGGAAAGTTGTGTATAAAACCAAATATGCCTTAATGAAAGGATATTGAGACGAAGTCCCTTAGAAAGATAATTTTTTAAATAAAATAGATCTATTATGTGTATTCACTATAAGTACACATAAAGAAAGTAAAAATACTATATAGGACATAATATTATCATGACATAATTTGAAAGTAGGAGATTAACCCAAAGAATGGAAATTGGGTTAAGAAGTTCCCTTAACTTGTGTCCGACTTGACTCGACCGTTCTTTAACCTCCTTAATAATAAACTAGAGTTAATCTCTACTTGCTTAAGAACCTTTTTCAAGTTCATTATCCCTTTTATATCACTTATTACAATTTTACGAAAATTATGTAGTCATTTAAGTTAATAACGGTCGTTTTGTCGATCTTTGGTACTTGAGTGAACAATAAACTTCTTATAATTACAAGTTGTTTATGTGGTAGAATATCCATTATCTCCAGAATTATATCCATGATTTAGATATAATATATATCATATATATCCAATATATAAATTCACTCATAATATTATGTAACATTTAGAGGTAAGAAATGAAATGCACCGTTCATGCAGACCGTAAGTTGTACGTACGCATGAACGCTACTTTCATTTCTATTTCATATTTAATGGAATGAAGTTATAATTATATAAAGGTATAATATAATTAAAATATAATATAATGTATAATACCATTTACTCCATCCTTTATACATCCCACATATGGCATTAACGATTCAAATCACTTTGAGGGGGCGGTAGTTCGCACTTCCTAAAATGAAATTATCGCGTTTACCCATAATGGAAATCGTAAAGGTATGACATTAATGAAAAATAAAGAATCATAAGGGAAACAAAAACATAATATATATCATATATAAAAATAGTGTCATCATAATGGCCACCATGAGAGGTGTTAAAAGAAGATTGAACAATCATCATTTCGTGAGGCAGAAATTTTCCAACCACAGAAACAGTATGTCATTTAACCATTAGACGAAGGTGTGTGTAAGTGTAAATCAAATACTTATCATAACAACATCCTAATATATTTAATATACTTATTTTTTTTATAAAATAAAGGAATAAATATAGTTTAAGGGGTTGGAGAAGCAAAATAAAACAAAATAACATAAGAGAAGACATTACCTTAAAATCGGGTAACTCTTTTTTGATTTGAGCCAAATGCTTTCTTGGGAAGACTTATGCCCAAAGTGAGGCTTCTAGGAGTAATATTGGGAAGTTGGGAGAGTATTTGGGCAAAGGTTGGCCGAGCCAAATGGATTTAAGGTGTGAATAAGGTGGTAGAGGCGGGGGGCCTTTTATAAGAGGAGAGGAGGGGCACTCTTGGAAAGTAATGAAATGTTACTTTATTATATAATGAGTTTCGGATTTTAAAGGTCCCACACTTATATATTTCGAGGCTAAGGTGATAAGGGTTTGAAATATACTCATACAATAGTCTTTGGAAAAGTTTAATTCTTATATTTTACATTATCCTTCCATTTTATTAAAATCGTTAATTAATGAGGTAATCGCTGCATCATCATGGTGTCATTAAAAATTTAATTTATTTAATGTCTAAAAATTATAAAAAAATTACCATGAAGTATGAAATATTTTTAGATTTATAATTAATATTTATAGTAAAAAGGATTACTTGTATAACCCCATTTAAAAATTGTTTTAGTAAAACAACTCATGTTTGTGACATTTTTATTTTAACATTAAATAAAAAGTTTTTAATGTCATTTTCCTACCAAAGTGGCTCCATGGGGTCCCCAAGTTGACCCATGGATTTTCTTGGTCTACCATAACTCATCCAATAGGGGTAGGACAAGTGTAAGGGTATTTTCATATTTTTATAATATCATTTTTACCTTAAATTTCACTAATTATCTTTAATCGCGATTAATTAAACTTAAAAGTTACTATTCACCAAAAAAATTATTTTAATCCCATTGAACCAAATTTTACTTCCTGATGACAACCATGTATGTAGGATTTTTGAAAATCAAATCACAGAAGTGGCAATGTTTCATTTAAACGAAAAATCAGTTTTTAACTAGCACTTAGTGGTTTCACTATTCATCAAAAATTGAAGTTTTTCAGAACAATGCCAAAAATTCATCCTAAGATATAATCGATATTCTGAAAACAAAAATGAAGTCCATTTTGAAATATAAAATTTATATAATTTCAAAAAGTGGGTATTACTATTCATAATGGCTATTTTTATTTTTTCGCGGTGCGTTAGAATCTAGAACTTGCGTACAATGCAAGCTATTGCATTATTGAAAGAGAAGCGTATCGTGGAAGCTCGGGGTGTTAAGTAGAACCTCATCGAGCCAAGGGTAATATGGTTGGATTCCAATGAAAGTATAGTTCATTGGACCAAATACAATTTTAATGATGGGTAGTTTAGTTATTCTGTTTTATAAGATTTAAAAATTTAAGTCTATTCTTTTTCCTTCTAAAATTATTTTCAATAGAATTTTATATTTAATATCTCTCCCTCTATATATATTCATTGTATTATTATCCATTAATTCTTGGTTGTTATTAATTTTATCAACTAATTTAAGATTGTGAAGGTAAGATCTTTTATTTCTTGATCATTTTATTAAATGAGGATAAAATTTCTTGCTACTATCTTTTAATCTATCTATATTCATTTATTTTGATAAAATTATAGATTCATAAAGATTATTGATTAATTAATCATTCATTCATGGTTAAAATTTTCTATTAAATAAGAGGTAGGTGGCTATAATAATTTTATTAGAATTAAAATAAGTGTTTATATATGTTTTGTGAATAACTATAGTGATTTAAGATACGTGTGAGTTAAATGTGATAATAATTAAATCCATTTCAATGGGAATAATATTATCCAAATTAATAAGTGATTAGATTGTGTTTTAATTATTATTATTGATTAAAAATAAAATTTAACATCGATTAAATCATTAACTTTAAGAAAATTAGGTTATTATAGTTAAGAGGTTGATCTTATAATTAAAAAAATATTTAATGAGTTTTCTTGTTTAAATTATTGTTTTTTTGTACCATGTTATCATAAAGTATAAACTATTTTGATTTAATTATAAATTGATGTTGTGTTATTTTTTAAAAATTATTCATTATTAAATGGGTGGAAATTTCATGTTTTTTATCATTTATATGAGGTGATAAGTATATTTTTATTTGTTAAATATAGAATTTTTAATGTAAAACTAATTTGTATGAGTTAGATTAATTAGTATTTGGATGTTACCTAAATAAAAGGAAATTATTCACTTTAAAATAAACTTTTTAAGGAGGTTTTGATTTTTTGCACATTAAAAACTCTTTTAGAGTGTTAAAATTTTTATTTAAAATTAAAACTAATTGTTTGTTCTAATTAAGATAATTATTTGAGTGAAAATAGTTAATTAGTGGAATTATTTGTTTTATTGAACTTTTATTATGAAATTGTTTAATTTAAATTTTATGTATAAATTATATAATTTCTATTCTATGTGAATATAAGGATATAATAAATGATAGAGTAATTATTTACTGTTTACTAATAGAGAAAAATATATTTACAAGGTCCCCCACAAGGAATCCATCCTAATCCTAAAGTGAAGATGAGAGTGACCACTCGTTTCCTCACAACAGTAGGACATTTGGTGGCTACAAGCACCAAGGGTATAAGGGACACAAATGGGAGGAATTGAACTTATAAATCCCACAAATATATATAAATAAACCACCCATCAAAATCTTGACATAAAATATAACCAAAATCCCATAATATCCAAAATTCATGAAATGTCATACAGATCCAATGTCTCTAAATAAAAATACAAAATAAAGGTCCTAGGTAGTGAATTTATAGACAATCCCAAGATCTAAGCTATATCCATCTAGCTCAGTCATCAAATCCATCTTGGGAACTTGTAAAACAAATTTATATATATAGTAGTGGGAATATCATGTTTCCTAAGTTGGATCCTCCTTGAAAACACTTGGGAAAATGTGGAACAAGCATACCAATTCTTTAGTTAATAAAAAAACCAACAAGCACATACCTTGTCTATTATAACCCACCCTCGCTAGAGATCACTCAAGAAATGTTGCATAAAATTATAGTAACATAATATTAGAATAATATATAAAAAAATTTCAACTATATCACTCCCCCCTTTGTTTATCACACTCATTTCCTAACAAAAAACTTCATGGTTCTCCCATCTCTAATGTATCCTTTCTACAGCACACCATACCAATATATCATCACACTATACAACATATAACAACTATATCATCATCACCACCTCTCTTACACCATATTCCATATTCCAACGACATATCATATGTCTATTTTATTATGGAATCATGAATATTAAGGACATCAAGATTATACTATCCTTATACCATGCATAAACCCCATAATATCTCATCATACCAATACCCACTAGGATTGGTTGTATATAACATACTATATCTATATGATCATACCTATCACCACACCAATATCCCATAGGGTCTTCTAATACAACACATACTATTATACTATGATCACAACTTCCTTGATCCATTACATCCCATACCACACCTAGAGCATGAAAGAGGGAGTAATCAATCATTTTTTTCTCACTAACTTTTATATTAAGAAAAACACTCAGATCCCAATAAATTTGGGTGTCAGTGAGGTTATAAAACTCAGCTGGGGTGCATATTAAAATCAGAATAAAATATAATTATAGAGTCACACATAATCATAGCCTAAGGGTCCTCGGAGGACAACTCTACCTAAACCTATAGTCATCACCCAAGCCTCTCAACCTTCCACCAATAAATACTAACATACACCAACCACTACTATAATTTACAAAACCACTAAAATAGTATTACTCTTCAGGAAAAAAAATCCACAATAGTCATTCAGACTTACACATTTAATCATATCATTTCACCATTTTATGATTTACCCTTTACTAAATATATTAACTATATTATTTTATTTAATTTATATATCTGATAAAAAATACTCTTATTCATTTCATAATATTAATCCCTATTTTACCCTTCAATTTCATTCATTTATGTTTGAATCCCAACCCACACCCATTACCAATTCAACATTAATAGCTATATTATTTTACATCCAGAAAACTGTGAACATCATCCCTTATTACACAAAAACTTACACTATTTCAAGGTATATGTAACCCCAAAAAAATCCTCACTAACACCCCATATAAAACTAAAAATTTACACATAAAAACACCACAAAACAACACACACTACAATAATATCCACACATATTATTCATAAACATGAAAATGAAATCACAATGTCGATAAACAATACACTCCAACAACCAAGAGTAACATAACAAAACATATTCCCAACCAAGGAGGCACATTCAAAACATCAATCAAAGAAATTAAATAACATGTTAAAATAATTTCCATTTCATTCAATTCAATATTTCCACTTTTTAAATACAAGCTTCTAGATTAATTCAATATCTATCATGTGAATGTGAATGCACTAATCCAATGACATCACAAAACTAGTTCATTTAAATATTTACAAGATTAACCTATTATAAATTATGTTTAAATTATTTAAATAACAATTATGGTAATAAGAATCAAAATTGAAACAAAATTTTATAGATATAACCAAAAACATATATCAATCACATAAAAAATCAAGAAATAATTGAAACATATGTGTATCAACCCATACCCTTAAATTAATTTATTTTAATTAATTATATTTTATTAATTCAATTCATAAAATTTACCCAAAAAAATAAGAGTATTATTTTTATATAATTCATACATAAATAAATTGAAATCATGAATCCCCTACCACAATATGTGCTTCCAAAACTAATATACAAGAAACAATAGAAGAAATGACCATAACAAAGTTATACATGAGGAAACCCCAGATAAACCTAGATTACATAAACATAAATTAAAATATATACACCAAATTGAATGAACATGTTTGATTAAATGTTCTCAAACAAATAACAGGGAGAAAAATCAAGAGAAAGAATAGAAAAATCAGCTCAGATCACTACTAGTCGATCTTTAGAAAATGTGGGATGGGTAAAATAAATAAGGTGTAAAATTATTCCAATTAAACACCTATGATCACCAAAATTATAAGGTAAAATTATGAAAATAAAGGGAAATAAAATAGGATATTGATATATATCTGAATAGAAGATTTCCTCGTTACAGCATGACACCAATTAGCATGCCACCATGACAGGAATTTCACAAAACCTCAAAAATCACATTGCGTGTATTTATAAATTCTCCAATTGAAGACTTGGTCAACATTACAAATATTATATGATTTATGTTTGGTAAATCCATGACCTAAATCACCATGGTGTAAAATCTCCCAAAATAGAACCACAAACACCTTGCCTCTAGGCCCTCAGGAAAAAATAACCAAGTTCACACATAAAAGACTGTCTATAAAGGATCATAAAAACTTCCCCAATAAAAATATCATAGAATAAAAATAAAAACACACTACTAGTGAATAATAGATTAATTTAACCTTTGTATATTTAAAATAAGACATCATAAAGTTTAATTATGTCATGAAACATCTTTTTTACACCATGAAAAAAGTCTCAAAGCCAAAACTTACTTCCTTAGACCAAATACTCATTCCAATACACCCCCCATTCTAAAACATTATAATAATTGATCCACCACATTATTTCAACTAATAACTCTGGTCATGACCTGAGTGACCTTGTTGTGACCACCAATTCCTGACTGAAATCTTAGCTTCAATAGAACCTCTCATCCTAAAAAATCTTCCTGAAATCTCTAAATCCTGAATGAAAATGAATAAATAGATGTAAAATCTAGACCTATTGAACATATTTTTGGGTTTATTATTTGAATCAAAATGGGTAAATTCTTGATATAAATTCAACATTAATTATAAGAATTGGGTTTGGGAGTTGTATATTTTCATGATATTTAGAAATGCCTTTGAAGTAATTTTGGGTGAATGAAAAAGGAATGTGCGGATTTTTTGATAATATAATTTAGAATTTTTTTGTGTTATTTTGATACAGTCGTTGTTATTATGTTCATTCCATGTATTTATTTAATATACAAGGTGACTTTTGTTTTGTTATTATGTGATATAAAGGGATGAGATCCTTGAGTTTGGGTATACCATTTTAGACTATGGAATATTTTATATTCCATGTGTTTGGAATGGATACACTTTATTGCATGTGTTTAGAAATGACACATTATAATTCATGTGTTGGGAAACTTCATTACGAGAAGGATGTTCTGAGTATCCACTGGTATTAGCAAAAGAATGCATATTGTTTTTAAGGAAACTTGGTTAGAAACTAACACTTAATTCATGATGTTTATGTATTTTTAAATAATTTAATATCTTTACACCTCTCATATATGAGCATATCAAATTACAGGTCATGCTTGAGATAATAATTATTTTTTACAAGTATTATTTTTCCCATCCTAGATATACACATTTCATATGTGTACAGATTTGATGCATGATGATGCATATAAAGGAAAGAGGATTTTTTTTATCAGATTTGATGTTTTGAAACATCATGGAGGTATTCTTACTATATTATTATAGATGCATTATTTATATTTTCTTTTCTTTTCATGTCAGTTTCACTATTTTTGATATTTATACTTGGGTTGTATTTACACTTTTATTAGATTATTGCAATCATTGGGTATTATTGGGATAAAACTTCCGAGTTTGATATGGTTTTTTTACATTAGTTCATTTTTAGGATTATTTTATATTTTATTTTGATTTTTTATCATGATAAACTATTTCAGGGTAAATATATACCATATAAATACTCATAAATAGTCAGAATTAGTTCCCGACCTATGGTGATCATGAAGCACACTTAAATCCATATAGAGATTTACCTTAGCAATACAGTCATTCCAAGGTAGGGGTTATATACCAAAAGATTATTTTTTTTGTTTTTGATGTATCATTCATTCAAATAATCAATTAGAAGGAATATTTGACTCCTTATACTATAATTGAGAAATCTATAATGTTTTTTATAGTTAATAATATATATATATATATACAAACACATACACATAAATAACTTTAATTAATCACAATTATAGGATTTGTTATTAACAATTTAATAATAAAAGATAATCATTGTAACATAAAAAATAATAATTAATAAGACTTATTTTTAAATTAAAATAGTAAAATAAGTGTTCTAATTGATGATTTATATGTTAGTAATAAAAACTAATATATTTTTAAAAAAATTAATAAATTTATATAAAAATATTACAATAGATACAAATAACAATAAATATCTCAAGAATAAGTGGAAATATTCATGTAATACTTCAATAAATAAAAATTAAACTTAATATGTTAATTGAATTATTAAAAAATACTATTCAGTTATTATCCATTTACATTTGAAATACCAATATTTAAATTTTTATATAATTTTGAAAAAAATTAGTTAACACTTCACAAACATGCCTCAAATTAATATATCAATGGAAGATGAGGCCGCCTACCTACATAACCAAATTTTGTGAATATCCCAATTTGGTAAACATGAAATGACTCCAAGAAAATTAAGAATCAATATTTATGGATAATACATTTTAAAAAGCTAAAATGCTTTCAAATAACTCATAACCTTTATTCTTTTCTCCCATGTGTGATTATGAAACATCTATTTTTCTTACTCAATGTATAATTTATTATATTCTAAATTTAGAGAAAAACATAAAATTCAAAAATATCACTCTGTTTCATGGTTTGATTCCCAATCCTATAGATCATTTTTATAAATCATTCATGGTAGGAATTGGCTCTACATGGTTAGAAACACAGTCTTCCCAACCATGCGTAATAACCACTTCTTCCTTAAATATTGAACATTAACATTATTTTTAATTTATTGAATTTCTTAGAACCTTCATAATTGATTAATTATTTTACATAATGATGTAATTGAGTTATCTATATTATTGTAAAATTTGTTAATTACAGTTTTAATATTTAGTTTTTTTATAAAAATGCTTATTCTTACAGTGTCTTATATATTTTATTGATTTACAACTATTTTTTATTATTGTTGGATTACAAATAAAATCATGAATTTTCATATTTTACAATAAAACTAGGTCATATTGTATGATATTCATGTGATGAAAATCATAGGCTATGATATTCATTTGATGAATATCATAGGCTATGATATTTTCATATCGTGATGGGGTATATGATGAAACTGATAGCCCAAATTATATTTGAAGATTTTCATATGATATAAATTGAATAAGGTATGTGTTCATGCATAAATTCCAACTTCTCTACTATCGTTAATTGTTAATGATTGTTTAGGAATGATTCATTAATGGCACTGTGTATTCATTGAAATGTTTAGTGAATTGTACACCAAGGGGTAGTAACGTATGGGTTCCATGATATGGAACCTGATATAGTTGATGCTTGATGAACCATTAATTCAATGCATAGTATATAAATATTGAAATTACCATTTTTTCAGTGTATACTTGTTACTTAGAATACATATATAAAATTCTATATCTCTCTTTCTACCTGAACAAACATTTATCTTCAGAAAAAGGAATTGGGATCCCTTATTAAGGTTATTATTATTATTATATTGAACAAGAATCAAAGGATTTTGTACTATTAGTAGATTTGAGATAAATTCTTCATCTTTATGATCTCTATAAATAAAAAATTATAGTACTTCATAGGGTTTAGATGATAGATTCCATGGGGGGTGGGGGGGGGGTTAAATCAAAGTGTGTAACTTATTCCAATTTAAATTATTTTTTCTTTACCTCACACTTCTTAAATGATCCTGACCATTTAACTATAAGGGTTGCCTATTTTATCTTATTGATTTGTATATCCAATTACATTTTTACTTAAATAAACCTTTATAAAATAATATTTATGGTTTATTATCCCACTTACTCATATTTTTTTGTGAATAATGTAAACAAGAAAGAACACAAACTCAAGAATTTTCCTATTAAACCCCTACAAGATAGTAGAAGGAGTATGTGATAAAAAATGTGTCATTAATCTGAATTAATATCTAAAAAACAAAGATGTATGTACTTTGAAATTAAATAAAAAATTTAAAATAATTAAAAAATTATACAAATAGTATCCCAAATACCATATTAGTTTTGTGCCTTTGGAAACTTGGAACACAAAATTCTTGTCTAGTGAAATATCTTCAATGTTTCCCAAAAAGATCTTCCCCATTTTTAAATGCCACCTAAAACCATTTTTTATAATCTAGGGAAAATAAAAAAAAGGGCGAGCTCATATGATCAGTAGGGGTAAAAATGGAAGATATGTAAGCATATTGAGAACATAATGGTATGAAAACATGAGAATAAAATTTGAATATCACACCCTCAATATCAAAAGATCATATCCATGAGTCTTATCATAAATATTGGCAGTTCATAAGAAATGAATCATAAAGAAATAAATAACATAATTCATGTAATAATAACATAATAGTAAGACATCAAAATTGTGGAAGACACAAAATCATACAAAATAATTTCCATAATAGTTAATAATTTTCTTACAATACTATCTTAGTAGTATGGTTTCACTTCCCATACGATCTTGGAAGTCATGGGTCACTCCCATAACCATATTTGTAGTTATGGTTCACTCCCATAACCATCTTAGAGGACAAGTTTCACCAAGTCTATCTAATGAGATATAAATCTGTACACAATGCATCATAGGCAGATATAAGTCCCATCCATCTCATAATGAAACCATATATACATGTGACACAAAATCATAAATAATCATATCATAAACCATGAAATGAAATGTAAATCAAAAACATGTAATCATATCATAACCTGTGGAAAAGATACAGGTTTAATAATCATTTCATCAAAATCATAACACGTAAAAATAAGTGGGTTTCTATAACAACATTCCATCAAAACATAATTCATTCAGAGAAATAATATAAATGATATTATTGAACTATAATAAATAATCTCATAATAGATGTGGAAGGATTATGAAAGATCATTTGAAACATAAAATTTATTTAAAAATCACTTTTTAAAACATAAAACACTTTGAAAACCCTTTCCTTTGTAACCACTTTGAAAACATATGAAGGAAACAAGAAAAATCATTTAAAACATTTCCTGAGGAAAATATCCTTTATTCATTGAAATCATTTTATTTTATTAAATCGACCTGAAATTTTAAAATAAATCATTTTATTTTAAAATAAACTTGTATGCTTGTAAGGAAAGCCTCTAGCTAATAAGGAATCATGAAAGTATAAAAATATGTACATTTCATATAAGTTTAAAAAACATTCTTCTCATACTTTTACCAAACAAATCCAAAAAAAGAGAACAAAATATTCTTTTCAAACCATGTAGTAAATGTAAAAACGGGTAAAATGGATTTAAATATCCATATGAGATTAGTAAAAAAAAATTATGAATTTTTTTTAGAAAACATGGACATGGATGACCAATATTCCCCAATAGAGTCTTAAAATGAAATAATCCGAAATATTGAATAGGTTGTGAAATAAACACTTACCACTTGAAATAAGTTGAATCATATACCCCATAAAAGAAATAAAATTTTAAGGATTTGTAAATAGAATAATAATCTAGATAATAATCATAAAAAATTCATGGACAACTTATAAACCACATAAAAGATACAAGTAGTGTACAAGGCATGTATCCCACAGAAATAAGGGTGAGACATAAATTCATTACCTTAGATATGGGTTTCTTCATACATATACTAACCTACTATATAAGGATTTAAATAATTTAATTAACTTATTATAGAATCATATTAATTTTTATGATATAATAAGTGATCTTATTATTACCTGTTTGTTAATAACATTACAACTCGTCCTTCAGGTATTAACTGCTTTATTTTCTTACGTGTGTTTTGTCGGATAAATTCCTATTAATCTTATTAAGTTATAGTTATAAAATTTCAAAAAAATATAAATATAATATATATCATATTAAGGCATTCTAAAAAAATTATATAATCATTTTTTAATTAAGATCATGTAGAATGAATCACATTACATCATAGAGACGGTAGGCCAAACGTGCGCATGAGCGATGATATCATTCCATTAATTGTTGAATGTTAAGGAAGTGGAGGGTGTATATATTGTTACCGAATAAAATTATTGTCACAATAATTATATATATTTATTATTTCCATAATTGTACCCATCCATGCAAGGTGGTGGTGAAAAATAGTTTACACCACGAGATAGAGACAGTAAGCCTTACGCTTGCACGCATGCTGATTTTGTTTTTTGTAGGATGGATAACAGGTGGAATATTGTTGTTACATAATCATACTAAAATATTATAATAAAAGTTATATTAGATTTATTACTTTAGAATGGAAACAAATCCTGAAGATAAATTAGGAGAAACAAGTTTGAAAGAATCGATAGAGATTACATCTTATTCGATGAGATCCATCTAGAAATCCACTTAATGACACTAGAGTTTGTCCTTAGAGAAAAAAAGATATAAAATGTTACTAAATAAGTTGAAAAGGGAAATGGACAGGGTATATCTGATCATGAAGGCTCAAAAGTTTGTGAATAAGTGAGTTAGGAGGTTCTCTTTTATAATGGCGGTGAGGGGCAACATTGGAATCTACAGAAATATTAATTTATAATAAAATCATAACACTTAAAAAACCACCAAAATGTCATATTTTATAATATTAGATAAGATAAGTTTGTAATATAATCAAACAAAAAAATTTAGACATATTTTTCTATCAATTTAAACCATATCATTTTAATTAACCCTCAGTTATTCTATTTTTATTATAATTAAGGTAACAAATTGATCAATATTAAAATAGTGAAAATTTTAATTATTTGATATAAATTATACTATAAATTTATATTTTATAACATTTCAAAACATATTATAATTATTATATATTTTTCAATTTTTTTATGATTATAAATAATTTAATAATACATTCTTTTTATAAACAATCATTAGTGTCAATTTTGAGTCTATTCAATTCATGGATTTTTCAAAATATCATTATAATATTTTATACTCAAAAAAGTATTTTTTATATCTCTAAGTGGTTAAAAAAATTTATAAAATATTTTTTATATATTAATTAACCCAAATTATATTTATTTTAATATTTTTAATAACATTAATTTGATATTTCCATTAATAACAAAATTAATACATCAGTTTTGTGTAATTATTTAATATATCTATTTATAGAATTAAAATTAAAAATAAAATAAAAATATGATAATAAATATTTAATATTTCATAATAATACTTATATTCAGATATATATTTTTTAAAATACAACATAAAAAATGTAATATGTATTAAAACATGAGTTTGATAACATTATCATTACTTTAAATTACATTTTGCAAGTGTCATAATCTTTTCTCTGTATCTTCAATGGGTCAATAACTCGACCCTTGAATGTTTATGATAGATATATACTTGAACAATAATATTTTTTCAATTGTTTTGGCCTTTTAATGCTTATTATTTTTTAACTAAATTTTTTATTTTTTATTTTGCATTAATTGAATTTTTTTTCATCATCATTGTATAAGTCTTTAAGGTAATTATTTATATTATAAAAACTAAAAATACATTACATGATAGGGGAAAAAATTATTTAGAATGAGTATTTATAGTCTAACTTAGATTCTATATAACCTTATATTAAAAATGAAATAGTTATAAAAATTTGAGTAAGGCATATTTAACATTTCTTTAAATAAAATATATTAAATGTCCTAATCTCATCCAAGTGGATTCCAAAGGATACCATTTTGACCTAAAGATGATTTATATCAAAATAAACTCATCTAATGATATAAGCACAAGTGTTAGGGTTATTTTATAATATTATTTTCTACTTTAGTTACATGATTTACCTTTTTACCATATTAAAAAAACTTAAGTTACTATTCATAATACCCAAAAATAAAAGTAATATATTTACATAATTTTAACTGAGTGATTATAAATATGAAATAAATTTTTAAAAATTAAAAACACATATGTTTTAGTAATTAATTTAAAATTAAACCCATTTTCCGAATGAGAAAATGGGTTTTAAAAGTTAAAACGTTGCAAAAGATTGAAATGTTTTTACATCAAAAGTCAATGTAAATTTAATTACAATGACCTAGATCATATTAAATTATAAAAATATAGTCTATTTATATTTTAAAACCATTAAATAATATAACTTATCCATATAAATTATTTCTATGAAAATTGTTTTTTTCCATTAAAATTTAGTATATTTTTACTATTGATCATAACTTGAAACTTATCAGAAAATATCAAAAATTCATCCCAAGCAAATTTTTATATCATTATTAAAAATAAGAATATTTTTTTTTCAAATAGAATATAAAAATTTGTTAAAAAATTGATTTAAAATGGGTTCCCCATAAAAATATGGCTAACCTCCATTTTTTGAAAAATACTTCTTTTATCTGAAAAAATTAATTTTCTCTTTTATCATGTCTAGAAAACATATACAATGAATTTGAAACATTAGGTTGAATATATTACATATATATATATATATAATTAATAAATTCCCTCAAAAATAATTTTATTATTTTATAATCTCACTTATTTTCTTTTAAATAGTTTTTCAAAAAAATATTTAATTTTATTTTTAAAAGGGTTTTATTTTCATTTATAATTAATTTCTCACCAAAAAATTAATTATATATATACTCGTGTCATAAATATTTTCATAATTAAGCTAGTGATATTCATATCTTCCATTATAATGGCTAGGTTATAAGGTATGTTTTTCGGTTAAACTCGATCTTGTGTGAAATGAATTCTAACAAAAGAACTTGAAATTATATGTAATACATGACAAGAATAGTGATGTGTATATTAAAGATAAGTTTCTGTTGTGTGTAGCACAAGCTTATCTTAGTGTATTGTACACAACACGAAAATAAATAAATTAAAAAAAAATATATCTCATAAAAAATTTGGGGTGTTACATTCTACCCTCTTAAAATGAATTTATCCCTCAAAATTCATATGGGTTATCAAAGGTTTAATACTTGAAATTTTATTTCATAGAAACACACATCATAAAAACACATAATAAAACTTTATTTAAATTTTTTTAGAAACATAATGATTACCCAAAGTCACTCATAACTGGGTTTCCACATAGGAGAACATAGGTGGAAAGTGAAAACATAGATATAGAAGAGAAATAGAACTTTCAAGTTTTGATAGTGAGTGATAGAGAAAATAGTTAGGATAATTTTAACAATAGAAATCGATAAATCCATGATGAATTAAGGAACCATATGATTCATAAATAAATAAGTTAATAGGAGAAAAGTTTTAGTTTCAATACCCCTTCTATAAGTTGAAAAATGAGAGGAAATACTTACTTGATTATGTATAATATCATCATTACCTTATTACTTGATCAATTTACAAGTCATCTATTATTCCAAGAAATTAAGGTGAGTTTTTAGATCACTAATAATTATAAAAAATGATTTCTATAAATATAATGATAGTTTATTCAGTCTATCTTTATAAAAAAAGGTTAGCATAAGTTATCAAATATGCATATGTCCACCTATGATGAGATTGTACATTATTATGAAAAACTTCATCTGTAGTTTAACATAAATGTTATATAAATTGATAACATTAAAATCCTTGTGAAATCTGAAAATCCAAAACTTTAGAAAGAGGTGAACTCAATCGGCTTAATATTTTTCTACAAAATCTTATAAGGGATTTCTTGGTTGTCACAATCCAAACATGTGAATACCTTAATAATATATTCTCTTAAAACATAGTAACAAAATAATTTACAACATATACTTATTGAAAACCTTAATTTTTTCTTATATTAAGTCCAAAAAATATAAAATTCATCTATGATAGCATTATCCAATTTTCAAAAAATTATTTATCAATTCTAAGGAAATCATTACCTTCCAATTTACTTATTCATATCCAACATATCTTTATCCATGATAAATCCAATTTTATCTACATATTGAACACATTAAAGGTAAACTTCCCTTAATCAAAATATTACTTTTCACTTAAATCACTTTTCTAAGTCTTCATCACCATTCAACATATGCTTTTCATTACTTAATGAAAAAACTATACTGAAAATACTTATACATAATCCTTGAATTCTTAAACATATATACGTAAATCATCCAACTTTATTCACAACCCATGATCTATGATTCATTATTATATTAATTCCAAGAATATGAAATGTGAATCATGTATTAGGGTTCCTCAACCTTAATCTGACCAAGCATCTTAGGTTTAATGTAAACTATATGGTTAGATCCCACCATACCTTTCACATGTCATTTACAATATATTTACCCTCAATAGTATAACTAATACTCATACCACCATCATGATTCTCTTCAGGATATTTCATCTTAGGAAACTGATTTTCATAATTCCCACACCTACATCTGAAAAATTCAATATTAACTATGTTTTATGTTGTTCCGTCTATTGACTAAGACCATAAAGAAAAGTGTGAGAAACAATTATCATTGATGAAAATTACATAACCTAGGTAAATTACATATAATAGTTCAATATATGACACTTTAGGTTTAATCCTAGGTTATTCAAGATTATTACAAAAATTATAGGATTCTAACCTATACATAGAATTATCCTTATGGAAATCCCTATATATTCCTTATAAATACATCTTGGGATATCTCTAATGTTTTATCATCCTATTTTCCAATGGTTGACTAATCCTTCACTCTCATACCAACTCTAACGACCCAAGATTAATGTACATAGACATTAAATAAAATTTTTGGAATACTTAAACCATTGTATAAATAGTTTCCCAAAGACCATATTAGTTTAGTGCCTATGGAGACATAGAAAAAAAACTTCTAGTCTTGTGAAATATCTTCAATGTTCCCTAGAATGATATTACCCCTTTGTACTCATACATAAAACCATTATTTATAACATGGGGAAAATAAAACATAAGAAAGGGTGAGCTCAGATGCTCAGTAAGAGTAAAATTGGAAGATATCTATGAATAATAAGAACATAAGGGTATGAAAACATGGGCATAACTTTTGAACATCACACCCTGCATATCAAAAGATAACATGCCTGATTCATGTCATATAGATTGTAATTTCATAAGACCCAAATAATAAAGAAATAAAGAACCTAATTAATGAAATCACAATATATGAATAAGACATCAATGTTTTGGTAGACATATATGAATATAAAATTATGTCCATAGTAGTCAAGTCATTTCTAACAAGGCTATCTTAGTAGTATGGGTTCACTTTCCATACCATCTTGGTAATCATGGTTCACTACCATAACCATCTTTTTAGTCATGGTTCACTCCCACAACCATCTTGGCAGAAAAGGTCTTTCATTTACATCTCATGAGATATAAATATTTACCCAATGCATTAAAGGGAGATATAGGTCCCACCCATCTTAGAATGAAATCATACATACATGTGCCACAAGATCATAAATAATCATATGATAACCCCATGAAATGAAATAGTAATTATATACATGTAATCATATCATAACCTAGGGAAAAGATACAGGCTTCATAATCATTTCATCAAAATCATAACCTGTGAAAATAATTGGGTTTCCTAAACATCATTCAATCAAAAAATAATTTATTAGAAGAAATAATATGAATGGTTTTCTTGAAATATAATAAGGTATATCATCTTAGATGGGGTGGGATTTTGAAAGATCATTTGGCACATGAAATTTCATAAAAAATAACTTTTTAAAACATAGAACACTTTCAAAACCCTTTCCTTTAAAACCACTCTGAAAACATATAAATGAAACCTCAAAAATCATTTAAAAAATTTCTTGAGGAAAATATACTTTTTTTTCTTCATATAATTTAATTTTATTAAAATTCCATTCAATTTTAAAAGAAATAATTTTATTTAAAAATAATGTTGTAGTCTTGTAAGGGAAGATTGAAGGTAATAAGGCTTAAAAAAATCATAAAAATATATTCATGTTGTATAAATTAAAAATACATTCATCTCATAATTTGGCTGAAAAATTAAAAAAGTACCTCGTTTGGATAACAAAAGAAAGACTTCTTTCAAACTGTGTAGTAAAAGTCAAAATGGGTAAAAATAACTTTACAAATACATAGGATATTAGTAAAACATTTTATGATTTTTTTTAGAGAACATGGACATGAATGATAAATATTCCCCAATAAAGTCTTAAAATGAAATAATCCCAAATACTGAAGAGGTTGTGAAATAAATACTTATCACTTGAAATTAGTAGAATCATATAACACATAAAATAAAGAAAATTATAAGTTTACATAAATAGAAAAATAATATGAATAATACTCATAAAGTAAATTCATGGACAACATATAAACTACAAAGAAGAAATAAGTATTGTATAAGGCATTTGTCACACAAAAATAAAGGTAAGACATAAATCCCCTACCTTTGATCTGGGTTACTTAATACAAGTATAAAAATACTTTATGAGGGTTTAAATAACTTCATTACATTATTACAGAATCATATTAATTTTTATGATATTATAAGTGATCATATTATTACCCATTTGTTATTAACATTACTATTCATCCTTCAGGTATTAACCGCTTTACTTTCTTACTCATGTATTGTCAGAAAAGTTCATATTCTTATTCTTAGGTTATTATTATTTCATTTATAGAATGATATTAATATAATAAATATAATATTTATTAATTCTAAATATTTATAAAATTATTATTTAATTAATATCATGTAGAATGAATCACATCGTATTGTGGAGACGGTAGGTTGTACGTACGCACGAGCGACAATATCATTACCTTAATTATGGAATGGTAAGGAAGTGGGTGGTATATATATTGTTCAAAAATAAACATATTGTTATAGTAATTATATATAATTGTTATTTCCATCATTATACCCATCTATGTAAGGTGGTGGTGAAGAACAAATTAAACAACAGTGTGCATACGGTAAGCCATACGTACGCACACATGGTGATTTTGTTTTTCGTAGGATGGATAGAAGGTGGAATATGGTTGTTATATAAACATAATAAAATATTAGAATATAAGTTATACTAGATTTATTACTTTATAATTTAAAAAAATCATTAAGATAAAGTATAAGATCAAATAAGTTTGAAAGAATCAGTAGAGATTACCTCTTCTTCGATGATCTCCCTTTATAACTCTTATTAATGGAACTAGAGTTGATTTTAAGAGAATACATGAGCCTATATAATGTAAATAAGAATTTTGATAAGGGATATAGTTTGGGGATATCTAATCATTAATGGTTAAAATTGATGTGAATAAGTGAGTTTGGAGGCACCCTTTTATAATTGAGGTGAGGGGCACTTTTGGACTTTCCAAAAATATTAATTTATAATAAAATAAAACCACATCCAAGAACCTAAAAAATGTAATATTTTAAAAATAAGAGGGGATACGGTTTTAATATCAAAAAATAATAAATTTTAGATATGTTTTTCTATAAATTTAAACCTTTCATTTTAATTAAACCTAAGTTATTCTATTTAATTTTAACTTAGGTAAGAAATTATTCAATATTAAAATATTGCAACTTTTAATTTTTTGGTGTCAATTTGACCATAAGTGAATAATTTATAAAATTTACACTATATAAAAATTATTCTTTATTTTTAAAAAATGTTTTATGATTTTTAAATAATTTTATCATGCATTATTTTGAGAAATATTCACCATTGTAAATTTTGACACTATACAATTTGTTGACTTTTTAAATTTTATGATAAGATGTTATCCTCCAAAAATATATTTTCTTATATCCCTGAGAGGTCAAGTGCATCTATAAAATTTGTTGTAGATATTAATTACGTCACGACCCATCCCCGGTGCCCGTGCTGTGACTACCCCAAGCCCGCCTTCCATAGGCCAGGGGCTGGCGACTAGAACCAAAGGCGTAAATCCCGATAACTGGGAAGACATTGACTTTACAAAAATTAAACAAAACACCACAAAGTACAAGAAGAAGTAAATACTAAGTACAATAGTAACAAAAGTGCTTAAACTACAAAGGGGCCAGAAATACAAGCCCAACAGATAGATACAACTACAACTGAAAGTAAAGTACAGCAGATAAGACACGCCTGGAAGATGACACGCAACTCCTGGATCGTCCACCACGGATCCTACCTGAAGGGTAGGTATAGATGTCCCCCTCAACACTCCACGTCCGATCGTCCGTCCGTCCGTCTCCTCCAGGTACCGACTCGTCGTGAAATCCACCTCTGGGTACCGTCCAGTCCTCGAACACTCGGCCTCCATCGATGCTTCCCGTCGTCTGAAACCAACACAACGAGGTGCGGGCATAGCCCGTGCAGGGGTGAGTATACGATACTCAGTAGGGACCCCGATACCCTCAAGGTCTCTCTAAATCCAACCAGGATAACCACAAAGAAGAATCTCAACAGATAACCCTTACTTAGGTATAAGCCCATACTTATACCTAAGTTATCAAGTAACCCATCTCAATCATGAGGAAACACAAAGGTTATGAAATCAACGGATAACCACTACCTAGGTATATTCCCATACATATACCTAAGTTATCAAGTGACCCATCTCAATCATGAGGTAAACACAAAGGTCATAGACTCACCTCAAACCAGTATTTTCATTATCGAAACCGTAACTACTGAAGAGCTCTGTGTCTGATGAGTACAGTGATCCTGTCACGACTCCGAGGTACTACTCACTAAACTTAGACTGCTGAGGTACTCCTCCTGTCGAGTATTGCGGGTCTGCTGCCAACAACCGGGCCCTCCGTCCGCTGAGGGTCTGCCTCCAAATATCGGGCGCTCTCCCTAATAGCCTACAGAGGTACTCCTCCTATCGAGTACCGCGGGTCTGTGGCCATCTACCGGGCGCTCCGTCCGCCGTGGGTCTGTCGCCAAATACCGGGCGCTCCGTCCACTGGGCTAGTCGACTCACTCCAATTCGATTCGGTCAAGCAGTCATCAGGTCTCAGCCGGCTACACGGTCTCTGTACTCCATATGCTCATCTCCAGGAGGGTCCGCTCCATGAACTACAGGTCGATACTCCAAGTATATCAAAGTTCCACGAAGAAGTATCTCAAAAGACCGCCTCATCATAGGGGTCTCAACGCAATAGACGACGCATCAATCGGACGCCCGGTCTGTGAGTTATTAGCCTTTTCGTCCCAGGGGCTTGGTTGGTTTCGTGTGCGAACCAACCCGGTCGTATCTCAAATATACCCCGGACTCTCATAGGGTATACTCATAGGGACCGTTTCTCAACGTGATCACCAACACCGATGACGGTTCGTCAAACGGACGTCCGGTCTGAAAGTTATCAGCTTTTCCGTTCCAGGGGCCCGGTTGGATTTTGGGTTCAACCCAACCCGGCCACTATCCAACTGTGTCCTAACCTCAGGATAAGTATTCCAAAAGTTCCATCTCATCAAGAGAAATCCAACAAAGTCAACGGCACGTCAATCGGACGTCCGAAGCTCAAGTTATAAGCGTTTCCTCTCCGAGGGCCCGGTTGGTTTTGGGTTCGAACAAACCCGGCCGTACCCCAAGTTCTCCAAAACCTTGAGTGTAATATACCGAAACGACCGTCTTGATCCAATTATCGCATTTCAACTGACGGTGCGTCAATCAGAGGTTTGTAACCCAAGATATGGGTTTTTGAACAAAAACTTCCCGGAAATAGGGGGTTCGGGCCCGGTCTGACCCGGCCCGACACCCCCTGGGGCGGCCCGAACCGGGTCCGGGTCCGGCCCACTAGGGCGCGGCCCGGCCCGGCTGGCGCGACCCGGCCCAGCCGGCGCGGGCGTCCCAGGCCGGCACGGGCGCCGCGCGTGCTGAGTGAGCGCGAAAGGGGGGAACCGCCACCCCTTCAGACCGAGCGGCGGACCTACGGGGGTCCGCCCTACCACGTTGACCGGGGGTAAAACCCCCGGTTTCTCTAGAATCTGGCCGACCGTAACGGTCGACCAGCGGCTCATGCGGGACCAGTTGGTCCCGCCCTTCAGCGAACCGGCGGCCGGCGGCTCCGGCCGCCCTTATTTGCTCCGCTACGGCCAATGGTCGCGGCCTTGGTCTGACCGGCACGGCGCGACGGTGCCGCGCCCCTCCGCCGCGGCCCCGCTCCTGCCGCAGTGTCTTCGGGGTTCTCCGGCGCGGCGCGACGGCGCCATTCCCCTTCGCTGCGGCCCGACTCCGGCCGCAGGTTCGTTCGGCCTTAATGGCATGGCCCGACGGCGCCACGCTTCTTCCCCGCATTTCTCCTTGTCTCCGCGCGGTGCGACGACACCGCGTCGCTTCCATTTCAAGCCACGAAGATAACCATCAAAATAAAACATGGGATGAGGTTCGGCATTATTTGTGCGGTCTGACCCCCTCCTTTATTTTGATAACAGGTGGCCGATATTATCGAAGAACGTCCAAATAAAAATCCGAACGTAAAGACAAAACCCTTACCTGATGAAGTCATCGAACGAAGGTCGTCACAGGAAATGGATGTCGCGGAAAACAGCGTCGCGGAAGATGACATCACGGACCGAGGCTCCTTAAGCGTCGTTGGCGTCACGGAGAAGAGAATCATCGGTGTCGGGGTACACGTCGTCGCGTCGTCGATCTCCATGGAACCAGCGTTCTCCGTCGTCCTTCGTTGGAGGAAGTGGAAAACTCTCCAAGTGCTGGGTGCTGTACTTCGCTGCTAGCGTTCTGCCTCTTGGAGAAGCTGTCCAGAAATCCTCCCCCAGGCCTCCTTTAAATAGGAGTGGTGGGTTCATCGTTGGCACGCAAGTCATAATTGGGAGATTTATGACATTGGTCCCCACTCAATTAATCCGCTGTGGTGGATCATTAAAAAGGAAGGAAGGATCCTCATTAATTAAACACGTTGGAATTTGAATTAAGGAGAGGGAGGGAAGGTTCCTCACACCACAACCAACCCAAAATAAAATAAGATTCATCCTTATTTTATTATTCCATGAATTCCAAAGAATTCAAAATTCAACTCTTAATTAAATTCATTGAATAACTTAATCAAATAATTTAATGAGAGATTTGACTTGTAATTAAAGAGGGAGAGAGGAGTTACACAATAAAGCTAGAGGGGGGGTGTTTAATGGGGTGTTGGGAATTGTAAGGAGGTGGGGGCTCGTGGGGGTCCCACCCCAACTTCCTCACATCTCCCTTTCCCATACACTTAACCCAACATCAAATAAATAAAAATAAATTTTTAAAACAAATTTTATTTTTATTCCTCACATTTTTTAACAACTCCTCCTGAGAAAAAAAAACTCCTAAAAGGGTCTTCTAAAGAAAATATCGGCACTGCGAGTTCAACGGTGACCTCATAATTTGATTCTGAGCACCGGTTCAAAAGTTATAAAACGCCGCTCGTACGTTTACTGAACGTACCCAAGCCTAACTTCGGAAATTGATTCCGGGCACACCGGGCCTCGGAATCAGGCGCCGTCAGAAACTGCGAACTCATAAAATTTCAAAGAAATTAAGAAAAAAAATTTCCTTGAAATTTCCGGGTCTTTACATTACTCCCACCTCAGGGATTTATGTCCCCGTAAAGCTGTAACACAAACTAGGGAAACAAAAGCGGTACTGAGCACGCATATGAGCCTTTCGCTCCCATGTTCTCACCTAGAGGTTCTCGTGCTGCCAACGAAAGCGCACAAGAGGAATACACCATCCTCGTAGGTCCCGCTCCTATCGATCCTCAACCTCTACTGGAACCCCGCAAAAGTAACCCCATCGCTAATGTCCAGCTCCTCATGGTCGATGATATGCGTTGGGTCAAGCACATATCTCCTCAGCTGAGATACGTGGTAGTCGTCGTGCCCCTGTTGCAACTGAGGTGGATGGGTCAAACAGTAAGCCACATCGCCTGCCCTACTGAGGACCTGAAAGGGTCCGATGTAGCGCGGAGATAACTTGCCGCCCCGGCCAAAACTCCGTAACTCATGTCGAGGTGAGACCCGTAAGAAACCCTGGTCGCCATCCTCGAACTCTAGTGGTCTCCACCTTCTATCAGCATATGTCTTTTGTTGGCTCTGAGCTTTCCTCATCCACTCTTGGGTGACTTGGACCTTTTCTGGTCCTACAAGATCTGCTAATATTTCTTCTTTGCCGATAAGAGAAATCCGGTCTCATCCCCTGGATGAACCATGTTCTTTGCCTAATACAGTCAATCCTGACATGGATGATACTAATCCATAACAAGGATGATGTTTTAAGGCCTCGACGCTACTACCAAGACATCCAACCGTTACTCTTATCTCCAAGGGTTGAGTCACACTGTCGGCATCAATGTGTGGTAACTGGGTCTCCTCCAGTAGGTATCTCAAAAGTGGGGGTCAAGTCAACGGTTTTTTAAACCAGAACCTCTTAGTAACAATGAAAAGAGAGGACAAGAAAGTAAATTCCACAAAGAAAGGTGTATTTTATTACTGAATCTCAAATTACAAGACACAAAGCATCTATAAACAAACATCAACAAAGCTAGAAGCAATATGAGAAAAAGTCTCCATGTCTGGAGCTAGTCCCGCTCCTGTCCATCTGCTTCCGGAGCTCCGTAGTCATATGATTCCGCTACCAGAAGCTGAGCTCTCCCATGTCCACCAGTTCCCTATGGTCGGGGTGGACCTTCTGGTGGTGGTGGTGGAAACACCTCGAAGCATCGTCCAACTCTAGCTGCATGACCAGCTCCCCTGCCATGGACGTCTTCTACTTGCGGTTCGCCCTGATCGAACATATGCCTCTATTTAAGGGGTTCTTCATCTATATAATGATCATCTGTACAGAAGGTCGGACAGTCACATGCCATGTGACCAAGCCCGCCGCAGGAGTAACACTGCCCACTCTTGGCACGAACGGCTCGGAATCCACCCCGGTTCCCCCGCACAACTGAACCTGAGTCATGCAGTCGGCCACCGGTAGGTCTGGTCCTCTTGGACCTCTGTGTCATCTGTCTACTGCCCACTGCAGAAGACTCTGCCACATGCCGGCTAGTGGAGGGTCATGCTGCTAGAGACTTCTCAGTAAGGAAACTCTCCACTAAGAGGGATCTCTCTAACACCCCTATCTGCGTCGGGATGCTCTGAGAAACAACAGAAGCGCTAATCTCTCACCTAAGCCCCTTCTCGAAGGTTCAGGACCTGAAGAACGGGTCCTGTACCATGTCTGTAGAGTAGCGCGAGAGGTCTGTGAACCATGCTGAGTACTGAGCTACACTCATGCTTCCCTATTGCAGATGAAGTATCTCCTGGATCCGCACCGCTCGAAGGGTGGCTGGTATAAACTCTGCCCGGAACAGGCTCTCGAAGTCTACCCACAGAAGTGATGCGTCGTCATGCATCTGAAGCATCAGGCTCCACCATCTTCCTACTTCTGCCTGAAGTAGACTGGCAACAAGGATCACCATGAAGTCTGCTGGTGTCCCCACTAGCCTGAAGACTCTCACCACAACCTCCAACTAATCCTCAACCGCCTGCGGGTCCGTCTTTCCCCTGGACCTAGGTTTCCTCTGGCGCTGAAACTTGTGTAGTGCGCTCAAGAAACTTTCACTCTCCGCTGCTGGGGATGGTGGCATCGGTGGCCCAATGGGTTGTAGTACCGCTGGTGCCTCTGCTGGTGCCCCAACTGGGATAGGGCCCTGTACTGAGGCCTCGTCGCTCAGCGGGCTGTCAGTACGTACCACTCTCGGGGCTCTAGCTGGTCATCCACGGGGAGGCATCCTGAAAGAAAAAAACATGACATAGTCAAATGATTTATACCTGGAGAGCTGACCTGGTTTGAGCTGACTTTTAAGACTTTTGGAAACACACACGCAATCAGTGTTTTCGTGCACAACATCGGAAATCAGTTTTCAGGGTCCTGATGTATGGATACATTAGCCTCCCGCACCAACACTGGACTCCCTGAACTGAAAACCACACTTAGAATGCTTAACATTATTGCTTCACAGAAAGGAAAAATATCAGAGTCCTAAGTTCTACGGTAGAACCTAATCCTCTGATACCAATTTGTCACGACCCGTCCCCAGGGCCCGTGCCGTGACTACCCCAAACCCGCCTTCCATAGGCCAGGGGCTAGCGACTAGCACCAAAGGCGTAAATCCCGATAACTGGGAAGACATTTCCTTTATAAAAATTAAACAAAACACCACAGAGTACAAGCGGAAGTAAATACTAAGTACAGTAGTAACAAAAGTGCTGAAAGTACAAAGGGGTTGGAAATACAATCCCAACAGATAGGTACAACTACAACTGAAAGTAAAGTACAATAGATAAGACTAGCCTAGAAGATGACATGCAGCTCCTGGATCGTCCACCACGGATCCTACCAGAAGGGTAGGTACATATGTCCTCCTCATCACTCCATGTCCGGTCGTCCGTCCATCTGTCTCCCCCGGGTACCGACTCGTCGTGAGATCCACCTCCGGGTACCGTCCAGTCCTCGAACGCTTGGCCTCCGTCAGTGCTGCCCGTCGTCTGCAACCAACACAACGAGGTGCGGGCATAGCTCATGATGGGGTGAGTATACGATACTCAGTAGGGACCCCGAGACCCTCAAGGTCTCTCTAAATCCAACCAGGATAACCACAAAGTAGAATCTCAACAGATAACCCTTACTTAGGTATAAGCCCATACAAATACCTAAGTTATCAAGTAACCCATCTAAATCATGAGGAAATACAAAGTTTATAAAATCAACGGATAACCACAACCTAGGTATATGCCCATACATATAACTAAGTTATCAAGTGACCCATCTCAATCATGAGGTAAACACAAAGGTCATTGACTCAGCTCAAACCAGGATTTTCATTATCGAAACCGTAACTGCTGAAGAGCTCCGTCTCTGACGAGTACAATGATCCTATCATGACTCCGAGGTACTGCTCACTAACCTTAGACTGCTGAGGTACTCTTCCTGTCAAGTACTGTGGGTCTACTACCAACTACCGGGCCCTCCGTCCGCTGAGGGTTTGCCTCCAAATACCGGACACTCTCCCTAATAGCCAACATAGGTACTCCTCCTATCGAGTACCGAGGGTCTGCGACCAACTACCGGGTGCTCCGTCTGCCGTGGGTTTGTCACCAAATACCGGGCGCTCTGTCCACTGGGCTAGTCGACTCACTCCAAGTCGAGTCGGTTAAGCAGTCGTCAGGTCTCAGCTGGCTACACGGTCTCCATACTCCGTACGCTCGTCTATGGGAGGGTCTGCTCCACGAACTATAGGTCGATACTCCAAGTATCTCAAAGTTCCATTAAGAAGTATCTCAAAGTACCCCCTCGTCATAGGGGTCCCAACGGAACAGACGGCGCGTCAATCGGACGCCCGGTCTTTGAGTTATTAGCCTTTTCGTCCTAGGGGTCCGGTTGGTTTCGTGTGCGAAACAAATTGGCCGTATCTCAACTGTAACCCGAACTCTCATAGGGTATAATCATAGGGACTGTTTCTCAACATGATCACCAACACCGTTGACGGTTCGTCAAACGGACGTCTGGTCTGAAAGTTATCATCTTTTCCGTTCCAAGGGCCCAGTTGGATTTCAGGTTCAACCCAACCTGGCCACTATCCAACTGCATCCTAACCTCAGGTGAAGCATTCCAAAAGTTCCGTCTCATCAAGAGGAATCCAACAAAGTCGACGGCACGTCAATCGGACGTCCGGAGCTCAAGTTATAAGCGTTTTCGGTCCGAGGGCCCGGTTGGTTTCGGGTTCGAAACAACCCGGCCGTACACCAAGTTCTCCGAAACCTTGAGTGTAATATACCAAAAAGATCTTCTCGATCGAAGGATCGCATCGAAACTGACAGTGTGTCGATCAGAGGTCCGTAACCCAAGATATGAGCATTTGAACGAAAATCGCCCGGAAATAGGGGGTTCGGGCCCGGTCCGACTCGGCCAGAGACCCCCTGGGTCGACCCGACCCGGGTCTGGGTCCGGCCCACTAGGGCGCTGCTCGACCTAGCTTGCTAGACCTGGCCCAGCCGGCGTGACCCGGCATGGCGCGAGCGGTCCAGGCCGGCACGGGCGCCGCGCGCGCCGCGTGAGCGCAGAAGGGGGGAACCACCACCCCTTCAGACCGAGCAGCGGACCCGCGGGGGTCTGCCCTGCCACGTTGACCGGGGGTCAAACCCTAGGTTTTTCCAGAATCTGGCCGGCCGTAACGGCTGGCCAGCGGCTCATGCCGGACCAGTTGGTCTCGCCCTTTAGCGAACCGGCGGCCAGCGGCTCCGGCCGCCCTTCTTTGCTCCGCTGTGGCCAATGGCCGCAGCCTTGGTCCGACCGGCACGGCGCGACGGCCACGCGCCCCTCCACCGTGGCCCCGCTCCGACCGCGATGTCTTCGGGGTTCTCCGGTGCGGCGCGACGGCGCCACGCCGATTCGCTACGGCCCGACTCCGGTCGCAGGTTCGTTCGGCCTTAACGACGGGGCTCAACGGCGCCACGCGTCTTCGCCGCATTTCTCCTTATCTCCGCTCGGTGCGACGGCACCGCGTCGCTTCCATTTCAACCCACGAATATAACCATCAAAATAAAACAGGGGAGGAGGTTCAGCCGTGTTTGTGCGGTCCGACCCCCTCCGTTATTTTGATAACAGGTGGCCGATATTATCGAAGAACGTCCAAATAAAAATCCGAACGTGAAGACAAAACCCCTACCTGATGAAGTCGTCGAACAAAGGTCGTCGCGGGAAAAGGATGTCGCGGAAAACGGGGTCACGGAAGACCGCGTCACGGACCGAGGCTCCGTAAGCGTCGGTGGTGTCACGGAGAAGAGAATCGTCGGCGTCGCGGTACACGGCGTTGCGTCGTCGATCTCCGTGGAACCAGTGTTCTCCGTCATCCTTCATTGTAGGAAGTGGAAAACTCTCTAAGTGCTATGTGCGGTGCTTCGCTACTAGCGTTCCGCCGCTTGAAGAAGCCATCCAGAACTCCTCCCCCTGGCCTCCTTTAAATAGGAGTGGTGGGTTCATCGTTGGCATGCAAGTCATAATTGGGGGATTTATGACATAGGGCCCCACTCAATTAATCCGCTGAGGTGGATCATTAAAAAGGGAGGAAGGATCCTCATTAATTAAACACATTGTCATTTGAATTAAGGAGAGGGAGGGAAGGTTCCTCACACCACAACCAACCCAAAATAAAATAAGATTCATCCTTATTTTATTATGCCATGAATTCCAAAGAATTCAAAATTCAACTCTTAATTAAATTCATTGAATAACTTAATCAAATAATTTATTGAGAGAGTTGACTTGCAATTAAAGAGAGAGAGAGGAGTTACACATTAAAGCTAGAGGGGGGTGTTTAATGGGGTGGTTAGAATTTTAAGGAGGTGGGGGCTCGTGAGGGCCCCACCCCAACTTCCTCACATCTCCCTTTCCCATACACTTAACCCAAAAGTAAATAAATAAAAATAAATTTGTAAAACAAATGTTATTTTTATTCCTCACATTTTTTAACAGCTCCTCCCGAGCAAACAAAACTCCCAAAAGGGTCTTCTTAAGCAAATATCGGCACTGCAAGTTCAACAGTGCCCTCAGAATTCGATTCCGAGCACCGGTTCAAAAGTTATAAAACACCACCCGTACATTTACTGAATGTACCCGAGCCTAACTTCAGAAATTGATTCCGGGCACACCGGGACTCAGAATCAGGCGCCGTCAGAAACTGAGAACTCGTAAAATTCCAAAGAAATTAAGAAAAAAAATTTCTATGAAATTTATGTGTCTTTAAAAATTAACCCAAATTATATTCATTTTAATGTTTTTAATAACGTTAATTTTATTTTCCAATAATAAAATAATCACTACAATGGTTTTTTAAATTATTTAATATATCTATTTATTGAATTACAATAAAAAATAAAATACAGAGATGGAGATAAAACCTCTAGATTTCATAATAATACTAATAGTTGAATATATCTTTTTTAAAATCCTACAATAAAATTGTTATATTTAATAAAACATGAACATGACAGCTTTAACATTAGTAAAAATAAAATATTATAATTATAATAATATTTTAATTGTAGCTAAAACTTTTCAACAACTCAACCCTTAGATGCTTGTGGTCAATATATACTTGGAAGATAATATTTGGTCAATTTTTTTGGTCTTTTAATTTTTATTATTATTATAATTATAATTATTTTACTGATTTGGCATCAATTAAATAATTTTTGCATCTTCATTATATAATCCTTTAAGGTAAATATTTATGTTATAAAAATTTCTAATAAATAAAGCTGATAGAAAAAAAATTATCTTTAAAATGAGTATTTATATTATAACTTTGCTTCTGTATATCCTTATATTAAAATGAAATAGTTATTAAAATTTTAGTAAGACATATTTAACTTTTCTTTAAATAAAAAATATTAAATATACTAATATCATCCTAGTGGCTTCCAAAAAATAAAATTTAGATCCAAGGAGATTTAAAATCAAAAAAATAATAATCCAATGACATTTGGACACATGTTAGTGTAATTTTATAATATTATTTCTAGACTTAATTACTCGATTTACCCTTTTTACCGTATTTTAAAAAATTATTGAAGTTACTCTTCATAATGACAAAAAATAAAAGAAATATATTTACATAATATTAACCCATTTATTCCTAATATGTAATAAATTTTAAGAAATTCAAAACATAGGATTTTTAGTAATTAATTTAAAATTAATCTCGTTGTCCGTATGAGAAGACATGTTTTAAAAGTTAAAACATTGCAAAATATTGAAATGTTTTTAGAAAAACATTCAATGAAAAATTAATAATAATGACCTAAGATATATTAAACGATGTAAATATATTATATTTATATTTTGAAACAATTAAATTATATAAATTAACCATATAAATTATTTCTATAAACAATGTTGTTTTTAGATAAAATTTATTATATTTTTACTATTGATCAAAATATGAAACTTTCTAGGAAAATATATAAAATTAATCCAAATTAAAATTTTATATCCCACATCAAAATAATAAGTTTATTTTTTAAAATTGAATATAAAAATCTGTTAAAAAATAGATTTAAAATTGGTGCGCCATCAAAAGGTGACAAAACTGCATTAAAAAAAATACATATTCTATCAGAAAAATTGATTTTTTTCTTATATCATGTCTTCAAAACATATAATATTATTTTCAAAAATTATTTTTGAATATATTAATTATATATATATATATATCATTAATTAAATCTATCAAGAGTGATTTTATTATATTATAATCTAACTTATTTTTATTTAAATAGTTCTTCAAAAAAATATATCCTTTTATTTAAAAAGAAACTTATTTTTATTTATAAATATTTTCTCACCAAATAATTAATTTTATATATACATGTGCAAATAATATATTCATAATTATGGTAATACTGATAATATCCTCCATAATAATGGTTAGGTTATAAATTAATTTGTTCACTTAAACTCGGTCTTGCGTGAAATGAATTCTGTCAAAAGAAGTTGAAAATGTATGTAACACAATCCAAACATTGTGTTGTGTATACTAATATCTATGTTGGTGTTGCATGTGGCTTAAAATTATCTTGGTGTTGTGTAAAACACAAGACATAATTTTTTCTAAAAAATATCTATCTCATAAAAATCTCAAGGTGTTATATTCTACCCCCCTAAAAATGAATTTCACCCTCGAAATATATCTTGGTTATCGAAGGTTTAATACTTTAAAGTTCCTTTAATAGACAACCACATAATAAAAACGCATAATAAAAATTCCTTTTTTTTTGAAACATAACGGTTACCCAAATTCACTCATGACTAGGCTTCTAGCAAAGAGAACATATTTGGAAACTAAAAACATAGAAATGGAAGAGAAATCAAACTATCAATTTCTGATGGAGAGTGATAGAGAACATCATTAGGATAATGTGAAAAATCAAAATCTATAAATCCACGATGACCTAAGGAACCATCTGATTCATCAGTAAAGAATGTATGAGGATAATTTTCTTTCTTTCAATATCCCTACCATTTGGCTAAAGAACAAGAAGAAATTGTCACCTGATTACGTATAATATCATCCTTTAGTTATGCCTTGGTCAATTTCCACTTCATCTCTTATTACAAGAAATAAAAGTGAATTTTTCATTCCTTAGGTATTATAAAATAATGATATCTATAAATAGAATGATAGGTTATTCGATCTATCTTTGTCACAATAAAAGGTTGGAACATGTTATCAAGATTTCATAAGTCCACATATGGTGAGATAATAATTTATTCTAAAAAAAATCTTTTTAAGTTTAACTTAAATGTTCCATAAATTTATAACCCTTAAATCCTTCTGAAATATGAAAATCCAAAACATTAGAAGGAGGTGAAATCAATCAGCTTAAATTTTATTGTTCAAATCTTATAAGGTAGTTCTTATTTTTCATATTCCAAACATGTGAATAAATTAATCATATATTCTCTTAAAGAATATTAATAACCTAATTTACCATACACCCTTATTGAAAACATGAAAGTTTCTTTTTTATAAATTCTAAAATGTTTAAAACTTCATACATGATATCATAAAAAAAATTCAACAAATCTTTAATCTCTTCCTAGTATATCATTATCATTTAATTAACTTATTCATATCCAAAAAATATTTATCCAATATTTACACAATTTTATCCACATCTTGAACATATTATAGGTTACCTTCCCTTAATTAAAATATTAACTTTTTTTGAAATCACATTTCTAAGTCTTCATCCGCATTTAACATATCCTTTTCTTTCTTTAATGAAATACTTATTCTGAAAATACTTATACATAATCCTTGAATTACAAAATACATACACTTCAATAGTCAAAATTTATTCTTAACCCATTACTTAGGATTAATTATTTAATTTATTCTATGAATATGAAATTTAAATAATGTATTAAGGTTCCTCCAACTTAATTTAACCAAGAATCTCAGGTTTAATGTAGAAATTATTGTTATATCACCCCATACCTTTCAAATTTCTTTTATAATCTTTTTATCTTCATCATTATAACCAATACTCATACAACCTTCGTGATTACCTTCATTAGATTCCCACTCAGGAAATAAATTATCATAGTTTCCATAATTTCCACATATGAAACAGTCAATGTCAACCATGTTCTATCTAGTTCTAGGTATTGACTAAGACCATAAAGAAAAGTGCGAGAAAAAATTATCATAGATGAAAATAACATCACCAAGAAAAATTACATATAATTTTTCAATCTATGAAACCTTAGGTATAATTCTAGGTTATTCCAGATTGTTACCAAAATTCTAGGATTATAACCTATACTTAGACTTATCCTTAGGTACACCCATATTCATGCATTAGAAATATCTCTAGAGATATCACTAATGTTTTCGCATCCTAGTTTCCAAAGGTTGACTAAAACATTGCTCTAATACCAACTCTAAAGACCCAATATTGACGTACATGGACATTAAATAAAAATTTCAGAATAATTAAAACATTATAAAACATTATCTATAATACCATATTAGATTAGTGCCATTATAAAATTGGAACACTGACTTCTAGTCTAGTGAAATATCTTTAATGTTTCCCATAAAGATCTTCCCACTCTGTTCTCCTATCAAAAACCTTTATTTATAACTTCGGGAAAATAAAAAATAAGAATTGGTGAGGTTAGTTTCCCAGTAAGGGTAAACATAGAAGATATTAAATCATAATAAAAACATGATGGTATGAAAACATGAGTGTAAGATTTGAAAACCATACCCTACATATCAAAAGATTATATGCATGAGTCGTGGAATAAAGATTTTCAGTTTATTAGACATGAATTATAAGGAAATAAAGAACATAATTACTGAAATAAAAACATAAGAAGAAGAAATAAATGTTGTGGCAGACACATAATCATATAAAATGATTTCCATAGTAGTCAACGCATCGATGCAATGGCCATATTAGTATTATTGGTTCACTTACCAAACTATCTTGGTTGGGATGGTTCACTCATATAACTATATTAGTAGTCATAGTTCACTCTCATAACTATATTGGATAACAACGTCCTTCATGAATATATCAGGAGATATAAATTTTTACCTAATGCATCAGAGGGAGATATAGGTCCCGCCTTTCTCATAATGACATCACACATACATGTGACACACGATCTTAAAAAATCATCTCATAATCCCTGAAATGAAATGGGAATCATAAAAATGAAATCATATCATAACCTATATAAAATAAAAAAGTTTTATGATCATTTCATCAAAATCATAACCCATGAACTTAAGTGGGTTTTTTAATTAAAATTCCATATAAACATAATCGATTTAGAGAAATAATATGAATTATATTCTTGAAATATAACATGGTATGACATCTTATATAGAGAAGGATTTCGAAAGATCATTTTGAACATGAAATTTAAATGAAAATAAAATTTTAAAGCATAAAGAACATTCAAAACACTTTACTTTAAACTACTTTGAAATCATATAAAGGAATCATGAAAAATCATTTAAAAAATTTCTCTTGAAAAATATCATTTTTTCATTTAAAATCATTTTATTTTTTTAAATGTCACTAAATTTTAAAAGAAATAATTTTATTTGAAAATAAACTTGTAATATTTTATGGTAAACTTAAAGGTAATATTGTGTCATGAAATCATACAATTTTCTTTATTCCATAAAATTTAAAAATATATTCATCCCGTAATTGTTCTGAAAAAGTCAAAAAGAGTACCTATTTTGGAAAATGAAAGAAAGATTCATTTAAAACCATGAATTAAAATTCAAAATAGAAAAACATGACTTCAAATATCCATAATTGACCAGTAAAAAGTTTTATGAAAACATTTTAGAAAACATGGACACAAATGATAAATATTCCCCAACAAAGTCTTAAAATGAAACAATCCCAAATATTGAAGAGGTTCTGAAAAAATACATATCACATGAAATCAATAGAATCATATACCTCATAAAAGAAATAAAATTATAATGATATGGAAATATAATAATCATTTAGATAATAATCATAAAAAAAATTCATGGGAAGAATATACTCTACATAGAAGAAACACGTAGTTTATAAGGTATGTGTCTCACAGAAATAAAGGTGGGAGATAAATCCATTACCCTAGATTTGGGTTCCATCATACTTGTCCGAAACTCTTATATAAGGGTTCAAAAAATTCCATTGACTTATTCCACAATCATATTTATTTTAATGAGATCATAAGTGATCATATTTTTACTTTTTTGTGAGTAACATTATTACTCGTCCTTCGAGTATTAGCTGCTTTGTTTTCTTACGCATGTTTTGTCAGATAAGTTCATATTAATATTATTAGGTTATAATTATATGATTTCATGAATTATATTAATATAATATATATCATATTTATTAATTCTAAACATTTATATAATCATTATTTAATTAATATCATGTAAAATGAATCACATATCATCTTGAAGACGGTAGGTTGTACGTACGCATGAGCGACAATATCGATGCCTTAATTTTTGAATGGTAAAAAAGTGATTGGTATATATATTGTTCTAGAATCAAAATATTTTTATAATAATCATATATAGTTATTATTCCCATCATTATACCAATCCTTGTAAGGTGATGGTTAAAAACAGATTACACCACAACATGGTGATGGTAAGCCGTACGTACACACGCATCATGATTAATTTTTTCATAGGATAGATATAAGGTGGAATATAGATGTTCTATATTAATTATAACATCTCATAATATAATTTATACATGATTTATTATTTTATACTAGAAAAAAATAATTAAGTGATTGTATAATAAGAAATAAATTTGGAAGAATTGGTATAGTTTACTTCTTCTACGACGAGGTCCCACTAAAACTCCTCTTAATTTTACTAAAGTTAATATTTTGGGAATACCAGGACCTCTAGAATTTAACTAAGGATTTTTAAAACAAGAAATGTGTAGGGTATATCTAAGAATTAATTTTTAATGTGAAGTGAATAAGTGATTTATAAGGTGCCCCTTTATAATTGAGGTGAGGGGTACTTTTGGAATCTCTAAAAAATTAATTTATAATAAAATCAAACCACATATATAAACCTCCAAAGTGTCATATTTTTATAAGATGAGATGAGATATGGTTTTAATATTATCAACCAATAAATTTTAGACAAGTTTTTATATCAATTTAAACCTTATCATTTTAATTAACCCTTCGTTATTCTATTTTAATTTTAACTAAGGAAAAATTATTCAATATTAAGATAGTGTAATTTTTATTTATTTGATGTCAATTACACCATTAATGAATAATTTATAACATTTTACACCATATTATAATTATTTCATATTTTTAATTGTTTTTTATTTCTAAATAATTTAATAATACATATTTTTGATAAACAACTAATAGTGTTAATTTTAACAGTATTTAATTTATTATTTTTTAAAATATCATAATAAGATGTTATCCTGAACCAAATATTTTAAAAAATCCCTAAGGGGTAAATTGTGACTAGACAATTAGTCATATATATAAATTATCCAAAATTATATTTATTTTAATATTTTTAATAACATTAATTTGATATTTCCATTAATAAAAAAATTTCTACATCAGTTTTGTTTAATTAAAAAATATACCTATTTGTAGAATAAAAATTTAAAAAAAATCCTACGATGAAGTTTAATCCTCTATATTTTATAATAATACTTATTGTAGAATATATCTTGTAGAATATCCAACATTAAAAATTTAATAGTTATTAAAACATGAATGTGAAAACTTTGACATTACTTTAAATAAAATATTATATGTGTTATAATCTTTTCCATGAAGCTGTAACTGGTCAATAAATCGACCCCTGGATGATTATGGTCAAGATATACTCGAACAATAATATTTTTCAAGTGGTTTTGTCTTTTAATGGTAATTATTATTTTAATTTATATTATTTTGTTGATTTTTCATTTGTTAAATAATTTCTGCATCATCATTTTATAAGCCTTTAAGATTACTATTTATATTCTAAAAATTTCAAATAAATTACCAGGATAGAAAACAATTATATTTAAGAAGAGTATTTATAGTTTAACTTAGATTCTGTATAACCTTATATTTAAAATGATATATTTATTAAAATTTGAGTAAGACATATTTTACTTTCTTTTAAGTAAAATATATCAAATATGCTAATCTCATCCACGTATCTTCCAAATAATTAAATTTTGACTGAAATATTATTTAGTTTAAAGAACATTCATAAAATGATATTATGACAAGTATTAGGGTAATTTCATAATATTATATTCACATTTGATTACCTGATTTACCTTTTTACGGTGTTAAAGAATATTACTGAAATTACAATTCATAATGCCCAAAAATAAAATAAATATCTTTTCATAATTTGAACCCACTGATTGAAAATATGGAATAAGTTTTTCAAAATTCAAATCATAGAAGTTGTATAATTTAATTTAAAATTAATCCAGTTGTTTGAATGAGAAAACATATTTTAAAAGTTAAAACATTACAAAATATTGAAATGTCTTTACATTAAAATTATTTTTAAAATTAATAATAATGACTTAAATTATATTAAATGATTAAAATATAATATAATTATGTTTTAAAATAATTAAATAATATAAATCAACCAAATAAATTATTTTGATGAAGAATTTTGTTTTTAATTAAAATTTAGTATATTTTTTCTATTCATCAAAACTTGAAAGTTGTTAGAAAAAAATAAAAAATTAATCCAAAGTAAATTTTTATTTCCCACTTCCAAATAATAAGTTTATTTTTTTCAAATATAATATAAAAAAGTGTTAAAAAACATGAATTTAAATTTGTGCTGCATCAAAAGTTAGCAAAAATGCATTTTTTTGAAAAATACTACTGTTATCTGAAAAATTGATTTTTTTTCTTATGTCAGGTCTAGAAAACATATAAGATGAATTTTAACATTATATTGAATATATTAAATATATATATTTAATTAATAAAATCCATAAAAAGTGATTTTATTATTTTATAAACTCACTTATTTTCATTTAAACAGTTTTTCAAAAACATGTCATTTTATTTAAAAATTATTTGGTTTTCATTTATAATTAATTGTTCACTAAAGAATTAATTATATATATATAAAATTTTAAATCATATTTCTATAATTTAGCTAATAATTTTCATATCCTCCATTATAATAACTCGGTTATAAAGTAAGTCATTCTCTTAAACTCGGTCCTACATGAATTGAATTCTATTAAAAGAACATTAAATTGTGTGTAAAAAAGACAAGAATTGTGTTGCATATACTTCAAGATAAGTTGGTTTTGTGTTTAACACTATCTTATCTTGGTGCAATGTATAAAAAAAATACTTCAAAAGAATTAAAAAATATCCATCTAATAAAAATCTAGGGGTGTTACATTCTACCCCCATTAAAATGAAATTATCCATCAAAATTCATTTGGTTTATCAAAGGTTTAATACTTGAATGTTTTTCCTGGAAACACACATCGCAAAAATGAATAATAAAACATCCTTTAAAAAAAATTTAAAAACATAACGGTGAACCAAAGTCACTGATAACTGGGTTTTCACCTAGGAGAACATAGGTGAAAAGTGAAAAAATGGATATGGAAGAGAAGTTGGACTATGACATTCTGATGGAGTGTGATAGAGAACATCTTTGGGATAATGTTAGAAATTAAAATACATAAATCCTCAAGGACCTAAGGGACCATATGATCCATTGGTAAATAGGGTATTAGGATAACTTTTTTGGTTTCAAGATCCCTTCTATATAGTTGAAGAATGAGAAGAAATACTTACTTGATTAAGTATAATATCACACTTTCATTGTGCCTTGATCAATTTCTACTTCAATTCTTATTGAAAAAGATGAAGGTGTATTTTTCATTCCTTAATCATTAGAAAATTACAATATCCATAAATAGAATGATATGTAATTCCATCTATCTTAATCACAATAGAAAAATGATCACAAGTTATCAAATATGAATAAGTCCACTTATAAAGAGATGATACCATATTCTAAGAAACTTAATTCCAAGGTGAACATAAACATTCCATAAATTTATAACCTTATAATCCACATGAAATATGAAAATCCAAAACTTTAGAAATAGGTTAACTCAATTAGCTCAACATTTATCTCCCATATCTTATAAGGGAGTTCTTGGTTATCACATTCCAAACCTGTGAATATCTTAATCATATATTCTATTAAAACATGGTAATAACCAAATTTACCATAAATACTTATTGAAAACATTCATGTTTCATTATTCTTAATCCCAAAAATCTATAAACCTTATCTATGATAGCATAAAACACTTTTCAAGAAATCCGTAATCAGTTCGAAGGAAATCGTTACCATCCAAATTACTAATTCATATCCAACATATATTTATCCAAGATAAACACAATTTTATCCACATATTGAACACATTAAATGTTAAATTACATTAATCAAAATATTACCTTTCCCTTAAATCACTTTTCTAAGTATTCATCACAATTCAATATATCCTTTTCATTCCTTAATAAAAAATTTATACTAAAAATACTTATACATAATCCTTGAATTCCAAAACATATACACTTAAATCTTCTAACTTTATTCTTAACACATTAATTATGATCCATTATTTTATTTTTTATAATAATATGAAATGTAAATAATTTATTAAAGTTCCTCATCCTTAATCCGACAAACCATCTTAGGTTTAATGTAAACAATATGGTTAGATCATCCCCTGACTTTCATATGTTTTTTACAATCTCTTTATCCTCAGTAATATAACCAATACTTGTACCACCATCATGATTATATCTATGATATTTTAACTATGTAAATTAATTTTAATAATTCTCATAATTTTTACATCTGAACATTCAATCTTAACCATGTTCTATCTAGTTCCGTCTATTGACTAAGATTAGAAATATAAGTGTGAGATAAAATTATCATAGATGAAAATCACATGACCAAGGAAAATTACTTATGATATTTCAATTTATGAAACCTTAGGTGTAATCTTATATAATTAAATATTATTACCAAAACTCTAGGATTGAAAATTATACATATATGTATCCTTAGGTACATACCTAAACATTACTTAGAAATATATCTATGGATATCACTAAAGTTTTCTAATCCTAGTTTCCAAAGGTTGACCAAACCTTCACTCTGATACCAAATTTAACAACCCCAGATTTACTTACAAGGAAATTAAATAAAATTTAAATAATACATAAAATATTATAAAAACAGTCTCCCAAAGACTATATTACTTTACTGCCTTTGGAAACTTAGAACACAAACTTCTAGTATAGTGAAAATTTGTCAAAGTTTCCCACTAATATCTTCCCCCTTTTTACTCCTACATAAAACATTTCTCTATAACTTGGGGAATAGAAAACATAAGAAATGATGAGATCAAATACTCAGTAAGGATAAACATGGAAGATATGTAAGCACAATAAGAAAATAATGGTATGAAAACATGAGAATAACATTTTAAGATCATACCCTACATATCAAAATATCATATTCATGAGTCATGAAATAAATATGGGTAGTTTAGAAGACCTAAATGATAATGAAATAAAGAACATAATTCAAGAAATCATAAAATAAGAATAAGACATAGAATTTGTGGAAGAATTATAAACATATAAAATTATTTCCATAGTACACAATGCATCGCTTACAAGGTATTTTAGTAGTATGGGTTCACTTTCCATACCATCTTGGCAGTCATGGTTCACTCCCATAACCATCTTGGTAGTCATAGTTCAATACCATAACCATATTGTCAGACAAAGTCCTTTATTTCTATCCCATGAGATATAAATGTTTACCCATTGCATCGAATGGAGATATAAGTCCCACCCATCTCATAAAGAAATCATACACACATGTACCACAAGATCATAAATAATCATATGGTAAGACATGACATGAAATGGGAATAATAAAAATGTAATCAGATAATAACCTATGGAAAATATTTCGATTTCATAATAATTTCATCAAAAGAATAACCCATGAAAATAAGTGGGTTTCTTAGACATCATTCCATTAAAACATATTCTATTCAGAGAAAGAATATGAATGGTATTCTTTAACTATAACAAGGCATGTAATCATTGATAGTGAATGATTCTGAATGATCATTTTGAACATGAAATTTTCTTAAAAATTACTTTTTAAAACACAAAACACTTTAACAAACCCTTTCCATTTAAACCACTTGGAAATCATATAAAGGAATCATGAAAAATCATTTAAAACATTTCTTGGGGAAAATATCATTTATTCTTTGAAATTGTTTTCTTTTCTTAAAATTACATGTAATTTTAGAATAAAGTGTTTTATTTGAAAATAACCATGTAATATTATAAGGAAATATTCAAGGTAGTAATGTTTCATGAAAGATAAAAAATCTATTTGGGTTCTATATTTTATAAAACATTCTTTTAGTACTTTTTCTTGAAAATGTCAAAAAAAGTACCTCATTTGGAAAATTAAAGAAAGATTACTTTAAAACCATGTAGTAAAATTCATAATGGGTAAAAATTATTTTAGACTACCATAAAAGATTATTAAAAAAATTATGAAATAGTTTTTAAAAAGCATGGTCATGGATTGTAAATATTACCGAATGAAGTCTTAAAATGAAACAATCCCAAATATCAAAGAGGCTGTGAAATAAATATTTATCACATAAAATTAGAATAATTTTATACCCCATTAAAGAAAGAAAATTATAATTATATGGAAATAGAATAATAATCTAGATAATAATAATAAATAAATTCATGGGAAGCATATAAACCACATAGAAGAAATATGTAGTGTATAAGGATTGTGTCTCACAAAAATAAAGGTGAGACATAAATCCCTTAATTTAGATCTATGTTCCCCCATAAATGTTCAAAAATCATGTATAAAGTATTAAAAAATTACATTACCCTATTTCAAAATAATTTTAATTTTTATGATATCATAAGTGATCATATTATTACTTTTTTGTTAATAACATTATTACTCACGCTTCGGGTAGCGACTGCTTTATTTTCTTATGCATGTTTGGTGGGATAAGTTCCCATTCCTCTTCTTAGGATATAGTTATATAATTTCTACAATTATATTAATATAATAAATATCATATTTATTCATTCTAAACATTTATATAATCACGCTTTCATAAAGATCATGTAGAATGAATCAAATCACATCGTAGAGATGGTAGGTCCTACATTCACACGAGTGATGATATCCTTCCATTAATTATTGAATGGTAAAGAAGTGGATGATATATATATTTTTACATAATAAATATAATTTTATAATAATCATATATATTTATTAATTCCATAATTATACCCATCGATGTAAGGTGGTGGTAAAAAAGAGATTAAACCACGGTGTGGAGACAGTAAGCCGTACGTACACACGCGCGATGATTTCAATTTTTGTAGAATGGATAGAAGGTGGAATATGGTTGTTAAATAATCATAAAAAAATCTTAAAATATAATTGATACTAGAGTTATTTAACTGTAATGGAAAAACTCATGAAGATAAAGTAAAAGAATAAATAATATTGAAAAATTTTTAGAGGATATTACCTCTTCTTTGATGTGCTGCCCCTATATCTTTTCTTAATGGCACTGGAGTTAGCCTTTTAAGAAGACCAAAACCTCTATAATGTAAATAAAGAAGTTGATAAGGGAAATGTGCAGGGTATAACCAAGCATGAAGTCTCAATGTGAAGTGAATAAGTTAGTTGGGAGGTGCCATTTTATAATTGAGGCGTGGGGAACGTGTGTAATCTCCAAAAATATTAATTTATAACAAAATCAATCCATATAAAAAACCTCCAAAATGTCATATTTTCTAAGAAGATATTTTATAAGGATGTAAGATCATAAACTAATAAATATTTGGGAAGTTTTTCTATCAATTTAAACCTTATCATTTTAAATAACCCTTGGTTATTCTATTTTAATTTTAACTAAGGTAAAATATCATTCATTATTAAAATAGTGTAATTTTTACTTATTTGAAATCAATTAGACCATAAATGAATACCTTAAAAAATTTTACACCATATAATAATTATTATATATTTTTAAAAAATTATTTATGATCTTCAAAAAATTTCATAATACATTAATTTGATAAACAATCAATATTGTTACTTTGGACACTATTCAATTTATTTTTTTTAAAAATATTTTGATATGATGTTATCCTAGAAAAAAATATTTTAGTATATACCTAAGGGGTAAGTTTCATCTTTAAAATTCGTTAGATATATTAATTATCGCAAATTATAGTTATTTTAATATTTTTAATAACTTCAATTTTATATTTCCATTAAAAATAATAACTACTACATCTGTTTTGTGTAATTATTAAATATAACTATTTTTTGAATAAAAATTAGAAAATTAATATAATTATTAAAAATACTATATATTTCAAAATAATAATTATTGTAAAATATATCATTTGGAAAAACCTACATTAAAAATGTAATATTTGTTAAACCATAAATGTGACAACTTTAACATTACTGTTTTAAAAAAATATTATAAGTGTCATAATATATTCCATGTAGATACAACTAGTTTATAACACGAAACTTGGATGGTTATGGTCAATATATACTCAACCAATAATATTTGGTCCAGATATTTGGTCTTTTAATGGTAATTATTATTTTAATTATGATTATTTTATTTATTTCTCACAAATTAAATAATTTCTGCATCATCATTTGTTAATACTTTATGGTAATTATTTATATTCTAAAAATTAAGAATAAATTAACATGATAAATAAAAAGAATTATCTTCAAAATGATATTTTATAGTCGAACTTAACTTCTCTGTAACCTTATATTAAAAATAATATAGTTATTAAAATTTGAGTAAGCCATATTTATCTTTTCTTTAAATAAAATATATATAATGTCCTAATCTCATTCAAGTGGCTTAAAAAGGATACCATTTAAACACAATGATGATTTAGGTTGAAAAAAACTCATCCAATGATATTAAAACAAGTGTTATAGTAATTTTATAATATTATTTTCTCATTTAATTACATGATTTACCTTTTTACCTCATTTACAAAAATTACTATAGTTACTATTCATAAGGCCCAAAAATAAAAGAAAGTTATTTCCATAATTTGAACCCACTAATTCAAAATATAGAATCCAATTTTCCAAATTAAAACATATAAGTTGCAGTAATTAATTTAAAATTAATCCAATTCTCCAAATGAGAAAACGAGTTTTAAAAGTTAAAACATTACATATGATTGAAATGTTTTTACATAAAAATTCAATGTAAATTTAATGTCAATGACCTAAATTATACTAAATGAAGAAATATAATCTATTTATATTTTAAAACAATTAAATAATATAACTTAACCATATAAATTATTTCGATGAAAAAAGTTGTTTCCAAATAAAATTTAGTATATTTTTACTATTCATCAAAACCTGAAACCTTTCAGAAAAACATCAAAAAGTCTTACAAAGTAAATTTTTATATTATTATTACAATGGTAATGTTTATTTTTTCAAAAATAATATAAAAATATGTTAAAAAATGATTGAAAATGGTTGTTCCATCAAAAGGTGGAAAAACTGCATTTAAAAAAAATACTTCTTTTATAAAAAAAATTGATTTTTTTCTGTATCTTGTATATAGAACATATAAGATGAATTTTAAACATTAGTTTGAATATATTAAATATAAAATTAGTTTATAAAAGCTTTCAAGAGTGATTTTATTATTTTATAAACTTACTTATTGGCATTTAAATAGTTCTTAAAAAAATTATATCCTCTTATTTAAAAAGGGGATTATTTTCTTTTATAATTAATTTCACAGCAAAAAATTATTTATATATATAAATGTGTAAAGAATATTTTCATAATTCAGCTTATAATATTCATATCCGCTATTATAATGGGTAGGTTATAAGGTATGTTGTTCTTTTTTTTAATAAAGATGGATATCATTAATGACGAAGGTCAGAAGACCTACAAGTGAAAATCCATGAAGGAAAATTGTCCAGCCAGAGTTGGTTGGAATCAAATGGGCCTAAGGCCTCTAGTTGATGGGTAGAATTATTTCCTTCCCTTTTGGTGAAGGAGAAGGTGCATGATGAGAAGCAATGGCGAAGTGAGATAATTCTATTGATGATGAGGCCAAATGACTGGAGTCCGCCGTCGTGATGATTAATAGCATCGATTGTGGTGAGGTAGTCAGAATCAACGTTGATATCAAACCAACCCTGGTCTATAGAAATCATTATACCAGCAAGGATGGTAGTGGGCTCAGCTACTGCTGGTTTCTCGCATGCATGATGTGGTTCGTATTTTGCCGCAATGATTTTCCCCATATGGTATCGGGCCAGGAGACCAAGGGCAACAAGCCTATCCTTGGGGAGAGATGCATCCACATTAATCTCAAGAGTCCCTTTTGTTGGAGTATTCCAATGAGAGGGAAAGGCGGGGGTAACACCTAGCGTATAGCGTCTATTGTGGTCTTTCCAGCCCTCAATCCATGAGGTGGATCGTTCAATCCATAAATTGGGAGGTTTATGAACGTGATGAAAAATAGCGTCGTTACGCTGGACCCAAATGATCCAGGCCAGGGTGAAACGTGAGCCTGCATTATCCGGTGAGATAGAGGAGCACAAATGCATCAGATGATCGGGTAGGTCGGAGACCGTGGCCATTCGTGCGCCTAGAGCCGGGCCCCATTTATTCCAAATTTCCCTAGCTCCCGGGCAGCGAATGATGGCGTGTAAAGGGGATTCTAGAATATGCAGGCAGAAATGGTAGAAAAAGGCACTGGCCATATGTCAGTAAACGAGAAGGCTCATGGTTGGGTGGGTACCCGTGCACACCTGCCACCAAAATTGGTATATTTTTGGGGGGGACGTTGAGCGTCCAAATCGATTTCCATGGACCCTCCACCCGGCCGACTGAGTGGTTTCCAAGAGTGAATCTGTACCTGGATATCACTGTATACTCGCCTGATATGTCATTGATCCCGAAGAGTTTTTCTGGGCCTGCGTCCAGAACCCAGGGAATGCTCAGGGTAATTCTTTGGTCTCATTCTTTAAACCATTCATGGATCTTTTCCAGGCACAACCCCGGTCCCTAGTTAGAAAAGAGGTAGCTGACAGTGGCGTCTTCAAGACCTGGTTGGGCGGGGGATGTAGCCCGCATCCCTTCCTTATCGATCAGCATGGGATCGGTCCAGATCTTGACAAATGATTCAGTCCCAATCCTCCAGCCTATCCCTTTTTCCAGGAGCTTTCGAGCCACATAAATTCTTCTCCAGAGGAAGCTCAGGCGTGGGACAAGAGAGGAAAAAATGAATTTCGTGTGGGGAAAGTACTTAGCACAAAGAACCCACGTGAAGTGGGATGATGGATGGTTAATAAGGCACCATCCTTGCTTGGCCAATAGTGCGTCATTGAAAAGAATAAGGTTCAAGAAACCCATTACTCCCTCTGTTTTAGGTTTTCATAGTTTCTCCCAGGCCAACCAGTGGGGTCAATTCCTTCCATCGTTCTTCCCCCAATAGAAGTTGGCAGTGCATGAATGGATCTGGTCAATGATGGCCTCCGATAGCTTAAACAAGGACATAAAATAGCTGGGGATAGACTGTATGATAGCTTTAATGAGGTTCTCTTTGACATCTTTGGAAATTATTTTCAGGGTCCAGCCTTGTTTTTTTTCAATTCTGTCCACCAGTAATGAGAAGATTTCTTTTTTGGACTGGACAATCACCGTGGGTAGCCTGAGATACTTATGGTGTTTTTCAACCATATGGATGCCTGCAGATGTACATAGTTTATCTCTCTTAGAAAGGGTCATGCCTGTGCTGAAAAAGATTTCAGATTTGACATGATTGATTGACTGGCCGGGTGCCCTCTCATACTGATGGATCGCTTGGCTGATCACCCTGAATTCATTAATTGTTTCTCTGGAGAAAAGGAGGCAGTCATTTGCGAAAAAGGGGTGCGAAACTGGTGGGCTAACATGGCCGACCTTAGCCCCATGAATAGAATTAGTGGATGCATCCCTGGAAATAAGGTGAGAAAAAACATCAGCTAGCCAAATTAAAAGAAAAAAGGAGAGTGGATCTCCCTGGAGTAGGCCTCAGGATGGGGTGAATCCTCTGGTAAGCTCCCCATTGACCTTTATTTAAGGAGATAGTCGAGATGAAATTCATGACCATAACTGTTCATTTAGCGCAAAAGCCCATTTTCAGCATCACGACTCTAAGAAAATGCCATTCCACTTTATCGTAGCCCTTAGTCATATCCAGTTTCCATGCCATCGTTCCTCTTTTTGCAGTGGAGCATGATTTCATAGAATGGAATACTTCTTGAGCTACAATAGAATTATCAGTGATCAGTATCTTGGCCATGAAAGCACTCTGGTTTTCAGAGATAATATCAGGAATCCATGCTCGCAACCAATTGACAAGGATCTTTGAGAAGATCTTGTAAGTGACATTGCAGAGAATGATAGTTCTAAAATCAGGGATCACCAAATGTTTATTGATTTTGGGAATGAGGATGAGGACTGTTTCATTGATGGCAACAATTCCAGTATTCCCATCCCAGATATTTTTATCATTTTTTAAATTTTGGGACCGATTATGTGCCGGTATTGTTTAAAAAAAAGGGCGTGGAACCCGTTCGGTCCTGAGGCCTTAGCGGGATGACTTTGTTTCAGATCTAGGAATATCTCTTCATCCGTCAAATATTTGGTAAGTGCCTATTGATATCTTCGATGATCACAGGTCTGATGCACTCTTCCACCTCAGCAGATATGAAGGAGGTTCCTCCAAAGAAGTGATTCTGAAAATAGCATGTGAAGGCCTCGTGGATTAAAATGGTGTTAGAAACTTTGCTTCCATCGAGTTGTGATATGCAAGTGATAGCATTTTTCCGATTCATGGCTGATGCTTTCTGGTAAAAATATTAGGTATTATGCATCCCCTTCTTTAATGTGAGTGTCCCACACCCGCATAGCCCAGAAGATTTCCTTAACGCGCAGGGCCATATCCAGTTCTCTTTGTGTATCACCAATCTTAGAGAGATTACAATTGGATGTGGGTTTCTTGAGAAGGTTGTGTAGTCTCTTTTCGAGGACACCACAGTGCCAATCAGGGTGGAAAAAATTTGTGTTTCTCAAAGACCTCAGATCGGATGCAACATGTTGGAGATTGATACTAACATCCTCGTGAGTACCTTTCCACCTTGATTGGATAACCTCTTCGAATTCCTAGTCTTTAGACCAGAAAATCTCAAATCTGAAGGGTCTGTTGAATTGTCTGTTGCATTCACCTTGCGTGCAATCAATAAAAGTAGGACAGTGGTCCGAATAGTTGTACATCTTGTGGCTGATATGGAACATTCTGAAGAGATTTATCCAATCAGTTGAGCCCATAAATCTATCCAGACGCTCAGCAATGTGGGTGCCTTCTGTATTACCGCGGAACCATGTGAAAGGATTACCTTTGTACCCCAGATCGATAAGGTCCTCCCTAGAGACCACGTCCTTGAAATTTGACATCGAAGATGAGGGTCAGATGATTCCGCCCATTTTTTCTTATGGAACATTATCTCATTGAAGTCCCCTTCGAAAAGAATAGCGCTCGGGAGGTCCTACCGCAACTTGTTGAGACGGTCCCATGACTTCACCTTATCATTATTGGATGACCATACATAGAATCCCACAAAGGTCCAGGGTGGGTTATGTTCCATATGAATAGTTGCTGCCATGTGGTGCAAGGAGAAGGACAAAATTTTGACGTCGATGTTGTCCTTCCAAAGGAGACATAGCCCCCCATAGTGGCCTTTTCTTAAAACTGGGAAGCAGCCTCGGAAGCCACATTTTAGAGCAATGCCATTGGTTTCCTTGTTTTCCAATATGGTTTCGGACATGAAAACCATATCAGGGTGACTTTGGACACAATTGCGCTGAAGCATGTGAACCGTTCGTGGGTTGCCAAGCCCATGACAGTTCCAGCATAAAACAATATTTGGTATAGGTGGGTTTGGGTCTCACCCACCGCTTCCTCTAATTCCACTAGACGTGTTTCTCCACTCGTCGATTTCCATCTTTTGGTGGGATTCCCCGCTAATTTCCCTGTTTCGTTTTTTCATTTCCAAACCCCGGGTTTGGGGTCTTTCGTATGACTGTCACTTTCTCCGTGATGCACCCTTTTCCACGTGCGACGGGTAATTGGGCCTGATAATGGAGTTCCCGTCATTCCATGGGCCCCCATTGTTAGGGTTCCTAATTCTGTCATTTGTGGATCAGGGTCCAGATCTGGTGGTTCGATGTGCATCTGCTTTGGGTTTGAGCAATGTGCTGGTGGTTCTTTTTGTTTCGTCTCCGACATTGTAGATCTTAGGGAATTTTTCTTCAGAGGGTTTGGAAAAACTCCTACTTCTCTCTAAGTGTGTTGACACTCCTTTCCATCACAAAGTCTAACGACTGAAAAAGAGAAATAACTTAATCCAAAGTGATTCATCCTTTGAAGAAACATAAAAAATCGACAAAGGCATGAACAATGATAAGTTTTAACATGGGTTGCACAATTTCCATTACTTTCACGCAAGTATAATTGCACGTCGCTTAATGGTCGCGCAAGTGACTTGCGCGCCCTAAGTGATAACCACCCGGGGTCTTCTCCAGCCTATAAATACCCCTGGTGGGACCCCCATTTCAGGAGGATGTTTTTTCAGAATTCAGATACAGAGCTCTAAACGCCCAAGTCTCTTCTTCAGGTCTTTAGAACACTTCTAAGGTAATTCTTTACCTAGAATGGAAGGTCTAACAAGAGGAGTAAGGTCTAAGTGTTAGAATTTACTAACACTTGCGTGCCTAAGGTGTTTTACCCTTAAGGGAAATGAACATACTTGCGCGCCTCCCTACTTCTTCACCAAAACTTGCATACCTCTCTTCTGGAAGTACCTCAGGATAATTCTAAAGGCTCTGGTCAAGGATCGCCCATGTGTTACACTACTGGTTAACAATCGCGCAAGTACCCATGTGTTGCGCAGGTATACCTGCACGACCAGGACTTGAACGCCCACGCAGTACCTGCGCGCCTGCCAGGACTTGCACGCCCCTGCCTTTTTGGATGCTCTTCTTTCCCATTAAACCCCTCTTATAACATTCCACCTCTCCTATTCAAGATTCAGTCTTCAAGACATCCTTCAAAGACATTTATGGCATGTTTTCTTGATTAACATACTTATATGAATGGAATTCTGTGGAATATCTCACAAAACCTAGTGATTTACACATATTTATGTCACTAAAGATTGAGATTTAATTCATTCAACCTGATCCTTTAAAATGAGAGAACCCCTTAAACTGGGACTCCTTTTCAGGAATAATCCCCAGTCATAATTCTCAAATCTGGGCATCCTCCTTAGGAGTAAGCCCCAAGTCCTCTTTAACCTAGGCCTCCTTTTCAGGAGTAAGCCCTAGTCTCAAAATTCCCAAATATGGGTATCCTCCTTAGTAGTAATCCCCAAGTCCACATTAACATGGTCCTCCTTTTAAAGAGTAAGACCAAAGTCCCTTAATTTTTCAGGTCCCTTAACCTGGGCCTCCTTCTGAGGAGTAATCCACAGTCTTAATTTCTCTTAACCAGTCTTAATTTACTTTTTGATCTGGGTCTCCTTATCAGGAGTAAAACCCAATCATAAGTCCCCTCCTAATTTGGGCCTCTTTTTCAGGAGTAATCCCCAAATTAGAGTATCCAAATATCCATAAAGTGCATATACCTTTATGGACCCTGTTCCTGGATTTCTTCCCTGAAATAAATCCTAAATCTTCATCTATTTGGGCATTAATACATACATAAGCCCCACATCATTTCTTATGTTTTCATCTTTCATGGCACAATTGTTTGGTTTTACCAATACCTCTTGTTTTTCACACCGAGCATGACTCACGTGAGCTTAGAGTGTAAAAGTAATTATGAAATCTTTCTTTGAGGCATCAATCATAAACATTATATTCCCTTACTCAAACTACGTGGGTTATAATTCCTTTTCAAAAAAAAAAAGGATACGTAGGTAGCCCATCTGCGGGTACGATCCCAATTTTGAAATAATCCATGTCCTTATGAATGAAAATAAACTTCAAGTGACCCACTGAGTGGATTTAAAACCATTATGGTCATCATAATGACCAATAGACATTTATGTATTGAAGGATACCATTGGATAAGAATCTATAAACAAATACAGATGATTTTCTATCAATGAAGAACCTCCAATACATATAAAAGATTCCCTAAACTTCCTACATATAAATCATTGATTGTCAGATCTAAAGGAAAGATCATTTTATACTTGGTAATGTAATAAGGATTCATGAACATAACATAAATCTATAAAGAGAGTCCCGGAGTAGACAATAATTCCCCTAAAAAAGGTGTGATGAGTCCAACCTCCCATCCTCTCGACCAATGAAAATTACTAAGCCTCATCAGTCTAAAACCAATGAACGCCTAACTTCGGAAATTAGGTTCAAATAGATATGGAATCATTGGATATTTCAAGTTCTACGAACAAACCCATTAGAAACCGATTGAAATGTTTGAATCTTAAATCAATGAGATCAACCCACATTCCAGAGGGAAACAAAAGATGGTGAACCCGACGTGAATCCTTAACCAAGTTAAAATGATGTTTTTCTTATTTGTGAGGCCCCTATTTAAAACTCAATGAGAGGGCCAACAAAGCAATCATTGACATATGTGCTCATCCAAAAGATGTAGTGGCTGAATTTACCTTGATTACGTCTGTTATATCAAATAGGAACTCTTTTCCATGATATGATCTTCTGCATTTCCGAAATGGCTGCTCTCAAGTTCACACCTGTGAATACCGCTACTACGAATGCCACTGCTGCTACTCCTGCTGGATCATCATCTGCTCTGAGGACGACATCACCTACTCAGCGTCTTTAATGCTGTGTATGAAATGCGCTGGTTAAGAAGTACCGTCAAAACGATACCATCCCAACTCTAGAGGCTTCCTGACAAGCCCTCGAAGTGAACAATTCACCCTGGTCATTCGGACAGTGATGACCAGTGATCAAGAAGCAGGCGGTGCTAACCACAGTCTCTAACCGTTTCGGGTCATTATTTCCAGAACGCAATCACCATTTGCTCCCTTATTCTGGGTAGGTGAATGAGTAGGTCCCTCATGGCCTTAATTCAAGCAGACATGAGTTCTTCCCAAGGGATCCTATCAACAATCACCGCCAGACTCGTGCGGTAGTGCACCCTCAACATGATGAGGGTACCGACTCCAGGCGTTCGGCTCAGGTTCCTCGAACCCGAGCAGGCAAGATAAATCTCCAAAGGTGAAATCCGGTCAATAGTGAGAAGGTTCTCATCTTTGACTTCTCCGGAGAAGTCCACCAACCTAACTTGGTGGCAAGAAACGAGCGGGAACATACACCCATCCATTTTAATTCAGATGTCTAGAAGATTCGTCTGGAAACATCATGCCAATCCCGCCAGGAAATTCTGGCGGAGTACTATAGGCAGGAACATACACCTGTTTATACATCATCATCTAGTCAGCAGGATCGTATGACTACATATGATGGAGCTCGTCAACCATGTTCGGCGAAGTGCAATCAGCAGGCACATACACCTGCTAGTACTGATCAAGCCTACCAACAGTCTCATTTGGTAGCATTCAGAGAAGTCATTCAGAAAGCTCCGGTGACGAACAGGAGGCAGACTCAACTCTCTGCCCCCACGCTTGAGTACTGTCAGGATTCACTGATAGGAAAAGGAGGACAGGAGCAGGCACATACACCTACTCCAAGCACGAAATGGACGTATACCCCCTTTCCAGCAGCTGAAGTCACCAAGCATATTTTATCAATAGTGAAAGAGCAGAAGCAAATCCCGGCTCATATTCTGGATGCTTACCAGGATACTATAACAGCTTCAGCAACATCTCAGGGAAAGACACATAAATCTATCCCTACCAGTGGAGTGACACATCAAAAGTTCACTCCGGAACAGACACACACATCTGTTCCAGTTCAAGAGGGTTGTGGGGCATACTCCCCCATATCGTACGGACAACCAAGTCAGGCATATACATCTGATTTGAGTAGAGATCGTCAGCCTAACCTGGCCATCTCTCCTGATCAGGCATATACACCTGCTCAAAGCAGCCACTTTCATCAACAAGTGGTTTCCAAGGTGAGTAAGAAGGCATCTAAGGAGAAGACCCGCCTAACACAGTCAAGAGATCAAGAGCCAATCTGTAACAAGGCCTTGCTCGATGCTGGAGTTCTTGAATCCCTCAGACGGTTATCTGTTGGAATTCAAGATTCTACTCCCTCATTTCCCAATAGTGGGAACATTTATTCCGAAGGTCTTCAACAAACACTTCCTCATGAAGTCTTGCTTCATGAAAATTCGGTCGATCTCGAAGTTTCATTTTTAGATGAGAGCCACAGGAACCCTCTGTGTGGTCGAAAGAACAAGGAGCAAGAGATCTCATCTTTTGCTGTAACCCACCATGGTGGTCCTCCCAATGATGATGAATTTCACTACGGAAGTCCTCTCCACAGTAGTGATGCACATTGTCTGGAAAATGCTATAGTGGACAATGTAGTGCTGAGAAAGCCCTCTTATCTTGAGGCACTTGGAAATGAAAAACCAGTCATGTCTGATGCTTCATCACTAGCAGGTGAAATACTTTCTCAATTGGAAGATAGCCTAGGGTGTAGTTCATTCTCCGAACCACCCCTAAGTTATGCATCTTCTAGTTTGATCAGTGATTTCTCTAGCAATTTTGTTGAATCCGATGAAGCAACAAGGAAGCACCGGCTCTGGTCAAATCAGTTAGAATAATATTCATTGAATCATAAAGAGGAAATGCTGAACATGAGAAAACAACTGGCGAAAGGTGAATTTCCAGTCAGGTTTTGGCCTCTGGATAACTCTCAGTATAACATTCCATAAATGTTGACGGAAGATGGAATTCATGATATTCATCTCAACATATGGAAAACTCTTTTTCAGTTGAAAAATAAAATATTATCTTATGATGAATATGAAAATCATGTTAAGATAATAGAAGGGTTACAATGTAAAATTGACATGGAATCTCTATCAGTCTCTCGATATCCGAAGGATGAAAAGCAGAAGAGAGCCCTTCAACATTCATGCCTTGGTGCACTAAGAAGATTGCACCTATTAATTTCCAATGCCCCATCTGGTATTCATATCAGAGGATGGGGTGTTCATGGAGCACTACATTTCACTGTGCTCTCCAGTCAGCAAAGCCTGCTGAAAATGGTCTCATGCAATGTTATTGCCCGTGGCCGGCCACAGTCAATGGGTTTTGTTTGTAATCAAAAGCTTTCCCAAGAACATACCTCACCTAGTTCTTCTCAAAATCAAGAATATGGAGAACAAGTTGTTGAATTAATCCTGCACCAAGAAAACGAGAATATTGAATATGCCTCTCGTATGGAGAAAACACATCATCAAGTGGCAGAAGTGTCAGAAATAATCCAACGGTCTTTTGAACCGGGTGATAAAAGTGGATGTTGATTGATGCATCCAGCTAATTGCAGGACTAAGGTCCGCAAGATCAGGAGAGATTTTAAGAAAGTCTCAGACATAGCATGTCAAGAGCCACCCCAGCTCGCCAGAATGGGGACTCTTTTAAACCAACCCTCAGAAACAAAAAATAGGATTCGAGGAGTTGAGCAAAGACAGCAGGGACAGCCCCAGTCCACCGGACTTGGGACTTTTTCAAATCATCAATACCCTCCTCAGCGAAAGTCGATCTTCTCTCGATTGGGGAAGAAGCCACAGGAGGAACGAAGAGCCAAATTATCAGGATATTCCCTCCAAATTATGGTTTGTCAAGTAGTTCCTAAGGTATTGAGTCAACAAATGGCAATGTCTCATCGAAGACATGGATGAAGACAATATCACAGAAATGCTGATAGAAGGGATGAGATACATTATGCATCAATCAATGTCATCAATGCTGTTGTTGTTGATCCACCGAATGAGGCTCATTCAGAGGGATCAGATGAAGAGGTTCCTGCTCAAGAAGGTGTACACACAAACACAAATAAAGAAGGTGTGCATACATAAAATCAAAGTATTACTCAGAACCTAGGTAATCCTTCAAGTAACCCACTTCCCCCTCTCCGAAAGGTATCAAACAAGGGGAAGGTAAATAATCAGGTTACATATCCTTCCTCTAGAGAAGGTTAATCACTCTCAATAGAGAAAAAAATTTGCGCAATAAGAGGAAGAAATGAAAGAATTGAAGAGGTTGAACGCAGAACTAATTCAAGGTAGTCTTCCTCCTAAGCATGCTAGAGTCAGTCAGCCAAGGGAGTTTGTTGCAGCTACTAAGATTGATCAAGAATATCCTCCTTTATCAGTACACCCTCACAGGTCTAATCCTACAGGTCAAGTGCAACAACAATTGGCAGTGCTACCATCGGTTGCAGTACCAGCCACCACATCTGTCCAAGCACCAGTCATTGCACCTGCCCAAGCCCAAGTTCAACCAGATGTTTCTCAAAAGTTAATAACTACCATTGAGTCATTAACAGCTCGGATAGAGACTATGGAAGGGAAGTGTGTGCAGGTTCAACCAGAAATGAAAGATTACCCTGAATGGGTAGATTCAATCTCTCCCCCATCAAGTTTTGGTAACCCTGTATTCCCTATATTAAATGGATCAGGTGACCTTGAACAACATTTGACGCATTACATGTCCTGTTTTAATCCTATGATGGGAACTCTGTAACAGAAAGAAGCAGTGAAACTCAGATGCTTCATGTGAACCTTGCAAGGACTAACTTTTTTCTGGTACACAAGCTTGAAATCCCGGTCAATTACTGGATGGGAAGATCTCTATCAATGATTTTTTCTTCAATTCAGCTCAACTTTTCCAAAGACAAAAGTTTTTTATCTTACAAATGGTATGCAAAGGGATAATGAAAGAGTCTCTAATTTCATTGCTCGCTGTAAGGGATTAACATATTCCCTAAGCTTAGCACTCCCTTAAGAGGAACAATTGCCAATCTGTGTGGAAAATCTGTGTGACGAATTACGCACGCCGTTGATCCCTGTGAAATACATAGTAGGGTTTCGAGACCTTACTTCAATCGCTCAAAAGATTGAAGATTATCTTATACAGACTAAGGATAAATCTCGTTTAATTCCATGAGCTCTAATAAGGATAATGGGTAAAGCAGAGACTACTACAATTATGCTTAAACAAGAACCTGTACCTGCTTCTACTTCAAAACCTTCATCTTCTCAAAGGGATCCACCTCCTGAGCACCAACAACAAAGTCCATTTCGTCAAGAAGATCAAAGAGATCAAAGACGAAAAAAATTTGAGGATCTAAAGAGAAAAACGTACTCTTTCCGAAATGAAAAAGTTCTTGGTTACTTCATTTGAGCTCTGGAAAATAATTTGGTTCAGTTTCCAAGGACCAAAATCCCAAACAAGGAAGAAGATGAAGACCGTCCCAATTATTGACCCTTTCATCAAATGTTGGGGTATCCCATCCATGAGTTTTTTGTCTTCAAAGACCTCCTGCAAAAGATGGTTGACTCGAGACAAGTCAAATTAAAAGGTTCTTCAACTCAAGTAGCATGTGTAACTACTACAGTTCCAGAGGAAGAAGGCGAGTGGAAAGAAGTTAAGAACAAAAATGTACAAAATTATGATGATTGGATGGTCAGAAAGGTGATCAACTGAACTCATGCTATTTTTGTGAACACAATTGAAGAAACCAATTGTGCCTTCTACCATGAATGCCACAGCAAAACCCTCTTCATCAGAGGGAAAATCCTCAATGAAACAACATGATTTAAAGAAAGAAAAAGAATCAGAAGAAGATGAGTATGTGTCAAAGCCTAAGTTGTCTTTGACTCTGGCAGACTTCATGCCATCTACTTCAAATTCACGGGCACCTTCCCACCAAACGACACAACCTAAATAGGCTAATCAGGCAGAGTCTTCATTGGATGAAGAGTTGATTTTCAGTTCTGTTAATATGATTCAATTAACAGATCCATATGCCAGTCGCATTTTTGATTTCGATGAGCCTGAATTCCCTGTATCAAACAGAGGAATCAGAGGAAGTTCTAGAGGCTCAGGATACAGGGGAAGACATGGATCTTTCAGAAGCCACTATTCCAATTCTACCCCTGCTAGAACTGTGTATGCAGCAGAAACTCGTGGTAGATCCCTTCAGTGAGCTCAACAAGAACAAGAAAGTTCTTCTACCAATAGCAAACTTAGTCCAGGCACAGTTATTATAGAAGACCGGTTGACAGTTCCATCTTCTTCCTCTCAGCAAGTGAATGGATCAAATCATTCTAATATTCCAAAACCAGGAATATTGCCAACTCCTATCCCAATACAAGATGCATCAACTTCCAAAGCATCTCCTTCCAAGGCACCTGCTAAACCACATGTTCCTTTTGGGAAACGCACACCTCTGGATCAAAAGTATGATATATTGAAACACCTGGACCAAGTACCGGCCAAGTTATCAATTATATATTCCTTTAATTTATCAAAGGATCTTCGGGAGGCACTCATTGAGGCTTTGTCAAGTCCTCAAGAGTTTGAAACTGAAATTGCTGCAGTTGAAGTTTACCATGTAGAGAATAATCCTGCAGAATTCCATACAGTAGTATCTTTTACTGATGAATATTAAGATGATGTTGTGCATGGGCATATTAGACCATTGTACTTATCTGGAAAAGTCAATGGCGTAGATGTCTGAAGGACTTTCATTGACAATGGTTCAGGAGTCAACCTCATGCCCATTCGTACACTTCGTCGATTGGGGCTCATAGAATCTGATTTATCTCCTTCTACCATGATGTTACAAGGATATGATACAAATTAACAAGAACCACTGGGTGAAGTTACACTCAGAACTCAGTTTGGAGATCTTGTATCCAATTCAGATTTCATGGTTGTTGATCAAGACTCAGCCTTCAACATCTTACTTGGAAGACCCTGACTACATCAACATGCGTCTGTCCCTTAATCATACCATCAATGTCTCAAATATTGTTTCGATGGTCAAGTTGGGACATTGTATGGTGATACAGCCCCATTCAAGACATGTGAGTCTCAATACATTAAGGCAGAATTCTATCACATGAAGGGAAAGGATAAATCCATAACCAAGGAGATTACCAAAGTTAATGCTCCATATGGTTTGGAGAAGGTTCTAGTAAATCCATTTGCGCATGTGAGTACATGTTATGTGTTACCTATCAGTCAAATTGAAAGGATAGACTCAAATCAAAATACTCTTATGGAAAGATCCATAATGTCAATTACGGCAATCAAGCCAGAAAACATGGGAGAAATTGGTGATCCTCCAAGCAGTGACGAAAGCCCAAATGGTGATGTCTTCATTTCATCTGCTGAAGTCCAACAAGTCTATACTTCTCCAATCAGGCCAGAAGAATTTATAAAAACATCAGGGGTGAACAATGATGTCGATTCTCAATCCATCATCTCCTCTTTATTTCCCAAGGAAGACCCTTCATCATCAGTTGGGTCAGAAATGGAAACTTCTTCTTCAAGATGTTCAAATTTTAACATCTCTTCTGATCATGGAAATTCTGCTTTATCATCTACTATGCAAGTAGAAATGGAAGAAATAACACATGTTAAAGAAGAAGAGGAAGATATCAGATATTCTCCTCAAGCATTTGAAGAGGGTATCTCTACCACCGTGGATGAACTCAGAGAAATAAATCTGGGTACAAAAGAAGATCCACGCCCCACTTTAATCAGTGCAGCCATGACTCTTGAAGAACAAGATATGTATATTTCTTTTTTAAAGAAAAATCAAGACATATTTTCTTGGAACTATATAGAGATTCCTGGGCTTGATCCTGATGTTTCTACTCATCATTTGGGTTTACCAGAAGAACATTGAGGATTTAAGCAAGCTGCAAGAAGAACACACCCAATTTATGCTTCCAAAATTGAAGCTGAAGTGGATAAGATTATCAAAGCTAACTTTGTCATAGAAGTTCAATATCCCAAGTGTTTGGCTAATATTGTCCCTGTAAACAAGAAGAACGGACAAATTAGAGTTTTCATCGATTTTAGAGATCTTAATCGGCATTGTTCTAAGGATGATTTCCCAGTTCCGATTATAGAACTTTTAATTGATGCAACAGCTGGCTATGAAGCACTTTCCTTCATGGATGGATATTCCATATATTACGGATATAATCAAATTCGAATGGCCCCAAAAGACGAGGAATACACAGCCTTTAGAGCCCCTTAGGGTGTATTTTGCTACCGGGTAATGCCCTTTGGCTTAAAGAATGCAGGTGCAACATATCAGTGTGCCATGCATCGTATCTTCAAACCGTTTTTAGAGAAGTTTATTGAATGCTATGTGGATGATTTTGTGGTCAAATCCAAAAAATTTTCTAATCACTTGGCTGATTTATAATTCATATTCCGCAAGATTCGACAACATAATTTGAAGATAAACCCCTTAAAATGTGATTTTGGGGCAACCTCAGGAACATTTCTGGGCTTTGTTGTACGCCATTGTGGTATTGAAGTCGGTCTTGAGAAGACAAAGTCAATCCTTAGTATTTCACCTCCTCGAAATTTGAAAGAATTAAGAGGAATTCAAGGACAATTAGCCTATATTCGGCGTTTCATCTCCAATTTTGCAGGCAAAAGTTTACCCTTCACCAAATTGATGAAGAAGGGAGTCACTTACCAGTGGACTGAAGAATGTCAAGAAGCATTAGATATTCTCAAGAAATACCTCTTGAGTCCACCGGTACTCATGCCACCTATTGAAGGAAGACCACTTATCAACTACTTCACAGCTTTATAGAGATCATTGGGTGCCTTTCTTGCTCAGAAGAATGATACTAGGAATGAAAATAACCTCTACTACCTCAGTTGGACTATGCTTGAAGCAGAAACCCGGTATTCAAGTATTGAGAAGTGCTTCCTGACATTAATCTTTGCAGTTCAAGAGTTGAGACACTACCTAAAACATCACGAGGTCTAATTGGTATCTCACAATAATCCTCTCGAATTCATCCTTAGTTGTCCAATGCTTACAGGACATCTGGCAAGGTGGCAGTTATTTTTCAGCAATTCGACATTCAGTATGTGTCTCAAAAGGAAATAAAGGGGAAAGATCTGACTAATTTACTGGCTGAACACCCTTCAGTGGAAGACATATCTTCAGATATTAAAATCCCTGATGAGGAAGTATTCTCTATTCGAGAAAGTACTCAGGCATGGGAAATGTATTTTGATGGTGCTTTCAGAAGTCCAACATGGAGGAAAATGGAAAATCCTAAATTCAACAAAGTTGGCTTAGGAATTTTGATCATTTCTCCAGAAAAGGAAGTGTTACCTTAATCCTTCTTATTGTGGGAAGGTGGTACCAATAATGAAGCAAAATACCAAGCTCGCATCGCAGGCTTGGAATTGGCTCTTCAAGTACAAGTGAATCACATAAAGGTGAAAGGTGATTCAGACCTGGTAATCAAACAATTAAATGGGGATTATGCCATCAGAAAAGAATAACTAATACCTTTATATGATTACGTCAGAGAGTTAATGGCGGAATTCCCTTCGGAACCGACATTTTCTTATGTCCCGCAATAACAAAATGCTCCAGCTGATGCACTGGCTAATATAGCCACAGCTCTGGCAGATCCAAATCGGGATGAGACAACCATCAGTATTGCCCACCGTCGTGCAATTTCACCTTATATTCGAATCAGAACAGAGGAAATTAATGAAATTAGTCCCATTCCTGAACCGTATGGTCATACTATAGGGTGGATGTCACCTATTAGGGAATACCTTCAATATGGAACACTTCCACATGATACAGTCGAGAAAGAAAAAATCCGGCGACGTGTGGTCAATTTTACTCTTTATGATAGCCCAGATCACCTAGAGAAAATTCTCTACAAACGTGGTTTGGATGGAGTTCTCTTCAGATGCATTGATGTTTAAGAGACAATGAATGTCATGAAAGAAGTGCATGCATGAGTCTGTGGTGCCCACCAGTCTGGACAAAGACTGTCTGATCAAATTCAAAGGATTGGATACTTTAGGCCTTCAATGATACAATATTGTGTTGATTTTACAAAGAAGTGTCATTCATGCCAAGTACATGCCAACTTCATTCATCAACCTCCAGAGTTGCTTCATACAGATAAATACTCGTGGCCATTTGCCACATGGGGAATGGATGTGGTGGGACCTTACCCTTCAGCTACGGCCAAGCAATTTAAGTATATTCTTACTGCTACTGATTTCTTTTCCAAATGAGCAGATGCAATACCTCTTAAGGAAGTCAGTTTTAAATTCATTGTTAGCTTCATCAAGTCTAACATCATTACCAGATTTGGTGACCCTCATACCATATTGACGGACAATGGCACCAACTTCTGTTCATCTGAGGTGAAGAAGTTGTATCAAGAATACAACATTAAATCCAACCATTCATCTCGGTATCATGCAGCAGCCAATGGCCAGATAGAAGCCTTCAATAAGACTCTTTCAAATATACTGCAAAATATGGTGGATAAAGATAAGAAATCATGGCCTAATAAACTCTTCCATGCTTTATGGGCTTATCAGACTACCACCCGCACTGCAACGCGGTCAACTCCATATTCATTGGTATATGGAACGGAAGTAGTCTTGCCAATTGAAGTTCAACTACCCTCGCTCAGAGTTTCCATTTGTGATCAGTCATCTACAGATGAACAATCTCAAAAGCGATTGAATGAATTGGAATAGTTAGATGAGAAAAGATTGTGCACTTTTCACCACTTGGAAGTCTATCAGAATCGAATAGCACGAGCTTTCAACAAAAAAGTTCATCTTCGTTCATTCACTCAGAGAGAATTGGTATTAGTTCTCAGAAGTCCAATGATACTAGGGAAGAAACCTCCCATGATTGATCCAAAATGGGAAGGAACTTACGCAATACATAAGGTCTACTCCAATGGAGCTTATTCTTTAATCTCAATGGATGGAGAACTCATCACTACTCCAACCAATGCCAGATTTCGGAAGAAGTATTTTGTATAAACACAAAATACATCATCAACGGTCCATGCATATGACCCTAAACTATTTGCAAGTCCCTTATGTCCATCAAGACGTTAAACTGCATCATCAACGGTCCATGCATATGACCCTAAACTATTTACACATACGTCCAACATGACATTAAATTGTGTCCCCTTCATCATCCTTGCAATATGACGTTAAACTATATAGAAGTCCCTTACGTCCAGCAAGACGTTAAACTGCATAACCAACAGTCCATGAATATGACCTTAAACTATTGGCACTTACGTCCAACATGATGCTAAACTGTATCATCCCTTTTTCATCCAACATGATGTTAAACTGTGAAAAAGTCCGTAATATGTCCAACATGATGTTAAATGGCGTACTCTTTTGTCCTCACTACATGAAATTAAACTACACAGTCCCCCTTTCGCCCAACATGATGTTAAACTATATTGTCCCCATCGTCCTAACTACATGACGCTAAACTGTACAGAATGTCCTTTATATGTCCTACATGACATTACACTGTACTTTTTCCCTGATACATGACATTAAACTGTGCAGCACCAATAGTCCTAACTACAAGACTTTAAACTGCATAGCCCCTTTATATGTCCTACATGAAATTAAACTATGTATCTTTAAGGTTGTTGTTACCTCTTGTTTCTCACACCGAGTATGACTCACGTGATATTAGAGAAAATTTCAACCATAACACCCTCTTTGGGCCGCAAACCACGTGTAAGTACCAACAATATTTTTTAGGTCGTTGTCCCCAAGAACAACTTGATCATTAATTCATTCTTTAAATTGAACTACGCGGAATTTGATCCTTGTCTTCCAGGATGGGTACATAGGCAACCTTCCAAGGTTCGAGCCCAAAATCAATCTCTTCACATCAGTTCACCTCCATTTCATATGATGTTGATTTGTAAAACTGCTCCTAGAATCAATATCTTTACATTGATTCACTTTCGTCCTTGTTATACGACGTTAAACTATGCAACACTTTTGTCCATTATGGAAATAAACTACAATATTCTTTGATACCCTCACCTAAGAGGGAATCATTATTTACATTGATTTTCAATCATGTTTCATTTAAAAAAAAAAACTACGTGCATACATGGCAATGCCCGAACCTTTTATCTTGGGTTAAACCATCATTGCACTAATGTCCCCTTTCACCCTTCACATGTACGAACCAGATTTGTATAGAGGGTATTTCTAGAACAACATGGGCTTGATTCCCATCCTCATGGGATATGTAGGAACGTTCAAGTGTCCCTCTAATCCAGCCCCAAGTCTTTGGGCCTAACCCCAAACTCCTCTTTCAGTCCCTTGGCTAAAAAGTCCCCATGAAAACAGACACTGTGTATTTCTTATAATGGTTCAAGCTCTATGACCCTAAACTAAGATCTCCAATCCTTTTGTACCACACAATGTTAAACTATAGTTCAAGAACTACGTATGGCTTGATTACCATCCTTATGGGATATGTAGTGAAGTCCAACATTTCTATTCAGGACCCAGCCACAATATGATTATGGTTATCATTGATCTGTGTATCTCTGCGTACATTGGACAATACCCATCTTTATGTGTCATAATCCTAACCATAAATATTTTCAGATCTTCATAACCCTTTTCTTAACTTCTAATCACAAAAGACCTTAAATTCTAAGAGTTCTTTTTCCTGACCATGCAGCACGTGCCCTTAGGCAGCCTTGCATAAACAGTCTACATAACGGACTTGTTAGCCAAAAGATGCTATTATTTGACTATGCAATCAATGCCCTTAAGTGGACCTTCATAATTCAACCCCCTAATGAGTTTGTTAAATAGTGGTAACTTCATTCTTGGGAGGAAAACCTCTTTTTTTTTTTATTTTTCTTGATAATATGTAGAGATCCGCAAAAATATCCATCCTTAACATATTTGTCCCATATCCTTCTTCATGATCTGAAAGTATTCAAGTCTATGGTTTATATTCTCCTTCCCTACGTTTGGGTCAGACCTTCGTAGGAGTAATATCCATCCAATTCTTTGATAATCTTGTTTGGAAATATCTTCTCCATATTCGAATACCTCTTTCCATACAGCAAACTCTATACTTTGGAAAATTTGAATCTCCATAAACTTTCACTGGCTTTTTAGCACTAGGAAAGTAAATTTATGAGAGTCATTTTTCCTGACTATGCAACACGTGCCCTTAGGTGGCCTTGCATAAGTAGTCTACATAACGAACCTGTCGGCCAAAAGATGCTATTTATTTGACTATGCAGCCAATTCCCTTAGGTGGCCCTGCATAATTCAACCCCCCAACGGGTCTGTTAAATAATGGTAACTTCATTCTTGGGAACTACTTCTTCTAATTCCTTTTAGCTCTTTTTCATATCATTCCTCAAATTCAAATATTCTTAAGTCATAGTTTACATATTTTCCCTCATACTTGAACATGGTAATATGTTTTCAGATAAATTATCAAGGAATTGAGTCAATGTTAATACATTTTGGTCAAAATCTATTTTTGACTTTAAACATTAGCCTTTTTTATATCCGACATGCATGAATTTAAACTTCCAACAACCACAAAGACCCCTGGTTTCTCTTTTTTCCTCAGAGTCAAATCATCTTTTCTCTCTGGATCCAACTCTGAGGGGGGAATTTTGTTGACGCACCTTTCCATCACAATGTCTAACGACTAGAAAAGGGAAATACCTTAATCCAAAGTGATTCATCCTTTGAAGAAACATAAAAAATCGACAAAGGCATGAACAAGGATAAGTTTCAACATGCGCTGCGCATGTTCCATTACTGTCACGCAAGTATACTTGTGCGCCGCTTAATGGTCACGCAAGTGACTTGCATGCCTTAAGTGATAACCACCCGGGGTCTTCTCCAGCCTATAAATACCCCCGATGGGCCCCCCATTTCAGGAGGAATTTTTTTCAGAATTCAGATATAGAACTCTGAACGCTCAAGTCTCTTCTTCAGGTCTTTTGAACACTTATAAGGTAATTCTTTACCTAGAATGGAAGGTCTAACAAGAGGAGTAAGGTCTAAGTGTTATAATTAACTAACACTTGCGCGCCTAATGTGTTTTACCCTTAAGGGAAATGAACATACTTGCGTGCCACCCTACTTCTTCACCAAAACTTGCGCTCCTCTCTTCTGGAAGTACCTTAGGATAATTTTAAAGGCTTTGGTCAAGGATCGCACATGTGTTACAGTACTGGTTAACAATCATGCAAGTACCCATGTGTCACACAGGTATACCTGCACGACCAGGACTTGCGCGCCCACACAGTACCTGCGTGCCTGCCGGGACTTACGCGCCCCTGCCTTTTTGGGTGCTCTTGTGGCCCATTTAACCCATCTTATACCATTCCACCTCTCCTATTGAAGATTCAATCTTCAAGACATCCTTCAAATCCATTTATGGCATGTTTTCTTGATTAAATTCCTTATCTGAAAGGAATTCTGTGGAATATCTCTCAAAACCTATTGATTTACACATCTTTATGTCACTAAAGATTGAGATTTCATTCATTCAACCTCATCCTTTAAAATGAGAGAACCCCCTAAACTGGGCATCATTTTCAGGAATAATCCCCAGTCAAAATTATCAAATATGGGCATCCTCCTTAGGAGTAATCCCCAAGTCCTCTTTAACCTAGGCCCCCTTTTCAGGAGTAAGCCCCAGTCTCAAAATTCCCAAATATGGGCATCCTCCTTAGGAGTAAGCCCCAAGTCCTCATTAACCTGGGCCTCCTTTTCAAGAGTAAGCCCCATGTCCCTTAATTTTTCAAGTCCCTTAACCTGGGCCTCCTTCTCAGAAGTAAGCCCCAGTCTTAATTTATCTTAACCAGTCTTAATTTAATTTTTGCTCTGGGTCTCCTTCTCAGGAGTAAAACCAAATCATAAGTCCCCTCCTAATTTGGGCCTCCTTTTCAGGAGTAAGCCCCAAATTAGAGTATCCAAATCTCCATAAAGTACATATACCTTTTTGGACCATGTTCCTGGATTTCATCCCTAAAATAAATCCTAAATCTTCATCTATTTGGGAAGTCATACATACATAAGCCCCACATCATTTCTTATGACTGCATATTTCATGGGACAATTGTCTGGTTTTACCAATACCTCTTGTTTCTCACACTGAGCATGACTCACGTGAGCTTAGAGTGTAAAAGTAATTATGACATCTTTTGTTGAGCCATCAATCATAAACATTATATTCCCTTACTCGAACTACGTGGGTTATGATTCCTTTTCCAAAAAAAAGGATACGTAGGTCGCCCATCTGCGGGTACGATCCCAATTTTGAAATAATCCACGTCCTTCTGAATGACAATAAACTTCAAGTGCCCCACGGAGTGGCTTTAAAACCATTATGGTCATCATAATGACCAAGAGAAATTTATGTATTGAAGGATACCATTGGCTAAGAATCTATAAACAAATACAGATGATTTTATATCGATGAAGAACCTAGAATACATATAAAAGATTCTCTAAACTTTTTACATATAAATCATTGATTGTCAGATCTAAAGGAAAGCTCATTTTATACTTGGTAATGTAATAAGGATTCATGAACATAACTTAAATCTATAAAGAGAGTTTCAAAGTATACAACAATTCCCCTAAAAAAGGTGTGATGAGTCCAACCTTCCATCCTCTCGACCAATGAAAATTCCTAAGCCTCATCAGTCTACAACTAATGAGCGCCTACCTTTGGAAAGTATGTTCAAATGGATATGGAATCATTGGATGTTTCCGGTTCTACGAACAAACCTGTTAGAAACCACTTGGAATGTTTGAATCTTAAATCAATGAGATCATCCCCCATTCCAGAGGGAAACAGAGTGGGAGAGCCAACACTAGGAAAATCTAGTGGTCTAACCATAATGGCTTTTCAAGTATGTTTTCCATCCGACTAGTATGTTACAACATGAGAAGGTCATAGTCCTTTTTTTCCATCTCTGGGATGAAGGTATATTTTCTCATTTTGGTATGGTGACAAGGGCCATATTGTCGGATGATGTTACCTGAGTCACTCTTTTGTTTTGTGGCACACTTTCTTTCCAAGTGGCCAAGCCAGCCACAAAAGAAGCAGAATATTGGGAGTTTCTCGAACACAAATGAAATCCAGGTGTTGGAATCTTCAATTTTCAGGAACATACCCCTCATTAGGGGCTCTGACACTTCTATTTCCCCCTCGATCCAAACCTCGGGGCCCCATTGTATTGGATCTGAGCAATCCTAATCAATAAAATGGCCTAAACTATCCCCTATTTCTCGCATAACGTGTTTCTTTCTTGCATGGAAAGGGATTCCTTTAATTCGTATCTATAAGGGGGAGCGGGTGAAGACAACACGCCGGAAATCATCCCCCCTGTATTCTTCTATAAGGAGGAGTTTATTGTTGAAGTACCACGATCGACCTCTCACTATTTTATCTCTATCTCTCTTATTGAAGAACTCAAAAACGAAGCGATTGATCCCCGCTTCCCGAATAGCCACTCCAGCTTCAAGTTTCTAAATGTTCTGTAGAGTGTTTTTGAGAGACCCTGATTTACTGAGATATTTTCCACAAACATTCCCACAACCAGTAGAGACACACGTTTATCCTAGAGTGTGTCTTCGTGTCTCTGGGCCTCGATCAACGCCTTCTCTTTGTCCTTCAGGGACAACCTTTTCCATTGATTCACAAATTCCTCTTCCATAGAATAAAACCTAACAAATTGATTTCGCACTCCTCATAACAGACTGGTGCCCCGTCGAACCCCATAGGCCCATTACGCTAGGCCCAGCCCAGTCCAACTGCACCTGAGTTAAGGCCTGATCCGCAAAGGGAGACCCTGGACCGGAATCCCCATTCATGGCCTCCTTCTGCGGTCCTATCTGCATGAACCAACACCGCAGGGTGTCTTCGTGATTAACAAAGTCCCTGGGATGGTCAAACCTAGAGTTCGTACATCGCGACGCCCAACATCCTTCCTGGAGAAACTCAAGCACAACAGGATCTTCGCGTCTGCACAACGCAGTTAAGGCTTCCAAAAAGCACTTCACGAGTTAGACACTTCGTGGAGGACACTTCGCGGCGGACACTTTGTGAACTCCCAACGCTGCAAAAAAATTGTGGCATGTGCTTCACGGAATAAAAGCATGGCGACAAATTCGGGGCATATGCTTCGCGGAACACCCGCTTCGCGGTAGAAACTACGCAAGCCCTAGTTTCAACTTACTGACTATAGGCTTCCGCCGATCTTCATAGGATAAGTGAGATGTTGCAATTAGGGTAAGTGATTTCTCAACTCTGGTCTTGTATCTAGGAGATGGGTACTCAGATCTATTTGCTGAATGGGGGTTTGAGGTTTTGAAATTCAGTAGGTGCCCTTTCGATCCCAGATCTAGTGCTGATGCAAGGGGACGACGATGGGAAAGACTTCTAGGAAAAAGGGGAGGACTGGATCTGCGTCTACAAATGATTTCGAGAGGATGAATCCCGAATACATCCGATTCTCAGGTATCAGGGTTTGGATACATGCGAAGGAGGTCAGCGGACAAAGGAGCAAAAAGGAACATGATTCCTCACCACAGAAGGGTCGGGGAATGGTAACGAACGGGGAAACCGAGCCCCCGTAACCGGATCTGGAGAAAAAAGGTAAACTCAACACTGAGGTGGGAATCACATAGTAGGATAGAGCCACCATCCGCCAAACGGAAGGGGTACTGAAACCCTGGGAAACCCTAGGAGGAAACACTCTCAATAAAGATAGAAAGAACTAATTTATGTGGTTCTCTTAAACTCAGTATTGTTTGAAATGAATTATATCAAAAGAATTTGAAATTGTGTGTAACAAAATCCAAGATTTGTGTTGCATATACTACAAGATATGTTAGTGTTGCGTGTAGGGAAATATTATATTGTTGTAGTGTACAACACAATACATCAAAGAAATTTAAAAAATATTCATCTTATAAAAATATCAGGGTGTTACACACTGTGAGATCACAAATCTTAATAATTATATTTAGAGACATGTTTAGTCCTCTCCAAGGATTTATTTCCCTTCTTCTCCTTCATACACCACTTCAGAAAATCATACATAGTTTGTAGACTTGTAGGAATACAATGGTTTAAGGATATATAGTTCCATCATGATCAACAAAACATTATCTTATTATTTTGGGTAGACTTTTTATTAATTTCCTTGGATTATTCTTAATATAGAATTTTTGAACTTCGATACTTGAAGATACTCCTTCTCTATTAGTTTGATCTTTAATAAGTGCCAATATTTCTTTCCATTATCCCTTATTTTTACACAATATCAATTCTCCCCTCTTCCATAAAATTCTTATCTTTTAATATGTTCTATACCCTTAATACAATGGTTCATATTAGTCTTTATTAATTTTCTCCTATTGATATTTATCTAGGAATTCCACACATTTATTAGGACTATTCAGTGTCACAAAAGTTTAGATAAGGACCTAAACTAACTTTGATGTAAAATTTATAGTTTTCCTGGAAAACTTCTTGATTAAGCCATGTTCTTTGCTTCCATGGTGTAATTATCAATTTCATTCCTCCACCATGGTGTTGTACATTTCAATATGGTGTAGAAAGTGAGTGCAATCAAATATTATGGAAATGACTTCTTCTTTGTGGTGTAAACTCCTTTAGTTGACTGGATCCACAAATATCGCATATTTATATTTTTTATAAATTACCCACAAACATGAAATTATGTCCTTAAAACCACTTTGAACACTGAAATAGGCACAACATAGTCTATTTACTTCTGTGTGAAGACATGTAGACCTGTAAATATCAAAACATCTACTCTGCCAAATCACCCCAGCCATTATGTAAGGTGTATCTGTGTGATGGTCTTTTCCTATTCCCTAATATAAACCTATTATGAAGTTTATATAAATTTTTGTTTTCCTATGATACCCTTATGAAAGGCATGATATTATTTGATATAAATACACATAAATCATTTTCCACTACATTATGGTATTGAAAACTCAAATTACCCATATGAATTCACAACTGATTCATTTTACCTTTACATTCATCCCTGTTAACATTCACATATTTCACATTTACCCTTATTAAAATCATTCTATACACGGAAATAATCTATTTTATAATGCAATCATCTTCTCTATCATGTTAAAGGTGATTTTGTAAGAATTAACAATTCATGTGAATACATCATGGATCCTTCCTTAATATATAGCCTTAGGTACCATAGTATTGACATATCTATCAATGAAATACCATATAATAACTTGTGGTTCTACAATATATAATTTTTACTCTAGGAGGAATCTCTTTATAAGCTTATGGTATTCTTTTTCAACCATTATATTCTTAATGAATCCATAAAAATTTTCTAAGAATCACTCATTCCTCTAAGGTATTGTAAACAATTCCAATTAATACATATAGTCATCAAGAGCATTGATCCATCTTATAGTTTTCTTATTAATATTTTGATCTAATTTTTTTCTATCAAACTATATTTTCAACCAATCCAACATAACACATTTTTATGAAATTTAATTCAAACCCTTATGGGTTTAATAATCCCAACTTAATATTTTTTTGATAATAAAACCACATCTTTTTTTTGAAAACATGTCCACTTTTTGTATTTTAAAATATAAACTATTATTACTCCCCTATTTGTAATTAATTGAAAAGGGAATAATTCATCCACATTAATCTTAAAATTTTCTCCCATATAATCTTTGAGTTACACTGGAAGAAATTCTAAATTTCTTATGGTGCACACTTCTCCTTTGTTCTACCACATTGGAAATGAATTCATTTATATCTTCCATTGAGAAATTAGCGGGTTTACTTATGGGATTTGATTCCACATTCTAGTAGAGGTAAACATATTACTTTATGCACTCCTTTTTTTAAATAGTTTCTTTGCACCATTTCTTCATCATAGTTAAAAAACATTTCTGGTTGGGATTTCTAATTCGAGAATCTTCCTCAACAAAATTTTCCATGTAAAATATAAAAAAATTAATAAAATTCAGTGAGTGAATTTACCACTTATCATTTAGGTTGTAAATAAGTCCTACAAGCCTACCAATACTTGGATTTTTGTTGGACAAAATAGTTTACTTTTATTTCCATAATGTTTTCAATGTGACTCACTAATACCAATGGGGAACCCTAACAACACAATCATTCCAATTGTTAACTCAATCAATTTGTGATCTCATTTTATTTTCACACAATCCATTAGTATATTTTAAAGAAGTAACAAAGTGGGATAGAAATACCACTTGAATAATCAATTGATAACATTTTCCAATATCAAGTAGGAAATTCCACTTTAATTATATATGATCCATATTTTCATAGGTTTATTCATTCAAATATTGTGATGAACAACCATGGAAGATTCATTATCAACTCCCACAATGTATCAAAATCTTGATACCAATAGTTATTTCTTTGATCGAGGAAACCACTATATGGGAATAACTACCCATGAATAGAATCATATGGTATCTTATAAAACATAATCAGTTGTTACCCATAGTTATAATACATAAATATAAAGACATGATTTTCATCTATATAGCATCTTCTAATATATACTTCTTTAATGGACTAAGTCTACTTCTTGGCCATATATCATTTTATAAATTACATATTCATCTTGATGTTGACCATAATATATTATAATTATCAATATACCATTGATTAATTTGGGTAGTCTTTCACTCCTTTTTCTTTCTTCCTTTAGGCCCCTTTTCATAAATATTTTAGCATAGATATTTTACACATCATTAAACATTATTATTGATACCAATCATGACCCAAAACACTTAATATACCTCTTTATCCTTGTATTTTTTAGTCTGTAAGAATCTTCTTGTCAACTCATTTCATATAAATTTTGAGAACACATACCCCCATCAATTTATCTCCCACATTTTTTTGTACCACTTTAAACAGGTAATTTTTTTTAAGAATTTAGAGTTAGGGGAACCATATATTTCCATAATAATAGGAATGGGGATTCTCATATTGGGCCAACCCTTCATCTTCCACATTTTATTTTACCTTTTTAAAATGCTGAGAAAGGAATTCCATAACTTCTTCAAGAATTTTTTTCGTCTTGAATATATATTTTCTATTGTTTTCTTTAACCCTTTTCTAATGGATCATGTTTTTGTGAAGCCACTTGTTAGGACCAAGCTAATAATGAAGGCGTTTTGTATTAAAGTGCTGTATTTTTTTTCCAAGGTATGTTTTTTAGAAAATAAATCAATTTACTTTGTTTTTTGGAAACAATTGTTTTGGGTTTGTTTTGAAAACAATCTGACCCATGTTTTATGAAAATTGAACTCAGGTATTCAGAATTTTTTTTCTTAGGATTATAATGAGAAGGAAAGAAAGAAACTTGAGTACATAGAATGTTATGACAATTTCTGATGTAATTGAGATGATGCTTTGATGATTGGTATTTCATATATATATATATATATCATGAGCTATATTGAGAACTTGTGATGCAAGCATGATAGAAGTAAGGGGGAGTGAAAGAGATGATGCCAATTTGAAAAGAATCATATTCAGATTTATCATATCTAGACGGTAGAGAGAAAGAAGTGGTACTGATTGTTTTTCAAAACAATCGTATCCAGGTTGAAGAGGCAGTGCATATTGTTTTTCAAAACAATCATATCCAGATTGAAGAGGCGGTGCTGATTCGTTTTCAAAACAATTGTATCCATATTGAAGAGATAGTTCCAATTGAAGAATACATTCTGATTAGAAGAGAAAGAGATTGTATCAATTGTCATTCAAAAAAAGGATAACAAGTGGAATTAAAATATCTATTGCTGATTTGTATTCAGGTGGTGCTGATGAAAAGTTGTTTCGATGCAATAGGTGATGCCGATTGAATAGGTGGTTCTAATGAAATATGGTGTCGATGAAATGTGGGTCATTGAAAAGTGGTACCGATTGGAAAGGGGTGTCTATAGAAGACTAAGTGATTGTTCTAATTGTTTTTTAAAAATGATCATATCTGGGTGAAAGTGAAAGAATATACATGGTACCAATCAAAGATCATCGTTATGAGATTGTAATTGATCATATTTGGGAGAAATATAAGAAATGATATCGATATAAGAGGATTCACATTCAGATTGTATTGTTTTGTATCTGGGTAGATCATCATTTTGAGGTTATATTGTTTCATATATGGGCATATAATTATTTTTAGATTGTATTTGATCATAACTAGCAATCATTACCAGAATGATCATATCCAGAATGATTGTATCCAGAATGATTGTAACTAGAATGATCGTAACTAGAATGATTGTAATCAGAAATGATTGAATTCAAGATGATTGTATCTAGACCATTTGTATTCAGAAAAGATCATACTTTGGTTTATATGAAAAGAAAGAAGCATGAGGGAATGGAAAGTTACAATACATTCCAACTGAATTCAAATGATGCTAAACCTAATACTCAATGATTTCAATGTTATGAAGGTATTCATGATATAAGAACTAGTTTTTGATTGTAGTATAGTTTCTCAAGTAGTTCAAGAGAAAAGAAAAGGTAAGGATATTGGTAAATTATTTTTTGAGGGGGAGAAGAACTTTGATATACAAGATTTTAATTCAAATTGGTTTTGAAAATTGTATTCAGTAATGGGCATGAGGAATCAGACTCAGTTGATCAGACCCATGTATTCCTAACAATTGAAATAAGACTCATTAATTGAAACGGGATTTTGAAGAGGAATAGGTGAAGATTGTGGAAGTTTTGCGAAGAATCAAGAAGTGTTGTAGAAGTCAAAATTCATTATGATATTTCAGGGGAAATTGAATTAGGGTGAATTTAGATGAGCGGAAAAATGTTTTGGGATTCCCACCTAAATTGTTTTGGGTCACCTATAAAAGTCTAATGTACCTTTTAATTTCTGAGGCTTTCACTATTCACCACAAAAGGGAGAGAAGCTCAGGATTTCTAGAGATAAGAAGAGATCAATTCTATTTGGATTTACAATTGTTTTTGGTGGTTCCAATTCATTCATAATCTATTCGACTTGAGAAATGTATTCAGGAATTGAAGTGGTGCTGAATCAACTCTATTATATTCTATTAGAAAATCAGGATGGGAGTATTGTTTTTTAATAATTGGAATCGGAGGAATAAAACTCAAATTAGATCAGACTCAGTGTTTCATAAAAAATTCTAGGTGGTTCTTACATTTCATATAGTTAAGGAATTGATGAATTTTATTTCAATTGAATACATTTGTTGAATTGAAAATAAGCATAGGTAACATGAGTTGTTAAAAAACTATTGTATTTCCTTATTATTCTAAGAGGATGCACAAGCACTAGTTGTATTGTTTCATAGTTCTACATGATTGAAATGGTTCATAATACTCGTTATAATCCATGGATTGATTTCTAGTGGATTTTATGGTATTAGATCATTTCCAAACCATACCAAGGATGTAGCTATTCTTATTGAATAGTGAACCTTGTAAATCTTTGTGTGTATTTAGATGTGTGTTTATTTGTTTCTCAAATGGTAATTGAAATCTTTAAAAGGAGCCGAAGGTTGTTTCAATTTAAAAGAAACATAAAAGAAAAAGAGTATCATTGATTCACTCACTCCCCCTCTCAGTGATACAATACAATTATTGGGCACTTTCAATTGTTATCAGATCAAGGTTACCTTCATTATTCTTTGCTGATGGAGAACATGAACTATGTGAATAGTTAAGGTATTCTAGTCTTTGATGGAAAGAACTATCATACCTATAAATATAGAAAGTTTCCATATCTTATGTCTACCTTTTATGATGTTCTTGAAGCTTCAACAATTAGGTTTCCTCCCATTGATGATAGTTATCCAATTACACCTGTTGACAAGAAGTTTCTTGAGAACGATGGAAGGGAAAAATGTTATATTATCACATATTTCTGAAATTGAATTCTTGAGAGTGAAAGGTGTTTCCATAGCTAAAGTTATATTGGATAAATTGAAAAAATTATATAAAGGAAATTCAAAATTGAAGAAGGAAAATTTACAAATATGGGGATTGAAGTATGAATATTTGAATATGGGTGAGAATTAATCTATTGGGGAATTATTTACAAGGATTAATGAAATTGTGAGTAATATTAGATGTCATAGTGAAAATATGAAAGACTCTACAGTTGTTGAAAAGATATTGAGAATCCTACCGGACAAATTCGATGAAAAATTTTCTTCATTGGAAGGAAGAGATCCTAAAACATTATCTCTTGATGATTTATATTGCACTCTTATCACCTTTGAAATGATAATAGAGAATGCTATGAAGAGAAAAAAAGGTTGATAGATAAATTTCTTTCAAGTATATGAATATAGAGAAGTCAAATAATATTTTTATTGAAGATGAAGATGGTGATTCTAACTTTTTAAATGAGGTATATAAAAATATCAATGATATCCTATCCTTGTTTTATAATAATGTGAAAACAGGTATAGGGAAATAAAAAGGGAAACTTCCCTTGAAATGTTTTGAATTTGGGGGTGTTGGTCACTTTGTGGCTAATTTTCCTTGATGAAAGAAAGAAGAGGGTAGTGATATTGAAGAAAGAAAGACAAGAAGATCATGGAAGAAAAAGGGAGACAATGTAAATGAAAATAAATTCTTCAAATCAAAGAGAAGAAGTTTCTTATCCAAATATGAAGAAGAATAAGAGATTAATGATGAATCTAAAAAATCCATTGATTATGGTAATGAAAATACTTTCATTTCAACAGTGAATGATGAATAATTCAGAAGTAGTAGTTCTGAAGAAGCTCAAACTCATCTTGAAATGCATTTGAAAGAAGAGTTGAAATAATGTCTAATAAATATCAGAAGTATTGAAAAGAAAAAAAAAATTTGGAAGTTTAATGATCAAGAAACCAAGAATATTTTTTTGGTGAGAAAGAAAAGTTGGTTAAATATATTGATGATTTGAATAAGTGTTTTGAATATGAAAATAATCATAATGTGCATTTTTAAGTGAAACTGAAGGCAAAAAAAGAAGACGTGTAACTTTTCCAAAAAACTATATAAAGATGTAAAGAAAATTCTATGTTTCCAATAAACTATCACTGAATTTAGTTAATGCTCTCATAATGAGATAGTTGAGAAGGTTCAACAAAAGATACATTTAAAGGGTGAGAAGAAGAATGGAATTGTGTCTGAAAAGAAGAATGTTGGGAAAGTTATGTATATTGTCAATTGAAGAATTTAGAAGTTGAAAAAAATCATGAGTTTGAAAAGGTTTAATATGGATCCATAAAAGTTTCAAATAATTTTGATCCTATCAATGAATAAAAGAATAAGAAGAATCTAATTTAAAGTGAAAAGAAAATGGTTGAGAAATGTTTTGACAATTCTGATCAGTATGGAGGTTTCAAAGGTAAATACTCTTTCTATGGGTAATATTGGTATTGTGGGATATTAGAGCACAAAGAAAGTATTTGTTGGTTCAATAAAAAACATTACTATTATCCCATAAGATAAGAAAGTAAGAGATTGAGGGGGATTAAATATCCCCAAAGAAATAAAATGAGAAGGTTGTCTTGAAGAAATCTAAAAATAATGAAGTGAAGATTGAAAATAGGTTCCAACTGTTGGAAACTATTTGTGAAAGATGTGAAAAACTTAAAAACCTTGAAAAAGGATGTCTTGTTTTGTAACCAGCTCAGTAAAATATTCTTAATTCCCAAAAGACGAAGGTGAAGAGTGGAGAAAATATGTTTGTTGTTGAAACTACAATAAAATCCATGAAAGGAGAACAAACCTAGATAATTGATAGTGGGTGTTATTATCATATGATAGGAGACATTAAATTGTTTAAATATGTGAAATATTATAAATAAGGCATAATGATATTTGAAAATGATGAATCATTGGAAATAAAAGGTGTTAGGTCAACCATTATTAGAAAAGAAAAGATGAAATCTAAGAAAAAATTGTATGTTGATGGGATGAAACATAACCTGCTAGGTGTCTCATAATTGTGTGATGAGGGTAACATGGTTATCTTCACGAAAGATGGATTTTCTATAAAGAGTGAAGAATATGGAAGGATTGTTACAAGAGGACAATGTACGAAAGGAATTTTGTTTCAGGTTGGCAATTCACAAAACTCTTGTTACATGAGTATAGTGGAATAGAATCCATTATGGCATAATAGGATTAGAAATATGTTTCATAGAAACATGATCAAGTTATATAAAAGAGACAGTGTTTGAGGAATTTCTGATTTTCCAAGAAGAAGAGATTGGTGTTACACTATCTTCCAGAAAGAAAAAATTACAAATTTTGTGCATTAGGAAGTTGATAATTGTTCACAAAACGCCTAGAGATGATCTATTCTAATACATGTGGGCCAATGAGAAAAAAAATCCTCACATGGATATAATTATGTCATTATTTTCATTTATGATTTTACGTGTATTACTTGTGTTATGTACATGAAACAAAAACCAGACACTTTAAAAATGTTTAAAATTTTCCAAATAAAATCTGAGAAAGAATGTGAGTATTATTTGAAGAATTTAAGAACTGATATTGGTGTTGAATACTACAGTGAAGAGTTTGAATACGATCTTGAGAAGCATGGAATTCTACATGAGTATAGCTCTCCATACACTCCCCAATAAAATGTAGTTACTGAAATAAAGAATAGAAGCCTGTTGGAAATGGAAAGAACCACGTTACTTGAGAATGTCCTTTATCATTACTTTTGGAGGTAGTCCATGAGTAATATTGTTTGTATTCAGAATCATTGTTTCTACAGGCCACAATTAGGTATGACTCCGTTTGAAAATTTTATGGTAAAATTCCATGTTTGAAGAACTTTAGAGTTTTCAGGTGTCCTTGTATTATAAAGAAGAAAGGCGAAAACTATGGAAAGTTTGAATAGAAAGGTGAGGATGGAATCTTTCTTGGATATTCTAAAAAAGGATGAGGGTAAAAATTATTCAAAAAATAAACAAAAATATTTTTTTTATTTAGTTGATGTTTTAAGTGATTTAAGTATCTTAGAAATAGAAACATGTTCAGGAGGACAATGAAATTAATCATGTTGAAGAAGATAATTCTGATTAGGATATAAAAGATTGTAATCCTAATAAAGGTGAAGAATCAGACTCAGATATTTCCAATGATGAGGAAGAAAATAGAAAATCTTATCCAAGGATGAGGAAACTTGTGGAAGCACAAAATTTAATTGGTGATCAAGATCATAAGGTCCAAACAAGAAGAATAACCAATTCCATTACACATACTTTTTTGTATTCAAAAGTGGAACATAATGATGTGAAAGAAGAATTTGACCATCTATAATGGGATCAATCCATGAATGAAGAATTAGATCAGAGAGAAAAGAATAATACATAGGAACTCATACACAAAGGTGAAAAAAATATCATTGTCACAAAATGGGTTTTCCAGAAAAACCTGAATGAAAAATGTGAAATTTTAAGAAACAAAGAAAGATTGGTTTGCAAAGGGTATTCACAGATTGGGGGTATTGATTTTGTTGAAACCTTCACTCCAGTGGTAAGACTTGAAACAATCAGAATCTTTCTTGATATTTCCACACAACAAGGCTACAAGATATTTGAAATGGATGTAAAATATGCATTCTTAAATGGTGATCTTGAATAAGAGATTTATATTGAAAAACCTTATGGATTTTTTATTGGAAAAGATGTAGGATATGTGTGCATATTGAGAAAGGAATTATATAACCTAAAACAAGCTCTGAGGGCATGGTATTACAAATTGGTTACATGCTTAAGAAATATGAATTTTAATAAAGGAATATTGGATATCAATATTTACATTAGAGAAATTCGAGAGTATTCCCTCATTCTAATTGTTTATGTTGATGATATTATCTTTGCTGGGAATGACGAATGATGCTGTGAAATATTTTTTGATGAAATGAAGAATGTATTTGAGTTGTCTATTATGAGAGAAATGAAATACTTTCTTGGGTTACAAATTCAAAAAAAGAAAGAATACAATTTTCTCTCCCAAGAAAAGTATGCAAAATAACTTCACAAGTGGTTTGTCATGGAAAATTAAAAACCTTTTTCCACACTCATTTTAGTGGTAACAATTCTGTGTAAAGATGGATAAGAAAAGAAGTTGATCAAAAAGAGCATCATAATCTTATTGTAAGTCTATTGTATTTGACTGCCTTAAGACCCGACATTGTGTATGTTATTACCTTATGTTCAATATTTCAAAGTTATCCAAAAGAATCACATTTAGATGCTGGAAAAGGAATTCTAAAATACATTAAAGGCACAATAAACTTTTTAATCAAATATGATAGATCAAATTGTATTGAATTGTTTGGGCATTCAAATACGGATTGGGCAGGAAATGTTGATGATAGAAGATGCACATCTGGCGGTTTATTCTTTCTTGGAAAAAATTGTGTTAGTTGGCATTCAAAGAGGCCAAATTCAGAAAATCTCAGTATGACTGAAGCTGAGTATGTTTCTACTACTCAACCCACTACTAAACTTATATGGATTAAACACTATTGGAAGATTTACTTGTTGAAGGGAAGCTACCCTTTCTATTGGGTCGTGACAATCAAATTACAACAAATATGACTATAAATCTTGTGTGAAATTCTCGTTCAAAACATATTGATATAAAATATCATTTCATCAAGGAGCATGTGGAGAAGAATGAATTGAAGCTGGAGTATGTTCCCGCATCAGAATAAGTTGCTGATATTTTAACAAAACCTTTGTTGAAGTAATCATTCTAAAAAATGAGGTTGAACATGGGTGTCCAACCTTTTCCTCTTCAAGGTTGTGGTATGTGTATTTATCCCCTCTCTCATATTACCTCTGGATTGTCCTGTCAAGGGGGATAATTGTTTTGTTTCATAAATCTATTGCACAAAATAGAGAGTTGTGGGTAATCTTTGAATTTAGAATTGTTTAGTGTTTGAACTATTCTAACTTCTTATTGGAGTGGTTGTAGGAAAAGAACTTGATTTTTTTTCTAGAGAGAATGATGAAAAGAATGAGAAAAGAAAGAGGTTTTAATGTTCATTTTTTTGATATCATGAATTTTCTATTAATGAATCTTGTTTCCTATAATGAGTTAGGTCACGTAGGCTTAGAATTATTGATATTTAATTCATTAGCTCAGGTTATAAATTTTAATTATTTATGAAACTTGGTTGAAAAAAAATCCAAAGGGGGATATTGTTAGGATATAGTTGATGATGAAGGTGTTTTATATTCAAGTGTTGTATTTTTTGTCAAGGTAATTTTTTTAGAAAGAAAATCACTTCACTTTGTTTTGAGGAAACAATTGTTTTGGGTTTTTTTGAATATAATCAGCTCCATGTTTTCTAAAAATTGGACTCCTATATTTATAAATTTTGTTCTTAGGATGAGAATGAGAAGTAAAGAAAGAAACATGATTTCATAGAATTTTTTTATACTTTCTAATGTAATTGTGATGATGCTTCACTGATTTGTATTTTATATATATCATGAGTTGTATTAAGAACTTGTGATGAAATCATGATAGAAGAAAGGGGGAGTGAAATAGATGTTATCAATCAGAAAATAATCATATTCAAATTTATCACATCGGGATGGTAGAGAGAAATAAGTGGTAGTGATTTTTTTTCAAAACAATTGTTTCCATTTTGAAGAGGCGGTGTTGGTTGTTTTTCAGAACAATTGTATCTAGATTGAAGAGGCGGTGCCAATTGTTTTTCAAAAAGAAAATCAAATATAGATTGAAGAGGTGGTGATGATTGAAGAATATATTCTAATAAGAAGATAAAGTAAAAGTATCAATTGTAACTCAAAAAAATTGGATAACGAGTGGAAGTAAAAGACCTGGTACCGATTTGTATTCAAGTGGTGCTGATGAAAATTGGTACCGATGGAATAGGTGATGCCGAATTAAAAGGTGGTTCCGATGGAAGATGGTGTTGATGAAAAGTGGTGGTGTTGAAAAGTGGTATTGATTGGAAAGGGGTGTTGATAGAAGAGTTAGATATTGTGCTGATTGTTTTTCAAAATGACCATATCTAAGTGAAAGTGAAATAATATACATGGTACCGATCAAAGATCATCATTATTATATTATAATTGATTAGATCTGGGTGAAATAGAAGAGATGATACTGATCAAAGAGGAATCCTATCCATATTTTATTGTTTTTTATATGGGAATATCAAAATTTTTAGATTGTATTTTATAGTATTCAGGAAGATCATTATTTTCGGATTGTATTTGAACGTAACCAGCAATCGTTACCAGAATGATCATATCCAGAATGATCGTATCCAAATTGATTATAGCTAGAATGATAGTAAAAAAAATGATCGTAACTATAAATGATCATATTCAGGATGATCATATTCAGACCATATGTATTATGAAAATATCATGCTTGGGTTGAGATGAAAAGAAAAAATCATGAATGAATGGAATGTTAAAATACATTCCAATTGGATTCAGAGGATGCAAAATCTAATCCTCAATGATTTCAATGTCATGAAGTTATTCATGATACAAGCCATGGTTTTTGAATTAATTATGGCTTCTCAAGTGGGTCAAGGGAAAAGAAAAGGGACGAATATTGCTGAATTATTTGTTTCGGGGGAGTTGAACTTGCATATATAATATTTTCATTCAAATCGGTTCTGAGAATTGTATCCAGCAATCGACAGGAGGAATCAGACTCAGTTGATCAGAACCATGTATTCCTTAAAATTTAAATTGGTCTTTGAAATTGAAATGGGATTCTGAATAAGAATAGGTGAATATTGTAGGAGTTTCATGAATAATTGAGAATCATTGAAGAAGTCAAAATGCATTCCAATTTTTTGGGGAAATGAAATTTTGGAAGAATTTAGGTGAGTGGAAAAATTATTTGGGATTCCCACCTAAACTTGTTTTGGGTGACCTATAAAAGGTGAAATTAATTTTTAATTTCATAGGATTTCACTGTTCATCATAGAAGGGAGAGAAGCTCAGGGTTTATAGAGATAAGAAGAGATCAATTAAATTCAGCTTGAAAATTGTTTTGGGTGGTGCCAATTCATTCATATTCTATTCAGCTAGTCAATTGTATTCGGGACTTGAAGTGGTGTCAATTCCAATATATTATATTATATTAAAAAATTGGACTGGGAGTATTGTTTTGTAAGAATTAGAATCATAGGAATCAAACTTAGAAAAGATCACACTAAGTGTTTCATAACAAAGTCTAGGTGGTTCTTACAGTTATTTTGGGAAAGGAATTGTTGAATTGTATTTCAATTGAATACATTTTTTGAATTGGAAAGAATCATAGGTAACATGAGTTGTTACAAAACAATTTTATTACCTTATTATGCTAAAAGGATGCACATGCACAAGTTGTATTGTTTCTTAGTGCCACAAGATTGAAAGGTTACATCCTACTCATTGTCATCCAATGATTGATTTCTAGTGGATTATATGGTATTAGATCATTTCCAAACCTTACCAAGGACGTATCTATTCTTATTGAATTGTTAACCTTGTAAATCTTTGTGTTCCTTTGGATGTGTGTTGATTTTTTTATTAGTATGGAATTAAAATCTTTAGTAGGAGGCGAAGGTTGTTTCAATTGAAAAGAAACATAAAAGAAAAATGGTATCACTAATTTACCCCTCCCCCTCTCAGTGATACAATACTCTGACTGGTCACTTTCACCACTTAGATGTATCTAATTATTGGATGAGAGATATCTTATACTTCTCTTGATATTTTCCAAAGTTGTATAATAAATTACACTTATTCAAAGCTCCTCCTAGGATTCAATTATAATGGATATTATTTCTTAGTTCATTATCCATTAGAGTACATTTAATCTGATCATCTTTCCTTGCCTTATAGTCAGTTTTTAAAGACCATGTTGGCATACCTTAGGTTTATCCTTTAGAGAAACCATAATATCCCTCTCAGTTGGATTCATCCTTAATAGTCCTTTCTTTACAAGATCTTCTATATTTCTCATAGTAGAATCATATTCATTATTCTTACTTCATTATTATTAATTATTTCTAGTAGGTATACTTGGATTTTTCTAATTTTATACTTTTGTTAACCTTTATTGAGCTATATATATTTTATTTAATATAGTGTATCTATTTTATAGATTAACAGATCTTTTTCCAAGATAATTTTATTTTTTGTGTTTCACATATCCTTCCAACTAAACCTCCTTTACATATGACCAAGGTTATAGCATATGAAAAATTATATATCATAATATTATCTGATTTTATATTATATTTATTTAATTTTTATCATTTTAGGTTCCCTTAAACTTTTTTTATTTAGTATTTTAAACACATACTCATAATGTGCCCATATCTTCTGTAATAGTAGCGCAATTTAGATATGTTCATTTATGGGTATGATATTCTAGGTTTTGAAAAACTATTTTCCTTATGTTCATATTTTAGATCTATAATATTTATTAATTATTATATATTAATTTTGTTTCTAGAATTAAGATCTAGAATTATCTTGTATGCATTGGTTTGGGATAGTGTAAAGGGAATCTTATTTCATTAATTAGAGATGTCTATCCTCTCTTAAAGTTCCCAAATTTTCTTATAATTTTTATTCATTTTAAAAACTATATATTTTAGTTTTGAGTTATATTCTATACCATACCATATACTCTATTCTAGTTGAGTTTTGATAGGGGTAATACTTTCCTTCAATTCCATTTCATTGATCATTTTATTTTTGATTTCTTAGAACATTTATTTAAGAATGTATCTTTTCTCTTTAATTATTATACCCATATTATTCATATCAAAATTCAAGAACAATTACTCCCTCTTTATCTATCTATATTACAATGCTAGACACTATATAAGTGTAATAAATACTCAATGAATCACTACCTGTTGCCCCACATCTTCTTATATGAACTAGATTTCTTCTTGGTGGTTCCATAATGATTCATCATATTGAAATTATAATGTTGTTGTAACTTCTTCACTCAGATAAAATGTACTATTAATCTCAATGAGAGAGTCTCAGTTTTGTGATATACTTTTTTTATCTATATTAGGGATAACATTGGATAAGGTAGTGATTTCATAATTTTTTTATACCTTAGTTAGATATTTCCTCATCTTAGTGGATTTTTTTCATCTTTCCTTTTGACATAAGGCACACCTTATTTGGATTGTTAAAATTTTTTCCACCAAACAATAGTTTTAGGTTTTATCCACATACTCTTAGAGGACATATAGTTATCAGTAGTTTTAAACACTTCTCCTCATAGAGAGTACATAAATTCCTTTTTTCACTGACTTGATTTTCTAAATTTTTTTGATCTATTGCTAAAACATCCACATGTTAGTTTAATAGAAGAATTACATCCAATAGTACTTCAAAAATAAACACCCACTTCTTCTTCCAATTATTTAATGAAATCCTTCTTATAATTAGAGAAATCATTTCCATATAGAAAAAGATATTTCATGGTATATTCCATTCCTTTCAAAAAATTTGTATCGGGTAAGACAAGAAAAATTCAACAGAAAATAAACCTCTTATTGGATAAAAATTATTAGACCCTCAATGGGATTATAAGAGAGATTCCCTAGGGGGTGGTGAAATTGTTTATGTGACTTATTCTAATTTGAACTTGTTTTTATTTTATCTCCCACTACCCAAATGATTTTTACCCCATTACTGTAATGTTCTTCTATTTTGCACTTGTTTTTTTCACCATGATTACCTTTTTTATTGGATAGTCCTTTATCAGAAATTATTTATGTATATTAGACCACTTAGTTAGATTGTGTTATGAATAATATAAGAAATAAATAACACAAGAATAATAATTTTTTACTCAGTTCACCACTACGATATAATTAAATAGTCATGTAATTGATAATGTGTCAATACACCGAATAACTCTAATCTCACTACTCTGGGAAAGATTATTTATTGATATAGCCACTCCTCTCCCAAGAATAACTATTTAAGTGTGCAGAATATAGGAGAATGGAATACTTTTAAGAAAAATATATTTTAATTTTATGGGTTTACATATTAACATTACATTTTAGATTGGTTTTAAAATTTCCTTCGTTGCTTTTGATTTAAAATATTTTAATAAATTTCATGGGAATAAACATTACACCTGAATTTTGGTAAAAAACATTTTTTTTATGGAAACCATTTTTCATTATGCCACATGTTTTGATTTTAAAGGTATCTTATGCCACTTATAGATGTAAAATTAGATAAAATGAACTAAATATTTTTAATCTTAATTTTGAAATAATTTAATGAAGTTATTTTATGGTCATATTTAGACCCAATATTATATTATTATCTAAAATTCTCCATTTTGGAGCCATCTTTCTTGAGTAAGATATTGTAATATTTTTAACTTTTGAAAAATTCAAAGCGTGTCCTCTCCCTCACATATAAAAGGACTCCCCTATCTTATCTTAAAAACACCTAAATATTATCTTATCATATAAAATAAATACCCTAATACATTCTTAAAACCCCTCCCCATCTCTTATATGTTTGTTTTTTATCATAATAACATCATATAACACCTCTAGGAATAAACTTAAGGGGGTTGACTGAAGAATAGGTATAGTTCTTAACTAAGAGTTTTAATTTTATTTATTTTTTTAACCCCATAAAAAATATATTTAAAACTATTATAAAATAACATTTTTATCCCCTATATACTGAAATTTTATAATGATTATATTATAACCATTCAATCTACACAAACATCTAATGAAAAATAAAAACATCTCCCGCGTGAATGTGCCGATTACCACCTCGTGAGATGATTTATTTTATTTTTCATCACCAAATATTATTTATAGTCATAATAATGTATAAAAATGATATATATGATATAAAGGTTCATTTTTTAATATTGAATAAATAATATAATTATTATTTTTTCAATCTATTTAAAAATTAAAATATCACTCGTGTGTATGTGCAGATAGCTAACTTACGAACCTTTGTATTTTATTATTTTCACCTCCTTAAAAGGTAACTATATATAGGTGGATTTAAATAAATAATATTATATTTATGATATAATTATTATTCTATAGAGATAAAAATTAAACCTAACTTCTTTCTCTCATGTTCACTGAAAAATGGGAATGGTACTCCTGCATTTGTATAGGTTACCGTCTCCTTATTGTAATGTAATTAATTTTCCATAACCATGTTACATTTTTGGATATTAAAGTATAAATAATGTATGAAAAATATAATTATAGAATCATTTAGATTCTATAAATTATATAATCATGATCCATTTGACCACAATCATCCAACCCAAGCCATTTATAGCTTATAAGCCAAATGATCTCTAAACGTCTCATGTGAATTTAAATGATTAAGTAATTATGTATAACATGGATAAAAGTGAAATAAAATGACTAATAAACTTGAAAGAAGTTATTAATAAAGTAAATAATTAACTTAATTTTTTTATTTAATAATATAAAGAATATATGGGACAAGTCGGGCTTGAGGTAAGGGATACTTTACTTTAAAACATCATTTTAAATGTTTTGAAGATTTATTTTATAAATATTTTTTCTTAATGTAAATATTCCTAAATTAATTTTATAGATTAATTAATATTGAAATAAATAAATTATAAATTATATTTTATGTCTCATTTTTTATTTTCTTCTAAATTTTTTCAAAAGGAATATATTTTTTAGATTTTATATAGAATGTTCTCACTTTTTTTACAAAATAAAAAAGGAATGTTCTATTTTAATGTGTATAACATCAATGCATTTTCTTTCCTCCACAACCACTTTTTTATATTTGTATTAATTTAAAATTTTCTATTTTCTATTCAAATAAAAAACATTATTCACTTTTTCTGGGTATTTTAGTTTAGAAAATGTTTCATTAAAGGAAAGAGATATGTTGATATTCAAAACAATTTTTATTATGGGTTCAAAATTATATATTTGTGATTTTGATGATAGAAATGTAAGATTTTATGTGTTTTTTGAATTCTATACTCCATATACATTATTTATGAAGAGGTGGGTGCCAGATATAGAATTCCATTGTGTTAGTTAATAATTATTTTCTCTAGATATTTATGTTGGAATTAACGAAGGGTGTTATTGCATTTTTATGGGTTCTTATAAGTGATCTATAAATATTATGTTCTAATGTATGATTTATTATAATAGTTAATGGAAATATTTTTATTTAATATGGTAAAATAATAAAATTTTGTTTAAAGGAATGATTATTCCCATTTTAGGGTTAAAAGGTATGTTTTTAGGAAAATACTTTTCTTTGGTTCTCAGGATTTTTAATAAACCCTCATGATTATAATTTTCAATTTATGTTTTCTTATAATGTTTTTTATGAAAATCCATGGGTAGTAAATCTCATTTCACATGTAATTAAATAATTATTTGTGTTCAATGTTTATTATATCATTAGAGAACATTCTTATATGATATAATGGGTTTGAAATGGACTATTTAGTTTATTTCTTCCTTTTTATATGTCCTTTTTTTTTTGAGATTTTTGTACTCATTGTAAGAACCCAGATATTTATCCATGTAAATTCCCTTATTATATTTATTTTATATAGTATAAATCACATAAAATCACTAATATAACACAATAAAGACTTAATAAATTAATAATGAATGGTATAATAGGTACTTTTAGAAGTTGAAGAACCTATACCAATGGATTAGTATCTTGAAATTTTAAATAGGAATATGACCTTTATAAATAGTAAAACAACCAATAGAATAGTAACCTCACCCATGAATGTATAAATAAAATTTAGGCATCTTATAAATGGTAATATGATATAATTATATCATTGTATAAGTAAATAAATGTTTTAGAAATTATTAACTAAGTGTTGATATTTTCGTAAAACATGAATGGTTTTTTTCAATTTTATAATTAACATAATGATTTAAATGAAAATTTATTTTCATAAAATGTAATCAGAAATTAATATTTTTTTATCTTATGATTATATGATAATTTTATGAGACTTTATTCAATTTTTCAACGTGTTATAAAATCCGTCATAATTTCAAAAACAACATCTTCCATGTAAATGATAATTTTAATTAAAAATTAAATATCTCAAATTTTAAAAATTATTTTAAAAAAATGGATATAATTTTGTAATTATACAAACCGAAAAATGGTATGGGTAAGTTTTTTTTTTCTTCTAAAATACTTGAACTTTTGGTGAATAGTAAAATATGATAATTTACGATAAAAGCTAAATACAAGAGTTATGGATTCATAGATGATGTATGTCTGATGTAAGCCCATAATATAGAAATATATTTAATTATTTTAAAATATTTAGTGATAATTATAAAAATATTCATAGTCTTGAGTCAAAATATTAAACTAATGAATAAAATAATGATAAAACACCACTCTCCTCCACTATAAATACTACCCCTCAACACCTATTTTTCTCACACCTTCAAAGCATTGAGACTTGTAAAATATCTACCCAATACTATTCCAAATCTCCTTACCCAAGTCCATGAGATCTTTTTTACATCAAAATACCAGACCCTTTTCTCTAAGTAGGTTCTCAAGGAGGATAAATTCAAGAGGTAAAATCGTCTTTCTTTTTCTTATATTTTCCTAAATATTTCATTTCATTTCTTATTCTATACTCATATCCCATTATCCTTATGACATAATAAATCTAGTCTAATTAATATAATGGAATTATATCGTGTTTAAAAAATAACCCAATATCTTCTCTCTTCCCCTCCCCTTTTATTCTAAAAATGAAAACATCATCTGTGATATTTTAATTTATCGCATTCAAGGACGATGAGTTTCCAATTTGCCTTAACACCTTAAAGGATGGTCATAAAACCATTTTTATGGTTAAAAAATATTATAATATATGTATTAAAACCAATTTAATTTTCTTGAACTATTATATATACATGGTATTAATTAATAAAAAAACTAGTTTTTGATGATCGAATAATCGCCAAAATGATTTAAACAATTATCACTAACTTCTTTTATAATGATTTATTGTCTCCTAAAATAACCAAATTACTTATATAACCATTTAAAATTATTAATTTTTATTAATAATATATAACTTTAATTTAGTATGTATATCCCCATTTCACATGAACTTTCTTACTCATATTCAAGCGAATCGATCATGAAAACCAAGAAAATGAACGCTCTCAAATGATAAGATTATATCTTATTACTCATCAAAAAGTCCATAAATGATATTAATAAAATTATAATAAATAAAATACATGTTTAAAATGTTATTAATTAACTAATGGATTTAATTTTATTATCCAATACATTATGATCAAGCGAAGAACACTTTCATACATAAGGTAAGGGATTCTACCTAATCCTCCATTTTTTCCTTCGGGTTAATCTTTATCTATATTTACCCAAATTTAATGTTTATTTATTTTTATATAATTATTCTAAATTATGTTTATATGTTCCAAAATCATGTATCCATATCATTTCTTCCTTCTTTGATGGTTAAATATATGTTTTAAAAAGGTTCCCTTCTCAAATATTCTCGATAAGCAAGTCCGATTAAATAAAAATTCTTGAGTTTTTAAACAATTTTCAGTGAATACCATAAATTGTTTTAATATAACCATATTTTTATAAAATAAATCTTTTTTTCTTGAAGAAAATACCTTGTTTCATTTATACTTCTATGATAAAATATGGATTCTCTACTTTAAATGACCTTTAATTTATTTTTAAACCACACTAAAATGTTTCATTTATTAATATTCTTAAACTCTATTTTTAAATTTTAACACTTAAATTGGAAACAATTTATCATAATATATAAAGTTTTTACCTTATTAATTCCCATATATTATTAATTTTTTTTTCATGGAAAATTTTATCATAAACCCTTTTGTTATGCTCCATGAAATGATTATGGTACCCATTTCTTTCCATGGGTAACCATTATGTTTATGTTGGATTATTCACGTGGAAAACATATTCATGAACATGTTATGATGGGTGAACCTAGATAGTGATCCAATTCATTTGGTAATGTTTAGTCTCATGAGACTTCTTGTGCAATGGTATTGGTGGTTAGCCATGACTAGTGCTTCTTATGCAATAGTCTTGGTGGTTAGTCTTGAATCATGATCCTCTTTGTGAAATGGGCCTTAACTCATAATTATGTCATGTTTTGTGTGTCTGGTACATTACTATGATTCCTTGATTACATGAACCCATGTTCTATATGTTATTCTTCTATATGTTTATTCATGTTTCATTCCTTTTTATGACATCAGGTTAGGTTTTCTAACCAATGCGATATGATTTATTCTTATGTTTATTCCCTAAATGGAATTTTTATCACATACATTTTTTCATGGATTATCTAGGTTAACCTATTTATATGTCAGATATTAATGGGATTTTGGAGCTCATTATGATGTTTATACAAGAGTTGTTTTCATTTTGGTTCATGTTTTTAGTTTTATGTGCATAATCCTTGAAATACACTGGACTTTAAAATCATTAGTTTGTACTTAATGTCTAATTATGATTAAAATCATATGCTGATATGTTAAAAAAGATAGGGTTGTTATAGTTGGTATTAGTTTATGGTCTATATATTTATGAAGATTAGGATTATAACACTTTAGTAAGAAACCTATGGGTAATTCTATCACCATCAATAACCTTGATTAAAACTTAGGGTATCAAAAGTTTGGGTGTAATTTTATTTTACAAGATTATCTTTTATGATAAATGTTTTAATTTCGTATTAGCTAAGTATTTTAGACCCGTAATTGTACCTCATTTTTATTAGTTAATGTATTTAAAAAGAATATCCTATTCCAATAATCAATGTGATAATTAATGTGATTATTTCAGAAATGATATGCCAAATATGATGGGAACAGGTGCTCAAAAACTCGATGAAAGTACTTTCTCAACTAGATCACATTATGAATAATTAAATTTATCATTAGTAATCCCTAATTCTCCTAATAAATATAAATTTTAATTCGAATCCTTCATGTGACAAAGGCCTCCCATGTTTAGTGGATCTTCTGATACCCTCCTCACAGAACCATGGAGCAACTCTATTGAGAAGATATTCTCTATCCTCTAGTTCTCATAAGAAGAGAAAGATGTGATGGTGGTCTATTGTTTTGATGATAAAGCTAATCAGCAGTGGACACTGATTAAGAATAAAAAGTCCAAGGAGGAAATTGATTCCATAGAATGAGAATATTAAATGAAAATATTTTTCAATAAATATTTTTTTCAAAACCCTCCATCCCAATATGGAAAGTGAGTTACTCAAACTAAAAGAGGAATATGAGTCTATCAAAGCTTATGAATAAAACATCACAATACTTTCATGATACACATCCATATTTTTCATGATACCTGAAATGAATTTGGATCACTTCTTTAGAAGACTAATGCTTGGTCTATGAAAATCATTGGCGATTCATGACTTTGATAACTATGAGGAGATTGTTATTATGACATTAAGGTTGAAATTGGTATCACATACTCTCAATGATCCCTTGATTCCAGAGATAAAAATAGAAAAATTATTTTTTATATGTGAGGATCAATAGATAAATCTAATGATAGAAAGAAAACTCAACATCCCATATGCCAAATTTGTGGGAAGAAGAATCCTTGGTAGTGTCTAATGGGAACTAGGATATGCTTCAAGTGTGGAAGAATGTGGAATCTGGATAATAAATGCCAATGGGTTATAAATAATATCAATAATGTGGAATAATAAATGATGTTTAAGATCAACACTCCACATATAGTTCAGTGTTTCAACTACAGGGAACATGGGAATTATATGAAACATTTCCCTAAGACAAGGGTTGTTGGGGGAAATCAACAACAACAACATATGAGGAAGCAAGGAAGGGAATATGCTATTACTACTGCTGATATTGAACCTAAAAATGATGTGGTGATAAGTAAGATGGTTATTAATTCAATAATAGATAACATAATATTTTATTCTTATTGTGATCATTCTTTAATATCCAATAAGTTTAGTAGAACTATTCAAACACCACCTCAAAATATGAAGGATGAGTTATATGTGAGAAACAAATTGATAAATTATTGCGTAAAAAGTATATAACTTCTCCCTGGTTATTATTTGTTGATTTAACCTCCTATAACGTCTTATCTTACATAAATTTGTGGAGTTTGATGCTATATCTGGCATGGATTGAATATATTTATAAAAGTACAACATCAACTGTTAGGATAGGGAGATCACTCTTCACATCCTGAGGTATCCTCCAATTCTGTACAATTGTAAGGAGGATGAATCTGCATCAAAATCATCATATCAATTGTGAATGTTATTACCTTATGAGAAAGTATATCTAGAAAAATGATTAAGAAAAAGGATATAATCATGCTATAATACATTCCCATTTTGAGGGACAACACTGATTTATTCCTTGAAGAGTTTCCTGGTCTTCCTACTGACTGAGAAGCTGAGTTATCAATTGAACTTATTCCTATATCTCTTCCTATATCAAATATATCTTAATAAATGGCTACTATTGAGTTACAATAACTTAATAATATGTTACAAGAGAGTCTGAACATGAGTTTTATACGCCTGAGTGCTTCGCCATGAGGTTCACCGATCACATTCATTAAAAATAAGGTAGATCAACGTGCCTATGTATCAAATATAACAAGCTTAAAAAAATCACAATGAAGATCAATTATCCCCTTCTATAGATTGATGTAATGTTCCATCAACTATGTGGGTCTATGTATATCTCTATGGAGGACCTTCGGCTGAGATATCAATAATTAAATGAAAGGAAGGAAGATATTATAAATAACACCTTTCGAACGAGGTATGGACACTACCATTTCATAGTCATAACATTTAGATGCACCAATGCTCTAACAATTTTCATCAATTTAATTTATATAGTCTTTATATATTTTCTAGAAAATATTTTGGTAGTATTTATTGATGAAATTATGATATAATTCAAGAGAAAGGAGGAACATGAGGAAAATTTGAATATTGTGCCGAATAATTTGTAAAGGGAGAATTTTTTTTCAAATTACAATATATGTGAGTTCTGGATAGAAGAAGTATCATTCTTGGAGGATGTTATCACCAGCAGAGAAAAATCTGTGGACCCTTCCAAGAAAAAGGAAATTGAGGATTGGCCCAAGATAAAATTTGTAATGGATATCCATAGTTTCCCTGGTGTACTTGGGTATTGCCGATGATTTGTGAAGAACTAATAATGATATTAAAACCCAACAACCAAGCTGACTCAAAAGAGGGTAGAGTTTTTCTAAAATAGTAAATGTGAAGACTACTTCAAAGAGATGAAAATAGACTTATCCCGACACCAGTTCTCAGACTAACGATAAGTGGGGAACTATTTGTGTTTTACAATGATGCTTCAACGAATATATTAGGATGTTTACTAATGATAAATGATAAATGTGTAGCCTACACATCAAGGAAGTTGAAGATTCATGTGAAAAACTATCCGACACATGATCTGAAGTTAGTGGATGTGATCTTTGGGCTGAAAATCTAGAAAAATTATCTACATGGGGAAAAGTGTGAAATATATAATGATTAAAAGAGCATAAAATATATATTCAAAAATAATGGGCTTAATATGCACTAATTAATATGGTTAGAGCTCCTCAAGGATTATGACTTCTCAATCCACTACCATCCATGTAAGGAAACAATTGGAAGATTCTCTTAGTAGAAAGGATCTTGAAACATTATCAATGATGAGAATTAAAAAGTGTTGAAATCCTCATGTATTAATCATGTTTTAATGATCAAAAATAATATTTAATCATTTTATAATGATTCTAAATCCTATAAAACCTAGTTAACTTCTATACATTATATCCCATCATGTGTATTTAAGTTTAAAGTTTTCTCATGCTTTAAGAATATCCTTGCAAGATATTAATTGCTCTATTTTCAACTTACCTACTTTATACTATCTTTTATCTTCTCTCAAAATACCTTCATTAACAAATGCTTAATTCTAATCCTTTCTATTATCATATTTATTTAAGTCTACACATAGTTACTTTGGAAAGTCTAAGACACCGTGAGTCTGCCATTGGAGATGTATTTCAGACACCGTGAAGCCAGACACTGTGAAGCCAGACACCGTGAATCTAGAAACCGTGAAGCCAGACACCGTGAGGCAGATATTGTAACCACAAGATACCGTGAACAAGACATCGTGAAGAAGACACCGTGATGTAGATACCGTGACCACAAGACACCTTGAATAAGACATCGTGAACAAGACACCGTGAAGTAGACACCATGACCATGAGACACCGTGACAATCAGACACCATGATCAACCTAGACACCGTGTGAAGGAGACACCATTTCCATGACTTACTGTGACACCATTTCTTAAACTCTTTTGAAATCTTTTAATTTAATTTCTAACGGTCATATTTTATGCTTTTAATGCAACTGCTATTATTTTATGTGGGTTGATGGCATGTCTGGGAACCATACCTCGTACCTGTAAAAGGTAATCATTCCCATTGCCAACCAAAGGAGAAATAAAAGGAATATCGAGATGCTGTAGAAGGATAGATACACATATTCATACATGGAGACATATACATAAAAAAGAAGAAGAGATACACATGTACATGCAGAGAAAAACACACAAATAACTCGAAGAACATTTATACACATCTTGAACATATGTTCAAAGAGGAGGTTCAAGCACCACTTGGAATACTCTCACATTCAAGATGAACACTTGTACTGGAAGTGAAGTAACAAAACCATGACACTCTTTTCCGGAAAACTTCCAGAGAAGGACTCCAAGCTTTATCTACTTCAATCCAATGAAGTCCAGAGCTGCATTGACATCACACAAGATCATTCTAAACTCATTTCTATATTCTTTCTTTACTGTGATCATCCTTTTCTTTACATTATAAGAAGTGTGTGCTTCTGTATATTTTGACACACACTAACTCCTAAGATGAACTAGAGAATACTGAAATCCTCACACTAAACTCTGTACACCTTTGTGTATCCCACGTAGAACTGTGGTAGAGGTCTGAGAACCTGGATAGCCTGTGTGTTGTTGCTATTGCTTTCCCACGGTGAACTATGGTAGAGGTATGAGGACCTGGATAGTCTGAGTACTATTGTAACCTCGATCCAAGGTGTGGATCAATGTTTTATATAAACCTTTTTGGAGGAAAAAGTATCAGTTTGATACAGAAGCTCTTGGTTAACATTACTGTGCATCTTATTTTTAGTTTAAACTATTTTTCAATATTCTGCTGCTATTTACTTTGAAACTCAAATATATTTTAAAGTAACTTTGATAGTTTAAATAGAAAGTCTTTGTAATTATTGTTAACCTGTAAGTTATTTTCAAAAGCTAACTTAATATTTAGATTAAGTTAACGGAGAAATAATCAATCTTTGAGAAACTAATTGAACATTTACAATATTTGTAAATTCCTTATAGTTTAACTTATTTTTTGAATTGGTAATTTTAATACAACTATTTTAAATAGAAATTTGTAATTGGAACTCAATTCACCCACCCCCCTCTTAAGTATCCACACTGACCAAAATTTGGTATCATAGGTTGGATAAATGTCTTTCAAAACACTCTATTTTTTAACTGTGATTCTAGTTGAATTTTAAAGAACTAAAATTTATGTTATTTATAAATTTTTATCTCTTTAAATACATTTTCTATAATACAATTATGGATAATAGATTAGAAGGTATTTCTACCAACAAGACACCATTCTTTAATATTGTTAATTATGCCCAATGGAAAATAAAAATGAAAGTTCATTTAGAAAGTATGGGATTTGACATTTAGAATCCCATAGAGACTGAGTATAAGATTCCAGAAACTGTTAAAACTAATTGCGATGAACCTACAAAATCTGTTTACAATAATAATTGTAAACCAATGAATTCTATCTATTATTCCTTAGAAGATGAAGAATTTAATAAAATATATTCGCGTAAGACTGCTTATGAAATGTGGGATACTATGGCTATTTCCCATGAGGGAACAACCAATGTGAAAGTGATGAGATTAAATACTTACACTATTAAATATGATACTTTTAAAATGAGGCTGGATGAATATATTTCTAATATGTATCTCAGGTTTAATAAGATATTCAATACGATGAGCTCAGTGGGAAAAGATGTTCCAGCAATAGAGAAAATCATGAGGATACTTAGATTGCTACAAGACAGATGGAGAGGAACCTCTGTCTCTATACAATAATCATATAACATTGGCAAGATACCTATCAAAGTGCTCATTGGTAAGTTTATGATGTATAAAGAAGAGTCAAAGGTAAACAAAGAAGAAGATGATGAACCAAGAAAGAAATTAGTATCCTTCAAGACCTCTGCTTTAAAAATCAAAGGCAAAGAGAAAATTCAAGCAGCAAGTGACAGTTCAAGCAGTGAAGAGAGTGAATCTAACAATGATGCTGAAATGGATCAGATATCCAGAAGATTTAAGATATTTTATAGGAAAAATAAGTTTTTCAGAAAATCCAATTAAAAGGGAAATTATGAAAATAGAGGTCATTGGAAGAAGGATTGGAAAAGGATTGGTAAAAGTGATGACATTGTCTGCTACAGATGTAGGAGGAAAGGACATGTGAAAGCTGATTGTCCAAAGTTAAAGTACAATAAGAAATATGAGTACAAGGACAAAAAGTATAAGAAATCTATGAAAGAGGCTTGGAGTGCTTCGGAAGACAATCCAAGTGATCTTGATTCTACTCAGGATGAAAAATATCAAAAAGCTAATATGTGTTTTATGACAAACACATCCGAGGTAACATTAAATACTCTTGCTTTAAACTCTTATTATTATAGAGATGATTCCGATTCTGATTCTAAAAACATTTCTAGTGAAGAATTATTTAAATACAGTAACATGCTAGAGGATAACTGCAATGAGATGAAAGACAAGTATAAAGCCTTAAAAAAATAGCATGCTTTAACTAGCATTGCCAAATCTACACTAGAAGTAGAAAAGGAAAGGAATGCTCAACTACTCAAAGAGAATACTGAACTGAAACTGTCTAATGAGAAACTCAGGAAAGATTTAGAAAAATTAACTAATGGAAAGGACACTCTTACACAAATTCTAGGAAAACAAGTAGCACCAATGTATACTACTGGTTTAGGCTATCAGCCTGGATAGAGAAAAATTACCAAGAATAGATTTATTCCCAAATCTGGACAGTATGCTGCTAGTTCTAGTTCGGGAAATTCTTATGTCTCAACTAGATACTCACATAGTTATAGATCATACAAAGTTTATCTTTCAAAATATTTTAAATCTATTGATTATAAGAAACCCATTAGACAAATATGGGTACCAAAAGTTCTGCTTTCTAACCTGTCTGGACCAATGAAAATCTGGGTACCGAAATCATTTTCTGTCTAAATCTATTTTGTAGGAAACATGCTTGAAAAGTTCCTGTGAGAAGATATGGTATTTGGAAAGTGGATGTTTAAGGCATATGATAAGAGACTACTCATGCTTTAAAATATTAATCAAATTTGATGGAGGACATGTCACCTTTGGGGATAACTCAAAAGGAAAAATCACCGGCTTATGCCAGATTGGTAACACTGCTTCAATTATAATTTATAAATTTTTATTTGTTGATGGAATAAAGTATAATCTGCAATGTATTTCTCAGTTCTATGATGATGGTTTCAATGTTAAATTGGAAAATTATGCTTACAATATATTTGATTCTAAAAATGTTTTGGTATTTACTACATTAAGAAATTAAAGTATTTATGTTGTAGATTTGAATTATTTAGCTAAACAAAATGTTACTTGTTTAAATGATTTTCATAAAGAATCTTGGCTATGTCACAGAATATTAGGACACTGCAATTTACACTCTCTTAGGAAACTAACTAGGAAAGGTTTAGTTAGAGACCTTCCCAAACTGGAATTACCAATAGATAAAGTTTGTAATCCTTATCAAAAGGGAAAAAAACATAAAGTTTCTTTCAAATCAAAGAAATATGTTTCTACTTGTCAACCTCTTGAGTTGGTTCACATGAATTTTTTCGGACCATCTATAGTTTCTAGCTTAAATGGGAAGCACTATGTCTATGTCCTTGTGGATGACTTTTCTAGATACACTTGGGTGTACTTTATAGATCACAAAAGTGAAGCGTGTTCCTATTTTATTAAATACTCAAAGTCTGTAGAAAACCATAGTGGACTTAGGATCAAGACCTTAAGAAGTGATAATGGTCGTGAGTTTTAAAATATGGAGTTTGAAACCTACTTCTCACACAATGGCTATAGTCACAACTTCTCTGCCCCTAGAACACCTCAATAGAATGGTGTAGTAGAAAGGAGAAATATGAATCTTCAGGAAATTGCATGAACTATGCTTAATGAATATGATTTACCTATTTATTTTTGGGTTGAAGCTGTAAATACAACTTGTTACATTATAAATAGAGTTTTGATTTGACCAGTACTTAAGAAGATCCCATATGAATTATGGAATAATAGAAAACCTAAATTTAGTTATTTTAAAGTTTTTGGTTGTAATGTTTTTATTCTTAATACTAATGATAATCTGGATAAATTTTCATCTAAGAGTGATGAAGGAATTTTTCTTCGGTATTCTTTAACTAAAAAATCCTATAGAGTTTTCAATAAGAGAACCAAATGTGTGTAAGAATCTGTACACATCAAATTTGATGAAACTGATCCCCATGAACCTAAGACCCCTCTTGAAAATCTTGAAGAAGGTATGTCATTCTAGACCTTAATGACAAAAATAGTGAACATGTTGTCAAGACAACTAGTTCGTAAAAATTTTCAGAACCTTCTTATATAAAACCCAAACCTATAAATGAATCTGAAATTTCTTGCTCTTTATTTTCTAGACCAACTTGGACTCTTAAAAATCATCCTTTATATATTGTAGTAGGATATTTAGATAGAGGGACACAAAATAGAGCTTATCTAAGAAACCAGGTTGAACATCAAAATTTTCTTTCACAACTTGAACCTAAAATATTAATTATGTATTCAATGATGAATTTTGGGTGATGGCTATGCAAGAAGAATTGAATCAATTTCAAAGAAAAAAAGTTTGGAAACTTGTTGACAGACCTAATGACACTTTGACCATATGCACCAAATGGTTTTTTACAAATAAAAATGATGAAGCTAATAACATAGTTATAAATAAGGCTAGACTAGTTGCACAAGGCTGTAGTCAAGAAGAAAGAATTGACTATGAGGATACCGTTTTACCAATAGCCAGACTTGAAGCTATCAGAATCCGGTTTGCCTATGAAGCACATTTGAATTTCAAACTATATCAAATGGATGTTAAGAGTGCATTCTTAAATGGGTATATAAATGAGGATGTTTTTGTTGAACAACCCCTTGGATTTACAAACCCTAATTTTCATAATCATATTTTTAAATTATCAAAAGCTTTATATGGTTTAATGCAAGATCCATGAGCTTGGTATGACAAATTGAGTACTTTTTTATTTCTAAAGGATTTACAAAAGGAATAGTTGATCCTACTCTTTTTATAAAATGAATTTACAATGATGTTTTAGTTGTTAAAATTTATGTAGATGAAATTATTTTTTGATCTTTGAAGAATTCTTTATGTGTTGATTTTTCTAAAATGATGCAAAACGAATTTTAAATGAGTTTAATGAGAGAACTCAAACATTTTATTGGATTTCAAGTTTTTCAAAATGAAAATGGTATTATTTTAAATCAAAGTAAATATACTAAGGATCTTCTAAAACACTTTATATTGGATAACACTAAAAGTACTGACACTCTCATGAGTACCCCTTGTAAGTTGGATCTTGATGAAGATGGAAAATCTGTTGATCAAACCACTTATAGAGGAATGATTGGAAGTGTACTCTACTTAACTGCTAGTCATCCTGACATTATGTTTAGTTTGTGTATGTGTGCTCGTTTTCAAGAAAATCCTAAAGAATTTCATTTAAATGCTGTAAAGAGAATTTTCAGATACCTCAAGAAAACACACAATCTAGGACTGTTTTATCCTAAAGGACAATCATTTGAATTAGTTAGTTATTCTGATGTTGAATTTGGTGGCTGTAAGTTAGATATAAAAAGAACCTCTGGAACATTTCATCTTTTAGGCAAGTCACTAATATAATGGTGTAGTAAGAAACAAAATTTTGTTGCATTATCTACTGCAGAAGTTGAATACATAGCTGCTGACAATTGTTGTGCACAAATTTTGTGGATGAAACAAACATTACTAGATTATGGATATCAATTCAGACATGTACCTATAAATTGTGACAACACAAGTGCTATTAACATCTCAAAGAATCATGTTTCACATTCTAGGACAAAGCATATTGATGTAAGACATCACTTTTTGAGAGATCATTATCAAAAAGGTGATATCACTTCGGAATTCATTGGTACTAAATATCAACATGATGATATATTCACTAAACCATTAAATTCTCAGAGAATAGACTACATCATACATGAACTGGGCATGATAAATCTCAAATAGATACTTTACTAGTTACTGTTTCAAGTCTTACTGTTTGATATCTTACTGTGTAATACTTTAATGTTTCAAGTCTTACAATATGATATCTTACTATTTTATGCTTTACTATTTCATGATTACGGTTTCTCAGTTACTATCTCTCATGTTTACTATCTCACTGTAAGGTTTTATGTTTACAGTCTCACCATTAGCATTTTTTACTTATGGTATGACGTTTACTGTCTCATAGTAATGCGCACTGAAAAGTTCACTCACGGTCTCACCGTGAAACTCGTTTACTGTCTCACTGTAATGACCACTTACGATGTCACCATAAAAAGTTTTTTTTAACCTGTATCATGGTAATTACCCCTTTTCTCCTTTTTATCTTCCCACATTTTTATTTTAGAAAAGTTTGGTATTCCTAAATGATAAAACAAAGTAAGTATCACTCGCTTCTTTACTTGGGGTTTCCTCTACCTACTCTTTTCAAACCCTTCTTCATCCTTGCAACCCTTCTCTCGCTCGAACCTTTAGTGAATGCCAATAATGAAACACCCATAATTATCGACACCAGATAAGCTCAACATGAAGAAGAAGAAGATTGCACCTAAGCTGACACCTGAAGGACCTTTAAATCTGAATCTGGTAAACTGCGTTGTTGTACCTGAGAAAGATATTTTCCCCAAATGGATTCTGACTAGTAATTCTCTGGTATTGAAAGTGTTAGAACAAAAATGTTGGCTAGAATGGTTCTCAAAGGAGGATAGACCTATCTATCCTAGGTTAGTAGCTCATATTTACCAATACGTATAGTTCTCATTTGATTCTGGTGGGAATTTTGTTGTGACGAGCTGGGTAAATGGCCAGGGATGATCTTTCTCTTTGAGGTTATGGGATTCATGCCTTGGTATACCTCATAAAGGAATATGTGAGTATTATCAGAGTGGAACTCCACCTTCAACAGATTTATTTGATCTAGAAGATGCCCTGAAAAACCCTATCTGGAAATGGAACCCAGAGAAGAGCCATTGCTGCTGAATTAGATGGAGAAATAGGGCTTCTATTTAAGTTTGTACAGAATTTGGTCAGTCCAAGAAAAGGTGATTTTTCTGTGTTAAAATATCAAGATGTTTTTTTGATTCACCTCATGAAAAATGGACATAAGATCAACCTCTACAAGTATATCATTCACCATATGTGTTAGTTGATCAAAGTGACATCCAAATCAACTTCTCTGTTTTACTCTTGGCTAATATCAACCATTATTCTTGCAAAAGGTATGGTTGAACCTAATGAGAAAGTGATTATGGAGTATGAGTACTGCCTCTCAAAATCTACTACCAAAATAATGAAGATAAACTGGAATCCATGGAAAAAGGAATGGGTAGAAGACAATGATAAAATTTATAAGAAATTTAATCCGATGGATTATCCCTCAAGACCGAAAGATATCTCTAATCCTGGTTTGGAACCAGATTTGATTGTTGAGTATCCTAAAGAAGAGGAAGAATAGGCTGAAGTTCCACCTAGGGAAACAGTTATTGGTGAGAAAGACAGGACTACTTCTCCTCATGTAGTTCTTGAAGAAGAAGTCCATACTCCTAGGGAAGCTGAAAGTTTAGAAACTCAACCCAAAGCTGTAATAGATTCAATTAACAAAGAATATGGAAAACATGTCATTGAATATCCTATAGTGGATGAGACTACAGTCAAAGTTCATATAGTGGAAGAGATACCTATTTTTCAAGAGGTTAATCTTGAGGAACTCCCTATGGAATAATCTGTTCCTTAAATCATACCTTCTGCTGAAGAATAGATGGAGCTAGCTTTTCATCTAGCTAGACAAGAAATGAGTGAGGAACTCAAAGACGAGTCTGTGGATTTAGACCAAGATCTTAGGCCTCTCAGTCCTGAGAAGGAGGCATTAGTTGAGGGGGAGAAAAACCAAAACCTTGAGTCTGTTGAAGCATCACATCTATCTGAGTCATGTCCTGTAGACACTCAGTATAAATTTCCCAGTTTATATGATGTGAATGATTCTCAGTAGGTTACACCAACTGGACATGATATATCCTCCCTATTTCAGTTGAAATTAGTCTCCAATTTTGCACCTGAGAGGGAACCTGATCCTGTACTAGTCCCTACTCTTGAACCCTTATCTAAACATCCATCCTTTATAAGTAAGGAAGATCTGAAGGAATTTGGTGCTACTCTCTTATCTAGAATTGAGAAACTCATGAATACTCATCCTCTTCCTGTAAAAAATTTAAGTGAGGGAGATGCCTCACTTTTATTGGAGAAGATTATCTGAAAAATACAACCTAATATGCTCTATGAAATTCAAGAAGTGAGAGTTGAAAATAAGCTGCTCAGTAATGAAGTAACGACTCTTCGAATTATGGTTGAAGGCATATAGAGAGAGCTGAATTTGAGATCTGAATATGTTGTTCCTCCTATAGAACCTGCTGCTCCTCAAATACCACAAGTTGTTGTGTCTCAGCTTCAACCTTATCTAGAATCCCTAGATGAAAAGATCGCTGAAAGAAACAAACAAATTGTGAAGGAAATAAAATAACTTGTTTCTAATCTGAATAAAATCACTGATGAGTATACAGGGTGTCTTCAAATGGTGTTGAATCAACTGAAATCTCTGACCACAGTTTTCAAAGCATCTGGTCAATCCTCTAAACCCTCCTTGGAAAGTGATCTACTCAGAACTATAAACAAAGAAGTGCTTTAGAATGTATTTAGTGGTTTCAATTTGGATTCTTTAACTGAAGTGGTAAAAAATAGTGACAATGTTCTTGACCTAGTACAAATCCACTCCAAAATTGCTAATGATGCTCAGCAGGAGATTACAACGAAAGTAGATTTCTACTTTGGAAAAATATTCTCCAAGACAGATATGACAAACCTTTTTAAGTACCTTGTATAAAATCTCAGGTTTCCTCCTGTGACTCAAGCCTTCAAGAACCAAGTCCAGAAACTCACGAAGTTTACTCGATTGTTGGACAAGTTTATGGAGAACAAGGACGATTTTGAGAAATCCATACAATATGGTGGAGATATTATTACAGATCTAATCAAACTCCTGAGGCCCTATCTTCTTGTCTAGAGTACAACCATTGTTGCTCCAGTCGCTAAACCTCTCAGACCTGGGCTTCCTACCTTCACCTCTGATCTAGCCTCAACCACCATGTTTGTCTGACAAGCACTCAACCAGATCATGCCTGTGATTCTTGATCAACAACTGCCTAGAGTTTCTACTGCTTCTACCTTGGTTCCCTCAGTATTTGAAGGTCTCCCTTTTCCCTCTTTATCAACCACCACTCTTCCATCTTCTACCTTGGCCTCTACCCCTATGGTTTCCTCTTCTTCCACAGCTGCTAAAGGCAAAGAGAAGGTCGGCCCATGAAGGAGCACCATGATTACTCTTTTTGGATAGGGATGCTATTGTTTTTTGTATTACTTTCTTGTTGTACTTTCACCTATTTTCTATTAATGGGATATATTCTTTTTTGACCTCTATTATTTTATTTTTTGATAATCCCAAAAGGGGGAGAAGTTTCTATATACTATGTTAGCAAGATATCTTTATAGTTGAATCCAATATACACCTTAATTGTATATGATTTGTGATCATAAAAGGGGGAGATTGTTGGAATCATCATGTATTAATCATGTTTTAATGATCCCAAATCTCATTTAATCATGTGCTAATGATTCCAAATCTTGTTCAACCTTGTTAAATTCTATACATTATATCCAATCACGTGTATTTAGGTTTAAAGTTTTCTCATGCTTTAAAAAGAGCCTTGCAAGATCTTAATTGCTCTCTTTTCAATTTACCTACTTTATAATATCTTTTATCTAATCTCAAAATACCTTGTTTAACAAATGCTTAAGTATAATCCTTTCTATTTTCATATTTATTTAAGGATGCACATAGTCACTTTGGAAAGTTTAAGACACCATGAGTCTGCCACTGGCTATGTATTTCTGACACTGTGAAGCCAGACACCGCGAAGCCAAACACCGTAAATCCAGACACCGTGAAGCCAGACATTGTGAAGCAGATAACGTGACCACAAGACACCGTGAACAAGACACCATGAACAAGAAACTGTGACACAGATACCGTGACCACAAGAAACCGTTAATAAGACACAGTGAACAAGACACCGTGAAGGAGACACCGTGACCATGAGACACCATGACACTCATACACTGTGATCAACCTAGACACTGTGTGAAGAAGACACCATTTCCATGACTTACTGTGACACCTTTTCTTAAACTATTTTGATGCCTTTCAATTTAATTTCCAACGGTCATATTTTATGATTTTAACGCAACTGCTATTAACTGATATGGGTTGTTGGAATGCTCGAGAACCGTACCTCATACCTATAAAAGGTAATCATTACCATTGCCGACAAAAGGGGAAATAAAAGGAATATCGAGCTTCTGTAGATGGGGAGATACACAGATTCATACACAGAGACATATACGTAAGGAAGAAGAAGTGATACACACATACATGTAGAGAAGAACACACAAAGAACTCAAATAACATTCATAAACATCAAGAACAGATGTTCAAAGAGGAGGTTCAAGCGCCACTCGGAATACTCTCGCATTCAAGCTGAACACCTATACTGGAAGTGAAGGAACAAAACCACGACACTCTATTTTCTAGACAACATCCAGATAAGGACTCCAAGATTCATCTGCTTCAATCCAAAGAAGTCCAGAGCTGCACTAACACCACACAAGATCATTCTAAACTCATTTATATATTCCTTCTCTACTGTGATCAAACTTTTCTTTACATTACGAGCAGTGTGTGATTCTGTCTGTTTTTTACACACACTGGATCCTAAGATGAACTGGAGGATACTGAAATGCTCACACTAAACTCTTTACACCTTTGTGTATCCCACATAGAACTTTGGTAGATGTGTGAGAACCTGGACATCCTTTGTGATGTTGATATTGCTTTCCCATGGAGAACTGTGGTAGAGGTCTGAGGACCTGGACAGTCTGAGTACTATTGTAACCCCGATCTAGGGTGTGGATCAAAGTTTTATTTAAATTGTTTGAGAGAAATAAGTCTCATCTTGAGACTGAACCTCTTTTTTAACACTACTGTGCATCTTATTTTTAGTTTAAACTTTTTTTAATATTCCGTTTCTATTTACTTTGAAACTAAAATCTGTTTTAAAATAACTTTGATAATTGAACTAGCAAGTGTGTAATTATTGCATACCAGTAAGTTAGTTTCAAAAGCTAACTTAATCTTTAGATTAAGTTAACTAAGAAATAATAAATCTTTGAGAATCTAATTGAACATTTACAATCTTTATAAATTCAGTACAGTTTAACTTTTTTTATGAATTGGAGATTTTAATACAAATCTTTTAAACATAATTTTTTTAATTGGAACTCAATTCACCCCCCTCTTAAGTATCCACTCCGCCCAACAAAAAGGATCCAATATTTTTAGATATTAAAAGGATTTATATGGGATTAATTAAATACATAACATCATAAATTCTTTCTCAAATGATTTCCCAACCATCCCTTATGGATAAAATAAAGAATGACCAAAGAAATGATATTGGAATTCAGAAGAAGGTGGAAACCATGAGAAATGGGAAATCCTCAAAGATAAAAATTGATGAGGATGGTGTTATAATATTTTGGTCATGACTATGTGTACCATCCAATATAGAGATAAAGAAAGAGTATCTTAATGAAGCGCATATGTCCAAATTATTTATTCACCCGGGGAGAAAAATATGTATCATGATATCCAAGAGAAGTATTGGTTGGAAAATATGATGATAGTGATCACTGAGTATACATCAAAGTTCCTGGTATGTTAGTAAGAGAAGTATAAAAGAAAAAATAAACTAAAGGGATGATGCAGCCATTATTCATACCAACATGGAAATGAGAAAACATCACCATGAACTTTTTCACTGGATATCTGAAGACATCCAAAAGAAATAATTCTATACGGGTTGTTTTGGATCATCTTATAAATACAACTCACTTTTTTAAAATTCAAGAGGACTTCTCACTAGATCAAATTGCATGGATATACATTAGGTAAGTGGTAAGGATGCATGGAATACTGAAATCAATTATATCTGACCAGGACTCGAGATTCACCTCCAGGTTCTAAAAAAGTATCTAACATGCTCTGAATACTAAGTTGAACTTCAATACGACCTATAATCCTCAAACTAATTGCTAATTTGAGTGTAATATTCATACATTGGAAGATATGTAAAGTGTGTATTATATGGAATTAAAATGAGGATGAGACTAATATCTACCTCTAGTCAAGTTCTCTTACAACAATGGTTTCAAATCAAGCATCCAAAGGGCTCTATATGAATCCCTTTAAGGGAAAAGATGCCAAACACTAGTGTTTAGGGATGATGTTTTTGAACATAAGCTGATAGGACATGAAATGTTCAAATAAATCATAGAAAAGGTGAAAAACATTCAACAACACATCAAGGCAGCACAAAGTCTAAAAAATATCTCTTCATACAATTATCAATGAGACCTTGAGTTTAATTTTTGTGACATGTTATTCCTCTACATATCTCCAAGGAAAAGGATCATGAGATTTGGGAATAAAGGAAAGCTGATTCCTAGGCACATAGGGCCCTTCGAGATTCTTGATCATGTTGGAAATGTGGTGTATCGACAAAAACTTCCATAAACTATGTCTTAAGTACATTATGTAATAAATGTATTCCTCTTGAGGAAGTGCATTACAGAATCCTCACAAGTACTAAATTTATAGGTGGTACAGTTGGAAAACGATCTCTCTTACAAGGACCATCCACTGAAGATCTTGGACCGTAGTGATAAAGTTCTACAAAACATACTACACACTTGTTCAATATAATATGTAAGAACCCTAAGTATAAATCTAGGAAATGGGAACTAGAGGACATGATTAAGGATATGTTATCTCACTTTTTTTCACCATAGTATGTAAAATAAAATTTCAAGGGTAAAATTTCATAAGGGGGGAAGAATGTAACATCCTAGAATTCTATCAATAGAAATCACCCTTTTATAATTACTTCATATAGCATAAATCACATAAAATTACATAGAGAACATAATAAAAACATTATAAATGATTAATAAATAGTATGAGAGGTATTCTAAAAGTTGTAGAACCTATACCAATGGAACAAAAACTTGATGTTTGGAAAATTAATACGTCCCTTAAAAATTGTAGACTAGCCAATAGAATAATATTCTCTCCCATTAAGGTATAAATAAAATTTAGGAATTTTATAAATGGTAATATGATATAATAATATCATAGTATAAGTAAATAAATGTTTCAGAAATTATTAATTTAGTGTTGATATATTTATAAAACATAAATTTTAATTTCAATTTTATGATTAATATATTTATTTAAAAGAAAATTTATTTCCTAAAATTTATTCATAATTTAATATTTTATTGTCTTATGATTATGAGATAATTTTGTGAGTCTTAATTAAAATTTCAAAGTGCAATTAATTGAGTTATAATTTTGAAATTAGTATTTTCCAAGTAAATGGTGATTTTAATTAAAAAATAGATTTCTGATATTTGTATATATTTTCATAATATGGAGTAAATTTTTGAATTATACTCATAAAAAAATGTTTAGTGTGATTTTTTGTGATTTTTATAATATACTTGATTTTTTGGTGAATAGTAAAATACAACAATTTACGATAGAAGCTAAATACACGGATTATTGGGTAATAGATGATATATTGATGATTTAATCCCATAATAAAACCATAATTAATTATTTTAATATATTTAGTGATAATTCTCAAACTATTCATATTCTGGAGGTAGTATAAAAAACTGATGAAAAACATAATGGGAAAATACCCCTCTCCTCCTCTATAAATAACACCCCTCACCACCTTTTATCCTCACACCTTCCAAGCTCTATGATTTGTCCAATTTCTACCCAATACTATTACCAATACCAATACTCATGTCAATGATATCTTGGTATTATCAAAATACAAAACCCTTGGCCCTAAGGAGGTTCTCAAGGAGAAGAAAATAAAGAGGTAAAATACTATTTTTTTATTTTATTTTCTTTCCAATTTAATTTATTTTCTTATTCTACCCTACCCTCCCCATATCCATGTGACATGGTAACTTTAATATATTTAATATAATTTAATGGTATTGGTTTTTATGGAATTACCTATCTTATTTTATATCCCCCCTCCCTTTGATTATAATAATGAAAACATCATCCGTGATATGTTAATATATCGCATTCATGCACGATGTGTTTTCAATTTCCACTAACACCTTCAAGCCTGGTCATAGAACCATTTTCAGGATTAAAATATATAATAATATATGTATTATATTCTATTTAACTTTTTTTAACCATTATATATACATGATATTAATTTATTAAACAAAAATAGTTTGTGATGATTGAAAAAGCGCCAAAGTAATCAAAATGATTATAAAAAACATCTTATCTAATTATTCATCATCAACCCAAATAACCAAATTAATTATATAACCATTTAATATTATTTATTTTTTTAATATCATTTAACTTAAATTATGGATTTCTATTCCCATTTTACGTGAACTTACATACTGAAAAACAATTGATCTGATTATGAAAACCAAGAAAAACATGCTTCTGAATGATAAAATTGTATCTTATAACTCATCAAAAAAGACCAAAATGAAATTAATAAAATTATAATATAGAAATTTTTTTTATAGAAGTTTATTAATTAATTAATTAATTTATGTAATTTTATTATCCATGGCATTAAGATCAAGTTCAAAACACTTTTGAACATAAGTTAAGGGATTATAAGAGAACCACTATTTTCCTTTAGGACACTCTTTCTCTATATTTACCTCAATGTGATGTTTAATTATTTTTATATAATTTTTATAAATGATTTATATATCTTCCAAACTCATATATCTAGATAATTTTATCCTTATTTTATGGGGAGATACATGTTTTAAAAGGTCTCGTTCTCAAATATTCCCGATAAGCAAGTCTGATTAAAGGGAGATTCCTGATTTATTACCCATTTATATGTTCACTCCATAAACTAATTTAAGCCAACATTATTCTATAAAATCACCCATTTTATCTTGTAAAACTCTCTTGGTTCGTTTCTGGTTTTATAACAAAAATTATTCCTTTTCTGATTTAAATTCTCTTTAATATTTTCCTTAAACCTCACTAAAATGTTTTATTTCTAAAGTTTATTAAACACTATTTTTAAATGTTTCCAATTTAAGTGGACATAATTTTACATTATCTAGTATTATTATACCTTATTAATTCCCATGGATTATTTAAATCCATTATTTTATGGACACTTTTATGATACTCACTTTTTATGCTCCATGACATGATTATGATAACCATTTCTTTCCATGGGTAACCCTTATATTTCTGTTTGATTATTTATGTGGAGAATATATTGATGAACATGTTATTATGTGTGTTCCTATATTTCACTACAATAATTTTGTTAATGTTTAGTCTAATGATACTTATTGTGCAAGGGTCATGGTGGTTAGCCTTGTCTCATGCTCTATGTGCAATGGCCTTGGTGGTCAGCCTTGACTCGTTCTCCTCCATGTAAAATTAGCATTGAATCAAGATTATGTCCTGTTTGTTATTGATTCCACATTACTTTTATTCCATTATTACATGAACCCATGTTATATATTTAATGATTATATATTTTTATTCATGTTTCATTAAATTTTTTATCATCATGTTATGTCTTCTATGAGAGGACCCGTTTGGTATATACCTAACACTGAGAGGGGGGTGAATCAGTGTTAGGGACTTTTAAACCAATTCCAATTTTTGTCCCTGTACCTATTGATCTGTTAGGATCTTGATTCTCTTATTCTCTTTTCCCTGTTTCATGTAATAATATAAAGTAGTAAAAATGTACACATAATATTTTTACAAGGTTCACCACTCAATAAGTGTAGCTACATCCTTACCATGCATGGATATGACTCGTGCATGAATTCTACACTATGATGTGATATTCTATTACAGTTGAGTGGATATGAAAACAATACTCTAGCCAGTGTGAGTCCCTACACTTTAGAGTGGGTTGGGAAACAATCCTCTTCCTTGGACTGGTGATAGCCTAGTCCAACTTGCAGCCTCTAGCTGGTTCTTTTTGCTGCCTATGGAGACAGTCTTCTTCCTTCTTCAAAGGTAGGTCCTACTCTTGGTTTTCTTTAGTGCTATTCACTTGATTACTTGCAAAGAATTAGGCAAGAAATTATTCCTTCTTTCCTTCTCTTCTTCTCTAGTGCATCACCAACTGCACTAGACTTCTTATTTCTTTATTTAGTGCAACAACCAACTGCACTAAAATGTATTCTCTCTTGATGGCTAGAATCACATTCACCAATGTGATTATTCAGGAAATGAAGATCAGTTCACTTGGAATCATCTGAATCAAACATCCCTAAATGATTATTAGCCTTCAGTTGGGAATACTCACTTCTTCTTCTTATTCTCTTATTTTCTTTGACACAGTATAATATGGAATGGTACTGTAGTGTCTTAATCTATTTCTTCAATTCTCAATACCAAAACACTAGTGTATCATTATAATACCTTCTTTATTTATGTAGATATGAATTCAGTTGCACATATATTTCTTCCTCAATTCGTAAAGCACAACGAGAGTGTTAAACATCAGTCGTGTGAGTGTGGTTCTACTTCTCTTCGTGATACTGAATGGTTCATAGTACTTACTTCTTCACAAAGTCACTTCGAGAGTGCAATGAACATGTTGAAGTCCTACAGGACCCAGTCTATTGTGCACCCCCTTTTGGTCCACTTACATGCAACATTAATGACTTGCACGCAACATTCAAATTTTTTCACAGAATACCTCTTACACGCAACTTCTATCTTGCACACGACTATCTTCTTGCGTGGAAATTCTCATTCTTCCACGCAAGTCTCTTATTGTATGAAACTATTCTTTCTTGCACGCAACACTCCCTTCTTCCATGTAACTGCCTTTGTGTATATTTCTTATGCACTACAGAGATATGATTTCTTCTATGTGTTGAGAATTTAGAATGTGAGGGGGTCACCTCTTATTTATAGACCTCGTTGACCTGTGCACGCAGAAACCCCAATGGGTCACGCAAGATTCGGACATGTCGTGCAAAATAATGATTGAAGTAGCCTATGGCTCAGAAGTTTCTTTTGCACCAACCTCATCTTTAGCGCACTTTTGAAATCTTTTGCACTCTTTTTTTATTTTCCATTTTCTGATGTTCGGACTGTGAATTATGCCTGGTGCGCAAAAACTCATTTTATGTCGCCTTTGGTGTGAAAGTTTCTTTCGTTCCAACCTCATCTTTCACTCACTTTTGAAATCTTTCATGTGCTTCCTTCCTTTTCCATTTTCCAAAGTTCGGATCGCGAATTATTCCTGGAATGAAAAAACCCATTTAAGGTTTCCTTTGGCATGCAGGTTTCTTTCGTGCCAACCTCATCTATTGGGCCAATTGTGCAATCTTTCGCACAACCTTCTCTTTCATTCAAATTATCCAATCTTTCACACAACCTTATATTTCCTGGGAATTCTCCAATCTTTCATGCAGGCCTCCCCTTTTCCAGATTTTGATGTTTAGATCATGGAACTCCACTTGCGCGCTACATCCTTTGTTATTTCTCTCTCCACTTCATCCCATAACCATTATTCCGCTTTTATCCTGATATTTACCATTGTGATATGTATCCATTGATAGTCCATCTTTAGCATCGCCAGAGTTTCAATGGGAAGTACTAAAACTTCAATATCTTCCAGTAGCATCATTCTTTCCAATCAATACATCATATGAATGGAATCACCTTTACTCCCCCTTTCTTCATATGGATTGCATCAAAAGTTCTCAAAACTTATGATATTTGTGAAATACAAATCAGCAAAGCAGCGTCTGATTTTGATTCAATGTGAAATGCATAGCTACCTCATAATTCCAAGCCCTTCCACATTCTCTCTTCTTATTCAACCATCATTCTACACATCTTGAAAAGAATATGATTCTATTCTTCAAGTAATATATTGAATGGTTCACATGAAAACATGAAGAGTTTCATGGTCTTCTTTGAATCCTGTTTCTTCTTCAATCATTCTCATATGGATGATACCTCCCCATTCTTCATTGTTGTAACTAGTGTGTCACCTTTTACACAAGTTATTGGAACTAAGGATTAGTGCATCAATCATCTGAATTGATCTTCTTAGAGAATTTCTCAAGTATGAAATCCAATTCTATAATTCCATAAAAATTTTCCAGGAAACCTCACTTCATCCAATCACCATTAAATTTTTAGTCATTCTTAATCTCCTTCTTCATTTTGACTAGTACTGAAAACTGTTGACAACAACTAAAATCTTCATACACAAAGTAGTCCCAATATTCTAACCCATGGGATATGCTTTATTCTTATGTTTATTACATTACTGGGTCTTTTTAGCATACCTTTGTTCATGTATTCCCTTGGTTACCTTTTAAATATATTATATATCAATGGGAGTTAGGTTCTTATTTGGGAGTTCAAATATTGTTTTTCATTTTGGAGCATGTTTTTTAGATTTATGTACCAAATCCTGCAAAGACACTAGACTTTGTGATAGTTACATAGTACTTAAGGGTTAATTATGTTTAAAATCAGGTAATTATGTTTATAAAAGGATATTTTTGTTATAATAATTCTATGTTTTAATTTATGGGTTTTTTATGTAAAATTTATGACCTAATTCTATAAAACTATAAACCTAAAGAGGTATCTAGGAATTAAATTATTTAATTATTTTTTTAAAACTAAATATTAGGTAATTTTTGTGGTCAGGTCCTTATAGTTGGTACTAGAGTAGTTTTTAGTTAATTTTAGAGGCTAGGATAGTGTTAGTATATACCCTAAAGATATTATAATTTATGGTAATCATGATATATTATTCTAATATTATCATATTTATTCATCTAAATTAATTATATTCAGAAAGATATTCCATAGATGAAATAAATAATACAAAGTTTGAAGACACCAATAAGATAATATCCTTTAAAATCAGTAACCTGGAATGGTTAAAATTGCAATAGAGATATTTTCTTGCTGTGATGGCTTAGTTGATGTTTGATGTAAATGATAGTGGTATCCATGCAAGAGAGATACCACATTAAAAAAACCCTTTTATATTAATGGGAATATATAACCATATGATAGATTTTGGATTTATTTTTTCCTTATAGATGATATTCCTAGTCATGGATTTTTTAGAACATCAAAAGGAAATGCTTTCTACTTATCATTTAAAAGGTGAACCTAATATGTAGTGGTCAAAGTTTATGAATTTAAGTAGAAGAGAATATATATTCCTTGGAATGTGATGAATTTAAGAATATTTTCATTTATAAGTATTTACATAAAATTCATTCGAATTTGTATGGAAAATAAATTCATAGAATCTTGAAGAGAGAAGAAATATTCAGTAGCTACCTATGAAGAAATCATCACACGGTTTACAAGGCATGAAAGCAATTTTATTCAAGATGTTGATAGAAATATTAATCATCTTTTCTCAGTATGGAAGCCCATATATTTAAGATCATATTATTATCATGAATTCAAATGTTATGAGAAAATTGTTTGATGAGACAAGAAGGAAGATATTGATTTTTAAGGGTCATGTATTCCTTGAAAATAAGTAGAAAACGTTGTCCAAATGGTTGGTAATGGGGAAGAATCAATCAATGAAATTAGAAGGAAAGAAAGTATTGTTTCTTTCTTGTGATAAGTGTGGTAAAATGAAAATTAGTGAATATATTTAAAATATAGGAAAATACATTTGATGTTTTATGTTTGGACATGTGTCTTGTAACTGTAAAAAAATACTAGAGTAATGATTATAAAATAATGAAAATCCAAAATTAATATTATTTAATTATTTTGAGATAAGTCATTATGTATTCAAGATATTGTTTATTATTTAATTATATTTATATGGTTCATTATGTGAGTTCATATTTAGATATAATAATAAATGATGGAAGTTATCAAGACCACAAGAAAGAACGTGCAATAAAATCCTTTACGTATACTTTAGTAGATGTTGCACTATCCAATGATATAATGTCAAGTAAATTACTTGTTTATTCATATTATGAAATTTTCTTGTTGGGAACATGAGCCTAAACATAGATGGTGAGGACTCTCCAAGTCCATCCTTGAGAACCAGGTTAAATTCCAGGTGGAGGCATGATTCTGGGGTACTGTAGCAGTCACTAGAGTAGGTTTTATAGTAGACACTGTAGAAGGTAATATTCATTACTTTAACAGCCAAAACAATTCACCTTTAGAACATTAGTTTGGTTATAGAGACCTCAAGGCATTTAGACAACCCATGCCATAAGGTCAGTAAGCTTTTCATGCCTCCATAATGCCTTTGGTGCAACTCAAGGCCTTTTGGACACCTAATTTGCAGATGGTACTAGACAGATTCTACAGGGAAGAATCCCTATAAGAGGATTCAGAGCATGCTTCATTCACTAGGGCAGATCTAACAGATTTGGAATAATGAGAGGGTATGGAATTTTTCATCGGTACCAGGCCTGTGGACTTCTACATAGGACAAATAGCCGTACAAAAAATGCAAAGATGGAGAGCTGATCACGATGCATATATTAGGCAGGGGCGGTTTCAAGTAGTCATAGTCTGTAATGAATGAATTATTATATGAAATTTGGGTCCTGTAATGTCAAGGGTTCCCCTTAAACCCTTAAAAGGGGGATTATAAAAAATTAATAGAAAAATGAATGCCTTCGGGACATTCAGGCATTGTCTTGTTGGATTGAGGGTTTACACATTGTTTGAATTTTGAGAAAATTTCTAATAAATTATAAATTTAAGATCAATAAATAAAGATATAAATTTTAGTAAAAACATGAGCGCGTTATTAATGCAAGAATTAATTATTATAATATTCTTGTTATCATCTTTTTAAGGGTTTTACCTATAGACCTTATTATCTTTCTCCTTGTATAGTTTGATGTTTATTATAGGTATAGATTAGATTCATGTTTATCATGATAAAATAGATTTTAGAGGTAAATATGTTTTTTAGAATGAGTTTAATTATTTTTTATAGAATAAATTCATAACTCTTATAACATATCAAGAAGATTAGATATTTTTTAATGGGGTAAGTTTTAGTTATCTTGCACATATTTTTGATAAAAAGTAAAAATTTTCAAATTGGTGATATTCCTATAGGAAATGACTATATAGAGGTATTTACTGTTGAATATCCTAGTTTTATACCTTTTTGGTATATTTTTATTATTATTGACTTAGTGATATAGTCTAATCAAATTATAAAGTCTCATTATCAAATGGATCAATTGAAACTTTTGCAATTGAAAATGAAATTATAAGAGTTTCTTGATTAATATTTTATTCATCCTATCACTTCACCAAGGGATGGTAATATGTTTTTTGTTAAATATAAATATGGTTTTATGAGGATTCAAGTGGATTATAGAGCTTTGAATAACATCAGTGTTAAGAATAAGTATTCATTTCCTCATATAAATGACTTGTCTGATCAGCTTCAGGGAGCTTGGTATTTTTAAAAGGTTGATCTCTGGTCCAAGTAACATCTACCTAATGTGAATGAGGATGAAATTATAAATATGGTGTTTCATAAAAGGTATGTGAATTAATATTTTTTAGTAATTCCCTATGTGTTAAAAAATACACTAGCTGTATTTTTGGTCCTTATCAACTGTAGAATACTATATTTTTTCATGATTTTAAAAGTATTATTATTGTACATAAAGTGATATTAAATTATAAGTATTAGGTATTATAAAATAATATTTTACCACCTAAATTAAATATGAAAAATTTATTTTTTTATCTCATGTTATATAAAATTAGTAAATTATTTAATTATTTATTAATTATATTAGAATATTCATATTTATAAAATGTTTGTTAATCCTAAATATTGTGTATGATAAATTTATGTGATAAATTTATTATTTAATAATTGTATACCATGCATTACATGCTTGGTATGAAAAGTTAAGATTTAATTTTATTCTACTTTGACATATGTTGGAAATTCATGTTATATGTTTGAATTTAGTTTTTTCGAATAGTTTGTACATATTAGGTTGTGGAGTTATATTGAATTGAATTCACCCTTGAGTATAGTATCATCTGGTAGAGAGACATGTTGTTTGACTTCCCGCTAACCTATAATATTATTTATTGTTCTAAAAAGGCTGAGATAACTATCTATGGCTTTGGGATTAAACATATTGAGATTTTAAATATCATTTAACTCTAATAATTAAAAAAATAGTTTCTATACTATATTAATGAGATACATTTATATATTTATAAATATTTTTGATTTTTTTTGGGTGAGTAACACAAACTTGTGGGTGGTGTAATGTGTTACACATTAATTTGGTGCGAAATCATTAATTTCATAGATGTGTTAGGGATTAAAAATCTAATTTATTATAAGAATGCATACACAAAGGAATAAAGAAAGATATATTTTAAATGGAATGATATGAAATATTTATAAATTTAATATGCATGTGATGTATATTTATTTCTTGAATCCCATCCATTGGAACCCCTCTCGAGCCATCATTTGATAGAGGGAGAGGACCCACGATGCCCGCCTCCAATTGACCACAGGTTGGTGACTAAAACCGAGGGTATAAAATGAATAAAAATGGGAGGCATTACCATATTTATGTAAATTTAATGATAAGAGATTAGTGGAGATATATCAATAAAATACAAATCATAAATAGTTATAAATCCCAATACATAAATGTAATTAAATTCATAATAACAAAAAATTGAAAGATACTTTAAGAAAGACCAAGGTAGTGGAAAAAAATTCTAATGATTCCTAAAAAACCACTCCAAAATAGTAATACCTAGCTCAATCAACTACTAAGTTTCACAGACCGGAAAAATGGTATATATATCTATATTGCGTAAGCATACAGATATACTAAATAGTATCCCCCCATAACCTCTCAATAAAATGTGGAAGAAGCATAATAAATCCTAGTGAATAAATAAATAAAACCTACTCAATACTAAAATAGTTAAAACTATACTCTATGTTAATAATGACTGATCACCATGTAAGTTATACAAGTAATTATATCCATATCAAAACATATATGTATGAAAGGCACCTAGAATCCACTTCCCAAATTGTTTATCATTATCAGAAGACAATATCAAATGTGTTATGCTCCCATTACTTCCATAAGTCATATTTCACCCCTTTTATATATACCCCACCTCATCACATCAAATCCATAAGTTATATTGATAATTAAAGTTTTTACAAATTAGGTATCTTTCATTATACCTCAAGCCACTATAATCCGTTCATTAATATTTATAAGAAACCATAGCCACTAAACCATTTATAAGTAAGTTCTACCAACATAAGACGCTAAAAACCACACATTTAAGTATACTAAAACTTAGATCCATCTCAGCCTAAGTATTCCCATATATCATTTTTTTCTTAAGGTAGATTAGTGAAGTAGGGGAAGTTAGCTATCTTTTTCCTCAACTACTTGGATGTCATAGAAACCACCCATACCCAAAAAATATGGGCATAAAATGACCACAAAACTTGGGTGGTGATGAATATTAAATAAAAAATATAAGAATAAATATCACACACAACCACACTAAGGGTAACAACTAGCCTCAGATTCAACTAAAATAACCGTACCACATGACACCTAGTTGCCACCATTAATGATTATGAAACAAGTTCTCATACATTCACATAGGGATCATGGTTTAACATCTTCAAAAACATTAACTAGTAATTAGAAATTATTATTAATTTATTTTTAAACCCATCAAAAATCTTGTTTTGTTAATTCAATCCCTTACATGAAAAAATAATTTATAAATTTCCATTAAAATTTCTAAATTTACATTGTATTTTTCCTAGATATTTCTTTAAACCATCCCATGGTTCAATTTAATTTATCAATCATTTCTTCCATTAGTAACACCCACACAATAATTTTATAATTAATATATTTACCATTCTATAATTAAGGAATTTCAGGAATCATTCATTATGATAATATTTTCACTAATGTTTATATGTATTTTAATGATTTAATCCCCATTAATTTGTGTTTTTAAGTTAAATTAAATATTTTTTTTGATTTTTAATAAATTTTGTAAAATTTTAGTTAAAATTGAATAACTAATTATTTTAATTTTTTAATTAATTTATGTATTTAATTTATCAATCCATGATTTTTATAAAAATTATTAAAATATTTGAAAATTCAATCTTTTAAGATTTAAATTCTGGATTTTTGCTAAGCCTGAGAGTTAGTAGGATATTTTATTCTTCATCATAGGATATTTCCTACTTGTATTATTTTTTACATTGTTAAATTTATATTTGATAAAATATTATTGTGGGTAATATAAGACATTTTCTACTCCAATAGGAACTTTTTAGAACATATATGATATTTTTTGAATTATATTAGGACAATTCACTCTTTCATAATTTAATCTCATATATGTTTTTTAGATCATATTATATTTATCCAAACATATGGTATTTATGATCTCATGTGTTATTTTCTCTCTATAGGTTGATTTAATTAGTGAAATTTTCTAGACATTAGGAAAATAAACTTCATACTAATGGATTTTTTCTCGGGACATACCTTTTTCATATGACTTTGATTAAAGAGGGAGACAATAAAGTGATGATCCAAGGATGATTCTAAAGAGAAATAAAATGTTAGGGTGTCTATAAATTAATTTCACATCCAATTGATAGATGAAATAATTTCTCATACCACCTAGAGCTAATTAGAAGCAATCTATTATACATGTATAAAGCTCTCTAAGGGCAGTTAAAGGTGAAAATAAAATTTAAATAATTTTACCTCATTTATTATGAAAGAAACAATCCATAAAAGAATAAGGGTGATCATGTGGATAGAAAAGTCCATAGATATATAATAAAATCATACTATATGATAGAGGACTTAAAATATAGTAATTTTTCCATGAAGTGATAAATTCCAACAAATAGTGGAAAAGAAGATATGTTGGTTATATAATTTTTAGTTTTGTACATCAAGGTATTATCTTTAATTTTTAAAAACTATTTTAATTATTGAAAGAGGTGTCTATTCTAACATGAATTCAATTTATTTTATTTTTTAGATTATTTAATAGAACAAAATTGTTAAACAATTTTCTTTTTTGTTTAATCTTTTTTGGGTGAGGTCTCTCCATTGACTATAACAAGTAAAACTAGTTTAAGTTTTTAGTTGTCTTTGGGAAAACAAATCCCACTCAGAAAGTGATAAACATACATATATGGGCTTTCAATATGGTTTCTTGGAATTATATATGTTCCCTTGGATGTATTTTAGTGAGAACTGAGAAAAATAATTTGATAATTAAATTTTAAAAGGATGAAGGGACTATATAAGGATCATGGTTTTTCTGTTACCTCTATCTCAATTATAGTACATCATATCCTTTCATCCTTTCCTATATCCAACTTATAACATGTATTTATATATATTTTTTCAAATTTTAATTTTTTTTATGCCTAATAAATCCTTAATTTTATCTATAAATTAGTTAAAACAAATTAGAAAGGTGAAAATTATTAAATTATCTTAAAACCTCCTCACGGGATAGCCATGCATTCAATATAGTGTTACCTTCTCAGAGGGTAAATTATTGATTATAGTAAAAATAATTAGTCCTGGTCATCAATTAGGGCTGTTATTGGGTGGATGTACAATGTTTTTTAATTTATTTTTACATTATTATGATTTTAACCACTAATTTATAATTTTGAAAAATGGATTTTCATCATGAATACTCATATAATTTTACTAATTAAAAATATTTTGAGATGTCTTATAAGGATGATATTTTGATGAAAAAAGTGAATTAATAGGCTATCATTCTTGAATTTCTAATAAAAAATATTAATTCTTTCTAATTCGTTGAAATACTTAAAAGAATTAGCTGAAAAAAGAATCTCAAAAAAATTAACATTTTTCCCACCCCACATTTTTAATTCTAGAACCTTCTATGGGTGTGTTAAAAATGAAAAGGAACATTTTTTTTAAATTCAAGGGAATAAATTATCATTGATTTACCAATTGATGTAACTTTCGGAAATATAAATTCATTATAAATGTTTTATAGAACCTGTTGAAATTAAAATTCCATGTGAAAATTTAAATTTAAGGATGAAAAACAAGAACCTTTTGATCAAACTTTTTGAAAAGGGGAAGAAATATTTCCAACTGGTATCCACTTATACAAAGAAATGGAACCTAAATTACCATAGTTAGAAGTCTTGAACATTGATTTATTTTGATATGATTATATGGATAGTGGATTTTTAACAAATTTAGAATGTTTATATTTTAATAATATATATTTTTAGTTGACTATTTTTTTAGATGAAGAGGATGTGATTGTTGAAATTGAAGAGAAAATGGACTACCTATTTGATATGTATATAGTTTTACATGAGGATAGTGGTACAATTTTTTTTTTCAATGAATAAATTATATATTATGGTTAAAATAAAGACGAACCACATCCTGTAATTAAATACATGTAATAAGTGGATGTTTTTTTTCTAAATATCTAGTATTATAGTGGTGAAAATACACTTTGTTCCCTCTTACACAATTCAATTGGTACCATGATGTCATGGAAGGGAATTGGAAGAAATATTTATATATGTTGAAGAAAACTGTAGAAAATATTTTTTTTTCATGAAAAAGAAACCACACTCACCTTTTCATTGGGGATGATTTTCTAGAATTGTAGGTGTAGTGAAATCATAGCACCCACATAGGGGTTCAAAGAAAGAATATTTTCTATTTTCTATTTACTATTTACTATTTTTATATATTTATTTTCAACAAAGATTTATTTTTCCTTCATTTTTCTTATAGGACTAAAGTGGAAGCATTTTAGAGGATAACTCAGGGATTATGTTGCTAAATAAAATCAAATCTTCTCTTTCCTATATATGTGTTTTTTTCTATGTCATTGATTATTAATTCTCACTTATTATATAAACTTATGCATAGAGGGGTCATTGTCAAAAGTAACTCTAGGGGAGGAGTATCAATGGTGAGATTATGATTTTGTGTTTATAATTTTAAAATTTTGGTTTTATCTTCTTATTTCAAATTTTGGGTGTTTTAATAAAATTTTCTACGATTTTAAAATTATTCTCACAAATGAATGCGTTTTAAATCTTTTAAACCCCTATGAAAGAGTGAACCAATTTGATCCATGAAACTAAGATTAAGTAAATGTTGAAAATGAATTTGTTTTAAGTTTAAAACTATGAGAATTTCATGAAAATTTAATTAAATTTAGAATCTAATACGATATATCACAATCCTAGTTTTAAAATAACTTTCTTGTAAGGCTTATAAAACATTTTATCATATTATTTACTTTCAACTCATTTCTAGAGATAACCTAACACAAACGTTTGAGACCAAATTTGATCTATTTCTATGAAAACATGAGATATCGAGGTACTTTTGATTTAAATTATTGAGGAATTTATTTGATATAATTCTCCATTTTTTCAAGAAATATATTTATAGTTTTGGAATATTCTATACATTTAGTATTTCAAGCCATTATTATCCATGAATGGACTATTATTTTTCTACATTACAATCCAATTTTCCCAATTCAACAAGCTCTATAAGTTAAAAATTCCTCATGAATTTGAATTTTAGTGTAGGGGGTGCTATTTTGTTAGGTGATAAATATTTTTGTGATAATTTTGGAAGAAATTAGCCTCAAAGATGTTTTTTATTTCTGAAATCTCTTTCTTACAAGATATTTTTGAGAATATTTCTCATAAAAAATCATAAAAAAATATACATAGATAAAGATTATAGAAAAATAAAATAAAAAATATATTTATTAATATATAAAGGTATATTATCATCCTAATTAAGGGCAGGAGTTCACACCATTTTTTTAATTTAAATAACCCTCACTACATTCAAAAATAATTTCTTTTTGAATTTGAAAATATCAATGAAAAATCGAATATTGTTAACGACAATTGAGTGGATATCAAGATGTTTTGAAAATGTTTAATGTTGTTAACATTCCATGAATATTTTAAGTTGTTTCATTTTATTTTTTTCCAAGGTGTATAATGAGATCCAACTTGAGTGTAAATTATATTCATACATTTTTATTTTGAACGGTCCAAAAGAAATTTATTCTGCCTCAAGGTTTTTGATATTTAAATATTACCATCCCTAAACATCTGATCATATGTTTAAAATTAATAATGATAAAGAAAATTCCTAGAAAATTTAGTGGATATTAAGGAATTTATTAAGACTATGGTTGTCGTTGTATGTGTTTTTTGGAAAAAAGTTTTATTGAATATATATACTTGTGTATTGAAGGAATGTTTTTTGAGGAAAGTGTGTTGTGTGAAATAGAGGACAATTGAAGTGGGAATTATTTTAATTCACTGAATAAAGATCTGGAAATAATGGTTTTTTATGAGGCATGATATCTTTTTATTTTCTTGGTGTTATAACTGTGGATTCCATGGTCATTTGTTTTGAAATTGTATTGGATGCGATTTTAATGCTTAATTGTTCATGAGACTAGGTGATAAGTGTGGGGGAATTGACTGAGCTAATAGTTTCACTATTTTTTATGTATTTAAATTATTTGATCACCAATATTTTTTATAATCAAGTAAAATGACATATATATTTTTTAGAATTTGGGGTATTTAATTGAAAATAGATTAATTCCTTTTTTTTATTTTTTTAAAATCATTTTGATAAATATATGATTTTTATGAAAATTCTATTAATTATTATATTTGAGTGTTTGAAAATTTGAATTTTGGATAAGTTTATGAGTTTATTATATATTTTAAGGTACCTCATAAGATGTTTCCTTCCCATAAAATGTTATAATATATCAAAATTTCATCTTGTATGCTATTTTTTTGAGGCCTGTAAAACGATTTTTACTGAAACAGGAAGTTTTAGAAATATGTCTGATATTTTTTGAACTCTTTTCAGAAAATTCATTTGTTTATAATACATATTTATATGAAATTTTTAGCTTATAGACTAATTCTAGATGTGTATAATATTTCTTATCTCATATGATATATTATTACCCTGTAAGATGATTTACATTGTGAAACATTTAGGTATTGTGGAAAATAAAATTATCTCTATTGTATTTTGGCTAGCCACATCGATTATCCTTGTGGTTTTTAATAAAGTGTGGATGAAAAGTTAATTATATTAGGATGGTCTTAAGGAAAAATAAAATTTATGGTGCTTGTAAAATAAAAATTCATCTATGTGAAAAAAATGCATTGTTGCAATCATATGGATCTAGTCAGAATTCATTATTTCTACCACCTAAGCCATAAAATCAGTTAGGACATACACATCGAAAAGAGAGATGATGTGAAATATGAAGGTAATGAATGTGAAATAACAATTTTTTTTAAGTATAACGGAGTTAAAATGTAGTAGTCAGGCTATGAAGGGATAAACTGCCATTGGTGGTGGAAAAGGATATATGAGGAATCTTCCCTTTTGAGTTGTTTTCGTCAATTTATTCTTATTATATATTTTTGGAAACCATTTTCATTAATGGAAGAGGTCTCTTATCTCTTGAATTCATTATCTTCTTTTTTTATAGTTTGTTCACCAACTTATGACTGTAAAATAAATTTTCTTATTTTTAAACATTTTTGGGTAAGGGTTCCCTATTAATCATGATATGTTCAATTAGTTTCAGTTTCTTAAAGGTATTTGTGAAATAAAATCACTTTAGTAAGTGGATAAACCCCTATATTTGAGTTTTTTTATTTGGGTTCTTGAATATAATGAAGTTCACTTATAGGTTTTTAGACAGAACTAGGAAATATAATTTTATAATTCAATTAAATAAAGATAAAGGGAGTATATAAAGATCAAAGATTGTCTAGTGATTTTATTCAATTTTAGTATATCATCTATTTTTAGATTTTCCTATCTCTAAAAAATAATATATATTTATATATTTTTTATTTTAATATTATTTGAACCCTATAAATCCCCAATTTCAACACTAATATAGTAAAAAAATTAACAAAGTGATAGTTTCCAACTTATCATGTAATCTCCTCATGAGACAAACTCATGGTAACCACTGTACTGTATTCTAAAAGGGGAAATTATTGATTGCAGTAATAATACTAAATCCTAACCAACACTAATCCTATGATAACAATAGGAAATGTAATCAAAGTGAATACTTAAATTATAGAAGATATTTTGTAATCACAACAAACTAACCTCCAAAAACCATCTATCAAAAAAAAAACATTTACCCAAAAGAAATATGGGTAAGCCTAACTCTCAACCTGTACCTAAGAAACAAAAAAAATCTTTTCTCAACCACAAAAAATTGTCAATCCAAACTCTCAATCCAATCCATTTATTCCCATCAACATTAACTCAACAAATGAAATACTAAAGTAATTATTTTAAGTTACATCGTCTACCTCTTTTTGTTAACCAAACCGTACATATCAGATCAAAATTAGGATCTACCACCCCTCACGACATACGTGTAAAAACATTTATTTCCAACACACAAACTAATGGGGAAACTATAGTGACCCAATATAAATATATGTTTATTTTAAATAATATCAATAAATGCAGCATTTAATCTCGTAAAAAATATCTAATAATACCATGAATAAATTTCTTAGTGTATTTAAATACTAGATACATAAATAATTTAGGTTAAAATAAATGTGAAATTTCTCAATAATTAATCCCCATTAGACTCATATACTTATTAAACATTACACTCATATTCATAACCTGCGAAAATAAAATAAAAAATAGGTGAGATTAGATGCTCAGTAAGTGTAGAAATAAGCGATAACAATCAAATATCATAAGTGAGCATAAGATACTCATATGGGTAAAATTATGATACATAAGAGAATAATGCCTAATAAATATTATATTAAAAGGTATGATTCATAAAATACAACATTGAATGAAATAAAAAATAAATCAAGACAGAGTGGAAACATGAGTCAATAAACCAGATCCATGAAATCATAATATAATAATTCACAAAGTATTTCAAATATGGAACACACATTAGTATAAGTAAAATTACTTTCATGATCCACTTCACGAGTTACCATGCTTATGAGAAAATAAAATGTACTTGTGAATTCTTTTTAATGATAACCAATATATTAGAGGGATATATAATACACCAACTATTAATTATTTATAAAAATTCATCCCACTTTAAAAAAATTATTAATAAAACAATAATGAATCCATCAGAATAAAAATGGGTTTTCTTCCTGATATCTAAAAAAACCCATAGAAATAAAAAGGGTTTTATTTTTTTTAAATGGATTCACATAAGGATATAATTTTTAATTCCATCAATAATCATAACATGATAAACACATGGAAGATAAATGAGTATCCAAATATATTCAGTAACTTTTAAGCTAAATCCCTTTCAATAGAGATTATAAAATGTATGGTATTTACACTATATAGATAAAAGTTATATGATTAATTCAATAACATCCCAAATCAATCAATCTATATAATCTAGGTGAATACCCTTAAATCAAGGAAATTTAAAACATGCTATTAATAATTCAAATGAATTGGAAGAAAAGTTACGACTATTCATAGTGGATGATAAGGTAAGAGAAAGGATGTGATAAATAATATCTTTAATAAAAATAAACATTACATAAGCCATAGAGAGAAAGAAGGGGAGTGGTAACATTTTGATAATATCCTTGATCAAGTATAATATATGTGAAAGGAAAATTAATTTAATGGAAAATGTTTTTTGGATGTTATAAAAAGAACTTCAGAAATAAGAAATATCATAAATCATTTAAAATAATATTCAAATAAATAGTTTAAAAATATAGGAGAAAAATAATTTTTTTTAAAAACCATGATAAATTTGAGATAATTATTTATATAAAATTACAATGGTAGTAAAATGATGTGTTCACATGAAAAATGTTTAAATAAGTTCTTTTAATTTTTTTTGAAAATGACCGATAAAGAAAAATATTAAATTTATTTAAACCACTTTACGAAGGTTATGTTTTAGAAAAGGAATTTAATATTTTTTTGAATAATATATAAGGATGTTTAAAAAACGAATGATTGAATATGGACATGGAAAAATGGAGGTTCTAGAATGAGATGAAGAGACTGGGGGGTCCCTTATGACAATTAAATAATGATCCAAGAAAGAAAATGAAATTGTTAAAGGTCATAAAACCCCAAAATTAATAAGTGGAGAATAATTCTTTTGGGAGATTTAGATATATATAGTATATAAATTTCTAATGTAAATTATAATTAAAAATGAATCACTTTTTGAAATTGAGATGGAAGATGAAACCCTTATTATTGGTGGTAATGCAGGAATCAGAAGAACATAAGAGAATTACCATTTAATGGTAATTCAAATTTCATGAAATGAAATTTATTTATATTTATTAAATGAGATAGGGAATTAATTATGTAACACCCTGATATTTTGTGATTTTTTTTCAAAATTAATATAATCCTTTTGATATTTTTATTTTCATGAAGCACTAAAAATAGTTTATATTATAATAATGAACTATGTACAAATTTCATCATATAAAACATAAATCAAATATTTCACTACACAAAACAAAAATTTTATCTTTCTCTACACGAAACACTGAGGTTAGCTTACATTACAAGCAAGATAGAGATTTTCCTGACTTTTAATAGATCACCTATTTTAAAAATTATTTTGAAAATTATATATATTTTTTATTTTTTATTTTTCTAAATAAAATTAATTTTTGAATTAATAATATAAAAATTATCTGTGGGTGAATTTTTGAGATTTGTTTTGAAAAACCTAATTTTTTGATGAAAATTGAAAAATATTCTATTTTAGTTAAAAAAATCAACTTAATTTAAATAATTATTAATGATAAATTATATATTAAATTTGTTTTTAAATTAAAAATAGATCTAGTATACATGTATTAATCCAATTTAGGTCATTGAAATCATTTTTATATTGAAATTATATTCAAACAATTATTGAAAATTTGAACATTTTACTGTAAAAACCCATTTTCTCGCTATGTCTACGGGATTAGAGTTAAACTTAACTTTCCCAATTATATGATTTGAAGTTATAAAAACTGAAATAAAGGGATATAATATGTTTAATATTTGGGGTATAATAATATCAACTTACTTTTTGACCAAAAATATTAGTGAAATTGATTAAAATTAATCGTAGCGATTGATGTGGGATTATGTTTAATTAAGGACTAAACCTCAACCACAGGAAACTAAATATCCAGGAAACCTATCCAAATGAAATTTAATACCAATAATTTTCCCATATAACCTCTTGGTTATAATTTTATGGGCCATTGTGATATTATTACATGGAAGTGCCCTATATATAAGTTTAAGTAAAGAAAAAAGGCAAAAACGAAAACTTTCCTTACCTTTAACATTTCTTAAACATTGAAATAAGTAAAAAACATAACATTTTTGATCATACATATCCTTTATAAATTTAAATGTGTTATTTATATCATAATAATTTATTATTAATTTTTATAGGTGATTTAGTTACATAAAATACTTACAAAACACCAATGTAGTGGTTATTTAGTTAATAATTAACTACAATAAATGATACTATGAACTTCAAAAGTGAACTGAATTGATTGAATTATTGATTGTAATTATTTTTAAATATTAATATATTATTTTAACCATATTTAAACTTAATTCATTTGAATTCCAATATTAGTTTAATTTTTTAAAATTTAAATTAAATAAATAACATAAAAATGACATTATTATTATTTTATAATAAATTAAATTTTATTAAATGATTTAAAATTAATAAAAATCATATATTATGAAAAGTGGCATGTAAGTGTTAATAAATATCAAATATAGTCTATTAATGGACCAATTTATATTTTATAATTAATATACAGTACCATATATTGTATAAACAATTTTTAGCACGGTTTGAGTTTAAGCAAAGTATTTGCACAATATATACACTTGTTTGAAAATTAATTTCCAAAACACATGAGTTTTTATTTTATAAATTTTAAATAATATTAATAATTAAATGGATATATATTTTATAATAAATATCACTTTATTTTAGTCTCAATGGTTAAATTACTTTGGTTAGAAAACTAAATGCTTTAATTGAAAGCAAAATAATAAAATTTATGAATCTTAGAAGTTATGGAACCAAATTCTTAAAATGAATATATTTTTGTGTGGTGATAATTTTTTAGAGAATAAATTCACATTAATCCATTATTTCTCCATTTTGTAGGCACATTAGGTAAAGGAAACTTCCCATTATGGAATACCTTTCGGTATTTACAAGAGTTCCACTCCCCTTCAACTATAAGAGGAAATCACTCTACCCTTTACTCACACCTATAAAGACACATTGGATTGTAAAAAATATACAAAAATTGTCTCCCAACATATATCTCATCCTTATTTAAGCCTTACTTTGGAATTAAATACTTCTAAGGAAGGCTTTTGGCACAAACTAAAATGAGTTACCTGATTAAGATGTAACACCTTCTGACAAGCTCCTTTAGTTTATTTTTTATCTCCACCCCTCCACTCTCTTTATTCAATGATTGTATATCAAAAACAGTATCCTAAATATAATAGTATTTTTTTGTGCAAATGGTTCAACCTACACTTGCAAACACCTCCATATACTGGGAAACATACATATTGTTTACGTATACGACGAACTACCACCTCCCTAAATGATGATTGTTCATTTGTCTTTTACCACCTATCATGGTGGACATTATGATGGAAAATATATTTTTATATATTGTATATTATATTTTTTATATATTTAATCTTATATATTAAATTTACAGAACATATATTTTTACCTTTCATTTGGTGTGAATACGATAATTTCATTTGAGGAAGTGTGGACTACCGCCCCCTTAAAGCGATGTGATCCCTTTACACACAACATAGAATGTATTAAAGATGGGGTTAGTGAACTTATATGATATATATAACATTATAATTATAATTTAATGATATTATATACCTATATAAATATATTCAATTTTATTTGTTTCTTTCAATAATACAATAAAAACGAAAACAACGTTCGTGCATACATATGACTTACCGTCTCCATGAATGGTGTATTCCATTCGATAATTATATATTATACAGATTATTATATTAAAAAATATACTGAATATAAATTATATTTATATTAGGATTTATATTATGTAATCATGATATATGTATAAAGACCAAATATATAACAAATTAAGACACATGCGAAAAACACAGTGAATATTACCCGAAGTGAGACCTTAATATAATATTGTTAATAACATGGTAATATAAGGTAGTTAAAATTTTCTTTTGATCTAAGATATAATAATAAGGTTATGTAAATTATTTATTATAAATTTATATTTATTATATAGGTGATTTTAATGAGTAGAATGAGAGTCAAGACACAAGGTAAGGGGATTTCATCTCACTTTTTTTATTTCCATGAGATACATATTTTATTCACCATGAAATCCTTTTATGTGGGGTGTATAATTACCATGGATGTAATAAATGATAAATATATTTAAATTTATTATTATTTTCATATCCATTATATTACATTTATTTCATGGGGTTCATGTTTCAAAAGTTTCCGAATCAGTAAAATAGCTTTGTCTCAATTTGCATTCTTTGAGTCTCATGTTTTGTTATGCGCCTAAATTTATATTGAGGTGTATATAATTAAGTTTTATATGATATATAATGAATCTAAATATTTTCATGATATTATATGCATCATTTAATTTCATTTTCTTACATGTTGAGTATGAACCCAAGATTCCATGTTATAAGAGTTTATCGAAACAATCTCATCGCTTTTCAAGATTGTTTATGTTTATGCTTCCTTTAATGAAATATTATAAGAAATATATCAATAAAATTCATGAAATTTACTGACAATTCATCCTTCCATGTTATGCCTTGATTGATTCCCTTGTTTGCAAGACCATCAGCAACCATGTTTGCTTCATAGAAGGAGGGTGTTGTCTATCATTATTAACCCAACATTCATCATTAATTGAACATAAAGGTTATTTTAACATATTTTTTATAATTAGTTATAATGTTATAATTCCATCCTATTATAGTTTTGGTTTTATTTCTTGTAGATAAAATTGGTAACAAACATATTTTATGGATTTTTAACAAATAAACTATTTCATACCATAAATGGGTTAATAGAAATATTACCATTAAAGAAAAAATTAAATATTTATTTTCTTATTTATATTATATATTACCAGTAATTAGGTTATAATATTCATCCATGATATTATTTTATGTAATTGTTCAAGTAGGTTATTAGACCGACATAAACATGAATATACCTGAATTAATTAATGATTATGAGCATAAAAGTGGTATATTTCGGAATTATAACATTATTATAGAAAATTAATGATATTTTTTAGATAATTTTAGGGAGTTGAATTATATTTTAATATATTCTAGTTAATAGTAAAGAAAATAGATGAAAAACTAGATATGTTACTTTTTAGAGGTGATGGTTCACACAACACACTATTCGTGTTTTCATTTCCAAATGAATGATTGGTAATGAAGGTGGATTATATTTTTTCCCATAATTATTATAATTATGTTATATATATCATATTTATTCTTCAATTTCTATCTTATAATTATAAAATAGAGGTGGTAGTAGAAAAATTGATGTCCCCACTTCGTGGATGTGGTAGTCTTCACAATGCATTACTATTTATTTCATTTTTATTAATATTAAAGGGGAAAGGTGGTGAATAGGTATTCCATTAGAATAATGAAATTTATTATCAAAATATATATATTTAATTATATAGAAATTATTAAAATATGTTTGGTAAAGTTAGCATGAAAATAAAAGAAGTTAAATAAATACTCACACAGGGGACTTGGGCTTTCCCATGGAAGACTCATTAGAAATGGGGGTCTTAGGCCAATTTATTTTGACCAAAATATCAATTAAAATGAATAATTTTATAGGGTAATGGAAAAAGGTATATTTTAAATAGGAATCCTAATTTTTGTTTTTGTATTGAAGGGATATTGAGAGTCCCCTTTTATATGTGGTGAAAATGGTTTTTTTGTAATTATTACCCATTAGTATAAATAGAGAACATGTAAAACATATGAATTAAATAGAAAAATGGAATATAATGTTGTTGGGGATTAAATAATTTTTATAATACCTCAACCATTCATTTTCACACAGGTTTTTAACATTTTTCATATGATTTATACTTATAATTTTTCCATTTGTAATTTCTTTTATCATGATAACTAATTTTTACCTTAGTAGTTTAATTTTAATATGGAAAAATAATATAAAAATTATTAAATAATTTATACGTACTAACTTAAAATATGAATTATATTTTATTATATAAAAATTTCATGTTTTGGAAAAATAAATTTTATCATTAGCACATGAAACATGTAAATATCTATTTTAGAAATTGTGTTTTTTGATCATAAAATTTATTTGTAGGGTAAAATTATATTTTATTTGATTTTAATGATATAAATTTTTTTAGTATATAAAAAAATAAAATTATTTTCCTCTCAAATAATGTAAAAACAATTTTTTTTAATTATTATTTAATTAAATTAAATGACAAGAATATTTTTTAATAAAAAATTATACTTAATTTCCTAAAATATTATTCCTGAGATCTCTCAATTTTACATAGTATTTCTAAAATTTATATTTTTACATATTAAACACATATTTATTCAAATTAAGGTTTATAAACCTCTATGTCTTTCTTATATAACTATAGAGTTCTAATTTTAGAAAAATGTTATTTTCATTATTCACTTAAAAATTCTTTTAATTAGAAAACCATGAAAATTTATCCTAAGATAGTATTTTTATTCCTAGTAAATTTTTTTTTGCATATAAATTTTAAAATTTATATATTTATATTTTAAATTATAATAGAAAAAAATAAAGAAAAACTAATTTAATTATAAAAAATAATATTTTTAAAGATTAAGTGTTGTAAATATTAAATTATATCAAATAAATTTAAAACATTTATATAATTGTTCATATATGACAGTATTTTAAAATTTCTCAATTTAGTTTGTTTAGATGAAATATACAACCCTTAATACAATTTATTTGAAAAACATATAACTTTCATGAAAAATACACTTTCAGCAAATATCATTAAAATTAATTATTTATAATTTCAAATTTAACTATTTTATTAAATTAAGATTAAAAATTTTATTTTAATTTTGTAAACAATTCATATCATATTTTAATGATAATAATAATATTATTAGTACATAATAGACAAATATATATTAATAATATATTAATAATATATTTTTATTTCATTGTGAGTTGTCTCACTCTAAATTTACTACTAACAATACATAAAATTAGTATACCTATTGGAAATATGTATATCCAATGAACATATTCTCAAGAACCATATTATTAATGACCATATTTTCAATGACCATGTTTATAATGGAAATATTCCTTTCCTATATATAGACGTGGTAGAATCCATAATTCTATTTTCACTTCTTATGTCACACTCCTTGTTTTCATATTTTTATTTTAGATATCATAACACACTTAATCATTTCATGATATTATTCCTCATTATAGTTTTTTTGTATTGTGGAGATCCTTAAGGGTGAATATGATCTAGAGGATCTCTAAGTGTTGAATATTTTTTTCTTCCATATTTATTATCAACTTTTAATTTATTCCCTTTTAAAAGATTTAATAATAAATGGTGAGTAATAAGCAGTTTAATATTATTTTTTTCATAATGTTTTACTTTGAATGAACAAGGTTTTGTTAGTTTAATTTCTCTGTTATATGATAATAACATAATCTATTTAAATTCCATTGAAAAAAAGATTATAATTATAATCATATTGTTTATGGAAGGAATGTGATTTCTAAAAACATGGGGTGTTACATTCTTACCCATTAAATAAATTCCAACCATGTATTTTTAATTATAACTTACTTATAACAATATTTAAGTCTATCTAAAAGATAACCATGAATAAAGATATACAATCTAAAGAGATCAAAAAAAAATTCTTTTAAAATACTATGAAATATATCGTTCTCATTATAATAAAAATATATTATGATTATCAACCATTTATACCAAATATTACTCTATAGCTAAGTCTTAAGATATCCCCGAGATATAACTTCCACACCATATTTTTAAATATCCTATTTCCATTCAGAATGAATACTTCATTTTAAAACTAAAATTCTTTTGATAATATTAAATGGAATCAGAGAAAATTATCACATGAATACAAAACCCAATCTTAATATGTATTCTCCAATAACACCTTCATTTAAACCTATGATACATTCACTTCAACAATGTCACACTTGGTTCATCTTAAAAAACATTTGGTTGTTATCCTATACTTAGACTCATCATTAGGGTTTTCACTAAATTTCTCTAGTCCTTGTCCCTAAAAGGACTAAACTAATCCTATAAAATAACTAAACCATGATTTGATACAAACTATTGAAATCCAAGATAAAAATATGTTTATCTTTAATCATTAATATTATTTATACATTTCATCTCACAAAATAATCTCATAATCCTAATAACGAAAGGGTTAGTTTCTTTAAGGAATAGCTACATAAGCAATTTTTTTAACAATAAACTTTATCATTTCTTCATAATTTATCCACACTAGACATAATTTTATACTTATTAAATTTTATAATCATATTCATAACCATGTAAATTTGAAATATAAAAATGAGTGATCTCAAATGTAGAGTAAGGGTTAAAACAAGAGATAAAAAAGAAATATTGTAAGTGATAATAAGATAAACATAACGGTATAATCTGGATACATAATAAAATCATACCCAAGAAATCTTAGATCATAAAACAAGTGTCATGGAATACAATATGACATAACATAATAAATAAGTCGTGAGAGTGTGGAAACCTGAGTAAATAAACATGCACCAAGAGAGGATAATATAAGAATGAAAATCATATATCAAATATGACACAAACATTAATATATGGAATATTACTTTTATATTCCACATAATAATTTTCCATGATTATGAGAAATTGAAACCTACTCATGAATTCTTTTCCCACGAGATATAAATCCTTAATAAATGCATTGGAGGGCTATATTGGACTCCACTATTAAATCATCCATACATATGTGTGCCACTTGAAAAAAATTACATCATCACATAATAAACAACCCATAGGATGTAAAATGGGTTTAATTCATCAAATAAAAACGAATTAATAGAAATAATGTGTTTTTATTTTCCTTTTTTAAATGGATTAATATAAGGAAATCATTTATAATTCCATTAGTAATAATAACTTGATAAAACCATGAAATTGAAATGGGTGTCCAAAGATATTCATTAACATTCTTGGAAAATACCCATAAATAATGATAATAAATCATATTGTATTTACAAAAAATTGATAAAGGGTATATGGTTATGTTTATAATTTATATTATCAATCAATGTATGGAATCTAGATGAACATCTTTAAATAAAAATGGAAAATATAATATTCATTAAGAAAATAAATTAAAATAAAATTTATTCTTATTCATGGTGGATGGTTAAGAAAGAAAATGGTAGTGATGAATCATATATTTGATATAAAAAAATTACATAATCCATCCATATAAAAAAATTGTATGGTTTCATTGGTAGAATATACTCTATAAAACATATCATATTTCAAAGTGTAATAAATTAAATTAAAAATACTTTTTATGAGTTTTAGAAAAATTAATTTGGAGAAAAGAAATATCCATCATCTTTTCCAATCATTTTCAAAGAAATATTTTTTAAATTTATAAGAAATTTGATTTCTTTTATAATCCCTGAAAACATATTGAGAAGTATTTATAAAAAATGACAAAGGGTGAAAAAATATAGGTTCACATGATAAATTTTAAAAGAGATAATTTTCACACTTTAGTGAAAAAAGCCATACATAAAATGTAAAAAAATTATTTAAAACATTTAAATAAGGAAAATTATTAATAAAAGGTTTTAATAAATTACTTATTTATATATAATGACATTTAAAAAATAATCCAATGATTATTAACATGAAATAAGGGAGGTTCTTAATCAAAAATAAGATATAAGGCCTCTTTCCTTACAAGGGTTAAATAATGACCCATGAGGGAAAATTAAATAGTTATAAGAAATATAAACCCCATAAATAATCATATTAGCAGAAAATGTTGTGGGGTTTACAAATAAATACCTTATAAATTTCATAGATGAATTATCTTTCAAAAACAATCTTGATTTGAAATTGATATTGAAGAAGAAACCCTTATGATGATGGTAGCCTAAGAATACAAATAACATAAAAGGGTTACCATGAAATGGAAACTCAAATAAACTTAAATGAATAATATTAATTATAATTTAATATAATAGTGAAGTTATTACACCATATAAAATAAATGATAGTGCAAAATATCAAACATGCATCATGGAGTTGGGAATATAGACAAATAAAACCCTATAATCTTGATATATTTTTAATCAATATATATTTAATGAAAGAATATGATATGGATTTTGAATCCACACTAATTAAATATGTATGGTAAAATAAATTTATTATAAAATAATCAAAACATTTTAAATATATCATGGTGCACAATAATAATTATTTAAGAATAAATTATATTTGAGACAAAGAACCTCTTTCGTTAATTCCTAACCTTCAAAAATATTATAGAATATATTATATAAAAAATAACCATTTTAGGAACCGATTTATAAACCTTATTCATATATATAACCCCTTTTTAAACATAATTTATAATTTTTCTCTACATGTTTATCAGTTAGTTATTATCTATTTTCAATATCAGGTGTGAGTAATCACGATCGTTTTGAACTGGTTTCATAATAGAAATTTTGTTCTACATTCTTCTCCCAAAATTGATCATTTATATATCACATAAATATTTATAATGTTATAATTTCATTCTATGAATGTTTTTTATGGTTCTTTTAGATTAAATTAATGAAAAGCATGTTTTAGTTTTTTTAAACAAACAAATGGTTGTCTATCAATTAATGAGTTAACATTAATGTTATAATTATATACAAAATTATTTATTTTCTTATTTATATAATATGTTGTCAATAATTAAGTTCTCATAGTCATTAATGATATTTTTTATATCATTCTCCAAGTTGGGAATTAGATCGATCCAAACAAGAGAATACCTTATATAATGGATGATCATGATTATTAAAGTGGTTTATTTATGCCTAATAATATTATTGTAGAATCATAATGGAATTATTTAGAAATTTTTTCTGGTTTTAATTATATTTAAATAAATTTTAAAAAATAATAATTACATTTGATGAAAAATGAGATACGTTTCTTCATGGAGGCGGTAGACTACACGATGCACAATTAAACTTTTTTAACTACCAATGAAAAAGAGGGAAGGTAGGTGGAATAGAATATATATAACAATTATCATATTTATATTATTTATTTTATATTTATTCTTCTATTAAACCCTTATAATCATTAACGACGAGCGTTTGTGAAATAAGGAAGTCTTCACTTTCTGGAAGCGGTGGGCTGCATAACACTTGAATAACAATTATCTTTTTCTTAATTGATAATGGAAATAGTGGTAAAACGTTAGTCAATTTTATAAAATAAAATTTATTATGAAATCAATTTTGATATCAATATATATAAATTTGATAATTATATTTGGGAAATTACTCAAGTAAATAAAATAACTTAAAATGGTACACATGTAAGGGAATTGGGATATCCCATGGAAAAATCTTTGGAAATGGGGGTATTAGGACAATATCATGTTACTATAAGATAAAATTAAAGGAATGGATTTATATGGTCATGAAAATTTTTGTGTTTCATATAGACACCTAATATTTTGGGTGTTCTTATCTTGGTGGTGGGAGGCCCCTATTATAAGTGGTCGGAATGAAATTTACGTAATTATAACCAAATAATATAAAGGGATAACATGTTAAATTTTTGAAGAGGCTCCAAAAAACTTGACAATAATGGATTGGGGGGATTATATAAGGTTTATAAGACCTTAAAAATGCAATTTAAAACATTGTTTTTAATTTTTTATGTCTTTTATTCTTAGAATCTTCATGTTTTCATTTTTGGTTTTACCGTGTTAAGTAATATTTACCAAAGTAATTTACCTTTAATTACTAAAAAATTTCCCTTATTAAATAATTAAGACTTACTAATTACAAATATGAAATAAATTTTATTGGATAAAATTTATATGTGTATTTTAAATCAATTTAAAAATTAACACATGTAATACGTAAAAAACCGTGTATAGAAAAAGTTTATAATTAAGATTAATTTTTTAAGGGTAATGTTTTTAGGGTATTTTATTTATATGTAATAAAGTTAATTATTATAATAAAAATAAAGGTTCTTTTATTTTTCAGAAAACAAAAATCAAAATTTACCACATTATTATTTAATTATAAGAAAATAAAAAAAAATTTGTTGGAAAATAATAATCATGTTCATGAAATGTTAATAATAGATATTCTAAATTCAACATAGTATTTTAAAATATAAAATTTTAATTATTAAACACTTATTTAATGAATTTAAAATTTTATAAACTTCTTGGTCGTGTTTATATAATTATAAAGTTACAGTTTTGGTAAAAACAATATTTTCACTATTCACTAAATGGTCAATTATTTAATAAAGTCATAAATGCTTTCCCAAGAACATATAGACATTTCATAAACCATTATTTCATTTATTACAATTATATTTCAATATGTTTTTGGTGAGTTGATGGTGAGAAGTGGTGTTGATTGGAATATTGGTATGGATTCACTTGATGGCATTGTATGTATTGCTCAATCAATTTTCTATATACATTTTGATGATTATTGGATGGGTTTTCGATGTTAAAGAGATGTGTTAAGGAGTAAATATTGTTTACTAAAATGTTATGAGAATATGTAAAATATTAATAAGTACATGATATATTTTTTATTTCATGAAGATGTGAATAATTCCATGAAAAAAGATATTCGTATATTTTGTATGAGTGTTAATAGGGGATTGCATGAATAATATATAAGGAATATGATATGTGGAATCATATTTTAGAATTTTCATACAAATATGTGGAATCATATTCAAGCTCATATTTTTTACATAGTTCATATACTATGTACTTTCTATGATGGCCATCAACAAAAAAGCGGCCAACTATTTCAATCCCACAAGGGCCATCCCATCACCAAACATGAGGGACCCAAGGGTCAACCTCATAGGAGAGACAAACTAAGGAGACAATAATGTGGTAGGAGTTTGGGATATGTATAATCCCACAGGGGAACACATTTGAATAAGTTCCGGCATTGTTGACTAGGCTATGGCCCATGTGTATGAAGTTGTATGCAGGTGTAAATCTCGAACTTCCATGGAACAACTGGTAAGTAGAACATGTTATTATAAAAAATAGCACTCATCTATGCTAAATATCGATGTAGGATATTATACTACATGCACTATTCCTCCATATTACAAATATATGGGAAGAACCATGGATGTATGATCTATTTCACAAGATCCATTCAGTGGAGCTAGCGAGCATCTTCGATATAAACCCTCATCCTTGCATCCCAGTTCACCAGAGTATCATATGTCATAATTGATGAACAATCCAAATGTTTTCATGAATATTCTAAGTCCAGTATAGTGAGGTGATGATTTTGAGAACATTTATGTATGAAACTATGTCATGCATGTAGGAAAATAAATTAAATCTTGATCCTCATCTCAATGAAAATGAAGTTTCATAGGTCATTTTAAAAAATAAATTAGCTCAAGTTTTAAATATACATTTTATCCTTATTATATAAAGAAGAGTTGCTCACTATAAAGAATGAAACATAAACTCATGAAGAAATATATTCCCTGAAATTTTGTGCCTTTTAAAAAGGAAACTATCCTTTCATATATTTGATTCACTAAGATATTTGGTGATATTATAATGATGGTTTACACGAAATTAAAAGAGTAGTTAAGGTGGTGTAATGAGGTGGTGATCATATCCAATAAAATTAGAATAACAAATATGAGGGTACTTTTGGAATTTGAGATAGCTCTTATTTTTTTGAAGAAAACAGAGCCATAATGAATCTTTTTATTTCATGAATAGATAACTGTGCAACTTTTTATTTCCTAAGGAATAAAAAGATGCAAGAATTCAAATTTTTTATAGAGAAATTTATGTTCTTTGTGAATAAGTGATTCTATGTGGTACACCTGTTAAAAAATATATAAATTAGTCAAGGTTATGTGAAACTCTTACGCCAAACTAGTTGGGTGTGTGTAAAGGAAGAGAGTGAATAAGGAAAGGTAGTACATTGCACTTACATGATATATAACATTTTCAATCATGTGAAGGATAGTTCATTGTCCTTTTTAGTCCTATATGAATAACAACAATTCAGTTAAAACCATTAATGATTTTACAAGACAGATAGTGTGTGTTCATGATAAAATAGTAAAGTAGAAGTGAACAATTAAATACACACCCTTTCAAAAAGGGTTTTTATAATATATGTGATATTCATGCACATGATAACCTTTAATTGATTTATAATTAATGTTGTCTTTGAATATTGAAGGTGGAAAGTTGATAAGAACACTAAAACATGAAATGATAACCATTTTAAATATTAAACCAAACAATAACATAAACTAATAAGAAAGATAGATCATTGTGTGCTAGGTTTTTGAAGACTATAAAATGTATTCTACATGCTTAAGATATCTTTAAATAACATGTGTGCATAAATTTTACAAATATTAATGATAATAGTTATTAATTATTTAGAAGTAACAAATAAAAACTTGAGAATACTTTCCATGATGAAATTGTTCATTTATAGGTGATAATATATTTGAACAAGTCCAACAGACAAAATCAATGGTTGTTGAAGATACAAGAAGTATAAATAAGAATGTTTGACTCAGAGAGATCATATAAGAAGATCAATATATTATCCTGTAGTGTATTAATAATTGAGTAAAGGTTATAGTCTCTTGGTTAGAGATGGGAGCATAGGAATCCTCACAGTTAGATCAATGACCGTGAGGATTCTCTTGTGTGATTTAAGCGAATAAGCCTCTAATGAAGACTTTGGAGAAATCCAATGTGGATTTTAGTAAAACTGTGGGATTTTGTTTAAAGAACCTAATTTGGGGGTTTAGGAGTAGATACAATTTTATTTTGTATCAACAATTGTAATTGATAATAGTTTTATAGAGAAGAATCCATATTGGGGGGGGGGGGGGGGGTATAACCAATATAATAAGGAGTATGGATTTCAGCCAAACCTTGTAAATATAGTGTGTTTATCTCTCCATTATTAAAACCACACATGAGGATATATTGAGATATAATACTGAATGGATTTAGAACCTTAACAAGTTTTATAGTTTAAATTCAAAATAAAAGGAATTAAATAAAAAAAAACACTGATTCACCCCTCACCGCTCCATGGTAAATTAGGCCTAGGGCACTATAAGTGGTTTTTGTAGAAAGGTTGCCTTTAATGATCCATGTGAGTCTTTATGATATAAATATTTATGGAAATTATTGATTTATCTCAAATAAACAACAATTATGTTTTTCTAGAATATAATAATTCATATATTTCTTCCACGACTCAGAATAACAAAAAGAAAAGAGAAGAAAGAAAGTTGGAGAATAATCTTACACCAAAGGAAAAGACACTAGGTAGTCATAGTGGTATATATTGAAATAATTATTTTAATTACAATTATTTTAATAAATCATCTTAATGGTATGATGATGAAGGATCACATAGTGATCATTATTCTCAACTCATTGAACATCTAAAGAATATCCTGAAAGAAGTGGTAAAATGTATTGTTATAGGACTAATGGATCTTCAAGATGAAAAATAACAGTTGGACGAAGAATATAATGCGATGGAAGAGACATTGCTTAAAAATGTTGGAATATCCAACACAATCAAGAGTTTGTTTAATGTAAATGATGAAACAATTTCTATTTGAAATTAAATATGTAATGAAACTGCTGAATAATTTCGAATAAGTTTTTGTGAGAAATAATTATATGAGATTGTATTTGTATAATATTTATATGAATTTGAGAAATTTAACAACATTTTTATGGAAATAAAATATACTCAAATGGAGTATAAGGATAAAAAGTTAAAGGATCTTGAAAAATCTTTTGAAAAATCTAGAAACATTTATAAGGAACAAATAAAGTTGTTGAAGTAGGATTGGGAAGATAACATGAGATCAGTTATGGTGAGAAGAACTCCCTCAACATTAAGTGTTTGTAGATGGTGGTGAAATTTAATAATCAAAAATAAATATAAGATGAAAATTACATCATTATTAGTGATTCCAAATAGAATAAATTAATTGAAATTATATTATATTAATATGAAAGAAGTCTAAGAAAATAAATTAAAAGAATCCTAAGAAGAGGTTTATTTCCCGGAATAGAAATGTGATGATCATAGAAATAAGTTAATTTTCATCTAAAAGTTGTGTTTTATAAGATGGAAATTCCTATAATAATATTATGTGTCTTGTTGGAAAACCCAAGAAATAAAAATAAAAATTTGAAGATAACAAACTTGATGAGATAAATGAACTTGAATGGTTGTTAATAAAATATTTAAAATACTCTTTTGGATAATGTGAAACTCATGAAAATAAATGGACAGAAATTATAAAGAAACTAATAAAATCACCCTTGAAAATAATTAACATCTATAGAAATAAGAGACACATATTAAATAAATAAGTTCATATAATATTATGATAGTTTTGTTGGTAGGAAAGATACGAAACATTGAAGAAAAAAAGTTGGAAAGGAGGAATCAATAGTTTTGAAAAAAATAAACAAAAATATTTAAAGATAAATAAATATGAGAAAATATTGAATGATATAGATAAAAGATTTATAAGGAAAAGGATGAATTAAATGGGATGTATTAAATGTGATTTACTACTCAAAATTAGTTACACAAAATGATATAAGATTTCAGTTGAGAAGTTGAACTCACGAATCAACAAAACATACTAAGGAGAAGGGTCAACTAAGAAATTTTTTTCTACTCATACTCAATCTCATTGTATATATTTTGTATCTACTGTATTGGTTTTAGAAGAAATATTGATAAAATTATGAATAGTTAAATAAATAAGAAAACCGATTTCGTAAAGGAAGAGTGGAAAATCTCAACTAGAAGGTTTACTCTTAAGAAGAAACATCAATAGTCTGTGATAAGACCATAATTACAATATTCAGAGTATAAATACTTCCAGTCTTGATGACCATGGTTTACAGGATTATGTTAGTGCTGTATAGTTTTTGGTTATAAATCTTATTTATGTTATTATAACATGTCATTACCATAAAATAGGCACAAAACAGTGCAGAGTATTTAAACTATGAACAAAAAGAAAATCTAATTCTTAAATTATTTTTATGGTAGATGTGGTCAATATGGTCATAGAGATGAGAAATTCAGAGTTAACTTACAGAGTGTGATTCTTCACAATATAAATTAAAATATATTTTAGGTTGTGAAGAAAGATACAATCAATAATGAATTGTGTGTGAATCTCAAAACAATAGAGAAAGATTATAAACACTCTAATTTAGTAGGAAATAAATCAGTGATAGATAAATATTTTAAAGCTAATAAGATATCATCTAAAAATTATGACTTGAAAATTTTGATGTGCGAATGGTGTGAATGATTTGGGCAAGATTCAAAATATTTCATGAGAGTACTACCATATCAAGAAGAAATACTAAATTAGAGGTTTCAAGCATAAATTAGTGATTATGATACTAAAGATGATAATACATCCATGTCGAAATTTTCAATTGATGATAAAAATTCACTCACACATTTTAACAAATATAATATGAAGAATAATTCTATATTGAGAGGAGACTATTAGTCTGAATGTGTATTCCAATAACATATGATCTAAATCAATATTTCCTTACTCTTTTATATAAACTAACATGTAGGGAATTGAATGAGAAGATTTTTTCATCATGGGGAACACTTATGTACCTGATGATGAAAGAAGTGAATCCCATCATTAGTATAAACGTTGAAGCTGAGGTATGATTATCAAACATGATCATATCCCTTGATTATATCAAACTTCTACTGATGTTGGAGTGATGGATCATGAAAATTATGAGACAAAGTGGGAGTTATATCTTTTTCACCGAAACTTTCAAATGTATTTTTTAAACTATTTGTAGGATTTATCATTTTTTGATAAATCTATTTACTTACTACCATTTACATGATACTTGAGAAATTCAAAGCATGATTTTACATACATGGTAGTTTATGGAAAATATAGACAATCATTGTTGTATCTCTCTGGTTTTATACATAGGGTTTTACCACAATAAAATATGATTTAATAAATTATTTTTTTGAGATAACCATGGGATATAATCCCTCTCTTAGAATTGATCAATAAATTTTAATAATAGGGATATGATCATGTTTTTGAGAAGGAAGATGAGATGAGAAGACCTCACTTATCAATTTCATTTAATTTCCAATATGTGGGATAAAGTTTTAGAACACATATTTAATTTTTAAATATGTGAATAGATATTGAAAAAAATACAACGGAGGAAATTTTTGGTACTATTGTTTCATTTTTTTAATTATATGTCAATATGTGTTTTGTGAGTTGATAGTGAGAAGTGGTGACACTTGGAAAATTGTTATGGATTCACTTGATTATATTTGATGTCATGTGTGAAAATTTTCCATTTATATCAATAGGTATTTTGATCTGTTATTCATTATAAAGGATAGGGTTTAATGAGTACACATTGTTTAAAACAATGTTTAGAGAAGAATTATAATTGGAAGAAGACTATGAAATATCTATTATTACATGTGGATGTGAATAATTCCAGGAAAAATATATATTAACATATTTTTTATGAGTATTAGAAGGAGGTTTCTTAACGAATATTTGAGAAATATTATTTGTGTAATTATACTTTAGAATTTGATTTTAAATATTTGGGATCATATTTGAGGTTATATTCTTTAATTAGTTTATAAACAATGAAATTATTTGGAGGCCTTTAGAAAAAAAGGCCAACAATTTCAAGCCCATAAGGGCTATCCCCACATCACAATTGAGAGGCATGTGGGTAAAACTCATAGAAGAGACGAACCAAGGATCGTGCATGGTAGAAAGATTGTGGTCCATATATATGTATACAAGACCACGCACCTTATCATTCTTGAAGATGTGATTGCTAGGTCACCTGGGTTGTGGTTTGTTTGTGTAAAGAGGTATGTGGGTTCTGATTACCTACTACCATGAAAAAACAAGAATGTAGTGCATGTTGTTATAAAAAGTAGTGCTCAGCCACACTAAATATCAACATGGGATGTGATACCACACACACTATTACTCCATTTTAAAAATATATGGAAATAAACTTAGATGTTTGATCTATTGCATGAGATTCATTCAATGGAGCTAAAAAGAGTCTTTAACCTCAACCCTTGTCCTAGAATTCTAGTTCACTGTTGTATTTGATTTCATTATTGATAATCAATATTCATGTTTTCATGATCATTTTTAGGCCAATATAATTATGTGATGAGTTTAAAACTCTTAATGCATGCAACTACGTGTTACATACATGTGAATAAATATAAGGTTAATCATTGTCTGAATGAAAATTTAGTTATAGTGTCTATTTGAAAACATGGAGGGACTCAATATTTAATGATATATGTTATCCTTATCACATGAATGAGAATTACTCACCATGTGGAATGTAATTTAAAATAGTGAAGAAATATACAACATGAATATCGATGTCTTCTAAAAATAAAACCTACGTGCTATATATTTGTTTCACTAGGATCATTAGTGATATTATAATGATGGTAGATAGGGATTTAAAAGAACAGTTGAGGATCTGTAATGAGGAAATGATACTTTCCTATAAAAAAATAACCAAATCTGTGGGTCCTTCTACCGTTTGAGAATTTTCACAATTTTCTGTTGAAAATAGGGCAACTATGAAGGATTCTATCTTTTTTGTGAAGGTAGAATCATGAAACTTATGATTGCACGAGGAAGATAAGGCTATGGGAATTAGAATTTTTAATAGAACACTAAATATGATTCATAAATAAGTGATTATGTGAATCAATCCTACTTAAAAAAGGATTAAACCCTCATGGTCATGTGAGACTCTTACACTAAACTAGTTGTGTGTGTGCAAAGTGGGAGAGCGCATTAGGCTAGGTAGTACAGTGCACTTGTGTGATAAATAGTATGACTTCTCATGTGAAGGATAGTGTAGTGGTATTTTTGAGGCTTTAATGAAGAATAAAATTTGACTTACACCCATTTGGTTTTTTTTTCATGTTAGACAGTGTGTTTAAGTGAAAAAACAACGAAGATGAAGTAAACAGTTTCATACACACCCATGTGTAAAAGATTTACATAATAATTAAAATATAAATGTGTGTGATTACATGAATCTATGGGGGTATAAGTGAGGTGATATATGACGTGTGATGGTGGAAAATTAATGAGAACATTAATATGTGAAAGCATTACCATTTGAGAAGATAATCGAAACAAACACATAAAATAAAAAGAAAGAGGTATAATTGTGTGATATTGTTTATAAAGACCATGAAATGTATTATACTAGCATGGAGTCTCTTTGAATAAATTTTTTCTATAATTTTTACATATCAAATTGATACTGAGTCTTTATATTTGATAAAAAAGAAATAAAAACTAAAGTATAGTTTCATTGGGGAAACCAATTAAGTTGAAGTAATCAGATATTTATGAAAGAAAAATAGACTATATCAGTGGTTCTTGAAGATACTTGATGTGTACATGAGAAAGTGTGATTAACCATGATCATAAAAGAAGATCAAATTATCATCCTATATTTTTTCAATCCTTGAAGAAATTTTTATGTATCTTGGTTGGATCCAGGAGTAGAGGAAGCATCTTAGTTTGAGTTGGGAGTATGTGAAGTCTCTTATGTGATTCAGAAGCCGAAGTATCTAGAGAAGATCTATGATTAAGTAAGTGTGGATTCTAGTAACACTATAAGATGCAATATAAAGAACTTTAGGTGGTATTCAGGATTAGATACGATGTGATTCTTTATCGACCATTGTAATTCATAATAATTTTATAATGGAGAATCCATGTTTGTGGTATAACCAACATAGAAAAGAGTATAAATTTCAACCAAAACGATTAAATAACCTTTGATTATAACTCTAATATTACAAATGCGGATGAGGTGAGATTGAGAGAAAATGAGTAGTGGACCGAGAACCTTAAAAATTAATGGTGATTGTATTAAAAAACGAAATATTAAAAAACCATTAATTCACGCCAACCCTCTAAGTGGTCAATCGAACCTAGTTTTCTTTCGTTATTCTAACAAGAAAAAAGTTGTTCATTTTTTTAATTGAAATTTAAAAAATTTTTAAAAAAATTAAAATAAAAATACAAAATATAAATAAAACATAATTTTATAGAAAAAATGAGGCTTTTAGACATTAATTATTGTAAATATTATATCATATCAATTTACAATTTTAAATAATACTAAAATATCTATTATTATATTATAATATTTAAAAGGTGATCAATTTAATTTATTGGGATAAAATATAAAACAGTTAATAAAATAGTTCTTCAAAGAAATGTTACTTTTATATTAAATACACTTTAACCAAATAAAAATAGAATTAATTGTTTGTATTCTAAAATATAATGTTACTAATCCATTGATATTAATTTTTTTATTTGAATTTTATAGATACATGATATAATATTTTAATAACAAAAATATTTATACGTAATGCATATATATATATATATATAATATTTTAATATTAAATGTTTTATTTCATTATGAGTTATCTAACACTAAATTTACTACAAATAATAAAAAAATTTATTATATCTATTGAATTCATATAAATCCAATGATCATATTCTCAGTGACCATATTTCCAAAAACCATGTTTCTAATAGACTTATTTTCTTCCTATATACAAGAATTCTAGAATCAATCATTCCATTCTAACTTCTTCAATTATATTTCTCATTTTAATAGTTTTCATTTTGATATCGCAATATTTTTTCTCCTTTCATGACTTTCCTTCTCATTATAGGTTTTAATTGGCTAGTGGTGGTGCCTAAGGGTGAATATGATATAGGATATCTCCTAGGGTTAATTCTTTTATTATTCTCCATTTATTTTCTTCTTTTAATTTATTCAATTTTAAAGGATGAAATAATTTATGTTGATTAATAATTAGTTTCATATCATTTTTTTGAAATGGTATACTATGGAAAATAATGTCATTTTAGTTTAATTTTAATCCTATATGAATTTTACAAACCTATTTCAATTCCAAAGAATTTTTTTTGGAATTATAAACATATATTTTATGGGAATAATATGCTTCTAAAAACATGGATATTTACAGAAACTCTTGTAATAACTCTAATTTATTGAATTCATTATCTAATAAGAACATGATTACTCTATCCCAAAAAATTTATCTAAAACAATCAAAATAATAATTATCATCATTATTTTGATTGATTTTTTATTCATTGGTTTTAGAAACAATCAACCTATAATTAATAGCTATCAACAGGAAGGATCCAACCATGAACATGCTTCTCGAAATTTATTCATATTTGATGGTTTTTAGGAAGAGTGGTAATACAATCTTCATCTATATTTCATTAATCCATTCTTTATTACCAAAATTATATTGTTTATCCAATTTCAAGAACATAGATAGTGATAAACAACAAAAAAGCGTAGAAAGTTGATAAAATAGTATATAGAAAATAAATATACATGTAATCACTAAAAAACACATGCGATAAAAAAATCCCATAAAATTCATTATTGATTCTAGTTATTTTCCTTAATTAGATTAATTATATAATTTAATAAAAGAATACAGAGCATGTTACTTTCACACAATTATGTAAAACAAAAGATTAATGAACCCTTTAACTTGATTAAAATTATAATTTTCTATAACCAAGAACAAATGGAAAAGTATCTACCACCACCAAACTCAAAAGGAACCACCTTAGAACCAATCCACAATAATCCACCAATTTTTGACACTCAAAACTCAACTCTAATGAGAGGAACTCCACAAAAATGATACCCAATAACGAAATAGACCAAGGAAGATGAAGATAATGGGAGAATAGATACTATGTTAATATAAAAGACTTTGATCTATTGATCCATAGTTTTTGTAATCATAAAGGAATCAATTGGGTGTGGTGAGAAGGATATTGGTCGACAATATTTTTAAGGAAGATAATGGAATAAAACTAATGAAGTCTCAATCCTTTATTTATATAAGAATATCTAAAGGATGAACCATGACATAGAGACATAAAAAATGATCATGGATTCATTGGTTAAAATTTAATCTGTTTCTTTAGTGTTTTAATAAGTATATCCTCTTGATTATCATGTGAATTAAAGAAAATTTTAAATACCATTTATTAGGACCACACCCCACACTATAGAATGGTACATGGAATTTTGAATACCTAAAAGGCCACCATTCCCTCTCACCATATCATTGGAAAAAATTTGTTTCCATTTTTACCCACCATGCCAAGGCCTTTGGCATGGAGATCTCTAGCTCATCATTTCCTCCTCTCATTCACGCTCATAATAACCTTGACCTCACACATGACAACACCCAACTAGGGATTTTCAACACTCCCCATTTCCTAGAGGTAAATAATCAAGGCCCCCAGTGACACCACACCTTCTACTATAGTATGATACTCCTATTTTTTTCTCGTAAGAGAAACATACAATGAAAAACACCTTGAAAAATGTACTCCTTGGGAATATTTATACCCTTGGTGCACCATGTATCAAAAAACCACCTTAAAATGACGATGGCCTTATAATGACAAATAAAAAACTTACACACCATAAACATATGTCAAAACAAGCCTCAGTAAGACCAATACCATGTCCATTACCATGAAAATTTGTCCCTTTAGATGGATAAAATCTCTACTCTCACCTCGGGTACACTTATAAACTACCACTTCAGACTCCTTAGCTATAAAAACCATAAAGGAAGCATTTTAGAAAAATTATCGCTAACATAATATACCTATAAAGAACTCACGTCTTTAGGAATTTGAAAAAATAGGATTGAATCAAAGAAGAAAAAGGGATAGGAAACCAGCCTATGAGATATCTCTTAGGAATCTCTTTATACGGAACACCAAAAATAGAACACAAGGAAAGATCATATGAACTCACAACAAAAATATATTATAAAATAATAAATGGTCAAACAAATCATGCTGATATAGATAAAAAATTATATAACTATTGATATTGAGATCACAAAAATTAATGATTCTATTAAGTTCTTCCATACATGCTACTATACTACCACAAGAGACTAACCAATGGGATAACAAACCCATGAAACACCTTCTCACAATAATGTGGAATTTAAATAGGAAAATCCTCAAAGGAAATATCATTTTCAACTACCATCACATCCCAATCGATGATTCAATAATCATCGTAAAGATACAAGTAAATTTGGAATACATGAAATAGGTCATGATTTCATATCATATTTGTGGATCAGAAACTAAAACATATCAAATATGACCCATTAAAATAGCACAATTTTTCTAAAAAATTAGGTGGAAATATTACTCCCATTACTGAACATTCACAATACAAAATGTGGATAAAACATAAATAACACTTTATATATGATGTTTAACTTCAGAGGCCTCATCCTTTGGTCAACATAGAACTTTTTACGATCCTTCAGTTCCTTCATTTTCTCAAATATAACTAATAAATTCTCTATCATTATCTACACTAATTATTTACAAATAGTCACCAATTCTCTAACCTTAGTCATACCGAATTGAAATAAAAAATGGTATCTATATAATGCTTCAAATAGATCCATACTAATTATGTACCGACACATACATTTCAGGCATAATTTTACAGTTAAAATGAATTAATTTTATCCCCTAAATTATTTAATCCTTCCTATATATTTAATGGAATTATTGATATTAAGAAATATACAACAATTTATGGAAAATAATAAAAATTTTATAAAATAATTTTAATTTCCATCAATAGAAATGAGACCTGGAATTTAAATATAGTTTACGATGAAACCTAAATTTATATGACCCAACACTAGAATTTTGAAGTGAAGACATATATGGAATCCAAAATGAAGATTATAATAACTGTTGTATCTTGATAAAATATGATTTACACCCTAAAAATCCAATTTAGACCATAATTACAGAAGGAAAGAGGAAATATCCATGTGATTCACAATATATTTCAAGGCTACAAAAACTTGAGATTTATGGTGTAAACATCATTTATTCCTTTTGACATGATATAAAACAGAAAGAAACATTCCAATTCATGTCATAAAAAATTAATTTACATTGTGATAATGTGATGGGAGAATATATTAGAAGATGGATCCAAAACACTTATGAAATGAATTGTATCTTCATGTTGTAAACATGTAGTCAATAGTAAAAATAAAGTTTTTTTCATTCAAACTCTAACATATAATTTCAGATTCACAGACTGAAAACTATCGGGTGAGCATGAGGATGAAATTAAAGAATTTTTTTTATGGATAATTAAACTCAACCTCAGTACCCTGAAGATATCTAAATAAAAATCCATTATATTACTATCTAAAGATTGATATAGAGACCAAATATTAGGGGTTATAAGTTGCGCTATAAAGGGTCCTCACTAGTTTTCAAATATAACTTTTATTATTTTTTTTCTTTATCATCCCTCTTTCCCACTTACTCCATCATCGCTAGGATGTGGGAGTAAGTTCTGACTTTTTCTAGCATAATATATCCAAAAGTTGAAGGTGATTTTTTTTTTTTACATTCTTGTATTTTGGTTTTTGAAAATTTGAATTAAAATTAAAATCCCTTTATTTTGTTTTAATCAAGACCATTGATTAAAAAAATATGGAAGTTCTTTTTAATTACACAACAAGTTCACTTAGAATAAACTATGACCATTGTGTAATATTGGGTAAATATGGTTAAATATGGTATCAAGAAAAACTTAATTCTACAGTTCCTTGAATTGCTAGAATAAGGGAAAATGGGCATTTCCACATTAAGTAGAGGATACCCAGACCATTTGATCTTACTCATCATGAATATGACACCAATACTGAATAATCAATTTAACTTATAAATAAAATTTCACTTGAAATCCAAAATCTATAGAACCCCCACATGGATTCGAATATGATTTTCAAAACCCAAATATCACTGTGTTCTTCCCTCTCTTTCTTCAAACTAATTCAAATCTATAAATTCAATTTATTCACCATCTTTACTCAAATTAAATAAATCGATCAATTTTAAAACTTGAAAATAACTAATTTCACCATATCACAGGTTTAGTCTTGACTCACTACTATATTCATTTGAACTAATTAATTTATGTTTTATAGGTCTAGATAAATAAATAATTTTTTATGAATCCTATAGGGAATTGAAGATGACCTCTTGGGAAAATCAAAACTGGAACTATTATTGAGGAAGATTTCATTTTAGTTTTTATGGTTTTAAATTTTTAAATTTTCTCTTTATATAATTTCAAAACTATCTATGAGTATTTTCTGCTAAAATTTACGATTTCAAACTGTTAATGCATGGTCATTATACCCAGTACAAACAAAAAGGAACTCTTTTGTTTAAATATGAGTCCAATAAGTCTTTTAGGAAGAACATAGCTGCAACAGTGGTGATCACAGAGAATAATCAAGTTATTGGGTTACAAACAAGAGATCGAAAATTGAGAGAACTGATGGACTATGAAAGACCTTTGAACATTAGCTCTTAAGAAAGAATACTCTTGTTTGTTGTCACCAAAACACACTTCATGATAAAATTATAAATAATTCCAATGATATCAAACATGGTAAACTATTATGGACTCCCCCAAGAATACGTATACTTGCATCATGGGAAATTCCATGATCTCTATTACACCTTCCAATTATATAACTTTTCAAGTGATGTGGTAAGGCTTCGCTTGTTTCAATTTTATTTATAAAATAAATCTCATGAATGGATCTAGAGGTTTCTAGTCCATTTCATCACCACATGGGATGATATGGGAAAACACTTTCTTACCCTTTTCTTCCCTCCACCAAAATAAATATTCATCCAAGTAATTATTCTTTATTTTATTAAATATGGGGTTGAATCACAATATAGAACACAATAGTTATTTAAAGATATAACTTGTAAATTTTCACATCATGGTGTAGAAATTTGGATACTAATACAAAAATTCTATATTGGTATTAAACATGAAAATGGGTTGATTTTAGATTCTGTAGATGGATAATCATTAATGAAGAAGTTTCACATGGAGAATTACAATATACTAGAAAAGAAGTCAAACTACAACTTCCAATGTTTGACTAAGGGAGTGAAATAAAGAGTTATCCATATTGATGTAGACAATAGCTCCATGGAGGTGCATATATAATTATTGATAAATTAGATCTATATGATGATGAGTTAGAAACAAAAATCCATATGTATATATAAAAAAGAAGTAAATTATGATGATTATAATCATGGTAATAATATCTAGGTTTAGAAGATTCCATAATAAGGGAAATTTAATTAGTACAGAGAACAAATTTTCAAGTTCAATAAGAACCATAACTATAGATTCAAGTTGACATACTGGATGAGACATTGGAAATATTCATAAAATCCACTAGAGATGTCATAAATAAACTGAAAAACTACTCCAAAGATAAAATTGAATTAATAAAATAACTGTATAATGACTATAGATATCAGAAAGGAACACTTTAAAAACTCAAATTCCAAGTTGAATAGATCGCTAAGAATCTTAAATAGAGTCTAAGAGGAATAATTATGGGATTCATTGATACAAATCACCTTTAATATTTGAAATTATATACTCTGATAAGGTTAGAATTTAATGAGGACCATCTTAAATCAAGAAAGAAACAATAGAAAAAACAATATTGAAATTAAGTTGAAGATATGGTAAAAAAAAATAAAAATAAGTAATTATAGAAAAAGATGAAGATGAACCACTACCACAAAAATCCAAGACTATCGTTTCTTAAACGACTGGGATATGTGAAGATAGATGCACAGAAAGGTATGTCTCTAGAACATTTCAAAAATTTAATATTAACATCCATATTATATGGGTTCTCATCATAACCCTGATGTGGACAAATTTTATGAAAGAACTGGTTTCCATAAAATGAATGATGCAGGAAATTATAAAAATTCCACTCACACGGAAGTGTTTAATGGTGGTATTTAAGAACCTTCCTGAAAAAAAATAGGATCCTGGTTGTTTTTTATTCTATATATTTATTGGATAAATTAAATTTAGAAAATATTTATATAACTTTGGTGAAAGTTTCAACATGATAAAATACACCACTTTTAAGATCCTAGGTATATAGATAAAAAATTACAATAGGGTTTCACTCTAATTAGAAATATCAACAGTAAAATATCCACAAGGGTGGATCAAATACATTCTGATTAATGTCAATAAATTCTACTTTTCATCAAATTCTTAGTAATGGATATGGAAAAGGAGAAAACACCACTCATTTTGGGAATACAATTCTTAGCTTCTAGAATAGTGATGATATATGTAAAAATTGGAGAAATCTATCTAAGAGTTGGGCATGAACAAGTGAGTTTAAATATTCATCGATCAATGAAAAATTGTGATATGAGAGAAGTGATTTTATTGAGGATTTTCTATTATAATCTATGGTTTCTATAAAACATGGATAAGTACATAAGTTTTCCACTATTGTACCAATAAATTTTCAAAAAGGATATACTAAAAAGAAGAAGGATACAATTAAAGGAACCAGAGGGGAAACTGAGTGCACCATGTTTTAGGAGGCCTAATTAGAATGGATGGTACATGCCCATCCATTTAGTTATTCTAGATTAAGAAATAAATGGTGTCTTGTCCAGATGGATATTGAGTAAGAACTGACATTAGGAAGAGTTATGGGTTTAAAGAGGAAGGGAAGAGGCTAACATATGTTGAATGATCACAGATGATGCCATTTTTAGAACAAGACCTCGTAAAAACTTCTTAATCATTCATCACGTGAGATAAATCTAAAATAGGTATGGTAGAGAGAATAATGTTAAATAAAATGTATTTTGAGAGGAAGGATGATTCTCTTGATATTTTTAGTTATTTTTAAGAACATTCACACTAACCCCAAAACCATTATAATTTTATTATTAATGGTCTATACCCTCACTTGATTATTTATTATTTTTCTAGTCTATCAAAGGTAATGAGGAAACACAATTGATGACCAAAATTGGAAAATATTTTCATTTAAAATGGAGTAAGAATTTCAATTTAGTATTTTTCAACATTATTTCCTACATTAAATTGTTTATAGAAAATAAAAATTTCAATTAAATGATGTTCCTAGATTATTTTTTCAATAAAATGATCATGGAAACATAAAATAGTTTAGATACTTACCATATCATGATATTAAATTTACTTTTCAACTAATTTGAATGATAATAATGAGGAAAATATTTTCAGGGACAAGCTTATAGATTAGGATTTGACAAATCATGGTTTAGGGGAGTATGTTAATATTTGTAAATGAAATTTTTACCTATTATTTGGCATTTTTTTAAACTTGTGATATTTTTATTAATTTATTTATGTATTCATATGAATTTTCATGAGTAGAAGTCCCAACCCTTTATCTTATTCTTAATAAATCCTCCGAATCAATATTTCCCATTATCTTCTATAGAACATTTCTTATTAATCTTGAGCATGATCTCTTTTCGAACTTTCTTGATATATTATCAATAATATGATTGAAATGAATAACTTTTTATATGATTTATGCTTCATTTTTTGAACACTTTTTACTTATAACAACCTTGAATTAATCGTTTTTAGTCTCGTAAAATGCATAAAAAACCATGTTAGGAAATGCGCTCAGTTTAAAGACTATTTTATCCATTTGTACCATTATTAAAATATATTGCATCTTATCTAAAAGAATAAGTGTGGGGGATATACCTTCTATGGTGGATAGATATGCCCAACATTGAGGATATTTTTATGGGTTTTCAATAAATTTTGGGAGTGGCCATGATTTTATTCATTTATCTTTATTATTCACCTCCTTTTCATATATATATATATATATATGTGTGTGTGTGTGTGTGTATTATTTCTTAGGAGGTTAAAAAATCACCACTATCAAACCATTGATAGTTTGGTCGCATGTGGTTTGGTGGGGGATGTGAGATTTTTATTAACCATAAATTTATAGAAAAATAAAAAAATGAAAAAGAATAAGAAATAATAGAAAATATATGATGATTCATTAGATGTGAATATTTTCATCATTATCCCACTTTAAACCTTTTTGGGGGAAGAGGGAGATGAAATATGAAAAGTTATATTTTCATTGAGATTATCCTTCGATATCATGCACTATGATTTAAATCCAACACTCCTTTTCAAGATTTAATTGTTTTATATCCTTTTCATACCTACAATAAGCCTCTAATTTATTTCATCCTAATGTTAAATACCTCATGATTATTTATGATTCTTCTTTTATGTGGTGGATATTCAAGACAATTTAAAAGAATCTATTAAGTGACATGATATTAAGGTATGTGAATAACTATATTTATAATTATACCCTAATGAAGAGTGGAAAAATGAATGTAATGTTTATTGTAAATGACATGAATGTTAATAATTAACTAAAATATTTATATTGATGAATGAAAATGGTTGACTATTCCAAAAGAAGAAAATTTAAATTCATGGTTGCTGTATTTATTTAAAAAATGAGGTGTTGAAGAATTTTCTATGTGATTCTAGAATGTTTAATTTCCCCTTTTTTCAATATTTTTTTTTGAAATTGAATTTAAATCATGGAAGGGTGAGTTTTCTTTTTATGTCGATATTCCAACCTTGAGGAGATGTATGAATTCAAGTGTTACAGATTTGATACACACATTTCATAAAAACTTCTTAATATTAAAACGAATTACTATTATGACTTAAATGAATAATTATTACCCAGATATTTAATATAATATTTCCTATTTGGAATGATATGGGAATTTATAGAAAATTAGTAAAATTATCTAAAATCACAATGATTCTATCACGACCTGACCCGTACCGGGGCTTGAGCGGCAACTACCCCAAGCCAGCCTCCATAGGCCAGGGGTTGGCGACTAGGGTCAAAGTCACAAAAAACATTGGGAGGTCATTGCCTAAGAAACTGTACACACACACACACATCCAACTCAATGAAAAAGTGCTTAGGGAATGAAAGGAAGACACAACACTACTATAAAATGGAATCCAAACATATATGCATCAACCCCTAAACAGTACAAGTATAATAAGAGAAAATCAAAAAGGGAAAGGGGAAAATTACACACCCAACTAGAAAAGTGCCACAACCCGGTAACATATGAAAAAGTAAAATAGCTGGGAGAGTCCCACTCCTAAATCCAAATCTACGACCACCACACGAGGTCCAAGCACCCCATATCCCTAATCTCCTCTGATATCATGATCAACCTATTCATCATCTACAAGGGAACACTAAATGCGTGCAAATACCAAGTAGGGGTGAGTATGAGAATACTCAGTAGGATGCCCCGAAGGCTCGAGGGAGCAGTAAGAGAGGTACTGAATAGGAGAGAAGTAAGATATATAATAGAAGAAGAACAGTATGGGAACAAAGTACAATAAAAGTGAATAAGATTACAACTCAAACCAATAAAAGAGTGAAAGTAAACTCATCCAAACTCAAGGATCTTGAAATGGTGAATCGATAAACTAACCATCAAATATTTTCTACTTATAGCAGGATAGTAGAATCGTCCAACCATGAGAAGCTAGACACAGAAAGCATGTAGAATAACCCACGCGTTTTTGCCTCTCTTGGGAGGGGAGTAGCCAAATAACAAGGAGTGGGCTTTGGGAACATGATATGTGTGTGTGTGTGTGTGTGTATCCTTAGTCAAAGAAACCCAATAGAGGGAGTAAGGGGATCTCCATCTCAGAGCTAAACCCAAGGAAGTGAGTTTCCAACAGTTCTAATAAAACCATCAACAATGACCACCACCTCGTCATATCTTCCTAGGAATCTCAATTAAAAGGGGCTCAAATCACCGCACCTCAATACTATCCGCATTGGGCTGCACTGACTCGCCCGTACAGTTTTAGGTCGCATCATAAGGACGCGTCTTACTGGGGAAAGTTCCCCTCTTCCTTGTGGGTCCTTTAGAAACTTGAACCATGCCTCACCACCATGTTGCATGGTTGAGGGTCTTCTCTAAACCATCAGGGACTATGCTACCCGACCCACCCGGAGGGTCATCTTGATATCTCCTCGGGGAATACACTCTGGGTCGTCCTGGTATCACCCCTGGGACTACTCTCTAGGTCATCCCAGTATATCATTGGTGACTAAGCTTCGAGTCATCCTAATATCTCATCGGGGACTACACTCTGGGTTAGCCCAGTATCTCCTTGGAGGCTACACTACCTAGCCTGGTTGGAGGGTCAGCCCAGAACTGCACTGGTCATCCCTGCAGGATGATACCTCTTAGAAAAGCAGTGAGGAACACTGATCATCCCTGCTGGGTGACACCTCTCAAAAAAAGAATCTAGGAACTATGATCATCCATGCTGTATGATACCCATTGGAAAATCATTAAGGAACTCTGATCATCCCTGCTGGATGATACATCTCAGAAAAGCATAGAGGAAATTTGATCATCCCTACTGGATGTTTTGCATTGAAAAAGCATCAAGGAACTCAGATCATCCCCACTGAATGGTACATCTTGTAAAAGCATCAAGGAACTCTGATCATCCTTGCTGGATGGTACCTCTTAGAAATCACTAAGGAACACTGGACATCCCTGCTGGATGGTACCTCTCAGAAATCACTGAGGAACACTGGTCGTCCTTGTGGATGGTTCCTCTTAGAAGGCACTGAGGAACACTGGCCATCCCTGGTGGATGGTACCTCTCAGAAAGCATGCTACGATTGTCATCGGGTGTCTCCCCGAGTAGACAACACACCTTGAACATCTCCCATCATATCTCAAAAAACACTATGGAGGGAACCATCACATTCTATTTGAGAAAACACATGGAATAGGCTACTCATATTCCAAGGTCCAAGTCCAAAAGAAGGAGATACGAGAGATAGAAAATTCGCAAGGTGGTAAATGGTGCGTGTGGGGACCACATGTCGTGTGGCCCCCGCCTCTTCAACTGGCCATATACCTATCGATTCTCAAGTACTAAACTGCATATCAAGCAACCCTAGCCGTTCTAGTTTTCTCCAAGAGTACATGATATCCCTAGCCAAAAGGATGACAAGCGTGCATTGATTGTTGTTACATTGAAGGGTAGAAATTTAATTTTACTAGCAAGCCTCATCAATCAGCACCAGTTCACCAAATGTATCACACAATTACGATCATTGGAGAAAAATGCACAAGATTTACTATTCATTCGCCCGAAACAAACATCTAGTGGAAAAGTCATATATCACTGCATTTGCGCTTGAATGAAGTTACATGGGGCCCACAACGTGGTCCTGAAAAAATTATATGTATTGAGCCATTGTGATCCTCTCAGAAAAACACATGGTATTGACTACTTGTTCACCCAGAATAGATACTAGGTGAAAAAGACACATTTCACCATAATGCGTATGAACCCGCATTGTAGGGTCTACACCTCAACTTTGGTTTAAACATCTAAAATTAGTTCTAAAATATCTTCCTCAAAATCAGCATCATGATGCTACTTAAGGGTCGCCAATTTGATGTTGTATGGGAGAGTTACGACTGTTGCAATATTCTGCGACAGTAATAATAATAATAATAATAATAATAATAATAATAATAATAATAATAATAATAATAATAGTAATATTGGGGTGTTTCGAAGGCCCGAGCGACAAATCAGAATTTAATATTCAACATTGGACTTGAATCGACCATCTTAATGACAGGATCACTTCACCACTGATGGGAAGTCAATCAGACGTCACACAGAGGAGTTATAGAAGATCAAAGATTTAATAATAATTTTAAATCTATTATTCCATGATAATTTTGGATAATTGTTTGAAAAACACAAAAAACAACATCCAATATTGGACATTAAATGTCCGTCTCGAAGTCAGGGTCATGCGGCCGCTGACGTTTCATAAATCTGACATCATATGAAATGGATATTACAAAAAAATAATGTATCCCCACAAAAAATAATAATATTTAATTATTATTATTTTATTAAACATTATTGAGAAAAGTGTTGATTACCACTCACAAGGACTCCCATAATTCCCTTTCTGTGTATAAGAATGTGTATCACCATTTTCTTTGGATTTTATTTTATTATTTCTTCATCTCATTTTCCCATTCTATCTCCAATCCACTTTCTTGTTCCACAATTTTCACCCCCTATATACCTAACCGCGGGCTTCCTCCGCACCCATCGGAACTACCGTCACCATTCATGCATGAATCACCAGCCTACACTGGCCATCTGCATGGGCCACCCCCTACGGGACTCGCCAGAAAGTCCCTTCCGACCACCGTTGTGCGGACCCCCACATGGACAACCGCACCGCCGGCCTGCCTTTTTGGAACGTTGCCTCATGGACCGCTACACTGCCCGCCTCGCGCCGCCTCTGCATGGCCTGCTCCACCACCTACCAAACTAGAGCCATGCCTTGGAGCCGCACCAGTCCTGCATCCCGGTCAACTGCCCCTCTCGCAACAGTTGAACCCCTCGACCTCTCTTCTTACTGGTTTGTCACCAATGGTGGGATCCCGAGCATCTAATCTATTCGAGAAACCTCCTCTCAGCGGCGCACCTCAATTGATCATGAATTTGTGTCTGTATAAATGATCCAATATGTCGGGGATTGGTTTCACATCGATTCATTTTCGGGAATTTATCGAACATCCGTCCACAATAAATGATGGAGATGAACAGAGGGAGATTTAAGAAGAAATCATGATTAACAAATCTGATGAATAACCTTGGATATTGTTCATTAGCCTTAATTAATCGCCATTGGAAAGATGAATGGAGAACAAAATCGATCATTAATAAATTGATATAAGTTGTTTAATTCAATTTCTAGGGTTGTGCAAGGGTGTAGATTAACAAGAATGAAATCTATATGATCAAAGTATAATCCAGGGCATAAGAATACCAGAGATGAGTCCTACCTAGATTTGATTGTTCCCTGCTGACAAAGGACGCATTCATCGACAAAGTTAGAGGATCTGTTGTGTTCACTGCTTCTTGATCCGTCTAAAATCAATGGTTCATCATCGTTCGTTCTTCGTTATTCAAAGGGAAGGAGATAAGAGGAAGAGAGGGTTTGTCATTGTTGGCCAAACTAAATTATGAGGTCAAACCCATCTAAATAAAGAATTTATAACCTCTCAACAGGTTAAAATAAATTAATCAAATAATTAAATAAACAATTATTTAATTATTTAATTAATGATCCATGATGGCAGAAAAGCTGAACACCCAATGCCAACAATGGTTATACCCTGTCTAGAGAAAATTCTATGTTATGAGCTCATCGGTGGTCTTAGAATTTTCATATGATTCCCTGTTTGAGAGTTATTCTGGTTTGAGCTATTAAATGAATAAATTAATAATTTAATTTATCCATTTAACACACCGCCAACGAGCGAGGGGTCCGAACATCCCACATTGACTTATTTTATGTCTCTCTTAGGAGAAACACCATGTTCTCGACCCAAAAATGGTCTCAGATTTCCGATCCGATCAACTGTTTAAGAGATATCCCATTTTATTTAGTTAACCATGCATGCATAATATAAAAACACTTAATATTTTTATAAAATTAATTTTAGGAACACCATGCCTCGGAATAACACGTCATCTCAGCTCCCATATCTAAGAATATTCATAGAAATATTTCAATGTCTTATAAGGAAAAAACCAGGTCTCTATAGATTCCATCAAAATAATGGACAAATTAAAGTGGAAGAAACTTTACTACATGACACAAAAAATCAAAACTCGACAAAAGAATTTTACAAAAAATACAAATATGGATGTTTAAATAAAGAAGATAAGTACTAATTTATCCATAAATAATATGATTTATTCTATTAAAATCCATCTTACAACATAATTACATTGATACAGAGGGAAAGTACATGTGATTCACGCCCTGTTTCAAGGTCACAATAGCTTCAAACTTATGGAGTAAACTTCATTTATGTTGTAAGACTAGAAAGACCAAATAAATAACTAGGTCATTTCATGCCATAAAATATTAAATTACATCATGAAAATGGTTATGGAGATGATTTATAAATATAGATCTTTACCACTAATGAAATGAATTGACTATTCACATCATAAATCCACAGTCAACGCCAAAAATAAAGATCTAATATTTCAAACATGCATAGAGTTTTAGTGTTTTAGACTATATACTTTAGAGAGTGCCATAAGATTAAATTAAAAAACATATATATTAAAAATTAAATTCACCCTAAGAAACCCAAATATCAATAAATAGCTGGCAAGACTACTACTATCAGATTATCAATATGGAGACCAATGCTTGGTGCAGGAAGCTGCATTGTGTAGGGTCCTGAGAATTTTTTATCTCTATTAGTTATTATTTTTTCTTTATTGTTCCTTCTTACTTATTAATACCTTATAACTAAGACTAGGGGTAATTCCCACCTTGTTCTTGGTTAATGCATCCAATGCGTGGAAGTGATTTGAGATTTTATTTTCTTATTATGTTAATTTATTTGGGTTCATGCAATTTTAATAAAAAATCTAATCTATTATTTTTTTAATCCGGATTAATGATTTATAATTAAAAAATATATTTTTATTTTCATAAATATTTTCATTCCACTAGACCAAGACTATTGGGTAATCAATGATAATTCAAGTTAAAAATAGTATTGAGACAATCTTGATTTGAAAATTCCATGAATTACTGGGCCAAAGAAAAGGGGATTGTTGTATTGAGGAGGGGATACCCAGACCACTAGATCCTCCTGGTCACAAACTCGACACTAATACTATAAAATAAATTTAAATTATAAAACCAATTTCACCAAAACACTAAAATATACAAAACCCCGACATGCCTTTTAATTTGATTTTCAAAACCCCAAAATAGTTTTTTCATTCCTTATATTTCTTCAAACTACTCCAAATAAATCAATTCCCTTTATTCACCATCAATACTCAAATTAAAAAAATCAATTGTTTTTAAAACATAAAAATAAATAATTTGATGTAATAATGGGTCCAACCTCGAATCACTACCATATTCATTTTATGAATTTTATTTCACTTGTATGAGTCTATAAATAAACAATTTTTTATTATCACCATATAGAATTAATAAAGACCCCCTGGTCTTTTAAGGTAGTGATAACTATTAGTATATGAAAACTACACCAATGTTAGGAGACTCACCCAAAAATGTTTAATATATAAAATTATAATGCCCAAAAGTTTCTCTAGAGTTTGGATAGTTGTAACTTCTTGAGATTTTATGATATAATCCTTTTTAATAAATTTACTTTTTTAGTAGCTTGCGATACAGAAAACCCTGATTCTAAATGAACCATAATATAATATAACAGTATATCCTAGAAATTGAATTGGTAGTATGAAAAATAATAACCATATTTTAATAATATGTGTATAGATTCTAGAAAAAAATATTTATAAATACGTTCCCAATTTTTAGTAATGTATTTATCTTTATCAAAAATACATTTCCTCCAAAATTGTTTTTATTATTTTTGTGGGTAAATAATAGAAATATTTTTTTTTCAAATTTTAGATCATGTATTTAAAAAAACATAATTTTTGAAATCATCATGTCAAAATTATCATAGGGTTAACTTTGGATAATTTTTTGAAAAGATTTATTTTCAATGAAAAGTGAAAAATACAAATTTTTATTAATGGTTTTTTTATTTAATGCATTTATAAAGTTAAATTCTGTTTAAAATTTATTTTACATGTAAAATTAGTTAATTTTTATTATTAATAATTTAATTAGGGTCCTTATAATTAATTTTCAATTATATTTTTCTTTAAAAACATTTTATACTTAATAGATCATTTTTTTGGAAAATTGATTTTCATCACGTTTTGCAAGTATAATTTTGACTTTAATTATTCCACTTATATGAATTTAATTTTATAAAATGAAATATATATTTGTCATAATCATTTACATGTTTTTAATGAGGAAATATTCATTTTGGTGTAAAATAAATTATAAAAGTAGTAAAAATTTTCAACTACGGTTATGGTTAAAACATGTTTACCGGGGGTTAAACTAAAAGAAAAGGAATTTTTTTCCAATTAAATGTGTATATGTTATATTTTATGGAAATATTTAAAACATATAATATCCTAAAATCAAATATATAGCCATTTAGAATCATTTATCCTTATAATGACTTTATTTTATTGTAATCCTTTGTGAAATCTCATGTGTGACCTCTCCCCCACTTATAAAAGGTCACCTCTCCTTCATATTATTTAAAAAAATTCATCCTTATAGATAAAACAATACAAAAATTTATCTATTATGATTAAATTTAAATTAATTATAGTTTTCTGATTTCTAAAATACCATTTAACAGGTTCATAAGGACTGATCTAGAGGAAGCTAACCAAAGGAGAGATATTTGTCTTACCCAACCTATTTCAATTTATTTCTTATCATGCCTCCTAAAAATATATAAAATTAATCATTAAATAATAAATTCAGTATCCTAAATGTAATAAAATATTACTTTGACAATGAATCTACAGTTATTCACCCTCTTTCCATCAAATTGGTAGTGAAATTATCGCCAGTGCGTACGTTTGGACAAATGCCGCCACGTTGCAATACAATTCATTTTCCATTCGCATATTTCATGGATAGTTTTTTGGATGGGTTTAATTATTATGTTTGATATTTATAATATAATTATTCTTCTATAATTATAATATGATATCTTTTATATTACCTTCAAATCTATTAGAAAACGATAACTTCTCTCATATGTACGTGTGGACTACTAACTCTATAAAACGATGTGATTAAATTTTTATTTATATTTCAATTTGATGGATAAAGGATATATTTAATGAATATACAATATATTAATTATATAATAATGATTTTTTAAAGTTCAATTATTATTTACCATTATTTCATTCCATCCTTAAAAAAATGAAGACATCGTTCATGCCTGCGTACAACTTATTATTTCCACAAACAATGTAATTAATTATTCTATATCTACCATTTATGGATGATTATAAATATGTATTTAATGAAAATATGTGATATTTATATAATTATTTGAATTATTTATATTATTTAATGATTATTAATGTAACAATAACAGAACTATTTAATTGAAATTCTCATGAAAAATGAAACTATTAACACAAAGAAATGATGATTTTATTCAGGAATTATTAGTAAATGGGTGTTAAAAAGTTATAAGAGGAAAATATATGATATTTTTTGTATGTAAATGAGTTTTATCTATAATTTTAAAATATTTAAATTTATTTTACAGGAGGTTATAACACATTCAAAGCAAGATGAACATGAGGTGAGAGGTTTATATTACAATCTCATTGTTTTTTCGAGATTTTTTATGATTAAATTTCCATGGATGAAATTTTATAACCCATAACTCATGAGTACATTTAATTTTATTATAATATGGTTGTATTTTTATATTAAATTTTTTACTATAAATTTTTTTCTCATTAATAACTCAAGAAACTGAAAGAATGTTTAAAAAAAAATAACTTTATTTATCTCTTCTGTTGAAAATCCTTTTTATTTCATGTACATGTTTTCTAAAATGGTTTCAAATAATGTTTTTTATTGTCATCATATAATTTTTTAAATTCATTTTTAAAAATATTTTAATTTTTATAAAATCTTTTAAATTGAATCTTCTTGTTGTTTTCTGAATGTGGTACTTTTAAATTTTTACTAAAAACATGAAAGGAATATTTTTTTAACAGACTTAGAATGAAAAAAAATTTATTGTATCATGGAAAATAAATGTTTTGAATCTTACTTTACCAGTTTAAAATTTTATTTTTAAATAAATTTATTTCCTTAATAATTAGGAAATGTTTATATTTTAAATAATTGATTCCAAAATAAAAAGGTTATTTTCTTTGAAAAATATTCCATGTGATATTTTAAAGGAATGTTTATTTTTGATAAAATCCATTGATGATAATGTTGACTTAATATGGATATAATCCAAGGATACCACCATTATTACTTCTATATATGGTTTATGTTTGTTATATTTTTATGAAACCCATTTATTTTCTACAGGTTATATTATGATGAATTGTTAAAATGTTTATGGAACACATTTATTTTCCATGAGTTATGATATATGATGAATGATTTATGATCTTATGAAACATATATGAATATACTCTGATTATGTGATGGGTGGGCCTAGGATTATATATCCCTCCAATGCATTGGGTAAAAATGGATATCTCATTAGATAATAAGGACTGGAATGGGGAGTGAACCCAGTTTAGTAAGGGATCTATACACTATGATAGTCTTGGGAGTAAATGTAACTCACCTTGAATTTTAAGAATATATTATCTTTTTAATAAATTTTTATAAAATGGATTTTTATATATAAAACAAAATATGATATGTTTTAATATAAAGATTATTTTATGTAGATTAATTACTTTCTTTAATCAATATAATTTTTTATTATAAGTTTCAAATTAATTTTTTTATTGATTTCATATTATTTTTTCAGAGATACCATTTTTATTGAAAAATATAAATTCTAGTTTTAAGGAAAATATATGAAAATTTTAATGTAGTTTGAATAAATAATTAAAACAATCGGAAATAAAAATTCACAAACTATTTTTAAATAGATATTACCACACTAAATATATATTATTATGAAGCTAAATAAAAAGGCCTTTTGAAATTATTTAACAAATTATAGTTATTAGTTTATAATTTTATTTATTTTTTTTAAAAAATAATAATAATATTTGTGTAACAAATTTATATTAATTTTTTATAAATGTAAAAATATTCTAAATAAATTATATTAAAATATTTGGTGAGAAAAAATGTTAATATAACATTATTAGAGCTTAACATAAAATTTTAAGTGCATATACTAAATATATGTTTTGAAATAGAATTTTTTAGAGTGTACATATATTTATAAAATAATTATAAAAAGAGTATATTAAGTAAATTTAATATGTATTTTAGATATATTTAGTATTTTATTAAAGTAAAAATTAGTATAAAATTTACGTAAATGTTAGAAAATGGCTATCCACACAAGCTAGATTAACTTGCTCAATCACACATTGTGGATGTAATCTCCCCTATCTATGGAATCCATTCGGGCTAGCCACATTGAGGAGGGGTCTGAGAGAGAGTAGGTATAAAATTACCACACAGAACTCCCATGTGAGATCATGTTATTGGGCTAGTACATGATGGAAAAACACTTGATCCTATTCCGTCTAAAGAGTGTTTGTATGTGTTGACCCCGGTACCTTGTCCCAACCTTTAAATGAAGTAGTATTTATATATAAAAGGGACTAAATCAGAAAAACATTGATGTGGGATCCCAACCTGGGGGAACTATTTCTCCACTTTAAAACACCCAAAAATAATCTCAAATTTTTGATATAATCTTTCCAAATCCTCAAATTTTTTAAATGAATCACCATCAACCTTGACTTAATCCTAAATCCTTGAAACCTCCAGCTTCTCCTTCGAATGGTTGTTTCATCCTCAATAATCTTTTATCCCAAATCAAAATTACCATCGTTCTCTACTATCATCCAGGACCATAATGATTCAAACCACAATTTGTGAAGTTCAACCCTATGTATAATGATCTCTTGGCCTACTTCGCACGTCACTTTCACTTATATTTGATATCTTCTGATAACCCATGTAAAAATCATTACCTAGATTGTGTTTTATTTCAAGACACAAAATCTCCTGTGATTTTAAAAATACCAAAAGTGTTTCCATGTTCATAAAATCTTCTTGAGTATTCTTGAAATAATTTTTTAGAATTTGTTATACAAATTCAAATAAGTATCAACCACATTTAAAGACAAAGATAATATATATATATATATATATCATGGATGGTCCCCCAGGTTCATCATATTTATTCCCCTCAAGTTACAATAATAAAAATGATGGGTTATGTGTGTGTGTGTGTGTGTGTGTATTCTCTATCAATATTTATTGGGAATATCAAAACATTAACAAAGATTAATGTTTCATTATTTAGAAATCCTTGTTTCATAATTTTTCACTTCTGGATATACATGTTGCAATGATGAGATAAAATATATAAACATATAAACATATTCATTACATTTATCTTCATTGTGGATACATAAACACACAAACACATAGATATTTATAATATAGATTTTTTTGGATGATTAATTATTTTTATTAAATCCTGAAACCACTATTTCCAAATAAGAAAAGTAAAATCCTACTCTTGAGATTTGGGATGAGGTTTTTAGAATTTATCTATATATTAATATTATATGAAGGAACGATTAAAGTTTGACTCCTTATTATACTATTTCAAAATGTAAATATTCATTGCACACCAACTTCCTCTATATATTGTATTTCAGGCTTCTATTCACTCCCAACCCCCATAGACCGTGTACTATATTCACCTATTTTTCCTTCTTCCATGATTCTGTTTCCAATCTCAGAATTAAGGGAATACCAATTTCTTTGTGGTATTAGTTCACAATAGAAAATAAAATTATATATGAAACTATATTTTCTTTAAATATTTTTTACTCAAAAACATTTTTATGAAGTAAATGAAATTTTTTTATATTTTCCAAAACTCTTGTTTTATGGGTAACTGTTTTTCTTATACTTCATATTAGATTCTAAAACCCTAATTATGGGATAAAATTTTTTATTCCAAATTCTATTAAAAAATAAATTTATTCAACAATTTTATTTAATAATTTCAGGTTTATTTTAAATTTTTTAAAATCATAGTTTTATGGATGAAATAATATTTAAAATTTGTGAATGTTTTTAATGATTGTAGTTATGGACATACATTATAATTACCATTGAAATTCCATAATATTGTGAAAATAAAATTCCTCTGTCTAAATGTTTCTTGACCAAAATTATTGGATGTATTATATATGAAATAGGGATTTATTATAATATTTATTGTTTTTTATAAAATCTAGCTTTTCTAAAGATTATATGATATAATATTTTTTCCTCTTTGAAAATAATTTATATATTGGTTGAAATAATGTTTTGAAAGGGATATAAATGTGAAATCCAACCATTAAAATTTAATTTTTAAATTTTTCACTTGGGTATTGAATATAATGATGAGGAATGAGGAGTGATCCCACAAAATCAAGGGTAATTTGTCAAAAATGTGATACTACTAGTGTGCCCATGGATTTTTTTTTCCTGATATTAATAATCCAAAATAATGTTATTATTTTCATAGTAATGTAATAATGTTTTTAAGGGGAAATCCAATTTTATTTTAATGGTTATTATAATTTAAAATTAAATGGGTTTTCAATGTAATATTTCTTTTAAATTTTTTGAGTTTTATTCCTTATGGATTTTTTTTAAAATACTTGTCTTATATTTTGGAAAATTATTAATTATTTTAAATATTTTTTATTTGATATAAAATTAAATTTTTTTCAAAAGAATATTTATAGTATTTACCATAAAATGATTTTCCCATGGTTTTAAAACCCCTTATTGGGGAATTTTATTCTCATTATATGTTTTTAATTTTTTTATAGGACTATTAGATGTTCTAAAGGTGGTTGATTTCATTTAAGGAGATTGACTGAGTGAAGTTAGATAATTATTTATAATTTTTTGAAAACTCTTCTATGTTGTATGATCTTTCTAATCCTATAAAACCTAAACGGAAAAAATACTAAAGTGTATAAATGACATAATTGTTTCCCATTGAAATTTGTACAAAAATATATATAGCATTTTCTTATCACTGAACCCAAAAATGAAGGTCACTTTTTTTTAACTATGGTATTAGAGTGATGGTTTAGAAAAATTTAGAAATTAGGACATTTTTTAAAAGTATTTTTTCATAAGTAAAACCAAATAAGATATGTTTTAATATAAATAATATTATATAAAACTAAATTATTTTATTTAATAAATATAATTTTTGGTTATAAAATTCAAATTATAATAATAATTATTTATTTTTTATTTATTTTCACGAGTTACTATTTTTATTAAAAAATAAAAAATATTTTTTAATAAAAATATATTAAAATTTTAAAATCATTTAAGTAAATATTTATAACACGATGAAATAAAAATTCACTTTTAATTTTAAAATATTTGTCAATATAATAAATATACATTATTATAAATGTAAACACCAATCAATTTTTAAATTATTTTATTAAATTATGGTTATAATTTAATAATTTGTCTAATTTTTGTTTATCTAAAAGCATGTAAATTTTTTGTGTAACTAATTTATATTAATTGGTTATAAATTTAATAATATTCTAAGTAAAATAATATAGAATTCTATGTTTGGAAAAAAAATGTTAATTTAACTTAAAAAGACATTAACATAAATTGATAAGTGCATCTACTAAATATATATTTTTTAAATAAAAATGATTAATGTGTACATAAATATATAAAATAATTCTGAATATATTTATTAATTAAATGTTGTATATATTTTATATATATTGATTATTTTTCTTTTTAAGTAAAAATTATTTTAAAAATTACGTGTTAATTTTTTTTAGTTACACAAGCTTGCCTAGCTTGCTCAACCGTGCATTGTAGGACCAAGATCAACTATTTAAAGGATATTACTAGGACAACTACATGGTAGAAAGGTGTGATATAAGGTAGGCACATAAAGGAAACATATCACGCCTGGGTGACTACATGGGTGTGTCTGAGCATGTTTTGGTGTGACTGGTGTTCTCAGTGTGTGTGAAGAGTCTGTCCGAGTGCTGACCTTGATGCCTTATCTCAAGCCATTGAAGGAAGAAGTTGTTATATATATATATGTTCTATAACTAGTGAAACTTAGATGTGATATCCCCACATACTGGAGTTATAGCTCTACTTAAAAACATCTTCAAATAACAAGTACCTTTCGATTTGATCTATCTGAACCGTCCAATCTACTCTATAGATCATCTTCGACCTTGTACTTAACTGAAAACTTCAATGTCTTATTTTTCTCCTTCTCACCAAAATTTCATCATCCAAAAACGTGTATCCCTGCTCAAAATGCACTTAATTATCCATTGTCATCCTGGACTATAATCATTCAAACAACAAATAGTGATTTTTAACCTAATCTACAAAGATCTCATAACCTAAATGAAATACTTCTTTCACTAATCTTCAACATTCAGTGGTAATCTATGTCAAAATACGGGACCCCAATGTGTTTTCCGTCAAGATTCCAAATTTTTATCAAGGTTAAAAATACTACTAGTTTTTTCATATTTAATAAACTTCATGAGGAATCTTTACAAAACTATTTATAATAGTTTATAAAAATAAACATCAATGGCTACCACATTTAAATCTAGTGATCATATACATTTCATTGGTGATCTCCCATGTTCTTCATTTTTATTCCCATTAGGTTACACAAGTATACATTATGAGTTACATATATATATATTATACATTGATATTTATTGGGAATATCAACAAATTGAACAAGATCTTTTTATCTCTATTTTGACTTCTTTGTTTTGTCATTTTACTCTTCAGGATATACCAATCACAAAAAAGAAAGTGAATATATTCATATATATACATATATATTATATTTATCATCTGTATATATATATATATACATATATATAATTTTTTTTATCAATTCAGTCTCTTTATCAGATCCTCAAAACTACCATTTTAAAGGGAGATAAGACAGATCCTACTCTTGATATTTTGGTTGAGATTCATAGAATTTATGAAGATCATGATATTAACTATATGAACTATTGAAGTTGAATCCTTATTATATTATAGATAATTTTAAACATTCCATGTACAATTAATTCCTCTATTTTAGGGTTCTACACCTTCTCTTCACTCATAACCCCTACAACCCTGGTTACCCCTTTATTTATTTTCCTTTTTTCTTTCTTTTCCTAATGTTATAAATAAGAGAAGCCAATTTTTTTTAGTATTAGTTAACAGTAGAAAATAAAAAGGCAAGGAAAACTAAATTTATATAAAATTCTATAATTTTTTTCAAAACACTTTTTTTGTAAATATAAATGTTTATTTTTCATATTTTCCAAAACCCTTATTATAATGGATTTTTTTACTCTTATAATTATCTTCCAAAACCCTAATCATGGAAAAATTGATTTTATTCAAAATCCTTATTAATAATATTTTATTTCAAGAATTTTATTTATTAATGTCACGCTGATTTTAAATATTTCAAAACCATTATTTTATACATGAAATAATATTTTGAATTTGTATATTTAATTCATGATTACAGGAATGGACATGAAATATAATACCATTAACATTCCATAATTTTATGAAAATAATTTTCTTATGTTTAATTCATTCATTAAAAAAATTATTGGAAGTATAATTTTGAAATATCAATTTTTACTAATCTTTATGTTGTTTTATTAAATGAAACTAAATGATTATGTGATATAAAATATTTTTCCACTTTGAAAATAATTATATGTAGTTTTCCTAAAGAATGATTTAAATGAGATATAAATATAAAATTAAATTATTAAAAATGTTCTTTCTAATATTGGCAATTGGGCATCAAATGTGATGATTATGAATATAGAGTGAAACCATTAACTCATGGGGACATTTTAATAAAATTTAGATCACATATAAATTTATAATTAAATCATTATGAAAATGTTCTTTCGAAGTTCTTTGGTTTCGTTTAATGATACAACTCGAGCGAAACCAGAAGATTGTTTATAAATTTTTTTAAACTCTATTATGCTGTAATATTTTCATAATCATCCAAAACCAAGACCAATAATATCATCTAGTGTGTAACTAAAAATTTATATTTGATTTTAAAATTTTAAAATATATATATATATACATGCACACACGCACAACATTTTCCCAACTCCTGATCTAGGATATTTGTACTAGGGTTGTTTCAATAAACCTTGACTACATGATGAGGAGTGAAACCAATACACTATGATTGTCCTAGGAGTAACCATGGATATAAAATAGAGTGAATCTAATATAATATTATATACTTGTATGTGATCTTTCAGTAGTAACGAAATAATTTTCTATGAATATGTGTATGCTAAAAACTTATGTCTTATGCCAATGTTGTAAAATATTGGATCATGTTCATTTATTCCTTTATGATTCATTTATAATGATTTTCTATGATTTATTCCATGAATAAATATTATGATATATGAAATATAGGTCATGGTTTTTAAATGTTATTATCTTGTTATCATACACTTATTCTCATGTTATGATTAGGTAAAATATTTATGGGTTTTCATTATTGGTATCATAATACTGTTTTATTAAATACCTAAAGATTGGGATTAAAGAAACATGGTGAAAACCCTTGGGATACGTCAAAGTATATCATACCATCCTAAATCTTTCGTAAGAAGTAGATTATATTATTTTTCTATAAATAAATCCTTTTATGGATACTATAATATAAGTTGATTTGGTTTTGTAATAGATGAATCTATGGTTAATAATGCAAAAAAATAGTTGGTTGATTATATATTGACGATCGTTCTGGTGCACGATTAATATTTCATTATTGTGCACCTTGTTTGAAACTCCCTGGGGATTTTCATTGATTAATTAACATGTTATTTATAATTCATTATGAAGGATTTGAATACATGATAACCATGGATGATCTCAGTTAAAACCTAACTGGTCATATGTTATTAAAAAAGTGTTATGATTTAGATATCCTATAAATTATTCTTCATAATTGTCTGGGTTTCCACTGTTTTTTTTGTTTCTCACACTGATTTTTTGTTTTATTCAATGGCTAGAAACAAAAGGAACCCTGTTAATTTTGAATGTGATGGAAAATGTAATGAATTTTATATTAATAAATAAATTTTTATGGGATATAGAATAAAAAATAATTTTTACAGGCTTATGAAACCTTATCAAGATATAAATTATGTTGAGCTTCATAATGAGGAAACGTGGGAAGAATGTTGTGTCGAGTCCTTCATGAGGTTACACCCACTTTTTTCATATGGTTTTTTAGTCCTCTAGTTTCCAAAAAATTAATTAATAAAAATGAAAATATTTTTCTACTCTCTTGTGATAGGAACATGAAAATGTTAATTTGGCTATTATTCATTTATAAGGAAAAGTGGATTAATGGTATACTATTTTCAAGAACATGTGGAAACATGATGAAATTGACTCCATAGTGTGGGATGAATTTAAGATATTATTTTTCAAAAATTAATTTACATATATTATTCATATGAAAATGGAGAAGGAATTTCTTGAACCAAAGTAGAAGGATGGTGAATATATTAGTACCTATTAGTAATAATTTACATGAATTGAAAGGTAAAATTATATTATTATTATACCACATGAATATAATATTGATATATTATTTTGTAGATTAAAACCAAGTCTATAAAGGGAATTAACCATAATATGTTTCAATAGATGTGAATAAATAATTTAATGAGATATAACGGTGGAGATAAATGTTTTATTTACTCAAAAATATTATGGTTTTGATATGTAAAGAAAAATGTAATTAATAGGAAATTATGAAAACCATATGTAAAAGAAGACGAACTTTACTTTATTCATGATGCATAGAAGAAAAAAGTGAGAAAATTATATTTAGGGGACTGGAAAATGTTTTATGTGTGGAAAGGAAGGTATTTGGGTAATCGAATTCTGATGTGATGGGATGAAGAAGTTATCCAATGATGGATAAAAAGTACCACAAAATTTACCACCCCCACTCCAATTTTTCAAATTAGAGAAGTATGGGAATTGTTTTATCTAGTGCTAAAAAAATGGTTAATAATGATGATCTATCTCAGAAACCTATTAAACTAATAGAAAAGTGGAAATATTTTATGAAACTCTATTTCTTATTTGGTGTACATTAAGGAAGTGGGGAATGGCGTACTTACCATCAACTCAATAACATCTAATGTTTTTTTTCTTTTGGATCGGCCCAATATTTGATATTTGAATAATTTTATAAGGGTATGATAATACCACATCAATTATTAGATATATAATTAGTAGTGAAAATACTTAATGATTTTATGATTTCATTTCAAGACTATGATTCTTCTTAAATTTATGTTTGTGGGAATGTGCTTCCTATAAATTTGATCACTCTCTCTAGTTGAATTCAATGTTATTTTGAGCATGGAATGGATCTATTTTCATAAATACCACATAAATTGCAGGGGAAGGGATGCCATGTTTAATTTTTTTTCCAACCTATGATTTTTTATTGTTTCAATGATATATATTAAATTCCCATAGAAATTTAATCAATTGCATGGGTATAGATTTCTATTCAAAATTAGAAATTATCTGAGATGGTTGGGGAGAAACTCAACATCGAAGATATTTCCATTTTTTGGGAGTTTTTTGATATCTTTTTATAATTATTACCTATTCTTCCACAAAATCATGAAATTTAGTTTTTAATAGAATTAATATATGGTGTTACACCTATTTCAAAGACTTCATATATAATTTCCACGATTGAGTTGTAAGAATTGAAGAATTAAATCTTGGAGAATCTTGATAAGGGATTCATTTGCCTGTGTACATCAACATGGAGTGCACCTGTTCTTTTTTATAAGAATAAAAATGGACAATTTTAACACTACATTGATTATTATGAAAATATCAAGATAAAAATCAATAATATGTATCTTATACCCCATATTGATGTTTTTTGACTAATTATGAGGAGGTGAATTTTTTTATAAGATTGATCTTTGATCTTGATACTATTAGTAAATGGTAAAATGTGAATACATACCCATGAAATCCTTATATAAATGGAATAGAAACTATGGATTTATAGTTATTACATTTTTTCATACTAATTCTACTTCAATATTCATGGATTTAATTAGTAGAGTCTTTAAATATTACTTTGATATGTTTTAATAGTCTTTGTAGATGATAAAATTATACATTAAACAAGAAAGTAAGTGTATGTAGATCACTTGAGGATTGTAGTGAAGACCCTAGAGAAAGATAATATTTATGAAAAATTTACCAAGAGTGAATTTTGACTATAATGTGTGATTTTTTGGTGATATAATCTCAAGAGAGGGAATATCAATTGATATTTCAAAATGGAAGTTATTGAACATTGGATCTGACGCACCCACATGAATCAGATCCATAGTTTTATGGGTTTATCTGGATAATATAAATGATTTGTAAAGAATTTATAATAGCTGTCAAAAACACAAACCAAGTTAACTTAGAAGGGATATTAGTTCCTTTGGATATATGAATATGATAAAATATTAAATGAATGGAAGATAATATTGGTCATCACACCAATTATTACACTACCTAGTAGTGGATAAGGGGTTTGAATCTATAATGATGCATCAAATAAGGGAATATAATGCATCCTCATGAAAAGTGTTTCGTTTGTAGGTTATAACTCAGAAAAATTGTTGGTTCATGAGTGAAATTACCCAACTCATGATTTTAAGTTAACTACTGTGATTCTTTCATTAATGTTATATATTTATTATCTTTGTGGAGAAACATGTGATATATATAATAATCATAAAATGTTGATGTATATATTGTCTTAGAAAGAATTGAATATTTTTCAGAGAATATGGTTGGGGTTTATTAAAAATTATGACTACTCAATATATTAAAACCCTGGGAAAGAAAATAAGGTAGTATATGATCCAATACAAAATTATTACGCCATTTTATCTATGACGAGGATCACAAAATATCAAAATATTTTGGATTTTCAATGGGTGGATCTAAAAATATTTTTAGAGGGGGACATATCTTACATTTCTTAAATGGGTATTCAAATATCTATCCAAGTGAATATTAAAAAATCACCAATGAAATATTTAGTACTATATAAGAGGGTATGAAATTTTTTTGAGTTCTACATAGATTTTGATGAAATGAAAAGGTTCAAGAACCTTGTATGTTTATCATCCATAATAGAGTTAATGAAGGAGATATCTTTCAAAGCTCATAATTCATCATACCCCATTTATACTGGAAGTATGAAGATTTATGTTGTTCTAAAAGTTAATTCTAATGGGATAACATGAAAAGATATGTTTTAGAGAATAAATATTGGTTCTTTGTATATAAAAAAGTTAAGGTTTAGAGACATAAGTATAAAGGGATGTTAAATCCATTACCCATACCAGAATGGAAGTGGGAAAACATCACCCTAGACTTTGTCTTCAGTCTCTCAAAAACAACTAAAGGACATAATTCTATTTCGGTTATGATAAATCACCTTATGAAGTTAGTGAAATTTATTAGTATCAGAGAATATTTCTCACTTGATCATCTTGATTAATTTTATATTAATAAACTGGTATGGTTGTGTGGAGTACCATATTCTATTATATCTGATTGTGAATTGAGGTTTACAATGAATTTCTAGAGAAGTATTAACTAAGATCTTGATATAGAGATATGTATCAGTACTTCATCCTTAGATAGATGTTCATTTTTAGGAGAACCATTTAAAACGTTTAGGATATATTTAGTTCTTTCTCCATGGATTTAAAAGGTGGTTTAGATCAATACCTTCCACTAATTGAGTTTTATAACAATAATAGCTTTTTCTTGAGCTATAATATGGATCCTTATGAAACCCTTTATTAAAATAAAACGTGTATAATGTCAAAGTTTTGGGATGGTGTTATATAAGTAAAGATATTGGGACTTTATCAAGCTAAGGAAATGGTTGAGAATTTTAGATCCATTCAAAAACACATTAGTGAAACTTAGAGTCAATAGAAAAGTTATACTGAAATTTTTTGGTTAAATCTAGAATTTAAATTTGATGGGAAGGTATTACTTTAAATTTATCCAGGGAATATTGTTTTTATATTTAGAAAGAAGTTAATGTTGATACCTTGGTATATTAGACAATTTCATATTCTTTATCTAGTAGGGACAATGACATATCACCTACCACTTCCAACTAACTTCTCTTAAGTTCACAATGTGTTCAAGATATCTATCATAAAGAATTACATACCTTATCCATAAAATGTACTAAAATCGGAGATTTTAATATTGGATCATGATCTTTCCTATGAAAAAAATATATAAATCCCAAATAATTGAGATAAAGTGTTATGGTACAAGACTACTCACACAATTAAAGTTCTCTAGAGGATTCAAAAATTAAAAAAAGCTACTGGGGAACTTGAGCATGGGATAAAATTGAGATATCCTTTATTTTTTATTCAAGTGATGTAATTTCAAAGGATAAATTCATTATAATGTGGAATAATTCAACACCTTGAGATTTTATTATATATTTTTTTAATAAATATAATTTCATTGGCAGGTTTCGATATATGCATCCTTAAGTCTAAATGAACTATGATATAATATACCATTATAACCTGGCCAATAATTTTGTGGTGTGGAAAGAAATATCAAAATTTTAAAAATATGTATAATGTTTTTAGATATAGAGAATATATAAATAATTGGTATTAATCTTTTAGTAAATTATATATATGTTTTGAAACTATATTTTTCCTCAAAATGGTATTTATTAGATTTTTATGAGAAAATAATGTATTTAATTTTATTCCACTTTTATAAAATGTTTTTTTTTCAAAATTAAAATTATTTTATAATTATAATGTCAAAATACACTTTTAGTGATTTTTTGGAATGATTTATTTTTTGTTTAACAGTGAAAAATTCTAATTTTTATAGAAAAATATTTTTTATTTAAGGAATTTACAATGCATAATTTGGTTTAAAATGCGTTTAAAAGTATACTTAGCTCATTTATTGTATTAATAATCCAATTAAAGTCATTATAATTAATTTTAGGTTTTATTTTTTTAAGAATTAATTTTATATCGATGAAATAATTTTTTTATAAAATCGATTTTTTTTATTTTTGGGGTTTAATTTTAAATTAAATTCTTCCACTTATATGAATTGAATTTGATAAAATTTTATACATTTTTTGAATCATCATGGAAATTTTTTGTGAGGTAAATTTAATTTAATTAATATTAAAAACATTCAACATTTTTCACCGTAGTTGAGGCTAGAACTAGTTTACCTGGGGGGTAGAACCCAAAGATAGGGGTAAGTTTTCAAGTTAAACATTTATAAATATAATTGTATAGCCATATTTTGACATTAAAATTTCTAAAACTTTAATCTCTTACCATTTGGAAGAATCCTTCTTTATAATTAATGTTTTATATTTTTGTCTTTTAATAAATTCCAATTGTGTCATCTCCCCTACTTATAAAAGGAAACACCTCCTTCTTCTTATATACACAACTTTGATCCTTACAGAGTGACCAGAAACATACCAAATTATCTTTTACACTTACATATGGAATAATATAAGGTTTGGTATTTTTAAAACACAGTTTAAAAGGTCCTTAAGAAAGGATCTAGAGGAAAGCGACCGAAGGAGAGTTAATCATCTTACCCGACATATTTCAATTTATTTGGTCTTATAACTCTTCTAAATATGTGGTATTCATCACAAAATAAAAACTTATTTATAAAAAATGTATTGAAATATTATTATGTTTATAAAACCACCATTATCCACCATCTTTTTCATTGAATGAGCACTGAGAGTGTTTCCCATGCATACCTGTGGACCACCGCCTCTACTTAGTGATACAATTGAGTTTCCATAACCATATTTCAAGGATGGTTTCTATAATAGTGTTGACACTACAAAATGAATTTCATTAACTTTTTCACAGAATCCATTATTTGACCCTCACATAGAAAAAAATGTTGGGTTTGATTAGAGATGTGTCTCCATCCCAAAATAATATCCCTAATAAATTTCAATGTTCTCAAAAAATACTCCATAATGAGGGATAAACAGAAAGATCCCCCCTCAAGGAGTAGGATATAGATTTCCAAGATAGATGATAAAAAGGTGTCGATGCATCAAAATGAGACTTATGTGTTTCTTAAAAGAATATTTGGTGTATTCGCCATGTAAATAAGTGTATATCTCTTCAAGATAATTAATTTGACTAGTTATAGAGTCCAAACAGACTTATGGATCAAAAGTCATGTCTCTCAGATGGTGGATAAATTTTATAAAGGAATGTGCATCACTGCATAGCCCATCCACACATTCCCATCCACCCAGGACCATCTGCACATGAACATCCACCTAGGCCCCTCCACACAATCTCATCCACATATGCCACTTCGCTCAAGTCTATTCATGTAGGACCACCTGTGAGTCTATAAATAGACCCCACCAACACAAATTTTTGGATGACGGTAGAAATCCAAGATAGAGAATCCAAGAGAGGGATCCAGATGTGTAGCTCTTTCACCCAATTAGTCCATCCCTACTTAGGATATTTGCCATGGCCCTCCCCCACAAGGGAGATTCCCCCATCCTAGCACCAGGGAATCCTATACCTGAGCCACCCACCTGTGTGACCCATACCTAGGTGACCCACCTGCACGACACACCTACATGATGCACCTAGGTGACCCACAAAGGCGTACCACCTACATGATACTATTGGTCTATACAACGTGGGATGAACCCCCACACCCCACTTGGGATTACAACCAGGATAGGGTCATATACCTTCTGGCTCGTCCCTTCACTCCCGTAACTACCCACCCATGAAAATTTCCGAGTCGCACCATGAACTCTTCTGGTCAGGTTGAGGACATTTTGGGTTGGACCATATATGTCTTTAACAACCACCACATGAACACCTTATTTTATATACTCAGTCACAGTCTATGAAATGTATTGAGTTGATACACTCATATCGGTACTTTTACCATGTTATTAGTGTAATGACCCGACCCTAGATACCCAGAGTCGGTGCATTATTACATAACATTGGCATGATCACACGAAATATCAAGTCTCTAGAGGACGATTAGTTTATTAGCCTTGGAATAACTAGATACATTAATAAAGTTTACATTACATCCTAAAATAAAAACTACAACAATATAGTCTTCATAGTCCACACTCTAATTCCCTCATACTATCCCTGCAGGTCATTCATAAATTACTTCTTCACATCCTGGGAAAAATAATACATAGAAAAGGGGTGAGCTCAAATGCCCAGTAAGGATAATAATATAGCGGAAACATTCATAAATAATAATAAACATTTAAGGAAATGTATAACTAAAACAAAAGCCATTTAAACTTGAACTTCAACATAGTATGGAAAAAATAAAATGAAATAATTCCATTTACTTATTCAAATGGATATTCTACTAATCGAATAATCACATGCAATATCAATAACCACTTTCATAATGATGGAATGCATAATGCCAGACTATCATAACCACATTGCCAAGGCCTCATGCCAAGACTAAAAATAAGATATTGTCAAGGCCTTATGCAAAGAAACTAGATTTAAGATGGAATTTGAGGATTAGTATAGAAGAACTTCCTAGAATTTTGGTATTGTAGACATTTTGTGAGTTTTTAGAGCAATACATCCCTGTCTGGATACGAGCAGGTACAGTCGGCTATGGCATAGATGTACCTAGGTGTAAAACCCGAAAACACTGCTTTGAGCTAGACTCGAATGGGAACAGGTGCACGACAACAGGCCTTGCTGCACTCTTGGTTACGACACTCCCGGGGGATATTCTTAGGATAAATCTCATTTTATTTACAAATCATTATGAAGGGTTTATGAGTATATACTTCCTCAAAGAAAACATTTTTTTGATTATGGATTATATCCATAAATAGTTCAATTTATGTTAAGTGTTTTATAAATATGAAATTTTGTATTTTGATTCATAAAATGATCTAGTTTATGCCATTATTTAGAAATGGTGCCTACTGGAAGAAATGGAAATCGTATCAATGCACACACTCCATTTAGGGATTTCCCTCCTGCTCAAGATAATTATAGTGGAGATGGTGATACCACTGGTGCTGATCAACTAATAGCCATACTGAGACAACTCACTCAGGTTATGAATAATAACCATACCCGTATGGAGCACCCTGATCCATAAAATGGAGGATCAATGTTAGATCGCTTCACGAGGCAAAAACCACCAACATTCAATGGGAGTACAAATCCATTGGTTGCTGAGCAATGGATAAGTTCCCTAGAGAAAATATTTCAGGCTTTGGGAAGTAGTGAAAGGGAAAAAGTTATCATGGCAGTTTACCGCCTCACTGGAGATGCTGATCAATGGTGGTCATTGATTAAAAACATGACCGAAGATGATGAAGTATCAAATATGGAATGGATGGAGTTCAAAGATCTTATTTTAGAAAAATACTTTCCTCGTGACCATCGAGCAGATATGGAAAGGCAATTTCTAAGTCTCAGACAAAAGGAGGAAGAGAATGTCGCAAAGTATGAGGCTAACTTTACAAGGTTATCAAGGTATACTGGAGATTATATATGTAACCCAAGAAGTAAGATTGATCGTTTATTTGATTGGTTAAAACCATTTCTCCGTCGATCATTAGTCTCACAATCCATCTCGTCATACGAATACATTGTCTCATGTGCTATCAAGACATAAAAGGAATTCTCTAAGTTTTATGACTTTAAAGCAAAGAAGGAGAAGAAGAGATCTGTTGATCAATCTGGGGATGGAAATAAGGGGAAGTAGGGAAAAGTTGAATATCCAACCTGCAGTAAATGTGGGAAGAAACACCCCGGTACTTGCTTAAAAGGAATGAGAGTCTGTTACAAGTGTGGTGAAAAAGGCCACCAAGCTCGTGATTGAAAGGGGAAGAAGGAAGATACTGATTAAATAAGAGTTAAAACTAATTAAGATAAGGTTAATATAATGACCCAAACTTGTCAAAATTAACTAAGAGTTAAAACTAAAAGATAAGTGTCAAACTAATTAACTAAGAGTTAAAACTAAAAGATAAGGTTAATATAATGACCCAAAACTATCTAAATTCTATTGGTTGAGTGGTTTTCAACCCATCCCCACCTTAACCTTTAAATAATCCACTTTGTATCCATTAGAAACCGAATATGAATTTATTATAAAATAATATTTCTAGCTTTTCCAAAGGTTCCCCTCACCCCTCTTATATAAGGGCACTCCCCCTTCTCACTAATTCCCACATTCAAAGCCTTTTGGCTCAGCCAACCCCTGCCAAAATACTCTCTCAACTTCCCTAACTTCAACCTAGATGCCTTAGTTTGATCATAAAGACAACCTAAGGAGCCCCTTTGATCAAATAAAAAGGAAGAACCCGAAGAAGAGGTAATGTTTTCACCACCCTCTTTCAAGTTCCTTTCTTCTTCAACTTCTTATTTATTTGTTATTCCCATTCTAAAATAATAACTACAGTATATTATATATACTATGATGTTATCATAAATATGGTACAACCATATTCAGTATTCTATCCATCCTTTGAATGACATGTCACCATACGTGCGTACATACGGATTACCGTCTTACGTCGTGGTGTAATTGTTATTCAATAAATTATTATTTGGATGGGTATAATAATGATGTGTAATTCATGTAAATAATAAATATAACATGATAATGATTCTGTATATATGATGTACCATCCAATTATATATTATTTTAATATCAAAATAATGATATTGTCGCTCGTGCGTACGTACGGACTACCGTCTCCACGAACGCGATGAGATTCATTCTCCATCGTATCCATTCAAGTATAATTATCATTTTATGATTAAAAATAATGTTTAAGGACTTGATATGATTCTGGATATGAATAAGATAAAACCCATCCATAACAAAAATGACTTATGTAACAAAACATATAAAATAAAACCAGTAAGTTAACACCCGAAACGATGATAATTCTAAGATATTATTAACAAAGAAATGTTAAAAGATCATATATGATCTCATATTAATGTATATGCTTCTTGTATAATTTAATAACAATTCTTTCACCATTATACATGATGTTAAACTACCCTCAACCAAGGAAAATTACAAGGTAAGGGTTTATTTTGCAATCTCTTCAAATAATCCACTTTGGATCCATTAGAAACTGAATATGAATTTATTATAAAATAATATTTCTAGATTTTCCAAAGGTGCCTATCAGCCATCTTATAAAAGGGCACTTCCCCTTCTCACTAATTCACACATTCAAAGCCTTTTGGCTCGGCCAACCCCTACCCAAATACTATCTCAACTTCCCTCACTTCAACCTAGAGGCCTTAGTTTGATCAGAAAGCTAACCTAAGGAGCCCTTTTGATCAAATCAAAAGGAAGAACCCGAAGAAGAGGTAATGTTTTCACCACCCTCTTTCAAGTTCCTCTCTTCTTTAACTTCTTCTTTCTTTGTTATTCCCATTCTAAAATAATAAATATAGTATCTTATATATATTGTGATGTTATTATAAATATGGTACAACCATATTGAGTATTTTATCAATCCTTTTAATGACATGTCACCATACGTGCGTACGTACGACTTACCGTCTCCACGTCGTGGTGTAATTGTTATTCAATAAATTATTATTTGGATGGGTATAATAATGATGTGTAATTCATGTAAATAATAAATATAATATAATAATTATTCTTTATATATGATATACCATCCAATTATATATTATTTTAATATCAAAAGAATGATATTGTCTCTCGTGCGTACGTACGGACTACCGTCTCCACGAACGCGATGAGATTCATTCTACATCATATCCATTCAAGTATAATTCTCATTTGATGATTAAAAATAATGTTTAAGGACTTGATATAATTCTGGATATGAATAAGATACAACCCATCCATAACAAACACGGCTTATGTAACAAAAAATATAAAATAAAACGAGTAAGTTAACACCTGAAATGATGATAATTCTAAGATATTATTAACAAAGCAATATTAAAATATCATATATGATATAATATTAATGTATATGATTCTTGTAAAATTTAATAACAATTATTTCACCATTATATAGGAGGTTAACCTACCCTCAACCAAGGAAAAGTACAAGGTAAGGGTTTATTTTTCAATCTCTTCAAATAATCCACTTTGGAGCCATTAGAATCCGAATATGAATTTATTATAAAATAATATTTCTAGCTTTTCCAAAGGTTCCTCTCACCAATCTTATAAAAGGGAACTCCCCCTTCTCACTAATTCACACATTCAAAGCCTTTTGGATCGGCCAACCCCTGCCCAAATACTCTGTCAACTTCCCCCACTTCAACCTAGAGGCCTTAGTTTGATCAGAAAGCCAACCTAAAGATCCCTTTTGATCAAATAAAAAGGAAGAACCCGAAGAAGAGGTATTGTTTTCACCACCCTCTTTTAAGTTCCTTTCTTCTTCAACTTTTTCTTTCTTTGTTATTACCATTCTAAAATAATAAATCCAGTATCTTATATTTACTGTGATGTTATTAGAAATATGGTACAACCATATTCAGTATTCTATCCATCCTTTGAATGACATGTCACCGTACGTGCGTACGTACAACTTACCGTCTCCACGTTGTGGTGTAATTGTTATTCAATAAATTATTATTTGGATGGGTATAATAATGATGTGTAATTCATGTAAATAATAAATATAATATGATAATTATTCTTTATATATGATATACCATGCAATTATATATTATTTTAATATCAAAAGAATGATATTGTCGCTCGTGCATACGTATGGACTACCGTCTCCACAAACGGGATGAGATTCATTCTCCATCGTATCCATTCAAGTATAACTCTCATTTTATAATTAAAAATAATGTTTAAGGACTTGATATAATTCTGGATATGAATTAGATACAACCCATCCGTAACAAACACGACTTATATAACAGAACATATAAAAGAAAACAAGTAACTTAACACCCGAAACGACGATAATTCTAAGATATTATTAACAAAGAAATGTTAAAAGATCATATATGATATCATATTAATGTATATGATTCTTGTATAATTTAATAAGAATTATTTCATCATTATACAAGAGGTTAACCTACCCTCAACCAAGTAAAAGTACAAGGTAAGGGTTTATTTCGAAATATCATCATTATCCGAGGTTGTTTATATGTAATAATCTATTGGAATTTATTTATCATCCACATCCATGTTTCTTAAAAATGTATTTCAAAACATTTTTACTATTTACAAGAATATGGGTTAAAGTCATTTATACCCTTGTTTGAATTTTTATAAGAGGTTTATAAAGGAATCTTTCTGTCATTTTCCAAACAAGGTGCTTTTAACCTTTTCGACAGAATTAAGATAAGAATATTTTTTTTAACTTATACGGCAGGTGGGACTATTTTCCGCAGTTATAAAATCTTCGAAGCTTCCCTTACAAGATTATAAGAAAATTTTCAAAGTCAATGTTTTATTTTATAATTATGTGACTCGAAAATGATTTCAAAATAAGAAGAGATATTTCTCTAAAAAGAGTTTTGATTTCATCTATGTCAACATCCTTTGATGGATTTTAAGCTTATTTGAAGTTTATTTAGTTTGATACAAATATTCCATATTGTATTGAAGGTTTTGTGATATGTTTGACTGTGGATGTGTTATTTTTATACCATTCATGGTTTATGGAAAAAGTATTGACATTTCGTATGCTAGTTTTAATATGAATGTTTATGTTATGTTTAAACCTGTTCATATGAGGAATGCATTGGACTTAATAAGTGACGGGTGGATCCCGCTATAGCTTATTGATGCATCGGTAGGTCTCATGAGACAAACTAGTGTCTTGGCACAAGGCCTTGACAATGTTTTATTTGTAGTCTTGGCACGAGGCCTTGGCTATGTGGTAATGATAGTCTGGCATTATGTATTCTATCATTATGAAAGTGGTTATTGATATTGCATGTGATTATTCGATTAGTAGAATATCCATGTGAATAAGTAAATGACATTATTTCATTTTATTTTTGTCATACTATGTTTAATTTCAAGTTTAAAAGGCTTTTTTTTAGTTATACATTTCCTTAAATGTTTATACTTATTTATGAATGTTTCCGCTATATTGTTATCCTTACTGGGAATTTGAGCTCACCCCTTTCTATGTTTTATTTTTCACAGGATGTGAAGAAGTATTTTATGAATGACCTGCAGGGATAGCATGAGGGGATAAAAGTGTGGACTATGGATACTATATTCTTGTATTTTTCATTTTTTGATGTAATGTAAAATTTATGAAAGTATCTAGTTATTCCAAGGCTACTAAACTAATCGGTATTTTGAGACTTGATCATTATTGTGATCATGACAATGTAATATAATAATGCACCAACTCTGGGTATCTAGGGTCGGGGCGTTACAATTAGTTGATATTCTCTTCTTGGATGCTCATGTAAATTGAGTCAATAAACTCCTTTAGAAATTCCTAAAACATCATCACCTGAATCTTATGTTAGCTTGAACTAGTACAATGGGAATCCTCCTTGAGAGTAAGACCCAACCAAACCCAAAATAAACATCATCCTTAGGATTAATCCACAACGAAACCTCAAATTATAATACTTCTTAGAAGTAATCCCCAATGAAACCTCATATGGGAATCCTCCATAGGTGTAATATTCAACCAAAACACAAATGGAAATCATCCTTAAGTGTAATCCCTATCCAAACCTCAAATGGGAATCATCCTTAGGAGAAAGCCCCAACCAAACCTCAGATGGGCATTACACATAAAAGTAATCCCCAATACAACCTCGAATGGGCATAATCATTAAAAGTAATCCCCAACCGAACCTAAAATGGGAATTGTCTTTAGGAGTAGGCCACAACCAAACCTCAAATGGGAATCATCATTAGGAGTATTCCCAAACCAATCCTCAAATAGATATCCTCTTTAAAAGTAATCCCCAACCAAACCTCAAATAGGTATCCTTCTTAGGATTAATAACCAACCAAATCTCAAATGGGCATTCTCCTTATGAGTAATCCCCCAAAAAACCTCAAATGGGAATTCTATATAGAATTAATCCCAAACCAAACCTATAATGGGCATCCTAATTAGGATTAAGCTCTAACCAAACCTCAAGTGGGTATATTAATTCTAAGTAAACCCCAATAAAATATCAAATGGGAATCCTCATTAAGAGTAATCACTAACCAAAGCTAAAACAGGAATCCTCCTTAGGATTAATCCCACAAAAAAACCTCAAATGGGAATCCTCCTTAAGAGTAAGCCCCAAAAAACATCAAATGGGAATCCGCCTTAGGATTAAGCCACAACCAAACCTTAAATGTGAACCCTATTTAGGAATAAGCCCCAGACAAACCTAAATGGGAATCCACATTAGAAAGAAAATTCCCCCAATGTAAGGGAATCCTCCTTAGGAGTAAGCCCATATATTTTGAATCACTCTTCCACTTACGGACATAAGCAGATTGTGTGAATTATCATATCTTTCCCTTCCTCTTATTTCTCACCCTAATCTTGACTTACATGGTATTAGGGGTTAATGATGATCATAACATCTGCAAGATCCATTCCTTACAAGTTATCTTTGAGAACTCTGATTCCTTCTATCCAAGATATGTAGGAAGCCAAGATAAGGACTGATCTCAATTGGAATCCTCCTTAGAAATAAAACTCAATAATAATTCCCTTAATCTAGGCATGATCCTCATTAGTAAGCCCCGACTTAAGCCCACAAACCAGCTTGATTTGAGAAATTCCTTATGGCACCCTTTAAAAGGGTATCATATTTAGGAATAAACCTTATCTTAATCCACTAAAAGTTTCATACTACCCTGTGAGACATACCTTTGAGGGACTCAATAGGTGTGGGTCCTCACAATTGAACTATTTGAGATTTTATTCCTATCCAGATTGGATACATAAAAAGCCTCCCTTAGGTTTAAACCCAACAATCTAATCAACCCTATTATCTCTAGTCCATATTCCCAAAAAGGTATAAATTCAACATAAGAATCCATCTCTCTCAAGTTTCTTGGGATGATTAGGAATAAGTCCCATACAAAACCTTGACTAGGGATATTCCCCTATATTTCCTTGCCACATAACATTAAACTGTATAGTTACATCCTTATAACATGGCCTTAAATGGTATGATGTTCTCTATTAAGTGGCACTAAACTGCATGTATTATGATTACTTTCACAGGGATAATTAAGAATCCCATCTATGGGTTCATTTACAACATTAAGGAAACCCCTATATCCCTAGATAATGATAAAATCTAGAGTAACTTCAGTCTCCCTGGGTGATAAAAAAATATGGAGTTCCCGAATATGTGGCTATAAAACCACCATCATCGCAATAATGAACAAATAATTACGAATATTTATATGAGATGATACCATTGATGGAGAACCTTAGATATATAAAGATGTTTCCATTGATGAACAACCTTGGATACATATAGATGATTCTATATTTCATACATGCTAATAATTGATTGTCAATTACTGGGTAAACCAAATCATACTTGGGAATAAATAAAGGATTCATGAATATGTATTAAATCTATAAGAGAGTACAAAAGTTGGCAATAATTCCCCCCAAATGGGTGTGATGTGCCTAACCTACCATCTTCTCAACCAATGTGAGTTCTTATGCATTGTTAGACAAACCTCCCAGTAAACACTTTCCTTTGGGAATTAGGTCCTAATGGATATAGAACTTTTGTGTGTTTTGAATTCCACAAGAAAACTCATTGGAAACTATTTTGAAATAGTTTATCCAAACCCAAACACACATTCAAAGGTGAATACAAAATGGTGAACTTGACGTGAATCCTCAACCAAAATGATAATGTCACCCACCTTCTAGGTCCCTTTTAATTTGATAAGATAAGGATAGAGAAGACAATCAATCATGCATGTATTCATTCAAATGATATGATGATTTGATGGAGTTTCTTATTTTTGTTTGTCATATACACATTCACCTAATGTAATAACTCCCCTCAATTAAATGGATCAATTCAAGTTTTCACCAATGAACTCCTTGGGTACCACACACATCGTGTCTTCATTTATATAAAGGATTTCATTGCCAACCCAGCATATTAAATAATGGTTCTCAATATTTCTAGAAAAGGAGTACTATCTAAATAGTATGATCCATACCCTGGAGGCTTCTTGATAAGCTGTCCATCTCAACCAACACCACCAATCATCCGGTCAATGAATACCAGTGATCCTAATGTAGAGGAAGTTGCCCGCTATCTTCAACCCTTTCGGGATTTTATCCTTACAATGAAAACCCCATTACTTCCCATATATCAGATATGTGGATCAAGAGTCCACATGTGGTCTGATCCAAGAGACATGGTGGTGCTCATAAACAACACCTACCATCAGTCACCATCACCAACACTATATGGTATTGGACTCCCTACATGATAAGGGTTTCATTATCGACTGTCTGAACCAAGTCCATAAAACTATTGCATGAAAGATATCCTTCTAGGGAAGAAAAATATCCAAAAGAGATTATGGTCACACCTATTCCCCCTAAAAAAACGCCCACCTACCCAGTTTGGTGGAAAATATTGAGAGGAAACATACACCTATTCACCTTTACTCAACAAGGCAACAAACTCTCTTGGAAGAATAAAAGGAAACCTTCCACCCAAATCTGATGGTGTACTATGAGTAGGAATATACACCTTCTTACAACCATCAAGACATTTATTAGACTCATCTGTAAGCACCTAGAGAAGTTATTCAGAAAGTCCTGACAAGAAGACGGGGGAAGTCTCTGTTTCAACCTCCACACAAAAGTACAATCTATATCCACTAGTGGGATAGGGAGGATACGAGTGGGAACATAAACCTACTCTAGATATATAATGTTTTTATATCCCTATTACAGACACTGAAGTCACCAATAAAATCCTAAAAATGGTAAAATGGGAGATGAAAATTCCTGCTCGTATCCTGTAAACTTTCTAGGATATCATAACAATGATGAAAGTAGTTCACAAGGTACCTACACAAAAACTATATCCCCAAAAATGGGGTGGCTCATCAACATAACACCATGGATTAGAAAAACACCTCTGCTCTATTCCAGGAGAGTCATGTGGGAAATTCCGCCAAACTATATAGACAACCTGGTAGGGAACATAGACCCACTTCAATTAGAGGTAATCATCCTATTACAATGGACACTCCAAGTCATGCACAAACCCCTACCCATGAAAACCACTTCTCCCAGTAAGTTCCCCCTTCCCTCATATGAAGGCTCCCATGAAAGCGCATCATCAAACATGATTGGAAGATCAAGATCTGATCTATGATTAGACATTTCTTAATACTAGAGTTCTTTAATTTTTCATACATTTATCAATGGTAGATCAACATCCTTCCCTCCCATTGTCAAATTATGAGAGAAATAGCTGTAATTATGAAGGTCCCCTCCAATAAATTCTCCATGAAGGATTGATTCATGATAATAATTTGGTCGATCTTGAGATAAAATCTCTTGATTAGATCGGCAACAACCCTCAGTATAGACAAAATACTATGGAAAAAGTTGATTTTTCCCTTTCTTTAATCCATCATCATGGTCCTCCCCATGATGGAGTTTGCTGATAAAGTTATCTCTATAGAAGTGTTGCACATTTTCAAGATAATTCTCCAATTGGAAATGTTGTGATGAGAAAACCCTCTTATCGTGAGGCACTTGCAATCACAAGGATATTCATGTTTGATGCAATTTCACTGGAAGATGGAATATTTTATCAACAAGAAGATAAACCATAGTAACAATAATTCTGTGAACCTCCTTGGGACCTGTTACCCTCCTACATAGCTGAGGAAATCCCAAACAATTCCATTTCTTGTAGAAAAAATCATGAAGTGTCCACTCTGGTTGGACAAGGTCAAGGAACCTCTCATTTTAGATGAATAAGATCTTCTAAACATGATAAAATAGATGAATAAACACAGTATACAATTTATGTTTTAGCCTTTATCTACATCTCAAAACAACATTATAGAGGTGATGGTAGAATATTGTATGCACGAGATCCACCTCAACATATGGGAACATATTCATCAATTAATAAAAATGTATTACCATATTACAAGTATCAAAATCACTTCAATGTAATAGAAGGGTTTCAACACCAAATTGACTTGACATATCTCCCATGAAATCCAAATATATAGATATTCTAAGGACCCTTCAGCATATAATCTTCATAACAATAATGATTTTGAGAAAATTGATCGTAGATACCATGTCTGGTGTTCGTATTAGTGGATGGGGTGTACATGGAGTGATACATTTTACTGCACTCCCTAATCAGCATAGCTCGCGTAAGGTTATATCATGTACTATCATAGCCTTAGACCAACACAAAAAAGAATACCCTATCCATGACCGAAGATATTCTCAACAAGAATAGGTCCCGAATGACTCTCACCAACATCAGGTCAAAAGATTGCATGCTGTTGAGATACTTTTGTATCTAGCATTAGAGAACATTGAGATGGTCTCCCTCTTATTAGATGTCAACCATTAGATAGTGAAAATATCTGAAATAGAAAAACCATATTATGAAATTGTTAATTTAAGTGTTTGAACAATGATTCACCCATCCCACATTAAAAAAATCTATAAAATAAGAAGAGAAGCTGTAGTAATATTAGCCACAACAGTTTGGGAGAAACCCCAACCCCCAGGGCTAGGGGATTTTTTAACCCAACACTTGGGGTCAGAAAACATGACTTAAAGGGTTGAGAAGGTTGAAAATGACCATACCTATCCCTCAAGGCCATGGGATTTTCACCTCAATAATCACCTCCTTAGCAGGAATCCATTTTCTTCCAATTGGGGAAGATACCATGGAATAAATCCTCACAGTTCATCCCATCCCATAATCCTATAATTTCACATAGAACATGCTTGTTGGAACTATATGGAGAATAACTTGGGTTTATTATCTTCCAAACGGTTTCTCGACAATTATAAAAGGAAATGAAAATGCCTTATAGAGGATAAAAAAGAAGGTGATCTTGTAGAGATAAGGAATGAATGTCTACAGTGCATTACGCGCATGTGAATGTCATCAATGATGTCACTGAAAATCATCTAGAACATGAGTCCAATTCAGAGGAGTCGGAAGAGGAAGTTCTGGTTCCAAATCCATTTTACATTGAAATAAATGAAGGAGGTGCGCGTACCCAAAACTAGAGGCTATCCCCAAATTTGGGCACTCCCTCGAATAATCGACCTTTACCTCTTTGAATGGATAATATGGAAAAAGGTAAGGATCATACTATGCCTCACATTTTCCTAGAGAGGGTAAATCCATTTCACTAGAGGAAATATTCACTCATAAAAAGAATGAGATAAAAAATTTTGAATGCTCAATGCAAAGTTACTCTGAGGTATCCAACCTTCCATATATGATATATAAGAAGATCTTCAACATGTACATATAGTTGGGGAGCCTCAAAAAAGAGGGTTTTTCCATTGTAACTAAAGTAGACCATGAACACCCACCCAACATGGGTAAAAAAATACCAATATATTTGGATCCTGCAATAGTAGATTGTGAATTCCCTCTATTGGATACACATCTATAATAAGGTCAGACACATCATTACAAGCCTACCCTTACAGTCTACCCATGACATGTGCTAGTAGTTCTTCCAACAATGCAATTACTAGTCACCACACTCATTCAAGCTCTATTTTTTACACCTTTTTAGATGATGGGACAACCCCATATTTCTAAAATGCTTATGAACACCATTGAGTCATTAACAACCCAATTGGGATTCGTGGAAGGATGGTGTGCGCCAATACAACTAGAAAATAAGGCATACCTCGAATGGATGGATCCTACCCTCCCCCACCAAACTTTGGAAATATTACATTAACGATATTTAATCGCTCTGGAGATCCACATCATCACTTGATGAATTTAGTCTCTCACAGTGACCCTATGACGGGTACCCCTGAACTATAGGATGCGTTTAAACTCATGTGATTTGTGAAATTGCAGCAAGGGACAACCTTCATGTGGTATACATGTTTTATATCTTTGTCAATTATGTGGTGGGAAGATTTTTGTTAGAAATTTCTTTTCCAGTTCTGCTTTATGTTATAGAAGACAATAATATTTGATCTCACGAACTCCAAAAAAAGGAAGATTGAAAGGGCCTCATATTTAATTTCTCATTAGAAAGTATTGAAATACTCTTTAAATCTTATGCTACACCAAGATGATTTGTTTCCCATCTGTGTAGTGAATCTTCAAGATAAGTTTCATACCCTTCTAATCCATTGGAAATACACAAGTGGGTTTCAGGACCATGCCTCAATTTCCCAACAGGTGGTAAACTCCATTGGAGAGACCAAATATAACTCCCAAATAGTTCCATCAACATTGGTAAGGAGAATAGGAAAATCAGAGGCCACTGTAGTTACACTTAAGGGGGCCTATGTACCTTCTCATGCTTCAAGACCTACACCATACCATACTGCTCCACCACCCGATCATCAATTGAACCACCCTCATCTTCATGATGATTATATAGACCTGAGGTGAAATCAGTTTGAAGAGATGAAAAATAATGGCTACTCTTTTCAAGATAACCAAATCCCCAACTACTTCATCTCATTATTTGAAAACACCTTAATCAAGGTTCCAAAGCCCAAGAATCCCTGTATGGAAGGTTATGAAGAACTCTCAAATTATTTCTCCTTCCATTATATGTTGGGGAACAAAATTTTGGATTATTTTGTTTTCAAATACCTCTTGAAAAATATGGTAGAATCCAAGAAAGTGAATTTTAATGATTCACCTGATAAGGTGGTGTATGTTTCACCCAATATCCCAAAATAATAATAAAATTAATGGAAATAAGTTAAAAGAGATATTGCTTATAATTTTAGTGATTTGATAGTTATAAAAAAATCAATTAGAATAATTCTATTCTATGAACATAGTTTAAACAACCAATTGTTCCTCCAAGAACTCACACCACGGTACAACCAACTTTATTGGTATCCCATTCATCCAAAGGACAATCCTCCAAAAATTGAAATCGATAAAAGGGTAAGAATCAATTCTAGAAAGATGATATTGTGACCAAGCCAAAGTTGTCTTTAACCTTAGTTGACCTCATTACTAAAATCCCAAGGACAAGGTCACCACCTTTCCAAATTTTACAACAAGAGTCAACCCATCAAATGAAATATTCCACAAAGGACTGTTCTCTGGTTCAATTAATTTCATTCATTTAATGGATTCCCTCCAAAGATAATGATTCTATTTATGAACCCAATCTATATATACTTTATTGGTGAATTATGGGAATAGGTCTATGTAGTCACAAATATAGGGTAATACATAGTCGTTCAAGAAAACAATACATCAATTAAACCCCCCTTCGAACCATTTACCCAAATGAAACATTTGGGGAAATCTCTTTAGTGAGATAAGTGGAAAAAATAGTTATTATTCCTTGCATGAAAGGGTCTACCCTGACATGGTCATCCTAAAAATTAAGTTAGTGGATACACCATAACCTCCTCGATGGGTAGGCATACCCATATAACCTAATCCTCCAAGATAGTAAAGACCTTTAGCTCCAATTACAAGGGATGGTGCATCCATATTAAGGACATGGGCTTCTAAAGCACCTATAAAAGAGCACCCCTATATGAGTAAGTATAGAGCTATGGATAAAAAATATGATTGTTTGAATAAATTATCCCATTTTTAGCTAGTCTACCATTCTTGGATTCTTTGATTCTATAAAAATATCTCAAATAGGTACTCATAGTGTATTTTTCATGTCCTCATGAGTTTCAAGTTGAGGTTACTACTGCTGAAGAATATCATGTTGGGAATGATCAGGTGGAATGCCATGCAGTCATCTATTTTGGTAACCAGGATGAGGATGCTATAAAAAAGGACATGTTGGGCCCTTGTATATATTTGGTAGGATAAATGACACTGATGTATGATGATCATTTATTGATAATGGATCATAAGTCAATATCATTATAGTCCAAACACTTCACCAAATGGGTCTCAATGAATCTCACTTTTATACCTTCACTCTGATGTAATAGGCTTATGAAAAGAATGAACAAGAGTCTCTTAATGATATCACTCTTATAATTCAGCTTGGGGATCTAATGTCTTACATAGGGTTCATGGAAATTAAGGAGGATAAAATATTCAATGATATTATAGGAATATCTTGGCTAAATTGTCATGAAATCATTCATTCAACAAACCACCATTTCCTCAAATATTTTATCAATGGTAAAATTGGAACATAGTATGGTGAAAAGTCCCCATTCAAATCTTATGAGGCATAATACATCGATGAGGTATTCTATCATAAGGGAGTGAAAAAATATATGACTAATGATTTGACTAGATTAATGACCTAAATTTCTTGGAGATGATTCCGGTTAATACTTTCAAGTATATCAATAAAAATTACATGATTCTAATCAACCAAATTGAATTAGTGAGCCCAAATTTAAGAACTCATTCAATAACTTCCATAATGTTAATTTTGAAGGTTGAGCCTAATGGCACTGAAAGGTTATAAACTCTACAAGGGATAAAGAAACCTTGAATTAAAATGTATCCATTCCATTTATTGAGCTTAAAAAATATCTATTTCATGAGATAAACCAAAATAAGTCTCTTTGTTAACAACGTCAAATGAATATTTTCATCATCAATCCCTCTTTTCCCCTATAGAGCTCCAAAGAGACCTAGCACCACCAGTTAATCCAAAGATGGTTGCCTCATCCTCTAAATGTCAAAGTGGAGGATCCTTTAATACCTTTGAGGAACTTATTTCATATCTCCTTCCTAGATAAAGGCTCAAATAGTGGAACATGAGGAAGATAAAGAAGAGTAAGATCTTAGACACACCCCAATAAAATTTGAGGAAAGAATCTCCATCACTCTTCCTGAACTCAAAGAGATATACTAGGGTAGAAAATAATATCCACACCCCACTTTGAATAGTGAATCCTTATCTCTTAAAGAATAGGAGGTATATACTTCCCTTTTGAAGAAACACCAGGACATGTTTTCCTAGAATTTCAAAGACATTCTGGGTCATGACCCTGAAGTGGCCAACCATAATTTGGGTTTTTTCAAATGATAATCAGGGATACAAACAGGAATCTAGAATGACACACCCGACTCATGCCTATAAAATTTATTCTAAAGTGGATAATATTAACATGGATGATTTTATTCGAGAGGTACAATATGAAAAGTGGATAGCTAACATTTTCCATATGAAGAATAAGAATGGGAAAATCAATATTTTCATAAATTTTAGAGATCTCATCTGGAATTTTCCCAAATATGATTTCAAAATTGTAATTATAGAACTCTTGATTGATTCTATAATCGATTATCATTCCCTCTGCTTCGTGGATGGAAATTCAAGGTTCAACCAAATCCAAATGGACTTAGTGGATGATGAAAACATATATTTTTGAGCCCTTAATGGAGTATTCTTTTTTTAGTGATTCCCTTTGGACTGAAGAATGTCTGTTTCACCTACCAATGTTCCATGTATTGCATATTCAAAACCTTTTTTGTGAAGTTTGTTTAATTATATGTTGATGATATATTGGTAAAGTACCAGAAATGTTCTGGCCACTTGGATGTCCTAGAGACCATCTTTTGTATGATCCAACAACATAACCTAAAGAATAACCCATTGAAATGTTCTTTTAGTGCAATCTCATAGAAATTTATCAGATTTTTTGTGTTCCATCATGACATCTAAGTCGATCCTTAGAATACTAAAACTATCCTTGGAATGTCGACTCCTCAAAACTTGAAAGAGTCAAGAGGTCTTTTGGGACACTTGGACTACATCCAACACTTCATATCCAACCTTGTAGGAATGTGTTTTCCATTCACCAAATTGATGAAGAATGGTATCACATATCATTGGACCAATGACTGACAAGAATAATTTCACACCCTCAATAAATATCTATTGATTATACTACTAGTAATGCCACCTATTCATGGAAATAGACCTATTCTATATGTGATGGACCTATAGTGATCAGTGGGTGACTTATTTATAAAAAATAATAATAATGGGAATGAAAAAATCCTTTATTATCTTAGTTGAACCATGATTGATGATGATACTCGTAATTCAGATATCTAGAAGATCTATATGACATTAATCTTTGAATTTTAGAATCAAAGGTACTATATGTAGCACTATGAGATCCACTTGGTTTCTCTCAATAACCCACTCAAATTCTTCCTCATTTGTCCTCTATTGATAAGTCATTTTTCATGATGGTTATTTATTCTATATTAGTTCGATATACAGTTCATGCCTAAATAATAAGTGAAAGGCTAGGACTTGGCATATTTTCTCACTAAACACCCATCTGCAGAAGATATGTCATTGGATACAGTTCTACCCGATGAAGAGATCTTCTCTATTTCGTACAACCACCAAATATGAGAAATGTATCTTGATAGTGCATCGAGAAGAAAAATAGTAAATATAATGGAATACTATACACTCATAAAAGTAGGGTTAGGGATTGTGGTTATCTCTCCAAAGAATTTAGTGTTGTTGTCTTCCTTCCTATTATCATAAGGTTGTGCCAATAATGAGGTAGAATATTGGGATCTCATTGCAGGCCTAGAATTCTCACTCCAAGTACCGGTGAACCACTTGGAGGTGAAGGGTGACTCAAAGTTAGAAATAAAGAAGATCCACAGAGACTACACCATTATAAAAGAGGATCTAATTATAATGTTTGACTAAGTATGAGGGTTAATGGGATAATTACCCTTGTACCCCATATTGATTCCCATCCTGTGATTATATAATTCCTATGAATATGTATTGGAAAATGTAGCCACAAATTTGGAAGATCCACATTGGGACGAAACAGTCATAATTATTTCCACCACTGAATGGTATCACCTTTTGTTCAGATCATGACAGAAGAGATCAATGAATTTGGTCCCACCACCAAGACATATGGTCCTACTAAGATGGCTGACACCCATCATGGACTACCTTCAACAAGGGGTTCTCCCACTGGTGAGAACTATAAGAGGATAGATCTGGTTGTGAGAATCCAATTCAACTCTTTATGATGGATCAAATCACCAGAAGGTCCTAAAAAAGTGAGGCTCTGATGGAATCCTTATCAGATTCATCGATGGAGAAGATACGATGGATATCATGGTGTAAGTACATATAGGTGCCTACAGTTCCCACAAATCAGGGTACATTATTTCTGATCAAATATTGAGTCTTGAATACTTTTGGCCTTTGGTGACATAAGATTTCAAAGAATTCACAAAGAAATTTCATTTATGTCAGGTGCATGACAACTTCATCCATCAACCTCCTAATTTTCTACATACATCCAAATACTCATGGACATTTTCCATATAATTTTTTTTTCTTGTGGGGCCATACCCTCCAGCTATGGCCAAGTAGTTCAAATACATCTTGACATCTACCAATTTCTTCTCCAAATGGGTTGTGGTAGTACCCCTCAAAGAATTTGTGGGAAAAATATTAATTATCTTAGTCAAATCTAACATCATTTCAAGATTTGGTGCCCCTCATAACATATTGACATAAAATGGAACCAACTTTTGTCTATTGAAATAGAGAAGATATATCAAGAGTATAATATCATATCCAACCATTCATCCCTCTACCATGTAGTAGGTAATGGACATATAGAATAATTTAACAATACCATGTAAAAAATACTCCAAAATATGGGGTATGAATTCAAGTATTGGCCTAAAAATAACTTTCACTCCTTATGGGATTACCATAGTAAAACCTTTTATGCAACACGAACAACCTTGTAATCACTGGTGTACGGAATAGAAGTAGGATTTCCCATTGAATATAAGTTTCCATCACTCTATATTTCCATCTATGATAAGCTATCTATAGATGAAGAGTCTCAGAAATGACTGTATGATTTAGAATGAGTGGATAAAAAGAGACTACCCACCTTGAATCATTTATAGTTTTACTAGAACCAGATAGAACGTGCCTTTAACAAGAAGATCTGACTCATTTTATTCCACCAAGGAGACTTGTTTTCAGTCCTTAGGACTCCAATTATACTAATAAATAAGTGTCCAAGGCTTCAAAAAAAGTTTTAGTGACCTTGCTCCATAGATAATGTCCACACCAATGATTGATATTATTTAATCTCAAAGGTTGGGGAACTCACTATGACTGCAACTAATACAAGGTTCTTGAAGAAATATTTATTTTAATTTCATGATCAACGTCTAAGATTCAATACATTAAACTTCATTGTGGGTCTTTGTCACAAGAACATAAAATCCATGACACAATATCCTTGTCACATGACAATAAATGGTAAGAAACCCTTTGTACTTACCACATGAAATTAAACTTTGTGTTTTATGTCATTTTAATTTGATGTTAAGAAACCACCAGTGTACCAGGAGATGAGATAACCCCCGTGGTCCCTTAAAAAAATATGCCTTCGTTACATGTTTAGTTCCCAATCACATCACTATGTCCCCTCAGTGGTTCAAGATTCCCTCTTGTCAAGACTTGAGGAAGAAAGATGTGTTTCGACATGCATAAGTCCCACTCGTATTAATTCCACTCCATAATAGCATTTGGGTCCCCTTTTTACAAGTATAAGTCACGAAATTTTTACATATTTACTATAACATGATAAATTTCATAGCCAATATCTTCATCATATGACAATAAATTACATGATCTATTAAAGAACTATGTGTTTATTAATTCTCATTCTACCGAAATACGTAGTGATGATTGGATCCCCAATCCTAGGTCCAGCCACAATTTCGAAAAATAAAACCCCCTTTCTTTCCCAGTATATGAACCAAATCACCATAAGAATATTTACAAGGATATATGACTTGAATCTCATCCTATGAAGATTCACTGTGATTCATAGACCACAAGTCTTGAGCCCAACTATTGTTCTAGAAAGTTGTAATTCCCCTTTCCACACATCAAAGCCCAATTGGTGTGGGGAACATAGTTCAAGAACTATGTGTGGATTGATTATCATTTTAATGAGATACACAGTGATGCTCGAATCTCCTATATCGAGTCTAGCCATGAAAAAAATAGCTCCTTTCCCCTACATCTGTATCAGATCAGCATACAAATCCTTTTCAAGAACTACATGTGGCTTCATTCTTGATCTAGTATGATATGTAGTGAGACCTGAGTCTTATCTTCTGGTCCAACTAGAACACTAATTTCACATTTTGAAGCCAAAATCATTTTATCAAGAGGTAAAACTGCACGATTCTTCAAGAAATACATATGAATAAATTTTAATCCAGTTGAGATATATAGTGATGCATGAATCATATCTCCTGGACCAACCACCATATAATTAACATGCAACTATCCTTCACCTATGTTGCCTCTATACTATTATATAAACCATAAGTATTCCTTTTTTTCTCAGACTTAGCATAGCTCATGTGGTCTTAGGATTTTGGTAATGGATTTCCCCACATAAGTAAGGTATATGAATTCACATTGGGGTTGTTACAGTTCTTGATGAAAGACTTTAAAAGTCACACCAAATTTCTTTAAAACATGATAATAAACTGGACACTCTATTTAATAACTACATGTGGATTTATTCTTTCCCTATAATGATATGTAATGAAACTTGGGTCTTACACATTGGTCCAACCACATTATTCCTTTTCACATCAAAATTACCTATGTCTATCCCACATGATGGTAGATTGCATGATTCTTTATTAACTACATGTGGCATAATTCTCCTCCCTTTGAGATACACTATGGCGTTCAGATCTTCAATCTTGGGAAAAAATGTACCACAACATGGAAAAGCTTCTACTCTACCATGTATGAGTTAGATCTACATGATGATATCCAATATAATTCCTCACCTTATGTGTGAACCCATATCAAATATCCCATGTCCTCCACAAATGAATTTAATTAGAATGAGTGGCCTTTTTTGTTAAAACTACGCATGGATTAATTATTATCCTATTGAGAAACATTGTGACATATAAAATTTTATCATAGTCCCAACCATAAGGCAAGAAAAATATCCCTCTCATGTATACAATAAAAAAATCCTTGCGTGAGATTTTATTTCAGGTACCCTATTTAGGTATCCCACCAAGGAATCAAAGATGTACCCCTTCTATATCTAAGTTAGAACTATATACAAGGGACATCCAACTCATGGAAAATATTGGTATAAATTCTTCCTTTGTTCTTGTACATATCCCTTCCATATGCCATACTCTTAATATTGAAAACTTTCAGATCTTTATAATCTTTTCTCAACATCTATTTGCATAATGTATGATACCTAAGAGCTCTTTTTTTTGACTATATGGTAATATTCCCAAGTCCTATTTTTATAAAACAAACCTTACAATAAGACTTTTAAACAAAATATATACCTGTTTGGCTATACAGTACATGCCCTTGTCGGCCTTTCATAAAACAACCCAGAAAATGGGTTTAAAATCAATGTTAAATATTTCCTTAGGAGAAGCCTCTTATGTCCATTTAATCTTTAATGATGGTATTATAGAACCCATGATTCATATTCAGTCCCCATACCTTGAATATTTTTCCTGTTTCCTCTCTCCCAATCATAAATTATCTGAGACCATGGTTTACATCCCCCATTCATGTGTTCAAATCATAATATAATAACCTTGGTCCATTTTACTAAATATCACCCATTGTTTCGATAATATTATGGTCCTAGTCACATGACCTAAAACTACAAGCACCCTACTTCCTATACTTGGATAAAACCTTTATAGAGGTCCTATTCCACCGATTCTTTGGAAATCATGACTGGAAATACCCCACATATATTATATTAATCATATTTACAAACCAAACTCTGTTATTGGGGAGATTCTAATCTCTATAAACTTCATCAGCTTTTAGTGATAGAATGCCAAAATTCATGAGAACTTATTTTTCCTGACTATGTATTTTTATCCCTATTTAGACTTTCATATGTCGCCCATATAATAAATTTTTCGGCCAAAGGATGCAACTAATTAAGTATGTAGTACATTCCCTAGTTGGAATTGAATAAAATAGCCCCAAGAATGGGGTTTTATAGTAGTGGTAAATTATTCCTTAGAAGAGACCGCTTATATCTCTATAATCCCTTTTCCCTATACCACTCTTGTGATCCGAGAATCCCTAAATCATAGCTTATAACTTTGTCCTTTCATTCCTGAATATGGAGGTACAGTTCTGTACAAATTACATAGAGCAGGAGGAACATTAATATTTCTGGTCAAAGAAAAATACCTTTAATTATATCCCAATAATTTCCTTCCTCCATGGATTTAAACTACATAGCATTATTTCCTTGCAACACAACATTAAACTGAATATCATAATGTCATTGTTGCATGACTTTCAACTGTATATCATAATTTTATAGCTGCATGAATTTAAATTGATTAGAATAATTCATTGTGGTATGAATTTAAACTAAATATAATAATTTTTCAACATTAACCATCTAACAAGATATACCCTCTTTCACACACCAAATTCATGTAGGAGTGGTTTCCAATTCATGGACTATGCCAATATAGATTGTCCCTTTATTTTTAGACATCTATTCATGAAACAACTACCACTTGTAGTCTTGATAAATCTTAATATCAACAAACATACTACACCCCTGATCAATTTAATGTCAGAATTCTAGAGAACTCCTTTTCTTGACTACGCAGTATATGCCCCAATTGGCTTGCATAATTCATCCACAAAACAGGTCAGTCAGTCTATAGATACCACCATTTGACTATGTTTTACGTTCCCCTATTGTCCATACATATAATATATGTCATAATGGTCTTGTTAACTATTGGTAGCTTCATCCTTAGGAGAGACCCCCTAAATTACTTAATATCGTGTTTTAGTTTCAGGAACTATAGAATTGTGGCTCCAGATTCCCCACTGGATATTTGAAGAATTTCATAACATTTGAAGCCCCCAAGCATGGTTTGGGTCATTATCTCAAGACTTATGGGTGGAGAAATATGACATAAAACGTTTTCATTAGTAAAAATTTAATTACTTTAAACTATCAAAGAAAAGAGGTGACATACTCACTAGATTTAAAACCCTCAACGGGAACTATAGACAAAATTCGAGTCTTAGATCTCTTGACCAACACTATGTGTGATTTAGGAAAAAATAGATTTATAAAAAGATAAAAGGCACAAAAATTTTTAGGATGAAAACCAAAAAATTTCGGCCTACGAAAAATCCAAGTCTCGCCAGCTAAGTCTCCATTATATCGAGATTTGGAAAAAATTACGGTGATGACAAAAAATTCATATTTTTTGTAGGGTTTTTCATATTCCTATAGCAATAGTAAAACTTTGTTTGCTATGCCCCATGGATGAGGAAAAATTAGTACATCGTTCCACACTTGATGTAAATCCCAAAATAATAAAATATGGATAGAATGTGTTAAGGTTCCCTATAGTTAACTTAGAACAGATTCATTACATTCTGAATGAATCTAATTCTATGGGGGGCTTTTATTGACATCACAAAATTCATTTCATGCACTTTTCTGCATAATCCATGACATGAACTGCACTTAAACAAAAAATATTGAGTTTGAGTAGAGATATGTCTCCACACTAAAAGAATATGCATTTTATATTTACATGTTCTAAAATAATAATCCATAATAATGGATAAGTGGAAAGATCCCCCTCAAGGAGTAGGTTGTGGACTTACAAGATCAATGATAAAAAGGTTTAAATGCATAAAAATAAGACTTATGTGTTTCCTTAGAGAATATTTGTTATTTTCACTATGTAAATATGTTTGGATCTCTTAGAGATCATTGATTTGACTGGTTATAGAGTCCAAATAGGCTTATGGATCAAAAGTTATGGCGCTCAGAATATGGATAAATTTTAAAAAGGATTGTGCATCACTATGTAGACCATCTGCCTTGGCCCATCCACATAGGCCCATCCATGTAGCCCTTCCATTAAAGTCCATTCATGTAGGTCCACATAAGGGTCTCTAAATAAACCCCTCCACCTCAATTGTTTGAATGACAACTGTACCCCTAAACGATGAATCCAATAGGGGCTCCAGCCACATAACTACTTCGCCCATGTAGTCCATCCCTACGTGGGTGATTTTCCATGTCCTACCCTCTTTAGGGGGAGGCCCCTAGCCTAGCACCTGGGCGACCCATACCTAGGAGACCCATACCTAGAGGATCCACCTACATGACATATACCTGGGAAACCCATATCTGAGAGACCCACTTGCGCGACACACCTATACAACCGAACTAAGTAACCCACATGGCCGTCCAACATCTGTGATCCCTCTAGTACATACCATGGGGTCTATTCCCCCACACCCTCACTCGGGATTAGTTCTAGGCTGGGGTCCCTTCACTTCTGGCTAGTCCCTTTTCTCATGTCTCTAACCCCTAGGAAAATTAGAGAGTCGCACCGTGAACCTTTCAGGGTGGTTCAAAGAAAATTTTGGTTTATTTCTTATATTTATTAAATGCCCACCCTTGTAATACCCAGATTGGAAATGCTCATCCTCACTCCCTAAAAAGACTTGATTTTATACAATCTTCTCAATCCTTTTTCCTGTGTTGCGACTTGAGATTACCCTCTTGGATTCCTCAAGTAACTTGAGTCAATAAACTCCACAAGAAAATCTTGAAACTTCATCACCTGACCCCTATATCAGGTTGAGCAAGTAAAATGGGCATCCTCTTTAGAAATAAGCCCCAACCAGAACAAAAATGATATTCCTACTTAGGAGTAAGTGCTAACCAAACCTCAAATGTGCATCCATGTTAGGAGTAATCCCCAAAAAAACCTCAAATGGGCATCCTCTTTAGAAGAAATCCCCAATAAAACCTCAAATCGGAATCCTCTATAAGAGTAAGCCCTAACCAAACCTCAAATGGGAATCCTCCTTAGGAGTAACCCCCAACCAAACCAAAAATGGGCATCCTCCATAAGAGTAATCCCCAACCAACCCTCAAATGGGCATCCTCGTTAGGAGTAAGCCCCAACCAAACCCCAAATGTGAATCATTTTTTTGGATTAAGCCCCCAACCAAACCTCAAATGGGAATCATCCTTATGAGTATGCCCAAACTAAACCTCAAGTGGGATTCCTCTTTAGACGTAATGACCAAATAGACATCAAATAGGCATCCTCCTTTGTAGTAAACACCAACCAAACCTCAAATGGGAATCTTCCTTATTAGTAATCCTCAAAGAAACCTCAAATGAGAATCCTCCTTATGTGTAATCCCCAAGGAAATGGGCATACTATTTAGGAGTATTCCCCAACAAAACCTCAATGGTAATCATCCTTTGGAATAAGTCTTAACCAAAACAAGGAAATTATTTTTATGAGTAATCCCCTAGATTTTCATGCATTCACCCACTTATGGATAGAATCAGATTGTGTAGATTTCCAAATAGTTCACTTCTTCTTGTTTCTCACACCAAAGAATGAATCCCATGTGATTATGGGATAATGATGATCATAATACCCAGACGATCTATACCAAATAATTTAACAATAAGAACTTTGATTCTTGCGAACCAGGATACATAAAAAGTATAGAAAATTCCCGTGCTCAATGGGAATCCTCCTTAAGAATAATAATCAATCACAAATCCATTAATATGGGAATCCTAATAAAGATTAATACCCATGTGAAGACCCTAAAACAACAATGAGTTAAGAAAATCCTCATGGACCGCTTTACAATGGAACCATCTTCAGGAATAATCACCAACTTAATCTACTCAATGGGCCATACTATCAAGTAAGAAATACCTTTGAGGGACTCCATAGGTGTGGGTGCTCACAATAGAACTACATATGATTTGATTGATATCCACATGGCATATGTAGGAAGACTCCCTAAGGTTCAAATTCAACCATCTAATCAACAATGTTCCTTCCAGTCCATATTCCCAATAGGGTCTAATTTCAATATAATAATCCATCTATCTCGGGTTTCGATGATTGATTTGGCATAATTCCAACACTATTCATTGATTATGAACCATCCTCATAGATGTACAAGAAAAATGATGTTAAAATATACGATTAGTTCAATATCACATGACCTTAAAATGTGTGATGTGACCAATTAAGTGGAACCTAACTACGTGGGTTCTGATTATTTTCACAAGGATACGTTGAAATACCATCTATTTGTTTGATCCAAACCTCAAAACAACCCCCATATCACTAGATTATGTTAATATTAAGAGTAAACTCAGTCTCCTTGGGTGATGAAAAACTCTAGAGTGCCCTACTGTGTGGATAAAAAACCAACATCAGTGCAATAATGACCAAAGAATCACTAATTTGTATTTGAAAGGATACCATTGATGGAGAACCTCTAATACATGTAGGTGTTTCCATTGATGAAGAACCTCATATACATACAAGTGATTGTATATTCCATACTAGATAATAATTTATTATAAATTATAGGGTAATCTAAATCATACTTGGGATTAAATAAAGGACTCATGAATATGTATTAAATCTATAAGAGAGTCTCGAAGTAGGTAATAATTCCACCTAAAAGGGTGTGATGAAACTGACCTCCAATCTGCTCAACCAATGTAAGTTTTTAATAATCATTAGCTAGACCACCCAGTAAGAACCATCCTTTCGAAAGTAGGCCCCCATGGATATATGATCGTTGGGTGTTTCTGGTTATACAAACAAACCCTTTTGAAACTGTCATGAAATACTGTTTCCAAACCCAAACACGCAGTTTGAGGGAAAAAATAGGTATAATTTTTAAAAACAATATTTATGATATAATTATGATTCAATGATTATAGTTTCATGTATTCATTATTACCATCTAATCTATTGGAAAATGATAGTATCACTCATTCGTATGAGTGGTTACCACCTCTACGAAGCTATGTAATTCGTTTTCTATTTTGATGTTACTTTAATGGTAAAAAGGATAGATTTAATGAATATTTATTGTATATATTATATAACAATTATTTTTTAAATGTGAATTATTATTTATATTTCATTCTTTTCATCTGTACAAATGTTAAGACAACGTTTATGTATACATACAACCTACCATTCCCATGAATAGTGTAATTCATTTTTCTATCTCTAATATTTAGAAATGATTATCAATATGTATATAATGAATATATGTGATATTTATAACCTGATTAATATTTTCGTGAGTATTAAAACATCATCAATTTATAAATACTGGAACTACTGAACTAGAATTCTCATTGAAAATGAAACTATTGATAGCCAAAAATGTCGATTTTAATTTGGAATTATTAATAAATTGTTGTTAAAATGATTTAATAGGATCATATATGATATTATAAGTATGTAAATGATTTTTTATAAATAATAATAAATTTATTTTTTATATTAGTAGTTATAGCACCTTCAAAGCAAGAAAAACTTTCGGTAGAAGATTTATACTATAATATCATTGTCTATTATATGGTTTACAATGACGAAATTTTATGACTTATCTCTCAAGAATCAAATTATGTTTCTTATAATATTTTTATTTACAGAAATTTTGTGTTTTCCTTTCATTTTCCTATCATAAAGAACTCAATAAATTAAAAAATTATTTTTTTATGAAAAACCGACAATATTTTTCTCTTCGGTTGAAAATGATTTTTCATCCAGGTATATGTTTTCTAAAAAGGTTTTAAAGACTATTTTTAAGATTCTCATATTATTTTTTAAAGTTATTTTTACCCATTTTTGAACTTTTAACAAAGGGTTTAAAAGGTATATTCTTTTCATATTCTGAACGAGACACTTTAGAATTTTTAATGAAATTATGAAAGAACATTTATTTTAACATACTCAGTATGAATAAAATTTCTCATCATCATGACAAGTAAATGATTCAAATATTACTTTAGAAGTTTCAAAGTTTATTTTCTAATAAAATATTTTACATAATATTTTTGAAATTTTTTTATTTTAAAGTAGTGATTCCAAAATGAAAATGGTATTTTTAGCAAGAAATATTCCTTGTGATATTTTAAAGGTATTTTTGATTATGATAACATCCTTTGATGTTATTAATGATTTACTAAGGATATAATCAAAAGGTACCATAATTATTATTTAAATGGAAGGTTTATGATTATGATAAGTTCATGAAACCCATTTATCTTAAATAGGTTATTCTAATATGAATTATTGAAATGTTTATGAAGATTTTTTATTTTTCACAGGTTTCGATATATGATGACTATTTTACGATCTTGTGGAACCCATATGAATGGATTATATTTTGTGATGGGTGAGTCAAAAATTATATAATCCTTCAATGAATTGTGTAAATATGGATATCCCATGATATAATAAGTACATGATTAGGGATTGAACCCATTTCATCAAGTTACTTTGTCCACTATGATAGTCTTGGAAGAAAACATTTACTAAGGAATGGGGTGTGATCACATTCCACTATGATAGTCTTAGGAGTGAACTTTGACTATGGAATGGGATGTAAACTCAATACACTATGATATTTTGGGTAGTGTACCTTGAATACTAAGGATATTGTTTTAATACTTATGTGTATTCTAAAAAATATATATCAAATTCATATGTTATGTTCTTATAGATCATGTTATTTGATTTATTTATGATTCATGTCTTACAAACTTCCATTATTTATTACAGGAACAATGATTAGGATCTAATCTATGCGTGGAATGGTTTTTTAATGTTAAGATCATTTTCTCATAGATTTATTCTCATGTTATTCTTATGTGATCATTGATATCTCCCTTATTTACCCCTAGAACGCATCTAAAATCAACCATTCTTATGTTTCCTCTCCCCGGGATATAAATAATTATTTATTTAGGGTGTGTCAATGAATATTTGTATGTTGGATGATCTTTATGGGAGATGTTGAAGTTATTTTAGGAAATAATATGATTGTGTATCTACTCTCCAAATACATTAAACCTTCATAGTCATCAGGCATGTATTTATGAAATGTATTGAATATTCATCAAGAAATATGTAATTTTTATGTATGAAATATAGGGGTTTCTACAATTCTCCTATATGTATGAACATTTATCTATGGATGAAATGACGTGATAAGGCACAACTGAGATCTCAAGGCACACTGGAGACCTCTCCAAACCATGGAGGTGAAATGAGGTCTGTGATTAGAGATGATCTTCATCAAAAACCCCTAAATCATCACCACCACATCTTGGTATTACATTGATAAAGACTATACTATTCTTATCTCATTTATCACTATAAAGTGTGGTGGATTTGTTAAGTGGTCCATGATTTACCTTATAGGATCACAACCTCCTTGACACTGAGGAAACCAAGTTAAAAGGTATATCGATATGTTCTCCAACTTCTATTATGAAATATCAAGTTGCTGAAGAAACCTACCAAGAAAATGATGAATAGACTTCACACTCTATAAAACAAAACATCGAGATGCCAACATTACAATTGAAAATTAATGTTGGAACACCAAAACAAAACTCATAAGGCATGATACATCTTATCCACACTAAGAATTACTACCATGGGATATATGTTTAACTCTAGAAGAATAATATAATTCATCATCTATGGAACAAAGTTCCTCGAAATAATACTAGATACAAAAAATCCGTAATCCATCCCTCAAGAGAATCTACCTTAATAAATCGATCTCATTTGATATCCACCTCAAAATTCACAATATGGGACTCCTACACCCACTAAACCAAAAAATATTTCACCATTACATGATAAAGATACCACTTATAATTAACTACTCCCTCATTAAGGTTAATTATATAAAAATACTATATCACCCTTCAAACATCACCATACTTAAGATGAAAATCACTGTGTTTCTATCTAATCAATGCATTACCATAACATTCCAGTTTCCCATAGTATAAGATATATAGAATTTATAATCATTTAAGAGTTCCATAGACCATTATTTATGAAAATTCAAATCATTCTAGGAGGATACATACCTCAAACTCTTATAAACTACAAAGACTAAAATGCACTCATGAATGAGGTAGTGATCCATAACTTCAATGAAAAAAACTAAAACAATATCAAGATCATGGGTGGAATAGTTATATTGATGAGGCCATAACAACTGGGACCCATAAGATATAATTTTCCCATTCTAAATTAGAACACCACTCACGTGAAGCTGGGAATTATCATAATAAAAATCATATGCAATGCCCTCCTCTAGAAAATGAAGAACCATTAAATTGAACAGCTTCTCCTTAAAATACATGGATAGATAATGGTATAAGTATATCTATAAAAACTATTTATATTTCCATTTCAAAGCTATTGTAGGAGTCATAACATAATTTATGTCAGAAATGAATATCTTATTATAACCCACAAGATCAATGAAACTATTCATGTTTGTAATATTCTTTGAGGATACCCAAGAAACAACTTCCTTAGCCTTCACATGATCCATTAATATTCTATAATGATACCAGACATTTCATAAGAAACCAAACTTTTAATCCCCTAACACACACTTTGATAGCTTCCCAACAACTTATAATGCTAAATAACTCACAAAACAACTTTTTTATTCTTTGTATCCTCCTGATCAGACACTAAAATCCCGAGTATTTTATTTTTTAACACCATCATGAATTTATCCAGTAATGCTTAGAGAAATTCATTCATTAGTCTCTTGGAATTAGTTAAAGCATTCATGACACTGAATGAAATTACAAGAAACACATAATTCCATTAATTACATTTTAATGTCATCTTTAGGATATCATCAACATTCAATCGCATGGTATTAAGACCTAAAATAGATATTTGAGAACCAACTATATCTCTTAAAAAAAATCTAATAAGTAATCAATCCACCAAAGGGGATAAAAGTTATTCATTTTCATATGGTTCATGTAATGATAATCGATACACAAACACATACATTTGCAATATTTATTTACGAAAGATATTAAATCACCTCAAGGAGACATAGCAGGATGAATGAATACACTCTATAAATGATCATAGATATAAATATTTATCCCCAATAACTCAGACATGTCCATTCTATACATATGCATCAATATCATAGCGATTCTTGACTATAAATCTATTCAGAACATGATCTCACATCAAGGGGAGGGGGTGGGGGTATCATCTCAACATCTTCCTTAAAGATATATCCTACACCCTAGGTAAGAGTAATGTCATTATAGAAACTCTTAGTATGACAGTTCCATCAAAATCTATTTTGGAATCTAAGTAAGAGTGGAACCTTATAGGAATCTTTGTTCAGTTGCATCTGGACTCTCAAGAGGAGGTTTTAGGTATGGTTTTAACCAGGGTTCAATTATCATCATCACTAGGTGAGTCTATTATATAGATTTAGTAGTATAATGATGAATTCAAAATAATATGACAGACCCTTTATGGTTGGGAGAACGTTATTTGTTGGTTTCTCTCTTTAGATGGTATTATCTACTTTAGGGACCACTTTTTCATCCCAAAATTTCTGAGGAGATCAGTTTTGTCTGATGGTAAAATCTCATCTTGGGACATTAATCTGGGTAGTGTGAATATATATTATGACATGGTATGGTGATTCTATTGGATGCGTATGTATTTTGACATTTTAGATTAGGTTTTCTATTGTTAAACCTACTAAAAGATAAAGGAAGAATATCTTAAACCTTCTAGTTTCATTTGGCCTCACCTAGTTTTGGTCTGAAAATGGGACATTGTGTCCCTAGATTTTTTTTATATTTTCATGGACTCTCAGAGGGAGTAATTATATCTGGGTGGTGATTGATCGGTTGAAAAATTTATCCCATCTCATTTAGATAAGGAACACCACTAAAGTTAATGATATGAGTAATTTGTATATGTATGAGGTTGAGAGGATACTTGGGGTTCCCTCTATTTTAATTTCATATAAGAATCCTATTTTTACCTCATTGTTCAAGAAGATTCTTAGGGAGGTGATGGGGAATCTAGTCAGGTTGAGAAAAACTTTTCATCCACAAAATTATGGTTAGATAGAACAATATATCTTGATCCTTAAGTATTTTTTTGTGCCTGCATCTTTGATTATTTTGGACCGAGGGATAGTGATACTGGATTGGTTGCATTTAATTATTATAATAGTTTCAGTCTTTAATCATAATGGTTACCATAGAGGCTTTATATAGAATTCTGTGCATGTCACCTCTTGGATGGGCAGAGGTGGGTGATGCCTCTCTTATTGGATCAAGTCTTGTTAAGGAGAATTTAGCAAGGATTCTGGATATACATCGGTTTATAGTTCAAAATCATATTTATAAGAAATCACATACAGATCGTTGATGTCTTCCTTTGTATTTCTCCATTGTTGATCGGGTTTTCTTAATGGTTTATCCTAATTTGGGTCACCATAGACATGAGAAATAGGGAAATTTGTCTCTGAGATATGTTGGACTATTTTAGGCAACTGCGTATCTTGGTAAGGTTTCTTATTAGATGAAAATATTCGATCAATTGATAGATATAAATTATATGTTCCACATATCTCAGATCTAGAGATATCATACTTATCCATCTCATGTTTTGAGTTTGTAAGAAAATGAGTTAGGCTAAAAGTTTTGGTTGTAGAGACAACAATGGATATTGTTTACTCTCAGGTGAAAACATTGTGTGGAAAGTATATCATATTATTAAGAGTGTTATAGTAACATAGATTATATTATCATGGGAATTGGGAACATTAAATGTTAGTGAGTCACCGGTGGCTTCACATATTTATGGAGAATCATTATTCCACATGATATCATGAGGATGTAATGTCCTATAGTGGAGATTTTTTAACATTATGTAACCTTATTTTAGGAATTCATAACTCTCCTTTTTATTTGGGTGTGTTTTGGACATCTCAACGTGAGAGGAACTCTTTTTTGGAGAAATGACCTAATGTTTGGGGATGTATGTTTGTTTCAATTAATAGAGTTAATTTGATAATGTGATAAATTAATTGGGGGGGGGGGTGCATTGAAACTTTTTAGGGATAATTCTGTATAATCTGTGTCTCATGATTCCTATAGAAGTATATTTTTTTATAAGACACAATTTTGATGTAAATGTGTTGCTAGTCACATGCCATGATGTCAGTTTATAGAACAAGAATATTGTAATCCATAAAATCATGTTTTATTCCCAAAAGACTGCTAAATACATAATAAACACTTTTACACTATAACAAAATCACTTGGGAAGGTAATAAAATTTTTTGTGACGTTTTTTTTGGTGTACTTAACTCATGGGGTTATTAAACTATAAAGAACCATTTATTCCATAAAACCTTAATCCCGGTAGGTTTTACCATGCATCATGTCTTATGTTTTTCATTATTCTCAAAATATATCTTCTAAAAAGAACCTTAGGAACTCTTCTAGTATATTTAGATTATCTATTCTCTGCAACACCCCAAGCTTCCACGATACGTTTCCCTTTGAATAATACAATAGCATGGGTTGTACGCAACTTCGAGTTCTAACATGGCACAACCAATGAAACTAGCCGTTATGAATAGTAATACCCACTTTTTGATATTTTATAAATTTTATGTTTCAAAATGGACTTCATTTTTGGATTCATAATATCGAAATTATCTTAGGGTGAATTTTTGGTATTTTTTTGAAAACTTTCAATTTTTGATGAATAGTGAAAAACAATTCGTTATAGTTTAAAACCAAATTATTATTTAAATAATTACATCTTTTTATTTAAATATATTTTAGGTAAAAATAGATATATAATATCTATATTAGTTCAATATAATTAATTGTAGTCAGTTTATAGTAATTTTAGATATATAAAAAATTTTATCGAACTTTTTACCGTCTTTTACCCACCTCCTAGGAGCATTTGTAAATTTACATAAAAAATATTTTTACCACTTCTATGAGTTAAATTTCAAAAATCTAAGATACACAGTTGATATCATTAAGTAAAATGTGGTTAAATAAGATGAAAATATTTTTTGGTGAATAATAACTTTTTTACTTTTATTTACCACGGTTAAAAGTAAATAGTGTAATTAAGGGTAAAAATGACATTATTATTTCAATAACACATGTCCTAATTCGATTGGATAAGTGTGATTCGACCAAAAACAACCTTAGGAATAAAATATGATCCTTTATTTCCACTTGGATTAGATTAGAGCATTTATTATTATTTAATTCAAAGAAGAGTTAAAAGTGTTAAATTCAATATTTAATAAATAATATATTTTTCATATAGGGTTATGCATAAGAAAAATTAGAATATAAATATTCATTATAAATATAATCATATTTACTACATAATGGTATTTTATTTATATTTTTTAGACATTAAATAATTAAATTTATTTATGACACAATGATGATGCAGTAATTACCGTATTAATGAAAGATTAAAATAATTGATATTATTAATATCCAAATAAATGTAATTTGGGACCTTTTATGAATTACACTAATTTTATAGGTTAATATGACATAAAAGGGTTGGTTATAGGAATTTTTTTCTAAGTAATAATGTTGTTATGAATTTAGGAAAAACAAAATACCAAATAGTGTCAAAATTGACATAAAAGAGTTTTAAAACAAATATTATATTATTAATTGATATTCTATTACTAAAAATATAAGGTTTGGACAAAATACTTATATAATTATAGGTGTATCATTAATTAACCACTTGGGGTTCTCTTGGAAGTATATTGTAAGTTTATTAACCATATAATATAATAATACCAAGAGACATGGTAAATGTCAAACTATTTAACTAAGAGTTAAATCTAAAAGATAAGGTTAATATAGTGCCCCAAACCTGTCTAAAACCTATTGGTATAGTGCATTTTGACCCATACCCACCTTTTCCTTTAAATAATTAATTTTTGAGCCATTAGAAACCGAAATTAATTTTATTATAAAATAATATTTCAAGATTTTCCTAAGGTCCCCCTCACCCCTCTTATAAAAGGGCACTCCTCCTACTCTATAATTCACACCTTAAAAGACATTTGGGTCGGCCAAAATCTATCCAAATACCCTCTAAACTATCCTAAATTCTTCCTAGAGGCATTAATTTATTCAGAAAGCCATCTTAAGGAGCCCTTTTGATCAAATCAATAAGAATAACCCGAAGAAGTGGTAAATATTTCATCACCTCTTTCAAGTTCTTTTCTTCTTCCACTTCCTCTTTCTTTTTTGTTTACATTTCAAAATAATAATTCTGTTATCTTCTATATACTGTGATGTTATTATAAATATGGCACAACCATATTAATTATTCTATCCATCCTTTGAATGACATGTCACCATAAGTGCGTACGTACGGCTTACGGTCTCCACGTCATGGTGTAATTGTTATTCAATAAATTATTATTTGTATGAGTATAATAATGATGTGTAATTGATGTAAATAATAAATATAACATGATAATTATTCTTTATATATGATATACAATCCAATTATATATTATTTTAATATCAAAAGAATGATATTGTCGCTCCTGCGTACGTACGGATTACCATATCCACGAACGCGATGAGATTCATTCCCCATCATATCCATTCAAGACTAAATTTCATTAGATGATTAAAAATAATATTTAAAGAATTAATATCATACTGAATACGAATAAGATGCATCTTATCCATAACAAACATTACATATGTAACAAAGCATATAAAGGAAAATGAATCAGTTAACACCCGAAACGACGATAATGCTAAGATATTATTAACAAAGCAATGTTAAAAGATCAAATATGAAATCATATTAATGTATATGACTCTTTTATAATTTAATAACAATTATTTCACCATTATACAGGAGGTTAACCTACCCTCGACCAAGGAAAAGTAAAAGGTAAGGGTTAATTTCACAATCTCATTATTATCCGAGGTTGTTTTTACATAAGTATCTACTAAGACTTCTTTATCATCAACTTTCATGTTTCTTAAAAATGTATTCCAAAATAGTTTTAATATTCACTATACTATGGGTTAATGTAATTTATACAATTGTTTGATTTTTTATAAAATTGGTTGAATTGAATCTTTCCTTTGTTTTCAAAACAAGGTACCATATGACCTTTTCTACAAAATTAATGTAAGAATGTTTTTTTAACTTATATGGAAGGTGCAGCTGTTTTCTACCGTTATAACATCATCAAAGTTTCCCTTACAATATTATATGAATATTTTCAATATAAATGCTTTATTTTACAATTATATGACTTTTAAATTATTTCAAAATAGAAAGAGATATTTCTCTAAAAGGGGTTTTGATTTCATCTATGTTAATATCATTTGATGGATTTTAAGTTTATTTGAAGTTGATTTATTATGATACAAAACTTCCATATTTTATTTAAGGTTTTGTGATATGTTTGACTGTGGATGTGTTATTTTTATACCATTCATGGTTTATGGATAAAGTATTGATTTTTCGTATGCTATTTTTAATATGAATGTTTAAGTTATGTTTAAACCTTTTCATATGAGAAATACATTAGACTTAGTAAGTGACAGGTGGAGCCATCTATAGCTCCTCGATGCATCAGCAGGTCTCATGAGACAAACTAGTGTCTTGGAATAATGCCTTTAAAAAATCTTAATTGTAGTCTTGGCACAGGGCCTTGACTATTTGGTTATGAAAGTCTGGCATTATGCATTCCATCATTATGAAAGTGGCTATTGAAATTGCATGTGATTATTCGACTAGTAGAATATCCATGTGAATAAGTAAATGGAATTATTTTGATTTTTATCATTTCCATATTATGCTGAAGTTCAAGTTTAAAAGGATTTTGTTTTAGTTTTATACATTTCCTTAAATGTTTATGCCTATTTATGAATGTTTCCGCTATATTGTTATCCTTACTGAGAATTTGAGCTCACCCCTTTCAATGTTTTATTTTTCCCTGGATGCAAAGAAGTATATTACAAATAACCTATATGGATAGTCTATGGGATCTCGGGGTTGTCTATGGAAACAATGTTGTTGTAGTTTTCCATTTTATGATGTAATGTAAACCTTATGAACGCATCTAGTACTTCCAAGGATACTAAACTAATTGGTCTTTTGAGATTTGATCTTTTGTGATCATGCCAATGATACGTAACAATGCACTGACTCTGGGCTTCTAGGTTTGGGGCTTTATAGTTGGTATCAAGGGAAGTTTAGTATAAACCTTGGATACTAGATTTAGATAAAAACTGATTAGAGTACATACCCTAAGATAGATTTTGAGGATTAGTATAGAAGAACTTCCTATAATTTTGGTATTGTAGAGATTTTTTGAGTTTTCCAAGCAATACATCCCTGTCTAGATATGAGCAGGTAGAGGCAGCCCTGACACTGATGTACCTAAGGTTAAAACCCGAAAACACTGCTTTGAGCTACACTCTAACGGGAACTGGTGCACGGCAACATGCCTTGATGCACTCTTGGTTATGACACTCTCAGGGGTTATATTTAGGATAATTATCATTTTCTTTAAAAACCATTATGAAGGGTTTATGAAGAAACCATTTTTTTTATGATTATGGATTATGTCCATAAATTGTTCAGTTTATGTTATGTGTTTTACAAGTTTGGATTTATGTATTTTGATTCATAAACTAATATAGTTTATGTAATTGTTTAGAAATGTCACCTAGTGGAAGGAATTGAAACTGTTTCAATGCACGCACTCCATGTAGGGATTTCCCTCATACTCAAGTTAATTATAGTGGAGCTGATGATACAACTGGTGCTGATCCGCTTATCACCAACTAGGAAAACTCACTCAGGTTATGAACAATAACCTTACCCATATGGAGAACCCAGATCCACAACGTGGTGTATCAATGTTAGATAGCTTCATGAGGAAACAACCACCAACATTCAATGGTAGTAAAAATCCATTAGTGGCTGAGCAATGGATAAATTCCCTAGAGAAAATATTTCATTCCATGGGGAGTAGTGAAAGAGAAAAAGTTTTCGTGGTAGTTTACCACCTCACGGGAGATGTTGATCAATGGTGGTCATTGATTCAAAACACAAAGGAAGATAATGAAGTATCAAATGTGGAATGGAGGGAGTTTAAAGATATTTTCTAAGAAAAATACTTTCCTCATGACCATCGAGCATATATAGAAAGGCAATTTCTGAGTCTAAAGAAAAAGGAAGATGAGAATGTCGCAAAGTATGAGGCTAACTTTACAATTTTAGCAAGGCATGCACCGGATTATATACGTAACACAAGAAGTAAGATTGATCGTTTCTTTGATGGGTTAAAACCATTTCTCCGTAGAGCATTAGTCTCATAATCCTTCTCTTCCTATGAAGATATTGTCTCATGTTCTATCAAGATAGAAAATTAATTCTCTAAGTCTTACGACTTTAAAGAAAATAAAGAGAAGAAGTGATCTGCTAAAAACTATAAAAATGGAAATAAGGGGAAAAAGAGAAAAGTTTAATATCCATCCTGCAGTAAATGTTGGATGAAACACCCTGGTACTTCCCTGAAGGGAATGAGAGTCTATTACAAGTGTGGTGAAAAGGGACACCAAGCTCATGATTGCAAGGGGAATAAAGAGGCTGTCGATGTTGAATGCTAAAATTGTAGAGAAAGGGGCCATTATGTGAATGAATGTCCTAAGAGTCAGGGGAAATTACCTCAGAAGAGGCCAGGGGATCAAGGCTAAGCTTATGCTATCTCTACTGCTATGGTTGAAGCTCTGAAAGACGTGGTGGTAGGTAATTTAATGGTTTCCTCTAGTTTAGAAAATGATTTATTTGATTCTGGATCATCGTATTATTTTATATCTTCCCTGTTTTCTAAGAAAATTAGATATTTCCAATTTGATTTAACAAAGTAGTTGTTAGTAAAAACTCTTAAGAGGAGTATCATTGCAACTAAGTTTTGTGCATCAGCCCGCATTAGGGCATATAAATGTTCTTTATCTACTGATCTCATCGTCATACCCATGATTGAATTTGATATTATCCTTGGTATAGATTGGATTTAAGACCATGATGCACAAATTTATTATAATAAGAAGGAGGTTACTATTTTTGATGACGATGATAAAGAACACCTTATCTTTAGAGCAGAATCATCACCACTTGATTCTTATCTAGATCCACCCCTAGTAGCTCAACTAAATTCCATTATTAGGGAGGAAGAGAAGGAAATAATTATGGGTGAGGAAAGGAATGTTCAAATAGAGGATGTACCTATTATGAAAGAATATGTTGATGTGTTTCCATAATATTTACTTGGACATCCTCCAGAATGAGAAATTGAGTTTTCCATTGATTTAATTCCTAGATCAAGGCCCATATCAAAGCCCCCTTATAGAATGGCCACTGTGGAATTAGTGGAACTAAAGAAACAACTAGAATAATTGAGTAATAAGGGATTTATTCGCCCTAGTGTTTCTCCATGGGGATCCCCTGTCCTTTTTGTTAAGAATAAAGATAGATCTATGAGGTTGTTCATTGACTACAGGGAGATCAATGCTATAAAAATAAAGAACAAGTATCCCCTACCTAAAAATGATTATTTATTTGACTAACTTCATGGATCTCAATACTGTTCAAATATTGACCTTCAATCTAAATATCATCAGTTGTGTGTGAAGAAGGAAGACATTCCAAAAACAGCATTTCGAACCAGGTATGGGAATTACGAGTTTACAGTAATGCATTTTGGATTGACTAATGCACCCTCTGTTTTCATGGATCAAATTAATATAGTTTTCAAGGAATAACATGATGAATTTGTAGTGGTATTTATTGATGATATCTTGGTATTATCCAAAAGCTACAAAGATCATGAAAATAACTTGTGCATTATCCTGAAGACTCTTAGAAGACATGAATTATATGGAAATTTTAGCTAGTGTGAATTTTGGATTCAGGAGATTTTTTTTCTTGGTCATATTGTCTCTAAGGATGGAATATCTGTTGATCCTTCTATGATAAGATCAATCCAAGAATGGCCAGCACTGACAATTATAATAGAGGTACACAATTTTATTGGTTTAGCAGGTTATTATCAGCGTTTCGTCCAGAATTTTTCCCGATTGTCTAACCAATTAACAAAGCTCACACGTAAAGGGGTTAAATTTTTTTGGACAAAAGAGTTTGAAGAATGTTTTGAAGAACTGAAGAGAAGATTATTCAATGCTCTTATATTGACTCTACCATCAGGGAATGATAAGTTTTTTATTTATAATGATGCTTTAAAGAAAGGACTTTGTTGGGTCCTTATGCAGAATGATAGGGTTATTCCCTATGCATCACGATAGCTAAAAATTCATCAGCAAAACTATTATACTCATGATCTTGAGTTAGAAGCTGTAATCTTGGATTTGAATATTTGGAGAAACTATCTCTATGGTGAAAATGAGAGATTTATACGGATCACAGGAATTTGAAGTATATATTCTCACAGAAAGAACTCAACACGAGGTAAAGGATATGGCTTTAACTACTCAAATATTATGAGTGCATGATACACTACCACCTAGGTAAGCCAAATAAGGTAGAAGATGTTTTGAGTAGAAAGGATCATGGAGTTTTGAACAAGATGAGAGTTTAAAAAGATCCTATATACATGGATCTATTAAATATGGATATGGGAATCACCATGGAAGTTGAAACATAAATACTTATTCAAATGGTTTCCAAAATATCTTTACTAGAAAGGATAAAGAGTTCTTAGACCGGTGATGAAGAGTTTCAAAAGAAGATTAAAGCTATGAATGATGGGATATTGAGTGACTTTGTGTATGAAGATGGAATTTTGAAATATGGGAAGAGACTTTGTGTTCCCAATATACCTGATCTAAAAAAGGAATTTTTGGATAATGCTCATAGTTCCAATTTCTCTATACACCCTGGTAGCACTAAGATGTATAAATATTTGACGGAACATTTTTGTTGGGAAAACATGAAGAGGGAGATTACTTATTTTGTGTTAAGATGTATGGTTTATCAACAAGTGAAAATTGGAAGGCAAGAGCTTGGAGGAGCCATGAAACCTCTTCCCATACCAGAGTGTAAATGGGATTATATTACGATGGACTTTGTCATGGGACTACCAAAAACTCCTAGATGGAACGATGCAATATGGGTCATTGTTGATCATCTTACCAAGTCACCACATTTTGTTACTATAAGATAAGATTTACCACTTGAACGTCTAGCAAGACTATATATTAATGAAGTTGTAATACATCATGGAGTACCCCTATCAATTGTATCTGATCGTGATCCACATTTTACATCATGATTCTCGAAAAGTCTTCAGAAAGCCCTGGATATTGAACTTCACTTGAGCACTACCTACCACCCCTAAACTGATGGACAATCAGAATAGACTATTATAACCTTAAAATACATATTGAGATCATGTTCACTTGACTTTCAAGGTATGTGGGATAAATATTTACCTCTGATTGAATTTTACTATAACAATAGCTTCCATTTAAGTATTTAGATGGAACCATATGAAGCGTCATACAGAAAGAGAGGTCTCACACCATCCCGTTGGGATGATGTTGGTGAAAGAAAACTCGTAGGCCCAGAACTGGTGGAGGAAATGATGGAAAAGGATAAGTTAATCCAAAACCACATCAAAGCAGCTGAAAGTAGGCAGAATAGCTATGCTGATAACCAAAGTAAGGATTTGGAATTTCAGGTAGGAGATCATGTTTTCATGAAGGTATCTCTATGGATGGGTGTTATACATTTCAGTAAGAAGGTAAAATTGTGTCCTAGGTACCTCAGACCTTTCGAAATTCTAGAATGAATTGGGGTTGTAGCTTACCATTTGGCAATGCGGCTAAGTCTCTCCAAAGTTCATGATGTGTTCCACGTATCATTGTTGAAAAAATACATGTCTGACCCAATGCATGTACTTACCTAGGAGAAATTAGAACTAGAACTTGATCTATCTTATTGCAAAGAGCCTGTCAAGGTTCTTAATACAAGAGAACAAGTGCTGAGAAACTGGACAACTCGACTGGTAAAAGTTCTATAGAGAAACCATAAGATGGAAGAGGAAATGTGGGAACCCGAGGAACTTATGATGAAGAACCACCCGAGTCTTTTTATGTAGAAATATTCTAGAAATTTTAAGGATGAAATTATTTGAATGAGAGGAGAATGTAACCCCCCAAACTTCCATGGTACGTTTCCCTTTATATAATACAATAGTGCGTGTTATATGCAACCTCGAGTTATAACACGCCACAACCAATCAAACTAGCTGTTATGAATATTAATAACCAATTTTTGAAATTTTATAAATTTTATCTTTCAAAACGGACTTCATTTTTGGATTTGTAATATCGAAATTAGTTTAGGGTGAATGTTTGGTATTTTTATGAAAACTTTCAATTTTTAATGAATAGTGAAAAACACTAAGTTATATTTTAAAATCAAATTATTATTTAAATAATTATTTATTTTATTTAAATTTATTTTAGGTCAAAATAGATACATAATATTTATATAATTTCAATGTAATTAATTGGATTCAGTTTATAACAATTTTAGATATATTAAAATTTTATCGAACTTTTTTCCGTCTTCTACCCACCTCCAAGGAGAATTTGCAAATTTACATAAAAATTATTTTTACCGCTTCTGTGAGTTGAATTTCAAAAATTTGAGAGATTCGGTTGATATCAGTAAGTAAAATGTGGTTCAATAAGTTGAAAATAATTTTTGGTGAATAGTAACTTTTTTACTTTTATTTACCATGGTTAAAAGTAAATAGGGTAATTAAGGGTAAAAATGACATTATTATTACCCTAACACATGTCCTAATTCTATTTGATAAGTGTAATTCGACCAAAAACAACCTTATGAATAAAATATTATCCTTTAGGTCCACTTATATTAGATTAGGACATTTATTATTATTTAATTCAAAGAAGAGTTAAAAGTGTTAAATTCGATGTTTAATAACTAATCCATTTTTAATATAGGGTTATACATAAGATAAATTCAACTATAAATTTTCATTAGAAAGATAAAAATATTTCCTACATGATGGTATTTTATTTATATTTTTTAGACATTAAATAATTAAATTTATTCATGACACAATGATGATGGTGTAATTACCGTAATAATGAAAGATTAAAATAATTGATATTATAAATATCCAAATAAATGTAATTTGAGACTTTTTATGAATTACACTAATTTAATAGGTTAATATGACATATTAGGGTTGGTTATATTCATTTTTTAAGTAATACTGTTGTTATGAATTTAGATAAAGAAAATACCAAATAGTATCAAAATTGACATAAAAGAGTTTTTAAAACAAATATTATATTATTAATTAATATTATATTCCTAAAAATATAAGGGTCAGCCAATGGAATTATATAATGATATTTTTATCATTAATTAACCACTTGGGGTTCTTTTGGAATTATAAAGTAAGTTTATTAACCATATAATAGAAAAGTACAAAGAGACATGTTAAATGTCAAACTATTTAACTAAGAGTTAAATCTAAAATATAAGGTTAAAATAGTGACCCAAACCAGTCTAAAACCTATTGGTTGAGTTTTTATCGACCCATATCAACCTTATGTTTTAAATAATTAATTTTGGATCCATTAGAAACCAAAAATAATTTTATAATAAAATAATATTTCTAGCTTTTCCTATGGTGCCCCTCGCCCCTCTTATAAAAGGGAACTCCCCCTTCTCTCTAATTCACACCTTCAAAGCAATTTGGATTGTCCAACCGCTACCTAAATACCCTATCTAATGTCCTACCTTTTTTCTAGAGTTATTCCTTTAGTAATAAAGCCATCCTAAGGAGCCATTTTTATCAAATCAAAAGGAAGAACCTGAAGAAGAGGTAAATATTTCATCACCTCTTTCAAGTTCTTTTCTTCTTCAACTTCTTCTATATTTGTTGTTTCCATTTTAAAATAAAAACTCCAGTATATTCTATATAATATTATGTTATTATAAATATGTCACAACCATATTAATTATTCTATCCATACTTTGAATAACATTTCACCATACGTGCGTACGTACGGCTTACCGTCTCCACGTCGTGGTGTAATTGTTATTCAATACATTATTATTTGGATGGGTATAATAATGATGTGTAATTGATGTAAATAATAAATATAACAAGATATTTATTCTTTATATATGATATACCATCCAATTATATATTATTTTAATATCATAAGAATTATATTGTCGCTCGTGCGTACGTACGGATTACCGTCTCCACGAACGCGATATGATTCATTCCCCATCATATCCAATCAAGACAAATTTTCAGCAGATGATTAAAAATAATGTTTAAATACTTAATATCATTATGAATATGAATATTATACATCCTATCCATAACATACATTAACTACGTAACAAATCATATAAAGGAAAATGAATCAGTTAACACCCGAAACGACGACAATACTAAGATATTATTAACAAAGTAATGATAAAAGATAAAATACGATATCATATTAATGTATATTATTCTTTTATAATTTAATAAAAATTATTTCACCATTATACAGGAGGTTAACCTACCCTCTACCAAGTAAAAGTACAAGGTATGGGTTAATTTCCCAATCTCTTTATTATCCGAGGTTGTTTTTACGTAAGTATCTACTGGGACTTATTTATCATCCACTTCCATGTTTCTTAAAAATGTATTCCAAAACATTTTTACTATTTACTATAATATGGGTTATATTAATTTATACCCTTGTTTGAATTTTTATAAAATGGGTTTAAAGGAATCTTTACGTCGCTTTCCAAACAAGGTAACTTATAACCTTTTCTTCAAAATTATAGTAAGAATGTTTTTTAACTGATACGATGGGTGCGGCTATTTTCCGCCATTATAACATTGTCGAAGTATCCCTTATAAGCTTATAAGAATATTTTCAAAATAAATGTTTTCTTTTATAATTATATGAATTTTAAATGATTTCAAAATAGAAAGATATATTTATATAAAAAAGGTTTTCATTTCATCTATGTTAATATCCTTTTATGGATTTTAAGTTTATTTGAAGTTGATTTATTACAATAAAAAACATTCATATTGTATTGAAGGTTTTGTGATATGTTTTACTATGGATGTGTTATTTTTATTCTATTCAGGGTTTATGGACAAGGTATTGATATTTCATATGCTATATTTAATACAAATTTTTATGTTATATTTAAAACGTTTCATATGAGCAATGCATTGGACTTAGTAAGTGACGGGTGGAGCCCGCTAGAGCTCCTCGATGCATCGTTAGGTCTCAAGATACAATATAGTGTCTTGTCACAAGGCCTTGACTATGTGGTTATGAAAGTATGGCATTATGGATTCCATCATTATGAAAGTGGCTATTGACATTACATGTGATTATTCGACTAGTAGAATATCTATGTGAATAAGTAAATGGAATTATTTGATTTTGATCATTGCCATATTATGCTGAGATTCAAGTTTAAAAGGATTTTTTTGTTTTATAAATTGCGTTAAATTTTTATTCTTATTTATGACAGTTTCCGCTATATTTTTATCCTTACTGAGCATTTGATCTCACCCCTTTCTATGTTCTATTTTTCCCAGGATGTGAAGGAGTATATTATGACTGACCAGTAGGGATAGTCTATGGGATCTCAGTGTTGTCTATGGAAACAATTTTTTTTGTATTTTTTCATTTTATGATGTAATGTAAACCTATGAATGCATCTAGTACTTCCAAGGCTATTAATCTAATCGTTCTTTCGAGATTTGATCTTTTGTGATAATGGTAATGATACGTAATAATGTACCGAATCAAGGATTCTGGGGTTGGGGCGTTACATTCTCACTGCATACTTCATCGTTCGATTCTCAATATTTATTATGGTGGTACTATATATTTTTGAGTATGGGAACATTATTTATTCTTCATTTCCATTGATCATGACAGGGAAATTATGCTATTCTCCTGGATTCTTTTATATTATGGTTATATCCTAATTAATCCTTTCTATATTTTTTGTGAGATATTTTCCCTGAGTATGACCCATTTTTGGTTGTTATTTGTAATGTTATTTCCTTTAGGTATGTGTCATTTATCTCATCAACTACCTTCATTACTTATTAAATAAATTTTATGATATGGGATTCAGTTCCTGGGAGTCCATTTTTTTCTTTATGTTCCTTCCTTGTTTTTATATTTCATTGAGGGTTTGTGGGACCTAACTTTAGGTATGTAGTTATGTATCTATCCTATATTAGATGGAAATTTATTACTCTCCTTTTGATAAACTATTTTATACATAAAATTTCTTGATTTATTTATTGATTTTTTTGTGTGAAAATGATTTTCTGAGAAATAGTTGTTTCCCAATGTTATGGTAATAAAAAATGGTATTTTCAATGCATTTTGAAATGTATTTAGGATATGGTTTTCAAACCATGGTGATGATGAAATTATTTGTAGAATGTATCATATGTTAAGTCGTGGATACTTACATGGACGGTGTTGTAACACCCCTGGTAAATAAAGAATATGACATTTTTATATTTATCTATATTTTTGAATAAAATATTAATATTACTTTAAAGGGGATTCTATGCTCGATGGAGTTCCCAACACGCAACAACGAGTTTCTTGGGAATCTTACGTTGCACTCTAATAATAAAATAATATTATTTTAAATAGTAGTTAACGTCTAGACGTTGTAATGGCAGGAATGAACAGAACTAACTAAAAAATGATTATATATGTTTGTCAAATATTTTTACTTTTTATAATAAATGTTAGAGGATTAAAAAATGCAAATGAATCCAATTTTAAGCGTAAACATTCTAATATTCTTTAAAAGGTCGATTAACAGCCTTTTGATGGAGAACCTCTTTTAAATCCACTTTTTGACAATTTTATGTGTTATATTTGACAAAATAAAATTCTTCTTTAGAATCGGGACATCAAAGTTTACTTTGCGTAAATTTTTGGTATTTTCCAAAAAAGTTCAATTTTTAATGAATAGTGAAAAATGTTGTATTTTAATTCAAAACCTCTTTTAATATAATTTATTTATATGATTAGATTATCTTTTGAATTGGTTTTAAAGTGAAATTAGAATATATTTTTACCATTTAATCCAATAGTGGTCGTTGTAATTAATTTCACTTTGAAATCGGACTTAAACTAGTGTCGATCTTTTGATACATTTTGTTTCATAAAAACACGCTATTTGTTTTGACAGCGGGAATTAATTATTAAATTAATTAATGAAACTTATATGTTCTGAATTTTTTAAAATAGAAATCATTTTTGAATTCAGAATATCAAATATAGCTTAGGGTGAACTTTTGGTAATTTTCTGAAAAACTCCAATTTTTGATGAATAGTGAAACCACTAAGTGGTACTTATAAAAACTGATTTTCCGTTTAAATGAAAATTTTCCATCATTGTTTTTTTAATTTCAAAAATACAACATACATGGTTGTCATTAAGAAGTAAAATGTGGTTCAATGGGATTAAAATAATTTTTTGGTGAATAGTAACTTATTAAGTTTTTAATCGCGATTAGAGGTAATTAGTGTAGTTTAAGGTAAGAATAATGTTTTAATAAAATAAAATAACCTATACACATGTCCTACCCTCATTGGATGTGTCATGGCCGACCAAGAGAATCCATGGGTCAACTTGGGGACCCCATGGAGCCACTTTGGTTGGAAAATGACATAAATATCTTTTTATTTAATGTTAAAGTAAAAATGACACAAACATGAGATGTTTTACTAAAACAATTTTTACATAGGTTTATACAAGTCATATTTTTTACTATAAATAGTAATTGGAAAGATAAAAAGATTTCCTACATCATAGTATTTTTTTATAATTTTTATACATTATATAAATTAAATTATTTATGACATCAAATGATGCAGCGATGACCTCATTATTTAACGATTTAAATAAAATGGAAGGATAATGTAATATCTAAGACCCAAACATGTCCAAAACCTATTGGATGAGTGGATTTCGAACACTTATCACCTTATCCTAGAAATACATCAACTTGGGACCTTTAAAATCTGAAACTCTTGAAAATAAAGTAACATTTTGTAACTTTACAAGAGTTCCCCTCCTCTCCTCTTATAAAAGGCCCCCACCTCTACCTCCTTACCCGCACTCCCAAAGCCTTTCGCTCGGCCAAAATCTTCACATTTTGTCTCTCCATTTCCCTCTTTTACTCCTTGAAGCCTCACCTTGGGCAGAAGTCTTCCCAAGGAAGCCTTTGAGCTCAAACCAAAGGGAGTTACCCGATTTTAAGGTAATGTCTTCACTTGAGTCCTTTTGTTTTATTTTGCATCTCCAACCCACTAAACTATTTTTATTAATTTATTTTGTAACAACTACAGTATATTAAATATACTAGGATGTTTTTATAAGGAAGATTCGAGCTACACTTACACACACCTACATCTAATTGTTAAAGAAGGTACTGTTTCTGTGGATGGCGAATTTCTGCCTCACGAAACGATGATTGTTCAACACTCATATAACACCTTCAAAGGTGGCCATTAAGATGTCACTATATTTATATATGATATATAATATGTTTATGTTTTACTTATGATTCTGTATTTCTTCATTTATGGCACATCTTTATGGTTTCCATTATTGGTAAACGCGATATCTTCATTTAAGGAAGTACGGACTACCGCCCCCTCAAAGTGATGTGATTCGTTAATGCCATATGTGGGACCTATAAAGGATGGATTTAAAGTTATTATTTATGATTTTATACTGGAATTATAATATACCTCTATATCATTATTATTTCTTTCCATTAATGTATGAGATAGAAATGAAAGTAGCGTTCATGCGTACGTACGGCTTACCGTCTCCATGAATGGTGCATTTCATTTCTTATCCCCAAATGTAATGTACTATTATAAGTACATATTTATAATGGATATATATAATTTATGTTACATATAAATGATAAATATAATTCTGGAATTAAAATATACATACATCTCATTTAGTTTTAATTCGAATAATATGACAAAGAAATGAAAGTAGCGTTCATGCGTACGTACGACTTACCGTCTCCATGAACGGTGCATTTCATTTCTTACCTCTAAATGATTATGTAATATTATAAATACATGTATATTCTGGATATATATGATATATATGATATCCAAATCATGAATATAATTCTGGATATAATGAACCATTGACCACATGAACAACATGTAATTGTAAGAAGTCCACTTTTGACTTAAGAACCAAATATCGACAAAACAAACATTGTTAACTTAAATGATTACATAATGTTTATAACATGTCAATAATTGATATAAAAGGAATAATGAACTTGAAAAAGGTTCTTAAGCAAGTATAAATTAACTAAATTTTATTATTCAGGACGTTAAAGAATGATCGAGTCAAGTCAGGCCAGAGGTAAGGGATCCTACTCCTCTCTTTCTTTTTAAGTACACTCTTTTATGTCATTCCTTTTAAGATCATATTTATTATTATTGGGATGTTATTTTATATTAATACTACTATACGTTTTATGTTCATATGGTGAGAGACCCTATTTTCTCTCATCAATCCATTTTGGAAGTTTTGAGTGGCGCCGTTAGGCTGCCGAATTTTCGTAAGAGATCTAACCTCTCTCTTTTTTTAAGTACTCTCATTTATGTCACTTCTTTTAAGCTCCTCTCTGTTATGATGGGGGATGTTCTTTTATATTCTTCTTTCTGTAATTTTTATTGTAATATTATGAGATACTCTATTTGATATCATCAATCCTTTTTTGGAAGTTTTAAGTGGCGCCGTTAGGCTGCCGAGTTTTCATAAGGGATTTTTTTCATCTCACTTTTATTCCCGTGAGATTTATGCTACATTTGCCGCAATTTCCGTTGAGTGGTGTATGTACTTACCATTATTCTACTCTTTGTGTAATATACTTTCATTTATGTGTATTTACATCAATGATGTATTGTCCTTCTTTCATGGGGTGTATGTTTCGAAAGATACCCAAGTCGGTAAGGGAACCTTTCACCCTCCTATTTTTAAAAGACTTATTTTGTTGGGTCTTTTAATTCACATATTGTTATGTTGGGATATGCTCTCATATATCCTTATTGATGTAAATTTTTTGTCCAAGTGATAAGATACCCTTTTTTATCTCTCATCAACTCTTTTTTCGAATTTTGATGTGACGCCGTTAGGCTGTCCAATTTTTGCAAGGGAACTTCTTAACCCAAATTTGATTCTTTGGATAAACTTGTAATCCTTGAATATGTTGTTATATGAAGATGTGTGAATTACCTCTGATTGTTTTACACTTAATATCCACTTATATTTGGTGTATTCGTTTGTCAAACATAATTATGCAATTGATTTATCCTTAAACCAAAGATACCGTCTTTGTAAGGGTCTTCGTCTCAATCTCCATTCATTGGGGCATATTTTGTTTTATACACAACATTCTTCTATATGGTGTATAAACCCCTTTGACTTTTACGTTTATTCAAAAGGAATCTTTTTTCTACGAAGCGTTTTACTAAATGACAAAAAGGAATGTTTCTTTTTACGTTCGCGGTGACAATGACCTTTTTCGCCACCGCGAGTACTATTTGATATTTCGCTTCCTCAACAAGCTGTAATATTTTTAAAATAAAATAATTACCATATACTCTTTTATGTATGTTGGTATTGAAAATGGTTTTTATAAAGGATTTGTTATGTCGATATATTTAAGTGATATATTATGATCGAAATGTGGAAATGTTTTCTTTCCATTATATTTGTTTAATGTCTTATGATTTTATAATGGTACTTGGACATTATGACGGGTGGTTCCGTGAATACCAGGACGAGTGGTTACATTATAACCTCCAATGCATTGGGTATGGAAGTTGGCCGTATGGCTATTCCATTAAGTATGCATTGAAGTCGTCCGAATGGCTATTCCATTAAGTGATATGTGTGGAAGTCGACCTTATGGTTATTCCACTTAAGTATGTTTATGTCCCAAGTTACCTTTATATGTTATGTGATATTTATATGGGTTTTATGGTAATCTTTTGGTTACAGAAGGGTAAGTAATGAACTTTTTTTTCAGCGAAGAGTTTTTTACTACTTCTAAAAGGTGAAAAGTATTACTTTGATAAAGTATATATGGTTTACTTGTTGTTTTGAAAAAAAGCTAATAGTTTTCATTATTTGTGAATCCCTTACTGAGCTTTTTACGCTCATCCCAAGTTTTTGAAATGTTTTTCACAGGACTTAACGTGGAATAGGATCAAGGATGAGATCAAGGGAAAGTCAGGCAACCTAAAACATGGAACTGGACATGTTTCTTTTTAAGAGTTTTTATTTTATGGAAACTTAGTAAAAGTTTCTACGTTTTGATCTTTTGAGATGTAATAGTTATGTCCTAATTCTCTAAAACTCTAAACCTGAAAAGATCCTCAATGTGAATTATTCATTTAATTCAATATTAAGTAAGGTTTAAGGTCGGGGCCTTATAGTTGGTATCAAAGGTCGGTTTAGATAACTTGAGATGTTAGGGTATTCTCTAAGCATAAGTGACATTAACATAATGGTTAGGATTTTAGAAAGAGTCATGGTTTTAGATAAAGTGAATGAGTAAGTATATCTTTGTGATTATCTTCCTCATTAGTACATGATGGTTTTGTTGATATACTCACACTGACCTTTCTGTTTTCAGTGAATGGATGGATCTAGCAGGCACCAAATAGACAACATGTTTGAAGGAAACTGTGGTGGTTCTCTGATTAAGATACTAGATAAAATGGGGGATTCAATGAGGAAACTCGTGGTTGTTCTAAACCAACTATCAAGGAGTCATGATCAACCACTTGAACCTTGGTATGTTCTTTAATGCATCATGTGCGAGATGACCAATCGATGTGGAAGTTCAGGTAATAATTATAAAGGCAACCATTAGAGTTTATATGATCCTTACTTTTGAGGTAATTATGGGTTATTATATGATATGCTGGAAAATGAAAGGCATGAGATAAACTTGAGGATAAAATATGTTATGATCATTTTTGAAGATTTTATCTCATTTTGGGGAATGTTTTAAAATTATATAGTTTTGGAAAAAGGACAAAACGCAGACCATGTGACAACCCGCCGCGTCGGACAAAGCTGCGGGAATCAAACCCACAACCAAAGTGCGACTGGTATTTATCGCCTACCACTGGACTACGTGAAGTCCCTGGTTAGTTTGAATGATTCTTTTTAGTTAGATGATTTTAGGAATTAAGAGTAAGTTGATTTTGGGTTATCTATGGAAATTTATTAACCTATCATGGAGGATATGTGATTAGGTTAATTAATTTTCAAAAAAAGTCATTAAGAGAAATTGATGTTGTTTGGAGAAAAATGTTACGATTTAACTTGGAAGACTATGTGACTAAATCCTTAAAATATTTGGGTTTCAATCTTAGTTTGGTTTAATTTGAATAATTTTATGTACAAATTGATTAACGAATGGTCCTCGTTGAACTTTGGGTTTTGTTGGAAAATTTTTGGAGATTAAGAATAGATTTTCTTTTTATAAAGGGTTTTCCTTTTCTGGATTATCTGATCTTGTACTAACCTTTTTGGTTTCGGTTTTGGTTAAAGTCTAAAGACATGGGAAGTATATAGTTCTCTATTTTGGATTTGGTGATTCTATATAAGTTGATTATAGTACTCTTAATGTGAACAAGTCTTCCTAAATACTCGTCTTTTGGAGAAAATATGAGTTTGTGTAAGGAATCTAATAAAAGTTTAAAGTCAACATGATAAGTGATTATGTTTCCTTATGAATAAATTCCACAATAAAAAGTAACTTAAAACAAAAATGTTGTCTATTAACTTTTCCTACTGGGGAATCAAATACTGTTTAACCCATCACAACATTGTGATTTTCTTATGGTTAACTTTCTCCTAGACATGTTTACTATCCCTCTCCCTCAAGAACATGAACCTTTGCTTTTTTTCTTCCATGTCCATGTTTTCCTACACGGAATCCTATTATGGGTTAACTCGGGTGACCTCTGTACTTATCTTTCTTTATTTTAAAGTGATTGTTTTACCGACTCTTGTTCCGATATGGGACTTTCAAGGATGTTTCCAAGCTCAATTTTAAAATTGCGAGGACGCAATTCCCAAAAGGGGGGAAGGATGTAACACCCCAGTTAAATAAAGAATATGACATTTTTATATTTATCCATATTTGTGAATAAAATATTAATATTACTTTAAAGGGGATTCTATTCTCGATGGCGTACCCAACACACAACAACGAGTTTCTTGGGAATCTTATGTTGCACTCTAATAATAAAATAATAATATTTTAAATAGTAGTTAACGCCTAGCTGTTGTAATGTAAGGAATGAACAGAACTAACTACAAAATGATTATATATGTTTGGCAAATATTTTTAATTTTTACAATAAATGTTAGAGGATTAAAAAAATGAAAATGTATCCAATTTTAAGCGTAAACATTCTAATATTATTTAAAAGGTCGATTAACCGCCTTTTGATGGCGAACCTCTTTTAAATACACTTTTTGACAATTTTATGTGTTATATTTGACAAAATAAAATTCTTCTTTAGAATCGGGACATCAATGTTTACTTTGCGTAAATTTTTGGTATTTTTCCAAAAAAGTTCAATTTTTAATGAATAGTGAAAAATGTTGTATTTTAATTCAAAACCTCCTTTAATATAATTTATTTATATGATTATATTATATTTTGAATTGGTTTTAAAGTTAAATTAGAATATGTTTTTACCATTTAATCCAATAGTGGTCGTTGGAATTAATTTCACTTTGAAATCGGACTTAAACTAGTGTCAATCTTTTGATACATTTTGTTTCATAAAAACACGCTATTTGTTTTGATAGCGGGAATTAATTATTAAATTAATTAATGCAATATAAATGTTCTGAATTTTTTAAAATAGACATCATTTTTGAATTCGGAATATCAAATATAGCTTAGGGTGAACTTTTTGTAATTTTCTGAAAAACTTCAATTTTTGATGAATAGTGAAACCACTAAGTGGTACTTATAAAAACTGATTTTCCGTTTAAATGAAATTTTTCCATCATTGTGTTTTGAATTTCAAATATCCGACATACATGGTTGTCATTAAGAAGTAAGTTGTGGTTCAATGGGATTAAAATAATTTTTTGGTGAATAGTAACTTATTAAGTTTTTAATCGCGATTAGAGGTAATTAGTGTAGTTTAAGGTAAGAATAATGTTTTAATAAAATTAAATGACCTAGAAACATGTCCTACCCTCATTGGATGTGTCATTTCCGACCTAGAAAATCCATGGGTCAACTTGGGGACCCCATGGAGCCACTTCGGTTGGAAAATGACATACATATCTTTTTATTTAATGTTAAAGTAAAAATGACACAAACATGAAATGTTTTAATAAAACAATTTTTACATGGGGTTATACAAGTCATATTTTTAACTATAAATAGTCATTGGAAATATAAAAAGATTTCCTACATCATAGTATTTTTTTTATAATTTTTATACATTAAATAAATTAAATTATTTATGACATCATAGTGATGCATCGATGGCCTCATTATTTAACGATTTAAATAAAATGGAAAGATAATGTAATATCTAAGACCCACACATGTACAAAATCTATTGGATGAGTGGATTTAGAACCCTTATCACCTTATCATAGAAATAAATCAATGTGGGACCTTTAAAATCCGAAACTCTTTTGAAAATAAAGTAACATTTTGTAACTTTACAAGAGTGCCCCTCCTCTCCTCTTATAAAAGGCCCCCACCTCTACCTCCTTACCCACACTCCCAAAGCCTTTGGCTCGGACAACCTCTACCCATTTTGTCTCTCCAATTCCCTCTATTACTCCTTGAAGCCTCACTTTGGGCAGAAGTCTTCCCAAGGAAGCCTTTGAACTCAAACCAAAGGGAGTTACCCGATTTTAAGGTAATGTCTTCACTTGAGTCCTTTTGTTTTATTTTGCCTCTCCAACCCACTAAACTCTTTTTATTCATTTATTTTGTAAAAAATAATGTATCTTCAATATACTAGGATGTTTTTATAAGGAATATTCGAGCTACAATTACACAAACCTACATCTAATGGTTAAAGGACATACTGTTTCCGTGGATGGCGAATTTCTGCCTCACAAAACGATGATTGTTCAACACTCATATAACACCTTCAAAGGTGGCCATTAAGATGTCACTATATTTATATATGATATATAATATTTTTATGTTTTACTTAAGATTATTTATTTTTCATTTATGGAATACCTTTATGGTTTCCATTATGGGTAAACGTGATATCTTCATTTAAGGAAGTCCAGACTACCGCCCCCTCAAAGTGATGTGATTCGTTAATGCCATATGTGGGACATATAAAGGATGGATTTAAAGTTACTATATATGATTTTATACTGGAATTATAATATACCTCTATATCATTATTATTTCTTTCCATTAATGTATGAGATAGAAATGAAAGTAGCGTTCATGCGTACGTACGGCTTACCGTCTCCATGAACGGTGCATTTCATTTCTTATCCCCAAATGTAATGTACTATTATAAGTACATATTTATAATGGATATATATAAAGTATGTTACATATAAATGATGAATATAATTCTGAAATTAAAATATACATACCTCTCATTTAGTTTTAATTCCATTAATATGACAAAGAAATGAAAGTAGCGTTAATGCGTACGTACGGCTTACCGTCTCCATGAACGGTGCATTTCATTTCTTACCTCTAAATGATTATGTAATATTATAAATACATGTATATGCTGGATATATATATGATATATATGATATCCAAATCATGAATATAATTCTGGATATAATGAACCATTGACCACTCGAACAACATGTAATTGCAAGAAGTCCACTTTTGACTTAAGAACCAAATATCGACAAAACAAACATTGTTAACTTAAATGATTACATAATGTTTATAACATGTTAATAATTGATATAAAAGGAATAATTAACTTGAAAAAGTTTCTTAATCAAGTATAAATTAACTCAAGTTTATTATTCAGGATGTTAAAGAATGATCAAGTCAAGTCGGACCCGAGGTAAGGGATCCTAATCCTCTCTTTCTTTTTAAGTACACTCTTTTATGTCATTCCTTTTAAGATCATCTTTATTATGATTGGGATGTTCTTTTATACAAAAACTTCTTCCATTATATTTGTTTAATGTATTATTATTTTATAATGGTACTTGGACATTATGACGGGTGGTGTCGTGAATACCAGGATGGGTGGTTACGTTATAACCTCCAATGCATTGGGTATGGAAGTCGGTCGTATGGCTATTCCATTAAGTATGTATGGAAGTCGGCCGAATGGATATTCCATTAAGTGATATGTGTGGAAGTCGACCTTATGGTTATTCCACTTAAGTATGTTTATGTCCCAAGTTACCTTTATATGTTATTTGATATTTATATGGGTTTTATGGTAATATTTTGGTTACAGAAGGGTAAGTAATGAACTATTTTTCAGTGAAGATTTTTTTACTACTTCGAAAAGGTGAAAAGTATTACTTTGATAAAGTATACATGGTTTACTTATTGTTTTGAAAAAAACTAACAGTTTTCATTCTTTGTGAATCCCTTACTGAGCTTTTTATGCTCATCCCAAGTTTTTGAAATGTTTTTCACATGACTTAACATGGAATAAGGTCAAGGATGGGATCAAGGGAAAGTCATACAACCTAAATCATGGAACTGGACATGTTTCTTTTTAATATTTTTTATTTTATGTAAACTTAGTAAAGGTTTCTACGTTGTAATCTTTTGAGATGTAATAGTTATGTCCTAATTATCTAAAACTCTAAACCTGAAAAGATCCTCAATGTGAATTATTCATTTATTTCAATATTAAGTAAGGTTTAAGGCCGGGGCCTTATAGGTGTAGTAATATTCCTTGTCTATTGATATTATCAAAGTGTTAAATCTTGGGGTGTTCCTCTACTTATTAGGCCTATTTTTAGAAGTACTTGTTAGAATTTTTTGGGAGGTTCACTTTCTAGTTTGTTCCTCTTCTCTCTAGATTCAATGCATATGTCTCGTCACATGGTTCTTGTGATTTTCTATGTTAGGTTTGAGTGTTCTAGCTATCCTGACATGTTGTGAACCTTAGTGTGATGTTACCTATTTTTTTGGTTTTAAATACATTGATATATATATATATATATATATAAATGTGTGTGTGTGTGTGTTATTCTTGAATATATTTTACTTGGATTAATTTAAACTATGGAAAATGAGGAACGTTTTACCATGATTTTGATATAAAAACCGTTTCAATAATCAACATGCCCTATTTTATTTAAAGTTTCACATGTTTGGATTGTTGTATAGATACTTTCTATGGAATAATAAGGTGGTATCATATTGATACTGATAATATAACACCCTTTAGACCACTTAGGTGGTTCATAGTCATGGTTTTTTATATAAATATGGAGAAACGAAAGGAACCATAGTTAGTTGGTGAGGTTTACGTCTGCTATGTATGGGTAGCTGGTGGTGAGAAGGTTAGAGTTTTCCCATGATGACACATAGAGTATCTGATTATAGTTATGGTATTTTTCATTATGGTTGGACTCTTACCTTGGAGTTAGTTTAGACAATTTTGAGTTCTATTCTTTCTGATGACTCCTTTCAGTTATGGATTTTATATTCATTCTTGTTTTCTCTTATGTTGATTCTATCTTCTATATTTATATATTCTAGTTTGTCTTCTTTGGGTTAGGAGAAATAATTACTTCTAGTTTTTATTGATTCGTTGGAGCTAGTCACTGACCCATGAGAATCAAGAAATCCTTTTTGTATGTAGCTAATCGGTTTGGTTTCCAGGTTGGTTCGTTACATGACTTATCCCACCACATTCCCAAATGGAATTCTGAATCCCCACATGCTGAAAAATATCATACTAGGATAAACAACAACTATTGGAAATTATTTATCCCTACATAAAAGAGAAAACAAGGCATATATGTATATAAAATATATAAACAATGAAAGAGAAAACACGAAAAAATATATATTTTATAACTGAATGAAGATATATGAAATGATAAAACTCAAAAGTACCTAAACAAACTACAATGTATGAGTCCAAAAAAGGATCAAAACAAAAAATAGGAACAACTACTATATGTGATATCATGGGAAAACTATTAGCATTTCACCAACAGCTACCCATACATAGTTGATAGAAGCCTCGCTGACTCTCTATGTAACCATACCTTTACCTGCATCAAAAGACACAATAAGTTCTATAAACCACCAATAGGGTATTTAGGGTGTGTGATAAACATGCTCAATAGGATTACACCTAGATTTCCATAACAAGTTTCTATACTAAAATCAAAAAATGATTAAATTTAAAGAAAACAATGAATTTTAATCATTGAAAATATTTCTCTATCAAAATCTTGTTAAAAAATTTCCATTTTCCCATAGATCTAAATAATCTTGGAAATCGGTTCTAAATAATATCTTATATGTTTATCAATGAATTTAAAACCAATAGCACAAGTATCATCAAGCCAAGGATCACTATAGTCTAGGCTAGATATAATACTTAAAACCAACATAGAAAATCATGCACATAAGGTCTCTAGATAAATGCATCTGATCTTGATAGAAAAGGAACACCCAAGAAAGTGAATTTTCAAGTAGTATCTAATTCCTCGGACACTTAGCCTAGGGAGTATAGAAACACCCCCTAACTGAGCCCCACGACAATATCAATGAATTATGAATATTACAGTATCTTCCACCTAAGTACCGATGGCATTCCATGTGCTATATTTTTTAATCCCTTTCATCAAAAATATGCTCAAAAAAGAATTTCATAAATCAATTTCACAAGGCTTTGAAAATGCCATTTTATTTTACTAAAATAAGGGGAAAAACATATTTTCTCGTAAAACTATTTACAAAAACAAAACTTAATCAGTATATATTTACATTTTATTTTTAATTTTTTAAATAAAAAACTAGACTAATCAAGGTTCATCCAATATAGGCTAGAGATAATAAAACTTAACAAGACTCAAGATGAACATGCCTATAACAGAATCCACCAATAAGGAAGAAATGAAAAGATAACACCTAAGGTCCTAGAACTAATTCACATATCAAAGAATCAATTTAACAAGAGAATAAGCTGGTGGAGAAGATAAAAAAAATACCTCAAGGAACTCACATTACACACTAAACCAATAGAAGGGAAAACATCTAGGGAAAGAATTAATAATGGATCCAAAAATAATAATGAAAGTACTATGAATATAGAGCACTAAATGATGTGATCAATAATGAGTGAAGATACCCAAAATCACCTAGGGGAGAACAAATGGTTTAAGAGAGATGAGATCCTATTTTATGTATGAAAAAAATAAAATGTGATACACTGTTAAACCTGAGGGGATGAAGGATTTATTGTGTAAATAACTTTTTTACCATATAAGCACCCCATGGGTAAAGTATTAAAAAAATTAACTTGGATTTTATTATTTTCCTAATCAATATTCTTATTGCATAAAATATTGTATTATAATGTAAGAGAATGTTACAGTAAAAAATATGATTTTAAGTCTTACAGAATTCTTGTTCTATAATCCAACTTCATAGATTATGCCCAGAAACACATTTATTTGATAAATGTTTCTTATGGAGTAATATGGTCCCAAAAGTAGTACTAGAACCAAATTCTATGAAATATTACAAAAAACATTCCAATACATCTCCCAAATCCTTTATCATATTTATACCCAGACTCCATTAATTCAAACAAACATACATTACTCAACATTAGGTCATTTTCTAAAACTAATGATCTCTAAAATTTGAAGGCCCAAAACTCCCCCAAATGACAAGGAAAGGCAAGGAATACCCAAACAATGTACCAAGATGTTGCATTTTGGTTAAAATGGTATTTTTATGAAAACTATCTTTTTATGCTTAGTATTCTAAGAAATAAAATATATGATAGAAAAAGAATATTTTTTATATGAATAATATATATTTTCATATGATTAATATATTAAAACAAATTTTATTACAATGTGATATTAAATAAGAATAATAATGGTTAATTTTTTGAAAACTTATTTTCTTATAAAAATTGGTTTTATTGTACTTTATAATTATATTTAAATTCTAATTTCCCAAATTACATAATTTTAATATGAAAAAAATAACTTTTTATATATACATAGAAAATAAATATTTCTTTAAGATTATTTTTTGTGAATTTTTCCAAAATAATTGCTTTTTAGGCGAATTATAAAAATATTTATTTTTCAAAGATAAATTTGTTTTATAATACAAGAATGAAGTAAAATGTTTATTAAACAATTTTATTATACAAAATAAATATTTAATAATTAATATAATGTATTAAAAAAATAGTTTTTTGAATTTATATAACAAATTCTAATCATTTTTGAAACTCAAGTGATATTTGATAGTGAAAATAGTTTTTAAGTGATTATATTAAAAATGAGACTTTAAAACTTTTGAAAATAAAATATCAGAAAATTTATTTTTTATTTGAGTTAAACATTTCAACATTAGTTAACATTTTTAATTTATTTTTTATTCATAATGATTATAATAGTATGATTAAATTAAATTAATGTGATAACAGTAATTGTTTTACTGATAATTTTATTAATATCATGTAATTTTTATTAAATAAATAAAATTATTTAATTTAAATTAATAATATAATATTATTTTTAATCATTTATATAATTATATTAATATTATTCAATTGGTAGTCAATACCAAACAAGATTAGTAACACATAATGGTCAATCATTTTTTATTAAACTATTTATTTTTATTTTATATTTTTATTTAAAAGAGGATTTTATCATTTATAGAAATTTAATTATACTAAATGAAGATAAATTTAGGTTGAAAAAATAAATATTTGTTAATATGGGTTTCCTAATTTTTTTTAAATAGAATATAAAATACTTTATTAAAAAATAATTTCAAAGGTAAAAAATAAAATGTTAATATGTAAAAACCTATGGTAAAGGACTTCAAACCTGTTTAAAACATATGTGGAAATCTTGGTTGAGGATTTATAGACCCAATATCTCCCCATAATCAATTACAATTTTTTTGGAGTAAATAACCCAGGAATAGTTAAATAATGTCGTGGAAGAGTAAAGATTATTCCCAAAAGATCAATTTTCATCACTTATAAATGGGAATAACTTACACCCTTTGAATAATAAACATATATTTAAAATTTCCCTAGAAAATATAAAAAAATAACTTTAATATAATCTCTTTTCTCATCCTTAATCCCTTTATCTCAATATTTTTTCCTAAAACCTTTATTTTTTTGGAGATCTCAAAGAGAATATCTAGTCTCCAACATAATTGTTACCTTTTTCGTAATCATTTATCCTTAATATTTATATTATAAATAACATATATCCATAACAATATAATTTAATCAGTATCATTACTATATGTATATGTTATTATAATAATTGAATAACCTTATTTATTCCTGTCCAGCTAAGAAAAATAAAAGCATCATTTGTGTGTTGTATTTACTACTTCCTCCACCAAGCGACATATTCTGTTAGTCATCAATTCCTATCATGTCTAGAAAAAAAGGTTGTAATGGATGGATAAATATTATATCTATAATATATATTTTTTAATCTTAAATTTCAAAATAATCATTTAAATTCATCCCCTTTCTTTCTTAGAGATGTGGAAAAATTAATCTCATGTTCTTGTTCAATACCACCTCCACGAGAAATGTGTTTCATTTTTCAACACCACTCATCATGGATGGATTTAAAAATATATTAAATAATAAAAATTATTTCCATAATAATATAAATATTCTATATATTATAAAACTATTTTATAATGCTTTCAACTATAGGCGACATATATAAGGATTTATAGAATGTTTCCCGAACATCTTCAAGTAATCAATAGTGGAAAGAAAACTTTATTATAAATAAATAACATGTGATTGTTAAAGGAACATGGAATATTAAATATAGTTGAATGAGGTTCTTTAGTAATTATTTAAGAAACTTGATTTGGTTATTCAAGTAGTTAATCTCAAGTACAATGTGAATAAGGATGAAGGTAAGGGTTTCCATTTCAATTACCCTTTATTGAGTCATTATTAGATTTTATAGACCAATATTCATTTTTAGGTGTAACTACTAACCTATTTAAAAATAATATATTAAATTATTTTGTAACTTTGAAACATATTTTCCATTCATTCGATTCCTTATTATTGGTTATGATTTCAATATTTTCTAAAATATAAGGGTTTTTCATAAATCACTCTCATTTCTTGAGTTATAAGGATTATCCATGAGATTTGAATTTCATTTCATAGGGTATATCATATTTTTATGTTTTGGGATAATTTTTATTTGAATATTTGTTATTAATGACTTCAATTCCTTCTTGAAAATTATAGTCCGATAAGAATAAATTTCATCCTCATAAATGCCTATTTCTTTACCTTATCCATGATTACCCCTCATGTCAATGTTTATATTTTTAATTATAAACTTACTTTTGTGTTTTCACATGTGAAATTAATTTTTTTAACTTCCCCAATATTCAAAATTAGTTTTTATTATCCATTTTTATGATATGGTTTTTGAAACAAAGGTATTTCAAAATATTAAAATGGTTTTCCTTCCATGATCATTTGTTCGATCTTCTGTACCCCCCTTGTTACCTTTGAGTTACATGTTATATTTATTTTTCACTATTTTCATCCAAAATTGTTGTCATGAAGTAATTATATTTATGCATATATTTCCCTTATTTATATAACTCTCTAAATATATTTTTCATTTATGTGGTTATACTTGGTTTTAGTTCCCTTATAAATTATAAATTTAAGAATACCCCATTTAAGAGAATATTCCTATTTCTTATATCATATTAAGAATAACCCCAATAAAATGTTTTTAAACTTTTAATAATTTATATATACTTTAATTATTTTATGTGTAACCCTATTGGTTCAATTCTAATTTTTTGGAAAACAATATTCTATTTTCTTCTTTAAAAACTTCTTTTAGTTATTTTATAAAGATCCACCTAAGGGGTTCAATTTTATACATTATTTTACTGATCTATCTCTTTAATCTTATACAATAAAACTTAATCTTCAAGAAAAATATTCATTTTTAAATTATGAATGTATTAAATAGTTCAATTCCTTATTTTCTTGGGAATCATTTTGATTAAGAATTTATTTATTCCTTGAATCTTTATTATGAAACACATTTAATTCTCATGGGTTTGATCATGATTATGATTTATGTATGGATTATGTTTTTAACATGGATTACATATTTATGATTTTCATTATGTGATGTCTATACCCAAAAATATATATCCCTACGATTAATTAGGTAAACCTATATATCTCATGAGATTTTATCTAAGGAATGAGGGAGTGAACCTAATATATAATGAGACTGTGTCCATGATGTTTTTGGGAATAGGGAGTGAACCTAATTTAGCATGAACCATATTCACGATATGTTGATGGTCTTGGAAGGGACCATTGAATTATGTTTATAATGTCATGTATTGTTTTTTTCACATATTCTATGAATTTATGATCTTATAATGTGATTTCCTCTTTCTATATTTCTATGATTCTATTTAGGATGTCATGTTATGAATCTTGAATCTCATTTTATGATTTATTTCCTTTTTATTCATTTATTTGGATTTCTTTCTCACCCTTATCCTAATGTATTTTCCACAGAGTATCCTTTATAGACTTATAAGATATATGAGAGTTATGAGCACTACATTTAGTTTTAAATAAATATTATGTTTTATATTTAATATAATGTATTTATGTATTTAATATTCCCAATACACTAGGCCTATAAATCCTTGACTTGTATTCGTTTGAAAAGCATGTTAAGAAGAATGAAATAACGTGTGTTTAAGGATTGGGTTGATAAATATGAAATCATTGGTGTGTTTAGTTTTTTTATAATTAGTCTACTTATTTTTGGGGATTATGATTAAATAAATATAGTTAAAATCCAATGGGTAATTCTAATGTATAAGACTAAGTATAGGATAACATCCTAAAATTTTGGAAATGTTTGTTGAATGCATTTCTCCAAGAAATTATATAACTATTTGTATATTGTAATGCTGATGTCACTATGACATGAATGCACCTAGGGATAATTACCCCAAAATGGGTTGGTTGAGAAATTACTTGATCATTACTCTGATCCATGATGAGTGGGACTAAGACATCCCAACATTATAGAGACTCATATGGGATATCATTTGATCGAATGCTATCCATTTAAAAATCTTAATGAAGGATTGATTTCTAAGTTTCTTTGAGGGACTTGGTTAATAATATAACACGAAAAAAAATAATTATATGCTAACACAATGGTATTATAAAGTGCAAAATTTTCATATTAAATATCAATTTATTTATCTAGCATACTTCTCTTTTGATAATAATTATATCTCAATCATGCTAACCCCTTTAGGTTTTTTAATGGATAGATCCATAATGAACAATTCTAATAATTGGTGTGAGGTACAATGTAGTGATTGTATAATTGTTCATCCCATTGAAGTGGGAGATGAACTAAGAAATATGGTGATCATATCATACCTACTATCATTTTATATAATTAACCATATAAGCATAGTTGAAATTCTAAACCAAAAAATAAGATAAGGATTGATAATCCTGATAGATATATTAACAAAGTTACTAATGGAAAAAATACTCAACACCCTACATGTCAATTATATGGAAGAAGAATCAGAGGAATTTCATAAAGGGGGATGAAAGATACCTTACTTTTGGTAAAGGAGGGAATCGGTAAACAACATATCAAGAGGAAAATAATGATAAAATGAAGTAAAATAATGTTCTTCCTTAGAATATACTAATGATTTTATATTTTATATGTGATTAATTTGGCCACTATGAAACCCAATGTACCAATCCATGGGATAAATTGGAAAAACAAAACCAAATAACTCCAGGATCATCGAAATAGGAATAGCCTATTCAATGACTATGATTGATTTATATTGTAACTTTTCACTATACATTTTTCTATGTCTTATATCATGTATGATTTCACCTACTAGGTTTTTAGCTATAAAGAAAATTTTTGGTGGTGTAATTATTATATCCAAGGTATATGAAACTTCATCAAGGTTTGAAGAAATTTACTCCTTATAGATTTATATCTTATTAACTTACTCTGATTCTATTATGAATAGATTATATATCTTTATAGAGGTTTTATATACAATATTTTACAGAGAAATATTACTTCATATCCTAAATAAAACCCTAATCAAGGAATAGTGTATCGTCAATTATGAATTCTCAATGGAAATAATTCCCATCAAATGAGTTTCAAAATTAAGAGGATGAAACTAATTAAAGAGGGAGAATGTAACATTTTGAAATTCTTCCACATATTCTCATTAAATAGATATTATGTTCATATATTTTACTATATATAACTACTAAATAAAAAAACCAGGGAATGTTATCTAAGAATTATAATGAATCTATCAAGTTGGTAGGTAAAAATAGAGGTAACCATTTTTTGTAATATATGTAGAATTTAATTTTATTATTTTCAGTGGGAGATTGAGAGAGAAAAATCTATGTCGAAAATAACTACAATATTTCTTCTACTCAGTGATACACTAACTAACTCAGATTGATCCTTTTATAATGTTGTCTCTATGAATAATAAATAGGTTGTGTTTAGAGATTAAATTTCCCTAACTCCTTTCTTGGATAAGGGTTCCCCCAAAATATATTTTTCAAAGGACATTGATGTGCTATATTTGGATCTCATATTTTCCCAAGTGGTTCAATTCTATAATTAGTAAAACTCTTTATGTTTAATCATAAAGTAACTCTAAATTATTGGTTTTGTTCTATTTTATTTAGGATTACTTAGTACCCTTCATGTTTTAATAAATTTTACTCGGAATTTAATTTTTATAGATTTTGTTCAAGAGGTAATTGTTTTTTTGTTGGATTCTTTATTAATGTAATGAAATGATAAATTATTTACAATTATGATGGTGATCCCCCACTCACACTTATTCGGATCGGTCTTGAATGTATTTTGATTCACATTTTTAAACAAATTTCCCGATTCCCTATTACTATGTTGACTGGTCAGCCTATCAAAATAGTCTCTACTACCTTCATACTATATTTGAACACGGTAGCTAGGATTTATATAAAAATTGATGTTAATAGGGATCTTTCCAATGATATTTTGATATATATTTGTGAATAAGGTTTCAAGAAAATATTTTATATGAAGGTATTCCAAATTACTATTCTTCATGGGTTAAATTTGGTCACATATTTAAATCATGTTGTGATGGGAATACGAGAAGAGCTTATGATAAACCATTGGTCAGATGTAAAGTTATTGAGATTGAAAAATGGAGAAAAATATTATGGTGATGAAAATTAAAAAAAATAATTTCCTTGAACCCTTGGTAACTAAATATATGGTTCCCCTAGATAACATCTTGAATTATCCTTTGACTACTGTAGAGCATGGTGGATATAATGGATTTGTGGTGTCTATTCAAAATTCCTAATGACTTTTCAATGCTCATTACCCAAAGTTTACATTTCATGATTTTTAAATTGATGATCATGATATAATTGATAATAATGATGAGGATAGTGTAGGGGAGGATTAAATCTGTGAGTTTGTTGATAAAGCCCAACAGAATGGAGAGGAATTATTCAAATCTACTAAAACCAAATGGGGAAAGAAAGTAATTTCTTCAAATGATATTATAAAACCATATAAAAATAAAAATCACATTTGGAAATATAAATTGAGCATGGAAATGGAATTTTTTACTATGTACTTTTTTATTTATCTTGAGAAGAAAAAGATCGATGAGAATCCAGTGATGGATCACCTACCTTTAAAGATGGCTTAGAATGCACTCATTGAAAAAACTGATTATAAAAATACTTCAGTGTCCTCTATGATACATCTAAAAGAAAATATCATAATTCCTCACCTATAATATCAAAATAAGGATGTAATAATCCCATTTAATGATTATAATCTTATCAACACACTTTCAAGGGATGACTAGGTACCATCCTCTAAACCAGCGGTGATGATAATGAATATATTGACCCCAATGTGAGGATTTAATATTATATTAAGGATTATTTAGTGGAAGAGTTATAATCTTGGATAAAAAATAACAGGAAGCTGCATTCAAGAAAAAAGGGATTGAGAAATCACTATGGAGGAGTACCTTCAAATCATAAAATGCATGTTAATCAAAATGATGGAGGGGTAAGAAAAATAAATACAAACAATAATTTTAAACAAATCCTATGGAAATGATATCATTATTATTAAAATAATCTATATAGTGTTGGAATCCACATAATATTTTCCTTCTATTATTAAATCTCTAAATAACACTATACATCTATGGTTTGTCTATTCCAAAAAATTTACGTCCTATATGATCCATAAGTTTTTTAGATTGGGATAGTGTCCTCAAACTGTAGATCACTATACTGTTATATCCTTGAATTTTGGTTTCATCTTCATAATGGTAGAATAATCAATTCATTGTGATGATATCATCATGTGTTTCATTTATGTCTGTGTTAAGTATGAAATACTCAAGTATCTCATATGTTTTATGATGAATTGTTAGAAATTTATGTCAGGATTGGTATGATCATTTTCTCTAAAATAAATGTATTTGGAATGAGTAGTTTATGTTATTTCATGATATTTTTGACACTATTTTTTGGATGGGGTAATTTTTTCATAGATGTGTCAACACATGAATATTTCATTATTACTTCTGTCACTATTTCTACAAGGACTTCACATGGACCAATGTGAGGGGATGTAACATATGTATGATGTCAAAAAAAATCTTAGAATATGGTTCAAGTCTCTTGTGGAAGAATTTCTACAGTTTTTTCAATAATCAGTTTCTAATAAAATTTATGTGTGTAATATATTATAGTTTTTGTTTGTGCAATCCCTTTGCACCTTATGTCTTAACAATATCATTTTTTCCTCAATAAAATTTTGAGGGGTATGAATTGGGCAGCCAATTAATAACACCAATTATTACAAAAAGATATCATAATTCATAGTGTAGTAATACAACTAATAAGATCACTTTATAGTTAATTTTTTTCTAAAACTATCTTTTAATGTGCCTTATTTTTAGGAAATAAATATATTTTTTAAAAGGTAAATTATTGATATAAATAATATATATTCTGATATAAATAATATATTAACACTAATTTTATTAGTAATTGATATAAAATTAAAATATTAATGATTAATACATTGAAAACTTATTTTCATATAAGAATATTTTTTTCATTATATTTTTTAGTTTTATTTAAATTTTAGAATCCAAAATTATAGAATTAAAATTTGATAAAATCAACATTCTTTTTTGGATTTATAATATTTATATTATATTAACATGAATTTTTAGGTTTCCTCTAAAATAATTTATATTTAGGTGATAGGGATAATACGGATTTTAGTAAAAAAAATCAGGTTAATAATTAAAGGACATAAAGGATTTAGAAACTTTTATATATAAAATTTATATTTAATTTTAATATAAATAATTTAAAATTTTTATATTTAAATTATAAATCACATGTTTAACATTTTTTATACTCAAGTAACATTTCACACTAAAAACGTTTTTAGGCTACTATATTAAAACATAGAATTTATCATTTTTTTAAATTAAATACAACATAATATAGTTTCTATTTGATTTTTACATTTCAATAAAATTTAATAAGTTCATTTTCATTTTTAGGAATAAATATAAAATTGGTATGATTTGTGTTAATTCACGTGATAATGGTAAAATAATTTATTTAATGAATTGTTTTATTAATATCATGTAATTTTTATCTCATAAAAAAGGATCTAAATTAAATTTAGACTATAATATGATGTTTAAAACTATATAGAATTATATTAACACCCATTATCTTTATAATCAATTCTAAATAATATTAAGAGAATATAATGGTTTAAAGTCATTTTTCTACAAATTTGTTTTTTTATATATTTTATATTTTAAAATAAATAGTGATTTTTTAAAATTTATAAATTGAATTTGATGATATGGGTATTACATTTTGGATAAAAATATAAATAATTTTCAATATTAGTATCCTTATATTTTGAAGTAAAATAAAAACAACTTAGTTAAAAACCAACTACAATGGAAGAAATCAAAATGTTAAAATGAAAAACCCTATGGTTAGAGACCTTAAAAAGGTTTAAAACTTGAGTTAAAGGTATTGGTTGAGGAATCATCAACCTAATATCACTAATAAATCCATTATTTTTAAGTTTTTGAGCCATTGACCAAGTAATAGTGTAATTATATCATGGAAGAGTAAGGGGTATTCCCAAAAGTGACCTTTTATTCACTTATAAAAGGGGATACCTTCTATCCATTCAATTATACTCTTAACATTCAAATTTACCATGAACCTATAATAAATAAAACCTCTATTATAATTAATTTTCAAATTTTTATGCCTCTTATATATTGATATTATCTTATGACCTTCATTTCCTAGGAGATATCTAAGACAAGATCAAGTCTCTATTATAAGTATTACATTCATCGTAACCATTTTACCTTAATCTTTCTTTTCCAAGTATATTATATATATATATATATATAATTAAATCAGTATCATTATCATAATTAGATGTTATTATATTATTGGATTAAGCATTATTTATTCCTCTACATTAAATAAAAAACAAAATTATCTTTAGTACGTTGTGTGAGCTACAACCTCCACAAAGAGATGTCTTCCGTATTTCATCACCACTTGTCATGACTGGAAAAAAAGTATATAATGGATGAATAAATATGATATATATAATATAAATATAGTAATGACCCTATTTTTATTTGTAATATTATTTTCTTAAATTAATATGTATTGTATTATATTATATATTAAACACATACACAATATTAAGAAACCAATAAAGGATTTATTTCATTTCTAAATAATTTTTATTTAATCATAAATAAAACAAATCAAAATTCCAAAAATTAAAAATTAAAAATTAAAAAATATATAAAATTGAAAATCTAAAATGGGAAAATAGGGGTGCCCCAATCTACTAGAATCATTTCTCACACTCCCAACACTATAGACAAGAAAAGAAATATTAGTATACCAGAAAAAATTATATAAAAATGAAATATTGATTGTTGAGAGAAATTGAGTTTATTAATGATTGAAAGAATGTAGATGTATTTATAGAAGGTAGTGTGACTGTTGGAATAGTAATACGATTGTTGAAATTGTACCTTACCATTATGAATAGTAACATGACTGTTGGAAAAAGAATTTCACCTCAAAATAAGAAATTATGAAAAAAATAATTTTTATCATGATTATTTTAATTATATATGCATTTTATATTGAAAAAAATCAATATAATTATTGAAAAATACAATTTAAATATAAAGAAATTTTAAATAAACGGTATTTTACACTATTTTGTAAAAATAATTTTTTATATTAAAAAATTAATTACCTATTATAGAATTTTATTTTTGATAAAATTAATATCATTTTTGAAATAATCTTTTCAAAATTTTCCAGTGGGGATTTTTTTGGGTGTTTTATGAAATAATTCAATTTTCAGGTGATAGTAAAAATACTTTTTTCACATAACTAATGTATCTTAAATTGCATCATTCATGATGTAATGTTGAAATAATCCTTTCAAGAACTTTAGGTTGGTCAATTTTATATTTAATTTCATAAATGGTTCATTAAAAAAAATCAATTTCCAAACCAAATAACAACTATCAAAAACCTAAAGTAAAAAGTGATTCTTTGAAATTACAATTTTTCTTCCCTTCCACATTTCTTTTAAAAAAATAATTAATTCAAATATTAAAGGATATTTAATGTATTAAAATCATAATATTATATTAATATAAGATTTATATTGTAAAAAAATCAGTATTAAATGTTTTTACATTGATATATTATTTTATTAAATACTTTATTCTAAAAATACTCCTCTACTCATGTATAAATAACCCATCTCCCTTACATTGGAAAACCTCTCCTCCCATCCATTAAAAAGACAAATATATGAAAAAGTATTCCCTATTAATATTATTATAATCCATAGGGACATTTTAGATCAATCCAACTCCAATCACCGAGGAGTTATAATGTCGTACAAGAGAATCTACAACGTTGATTAAGCCAGTTCTGATCCACTTCTCTCTATATTGATTTTTTCTTCTTATTCTATTTCTTTTTTACACCAAACCTTTCACAACCAAACCTTAAAATAATTAATTATGAATTAAGTCAAAATTATTTTAATTATGTTAACCTTCTATAATTATGAAACTACAGTGTATATAAATTTTAAAATTCTCTCTCATACTCTCCTGAACATGTCCTTCTCTCCTCTGTGGACATCCCTGATGATGTAGACACTGATGGGATTCATGCCGAAACCTCCCTCCTTGGTGGTTGTGGGGGGTGGGGGGCCCTCTTCTTCTTAACAGATATCGTCCATAATACTTTTCCCTTTCTCAAACATTAAATGCATCCCTCCATTCCCTTTGATCTATCTCAAACCGAAGGTTCTTGATCTTTTTGAGGGATCCCCAAAGCTCTTAATTTTGACCTTAGAATAAATGAGGCTTCCTATCATATGAATATTACATTGATTTCTAGATTAATGATCATCACACATCGGTTGAATTTTTCAATCGATGTGTATTTGTATCCTGAGGTTTACAGGAGAAAGAAACCATTGATCTCATATACTCTAAACATTTTATGGTTAGATTTAATTCCAAATAAGATTTTATTCTAGCATAGTCAAGAACATCACATATTTATAGTGGATATTAGTTTTTATTATTAAGATGGTCATATTAATTTCACATGAGATGTAGTTCTCCATCCTACATACTTTGGGTATGGTTTCGTCAACTTCTGACCCCCTTTCAAAAACTAGCTATTCTGTGTATATTAGGAAATCTAGTTAGTCATTACCTATGTTTTGATTGTTGGATTAGGATTTTTTTCCATAATATTTCACCACAGATCTGTATTGAGATTAATGTGTCAGGGACTCCTGTTAATTATTTCTGTGTGGTTGTTGGCGTGGAGTTTATGTATAAAAAATTAGTTTTATTTGATATGTTGTATGAATTTTTCTCATATTCCAATCATATGGGGTATAAGTTTAAGGATTTCTTGAGTGGGAAGTATGATAAGTCTTTTATGTTGGGAACAATCTAATGAGTTTATTCCTACACTGATCTTCATATTGATAGTGGTAGAGGCTTCGATGTAGATAAAAATATTTCTTCGATGAAGTGGGACGTTTCAAGTTATGGGTGAACCAAAATGAGTGTTGTTATTTCAAATTTCAGTGAAGCTACCCAGGTAAGGACAAATCAATCACAACCTTTACCACCTAAAGTTATGGTCAAGGATGTCTTCAATCAATTAGTATGTGATCTTAATGGATAGCACCATGTAGTTGTAGTGGTTCCTCAGGGAAATTTAGTGGGTGGTTCTTATGATGTTACTCATTCTAGGAAGGAATGGGAAACAACTACAACTCATGCTACTATGGTAAGGGTTGTAGGTGAATCCCATACAATTTTGGAATGAGATACTCCTATTAGTGAAGGTGAACCTAATGGGATTAAGCACCCCCCCAACACTCCCTTAGGTGACTCATATGTGGAAGTGTTATTTTCATGGATTTGTATTTGGACAAGTCCTAGTAGGGAGGTGTCCACCATTTAATTGGGGAATATATTTAAAGGATTTACTATTTATGATCTGGTTTAAGAGTTCAAGGATTATTTGGTCAGGCTATCTATGGGAAGGTAGAACGTCCTTGGTAAAAAACTTTGTGTATGGGAAACATATGAGGACTTCATGGGAGATAGATCTTTGAGCCCGGGGAGAAATAGGATCTGGAAGGGCTCCCATAAAAATTACTCTTTTTTTCTACCTCTATTAGAGACACATTCAGTGTAGAAGCTAATATACAATAGGATAGACAATGATTCCACTTGTTAGGAGAAGAAGTCATGAGTTGATCTTGGTAAATCCTTCGAATTTATTATGATTAAAGAAAAAGAAATGGTTAAACATGTTTTTTCACTCAATGAAACTAAATATGATGCTTCCAGAATGATCGGGAGTTCATTGAGGGTGACTCTTCGTGAAGAGAAATATACCTGAATCAACACATAGTACCTGATTAATGTTGGGGGATTAAACAGTGGGAAGATAAACCGTGAGGAGTAGATCCAGTCTTGGAAAAATTTGGATTTTCAGTTTGAAGATCTATTACTTGATGAACTAGAAACCTAGGTAACCATTGTATCTTGGAAACTATCTTGGGAGACTAAATCCGGTAGGCCTAAATTTTCCGTCATTGGCTTAGTTATTTTTTTTTGCGATTGAACTCGTGGTTTCTCACTTCTTCCTTATAAGTGTTTGAATAATAAAAATTTAATTTTAAGTTATTTAGTAATTATATAAATTATGATATTCTATAATTGGTTAAAATAATATTTAAATTACATTTATGAAAATAGTTAAATCAAAGAGAAACATGATATTTTTAAGAAAAATATGATATCAAAATGCTTCAATTTCATCAAATGAAAATAAGAAATATAATCCAATAATTATAATTGATAAATATTTGTATAAATGATGATAATACACTTATGGACCAATATTTTATTGAATCTAAATTTATTATTGAGGAGGTGGAAAATGACGATAAAAAGAGAGAATTGATGTACGGGGATTCACGAAACAAAAACCTTTCTTTGGGTTATTCTCCATTACACTATATTAATATTCATATTATATCCTCAAAAATGTCCTTTTACTTTTACTTAGGAGATATAAATGTTCCTACCATGTCAAAATGTTTTCTAAGAAAGAACTCTTTTTTATAAAGTGAATTTAAAAAATCGTATTTTACTCTACTTGAAATGATTTTTGTCCACTCAAGAATAATGATTTTTTATATCCATGTGTGATTAACCTTATTCATTTGGGAACTAATTGTTTTTTCATGAATGTATAATTTATGAAATCCTTATGAAACCTATTATCTTCCTTAGTTTTACATCAAGAATTTGATTGATATATGCTCTATGTGGCATGAATGGTTATGTAAATGTTATGATGTGATGGGTGAGCCCATAATTATATATCTCTATAATGAATTAGGTAATATGATGTATCTCATGAGATAATTCACAATATTTGTGAACATGATGATAGATTTTTCACAATTTTAATTTTATCATTATGTACACATGTTATGCATGAACATGATTCTAGATTTGTTCCTAGTTATGAATGTTTTTTTACCACTATGACATGATGTTTCATTTTTATGAATTTCTATATTCTATGCCTTTATCACATGTTTCCCTCATTATGTTGATGATGATACTATGATTATGATTTGATGATTATGATTATGATCACCTAGGTTATATTTATTCATGTTCCATATTCATCCTCTTATTGAGCTTTTATCTCACCCCATTCATTTATGTTTATCCTTTAGTGATTACATGTAAAAAGGAGAATGTGAGGGAGAATGAGAAGATAGAGAAGAAGGAATTAAATAATTTTTATGTATTATTATGTAAATGTTATTTATAAGCCTAATTTTTCCAATACACTAAACCTTTTGGATTCTGCATTTGTAATGCTATTATGTTTTTATCTTTAAAATGATGAAATTTTCAGGTAAGAAAATGTAGGAAAAGATGACTTCAAGAAACTTTACCCAAAGATCATAACATGGTATTGAGTGTCCAAAGTGGTGGAAATTTAAGACATGCACAATGAAAATTCTCATCGCCCCCAGCAAGATAGTGAAATAGTGAAATTAGTCAATGATGAAGCATCACCCCTTGCCAAGAATTTGTGCAATGTTGGTTCAATACAACCTAGAAGAGAACCCCTCATACCCATAAATACATGTGGGGGGGGGGGTAGATGACAGGTTCTAGAACACGTATCACTTTTTCTATATACCTACCAAAAAATTCATTCAAGGAATAAAAAAACATCCAACCTCATGCAAAAGAAAACAAGACTAAAAACACTATGTAGATGTCCATGGTAGGGTGACCATGAATTCCTCAAAAAGTGAGGATAGGTGGATGAAAAGTGTGTGTCAGCACACCCATCCCTCTTTTGAGGCTACCCACCTAGTGTAACTTGTAAGATGTTGTACTACCATCAAAATTCAATGAAACAAAAAAAATTATAACAATGAAATATGCAACCTAAAAAACATACAATCCATAAAAAATTGTAGATTTCTAATGGACCATTTCTGAATCCATTGATAGTCAATTCCCTCCTAAACATCACTTTCAATAACTAATGAAATTGGATAATATCCACATACAATCAACCACACAAAACCTATTGATAAACCATTCAGTTATCACCACATAATGAAACACTATGTTTAATTCCACACCCTGTCATTTTTTAGCTCCATGTCATTAATGTTCACCTAGAAACCTGCTCTACAGGACTCCGACTACCAACGAAAGTGACGAACACCTGTGAAATTAATTTTGAAATCGATGAATTTTAAGAAACTGAAAAATGATGAATAGATTTGGAGAATGGGTGTATGCACATGAACTAATTATGACCAATGATGGGAAAAGAAACCACCACCACTAAATGATCAGGGAAAGAAAAGTTTGGATAATAGAAATGACATGGGAAGATGAGAACTTGATGAAGAATTGTGGTGAGTGATGGGTGGATATAGGAATACAGAGATATATTAGTGAAGAAACATAGAACACAACATCCACTAAATCCTAAATCAAATGTAGTGAGATGGAAGGGATGGTGGAACAATATACAATGAGAATATCTGAGAACACCCCTAGGGAAGGGGATGACAATGATGCGATATCCAAGAGAGTGTGGTTCCATGAAAACATGTATATGGATTATGAATGACTCCTAGCGGGGCCACCAGACTAAGACCAAATCACCCCTAATTTTCTCAATTTAGTAAAGATATTTTAATCATCCTATTCATAATACGTACAGTGCCCAATTTTTTTGGGACTCGAGCCTAATCAAGTTCCTATGAGAGAAAGGGGTATAACTATATGAACCACTCGACTAACACCCCATGGGTTTATTGGAAAATTGTTTCTCTCTGAAATACATGGGTGAAAGATCCTATATACTAGGTAATATGATCTATATAATTATATGTTATAGGCTTCTTGGACTTAGTCAGGACAAATTAATTGTAATATGTTAAAAGAGATTTAACATAGATATATCCAAAAGGGGTCTTTATTAATATTGCATGACATAGTTCTTATGGAGATTCAAGTTATTTTTAAGGGTTTATATATAGTTAATATAATTCTATATTTGTTCATCATAGGATTTATCATATGTGATATGTTGTGTACTCTTTAGGACATCACATATTCTATTAGAATTATTATTGGATACCAATATAATAATTTCAAGAGAATATGTATTGTTATTATTAATATCTTAATGTAAATATGAATGAAAAATGATATGTAATTGGTCATTAGAAGAGATGATGAGATCTATGTAAAAAGATACATATATATAAGTTCCAAATATGATATAGGTGGTATGATATCACAATTAGTTTTTGTGTTTTTTTAAAATGGTTGAGCTATCAGTTATAAGAGTTCTAAACAAGCTACAATGGTGGAGTAAAATATAAAGGAAGAGTACATCATTACATCAGATGTTGTGAAGGAATATTTTTTGATCTACAAGAAGATCTTTGAAATAGAGGTGGTTTCTAGCATTGAGGGATCAATCAATATTTATTTTGACTAAAACAAAGTAATTTCCTAGTCTGAAGAACCTTGGTTGGACTAAAAAAGCAAATAGATCCTTTAAAAATAACATTCTTAAATGGGAGATAAATGATACCAGTGGTGTTAGGGACTTAAGGGTGGCAATATATGAAAAATTAGTGAATCTTTTAAAGAATCCATTAGCAATACAGAATCATGTAAGTCATGTTGAGTCTCTTGATATATGATACATGATACAATTAAATAATGGTTGAATAATGTGTCATGATTTTATAATAAGAGGAAATATATTTTTATCATCCAATCAGATTTTCTATAATTTAATTTAATTGAATAATGAAATAATAATATGAACCCAAATTATGAATTTGAGTTATTCCTAGTCAATGATAATAAAAATGTATTATGGGTGGTTATGATATATTAGGATTATAAAGAGTAGTGTAATCATGAGATAATGTGTGGAGAATTATAATTTAGACATAACAATTAATTTATATCATTTTTATGTTGATAGAATCATCTATATACTTAGGGATATATTCTTATTACCAATAAATTTTACCCAAGGATTGACAGATATATATATCTTGAGAGAATTTTATATTTATACCCTTCTTATACAAGTCCTGAGGGATAGATAATTAATGGGTGGTTGGGTATTTTGTTGATTGTGTCATCAAATAGATATTAAATAAGAGGAATCTGTCAACTCAAATGATATGAAAAGACATCGGTCCATTGATTTAATTAGACTACGGAAATGAATAACCATTCTTAGTTGAGTCACATTTGATGTGTTCAACTTTTTGGATGAGGGAAATGCGATGTCGTCATCTATTTGATGAATGAAATATAATGTATTCATAAAAAAGGATAGCTTTTTCGGTAAAATAAATAATGAATGATATGAAGTATACTATATTGATATTGTTCCTTTTCTAGTGGTCACATGATGTAATGGGGAAAGTGATTGTATATTTTTACATATTATTTAAATGATATATCTCGTGGGGGAAATTCTTATATAGAGATATGATTGTGTTTGTTGAATATCACAACAGACCCCTTAATAACTTTATTGAAACTAATTATTTCCTAAATACCACTATTTTCATACATTTATGAAATTTGGATTTCATATTTTTTTTCAATGATACTAAGTCTTGTAGGGTAACAAAAAAAATCATTTGGATAAGGATAAAATCTTGGGAAAAAATTATTACAAAATGAAAAGAGTTTGATAAAACATATCCAAAAGACAGCTTTTAGAGGCATCCAGATTGGGAATCGACTACTGGAGAAGATGACTCCTACATGGGATGCGGAGATGAATCTGGTTATTATGATGTGTAATTTTGTGTTGGTATGCATTTTCTGACATTTTGTTTCAATTTTTTGTGTCTATGGTTGTATGTTGGGGTACTATAAACCCATAAATCGGCTTCTAAAATTGAGAAAAAAAAAATGATTTGTAGCAGTAATGATGTTTTTCGTAATTTCGTTTCTATATTTTGGTGAATGTGGGTTATTATTGGATATGAAATTAATATAATGATATATTATATTTTATTATATAACTAGGTCATATGAAATTATATTCTTCTGATTAATATCATTATATTTTCTATTTTTGTAGAATAATGGAGACCGAGATACTACTAATATCCTATATTATATTAGTTGATTGGAATAAGATATAAGTTTCATGGGATGTGAGTGCTTAAATCACTACCCACATATACTACATTATTCCTTTGGTTATGATTCATTAAGAATGATTATTTAATTGATTTTAATATTCATTGAAGTGTTTAATGAATTATACATTAAAAACTTGTAACTTATGTGTGTCATGAGATGGAACTTGATATAGATATCACATGATGTATTGTTCATTAAATAATGAGTTCTTATAAAAGTGATATGGTCCCTCTATTAGTAAATACCGAATAATTGGAATCTATAGCCAAATTTTTATCTCTCTTCCTACTTAGACCACCATTTATCTTTGATAGAATGTGTTGTCACACCTTTGGAAGGTTTTAGATCCTATTATTCTGAATAATATCTAAGTATGGTGTACAAAAAGTATAGGTGAGATCCATTTTTCACATTATTGATCTCCATAAATAATTCGGATGTCAAGAAGGATACCACTACATTACTGGCTTTCCCAAAACCTTTTTGTTCTTGGCTTCATTAAACTTTTTTTCATTTAAGATGTATTGATAATTACATGGGTTTCTTCCACATCCAAATAGAAGGATCTCCTCACTTCTTCTCCCTTATCCTACAAATTCTATGGTGTGATTTTCAATAAATTAAAGGCATATAATCCTTATTCTCTTCTCATATTTCTTATCATATATTTCTCATATCCATCTTGACATTCTATTAAAATTGGGAACATGGAAACTTTTAGTTTTTTCATTGTCAAGTAAAAACCCTTGAATCTCATGGTGAGGTTTCTATCAAGATGATATAAACCACCTTTACAACCATTTTCTATCATTTTTCGGTGAAGGTATCATTATTTTTTTAATTCTAGGTATGTGATTATTTCCTTTCATTAGTATTTTGTAAAACCATGAATGTTTGAGTTTTGTAGATTCATTTTATACCTATAAAATGGTTATATATATTATTTATGATAGATTTATAATAGTTTTATATGGTTTATTTTTCAATTTTATGTTATGTAAATTTATTTTTCTGTAAATAAAATATATATATTTTTAGTGTATTTATGTGCATGCTAGGTGTTTGATAAAATTTCTCATGTATATTTTAAAAAAATTACAAACTAGTTTTAGTGGAATGATTTATTATGATTTATAAATATTGACCATTATTGTTTTTATGATTATTTTAAATGAAAAAATGTGTTTGTCACACTTGTGGTTGATTTATGAAATGTTTATATTGAAATATTAATGGGAGACATTATGAATTCCTTATTATTTTTAAAAACCTATGCTTCATTTTATATGATTAATTTTGATTATTGATAGTTAATATTAATTTTTATGGAAATATCTCAAATTATATTGATGTTTTTTGGTATATTTCATCAATTTAATCTAATAACATATGTATTTAATGTTATTTTTGCATTTGATATATGAAATGTAAATACGTGTAATTTTTTTATCACTAAAAGGTGTATTTTTCAAAAGGGGTATTTTGTGTTCTATTTAAAAAAAATCATCATATTACTCTTATTATGATATATTCACAAGAATTAATAGAGTAATAATAAGGGATCCAATGATAAGTATATATTCTAGGTATTGACATTACATGAATGATCCGACACCCTCAAAGTTATGATTTTACTCTGGCTAGAGTAGAATAGTTATGATGCAACTTAAAAAAGTTCCATTAAAAGAACTTTTCTAGTTTAGTATTCTAATATAAATAATTTACTGTTGTTCTAGTCCATTATTCTTCCCTAATTTGTGGCCTATATACTTATGGATGTCGATAAAAATTGTAATTTTTATGGGGATCCTAGGTTTTATTTAATTAGTCTCGTAGGTACCTTCCCATGATGCCTTTACTTTATTTTTACTATTAAACCATTATTAATCTATGATTTGACTTATTTACAAATGTATTATGAATAAAGTGTATAATTTTTTGTTACTTTTTAAAGAAATTTTTAAATACACTTTTATAAGTCACATTTTTTTCATGAAATTTAATTTTTTTTTCATATTTCTATTTCAAACTATCATGTATAGTTTTTCAAAGTAATGGTTTGTATAAAATATTGTTTGTATTGTAATAGGATATTTATTAGACCCCACATAAAATACTTTGTGTTTATGTATCCATATTTTATTTTTTATCTTTCATGCATATATGTGGTCTAGTTATTTAGATGGAGACCATTGGATCGTTGTAATAGTATAGTGGTGTAACACCCAAAGATTTAAGAATATTTTTTAATTCATAAATTTGATGTGTTCGATATATTTTAAAGATTGAATCCCTGAAAAATGTGAATAATGATTATACATTATGAAATTAATCAAAATATGTAATATTTCAATAAGATATAATGGTTGAAAAATAATTTTCAATTCCCTTAGGAAATACTATTTATCCTAAAGAACTTTTTTAAAATATTTTTTATAAGAATTCTTTTTTCATGTATATCATATTTAAAAATTAATTATTATTATTATAAAATGAAAAATTATTGTTTACACATTTATGAAATTAAGTCATCCTTAATAAATTTGTTATAAATGAAAATAAAATCACCTAAAGTTTAAAATAGACATCTTTTTTAGGAAAAATTGTTTTTATGCTCGTGATGTGTTTATATCTTAGTAAATTAAATTAACCACAATTGATTAGTGATTTGAATTATGTTTTTCTATAATATATTAAAAAATATTTTAAAATTTGTCTCATAATTTTCTCTAGTAAATGAATTGGATTAAATTCAGATTTATGTTTAAAAGATAATTTTTCTAAAAAATGTATTTATACATTTTGTGTGTGGATATTAGAATAAATTGTTATTTTTTTGGTTCAAAATGAGGCCTATATACATTGAGAGTGGGGGGGGGGGAACCAGGGTATAGATATTATATTCAAAATTATTCTACCCCACTGGAACATAACCTCTTTTTTATGAGGGTCACTTCATTTTTTTTCATAATTGTTTATACTGATATTATTCATTCCTTCTTTATCTGATGATAATGCAATGAATTTAAAATAGGAAAGAAGGAATAAGGACACACATATTTTACATGGTTCAACCATGCTGGGAAACATCCAAGGAGAATACAATGACAATGTGCTGATGTATCAAATCCACTAAGTCTCACTTCCAAAATGTTGTTTAGGATTGATCAATTCTATAGTCAGACTCAATTCCTTACAAGGTTTAGGGCTAGATCACTACATTCCCAAGGGGCACTCCATGAGTTTCTTTATCTATATCACTACTGGTTGAAAGGATCACCTTAATCTGCATCCTTTTTTGACTTCTCTAGAAGGGATCCACAAATAGTTAATGAACATTTGGTCTCTTCATTATCAATAATGAATAAATCATCAATTTTAGATAAATGCTATATCAACATCCCACTTTCATCCAATTGATGAATAGCGTGTTACCACATATTTAATAGGAAATCCCTTTCCAAAACTTTTACTATGATAGCTTCCTTAGTTGAGATCACCTTTATTGTGAATCTCAGACAACCTTTATGAAGAAACCCACTTTTGTGAATCTCACATAGCCTTCACAAAGCACGCAACTGTTGTGAAGCTCACAATATTTGGTTTTATTTTTCTAGCCTTTCGAGACTACCCTTATTCTTCAATATTTGCACAAGAACACCATTTGTGAACACCTTCTCGAATCCTGAGCCTTATAATTTTCATTTTATTTTTCTACTTTTATGAAAGGGTACATGCCTATTATAGGTGTTTCCTATGATTCCTGGAACATCAAGCCATATGATTACCATTTCATAATGCTCACCCATATTGTTCCGGATGGTCCTATATTGGTGATCCTCTATGGAATTATCACCATTAACAAAGCCTGTTATCATCATAGATATTATTGTAAACTCTCCATTCTTTCACGATGCTCCAATCATGATGATCTATACCTTCGAGAAAGTCCCTTCAAAAAAACCCAATCTTTGAAAATTCGTTCATTTTCCATATTTTTACATGGAGTTCATTAAAATCCATTTTTCATGATGCTATCTATTTTCAAAATTTTGTACCCTAGAAATTTGGAAAACATTTTCAAATATCATCACTTTATGTATGAAATTTTCTGTACCACTTCAAGGGAATTTATACCCTTTTCTCGGATCTTTTTCAAAATTCATAGTTAACAGTATCTCTATACCTCAAAAATAATCCTGGGAAACCACTTTTTTTAAAAACACAATCCACCAAAAAATAATGCCATGTTACCTTGAGGTATTGTTTGCCAACAATATCCTACTTTTGGTTTGTGGAAAACTCTTCACATTTTGATATCTTGATAAAGATTCATCCATATTCTACCACCATTCACTTATTACGATTTAGATAGTGATTAATATCTTTCTCAATACACATGATAGGGCCACATGAGAAATTTTCAGCATGATAAACAATATTAGTATGAAAATTTCATCAATGAATCCCTTCATTCTAAAACAACTCAACTTCTTTCATCTAGAACCCCATCTTTCATAACATATATACTTTGATCGATCAATTTAAGAATATTCTGATTTAAAAATAAATATTATTTGTTTCTATCTCTGTAATACCCTGAGATTTTATAAGATATATTATTTTTAATTTATTTTATATCTTCTGTTGTATGCTACACCAAGATTATCTTGTGCTATATGCAACACCGTATTAGCTTGCAGTATACGCAACACTAATCTTGGATCGTGTTACACACAATTTCAAGTTTGTAAAATAGTAGTTATTATATTTACAATGTATAAATGAAATATGGTTTGAATTTGTTATACGCAACAAAAAAGAAGTCTTGAACTACACGCAACCCTGACTTGGCTTGCATTACACGCAATCGCGACCTTCCTCGATAGCGTGTGTTGTACACAATACCGGGGTTCACTAAACAACGATATATAGTTATAATATTATTATAAACTAGCCATTATGAATAGAATTAACTAAATTTTGAATTTTATAACATTATTATTCATCTTAATTGTTTTCTAGAACATGGTATGAGAACAAAATAAATTTTTCGGGTAAAATAAGTATTTTTCCAAAAATGCAGTTTTGCCACCTTTTGAAGGTGCACCAACATTAAATTTAGTTTTGGACATGTTTATAAGTTAAATTTGACAAAATAAAATTCTTATTTTGAATCAGGATATAAAAATTTACTTTGGATAAATTTTTGATATTTTTCTGATAAGTTTGTTATTTTGATGAATAGTAAAAATACGCTAAATTTTAAAAAAAACAACTTTTTTCATCGAGATAATTTATATGGTTAAATTATAATATTTAATGGTTTTAAAGTATGAATAGAATATATTTTCACCATTTAATATAATTTATGTAATTAGCATTGATTTTACATTGAATTCATAAGTAAAATAATTTCAATCTTTTGCAATATTTTAACTTTTAAAACTCGTTTTCTTAACAGCGGGATTAATTTTAAATTAATTTATGAAACTTATGTGATTTGAATTTGGAAAAATTAATTCCATATTTTGAATCAGTAGGTCCAAATTATTTTAATAAGATACTTTTTATTTTTAGGCATTATGAATAGTAACTACGGTAAATTTTATTTACCATAGTTAAAGTTAAATAGGGTAATTAAGGGTAAATATAATATTATAAAATTACCCTAACACTTGTATTAATATAATTGGATGATTATATTTTGCCCTAAATCATACTTGGGACGAAATTTAATCTAATGGAACCCACTTGTATTTGATTATGACCTTTAGTTTATTTTATTTAAAGAAAAGTGAAATATGTCTCACTCAAACTTTAATAATTAAAGTATTTTTAATATAAGTTTATACAGAATATAAATTCGGTTATAAATACTCATTTGAAATCTAAAATGTTTTTCTTTATCATGGTAATTTATTTGTAATTTTTAAGAGTTATTTAAATACCTTATTATCTTATACATTAATGATGCATAAATTTTTTATTTAGTGAAAAATCAATAATATAGTTTTTATTGAAATAGTAATACATATAAAAAGGCCCAAAAATCTGAAGAAAACTTATTGTAGTGTATATATAAACATTAATCATCCACTGGGATAATTTTTGACCTCTTGGATCCTTATAAAGGCGATTATGAAACTTATATTATATTATTTTAAATTATTCCAAAGTTGTCACCTTCATAATTTAATAAATATAACAATTTACATGTTTTGATTTTAAAATTATAAATTCCAGTAAAAGTGTTATTATTAAATCTATGGGATATATCTTCATCATAGGTTTTTATTTTTAATTTATATGCAAAAAATAAGTATATTAAATAATTATACAAAAATGTTTTACTAATTATTTTATTAAGAGATATACCAAATAAATGGTTTTAAAAATATTAAAATAAATATTATTTTAAATATTTAGTGTGGTCCAAAAATTTTCTAGATATATTTAACATGTTAGGAATATATTAAATATATTTTTTAGAATATATCCTCTGTTTGTATTTTATTTAAATTAAAATAAATGAATAGTGTCAAAATTGACACTATTGTTATTTTATAAAAATAACATATTATAAAATTGTTTAAAAATCACAAAAATATTTAAAAAATTTAAATTGAAATTTATATGGTCTAAAATGTCATAATTAATCCAATTATATACAATTAACAACACATAAGTAAATATTTATAACAATTTAAAAATTCGAATCTTATTACCACAAAAACAATTAAATATATTAAATAAGGATAAATCAAGTTGATAATGTTTACAATAAATTTCAAACAAGTATAAATTTTATTGGTTGATGAGATTACCATCCTATCTCATCTAATACTCAGATTTGAGTCATTTTTGGAGGTTTTTACGTGAGGTTGAATTTATTATAAATTAATATTTCTTTTGATACCAAAGGTTCCCCTCTCCTCCCTTATAAAAAGGGCACCCCTTCCCTCTTCTCTTCACACCCTTTTGAGACTTCAAGCTCGGAAAAACCCTGCCAATGCATCTTCTAAGCCTCTCTATTTATATAATATAGGTTTTGGTCTTCTCAAAAGGCCAACTCTAGTGCCCTGAGAAGAAGTTTAAAGGAGGCGCGTCGAGGAAGAGGTAATCTCTTCTACCAATTATTTCATGTTTCTTTCTTCTTAAACATATTCTTCTTTAGTTTTTTCATTATATTGTAATAAAATAAGTATCACTAATATACTGACATGTTATTATAAATATTAAGCAACCCTATTTCACATTCTATCCATCCTACGGAAAATGAAATTATCGCGCGTGCTTACGTACGGAATACCGTCTCCACGCTGTGGTGTAATCTGTTTTCCACCACCACCTTACTTTGATGTGTATAATGGTGTAAAGAATAAGTATATATTATTATTATAACATTATATTGATTCTATGATATTATATCATCCAATCCAAATTCCATTCAATAAATATGGGAACGATATCATCGCTCGTGTGTACATACAGATTATCATCTCCACAACGTGATGAGATTCATTTTCCACGTTAACAATTCAAAAATGATTATAAAGTATATATAATAAGTAATCATGAAATATATGACATAATGATAATGTATTTATGTATATTTTATTTACTTACATCTATTAAATTTAATAAGGAAATGAAAACAGCGTTCATGCGTACGTACGACCTACCGTCTCCAAGAACGGTGTATTTCTTTCCATTTATCAATCTATTATATATATGTATATTCTGAATTTATATTATATATAAATCATGTTTTATATTCTATAATTAATTAATCATGATCTATGTAATCATATGAATAATTACAAGTCAAAACACTGACGATAAATGAAATGCTTTTAACCAAAACGTTGCTTTAACATGGAATTTACAAAATAACGGGTAATATAAAGTCATAAGTGAACCATATATGATATCATAACAATGAATATGATTATTTAATAAGTCAATGACATCATTTAAATCATTATACAGGAGTTTCGGATACGTAAGAATCATATCTGACCTAAGGTAAGGGATAATTATTCCAATCTCGTTCTTATCCGAGATTGTTTATTCGTAAGTATTTACTAGGGTTATTGTTATCATCCATGTCCATGTTTTCTAAAAGTGTTTTTATGTATGTTTAAATTCCATTTTACCCATTTTTTACTTTTAACACATGTTATGAAAGGAATATTTCTTTTGTTTACCATATGAGGAACTTTTTGAATTTTCCAACAAAAGTACGAGGAGAATGTTTTTTTAACTTATAAAGCATGAATGGATTTTTTACGATTTCATAAAGCCCTATTTTAATAATGCTTACTCTACAATATTTCATGAATATTTTCAACAAAATACGTTTCTTTTAAAATTTCATGGATTTTTTTGAAAAGAACATGATTTTGAAGAAGAAAGGATATTTTCTTCATGAATTCATTTCAAGTGTTCTATGAAAACCATTTTCCATCTAAGATGACAATATTTTATATGTTTATGTTTCAAGTATAATGTCTTTATGATTTACATGGTCTCACTTTTCTTATGATGAAATGATATCCATTTGTTTTATATGGATTATGTTAATATGGGATGATGTTTATGAAACCCATTTTATTCTTTGGGTTATGATGAATGATGTATGTTTATGTTATGGCACACGTAAGAATGATTTCATTTTGAGATGGGTGGGACCTATATCTCCCTACAATGCATTGGGTAAAGATTAATATCTCATGAGATTGACATGGCTGGAACGACAAGTAAATCTGGTTCAGTAATACAGGGCTAGAATGGCAAGTAAACCCGGTTCAGTAAGGGACTTTGTCCACTAAGATGTACTTGGCTGCAATGCCTTGGCTAATATGAAAATCATATCATGTGCTTAATTTTTTTCCATAATTAAAAGTTTTATTCCCATGCTATTTTATCATGATTAATGTTATTTTATGATCTATGCCTTATCTACTGCAATGTTTTATGTCATTTCTCATGATTTTGACGTTTAGATTTTATGCTCATGTTTTTACATTCAAATATATATGGATTGTTTCATGTTCTCTATGTTTACCCTTACTGAGCATTTTAGCTCACCCTTTTTATGTTTTATTTTCCCCAGGATATAAATAAAGGTTTTAGGTAAGAAAACAAAAAGGGGAAGATCTTTATGGAAGATATTGAAGATCTTTCACCATGATTAGAATATTATGTTCTGAGTTTCCAAATACACTAAACTATTACGGTCCTTGTGTGTTGGTTTTTGTTATGTATTACGTATCCTGCAAAAGTAATGTAATGTCCAAGTACGTCAGGTTTGGGGTCTCTACACCCTCTATCATCTTCTCTACATATCTTGACTAAGACATTTTATCCCCTTTTATATCCCCAATTTCTCCCCCTTTTTTTAAGGAACCTAAAGTTCACTCTATTATAGTCTGCAATAGGGTAAATAACATAGATCATCACATTCAAGACAAACACATCATAACTCAGGGATAGGGGGTCCCAAATAAAAACATTTTCAAGTGTAGGGAGTCAAATGTACTCCAAGATCCAGTTGATTCCATTCAAATGCTTCTTTGGTCAAGTCCACTATCGGAATGCCCCCAGGCTATAGCTCTGTAGGAACATACTTCAACTTTATATACCCTTTATCCACCTTCTCCTTGATAAATTGATCCTTTAATTCAATGTAATTTTTTCAAGAGTGATAGACATGTTTTTTTCTAATATTTATAGCTATTGAATTATCACAATGGATTTTGATTAGAGACTTCACTACAACTCCTATACCATCTTGCTACTGCTTCATCCATAATAACGGCATGCACACTTGATTACCCTCAATATATTCAGCTTCTGTGATAATAAATGAAATTGCATCTTTTTTTTACTAATAAAATAAATAAATAATCCTATAAGATAGAATAAACCACCTGATGTAGATTTTCTATCATATGTTGAATTGGACCAATCTACATCTGTATATCCCAATAACTTTTGATGGGATTTGGCATTAAAATAAAACATAAATCCATCATTCTATTGACATTAAAAATTATTCTTTTCACTACAAGTAAATAGACTTAACTCGTATTTCATTGATATCTTGTAAATTTCTTTCATTATATTGTGATTGTTTCATCTGGGTATCCACTAGAGCCGTCATCTCTTTGGAATTGTCCATTCCATATCTTCTCAAAACCTCCTTGGAATATTTGAACTGAGGAATGAATGTTTCATTCTTTTTTTATGTCACGTATAAACCATGGAAAAATGTATGATCAACAATCATTTAGATTTTTAACTCACTTTTAATGAATTCTAAAAATTGTTTGTAATGAGCTTCATTCGATCTATAAAAGATTATTTAATCAACTTACAGAAGCACCATAATCATTTTATTGCTATCATTTTTGAGATATTTATTATAATGAACTCCACCATAGTAGAAACTATGTTTCTTCAAAAACTGATCTAGCCATGAATACCACACTGCTAGTGCTTACATTAACCCATATAATGACTTTCTTAGCTGAAAAACTCTGTTATCATCTTCATGAATGATAAAACCATATGGATTCTCAGAATACACTTCTTCTTCTAGAACCCCATTCCAAAAATTTTAATTAACGTCCATATAGAAATATTTGAACCTTTTTACGCTAATATAGAGAATAATAATCTAATTGTCTCTAGATTTGTAAAAGGTAAAAATTTATCATCAACATTTATACCCTGTATCTGCGAGCACTCTTGTTATACAAGTCTTTATTTTTTAAAATCAATATACCATAGTCATTAATATTATTGATAAATACCCATTTGGTCCCATTAAAATTATTATTTGTTGGAATCGAAACAATCCCCCCTTTCTGATTCTTCTTAATTTGGTCAATCTCATCATTCATATCCTAAATCTGGTTTTCATCTCCAATTGCATCCTCAAATAATTTAAGATCTTCTTGTGATAGAAATAATTTTATAGTAGATTATTCTTCCTCATTTTATATACATGAACTACCTGGTCACCAATGATGTTATATCTGCCTATTTCACTCAGATTTTAAGATTTCATGTTGGTATATATTTTAACTCCTCTTGTTAACCATTGGTATCTTCTTCTAAATTATTATTTTCCACATATACTCTCTCTAAGTCTCTTACCTACATAATTTTTTTTCAAACAACTGGTCAATGTGCGGTTGAAGATTTTTTTCATTATATACAATAACGAGATCATTTTATTCTACTACTTTTCCCAGTTTCTTGTTGAAACATTGTTTATATTCTCTCGCACCTTCTTGGTAACTTGAAAAAATTCATCTGATAGCATGTTTTTAGAAAAAAAATCATAATCATGAAATACATGAATTTTGATACTTCTCATACAATATTTCTTTTTTTAGTGGACATCTAACACCTGGAATGGGGCCTGATACCACTAGTTATATAATCAATTCAATAGGGAACTACCAAATCGTCAAATTATAGCTTTGATAACTCTTCAGTTTCAAAGAAGACTATTAATTATATCATTTCCTTTTTCTGTATCATGGAACCTTCAAATATCTGTTTAAAATATATTATTGTTGTGTAACAACACCTTTTGAATCTGAAATCATATATAAATTTCTATTTTTGAGATTATTATTTTCACATGTATCACCATTCATCATATGCAATAATTCCTTTTCATCATAAACACCCCGTGGATTTTATCTCCCCCAGGACCTAAAAAACTTCTAATGGATATTAGAAACATTTAATGTAAGGGAGAGGGGTACTTATGGCATCCTCAAGAAGTATATTGTGGCCGATCCTGGTGGATCAATCCTATGATACTTTCTTACAAATATCTATATTTTTTTCTGATTGTTCCAATTCCCCATCCAACTTCAGCTATTCATCAATATGAAAAATCATTATTTACCCAGATTATATATCTTATTATGATATTTAGGTATTGTAGGCTTGATATTTTTTAAAATATAGAGTTTGAATTCATATGTAGAAATTTCATTCTTTGATCCTCCACCAATTTTCCATTTGTCAAGACTTTTTCTTTGAGCATGAATCATTCCACTTATAGTATTCTCTTCTTCCTTCCTCCATTTGAGGGATCTTCATCTTACCTTTACTTATATACATGGGGCATGAAATGTGAATCTTTAAAACAATAATTTATTCACTTTTCTTTAATTATTTATATAATTCACCATATTATTTTCTTCTGTTGGTGGGTCATAAACTAAACATACATTATTCTTACTCATAACACGAGTAGCTACTCCCTTTCTCTTCAAGGTTCATTCTCATTTTTTCAAAGATCTCGGTTGTGAGTTTAACAAAGGGGAATATTTATACACCTTATAGGATCAAAATAATGACATAGAGGCTCAAAATAAAAGAGGGGTTGAATTGTATCCTCTAAAAATTCTTTTGGAACTTTTAAAGTTGATATAAAACTTTCTATTTTTTAACAGAGTTAAACAAGGTAAATTAACAAGACCTCTTAGTTCTACAAAATTTCTAGATTCTGGAAAAATGGTTCCAGAAATGAAATTTCAGAAAAGTTTACAAGGGATAAGATTCTACCTTAAAGCATATAGAATATTACTAATCAAAGTACAAGTACAAGAAAGTATAAGATAGTTATACTTTACTTATTAATCAAAATGTAGTAGAAAATAAACATGAAACAAAACAAGTAACAAGTATAGAATATTTTAACCCAAAGGGTAGGGTATCCAAAAAACGTGGATAAAGGTCCTTTGATATATACATTCAAGAAAGTCTGTCTTACCCACACCTGGGTAATCCCCTGAAAGGAATATCGGAGTCAGTCTTGCTATCCCCGCAAGCCCTCGAACTTCAAGGTAGTCGGAACCTCTGTCTACTTTATCATGAGAGTCCTCGAACATTAACGTGGTCAGCACCTCTTTCTTCCTATCCCTGAAATCCCTCAATTGTACATAGAAACAATCAAATTCATATAAATAAATCTGAATAATATGTTTTGTATGCACAAAGAATGAGAGTCTTTCTCTCTATAAATCACTTCAACAACATGTAATCTCTAGATTTGTAGAACAGTGTTGAGATCATTCAAATGAGATCCTATATATATAAGAATTTCATCAATGGTCGATTCCCTCCTCTAAAGGCCATATTTTTCCTTGAATCTCAGAGGGACCTATAGATGTGTCACTCAAACAACGGTTAGTTCAAAACAGAATGCACGACATTGTTTCATAACTATAACATGCGAAAGTAAAATATGGTTGCTCTACCAAATCTATTTTTTCGGAGTCTACGGAAAAAATAAAGTTTTAAGTCTATGAAAATAAACATTCAGAGTCTATATTACAAGGACATTCAGATTCTTTTTTTCAAGGAATTCAAAATCATAATTCTATAGAAATTTGGAGTCTGATTTCTAAGGAATTCATAAACTGAATTCTAAGGAATTCAGAGTCTGAATTCTGAGGAATTTGGAGCCTGAATTATAGGGAATTAGGTGTCTGAATTCTAAGGAATTCATAATCCGAATTCTAAGGAAGTCAGAGTCTAAATTAAAAGGAAATAGCAACCAAAATTATAAAGAATTCGTAGTATGAATTAGGAGGAATTCAAAGTCTGAATTCTAAGGAATTCAGAACTGGAATTCTAAAGAATTTAGAACCTGAATTATAATGAATATGGATTCTGAATTCTAAGGAATTCAGAGTCTAAATTATAAGGAATTTATAACCTGAATTCTAATGAATTCAGAACTTGAATTCTATGGAATTTGAAATCTGAATTCTAATGAATTCAGAACCTGAGTTCTAAGAAATTCAGAGTCTGAATTATAAGGAATTCAAAACCTGAATTCTAAGGAATTCAGAACCTAAATTCTAAGGAATTTGGAACCTAAATTCTAAAGAATTCAGAGTCTTAATTCTAAGGAATTCAGCATCTGAATTTCAGAGAATTTGGAATCTGAATTCATAACCTGAAAGAAGAATAATATATATATGTATTTATAGGATTTAGAGGTTTTATAAATGAAATCTAATTTTACACTTAGAAATAAAAAGTGTTAGATTTAGTGAAACTAAATCATGAACAATAAAAACAAAGATAAGATAAAATTTCTTTGGGGAAGGAAAGATTTACTTATTAAGAAAAATATTGAAGGAAATAAAATTTTTCTTGAGATAGAGTGTTTGTTATTTTCAAAACATAAAGAAATGTAAAAGTCATAAGGAAACCCTATTAACTCAAAAATATACCCCTTTTTGGAAAGCACAAACATCCTTACTAAAAAGAATCTAAGGACTTAGAAATTTTATGGACATGAAAATAAAAACTTATCTCCCTTTACTTATGGATCTTAGTGAATACGAATAACCCCCCCTTAGGCTTCGGAATAACTAAGAATCGTATTCTTGATTTCCTAAATGAGATTTTTCATTATATTTCATACAAAAATATTCATTGATAAGAACTTTACTCTATATGAACTCCACCTTACATAGGGAAATAATTTCTTTACTTTGTATTTTTTTTATCATTCCCTTCTCCCCCTTTGGGATTTTCAAAATGTAATAAAGGTAATGGGGAAAAATGGTACCTGAAAAATTAGTACAAAACAACCACAAACAAAATATATTAAGCATAAAACAATTTCATTAATTATTAAAATAATTTGTAAAATATAAAAAAATATTAGAAAAGATTATCCTTATTTCTTTTTCGATATTAGCTTCTTTATAATAGTTTTTATCCTCTTTACCTCCTTGTGACCCACTTATTCTCGCTTATGCAAATGATCCTGGTCTTCACTTTTCTTCTATAAGGCTTTAATTTTCTCTTTATGAGCCTTAAGAATGCCTGCCTGAGCTTTCTACAGTTCTTCTTTCTTAGAAAGATTCTCATCAATCTCCATTCTAAGATCTCTTTACCTTTTCCAATTCATGGTCATAGAGTTAAACTTGGCATTCAAATCCTTAACTTCCTGCTTCCGAGTAGTCTCTTCAAGACTTAACTTTTTTCTAAAAACTATTATTAAGATATTTGATCTTCACGTATTAGGTATCAAAAGAATCCTTGAAATTATCATCGAATTCATCAAAGATTCTCATTTCATCAATTGTCTTCTTTGACAAGCTTATCATCTTCTTGCATGATTTTTTATGATCCTCATAACCAATGAGGAAGGTCTTGAAATCTGTCTCTAGTGAAACACATTTGTCCATCACCATGGAAACAGAATCTAACTTATGGTTTATGGTTTTCTGAAGCATTTGGCATCTTGAATCTACGATTGGAAATAAAGGAATAGTACCAACCAGCTTCTTCAATGACTGGACAAAAAAATCATGTCCAAGTGAAGATGATTCTGAATCCAAATGGTTGGTTATTGAAGATTCTTTTTCTATATCCTCATCTTTCCTCTTTGATGAAGCACCAGCATCTTTATTCTTCACCAAATATTTACTAGGTGTATCTACAACCACCTTCTTTCCATTATCTGGTCTCAGAATGATGTCTTTTTCTTTAAGAGATTCATGCTCACTATCAAATTGTTGAACAATCTCATCTTCTTAAATTTCTTCTTTCTCTGCATCAGCCACTAGATCTTCTAGATGAATAAAATAATGATTACTACATTCATCATCTGTTGTCTTATTCACTTGTTCTTCACCCTTATCATCTTTTCCTGGTGTATAAATTTTTTAGGATTCATCTTGGGATATCCAGATTGATAATTTCAAAGATGGAATTTCCTTCCCAAGGAATTCTTCAACTTGGTTTATAATATTATTAGTTTCATTGACTTCTTCTTTTTCTTCTTCTTATTCTTCTATTTCCTCTTCCTATTACTAAGAAATATCTTCTTCATTATGTGATTCTTGAATCACCACTTTCTTTCTTGGAGTCTCTGGTAATGGTTCAAATGAAAAAATTCTAGTACCAGAATTTTCTCGGAGGATCTTTCAGTATCCTTGAGAAGTGATTTAACAACTTCAGCTTCTGAAAATTTCTTCCTTTATTTCTTTTCTTTTTCTTCCTTTTCAAGATTCTCAACAGCCTTTTCCTTCAATGATTTTTCCTCATAAGGGTCCAATAAAAACTTAGGCTCCCCTTACTTTCAGTTTTTCTTATCCTCTCTCCACATACCCACTACTTCATCCGGATACACTTTCTGTTTCTTTGGCTTTGGAGGTGCTGATTGAGTTTGTTTGGACACAAGAGTTTTTGTTATCTCTTCCATCTCCTTAGCCTTTTTCTTCCATCCACCTTTCTTAGAGGTTTCAGCCACCTCTGGCTTCTTTGAAAAAGATTCTAATCCGTCTTCAGAAATATCATTGAATTTTCCATATTCATAGGAAAATCCAATTTTCATTCTTTGTAAGGTGTCATCACTCAGCAACAGAAATTTGTAATTTCTTAGATTGTAACAGCATGGGATTTCGAATGACTGAAGGCAAAAAACAATAATCTTAGAAAGAATATCTAGATACATAATAATCTGAGACTTCAAAATTCCATTCGTGATATTATCAATCATTACCAAGATATACTTAACCAAGTTTATATTCCTTAGATTCACCAAGAAATCCAAAATATAGATGTCACTCTTGTTTAGAGTATCCTTATCACCTTTTCACAGAATTATAAATCTGTGAACCCACAATTCACGAATTGTAAAATTTTTAGAAAGATGAATGGTCTTCAGAGTCTTCAATCCTTTCAATCCAAGACACTCTATTGCCTTCTCCTTATTAAGAGATCCTGATTCATTACGTAATTTGTGAGCACAGAACTCTGCTTCCCCTTCATAAGGAATACTAATCAGACTCACTTCCTTTATGTATGAAAGAGAGTAAGTCTTTCCATAACACTTGAAAGAAAATTTATCTTTCCCTCCATCATTGAAAAATCTAACTTTTTCATAAAACTCCACCATCTACTCAAGATATACCATATCCTGGGCCTTCGACTTCACAATACATAGGCTCTCCCAGCCATTAAACATAATAATTTTGGAAACAATAGAATCATACTTTTAGAGTAATTTCTGATCAACTATCCCCTCTTAGTATATCTACAACTCGGAGATTTTATTAATAGTTTACATTTCTTTCTAAGGAGAAGCTTCAGCAGACATCTGAAACTGAAGAAACATTGACGATTCTGAACGGTCTTAAAAAATAGAGGCAGAGCTTCTGCATGACACAACTTGAAAAATCAATGTGGGACAACCATCAGGGGGATTTATATAGGTGATCTATGAAAATATTCAACTTCCATGGTTGATCCAATAGTTTTAAAAATTCTTATCAAATCTGATGGTTGAGATGATAACTGAAGAAGGAATTTGATAGGTTTCAATCTTTTGAGGTTTTTTAAGAAATGAATTGAAAAATACCAACAAGTAAAAGTTTATTACAAAAATTTATAAAATAAAATATACCTTTTGGAATTCATAGAAGATTATTTGTTATGAGTAAAAATTATATTCTTGAATAATTTTATATTCCAAAAAAAATTGACTATAGAAAAAAAATATGACAACGAAAACTTTTGACTACAGAAAAACAAAATTGACTATGAAAAGTTTGACTAAAAAAAATTAGACAACGAACAATTTGACTACAAAAAATTTGACTAAGAAAAATTTGACTATTAAAATTTTGACTATGAAAATTTTGACTATGAAAAATTTGACTAAAATGAAAAAGTACTCCTCCTATGAAAAAAGTTTCTTACTATAAGTGGAGAGGTTTGAACATGAATTTAATAAGAAAGATTACCTTACAGTTATCATTCCAAATTTCTTTTTTATATATTCAAATCTATTAGAAGGTAAAGATTTTGTGAAAATATCAGCAAGTTGATCTAGTATTCCGAAAAATTGAAGAATGATATCCCCTTTTTGTGTGTGATCCCTAAGAAAGTGATGCCTAATATCTATGTGTTTTGCATGAGAGTGATGTTAAGGGTTTTTAATCAAGGAAATGGAACTATTATTATCACACGATATTTTTGTTTTGGTAAAACTCATAACTTAGTCTATGAGTGTGTGTTGCGTCCACAATACCTGTGCACAAAAACTTCCAGCTGCTACATATTCAGCTTCAGCAGTGGAAAATGAAACTGAGTGTTGCTTTTTTCATGACCAATAAACTAATTAATCTCTTAAGAAATGAAAAGTTCTGGATGTACTTTTCTTATCCATTATACATCCACAAAATTCCGCATTCGAAAAACCTTTTAGAACAAAATAATTTCCCGAAGAATAAAAGGGTCCTAAATCCATAGTTCCCTTTAAGTAGTGAAAAATCCTTTTCAGTTCCTTTAAATGAGATTCCTTTGAATTGGATTGATATCTTGCACATAAGAATACTGAAAACATTATGTCTGGATGACTAGTTGTTAAGTAAAGTAGGCTTCCTATCATTCCTCGAAATGATGTTTGATCTACTGGTTTCCCAGCCTCATCAAGATAAAGTGTATTTGAGTTACCAATGGGGGTACTTATACTCTTAGTGTTGCCATATACATACTTTTTAAGAAGATATTTAATTTACTTATGTTGGGATATATAGATTCCTTTTGATTTGGAGAAATTTTAAAACCAAGGAAAAATGTTTGCTCACCCATCATACTCATTTCAAACTCAGATTTCATTAGATCTGCAACAGAATCAGTTTGAGATTACTGATTTGAACCAAATATAATGTCATAAACATAAATATGAACAATCCAAATTTTCTTCTTATCTTTCTTTATAAAAAGGGTTGGATCATCATTTCCTTTAATTTAATTGTTTTGTACCAAAAACCTATAAGCCTATCATACCAAGCTCTATGGGCTTATTTAAGTCCATATAAAGCTTTGGTAAGTTTGAAAACATGTTCAGGATGTCTTTTATCTTCAAAAACCGAATTTTATTCAATAAAAACTTTCTCTTGAACATAACCATTAAGGAAATCATATTAAACATCCATTTGAAAAAGTTTGAAGTTATAGAATGCTGCAAAGGCAAGTAGAATATGAATAAATTCAAGTCTAACTACTGGAGAATAGGTTTTCATTATAGTATATTTATTCTTGTTGATTATAACCTTCATCAACTAATCTTGATTTATTTATTACTATGATTCCATTTTCATCACAGTTATTTTTGAAGACCCATTTTACTCCAATAACAGAAGTTTCCTTAGGTCTTTCAACCAAGGTCCAGACTTTATTCCTTTAGAATTCATTTAGCTAATCTTGCATAGCTTTTATCCAATCATCATCACATAAAGATTCATCAGTGATTTTTGGTTCTAATTGGGAAAGTAATACTAGATGTTATACTTCATTTCTTAAGTAACTTATTGTCCATACAAGTTGATTTACATCACCAATGATACTATCGCTGGGATGATTCCTAAGAAACAAAATATTTGGGTTTTTTAAAACCAGTTCATCAACATATTGTAGGAAATCTCCTGGGGTAAATGCTTCATAAATATCTTCTTGAACATTTTCTTTATCATAAGGATCTTCTATCAAGGGTTGATAATCAGTTTTTGAAAACACATCTGAAGATATATATTGAGGATGTTTAAAAACAATGGGATTGAATTCATCAAATTTAATCTGTACTGTTTCTTCAACAATACAAGTATTTTTATTAAAAACTTTATATACCTTAGAAGTTGTGGAGTAGCCTAAAGAATATTTCTTCATCATATTAGGGTGAGAATTTATGTAAATTATCTTTAGTATTCAGAATTAATACTTTGCAACCAAAAAACTTGAAGTAGGAAAGTCTAGGTTTTCTACCATTCCATAACTCATAAAGGGTTTTATTAAGAAAAGGTCTAATCAAAACTCTATTTATAATATAAAAAAAAGTACTTACAGCTTCAACCGAAAAATTTTTGGCTACCAAATATTCACTCAACATGGTTCTTGTAATCTTTTGAAGAATTTTGTTTCTTATTTCAACAACACCATTTTGTTGCAGAGTTCTTGGTGATGAGAAGTTATGAGAAATGGCTTTTCTACTACAAAAAGTTTCAAAATCATAATTTTGAAATTATCATCCATGATCACTATAAATAGTTATCAAAGGAAGATTTTATCATTTTTTACTTATGCTCTAAAACTTTTGAAATAAGAAAAAGTATTATATTTCTTTGGTAGAAAATAGACCCATGTAAATCTAGTGTAATCATGAACTAAGAAAAATACATAATATTTTCCTCAAATGCTTCCAGTTTGTGTTGGACCAGAAAGATCCATATTCCAAAACTGTAATGCATCAGTGGTTAAGAATTCACTAACTGATTTAAAACATGATCTATGTTTCTTTCCAAATTTACAAGGATCAAAAACTGTTGAAAAATCGAATCTAAGCACTGATAGATCCTTAACTAGTCTTTTCATTGAAAATTTTCATAGGTTTCTAAGGTTACAGTGCCCTAACCTTCTATTCTATAACCAAGAATGATCTTCTGTTGCACTAAGGCAAGGTAGGTATTAGTTCCTAAGGTCTTCTACGTTTAGTGTGTATATATTCTTTTTCCTATTGGCAGAAAGAACAAACTCTTCATTGGAATTTTGTACTAAGCACTTTTCAATCCTAAAATTCACAAGGTAAATTTCATCACATAATTGACTTATGGTAATAAGGTTGTGCTTAATAACCTTAACAAATAAAACATTTTAAATCAATTTTTTTTCATGAAGAACAATATTACATAAACCAATAATGTATCCCATAGCATTATCTTCGAAAGTCACTTTTCCTCCCTTCTTCTTGATAATATTTTGAAATAAGTTTTTATTACCAGTCATGTGCCGGGAACATCCACTATCAGTGTACCATGTATTGCTGTTGGTATTATCTTTACTTTCCTGAAAATAAGAGTGTTAGACTTTCGAAACCTAAAATTTCTTGGATCCGGAAACTTTAGAAAGCAATATCTTAAGAATCCACATTTCCTTTGAAAAATATGCTTTATAAAAATCTAAAGACTGAGTTGTGATTAAGGAACAATTTTTGACCCAATTCCCACCACACTGACACTTAGTGCAGAATGGAGCACTTTAAGGAACAAAATAATTATATCTAAAGACTAGTTTTGAATTATTATAACCAAATCCAAAGTTATTTCTTAGAGGTCAAATTTTGGAATACATCTTGACAAAGTTTTCCTTACCCAAGATAAATTTTGACAAACACTTACTCAAGGAAAATATTTCTGACTTCAGTCTAATAACTATGTTTTTATCCTCAAAAACATTAGTTTTAGCACTAGAGTTAGTCTCTAAAACATTTTTCTTAGAAATTACATTTTCTAGATCATTAGAAAGTTTATCCCTCTCACAACTAACTTCCCTAAGGTTTTTATAAATAATTTCAAAATCATAAATTTTCTTATCAAGATCTTTAGAAAGATCTTATTCTTCTTTAGTAGGAATAGAAATTCTATAATTTTCCTTGTCAAGATTTTTCTTGACTTAAAAATTTTCATTCTCAAGGAGCTTAGAAAACCTAGAAACTTCTCCATAAGTAGGTAATGTATTATCTTTATCAGAAGAATATTCTTCATCTGAAGATTCATAATATTTACTATCACTATAATTACAATTAAAGGATACATTTATTATGGATTAAACATTATGTACCTTGGCCATTAAATAATAATTTTCAATAGGTAACATGGAAAGTGAAAAAAGATTACTCTGACCAGATGATTCATACTCTGATGATTCATTAGAAGAGTCTCCACCACTGACACTCCAGGTGTCATTATCTTTCAAAACATTCTTAGCTTTATCTTTATCTTTGTAGTACTTCTTTCTATTCCTCTCAAAATGCTTTTCCTTTCTATCCTTTCTCTTTGGAAAAAGACAATATTTCCTTATATGCCCTGATCTTTTGAATTCATAACAAGTGACATAATAGTCTTCCTTGTCCTTTCTCTCTTTCTCCTTATATATATACTGAAAGTATTTCTTCCCAACTATCTTGTTCATCCTTCGAGAAACATTAGCTAGTTAATTTTCATAATGTTCACTTTCAATTGACTCATATTGAATAACTACCTTCTAAGATTTAGATCTTGTAACTCTCTCAGGATTCTTGGATTTTGTAGTAGTAATGGCTACACTTCAATTTCCATTATTCTTTCTTAATATTATCAGCATCTCTCTTCATCTTGGTTTCAGATTGAAGAAGAGTTCAAAAAAAAAAAACTCATTGAGAGTAATCTGGGAAACTTTTCTATTCTAATATATAGATATCCTCTTGGATTCCCATTCATTAGGCATGATGTCTATAATCTTATCTACAAGAGATTCATCATCAAAAACTTTCTCACCCTTAGATTTTAATCTATTGACAATGGTCATTAATATTTATTGTACCTTATATATGGGTTCTCTATAAGGAAAGTAGAAACCATGATATTCATCTCTGAACATGGCTCTTCTAGTTTCTATAACCTTGGATGTACCAAAATAGGTAACCTCCAATTTCTTCCAAATGCAATTTGAAGCTTCACCAGAATAAATATGACTATATATATTCTAGGGCATGGAACACAACAAATTATGTCATACCTTGTAGTTTAGTTGATATTCTGTCTTTTCCTGATTAGTAAAAGTTCTGACTTCCATATCAGGAATCTTGTAATCTCTAATAAGCATAAAAAAGTTGTGCACTCAAGTTTTAATACCAAAAGTATTCAAACAATCTCTCCAATATTCATAATCATTCCTATCAAATATAGGTGGTCTTGTAGAATTAAGATTATCAATCGAACCAACATTCATATTCCTTCCATCTTAAGGAAAATATATTTTCACAAAAACTTGTTAATAGAAAAAGTTTGTAAACAAGGATAAAAATACTAAGCAAGAAAAATATAGAACAATGAAAACTTTTCAAGAAAGATTATAAGTAAATATAAATATTTCAGATACCTCCTATTATAACAATTTTAGGATCAAAATTATGATGTAGATGCTCAAAATATAAGAGGGGGTGAATTGTATCCTTTAAAAATTCCTTTGGAACTTTTAAAGTTTATATAAATTTTTTTATTGTTTAATAGAGTTAAATAATGTAAATTCACAAGACCTTTTAGTTATAAAAACTTGGTTGATTCTGAAAATATGGTTCTAGAAATGAAACTTAAGAAAAGTTTACAAGGTCCAAGATTCTACCTTAAAGCTTATAGAATCTTACTAATTAGAGTAAAAGTACAAGAAAGTATAAGATAGTTATAATTTCATTATTAATCAAAATTTAGCCGAAACTAAACTTGAAACGACACAAGTAATAAGTATAGAATCTTTTAGCTCAAAGAGTAGGGTATCCAACAACCTTGGATAAAGGTCCCTTGATTTTATACTTTCAAGAAATTCTATCTTACCCACACCTGGGTAAGCCCTCGATAGAAATATCAGAGTCTGTCTTTCTATCCCCAAAAGCCCTCGAACTTCAAGGTAGTAGGCACCTTTGTCTCCTTATCAAGGAAGTCCTAAAACTTTAAGGTAGTCGGCACCTCTATCTTCCTATCCCTGGAAGCCCTCGATTGTACACAGAAACAATAGGAGTTGCATGAAGAAAACTAAAAAACATGTTCAGTATTAACAAATCATGAGAGTATTTCTCTCTTGAAATCACATCAACAACATGTAATATCTAGAGTTATAGAACAGTGTTGATCTCATTCAAATGAGCTCGTATTTATAAGAATTTCTTTAATGGTAAACTCCCTCCTCCAATGGTCACATTTTTCCTTGAATCGCGGAGGGACCTGTACACATTTCACTCAAACAATAGTTAATTATAAACAAAATGAATGACATCGTTTCATTTCTATAACATGAGTAAGTATTATATGGTTGCTCAACCAAATATATTTTTTGGAATCTTGGAAAAAAAATAATGTTTTGGTATAAGAAACTAAACATTCAGAGTCTATATTAAAAGGATATTCGGATTCTATTTTTCAAGGAATTAGGGATCAGAATTCTATAATAATTTGGCGTCTAAATTCTGAGGAATTCTGAATCTGAATTCTGAGGAATTCGGTGTCCGAATTCTAAGGAATTCATAGTCCGAATTATAAGGAATTGATAATAGGAATTATAAGGAATTGGGATTGTGAATTAAAAGGAATTATGAACCTGAATTCTAAGGAATTATAAGTCTGAATTTTTATGAATTCAGAGTCTGAATTTGGAGGAATATGTAGTCTTAATTCTAAGGAATTCGGAGTCTGAATTCTAAGGAATTTGGAACCCGAATTCTAAGGAATTCAGAACCCGAATTCTAAGGAATTAGGAGTCTGAATTCTAAGTAATTAGGAACCAGAATTCAAAGGAATTCAGAACCTGAATTCTAAGGAATTCATAGTATGAATTATAAGGAATTCGGAACCTGAATTGTAAGGAATTCAGAATCCGAATTCTAAGGAATTCTGAGTCTAAATTCAAAATAATTCAGAACCTGAATTATAAGGAATTCAGAACTGTAATTCTAAGGAATTTGGATACTGAATTCTAAGGAATTCAGAATTTGAATTTTAGAGAATTCAGAATATGAATTCATAACCTGAAATCATAATACATTATATCTCAGTATTTATAGGATTCCAAGGTTTTAGAAATAAAACTGAATTTTATACATAGAAATAAAAAGTGTAAGATTTAGTGAATCTAAATCATGAAAAATGAAAACAAAGATTGGAGAAAATTTCCATGGGGAAGGAAATATTTCCTTATTAAGAAAGATATTCAAGGAAATAAAATTTTCCTTGAGATAGAGTGTTTGTTAGTTTCAAAACATAAAGGAATGGAAAAGTTATAATAAAACCTTATTGACTCGAATCACCTTTCATTGAGAAACTTGTGTTTCCTCCGAGGATGTAAACTTATTTTTCAGATTTTAAAATTGTATTCCAGTATATGAATTCTCATTATTCACCATTGGAGTCAAGGATCTCCTTTAAAGATCCTTTTTCTTCCCTTATTTCTTCTAGTGGAAACATCTTTTTGAATTCCCATGATTATAACATATAAAAAATATCCCATTAAAAGCATACCTCATGTCATTATTTTTTTGAATGATATATTGATGCATCCAGAGTTATTATAACTCTAACATTGATTCATCGGGCTTCTTGAAACACACTCATGGTGTGACCATATATTCCACAATAATAGAATCTGATGGATTCTTACTTCTAAGAGGCATTCCTTTCATACTTTTAAAAAATCTTCTACTTCTTCTAATATTTAGAAAATTTTCTTCCTTATCAATTTGAAATATAGTATAGGGATTCAGAAAGTAACATGAAATATGATGATCAATCCCACATAAATAGTATATGAGGTCATTACATATTGTAAAATCCATTTTTGATCAATCTTTAGCACCTACAGGATGATTCCTATTTCTAAAACTTTTCACACCTCTCTTACTATCATCCAAGGGAGGGGGATGATTATATCTAATACATGTTTTCCAAAAATGGATTCCCTTTGGGATGATACAACCCTTCCATGTTTCACCAATAAAGTAACATATTTTCTTTTCAAATCATCATCACCTTACATATGATAATAAAATAGAGATTTAAAATAATCCTTCAATTTTGGCATGATTTTGGTAATAGATTGCTCCACTTATTTCATGAATGATTCTAGATCCTTCACCAATTGTTTAATATTCATATCCTTCTATTCAAGTTGAGCATTAAGTTCTCTCTTGGGATTCTTCACACCACTCATCTCATCTTCAAATTATCTTGTGATATTATCTATCATTTCATATTAATAATTTATTTTAGAATATTTATCTGAAATAGAATAATTACAGCATGCATTCTCCTTCTATAGTCTTTGGTTCTCCTGAACTAGTTCAGATAGTTGTGTAGCACGATCAACAATTATTAATTTCATATTCTAAATTTATTTTGATTTTAGATTCTTTACCTTTTCATCAGCTTTGTGTTTTTCTAAATTTATAGAAACATTTTGTAGTTATTCATATTGGAAATAATTCTTCTCCCTCAGATCAATATCCGCATAAGTGATCATTTGATTTAATCCTTTTATCTTATTGACCTTAATTTCCAGTACTTGGATCCCAATATATTTATTATTGTTTTCCTCTTTTTATTTTTGATCCAATTTCTTTTTCAGGTCGACAATATCTACTAGTTTCATTCTTGTAATTATTTCATCATCAGTTGTTATAAAATCACTTGGCAAGTCAGGATCTTCATTAATTCCTACAACATATTTAAATGAATATGTAGTATCCTAATCTAAAACATTCTTTGTTTCCTTCAACTGAATCACACCCTTTCCCTAAATATTTACATACTGATAAATTCCACTTGACTTATTATTATTATTCAAAGGATTTACCATTTCCATTTCATAATGAGATAAGAGAAAACTAAAAATTCAATTTCTACAATCAACTAAACCAAGTCTAAAAAAATAAATCTAAAAAAAATATTAATATGATTCTATTTTCTAATTCCAAAAAGTGTTCTGGATACCTTGAGGGGGGTGAATCAGGGTATGGATATTATTTTCAAAATTATTCCTACCCCACTGTAACATGGACTATTTATTTTCAGGGTCAATTTTTTTCTTGTGTATTTATACTGATCTTATTACTTTTTTATTTATATGATGATAATGTGCTAAAAGTTAAATAAAAAAGAAAGAAAAAGGACACATTTATTTAACTCGTTTTACCCTCAATGGGATATATCAAAGGAACATACAATGGCAATGTGCCAATGTAAAAAAAATACACTAAGTCTCACCGCCATAATTTTGCTTATGATAGATCACTTCTATACCCAATATCACTACCTTTAAAAGTTTTAGGGTTAGCTCACAGCTTTCCAAAGGGTAACTCAATGATTCTCTTTCTCCAGCTCACTCCTAGTGTAAAGGATCACCTTATTCATTCTCCATAGGTCACTACATTAGAAGATATCTACACACATGGTATTGACATGTAGGTCCCTTCATTATTAATAATGAATTCATCCTCCATTACAAATAGATTCTCTGTTAAGGTTCGACTCTCATCCAATTGAAGAATTCTAATTTAATACATAATTATTTGGCAATCCCTTTTCAACACTTTCTCGATGCTCATTGCCTTCACGAGGCTCACCTATTCCGTGAAGCTCAAACAACCTTAACAAATCAACCGCATTTCACGAAGCTCACTTAGAATTCATGAAGCACACAACATTTTTAAAGACTAAAATTTTTGGATGTCATTCATAGCCTTCATGAACTCCCTTTCCACAAGAAAATTTTAATTGCAACAACCTCCATGAACAACCTTTGCGAATCTGAAGACTTAATATTTTATTTAACTATTAATACTTTACTGAAGGGGGTAGAGGCCAATTTATAGGCATTTATCTGATTCTAAAAGCATACAACCACACCATAACCTTTTAGTGACGATTTCCCATTTTTTTCAGGTTGCTTCTATATTCTCAATGCCCCAAAGAATATTCCTTATACATGATGTTTGTCACAGTCATTGAGATTATCATAAACTCCTAGTGACATCTTGATACTACACTCAAGATGATCCATACTTTGTGAAACACACTTCATGATTCTGAGTATTCACTAAATTTATGCATTTTCCATATTGTTATAAGTAATTCAAGGAAATCAATCTTTCTTTATGTTATCCATTCTCCAAATTTTGTACCCAAAATTTTGAAAACACTAGGAAATAATGCCACGTTATGTATAAAATTTTATTTACTACTTCTATGGAATCCATTACTTTGACTTGGATCTTTTTCAACATTCCTAGAAAACAATATATCTTGACCTCCACAACTATCCTTGAAAAACCACTTTTCCACAAAAACAATGAACCCAAAAACACTACCATGTTACCTTGAGATATTTTTTCCCAACAATTAATATTCTTGGAATTGAAACATTTATAATGGATTCTATATTTTTAATAATAATAATTATTATTATTTTATAAGGTAAACTTAATATTTTTCATATTGAATTTTAACCATGGTAAAAATCAAGTTACTGTGTTAAAGGAAAAAATGGTTTATTAGAGGTTAAATTAAGTTGATAAGGGATAAAATGACTTAAAAACTTATAGAAATACTATTTTATTAATGCATTTTATTCCTATATTACCCAATATTTTATCGTGATCTAATTTAGAGACACTTTTACATGATATTAACATTATCATGTTTTAATATACTTAATAATTACAAGTTTTTCACTCCATTCACATATAAAAGGGAACCTCCTATATTATCTTATCCACACTAATTGTGCCCTTTATCTCAACCAATATATATAAAAATACTCTCCAAAATTATTTAAACTTGTTCTTGAGGTGCTAAAATTTTTATAATAACCATCTAAGAAGCCTTAAGGTGTATTTAAAAGCAGAATACCTGAAGTAGAGTTATATGTTCTTGCCCATTATTTTCATGTTTATTTGTTTTTAAACCTCCTCTAACTGTTATAAAACCATATTGAAGTGATGGAATATATTTACTATAACGATATATAATAATTTTAATTTTATACACATTTTATATCTTCTTACCATCCATTTTAAAATGATAATGTCACTCATGTATACGTGTGGACAAAAATATCCACCAAGAGATTAGATTTATTTTTCATTTTATATTTACATGAATGGTAATGATGTTAGATTTAATTAATATATATGATATTTATGATGTAATTATTACTCTAGATAGATAAATTATTATGTTATATACTTTTTTACATTTTTAAGAATTGAAAACATCACTCAAGCTTATATACATACTACCATCTCTATGAAGTGAGGTAATTAATTTTTCATTACAGATTTATATAAATGATTATAAAAGTTTTTATAAAAAATAACTATGATATGTATAAGATGATTAATATTTTTAATATTTTTAAATAAGGAACAATGAGAATTTAATGAAGCCATTGATCTGAAACATGAAAGGAAAATGAAATATTTTTCATTCAAATAAATATTTGAAGGAATAATTGATAATAAAAGGGTAATTGGAAATTATATAGAAATGATATATAGTTATATTTATATGAATATTTTTCTATAATATATATATAAAATCCATTATTTATTATATAGGAGGTTTGAATGCATATAATGAATAATGGTACTTAAGGTAGGGGTTTATGTTATAATCTCATTTCTTTTCAGGGTTATCTTTGATAAATTTCCATTGAGAGAAATTATACTATTCGTATCCTTTAAACCCCACATATATTCCTCTCATATGGTTATTCATATAATTTTCATGTATTTTTCATAACTGTTCTCTCTTTTGTACTCAAAATTAAATAGAAAACGTTTTTAAGAAAATCCAACACTATTTCCTCATAGTTCGGTAAACTTTTTCTTCAATGTTGATGTCTTTAAAATATTTTTGGATGTTTTGTTCTATACATAAATGTTGAGAAAGATTATTTTTGCTAAATTTGACTTTATTTACTAATATTTAAATAAAATATTTTCTAATATTTTATATACATCCCACTTTTTTATTTTCTACAAAATGTGGGAAAGGAATATTATCTTTTAATATATATGACATGAAGGACTTTTCCCTCTGTAATTAAGATTATTTGATTTAAAACTTCAATTAAAATTTTCGAGGTTTATTCTAAAATAAAATATATATTTTCTATATTTTATAATTTTTTATCATCTAAATTTGCAGAAAGAAAAACTTATTTTTCCTATTTTCAAAGAAACATAAAAATGATCTCTTAATGTTTTTTTTATCTATTTTATCTTCTTTTAAAAAAAATTATACTAAACTAGGTATATAGTGTTTTTCCACCAATAACATTATTTTTACAGATGGATTATGAATATGATGTTTTAAGAATGAATCTAGAAAACCAATTACATTAAATGGGTTAATTATGTTATTATGAAAACTTTATGAAGACCATTTATTTTCCATGGGTTATTCAAAGATGAAAAGATAAATATTTTACTGATATTGTGACAAATTAACATATGTTTATCATTATGGGATGGTTGGGACTCAAATTATATATCCACCCAATGCATTTGGTAGAGATTTATATCTCATGAGGTAACAAGTTATTCATTAGCATGTTTCATGTTTTAAACATTAATATTAGTCATATAAATATTATAAAATGATTACAATTTTATTTGTGCACATGGTTTTATGTCTATAATTCTATATAGGGACCTGATTACATGTAATTAAAATTATAAGTTGACATATTTTCATTTATACATGTTCATAATACTAATGTTCTATATGTTTGTTCTTTTTCCACATTTTTATATTATATGATTTTGTTATACTATATTTATCATGATTTTGGATTTTGGATTATACACATTTCTTATATTAATCTAAAATGATTATTCCTTTAATAATGATATATCATCTTGACTAATTGGGTGTATTTTTCATAAATTATTATCATGTAATCATACCCTTGTGACTATATTATTATTTAGGTTATTCGACATATATCTCTCTGTTTACCCTTACTAAGAATTTGAGCTCACCCCATTTTATATTTCCACTATTCCCAAGCTAGAAAAAATGAAATTAAGTATAATAAGCCTAGAATCGTACTATATGTGAGGAATTTTGTTGGATATACTATTGAAATTTCATGAAAATAAGTTGTTTATGTATGTAGACTCCAAAGACACTAAATTGTTATGATCATAAGACATATAATATTTTAATATGTACTGAATATTCATAAAAAAGATGTAATATTTATTTTAGAATCGCTAATATACCTATAGTTGGTATCAATTTTGTGTTTAGTTATTTTTTGATATTAGAATTATATAAATTTGGTGAATACCATAGGGATGAACATCAACTATTTTGGGTTTGTAGAAAGGTTTCAGAATTTATGATATCCCATTATTGGTTTACTTATTATATGACTAATAAAACTGATTATTTCTTCTCAAAAACCTAGTTTATTTATTTTTGTTTTAATCATTTTTTGGAACTAGGAGGAATTGTGTTATAATTTAATGTGATTGATAGTGCGATGATTGTAATCATGTGAAATTAAGTTGCATGTGAGATTTAATTAAAGACCTTGTTGAAATTATTGGACAACTATCTTGATCAATGAATAATGATGTTAATTATATTGAACTTTATAACAAACCAAGGATGTATATTCATTTAATTGAGCCTTTTTTATGGTAACAGACCACCCTTATGTGGGAATTATTATCTACTAATTGATGTATAGAAAATAAATGAGATAGAAAATATATTTTCTATTCTCTAGTTCTATGACCATGAGAAAGATTTTTTAGTAGAAAATCTCTAAGAAGGAGATGCTGGTCAATGGTTTAATTTATCAAGAACATGTGGAAAGAGGAATAAATAAACTCCAAAAAATGAGATGAGTTTATGTGGCTATTTTTCAATATATACATCTCTTGGAATCTTCATACTAAAATAGAGAGGGAATTATTATAATTGAACTAGAAGGATGATGAATCCATAGGTACCTATGAAGAAATCATTAAAAGACTTACAAGGTATGCTTATAGTTTTATTATTGATTCAGAAAGAAATATGGACTGCTTCTTTAGTTTATTTCAACAAATTATTTTAAAGGAATTATCCATAAGATATTTTGGAAGATATAATGAGATTTTTCTAAGTGAACATAAGGTGTTAATGGTAGATGAAAACTCTCAATATAATAGTTATAGTGTTAAAAATAGAAAATTTAGTTTCATGGTAACTATTGTGGTATGTCACAGAAAGTGAATAAGTTTTTATAAAAAACATGCCATATTTTTTAAAAGATTCACTTATGGAATTTCTCAAAACAAATTATAAGATGTTTCAAGTGTGAGAGGCCTAATCATCAAAATTATTATTTTTGATAGGATAATTAGATAATAGTCAATTAAAGAAAGGGTTATACAATTTAGACTAATAAACCACCTGTAATTTAGTGCTTCATATGCATGGTGTTTGGGAATTATGTGAATCAATGGCCAAATTTAACAGATAACAAGGATAAAATTATTCTGAAACCTTCTAAGTAAAATTATTAAAGGAATGGTTTATGTAATTATAATCTCTAAAGTGGGATATGAGAAAGAGGCGGCCAAAGGTAAAATTATCATCCACTATATAATTCCAAATGATTTATTTTATTATATTTTTACCGACCCTTTTATTTTAGAATAATTTTATAAAATTAACATATCACTACCTAAATAGTCATATATAGTTTCATTAGTGAAATTTCTTATTGTGTGATGATTTTATCTTAATCCTACAGCTCTTATCCAATACTATATTATATGAATTTGATTTTTATAAATCTTATTATTCCCTTTATAGTTGAATTTGATGCTATTTTGAGCATATATTTCCTCTATTTATATAGATACCATAACAATTTTATAGGAATGGATATAAAATTTGATATTCTAAATCATCCTATAATCATATTTTGGTATGGGGATGAATATGATATTCTAATAAAAATTAGTTTCATTGTGTGGGTCCCACTACATATTTTTGATGGATATTTGTCTCAAATGGTTGTGGATAAATTCAACATTGAAAAGATGCATATTTTTTAGAAATATTTTTATATATTGACCAAAAACGTTTCTTATCTTTCCTTGAATTAAGAAGTTAATTTTTCGTAGAATTTGTACATGGTGCTACAACTATTTCTAAGACTCCATATATAATAACCTAGATTATGTTATAGTAATTGAGGAAGAAACTTTTGGATAATCTATATAAGGTATCTATAGTGTTGAGGGTATCACCAAGGGGTGTAGAAATATTTTTTTTATATGAAATTTGGGGAAATGTGTATTATTATGGATTATTAGGAACTTAACATGATCACTGTTATGAAAAAGTATCATATACACCATAATAATGATCTCCTTGATCAATTAAGAGGAGATAAATATTTTTTCAAGATAGATCTTGGATATGGATATAATCAAATGAGGGTCAAAATGTAGTATATAACCAAGACAACCTTTTGCACAAGGTATAAACATTATGAATTTAAAGTGATGTCATTTAGACTTACCGATGCCCTTGATATATTTAAAGATTTAATGAATAGAGTATTTAGAAATTACCATAAATAATTTATGGAAAAATTTATAAATGATATAATTATATTTTCCAAAATTAAATAAGTGAATGAAAATTGATTCATGATTTTATTGAAGACCCTGAGGAAGGAAGAAATTGTATTAAAAATTTATCTAATCTGAATTTTAGAAACACAAAGTTTCATTCATGGGTCATAAATCTTAATCATGGGTATATGTTTTGATCCCACATAGATTAATGTTATTAATAAATGGATGATACTGACCATGGTGACTGAGATCCATAGTTTTCTTTGTGTGGATGGATATTATCTATAAGTAATTGGCCCTGGAAATTATATATTATAGAGTTTTTTATACAAGAATTCACTTTCTTACATTTCTAGGATATTGATAGTTAATATATTTTTTATAATTAAGTCAAAAATATTACATAAAACCCCATATATTAAAAATTGGAAACCTCTAATCAGTATCATTTATTATCACAATATTAAACATTAAAAATAAAACATGTTTTGTGTTCATGAAAAACATCACGACTTTTAGCATGACTTATTATTTGTTCTTACCCATCCATAAACCCTGTGAACAAATTAAAATAATATAAAAATCCTATACTAATTATTAAAAATTATTGTTATAGGTCTCCAAACCATTGATATAGCTTATAATAAGGGTTGGATTGTTGTTCGCTCTTTATCCATTAGTATATAGCTATACCAATAGTTTTTTAAAAACTGTTGGAATTTGTGGTATATATCAATGCTTCCATAACTATTTGTATAGATCATAGGAAATACCAATACCAAAATTTTTTAAAACCATTTGTATATGTAATGTAAGAAAAGGATAGTTATGTTTTGATCCCAGCACCTCCCAATTATATTTTGACGAACTAACCACTATGATAAAATGACATTGGTGAGAATAATTTGTTATATATATATATATAATTTAAATTAATTTAAATTTTTATTCATTTAATGTTATTTTAGAAAAGGTATCGTAAAAAATTCAGGTACATATTCCAACGGTTCTCCAAAACCATTAGTGTAGACTTATACCAATGGTTTGGGAGAACCTAGGGAATATGTACCTGAATTTTTGGGACATATACCAATATATTATTAGAACCATTGGACTAGGGTATGATATAGTACTTATACCAATTCTTTCCAAAACCATTGGTAATTTGTATCTATATATAACTTAAACCAATGGTTTTTTCAAAACCATTGTTATACTATGTCTATATAGTACCCATAGTAACAATTCTGAAAAACCCATCAGTATGGGTTTTTGGGTATTTATCAAATTTCTATTAGTGTTTTAAAACATGATATGAGCACAAAAATCTCAATAAAGGATATAAAATGAAGAAAGAAACTCATTATTTTATTTTTAAAACTATAGGACCATAAAAGATATTTTACCTTTATCTTAAAATCCTTTGATCATAAATAATCAACTACTTACACATGAAATCAGTTTTAATACCTAAAGTTTTCAAAAAAAATAGTTTATATGAGAACATAAAGTAAAAATAATAATCACGAGGTTTTATTTGAAAACATGAGAACCCATGATTTTTTTTTAAAAAAAATATACTTTTTGTCATAAAAGGTATAATGGTTCTTTTAAACGCAATGATCATTAGATTAACTTTTGAAATGAAATGATTTCATTAAAAATTCAATATAAATAATATAAATTTAACATAGTTTCCAAGGTACATTTTCTTTAAATAATCCTTATAATAACCAATATAATTGGAATAACAATTATAGTTGACATCAAATAGAATTCTCCAATGAACATAATCATTTCCAAATTTGTTAGAGAGATATACCAAGATCACCCGATCATAAATAATTTCCAAGGACAATAAATTTTATAAAAAGAATATAATATTTCATTTCTATTATAAAACTCATAAAAACACACTTTTGAGCCCATTAGAAAATTGGATATTTGTTTATCCCTTTCCTTTAAAACACAATTTTCAATACCAAAATACCCATAACAATGGGAATGTAGTTATTTTTCTTTTAAGAAAAAATGGAAGATTACAAAAGAATCGAAATATAAAATAACCTGAGTGGTGGTTATAAAATACATGTTCACCATAAACATTAAAATAAGTCATTTATTTTTTTTATTAATAAAGTTAATATGTTCAGTATAAAATATGCTAGGATATTCTTTTTGAAATCCTTTGAAAGAAATTAAAAACATACATAAAATTTATTTTTAATTAATTTATTTAGAAATATATATAAATTATTTTTAATAATAAGTTCAAGGATGAAATATATTTATAAAATAAAATATTAAAATATTTAAAAGCCTCTTTTTAAAGTAAAGTGTCTCTTAGCTTGAGTCTAACTCATCAGATAAGTTCTTTGTCTTCATAAACAATAAAATTAGGTTAATTATTTTCTTTATGATGAAACATTTTAATATTCATTATTTATTTAGTTTTATTTAATACCATGTTACATACAATTATTTGATCAATTAAGTTCATGTTGGATGTTTTGATGATATTCCGGACATATCTCCAAAATTACATCGGTTGGTTAGTTATAGTAAATGAGTTCATTATTCTAAAATCTATAGAATAATAATCATGAAATAATTTCCATTTGAATGCAAAAATAGTAATATTAAAAACAGTGGATATGAAAAATTAACTATGATACTATCATAGAGATGATATGTCATACGTATACAAGGGAAATGTTTCCATTTTCAAAGATCATGATGGAAAGAAGGTAAGTGTTTTTTATTTTAAATAATGATAATTATTTCTTAAATAGCATATTATATCTGTATGAAATCTTATATATCTCATTTGTTTTTCATGGTGATGAAAAACGAACCACATCTCTTTGTGTAGATAGTAATCCACACATACACATAGATGACATTATCATTTTTCAATGAATAGAAATGTAAGAAAATATATGAGATACTAGTTTTAAAAAATTAAAATTATTTCATGAATATCATATATATATATATATATATATTAAATCCATAATTAAATCATCCATGATAGGTGTTTATTGAAAACGAATTACATCTGTTTGTGATACAGTAGTCCACCATACACATGAATGATGGTTTAGTTTCCCATTTGTTAAAAATGAATATGGATATAAGTTATTACATGAAAATAGAAATTTTTTAAGTATTTTTAATATAATTTTTTTTGACATTTAATCATTTTTAAGAAGATTTAAATGTTGTTTGATAATATATAACAATAATGTACTTGATTAAAAGCAACACCTATTCATCAGACAACCTTCTTTACTTTACTACTTAATCTATATAAGTTTGGTATTATTACAAAAATAAGGAAAGTAGAATGCAGAGAGAGATTTTAAGAAGGTATTTGGGTCAATATTGGATTAATAAAATGATATTTATGTGTGGACAAGATAGGAGTGGTGATTCAGTTTTATAAGTAAGTGTAGATGCGCCTTTGGAATTACATAAAGTATTAAACTAATATAAATTTATTATCATGGTAAAATGGATCCAACTAAATATAATTTGAAGATAAATTTTTTTTGGGTTTAAATAATCATAGCCAATAAATTTTGGATATGTTTAGGTGATTTATTCACACTTATTTATTTGTTTTAATCCCCATTACCCCTTTTGACAATTTTCAGGACATAACATTTTTTACAATTAAGTGTCCAAGAAATTTACTATAAAAGGAAAAATGATAGATAAATGGTCCATCGTTGAAATTTTAAACCATGTACCATTCAGTTTTATAAATATTGGATTTTTAGGAATTTTAAAACATTTAATAAAATATAATTTATTTTAAAATACCAGTAATGTAATTGTGGTACTATTCATTTAATTTGACTTTGAAATTTTTTTGAAAAAAACATAATTTGAATATAATCCTTTAAATATTACTTAATATGTAATATTTATATAAAAATTTAATGTGACATAATAATTAATTAAAAATATATAAAATTTAATATTTTTAAAATAATTTATTTATTTTACTATAAATTGAAAAAATATTATACTTTCACTATAAAATAATTTCAAGTTATTATTTCTTAAATAAAAAATACAAATAAATTAAAATTTTAAAAATTAAATTATCTTTAACATATCCATTTATAATAGAGGATATTTTTTTATTTCTTTCACAAAATATTATAGATATTTAAAGAAATAGGGTGACATTATTAACTACATATTTATTTAACATAATATAAATGTTTTACTAAAATGAATGTGGAAATAAATTTCCAATTTATTGAATATTTAATAGTTATGGTTGAATGAAACTTATATAATAAAATTAATATAGTTTTTGTGGTTTCTAAACCTTATCACAATATTTTTAACCATAATTACCTAATTTACCATTATTAGGTTTACAAATATTTACTATGGTTTCTATTGTTAATGACCAAAAATAAGAGGGAATAATATAATAAATTTTTTCCTCTTGATTATAGATATGGAATACATTATTTGTTATTAAATTTACATTAGTAGTAAAATTTAATTTAATATTAAACATGAAAAATGAGACAAAAAAAAGTTTTTTAGAAAAATTCTATATATGTATAAAATTGGTTTTATACCAAAATCAAGTATAAAATTAATATAATAGAAGATAATTGTATTATTTTTAATAAAATGAACTACTTATGTTTTAAAAATAATCCCAAATATAATTTTTATTTTCAAATACTTTATAGGAAAGTACAATTTGCAATAAAAAATAGTTTTTATTTACTATTCATTGAAAAATCAATCTTTTACTGGAAAATACCAAAATTTCACCATAAACTAATTCTGATATGCTAATATAAATAATGATGTTAATTATTTTAATTAAATTTTATAAAATTCCTTGTAATTTATTATAATATTTTCTCACAAAAATAAATAAAATTCATTTTTGAATGAAACCTATTTTTGAAGAATAAAATGACTTTACTAAAAAAAGAGTTCTTATTTAATAAGAATTTGTCGATACATTTTTATTGACCGGTAACTTTGAATAAACTTCATAATGTGGTTAATCCTATATATACTAGCTAATTTAACTATTGGGTTATAACTATAATATTTAAATAATAATATTTCATTGTTCGTTTAAGCACAGTGTTGTGTGTTGTATTTGCTGTCAAATATAATGTTCTCTTAAAATATAAGGATGTTACACTATCAATTATTTTTTGTGTATTTTCTCATGAAAATATAATATAATAACTACGGTGACTTGTAAGGGATCCATGTTCTATTGGATAAATGAATGTGAGGTAAATTGTAAGAAGATAAAAATATGTTTGGTCATTACACTAGTGCTCACACTACCCTATGAAGAATCATATGGTGATATATTATTTCTTGTTTCCAATAAAAATACATGAGAAAAATTAACTAACTTATGATTGGGATTTAGCATAATTAATTTTATCATTGGAAGAATGGAATAATTATCTTTATGATGAAAGATATGATATGTATACTAATTAGAAAATATTTAATTATATATTTACTCACAAAGAGTAAAATTTGATCAAAAGGAGAAGGTATTAGTTGTTTAAATATTATAAATACTCAATACATTACTCCCTATGGAAATTAAATAATGTTATTGATGCTCTAAGTTAGAAGAACCATGCTAGTGTTTTCAGGATGAGGATTGAAAGATATCTAATAATAATGGATTTACTGAAGATGAATTTTGAAACCATTATGAAAGTGGATATTTCATATCATTCTAATATGAATGTTCAACCAAATATCTATGTGATATGTAAAGAGTCTAAATTTAAATATCTATTACAATAGAAGAATATAATGAATGTTCAGGAGTTTAACCATGACTATGATAGAATGATAAGATTTAAGAAATGACTATGTATTCCATCAATACTCTATTTGAAGAAGGAGATATTGTATAAAAAATATAGTTCATCAGTCCCAATTCATCCTAAAATTATGATGATTTATAGATTTTTGGAAGTATATTTCTCTTGGGAAGACATGAAACGGAATATTTTAGAGTATATATATGATTTCCTGCTATGTTATAAAGTTATGGAAGATATAGATTGGTCCAAAGTGATATAACAACCATTTCCCACACAATAATATAAATTATTAAACATCACCATAGATCTCATCATTATACCCCTCATGATATCTAATGGACATAAGTTTAATTGGGTTTTAGTTGATAAACTTATAAATTACACACATTACGTTTTAATCAGAGTAGATTTATCTAATGACCATATTTCAAGAATATACATGAAAGGAGAGGTAATGTTTTATAAAGTACCAAATACTACTTTATCTGATTAGTATCTGTGTTTATCTAGAATATTTGGAAAATTAATCCTCTTACTTTTAATACATAGTTAAAATTTAGAATTAAATACAATCCTTAGACATAAGTTTAATCTGATAGGATTGTTCAAACACTATATGATATGTTGAAAGATTATTTTATGAATTTAAATAGAAGTTGGGTTAGATAAAATTCTCAGTTAAAGTTATCTTACAACAATATCATTCACTCAAGCGTTCATATGACTTATTATGAAGCCCTTTATTAGAGGAACTATGAAACTAAAATGTGATGAGATGAAGTTGGAGAATGGAAACTATTGGGACCGGTGCTAGTCAAGTAAATGATAGAGAAGGTTAGATTCATTTAGTAGTACATCAAACAAAATCATAATCCAAATAAGAGTTATTTAAAAGAAAATTGATATCTAGAGTTTGAACTTCATAATAAGGTATTCTTATAAATATATTCTTGGAATAAGATTATGTTTTTGTAAATAATGGAAATATGATCCCTATATATATCGTTCCTATTGCGATGCTTGATTGTATTAGGATGGATAATTGTCTCTTGGTGCTTATACTAAACCTATTTAATGTTCATTATGTGTTACATGTATCTATCCTAAGCAAGAATAAAAATAATAATTCAAATATACAGAACTTAGAGTTCGTACCAATAGATTATGGCCTCTACTATAAGGAATAATCAGTAGATATTATGGATTCAAGATAGAATGTATAGTGGAACAGGACCCCTCACAAGGTCAAATTTTTGTGGTGAAACCATAAATTTAAGGATTATATATCAAAAATAATTGATGTGATGGGGCTGAGGTATACTCATTTGTTTGTATGAGTTTAATCAAATATTGAGGGTGAAATTATTATAAGGGGTAGAATGAAACAACAATGGATTCTAAAATATAGTTTTCATTAATAAATTCAAAACCATTGATAACTTATGAAGATTGAAACCATTAAAATATGTGTATAGTTATTATAAATTATAAAATGAATGAAATTATAAATTATAAAAGTTAGACACAACTATTTAAAATAATTTCAAATTATCTTTGGAAATACTATTTACCCTAAAGAATTATTTTGATATATTTTTTTGAGTACAAAATTTTTCATATAATTTTTATTTAAAAATTAATTCAATGTATTAGTCCTATTAATAATTTTATATTACAAATTCAAATAATAATTTATTGGTTATTAACTTGTTATAAATACAAATAAAATCATTTGAAAAGAAAAAATGATGTTTTTAGAGAAATTATTCTTATGAACATGATGAGTTTGTATCATTATAAATTAAATTAATAACTATTTAGGAATTATTTAAGTTAAATAAGTATAAAATATATTTAGTAAACTATTATATCATTTATTTATGGTTTTTACCATGAAAGTAATTGGATTATGTTTAGTTTTATGCTAAAAACCATTTTTCAAAAAACAATTTTTATTAAGTTTTTCAGATAATATTATGATTATTTTCATCCACTTATATAAATTGAATATTGATAAATGTATTATATATTTTTTGTTTAGAATAAATTTTTTTAATAAGGTCATTATAATTTTTAGACATAATGAATAGTAACCTTAGTAAAGATCATGTTATCATGGTAAAGGTTAAATGTGTTGATGAGATCTTAAACTAAAGAGGTAAGGGCTAAGATGACCATAAAAACTTGTCTAAATACTATTTTAAGAATTTATTTCTATCATATATCATCTCATATTATAACGTGATTAAATTTAAAGCCACTTTTCCATGAGAGTTACTTTATTATATTTTAATAATCTTAATGATTAAAAGTTTGCAACTCCCCTCACTTATAAAAGATCACCTTATTTTCCTATATTATCCATGATAATTTAAACCTTTATATGAAACAATATCTATAAAAATACTATACCAAAATCAGCATGCATGAACATGAGGTTCTTTTTATCCAAAAATTCCCACACAAAAATCCTTAATGTGATTTTCAAAAGATGATACCTAAAGAAGAGTTTTTATATTCTTACTAATTATTTTCATGTTTATTTCTTCTGAAAACACCTAAAAATGTTCTATAAAAATATTAACATGATATTATTATTATATTTAATATTATGGTATTATTTTATTGTAATTATATATTACTTTTCAATGTTTTTATTTATTTTTTTGTTAACTCTTTACCTATGATATTAATAATGATAAATTTAATGAATATATGATATTTTTATGTTATTTTTATTTTTAAATGAAAATAATAATATATGATTATTTTGTTTCATCCATCCAAAAGTGAAAACATTACCCATGAATACGTAAAGACTTTCATATCAACAAAGTGATGTAATTCAGTTTTCATCACTACATTATAATAATGGTTATAAAAATGTATATAATTAATTTATATTATACTTAATAAATGATTAATATTATATATATGATTAAAAAAATACCATGGTTTGAGGATTGAAATCCTCAGACTAAATTATCCATGGAAAACAAACCAGTTTTCACCAAAATAATGATTTTAATGAAAAATAGTTAATAAATAAGAAATTATAAATTATAAGGTAATGATATATAGAAATATGTATATAAATATGGTTCTTTAATATATTTATAATAAATTTAGTTTTATTATAAAATCATATTTAACACATAAAAATTTATATGGGACCCATGGTAAGGGATTATGTTATAATATCATGTTTTTGAGATTATCTATGTCAAATTTCTAGTGAGGGGGATTACATGATCCTTATACTTAAAAAAACTTTATATTTTATTCATATATAGTAATTATTTTAAATTAATTTTATTACTTTTTTCCACTCATTGGTATTTGAAATGTCTTGGAAAATGTTTTTTTGAAAATCAGACCCTATTTTCTCTTTGGACGATGAACTTTTTCTTCCTTGTCCAAGTTGGTAAAATGAATTATGAATGTTTTCAACAATAAATTAATGTTTCCTAAGGATGTTTTTACTAACATTTACATTCTTTATAAATTATTTAATATAACATCTCTATGTGTTTTATTTACAACTCAATTTTTAATTTTTAGAAAACTATAAAGATTTTCTCTTTAGACGTATACCACATGAATGAATTTTCACACTAGAATTACCATTATTTTATTTAAAGATTTATTTATAATTTTACTTGGTTATTTTCAGTGAATTTATATTTCACAATACGTTGGGAATTTTTAGTTTTTAAAAATACCAAAAGAAAATGATACTTTTCCTATTTTCAATGAAATATACAATTTATATTTTAGATGCATTTTTCATCATTCCAAACATTATTCAAGGATTGTTATGATGTACTAGGAAAATGATATTATAATTAAATCTAATTTATTTCTCTTAATGGATTTTTATAATTATGTGTTAAGGATTATTATATGAAACGCTTCAATTTTCCATTGGTTATGTTGTGTTGAAATCCTTATAAAAATCATTTCTTTTCCATTATGTTATACTATAATGAAATGATTTATATTTTTATTATCATTTCTCAAAATAATGTATGGTTTCCATTATTTTATGGGTGGTATTAAAATTATATATCCCACCAATGCAATGGGTATTTATTTATATCTCATGGGGTAACTATGTTATGTGTGAATCTAATTTCATGTTCAAAACATTGAGCATGAAGCTATTAATATTAAGATATGTTTCAAAATTTTATTTGTGGACCTTGTTTTAGGTCCATAGTTTTATGTGGGGACATGATTACATGCCCTTAATATTATTAGTGTCTATATTAATGTTTATAAATGTTCACAATTCTAGGATCTCCTAATTTAATTCTTATTCCATGTTTCTATGTTATATGCACATATTATACTTTATAGTCCATGATTTTGGATTCATGGTTATAAACATGTCATGTATTAAGATAAAATTAGTATTTTGTAACTCATGATTTATGATCTTGATTGATTGGGTATTATTTACTCATGTTTTGACCATGTTCTCATACCTATTTACTTATCTTATTCAATATTAATATCCTTGCCATATATATCTGAAGTTTGACCTTACGGATTATTTATGATTACTCTTTATGTTTCCACTTTCCCTTTCTTACAAAGAAGGATATTAAGTATGATAATCCTTTAAGGGTACTATATTTGAATAATTTTGTGGGAAATATTGAATAAATTTATGGAAAATAATTATTTATGTACGTAGTCTTTGTAGACACTATACATTTATGGTCCTCGGGAAAGTGTTTTCATGAGATGTTTTGAATATTAATCTAAAATGATATAATATTTATATAAAAAAGAATCATATCTCTATAATAGGAGTTTTTATATGGAGGTGATCATGTACCATATAGGTATAGATATGTATTTTATTCCATTAATGATTAGTCATTATATTTTTCATATACACTTTCTTTTATACTTTACTTATAATTTTCATATCATGTATGACAGTATGCCGGCTGTTTTGTTAATTTTATTCATGTTTACTATAATTTATTTTATAGAGATTAAAATAGTAAATAATTACCATTTTTGGTTTCATTCCCTTGTAACTTATACCAACTTATAGTAACCATGAATGCACCTTAATTTTTTAGCATGTTGGTTCAGGTACATTGATTAGGTATTTAGATTAGTAAGTTATAAATTGTTTCATATTAATTGGATTTATCTTTTAGAAATTCTAAATTTTTAAAACTTAATTTTTTTTACTCTATTTGTTGTAAACGTTCATGGTTTTCCTTGATGTAATCATATAGTCTTCCTGACCCCTTCCATTGTGTGTCATGGGTTTCAAGGTGTGTTAAAAAGGGTTAAGAAACATAGATGATGTTTAAGAAAAAAACTATAGATGTGAACTAGGTTTTTGGTGTGGATATATGAATTTTTTCATAGAGTTTTACAGATAGAATTCTATCAAATGAAATGTCTCTTGTGTATTTCCCTTGTGAATTGGAATATTATGGGTTAGCTATGGATACAATTTTTAAATAACCCTTACATAGTCATCTTATGGGACGGTCCTTTAGCTTACAACGTGGTTTACTTTGGATATGGTCTTACAACATAACCATGGTCTTTTTGATTTTGAGGCCAAAGATGGGGGTTTTGGTGACTATATTGGTTTGGAGGTTTCTACAGTGTGGGTGTAGGATGCACCATAAAACCATGGGAATAAGGTTTTCTTCTCACTTTTTTCTAAAGGATCACCACAACATCGGATTGGGGAAACATCATTAAGTCCTAGGGGTAAAGAACCTTAGTTTATCAGATTTAGGGACATTTATGGAATGGTGTAATCAATATATTATGGTGTTACCCCATGTATACAATATTGGGTTTGACAAAGTTTTAGAAATTGTGAGATATAGATGGAATTTCACCAAGGATTATAGAAAAAGGACATGACTAGTATAATTTGGATATTGGTACCCTAATTTCATCTTATTCTTAGTATAAACTCTAGGGGTTGCGACATGGTAAAGGGTATAGTTCTTGTAACACCCTAAATTTTTTAGAAATTTTTCCTTCCAATATATTTAACTTCTTCAATATCTTGCATTTCATTTAACCCTGACTTTAAAAAAACCATGATATACTATTTAACATAATTTTATTTAATGTTATTACCTTGATTTTAAATTGGAGGTTATGAATAGGATTAATAAATTTATGAATTATATACAAATTTTAACTCAATATAAATACTTATTAATTAATCACCATATATTTAGTAATGACATTTTATTCATCAAACACATGTTTTCTTAAAAAATGTATTTTTATTATTTTTAGATATTTTATGAAATATATCTGATAATATTAAATTAATTTATGAAATAAAAATATCAAAAATAATATTGGGAGAAATTATGGTATTTTTTTAAAATGTTGATTTTCAGTAAATAGTCAAAAATACTGGTTTTTTATAAAAATGTTATTTTTTCCTTTCATATAAATTATCATTATGATTTTAATTTTATATAAAATTTACATAAGTATTATTTAAATTTATATAATCAAATTAGCATTATTTGAATCCTCATTATACATGATTTTGAATTATGTTCATTTTTTTGTTAAAACAATTTTTTCTAAAAACTAGTTATCATTATGTATTATGAATTTATATTAAAGGTTATTTTTTAAAATTCTATAAATAGAGTATTTAGAAATGTGTTATATATTTATAATTATATGTTTAAAATTTGGTGATTGAGCCACTTTTATTTTTAGTCAATATTACTAGTAACCATGAAAAAAAATTCACCACGGAAAATTGTAAATGTGATTAGTCTAGGTTAAAAATACATGATAAGCCCATAACTATTCACCATATTTATTATTTGATTAATTAAATTATAACCTTATAACCTTATTTTAAAAATTAATTTATTTAATTGGCAATGTCCCACAAAAGTTACATTTATATTCTTTAAACCAAAGAAAGTGACAAAATGTCACTCTCTTAGTTTTAAAAATCATTTTTGTTCAAATAGGAAAAAATGGTTATTAATAAATATTTATATTAATTTTGTCCCAAATGAAATTATATTCATGATTTTAATTTATTTTTAATTTTTAGAAATTAAATAATTTCATTAAATATTTACACAACACTAATGTAGTAATTATTAAATTTGATGAAAACTAAAAAAATGTTATTAAATATATTGAAATTATTACAATTTGAGATAATTAATGTTATAGATAAATTTTAAATATCACCATGAAATTTTTAGAATTTGGAAAATTAAATGGATTAAATTCTATGTTTTTTCATGATGTTATTAATGTCAAATTAATGAATAGGGTCAAAATTTAAAATAATTATATTTTATGAAAATAATATTTCTTTCAAATTATTTAAAAAAAATAAAAGTATTAAATAAAATAAGGGTATAATATATTATCTACAATATCATCCATTGTCTATTTTTTTTAGTTTTAACCATATATGTAAAATTCTATCCTTTAATGTTTAAAAAATATGTTACCACATTTAATGTTAAAATAAGATAATTAAGGGGTTAAACCAAAAGATAAGGTTTTAAATAGAACATAAATCTATAAAAATATTATTTTATGATTATATTTAAAACAGATCATACCCTTGGTTTGAATTAATGAAAATTTTATATATTTTGATCAAGAATATTAGTTTTATATTTTATTTTTTAAGAAATTCCAAAAGTTCCCCTCAACTCAATTATAAAAAAGACACATCCTACCTCACTTCATTACACCACATTGAGACTTATATATCGACCATAATCTACAAAATTCTCTAATACACTTACCTTGACACATTATAGATTTTCTTTTTCCCCCGAACTACAATCCCAAGGGCCCTTTATGGCATATCTATGGGAGTTTTTTTCGAAGAATAAGTAATCACTCTAACTGATCAGTTTCGGTTTCTATTATTATTTAACACCAATAATAATACTATATTTATCATAAAATAATAACTTCAGTATCATAAATATTCTGAAAATTTATTTTGATTATTAAAATACAATTATACACACTCTTTATTACAAACGGTAGGGGAATGGGAACTACAAATCTATAAAGAAACACAAAAACACACACATGCAGAAAGCTGGGGAGACTCGAACCCGAGACCTCCCCGACACACCATACATCCCTTGGCCACTAGGATAAGAACTAGGGAATTGTGTGAACTTTTTATCATCAAATGAGAAGTTAATGTCGCACTCATGAGTATGTATGACTTACTATCTCAACATAGCGATACAATTCATTTTTCATCACCATTTTTTATAGAGGGGAATTATGATGGGTTTAAAATTTATTAATGATATTTTTGACATAATTATACTTATTTATTGATAATATCATGTCAATATTCATATCATATAATATTTTGTTAAACAATAGCGTTGATCTATTGGAACTAAGGTTGTTCGTTGCTAATAATGGAGTTTTTATTGTGTTTGTTGTCAATATGAACATGGATGACTTGGTATTTTTCAAGGAATGAGATCATAATTTGGGGATGAAAGTAGTATTGATAGTGTCATAGTTTACCAATGTTTTACAAATTTTTGGGCCTAAAAATCAGGAGTTTTGTGTAAGAAAACAAAGGGTTTTCAGATACGAGTGAATGGTATGAAAAATGAAAAAGAAAACAAGATAAATAAGGGACCACATACCTTGGAACATGGACCATGTACCATATTATGGGAATGGTTTGTAGCTATATTCCAAGCAGTGGGAGCGGTATGCGAAGTGGTGAGTAGAGCGGTGCACGAATCGGTATGCAGAGCAGTGCACATTATAGTGCAGGGAGTGGTGCACAGAGTGATGTGTAGAGTTGTGCGTGGAATTGAAAATAGTTGGCAACAATGGTACATGGTGAAGGCGTGTGGTACACAGAATTCTGAAGGAAGAAACAAAAAATGGTTCACAATGATGGTATGCGGTGAAGGCATGCAGTATGCAGAATGTTGAAGGTTGGTGGGGTTTCTACGCTTCGAGAAACATGAGAGGTACGCAATGGAGGCTAACTGTATGCAGATGACGTTAAGTTTACAGTGAATATTGGCCCACATTTATAATTTGGGTAAATCAGATATACTAAATATGCTGAGTTAAATGTCTATTTAAGTAATATTAACCCCATTTATTATGGGATGACATTAGAGATTAAAACATTGGGAGGAAATTTTATGAAGTATGAATTGGTATGTGATGGAGAAGACAGTACACGGAGTGAGTGATCTATGTAAAGAAAACAGTATGTGAAGGAGTGTGTGGTTCAAGAAGGTAGCTCTCGCAGTACGCAGAGGAGAAAAGCAGTACATGGAGCAGGAAGGTACACAGATGAGTGGAGCAGTATGAGGAGCATATAAATATGCCTAGAAGGGTTGTTCATAGATGAGTTGGACTGTATGTAGAGGAGTTGGACGGTATGTGAAAATAGTAGCAGTACATGGAAACATAAACATTTCACAGAACACCCAAGGAAGTATGAAAATTGACCAAATCATTTTTCCAAATTAATATCCTTAACATATAAATTTAGAAGAAAATAAATTTCATCTGTGTGTGATTAAGGGACTTCAACAGTGCATCCATTTGCAGTTGAGGATGCATGATTTGATGCTAAACCATTAAAGCAACCTTCAAGTCATTAAACTGAGTGAAGATTCTTCCAACATAGCGAGTAAGGGGGTTTCAACAGAAGTGATCTAAGGTACGCAATGTTCTATCCATAAAACCTTTTAAAGGATGTTTTCCTAGCACATAGTGATTTTTATAAACACTTGTAATAAAAAACATGTGAATATTAGTGGTTTCTGGTATGACCGACACACTGTTGGTTCATTCTCCTTGGATGTATCCCTTAGTGGTGAACCAAGTAAAATTTTTGTGTCATTTCTTTGCATGTGATTGTTTATATTCTTCACTTACTCTTCAGATATGTTTAACAAGTTTTTACTAATGTGGAATCATGATACTTAAGTTTAAAAGAAAAAGTTGACACCCTAATTCACCCCTCCCCTCTTAGGGTGTTCCGAGGTCCTTCAAGCATATATATGGACTACTATCTCCAAAAGAGAATGTGATTCATATTTAATTTATATTTCACATGGAAGGTAATAAGGATGAACATGATGAATGTATATTATATATATAATATAATAATAATTCATGAATTATTAATTATTATTTACCATTTTTTCATTCCCTCATTCAATAAATGAGAACACCATTCATGCGTACATATGGCCTACTATCTCCATGAACATTTTTTTATCTCTATTTTTTATGAATGATTATCAATATATATATATAATTATTATATGTGAATTTAATAATAATTACTAAAATGATAGAAATTATTTGACCAAGATAAATGTATAAGTATTGGGACTACCGAACCGAAACAAGCATGAAAAAAAGTATTTATCACTAATAGTAGTGATTTTAGTGAAAAATTATTAATAAACAGGTGATAAGATGCTATAAATAAATCAAAAATGGTATTAAAGCCATATTGTTTTTGAATACAGATATAAGAAATGCCAGTTTTATTATACGAAGGATTTAATGTTAATGACAAAAGATGAAACTTTAGGTAAGGGTTTGTTTCATAGACTCATTATTATTCGAAACTATTAATGTTTAAGTCCCCACTGGGGAAAATGCCTCTTCTATGTATGTATTTTATAAGAAAATATAATTTTTTTTGATATTATTCAAAAAATATTTAAATTTATTTTCCCAATTTTTTACTTTTTACTAAATTTTTTTAAATGAATATTTGTTTCATTTCCCAAACAAGTTAATTTTATTGTTTTTACAAAAAAATTATGTAATGATTGTTTTTTAACTTATATAGAATGAGAATATTTTTCCATCTTCATGACCCCTTATTACATTGAAGCTTCCTCTTTAATTTCACAATGTTATTTTGTAATAAAGTATTTTCCTTTTTAATTACATGGTATTTTTAAAAATAGGAACGATTTAAAAATGGATAGTTTTTTCCTTAAGTAATATTCCAAGTGAAATTTAAAAAGAATTTTACTATCTAAGATAGAATACTTTGATGATACATAATTTTTAATGGGGATATGATCCAATGATATGATTCTTATTTTTTTTAGGATGGTTTTATTTATGATGAAAATATATTGATGAAACCCGACCCCTTTTTTATGGGTTATACATTGATGAAATTCATTTCTTTTCATGAGTTATAAAGTGATAAATGATTTCTAAACTTGTGGAACAAGTATGTTTGATTTTATTTAAGTTATAGGTGGTACCTATATCTCCCTCCAGTTTATTAGGTAAATATGGATAACTCATGAGGTAAATATGAAACGAATGAACATGATTTCATGTTCAAAATTTTATTTGTGGACCTAGGTTTGATGTACTTAAGACTATGTGTGAATATATTTTAAGGTCCATAATTTTATGTGTAGACCTAGGAAAAATTTTCATAAGATTATGTGTGTACTTTCTTTCATGTCCATAAGGTTATACGAGGGCCAGATTTCATGTCCTTAAATTAATGAGTGAATCTATTTCTATTTATACGTGTTTAAAATGTTATAATATTATGTGTATAGCACAAATCAACATCTTATGTCAATGTTATACAATCATAGATTAATATATTTGTTTATTGTATGATTTATTCCTTATTAACTTCCAATATTTATTCCATGAATCAATATTGTTATCTATGATATACAAGGTGTAGGTTTCGAAAGTTAATTTCGCATTCTCACACACTTTTTATCATGTTTTTATTATATTATTCTTGATATCTCCCATTTTTACCATTACTAAGATTTTGATCTCAACCTTTTTTATGTTTCCTTTCTATAGTTTATAATGAATGTTTTTATAGGTGATTTTTCTATAAAGGGTTCAAGTTATTAAGAACTTAATTTGAGACAATATATATAATTTATGAAACATTTATTTGTGTGTACAAGTTTCCAAAGGCCCTAGACCTGTATGATTATCAAGGAGATCAAAATGTTATGTAATGAATGTATATCTGCATATATGTAATAACTATGTATGATAATTTTGGTAATTATAGTGGGTACTAGATCAGAGTTTAGTTAACATTTTTAAAATAGGATGAGAAGAAATTATTAATAACCCCTGGGATATGTCTATGATATAGGATAACATAATGATTTTTTAGCATGTATGACCTAGGTTAAACATAACGTGTCATAGATTAAAAAGAAGGTTTCGTGATTTAGACATCCTATAAATGATTATATGGTTTCATACTATGATTATTATTTCTTACATTGTTATTTTAGTTTTAGATAATGACTAGTACCAGGGGGATTCAAGGTAATGATGAATGTTATGGTCAATGGAATGTTTTTCTTTTTTAGCAACCAAGAAAATGGATATGGAAGGAGAAGCCTTTTTATTATGAATAATTGTAAATATTATAATATGATCAATAATATGAACTTTGGGGAGTTTTCTAACACACCAAGAAAGAGGAAAATTGAACATGCAAATGCTTTAAGTCTGGAAAATAAAGATATAGAGAAATTAATTTCCATAGAAATGAAAATATTTAAGCTAACACAATGGGTTTGAATAATGGGTTCAATAAGGTACCATAGATAGATGAATGTTTTCAAAATAAAAATTATGAGAATTATGAAAATAGATTTCCCAGGGGGAAAGATCAAGAAAATGATACACAATGTTGTTTTTGTAGTGTATTTTTTTATGATGAAGTGACACCAAATAGAATATTAAAGGAATTATGTGTCAAGGAATATGATGTTGGATCTTATTTAATAGATTAAAAAGGAAATGGAATAATTGAAATACTTATGTATTGGGATTTGAGAATTATGTTTCAAAAGTGTTATATGAATAATAATCGCAATTAACAAAATCATAAAAAAACTACAGATTATTCCTCAGTAGTTTTTTATTTAAGGAATTGAAATTATACTTTCAACGGTACTGATAACCATGAAATGTGTTTTTGTGAAAAGAATTTCCTTTTATAAAACACATAATTGAGGGAAAGATAACCCTTAATGTGTTCCTAATTTGGAGATAGTAATTTTTATTCATGATAAAGAGACTGTTGACATTTATGGGATAGTATTAGAAAACTTGAATTGGTTCGTGATTTGATGAAAATTATATTTGAGTAATCTTTAATAAATTTTTTGGGATTTTAGATTTTAGTAATATACTAAATAGTCTGTGGTTTTATTTGAGGAAAAGGGATAATGGTATTTTTGGAATAATTGATGTTTAAATTAAATTTTTATGATGATTTAGGTTATTATCATGTTTCTAGAGAATATATGACTAGGGTGTTCATAAATTAGGTTTGAAAAATAATTGACACATTTTGGGATTGATGTTATATTTATTTTTGAATCATAGTGACATTCTTTCTAAATTTTTTGGTCTTGAGTTTGGTCAAACATTTTTCTAAGGAATTTTATGATTATCTACTTATGGATTGGATTAAGTAGAACCTTTCAAATTGTGGTAGATGTTTTAGAAATTAATTTATTTATCCATATTTTTTATACTTATTCTAACCATTTTGGGTTTGGTTAATATCAAAATAAAAGAGGAGTATCATGTTATCTTTTTGAGGATTATGTGATCCGTTATAATATTTTCTTAGTTCATGAGGTATGAGAAATACATCTGCAATGTTCATAGTTTAGAGGAAAGGATGGGGTTATAATAAAAATTGATTAAAGTATGAAATTATACTAATTAATTAAGTATATTTCTCTATTTTATTAGTCTATATGACCAAGGAATTATTATACTCTATTAAAAGTATATCAAGACCAAAATGTTTTTTCCTATTAACATTAATTACTATTAATTAGTGGTATTTTCCTCATTTTTGGTTTATGGTTTTGTCATTTTTAACTTTCTTATAATCATTAACATTCTTGCGATCAATTATCTACAGACATTAAATTTCTTCCATTCTCATATCTTCACTTCCCACTAATTATCACATATTTGGAAACCTATTATGTGTAACCCTAAATGACTTTATTACTTCCCTTTATCACTTTTCAAGAGAATGTTTCATTAAACCTTGTTACGATATGGGTTTCAGAAAATTAATTTTCAATTAGAAACCATTTGATTACCGGGAAAAAATTACGAGAACACAATTTACTAAATTGAGGGATATTCCTCCACTATAATTTTATTTTAAAAATTTCTTTCAAATATATTTACCTTCTTCGATAGCTGGAATTACATGCAACCGTACGTTTAAGGAAACCGTGATATACAATACAAAATAAGTTTATTTAATTTTATTACCTAGATGTTAAAGTGGATCGTATTTATAGAATTAACTAATTTATGAATTATATTCAATTTTCAAAATTAATATAAATACTTAGTAATTTATCACTGAATTTTTAGTAATTTAATTTTATTCTTAAAAAATATATTATCTTCAAAAATGAATTTTTATTGTTTTTTAGAGATAATATTATAATTAAATTTGAAAATATTTATAAAATATATTTGATAAAATGAACTTCAGTTTTTAAATAAAAATATATAAATTTTATTTAGGTGAAATTTTGGTATTTTCTGAAAAGTTTTATTTTCTAGTAAATATTAAAAAAATACTAATTTTTATAAAATTTTCATTTTTTATTTTCATATGAAGTATAATTATGATTTTATTTTTATGTAAAATTTGATAAATTATTATTTAATTAAATATAATCTAATTAATTTCATTTGAATCGTAATTATACCTAATTTTGGTTTAAGTACATTTTTGTTCTTAAAACCCGTTTTTATAAAATTTGTTTTCATTGTGAATTATGAATTTATATAAAAATATATTTCTTAAAGTTATTGAAATTGAATCCTAAAAAATATATTGAATATGTAGATTTATAATGTTAATTTTTTTTAATTAATCTCCTTTTATATTTGGTCAAAATGAGTAGTAACCATGTTATAATTTCACACCTCTATAAAGGGTAAATTAGGTTAATGTAGTTTAAAACATAGTTATAAGGCCCAAATTACTTTTAAAAGTTCTTATTGGATGAATTATATTAGACAATTAGCACCTATGTTTATTAATTTAGTTATTTAATGTACATTATTCCATGAAAATGAGTTATATTTTATTTAAACCAAAAACAGTAAAAAAGTAACTCTCTTAGTTATAAAGATAATTTATGAGTTCAAATAAGGAAAAAAGTTAGTTATGTAAAAATATAAGTATTTATTTTGTTCCTAATTAAATTATATTAATTGTGGTAATTTATTTATAATTTTTAGTAATTAAATCATTACATTAAATACATAAAAATGATGATGTAGTAATTATTCAATTAATGGAGAAATCAAATAAATGATATTAAAAATATTAAAAAGTATTATAATTTAATTTAATTAAGGCGATGCATGATTTTTATAAATTACCATGCTTTTTTAGAGATGTTTTAAGGTAATGTTTACAAATTATAAGTGTTTTCTTGATGTTATTAAATTTAAAAAAATAATAAGTTTCTAAATTTATAATAATCATTGTTTTATTAAAAACAATATGTTATTAAATTATTTAAATATTATAAACATATAAAATAAGGGAAACAGGGATCATTTATAATTTATAATTTTATCCATTATCCAATTATTAGTCAATATTTACCTTACATATTAAATTATAACCTTGTACGAGTGAAAATATGTTATAATGGTTAACGATAAATTTTTTAAATTAAGGGGTTAAACTAATATATTAGAGTTAAAAAATAACTTAAACCTATAATTTTTTTTATTATATTTTAACCTTATAACAACATAGTATTCAATTAATTACCATTTAGAATTATTTGTCTCGATAATAGTCTTATTATAAATATTTTTAATGTAATTACAAAAGTTACCCTCACTCAATTATAAAAGGAAACCTCTTAACTCACCTAATTACACAACATTGAGCATTATATATCAACCATACTATAGAAAATTATCTCATAAACTTCCCTTTCCTTTTTCTAGTTATTCTTTTCTTCACAAAATTCCAACCATAGATCCCTTTTGGGGATATTAAAATTAGTCGTTTCGAAGAAGTGGTAATCGCTCAAACAAATCGCATTACTTTTATATTCTTCTTGACTTCCTCTAAATATATGAAATTTACCATAAAATAATAAAATCAGTATTAGTAATATTCTATAGTTTTATTTTTATTATGAATAAACCATTATACTCCCTCTTTCTCAATAAATAAGAAGTGCAAGTTTTGTTCCTTTGTATGTACAATATATTGTCCCCGCGTAGAGATACAATTCATTTTCATCACCATATTTTATGGATGGGAATTATTATAGTTTTAATGTTTATATATGATATTTATGACATAATTATACTTATTCAATGATAGTATCACTTAAAACTCTTTATCATCCAATCTTTTGGGAAATGATAACATTGCTCGTGTGTATATATTGACCACCATCTCCACGATGAGACGTGACTCATTTATCATTTATATTTCACATGGACGGTAATAAAGATAAATTTTATGAAAATATATTATATATATGATATAATAATAATTTTATGATGGTTAATTACTATTTATCTTTCATTCATTACAGAAATCGAAAACTGGAAACAACTTTAATGCATACGTGTGGCCTACCATCTACATGAACGGTGTAATTAATTTTTATATCTCAAATTATTATTAATGATTATTAATATTTACATAATTAATATTTATTATTTTTACACCATGATTAAATTTTTTTAAATTATTTTATCATGATTAATTTATAATGATAATGAATACCGAATTGAAATATTCTGGGAAAATGAAGTAGTTATCACCCATAATAGTGACTTTAATAAAAATTTAAAATAAATGGGAAATAAAATGTTATAATAAAATCCTAAATGGTATGATAGATATACAATTATGGAATACATTTTAATAAGTAAAAATTTATTATATATCGGTTTTAACATAAATTATAAAGGGAGCTACTTGAGTTAAGGGTTTATGTCGCATCCTCATCATTATTCGGTATTATTTATATTCAAGTCCCTATGGAGAAATATTTTTCCTCCATGTCCATATTTTTTTAAAAAAATTCAAAAAAATTTCTACTATTCTCTAGTAATTTTTTAAATTCATTTCTACTTAGGTTTTATTTTTTTCAAAATGGTGTAAAAGAAATATTTTTTCATTCTCTTAACAAGGTACTTTATAACATTGGTAACAAAATTATAGAAGGAATTTTTTTAATTATATGGCAAGAGTTGATTTTTAAGATATTCTAGAAACAAAATAATTTGATACATCCTTTACAATTTTTTAAGGTTATTTTCCTAGAAAATTTTTCCCTTTATAATTTATTGGTTATTTTAAAAAATAATAAATGATTTAAAAATGTAAAGGATATTTTCCCCAATTATTATTCCTTGTGATCTTCAGAAATAATTTTTACATATAAGATGCAATAATTAGATGACACTTATTTTTTAATTGGGATATGATCCAAGGATAATATCCTTTTTTTAGTAGATGTATAATTAATATGATAAAAAGATGTTGATGAAACCCATTGTATATTTCAGAAGTTATAATTTAATGAAATTCATATATTTTCATGAGTTTTGAGTTGATGAATTTTATATGATATTGTGGTGCATATATATATATATGATTTTCTTTATGTTATAAGTGAAACCTATATCTCCCTCCAATGTATTCAGTAAATATGGATAACTCATGTGGTATATATGTTATGCATGAACATGATTTCATGTTCATATGTTTTTCTGTTGGCCGGTTTTTCATATCCTTAAGATCAAATGTGGACCTTGTTTAATGTCCACATGTTTATGTGTGGACCTATATTTTATGTACATATGATTATATATTGATATAGTTTCATGTCCATATGTTTATGAGAAGAATTTATTTAATTCCATTAACTTTATGAGTAGTCATTTTTCTATTTATACATGTTCATGTAGTTATATGTTTATATGTATACAACAACTCTGTGTCTTAAGTCAATGTCATGAAATCATGGATTATGTCCTTTGATTTTTTTATGATTCATGTCTAATAAACTTCAAATACATATTACCTGACTAATGATTATGATATATGTTATGCAAGGTGTAGATTTCAAATGATATGTTCATGTTATCACACCATTATGTTCATTTTAGGATTATGTGATTAAAGATATCTCCCTTGTTTACCATTACTGAATAATTATGTTCACCATTTATTATGTTTACATTTACCATTTTATGAAGAAAGGTTTTAGAAATTATGTGTCTAGGAAGGGTTCCAGTTATAAATAACTTAGTGGAAGATAACATAGACCATTAATGAACCAGTTGTTTATGTGTCCATGTTTTCCTAAGGTACTAAAATAGTATGATTATGTAATGGATTTAAATTTTATGTAATGATTATTAATACACCTAGATTTAATAAATATGTATTAAAATTCGGGATCATTATAGTTATACTATATTCTATTTTAAAAAACATAATAAATTTGGGGTCATTAATGAATTAATCATATTTTCTCCCTTATTATTCAAACCTTAGGAGACCCAAGGAATACTATTGGATACTTTGATACCACTTTTCTAGTTTTCAACCCCTGAATTAAATATATTGATCTGTTGGTGATCTGAGGTGAATTATCTTTTTTGGTGGTTACCCTCTTTCATATTTTCTATCACAATGGTATTTCATCATAGTTTCCCTTTTTACGTAGTTATTTAATGATTTCTTGAATATTTTTTATGGGATTAAATCATAAAGAATCATGATATTATTTGTGTGAGAGGTACTTGTAGATATTCCCATGTCCATCCATTTGTGGTTTAATAACATTAAAAGTTGTCTCTCGAGGTAGAGGATACATGAATTATCTTATTTATGTGAAAGTGTGGGATTATCTTGCATTAGTTTATTTTGGTAGTAGTGTAATTATCCTTAATAATGAAAATATATTGAATTAAGAATGAATCTTAAGTGATGTTTATAATTCATGTGGTTTGGAAAAGTTAATGATGCTTTTTGATATTTACAAGATTGTGTGATATCTTTTTTTTTTATTATTATTGTTCTGAGGAAAATGTTACAAGATTGAAATTTTCTAAATAATGTTAATATTATATGGATGAATTGAATAATTAATGTATCCAGAGAATTTGATTACCCTGATAATCCTTTGAGTTTGAAAGTATTTCTTGAAGAATGTTAACTGTTGATGTTTAAATATTTTTAGATGTTGGTGACATGTTTATTTTTTCTAAAACAAATGAATAATTAATTATTTAATTAAGGATAAAAATACAAGGTTTTTTTGCTGGAGATTAATTTTTGGGGAAGTTCAATCCCATTCTTGTTTTTTATAGGATTTTATTTCATTGTTTTTCCTTGGTTTCCAATTGAATTTATTGTGAAGAAATTGTTTACTTTGTCATTTCTATTTCCTCAAGGATTTTATATCCTTGATATGATTTAATGTGTGCATGTTTTTATGGTTGGGACAGGTTACATAGGTTTATAACATGGATTTTATATTTATCAAATGTTTTTAATAGGAAAATGGATTAATTTATTGGTAGAGGTTGAAAATGGGGCTTACTTATTTTCTAATTTTTTAGGGGTTATTGAAGTGTTTCTGTGATTACGTTGATAGAATGACTTGTACATTTTCTAATGGTATTTTTTTATGATTTTATGTTTTTATTTCCATCATCTTGATATTTTTGTTCTATATAATGATTTTGAATATTCATTATGGTGGTTTACTTCAAGTCCTAGAATACCCAGATTTTGGTATGGTAAATGAAATTATGAATGAATCCATGGTATTGGATGTGTATTTGGTATTAATGATTTATATATTAATTATGAACCATGTAATAGTTATATTAGTGATCTAAGATCCTGGAATATAAATCAAGACTTATAATGGGATTTATAAAGAAAGTTGTTTTGTAATGTAATGTAATTATTAACCCTGAATTTATAATGGGGTTTGAAAAATGGTTTATAATTTTTAATAATTGAATTAAAATGATTAATGATGTTGAATATTTATTATTTGTGATTTTATGATACTTAGTTTCCTTGAATATAGTAGTGAAAAAATGTGTCATTCTAGATGAAAGTTGCAGTTGAATATAAGGTAAAGTACTTTGCCTTTGTTGGTTGTGTGGTACACTATTCATTTTGTGTGTGTGATGTAATAACCTAAGGTACTGTGTATGTATCTAAATAGTTTTTGATATCACTCAGTTTTATTGTACATTTTTTTGCGGGCTATAGTGGTTTGATGTTATAATAAATAAATTTATTGTGGTTATTGTGACAATATTTTGTATAGCTATACTTTCATGGGTTGTGATGGATTGAAGTATAATTAATGATACATAGATCATAGTGGATTCTAGGATTACTCATGGTTATGTATGAGGTGAGATATGTGTGAAAGAGCTTCCATAGTATACGTTGTTGTTAGATATATGAATGGGTTGCATGATGACTTATGAAAGGGATTACAATATAAGATATATGGGATTGTGAGGTAAGAGTGATGAACTAATGATAAAGTGTAAGTGGGGTACCATTATTATGCATGTTATTTGATAACGATATAATTACATATATGTCTTACATAGTGGTCAATATATAGTGATTATAGGATATAGTTTCACTTGTTTATGTATTGAGTCGTTTCATTTATTTATTCACTAGGATTTTTTATGTTTATTTTACATTTGAAAAAGTAGATATTTGGAGTTTCCTATAGATTATTCCTATATACTCACCCCATATATATATATATATGTATGTATATAAAGTATTTATCATGTCCATAAGAGATTGTTGGTGAACGAGTTGGGTTTTAAAATATTGTAGTGGTTATTCAAGAGCTTTTGGAGTTCATGGATGATTCCAAGGATTTTTTCCGGCATTTCTAGTTTTCTATTATGTGTGGCATTTCATTTATGTATTGGGATTGGATTCATATTTATTCTTTGGAGTTTATTGGTGGTTTTCACCGAGTATATTATCCTAAAATTAATATATTTCTAGAAATGACTCCCATTTGTTTGAATTGTATACCCTTGGTGCTACTCACCAACCCATGCCCTATTGGAGATGGGAATCTTGGTTCAAATCAGTCTTCACTACCAGCCCTTGAGGAGTACCAGAAGAGGGGGGTCATGAAAGTTGATATGTTTTTAATATGAGTTCTTATGATGTTTGTAATGCAATGGTTGATTTACTATGTAATATATCTATATAATGATATATATATATAATGATAAATCGTTATTTTTAAATTAGGTAATTATAACTCTCACATGAAAATATATGTTCTAATCATTCAACGAAATAATTTTTTATGGTATTGAATGATATTGGTCAATATTAAAAATGGGGATAGTGTTTATAAATATTGTTTATGATAATTCTTTTTATAAATAATTTTACTCTCCCTTTATTATATTAATATTATTACGTGCCAAAAATTTTGAAATTTATTTCAAATAATGGTAGTATTTTTTATTTTAAAAAATATCTTATAAAGAATTTCAATTGGTAAAAAATATTTTTTTGAAATAGAATGATTTTAAATTGTTTAGGTGGTTATTTAATTTATTTAATATATGAAAGGGTTTTCATTCCATCATTTATAGTTATGAAGGAATTATATTGGGTTAATTTTTATTGAATGATGAATTTATTTTTATTTACTGTTATCTTAGTGAGTGATTTTGATATGGATGTCATAAGATGGAATGGGTGCATAAATCAATTTAAAATCCATTTATAATTTTCATATAAAAGGATAAAATATTTATTTCATTGGTGACCTAAATATAATATGGTTGTTTATTTAGTTTTGTATATGAGTGTGTCTTATTAATGAATATATTGAATTTAATAAGTTTGAAGTCATACAATCATGATAAATTGTAAAATACTGATGAACTCTTTATTAAATATTTAGTTTCACTATATTTTTGCGTCATTATGAAGGTGTTTTTTAAAATATAAATACATGTATATTTTTATTAGTATATATTAATTTATTTTATGTTATATTTATTGATTGTTATTTTAGTATAGGCTACTTTTTATGAAATAATGTGTTTGAAATTCAATGAATCTAGCTAATTATTTTACAGTGAATGTTTATATGACTATTTTTTTATTTAAATTGACTATATTTTAAAACAATAATAGTGACTATGCATTTTTAGTCTGATATGTGAATCAAAAATCATGTTTTCCATGATACATGTTTATTTTATATTGAATAATTAAATTGGATAGATATGTATTTGGTTTAAAAATTAGTTTATAAGTGAAATATATTTTTTAAATGAGGTTTTAATTGAAGTTTATAATTTTTTGGTTTTGTGTTGACTTATTTTTAGTCTTATATTTTAAAATCTAATATAATCAATTTCACTAAAAAAATTAATGTGTCGGTTGGGTTTTAAATGTTTGTAAACGGGTTTATAATTATATGTTTGGGTTTTTTCTTGGGCATGCCTAATTTTTTTACTTTCCCTAAAGTATGTTTTTTAAAAATATATACAATAATAAGTATTTCAAATATTCATAGTATTTTTTGAAAATTTGATATTTATAAATATTTTGAAAAAGTATTTATTATTTTTAATAAAATATATTGAAATAGTTTATGTTTTTTATTATATTTTAAAAAAAACTGTTACATTTTTTGATAAAATATCCGTATTTTTTAATATAAATGTTTCTAAAAATGTATTAAACTTATTATAAAAAAACTAATATGGAGTTTATTGTTATTTTAATTATATTATAATATATTTTTTTAAAATAATAAAAGTTATTTTATGAAAATAATTCCATATTTTGATTTGTTTAGAATTTCTAATTAATGTGGTGTGTTTGTATGTATTTATTCAATGATTTATGGGTTGTTATGAATCATATTTATCATATAATTTCATGTATTTTGGGTTGTTCATAATGATTAAAATGTTTTTACTTTTTTTGAAAACAAAAAAAAAATCATTCCTTTTGTTATGGTTTTGTAGTAAAAATGATATTTATTTTAAAATTTCTATAAATATTAAATTGATTTTCAATGTTTTTTTGGTAAATAACATTCAATAACTCTTGAACCATTTAAGTTATAATATCTTTTTAGGTGAATATATCTTTTTAGGAATATGTTTATGTGTTTTTTAACTTGGGATACTTTTTATCTTAAGTGAGTATGGTGGTTTTGATGGTTTGATATTTTAAAAATTTTTGGTTGATGGTTTCATTTAAAATTAGAATTTGTTTTGTATTTTGGTTGATCATTTTTGTTTTATGTGATTATTATTGAGGTTATATGACTTCGTATCGTTCATTATTACATGAAAAATCTTGTTTTTAATTAATTTTCTAATATTTCAAGGTAATATGTTTGTTTAAATATCATATAAATTAAAAATATATAATTAAAATTTAAACTACCTATCATATTTTAAAATAATAATCTTGTAACTCTATTTGACTAGGTTTTAATTTGAATTTTTATTTTGGTATATTGGGTTCTTTAATTTCCATTGAGTTTATGGGATTTATGAAATTTTAAAAGTGAACAAGTAGTGGAGAGGTTCAAACCCGTTGTAACGTGTTTTTGAAAGTGAAAACATGTAATTAATTATTGGGATTTACTCTTTAGGTGTCTCAATAATTCTTGGAAATATAAATTATAAAAATTTAATGAAAATTTATAATTTTAATTTTTTTATAGTTTTAGAGATACCTGAATAGATCTTTAGTATTAGTTACCTAACCATTCCAAAATAGAGTATGTATTTTTTTGGGAAGGAATAATGTACATATGGTTTAGAGAACAATTTATTCTTATAATATTAATAAACATGGGAAAAATATATTTCCATGATGTTTTATAGTTTAGTAAGTACTACATCATTAGTCACATGATTAAGAAACCATGAATATAAACCCCACATAGTGAAAATTACCCTATTATGATTTCAAAACCTTCTTCAAATCCAATTGATTATCATTAGACATTATAAATCTCAATTTTAAAAATAAAATTTTATCTTGAGACTATAATAACTTTTAATATGGTTTCTCATTTTGGAACTATAACTAATAAAATCAAAGATTGTGAATATATGTATGAAATATGCTATAGGGGGACCTTTTACATAGTTTTTTATTTATAGGATGTGGTTTCTAATAACATTAAATAGGTGTTTGAATTTGAGTTAACCAATATTATATGTATAATGGGTGTTTTGGAGAAATAGAATACAGACCCGGATCTTGAGTTTTTCAATTTATTTTTATTCAAAAGAATATTTTTTATATTATTTTTAATTCCAAAAAAAAAATATTTGATAAATGTAAATACATGTTTTTGAAAAAATTTAGTTTAATTTTTTTTCCTTTTAGTGATTATTGAAATATAAATTATATTAGATGATTGACTTTGGTAATCATTTGTTCTCACAATATTCCTAACAATCCAAACTGACCATGTTTTCCATAATATTCACCATAATCATTAATTCTCAAATGATAACTTCAAATATTTTTGGTAATTGATTAATGAATTTTTATAATGATTTTATTGAGTCAAATATGCAGTTATTTATTTTAATAATTATAGTTTAATTGTTTTATAAAAATACATTTTCATAGAGTTTGTTATATATTTTATTCACTTATTATTATTATCATGGAAACAATATAGTGAAAAATATTTGTGTTTAACACATTTAAATTGTTCATACTACATGACTTATGTTTTGGATATTATTTCCCTTTTTATTCCTTTATTTAACTTTCTTTAAATTTATTTGTGAGTGTAATATGGATAGTGTAAAAGGCTATATTTCATGTAATTTGTTTAAAATGATTTTTAGTTTGATTATAAAACATATATGGGAGTACTATAGGAATATAAAAGTTTTCTTAGGATAAGTTTTTATAGTAGGTATTAATTCCACCATTTCATGTATATTCCATCCAAGTTACAATTACACTATATCTATGGTGGACTAGATATGATTCCACCCAAACTAGTTTTATTGTGGGCTCACCAATATTTTAGGATTTTACTATGGGCAATCAATTTACCTATATTTTTAGGATTCTTATCTAACTAGAGGTCTTTCTATAGTTGGGTATAGATATGGAATAGGCATAGTATAAGGATTATATATTTCTTTATTTTAGCTAGTTAGTACTCTCCAATGATTTCTTAAAATGATTTTTACTATCAATTTGTTCTCTCTCTATGATTTAATTTATGTAATTTTATATTTTTATTGACTTTTTTAACTTTTTTAATATCAAGATAACTTTAAAAATTAAATTTTATATGTTAATTATTTATTATAATATATTAAAAAAAAAATTAGATTTCTGTTTCAAAACATGCATGTATGGTATATCAATGAAAGGGGATTCATTGAATATTAGTTTTATTCTACTAGGATTTTACTCACACCCTATATTCAAACCATTATGGGTGTGTGTTTGTATACTTGATATCTCGTTGTTTTTCTATCATGTAAATACATGACCTAGTTCTATAGGTGGAGACCATGGGCTCGTTGTAGCAATATAGAGGTGGTGGTATTTAGAAGTTACCATGAACCACATATTGATCAATGAATCTTTTATTCCACTGATGTTTAGCATTCATATCAGCTGTATAGACTTTATTTTATACTTTCATTCAAATTATTTCATTATATATGATAATATATTATTAGTTCTATTTATATAATTCATGTTTAGTGTAATTTTTTCATTATATATTATAAAGGTTAAATCATACCCATTTTAAGTTTTATACCCAAGGTACTTGTTTCAACCTATAGAGATTAGGAATATGACTTAAATTAATTCCATGCAAATATTTTTACCCAGTTTAGGTAATCAAATTGAAATGTTATAGTGAAATTATCAAATTCAATAACACAAAAAATAATTATAAATCTAACCTACATTTGATTTAATTGAAAAAAAGATCATTGATAAGATCACCTTTTTGAAAACAATGATCATTAAATTATATTTTACCCTCTAAAATATCCTCTAGATATCAAAAATTAAATCTCATTTATCATATATATATTTCCCCTAGATCATAGAAAATATTTCCTTAAATACACATCCCAACCTATGAAAAACCAGGGAAGAGGAAATCTGAAGAGGAATGAAATTATACGGGGAATAACATACCACATTTCAATAAAAAATCACTCTATACAACTGAGAAAAAAGAATGGATAATTAGAGAAGAAGGATAATATATGGATTATCCCCCCTTTACACACTATGAAAAAATATTACCCAAAGGGGTTAAAATTAAAAAAAACTAGATAATAAAAATTTCCAAACTTTTTAAAAAATATCATTAGGCACCAGTAAGTCGCTGGTTACTCTCCATCGTCCATATGTAGGCGCACATAGGATTATTTCTAATCAAACTAGACACCCGATGTAAATAAAATGATACACCCTCACAGCTTGGATCACTAAGTACCTAGTGGTCACTTATCAGCTACCCAATGACTTCTTATTACCACATTCAATTTTCTATTAGTCTATTTAATACCAATGGTTTATTCACAAGGATTTATTATTTTCATTCCAATATTTAAATAGATACTATAAATTCATAGTAATCATAAAAAAGGGCCCTGACTCTTGATCTAAATAAATAAATCAAAAAACATATATTTTCTCAACCAAATTATCGAACATAAATCATGTAGATCACATTTTCCACCAAATTTAGCCACACCTAAAATTTCCAAACATAAATAAAAAATAATTCTATTAGTAATGATGTTGTTCTTTAAAAAATCCCAACCATAAATGTTTACCTACTAATTCCATGAAAAAATATAATATACATTCCACTTCTACAAAGTTGCCTAATATTTACTTACATACTATCATTTTTATAAATTTTCAATAATTGAATCTCAAACATAGAAAGTACTTGAAATTTAATTCCATTAACTTAAAAAAATTATAAAAAACCTTTCATATCAGTTTCCCTTCAATATAATATTTTATATAAAACTAGACCCTAAATTCACCTACCAAGACCCCAATTTTACTTATCTAGTTATATTTTATATATCCAATTTCAGAAAAAGCTTCTAAATTAATATATATAACAACCTAACATCTCCAAAAAAAATTCCACAATATAAAATGAATTTTAATAAAAACACTCTATAAATATTTTTTCTTTACCACATTTGGAATATAAAAAGATTTCATAAATTTTTTAAATAATAAAATTAAAAGGACCTTTTGCAGCACATTTCCCAATTAATAAAAAAGCATTAATACTAATAAAATATAAATTTGAGTAACATTAATTGACTAAGTTGTCACTAATAAATTATTTAAGAAAACAAAATGTTATTTATTTGTGAATTCTAATTTATTAACAACATTTACCTATAAAAATCAAAATATATGTCGCAAACATTTCATAAGTGATAATATCTAAATGATGAATGAGCCGAAAATGGAATTATATTTTCTTTGAGCTAGTGAATTTCTATCTAGAAGCTAATTAAATTTATAAAATAGTTCAAATGGAACCTCAATCAAGCTATTGTACCCAGATTGGATATATGAATACCCCTGTTGACATATATTTTCATTGAATCCTTGTTAAATCGAATTTTACATGGCTTATTTGTAATACCCATCCTAGAACATCCATTTGATTTGAAAGGATATGTGGCCTCAACTATGCCTCCCTATACACTAGGGGATTATAGCTAGTGGTGAGGTCCTAATCTATACAATGGAGAGACTATTCCCTAGGAAAGGATTCATACAACATAATAGAAAAAACTAAAAAAAATACCTTACAAACATCAAAGAAATAATAAATAAACAAAAAAAATGTTATATCAAAATTAACTATATGAAATCCATACAATCATATATCAATTATTCTTCCACTTATATGATTATATGTAAAATATTAATAATATAAATAAAACTTAAAAGGACCTACTACCATCCCCTATAAGATATATTTTCATTGAATCCTTGTTAGACCAACATGTATATGGATTATATGTAACACCCTTTCATAGAACTCACTTATGATTTAGAAGGATATTTGGCCTCAAGTGTACCTCAATATGCACTGGGGGCTTCCGACTAGTGGTGAGGTCATAATCTATACAATGGTGATATTATTCCATCGAATAATATTTATACACCACAATTGAAAAAACCAAAAAACGTCCATTATAAACATAAAATCGTGCTTAAATAATCAACTGTAATGCTATATCAAAATTTAATATAAGGAATATATACCAGAATATATTAGATATTATCCCACTAGGATGCTCCCATATAAAAATAAAATAAAAAATACAAAAAGAGTTACTAACATCTCTAAGCCTCTCCTTAATCTATGATACCCATTGATCTATTCAAACTTTATCTTATGTTCAAACTATGCTCATAACTATAAAAAAAATATACAAGGTCTACATCAACACCATTGTTCCAATGAAGGGAATGAGAAATACTTTTCAGTATGGTCTCACTAATTTTCATCTGTATAAGCCATCATATGCTTATATGCATGAGGAAGTTAAATAATCATCTCATGCATACACATCAGACATTATGTGATGACCAGAACACCATGACTCAATGTGCACTAGGTTATCATGAAGAAAAAAAGTCCCCCATGATACTTAATATTCATATTTCATTACCATTGCATAATTAATTTTGTCACCCCTAGGACATATTAGCTGATACTCAGACCATATATGGGTACTTAGGGTAGGTATCACCAAAATCCTAGACCCTGCACCAATAGGGATAGGGTACGTTCGGGCATCTAAAATTCCAGCCCGCTACCTTATCACTCAGTATGGTGTCCATAATCCACATCTCACATCATTCTATGACACAACCCTCTCACCCAAGGTATTCCACTATCATGACCCAATCCTACTCAAGGAAAGGTCCACTACCATAACCCAATCCTCACAATGAAAGGTCTATATCATGTATATGATGACTCCATCTCTCTTATGAATGTATAGATAATTCCGTCTAACTCATGGGGTGTAGAATCCCCCTGAACCTATCCCCCACTAGGTTCATCACCTATCACAATCACACACGACCATACACATATACCAATAAATATATAGACCCATAATTTTAATATATAATTATTATAACTTAATAGATGAATATTCAATGTTTTTCACAAAAAGAAACATGATAACCATAAATTTTTAGTGTCTTCAATGACAAGATATATAATCATCTTATTTTGTAAGATATATTCAACATATCCTATGACGTATTAGGTCTAGTTCACATATAAGTAACTGATCATAGTTATAAACATTGCTTCAAGAATTACTCCACATATAATAGAGGTTACCAACTTGTGGTGAGGGTCTATGGTGGAACTATAGAGAGACTATTCCATTTTTTATGAGTATAGTGAAATGATAAATAATAAGAATAAATCAACGAATGTAAGGTAATTAACACCATAAGCAAAACATCTAGATAAAAACAAACAAAAAATACCTTAATCAATTTCATATGTAGATAATATCATGTCTATACAATAATGAAGAAGTATATATTACATCAGGCTTATAATAGTATTGAATATACAAAATCAAACCAAAAGGACCATAAATCTATATCCAAAGTTTCCATGAATTGGATCCCTCATCTAATACCAACTACAACGAGGTTAAACATCCATAGATGGGTTCTTCCCTTTTCATTACCTGCATCCATCAAGTCTATCTGGATACCAAATGGAATCTTGAACATGGTTAAAGTAAAAAAAATTTGTACACCACCAATGACATCTAATAATATTCAGTATGTGAATATAAAATAAATAATGTTCTCATAATAAAAAAACAAGGTTGGTAAAAATAAATAAAACCACTTTAGTTGGGGTTACTCATTGGATTCTCATCCAATCCAACCTGGTTCTGCCAAAGATAGGATATCTTTAAGCATATGAAATTTTATAAATTAGTTAGGGACATTAGGTATATAACCAAGGAGTCTATGTATAATGATAAAAAATGAGGGATCAATAAGTCCCCTAGAATTTAAGCATTATAAACAAGTGAAATCTGAGGGTATACCACTATAATTTCACCTTATAGGTTTTACTAGATCCCTAGGATAAAGTCCTTGGAAGCCTCAGTGCTAGACTTAATTAGATCAGAGTGAGATAATTCAAGGTGGCATGTAACGTCAAGTTGAATCCATGGAGGTTATCATAGAAATTTAAAATTCTAAAAATTATAGGTGAATCAATAATATCAAGATGAGGAATTGAAAATCTAATACAATGATGAATCCTAAGTGTGGTACATCACTTCACATTCATATCAATGAATCATATCGTGTCATACGATACAGTTCAATGCATTCTAAGTATGGAATCCATGTATCCCCCATGGATGTCTAATCCATTTTAGTAACCTAGGACCATGTCCAGAGTCAATAATTATATATATTACATCAAGGTTCATGTTAATTTCTTTGTAATTATCAATTGAATTATTAAAAATGGATTATTGCATATATAAATGATCAAGAAGTACATGAGAAGAATCTATTCCATTTCATGGTTCAACTTATTATTTTAGTCATCAAACTTATAAGTGGTAACAGAGTGTAGGAAATTACTCATATCATATCAAATTTCATTTAAATAATTTAACCATTTATCTTACAAGGGAAAAGAAAACACATATCTCAAGGGGTTCAATTAGATAGAAATAATATAATAATTATGGGAATAGAAGAAACACACCCTACAGGGTGGTATGAGTCAAGGTAGACAACCTCCAATGATGTAATTAGGGAAAAAATGATATACTAATTCAAGGTTTTATTAATTTATTTAATTAATTTAAAATTTTATAGACAACACATAGAATTCCCAATGTGTGGAAAAATGGTGCAATTTATAAACATAAATAATTTTTTGGAAAATTAATATACCACCTATATTAACATGATAGTAAAATCATCATCCAATGTCAACCTTATATTTAGACTAGAACGAATAAATAATAGAAACCAAAAAAGTTACCTAAAAATAGGTTATATAAGTTCACATGGAATAAGCATCCAAGATGATAAATAAAACGGAGAAAGTATGTTAGAGGAATGATAGACATACCTTGGGGGATCAAACACAACTAACATTGATCGAAACAGATCTCATATAAATAAGATAGTTCAATGACTAAAGAATATTGAAGGGAGAGACATAGAGATGCTACTGTGAGTGAATTAGAATGGGAGAAAGGAGAGGTTCTATTTTGGGGTGAAGTAAGTGAAAAGAAATAATTTCATTGGTTTTTAATAAGGTTTATAGTTTGGATTCATGTTTAAAAAACTGTGCACACATACTATCCAAGGAAACACACATCAAAAGGTTCATGTTCATGATTACATAAACTATGTACCAACCATTCATTTGGAACTATCTTGAAGCCATCATCCCACATTTTTTAGGTGCATGGTTAGAGAGACCAGGTGAAACATTGTTTTTTTACTGTGTAATTAATTATATCTTTTTCATGTCCATGTGGCCTCTAGTGAACTATTAGAAACCATGTGACACACATCATGGGTTTCACAGTTGAGGTGCATGGTTATCACTAAGCATGCATTAACCATGATCTTACTCTTTTCTTCCTAAAACTAGAACATTGGGTGTTAAACTAATCCTAAATGCTCACGAGACCTTCATGACCTATTTAGGAAAATACTTTAAGGTAAAAAAAACAATGTTTGGGGCTAAAATTAGAATAATTCATACCTCTATAGAGAAATAGGATCTAACAAACTTCCATCCTAAAAAACTCATCCTCAATTCTCCCTTATGAGGTAGGTTGAGAATCATCAAATAATAACATCATCCACTAAACATATATATTAGTATATATCTCCCCGGTCTCATCTAGTACATGAGCATGCTACCATAGAACCCACACTATAAAAACTAACCTACATTAAGGAACCTTTATGCCATGATCAATGATACAAACTAGATACTAGTCCTAAGAAGGATCAACCTTTAAATCAACTTTCTTAGGATTAATAGCATGAGATGGTTCATAATTATAATAAAGAATCAATTAAACATAGAAGACACCATGAATGGTTTGTTACCTTAGAGGAAGATCTATCTAATCAACTATCGACCTAACACATTTCAAAATCTTGAAAGGCATAAAAAACCTCAGCAAACATATACCCTTTATCCTAATACATCAATATCCCAATCTAGGTGACACATGCAAGAAAACTTGATCTCTCGCCTTAAAATTCGATGGTCAATGGTGAATATTGACATATGACTTCTTCCTAGACTAACCCATATCCATACATTTTCTAATCAACTATACCTAGATGTATACATCTGAAACATGATGAAGTCCCAATAGTGTTTCCTCTCCTACCTCTAACCAACACATAGGTGAATGGAATGGCCTAAAATAGAGTTCCTTGTAAGGATCCATTTCGATAGTAGCTTGAAAATTCTTATTACAGAAAATTTCATTGAGAGGTAAATGTTTCTCCAAGAAACCTACAAATTCATGGACACATAATCATAGCATGTCCTTTGGAAATTGTATAATGTGATTGGAATGACCGTCGATCTGATGGTGATATACTATACTCAGTAGTTCCCATGATACAAGAGTATTCTACAACCCCTACTAAAACCACAACATAACATGATTGTACTTGTTTTATATAATGGTACATAGAAACCCATAAAATTTTACGTTCTATTGATCATTATATCGACTTTGTTAAACCAATGAGAAGGTCTCCTTGATATGAAAGTAGTGAGAAACCTTCATTATCCTTTCCATGATTACCCATATAGTGTAGCTTCTTTTTGGTGACTTCAATAATCTCATCATGAATTCTATAGTGATTTTATACTATTTTCCATGCTAGAATGGGTAATAATATAAAGGACCAGTAGGTATTTGGTGTTCCTCCTTCACCTATTGATAGGTGTAACACTGAGTAATAAATCACGCAACTCATTTTTCATTCATAGCCACAAAAACTGATGGTACTAGTCACAATAAATATTTATAAGTCTAGGATATAGATACCAATTAGAATTGTGATATTATCAAATTAATTCCCCACACACATCGTCAGGAACCTAGATACATCTATGAGTATGAAAGACCCCATCCCCAATAATTATCCAACTAGGTGGTGGGTAATCACCTAAAACACTTTACATTAGGATTTTGATTAGAAGGATGTCTAATTATCAACATTTCCAAAATTGATGAATACATTACTAAATCCATGATAAAAGTATCCTTGTGAAAAACGAAAACTTAAAAATGAATTTTAGAAATGATATTAATTAACTAAAATTCATTACTAGAATCATTAATTACATACAAATGATTATTTTATCTTAAAAAATAGGTAATTGAATATAAATTACCAGGAATGTATTCAAACACAAAATCAAATGACTGGAGGTATTAATACCATATTCACTGTCTGTGATCCAAAAAATTCTGAGTTAATGTGTATTTTAGGTTTTATGGTCCATGTTATGCAAGAACTATTACCCCTAGAAGTTATGTCTCTAACATCACAAAGCATAAACCACAACTTCTAGATCACAATCATGTGTTGGGTAATTAAAATCGTGAGGTCTCAAATAGAATGATCTATACACCATGAATTATTCCACTCACATTAAAACTTATCCCAGACTAACTCCTGATGCATCATAATAAACTATATAGCTTCTTCCTAGACCTGGAAGAATTTGGATCGACATAAATGCAATCCTTCCTTTTAACTATGGAAATGAATTATCAAAATCTTTGATCTATATGAATTCGATACCATTATTGGTCATGACTTTAATGGGTTATTAAACATGTGAGTTATTCTGAATAAAATTATGATAGTAATCAGATATCCCCATGAAAATTCATACATCAAAGATATTATTTGGTTGTTCCCTTGTAAAAACATCTCTCACCTTCTATAGATTCATATATTACACTTCTTATTTTATAATATGGCCCATAAAGTGAACTTTATAAATCTATAAGTGAACATTTTAAGCTTGGAAAATTACATTCTCTCTATTATTTTCCTCAATACAATGTCAATATGTTGGGAATGAACTTTACGAGCTTAAAAGTACACCAAAATATCATACATGAAAATGACCACAAAATAATCCAGGTATGGGAGGAAAACCAATTTCATCAAAGCCCTAAAAATACCTGGAATGGTAATTTGACCAAATGAAATTATAAAACACTCGTAAAGGCTATTTCAATTTCATAATTATTTATGAAGTATATCTGAGGGTCTAAATCTTACCTAATGATATCGTAACCTAAAATAAATCTTATAGAAGGATATATCTCCTCAGAGATGATTAAATATATATTCTATATAAAATGGTGGTAACCTATTTTTAACCATAATATAATTAAAAAAACATTAATCCACCCATATACTAAGGTTCCCATCCACCTTCATAGTGAAAATCACAAGTGAACCCCAAGGAGAAGAATTTGGTTATATAAACCAAATAGTTTCTAGGTTCTAAAAATTCTTCTTGACGTCCGAAGCCATCCTATATGGAGGAATAGATATTGGTTCTACTCGTGGAAAGAGATAAATACTAGACTCCACCTCTCTCTCTAGAGGGAGTCCAAAAAAATCATTAGGGAAAAAATCCTCGAATTTTTCCACCTCCTGAAGAGGAAAATCATAGAAAATCCTCAATCATCGTGAAAAAGAATGAAAATATATGCTAACACTCTACCCAATCAATGATTCTCAGGTCAATTTTAACATTCTTAAGCATCCCATTATCCATTATGATTATAGATAATTCCCTCTAGTTATATAAAATACACCCAATAATGATAGAAATAGATATTGGATTAATATGTTTCTAACCAATTCATCATGATAATTATGTAAAAATACATCTTCTCGAGAGTGAAATGGTTCCATAAGAAATAGTAGTCACCAATCTCAAGAGAACACTGCCTAAATTTTTGTAAACATTCTGACCATACACATAATAGAGTATCAGGAGATATTTCCCCACAAAAATACTCAATTTCAAGCACAAGAATTTCTAATATAGCCATAGATATAAAAAAATTTAAAGAGAAAATATCAAATAATGAATATACTATAGAAGAGGCAACTAAAATCATACTTTACACTATTGATGGAATCACAATCTACTCCTTAGGTGTAGGTTTCACTATATATAACTAGCTAGATTCAAGGACATGATACAAAAACTAACCAATATCAGTAGTTATGTCTTTCATGTACTATGTACTAGAAGGATGGATTTTATGGCCTCATCCACCTCATCTACTTATAAGGATAGTCATAATTTTGATCCCTGTGTGGAATGGAAATGTATATCCTAGCCTATAACCCATGGTCGTGTAGACCCTTTCTTAATGGTCATGAGAGGAATGGTCCAAAAAAACAACTGAATATGACCCATCTGGTCACATGTTCAGTACTCTACTGGGCCTCTACTGCACTATGATTTTTTATCATGATATTTCACATTTATGTAATACCACATAACTACCCAAGGGGATATTCTGAATTATACTTCAATCAAAATAAGTCTCATAGCATAACAAACTGACCAGAGTTACCCTCAAACCTAGAACCAGAACCAATCTGTAACATACTCGAAGGGAATTCTTGATTGCCACGGGCTGGCGACAAGCACTCGAGCATCGAAAAATAAACCAGAGCGAATGATTTAACCTAACCTGAACAAATACATGGCATCTATTCACATGGATCAGTATAAAAAAATAATAATTATATGCGATAAGTGTAAGAAGATATTAGAAAAAAAATTACTTTAAAAGTATCCAAAATATCTAAGAGACAATTCCAACTCCAATTGACAAAAACCCAACAAGTACACCATTTCACACTAGCTAGACAACTCAGCTGACATAAAACCTCTCCACCTCACTGAGGTATCTTTCCTTTACCTAAATTGTAAGACTTATATTGGTATGCACACCACCGAATAGGTGCGCAAGATGTGATATAATATTCTCAATAGGATACGAAGCAGGTTTTCCATAAAAATTCATGTATTATCATTTCCAATAAAACTTAGCACGACAAGCAGTAAAGAATATTTTTAGAAAACATGGTAAAAATTACCTTTTTTTCATAGTTCTAAAATAAAATAAGTTATATCAATTTCAATGAACATTTTCCATATCATCTTTCACAAGCATAAAAATGTATATGAAGGCTTAAAAATAAATCCATACAAAACAAAACATAATCAAAAGTATCAACACCAAGGATCACCATAGGCTAGACTAGCAGACTACTCATACCAAAATCAATCAAGTTCACAATCTAGTTCCTAGAACACAAGCCTTGGAATTATAGGAATACTCCATGAGTAAACTCCCCTAAAAATGTTAATATTATTCCCCTGGAACAACAAGACTGGGAAAAATTGGAAATACCCATGATCAAACCATCGGATAATAAAAAAAAATGGTCAATGGACACAAGATATACCTTCCACCTATGTAATCAAGGAAACCCATGTTCTCGTTTTCACAATCAATTCCAATTCTTTGAAAATACCATTTCACAAATCCATTTTAATGCTTTTAAAGTACCCCTTTTCTTTTCATTTATCAATAACCATAAAAACCGATCTATTTAAAAAAAATCAACGCACAAAAAAAAATCATGCCAATTCCTATTATAAATATATATAAAAAAATAGAATAATAAATTTCATCCACATAGGCTAGAGACAGAACCACCAAACTCAAATCTCGGGTCTCAAATTCCCACAACAGAATCCAACAAAAAAGAAAACCCAAAGACATCAATAAAGTCCCTATAACCTAGTCCAAACATCTCAGTATTGATCAAATTGAGAAAGAGGGTTAGTGAATAAGAGGAAACACCAAATTTCTGAAGAACAAAATCCTGACACACCACAAAAAACAAAGAAACGACCTCTGAGATGATATATAACAACAGATCTAGAAGAATACACAATGAAACACCAATTAAGACCAACAAATCTGATAACTCAACTCAAGGGTACTATCGTGATCAATGGAAATATAGAAGAATAATGGTCACTCACCCTGAGAGATGTACTGCAACTATAAGAAAGATCGAATGTTGAACAGATCGATTAGGAAAGAATAGTATATCCAAAAATTGATGGAGAGTAACCTTTGGTAAAAAGAAAGGGATAACTAGTAGCCAAATGGGAACTCACACCCTATATGTCACCCTAAAAATACCTTCTCAAGAGATAAGACGATATGTAATACCGTTACATGTCGTAAAGTCAATGATATCCAAATACAATAAAAAACTCATCACCTCATATTAAAATGCAACCTTTAATTTAATTATTATGTGTAAAATATCATCACGTTGTTTAACTTTTAACAATGGGTACCCTTATCACGACATGCACCAAAAAACCATTACACACCGTGTAACCTAGTTACATGGTGTTAAAATATCCTACAACCTTCAGAAAATATGGAAACCAACATATAAAAACTCCATACAAAAACGGAACTCATGAAGAGGGAAAACATACCTGATCAGGGTAATTGGATGGTAAAAACTCCCAAACACAATGAATTTCTATCCCTGGGAGGACATGGGGAAGTTGAAGCCTCTATAAATGAATGATTCATCTGCTCCCTCATCAATGAAATTCTTTCCCAAGTCCAATAAGAATATTATCCATGTTTCCATAAAAAATTTACCAACAGAATCAACTTCCCACACCAGACATTCACTTAAGAGTCAATGATCTCAAATGGTTTCTCTAAAATAGAAACATACTTCTCTAACATGTTTTCATCGCAACTCAAAATGTGAGAAAGACCAGGATGATACTTCTTGATCTGAGATATTTGAAAAACATCATGAATACATATCAACTAAACCAGAAATTCTAACTAAGATGAAACATGTCTGTTCTGGTCAGTGAGCTCAAATAGTTCAACATTTCTTAGAGAAAACATTCCCTATTTTCCAAGGCAATAGTGGCCCAATCAAGGGGAAACTTTCAACAAAACCTAGTCACCAATAGAAAACTAAAAAGGAAGACTCTGTCAATCTGCATACAATTTATATCAACTATGGGATATAACCATATTTTGATGTACATCTTGAATCTTTACTGAATTCTCTTGGACCAAACAAGGTCTAACCAAAGCTACATTACCCCCATCAACCCAACAAATTGGTGATCTCCTTGGGTAATCATACAATGCCTCAATGGGTTTCACTCTGATCTATTACTGATAACTATTATTATATAAATACATTACTATTCCTAGATTGATATCTCGTGACCCATCAAAATTGAAGACACATGCATGAAGCATATCCTGAAGGATATGAATAACTCGCTCCATCTGACTTTCTATCTATGGATTGTAAGTTGTTCTCAACCTGACCGGAGTTCCCATCTCCACCTGTAGAATCATCCAAAACCTTGAGCTAAACCTCATATCCCATCAGAAACAAAGGAATAATAACTCCCATGTAACCTCACAATCTCTTTCACATATAGATTTCCAATATATTCAACCTTCAGGGTATACATGATCATAATGAAATGAGAAATTTCTCCAACCGGTCAATAACTACCCAGATAGCATTTCTCTCTTAGGGAGTTTGTGGTAATCCCAAAACAAATCAATGGATACATCATCCCATTTTCAAATTTTCACTAGAAGATGATTAAGAAATACAGAGGGTTTCAAGTACTCTACCTTAATCCATTGATAGGTGTAAAAATAGGACACAAAATCTGCTATGTCACGCTTCATACCCGGCCACCAGAATCAACATATACTGTCATAATACATCTTTATAGTGAATGGATTAATGACCCACAATAATATGTTACAAATAAATAATACTTAACACCTCATATATTCAGGGATGAAAAACTGCTTACCAATGTTTAGAATACCATCTAAAGAGAGAGACCAAACAGAAATGCTCTCCCGACCATAAAGGATTTCTCAATTTTCACTTAACCCATTATCTTGTTGTTGACTCAGCCAAATAGAATACAAGAGAGATGATGATAAATAAACACTAGTCAGAACCATACCTAAAACATCCTCTTGAAAATCTAGGTAAAACTAAGAAAAAACCAGATAAGGTTCTACTCCTCCCTTGTTTCTAGAATATCCTGTGACAACACTTTCCTACTAAGAGCATCTATAAGAAAATTCCCCTTCCCTAGGGTGAAGGTAATATCGAAGTCAAATGTATGAAGGTATTATACCCATATTCACTATCTGATATTCATGTATTTTTGATAAAATATATAAATAAAACTCTTATGATTAAAAAATATTGTAAACCTTTTCCAAAAAATATAGTACCGCCAATATTTAGGTGCATGTATAAATTTAGTAAGATCTAAATCATGAGTGGGGTAATTATTCTCATGCGGTTAAGGCTGACGAGAGTTTTAAGCTACCACATGGTCATCATACATAAGAATTCATCCCAAACCTACACCAAAATCATCAAAAAAACACCACGTACCCATTAACTGGATTAGGTAAGATCGGAATAATAGTTGATGTGAGAAGTTGTTTCAGTTTATCAAAATAAGACTAACACTTATTACCCCATTTGAATATGACCACATTACATGTAAGATCGGTCAATGGTGACACACTTTTAGATAAATCCTTAACAAAACTTTGGTAGTATCCAACAATACCAAGGAAGCTACATATATCAAATACATTCTATGGTTCTCTCTTTGACAAGACAACCTTCACCTTCTTAGAATAAACTAATAAGCCATAGTATGAGATATCATTGCCTAATTACTTAACTCCCTGAATTTGGAAACTAAATTTTGAAATAATTCCATACATATGGTGACTTCTTAGAATTTCCAGAACCAAACTCAGATGGTGCTCGCGTTCATGCTCAGAATTCAAGTAAACTAGAATATCATCCATAAACACAACCACAAAAGTGTCAAGATATTGATAGAATATATGATTCCTCATATCCAAAAAAACATTATGTGTATTAGTCAGAACAAAAGGAATAAAAATATATTCATAATGGCCATACCTACTCCTGAAATATGTATTCATTATATCAAACTCTCAAAATCTAAGATGATGATAACCCGAGTGAAGATCAATCTTTGAAAATGACTTTTCCCATTTAACTGTTAAAACAAATCACCCAAATGATACTAAAAATACTAATTCGTAACTGTTACCTAGATCAACTTCCAATAGTCCACAAACAACCGAAGTGAACCATCTGCATTATTCACAATGGGTGCAAGGGCTTCCCTAAGAGTAAAATTTGGGCAAACAAAACATTTTTCCAACAGGTCATCCAACTGAATAATAATCTATTTTAGATTCTCTGGTTCCATATGATAATAATTTATCAATATCGCCTACTTACCTAGAACTAGGTCACTCATAAACTCTTCTTCTCTCTCTTGAGGAAGACCAGATCCGACATTTGGGAAATTTCAAAAAAGTCCCAAAAAACAATAAGAAAATCAACAAATGAAGAAAATCCATTAGCATGAATCATAACAATGGGAAAAAAACTCATGAGCTCTAGGTGGTAAGTTCATACAAAACCAGACATCACGTACCACTCCCCCTGAAACACAAGATAGATCCCATCAATAATAAGAAATAAAACATGTTGATTATAATAATAAACCTCATCTCGATGAGAAACAAGCCAATCTATATAGATGATGACACCAAACCGATCCAGATCAAGAACAAGAAACTCAAAGACTAACTCTGTATTCGCTACCATTAGTGAAAAAGGAGGTCACTAAAACCCATGATATTTTCACATACCAAGAGAAATTTCTAACTCCATTACAAATGACATAAGTTTTATTGGAATTTTAAGAATATCAAAAACTGGAAGATATAAATCAGTGGGAGGTACCAGTATGAAATAATGAAATTTCTATTGAAGATAAAATAAATAGATCACCTATAACTGTTGTTGGACCTGTATTGACCTCCATAAGAAAATGATCTATGGTGTGAAATTGCTTCACTCTTGAGGCCTATTCTTGGAGCACTTTAGTCCTTAAAGAATCTGATTTCCCCACAATAGCCTTTGGCTCAAACAAACCATAATTATAAAAATCCATATTCATAACCTTATAGAAGTGATGTAAGGGACCAACACATCCACAATAGTTTAATGTTTTCATGGGTATAAGACAATAAATTCTTGTGTGTCCAAACATTCCACACTTATATCAATTCAAAGGCATATTTCTAGCTATAGTAGGTGGTTCAGAGAAGGAACATTACTGAGACCCACTCAACCAATCCTGTGATGATCCCGCCACTTCTTATTATTCCCATGCACACCACTGAAGATTCCATTAGATGGGAGAAAAGATGAGGAAAATCCAACCTTTCCTTCCATATTCATCTGTTACATCATTGATATATATACCATCACCGTATAGGTATAATGTTTTAGCATAAATACCTATGATATGATATCTGATCACAAATCCTATTGGTACTTTTGAGCCTTCAACTAGTCATTTTTTACCACGTTCGGACCAAAATGGACAAGATTAGAGAACATACTAGTGTACTCTAACACTTAATGCTCTCCATGTATCAAGGACAAGAACTATAGAGTCTTTTCCAATATTAGGGAATCTAGAAAAAAATGTTGGAATAATAGGGCATTAAAACCATACCAATCCAAGTCCACGTTTCTATTTACATGGACTGTAGAATACCTTCATCACTTATCAGAACCCTCAAGCTCTAATGTTCCACACATCAACTTCATATTCTCAGGTGTCTCTAAGAAGTCGAAGATTTGATCGATCATATCCATCCATTTCTCCACCTCTTGATGTTTATTTGTTACTTTAAAGGATGTTGGCTTCTCATGCAAGAATTTGGTACTTTTGGTAAATTCTGATAAGAAAAATGAACTACCCATACAATAGAATGGATGGGATTCATATATATAAGTGGATTCCCTTGAGTAGAATCAATATAATCTATCTGGGGAACTCATTAAAGATATCTTAGAGGAATACTACTACACATTGAAACATAAGAACGATCATAAAAAGAGTAAATATCAGTTCAAACCAAAGAAACCCATAATCACAAATTAATATTTAAAACAAAACCAAACAATAGAGACACATACCAAAACATACTATGGAAAATTGAGTCTCATAAATACAATAGCTGGCCATGCACTCATCGCTACATACATATCAAGTCTCAAAAATCCTATATCTAGTCTAACAGACATCCCCGGACAAGGGCTCTTGTGGACAGACTTCATTTGATACCATTTTTTAATGAACCAACCCAAGTTACCCACAAACCTAGAACCTGACCCATTTCGTCATATTTCCCAATGGCATTACCATTCCATACGAGCTGTAGACAATCAACCGATTATAAAAAAACCAGAGGGAATGAATTTTCCAAACTATAATTAAAATATTGAATATATATACACATAGAAACAATAGAAAACTAATAAATATATTCTATAACTATAATAAGACAGTGGAAGCAAAAGGATTGAAAAAGTTGAAAATCATCAAGAGACAAGTTGAACTGTAAAGGAAAAACCCAAAAACTACTCCTTGTGATGGGTTGGATGAACTCCCAAAATCTCAGCACTAAATATCCAACACAGGTGACATGAATCCTCATTTCCTCACTGTGAATCCTTTCCTTTCCCTTCATTTAATGACATACATAGGTATGAAAACCACTTAATATGTGCAAAAGGTGTGTGATAAAAGGCTCAATCATATCTCACCCTAGTGTTCCAAAACAAGTATCTGTATAAAAATCCATGTATGCTCATTTCAAATAAAATATATCATGATTATAAGTAGGGTAATTTTATTGAAAGCATGGTATACATTTCACTTTTTCACAGTTCAAAAACAAAATAAGGTATATCAATTTCAAAGGAAATTTTCTATATCATCTTTCAAAATCATAAACATTGATATCAAGACTAAAATAATAAATCTATGAAAAAAATAAAATCACAGGAATCAACACCAAGGATCACTATGGGTTAGACTAGTAGACTAATTATACCACAATCAATCAAGTGCACAATATTGTTCCAAGAACACATTCCTAGTAAGTATAGAAATACCACATTAGTAAACCCCCCCTAAAATTCCAATATCAGCCACTTAGAACAATTGTACTAGGAAAAAAAATAAATACCCATGATAAAACATTTTAATAATAACAAAAATGGTTGATAGCCCCAAGATAAACCTTCTAGCTAATTATATAAGGTTAACCATGTGCTAATTTTCACTATTAATTCTAATTATTTGAAAATACTATTCAAAAACCATTTCACAAACACGTTTCAATGCTTTGAAAATAACACTTTTCTTTCCATTTATCAATAACTAGAGAAAAAACCTTTTTCTTTTAAAAATATTTTCAACACAAACAAAACAATCATGAAAATTACTTTTATTAATCAGTCTAAAAAACAAAAAAATAAGTTTCAACACCATTGGAAAGAGATGGAACCACCTACCTCGAATCCCAGGTTTCAGATTCCTGCAATAGAATCAACCAGCAACGAAAACCCAGCGATGTCAATGAAGGCCCTTGAACCCAGTCTAAACATATCAATATTGATCCAATTTAAAAATAGGTTTTGTATGGACAAGGAAACCCCACATACCTCAATAAAAACACCTTCCACACCACAACCAACTGTAGTTGTCCTCCAAAAAAAGATCACATAATGGATCTAGAAGAAGTCATGAAGAAACACAAATTCAAACAAACAAATATGATAATTAAACTCAAGTGTTTTATCTCGTTCAATGGAAATGAATAATATGAAATGTTTCTTATCTAAAGAGATTCACCCCAACTACAAAAAATATAGAACATCTAATAGATCAATAATGAAAAAACAGTGTCTCCAAAAACTACTGGAGAGGAACCTTCAATTGGGAGAAAGGGATAACTAGTAACCAAATGGGTACTCAAACCCCGTTTGGATTCCTAAAATTACATTATTGGAAAATTACATGATGTGTAATACTGTTACACATCATGAAATCCATGATGTATAATTATGATGGGAAACCCATTGTATTGGATAAAAATACAACATTTATTTAACACACGATATATAAATGATCATAACAGTGTGTAACCTTTTACAGTGTGAACCCTTCTCACAGTATGCACCTAGTGAACATTACATGTCATGTAACCTAGTTATACAGTGTAAAAATCTCACACAGCCTATAGAAAATCTTGAAACCAATATCTAAATAATCCATACCAAAAGGGAACTCATATAGAGGAAAACTCATACCTGATCTGGGTGATGAGATGTTACACGAAGAAACACTTCTTGCCACTTGGTGATGCACTACCTATTCTGAAATTCAAACAACCCTTCACTTTATATTAAAATTCTCTATGATTTCACTCATTGATATGGTCCTCGTTTATTATCTCAGACCTAATATTTTATCAGAAGATGTTTACCAACAATCAAATGGTATACTTAATCCCATCTTCAAAACTTATTTCCTTAGACAGTTTGTCACCAGTAAGATCAGGTATGAAGAATCTAAGATCATTGAAATGAGTTTATTGGTCCATAATGGATAGAGTACCCTATAATAGATTATTAAACACTATATCTTGATCATCTATCAATGTTTTTGGGTAGATGTAATCATATAAACTATTTTGTAAGTCTATCTAGGTCATATCTCGAGGTTGATTAACATAATTTTTAGCATCCCACTATAACTTAGAAGATCCAAAAAGATTGTAATCCATGACTTTTATCCTCCTCTCTATAAGAATGTCCATATTATTTAAGATCAATAGAATGGCCTCTTCATTACTCAGTAGCCTGGGGGGAAAATTCTGTGAGATATTTGGTGGGTGCTGCTGCTGGAACTCACTCCATTACTCCGACATAGTTGGTGTAAGTATTTGAGCTCCCTTCACAGATTCACTAACTATAAGAAACGCTCTCTAATATGAAAATCAATTCGAAGTCTTGGTATAATAGTTAAACTATTGGAGGTTCCATTGCTGGTATTATATGTGGTTCTTCTCCCACCACTTATATAGAATGGTTGTCTCCACATTCATGATACTCAACATAAGGTCATCATAGAGTCATATATCTATAATAGAAAGAAAATGACTCAAAACGTGATAATTAGATAGAATATATTTCTCTTAGAATAATAAAATGGAATATGGTATTAATATGATTTTATTAGAAATTAGCTGAGGTATTGTTATGATTCCATGATTCACTTATAGAGGTTCCATTATATAGATAATAAATTACAAATTATTAATAAATAATTCCATTTAAGATGTAATTGGAATCCTCTTTTAATGAAAACCATTTCCATTAAAATTTATAATTTAATAAATTTATTTAAAAAAAATGGTCTCGGGAAATGTACTTCAATTTCCAATTTATAAGGTCATAATATTTGTAAGTCACAATTGGAATTCCGTGTAACTGAAATTTTCCTTTATATCCAATCTCATGATCTTACAAGTCACATATGACGGTTCCATTATATAGATCACCATTACATATTTATAAAGAAAAAACATAATAAATTACAACTAGAATTCATTTAACTATAACTAATGACTATTTCAGTACATGTAACCAAGTTTACATGGATTTTCCATAATATAATTGGTCTGTTAATGTGTCCCCATCAAGCAATATGGGAAATTACCTTTAGGATAATGTAGAAAATTTATGTAACCCCTTATTTTCACCTTTTCCTATAAGAAGAGTTAGTAAATTTTTATAAATTTCAAGCATGGAACACATCTCAAACCAAAAGAATCACATGAAATAAATAAACATGGATTTGAATTTTCATGACATATAAAATATTAAGTTACTATAATAATGAAAGAGTTATTCTTCCTTACAGTTCAAACATGTTTTTTTATCCAAATGTGGGTTAGCTACTCCTAGAAATGACTTATTACCAAGTTCTCAAACATCCAAGTCTCTTACATAACAACCCAAAATAGTAAGATGAAAGCAAAAAAATATATCCCCTAATACCAATTTGTGATGTCTCAGGCTTGGTTCACTCATAATTAACTCAACATGATTGTCCACATAGCCTCAAGAACAACTTCCCATATTCCAGATTCATCAATCTAATAGTGAGTGTCTATGATAGAATTGAGGGGAAATTACACCCTCTTTATCAAAGTGCAGAATAATAGAGAATAATAATAATTAATCAGTGGAATCATGGTAATGAACATCTAATGTAAATAGTCCAAACAAAAATAAACAAAAAATGTAATAAAATGAATCATATACAGATGGTGTCAAGTCTATACAAAAATGGAATATATATACATGGAAGATGGAATACAATAGAAATGTATATATAAACAGAAACCAAAAGGACCAAAAATATATTTCAAATGAATCTCTAGAACTAGATCGAATATCCACTACCAACTACGTAGAGGTTAAATATCTATAATAGGACATTTCATTTTATGCCTACCTACATCTAGGAAGTTTTTTTGAGTACCAAATGATGTAACAAATACTGTTTGAGTAAAAACCTGATGGAAAGAACCAACAATGTTTAATAATACCTAGTTATTAAATATAAATTTAAAATTGTGTATCTAATAACAAATAAGGGAAGTACAAATAAATACAACCAGATCGGCTAGGGGTTTTCATGGGATACCCATTTGATAGTACCCGTTTCCGCTTATGTTGGGATATCTTTGGGAATTTGAAATTTTAGAAATTGCCCCAGGAACCTAATAATTTAAACCCGGGGTTGATGTATAATGATAACCATATGAGGGATTCACAAGTCCCATGTAATTTATGCTTTATAAATGAGTGTAATATAAGGTTCTGCCCTAAGAATTTCACCTTAAATGTTTTACTCGGTCCCTTGGATCAATTATTAGGTATCCTTAGTGATAGACTTAATTGGACCCTAATGAGATAATCCAATGTTTTCTATAAAATTACCCTGAATCCAATGATATAATCGAATTCATTCAAATTTCTATAATTCATAGGTTAATTGGTAGTAATAAACTGAGGCATTCCCAATCATATAAATTCATAGAGAAGAAGTTTGTTATCTCACTTTTTTCTCACATTAATGAATTGGTTGATGTCCTATGAGGCCGCCTAAGTAATTCCATGTAGAGAATCCATATATCGCTGAAGTCAAGCCATTTATTTATAGTAATCTGGGCTTATGACCATAGTCAATCATAAAATAATATTAATATATGGTTTTTTAATGTCCATGAAATTTATCAATTCACTTATTAAATTTGGATCATTCCACATATAAGTAATTAATAAGGTCATGGGAAGAATTAATTCTATTTCAAAATTCAAACTATTTATTTATTCAAATCACATACAATGGATAAGAGGTCCTAGTGAATTACTCATGTGATTTCTCTTTTTATTTAACTCATTTAACCATTTCATTTAAGGGAAAGAAAAAACCCAATAATATAGGTTCAATTACATATAAAATGTATTATTGGTGTGGGAATATAAAAATAACACCCTATGTGGTGTTTTGAGTTAAGGTATAGAACCCCAGAAGATGAAATTAGGGGAACATGGGTCTATTAATTCAAGGTTTTAGTAATTTATTCAATTAATTTTGCATTTAAGAGGTAATTAATAGAAGGCCCAGCATATGAAACAATTACACAATTTAAAAACATAATTAATGTTGGGTAAATGTAATAGGCCACCAACCATAACATGGGAGTATACTCCTTATTTAGTATCAGCCTCATATTTTGGTAGGAATGAGGGAAATGGAGAAACTAGACAAGAACCCCAAAAATAGGGTATATAAGATTATATGGAATTATAATATAAAATGGATAATAAAATAGATAAAGTACGTAAGTGGAATTATAGACTTATCATGGGTGATACAACATAATTGATAATGATTGAAACAGAGCTTAGATAAAGAAGATAGCTTAAATACTAGAGGTCAATGAAAAGAGATACACGGAGAAGATGTTGTGCATAAATAATGAGAGGAGATAATAGAAGTTATATTTAGTGGTGAAATATGGAAAAATAGTAATTTCCATGGTTTTGACTAGGGTTCACAACATTTTCACATGGTTAAAAAACAATTCACTTACTGAAGAAAACTATTTTTCAAGGTACCATACATTTTATGGTTCGTGTGCATGGTTAGAAAAACAGGTCATTTGGAAATGTCTCAAAGACCTCACCCTATATAGTTTTGGCTCATGGTTAGAAAAACTGTGTTTAAAAAGATAATTTTTTCCTCCTTAATTAATTTAGGTTTTCTATTTTATCGTAGCCACTGGTACACAATTAGAAAAACCATGTGACACCCTCTATGGTTTTCATGGTTGAGGTATGCTATTGTTACTAACTATTAAAAAAATTTGGGTCTCCACATTTCATTCAAAAACTAGAACCTCAGACACCAAACCAAGACCTAATTCTCTTAAAACCTTAATAACCATTTTAGAAACATCCATTAAGATAAAAATAAAGCTTGAGACTATAATTAAAATTATCAACACTAATATGAAGACTTAGGATCTTATATAACCCATAAAGATATTCTCAATAGAATACTCTATAGATATACCCTACATAAAACCATTCTTCTTAACATGAGGAAGGAAAACATAAGAATGTGTGAGATAAGTCCCCGAATTAGTGTAAACATCAGATATATTAATTTATTATCATATGAAATCATAATGATAAGTTGGAAATTTTATACCCAATCTATAATAGATCATAAAGATGATTCATGGTGTGATAATTTATCATAATAAAAGAAAATTATCATAAGATTAATAATTCATCTGTAATTAGTAATGTGACATCATATTATAAAATAAACTAATGAATATAAGAAAATATAATCTTATAGTGTTTTTAACATGTATAAATAGAAATAAGTTCAATAATTAAGTTAATGACATGGTATCCGGCCTCTGTATAGACCTGTGGACATGAAATCTAAGTCCACGAATAACCATATAGGCATGAAATCTGGGTCCATGAATAAAATTATGGATATAAAAACCATCTCCCTTCATAATCATATGGATAGGAAAACTGGGTCTATATCTATAATTGTTAACATGAAATCGGGTTCACACAAAACATATTTACCTCACAATTTTTCTATATTTAACCAATGAAATGGGGAGAAAAATAATTATGGTCCTTCCAATCACATAATCATAATCAATTATTATCTATGCCAGAAGATCATACAAAAATATCATATATAATTACTCATGGAATAGAAAGGAGTTTTATAAACATTTCAACAATTCATCCAACTATAACACATGGAAGATAAATGGGTTTCAGAAACACATCATAATCATAATCATAAACCATACACAGATCAAATAATGATAGTTTCATTCGATCAATACCATATTAAATCATATATAACATCAATGAATATCATCATAGATGAAAATTATTTTAAAATATTACATGGAGAGTTTCATGAGGAAAAAACCCTTTTTTGAAATAACTTATTTTAAAACCTAAAAATTTAAAAAATATCAAGAAAAATATTTTCATTCAAAATAACCCTTAGAACATGTAAACTAAGCTTCAAATCATTGAGTGGTCATAGTGGCGGAAGATTCCATTCTAGCCTTGAATATTAAAATAGAGATTCCTTTAACAATTTTGATAAAATGTTTAAAGTGCCTCATTTAGAAAATGAAAACAATATCCATTATAATGCAACAATTTAAAATTAAAATTTTGGAAAAAATAATTTAGAAAATAATATAATAGTATAAAAAAAATTCATGAAAACATTTTAAAGAAAACATGGACATGTAAGAAAAAGATTCCCAACCAAAGAGAAAATAAAGTATGTTTTTCTGACGAAAACAAATATCAATAATTTTAACTACAAAAGAGAGTAAAATTGTACTATTACTTGAAAATTACATAAATAAAAATAGTAAAATATGATTTATAATATTTTAGAGAGGTTTATCATGATATTTAATCATATAAAACTTAATCATAAACAATCCTTATAATTAATGAGATTGAAACATTAAATCATTAGAGGTTTGGTAAATTTTGAATCATAAATCCCATGATAAATGACATAAAATGAAACTTTATATTTCTGTATAACAAGGTAAATAATAATATAAAATTTCAACTATTCTATATAAACACATCATTAATAATATCGGTTTATAACATAACATATTTCCCATAGCACAAAATTTAAGATGATAAACCCTTACCTTGACTTTTTATTGCTTACTAAGCACTATAACCTCATTTATAATGTATTTAAATTTATTAAAATTCATATGATAATATTTTACATACATATAGTATCATATATGAACACATAATAACATTTCAACACCAACTTATAAACAATTTGTTATTAAACCCATCGTTATGAGGTGTTAACCATTTCATTTTTCATGAGAGTTTTAATTTAGAAGTTCGTGTCCATGAACTTTGATCAGGCTTACATAATATTAATTATATTAATAAAAATAGAAATATAATATATATTAATTAAATTAATATATATATATAGTCATCCATAAAATGCATAAATAAAAAATTTAATTACACAATTCATGGAGACGGTAGGTTATACATATGCATAAAAGTAGGTTTAACTTTTTAACAGAGGGAACCAAAGAAAATTAAAGAATAATTGACATTATAAAATCATTTTTATATCATATATATATATATATTATTAATTAAATACATCCTTATTTTAATCTATGTAAAATAGAAATGAAAATAATTCACATCATTTCATGTAGGTGGTAGTCCACATGCACATAATAGAGACATTAGAGTTTTCCAATGAATGTGAAGGTAAGAAGTCAGATGTTATAATATAATTATTAAATAATAAATAGAATATATTAAATTGAAAATATCATAATAACCACCCATGAAATAAGGTGGTAGAAAAATGAGTTACACCGCTACATGGAGACGATAAGCCGTGCATACACTCAAGCAATTTTTTCTCTTTTATATAGGATGAAAATAATGTGGATAATGGTAATTACATAATCATAAAAAAATTAATTATATTTAAGATATTTAAGTAATTACTATATAATTGATGCCATGGATTTAAAGACTCTATAAGAGGAAATAAAATTGAAAATGCTCGGTTATGAGTTATACATCTTCATTGACAAACCCCTTTTGGATTACACATTTATCCTTGAAGAGATGGTCATTTTGGAAATTAAATAAGCCAGAGGATGTTTTTAAGGAATATATGAAGGTATTATTTCAGGTCACATCTTTTTGTAAGTCTGTAAAAGTGTGAGGGATGGAGGACAAGAGGTTCACTTTTATAATTGAGGAGAGTGGAACACCTGGAATTACTTAAAGTATTAAATTGATAAAAATTAAATTTTATAATAAAGTGACTATATATTTAAATATTTAAAATACTAGATTACTATAAGTTGAAATTATTTTATCTAATTAAAGTAGGAAAAGTTTAGGTGACGCTTTTACCATTTTCTCTTAGTTTTAACCCCTGTTAACATATTTGACAATTACCACAATTTCAACATGTTTTACTCTTTAACCGTACATAATATTACCATAAAAGGTAATGTTAACCATAAATGTACCATTTTTAGTAAATTCAACCATATCCCATTCACCTAGATAAATATATGATTTTTTCTATACTATAATTCATTTAAAAAATAATTTATTATTATCAAATATTATTAAGGTTGTTTTTGGAAGATTCATCTACTAGAGCTTTAAATTCATCAAAATAGTTATAAAATTAGAATATAAACCTTTTAAACATCCCTAATATGATATATTTATCTAAAAAAATTCATTTAATGATATAGTTCATTCAAAATTTATTATTTCTGCTATTTCTAAAATTATAAATTTTATTTTTCAATCAATTGAATAAATACTATGTTGGTGTTGCCTATGAATTTATGATAATTATATAATATATATAAAATAAAATGAAATTACCATTTAAAAAAATTATTTAATATTTCAAATAAAATATTAGAACATAACTTATCCACTTTTTTCCTAATGTAAAAAATTTAGCGATACTGATGTCAAGAGAGTGACATTTCTATTTATTCTTTTCATAAATTAATATTGTGGCCATAATCAAAAAAAAATAAAACCAAATAGCTATATATTATATAATTTGATGTAAAGTTCCAATATAAACTCATATAATAGGATAAGGACACGTTTTAGAAAAATTATAAATCCTTATCTCGAATTTTTTACAATATTTTACCTACTTTACCCTTACTAGGGAGGAAAATATTTACCAATGTTACTATTCATAATGAATAAAAATAATAGGGAACCATTTTAAAAAGTTGATCTTCTTGATTCGAAGTATATAATACATTTTTAAATATTAAATTTATAGAGTTATAAGAATTTAATTTCAAATTAAACAGGAAAAACCTAAATAAAATAATTTTTTAGAAATATGATTTTTGAAGTATAAAATTTTTTTATACAAAAATCCAACATAATTTTTTTTACAAAAAACATAAATATATCTTTAATAATATATATTAAATAATTTTACATTTCAAACAATTTTGAAACAAAATTTATCTTTTTAAATTTTTGAAATAAAAATTAAGTTTTATATAAAAAAAAGTGTTTTCTGTATTCATTAAAAATTTATATTTTCAGAAAATTATCAAAATAAACTATAAGATAATTTTAAATTTATGATTTAAAAAATTAATTTCATTTTTTTTAAAAAAAATTCTAAAATTGGAATAAATTAAATATATTTTCTAGGCATAAAATACAATAAACCCCAGTTCTTAAGAAAAGTCATTTTTGAAGAATAAAACGACTACAGTTAAAATATGAGTGATTATTTTATAATTATAAAAAATTAATTTTGTATTGATTAGGAAAATTAGAAATTTATTTCATAATGTGGTCACTCATAGTCATACCCACCAATTCAACAACAAGGTTTAAATGCTCACATTTAAATAATATTAATTATATAGTATATTGAAATTTTCTTATAGTTTGTTGTTGAGTGTTAATAAAGCTATAAAGATTATTATTATTTTTATATAAATTTTTAGAGTGTTGCATTATCCCATATTAAATAAACTTCACCCTCAAAAGTTTATCTTCGTCATTAAATTTTCATTATTTGAATATTCTTATGTTGAAACCTAAAACCGTGCAAAGGGATAGTAAAACTTTATTTTAAAATGGATAAGTGGTAAACATAAAGGTTACCTAAAATAATGGATAACCATAATCCTAGAAAATTATAACTTAGGTTGTAATTTAAATTATTTAAATTGAGTAATAAAATATCATCCAGGGGATAATAGAGACTGATAGAGAACATAGTCCTCAGAAAGTAAATGACCAAAAAACCATAAATCTATAGGGGTGAAAAGACCATTGATTCATAAGGAAGGAAGGTAAAAGTGTTAAATTTTATTTAAATATCCCATTTGTAATGTTGAGGGATTATTTTACAATCAATGTTGAGTATATGATAAAATATGCTTATTTAATTTTTTATTATTTTATATTCACAAATCCATCTCTTTGTTGTGAATTGATGAATTACACTTTTATCACATCTCTTACTCAAATAAATATATATCAATTATTATTTTTTAGTCATTAAGTACTAAAATTATCTTCTAATTAATCATATGATCCATAATTTATTCCTTATACCTCTAAATATTTCCCAAAACCAAAATAGTTATCACAATTTATCCAATATAGATAAATACAATACATTAATTTTTAAAACCTAAAAAATAACACCCAAAGTTAAACATAATCCATTCAATAAATAGTTTTCCATAATACTCATCAAAAATATTTTTAATCAAAAAAGAAACCTGAATATTAAGAAGATTTGATCTCATACCCTTCTATTATTAACAAAATAATTATCTTGAAATTAATATAATCAATCATAAATTATTATACCAAAATGTATATAATTTAATAATTTCCAAAAAAAGTCCAAATAAAATCTTAATGATTCTGAAAGATAATTTAGCCTTTTTTACCCAAATAATGACTTATGTTAGACAAAAATATTTCTATTGAAAGTTTAGGTTTATCCTTCCACTGGTAGATGATCATATTTTGATCCTTAATATCAAATATTATTTCTATATTTTAAAATTTTATATAAAATCAATGTAGAGAGAGTTAATAAATGTTAAAAATATCATAAAATTTCACTAAATTATGAATAATAATATTTTCATATAATTATATCATAAAAACATCAACCTAGAATCTATAACTCTGTACTAGGGGATAAGTGTTCCATATATATCATGAGGCACTTCAAACTTCATGATAATATAATATTTCCCTTTTTTCCTTTGACTATATTGGTTTCTGTGGATTATTATCCACATTATCCCTTAGATTAGAAAATTCATTCTCAAAATTTCAAAACTCCTTTAATCTAGAACACATAAGTGTGAATGGTGTATTCTGATGAACTCTCCCTCCACTCATTTTCCTGAATGAAGTATTTATATCACTTCCATATTATTTTTCCTGATGGCTAGTCTTCCCTCACTTGAAATATAATTTGTTTCCTTTCAGCCATTCACCAGATTTCTCATTCCCACATTTTTTGTGGTTGGAGGATGAAACTTTTTCTTCCCTATATGTGTCATAACACTTGAGATTCTATGAAACTAAATTTTTCCTTTTTTTAATCACATGAACCATGAGGGTCTCCTACTTCTATTTCTAAATTGAGTTCACACCAGATGCTTTCTTTATAGATCACATAGTCCATGATGGATAATTCCTTTTAATTAATTAGTTTCAAAACACTATATAATCCATCAATCATTCATTATGGGTTGATGATAAAAAAATCATACCTTAAAAGTCTTCTAAAATTTTCTTCATTAGTTTATATGGATTCATCATCCTTCTATTTCTACTCTACAAAGTCCCTATAAGTTTTTGTTCAATGAGATTGTGGAATATACTTATTGAGGAATTCCATATTAAAATCCTTCCATTCTATGGATTTTTTTCCTTATTCTTCCCTTATATTCTTGATAAGACACCACCATTGATAATGTTCTCCTTCAAAGAAATAAATTAATAAGATAAATATTTCTTTTTCTAAGTAAAAATAAATGGAAAATTTATTTTCTGTAACATTGATCAATTTATCATCAACCAGAGTAACACAATAACTATAGAAGGATGGTGTAAGTTGTCACCAAAATTATCCACTGACATGTTTCTCTCTATTTAGTGCATTTGAAATTTCTGTATGACCAATGTTATTTCTCACAACTTGAGAGAGTTGGGTGAGCATAGTCACAAGATATTGAATCCCAACTCTTAATCTATTTGGTTGATCATGAAAATAATCATTAAATTTTCCTTCACATTCATTGTTCATAGGATTAATTTATGTCTGAGAAATTAAATAGAATAAAAAACATGGTGTACAAATCCAGATATCAAAATAGGAGTGAATAATCATATATTCATGAATATAATTCCTTATATTCCCTAAATTATGACACCTAGGTCATTCATGGTGAATATATTTTCCAAAAAACTCATAATGATTCATAAATAAAATGTGAATTACCTTAAACATGTCTCTTAAGAGTGTAAAACATAGTTCATAGTAAGTTAACACTCTGTCAACCATAATAATAGTTGATATCTACTTGACCAAATATTTTTGTGATTATTACCCCTAGATACATTTGTTCCAAAACCATACTCACTTGTTTTATCTTGACAGGGATGAATTTATAGAGGAATCATAGAATCTATTTCTTACTATAATAGCAGGATGTTATTATATCCTTAGATATATCCCCATGGTTTATAAAAAAAATTCTTATCCAAATGTCCAATGAATAACTATACTTTTCCTATTCTTCCAACTATATTGACCCGTAATTTTCATATATAAGTATTACAAATTAATAGATAGATATTTAATATATCTTACAAATATGTTCTTATTAACCATAAAGGTTTATTTTATTTTTAGAATGGATATATAATCCTATAATATCATGAAATATCTTCAATGTCTCCCAAAAATATCTTCTCATATAGAATACTTTTTAGTTATACCCTACATAAAAACTTTTTCCTTATCGAAGGGAAAGGAAATGTAAAAAATGGTGAGATTAGATTTTAAATAAGGGTAAACATATGAGATATGAATAATTTATTTTATAAAATAATAAAATAACCATAATGTAATGAAATCATCCACATAACATATAAAAAACATACCAAATATGGAATAGATCATAAATACAATACATGGGGTAAAACATTATCATAACAAAATATAATATTCATAAGAGTGTGGAATAATCAATAATTATTCAATATCCATTATAAAATAACAAAGACATTGGAATGTGGTAAAAATATCTTATAACATTTAGAACATATATAAATATAAACTTGTTCACATTTTATGTTAAGGATAAGAAATCAGGCCCCCACATAAATTTGTGGACATGAAAACATGGTCCATGAATAATATTATAGACATTAAATCCAGGTCTATATATAAACTTATGAACATGAAAACCAGATCTATACATAATCTTATTGTTATGAAAACTAAGTCTACACATAGAATTGTGATGATGAAATCTGGTTTACTCATATCATATTTATCTCCTGAGTTATCCATATTCACCCAATGCGTTTGATGGATATATAATTCAACCCATCTATGATATAATCAAAATATATTCATATGTGTTCCAAAATATCATAAATAATTCATCATATATAATAAACCATGTAAAATAAATGGGTTTCACTAACATTTAAAAAATTCATCATAGGAAAACCCATGGAAAATAAATTGGTTTCCTAAGCATCTCTTAATAATAATAATCATAAACCATATAGAGAAAGAATAATAACGGTATTACTGGATCATATCCCCAATAAATCACAAGTAATATCAAAGGGTTTCATCATAGATAGAAATTCTTTTAATGGATAACTTTGAACATTTCTTGAAGAAAATACTTTTTCATTTTTAAATTTTAACATTTATATCAAAAACATTTAAAAATATTTTGGAAAAATTTATTTGAAAAGAAACGTGGAAAATTTAAAAGTAATATTCTAATAATTGATTTTTAATAACAGTGGAATATTTTTTCATGTTATATATGTTTAAATAAATATACATTTTACATTTTCATTCATAGTCAAAAGTACATCATTCTCAAAATGTGGAGAAGATTCCTTTAAAAAAATTAAAAAATTAAAAATTTATAAAAATTAATTTAATGAATAATATTAGAGTATTAAAAATATTCTTGAAAACATATACATGGATGAAGTTTATTTCTAAAAAAAAGGAATAAAATATTATATTTTTCTTATAAACTCTAAATTATTTAATGTAATAAAGAGGTAAAAATTGTATTATTGATTAAAATATATAGGCATTACCAGAGAATAATAAAATTCAGGATATTATTGGGATATATATTAGGTAATTTCCTCAAAATTACCTTAATCATATACAATCCCAAAAATCAATGAGACTGCAACATAAATCTCATACCTCTTTGGTATCTTTTAATGAAAAAAATGAAAGAATAAATTAAAATCAAGAATTTAATTTCATGAAAATATGATTGAAAATGATATAAAATATAAAATGTAATATATAAATTATTCATAAATAATATATCTTCATAACATAACATATTCCCCCAAAGAAGTCAATTTGAGCCGATAAACCCTAATATCAAGTTTGGGTTAATTTATAATAACTTAAACCTCATGTATAATAAATTTTACATTATTATAATTGTGTTATATAATATTATAAATAATTATAATATCATATATGATCCAATAATAAAATTCATACAACCATTAATTTATAAATATTTATTAAAACAATTCTTTCTGTGTGTTAATTGTTCTATTTTTCATGGGAGATTCAGTTTAACAGTTCCGGTCCGTGAAATTTTTTCATGATTAGATAATCTCAATAATATTAATAATAATATAATTGTAATAAATATTATATATATATATATATATTAGTATTCATCCTTAAAATATAGAGACATAAAAATAAATTACACCATTCTTGGAGATGTTAGGTCATACGTCCAGATGAATGTTGTTTTCACTTTTCGACAGATGAACAAAAATAAAGTAAAATAATAATTTAAATTTCTAGAAATAAAATTATATCATATATATTCATTAAATCTATCCTTATTTCCATCCATTTTAGGATAAAATGAAAAATGAATCAAATCACTTCATGGTGGTGGTAGTCCATATGTACACACGAGTGACATTATCGTTTTTTCAATGGATTGGAAAGAAAGAAGGTATACATGATAATATATTTATAGAGGGATAATTATATCATAAATATAGTAAATAAAAAATAAACACATCATAATAAATCTCAATGAAATATGGTGATTTAAAAAACAAATTACAAAGGTATATTGAGATGGTAAGTCATACGTACGCATAAGCGATATTTTCACATTCCATGGGACAAAAATAATGCTAGGGAGGGGCAGTTCGTTGTAGATAGTCTTGTTGAATTCCCTAAGTCCTTCAGGTCATGTAAGATCATAAGCCTACGAGCCATTTAATCTCTGAGCCTATGGGCCTTGTAAGGGTTCTCCCTCATCCCTTGAAAGGGGGTTATCAAAAATCAATAAAAAATGAAGGCCTTCGGGCTATTCAGGAATAGGATAGAAATAATGTGAAAATGAAAATTAAAAAATCAGAATAAGAATTCATAATATATAAAATAATTATTTATTTATTTTAGAATGGATATCATGGATTTAGAGTAGTTAAAATAAGAAATAAATTTAAAAATTATCGATTAAGAGTTATACATCTTCTTTGAGAAACGCTTTTGGATTAGGCCTTAATCTAGGAAAGGATGGTCCTTTTGAAAGATACTAATCACCATTATATGTTTAAGGAATCTAGTAATGTATTATGGTATGTATTTTCATATCTATAAGGTTCAAAATGTGTGATAAAGAGATGAGAATAAGTGACCTTATATAAGTGAGATGAGGGGAATTCATGGAATTACATAAGGTATTACCTTGATATAAATTAATTATTTTAATAATGTGACTAAAAATAGTAATATGTTAATTTTAGGATAATTATTTATTGAATTAATTCAATTAAATAAAATTTTGACATGTTTAAGTGACTTTTTCACCCTCATCTCCCAGATTTTACCCCACGTTAACTATTGTGGCAATTATTGTAATTCCAATATTTTTAATTTTTAAGGGTATATAATGTTCCTCTAATAGGAAAATTGACCCATAAGTAGACCATGGTTGATATTTTAAACTATATTCCATTAAAATGGTTAAGGAGATTATTTTTTTAATTTTAAATCATTTAATAAAATATTGTTTATTATAAAATATTATAAATAACATTTTTCAAACAACATATTTACATTGCCTTTAAATCCATAAAAATAATTATATAATTAAAATATAATTATTTATAAAATCAATAATAAGATATTTTAAAAAAAATATTTTTATAAATTAATAATTCATCCTAATTGTATTACCTTTAAAATATATAAAATAATTTATTTTTTTTCTTTTAAATGAATGGAGACAATTTTAGTGATGCGTAATAATTTAAAATAATTATTAAATAAATTTAATTTAAAAATAAATTATCATGAAAAATTTTAATTAATCTTTAAAATAAACATTCATAACCAAACTTGTAACACCCCAATCTTCCACGGTAAGCTTCTCTTTGAAGAATACAATAGTGTGTGATGTACGCAACACAAAGTTCAAGCACCTTGCGACCTCTCAAACTAGCCATTTAAAAAAGCCATTATGAATAGTAATAACCTCATTTTTAATTTTATATATATCCCATATAATTTTTAAGTTCATATTTTCTATTTCTTAGACATAATATAAGGACAAATTCAATTTTTCTGATAAAAGAATTATTTTTTAAAAAATGCAGTTTTTCTACCTTTTAATGAAGAACCCTTTCTAATCCAATATTTTACCCTTATATATATTAAATTTGATGAAATTAAATTCTGATTTAGATTTGAGACATAAAACTTTAGGTTGGATGAATTTTTGGTGTTTTTCTAATAACTTTCATATTTTGATGAATAATGAAAGATTCTAAATTTTAATTGAAAATAACTTTTTTAATAAAAAAAATTAACAGTGTTAAATTATATATTTTAATGGTTTTGAATTATAATTATATTATATTTTTATCATTTAATCCAATTTTGGTCATTTTAAGTAATTTGAATTTTAAATTGAACATAAACACATATCAATCTTTTGATAGCGTTACTGCTCAAAAACCCGCTTTCTGGTTTTGACAACAGGAATTAATTTTAAATTAATTAATGTAACTTCAATTTTTCGAATTTGTTAAAATAAACATTGTTTTTGGATTCTAAATATCAAAATTATCTTAGAGTGAATTTTTGTTATTTTTCTGAAAATTTTTAATTTTTGATGTATAGTGAAAAACACTGCGTTATTGTTTAAAACCGGCTTTTTATTTTAATAATATATTTTTATTAAATTTATTTTATGTTAAAATAGATACATAATACCTATATTAGTTCAATTTAATTCATTGGAGTCATTTTATTATAAAATTAGATGTATAAATTTTTATTGAATTTGTTTAGCATTTTTTACCCACCTTCTAGGTACGTTAGCAAATTTGCATAAATCATAATTTTATTTCTTCTATTAATTGAATTTCGAAAATCAGAGATACATTTTTGACATCATTAAGTAAAATGTGGTTCAATAAGATGAAAATATTTTTTGGTGAATCGTAACTTTTGACTTTTATTTACCATAGTTAAAAGTAAATAGGGTAATTAAATGTAAAATAATACTATAATTACCCTAAAACATGTCTTAATTCTAATGGATAAGTATTTTTCGACCAAAATAATCCTTAGGAATAAAATATGATCCTTTTTGGTCCACTGGGATTAGATTAAGATATTTATTATTATTTTATTTAAAGAAGAGTTAAAAGTGTTAAATTTCAATTTTCATTACTATAACATTTTTAATATAAGTGTATATATAAGATAATTTATATTTTAAATATTCATTAAAAATATAAAAATATTTCCTACATCATGGTATTTTATTTATAATATTTGGACAATAAATAATTAAATTTTTTCTGACTCAATGATGATGCAGAAATTACCTTATTAATGAAAGATTAAAATAATTGATATTATAAATATCAAAATAAATGAAAATTGATACTTTTACTGAATTAAAAGAATTTTATTGATTAATATGATATGTTAGGGTTTATTAAATGATTTTTATGAAGTAATCAGGCTGTTATGACTTTCACTAAAACCAAATACTAAATATTGTCAAAATTGACATAAATGAGTTTTTTTTAAAATATTATATTATTAAATGATATAATATTCCAAAAAATATAAGGTTCAGACAATGGACTAATATAATTATATATATATCATTATTTAACCACTTGAGGTTCTCTTGGTAGTTTATAGTAAGTTTATTAACCATATAGTGTAAGAATACAAGAATACATGGTAAAAGTTAAACTAATTAACTAAGAGTTAAATCTAAATGATAAGGTTAATATGGTGACATAAACTTGTATAAAACCTTTTGGTTGATGGGATTTTGACCAATACACACCTTATCCTTGAAATAAATCCATTTGGATCCATTATAAAGCTAAAATGATTATATAATAAAATAATATTACAAGAATTTCCTAAAAGGACACTCACCTCTCTTATAAAAGAGTACTTCCCCTTCTCTTAATTTCACACCTCCAAAACCATTTGTCTTAGCCAAACCCTTCTCAAATATCCTCCCAACTAACCTCAATTCATCTTAGAGGCCTTAATTTGATCATAAATACAACTTATGGATCCCTTTTGATCCAATCAAAATGAAGCACCCGAAGAAGAGGTAATAATTTCACCACCTCTTTCAATGTTCTTTTCTTCTTCCACTTCCTCTTCATTTGTTGTTTTCATACCAAAATAATAACTCTAGTACCTTTTAAACACTATGATGTTATTATAAATATGTTACAACCAATTAAATTATTATATCCATCCTATTAATGACAAATTCACCATACGTGCATACGTACGGTTTACCATCTCCACGTCATGGTGTAGTTTGTTATTCAACACTTAATTATTTGGATGGGTATAATAATGAGTAAAATTTATTTAAATAAAAAATAAAAAATTTAATTAGTCTGTATATATGATATATCATCCAATTAAATACGATTTTACCATCAATTAAATGATATTGTCGCTCGTGCGTACGTACGGAATACTGTCTCCACAAACACGATAATATTCATTCCCCATCGTTACCATTCAAGAATAATTTTTATTTGATGATTTAAAAATACTTTTTTCAAACATAATATCATTCTGGATATGAATCAAATACAACCTATACATAACAAACATGACTTACGTAACAAAACATATAAAGGAAAATGAATCAGTTAACAACTAAAACAATGATACTACTGATATATAATTAACAAAGCAATATTAGAAGATCATATATGATATCATATTTTTGTATTTTGTTCTTGTATAATTTAATAAAAATTATTTCACCATTATAAAGGAGGTTAAACTACCCTATAATAAGGGAAAGTACAAGTTAAGGGGTTTTCATCTCACTTCTTATTCGCGTGAGATTCATGCTATATTGCCACTATTTCCTTCTGTGTGGTGTATATACTTCCCATGATTATATTATTTGTGTAATATAATTTAATTTATGGGAATTTTCATCTTCATTATATAATACTTCTTTCATGGGGTGCATGTTTCGTATGTTACCAAATCGGTAAGGGAATTTCTAATTTCGATTTCCACTCATTGGGTTTTACGCAAACTTCATTGATTATTTTACTCGAAGATTATGTGTGAAGTTACTATTTATTTATTTATGTAGTAAATTTCACTCCCCTTTGTGTGGATAAAATTTTTATACCCATCATCATCCCATTAATAAATTTTCATGTCATCAATATGAACTTGATAAGTGTAATCTTAACTCAATTTCCATTCATTGAGTTAAACATCCAAGTCATTGGTGTTGTTGTTACAAGAATATGTGTGAATGTCCTATGATTGATTTATACTGAATATCTAATCATATTGAGTGCATTTATATTTGAAACACATAATTATGTCATTTATTTATCCTTAACCTAAGGATATAGTGTTTATAAATATTTTCATCTCAATTTACATTCTATTGAAACTTCTTTGTTGTTATCCAATAATTCACTTTTATATGGTGTATATACTTTAATTTGATATAGTATATAATTAATCCATTTATTCACATGATATTATAATGTTTTTATTTCTCAATTATTTTTATTCAAATGTATCTCATTTGGTTAAGAACTCTAATTAAAATATCATTTTAATCGTTTTGAAGATTTATTCTTTTAAATATTTTTCATTAATGTACATGTTTTAAAAATGGTTTTAAGAATTTATTTATAATAAAATGAATGTCTTTAAATTAAAATTCATTTTAAAATCTTCAAAGTGTTATAGGACACTTTGATTCAAAAATCTATTTTTAACAGCTTTTTAATAAATAGTGAGACTTTTAAATTTTTTCAAGAAAAAGGGGGATATTTATCTAAAATAGTTTTGATGATTATTTTCATCTATGTCAATATCCATCATTATTCTTGATTGAGGTTAATTTATTATAATACAATCTTCCATATTGTATTGAATGATTTATGTTTGACTGTGTATGTGCTATTTTTATACCATTCAGGGTTTGTAGTTAAAATATTTCCATTTCATAATCTAGTTTTAATATGAATGTTTAGATCATGTTTCAGCCTTTTCATATGAGGAATGCATTTTACATAGTAATTATTGGGTAGAGCCCCTATTGCTCCTCGATGCATCTGTAGGTCTTATGAGAAAAACTAGTGTCTTGGCACAAGGCCTTGACAAAATCTTATTGGTAGTCTTGGAAAGAGGTCTTGACTATGTGGTTATGATGTCCAACGTTATGAATTCCATCATTATGAAATTGGTTATTGGTATTTTATTTGATTATTATAATAGTAGAATATCCATGTGAATAAGTAAATGGTATTATTAGATTTATCTTTTCATTATTATGTTGAATTTATGTTTAAAAGGCTTGTGTTTTATTCTTATACATTGCCTTTAATGTTTGTGATTATTTATGATAGTTCCCGCTATATTTTTATCCCTACTAAGCATCTGATCTCAACCCTTTCTTATGTTTTCTTTTCCCAAGATGTGAAGAAGTATATTATATTTAACCTGTAGGAATATGCCAATGAATATGAGTGTGGTCAAAGGGGGAACAATTTTGTTTTTATTTATTTCATGATGTAATGTAAAATATATCTATGTATCTAGTAATTCCAAGGATACTAAACTAATCGGTATTTTAATATTTGACCTCTTGATATCATGCCAATGTTATGTAATAATGAACCGACTCTGGGTATCTAGGGTTAGGGCATTACAGTTAGTATCAGAGGAAGTTTTGTACAAACCTCAGAAACTAGATTTTGGAAAACTCTGATTAGAGAACATTCCCATAAGATAGACTTTGGGGATTAGTATATAAGAACATCCAAAATTTTTGGTAATGTAAATATTTTGTGGGTTTTTCAAGAAATACATCCTTGTATGGACACGATCAGGTAGAGGAGGCTCGGGCACAGATGTACCTAGGGGTAAAACTCGAAAACACCACTTTGAGCTAGACTCAAATGAGAACTGGTGCACGATAACGGGCCTTCCTACACTCTTGGTTACGACACTCCTAGGGGATATGCTTAAGATAATTCACATTTTCTTTAAAAACTTATTTGAAGGATTTTAATATAAGATGAGTAAAAATAACCATGGTTAATTTTAATGTGTTTTAGATTTAAATAAGGTTTCATAATATTCTATTAATCATTTTATGACTATTGTTACTCACACAATGATTTTTGGTTTTGGTCAATTACTGGATTCCAAGGAAGTCATAGTAACATTGAACATGATATACAAGGTAGGAACAACAGAAGAAATAAGAAAAGAAATGTAATATTGATAGGCATAAAAGATATTGTGTTCATGCTGAATCAGTTTTCCAGAAATATGATCAATAACATATATATTAACCAACTCTCGGACTAAAAAATAAGATAAAGGTGGTGAATGATAAGAGCTCCGGTAGTGGCGACCATGGAGAAAAGAAATATCAATTTCCATCATACAATATATGTGGGAGGAGACACCTAGGAAAGTGACTCAATGGAACAAATAAATGATTTATGTGTGAGAAATAAAGACATAAAGTAAATAATTGCCGCAGAAAAATGAAGAGTACTATAGAAGAAAATAAAAATGATCCCAAGAATCCATTTACAGTCATGTTCTGTAAATATAGGGGACCTAGACATTACCCGAGTGAATTCCCTATTCTATAGGATAAGCTAATTGTCAAGGAAGAACCTATATAGAAATAAATGGATAAAGAAATCTTTAAAAGTATTAGTGATATTAGTTGATGGGATTACTTCGAGAGACTTTTCTCATGTATGTGTATCCCAACAGTTTGTTATGTGAAAATTCTATTTGATGGAGAATTGTCATTTATAATGTGGATATAGTCATAAATAACCATTTGGGTTTATATAATCCTTGAATTTGAGGCAATTAAAAGTTAAAATTTGGGATGAAAATGTGAGGTATGAGATAACATTTAGGGTATTATTATGTTATGGGTATTTCAAGGAATTTATCTCATTTTGGAATGTTATTAAATATATTTTTTGAAAAATGAAAACATGCAGACCATGTGACAACCTGTTGCGTAGGACAAAGCTGCAGGATTCGAACCCACAACCAAAGTGCAACTAAGATTTATAGCCTACCACTGGACTATGTGAAGTCCCTGGTTAGTGTGACTAATTTTTTTAGTTAAATGATTTTATTGATCAATAAAAGGTTGATTTGGGATCTTATTTTTATCAAATGGATATCCTTAGTATAGGAAATTGATTTGGTGATTTTGTGATAAAAGTTTTTTGGGAAGAGGTTCACTCGGTTGAGATCACTATATGCCTAAGGAAAATAGACTACTATGGGATTTCATTTGAGGAGTAATGGTGGATTTTTACTTATGTTTTCATAGTGGAATTATAGAGATTTAGGTTATTTATGGAAATTATTAACCTGTCATAGAGAAAATTTGATTAGGTTAATTACTTTTAAGTATGTTACTTTAAGAGTAGTCTATGTTATTTGGAGATACAATTTAATGTGGAAGACTATGTAATCAAAATATTTTGAGTTTTCGGTTTGAATCTTAGTTTGGATTATATTGAAGTATTTTATGTATAATTATTTATTGAATGGTATTTATTGAACTTTGGGTATTTTTGGTTTAATTTTAGAAATTAAGATTAGTATTTATTTCTCTAAAGGATTATCATTTTTCGGATCATCTAATCTTGTACTAACCATTTTGGTTTTGGTTAATCTCTAGAGAAAAGGGAAATATATACATCATCCTTTTTGGATTATGATATTTTCTGTAAGTTGATTCTAGCGCTTCAGGTGTGAACAAGTCATCTAAAATACTAATTGTTTAGGGTGAAAGATGATTTTGTGTTAGAAATTAAGTAAAGGATGGAACTATACTTATCAAGTATTTTTTTTCTTATTATATGATGAAATTAATTCTGAAACTTTGGGGAAAGGATTTGAAACAAAAAAATTGTTATCCTATACCTTACATTATTCATTATAGATTTGTGGCTTTGAGGTCCTCAATTTCCCATTCACTTGTTTGTGATTGATGACCTCAATCATTGCTTATAAATATTTATGTTTTTCCTAAAATCATATTTTCCACCAATGTTATCCTATTCTAAATATTTATTTGGTGGTGACTTTTTCATTTCCCTTTCCCTCATATTAAGACTAAAATTTATTAACCCTATTTATGATGGGTGTTTTCCACAAAGGTATTTTCTATTTTTTATCTTTTATTTATGAAAACAATTTCATATTTAAATGATGCAATTTATTTAATAAGGGAAGAATGTAACCCCCCCCCCCAAGATTCCATGACCTTCATCTCTTTGAATAATACAATAGCGTGCGATGTACGCAACACCGATTTCAAGCACACTAAGACCAATCAAACTAGCCATTTAAAAAGATGTTATGAATAGTATTAACCAAATTTTGAATTTTATATATATACCATATAATTTTAACATTCATCTTTTTTGTTTTTTAGACATAATATAAGGATAAATTCATTTTTTTAGATAAAAGAGGTATTTTTCAAAAAATGCAGTTTTCCCGCCTTTTAATGGAGAACCCGTTCTAATCCAGTATTTGAAAACTTTAAATATTAAATTTGAATAAATTAAATTTATCTTTATATGTATGACATAAAAATTTAGTTTGGATAAATTTTTGGTGTTTTTCTGATAACGTTTATATTTTGATGAATAATGAAAGATACTAAATTTTAATTGAAACAAACATTTTTAATAAAAATAATTTATTGTGTTAAATTAAAAATTTGAATAGTTTTGAAGTATAATTAGATTATATTTTTATCATTTAATCCAATTTTGGTCATTGCAAATAATTTCACTTTTAAATTGGACACAAACGCATATCAGTATTTTTATAGGTTTTTACTTCTAAAAAACCCACTTTCTGGTTTTGAGAAAAGGAATAAATTTTAAATTAATTTATTCAACTTCTAGGTTTTCAATTTGGTAAAATAGAAATCATTTTTTGATTTGGAATATCAAAATTATCTTAGGGTTAATTTTTGCAATTTTTCTGAAAACATTCAATTTTTGAGGAATAGTGAAAAACACTACATTATTGTTTAAAAACTAACTTTTTATTTAAATAATTATTTATTTTATTTAATTTCATTTTAAGTAAAAATAGATAATTAATACTTATATTAGTTCAATGTAATTAATTGGATTCATTTTATAATAAAATTAGATGTATAAAATTTTAATGAATTTTTTTAATGTTTTTTTACCCACCTTCGAGGCACGTTAGCAAATTTTCATAAAACATAATTTTACCACTTTTTTTAATTGATTTTAAAAATATGAGAGACACAATTGAAATTATTAAGTAAAATTTGGTTCAATAAGTTGAAAATAATTTTTGGTGTATAGTAACTTTTGACTTTTATTTACCATGGTTAAAAGTAAATAGGGTATTTAAAGGTAAAAATGATACTATAATTATCCTAAAACATGTCCTAATTCTATTGTATAAGTGTTTTTAGACCAAATTAAATCTTAGTAATAAATTATGATCCTATTTGGTCTACTTTGATTAGAATAGGACATTTATAATTATTTTATTTAAAGAAGAGTTAAAAGTATTAAATTCAAATTTTCATAACTAATACATTTTTAATATAAGGTTATAGATAAGATAAATTCGATTGTAAATATTCATTAGAAAGAGGTCCTAAATCATCATATTTTATTTATTATTTTTGAACATTAAATAATTAAATTTATTATTGAAACAATGAGGATGCAGTAATTATCTTATAAATTAATGATTAAAATAATTGATTTTAAAAATATCAAAATAAATTTATATTTATACTTTTGATGCATTAAACTAATTTTATTGATTAATATGACATGTTAGGGATGATTAACTAATTTTTTTTCAAGTAATCAAGTTGTTATGACTTTCACAAAAACCAAATACTAAATAGTGTCAAAATTGACATAAATGAGTTTTTAAAACAAATATTATACTATTAAATGATATAATACTCCTAAAAATATAATTTTAGGCCAAAAGACTTATATAATGATATATATATCATTAATTAACCACTTTAGTTTCACTTGGAAATTTATAGTTAGTTTATTAACCATATAGTGTAAGAATACAAGAAGACAAGGTAAAAGTTAAACTAATTAACTATGATCTAAATCTAAAAGATAAGGTTAATATGGTGACCTAAACTTGTCTAAAACCTATTGGCTGAATTAATTTCGACCCATACCCAACTTATCCTAGTAATAAATCCATTTTGAGCCATTATAAACCAGAAATGATTATATAATAAAATAATATTTGAAGTTTTTCCTAAAGTGACCCTCACCTATCTTATAAAAGGGCACTTCCCCTTCTCTTTATTTCACAAGTAAAAATAGATTTGGCTCGGACAATACTGGATCATATATACTTCCAAATACATTCATTTAAACCTAGATTCCTTACTTTGATCAGAAACCCAACCAAAGAGCCCTTTTGATCAAATCAAAAGGAAGCACCTGAAGAAGTAATAATTTCACCACCTCTTTCAATGTTCTTTTCTTCTTCCACTTTTTATTTCAATGTTGTTTCCATAAAAAAAAATAACTCCAGTACCTTCTATATACTGTTATTTTATTATTAATATGGTATAACCATATTCATTATTTTATCCATCCTATTAATGACAAAGTCACCATTCGTGCGTACGTATGACTTACTGTCTCCACATCGTGGTGTAGTTTGTTATTAAACACTTAATTATTTATATGAGTATAATAATGAGTAAACTTGATATAAATAATAGATAAAACATTTTAATTATTCTTTATATATGATATACCATGTATTTATATAAAATTTTACCGTCAATTGAATGATATTTTCGCTCATGTGTACGTACAGATTACTGTCTCCACAAATGAGATAAGATCCATTCCCCATTGCAACCATTCAAGAATAATTTTCATTTTCTGATTTAAAAATAATTTTTACAAACTTAATATCATTATAGATATGAATCAAATACATATTATACATAAAAAACATGAATTATGTAACAAAACATATAATGTAAAATGAATCCGTTAACAACCAAAACAATTATACTACTGAAATATCATTAACAAAGCAATATTAGAAGTTAATATATGATATCATATTTATGTATTTTGTTATTTTATAATTTAATAACAATTATTTGACCATTATACAGGAGGTTAACCTACCCTACACTAAGGAAAAGTACAAGGTAATAGGTTTTCATCTCACTTCTTATCTGTGTGAGATTCATACTATATTGCCACTATTTCTTTTTGTGTGGTGTATGCACTTCCCATGATTGTCTTATTTGTGTAATTTAATTTAATTTATGGGAATATTCATCTTAATTTTATGATCCTTCTTTCAGGGGGGGTATGCTTCATAAGTTTCCAAACCGGTAAGGGAATTTTTAATTTCAATTTCCACTCATTGGGTTTCACGCAAACTACATTGATTATTTTACATCAAGATTATGTATGAAAAAACTATTTATTTATTTATGTAATAATTTCCACTCCCCTTTATGTGGATATAAATTTGATATACATATTAACTCCATTGATAAATTCTCAAGTCATTGATATGAACTTGATAAGAGTAATCTTAACTCAATTTCAATTCATTGAGTTAAACATCCAAGTCATTGGTGTTGTTGTTACAAGAATATGTTTGAATTTCCTATGATTGATTTATACAGAATATACAATCATATTGAGTGTATTTATATTTTTCACACATAATTATGTCATTTATTTATCTTTATCCTAAAGATACTATCTTTATAAATAATTTCATCTCAATTTACATTCTATTGAGACTTCTTTTTTGTTATTCACCATTTCACTTTTATATGGTGCATATACTGTAATTTGATATAGTAAATCATGAATCCATTTATTCTCATGATATTATAAAGTTTTTATTATCTCAATTATTTTTATTCGAACATTGCTCATTTGGTTAGGAACTCTAATTAAAATATCATTTTAAAAGTTTTAAATATTTATTCTTCTAATTCCATCTCATTAATGTCTATGTTTTAAAAATGATTTTCAGGATTTATTTCAATGGAAATAAATGTTTTAAAATTGAAATTCCTTTTAAAAGTTTCAAATTAGTAAGATACACTTTGATTCAAAAATGTATTTTTAACAACTTCTTTATAATTATTGAGACTTTTAAATGTTTTCAAGAAAAGGGGGAATATTTCTCTCAAATAGTTTTAATTATTATTTTCATCTAGGCCAATATCCTTCATTATTCTCGATTGAAGTTAATTTATTATAATACAATCTTTCATATTGTATTGAATGAGTTATGTTTGACTGTGGATGTGCTATTTTTATACCATTCAGGGTTTGTAGTTAAAATATTGACATTTGGTATGCTAGTTTTAATATGATTTTTTAGATTATGTTTCCACCTTTTCATATGAGGAATTCATTGGACTTATTAAGTGACGGGTGGAGCCCACTATAGCTCCTCAATTCATCGGTAGGTCTCATGAGACAAACTAGTGTCTTGGCACAAGGCCTTGAAAAAAAACTTATTTGTATTCTTGCACGAGGCCTTGACGTTGTGGTTATGATGTCCGAAATTATGGATTCCATCATTATTAAATTTATTCTTGATATTGCATGTGATTATTCGACTAGTAGAATATCCATGTGAATACGTAAATGGAATTATTCGATTTCTCTTCGCCATATTATGATGAAGTTTATGTTTAAAAGACTTGTGTTTTAGTCATATACATTTCCTTAAATGTTTATTATTATTTATGATAGTTCCTACTATATTGTTATCCCTACTGAGCATCTGATTTCACACCTTTCTTAGGTTTTATTTTCCCAGTATGTGAAAGAGTATATTATGTTTAACCTGCAGGGATGGGCCAAAAGATATTAGTGTGTTCAAAGGGGGCACAATGTGGTTTTTATTTATTTCATGACGTAATGTAAAATTTATGTACATGTAAAGACCTGGAAATTTCAAGGAAATTTTTTTCTTAAAAACTTTGGAATTTTACGAGCCTGTGGTTTCTGACGGCACCTGATTCTGAGGCCCGGTGTGCCCAAAATCATTTTCTGAATTTTTGTTCGGGTACGTTCATTAAACATACATGCGGGTTTTTCTATCATTTGAACCGGTGCTCGGAATTGAAATCTGAGGGCACCGATGAACTCACAGCGCCAGTATTCTCTTAAGGAGACCTTTACCTCAGTTGCATTTTCTCGGGAGGAGAAGTTAATTTTTGGGGATTTAAAGTAAATTAAATAAAATTTTTGTACACAATTTTATTTATTTTTGGTGGTTATTTCCAACAAGGGGAAGTTAGAGGTGGGGCCCACACCCACATAACCTCCCATGAGAAGATAATGTGAGGTGGGGCCCACAGGAGAGCCTAAACCCTCAACTTCCCCTTAAACTCCCATGAAACCCCTTATTAATTCTTATAACTCGTCACCCTGTCCCTTAATTATTTAGCACCTACCCTCATTATGGTGGAGAATCTCCACCTCCCACCCATTGATTATACCACCACATCTAATTAATAACTTCATTAATTAATTGGCACCTCTCATTTAAATCGATTTGAATTGCATGGCAATTCTATTAAAAATTGAGAGGCCTATTATAATATTTTCCTTGGCAAATATTTTGGTGGGGGGACCTTTGGAGTATTATAGGAGAGCTTCATTCTTCCACGAAGAATGCCATACTCTCTCGGAAAAGAATACTCCATGACTTCTCATACCTTATTCTTCCTTCGCGTCAAGTAAGAAGACACAGCTCTCGAGAAGCATTGCCTACGACAACGACTCTTCCTCCAACATTGACGGGACGACACCGTTCTTCCGCGACACTCATCCTCTAAGGCTCAACGACGTGTGACGTCAATTATGAGGTATGGGGTTTGCTTCAATTTTAATTTAATAAAATTATTCTTCGTTCTTTGTTGAAACCATGTTTTACCTTCGTACATATGATACCACCTAACGCATAGGGCGCGGGCCGAACGAACACGGCCCGACGACCCTCCGTTGATCCTCATTTTATTTTGATTGAGGTAGTTATAGAAGAGGTGGCGGTTACCGGAGGAAGGGGAGGCCATATGCCAGCTGTGTGGAGAGGAATCGCGGCTCGCATCCGTTGAGTCGATCAGTCGAAGAAGAACCGGCCGGCCGAAGCCGACCGTCCTGGAGAACCACGGCGCCTCTAAGGTGCCCTGCTGCGGAGAACCGTGTCCTGCGCTCCATGGGACGCTTCGGCTGCAAACCGGCCAGCTCGTCAGCCGACCGGGTTGAAGAGGTCGCGACACTCGCAGGTGTTGCGCGGGAGGATAGCAGCCCACCCGTGCGGGCCCCTCGCTCTGGGAAGGTCGGTCGGATTGGAGGGAGATGCCGCCGGTTCGGGAAAGTTCCCCCCCCCCACCCCTGCATCGCTCAGCCGGCCAGGCCGTGCTCCACCGGGCCGGGCCAGGCCGACCCCCCTGTCGGGTTGGACCCGCCAAAACAGGACGGGCCGACCCACCAGCCCATTGGGCTTGACGGGTCGGGCCCATTTCACTTAAACATGAATAACTTTAAGACTGCACGTCTAATAGTTGCGTCATCTATGGCACTGGGACCCTCACGATGAAGCAGTCCTTTTGCAGTACGCTAAGTGAGTTTTGGGAAACTTTGGAAAACGATCAGGTTTGGAATGAGCGTAAGTCCAACCAAGCCCCTGGAACGGAAAAGCCAATATCTCTCAGACCGGGCGTCTGATTGACGTGCCCTCTGTTGCGTTGGGTTCCTTTTGTCGATACGGAACTTCGGGATACATAAAATCTAGACTTCGCGATAGTTTATGTATCGACACCTTGGCTCGAGGAGCGGAGCCTCCCAGAATCGAGCGAGCTGTGTGCGGGAACCCTAGAGCTGGCTTCGAATCCGAAGACTACCTTACTAGGATCCTCCGTGGGTTCGATGACGATGACTACTCTACTTGGATCCTCCATGGGTTCGGCAGTGATGAATATTGTACTTGGATCCTCTGTGGGTTCGGTAGTGATGACTACTGTACATGGATCCTCCGTGGGTTCGGCAGCGATGATTACTATACTTGGATCCTTCGTGGGTTCAGCAGCGACGACTTCTATACTGGGATCCTACATGGGTTCGGCAGAGGAGATGATTCAAGGGCTACATATAATCATCTCCACCCCTTTTCGTGAGTTGTATACCTATGTGAGCTGAGTCTTGAATTTTAGTCATTATCATCGATGTGATTGACTTACTATCCTGTGTGGACTGGGTTGTGTTTGGGCTCGAGAGTTGGAGTCGAACTGTGATTGATAACTTAGGTTTATGTATGGGCATATACCTGAGTAGAGTTGGTTGATACTTCATGATTTTATACATATTTTTTGGTTTATCCTTCGTGGATTCAGGTAGACCTTTGGGGGTCTTAGGGTCCCTATTGAGTATCGTATACTCACCCATGCACGGGCTATGCCCGCACTACGTTGTATTGGATGCAGATGACAAACAACACTTATCAAGGTGGAGACTTGTGGAGATGGACGGTACCTGGAGGTGGATCACTTGGATAGACGTACACAGAGTGGACGGTCGGACCTCAGGTGCTGAGGAGGCCATCTGTACCCACCCTCCAGGTGGAATTTCTGAAGGACGACATAGTGGTTGCTGTTTTTACTTTACTGCAGTTGTACTTACTGTTGGGCTTGTATTTCCGGCCCCTTTATTTTCAGAAATTACTTTTCTATTTCAGTATTACATAGTGCTTACTTATTTTTCATACTCTGTTGTGTTTGTTTACAATTATAAAGGCAATTTCTTCTCTTTTTATCTGGATGTATGCCTTGATGCTAGTCGCCAGCCCCTGGCCTATGGAAGGCGGGCTTGGGGTAGTCACAGCACGGGCCTTAAGGACGGGTCGTGACAAATCGGTATCAAAGGTTGTCGGTTCTACCACATAACTTTGACTCTGAATCTTTAACAACAATATTGTTAAGTGTTTTGGGCGTGGTTATCAGTTTAGGTAAATCGGTGTTGGTGTGGCGGCTGACGTATCCATATACTAGGAATCTGACTTCTGATTTCTGACTCAGTACACAAATACACTGATTGTGTGTGCGTTTCAAAAAAATTTCTTTGTGACTACTTTGTGTCAGCTCACTAGGTTTACAATTTGACTGTGGTGCACCTGCTTCTTTTTAAGATGGCCCCACGAAGGCAGCCAGCTAGGGTTCTGAGTCACGTGCGAGATGGTAGCCCACCGAGCGACGAGGCCTCAGTATAGGGTCCCAACACAGCGTAGGCACCAGCGATACCTTTACCCGTAGGGCTGCCGATACCACCAGCCCCAACAACAGACAATGCATGTCGCCTGAGTGTGTTACATGAGTTCCAGCGATAGAGGATGCCCAGGTTCCGCGGAGAGACAGAACCACAGGCAGCTGAGGATTGGCTAGAGGCTATCGTTAGAGTTTTCATATTGGAAGGGACACCATCTGACCTTATGGTGATCCTTTCCAAGAGTCTCCTACACGCGGGAGTAGGTAGATGGTGGAGTCTGATGCACCGGGTGCATGTCGAGGCATCTTTACTTTGTACATACTTCGAGAGTCTCTTCCGCTCGGAGTTTGTTCCAGCCACCCTTCGTGTGGTGCGGATTCAGGAGTTACTTCATCTACAGCAGGGCAGCATGACAGTAGCTCAGTACTCAGCGAGGTTCACTAACCTCTCAAGCTACTCCACAGATATGGTGTGGGACCCATTCTTCAGGGCCCGGACTTTCAAGAAGGGACTGAGGCACAAGATCAGGGGTTTGACGATTCCCCTCAGCATCCCGATGTAGGTGGGGGTGCTGGAGCGAGCCCTTCTAGTAGAGGGATTTCTCAATGAGCAGTCACCAGCGGCGAGACCCACTGCAGGATGACACGTAGTGGAGTCTTCTACAGACGGAAGTAGACAGTTGACGCAGAGGTCCAAGCGGACCAGGCCATCAGGTGGGAGACCTCAGGATACTGGTTCAGATGTACGGGGAACACGAAACAGATCCAGCCATATGAGGGTCAGGCAGTGCTATGCATGCGGTGGGCAGGGTCACATGGCTCGAGACTTCCTGACCCACCATGAAGACGAGTAGCAGAGAGTAGAGGGACCTCCAAGGAAGAGATAGAGGTTCGACCATGGTGGTCCGTCAGGAGAAATTGGATGAGGTAGAGGAGCTGGTCGAGCAGTGGGTGGTGGATGACGTTTCAAGGATCTACCACCACCACCACCAGGAGGTCCACCCTGACCACAGGGAGCTGGTGGACAGAGGTGGGCTCGGCTTCAGGAAGTCAAGGACTACAACCACGGTGCACCTGAGATGATTCGAGGTACTATCTATGTCTACTCCACCCTTGTTTTAGTACTTATAGACACAGGTGCGAGTTATTCTTTTATTGTCGCTGCCCTTTTTCAGAGCTTGGAGATTCTAACAGAGCCATTGGATCGATCCTTATGTCTAGAGACTCTTACGGGAGTAGACTCGACGATTACACACTGGTTCCGGCAGTGTGAGCTTACTCTAGGAGGCGAGAGCTTCAGGTGGGATTTTCTTGTAGTGGCGTTGAGGCCTTACGACGTCATCTTGGGTATGAACTGGTTATCTACAGTTCATACTCATATCGACTGTATTAGTCGCAAAGTGTGGTGTGTCTGCACGGATGAGACCAGGGTCACCTTCACCGGAAAAAAGGGAGCCTTTGTAGCACAGGATGGACTTATGTAGAGGAGAGGGAAGCTGATCACACATCAGTTGGCTAGTATCATCCTCGGAGCAGTTGATGTGCGGAGCCTGAGTTTTCCCATTGTGGTGGATCAGTATGCAGACGTTGTTCATGACAACGTTCCTGGACTACCTCCTCGTAGATAGGTATACTTCTACATTGACCTGTACCTCGGGATAACACCGATATCTACTCCAGCATATCGGATGTCTCCCGCCGAGGTTCATGAGCTGTGGGTACAACTGGAGGACTTGTAGGGAAAGGGATTCATCCGAACCAGTGTTTCACCCTCGGATTCTCCGATTTTGTTCTCCAAGAAGGCAGATGGGAGCTTGCAACTGTGTTGACTACTGTCTCCTTAATCAGGTGACCATGAATAACAAGTACCCACTCTTGAGGATTAAAGACCTCTTCAATCAGCACAAGGGATCATGTTAGTTCTTGAAGATAGACCTCAGGTCAGGCTATCACAAGCTCAAAGTTCGAGATGATGATGTGCAAGAGATGGCCTTCAGGTGTCGGTATGGCCACTACGAGTTCATGGTTATGCCCTTCAGCGTAACCAACGCTCCAGCGGTGTTCATGATTCTCATGAACATGATCTTCTAGCCTTACCTCGATCGTTTTGGCGTAGTCTTCATCAACAACGAACTGATTTACTCGACAACTGAGGAGGAGAATGCCTAACACTTGTGGGTTATACTGGATACACTCCGAGAGAACCAGCATTATGGTAATCTCTTGAAGTTCCAGTTCTAGATTTGACAGGTTCACTTATTGGGACACATCATCTCAGAGGCTGGAGTTGCAGTGGATCCAGTGAATATCGAGGCAGTACTTGCTTGGGATCTACCCTAGAGCGTGACGGAGGTGCGGAGTTTCCTTGGAATGGGTGGATACTATTTGAGGTTTGTGCCAGACTTCTCCAAAGTTGAAACACCACTTCCAACCATGAAAAAGAAGGGGAAACCCTTTGTGTGGTCAGATAGATGTCAGTAGAGCTTTCAGAAGCTGAGGCAGAGATTGACCACTTCGCCCATCTTGAAGTTACCGGAGGAGGGCGTAGGGTACGTAGTTCACTACGATGTATCTGGGACCGGACTCAGGTGTGTCCTGATTCAGAAGTGAGCAGTGATCTCTTATGTCTCTCATCAGCTGAGAATGCATGACCAGAACTACGCTACCCATGACCTGGACTTAGTAGTAGTAGTCTTCACCTTGAATATGTGGCAGCACTATCTGATGGGCGAGCGCTTTACAGTCTATTATGACCACCAGAGTCTTAGGTACATCTTCTCGCATAAAGACCTGAACCTGAGATAGCGGCGATGGCTCGGGTTCCTCCAGGACAATTACTTTGAGATATTCTATACTCCTGGGAAGGATAACGTTGTAGCTGATGCTCTCAGTAAGAGATCGGGCATTCAGCTACTAGGAGAGGCGACAGAGTAGCTAGCCGCATTGGAGATATCCTTTGTCGATAGAGATGGAGCAGCCTTTCTATAGTCTCTCATAGTCACTCCTCCACTCCTTCATCGATTCAGAGAGGCACAACATGGAGATGTTGACTGTGAGACGTGACGTGCTCAGATATCCTCAGGGCAGGCACCTAATGGATTTTCTGAAGGTGGGGAGCACGACATTCTCTTCAGAGGATGTACCATGGTACCAATTTCACTACAGGAGGAGGTGTTGAGGGAGTTCAACACTTCCCCTCTAGCAGTACATCTAGGAGTGACGAAGATGTATCAGGACCTCAGACAACAGCACTGGTGGCCGGGTATGAAGAAGGTAGTAGCAGAGTTCATTTCACGATGCCTCACTTGTCAGCAAGTGAAGGAGAAGCACCAGGTACCAGTAGGCTTGGTACACCCCTTAGAGGTCCCATAGTGGAAGTGGTATGGGATATCCATGGATTTCGTGACAGGACTTCCATGTACATCTAGGGGACACGACTCTATATGGTTGATCTTAGACCAAATCACCATGTTGGCCCACTTCCTACCGATCAGAGAGCAGGGCTCAGTGGAGAGCTTGGGACGCCTCTACATTCGGGAGATCGTATGGCTTCATGGTGTGCCATAGACTATCGTCTCTGATCGAGATGCTCGATTCACTTCCTGGCTATGGAAGGGGTTACAGGAGGCTTTTGGGATGCAGCTATGTCTGAGCACCGCCTTCCATCCTCAGACGGATGGCCAGACAGAGAGGACCATTCAGACTCTTGAGGACATGCTCTGAGCATGTGTCCTTGACTTTGGTCATAGCTGGGAGGATCACCTACCCTTGGTGGAGTTTTCATACAACAACAGCTATCACTCCACCATCGGGATGGCCCCTTATGAGGCACTGTACGGCCGACCATGTAGAACACCTCTGTGCTGGACTGACCCAGGGGAGTCAGCACTTGTAGGACCAGAGATGGTGTAGGCTATGATGGAGAAGGTGAAGATCATCCAGGACCAAATGAAGTCTGCACAGAGCAGAAAGAAGTCATATGCTGATAGGAGATGGGGACCACTAGAGTTCGAGGATGTAGACCACGTCTTCCTACGGGTCTCACCTCGACAAGGTCTGCGGAGATTTGGACGAGGTGGAAAGTTATCTCCATGCTTAATTGTGTCATTCCAAGTCCTCAGGAGAGTAGGTGAGGTGGCTTACTACCTGTCCCTTCCACCTCAGTTTCACCGGGTGCACGACGTCTTCCATGTATCTCAGCTGAGGTGATACGTCCATGACCCGTCACACATCATCGATCACGGGGAGCTAGACATCGATGACGGGGCGACATTCATGGAGGTTCTAGTGGAGATATAGGATCGATAGGAGTGGATCCTACGTGGATGGTTGATTCCTCTAGTGCACATTCGCTGGTAGCACGGGAACCTCCAAGAGAGCACATGGGATCGAGAGGCTTAGATGCGTGCTCAGTACCCCCATTTGTTTCCCTAGTGTGTGTTTTAGCTTTACGGGGACGTAAAGCCCTGAGGTGGGGGTAATGAAAAGACCCAGAAATTTCAAGGAAATTTTTTTCTTAAATACTTTGGAATTTTATGAGTATGCGGTTTCTGACGGCACCTGATTCCAAGGCCCGGTGTACCCGGAATCATTTTCTGAATTTTTTTTGAGTACGTTCAGTAAACGTACATGTGGGTTTTTCTATCTTTTGAACCGGGGTTTGGAATTGAAATATGATGGCACCAAAGAACTCACAGCACCAGTATTCTCTTAAGGGGACCTTTACTGCAGTTGTGTTTTCTAGGGAGGAGAAGTTAATTTATGGGGATTTAAAGTAAATTAAATAAAATTGTTTTACACAATTTTATTTATTTTTTGTGGTTATTTCCTGCAATGGGAAGTTAGAGGTGGGTCCCACACTCACATATCCTCCCATGAGATGATAATGTGAGGTGGGCCTATATGGGAGCCTAACCCCTCATCTTCCCCTTAAACTCCAATGAAACCCCTTATTAATTCTTATAACTATCCAGCTTCTCCCTTAATTATTTAGCACCTTCCCTCATTATGGTGGAGCCTCTCCACCTCCCACCCATCGATTATGCCGCCACATCCAATTAATAACTTCATTAATTAATTGGAACCTCTCATTTTAATCTATTTGAATTTCATGACAATTCTATTAAAAATTTAGAGGCCAATTATAATATTTTCCTTGGCAAATATTTTGGTGGGGGAGCCTTTGGAGTATTAGAGGAGAGCTTCATTCCTCCACGAAGAACATCATACTCTCTCGGCGAAGAACGCTCCACAACTTCTCCTACATTCTTCTTCCTCTGCATCAAGGGAGAAGACATCGATCGCGAGAAGCGTCGCCTATGACAACGACTCTTCCTCCAATGTTGAAAGGACGACACCGTTCTTCTGCGACGCCCGACTACCACGACGCTCGTCTTACACGGCTCAACGATGTGTGACGTCAATTACGAGGTAGGGGGTTTGCTTCAATTTTAATTGAATAAAATTGTTCTTAGTTCTTAGTTGAAACCATCTTTTATCTTCGGACATATGATACCACCTAATGCAGAGGGCCTGGGCCGAACGAACACGGCCCGACAACCCTCCGTTGATCCTCATTTTATTTCGATGGAGGTGGTGATGGAAGAGGTGGAAATGACCGAAGGAAGCGGAGTTCATATTCTGGCCACATGGAGAGGAACTGAGTCCCACATCCATGGGCCGCTCAACCGAAGAATAATCGGCCGGCCTAAGCCGGCCGGGCTGGAGGACCGCTACGCTTCTAAGGCGTCGGGCTGCGGAGAACCGCGGGCTGCACTCCGCGGGCCGCTTCGGCAGTGAACTGGTTGGCTCATCAGCCGGCCGGGTTGAAGAGGCCGCAGCACCCGCAGGTGCCGCATGGGAGGACAGTGGCCTGCCCGTGCGGGCTGATCGCGCCGGGAAGACCGGCCGGTTTCGGTTGTCCAGATAGGAGGGCGGCGCCGCCGGTTCGGGAAAGCCCCCCCCCCCCTGCGTGCGCAATGCACGGCCTGCTGGGCCACGTCACACTAGGCTGCGCCGTGCCCCATCGGACCGGGATGACCCCCCTTCTGGGTCAGACCCTCCAAAACAGGATGGGCCAACCCGCCAGCCCACTGGGCTTGACATGCTAGGCCCGTTTCACTTAAACGTGAATAACTTTAAGACTGCGCGTCCGATCGACGTGCTGTCTGCGGCACTGGGACCCTCGCGATGAATTGTTACTTTTTCGATACTCTAAGTGAGTTTTGGACAAATTTGGAAAAGGCCGGGTTTGGAACGAGCGTAATTCCAACTAGGCCCCTAGAACGGAAAAGCCAATATCTCTCAGACCGGGCATCCGATTGACGTGCTGTCTGTCGTGTTGGGTTCCTTTTGATGAGACAGAACTTCGGGATACATCAACTATGGAATTTGTGATAGTTTATGTATCAACCCCTTTGCTCAAGGAGCGGACCCTCCTGGAATCGATCAAGCTATGTGCCGGAACCCAAGAGCTGGTTGCGACCGCGATGACTACTGTACTAGGATCCTCTGTGGGTTCGACGACGATGAATAATGTAATTTGATCCTTCGTGGGTTCGGCAGTGATGATTAATATACTTGGATCCTCCATGGGTTCGGCAGTGATGACTACTATACTTGGATCCTCTGTGGGTTCGGTAGTGATGATTACTATACTTGGATCCTCCGTGGGTTCGGCAGTGACGACTTCTGTACTAGTATCCTGCGTGGGTTCGGCAGAGGAGATGATTCAGAGGATACGTCTAATAATATCCACTCCTCTTCATGAGTTGTATAAATGTTTGATTTGAGTCTTTACTTTTAATCATTATCATTGATGTGATTGAATTACTATCCTGTGTGGACTAGGTTGTGTTTGGGATCGAGAGTTGGAGTTAAACTGTGATTGATAACTTTGTTATATGTATGGGCATATACCTAAGTAGAGTAGGTTGATACTTCATGATTGGATACTTATTTTATGGTTTGTCCTTCGTGGATTCTGGGAGACCTTCAGGGGTCTCGGGGTATTTATTGAGTATCGTATACTCACCCCTTCACTGGCTATGCCCACACTATGTTGTGTTGGATACAGATGACAAATAGCACTGATCGAGGTGGAGAGTTGTGGAACTGGATGGTACCCAAAGGTGGACCACTTAGCGAGATGTAGACGGAGCAGACGGTCAGACCTGAGGTGCTGAAGAGGCCATCTTTACCCACCCTTCAGGTTGGATTTCCGGAGGATGACTCAGTGGTTGCTGTTTTTACTTTACTACATTTGTACTTACTGTTGGGCTTGTATTTCGGGCACCATTCTTTTCAGCACTTTTATATTTTCGTATTACTTAGTGCTTACTTCTTCTGTATACTCTATTGTGTGTGTTTACTATTATAAAGGCAATTCATTCCATTTTTATCAGGATTAACTCCTTGGTGCTAGTCGCCAGACCCTGGCCTATGGAAGGCGGGTTTGGGGTAGTCACGGCACGGGCCCCGAGGACTGGTCGTGACAATATGTATCTAGTGCATCCAAGGCTACTAAACTAATTAGTCTTCTGAGACTTAGTCTCTAGAGATCATGACAAGGTTATATAATAATGCACTGACTCTAGGTAACTAGGTTCAGGGCATTACAAAACATATCATCTTTTATCCTTATGTAAAAAATATAGATATATTAATGTAATGAAAGTGACATTTTTGTATTTATTCTTTTCATAAAATAATATTAAGGTCACAATTAAAAGAAAATATGAACCAAGTGGCCATATATTAAATAATTGTATTGAAATGGTGGAACATAACTAGAAAAATACGACAAAGGTAAGTTTTGGGGAAATTTTGAAGCCTTATCTGAGTTCTTTAACCCTATTTTACATGTTTTACCCTAACCAAGGTGAAAAATATTTACCAAGATTACAATTTATAATTGAAAAAAATAAAATGGAACTATTTAACAAGTTTCATCCTAATTATTCCTAAAATAGAATCTATTTTTCAACATTCAATTCACTAAATTGGCATAATTCAATTTAAAATTGAACTCATAAAATGTGAAGAAAAAAAATTTCCTGAAAAAATGTTTTCTAAAGTATAAAATGTTTTTATAACAAAACATAGCCTAAAATTTATTCCAATAACCTTAATTAGATTTTTAATAACATTAATGAACTACTTTTACATTTTAAACCATTTTAAACCAATATTTATCATTGTAAATTCTTGAAATAAAAATATAGTTTTTAATAAAAATCAATATTTTCACTATTTATCGTAAAATTGATCTTTTCAGAAAATTATAAAAATATACTCAAGGATAATTTTTACATGATGATTTAAAAATTGAAGTTTATTTTTTCAAATAATTTTTATAAAATGGAATAAATTAAATATAATTTCCTTGCAAAAAATGCAATAAAAATTATTTATAAAGGAAAAGCATTTTTTAAGACTAAAATGACTTCACTAAAAAACTATGTGATTATTTCTTAGTTATTAATCAGTACTTTTGTACTGATTAGTAATATTATAAATTTCTTTCATAATATTTTTAGTCATATTAATATACTCTAATTAAATGTATAGGTTATAATGGTCACATTTAAATAATAATATTTTTATAGTATATCACAATTTTCTTAAAGCAAGGTGTTTAATGTTAGTAAAGTTATCGAGAAAATTATTCTTTTAAACTAAATTTTTAGGTTTTTATAATAAGAATGGACCCCATCCTATTACACATCTCATTGGAACACAATCTTGGGGATATTCATTTAGATGAATTCCCCAATCCTATAATATCATATCTCACCTGTTAAAGAATCTACTGGGTCCTACAGACCCATCGCAATCTCTTCTCTTTAATACAACCTCTCACTCATCACCTGTTTATCACACTTCTACCCAGAAACTCCTAATCCCCTAACTAAAAGGTTTAGTATAACACTATCTAAACCCTCACAATTCATAGTCTCACAACCCAGGGACCATTCAATGTTTTCCTTCTATAAATCCCCTGGAAGCTTGATATAATGTCCGGTATAGTTCCCATAACTAGCACTTGGTTCCCTTCTCACGTATCCAATGGGAGATATTTTTACCCATTTCCTGGAAGAAACCATTCCCATCACACACTTCCTTATCCAAATTGGTTCATCTTATCAACAATGGTTTTCATTTCTCAACCCACCCATATGAGGGAACTCCAAGATAAATGCGATACATATGAATATCTCACCTACCACCACAAGGGAGAAGCCTCTCATAGATAACCAACTTGAACTAGTATCTATACTAGGATACGCATGACTCATATTTCACCCTAATACCCACCCTAGGTTGTTCAACAACTCAAATGACATCCTGTCCCCTTGTCTACATAGTATTCTGGCAATCCCAACATACCCAAAGTTGTAAAGAGCACTTAATCTGAGCCTTAGAGGCCAAAAAATCATATAACTTCTACTCTAGGAACACATGTTATCTACCCCTTATACGTGGTCCAATGAAAAATTCATATAGTAGGAAATAATTCATAAATATGAATATGGGTTTTTATTAAATGGATCACCTACCTCTATAATGAATGTACCACCCAATCCATGATTCATATCACATATGTCAAGCCTATCAATTCTTGTTCCAAGATCATACTACCACCTGAGATCACATCTTAGAAAATAAGTCACAAATAATTAATTATAAATTTTTATAAGTAATCATTTAAATTAAAAAATCTGTCATGTCAATTGAAAACACACCTCACATCTTCATCACACCAAAAATACCCAAAACCACTGGAGTTCATCATTTCATTACATTCTTTAACCAAATCACATGAAAAACTATTCATCATTCCCTAATTATGCCATACTCTAGGGAAATTTTCCCAAAAAAACCTATCCACAATTATCCAAATATGTGACATTCAAATGAAAATTGAAATATAATAAAAGGAGTAGGATGATCGTACTCATAATTACCTCATAATTGTTCCATGAACAATCCCTCTCCACATACAACAATATGGGGGGAGAGATGCTTAAGAGACATCAAAATAGCCCTCCCTTCATTTTATTATTCAAAAAAACAAAGGTGGTTTGACCCATAAAACATGGGTCAAACCCTATTTTTTTTAAAACTTGCTGGCCTTATTCATGACTCAAAGTACACCTTCGCATGGAAAATTAATGGCATGATAAGTGGTCATGTTGGGATGTTCCAGAGGCAGAGTTCCCTTATAAGTGAATCTATCCATTTTTAGAATGATGCATCATTACCAATTAACTTGATAGAGTAATGGTCACCTAGAATATGGTCCTCCCTCAGCCAAGCCTTCCGGTGATATGAGCCACCTAGGTCATGATGAAAGTTGTAGTAGGCTACTGAAATTCCATAGTCGACCACACCAACCCTAATTAGAGGCTTACTTGACTATCCAAACCATGATATGGTCCTTGTTCCACATCTAAAAACAACTTCCTAATATTTTATAACCTCCAGATTCAAAATCTAAATAACAATTCAATGAACAAACCCTACTTTGAAACAAAAATTCTAACTCCCTCTAAATTATTATGACTTGAAAATAGGTAGGTAATTAAAAAATACCTACCATAGTTATTAAAATCACTATGAAACGTAGTTAGTTCTTGTACCATCTCTATCAAGATAATTGAATTGTTAATTCCACATGGAATTACCATTTCCCATCTCTGAATTCCAACCATGCTCCTCATGTACAACTCAATACATCTTGGTTCCTTATACACAAAAATTCAAGACACCAATTAACCATCGGTTCAAATTTCTAAATCATTTCAACTACACCTATTTATCTTAAGAGACCACATTGAACTTAGCCAAATCACCTAGAGCCTTATAATTTTTTCCACTCTAAGTCTCTACTCATAATTTCTAATTTCGTGTTACGGTGCTTGCCTCCATAGTAATTGACTATTTAATACTTTTCTAGCGGTTAAATGATGCACTCAAAATAGTTTCCCCCTCATCACATCAAATTTTATAACAATATTTTAGTGAAATATAATTTCATTGTCTCTCCCCAAAGACTCATCCTTAATTTCCTATGCATCACAACACCACATACCTGATCACGATTCCTTGACACCAAGATATATCACAGAATCAACCAAATACCTACACCATAGTTTGAACTGGGATCTTGGTGTAATTTTTGGGTCAGATCACCACCAAACTAGACTAGTTATTATTCTATCACACAAACATTGATGCATATGTGATTTGAATCATTCTAGTATATTTCCAGATTCATCGCATTCTTGATACCAATGAACCAACTCTAACTAACACTATAAACTAATTTAGAATCTTTTATTTTCTAAGGCACCATAAAAAATAAGATCTTCCTGCACACCATCATCCAGGTGTCAACGTAAAGTTTCCTTGAACCAGATTTATTGCAACCACAACCCTTCCAAAATTAAATTTATTCCACCATGACTGATAAGATGCTCCCACCCACAAGTGTGTATTTATAATCTCCTCTAATAACCCAAAAATCTATTTTCCACAACCCACACCCTATACATTACTGAACACAATGACTAGATATTTCTTTTCCACTCATACCTATGGGCCAACATAAAATACTAACCACCCCACACTCTTGTCTCACCACAAACACTATTATCACCATTCTAAAATCAATATACAATGTATATCATACCATCTCATAGTCTATGGTGTGCATACAAATATTTATATATCTTATTACATTTCACCTTGATCATTGGAACAATGGGTACCAAGAACACACTCCCCCTTCCTACCAACCTAGAATAGGAATCAAAAATCCTAGGCTACTATTCCAGTAGGCATATCGTATCAATACTACTTCCAAAGGAATTATCATTTCTATCTAAAACATGATCAATTTTCAATAGACTCACACACGTACCATAAATTTATCACTAAAAAAACAAGAAACATAGGCACCTGACTTGATCTTACTTGATCTCACCAAAATTAGTTATTGTATACTCCCATACAACCCAACCACACAACCCAACTCATACTCCCATAATTCATGGATATCTAAATCTAGGATCACATTCCTAACCAATTGAAAATTATCCCCTCACCGGTCATACTCACTGAATAGACCAAAGAATATCAATCATTCCAAGGAAATTGATCATCACCCACCACATAGGAATGATTCAAAACCACAATTATCTATCCACGCTCCCACCACGCTACAAAAAAATCCAAAATCAGTAGGGGTATGTATCTAACTGAACGTACCCTAAAATCCTAACATCAATACCAGAATCCCTTGATGTGATTTGTATCCCAATGACTAATTAATTTGTATGCCTTTCCTTGACCATTGGAATGGTTCCCCTCTAACTACCTATTTTAGTTAATTGGAATTCTACCAAGAAGATATATGGGAAAACACATTTAGGTTTTTATTGACACATTATATAAGAAAATACAAATCTGCAAGGCCACACATTCCCAAACATAGATTGTTCTGTAGGAATTAAATTACGTCTATAACCCAAAAAGCGTCCCTACACGTCCATTTCCCAAGGGACTGTGTAGACACCCCTAAAGAACTCAATGAACTTAGATCTGCCTTACCTATCATTTAAGAAAACATCACGGTTCAGCTGAGTATAATTCTACCAAAAATATATATGGTAAAACTCCATATAAGTGGTTAGTTGTGATTTAAACAAAAAAACCATTCCAACTAAAAAAACACACAAACATATGTATATCATGTGAATATTACATTTCAATCATGATATATGTGAATGATCCTCTTTACAAAAATCTATGATCCAATACTATAAATGAAATACTTAATGAACACATTCTATTGAATAAAAAGCTCAATCATAACCATTAAACACAAGTATAGAAATCTCATAACCCAGGTAACCATGAATTTATATAGAAAAAGTGTCCATGACCCACAAGTCTAAGGTCCATCACATGCTCTGTCGTATTAATTGATCGTTTTACCACTATATCCTAAAAAAGAAAGACAAAAAACCTCTGATACAACTTGTAACACCACAACCCATGACATACATTTGATTTAGAGGGATACCTGGCCTCATGCTTTCCTCCTTGTATGCTAGAGACTATTGACTAATGATAAGGGAATAATCTATATAATATACAGACTATTCTATGTAATCAAATTCATACAACATGAAAGAAATAACCAAACAACGTCAATAAAAAGAATAAAAGTATGAATAAACAAATAATCCTAATTCCATATCAAAATTTACCATTAGAAAGTAAAAAAACACATATATCAATTGATCACCAACTAAGAAAATCAAATATTAAAAAATAAATAAAAGAAAAAAATACGGTATTCCTTACCTTCATCCCTAGACCTCACCCCAATATCCAATATCATGTAGTCTACTCCATCGTGAACCACTACACATCTTGTTCCTAGATCTATAAAATAGAAAAAAAGTATGCATGAACACCCGGGTGCCCATGTATAGTGTGAGAAATTCATCATAGTGGGGTCATACCAAGTTACCTAGGAATACACCATCATATATGTGAATTCATGAGGATGGTAAATAAAAATGTCACAAATGCATGTCATACATTCTGTGATAACTAATCAAAAATGAATCCATGTGCATCGGGCCATCATGTGCAGTCTAGGACATCAGTAAATTCTATCTTACTACTATGATTACATGTTATAATAAACATTTCATATCATTCAATTATACTAGATACCCATATTATACTAGAATATATAGTTTAATCCTCACAAAAAACCTTGTCCCACCACCAAAAGGAACATGGTATAGTCATGTATCCAAATCCCAAGCCACTATATTATCACTCAAGGAAGGTTCCCTCATCCATATCTCACATCATAACTTGATCCTTATATCTCACTTGAAGATTTATACTACCATGAACCCAGTTTAATCGAGGAAAGGTCCACTACCATGAATTATTCCTCAGAAGTCAACACACACATCCTGAAAATGAGGACTATGTCTCTTACATTGTAGTATATCTCGTTCCATATCAATCATGGTGGTTCTAGGACTTAGGATCATCCCCCCACTCTGGTTCCATCACCTATCACAAGATAATACAAGTACAGACATGAAAAAACACACCTGGACCATTTCCTGGAACATATCTCCTCAACTCATTTTCTAGTCTTTAGTCACTCTAACCTATCCCCATATCCAATAACATCTCATCTAACACATTAGAAAATCCAACAGTTCCCCTAGGCCTATTATAGTATATACTTTATTATAACACATTACACTCATCAATCATAAGTGACACTACATCCAATAATCTTCTATAAACATGGACACAAATCCTTATACAACCTCATAAAAACCCTCAACCTACCTAGTCCCACTAACTAAGGACTATTCGTAGTTTTCCCTCTCTAATATCCTTGAAAAGTTTATGCAATATCTCTAATATATCAAATTTACCACACCTAGGTCTCACATCATATCTCTTAAGGTATAAATATATACCCTTAACATAAAAGAAATCATCTCTGTCACACATAATCTCATCCAAAATGACTCGTTATACAAACAACACTCCCCATTACTCAACCAACCCTTAGGAGGGTTATCCTCACTCAATGTGGGACATATTGATATCTCACCAACCACCATTAGTCCTATGACTCCCATACCTACCCAAATGACTATAATAACACACCAATAATACCCATGAATCATCTTACACCCCCAGAATAGACATATTCCTCTCACCAAACCAATTGACAACCTTACTACTTGATGAGATATTCATCATGAAATCCCAATTTACCCAAAGTGATAAAGATCACTCAATATTAACCTAGAAGCCCAACACTATCCTATCTTATATCTAATGAACTCTAGTAAACCATCCCATCCACCCAATCCCATGAAATATGAATTCATATAGAAATCATGTATAAAAAATATAGATTTGTATTAAAAGGCCCAACTACCTCAAGATATTATTATGACTGAGGACACACATTTGATAACATATTTAAATCTCATCAATGACTCTCCAAATCTCATACCACCACCTGATTTATAATTTCATTCTATATTACACCAATAATTAATTATAAACAATTATAATTAATTATATAAATCAAAAAATGATTTATATCATTGTGAAACTCACCAAGAATCTTCACCACACCAATGTTGCTCGAAACCCCATATGTTCATCCTCCCAAGACCTCCTTGATCCCCAACACATGAAATAACCATCATCCTTGGATGATTCCCCCATGATCTTTTGGAATCAACATTGAAACCCTAGCTAAAATATCCCAAATTTTCAATTAGAAGAAAACCATAATACAAGACAAGGAGCTGGAATAATTTTCCTGAAATCATCACTGAATCACACAAAGAACCATCCCCCTCATGGGGGATTGAACGAAGGGAGATAGGGGAGGAATCAATAAAAGAGACTTACAAACACACATTAGTTTACCAAAAACAAAGGGGTTACCCCCTAAAATGGGGGGATACACATATTTTAAAAATAACTACATTGGCATCATTCATGACACGACCAGTAAAGTTATGACATGATATCCTCCTTTACCATAAAATTTTATGGTGTGAATAGATGTCATAGTGCAATTCTCCTCAATAAAAGAACGTTTCAAAGGGATTTTGACCCATTGGGATGTGATGTCTAATTCCCAATTCCATTCACATTGTAAAGAACACTAGGAATATGGAACTGTCTTGGAAAGGCCTCATCGTAGTAAGACGTGCCATGGTTACAACATGAACTATAAAAGGTAATCAAAATTTATAAACTGGCCCCCCATCCCTACTACAACACATCCAAAAGTACCCAAATAACCAATTAGTCCTTATTACACATCCAAAAATATCTTCTCAGGATTTACTAACACTCGTATTCCCAAAATAAATCCAAACCAAGGAATGTACCTTACTATAGGAGAAAAATTAAAACTCCCTAAAGAACCTAATGACTGAAAAATATACGAGGTATTACACTATATAAAATTTTTTGAAACCCCATTTTTTATCGACAAACCTTACTAAAAAATATAGTCTTAAAAATAAGAAAAATGATAATTAAATCATAAAAATTTATTCGCATACCACTTTGTAACAACTTGACCAAGATCACCCATTAAATCATCAATACCTCAACCTATAATAGGAGAAATCATTGATTCTTCAGGGTTGGTGAATGTGTCAAGATACTAATTAAAAAATGGTGAATGATTTAACCTCTTTTAGAATACCCATATTCATTAGAACATTCTATTAAAAATCTAGCATTACCCATACATAAGTCGGTCATCCAAACATATAAAGAAAAGTAAATGGGACTATCTCGTTGGGTTTTATAATACCTATATAGCACCATAAAATAATAAAACTATATATATTAAGGAAATAAATAAAATTAATCCATATATAAAATAAAATACATTTAAATAATCTAAAAATAAGAAACAAAAAAAATTAAGATATATTCCTGATAAGGTCTATTGAAAACATGAGAATCATCTCTCCATTAACTTTTGGGGTCCTTCTCTAATATTGTAACAACATTTAATTAGATATCCTATCCAAGAAAAATTCTACTCTTACTTATTCATACTGTCAATAACATATAGAATCTCGTATAATATCCATAATAAGAACTAGAATAATAAATCCATTTGGAACAATAATATATAGAAGCTCTTAAGAAAAAACAGTGAGAGAACCCATTTCATGTCCCATCACATAAGATATAATAATTAAAAACACTATAGTTAGTCATTAAATAAATTAATTAACATTATAACACATGTTAAATCACTCAATTCTGTAAAACAAATCCCATAGACTGTTATAGTAGCACCCCATGATTTATGTTTTTTTCAAATAAATTTAATCGTTTCATTATTTTTCATTACACACCAAACTATTTTTATCTTTTACTACATGAAAATATGATTTTATCTTATGTTATAAAAAAAATGAGTTTAGTTTACGTTACATACAACATTGAGTTCAAATGAAATGCGACATACTGTTAAAAAATTAATATTTAATTTGATAGTTATCTCATAGATGTTGGAATGGTGGGTATGAATATAATTTACTAAATTTTGAAAATTTATGGCATACCATTTATATAAAATTGATTTTTTGTTGAGAAATTAATTATAAATAAAAATAAAATCTATTTTAAAATAAAAGAAAATATTTTTCTGAAAAATTATTTTTGTGAACCCAAATTTGTTTTACATTAATTAAATAAATAAATCACCTTTTGTGAATTATTTTAATGAAATTTATATATTATATATTCTATCAAATGTTAAAGAGTAATAATATGTATTTTTTAGACAAGAGATAATAATAAATCCAATTTTATTCTAAAAATTGTATTTTTAGAAAGCAGTTTTGTCACCTTTTTTAGAAATGTATATAAATTAATTTTTCCTAATTTTATAAAATTTTTTGAAAATATAAATATTATTTTTTAATCTAAATTTGTAAAAAATTTATGGTTTTTTTAAATTTTCTAAGAAGATAATTTTTTTGATGAATAATGAGAAATAATGGGTTTTATTAAGAATTGTCATTTTTTAAATCCCTTCAAAACATAATTTTTTTAATATGGTTTGAAAAGAGAATATTATTGAAATTATATAACTATTATTACAATTTAGTTCACTAAAATTAATTTCATGTTTAATATTGATATAATTTTTTTAATCTTTTGAACATTTTCTCTTTAAAAACCTCCTTTCTCATCACATCTGTTGGATTAATTTTAAATTAAATTTTACCAACTATGCGAATGGAATTAGAAATTATGGATTACATACTTTTAATTTGAATAATTTATATTATATAATAACTTCATCATAACATTTACTACAATTAATAGTTAAAATAGTAAAAAATATTTACTGCGGTTAACATAAATATGTGTTTACTAATGGTTAAACTAAACATATTGGGGTTAAAAATGACCAAAAATGTTTAAAATACCCATTTTATGGAAATATTTCGACATCATTAGTTATAGGTTCGATAATGGACCATTTGGGAGCCTCAAGACATCTTAAAATTGTGGAAACACCTTTTTCCTTTCAAATATTACAAGTGTGCCACTCACCTCATATATAAAAGGCCACCACTCCCCTCCTCTTCACACTTGAATAACATTTTTTTATCCAATAAATATCAAATAAAATTCATTACATCCATTATATCTTCATATAAGAAATATATTCTTCATAAATCTATCCTAATAATCTTTTTGGTGCAAACTAAGAAAGTTATCCATAGAAGAGGCGACGTCCCAAATCAAGCGTTTTAATTTCTTATTCAACCTCATTAAATTAATATTAAAACAAGATGATATAATAACCTAATTATCATAAATATAATAAGATTTTATTATGTTAATTTAATAACCTAAATCATTCTCCTTCTCCATCAAATGGGTTACAGAATCATTATTCTTTTGTATGGTGGACTACAGCCTAGCGAACAAATGTTATTCATTTTCCATCATCGTGTTTCACAAATTGACATATTAATGGTATAATGTTTTTATATATAATATTAATGATATTATTATTCTTTTTTAGTTATTATATCACATGTTCCTTCTTACTTTAAATTATCTGGGAATACGATAATATCATTCAGGTGTACCATGGACTATCGCCTCATAAAGAGATGTGATTCATTCACGCTTTACATGGAAGGTAATAAGGATTTTTTTTAAAGAATTGTTATATAAATTACATAAAAATGATTCTGTAATGGAAATATATTATTTACCTTTCTTTTTTTCCTTTCATTAGGAAAATGGGAAAAATGTTCATGCGTATGTACGACCTACCGTCTCCATGAATTGTCTATATCATTTTCTATATCTAACTTTTATGGGTCATTATAAATTCATTTATACTACATTTATATTATATTTATATAATTTTTGAAATTATAAATATGATTTTATGATGTTAAAAGTAATAGTACAAAAAAAACAAATCAAAACATGCATGAAATACAAAGTTGTTTTGACCCAAAATGTGATCTTAACATGTAACTCACTAACAAAAGGGTAATAAATGGTAATAAATAAATCACATATGGTATGATATATATTTATATTTATATTTATATTTATATTTATGTATTATATATATAATAAACCTATATTTATTATCCCATAGGTTCGAACATTGTTGAAGGAGGTCGAGACTTATGGTATGGATTCCAATCTCACTTTTTATTTTAGTGAGACACTTTCCATATTGACAACCATTTTATTTTATGGGGTGTATTTAATTAAAATGATTTTAATTTATTCTTATTATCCTAAAAATTATTGGATTTAAATATCAATTTTATCATCTATATTTCAGGGGGTTTACAGTTTAAAACATTCCAAAATGGTGAGGTATTTTTGTTTCAATTTTATTTTTTTGAGACATATGTTGTGATATGAACCTATCTTCTTTTATGAGGTGCATATACAGTCTATTTGAAATTTAATATCATGATTTTAGTTATTATCATGATATTTTATGCTTAAATTAATTCTATTATATCATGAGACTTACTAATCAATGTTACTAATGGGATAATGGTTTTACATTACAATCTCATCTTTCTTGGGATTACTCGTGATTATGATTAAAATAATTAAATAATATGAATTATATCTCAATAAACTCAAGTTTTTTTTTTCTTATGATCATTTATGGAGAATAAATTATTTCCCTTCATTTACCCTCTATATGTACTCAGGTGTTCAAAATAATGTTTTTAAGATAAATCTTCCATATTTCTCTCTTATGTCAAAAACCCTTTTTTCCAAAATCATATTTTCTAAAAGTGTTTTCAAAAAATATTTTAACATTCTAAAAATTATTTATTAAATAAATTTTTACCCATTACTAAATTATTAAAAAAATTAAAGTATTCTTCATGTCATTTTCCCAACAATACCCATTTATATTTTACAAAAAATGAACAAAAATCATTGTTTTAACATGTTTGACATGAAATAAATTTCATTCTCTCATAAACATTATTTTTTTAGGAATACTTTATATTTTTTAAGGTTATTTTCAAATAGAATTATTTTCAAAAAAATTATATATTTTGAAAAGTGTTTTTCAGAGAGGAATGGTTATTTTCCTAGAGAAATGTATTGAATAATTTTTAATGATTAGTCTATATGTTTTCAAGGATAACTTAAAAAAAATTGATTTTCAAAATGTTTTATGTATTTAAATGTGTTTTAAAATTGGAATGGATATATTCTTCAAGAATTGTTCCAAATGATATTTCAAAATAATTTTCAATCTAAAATGATTTCCTTTTATGCTACTTATAAATTAGTTATGATAATATTGACTGATACCATCCTTAATATATCTTTAGATGGTTAATGTTCATGTTGATGAAATTTGTATAAACACCAATTATTTTGGAAGTTTCATATTATGGAAAATTGATGAAACCTTTATGAAACATGTTTTATTTACATGGGTTATGATTTAATGATATGATAAATGTTTTATAAGGTTGTAGAACATATAATTATGATTTTCATTATGTTATTGATGGGACCTATATATCTCTACAATGAGTTTGGAAAAGATTTATATATTATGTGATAAAAAAGAGAAACATGTAGATGGGATGGACAAATATGGAAAAAAGATACATCTAGATCCACTTTGGGAAAGAGGTGTATCCTAATACCTTATGGGAAACAGGAGTATCCTATTCCACAATAGGAAACATTTGCATCCTGATCCACAATAAGAACATTTTGATAATTCCTGATCTACTATAATGATGTTTTTTGTCGTTTACCTAGAAATATAATTTTTTTAAATACTTATGAAGCTAAAACACTTTTATGGCTTGATGTTGTGTTTTTATGATTGATTTAGGATGATTTCTCACTCTTATGGCCCATTTTTTATGAAATTATAATGTTTTATATAATGAACATATTTATAATATATTATAGGTTGGGTATGAACGTTGAAATTTATGTTCATGATAACATACAGTTATTTTTAACTTATTATTTCATATAATCATATATTGATATCTCTTATATTTACCCTTACTGAATATCTAATCTCTCCCTTTATTATGTTTCTTTCCCATGGTTATCAAGAAATGTTTATATAGGGTATTCATAAAAGGAGTTCTATGTGATTAGATATTTTAGGGGGATATTGAATATATTTAAAAAAAATAAGAATTTTAGGTTTCTAGTATCCAAAGACACTAAACTATTACTGTCCCCGAGCATGTGCTTAGGAAATGTCTTGAATATTCATCTAAAATGATATGATATTTATGAATTAAAATCATGGGTATCTATAGTTTGTATCAGATGTTAGTTTTAGTTAATATTTGTAAACTAGGATGAGAATAATATAGATAAATACCTATGGATATTTATAAGTCTATTTCTAGGGTTATGTCTAAATTTAGGTCTATTGATGAGTCAAAGTATTGGAAAATGTATTGAAATTTCGGTAAAGGATGGAGGGAGTAGTTTCTAAACCATTACATCCCAATCTGCATACAAAAAGTGGATGTGGCTCAAGAACAGAGGTATATTGGAGTAATAAGTATGAAAAGGGTTCATTGATATAGACTTGATCATCACCAAATTCATGAAAGTGGACCTTACTTCCCACCAAATTTTATACTCTCAGGGGATAAGCTATTGAAATTCGCGAAATCATTACTAACCATGATGAAGGATTTAAATATTGAACATGAATGAACTATGATAATACTAAAGTGTAAATTATTGAAAAGAAAGTGTCCTGATTAAGTCATATTATAAGTTATTTTCCACGATTATGTGTTTTTTCACTATAAATGTTGTTACTCATAGAATGATTTCTGGTTTTAGTTAGTGGGTATAACCCGAAGGATCAGTATTAACATTAAATGTGATATAAAATATTTTTATGAGAAACCAAATGGTATGATTAGTGGAGTAAAAGATATTATGACTATTCCTAATTAGTAATGACAATATATGATTAACAACTTAAAACATTAAAAACCCATTGGACTCACCAAAGAAGAGAAAGATAATTTTCGTTTATAGTTTGGGTGTTGGAGATCATAGAGGAAAGAAGATGATGTTTCATATATGTCATGAATGTGGAAATAACCAGACTAGGTAATGTATCAAAGGAATGGGAAGATGCTTTATGTGCGGAGAATAATAGAAAAGATAAACTATTTTCTCTGCAAAAAAGAAAATTTCAGTCAATGAAACAGATGATAATAATGGTTTCTGTAATATATTTTTGATGGTTGAATGTTTAAAATGTGTATTGTATATGAATTATGAAAGTCAATGTCTTAGGGAGAATGTAACTATCTCACTGAGGTGCCACATGCATATTCTTTGGTCCGGTTAGTTACATGACCCGAGGAATGCCTCCTCGTATGCTAGAGACTACGAACTAGAAGTGAGTGTCTAATATTTATATCATGTGGAGAATATAAACTCATTATAAAAAATAACCAAACTCATACTGTAACCAATATGGACCAAAATCACATGAAAATACCATATCATGGATTAAAAACCATAAACTAAAGAAGTAGATTTTTCATGACATATATGTGTCAAGTTTCAAATGAAACCCTAAAATAAAGACACACTAACAGATCCCAATTATGTCACAAAATCATGTCCAGTTCCCTCATCCATGCTTGATCCTGACTCAACCATCTAATATAGGTCTATTTCCCTTATTTTTTCCTTCAAACATGAATTCTATTCGGGTAACCATCAGGAAACCTGAGTGGGGTGTGAGTAAAACATCATAGGGCATGATCAATGACATCATAAATAATACAAAATATATAAAAGTGTATTCAGATATGTAAATAATAATGTACAATAGATAAATCAAAGAGTTTTAACATTAAATTACTCTTTAACTGACCCCATAAATCTCCATGTTCACAATGAAACCTTAACCATCAATACCTTATTTGTCCCATGGTAGAGTCTTAACCATCCCCAAATGGATATCACATTTAATTTCAAAATCGGTTCCATTAAAAAATCATTCAATTTATACATTCATATAGTGGGGGCCTAGAGCACGGGTCGGGCACCTCGTGGATATTTGGAGTAGTAGTCCTTGTCCCAAAACTCAGGGATCACAATTAATACGTAAATATATTATGAAACTAGAGTGCTAGTCTGGAACCCCGTGGATATTTTGAGTTGTATTCCATATCCCATAACTCATGCAAAAATATCATGCCTCTTTTTTCTTAATTTCTAACTATTCATCAATCATTACCACAATTAAATATTTAACCCATTTCATGATTTCATTTATCAACCAAGAATAAATTATAAATCATAATTTCATTCTTATACACCACATGGGTCACTATCAATTTCATAATCCCATTATTCATAATTTTCATAATTCCAATTATTCATCAATTTCATAATTACCATTATTCATTAATTTCATAATCACGTGTTAGACATATTTCATAAACAGATGGGTATTCAGTTAATGGACTTTATTTAGAATACATTTTCCAAATGTCATAATTTTTATTGCACAATTACATTTAAGGAATTATAATAAGAAATATAGGAATTAATAATTATACCACCTAACTCATCGTCATTGATGGATGTTCTTTGAACCAAAACCCCCAATTTGAAGTGGAAGGATCAAGATTAAAATAGATTGGAAGATCTACCACCAATATCTAAGATCAAGATCTAAAGTAATTGAATTTATTAAAACCTATATAGAAATAATCACCAATGAAGTAAAAATATTTCATCTTCATTCAGAAAAAGAGGAAGAAGAGGTATCAAACCAAATGGGGAATAAATCACACACCATAGAGATGATGATTATTTAATCGGATATTTGATTCATCAAAAAAGGAGTTTTAGGATCCTTGGAATCCTTCAAGGAGTATCCAAAATATAATGAATTAGGGTTAGCTTGTGTTGGGGAAAATAGGGGTTAAAACTGAGGGTTTCATAAATTTTTTTATAAAAATTGGGGCAATTAAATCATGCACATATGGTTTCTTTGGCAGGGCTACACAATTTTTCAATCCATGTGCCTTAACCATGAACCTCTACTTAAGGGTTTCATTATTTCTCTAAAGTGGTACATGGTTTGAAAAACTGTTCCTAAATCATGAAAATCCACTCTGTTAGAGGGTGAATGATTTGGGAGGGTGGTCGCACGGTTTAGCCAAAACATGCACCTACCGTACACAACCTCTTGCATCAAAAAATAGAGTTCATATGTTTCTAGGAAAGCCATATGTTTTCACATAACTATGTTTCAAATGTGTCAATCCCCTTAGACTCTAAACTTATCTAATTATACCTAAAAATCCTACAAAATAACTCAACCAAGATATACTCAACACACGGGTAAAAGAGTTCTATAAAAAATGCATGAGGTATCTCTAGAAAGGAAAAGATCTTACAATATAAAAATATTATAACAACTCATCTTTGAGATATACTCCCACGTATCTATAATATTTTGAGATAAAAATATCAGGCGATCGAGCCCACACATCTTCTTCTCCCTCCCATATTTCCTCCTGAACATGACCATGTTTCTAGAATACTCAAACTATCATCACATTATTTCACCACCACACTTTATCACCGTAATCCATAACATAAATCTGATACTAATCAAAAGTCCCACTCAATCTCAACATCATAAACATTGATAACATGATAAATATCGGTGTGATACTAGAACATTTATAAAAAATGAAAAACATCATGCATAAAACTAAACCTCTATGGAAGATCCATTCAGTACACCACTAGCCTGATTCTCCCCAAAATCCCAAAAGTTCAAAGAAAACTGAGTACCAACTTCTCATTCAATTGAATCCAATAGTGAACCAATCTTAGGGACACCAAAAGGATCACACAATCACCCATTATAAACTCATGGGTATGTCGATGTTTATCAAGATAAAACATCTTCCTAAATTGAGGTATAGCCATACATTTCTGAATTAGCTGAACCTACTCTGATGTATCCTCCATGATACTTGGTCCTCAAAACATTGAATCACCTAACTCCATCCAACATATTGGTGATCTTCATAGCCTACCATAAAGGCCTCAAATGGTTCAATCTGAAAAGTTACCTAATAAATATTATTATAAGAAAAATCTACAAGCTCTAATTGTTTATACCAAGAACTACCAAATTATAGGATGCACTCCCATAACTTATCTTCCAATACCAATGTAGTACGTTCTGACTTCCCATCTATCTTTGGGTGGAAATCCATACTCAAAAATACTTACATAAACAGTTCCTTCATTAAGCCTCTCCAATAGTGAAAAGTGAAACATCAGTCACCGTCTAAAATTATACTTTTCACAAACCTATAAAGATGGAATATCTCTAGAATATATAAGTATCCCAACTGATATATTGATAAAGTATCCTTGATAGGGAAAAAAATATACCATCATCAATCGGTCCCCAATAACCCAAATAACATCATTATTTTGGGGAATCCTCAGAAGATCGACCAAGAACTCTATATTAACAGAATCCCACATCTATTTTGAAATGGAAAAAGACTTTAGTATACCACAAGGTTGTTGATGCTTGTATTTCCCCTGGGTACAGGTGTAACATCATGTCATGAACCATTCAATCTTTTTTTTTATTCCTAGCTACCAATACTTTCGACATAAATCATGATACATATTGATGAAACAAGAATAAAACGCCCACCTCAAGGAATGAAATTCATGCATCAGGTCCTCGTGCATAAACATAGGTACAATAACATGGTTTTAGACATAGATGATATTATCCTCCGATATAGTCCAATCAGATGATGAATCCCCACATTCAAGGATTTTCTCAAGGAAAAACCCTATGGATCCTCATAATAAATTTCCTTTATCCTACTCATAAGTGTGGAAGGAACTGATACTGGTATGAGGTTCATCTATTCCTAGCCCCTTTGTACTATAATATGCATCTCATCCAACAAATTAATCATTTTTTCACTCAGAACTAGACTTCTGAACTGCCTGAGTCTGTATTTTTCTACTCAAAGAATCAACAACACTATTTTCCTTCCTGAGCATATATTCAATATCAAAATCAAATGATTTAATTTAATGAACCTGTATCTACAACTAAATATTTGAATCTCTCTATGAAAATATATACATTATAGTTTTCTAGACGGTATACACTGTAAAATTTTCCCCCAATAGATAATGTCTTCAAAACTTCTAGGAATAAAACTATGTAGATAAATAGTGATCATGTGTAGGGAAATTTCATTAGTGCTTCCACAATTGTTTTGACCAATATGACATAGTACAATCTCCTTGAATCAACACTTCTCCAAGTCTGAATTTTGATGCAATAAAAAACATGGAATACTCTTCACCCAGATTAGGTTGATTCATAATTGGTGTGGTATTCATAAACCTCTTCAATTCCTGGAAATAATTCTCACATGATTCGGACTATTCAAACCTGATTCCCTTTATGGTCAAGAAAAAAATTGGTCCTTCCAAGTGGTAATGGTCTTGGATCAACCTCTGATAATAACCAACTATACCCAGAAATATATGGATATCTAAATAATTCTTGGGATACTCTTAAGAGACCTATGCTTTCATTTTATATGGTTTTACTAACACACATTCCTTAGAGATGATGTGACCCAATAAATATTCCATGTATATCCAGAATTGATACATAAATAGCTTGGTGTATAGAAGATTCTCCATTATTTTCCCCTAATGATGTCAAGATATTTTGGATGACCATCATGAGTCTTAGAGTACACCAAGATTTTATCTAGAGAATACCACAAACTAATCCATGTATGAGTGGAATATTTGGTTCATCATGGCCATAAACATTATATAAGTATTCTTCATCACTAACCACATCATAAAGAACTCATATAGGCCATACCTACTTCTGAATGTAGTTTGTGGAATATCAAAATGTCTAAATCTCAACCGATGATACCCTAATATCACTTAAATGTTAAGGAAAACACAAGATCCCATCATCTGCTCAAAGATATCATTGATATATAGAAGGTGGTACTATTATTTTCTTTCATCTAGTTTAACTTCTGGTAATAAACATATAAGTGCAAGGAATCACCAATCTTCTTTGAAAAAAAGACTCGAGAACCCCAAAGTGACGTACTCGGAAGGATAAATCCCTTATCCATCTACTTGTCCAGATAAATATTAAGTTCATGAAACTATATTGGTGAAATTTAAAAAGGTGGAATAGAAACTGGTTCATCTCCATGAATCATCTCAATTGTGCACAAAATATCCCTCCCATGTGGCAGTATATCCAGTTAATACTCTATTTAACTGATCCTTCTACCTATCCAATTTAGTTTCTATTTACTTGGTTGAAATTATCAAAGTGATGCTTCCTACTCTCATAAGACGTACCTCCTAATAATCCAATAGAAACCACCTACATTCCCTTGGAATACTCTTTTAGTTTCCCCTCATAAATGAGATCCCAATTCATAACCTTAGAAAACTTCTTCTACCTACATATGTTGACTTGGGACATAATATCACATTTAAGTCCATCCTAAAAATGTTTTACCATAGTTTTCTTATATCCTACCAACACTAGAATAATGTGATGAAAATACGTAATGTGACCAACATTGTCTATTACAAATAGACTCCCTTAAGTCAATTATATAAACATAGCTTATCTCTCTTTCCTGAGTGTCTTAGGGTAAGAATTCTCCAAAAACATTTCCTAAAATTCCTTCCACAATATGTTATCCATCATTCCATCACAAGTCTAAATGTCCCACCAATTATTCTCTTGAACAAGTGATAAATAAATATCCATTTTGTGTCTCCTCTCAGTAGAATTATGTAAGTGGTCAAGTATTGTCTCGATAAATTCAATCATGAACCCAACTACCTCAAGTCCACCTTCTCTTGTGAATGTTAGAGGGTGCTATAACCAGAACTCTCCTATCATGTCTAACATATTCTACATAACCCCCATCAATAATCTTTCCATAAACTATATAAACTGATTAAAGTTCTCATGGAAATGTTCTCCCAGTCCTTTACCCTGGTACTATCAAGGCCTCTGGTTCCGATATCAGAGTATCATTTCAAGAGAAAATCTACTGTCACTATATCAACAAGAATCATCATGGAGGAATATATCTCCAATACCAAACAAATATCTTATGACATGTGACACTTCATTAAAAAATTTATGTAATAGGTATTCACATAAATTCTAACAATCCATCCCCCTTACCCCTCCATGATCAAGACTATGTCACTATCACTACCCTCAACCATCCCTCACCCGGGTCAAAGATAACATGGGGTAAAAACATTCATATCTCTATATTATGATAAGACAACCACTTTATTACATATAATTATTAACATTTAGCATCATTTTACCAATATAAATATATCATTAGGAACCTTTTTTCATTAAAATTACACAAGTAAAGAAAATCATTTTTATTTTAACAAATCCCACCAGAACCTTCTTTTCTATGCATGCCTAAAATAATTCATGTTGTAATAAGTCACGAGTGGCTAAATGATGAATTCATACAAAACCCTCATGCCATACGAGGTCATGAAGGAAAACTATAAGAAAATAAAAACATCACCAAATAATTTCCTCACTCGAGGTGAAATAAAATTAAACTACATCATCAAAAATCAAGAACATCAATCCCAATCTGGGTACTTGGTGTTTCTCCCTTACATGGATTATCTAATACCATGCCTGATCTTGTAAACAAGGCACAAATTATAATATTCTTTTGTATACCTTATCAAAATAGTAATTAAAATTAAATTTAAGGATAATATTTATATACCACTATGTAACATCCAAACCCAAGTGTCACATGTTGGTTCCCTAGTTTGATTAGTTACATGACCTCAGGTGCACCTCCCCGTATGCCTAAGACTATCAACTTGTAGCATGGGTATAATATTTAAATCATGGAGAGACTATAACCTCTTTATGAAATAATCACAATAATAACGATAAATAGACCATATAAAAATGAAAATAAATAATAATTAGACTGACATCATAACTAATAAATTCCAACATCATATGATAATACCATAACATGGTTAAAAGACCATAAACTAAATAATAGTTATGTCAATCCATATATGTGTCGAGTGTCAAATAAAAAACCCAAAATAAAGACAAAATTGCACCTCCCAATATTGTATCGACATCATGTCTAGCTCCCTCATCTATGATACATCCCAACTCATCCAGCTAACATAGAGATCCTTCCCTTGTCTGGTCCTGTAAACATGAAGTCTATTCGGGTACCAATTAGGAAGCCCGAGGAGGGTTTGAGTACAACTCAGTAGGACACCACCAATATAGTATAAAATATTATCTAATATATAATATTTTCTGCACTTCTATAATGAATATTGTTAAATATATAAAGTGAACAATGTTCACATTAAATTATTATTTAACAAACCACATAAATCCTCAAGTTCACGATGACTCCAGAACAATTAATACCTCTTCATCCCATGCTAAAGTCTGAACTATCCCCTAAGGGATATAAAATTTTATTTCATCATGGGTTCTATTAATAAAATCATTAAAATTTTCATTCATATAATGTGGTTCCTAGAGATGCATTGTAGCACCTCATGGGTATTTGGAGAAGTAGTCCCTGACCCAAAAACCAGTGATCATAATGAATAAATAAATATATTGGGGGTATAGAGTGGTACTCTAAAACCCTATGGGTATTTTTAGCAGTTTTCACTATCCCATAACTCAGTACACCTCAATGTTCCATGATTCTTACCATTCACCAATCATTAATATAATTCATTATTTAACCAATTTCAAGATTTCATTTATCCACCAAGCATATATTAGAAATAATTAATTCAAGAATATCTGCACACCTTATGGGTCGTTATGAAATTACAATTACCATTATTCATCAGTTTATTAATTACCATTATTATTCAATTACATAATTCCCATAATTTCTCAATTTTATAATCAAAAATGAGAATATTTTCATTAAAATGTGGGAAATCAATTCATTTACTCAATTTAGAATCCAATTTCCCAACGCGGTAATTATAATTTAATAATATAAAACATGAAATAATAACCTTGACTATGGGAATTGAAAATTAGACCACCTACCTCAAACTCAATGACAGACATTCGTGAAACAAAAATACCCAGTATTAAGAGTAAAAATCATGATTACAATGAAACGAAAGTTCTTGAAACAATACCTAAGGTCAAAATAAAAAAAGGAATGAAATCCATTAATACATAGATATGAACAATATCCAATGGGGGGAAATAATTCCTCTTTAGTTGGAAAGAGGGGTGGAATATAAAGCAATACAAATGGGGAAGATATCAAATGCCTTAGAGGATATGATACATAAATCAAATCTCTGATTCACCAAGAAATGGGTTTGAGGAGGATTAAAATCATCACGGGGCTTCCAAATTTGAAAGAAATATGGTTAGTCTGAGTGGTGTTGAATAGGGATTAAAATAGGGGGTTTAATATTTTTTTAAACTTTTGCGGAATTAAAAGATTCCCACATGGTTTCCTAGGTATGGGAACATGAGTTTCCAAAATATACACCTTAACTATGTTCCTCAACTTAGGGCCCACACAGTTTCTTCTAATTGGATGGAAAAACTAGTCCCCAACCATGAAAATCCCATCGGTTAGAGGGTGAATGGTTTGGAAGGGAATCTGCACGGTCTAGACAAACCATGATCTAACCGTTTGAGGCATCCAGTATAACCAAAATAGGGTGAAAAATTTCCTAGGAAGTATGTAATGTTTTCCCTACCGTGTGCCAACCATGTATATCCCCTTTGAATCCAAAACTTTTCTAATTTTACTTGAAACAACCATAAACAAAAACCCAACCATGATATACTCTACACAAGTGTAAAAGAGTATCTAAAAATGTTCACTAGGAACCTATAGAAAGGTATAGATCTTACATGGAATTCTCAACAAGGGTATAAACAATGTGGTAAAAGTAATGATTTTTATTGATGATCATGTGATTACAAATGAAGTATGAAAGGAAATAAGTTTTAATGAATAAAATGATGAATCATGTTCAATGATGTATGAATAAAGTGTAATGATTGATGTGTTTATGTATCTAGAGTCAAAGAATTTAATTTTTATCTATTTTATTGTTGTTACTATAATCATGAACCATATATGGATTATTCCACCATACTCTTTAATTAAGGAGTTGCAATAATATGTTAAATGGTACTTCTGGCCAAGAAAATTTATTTAATGAAGATGTGATATTTTTAATATGGATAGAATACCCTTAATATGTTTATTATGTTGATGATTTTTTTTATTTTGGATAAATAGATTTTTTATATAGATAAAGTAAATTGAATAGTATTGATGACCTGGAAACTGATTAATGATTTTTGGACAAAGTGGTTTATGTTTTCATTTATGTGGTTTAAAACATTATTGTATTTATGTATTATATAAAATATTCTATGATATTATTTAAGGAATGAATAAATATGTATGTTTTTATTGAGGTTATATGGTAATTATGTTTATTTCCATGTTTCAGAAGAATACATGATGTAGGTATTAATATGTTTTTTATGTGACAATTAAGATATAATTCATCTTGTTTGGGATATTAATAATAAGTTAATTTTCAAAAATTTATAGCCCTTAATTCCAATGTTTTAAATTTTAATTTTTGGAAGGGTCCTAAAGTTAACCATTTATAAAATGGTTTACGATGAAATTTGGATGAGTTTTAAGAGATTGATATATTACTACACCATATGAAGATTTATACATATTGGACATATAGTGACAACCATGTTTTTATAAATTGAGATATAAGGAATAACTAATCATTTTATTATCGATCTTATGGCCTATTAGTGGTTCAGGTATAAAAAAATAAGCTTCTTTTATTGGATTAAGAGATGAAGGTTAAATTTATTGAAGAAAAACCAATGGATGAAATTGTTCTAATGATACAAAAGAAAATATAATACATAGGTATATCGGTCCCTTTAAAATTATTGATCATATCAGGATGGTATCCTATCAACAGGAACTTCTAGAAAACCTATCTTGATTTCATGATCCTTTCCTTGTATCTATTATGAGGATTTACATACCTAATACATCACATTTACTTAACTGAGAGGCCATATCAATGGATCATGATATTTCTTATGGGTAAAACTGGTATAGATTCTGAATCAAAAAGATAATGTTCTAAAAAAACAAGACCGATATATTGGGAAGTTCTTTTTGGAGAAACTAGTAGCTTGAAGAAGCTACGTTGGAACCAGAAGATGTAATGAGGAAGAATTATCCTAGGTTTTTTTGTACCAATTTCATGATTTTTTAGGGAGAAATCTATTTTAATGGGGGTAGAATGTGACACCCCATGATTCTGTGATTTTTTATAATAAATTTAGTCTTTTCGAAATTTTACATTACCTTCCACACCAATTTCAAACTTCATTATATGGAACACTAATTTTATCTTTTTTTACATGTAACATTGAGTATATCCTACATTATACACAACACTAGATTTAAATGACACGTGAAATACTAATAAAATATTATTATTCTATAAGATAGTTATCCCCTAGATATTGGAATAGTGGGTATAGATATTATTAACTAAATTATGTAAATATGTGGCTTATACAAGTATATAAAATAAATTCTTTTCTGACCAAAAAAATATAAATGAAAAAAAACTATTTGAAAATAAATGAAATATTTTAATCAAAAACTATTTTTATGCACACAAATGTGTTTTAACCAAATTATTTATAAAAAAATCGATGAATAATTTTAACTAAATTTATATATTTTATATTCAATAAAATATTGAACATTCATCTTATGTGTTTTCTAGACAAGAGATGAGAACAAATCCAATTTTACGCTTAAAACTGTATTTTTTCTAAAAAGACAATTTTGATTCCTTTTGCACACATTTTTAAAATTAAATTATTCCAATGTTATAAATTTTATATTAAAAATTAAAATTATTTTTTTAATCTACATGTATAATTTATCTTAGGGTGAATTTTTTAGTATTTTATGAGAAGACAAATTTTTCTATGAATAGTGAAAATTAATGGTTTTTATTAAGAAAACTCATTTCTATTAATGATTTTTAAATTTTTAAATTTTTCAATATCATTTTTAAAAAAATATGTTAAATTAAATATATATTAATAAAATTTACTTCATTGTATTCATTTTATTATTTAAACTTTATATAAGAACATTTTATACTTCTGAACATTTTCTCTTTGAAAACTCTCTTTATCAATATGTCTGTGGGATTAATTTGAAAGTAAAATATTCCACTTATATGAAATAAATACTTCAAAATGGATTCAACATTTTTAATAATAATAATTTTTAATATCTAATAATTTCAAATTAATTTTTTAATATAATGAAGATTCAAAAAAATAAAAAGTATTTACCATGATTAAGGTAAAGATGTGTTTACTGTGGCTTTAAACTAAAAAGGTAAGGGTTTAAAATGACCCAATAATTTTTATACACCCATTTTATAAACATATTTATACTTTATCACTTCTATGTTTTATAATTTTCCATTTTTTAGCCTCGTGGAATTTAAAAAATGTGGGTATACCAAACTATTTTCAAAAATTACAAATGTGCCATTCAACCCACTTATAGATTGTCACCACTCTTCTTTCCTATTAACACTTCCAAAAAAATTTGTTTCATCCCAAAAATACCCAAAATAAATCCTTAATTTAATCCTCAAATCATAAAATCCTAATTTTGGTCATAAATCAAACCTATGAATCTTTTGGTGAAAACCAAAAGAAGTTTTCCAGAGAAGATGTAACATCCCTAATCAAGTGTTTTATATCATTTATTCCTCTACCTAATTCAGTTATTATTAAAAAATTGATATATTAAAATTGGTATATTCCATATAATAAGGTTTAATTTTGTTGATTTCTTATCTGAAATCCTTCTCCTCTTATATCAAATGGTATATGAAATCGTAATTCATATGTCTGGTGGACTACCTCCTTGTGAACTGACGTTATTTATTTTCCATTACCATATATCATGGATGGGTATAATGATGGATTTATTATTTATGTATTATATTAATGATATTATTTTTTTGGAATCATTATATCACATGTTCCTTATTAAATTCCATTCCTTGGGAATACGATAACATCGTTTTTGTGTACGTCAGACTACCTCCTCACAAAGCAATGTGATTCGTTCACACTTTATATAGATGGAATCAAATATGGGATTAATGAACATATATGATATGTATGCCCTAAAAATTATTATTTAATTATAATATATTACTACGATTTGTTTCTTTTCTTTCCAATGTTAAAATGGAAATAATGCTCATCCATATATGAGGCTAACTATCTCCATGAATGGTGTATTTAATTTTCTATAAATAACATTTATGGTTCATTTTAAATATATATAAACTAAATATATATATATATATATTATATTTATATGATAGTTATAGTTTTTGTGAAAATAGAACCATTATCAAACTAATAGCCCCAAAAATAATAAATCAAAATAAACATAAAAAACTATGTGATTATTGCCTAAAACATAACTTTAACATTGAATTGATAACGAATGAATAATAAAAGGTCATAAGTAAATAATATATGGTATGATAGATATATATATTTATGTTTGTATTATTTTTTAATATGTCTTTAATAAACATATATTTATTAAATATAATGTTTGAATGTGTATGAAGGAAGTTGGGAATTAATGATAGGGATTTTTATCACACTTTTTACCTTTATGATTCACATTCCATATTGAAAACCTATTTCAATTATATGGTTTATATACTACCCATGAATGTATTTTAATGTTATTCTCCTAAAAATTATTTTGATTTAGATACCTATTTTGGGATCTCTCTTTCATGGGTTTAATAGTTTAAAAAGTTCAAAAGAGGTAAGATATTTTTGTCTAATTTTCTTTCTACGATACATATGTTGTGTTATGTACCTATCTTAATTTATGAGGTGTATATACATCCCCATTGAAATTTAATATCATGAATATATTTATTTTAATTATATTATAAGTTCCATTTAATTTTATTATTTCATGGGACTTACGATTCAAAGTTTCTAAAGTAGTAAGGGTTTTATGTTAAAATCTAAATGTTTATTGGGATTTTTCATGCTTATTATTAAAATAATGAAATAATATAGTATATCTATCAATAAAAAATTTTAATTTTATTATCCATTGTTTATTTTAGTAGAATATATTTTTTCCTTTATTTTCTTCTCTTTACGTACTCAGGAGTTCAAAATAATGTTTAAAAAAATCATCATAAATTATCTATTTCGTCAAAAACCCTTATTTTTCAATGCCATGTTATCTAAAAAAAATTCAATTTTTTTTTAACATTATTAAAATGATTTATTATAGTCATATTTACCCATGGGTACATAGTTATAAAAAAATTGAAAGAAATTTTCATTTATATTTTAAAATAATTCCCATTTGGATTTTATTGAAAATATAAAAGTAATCTTAGTTTTGACATCTATTGTATGAACATAATTTCTCGCCATCATGACCATTGTTTTCAATTAAATATTTCTTTATATTTGTTCAAGGTTATTTTCAAATATTTTTATTATTTTTTTTAAATATAATTTTTCAAATTTGAAGGGTTATTTTATTTAAGAAATTATTTAAATGATTTTTAATTCTTCCTTTATATATTTTCAAGGTTATTTTAAAAAGAAAATAATTTCAAATTTTTTTAGGTTTTGAAATGTGTTTTCAAAGTGGAAATGATATATTACACAAGATATTTTCCAAATTATCTTTCAAAATCATTTTCCATATAAAATTAAATCCTTTGATGTTATATATGCTTTATAGGAAATCTTATTGAATGATACCATCCTTATTCTTTCACTAGATGGATAATGTATAATTTTATGAAATTTTGATGAAACCCATTTATTTTTTATGCGTTATACTATGGAGAAGTAATAAAATGTTTATGAAACCCATTTTATTTTTCTAGGTTAAGATGGGGTGATATGAAGAATGTTTTATGATGTTGTGGCACACATAAGTATGATTTTCATTATAAGATTGGTGGGATCTATATATCCAAAAATATATTCGGTAAATATTTATATATCATGAGATAACAATGGGAAAAAAGTTAATTTTTTGATACACTTTGGGATATAGTTTTTTCCTGATCCACTATGGGTAATAGGTGAGTCCCGATCCAATATGGGTAATAGGTGTGTGCTGATCCAAAATGGAAAATAAGTGATAAGTCATAGTCCAATATATTTATGGTATTATAATATTTCCATGACATATGAAATGGGTTTCTATATTTATAATGGCTCCACACTTTTATGGAGGGAGTTTATTATTCATGATTGATTTATGATGATTTATGATTCTTATGGACTATGTTTTCTGAAATGATAAAGGTTTATGCCATGAATCTTGTTTATGATATATGAAAAGTTGGGGATGAACTTTATAATCTATATTCTTGAACAAATTTTCTTATTCTTATCTAAATCCTTTATTTGATCTTATATTGATATCTCCTATGTTTACCCTTATTGAGTATCTGTGCTCCCCCTTTCATACGTTTCCATCCCCAGTTTACAAAGAAATGTTATGGTAGGGTGTGCTTAAGAAGATTACTATGTGAGTATATATTTATGGGATATATTTAATATCATTCATGAAATAATAATATTTTGTTTATATTCTTAAAATACAATAAATTATTATGATCCATAAGAACATGTTTACTAAATGGATTTAATATTCATCTAAAAAGATGTGATATTTATGTATGAAAAGACTAGTTCTCTATAATTACAAAAATAATGAAAAGTCACACTATATTGATCAATACCCTTAAAAAACTCTACCCAAACCATTCAAACCATCCCATTTTTATAAAAAAAAATTAACAATACTTATACAACTAAAATATGATAAATAATCTTGAATAGAATGTATTCTAACCTGAGATAATGACATTTTCATTTTCCAGTATACATGTGGATAATCACTTGGAAACTATAAGGAACACAAACATTAATATCCCATATTACCTTAATACCATAAAAATCCCACCACTTCAACACTACCATGAGATCATTCCACTCTTTAGACATCTCAAAGATTGATAACCTGATTACCAAACTCAATATATCACTCACATTCAATTTCCCACCTCAAATAGCCAATATGGAACCCATTATAATTAATGAATATAAAAAATGGAAATTAAGGTGTTTTTAAAGTATCATAATCTAATTAAAAACATTGTGAACTATTAAATACTAAAAAATTAAACAATAAACTATTAATTAAAAAAAGTTAAAGATAATACAATAAACAGAGACCATCTAAATAAATACCAACATGTACTTCCTTCATAATTACTTCAAAAGAGAAACCCGCATTTTATTATCTCAATTATATATACCATGATCAAGATAACACATTCCTCACCATCTCAGGTCAATCTATATATTAACAATCTAGACCATTCACTCCTTTATAGTTTGTTACTACATGTAATAATTCTTAAAGATAAGTGTTTTAATATATTAAATAATTACTGTTAAATAATTAATTTATTTAAGAAAACCTTTACCATTAGCAAGTGACCAACCCATAAATTTCCATTTTATATAAACCATTCATCACTTCACCGTATATTAATCCGATTAAACAAATTTTAAAAGTTTTTCATGGCATATAATTTATTCATATTATAAATGATAAGGAAAGGATTGCTCCATAAATTATTGAATGAAAGTAAATAAACATGTTCTTACAAAAACTAATATATATATATATATATGTATATATATGATGAAATTTCCTAAAAACCAATTAGTATTAATGTAATTAATTAGTTAATAATCATATATTATCATTGTGTAATAAACATAGGAATATGATATAAGATTTATTTTTAAATTAAAACAATCAATTAAATATTCTAGTTGAGGATAAAAATGTTAATAATGATAATTATGAACATATAAATAGATAAATAATTCATATGAAAATATTATATTAGATATGAATAAAAATAAATATATCATAAATAAGTGTACATATTCATGTAACACTATATAAAATAATATGTTATTTTAGCTTGATTATTCACTTTTTAAAACATATTATTTAGTTTCTAATCATTTTGAATTTTTATAAATTAACATTTAACTATTATAAAAAATATAAATTATCTTGTGACCCATAATAAATAGACCCAAAATTTAAATACCCATAGAAGATCATACTACATGGTTGAATAAATTGCTGGTGAGTAAATCCCAATCTGACCACCACCAAGTGGCTCCCTTAGAAATTAAAAATCAATAAACATAAATAAATGAATCTAATTATTAATCTAAAGAACTTGAAATAACTCCTAAAATGCATTCATTACACCCATGCATGAAATCTCTATGTTCTACAACCCAAACAGCCATTATTTTAACATACATTTGGTTAAATCCACCAAATAATTCCCCAAAAAACTCATATTACTAAAAATAATGATCTATATAATGAATATAACCTTATTTATCCTTAATTATATATCATATATGAAAATTACACCATCCAAACATTTTTCTCCTAGACATTGTGAACTCTATCCTCAAATATTTACCTCAGCCAATAAAAAATTGGAGAAGAGTCCAAATAAAGATGAAAAGAATGAGAGTATAAAGAATTTACATTGATTTGGTAAACCCAACTCACCTCCAATTCCATAGATCATAAAAAATAAGTTAGTAGAAATAGAATAGTGGTTAACCCACCCCTTCTATTAACACTCTACAGAATCAATACCCTAAGGTGGGGTTGTAACATATAAATTCAAAGTAAAAAATCCCTTGTTTTCAAAGAACATATGAACACCACCATATGCATAGTACATATATTAAAACAAATAAATACATAACTAGAGACCTAGTATATGTTCATTGGTAATCGAATGGTAATATAATGATATAGCCTCACTAGTTTTCCTACCAGGAACCTCGTGGTCACATAACGTGTACTTAGTATATACATGTAGATACCTTATATTTTCATCTATTTTACTAAAACTATAAAATACCAGTACTAGGATACCATATCCATATTTTAATATTAAAATAATCACTTTAAACTCTTAACAATATTTAATGTGGTCTACCTATCGGTATAAATAAAAAAAACAATAAACTCTTACTTCTTCTACTTAATTACCTAACCTTAATCCAAAAATTTTAATTTTTTACACAAATCAACCCATATTTAAATTTCCAAATATTAAAATAATAAAATAATAAATCAATAATGATATTTTACAATAATGTTTTGTGTTATTTTAGGGGTGTTAAAAAATGTTTTTATTATATTGTCTTAGAAAGCACATTTTTAGGTGGTTTTGATTATTAAATTTTTGTTTCCTGAGTTTATGATATTTTATTAAGTATATGAAACAATATTACACCAGAAAAAACGAAACCTATACATTTTTTCTGGTGGGAAGGTTTTGATTTAGGTTTGGTATTCCTCACCAATGTGTTGATCTTGGAACCATCGAGTAACAACTTAGGTATTTTTTGGTGTAATATTTCCTTGTTAGGTCCTAACATAGTGTTTTACCCATACTGGTTATCATATATTCATTTATTCTATCTCATAACATGGTTATAACATTTCTTGGAAGGTGTGTGTATATATATTTTTATGTGTATATATATATATATCTATAAATGTTATTTTTTATGAGAATTTTTTTTTATTTTTTTATCAAAATGTTTTAATGTGACAACTACTTTTCCTTCCACATTATGTATAATTTGTTAGTGTGACTGGTCTTTAAAGGATATAAATTCAATGTTTTCAATGATAAAATAATAATTTATTTTAAATATTATTTCTTTAGGTTGGATTGGTTCACTTAGGCCTGGGTTTTGTGAGGTATTTTTTAGGGGAAACCAACAGAGCACACTCTTGTCTATGTTTCGTTTTATATTCAATTTTAGAGCTATTGGTTATGTAATGAATTTAACCTAAATTATTTATGATTTGATGGAATATAATATTACATGGAGTTTGAATATATCTATCTGTGAGGAAAATTCATGACTTTAATCATAAAATATGGAATTTTATTTTGGTTTGTATTGATTAATGTTTTTGAATAGTAATGTGTTGACGGATGATTGAAGTGTTTAGTTAATGTATGTATGATATTCATGTTCATGTAGACTTTTTTATTCATTAAAAATCAGAATTATATATTTTTAACATATATATATATATATATATATATATTAGTGTTTAATTGAAATCATTTCCCTATGTAATGGTTTTATCCCATGTTTATTGTCTATAAATTAACATGATTAGGGGGAATATTTAAAAGGTTATCTTTCCAAACTATTCGGATATAGAGTAATTAGGTTCAGGTCATTACAAATAGTATTAGGTTATTTTATGGTATTTGGTTTAGTGGTTTGTGTATATATATAAGGGAGTTAACAACACATTATGTATATTATTATGAATTTCTAACAAACATATTTAGTAACAATCTCGAGTATTTAGGGAAAGTTTAGTTGATTAACATGTTCGATGACCGCTAAAAGTTCACTCATTTATTTATTTTTATTTTCTATACACTGTGAGATATATTGACCCATTATTGAAAAAAAATAATTTTTTATCAAATTCATCTGGAAGTTATTTATTGAAATTAATTGGAATCAATGTGAATAATTTTTATTTTAATACATTGTAAAACATAAATTTTGGATTCCTGAGTGAAAAGAAACCTCTCCATATAGTATTACCTAAATTAAAATGGGTTTTCATTATGGTTAGTTTTTTTCTTTGAATATTATGATATTTTTATACCATGTTTTTTATTATTATTAATAATATGTAAAATTTTCCAAGTCTATATATATAATTTACAAGTCATTAAATAACCATGATATTATGGTTAAATAGTTTACTAAAGTAGAAACCTAACTGGTTGGGTTTTTTTAGTCCACTTTATGGGAAGTGTGATTACTATTGGATATTTATTTTTTGTGATATATATATATATATATTGTTGGTGAAAATTATGTGATTATTTTTTAAGTCATAAATTTAAATGGAATTATGAATATTTATATTTTAAAGTGTTTTTGTATGATTAAAAGGAATTTCAAAGTTAAAATGTAATTTATTGATGAGTTTTATTAATTTCTATGGATTAATGAATCCCTACGATATTTTTATATATTTATTAGATATATTTTGAAATTGTTTTATTATATAAAATTAATGTTAGTATTATCCCTATGTTACTTTCTTAGAAATTAATTAATGTTTTTAATTTATAATTTTAATTGAATATTTTTACATGTGATTTGATATTGAAAGACTTTGACTATATTATCCATTTTTATACTATTTATCATTTTTATACATAATGTTGTGATTAATATTTTTATTATGTTATCAATAAATTATACTTAGAAAAATTGGTTTCAAACACTGGAATGGGTGAAACATCCTTTATGTGAAAAATTTATAAAAATCATCAAAGTATTATTGTTTTGATTTTTTAATGGTTTGAAATTTGTAAACTATATATACAATGTCATGACCCGTCCCCCGGGGCCCGTGTCGTAACTACCCTAAGACCACCTTCCATAAGACCGGGGCTGGCGACTAGCACTAAAGGCGTAAATCCCTAAACTGGGATGGCATTGCTTTTATAACTGCAAACAAACACAACCAGAGAACAAGCGGAAGAAAAATTTAAGTAAAAACTGAATACAGAAGAAGTGTTGGAAAGTACAAGGGCCAGAAATATAAGCCCAACAGTAAAGTATAAGGAAAGGACAAACAAGTAAAACTAAAAAGACAAATAGCTGGAAGGTGTCTAGTAGCTCCGGGATTATCCACCACATATCCTACCTAAAGGGTGGGTACATATAGCCTCCTTAGTGCTCCACGTCCGTCCGTCTCCTCCGGGTACCAAATCGTTGTGAGGTCCACCTCCGGGTACCGTCCAGTCCTCGTACACTCAACCTCTGTCAGTGATGTCTTTCATCTGCATCCAACACAATGAGGTGCAGGCATAGCCCTTGCAAGGGTGAGTATAACGATACTTAGTAGGGACCCCGAGACCCTCACGGTCTCATTAAATCCACAAAGGATAAACCACGGTAGAAAGATACAATCATGAAGTATCAACCAACCCTACTTAGGTATATGCCCATACATATACCTAAGTTATCAATCATAGTATGACTCCAACTATCGAGCCCAAGAAAAAAACATTCCACAAAGGAAGTAAAGTAAATCACCATGTTGATAATGGTTGAAATACATGACTCAGCTCACATAGGTATAGAACTCACAAAGAGGGGTAGAGATGATTAGATGTAGCCTCTGAATCATCTCATCTGTCGAACCCACGTAGGATCCTGGAAAAATATCAGCGTTTTTGAACCAAAGTAGGATCCTGGAACAGAAGTCGTCATTGTCGAACCCATTTAGGATTATGGTACATTAGTCATCGTTGTCGAACCCACGTAGGATCCTGGTACAGAAGTCACTATTGTCGAACCCACGGAGGATCCTGGTAGAGAAGTCGTCACTGTCAAACCCACGTAAGATTCTGGTATAGTAGTCATCGATGTCGAACCCACGTAGGATACAGGTACAGAAGTCACTGTTGTCGAACCCAAGGAGGATCCCAATACAGAAGTCATCGCTATTGAACCCACGGAGGATTCCGTCATCTCAGTCACAACCAGCCCTAGTGTTCCTGCACACAGCACACTCGATTCCAGGAGGTTCCGCTCCTCAATCCAAGGGTCAATACATCAACTATCACTAAATCCTAATTCAATGTATCCCATAGTTCTGTCTCATCTTAAGGAACCCAACGTGACAGACGGTGTGTCAATCGGACGCCTGGTCTGAGAGTTATTGGCATTTTCGTTCCAAGGGGCCGGTTGGATTTCGGGTACAATCCAACCCGGCCATACTCCAAACTCATCCGAATCCTATGTGGAGTATGAAAAAATTACTGTCACATCAAAAGGAATCCAACGTAGTTGAAGGCACATCAATCGGACATCTGATCCTTAAGTTATAAGTGTTGCTGCTCCGAGGGTCCAGTTGGTTTCGGGTTTGAACCAACCTGGTCATACAAAAAATTCGGAAAAACCTTTAGTGTGATATACTGAAACGACCATTTAGATCCAAGTAATCCTACGCAACTAACAGTGCATGGATTGGAGGTCCGTAGCTCAAGTTATGGGAGAAAACCCAAAAGTGGTCCGAAGAGGGGGGGTCTGGGTCCGGTCTGACCAGGCTCAACCCGCCTTGGGTCGGCCTGAACTAGGTTGACCCGACTTGGATCCAGGTCCGGCCCGGTAGGGCGCTGCCAGGCCCAGCGGGCGCGACCCATCCCAGCCCGCGCGATAGGCAGTTCGGCCCGCACGGTCGGTCGCGGCTCGACCAACTGGCCGAGCTCGTTACACGCGCGCGGAGCGGGGGCCCGATGTCCTGTAACGGCGGCGCCAATTGGCGCCGCCTGATCTTTCCAGAACCCGTGGTTTCAGGTTCCACTCCACCGCCGCGGCCAGTGCCACGGTGGCCTTTCTCCAGTGGCATGCGAGGGGCGTATTCGCCCCCAAGCGGCTGGTCGGTGTCGTCCGTCACCTTCGGGCACCGGCATCGCCGCGCTCCTCTACGGGCCACCAGATTCATTTTGGTGGTCTGTTTTGCCTCTTGTCTACACCTACAGCCTCCTCGGGTCCTGTTCTTCAGCTGCCCCATCCCGATCCACAAAGGATATCTACAAATCGGCCAGCTGCTCTGTCGCCTCTTCTATCAGCTGAATGCCTGATCTCTTACTGAGAGCATCGTCTACAATGTTCCCCTTTCAAGGAGTATAGATTATCTCGAGGCCATAGTCCTGGAAGAATTCAATTCATCGCCATTGTCTCAGGTTCATGTCCTTCTGAGAGAAGATATACCTGAGACTCTGGTGGTCAAAGTATACTGTAAAGCGTTCGCCCAATGAACTATGGGTGAGACTAACCAATTTAAAAGAACTCATCTACACCCTTCTTCGCCTACATCCTTCAAGAGCGGCTAAGATTTCTCCTTCATAAAAAATAGAAATCTAGTCTCATCCACTAGATAAACCAAGCCCATTTCCTAATACAGTCTATCCTGACATGGATAGTACTAATTCATGCCACGGACAATGTCATAAGGCCTTGATGCTACTACCAAGAGATCCAACTGTTACTCTCGCCTCCAAGGTTTGAGTTACACAGTTGGCATTAGTGTGTGGTCACTGGGTCTCCTCCACTAGGAATCTCGAATGTGAGGGTCAATTCAACAGTTTTATCTGGAAATTCTTAGTATTATCCACAAAAAAGGCAGGAAATAAAACATCATAAGGACAATTGTCTTTTATTACTACAGCTCAAAGTACATAAACACAAATCAACCACAAACAATGGCATCAATGAAGCTAGAAGCTTCATGAACAAAGACTTTATGCCTGAAACTAGTCCCGCTCTTGTCCACCAGCTCCCAGAGCACTATGTCTGTAGACCTCAGTTTCCTGAAGTTGATCTCTCCCCTGTTTACTCGTTACCTACGGTCGGGGTGGACCTCCTGGTGGTGGTAGTGGTAAGGCCTCGAAACGTCGTCCACCACCTACTGCTCGGTCAGCTCCTCTGCCACGTCCGCCTGCTCCCGGCAGACCACCACAGTCGAACCTCTTCCTCTACCTAGGAAGTCTCTCTACTACCTACTGCTCATCTATAGGGCGGGTCAGGTAGCCTTGAGCCATGTGACCCTGCCCGCCGCATGCATAGCACTGCCAGCTCCTCGTATGGCGAGATCTTTTTGTTTTCCCCACAGAACCGAACCTATGTCATGCAGTCGACCACCTGTGGGTCTGGTCCTCTTAGACCATTGAGTCATTTGTCTACTTCCAACTGCAGAAGAATCCGGCGTGTGTCAACTAGTGGTGGGTCTCGCTGCTGGAGACTACTCAGCAGGGAAACTCTCCACTAGGAGGGATCGCTCCAATACCCTCGTCTATGTCGGGATGTTGAGGGAGATCATAGAAGCCCTGATTTCATGCCTGAGTCCCTAATCAAATGTTCGGGCCCTAAAGAATGGGTCCCATACTATATTCTTAGAGTAGCACGATAGGTTGGTGAACCTCACTGAGTACTGAGATATTGTCATCCTGCCCTACTGCAGATGAATGAACTCTTGAATCTGCACCACATGAAGGGTGGCTGGTACAAACTCTGCCCAAAACAGGATCTCGAAGTCCGTCCAGAGTAGTGATGCCTCATCATGCACCTGGAGCATCAGGCTCCACCATCTTCCTGCTTCTGTCTTCAGGAGACTCACGGCAAGGATCACCATGAGGTCAGATGGTGTCCCTACCAATATGAAAACTCTCACAAAAGCCTCCATCCAATCCTCAGCTGCCTGTGGATCCATCTCTCCCCAGAACCTGGGTGGTCTCTGGTGATGGAACTCGTGAAACGCACTCAGATGGCATGCAATCTCTACTGTTTGAGCTGGTGGTATCAGTGGTCCAGCAGGTAGTGGTACCACTGGTACCTTTACTGTGATGGGGCCCTAAACCGAAGCCTCGTCGCTCAGTGGGCTACCATCTCGTACGAAACTCAGAACCCTAGTTGGCTGCCTTTGTGGGGCCATCTTGAAAATAAACAGGTGTGCCACGGTCAAAACAATATACCTGGTGATCTGACACAAAATAATCACAAAGAAAATTTTCAAAGGAAAAACACACACAATCACTATTTTCATGTATTGAGTCGGAAGTCAAAAGTCAGAGTCCTAGTGTATGGATACATCGTACGCCGCACCAACACCAGTTTCCCTAAACTGATAACCAAAAAAAACACTTAACACTATTGCCGTTAAAATTATCAAAGTACAAGTTCTGTGGTAGAACTGACTCCTCTAATACCAATTTGTCACGACCCGTCCCCCAGGGCCCGTGTTGTAACTACCCCAAGCCCACATTCCATAGGCCAGGGGCTGGTGACAAGAACCAAAGGCATAAATATTTAAACTGGGAAGGCATTGCTTTTATAACTACAAACAAACACAACTAGAGAACAAGAAGAAGCAAACTATAACTAAAAACTGAATATAGAAGAAGTGATGGAAAGTACAAGGTCCAGAAATACAATCCCAACAGTAAAGTACTAGGAAAGGAAAAATAGGTAAAACTAAAAATACAAACAGCTGGAAGGTGCCTAGAAGCTCCTGGATCGTCCACCACAGATCCTACCTAAAGGTTAAGTACAGATAGCCTCCTCCGTGCTCCACGTCTGTCCGTCTCCTTTGAGTACCGACTCGTCATGAGGTCCACCTCTGGGTACCGTCCAGTCCTTGTACACTCCTCCTTGGTCAGTTTTTTCCATCGTCTACATCCAACACAATGAGGTTTGGGCATAACCCATACAGCGGTGAGTATAACAATACTCAGTAGGGACCCGAGACCCTCAAGGTCTCCCAAAATTCATAAATGATAAACCACAGTAGAAAGATACAATCACGAAGTATCAACCAACCCTACTTAGGTATATGCCCATGCATATACCTAAGTTATAAATCACAGTCTGGCTCCAACTCTCGATCCCAAGAACAAACCATTCCTCAAAGGAATTAGAGTCAATTACCACATTTATAAAAGTTGAAATACATGACTCAACTCACATAGGTATACAACTCATGAAGAGGGGTAGAGATGATTAGATGTAGCCTCTGAATCATCTCCTCTGTCGAACCCACGTAGGATCATTGAACAATATCAGCGCTGTTGAACCCACATAGGATCCTGGTACAGAATTCGTCATTGTCGAACCCATATAGGATTTTGGTACAGTAGTCATCACTGTCGAACCCACGTAGGATCCTAGTACATAAGCCACTGTTGTCAAACCCACATAGGATCCTGGTATAGAAGTCGCCACTATCGAACCCACATAGGATTCCAGTCCAATTGTCATCGGTGTCGAACCCATGTAGGATCCTGGTACAGAAGTCACTGCTATTGTACCCACAGAGGATACCGGTATAGAAGTCGTTTCTATTGAACCCACGGAAGATTCTGTCATCTTAGTCGTAGACAGCCCTAGGGTTCCCGCACACAGCACGCTCGATTCCGGGAGGGTCCGCTTCTCAAGCCAAGTGTCAATACATCAACTATCACTAATTCTTGAGTTTATATATATCATAGTTCTGTATCATCATAAGGAAACCAACGCGACAAACAGAGCGTCAATCGGATGCTCGGTCTGAGAGTTATTGGCATTTCCGTTCCAAGGGGCCGATTGGATTTCTGGTACAATCCAAACCGACCATACTCCAAACTCATCTGAATATTGTGTAGAGTATTCAAAAATTACTATATCATCAAAAGGAATCCAACGTAGTTCATGGAACATCAATCGGACGTCTGATCCTTAAGTTATAAGTGTTTCCGCTCTAAGGGCCCCAGTTGGTTTCAGGTTCAAAATAACCCGGACATACACAAACATTGCCAAAACCTTGTGTGTGATATACCAAAACGACCGTCTCAAACCAAGTAATCCTATGCAACTGACGGTGTATCGATCGGAGGTTCGTAACTCAAGTTATGGGTGAAAAGCCAAAAGTGGTCCGAAGATGGGGGTCTGGGTCCGGTTCGACCCGACCCGACCCACCCTGGGTCAGCCCAAACCGGGTCGACCCGACCCGGATCTAGTTCCGGCCAGGTAGGGCGCGGCCCAGACCACATGGCTGGCCGTGGCTCGGCCAACTGGCCGAGCGGATTACAAGCGCGCGGAGCGGGGGGGCCGGTGTCTTGTAGCGGCGACGCCAGCTGGCACCGCCCGATCATCCCGTAACCCACGATTGAAGGTTCCGCTCCACTACCACGAATAGTGCTGCGGCGGCCTTCCGCCAGCGGCGTGCGAGGGGTGCAGCCTCCCCCAGGAAGCCGGCCGGTGTCGGCCACTGCCTCCGGTCACTGGTGCCGCCGCGCTCCTCCGCGGGCCCCCGGAGTCGTTTCGGTGGTCTGCTTTGCCTCCCGTCTGCGCCTATGGCCTCCTCGGGTCCTATTACTCACTGCGACGGCCTCAAATCAGGGTTTCCATTCCATTATCTCATTGCCCATCAAACCGCACATCAAGAACAAATTGGTGGGGGGTCCTGACTTGTTTTTTATCCTGTGCCCTCTGCGTTAGAGGCTCAAACAGTAAACCGGCTTATGATTGAACCAGAAACAAACACCAGCTTAATCTCTAACCCATCTCTCAATCAACATCCATTTTGCGGATTGAAATGTTCGGGGGGGGGGGGGGGGGGGTCGATCCACGGTTTTTGTTTTTATCCAAGGGGACAGAAGAACATAAAAGAAAATAATTCAACCTCGAATTCAAAATCCTACCTCGATTGTCGTTGATCGTTGACAAAGTCGCGGGATGGCGACGTCGTTCTGTTGACGTCGGAAGGATGTGACGTCGTCGTTGGTGACGTTCTTCGCATGCGGCGACTTCTCCTTTTACAAAGAGGAATAGGAAAGAAGATGTGCGTTCTTCGTGGGCATCTCCTCACTTTCTTGCCCCGGTTGAAGAAGTGGAGGAGATGTTCTTCATGTTCTTCATGGGAAGAAGGATCTCCCTCTTCTCCTTAGCTCTCCACAAAGTTAAGACAAAATAATAGAGATTGTTCTCTTTTATTTTTATAGCATAACCACTCAAGAGTTTTCTCTCATTAAATGTGACAACACATTAGATTAAATTTGGAGGGATGGATTCAAAAAAAATTGAATTAAAATTGAATTAATTCTCTTCAATAATGATGTGGTGTTGGAAAGAATTAAACCATGGAATTCCAATAGTTTAAGGGGGTTCAAGGGAGTTTAAAGTGGAGGTGAATAGTTTGAACTCGTGTGGGACCGGCCAGATAATATCTTCTCATTGGAGGTTATGTGGGGGGTGGGACCCACCACCAACCTCCCTTTGGAGATTTTAACTACACCCCCAATAAAATTATGCAACACATAATTTTATTTAAATTTTACTTAGAAACCCCAATAATTAACCACCACTCCCGATAAAACGCAACTGCGGTAAAGGTCTCCTTAAGAGAATACCGGCATTTCAAGTTCATCAGTATCCTCAGATTTCAATTCCGAGCACCGGTTCAAAAGATACAAAAACTCACACGTACGTTTACAAAAGGTACCCGAACAAAACTTCAGAAATTGATTCCGGGCACACCGGGCCTTGGAATCAAGCGCCTTCAGAAACTACGGACTCAAAAAATTCCCATGTATTTAAGAAAACATTTTCCACAGGATTTACAGGTATTTACATACAATATGGGAGAAAATAAATGAAACTTTTATATTCTTCTTTTGGGAAGTATATTTTTAAAAAATTAATTATTTTAGAGGCACATGTTTAATTTTATTTTTCTATGTCAAAAAGATTAAAGTATTGTTTTTCAAAATGGATTTTTATTTGAGTGAGTAAGGTGTTGATTGGAAATATAGTTTTCTAAACTTGTTCTATTTTTCAAATGATCATTCAAACACTCAATATAAATTTTTTAAAGGTTTGGGATATAATATTTGAACAAAACATAGCATAACTTTATAATCATACCTCATTTGGGAAATGTTTTGAACATTTACACAAATATAACATTAAAGTACATTTTCTACTGTATTGGGATTATTTGAGTGAAATTAGATTCTACTAAAAGTTTTTAAAATTATTTTTATATCATTATATATGTTTTTGAATTATATGTTTTTATTTAAAGGAATTAATTATCATAAGATAAATGTAGTTTTGTTTAATGAATTTTTAGTTGAAAATGATTTTTTAATTATTTTCAATTTTCATTTTTTGGTTTATTTGAGGCCTGCTTGTTTGTGTTAAAATTATTTTATTTATTTAAATATTTTTTATCTGGTTATGGATATTTTTTGTGTGAAATTTTTCTTTGGAATGTGTGGAATCTGTTTATATTATTTTAGTTAGACCTATTTTAGTTAGAGTTATGTTTTTATTGATTTTGGTCAAGTTTGGTCTTGAGTTTATTTTTGGGATTAAATGATTTGTAATTTTTTAATTTAGTACATAATTGGTGTAATATAAAATTTTTATTCAATGAAGTTGGTTGTTTTGAGTTCTAAATGGTATACATGGGTAGGATCAACTATGTATTGTATTTTTTTAATTTAATTATATAAGCACTAACTTGTTAGAAATTTTAATTTATATTTAGGTTATATTTATTTAATTATCTTTATAAAGTGAAAATGTTTGAATTTTAATGATTATAAATACTCTAGTAGACTTTTAAATAAGTTATTAAGATTGGTATTATATAAATTTAAATAATTATTAAGACATATTTTTATGAAATATTTTGATATTATAATTGCACTTTTATTTGGGGGGGTTAGAAAATATGGTATCAATAATGCTTTTTAAGCATTATTATGTTTTTTTGGTACTATGTATTGGTTTAGAAATTCCTATATAAACCATGTGTTGTGTAAAAATGGTTTAATAATATCAAAATAATTCATTAAATTGTTTTAAAATGATCCAAAAATTATTTTGGGTTTTAAAAAATTAGAATTGACTTCTGCATGGTTTACAAACTGCATAAAAACATTATTGAAGGGAAATATCACAAAACACTATTTTTAACTCTACATTAGGAGAACTATTATACATATTTAAGGATATGATATGTGTAAGAGCATCAAGTGAATTTTGAAATTGAAATTCAACTTCAAGAAACCATAAATTTTGATACATGTATTTATTTTACCCCTAAAAATAATAAAATATACTAAACCATTATTATTGGGATTTAATGGTAGGAGGTATCTTTTGATGTCAAAATAGTTTTTAAATAACACATAAAAGTGTATTCAATTTGATGTCAGATAATGTTTGATTGTGAATCAAGATTTAAATGCACTGATGAAATAGTTATAATATTATATTTTAAATAATTTAGGATTGTTATTTTGGATTTACACCATTTTAATCCAAGTGAAATTAGATTTTTGGTATTATTTTCATAACAAGGAGTATAAATTATAATTGAAGAATTTATTACTTAATGGGATTCCAAATAAATTTAAACTATCCCACATTGAATTCATAGTATATTCATCTTGATCATTGATATATTTATAAAATATTATGTTGTATGTAATTTTAGAGCTTATTTATGTAATTACTTACATAGAAAAGAAGTTGTTATATTAATTTTGGGAGATTACACCCTATAATGGTTTGAATAGTTTCTGATTATGATTTTTTATGTATTAGTTCTTATGTGGGTTCTGATGGGATAGGATGAATTATTTATGGAAGAGGGATCTATACTAGAGGGTTATTATTATGAAATAATTTTTCCAAGTAAATGAATTTAAAAAATGTTTTAAAGATTTTCATGTGTTATTGATTGGTATTTACTTTAATTAAATTTCTATGGAATGAAATTTTTTATGGTGGGGTGTATTATATCACCCATGAAATTGATATATTATTTCATTATTAATTATTAAAAATAAGAATTTCAGAATTTTAAAATTTTAAAATTTTAAATTTTTATAGATTTTTTGGTTCCCTGGCCTTGGTCCTTTCTTTATGGACATTTTTGTATCAAATGATTATTATTGTAATTTTATTTTGATTTCAGAATGTATTAGAGGTATTTACTTATAATTTAAAAAAAGATATTATTTTTAATTTTTATTTCATTATTATTATTATTATTTTTAATTAAATGTTTTTAGAGGGGAGACACACCCTTCTTATGTTTTAATGTGACACCCTGAAGAAGGTTTACCCTCCCTTAATTATTGAAAAACTCAATGTATAAGGTGGTATTAATGGTCATAGTCACCAAATTTTGTTTTCAACATTTTCATTTCATAAATTTCATTGTTTCTGTTTCATAAATTTTTTCATGTAGGTACAAAACAAACCTAATGTAATATAAATAATAGTGATGACATTTTTAAATTGCACAACCTTCTAGTTATAAAAGCTACCTGGTGGGACCTGGACTGAACACTAGTTTCTCTCAGGGGCCAACGACTGGCCAGTGACACCCACCATTTATCTGGTGTCATCATGATAGTCAAAAAATATCCAATGATAGAGGGTCCCACATTCCGTAATTTGACCCATAACAACTCTATTAAATCCATAACATCTTAATTACACTTCGAAATTTGTGGGAGGATTAAATAGACCCCAAGGGTTATTGTTAGGATAATTATACATTGAAGATCATTTTTTGGTTCATTGATCTTCATTATCATCATTCTCATGCTCTATTATATAATTATCTAACCTTTTCTCATATCTTTATCATTGTATCTTGCTAGATATGTATAAGAGGTATTAAAATGACTTTTATAAAGAATGTAACTTTTTTTATTTTCACTATATCTCATTATTGTTAAGTATGGGGGATATGGGATCATAACCTTATAGGTGATTGATTAGGTTCTCAGTACTATTGATTGTGAAGGGGATATTATATCACTACATTTTATGTTATTGAGATTGGGTTTTCATACTACATGAACTAAAACCAAGGGTTTTACTTATTATAAAAATATCCTTTCAACATCTTCTAAAAAATGGTTATAGGTTTCTTGGTACCAACATTAAATATAATGGTTTAAACCAAAAACATTCAAGGATAATTGGGGTTGGAGACAAAGGGATTCATAAGAATATTTTTTCCTAACTCCATAGGAAATTTCTTTTGATTTGTCTTTTAATTTTATCTTTTTTCACTAAATTTAAATCGTATAAATGTTTTATTTTTTTAATTTTTTTAATATAATATCAATAAGTTTTGATTCCTAAAATATTTCTAAAAGATGTGTCAACATCTTTTCATCTTTACTCAAACAAATCAGAGAAATCCTTGATTTAAAAACCTTAATTAGTTTCATGGAACAATAATTCACATTTGAACTCTACCTCAAATGACCAAGGTGTTAAAAATGATACTCTATGGTAATATCACCTTATTTTGGAATAAAAATTTATGTTTATCATAACATTATAATTTTCAATTACCTTAACATCTTTGCATATACGATTTGATGAATAGTTATTCATGGATAAACCCTTACTCAAGAAAAAAAAAGAAAATGGGTCTATAATATATAGTTACTTTTGTGCATGATGTAAAATACATTAATACTCTAAATTTTTGGTAATATAGGAATTAATTAAATAGTTTTTCCATGTGTAAAACACCCTATGAAATTTGGAGATTATTACAATATACACATGAAGGTTTCAATAATGATAAGGATATTAGGCTTGATATATACAATCAATGTTTTTTAATGTTTAGTATGCATCCTAGAGAGTTAATTATTGAAATGTTTTCTATATTTACCGATATTTTTATTGGAAGGAAATATCATATAGATGATCTTATATTAATAGAACTTGTAAAAAAGATACTTTTGGTATTTTTTTCTCTAAGGAAACCAATGTGATGTTGATTCAAGGATTGAAGGTCATCAAGAATCTATTGGTTGAGGTTCTCATTAGGTTACTCATGATGTATGAAGTTACAATGAAATGGAAAGATTTATAAGAATCAGATGATTTCAAGCAGTAAATGGATATCATTTCCTTTAAATAAATTAATAATGATTCATATAAACATGATTAAAATCTTGAACATGTTTTCAAAAAGATAATAAAGTTAATTAATATAAATATATCCAATTATAATTCCTAAAGGGAGAAACCAAAAGGTGAACTAGGGGTATGGTTTTATGTTTTCATGGAAAATTGTCACAATAAGATAGAGTACCCCTTGTAAAAAAGGTACATTAGAATAAGGAATGTAATAGGGAATTAAAAGTTTCAACTTATATTGCTAATGATGACTCCCTCTCCACATAAAACTCAAGTTATAGTAATTACAAGTTTCTCATGTTCTGAAACTAGGTAAGTAACAATGTTTTTTTTTCTCTTCTTCTTATTCCGCTATCCATTTTATTAAATAAGATATCAAATATTCTATAGAATAATTAATTGATATTTTTTTTTAAACTTTCCAAAAAAATTAAACGATATTAAAAACAAATATAATCTTGTTGTGAGTGAGAAAGATCAAATATCCTAAAAAAGAGGAGCTATCCTTGAAATTTAAAGAGTTAATGGAGGTTTAAAAATTTTAATCAACAATTGAATAACATAAAACTATATTTCTAGGGTCATCCAAGCTGGAAAAAATTAGGATATTAGTTTCTAGGTTCCCAACATCATAATAAAGGTAACCATTGACATAGTTATAATATAAGATTATCTCAAAATCCCATGAATACTATTTTTATAAGAGTAATATTTCAATATATATATATATATATTTAATTGTTGTAGAAAAAATATTCACTTGATTTATAAATCAAATTTTAGAAATTCATGATATGGTTTACCTAAATCGGTCCAATACTCATCTAATATATTGTCTGAAAGATCCCATATCTCTTATATTAATTCATATCCTATGAAAATGTGGGTTCTAAATTCTTTATTAGATAACATATGTGGACCATAAAAATTGGGTACTAAAATATCTAGTTTCATGGATATTTTTTACAATGAATTTCTCATGTGAAATTATCATGGATCATCATGGTACATAAATAGAGGGTGCTTAAGATCTTAAGCAGTGAGTTCTTAGTTGTTTTTGAATTGTATAAATACAATTAAAACCCCCTTCCATAAATATATTTTTATTAAGGTGAAGTTTTTATTGTTATTTCCTTGAATAATTTTGGTTTATACATCTTAAAAACATATTTCAATCATATTTACAACCCTACTTCAAGTGATATTCTGGATCATGCTTGAAATTTACACTATGTTCACTAGCATTGAATATTTAATTTTTAAATGTATTTATCTTATTTTCATAAAATTTTGAATTTAATGTTTTATTTATTTTTCCATTTTTGAAATAATATTGAACTTAAAAAATATATATTTAATCATTTTGTTATGATTTTCAAGTTTTAATGAATGTTTTAAAATGAGTGATCACTTAGGAAACTTAAACTATTTGAAAATTTTTATATTTGATATTCTTTTGAGTATGATTTACTATTTAGATACTTGAAATTATATATTAAATTTTAAATATAGTGAATATTGATATTAATTTTTCATTTTATCTTAAGTTAACTCTTTCTCAAAATGTTTCATTTCTTATAATTCTTGAGATAATTTATTCATTCGTCTCTTTTTTATCTTGAAGTAGTTTATTGATTTTTTCCACTTTCCTAGGTGTGATTCTTATTCTTTATTTAACTCTTTATTAACATGTTCTTTGGATCCTAAACACATTTCAAGTATGCATCAATTTAGTGTGATCTTGGCCTTTTGGATCAATAATGTTATTAAAAGGTAGTTTTTTAACAAGATCTAGCAATATTACATATGTTTTTATACATCGGTTTTTTTTAATTTAATTTTAAAGAACATGGGTGTTTAGTTTTTGTTTCTTAAATTTTTTTTTGAAATTAATAATATTCTTATTGTTTGATTTTAAAAAAAAATTGATTTCATGGGAGTGTTAAAACCATTTATTAAATGTAATTTTGTCTCTCTACAGCATCATTTGACATATTTATTGGCCACATATCGATGTAATGATCAATTTAAGAGAGATAAAAATCTTACTTTAAATATAACTTAATTCCTAGAGAGAGACTCCTTTTAGATTAAATTTTAAGAATGCTAATATTTTAATGTTTTTATTTTAAAAAACCCACTCATGTGTTTATTTTCTGTTAAAATTAAAGAAAAAATTTTAAATGTGTGAACCCATGTATGTATAATTTTTATTATTCTAAATATGTTTTAGTAAGTTAAAATTATTCAAAAAATTAATTAGTAATCAGCTTTCAACTACATTTATGGAAACTTTTGGTTATGAAATTTTGGATTCCATTTTGTCCCTTTTATTCTTGGACCTAATCTTAGTATGAATGTATTAACCCTATTTCTAAAACTGTTATTTTTAATTTTTATGATGGTGTATAAGGTGATGAAATTAAGTGTATGATTTATATAATAACTTGTATAATTTTCTTAGAAGATCGGATTATGTAATCTAATGTATGGTTATATTCTAATCATACAATAAATATTTCTAAAAAGTTTCTAATATTTTTCAAATTGTTTGGATTTTAAGCATGTGCATAGTTATTGTTTTATATATTAAAAGGGGAGGTATTTTAGATATTAAAGAATTATTTATACTAGCTTTATGGGTGTAAGTAAAAAATTTCAAATGACATTTAACTTACTTTTACTCTTTTAAAAATTGACTGGTTTTGAATTTATGTTACTATTGAAATGTGGAAATTTTTTGATTTAGGATTTTTTATGATAAAAAAAGGGGATTGGTTTTTGAATTGTTGATAATGAAATTATTTTTTAAATCATTATTGAATACCAATTATAATATAATGTTTGAAATATTGAAATTTTTCTACGTTACAATCATGAGAATTTGTTCATTCCTATTTTTATTTGTTAATTTCTTATGTGTTTGTGATTATAAAAAAGGGGGAAATTTTGTGATTATAACTATATTCAGTATTTGTAATGATCACAAACAAAAAATTGTATTTCTAAAATTTTCATTTCATGGATTTTAGTGTTTTTGTTCTAGAAAATTTTCATGAAAGTTCTGGACCAAATAGATATATAAAGAGGAGTGTGTAATATATTTCTAAATTCCTTCACCTAAATGTTTTAGTGGATACCTAATGGTACCTGGAAAGAAAACCAAATCTATCTACGTACCACTTGTAAGCTTATGACACCCACTGCTTATCTATTAGAATCTATAGAAACAAAAAAATAGTCATTGGCGGACAGTATGCAATCCTTAATTCAATACATAATAGTCTTTTTTGACCCCAACACATCTATAATGTTATTAAAATCACAAGGGTATTTAAATAGATCCCCAATATTAAATGGAAGAATAATGATATCGTGAAGATAATTTTTGGGTTCATTGGGCTTCATTTTCATAATTCTCTAGCTCTACTGCACAATATTTTTTCTCTTCAATCATCTCTTTCTCATTTTTTCTTATTAGAAAAGTATAAGTGCGATTAAAATGGATTGAATAAAGATAATCTATTTTTTTATTTTTTCGGGTGCTCACTAATATTCTGTGTTAGGGGATAGGTGATCACTACATTTAAAGAAATATATTATTTTCTCACTACCATTAAGTGTAAAGAGAATACACAATCACTACCTTTAAAATGAGAGATATTGGTTTTTCATTGTACAACCACCAAAAACTAGGGGTATTACATATTGTAAAATGTTTCTTCATACAACAAAAAAGTTATGGATTTGGTTTTCTGAATAAAACTGTTAAAAACAACATTTAAACCAAAACCTATCATGAATCATGAGGGGAGGAGGTATAGGGTTCTGTTAGTTGATTATTACAAATATCATTTATCAACTACTTTTATTTATTATTTTAAATGTATATATTTTCATTATAATTAACTCTAAAAATATTTTTACCAATTTAATTATTTTAATTTCAACTCAATATGTTTTAATATCTAATATTCTTTTATGATTAAATCCACCCCTCCTTCCACCTTTACTCGGACCAGAATTCTTTTTCTTTCCACCACAACTACCTTCTTCTTATATCTCTGATCATGGAAGATCTCCATATTGGGTAAGGGTATCTTCACCCTCCCTTAATCTTCAATATTCAACCTCTTTTTCTATCCCATATATGAAAATTTCCTTAATTTCTTGTGATTTAAATTTGTGGGTTTCAATGAGGTCGGGTTAAACTAATGATTTAGATGGAAATTTTACTGTAAAAGATTAAAGGACACTAACACATGATTTAATCACCTTGTTAAAAAAATTATTTTTTCTATATGACTATCTAATGAGTGTTCCATGACTTGGTACTCTTATAGAACTATTTCTTGTTTTTTATAATTTATATAATGATGTGCAACAAGTTTATTAGGAACTGGTGAGTGATTCTATGATTGTGAAGTGTAGAAATTTTATATGGACACCCATTTAGGTATGTGGGTACGTATTAAACATATACAATTATAAAACCATATTTTTAAGTTTTTCTTATTTAAAAACTTACTAATTAATTCGTTTCTTAAATAGATATGTGCATGTTTTTAATTTCAATATTAATTACATATAGATAAATTATTGTGTTTATTTTGAGTTTTATTTGTTAAAATGGATAAATTCTTATTAGAAATGTTTCTGGATCACATTAAATAGATTCATTGAAGTTTACATTTTTATAAATGAGAAAATGGGTGGATAATGTGAAAAAAAATTGGGTTATTGATGAGTGTGTAATAAACATTTCATGATTACAAAGATATGTTATTTAATAATAATTAAAAAGTGTTTGGATTGTGATTTATTTGAAAATACATTTTAGGTAGTATTTATTGTTAAATATTGGTATTTAAATTTTATGGTATTATATTAGGCATGGTAAATTATATTCCCCTTGATGAAAGGAACTGAATGTGTGATTTGTGGTGGGAAAGATAGGGTGTATTTTTAGTATTCATTTTTAGAAGGATAAACTGAGTTTTTTATGTGCGAAAATGGATCATATTGGGTGTCGTTGGTCCTTATGAGGTTATAACCCTATTTTTTTTATTAAAATTGGTTCTTGAATTACCTCCTCTACCTACCAAGAAAAACATGGTTATATTTTTTTCATAATGTATATGTTTTCATATATGATTTAGTCATATCATTTTTAAATTCTAATTTGTTTAAAAAGATGTTTTAATGTGATAAATAATTTTATTCCCTCATAGTTTGTGAGTTTAATTGGATTAATAATATACATATATATATTCCACTTCTTCAAAAATTATTATTTTAATAAACCTATTTTCATAATTATGTAACTTTTATTTTATTGAATAAAGGAGGCATGTTCTTTTGGGAAAGTTATCATTCTCAAAAGAAATTATTATAATAGTTAGGTATTAATGAAACCATTGAATTATTTACATAATTAATATATTATATGTAACATCCCATTTTTTTAATAGAATATTTTTCTCGATAGCTTTCTGAACACGCACCACTGAGCTTTAAGAGAAAAAGGATATATTGTAAGAATATTATTTTTTAAATGACAGATTTATAACCTAGCCATTGAATTTTTGGGTTTTATTAGGATTAAGTAGATTATAAAATATATATAATGGTAATACCAAGTAAAAAATTATTTATTAATTTCTAGGTAATAAACAACCAATTTTTAAAATATTAATTTTTTCCCAAAAAAGTAGTTATCTTTAAAAATGTTTTTTATTTATTTTTTATGAGAATATATTAGAATTAATTTATAAAAATTTAATAAAATTTATTTGATAAAATTAACTTATGTTTTTTAAAAAATAATATGAAAATTATTTTAGTGATAAATTTTTGGATTTTTCTAAAAAATGTGTTCTTCCAGTAAATAATAATAATATTGCTTTTGTACAATTTTAATAAAACCACCCTTTATTTTCATTTAAATTTCCTATTATTATTTGAATTTGATCTCAAATTAACATAAGACTGATTTAATTATAAATTATATTGTGAATTATATAGTTATCATCATTATTCTGATTTTTGGAATAAGTTCACTTTTTGGCTTAAAAACACATTTTTTTTAATTGTTTCCCATGCATTTTTTATTTTAATCTAAATATATTTTCTAATAATCATAGATACTGAATATTTAAAAATATATTATTTATTTAGAATTTGGAGTTCCACATTTGGTAAATATTTCCCTTTTATTTTTCATCATTATGACTAGTAATCGTAGTAAATATTGTTCACCATGATAAGGGTAAATCAGTTAATTATGGTTAAAAATAACATAATAAGGAATAAAAATAACCCTGAAAATGCCTTTAATTTATTTTATGTGTTTTGTTCTGACATTCTAATCTAATAATCTTGTTTATGAGAAAATATTCCATTATTTTATGTAAATATAAAGAAAACAATGTCACTATCATACTTTTATTATCTATAAAAAATTTTGATAGGTATAAAAAAAATATGTACTATTATAAATGGTTAGTTGAAATATAAATTATTTTTCATCATGAAAATTTATTTATAAATATTAGTTATGATATAATCACATTAAATTCTTGTGCACTGTTGACTCAATATTTTTTGAATTAATAGAAATATAAAATAAATGAACTATTTTTTGGAAAGTAATATAATTTGAATGAATAATTTTGTCCAATTTTTTTTATAAAAGTATAACATATTATGTATTTTTTATATTATTATATTCTAATTCATTTTACCTTATGTTTTTTCAAAGTCAAATCAAATGAATTATTCTTAAAATAAATCTAATGATATTTTAAAACAGTTTTTTTATTAAATGATTTAAAATAACTAAAAATATTATATTTTGAAAAATGAATGTTATATGGTTGGAAATATAAACCATGGATGATTTTGGGTTTCTTTTCCTATAATAGTTACTTTATTTCCCCCTATTGAGTAAAAAATATTGATTTTACGGAAATTTTCAAAAGGGTTAACGAGGGGTTAAAAATAAAAGATAATGGTGAAATCATAACCAAAAAATGAAAATTTTATTATATAATATATTTTATACACCTCCACATCTTATATTATAATTATACTAATTTGGAAACATTTTAACAGGAAAATTAATTCATATTAATTTAATAATTTAAGTAATTTGAAGAGTTCCCAACCCCTCACTTATAAAAGGGCTCCCTATCTTATCTTTTAATAACACATAAAGAACCATTTGGTTAGCCAGTCCCTAAAAAATCCCTTAATTAAATCCATAACCATATGTTTCATTTATTTTTTGGTCGTAACACCAACCTCATAGGGATTAAGGTGTAAATAAAAAAGAGATGGTCTGAAAAAGATATATAACTTTAACTGAATGTTTTATTTTTATTTATTATTATAATACCTAAAAATATTATTAAATAATTATTAAATAATAACACTATTAAATTAAATAAACTTATATGTGATTATATAAATATAATAACAAATATCTATATTCTTCTTCCATCAAATATGAAATGAATCTATTGATCATGTGTATGAAGAATTATGACCTCATGAATAGATGTAGTTCATTTTCCATCGCCACCTCTCACATATGATTATAATTATTTATTTATTGTATATTAATATGATATTAATTATATAATTATCATTATTTAAAGATAATATATCATCCATTTTCTTATATTTACATCTATTAAAAAATGATAATGTCATTCGTGTTTATGTGTGGATTACCACTTCTAGGAAGAGATGTGATTTATTTTCCATTAATAAATCACATGGATGGTATTTATAAGTGTATTAAAATAGTTAATATTATAATTATGATGTTATTCTAATTATATAAATATAAAATAACAATTAACTTATTTCTATCATGATCGTTGAAAAATGTAAATGTTACTTATGTGTACTTTTGGCGAACTATCTCCATGATTGTAATGTAACTCATTTTCATTACCATATTCAATGATTAGTTTTGAGAATATAATTGGTGAATAAAAATTATAATTATTTGAAGATTTTTATTTGTGATATGATGTACTAATGAACTCTTTGACCATGTTCGTCCTACCGAAGTGTTTTTTTGGATTATGAATTGAACATCTTCCAAACACTAGATATGGACATAACTAATTAAGTAATTAAATATATCACAAAAAATAAATGAGTTAAAATTTTTAATCATATTTTATTAAACATGAAAATGATTTTTTTAAATAATATAATTTTTCTAATTTTATTATACCAGATTTAATGGACAAACCGGGAAAGTCTAAACTCGAGGAAAGGGTTCTTCATCTGATTTTACTCCTATGAGACATAGTGCATATTAAATAATTATTTCCTTTTTGTGGTATATATACTTAACTATTTATATTTGATATCATGAATATATTTATATTCATCATATTTAAATTTTCATTCAATATTATTTATTTCATGTTGGTTATGATTCAGAATTTACCAAATAGTAAGGGTTTATTTAACAATCTCATCATTTTTAAAGATTATTTATGTCTAAGTATTCATTGGGGGAAATTATTTTGTATTCATATATTAAATCCAATATATTTTAATCTCCTAAGGTTATTTCTATAAATTATAATTTTTTCTTTTATTTACTTCTCTTTTATTACTAAAGAGGTTAAAAGAATGTTTATAAGAAAAATTGATCTTGTTTTCTAATCAGTTGGGAAAATTTTTATTACATTCCCAATATATATTTATAATGTTTTCAAGAATGTTATTTATATTATTCTTTGATTTTTTGAACTCATTTTTAACCAAGATGTTATTTCTGGAAATTTTTTTAAAGGAATATCATTTTTAATTTCTGAATGGGGTACATTTTGACTTTTTTCAGAAACATGTGAAAAGAATCATTATTTTTATTTATTCAAAATGAAAAAAAAAATCCATAATCATGAACACTTATTGATTTGAAGAATTATTTTTATATTTCCATGGTTCTTTTTTATATAAATATTTTTTCCTAATATTCTAGATTTTTTAGATTTAAAAAGTGATTTTCAATGTGTAAATATTGTTTTCATCATGAATTCTTTAAATTATATTTTTATGGTATTTATATTCATTAAAAGAAATATCAATTTATATTAATTATACTCAACTAAGGATATTTTTAATGAAATTATCCTAATTATTTTCCATTATGGTTTATGATTAATTTAACTACAGAAATATTAACATTTTCAAGGATAGTTTTCCAATATAAATTTTTATATTGATTATGAAGTGAATTGTTATGCACCCATTCTGTATGATGAATAAATTTGTAATAATAAGTGATAGGAGGGGATTCTATAGCCCCTAAATGCATTGTTGTGTCTCATGAGACAAACTAGTTTGGGTATTTGGTGTATGCCTTACCTGTTTATGTATGTTGTTTTGGCAGAAGGCCTTGAAAGTAAGACTATGATTTTTATAATTACAAATAAAATCATCATGAAACTAGTTATTATTATCCATTTTATTTTTTTAATATTATCCATTCATTTATTTCCCTTTTTATAATATTCATTAAATGGAATATTTTGTTATTTTTTATATCTACCATATTATTCATGCCTTATTTTTTTTGTGATTTCTTCTGTTGTATGCATTCTCATACAAAAAATATGATATGGCTCCTTTCTTATGTTTCATTTCACTAGGATTTCTATAATTTTATTATGATTGATATGAAATGATATGTTATAGGTAATAATTATGTTCTCCAAAAAATGCTTTTTTTTAATTTTTATTTTTAAATTTAATTTTTTATTTATTTATGTATCTAGTTTACCAAAATTACTGAACTATTTTGTCCTTTAAGATGAAATCTCTTGTATCTAGTTCCAATTTAATTATGTAAACATGAGATTGGATCTACTAGAATTGAGTCTTTACTATTGGTATTAGAGAAATTTTAATAGAAATATTGATAACTAAATTTAAGATAACATAGATTAGGGGACATTACATTATAACCAAATTTTACACAATGTCTAAGTTGGATTAACATCCTATAGTTTTTTTAGGAAATTTATTATGTTATTTTTCCCATAAATACACCCCTTATAGATATGATAAGTGGACATGGTTTTGGAACTAATAAATATTGGTCCGATAACCTCAAAAAATGTTTTTCAAAAATATCTCTTCAATCATTTTGGAGCATAATGAGTGTTCCCTTACTACAAAACTGGTTAGAAACTCTTGAGGCATATGATTGGGTTAATTCAAATTTTATTTATAAATAATCATGAATGATTTTTATAGTTGATTGTCATGGATGGAATATGTTAAACCTATGGTGTCTTCAATTGAAAATATGGTTTCATAATTTAGACATCCCATAATTTTTTTAATTATTATTTTGTTTCCCACTATAATTATTCACACTATACTTTTTTCTTTTAGTCAATGGATTGGAATGGGAGGATTTGTGTTGATGCATAACACGAGGTACAATGGAATGATTTTTCTTATGAGTAACCAAATTAAATGGGATCTATATGGTGAAACCTTGTGATTGTGCTTAATTAGTTGTCTCGTTATATGATTAATATTCTCAACATGGCTATGTTTCATGAAACATCTAATAAGATAAAATTTGAATTTATTGAATCCCATAGAGGAGTAAATATTCAGTTTTCTACATGTCAAGAATACGGGAAGAACCACTCAAGGTAATGTCTCAAAGGAACGTGATGACATTATCTATATAGAAAATAATGTCATAGTGAAATTAATTATTGAGGAAAAAAATGTTTTCAATAGAGTGAAATGAATTTAATCCTAAGGTACTATTAATATTTAAATATATTATGTGTGGGAAATATGAACAATATATGATCCAATACCCAAATCTAAGTGTTAACAACTAGACCAAGGATTGACCTATGTTATGCCAATTATTAAAGTGAAGGTATTAAAGTGTTTATGTATTAGTATTTTATAATTATTCTATATATGTTTTATATCAATTAAATTATTGATATAAGAGTATTGATAAATCTAAGGATTATTCCAAATAATTTTTTTTGACTATTTTAAAAAAAAATATTGAAAGGTACTGATAATAAAGAAAAGTGACTTATGGGTAATGTTATCATTTTTTTGGAATAAAGAGATGATTTAAATTTATGAAGTAAATGGGATAGTTTCGGTGATCTTGAAATTGGTAATTTATCTAATGAAAATGTGATTTTGGTCATATTTCATGAAGTTTATTACTTTTTTTGGATTTATCAAAATAGTATATTATTTTATTTAAAGAATAAGGATTCTGTTAATTTTGGGAAGAATATATGTTTTCTATTGAGGTTAACATAAGAGTTTTGGATTCCATTATGGGTTTATAATATTATATTTTACCGTAAGTTAAAAATAATATATAGCCATTTTGATTCTTTAAGTGGTGGGATTTTGAGATGATTTGGAAATTTTACTAGGTTTTTTTAAGAACACTCTTTTAAGGTTTGAATAACCCGTTAGGTTAACATACAATTTTATAAAAAGTAAATTATGGTCTATTGGATAGTTGGATATAAATAAACTTGATTGTTGAAAATAGATTCATTGAAAAAATAAATTTGGAGATATTTATGTACAATATAAGGATTACCTTTCATATTAATATCTAAATTTCAATCATGATATTTGGGTGAAGTTCACTACATTATAATATTTATCATGGTGATTAATAATATTTTTGGATATGTTTCATTGGGTAAGGGAATATATTTAACCATTAGGTTTAACATGGGATTTAACATGAAACATTATTTCGTAATAATGAAATTAAATTTTAAGGGGTTGTAAGATATAATGTATGAGATTGCATTTGAGGTAAAAAATTCTTAAATGTTGAGGTTGTTGAGGTTATTTGAAAAATAGATTTATTTATGAAATGATCTAAGTGAAACCCTTATGCGTATTGAGGACATTATAGGTTTAAATAGGAAGGTTTATAGGCTTTAGATATTATCTTATATTGTACTAACTACTTAGGTTTGGTTAATATTTGATGATAAGGGGAATATATTAATAGAATTTTTGGATTATGTAGTCTATTTTAGTTATTAATGCATAAAAATTTCATCTTTGATGCTCATCGTTAAAATAAAAAGATGATTTTGGGTCGGAAATTGATTAAAGTGTGAACGTTTACTTTATAATTAAGTATATTTCCTTATGTTATTAGTCTTGATGGTATACGAATTCCTAAAACCTTAGAAAATGATCATGAAATAAAGAATTTATCCTATTACCTTTACTATTTATGAATTTTTGGTATTTTTTACACCTATTTAATTATAGTTTTGTGGTCATTGACATTCTAACGATCATTCACTTTATTGCGATCAATGTTCTAAGTCACTCTAAATCATTATTTTGAAATTAAGTTTTCCCTATATGTCTATATTTTCACTTCCCATTATTATTCCCTTATTTGTAAACCTATATATTTTGTTCTATATGACCTTCATATTTTTGATTCCATCTTTTCTAGAGGATGTTTTTTTAAACCTTTTTATGATGTGGAATTTCAAAAAAATATTTTCAAATATCAAAAAATTGATTACCAAGATCAAGATCAAATTTTGATGTTGCGATTTATTAAAGGGGGAGAATGTAACGGCCCATATTTTTTTAAAATAACATTTTATTAATATATTACTTAACATGCGACATTGAGATTTAATAAAATTGGGATATAATATAAGAATATTATTTTTTAAACTAGTAATTATAACATAGTCATTTAATTAAAGAGTATGAATCGGATTAATTGAATCAGAAAATATTTATAAAGTTCATACTCAAACAAAATTTATTGATTAATTATTTTAGAATAAGCACACATTTTTTATAAAAAATATTTTACTCTTCAAAAACATGCTTTCTTCAAAAGTTATTTTAATTACTTTTCAAGATAAAAAATTATAATTAATTCTTGTATATTTTATAAAATATATTTGATAAAATAAAATTAATTTTAAATAATCTTATGAAAATGATATTATGGTGAAATGTTTGGATTTTTATAAAAAAAATTATGTTTCACAGAATAGATACAATACCATTTCTGTTTTATTTTTTATCAAACTATTATTTATTTCTATTTAAATGTACCACTATGATTTTAATTTGATTTTAAATTAACATAATTCTCCTTTAATTATAAAAAAACCTATTCAATTTCATAATAATATTCATTATTCTTGATTTTACTATAAGTTCATTTTTGGGCTTTAAAACACATTTTTTTTTCTAAAAACTATTTTCCGTTACATTTTTCCTTCTAATATTTAATTAATTTCTTCCAATTATGAAAATTTATTCTTTACAAATTGACTGATATTTGGAATCAAAAAATGTAAATTTGGTAAATTTGTCTCTTTTATTTTTTATCAATATGAATAGGAACTATAATAATTATTTGTCTCCTTGGTAAGGGTAAATTAGGTAATTAATGTTAATGATAATATTATAGAGACTGTAAACTAAATATAAAACTTTTCTTTAATATATTATATGAGTGTATTTTTACCATTTTCATCCAAAATTTTAATTTATATAAATTTTGGTCTTTTTTCCTTAAAAATTAAGTATATATAATTTTAAGTAAATACGAAGTAAAAAATTTTACTCTCTTTCTTTTAATATCTATAAATTTTTTTGATAGGGATAAAAACAACATATATTTAGTATCTATTTTTTTAATTATACATGAATCATTTTATCTTGTTAATTTATTTATAAATTTTAGTTATGATGTGACTACCATAAATTCATACACAAAAACAACATAATATATACTAAATTAATAGAAAAATATAATATAGGATTCTAAAAATATTAAAAGTAATATAATTTAATTAATTATAGTGTTCCGTAATTTTTTCAGATAAATACAACATATTAATAATGTGTGAATGTATTATATTCAAGTTCTTTTGGAATCATGTTGTTTTCAAATTCAAATTAAATGAATAGTTCCCTAAATGATATTAATAATATTTCATAATAAAAAATATTTTATTAAATGACTTAAAATTCCTATATTTCAGAAAGTGAGTCAGATATGGTTTAAAATATTAATCATGCACCATTTTTTCTCTCTTTTCCCTTTTTATAACTTTCTTGACCCCTAAATATTAAAAAACATTGATTTCACAATAATTGGAAAAAGTATAAACAAAAGGGTAAAACTAAGAGATAGGGTTAAAAATGCAACCAAAAACATACTGGAACTTATTGGATTAGATTTTTTAGACACATAAAATTCTTATATTATAATTAAAACAATTGTGATACATTTTCAATGAAAATTAATTTATATTAATTTCATACTTAAGATAATTCCATCAGTTCCCCCTCCTCTCAGATATAAAAGGGAACTTCCCTCTTATTTAAAATGTGGGTCTATAATTACATGCACACTGAATGAAAAATATCACATGGACTCGACCCCACGATCGACATCCCACACCCCAACCCCACTACAACTCCAGCAACTTTTAGAGGGTGACATTCTCTCCATATTATATCTCACTTCAAGAACCATTTGTTCAATCTAAGACCTCCTCATATACCTTCATAAAATCACTTTACACATTTTTTGTGTGTTATTTTTGATAGAATACCAACCTTAGAGGGTTTAAGGTGTAAATCATAAGAGCTTGTGAGAAGAAGATGTATAGATTTTAACCAAATGTTTTAGATTTTTCTTCTTCTTCTAACTCAATTTAATTTAATTGAACCATAATGAAATAATATAACCAGTATCTCAAATATATTAATATTTTATTATGTGAATGGAATAACTTATATACATATCTTTCTTACATCAAATGGGAAATCTATACAATATTTGTGTGTACAGAGGACTACAACCTCATAAAAAGATATTATTTTTTTGGGATGATCGTGTTTACCCCAGCATATAGAAATACCCTTATCATATCACCAATGCCACAAATATTTCATTAATGGGAAAATTGGGACATTTTACACTGATAAATACCCATTTCAATACTATAAAACTCAATACATTGATGCATGGTTCTATCAGAGGGAAGGGAAAAAACCCATGACCAATAATGTTTCTCAGGTCATAACCTCAAATGGTCTAGAAATAACCCCGAAAATCCCTTTAAATGTATTAGGGAAGAAAATTTTCTACATATTCATCATATCAATAGAATTAAACCAGATTCAGGTACATGTTCAATAAATTTCATGATAACAATCCAAAAAATTAAGACCAACAATTCCAAAAATGTCATGGAACCTCCAGATTATGGTAGAAGATTGTATTAAAGTGGTCTCATTCCATCAACGAATTCCCCAAAGATACCTTCCTCATAAACTGATCCAAGGGAGAGTAAATATATGTTTTCTATATCCCCCACATTTTCCCCTCTAGATCATCATTAATACCCCACTTTATTAGTAGGTCACGAGGGAGTCATTGTGTCTTCCAAATGTAAAAATGTTTACTCCTCTTCTAACTATGGAGAGCTCCCTTCATTACCTAAAACCCATTAGGGTATGGTAGAAGAGGAAGAGAAATCTTTCAAGGAAGATGGAGAGTAACTAATTGATGACCATCCAGTATTAGAGGATGGAGTATATACCACCATTTATGAACTCATAGAAATAAATCTAGGCACATAAGAAGATTTACAACCCAATTAGATCAATACAACCATGTATCCCAAAGAAAAATATATACATACCTCATTTATAAGAAAATGGCATGACAAATTTTCCTTGTATTACATAGATATTATATTTATTGATCACAATGTGACCACTCACCATGTGAGTTTTATTGAGAACCATCAGGGTTACAAACAATCATCCATAAGGACACACCTGACTCATACCATCAAAATTGAGGTAGAAGTTAATAATATTATAAAATAATATTTTATTTTTAAAGTCTAGTATCTGACATGGCTAGACAATATAGTCCTAGTAAAGAATAATAACGGGAAAAGCAGAGTCATCGTTAACTTCATATATCTCAATTGGCACTATCCAAAAAATTATTTTCCAGTCTTGATAAAAAAATATAATGATTGATCCAAGAAACAAATATTTATCCCTCTCTTTCATGGATGGCTATCTGGAGTAAAATTAAATCTATATATTCTATGAAGATAAAGAACTCACCATCTTTAGGGTCCCTAAGGATGTTTTTTTTCTATCGGGTAATTCCCTTTTCCTTGAAGAATATATGTGCTACATATTAATGTAACATTAATCACATCTTTAAACCCTTCCTTGGAAAGTCATTTGAATGCAATATTGATGATCTGGTGTAACACCCCGACCCCAGTTACCCAGAGTCGGTGCATTATTGCGTAACATTGGAATGATCACAAAAGATCAAGTCTCGAAAGACCGATTAGTTTAGTAGCCTTGGAAACACTAGATACATTCATAAATGTTGCATTACATCATAAAGTGAAAAACTACAATAACATAGTCTCCATTGTCCACACTCAAATCCCCTTCAGACTATCCCTGCAGGTCATTCCTAAAATACTTCTTCATATCCTGGAAAAATTAAAACATTGAAAGGGGTGAGCTCAGATTATTAGTAAGGATAAAAATATAGCCGAATCTTTCATAAATAAACATAAACATTTAAGGAAATTTATAACTAAAAAATCCTTTTAAACATGAACTTCAACATAATATGGAAAACGTAAAATTAAATAATGCCATTTACTTATTCACATGGATATTCTACTGGTCGAATAATCACATGTAATATCAATAACCACTTTCATAATGATGGAATACATAATGATAGACTATCATAACCACATATCCAAGGCCTCATTCCAAGAATACAAATAATATTTTGTCAAGGCCTCGTGTCAAGACACTAGTTTGTCTCATGAGACCTGCCGATGCATCGAGGAGCAATAGCGGGCTCCACCCATCACTTATTAAGTCCAATTCATTCCTCATATGAACAGGTTTAAACATTTCATAAACCATAACATAATCGTATAACATAAAACATGCATAAAGGAAACATAACATTTCCACATTTTAATCACAAGATATCAATACAATACATTGATATAATAAAAAACACTTTCAAAACCATTTTCAATACCAAAATAAAAGAAAATTAAATCTTGGTATTTATTTTTCATTTAATAAAAGTTATGAATTATAGAGGAAGCTGAAACTCAAATAATAGTCACGGCGGAGGAAAAGTCGTTGTCGCTGCATACTTAAGAAAAAACATTCCTTTTGTCATTTAGTAAACACGCTTCGTATAAAAATATTCCTTTTGAATAAAAGTAAAAGTCAAAGGGGTTTATACACCGTATAAAGGAAAGTTGTGTATAAAACCAAATATGCCTCAATGAAAGGATATTGAGACGAAGTCCCTTACAAAGATAATTTTTTAAATAAAATAGATCTATTATGTGTATTCACTATAAGTACACATAAATAAAGTACAGATACATGATAGGACATAATATTATCATGACATAATTTGAAAGTAGGAGATTAACCCAAAGAATGGAAATTGGGTTAAGAAGTTCCCTTACAAAGAACATTTTCTAAATAAAATAGATATATTATGTGTATTCACTATAATTACACATAAATAAAGTACAAATACAATATAGGACATAGTAATATCATGACATAATTTGAAAGTAGGAGATTAACCCAAAGAATAGAAATTGGGTTAAGAAGTTCCCTTACCTTGTGTCCGACTTGACTCGACCATTCTTTAACCTCCTAAATAATAAACTAGAGTTAATCTCTACTTGCTTAAGAACATTTTTCAAGTTCATTTTCCCTTTTATATCACTTATTACAATGTTACGAAAATTATGTAGTCATTTAAGTTAATAACGGTCGTTTTGTCGATCTTTGGTACTTGAGTCAACAATAAACTTCTTATACTTACATGTTGTTTATGTGGTAGAATATCCATTATCTCCAGAATTATATCCATGATTTAGATATCATATATATCATATATATCCAATATATACATTCATTCATAATATTTCGTAACATTTAGAGGTAAGAAATAAAATGCACCGTTCATGGAGAAGGTAAGCCGTACGTACGCATGAACGCTACTTTCATTTCTATTTCATATTTAATGGAATGAAGTTATAATTATATAAAGTTATAATATAATTATAGTATAATATAATGTATAATACCATTTACTCCATCCTTTGTACATCCCACATATGGCATTAACGATTCAAATCACTTTGAGGGGGCTGTAGTCCGCACTTTCTAAAATGAAATTATAGCGTTTACCCATAATGGAAATCGTAAAGGTATGACATAAATGAAAAATAAAGAATCATAAGGAAAACAAAAACATAATATATATCATATATAAAAATATTGTCATCATAATGGCCACCATGAGAGGTGTTAAAAGAAGATTGAACAATCATCGTTTCGTGAGGCAGAAATTTGCCAACCACAGAAACATTATGTTCTTTAACCATTAGACAAAGGTGTGTGTAAGTGTAAATCAAATCCTTCTGATAAAAACATCCTATTATATTTAATATACTGGTATTGTTACAAAATAATGGAATAAAAAGATTTTTAGGGGTTGGAGAAGCAAAATAATACAAAATAACATAAGAGAAAACATTGCCTTAAAATCGGGTAACTCTTTTTTGATTTGATCCAAAGGCTTCCTTGGGAAGAATTATGACCAAAGTGAGGCTTCTAGGAGTAATATAGGGAAGTTGGGAGAGTATTTGGGTAGATTTTTGCCTATAAAAATGGCATGAAGGTGTGAATAATGTGGTAGAGGTGGGGGACTTTTATAAGAGGAGAGGAGGGGCACTCTTGGAAAGTAATGAAATGTTACTTTATTATATAATGAGTTTCGGATTTTAAAGGTCCCACACTTATATATTTTGAGGCTAAGGTGATACGGGTTCGAAATATACTCATCCAATAGGCTTTGGACAAGTTTAATTCTTATATTTTACATTATCCTTCCATTTTATTAAAATCGTTAATTAATGAGGTAATCGCTGCATCATCATGGTGTCATTAAAAATTTAATGTATTTAATGTCTAAAAATTATAAAAAAATTACCATGATGTAGGAAATATTTTTATATTTCTAATTAATATTTATAGTAAAATATATTACTTGTATAACCCCATTTAAAAATTGTTTTAGCAAAACAACTCATGTTTGTGACATTTTTATTTTAACATTAAATAAAATGTTTTTAATGTCATTTTCCTATCAAAGTGGCTCCATGGGGTCCCCAAGTTGACCCATGGATTTTCTTGGTCGTCCATGACTCATCCAATAGAGGTAGGAAAAGTGTAAGGGTATTTTAATATTTTTATAATATCATTTTTACCTTAAATTTCACTAATTACCTTTAATCGCGATTAATTAAACTTAAAAGTTACTATTCACCAAAAAATTATTTTAATCCCATTGAACCACATTTTACTTCATGATGAAAACCATGTATATAATATTTTTGAAAATCAAATCACAGAAGTGGAAATGTTTCATTTAAACGAAAAATCAGTTTTTAACTACCACTTAGTGGTTTCACTATTCATCAAAAATTGAAGTTTTTCAGAACAATGCCAAAAATTCACCCTAAGCTATAATCGATATTACGAATACAAAAATTAAGTCAATTTTGAAATATAAAATTTATATAATTTCAAAAAGTGGGTATTACTATTCATAATGGCTATTTTGATTGGTCGTGGTGCATTAGAATCTCAAACTTGCGTACAATGAAAGCTATTGCATTATTGAAAGAGAAGTGTATCGTGGAAGCTTGGGGTGTTACATTCTCCCCTCCTACAATAAATTGTGTCCTCGCACTTTGAAATTTTTCTTTTAAAATAAAAGATTGAAAATAGAAAATACCTTTATGGAAAACCCACATCGGAAATAGGGTTAATAAAAATATAACATTAAAACGAGAGAAAGAGAAGTACAAAGATCACCCAAGATAGACCATACTAGGATTCTTTGAAAATATGGATATAGAGGAAAAACAAACCATCAAGGTCTAATGGAGAGTTGTAGAAAACAGGATTAGGAGAAAGTTAACCACAAGAAAATTACAAACTTGTGATTGGTAAAACGGTCATTGATTCCCCAATTAGAAAAGTTAACCGACAACATTTTTGTTTTAAGTTACCTTTTATAAAGTTGAGGAATTTATTTATGACATTCACTAAGAACGTAAGGAAATACACTTACTTGTCATGTAGACATTCATTCTTTAATAATTGTTTTACCACAAACCCATCTTTCACTCCAAAAGGTAATGAAACTCAAAATATTCTATTTATCCTAATTGTATAAGGTTCCAAATATTACCACATACCATTTAGATTAGGAAAACCATTTTGTAATAACCACAAACTTCCTGTAGGCTAGTGGTAGGTAATAAAGGCCTATCACACTATGGTTGTGGGTTCGATTCCTACAGCTTTTTCCGACGAGATGGGTTATCCCCCAACCTACAGGTTGTCCTTTTCCTAAAACTATAGTATTATAATATTCCAAAAATAAACTTCATAAATGTTTTAACCTTAAACAATACTATCCAAAGTTCAACTTAATTCATTCTAACCATTATAGTTTTCCAAAATACCTCCATCCAGACTTTCTCTAAAACGTCTCTAAATTCCAAAAATCAATTGTATCGTCAGATTCCTCAAACAAAGTAATGTTTCTCTTATTGTCACATACTAAAAATATGATTACCTTCATCATATTAAAACCATAATGAAAACAAGAAGTACTACAGTACAATCCTTATATATATCACATTATTCTTATAACCAGAATATAATCCTTGAGTCCAAAAGCACCAATACACTAATTATTCCACTTCAACTTTAGTAACAGCATAAGATTGTCCTTGATCCCTTGACCTTTTCTGAGGTAAGTTTCCCTGACGCTTAGGAAATTCATTTTCATAATGCCCCATTTCCATACAATTGTAGCATTCAACATTGGTAGCCTCTTTCTTTCCCTTGAAATCACGAGCCCGGTGACCTTTTTCTCCACATTTATAACAAACTCACATTCCTTTTAGGCAAGTATCAGGGTGATTCTTCCCACAATTATCACATAATGGAAAATCCTTCTTTTCCGTTTTCCATTTATCTGTCTCTTGTTCCATCGTTCTTTTCTTCTCTTGATTTACTTTATTATCATAAGATTTAGATAATTCCTTTTCTATCTTGATATCACATGAGACTATATCTTCGTACGACAAGAAATATTGTGAGACTAAGGCTCGACAGAGAAATGGTTTTAACCCATCAAAGAAACGATCGATCTTACTTCTTGGGTTACGTATATAATCTGAAGCATGTCTTGCTAACCTTGTAAAGTTGTCCTCATACTTTGCAACATTCCCATCCACCTTCTGCCTCAGACTCAAAAATTGCCTTTCCATATCTGCTCGATGGTCACGAGGGAAGTATTTTCCTAAGAAAAGCTCTATGAACTCTCTCCATTCCATACTTCATACTTCTTCATCTTCCTTTGTGTTTTGAATCAGTGACCACCATTAATCGGCATCTCCAATAAGGCGGTAAACTGCCATGACAACCTTCTCCCTTTCGCTACTCCCCAAGGCGTGGAATATTTTCTTTAATGAGTTTATCCATTGCTCAGCTACTAATGGATTTGTACCCCCATTAAATGTTGGCGGTTGTTGCCTCATGAAACGATCTAACATTGATCCTCCACGTTGAGGATCAGGGTTCTCCATACGAGTAAGTTTATTATTCATAACCTGAGTGAGTTGTCCCAGTATGGTGATAAGGTGATGAGCACCGGTTTTATCTCCATCTCCAAAATAATTATCTTGAGCAAGAGGGCAATCCCTACATGTATTGCGTGCATTTATACAGTTTCCATTCCTACCACTAGGCTCCATTTCTAAACAATGGCATAAACTAGATTAGTTTATTAATCAAAATACATAATTCCATACTTGTAAAACACTTAACATAAATTGAACTATTTATGGATATAATCCATAATCATAAAAAGAAATTTTTTCTTTGATGAAGTATATACTCATAAACCCTTCATAATGGTTTGTAAAAAAATGTGAATTATACTAAGCATATCCCCCGGGAGTGTCGTAACCAAGAGTGCAGCAAGGCCCATTATTGTGCACCAGTTCCCGTTCGAGTCTAGCTCAAAGCAGTGTTTTCGGGTTTTACCCCTAGGTACATTTGTGCTAGATCCACCTCTACCTACTCGTATCTAGACAGGGATGTATTTCTCGGAAAACTCATAAAATCTCTATAATACCAAAATTCTAGGAAGTTCTTCTATACTAATCCTCAAAGTCTATTTTAGGGTTATGTGCTCTAATCAGAGTTTATCTAAATCTAGCTTCCAAGGTTAGTACTAAACTGCCTCTGATACCAACTGTAAATCCCCGACCCCAGTTACCCAGAGTCGGTGCATTATTGCGTAACATTGGCATGATCACAAAAGATCAAGTCTTGAAAGACCGATTAGTTTAGTAGCCTTGGAAACACTATATACATTCATAAATGTTACATTACATCATAAAGTGAAAAACTACAATAATGTAGTCTCCATTTTCCACACTCAAATCCCCTTCAGACTATCCCTGCAGGTCATTCCTAAAATACTTCTTCATATCCTGGAAAAATTAAAACATTGAAAAGGGTGAGCTCAGATTATCAGTAAGGATAACAATATAGCGAAAGATTTCATAAATAAAGATAAACTTTTAAGTCAATGTATAACTAAACAAAATCCTTTTAAACATGAACTTCAACATAATATGGAAAAAAGTAAAATAAAATAATGCCATTTAATTATTCAAATGGATATTATACTGGTCGAATAATCACATGAAATATCTATAACCACTTTCATAATGATGGAATGAATAATTCCAGACTATCATAACCACGTAGCCAAGGCCTCGTGCCAAGACTACAAATAAGATTTTGTCAAGGCCTCATGCCAAGACACTAGTTTGTCTCAGGAGACCTTTTTATGCATTGAGGAGCAATAGCGGGCTCCACCCGTCACTTATTAAGTCTAATTCATTCCTCATATGAACAGGTTTAAACATGTCATAAACCAAAACATAATCGTATAACATAAAACATACATAAATGAAACATAACATTTCCACATTTCAATCACAAGATATCAATACAACACATTGATATAATAAAAAACACTTTCAAAACCATTTTCAATACCAAAATAAAAGAAAATTCAATCTTGGTATTTATTTTTCAATTAAAAAAAGTTATGGCCTATAGAGGAAGCCAAAACTCAAATAATAGTCATGGCGGAGGAGAGGTCGTTGTCACCGCATACGTAAGAAAAAACATTCCTTTTGTCATTTAGTAAAAACTCTTTATATAAAAATATTCCTTTTGAATAAAAGTAAAAGTCAAAGGGGTTTATACACTGTATAAAGGAAAGTTGTGTATAAACCCAAATATGCCTCAATGAAAGGATATTGAGATTAATTCCCTTAAAAATATCATTTTTTAAATAAAATAGATTTATTATCTGTATTGACTATAAGTACACATAATGAAAGTAAAAAATACAAGATAGGACATAATATTATCATGACATAATTTGAAAGTAGGAGATTAACCCAAAGAATGGAAATTGGGTTAAGAAGTTCCCTTACAAAGAACATTTTCTAAATAAAATAGATCTATTATGTGTATTCACTATAAGTACACATAAAGAAAGTACAAATAAAAGATAGTACATATTAATATCATGACATAATTTGAAAGTAGGAGATTAACCCAAAGAATAGAAATTGGGTTAAGAAGTTCCCTTACCTTGTGTCCGACTTGACTCGACCGTTATTTAACCTCCTGAATAATAAACTAGAGTTAATATCTACTTGATTAAGAACCTTTTTCAAGTTCATTATCCCTTTTATATCACTTATTACAATGTTACGAAAATTATGTAGTCATTTAAGTTAATAACGGTCGTTTTGTCGATCTTTGGTACTTGAGTCAACAATATTCTTTTTATAATTACAAGTTGTTTATGTGGTAGAATATCCATTATCTCTAGAATTATATCCATGATTTAGAAATCATATATATCATATATATCCAATATATATATTCATTCATAATATTATGTAACATTTAGAGGTATGAAATGAAATGCATCGTTCATGGAGACAGTAAGCTGTACGTACGCATGAACGCTACTTTAATTTCTATTTCATATTTAATGGAATGGAGTTATAATTATTTAAAGGAATAATATAATTCCAGTATAATATAATGTATAATACCATTTACTCCATCCTTTATACATCCCACATATGGAATTAACGATTCAAATCACTTTGAGGGGGCGGTAGTCCGCACTTCCTAAAATGAAATTATCCCATTTACCCATAATAGAAATCGTAAAGGTTTGACATAAATGAAAAATACAGAATCATAAGGAAAAAACATAATATATATCATATATAAAAATAGTTCCATCATAATGGCCACCATGAGAGGTGTTAAAAGAAGATTCAACAATCATGTTTCGTGAGGCAGAAATTTTCCAACCACAGAAATAGTATGTTATTTAACCATTATACGAATGTGTGTGTAAGTGTAAATAAAATCATTCTCATAAAAACATCCAAGTATATTGAAGATACTGTTTTTTTTACAAAAGAAAGTAATAAAAACAGTTTAAGGGGTTGGAGAAGCAAAATAAAACAAAATAACATAACAGATGACATTACCTTAAAATCGGGTAACTCTTTTTTTATTTGAGCCAAAGGCTTCCTTGGTAAGAATTATGCCAAAAGTGAGGCTTCTAGGAGTAATATAGGGATGTTGGGAGAGTATTTGGGCAGAGTTTTTCTGAGCCAAATGGCTTGAAGGTGTGAATAAGGTGGTAGAGGTGGGGGCCTTTTATAAGAGGAGAGGAGGGGCACTCTTGGAAAGTAATGAAATGTTACTTTATTATATAATGAGTTTAGGATTTTAAATGTCCCACACTTATATATTTCGAGGATAAGGTGATACGAGTTTGATATATACTCATATAATAGGCTTTGGACAAGTGTAATTCTTATATTTTACATTATCCTTTCATTTTATTAAAATTGTTAATTAATGAGGTAATCGCTGCATCATCATGGTGTCATTTAAAATTTAACTTATTTAATGTCTAAAAATTATAAAAAAATTACCATGATGTAGGAAATAATTTTATATTTTTAATGAATATTTATAGTAAAAAATATTACTTGTATAATTCCATTTAAAAATTGTTTTAGTAAAACAACTCATGTTTGTGACATTTTTATTTTAACATTAAATAAAAAGTTTTTAATGTCATTTTCCTACCAAAGTGCCTCCATGGGGTCCCCAAGTTGACCCATTGATTGTATTTCTCGTCCATGACTTGTCAAATAGGGTTAGTACAAGTTTAAGGGTATTTTTGTATTTTTATAATATCATTTTTACCTTAAATTTCACTAATTACCTTTAATCGCGATTAATTAAACATAAAAGTTACTATTCACCAAAAAATTATTTTAATCCCATTGAACCACATTTTACTTCTTGATGACAACCATGTATGTTGGATTTTTGAAAATCAAATCAGAGAAGTGGTAATGTTTCATTTAAATGAAAAATCAGTTTTTAACTACCACTTAGTGGTTTCACTATTCATCAAAAATTGAAGTTTTTCAGAACAATGCCAAAAATTCACCCTAAGCTATAATCGATATTCCGAATACAAAAATGAAGTACATTTTGAATTATAAAATTTATATAATTTCAAAAGGTGGGTATTACTATTCATAATGGATATTTTGATTGGTCGCGGTGCGTTAGAATCTCGAAATTGCGTAAAATGCAAGCTATTGCATTATTGAAAGAGAAGCGTATTCTGGAAGCTCGGGGTGTTACATTTGGTGGTTATGTATTGGTAGCATTATGATTACATAGCTTGTCTCGAGATCATATTCAACAAGATGATACAAAATATCTTAAATATTAACCCCTTGAAATTTATATTTGGGGTCACCTCTATGAAATTTATTATCATCGTTGTAAGCCATCATGGAATCAATGTAGAACCTAAAAAAGAAAAATGATATCCTCAATATATCACCAACTCAGAACATAAAATATTTTAGGGGTTTTCATGGATAACTTAACTACATCTAAAACATTATAAACAACATTGACTCATGTACCATGATCGCTTAATTCCCAAGTGGATGCATTGGTGAATACAACAATGGATTTGGAAAATCTTGATTGGGATGATAAATTCTTCATCATTTTACACCAAGAAATGGTCTCACATTTTTTCGTGTCAGCATGGAATAAATCAATAATGTAAATTCCATCCTTGAACCATAGGGTTCTATAACTAGTTAGATGATACCCATTTTGGAATGACATCAAAATAGAGTGATCTCATATCAAAGATCCATAAAAGAGAAAGTCAATCAATGAAAAACCTTCTTCCCTACTTATGTTAGCTCAAATAAATATAAAGTATTATATAAAAGAGGCTTTGATAGAATAATTATCAAGTGCATTGATGTATAAGAGACTACCGATGTAATGAAATAAGTTCATATAAGTGCATATGATTCCCACTAGTGAGGTTTCAATCTTTCAAATCAAATATAAAGGCACATGTACCCCTATCCTTTAATAGCGTGGGATTTCACAAAATTCACCAAGAAGTATTATTCCTGCCAAGTGCATACAAACTTCATCCATTAACCCCTGATGTTTCTATACACATCTAAATATACATGACCATTTTCTATATATGAAATGGTTGTTGTGGCACCGTATCCTCCATCTATGTCCTAGAAGTTCACCCCTATATAGATATAGGGTGCATTAACAGAACTGTGTGAATCACTATATTGAATCTTTTTTTAATTTAATTGTCCATTTTTTTTGAATTGAAATTTTTTTATTTATATGATGAGTTTTCCTATGCTTCAAATTCTCTAAGCCTAGTGGAAGGGATGTGTAAATGAAACATGTTACATCCATTATTTTTTGGTTAATAAATTATTGTTGAGATAATATTCTATTTTGTTAATTAGAGTTTTTCCTTCAAATAATGAAAATATTCTTTATAAACATTAATTATTACATTATGGTGTTGTTATTTGTATGATATTAATTGAAATTTGGTTTTATATGTAAAATATTAGTCAAATTAATTTTATTATCATGACATGGGTAGTTAAAATGGGATATAATGATTTATCATGGTTATTTTGTCTTTATAGTGTCTTTATTAGATGATATTAAATGAGTTAATTAAAATTAGAAATTTCTGACATATATGTTGTAATTTGATATCATAATTATTAATTAGGGGAAATAGTTTTCAATGAAAATATTTATAATGGGATTAACTATAAGGATAAGTCCCTAAACATAACTTATTCACGTTATTTTATAACTTGAAATCAATTTATATTCCCAAATATTTTTTTAGTTTAGAGTGTTATAAAATTAATAAAAAACACTTACAAAGTAAACCCATACATTATAAGTGGAAAATTACACTCGGTGTCCATTTTTTTCACCAAACAAAACATTCTAAATTAAAACATGGTTTCTTTACATGATATAACATTACAATTTTCATCTTGTACTCATCCTTGTCCCTACTCATCCTTTAAACCTATTATAAACATTTTAAAACAAAACATGAGCACAAAAATCTCAGTAAGGGAAATAAACAAATGAAAACCATTACTCCAGTGGAAAACATGAAAACTCATTTAATGTTATTTGAGGAAATGAAAATAAAATTCACATTAAAAACAAATAATTTTTCACAAGTAAATCCTTTAAAACCAATATAATTAAATTTAAACCCATTTTTGGAAACATATATCATCACATTCTGAAAACCATTTCAAAACCAATTTAATTGGATTAACCATACCACAGACTTATAATATAATATTTATTAAATATATTAGAGAACTATAATGGGTATAAGCCTTCATATAAGATATATTGGGCTCGCCTGTGTGATAAAATGGGTCTCACCCCTTTGTTTAAGTTATATCGAGCTCACCCATGAGCTATAATGAGGATATATGGTAGCAACCCTATATTTTCTTACATTAATATTAAATCATTTTAAAGATTATCACAATAATAATTTTACAAATTCAGGATCAAATGATCTTGTGTGTTGGGTAAATTAGGACTATATATAAATTTTACATAATAATACAAAAACATTTATTTAATTCCTTCATATCTTTCTTCTTATTGTCCCTTGTGTTCTCCGTAGTACAAGTATTCACATGATGATATACATCAAAATATGGGGTGAGCTAAAATACTTGTAAAATGATGAATAAGAGACATGAAATATTGATAAACATAATAATCATCATCATAATATAATAAAATGACCATAATCATAATCGTGAGAGGAAAAATTATTAAAGTCATGAAAAGTGACAGTGCATAATAATTAAATATCATGTCTTAGTGGTAAAATACCACACATAGTTGTGAAAACATTTAGCATCATGGCCATGAATATTTCACTTTATCTCATTAGATTCATCAAATTACTCAATGAATTAGATCTATATATAATTCTGGGTTCACTCATCACATAATAACTTTTACACGCGCTATATAATTCCAAGTGCATCGGTCAAATCATAATATTTACATCATCATGCATGCCACATAAAACTGATATCAATATTGGACATAAAATAACCAATGGGAATAAATGAGTTTAATTTAATATAGAAAATATAAATAAATAAAATTTTGGCATAAAAAATAATGAGATAATAGCATTCTTGGTATAATAATAAGAAATTTTGTATCAAGAAGAAACAATCTCAAGAGAAGTAAAGGTATGTTTTTCGAAACAAGGGTTCTTTTGGAAAAAATATTTCATTTTTCATAAAATTATATTGGAAGCATGAATATAATATAAAATAAAATGTAAGGAAAAATAATTTATATTTAAGGAAAATTGAAGGAACATCCATACTGAAAATAGAGTGAAAGAGGGAAAACCCAAAGAAAAAGAGTTGGGTTCAAGAATTCCCCAAAACTTATGTTTAAATGTGTTATTCACATTAATATCATGGATACCAAAATTAAATTCATTAATTTACAAATAAATTCCTTTTTATACATAAATTAAATTAATTTTAGTTTTTTAAAGTTCATTTATCAACTTTTAGTGAGTTATATAGTTCAATTTCATCGTTCGGGAGTGTTCCATTTCTTGGTTTTCATAATCTGTTCGCTTGGATCTGAGTATGGAAGTTCATGTAAAATGGGAATATTTATCTAGAATTGAAATTATATTCTATTAATGAAAATAAATAACTGTATTTGGTAGTATATTTCATTTGGTGATATGGTATGAAGATTAATCTATAGATAAATAGTTACTGAAAATGATTTAATACATTTAACAGATTTTGTGACTATTATGAGCTTGTATCATTTTATTTAACATCATGATTATATATTGGTTCCATAAAATTATATTACTTATAATATGTATAATAAAATCTTATTTAACCATAATGATGGTTTTATAACCAGCCTTAAAGGCTAAAGTGAATAGTTAAAATTCATTCTCCACAGAGACATTAAATCGACACACCACGGACAATAATTTCATTTTTAAAATAAAAGGAAAATGGAAGATATTAGATGATGTATCATTCCATTAACATAATAAAATTCAATTATATAGAATATAATCTAGTTATCATGCCTCTTGTATAGGTTTAGGTAAGGAGAGGATAAGAGAATAAATGAAATTGAAAAGAAATTAAAAGGAAAAGAAAGAGGGTTTTACCTATTGAATCCCCCCCTTGTGAACCTCCTAAGGGAAAGGGGTTTGGTTTTTTGATGATAAAAAGAGCTCTTAGATGTGGGGTAATTTATTGGGAAGTGTATTGGTCAAAACATGGTTAAGGATAAAATCACGGAAGGTTTGTAGAGAAGAGGTGGCGAGGGTGGTATTTATTGGGGAGGAGAGGGGTGTTTTCTCATTATTTTATTAATTATTTTATTATATTGGATCAGTACAATGAATAGTTTGAGAATTATAACTAAATATATTAAAATAATTAAGGAGAGTTATATATTTTGGGCTTAAATAATTATTACATCATCTGTGACTCAATAATTAAACTATTTAGCTTTTATAATAAATTATCGTATTTTACTATTCATAAAAAATTCAATTATTTTAGAAAAATACCAAAACATCTCCCTACCCATTTTTCATTGTGTAGAATTAAAAAATGAACTCAATTTTGTGAAAATGATTTTATAAATATGATAATTTTAATTTTTAATTAAAATAATTATTTACTCAAAAAATACAGATTTTAGAATTATATTTGATTTTATAACACTTTGATAAATTAATTAAGGTGTCATCAAATTATCCTATACTAATAAGGCAATAAAATACTAATTTTTGAATATATTTCATGAAAAATAAATTTTATTTTAAATCATTATATTAATTATAAACTTCTAATTAAATATTTACAGCTTTCAAAAATACCAACACTTAATTAATAAATTTTAAAACATTTATTTACTTATACTATGATATTATTATATCATATTATCAGTTATAAGAAATCTAAATTTTATCCATTATTTCAAAGGTTATGTTAGTATTCTATTTTCTAATTTACTATTCCTAATGGTCACAATACTATTCCAAAGTTCTTATCACTATTCCATTGGGATGGGTTCTTTAATTTCAAAAAATACCACTTATTTCATTCATTATTTTTTTTAAAGTGTGTATTTTGTTCTCTAAGTGATTTTATGTGATTTATATATATATGAAATATTTATAAGAAGGGAATTTCCATTGATAAAATTTTGGGTCGTTACATTCTTCCCCCCTTATGAAATTTCACCCTTTAAATTTCGTTTTACATTATATGATTAAGACATATAACGGTACTTCTCCTTCTTCACTACCTCATGCTTTCATGTTTCCACTTTGTACTTATGGTTCATCCATTTTACTTTGACTAGGTGAGTAGTCTTATTTCATATGAATCTATCATTATAGCCCAAGATCTTCAGTGGATGCTCTTTATAAGAGATATCATTTTTCAACTATAACACCTATTGATTAAATACATATGAGGGATCTTGTATGTACATCCTCCGAAGGGATACATGGAATACAACGAATACCAGATATATAGTAGGTGGAAGTTTTAATTGATAGGCCACCACTCCAAGATGATCATTAATCTCAAAGGGGTCGATGTACATGGGTATTAGATTTACTTTCTTCCTAAACCTCATGATCCTCTTACATAAAGATATGTCAAGTAATTACATGTCTCCAACCTTAAACTATATCTCCTATCAACAATTGTCTGCATATCTCTTCTATGGACTTTGGCCTTCCTTAATGTTATGATGAATTATTTTCACATTTCCCCCCATTACTTTTACCATTTTAGGCCCTAGTAGCTAAGGTTCACCAACTTTATCACAACATATCAGTGTTATGAAACTTTTCCCATAAAGAGATTCATATAGATCCATTTGGATGCTAAAGTGGAAACAGTTGTTATAAGAGAGATCAACCAGAGTTAGATGTTATTACCATCCTTCTTTGAAGTCCATATAACATTATTTAAACATGTTTTCCAATGTCTGAATAGTCTGTTCAAATTTTACATCAGTTTGAGGATGATAGGTCGTACCGAAGTTCAGCTTAGTGTTTATAACAAGTTAGACACTTTTACAACACTTATAGGAGAATATCATATCTCGGTTAAATACAATCGAGAGTGGTCTTCATGTAGCATTATCACTTCTCTTATGTATATATGTACACGTTGATCCAGTGATAATTCCTCTCAAATTGTGATCCATTGAGATGTCTTGGTGAGATGATCCATAACAACCCATATAACACTTTTTCCTCATGCTTTCATTGGAAGTATCATGATAATTTCTATGGTGATGTTTTCCCAATTCTATGTAGGTATGGGTATTGGTTTAATAATCCTATTATAATTTTTTATTTTAGCCTTTACTTTCTGGAATATAAGGAACTTTGATGTATATTCAGTGATCTCCTTATTTATATTGTCCCACCAATAGTTATCTCAGAGATCACGATACATATTTGTGATCCATGGGTGAATAGAGAGGATTAATATATTTTTGTCACTTATAAGATCTTTATTTTTCTTTTGATTGGATGTACACATAGTTCTGAACCAAATCTTACAACTCCTTCCTCGTCAATATTAAACTCGGAGGATTTCCCCTTTCTCATTGATTCCACCTTATTTTGTATTTCCACATCATTTATTTGAGCATCCATTAATTTCTTCATGAGGGATTATTGAGAATCATTTTAGAAATTATTGAAGATGTTCCTTAATTAATGAAATAAATGTCCATAATTTTCAAATATAAAAACATTTAATCCTTCTCAATTATAATCATTGTTTATGATGAAATATCCTTTCTACTTAGAGCATCTCCCACCCTATTTTCCTTACCAGTATAGTATTGTATTTAAAAGGCATAATACTTGATGACCTATATCCATCTTAGATGAGTAATATTGAGAACCTTATGTGTGAATATATATTTGATTTTTTTATGATTAGTATATATCTCACTCTTCTACTCATAGAGATAGTACATCCATATTTTCAAGGTAAAGATCATAACTACCAACTTCAAATCATGTGCATGACAGTTTTTCCAATGAATCATAAACTTCCTTGAGTCATAGGTTATCACTTTATAATTTTTTATCTATACATATCCTCATCCCTTCTTCGAACAATATATATATACCATAATGTATTCCCGACTTATCATAAATGTGAGTATAAAAGCGATGATAAGCCTCATTTTTAACTCTAAGATGTAGTCAATACATATAATTTTCTAGAAAAACTTTTCTCCCATATGAGTTAGATTGGTTATTTGGTTTTAAAATCATGATATGTTCTTCAAAAATCACAGATAATACCCAACTATACCAAGTAAAATACAAATATTCATTACAGAAGTTGGAAAGGGACACTCTTCGATTTCCTTTTTCTAAAAGTGTCCACAGATATTCCTTTGCAGGTGATAACATACCCCAAGGATGACAATTCTTCCATTCAATACTCATATTTATTATAATTTTCATAAACTTTATCCCATCACAATTTCTTCAATATAGTATTAAAATTTTTCTCATGTCCATTCTTTATCTTGGAGTATATTTGAATATCATCAATAAAGAACACCATAAAATTTTGAAGGTAATCTCTAAAGGCTCTATTCGTTAAGTCAATGAATATTTTTGGAGAATAGATCCATCCTAAAGGCTTTACTATAAAATATTAGTTTTTATACCTTGTTCGAAAGGTGATCTTAGAAATACATTCCTTACACACCTTCAATTAGTGATACCCCTACCGATGATCCGCCTTAAATAAATACCTGGACCCATGAATCTGATCGAACAATTCATCTATCCATGGAAGGGGATGCTTTTTCTTTATTTTAATTTTGTTGAGATCATGAAAATTAATGTAGAGGATCATTGAATTGTCCTTCTACTTGATGAAGAGGACTAATATTCCCCATTGTGAAGCACTCAAGAGTATAAAACCCTGGTCCAAATTATCTTGTAACAACATCTTCAGTTCCTCCAACTCAATAGTGGTAATTCTATAAGGTGTATTTGATATAGACAGATATCTAGGAATAATTCCAATGGAGAAATCAACTTCTCAGTCAGGAGGAAGACTAATAAATTCTTCAGGGAACACATCATTATAGTCCCTCACAATGGGAATGTATTTTATCAGGATTCTATCATTCATCTCAATAATTTGAGCAAGATATACTTGATTGTAAGGAAATTATATCCACACATGAGATGATGGATTTGAAAAAGATTCATCCTACTCTTTACACTTGTATAGAAATTTGGGATGCTTTGGGATGTGAAGAGTGATATCACTTTCCTGATAGTTGATGTTGGATTCGTATAAAGATAATCCATCTCTAATATATCATCAAACTCCACCAAAGAAAGTAAGATAATATTTTCTGTGAGGTTCATTCCACAAAAATTAACCAGGTAGGAGATATATACTTGGGATTCTATAATTCCCCCATTTTCAATTCTCATATATAACTCAACCTCCATATTTTGTGGTGGTTTTTGAATTTTTATATTAATCATGAATTATTTTAAAGAATTAATAGAACCAAAATAAAATTGTGTGTTCTCTATTCTTGAATGAATAACTAGTGTAATTTTCAACACATCATTTTCAGGATCCACCTCAGCAGTAGTGATGGCATAAACTTTCCCTTTCTCCTTTGGATTTGGTGGCTACTGAAACTGATTACCCTTGAGGACTTGAGTTTTATTACACTTGATTGGATAGTTCTATTGATCCCTATAGTTGTAGAATTGAACTATAGGCGGTCCTCTCATTTCCTCTACCACATTTTCCTAAATTATTATTTACTTATGATATTCATGAGCTTGGTGGAATTATATACCACACTTATATAATTTTCTTATCCCATTGAGGAAGTTCCCATGATAATAATTCCCACATTTTAGATATGTGAGTGGTTTAGTTTTATTCTCACCTTTATCATTACATCCTCCATCTTGAAACTCCATATTTTGTTTCTTATCACCATATCCATATGACCATTCTAAAAACTCCATCTACCATTCGGGAGAACAAAGAACAACTTATTCACAACATCCAAAGTTATGAATTGATAGATCCTTTAAAATATATGGTTTTAAACCACTAAATAATCTATCAATGTATCTATCATCATTGATAACAAAACATGAAGTGTACCTTAAAAGCCTTGTGATTTTTCTTTGTAGGTGATGGCGGATTCACCATCCTTTTATTTTCTCTATGAATAATCCCTCCATATTTTTATGGAGAGTTCAAGGGAAATACTTGTTAAAGTATTCTCACTCTATCTCCTAAATTTCATCCTTCGTCTTTTTGTTCTTAATAAACACCCACCATTTTTTGACCTCTCATATAGATGATAAATAGACATAATCACATCTCTATCTTAGAACAACAAAGTATAGAAAATATCCTCTCATTTGAGTTGACCCACTATTCTAAGATGAGTGCATTGGATAATACCTTAAAGTTTCTGTGGTCTTTTCCACATAAAAGACACAATATCTAGATGATCCCTATTAGGAGAAGGCATACATTCCACATAATTCAAGTTATTATTCATATCCTGAGACAACTGGGTAAGAACCCCCATAAAATTTTGAACTTGACCTTCTAGGACCTTGGGGATTTCATTCAAGCAATCAAGGAATAGTCCCATGAATGGGTTGTTGGCCTAGTTTCTATTTATTCCCACTATTTTCTAAAATATAAAAGGATTGAACAAAACATAAGTCAAAAAGTTTTGAATAAATAATTTATTCCATTATAAAATTAACTCTAAAGGAATATATTTTGGGATCCATATGTTCAGTATTTTTATAAGAAAAAATATTGCGTCTTTACATATACTTAGTCTCATACTAAAGGTTTTCACTAAGGGTCTCTAGTACTAATTCCCAAATTAAAGAAAACTATACTCTAATACCAACTATAGTGACCCAACAATTTCTTACATAACTGTTACATAATTTAAAAAATAAACAACATAATAGTTTTATAAATCCATGAAAAAATGGTTTAGTGGCTTGGGTAAATTAATACCATACATAACTTTTAAATAATAAAACATAAACATTTATTTAACTCTTTCCTCTCTAGATTCTTATTATCCCTCATGTTCTCCTTAGTAGAATTATACACCTGAGGATATACATCAAAGGAAGGGGTAATGTACAAGAAAAATAAGTGGATTCATAAGAGAAAATAGACGTGGGTGAGAATAATAATCATCATCATAATATAGGAAAAGTACAGTAATCATAATCTTGATATGAAAATTAGATAATGTCATGGAATGTGGCAATTCATAAAAATGAAACATCATGTCATAGTGGTCAAATACTACACATAGTTGTGAACAAATATAGCATCATGTTCATGCATATTTCACATTATCTCATGAGATTAATCACATTACCCAATGTATTGGAGATCTAAATAATTTCAGGCACACCCGTAACATAATGACATTTAAATGCTCTATATAATTCTAGGTGCACCCATGACATCATCATATTCACATTATCATTCATGCCACATAAAAAATATATAACTCTTAGAAATGTAATCACCCATGGAAATAAATTAGTTTCATTTAATAAATAATACTTTAATGAATAAACTTTGGAGTTCACAAAAAATTAGATAATATCATTATTGGTATAATAATCATTAATCCCAACTGAAGAAGCAACAATCTCAAGATAAGCAAAAGATGTGATTTAGAAAGATGATTTATTTTGGAAAAATCATTACGTTTCTCATAAAATCATATTGGAAGATTGAATAACCTAGAAAAGAAAATATGGGGAAAAATAATGGATAATTAAGGAACATTAAAGAATCATACATAGTGAAAATAGGTTGAAAGAGGGAAAACCCAAAGAAAGGAAATTGGGTTCGAGAATTCCCCTTACTTTATATCTAAATGCTTTCTTCACATTAATATCATGTATAATAAAATTAAATTAATTAATTTAAAAACTAAAAACCTTTTATAAATTAACTTGATTCATTATAGTTTCATTAATCTTATTAATGGTATTTTGGGGTAGTTATACAGTTCAAGTTTATCATTTAGGGTGTTCATTTTCTTGGTTTTCATGATCTGTTCGCCTGTATATGAGTATGAAAGTTATTATAAAATAGAAACGATTTTCTAGAATTAAAATTATATGTTATTAATGAACATAAAAATTTTTATTTGGTATTATATTTAACTTTTTATAAGGTATGTGGATTAATAATTAGATAAATTGTTAATGAAGATAATTTAATTTATTTGGAAGATTTTATGATAATTATAAGCTTGTATCTTGGTATTTTTTATTATGATTGTATATTTCTTCCAAAACATTATATAACTTATAATATGAATAATAAATTATTATTTATCCATAATTATGGTTTTATAACAATCCTTGAATCTGGTAGTGAAAATTGAAAACACATCCTCCATAGTGACGGTAAATCGACACACTGGAGATGATATTTTTCATTTTTAAAATAAAAGGAAATGGGAAGATATTAGAATATTAATTATTCCATTAACATAATAAAATTATAGTGTATAAAATATAATGTATTTATAATAACTCTTGGAAAGGTATCTGTTAGGAGATGGTATGAAAATAAATGAAATTGAAAATAAATTAAAAGGAAAAGAAATAGAGTTTTACCACTTCAATTTCTCCCCCTTGAGAACCTCCATTGGTAAAATGGTTTGGTCTATTGATCATACCAAGAGATATTGAATGTGTGGTAGTATCCTGGTAAGATTATTGGGATGAACTTGAACAAGGATAAAATCACTAAATGTGTGTGGGGAAGAGGTGGTGAGGTTGGTATTTATAGGGGAGGAGAGGGGTGTTTTCTCATTATTTTATTCATTAGTTTATTATTCGGGCTCAATAATATTAATAGTTTGAGAAATATCACTAAATATATTAAAATATTGAATGATATTTTGATATTTTTCTCTTACATTATCCTTTCATCATCTATGAATCAATAATTCAAGTATTTATCTTTTATCGTAAATTATTTTATTTTACCACTCAACAAAAAATCAAGTATTTTAGAAAAATCCCAAAATTTCAACGAATTGTTTTTTGACAAGTATAATTAAAAAATTATATACATTTTAGGAAAATAAATTTCTAGATTTTAGGAAATTAAAATTTAATTAAAATCATAATTTACTCAAAATATTGAGGTTTTAAAATTATAATTGATTTTATCACATATTGAAAAATTAATTAAGGTATCATAAAATTATCCTATAATAATAAGACAAAAAAATACTAATATATGAATATTTTCAAGAAAATAAATTTTATTTAATATCATTATATTAATTATAAAAGTTTAATTAAATATTTATGACTTATGAAAATACAAATACTTAATTAATAGTTTTTAAATCATTTATTTAATAATACTATGATATAATTATATCATATTATTATTTATAAGACACGTAAATTTTATTTTTTGTTTTATAAGTGATGTTACTCTTCTATTGGCCAATTTACTATTCCTAATAGTCAAAATAGAATTCCAAAGTTACGGTTACTATTCCACTTGGATAGGTCCCTTATTTTTTAAAAATACCTCTTATTTCATTCATTAATCATTTAAAAAGATTTTATTGTATTCTATAAGTTATTTTATGAGTATTATAATATTTAAAATAATTATAATATGTAAATTTCTATTGTTAAAATTTTAATTCATTACATAAACCCTTCATATAAGTGGAATAATGAATATAGTCAACTTCTTTCTCCATATTGTCCAATACATTGGAGATTATAATGTAACCACCCTTACTTCGTTTATCATAGAACCAAACATCATTTTTTTATCAAGTAACAACCTATCATTGGATTATTATATTACCAATTATCATTGGTTTACCATGTAACCACCCATCATTGGTTTCTAACATCAGCACCCATCATTATAAACAATGTCCAAGAAATATATCACAATCATAAAGCATGAATGATTCTATCTTTAAAATATTCTCAAGGAAAATGTCACAGTAATTTTTAAATCACGTATTTTTATAAAATTTGTGTACATATATTGAAAAAAAAATATTTGAAAATATCTAATAAATATTAAAATGGAAGCATTAAATAATTAAACCATCAAGAATTTAGGGAATTAATTTCCTGATGTATATGTTAAGAAATATTTCTTTTTCCATTTGTAAAAAGATCTGAAAGAGGATCTTTAAAAGTATATTTTTAAAATAAATTTCATAATACATTAAAAAGTTTCATTTTTAAATTTTTTTAGAGAAATTTGAAAAATAGAATTTTTAAAAAAAATAATGTCCATATAAATACATTCTGAAAAATCATTTTAAAAACAAGGAAATGAAATATAAATATTTAGAAATCAAATCATTAAATCATTTAAAACTAGGTTTTTTAGTTAAATAGTCACTAACCTTGAGTCCTACTCATAACATACATTCTTTATCTTCCAAAATAATAAAATTATGTCATTTTTTAATTTATTTAGGTGATTTTAAAGTTTATTATTCCTTTTATATCACTTATTACCATGCTATAATAATTACTTAATTATTAAAGTTCACGTCGGACATTTTAATGTTATTTTATTCTTGCGTCCAAAATAACATGGGTATGATGCATATAGTCAAAGTGGTTATTAGACCATAATATACATAATAATAATATTTTCATAATAATCATTTTTATACATTAATTATACTTATAAATCCATCTATTAAATGTGGATATGAAAAATGAAATAGGTTACAATCCTAGAGATGGTAGGTCATACGTACGCATGAGTAACATTTTCATTTTTCAGTGATTATTATGGAAAGAAGGTAATTAATTTTTTTATATTCTAGAATTAAAATAATTTAATAAATATCAAATTAATTTTATTTAAATATATCATTCTTCGGATGTGGTGATGGAATATAAATCGCATCACTTCCTGGAGGTGATAATTCAGATGTACGCACGAATAATGTTTTCATTTTAATGTGAATGAAAAGGTATGTATGTAAATGATATATTATCTTATCATAATGATATATATTTCCTGAATATAACATATAAACTTTAATTCCATCATTATAACTTGTCGTGAGAGAAGATGATGGAAAAAATAATTACATCGGTTTGTGGGGCGGTATTCCACCATACACACGAACATTTAATTATTTCCCCTTTTGATGAAATTATAGATTAAAATATTTAATGTAAGTAACATAATAACATCTCAATATATGTAGGATACTCTATTTATTATTTTATCATGGATGAAGAATATTTTATGGGTGTGTAAGAATAAAAAAACAGAAACACTTTATTGAAAATGATATCTCTTCTTTAGAAATACCCCTTTCTTAACATCTAAAGACCATTATGGGTGGTGTTATACGTAAAATAAGACATCTGGAATATGGTTAAGGATTATAAAAATTTAATTTGTTCAGGTGTTTTCTGGATAAAAATTATTTTGAAGTGTGATGAAAAGATAAGAGCAGGTTCCCTTTTATAAGAGAAGAGAGGGACACTCTTGGAACTTCTCAAACTATAAAAATAATATAAATTAAATTTATATTCTATGTGGGTAAAAACTATTTAATTTAAAATATAAGATGATTATAGGTCAAAATTTACTCATTAAATAAAAATTAGAAATGATTTGACTATTTTATAATCCTTAACTTTTGGTTTTTACTCTTATATAACCTATTTAACTCTTACCATGATGACATTTATTTTTACTCTTTGAAGGTCAATATTGTTATTATAAAATTCAAAATGGCCCATAAATGGATCAAGGATTACATTTTTATCATTATAAAAAATAGTTGGATGAATTTTAGATTTTTTATAATTTTATACCATTTAATAAAATATTATTTATGTTGAAATATCATTAGTGTTAGTTTTGAGACCATTCAATACATTGACATTTAAAAATATCAAAAAAACGAGCTAAATTAGATCCAAAATTTTAATACACCTATAAAATATAAAATTAATCTATAAAATTAATTTATCATATTAATTATCTCAAATAATATTTAATTTTAAAAAAATAGTAACATTTAATTGATTTTTCGTTTAATAAAATAATTGTTGCATCAACATTGTGTAGCAATTTATGGTAATTATTTTTACAAAAAAAATTAAATTAAATTACCATGATGAATATAAAAATTTTAGATTTAATGTAAAAATTTATTTTTTTGAACATATCCTATAGATAATCCCAGATTAAAAACAGTTTATTTATTAAGAATATTATTGTGACATTTTTTATTTTCATTAACTAAAATATTATATATATCACATTCAAATATTTATGGAAGAAATACTATATATTCAAAAAATTAATGATTATGGACTAAATTTACCCATATAATAATATATCATCAAGGGTAAGAGTAGCTTTTGAGTCATTATCATATTTATTTTACCCTTAATTGCTCGCTTACTACACAATTTACCCTTTATCATAGTAATAAAATTATAAAGGTTACTATTCATAATGAGAAACAAATAAAAGGAAATTATTTACTAAATTTGGACCTTATTATTTGAAATATGTAACACATTTTAACAAATTAAATTCACATAATTTAAATAATTTAATATCAATTTTCCCTGTGGACATGATGAGAAAACAGGTTTTTAAAGTGAAAATGTTTGAATGTTTGAAATGTTTTTATATCAAAATTCTAAAGGAAAATGACTAAAATGGTCAAAATTGAATTAATATATTTTTAATTTATATGAATTTACATGAAAACTAATTTTAATATATAATTTAACATTATATATTATTTAGATGAAAATACATTTTTGAATTAAAATGCATTATTTTTCAGTATTCATCAAAAAAATGAAACTTATCAAAAAAATACCAAAACGTTTCTCTAAAAATTGTTACATTATTCCTTAAAAACTTAATTTTATTTTATAAAATAATTTTTTTAATTTTCAAATTTAGTTTTAAAACATGTGTGTCATCGAAATTCGGCAAAACTGCTTTAGAAAAACAAATACTACTTTTTAGGTGTAAAATTGGATTTATTTTTAAATCATGAATAGAAAACACATAAGGTGGATGTTGAAGAAAATATTTAATATTATATATATATATATATATATCATTAATATTTTCCAACAAGGGTTATATTTATATTTTATTGGTATAAAACAGACTTGTTCTCGTTTTAACATTTTTCAGAAAAATATTTTATTTTATTTTTAAAAGTGTTTTATTTTCATTTTTAAAGAATTTTCCAACTAATAATTAATTATTCATACTTTCATAAACTGTATTCTCATGATTTATTTAATCATATTCATACTCTCCATTCTGACGGCTTATTTAAAATGGCAGCATTTAAATAATAATATTTAGTTGTTCGTTTAAGCTAGATGTGGTGTATCATGTTCATTATCCAACATATTATTTCCTTATTAAAATATCAGGAAGTTATATTATCCCCAATTTTGTAAGTTATTTCCTAAAAACTTTGAACTTGAGTTCGGTAACTAGTGATTGACTTTTAAAAATACATTTTTTTGAAATCCTGTGTTAGAAAAAGGGTTAATAAAACATCCACTTAATAAGAGAAAATTTAAAGTACAATGGTCGCCTGAGATAACACATACTATGATTTTATATATTAAAACATGGACATGGGATAAAAAAACTAATTATCATATTTCGTTGAAAAGTGATAGATTACATGGTCACGAAGAAGTATACCATCAAAAAATATTAAATATATGATGGTTTAAAAGGTCATTGATATCTTTGTAAGAAAAATAAATAGATAAATTTTTTATTTCAATATAATTTTCAATGTTTTGAGGTATTATTTTAATACCAAGACTAATAACATAAGAAAACATACTTACTTGAAAATTATAGTTTCATTCTTTAATCAAATTTCAATATAAAATCGTCTTTTTCTCCAAATAATGAGTATTCAAGACGAATTTTCCCTTCCTAAAACACTATAATCAACATATATAAAATCAAAAAATCCAAAAAATATTAAAAATATATTTATCTTATTTTGAAACTTTAAAAAAATCAAAAAAATTATTATATTATAATACAATTCTCTGAACATAATAAATCTTTATATGCTGAAAAACTAATATTATCTCCAAAATTCAACAGTGACACCCAAAGTTCAATATATACAAATAACCATCATTAAAATTTATCAAAAATATTCAATAATAATATTGAAACCCAAAAAAAATATTTTTATCACATTTTCTTCCATGATAAATTTAATAATTTATATCCAAAAAATATCAATTGCTATTGAAGTCTCATACCAAAAAGTAATTTCCCAAAAAATCTTCATGATATGATAGCCCTATGAGTAAATTACCTAAATCACCGTAAATCTAAAATGAAATCTTATATTATTCCAAAATATAATTAAACATTTATTTATCAATTAAAAGACTATAGTATTTTGTTTACCATGTTCATATAGGGTTTCCAAAATAGAAAACGTCTATCAAAGTAAAATTAATCGATTACTCACCAAATAATTTTCCAATACCATAGTACTATATTCAATAAAACATATGTTACCAAAATAATCATATTTTTCATTCATCAAATTGAAATTAAAAATAAAAATTTATAGTAATCAGAACATCACATAGGCTAGTGCTAGGTGATTCATTATTATCACCCTTTGGATGTGGGTTCAATTATCGCCGCCTTGCTAGATGTGACAGGATTTCATCCATCCGGTGGGTTTTCCTTTCCCTAAAAATAAATTATTATAATATTTAAAAAAATTAAATGATAGTGATAAATATACTTAAAAATAACATTAATATGTTTTAACCTCAAAGGTTATCTCATAAATTTCATTTTTCACCCCAAAATACAATAACCATTTATAACCTCAATAATGAATGTCTCCAAAAAATACCATTAGTCACCTTGAAATTTCATAAATTCTCAAAATGGTTTCTAAGAAACTGGACTTATGATCTACCATAAAATTATAATCCCATGCTGATATCTATAACCCTTAATAAATCATTCTAATCTCCAAAGTTATCTAAAATCTACTCTGACACAAACTGTAAGGACCCAATGATAAAAATAACTTATTGTAGTTATTTTAACACTAAAAGTAACATTATTTACTCAAATAAATTTTTGGAATAGTGTTTTTCATAATTACAAAAGAAACCCTACAATGTAAACACATACTTTAATAGTGAATAGTTTTACTCAGTATCTATTTTTCCCACCCAAAAAATTCTAAAATAAAACATGGTCTCTTTTAATGATTTAACATCAAAAATTTTATATTTTACTCATACTTTTCCCTTATCATCCTTTTACAATGTGGAAAACATTTTAAAACTTGGGATGAGAAGAAAAAGATTATTAAGTGACATTAAAAAGAAATAAAACCATCAATCCAGTTAAAAACATGAAAACCCATTTATTCTTTGTTGAGAGAATTAATGAAAACATTTTATCCTAAAAAACATACACATGTTTTTCTAAAATAAATGCATTAAACACCATAGAAATAAATTTAAAACCCTTTTGGTAAAATTAGTGCATCACATTCATAAAACCAATTCAAACCCATTTTAATTAGAACAACCACATGGATGACTTTTAATATAACCAGTATTCAATGTATTAGAGAAATATAATGGGGCTTAAACTTCATATAAGATATATCAGGCACACTTGTGAGATATAATGGGGATAAACCCTTTATATAAGCAGTATCGGGCTCACCGATGAGATAAAATGGGGAAAAACCCTTTGTATAATTGGATTAAATAATATGATCAAATTTCATATCTAGGGTACTCAATACATTAAATATTATAAAATAATCACCCATCCCATATTTATCATCATCATCAGTTAAATATTTATTCATGGAAAAGAGTAGTATAAGGAGAATTGGCTCAATATGACATGAAAATATAAACATGGGCCTTAGGAGGTATGAAAAAAGGAATACTGAGGGAATCCCATATAATAATATTAACCCCCACTATCTTCAAACTGTTTAAGTTGTGAAATAATAATCTCTCATGACCAGGGAAATCAAATAAGGCCAGGTTTTCTACTACCATGTTGCCCTCCCTCCAGGTGTGAGTTACTTTTTTATAGTCACCATGGATGCAACGAAATTTTTCAATGATGTAATATATCAACCATGGAACCATACCGAGGCCTTGTAGTTTGTTATGAAATATCATTTAATCTTTTTTAGCTTTCATTATATATAAACTTCTCTTTCTATACATACTCCACCCCATGAACATGGCCATAACCTCTATCTATAGAGTTATCCCTTGACCCGGTAGATCATAAAGGCCACAATGATCGAACCATTGCAATTACAAATGTCTCCCCCACCGAAATGAACACCTGAGGCACAATATACATCAGATTTGAGATTTTATCCCCTAAATGGAGGCTTCCAGCAGCCACAGTTCCCATGGGAGAACTACTACCTCTTTGAGTACCTTGGGAGTATAATTTAAACTTCTATAAGGATGGTTCTTCCCTCCAATTGTTCCAAACCATAACCATATTGATTATAAGATATTTAGTTCTAGGAATTATAGATTGGCCCAAAGATTCCATACCCTCATGAATCTGCTTGTTCTTTTCCTTCCCCAAACACCAAAGACCTGCCAGAAGAATAATTGTGTGATCTATCCTCTCCATGCCCCCAATCCCCTTAGCCATGAAACTATAGTTCTAAGAAAGGCTGGTCCACCATGTTATTAGTGGAGAAGGCAGTGAATTAATCAAAATAATTCCACACCTCACGTGCCCACCTGCTTTCAAAGAAAATATGGTATGAGCTTTCCTCCTTATGTCTTCTACAACAAACACACCTAGATGTAATGTATATGACACATCTCTTGATATTATCATCAGTGGGAACCGCATTATTTCTTATACTCCATGTGAGAAAGTTGAATTTATGGAGGGGGTGTTCTTGATACAAATGGCTTCAATCCACACATCCACTGGGTCCAACAATGTGAGGGTCCGACGGTATGTTGTAGTCATGAAAGTACTAGAGGGGGTGGTGTGAAGACACACCAGTCCGAGTCCGAGTTTAGATTAATGAGGTTAAACTGATCCTACTTTCTCTTATCGAGGACATCTTTGAGGAAATATTGATACTATCAATCTTCACTTGAAGAAATGTTAGTGGCAGGACATCACTGGTATATGATGATCTCCCCACTCTAGTTATGGTTCCAGAATGATACATCAACTATTTCAATGATCCGCTATGAGTGAGATATAAGGGTGTTAACTATGGGAACGATCTCTTTATAAAGGGGATAAGCATGGACATATGAAAAATCAATTTCCTTCAAATATTTTTCATGAATGGGGACCCCCCATAGTGTACACATATCTAAAACCTACCATGCTAATTTTGCATGCACACAGTGGATGGTGTCCTCGAGGCTACAAACATTAATCCAACTATCACTAACTGATCACACCATCATACTCTAAGAAACCCAGTGTCTTTTTCCCTCACACTTAGGATCCCAAATCAAATCAGCAAGTATTATGCCAATATTTTTTATAATGCCCTTTAGGACATTGATGACTGAGAGGGTGTAAATCGGGGTGACCAGGAGCACACTGTTCACTAGTGATATCCTTCCCCAACAGATAAGTACTTGTATTTCTAGTTAGAAACCTGATCCATGATCCAGATAATGAGGGTGTCAATGTCATATATACGAATTCATCCTAAGGATAGTCATTCTCCTAGATAATCCATGGTAAGATCCCCTCTCTATATGTCCAAGATCTAGCTCTCAGAAGAAACCCAGTTAGAGGGACAGCTGTTGTAGATGTATAAGTAGCTTGTTATCTTGTGAATAACCTGACCACTCCAATTTCCATTGTCCTCAAATATCTTGTTCAAAACCCAAACGATGTTATCTAAAAATTCATAAATATAATAGTATCATTCGTGAACATGAGGTGGGATATTGATAAGGATCTCATCCTTCGGTGGACAAGAGGATATCACCATTATTGAGGCCTCTATTGATGAGTCAGTTGATGATATCTTGAGAAATAAGAAAAACGATTAGAAGGATAAGGTACCCTTTCCTTAAAAAATGGGTTTCCTTGAAGAATAAAACAATTCTTACCTATAAAAATTATCTCCAAACACGATGAACCAAAGTAGTGAAAAATAATGTGAATACTCCAAGGGGATATTCCCATACCTGTTATCACTTTGTTAATGAAATTCCATTCCACATGGCCATAATCCTTTTCCATATCATTCGTGATGAACGTATTTGATCCATAGGTTTTGAAGTTGATATTCATGATCATTTAATAGGCCAAAGTGATCATCCCCTGGATGTATCTCCCCTTGATGAAGCCATGTGGTTCTATAGATATCCATTGGGGGTGGAGAGACAGCCTCGAGTTGATGATGCTGGAGAGGATTTTGTAGGGGACATTGCACATGCTGACTGGATGAAAATAGAGGATAGAGGAAGGGTTCTTTGACTAGGGATCAACACTAATATAGTGGAATAAGAAACATAGGGTAAATAACCACCCCGAAAGATGTCTTGGACAATAACAATTAACTCGTACTTCACTATTTCCCATGAGGTTCAATAAAAGGAGCTAGGAAAACCATTCATTCTAGCTAAATTATACAGATTAAGATTTATCATGGAATCATGGGTACATTTCTCTTGTGTAATTTCCCCCATCCCCTCATTACCCTAGACAGTATTTCAATTCGGGATCACATAAAAAACTATATTTTACATTATATATCTATTAGGGGGGAGGGTATTGGGACCAACCACAAGATCTCTAAAGCAGGAGTTTTCCAAATATCACCCAACTTCTCTATAATCATTGATGGACCATATTGCAGCAAGATTTTTAGTTTTACTAGAATTTTCATCTTCTAAATACAGGCATGGATGAATGTAATGTTCCTTTATACCTCTTTCATCCACATTATCTACACATTCACCCTGTACAATCACTCTTATTTCTGAATCATGTCTTCCAACTGCTCCTTATAACTTACATGGTCCTCAAAAACATGATCATCCCAATCCTCCCCTAGTATACATTGAAGCTTATCATCATCTTGTACATTTCACTCCAAATCTCTATCTTGAGGAGGAAGGTCTCTTACCCAGTTCTGGAGCCTTGTTTAAAATTCCTCAATTTTTTATTAAATGTAACCCACATATTCCCCAAGGGGTGAATACAGGTGTCTCTAACCTGGTCATGGTGAGTCGGAATATATTCCCAATGCATGTAGTATCTAAACCATTCTTAATGATCGTGCCTAGATGAAAATGGAAGCAGATGCAGTGAGTGGTCCGATATTCCATGCACCAAGTGAAGTAACATTGTGTTGTCTTACAAGGTAGTAGATTTCATGTTGGTCAAAAAAATGTCCAAGAGGAACAATGAACAAAAGTTTCCTTTTTTATTTTTGTGCCACATAAACGTGTCTCCTTGCTATCCAAGATTCCTAATCCCGTTTGTGGCCATTAATTGAGTGACATATAAGCTGGATATCCTGGGAAAAGGCTCTCTCCCCTTCATCTCTTTCAGATCATAAATAACATTAAAATTTCCCTAAATAATCCACATAAGAGTACCTAGATCAAAATCATTGAGATTATTCCACAAGATCTCATGTGACTGAGGATCACAACTACCATAGACAAAGGAAAATAAGAAGGAATGGCAGCCAAGAGTTTCCTTAAATACAATGAATTAGTCACTTTCCTGTGTCTGATCAACCATGAAACTCTTGAACCATAATAACCAATTGTGTCAGTTGGAAGGCTCAATGTGCATGGAACCATGCATTTTCAATTTCTTGGAGAACTCATAAATCTTGACATGGTGCTACCTATGATAGAGGATGGAAACCATTGTGACTTTATGTTTGGTAACCTCAGAGACCTGGAAGTCTATTTTGACTTAGTCTCTGTTTCCACGGGCATTCCATATGAGGATTAGGATAGTTGGGAAAAGTGTTTTCTAGGATTGGCTCCAGAACTCATAGCATTCTCAAAGTGGGAGGGCGGACTCACCTATAGTTTTCTGTACTATGATCTTTTACAAACTCCATTAGACTTGGAAAGGGTCTTGATTGAGAATATAACATTATCCTGATGTTGGAAACCAAGACTTCTGCTCATGCTTGGGGAAGATTTTGATCTCTTCCTTGAGCCCTCTGAAGTCTGAGAATGGTAACCCACTGACAGTGTCATATGGGATACTAAGGGGGAGTATAAGGGGTCACATCATGTGGGTTACCAAATGACAAAGAAACCACAACAAGAGATCCCTCTTCCCCTTTAGTATCACTTCAGGGTAGATTAAATAGGGGGAAGCACCAACAGGTCGGGGGAAGGGGATGAGCCCTTCGAAAGTTCACATGCTACAACCCTTGGGAGCAATTTTGAGGGTATATAGAGAAGATAAAAACAAGCTATCCTGGACCTTGGGCATCCATCTTGGGTTATAAGGAACTATAGCCTAGAAATAAAAATTATCACCCTCAAGAGCCTATGTAGAAGGAGAGGCAACACTAGGGGTTGGAGAAGGGGGGAAAAGAAACCTCACCAGGATCCTGCACAACAACCCTTTCACCACCTGGTAGATCCTCATTGGGGGCAGTCGTCCGAGATCCTCTGTCACCTCCTCCTGGGGATAATGAAGATTCCCACCCTGGTTATAGCGATAGAAAAACTTCAAGGAATGGCCTTGTAGAATAAAATGTGAGAAGTATATTTAACATACCGATTAAGATATATCTTTGTTTCATAAAAAAGAGTCTTTATCCCAAAGAGCAAATATTTCCGGCACAGGGCAAGAAAAATATAATTCCATGTAGATATGGTCCACTGAAGTGTCATAATATCACCTAGTCCTAAAATCCAAGCATAGAAAAATACTGAGGGAGTTCCCTATCACCTTGAGGAATCCTTCACTCTAGAATAGAAGCAGAAAACCAGTGAGTTTGATCCATACCATAGTTTTTTACCTCTCCATTCCCTTGTGAACATTCATGGACCACCTTGACAAGTTGAAGCTCCAATAACCTATAGAATGGGGGGTTGTACAAAGCCAAGATGAGGTCCTCCTTTGATGAAAGGAAAATTTAGAAAGAATAAAAATGGATCTAGGAAATATGAACCTAAATACGAAGGCTCCTTGATCCAACAAAGTGCTGGAATATGGAGATCGACAGTTTAGCAGTCCCAAAAGGAGCTACCAACGTCCATTTCAGATAATCTAAAGCCTCTGGAAAATCCATCGTAAGAACATTCAAAATACTAAACTTATGTTCATTATTTAATTTCATGGGAACATTTGGTCATGTTAATTATTCTTTTTATATCACTTATTACTATGTTATAATAATTATATAATTATTTAAGTTCACGTTGTACATTTTGATGATATTAGATACTTGAGTCCAAAATAACTTTGGTATGATGCCTATAGTCAAATAGAACACTAGTCCATGATCCCTAGAATAAAAATTATAAAATAATAACCATTTTATACATAAATTATACTTTTAAATGAATCTATTAAATATGGATTTAAAAATTGATCTATGTTGCAATCATTAAGATGGTAGGTCGTACGTAAGCATGACTAACGTTATCATTTTTTATGAAAATTATAGAGAGTCGGTGAGTATAATTTTATATTTAAAAAATTATTATAATATCATTAATAAAATATTAATTCTATTATATGTATCATTCATGTGATTTGGTGGTGAAACAAATCACATCGCTTCGTGGAGGTGATAATTCACACATACAGACGAACGATGTTATCATTTTTCTATGTATGGAAAGGTAAGAACATAAATGATATATTATATTTAAGAATGATATAAATTTCATGAATTTTACATATAAACCTTAATTTCACCATCATAACTAGACTTGAGAGATGGTGATGGAAAACGAATTACATTGGTTCGTGTGGTGGTAGTCCGCTATTGACATGAATGATTAATTCTTTTCTCATTTCATAATTTTGAAGATGGATATAGGTTATGAAACTATCATAATAAAAACTCATTATATATATAATACAATATTTGTTTTTTTATCATGGTTTAATAATGTTTGAATGTTGTTGGATAATAAACAAAACATAAACACTTGATTAAAAATTATACATCTTCTTTAGAAATCCTTCATTTTTGAACACCTTAAGACCACTAAGTGTAGTGTTATGCCTAAAATAAGACCTCTATAATGTTTGGAGGGATTATAGTAAGGTATTTAGCCATGTATTATCCAAAATAGGTTTTTATGTGTGAATAAAATAGAATAATAGGTTCCCATTTATAAAAGAAGAGAGGGGAAATCTAGTAGTTTCTCAAAATATTAAATTAATATAAATTAATTTTATGTTCCAAATGGATCCAAAATGATTAATTTATAAGATAAGATGATTATCGGTCAAAATATATTCATCAAATAAAAATTATTCATGTGTTTATTTTTTTAATACTTATCTTTTGTTTTAAACCTCATTTAACCCCTTTAACTCTTACCATGACATATAGATTTTAACGTTTTGAGGGTTAATATTGTTACTATAAAATTCCAAAATACCCTTAAATGTATCATGGATGAAATTTATATCATCATCCTAGTCATTTCGACTAATTTAATATTTTTAGGAATTTTATATCATTTAATAAATTATTATTTTTTAAATATCATTAATGTCAATTTTGAGACTATTCATTATATAGAGTTTCAGAAATATCAGAACAACAATCTAACTGAGAATAAAATCATTTAATACTCCTATAAAATTTCAAATAAATCTAAAAAATTAGTTCGTAAAATTAATTATCTTAAATTATATTTATTTTAATATTTTTAGTAACAATTAATTGATACTTCCCTTAATAAAATAATTATTGCATCAGCGTTGTGTAAGAATTTAAAGTAACTATATCTGCACTAAAAATTAAAAAAAAAATACATTGATAAATATAAATATTTTAGATTTAAAATGAATACTTATAAAATAATATATCCTCTGGATAAAACCATATTAATTTTTTTTACTTATTTAAAATATGATTGTTACATCTTTGTCTTTTCATTAAATAAAATATTGTAAATGTCACAATCACATATAAATGGAAACCAAAATCTATATATTATAACCATGAATTATTATGGCCTAATTTTACTCATCAAATAAAATTCTGTCTAGCGTAAGGGTCATTTTAGAGTTCATATCATATTATTTGTTTCTTTAACTGCTTGATTTTTACTCGATTTACCCTTTTTTGTGTTAATAAAGGTTGTTATTCATATTGGAAAAAAAATAAAAAAGTTATATTTAATAAATTTTTACCATATAATTCCAAATATTTAATCTATTTTTCTAAATTCAATTCATATAATTGACAAAAATTAATTTAAAATTTTTCCCACAAACTTGACAAGAAATCTATTTTTTCACTACAGAAAAAATGACCTTTTCTAAAGGGTTATTTGCGACGAGATTCAATTCCCATCATTAATAGTTTTTTGAAAAAAAATTATTTGCATCGGGGATTTTTTTCCCTTGCAAATACCCTCCCATAATTATTGTTATTTGCAATAGGTGTTAACTCTCATTGCAAATAAAATGCCGGAATAGAAGTTTTTGTGTCGGGACCCATCCCAAATATTATCCATAATTATTTATTATTTGTGATAGAATTATCTTATTTCGCAAATAAACTATCCGAAGAGGGTATTTGCGATGGACCCCATCACAAATAATCATTTTTACGACTTCTATAATTAATAACGGTGGTTCTATTTATAACGAGTCCCGTCACAAATTATCTAACCTATATACCTCCCAGAATTTTTTATGCTACTATTTTCTAAACTCCCCTCTCTTCCTATACCCTCATATTCTCCTCTATAAAGTTTTCAAAGTTTTAAATTTTATAGGGGATCAACTTTTGAGCTTTGCATCAGGTAAAAGATTCAGTTTTTAGCTATTTATTTATTGCCTTTAATTTTTATTTTATTTATTTTATTTTATATTAGTAATAATTATGATTAATTATAAGTAATTAGTTTTAATTAGAATTCGTTCGTTTTATTTTTTTCATTAATTAGTTTTAATTAGTAGTAATTATTTTTAAATAAGTATTTAGTTTTAATTATTAATAATTATTTCTAATTATAAGTGTTTTGTTTTAATTATTAAAAATTATTTTTTAATCGGTAGTATTTAGTAGTTATTACTTTTAATTAGTAGAACATAAGAATAATTAGTAATACTTAGTAATAATTAATAAAGAGTATGTAATATTTATTAGTAATTGGTAATAATTTGAGGTAATTGGAAATAATTTTTGGTAATTAGAAATAATTAGTATTGATTGGTGGTAATTAGTAATAATTAGTAATAATTATTGATAATTAGTAATAATTAGTGGTAATTAGTAATAATTAGTGGTAATTAGTAATAATTAGTGGTAATTAGTAATAATTAGTGGTAATTTTTAATAATTAGTGGTAAATTATTAATAATTGGTTATAAGTAAAAATTATTAATGAATTTGTAATAATTAGTGGTAATTAATAATAATTTGAGGGAAATAGTAATAATTATTAATAATTAGTTGTAATTAGTAATAATTTGTGATAATTAATGGTAATTAGTAATAAATTGTTAAGATTAGTAATAATTAGTGCTAATTAGAAATAATTAGTGGTAAATTAGTTATAATTAGAGGCAAGTAGAAATTAGTAATAAATTAATAAAAAATAGTAAAAAAATATTAATAATTAGTAATAAGGTTTTTAATTAATAGTAAAAAAATTTAATTTGTAATGATTTGTTTTAATTATCTGTAAGTGTGTGTTATTAAATGTAATTACTAGTAATTTATAAATAAATAGTATTAATTAATAGATCTGAGTAATAATGTATGGAACTTAGTAAAAAGTAATAATAATTTATAGTAATTTTAATGAATAACAGTAATTAGTAAAAATGAATGTCAAACTACTATAATTAGAAAAAAATTGCCTCAGTTAATAAAAATTAATAGTAAATCACTATAATTTTCAAAACGTATTTTTATTTGTAAAAATTAACTGCATTTTGTAAAAATCAAAGGAAAATCAGTATAATTTATGAAAATTAGTATTATTAGTAAAATTTAGAGGTGATTAGTAAAATTTATTAAAAATTAGTTGAAATGATTAAAAATTAGTAAAAATTAGTGGTAATGACTAAAAGTAGTAAAAATTAAAAGTTATTATGAAAAATATTAAAAATTATAGGTAAATCAATATAATAAGTAAAAATTACCAGTAATTAGATAAAAACTAAAGGAAAATTTCAATAATTAGTAAAAATTACCATGAGGAAGAATTAATTAGCAAAACATAATGGTAAATCACAATAATTAATAAAAATTAGTGGTAATTAGAATAAATTATAAAAATGTTGTGTTAATTATAAATAGTATTAAAAAAATAATATTAAATCACTATTATTGGTAAAAATTAATGGTAATTAGTAAATATTGGAAGTAATTGGTAAAAATCAGCGGAAATTAGCTAAAATTAGTAAAAATTAGCTGTAAATCTCTAAAATTAATAAACATTAGCATAAAATTGTAATTTTTACTAGTAAATTAGTAAATATTAATGTTAAATAACTATAAATTGTAAAAATTATCAGTAATTTCAAATAACTAAATGTAAATCACTATAATTATTAAAATCTGGTGGTAATTGTTAAAAATTAGTAATAATTTGACACAATTAGTAAAGATTAGTAAAAATGGACATTAAATTACTATAATATGTAAAAAATTAGTAGTAAATAGTTAAAATTAGAAATAATTAGTAACTATTTACGATTAATCGTTATAATTATTAAAAATTAACGATAAAGTAGCACTAATTAGTAAAAATTAATGTTAAATCACTATAATTATTAAAAATTAGTGGTAATTAGAATAAATTAGTAAAAAATACTGGTAATTAATAAGGATTAGTAAAACTGAACATTAAATCACAATAATTAGAACAGAAATTAATGGTAATTAGTAAAAAATAGCGATAATTAGTAAAAAAATTTGGTCAATAGATAAAATTGATAATATTTACAAGTAAGTCATAATTTTTTAATTTAATACTCTTTTTTAATCATATTTTTATGATGTAAAATTAATCCCAAATAGTTTATTTATTTAATATTTATTAAAGAAATATGGAATAAATAATTAAACAACAATCTTTAACACAAGACCACAATTGGATAAATTATCATAGGAATTCAAACAGTTATGGAATAAATCCTATATATATTGATGGTGTTAATGCTTTTTTATCATTTTCATCATCAAAAGTTGAATTTTTTTCAGAGTGGATAATTATGTGTCTATATAAGAAATTTAATCTAAGAAGGTTTAACACATTGAAAAATGTTGGCAATCATCTATTTTATTTTTGTCTTAGAAAAGATTCTATTTTTTTGTGTCAACATCTTGAATGCAGTTTTGAAATAGATACTAAAAATTTGTTTCTAGACTCTTCATAGTTTCAAAATTTATTACATGGTGTGGTTGGTCTATCTTTTCAAAAAAAATGAAACCCATGATTATATTTATTTAACTCTTGAGTTGGAACCAACTCAATTTTATGATTTGTTGAATTCAGCTGAGGATGCCTTATATCTTGGTTTCAAGGTAAGAAAATTTAAAGTGGTTACAAAATTTATGGCTATTAAATCTGATAATGGAATGTAAAATATATTTTTTGAGAATATATTCTCTTTTCATAAAGTACTATTACCTAATGGAAATGTGTTTCCTACAAATTTTTATGAGATCAATTGACTGGTTCATAATTTGGGTCTTGGTTATAAAAAGAATCATGCATGTTCAAATGACTTCATCTCATATTAGGGTGAACATGAGTCTTTAATTAGTTTTACTATAAGTGAAAAATATAGGTATAAAGAGGCTCAACTAGGGAAGTCTATACTGATTCCTATAAAGCAGTTGAGATATTAATTTCTTACACCTATATTTCAGCGTTTATTTATGTCTCAGAATATAATGTCATATATTTAATAAAGAAAACCAATATTTCAATTGTAAAAATATTAAATCATCCTTGTTATGGTTATTTATGGAATCTTTTGACCAAGTACATCTGTATTTTTCTTAAAAATATTAAAACATACGAGTGGGTATTTCAAATAATAGTTTCTATCCATTTGGTTCTCATGGTAGTCAATATTATTATTGGTCTGTCATTATAACTTCATTCAATTTACCTTCTTGGATATTAATGAATAAACCATATATATTTTTGTCCTTATTTCTTATAGTACATACAAAAAAATATATTAATTTTTATTTGAATCCATTTATTGATGAGTTTAAATTATTGTGAAGTAATAGTGTCAGTACATATGATGTTGTTGTGAAACAAAATTTTCTAATAAAAGTTGCATTAATGTAGAAAATTAGTGACTTCCATCATAAGTCATGTGTTATGGGTGTAGTAAACATAGTCAAAAATCATGTACATAATTTATGAGAGACAAAAAAGTGTTTATTCTCATCAATAAAGGAAAACCTTGTTTCTTCTAACCATTCATCCTTTTTAGAGGAACATATATAATTTTAGAAAATGTACAGTTAAAATAGATAGACCTCCAACAATGATCTCATTTTTGAGTTAAAATTTATGGTATCTCCATTACCTCCCATTACCTTTAGAACAACTATAAACCAATAAAAAAGATGGATTTGAGAAAGAAAATTATTGGATAAAATAGAGTATTTTTGGGATCTACCACATTGTTCTGATTTGTTATTTCCTCACATTCTGGATGACATTAATACAGATAAGAAATATTTTGATAATATATTTTATACAGTTTTAAACACACCTGGTAAGAATAAATATAATTTAAAGGAATCATTAGATCTTTACAAAATTTATAGGCAACTAGAACTTGAATTGTTTGAAAATGTCAGATCACATAAGTTAATGATCCCAAAAGCTTCTTATACACTTTCTAAATTAAATCATTTATTATTTTGTCACTGGATTTCAGATTTGAGGTTTCTGAATGGTTATGTTTCTAATTTTCTTCGATGTTTTAAAAATTTCCATATTAATAAATTAAATAGGTGTGGATATCATATTATAATGGAAATACTTCTAAAAATTGGGTTTAAAGGTTTGTTGAATTATATGATTTTTGATTCGCTAATATAAAGATCATATTTTTCTGATACATTTGTACAATGACAAAAAACTATGATTTAATAAGTATACTGTAAAAATATTTAGTTTTAATTTTATGTAAATTGGAGAAAAATAATTCTTCTTTATTTCCTTCATTCAATGGAACATTTGATATTACATTTTCCACATGAATAAAAATATGGAGGGCTGGTATATTTTTGATAGATATACCCATAAGAGATGCATCTATAAATTGATGAAAAATTTATGTAACAAAACATCATTTCAAGGATAAATTAAAGATGCTTATTTATATGAGTAATTTCTTTCTTCTACTATCATTATTTTGAATATAAATAACTCCCAAAACATAATAGAATGGTCTATAAAAAGGGAAATATTGATGATAAAATAAACAATCTATTATCATTTTTTAATCATCCCAAATTTGGATTTGTAAGAGTTCATTAATGATGGATTTTAGATGATGAATATCATAAGGCTCATATATATGTTCTGCTTAACTATAAAGAAATGAAATATTTTTTACAATGATTTATACTATCACTTATTCTATTATTTCTTCTGGAAAATTAATTATTATTATTTTATTTGTAGGTTATATGATAATCATATCAAGAAATTTTTTTAAAAAATTATAGTAGTTTCTCTTCAAGAGAATCGAAAAAATATTTTTTCCTCCTTGATTCAAAAACCCGTAATGAAATTTTTTTATTGATGAACATATAAAATCAATTTATTACTTGTTATATTTATAATTGTTTTTTAAATTTTCACATATCTAAAAATACAGATAAAATTGATAATAAATTGTGTGTATTGAGTAACTCACCATCAAAAAAGTTTAAATCTTATAATGTATATATTTTTAATTCTTTTTTATATTATACACATGGATATGGGGAATTAAAAAATGAATAGTGGTGTTTTCTTGGGTGGATCTCATTATAGAGAAATTAAATTATACTTTTATGGAATGCTGGAAAAAATATTTGAACTCTGTCATATGAGAGATAATTACGTAAATATATTTAAATTTTATTTTTTGGATTCTTTTAGAGTCATATCTATTTATCTACACCATTGAATAATTGATATTAAATATAAAATCCTTCTTGAAATAAATGAACTATTTTTTGTCTCATCCGGAATATCAAATTTATTATGAAAATTATTCTGCTACTTCAAGTGAGTTAAGTGATTGGTGGAGCATAATAAAAGTTAAATCTCATGAAAATAAATTTACCCAAATTGAATTTGGTTTCCCTGAAGTAAAAGGATTTAAAAATTTTCAAGAGAAAACTCTAAATCAATCTTTTCCATGAAGATACATCAATATTGATGATGAAACCACATAGATACGGTTTGATGATGACGATGATGTTATTGATGTGACAAATGAATTTGAAATAAAAAGATATAAAAAAGCTGAAACTTTTATGGATTTTGATGATAATAAGGAGTAATATGAAGTTATTGACACCATTATATATCAATATGGGGATGGTTATAAATATTGAGGCAATTTAATTATTATTATAATCATATATAATATATATCAACATTTTTACTTTTTTCAATTATTTGATGACAATAGTTGTTTCATGTATTAGATATTGTAGAGGATATATTATCAGATATATTTCATGAGTTAGAAGAGGGGAAACTACCTAGTGATGAGCCTGATGCCACATCATCTGACCCTCATACTGATGGTAGTTCAGTGTTGAATCAAAGTGGTTTTGGGTTTACACAATTGATGATTTCTGACCCTATCCCTGAGCAACACACATATCTGGATTTTGATCCACACATTCCTAGGCATGTTTAGTCGTGATTTTTAGTTTGGATTCATTAATTTTAATTAATTTATTGATATAATATTTATTTTATTAATTGTTTTGTTTTTTTACGTCTCTTCACATACTGTTGTTGGATAAGGGAGTGTTATATAGCAGAATTATTTTTCTGAAGCATGGGTGACATGTGATCAGATTCCCATTGATGTCTAACACCAAATATTTGATCATTAGATGGTACATAAATAAATAAAATTTATTTTTATATTTATTTAATTAGTTACTTGATATTATTATTTACTTGTAGGGTGTATGGTATCTCATTGATGATAAAATGAAAGCCTATATCTGGGATTCATTAGAGGTTTGTATACGTGAGAATTTTCATTTTTTTTCATAATTTGAGGGGGTAAACCATGTGAAAAGTGGGAGTCATAGATTTCGATCAGTCTTGATGTGAACAATAACCAGATTACTTCTAATATTAGGTTTGGGAAGGATTATTTTCTTACCATATGTGAGATAGTTTTTAGAGGAGAGCATTATTAGGTCAACAGAATAGGGGGAGGCAAGAGGTGACACATCTAGTTGATAGTCATCCATTCCGTATGCATCAATAACATATGATAAGTACTTTTTTTAATAATTTATATAACATTAAATGTGAACTGTTTATTTTATCCTTATATGGGAAATAAAAAATATAGATATTATGGAGTTCAATGATTGTAAGAGGACGTAAGATGATTATATCACTGGATATATTTCAGGTGGTCTACAACTCCATATTTCTGTTGGTATAATTTTTTTGTGGTTTTAAAAGTAACTAAAAATAATATTGTAACTATTTTAATTTTAAATTTCAATCGAATTAGTCATACGGGGCCATGACTTCTCAAACACATGAGGAGAGTTATGCTAATACTGAGGATCATTGCACCAATGTAGCTAGATTTAATGATGCATCATGGATGCTGATGACTCAGTATACCTTCAAGAAAGGATGAGTTATTAGTATCAGATCTTTATTTATGTCTATGAGTTGTTATGGTACTAATTTGATCTCAATATTAAACTTGAGGGTAGATCATGGAGATTCCTCGTTATCTACTGCATAGTATGAGGAGCAGTTGTGATCTTAAGGTGAGATTATAAGAACCATGCGTAGGGAAAAGAAAAACCAATGTTGACAATAATAGTAGTAGCAGGAGTATATGTGTCAATGGAAGGTCCAGTAGAATTAGCAAACTATGGAGTACATGTGATGTCTAACTCAGGGTATATAGATGTAGTTCCTTCCACCACCTCCTCCCAATGACCCTCCCCCTCCGTGATTTATTTATTTCTTTTTCACATTTATTTTGATAAACATTTTAATATATATATGATTTATAATATTTTTATTAATTAATTTATTTTTTGTTCAATATAGTTTGTTTTTTATATTGTTTCAATTTTTTATTTTTTATTTTTTTATTTTTTATTTTATTATTATTATTATTTTATTTATTTAGTTTTTTTTGTTGAGAATATTCTCCCTTCGCAAATAATTATTTGTATTGAGAGAATATTCTCATCCCAAAATAAATTTTTTATATACTAGAAAAACTAATTAAGGTGTTTCTTTCTACAACAGTCCATTTGCGATGAGACTTTGTCACAAATAATTCATCTTCTTGTTATATTTAAAATGATAATGTTCAAAAGTTTGAAATGTTTTTATATCCTAAATCAATATGAAAATGATTTAAATGAAATGAATTAGATTAATAGATATATAACTGATCTAATGTTACTTTAAAACCAATTAAAAATAAAATTTAACATTATGAATTATTTATATGAAAAGTGAGCTTTCATTTAAAATGTTGTATTTTTAACTATTCATCAAAAAATGAAACTTATCAAAAAAATACAAAAAATTCACTCCAATGTAATTTTAACATTCCTATTTAAGAAATAAATCTTTCCTTTTTCAAATAAAATTTATAAATGTTTCAAATTTTAGTTTTTAAATAAGTACACTTTTAAAAGGCTGTAAAACCACCATTAAAAAACCCATTTTATGCATAAATTTGGATTTATTTTTATATCATGTATAGAAACTAAATAGGATTAATTTTAAACATTATATTGAATATTATATATATATAATTAATATTTTCCAACAAGCGTGATTTGTTTATTTTATTGTAATAAAATAAACTTTTTCACATTTAAAAAGTTTTTTAGAAAAATACTTCCTCTTATTTTAAAAACGGTTTTATATTTATTTGTGATTAATTGGTTTAAAAATAATCCATTTTATATACATTAATAAAACATATTTTCATAATTCATATAATCCTATTTATACCCTTCATTTTAACAGCTAGGTTATAATTATAACATTTAAATAATAATATTTAGTTATTCCTTTAATCTCGATATGGAAAACCATTTACATTATCAAACATAGTGTAATATCTTGTTACATTTCTGAAAGGTAAGTTATTAACCTCATCATTGTTTTCGTTTTTTGTTTAGGTAGAACTGAAGAGGAATTTGGAGGAGAGCAATAATGGTGAAGTCGGAGATTTATTGTATTCCTAGATTTAATCTGTTGTTTATATAGCTTATTGAAGAACTAAATGCCATGTAATATGGTTACTCTATATATAAATCCTAAAATAAAAATAATTAGTTTTTAGCATAAGGTGATGGGTTTTTTGGTAGATATAATAATTTCCAATTACACGACATGTAACTAGGTTATACACCGTGTAAAACCCCAAGTCTTATTTTTTTAAAGGAGGTTTGGATGATTTTTTATTGTTTTTTCCTCTATACATTCTTGCTCTCAACCTAGAGCCTTCCCTAAGAGATTTTGGGAGCCCCCAACCCCTCCAAAAAATTTCTTTCAGTTATCGATCATTGTGGTGATCACAGTGTGTCTTTCCATGTAATTGTTCTCCATTCCTCTCCATATCTTCTATTCTTATTGGTAGGTTTCCATGTCGGAGTTGTGTTTCTGTGAGGAAGTTAGGTGGTTCTATCCTTGGTTTCCAATTTAATTAACATTTAATTTATTGATTTAAATTCAGTTTGATTTAAAATGGAATTGCATAAATCAAATAAATTTTGTCCAACCATTTTATAAAAATCCCAATTCAATTGAATTGGGGTTTTGGTTTTCTTTAGCATGAAATTAGAAAAACACCCAATTCCATTGAATTGGAGTGTGTTAGTGAAATGGATGTAAACTGTTTGAAAATTAAATTATTAAGTTTAATTTTGAAATGGATTGTGAAATTGTATTAATTTGTTTCAAATCTCTGTTTTTCTAAAAATATCTTAAAATTTGTTTTGATGGAATCCCAATAGTTTCATAATAAAAGGCATGTTTTTTTATTAAAACATCATTTTTTATTTTAAAGAGAAAATTTTATATTTGAAATGGGGGGAATGGGATTTAATTATATTTTAAATAGTCTTGAAATAAATTTCCCTTCATTGTTTGTACTTGAGAACATGCAGGCCTTGGTTATTTAGTGTGTTATTTGGACAACACCTTACAATTTACAATGTTCTAAAACATTATATTGACACATCCCATTCCTTAAGAGATGGTGATCGGTCCCCATTGCCTTATTCCTAAAAGGATGTATGTAAATACTTGTCGTTTCACAGTGTTGGGTACCTATAGCCAAATATTTATGTACCTATTTAGCACATAACCATATTCATATCTTGTTTGAATTTGAAATGTATATTCCATTGTTATTAATTTATTTACATGCATTGTAAATTTATATAAACTATTTTATATAAAAGTGTTTATTTAATGCATTATTTAAAAAAATCTATTTGTATAAAGAACCATATGTTTAAAGGAAAATTCCACTATATGAAAAGTATTTCTATTATCTGAAATTTGAAGCACGAATTTTTAATGTACTTCTTTCCATTAAGTTCTAAAACATGCATTGTTTAAATATGATTTTGTGAATTCCAAACCTATTTATTTGAAAATTTATATCCCTTTCTTGGTTAATTTGATATTGTAAACTTGTTTGGGAATATTTATTGAAATTCTATTCTTCTTTTCTCACACCCTACTTGTTCCTTTATGTGTATGTAGACTTTGTCCTTTCGGGTTTGAGAAAGGTAAAGGGGTATTTTAGAGGTGGATATGTGTGTTCAAACATAGACTTGGTGAGTTTCATCCTTAGAGACTAGGGTTATTTTCCTATTTTAGTTCTTTTTTTATAGTACATTGAGGATTATTGACTTGTTTACTTATAGTACATTACTCCCAGTGGAGTTTCTTTTGATATTCATACTGTCTTTTTTCATTTACATCCATAATTTCTAGTGGAAAAATAGTTCCCAATTTCAGTTTTTATGATATAAGGTGTCAGTCACCGACCCAAGGGGATTGGGAATTCCATTTTGGCTATGTCAGGGTCATCATGGTTATTAGGACACCAAGGTACCTGAGTTGGTTCTTCAAAAAAAATTATCAGAGGAAGGTTGAGGTTTTTTCTTGAAGTTAGTGTAAATTTTTGAAACCTTGCCAGGATTTAAGAGGTAGTTGTGATTGACTGTCTGGCCAGCACTCACCACAATGAACCTTAAGTTTCTAGGGGTGGTTAGGGAAATATTTCATGAGGATTATTTCATGTATGTTCCCTATTTTGGTTTGGATAGAGTGAAATCCAAATATGTTTGGATCTATTTGTTGGGACTAGTTCCCCTTGTCCCACTTTTTGATTGTTAATATGATGTATTCTTTTTTGTCATGTGATATTTTGTAGCATCATGACTCCAAGAAGTAATTTGATTTGGGTCCAAGTAGAATTTTATACTGAACCTCATTAAGAAATTACTCCTGAGAACCCGGACCTAGTTGAGGTGATTATGCACACTGTCTAAGATCTAGGACAAGTGAAACCTCATGTTCCCATTCAGGCTCCTACCGTGGAACCCTAGATAGAAATTCTCAATATTTGTTCTCAAGAATTATTTCATCATATTCCAAAAAATTTCAAAGGATAAAATGATATTAAAGAGGTTGAGGAGTGGTTGAGTAGGATAGAACAATTGTTTTAGTTCTTGGTCACACCTGAATGAATCCATGTGAAGTGTGCCACCTTCGTGCTAGAAGGACTGGGTAAGAGATAGTGGGGCACTATGGTAAGGGTGAATAAGCATGAGGTATTAGAGTGGAAAGAAAATAATGTTATTTCCACCGACTAGTTCTATCCAGAATAAATGCTTTTGGCCAAGTCTACATAGTTTTTCATACATGAGCAGGTAGACAGGATCGTGGTAGAGTGTGTAAACTATTTTTAAATATCGTGTATTTCTCACCTGAGATAGTATCGAATGAGAGGATGAATGCTCAAAGGTTCAAGTTGGGTCTTCATTAGGATATTTTTTCTTGGATTTTATTACTGAAGCTGACTTGTTATGAGAATGTACTAGATAGATAACATATGTTTGAAATGGACCTTTCTAGCAAGTCAGGGTTACTGAGAGTTTCTTTCTCTCCTATCGGAAGCGTGAGTTCCTTCCAGGGAAATATCAATAGTGATTATTCTCATGATAGTTCTTAATGGTAGGGTCATTCTAGACCTCATGTAGTTCCTAGAAGAGTTCCTTTAGATTGTTACCAATGTGGCAATCTTGGTCATTCAAAGAGGGTTTTCATAGAGGTGCCTAAAAATTGTGTCTCATGCAGACATTTATGGAACTTATAGAGATTCTACCATATTTATTAGACTCTACATAGTGGAAAACGATCATAATATCCTCATAAAACAATATGAAAATATAATTCTTCATGTGCAATAGGATTCCAGCCACAAGAATCTGAAACAAAGCTTCTCCACATAATGGAAGTGTCTCTAGAGGAAGAAGATATGGGTGCAATGATTGTGAGAGGTTCCATCGCTATAGATTAATCATTAGTGACTACTTTATTTTATACTAGTGAATCTCACTAATTTATTTCAACCCATATTGTTAATCAAAATAATCATTCTTTAGCGATTTTATCTTGTGCAATGGATATTGCTTCACCTCTCTGTTTGAAGAGGGAGTAGGGTCTATATAGTCCCTCTTGTATCTTATCTATATAATATGTTGATATTGATTAGATTTTTTTGGTTCTCTACATGAATACTCTTAATTTCATATTCAATATGGATTGGTTCATTGCCGAAAAAACTTATTTTGATTATTATCTTTGATGGGTATCTATTACTATGCCTAGTGGTGTGTTCTTTTTCTTCCAAGGAGAATTGGATCCAAGATAGAGAAGATCTATATATTCTTATCCAAATTTTGGAAATGTGACATCGGTGTTTTACTTTGATCTGAAGTTTGAATGTTTTAGTGGTGATCTCCCTCTAGTGTTTGTTGAGTTTCCTGATGTGATTCCTTTTGAATTCTATGGTTTCCCACTACTAAGGGATGTTGATTTTTTTCATTAAATTAATGTCTAGTACTCAAACATTATCTAACCCCTATTACAGTAGGGCACCACCTGAAATGAAATTGAAGAATTTACAGTAGGATTATCTTATGAAGAAAATATTTATATGCCTGAGTGTGTCACCTTGGGAGGCACCTATTATCTTTACTAAGAAAACTATTATCTCCCTCTGACTTTAAATTGATTTCTGAAATCTCAATCGACTTACTATATGGAAAAAATATTCATTTCCATGAATTGATGATCTATTTAATTAGTTAAAGGAGTTCAAGTGGTTCTTAAAGATTGACCATAGATCTAGTTACCATCAATTAAGAATAAAAGAGTCTAATATTTAGAAAATTGAATTTAGGAAAAGGTATGGCCATTATGAGTAACTTTTCATGCCATTTGGTCTAAAAAAATTCTCTTACAATTTTCATTGATTTGATGAACATGATTTTCCATTAGTACCTTGATACCTTCGTGGTAGTCTTTGTGAACAATATCCTCATTTACTCTATGTACGAGTAGGATCATGTACATTATCTAATTACTGTTCTGAGCTTGATAAGAAATCATTGAGTTAATGAAAATATTTTGAAATATGATTTCATGATTTGAGATGTGAAATTATTGGGACACATGGTGTCAGAATAGGTAGTATCAGTTAATCTTGACAAGGTTAAGGCTGTTATGACATGGGAACAACCATAAAATTTTTTTGAGATTGAGATATTTTTAGCATTAGTTGGATATTATCGCTAGTCTGTGAAGGAATTCTCAAAGTTTGCTTCTTCAATGACCATACTAACTCGAAAGGGAGTAATGTTCTCTTGGGATGACAAATGTCAGAATTTTTTAGTTGATATGAAATTTATTTTGAAGAATGTGTTGGTGTTCAATCTTCAAGATATCAAGCAGGGCTATGTGGTCTTTTGTGATGCATCTGGTTCAGGCATGGGATCTATTTTTATATAGGCACTACTACAAAAATAGGATTTATAAATGCTTTTATTTATTAGTACTAGTAAACAAATGTTGATAAGTGGCATATTTATCACCACTAAAGAAAGTAATGATAAATTTAACATTTTATCAGTGCTTTTATTTTAGCACTGATAAAGGAAATCATTATCAGTGCTTTAATTTTAGCACTAATAAAAGGTATCCTTTATCACTGCATTATTTTTAGTGTTGATAAAGGGTATCCTTTATCAGCGCTTTATTTTTAGCACTAATAAATGGTACACTTTATCATCTCTTTTTTTTAGTAATGATAAATATTTCATTCATCAACACATTTTTAGCACTACTAAAATGAAATAATTAAATAAATAAAAAATAAAATAAAATATTAAAAAAATATTACAAATTTTATAAATTAAATAATTGTTTATAAAAATAAATTGATTGATTATACATTATTGAATAATAAACATTTATTAATTAGAAAATTATTATAATTAATGTTATTAAATGGTATATATTAAATATATAGATATATATTTATGTTTATAAATATGATTATATTTTACAAAATATTTATGCTCTTTACATTAAATTGACATATATTTATTGAATAATGGAATGTTATTAAAAATTAAAATGAATTACAAATATTGACTAATTTCATAGTAATCGACATATAATTGAATATCATTTGATTGTCCAATTAAATATAAATCAAATGTGTGTTATCTCAATTTCATGTATACGTATAATTAATGAATTTTATATACAATATGCACACACACAAAGTTTATACATTTTTTCAATATTGTTAAAGTGTGCCTATATTATTAATTTATTCAATATCACTAATATATATATACATACAATCAGAATTAGATATTCATCATTAATGATTAAAAAAATTAAAAAAATATTTATAAGTAAATATATTTATAAATAAATATATTCATAAATGTATATTCACTATATTTATAGAATTATATATTTATAATTATAAATAAATAAATATTTTTTAAAAGTATTTATATAATTATAAATTAATAATTATTCATATTTAAATAATTATTAAATTCATAATAAATTTAAATAAATAATGAATATATTTACAATATTTATACTTATATATATTTATTAAATATATTTATATATATATAATTACATATATATTTATAATGATATAAATAATATTTTCTAACATATTCCTATAATTATAAAAAAATAATTATAAAATTATGATAAATCTATTTAAAAAGGAATATATTTACTATATATATATATTAATTATTTATAAATATTTACAATTATTTTTTATAATTATAAGAATAAATCCTTAACATCGCTTCAGTAATAAGAATATATAAAAGAATCATTATTATCACTTTTTTCACACTGAAAAAGATGACGATTGATCTGTGCTATAAGTTTAGTTCTGATAAATATTGGTTTTATCAATGATTTTTTAGTACAGATAAAAGTAATATTTATCAACACTTATTGATAAGTGCTGATAAAAGTGTCACGATCTATTTCAAAACCCTAACTATTTGTGAACTCTTCATGATATATAAGCTTTCCACAAAATCCAACCATTTTCGGTGCTCCTCCTTGGTGAAACCAAGGTCAAATCACACCACTCAACTACCTCTAGACATCTCATCTGACATCTAAAGAGGGTCTCAAATTTTCTTTAACCTAGTGAGGTAGGCCATCTGATTTTCTTTGTGAATTTTTGGTTGTATGTTTTATTTATCCTTCTATTATTTTTTTATGATCTGTTGTTTATAATTTGTTTGTGATATGTTGCTTAGGCAATGGTTTATGGTTTGTTTTTTTATTGACTACATCTATATGATTTGTTTTTTATATCTGACATTAAACCTTGGATTTATTCATTATTTTTTTACTATAATGTTTCACATCTTCTTACTAAATAATTTTTTCATATGTATATATAAATGCATAGATATTTTCATGTATATTATTGTTTATTGACTATTAATTTGAGGCATATTGGTGGTTCCCAAATGATTATATATATTCTGAGACCTTTCATAGACACCTCAGTGGACCTGCAACTTCAGATGATATTTTTCAGGAACCAAGTTAGTGGAGTAATGTATGTTCCTCTATTGGTTATATGTATCATATAATCTAGTTCCTCTTATAATTTACTACATCCTTTAGTTTTCTTATGGATCATATTCAAAGGGGCCATACCCAGTTAATCACATGAGATTTTATCACATCAATCCTTCACTTTTTTAATCATTAATGTGCCTTTAGTTTATGTTATGTATGAATATCGGGTTTTTATCAATTTGATATTTCTTATAGAATATAAGTGAGTGAGTTTTTTATACTGGTGTGACATGTATGTGTGAATATATATCTATTTTATCATTTATTTCCATAGTTATTTTTCAAAAATGTATGCCTATATCAGGTAATGAAGATTTTGGGTCTGCATGTCCGTCGACCGTAGGGGTTATCATAGAATTTTGTTCGATCTCTAGTACTAATTGTTTCTATTTGGGGGGGGCTCCAATTTATTTTTTTACACCCATAGTGTAAACCATCCTTTAGGGACTTTGAGGTGTGTTAGAGGTCATAAGATGATCTTACCTGGTGTTTCTTGGGTAATTCCGGATAGGTTCATTACACTATCCATCTTTTGGTTTACACCTATAAAGTTTAGTGATAATATCATTTATTATATTCCTTTATCTCTTTATATTTTTTTAAAATTCCAATAGGCCTTATTATTGGATTTTAGAATATCTAGGCACTCAGATATTCTAGTAGAAATGATCCATATTTCCCTTATTATAATTTTCTAAAAATTTCACTTTTGATAATGAATATCTTATGGGTATTTATTTATAAATTGTATAAAATTAATCTTTTATGAACTCAATATTATGGATATGAATCTAAAATGGATTCACACTAATCATTTTACAAACAAATATAAATATTGAGTTAAAGAGTTCAACAAGTTTTCAATAGAGTATGCAGACGACCCTTCTAAAATCCTATGTTCATGTTTACATTGGTGTTATTCAAAAAAAATTAGCTCAGAAGAGTTGGAAGAACAATTGATTTGTCATGGAATAGATCAAACCAATAAATGTTAGACTAAATAGGGGGAAAAGATAAATGTGTACATTTATTGGGATTAAACTACAATTTATGAATCATTTTATTAGAATACCATTGTAAAAGATGGTAGAGATTGCATATAATAAATGACAATAGCAATTGAATATGACCTTCATGATTGTCCATAGTTGTTTAAGGAGTTAAATAGTTGTACCAAGAAACCATTGTATACTAGTTTTAATAAATACAAAACATTTTTAGTTGTATTGAAGTTATATAATTTGAAATCTAGCAATGGATGGAGTGACACCGGCATTACATAACTACTTGGTCTTCTTAAAGATATGCTACCACAAGAAAATAAACTATCATGCTGAACATATGATGCTAAAAAAATGTTACATACAATGGGCATGATATTTAAAAAAATATATGCTTGTCCAGATGATTTCATATTGTTTCTTAAGGACCATGAATCACTCATCAAATTCCCTAAGTGTGTGTAGATCAATACAATAAAAATGAATCAAGTCATTAAAAATTTATATGGTTAAATCCTATCATTCCATGGTTTTGAAGAATAAATGGATATTAAGAAACCCTAAGAAAATTAACATGTATTCAAATACAAGAATTAAATATGGGAACCTACATCATCCAATAGATTCTCCTTAGGAAAATAAAATTGATTATGAGTTTCATGAATTTGTAGGTCAGATGATAAACTTTCATCTTGAGATATCTATAGATGGAATAAATCATTTTGGGGTATAGGTTAGTACTCACAGTACATGGCCCACCATGTTGGTAGATTATAACTTTCCTCCATGTTTAATCATGAAACACAAATACATTATGTTGTCCTTATTTATATCTAGACCAATGCAACATAATAATGATATTGAAATATATTTGTCTTCATTGATTGTAGATCTAAAATTTATGTGGGAAATGAGTGTTACAATTTATAATGCTCGTATAATTGAAGAATTCACATTGAGGACCATGTAGTATGGAATATAAATGACTTCCCCATTTATGGAAATTTATCAGGCTATAACATTAAATAAATGTTGGGGTGTCCCATTTGTGAAAAAGGAACATACTTAGTTTAGTTGAAACATTCATCAAAGACTTTGTTTTTAGGAAATAAAATTTTTTTACCTCGGAAACATAAATACCAATCCTGGATGACAACATTCGATGGAAATATCAAACAAGGTACAACACCGTCTCTAGCAACAGGTGATCAACTGTACAAAAATGTTAAAAATATTGACACTATTTTAGGTAAAACATTATTAAAAACCTTATAGGATTATGTTGGAATAAGAGGTCAATTTTATTTAAATTACTGTATTATAATTGTTTGTATGTTAGACATTTTCTGGATGTCATGCATATAGAAAAAAATGTATTTGATAATGTTATTGACACATTACTAAATGTTCCTAGAAAAAAAGAAAGATGGCATCTAGTCTAGTTTGGACTTTATTGAAATGAGGATACGATAAGAGTTTGAAATGGTGAAGGGTAAAAGGATGAATTTTTTCCTCCCACATCTTACACTCTATCCAGACATGAAAATTTTCAATATTTCCTTTTCCTTAAGAGTGTAAAATTTCCACATGGGTATTCATTAAATATTAGGAATGTTTTTTCAATGGATAATTTGAAGTTAAAAGGACTAAAATTACTCGACTATCATGTTTTGACATAATATTTAATGCATGTTGCATTCTATTGAATTATTCCTAAAAATTTACAACATAAATTAACTAGACTCTGTTTATTTTTCAAAGCCATATACAGTAAAATTGTAGACTTGGAAAAGTTTCCCATCAGGAATATAGAGATTTAAATTATATAATGTGAATTATAATTGTTCTTCCCACCATCATTCTTTGATATAATGGCCCACCTGATGGTTCACTTGATCAGAGGGGTTCAACTATGTGGTCCTATCAATTACAGATAAATGTACCCCCTTGAATGGTATATGAATATTTTGAAAGGGTATGTCAAATATCAAGGTTAGCCATAAGGTTTTTTGGAATAACAAAATATTTTTTAATAAGATATTGAATTTTTTTCTGATTACATATTAGATATTGACAGTTTCGGTCTCTTAAAATCTCATCACAATGAACTCTTTATGAGTGAAGGGATTTCAGGATGAGATGTTGTTATAAATACCTTGAAAGAGTGGGAGAAATCACATATTTACATATTACATAATTATGAATATGTTGATCCATACATTGAATCCCAAAAATAAATTATTAGAGATTTTAATCTATTAAGGTATGAATGATGGATACATAATAAATAATTTATAGGATGGTTCAGAGATAAAATTTATAAGGATTTATCTGAAAATTTGATTTTTTTGTCGAACGACTTCAATGGGTAGAAAAAGGATTGAATGAAAATGTTATATCATATATTGGGTTTGTAATAAATGGTTTTATGTTCTATAAAAAAGAACATGAATACTTCAGTATGATGCAAAATAGTGGTGTTACACTTGGGGATGAATCGATGCACATATATAGTTTCAATGATAGAAATAAAATTTATGAAAATATGTCATATTTTGGCATTATCAAACAGATATATGAGTTGACTTATACAACATTTCAAGTATATATTTTCCATTTCAAATGGGTTGAAAATATCAATGGAGTGAAAGTTGATGAAATGGGATTTGTGAATGTGAATTTTAGTGTAGAAGGGGGAAAAGATGAGTCGTTCATAATGGCATCACAAGAAGTTCAATTATTTTATATATCTGATCCAATAAATAAGAATTGGTTGATTGTCATGCTGGTGAATAAAACAAATGTTGAGTCAGATAAAAAATCAATCAAGGATGACACTTTCATTAGGACATCACAATCATTTCATGTTATTCCCACTATAGAAAACGTATTTTATGTTAGAGGGGACCACAATAAGAGATTTGGATTCTCTAAAGAGGAACCAAATCCTTGAAACCATAAAAAAATAGAGGTCAATGAGAAGGTAAAAGTGTTTTTTAATACATTATATTTACCCTCATAATAGTATATGTTCTCAATTGGATTAACATAATCTAAAATTAATTGCTTGAATACTCATGCAGACAATGTCTTCTACACATGATGATGTTACCAATACCTTGGAAGAACAAACTATAATGAAGGAAAATATTTTTATATATGCAAAGGTAATGTTATGATATACTTATTCTATTTTACCAAAAAAAAATATAATGAAATGTTGATTTGATTTTCATTATTTCTTGTAGAGTTCATTTATTTATGAAGATTTCTATCCATGTGTCATGCTTTTTCATGAAGAGAAACAGTGTTGTGTCAACTCAATCATAGGGGTAATATTGATGTTTTCATAGTTAAATCATTTTCTATAGAATTAATGTTTTATTTCATATTTATGTTTATTTTATTTCTTTTTAGTATTAATCATATAATATTTTTTTCTTATACAAGTGGATTCATTTGTTTGAGTTCGGGGTGATATATCCAACTTTCATGATCTTTATCCCTTAAAACATTTTCACCCCTACAATGGTGCATTTATCACTTTATTTCAAGTTACCTACAATGTCATTGCATGAAAGGGAAATGATTCTTCCTCTACTCAATTACAGATGCAATCTTTATCTTTTCACATTAAAATCATTTTCCATGGAATTAATTTATTTTTAATATGTATGTTTAATTTATTTCTTTTTATAGTTACTCACGTAATAATTGTTTCCTTATACAGGTTTATTCTTTTGTTCATGTTATGGGTACTCTTTCCAAATTTCATGCTCCTTATCCCTTAAAACCATTTCAACCCAACAATTGTGCATTTATCACTTTCTTTCAAGTTACCTCTAATACCTTTTTTGGAAGAGCAACAATACTACCTCTAATCAATTACAGAGGTATTCTTGATGTAATCACAGAAAAATCATCGTCCAGGGAATTAATGTATTGTTTCGTATTTTTTTTTAATTTATTTGTTTTTATTGTTACTCACATAGTAATTTTTTCTTGAATAGGTGGATTATTTTTTTTGATTTGGGGGTGTTATGTCTATCTTTCTTGATCCTTCTTCCTTGAAACCATTTCAACCCTATAGTGGTGAATTTATTACTTTCATTCATGTTAACTCCACTACCTTTGTTGGATGAGAAACATCAATGCCTCTGCTCAATTATAGAGGTAATATTGATATTTTTATAGGAAAATCATTGTCCATAGAATTAATGTTTTGTTTCATATATATGTTTAATTTATTTGTTTATATTATTACTCGCTTAATAATTGTTTTCTTATATAGGTGGATTTTTTTTGATTTGGGGGTGCTTTATCCAACATTCATGCTCCATATCCCTTAAAACCTTTTCACCCCTACAGTGGTTCATTTATAACATTCTTTCAAGTTACCTCCCCTACCATTGAAATAAGAGAAACAATGCTCCCTCGGCTCGATTACAGAAGTAATATTGATGTTTTCAATATAAAATCATTGTCCATAGAATTAATTTATTTTTTCATATGTATGTTTAATTTATTTCTTTTTAGTATTACTCACATAATAATTGTTATCTTATACAGGTGGATTATTTTGTATGAGTTTGGGTGATTTGTCCATATTTCATCTCTTTCTGCACCCAAACTCCCACAGACTTCTTCTCTCACAATTCCTTTCACTCTTATAGTGTTCACATTTATCACATTCCATTAATTTCCCTGAAATACTCAATAATAGTGTTAATATTAAAAATTTCATAGTAAAATCATTTTCCACAGAAATAATGTATTATTTCATAATTATTTTTTATTTTTTATTTTTATTATTACTCATAATTACTGTTTTCATATATAGGTGGATTCTTTTTTTCAATTTGAGGTGATTTTTTTGAAACTACTCTTGCAATGTTGGAAGTTTGATAAGTAAATTCAATGTAAATCATAGTAACATTGATAGTTATGATTGTTTTTTTGAATGTATATAATAATTTATATTTATATATATATATATAAACAAATGTTTGAAATGTCTATAATGTAGTGTTTTTTCTTTTATATGTGTTTTAAATTTTATTTCATTTAAATTATGTATTTGTAATTGTTTTGGTTGATATGTGATGTGTTTCTAGTGTGTTTCGAGTGTGGTAGTGTGTGGTAATATCATGATGTAGTGTGGCCCTTTATCAGTGTGTTTAAAAGAGCTGATAAAGGTTTCCTTTAGCAATTATAAATTAAAGTGTTGATAAATGGGTATTTTATCAATTCTTTTGAAATATCTAATAAAGGTCATATTTAACAACATTGATAAATGACCCCTTTATCAGTTCTTTTTTAGCGCTGATAAAAGTCTTTTCTTTTAACATATCTCACATTGTTCACACTTTCCTAGCATGGATAAAGGCCATTTCTAGCACTATTAAAGGCCAAATTTGTATTAGTGATAGTAATAATGTTTTTTCTTATTGCTCTAATCATGTTCGGAAAAACAAGAAGAATTATCCGACTCATGAACTTCAAATAGAGGATGTGATTCATGTACTTAAAAGTTAGCAGCATAACCTTTATAGAGAAAGGTTTACCTTGTATTCTAAACACAAGATATTGAGTTACATATTATCTCTAGAAGATTTAAATATTTTCCAGATGCATTGGGTGGAATACATTTAGCCTTTTGATTATAAAATCTCATATACCTCGGGGAAAGGGAATGTTTTTTAATATGTCTTGATCATAAAACATCCAACCCTTGAAATAAAACAATCATTGGAAGAGTTTAATTTGATGGCTCTATTTTCACTATTTCATGTTGGATTTTAGGAAAAAGGGGTAGAAGTATCATTGGAAAATGTTCAGTTGATATTCTCTCTTCTCAAATTGATTCTTCAGGAGAATCATCTTGAGAATTATTTTAATATAATTAGAGACTCTCTTTATGCTGGGGAGAGAGTTTTTGAGTGGCCTTTCTCCAAATAGAGAATTATATGCTATCTATATTACTTTGTGGTATTGGATTTGGTAAAGAAGGTTGTGATGGGGGCCTATCATAGTTCCCAATTTAAAGTTCTCCCAAGATCCATAAAGATGTTATTTAATATGAAACAGTTGTTATGGTGGCCACATATGAGGTGGTGCATTGTTGAGTTTTTTTCTCATTGTTATATATTCCAACAGGTTAATTTCAATCACCAAAAACCTTTGGGTTTGCTTCATCCACTTCCAATCCCGACTTGGATGTGGGATGAGATCTCTACGAACTTTTTTATTTGGGTTTCCATGTAGGCGGAGAAAGAAGAATGTGATATGGTTGGTGATCGATAGTTTTAAAAAATCAGCACACTTTATACCAATTCATAAAATGATAAATATTGAGGAGCTGGTAAATATCTATGTGAAATATATTGTTCATTTTCCTAGAGTTTCATCTTATATACTCTATAATAGGGAACCTTAGTTCCCTTGTCACTTTTGGGGAGGCCTTCATAAGGCACTGGGATCTCACATCAATTTTAGTATGGCATACCATCCCCAGTCGGATGGCCAGATAGAAACAGCTATAAATATTCTTGAGGATATTCTATTCACTTGTGTTCATAAATTTAGTGGATCTTGGGATGGTCATTTGGGGTAGGTTGAGTTTTCTTATAATAAATACTACCAGACCACGATCAGAATTGATATTTTTTAGGCCTTGTATAGTCATCCTCATAAATCTATGTTGTGTTAATCAAAGATTGGTGACAGTTCTTTGGTTGGACCAAGCTTGGTCCAAGAGACGACCAAAAAGATTAAGTTGTTTCATCAGAGGATGTTGATGGCGCAAAACCGATATAAATCTTATATTGATCATCATCATGGACCTTTGGAGTTCTCAGATGGTGACATGGTATTTTTGATTGTTTCACCCCAATTGTGTCATCGATGGCTTGGGAGGCAAGGGAAGACTAGTCCTCATTTTCTTTGAAATATTTAGGTTATTGAACATGTGGGTAAAGTTTCATATCATTTATAAATATGACTATAATCAACATCGATAAATAATTTTTTTTATATATATAATCTCTAGAAGTATCTTTCTAAACCATATCATGTTTTGAGCTAGATTTATCTTAATATTGAACCTTATTTATCTTTGAATGAACAATTAGTCAGTATTGTTGATTCTGAAACTAAGGTACTTCATGGGAAGATGATACTTTTGGTTTGAGTGTTATGACAACATAGTTTGTATTTTTATGATATGTGGGAACATGATCCACTAATGAGAGAGCATTGGAATCATCTTCTTGGAATATAGGATTTTTTGTAGGCTTCCTGGGGATAGAAAGTTTTTATTGTGGGAAGTTCCTAACATCCCCTTACCTTTATGATAGGTACATTCTAAACCTTGTCATGGTTTTCCTTTTTCATTTTTTGGGTAGGACTGAGGATAAATTGGGAGGATACCTATAATGGTGATGTTAGATATTTTTTGAATTATTTTCTTTAACCGGTTGTTTCGGTAGACTATTGAAGAATTACACATAATGCAATTTTTTTACACAACACATAAATCCTGAAATTAATATAATTCATTTTTATCAAGAGGTGATGGGTTTTATGTCATATATGATAATTTCCAATTACACGACTTGTAACTGGGTTACAAACCATGTAAAACCCTGAATATTTCTTTTTTAATAGGTACTCCACCTATATTTTAATTGGTTATTCCTCCAGACTTCCTTTCTCTTGACCTATAGCCTTCCCAAAGTGATTTTCGGAGCCTCCAACCCCTCCAGACCTTTTCATTCGGTGATTGGTCATTTTGGTGATCATAGTGTGTCATTCCAACTACGAATTATTCATTCCTCTCTCTCTTTTTCTCTATTAATTCCTTTGAGTTTGATGGATCATCTTTAGTTTGATGGATCTATGCCTCAAATTTTTGAATCTTGTTTCTAGGTTGAGTTCCTAGATCTTCTACACCTTCATTCTTGTTGTTGGGTTTGGATACTAGCATTTTATTTCAATGAGGTGGGTAGGTGGTTCTGTCCTTGGTTTCCAATTTAATTAACCTTTAATTTCTTGATTTAAATCCATTTTTATTTGAAATGAAATTTCTCAAATCAAATAAATTTATTTCAATCATTTTATTAAAAACCCAATTCAACTTAAATGGATTTTTGGTTATCTTTGGCATGAAATAGGGAAAATCCCCAATTTTAGTGAGTTTGGGTGTGTTTGTTAAATGGATTAAAACAATATGAAAATTAAATTGTTTGATTTAATTGTGAAATGGATTATGAAATTACATGAATTGGTTTCAAATATCAATTTTTTTAAAATGGATTAAAAATGGTTTTGAAGGAATCCCAGTGGTTCCATTGTAAAAAAGAATGTTTTTATTAAAAACTTATTGTGGGTTTTAAAGAGAAAATTGGCATATTTGAAATGGGGGGAATGAGATTAAATTGTATTTTAAGTAATCTTGAAATAAATTTCCAATCATTATATTTACTTGTGAACATGAAATCCTTAGGTAGTTACTGTGTTATTTGGACAACACTTTACAATTTAGAACGTTCTTAAACTTTGTATCATCACATCCCATTCCTTATGAGATGGTGATGATTCCCCTATTCCTTTGTCCCAAAGGGGCATATGTACATACTTTTTGTTTAATAGTGTTGGGTCCCGATATCCTGGAACGTCTATACCTATTTGGAATAAGACCATGTTTCTTACTTGTTTTTATTTCAAATGTATATGATATTATTATAAATTGGTTTTCAAGCCTTATAAATTTATATAAACTATTTTATATAAAAGTGTTTATTTAATCAACATTGTGAAAAGTTCCAATTGTATAAATCACCATGTTTAATGGAAAATCCATCATGTGAAATTTATTTCTATCATATGAAATGTGAAGCATGAATTGTTAATGTATTTATATGTTTTATGTTATAAAGCATGAATTTTTAAACTATGATTTTGTGAATTCCAAACCTATTTATTTGAAAGTTGAAAGAACTTTATTGGTTAATTTGATATTGGAAACTTATTATAGAATATTTGTTGATATACTACCTGGATTTGGCTCACACCCCACTTGTGACTTCAGGTGTTCATAGATTATATCCTTCCATGTTTGAATATGGGAAAGGGGTCTCTTGGATGTGGATCTAGATGCTAATCCTTGGACGTGGTGAGTTGTATCCTTAGATACTTGGGATTTTTTTCTTAGTTTTTGTTTCTTGGTTATAGTACTTTTAGCTTTATTTACTTGTTGACTTCTATTAAATTACTTTCATTGGATTTTCTTTTGATATGCATACTATCTTGTTTCTTTTACTTATGAAATTGATAGTGGAAAACTCATTTCCACTTTCGATTTTTATTATTCCAGGTGCTAGTCGTCGACTAGTGGGCGTCAAGAATTCCCTTCAGGCTATGTCTGGTCCATCTTGGTTATCATGTTACCAGTTTACCTAGGTGGATTCATGATATATATTCTCTCCTTCTGAAAATATCTGGATGTTATGTTAACGATAGAAAATTTTGTTAATTCATGGGGAATGATTAATAATTTGACCCTAGAGGTTTTTTATGGGTATAAATTATAACGGAATAAGTAGAGAACGACTATAATATTATATATAAGGAAGAAATATAATTTATCAGGGAAATTAAAAGGGAATTTTAATTCTTAATTAAGTGAAGTTACTCAATGATAATTAATGAAAATTGATAGATAAAATATATTCTATAAATAGATAATATTTTTTGAGTAATTTCTCTTTTTTATTCATCTCAACATAATTTTTGGTAATGGTGGAATCTTAACATAAAAATTGTAGAAAAAAATTGGTTAAATTTATTGTCAATGAATGTTTTTAATCAATTTTATATTATTATGGGTAAAATAAATTTTTTAGGTAATCCATACATAGGCCCTAAGACCCAAATTTTCATCATTTTCATTCTGAATTATGAGAATAAAGGATTTTTTATGTTGTCCATAAGATTTTGAAAAATTAAATGTGTGTCAGGACACTCATATATGTTCTATTATATAAATCTAAGAGTTACATTGTTTTCATGTCATTCTAGTGGGATCCATTCCCCTTCAACATATGTTCATGTAGAATGTGATCAAACGATGCTAATATCTCTTCGATTATATTCATCTGTTTTGGGGTTTAAGAATTATAGTCTCTAAGTAATTTGGATGATATAGATAGGTGGGTTATCTTTTTAAGAATATTATCATGAAATATCATGTATAACCATAATTAATGAATCTAAGGTATGTGTATTCTCTTTATTCCATTACTGGTTATGTTTTAATTTATTGTGTTTGATGTTATTTTAAAATTATTTATTTAAAGTGATATTTTATTATATAATTTATGTAAAATTTATTAAATAAAATGATAGTTTATATGTATTTTTTTAAATGAAAATGGATCATTTCTAATTGGAATCATGGTCATTGGGTTTTAAAATAATAGTGTTTTATTTCTGAAAAATAGAGTTTTTTTCTTAAATTGGTTTTGAAATGAAGAAAAAGTGTGTTTACGATTTTGGGATAAATAGGAAATCATTTAAGAAATGAAATTATGTGTTATTTTTTTGCTAGAATTATGTGTTTTGATATGGTTCATACATTATATTCAAAAGAATTTGGTCATTATGGATTTTACCAATGATGATTTGGAATGCACATTGATTGAGTAAATGGGAGGTCAGGATTATCTCACCCATTTAGGGAAAATCATTTCATCCTATTGGAATATCTTATATTTTTAAGTCATGTTAATGAATCATTAAAAAATCCTACTGATATACTAGATACCACTAAGCATATGACTGGTCATAAACATGTTTTTATTTAAAAATAAACATAACATATAGGTTACCCATGCTTTTTTATAATTAGTAATTTTACAGTCTAATTTCACACACCTAGGAAAAATATAGTTTATTTTCATTGAGGGAGGTAGTAGTTGTTGTGGATTTGGGATCATTATCTTGAGAGGACCTTTCTATATATCCTTATTATGGGAATATAAATCCTCTTAGTTTACTACCACTCAAAAAGACACACCATACCTTATAATTCATGTGATGGGGACTATAATTGTGACTTCTAATATTGTGAAACCATGACCAAAAAATGTTAGGATTGAGACTCATAGAGGTTTGTTGTTAATCTTTGTTAAAATAATCAATTATCATGTAGTTCAGGTTACACAAATTAAGTTCAAGTGACTGTTTGGGTCAATATAATTTATCATCGTGGATTAAGGACTTTTGTTGTGTAGTTTAACATTACACACGTAAGACTACTAGGGAAATTTATCTAGAAAGTATTTTTGTGGGACTTACTCGTGAGTGGACCTTTCTAGTTAATCTTGTGATTTGGTAAATAGATTTGAGAAGGTATGATTGAGTATTATATTTTATAGGAGGATTAGTATTGTGGATTTTAGTATTTTGTTATAAGGAATAAAGTATTGTAAAAGGGTGATAATAGGATAAAAAATGGTGCTTATGAATGAGGTTACCCTCTATGGTTCACCTTTTTATGGTAACAATACATGAGAATATATGGTTTGGGATTACACATGGTAGGATTCCCATGTTGGAAACTTGTGTCATAAAAGGAGTTACAAACAGATTATGAGTAGGTATTACACATTATCCACCCTATCTAGTCGAATATATATATTAGTAACTAGAAAAGAGAAGGTATGGTTTAATTTCCACATAATAGAGTACCCAGGTCGGATTACTATGTTTTAAAATGGGTGAAAAAAAAGATAAAGAATAGGGATTACCCATGAAATTCCCTTATGGATAAGCTTATCTATTTATAACAAGATAAGAGATTATATGGTTGGGTATTACACCTAGTAGAAGACCCTATATTGATTCATGTGCTATAAAATGGAAAATAGTGGGAGATTGAGTGGGGATTACCCTTGATCTTCCTTTATGGCTCATAATATCTATTCATTCCTATATAGGGTATGATATGGTTGGGGATTACATATAGTAAGTTCTGTGATTAGTTTATCCTATCCATTGGTAACACATCAATACATGAATATGGTTTGGTCTTACAATGAGTAAGAGGTCCATATAGGATTTCTATTTAATAGAAGGGGTAAAAAAGGATAATAAGAAGGGTTGATAAATGAGATACATTATCTGATTCACCCTATCTATTGTTAACTATTGAATAGAAGGTATGGTTGGGGATTACACTGAATAAGAGTTCAAGATATTATGAATGTTATTTAAAAGTGGTTGAAATAGGAGACCGAGTTTGTCTTACACATGAGCTTACCCAATAGATTATCCTATTTTTTGTAACTATACATGAGAGGCTATGGTGGGGGGTGATACCTAAAAGGAGATGAAGTTATTTTATTCTATCTATTGGAAATATAGAGTGATGAGAATATGGTTGGGTACTATTCTTAAGAGGAGGTGTAAGTAGGATTCTTATGTCATGTAAAGGGAAATAATAGGATAATGAGAATGGATTGATCATAATATTCCACATCTAGTCCACTTTATATGTTTTAACTAGGTATGAGAATGAATTATTTTGTTTTACACATAATAGGAGTCCAAGGTATGACACATTTGTTAAAAAAGAGATGAAAATAGGAGACTAAGTGGGGGATTATGCATGTGCTTCCTGTATAGATCATCCTATATGTTAGTAACTAGAAATTATAGGATATGGTTTGGTATTATACCTTTTAGGAGGCCCTGGTTGTTTATCCAATCTATTGGTATTGGAGGGGAATTATAATATGGTTTTGGAATACACTTAGTAGGAGGCCTGGGTAATTCATCATTTCAATTGGTAATAGAGTTGGATAGTAATGTATGGTTGGGTATTGAAACTAATTGGAGGCCTATTTAATTATTCTTGTTTATTAGTAATGGATTAATATGAGAATATGGTTATGTATTACACTAAGTATAATTCGTAATTATTTTATCAATTTAGTTGGTAATAGAGCATGACAAGTAGGTATGGTTGGAGATTACACCTAGTATGAGTCCCATAAGAAATGCATGATCTGGAAGGGGTCTTGGGGGAAATGGAACACATGTATAAGCACCTGGGAGAATTAGTGCCTAGGTATGGTGACATTAGTTAATTAGATCCCAATTATAGGCACATGGAAAAAATATATCCTAGGTGTAGGTACTTGGTAAAATTAGAGCCTAGGTATAGGGGTCTCGGTGAATTGGACCCATGTGTAGGGCCTTAAGAAAATGTGGTGGTCGTGTAGGTGACCAGGGTGAAGGGGTACCCTACTAGGGATGTCTAGGAAACATTTCTGAAATGTAGGGAGGAATAGGGGTATTTTTACTAGTTAGCAGTAAAGTTTAAAGGTTCTCCTTGGTAGGGAGGCCAAGGTTAAGGTTCTCCCATGTAGGGAGGCATGGGTGATTGTTCTCATTAGTAGGGAGGCCTGGGTGAAAGTTCACTCTAATTGGGATGTCAATGTAAAGTTTTACCAAAAGTGGGGTAACTTTAGGATGACTAGGATGTATGGAACTATAATTTAGTGAATCTAGGAAGTCTAGGGAATATAGTGGTCTAGTATTATATAGTCATACATTAATTACCATAGGTTCAGACTGAGGAGTCACCTGAAAGGATGAGGCAAGGCCTAGGTGCCCAAAGATCATGAATGTATTCCTATTATATATACGTGTATTTAAAAATAGATACAAGGGGGTATATTTATAGATTGAGGTGGAAAAGGTCATAGTGTCTTATACAAGGAACTTGGAAACACAATGAAAGAATGATGATGTGTCTTTCTCTTAGAGGGAAAGGAAAACTCTATCAGGAACTTAGTAAAAAAAACCCTTAGTTCATGGACCCAGGAATGAAAAAAAGATAACGTTTATCATGGTTCAAAAACCTATGTGTGAAATACTATGAAACAAAAATGTATTTCACCACAGCGTGAAACCAATATTTATCAAAACTCCTTCCAACTTAAAACAATAATTGATTTTGATATGGGTGTCTATTTGGGCTTATGACTAGTCAAATCGAATCCTTTGAAATATTATACACCCTTAGATATTTGGTACCTCTATATAGTGTGTTTGGGGGGGAATTTTTTTCTAAAAAGGCCTTTAATTTTTTTATGGTTTTAACACTCCTTTTCATCAGTAGTGGATGAAATACCTATTCTTATTTCAGTGGGAGATTCATACTACCACTTGAATAGAATGTGAAATGATTTTCAAGGAATATATAATCCACAATGTGTGAGAAATCATGTTGTACATAGGGATCCAATTTTATTTTTCTTCTGGAATAGAGATTCCTTTTTCTATAAACCATGCCTATGTCATCTAAGTGAGGTTGATATCATGGCTTCTATAGAAATTTTTTTGGTACACATTTTTCAATGACCCCTGTAGTAGAAATCCAAGAAACATTCCTGAAAAATTCTAATCCCATGGTCGAATGTACTTTGTTTCATAGTCTTATATACATTATGGTATATTTGTAAATTGCCATTGTTGAGGTGGAAATACCTTACATGAATACCTATTGGTGCTGAGTTTTAGTTAGATTCATGGTGATATTATATTTATTTTCAATACACAATATAAAATTTAATGCATCTAATAAGTTTTTTATAATGTTTTTGGGTTTGAATTGGAATTTATAAGGATTTTTTAATATTATTTGATAAAGATATAGAAGAGTTCATGAAGTTTTGAGTTGTTTATTTGTAATATTTAGAAATGTGTTGAAATATGTAAGAATAAAATAGAGTTTTTATAGAGTGGGTATGATTAAATCCAAATTTTCCTTATGAATATATATGAGTAACTTAGATATTACAATGAGTATGTGAGAGTAACCTACTCTCATATAAGGAAAATTATATCTTGTTTAATAATAGATGGTTTGAAAAATGTTATATGTAATATAAATTAGAATCTATGTAATATTAACTTAAGAAATTAAAGGATACATAATATTTTAGAGATTTTTATATTTTTGAAGAAAAGTGAAAGTGGTTACATAAGAATAGAATATGATAACTTTAATGATATGTATGATAACCATTGAAATATAATATCATGTAAGAATAATATAAGATTATATTGTAATTTTTTTAATACTAAAAGAAGATGTTATTATAGGAGAAGTAAATATGGAAAACCAAGTATATTTTATGAGAATCTTTGAATAAAAATCATGCAGATTAAAATAGGAAAACTCATTTCCATAATTTAATGAATCATACATGTCCTTCTTGGGTTTTTATCTAATCATCGGTGAAAGAGTATCATGAGGATTGGTTTCAAGCATGATTGTTTGTGAAATTTTATACTTGATTTTTTGAAGACGGAATTATTTATAGATATGTTTTAAAATGTTTAAGAGATAAATTTATACCATGTTGTGTGGATCACTACAATAATACTATGATAGATACAACCTTAGGATATTTAAATTTATAGGAGGAAAGATAATATCATATTAATTTAATCCATTGGATACACACACTTTATTTGGTGATCATTCTTTATGAGGTGGATTTTTTGTTGTTTTTATGTGATAAGTGGTACTATTTTGATTGGATGGTTCCAATACATTATCATGATGAAGGATATAATCCTTCTCATGGATTCATCTTAATATTCAAAGAGAATCTACATGTCACGACCCATCCCAATTGGACCCGTTGTCGCAACTTCCCAATCCCGCCTCTAATGGTCTAGGGGTTGGAGACAAGCATCAAGTTGGAATAACACTAACATGGGAGGACTTAGTCTAAGTACTTGAACTCAAGTGCACATCTCCAAGCCTATAAAAATGGTAAAATGTAATAAAAACTGAACAACCAATCATTCATACATATAAATCCCACAACCAGAGTACAACATGAAGTAAAGGAAAGTAAATAGTCAAAAATTCAATCCCACCACAAAGAGTCTAAAAACACTTGTCCAACATGAAAGTAAGTACTGGGACTACTATAAAAAAATCCATAGTAACACACCGTATTCTTTCCAGTCTCAATAAACATCATATGGACCTAGTACTTCTAGGACTCTCTAAAAAGTTCAATCATCTTCATAAGAAATGACATGTTTTGGAAAATCCTGTGAAGGGGTGAGTATGAAAATACTCAGTAGAAAACCTTAAAGCAAAAAATCATACAACAAATGAAATACAGTTAGCTCTTCAAAGGTATATTTCAACAAAACATATAATAAGAATATCCAGTTATACTCAACAAATACACACTGTCTAAAAGTAGCCCACAACTATAGTATACCATCCTAGGATTCCAGATTGAATATTACAGAAAGAACATATCTTTGAGAATTAAATCATGAGTTTGATAATCATTGACGATGTCCTTCCAAAAGGTAATTAACGTTGGGTCTCTCCATTATAATAATATGATGAATTCTGAAGAGAATTTGATAAATATATAAGGAACTCTACCAAGTCCATAGGGTGATACCAAAAATTCAATATGGATTAACCCACTAATTAGAGGATTGGAGAATTCGTTTTGTTGGTAACAAGGATACCAAAAACTCCACCTAGGGAATAAAGATGAATATAGTATCTCGCATTAGGCCTCTTGGAGGGATTCCAAAGACTCTATACAATAATTCCTCCTAAAGGAATCCTAGTTCCTAGAGTAAGATATGATTCCATAACATCCCTTAGATAAAGGATAAGGAGAACATAACATAAAAAATATTCTCCAAGTCATAGAGGAAAAGGGAACTAAGACATGTATAAAAGAGTACACGGTGTGTATTAGGGGTCCCACGTAGTGTCCCCTAACCCTAGGTCATTCCCATGTAAATGGAACGTGTCACCAACCCATGTCTGTGTAGAAGTACATAGCATGCAGGTTTCTCATGTATTCTACACATGTGTTAGTACATAGTTTCACTTTGTGTACACGTTCCCTTTTACCTGTACCCATTTAGATCTTGTACCTAGTCTTGGTCATGTCAGTGTCGGTGATTACACGATGTACTCCAACCTGTGTGGTACAACATGTGTCTGTGTACTTCCCAAAGTACACATCGAGTATCCTTGTATAGACCAGATTCCATGTGATATGTGTCATACTCCATGTGACACATAACATTCCCCCAAACCCCTAGCAGCCATAAATGGGTCCCCACACGACATGTAGATCCAAATTACACACCCTGTAGCATGGGATTTTCTAAAACTCCAAATACATGCTCTGTTCATCTCCTCTATTTCTTGGGCCTCTAATCTGACCATGCCTTTCTGGAAAACTCAAGGAACCATGATGTCTGAGAGTAACGTTTGATTAACAATGAGTTTTGACCATCAAACCCATTTTTAAAATGGAATCGCCTTCATTATCCATCGTGTACTAAAGAACACTGAAGAATGAAAAATAGAGTATCCACTGTTTTCAAATTCATCACCACTTCCACTTTCACACCACCATCATGTCATTTCATTCCTAGATCTACAATATTGGATATTTGCACTAAGAAACATATGTTCAACGATCGATTGATTGGGATATGTTGAACCATGGAAAAAACAAAGAAATCCCATGACAAAAATAGAATCAAGGATAAAATAAAATAATAATCAAGAGCAATAGACCTAGATCAATGTTCTTGTCGATATTAGCTCATTACCATTAGAAATACACTCGAAGAAATTAAAAATCACAAAGTTATTCTCCCAAATAAATCCTTGAGAATAAACTCATCCATCATTATGAATGATATGGGAATAAATCCATTCATTGATTGATTCATGTTCATCATAGAAATGAAGAACAGGTAAATAATAAATTAAAAAAATGTACTAACTCGATTTCGATCAATCACTAATGAAGAATTATGTGGTGTCATTATCATTGATTAGGTCTTTAAAATCTGTGGTGAGTCGACTGTCGATTCACAGTCTGGTTATCATTCACTTGATATATTCTATAATTCTCTCTCCAAGGGTTCTCCAAGGGCTCTAGATTTATGAAGCTAACCCTGATATTTCTCCATAACTGACTCTTTAAATACACATTAATCACTACATCAATAATTAGAAATACTATAATTTATTTAATTTTTGTATTCATTTCTGCACCCGTAATAAATATTACACAAATGGCCCATGTCGAACATGGTTAAGTTGCGCCAAGGGTAAAATTCGCATTCTAAACTCAATGGTGCCCTTATATTTTTTATATAAGCCTCCATTCATACTTTATTTCACTTTTTTATAAACATAGTACATTCATAATATTTAATATATACAATATAATTCAAACATTTATTTCGAGAGCATCAAGCCTCATAATCACATGTTGAGTTAGTGCTTGTTCTAGAAAATTATCCATATAATATCCAAAAATAATACATATAAAATCTGAGACATTATATTCTCCCCACCTTGGGGATTTACATCTCCAAAAATACAAAAAAGGGATTCTCAAAAATATGTGGGTACTGATAATGAATTTGAGCCTCCTGCTACCATGTTCTCTCCTAAATATTCATGCACTTCCATCAGACACATGCTAAATGAATCTCTCTACCATAGAGGATCCTCTCCTAGTGATCCTATATTTCTACTAGGTACTCATAAAAAGTATCTCTATCCTTGATGTCTTACTCACCCCAGTCGATAACATTCACTGAGTCTTGAACATACCTCATCAACTGCAACATGTGAATGATTCTGTGTACCTGGTCTGACTGTTTAGGTGGATCCAAGGGGTACACCACCTCACCAACTATAAGAAGTATCTAGAAAGGTCCACTAAATATTTTAGATAGCCAACCACCCAAGACAAATCTCCATAATCCTTTTTGAGGTGAAACCTTTAGGAACCCATGGTCTCCTTCCTATAAATAAAAATGACTTCTTCGTCTATCCATATAAAACTTATGATGGATCTGCATAGTCTTCATACACTCCTAGATGATCTGTACATTCTTAGTATTTTCTCACACCAACTCTAGACCCATGGGTCATGAATCTAATGGGTAAGTCAAAAAAGTTTTAACCTATATATTCTCTCAAACAAAGTCTCATATGGTGGAATACTGATGGTGGAATGGTAGTAGTTTTTGTACACCATTTCCACCAGTGGTAGGTGGTCCACCAACTACGGCCAAAGTCCAACATGAAAGTTTATAGCATTTACTCTAGAACATGAATGGTATTCTCAGTCTGGATATCTGTTTAGGGGTGAAATGATATGATCAAGCATAACTGAGTCGCAAATTCCTCATGTATTCCCTTCCACAATCGATTATGAAGTGAGCATCACGATCTGAAATGATCAGTGATGGAATTCCATGGAGTCAAACAATCTACTTCATGTAGAGGAATCCCAATCTCCATTATGAACTTGTCTCTCTGATATCTAATAATTGGTCATACTTGGGGAGTTTTTATATGATCAACCATATGGAATCGTGTCCCCTAGACATACATGATAATACAAGGATGAATTACATGGATATCCCATTTCTCTTCCATTATTTCACCTCAAGGGGTTAAGGTAAACCCACTAGAAATTAGTGCTCATTATTCACATGCTGATAGGTAAGGCATCGAGAGATAAACTCTGATACTCTTTTCTTCATCCATGCTAACCAAAACTGATGATAGAGTTCTTGGTACATGTTTACTAAACATTGATGTACCACAAAAGGACATGTATGAAACTCTCCAAGAACCACCTCCTACAATTACCCTAGTACCATCATGTGTCCTATAAAAATAATGAAAGGATCTCCACCTTTAGAAAATATATCATAACTACATATAGTGGATATCTGAGTAGGTAGGATATCACAGTCCATATCCCCTAGTTGTTCCTCCAAGACTCATTGTAAGAGAAGAGGGGTAAGAACCATCAACTAGAGGTAAGTTTCTCTATCTCCATCCAAAAAGGATAAATGTAATGAGTCCAACTAATCTGATGCCTCATTCAACAACTGTGAAGAAGATATCCTACTGTCCACACTTGCTACCACATTCATCTTTCAAAGAGTATAAACTATTTCAAAGTCTTCATCCTATAGGAACTCTATCCATATCCTCTGTATCAAGTTAAGATTCTTCTAAGAGAAGGTATACTTAAAAATATTATGATCAAAGTAGATGATAAACCACTCACCTATAAGGTACTATCCCTACATCTTCAGTGAAAAAAACTACCACTTCTAACTCAAGATCGTGGGTCTTGTAGTTCTGATCATGTGTTCTTAACTGACACGAGACATATAAAATCACAAACTACCTCTGCATCAGAACATAACCAATACTATTTCCTGACACATTTTAGAACACTATATACTCGACACATTCCTCTAGAAATCTCAAGATGGGAACATCTATCAAACTCTTCCTTAGCTGTTGAAAAGACTTTGGGAAGCACTTTATCCACACAAAATATTTCCCCTTTCGAGTCAAAGCTTTTAGGGTAGATGATATCCTAGAAAAATCAGGAATGATTCTCTAGTAATAGAATTCCAACCTGAGGATTCTCTACACCTCTATCATGCTCTTGGGTGGATCCCAATCCAACACTACCTTGACCTTGGTCGGGTCCATTTCCACTCCATTTGGTGAGATAATAATTCCAAAAATTTGACCACCTGTATCCAGAACTAGAACATTGAGAGATTTCCATAAATATGGTGCTCTTAATGTATATCTATAACTATACTTATTTGTCTTGCATGATCCTCCTTAGACATCCAATTCACAAGGATATCATCATTCAAGACTACAATGAACCAGTCTAAGAAAGATCGAGAGATCTGGTTCTTGAGTCCCATGATCATTGTTGGGGTGTTCGTCATGCCAAAAGCCATTGAAAAGTACTCATAGTGACTGTGGTGACACAAGGATGTCGTCTTTGGTATATCCTCATCTCATACTCACAACTGGTGATAGGATAACTAGAGTTCAACCTTCAAGAACCATTATTCCACCCTCAACTGATCAAATAGGTCATCAACCTTATGTAGTGGATACTTTTTCTTCATGGCCACCTAGTTAAAGTTTCAGTATTCCACACATAACCTCATGCTCTCATATTCCTTCTTGTAAAACAACATTGTGTCCACCTAGGGTAAAACACTGGGTCTAACAAATTCTTTCTTCTACAAGCCCTCCAACTTCACCCTCAACTCACTAATATCTATGAGATACATCTGATATGTGGGAGAAGATATCGGTGCCATCCCAGGGTGTGAATAAATGCATAATTCCATCTATTAGGGGAATAAACCTAGAAAATCCTACGGTAATAATTCCTCATACTTTTCCACAACATTATTAAACTAGGAACTCATAACATCCACTACACCAAAGGTCAGACTATCCAACTGATGAGAAATTATCTACACCCTCCTATGCACGAGTCCATCCTATGTTGCCTCTATTTCCTTTTCACAGAAAAATAAGAACCTAGTTTCTTCACTGTGGACACAATGAATTATCATATATAAAATTCAACTTAGGCATGAAATTTAGATAACCAGACCATACCAAGGATGACATCATAAGGCCTCAATTTTAATACTATGATATTCTAATAGAAACTCTTTCTTTCAAGAGTTAGGTCACACTGTTACCATAAATATTTGATCACTGATTATTTTTCAGTTGGAGTCTCCAAGAGTAAGGGTTAATCCAAAGGTTCAATCACAATCTATAAGTCTCGTACAAGGTATGTGGGATGAAAATAATGACTAAAACCATTGTCTATCATTACTATAAATAAGTTATAAGAGACACAAATCATACCTCAAATCATTATGGAAACCTCTGGGTCGTAAGATTTGACTTCTTATAGTTTTTTACACCCCAATTCTCCAACTCCCTAAGCCTGGTGTGGACCACCTAGGGCTGGTGGTTATAACAAGTCAAATCATCCACCACCTTCTGCTACTCTCACATATCCTCTACCACATACACTTCATCTTAAACCTTACTACTCCTAACACTGCATCTGCCTTGGAGGCTAATCTACAGTCTCCTGGTAAACTGTATGGTGCATTAGAAAATCTAATGCAAGATTTCTCTGACTATCAAATGAGTATCACCATCTCTCTCTAGGATGACAGGTTCCACCCTGTGAGCCCTATTCCATATATCCTCTATCCTAGGACCTCCACCTGAAATGTATCACACATTAATTTCCATGGGGATGACATCGGCTCCCAGATGTTGAGGTCTCAACTCCTACTTGCCCACTACTGATATCCAATTCATGTATATTCTCATCCAAGAAACACTCAACCACCGAAGCTTTCTCTGGAACCATGGAATAGGTATAAATTCATATATGGGTATTATTGGCTTGGATGTATCTATACAGAACATGCTTGAAGGTTAGTTCCCATAAGAACTTGTCACAAAACATATCCATCAAGTACTTGGAAAGGTTGGTAAATATTGATGAATAATCTGCTACTATCATGATACCCCACTAGAGCTATAGAATATTCAGGATACATACATCCCTAAACATAGCTGCTGAGAATTTTTATCAAAAAATTTGGTCGAACTCTATCTATGAAATAGTCACATAATCGTAAGGTTGGGTCACTAAAACCCCATCATCTCCCTATTAATCCATGAATAAGGATCACTTTTAGGATCACCATTTGATCTGATGGTCTTCTGACTAGATGAAAAACTCATGTCCCCACCTTAATCCAGTTCTCATTGGCCTGTGGGTTAGGATCACCTCAGAACTTGAGGGGTCTTTGCTGCTGAAACTCGTCAAGTATGCCCAAACTAAAAACCTCATCTGCTGGTATTGTGTGTACCAAGTTATTCTCTATAGAAGTGGTATGGATAGTGCACCACCTGGACGTAACACCCCAAGAAATGGTCCATGTATTGATTCTGCATCACTGAGGTGATCTACCATGTGATCATGTTGAATCCTAGTTGGCATACATTACAAAGGAATCCTAAAATAATAATATGTACCATAGTCAACGAGTATATCTGTAGATTTGACTCAATAAGGAAATGAATATAAAAACCCATTATTATATGAATCATGTACAATTGTTTTCCCCATAACAATTTTTCTCATGTAATAAGTCAAAAATTATGTGATGAGAGTCTCAGTGTATGGATATGCTGATCGCAACACCAACAATGGAGTCACTATCCTAAAATATGAACTCAAAAAACTTAACACTATTTACCTAAACCAATCTCATAGACTATATTCCTAAAATATAATCGACCACCCTCTAACCCCACTTTGTTTTGACCCATCCTAATGAGTCCCATGTCGCAACTCCCTATGCCTACCACCAATAGGCTAAGGGCTGGCGACTAGAACCGAGTAGGCATATCACTGACATGGGAGGTCTTATCCTAAGTACCTATATGCACGTACAGATCTCAAAGACTATAAAAAGTTTGAAATGTAAAATAACTAAACAACCATTCATGAATACGTATAAATCCCGCAACTATAGTACGATAAGAAGTAAAGGAAAGTTAATAGGGGAAAATAAAATTTCACCATAAAGAGTCAGAAAATACAAGTCCAACATGAATGTATGTTCTGGGAATGATGTTAGAAAAAATAACAGGTAGACACTTCAGTGTTTTAGGTCTCACTAAGAACTGTCTATTCTTAGTACATTTAGTACTCTATCAAAAGTGTGATCATCTTCACAAGACATAACACATGCGGGAAAATCCCATGAAGAGGTGGGTAAAAAATACTCAGAAGGATCCCCAGAGACTAAAAAGCATGCAACAACAATATAAAATCAACTCTACATTGGTATATGTCTACTAAAATATAATACAATTTTCAAGATATACTTAATAAAGATACGTAGACTAAATCTAAGTCACAAAAATAGTATAACATCCTAGGATTCCAGCACAAAGATTCCACAAAGTACTCATCCTAGAAAACACACTCCTGAGTCTGATAATCATTGATGATGTCTATCCAAGAGGTAATTCTCACCAAGTCTTTCCATTAGAAGAATAAGATGAAGTTCTAAGAGAATATCATACACTGATGAGGATCATTACCATGGCCATGTGTTGATACCGATAACTCAATCTAGATTAACCTAAAAAGTATAGGATCAACATATATGTAGTGTTGGTCCTGAAAAAATAGATAACTCCACCTAGGGCACAATGATGAATAGATAATCTCACTCTAGGCCTCTCAGAGGGATTCCAAAGACTCTATCAAAGAAGTCATGCTGAATGGATCATAGTCCTAAGAGCATGAGACTATTTCATTCCAACCCTCAAGGAATGTATAATGGGAAAATACAATAAAAAAATCATCCAATTTATAGAAGAAAATGGATCTAAGAGATGTATAAAATAGTAAAAAAAATATCGTATGGGTCTCATGCCGTGTCCCCTGACCCCGGGTCCTGCTAGTGTAAATGACCCATGTCATTAAGCTGTATCTGTGTAGATGTAGACGGTGTGTAGGCTACCTATGTAGTATACCCATGTTCCAGTACACAATTTCATCCCTTGTACATGTTTATCTGTACTAGTACATGTCTTAGCATGTGTACCTGGTCTAGGTTGTGTCCATGTGGGGGAGTACACGGTGTGCTCCAACCTATGTATTTCACCCTGTGTCCATGTACATCCCAAAGTATACACTGAGTCGCTTGAGAGATACCACACATTGTGTGATAGGGGTCACATACCATATGACACTAAAATTTATCCCAAAGCCCTAGCTGCTAGAAAGGGGGCACCACATGGCATATAGACTTGAATTACACGCCCTATAGCGCAAGATTTCCTAGAAATCCATATCTACAATCAGGTCATCTCCCCCATTACTTCAACCTCTGATCCGGCAATGCCTTGAATGAAAACTAAAGGAACCACCTCATCCATTCCTTGACTTCAATAAACAATAATTTTTTTCATAAAATTAATTCGGAAAATAGAATATTCAATGTTCTTCATTGCACACTGAAGAAGACTTAATAATATAAAATCGAGTATCCAAAATAACCTTCTTTGTTACCGCTTCTACTATCTCACCACCATCATGTCATTCAGATGCAAGATCGATGATATTGGATCACTATTCCCGGATACGGGTGTGCATGATCGATTTATTAGGATATGTCAAACTATGGGGAAATTAATAAACACCAATGATGAACGCGGAATTGGGGGAGAAAACACAATAACAATCAAAGGAATGGACCTCAATCAATGTTTGTGTCAATCACGATTCATTTCCTTGAGAATGATATTCAAAGAAATCAATAATCACAAAGTAATTCTCTAAAACAAATCCACACAAATAAACCCATCCCACATTATGCACGAACCATGAATCAATCCATTTTTCAATTGATTGTCATTCATCACAGAAATTGAAAATTGGAAAAGAATCAATTCAAAAAAAATGTACAACCAGGATTGGTAACTATCAATGGAGAAGAATGATGCAGTGATGTTTTCATTGGTGAGATCCTTCAAATATGTGGTTCCTCGATCATCGATCTGTGATACATTTTTTGTTCACCTAATAGATTCTCCAAAACTATCTTCAAGGGTTCTCTAATGGCTCTGGGGTTATGCGATTAACCCTTGAATTTCTCCATTACTATATATTTAAATACAAATCAATCTTTACATCAAGAATTAGAAATAAAATATTTTATTTAATTATTTTATTCATTTCCACACCTGCAATGAATTTTAAAAAAATGACATGCACCGATTGAGGTTTAGTCACACCTGGGGTAAAAGTCATTTTCTGAACTCAATGGTGCCCGAATATTTTTTTTCAAATCCTCTGTTAAAAATTTATTCCACCATTTCATGAAAACATCATGGATGATCTATTTAATATATTTAATATATTTGAGACATTTATTCTGACACACCAGGCCTCAGAATCACATGTTGTCTCAGTGTATGTTCTCGAAAATAATCCATATAATATGAAAAAAAATTACATGAAAAATAAAATACAATAAACTATGTGTATGTATTATAAAAACCACCATACACCAAAGGCATATTCATCCACATTAGTGACAAATATAGTTAAAATATGTTAATATACTAATATATTTGTTTCAATGGTTGAGTTGAGAGATTATTATGGAATAATAATGATAGATTCTATATTTTAAAGGGAAATGGTTTTCTATAATAATTCACCCAACAAAAAAACATTGATCATATATTCAAGTTATTATAACAATTAGTGTTAGAGCTATGGTGCTCAATTAAAGATATATTTTTAGAGACTATTATGAATCATTAAAAATCAATAAATAATAATGTAATTATACATTTCTATAGGTAAGGATTGTACATATGGAAGGATAGAATGGTTACCAAAATTCTATATCATATACTATATATTCTAGATACTTTTTTTCAATGTTTTAGGAAAAGAAATGAGACTGTTTTCTGGTCCCTTTATAATAATAAGAATATCAATAGTTATTAAAATATAAGGAATTAGTTTCAATATTCATTATTTGATAAATAATTAAAAAAATCAGGGGATGAAAATTTCTTAGGTGATTTTTTCAAAAACTCATAGTATTTATGATGGAGATAAAAAAGGTAAAGGAAGAAAAGGTACATCTTTATATAATTCTATTTGCATATGTGAGAATTTAATTATTTTAATCGATTGATGAGTTCTTTAGAAAATTTAATATGATTATAAAAACTATCATAGGATATAGAGAAACTATTAAATACTTTAGAGTTTTTAGGAATCTCATGATAATTTCCTAAGATAAATTTTATCCCAATATATAAAACCTTGAAGATAGATTTATTTAAAAAAATATAGTGGAATAGTTTTTTAACATTTTAGTAACCTATGTGAGGAGAAGTAGAGATCATGTAAAGTGAAATTTTAAGAAGGATAAGAAGATCACATTTGAAAATTTTAAAAATTTGGTGATTTTATATGAAAATATATTTCATGGTATATATGAGAAAGTGGAAGGTTTTTGTGATATTCTTTCATTTTTTCAAGAAACATAATACTGGGAAAAGGTAAGTATTAAGACAAACAAAATTTTATGTTTTTTAGTTATTATAAAATTATTCACTTTTAATATCTAAGACTCCAAAAATGCATAGATAGTAGTTATATTCCATAATTTTTAATGAATATAGTTTATCAAATATCCAATAGTTTAGTAGTATTATGAGACTAGATAAATAAACACATTACTTTTCAAAACATAAGATACAACATGAACACTTTTTGAGAACATTATTAGACCTTCCATCATATCACTGAAAATTACACATTTTTCTCCTTTAGGTTTCTTGGGTAATTGAGAATTAATTAGGGTGAAATTAGTTTATCAGTAAGGAGTAACATAAAATGGAATTTATCATAACCTAAACAAGAAATAAGTGATATATTATAAATAAATAAACAATATGAAACCATAATCAATTGTAACTGAGGGAATGTTATATATATGGAAATAAATTAAAACAGGGATAAAATTAATCATTTATCTCATACTAATAAAATTCATAATTTATAGTTCCAAAAAAAGATGGCAAGGCCCTATTCCAAGTCACTATACCGATATGGGAAGAGGTGTGTACCAAAAAACAAGTTGGTTTTCCCCATGAGACATGTCAATTCATCGAGGAGGTATATAATTCTTGTCCCCACCCATCACCTCATTAAGTACAATTCATTCACCATAAGATTCAACATGACCTTTTATATCATTCCCTATTGAACCTCTATCTAAATAAGAACAATGATATTATTATAATATAAAATATGAAAAACAAATACATCCCCATTCTGTAGAATAATGTTTATGTATAGGAGAACATTACTTAATCAACTTATAAGTTTTGTATCTATCATAAAAGAAATCTAAAGTACCTTTATCAATGAAATATGGTTGAGAGGGTCCTTTAAATGTGCTGGGTTAACCATAGGAGTTAGTAATTGGGATCAATAGTTTTTATTTTTAGGACACCAAGAAAATAGTAAGATAAATCCTTATTTAAGGTTTATAAAAATAGTGTGAATATTCCAAATCATATCCCCTCAAGTGTCTAGCTAGGTTTCTAGTCTTAGGAAAAATCATTATACCTCAAAGTGATGACTGAGACAATTCCCAAAATACCCTTTTCAAGTTGATTACCTGCATATATGCTACTACTATATCCCCTTTCCAGTATTCATATATATATTTATTTCTTAATAAAATACACACACTTTTTCTATACCAAAATTTTGGATGGTTTTTCCACTATGGAAAATATTGAGTTTTAAATCAATTTTTGTAACTCTCCAATCAAAAGAATATATGGGAGGGATAAAAATATACACATTTAAATCTCTTAAATTTTATGATTAATATGGTAAAAAAAATACATGGAAATGTATTAAATAAAAAAAATAAAATATGTGGTGAATATTATATGAGTTCTAAAGAATACAAATTGAGTCCAAATACCCACTTATGGCTTGGGTTAAAATTTATTCTTAGCCTCCAGAAAGAGAGAGATTCAAATTGTTCTTAAAATACCATGAATAAAGGAATTAAATGATATAAAATCTAAAATAGGTATTATATATACACCAAATAAAATAAATTTGGTTCAAAATATAAATCATATCTTTGAGAGAGGAATTTGAGATGGAAACCCATGTAAAGACCCGTAAAATTCAGGGAATGTTTTTCTTAATTTTCTTTGGGATTTTACATGAATGCAGTTTCTGACGGAACTTGATTCTGAGGCCCGGTGTGCCCGGAATTTCTATCCGAAGTTTAGCTCGGGTACATTCAGTGAACGAAAGAGCGGGTTTTTATAACTTTTGAACTGGTGCTCGGAATCGAATTCTGGGGGCACCGATGGAACCGCAGCGCTAGTAATTTCTTAGAAACACCATTTTCGGAGTTGTGTTTACATGAGAGTAGTTGTTAATTTATGTGGAAGGTAAAAATAAAAAATTATGCAACAATTTTTATTTTTACTTTAAGTGGATTAAGCTTTGGGTGGAAGTTGGGAAAAACCACCCAACTTCCATTTGTAGGTTATGAAGGTTGTGGGGCCCACACGAACCCTAGCCCTTCACCTTCCATAACCTTCTATAACCCTTCATAAATTGTGACAACTTGTGTAATTTAATTTTGTGGTTTAATTCAAACCTTTGAATTTCAAACCTTATATTGTGTTAATAAAATAAGTTTGTGTCTTATTTTATTTTTGGATGGAGTATTGTTGCCTTGAGAGCTTTGGGAGGAAAAGCTAAGTAAGTATTGAGTTCTTCATCCTCTTCGTCGAAGAACACGAAGAACGTGAAGAACGCGAAGAACGCTGGATTCCTCGGAGGTCGATATCTTCTTTCACGACGTCTCCTTCCACGACGTCTCCTTCCGCGACGTCTCCTTCCGTGATGCCTCTTCCCGCGACGGATATTCCGCGACGAATCCTCGTTCGACGAACCTCTGTTCAAGCTACGCTCGAGGTAGGGGTTTATTTATTTATTTTTTTCATGATTACTACTTTGGCGTTCTTCGTGGAATTTGACCAATTTCTATCGATTAACAAGAGGGGGCCAGACCGCACAAACACAGTCGACCCTCCTGCATTATCCATGTTGGTTTCTAATGTGGATTGGAACGTAATGGTGTGGTGTCATCGAACCACGCGGAATTGTGTGGCAAGGAATGCGTGGCGCCATAAAATTGAACCAAGTCGCGGCACCGTCGCGCCGAGCCGGAGAACCGAAGAAGCACCGCGGCCAGAGTGGGGCCGCAGCGGAGAGGTGCAGCGTCGTCGCGCCGTATTGGATGAATGAATGTCGTTGCCGATACCGGGTCACGGCGGAGCATGGGAACCGGCGGCCGTAAACGGGCCGCCGGTGTCGGAGAAGGGAGGGGACCGGCCGTCACCGGTCCCGTGGCGGCAGAAACCGGCCGGCCGGGGTGGGCCGGCCGGACAAGGGGAAGTCGGGGGTTCAAACCCCCGGCCGGCCAGCTAAGCGGCCCCCATTAAGGGGGGCCGCGGTTACAAACCAGGGGGCAGGCGCCCCCCACTCCAAACGGCTCGGCCGTTTGGCCGAGCACCTGACCAGCGCGCTGGGCGCGCTGCACCCAGGCCGGGCCAGGCCGCGCCCAAGCGGGTCGGACTCGGACCCGGTTCAGGTCCACCCGGTTCGGGTCGACCCTAGGGGTATCGGGCCGGGTCGAACCGGGCCCGAACCCCTTAATACCGAATATTTTCCGGTCGGACGCCCATAACTTGTGCTACGGGCCTTTGATCGATTCACCGTCAGTTGCGATGCGATCCTTTGATCAAGACGGTCGTTTCGGTATATTGCACTCAAGGTTTCGGAATACTTTGGGTTCGGCCGAGTTGTTTCGTACACGAAACCAATCGAGCCCTCGGAGCGGAAACGCTCATATCTTGAGCTCCGGACGTCCGATTGACGTACCATCGACTTTGATGGATTCCTCTAAGTGAGACGGATCTTTTTTCTTACTCCGCCCGAGGTTTGGACACAGGTGGAGTACGGTCGGGTTGGTTTTTCCTTAAAAACCAACCTGGCCCCTAGGACGAAAAAGCCAATAACTCTCAGACCGGGCGTCCTATTGACGCGCCGTCTGCGATGTTGACTTCCTGTTGACGATACGGAACTTTTGGATACATCAACTCTGGACTATGTATCAGTTGATGTATCAGCCTCTCGGCTCGTGGAGCGGACCCTCCCGAACGAACTTGCTGTGTGCGGGAACCCTAGAGCTGGCTGCATTTGCAACTGTGACGACGACGACTGTACAAAGATCCTCAGTGGATTCAATGGCGACGACTACAGTACTCAGTGATCCTACGTGGATCAGTACTACCGATCCTGTGTGGGTTCGATCCTGTGTGGGTCAGCGCTCAGCGGTTCTGTGTGAGCCAGCGCCTACAGGTCCTGTGTGGGTCCGATCCTGTGCGGGCCTTTGCGGGGGTTAGTTACCTTTCGATCCTTTGTGGGTCAGATCATTTGTGGGTCATTGCGGGGGTTAGTACATATCGATCCTTTGTGGGTCCGACGGCATAGATGAATCAGTGGATACATCTGATCATCTCTATCGTCATACGAAGAAGTATACCTCTGTGAGCTGAATCTTGTTTTGCTTTCCTTTGTGGATTGTGTTGTGCTATCCTATGTGGATTACGTTTTGCTTTCTTTTGTGGATTGTGTTGAGCTATCCTGTGTGGATTACGTTTTTCTTTCCTATGTGGACTGGGTTGTACTTGGGCTCGGATTTTGGAGCCGAACGAGAATTGATGACTTAGGTATGTGTATGGGCATATACCTAAGCAGTGTCGGATGTTACTTCATGATTTTATCTTTCCTTTGTGGATTATCCTTTGTGGATTCTGGGAGACCTACGGGGGTCTCGGGGTCCTTACTGAGTAGCTTATACTCACCCCTGCACGGGCTGTGCCTGCACTACGTTGTGTTGGTTGTAGACGACGGACAGCGCTGATCGTGGTTGAGGCTTGCGAAGCAGGATGGTACCTAGAGGTGGACCACTGGACGGGACGTACTCGGAGCGGTCGGATGGACCCGAGGAGCAGTGGAGGCTATCTGTACCCACCCTTCAGGTGGGATTTCCAGTGGACAGCTCGGTGTTGCGGATTTACTTTTTAGTTGCTTTTTTCCCTTTCCAGTTGTACTTTACTTTTAGTTTGGGTTTGTATACTGGTCCACTTACTTTTCTGCACTTACTGTTGTACCCAGTTTTTACTTAGTGTTTACTTCTACTACTTTCTTGCTCTGTGGTGTTTGTTTACTTTACAAAGGCAATGCCTTCCCTTTTTACTAGGATTGATGCCTTGGTGCTAGTCGCCATCCCCTGGCCTATGGAAGGCGGGCATGGGGTAGTCACAGCACGAGCCCCGAGGACGGGTCGTGACAAATTGGTATCAGAGGAGTTCGGTTCTACCGCAAAACTCTGGACTCTGATCTTTTTCTATGTGAAGCAATAGTGCTACGCGTATTGAGTGTCGTTATCAGTCCAGGGAGTCCATTATTGGTGCGGCAGCCGACGTATCCGTACACCAGGACCCTGACTTCTGATTTCCGAATTAATGCATGAAAACATTGATTGCATGTGTGTTTCAAGTTTTCTATGTGATTACTTGTGTCTGCTCACCAGGTATACTGTTTTGACCGTGGCTCACCTGTTTCTTTTCAGGATGGCCCCACGAAGGCAGCTAGCTAGGGTTCCGAGAGTTGTGTGTGACGACAGCCCACCGAGCGACAAGGCCTCGGTAAATGGCCCTTTGACAGCTGAGGCACCGGAGGTACATTTACCCACTGAGCCACCGATGATTCCAGCCCTAGCCGCTGACGATGCACGTCGCCTTAGTGCACTTCACAGGTTCCAGCGCCAGTGACCACCCAGGTTCCGCAAGGAGATGGACCCCCAGGCAGCCGAGGACTGGCTGGAGGCAGTGGTGAGAGTTTTCAGGTTAGTGAGGACACCAACAGACCTCATGGTGATCCTCGCAGCGAGCCTACTGCACGCGACAGCAGGCAGATGGTGGAGCTTGATGCTCCAGGTGCACGATGAGGCATCTCTCCTCTGGATGGACTTTGAGAGCCTCTTCCGCTCGGATTTCTTCCCAACCACCCTCCATGCGGTACGCATCCAGGAGCTTCTTCAGCTGCGGTAGGGAAGCTTGACAGTCGCCCAGTACTCGGCGAGATTTACCGATCTCTCGCGCTACTCGACAAACATGGTACGGGACCCATTCTTCTGGTCCCAGACCTTTGAGCAGGGATTGAGACACGAGATCAGGGCATCTCTAATCTCCCTCAGCATTCCGACTCAGGAAGGAGTACTGGAGCGAGCACTTTTGATCGAGAGCTTTCTTGTTGAGCCTTCTTCAGCAGCGAGACCTACTACGGGGCAGCACATAGAAGAGTCTTCTGCAGCAGGCAGTCGACGAATGACTCATGGGTCCAAGCAGACCAGACCCTCAGGCAGACGACCTCAGGACACTGGCTCAGCAGTGCGGGGCACACAGCGCGGAGCCAGTCTTTCAAGAGGCAGGCAGTGCTACTCATGCGGCGGGCAGGGCCACATGGCTCGTGACTTCCCGACCCGCCGTGCCGAGGAGCAGCAGACGGTTTAGGGACCACCCAGGCAGAGGTAGAGGGTCGACCGTGGCGGTCTGCAGGGAGCACGCAGACAAGGCAGAGGAGCTGGCCGAGCAGCAGGTGGTGGGCGACGCTTTGAGGCTCTACCACCACTACCACCAGGAGGTCCACCCCGGTCACAGGGAGCTGGCGGGCAGAGATAGGCACAACTCCAGGCAGCGGAAGCCTATGACCACGGTGCACCTGAGATGATTCAAGGTAATGTCTGTGTCTATTCCACCCTTGATGCAGTTCTTATAGACACATGATTGAGTCATTATTTCATATTCGCTTCCCTTGTTCGGAGCTCGGAGATTCCGACAGAGCCGTTGGCTCGATCCTTACAGCTAGAGACTCCTACGGAAGTAGACTCGACGATTACGCACTGGTGCTGGTAGTGTGAGATTACTCTAAGAGGAGAGAGCTTCGGCTGGGATCTTCTTGTAGTGGCGTCGAGGCCTTACGATGTCATCTTGGGCATGGATTGGTTGTCTACAGTCCATGCTCATATTGACTGTATTAGGCGCAAGGTGCGATGTGTACGCACTGACGGGAGCAGGTTCACCTTCACCGGAAAGAAGGGAGCCTTTGCAGCATAGGATGGACTCTCGCAGAGGAGAGTACATCCCATCACTCATCAGTTGGCTAGCCTCATCATAGGAGCAGTTGACGTGCGGAGTCTTAGTTTTCCTGCAGTGGTGGATCAGTATCCAGACGTTTTCCCCGATGACATCCCAGGGCTACCTCCTTGTAGAGAGGTAGACTTTTATATTGACTTGTACCCCAGGACAGCCCTGATATCGACTCCAGTGTATCAGATGGCCCCCGCTGAGCTTCGAGAGCTACGGGTACAGTTGGAGGACTTGCAGGGCAAGGGTTTCATCTGACCCAGTGTTTCACCCTGGGCTTCCCCGATTTTGTTCGCCAAGAAGGCGGACGGGAGCTTGTGACTTTGTGTCGACTATCGTCGCCTGAACCAGGTGACAGTGAGGAACAAGTATCCGCTACCGAGGATTGATGACCTCTTCGATCAGCTCAAGGGAGCACGGTGGTTCTCGAAGATAGACCTCAGGTCAGGTTATCATCAGCTCAGAGTTCGGGACGAGGACGTACAGAAGACGGCCTTCAGGTGTCGGTATGGCCACTATGAGTTCTTGGTTATTCCATTCGGCATAACCAATGCTCCAGCAGTGTTCATGGCCCTCATGAACAGGATATTTCAGCCATACCTCGATCGATTTGTCGTGGTCTTCATCGATGACATTTTGATACACTCGACGACCGAGGAGGAGCACGCCTACCACTTGCAGGTTGTATTAGACACACTCTGAGAGCAATAGCTTTATGGAAATCTCTCGAAGTGTCAGTTCTGGATACGTGAGGTCCACTTCTTGGTACATGTCATCTCTGAGGCGGGAGTTGTAGTGGATACTGCGAAGATCGAGGCAGTGCTAGCTTGGGAGCCACTCAGGAGCGTGACGGAGGTGCGGAGTTTCTTGGGACTAGCTGGATACTATAGGAGATTCATTCCAGACTTCTCCAGAGTTGCGGCACCACTCTCAGCTTTGACGAAGAAGGGGAAAGCCTTTGTATGGTCAGACAGATGTCAGCAGAGCTTCCAGGAGCTGAGACAGAGGTTGACCAGCGCACCTATCTTGAGGTTGCCTGAGGAGGGAGTAGGGTACGTAGTATACCGCGATGCATCAGGGACCAGATTCGGATGTGTTATGATGCAGGAGCAGTCCATGATCGCCTATGGATCACATCAGTTGAGGCCGCATGAGTAGAACTACGCTACCCATGACCTGGAGTTAGTAGCAGTAGTCTTCGCTCTGAAGACATGGTGACACTACCTAATGGGCGAGCGCTTTACAGTCTTTTCTGACTATCAGAGTCTCAGGTACATCTTCTCTCAGAAGGACCTGAACCTAAGACAGCGACGATGGCTCGAGTTCCTCCAGTACTATGACTTTGAGATAGTCTATACTCCTGGGAAGGGGAATGTAGTAGCTGATGCTCTCAGCAGGAGGATGTAAATTCAGCTACTTGAGGAGGCGACAGAGTAGATAGCCTCTTTGCAGATATCCTTTGTGGATAGAGATGGAGCAGCCTTCCTTCAGTCACTCACAGTCACTCCTCCACTACTACAGCGGGTCAGGTAGGCACAGCGTGGGGACACTGACTGTGAGATTCGGCGTGCACAGATATCCTCAGGACAGGCACCTGATGGTTTCTCCTTTGGAGCAGAGCATGACGTCATTTTTAGAGGACGTACCTTGGTACCAGTTGCTTTACGGGATGAGGTGCCGAGAGAGTTTCACACTTCTCCTTTGGCGGTACATCTTGGAGTGTCAAAGATGTACCAGGACCCCAGATGACAACACTGGTGGCTGAGCATGAAGAAGGCTGTGGCGGAGTTCGTTCCTCGATGTCTCACCTCCCAGTAGGTGAAGGCAGAGCACCAGGTACCAGCAGGATTGGTACAGCCCTTGGAGGTCCCAGAGTGGAAGTGGGACAGGATATCTATGGACTTCGTGACTGGACTTCCACGCACTTCCAGAGGTCACGAATCCATTTGGGTGATTGTCGACCGACTCACCAAGTTGGCTCACTTATTACCCATCAGAGAACAGGGCTCAGTGGAGAGCTTGGGGCGACTATACATTCAGTAGATTGTACAGCTTCGTGGTGTGCCATCATCTATCGTCTCCGATCAAGATGCTCGCTTTACTTCCCGGCTTTGGAAGGGGTTGAAGGAGGTGTTCGGGATGCAGCTACGTCTGAGCACCGCCTTTCACCCTTAAACGGATGGTCAGACGGAGAAGACCATTCAGACTCTTGAGGACATGCTCCGCACATGTGTCCTTGACTTTGGATGCAGCTGGGAGGACCACCTACCCTTGGTGGAGTTTGCGTACAACAACAGGTACCACTCCACCATCGGGATGGAACCATACGAGGCGTTGTACGGCCGACCTTGCCGATCTCCTTTGTGCTGGACAGACCCTGGGGAGTCAGCACTTGTGGGACCAGAGATGGTCCAGGCCACGAAAGAGAAGTTCCAGGTCATCCAGGAGCGGATGAGGACAGCCCAGAGCCGGCAGAAGTCCTATGCTGATAGGAGGCAGAGGCTACTGTAGTTCGAGGATGGCGACCACATCTTCTTGCGTTCTCACCTTGACGTGGAATACAGAGATTTTTCCGAGGCGGCAAGTTGTCTCCACGCTTCATCGGACCGTTCCAGGTCCTCAGCAGGATTGGAGAGGTAGCTTATCGCCTGGCTCTACCACCTCAGTTGCACCGGGTACACGACGTCTTCCACGTATCTCAGCTGAGGAGATACGTGCACGACCTGACGAACATCATTGACCATGGAGAGTTGGACGTTGATGATGGGGAGACTTTTACGGAGGTCCTAGTGGACATCAAGGATCGACAGGAGCAGGTCCTGCGTGGATGATTGATTCCTCTTGTGCGCATCAGATGGCAGCACGAGAACCTCCAGGAGAGCACTTGGGAGTGGGAGGCTCAAATGCATGCTCAGTACCCACATTTGTTTCCCTAGTTTATGATGTATCTTTACGGGGACGTAAAGCCCTGAGGTGGGAGTAATGTAAAGACCCGTAAAATTCAAGGAAATGTTTTTCTTAATTTTCTTTGGGATTTTACATGAACGCAGTTTCTAACGGCACTTGATTCTAAGGCCCGGTGTCCCGGAATTTCTATCCGAAGTTTAGCTCAGGTACGTTCAGTGAACGAACGATCGGGTTTTTTTAACTTTTGAACCGGTGCTCGGAATCGAATTCTGAGGGAACCGATTGAACCGCAGCGCCGGTAATTTCTTAGAAACACCTTTTCCAGAGTTGCGTTTACACGAGAGTAGTTGTTAATCGATGTGGAAGGTAAAAATAAAAAATTATACAACAATTTTTATTTTTACTTTAAGTGGATTAAGATTTGGGTGGAAGTTGGGAAAAACCACCCAACATCCATTTGTAGGTTATGAAGGTGGTGGGGCCCACACGAACCCTACCCCTTCGCCTTCCCTAACATTCCATAACCCTTCATAAATTGTGACAACTTGTGTAATTTAATTTTTTGGTTTAATTCAAACCTTTGAATTTCAAACCTTATGTTGTGTTAATAAAATAAGTTAGTGTCTTATTTTATTTTTGGTTGGAGTCTTGTTGCCTTGAGAGATTTGGGAGAAAAAGCTAAGGAAGTCTTGAGTTCTTCATCCTCTTCGTCGAAGAACACAAAGAACGCGAAGAACGCTGGATTCCTCGGAGGTCGACGTCTCCTTCTGCAACATCTTCTTCCGCGATGCCTCTTCCCACGACGGATATTCCATGACGAATCCTTGTTCGACGAACCTCCGTTCAAGCTACGCTCGAGGTAGGGGTTTATTTATTTATTTTTTTCGTGATTACTACTTCGACGTTCTTCGTGGAAATTGACCAATTGCTATCGATTAAAGAGAGGGGGCCGGACCGCACAAACACGGTCGACCCTCCTCCATTATCCATGTTGGTTTCTAATGTGGATTGGAATGGAATGGAATGGTGCGGTCGCACCACGTGGAATCGTGCGGCAAGTAATGCGCGGCGTCGTCGCGCTGCGCCGTGAAATTGAACCAAGTCGCAGCGCCGTCGCGCCGCGCCGGAGAACCGCTAAAGCACCGCGGACAGAGTGGGGCCGCGGCGGAGGGGTGCGGCGCCGTCACACCGTACCAGATGAATGAAGGTCGCGGCCGATACTGGGTCGCTGCAGAGCATGGGAATCGGCGGCCGGAAACGGGCCGCTGGTGTCGGAGCAGGGAGGGGACCGGCCGTCGCCGGTCCCGTGGTGGCAGAAACCGGCCGGCCGGGGTGGGCCGACCGGACATGGGGAAGCCGAAGGTTCAAACCCCCAGCTGGACAGCTGAGCGGCCCCCATTAAGGGGGGCCGCGGTTACAAACCAGGGGGGGCAGGCACCCCCCACTCAAAATGGCTCGGTCGTTTGGCCGAGCGCCTGACCAGCGCACTGGGCGCGCTGCGCCCAGGCCGGGCCACGCCATGCCGGTCGGGCCGGGCCACGCCATGCCGGTCGGGCCGGGCCGCGCTAGCCGGGTCGGGCCGCGCCCAAGCGGTCCGGACCCGAACCCGGTTCGGGTCGACTCAGGGGGTATCGGGCCGGGTCAGACCGGGCCCGAACCCCTTAATACCGAATTGTTTCCGGTCAGACGCCCATAACTTGTGCTACGGGCCTCCGATCGACGCACCGTCAGTTGAAATGCGATCCTTGGATCGAGATGGCCGTTTCGGTATATCACACTCAAGGTTTCGGAATACTTTGTGTTCGGCCGAGTTGGTTCGTACACGAAACCAACCAGGCCCTCGGAGCGGAAACACTCATATCTTGAGCTCCGGACGTCCGATTGACGTACCGTCGACTTTGATGGATTCCACTAAGTAAGATGGATCATTTGGCATACTCTGCCCAAGCTTTGGATGCAGGTGGAGTTATGGTCGGGTTGGTTTTTCCTTAAAAACCAACCGGGCCCCTGGGAAGAAAAAGCCAATAACTCTCAGACCGGGTGTCCGATTGACGCGCCGTCTGCGACGTTGAGTTCATGTTGACGATACGGAACTTTTGGATACATCAACTCTGGACTGTGTCAGTTGATGTATCAGCCTCTCGGCTCGTGGAGCGGACCCTCCTGAACGAGCTTGTTGTGTGAGGGAACCCTAGAGCTGGCTGTGTTTGCGACTGTGATGACGAAGACTGTATAGATATCCTCAGTGGATTCGACGGCGACGACTACAACACTCAGAGATCCTACGTGGATCAGTGCTACCGATCCTGTGTGGGTCCGATCTTGTGTGGGTCAGCGCTCAGTGGTTCTGTTTGAGCCAGTGCCTATAGATTCTGTGTGGGTCCGATCTTTTGTGGGTCTTTCCGGGGGTTAGTTACCTTTCGATCCTTTGTGGGTCAGATCCTTTGTGGGTCATTGCGGGGTTAGTACCTATCAATCCTTTTTGGGTCTGATGGCATAGATGAATTAGTGGATACATCTGATCATCTCTATCTTCATACGAAGAATTATACATGTGTGAGTTGAATCCTGTTTTTCTTTCCTTTTTGGATTGTGTTGTGCTATCCTGTGTGGATTACGTTTTTCTTTCCTTTGTGGATTGTGTTGAGCTATCCTGTGTGGATTACGTTTTTCTTTCCTATGTGGACTGTGTTGTACTTGGGCTCGGATTTTGGAGCCGAACGAGAATTGATGACTTAGGTATATGTATGGGCATATACCTAAGCAGTTTCGGATGTTACTTCATAATTGTATCTTTCCTTTGTGGATTATCCTTTGTGGATTCTGGGAGACCTACGGGGGTCTCGGGGTCCCTAATGAGTAGCATATACTCACCCCTACATGGGCTATGCCCGCACTACGTTGTGTTGGTTGCAGACAACAGGCAGCGCTGATCGTGGTTGAGGCTTGCGGAGCAGGATGGTACCTGGAGGTGGACCACTGGACGGGACGTACTCGGAGCAGTCGGCTGGACCCGAGGAGCAGTGGAGGCTATCTGTACCCACCCTTCAGGTGGTATTTCCAGTGGACAGCTCGGTGTTGCGGCTTTACTTTTCAGTTGTTGTTTTCCCTTTCCAGTTGTACTTTACTTTTAGTTTGAGTTTGTATACTGGCCCACTTACTTTTTCGCACTTACTGTTGTACCCAGTTTTTACTTAGTGTTTACTTATACTACTTTCTTGATCTGTTGTGTTTGTTTACTTTACAAAGGCAATGCCTTCTCTTTTTACCAGGATTTACACCTTGGTGCTAGTCTCCAGCCCCTGGCCTATGGAAGGCGGACTTGGGGTAGTCACGGCACGGGCCCCAAGGACGGGTCGTGACAACCCCTACCTATTATCATGAATTCTATTAATGTGATTTAACTTGTTGTATAAAAAATAGATTTCTTAATAACTTAATTCATAACCTAAGTTGTATAATTTTTTCAATAATACTCTTTATACATATTCATTCTTTATTTTATTTTAATTATTTTCCACAATGGGTTTTTATAGTTTTGATCATTTGTACTAGTTTCATAATTACAGTTTTTTTATTCATTATTTTTCCAAATGTAATCATTAAAATGTTACTAATTTTACTATTAGATATTATTTATTATTATTTATGGGTTTTAAAATTCCATTCATGTGTGTTTTTTCTTTATCCTTGAAGATTAAATTGTTAACAATCGTGATTTGGTTATTCTTGATGGTCATAGGGTGTTTTATTAATTGTTAAAATAAATATTGATATAAAATATCAACAATTAAAAAAATATTTACAAATTTATATTATATTATAATAGTAATTATTTCCCCATAGTCATTCATGAAATAAATTCATAGTATTTTTTAAGAATGTGGTTAAACTGCCCTAAACAAGAATATATGACTATTTAATTGATTATTATGAGGTGGTTTTTTGTAATATCATTATAATAGAGGTATAATGATATTATTTAGTTTTTATTAGTGATATATTTCATAATTGAATGGAATTATAAGAATAATTAATGGATATAAAAGTATTACACAATTAAAATGAATGATTATTCACTCAGTACACTTGTTTTAAATGATTATAATAATAATGATTTTTTATTGATAAAATCATTAATAGATTCTAAAATTTATCTTAAAAAATATAATTATATCATAAAAATCATATTTATATTTTAATATCATCATAAGATCCATTCTCTTGAGGAAGTGAAGGAAAAAAATAGGTTGTATCCAGGAGGTAATAGTCTACACAACGTATGAATGATGGTTTTTTTTTCAATAAAGGAAAATGAAAAGGCGTTTATTGTTTGTTCACAAAATATAAAAAAATTATATATTCTTTAAATACAGAATTAATCATATAATATTGGGAGAAATAAATCATAAATATAAATATAAAAGGAAAATATGTTAGTGAAAATATTGAACATGCATTAAGAACATTGAGTTTCTCTTGTATAATTCCATGGATTGTAATGGATTAAACTAATATCATGTGAATAGAATCTAATAATAGTGAAAAAATGTTCTAGGGGATGTAAAGAAGGAATATTTTCAAGAGGAAACCAAATGTTTATAGTAGTATTTAATGGGTGATGAGAATACATTTTTATAAGTATTGAGAATTGATTTTTTGAAAATATTTCACCTTAATATAACGGGAGAGAATTTCAAATATGCCAAGGGGATCCCAAAATAAAAGATAATTGAGTGGAGAGTTATATAAGGTTTATAAAAACTTATAAAACCATTTCTAGAAATTTTTTTATCTTGTTTCAATCCATTAATCTTGTGAATTATTAATTTTACAATTTTAGCTTTTACCGTGGTGACATGTTTTACCTATGTTAACTTAATTTTAGGAATAAAAATAAAGACTTCATTATTATATAATATATACCAGGTGATTATAAATTTGAAATTAATTTTTTATAATTCAATTTCTATAATTGGTACAATTTTATTTTAATATAATAAATGAATAAATCAATTTTTGAGAAAAAAATTTTAGAGTTCTAAATATCAATAATCGGTTTGTTAAATTGAAATAATATTTAAAAATGTATAATTTAATTTATAAAATGAATAGTTTTTCAATAAATTGGTTTCAAAAAAAATTAATTAATACTTATATACTAATAATGGAATAAAATATATAGTATTAGTAAAAAGTTATATTTCACTATTCACATAAAAATAAATTATTTAGAAATAACCCAAAAATTCATCTTACAAAAATATATTATGGTGAATAAAAAAATTAAGTTTATTTTGATAAAGTAAAACTCAAATGATTATAAAATAAAATTTTAAAAATACTCATGAATAATGGATCTTTAGAGTACGCATTGTGTGATAGTTTAGGATATAGTGTCTACCTAACATAGTAGTTTCACATATATTACATTCTACCACCCATCCCCAAAAATAATGTCATACTAAAAATTGGGTTATGTAGAATGTTTTGAACAAATGTGGATATTCCTTTCTTGTAGATTCTTCATTCTCCTAGGTTTCCTCTTTTACTTTGTGATTTCTCTAAAGGAATTTCACTAATTTTTTTCATATTCCGCAACACTTACTCTTTGGTGTCAAGAATATAGACAATTTATTTATTATAGGAAATGTATGTATCCAAATATATTCCTTTATATGTGATCACATAAATTATATATATAACATATCTTATCATTTATAAAACATGGAATACATCATGTACTTTCAAAAAGTTAGGAATCATAACCAATTAGTAAGCTATAACTCAAATTATTTTAAGTATTTCAAAAGGCCCAATGTAACTAGGGATTTATTTCTAATTTTTAATAAATCTTATAACTCCCTTCGCTGGGATAACTATCTTTATTTATCTAACTTATTCCCAATAGTTTGTAGTATAAAAAATATTTGAATGCAATACTTCATAAAGTTCTACTTGGACCGTTCAATAAAATATATTGTTATATATAAATTACAAAAAAAGATAGATACTAATCCCACATACATTGTAATTCAAGATAACTCAATCTAAAAATGTATTATAATGTCTATATAGTTCTTTCAAACTTACCATCAGTTTGAGGATGATATGATGTTCTTAAATGCATCTCTATGTCCAGATCCCTTTAAGATTCTACCCGAATTTCAAAGTGAATTGTGGGACACAATCAAATAAAATTTATAGAGGTTCCCCATTAAGCCTTAAAATTTCATTGATATAGATATGGTAAGGTAATGAATGGGTTGATCTTCTTTTATCACTATAAAATGAGAAAATATTGTTTGATGATCAATAATGACCCATATAGTATTGTTTTTATTTGATTTGTTTTCAAATCCAATGAAAACTTCCATCATAACATTGTCCCACTTTCATAAAGGTATATGTAGATATTTCATGACTCCCTTACAATGTTTTCATTTAGCCTTCACCTACTGAAACACTCTGGTTCTGGAAAAATATCCCCCAATTTCATGCATTATACCATCCCATCATAAAAATTCTCTTAAATTACTATACATCTTTATGCTACCAGGGTGTATAGAGAAAGTGGAGTTATTTTCATCATCTAACAGTTCCCTATTAAACACTACTACAAATTGAACATATAACTTCTTTCCAAACATCATAAATTCAACTCTATAGATTAATTATGTCAATTTACCATATTTTACTACTCGGATATTACATTATAAGTCCTTCTCCATCCTTTTGATACCTCTATATCTTTTCTAGTAAGGATAGTTTACAAATTTCATGGAAAAGTCATGATGGATCCACTTGGTTAAAAATTACAAAAACCATATTTACTAGATCTCTAAATATAGGATCCTTGTTAATACTTCTAATGGTAATAAATCTATGGTCTCTATAATTAATGTAGCATCTACCTTTTTTATTTCCTAAGGACGTTGTGTATCTAGAAATCGTATTACATGGTTAGTTCAAAACTTCTCTTTTTCCTTTTGTTGAAATCATTCTGAGAGAATATTTAACTCAAAATCCAATGGTTTTTATACATATCACTTGATTTTTCAAATAGGGAGTGTATTCATATTTTCAAATAAAATATTATCGAGAATAGCTCAATTTCATGAGTTGGATAATTATCTTCATGGATTCTCAAATTCCTTGATGCATAGGAAATCACCCTATCCTTATGTATAAGTACATAACCAAGTCCTTTCTTTGATGCATCACTATATATTAAAAATACTTCCCTATCTAATGGTAGAGTTAATATCAGTGCATTAATTGGTCTCTTCTTTCACTTTTCAAAAATTTCCTCACATTAAATTTACAATGTGAATTTAACCTCTTTACAAGTTAACATTGTTAACAGGTTGTCCAACTCATAAAAATATTTAATGAACCGCTGACAAAAAGATTATAAATGAAGGAAACTTTAGTTCTCAGTTATATTCATTGGTATGGTCCATGTTTTTAGTACTATTTTCTTTTAAGGGTTAATATATTTTCCATTCTTGGAGAATATATTTCCCAAAAATGAAACTTAATTGAATCAAAATTTATTGTCACTATATTTCCCATATAATTAATTTTTTATGAGAGACTCTTAGATTATTTGTAGGTGAATACCATGATCCTTATAACTCTTTGAATATGTCAAGATATCATCATTGTATACCACTAAAAATTTAGTAATATAATCCTTGAAAACTATATCCATTAGACCCATAAATATAGAAGGTGTATTAGTCAATCCAAAAGGCATTACTACAAACTCACAATGTATATAACTTTTTTTGAAACATTTTATTTAGTATATCATCCTTCTTTACAGTTAGTTTATGATAACTAGAGTGAAGAATGATCTTTGAAAAGTGATGTACTCCTTTAAGATGATCAAATAAGTAATTATTATGTATTAAAGAATAAATATTATTTCTTGTAATGGCATTGAACTCCCTATAATCGATGTACAATATCATAGACCCATATTTATTTTTATGAATAAAATGGGTGCTCCACACAGTGAAACACTAGGGAATATAAATCTCTTATCCCAAAACTCTTGTAATAGTTTCTTTAACTCCAATAACTACACGGGTGCCATTTTATAGGGAGTTTTAGATATTTTCCTTTTATCAATAAAGAGTTAAATGGAGAACACAACTTCATGCTCTAGTGGGTAATGAGGTAATTCTTTTGGGAAAACCTAAAATATTTTTTTACCATGGGTAAATCCTTTATACTTAGGATATCTTCTTTATCTAGAGAGTGTTCTTAATCTTCCACTATTCCAAAAAATTTACTTAATGAGACCTACTTGGGGAATCTGAACATTATTTAGATGATGAAGTTTCCCTTGTAAAGGAAAGAGATTCCACTTCACCTTCAAGAATCTTAATCTCCATCTCTTATAAAAAAAAATTCAGTATAATTTAAATACGATCCATATTAATCATCATATCAAAGGAAACCATAGGAATAATAACCAAATTTGAATACAAGGTATGACCATTCATCAAAATTAGAAATTTCTGACACGTCATTATTGAAACAATATTTCCACTCTATGTTCTACTTCATAACTGCCTTACTACAGTGATAGGGAAATATCTAATGTTTTTGTAAAACAATAATGATATAAAAAGGTATAAAGATATAAAATCAAATAATACATTATTTAACATTTAGGAAACAATAAAAGTACCTACCACCACATTTTTATGAATTTTGAATTTAGATATGGTAATTTTATATGGTTTTTTTCACCCCCATGGCCTTTTCTGAGGTAAATTCTCTTAAAATTTGGGACATTTTTTGGAATGGTGTCCCTTATCATTAAATAAAAATAATTTAACATCCAAAACTTATTTCCTTACTTTACATTTGTGGGATGATGAATTTTTTCTCCACACTTGTAACAAAATTTAATTCCCTTCCAGTAATCCCTAAGGAGTTTATTACTATAGTTTTCACATGTGGAAAATCTCCCCTTTTCATCCTTCCTTTTTTATGAATTATTCCTTACATGATGCTTAGTCTAACTCTTCATTTCCTAATTTCTCTTGAATACATACATCATAGAGAACTCCATTTTTGTATTAATGGTACTTGAGACTATATCATTATATATTGAAAATTCCTAAGAAAACAACACCCTTTGAAAGATCAGATCGAACCCATAAAATAAATGATCAATCCTGCTTTTTGGTTTACATATATAGTTCTCAACATGCCTATCTAACCGTGTAAAGTTATCTTCACACTTAGAAACATTTTCCTCCCATTTTTGTCTAATATTGATGAACTATATTTCATTTTCTTCTCTTTTATCATGATGAAATTATTTTTCATATAACACCTCCTTAAAATTTAAATATTCCATGCACTTTATCTCATATTTGACTTTAGTGTTTTGAATTAGCAACCACCATTGGTAAAAATATCCCTTTAGATGATAGATCAACATGATGAAATTTTCTTTTTCACTACTTCCCAATGTATGCAAGATCTTATCTAGGGACTTGATACATTGTTTAGGTAATAATATATAATTAATTCCATTAATTTTAGATGTTTTTGTCACCTTAAGAGGTCCAATATACATACACCATATTGTGAATCGGCTGGTTTCTCTATGTTGGAAACATTATTTTTCATAACCTGGGTCAACCTCCCTAATGTGTTTATGATCTGATTATCCTCAATTCCAAATTCATTAATTTTTGTAGGGGGTACAAACCTATATTGACAATGCATATTGATAAGATTCCCATTTCTCCCATTAGTTTTTGTCTTTATATAATGTGATAAATATAATCATATCATGATATTGAATTTTAAAATATAGTTCCAATTATGTTTTCTGGAGTGTTCCCTATAAATCATGAAGGTTTTTCAGAGTACCTATTCTATCTATCCTAGTTCCTATAAATCTAGTCTGAATGGTTCATAATAAAGTTCCTCTAATACCAACTGTTACATCCTAAAATCAAAAAAAACCCAGATCTTGAAGTTATATTACATTATTTGTATAGAACGGTTTAGTAGTCTTGGAATACTAGATACATACAAAAAATACATTTCATTACATAATATATAGCATGAAAACATTGTGAGAAAATTATTATCCCTCTCATCATATCTATAAAAACCATACATAATTCTCCTCTATGTTTCCTAGGGAATGGAAAAAAAATAAGGGTGGGAAACAATTCTCAATAAGGAGTAGAATATATTAAAGATATCATGACATAAATATGGAATAAGTGATATGGTAGAAAAAAATAAACAACATGAAACCATAATAAACTAAAACTGATATTATTCTATATCCATGATAGTAAATGAAAAAAAATTATAACAATAATCATTTATCTCATACTATAGTAATGCATAATGGAAGACAATAAAACATACTGTCAAGGGTTGAGACATGTTTATTCATTTAGGGGATATATAATTTTGTACTCCCCCATCACCTGATTAAGACAAATTCATTAACCATAAGAGTTTACACATTATTTCCCACAATTCCCCAAGGAATCTCTCGATAAATAAAAAACAAAGATATCTATATAATAAAAAATATGGAAAAAATACTTTCTCATTCAATAGAATATTTTGAATTTCTAGGATAACATCCCTTAATCTACATCAATTTTTTGGGGTATCGTTAAAGTACTAGAACGTACCCATATCAAAACAAATAGTGGTGAGGGTACTTTAAATGTGTTGTGTTATCCCTGTAAGATAGTAATTGGGTTTAATATATTTTATTTATAGGAGGACAAGGAAATTGTTTAAAAAAATCCTTACCCATGTTTCGTAAAGAGAGTGTGAATATTCCTAAGAATATCCCCTAGGGAGTGTGTATCTAGGAGTGTAGTATTAGGCCCACTCATCATGCATCAAGGTGATGAATGAGTCAATGATAAATTAACCCTCTGTGGGATGAATACCCTTTGTTGATTATTTTTCCCTTCAGTATCCACATTCTAGTATCCATAAAGGATTTATTTTTTGGAAGCTATAAACACTTTTACTTTACCAAAAAATAGGATTGATTTTCCACAATTGAAAATATTTTATTTTAAAATAGTTTTGATAACTCCTCAAAAAAATAACACATGGTAGAGATAATGATTTAAATTTTTACGTCCCTTAAATTTCATGATTAATTTTGTATATATTATTCATTATAAATGTAAACACCACATAAAATAAAATAGGAATAGAATATAAAATTCATTCTAAAAGAATGAAAACTGAGACAGAAATACCAACCTATGGCTAGGGTAAAATTTTAATCCTAACATCCTGAATGAGTGGGATTTATATTGATCTTAAAATACCATTAATTATGGAATTCCATGACAAAACATATCAAATAGGTATTATATATACCATGTATAAATGAAATTATATACATAATATGAAAATTTTCCAGAAGAGAATAATTTGAGAGGGAAAACCCTTAATTAATTTCCTGAATTCCATGAACATACATTAAACTCTTATGTTAAAAACACATATATACTAATCTTATAATTCATAACCTCACTCATATCAATTTTCATTTATATAGTTTATAAATATTTATTCTCTACATGAATTCTATCTATTTTCCACATCATGTTTTTATATCTTTGATCGTTTATTCTAGTTTTATAATAATGGTGCCCATATTCATTATTCTTAAAAAATTTAACATTATTAGGTAATAAAAGTCACTATTCAAGATTATTTATAATAATTTATTATTTTTCAATTTCCTTTCAAGAGTGTTTTAGACTCTATCCTTTAATATGAAATAAATAACAAACATGTTTCTATGATTCTTGACTATCACATGGGGTTTTCCTAATTAATGAATTAAATATTCATATAATGTGTCAAGGATAAAAATCATTATTTAAACATTTATATTTTATTTTATTTTATTTTTTAAAATAATATGTTCTCATAGTCATTCATGGTATAAATTCATATTATTGTTCAAGTATATGGTTAAACCGGCCCAAACATGAACATAACCTGATTTAATGAATGATAATAGGGTACTTTAGTTATAATAAAATTATAACCATAAAATAATGACCTTATTTTTGATTAATTATTGTGATATATCTGAATTTAAATTAATTAAAAGAATAAATAATCAATATGAATGTATTACACAATTTTAATAAAATATTACCCTCTTAGTACAGTTATATTAAATGATTGAGTTAAATATGACTATTAGTTGATCATATCATTAATAGGTTATCCAAATTGTCATAAAATAACCTTCATGATATCATAAAAATCATATTTATAAATTAATTAAATCCTTATATCCAACCTTTTAAGGCAGTTAAGGAAAATAAAACATGTTGGTCGTGGAGGCGGTAGTCGTCAAAATGAATGATTGATGGATTCATTTTCCATAAGGGAAAAGGGAAAGGTGGTTAGTGTTTATTTCCAAAATATAAAAACATTCAGTAAACTATAAATATTAAATTAATCATATAATATTTGGAAAAGTAAATTTTAAATGCAAAGATAAAAGGAAAATATGTTAGATAAAACATTGAACTGATGTTGAGAACTTTAGGTTTCTCTTATAGGATTCCTTGTAAAGGAATTTATTTAGATAATATCATGTGACCATAAGATTTTGAGAGTGAAATAGTATGGTAGGGGAAGTAAATAGAGTATATTTTCATGATTACACAGATTTTTAAGATTGGTATTGAAGCGACGGTGAGATTCCATTTTAAAAAATGGTTATAATAGAATTTTAATAAATATTTCAACTTAATAGAATGGGAGAACATGTTAAACATGAAAAGTGGTTCAAAAAATAAACATAATTGAGTTTAGGGTGATATAAGGTCTATAATATCATAACCACTCATTTATATACATGTTTTTATAATTTTGAAAATCATTTACCATAAGAATTATTATTTTTACCATTTCAGTTTTTCCATAGTTACTAGTTTTTACCTAAATTAGCTTAATTTTTATCCCTAAAATAATGTTTTAATTATTAGATAAATAGAATATACTGATTCTAAATATTAAATCCATTTTTTATTAAATTTATATATATATTAAAAATTAATTTTAATATAATAAATATATAAAACAATTTTGGATATAAACATTAATTAAGTTCTAAAATATAAATCATACGTTATTATACTATAATCAATATTTAAAAATGTATAATGTTGTGAAAATTATATTATTAATTTCTATATTAACATCTATGACTACTATAATAAAGTCATATAATGTGTTAATACCCACAAAAGTGGTGTTCTAATCTCCAAAAAATGTTCCTCATGAAGATCCATGATTATTCCAAATAGAATTGGTTTGGAATAATAAAGAATTACAATGGATTATTTTGGCACTCCATTATACATTGGGAGAGTTATAAATCACCATTATTGTAATGAATCGATAATTCTCATTGGCATGAGAGTACAACAAGTCATTACTTGGCCTTAAGTAACATCCCCAAAACACCAAATGCTATCCATAAATGCCAAAGGGTTCCAAATACAATTGGTGGATGATTTACCCTATAATAAATATAACACTAACCAAACAAACCATAACTATATAACTCCCTATATGGTTCATGAATAAAATAAAAATAACTCAACTACATTATTCATATAAAACCACTCCAAAGTGTAAAACAGTGGAAGACCAAACAAGAATCAAATTAAAAAAGTTAAAGCATAGATAAATACTATAATAAGATAATAAGACTCCATTCTACCCTAGATCCATGTTCCAAGATCACCAAACATCCCACGTTTCACGAAGTGGTGCTACAAAACCTGTGATATATTACCTTTTCCCCTTTCCTAGAAGATATAATCTAAAAGAACACCAAAGTGCCCATGAAGGGGGGATTATAAAACATGGTAGGATTTCCCCCAATTACTTCCCTACTCACACCACTTTTTTAGAATAGTTAGAAACATTTATATAAAACAATTTCCAAAAACATTTTGTAACTAAATATAAATAGGTACCAAAACCATTTGTAACCAAAAGTAAAAAAATTAAATTGAAGCAAATTTTCCAAAAAGTTATTTTTCTAGAAAAATAACTAAACAAATCTTTAAAACCATTTCTCAATATTTTTTTTAGAATACCCAAACCATTCCACCTATCAATGCTACCAATCATGCATGCATCTTTATGACAGTTCCATACTCATGAGTGATTTTTCATCAATCTACCAAGTCATTAGAAGGTAATTATATCCCAAGTTCTATTTGAAATTTGGCACTACATACAAGGTAATATTTTAACCAAGCTCTATAAATTCAATATGAACTCACTGACCCATATTCCCAAGGATCACTCCAAAACACCTTTTCAAAAAAACAACCTTTTTTATTGAAAACCATTTTCTCATGACGACCTTTTCTAAGAAAGACCATTTCAATAAAACACCCTTTTATTAAAAAACTCATTACCAAAAAACCATTTAAATATTTTGGAGAATCCAAAATTTAAAATCACCATTTAAAATTCATGAAACTAAAAAAAATTCACAACAATTCACCAAGATTACACAATTCCAAAAAAAAATGATAAATCGTCACCAATTAAGATTAATTTCATACATTGATCCAAGATTTCACAATAAATTTCATTAAATTTAATAAATTTGAAACTAAGAAAATATATTAATGCAATAGGAGATTATATTTAAGCCACCTACCTTGAAGGTTTTGACGAAAACTGACAATAGATGAAGAATTCTCAAACAACCGAGTTGAATCTCTACAAAAAATGGCCTTAAATCTCTTCTATAACCATAAAAAACACAAATATAAACATATTTGGAATCCCTCAACATAGATCCACCCATAAAAGCTATAGATATGCAAAATAAAGATTATAGGAGAATTATATCTAAGTATATCTGTTAGATAAGACAAGAACATTGAATAATGTCAATTACAGCAAGAATCAGGCTTGAAAACGCTAAGGGAGGGATCTGGATTGGTTCCAAAACACTTTGTATAGGTTCCACAACCTTAAATGGAGATTAATATAAAATTAGGTCTATTTAAGAGAAAAAATGAACATGTGAAATCAAAAACAAACATGATCCTAAAAAATTGGATATAGATTTGACTCTGTGAAGGGTTAGACCGCACGGTTAGACAAATCATACACTAATCGTATGTCAGATACTATCATTAGGAAACCCTTGCACGACATTATCACATGGCCTCTATAACTGTGTGGACATCATGACGAAGATAATTCCTCAGAAGTTCCCACCCCAGAACAGGACACACAGTTTCTACTAATTTTTTTCGCACAATTTGGGAAAACCGTACACAACCCGTGCGCTTTTCTATTTCCCCCAAAACATAAAGAAGGTTCACCAAGATCTCTCATTCTTCACCATTGCACTTTATAACCAAAAAAGCATCAATAAAAGATTATATTCCATAAACTGAGGGTAATACATTCTCCCCACCATTGGTCTTTACATCCTCAGAAAGTAGAAAACCATACTTGTCCTGAATGAGTTTCAGGAATTGCTATTTCATTTCCTTCTCGTGTTCCCAAGTCTCTTCCTAAATCTGACCAGACTCCCATAAAACCCACAATAGACCGATTATTTTCCCATTCAAGACTTTATCCTACCTATCCATAATTTGTACTGGGATATGTACCAATGAAGCATCTGGCTCTAGGTCAACATGATCTTATCTGATCACATAGTTAGGATTAGGATGAAACTTTTTCAACTATGATATGTGGAACACACTTTGAACCACACTAAACTATGGTTCCAATGCAAACTAATATGCTACCTCTAAAACCCTTTCTATTATCTCAAAAGGGTCAATTTATCAAGGAGATAACTTTCCCTATTATCCAAAATGAAAATGTCTAAGTCTTAGAGAGATCCTCAAAAACACATGATCACTCACCGCGAATGACAACAGTCTTTGATGATGATCCACATAATATTTATGGATTATCTAATCCATTTCTATCCTTTTTTTATTAACTAAGTATTATCCATCATTTTATGTCCAAGACTGGTCCCAACTAGTGATGTCTCCCCTATTTCCACCCAACATAGTGGAGAACGACAATGATACCCATAAAATACTTCAAAGGGAGCCATATGTATCAAGGCCTGATAGTTGTTAATATATGATAACTCCAATAAGGGTATATTCTCTTCCCATGAGCCACCAAAATCCATTACTCAAGCCTACAACACATATTCCAATGTTTCTATCATTATTTATAATTTCTTATTCATCTAAGGATTATACGCCACACTCATAGAAAACTCTGTCCCAAAGGATTTATATAAGGATTTACAAAAAGGAGATGTGAACCTCGGATATCTATCTAACATGATCAAAATGGGTACTTCATGTATCTTTACCACTTCTTGTATATAGATTTTAGATTGATCCTCCACCGTATGAGTTTCACGAAATGAAATGAAATGGGCCGACTTTGTGAGCTGATATACTATCACCCATATATAATCATGTTTCCAGATCATTATTGGGAGACATATAACAAAAACCATAAAAAATACTCTAATTTTCATACTAAATTGTTAAAGACTACAACATACCCATTTTTCTCTGGTGCAATGCTTTAACCTGATGACAAGTTAAACACTGCGAGATGAACTTGGCCACCTTACTTTTAATGTCGCTCCACCAAAATTATTCCTTCAAAACCCTATACATATTATGTGTTTCTAGATGTAAAACCCATATCAAATGGTGGTCAGAATGAAGAAGTTGTTCCTGAAAAGCTATTGTTACATCCATCTGATATCTTAACCATAACATTGAACTCTCGTCAAGTTTCCCACCCTCAATGGTCTCCCCACCATTGTGTTTTGAACACATATCTAAGCATTCTGCATTAGATTTTTATGCCTTTTAAATTATATTTATAAAATTAGGAACCAAGGAAACTAAAATTAAAACTACAACATCACCTCGATCGCCACATTCCTCATGCATGTCATCTGGGACTAACATCAATTACCACTCATCTAAATCTTATTTTTCCTACTGAGCATATGACTTTCTGTTTAATGAATATTCCACCATATTTCGTTTACCTGGTGTATAAATCATGTCTAATTTAAACATCTGGAGATAATCCATCCATCTCTTTTTCCTCATATTCAAATCTCACTGTGTGAAAATCTGTTTCAATATTTTTTGGTTCGTGAACATAGTAAATTTCTCACCAAAGAGATAATGATGTCAAGTATTAAAAGCATGGAAGACCACAGCTAAATCTAAATCGTGTGTTGGTTAATTCTTCTCAGGAACTCTCAAATTTCTTGAACCATAAGAAACCACATGGTCTTCATGTATGAGAACACATCCTAAACTAGATCCTGAAGCATCACAGTATACCACGTACCCCTATCCTAATTCTGGAAAAATCAATATATGTTCAGATGTAAGAGGAACATACATCTCTTTGAAAGTATTTTGTAATTATTTAGTCCATTTGAATGCAGTATTATTCTTTATCAAAGCTTCCATTAGTGAGACTAGTCATGAGAATTCATGAACAAATCATTGGTAGTATCCAACTAGACCTATAAAACAAAGTATCTAAAAGACATTCATCAATAGTTTCCATGAGATAGCAGCTTTTATATTTTCCAGATCCACTGATACCCCTTTTTCTGAAATCACATGGACAAGAAAGCATACCTCTTGTATACAAAAAATCACACTTAGATAATTCGGCATACAAATGATGATCTCTTAGGATTCCCAACATTTTGTCCAAGTGTTTATCATGTTCATCTATTTTCTTTGAATACACCAATATGTCATCTAAAATCTCCACAAAAAAATAATCTTGATATCACTGAAATATATGATTCATTAAATCCATGAAGAATTCTAGTGCATTCATTAGACTGAAAGTCACGACTAAATATTCGTACTGGCCATATCTTTTTCTGATGGATGTATTTGGAATATCTTCCTTTCGAACATGAAATTGGTGATATCCTGATCGCAAGTCAGTTTTTGGGAACCAATGGGATCCCCTCAATTGATCAAACAGGTCATCAATGCGTGGAATTGGATACGTCTTCTTTATCATAACTCAGTTAAGCTTTTGATAATCAACGCACAATAGAAGAGTTCCATCCGCTTTATTCACGAACAAAACCGGTGCTTCCCAAGGAGACGTACTCATCCCAATGAAACCCTTGCTTTATAGATCCTCCAAATGCACATTCAATTCCCTTAACCCTATTATTATAATCCTATAATATGGAAGATAAAATAGTTCTAGTCCCTAGAAGTATATCCATCATAAACTCTGCGTCCCTTATATGTGGTAACCCTGAGAAGTTCCTGGGAACAAAATCTATAAATTGATCCAAAACTGCAATAAAACTATCTTTCTCAATCCATTATATTGATTTCAAAGTCAACGCTACCAATTGATAAGTGATCTTTCCCACTTCTGGTTTCAATAAGCATGTTGCATCTACCTTTATAATCTTCTCTCCTTTGAAGAGATGCTTTATTCCATCCTCTGTTGTGAAACTAACTATTATACTATAACAGTCGATGTGGGCCTTGAACATTGTCAGTAAATCCATATCAATGATTACATCATATACATCCATCTCCAACACTGAGAAGTCTCATTTCATCTCAACTCCATCAATAGTTTTAGTACATGCTCTACACACAAAGGTTTGACATTCTCTTTTACCGAGAGGAGTTGGTAGTTTTAACATAGAAGGAATCATTTCTAGTTTTAAACATATTAGGTCAAAAACATGAGAATCCATGAATAAGTGTGACACACCAGTATCAAACATCAATTTCACAGAGGTATAATTCAAAAGAATCATACCTCTCACAAAATATGGTCCAACCTAATAATCGATAATTGTCTTCTCATTTCCATACAATTTCTTCGTTGCTACACACTTCTCTTTATTCCTCTGATGTGATTGTCCTTACTAAGGAGTAATGGTATTTTGAGAATCATTGTGGCTAGGTCTGCTCTGTTGACAAGTCTAGTTAAATTTCTCTCACCCCGTCAAAGCATATGATGCTTTCGGCACCTGAGAAGTGTCTCGAGCACCCAACCTCAGTGTACTACGATAAAAGTGCTTAAGGTGTCCCATTTTATTGAAATTATTTAATACTCTTAGTGGCATTGTACACTCTATCTTCATTTTGTAAAATGAACCACATTGGTAGAATCCTGCTTGACTCTTTGGTTGGGGAGGAAGGTTTACTAATCCAGCTATCTGATTCTAATTCTCACTCCCACCCTATAAATAGGTGTCCCTATTTTTCTTTCTCTCAACATTGGAGTTCCCACTATTCCCTAGTGGTATCATCATACTTCATCCTCCAATATCTCCCAAGATTTCCCACTCAGTCACTATCACTCTGTTCATAATCTCTATATAATTTGTGATACATAGCACTGTAATCTTCAAGAGTATCTCCTTCCTTATCCCAACATTGAAAATGGGTTCCTTGAAAGCCACACTCACTGCAACATCTGGTGAAAAGCACACTAAATTCATGAATTAACTACATATCCTATGACATAAAGATTATCCTACTTCAGGATAAAGAAGTCTTTTTTCCTATGGATCTTGAATGTATGAGGGTGGAATTGTTTTTTAAAAAATTCCTAAAAATCCTTCCAATTAAGTCCTTGATCCTATTTATCATGAAGAACTTGTTCCTACCACTGGCATGCAAGATCCTCAAGCATGTACATGGCCAGGTTGACTTTATGATCTGATGGTTTCCCGATGAAATTGAAGATATGATTCATTATATTTAACCACACCTCCACCTTTTTTGGTTCATAATCACCCTGGAATATGGGTGAATTATACTTCATGAACTGGATAGAATGATACATGTGCATTCAATCATCCATTCATTTCCCAGTTTGCACAGCCTTGAATGCTTAGAAGATATCTGAACCCACTCATGGTTCACCTGTGGATCAGGTAAATCAAAGTTCTCTATAGCTTCTTTCGATTGTTTCCTATAATTCCTACCAAGTGTCATTTTCTAAATAGTAACAAACCAGGTAAGTCTCACTCCATAGAAACTTCTTGGATTATCATTTAAAATTCTATTGCATCAACTATCACAACATTATTTACCAAAAAAGAAAATTTTCCAAGTTCAGACTTGTTTAAAAAAATCCCCTTTTCCACTTTTGAAAATCAAACCATTTTCAAAATACATCTACCATTCTCTTTTCAAAAAAAATCATTTGAAAACAAATTCTGCATTTTTTGAAAATATGCACCTTGCAGAAAATAATAAATCATTTATCCAAATAAAGTATGAAATATCAGTGGGAATTCATTCATATAAAATTAATTTCATGATCGTCTCATTGTAAAAACCCATGATAATGAGATTCCAAGATCCTATAAGTGTTTCCAAAACTCTTATTTACCCGAATCCTTTGTAACTTGAAGATTATCATAAATGGGTTAGTTGTGTCCTTTTCTGCTATAAATTTCAAGTCCTAATGATCTAACTCCTTTCTATGATCAAAATCCAAGGAATAGACAAAAACGAATTCAACTCCAAGACCATGAAACTAAAAAGTACTTGTTAGGAAAGGACCGAATAAGTAGATACCATTTGTAATGACCCTCTAATTCTCATTGTCTTGAGAGTTCGATGAGTCATTACTTGGCCTTATGCTATATTCCCAAGATGCAAAATGCTGGAAATAAATGTTGAATGGTTTCAAATAAATGTAGGGGATGATTTAAACTTTAATAAATAAACTATTAACCAAACAAACCATAACCAAATATCTCACTATATGATGCATTAATACAATTAAGATAACTCGACTACATTATTCCTATCAAAACACTCCATAGTGTGCAACAACGGAAGACCAAACGAGTATCAAAGTAAATAGTGGAAGAAAAACTATAGACTCCAAGAATACCATAAGACTCTATACTCTCCTAAATACATGATATACGATCACCAAACATTCCACATATCATAAAGTGGTAATAAAAAAGTGTGATACGTTACCATTAGCCATGTCTTAGAAGATAAAATATGTAAAATCCCCAAAGATATAAAGTAGGGGTGAGTATAAAACTCACTAGGATTTAACCAATGCCTTCCCTACTCACTCTACAAGGATGGAAGAGTTAGAAACAATTATATAAAACAGTTTCTATAAAACAGTTTCCCAAAACAGTTTGTAACTAAATATAAATAGGTTCCAAAACCATTTGTAACCAAAAGTAAACAAGTGCAATTAAAACCAGTTTTCAACCAATTTATTTTTCTATAAAAATAAATAAACAAATATTTAAAACCATTTCTCAATATTCCTTTGTTATACCCAAACCATTCCACATATCCATACTACCAACCATGCAAGCTTTGTTATAATAGTTCCATACTCATGGGCCATTTCTCTTCGATCTACCAAGTCATCCCAATGTAATTATATCTCATGTTCCCTTTAACCTTTGGCACCGACCGCAATGTCATATTTCAACCAAGACCCAGAAATACAATATGAACTCACACACCAATATTCCCAAGGATCATTCCAAAATAACTTTTCTATAAAACCGCCTTTTTATTGAAAACCAATTGTCCATCACAATCATTTATAAGTCAAAGTATTTCAATAAAACACCTTTTTTATTGAAGACCCAATTCCCAAAAAAAACCGTTTAGATATTACAGAACATCCAAAATTTAAAATTATCATATTAAATTCAATAAACTAAAACAATTTTCAAAACAATTCACCGAGATTACATAATTCCACAAAATGATAAATCATCACTAAATAAGATTTATTCCCTAAATTAAACAAATATTTCACAATAAATTTCACTAAACATAGTCAATTTAAAAGTAATCCAATGAATTCTAGAAAGTGAATATGATATTTAATCCACCAACTATGAATTTTTTGACAAAAACAAACATTGGATGAAGAACCCTCACGCAATCGAGTTGAATCTTCCCAAAAACGGCCTTAGATATATTCTCCTACAATCAATGAACCCAAATATCATAATATTTTCTAATATAAAAAATATATATACCCATAATAGGTGTATATATAAAAATAAGTAGGATAGTAGAAGTAGATCTATATGGATTTAAGAAACGAGACATGAACGGAGAAGAACGTCACTTACCGCGAGAATCGGGCTTGAAAATTCATAGGGGGGTATGGATCGGTTCCAAAACCCTTGGAAGAGGTTACCCATCCTATAATGGTGAGGAAAATAGAATTAGGTTAGTTTGGGAGAAGAAATGATCAAGTGAGAGAAAAAACGAACAAGATCCTAAAAGATAGGATATAGATTTGACACTACACACGGTTAGGCCACACAATTAGACAAATTGTACGGTAATAGTGTGTTAGCTAATATCTAGAGTAAACCCTTGCACAACCTTCTCTCATGTCCACCCAATCCATGAGGACATCGTGCCAAAGCTACTACCTTAAAATTTTCCAACCCAAAATAGGATGCACGGGTTCTACTAATATTTCCGCGTAGTTTAAACAAATTGTGAACAACACATGTGCTTCTCTATTTGATGCCAAAACATAAATAAAGTTCACCAACCTCTACCATTTTCACCTTTACATTTTATTACCATAAAAATAATCAAGTAAGGGTTACATAAAAGAAACTAGGGGTACTAAAATTTGGATAATATTTTGAAAATAATTATGGGAGTGATCCTAAGTTGCAAAAGTCTCTTTCTATCTTTTGGGGGGAGGTTCACTGTTTTTTAAAATTGTGATTTATTATATTCTTATGCATGGTTTATCTATTTGAAGGCATACCAAATAAGTTATAAAAACATTGAAAGGCACTCCAATTTTTTTATATTAGATTCTCACCAATAAGGGCATTATCATTAGTAAAGTTGGTATAGACTAGAAAAACCTTTTCAAGAGGGGGTATCAATATCAAAGGTATTTAAGATAATATGTGGTGTTTGTAGGATAAATTTGTAAGGGAAGTCATCATGGGGGTTTATATATAGTATTAATATATGAAGAGAAAATATGGGGAGTGATCCCTCTATTGAGTTGAAATTTGTAATGGATCACATCTATAGAACAATCTTAAGGGACTTGTCTATAAAATTTTGGGGAAATCTAAGTGAATCATTAGGCGTGGTGACATCTCCTTCTAGAAACAAAATTTTTATGGTTATATATTTATATTTAAATGTTTTAAAGACCTATAAATTAGTGTATGATGCTCTTTTACCCATACTTTGATCACATATTCATTGATTAAGGAGGAACAAAATGAGTTGATGCGTAGAATTCATTTTTAGAGGATCCAAGTCATTTTTACATTACTTTTTCCTCAGATTGGATACTAAACATATCTGTTTTCCATGATATGAGTTATTTATCTTCGAATATAGATATAATAGGCTATATAATCTAGTCAAAACATATATCTCTTAAATTCAACTTTATTATATGGATAATCCATTACTTATCCTTTCCAATAGATGAAAATATTCAGTGAATTTGTATTCCTCTTGCATCAATATGAAAGTGCTAATCAAATTCCCAATCTAAACTTTTTTTAATCTCTTCTAAAGTAGTTATTGGTATTTAGGTATGTGAATTCATGTTTTTTCCTTATTGATTTTACTGTTAGGGTGAGTTTTGTGGAGGATTTATTTTAGGTGAGCTAGGATTTTCCATTGAAAAATCTTGTGCAAGCCAAGTGGTAGACCATTCTCACATCTGCTGTTTGTTTGAGCATAAGGAAAATGAGGAATATTTTTTTCAATATGAAATTTTTCTAAATATATAGTAAATCAGATGAAAATTTCTATATATCATTAATTCTATTGTGTAGTAGTTTAAAGGTGTGACTCAGCCTCTTGTCATGCACTCCCTCATTGTGCATGGTCATTCTACAGAAGTGGATTCCACTGGGAAGAGGGATACAAGATTATGGGTTAGATGGGAATCTCTATTTCATGGTATTAAATTCAATTCAAAATATATATTGTTTGAAAGGGATCACTCATGTTGGAAGTGTTGTACGTGATGTTCATGGTTGTGTCATCATGGAATTTTCAGTTTAATTTGGGGAGGGTACTTCAGTGGTTCTAAAGTCATTGGAAATGCTTCAAGAGATTAATATCTATAAGTCAATATTTATTAAATTATATAAATTGTAATTAGATTCTTCCATTTTTTTCAATTTCTTGAATGTTCAATTGGATATTCCTAGGAATATCATTTGTTATATCTAAACCTATAGTTCCCTTATTCATCCAGATATGTCATTTCTTCACACATGACATGAGGGTAATATGTTGGTAGATCTTATTTCCTCTAAAGGTAACCAGAATGAAAGTATTTTGGTGTTTTGTAAAACTATATCTCTTCTTATTTAATTTATTATGACTTTACAAGGGGATTCCCTCAGTCTTTATCACTTTTATCCTTTGTGATCTCTTTTTTCTATTTTTTTACTTTTGCATATATGTTTATCTTTTCTTCATAATAAAATATTTCAATTTTGTTTTTGTAGAAATATATAATTTCAATTATAAAATTTATATTTTTTTCATTAAAAGTGTTTTATAAATTTCTAAGTCATACTTATAAACTAACAATGAAATAAAATTCACAGTATTAGTAAAAATTATATATTTCACTATTCACCTAAAATTCATTTTTTTAGAAAAACCTATAAATTCATCTTAGTATAATATCATTATGATGAATTAAAAAATGGATTTTTTAATATAATATTATAAAATTTAGAAATTAAACATTTAAATATACTTATGAATAAAGGATTTTTAGAGTTTTCATTTCTTGATAGTTCTGAATATGTTGTTTATCTATTACTGTAGAGTATCTGGTATTATATCACTTCTAATAAATTTTCATTGAGATTCATTAATAAGGATTTAAATGACCAATCATCTAAGGGATCCTTTATGAATGTTTATTCCTTTAAAAGAAATTAGTCTCAATTATGTTAAAGTATAACATTTCCTTTAAATTGTTTTGAATGGTTTTTATATTTATCAAGGAAGTTGTTTATGATATTGAAGAGAGATTTCATGGTGATTAAATTAATATAGATACTACTAAATAATCTATCAAGGATCAAAAATAAGAATAAAGCGTGTCCTCTTAGAATCACACACAAATTGAAAGTGAATTTTCCACTAAATATAGTGAATCATATGAAGGACACCCTAATAATTGGGATAAATATGGGCCTCATAATTATTTAAAGTCTAAATAATGAAAACCCATATATCAAAAAAATATTAAGAAAAAAAATCCAAATTGAAAAATAATATCTAGTATAGTAAATTGTGAAATTAAAACATAATAATAGTGAGTGAAATAATATCATTGGTGATATGAATTCTATGACCATTTTTGGAGAAAAAGATATTAACATGCTATAGATGAAAATTTTTGTATCTAATAATGAATAAATTCATGTTGAATTACAATAAAGTCATCATATAACCATCTGAAAGCTCCAATCCATTTATGAATCAAATCAAAGATATTGAATAGTTGAATGAGTGTCTAAAGTAGTAAATATGAAACTCTCTTTGATAATATGTAATTACAAATAATTAAATAATGTATAAAAATAAAACAAATCCATATAAAATATTATTTGTAAGTGAAACTAGTAAAATACACATTATTTTTCCAACATATACATTTGAATGGAAGTCAAAATATGAATATATATAGAGGTGTAAAAAATTATAAAAATGAGTCTATGATAGCTAATGATTTATAATAAAAAAATATTCGAAAGGATATAGTGAAACCATCATATCCTATATTTAAAAATGAGGTTTGATAGCAACCCATGCAATAATAGTTTAAATCAGAGCAAGATATTTTTGGATAAGTGCTTGTGTTTTTATGTAGTTATCAAAAAAACATAAAATTGTTTACATAACATTTCCCTGAATGTATAAATAATATTTTATAAGCTAAGGGGGTGACAACATCAGCTACAGTAAAAAAATGACTTTTTGAGTTAAAAGCAAAATAGGGAAAAAAAATAGTTTAGAGATACTAAAGGATGTTTATGTAAGGTTTATTAAATACAAACACACATTAAATGTGTGTATATTGATTCTAATATCTCAGTTAAATCTAAATTTTAGATTTTATAATGTTTATAATAAGTCTAAAATCAAACTATATGCCAATACCATTGATGTTACTTTTAAGGCTTAAAATGATGAAAATAAACAGATTATGAATAATGATTTCTCATCACACATGATGAGAGATTTAATTGACCTAATATTTTTAGAAATATATGAGGCTAGATCTATTACATTTTTCAATGATAACACATTGAATATTAATGTTGTTGGAGTGGATAATAATTGGTGAGAAATAATATAACTCCAATAATGTTTTTTATTGATGGAATAAAGCATAATTTGTTGAGTTTTTTAGATTTACGATGATATAATCATTATTTAATTATTTAATAAAAGAGAGAAATGTGATAATGGATGTATTGTGTTGAAATTGAAATATATATTAGTTATATCAAGTGGTTTCAGTACTCATGGATACTTTTTTCATGTTTTGGAAGCTAAAATTGGATACTATAATAATATAGAAGATAAAAATAATTTATGCCTTAAAATATTTAGTGATTTTGGTTGAAATAACATGATAGGGTTAATCAATGATGAAGTGATAATAAATATTCAATCACTAAAGGATGGCATGATCACTATTTTAAAAACATATAAAAATGGAAATATGATTAATATATGTCATATGAGAATTGAGATTCAAACCCAAATACCATTAGAGTTTTCCCACTATGATGTTTATGGGATAATAAACAAGAAGTGAATAAGTGGAGATAAATATTTCCTCATAATAATTGATTACATTTTTAAAATGAGTTGTATTATGTTAATGTCTCACAAATTCCAATATTTGAACATGTTCATAATTTTCATGAGACTTTCTCATAAGAAAACAGTTCATGATTTAAATAGGCTGATATTTAATAATGGGAGTGAGTATACCAACAAATAATTTCTATAATATATAGAAACATATGAAATAAGTTGTGATTTTAGTTAATTTTACACTTAAAAAAATGTAGTGGATAAAATAAAGTTCAAGAGTCTTATTTATTTAGCTAGAACCATGCTAACTGAGATTGATTCTACAAGGTAATTATAGATGAAATCCATTAGTGCTGTTGAAATAATTTAAAGTAGGTTTTTATTAAGGAATAATTCATATATGACTCTATATGTTATTTCTTTTAGTAAAAAAAATTAGAAACACTTCATAGTGTTTAAGACTAAATTCATGATTAAGAATAAAGGAAACAGTTGTGTAAAACTTGATAAGAAAGATGAAGATAGAATATTTCTTAGCTGTACACAAAATGGAAGTTTATATTTATGATCTAATAAGAAAAATGATAATATATTTGGAAATTATGATGTGAAATTCATTGAAAAATAATATGAGCATAAAAAATTAGTCAAGGATGGTGATGAGACTAATGACATCACAACTAAACTAGCTATTTATAATGTAAAAATAATAAATTCAAGATAATAATGTAGATTATAATTATTCTAGTGATTTATATGAAAATTTAATGTCCACGGGTGTAAATAAAATATTTATAACTCGTGTTTATACTTCAAAATCATTGGAGATCAGAGTTAAGGTGTAAAATCAGGAATAAAATCATAACAAATAGTCACACTAGTCTGTTTCCTTGGTTGATAAAAAAAACTGTTGATGAGGATTCTAATCATTATGAATATATTGAATCTATTAATGGTGAGATAAAACATATTGAAAAAATAATACATGTGAGCATGTTCCCAAGCCTAAATAGAAGAACATCTTTGGAACAAAATATTTTTTCAAAAAAAGTTAAATGAAAATGGAAATGTTGCAATAAATAATGCTAGGATGGTTTGAAATGTATTGTCTCAAATTAAAGGAATATGCTTTAATTAAATGTTTTCTTATACTTCTATGCTTGGTAACATTAGTATATTTATTTCCATTATGACCCAAAAAGACCATAAATTCCATCAAATCATTATTAAATATGTATTTTTGAATGGTGATATGAATGAAGGGAAATTTATGGTTTAACTAGAGGTATTTATGCTTGATGGAGAAGAAAAAATGGTATGTATATTAAAAAACAATCTCTATATGATAAAAAATCACCAAGGTCATGGTTTTTCAAGCTAGTTAAATAATTGAAAAGCATGAAAGTTATAAAATTACACATGGATAAAAACTTTTATATGATGAAATAAAAAACATCATCACTCATTATGATTGTGTGGGTTGATGATATTATCTTTTAAATTCATGAGTAAACATTATATAAAGAGATTTATACTTAAATTAGTCGAATATTTGCGATGTACTTAATTGGTTAGATAAATTTTTTCTTGGGTTTATAAATTATCGAAAAAATTAGTCATATTTTTATCTATCAAGAATATTATTCAAAAGGGGTTAATGAAAATATTTAGCATTCAGAAATCAAAATAAGTTTATACAAAAATCTATGTGGGCCCAAAATTGAGTAAATATAATTAAGGGTAAACTATTAAAAAAAGGAATTAAAAAATTGAATATCTAGTCTCTTATATTTGATTGGATCAAGGAATGTTAATTCTTTCTATCCCTATTTGTTGTAAATATAAATCCATTATAGTGGAGTCACACCTAATAATAGTCAATATTATTTTGAGTTATATCAATAATATATCAAATTATAGCCTATTTTATTTGAATAAATGGGACCTATTGTTGTCTAGATTTATAGATACTAACATGGTTAGTTATTTTGATTATAGAAATTACACATTAGAGGGAGAATTATTCATTGATGAAATATTTTTGGGATTTACTTTCAATATTAAATCCACAATCATATTTAATTTTACTATGATTGAGTATATTTCTATATCTCAAGTAGATTCATAATTTATTTGGATGAATACTCAACTTTATGATATGGATATTATTATTAGGTATCAACCTGTCCTTGATTATGGAAACCAATGTTTAGTTAATTTATCCATGAATATGTTGAAATATTCAATATCAACAAATATAGATAAAAAATATCATATATTCAAGGGGAAGGTGATTAATGGAACATTGAATATGTAATTATTCCCATATAAGGAATAAGTTTGGAAAATTTTCAGAAAACATTATCCTACTGAGACTTATAAGAATATGAGACTGTAAATGGGTTCGAATCCCAATCCTGATCTTTTATGAAGTATGGGTATCCCACCTTTCCTCACTTTTAATCATATTTTTTTCTCTAAATGGGGAGTTATATACTTTAGGGGGATAAATGTACTTTTTTAGGAATTTTTTTAATAGGTTTATTGAGATGAATATAAGAATAATCTTTAAAATAAATATTATGTGGTATAAAAGTGTTCTTTCTCTGATGAAATCATTTACATAAGTTGTTTATAGATAAAATTGATGTCAGAGCTAATCTATTTTGTTTTCTACACAGAGAAATATTCTGGATACATGAACATGATTGGTTCCCAACTCATTACATTGAGAGTTGAGAGACCACCCCTATCTAAATAACCACTATATATATATTTTAAATAAGGGGGATAAAGGAAATAACTTCCATTTTAGTTCAACTGAATATTATGATTTTGGGGGAGAACACCTCTGTAGGGAAGAAACTGAAATGTTGAGAATTATTTAAAGTAAATATAAAGGGTAAGGTTTTTAGTACCTTGGATGGTGATGGTATATATTTTTAGAAACTACATATGAGAATAAATTCTTTTGAGAATTATGATAGAATTTTTTTTAGTTTGACTTGAGGCATTTGGTTGTGTTTGGGGATGATTTAGGTAGGATTGAGTAGATTTATGGAAGTTATAAGTTACAAATTTTTAAAATTTAGAAATATTCTGAAATATGGAAGAATGAACTAGAGTCTATAAAAGTATAAATAAGATTAAATTTTAATTTCTTTCTCTGTATATAATATATTATTCAATATTACACGGGGTACATAAGTGTAACTTTCTCTCACATAAGGAAAAATATTCCTTATTTATATTTGATTATGTGAAAAATAAACTACATAAGATTAATCAAAATCTATATAATATTAACTATAAACACTCAAATGATACATAAGATCTTAGAGTTTATAATAAATTTGAAGAAATATTTTAGTGGGGATATAAAAATATAATTTAAGAAGATTGGTGTTACGTATGAGTAACCTAGAAATATTTTTCCATGTAAGAATAATGGAAACATGTATGTTAGAATCTATGAATGAGTTAAAGAATTCAATTTTTGGGAGAAATAAATGGGGAAGTCCAAAGATATTTTGTTAACATCCTTGAATTAGATTCATGGTGATTTAAATAGGATAACTTATTTTGAAATTTTACATAATCTAGTGCATCCTACACAGGTGATCGTATTATTTGTAGTTGATGAGGATTGTGAGGATAAGTTTTATAAGAATTTTTTGGAGGAATGTTCTATATGATTTTATAGATCTTTAATTAAGTGTAGCTGGTTTTTTAAAAGTCAAAGAGATAGAGGAAACTCATGTTTTATGAATCAGTACACCAATACTATCAGATATACAATCAAAACAATGGCACATGAGCCTCATACCAGTTGGTGAGGACTCCTTAAGTGCATCCAGGTGACCTGGGATCAAATCCAGGCGAAGGTATATCTCTGGTATTGTATCAGTATTATAGCAGGAACTAGAGCAGGGACGGTAGCAGGTACTATTTGGCACTGTAGCAGCTGGGACTATTCCACCGTTTGGGACTTCGAGCCACTGATTTGGTCCCCGGGTCCATTAAGGCCTTCAGGCCACCTCAAGGCCTTCGGTCCACCTTCAGTGTAGATGAAAACCAAACAACCTACAAGGAACAATCTCTAGAAGGAGGATGATAAAGGATATTTCACCATAGTATAAGCTAAACGGATTGCAAGAATGAGAGGGTATGGAACCTGCCATCGATACAAACCTGTGCATGCATGAGAAAGCCTAGCCGAACTGCCATGTAAAGGTCGAGAGTTTATTTCACGATGAAGATACAGGGGAGGAGTAGTTCCAAGTAGTTAGTCTAGGTTGTATGTAATGTTTTAATCCTATAAGAAATGAATTTATCTAAGGCCTATGGGCTATGTAATACTTATGCCTACATGCCTTGTATGGGTTCCACCTCACCCATTGAAAGGTGTATTATCAAAAAATCAACAAAAATGAAGGCCTTCAGGCCATTGGTGGTGGAGTAAAATAAAAAAAATGTTTTTCTATAGAGGATTAATAAGAAGATTATATTCAACTAGTTTATTGGATACTTATACATTATTTTTTTATCATTATTCAATAATTTTTATTCTTCTTCTATACAACAATTTTGTGCTTATTTGAGCTGGTTGGTGTCAAAAATTTGGTAGGTTCATGGATATTCCATTTCATGTGGCTTCATCCTGTTAATAAAAGACATGATGTTTGTATATGTAATAAAAAAACCATACATTGGGGATATAGTCATCCATATTAGGGGAAAATAATTAAAAGTAGTTGTCCCACTCATCTATTTTATGCACCTAGTGTGTTGGGAGATTAATTTTGAACAATAATGAGAATAACTATGTTTGATAAGAAAAAAATCCATCAACACTAATTCAACCACAACTAGTGTGTGGTCCTAACATATTTTAAGCATGGTTGGGACTAATTATGTGGGTAGTAGTTTAAAATACATCAAAATTGTTCAAAATTCCTTAATTTATGTGAATTTGGTTTAATTAGCTACATATATAGACTCAATAGGTTATAAATATAATTTCTTTGGTAGTAGTACTTAGATTCTAATATGTTTTGTTATGTAATTATGGGATTCTAAACATTAAACTTTTTATTTCACTTTATGAATGATATTGTTTATGTGGTTTTAGATGTATCATAAAATGAGAATATTTTATTAATTATAAGAAAGAAAAAACACACTACAAGGTTAGGGAGGACTAATGTAATAAAGACTCGATCCATCAACCATAAAAAATCAACACACTATGTAGGAAAAAACCCAAATTAGAGTAAAAAATATGAGGGTTACTATGATTTTCCTTTTAGGAAAGGCAATCAGCAAAAAAATTCCCTTCCTGCCATGTATACTTTAAGTTTTCATGGTCAATTATCATTGTGCATCAAAAATAATTTTGATATTAGACCATGGGTGGTCATACCTTATTTGAAGGGAATTTCATAAAACTCAAGATTCTGTCACAATTTATATGTGCATTATATTATTATGGAGAAAAATATCCAACCCGTTAATCAAATCCTTTTCATCTTCCATAAGAGAGTCATTTGGACCATAAAAACTACTACAATAAAGCCCCACTGAGGCATTAGAGTCACAAACATCCCCTCATCATCACATCATGCCAGGATTACAAGACCCATCGGTGATGATCTTGAAGTCATTGCATGGTGTATTCCATCGTACCAATTAACCTAATAAAGACACCTGCTGAGGATTTGGTTCACATATCCAACCATGAAATATTATTCTCGTGGCTTGAGATTCCCCCCATCATTTTAGTAGGACCCCCAGATCCACTGCGAGAAACCTAGATCGAATTTTATGTGTCAGAAAAGAGCTTATAAATCCATTCACTCATTCTTTGTTTCTATCATTCCATATGGTTGAATATCCCATAGAGATCATTGTGGCCCTCTAATTTATCTCCACATAATTACCTTAAAGGATTTGAAACCATGAATGGAAGAATACCTCTCCACTGTCAACCAGAATGTTGACTCCAATAAAGTTCCCAAAGCTACTCCATACCATCCATTCCCATTCACCTTTAAAGAAGAGGTGATAAAACGATTCCTCATTGACGTTATGACAACAGAAGCATTTTTACACCATACTGATGCCATTACATTTTATTTCATCATCTATTGGAAGATTTTAGTGCCATATAAATTGTTTTCAGTTTCCTACCAAGGTTTTTTTTGAATAAAATCATATATTATTAATGACGAAGATCAGCAGAAGTACATGTGCAAATCCATGAAGGGAAATTGCCCAACCAGAACTGGTTGATATCGAATGGGCCTGAGGCTGCTAGCTGATGGGCCATGTTGTTTCCTTCCCTTTTGGTGAAGGAAAAGGTGCATAATGAGAAGCATTGGCGAAGTGAGAGAATTATTCTGATGATGATGCCAAATGACTGGAGTCTGCCGTCATTGTGATTAATAGCATCGATTACGGTAAGACAGTTAGACACGATGATGATTTCACCCTATCCACATTATATAGAGAGCATCATACTAGCAAGGATGTTCATGGCTTCAGCAACTGCCAATTCCCATAATGCCTCATGTGGTTCATATTTAGTAGCAAGGATTTTCCCCAGATGATTTCGGGCAAGGAGGTCGAGGGCAATAAGCCCATCCTTTGTATAGTTAGTACATAGTAGTTTTAATGTTTTCCTAAATATGGATTTGGTTTTTAAATAAATTAATATTTGTGTATATATATATTTTATTATTTAAATTCATGGAAAAATTGTTCTCTAATAATTATGTGGTATCCCTTAACACTAGTTTTCAGCTTCTTTTGGTTAGGGATCATACATCAAGACACGTGAATATTTGAAATGGAGATTTATATTGGAGTCCCTTGGAAGGATTATTAGAAAATTGTATCAGGTAATTGTTTTAATGTTGAGTCACTAGTAAAAAATAATTTTTAATGTCATCAATTTGAAGTTGGATTCTTATAAACTGACATAAAAATTTTTTTAGAGACTTTTTGGAATCGTTTTTAACTGATTCCAAAAACTAAGAAAAACAATTTTTTGAATTGGTTTTAAAAAAACCGATGCGAAAAACTAAAAAAAAAATTGGTGTCGGTTTCTATGAAATTTGATGCCAATAATTAAAAAAAATAAAATGTTTTAGAGAATTACCTAACATTCAATTTGAGTGGTCGTATAGAAAAAACAAAGTTACGGATTAAAAGTTATGGATGTTGGAAGTTGATCTTCCCTAAGAGAAGTTTTAAAGAAGTGTAAATTTCAAATTACATAACTTTTAATCTATAACTATATTTTAGCTCCATGACTAGTCAAATAAAATCTTATGGAATTCTTTAAAAAATAGTATTTTCTTTAATTTTTTGCATCAGTTTTCATAAAAACCGACACCAAAACAATTTTTTTTGTTTTTTTCATCTGTTTTTTTTAAACCAATGCCAAAATATTTTTTTAGTTTTCGGCATTGTTTTATTAAAAACCAATGTGAAAAGTTTTTTCATTTTAAATTTTTATATTCAGTTTATTTAAAAACTTATGCCAAAAGATAAATGTAAATCCACTTTTGCATCGATTTCAAACAAAACTGATGCAAAAGAGTATTCACTAATACGTAGGATCAGAATTTCAATTTTTTTCACAATGCATGTTTAAAATTTTAAAATCCCGCTTACATTTTCATACAACTCAATCAAAAATATTTTCTTTTACCATATATAAATCAATTTTCTTCTTTTTTCATCATTTTCATACACTTTGATTCAATATAGTTTTTAATGTGGCTTCATTTGTTAATTTGAACACGATACCTATTCTATTCATTTATTTTCATTATTATTATTATCCTTCATTTATAAACAACTAAATTAGATTTATTATAAAAATTATTAATTCTTATTATCGAGTTACAAATATAATACATTCGGATGAGATTTACGAATGATGGCGTAAATTTAATTATCAATCACTATTTTTATTATCGCGTGAGTTCTACCCTAAATATAAGATATATGATGATAAATGACATATATTTTAGATGGAAGATCCTAAAACCATTGAGATATGTTTGAATTATTATGTTTATTTTATTTCATTTGGTGTATAAGATTTTAATTAATATTTTATCATGTTTTCATTGAAATGAGTTGTATCAATCAAAAATTTGACATGTTCAACTTCCGATGTCCATAACTTTTAATCCATAACGTCGTTTTTCCTCCAAGACTATTCAAATAGAAACATAATAAATTCTCTAAAATATAGAAGAAAAAAATTACTTTTTGGCATCGGTTTTTGTAAAAACCGATGCCAAAATTATTTTTTATCATTTATGGCATCTTTTTTTCAAGAACCATTGCCAAAACTATTTTTTTTACCTTTTAGCCTTGGTTTTTATGGAAACCGATGCCAAAAAATGATACATATGATATTTTTTGGCATCCCCTTTTTATAAAAACGATGATAAAAAACAAATCTAATTCATTTTTGGAGTCAGTTTACAAAAGCCAACATAAAAAGTCACATTTTTTACATCAGTGGCTTCAACGTCGGTTAAAAACTGACGTTCAAGACCATTTTTCTACTAGTGAGTCATGGAAAATAAGATATTTGTAGATATTAGGGTGTTAATAACGCATGATATGCACATAAAAATTCATATCTAATCTATTTATAAAAAATATGAATTTTTAGGGAGTTTAGGTTTGATAAGAAATCATATGATATCTTATTGGATTTTGTTCTCTATGGGTGTCTTCAGCCATAATGGGTTAGGATTGAAAGAGTTTTCACACATCATAATATTCATGTGAAAAGGAATATATTCATTTTAAATAGATTTTAAAATGATTTCATTATCCTGGTGGTGGATTTTAAAGAGGATTAAAATGGTTTTTGAAAAGGTTTCTAGTTTTAGAAAGGAATTGGGTTGGAATTAATTTTTAATTCTTTTGTGAGATTAAAAAGATGAAATTATATGGATGTAAATAGAGAAACTTGGATGAAGGCATGATTTTGTTTTTGGAGAGATAAAATAATTATGATTTATATGGATATGAGTTCTATTAATTACATTGATTTACCTTTATTTTGGTGTTATTATATAAGTTTTTTTGCATAGAGAAATTTCTTAGGACCAAGAAGATGGAAACATCTCAACACCCTTTTATTGGAAGGGAAATGCAAGTATAGAAAGATTTATTATTATTATAGAATCATTGGTAAAAATGATTCAAGTTCTTGGTGGGGGAATAAATCATGATCATCTAAAATAATTAGATCATGTTTTAGATTTCTATAGAATAATCCTCCTCTATTTAAGGTAAAATGTGGAGTGTAGGTGTCTAAGGATTTTTTTTGTAAAGGATCACCCAAATATTCTAGTTTTTTTATACTCTACATGTATCCAAGGTCTATTTTTCAACTTACATTCTTGGGAGAGAAACTCATAAGTGGTGGGAAATAGTTTAGGAGGATAGGATACATGATAACATGACATTGGATAGATTTAAAAATATATTATTTCATTAGTTTTACTTAGAAACTATAATGTTGAAGAATATATGAGATTTTATAAAGTTAAAATAAAGATACAATATGATTCTTGAGTAAACTTCTCTTTTTTCATACCTAGTACACTTTATACTATAATTAATAACAAATTAAAATATCAAGTATATGATATTTTAGATATACCTTAAACTTAAAATTAGATCAAATATTATCTTGTTGGACCCACCCACCTACATTTTAGTGGTAAATAAAGCGATAATGGAAGAAGAAGACATGGTAGAATATTAGAATATAGATTCCTTTATTACTCAACCAAGTAGATGAAAACATTTCAATAGTTGACAGAAAAGAAGGAAGACTAACTCCCATTGAATAAGTATCCAAAAGAAAATTTCAATTTCCAATTCATCTCAAGTTGAAATGGTAGTGTGCTTGTTTTTTATACAGTTTTATGATAGAATATATTTTAATGAATTTTTCTCAATGATTAAATACCCTTATTCCATTAATTAATTGGGTATAAAACACATTATATCTATTTTTAATAAATTATAATTAAAATGAAAATGGACAAAAATATAGATTTAAATGTTGAAATACTATTATATATTTTTATTGTTTAATAAAATGAATTTTTTTAAATAAATATATTTTTATTTTTTTCCCATAAAATTTAATTTAAAATATTTAAAGGATTATTTTTTTTATTATAATTTATTGTATTCAATTCAAAATCATTTTTCAATTATGACAATACTTTTATGGGATCAGTTTTTTTATGAGTGTTGATGCCATGAAAAAATAGGAAAAATATATCTTTTGGAAAAAACTAGATGATTGATTACCTAATTATCTAATCTCATGGATATGTTTAATGGAAAACTATCTACATTTGATTTAGATTAAAATACTTCAGTGGGTGAGTGGGATGCAGAAAATTGGGTGGCTCACAGAATTTACTAGGTGCATGTATATAAATAAGAGGCACAACATTTGTAATATGAATATGGAAGGAAATGTCTTGAATAATAAAGGAGAGGCCACCATAAAAGTTTCTTGATGATTTAATCACTTCCAACTACATAAAATTTAAAAAATAAGGGTGGCACATATTTATCTTCTTTCACCCACTGATATGAAAAAATGCACAAACCTCATGTCAGTTCTACTTATTGGTCATATCAACACTAATGGAGCCACCATGAAACCATTTTCCATATCCATATTATTTATGGGGATAATATTGAAACATATTTCTTTCAATTTCATAGTATCACACATAAAATAGAAAATTTCAACACATAATAAAATTGATAAGAGATGAATAAAATTGATTAAGTATGGAAGTCAAAGTGAACAATGGAAGAAAAAAAGAAAAATTGAAAAAGAATATAGTATTTAACATGGTACGCTACCAAGTTTCATAATAATCTATGACAATACCATCACCCTAATTAATATAATTATTCATAATCAAAAAATTACTATTCAAAATTAATATAATCCTAGAATAGAATATTCATACAATCCAAAAAAGAAGAAATAATATCGCAATAAGAAAAAAAAGAATCAGTAATAAAATCATACTCCCCAATCGGATTTACCAACTAGTTATAAAAGATTGAGATTTTGGATTCTTTAAAATTATGGATGAAAAGGAGTAATGATAACCTCAAAACCTATAAAAACATTATCTCAATATAAACAATGTTCTTGAGGAATCTATAGTCTTTAATCTTCAAAGGTATCGATGAGTATGGAAGTGGACGACACCTCCAAATCTAATCAAATTATTTCATATATATATATATATATATATCTGCTGTAATTGTTAAATATCTCTTAAAAAATCTTCCCATTAATCAATACCACTCATTCCAAAGAAGGCTGGTAATATAAATCCTCAAGGCCAAAGATATTACAACAAATCAAAGAATCAAATGAGATAAGAGACAAAGAATGATAAAACCCTAAAATCCCACATGAGGATAAATCATATAAATTTCATAAAGGTAAATAAATTACACTACAAAATGATTATAATCAACCCCCTTATTAAGGTTAAGAGAACACCAGTACATGATGGTCATAACAACCATGTAGGGGTCATGCTGCTTACATGTAGAGGAAATCATGTACTCGCGTAAAGATGACATGGGAGATCTAGAATGGTAAAAAGTTTATACTATGGAATGGTAATAAGATACAAACATAAGGGTAGAATTATTTATACATATAATTCATAATGATATCCATGAAACTCATGTAATGGTAAACCACAAAACACAGGTCTCTTATAAGGGTACCTGGAAGCTTATCATAAGGGTAACATAAGATGAACAAAATAACATTGAAAGGAAGATACAAACAATAGAAAATAATAATAAGGATTAAAACATTCTAGATTAAAATATTAAAAAAATTAAATTAATTTGGGAATCTAATTAACTTGCTAAAATCAACAATTCTACACCATTTTCAAAGGTAACTAAAACAAATGGATGGTGTTTTACACCTAAATATTATTTAAGTGGAACTAAGTTCAAAATGTATAAGAAATTCTCAAAAATGAACGAAGATACATTATTAGTATAACTATCTATCATATTATCATCTCTGTATATATTAGGTATATAAATAATTCTACATTCATTATCATCTCTAATAAAATGAAATGTAATATCTATATTCTTAGACATTCCATATAATAAAATCTTTTTAGAGGGATGTAGGGATGATTGATAATTATAATGTACCATAATAATAAAATAACTTATTGAGTTCAAATATAAAATCCTTAAGACTGGTTTCTTCTTTGAAAGCCTCTTTCAGTTAAATGTACCTTATCTTTGTGGTTGATAGGGCCACCATTGATTTCATATTTCACTTCTAGGAGAAGGTTTCAATACATTGAGTGAAAAAATAACAGGACAGTGATTTACATGTATCAATACTACCAACATAATCTGAATTCATAAAAACATTAATTAATTATTCTTATTTTACATTTCTACCATAGAAAATTGAGGGATATTTCATGGAAGATATGTAAATAAAGAGACACTTTAGTGATTTCCAATGTGGTTTGCCCAAATTTTCCATAAACCTATTCAAGGATAAAATAGAAAAGGTAACATATGACTTGGTAATAGTAATGTGATATATAATATTTCCCAAAAACTTATAATATATGATTATACTAATATATTTAATATTATTTGTTGTGATAGGTGAATGGGATTAAGAAAATTTAAATTGGTCGGAAAAATGCATACTAACACATTTTAAAACATCAAATAGATATCTCAAAAGTACTTTCAACACATATGATTGTTAAGATAGATAATGTAAACCATCCTTTCTATCCCTAATGATTTATAAGTAAAGGGGATTCCTTACAAAACCCAAATATTTTACATAAAAATATAAATTTCATTTCATTTTAACAAGAGTGATTAATCTCATATCACTACACAAGAGAAACACTTCATTAACATAATGAAGTGGATAAAGAATATAATTTTAAACAGATATATATTATAAGCATGCATAAAAATTAATCCTTTTACAAAAATTTTGTAACATGAATATATAATAATTTTTGTACCAAATCAATATAGTTATTTTCTTAGTTGATAGACTTGGTAAGTTTTAAATTAATATTCAAAACCAATAGGATGTTTAATCTATAATATTTCATCTAAGTCACCATGTAATAAAGTAGTTTTTATATCATTATTTAATATATGTAGATCTCAATAAGTAACAAAAGAAAGAAGAATTCTTATAGATGAATGTTTAACTATAGGATAAAATATTTCAACATAATCAGTTCCCTTTATTTAAAGGAATCCTCTGACCACTAATCTGGAAATAAATTTTATTTTATTCTGTAAATTGTTATCATCTTTTCTTTTTAAAATTCTTTTATATCCAGTAGCATGTTAAGTAAGTTTTTTAATAACTATGGACTAGGTATGGTTCTTTTTAAGGGATTCCATCTCATTATCCATGGAAGAAAACCACTGCTTAGTGTTACAATGATTGGAAAATTTCTTGTATGATTGTGGATACTCGCTATTAGGATACTAAGAGATATATAGAGAAAATACAAACATATTTGAATGAATATACCTAGAATAAGGTATAATTAATCTTTCTCCCCTATACCAAGTCATCTAATAGTCTCTAATACTAATAGGATATTTATAATATGAAGCATGATCCAAATTATATCAAAAATCTGGATCAGACGGAGGATCATTTGGAGTAGTCTTAACAGAAGACTCACCAAAACTAAAAGGATCAACAACAAGATCACTCTTTTAAAAAGAAAATCCAATGTCATCAGTGGGAGGCTGGACTCTAGGATAAAAAACTCATAAAACACCATATCCTATCAAAAAAATTAATTTCTAAAATATTTATTTATCTACCCAGAGTTGTTTTCCATTCACGTTATCAGAATACCCTATGAAAATAAACTTTGTATCCCTATGATAATGTTTTTTAGTTTTGACATGAAAATAGTCATTCTATCCAAAAAATCAATGAAATCCATAGGATTAGGACTAGATTCTTCAAAATTCATCAAGAGTATTAAATCCATTGGTAGATGAGGAATGCTTATTTTTCAGGTAAACTGTCATAGTGGAAGTCTCATCCCAAAATGGACAAGGGAAAGCTCATAAATGCAGGAATTATATGAACCCAATAAATAATAATGTGGTTTATATACTCATCTTAACCATTTTTTTAAAGTGTATGATTCACTATTTGGTGTCTCAAAATTCCCTTCTTCCTCAAAAAATTTAATAAACTTAGTAGATAGGTATTCAATTTTATTATCGGTCCTCAAGTCCTTTAATTTTTTCCCAGATTGTTTTTCAATATAAATTTTTCATGTTTTAAAACCCTCGATTTAATAATATTAATTTCATAAGAATATAAATTCATACATTCTTTAAAAATGAATCCATAAAATAAAAAAATTGGAGCCTCAACCATGTGAGGTAGGTTTAGATAGTCCACAAAAGTTAGAGTACGCATACTCTATTAGGTGACCAGCTTAAAATATTGACTTTTGAAAAATGAATCATTTAGACATACCTAGGACATAATATTCATAAAAGGGAAGGTTACTAGGTGTAAATGGGTAAGAATACCTTTCTTACTCAATTCATTTAAACCTTTTACACTTACATTTCTCAATCCTATGTGACAAGTTATAGTGTTTTCACAATCAATAACATGGGATGATTCCCAATTTTATGGAATAAATATTTCCTTTAAAGACATGTATCCCATTTCCCAAAGAACAACATAGGGTTTTACAATCACCATTGGAAAATTTGAGGTAATAACACTCCATTTTTTTGGTAAAACCAATTTTTTCCAACAAACCTAGTGAAATCAGATTCCTATGAAAATATAGAACCCATATCACATCTAATAAAGTGAAAAGAGAGTGTTATAAGATTTATATCATGAAGGACCACTAATAATGACATGGAACCTGTTTTTTACAAAGGAAACCTCTCCCTTTTCTCCCTAAATCAACCAATTAAAATAAGTCATATCTTTGTACATGTAGAAGTAATATAAAGAGTCTCAAATACACTTATAGTATAGTATATCATAGGGCATAAAAAACACGTCAACCCTATAATTTCCTTTATAAAAAAATATTTAATTATATGCCTAATATTAAGGAGGTTTATTGAATTTAAAATCAGGGAATTTGGGTCTAACATGCCCAGGTTTCCAATAATTATATTAGATAACCTCTACCTATTTCTATATAGACTATGACTACCAATATTTGATACACTTTTTGGAAGCATTTATTTATTACCTTTATTCATCCCTTAAAACTCAGACAAATCCCTAACACTTAGGGTTTAAACCTAGGATTTATCCTTATCCTTTCCACAAAACTCACAGAAAAATAGAGAAGATATGACATATCTAGACGAAATTATTATCTATCATATATTATAACAATAATAAAGCGTTCATATAAACTATCTATGTATATTAAAAAAATAAATTTTTGGTCCTTATATTCAATTATAACTTCAATGTTGGCTTGGTCTAACAAGATTTTGTTAAATTCATAAAGGTTTCCCTAGATTGGACTTCCAAGATCCATCTTGATGGTGTATAAGATATATTTATTTTGTAGATGAAAAATAAATTATGATTTAAAATAATTATTTTCATGTTTATAACATATTCCTCTTACCAAATTATTAGACTAAATTTCTCAAAGAACTTTATTATCCAAAAAATTTTAAAGAATTGTGTGCATTCACTTAGATGTTTGGAAGAACTTCAATATAGGTGTTCATATTCTTTCCACCATGGAATGAAATATATAAAGTTTTTGAAGTATATTGATATTTAAAAATCACTTATTGGTCTTATTACCAAATCATATTTTTTGGGATTCAATAGATAATCCACAATGTAAACAATATGAATATCATACCACACATTTTTTAAGAATAATGAATATTTTTGTTTTACTAGAATAAAGAGATAATTTGTCATGTTAATGTGTAATTAATTTAATCCATATGAAGAAATATTATCTAAGTATTGAGTTATTTTATCATTGATTGTATGGATACATTGAATTCATCATATTAACATCATTGCATCGTAAGAACCCAAACCAGAGCCCCTCTAGCTGTGATTCACACATACGTATTCAATCTATGTACAACATTGATGAAATGTCAGGTGATGGAATTCAAAAATGATCATCTTTCATTGTTCACCTTGATCACTTCACATTCCTTCATGCTTATAAGAATTACACTTTCTCTTCTCAATATTGAGAGAAAGATAGAAGTAGGAATAGGAAGGGATAAATGTTATGCACATCGATTAACCAAATCACAAATAACATAGTAGTCTAATTAAAACCCAGATTTAGAGTTTAATATTTAATTAATTGATCAAGGGATCTTAATAATATATCAATCCCATTATGAACCCTAAGACATGTAAAATAACATTAATGATAATAATTTATCTCATGAAGTGCATAAACTCACACAATGATAAATATTATTTTTACAATCTGGTAAATAAATATTTATCATCAGACTCGAAACTTTTTATGTTCATCCACCTCATCATTTATTGAATTATTGAATTAATATTTATATAAATATTATTTATTCAATAAATAAATAAAAATTTTATATAATATGGTGAATAAATTTCTATTTTATATTTATGTATTAAAATAAATTATTTATTTAAAATTATGTAACTATTTATTAACTTTTAAAAAATAATAGATTATTAAATACTATATATTTCTATAATTAAACAATTATATTTAAAATAAATATTTATTTAATATTTATGATCAACTAATAAATTCTAAATAAATATTAATTTTATGTTTAGAGAATAATATTTATTATAATATTTATATATAAATGATATTTAACTGAGTTCAAAAAAAACACTTTTTGGGTGTCCCTCTAGGCCTTTTCCCTACTAGAATTAGGTGTTCTTGCCTAATTTCTATGATTAGTGTGTAGAAATTGGTCAAGACACCCATAAAGGGAGAAGATATATCCTAATGAAAAAAACTATATATGAACACTCACTATGTGATATAAACTCTTATTCACAATATCTCATCAAATAGGGTATGCACCCGATTCATTGACCTATATGATTGATTTTTATTTCATTAACTATCTGAAATGAACACATCAATACCCCATGGAAATGTAATTTAGTGTGATATCTTAATTTTAATAAAAGGGTTGAGATATCAAATTATATTAAGATGAAAGATACAAATCCTTCCACGAAATATTCATTAATAACACATCATTATTGATGAACCCTACCAACACAACTTATCCACAATACTACGTTGTCATGGTTTATAGGAAAACACCAAAGTGTGTGAGTACTAACATGTATTAATAATAAACTTAAAATCAAAGTATCATTACACATGATCACATATATGAATATGAAATGGTACACAAATATGTGTCATTCCTATGGAGGTTCTTTTCTTATATTCTCCCATATTGGAGATTACCAAAACAAACTTCATGAGTGGATTCCTCAACTGCTTACAAATACTCACACTTGACAACCGATATATGGTGGGTCCCATTATAGAATGTTATATTATTATAGAATAGTATTTAATAATATCATCATATAATTTATATGTTCTCATCATAGTGGGGAACTTATATGAGCTTTTCATTATGATTAATACTCTATAAAATTAAAACATTATTTTCATATATAACAATGAATAGTATGAAATAAGATATTTTATTAATATTAACTTCTTTAAATAGAACTGAAATATAATGTAAAAATAGTTGGTTATAGGAAACCGAATACAAAATATTTCTACTTTGAATAGATGTAATTGCTAATAGCTTATAGTCCACTAGATATCACATGATGATCATGATTCTTCTGAGCTAATGCTTTAGTTATAGGGTCTCCCACATTTTATTATGTGAAAATATGTTAACTATGACATCACCACTGGAAGATAACTAGATAAAGAAATGATATTTCAGAAGTATTTTCTTCATCCAATGATTTGAAGGTAGCTTCTTTTCAAGAGTTAGTGCTATATCTTTATCAAATAAAAGTGTGATATGGTCTTTATTTCTAGGAATAATGTCAAGATTCTGGAAAAAATTTATTATTCAAACTACTTATTTAGTAGCATCAAAAGCTACAATGTACTCGATATCCATTGTATAATTAGCTTCCATGGATTTCTTTTTGATCTTCTGGTTCAAAACACCTCCATTGAGAATGAAAAATGTATCTTTACTATGATTTTAGATTATCTTAATCTCTTTGGAAACTATAATCTTTATATCTAATGATGACAAGTCCCTCATTTCATCTATTAACTGGGAACATATCCTTAGTAAACTTCAGAAACATAAGTATAGTCTTAACTTCCATCCAATGGTATCCACCTGGGTTATCTTGATATCTTCCTACTATTCTTAAGGAATTGGTGAAATCGAGCCAAATATATAGCATAACATACATGACTGAACCTATCATTGACATTTATGGAGTCTTTATCATCATCTATCTCTCCTCATGTGTCTAAGGAAACATTTTCATAGAATAATGAATTTCATGTGACACTAAAAACAATCCCCTATAAGATTGTTCCATAATCAATTTCTTCTATATCGTATCAATGAAAACAGTTTGACCTATTCCATGTAGTCTCTATGATATATCATGATGAATCTTAATCCTGAGAATATATATTGTTTTTTATATTCCTTTAGGGAGAAGAAATATTCCATCTAGGAATTAATGGGATATAAGAATGGTATTCTGTTTACAATAAGTATTTTTTTAATTGATATAAAATATCAGTAAAATTACCACACTTTCACAAAATTGCTTGTAGATATAAGGCTCATATTCATTGTTTATGAAACCAATTATATTACAGTTTCATCAAACTAATAGATTCATGACCCGGATTCTTGCTTTAATCCATATATGGATATCCACAGCATACATACCATGTTGGTATTATTTGGAGTCACAAAAATATATTGTTTTTTCATGTAGACATATTCCTAAAGGTTTCCATTAAATAAGGTCATTTTGATAACTATTTTAAAAAATAATAGTTAAAAAATTCTACTAAGAAAAGTATAATTATAATATATTTCATTATCGAATCTAGTGAATAGGTTTTTCTATAGTCTATCCCTTGGTGTTGTTTAAACCCTTTTTCAAACAGTCATGCTTTATAGGTACATAATTTTCCATCCATTTCAAGTTTTTTCTTGAATACCCAATGAGAAAAAATGGTATTTATATTCACTATAGGATCTACTAAAATATAAATGTAATTTTGGAACATGGAATCCATTTCATAAATAAAATATTATTTATACTTAGTATTTTTTGTGCCACTTACTAATTTCTTTTAGGTTTTACATTCATTATTACCAACTACTAATGATTCAACATCTTCAGTGATTAGAAAACCGTATAATTATGATTCTCTAACCACTCTTATACTCAAATGTTGCATTTGTGTCACTAGAACATCCTATCCCATAGGGTTTTATAGAATGTTTTCATGTGAAAACTAAAGTTTATTTTGAGACATGGATTAATAATATTTTATCTCACTTCCACTATCTCTTTTAAAGAATTAATCCCTGTTAAGAAAGGTTTGATGTCTATTATGAAAAAAAAAATTATTTTTTGAGACTTATAGGTAGTATCCTTTAGTTTCCTTAAGATACCCTATAAAGATACACTTAGTGCCTTAGGGAGAAATTATATTTCTATAAATAACCTTAAAAAATTTTGTGCAACCAAAAAGTCATACATGAAATGACTAAAATTTTATTTCCAAAAAATATCTTAAATGAAATATCAGTTTCAGTTTTAGTTGGAACTTAGTTTAGTATGTATATTTTTGTCTGCATGACTCATCATTGATCTCACTGTGCCTAATAGGCTATGGTTCCTACTTTCACTTACACCATTTAATTTTGGTTCATAAGGAATACTGATTTAAGATAAAATATCAAACTCCCATAAATAATCAATGCATTATTGATTAATATATTATCTATCATGGTCTGAATAGAGATTCTTAATCTTATTAAGAAGGTGGTTCTTGTATTAATTCATATATTTATTGAATTTATCAAATGAATTTGACTTACCCCTCACTAATTATACATATCCATATCTAATAAATTCATTAGTAAAAGTTATGAACTATGATTACCTACTCATTGCTTCAAATTGAAGTGGTAAAAACACATCAGTATGATAAAACTCTACAAACTTTGTGGCACTTTCAACATTTCCAAAAAATGGGGCTTTGTTAATTTTAATGTAACATTTATATTTCAATCAAAGTCTTTAGATATCAAATTCCATTAATATGGAGGGATAAACCATTAATAAAATTATTAATTAACAACACATCATTTATAAAGGAACCGCCATACCTAAATTTTCCACAATCATATGTCATCATGGTTTATAGAAATAAATCAATTTCTATGAAATAAATTAATAATTATCTTAAAGTATAAGGATAATTAATCATTCTCCTAGATATTTAAATCTAATTTCATGCTAACATTTGTAATTCCTACAGGCGTGTCTTTTATTTTAATGTTCCTTCTTGGATATTACCAAGTGTGAACTTCATGAGATAAAGTCTCATCCACTTATGAGTACTAACACATGAATACCAACATACTATATATCTGATCATATAATTTTTTTCTTAATGTAAAATAATATTTAATAATACCATCAAATAATTTCAATGTTATCATCACAGTAGATAGCTTATATGAAATTTTCTATGCGATAATTACTCTAAACCATTATTATATCAAATTCATATAGAATGATGGACAATATGTGATAAGATATTTTTAGTAAAATTAAATTATTTGAATATACATGAAATATAAGGTAAAAATAGTTTTTTCTAGGACACAAACACCAAAATTTTATTGTGTTCAAAAAGGGAATCTTAATTCCCTTGATGGATTAACAGGGATAATTTATAAATTCAATACATTATTTATTCTATAATCTAATGTGTGAGGTTTTGATACAAAATTTTAAGGGGAATATTAAATAAAAACATTATTAAAATTTCATAGGATCATGAATAGGAAATGAATTTCCATCACATAATTATATTGAGAAGTGATAAAGAAAAAAAAATAGAGAATGGAAATCAAGATAAGAGATTGGAAGAATGAAAACTGTGAAACAAATTCAAGATTTAATATGGTTTGGTATTTATTTTAGCCCTATATCACAATAAAAACACCACCATTCAACATATAATTATTAATTATCAAAACAATAATGTGATAATAAGAGGAGATAAAAAATATAAAATCCAAAAAAGAATAAATAGTTTCAAAAAACATAGAAATAATCAGTAAGAAAATATTACTCACATACGATATTTTTTAACTGGTTATTAGAAATGGGGATTATGGATTCTTTAGAAGCGACAACATAATTAAAAAATGAGAATATCCTTACCTAGATCCACACAATATCTACTAGAACATAGTTCCTAAGGAAAATATATCATTATTATACTCTTTTTTAGGTGGATGATGTAGCATCTAGGCATATTGGAAGTGCAGGATGGGCGTGTACCCAAAATTAAAAAATTCTATAATTGCTGATTAATTTAGGATCAATATGATTATGAATGATAGTATCCATATAATTGAATCAAAGATAAAATATAAAATAGAGAACACAGAACAGAGAAGATATGATCAACATATTTTTTTATAATTAATTTAATTAAATTATAGAATTACCTCCACGTTGATTCTTTCTTTATTGATGCATCTAGCCATGGGTCTGAAGTGTGCCTTTGTTGTGATGTAGAATCCAAGGATAGAAATCCTAAATATGTGATCCAGATGTGCTCCATGTAACTTTATATGTTTCCAAAGGAATATCCAGGTGCTAGCATGGAAGATAATTTCACTTGTGATGTTGACCTTCGATCACCTTGAGAATCGCTTACAAAGAGTTCTCTTTGATCTGGTGGAGGAGGATCTCTCTCGTTCTTGAGAGAAATCATGGAGAGATAACATTTCTCTAGGTTTGAGAGATTTTATCCAAGGATGTTGTCCACACAACAATTGGATATCCAGTGGATTGACCCCTTGTCTTATATAGAGAATAATGACATAACGGGGAATTTAATTCACAAGGTAATAATTAATAATTAGCACATGTGTTGTTACTTAATTTATAATTCCATGTGAAAACCCCATGTCAAATAATAATAGAAATGTTATTATTTCAATGAAATGTTTGTAACTTGAACATTATATTTAAATATTATTTAACCAACTATCATTTAATATTATTTATCACTGGCCCCTAACTTGGTTTGACAATCCTTCACAATATTTATCGGGCCTTGAATAATGAATACTTATTTATTAAATAAATATACTACATTATTTTCTGATAAATAAATATTCCATCTATAGTATATTCTCTTGAATAACTAGCGATGAAATAAATGTGATCAGGCATACTTGAATAATTATTAAACCATAATTGAGAATAATATCTATTCAACTTGTTAAATAAATAAATTATTTAACATAGATACTGGTTACACTTAGTGTGTGACCCTCTAGGCCTCTTTCTCGTTGACATTATGTGGGTTTTCCAAAAGTCCAAGATTACTTTCTAGCAATAGGTTAAGGCACCCAAGAGAAAGAAGTTAATGTCAAAATGACATGTCACCTCATATGAATGCTTACTGTGTAATATAATTACTTTTTCCTGATATATTCAATCAAGTGGGTTAAATACAAGTTCTATCAACCCATATTCTTGATTTCTCATTATTTTACTTCCTGGAATTAAACATTCCTAGAGAACCCCATGGACATGGATTTAGTTATGCTATATCTTTTCCATAAAAGGTCATGAGATATCTGCTTCTATAGAAGTGAAAAATACTTTCTGAATTATTCATTAATGTAGTATTACTCATGACGGTTCCAACATATCCTACCTCGCCAAAAACATGTGTCCACACGGTTTTTGTCAATAAATCTAATTGTGTGAGTCATAATACCCATTAATACTAATATTAAAGTCTGAGTACCAATATACACATATGAAAATAGGAACATCCAATGAAACTTATGAATGTGGATTTACTACTGGCAGGTCTTGTTCTCATAATATCCTTCTGGATATTAACAAGGGTGCACACAATGAGAAGGTGCCTCAATGATTCATGATTCCCCAACCCTAATAGCTTGTATCATTTTCCCCTTAAAATTATATCATTCATCCATAAGAGATATATTCAAGAATAGTTTCATTGCACTTCCAGGTTCTCATCGTAGCAGGGATCCACAATAACCTTTTATTGAGATAGCTATTATTAGGACATTATCACATACTATGTGGCGTAGAACAAAAATCATGATGTGATAACGATTTTATTAATATTCATCCAATGAATATAGGTTTATCATAAAGTAAAAAGAAGATGGTTTCTAGGGAACCAATTTCAATAGACTCCCATTTACACAAGATCTAACTACTAAAAACCTTCAGTCCACTAGCTCTCATGTGATATTTATGCTTCTGATAAGATAGGGCTTTAGTCAAGGGTTCCACAACATTCTCTTCAATGGACACTCTGGTCACTGCAACTTCACCCCTTTGATAAAGAGGTGATATTTCCAGAGTATGTTCTTTGTCTGTTGATGTGACCTTGGCTCTTTTACAAGATCCACCGATGCAGTGTTACCAAAAATATAGTGTAATGGGATATTTACTTGCAGTCACCACATCAATGTTCTAGACAATGTTCTGAATAAATATGGCATCCTTGGCTACATCATAAGCTGCTATATATTTGGACTTCACTATAGAATGAACGACAACTGTTTTCTTTGAACTCCTCTAGATCACAGCTCCTCCATTGATACATAAAACATATCCTGATTGGGACTTTAGATCATTTTGATCTACCTAAAAACCAACATCAACATATCCTCTGATGACAAACACCTAATCTCCTCCAAACCCTAGGAACATATCCTTAGTTCTTATTAGATACTTAATGATATTATTGACAGCATTCCAATGCTATTCTCTTGGATCTACTTGATATCTTTCTATCATGATCAGTGCATAGAAAACATCATGTTTGGTACATAAAATTGCATACATGATAGATCCTATCACTGAAGTGTATGGAATCTTACCCATCCTATATTTCAAATGTTGTACCTGGGGACACATTTTCTAGGAAATATGTTTACTATGTGACACTAGAACCAATACCATCTTGGATTGTTCCATACTAAATATCTTTATTATCTTGTCAACGTATGTACTTTGACTTAGTCCAGGTGGCCTCTTCGATCTATCACGAGTGGTATTGATCCCTAGAATGTAGGCTGCTTCACCTAAGTCCTTCATAGAGAAGCACTTGTTCAACCAGTCCTTGAATGACTTCAAGACTGGTATGTTGTTTCCAATAAGAAAAAAAATTTCAACATACAATACTAGGATAATGTCCACATTACAATTAAACTACTTGTAAAAACATGGCCCGCATTCATTCTTAATGAAACAAAATTCTCTTATAGCTTCAACGAATCAAATATTTCATGAATTGTATTATTTCTTTAATCCATAAATTGATATCTTCAACTTTCATACCCTTTTAGAATCACCTAGTGTCATAAACCCTTCTATCTATGTCATATAGAAATCTTCTTGAAGGTTCCAATTAAGGAATGTAGTTTTGAAATCCAACTGTCAAATCTCATAGTAATGGAAAGATGTTATGGAAAATATGATTCTTATGGATTTAAACGTGGAAACTGGAGAAAAGGTTTGACCATAGTCAATTCCTTGATGCTATTTAAAACCCTTAGCCAATATACTTTCTTTATAGGTACTAACATGACCTTCCATGTATAGTTTCTTCTTGAATACCCATTTACACCAAATAAGATTTACATCAACTGGAACATAAACCAGAACCCAGACTTGGTTCTGATACAAGGAATCCATCTCAGAATTCATAGCTTATATCCATCTTGCATATTCTGAGCTTTTTACTACTTCCCTATTGGAGAGAGGTTCATCATTGTCCAACAATAATTATTCACCATCCTCGGTGACAAGGAAACCATATACCTCTGGTTCACTGACCTCTCTTGTACTTCTACGTAGTACTTGTGTTTCAGGAACTACCTCTTCCACGGGGACTTGTGGAACTTGTTCATGTACCAACTCTTGTGTATCTTGAGAATTAACTTCATCAAAGTAAATCTTACTCCTACTATCCTTTTTGAAGATGTGATCCCTCTCAAGAAAGAAAGCTTGTATGGCAACAATCACTTTCTTATCTGAGGGGTTGTATAGGTTGTATTCATTTGTTTCCATAGGATACCCTATAAAGACACACTTCATGCCATGGGGTGCCAGTTTGTTGCATTATAAAATTGTAACAAACACCTAATATCTTGATAGACATGTATGCAAAAAAGTGGGTTTCATTCCACTCCATATCTAGAAGGTAATCCCATTTGTTGCCTTAGTTAGTACTTGGTTTAATGTGTATGCCACAGTTTTCAATGCATATCCCCAAAATTATAATGAAAGATATTCATGACTCATCATCGACCATACCATGCCCAACAAGGTATGGTTACTCCTTTCACTAACACCATTACACTATGGTGTATATGGTGGATTGAGTTGAGATAGAATCCAAGACTCCGGCAAAAGGTCGATGAACTCTTAGTTTAGATATTCTCTACCTCGATATGATTGAAGCTTCTTTATATTCTTACCAAGATGATTCTATACTTCATTATTGAACTCCTAGAATTTCTCAATGGGCTCGAACTTACACATCATTAAGTATACATAATCATATATACTCATGTCATTAGTAAAAGTAATGAAGTGATAATAACCACCTCTAGCTTCTACTGGAAATGATCTACACACAACAGTGTGTACCAATCCATGAATCTCTGTGTCCCTTTCACCCTATCCACCAAATGGTGGTTTAGTTATTTTACCTTTTAAACAAGCATGGCATATATCAAGTGGTTTTATCTTGGAATAGTCTAAATAACCATCTTTACAAATCTTTGTTAGGTGATTCTCCTTTACATAAACAAGGTGGTAAAGCCACAAATGGGTGTTGTATGAGTCATGTGAACTTGGTTAATTATTAATTTTCAACACTTGGTTCTCATAATTTAATACATATAGACCATTATTTAAATGCATCATACCATAACATATGGCGTCCTTATAAAAGTAACCATATTTATTTCTGAACATGAAAATAAATCCATCTATATCGAAACTCAATATAGAAATTATGTTATTGGTAACACTAGGAACATAATAACTTCCATGTAAAACCAAAATCATTACCATTAGCAATGTGAGGTGGTAGTCACCAATGGAAAGAGTAACCAGCCTCGCACCATTAGTATATTGCAGATCCACCTCTCCTCTAGAAATTTTCTAGAATCTACTTGGTACCTGTATTTGAATATATTTTTGAGCTCCATAAGATGTACCTAATACCCAATGTGTAGAAATGGAAAGATTTAAAGCCATAATGAATGTACCTTTAGATTCCCATTGAATCTGGATTTAGTTCCTCTTCCAATGGCCTAAATTTCCACATGAAAAGCATATTGCCTCCTTTTCCAGAACTTGCCTCTGATCTTCTTCTTCTTGGTCAGACGGTGCTTGGAGGATTTAGATAGTTTATAAATCTTATGTGTCTTTTCCTTGTCCTTCCTCTTTCTATTCACCATAAGTACTGCGGGTTTTTTACACCCCATGTCTTTATAAACTTGGAGAATCGTAGTAAAAATCTTCAATATACTCTTCTCATTATTTCTCACATTATAATTCACAATAAAAGAAGATAATTCCTTAGGCAGAGATGATATTATGAGAACTATATGCAAATCATCTAGGAATTTAATCCCTAAGATTTCAAAATGCACAAGGTAGCCAATAAACTTCACTACATGTGGTCCATCTAGCACAGACTCTCCAAGCTTAGTAGTGAACAAATAATTGGAGATCTCATACCTCTCAGGTATCAACTTCTCTTGATAGAGATCCTAAAGGTGAGACATCATTCTATAAGCATCATTTTCCTCATGTTTCTTTAGGAGATCATTGGTCATGGATGGTATCATGAGGCATTGAACGTCCATAGTGTCATTCAGATTCTTCTCATACACATAGAGTTCCTCATCACTCACCTAATTTTTAGGCATAATATGTAAAAGATCATCCAGCACATAATGTTTCCTCTCAAGGATAAGGATAACCTGAAGGTACGTTTTCCACTCTTGGAAATTAGTGTTGGTGAGAATGTTTTCCCTCTCGAGTATGGATCACAATGATATGTTTGATGTCATTTTGATTTTTCATTATAAAAATTTAGATGAATAGAGTTTTAGTAATTTATCTTGATAAATATATATATAAATAAATTAATATATATTAGTCTCCCACTATTTTGTCAAAACCCAATATCCCTCACTATTGGAATCGAAATAAACTATTTCTTAAAAATTATACAATCAATGATCCAAATTTCCCTTCGCATTACCTAAACAAGGTTTGATCAAGCAACTTGAAAGGTTTTAGGTAGGCATTCTAAATACCAATTGCATTAAGTCACGGATCTTTGATCTATTGAGTGGGCTCCCAATTCATGAAATCCTTAATTTAGGATTTCCCCAGATTTTTCCTCTCAGTTACACCAAGTCATTCAAGGGTAGTAAAACCTTGATGTAAATTAAGTAAATTCAACCCAAAAATTCAAATTATAATTCCTCAATAATTTAAACCACCCCAACTAGGGTTGGTCAAGCACTTTGAACTATGGTTCGATTCTAACTGGAGTAATGGAAGGCTATACTAACTTAATATTTAATATAGGGATTTTATCCTTTATTTGTAAATTGACACTTATTATCTTTTTCACATTCTTGTTAATTTTTATTAGGATATACGTAAGTGATTTACCATATATAGATAAAATTTATGAATAAGCCATTTTTTATTTTAGATCCATCTTTTATGCTTGTTAGTTCATTAATTATGTTATTGCATCAAACATCCATAAGTAATAACCATACAACTGATACAAATAAACTAAAGGGTATGATCCCGAGGTTTACTAAGGGTTAGTTTATCTAGAGGTTGATAAACTAACCCTGACTTAGGGTAGAAACACCTTGAACCATTTAAGGTTCATCTTTACAGTTTTCCACCTATCCACCTTTGTATATCCTTTGATTGGTTTTGTCTCAACTCCTAACTCAAATAGCTTTCACTATCTTGGGATATCCATACATTACATATGTTTTAAAATCACATGTAGGTGATGGGTAATATGGGGTTTACATAAAATAAACCATGTGCACACAATCCCTACATATTAATGAGAAGAAGTAATGAAAGCCAACAATTTTAATTTAATAAATAAATTAAAATTTAACCAATCACATACAAAGGTCTGGTCTAGCTCATGACCATACATGCAATGAATTACATGTTTTAATAAAACTTTCATTAAATTCATTAATCATTATTATTGAGATAAATTTTTCTCAAATTGATTAATCATTATCTTTAATTAATCAATCCTTTTTATCATAATCATTTTCTTAATTTCTTTTAGATTCTCATCCTTAACTTTGTACATAACTTGTTCCTTGGAAGAAACCCAATGAATACCCATCCAAAACTACCCATCTTGTATTTATACTTGTCTACACTTTATTCTTTGTGACATGTAGCATGCATGAAGAATTTTAATTTTAATACAACTCATACATGATGTGAATATATTTCAACATTACGCAGATGTTAATTATATATATATATATATCAAACACCTATCACATGTTGTGTTCTAACTTTATGCCCACATGGAGGTACATGTCTCAAAGGTTATATAATATAATAATAAATTTTTAAATCTACATAATCTGAAAATAGTACACGGTGTGTAGATTTGAATACACGTCGTATACCCTCCTCACCATCCATCTAAAGTACACACCTTGGGAAACAGAATGTGAGGTGTACTTCAGAAATATTCCGCGTATGCGGCATGTCTAGTGGTCCACACACCGTGTAGAATGTGCATTACATTGACCCTAGTTAGGAAATCCGTGTATGGGATGCACGAATTGACCATGACCCGAAGGGACTACACAATGTGTCAAGTGGGCCACACAGAGTGTAGTCTCACTGACCATTCACCAGTCTGTCCTGGTCAACATGTGGTGTAACAATTAACTACACTGCATGTCATTAATGAACACAACTTGAGTAATTTAAAAATTACTCTAGATGCATTGAAAACAAATCCACATCATGTAGATATGAATACATGGAGTGTATTCTTGTGTTATCTAGATAGAACTGTCAGCACCTCCTGATGAGATCCTCAAAATTATTTTAATCATCAAATTATTCATTTTTGTTAAATTTTTGTGAAACAATTAGGGAGGAACAGATCTCAACATTCGGATTATAAGAACTATTAAACATTAATTTTAAAACTAAATTAATAAAGAGAAAAATCATCAGTGAATTAATTAAATAATTATAAATGAAAATATGACCTACTTTGATGGAACTTGTAGGTTTTGGGAACAGCAGAAGTGTAGGATGGGTGTGTACCCAACTTTTAACATTTTCATAATTGATGATTAATCCATGATCAATATGACTATGAATGCTAGTATCCAAGGAATTGAATCAATGGTAAAATACAAAGGAGAGAACCCAGAATCGAGAAGAGAGGATCAATATATTTTGTTTATAAGTAATTTAATTAAATTATAAAATTTCCTCTAATGTGATTCATTCTTCATTGATGTGTCCGAACACAGATCTGAAGTGCGGCTTCATTGTGAGGTATAATCCAAGGATAGGAATCCTCTAGTGGTGATCCACACATGCTCCATGTATCTCTAGAAGTCACCAAAGGAGTCTATGAGAGCTAGTGCAGAAGATCCTTGTGCTGGTGATGTCCGCATTCGATTGCCTTGAGAATCACTTCCAAAGAATTCTCATTGATCTGGTGGAGGAGGATCTCTCTAGTTCTTAATAGTGTTCTTGGAGAGGGAAGAGTTCTCTATGCTCGAGAGATTTTATCCAATGATGTTATGCACACAACGATTGTTTAGCTCGTGGAATGACCCCTTAAATTATATAGAGAATAATAATATAATGGGGAATTTAATTCACTAGGTAATAATAAATAATTATCATAGGTTTCGTTACTTAATTTATTATTCTAGTTGAAAACCCCATGTCAAATAATAATATCAATGATATTATTTAAATTAAATTTTCTTAACTTGCACATTATATTTATATAATATTTAACCAAATAATATTTAATATTATTTCTCACCAAACCCATTACTTATTCTGCCAATCCTCCTCAATATTTATCGGGCCATGAATAATGACTATTTATTTATTAAATAAATATAACTACATTATTCGCTGATAAATGAATATTCCATATGTTATATATTCTGTAGAATAACTAGGGATGAAATAAATGAAATCACACACATTTGAATAATAATTAAACCACAACTGGGAATAATTTTTATTCAACTTTTTAAATAAATAAATTATGTAACTGAGATTCTAGCTACACTTAGTATGTGACTCTCTGGGCCTCTTTCTTGTTGGCATTAGACGGGCATGCCTAAAGTCTAAGATTTCGGTCTAGAAATGAGTCAATGCACCCAAGAGAAATAATTTGATGTTGCAATGACATGTCACCTCATACAAACACTTACCATGTAATATAATCCATTTTTTTCTAATATCTTCAATCAAGTGGGTTGCATGCATGTGTCATCAACCCATATGCTTGATTTCTCATTCTTGGACTTCTCGAAATTGAACATACCTTGATAACACCGTGTCCCTAGTTTTAGTTAGGCTATATCATTTCCATCAAAGGGCATGTGATATCTACTTCTATATAAGTGAAAAATCTTTTCTCATATTATTCATTAATGCAGTATTACTTGTGACACGCCCAACATATCCTTCCTTGATACGAACATATGTCATCCTAGTTTTCATAAATACATCTAAGTGTATGATTCACAATTCCCATTAATAATAATATTAATGTATAATGACTAATAAAAAAGTCTGTAGATAGTAACATCCAATGAAACTTATGAATGTGTATTTTCTACTAGCGGGTCTTGTTCTCATAATATACTCCTAGATATTACCAATGGTGCACACCCTGGGAAGGTGCCTCAATGTTTCAGGAGTCCCCAACCCTAATAAACTGTATCATTTGTGTCCCTTCAAATTAGATCAACCGACCATAGAAAATATATTAAATAATAGTTTCACGACACTTCCGGGTTCTCATCATAGAAAGGATCCCCAATAACCTTTTAGTGAGACAACTATTCTTAGTACATTATCACATACTATTTCACACAGAATAACAATAATTATGTGATAAAGAGTTTATTAATATTTATCCAATGAATACAGGTTTATCATAAATAAAAAGAAGTTGGTTTCTAGGGCACCAATTCCAATGGATGAAACCTTTTGTACTAATTGATTTATTTTAGATCTCTCTCTTGAATGAAATTAGTCTATATATCAAAATAGAAAAAACTATCACATTAATAAATTTCACTTAATTTGGAAAAGTCTAGGAAAATAAATCCTCAAGTACAATCCAATTACAATGACTCAATAATTAAAATGAGATAAGAGGACTATAATGATCATGTAATTACCTAAACTATTATAAATAAAATTACACTTTTTATTTAATTAAATTTCTTATTATGTAGTATGGTTATCGAAAATACCTAAACTTATATGGTTTTATTATATTATATCATATTTTAAAGACCATTAAGAATCATTACAATTGATAATATATTTGTTGAGCATTGATCACATGATTATTATAAATATAGGTTTTTAAAAAATCCAATTGACACAAACAAAGGAAGTGATGACCTCAAACAAAATGATCATACCATATAAAACCGATTTATCAAAATTTTAGAGGGAGATAGAATCATTGAAATTTTCCCTTTAACAAAACTAAGATAATATTCAACAACTTATTCTTTATAGAAATTTCTTATGATTTAATTTCAAGTTCATTGAGATCATGACCCAAACCATGTTCACTGAACCACCCCATGAAAGTATCATTATTGCACACCTTACTCTTAGGGTGTTTCTAGTGTATTAAATGTGTATGTATCAATACCCTAGAAATATGAGTATGTGAAATATTTTTTATATGATAATAAATATATTGTAATCCTATTATTGTAACTTTATAAATGATTTTAAATTTTATACAATAATACACAAACAGTGTTTTGGGTAATATTAAAATTCAGTTAAATAATTTATTTTAATAAATTAATTGATGTTTTAAATAAAGAATATTTTAATAAAATATTATTAATTAATTAATGTTTTTAAAATAAATTATCATACAGTTCTGATTAAGTCAAATTTAATTTTTATAAAGATTCAAAAATTGTTGTTATTAGAAAGAAGCATTTTTTAATAAATGTTTATTTTATTTTAGAAGAAAAATTCAAATATTTAGAAAATTATTTAGATAAAATGAATATTATTTTTGGAATCATAATGTTGAAACTATCCAATGGTAAATGTTTTATAATTTTCTAAGGTAGTTGAATTTTCGAGTAAAAAAATTAATATCATATAAATATACTTTGTGTATAATGACATCATAATAACCCAAAAGTGATGTAATAAGTACTATAAATGAGATCTGTGACCAAATATATGTTTTCCATTTAAAATAATATGTTTTTAATTTTATTTTTTTAATTTAATAAATCTTTTATGAATCCTCCAAAACTTATAATATAATTTAAGGTTTTAAAATCATTTCTTTTAGAGTACAACTCACTTCCACATATTCAAGGGTATTATTTTTTTACGTTCATACCTTGGACTTATAAAATAATTTAAACCACTCAAATTTATAATAAACCATGGGTAAAAACCATGGGAATTTTTGTGGTTTATATTTTATTTTATTCTATAGAGTTCAAAACCAAAGTTTGAGAAATATTAAAGAAATCCCCACACTTTTACTATATAAACCCACTCATCTTCCAATTTATCATTACTAAAAATAATTAGATCACATATTTACATTACAATATTCCCTCTATATTCCTCCCAAGTTTCCAAAAATCTCTCAAGAAGATCCTCCCAAACATTTTGAGTGATACACTCAAGTAAGGGTTCTTTTCTTTCTCCTCTTTATTCAAGTTTATTCATTATCCTATGGCTTTTATTTCCAATTATTTTTGATCGTATATTTTTTTAATGTAACAATTTATTAAAATTTCATGTATAAATTAATATATACCACTTTATATCTCATCAACCCATTTTATGAATTTTTATGTGACGTTGTTTGGATGGTAAAATTTCTCCATGATTTTCCATGAAAAAATAATTGTGTAGTGATGAACATACTCATTTACAGCCAAGGTTGTTCACATTTATACAATTATACATTTACGAATTGGTAATTACATGTATTTATTCTAAACTCCTTTATCATGGGATAAAATTAGATGATGAATGAATCTATGTTATATGATCTATGTCACACACTTAAGCAGGGGAATGAAATGAAATGGACGGGTGCACCAGAAATTATATTGCGCTCCAATTAATTGGGTAATGTTTATTCTCATTATACATTATGTTTATATAGGGATTTAACATGATTACTTATATAAATTTTTCCATCATGATATCTTGGAAGTTATCATTGACCAATGTTTATGATTCAATGTTTTAAATTGTTTCCACATTTCCTGAGTTATGGTTATCTTGAAATATCATGCATTATTATTCATGTTCCTTTTATTAATCATTGATATGCCTATTTTCTAACATGTATAACCTTATTCCATGTTTACTATATTATAGTAATTTATATATCACCCCTTTCTTATGTATGTTCCCAAGTTATCACGTGCAGTTTCAAGAGGAATGTAATTAAGAAGCATGTTAAAGAAGTTTTAAATAATATCATTGTATCGCATGTTCAAGATATTATGGTATGTATGTATTTACCAAATAAACTATAAATAAAAATTGTAAAGGTTTTATTTTGTTTACTTTTATGTATAAAACTATGTATTGAAGTGGAATAAATAATAGAGTTTTTATAGTTGGTATCAAAGGAAAAGATTAGTTATTTTGGGGATTAGGATTAGAAAACTATAGAAAAATAATTATAGATATGAAAACTTATAAGAAAATATCCCAAAATTTTGGTAATTATATATTTAGTGGTTTATCAAAAAAAATCCCTCTCTGGATACTACAAGTGGACGTGGTTCTGGAACATATGAACCAAGGTGTAACAACTCTGACAAGGTCCATCAGGCATTACTCGACATAACCTGGTACATGACAACAGGGCTTACAGCACACCTGGTCTGACACTCCTAGGGGTATGATTTGGTAAATTCATAATCTCATTAAGAACCATTATTAAGGGAAAAAACCCATAAAAATATTTGTTAGGAAATAGATCGTGGATAACATAGATTAATGCCTAGAAATTCATAAGTTAAGAAAATAATCTCTTTAATTTTGTTGGATTCCATTTTATGTGTTTAATAATTTAAAAATACTCACCCCTAATTTTCCTTTTATTATATAAAATGTATTAAAATTGGATGAATTTGGTAAATAATCAATGTGATGAGCAATATGATGACTACCCCAATGAGGTGGAAAACCCAATGAGAGCGGGAATCCCAAACTTTGTAACAATAGTCTCTTGTCTAAACCAGGTTCTGAATAGAATCCTAGATTAGGAGGAGACCCAAATCAATATAAGAAATAATAATCTACAATTGAGTCTTTTATGCAACAACTACCTCATAAGTTGGATTGATCATCAGATCCCTTAATCGTGGAACAATAGATTAACTCCATTGAGAATATCATCTATAAACTTCAATATTACAAAAAAGAGAATGTTGTGAAGTTTTTTTATCATATAGAGGGAGAATCTTATCAGTGGTAGACATTGATCAAGAATAAAATGCCTAAGGAAGATATCGATGTAGTTTGGTGGAACAAATTTTTTAAAATGTTTATCGATAAATATTTTCCTCGCACTATCCAACTTAAATTGGAAAATTATTTCCATTACCTCAAGAAAAAATAAAATGAATATACTCCTGTGTATGAGGAAAAATTCATGAGACTTTCATGATATGACTCTATCTTTTTTATTACCCCCTCATTAAATGTTTACCTCTTCTTTGGTGGGATAAAATCTAGTCTATAAAAATCCCTGTAAATCTTTGACTATGATAACTATGAGTAAATTCTTTGATGTTCCCTCAAAGTCAAAATTAATATTGGAGAATCTCAAGGGTATCATCGATATAAGAAGAAAAAAATGGAGTTTAATTTTAGTGTTCTGATGGAGAAATATAACGGTGCTAATAAATTTAAACTTCCTACTTGTCAAAAGTGAGGAAAGATAAGGGGTGATGAAATGCATTAGGTGTAGGAAGGAAGGACACATAGCTTACAATTTCTGAAAAAATAAGCCCTCTAATAATACTGAGAAATTAAATACTATGTTCAACCCTCAACACATTATAAATTGATTCAACTTCAAGGAACTAGGTCACCTTGTATACCAGTGCACTAAGATAAGGGTTTTCAGAGACAACGAACAACCTCTAATAAAGAAATCTTGATATTTTTCTGTCACAACCTCTAAGGTGGATCCCAACAACAAAGTGGTAATGGTATACTATTTATTCATTCAATAATATAGAATTTTCCTTTTTATTATAGTTCTAAAAATTCCTTCATATCACAAAATTTTGGTATAACTATTTCAACACCACCAAAAAGCATGTAAGTTGAAATGATAGTAAAAAATATAAAATGGGGATATTACTATATACCTAGCATATAAATCCTACCCTATCACAATCTCTGGGTTGAACATCCCCAAAAACCTTTTCATACTTCCTTTGGTGGAATTTGATGAAATTTTAGGCATGTATGGGATTTTCCTGTATTAAGAAAACATAAATTTTCATGAGATGCAAATCACTCTTTGTATTTTGAATCAACCCTTGATTATTCACAAGTGAAAATTGGAGGATGAATCTTATTTATTGATAATATTTCACGCATGGATATTAATTCCCTATGAGTATTCATATCTAGCACAAATGATTAAGTCTAAAGAATAAAGCATCCTTGAAGACATACCTATTGTGAGGGAATACACTTATGTGTTTCCCAAGTAATTTTCGTTACCTCATTATATATGAGATTTTAAATTTTTAATCAATCATATACCCAAATAATCTCCATTATCTTGGAATCCATATAGAATGTATTTTTTGTAACTTGATGAGCTAAAGAAACAGCTACAGGATAATCTGGATAAAGGGTTCATAAACCCAGGTGCTTCACTATGTGGTGTACCAGTCCTTTTCATCTGGAAGAAGGATGGTTTTATGAACTATTTCATTGATTATCGTGAGCTCAATGAGATAATGATAAAGAACAAGTATCATCTGTCAAAAATTTATGACTTTTTTTATAAACTATGTGAAGAACAATACATCTCCATGGTGGATCTACAGTTTGGATATTACCATGTTATTATGAATAGGGAGGATATCCCCAAGACTACTTTTCATATGCGGTATGGTAATTATTAGTTCATATAGATTCTATTCAGACTCATTAATTCTCCATAAATATTACTGGACTCAGTGAATAAAGTCTTTATATATTACCTATAAAAATTTACTGTAGTATTTATAGATGATATTATAATATAATCCAAAAGCAAGGATGGTAATGAGAAGTATCAAATTACTGTGATAAAGACCTTGTGAAAGGAGAAGATTTATAAAAATTATTGTAAGTGTGAGTCTTGGATGAAGTAAGTCTCATTATTAGGTCATATCATTATAAGTAAAATGGTATATATAGACCCTTCAAAGACATCATAAATTAAAGGATGGATGAGGAAAATATCTGTGATAGATATTTGTAGTTTCCTTAAATTGGCGGGGTATTATCATCAATTTGTGAGAAATATCCCATGATTGTCAAACACTCTAACCAATATTACTCTAAAGGGGGTAATGTTTTCTTGAAATAGTGATTGAAAAGAGAGCATCATGTAGCTAAAAATTAGTCTTATCATTGCACATTTTCTCACACTACCCACAACTGGAAAACTTTTCATGGTGTTCAGCAATGCTTCCAATAAGTGATTGTTATGTGTATTAATGAAAATTGACAAAGTAAAAGACTATGAATCATGGTATTTTTAAGGTCATGAATAAAATTACCTAACTCAGGGTTTGGATTTGGCTATAGTGATCTTTACTTTGAAAATATGGTGGAATTATATCCTTGGGGAAAAGTTTGAAATATATATGGATCAAAAAATCCCAAATTATATATTCACAAAGAAATAGTTTAATATCCACCAAAAAATATGTTTAGAGATGATCAAGTATTATGGCCGATAAATCCACTACCATTCTGGTATATAAAATAAAGTGTAAGATTCTATAAGTAGAAAGGATCCATCAATTCTATCATTGATGAGTATTTATAGGGATCTGATATTGTTATATTTGAAAAGGATGTGTGTGGGTATCATAAAGGAAGGAACATAATCAATCCATCCAAAAATGATTTCTCAAATGTCCCATCTATAAAATTTAAAGGATGCTTAGAGAAAATACATGGTAATTTAGAAGAATTTGGAAACTATAATAAAAGGTAAATCCTTGGTGTTCAATGAAAATGAAGGAGTTATGAGATTTGGTTCAAGACTAGGTGTACCATCAAATCATAAGTTAAAATAGTTTTTGGATTATTCACAAAGATCAAATTTCTCCATCCACATAGGAAGCACAAAGATGTATCATGATCTATAAGAAAACTGTTAGTGGGACAATATAAAGAAGTAAATTATAAAATATGCATCAATATTTCTTGTATGTCCGCAAGTGAAAGAGTAAATTCAAAAATCCAAGGGGATTATGCAACCATTATCTATACCTACATGGAATGGGGAAACATCGTCGTGGACTTTGTCACCGGTCTTTGGAAGAAATAAATAGCGAATAATTATATATGGGTTGTGGTAGATTGTCTATGAAATAATGCACAGTTCATTGTGATTCGAGAGAATGTATCACTATATTAACTTGCAAGAAAATAAATTAGATAAGTGGTGAGGCTTCATAGAACACCCTTATCAATTTTATCTGATAGATATAGATTCACCTCTGTGTTCTAGAATAGTCTCCAACATGCTCTAAACACTGATGTGGAATTTAGCATGACTTATCACCCCCAAACTGATGGCCAATCTGAGTGGACTATCCAAACCCTTGAGGACATGTTTAGAGTATTCTCAATTGACTTCAAAGTAGAATGGGACCGATGTCTTCCTCGGGTATAGTTATCTTACAAAATAGTTTCCACACAAGCATCCAAATCCCCCCTTATGTATCCCTTTATGGGAATAGGTTCATAACACCTCCATATTGGGATGAAATTGTGGGAAAAAATTTCTAGGTCCTAAAATGGTCAAAGAAATGTTAGAAAAGGTTAAGGCCACTCAACAGCACATCAAGGATGCTCAGAGATAACAAATGAGCTATGATGACCATCATCAACAAGGCCTAGATTTTGATGTTGGATACATGGTATCCCAATTAATATATCCATTTAATAAAGTGATGAGATTTGGGAAGAATTTAAAGTTTATTCTAAGATACATCAGTACCTTTGGATCCTTGATTTCATCAGAGCAATGGCCTACCAAATTTCATTACCACCAAACCTATCTCAAGTATATGATATATTCCATGTATCCCTCATGATAAAGTACATAAAATACCCATCAAATGTACTCAATCTATAGGTGGTACCATTGGAGAATGATATTTACTTTGATTAGAATCCAGTGAAGATCTTATATCATACAGACAAAGTTATATAGAATAAAATAAATAACCTTGTCAAAGTGTTGTGGAGAAACCACAATATTTAAGAAGCCACGTGGGATATATAGGTGGTGATGAAGCAGAGTTAACCTCATCTATTTTAGTGTGGTAAATGAAAATTTTGAGGGTGAAATTTCTTATGGGGGGAATATTGTTACAACACGAAATATTATACATAAATTTCCCCTTTTTATTTAATTGAAGGACTTATTGTGTAATATGGTTATAGAAAACACATGCACTTCTTTGGTTTTATTATATTTTATTGAATTTAAAATATTGTTAGAAATATTTACCATTGATAATATAGTCTCTGAATAGTGATCACATGATTAATATAAATATTGGGTTTTAACAAATCCTGTTGACACAAACAAAGGACGTGATGGCCTCAAACAGTAGGATTATACCCTATGATGACCATTTATTGGAGCATTTGGGGGATATAGTATCATTGGTCTTTGATCTTGACCAATACCATGATGAGATACAAAAACATATTCATGGTCAAAACCTTTTATTGGAGAAGTTCAAGCTCATCAAGATCACAACCCAAACCATGTTCACTGAACCATCGCATTTAAGTCTCATTGTCACGCACCTTACTATTCTGGGGTTTATTGGTGTATTAAAGGGATTTGTATCAATACCCAAGGAATATGAGTATTTATAATATTTTTTATATAATAATAAATATATTTTCATTATATTATTATTACTTTATAAATTATTTTTATTTTAATACAATAAAACATAAATAGTATTTTTGGGAAATATTAAATTCAATTGAAGAGTTTTTTTGAGTAATTAAATGATTTTTGAAATAAATATTATTTTAATAAAATATTATTTTTAAATATAAATGATCGTATAGGTTTTATGAAGTCAAATGTAATTTTTATAAGGATTCGAAAACTGTTATTGTCAAAAAAAATCATCATTTTTCAATAAATGTATATTTTATTTTAAAAGTGAAAATTCACTTATTTATAAAATTATTTAGATAAAATGAATATTATTTTTTTAATCATATAATTTAAATCATCCAACAATTATTTTTTCATAATTTTTTGAGACAGTCAAATTTTCTGATCAAAAATTTAATACCATATAAATATACTTTATGTATTATGAAATAATAATGACCCAGTAGTAATGTAATAAAAACAATAAATGGGATGAAATACTATATATATGTTTTAAATTTACAATAATTTTATTTTATATTTATTTAGTTAATTTTATAAATCCTTTTTGAATCCTCCAAAACATATAATATATTTTAAGGTTTTAAAATCATTTCTTTAAGAGTATGAATCACTTCCTCATAAGAAAGGGTATCATTTAATTATGTTTGTCCATTTTCATTATAAAATAATTAAAATCACACCCATTTTTTAGATACCATGGGAAAAAACCCATGGGAAGTTTTTTGGTTTTGGTTATTTTGTAATATAGAGTACAAAACCTAAGGTTGGGAAATATTTAATAAATCCCTGCACTATTACTATATAAACTCATACAATATCCCATTTATATTCACTTAAAATCATTGAATCGCGTACTTACTCTACCCTCCCCTATCTAGAGTCCTACCAAGGTTCTTCCAAGCTCTCAAGAATCTTCTCAGAAGCATTTTCTGTCACACACTCAAGTAATGGTTCTTTTCTTTCTCTTTTTTATTCAAGTTTTTTCATTATCCTATTCCTTCTATTTCTAATTAATTTTGATGAGATATATTTTTACATGCCCCTATTACTGAAAATTTTTTGTCCAAATTATGGGAAAACCCTTTCAATATCATCTATCATTTTTATGAATGTATATGTGAAGCCATTATGCTTTCAAAATATCACTATAATTTTCCATACCAAAAAAATTGTGAAGTAAATATCATAACCATTTCCTATCAAGGGTGTTCACCTTCATATGCTTATAATTCTTTGAATTGGGAATTACATGTATTTTTTACACAAAAATTTATCATGGATTAAAATATTATGGTGAAGGAATCCATGTTGTGTGATCTATATAGGACCCTTAAGCATGATAATGAAATTAAAGTTATGGGTGAGCCCTGAATTATATTGTGTTCTAATGCATTGGGTAATGTTTAGTCTCGTGAGATGTCATGTTTAGATAAGGAGTGAACCTGATTCATTTATGGGACTTTTTTTATCATGATGACTTGGTATTTATCCTTTACCTATATTTATGATTCAGTGTTTTAAGTTATTTCCACATTTCCCATATTATGATTATTATGCTATATCATTCCTTATTATTCATGTTCCTTTTATTCCCCATTGATATGTATATTTTTTAACATGTATCCCATTATTCCATGTTTATTCCCTTAATGAGATTTACATCTCACCCATTTCTTATGTATGTCCCTAGGTTATCATGTGCAGTTTTAAAAGCCATGAAATTTTAGAAGAATGTCAATTATGTTTTAAATAATATCATTATATTCCATGTTCAAGATGTTAGGTTATGTACCTTTTTCACAAAGACACTAGACTTCTCAATTTTTCATGTTTTATTATCTGTACTTGTATTTAATAAACAATTTATTAAATTTTAATAAATAATAGGTTTATTATAGATCAAACCCTAACAACCCATGTGAGGATAAAAAATATCCATATAAAGGTCAATAAAATAATATATGAAAAGATAATAGAAAACCCCCATGTGAAGTTCTAGAAAACACTCTTGTGTGAGGATATGTGAAAACATGTAAAGGTCATGGGTATTACACATATTTGTATCCATGATCTCACACATTGGTGACATTGAAGATGTGGAAGGTTCAAAAATTTCAATACGTAATGACAATAATATTCATAGGTAAGGGTAGACTTCTTGATACACAAGCTTCGTTAAGGTATCCATGAACCTTGAAAAAAAACCAAAGGAACACTTAAGTGTGTCTACAAACTTCATGTAAGGATAAATCAAGATGAAAATTTTTAGGGACAATCTTAAAGATGTTCCCCTAAGAATAGTTGAGGATCGTTGAATGAATGATTCTTATTCGTTAATATGCATGATGGTTTATAACGACCCGAACAGTTATAAATAAAATTTCCCTTGTTATTTAATTAAATATATTATTATGTAATATGGTTATAGAAAAAACATTCACATATATGGTTTTATTATATCCTATCAAATTTAAAATGATGGTTAAGCATCATTATCATTGATAATAATATTTTTGAACCATGATCACATAGGGTTTTAGAAAATCCAATTGACATAGAAACAGGAAGTGATGGCCTCAATTAGTAGTATCATACATGATAAAACCAATTTATTGGATCTTCCAAGGGATATAGAAGCACTGTACTTTTCCCTTGACCAAGACCAAGCTATGATCCAACAACTTAAGCATGAGCGAAACTGTTTACGAGAGAAGTTCAAGCTCATCAAGATCACGACCCAAACCATGTACGCCGAACCACCCCATTAAAGTATCACTGTCATGCACCTTACTCTTAGGGAGTTTGTGGATCTATTAAAGGGATATGTACCAATACCCTAGAAATATGAGTATGTACATTAGTTTTTATGGAATAATTAACAAATTTGTATCATACTATTTTTACTTTATAAATGATTTTATTTTGATACAATAAAACACAAATTTTATTTTGGGTAATATTAAAATTAAATTAAAGAATTTATTTTTATGAATTAATATATTTTTAAAATAAATAATATTTTAATAAAATATTATTATTAAATAATTTTTATTAAATTTAAATGATCATATACTTTTGATGAAGTCAAATGTAATTTTTATAAAGGCTCAAAAATTGTTACTGTCAAAAAACCCAACATTTATTAATAAATATAGATTATTATTTTAAAAGTAAATATGAAAATATTTAGAAAATAATTTTTATAAAGTTAATATTATTTTTTCAATCAAAATATCTAAATAATGGAATAGTGAGTGTTTTATAATTTTTTGAGACAGTATAATTTTTGGGTAAAAAATAAATATCGTATAAATATGTGGTGTGTATTGTGACATAATAATGTCCCAAAAGAGATTTAATAAATACTATAAAAGGAATACACGACCAAATATATATTTCCCCTTTAAAATAATGTTATTTTACATTTATTTTTTTAATTTTATAAATCCTTTGTGAATCCTCCAAGACCATTAATATATTTTATGTTTTTAAAATCATTTCTATAAGGTTATGACTCAATTCCACGTAAGAACGGGTATTATTTTATTCATTTAAGAAATTTTAATTATAAAATATTGTAAAAACTCATATTTAGTAGAAAACCTGGGCAAAAACCATGGTAAGGTTTTTTGTTTTGTTTATTTTATTATCTAGTGTTTAAAACCTAATTTTGAAAAATAATAATGAAATACTCACACATTTCCTATATAAGACCGCCCAAGATCCCATTTATATTCAATAAAAAATTATATTATCATATTCATACTCTTTCCTACCCTGTCTAGAGTCTTCCCAAGGTGCCCCAAGCTCTCAGGAAGCTCCTATCAAGCATTTGGTGTCACACACTCATTTAAGGGATCCTTATCTTATCTTCCTTATTCAAGTTTCATTATTATCTTATACCGTCTATTTACAATTTATCATGTTGTGATATGTCTTTAAATGTCCCCATTACTACCTATTTAATGTAAAAATGATGATACTTTCATTTTTATCTCCTCAACCCATTTTATGATTTATTAAGTGATGTCATTATACTACATAATTTTCACCGCAATTTTCATTTCCAAACAATTATATAGTGAATACCATACCCATTTAATTTCAAGGGTGTTAAAATTTATACACTTATAAATATTTTAATTAGGATATACATGTATCTATTCCACACTCCTTGATCTTTGAATAAAATATGTTCATGAATGAATCCATATTGTATGATCTATATGAAACATTTAATCATGAGACTATAATGAATTTGACAGGTGAACCCAGAATTATATAGCACTCCAATGCATTAGGTAATCTTATTATCATGATACCTAATATTGGTAAAGGTATTGATGCCTTTATGGTACTTTTTCTATTATGATGACTTGTAATTTATCATTTTCTTATGTTTATGATGAAGTTTTTTAAGTTTTTACCACATTTCCCATGTTTCCATTATGTTATCATTCTATATCATGACTCATTGTTCACATTTATGATTCTCACTCCATTTATTCCCCATTGATATACCTATTGTATAATATGTATTTTATTATTCATATTATTCCTTGTTTATTCCATTACTGATTTTATAGCTCACCCCTTTCTTATGTATTTCCCCAGGTTATCTCATTCAGTTTTAAAATCCATAGAATTTTAAAATAATGTTAAATAATTTTTTAATAATATTATTGTATCACATGATCAAGATGTTAATCTATGTACCAAATTATAAAATAAACTAAAATTTTAGATCTTCCAGGTTGTATTAAGTGTAATATTATGTAATAAATCATGTATATATGTTTAATTAAGATCATAGTTATAATAGTTTCTATCAAAAGAAAATGTGGAGTTATTTTTTGGATTAAGATTAGAAAAATCTAGAAAAATACTTAGGGATAAAACTAAGTACAAGAAAACATCCCTAAATTTTGGTAAGTATATAGTCAGTGGTTTATCAATTAAATACATCCCTTTTTGGATACTATAAGTGGATGTGGTTCTTGAATAGATATACCTAGTGGTAACAACTCTGACAAGGTATATCAGGCCTCACTCAACATAACCTGGTACACAAAAATGAGTCTTACTGTGCACCTAGTTTGACACTCTTGGAGGGGGGTATAATTTGGTAAATTCATAATCTCATGATTAACCATTATTAATGGAATAAAAAATTCCAATAATAATATATGTTTGGAAATAGATGATGGATAGAAATGATTGAATCCATGAAATTAAAAGGATAAGGAAATAAATGTAAGCTATAATTTATCCCTTTAATGTCATTAAATTATTATTTATTTATTTATTAGTTTAAAAATATTCATCCCTAATTTTCCCTTTATTCTAGCCAATGGCTAAAAATATGAAGAATCAGGTAAAAAATCAATGTGAAGTGAAATGTGGGGACTATCCCAATGAGATTCCAAAACCAATGGGAGTGGAAATAGAAAACTTTGTGACGATACTATCTCTGCTGACTCAGGTTCTAAATAGAAACATGGACTAAGAGGGGAGACCAAATATCACTAAGAGAAAACAAGCTATGATTGAGAGATTTATGGAAAAAGGCCTATGACATTCAATGGATCATTTTATCCCTTAATCTAAGAACAATTGATCAACTCCATTCGAAATATTTTCTTTATCCTTAAATGTTATAAACAAGACAATGTTTTACTGGATATTTATCATATGAAGGGATAAGTTGGTAAGTTGTGTACATTGATATAGAATATGAAGTCCAAGGAAGTGATCGAATTTCTTGGGTAAAAGGAATTTTGGAAAATGTTTTTTAATAAATATTTTCTTCACACTATCCATATTAAAATGGAAAGGGATTTCCTTACCCTCAATCAAAAATAAGATGAATCTATCAAGATGCATGAGGAAAATCTCGCAATACTTTCATTATATGATTATGTCTTTGTTGTTACCCCCAATTGCATGGTTGACCACTTCTTTTGTGGGATAAAACCTATTCTATGAAAATCCTTGGAAATCTGTGACTTTTATAGATATGATGAAATTGTCCAATGTTCCCTTAAAGACGAAATGGATATCATAAAATCTCAAGGGTATCATGGGGATAAGAAGTATACAATGGAGTTTAAATCTAGAGGTCAAATGAAAAAACCTAACGGTGCCAAGAAATTTCAACATCACACTTGTCAAAGGTGTGGAAATAAGCACCAAACAAATTGTATAAGGGGTTGAGGAAATGCTTTTGGTGAATGAAGGAAGGACACCTAGCTAATGATTTCCAACATGAGAAACCTGCTAATGCGATAGAGGAAAGTAATGTGCCGGTCAACCCACAATGCATTTCTCATTACTTCAACTACAATGAACTAAGGAACATTGTAGATAAATTCACTAAGGAAAGGGTTTTTAGATATAACCAACAACATCCAAGGAAGAAATAATGATATTTTGACATCATAACCACTGAGGTGGATCCTGACAATGAAGTGGTTATAGGTATGGTAGTTATTTATTCAAGAATAGTTCACATACATTTTTATTCTGGTTCTACTCATTCCTTAATATCATGAATGATTAGTAGAACTATACTAACACCAAAACAAAGCTTGTATGTAGAGTTGATGGTGAAAACAAAAAATGGGGAAATTATTTCATCCCATGTATATAACCCCTCCCCCATCACAATTTTTAGTATGAACACCCCAAAAACATTTTCATACTTCCTTTGGTAGGATTTAATGAAATTTTAGAAATGGATTGAATTTACCTATATAGAGCCAACATAAATTTCTGCGATAAGTATATCACTATCTGTATTGTGAATTAAACCACAATTATGTACAAGTGCAAGGAGGATGATGAATCTTTTGTAGCACCAATGTATTATTAATGGATACTATTACCCTATGAATAAAAGAGTATGTATCCCAAATGGAAGATTATAAAGAAATAACAATCTTTGAAGGCATGCCTATTGTGAGGGAATACAATGATGGGTTTTCTGAGGAATTTTATGGTCTTCCTCCAAGACGATAGGTTTAATTTTCAATCGAGATTATACCTAGGTAATTCCCATTATAAAAGACCATATATAGAATGGATATTATAGAACTTGGGGAGCTGAAAAAAACAACTATTGGAGAATATGGATAAAGGGTTTATATGACTATGTGCTTCCCCATGGGGTGCACCAGTTCTCTTCATCAAGAAGAAGGATGGGTAAATGGGCCTTTAAATTGATTATTATGATCTCAACAAGATCCTATTAAAGAACAAGTATCCTATTTTATGAATTTATGACTTATTCAATCATATATATGGGTGAAATACTTATCCACGGTGGATCTGCAGTCAGTATATTACCAAATTATGGTGAAGAATGAGGATATACCCAAGACTTCTATTCACACAAGGTACAGGCACTATGAGTTCATAGTAATTCCATTCTAACTCACTAATGCTCTAAAAATAATTATGGTCTTTATGAATAGAGTCTTTAGAATTACCTGAGTAAATGTTTTTTAGTATTTATAGTTGATATTATAATATACTCTAAAATCAAGGAGGAGAATGGGAAGCATATGAATACTATGAAAAAGACCCCACGAAAGGAGAACCTTAATGAAATGTACAAAAAATGTTATTTATAGTTGAATTAATTCTCAATCATGGGGAATATCATTACAAGAAATGGGATATCCATGGGCCCTTCAAAGATAGAACCAATTAAAGGAAGGTTGAGGAAAACATATGTGATAGATATCCATAGTTTCCTTGGATTATCTGTGTATTATCAGGGATTTGTGATAAATTTTTTATGACTATTGAACACTATAACTAAGATAACTCAAAAAGGGGTAGATTTTTCTTTGAATTATGAATAAAAAGATAAATTCAAGGAGTTAAAAAGGATTCTTATATCTACCCAAGTGCTCACACTACCCATAACTAGAGATATTTTCATGGTATTCAGTGATGTTTCGAAGAAGGGATTGGGATGTGTGTTAATAAAAAATTAAAAAGTCATTTATTATGCTTCAAATAAGTTGAAATTTTATAAACCTAACTACCCAATTAAAGATTTGGAGTTTGATGAAGTGATCTATTCTTTGGAAATATAGTGGAATTATCTCTTTGGGTAGATGTATGAAATATATAGGGATCAAAAAATAATAAAGAATATATTCACATAGAAATATAGGGATATGTGACAATGAAGATGGTTATAGATGATAAAGGACTATGAATTCCCAATTCACTACCTTCTTGGTAAATAAAATAAAGTTATATATGATCTAAGAAGAAATGATCTAGTAATTATATCATTGATGAGAATTGATAAGGATTTGATCTTCTTATATTTCAAAAGGATGGACATGGGAATCAAAAAGGAACGAACATCATCAATCCTTTTACAAATAATTTCTCAATAATCCCTTATAGATAAGAAAAAGGAATCTCAAAGAGAAGATGTGATAATTCAGAAGAAAGTGGAATCTATAATAAAAGGGAAATCCTTAGAGTTAAATTTTAATGAAGAATGTGTTGTGATATTTGGTACAAGACAATGTGTACCATCAAATTCAGAGTTAAATATTTAGATATTGGATGATGCATATATATCAACCTTCTCCATCAACCTAGGAAGCATAAAGATGTATTGAGATCTCTAAGAACACTATTAGAGGGACAATATGATGAAGGAGATCACAGAATATACATAAAAATGTCTTGTATGTTAGCAAGTGAAAGAGGGAAAGATAAAAAACCATGGGGATGATGAAATCATTACCCATACCTATACAGAAATGGTCTCCCATATGTAGAGCATATGGTGAAGATCTTAGACCATGGAGACAAAGTTATATGAAATAAGAAAATTCGCTTGGTCAAAATGCAATAGAGAAACCAAAATTTTGATGAAGGGATATGGGAACCAAAGGAAGTCATGAAAAAAAGTTACCTTCATATATTTTTGTGCAGGAAATTAAAAATTTTAGTGATAAATTTCTAAAGGGGGATTATTGTAACGACCTGAATAGTTATAAATAAAATTTCCCTTGTGATTTAATTAAATGTATAATTATGTAATATGGTTATAGAGAACACAAGCACTTATCACATTTTACTATATCACATCATATTTAAATGATAGTTAGGCATAATTATAATTAATAATATAGTTGTTGAATAGTTATCACAGGATTAGTATAAATATAGAGATTTAACAAATCCAATTGACAAAAAAAAGAAGTGATGGACTCAACCAGTAAGATCATACCCAATGAAGTGAATTTATCGTAGATTATAAGGGGGATAGTAGAACTAGTCTTTTACCCTGACCAAGAACAATTTGAGATCCAATAACTTAATCATGAGAAAAAACATTTATGGGAGAAGTTCAAGATCATCGAGATCATGGCCCAAACTATATACGTTGAACCACCCCTAAAAGTATCACCATCACGCACATTCCTCTTAGGGTGTTTACGGGTGTATTAAAAGAATATGTATCAAGACCCTAGAAATATGAATATGTACAATAATTTTTATATAATAATGAATGTAATTTCATCCTATTATTATTATTTATAAATGATTTTATTTTCATACAATAAAACACAAATTGTATTTTTTGGTAATATTCAAATTCAATTAAGGAAATTATTTTGATGAATTAATGGATTTTTTTAAATAAATAATATTTAAACAAAATATTATTATTAAATAATTTCTATAAAATAAAAATGATCATATGTTTTTCATTAATTCAATTGTAATTTTTATAAAGGTTTGTAAACTATTATTGTCATAAAACCCAAAATTTCTCTATAAATATTTATTATTATTTTAAAAGTGAAAATAAACATACTTAGAATATTATTTTTAATATAATAAATATTATTTTTGGAATAATAAAATCAAAATTATCCAATGGTGAATTTTTCATAATTTATGAAGACAGTCGAATTTTCAGGTAAAAACTAAATAACATATAAAAATATGGTGTGTATTATGACATTATAATGACCCAAAAGTGATGTAATAAATACTATAAAATATATTCTTGACCAAATATATATTTTAATTTTAAAATAATATGATTTTATGTTTATTTTTTAATTTTATAAAGACTTTGTGAATCCTCTGAATCCATTAATATATTTCATGGTTTTAAACTCATTTATTTAAGAGTATGATGCAGTTACACTTAATCAATTGTATTATTTTTTTATATTCAGACCATGGACTTATAAAATAAAAAAAATGTTTGGAAGAAACCATTGTTGGTTATGTGGTTGTGGTTATTTTATGATATAGAGTTCAAAACCTAAGTTTTATAAATAATAAAAAAATCCCCACTCATTTCTAATATAAACCCACCCAATATCCCATTACTCTTCACTAAGAATAATTTGAGCACATAATTTCTCTTCCCTCACATATCTAGTGTCATACCAAGGTTCCCCAAATCCCTTAATAAGTTTCTCCCAAGTATTTGGAGTCACACTATCATGTAAGCGATCCTCACCTTCTCTTCTTTATTCAAGTATAATTATTATCATATACATTCTATTTCCAATTACTTATGTTGGGATATGTATTTCTATGTACTTATTAGTACCTATTTTATTTAAAAATGAATATAGACCTATTTCTCTCTCATAAACCCATTTTATTAATTATTAAGTGATGTTGTTATCCTGCCAAAATTTCACTGTGATTTTCCATGACAAAACAATTATGTAGTGAATACCACACCCATTTCCAAACAAGGATGTTCACATTTATAAACTTTTACTTTTTTCATTTCTGAATTGAATTTATTTATTCCAAACACATTTATCATTAAATAAAATATGATGATGAAGGAATCTATGTTTTATGATCTATGTGGCACACTTAATCATGAGAATGAAATGAATGTGATGGGTGTTCCCAAAATTATATAATGATTCAATTCATTGGGTAATGTTTGTTCTCAGGAGACATGTCACGACCTCCTCCCACCAAAGATGCCCCTCCTGAGCAGGCAATAGTGAAAGGGAGATAATGACCCCCGAGTCCCACCTCCAGTAGGCCCCGGGGTGGCAACTAGCACCAAGGGTATGAGATTTCACAAATATGGGAGGCATTACCCTTTTATATTTTTAAGATCGGGAAATAGGACAAGTCAACCACCAAAAATGAAAAGAAAAAATGTATATAAATAAACCCAAACTAATCCCACATGCATGTTTAAACAATTTTATAACAAGGTGAAAGTATAAGAAAGCTCAAAGTATAAAACCAAAAGAAAACAAGAGTACAGCAACTGCAACAACACCAACTGTCCGACTAGTAGGGTCCCACACGGTCCTGGTAGTCCTCCTGGAAACCTGAAAGTAAACGTAGGGTGAGCATACAAGTATACTCAGTAGGGAAACCTAAATCTCTCGTGCACAAGTGGGGAGACATCCTAATGTCCCGTGAGAACAACAGAAGAAACCTAGCAAGGAATTCTATCCACCCAACCTCACCAGCCACACTCACCAAAACACAATCACAATAGATAGTAGTATATAAGAACAAGAGTATTGGGTACCCCGCACCATTTCCCATTAGTTAGCTGCTCTTCCTAACAGTGAACGTCCTGACGCTGCCACACTCTCCCCACCCGCACACACCTGGGCCTCACAACCACATATCCCTCCCGCACACCTGGGCCTCACAACCACATATCCCGCCCGCACACACTTGGGCCTCATAACCACGTATCCCACCCTCACACACCTGGGCCTCACAACCACTTATCCCGCCCGCACACACCTGGGCCTCACAACCACGTATCTCGCCCGTACACACCTGGGCCTCATCCCGATGATTCTTGGGAAACAGTACAACCTGCCCGAAGAGTCTTGAGCTAAATCCACCCCAATCAAAACCTACCCGAAGGGTCTTAGGTGTAAGGTCGCCTCAAGCCATCAGATCCTAGGGAAGAAGGAGCAGGAAAGAGCTAGTAACTAAGGGGAAAACACCCTCTCCCATGAAATGGGAGTGTTCGACACTAAGTGCTCAACATGGGTGGGGTGCGATAAAACACAAAGATACAGATATATATATATACCAAACACTCAACCCAACCTATGGATTCTAATCATAGAACTGAGCACATGCCTCGGCACTGCTACTAAGAAGAATGCATACAACAAACAACCCCAACCCCATTTAGGTTTTCATGTTTCAGTAGAATTAGTTTATTTAGTTCCTTAACTACTAGGCAACTATCCACAACCAACCACATCGATCATTCGTAAAGCATATCCCTATCATCCACAAACCAAGTTAGGAAAACACAAGCAACACAACCAAGTCCTTGTTATTAACCAAACAACCCCATTGATTATTAATCTCGTTTTCATACCACATCCCACCATTTATTAACTCTTCCACTTTTATTTATTATTCACAACCCATAGCTCGCTCACATTTAAACCCAACCCTGCAGCCCCGCTACCAACCACCATAAACACACCTAAACTCATACATCATTATCCCTTTAATACCATTTATCGCAGCCTCGTTTCCCGTTACCAACATAACATTCACACCAACCCACAACTAAGTCAACCACATCCCCGCTGCTCACCCAATCCACAACAACCCACAAAACACCCCCATCACATCCCATGTATCCAAGACAACACCCACGTGTTCATTATTCCATTTTCTTCAACCGGGGCGATCACACAGGGGTTCCATATTTTAATTAGCCAACTTTATGTGACTAACCAAATTCCACATTCCACGAGGTTCCATTCACAAAAACGGTCTAGAAGATAGGGAAACATTTAATTGCGCAAGCAAATGCCCCCAACGACCTTGATTTCAAGTAGGCATAAGCCTATTCAATTCACAAGATAATATCACAGGATATAAATAAAGTAACAGCAATCACAAACTTCCCATCCCTGTTTAATAATCCAGTTATTATCTTTATTAAACTGGTTCAAAAGTGTTTCACATAAACAAGAGGACACTCACCCTGCATGATGCACAATTTAGAGAGACGAAGGTAAGATCCCTACCTCAACAGGTTCTGATCACAACGCTCCCCCAAATCAACTTTATAAGACTTCCTTCGGTGTCCGTCACTTCCGTCGAGTCCCGGAAAAACCTCCTCGGGTGGAAGTTGGAAGGGGAAGGCCGAAGGAAATACAACGGATCCAAGATCAGAAGTTTTGCCTCGTCGTTACGATCCCATGGCTGCTGACGGATCGTAAATCGAAGCTCGGACGAAGAAGTTATGGAAGAAAGAGACTTCGAGCCTCTTGGAAGAACTCTGCTCAGAGGAAAGGGGGGGAGAGGGGTGATTTGAAAAGGAGGAGGGGACCCCTCCTTTTATAGGCGAGAAAAGCAAAAGTACATGGCGTGTACTTTATGATACACAGTGTGTACTTGGTTATTTTACACTGTATCTACGCGGCTTCCAACACAGCCTTTAACGCGGCACGCAGCCGTTGACTAGTCAACACACGGCTTGAGGGTAACGTACATGCGGGGAAGGACTACACAACGTGTAGTTTGGACACACGGATTGTACCCATTTATTTCACACGACAAAGACACGGCTCCAACGCGGCACACGGTCGTTGACTGGTAACGCGTACGCGGGGAGGGACTACACGGCGTGTAGTTTAGGGTACACGGCGTGTACCCATTTACTTCACATGGCATGGACACGGCCTTGAACACGGGGTATACCCGGAAAAGTGGTACACGGTGTGTAGTATGGACACACGACATGTGCCCATTTATCTCAAATGGCAAGGACATGGCCTTCAACATAGGGTATACCCGGCAAGGTGGTACACGGCGTGTACTCACACTACACGGTGTGTACTTACAAAATTCTAGAAAGTGTGGGAAAAGTCCATTTTACCCTCTAGAACACTTCGTGACCTTCCTTTTGAAAAAGGAATGGGACGGAGAGGTCTGGGCAATTACATCAGATACCTCTTAAAACATTCTCGTCCCCAAGAATTCAAAAACCAACCCAGAGGAACCCAACAACATACCTCTTAGGGTTATCATTATAGCAGGAACCCAACCAACAACCCTAATCATAGGTGTTAGGAATTCCCTCTCCTATGTCAAGATATTTTCCACTTTAGGTGGCACTGACTCGCCTGCATGGGTTTAATAACATCCGCATTAATGCGTCTCGATTAAGTATTGGGCCTTCCCACTTCTATATATTTGGATTTTCCAACTCACACTACCCCCAACACCACAAAACCAACACACTGCCCGAACATGTGGTTTGGGAAAAAGTTCCATCTCCTATGTTGAGATATTATCCGCTTTAGGCGGCACTGACTCACCTGCACAGGTTCAATCGCATCTTTATTAATGCGTCTCGATTAAGAGTCAGGTTTTTCCTTTTCCCCACACATCCGGACATGTTACAAACTCCCAGAGAACAAGGAAACAAAAGGTCTCATAACCGACAAGCCAAGAAATCCATATATCAAAGGTACAGAGTATAACATCAACAAAAATCTAAAAAGAACAAGGAAAACACAAGTCAAAACAACTCCGGGTACTGAGCGTGCATCTGGGCCTCCCGCTCCCAAGTGCTCTCCTCGAGGCCGCCATGCCTCCACAACACACGAACCAAGGGAATGGTTTTTCCATGGAGCACCTTCTCTTTACGATCCTCGATTCTGATTGGTCGTTCCTCGAAGGTCGCGTCGTCTACCATATCTAACTCTCCCCAGTCGATAACGTGAGATTCATCGTGTAAGTACCGACAAAGCTGGGAGATGTGGAAGACGTCATGAACCTTCTTCAACTGAGGTGGCAGGGCTAGCTTATATGCCACCTCGCCGACTCGCCTCAGAAGTTCTGATGAACCTAGGTGAGAGCTTGCTCCCTTTTCCAAACCTCTGATGTCCCCATCGAGGGAAAAACTTCAACAACACATGATCTCCCACCTCGAACTCCAAGGGCCTCCTCCGACGATCAGCATAAGACTTCTGTCAGTCCTGAGCCGCTTTCATCCTCTCACGTACAAGCTGGACTTTCTATGTGGTGCTCTACACTACCTCTGGCCCAAGAGCACTTGTCTCACCAACCTCTACCCAGCAAATGGGTGAACGACATGGTCTTCCATACAAACCCTCAAACGGTTCCATGCCAATAGTAGAGTGAAAGCTGTTGTTGTAGGAAAACTCTACTAACGGAAAGTGTCGTACCCATGATCCTCCGAAATCCAGAAAGCATGCTCGCAGCATGTCCTCCAACGTCTGGATAGTCTGCTCTGTCTGCCCGTCAGTCTAGTGGTGGAAAGCAGTGCTAAGGCGTAGCTAGGTGCCAAAAGCATGTTGTATCCCCCTCCAAACTCGTGAGGTAAACCGAGTATCCCGATTTGAGAAGATAGTTTTCGGAACTCCATGAAAACGCACCACCTCATCTACATACCTCTATGCTAAGGTACTCACCGTGCCCGACTCCTTAATTTCTAAGAAGTGATCTGATTTCGTCAGTCGATCCACCACTACCCAGATAGAATCATAACCACCATGAGCTCTGGGTAGTCATGTGATGAAGTCCATTTATATGTCATCCCACTTCCACTCAGGGACATCTAAAGGATGCAACAACCCACTGGGAACACGGTGTTTAGCCTTCACTTGCTGACACACTAGGAAGTTAGCCATAAACTTTTCCACTGCCCATTTCACCCCGGGCCACCAAAACTATTCCCTCAGGCCTCAGTACATTTTTGAAACTTCTGGATGTACCTCCAAGGATGATCTATGGAACTCACGGAGAACTCCCTCACGTGGTGTACCTCCCTGCGAGTGCATACTCTCTACAAACTATGCCTTCTTCTGTACTTCCAAGTATGTCAGAAGGGTGAAGGGGTGACAGCATACTGGAGCGAAGGACGAAGCGCCTCCTACAAACGTCTCACCCGAGACTCCTCATTTGGAAAGAGATCCGTATAAAAATGCAAGAGATCCTTGAACTTGATCCCCAACTCTCGTACTGAAATACTCCCCAGCTTAAGGGAGAGTAACTCCTTCCGCTTCTCCACCTTGATCATGGAAGAAAGGAATTCCTCTCGGAATTCCTTCTCAAAGTCATCCCATGGAACCTCTGCCTCTATCCTCTCTCTGAGGTAGAGAGTCCACCACTGTCGCGCAGCACCTCTCAGCTGGTTGACTACTAGGGGAACCCATTACTCTCTCGGAGCACGGATCAAGGTAAAAGATATCCCTAGCTCCTCAAGCCACCCATCTGTCTCCGTATCCGAAGTACTACCCTCGTACTTCTTGAGGGTCTGTCACTGGAAAGAACGGAGAGTCTTCTGCCACTGGCTATCTTCCTCCTCTCGATCAATCCCCAACTGATCGACCGCCTGAATCTGCTAGGCCTCGGCCGTCTGAGCCACCCGGGGAAGACGTTCAGGTTCCATATCTATACAGTAAACAAAGATCGCCTAAGCCCAAGTAGTAAGGAAATTTCTCACGGTTTCATTTTATCATTTTATTTCAATTTCTTTCCTAAAACGCCCAAATCAAGTAAAACACAATCATGATGATGCATGTACCTTCCCTAGTGTCTCTACCCTGCAATCAATGTAGTATCACTTGGTCATTCGGTAGGCTCAGAGTCCTTGCATTGGATCACGGGGGGCCCTAAAATCCCATGTCCTAGCCGGTCTTCCCTGGCCTATGTCACACACCAAGATTAACTAACATTGTTTCCCTACCATCCCATGAAATCCTCACTGTGCCTAACTTCAGACTTCATCCTATCTCTCAACCATCACCTCTGATACCATTCTGTCATGACCCCCTCCCACCAAAGATGCCCCTCCTAAGATGGCAATGGTGAAAGGGAGATAATGACCCCCGAGTCCCACCTCCAGTAGTCCTCGGGGTGGAGACTAGCACCAAGGGTATGAGATTTCACAAATATGGGAGGCATTACCCTTTTATATTTTTAAGATCGGGAAATAGGACAAGTCAACCACCAAAAAGGAAAATAAAAAGTGTATATAAATAAACCCAAACCAATCCCACATGCATGTTTAAACAATTTTCTAACAAGGTGCAAGTACAAGAAAGCTCAAAGTACAATACCAAAAGAAAACAAGAGTACAGCAACTGCAAAAACTCCAACTGTCCTACTATTAGGGTCTCGCATGGCCCTGGAAGTCCTCCTGGAAACCTGAAAGTAAACATAGGGTGAGCATATAAGTATACTCAGTAGGGAAACCTAAAGCTCTCATGCACAAGTGGGGAGACATCCTAATGTCCTGTGAGAACAACAGAAGAAACCTAGCAAGGAATTCTATCCACCCAACCTCACCAGCTAAACTCACCAAAACACAATCACAACAGATAGTAGTATATAAGAACAAGAGTATTGGGTACCCCACACCATTTCCCATTAGTTAGCTGCTCTTCCTAATGGAAAACATTCTGACGCTTCCACACTCTCCCCGCCCGCACACACCTGGGCCTCACCACCACGTATCCCGCCCGCACACACCTGGGCCTCAAAACCACGTATCCCTCCCGCACACACGTGGGCCTCACAACCACGTATCCCTCCCACACACACCTGGGCCTCACAACCACGTATCCCTACCGCACACACCTGGGCCTCACAACCACGTATCCTGCCCATACACACCTGGGCCTCATCCCGAAGATTCTTGGGAAACATTAAAACCTGCCCGAAGAGTCTTGAGCTAAATCCACCCCAATCGAAACCTACCTGAAGGGTCTTAGGTGTAAGGTCATCTCAAGACATCACAGCATAGGGAAGAAGGATCAGGAAGGAGCTAGTAACTAAGGGGAAAACACCCTCTCCCATGAAAAGGGAGTGTTCGGCACTAAGTACTCAACATGGGTGGGGTGCGATAAAACACAAAGATACAGATATATATATATACCAAACACTCAGCCCAACCTATGGCTTCTAATCAGAGAACTGAGCACGTGCCTCGGCACTGCTACTACGAAGCATGAATACAACAAACAACCCCAACCCCATTTAGGTTTTCAAGTTTCAGCAGAATTAGTTTATTTAGTTCCTTAACTACTGGGAAACTATCCACAACCAACCACATCGATCGTTCGTAAAGCATATCCCTATCATCCACAAACCAAGTTAGGAAAACACAAGCAACAAAACCAATTCCTTCTTATTAACCAAACAGCCCCATTGATTATTAATCTCATTTTCATTACCACGTCCCACCATTTATTAACTCTTCCACTTTTATTTATTATTCACAACCCATAGCTCGCTCACATTTAAACCCAACCCTGCAGCCCCGCTGCCAACCACCATAAACACACCGAAATCTATACATCATTATCCCTTTAATACCATTTATCCCATCCCCACTGCCTGTTACCAACATAACATTCACACCAACCCACAACTAAGTCAATTGTATCCCCACTGCTCACCCGATCCACAACAACCCACAAAACACACCCATCACATGCCACGTATCCAAGACAACACCCACATGTTCATTATTCCATTTTGTTCAACTGGGGCGATCACACAAGGGTTCCAGATTTTAATTATCCAACTTTACGTGATTAACCAAATTCCACATTCCACAAGGTTCCATTCACAAAAACGGTATAGAATATAGGGAAACATTTAATTACACAAGTAAAGTCCCCCAACGACCGTGATTTTCAGTAGGCATAATCCTATTCAATTCACAAGATAATATCACAGGATATATATAAAGTAACAGCAATCACAAACTTCCTATCCCCGTTTAATAAGCCAGCTATTATCTTTATTAAACTGGTTCAAAAATGTTTCACATAAACAAGAGGAAACCCACCCCGCATGATGCACAATTTAGAGAGACGAAGGTAAGATCCCTACCTCAACAGGTTCTGATCACAACGCTCCCCCAGATCAACTTTAGAAGATGTCTGTCGGCATCCGTCACTTTCGTCGAGTCCCGGAAAAACCTCCTCAGGTGGAAGTTAGAAGGGGAACGCCAAAGGAAAGACAACGGATCTAAGCTCCGAAGTTCTAACCCGTCGTTATGATCTCGTGGCTGCTGACGGATCATAAATCGGAGCTCGGAAGAAGAAGTTATGGAAGAAAGAGCCTTTGAGCCTCTTGGAAGAACTCTGCTCAGAGAAAAGGGGAGGTTACGGGTGAGTTGAAAATGAGGAGGGGACCCCTCCTTTTATAGGCGAGAAAATCAAAATTACACGGCATGTACTTTATGGTACACGGCGTGTACTTGGTTATTTTACACGGTCTCCATGCGGCTTCCAACACGGCCTTTAACGCGGCACTCGGCCGTTGACTGGTCAACACACAGCTTGAGGGTAATGCACACGCGGAGAAGGACTACACGGTGTATAGTTTGGACACATGGCGTGTACCCATTTATTTCACATGGCAAAGGCATAGCTCCAACACGGCACACGGTCGTTGACTGGTAACGCCTACGCGGGGAGGGACTACACTGCGTGTAGTTTAGGGTACACGGCGTGTACCCATTTACTTCACACGGAAAGGACACGGCCTTGAACACGGGGTATACCTGGCAAGGTGGTACATGGCATGTAGTATGGACACACATCATGTACCCATTTATCTCACACGTCAAGGACACGGCCTTCAATACGGGGTATACCCGGCAAGGTGGTACACGGCGTGTACTCACACTACACGGCGTGTACTTACAAAATTCTGGAAAGTGTGGGAAAATTCCATTTTACCCTCCAGAACACTTCATGACCTTCCTTTTGACAATGGAATGGGCCGGAGAGGTTCGATCCATTACAAGGCATCATGTTGGGGTAGGTAATGAACCTGATTACTTTATGGTACATTTTTTATCATGATGTCTTTGAAATTATCCTTAACCTATATTTATGGTGTTGTGTTTTAAGTTATTCCCACATTTCGTATGTTGCATTTAAGTTACCACACCATATAATTCCTCATTAGCCATGTTTATGATTCTCACTCATTTTATTCCCCATTTATATGCCTATTTTTTAACATGTATTACCTTATAAATTTTATTCTAGGTTTATTCTCTTGTTGGGATTTATAGCTCACCCATTTCTTATGTATGTCCCTAGGTTATCCCTTATAGTTTTAAAAGAAATGGAATTTTAGAAGCATGTTTAGGAAGTTTTAATAATGTTGTTGTATCCCATGTTCAAGATGTTATTCTATGTACCTAATTCAAACACACACTAGACTTATCAATCATCCAATTTTTATTAAGTATAATCTTATGTAATAACTCATGTATTAATGTGTAATAAAGAGAAAATTTGTCATATATATGGAAATTGAAATGGAAAAATATTAGAATCACAAAACTAAAAGAAGTATTGGTTATTCTAGATGAGAAAAACCATGAATGAATTGGATTAAAAATAAGAAAATGAAATCATAAATGAACATAGTGATTTAACATGCTTCGGACCCTTTAGAATATTACATGTACTAAAAGAACACCACTCTACACATGTGTTTTATTAAAGATAAAAACAAATAAGAAGTACAATATAAAAACCAATAAATATAGATACAATTAAGAAAATCCAAATAAAACATAAAACTGAAGAAATAGAAATAATGTAAGATCTTACAATTCCTAGACATCCATACCACTGTTTGGGAAGGCCTCATCGAAGCTTTGGAGAAATAAAGTTCTGATTTTAGATCTAGAAACATGCACAATAGGTGTGTTTTTATAAAATATCAACTATAATAACCATCATTGGATTATCTTAATATCTTCTAGTTTAAGGAGAATCATCAGAAATATTATAGGCCAGATATCAAAGCATCGTAAAATAATCGCACCTTACTTTCTTTTGTTTATCTCTACCAAATGAGTTCAGAAGAACGGAGATATCAAACTAAATTAGTGAGTCAAAAAAACCCCACCAACTTAATGAATTACCCTAAAAAGGTTTAAGTGTAAAAAATGACTTTCCATAATCAATGGTTGCTATGTATCTATCAAAACAATTCAAAGAAAAAAGAAAATTAAATAGGTGGAAAACCGTAATAAGAAAGGAGGTGCAATGTAATAAATGATGATGAGAACCCCAATGGTGGATATCTGAAATGGAATTGGAAAAATTGTTAGTGGAATAAATAAATAGTATCCTAAATTAGCTAGGCCAAATTCATAGAACAAACAAAAAACATAAATAAATCATATAGATCAATTTTCAGCATAAAACATTTGCATGATTTTTCATGCATGTAACACTCTAATATGAAAATGATTGGAAATAAAATAGAATTTTTTTATAGAAATCAAAACTACACATCACCACCATTTTCATAAGATATTGGTTTTTTTCAGCCATCGTTGTTGAATTAGAACCAAATACAATAGATCTAATAAGTGATTGAATTTCGACAGCAGAATGACCTTACTCAAACTGTCAACTGAATTTTCATCAGTGTGTATCTCATTGAAAAAAACATTTCCTAATCCAACTACATTTATAATAAAATTTAATCTATTGAAAATGGTTCTAAACCAACTATTAGATACTAAATTTTTAGACATGTGAAAGGTAGATTGACTATCAGATAAGACAGTAATTATAGAACTAGTTAAAATGAGATTATTGAAAAAAAATATTAATCCAAATAACTTATTTAACAGCCTCAGTCATGGATATATATTCCACCTCAGTGACTGATTGGTCCACCATGTAATGTTTGTTATATTTCCAAGAAACATGCCCTCCACAAGTGGTAAATATATAGAATGTGATGGATTTTCATGTGTCTATATATTCTATATAGTTAAGATCTATCTGACATAAAACATGGTCATTAATATCTATTTACAAAAACATAAAGACAATGTTGGAGTATGTGCAATATATATAAGAATTCATTTTAAGGCTTTCCCATGTTGATTTAAAATATTACTCATGAATCGTGTAAGAGTAAAAACACCATATACTACATTAGGTCTATTGAAGATCATATCCTACAATATTATTCCAAATACATTAGGATTTTTTATCTTAGATATGTATTTATCATCAAACTATATAGTAGTATATTTAGATAATGAAAGATTAAAATTTTGTGAAATTGGGGGCTTACCGAATTATAAACTTTCAAACATGTACCTATTAAAAAACTTATAGTATAAACATATTGTGATAGGTATTGACTATTCTTAATTCCATTCCCAGTTTTTTCAATCCCTAAAATTTTCTTATAATTTCAAAGGTATTTCATTTCAAACACTTCCTTTAATTATGTCTTAATAGATGTAATTATTTTCATAACCTTAGAAATAATAATCATATCATCTACATATTGTAGTAAGTGAAGAATAATAGTCCTAATATATTTATAATAGACACATGCATCATGTTTACCAATATTAAAATAGTTACTATTCATGAATGTGTCAAACTTCAATTAACATTTCCAAAATTCTTACATTAAACCATACAAGGACTTGTTCAGAAGTCATATCTAATTAGTTTATATATTATTTGAATAACAAAAAAAGATATTTCATGAATATTTTTTCATTGATGTAACCATGAAGAAAATCTATTTTTACATTAAGATTCTGAATATGTCAATCATGATAAGCAGCAAAAGAGGGAAACTAACCGATATGTGTGTGTTTAACTATATGATAAAAAATCCCAAAATAATAATTTCCCTCACATTAGAGGAAACATTTGGATATGATCAAAGACTTAAACATTATTAAATTATCTCCTTTATTTGATTCTTTTCATTTAAAAATTCACTTACATCCAGTAATATTGGAAATCGGTGGTTTATTAACAATAAACCATGTATTGTTTACTTTTAGGGATTTCATTTCATCATCCATGGAAGAGACCCTATGCTTGGATTCTCTGTGATTTATAGATTTTATATTATTCTATGGATCCTCAAACTAATGGTCCAAAGTGATATGGAAAAAAGAGGAGAAAATTTCATATTGGTTAAAATGAGATGGTGGCTTGATGACCCTACTAGATCTACACTGGGTAAGTTATTAATCAGTGGGAGCCTCTAAAAGAACGTTGTCCAACCCAATATATGGGATTGAATGAAGATGGTCTTCAGGATTTAGTTTTTATTGAGAAGGATCTCTCAGAGTCTCAATATGGGTTTAGTTATCAGTCTAAGAATCCTCATCTTGAGGTTGAAATTGACTATCATCAGTGAAAAACTCAGTTTTAGAAGAAACAAAATCAACAAAAGAAACATATCGACTTATAGTACATTTTTTGTAACAAGGTTTATCAACCCAAAAGTTATATTCGTTAACCCCTTCAGGGTATCCTATAAAGATACATTTAATATCTCTCAATTAAATTATATCATTCATTATAGGCATATAATAAGTACATGCAAAAACACATAAGTAATATTAGGAATGGGGTCGGCCACACCACAATTCTTCTAGAGTCCTAAAATGATTTTCGGTTTAGGGAAATTTATTATTAAGGAACACAATAGGGGTTTCATCCTTGGACTATAATTATTTGGGAAGTCTTGAGTATGAAACAATACTTAGAACCCACATTAATATAGTGTGGTTCAGGTACTCTACAAAACCATTTTTTTGGGAGTTTCCCTAATAGTTCATGCTAATAACACCTTCAAGATCAAAAAAATTATAAAGTTGTAAGAAAATTACTTTAAACCATTATATGTTTTCAAATATATAATTCGTCTTCCATTTATATTATCAATAAGGTATTTACAAGTTTTAAAGGTTTCAAAAACATCCAATTTGTTTTAAATAATAAAAATCTACACTTTTCTAGGGAAATCATCAATAAAGGTCATAAAATAAGTACCACCTCCTTGTGATGTAGTTATGAATAGTTCCCATAAATTATAATGAACATGCTCTAAATGTTTACTATCCTTAAAATAAAAATTATTGATGTTGACTCTTTTTGACTTCCCCAAAACACAATCCTAAAAATGGAATATTTCAAGGTGTGATATTACTCAATAACCCTTATTTACTCAACTCATCAAGACCTTTAGAGATAATATGCCCTAAAATTTTATGTTAATGCATAATGTTATCATTATTGGTAACATAACAACTTCTTGTGCACCTACGGTGATCCCTTCCATCCAAAACCTAAATCCCATTTAGAAGAGAACCCATGATGACTGTCCAAGAGACATTGGAGATCCTTAGACAACAAAAATTAGACCTGAATGTAAATCCATTCTAATCCCATACACCTACGGAGATCAAATTTCTATGTAATTCATATACCCAACATACATAAAGAAATGTGAAACTTCAATGCTGATGGAGCTCTCATAAAACCAAGACTTTGCCCTTAACCCTACACCTCCTATTGATTCCTAACAAAATAAATCCTTATATTCTTCCAGTCATCTCAAGAAAATAGTCTCTATTAAGACACATATAGAAGGAACTATTGGAATATAACACCCAATCATTAGATAGATCATACATTTACACTTTAATCAACTCAGGAGTATCATAACCCGCAATAAAAAATAAAAAATGGTCTATTGATTCATCAGGTGTTACATTTTTGGGCTTTCAACACTCTATAATAATGTTTATAGAATTTCCAAAATTAATGAAAGAAACCTGCATACCCCTTGACTTAGACCCATGTATGGATTTCATACTATTCTTTTTTATTCCCTTATTGTTTTCCTTCTTCTTACTTTTATTCTTGGGTCTACCCCTAGTGAAGAGATTCTATACCTAAAACTCTATTTTAGGTTTGGTAATAAATTATGGAGAATGTAAGGAAGATTTGACATATTATAACTCTAAATAGTGTCACCCATACATCATGGTCTCAACTAGAGTGTTATAAGAACTATCAAGAGAAATCAACTCTATAATAGCTTGGTCTTCCCTTCCAATTTATATATCTCATATTTATTGGATTTTATAAAATATTCTATTGATATGATAGAAATTTGTTATGGAAAATATTATGGATACATCCCTAAGAATATTCTAGGATCTCTAAATAATAGATTTATAGTCAGTAATATGCATGATAGAGATTAATTGAAACATACAAAGACAATAATATAAAAATATAATTATATATTAGTGATTAGGGATGATAGGAACCATGAATTAAGTGAATTAAAAATTTGAAAATGAAATCGCAAAAGAACATATAGATTTAACATGCTCCATGCCCTTAGGGATCCTTTGTGCACGGTAGGAACACCACTCTACCCATGTGTTTTGTTAAAGATAAAAAATAAAAAAAATACAAGTACAAGATACAAACTAAGAAATAAAAATCCAATTAAAAATGTTAAACAAAATATGAAACCAAATAAACAAAAATAAAAAAGTGAATACAATGCCCATACAACCATAACACAGTCTAGGAAGGCTTTGTTGAGGCTTTGTAGAAAGAAAGATCCACTTATGGATCTAGAAACTCACACCTGAGGTGCACCTGGTCTAAAAATTCACCAAAATCGCCTGTATTGGATCACCAACAAGTAGTCTACATGAAGGAGAATCATCAAAAGGATGACAGGTCTGGTCTCAAATTTGTTTTGAAGAAACTTTCCTAACCTACTTGGGTTTCTCTCTACCAGACGATAGTAGAAGAGCTAAGAGATGAAATTGATTCAATGAGATAAAGGGACACCCTCATATGGTTAATGAATTCCCTTGATAAGGAGAGGTTGCAAAATGACTCTCCTGAATCAGTACACACTCCACATTTTTCAAAATTACTCAAGCAAAGAAACCTGAATAGGTTGATGTCTCTAATGATAGAGGAAGTTCAAGGTAATCAACAGTGAGGACAAACCTTATGGTGGGTCATTGATCATGTCTACATCAGTGGGATTTCAGTTCTAACTAAATATTGGTTTATGGTCCATGATTTATGGATATTTGGATCAAAATGTTATGCTTTTGGGTGGTGTTGTTTTGCCACATCCTTGGTTTGGTAGTTCTCTTTTGTGGAATGCTTTTCGGTTCCTATATTTAGAGTTTATTTTTGTTTATAATTTTTAGGGCCTAGTACCCCCTATACCTAAACCTTCCTGAGTAATTATAATTAAATAAATTTTTATTTCTATAATTATAAAAATATAATAAATATATTTACATAATAAATATATTTATTATATTTATGATTATATATATTTTTATATATTAATAAATATATATATACAATTATATTAATATGAATAATTATATAAAATATTTTTAAATAGGTTTATTTATAATGATAATGGTAAATATATAAAAATATAATTATAAAATATTAATAAATATATATAAATAATAAATTTATTTATTACATTTATAATTATATAAATATATATTCATAAATATATACAATTAAAATAATATATATAGTTACATAATTATATTAATATATTTATAATTATATACAAGTGTTTTTAAATATATTTGTTTATAATTATAACTATATATATATATAATTATAAAATTATAATAAATATATTTATTATATTTATAATTTTATATATTTATATATTAATAAATATATTCATAATTATAAAATTTTATATAATTATAAATATATATATATATATATGACTATATAAATATATTTATAAATATAAACAAAAATTTATAAATATATTTATTTATAATTATAATTATAAATAAATTTCTATAATTATATTTATCGATATATTTTTACAATGATTTTAATATATTTTTATTTATATAAATAATTATTTTTGTTTAATTATATATATTTATAAATATTTCTAATTATTTTTAATTATATTTATCAAAAAAATATTTACAATTTGTTAAATATATTTACAATTATAAAAATGTTTTATAATAATTATATACATTTATATTTATTTATAATTATATACGGTTAAATTTTTAATTATATTAATTATATTATTAAAATTATTTCATTATTTGTTCTTTGTTAGTGCTGATAAAGATATATTTTTTAGCCTTAAGAAAGTGCTGATAATGATCTATTTTATCAGCCTTTATTATTTTAGCACAGATAAAACCCTTACTAGTATTTTAAATAGAACCCAAATAAATTTTTCCATCCTCATGTCGTTCAAACTCTCGTAGAACTTAATCTTTGATGTTAACCTCCCTTTAACATCTCATATGAATCTACACTTTTTAATCCAAAGGTATTTGACTTGATCTTCGTCGCGCCCCCTCAAACATCTTTTTTTATTTTTTATTTTCACAAAGGGTTTGAACGATGTGCCTGAGTGATCTTATTTTTCCTTGATCTATCATGCTGATTCTTTATCTAATCCCCCTCAACTTGATCCATTGTTGGTTTATCGTCTCCCTCACATTCACATTCATTTCACTCGTTAATCGTAATTTCTTATGTTGATTTCTTGGACATCCTAGTTATGCACTGCGAATACCTTTCCCATTTATTATGTAAGATGGTGGATATAAATGATTAGTAGGTAGATTTTTTTCAGTGAACATGTGGTAATTGACTCCAATTTCTAAGTATCCCTCCTTCCCTCATGGATTAAACTCAAAAAATTCCTCCCATTTTCTTCAATTACTTGGAAAGGAACCTCAATCATTTTAATATCCCCTGATTTGTTTATAATATTTAAAGGAATTTTAAAATGTGTTTAATTTAGTTTGTATGATTTGTTTCTACATTATTATATTCATATAACTTGATAAAAAATAATGCTAATTTTGATACTTATACACATACCCTTTATTTATATTCTTTATTTTTTGTTTTAATTTTGTTATTAATAATTTTATCTTCTTATGGAATTAATAAGTTTTTATATTTTTCAAATATTATTAAATATTTTTAACATTAATATTATATATTTACATTTTATTGAATCCAATTTTTTATATATTTTACACAAGTGATACGAAATTCATGCATGGGTTATGCACATGGTTTATGGATGCACATCAATACATGAAATATTGATGGTGTATAAGAGGGTGGTATATATATTTATAAATACATACATGTGTAAGGACAAAGTGTGGTTCAAAAACTCTAATTATATTTCTTGAACCTAGTTTTTAAATGTTTTTCTAACAAATGGGATTCTCTGAATGGTATTTTTAAAATTTGGTAGTCCTTTTAAATTACAATACCTCGGTTGGGTTGTTTTACATTTGTGCAATGAAAAATAAAAGGTTGTTTAATTTCATAAATCTTTATTATGATGATTGTGATGGATTTTTAAGCCTCTTAGATTATTTAAATTTTTTTACTTTGATTCAAGAAATGTGATGTTTTATAGTGGAATGTGGTGATTAATGAATTGGATTTCTTGGAATTGGTTAATGAAAGGCCCATTTGAAAAAATGTGAACTGTCTAAAATGGGAATGTTACATGGGAACACCAACTTGAGACTTCTTGTTCATTTGATTTAAATAAAAGTGTTTCTTTAAACATTTTGTTCGCAAGACCATATGATTGAGCCCTATCAATGTTTTCATCATCTAAAGAAATTAACATAGGCTCTTAAGCATCCAGTTATTCAAACACCGCATGTACTTTCTTGTACCATGTAAATAAATGAATAAACATCAACTCCTACTATTATTGATTTCAATTTATCACTCCTTTTTATTGATCTTTTTTCTATTTAATCATATTAGATATCAACTTATAAATACTAAATTAGATCTATGTGTTTTTAATAGATGAAAATTTAATTAGATTCTTTGTAACTTTATATATATATCACACCTTTATTTTCTTCAATTATTTCCATCTCAATAAAACAACTCAATAAACATCATTTAGCTCTTATTATCTTAGAACAATGGATTCATGCAGCTTAAATGACACTCTAATAATGACCTTTTATAGGTTCTAAGATCATAATTTTTGTGTATTTATTTATTTGGTAAAATTTTAATATTACTAAATCAAATAGGGTTGATATGAATAAAAAATGTATGGATTCCAATCAAATGAAAAAAGAGTATTAGGATTGAGTGAAATAATTCATAAAGGTTGCAAATTATAATTCATATAACCCTTCTCAAATCCATTATCCATATTTATGTTGTTGTTATTCAATAATATCTAATAAAAAGGATTTTAAATAACACTTGATCTATCACAAAATAGATCAAAGTTATAAATGTTGGAAAAACATGAAAAAAATGAATATGGCTAGTGATTTGGATAACATAGTGTTTTATAGATCATCTGATATGATTAAAAGTGTGAACAATGAGAAAATCTATATCAAGGTTATGATTATAAGTGTGAAAAATGATGAAGGTCATATTGATAAAATGATAATGACAGTTGAAGATGAACTTCGTGATTGTCCAATGTTGTTTGAGAAGTTCATGAGTTAGTAAAAGATGTCATTAAATGATGGTTTTACTAAATATATAGCATTATAAGCCATACTAAATAAATATAATTTATAATATGTAAATAAAGTGAGTATTTCCAGTTTTATTGAACTATTATCTCTATTGAATTATATCCTCCATGAAAATAATGGGATTCCTTCTGAATATATGACACTAATTGAATTATATGTTCAATGTGTATGATATATTATGGAATACATGCCTTTCCAAATGATGGTATACTATTTTACACAGACCATAAATCACTTAAAAATTCCCAAAGTGTAGTGCTTCTTGATACATGAAAGATGAATCATGTCCTATGAAAGCATTAAGGTACTTTCCAATCATTATAGGGTTTAAGATCTTATATGGAAGTGAGTATGTTTCATGTAAACAGGTGTGGCATTCATATATAAGAAATAAATATGGGAAAATTAATCACTCAACATATTCTCTTAGGTATAAGATAATTGATCACAAGTACCCCAGATTTGGAAATGATATGATAATCCTTCATATTATACTATCTACATATGGAGTGATTCCTTTTGGTTTTAAAATATGAAATCACAATACATGGCTAGTTATGTGGTTAAATTATAACTTTCCTAAATGGTTATGAATGAAACAAAAATACATTATGTTATCTCTTTATATATCAGCACCAAAACAACCAGGTAATTATATTTATTTTTTGTCTCCATTGAATGAAGATTTGAAATTATTATGGGATTCAGGTGTTAAATTGTATGATTCTTATATAAATGATGATTTCACATTGAGAGACATGTTATATGGGACAATAAATGAAATTCTTGGTTATCTAAATTTGTATGGATATGAAATTAAACAAACTCAAGAGGTGTCCAGTTTTTTAACAAGGTATGAAGTTAATTAGGTTGATACATTCACTGAAGACTATGTTTTTAGAACATCATAGATTTCTACACTAATGAAATAAGTAATGATCTTGGATGAAATTATACTATGGGAGTTCATAAGAAGTTATAAAACTATCTCCACTAATAGGTGATCAACTATATTAGAAATTAAAATATATGGACACTACCTTTAGTAAACCTTTTCGAAAAATTATACAATAACTAATTGGGAAAATATATCGGTATTTTATTGAATTACCATACTAGAATTGATTGTACATCAGTTATTTTATTGATATTATGTATGTAGAAAACAAATTATGTGATATTGTTATTGTCCTTTTACTAAATGAACCTCAAAAAAAATATGTAATTAAGGCTGGGTTTGACATGATTGACATGGGGATATGGGAAGAGTTAGTGCTAGTGAAGAGCGAAAGTTTACTTTTCTTCCTCTATATTCTTTTACTCTATCTAGGAAAGAGAGAAATCAGTTTTGAAACTTCTTAAATGGTGTAAGGGTTTTGGAGGAGTATTCATCAAATATCAAGAATATCATTTCAATGACTGATTAAAAGTTAAATGTTTTTAAAATCAGATGGAAATCATGTTTTGATGCAAGATATAATTCTTATAAATTTATATTGAATTTTACCCAAAATTTTTTGTCATATATAATCAAATATATGTTTTTTTCAAAGCTATATACATAAAATTTATAAAGCCCAACGAAATTTATAACTATAAAAATTGAAATTGTTTATATATTAGGTGAATTAGACATGTTATTCCCACAAAAATTCTTTGATACAATGGTTAACTTGATGGTTAACTTGCTAATAGATATCCAAATATGTGGTTCTATACATTATAAATGGATTCTATCACATCCTAACTTTTTATTACATAAATGTACATACCTTTTTACAAATAAAGGATATTTTAAAGTTTAGTGTCTCAGAAAAAGGTACATAATACAAGAAAACATGAAAATATTCTTCTAATACACTTGAAAGGATTCATCATAGGTTTATCCTAAGTATAATTATTGAATCTCATATCCTGGGGACATATACCAATGGAAAGGATGAGCATAGGGATTATCAAGGGAAATACTTTACAAGTGATCATGATAATTGTCGATAAGAATTTGAAGAATATCATAAAGGAATGATCAAAGGATAAAGTGGAATATCATAGTAAAAATAACATGAATCATAACACAGAAATGTAGATACAACATTTAATTGAGTCATCCATAAGAAAATCACCAAATTTTTTCCTTGAGGTGTCATAAAAATTGCCTAGGTTATTTACCATGGTATCATAAAACATGAAATATCCAGAGATTAAATGATTTACCCAATGCATTAGTTCAGTATCAAGGATAACCCTTCACATGTATAAATTAATTTCATGCACATATATCCTAATAAAAATTTCATAAATAACTTGTGGATAATAAAAAAAATGGTTTCATATAAAAATCATGTTCTTTTATAAAGATCATAAAAACAAGATCCTTTTTTCATTTTAAACCCATTGAAAAAGAAGAAGGGTTTCATGTATGTAAATCCCAAAATATAATAGATAATTTTGAAATATTAGTGAATACCCCTAGAGAAGAAAGAGTTTTGTATATTCACAAAATAAAATAAAGAAATATCTTGAGAAAAAAATAGAAATTTTTAGATGAAAATTCAAAAACATGCATTTTTTGAGAAATAAATTTTATTCAAAAAGTTCTGGTCTTTACATTCTTCCCCCATTAAGAAATTGTGTTCCTAAAATTTCACCTTTTGAACTCAGAAGAGAAAATGTGTGGGTACTTTTTCCTCATTATTTCCTTTGTTTCCCACATGTCAATTTCATATTTATGGTTCCTCCATAACACTTCAATGATATGGGTAGTCTTATTGTATAGAACCTTGTCTCTATAGTGCAAGATCTCCATCGGCTACTCCTCATAAGAGAGGTAATGTTCTAGTTGTACTACCTCAAGATTTAGTACATATAAAGGGTATAGTATGTAGTTCCTCAAGAGAGATACATGGACTAAATCATGAACTTGATATAGAGTTTGAGGAAGTGAAAGCTGATAGGACACTAATCCATCGGATTAAGGATTTCATAGGGGCCAATGTACTTGTTGCTAAGCTTCCCTTTATTCTCAAACAACATGACTCTCTTACAAGGTGAAATTTAGAGGAAGACTTTGTATCCAACATTAAACTCCATGTACCATTGACGGTGGTCAGTATAACACTTATGTAGACTCTGAGCATCCTTAATGTATTATTGGATGGTGTGATCCTTTTATATCATCTCTTGTACAAGATTAAACCCAAGAATCTTTATCTCACCAACTTTATCCCAAAAAGTAAGAGTTCTACATTGATTCCAGTATAAATCTTCATAGAGTTCCATTTGAATACTTTAATGGAAGATGTTATTTTATGAGAACACAACTAATGATAGATATTTAACCCATCCACCTTTAAATTCAATTGAGCATGTTCTCAGCATATTCTTGAGTGTTTGAATGGACCTTTTAGATTGGCCATCAGTTTGTGGGTGATTGGTCGTATTGAAATTCAATTCGGTACTGAGATCATTTTGAATACTTCTCCATAATTTTTATTTGAATGTTGGATCAAAATGATAGAATGTGGTACCCAATGTATCCTCACCACTTCATTTAAATCTTGAAAATTTGGTCAAGAGGGAAATATTCTTGAATAGGGATAAATGGGCAGTCTTAGTGATATGGTCCACTATAACCTATATCACATTGTTTCATTAGAAAGTTTTCAGGAGACTAGTGACAAGATCTATAGTGATATTGTCCCATATCCATGTTGGTATGAGTAGTGGTTATAATACCCCTTCAAGATTATTTTTCTCTCCCTTCACTTGCTGACACACTAGGCACCTTGTAGTGTAGCCTGAAATCTCCCTTTTCATGTTATACCACCAATAATGATCACAAATGTCCCTATACATTTTCATGATTCTAGGATGTATAGATAAATTAGAGATATGAGTTTCACACATCAGCTCCTTTATTTCTATAATAAAATAGAACAAATATCTTTGTACAAAATTTCATTACACCTTCTTGATCAATATTGAACTCAAGAAACATCACATTCTTCACATCCTTCATCTTATTCTATAACAAAGTATACACTATTTGAACTTTATTAATATTTTCTAGTAATGATGTTTGAGAAATAATTTGGGATATGGTTGATGATTTACCTTCCATTTTGAATCCCATGTCCAATTTTACTATGTATTTGATCAAAGGATCTCCTTAAATCTCTATCCTTTCCAACACAATAATTTCTTTCCAACTTCATGCATCAATAAATTTGTTTTCACTTTGAGGATGATAATGAATTTAAAAATCATAGTATTTAAGAATTTCCAACCTTCTCATATAACTCATGTTCAATTATTTTTTCATGAAAATATACTTCAAACTTTGATGGTCTTTGTATATATCATATTTCTCCCCATAAATATACTTTAGAGAAAAAACAATTGCGGCCTGCTCTAGTTCATGCGTAGGATAGTTCTACTAATGAGGCTTCAACTATCAAGATGTATAAAAAATCACATTGTCATTTATTATGAGGATTAACCCAATCCCATTCAGATATTAATAGCAAAAAATAACAAATCCTTATTTGATAGAGGGTAGATTTAACATGGGTGTAGTAACCAATCTCTTATTCAGCTCTTGGAAACATTATTCACTCTTCTTTTTTCGGATGAACTTGACCCCATTTCAAGTTAAATTTTTTAGTGGATTATAATTTCATAAATTTTTTTCCAAAAAATTCCTATAATATCATGATAAACCAAGGAAACTAAAAATATCATTTATTCACTACTGGAAATTTAGGCTATAGCCATGGTTTCAAACCATGGCTATAAGCCCAAAAACCGTGACTATAGGTTATAGCCACGGTTCAATGAACCATGGCTGGTATTGGCGTGGCTATAGGCCAACTCCTATAGCCACGGTTTCAAACCGTGGCTAAAGCATTATAGCCACGGTTTTAAACCATGGCAGAAGGTAAAACATAAAAAATCATTATATCCATGGTTAGAAATTGTGGCTAAAGATCAAAGTTCAATAAAAAATCACAGCAGGCCTGCAGGCCTGCCAGTCCCCCCTACCCCCTGCTAGTCCCCCTGCCCCCTACTAGTCCCCACCCCCCTGCCACCCCCTGCCAGTCCCCCCTACCCCCTGCTAGTCCCCCTGCCAGTCCCCCCTTCCCCTGCTAGTCCCCCCCTGCCACCCCCTTGCCATTCCCCCCTCCCCCCTGCCACCCCCCCCCCCTGACCCCTGCCACCCCCTGCCAGTCCCCCCTACCCCCTGCTAGTCCCCCTTCCTCTGCTAGTCCCCCCTGCCAGTCCCCCCTTGCACCCTGCTAGGCCCCCTTCTAGTCCCCTGCTAGTCCCCCCTGCCCCTGCTAGTCCCCCTGCCAGTCCCCCCCTACCCCCTGCCACCCCCCTGCCAGTCCCCCCTTCCCCCTACTAGTCCCCCTGCCCCTGCTAGTCCCCCTACCTAGACACCCCCTGTTGTACATATGTTGGAGTTTTTCAAAGTAGCAACACATCAGAATCCTGTCAGAGTACTGGAAGGTTTTCTTAGGTGGGCCAAATAGACTATGGATGAGCAGCACTTGGTTTTTGGAATGGTGAATAAAGGCTATAGTTGGGATGCCATTACAACTGGGCTATCTATGCTGAAACTGTTTGGTTTTACATGGGATGTTGGTGGATGAAAGGACATAAAGGTTCAAGAATAACTGCACCGGAAGGAGATCCTACATGTTCTAGGTAATGCTATTATGGAGGGAGAGAAGGATATTGCAGTTATATCCAACAACCGTCTTAAAGATGAAATGAGACAATATGATGTTTGGAATGAAGAGTGAAAACCAATGTTTCCCATGGTTATAGGTGTTGGAGTTATCACTTCTCTTGGTATCAACGACTATGGAAAGCCTAACCTTGTCCATTTATTACTTTTAGAGGAAAATAAAAAATAAGAATTGGTTTCTAGTGCCACTAGTACTTCAAATACATTGACTGTAATAGAAAATAAACATGTCGTCCATGCTCTCCTAGTCAGGAAATTAATTCAATGGTGGTGGTGACGACGATGCTGGTGCTGGCAGAAACAATGGTTTACTTGATGAAGATGAAGTTTTCTCATGAGTTGAGACTCTTTGAAGCATGTGCAATCAACCAGGCAATGATTTCTGTTAGCGGTTTCTGGATATTCACCTTGAGGACAAGGTGGGTTTTTGTAAGGGTGGAAATGCTAGGAGTGTGGATGTGTGGCTGTCAGTTGTGCTTGGCAGGGATGTCCTTATGTGGGTGTGGCTGGTCGGATATCCTAAGGTAAACATTTTATTTTACTTTTATTAGTTACTAGGGGTTGGTAATAGTAGGTAGGGGTAGATGGTTGTTGGGTTGGGTTATTAAATAATGGCGTGGCTAGGAGCCAATCCTTGGGAGGTCTGGGAGGCCCTTTGAGAAGTGTTCTTTCTAGGAGAAGTTCTTCTCTTCCCTCTTCATTTTCTTTTTCATTTTTTTCTTCTTAGTTTGTTGTTAACTCTGTTCCAATTACTTCTACTGGATATAACAACTTCTTCCATATTTTTGTTCTCTTCTTCCTACCTAATCAGTACCATTGTTAGGTAAGAGTCCTAACACTATTTAAAAGGTGTATTTTTATCACTCATTTAAGTAATATTCTCTAGAAAGATATATGTAACTATTTTTTAGAATAAGAATGTACTTTTCATTAAGTGTTGTGAAATTTAGTTGAGGATAGTTTAGTTCACTCATTTGTCCAATGTTTTCAGAAGTGGACTGAACATCTAACTAGCTAAAGCACTCGTTAAAGATTCAATTATCAAACCATGTTTATACCGGTTTTTATTAAAATAATATATTTTTAAAAATATATCATTAAAATTTAAACAATTTATTTTCATTATTGGAGCCGGTGTTCCACATCGTACATGAGTGTTTTGTCATCTTTATATTTCCCTATAAATAAGCTCCAAGGCCTCTCTTAAGAGGTATCTTGTGTACTGGTTCACCTCTCTTATCATTCTACATGGTATCAAATGGGGTTTGATAAAAGAACCCTTAGTCTCGTTTCTCTAAATTGATCTAGGGGTCATTCCCCCCCCCCCCAAGGGGGGCAGCGGCCGTAAGCCCTTGGTTTTTCGGAAACACCGGGAGAAACAATGATAGAAAATGAGAAAACCGAAAGAAATAAATAAAAGGACACAGCGATTTACGTGGTTCAGGAAAAATCCCTACGTCCATGGGAGAGGCAAAATATTTCACTATTCGGGAGCACAAATTACAAAGGGTTTTTTTAGTAGTAAACCCTAGCCTGAAATGGGCTACATATGAATAAGACGGTCCACTGTTCCAAAATAGTAAGTCTTCATTACAACAGTGATCGGCGGCCAACTTTTTCAAAAAACGCTACAGTGTCTCCCGGCTGGAATTCAAAAGCGCTACAGTGAAGTTGACCCCGAAGTACGCACCGCTACAGTGCCTGTCGGTGTCGGTCAGTCAACTCCACTATAGTGGTCAGCATTGCTATAGTGCATGTCGGTGTCGGTCGGTCAGCTCCGCTACAGCTCGACTCGTGACAGTTGAGGGCCACAAGCAGTCGGCCCAACCGGATCGGGCAACACCCAATCCAACACTTGGCCACCATCGTGAGTAGACTCCACCCCCAGTAGAGCCCTCCTCCCTTCATGAGTGTGACCTCTTCCCATAGCGGCCCTCCTACCATCCTGAGAGGCCTCCACTCCCATTGGTACCCTCCTACCATCATGAGTGCGACCAACTCCCCTAGAGGCCCTCCTCCCATTGTGAGCATCCTCTGCCCCGGCGTGACAGACCTCCTGTGCACCACCCCTCCAGCCGGTGGCCACTCCTCCTTTCACATTTACCTCATGCACTCCCTTCTCCTATGGGAAACACCCCATCTTAAAGGAATATCCAGCCACCTCCTCCCTCCAGGTAGACGTCGCCTCCCTCCTTTCCCTCCCTCCAGGAAGACGGTGCCTCTAGGCCCCTCCTATGTCGATCACGACACCTCCTTGTGTGCCTACGCCCCTGAACCCTTTCACTCGACCTCCCATCACCGACTCCTCCCAGTGCGGAATTCCCGGTGCCTCGCCTGTGTGGCATTCCCGGTGTCCCATTGACTATCCCCACCTATGCAACTTTCTCAGCGCCCCGACTACCGGCCCCGCCTATGCGGATTTCCCGGTGCTTCGTCGACTGGCCTCGCTCGTGCGTATTTCCCAAAGCCCTATCGACCGACCCTGCCTGTGTGGCTTTCCCGACGCCACGTCGACTGGCCCAGCCTATGTAGTTCCTCTACTGCGCCTCAACGAATTTCCACACCACTAATGTAATCCAGCTATTTTAGTGACATATTCTATCATCCATCATTTTCATCTCGAGGGGGAGCTATGATCGCTGATGATTTATTTTTTTTTTCTTGTTCTATAATCAATATGGATATGTCCAGATTGAGGGGGAGTACTAAAGTGGATTTTATTTCTTTTTCTTTACTTTATTTTCTTTAATTATGTATTCAAGCTTGGTACACCTTGATTGAGAGGGAGTGTTGGAGTCTGTGTCCCACATCGGATGTGAGTGTTTTTTCATCTTTATATTTCCCTATAAATAAACTCCAATACCTCTCTTAAGAGGTATCATGGGTATTGGTTCACCTCTCTTATCATTCTACAATCATCAACCATCTTTTATTAACTAGATGGATGTAAAAAAATTCATTTTTACTAAGAGGCAATGAAAATTCAATTACAATCTATGAAATAACAAACAATTATATCCAAATCACACACCAATTGATCCATCGTATAGAGTGAAGTGGAGACTTATATAATGCTTTATTTATTCTTATTAAAATTAATAAATTATTTAATAAATTAATAAGTATTTGTATTGTAATTTGAAGAGCTTTATTGAAAATGGTAGGTTAAAATGCATTGAAAAATGGTGCGTGCCATTGTATGGGAAAATGGGTGGGAGAGGGGTGTGCCATTGGAAATTCAGTGTTTCAAATCATAAATTATTTTAGATTTCAAATTTCAATATAAATTAAAAAAAATTAAAAAATTAAAATCTTAATCCACAAACTAGTGGTATGCCAGAGGAAGGAAAGCTTCTTTGGTCAAGTCTTCAAATCTTTGGGAGGTTCACCCATTTAAGCTTCTTTTTCCTTTAAAAAAATATGGAACTGGGGGAACAGATTTTCCAGTTTTGAAAGTTTTTGGCCAGTTTTGAACCATTTTTTCGTTTTCCCCATTTCTAGAAGTGCTGGAACCGAACTGATGGCCACTTGACCGATTTCCCAGTTGGACTCGGCAGTCCAGTCCGGTTCTAATTACCATGCATTTGTCAGGGATTTTGGTTCTGTACTGAACCACACTTATGTAATTGTGATTTGGTTCAATTCTTGTTATGCATCTCAATCTTAAGCAAATTCATAGTAATTTCATTCCATATATCGTGTGTTTAGGTGTAGCTTTTATTGGAGACTTAGTTATTTGATTTCTAAATAAAGTGAGATAAAATGAAGATGGTGGTTCTTTCATGTTATCTCATGTCACAGACCTATTATCACCCAATAGTGGACTACAAGTTAGCACTCCCTCAAAAGTACCAGTCAAAGAATGATGTACTTCAAGTGTCTTGGATGCACTAATACTCTCTAGACACAACACATGTTTTTTGTCCTGATGAGGATTAATAGGATGTAGATGCTTCATTGGAGGAGTATCTCATTCATATTTTTTATTAGAGCATGAAGACACTCCAAGTTAAATCAGTTCCCCTGGTATAGGTGCTATAACAACATAGTCGAGTACAAGAAGAGACCTAGGAAAGGGAAGATGATATATGAGTTTAGTAGCTAGAAATATTCACTAACAATGCCTTTTGACCTTCATAATATCAACTCGAGGATGAGTTTCATTGATGGTAGGTTGTAATTACCCACCTTTGCTGGTGGAAGAGGGCTGGAATGAGTGTTTTGTAGGAGGCTGGGGGGTGGTGGCTGGTGTGGTGGCTGGTGCGGGCTAAATTGCAGGTGGCTGGGGGCTGGTGTGGGCTCGAATGTAGGTGGAAGGGGGCTGGAATGCTGATGGAAGGGGGCTGGTTACAGGTGCTAGGGGGATGGTGGGGGCTGGATGTGGCTGGAGCAGGGCCAAACCACGGCGTGACCGCGGAGTGACCGCGGCGTGATCGCGGAGTGACCGCGGCGTGACCGTGGCATGACCACGGCGTGACCGTGGCATGTTGGCCCGGTCCAACGACATCTGCGGGGCAGCATCTTCCGAATGCAGGTGGAAGGGGTCTGGAATGTTGGTGGAAGGGGGCTGGTTGCAGGTGGTGGGGGGATGGTGCGGGATGATTCGAAGGTGGAAGGGGGGCTGTTGTGGGCTGGAATGCTGGTGGCAGTGGGCTGAAATGAAGGTGGAAGGGGGCTGGTGTGGGCTGGATGTGGCTGGAGTAGGGCCAAATCATGGCATTATCACGGTGTGACCGCGGCATGACCGCGGCGTGACCGCGACATGTTGGCCCGGTCCAATGACATCTGCGGGGCAGCATCTTCTGGATGCAGGTGGAAGGGGGCTGGAATGCTGGTGGAAGGGGGCTGGTTTCAGGTGCTGGGGGGATGGTGCAGGCTGATTCGAAGGTGGCATGGGGGCTGTTGCGGGCTGGAATGCTGGTGGCAGCGGGCTGAAATAAAGGTGGAAGGGGGCTGGTGTGGGCTGGATGTGGCTGGAGCAGGGCCAAATCATGGCATTACTGCGGTGTGACGGCGGCGTGACCGCGGCGTGACCGCGGCATGTTGGCCCGGTCCAGCGACATCCGCGGGGCAGCATCTTCAACTTAGTTTTAAATAGGATGATATGGATGGCATGAGAGGATGTTTTCTCAGAAGATTTAAACTAATGAATGCTAATCTATGATGACTAGAGGATTGGATGACCCCTGATATACCTAATTCGGTGAGGTTCGGAGATCTAGCAATGTGTAGGAATACCTAGAGGAATACCCCATGGGATCAGGAAAATCGCAAGTTACATAACATGTAATCTGACATTACTGGTATTGTGGGACCCCTGGGCTGTGGAACTGGGCTTTTGGTTGGATTTAAATATCACATGCCATGTGACATGGTCACACAACATGGGAACCATCTTAAAAGTCTAATGGAACTTAAAGAGTGTCTTGGTTCAGACAACCATTTTAATAAAAAGAGGGAAACCCCCTACAAGGATATAAAAAAGGTCAAGTACGATGTTTGCTTTATGACTAACAACGACATCAAGTATAAGGAAAACATCAATGCAATAATGTTAAGCAAGGTATACCACTGTGAGTTTTCGCAGATAGTGCACCTCCGTTGGAGGGGTTTTATTACAAAACCATGACTTATTTATCAAACGAAACAATTATCTTAACTAACACTTATTCAAGAATTGAAATTTAATATAAACATGCAAAATTAAGAAGGCAACTAAATGCAATTTAAAACATTCTTGAATTAAATAGACTAGGAGATGGACCCTACCTCAACCTCAAGGCACGTTTGCTTTTGACGACGACAACTCGAATCTTCCGTTTTTCCGCTTGCACGCATATGAAACTTAACATATATATAAGGACACATAGACTTTATGTACATATTTTCATGGCCAAATATGCACAAGTGGGTCCTTAGATATATGTTTATACTTGCATATATCCCTTTACACTTACACGCGTATGCATTTTTCATATCTATATATAAGCACACCTAGCCCCAATATATATATTCATACTGCCATGAGTGAATATATATAAAGGGGTAACTTATATATGCATATTCCTACCTATGCATACACATGTAAGCCTTTGTCAACGGTGACTCGAATCCACCTCAATGAAATCCAAAACACACAACAAAAATATAAGGAACCCAAAAATAAAAAAATCCCTAATTAAAATTGGGCCAAAGACTAAAAACGGAATAAACCTTACCCAAATCTGGAACTCATTGTCTTCGATGTTGGTGGATAGAACCGGTCTTATCATAAGAAACCACCTATAAGAAAATAGTGGGAAAAGAAATGAGATATAACAACTTCTTATATATATGTGATCAGTGTCTCAACTGTACATGATAAATGATATATGAATCCATAACCAACAATGAAAAAATAATAAAAGATAATTTTGATATATATATATTAGATGTTATTATTTTATTGGATTTTATCACTATCCTTAACATTTATATATATATAATGGGGTTTTTGGTAATATTTTAACCAGCCCGAGGGGTTAGTCTCTATCTAGGAATGTATAGATTTTGGTTTCACAGGATTCTAAACATTTACATAAAAGGGTTTCATGTAAATTATACATCAGATTCATTTTGATATGTGTGAATATAGTTGGATATTTTTAGTTAATTAACAAAAATCATGAGCTATAAAAGGCGTTATACCTTAATATATTTCGATCATATTAATTTGGTTGAATGTATAATATATAAAAAACTAAATAATTGGGAGAATGCATATCAGAGATAATATAATGAAATCGTAACACTCATTAATATACTAAGTGATAGATTCCTTCCAAAGTGAACACTTCTCATGACCATAATCATCCAAATGAGTAGGTTCTACTACTGGAAATTTAGGCTACAGAAATAAAATATGTTGATTTGTTGTTCATTTACTTATACTTAGTTCTGGTGTGCGACTACTTGTTAGGCCAGAGTCATAACAACTTATGATAAACAGTTTGAAAAAAAATTTGGCGTTCTATTTCTGAAAAACATTTACACTTCCAGTTCCAAAAGAAAACCACTCAAATAAGTGTCAGAATAAAAACTTTCAATAAGCAATCTGGAACCACTGCCCCCCTGCCCCCTGCCCCCCTGCCCCCTCCACCCTCCCCCCTGACCCCTACCCTTTACCCCCTGCCCCCTGCCCCCTGCCCCCCTCCCCCCTCCCCTGCCCCCCTGCCCCCTGCCCCCTCCACCCTCCCCATTCCCCCTGCCCCCTGCCCCCATCCACCCTCCCCCCCTACCCCCTTCCCCCTTCCCCCTGCCCCCTGCCCTCTGCCTCCTGCCCCCTGCCCCCCTACCCGGCAGACCTGCAGACTTGCCCCCTGCCCCCTGCCCCCTGCTCTATGATTTGGCAGTTTTCCATGGATTTCCTTATTCCTCCCTAGAATAAACCACAAGAGGAATTCTCAAGTCCTTCCCACCCTGTTCCTACTTATCTTAAGGATTTATATCCTTCCCATCCCATTCTTGTACAACAGGAATAGAGATTTTATCAGCTGGTATTAAAATGCTTCCGACCTTTTCCTTCTCCTTTTGAGCCTCCTTGAGAATTTTATCAGGGATACTTAGTGAGTCTACCCCTAGTACCAAGTCCTGACTTTCCACATTCTTGCTAGTGTTTAAACTCATTGTTTCCTTTACTTCATGTTTTTAAGAAACAGATGTGTCGGTGCCTAGCACAACTTTCTCTTGTATAGCAACAAGAACAATATATTTAGCATCCAACTTGAAGTTACTTATAACCTTCTCTCTAGTTTTTTAGTGTCCATCAGATAGCTTTCCTTGTTGTAAAAAACACTTATGAATCTAACATAGAGAATAAATTGCCTCCCACTGTTGTCATATCTAACTGAGGGTTACCACCAAACCCTTTACCACTACTTAGATTAGCCTCATCAATTGGAATAGCCAAAGTTTCTTGACTCGCTTTCTTTTTCCTTATATCCAGCTTAGAACTCAAAAAATAAGTAGATTTATATTTCCCTTTATAAGAAGATTCCTGAACATCATCCAAAATAGAAGTTTCTGCACCAACCAAGGTTGACTGCTTCACCAACTTACCTATTTTCTTACCATCAACCGGTGTTAGTACATCAGAGTTTCCAAGACTAGGTTCCACTACCTCATTGGGAACTTTCCATGTATCTAGCTCAGTTCCTAGTGAGCACATGTTGAAACATGAACCTATTCTGTATCCATCGGTGAAGTAGATTCATCTTTACCTCTAATTGAAACACCATTTTTCTTCTATTTTCTTTGTATTGAGGAATAAACACCGACCATAGCAGTGTTATTATTACCTTTACTATCTCCATAATTCATAAAATCTTCCTCTTGGAGATCTGTTGTATCCACCTCAGTTTCATTATCTGAGAACCGTGGATCTTGAGTCCTAAGCTCTCCAACATCTTGGGTAGTATCATTACATGATTTTCTCTTTGAAATCTGATCCTCCCTCCCTACCTCAACTGATTTAACTGTAGTTTCCTTATCTATAAAAATTTGTGTTGGTTAATTAACAACCATCGTAGCAGGAAAGGAGATTCCAGAACCTTAACCCTATTTTTCTCCCCCTATAACATTCCCAACCTAATGAATTTCAAGCTTCTTATCTAGGATTTCCCCATCCTTGGTAGCAACATCATTCACAGGTAGTTTAAAATTACATTGATCAATCATATGACCAATCTTCTTGTAATTGAAAAATCTTATATTTCTATAACACTTCTCACTCTAGTTCCCAATGCAATTACACTTACTAAAAAATTAAGGTAACCTTTCAAACTCAGACAATAATTCAAGCTTATAAACATTAACAACAAGGGAAATAGTTTCAATGAGAGGCAAACATAAATCAACCTCAACAAAAAATATTACAAAATGACCATATCAAGCACGCTTAGTCTCCCCATAGAATTTGATAGGAATTACCACAACTGGCTCACTACCCCAAAGGATTTGAGAATTCCAAAAAAACAACTTAAGCCCTGAAAGCGAATCCAAGTTTGAATAATTAAATTCTTAACCAAAGCTAGATCAAAGAGAGGATCCCAATCTTGAAACCTCAAGATTCCAGGTTTGAGGGAGATAAAACTGAAGCCCCATGTTCTTGATTTTAATTCATTCTAATAAGAGGAAAAAATCCCCAACCAATCGACACCATGCGCCATCCACCGAAGCCCCAAATCTGATGGAACCGCTTTATGATATCTTCAATTTTCCATGGGTTATTATTCTGATGCAACATTAAACATCCCTGAATTAAATTATACATTATTCTAAAAGATCTTCAAGAATTTTAGCGTTCGGCTCAATAAAATCTAAAGTACCATTTCTCATAATTCTTTTATTTTATGAATCAAAACTAGATCTAAGTTTAAAAAATATCTATCCGAGCATAAGAGAGATGGTTATCCTTCAAATCATCTCGAACATTCACATTGCAGGGATCCTTCACATCATGATTCACTGGACTATCTTCATCCAAACCCAAAGGAACTTGAATCACGCCATGTCCAGCAGCAACCTTCCTCAAAATCTCTAATGAAATCCTCCTCTAGATTGAAGTAGCACTCCAATAGGAAAGCCATCAATCGAGGGAGGAATAAGGAATGAACCCAAAATGGGAAACATCCTTTAACAAATAAATAAGACCATCGAGTCATTAATTGAAAAAGAATAAGACCATCTACCATAGCTTCGTCCACATCCAGTATTAGTTTCAGATTCAAGAAAGAATAGAATAAATCAACAAAATTTCAAAATACCTTGATGATAGGGCATGGGGGTGTCGACCTCGGCATCCGGGGTGTTGAGGGTTGTTGGGGAGAGCTATCGGGAAGGAAGTGAGGAGGTGGGGAGGCCGCTTGGAGAAGCTTCGCTGTAGGAGGAGGATCGTGGGGAGGAGGGTCGCGGCGAAGAGGTGTCGTGGGTATTGAGGGTTGTTGGGGAGGAGGCGTCAGGGAGGAAGCATCAGGGAGTTGTCGGGAAGGAAGAGAGGAGGTGGGGAGGATGCTCGGAGAAACTTCTCTGGATAAGGAGGGTCGCGGCGAGGAGGCGTCGGGGAGGGCATCGGGTTGTTGAGGGGTTTCGTGGAGGATGGATCAAGCGAAAGGAATGGGTCGAGGTATTCAGACACTGAGCCGTGGCTAATTGTGGGGGTATAGCCACGGATTTTTTAATCTATGGCTTTATATGCATGGTTATAGCTCAGTTTCCTAGTAGTGATTATTTTAGGATGAGGCCACTCCTCCACAACCATTGTCTTTGCAGGGTCAACTAATATTCCTTCATTGGTTACAATGTGCTAAAATAAAGAAATGTGGTTTAACCAAAATTCGCATTTCAGGAAATTTTCAAATACCCTCTCATTACTAAGATTTTATAGTATAACCCTTAGATAATCCTCATGTTCCTTTAGACTTTGAAATATATCATAATATCACCAATAAAAACTACCAAAAAGTTATCAAGGTAGTCCTTAAAGACACTATTCGTCAAATCTATAAAAATAGAACAAGTGTTAGTCATGTTGAAGGTAATAACAACAAACTAATACTTCATATATCATGATTGGAAGGCATCCTTTGTAATATCTTCTTTCTTCACCATTAACTAATGATAACTAGATTGTAGATCAATCTTGGAAAAGAATTGAGCCTCACAAAGCTGGTCAAATAAATCATCAATTCTTGGATGATGGTACGTGTTATTCACTTTGATCACATTATGTTCTATATAATCAATTCATACCTGCATTGATCTATCCTTCTTATATAAAACGAGAATAGGTGATCCTTAATGAGACACACTTGGTCGGATAAACCCGTTCTCTAAAATATCATGGAGTATTCATTAATTCCCATAGCTCCACATTTTCCATTCTATATGGGATCTTTGATATTGGAATGGATCCAGGTATTATTTTGGTGGATAACTCTACCACTCTTTCTAGTGGAGTTCTAGGTAACTCCTCATAAAATACATCAATGTATTTTGGAATGATGGGGACTTTTTATATTCGTATACTTTCATTACCTTCTTTATATTCTCTGAACATTTCCTTAATGAAAGTCATGGGAGGTTATTCTAGACAAAGATCATGTTGATATATATATACTTTAAAGAAAATTATAGGTTTTATTTTCAATACTATTGAGATTTTCTTATTTATACAGTTGATATTAGTATTATACTTTGAGAACCATTCCATCCCTAGTATAACGTTGAATTCCAATATGTGAATGACAACTATATTTTATATGATATTATGATCACCAAAGTAAATACTAGAGTTTATATACATTTTTGATTCTTGGATAATCCCTCTAGTATTCTTGAATGATGGTTCTACTTCTAGCAGTTTCGGTATTGATTCTATATTTTTTGCAAACTTGGGGGAAAGAAAAGAATGTATAGAACCAAAATCAAAAAAGTACTAGATAGCTATCGTAGATCAATTGGATTACCAACAACCATGTCACTTGTAGCTTCAACTTCATCCATCATGATAGAAAAGTCATCACCTTGCTCCCTTGTCCTATGCTAAGGTTAATGGGGATTCCCCTTAATTAAATTTAGATTTACACAGTGATTGGAAAAGTACCCCAAGTTTTCCACACTTAAAGCATTGGACATTAATTAGGGCCTTTACCATCTTCCCTTTATCATTAGAGATGAGAATTTGAGGCATCACCTCCCTATGAGAGTTCTAAGCAATATGTCCTTCTCTTCTACAATTGTAACATTTTCCACTCCTAAGAAAGGAGTTACCCAAATGATTATTCCCACATTTGTTGAATGTGGAAAGTTACACTTGATTTCCTAATCTTTCTTGATAAACGATCCTCCCCAAGTTTGGCTGAAAATATATCTTCTTTTCATTCAATATATGGGACCATTTAATCTCTCTGAACTCTATTTAAACTTTCATAGCACTCCCCACAATCTCTTCATAGTTTTCATATTCTCGGTTGGATAGATTCTTCCATATATGGGGTCTTAGTCCCTCGAAGAAACTATCAACCTTCTCATTAGGATCCATGAAAAAAATAGAGTTGTAACAATAAATTATTGTGAATTTATTATCATAGCTTCCCACATATTCATTTTCTTTGTTACTTAATCTTTAGGAATTCCTACTTCATTTTCATTCTCATTAAATAGGGAAAATATTTTTTGAATAAAAGTTCCCATAAACTCTTCCCACTCCATTGCATCAATATAGCCTCTTAGATTAGATTTTTTAACCAATTTAAACCACTCATCAGATTCTCCCTCTAAGAGGTACATAGAAAGGGTGACTTTCTATTATTCCAAACAATGCATTACAATAAATATATTTTCTATAGATCTTATCCACTGTTCAGAAATCAATGGGTCGGTAGATCCACTTAAAGAAGGTGTTAGTTGATGTGTAAAAGACTCAACATAATGGTTTTCCCTTCAAGGTGAATCTTTTATATCATCTTGATTCAATTCATTTCTCATAACTCAATTAAGTTGATTCATCATTCTCATAATATTTTTTATTCTAGATTCCATGGGAAGGTCATATGCGCCTTGTCCGTTACACTCACCATTTATAAAGTTTCTTCTATTTCCATAAATTTTTTAAAAGAAGAAATTATTAATGAGAAATGTGTTTCATTTAATAATCTTATAATTCTAATGTAATTTCATGTTTTAATATATCATTCTTAAATATGTTATTATTTTAAAAAAATTACATTTTCTATAAATCCTTCATAATGGTTCATAAAAGGCTTGTGATCAAACCAAATATATTCCCTAGGAGTGTCAAAACAGGACTGCATCAAGGATCATTTTCATGCACTAGTTCTAGTTCAAGTCTAGCTTAAATTAGTGCTTTCAGTTTTTACCCCTAGATACATCTATTCCAGAGCCTCATCCACTTGTTCGTATCTAGGCATGGATTTCTTTTCTCAGAAACCACTTACTTAATATTTCACCAAAATACTATGATGTTTTCCTATATTTTAACTTGTCCCTAAGGATCTTTAAAAATATTTAAAATCTTAATTTCCATAAATAACTAAACCTACCTTTTATACCAACTATCCCAACTTTACATAGCATTTTACATAAAATATTTCAAAGTTTAGTGACTTGGAAAAAGGTACATAATATGTGAAAAACATGAAACAAATATTATAATCCTCTTGAAAGGATTCATAATAGGTTAATCCTAATTACAATTTCTATATCTCATAACATAGGTACACACATCAAAGGAAAGGGTGACCATAAGTCCTGGAAAAGGAAAGAAAGGGAAACAGTTTACAAGTGATCATGAGAATTATCGATAAGAATATGAAGAATATCAAAAATGAATTAGAAAAGGAGTAAGAGGAATATAATGGTAAAAAGAACATGAATCATGATATGTAAATTTGGCTACAACATTTAATTGAGTCATTCAAAATCATATCACCAAGGTTTTTCACTGAGGTGTAATAACAATTACCATGGTTATTTACTAAGGTATCAAAAAACATGTCATCTCTAGAGATAAATTCTTTAACCAATGAATTTTAGTGTTATCAGGGTTAAATTTTAATAGGTATTAATTAATTTTATCTAGATATATCATTTTAAAATTTCCATAAATAACCTATAGAGAATAAAACAAATAGGCTTCATATCAAAAGCAAGGTATTTTATAAAGTTCTTAAAAACAACATATTTTGGTCATTTTAAAGCCATGGAAATGAAGGAGAGTTTCATGTATTTAAATAAAATAATAGACTAGATAATTTTTAAATATATTTGAATAATCCTAGAGAATAAATTGTTTCTGATAGTCACAAAAAAATCTTGAGAAAAAGAAATAAATTTTGAGAAGTAAATTATTCAGCGTAATAGGTAAGAAACGTGGTTTTAGAAATAATTAGAAAGAGAGGGGAAAAGGGTCTCCCATTACTAAAATAATATTAATACAATAAAGGGATAGAATAAAATGGACATAAGAACATATTATGTAAATTTAAAATACATTCCATATAAAAAGGAAACTATAAAGGAAAAGAGAATTTGTGAATTCCCTTACCTTGAAGAGTGTTGCTAAAACATGAGGATAGGGACCTTGGGGATTGAGGACACCTTGGGAGGTAATAATATCATATTTTCATGGATAATTTCTTATTAATAAAATATTATGGGTAAATGGGTGGATATTTAAACTAAATTTGAGGGAGTTTTTTATTAAATTCATTAGACACCTATGTAGTGTTATTTATAAAACTATGGAATTTACCATTGTATTTGAACATGGTATTAGCCACTTGGTAAACATAATATCATATTGTAATGAAAAATAGTATAAAAATTTTTATATTACTTATTACATCATATGATGTCATTAAACATACCAGACACTCATAACTATATTTTATTATTCACCAAAAAAATATTTTATAAAATTATCATAATTTCCCCTTGACCTAATTTCAATGTTATGATTTCAAAAAATACATCTATTTTATCATAATAATTATATAAATATGATAAATTTAACTTTTAACTATAAAAATACTTATTTATTAAAAATAATTACAGATAGAAAATGTATAGTAAAATTTTTGACACTTGAAAAAAAATATTTTACCTTGTAAATTTAAATAAGATAATTTTAATCATACTATTTCATTAAAATAAATATTATTAATAAAACATTAGTTTATTATAATAATTATATCTTTTCTAAAAAGTATAATTTCTCTCTAAAAAATCAATTTATCAAATTTTCCATATTTTTAAGAAAAACCAAACTCATAACGGAAATGATGGAAGAAAAAATTTTGTTATACAAAGGGATTATACAATAAGTAACTAAGGATATGACACATAAACCCCTATAACACCCACATGCGACCTAAAGGTGTGGTGTGAAATAGTGATAGACTCATGGGGTAGATCGGCTAATATCGCCCAAGTGGTAATCTTCACTAACTTGAACTTCTCCTGTATGTGATTTTGTTCAAGCTTAACATATATAAGCTCGGCTTGGGATTGGTCAAGATTGAATCTTAAAGATACTACCTCCCTCCCAAGTTCTGATAAATGAGCATCGTATGGCATGACTCTGTTGCAGGAGGATATCGAATCATCTTTATACATTAATTTTCCTTTATCATTTCTACTTATATATAATAATTATAACGTTAAAATTGTTATTTAAGAGTATAGTTCCCAATGGCCATATTGACCAACAATCATATTATGGTCAAAACCCAATTGTCACATTTAAAAATATACTTGCATAGTTTTTATAGAGATATAGTTTTATTGAGTAAAAAATAATACAACGCACATTTTTAGGAAACAAGTTTTATTCAAAAATTTCGTGTTGTTACAGATGAACCCCATTGAATGATATATGAAAATTTTGAAAGGTTATTTCAAAAATAGAAATAAAATAAAAGGTTTTTTTTGGAGATAAATGTTTTTGAGTAAATTTTTGAATTATTTACTCACTACCTGTTCAATCAGGAAAGCATTGGTCTATCAAAATTTCATCACCCCAGGGGGGTTTGTGGGTGAATGAATTTCTAGAATAAATGTTGTCATGATTATTATTATAGAGCAGGAGCTGGATCAACTTTATTTTTTCATAAAAAAATTAGAGGTTACACCATATCTTGAAACCTATAAAGTAATTATTAGGAATTTTAATCCATTGAGGTCTAAAAATGATAAATAAAATATACATAATAAACAGTTTATAGGATGGTTTAAATACCATATTTTTAAAGAGTAAACTGAAAATCCATATTCAATTTTATAACATCTTCGATGGCTATCTATAGGATCAATAACACATGTATAATCATAAAATTGGTATGTATTTAATGGTTATACATTCTATACAAATTACCACGATGAATGTAGTACCATGAATAATGGTGGCATTACACTAGTGGATGAAGTGATGCATGTATCTGACACCAAGGAAAAAATTCCAATTTATCTGAATATTTCATACTAGTTATCATCAAAAAAATATGGGAGTCAGATTATATAACTTCCCATGTGCTAGTTTTTTAATGAAAGTAGATTGAGAATAAAATTGTGGTTAAAATAGATGAATTGGGAGTTGTCAAAGTATATATTAGTGAGAATGGTTATAAAGATAAACCATTTATAATGGAATAACATACGGTACAAGTATTTTATATTCCATATCCTACAAACTGAAAGTGGTCAATAATTTTATTATAGACCAATACAACTGGAGGGTCTGATATCAATTCAACTGATATTTACCCATTCATTGGTAAATCAAAATAATTTCAAAGAATTCTCATTGTATATGGGGTCTTATAGGTTAGAGGAGACCATAATGAGGGAATTTGGATACTTGATAGAGGTGTTAAATCCTTTCAACCTTTAAAAAAATATTGAAAAATAATGTTATATTATTTTTTAATATAAATAACATTACCTCATATTATTATTTGTCCACATATAAATTTGTGTTGTCTAAATTAAATTTTCAACCACTTACGTAGATAATGACTTGTGAACATGCTGATTCCACCAATCCTGAGGAACAACAGGTTTCTAAACATGTTTAGGCTCCTAGTGTAAAGGAAAAACAACATTCTAAACATGTCAATGTCACCAATCTAGATGAATAAAATATTAATGATGTTAAAGCTAAGGAAATGGTAGATAGTGAACATCTTATGTCCCATAAAAATAGGAGCATCATAGCCAGATAGTGTTTGCAAAAATTAATATGGTGAGTAACAAAGGCATCAAATTCAAGGTTAGAGGAATTCATGATACCACGTATTAACAAGGAAATGTTTAGTAGTTCCATTGGGATCACCACTAAAATTCACATAGATATTGATGTAGATTCATGGAACTTTTTTATGTTCATTCTTAAGGAACTAATTTTGGAAGAGATTATGGTAATATTATGATATACACTCTTTATTTTACTAAAAAATAAAATAATTTAACATTTATTTACTCTTCATTATCCTTTAAAAACTATATTTATAAAAGATAAAACCTAAATGAAATTTGTATTAATGTTTTCTATAAAGGCTCATAGAGGATTTAAAACAATTGTTTTGAAGTATTTTCTTAAATTTGTTGAAGGGAAAATAAGCCCACACCCACCACATATGTATGCACTCCTGGTAAACCAAAAACTATGGTATGTATTTATTAGTCACATTGAGGAGAAATATTTTCAAGTACATTGTGATTGTTTATAAATTTCATGAAAATAGATGAATTAATCACTTTTGTTATGAATTTTTAATTTACGAAATAAAAACAGATTGCTAAAAATATTCAACGTTCAGTAAAAGAAATGTACCCCTTCTATAATGAATGGATGGGGTACGCTCCACTTGAAAGAAATTGTATGTATTTTAAATCTACATTAGCATTCTTATGTTACATGAAATGAAAACATAATTATGTTTTTTTTATATTGATGAATTAAAATCCAAGTCCACTTTATCACATCTCATTTTCTATGGAAGGAGGCACATGAAAATAAAAACTAGATACCAATAGATGAAAAAACATAAAAAAGTGTGGGAATCATGTGTAAATATGACATAATAAACATTTATTTTTTATTTAAATCAATATTAAATAACAATTATTACTTATATTCATATAATTTTTTATCCTATTTAGACACAAGAATCATCATCAACTGTATTTGATGATACACTACTATCAGTTGCCTTAAAGTGACCAGAACAGTATGTCAGTGTCATAGGTGTGGGTTTTGGGGTATTACCCCAAACATATTTTGAGAAAAGTAATGAACCTAGTGATAAAGATAATAAAATAAAAGAGTTGTAGGAATGATTAAATCATTTTAAATAAAAACATAATTGGAAGTATGAGTTGTTAGAAAATTTTATGGGAAGGAATCAAGGAAGATAGAAAACACAAAAAAACAATAATATGAAAATAAACCCACTATCTTTGACATGATAAATTCCCCTTAAAGGGATGTTTTATAATAGGTAATAAATATTTTAATAATTTTTTATTTCAAATTTGAACCATATAGACACTGATACATTTCCTTTACTAATGTTATATAGAGTGAAAATTATTTAGATTTATTTCTATAAAAACCCACCCATGTCCTTTTATAAAGGGGTACCATGTACAATATTCAAGGAAATATTCTATACAAAAAACAAATTTCAATAGTTCATGTCTGAGTGAGGATTCACGTACCTCACAATTCGAGCATCAATCTACCTTTTTCACATGATGATGCAGATGTTCATATGGTCGAGAAATTATTGAAACTTTTATTAAATAACCATTAGATCTTGTAAAAATTCATGTAGAAAAAGAGGTATTCATTTCCAATTTATTTTTTATACAAAAACATTAAAAATTAATTAAAAAATACTAGAATCGTTGTATTTTATTACAAATGGGAATGGGAAGGGGTAAAATGGAAGGTTGAATCAAAACGATCTAAAGGATCAATGAACTAATCTAAAATATCTTCAAAATGTACCTTTACCCAACCTATTCATGTTCCACATTTACTAACAGTAATGTTTCATGTGGATACAACATTAGAAATTGGTAATATGACCATAATTTATTTTGAATAAAATATCTACATAGAATTCATTACAAACATTATTGGTCTTGACAATGTAAATTAAATCATCAAGCTTGAAAGGCTAGGAGTCTTAGTTATATATATATACATGAAGTGTATTTTCATGATTTGTTTTTGCAATAGTTGATCTACTATGTTGATTATGACCAAATAAAATTCATATTTTTTTGTAGGTGTATATATAAATACTATTTGAAGGGAAATACCTATGACTAGAAATTTGGAATCATTAGTCCTCTCATCACTTCTACAAAATTGTTATTATTGGAACCAAAGAAAATTGATGTAATAGTGGATAAAATATCCACACTGTTTGAAAGAAAACTTATAGAATATAAACCCTTATTAATAGCCCAAATGTAGGGTAAAAAATATATAATTTAATCATATCAAATAAATTTTTGTTCATTTCATTACTTATTAATTTTTTTTACATGGAATTGGTTACTAGGTGTAGAAAATTTGGATACTAAAAATATTTATTTTCTGGATTTAATGCATATATACCAAATAAATTAACCACATGTGACGAGTTTTATCAAATTTTAATACACAACATGCAAAAATTTAAAATTAAACTTAACGTTATACATTTTTAATTATGTTTTAATGAAAATTTAGTTATGATAGTGTAATGTTTAAATATTGTCAACATCATGGAATGACGATAGTCCATGAGCACAAAAAAACCTATCAAATTCTAAAAATAGATAAGTATTAGGGTATATATAATAATTTTCCACTATCAAAACATATATCAAAACAAATTACTTATTTTTTTTAGTGTTTCTATAGTTCCCGAAAAAAACTAGTGGCATAGATTGTGGTTATTATGGTCAGAACTTTATGAAATATATCATATTCTAAGATTTTTTATGGTTCTCATATTCAAAATAAAAAATACATTTTTTTATAAATGAGTGGGTAAAATACATGATGTCAGATTGTATATAAAAATCATGAATAGGTGACATGATACTACTTTTTTGGTGAATTTTATAATAATTTTATCTAAATTTTTTTAGTTAATTTTGTCATCATTTTTATTTGATACTTATTTTTAAAAAATTAATATAGATTATAGTGAAGGATGATACACTCATGATGCACTCGTGTACTATGATTATGCACTCAATGATGATGATAAACTAAGGATGATGTAATTTTCTTTTTATTTAGAAATGCATTCAACAATATTGGTTATAAAATAGAAATATTGTTAGATAACCCTAAATATTGTATGCATTAAAGAATAAAAAGACACAGTGTGATGTGTGTAAATCAACCACAACTCAATCTGATACATGGTATTCCAAGTGTAGCTTGATGTTTATGTTTTTTAATCAAACATAAGCATTTTATTTAAAAAAATCATTAATACTCAAAATAAAAAAACATTCATATTATTTTGAAACTTTATTAAAATGATTCATATGTCATCTGTGATAGATAGAAATAAGTTACACCTCAATCCAGTACACGGTGTTCCCAGTATAATAGAGCTAGTAACATGTTCTCAGATGTTCATGATCATGAGAGATTGGACTTTGAGGATACAGTTGAGATAATGATGATATGTAAATGGGTCAAGAATGTATACATACATCATGAAAAGGTGAATTACTAATACTTATTTGGTTAATTTTTAATTTTTTTTCTCTACTATTTTTAAGTTAATTTTATTATAATTTTTATCTAATACATTTATAGTTTTTTTTCACAGAAATTTTTAGAATTCATACTTTTCTTATAACTATTTGAAATAAGGAATAAAATAGATAACATATTCTTTTAGATGTAACAGGAAACAACATGCTTCCTAAAACATTAATTGAATCATAAGGATGCATATACCAAGTGATTTTAAAATAATTGAATAGAAAAGTATGACTACACTATAGATCGATTGTGAACGTTATCTTTAATGGTGTTTGAATCAACCACACCTCAATCAGATGAACCTAAATATGATATATGGTGTTCATGGTATGACTCTAAGTGTATGTTTTTATTTTATAATTTACATTTTAGTTCCAAACACACATCACACACTCAAAAATTTAAAAAAACATATTGTTTTTCTACTTTAGAAAATGATCCCTGAGTCATTTTTGACATGTAGGAATCAACCACACCTCAATATGACACACAATGTGTCTAGTATGACTCAAAGTGTTTTTTTTAGTTTAAAATTGATATTTTATTTAAAACATGCATCACATACTCAAAACTGATCAAACCCATTTGGATTTTGTTTTCACATTATGGAAAAAATCCATAAATCATTGGTTATGTGTAGGAATCATCCATACCTCAATGAGATACATGATGTTCCTGATGTGACTCAAAGTATCCATTATCAATTTAAAATTGAAACTTTAGATAAACACATGTTCTAATCACTAAGAACAATGAAAACATACTTAGGTTTTCCTAAAATGTTTATTCAATGATTTGTAAGTCATTTGTGATGTGTTGGAATCGGCCTCATGTCAAAATGACACATGATGTGATCGGCATGACTCAAAGTGTTTATTTTCAGTATAAATTGTCAGTTTAGTAAAAAAGTCATGTTACTAACTCAAAACTGGGAAAATGAATTCAGATTATTTTTATACTTTAGGAAAACGATCAATATGTCATTTTTGACATGTAGTAATTATATGCACCTCAGCCTGATGAACAGTGTGATTGGTATGACTCCATGTGTGTATTGTTGATTAAAATTCACATTTTAGTAAAAAAACATGTCACATAATCAAATCTAAGAAAAAAAATTATATTTTTTTAATACATCATGAAAATGATCCATTTTTTATTTTTGATGTGTAGGAATTAGACACGCCTCGATCCAATGTAAGATGTGATCGATATGACTCAATGTTTTTATTTTTATTTAAAATTTACATTTTAGTTCAAAAAACATGTCATGTACTCGAAAATAATAAAAAACAATCAGATTGTTTTCATACATCAGAAAAACTATCCATAATTCATTTGTGATGTTTCAAATCCAGCCACACATTAATTTGATACACAGTGTTCCTGGAATGACTCAAAGTGTCTATTTTCAATTTAAAATTAATAATTTAGTTCAAATGTGTGTCGCTCACTAAAAAAAGAAAAAATGATCGAATTATATTGATACTTTAGTACAATATAAGTCATTTTTAATGTGTATTAATTATTCTCACATAAAATCATGCATGATGTGACCAGTATGATTCAAAGTGAATGTTTTCAGTAAAATTTATCATTTTAATAAAAAATACATGTGAAATTCTCTAAAACAAGAAAACATATTTCTATAGTTTTTATACATTAGAAAAATTATCCTTAAGTCATTTTTGATGTATAGGTATCATCTTAATCTCAATTTGATGGATAGTGTGATCGATATGACTCTAAGTGGTATTTTTTATTTAAAATTTACATTTTAGTTAAAAACACATGTCACATACTCAAAATTAAGGAAACACATTTAGATTTTTTTTGATAATTTATAAAAACATTATATAATTCTTTTGTGAAGTGTACGAATTTTCCGAACCTCAATATGATACACGGTGTTCCCAGTATGACTCAAAGTGTTTGTTATTAGTTTAAAATCGATAATTTAGTTAAAATTGTAGGTCACACACTTAAAACTAAGAAAATGTTCTCATATTATCTTGATAATTTAAGAAAATGATTCACAATTCATTTTTTATATGTAAAAAACCAGTCTCACATCAAATTGGCACATTGTGTGACCGTTATGATTCAACGTGTGTGTTTTGAGTTTAAATTAAAATTTTAGTAAAAAGGTAACATGACATACTAAAAACCAAGAAAATTCATTTTGATTGTCTTGATACATTATTACAACAATCCTTAAGTCATTTGTAAAATATAGTAATAATCTGCATATCAATCTGACAAATGGTGTTTCTAGTATGACTTTAAGTGTGTCATTGTATTTAAAATCGACATTTTAGTTCAAAACACGTGTCTCATACTCAAAATTGAGAAAAAACATTTGGTTTTTCTTGATACATCCGGAAAAAAAATCCATATGTCATTTTTTATGTATAGGAATCAGTCTCACCTCAATTTGATACAGAGTGTGACCAGTTCGACTCAAAGTGTATGTTATCTGTTTAAAATTGACTATTTAGTTCAAAAAACTTGTCACTCATTGAAAAATGAGAAAATACACTTTGAATGAATGTATACATTAAAAAAATGATTCATAAGTCATTCATGATGTGTAGGAATCATTCTCATGTCAAAATGGTACATAATGACTGATATGACTCAAATTTTGAGCTTTCAGTTTAAATTAACATTTTAATAAAAACAATATGTGGAATACTCAAAACAGAGAAACCACATTTGGATTGTCTCGATACTTTATAAAAATTATCCTTATGAAATTTTTGATATGTATGAATCAACTTCTCATTAATATAATGCACGATGTTACCGGTATGACATTATGTATGTCTTTTAAATTAAAATTGACATTTTAGTTAAAAATACACATTACATACTCCAAAACAAGAATTTTTTTTTGTTGTTTTGATAATTTATGAAAATGATCCATAATCTATATTTGATGTTTAGGAATCAGTTGTACCTCAATATTATACACTTTGTTCTCAGTATGACTCAAAGTGTCTGTTATCACATTAAAATGGGAAATTTAGTTTAAAACATGTGTTACTCAATGAAAACCAATAAAACACACTCATATTACCTTGATACTTTAGGAAAATGATTCCTAGGTCATTTTTGACATTTAAGAATCAGTACCAATCAAAATGACAAATGATGTGAACAGTATGACTCTAAGTGCATGTTTTTAGTTTAAAGTGACATCTTTCTAAAAACGATACAATACACAATATAATCCAAGAAAAACATTATAGTCATCTTGAAACTTTAGTAAAATGATCCTTATGTCATTTAAGAACTGTAGGAATCAACTGCACATAAATCTGATGCATGATGTGACCAGTGTGACTCAAAGTGTGTCCATTTGTTCAAAATTGACATCTTATTAATGTATTGTTCCATATTTATGTTAAATTTATTTATTTATAGTATTACTAACAAAATAATTGTTTTATTATTTAGGTGGATTATTTTACATGATTTATGGTAGTTTGTTTGACAATTGATACCATGATCAGGATTTTTTGAGAGGGGTTCGGCGACCAAAGGCAATTAAACCATCGATGTTTTTTACTGTTTGTGATAGTAATTTTTATTTTAATTGTATAAAATAATGTTTGAAATTTCTGTAAAATAGTGTTTTTCTTGTATCTGTAATTTAATTTTTATTTCAACTAAATTATGAATTTTCCATATATAGGTGTGTTTTCTACTATAGTGTGCTATAATATGAAAAACAGACTAAAGTAGTATGACCTTTATCAGTGATTCGTTTAAAAATAATATTATTCCCCCTTTGTTAGTGCTTTTTTATCATTGATAAAAGTGAACCACTTTTAACGATGCTTATATCTACATCATTCTTTTAGTGGTGGTATATTCTTTTTTTAGTGCTTTTAAAAGCCACTTATGTTGTTGTGAAATAGACCAAATAGAAAACCAAGCATAAACAAATCCAAAATCACAATTTTGAGTATAAAAATAATTTTAAAAAATTTTAATTCATGTAAATATTTAATAAGATATAAATTTAATTTGGAAATTAGAATTAAAACAATAAAATTGAATGGCACAAAGAATCATTTAAAATAATACTAAGGATTAATCAAACCAGCACTTGGGTATGTTGTAACCGATCAATGATGCTCAGGTAAATCACCACTAAATGCAACTAAATATTACCTCATGTTGCTCCACCTAAATGGTCTCTCAACTCACTTGAGAATGCCTTCTGCCTCTATATGAATCACTCATGATGAAGCTCTTCCATGGCTGCAACATGATGCTCTTACAGATCAACTATGTCTTAGCCATGCAGCATTGACTTCTTTGTGACATGCATGTATCTTTTCTTAGCTCACCATGATATTACTAAAACCCATCTTTGATGCAGCTTGATCTCCCCATACAAATCCTCATAATGGTGACATCCATACACACCATGCATGCTCTAACCACCGCTGCTTTCCATTCTTCATAAACCATGTTCATGCCTCATGTATGAATTTTATATAATAAGCGTGAACATGGTTCATGTCTCCTTTTGTATATATTATTATATTATTAATAATTAGTTGATAGTCTCAAATTTTTTAATAACTAATAACTAATACGTAAATCATATATTTAAAAATAATTATTAATAATTTATCAATAGTGTAATTACTAAATTAAAATACCATAATTTATTTAAAGTATAATATATTTCCTCTTATTTATTTATCCGTGTAATAAATATATTTATAATTTTTTTGTGAAATTTTTGTTAATATAATTATTTTGAATTTATTAATTGGTAATATATTTATTATTTATTAATTTTATTATTTATTATTAATTAATTATATAATTATATCAAAAAAATCCCAAAAATTTCTACATTGGTACTAATAATAATTAATAATATTACTTTTTGGTAATAAAATTAATGAATTATAAAAAACATTAATATGAAAAAATACATTAGTAATAATAATAATGAATATTGATTAATTTTATTAATACATATTATTATAATTATCAAAATTATTTTTAATTATTAATCATATTTAAGCAATTATTAAATATTTAGAATGCTAATAAATTTTACTTCTATTAATTATATTAATAACATAATATAAATTTATTAATTTGTAATATATTTATTAATTATGAATTATAATATTTTATTATTAACTAATAATATATTATTATGTTATTAATATAATTAATAAAATTCATAGTTAATATTATTCTTAACATTTAATAAAAGCTTTAATTTGATTATTAAATAAACATAATATGTATTTTTATAATAAATATTAATATAATTAACAAATATTAATCATTATTATTTCCAATATAGTTATCAATATTAATTCTTATTTCCCAACCATTGGTGGTGGGGTAGTTTGAGTTTAGTGGGTGAGGGGAAGGTTATAGGGTCGAATCCCCAAGCCTATGAGTTTGCTGAATTTTCTTTACATGTGTTGTGTTACATAGTTGCAGAAGTAATCGAACTTATATAATTTTTCTTGGTCACTCGTAAACATTTTTATTAATTTATAATTATATCAATTTACTTTTTATGTAACAAAATATAAAATTTTATTAGTTTTTTAAATAATTTCCCAATGATGATTTAAAAGATATTTAACATGTATCAGTCTAATCTGCGACACTGTCTTGGGTGATCCTCCATGCCACAACTAGGGGTATAGATAATGAGTTAATGTCATGTTTTTCATTGTCAATGATCTAGTGTACACACCTCCTATGTAGGTTCTCCTAAACCAACCTTCACATCATCCTATGTGACAAATGGTAGATCTACAGTTTCCTTGCTCATTCCCAACCCTAGCTATAAGGAAAGTGGCTACTGACTGAAACTCTCTTCAACATGTGAAAAAGATAGATGTTGTGTAGTGCGTATCTATGGATTTGAGGAAAATATAGACTTCAACATAGACTAGAAAGCCTTTATTGACGTTACCGAATATGAAGAACTTACTATTTACCTAACGAAATTAGTTGTAGATCTGTAAGGGACCTCTAGATGAATAACATATAGCTATTTTTTGGATGTACATGTGCATGTTCTTGTGATGCTCATTGTGGAAGTGGGAATTGATGAGCTTATGATCAAGCACATTTTAGAAAATTCAAGAATCAACCCCCTCCCCCACACCTAAAACCCAACATTGTCCCCAAAGTTGACTTCTAAAGTGGAGAAGAACAATTAAACAATTAAGGTTCAAAACAGATTTTCAATTTAGTAGATTTATGACATGTTAAAAGGGTCTCATTGAAGTTCAATGATTTTGTTTGTCAAAAAGGTTAATTAACAACATCTTCAACAGCAAGTACATGCATTAACATTTAAGTTCATTGTATAATTTTCAATACATCTCAAAAGTATCATGTGAGGTGTGGGTGCATAGTTACTTAGGGTGAAAGAAAGTTTAACAGAAATTATTCATTTGGATATTCAATACAGTAGTAAAAGTTCATGCTAAACACCCCAACCTATAGAAGATTCAAAAAGACCAGTAGCATGTACCCCCACACACTTAGTTTAAAGTAGTGGAAATATTTTTACAATAGTGAAATTCCATTTTTCAGCGAGGAACATGCAGAATTTTACATTCCAGCACATGCAGAATCATTATCATCCGGGTAATATATAAAAGAAGTTTTTAAACATATCATGTCATGCAGCAGACTAATTAAAAATCAGCAGTATATGTAGTAGAATATTTCATGCTAAACATGAAACAGATTTTAATAAGAAGTAGAATAATGAAATATAAATTAATATTAAGGTACTTCTGTGACTTAAAATTTTGTCATTAATCCTTCAGTAAGAGAATTCCACTCTTTTATTACACAGTAAAAGCATCCTAAAAACACAGAGCATGTAAACCAGGAAAAAATCATGCAGAGACAGAGTATACAAAATACAAAAAACAAAAACTATATTCAAAGAAAAAACAATACATAAACAAAAGTAAACACAAAAGAATAAAAATGGGTTGACTCCCATGCAGCACTTAGTTTAAAGTCTTCAGTTATACCATATTTAATTACAATTTTTTTTGTGTTATATTGAAAACAAACAAAACAATGGGTTGCCTCCCATGCAACACTAGATTTATAGTCCCCAGCAGGACACACCTAGAAACTAACCGTAGTCACTGGGTGGATGTGGTTTCCTTAATAGGAACCATCACATGTGTTTGGACCAATTTTTTTTTAATAAAACAATGAATTATGTGGGCATAGAAACTTTAAACAATTGAAACTAAACTCTCATATCCTGAAATAACCACTAAGAGACACCCATGACAGTAGTAAGAATAGTGTTGTGCACTTACATATTAAGTTCATATTTTTTAAGATTTGAATACACCTGATAGGAAAACACTAAAATAGGTTCTCCTCAGGGTGTGAACTTATTCTCATGGCTATCTCTCTCAACTTAAACATTAACAGTTTCACATACAAGGGTGAAAATGGGTAAATTATGATTGTTAGGTTCAAAAGGAGATTCAATAAAGTGATGAACAGAAACATGTACAATGGAACTCAAGCATAAATCCACTTTTAAACTATTATAAGCATCATGAGAAGGTTCATCACCCTTCATAGTTGAGTATGAAAGTGACATAAAGGGAAGAGAATTTATTTTATCACTATTCAAAGATTTAGGTTTGACAAAGTTATAAATCTATTCCAAAATATCCTCATATGTTAACTCACACTGAACATCTACTGCTTCTAACAAACCAATTATGACTAATTCAAATGTGTGCTCAACCTTTACTTAAAGTTCAGGTTCAAAAGGCTCATCTGATAAAACAAGATCTACAATGTGTTCCAAAAAGTTCAAATCAGGGGAATAAATATTCGATTCAACTTCAATAAATTCATTTTCAAGAATGTTCAAATTCAAACAGTTTTCCTCATAAATGACAACACTACTTTTAATCTCACTACACAAAATTTCATAAAAGTGATGATTCTTAGAATATGGTAGTGAAAGCTCAAGAGTTATCCTTTATTCAAAACACATTTCCTCAACTTCTTTGTCCAAAAACAATCCAGAAATTATTGGGTTTGTAGTTTCAAAACATAGAAGAGAAGTGATCAGGTCCAATTCAAAAATTTCAGATTATATATTATCTAGTTTAATGTTCTCATCCAGATTATACCCAACATCAAGTTCAGTCTCATTGTTCACAATGTCAGAAAATTTGGGTGAAGAGTTTTTTATATTCATGTATTCAGTTTCAAGTTTGACTTCAACCCGAGTGACTTCATTCACAAAACTTATAAAACAATGATTTTTCTCTAATGTAGGAATTATGAAGAGAACTGGGAATTATTTTTAAATCTATTTCAATTCATCTTTAGAATTTTCCAACTCATCACCATTAAAATTCTTTATTAGATTTTCAATGTTGTGTTCATTGTTTAATGAGTTGGTAATTTCAAGATTTAGTTTAACAGTTTTAGATTATTCAAAGTAATAGGTTTTTTTCCCACTTTCAGATTCACATTCTTCATCAATTTGATTTTTAAATCTTTTTTAAACACTTTCCTCTTCATTAACTTCAAATTATTTTTGTTCCTTGAACCTTTTTTGTAATTCCAAGACCCTATTTTCTAATATTCTCATTCCTTGATCTTTCTCTTGAGTGTATTTAGTTGGAATTTCGTGGGTTTTATTTAACTGGGTGGTCCAAGAATCCTCCCTGGTATCCAATTTGGTTTCAATTAATTCATGTTTATCTAGGAATTCGGGATTAGACTCATATTTTTTATTTTATTCAATGTAAACATCTTATTGTGGCTGGTTATAAACACACAACCAGGAAATGTGTCCATAATAGTCACAATAAAAACAATGAGGCCCTGTTTGGTTTGAGTTTTTATGAACTTCCATTTTTAAACTAAAAACATGTGAGATTAAATACACAAAGTTTCACATTTGATGCAAAATTTTAATGTTCAACAAAAGAAGTAGGTTCTGGTTCATAGTTTTTTTAAAAAACATATTTTTTTTTATTTTTTAATGAGTTTTTTTTTCATATTAAAACACTAGACTCTCGGCGCAAGCCTTACCTAGAAACGGCGCAAAATTTGGATGTGACTGGAGGTCTTCATGACCCTCAAGATATTATTTTTAACTCCTATGCTAGCACTGTGGTGCAGGGTCGAACCCAAGGGAGGGAAAGAGAGAAATCTAAGGTTTTATTCAAAATTAAATCCATAGTTGTTAGCAGTGGAGACATTGAACATTGTTTATATTTATTACCTTTTATTTTTTTGTACTTTTCTTTAATCAAGAAGTAAATATAAAAATGTTGAAAAGAAACTAAACCATTTACTAGTATACTAATGAACTATGAACTATAGTAAAACTAACATTAGAAACCAAATACTAAAATAAGGCAGCAAGGTTGAAGGAGCAGATCATATGTAATACTCAATAATTCAAAACTAATGGTTTAAAGGATATATTCCCCACTATAATTTATTGAATCATACCTTGGGAAAAATGTGAAAAGTCTCCCTCACCAGAAACTGAAACACACAGAAGTCTGACTTTAGGAGTTCGCCACTCCAAAATCAGTCGAACTTCTTGACAGTTATAATAGGATAGGAAATGGAAATAAACTCGCTGTTAATTTCCAAAGTTAAAGACATTAACGTTTTGATAAATGAATTCAAGAACTAACTCTCTAGTTGATCTTGAATTAATGAATTAAGAAAATATTTGAGGTATGAAACAACTAAACATAGAATCATTAATCAATCTCACCGATCAATTATGATTCTAAAAAATATAAAATGAATGAAGAAGTTTAAAAGATTAACTAGCAGAATTAAATTCTCAAGCTAAAACAATTCATCCTATGATCATCTTGATTTAGGTAGTGAAAAACATCCAAGAACAGAGTACAAAAATTAAGGATATAGGGAAGAAGAACTCCACAAATTCTGCTATGCTCTCGGGCTCCTTGGCCTCCAGATCGTCTCTAATATTGCTCCCGAGAGTCAGCTCTCGAATTTGGGGTGTTCATTAGAGTCAGAATGAGAGTCTCCATTCATAATTCTGCTGATTTCTCATCTTTAAAACCCCATTTTCATATGTTTCACATCACCTCATGTTTTCTACCGACTTCAAATATCCTTCACTTATGCAATGCACGTCTGCTTTTTTTCATGACTAACACGTCATGCTAGCTTTTCCCTTTTAAATAACTCCCGCTGAGTTAGTAAAAATCACCTAGACATTTTTCAAGCAATGTTATGAACCTACACGTGTTTTCAACTCTTGTGTGAATCTACACAGTTAAAACATGAAGAAATTTAATTAATAGTTATTTTATAAAGTCTAATATTATAATACTTATTAAAAAATTAACTAAAGTTAATTAATAAAAATCCTAATTGATAATTATTATTAAATATTATTATTATAATTATTAATTTATTATTAAATCTTTAATTAAATAAAATTATTAAGTTTTTAAGTTATTTAATTAGTGTAAGTATTATTAATAATCAATTAATATAACTTTATCATATTCTTTAATTAGATTAATATCAATTAATTTATTAACTTAATTATTATATTTATTCTGTTGAAATTAAATTATAACTAAAGTGTTAATATATTTATTTTAGTTAATAAATAATTTTATTTATAAATTATTGTTGTTTATATTTTAATTTTATAAATTCTTATTAGTTTGTCTTATATTTTATTTTATAACTTATCTATTTATTAATATTATAATAGTTATATATTCAAATTATTATATATTATATTATATTTGTTTGTTTAATTTATTAATTTTTTATTTTTATTTTTATCATTCGCTTTAATATTAATTCATTAACTTCTCCCCACCCCAAATTTGGCGTACAGAGAGGGGGGGTCTTCGGTTCCTTCTCCCGAAAGGCAGGTCGGTAGCACCTTCGCTCAGTAGCTCCATAGGTGTCGACTCATCCTTCCTCAAATGGTGCACCATATATAACTTTGATCCTCTCTCTAGCTATGTGCGGCAACCGACGGTGGATCGGGCTTCATCATCAGTGGCATTATATTCTCTAGAGACATTAGCTGACGCGATCTTCTCATGAAGCGAGTGAGTGGCATGAAAACAACCTCTTCTAGATCTAAAATGGTAGACATCTCTTGGGTTTATTTTCACCTCATATCTCAAATTCAGGGGACGGATAGAGGTTCGATGGCGAGCTTAGCCAACCACGGCAGTGCGGCTCTCCTGTATCAGCGGTGGCTTGGTTTTCTTCATCATCCCGGCAATTTCTCCTCCTTTTCGGATCCTCCCCTACTTGATGATGGGGCAGACTAGTTCGGGGATAACATGATATCTTCAGCGTCGAATCCTTGCTTCAGATTTGTAAAGATAATGATTTTGTGAAAAAATTTAGGTCCTCATAAGTTTTCCTTTGGATTGTGTAAATATATTTGCTTGATTCAGATAAATTGTGGTGTGAAAAAGAATCTCAAAGAAATAGTTATGTGGCACCGATGGTGAGACTGTGAGGAAGAAACTGTGAATGGAAAATGGTGTGAAATATTTTGTGGTATCGGTGAAGACTATTGGAACCGGTTTTGATAGAGGTGAAATGAGGAATGGTGGCTGAGGATACAGTGCATGTGGAAGTTACAGTGGCACCGGTTGCACCGTGAATGAAGGAACCGGTGAGAACGTGAAAATGTTACAGTGGCAGGGAAAAGAGACCGTGAGGAGGGTCAGGGTGGCACCCCAAAAGAACCAAATTGTGTCACCACCACACTACAAACCAAATAGAAGAGTAAAAAGAAAAAAAAATTAAATAAAATCTAGAAATAATAATTAATTAAAACTAAAAATTAATTAAAACCATAGAAAATTTAAATACATCATAAACTTTAATAAACTTATAAAACCATTTAAACTTAAGTTAAATTATTATTAACTTCAATTTATAAAAATTAAATTAAAACTAAACACACACTTAAATTAAGAATCATTAAAGTTAATATAATTATAAAGTGAATTTAAATTAATCAATTATTAATCAAAATTAGTTAATCATTAATAAGTTGAATTAGAAGTATTGAATTTAATAAAAGTGATTTAAATTAATTAAAATAATTATTAAATGTTAAAATATAAATTTAAAAGATTAAAATTTGAAGTAATGAATTAATTATTTAAATGCAGATAATTAGGTTAATTGATTAAATAATAAGAATAACAAAATTTAATTAAGAAATTATACTTCTAAACTAAATAATAATTTATAATACTTATTAAAATTAAAGCAAGCCATTTATTAGTTACTTTAAACACTATAAAAACACAATTGATTATAAAAAAATTGATTAAATAACAAATTTAGTTATAAAAATAAAAAATTATGATTATTTATTAAAAAGTATAAAAATAGTTAATTAAATCATTAAAAATTAACTAAAAAGATGTGGCAAAATAGTGTAAAATAAGGTCGTGTCACTATTGTTTTGTTGTACATGTGCATGTTCTTATGCCTCTCATTGTGGTTGTGGATCATAGGCAATAGGAACTGAATGATCATATAAATGATCCTGAAAAACATCATCCACCTATAAAACATCATTATTTGTTTCATCCACAATAATCTCATCACTCTTTCTTGCATATATTTCAGTCTCATCACCCTCAACATTTTCATACACATCAAATAAAATCTCATGCATGGGAAGAAGAATCTCTGTCACTACTCTGTGAAAATAGGTCAGGCCAAATGTTCCTCCCTATGTCATATTAGAGATGTGAATGAAGAGTGTGATATGATCATCTTGAAAAAAATATATAAAGTTAAAAAAATTAATAAAAAACTATTCAAAAGTGGACAGAAGAACTATTACTAACTGATGGTAGCTTTTTCTGTTTCATGTATGATATATCAATGCATAAATCTTATACCAAATCCCATAATAAAAATGATATAATAGGTGTATGTGTAATGTTTTTTCCCATTATAATCAGGAATCATGACATATGAATCACTTCTCGCTATAGTGTTGTTGATATCACATCTAGTTGAAGTATCGCTTCTATGACTGAAAATTAAATTTTTATTATTCAAAAACTTTTAAGTGAAAAGTTAGAGACCATGGGTTCAACCACATAAAGTAATCAAAGATCCATTAAAAGATAGTTTAAGTCTCCCAGATTTAACCTCCATAAATAAATTCCAAGAAATATTTTATACTTGGGTATCTAGTTCATCCATTAAGAGATCTTCAAATTGAAATTTCATCTTGTACCAAGACTGAATTTACTCCTCTATTGTGATTTTTCCATTGTTGAATCCCCTTACTAAAACTAGGTCCTTCTTGTCAATCTAGGTAACACTAATCCTCATTGGGGGCCACCCTCAAAGGTCTACCCATTATCCAATCTTCTTCTTCTTTGGTGGCATTGATTGATAGCACCTGTCTAAAAACAATTCATCCAAACACACAAGAAGTTCCAAGGATTTATAAATCACGTCACCAGGTTTCCTCTACTATCAAGAAAAATTGGGGAGAGATTGGGTATTTTTTTCCATCTATTTAGCTTTAAACTTTTTTTTGATCGAATCTCCATCAGTAAAGGTAAGTAAGTGTAATCATTCTTCTCTTTATGGTTACCCATCCAACTCTTGATCCTCCTCGGATTTGGGAGCTGATCACCTGGTACCTCATCATATAAATCACAAATAGAATAGTTAGAGAATTCATCACTGGATTTGTTCCCAAGATCCTTCAATCAATCCATGGATACCCTGGGTGGACCTTTGTCAAGCACCTGGACCATACTATCATTCGAAAACTTTTCAAAAATATTTCCCATCTATATAGTTGCAACCTCCCTCTTAGGATTCACCCTAGTCATGGCCTCACCCTCTGAAGCATTACACAAAATAGTGCATCATGTATGAAGATCCTTTATGGGTACCCTTCCTAATTCTCCTTTGTCATTGGTACCCCTCCCTGAACACACCACTTCATCATATGAGGCACCTATATTGTGACCTCCATCATTTTGTAGATTTGTTCTGACTTCAATCCCACTGCTGCCCTAGGGTCCCTCAAGTAATAGAGGTTCCAAAACTCCTACGTTTTTCTCCACCACCAGACTCATTTTCTCCGGAGAGACTTCCGCAGTCTGTTGTGGGTCTAGGTCCTTTCTCAGCTGGTTGAAGATGTTTGACACCAAGGGATTATCATCTCATGGTTCACTATGTGTTTTTTTTCTCAATATCCACACCCTCTTACCCCTGACCAGAGGTCCCTTCCACATCACTGGGCACAAAATCCTTGTGGCCACCTATGCCCAAACCCTTCTTCTTATCGTATTGTCGAAACCCACATCTATAGGTCGCTGATGAACGGCCCAACCACTTTCAATTAGAACAAAAATAAACCCACAATTTATATACCACCTTCTACCTCCAATGATATTCATCACCTACTGTAATCTAGACTAAATCATATGGCATTCTTGAAGTATCTACTTCCATACACACTCAAGGATTAATAGGATGACAGTCCACTTTGGTTCAGTTATCATATCACAAGTAGCTACCTTTTAGGTCCCCATGCATCATAACAATCAAAGGATTTATAAATGGGAGGGATAGGTTAGTAAAACTTTCCAAGATCACCACTTAAGGGGAGTCATTCATCATATAGAAGTCATAGGTCCATCTATGGAGATAGAAGCAGGATCTGTTGCAGTTGTGGGGTGTTGTAGACCAATATTTTTTCATGTCTTCCTCTAATATGAAATGGATCATTATAATCCCATTATCAATAAAAACCCATATTATCCCTATTCTGTAAATACCAGGATGTGAAAATGAACCTATCAAAGGTGTCCACTGAAGACCTGCTCTTTGAGGATCGAGCGATCAAGGTCATATTGAGGAGCATCGAAGCTTCATTAAACTCTGTGGCCTATAGTGGAAGGTTAGGGAATACTTCATATATATTAGAAACCTTGGGTCACAAAGAAAATGGAGGGAATGGGGGAAGAAGTGTGGCGTCATAGAATGGGAAAAATAAGACACCTCTCCCTTGAAGTATGATGAAGGTCCCTCCCATGCTGGTGGGGGAGGGATCAGCACCGTTTCTTCTACCATCATAGTACAGGAGAAGATATTTCTTTTGTGAAAACATCATGGAATGAAGTGAAGGAAACTAACTAGGTCTTGTAGGAGTGGAATGATCAAAGTAAAACTACACTATAACTCTATTAAAATGATTCCACTTAGCAATATAAAATGAATCATAGGTATGATGAATGATCTAGTAGAAAGAATCACCATATTGTATTGTGGGATACTTTAGATGATATGATGAATATATGAAACCCATGAAACATGAAATATCAAAAAAAAGGATAAGAAATTAATAAATAAATTCATATAAAAATAACAATAAAAATTTAAATATTTAATTAATTACCATGTATATTTTATGGGTGAATACTTTCTAGTATAAGTTTGTAAGTGTAAACATCGATGTGTCTTACTCCACCCATAGATAACATTTGTATACTTATACATCATAATATAATTTTTTACATTTTATTTCCACATAAAAATTAACGAAAAACTTGCACCATCCACATAGGGAATTTAATAAATTATTGGCATGAAATAGTGTGTGGGCATATAGAGTTAATCGAGGGGTGTGCTCCTATATCCACATATGGATAATAATAACACATTTTGTAATCAGCATCTTATTGATGTGACTTCCACTATATAAAAATATTTATGTATAAGAACGACATTTAGTCCCCCATGAATACCTCTTTTCTTGACCTATGTCCTCAATTAATTGTAAATACATAAAGCGTAAATTGTTTTGGAATGATAAAAAAATATCATTTGACTAATAAGTCTTAGAATGCATGCTGGTGAAAATCTTATCATTGTGATCTTGTCAGCATCATCGACTATATGGGTCAAGTTCTCATTTATCCATGACATAGGTAATTAAATCTTTGTGATTGATCGAAAATCATTCAAGCCTCAATTCCTATTAATTTTTAAACTCAATAAAACCCATACACACTAACTCTTCTGGTCACAAATGCACTCTCAATGGAGAGGCCTAACATAATGGACACATTATCAAGAGTAATAGTCATCTCCCCATCCAAAATTGAAATGTATGTTTCTCTAGACTTCATCTCTCTACTAGGGAAGCAATGAACTGGTGATCGGAAAATTTCAAGTCACACATCGCTACACTATAGAACCTATCATGGTAAAGATTATGGATTATGGTAGGAGGTGGTGCAACATGATATAAATGATGTGATCTTTGTAAGCTCATAGAAGGTGACCAAAATCTCTTTATGATTGTAAATGAAAATATATATATCTTGGAATTTGAGTAATGGAATTCCCTCCATCTATACATTTTATACCATCATTACATTTTATAGTTAATTAATTAAAATTTCTAAATTATTTTCTAAAAAGATATTATAAGAAAAATGGGGTAGATTATTAGCATTCATAATTAAGAATTATGATAAAAAATGAGGTAAGAAAATATATATCGCTATTTTTGTTGGATTAATACAACAATTTTTTATTTTAATGATCTCAAATCATGTTTAATTTATTTCTACATAATTATGTGTATATATGGATGTAAGTTAATTTCTGTAGAATTATGAAAATTTTTCTAAGTCTTGAAGTGATAGTATGATTGATATATCGATAATGATGAAAATCCAACATAGTATAAGTGATTGAAGAATATATTCAATCAACCATGTTATAATAGGATTTTATATTCACTATGCTAAAACTTTGTTTCAAATAATCAATGACACTCTATTTTTTCTAAAAAATCATAACCTTCTAAAAAATCTACGTGATGTCGCTTCATCTAATTTGAAGGACTTATTTAAATATAATTATTTCTGAGGTTGAATGCATTATTTTTTATTTCCACTATGTGTTTAATTTATTAGTTTTTAAAATATCAAAAAATATTTATGATTCAAACTAATAATAAAATAATAAATAAATGAATATATCCCAAAATGAAACAAATAAGAAATTAAACTAGAAAAAAATGAATGAATACACAAATAAAAAAGACTAAATATGAAAAAAAAAATATAAATTAAAGATAAAAATAGAGAAACCAAGTCATATATGTTGTGAAGTGGATCCCCTTCCTTCCACTTTATGGATTTTTTTATGAGTAAGACATTATGTGTGAAAAATGTTGCAGCATAGTCCCACTCTCCACTCTCAAGGCCAGTCCATCTCATTTCTGATATGTTTATAATTTGGTCATCCCTGAGGGTTCATCCTAATAATATCAGGGGCCATAGTCCGATGATCAGTAGTAAAGGTAAAAGTATGAAAATCCCTAACATGAATCCAATGTGAACTATAATAGTCAACTAGAGTAAAAACACAATATATTGGGTCAACACAGGATTCCTATGATAAGTTCACTGATGAACAAGATTTAATGACATGTGCATACATATTTATCAACGCTTGGAGAAAACAAAAATCATAGTACCTTATTTCCCATAAGACCACTAGAACTCAACCACTATTTTGTATGAGTGGGGTGTGATTCCTTGTTACCTAAAAGTGTATCCCTACACTTTCAAAGGTTCAAACATGAAATAATGATGTAACCTATAGTATATTATCAATGTATCCTTGTAAATTATGACCAAAATGCATTCCATGTTGAATACTTTAATAAGCCTATTGGGACTATTCAAAAAAGTAATTCAAACATCTATAAAATTTCTCATGAATAAACCATGATATAGATAGTTTTTTAACACACTTAAAGGCCCTATTTATGGACTCCATAATATTAAAAGTCATAAAATTATATCCTCTACCAAAATAATTTGCTAATGACCATTTCTATTTCAAAATATACATCATACAATCCTATAAATATCGATTATCACTTTGAATTTCTTCAAGTCATTGATTGAACTTTTCATATTTGGGATTTTATATTGAAACTAGAAGACAATAATTTATTTAAAAGGGTATTAAATTTTTCCCAAAAAAATATTAGTTTAAGAAAACATACCCAAATTTATGATCACCTTCTTAATTTTCTCATCTATGAGATGATTGTGTTCATTACTAGAAATATGTCTAATGAAATATCAATGATAAGTATTCAGTTCCATATATTAAACTCCATCACTATTAACAGACTCTATAATTTCTTGATGAAGATCAGATATCAGACATAATCCATGGATTTGTGTAACATGAATTCATATACAGTCCAAAAACCAAATACATGATTTGAAATTCTCCATTACAATAATGTAAATTTAATGTGTGATAGGATCAAAATTACTATACTATGAGGAAGCAATAATTATAACCCATGTATTCTTTTCTTAATGAAAAGTTCCATCTACTTGACTGAATTTTTTAGAATAAGAAAAAGAAGAGATACATTACATAAATTCTCAAAACAACATATGGAACTCCACCTTTTTTGATTAACTCGATGATCTATAGAGAAAAAATAAGTGGTTTTTAGGTAATAAATAACATTATTTTTCAGAGACAAAAATCACATTAGCTACGAAAACACTACATATTATTCATCATAATCACTATAGTCTTCCATAATTTCATTTTTTTTCATTCCAATATTAATGTGTGTACTCTTATATTTGAAAAATTGTTATCTTTGTTTCTTAATATTGGACTCAAGAACTATAGTGACCCCATAGTTTTATATCAACTGATGAATAATTAATACATACCATTTCAATCCACACCATAATATTAAATGTTTTGTTTCCTTATAGACTAGATACGTAAAAATATTTTTTAGATACATTATTAATCATCTCTCATAATGTTCTTCCCAATTTATAACCATCTTAACATACCCTACTTAAAAACATTCTTCAAAACCTGAGGAAAGGAAACATAAGAATGGGTGAACTCATATGCTAAATAATGGTAAACATGGGAGACATCAAAATACGGTCATAATAAATCATCATATAAGAATAAGGATATGAGATAATGAACATAACTTAAAAAAGTTCATAGTTGATATTTCATAGATCATAAACATGATTGATAACATAAAATTTTATCATTTCAAAATTCATGAATCATAAGATGGGAAATAATTCTAAATCAATAATTAACCACAACCTCAATTTATAAGCATATAAATTTTTCATAGTGTGGCACCATAATAATTATAGAAACCATATCATATTTCAATTTTAACTACTGAGACAATCAAATCATAGTGGATCATACATCAACACATATTTCCCATATTATAATAGATCTATAATCATAAAATGATTCCCATAATAGATCAAACACATTGACTTGTTTCCCATAGTGTATAAAGCATGTCAAATTATTTCCTTTATTGGATCAAGTACATCAACCTGTTTCCAATAATTATCACATGAGATATAAAACATTACCTAATGAATTGGAGGGATTATAATTTCTTTACTAGCTAACATATAATGAAAACCTTACATATGTGTTCCTAACTATCATAAAACATTCATGTTATCATTATATCATAACTCAGGTAAATAAAATAGATTGCATAAATATTTCATAAATACATCATAACATAACCCATGGAAAATAAACAGGTTTCATAAACATCTCATCATCATTGTCACGAACCAAATTTGGTCTCCATTGAAACCAGCACCAAACCCAGCCCGTGACAAGTCCCGAAGGGCGTTTCTGATCCCCACATGATGGAAAAAGTGCCTGGGTATCATAAAATGAGAATTGGGAATGATTTACCTGAGTTTATAAACTTAAAAAAACAAAAACACCCAATAAAACGAATCTGGATTTTTCAACTAAAACCATCTTTTACAAAATTCAGAACTAAATTACATATTTTAAAACAACTCAAAAAGACTATAAAAAGTGTAAAAAATAAAAAGGAAACAACCCAAGAACCCTCAATGAAAGGGGCACCACCCTCAAGCCATCTCCACAAGACTTCTCCACCAAGGACTTGCTAGAAACCTGAACCACTGGAACTAAAAATTGTACACAACCTATGACTACAAAAATGACCAAGTATACTTACACCCAAGGGTGTAATTAGGGTGTGAGACAATTCCCATTATAATACCACCACTAAGAGATTCCATGGGATAAACATTCAAATACTAAAAGCATGCATGTTTTCAAAAACATGTAATTTCTAGTTACAATTTCTAAAAGATGCATCTTTAAAAAAAATCAATTTTCAAGTGGGATAATTTAAAGAATAAAAACTTTTAAAATAAATTCCAAAGCTATATAATTTTCTATCCAAATATACCATATGCTTATGGTAAGTATAAAGGATTTAATGAGCACAAACAATAGGAAATAAACCTTAGGCTCTAGTTTGTTGTGGGTCCCAAGTACCTCATATCTCGGTGAGAGTAACCATAAAAAATATCCATTCTTGTGCATGATCCACTAGTAGGGAACATACCCATAACCTAGTGGTCCCCAATCATCATTATCATAGTTTAGTTAGATTTTTAAGTGTCAATATTGCTAAGTGAAACTGAGGCCAAACCACACTGATTCACTATAATACTAGTACACGTCCACCCACCTAGATACTCGGGTTTTCCCTTTGTGCTAAAACAAGTTCAACAAGTCGATAAATATAATTTTCACATGAAAATATCATTTCCACATCAAAAATTCACCAAACAGACCACATGTATACCACACAAGTCACAAAAGTCCACATTTCATTTAAATTGATTTCGAAATCCAACTCACCCCAAAATAACCCACAACACTTTTCACATTTCTTTAAAACTTCCACAAATCCATTAAAAAATTTTATAAAACATTTACAAGGTGATACACATCACACAATATCCCACACACAAATTCCACATAATACCCTTTTTACCTTCAAAATCATTTTACCATCAAACTCACACAAAACAGCCCACAAACAAGTTTTTCTCCAACATCACAATTTAATAAAACATTTCATAAATTTAAAAAACATTCTAAAAATGTTTGACATATTAAAACATCACTTAACATTTCAAAAACCCATATTAGGTGAACACAAACACCAAACAGTTCATATGTTCCCTTTACACACTTTGTTTAACCAACTAAAACATTTAAAATTTTCATAAAAAGAACCCAAGTGGTGTAACTATGTCTTGCACACAAAACCCATTTCAAAACCCCCATTTAAGACCAAAACCATACCAATTCCTATCCAAAATAGAATTTTAATCCCTAGAGACATTTATAAAATCACTTTAAAGTTTTATAAAATAACCTTGAATAATACCACAAAATATACAAATTAAAACACACATTTTCATAAAATGCTCTCAAGAAGTATAACAATGTTTTACACATCAAACCTATTCAAAAACCCTCTTTTTAGGGAAACATGACACTAATACATTACCAAACCATAATTTTAATTCCAAACAAGATTTATTAAACCAATTCCATAATTTATGAAATACACCCAAATAATACCCCATGAGTTACACATGAAAACACCCAATTTCAAGTTAAAAAGAAACTATAAAATTAAACACTTAACCAAATCAATCATAAAAAGTTTTCACACCACACCCAACATATGAGGAAAATGAAAAATGAGTAAATACATCAAGATAACTCATCAATAATTTTTTACACATGGAACCACCTACCTTTTATATTGAAACCCTCAAAATATGGTGCAAAACATAAACCACACCACCACTGCACCTCAAGGAAGTGGAATCCGACCTAAAACCACAATATTTCACCCCAAAGACAATAAATCAAACCCTAGGTTCAAACCCTACCTTCTGGACATTATTAATCTCAAGGATAAGGGAAGAAACCCTCATCACATTGAATGTAACCCTAAGCAAATTGAAAGAATAATGAAGAAGACCAACTTACTTGAGGGATCTTATAGGACTCTCCCCAAATACACCAGTATATTAATTTGAAAAGAGCCAAAAATTAAAGGGATGTTTGAAAAAGGATAAAGAGATCATGTTGGAATTTCAATGGGGAAAAATAGTGATAAATGAAGGAGTTATGAAGGAAACAAATTACCTTTATAAATCTTCTTGAATAGAGAAATCTTAAGAATTTTCGATATTTTCAGAAAATAAAACGAGCTCCAAAGAGGGTGGAAGAGATTGGGGGTGCTCCTAGGTTCAGTGGGTTTGTTTTAGAGGTAGAATCATCGAAAAATAGTTAAAATTCAATAAGTTATTAAATAAACAAAATGTTTTTTTAAACTAGAAATGGGATTTCGGGGTGGCCCAACTCCTTAAATAAAAACCCAAATCCACCATGATTATGGATTTATAAAGGCTTAAAATTTAAATGGTGGTGTTAATAGGTCATAGAAGGCCATGTAGGAATTGGAATGGATTAAAATTTTTGAAAAATAAATGATTTATAAAAGAAACAAAATTTATTTTTAAATCTGTAATTGGGCTCACAGTTTGGCCCAATTCATGAAAACTCGCCCATTCATCCATAAAAGCTTGGGAACCCCTCCAAAACAAATCATGAATAGAAAATAAATTAAAAATACCTTCAAAATAAGTTATTTATGTGACAATCATAATCATAAACCATATAGTTAAATAATAAGGATGTTATCATTGAATCATATCCCTAATAAATAATAATTAACATCAAATGATATCATATTTGATGAAAACTCCTCAAAAATATCTCAAAAATATTTCTTGATTAAAATAACTCTTTCATTTTAAAATAACTTATTTAAAATCCAAATATTTATAAACTATTAAGAAAAAAACTTATTTGAAAAGAACCATGGAAAATTTTATGATAAGATTAAAATCATTGTGTGGTCATGAGAATGAGAAATTTATTTCATTGTCGTATGTATTAAAATAAAGATTTAATTCACATTTTTGATAAAAAGTCAAAAGTAACTAATTAGAATAATGAGAAGAAGATTCCTTTGAAAAAAAATATTGAAAGTAAAACATGGGTAAAAATGAATTTTATGAAACATTGAATAATAATAATAAACATTATTGAAAACTTTTTTAAAGAAAACATGGATAAGGAATAAAAAGGTTCATGACTGAAAAGTAAAACATAGTTGGTTTTCCTCAAAAACATTCCTTTTTTGTTTGAGTACAAGAAGTGAATAAAATGAAATAAAAAAATTTATTCCTTATAAATAACTAGATGAGAATAAAAATGAAAGGTTTTTATTGGATATGGATCATATAATTTACTTAATAGAAATTCAAACATACACAGTCCTGAATAAAACGAGATTCATAAGTCAATCTCTTACCTCAAGTCTTGTATTTCATCAAAAATGTTCAAACCTCATATATAATAAATATATATTTTTATACATGTATTACAGAACCCTAATAATATATATCACACCATATAAGATTTACTTATAACATCTTATCACCCATTATTAAAATTGTTTTAGTAAAATCAATGTTCCATGTGATCAATACTTGGTTTCTCATGCATGTTTCAATTCAAAAATATGGGTCCTTGTATTAAAATAATTGAAAAATAATATAATTAATTTTAATCATGATATAAGTATCATATATATAAATTATATATATATATATATATATATATATATTCATTTATAAAAGTTAGAGATAGAAAAATGAATTAAACCATTCAAAGATAGGGTAGGTCGTGCGTACGCATAAACCTTATTTTCACTTTTTTGAAGCTTAGAACAAAAGAAAGAAAAATAATAATTAGTATTTAAAGAAGTATTATTATATATTATATATTTATTAAATCCATTCTTATTACCATTCATGTAAATCAGAAATTAAAAAATCATATCACTTCGTGGAGGTGGTAGCCCGCATGTATTCATGAGCGAAGTTATCATTTTACAATGGATGTGAAGGTAAGAAGTTAGATATTATATTATAATTATAGAAACATAATTATATCATTATCATCATATATAAACATTAAACCCATCATAATAACCATCCATTAAATATGGTAATGGAAAATAAATTGTATCTCTATATGGAGACGGTACTCCACTCGTACACATGAGAGATAATTTCACTTCCCATTTAATGGAATAGAGGGAGTATATTAGCAATTAAATAATCATAAAAACATTTCATTATATTTAATATAGTGAATTTATTATTTTATGAGTAACACAAAATATTTATAGGTGTTATAAGAATATATAAATTGAAATAGGTCAGGTAAGATGATTACCTATTGTTTAGTAGTAATCCTTTAGATCCTTTCATATGAACCCTTAGAATGGTCTTTAAATGATACCAATACCTCTAATTAATTTTATATTTAATAGCTTCCTTTTTATAATTATTCACTCATTTTTTTAAATGGATTTATAGGATAGTTCAAGATAAAACATTTAATTCATTGTTAGATTTTGGGAACGACCATACACATACTATTGGGGAGGATTATACAAAAACTCATATTAAGTAATCTCCTTATACTTCTACACTAGAGACATATACTTCCATGGGGGGAGATAAGACTTCAAGGGTAGTTAAACATGCAACACATGTTTACCAAAATTGTATGTTTCCCATAATCGGGACCAGGGGATTCTAGTTGACTTTGATGATAATGATATCCCTCGGGGTCCAAATTCAAAATAATTAAGACTTTTATTACAGTACAGGTGAACGGAAAAGTTAGTATTTTCAGTTTGGATTAGATAATTGTTGAAAAGTGACACTATCTCAATAATGGGAGTCAATTTTAAGAAAATTTTCTATTATTTTACTTGTAATGAAATGTTTTTAATAATATATGTTTTTTCTCTTCTTGTCAAAAGACATATGATATACCTAACACTGGAGGAGTCATGAGAAAATGTTTAGGATTTTATGCTAAGATATTAAGGTATTTTAAATCAATACTCACATGAGATTTCATTTTTGGGGATATAAAACATCAAAATATTTGTGATATATATTCATTTCTAGATGAAGATGCATAGAAGGATTTTTTGAAAATAGATGAAAATAAGTGTTTTTGGAAAGTACAATGTAATCATTTAGAACTATATTTATATCAATGATATTATTATTCTTAATTTATAGAAAATGAAGATATATCATTAGGAGTTACAATAAAAAAATGTATTTCCTAATACTTTATCTCATGGAGGGTATATGTTATTGGATGAAAAAATTATTGCTGAAAATTTTAAAATACTAAGAGCCGAGTCTTCAAGCTGGATATATATTAACCATCCTTCCCCCCAGGTAGAAATAAAAAACTAGAAGAGGTATCAGATGAAAAAAAAAAGAAAAATATCTTATGGGCTAAGGGTATTAGCTGAGATAATTGTAATAAGTCATTTAATTTATTTATGTTATTTATGTTAAATTAATTCTGTATATAGTTTTATTCACTTCTAATTGTTTCAAATATTTTATACAAGAATCCCTTAAGGAAAATAGCACATAAATGACCTTCAAATATGAGGGTAGGAAGGGTATTTTAGCTATTTCATTAGGAAATCATGAACACCTGGGTTGTTTATAAGGATTCCCGACATGTGTATCGGTAAAAAAGTGATTGATCATTATGAAAATTATCTAATAAATTATTTTTATAAATTAAAAATAGAATCTTTAGAAGATAAATTTCAATATTAGGGTGATATGATGGAGGATTGATGAAATATTTAATACATTTAATGTCTTAAAACATGAAATTTTTTTATGGATTCTGACCTTAGTCCCCCTTATCCGCCTATAGATCCCACTCCTTCACCTCATTTTATGTATCCAACTCTCATACCTCCTCCTACACAGCTTCCCATTTGTTGTGAGTTGTATATTGAAGATCCAAAATATCATATTATTATATATATGATTATATATAATTTTAGAATGCTATTCATCATCAATAGATAAAGATATAGAAACTTAGGGTTACTATACAAGATATTATAGAAAATCGGCAAGAATACTAGTTACTATGGAGGAGGTCACTATAGTGGAAAAAAGTATCATCCATTTTTAAGTTTGTCCATCTAGATATTTCGACAAATTACCATTGAGGTATGTATAAATTATATCATTTATTTAATATTGATGTTAAATTTGTTTTAATATTTTAAAATTTATATATTTTTCTATTTTTGATAGAAATAATTTAAAGGTAAATACATACTATATACACAATATAAATTATAGGACATTGTGAATTCAGATACAACTTCTTTTGGACTTTATATATTATAAAAATATTCAAAAAAAATTTAGAATTTTATGACATTAAAGTGGATCCTAACATATGTGGGTGTGCAATGGCTGTAAAATTTTTAAAGGAAGATATCATAGATCTTATAACTAAAGATGATTTGGGAATCAACATGATGAATGTATTTTCTGTGTAAGTCGATTATCATATGTCTTTATGTTATATAATAAATTGAAACTTAGTGCTTATATTTGTTTTTTATTAGGTATCTTTATACAATTTTTTAGCATGATAGGAAATTAGTATATGGATTTATAGACCCACATTTTATTTCACCTATAGAAATGATATTGAGTGATATAGAAATAACATTTCACGTTATAGGAAGATTTAAAAATAAGTAAATTCAGTGTTGGATGTATCCTTATCTTGAAATTTATGGAACATATATTTCATATAGTGTTATATATCTTAAATAAATAACCACTAACATTTTTTTTGTATATTATTCTCCATTAGATGTTGGTTGTGTTTTTTTCATTAGAAAATACCACTTACTGAATATATTATATCCATGGGGACGTGTGAGATAATTTTAAGAATGTATTGAACATATAAGATTAAATATTTTAATACTTGTATATAATATAATGAAGTTTAAATTTATTTCATACAAATTATTTTCAAATAATGATTGGGATTACTTTAGAGAGACAATATGAAATCAGAGCACAAAGATCAGATATGTAAAGGCAAAGGTGAATTCTCACTTATAATTACTACATTTTGGTTGTAAGTGCATAAAATTTTATTTTGAATTCAAAAATAATTTTTAAATGAAAGTGTAATAAAAAAGGGATTAAAGTAATATAAATACTATGTTCTAAATTGTATTCTTGAAATAATTACAATCGAGACAGTTATAAAATTCCAGAAGGTTAGATTTTTCTATAAATATTTCCTTTCATTTTTCTTTCATTATATTTAGAATACTTGTTAAAAGATTTATTCTTAATATGTATCTTTTTTATGTGCCTTAGAATTATACTAGAGAAGATTTAAGACACTTATAAATAGACTGGATGGATTATTTCACAGGTCTAATTGGGTTTTAGTTTATTTTTAATATATATCGTAAGGTTTAAATTTTAAACTGTAAAGTTAAAATGCATTGATTTTTTGATGTTATTTTCAGTTCTATTGTTGTTTTTAAATTGTTTATTCTCTACTATTGTACTAATAGGATGGTAATTTTATTGATTTTAATTAAAAAAATAATTTTCAGGTCAGTTACTTTATAAACGATGTAAAAAATTGAAAAATAAGATTTATCACATTGGTTTTTGAAAAACCAATGTGAAAAATGATTTTCCATACTGGATTTTATATATCAGACATGGAAAACACATTCTTATATGAATTTTTATAATTCTTTATAGGATTTTTTTTATAAAAAATATCACGTAGGTTATTTTAAAACAGACATGATAGTGTATTTATTACATCAGTTATTTAAAAAAAAAATGACGTGACAAATCTTTTTCCACGTTAGTTTTCTTATAAATAACATGGAAAAAAATTCATATATGTCACATTTATAATGTAATTTATTTATAATAAACCGAAAAACTTATTTAAAATTTCACCTATAATAAAATTGTGATGTAACCGGCGTTAAAAACCCAAAAACTGATGTGAAACCCCCTTTTGTACTAGTTTCACAACTATATCTATTAAATAATATATATATATATATATATTCAAACATTCATGATGATTTTACACTCTTGTAGGTGTAAAACTATATCTAAAACATTGACTGATATAAATTACCTCTCCATTGAAATATATTGATGTAGACATGATTACCCTGAAAATAAAATTTAATAAAACGCTATATATATTTATACTACATCATCAAATGTATAACATGTTTTAATTATTTATGATTAAATAACTATGACTTTATCTTGAGAATTTTTCTATATATTGTTTTATCAATATTATATAAATAAATCAAATCCTAGGGGTAAGTTTAGGAGCCTCAACTATCTCAAATTTCCACAATCACTAGTCTCTTTTCTGTCATGGTTTAATAATACAACATTGAACATTAATACCTCTTATTGAATACCCTTTTATTAATATGTTACTCACATGGAAGTGAGGGGATCAAGGGGCTTGGGATACATAATATTTTTATTTTTACATTGAGGTTCTTTCATACATTGAGCGAGAGATGACATGCAGGTCATCAGTAGGGAGAAGAAAATGCAATTTTTAAAAAATTCTATAACCGCATAAAAATGATATGTAATTTCAATCGAACATTGGTTGGTCATCTCAAGATGTCACATACATAGCTTATTTTAAATGTATTTTTATTTTACATTCCATTAATGCTTTGTTTTGGGGGGTTTCCAAAGTTTTTATGGAGAATAGGTGAGTTTTCATGAATTGGGCCAAACCGTGAGCCCAATTCCAGATTTAAAAATAAAATTTGTTTCTTTTATAACTTATTCATTTTTTAATATTTTTCACTCATTCCAACTCCTAAATGTCCTCCCCTGATATATTAACACCACAATTAAAATTTGGAGTCTTTGGAAATCCATAACTAAGGTGTATATGGGTTTTTATTTAAGGGATTGGGCCTGCCCGAAAGCCCAATTCCAGTTTTAAAAATAAAATTTGATTTACTAATAACTTATTCTTTTTTAAGTATTTTTCGGTGATTACAAGCCCCAAACACGACCCTTGAACCCAGACTCGCGTCCCATATCCTCCTACCCTCTTTTCATCTCTTTTGCATTGCGGTTTAGGTCGAAATATCTGGAGAACTCAAATTTCGGGCAGATTTGTAAAGGTAATTTGTTTCCTTCATAACTCCTTCGATTCTTACTCTTTTTCCTCCATTCAAATTCCTAAATGATCTACCTATTCTTGTTCGAACCTCCCTTGAAGGTTTGAGTATTTTTGAAATCAGCTACTGGTATTTTGGGGGGCGATTTCTACAAGATATTTTAAGTAAGTTGTTCTCCTCCTTTCTTCTTTCAATTTGTTAAGGGTTACATCCAATTTAGTTAGGGTTTCTTCCATTATAATTGTGGTTCCTAATGTACAGGAAGTAGGGTTTAAAATTTAAGGTTTTATATTGTGTTTTATGGTCTGAAATTCTGGTTTTAGGTCTGGTTTAGATTTCTTGAGGTGCGGCGGTGGTGCGTTTGAGTTTTCGCACAAAGGATTCAAGGGTTTCCTTGGTTTTGGTAGGTGATTCCATTGTGTATGAAATCTTTGTGAATTGGCTACTGTTTTTATGGTATTTTCATGCTTATTCAATTTTATTATTTCTGAAAAATATAGTTTTAGTGGTGTTTGTATTTAAAATGAATCCTAAAGGTCACTTTCATGTGAAATTGAGGGTTTTTCATAGAAATGTATTATTAGTTTAATTGGGGCTACCCTATAAGTAACTAGTTGATTTTATTGAAGTATAATAGGGATAAAAATACTGTTTTTAATGATTGTCCCTTGTGTTTGTTGCTGAAAAATCTGGTTTTAATGGTGTTTGTGAACCACATGAAATTCTAAGAGTTGTGTTGTGTAAAAATTTAGACTTTGCAATGATTTCGTTTCTTGAACTATATAGGGTTGCCCTAAAAATGATTTTGTGTTTTCACTAAAATGTAGTGGGATCTCCTTTATGTTTTGGAAACTTAAATATGTGCACATAGTATGCAAGTGAGGTTTATAAGGTGTTTTGTGTCTGAAACACTACGAGATTTTGAGGAATTGTTTAATGAAAAATCTAAGTGTTTTGTTGCGTGTTTTAAGTGGTATAAAATGTGATAGCTACTGTATTGGTTGTGATTGACCAGTAATGGTGTTTTATATGAAAATTTATTTATGTTGCATGCTGAAATTGATTGAGCACAAAAGGGGAAGCCCGGGTACCTAGGTGGGGCGGATTTGTACTAGTACGGCTAGTGGACCGGATGGGTTTTGTCCCTGTTTCACTTAGCATTTGGATAACGACAACTCTAACTAAACTATGTGGATGATTATTGGGGACCACTAGGTTATGGGTGTGTTCCCTACTAGTGGCTCGTGCACGAGAAAGGATTTTTCTATGGTTACTTTACACCGAGGTATGAGGTACATAGGGCCCAAGACAACCTAATGCCTAGGGGTGTTCCCAATGTTGTTGCTCATTGGATTTGTAGTATCTACCCATGTATTAGGGTGTGTTTGGAAGTAAATTACAGTATCTAACATTTCTATTTTAATGTGTTAGTATTCCAAAAATTTTGGAGTGAAAACTATTTTCAATTAGAGGTTTCATTTCTTGAAATTTGAACACTACTTTTCCTTGCGTTTGAAAACTGCTTGCTTTTTCACATTGTATTTCTTACTCTTTGGAATCATTGGGTGGTATCCTACTGGGCTTAGGCTCACACCCTACTTACACCCCTTGGGTGTAAGTAGACTTGGTTATGTTTGATTCAGGTAAAGGAAAGGCTAAGGGCGATGGTGGTTCATGGTGTTAGTTCCCATTCTTGGTGCGAAGTTGTGGAGATAGCTTGGGGGCGATGACCCCTAGTCATGTGGAGTCCTTGGGGCTGTCTTGATGCTATAATTATTTTTATTTGGACCACTTTTATTATCTTTAAACCAATGTACTCAGTTCTGGTTTTTTTTACTTAAGTCTTGTTTGGCTCAAAAATTTCAGATTTATATTATGGATTGTTTTTAATGTTTTATGCTTTCATACTCGGGTAAATCGTTCCCAAACCTAAATTAATGATACCCGGGCACTTGTGCCAGCCCGTGGGGATAGGGAACGCCCTTCGGGTCATGTCATGGGCTGGGTTTGGTGCCGGTTTTGGCGGTGACCAGATTCGGTTCGTGACAAAATGGTATCAGAGGAGGTTCGCTCCTTGGGTCATGTTATTTGGGGAAGAGTCAGCATAGTCTAGAGCTAGGATTTTTGGGACTTGAAATTTCAGTCATGGGTAGTGTGCCTGGCCAGCACACCTCATGAAGGGATTCAAGTCACCATGGTAAGTATGGATTTATCTGAGTGCTTTGGTTTTCTTGGTTTAATGATGACTATGGGAAATGAAAAGAGAGTTGGGAGAATAATCTCAGTGAGCTCGCAGGGCCTGGCAAGCCATGTGGAGCCATGGATATTTCCCTAGAATACTCTCTGTGACGGCGAAGTGATTGGAATATGGCTGCCAACCATATGTCCAAGTCACCCACCGAAACTAGTTTCCTCTTGCATTGTTTTGTGCTTTAGTTTTAAAATCTTAGCACTTTGGTTTTAAGGTGACTTGGTTTTAAGAAGCGTAAAGTTTTTATAAAATGATTTTCAAATAAAGAGGGAATGGTTTGGTTTATGAAATGGCGGAACTGAATTTTCAGAATTGTTTTGAAATGTAAAATGGTGTGCTTACACCTCTTTGAAAGCAGGAACTATATTGAATTTGGTTTAGAAAAGCATTTCCTATAGAGTTTTCTAAACAATTAGAGTGTGTTTTAATGGGATGATATGTTTCGAAATTGACGTGAATAACCTAAAAGTTAGTTCTTTTCTAAATGGTTGTGTCCTTATGAAATGTTTTGTAAGATGTGAATTGGGATTTCGTTCTCATTGTTAGAAGTTTTAAGAAAAAGGTTGGGTTGGTTGAGCATTTTGTTTTTGAAAAGTAGAAGGAAGTTTTGTTTTACCCTTTGGTATTTCCATGAGTGACCACATGCGTGAGGTTATATGGGATGATGGATGGTTGATGGCACGACTGGATGAGTGCTGGGATGGATATGAGGTGGGTGCCCGATGTGGCACAAAAAAAAAACATGCATGTGTGAGGCCCATGGGGTACCATTGGTGGATACGCTTACTGCTAAACCGTTTGTTTTAAAAAAAATGGTTTTAAAGAAAAACATGTTGTCTTGATGAATAGTTTGTTATGGTTTGTATTATGGGTTTTTAAAAATGTTGGTGTTGTGGGATGTTTTGAGTTCTAGAACCCCTTCTGTTTGAACTGTGTTTTGGGTTTGTGTTTGGTTGGTAAGCTGTGTTGCAGGGATGGTTAGTGGTCTCTTTTGAATTTTTTTTGGGATGCCTTTACGGTGGATCCCTTCATGTGTTTGGATCTGGTTTGTGGAATGTTTTTACCAATAGACCAGCTTGGTTGGGTCCTTGGGTTCTCTCATTGGATAAGGTATTCCCCCATTAAGGGTTAATGCACAACTGAAGTGCAACCCGTTTTGTTTCTCCATTGGAAAATCCTCCAGTTGATCAATATAAAGAATATTTTTTAGAACATTTTTTTTATTGAGTCTACACCCATTCAGTTCGCTGATTTTTGGATCCTCTTGTAGTGGGATAGTGCTTGTGGAAGGTTGAAAGGGACCTTAGTTTCTTAAGTTTCCTGATTCATCAAAGGTGGGAGTGTTCTTTCGTTTTTAGTATGGATGAGTGTCTTGATGGTGTCTAAGAGGGCCTCTGGGTTCTTTATAGTTTCTTTGAAGAAAGAGTTATTATTAAACCACCAATTTTGAGATTTCGGTCATGATAGGACATTGTGTCCACTTTCTAGACTTATTTGTTGTTTAGGGACTTTGAATATGGTCCCGTTCCATGTATTGTCTCTATCAATCGCCAGGGTCATGTTCGGTGACGCATTGTGATGTTGTGTGCTCTTTTGACCATAAAGGTGAAGGTCACACAATCCTCTAAGGTTCTATGTTATGTTGGGATTATGTCTTCCTTGGGAAAAACATCAAATCCTATATCTTAGAGGAAGGTGTTTATATGTGTCTTTCCCATCTGTTGTTTCTCACCCAAAGAAACAAGGTGCGATGTGTGTGCATCTTCTGATCCCTTGTTTCAGTGAAATGATTGTTTCTGGGAAAAGTGGGTTATGAAGTGTGTTATGTCTTGATGAACCCATCAGGGTATGCAGTGTAGTTGTTTGTGGCACCGAAAGAAGAAGTTCCACATAGGGGTTTCAACAGCCTAACTGCGTGGCCGAAGATGCTTCAATATTTTGAGCTCCAGCCATAGGTCTCGGAGAGAAGCTGGCGCGTAGTCAGGGGAAACACCAGTGTCGTTTAAACACTTGTACAAAGTCCTATACTCAGTGTGAAAGATAGAAAGTGTTTAAACCTATGGTTTCATCATCTTCCTTCTGTTGTTCTCATTCGGTGGAAATAGGTAGAGGGCCTTGTACCCATGTCATCGCCTAATGTCTTTCCCTCCCACGTTGGTTTCCATTGAGTCATTGGAGAATGGTTGGAAATTTGGCTAGAAAGTTTGAGCACACATTTTGTGCATGATTAGTAGTGTCAGTGTGCTAGGAATCCACGTTCAAATAATGATCAGCATAGTTAGTGCATGGTTTCCCAAACCGTGCGGACTGACCCTGCACCCTTTCCAAATCTTAAAAAAAAAAAATTGGGTCTTTTTGTGTCGGCCCATGCTGGTTAGTTAAGATGGTTAGTTCTTGTGGTGGGAAGACCCACTGCGGGTATCATGTATATTATTTTGTAAATTTCTAATTTATGTATACCCCTTGTACTAGGGAGTCTGTTTGGGCCTCCCCCTATTAGTGTCTTGATTCTGTCTCGGGAAAAAAAAATTTAAGTTGTCTCTTATGGTGGGGAGCCCATTTGTGTCTCTTCATACGAGTAACTCATATTTTTCCTTGGTTTAGTATGGGAAGTAAGTATTATCATTTGGAGATATCTAACTACCTACATCTTTCTTTGGTAAAAAATTGATATTGGAGAGTGACAAATGGTTTAGTTATAGAAGGGAAAGTGTAACCTTGTTCGATGTTGTTGTTTATTTGGGTAAATTGATTGAGTATTGTTCAGATTGTGTTTGAGGAGTTTTCATTTGGGATAAAGCCTAAATGTGCTTGATTCTTTCTGGAATGTGATGTAAGTCATGTTTGTGAGAGTATTCCTTCCTTCATTGATCACTGGAGGTGTTATGGCCTTTGGGGGAGAAACCTGGCAAGAGAGTACCTCTTGGTTTCTCAGTTGAGTTTGGTTGTTGCTTTGGCCTTACTGTGACTTTCCGGGGCGGAAAGTTTTCATGGTGGGGAGAATTGTCACATACATAGCTTATTTTAAATGTATTTTTATTTTACATTCCATTAATGCTTTGTTTTGGGGGGTTTCCAAAGTTTTTATGGAGAATAGGTGAGTTTTCATGAATTGGGCCAAACCGTGAGCCCAATTCCAGATTTAAAAATAAAATTTGTTTCTTTTATAACTTATTCATTTTTTAATATTTTTCACTCATTCCAACTCCTAAATGTCCTCACCTGATATATTAACACCACAATTAAAATTTGGAGTCTTTGGAAATCCATAACTAAGGTGTATATGGGTTTTTATTTAAGGGATTGGGCCTGCCCGAAAGCCCAATTCCAGTTTTAAAAATAAAATTTGATTTACTAATAACTTATTCTTTTTTAAGTATTTTTCGGTGATTCCAAGCCCCAAACACGACCCTTGAACCCAGACTCGCGTCCCATATCCTCCTACCCTCTTTTCATCTCTTTTGCATTGCGGTTTAGGTCGAAATATCTGGAGAACTCAAATTTCGGGCAGATTTGTAAAGGTAATTTGTTTCCTTCATAACTCCTTCGATTCTTACTCTTTTTCCTCCATTCAAATTCCTAAATGATCTACCTATTCTTGTTCGAACCTCCCTTGAAGGTTTGAGTATTTTTGAAATCAGCTACTGGTATTTTGGGGGGCGATTTCTACAAGATATTTTAAGTAAGTTGTTCTCCTCCTTTCTTCTTTCAATTTGTTAAGGGTTACATCCAATTTAGTTAGGGTTTCTTCCATTATAATTGTGGTTCCTAATGTACAGGAAGTAGGGTTTAAAATTTAAGGTTTTATATTGTGTTTTATGGTCTGAAATTCTGGTTTTAGGTCTGGTTTAGATTTCTTGAGGTGCGGCGGTGGTGCGTTTGAGTTTTCGCACAAAGGATTCAAGGGTTTCCTTGGTTTTGGTAGGTGATTCCATTGTGTATGAAATCTTTGTGAATTGGCTACTGTTTTTATGGTATTTTCATGCTTATTCAATTTTATTATTTCTGAAAAATATAGTTTTAGTGGTGTTTGTATTTAAAATGAATCCTAAAGGTCACTTTCATGTGAAATTGAGGGTTTTTCATAGAAATGTATTATTAGTTTAATTGGGGCTACCCTATAAGTAACTAGTTGATTTTATTGAAGTATAATAGGGATAAAAATACTGTTTTTAATGATTGTCCCTTGTGTTTGTTGCTGAAAAATCTGGTTTTAATGGTGTTTGTGAACCACATGAAATTCTAAGAGTTGTGTTGTGTAAAAATTTAGACTTTGCAATGATTTCGTTTCTTGAACTATATAGGGTTGCCCTAAAAATGATTTTGTGTTTTCACTAAAATGTAGTGGGATCTCCTTTATGTTTTGGAAACTTAAATATGTGCACATAGTATGCAAGTGAGGTTTATAAGGTGTTTTGTGTCTGAAACACTACGAGATTTTGAGGAATTGTTTAATGAAAAATCTAAGTGTTTTGTTGCGTGTTTTAAGTGGTATAAAATGTGATAGCTACTGTATTGGTTGTGATTGACCAGTAATGGTGTTTTATATGAAAATTTATTTATGTTGCATGCTGAAATTGATTGAGCACAAAAGGGGAAGCCCGGGTACCTAGGTGGGGCGGATTTGTACTAGTACGGCTAGTGGACCGGATGGGTTTTGTCCCTGTTTCACTTAGCATTTGGATAACGACAACTCTAACTAAACTATGTGGATGATTATTGGGGACCACTAGGTTATGGGTGTGTTCCCTACTAGTGGCTCGTGCACGAGAAAGGATTTTTCTATGGTTACTTTACACCGAGGTATGAGGTACATAGGGCCCAAGACAACCTAATGCCTAGGGGTGTTCCCAATGTTGTTGCTCATTGGATTTGTAGTATCTACCCATGTATTAGGGTGTGTTTGGAAGTAAATTACAGTATCTAACATTTCTATTTTAATGTGTTAGTATTCCAAAAATTTTGGAGTGAAAACTATTTTCAATTAGAGGTTTCATTTCTTGAAATTTGAACACTACTTTTCCTTGCGTTTGAAAACTGCTTGCTTTTTCACATTGTATTTCTTACTCTTTGGAATCATTGGGTGGTATCCTACTGGGCTTAGGCTCACACCCTACTTACACCCCTTGGGTGTAAGTAGACTTGGTTATGTTTGATTCAGGTAAAGGAAAGGCTAAGGGCGATGGTGGTTCATGGTGTTAGTTCCCATTCTTGGTGCGAAGTTGTGGAGATAGCTTGGGGGCGATGACCCCTAGTCATGTGGAGTCCTTGGGGCTGTCTTGATGCTATAATTATTTTTATTTGGACCACTTTTATTATCTTTAAACCAATGTACTCAGTTCTGGTTTTTTTTACTTAAGTCTTGTTTGGCTCAAAAATTTCAGATTTATATTATGGATTGTTTTTAATGTTTTATGCTTTCATACTCGGGTAAATCGTTCCCAAACCTAAATTAATGATACCCGGGCACTTGTGCCAGCCCGTGGGGATAGGGAACGCCCTTCGGGTCATGTCATGGGCTGGGTTTGGTGCCGGTTTTGGCGGTGACCAGATTCGGTTCGTGACACAAGATAAGTCAACACACAAACGTATTAAAATGTTTTTCTAGGATACTTATTATGTTCTACATATTATGATATTCTTACAACAATATTTAATAAATAATATATATATACAATTAATTGTATTCAACTATATTTATTAAAATTTTAAAATATTATTATTCATATTTTTGTAAGAAACTATAATTTCTTAAATAAAAATTGTAATATTTTATATAAAATCTCTCAAAATATTATTAATCATAAATTTTTTTAAAATTTAATTGATAAAGGTGATATAATTTAGACTTAAATAACCAATAAAATATTATAAACTTATGTTTCATTCAATATAATAAAATTAGGTAAGTGCATATATATTTTTTGAAGTAATTAAACTTCATAATAATTAAATAATTATATTTTATACATGATTACTCAAAATAAAAATTATTTATAATTAATATAATTTAAATTTTATTATTAACCGTAGATTATTTTAGTTAAATTAATAAAAGTAAGATTATTTATGCATATATATTGAATAATATAATTTATATTTAAATAGATTTAAATATGATAAATATTATAACATATATTTATAATTATATTCAAATAAGGTTTGTAATATTTTTTATAAATTTTTATTAATAATATATTTTCTTATAAATTATTTAGGTAGATTCAATTTATTTATCTACTGATATTTTAAATTAATTTTACATTAAATATACTAAGTAAAATAATATCTACATATAAATATATTCAAATTTAATTATCCACAATTTAAATTACAAATATACACATTTTTCTAAACAATAATATTTCTCTAAATATATATTATATTATTTTATACAAAAAATTGAAATTGTGAAAACACCATATATAAATTTATAAAAAATTCAATATAAATTAAAATAATAATCCATAAATAAATTAAATTATAAAAAGAACATTAATTCATACATTCATAAAGCCATAAAATTTAAGTAAATAAATCATAAAAACAAAATAAATAAATCTATTCAAAAACTAAAATTTTTAAATAGATATTTTACCTTATCAAATGTTGTAAATTAATATGTTGGTGAGATCTGGAAAATATTTGCTTGAATAAAGGAAATGGAGGGGGAGACCCTCCATTTATAATTTTTTTGTGGTGGGCGGGGTGAACCTTGTTCATGCCTCCCGTGTTTTCATTATATTGGAAGCATGAATGGGGTTCACGATTCGTGCTACCTCAACATGAAAGCATAAACTTGTTCATGATTCTTGGCGAATTGAACCTCCACCACGCAAGGATGAGAATTTCCTAATGAAATGGTGAGGATGAGAGTACCTATTCTGAGATGGTCTCTAACTTGTAGTGAGCCTTCTCTTATTCAGTCGAATGACTTGCATATAAATCATCCAGTAAACCCTCCACTGACCACCCATACAATAAATGGTTTTGGTCATTTTAGAGAATGGTATATAGCCCATGCAATGAATAAAAAATACCAATCCAGCAATGGAAATGCACTAACTCCCTTCTTGGATTAAATAATTCTCCGCTAAGCATTTTCTTTTCATCATTTTAAATTCATTTTATTTAAATTTAAATTTATTTGTTTTAATTTTAGTTTATTTTAATTTTCCTACATAATCACACTTTTAGTTTTCAATGATTTCATCAATTAATTAAAAAAAATCTAAAATACAAATAAGTGACAAAAAATCGTGAGGTTTAACTGATTGAGTAATCACCTTTAGAGACAATGTGTGGTTAGCTACTAGGATGCATTATTTGAGAAAATAAAAAATTCTATTATGGTGGACTCAATGGTTGGCCTACTCATCAATTTGGAACCATTTTCACAGATAATAGTTGGTTAGTTGACTTCAAAACACATTTGTTCCTGCACAAGATTTCTATTGGCCACCACTACCACTAATGTACCATAGAGGACAAGGGGATAAACTATTATTCAATATTGCACTAAATAAATAATGAATTCAAATGACCACATACCACCATCACTACTGCAAAACCCGTAATGAACAGTAGTATCCCTTATCAGTACTAGATAAAAGAGTTGATAAAGACCACCCTTTATCCCCATTTTTTAAGCATTGATGTAGGGTTGTCTCCTACGAAATCATCCCACATTGGATTTCTCCTTTTTATGGATGGATCATTATTAATTTATTTATTATAAATTTTAATAAATAGTATATATTAAATGTAAATATAGAAAATTAATAAATTTTATTAATTAAAAAAATTATAATCTCTTATTCATTTTTTAAATATTTTTTCAATCTATTCAACTTTTAATTAAATTTCAAAAAAAATTAACATTCATTCATTTAATATTGTTTAGTAATTGAAAATATTAAATGTTTGTTTACAGTTTTTATAAATTAATGATTTTAAATATTTATTCATTTACTATTTTTTTAATTTATTCCATTAGCACATGTTAGTGTATATGCAGTTCCAACTTTTAATTGCACTAAACAAAAATCACTAATAAAAGAACAACCATTATTAGTGCTACCTAAAATCACTGATAAAGATAATTTTATTAGTGTTAAAAAATGCTTCTAAAGGTGTATCCTTAATCAATTATTTTTTTTATCGCAGATAAGTGTAGATCATTATCATCACTATTTTGATAAAAAAAATTAATAAAAAAATAATTATTTATTAATATAAAAAGTGAATTCCCTTTTATTAATGAAAAGAAGAAAATAAAGAGGACTAGGAGAACAAATATAACAAGGCAACCCACATCAAAAATAGATAGGACCCAAAAGACTCCAAACAACAAACCATAAAAAAGACACTAAAAATGTGGAAAATAAATTGCATGAGTAAGGATAGGAACTCTCTCACCCATTCCATGAGGATCTCTTCCATGTAGATGTTGGTTGTGCTTCCAAGATTTAGTACTTTTTCACAGTTCACAAACATCATTGGATGATTTTTCAGCAGTGTATGTTTCACCCATTATATTGGATGTCTCCCTCTAAAATTGTTCCTCGTAACTAGATTAAATACCTATATTCCATATTCCCACTTCCTCAATAGACACATCTTTAGCAATAACAACCCCTACATCAAAAGTAGTTGTAGCAGAAGACATAACATTTCTCACCTCATCGCTGAACAAAGTTTGGAAACCCCCACTATCTGTTTCTTCATTAGATTCATTCCTAAGACTAGTTTCACTTCCTAAGGTCCCTTCCACATTCATAATAATCAATGAAACGTGCTTAGCTAAAGCCAACAGAGTGGCCAAATCATTTTCATCAGAAATTCAGTTAGTATGATCACCTCCAATAGCCACTACTGGAGTCTCTTCCTCAAGATGCAAATCCATTGAAAAAAATCATTAGGAACCAATAAATTTCAATCCTTTTGCATGTTATAATCAACCACATTGCGAAAAAACTAAAGACAAACTAGTCTGACTAGTAGTAGATACATTGGATCGGTCCAAGGAAGTAGAAGCATCTTCTACACACAAAAAACCACCATAATCTAGTACCGAAACACAAGCAGTCTTAGAGTATCCATCAGAACATAATCTTTCCCCTATGATCTCTGAAATATATTAGGAGAACATTCATTATGAGACACCACCTTATTTTCATCATTTCCTTCAAATTTACCACCTTCCTTAAACAACCTAGTTCTGGGGTTCCTACCTGTTGTAGACGTTTTTTCATCTTCATTCATAGGGACTACAATTGGTAGCTTGAATTTACCCATCTCTAGTGCATTTTTGAATATCGTACAATTAACACACCTCAATCCTTTATGGAATTTATTAAGAGAATTCCCAAAGTCGCAAAAATTTATGAAAAAATATCAGGTGAATTTTCAATATCTATATGCAACTCAAATTAGAAATAAAATTTTTACTAGAGCAGTTTTGTCAACAAAAGTTGTGTTCATCACACTCTCAACAAGAACACGAGAATAATGACCGAACCTTTACCTTTCCATTTATTTTTAAAATTTTATTGGGAAATTAATAGCAGAGGTGACATCTGATAATATTTGAGGATTCCATAGATACCAGTTGAGACCAAAGATCGGAATCCACACTTGAGTTGTAGAATTTCCAGCAGTTTCAATGTTGGAATTGGGGTCCCAGTCTTGGATACGCAGAATTCCAAATTTATGAGGGACAAAACCCATACCCTAAGTTCTCACCTAAACATCAGAATATGAGAATATAATATGAAAGAATCCATTACCAAGAGACTCAATCCTCCATCCACAAAAACCTCAAAACTGAAGATGATGTTATCGTAGGTCCTCAAGCTTCCATGAATTTATCCCCAATTGAGTAACCAAATAAGCAGTGATTGAGGGATTGAACACAATGATACTTTGTGAGATAAGTTAATGGTTCACTTCAACAAAATCTAGAGAACCATTTTTTGTAATTCTCCCAGATGTTGAAGATACAAATCATTCATCATCGAATAATATGGAAGGGGAATTTCGACCTTGATTCGATTCTTCAAGATCAAAAGCGGGGTCACCCTCCACTGAAAGATTTTCATCACCAGAGATATCTTTATGGTCATAAGAACCATTAACGTTACCTTCCCGAGTCATCTTTTTAAAATCACCTAGATTTGAGGATGAATAGACCAACACCTCCTTAAGTAAAGGACTAGAATCACTATCCTTCTTCAAGGGGAGAACAGAAGTGACAACCGAAATAAGATTAGAATCCATGGAAACCTAAAACACTAAAATGCCATTAGGAATCGCTAAGCTCCCCCGATGCCCATCTCCTCCTTCTAAAAGTAATGAAAGATTTAATTAATAAAAAATATTATTAATATATATAGCATTTTCATATTTATATTCAAAAAATAATGTTTATTTATATACATTAATTAAAAATTCATGTTTATAATTAATATAGATATGATATATTAATATGTATTTTTTAATAATTCAAATATATATAGAATGTTTTTTTAAAAAAAATATTTAAAAAATTATAAATAAATATATGTGTGTTTAAATAATTATTAAATAATAATAAATATTTTTTAATAATAAATGTATTTATTATATTCATAATTATTAATTATATATATTTATATATTTATATAATTATATAAATATATTTGTAAATATTCATTTTTTTTATAATTAGAATGATAAATAAATAAATAAATATATATATATTTAAACAATTATAAAGTTATAATAAATATATTTAAATAATATATAATTATTATAATTATAATTATATATACTTATATTAATAAATATACATATCATTATTATATAAGATGGGTTTTGTGTGAGACTCTCACCCTCTGGTTTTCGATGGCGTCTTCTAGGGTTGCTCGACCACGACGGATCATTCCTATCCCTCGGTTGTTAATTTTTTCTTGGGGCAAAAGCGCTTCAAATCGCATTAGAGTTTGGTTGAAGTGGAAATTTGCAGGGCTCCTCAAGGTGGGCCCTCTGCTTTAGTTGATGAAAAGAGAGGTGGTGGCATTCGGTATATTGAATCCTTGACGGTGGATTTGTCCGGGGATGGTGGATCGTGGCTAGGTGTTCCTTCGTATCACTGTGCTTCAGATCCGGTTCTTCCGATGGAGCCGTCGATGTCAGATGGTGGATCGCAGTTTAAGGGTTCGCATCACCGTATCGATCTGGTTTTAGATCCGTCTATTCTAGCAGTGTCGTCGAAGCTAGATGAAGGATCGCAGTTGAAGGGATCAGATCGTACAGATCTGGTTTCAGATCTGGCTATTCTGGTGGAGTCGTTGACATTAGATGGCAGTTTGCGGATTTTGGATTCGATGTCTCTTTCGGCGAAGACATTGAAGTCCTCAGATATGGTTGTTGTGCACGTGGATTAACTCTCTTATGCAGGCCACATCTGGACCGATTGCTGGTCCTCCAATGGATTTCCCCATTCTGGCCGATCATGGGTCACTATTTTCCCCAGTTTTTGGTTTGAATCTACCATGGGCTGGTTCTGTGAAGACACATGTTTCCAGCCATGTTTCCTTTGCAGATAAGTTGATGTAAAATCGTGTTTTCACTAATTCGAGGAGTTCCTCTTCGAGGATGATGAAAAATGGTTCGTATGAAATTGTTGAATCCAATCAGAAATTGATTGCGGAAATACTTGATATGTGCAATCACTTTATTGTTACTCAAGTCAAATTCTCCAGGCCAGGGTAATCCGTGGAAGATTGAAAATCTAAATAAGTGGATTCTTCAAGTCTTTGGCATCAGATGGTGGAGGATCGAATCAATCAGTAAGGGGTTCTTTCATATCGTGTTTTTGTATGATGAACTGAAAGCTAGAGCATGTGGATTAGGCTTTATTTCACTCAAACCTGTAATTTTGAGGATCAAATATTGGGATCCCTTCTTTATTCCCTCTACGATGAAGAACTCCATCACTCAGACTTGGATACAAATTCACGGGTTACCATGGTTTCTTTGGCACTCTTAGTTGTTGTGGGATATTACCTCCATTGTTGGGGCTCCAATAAAATTTGACAAAGAAACAAAGATTGCACGCTTTGGAAATTTTTCCGTAGTACTTGTGGAAGTTGAATTAAGTTCTATTCTCATGGAGTCGGTTCTCTTGCTTGCTACTAGTTTATGGGTTAAAAGAGTTTGAGAAGAAGCCTTCCTTTTTCAAGATATGTGGGAATATAGGTCACTTGGACTACGGATTCAAGTAGAAACTTTTTTTCTCCAATTGAAAAAAATGTTCACTCTGGTAAATTGCAAATTTTTTATTCTTTTAGCTAAGAATATAAATGACAGGGTAGGAATGAACCCAATGACATAGCATACTACTATCCGCGTAGTGGCTGATGAAGTTGAACCTCTGGATGGACTCCTGGTTGAGCATAGAAATCAGTTGAAGGAAGGTCTTGATAAAGTCATTTTCACACAGGGTGACACACATAGTGGTTTTGAGCTGGACCTTCATAAGGCTACCCCAATACAGAGTTCCAGTAAGAAAATTCTTTGGTCAGATATTATTGCCAGGGATACTTCATCTCATGATGAGGGACAAAAAGACGTGGTTGAATCCTCCAGCAGTAAAGGGAAAAAGAACTTGTAGCATCCAATTGCAGGGAATGCTCAGGTTTAAGATTATTCTTTTGGAGGGAATGTGGAAACTAAGGAGGATACCACTATTTTGTCGGTCACCTGGGCTTAGACGTGAGTGGCTTGAGAGCCCTCTTGCAGGGCATGATGAACAAATGAAAATTGATACAATTTTGGGAAGGGATGATTTGGAAGGGGCTTGACAACATCCGAAGTCTTGGAAATGGGGCTGTCATCCAAAAGATCGTACTTGGTGGTGTGGTCGTCATGATTGTGTTAAAACTCGAGGGTGTGGCCGTAGTATGAGCCAACTCACTATGGGTCGACAAAAGCTTATGGAAAAATATTTTGTGATTTTAAAGAAGATTAATTCACAATCAGAATGGAAATCTTCTGATGGAGCCTTTAATCATGACTATGGGGATGTTTAATTCCCTTCATTTGTAGTTTTCTTTTATGGATAAGGGTGTGTATCTATTTGGCATCGTGCTTCTTTGTTTCCTTTTTCATCTGTAGTTTCTAATAATTTTTTTAGAAACTGTATCGACTGTCCCCTGAACCTTTTGAGTATTATTTTTATTATTATATATATATATATATAAATATATTTATAATTATAGTCAAATATTTATTAATATAATTATTTATAAATATAATTATTAATATATATATATATATATATATATATATATTTATATATTTTAAAATAACATTTATATTACAATAAATATATATTTATTTAAAGTAATATATAAATATAAATTATATAACTTTTAGTAAATAATTATTTTCATAATTTTATATATACAAAATTATCAAATTTATAATAGTCAAAATGTTTTATAGTTTATTTATATACATTGATTACAAAATGTGTATATAATTAAAATAAATATAATATATTAATATTTTATTTAAACAAAAATATAATATATAAATGTATATATTTATTTTGATATATATTTATATTAAGATAGGGAGGATGTTGGATGTCGTGCGTTGGGAGCTTTCATCGCATGGAGATGATGTCTAGGGTTTTGCCGATTCTCAACCTCACAGCTACTAACGTTAACTCCATTATCACTTCCACTATGGGGATTCGATCTCACCATCGTGAGTTTTTCTTCATCTGTCATAACACTCATTGTGGGGATTTCGCACTGACGTTCACATTACTTCATCCATGCCAGTCGCATCCGTTGAAGAGATCATGATCTCGCTACTGCACATCCATTATCATCCTGATTGTTGCACGATACTCAAGGTCTCACTGTCTTTCTCATTTGACTGATCTGGTCATGATCTCGTTCACTGTGGGGATTCATTCCACTGTGCATCTTTACTGTAGGGTTCTCATGATCTCGTCGTCGTGATTGTTAGATCAAGTCACGTTTTTCGATGATGGCGATGCGATTTGTCCCTCCTTTTGGCCAGATCCTTCCTATATCAGAGGAATTTTGATTATCACAGGTTTGACATTCATAAATTGAAAGACAACAATGTTTATTCAGGCCTACCTAGTCCAGATGACTCTGTTGTCGCAAATAGATTCTCTCTCTATAAAGAGTATGTGGTTGTTTCATTTCATCAGAAGGGGAGCATCGCACATGTTAAAGCTAATGCAGATGCAATTTCAGATCATCTAATTTTAGGTAATCACTCGATTATTACTATGTTAATTCTTCCCAGAGGTTCTATGATGATGAAGGTGGAATACCATGTTGCGTGATTGTTTGTTATTTAAGGGTTTTTCCTACTGGAGGTGCATTTCACTAGGATGAGAAATTTCCCACATCCTATTTCCCAAAGATAATTTGAAGTGGAGTGCATGGGGGCTTTGATCTCTCTCGGGCCTGGTGTCTTACAGATTCATGAATGAGATAGGACCTTTAATATTCTAGAGGTATGAAATTGATCTGTTCAAGTTTGAGTAAAAATATTTGGCTAAATTGGATATATTGTCATAAAAAAAATATGAGTGCGCTTACGATTAGGGTTCCACTTAGAATAGACAAGAAAACTGAGCTCGCGTGTTTTGGGCATTATGCTCAATTTTTGGTTGAGGTAGATCATAGATCCAGCAAGGTGGATAAAATGTTTCTTTCCACTAAATCTGATGAATTTTAACTGAATGTTGTTTATGAAAAAGTTTCATTGCTCTATTTAGAGTGTTAAATTATTGGTCATGATCACTCGAGCTACGTAAGGAATGTCTCTAGCTCCTTCTGTTCAGCATATGAGCATGATTCAAGACAATAAAATAATAATTTGCGTCATGTGAAATATCTTTCCAATGATTTGAGCAATGGTACATAGCCTAATGACGATCCTCTGGTAGGGAGGACCACGTTGGGTGCCTCTCCATATCCCAGATATCAATAGTTGGAAAGGATATTAGTTCGGAGATGAGGAATATAGATCTTTCTCCTCCTCTTCACAATCGGTCTTGGGCTGAGATTACAGTAGAGGAATTGTATGGAAACCCAAGTAATACTAACCCTTGTTAGTATGAGAGCGTGGAGGGGAATTCCTTGACTAATAAATATGTCAATGAAGTTGAAATTCAAGATATGGTTGATGAACATTTTTTTACAGGAGCAAAGGCTCATTTTAAGAAACAGAAGGGGAAAATATATTTGATTTTGACTCCCCTATTTTTAAAGGGGTATCTGATTATATGAAGACATCTAAAGGGAATAAACTTGTGGATTGTGAAGATTTTCAAAGAGTCTCTTATATGAAATCAAAATCTCCTTCTGAGAAAATCTTGGTTGAGCAGGTGTCTACCTCAAACACTTTTGAAGTGGTTGACTACCAAAATATGATGACATGGAAGGAGTGTCCACTTGATTCTTCTATGGGTATTGACAACACTGATAAGGTTCAACCTCCTTTGGAGAAAGTGGAAAAAAATTGGAAACCACCTAAATCCTAGGGACAAGTTCGTCATCCAAAAGGCTGTGGATGGGGGTGTGGATCAGATGATTGGGATGATGCACATGGGTGTACCAGAACTGTGTCTACCAGGTCTTCTTCTATGGAAACTCAGACTCAGATCACTCCATAGTAGTAAAAGTAAATGGAGAAATTCTCTATGATCTTCAATCAAATGAAGTCATATTCTTAGTGGGAAACCATTGATGATGTCGATGACTTAGAATATGACTATGGGGATGACCCTAATCCCTTTAATGTGTAGTTCTTCTGCCTTGATATAGGGCATGAATTTCGTCTGTCCCCATCCTCCTCTATTTTTTTGTCATTTACTTTTTTCTAATAAATTTGATGGGTATGGGTTGTCTTTCCAACTTGTACTTAGACCTGTTTCCTAGATTTATATTTATATTAAATAATTTAAGGTATATATACATGATCTATGAAGGGATATGTCTAGTGTTTGGGAGATCTATCTCCATGGCTATTCCAGTGTCTTGTATGTTCATGAATGGGGATTCCTTACTTCCTCAATCCTTTTCTTCTCACTAGAGGTGATGACTCGATAGGTGGTTTTTGATCTATCAGTAGTTGAGGTAAGCACGAACAGATCTCATTGATTTTAAGGGTAATAGGTGAAAGTGAGATGATTACGACTCATCGATCATCGACATTGTCACCGACTGAGTTGAATGGACCTCGGTAGAACATGAAGGCTGTGTTCGAGGTGAACAGATCTCATTGACCTTTGATGGTGGTCGTTGTGTCTGATTTGCATCGGATGACAGTGGTGTAGATTGATCCAATTAAATAGAGAAGGAAAGTGATGGTGGAATTTGCATCTTGTTTCCATTAGATGATAATGGTGGAGACTAATGAAGTAAGATGACCGATGGTGATGTATTTGAGTCGGTAGGATGTGGTAGAGTACGTCATGAATGATGAACGATAGACAATGTCATTGGTGAATGACTACAATTCCCGTCGATCTGAATATGAGGCGGTGATGGCTTCTTTTCTAGGTTCTTCTACTGAGGTACAAAGATCTGTAAATTTGGAAATTAAGGTAAAATTTTGAAGAAATATTTATTTTACATGATCTGGCCTTATGAAAACCAGAATGGATTCCAATGATAGTCGTTTCTCATATTTAAAAGATGATCCTCCTCAACAAATTGTGAGGATGGGTGAAAATGAACATTTTATTTCTAACAGGGAGGTCATTCTAGACCGATTTAAGATTTGTGATTATTCCATAATTTATAGGCTTGTTCTACCTATTGTTGGAATGGTTTGGAAAAATGATGATCTAATTTGAAATTCTACCACTCTATGGGGTTCTTCTAATTGGAGATGTATACCCAAGGGTGGGGGATTATTTCAAATAATTTTCCCATTAGAATATTTAAAGCACGAATCATAGAGGATTAGATCTATTACTGTGAAACCAGGTATGATTTTCTTTCAAGAATGGGATTTTTAGTTCAATACTTCTGTAATAAAAAATATTAAGGCTAAAGTATGGATCAATTTTTTTCTTAACTAGATCCTTTGGCATAATATTATTTTATTTGATATTGCATATGTTGTGGGAATCCCTATTAAAATGGACAGGATAACCGAGGTTGCTAAATTTGGTCATTATGCTAGGGTCCTGGTGGAGGTTAACTTAAGCTCTTGCTTGATTAACAATATAGTTCTTTCTGTATTGGATTATGATTTCTCTTTAAAAGTCAAATATGAAAGACTTCGTGATTTTTTTTGGACTCGCAAATCATTGTTCATGTTAAAGATAATTGTTTTAAGAATGTTGTTTGCTATTTTTTCTTCTTAAAGGGACATCTTGAGGCCTCCTGTAAGAAAAAATTGATTAGGAAGATAGTACAGAATAATGTGTCTCTTGCTAGTGAAAGAAAATCCCTTTTTGATAAAGGAAAGGTGACGATTTGTGCTGATTATTCACAAATGGCCGAGGAATCTTCCCAAAAGGTGGCACAAATGACTTAATTGGTTCATCCAAATGAAAATAGTTACATTATCATAAAATGGAAGAATGTGGGCCGATATTGATTGGATTTCAGTAGGGGATGTCCCTGTATTTAGTGCCAAAGCAAGGAGAGAAAGTTCAAGATTATTTTAATCCAGTAGAGTCCTTACAAGTGGACCATTGTGTACAGGCAGATGTTTGTAAGGCTTAGGGATAATCAAATCAAAGTGATTGTGAGCCACTAGTTGTGGACTTTTTAAGACATTTTCTATAGGAATATGGGTCAAGGAAATATGATTTTCAACAGTGTGTGGATTATCTTTAAGAGATTTAGAATGTATTCAGTTCTTCAGGGCTGTCTAAAAAATGGGTTAATGTATTAGAGGATGGAAGTGTCAAGTATTTGAGGATGGTTTTATTGGAAACTAATCATTTTAGATCAATGGGAATCAGTGACCCTATTTACTATAAGGTTTTTTTTAAATGGAAAGGGAAAGATGGTCAGAAATGAAGGTTTAGCTCTATTTCCTCCAAAAAATAATGTTTCAGAAGGATTAATATAATCTTACAAGGAATGTATCTACGAGGTCATCTTCCTAGGAATTAAATCTACGGCTCACCCAAGAGCAGGAATCGGCTAAGGAGAGGATCTTTGGGATCCTCAATAAAGTTAATTCACAGTCAGAGTGGGAAATTGCAGATAATACTGATGATTCTGATTATGATTATGGAAATGATCCTACTTTTTTGAGCTTTAGTTTTCTTTTCTGATGATGGATTCTCTCTTTGTATGACCCTATCAATTCTCTAGATTTCTTGTTCTCATTTTTTCATATTTAATAAATGGTTAGGACCATTCACTTCTAGCTAGAGCTTTTTCGTAAAATATATGTACATGTATAACTACTTGTATATATGTGTATGTGAATGTATACATATGTGTATGTATATGTGTGTGTAGATGCGTATGTGTACATATATATGTTTTTAATTTATGTAAATTTTATGATTTTACTTTTTAATATATTTTTTAATTTATTTCTTTTAATTTATTCATTTATTGTTATATTTTCATTAATAATGTAAAAAATATATTTAATCATTTTTTAATATTTATTTATACATATCTTTATTTACTATACATGTAATATTTTCAATATGTTTTTAATTTATATGAATATTATTTATTATGTTTTAACATTTAACGGATAGCGTTATGAGGAATGAGAGATTCTCTCTATTGAAATGGTGATTTGGGTCCGGATTTCATGGTGCTTGATCTTTATTGCTTCTTCAATCCAGATGAGGTTTTCATTGTTCGGGTGAGACACATTGAATATTCTCTTAGCATGGTGAGACACAGGATTTCAAACCCTAGGAATGCTTTAGATGCTTCAGATAAGGGGTCTCAATCCTATGATGTGAAGGGTAAACCTTCTTCCCCTATTGATGCCATCCTCCTCCTCCTCCAATGGCCCGAAGGCCTTTATTTTTTATTGATTTTTGATAATCCACCTTTCAAGGGGTGAGGTGGAACCCTTACAAGGCCCGTAGGCGTAAGTATTACATGGCCCGTAGGCCTTAGAGGAATTCATTGCCCGTAGGCTTTCAAACATTACATACAACCCAGACTAACTACTTGGAACTGCTCCTCCCCAGCATTTTCATCGTGAAATCAGCTCTCCACCTTCGCATGGCTGTTCGGCTAGGCTTTCCCATGCATGCACAAGATTGTCCCGATGGCAGGTGCCATACCCTCTCATTCTTGCAATCTGTTTAGCTTATGTAGGGGTGAAAGCTCCTTGCTCATCCTCCTTGTAGAGCTTGTTCCTTGTAGGTTGTCTGGTTTGCATCTGCACTTAAGGTGGCCCGAAGGCCTTGAGGTGGCACAAAGGCCTTACTGACCCGAAGGCCTGGGTGGCCCGAAGGCCTTACAGGACTCAGGGACCAAATCGGTGGCCCGAAGGCCCAAACGGGGGCATATTCCCGGTTGCTACAGTGCCAAACAGTGCCTTCTACAGTTCCCGCTACAGTACCTGCTACAGTACTGCACAGTTCCCACTACAGTGCCTGCTACAGTACTGCTACAGTATCTGCTATAGTGCTGCTACAATACTGCTACAGTACCCCCGGAAATTCTGTCTCCGCCTGGATTTGATCCCTGGTCGATTGGATGCACTTACAGAGTCCTTACCAACCGGGCTAAGGCTCATGTGCCTATTGATGCCATCGTGTTTGCTAAATTGAATGATGTTGTTGGGGGAGTCTCCCTAAAAGTGCTAACTTCACACAACCAACCACGTGGTCCTGATAGAGAAGGAGGTGTAGTTCCGACTATAGCTGCAAGAGCCAGGGGAGTACCACATGGTGAACCTATCACGGTGGAGACTAGTGGGGAAGCTTTTTATGTACAAGGTCATCCTTGCCATTTTTTCATCTCAGAGAGGAAATGTATTATAAACACTTATGAGAGATATTTCTCATATCATAGGGGGAGCATTCATCTTCCATCTAAGATTATCATAAAGAACTGAACTGTCACCATTGGTGAAGTTGATCAGGGAATTCTGGATGAATTTCTTGAATATTATAAGTTTTCTATCATTGCGTGTTTAATGGATCTATAGAAAGACAACCCCTAGAAGTTGGAGGATCTAAAATCTAGTTTAACACAGTTATGTGGATTCGCCGGTTGGATGATCAACTCACTTATAAGGGTGTTTTCATTTGGTCTTCCTTTTATAATATCTTAAATTAAAGGCCTAGGGAATATGATTTATAGCAGTAAAACCAATATTTCTTCGATTACAAGACTGGGTTCCCTTTTTTAATCCTGAGTTGGCCAACACATCAATTTTTTCGAGTTTGGATTCAGATTAAGGGTTTAAGTTCGTTCTTTTTTCATCCAAAAATACTATGGGATATTTCTTCTATTGTTGGAATCCATATAAAATATTATAGAGAGCTTGAGTGGGCATGATTCAATCATTTTTTCTATTTTTTTATTTGAAATTTATTTTCCACACTTGTTGATACTTTAATATTTGTGGATGCTGGTAAACAAATTGAATTGTCTATAGAGGTTGAAAAAGAACACAATTTTGTGGTATTTTTAAATTCACTGGGCACTTAGACGATGGATTGGGATGAAATAAGATTTGTGTAAATTGAAAGAATCATGGCCATGTGCTAGAAAATTGAAAGTTTAAAAAACCCATCAATGTAATGGGACCATAAACAGTGGATGATCCTTGAGGTGTCTTACTAGGGAAGGATTCACCATTAATTATAGAAGGGTTGTCCTTCAAAGACATTTTCCAAGATGAATATCTTACTAGTAGGGTAGATAAGGATGGGATTGCTATAACCCCTGTAAATGATAATTAGGGAAGGGTGGAGAGGGATACTCACCTAGTTAAAGGTAACTCCAATTCTATGTTTTCAGTGGTAGGTGGTGTTAGAAGTGGGGATAAGGTTGGATAGGATTCTATTTTGGATTTATACTAGTCTCTCATGATATTGGTTGCAACCTCAACTGCTGTGAATGTTACTCATCCTATTGAAGTGTTGGATCCTCAAAGAAAAAGGATGGTAAGGAGGTAGACATGAATTTTCATTTAGTGGAAACTCTGGCCAAAGGCAAGAAATTTGTGAATGATGAGGTATTTCAAATGGTCCTACCTAGAAAACCCATGTCTTCCATTGCATCTGAGCACACAGATGATTGACCCTATTTTGAGAGGATGGCATGTGTGGTGGTGGATGTCCTCGCTACTACTTCTAGTGAGGTTGATACCAAGAAGTCTTCCTATGAATTTTAATGTTGAAACCTCCACCAAACGTTGAGGTAATATTTTCTAATTCCTAGGGATTTTGTAAGGAAAATAGTAGCATGATCACTGCATTTAGTGATCAACATGAAAAGGTTGGTTAAACTTGTCAGGATGCCTCTGCATCTATTGTTGTCCAGGATGGCAGAAGGGGTTATAGATGGAAAAGATCAGATAAAAATTTTGAATGGTATTACCTATATCAATTTTCCAATATTATGAAATCTAGTTATCATTATTTTGGAGAGGCTTCAGTCATATAATGTGAAGGTACAAGGAAAAAATGTCAAGGCACCACCGGAGGACTATGAGGGCGAGAGTTAACCCCAAGGCCTTACAGATGAAATAAAAAAATGGTTGGATTTACAGCTTGAAGGCACCTTTCAAAAAAATGGAAACAGATGTTTTAGATATAGGGATTATCTTATAGTCCAAAAATTGTTATAAAAACCATTAAAGATGGTTGTCGACATAATTCGTGTCTTTATTTTCAGTATCATTCATGGAAATACATAAGACACATCATTCCATAGGACTTCTTGGAATCGTCATCAAATGATGAGCTAGTGTGGACCCAATGGGCCATATAATGGTAGATAGGTTGGAACCCAATGGTTAGACATTGATATCCTTGGAATTTGAGTTCCAAAGGGAGCTGTGGGAATTGACCACTTGTTTTACTTATTGTGGGCGCTTCAAGCTTGTTTGAGCCTCACTTCCCTTTCTTTGTAGTTATTTACTTTTTTCTAATAAATTTTGGGGGTGTGGGTTGGTGTCCCAACTCATACTCATACCTTTTTTTTGATTGAAATATGTTTGAAATTTATATAATTACTCTATTTAAATGATTTTTTAATAATTTTGTAATTTAAATAATTAGATATACAATTATAAATATATATAATTTTTTAAATTAGTATTTATAAAATTTTAATAAATAAATGTATATTTATTTAATTAAAAATTATAATAAATATATTAAAATAATAAATATATTTATTATATTTATAACTATATATTAATAAATATATTTATTTATATAATATATTCAAAATTATATATAAATACTTTTGGAATATATATATTTATAATTATATATACATAAATAAATACATATTTAAATAATAATAAAATAATAATAAATACATTTAAATAATAAATATATATATTGTTATTATAATTATAACTAAAATAATTAAATAGATATTCATAAATTATAAAATCATAATAAATATATTTATTATATTTATAATTTTATAAATATATATAATAATGTAAATATATATAATTATTTAAATATATTTATAAATATATACAAACATTTATAGTTATATAGAAATATTTATAAATGTATTTATTTATAATTATAATTATAAATAAAAAAACATATATAAATAATTATAAGATTATAATAAATATATTCAAATAATAAACATATTTATTAAATTAATAATTATATTTATTTGTAAACCCATATAAATATAAATAATTATATAATTATATATAAATATAAGTAAATAAATATATCATTAAAATTCAATCTTTATCATCACTAAAAAAAGCTGATATAACTTCTCCTTATCAACGTAAGAATGTTAGCGCTGATAAAGAACCATTTTATCAGCATTTTTTATTTTAGTGCTGATAGAACTACTATTTATCAGTGCTTTTTTGAAAGTGTTGTTAAAAGTCTTATGGGTTCATAAAAAAGAAACCTAAAATATTTGTCTCCTCTATGCGCCTTCAATATTTTGTAGAAATATGGTGTCGTCACTCTCATTGAACCCCTACCACCATCAACTTCTTTCTTGAAAAACCGATCCTCTCCAAATCTAAGATATGTGTCGATTTATTTGTTTAGTCTATGGATCTGTGCTTGGATTTGAAACCCTTGTACTATCGCCCAGATTTTTACCCCTTTCGGTGTTCGATAGGTCTGCCCGTGCCTACCATGACCGATGAGCAATGATTGAGATCCCCCTTCCCTCCTTTACTCACCGGCCACCTCACACGAGGCTTTGCCTCACCTACCAATCAATGACTGTATGCCCTCCCCTAACACCCTTGCTGCTATTCAGCCACCCCAATCCTCATGTGAGCCTTACCTCGCTTGTAGCCGGTCGACCATGAACTAATGACCAGACCCCCCTCTCATCCCACCCTTGCTACTAGTCGACTGTAGAAAGACAATCAGAGCCCCGTCTTCTCCTTCTGTTGTTGTTGGCCAACCACCCAGTTGTAATTTCATTTTTAATTATTTTAACATTTTATTTTTTATTTTTTCATTAATTATTTTCTTCATTTTACAAAACTTATCTCAATTTCCGATTCCTCGTTATTTTTTCTATCTAGATTGAAATTTGATATTTTTCAATGGGTAATTAGAGTTTTTTACATAATTATTTTTTCCATGAAATTTGACATTTTTTTCCATAGGTAATTGCAAATTGATAATTTCAATTTGATAATTATATATATGTGTATATATATTAATAATTTTAATATATATATATATAATGTTTAAAAAGAGTATTTATAAAATTATAAATAAATAAATATAATTTAAATAAAAAATATATGTATTATATTTATCATTATATATACTTATATATTAACAAGTCTATATTTATATATAAATAAATATAATTATATAAATATATATATATATAAATATATATATAATTACATAAATATATATAATTATAATACTATATATTTAATTATATATAAATATTTAAAAATATATTTATTTGTAACAATAATTATAAATATTTTTATTTTTATTTTTATTTTAATATAAATATAAAATTATAATAAATATATTTAAAAAATAAATATATTTACTATAATTATAATTATAAAATTAAAATAAATTTATTTAAATAAAAAATATATTTATTTCAATAATTATTATGAATTAATTGCTACTCAATATCACATAAATACTATTTAGTAATAAAATTTATTAATTAAGTCATAATTAATTAGTAAATAAAGAAAATGATTTGTAATTACCTCATAATTAGTCTAAGTAATTTAATAATTATAATGGACTAATTAATTAACATTTTTTAAAATGTTGGGGTTGAAACCTCTTTATTATCGAAACAAAGGAAATGAAATCTTTATTTTTTGGTAGAGGAAAACTCACAACATGTCTCATAGTCCCAGAGGGCCTTAATGCCCAATATGTGGCCCTAATGGCCCATATTTTAGTCCCAAAGGCCCTCTAGTGAATAGTTACACTACAAAACCTGGGCTGCTACAATACCCACTACAGTACTGCCACTACTATAGTGTCTGTCGCCACTATAGTGTCATCAGTAGTGGGCTATGATATGCCTTTTCATCCTGTTTGTGTGGTGTGCGTGTGTTTAATGTAATTGTACAATCAAGCGCCAAATATATATAAATAATAAATATAAATAATAATATGTCATTAATTAATAAATAGTCTTAGTAATATAATAATTAATTTGGATTATTTAATATTTAATATTAGCTAGTAGTCAATAATTACAAGCAAGTTTTTCTGTTTGTGAATTTATTACTAAATAATTAATAAATTGGATTTTTAATTTTTAGTTAATTAATAATTACATTAATTGGTGATTTAAATATTATTATGGATTAATTAAAATTGAAGACTTAGAGAGATGGGTTCTAAATGAGTGTTTCTATGCACCTCCATGGAAATTAGGGATAATCTTCCATAGATTCTTCCTTTGATTATTTACCGACTGATTCTTTTCTACCAAATGGACACTTCAACAACCACAAATTCATTAATGGAAAAGAGTGAAAACAATTCGATCATAATTGTACTAGGTATTTTCTCCCATATAATGAATCCAATCATTCCTTTTTTTCTCTTAAAATATGCGGTCATTGGAGGTCTTCGATGAAAGGGAAATGTCAAACATGTGAAAGCGAATCTGTTTGTGATCTCAGAACTCATTGAGCTTAGTAAGCATTCCTTGATTGCACGTTTTATTTTTCTATGAGGAGATTCAACATGGGGAATCAGTGATCTTGAAGCATGAAAATTAGATATTTGGGGGTTGATGAATTGGAAATGTGTTTCTTTGGGTCGTGTATTTTTTCATTTATTATTTCCATCTAAGAAGTTGAAGATGAAATCATGGGGTTCAATTTGTTACCCTTCAAGCTGGGTGTCCTTCACCTTCATGATTGGGATCCCAATTTCTTCCCTCTTGAAGTTTGCAATTCTTCTGCTCAAGTCCATGTGAAGTTACATGGGCTTAATTGGATTTTATGGAATCCACATATTTTTCATGACATTTCTCTAGCCATTTTTATTCTGATAAAAATTAATAAAGAAACAGAGTTAACAACTTTCAGGCATTAGGCACATTTTTTAGTCTAAGTGGATTTGATCTCCATTTTGGTTGAAAATGCGATTTCATCAACATATGATGATGATTTTGAGTTACGAATTGAATATGAGAAAATTAATTATTGTTTTTGGATTGCAGAGTGCTTGATCATGACAAGTAGAACTACAAAAGATTCATAATATGTTCCTTATGTTCATTTAGAGGAAATGATGATGGGAAGTGTTTCAAGAAGCACAAAAACTTGTAATCTATTGGCGGTGATGTGAAAACTGGGCGGTGCGAGGATGGAGCTAATCTCCCTATTCATACTCTTTTAGAATCAGGTACATTGGTGGATAAACAACAAGAAGAGGACTGAAATCACAACTTTGAAATGAAATTTTGGGAACCTGTGGTTTTTGATAACTTTTTCATGATGTCTGTTGAGACAAATAGGGGGAAACCGGTTGATCAATATAAGAAAATGTTGAATGACATAGTAGGTGAAGCCAATAAATCTACTGATATTTGTCCCTTTAAATTGTGGTTGTTTCCTGAACTGGTCTCTAACTCTAGGGGTTTGGTTAAATGCTTTGGAAATTCTAATAAATATTTATGTGGTCCTCCTGGACCTATTAAAAATGAAGCTTATGTCTTGTAGGGTGCAGTTATGGAATCCAATTTAATGACAAACTACTCCCCTATGGATTCTCCAAGCTTGATCATCCCTCTAGGGATGGACATGGAATCTAAAGCATAGAGGTCTCAATAAGCAATGGATGGTGGATCTGATGATAATTCAATGGGGGGGTAAATCCATTGATGAATGTTCAATGAAATAACCTACTTATGAACATTTAGATTATGAATAGATGATTATGTCAAGGGATCACAAAGGTAAACAAGAAACAGATGTAGTATCCCCTATGAAGATGACAAATACAAAGGAAGATGTGCTTCAATATGATTCCAGTTTTTCTAGGGATGGAATTGTGGGTATCTCCATCACTGTCTCTATGTTTCCTAAGTATCATGAAAATCCAAATTTTTTTTAGAGAATTATAATGTCAGTATTTTACCTATTTCTTCTAATAGTAAGGCTTCTACTAGTCTTATATTTTCATATTCTTACCATTTGGGTGGTAGTAAACCAAATGGGACCTATGAAGCAAATTATGTTTCCACTTCTCTTAATCAAATGGTATCTAAAAGAAGTGGTGAATCCTTTTGGTCCCATGTTGGGGATGTGGGTACATTACCACTACTTGGTGGATCTGATATGGGTATATTTATAACACATGTGCAGGTTGTTGATCTGAAAAAGGCTATGGTCCCTACCTCCAATACATTTGTGGTGATTAATTCGGCTAAGGATGTTCCCTTGGACGAAATGTTTATAGTCACTTAGACAGTGGATGATGCTGCCAGTGGGGGAGATAAACAATTAGTTTGAGTTATAATGTCTAGATCCAGTCACCAAGATATGGTTTCATTTAAAGACAAGGTTTCTTCTTTAGATGAAAAACTCGAACCCTGGTAGAGATCAAAGACCTAAAAGTTTATATGGCACTCACAAGGAATAAATCATCATAGGAGAGGGTGGAAGGGCCCTAACCTTACTCATGCTGATGATTTTTAGGATTTTTGGTGGATTTTTTGTCTTTGTTTGATGTGGGATTTCTTTCCTTATCTGTCCCCATTCTCCATTGTGTACTTTCTTATTTTAATAAAATTGATTGGTCCTTTGTTCCTTATCCCTTATGTTTTCATTAATATTTAATATCAATTTTTAGATAATTATTACTATTTATTTTTAATCTTTTTTAATGAATTACTATTTAATTAATAAACATGAAAAATAATTTCCAATTAATAATAATAATTATTTATTTACTAATAATAATAAATATTTATTATTAGATTATTTATTAAAATATAAATAATTAATATATAGTAATAATCTGTTATTCATAAATATTATTAACTAATAATTAATAATAATTATTAATCATGGATCACAATTTTTTATTATTAAGATACTTCAAAAGTATTATAACTATTGTAATTAATAATAATTATGCTCAATTAGTAATTTATTACTTATTTAAATGTATTAATAATTAATATCATATTAGTTAACAATAATTATAACTTGTGAATGATATTAATTAATTAATTACTAAATAAAATCACTAAACATTGAAATTTAATGTAATAAACAATTACTCCACTTTATTGTAATCTTTATTGGATCAATAGTTAAACTACCATCCCACACACTAAAGCATCCCATTCATTTCTCTTTTTAATATTGGCAGGTCGCACACATTTTCTCCTTAAGTGATCCTGCTCATATTTTTTTTACCATGATGATCAAGATACCTATTCCATAATTGGATTCCTATTTTAAGACATATGTTGAATTAATTTCCCATATCACCCACTTGAATCAGATATTCTCATTGGTCACCAACCTCTTATAAAAAACACATCCACAAAATTATGGATTGGTTTGCTTGTTATATGTAGTATGAAATTGAAAAATGAAAAAATGTATTACATAATTATCATCCAAGAATACCATCGACTCCAACCAAACCAAAGTAAAATTGAAGATTATATGGTTGTGGTAATTTATCCCGGAGAAGGTGTGATAAATAAGTGATAAGTTTTTTATTTCATAATTAATTATTATAAATCAACATATGTTATTGGTTAATATATTATTCCAATCACTTAATAATTTTCTTTTCCTTTTTGAACACTCCTTAAAATATGTGCCAAAAAATTGAGTGGTATCTATATTTATAAATGTTAAGGGATGATAGGTATCAATGTTTATAAATGAAAACATGTGTAAGGAAAAAGGGTGGTATTTATATTTATACGATCATATTAACATTAAAAGATCACCTAGAAACATAGAAAATCACCTCTTACATAATATAGAATGATTATAACATCATAGAATGTGCATGTCACTAACTCCATCAAACCCATGTGATATCCATCAGGACCCCAATCCCACAGCCTAGGCCTCAAAGAAAGCTAAGCACCACTGAAATTCAGTCCTTAAACCAAAATCCTATTCCTTTTCAACTTTAGATAGAAAACTAAGAAATTTTTTTCAGTGCTCTTTTAACTCCCCATCATAGGAACATTTATATATAAGGAGAAAACTATCATCCTCATCAGAATCATCCCCTAAATAGTTATTCATGCATTTTATGGTATAAGAATCATCCTCCATCTCATCTAGACATGCACCTATGTTTCTTGAACTACCCTGATCATTAGTCATCAAATACTAAGTATCGATGATCATTGTGGATGAATTCAAAGGATAATATATACTATAAGTGAAGTAATTATTTTCTTAAATTTAATTACCCATTTCCATAAAATCACGATGAAATTATTTGAAACATTCAAATGTTAGGTTCCCCTTATCTGAAAGGACCCTTTTTGTGTATTTATTTATTTTTTAAAATATTAATATTACCTAATAAAAAAGGATGGATATGAATATAAATGGATGGGTTCCAATAATATAATAAAAGAGTATGAAGATATTTTTCAAGAGTTCAGCATGTTTTATAAAGATCATGAATATGAACCTTCTCAAATCCATTGTCAGAGTTTATGTTGTTATTGTTATTCAATACTAATTAGTCCAAATGAGTTGCAAGACCACATAATCTATCATGAAATTGAAAAAAATTATAAATTTTGTACTAAACACGGGTAAAAAGTGAATATAGATAGTAACTGGGATAACACATTGTTTTATGGATCATCTGATAAGATTACAAGTGTTGAAAATAAATAAGAACATATTGAGGATGTGATTACAAGTGTAAATAATGATGAAGATCATATTGAAGAAATTAAAATGAAAGTTGATGATAAAATTCATGATGGTCCAATTTTTTTTGATAAGTTAAATAATTTTTCAAAGACACCATCATATGATGGTTGTACTAAATATACAACATTTTCATCCGTACTGAAGTTGTATAATTTAAAAATTTACCATAAATAAAGTGACACTAGTTTTATTGAACTAATTTTTCTCTTAAGTTATATGCTCCCAGAAGATAATGAGCTTCCCAGCTAAACATATGATGCTAAATGAATGCTAAGTTAAATGAGTATGATCTCTGAAAGAATACATGCATGTCTAAACGAGTATATACTATTTCTCAAAGACAAAAAATCAATTAAATAATTCCCAAAGTGTGGTGCTTCTTGATATAAGAATGATGAATCAGGTAATACAAAATATTTATGGTACTTTCCAATCATTCCATTATTTAGAATTATATATGGATGTGAGTAGACTTCAAGGAAATTAACAAGACACACAGATACAAGAAATAAATATGGGAAACTTCATCACATGACTGAATCTCCTCAATGTAAGATAATTGATCACAAGTATCCTAAATTTCGAAATGATCCAAAAAAATCCATCATGCACTATCTATAGATGGATTGAATCCATTTGGTTTTCAAATAATCACTCACAGTACACGTCTTCAAACTTTGGTTGTTTAAAACTTTCCATTACGGTTATGCATGAAATGAAAATACATTATGTTAATTATGCTTATATCATGACCAAAACAACTGGGTAAAGATATTGATGTTTATTTGGATCCACTAGTCGAAGATTATAAATTATTGTGGGATTCATTTGTTATGTTATATGATGATTATAGAAATGAATATTTGACATTGAGATCTATGTTGTAGGGGATGATAAATGACTTTCGTGATTATGGAAATTTTTCAGGATATATTATTAAAGTAACTCAATGGTGTTCCATTTTTTTATATGGTACACATTCAATTAGGTAGAAACAATCATCAAAGATAGGTACATCATAGATTTCCACCCTGATTTCATAAGTACTAATCTTGGACAAAATCATTTGATGGGAATTCACAAGAACATATTGCACTATCTCCACTAACAGGTGATCAATTGTTTAGGAAATTTAAAGATATAGACACCAAATTTGGTAAACCTTTTTCAAAAAACATTTCAAAAAATGGTTGGAAAAAGAGATTATTTTTTTAATTACCATACTATAAATTTTTGGTGGTTAGGCATTTTCTTGATATTATGCATGTTGGAAAAAATGTATGTCATAGCTTCATTGGAACTTCACTAAATGCACCTAAAAAAAGGATGGAATTGAGGCTAAGTTAGACATGATTGAGTGAGAATATAAGAAGAGTAGGTTCCAGTGAAGTGATAAAAATAGAATTTTTTTTCTCTAGATGCTTACACACTTTCTAGGAAGGATATATATCAGTTTTGAAACTTCGTGAATGATTTAAAGGTTCCATAGGTATATTTATCGAATATCAATAATACAATTTCAATGACTGATTTAATGTTTACGGGTCTGAAATCACTTTACCACCATGTATAGATGAATGATATAATACCTATAGATTTATGTTTCATTTTTACAAAAATGTACATCATAAATTAACCAAGAACTGTTTCTTTTTCAAATTTATATGCAAAAAAGTTATAAACCCGATGAAATTTACAACTATCTAAATTGAAATTTCCATCATATTATGTGAATTGGAAATGTTCTTCCCACTGGAATTATATTATATGATTGTTTACTTGATGTTTCACTTGGTGAGAAAGATTCAACTGTTTGGTCCTATACATTATAGATAGATATACCTCATTAAATGGTATATGATGATTTTGAAAGGTTATTCCAAAAATTAATATTGCACGAAGGGTTTTATTGTGGAGAGATATATTGTTTAGGAAACCATTTAATTTTGAAACCACTACCTATCCATTGTGGAATTCGTTAGTCTACTAAAATCTTATCACACTGGGAAGATTGTGGTTTAAGGAATTTCTAGAATAAATGTTTCCATAATCAATAATAAATATTAGGATCATGACCACATTTACATTTTTTATAATAGTTTAGAGGTCGCCCCATATATTGAAAACTATAATGTAATGTTTTGGCATTTGAATCCATCAAGGTCTGAAAGATGGATTTCAAATTCACATAATAAATAGTTTATAGGATGGTTTCAAGACTATATACTTAAGGACTCAGATTAAAACAAGGATTCAATTTTAGAATGACATTATTGATGGCTAGAGGACCAAGTGTACATGTATTATCTTATAATTTTTATGTGGTTAATAGTTATACTTTCAATACAAATAAACATGATGAAGGAAGTACCATGAAAAATAGTGGAGTTACACTTGTGGATGAGGCGATGCATGTTTCTAGTTCCAAGGATAGAAATCCAATTTTTGTGAATGTGGAATACTTTGGAATCATCAAGAAAAAATGGAAGTTGGATTATACAACATTCCAAGATCCATTTTTTCAATTCAAGTTGATTGATAATACGAGTGATGTTAAAATAGAAGAATTGGGATTCGTGAAAGCTCATTTCAGTAATTAAGGGTACAAAGAGGAACCATTGATAATGGAATCATAAGAAATACATGTATTTTATGTTATATATACCACAAATTAAAAGTGGTCAATTGTTTTGTTATTGAAAAAAACCACTGAAGGGTTAGATGAAAATTTAACTAAGGATTACACTTTTATTAGGACGATAAAATCATTTTACAATCATAAGTCTTGTATGTCATAGGACACCATAATGAAGATATTTTTATTCTTGATATAGGGGCTAGATACCTTCAACATTTTAAAACAAATAGAGTTCAATAACCATGATAATTGTTTTTTTGTAATGTACATTTTGTTACATCGTGTAATTATTTGTTCATTGTTTCTTTTATATAGTCTAAATTAAATGTTGGAAAAATTCTGTAGATAATTATTACTACATGTGTTGATGCTCTAAATCCCTTGGAACAATGATATGGCCTTTAAATCACTTGATTTTCCACATATTTATATTTATTTTATGATGATTTAATTCATTAATTGTTTCTTTTTTGTAAATTATATTAACTTTAATACTTTTATTGTTTAATTTATTAAATAATCATTTTTTATAATAAATTTTTTATATTTAGCTTATGAAATATTAAATATTGATTTTTATTGTTTTTATTTATTTTATGTTTTTAATTAATTTTTAAATTTTTATTCTACTTGACTTAGAACTATCATTTTTTAGTTTTTATTGATTAAAAAATTATTTAATATATTTCAACTGAAACTTTAATTTATTTGTTTATATTTTTTCTTATTAATATAATTTAACATTAATTTTTAGTATTATTATTTAATGTAATATAAAATTTTAATTTAAATCATTTAAATCATATTTTTATTTCAATTTTTTAATCCAGTATACAAATATTTAATTGATATGATTTGTAATTTTAGTTTTTTTTTCAATTTAAAATTAGTTTTTAATTTAAAATAATTTAATTTGTTTTTAATTATTCTTTCAGTTATTTTTAAAATTTTATGTTTATAAATATACTATATGTAGCTTCTCTATTTTATATTAATAAGTTATTTATTTATTTATTTATTTAATTTATTAAGATTTTATTATTTTCTGTTTATTGTATATTTATATTTCATTCTGTTTAATTGTTGTATAGATAAAAATTAATCCATTGGTAGGGTGACTCTGCTCCTCTATTTCTCATGAGTCACTGTGAGGTGGAACAACCACCGCTATCAAAAATTAAACCCACCACCAGGATTCCTATGCCCCTTGTTTATGACCCACCATTGACAATTTCTGACCTTGACAGCATCACCCACCATTGGACCTCCAATGACGACTCTGCAGAAAATTCACTCATCGCTGGGGAAGCTCTTCATCTTACCCATTGCTCCTCTATTCACCCACCACTAGGAGCATGTCTAACTAATAGTGCCTCCTCTATTTCATGGGAGTCACTGCATGGATTGACCCACCGTTTCACTACAATCCTCCATTTCCATGGAACCTCGACCCACCACTGGACTCCCGGCTCACCACCACCTTCCACAAATCAACTTCCCCAGTTTACCCACTATCAGCCAACCATGGTACACCCACCATTGATGAACTACTATAAAACCCATCCACCATTGAGGATGGATCTACCCCCAATGATACTTTAATCTCTACAGAGAACATCGAAATTGAATCCTTTACCAAATGAGATAATCAAGTCTCTACCCCCATTTCATATCTAAAACTCGAACCGGCATGGAGGGATATCTAACCATCAGTTGAAGTTGAATTCATTGTTCCTATTAATTCCAACACCAACCTACACCATATAATGAAGGGGAGTATACCATCCACTGAAGCCCAGTCAAGCCACCGAAGATGGAGAGGTCAAGCCATCGTCATTCATCATTCTTGGAGGAGGGGCCACAAAAAGCTACTTCAGAGCTTAATCCCCTTTGGTGAAGAAGAAACCTCCTCATGGTCGTGGATAAATAAGGAGAAACAAATATATATATATATATATATATATATATATATAAATAGTTAGTAAAAAAATTAATCTAAATAAATAATAATAATAATAATTTGAAGAAAATAATAATTTAATAAATAAATAAACTTTATTAAATAATTCATTTATAAATAATTATAATTTACACTTAAATAAAATAAATCATATAATTTAAACATAATAATATTATTTATAATCATATTAATATTTAAAACTATAATAATGAGTTTTTATAAATATTTTTATTAATATTTACATAGTTATTTTAAAAGTAAATGTTAATAACTACTTTTATAATTATTATAATATTATTATAGTTAAATGAATACTTATAAATAATTAATCATAATTATATAATATTTAAATATGATAATAATTATAATTAATTTGATAATATATATATTTATTTATAAATGTATATTTATATAAATTTAAAATAATTTAATATATTTATTTTTAGTTTTAAGTAAATAATAATAAATGATAATTTATATTAATGTTTTTTAATTTTTAAATCTAATAATAAAAATTATTTTTTATACCAATGTTATTCTTAATTTATTTATATTTCTATAAAAGTTATATTTCCATTATATTAATATTAAAAAAATTAGTTATTCTTCGTTCATTTTATGGGGAATCAGATACGAACTGGAGTTGCAACTAGGTTCATTCTAACAACCAAGTTACATTAACTTAGAAGTTATTGCTAACTAGATGAGAATTGTATAAAATGAAGCCACATGTTCGGTGAATTTGATGCAACTAAGTTAATATGGTGTTCACTATTTGTGACCAATTGCAGTTCGGTAGAGCATAAGTTTGGAGGAAGACATGAGATCTAAAGGGATTCGACACTTTCTTGAATTAAGAATCTAGGAAGAATGATACCGAGTAGAACAGAGATAGAAGATGAGAGATCTAGGAGAAACAACCAGATTTTCGACCTTAATAGAGAATAATTCACCCCTGTTGTTCAACAGTTTATCTTGTAATCAAAAGTGCTTATATGTGATTTTGAAATGACTCTTGGGTAATTTTATTTTATTTAGGGATTTTAATAATTTTTGGGTCATTCTTTTCTTCTTAATTATTTTTCTTTTTCAAATTCCATATTTGATCAATGAGATCAATTCTTTAATAATAATAATTATTACACACATATCATTTTCAAATTCAAAACTTCAAAAATAAACAAAAAGATCACTTTTGATGAGTTTTTATTCAAATTATTTACTTTTCGATGTTTCATGAAATGTATAAATTTATGAATGATCAATATGCATGTTTAATATCCTAGTATGAGAGATCAATCAAAATAATTTTCAAGATCACGAATTTAATAAAATTTTCATGAGTAATGAAACCCATTTAACTAAGTAATATTTAAATTCCTCAATCATATCATCTCTATTTTGATCCCAATCTTAGTTTTTGTTATTTCTTCTTAACATTTGTTTCTTCTTGTTATAATTCACAGTACCTAAATCCTCTAGTTTATTAAAAATATAATACTTCACTTCCTATTGTTTTGCATAATACATATAATAAAAACAGAGTTTTTGACCTTTTATTATAGTGGGTTTGTCTTGTTTTTTGTTTGTTAACATTTGGACTTCATCTAATGATAAGTCATATCCCCCATTAGACTTTATCCAATAGTTATTCATTTGTCTAATTTATACTAGATCCCACTCTCAGCACTAAAAATGATTCTAACCCACTGTTTACAGTGGGTCTTATTTTAAGAAACATGGAACACATCCTTCCCTTGGGTTCGAACCTACGGATCACTTTACTACAGTAAGTAGGATTTTTTTAAATAATAAAACATTAACACATATAAAAACATTCATGTTAAGTTTTTTTTCTAGCATTTCTAGTGAAGGCTTCTTGTAAACAATTTCTCAGAAACTAAACAAATACATTTTCTAAAAAAAATTCCATATAAAAAATTCCATAAAAAATGAAAACAATTTTTAAAAAATGATTTCAATATGTTATTCCTACTTTTTGAAGAGTCTGTAATAATTTTATTCTATCTTAATTTTCTTTGAATTTTTATTTGATAAAAATTCTTTTTTTCCTACTGTATAAGAATGATAACATCTATTGATAGATTAGATCCTTTAAGCCCTAAAATTTTAAAACACCTTAGTTCTCTTAAAAAGAATAAAAAATAGAAATAATATATAGTATGAAAAATCAAAATAATAAAAAAAATCGAAATAATAATCAACCTCAACCTTTAACTGAGTTTTCTAAAAGAGCATCTCATAGGGAGTTTCAATTACCTATGGTGTCTAGTAATCTTTCATGTATTAGGAAATCCCCTAGATCTCAAAATTATGAAAATAAACAATAACAAATGTTTATGATTCCATAATACAATTGAATTTCTAATGAAGACTCATTTGACTTCATTTGGGTTTTTTATTGTGTGTTTTAGTAGATTCTGTTGAGAGGGTTGAGTGAAGAATAGTTAAAACATAGAGCTTTCTCATTCTTTCTTAATTTAAATGCTTGAGCATGGTTTTATCAAATAGATGAGGATATTTTTAGTACTTGGGTTCAATTTCTTAATATATTTATGTTAAAATTTTATCCTAGAAGAAGTAAAAATAAGATAAGGAAAAAGATTACTGGTTTTCTTCAAGATGAGGGTGAGATATTCAAAGAGTTGTAGGAAATATTTAGGGGTCTTCTTAGACATTTTAAATTCATTAGTGCACACCATATTTCCTTATGGACACCTTTTAAAAACATCCTCACCCCATATCATCCGAACCTTTTTGATCAATCATTTGGAGGTGATTTAGTAATAAGAAAACCAAATAATTGAAGTAAATATTCCACAAACTTGCTCCAAATTATCAACATAATTAATCATAGAGAAGGATAATAGATAGGAAATAAAATAAATTTGATCAACAAGATGAAGTTAATGTTTTTGGGTATTATAATTAGAATGATAAAAATTCTCTTAGGGAGTAGTTCCGCTACTCTGTCATGTATGTACATTCCAATTCATGTTTCCCTAATTTTGATATGCTCTCCCAACAACCTAATAGTTCCAATATTGATGGTTATGCTCCTAGGTTACAACTAAGGGATGATCCTTTATATAATAACTATAATCAAGGTTATAGAAGTCATTTCAACATTTCTTGGAAGTAGTAGGGGGTTTTCAAACCTGATACACCCATTGGATTCCAATAGCACCCTAGAAAACATCACCAAAATCAAATATGGGAAAAAAAATCTAATTCACAAGTGAAATTTAAGGGGAAAATGTTATCTATATTGGATCAAATATTAAATATAATAGATTATCAGGATGAAAAGTTCAAAACTCAATTTAATAAATAAGTGGTCTAATATGATTCTGGTAAAATTCAATCTCATGCTAGAATAAAAAATCTAGAAACAGAAATGGGCCAACTTACTATTAGTATGAATCAGAGGGGAAAGGTAAGCTTCCTAGGATAACTAAATTAAACCCAAGGTAAAATATTAGGGTTTTTGTCACAAGAACATGGTTCAACACTAAATAATAAGCTTTAAAAGACTATGGGAATATCCAAACTAAAATATATGGTCAATATGGGATTAAAAATCTATAGTTCGTAGAATCTAAAAATGAGGAGAAATATCCTAAAAATGAAGAAAATAAAAAAATCACCATAAATTAAATCTGATTTTTTTTGAACAACAAAATAATAAATTAACGAGAAATTTTTTTAATGAAATAAAGGACATGCCTTATGTTCTTAAGAGCTATTCCCCACCCATGAATTTCCCAGAAAAACTGAAACCAAAGAGTAACAACACTGCTGAACTTCTTCAGTTCATTGCGCCCCTGACAAAACTCCAAGTGAATATCCCTTTCAACCAATCCTTGATCCAAATTAATTCTTATTTGATATTTATTAAGAAAATTATTTCAAAAAATAATAATTTATAATTACTTTCTACATTTTTTTGAAAATAAGGACAAATAACATTAATGGCGAAGATCAGCAGACGTACATAAGCAAAGCTATGAAGGGAAATTGTCCAGCCATAGCTGGTTGTCATCAAAGGGGCATGAGGCCACCATCTGATGGGCCACATTGTTTCCTTCCCTTTTGGTAAAGGAGAAGGTGCAATAAGAGAATCCTTGGTGAAGCGAGTGAATCCTCCTGATGATGAAGCCAAATGACTGGAGTCTGCCATCATTGTGGTTAATAACATTGATAATGGTGAGGCAGTCAGACTCAATGATGATATCAACCCATCCACGTTCCACTGTGAGCATCATACCTGCAAGGATGGAAAAGGCCTCAGCTACTGCAGGTTCCCAGAAGGCATGATGTGATTCATATTTTGCAGCAATGATTTGCCCCATAATCTTTGTCATTCCCCACACTTTATAGAATAGTGGTCAACTGAATTGTCTCTATGACTTATGTGATGGTATTAATTTTATACTATTCTAATTATTTCAACAATTGAGATTGGGGGACCTTCAACCCACCACTTCTATCATATAGTTAGAAAACCGTTCATTTAAACATCTTGTGGGAAGGGTAGATTATCTTCTTGTTGGTGTTGGAAAACTATTTTTTCCAGCTAATTTCTTTATGACAGGCTTGGAATGTGACCTAGAGGTTCCCATAATTCTGGGTAGGCCCTTCTTTTCCACTGGTAGAGATATTCTAGACGTTTTCATGGGTAAACTGATCTTTAAAATTGTATAACAATAGGAAGAATTCAATGTGTTTAAAAATGATAAAGAACCAACATTTCTTTAAAACTGTTATAGAGTAGAGCTATTAGAAGCTGTAAATTCAATGTAAAATTTAGAAGAGTCTAAAGAAACATTTTTCTATAGAAATTAATTTGGAAGTTGAAAATGTTGTTCAAACTATTTAATCTTCTCAATGAGATAATCTGAAAAAAAAAATCCAAAACTGGATAGTGGTTATATTTATATTATTATTGTGAAGAAATCCTATCTTTCTAATCATAAAAAATTCTTTTGAGAACATGAGGCTGATTCTACTACTAAAAACACTATTGAACAATTTTATTTTATAGAGGTAGATTTTTTAATAAAATTATATGATTTTCATTTGATTAATATTCTAAATTGTTTTATAGATACTTTTGAGAGCGAGCTATCCATATTGGAAAGCTGTGAAGAGAATCCTAAATTTGGGTATGAAATCCAAAACCATTCCACTTTTTAAAATCCTTATAAGATACATGTCGAATATCTTGGTTATCCCAAGCCCAATATCCATCCTTTGAGTGAATAATCACACACTTTGGAGCTTAAACCACTCACAACACATCTAAAATAATCATTTGTAGGTGAACATTATACAATTCTTATAATAATTTCTACCGAACTGAAAGGTAATTATGAGGAAATTTTTTAGGTGTTCTTAAGAAGTTAAAAACTGAAATAGGATCGACCATAACTGATATCAAGTTGATTATCCTTTCCTTTTGTATGAAAAATATCTCTACGGAACTATACCAAAACCCGAGAGTTAAATGTAAAAGGAGACTGAACCCTATAATGAAAGTGTTTCTGAGAGAATAGGTTATCAAGTTATTGAACAATGGAATTATTTACCCCATATCAGATAGTTCTTCAGTCATTCTGGTCTAATTGGTTCTAAAAAAGGATGTTTCACTTTAATAACCAATGAAAAAATGAATAAATTCAAGTGAATAATGAAACCAAATGGAGAGTCTGTATTGATTAAAGAAATCTCAGTTCATCAACTTGGTAGGATCATTTTTTAATTCCATTCTTTTATCAAATTATTAAAAGTATTTCTGACAATGAGTTCTCTTATTTTTTGGTTGGTTATTCAAGTTACAACCAAATATTTGTTTCCCCAAAAGTCCAAGAGAAAACTACATTCACATGCCACTTTGGGAAATTTTCCTACTGGTGGATTCCCTTTGGATTATTTGGTGTGCTAGATAACTTCTAAATATATATAATGGCTATATTTTATGACAAGATCAAGATGATCATTGAAGTATTCATGGATGAATTCTCCATTGATTCTATCATATTTGAGACTTGTTTAGGAAATTTAGAATTTGTGTTAGAGAGTTTCTTAGAGACCAACCGAATTTTAAACTATGATAAATTCTAGTTCATAGTCACTAAAGGTATTGTGTTAGGTCATAAGGTTTCCATGAGAGGTTTAGAGGTAGACACTTCCAACATTGAAGTTATTCAAAAACTGCCACCTCCGGAAAATGTTAACGGTGTTAGATGTTTTTTAGTGCATGATGGTTTTTAATGAAGGTTTATCAAGGTTTATTCCAAAAAAACCAGGACCTTATGTTTTCTTCTATTTAATGAATCACCCTTCATATTTGATAAAAAATTTCGGGAAAAATTTAGTTTACTCAAAGAAAAACTCACCCATCATTACTACAACTGATTAGAAATTACCCTTTAAACTTATGTATGATTCAAGTGACATGGTTTTATGTACTTTATTATAAAACAGGACAGATAAAAGGTTACATGTGGTTTATTATTCTAGGAATCTACTAGGTAAAGAAAAATAAACTACATGACTACTGAGAAGGAGATGTTAGCTATGGTGTTTGATTTAAAGAAATTTAGGCAGTACATCTTAGGTTTTGAAGTCATAATATTTACATACCATTCTGCCTTAAATTATTTTTTTTCAAAGAAGTAGATTAAAACTATATTTATTTATAGGATTATCTTATTAAAATATTTTTACATAGATATTAAAGAAAAAATGAGAGCTGAGAATATAGTTTTAGATCATATTTATAGAATTTAGAATACCCAGTTTCAAGATCCTAGGGAGATAAATTATTCATTTTTGGATGAGAAGCTTATAACTATATTTTTTTGGCATTCTTCCTAGTATGAAGACTTCTCTAACTTTATGGAAGAAATATCAATTACTAAGTATATTTTAATCAACTGGAGAAAGATATTCATTTTATAAATTAAGTACTATCTTTGGGATAAACCTTTTCAATTTAGGAGATGCGTTGATGGGATTTCAGGTATTTGTGTTCTAGAAGTGGAGATCTTTTCAATATTGGAGATCTTTTACTCCTCACCATTGGAAGGACATCATGGTGGAGAGAGTACAACCCAAAAATTCCTTCAAGCTAGATTTTACAATCCCACTATATTTAAGGATGATAGGAGTTATGTTGTGGGATGTGATAGATGTTAGTGACTGAAGAATATTGGAATGAAGTATGTGCTTCCTCAAAAAGGTATTATGGAAGATGAGATATTTGATGTTTTGGGATTAAATTATATGGGACATTTACCATAATCACATAGGAATAAGTATATTTTAGTTGGTGTTTATTATGTATCTATGTGGGTTGAGGCAGTAGGTCTTTTCGATAATCAAGCTAGTAGTGTGATAATTTTTTTTAAAAAGAACATGTTTTCTCGATTTGGGGTGCCTAAAACTTTCATCAATGATCATTGTACCCACTATAAAAATTATTAATTTAATTCTTTGATGGATAAATATGGATTTTTTCATAGGAATAGTACTTCCTACCATCCACAATTAGGTGGACATGTATAAATTTTAAACATGGAGCTAATATAGATCTTATAATTTTTTATCAAACTCCAGGAAGGATTGTTATTTGAAATTAGATGATTATTTATGGGCTTGTATAATTTATTTAAAAATCCCTATTGGTATGTCTCCATATAGTATTTTATTTGAGAAATGTTGTAAATTACTTGTGGAGTAGTATCTCAAGTCATATTGAGCTGTTAAGGCTTTAAAATTTGATTTTAAAACTACTAGAGAGTGGATAATGATTGAGTTTAGTGATTTGGAAGAGATTATGAGAGAGTTTTATGATAACTACATGATTTCCAAAGAGAGGGCCAATTTTTTTTTGGATTTTTTCATTCAAGACTGGTAATTCAAACCTAGATTTAAGATCCTTCTTTTTAATTCCATAATCACTTTCTGGGAAAGCTAAAATCTAAGTGTCCTGGACCCTTGACTATTATTAAAGTGTTAAATAATGGGGTTGTGGAAATTGTAAGAGAATGAATCAAGCTAGTGATGGATAATTTTCAAAGAATCAACTTTTTTTATGGGAATACGAATGCCTTGGATACCATATTCATGATTGAAAAATAATTTTCATTGAATTATGACTAAATAATTTAAATTTAGTGATTAATGGGAGTCAACCCATGGTCTTTATTTGTTTTTGTTTTTGTTTTTTTTAAATAAAGTGTTATTGTTTCTTTGTAATTATCTTCTCAATTTCTTATTGGATACAAGTTATTGGTATTCTCAGTATTTGTTTTTAGAGAAAGATTCTACTGAGGTGTTAATAGAGGATTAAAGTTCACATGTTTTCTCAAATCACAATAAGCTACATGCTAGATAATCACTAGACCAAATTACCTAAACTCATACATTTGGTTATTCCTTACAATTAATATTTATCTGTTGATTTATTATTCTAATATTTATCATTTTTGTAGCAACATAAGCATAATAAGCCAAAGGATTTTAGTTGAAGTTAATGGGAATATATGTTTTTGGATATACTCTTGGATAAATCTTCTTTAACTAGGGAAGTGATTTTTTTTATTTTCTAAATATATTTTCTTCTCTTCTTCATTATAGAATTTATATCATGCTACTACTAGAAATCGAGTTTCAATTATTATAAATTTTATAACTGTGTAAATTTAAGTGGGGGGAAATACCCATATTTCTGGCTATTTTATTTTAATATAATGTGATTTTATTTTTTGGGTGTTAAGTATATTATTTTATATGTTGTTAAAATTTTTGATTGAATAAATTATATTAAATTTATGACACCAAATTCAATTTTTACCCAATATTTAACATGTTACTATTTGATCTTATTTGAAAAATTATTATCACTACCTTTAATGATAATGCATGAGTTTATGTGAATATGTTATAAAATTTTAATTGTGGAAAACTAATTTTTTTAAAACTCACTACCACCCATGAACATATCATTAAACATATAAATTGAAAATATTTTTTAATATTTAAAATAAAAATTGTTTTCTACACCTTCAAATTCAAATTTGGGGAAACATTCTAGTTTTAAGTGTGGGGCAGAGGGTCTTATTATTCTGATTTAATTTGTGATTTAATGTAAACCCATCAAATCCATTATCCATTTAAATTTTTTATTCAAAAAATAACTCAAATTTTTCAAAATAATTTCACAATATGAGGTTATTTAGGATTCATTTTGCACTTAAATTCAGTCTTTCCTAATGGATAATAATTTTTAGTTTGTTAATGGTTTCTTTGAAACTAATTTTTTAGGATGTATGATTGTTGAGTGAAGTTTCATATTGTTTTTTATGAATATAATATTTAGGAACTAATAATTAGAGGGATATAGGATAGATATATGTGTAATTATGATCATAACTAAAGGAAACTGTAAATTTAAACTCAAACCTAAGGGACACATTTTTTATTTAATTAAAAAACTAATCATCGTAGGGAGCCAGCTCAAATGGTAGTATTATAAGTCCTTTAAAACTAGATTAAAATAAAAAACTTATAACTCAAGATGAATATATGAGACTGTAGTCACCTAGTTTGTGTGTAAGACCTTTGTTCATTTCAAATTAGTGCATCTACACAGTGATTTTCACAAGTTACATGGTTGGGTAAAATTCAAAAAAACCAAAAAATATTAATTATAAAGTGCCTAGTTGTCAAAACTTATTTTATTAAGGAGAAGGAAATTTTGAACCAAGATGAAGTAGGGAATAATTTACTTATATGAAAATAATTTGTGCTTTATCAATAAATATATTTAAAAAATTTATATTTAAAACATTGATTTTTGGAACCTAGGAGAAATTGAAAGTTGAAGGTGCATGTTGTAGTGATATTATTTCCACTTATATATAATATGTTATAATAATTATAATTAGAACTTGGAATTTAATTGAAGTAATTTAATAGGTGGAATCATATAAGAGGCATGACATCTTTAGTAGTGAATGATTATTTGTTCCATTAATCTCTATTAGTTACTTAAAATTAAGAATGAATTATTATAATTTTTTCAATTGAAAATCCTGACCATAAGGTTATTTTACTCTATTTTTAAATACCTAGACATTCTTCATTTTGATCTTATGTAAAAAAAAATTGTTTGAAAAAGATAAAAACTAGGGAATTGCTTGAGGATAATAAATAATTAATTATGGGGGTAATTCGATATGACCTTTAAATCACTCAATTTCCCACATATTTTTGTTTATTTTATGATCATTTGATTAATTAATTATTTCCTTTTTATTAATTATCTTTACTTTTAAAATTTTAAAATTTAATTTATTAAATAGTTATTTTTTATAATTATTTTTGTATCTCTAGATTTAGAAATCTTTAATTTTCATTTTTCTTATTTTTCTATATTTTATTTTTCTAATTAATTTGAACAAAATTATTCTACTTGACTTATAACTATTAATTTTATGTTTAATTTTATTAATTAAACAATAATTTAACATATTTACATTGAAACATTAATTTAATCTGTTATATTTTGTCTTAAATTTAAATTTTTATTTTTAATATTTAATGTGATCTAAAATTTGAATTTAATTCATTCTAATTTTATGTTTTATTTCAATTTTTTAATCCATCATCAAAATATATAATTGATTTTGTTTTTAATTTTAATTAGTTTCATTTTAAGTTTAGTTTTTAATTTAAAATATCAAAATTGGTTTTAAATTAATCATTCAGTGTTTTTAATTTTATAACAAATTCAATTTCTTAGATATACCTTCCTCATTTCGTTTTTATAAGTTTTGAATTTTTTTATTTCTTTAATCTATTATTGTTTTATTATTATTTTTCATTTTTATTTTTTTATTTTAGTGTGTTTAATTTTTGTAGAGATAAAAAATCAGTCACTTATAAGGTGACTCTGCTCTTCTGTTTCTCATGAGTCACTACTAGTAGGAAAATCCACCACTAGCAAAAATCCAACCCACCACTGGAAAGCCTTCACCCCCTATTTTACAACCCACAATTTTTAATTTGACACACCATTAGCAGTTTCTAATGGTGACACCATCACCCACCATTTTGTTTCTAAATAAGACTTCATAAGAAAATTCACTAACTATTGGCACAACCCTTCATCCTACCCACTGATCCTCTATTCACCCTCCATCAAGAGCATGTCTCACTGCCAGTGCCTACTCTATTTCACAGGAGTCCCTGCCAAGATCAACCCATTAAGTCCCTGCAATCTTCCACTGCTATCAACCCTTGACCCATCGCTGGACTCCCGACTCACCACCAGCTTCCATAAATCAGATTCTCATGTTTACCCACCGTTAGCAGACCAGGGTTCTACCTACTTCAAAAAACAACATACAAACCCCCTCCACTACTGAGGATGGATCTTCCACCGATGATACTTTAATTTTCATAGTGTCCATCAAAATCGAATTCCTTACTAAATTTTAAAAATAATTCTATGTTTCCCATTGCATATCTGAAGCTCAAACCATAGTGGAAAGAGATCGAACCACTAATTGAAGTCAAATATCTTGTTCATGTTCACTCCAACATCGACCAACACCATAGTGAAGAGGAGGATGCTTTCCATCAAATCCTGACCGATCCTCCAGAGATAGAGAGGTCAAGCCTCTATCATTCCTCATTCTTGGAGAAGAAGAAGGAGACGTTAAGTGATGCTTCAGAGTTCGAGCCCCTTTAGTGGAGAAGAAACCACCTCACATCCATGGATAAACAAAAAGAAACAAATATATATATATATAGACACACACACACACAACAAAATAATAAAATTAAAAATAAAATTTTAATAATAATAATTTAAAGAAGATAATAATTTAATAAATAAATAAACTTAATTAAATAACCCATTTTAAATTATTCTAATTTACAGTCAAATAAAATAAATATTATAATTTAAACCTAATAAGTTGATTTATAATTATATTAATATTTAAAACTATAGTAATAAGTTTTTATAAATATTTTTATTCATATTTATATATTTATTCTAGAAGTAAATTTTAATATTTACTTTTCTCGTTATTATAATATTAATAAAATTAAATAAATAATTATAAATAATTAAACATAATTATTTAATTTTTAAATCTAATAATAAAAATTATTAATTTGATAGCATATTTATTTATTTAAAAATATATATTTATATAAATTTTAAATAAGTTAATATATTTATTTTATTTTTTTATGTAAATAATAATAAATGATAATTTATATAACATTCTTTAACATTTAAATATGAAAATTATTATTATTATTTATATTAATGTTATTCTTAATTAACTTTTTATTTTTATAAATGTTATATTTCTTTTATATTACTTGGATAGCCTGATGGACTTATTTTTTTACTTATTTTTGGATAATCCACATTTAAGGGTTATAGGGAAACCCTTACATGACCTGTAGGCCCAAGGAATAAGGCTCTTACATGACCCAAAGTCCTAGAGGCATGAGGCCCATAGATGAACTTTGATGGCCTAAGACCTGACTACACTTTGGAACGACCCTCCCTAGCATCGACATCTTTAAAGGCATCTAACTCCCCACCTCACATGGATGATTAGCTAGCATATCCCCGTGTAGAGATGAACTATTTATATTATATTAATATTAACAACTTTTTATTTATTTTATCTTCATTTTATATAGAAGTAGATATTGTAACAACTGGGCCTCACTGATAGCACAGACCCCTGCCTTAACATGGTCACTGGGTTCTGGCCTGCCATGTACCACTAGTTTTACCACAGACATGTGGTCCCCACCCTAGGGCCCACCCATGTTCCTGAATGGGTCATACACAACAATAGATACTGAAACATCTAGGCCTTGTTGATAGCACATACACCCCGCCTTAACATGGTCATCAGATCCTAGCCCCCTAGGTACCATCAGTTTCCCCACAGACATATGGTCCCCACCCTGAGGCACACCCATGTGTCTGAATGGGTCATATGACTAATGACTATCCCCACATATTGACACATGTTTTTTTAGTGTGTTTTGTCCTCACCCACATGCTCCATGGGTTATGGACTACTTGGTACCACCAGTTTTACCACAGACATGTGGTCCCCACTATGGGGCCCACTTATGTGCCTAAATGCATCATATACAGAAGAAGATACTATAACAACTGAGACCTACTGATAGCACATACACCCCGCATTAACATGGTCATCGGGTCCTGGCTCGTCAGGTACCACCAGTTTCCCCAAAGACACGTGGTCCGCACCCTAGGGCCCACCCATGTGTCTAAATGGGTCATCTGACTAATGATTGTCCCCACATGCCGACACATGTTCTTTCCAGTGTGCTTTTTCCTCACCCACATGCACCCTAGGAAACATCCCAAAAGGTCACCCACCCTGATCAATACTCCAAGACAAGCATGCTTAACTGTGGAGTTCTAATCTGGAAGGCTCCTGAAAATAAAGATGCATCTTGTTGATATGAGTCATATCATTTTGTCATTCAACAATTTATCATATTAGGGTGTTACATTCAACCCCCCTATAGATCACAACTTCCTCATTATAGACATGACATCACAACCCATGGAGTGAACCACACTTAGGGTTGAGTTCCTCCTCTAATACCAAATGTAATAAATGGGCCCTACTGATAGTACAAACACCCTGCTTTAACATGGTCGTCAGGTCCTGACCCTCCAGGTACCCACCAGTTACCTCATAGACATGTGATCCCTACCCTGGGGCCCACCCACATGCCCGAATGGGTCATCTAACTAATAAATGTCCCCAAAGGCTGACACATGTTCTTTTCAGTGTGTATTGTCCTCACCCGCACACACCTTGGGAAACTTCCCAGAAGGTCATCCATCCTGATCACTAATCCAATCAAAACATGCTTAACTATGGAGTTCTAATCTAGAAGGATCTCGAAAAGAAAGGTACACCTTGTTGACATGAGTCATATCATTTATTAATTTAACCCTTTATCATCTTCGAGTGTTACATCCCCCTAGATCACAACATCCTCATTATGGACCCTACATCACAACCCAAAAGGTGTACCACACTTAAGGCTTGTTGACATGAGTCATATCATTTATTCATTTAACACTTTATCATCTTGGGGTGTTACATTCACCCACCCCCACCAAGAGCACAATATCCTCATTGTGGACCCTACATCACAACCCAGAAAGTGCACCACACTTAAGCCTGGGTTCCTCCTCTAATACCAAATGTAAGAAATATGCCCCGATGACAGTACAAACACCCCAACCACATGGCTAAATGGGTCCTATAACTAATGATTTTCCCCATAGGATGACACATATTCTTTTCGATGTGATTTGTCCTCACCTGTACAAACCTGGGGGAACTTCCCAGAAGGTCACACATCCTGATCACTACTCCTAGCCAAGCACACTTAACTGTGGTGTTCTAATCTGGCAGGCTCCTAAAAATAAAGGTGCACCATGTTGACATGAGTTATATCATTTATTCATTTAACCCTTTAGAATTGTGGAGTGTTACATTCACCCCCAGAGCATAAAATCCTCATTTTTGACCCCACATCACAACCCTAGCAGTGAAACACACTAATGTTTGGGTTCCTACTATAATAAAAAATGCAACAAATTGGCCCCATTGACTGTACAAACACCCCAACCACATGGATACATCTGTCATCTAACTAATGATTATCCCCACATACTGAAACATATTCTTTTTGATGTGCTTTTTCCTTACCTGTACAAACCCGGGGGAACTTCCTAGAAGGTCACACATCCTGATCACTACTTCTAGCCAAGCACACTTAACTGTGGTGTTCTAATCTGGCAGGCTCCTAAAAAAATGGTGCACCATGTTGACATGAGTTATATCATTTATTCATTTAACCCTTTAGCATTGTAGAGTGTTACATTCACCCCCCAGAGCACCACATCCTCATTTTTGACCCCACATCACAAACCTAGAAGTGCACCACACTAAAGTTTGGGTTCCTACTCTAATACAAAATGAAAAAAATTGGCCCCACTGACAGTACAAACACCCCACCTTAACATGGTCATCGAGTCCTTGCCCGCTAGGTACACACCAGTTTCTTCGCAGGCACATGATCCCCACCCTAGGGCCCATGAACATGCTAGAATGGGTCATCAAATTAATGACTATACCCATAGGATGACTTATGTTCTTTGCAGTGTGCTTTTTACTCACCCACACACACCCTAGTGAACTTCCTACAAGGTCACCGATCTTGATCACTACTCCTAGCCAATCACGCTTAACTGTGGATTTCTAATATAGAAGACTCCTAAAAATAAAGCTGCACATTGTTGACATGAGTCATATCATTTAGTAATTTCACCCTTTATCATATTGGAGTGTTATATTCACCCCCAATTTAGAACCCAAAATCCTCGTTGTGGAACCTACATTACAACCCAGGCAGTGCACCACACTTAAGGCTGGATTCCTCCTCTGATACCAAATGTAACAACTGGTCCCCGTAGACAGTACAATCACTCCGTCATAACATGGTCATCAGGTCCGGGCCCTCCGGGTACCCACCAATTGCCTCGCAGACACGCGTTCCCTATTCTGGGGTCCACCCACATTCCTGAATGGGTCATCTAGCTAATGATTTTCCCCAAAATCCGGTACATGTTCTTTCCAGTGTTCTTTGTCCTCACTCGTACACAACCTGGGAAACTTCTCAGAAGGTCACCCATCCAAATCAGTACTCCAGACCAAGCACGTTTAATTGTGGACTTCTAATGAGATAGTATCCTGATAATAATGTTACCCCTTATTGAAGAGCATTCCAACCACCTGGTTACATTCAGTTAGAAGGTATATCTAACTTGAAGAGCATTGTAGAAGATGAAGCCACATGTATGGTGAATTAGATACAACTAAGTTAAGATGTTGTTCACTATTGGTGACCAAATGGAGTTTGAAAGTTCATAATTTTTGAGGTGGACTATAGATCTAGGGTAATTCGATACTTTCTTGAATCAATATACAGAGAGGAATTAGACTGATCAGGAAAGAGATAAAAAATTTGAGTTTCAGGAGAAGTGGCGGGATTTTTCACCTTGGGGGAGAATACTTCTCCCATGTTATTTATTCATTTATCATGTGATTTAAATTTATTGTACTTGATTTTGAATTATATATAGGGTGATTTTATTTTGTTTTGGTATTTTAATAATTATCTAGTCAATATTTTCTTCATCATTCTTGTTATTTTTTAAATTATAGAATTGATCGGTGAGATCAATTATAAAATCCTAATAATTGTTTCAAAACTCTAATTTTCAAATTAAAAACTTTGGAAATATCGGTGGGAACACATTAGATGACTTTTTCTGCAAATTCTTTACTTTTTGATGTTTCTTCAAATGGGGAAGTTCAAGAACCACTAATCTTCAAGTCTAATCTCCTAGCATGGGAGATTAATCAAACCCATTTTAAATATCGTGAATTCAATAAACTTTTCTTGAATAGAGAAACCTATTTAACCTAATAATATTTATAGTCCCTAAGAATATTATCTCTAATTTGATCTCAATATATTTTTTTATTGTATTTTATTCATTTTTATTTTTTCATGATTCAACTCACATTACCTTAATCCTATAGTTTATTAAAAAATTCAGTACTTCATTTCCAATTGTTTTCAATAAAAAAAACAAAAAACAAAAAGAGTTTTTGACTGTAATTTACAATGGTCTTGTCTTGTTTTTTGTTCTTTCACCATTGGAATTCATTCAATGGTAGGTCATAACTAATTTTAGACTTCATCCCACATTTGGTCCCATGTATCATCTATCATAGATCCCACTATAAACACCAAAATAGATTTTCACTAACTGTTTACAGTGGGCCTTGTTTTGAAAAAATATAGACACATCCTTCCCTTGGGTTTGACACTAATAACCGCTTTACTGTAGTACGTAGGAGTTTTATAAATAATTAAACTCTGGCATGTATCTATGCCATGTGTATCAAAAATCAATTTTCTAAACCTCATGTTGGTACTATTTTATAGAGACAAAAACCATCTATACATGTCCATGCTAGCGATCCAAAGGAACGACATACTAAAGATGTTGAAGTTGGGAAATTGTATAATTTGAAGAACTTATTTCCTAGAAAAAATAGGATCATCATAGTGTGATGTTGATACAAAAATTATTATGATAAAAAGAAAAGGCATCAAATTCAAGGTCAGATGGAATTTACAGGGATATCTTGTTAACCCCAACAAGACTATTTTCAGTAGTTTCATTAGGATCATCTGTTAGCAGCATGTGACGATTGATTTAGAATCATGGAACCATGTTATGAACACACTTAAGAATCCGATTTTTAAATATATTTGGGAAACATTATGATAAACACTCTTTATTTTACTAAAAAATAAAGTAATGGAACATTGACTTACTCTTAATTATCCATTGCAGAGTGAATTTATAATAGATGAATCCCCAAAAAAAATTATATTAATTATTACTGGATTGTATCATAGAGGATTTCACATAATTACAACCTAATTTTATCTCAAAGATGATAAATAGAAAATAAACCCACACCCACTACATATGTATGCACACGTAATAACCCAAGAAGCATGGGATTCATTTACTGGCCATTGTGAGGAGATATATTTTAAATCTTTCAAAATAATTTTATTTGACATGATACAACAACATAATTATGTTCTTTAGTTTATATGTAGATTGAGGAAATCAAAATCCAAATCCCGTTATATCCCACATCATACTCTATGGAAGGAGGTACAAGTAAATATGGAGGGGATTCTAATAGATGAAAGAACACAAAAAATATTGGAAGCATGTGTAATTGTGAGATAATAATTATTTTGATTTAAATCTCTATTATATAACAATGATTACTTATTTTAATATATTTTCTATCATAATTAGGTATAGGAATCATCAATAGATGTACTGGATGAACATATACTATCATTAGAATTTTGGTGAAAAGAATAGTATAGCCACATGAGAGGTGCGAGTTTTGGGGTGACACCCAAAATATATATTTGAGAAAATAAATGAATATGGTATAAAGATAAATAAATGGAATATATGTTGGAATGATAAGATTCCCTTGACGAAAAATTTCATTGATATTATGTGTTACAAGAAAAGTTTATTGGGTGGAATCAAAGAAGAGAAATAACTCAAGAACAACCACAACGTGGAGACCCCCCACCGACCTTGAGGTGAGTCATTCCCCTTGAAGAAATATCTTAGATGAGGTAATACATATTTTCATAATTTTTTATATAAAATGTGAATCATGAAAACCTACTATATTTCTTGTAATGATATTCTATAGGGTGAAAATGACTATGATTTATATCTATCAACACCTACTTATCACCTTATTATGTTGGATACTATGTTCAATATCCAAGAAGACACTCTACACAAAATAAAACATCTAATGGGTCATGTGAGAGTGAGGATTATCATAGATCATGAGAAAAGCATCGATATATTTATTCTACTTGATTAAACATATATTCATATGATCGATAAATCTATTGGAAAATTTATATCATGGTCGTCATATTTTGTAAAAAAACATTCCGACATGGAGGTATTCATTTGTAATTTATTTTTCATGCTAAAACTTTAAAAATTAATGAAAAATGGTATCAACCGATGAATGTTATTATAGATGAACAAAGGGAGGGGTGAAATGAAATTTCAAATCAAAATAATCTTATAGATGAACCGTCTAATTGAAAATACCATTACAAATAACATTTACCCCACCCATTCAATACACACATTTACAAATTTTGACTATTCTTGCAGATACAAGGTTTCAAAGTGGTAGCAATCACATAGTTGATTTGGAAGAAAAAATTAAAAATAGACCATTACAGGCTTCATTACTCTTGAGAATATGGATGAAATACTCAAGTATGAATGGCTAGGAGTCTTAGTTATAAAGGTATACATGAGGTGTGTTTTCCCCATTTTTTTCCCAACATCTGGTCTACTATGTTAATTATGACTAAATACTATTCATATTTTTATGCAGGTGTATATATGAATACTAATTGAAGGGATTAACCCATGAATATAAATATGGAATCATTTGTCCTCACATCACTTCTACAAACCAAACCAAAATGCAATGAGTTAAAATTTATGAAATGGTGGAAAAATAGGTTGAATCGTTTGAATGAAATCTTATCAATGAAAGATTCTTCTTAATACCAATGATAGAGGGGTAAAACTCTACAATTTAATCATATCAAATACATTTGTATTCATTTAGTTACTTATTCCTTTTTGTTTTTTAAGAAACATTGGGTACTCCTTATGGTCAATTTGGGTAATAAAAAGATTTATTTTCTACATTCATTGCATGGATATCCAATAAAATAACCACATGTGATGGTGTTTTTCCATTTTTAATACAATACATCTAAATTTATAGAACTAAAATTCACGATATATATTTTTATTATGTTTTAATGAAAATTATGTTATGATATGGATGGGTTTAAATATCGTAAAAATCATGGAATAAGGAAATTACATGAACACAAGGATCATGTCTAATTATAGAAGTAGATAAGTATTAGGGTATATATTATAATATTTCACCATAAAAACCCATATCAAAACAAATTAATTATTTTTCTCAATGTTTCTCTAGTTTTTGAAATAAAAAAATGGAAAATATTATGGTAATTATATTTGAAAAATTATGATTGATATCACATAACATCAACAAACTAGCATCCTAGAAGAGGCATTTTCAAGGATATTTACTATTTTAATTATAATATTTATTAATAATTTGGGTATTTATATTTTTCTAGTAGTACTATGACTGTTGAAAGCCCTCATATTCACAAGATGAATTAGATTTATTTCGATTTGAATGGGAAGCATAACTAGTGTCATAATGCACCCATATATCATGAATATGTGACTTTCTACTACTTATTTAGTTGATTTTCTCATCATTCCATCTACTTTTATTAATTTTATCATTATTTTTATCTAATAATTGTTTTCAAAATTTTCATAGAGATTATAAATAAATGAATTCTACAAGGTTGATTCACTCATGTATTATGATCATGAACTCTAAGTGATACATGGTGTACCTGATATGACTAAAATTATATGGATTTAGTTTAAAATTGACATTTTATTAATTTTTTATTTCATATTTATGTTTAATTTACTTATTTATAGTATTACTAACATAATAATTGTTTTTTTATATAGGTGGATTATTTTTCTTGATTTTTGATGGTTTGTTCAAAGCTTCTTGTTCTCGTGATATATTGGAATTTAAGGCTACAATAGAGATAATGAAAACAAGGAAATGGGTTACGAATGTATACAAATATCATGAAAAGGTGAATTCTTAGTACTTATTTAATTAATATTATCAACATTTTTATCTACTATTTTTAAGTTAATTTCCTAATAATTTTATCTAATACGTATTTAGTTTTTTCATAGATATTTTGGGAAGAAATATTTTTCTTTAAAAAATCTACAATAAGTCAAAAAAGAAAGAACATATTCCTTTCTAATGGAAGAGGAAACCCAAGCTTCCTGATACATAATCTTTTTTAGGAAGTATGGGGTTTCCTCTTCTATCAGAATGAAACATGTTTTTCTCATTTCTGAATTTTTTAGATAGTTGAAAGAAAAAACATATCACATTCTCAATCAGTTACACCTTAATCCAATGCATAGTATTCATTTCATGACTCATACTATATGTTTTCGTTTATAATTTACATTTTATTTCAAAACACATATCACATACTCAAAAACTGAGAAAATAACTTAAGATATTTTTCATACATTAGGAAAACAATAAATAAGTCATTTGTGATGTGTAGGAATTATCCATACATCAATCTGATGAGATGTGTAGTTGGTATAACTCCATGTGTGTATTTTTATTTTAAATTGGAATTGTAGTAAAAAATTAATGTAACAAACTCAAAACCTAGAAAATGAATTTGGATTTTTTGATACTTTAGGAATATAATCTCTAAGTAAATTTTGATGTGTATGAATCATCCAAACCATAATCCAATACATGGTGTTCCTTGTATGACTCAATGTGTCCATTAGAAGTTTAAAATTTACATTTTCGTTCAAAATTTATGTCACTCACTAAAAAATGATAAAAAGTGCTCGAATTGTATTGATAATTTAAAAGAAATGATCATAATTAATTTTTGATGTATACGAATTAGTCTCATATCTAACCGACACATTATCTGACCAGTATGACTCAAAGTTCATGTTTTTAGATTAAAATGTCATTTTAGTATAAAAAAATGACATACTCAAAATAAAGAAAAAAACTTTTTTATTATTTTAGTACCTTAGGAAAATGATCCATAAATAATTTTTGACATGTTAGAATTAACCTCACCTCAATTTGATGCATGGTGTGATAGGTATGAATTCTAGTGTTTCTTTTTACCTAAAATTGACATTTTAGTAAAAAAGAAAATGGATATACTCAATACCAATAAAACAAATTCTATTTGTTTTGTAAAATGATCCATAATTAATTTTTGACATGCAATAATTGGTCACACCTTAATCTGATACATGGACTTTCTGGCATGACTCAAAGAATCCGTTATTAGTGTTAAATTGGAATTTTATTTAAAAACATGTTTCACTCACTTAAAATAAAGATACATGATTGGATTATCTTGATAATTTAGGATAATGATTCATAAGTCATTTTTGAGGTGTAAAAATTAGTCTCTTGTCAAACTGACACACAATGTGACCAATGTGACTCAAAGTGTGTGTTTCTAGTTTAAAATGAAATTTTAGTAAAAAACACATGTGATAAAGTTAAAACTGAAAAAACAGATTCATATTATTTTGATAATTTAAGAAAATAATCCTTAAGTCATTTTTTATGTGTATGATTTTTTCCCCAGAATCCGATGAATGGTGTGACCGGTATGACTCGAAGTGTGTCTTTTTATTTAAAACTGAAATTTTATTAAAAAAGGAAATTGGAATACTCAAAAAATGAAAACACATTTGTATTATTTTGATACTTTTGAAAAATAATCCATAAGCCATTTTTGAAGTGTAGAAATCAGTTTTATTTTGATTCAATTCACAGTGCATTGGGTATAACTGAAAGTGTCCATTATCAGTATAAAATCAACATTTCAGTTCAAAAAATGTGTCACTTTCTAAGAAAATAAACCATATTAATATTGTCTTGATATTTTAGGAAAATTATTCATATGTCATTTGTGAACTGTAAGAATTAGTATAACATCAAACTGATACATGATGTGATCGGTATGACTCAAAGTGCATGTTTTCATTTTAAAATGAAATTTTAGTAAAAAACACAAGGGACATACTCAAAACATACAAAAACATTATGCTTATTTTAATACTTTAGTAAAACATTCCATATGTCATTTTTTATGTGAATCATTTATCTGAACCACAATCCAACACACGGTGTGTCCGTTATGACTCAAAGTGTGTCTTTTTATTTTAAATTAATATTTTAATAAAAAAGAGATGTGACATACTAAAAAAAAAACACATTCATATTATTTTGATAATTAATGAAAATGATACATAATCCATTTGTGACTTACAGGAATCATGAAAACCTCAATCCGATACACAATGTGCCCAGTATGACTCAAAGTGTCTTTTATTAGTCTAAAATTGAAATTTTTGTTCAATTTTTTAACTCACTAAAAACCAATAAAACATACACGTATTTTCATGATAATATATTAAAATGATTTATATGTAATTTTTGATGTGTAGGAATTAGTCTCACATTAATCTGACACACGATATGACCAGTATCACTCAAAGTGCATGTTTTTAGTTTCAAATTACATTTTAGTAAAAAAGAAAAATATCATACTCTAAACTGAGAAATTGTATAGATATTGTATTGATATATTAAAAAAATTATCCATATGTCATTTTTGATGTTTAATAATTATCACCTAGCCCAATATGACACATGGTGTGAACATTATGACTATAAGCGCATCCTTTTATTTAAAATGTACTTTTTCGTAAAAAGGACAAGTGAAATGCTCAAAACCATAAAAAACATTCATAATCTTTGGATTATTTAGGAAAATGATCCATAAGTCATTTTTGATATGTTGTAATTAGCCTTACTTAAATATGATACATAGTGTGTCTGACTTGACTCAAAGTGTCTATTATCAGTCTAAAATTGACATTTTAGTTACAAATTGTGTCACTCATTGAAAACCTAGAAAACACACTCATATTATTCTGATAATTTTGGGAAATGATTTATATTTAATTTTTGACATGTAGGAATTATTCTTATGTCAAACTGACACACGATGTGACTGATATCACACAAAGTGCATGTTTTAATTTTTAAATGTCATTTTAATAAAAAATAAAAGTGACATAATAAAACTGGAAAACATATTTGAATTGTTTCAACACATTATTACAACAATCCAAAATTTATTTTTGATGTATATGAATTAACCCAATCTCAATATAATGCACGGTGTGACCAGTATGACTCTAAGTTTGTCCTTCTCTTTAAAATCAACATTTTATTCATGTATTGTTTCATATTATGTCTAATTTATTTCTTTATTGTATTACTAACTTGTGAATTGTTTCCTTATATAGGTGGATTATTTTTCTCGAGTTGGGCTAGTTTTTTTGATAACTGATACAAAGGATCAGGCTTTTCTGAGAGGGGGTTAGGTTCCAAAGACAATGAAATATTGATGTTTTTGAATTTTTGTGATAGTACTTTCTAATGTAATTGTACAAAACACTGTTTGAAATGTCTATAATTCAGTGGTTTTTTTATTTGTGATGTAATTTTTATTTCAATTAAATTATGAATTTGGAATATATATTCAGGTTTCTATTGCAGTGTGATGTAATTCCAAAATCAAACTACAGTAGTAGAGTCTTTATCAGTGCTATTTATAGCACTTATAAAGGCCCCCTTTAGTGGTACTGAGGAAAAAAAATTCTTTTTAGAGCAGTTAAATTCCCTTTTCATGTTGTCAAAGGGAATAACTCTGGTAGTGTGCATTTTTAATGTTTTGTATACATAATTACTAATTATTATTTTTAATATTTTTAATATAAAAATTTATTTATGTATTTATATATCAATATATATAATATTTCCTTAAACATTATTTATATGATACAATATATATATGTTTACATTAAATAAGTCATATATTTAGTGAAAACTGATTCATAATTAAAAATTAATATTAATTAATAATATTGAATAATTATATTGAGTAGAGGATGTTTAATTAAATTTCATTTGTTTTTTCAATTCTATATACATCAAACATGTGTTACATTAATTTCACACATTCATATACACAATTAATGCATTTTTTTATAGAACACACACACATAATATATCTTTAATTTATTCAATTTTTATTATTCATTTTAGAATTATATATTTTAACATGATATATTTAATATATATTATTTTTTTAATCCATAAATTTTGGTCATTTATCATATTTTTAATAAATAAATACTATTTAATAATTTTTGATTTATTTTCATATTTATTCATTTTTAGCATTATTTATTCATTAATAATCATAATTTCTTTTAATATTTTTGTAATTTATTCATTTTTAATTTTTTATTATTCAATAATTTTGTAATTTTATCCATTTTTAATATTTATTTATACATGTTTATTCATTAATATTTTTTTAAATATTGTTCTAATTTATATAATTTAAATGTATTCATTTTCATTTTAACATAAGTATTAATAAATACTCTATTTTAATTTTCTTTCAAAATAAAATGCCTCTTAAGCCCCAACTTTATATATATATATATGTGTGTGTGTGTGTGTGTGTTTGTATGTAGATACATTAATTCAACACACACATTAATGTAATCAATACGATCTTATATAAAAACACACACACACAATATATATATAATTCATTCAAATTTTAATATTCATTTTAGAATGTCATTTAGTGACATGCTATATTTAATATATCATTTCTTAATAGGTAAAATTTATTTATTAATCTTCAATATTATTTTAGTTAATATTATTTATTCATTTTTAATATTTATTATTATTCAGTTTTTAGAATTTAATCATTTTCTAATATTTATTTATACATTTTTATGTACATGGTTTTAATATTTTAAATATGAATTCATATTTATTTCAATACATATCCATGTTTCAATTTTTTAGTAATTCTTATAATTAATAAAACTTATCAATTCTTTTAATATTATTAATGTCTTTTTGTTTTTAATTATTCACTTTGACTCATTTTTAATATTCATGAATTGAAGATTATATATTCATTAATGATGTTAAAAATATATTTATAATAGTATATTTGAAAATAAATACTTATTATTAAATATATTTATATTTATATATAAATATATTTATAGATGAATATTTGATATATTTATACAAATATATATTTATAATTATATATATTTATATTTATTTATTTACAATTTATTTATATAATTTTTAATAAATAGTTATATAATTAAAGATTTATAAATTTATATTAAATATATTTAAATAATAATAAAATTGTATTAAGTATATTAAAATAATAAATATATTATTTATATTTATAATTTTATATATTGATTTATTATAATATATATAATTATATAAATATATTTATCATTATATAAATATATTTACAAATATATATAATTATAATTATAATTATAAATATGTATTTATAATTACGTATTTACAATCCTTTAAATATATCTATAATTATAAAAATAAATAATTATTTATAATTATATACGTTTATATTTATTTACAATTATATTTATAAATTCATATTTAGAATTCCTTAAATATATTTATAATTATATAAGTATTATAAATATATAAATATTTATTTATAATTATATAAATTTAATTTTTTTAATTATATTAATTTTATTATTAAAAATTATTTATATAGGTCTTTATCGACACTTTTTAGCACGGATAATGAATGTTTTTATTTGCGCATGTTATTTTTTCACCAATAAAACCCCTCTTTATCAACACTTTTTTAAAAGCACTGACAAAACCCTTTTTGTCTTATAAATTTAACCTTAACCGAACTGATTTCACTCATGCTGTTCAGGCTCCTGCAGAAGTCTAGCTCTACCGTCATTCGCCCTCAACCTTCTCTTAGATGAATCAAGCAACTCAAATAACATGGTATGTTATAATTTGTACTCCTCTCTCATTTATCAGTTTATTTATATTTTTCTTGATGCATGTAGATCACCTCCCTTGACATACCTGATATGGAACCATCAAGTGTAGCCACATTATGCTTTCCTGATATAGCTAAAATCATATTTTATCCTTTGCGCATGAGGTTCCCTTATTCTGGGTGCATGGATTACTTATACTTCTTTTTCACACAGCTTATAACCCCTATATTTTCCTTCTTCTCCATGTAAATATATATGAGTTTGATTTTTCTTCTATTTTATAGGTATTATTATTCTTCATGTATTGTTATTTTATATGAAATGATAAATATATTACATTTATTATTTTAAGAAAAATTCGTTTGGTTGTTTTTTTCTAATAAATGTTTATTTTTGAGATTTTATAATTTCTTATCCATTCTTTATGAAGGAAAAATTAGGTTGTTCAACTATTTAGTTTTCTTCTTATGTTCCTTCTCTATAAAAATTATAAAATTGTTAGTGAAAATTAAAATATATCGATATTAAAATCACTTCAATGGAATGTCATGTTATTAATCTACATTTCCATTTAAAACACTCTTCATAATATGTGTCAGAAAGTTGAAGATGAATTCTACATATATTTATAAATTTTGTATGGTTTTTCTTTAAGGTGTAATCCCATCCAAGTGATTTTTTTAAAGTTGAAGCATTCGTGAAACTACAATTAGATTGTTCTTTTATTTTTCTAGTTGATTTAGAACCCTAGCCCAAGACTCCAGGTTCATTGGATTTAAATTCAATAATTTCTTAAACATTGGGTTCCCAAGACCACATGATTGGGACCTATCAACGTTTTCATCATCTGAGGAAAGATCAACATCAACTCCTAAAGATCCCATCACTAAAACACCACTTGTACCACCACATACCAAGTGAACAAGTGAATAAACATCAAATAATCCCTCTTGTTTATTGAAGTCACTCAATTATTTTTTAGATATTTTAGGTATATTTAATCTTATAAGATATCATCAAATTAATCATATGTGATATCTTATTTTGAAAATATCCCACTCTGATTTATTGAGGATCTTGACTGAATGGGGATTTGGATGATAAAACCATCTATGCACTTTAAAAATTCTTCCCACTTAACATTCAAGTGGGTTATTTCAAATGATAAGTATGTGGGGGGGTTTTACAGTTCATAGATGGTAATCTTGTCCCAGATCTAGGTAGAATTCTTACTCCCATAGATTAAAATCAAATAATTCTACCCATTTTATTCCATTTCTAGGTAGAAGAAACCAAATTCATTTTATATTTTCATTATCATGAACATCTATGATAGTAATTTCTTAACCTAAACTTCTGAATTCATGTTTAGTTAAAAAAATCATTCTTGTATGAATGGTATAAAAACTGAGTGTGCACAATAGAAAGTTTTTTATCATTTTTTCGTAGGTTAATTCCCCTTATTTTTCATTCATAGTGGCCCAGTTCTATAAATGTTCACATGTAATAGTTTTTTTCCCTTCCTGGCTCCATTGAGTACTCCTTCCACTTTCATTTCAACCTCAGTTCTAATTAGTCTATTCTTCGGTTTTATCATGTTAACCCCATGGGGTTTCTTTTCATGTTACCCTTATGTAAAATGATAACTTGTGAGGAATAATCATAAATAAAATTCAAATTATAGGATCCCATTATTAGAATTATCTATAACATTATCCTTTGATTATGGATATCTTATATGTATTTATTTATTTTTGTATAAAATGAATATTTCATAAACCTAATAGGATCAATATGAATAAAAAATGGATGCATACTAATTGTATGAAAAAAGAGTATAAATATGGATTCAAAGAGTTCATCAAGTTTTCAATGGAGCATGCATATGACCCTTCTCAAATCCTTTGTCGTGTTTATATTGTTGTCAGTCAATAAAAATTAGTTTTTAAGAGTTGGAAGAACATTTTATTTTTTCATGGAATATATCAGAGCTATAAATATCAGACTAAACAAGGGGATAAATTGAATGTACATAGTGATTTGGATGAAACTACATTTAATGAAACATTTGATATGAATATCAGTTTAAATGATGATGGAGATCATATGAAAGAAATGAAAATGGGAATTGAATATGGACTTCATGATTTTCCAAAGTTGTTTGAGAAGTTAAATAGCTATTCTAAGAGACCATTATATAATGGATATACTAAGTACATAACATTTTTATCTATGTTAATGTTATATAATTTGTAACTAATAGTGGATGGAGAAACACCAAATGTACATAACTACTTAGTCTTCTGAATGATATGCTACCATAAGAAATTAAACATCCTTTTCAAACATATAATGTTTAAAACTTTCTATGTTCAATGAGAATTATCACTAAAAAAATTCATGATTTTCCAAATGATTACATATTGTTTCACATGGACTATGAATCACTCATATTATTCCCTATTTTTAGTGTGAATCTATACAAGAAATTTAAAGAAAGTCATTTGAAAAAAATGTGGTAATTTTTTACTATTCCATAGTTTAGATTAATATATGGATGTCAGGACACTGCGAGACAATTGAAATTGTATATAAAAACAAGAATTGAATATAGGAAAATAAATTATCCAGTTAACTCTCCCTGATGGAAGAAGATTGATTATGAGTATTCAGAATTTTGAAATAAGATGAGAAACTTCCATATTACGTTATCTATAGATGAAATAAATCCTTTTTATATAGATGTTAGTACTGAAAACACATGTCTATTTAGGTTAGTAAATTATAACTTTCCACCATGATTATGAATGAAGAGAAAATACATTATGTTGTCTCAGCTTATATCTAGACAAAAAAAACCTGGAAAAGATATTAATGACTATTTGGCTCCATATATTGAATATTTGAAATTGATATGGTATAGATGTGTTACAATGTATGATTCTCACAGAAGTGGAGAATTCACGTTGAGGGTAATGTTATATGAGATGATAAATGAAATTCCTACTTATGAAAAATTTTCAGGATATATAATTAAAGGAATGTAGGGGTGTACCATTTACAAAGAATTCAAAAACTATGTTTAGTTTAAACATCCCTTAAATATTATGTTTTTATGAAATCAAATATTTTTACCTCGATGATATAAATAATGATCCTAGAAAACAACATTATATGGGAATACCAAACAATGTACAACACTATCTCTACTAATAAGTGATCAACTGTTTGATAAATTAAAATATATTGAAACTGTTTTTTGATAAAACATTTTCAAAAAACCTTATGAAAGATGTTTTTAAAAAGGGATCAATTTTATTTGAATTATTATATTGTAATTTTTGTATGTTATACATTTTCTTGATTTCATGTATATAGAAAAAATGTATTTTCTAGTGTTATTGGAACATTATTAAATGTTTGTGAAAATAATATGTCATCACGGATAGGTTGGACTTCATTTACAAGGGGATAAGGGAATAATTGGAATCAGTGAAGGTTCGAAGGATGAACTTTCTTCATCTGGTAGCTTACACACTATCCCGAGAAGAAAAAATTATAAATTATCAATCTTCTTAATGGTGTAAACTATTCAAAGGTGTAATAATAAAATATCATGAATTTCTTGTTAATGAATAATTTTAAATTACATGGTCTATAATCGCATGAATTTCATGTTTTTATGAATTATTTTTCGCTCGTCTCTTTATTTTTCATTCTTCCTAAAAATGTGTGACATTCATTAACCAAACTCTAATTATTTTTCAAATCCACATGAAGTAATGTTATGGTTCTAAAGAAGTTTCCTACCATGAATAAAGAGATCTAAATCATATTATGTGAATTAGAGATGTTATTCCCTCAATTATTCATTGATTTAATGGTTTTCCTTAAGGTTCACTTGGTTAGAGTGTCTTAACTATGTGGTCCCTTCCATTACAGATGTATGTAATCCATTGACTGGTATATGAAAATTTTGAATGGATACATCAAGAATTAAATTTGGATAGAAGATTATATTTCCAAATGATATATTTTTGAAGAAGTTATTGAATTACATACCAATTACCTATCAGATGTTGATTGCATCGGTCTCCCAAAATTTCATCACAGTGGACATATTATGGGAGAAGGGATTTCTAGAAGAGGCGTTGTTACAATTACCATTATAGAATGGTAGCAATATTTCCTTTTCATTTTATATAATTGTGTATAGGTTTATCTATATTTTAAATCCTAAATATTAATTATTATAAATGTGAATCCATCAGAGGATAAACAATTTATATCAAATAAAACAAATAAAACTATTATATGATGGTTCTGAGATCATATTTATAAGAAGTTTTCTAAAAATCCAAATTCAATTGTCAAACAACTTCGATGGAAATTGAAGGGATCAAATGTAAATTTTTTATATTAAAAGATTTTTTTAATTAATTGTTATATGTTATATCTAAAGGAATAAGAGGAATATAATATGATGAAAAATAGTGGATTTATTCTTGTAGAAGAAGCGATGCTTGTATCCAGTTCCAATGATAGAAATATAATTTAAGTGAATATATAAAATTTCAGCATCGTCGAACAGATATATGAGTTATATTATAAAACATTTGTAGTGTTGATTTTCCATTGCAGATGGGTGGAAAATTTTAATGTTGTGAAAGTCAATTAATTGGGTTTTTTGGAGATGAATTTCATTATGGAAGGGCATAAGAATGAGCCATTTATAATGACATCACAAGTAGTGCATGTATTGTATTTCTCAAATCTAGAGAAAAAAAGAATAGGTTAATTAACTTATTAGTGAATAAATAGCTACAAGATTAAATGAATATTCAACTCATGATAACCGTTTAATTAGGATATCAAAATTCTTTCTCATCGGTACTAATGTATAAGATTTATTGTATGTTATAGGGGACCATAGAGAGGGGATTTGGATACTTTATAGAGGATATAAATTCATTTAAACTGTAAGGAAAAAATATAGTTCAGTGAGATGGTTAATGTTTTCTAATATACTATGATTTTCCCAATAATATTTTATTTTATCTACTACATTTACATAATCTAAATTTAATATTGAAATACTCAGGTAGATAATGGTTTCTTCACATCATGATGTTACCAATTCTAAGGAATAACTGATGGATGATGCTAAAACTAAATAATTATTAGGGGATCAATAACAAGTTGATGAAAAAAATAAGAACAATATATCATTAGTGTGTTAAATAAAATTAATAAGGCAATAAGAAAGGGTATAAAATTTGAGGTTGGATGGAATCAACGCTTCCAAAATCTTGACCACCAAAAAAGTCAACATTCATTAGTTATGTTTAGGTCACAATGATAATGCATATGCCAGTTGATATAGACATGTGGCACCATGTCCAACCTGTATTGAATTATACAATTCGGGAAGATACTATATTTGTGTCACGATATAATTTATCTATTTTAACTAAAAAATATATAATGAAATGATGATTTACCACTAAAAAAGTGACATTTTCAAATACAATTTTTGTGTCACAAAATATATTTGTTGTTAAATATTAGTAATTCTATTAGATATTATACTTTGTTGATATTCTTTATAAGTACCAACAATTATTTTCACCAACGTATATATCTGTCAATATTAATTATTCAGTACCAACAAATGATTTATCAACAATTAAATATGTCAGTTTTCATACTAGCACCAAAAAATTATTTTTCCAACAAATCAATGTATTTTTATTAATTATTATTATTAATAGTTATTTTACCGTTAGTAATACATGCTTCAATAAATTATTCAATATCAATAGATATCTTACTAATAATTTAATATAAATTTATTAACTATTTAGTACAACCTATTTTACTAGTAAATCAAAATATATGCTTATATATTAAAGGAAAACATTTATAATTTAATAATGTTTCATTAAATTAATATATATAATTTAAAATCATTGATAAACAATCATTTTTTCTGAAAACTTATAATATTAAAGAAAATGGAAGTATATGAATCAATTATAAATAATTTTTTTTAGAAATATATTTTTTATCCTAATAAATATCTATTATATTTATTGATATCATCCTATTATAATATTTAATGAACCATGGGTATGCCTCACCCAAATATAGAATCCCTAGTTAGATCTTCAGTTCTTCTCAATGATGTTCACCTCACCGTGGTTTATCGCTACACTGTTCATTCCCATTTGGTTCATGGAAACACCGTTTAACCCCCAAATATCATAAATTTGACCCCTTCATATCCCCCCAAATGTGCTAACTAGTCATCCCACTTTTTCCTTTCATAAGTTCATTTCTATCAACATTTCCTTTCAACCACCACCCATTTGGGTCATCGAAATCGCTCCCATCATTTATTCATGCTCATCCCATTCTACCCCCTATCATCTCCTCATCTACTACATCCTAAAAGGTTTCCCAAAAAATATTGATGAAACATGTGGTAAATTAAATTTTCGGTGTGACATAAATGAATCATGTTGTAAATAACATTTTAAATACAAGAAAATTAAAAGTTTCCATCATGATTTCCTAATTTTGGGTTCCAAATGTTGAGTGAATGCCTATGTTTTACAATTCATCACTCAAAAATAAAAAAATCATTCTAGTCATTATAAAATTGATGAACCAATTTTAAACAGTATTAAATAGTGAATTTAATTTAGTTAATTCTAATAAAATGGTCACATTGAAAGGAATTTAACATTTTTACACTTGAAAACAAATTTCTGTACACCGTCTTTGATTTTAAACATGATTGAGGGACCCCACGATGATGGATGGGTGCTTCATTATGATTCATATTGACCATGTTTTTTAAGTCTCATTTCTAGTATTAATGTCATTTTAATTAATTTAAATTCATTCATTCTATACATTGTAGTAAAAAATAAAATTCATATAGAAAATTTTCACCTTTAAATGGTGGTGGTTGAAATTTTTATATTTGAATGCACCCTCAATAATTTTATTATAAGGGAATTCATTCTTACATATACAACTAATGTTTTTCCTTTTTGTATCCAGTTACAATTCATTTTTTGAATTGATGTGTGAAATTTCTCAATGTTGTGTATTTTCTTGATTAATGGATGATTACCATTCCATGTGATGTGTAAATTCATTTATTCATTTTGTGAAATTAATCATTTGGTGTACTATTGAATTTGATATTGAGAGTCTATAGTTGATATCTATATTGAATTTCACTTAAAAATTGAGCATTATAATGATATTTTTATGTGACTATAAAATAGTAGTGTTTCATATTGATGAATCATAGTTTATTTCATTATTTAAAATTAATCATCATATGTGTCCTTTGAAATAAGCTTTTTTCAGAGTTCTTTTTGAGAAAACACTGCTACCTTTTATTTAAAAAAACTTCAATTTCAATGTTTTTACAAAAATAGTACAAGCATCACATATTTTTAAATTTTTTTATGGTAAGTTATAAGTGATATAAAAAATTTTAAAATTGTTACCAACCAGTCCTTGTTCTATTTACTTGCACATTTTCAACATGAATGACTGAATATATTAAAAGAATATGACATAGTACACGTGATCTTATCATGCTTCCTAAATGACCAATCCCATTTTTTTTGTATCTTATTTCCACAATTACTTGAATGAATTAATAGAGAAAAATAATACAACATAGTATAAGTGGGATTCTCATGCTTCCTAAATGACCAATTTCATTTATTTGTATCTTGTTTCCACCATTTTAGGAATGTCATATGTTTTTAGTAAGTATTGTTAAATTGAGGATTTCAATAAAATTCTATAAATAAAATTTAAATACTTGGCATAAAAACAAATTTCTCATAGAAATTATTCAAACACTTAAAACCATATAGATACATATGAATTTAAAATCAGTTTACACTTTCTTCATGTTATTAATCCTTTTCAAATATATATTTAGTTATTTTGTGTTAGTTTCCACTGTGTATTAATTTTTGAAAAAAAGTGCCCCTATAAGATCCATTAATATACTTTGAATTCGGGTCTCTACAATGATAAAAATGGTCCCATGTATGATTCTTTTAGTCTTTTATTTCAACCCATAAAGCTCAAATAAATAGTATTATGTGATAAAAGTAATATTTATGTATCAGAATTATTATTTATTGATCACTATATTAGCTTCATAACTAATATTCGTTCTAAATATATAGGTATTTTAATCGATACATTTTAGAAAAGATGTAATTTTTGTGTTTTGATGAATGCATCTTAGTGAAATAAGAATAAATTGTGATCAATATATATTCTAGAACTAATATTTCATTTTATTAATAAAAAATAAAATTTCATATTAGTTCTAAATTAATATTACTTACCAAATGTATGTTTCTTAGTTTTGAACTAATGTACTCTAAAGAACTGTGTATTCATTTTCGTTAAAAAGGGAATTTCCCAGTGTGGCCTTTTCGAACCCTCCACACTAAGAGACCCCCCTCCCCCACGAAGGGGTAGCACCTGAAGGCAGCTCCCCAGCCAGGGAAGGAGCCGTTGCCAGTCAAGATGACAGAGCGTCCCAGAGGGTAACAACCCGACAATGATGGTTCGTCAGTAATTGGGTCGCGCCTCATTTTTTCCTACCCTGAGGAGTCTGAGAAACCTGGCAAGGTGGGTGGATCCCAATGGAGAGGCTCGCCCCGAAAGCGAACTCCCAAGAATCGAACCCTGAACCTCCCAAAGAACAACCTGTTTTTGGCAACTCACCTTCACCACCGCACCACCACCGAAGTGGAAAATAACTGTGTATTCATGTTAACTATATGTATTGATCGAAATATTAGTTGATAACTAATATTAGTTTAGAACAAATATCTATTTTTACCAATACATATTAGAATGAATATCAAAAATTTATTTTTACCAACATATATATTAGTTCAGAACTCATATTATAATCTAACATATATTAGAGTGTGAATTGTTTCCAGAAAAATGAAATACATATATATGTATTATTTCATAAATAATAATTTTATTTTAAATTTAGTTTATAGTATTTTATTTTAATATATTTTGTAAGCAAGTTTCCACTCAAATAGGGTATCCTAAGTGCTCTAATGGTGGATGACAATTCTCTATTTATATTTCTCTTTCTTGTAGAAATTTTTTTCTAATTTTAACTTATTTCAATCCTAATTCAATTGGGATTCATTGTTTGTATTTAAAATTCTCATTTTGAATTATATATTTTAAATTTTATCCATTTTCAAAGTGAGTTAACTTAGTCTGTAGTTCATATCTCTATTTAATTTCACATAAATGTTGAGAATCATACTGATATATTTATGTGATTATAAAATAATAGTGTTTAATATTAATGAATCATATTTTATTTAATATTTAAACTTAATTATAATATGGGTTATTTGAAATATGCTTTGTAAAATGCAGTTAACAGAGAACCTTAAGTCTTATCTCCTCTTAATGATAAATCAAATTTGGCATATCATTTCAGCGGTGCCATGTATCTAGTGTGAGGTTAATGTTTTGATATTGCATCAAGAAATGGTTTAAAAGTGAGAGTGAATGATACTACTAGGCATGTTGGTCTTAGAAGATTCCTAATCATGGTTACCACATATGACATCAAGTCTCGACAAAGATGGTTCACTATGTATTATGAACCTCACTATGTATATGACAAGCTAAAATTTCCCAATGGAGCTGTATGAAGTTGGAAGGCTACTACTAGGCCTATTGTTGGTCATAGAAGATTCCTAACAATGGTTACCACATTCCACATCAAGTATATGAAAAAGAGGTTCACTATGGATCTATTTCACAACACCTGATTAATGTATTCTATTTTATTTTGGAAATATTTGAGTAAGAATTTATTATTTTATTTGTAATATTATCATTTAAAATGATCTAGTAAAATTCTCTTTTAAAATAATCAATTTAGTAGACTCTAGTGGGAAAATAAATTAAAATACGAACTTAATATATTATTTTTATCTCTATAATATATCAATATATGTAATTTTTATGTGTGTAATCTGTAATATTTATGTATAATATTTGTGTGTGTGTATCTGTGTAATCTGCATGTGTGTAATCTGTATAATCTGTATTTTTGTAATATGTATCTGTGTAATCTGTATCGATGTAAAACATTATCTTTGTATCTGTAAAAAATATTTCTATAATATGTATCTATGTAATCTGTATGTGTAATTTTTGTATCTATGTAATCTGCATGTGTGTAATCTATGTAATCTGTATCTTTGTAATATGTATCTGTGTAATCTGTATGTGTATAACAAATTATCTGTTTATGTGTAACAAATATTTAAATTATTCATGTTAGTTGAAGTTCTTATAGTCTACTCATGTAATTTTCCACATGTTCAAGGCGATTTGAGTGGGAGAACATTCCACATTTTCATATTTTTCACTCAATGTAGGATTACTCTATAGGTGAAACCACTTCTAAAGCTGAAACCTTTAAATAATTACAATTGAGGTATATTCTATTTTTTTAAATTCATTTAAAATGATTAAATATAATTTTTTAAGCAGTAGAATGTTTTATAGAAATTTTCCTCAATTTTTTTAAGAAATAGAATTTTTTTCCATTACTATTAATTATATATGAAAACAATAACCCAACATGATCATTCATCATCTTAAAACATATACCAATTTCAGTTGAACATTTAACAAACCACTATTTTTTTAACCAAATGACCCCCTCGTAGTAGTTTTCAAAAATTCTAGCACTTATTACAACTAATTATTTATTTAAAATAGTTTAAAATTAAATATGATCATCAAAAAAACATTATAAAAGCTTTCAATAACTCCAACATAGTATTTTAACATATATCAATGTTTAAATACGTTGTAGTTTTCAAATTTTGTATAACGGGAATGATGTTACTTTTGTTAACAAATAACCACCTGCATGGTGACATACCTCACTTTATCAATTTAAGGTTTATTTTATGGAATATTGTATTATCAAAAGTAATACAAATTAACCCCACTTTCATAGTCAAAACTAAATTTAAGATCACATAATCGATACTTCTAACACTTCCTATTAAGTATTTCAAAACAAAAGAGTCATTTCATTAATAACTCAAGGAATTTATCACTATTAAATGAAGCACGTTAACAACTAAAACTTTACATGAATACATTTTAATAAAATATTTCACCCAACACTTAGTTCAAATAGAAGTGTAGTTTAGAGGGGTAGTTATTTGTTATTAAAAGTAACATGATTCTCATTATGAAAAAATTGAAAATTTCAATGTATTTAAACATTGATATGTTTTTCATAAATTAATGAATAAAATCACTTAAATAAGTTTTAGCTTCAATAATAAATATAAGAACACTTGAACTGAATCAACTATCATAAGTGATTATTACTATTAACAATTTATTTACTTGGTTATTATAACCATTGTCTATCATTTAGGAACACTTGAACCTATTCATATCCTTGAACAAATTGAGATTCATATTTCCAAAACCAAGGAGGATTCTTTTGATGGAAAAGAAATACTTGAGAAGGTTGAGAAATGAAAGGCATATTATGAAGAAGAAACATGTCTTGAAGAGTATAATAAGGTTGTTCAACTTTTTTGTTTTCTTTTTATTTATTTTTCATTCCTTTTAACCCATACTGTTTTCAATTTTATTATTTTATGTTAGGATGAAAATTGATATAATGTTGGAAGAGGCACTCATCTTTTCTCAAACAGGCTGAGAAAGATCATTCTATCATTACTAAAATCCTAGGTAAATGTTTTTTTAAAGTAATATTTCCTTGTAGGTCAATAGTATTTCCTCATAAGTGATGTTAAATGAATCCTTTTCTAGTTGTGAGTGTTAGGTCTTGAGTGTGAGTCCATGGTTATATACATAATTGAAAATAATTTCTTTTTTTTCTTTTCCATTTCTATTGAAAATGTTTTCTTATTCTAATCGTAGTCTCATAATATCTGGGTTTGTTAAATTTGGAATAAGCCATGGTAGATGGTTTGACCTCAAACGTCTGATCATGGGTGATGTGGCGCTAAGATCACATATGGTGGGGCAATGCCTCATTGGACTGTTTTTTGTTGGACATGGTATATATGATTTCTTTTTTATTGAGTCATTATTTTCTAGTTACACATCTTCTAGATAATAAGTATACCTTTTGAATATATTTTATCTCTACTCAGTTAATGTGATTCTATATAGATCGTTTTTCACTTTAATCTATTTCTATTTTGGTTTTAATTTATATAGATATTTTTCACTGATTTGTGGGAAATATATTTGGTTGTGTGTTGTGTAGATATTGGATTTGAAGGGTGTGACTTACAAGCGACATGAGGATTCCTCATTGGTACAAGAGTTGACTTGGTTGGTTTCCTTTAGTGTATAACTTGGGAGAAGATCATGGTAGGTGGTGGGGGATTTCAATCAAGAGATGACAGACCCTTTGTGTTTTCATAATCTTTTTATGTACCAAGAAACATATTGATTAATTGTTTATTAAATTCAATTATTGATATAATTAATATTTTTTTAAGTTTAAACAAGTGTGAAATGTCTTTAGTTTGATAATTAAAATAGGTGTATTTTATATGATAAATTAATAAATATAATATGAAATTTTACTATCCCTAAAAATTTATGTTTATTTAAATGTAATTTATAGACATATATTCTATTATAGTAATATTATTAAAAAAATATAAATTTTTTATATGAATATATTGATATATACTTTGAACAAAATATATAATATCTATTGGTATTATTATAATTTCAACATAAATATTTTTTATGTCCTAATAAAATTTATTGACAGGTTTTTTACTAATAGTTATGTAATAAGGACATATATCTTGGAAAAATGTATTACCAATAGAAAATGTTACTTTACTAACATATATATTCACATTGTAAAAAGTTAATTATTTTGTAGTGTATTATTCATTATATTGTGTAGATTTTGTTTTTTTTATGATTGTAATAAGAAATATGTCTTAATGACCGATGGAAATGCTCACAGAGGCATCCATACACTTCTTACATAGCACCATCTTAGGGACGCTAAGAGGAAATTAAATCCACACCCACCAGTTACGTTTGCACACATTACAAAATAGGATACATGATAATTTTTCATCATTCATCATGATGAGAAATCATTTCATGTGAAATGGTGTCAATATTATTTTATATTACAATATTTATTTTATCCAGTTTGATTAAAAAATATTAATTTATTAAACATAAAATGAGTTCTAAAAATAAACAGTGTGCATAAAAACCAACATACCCCTATCGTAAAGAGAGGATGGGGTATGATAAACTCAAAAATAAAATGGTGTGTATTTTAAATATATAAAAAATGTTTTATGTGATATGAAACAATATATTTAATATTTTTATATACATATTGATGAATCAAAATATGACACTACTTCCATTCAATGTCATGTGATATCAAAGGAGGTTTGCATAAATTAAGAGGCTAAACATGTTGATGAAAACACAAAAGCGGTATTGGAAGCATGAATAAGTATGAAATAATAATTATTAATTACGATTTATAAATATATTACATAAAATTATCTAATTATGCTTCTAAATTTTTTATATGGTTTAGAAAGAAGAATAAACATCAACCTTGATGAAAAACAACATTCAGTAGCATTGAAGCGACTAGAACAATATGGAAGTGTTAGAGGTGCATGTTTTAGATTTTCACCTAGAGCATATTTTGAGAAGATAGTGCTTCAAGGAGATACATATGAGATGAGGAAAGTACAATAGTTGAAAATAGATTCTTTTAAATATATTACTGTCTATTCTGGTTTGGTGGATCAATGCATGAAAAAGGATCAAAGTGAACTAGTAGTGGAACAATGATTTGTACATGAAGAGCCATATGACCCCAATAGTTCCGAGGCTACACATTCTCCTCAACCACCTACCATACTTTAGTAAATCAATATTTTCATTTATCTTTTTATTAAATTTTAATTAATCAACTTTGGAAAACTTTATATTACTAATATTCTATAGGGTGGAGTTGTATGCAATTTTTATTAATCCAAACCCATATGTTTCCTTGTTGTGAGGGGTATGATGTATAATATCATAAGAGACATGATATATAAAAAATAAATCCCAAAATATCTTATGAGATAGAGGATTTAAATAGATCATGACCTGAAAAATGAGTTTCCTCTTCCACTTGAGGATTTGGATACTAAAATGGTCAATGATTCTATTAGAAGATTCATAACATGGATGTTTAATATTATAAAGATAAATGAGTAATTTTCTTATTTTTTTTAAAAATTAAAAACCATTAATAGTTGATGATAAAATATATAAAATGAGGTAGAGTATTAAAGGGATAAATCAATAGGGAAAGGAAGGTCGGATCATGATAATCTGGTCAATCAACCAAGAAAACAAAATGACCTTTCAAGATCACCTTCTCCCTGCTAGTTCCACTATAACATATATTAATATTAAAAGTTCAAATAAACACCACATTAAAATATGGATATGTGTCCTACATTAAATATAATGAATAAATATTTAGAAATTTCATTACAAAAAAATGGTTAGTCTCAAGAGTATAAATGAGATTACCATGTTTTAATGTTCGAGAGTCTCAGTTTTGAATACATAAATGAGGTACATTTTCATAATATTTCTGTCCAAAAAATTATATACTATGTTCATTAAAGTGAATAACTATTCATATTTTCTATAAGTGTTTATATTACTAATATATAAAGAAAAAACCCTGTAAAGAAATATTCAGATTCATTAATCCATATATCAAATCTATGAAAGTAATTTCTATGGAAGGGTAGGAAATTAATAAGAAAAAAAGATGAACTAAGTGAGGTGTTTGAGAAGAAAATAATATAAGACATACTCTTCTTGATGCCAATAATGTAGGGGAAAACAATCTATAGTCTAATCATATAAAATATATTTTTTTATGAATTATTTTTTTTTTATTTTTAAGGAAGAACTGGATGCTGATCACAATTAGTTTAGATAAAAAAAATTTCTTATATATCTAATTCATGGATTTCTATCAAAGCATCCACACATGATGTGTATTGTGAATTTATAATGAACCAAATTAAAAATTTTACATATAAAATTTGAATTATATGTTTCAATTTGTGTTTTAATGATAATTTTGTTATAATATGGTGATCTATAAATGTAGCCTACATTATGAAATTAGGTCAGTGAGTAAACATAAAAATCATATAGATTTATTAAAATGGAAAAAAATTAGTTATATATTGAAATATTTAACTATCAAAACATATTACCAAACAATTAACTTATTTTGGCCAATGTTTATACAGTTTTTGAAATAAAATAACAATAATGATGATGGATACTACAGTTGAAAATATATAAAAGATATCATATATCATAAATATACTAGATTCCCTGAATTGGAAAATTTCTGAAGGTAATTAAAATTTAATAAAAAATATTTCTTAATTGTTTGTTTGTCTATATTTACATTGTACTACTATGATTTCCAATAAATTATGTTCCCAAAAGAAGAATTAAATTTATTTATAGATGACTAGGGAGAGTAAATGATGTCAGCATGTTTGTCGACATCAATTACAGGTGATTACATTTTATGTTTGTGATCAAGTATGGACTATGATCTTAGAGATAAATTTGTTTTGTGAATAATTTGTGTCATAATTATTATATAATATTTTTGACATATTACTCAAAAATAAGTATAATGGAGGGTTATTCTCTATATATTTTAACATATCTTGTAACATGTCTGATGCTTCTCAGGATCGTGAGAGATTATAATTTGAGGATTTAACTGAGATAATGATGATAGGGAAATGGATTAAGAATGTATAAAAACAACATGAAAAGGTTACTTCTTTCTTCTTATATAGTTAATTTTGTCTTAATTTTATCAAATATTTTTATTTTAATTTCAATACATTTTTATCTGATACTTATTTAGTTTTTTTAACATATTTTTTTTGGAAAATCATACTTCCCTTTCAACTATCTACAATAAGACAGAAAAGGGAGAACATGTTCATTTCCGATGGAAGAGGGAACTGAATTATTCTAGAAATGTGAAGTGAAATTTAAGGATGCGTATAAAAAATTTATGATCACAATAATTTTATTCAATTAATTTTTTAAATAGACTATATAGTTAAAATATAAACACTCATCCTCTATAGGATTATGCTATAGTTGAAGGAAAGGTATGAATTCCCAAAATATTTGTTGTAAACAATGTCTTAAATGGGGTAGGAATCATCCATACCTCAATCAACCACACCTCTATCTAATACGTTTTTTGTTCGGTATGACTCGAACTATATGTTTTTAGTTTATAATTAACATTTTTGTTCAAAATACACATCACATACTCCAAATTGAGAAAATGAATTCAAATTTTAATATTTTAGGAAAATGATCCATAATTCATTTATGACATGTGAGAATCAACCAAACCATAATCTAATACACTGTTTTTCTGGTATGACTCATAGTGCTTATTTTCTGTTTAAAACTGAAATTTTAGTTCAAAAGACATTACACATACACAAAAACTAATAAAATAGATTTATATTGTTTTGATACATTAGAAAAATAATTGATCGCACATTGGTGACCTAATAATCAATCGCACCTCTATCTGATACATGGTGTGCCCAGTATGAATCAAAGTGTATGTTTTTAGTTTAAAATTGAAAATTTAGTTAAAAAACACCTGATATAATGAAAAATGAGAAAATGCATTTATATTATTTTTATAGTTTAAGAAAACAATCCATAAGTCATTTGTGATGTGTATGAATTGATTATTCATCAATCTAACATATGATGTGGCTTGTATGACTCGAATTATGCATTTTTAGTTTATAATTAACATTTTTTCCAAACAGACATCACATACTCAAAACTAAGAAAATTAATTCAATTTATTTTGATACATTAGTAAAGCGGTCCAAAAATAATTTTTTCTTTGTAAGAATAAATCAAACCTCAATTCGATACATGGTAAGTTAGGTATGACTTGAAGTGCATTTATTTAGTTAATAATTTCCATTTAAATTCATAACACACATCACATAATAAAAAACAATAAAAATCATTTTTTTGATACTATATAAAAATGATTAATAAGACATTTTTATCTACAGGAATCAAACACACCTCAATTTGATACATTTTATGTTTGATATGACTCAAAATTCACGTTTTTAGTTTAAAATTGGTATTTTAGTTCAAAACATATATAACATAATCAAAACCATGAAAAAACGTTAATATTATTATGATAATTTATTAAAATATCCCATAATTCATTTGTGACTTGTAGGAATGAAACACACCATGATTCGATACATGGTGTGTCTGGTATGAATAGAAGTGTATGTTTTCAGTTTATAATTTACATTTTAGATCAAAACACACATCAGATGCTGAAAACCAATAAAAAACATTCATATTTTTTGATACCTTAGTAAAATTATCCATAAGTCATTTTTGATATGTAAGAATTATATTCACCAAAATTGAATAAACGGTTCTCTCAATATGACTCAAAGTTCATTTTTTAGTTTAAAATTGACATTTTAGTTCAAAACACACGTGACATATAGAAACATCAGAAACCACATTTAGATTACTGTGATACATTAGAAAAATGATTAGTAAGTCATTTTTGATTTTTCGGAATCAACCAAATATTGATATGATACATCATTTGTCTGGTATGAATTGATGTGTATGTTTTTAGTTTAAAGTTTATTGTTTAGTTCAAAACACATTACACATACAAAAAAATGAGAAAAACATTTTTATTGTTTTGATACATTAGAAAAAAGATCCATAACACATTTGTGATGAGTATGAATCACCCTAACCTCAATCTAACAAACATTGTGCCCAATATGACTCAATGTATATATTTTTTAGTTTAAAATCTACATTTTAGTTAAAAAAACACTTGAAATACACAAAAACTATGAAATGAATTTAGATTATTTTGATACATTACAAAAAATGATCCATAAGTCATTTGTGATGTATATGAATTTACCGAATGTCAATATAACACATGATGTGGTCAGTATAACATGAAGTACATGTTTTCAATATAAAATTTTTATTTAAGTTTAAAACACACATTACATAGCCCAAAAAAACTAAACAACCCAAAAAGCGTAGCCAGAGGCAAAACCTCTGACCATTTATTAATAAACGAAAAGTTTAGTACCCAAGAACCACAAACCAAACACAACAACTACAACACATCCAAACCAAACCCATCACCATCTCCATGATAAAAAACTTCCTCCCTACTCACCGACTCCCACTCCGAGCTTTCATAGTGCTTCAAAACTTTGGCATACTTCCTTCTAAGGTTCAACCGCTCCAATGAGGGAAATTCAATAGTACAAATCCTAGAGACAACTCCACCTTATTTATACATAGAGGATCTAGTGGTCATTGAATTTGGTTGATAGGAGTAGTATTTCCTCGATCTTCTTCGTGGCGATACAGCCTCCTCCTCCTGGTGTCCAGACAAGATCTTCTTCCCCCTCCTTCCACACAACATCACTGTATGAGGGTCTGACTGAACCCCCATTATCCTTTTCACTATCAGACACATCCCCCCATCTACCAGGGACCCGCATATGCTGATATTTCACCAGCCGGCTTTGCTGAAGCTGGCAGCCCGTGTCAATCATTACAAGACACTGTGGTTGGTCCAACACCTCTTGTCTTGTACAATTCCCATTTCCCGCTGCCTCATTCACTGGATCATCATTCTGACATGCGCATAAACCATCACCCATTTCACCAATCACATCAATCCTGCAAACTATGTGGTAGGTGTAACTTGAAGTGCATGTTTTCAATATAAAAGTTTCATTTATGTTTAAAATATGTGTCACATAGCCGATACCTAGAAAATGAGATCATATTATTTTCAAAATTTATGAAAACAATTCATAATTCATTTTTAATGTGTAGGGATAGAACTAATGTAAATCTAACACATGTTGTGTTTGGTATAACCTTAAATACGTGTCTTTAATATAAAAATGCCTCTTTAGTTTTAAATGTATCTTACAAATCCAAAATATAGGAAATTAACTCTAATTATTTTCAAAATTTAGAATATTTATCTATAAATCATTTGTGATGTGTAGGAATTGACAACACATCAATCCGACTCATGATTAACTTATAATATCATTAATATATATATATATATATAATAATTAACAATATAATTTACCATATGTCGATTATATATCATTAAAATCATAATTTTTATATTTTTTTATTTACTATTACTAAAATCAAAATTGGTTTTATTGTAAGGAAAAGATTTTGTATAGAAGTCAGACTTTAGAGAAATCTTGGTATAAGAGTTATGATTTTGTATATTGGTTGTAATTTTTTATTAATTATAAATATCACATCAATGTAAATATTTTACATGTAATTTTTTGATTTAAATGATAGTGAAATTTTATATTTGTATTTCAATATGATTTTATATACATTTATATTTACATTTGTCAAGTTATATATTGAGTTTGCTGTTATAGGTCTGTTATAGGGTGGCTGCAGCTTTGCAACAACAACATGACCATTATCAGCCCTACCAAAATCATCGATAAAGGAACCCTTTATTAGCATTAGTAAAATAACTCATAAAGTTCCCCTTTATAAGTGATAAAAGAAATTGATGATAAAGGTGGTTGTAATTAGTGCTTTCAATAACTCTAATAAATTCACCTTTTATCAGTGTTGTTAAAATTTCTGATAAAGGTCCCCATTATCAACAATTATAAAAGTGTTGATAATGGGAAATTTTATTATCACTAAAATAAAATGATGATAAAAGGTACTTTATTAGTACTTTTAATATCTATAATAAAGGCCAACCTCTTTTAACATCACTTATGTGGTTAGTGTTTTTTTGTGCAGACAAAGCCCTATTTTATCACTATTAAATGTGCTATATATAGTGTTTCATGATGAATATAATTCAATACCTAATTTAATGGAAATGATGTATAAATCATTGATTATGGACTTATACATAAATAAGTTATGTTATGAAGGGTCGAAAAACAACTGAGAAGGGGGGGGGGGGTTGAATCATTTGTTCACTTTTTATGAGTTTCAAGACCTTTAGAAACATAAACCCTATAACCTATTAAGATTTATTTACTTATCATATTTAATTAAATAATCATGTATAAAAAATAGTAAATAAAGTAAAGAACACAATATTTACATGGTTTGACTTCAATGTGAGAACCTACATCCTTTCCATAGCCACACCCATTAGTCTATGAAAATTCACTATTAAGAAGAAGTGAATACAAATTGTGAAAACCCCCATTAGACACCTTCTATCTCTCTATAGGAATGACGATACTAAATATTTTCAATTTATATTTTTTTATTACAAACAATTGATTTGTTAAAGAAAAGATCATAAAAACCTTTTGTTTTACAAAACTCTACATGGAACTCTGTTCTGATAACCCTAGGTATGATTCATAGTCCGATTTTCTCATAATTATGGACTCATTATGATGAAAGTTTGTCTCGAATTTCACTTCTAAAACTTTGATCAACTATTCAGTCTGATCTTATTAGTTCTATATTCTCAGTTTGATCTTCTTAGTCTGATAAACTAAACATTTAGAAGTCCAACCTTCAAATGAGTTATCAATATGGAAATAAAACTTTGACAAGAAATATGCAGCACTCTAACTTTTTCACAAGTCAAAAAGGATTAAAAGTATGAATGAACTCTTTCTATATTTATAGGTGACTCAGAATAGAAAATTAGGGAAATTTAAAAACATTTCCATCTTCACAAATTTTAATACTTAAAAAAATACTCACATTTAAAAATCAAATTTGACTACTTCAAACCATCTCAAACATACTAAATTTTCTTTATTCTGATGTAAATTACTCTAATTCATTATGATAAACATCCTCATCTCACTACAATCTAACTTTATTCATCTTTTCATTATGATCTAACAATCTTAATCCACTCATAATGATTTAACTTCCATCCTATCCTCATTATGATCTGAGTTTCTTCCTCTACTCATTATGATATGAATTTCTTCCTATGCTCAATAGGATATGGATATTCCTCAACTAATCATGATGAAATTACTCAGATCATTATGATGAATTTTATTTCTAAATCATTGTCAGTCTGACCATCATTCCTCCTTAGAGTTAGTCTAATGGAATCCTTATAAAAATGGAATTCTCATTATGATGGATTTATCATAATGATATAATTCCCATTATGATGGATTTATCGTAATTAAAAAATTCCCATTATGATTTAATTCTCATTATGATGGAAACTCCAGTATAAAACATCGAAAATATTCAAAACTCATCATCTTTACACATTTAGGATTCCAACAAACTTCCAGTTCTAATAATTATGGATCTTATCTTCTATGTTTGGGTTTATGGAAATGATACAATCATTATGATTCATACATTTCTTCAAAATATTTTATCATGGTAGTTTTCATGATTTTTGAGAACTTCATGAGCATAAAATTATTATCTAATTTTGATTAGAAAGATTTAGAATTTTCAAACACTTGAATTCACTTTCATCAACACACCTCTTTAGTAACATTCTCACTTTTATTCCCAGGAACAAATTTCATTTTTTATTATAGTAAAGAACAAATTCCATCAATCATAAATTTATGACTTTTTAATTTTTTTTGATGAATGTTGAACTTCATTCCAATGAACCTGAGTTTGATGGTGCATCAGATCAACAATTTTACAAGAATTCTAGCATCCATCACCTTACACCATATGCATCTATATCTGCTCAGTCCAAAAACCTATGTATAGAAACCTCTATCTAGAAAACAACATTCTCATAAAAAACTTTTATTCCATTTTTTTTGGATCCAAACATTCAGAAACTTTAATCTTTATTTCAAATAAACACTATGATGGACTTATTCCAATCCTGAATAAGAAAAAAAATAAAAAAAGTTTTTTTGTCAAAAAATACATAAACTTTGTTAAAAAAATTATCACAAAGGTTCTCCAATCTCACCCTTTGGATTTTTGACAACCCTCATTAACAACTTTTAAAAATCTTAGAAAATTTTCAAAACTAAACTTTTTTAGAAGACTCAAGGTTTTAAACATTTATCAAAACATAAAATTTCTCAAAAGAGAGTGTCCTAACAACACACTACTAGATAAATTAATGTTTATAAAGAAATTACAGCCCTCAGTGATAAGATTGTTTTGCGACCATGTTAAGATAAATACCCCCTCAATTTTTTATTTTTCTATAACTTTTATTTTTTCTATCCCCAATTTTATGAAAACCATAGCTTCATATTAAATAATTAATGATAAGAAAACAACATATTGCAAAGTATAAAGTTATACTAAATCTCCCCCTTTTTAAAAAAATCCAAAACAAAATGGGAGATATCCTTATGAGGATTAGGATATTGTTGGAGGAGGATGAACATGAAGTTATAGCCTCATATCAATAAACCATTCTTTTGGAATTTCCTTTGCGAAGATAATAGAAATTTGACACTTAATGGAAGTATATTATAGTAAAACATCTCCCACAAAAATTTTCTCTTTTATAAATTAATAATTTATATCAATGTGTTTTGATCTTGAATAATGGAAAGTATTTTTTGAAAGATCAATTTCACTATTATTATCAAAAAGTATCTTCAATAGTTTATAAACATTCCCTATCAAGTCTTCTAGGTAAAATTTCATCCAAAACATCTATGTACAAGACAAAGTAACTATAACATATTAGGATTCATATATTCTTAAATCTATTGATTTTTTTTCTTACCATGCCAACTCACACAACATTCACCGAAGAAAAATGTTCCTTCTAAGGTTGATTTTCAATTTTTACAATCTCCAGCCCAATCAAAATCTATTCAAACATGAATCTACATCTCTAAATTTCATTTCTATAACAACCCATGTTAATTTGTTCTTTTGAAATATCTTAGAATCCTATTTTGGTGCCAAAATATGTGATTCTTTTAGATTACATTGATACCTGGCTCACAAAGTCAATGAATAAATAATATCCGGCCTTGAGGCTATAAGGTAAAGTAAATTTTCAATAATCTTCCAAATGTATTTATGATTCACAATTTTTCAAGACTCATATTTACTCAACTTTGTGCCCATAGAGATAACAGTAGAAAATTATTTAGATTTATCCATGCCAAAATTCTTTAAGAAATCTCTAGCAAACATTTATTATGATAATGAAATGTATTTTTTTTAACTTTTAAGCCGAATGAGAAAGTTAATTATCCCAGCATTGAAATTTCCAAATTCTTATTCATTTCCTCTTCAATATATTCACCAATATTTTATTTCTCATCAGAAAAAATATATAATCCAAATACACAATAACAATTATTGTGATGGAGTTAACTGATTTCACACACAAGTTACTATCAACTTTTCCTTTAGAAAAATTCAATATTCTCAAACAATTTTCAAGTTTAGAATTTTAATCACATGGATCTTATTTCTTCCTTTAAAAATATTTATTCAGTTTACAAAATTTGTTTTCATCCTTACAAAGTAGAATCCCATATGGGTTTTAATGGAAAATTCATCCTCAGTCTCACCATTTAAGATAGATGACTTTATATCCATATAATAAACTTTGTAATTTTTATGTGAATACAGTGATTGAATCATTCCAATAGTTTCTAATCTTTAAATTGGGGAAAATGTTTCTTCAAATTCCACATCTTCCACCTGTGCATATCCTTTACAAACAAGTCCATATTTGTTTCTTGAAACATATCCTTTATCATTCAATTTATTTCTATAAACCCACTTTGTTCTAATAACAATTTTTTTTACTGGACATGGAATAGGTTACCATGTTTCATTTTTCTCAATATAATCCAACATTTCATTCATATCATCCAAATATTCTTTGTGTTGAATATATTCATAAACTGATTCTGGTTCAACATTGAGATAAGTGAATTATAATTTTCTAATCTTGACTCTCTTATGGTCTAAACTAGGGCCTTCTAATTTCAAATAATGTTTTCAGACACAACATTTTTTTGTATGGTAGGAAATTTCAAAGATTCTTTTCTAGATAAACATTCCCTATCATAAGATTCTTTTAAATCTTGGTAAGGAAGTTTTTACTTACCTTCTCTATCAATGTAAATCTTTTGTTTATCCTCCTTAGCATTCTCAAAAACTTTTGTTTCATAATTTTTATTTTCAATTACTGTAACATCATATGTGTTCACCTAGTTCTATCAATGTTTTTCCAAAAAATTGTAACTTATTATAGTTGGTGAATATCCCATAAAAATTACTTTGTTTCCTTTCTTATCAAGATTTCCCAGATTAAAATTTTTTATTTTGAGTAAACGTATAATTAAAAAAACTTTTAAGTACTTTAATGAACATTTTTTGTAATACCACATTTTATAAGAAGTCATGTTGGTTTATAGTCTCAAAAGGAATTTGTTTTTGACATGTACAAAAGTAATAATATATTCCTTCTAATATAACATTTAGAGTTTGTATTTTTCTAACATATTTCGTACCATTTCCACAAAACTTGTATTATTTGTTTCTAATACTCCATTTTTTTATTGATTATAGGGAGAATTATACTGTTGTTTGATATCACGATTTCATAGATAAATTTCAAAATTATTGATTGTGAATTCAATGCCATTATCTATTCTAAAAATATTTATATAATCCCCCATTTCTTTCTCAAATTATTTTCTGAAAAAACTGAACATATCCCAGCCTATGAATTATATTTTATAAACATGATATTTTTCATCCGAGTTAAATCATAATTAAAATTGATAATGTATAAATCATATTATATTGATTAATGTATCAACAACCCATATAAATCAAAATGAATAAGTTCAAGAGGTCTGGTCGATTGAATTTCAACTCTTTAATGAATTTTGTTAGTAATGTTCCCTTTTGTCAAGTAACACAATAATATTCATCTCTTCTTCACAATTAGGGAAAATAATGAACAACATAAAGATTAGAAAGTTTTTTCATTTTTTTTCTACCCATGGTACCCAAGTCTTCGGTGCCATAATTTGGTTTCCTCTTGAGCACTCAAGTAACAAGGGTTATTAAATTCTATTATTTGCAAAAGATTCCTTCTAGTTATTTAGCCCTTTGTAATTAATTTTCCATCTTTTGAACTTTTGATAACACAAGAATATTTTCTAAAGATCACTTATTTTCCACCATCAAAAAGTTGACTTTTACTAAGTAAGTTATGTTTTATCCCATAAATAAATAAAAATTTCTTAGATTTCATCTTTTCTTCTTCAATATGAATCATTTTGATTCCTATGATTTTTAAGGAACAACCATTACCAAAAGAAACCACTCCTATATCATGATTTTCAACATTTATCAAAATATTTACATCACCTATGATATGTTAAGAACAACCGCTATCAAGTATACATGGTTTATTTCTTTTAATTTCTTTCAAAGTTATCTAAAAAATAAATACTTTTTATTCAAACTTATTCTTTCCAACATCTTTTTATTTTTTACTATAATATTTTTATTCTTAAAAGAGTGCCATAAGTCTTTCAAAATGATGAAAATTTAGATCATATCTTTCAAAAAAATCTTCCAAACATTCAAATTGTTTTTTTGGAATGCTTCTAACATCTTGAGTTTTTTATTTTCTGACATCCTATGGGTTTAGAAAGATAGTCATCCTTCTTACACCATTGATTTATCTAAGTTCAAGCCTTCTTCCATGAAGAGAAAATTTATGATAAAAATTATAATATTTATTCCCATATATTCCACAACACCATTAATATCCATCAAATCTTGATTTTTTACTGAAAAATGTGCTTTCTCTATATAAAATTTGTTGCGGTTGATAACTTCTTTTTTCTCTATCATACTAAGTATATGGAAAATCGTTCTATATGAGTGGGTTTTATGATTTTGTAGATGTGATAGGCTTCACAGATCCTTTTTCCACCCAATATTTCTTAAAAAAAATTATAGAACCTTAAATGTTAAAATAATCATATGAAACATTATTTTTAATGAGTGAGGAGTTCACCTTATTCTTATTTTGAGCCTTATCTGCAACTTTAGAAATCTCATATATTACTTCATAATCATTGTTTTAGTTTTCATTCATCATTCAAAAGGTAAATTTAGAATCTAGAGGGTTTTATTGAAACTTTTTTAACTTATTTTTATATTGATTATAGATTCTTACTATGATCTTCCACTATATTTCAATTTTTAGTAATTATAAGTTCCTAATTTATTCTTTCTCCTGCTTGTGAAATATTTTCTTCCTTCAGCAACATCTCTAAAATATTTCATCATTACTTTGATTTCATTCTTGGGAGTCTATTTATTCTCAAGAAATTCAATAAGTTCTATTCTGAGTTGATACTGTCTATATGATTCTTTACCACCTGCTTCATAATCTGAGAAATATTTTGTTTTCCCATCTTTTTTAATGATGGTTCTGATTTTTTCTAAAAATTCTTCTTCTGAAGATTTTTTATTATTTGAGTTTGATTCATCTTTATTACTCAAAATATTTCTCTTGTTCCCATTAAACTTATTTTTATATTTTTTTGATTAAATTTCTTCTTCATAACTTTTTTTCCACTTATTCCATCAAGGTTTTCATAAAATTCATCTCAATATTCTCCAACTTTATTATTTGGAAAATTTATATAAAAGTGTCTGATTCCACCACACTCAAAATATTTTAGAGTATGTTTACCTACATTATTACCTCTTCCACTTGGATTGTTCTTAGATATAAGAGACATGTTTTTTCATTCAACTCTTAATCAAATTTATAATTAAAGTCACAAGGATCAACATATTCAGCATGTTATATTTTCATTTTTCTCATGGAATAAAAATACATTTCATATTCTTTTTGAATATCAGATATTTCCTCATTTCATAAGAAATATGAAATTTATGAAATTCATCAGGAGATAAGTCATACTAATCTTCTAAAGAAGAAATTTTGGAGTCAAACCAATCCAAATAGTTTCTCATAAGTTTCTTCAGAATTGTAGAATCTTATAAGAAATCAATTAATCCTCTGATGTTGTGAAAAAATTCATTTACTCTGGTGAATTATTCACCAATAATTTCTTCATATATATTTTTTATATCTTCATACTTACTAATACAAATTTGAATATATGATTTCTTAAATTTTGTTATTCACTTTAAAAATACATTTGATATTGTACCACAAAATATTTTAAGTTTTGAGACCCATCACCTTCATATAAAAATTTTCTAATAAGGACAAAAGGATAGAATATATATATTTTCCATCAACTTCGATATTTCTCTTATCAGAAAAAGTCGTTGGGGTATCCTTATCTATATGTGGAAACCCAATTGCTATAACATCAACAACTTCTAGGACAAGAGATAAGAGATAAATAGTCTTCCTATTTTCCCTTCCATAATAATTTTTTCCATCAAATGTCGTAATTCCTCTACTATTGAAAAAATTGATGTTATCCATGATAAGAATTAAATAAGGTAACCTTCGATGTAATAATAATTGAAGTTACAAAGGATCAAAAAACAACTGAGGGGGGGGGGGGGTTGAATTAGTTATTCACGTTTTATGAGTTTCAATAATTTTAGAAACTCAACTCTTAAAAATTGTTAATATTAATTTCCTTATCATCTTATAGTAAATAATCAAGCATGAAAAAATAGAAAAGTAATTAAACCATAGAATATTTATAAGGTTCAACCTTAGTGTGAGAACTTATATCCTTGAAATAGCCACTCCCATGGGTCTATGGAAATTCACTATTAAGAATAAGTGAACAAACCTTGTTCCAACTGCTATTAGAACCCTTCTATATCCTGATAAGAATGATTATATTGACTCTCATCAGTTTACAATTATTTCATAAAATAAATTGATCCATAATATAAAATATCACAAAAAATAATTATCCACAAAACTCAATTTGGATCTTCAGTCTGATGACCCTAGGTCTAATCCTTAGTCTGATTGTCTCATTATGATCCAATCATTACAATGACCCCTTTTGTCAAATTACACTTCAAAAAATCTTCTCATCTCCTTATCCCAATATTCTTAGTCTGATCTTCTCAGTTTGGTAAACAAAACATTCATAATTAGGACCTTCTAATGAGTTCTCAGTAAAAAAGTAAAAAATTGACAATAAATATGCAGAAATACACCTTTTCCACATGTAAAAAAGTATGAAAACAACAAATTAACTCTACCTCAATTTATAGGTGACTTAGAATAGCAATGTAGAGAAACTGAATAACTTTTCCCACTTACTCAAATTTCAAAACTCCAAAAAACACACATATTTGTTCTTAAACTATGAATACCTCAACCCTTATTGAACATACTAAATTTTATTTAGTCTGATATAAATTCCCCTACTTCATAATGATAAACATCCTCATTTCACTAAGATCTGACTTTATTCCTCTAGTCATTACAATCTTACTATCTTCCTCTACTCATTACGATCTTAATTTCTTCCTCTGCTCTTTAAGATATGACTTTCTTCCTCTACTCATTATAATTTTACTTTCTTCCTCTACTCATTATGATCCAACTCTATTTCTCAACTCAATATAATGAACATCCTGAGCTCATTATGATGAACTTTCTTTCCTTCTCAAAGTCATTCTAATTGAATTTCCCCTTAGAGTCAGTCTGATGGAATCCCCCTAAATATGAAATTTCCATTGCAATGGATTTATCATAATGATTTAATTCTCATTATGAAGGATTTATCATAATGATGGAATTAATATCATGATTAAATTCTCATTACAATAGAATCTCCACCCTGTAACTTTAAAAATCTTCAAACTTCATCAGTTGTACACATTAAAATTTCTGAAAAACATCTGTGTTCGATACTTATGGATCCTATATTCTATGTCTAGGTTTCTAGAACCAATATAATCATTAAAATTCCACAATTTATTTAAAATATTTTATCAATATAGTTTTCATTACTTTGAGAACTTCATAACTAGAGAATAATAGTCTAATTTAGATTAGAACATTTGAGAACTTTCTAACACCTAACTTCACTTTCTTCAACAACCCTCTTTAGAAACATTCTGGTTTTCATTATAAGGAAATTATTATTTTTTTCTAATTATGGAAATGAAAAACTTCCAACAATTAAAAATTTATAACATTCTAAACAATACCAAGTCTGATAAATCTTAAACTCCAAGCTGAAGGATCTAAGTCTGATGGTGTGTCTAATCATCAAATTTATAGAACTTACAGATTCCATCACCTAAGAACTTTTTCATATGGTTTTCTCAGTCTAAAAACCTGTGTAAAGAAACCTATGTTTGAAAAATGACTTTCTCATAAACAAAACTTTTCTCCCCATTTTTTGGATCCAAACATTCAAACAATTTTAGATTTCTATGAAAACCCATCATGATGGATCAGGTTCAATACTGTATAAAAAAAATTCTTTTATGAAAATTTTAGTTTTTAATAAATACAATTTTTTTAAAACAAATGATAACAATGTTTCTTCAAGAAATATTAATTGGATATCAATGAGTATAATGAAATGGTGGTTATGATGACCACCACATTAAAACAATCACTGAAACAAGGACTATAAAAACAATAAAATTAATAATAAATACTTCATATGGTGTTCACTCAAGAAGATTCCAAGGAGGTGGAATAGAAACTATCAATTCCTTTTTTCCAAACTCTGACCAATATATTATATGAGTCATATCACAAGAGAAAAACTATGTGACACATTACATTGTCATAGGTTGTGAAAATCAATAATAAAATTTACTTTTTATTTTCTGAGGTGTTTTGAAGGGAAATTGTAATTTCACCTATGATATGATATTAGATAATTTATCCAAACACTTTATTGGTCATGAATAGGATACTTAAACTAGGAAAAAAGTTTTTTAAAAATACATGTCATTATAATTTTCAGTTAATATTTAATATTTAATTAATTAAATATTAATATATTCACCTATGTTTGTTTGGTGATATAATTAAAATAGAGCATCATATTGAGATTATATCTCAGTAGTTCAATATAGAATAGGGGGTTTTCCTAAGAAAGAAATAAACCCCTCGCAAGCATCTAGGCTGCACCTGAGCCCCTTTTCTTTTCTTTTTTACCCTTTCACCTTTATGTTATTATAATTTTATTATTATGTATGTCCCCATGGGATTTCTTATTTTTTATATCTAATAGAGGTATAGGGATATAATAGGGAGATAGAGGAGGATGTGCCACCAAAGGAGCTCAGCAGAATGTAGATCGAGGCATGGCGGGTGCATGACACTAGTCTAGTGTGAAGCTACGATGATTTATGCAAGGAGGTAGGAATGTTTTATTTTTTTTCAATTTTATCCTTGTATAATATTTCTTAATATGTTTTAAATTATTTTTTGGGTTGTGGGGACACCCTGAGGGTTGACCAAGCCATAAACGGGTTGAAATGAGGGTTTTGAACATTTTTGAGGGTTTTCTATTTAGGAGAACTGGTGAAAATGAAACATGATTCAGTGAGAACATAATGTGTGTTATTATTTTTTTAGGGGAGATTATATTTTAGGACTACATGTTGTGTACTTGAGAGTACATGGTATACAGTTGTGACTCAGGGTGTGGCTGGGTGCTTAGCTAGATACCCCATGTTGGGGGCACTTGGCCATGTAGGGTACACAACTAAATCCCATGTGATGTATACGACCAGAGCCTATGTAGGGTACATGGATAGAACCCATATAGTCTACACAACCATGTACACTATGTGTTCTACATGTCGTGTGCATTTGGTATACGATGTGTCATTGAGCATTTTACATGCTGAGTGGGGATGAGGTACATTGGCTCATACACCTTGTAGGGTAAATGTTGTTTACTAGATAGAAACACCATGTAATTTTCAAAGTGCATGTCGAGTATCCTATGGAACATTAATAGGGAGGATCCTTTGGGGTATACATTTTTTATGAAAATTACATGTTGTGTAGTTTTTCTTAAATTTTATTTTTTTTCTTATTTCTCACCATGGAGTTAGAATTGGACATGAGAAGAGTGAATTTAGATAATTTTTTCATGTATATCACAATGGAGGTAACATTTCAATGTTTATAGGCCATATGGATAGTGTTTTTGGATTGGGAGATCATTTTTCAGAGGATTTATTTTAGTTTTGGTTTCATAATTGTCCAGTAGGTTGGATTTTGAGATACGAGTCCAGGGTGGGGGTTGTCCGCTGTTTAGTTTTCTTGAATTCTAGATGCCTAGTCTATGTTGTTAGAAGTTCTTTAAATGGGATACCAAAATATGATTACGAGTATTATCTATGAGTATATCTTTTAATATCCATGAATGTCAGTATTGGTTTCTCTAAGTTAGAGAAGTTGAGGTTTAGATCCCTTATTTGTGGATCAAATCTATTAGAGCCTTCAGCCAGGGTTGACTCCATGGAATGGAATTTATGGAAAAGTGTTTTTTGTGATGATATGTGTCTGAGGGACTCTATGGGATTCTCTTTTGTGATGGTTACATATTATTTGATCAATGGTGGTCATGTTCAACTATTGGGAATTCTCTAGTTGCATGGTGTTGTTTGCATTCTCTTGTGAGAGAGGTGGTACTAGGGGGCGAGTTGTTTTCTAGGAAGTCCGACTATGTTTTTATTTCATGGAATTTTTGTCAAGGATTCATTATACTAAGGATACCTTGTGGGGTTTTCTTAATTTAGATGTGGTCATGAGGATCTTTCACAATCCCCTTACAAGTGAACTTTTATTTTGGATTCCCCTTTGGGGGAATTATTGATCAAGGATTAGTTAGAGTCAATGGAATCCCATTTGGAAAATTATATACTGGGAATGTCTCATTATTAATATGATATAGTGGAAACCATTATATGGTGTCCTACTCTTACAGTGGATTTTGGAAGGTTGTGAATCTTTTGATGGGTGTGGCTCGAGAGCTTGGGTGCAGCAGGGGAGTCCCCAGTTAGACGTTGCTTTATGTTGTGACCCTGGGGACCATGGGAGCCCTAAGTTTTGGGTTTTCTCTTAGGAGGTTCATAGAGAGCCTGTGGTAGATTTTTTAGGATTATGAAATCTAGTAGCCATAGAGAGCCCTCATACTTCATTGGCTGATAGTCGAAGGGAAATGTGTTTCAACTGTTTAGATGGTGGGTTTTGAGAGTTGGATCATCCCATTTTCTATTTTTCATTTGGAAATTATTTTTGAGGTATTTTCTTCTTAGGATATTAGTTTGGGGTGGATAAACATAGGATATCATGGATCGATCGTTGTCCTTGAGTTTTGATCAGGTTATCTCTTATGTTAGTTGGTTGTTGTTAGATGGGATTAGGGTCCTAATGAACAATCTGGATGAGTTCACACCTCTAGTTAAGTATGAACATTGGAAAGAGGGTATATATTGTTTTTAGGGATTTTGTAGTTCTCTTAGTACTATGTATTCATATAACTCTTTATTTTGTGAATGGATCCCACTAAAAAATGTATCAACCAGGTCCCTAAAAATGGATCCCATAAGGTTATGTATATGTTGGCCCATGTTGGAGCCCAATTTGTTCTATCATAATTTCCATGCATGAAAGTTTCTCTGGAGCATGTAATAGAGATTTTATCACTAGTTTGTATCCTTCCATTGAGGTCATATATCCTATAAGATGTCTATTTTCTTGGACACTTATTGTTATGCCCTGGGGCCCGACATTCATTACTTTTCATTTAGTTATCTCGGAGCTCCTATATTGATTTGGAGGACACACCTTATGTCACATGGATGGTTGATCTGTATGTTATAAATCATCTTGTGAAGGATAGAGTTAGAGTAAATTTACTGTGATTATTTTACTAGAACCGACTATGGTATTCATTCATTGTATTTGTTTTTGTACCTTTGTTTTTATGCAGTTTTTCTTTTATGGCTAGCTATTATTAGCTTTTAACTAGGATGGTCATATCATGTGTGCATGAACTTATTATGATAGTAGATTATAGGTTCACCATTGGTGTTGGACTATCACCCCATGTATGTGAACCTAAATGTGTGTGTGTGAAATCCTAAAGTTTACTTTCAAAAAATGAGCATAAGTTATGTATTTTATGGGGTAAAGTACCATTGTTTCTTACTTGAGTGGAGCTACTTCTGTGGTGTCCCAAGAATAGGCATGTACATCTCAAGATTCATGGATACTGGGTAAGTGGTTTTTATTTGAGCTGGAAATAGATCCTAATGTATTTATTTTAATTTTCTTTATTTTGTTTAGGTTGTATCCCCACTAGGTGATCAACTGTTATTTATTTTTCATACTAGGGAGTCTATATGACTACATTCCACATTTCATTTATTATACCATTCCATTGTTTAATCTTATTTATTATGTGTGCTTTGATTTTTACTCTTTTGTATGAGTTTGGTTATTTTCATCTCTTATTACACTCTTACCTAAGGGTATCATCTCCCCACAATATCTTTTATACTGTCACTGTTATTCAGTATCCTCTAGTGTACAGGGAGGCTTTCTTGGGGACACGTGGTGGGTTGGATCGGGTGATGTATTTGGTCAAATAGGGAGAGTTAATTATAAAGGGTATTAGTTTTAGGTTTTATTATTTATGGTGTTGGTAGAAAGTTGGTCTAGAAATGTTTCGGAAATTGTGACAGAAATCAAATAGGTGATTAACAAACACCATTACTGATAAGAAGTCTATGTTTCTAGGGAATGGGATTATTATTCTTGGATTCCATTTTTATAGTTGTGTGATTTCATCAAGTGATATGAACTTGGTTTTGTGAATTTATGATTTATTTTAACGTCCCAACTGCGCTCACTCAATAATAGTATCCAAATCATTCACCATATGGCCTCAAGCAAGTCTCCCCATATTCTAGATGATGCTGACTAGAAATAAGGGTCATAACATGGTAAAATAGACAGAATATACCATCTAAATCAGTAATAAACATATCATAAGAAATCACATGTAAATGTAGTAGAATGTAACAAAAAGTTACAATAAAAAATAAAAAAATAAATAATTGATTACAATTACCAACAACCATCCCATGCCAAATTTACAGCCATATATGAACACGATAAAATGTAAAAATCAATATACTTACAATATAGGAAAAATAAAAAGAAAAAATCCATAAGGGATATATCCATGATAATCCTAAGCATCTGCTCTGTCCTGTGTGCTTAAGCTTCTATGTAGATGAGTAACAACACAAAACATAATCCATGATACTTAACATGAAACCATGAAATCTATCTAGGTACCCATTGATGGCTCAGCCCTGGAGTGATATACACTCAGTAGGTCACCACCAATGGTGTCTATAAAAAATTCAGTCTATCCATATTAGTAGTAATAGTGTGCAAGTACAAAAAACATTATGTAATGATAAAGAAATATAACCTGTCTAGAAGTACATGTTATGACCAAAGTAGTCTATAAAAATAAATAACTTTATAACAACATAAAGTGTTGTCTACAACACACACCAAAATATCATGTATTAAGTAAATATATAATATTCTGAATAAAGATATATCAAACCTATGAAAGCCACGACCCAAGGCTATTGACCTAGGAATCCTCTTTGTGTCCACTGAGCTCATCCATATTAAAAATGGTGTAATATATACCTACATGTTCTTGGACCCGATAGATCTAACAAAGGCATCCTATTTGAGTCTCTGGATATCATCCATAATAAACTCTATAAATACTTTGGAGGATCCCAAGGAGTATATCCAAGGTCATCCAAGTAAGTTAAATCCAAGGTTATAATTCAGGAATCTGATATAATAAGTCGTAGGTGTCATACTCGGTTGTTGGTACCATATCGATGTAACTATAATAACCCATTTTTTATAATGGGATTCAAAGGGACATGTTAGTGTATATTTATTTTCTGATAATTAATCAATTACATTCAATTCATTAGTCAAACCACTCAGAAATGATAAAATAAGGGAGCCATGTTAGTGTCCAGTCCCTTTTATCAATTTAATTCAACCAATTATAAAAACAATAAAGGGGCCATGTTAATTTCAATTCCCTTTATTAATTGAATTTATTATATTCAACCTTTGATCAATTCAATCAAAACTAATATAAGGAGAGACTATATTACTGTCCATTCTACCTTATCAATTAGTTACATTAAAGTCATAAACTGAGATATCACCTATCTTATTTACATTTTCCAATTAAACCATTTAATCCACCCTTTGTTTTATAAAATAAAAGGTACTATCATAGGTATTGATCCTTTAATATCCCCATTTAATTCTCAAACATATTCCACTCATAGGTTTCAAGTTCATCTCACCCAGTGGGGAGTCATAATCAAAGGCATTCAACCAATATCACCAAAAGGGGTAGTTCAGTTTGAGGCCAATGACCTCTAACCATGTAAAAGGGGAAATTGAACATATAAACACATTTTCATACATTTTAATTTAATACATTACTCATTATAGAAGAAACTCATTGAGGGTTTGGTGTGTGGAACTTTGACACAAGCTATAAAAACCAATACTTTAAGGGAAAATGTATAAAACACCCACCACATTATTATTAATCAAACCCCATCCATTACCAGGATCTAATTTCTCCTAGAATGAGATAAATTGAAGAAATTGATAAATTAATTTAAAATAGGGCATAAGATATCACATGGAAATATCATCCAATATGGAAAGATAAAGAATTAATAGACTGGGGAGGAAATATAGCCTTATCTTTACACTTCCAACACACCTAATAGTATTGGATTTGGAGCTCAAATGAGGGATATCCATAAAATCCTATAAGTGTAGGAGAGGTGAGATAAAGAAGCTTCTCAGAATGGGGAGAAAATGAGGGATAAATAGGGGTGTTTTGGTTCTAAAATTAAGGAGGGAAAATGTTCATTTATACCCTTTTAATGAGATTTATATTTTGGCCACATGGTTTTCCATACCATTCCCTAACAACATATATTCTTCTGTATAGTAGCTGAAACCCACATAGTTTTTTTATCAAGGTTAAGAAAAACATGTGAAAACTATGAATCTCACACCATATCACCCTCTCTCCCAACAAGGCTAAGTGCACGATTCGAAAAGACACATGTAATTTATACGGTTAACCTCTATAATCAACTTCATAGGTCATGAATGATCATTCAGTCTTGGGAATATTGGCCAAAAATATATGTGACACTGTTTACACACCTGCACAAGGCTACCCATTTTCCCCTAGAGGGCCTCAAGGTTTCAATAAATTGTGTTCCCCTAAATAATTCTCTTAGAATTGTATTTTTAGTTCCCAATGCTCTTTAAACTCATCTAAACATCTAAGAAGCCTCTCAAGCCTTAAACCCCATCAGAAAAAAATTTATGTGATCTAACTCTTAAAAATACATTCCAAGGATCAAATTAATATTTTCCCATACACCAAATGAAATGTTAAAATTCCTTTAAAATTTTCATCTTCTTCAAAACACTAGGTGCTAAAATCTCCCCATCTAAGAATTTATCATCCCTGAGAATCCTTGGGGAACAAAACATATCCACTCACCAACTTGGGTCATGAGTTTCCGTTCAAATAGACATGTATCATTCATGAATAACCAGTGCACCTCCATGGTCTACTTTATGAATATAATGTATAACCCATAAAGAACTCAAGAAACACTCATATACAACAAAAATTAAAATAGTACTCAAAAAATGAATAAGTGATCCATTATAAATTGATACATGATCATGTCAATGCATCCTTCATCTATTGGCCTATGCAATTTCCCAACATATGTTCTCGATATAAATGGACAATTCTGAGTCACATTAATCTCACCAATGAAATTTCCTAATAAATCACATCCTTGGTGTCCTAGAATTTATCTCGATATAAAACATAACTCACTAAACTATATCATGGGTGAGGATACTACTCCCAGTCCTCATTTTATTCGAACGATCGAATTCAAATCGACCCAATTTAATTTGGTCACACAAGAATATCCTGGAAAATCCTTATCCAACCTTTTCACTAATCACATCCCCTCATAAGGCCTGATAAACACAATTCCTCACTAACTGCATCCAATTAAATGAGAGAAGTCAAGTATAACTACCTTCAACTGTCTATTTCATAAAAAAATGACAAGATTAGATGCTTGGTGCATCTTATCAAACATACAAGGCCTTCACCCAAGGTACCCTGAGATCCCCTCAAGTACATTAACCAAAATCCATAACTAATTTTTGGTGACGTGTCATGATCAAATAATTTTTAGTTCCTTTTATCCAATGGTGTACAACTGCCAAAACAACCACCCAACAACTAGTCCTTCATAGTCATTACCCTTCCCTAATAAGGGTCACCACTCAATAGCCTATGATGGGAATCTTCACCACAAGACCTTTATTTAATCTACTTCTTGAGAACACTCCCTATGATTAAATCCATAAAAAAATGAATTTGATTAATTATCCTGGAATATAACCTACTCTCTCTCAGCATAATCATAGAGATGTCAAGATATCAAGAATTATTGTCCCTAAAATGTGAGTACACTAAGATTTTATTAATAGGAATGAATTTCTCCACCCAATTCATCCTCACATCAACTAGGATACAATAAACTTATCCAACTCCTAACACTATATCTCCCAACTATGTGTGTTATATTCCAAATATGATTCCACCATATTACTGTTCCCAAATAATTTCCAAGATTGTACTCATTAAGGGAACTAACGTTAATTTTCTCAAAACTCTGGGCTTCCATGCTCACAAGCGTCAAATTGAAACTGTTGATCCTCATCTCACCTATGGCCAATCAAGGATTAATTATTTAAATGGTTCCATGTGCTATAAATGTTGAACAATATTTCCCCATGTAGTTGTTGTACAATCTCACACCACCCAGTTCAAAACCAAACTGATGCTCCCATAATTAGTTTATTAATTAGGTCAAGTAGATTGCGCTACATGGTATATTAGTCTCACCAAGTTAGGATCTCACTTAGAACTAATATTCAAACATTAATTATCAAGTGAAATAATTATCAAATGGACACTGAACCTAGACATTCATTAATGATTGAGTTCTTAACCAACCACTTAGCTGTCATGCTGCCTTTCAAGTAAAAACATACTACCATCCCGTCATATCTCCTAAATAATTTACATACCCAATGCCCAAATCTAACACCTAGAATCATTATAAACTCATAGGTGAGTTATAAAAACTCATCATCACATATGATACTAGAAAGGTCAAACTCAATAGCTCACCAAATTCAAGATCTATTCTTACCATTTCCAAATGGTCTTTTATAGTCACATCCCCACTACTTATAAGGACAAGCTTAGCATGATCAATGCAACACACCATACCTTATGAGATTCCTAGGTGTTTCAATAGTAAAATGGAAACTTATCCCATGAAAAATGATCCTTTATCATCAATCATGGTTTCTAGATGGGTCTAACATGCTTATAAAAAGTGCTAACATCGTAAGATAGATAAATTATCCTCTTATAATCATGTTTGATCATTATCATTCATAGACATACATGCGACACTCATTCCGAGTTATGTCAACTTGAATCACAAAATTTGGTGTAAAATATTAAAAATAAAACTAACTGGTGGTGTTATTAGACTCAAACCTCTTTACAATGTCTTCCAAAGTCATTGAGACACTCGTCATTTGATTACAATATCAAAGCAACAATGATTGCAAAGAGATATCAACACCGAGGTCACTCTACTCCAATGATGACCTATGAATGTAGACTTTTTTTACTCATGAATACTTATAGAAAATCATATAACTATACTATTTAAAGTATCATGTGGCCTTATCACTCAATTTCACATGATTTAATGCATGACGTTTTAACTTGATAGGCACCATGTGTACCAACATGTGCTACTATGATTGAAAAAAACATAACATGTGCAACCATATCATTTAATTTGTAGCCTAATGACATTAAATATTTAAAATTCATACCATCCCACATGAATATAAAAGGATAAAGACCTTCCTAGTCATTTATCCATAAAGGAAAAAAGATCACATGATTATCATGGTGGGTGACCATGCACAAGGAATTTCTAACCCACTGAACTATATTATTACTCAATGATCATTCCCTTAACAAGGTTCATATTATTAAATGAACACCTATCAAACCAAGGGTGTCATTTCATCATAGAGTGCTAATTGGGAAAAATTAAACCTCATGTATAAAACTATTTATAAGAACTCAACTACTATTTAAGGTTAGATAGAACTATAGTAAGTAGGATATCCCCATAAATAAACTATTAATACACCCTAAAACAAGGTCATTATGGAAAATATTACTAGGAATTATCACCTTACCTCTAGGTGCAATTAAACCTAGGAAGATGTCATCAAAGTTTTATGGAAACACTCACATTATCATTCAAGGAAATTGTCAAGGAAACATTTAAAATTAACCCCTATGTGATGGTAAAATCTATAAATACATTTAAAAGGATTCATTTTAAGGCATTTAACTAATGATAATTCATTAAAGTAATTAAAATAGTGCATAAATTTGGCATATCAAGAACTAATTATAAGATAAAATAGTACATATCACATTATCTATCTGTCAGTGTGTAGGATTAAGAAACTATATCATAATTTAATTTTATCTATTTTAAACATTTTTTCATAAGACCTAATAATTGTTACTGGTTAAAGAAAATGTAAATTACAAGCTATAGAGGAAAACACTCTTTAGTTTTTAATTGGAATTTTAATTAGTTTATGCCTCATAATAATAAATCTTAAAAGAATATAATAAGTCTTTTACCAATAAAAGGGGATTTTTCAAGTAGGATTTCATTTTAAATAACCATCTAATTAGTATAAACATACCCCCATGGGGTTAATCACTAAATAAGTTAAAGATAACAGAGATCTACAAGGGTCCTATCTTGTAAAGGATAAAGGCAGCCTATAAGGGTCCCTTTTAACTAACCTAAGTCCATTTAAGTGAAACTAATAATAGTTAAATTACCAATATTTAACACACCCTCAAAGGGTTTATCTAAAAAGTAACACGACCCAATTTGCCTACTTGGGTACAATTGTGTATATAGAAATTCAGTCATACGAGTTGTCAAACCCAAATTATAGAGGCATGATCCTCTAAAAAAAATCAAATTTACACATTCATTTAAAGGGAAAAATTTCCTATAATAATTAAAATTAAACATATATTATGGATCAATTAAATACATTACCTTTACCAAATTATAAAGTTACTTTCCTTAATCTGTTACAAATGGGTGTTCATATAATTGCAACAAAGTTTCTACCATTAATTTCAGAATATAACAAGAGTTGTTAAAGCAGGGTATACATCTCAGCATGCTATATAATCAGACAACATGATATACTAATAATAATGGAACATAAACACAAAAAAATGCTATATATGAAATAAAGCTATATTATCACCTAAAAGGATATACTGATCATCATGAATCTGAAAATCAATAATGAAATCTACATGGCATAACGTATACTTGACATATGAATCTATATGTGATTAAATGATGCATGAACACACACCATCCTTTTCCATACTAGGATAATATGTTAATATTATAAATCAGTAGCAACAACAATAAATCAATAAATCCAAGTGAAGTATCAACCAACTATAATAACTATCATCATGAACAATAATCCCATCCATAAAAACATGGCCTTTCCTTCATGCATGATTTGGATAGAACAAGACATTAGTTATTTACCATTTTCTAACACATTCCTAGCCCCCCTATATACCATCCGAAAATATTAAGACTAAGGAAAATTAAGCTCTAATACCACATGTAATGTACCGACATGGATTACTTTATAATAGTATCCAAACCAGTCACAACATGGAGTCAAGTGTGTCTCCCCATGTTATATAGGCTACTGGATAACCGTGAGGGTCTAATGGTGATAACACTGGGAGACTATACTATATAGATTATTAATAAACATAGGAGAATCAATAAAAATAAAAGGAAGTGGAATGTAACGACAAAAGAAAATCAAAAACAGATAAATAATAAATGGTAACAATAACTGATAACTAGACCATTCCAAATATACATCTAGGCCTGAACATGCTATAAAGTGAAAATTAGTAGACATAAAATGTATAATTAATATAAAGAACAAATCCATAAACTCTATCTCCAGGAGTATTCAATGAACTGACCCATCCTTAGTCTCTTAGGCTCCCATGTATAAGAGTAACAACACATAGCATAATCCATGACTATGAACGTATAACCATGAGGTCTATCTGGGGACCCATTGATAACCTAAATAGGGTTTTTGATATACTCGGTAGGTATCTAACAAAGGTGTTTATAACAAATCTAATTAATGAATATAAGTTGTTATAGTGTGCATGTATAATATTAAATAAGCTATAATGATAAAGTAATACAACCCAGTCTAGATGTACATATTGTGATGAAAGCATTCAATAATAATGAATAACTACATAACAATGTAAAGTATCAAATATATCCTAAATTTTCATATCATGTATCATGAAAATATAACATACATCGAATAATCATGTATCCAACATTTGAAGTCCAAGACCTAGGGCCATTGACTAAGGCCTCTTCTTTAAGTCCATGAAACTCATCCATAGAAAACTCGGTGTAATATAGACCAATATGGGCTATGATTTTAGACCTCTGACCAATGAATACTCTCTAATACCACGGATCGCAAACATAGTAAACTTGGGATAGAATTTAGAGGATCCCAAGAAGTAAATCAATGGTGGTCAAAGCATGAAAAATCTAAGGTTATAATCTAAGACAATTAATGTGATAAGTCATTAGTTCCATATTCCGATGTTAATTCCATACCGATGTATATTTCATAAATTATTTAATATAATGGGTCTAAAAGGTACATGTTAGTGTTCATTCATTTGATAACAGTTAATCAATCATATTCAATTCATTAGTCAAACCACTCAGTAGTGATAAAATAATTGATCCATGTCAGTGAACATTTACTTTTATCAATTTAATTAAATGAATTGTAAAAAGGATCAAGGGGAAATTTAAGTATCCATGTAATTTATCCATTTAATTTATCATATTCAATATTTTATCAATTCACTCTCATGTGATATAAGGTGGTTCCATGTTACTGTCCATGAAAACTTATCAACCATTTAAATTAAATTCATAAACTGAGAGATCACCCATATCAATTAAAATTTACAATCAAACAATTTACTCTCCAACATAATTTATAAAATAAAAGGTACTATAATAGGTATTCAACCTTTTACATCCCCATTTTATTATCAAATAGCTTCCACTTATGGGTGGAAAGATCATATCACCAAGAGGGTATTCATATTCATAGGAATTCATATAAAATCACCTCAAGGCATTGTTTGGGTTGAGGGTGATGATATACAACCGTGTTAAAGGAGAAATTAAACATCCAAACACATTTTAGTACATTTTAATTTAATAAATTTTTTCATTCTAGAATAAACACACTAAAGGTCTGGGATATGGCACTACGACACAATCTAAAAAACTTCAAGTATTTATGGGAAATGTTATAGAATATCTACCACATTATTAGTAATCCACAATCATAAATTTTTAGGATTTTATTTGTCTTGGAATGAGATAAATCAAAACAATCAATAAACACCTTGAAAATATGTCATATGAGTTCTGATAGAAAAACAATTCAATATGGAGAGATGAACAATGAAGAGAAGGAAAAGGAAAGACAAACATACTATTATGATTTTAACAGACATATAGAAATTCAATTCAAAGACCAAATGAGGGAGATCCATAAAAACCTAAAATAGGAGGAGAGGGGATCTTGAGGAGTATCTTAACATGGAATAAAATGAGGGAGAAAGAGGGGTATTTTAATATTAAGAGGCATGAAGAAAAATGGTTATTTTCACCCCTTAAATGAGCCACATGATTTGGTCGAACAGTTTTCCAAACCATTCACCAATCGTGTAGATTACTCTATCTAGAAGAAACACCCCATATGGTTTTTGTACATAGTTAAGAAAATCATGCACTAATCGTTCCTTTTTCACTATATCACTCCCACACCCCACACTAATAAACATGTTATTATACAAACTATGCTCACATCATACAATTCACCAATACAATAAACTTCATAGGTCCTTCATGGTCATGAAGCCTCATGAGAACAATTAAAAAAAATATGAAACCCTCTACACACCTATAACAGGGTGGAATGTTTCCCCTAGAGGGACAAACAATTTCAACCAACCATGTGCCCTAACCTTATTCTCTAAAAACTATATTTTTAGATAACAACACTCTTAAAACTCATCAAAAAATTTGAGAAACATATTAGGCCTCAAACCCTATAAAATGACATAATATTTAAGTTAAATAACTCTCAAAAATCCATTTAGACAATCAAAATAATATTTTTCCTATCCACTTAATGAAAATTTCAAATTTCTTTAGAATTTTGGTCCAGTTTAAACCATGAGATGTTACATTTATATTAATTTTTTTTCTCTTAGCCAGTGGGTAAGGGGATAGTGTTCATGAATCATTCTAGAATATATGATTCACAAGAAATATGTTTTTCTATGGTGTTTCTACTAAATATGGAGGATTAATTTGTTATAGTGTCTCTATAAAAATATATGGTGTATCACATATAGATATTTGGGGGAATTATACTCAATTAAACAACATGTATTTATTTTAGTCTGGTGATAAGCCACATAGATGTAGTTTCTTCATTGAGAAACACATGGAGACCCTTGTGGGATCGTAATGGGACATGAGTACCCAATTAGTAGATCAATTTGGGAAAGGATGACTGGATACCCTTGTATCAGGCTCAATCTTCCTAGAGGTTGTGGTTATCCAAAAGTCCTAGGTTTGTATTCCTTTGGATGGAGATGTTCTTTCCATGTTTTTTAATAAAGTTGTGTGGTAGGTCCCATGTTCTTATTATATTTAATTTATTAGGTGGTCATGTTTCTTCTTTCTTGGTGAGGTTGTTGAGATCTTATTTCTCTAGGGTGTGGTTAGGCATGAGAATTCATTTTGATATAGAAGGAAAGTGTTGAGAGTACTCACGGTTTCATGGATGGATTGAGAGGGTAGGTTTGGTTGGATACCTATCCATGCTCATTTATAGTTGTTTCTTAGGCAGCGTTGTGAGATAATGGTTGGAAATTTGTGGTTTTGGATCAAGGATTGAGTGGAGGGTGGTCGTGTGATTCATCTTTTCATACGATAGATGCCTCAATTTTGAAGTGGGGTGTCGAGGGTGATCTGATTTTTTAGAACTGACCTACATGAGGAGAATGGTTAGTGGTTTTAGGGACATTAGCCTAGAATTATTAGGACTTGTTATATAGTGTTGTGAGTCTTGTATTTTACTCGAGGAGTGAGGTATGAAAATACTTGTGGTGGGGAGTGCAATATAAGCTATTAAAGGTTTTAAACCTTATTTTAAGTAGTTTTGTGGGCATGGAGGTTGTTGTTCCCTATGAGCAAGGAATAAGGATTCATTATTGTATTTATTCATGATGTTTCTCAATTTTTAGTGGCTGATCAACTTTTATCTGTTGTTTTTGGTGATGTACGTTGAGTGGGACATGTGGTTTTCCATTTGGGTAGTGGGTTTGATGGGGATACTCTTATGGTGTGGAGTATCAGATCAGTCGTGATTGAATGTATATTGTGTTGGGAGATATTTTTTGGTGTTGTAAGATTGGTTGTTTGATATATGAGATTACATTAGTTGTTTCAGTTCTTGGGGGAGATCATGACAGTCTTTTAACCATTAAGGATTCTCATGGGAAAGTATAATTTCCGGTGGGGAGTTTTGATGCGTCCCATAATCACGAGTTCTGAAAATCTGGATAAATTTGATCTTTTTGTTCCCAAAGGTGTTTTAGGGGGAAAAGAGTAATTTATACTATGAAATTATCATGGATAATTTTTATACCACTATTTTGGTCCCAGAATTGGGTGGTTACTCTAAGACACGAGTTTTGTGTAAATCTAAACAGTTTAAATTTTCATATAATATTTAATATTTAATAAGTAATTAATTAAATATTAATTTATTAACACATTTTAATTTGGTTGTATCATTAAAAATAGAATAATTTTGAGATTTTTCCTCCATATTTAAGTCTAAAATATGGGTTTTTACCTAGGTGAGGCATAAACCCATCGCAGGCACCGAGGCCGACCACCCTTTCATTTCTTTTTCTTCTTTCTTCATTTTAATTTTATAATTTAATTTATCCCATTTGGTTTATTTTGTACCCCCATAGACCATCCAATTTCACATGGTTGATAGAGGTAGAGAGAAAAAGATGGAGATGGAGGAGGAGGTAGTGCTCGAGGAACTTTTCTGAAGCTAGACCGTGGCTCGACAGGTGTTTGTTTTGGATCTGGTGCGATACTTCGATGGTTTCCACCAGAAGGTATGACAGTTTTTAATGTTTCTAACCTTGATCCATATAAAGTAATTTTTTATGTTTTAAATATATTTTTGGGTTGTTGGGACCCCTGAAGGGTTGGTCTAGAATTAATCATGGGAGATAGGGGGTTTTGGCCGTTTTGAGGGTTTTCTGTTCAAGAGAACCATGTAAATGATGCATGGTTCATAGAATATGGACCATGTGTTATTTCTATTTAGGTAATTTGTTGTTTTATTACTACACACCATCTACTTGAGAGTACACAACATATAGTGGAAACTCTGGGTGTGGTCAGGTGCTCAGACAAACACCTAGTGTCGGGGGAACTTGGTCATGTATGGTACACGGTTAGAACCCATTAGACATACATGAACAAAGCTAGTGTAGTGTAATTTTCTAGACATTGTGTAAGGTATACATCTTGGTATACCATTTGGGGAACATGTCATGTGTATTTGGTACATGTCATGTATTCATGCATTTTACATGCCGAGTGGGGATGAGGTTCACGAGTCGGTACCCCATATGGGGTATATGTTGTGTACTAGGTAGGAACATTATGTAATTTTTAATGTACACGATATGTGGCCTATGGAACATGAACAAGGAGGACCATTGGTGGTACACACCGTGTACCTTATGTACACACCATGTACATTTTCTTTTCTTAGCTTGTTTTTCTTATTTTAGTCTCTATTGTTAGAATTAGACATTATAGGAGTCCATTATGAGATTTTTTTCATGTATATTGTGATGGTAATATCCTTTCAGAATTTACATGACATATAGATAGTGATTTAAATTTATTGAAATTTTTTACGAGGATTTATTTGAGATTTTGTTACAAAATTATCCAGTAGGTTGGGTTGTGAGATTTGAGGCTCAAGTGAGGGTTATGAGATCATTAGTTTGACTGGATTTTGGATTCTAGGTCTATTTTGTTTTGGGTTCTTTTGGATGGATCCCGGAAGGTGTGATCAAGTAGTATCTATAACGAGATCTTGTATTTTCCCTGGATGTCAGGATTAGTTGCTCGAGGTTAGATTAGTTGATGTTGAGATCCTATTTTTTTAGGATTAGTGTTGATGGAGCCTTTTTTATGGGTTGATGTCATGGTATAGAGGTTACAACCATGTGTAATTGTAGTTTTGAGATGAGTCTGAGGGACTCTTGAGGATTCCCCTTTGGGTTGGATACTGATTAAGTGATCGATGGGTGTCGTAGTTAGTTCTTGGTAATTATTGAGTGGCATAGGGTTTCTTGGATTCCCATGTGGGAAAGGTATTACCCAAATAAGGGTTATTTTCTAAGAAGTATGGCCGATTTTTTATTTCATGGTATTTTCTCAGAAGTTTTGTTGTGCTGAAGATCACTCGTGGGGTTTTCCTGTATTTAAGGTGGTCATGGGGATTGTTGGGAATTCCCTTATAGGTATGATTTGATTTGTATGCCTCTTTGGGTTCATTATTAATTGATAATTAGTTTTATTCCACTATAACACCATGAAATTTTAAAATAACACTATTGTCGATAGCGTATACAACACGAAACACTGATATTCAACGAACCATGACATATTATTAAAAATATTATTATATAGATGTTATAACCTAGCTATAAAATTGTAGGGTATTAATAGGCTTGAATAATTAATTAAATAGATATAAATATTTCCATTAATAAAAAATTATTTATAAATTCTTTTTAAATAAGCATCCATTTTTTTAAAAATACGTTTTCTTCAAAAACGATGGTTATTATTTTTGTGAGAATGTATTATATTTAATATATATAACTTTTAGAAAATTTATTTGGTAAAATTAAATTATTTTTTAATCATTATATCAAAATTAAACTACGGTGAGATTTTGTTATTTTTGAAAAAAATTGATTTTTTCATTGAATAATGGAAAATATCGATTTTTGAAAAACATTCATTTTGTTTTAAAAAATTAATTAATCTAAATATAACATTATTATTTTAATTTGGATTAAAATTAACATAATTTTTAACTATTTATATTTAATACTATTAATTAAATTTGAATAATATTTATACTGTATTTTAGTATAAGTTTATTGATAGGCTTAAAACTCATTTAAAAAAATCAATTTCAAAGTGAATAATGGTTATCCATTTTAAATAATTAAATTTAAACATAATGATGAATGATCTAAATTATATTTATAGATTATATATATATATATATATATTTAAATTCAAATAGGTATGATTTTTATTCATACATTTAATATAAGATCATATTTTCCTTGAAAATGCATTTTTCGGAAAACTGCTTTTCATCACGCTTGTGGGTTTGAATTTTAAATTAAATTCTAAATTTTTTTTGAATTAAATATGGTAAAATTAATTCCTTATTTTAAATCATAATAATTTATATTTTATAATTTTTTCAACTTAATATTTTTCATAATTAATTATAAAAAAGTAAAAAATAGTTACCGTGGTAAAATAATTAAAATTATAAAAATGAGTAACCTCAAAGTTAAAGAGGATAAAATATTTAAAAAATGTTTCTTTTTTTTGTTTTGAGGTATTTTTTAGTATGAGATATCCTCCACTCTTTTATTATTCCATTTGGATGCACTTGGATATATAATGACTTCCTATTATCGAATAGGTATGGGTATTTACAAAAATGTCACTCCTAAATTATAAAAGGGAAGCCACTCCCCTCACTTATTCACACCACTCGAGGTATTTTTATTGACTATAACCTACCAAAATATCTCCCCCAACATCATTATACACATTTTAGGGATCTCTTTCTTCCCAAACTACCAACCTTAGTGTCCTTAATAAGATATCCAAAGGATGTTCTTCTAAGTGATGGTAATAATCTTCACCAAGATCTATATTTTTTTCTTATTATTTTTCTACCTTCAATTATGTAAAATTCAAATATAATAAAACTTGTATAATGAATACATATATTTTTTTATGAAATTATTTTTTCCATATCCTCTTCCATGAAATGGGAAATGAAACTATGGTCTGTGTGTTTGGTGGACTACCACATAGGAAATAGATGTAAATAATTTTCCATCATTGCCTTTCATGGATATTCATAATTATGGATTTAATGTTTATATATATTATTAATTAAATATTAATCATTATTTAAAATTAATATTTCATATACCTTTTTATTATACCATCCTATGAGAAATGGAAACACTGTTTGTGTGTACGATAGACTACAGCCTTGCGAAGCAATGTGATTCTTTTTTTAATACCAAATCATGTGGATGGTATATGTAAGTGAATTTAATGAAAAATATAATATTTATAATATTATTATAATTATATAAATATAAAATAACAACTATATTCTTTCCATCATGACCATTGAAAATGGAAATATTACACATTTGTATGTACATATTACGATCTCCATGATTATAACATAGGTCATTTTTCATAACAATAATTCATAGTTATTTTTAAAAGTATAAAAATATATAAAATGATAATTATTTAACTATTATTATTCTAGAGATTATGGAATATTGACCCCAATGACCATGGTCAACACACCGATTCCATTTTGAAGTTATGAAATGTGAGTCAATAAAACTCCTAAATTGGACATAATTGATTATGTAATTAACAAGTAAATAAGATAAATTGAGTAAATGGTTTAATTATAAGGGATAAAACCTATAAAATTTTATTCACAAAAGAAAAAATTTATATACATTCATTATACATGTGATAAAATACATACATGAAAAATCATGTACTTGAGGTAAGGGTTTTCGTCTCAAAACATACTTCTTTGAGACACATTTTCTTTTATACACCTATTTTATTTTATATGGTTTATATAATTTCCCATCACATATTACGTGAGTAATAATTCATAATTCATGGTATTTTAGGTTATAATTTACTTAATTTATTCATGGGGGTTATGATTAAAACGTTACCAAGGTGATAAGGGTTTATGCTTTAATCTCATTTTAATCAAGATTATTAATGATTAAATTTCTATTGAAAGAAATTATTTGATAATTTCAGGATAAAACAACTTAATTTTATTATCCTATGTTTATTCATGAAAATTTCAAGTAATATTACCATTTTACTCTCTTTGGTACATAAAATTATTTAGTCAATGTTTTCAAGGAAAATCAACTTTATTTCTCTTTACGATAAAAAAATTTATTTTAATTCCAAGGTTTATTTAAAATGTTTTAAAAAATATTTTTAAATTATTATATTATTGTTTAAATTAATTTTAACCCATTTTTTACTTCTTAAAAAATGGTTAAAAATGAATCTTCTTGTATTTTTATAAATGAGGTAATTGTTTTTACCAAAGTGTGAAAAGAATGTTTTTGTTAACTTATACAACATAAAAAGAATTACTAGCCATCATGAAAATTATTTTATTTTAACCTTAATTTAAATGTTTATAAGTTTATTTTGAAAGAAAATTAAGTCCACATTATTTTTTTAATTTTGAATTTTTTAAATTTTATTTTCAAAGTGGAATGGTTATTTTCCTCAAGAATGTTTTTAAAAAATTTTAAAGTAATTTTTGACATAATTTACAACAACATTTAATATTATTTAATGATTATAAATTCCATATATATGTATCTTACATATATACCTAGCTCACTCTACTATCCTTTGATAGTTTAATGCATTCCTTACGATATTTTCTCAAATTCTTTCTTTAAGAAATCACTATTGATTCTGATATGAGTAAAGATTATGAAAACCATTTTCTTTCTAGGGAAAATTCATATGTTGATTCCTTATGATTGATTTCCTTATGTGGAAAAAAATATTCATGTAAATTAATTAAATGTGATTGGTTGGCGCAAAATTACATATCCCTATAATTTATTGGGTTATGTTTTAGCCTAATGAGACATCATGTATGGGATTATGTGGTGAACCTAATCCATCATGTTAATTTTTCAAACATGTGATGTTATCATGGTGGTTAGACTTAACATATGTTTATGTCATGTTTTATGTTTCTCCAACATTTCTTATAATTCCATGATCTTATGATTCCATGTTTTTTATGTTATTTTCCAAAGTGAATATTCTTAATTATTATCTTTTATTATATCATCTTATACATTTTACTAACATGTTATGTTTAATTTTCATGTTCATTCACTTATGGGAATTTTTAGATCACGTTTTTTTTCTATGTATTTCCCTGGGTAATCCTATGCATTTTTACGAGCTCTGTTGGGCAAAAATCCCTCAAGGTATCATTGAAGCATTTTTGAGGTGATTGTGTTTGTTGAAAAAGTAGACATCTGAGTAGTGATTGTTGACAAAGCAAAACAATGACATACAAATTTTTTGACAAATAGGATTTCATGGTGGAATGTCGAGTTCAAGAGCTGAGGTTAACGATCCATGTTTGATTCAATAACGTCGATAAAAGGAATGGATGATCTGGAGGCGGTAAAAAAGAACAGATACAAGGTGGCGCCATTTTCCAGTGTTTGCCAATTTTTAGGGCCTGAAAATCGGCAAATGAAGAATAGTGTTTTTGGCAAAAGGACTTGCGCGCCGAGGACTTGGAGTATAGGAAACTTGCGCGCCATATGTTTTTCAAGATTAGAAGATCAAAATATGGCAAAGTAAAGAGGTTCGCGCAAGTTCGGGAGTTGGTCGCGCAAGTGTCCAAAAGGACAGAAGACTTGCGCGCCGAAACTGGGTCGCGCGGGTGACTTGCGCGCCGTCGCGCAGGGTGGTCAGATTGTCTATAAATACTGGACCACCCCTCCTCATTATTTAACGGAGTTCAACACTTTGAGAAATCAGATCTCCCGTCGCGCAGGTGTGGTGGTCGCGCAAGTGGTGAGTGAGGTTCGCGCAGGTGAAGTTGCGCACCAGTGGTTGAAGTTGTGCGCCGGTGTTAGAAGTTGCGCGCCGGTTCAAAGTTACGCGCCAATATTGGTTTGGGCGTAAAAGGAAAAGAGTCGCGCAAGTTTGGAGTTGAGGAAGCTTGAGTCGCGCAAGTGTCTGAGGAGGACTTGCGCGCCCGTTGTGACTTGCGCACCGATACTTGCGCGCCGAGATTGACTTGCGCGCCAAGTAAGGTTTTGTTCCAGCGGTGCTTCTCGGACTACGTGGAAGCTGGTACATTTCCCTATACCTTCGGTGCAAAGAGATATTCATCTTTGGGTGAAAGTTGTACTTCAACAGAGCATCTACACACAGAGAAAGATGCATTCATTCATGCAAATGAAAAGACCTGTAGGTCTATAAACTATGAGTGGATTCCTTCCAAGAGTAGTGAGCTTAGGAAGAGGAAGAAGGTGATCCTCTCCACCGACAGTGATCCAGAGAGAGAGAGACAGGGAGTGACCCTTGGGAAAGCAGTGAGCTAACCCTAAATTTGTAAAGGTAGTGAGCCTGGGTATAGAAGTGATCTATCCCGAACCTTGTAATCCACAGCTAGTAAAGATTAGTGGAATTTGGTACGACCGGCAACCTGTCGACGTATGCTCCTTGGACGTAGCCCTTAGCGGTGAACCAAGTAAAATTGCTGTGTCCTGCACTTTCTTTACTTTATGTTTATATTGTGTAGCAGGAAAGAGAGAGAAGAGTGTTTTTCTTAACAGCGAAACAAGATCAGAACGGGCATTAATTTTTAATTAGTCATACCCTGATTCACCCCCCCTCTCAGGGTATTCAGACTAGTGGACCTAACAAGCCTATATGGATTTAATATCTCTCTAAGAATAATGAAAATAAACATGTCCTGTTTTAACTTTATTTTGATGTATTTTGAACATATTATTCCAAATACACCAAGATCTCTAGGGTTGTAATTAATAGATGTATATGTTAAAATTCATGTAATAATATATGTAAATGAATTGCACCACAATATTTTGTATCATAGAAAGGTCTAGTTGTTTTTTGGGAATTATGATGATATAAATTTATTAAAAACCCCTATGAGTAAGTCTAATTATATGATAACATCCTAAATTTTTTACAGTGAATATATTGTGGTTTTTCTGAGAAATTACATCCTTGTCTGGGCACTAGAATCAGATGTGGCTCTGAAACTATTCTACATAGGAGTAATAACTCTAAAAAGGACACATTGTGGTATTAATTGATCATAACCTGGTGTATGACAATAGGCCTTGTATCACAACTAGTTTTACACTCTCTAGGGATATGCTTGGGATAATTCACATTTTCTTTATGAACCATCATGGTAAATTAGAGAATATAACCTATGAAAACCTATTATATACCATAGAGATATGAGATAAACTTATAGTGAATTGATTTAATAATTATATGGTTAATAATATGTTTAAATTAATATGTACCCATTTTTAGTTTTTATGTTATGTGTGATTATTATTGTTAAGAATATTTTTGGGAGACATTCATGAGAATATAACCCTTTGGTTAGTAGATGTTTTAGTTGTTTGAGGTATAATTATTTTCTCTTTTTTAGATACAATTTTCCAATTATTGATAATCTTTAGGGTTAATTTGACCATTGATTTTAAGCTAATTATTGTCAATTAAGATTACTTGATTTTTTGTAAAAAAAGTTGTATTGAGGTCTTTAGTGGTTAAAAACTGATTTGATGGTTAATGTTATGTTGAGGATGTTAATAATATTTTTGGAAATGTTATATGAATTGTAATAATATAATTTTATAATAAAGGATAACCCACATGTTAGGAGATAACTCATTGTATTTGATGATCCCACAAGGATTAATCCTATAATTGAGTGTAAATAAGGGTGCATCACCTACCACTTGCCTACATGATGTCCAAGATAATATGAAATTGTTTTTACTAAAATTATTTGGTGGATATATTTTATGTGGAATTTGGGAAACATATTATAGGATAAAATAATTTTGAATTTTTAGGATATTAATGTGATTAATTATATTTTGGAAAATATTTTATTGGTTTAATATATATATATATATATATATATATCTTTGTGTGTGTGTGTGTTTGTATAACATTTAAGTTAAACATAAAGTATTATTTTGGAAAAATTATATCATGTTTTTTGATATGTATGTTAAAGGGTACGAGATATCCTTTGAGGTTAAAACCTTATTTCCTTTTGAGGTAATTGATGTTATTTGGGATATTGGGTTATTCATTTAAGGAATTCTCTATGTTAAACTATTGGTTTTAATATTGAATTTTGGATATTAATATATTCATATTTGTTTTGGATATTATGTTACCTTTTATAAAAATTTTGGGTTTTATAAATATAGGAGGAATAGATTCACTCTTTTTATGGATTGTATGATTCATTAAAGTGTAATTTTAGTTCTTAAAGAATAATTTTTTTATATTGGATAATAATTCTTCAGAGTAACAAGTGAAATGGAAAGTGATTTATGAACAATCAAAGGGTAAAATTGTGTTTAGGAAATAAAAAGTTATCATGTAAGTGTATTTTCTATATTTCTATTTATTAATTGTAAAATAATAGTTCACTCCTTTATTTTTTTTAATTTTGGAGTCACTTGGTTTGAGAGTGACTTCCCATTATAGAATAGTTTTGGGTATTTATAATAATTCCAATTTTAAATTATAAAAGTTCACCCCCTAACATCACATATTAACACCTCTAAAAAAATTCCTAAAAAAAATATCTCCCCATTACACTTAGCCACATTATAGGAAAGTTTGTCTTCTGAGAATACCATCCTTAAGGTCCTTAATAAAGATTCAAAGAATGTCCTTCTAAGCGAAGGTAATCGCCTTCACTGAGCTCCTCCTTTTTTCTTATTTATTTTACAAATTAAATTATGTATTAAAATTTATAATATAATATAATATGTATCTTCTATATGATTATATTTTATTATTTTTATGGAATAATATTTTCCACATCCTCTTCCATCAAATGGGAAATGAAACCATCATTCATGTGTACGACAGACTACTGCATGGAGAACCGATGTAATTAGTTTTCCATCATTATCTCACAATACTATTCATGATTATGTATTTCATTTTTATTTATTATATTAATGAAATATTAATAATTCTATAAAATTGACATATCTTATACCTTATTACTTTACCATCCATTTAAAAATGATAACATCATTCAGGTGTACGAAAAACTACCATTACACAAAGCGATGTGATTCGTTTTATTAATAAATCACATAGATGGTATATATATGTGTATTTAATGATATAATATGATATTCATTACTTTATGATCATTTTTTAAATATAAAATAACACTTAAATTCTTTCCATCATGATTATTGAAAATTAAAACTGTTACACAAACATGCCTATGACCTACCATCTACATGATTGAAACATAGTTCATTTTTCATAACCATAATTAGTGGTTATTTTTAAAAGTATAATTTATGAATAAATATTTTAATTATGTCATGATAATTATTCAAGATATTATTTAGAAATTATCTATTTGACCATGATCAACACACCAATGTCATTTTGTAATTATGAAATGAGAATCCTTAAAACACCCGACATGGACATAAAAGATTATGTAATTAAACACCTAATTAAAATTAATGAAGAAAATGGTATAACTATAACGAACTAAACCTGGAAAATTTCTTATGAAAATAAATTGATTCAATTTTATTATATTGAAGATAAAATATATACATGAAAAATCCTGAACTCAATGTAAGGGATTTCGTCCCAAAACTTCTATCTTTGAGATACATTTTATTTTATGCACCAAATATATTTTATATGGGGTATATAATGCCACTATAAATATTATATCATGAATAAATAATACATATTGGTTTCTTATTATCAATACAACTTACTTCATTCATGTGGGTTATGATTCAAAAATACCAAGGTGGTAAGAGTTTATGTTTCAATCACATTTTAATCAGGATTGTTTATGATTTAATTACCATTGAAATATATTATTTGATAATTTTTTAATAATTTTTTTAATATTATTATAATAAATTTATTCATGAAGTTTTCAAGTAATAGTAACATTTTATTTACTTTGTTACATGAAATTATTGAGTGAATTTTTTAAAGAAAATTGACTTTTTTCTCTCTTCGGTTGAAAACCATTCAATTTCATGTATATGATTTAATTAAAATGTTTTAAAAATGATTTAAAATTATTATATGACTATTGGATTTAATTTTTACCCATGTTTACTTTTTTTAAAAATTATTTAAAATGATTCTTCTTGTCATTTTATGAATGAGGAACGATTATTACCAAAGTATTTAAGGAATTTTTTTAACTTATACAACATATATAGAATTACCCTTCATCATAAAATTAATTTTTAATGAAGATTACTTTTTTATGTTTCCAAGGTTATTTTCAAGGAAATTATTTCCAGAATATTTTTAGGAATTTTCAATTTTTAAAAAGTGATTTTCAATGTTGAATGTTTATTTTATTTAATAATGTTTTTAAACTTTTTAAAAATATTTATATTCATCAATGAAATTAAATTTAACATTATGGAATGCTTGTAAATTTTTATATATTTTTCTTACATATATATCTATCTTAATCTCCCTTCCTTTTATGGGGTAATATATTCATTATGATTATTTCTTAAATTACATCTTTAAGAAATAAATTTTGATTATTATATGAGGAAGGATTATGTAACCCATTTTCTTTACATATGTAATTTATAAATTAATGACTTATAATTTAATTTATTTTGTGTCACACATATGAATGTGATGGGTGGGTCTATAATTGTATATCCCTCCAATGCATTGGGTAATTTTTTTTAGTCTCATGATACATCATGAATGGGATTAGGGAGTGAACCTAATACACTGTAGTAATTTTTATGCCATGTGATATTATATCATAAGATAGTCTTGACTTATTTTTATGTTATGTTTTATGTTTTTACGACATTACCTATGATTCCATCATCTTATGATACCATGTTATTTATGTTTTACTCCCATGTGATTGACCTTAATCCTCATATTTTATAGTATCATGTTATATCTTTGACTCACATGTTATGTTTATTTAATTTTTTATTCTATTATTGGGATTTTCAGCTCACCCCTTAATTTTATGTTTTTTTCAAGGATATCCTATGAAATTTTAGGATCTAAAATGGATTTAGGATCTCTATAAAGAGGATAAAAAAATATGTCATGTTTTAGTTTTATTTTGATGTTTTATGAACCAATTGTTCAAAACTCCCAGGCCACATGATATTTGGTTTGTAATTAATAGATGTTTATAATAAAAATCATGTATTAATATATGTAAAAGTATTGGGTCTATATAAAAAAGAGGGATGTTTTGGATGTTTCCACACATGTTGTGTCCCATGATTTTGATGAGTTAGAGGAACCCCATGTTGGGTGTCCTGCTCTTGTTATGCAATTTGTTCTAGTTGTGGATGTTTTAATTGGAATGGACCAAGAGATATGGTGTAGTAGGGGAGTCCCTAGTTGGAAATCACTTTCTATTGTGACCCCAAGGTTTGTGGGAGGCATATATTTTGGTTTATACATAAAGAGTGTCATGGATAGATCATGTTAGCTATGATTTTTTATAAGGATATTCAAGGGAATAATATAGGACAAATGGTTTATTGGCCAAGAGTTTATTAGTGTTTCATATTCAGCTGTTCAGATGGTGGTTTTTGGAGTTGGATCATCCCACATTTTTTTATCCATTTCCAATAATGATTCAGAATGTTTCTACTCAACACCTTGGTTTGGGGAGGAGATGAATCATATATATTAAAGTAAACATTGAACCCTAGTTTTTATCTAGTTCTCTCATGTGTTGTATGGCTATGATTAGACAGGAATATGGAGCTAATGTATGATCTAGATGAGTTCCCCTCTTTAGTTGAGTATGGAACTTGGATAGAGGGTGTATGTGGATTTCATGGATGTTTTTCTAATCCTAGAACCATATATAATTAGAATTATAGTTATTTTTATGGATCCCACATGGAAGTTTATCCACTATGTCAATGGGAATAGAGCCTATTGGGAAGTGTATTTGGCAGGTTTATATTGGTGCCTTGTTTTTTCAGCAGGACATCTAGGACCATCAAGTTTCTCCAAATAGTGTAATAGATATTATTTCACCAGTTTCCATCATGAAATTAGAGTCCTTAATATCATTAGATGTTTTTTATCATGTGTACACCTAGGGTTATGCCCTGGGTTATGATATTTGTGCCTATGTGTTTAAAAATCTTAGATATCTCATATAGATATGTATGAGGAAACTAATTTCATGTGGTAAGGTGATCCTTGTGTTATAAATCCACTAGTAGGGGCTAGAGCATAGGTATATTTTCCATGTGTGTTATAATAGAAACCTTGGTTGTTTACTTTAATTTTCACGTCTTATTTTATGTTTTTTTCTTATTATTCCAGCAATTATTATTTTTTGACTTGGCTAGACATATAACATGTGAATTCATTTGTTATGAAATAAGATTATAGCATCACAATTGTGTATGGACTACTAAGATTTATTTCTCACCCACTATATGTTTACCTTAGTGTGTATGAAAACTTGATCTATACTTTCAGGTCAGAGCATAGGTTTTATAGTGGATACGTCTAAGGACTAGAGTTTTTTGATCAATAGGAGCCACGTTTATGGAGTCTTAGGATTGGGTAGGTGCATCTCAAGAGTAGTGGAGACCAGGTATGTGCCGTAACTCATAGTTGGTAGCATAGATTTATGTATTTACAATCAAATTCATTATTTTTTATATGTGGTTGGCCCAGTGGGTGACCATCTATTATTGGGTTTTCATGATTGTGAGTCTATATGAATGTATGTCACATTTCATTTATTATAACATTCCCTTATTTTGAATTATTTGTTATTTTTACTCTAATGATTACCCCTATTCATGTGTTTGGTTATTTTTAACTATTATTTCACTTTGGATAGAGGTTTTAGTCTCCCAATGTCATCTTTTAGACTTATTCTGCTAATCGACATCCTCTAGAATATGGGGAGGCACACTTGAGGCTTTGTAGTGTGTCATATAAGGTGATATGTTAATAAAACCATTTCTAGTTAATTACATCATCTAGGTGAAAATTTAAGGAGTTTATTACACTCTTAACTCATTTTTTTATATTTATTGTGTTTAAAATATTAATAACCTAATTTTTTTTAACATTTTAGTATTAACATAATTGAAAAAAATGTGGATGAAGACTGAATGAAAATAGAGGTAATGATCTTTTCGAAGAAGGTGGATGGTCCATTTCTCACTTCCAGTGACCCTTTTCTTATGTTAGTTCAGTAATAAGATGAGATCATGGTTGAAACATTAAATAGATTATATCGTTATTAGTAATCAATTTTATTTGATCATTCATTGCTTTAAACATATAACTCTATTCATTATTTCCATTAAGAATCAGCCAATCCCCTAATAGAGTTATAAAGAGAAGAATAATAAACCACCCAAGAGAAGATAGTATTTGAACTCAGAGATAATGAATTCCTAATGGTTTTTCATTAGTAGAAAACAATTCAAGTTTATAAACTTGAGTGGGAAATTTAAATATAAATTCATCTTGTTTAAATTTCATTCAATTTAAACATTTCTTTGACTCCCTCTATGTTGATTTTTATTCAACACCAATGAATCTGGCCCCAAATAATGATTATGAAGTACTTGTGTCCCTTGTGGTGAATCCAATACCTCATTGACAATGACATGATCATCAACTATAGAAGGATACTACCAAAATGGGTCACCCATTCTTTATCCTCCCTCATCCCTTTTGCTTCATTTCATTTTTGATTCTGGGTTATAATACACTAATCTTTACTTTTAGGGGTCTTCTAGTGTTTCTTTCACTTATAGATATTGGAAAGAGACTCTTGTTGTGGTTCACATCACATAAACCCCATCCAAATTTGGATTGGGGATCACCAGTAGATTTTCCTTGTTATAGGAATTCAAAACACAACACCACTTCAAGGATAACCCAAGACAATTTTCTCAACCACTTTCTCATTTTAAATTTCATTTTTTTAATAAATTCCATTTTTCATTTTATATTAGGTATTTTGTGGTGTAGGGAGAGGATTATCTTTATTCACTCCATAAATAAATTTTAGTAATATCATTTATTCCAACACTTGTAAATTAATATTTCTTATCAATTTGATTATTCCATGTATATCATCTTGGATTAAATTAATGACTTGGTAATAATTAAGTGTGGGGTGAGTTGAAAACATTATTTTATGTGTTTTTAACTTTTTGTTTTGTTTTTTATTGTTTTATTTTTCTTTTTAATATTTTTAAACTCTATGAAATTAAATGAATATCTAGAATACTTTTTGACTTCTTAAGTAATATGTGTTGGTATTTATTAATTTTGATCATAAAATAATTTAAATAAGTGGGGATATGATCTTAGTATATTTTTGGTTTTAATTTATAGTCGGTTTCATAATTTTGTATCAGATGTTTTTATATAAAACTCATGAGTGATTGACCAAAATTTTATTTTCCATACTGAGAGGTATTCTATGTTTTTTTGAAAACTTCTACCAAATATGCTCACTATATTGAGAGAAATTTGGATTTTATATGAAAAATAGAACTCTTAATTTTTCTTTTTTGAATATTTGGAGTTGATTGATTTCTTTTAAAATATTAATGAATTTATTTATCTACCTTAAATATTCCTTGATACATATGCCTTATATTGATCCTTGTTATGCCCTTATTTACTATGGATGACTATATAGGTTCAAAATAAATTTCAAGATAGTTATACTTAACTAGACTTTACCCTTAATATAATTTCATGATTATTTAAAGTGTAAGTGTGTTGGGGAAATATCATGTGTTTAATTTGGGAGGCATTACATTTATGGGTGATTTTGAGGGTAGTGTCTTAATTTTCAACATTATGAAATAGTCATAATTTACATCCACTATAATTCATATCATCATACCATTTTCCTTGAAAAAATTATATGTGAATATATATATATAAAGAATAAAAAAATACATACGAAAACATATATGAAAAATAGATAATAAGGATGAATAATTCATTGAGCTTCAAGTTTATATATCATGACCCGCATCAAAGGAAATTTAGTGAAGTGTGTCATTTTTTAAGGGGAATTTAGTGTGAGGTATCTTTAATTAATTCAGTTGAATTTTCATGAATTTTATTTAACTGTAAAACCTTCCATTTCTAATATTTTTTAAAAACATTTATACACTAACCCAAAGCCACAATGCTCTCATTTAAAATGCATCATGATTGATTTCATTTTTCTATGCCCCATAGTGAAAAGACTAATAATTTTTACAATCTTATGGTGATATATATACATATATTTCATGTATAAGAATAGGTCCACATATAAATACCCTTGAGTAAAGAGTGAAATTTAATTTTCTATGAGGCATGCCAACATATGAGGATAAATTAAAATTAAAAATTTATTTTCATGTGGATAAGTGAGATCATTAATTTTTCAAATTAATTTCTAAAAGAATCATGATAACTACTATATATACACCTTTTAGTGGCACTAGAAACCCCCTTATAAGTTCTAAAAATGTGGTGATAATCTAAGAGAAAATAAAAGGGTTCCATTTTATCTACATTAAAAAAGCATTGATAAATACCCCTTTTATCAATGTTAAAAAAAACATGATAAAAGATACCATTTAACAACGCTAAAAAATCACTGATAAAAGTAAAAAAAATCTAATTGGTAGTGAGATATTAATTCCTAGGTAGGTCACACACCTCTTTTATTAGTTCAAGAACCTTCTTTTATTAGCACTCATCTTGGTACCCCTTGATCTTTATCAGCATTATATGTCTTCCTTACCATTAATCAGTGCTAGAAATATCATCCTTCCCACACCCGCATGTGCCTCCACCTAGATTCAAACCTAGGACCTCTATCCTCAATCCATTGTTCCTTTACCACTACTCTATATTTTCTTTTTCTGTTTTATGATATATATTATTAATTTATATGTACTTTATTAAAAAATTTATCCTTATATTTATTCATATATTTATATATATCTATATAATAATTTTTAAAATCATTTATATACACAATATGTTTTGTGCGTGCACCCATAGAATGTTAGTCGAGTGGTACACTCTAGTTGTACCCTATACCCTTTGAGGAAACTGGAACATTCACAAGTCCCGCTAGACTCAGATATTGTACAGATTATGCACAGGGTGATTCAAAGACATTGCCAAGATATGGAACATGCAGTGTGATCTTAGCTTGGTCAAGGCCTCCAGATGGGATTTAAGTGTTAACCATTCACACAATTACAGTTGGGGTGGTGAATGAGTGGTAAACCCTTAAATCGTACAACCAAAAGACTATTGTTTTAATCCTAGAAACCCCCTTGAGGGATTTACGCAATAAGAAGTGACACATGCATGACCTGGGAAGGCGGTGATATGGGCATGACGTAGGTCAGGTGATGGAGGCATGATGATTCAAGGCGTGACACTACACCGGGCCTTTGGCCAATTTTCATGGGACACTTGGCCTTGGACTTATGAGCTATGTACTGGGTATCCCTCTACCCAGATATAACTAAGTATTTTCTTTTATAATAAAAAGAGCAATCAAGCCAATATTTTTAAAATTATGTTATATATGCATGTTTATTAATATATAAATACATACATATATATAAACAAGTGCGTTTATATAAACATAATTATATAGATTTATATTTATTTACATATATTATATATTAATGTATATATATATATATGAATATATAGACAAATATATATATGTTTTCTAATACTGAAAGACACACACACACACACACAAACATATAAACACACACAAACAGATATATATATAAACATTATGTATATATTGTATAGGTATATAATTATTCATTAATATTAATATAAACACACACACAAATATATCTAGGAAGATAAATTATATGTAAATATAATTACAAATTTATTTATAAAATTAAATTCTAATGTGTAAATACATATATATATATATATATGTGTGTGTGTGTGTGTGTGTATATTTAATTATGAATAACACTAAAATATGAAAAATGATAAAATATGAACACCATAATATCCATATGAACATAATACCTAATAATAAAATTATCCTCCATTAAAACAGAACATCATAATACCCCCTTAAAAGATGCATAAATTTCATCAAATGTTCAGAAATTATTATACTATAACAAAAAACTTAGTTATAGAGGACTTCTAGGAATATTTTAACCTAAAAAAACATTGAATGGGGATCCTCAAAGTAAACATGTCATATATATTTTCACAAGATTCTATTTGATATGTGTTGGAGCTCAAACAGACACTTGGATCAAAAGTTATAACCATTTTATGTTTGAGAACTATTTTCAAATTATTTTATACCATTTATTAATTTATTAAAATTTTCTATGATGAAAAAATTATTAATTGGATATTATTTAATAATAATTAGAAATTTTTTATTCAATATTAATTTTTATTTATTTTACAAAATATTTTTCAGTAAATATCTTATATATTGAGTGTGATTATTTATTTCATATTATATAAATCATATGTTATAAATTATATTATATTTATGTAAATATAAATTTATTTAAATATTAATATATTATTTTTAATGATATGTAATTTTTTGATGAATTATATCTTTCATACGCACTTAAAAAAAGTGTTTTAGAATTGATAAAAGGGAAACTTTTATCAGCACTAAGAAAAGAACTGATAAAAGCACACTTTTTCTTTATTAAAAAGAACTGATAATGGGGGTACATTAATTAGATCTTTTTAGCACTAATAAAATCACCCCCTATATAAATGCTCTTTTTATAAATAACAAATGTTAGAATTGAATGAACTCAAATTTGTAGAGGTAGCTAAACTCAGTTTTTGTGAAAGTTGAAAAATTCCTATACATTTTATTTTGGGTTTTAGAAATGGAATCAGATCGAGTTTTTTCCCAGAGTGCAGTAATATAGTGTAGGGTAGTCATGAGGGAATTATTTTTCACAATTTTTTTTATTTTCAATGATAAATTACCTATAATTTATTTTTTAATTGGGAATTAAAAACACTTTAGGTTTCTTTTAGATAATTTGAATTAAAATACAGATGGCCAAAAATGTTGATGTAAAATTTCAAAATATTATTATTCATTTTTTTTGATTACTGGATAATGTATAAAAATAGTTAAATAAACAATATTTTTTTAGTTTTAAATAAATTAAATTTAAAATTATAAAGTGGTTAATATTTATATTAGAATTTATTTTATTCACGTCAACATCGTATATATATTAAGTCCAAATTTTTATGGGATTAAATAATTTTTTGTGGGAGTTAAGTGTAATGAACTGAACTGTTATGAATAAAATCCCCCTTTTTGATTTAATTTAATTTATTATGGTTATTTAAATCACATACACTTTTTTTGTTTTATTGTATCAAATTGGATTTAAATGACTGTTAAGTATCATCACTGTTGATGATATAGTTTTCGAACATTGATCACATGACAAGTATAAATATAGAGTTTTTACAAATCCATTTTTCATAGAAAAAGGAAGTGTTGGCCTCAACTAGTAGGATCATACACTACGAATCCCATTTATCAGATCTTCCATGAGAGTTAGAATTTCTAGGATTTTCTCTAGACAGATCCCAAACTGAGATCAAACAACTAAAGCATGAGAGAAACCGTTTATAGGAGAAGTTCAAGCTCATTGAGATCACAACCCAAACGATGTTAACCGAGCGGCCCCATAAAATCCCCACCATCGCACACCTTACTCTTATGGAGTATGCTATTGTATTAAATGTATATGCATCAAGACTCTAGTAATATGAATATTTACATTATTTGTTATATAATAATTAATATATTTTCATCCTATTATTACTACTTTATAAATGATTTTTATTTTGATTCAATAAAACAGAAATAGTATTTCTAGTTAATTAAGATATCCATTTTGATGAATTAATGGATTTTTTAAATAAGTAATATTTTAATAAATTATTATCATTAAATAATTTTTATTAATTATAAATGATCATATAGAATTTAATTATGTCAGATGTAATTTTTATAAGGGTTCAAAAAAATGTTATTGTCAAAAGTTGACATTTTTAATAAATGTTATTATTTATTTTATAATTGAAAATTCACATATTTTTTAAAAAATACTATAAAATTAATATTATTTTTGGAATTAGAAATTCAAAATTATCTAATGGTGAATTTTTCATAACTTTCTGAGACACTCAAATTTTTAGGTAAAAATTAAAAACTGTATAAATATATCTTGTGTTTTATGACATCCCATTGACCTGAATGTGATTTAATAATTAATATAAATAGTATACATGGACAAATATATGTTTTACCTTTAAAATAAAGTTATTTTAAGTTTATTTTATTTATTTTTAGAAGACATTATGAATCCTCCAAGAATTATAATATCATTTAAGATTTTAAAATCATTTCTTTAAGAGTGTCACTCAAATACACATCACCAATGGTAATATTTTAATAATTTAGTCCCTTTTACTTATAAAATAATGTTACCACTCTCATTTTTTAGAAACCGTGGTAAATAACAATGGTTTGGTTTGTGTTTTTGAATATTTTATTATGTAGAGTCCAAAACCAAAATAATAAAGAAATCCCACTCTTTTCCAATATAAACCCACTCTAGATCCCATTTCTCTTCACTAAAACTCCTTTTAGCACGTCCATATTCATCCCTCCACACTCTATAGTTCTACCAAGGTTCCCCCAAGCTCTCAAGAATCCCCTCCCAACCCTTTGGAGTAGTATATTCAAGTAAGGGATCTTTCACTCTCTTCATTTATCAAGAACTCCTTTTATGTTATGTATTTTAATATCCATTTTATTATGATGGGATATATTCTTCCATATCACCTTAATTTACATTTTATTTATAAATTATTATATCCACTTTCACTCTCATTTTCCCTCCTTTGAACCCTTATATAAACCCATTACCATGCCAAAAGTTTGTAAGGGATCCTTCCTTTCTCCTCTTTCTTCAAGTTTCTTTATTATGTTACACCTTTTATATTCCATTACCTATATTGGAAAATGTCTTTATATGTACCCTGTACTTTAAATTTCATATATAAATTATTATATAACCCTTTACTTATTTGATACGGGACTTGAATTTATTTATTCTAAACTCCTTGATCATGGAATAAATTATGATGATGAATTAATCTATGTTGATTGATCTATGTGGCGCACTTAATAATGAGAATGAAATGAATATAATGGGTGCACCCATAATTATACAGCACTCCAATAATTTGGGTAATGGTTAGTATCATGATATGCCACATTGGTATAAGAGTATTACCTTATTCTTTTATGGGAATTTTTCCACCATGATATATTGGCAGTTTTATCCCTAACCTATGTTTATGATGCATAGTTTTAAGTTGTTTTCTCCTTTACCATGTTATGATTATCATGTTATATCATACCTTATTATCCATGATACTTTTATAATCCATTGATATGCCAATTTTATAACATGTATTGTATTATTCATGTTATGGCATATTTATTCTCTTACTGGGATTTATAGGTCACCCCTTTCCTATGTATTTCCTTGGGTTATCCCATACAATATTAAGTATGAAGGAACATTTTGGTCATGTTAAAGAAGTTTTTAATAATGATGCTTCTTTTACTGTTTTAAGTTGTTATGTAATGTAACTAATTTCCCAAATACACTATACCTTTCAATATTTTGAGTTGTATTAAGCTTAATTTTATGTAATAAATCATTTTAAAATGTGAAATAAAGAGCAAGGTTGTTATAGATGGTATCAGAGGATAGGTTTAGTCATTTTTTGGATTAGGATTAGAAACCTCAAGTGAAAAACTTAATAATAGATAAATCTAGAAAATTATTTTGGAAAAATTATATGTATAAGAAAACTTCCCTAAATTTTAGTATAGAGTAATTGGTTTATTAAGAAGATATATCATTTTCTAGATAATAAAAGTGGAGGTGGTTCTGGTACAGATGTACCTAGGTGTAACAACTCCGATAATATGTTCGGAGCCTAACTTGGAATCTGGTACAAGATAAAGAGCATTAGTATGAACCTAGTTTGAAACTCCTAGGGGATATTCTTATCTAAATTCATAATATCATTATGATGAATTATTAAGGGAACAAAAAAACCCCATAAGAACATATGCTAGGAAATAGATCATGGATAACATAGATTGAAACCTACAAATTAATAAGGTAAGAAATAAATGTAATTTATAATTTATCCATTTATTCTCATTGTATTATTCTTGATGTGTTTAATACTATAAAATTATTATCCTTGATTTTCCCTTTAATCTAGTCAATGGCCAGTAATAGGAGGAATCAGGTTAACAACTAATGTGAAGGGTAATGTGATGAGTTCCCAAACAAGATTCCCAATCTGATGGGAGAAGGAATCAAAAACTTTTTCATGACACTCTCTCAACTAACTAATCTTATGAATTAAAACCTAGATCAATAGGAGCAACAAAATACCTAAAGAGATAACAATCCAAAATTTAGAGCTTCATGTGATAAAGGCCTCCTACTTTCAATGGATCGTATGATCCCTTAATCATGGTTAATGGATCAACTCTATTGATAATATCTTCTCCATCCTTGAATGTTATAAAAAAGAGAAGTTTCTTCTGGATTTTTATCATATGGAGGGAGAATATGATCAATGGTGGACATTTATCATGAATAAAAATTCCAAGAAAGAGATCGAAACAATAGAGTGTATGGAATTCTGGAAGATGTTTTTGAATAAATATTTTCCTTGTACTCTATGTCTTAAAATCTAAAGGGATTTCCTTTCTCTCAAGAAAAAGGAGATGATTATATTTTGTTGTATTAGTAAAACATCACAAGACATGTATGATATGGCTCTCATTTTTTCATTACCCCTGATGCAAGGTAGACTGATTCTTTGGTGGGATAAACCCTAGTCTACAAAAAGCCTTGGAGATCCATGACTTTTACATCTATGAGAAAATTTTCTGATGTTCCATGAAAGTATAAATAGAGATCAGATAATCCCAAGGGTATTGTGGGGATAATAAGTGTAATGTGGAGTTTATTTCATGTGGTCTGATGGCTAAATCCAACATTGCTAAGAAATTTCATAATCCAACTTATCAAGGTGTGGAAAGAAGCACCCCTTAAATTTCTAAAGGGGAAAATGGAAATGATTTGTGTGTGGAATAGAAGGGAACTTGGACAATGATTTCTGATAGTAGAAACCCATCAATGTGACAGAGGAAATGAAATCTCTTATCAACCCTGAACACATTGTTCGCTGCTTCAACTACAGGGAACCATGAAACTTTGCAAACCAATGCACTAAGACAAATGTTTTCGTGGGAAACCAACAACCTCCAAGGAAAAAAAAGAGAGATATATTTCAATAACCATCACCAAAGTTAATCCCCAAAATGAAGTGGTGAAAAGTATGCTAGTTATCATTGAATAATAGAGAACCTACTTTTTATTATTGTTCTATGAATTTCTTCATATCACGAATGTTTAGTAGAACTATCCAAACACCACCACAAAACAGGAAGTAGAGATGTCAGTGAAAATAGAAAATGAATAAATTATTGTATTCAAACTATCAAACTCCTCCTAAGTCAACATTTTTGGACTAAACTTCATGGAAAACCTTATCATACTTCCCTTGGTGTAATTTTATGTAATTATGGGCATGTATTGGATTTCCCTATATATATCTAACATAAATTTCCACAAGGAGTAAATCACTCTCCATATAGAGAATCAACCTCTGATTCTATACAAGTTTAAGGAGGATGATGGATCTTATTTAGAACCATCATCTCATAAATAGATATTATTTCCCTATGAAAAAGTGTATCTTTCTCAAATGATTGAGTCTTGGTAAATGACCATCCTCAAAGACATACCTACTGTGATGAAATATACTGACATGTTTCAAAAGGAATTTCTTTATCTTCCTCCTAGTTAAGAGGTTGAATTTTCAATCAAGCTTATACATGGGGAATTTATAATATCCAAGACTCCTTATAGGATGGATATTGTGGAACTTGAGGAATTTAAGAAACAACTACAGAAGAATCTAGATGAAGGATTCATATTCCCAAGTGATTAACTATGGGGTGCACCAATCCTCTTCGTCCTGAAGAAGGATGGGTCAATACTTATTTTCATTTATTATTGTGAGCTAAAGAAGATCAAGATAGAGAAAAAGTATCCTTTTCCACATATTGATTATTTTTTTCGATAAAAAATGTGGAGAAAAATACTTCTCCAAGGTGGATCTGCAGTTAGGATACTACCATGTTAGGTTTAAGAAGCAGAATATCCTGAAAACTACTTTTCATACGAGGTACAGACACTATGAGTTCATAGTGATTCCATTTAGAATTAAAAATGCTCAAATAATTTCATGGACTTGACAAATTTATTATATAGATATTATGTTGAAAAATATAAGATAATATTTATAGATGACATTCTAATAAATTCCATAACCAAGGAGGACCATGAGGAGCATCTGGGCAATGTGCTAAAGACCTGGAAAAGGGGTGAGCTCTATGAAAAGTACAAGAAGTGAAAGTTCTAGTTGAAGTCTCATTAATGGGGTATATCATCACCAGAAATGGGATATCTTTGGATCCTTTAAAGATAAAATAAATTGAATGATGGGTGAGGAAAAAATTTGTGATAGATATCCATAGTTTCCATGGGTTAGCTATATATAATCTCTTATTTTTGAGAAATTTATCATTATTTTGAAACCCTCATAACATGATAACTCAGAAGGGAGTAAAATTTTGTGTGAATGATGAATGTGAAGAAATATTCATAGAGTTGAAAAGGATTCTTATCACTGCCCCTATGATCACACTACCCACAATTAGGGAACTTTTCATAATTTTTAGTGATGCTTAGAAAATGGGATTGGGTTGTGTATTGATGTAAAATGAAAAATTTATATCCTATGCTTCAAGGTAGTTGAAAATTCATTTGAAAATCTATCCCACACATGATATGAAGTTGGAAGTGGTGATATTTACCTAGAAAATTTGGGGGAATTATCTCTTTGGGGAGAAGTTTGAAATATATATAGATCCCACAAGTCTTAAATATATATTCACACAAAAATATATGAATATGTGCCAATGAAGATGGTTATATCTCATCAAGGATTGTGACTGCTGAATATACTACCACTCTGGGGAAACAAACAAAGTGGTAGATGCTCTAAGTATAATGGATCTTTAAATTCTATAATAAATGAGAATTTATAAGGATCTAATCTTCATAGATTGGAAGAGGATGGAAATGGGAATCATAAAGGAAGAAAAATCATTAATCCTTTCATAATTTATTTCTCAACCATATCTTATCGACAGGTTAAACGAAGCTCAAAAATATGATATGGGAATTCAAAAGAAAGTGGAAAATATAAGAATATTTAAATCCTTATAGTTAAATGTTAATTAAGAAGGAATTGTGAGATTTGGGTCAAGACTATGCATTCTATCAAATCCTTAGTTAAAGAAGGAACAATTGGACAATGCCAATAGTTCAACATTCTCCATTCACCCATGAAACACAAAGATGTATCGAGATCTCCGAGATAAATATTGGTGGGATAATAGGAATAAAGGGATTGTTGATTATTCATCAAAGTTACTTGTATGTCAGCAAGTGAATGCTGAAAAGCACAAGTCTATAGTGGTGATGCAACCATTATCCATACCAACTTGGAAATGAGAAAAAATCACCATTGACTTTTTCACCGTACTTCCAAATACATCCAAGGGAAACTATGCTATATGGGTTCTTGTGGATCATCTTACAAAGACTGTACATTTCATTTCAATTTGATAGGATGTATCACTAGATCAGGTGGCACAGATATACATCAGATAAGTTGTAAGGCTACACAATGTACCACTATTGATTCTGTCCAATCGAGATCCAACATTCACCTCTACATTTTTGAAAAGGCTCTTGAATGATATAAACACTAAGTTTAACTTCAGTATGGCTTATCACCCTCAAAGTAATGGAAAATCTTATTGGGATATCCAATCACTTTAGTACATGTTGATAGCATTCTCAATTGACTACAAGGGGTGGGACCAACATCTTCCTCTGGTTGAGTTCTCTAACAACAACAGTTTCCACTCAATAATACAAATGGATCCCTATGAGCCATTTTGTTTAAATAAGTGCAAAACACTGGCATGTTGGGATGATGTTGAGGAATGAAAACTTATAGGTCCTAAAATTATTAAATAAATGGTGGAGAAGGTTAAGACCATTCAGAAAAAAATTAAGGCTACTCAAAGTTGAAAAAAATCTATAGTGACGATTGTTGATGAGACCTAGAGTTTTATGTTGGAGACATAGTATTCCTCAACATATCTCCATGAAAGAAAGTGATGAGATTTTGGAAGAAGGGAAAGATTAGTCCAAGGTACATCGACCCCTTTGAGATCCTCGGTTGCATAATATAAGTGGCCTATTGACTATAACTCACACCAAACCTATCTCAAGTACATGATGTATTCAATGTATAACTCTTGAGAAAGTATATACCAAAGCCATTACATGTACTCAATCCAAAGGTGGTACTTTTAGAGAATTACCTTATTTATGAGGAGCAACCAATGAAGATCTTAGATTATATTGAAAAGGTCCTATGAAATAAGACAATACCCCTAGTCAATGTGTTGTGGAGAAACAAAATGCTTGAACAAGAAACTTTGGAACTGGATGAAGTGATTAAGAGGAGTTACCCTCATCTTTTTAGTGTGGGAATAAGAAATTTCTATTGATAAATTTCTAAAGGGGGAATAATATTGTAACGACCCAAAATGCTATGAATAAAATTCTCCTTTTTGATTTAATTAAATTTATTATGATTATAGAAAATAGATTCACTAATTTTGTTTTATTATGTCTAATTAGATTTAAGTAATGGTTAAGAATCATTAACATTGGTTATATATTCACTTAACAATAATCACACGACTAGTATAAATATAGGGTTTTAACAAATCCATTTGTCACAAACAAAGGAAGTGAAGACCTCAACCAGTAGGATCGTACCTTATGATGACTATTTATCGGAGCTTATGATGGAGGTAGAGTTTTTAAATATTTTCCTAGTCTATCCCAAATATTTGATCCAAAAAATTAAGCATGAGCAAAACCTTTTATAGGAAAATTTCAAGCTCATCGAGATCAAGACCCAAACCATGTTCTCTGATCAGCCCCATGAAAGCCCCACCAACACAAATATTATTCTTAGGGAGTATAATGGTGTATTAAAAGGATATGTATGAAGAACCTATCAATATGAATATGTATATTATTTTTTATAGAATAATTAATATATTTTAATCTAATAATTCATACTTTATAAATGATTATTATTTTTATTCAATAAAACACATATAGTATTTTTGGTTAATTAAGATATCTATTTTGATGAATTAATGGATTATTAAAATAAATAATAATTTAATAAAATATTATTTTTCAATAATTTTTGTTAAATATAAATGATCATATATTTTTTATGATATCAAATGTAATTTTAATAAGGATTGAAAAAATGTTATTGTAAAAAACTCTTCATTTTCAATAAATGTCTATTTTTATATTAAAAGTGAAAATTCACATATTTATAAAAAAATTTATATAAAATTAATATTATTTTTGGAATCATAATGTCAAAATGATTCAACAGGTATTTTTTTATAATTTTCTGAGATGGGTGAATTTTCAGGTAAAAATTAAATACCATATAAATATACCTTGTGTTTTATAACATAAAAATGACCCAAAAGTGATCAAATAAGTAATATAAATAGTATCCATGACCAAATATATGTTTTCCCACTTAAATAATGTGATTTTAATTTAATTTAATTTATTTTTTAAACTCATTATGAATCTTCCAAGACTTATAATATATTTTAAGATTTTAAAATCATTTCATTAAGAGTATGACTCATCTCCATATCACCAATGGAAATATTTTAATATGTTAGGTCATTAGATATATAAAATATTTTAGACCATTCCATTTTGGCATAAACCATTGGAAAAATTATGGATTTGTTTGTGGTTTTGGATATTTTATTATGTAGAGTCCAAAACCAAAATAATAAATAAATCCCCATATTTTCCTATATAAACCCACCCATTATCCCATTTATTTTAACTAAAACTCCTTGTATCATGTAAAATTTCTTACCTCCATGCTCTATAGTTCTCCCAAGGTTCCCCTGAGCTCTCAAGAATTACCTCCTAAACCTTTGGAGCCACACAATCATGTAAGGGATCTTCCACTCTCCTCTTTTATCAAGCACTCCTTTTATGGCAATTTTTTTAACATCCATTTTCATATAATGATATATGTTCTTCCATTTCACCCTTAATTTTAATTTCATATATAAATGTTGATATTCCCTTTCACTCTAATTTTTTCTACCTATAAAATATTGTGTACCCCGTTACCATGCCATAATTTTATAAGGTATCTTTCCTTTCTCCTTTTTCATCAAGTTTATTTATTATATTCCACGTTATATATCCAATTAAATTTTCTAGGATAGGTCTTTACATTTACCAATTAATTTATATTTCATTTCTAAATTATGAGATACCCATTTCTCTCTCATCAACCCATTTTATGAATTTTTATGTGATTTCATTATGCTGTTGGAAGTGCATCATAATTTTTCATTCCTAAATAATTGTGTAGTGACTACCCTGACCCTTTTATATCATGGTTATTCACCTTTATACACTTATAATTATTTTATTTGGGACATAAATTTATTTAATATACACTCATTGATCATGGAATAAATTATGACGAGGAATGAATCCTTGTTGATTAATCTATGTGGCACACTTAATCATGAGAATAAAATTAATGAAATGGGTGTGCCCATAATTATATAGTTCTCCAAAGAATTTGGTAATGCTTAGTATCATGATACGCACATTGGGATGGGGGATTTACTTGATTCCATTACGGGACATTGTCCACCATGATTTCTTGGTAGGTTTATCCTTGACCTATGTTTATGATGTTGTATTTTAAGTTGTTTCCACATTTCCCATGTCAGGATTATCTTGCTATATCGTTACTTATTATAAATATTACATTTATGATTCATTTATATGACCATTGTATAACATGTATTGTCTTGTTCATATTATTTATTTTTTATTACCTTACAAGTCTTTATATCTCACCCCTTTCTTATTTATATCCTCAAGTTATCCCATACAGTCTTATGTATGAATGATTTTTTTGGTCATTTTAAAGTATTTCTAAATAAAGATGTTTTTTTTTCATGTTTTAAGTTGTTATGTAGTGTACCTAATTTCCCAAATACACGAGAACTCTCTATCTTATGGTTTGTATTAAGTGTAATTTTATGTAATAAATCACATTTAAATATGAAAGAATGAGTGGGGTTGTTATATCAAGGCCATGAAAATAAAATATTATATATATATATATATATATTAAGAAATAGGTTTATCCTTGTGTCCATAAACCAAACTCATGCACAAGAAAAATTATTACATACCTATATATGCTCAGTATATCCCATGTAAATAGGTGATTGGGTTGTGAGTAATGGGGTGGCCCATAGTGTGTACTAAGTTTATGTGTATTAAGAGGAGGACCTACATTATAGAAATTAATAGATGACATGATTAATACATGATAATAATGTGTGGTGGAAACTCCCAATTAAGGGAGTCAATTATAGAGTATAATTTTAAAAAGAATCCTATTTTTCAGCAACAACTGAAGTGGGAAACATTATTCAATGGTTAGTAGCCAACGTGGTGAATGAGATGACAACAAAGATAGATTTTTAATGGGTTGATGAACCGCCCAAAATCAACCCTTTACCACCTTGAATCTATTATCCATAAATTACAATAAAAACCCATGAATTGTTTTTTTTGATCCTCTTACTTTTAATCTAGAGACAATAAATTAAACAGCCCCCCTTTCTCCCAGAGATGCAGGTACACTACTAAACCACTTTAAATTTATGTGTTCTTCCATTTTTCCATCTTCTATTTGTGTTCTTTTTCATCACTTAGTTTTTATACTACCCTAAAAAAGTGGAGTAAGAGGCATCGATGTCAAAATATTAAAGGTTCAGAAAGGTCTTCTAATGGCCTGAAAATTGAAAGTGGTCATAAATGTTTTTGATGCCTGATTTACAAAGAGTCTATTGAGATGATTCTAATGGGAAAAAATGATAAAAAATGGGGTTTGAAAGAATTTGGTAGAGGTTTTAAAATTTTATTCCAACTCAACAGTACTACAATACCCCCTTTCTAAAAAATATGGTATTATTCACATCAGTGGAGATTTTTTTATGGGTTTTCTTGTGACTATTTTGGTCATCCACATCATCACCACCTCATTAGTCGATCTAAACTCTTTAAACTATTTTGGATATTTCTTAACCAATCGAAGACCATTTTCAATACTCTAGGAGTTATTTCCAGATATTTCAACCATTCTGGACACATCTGTTTGGTTATATTTTCAATATTTTCACTATATCAATGGACTTTAACTTCACTTCAACTATACATTTATTTTATATCAGAAAAAATCCCAAAACAAAATAGGACCATGGGAATGTCCAAAAAATAAAATCCTTAGGAGGCTGAAAATAATGGAGACTAAGTTGACATCCTCTGTTAATTATGTCATTTGGAAAGCCAAAATAAAGGATATTATGTATATTAATGATTTTTGGAAACCAATAGTGGAGACCACTAATCTCATTATACTGAAACCGGAGGAAGAATCGAAAATAGGCCAGTCTAGTGACAATACATCAAACAGTACATGTCTAGTTGATGCGGAGTGGGTTGCGCTCAATATGAGGTGCACTTCCCAAATTAGATAATGGACTGACAAGAGTATTTTCTTGAATTTTTCTAATGAAAATGATACTTCTGTTCTATGGTGAAAATAGGAAAATATTTATGTAAGGAAAACTATGTAGAATAAAGTGAACCTAATACATCAACTTATCAACTTGAATTACAAGGATGGGAACAAAGTATCAGAGAACATTAGAGAGTTCCAAGGAATTTTTAATCTTATGAATTCTATTAAAATGATGGTTTATAATTAGTTGAAATCATGATTAATGTTGAGTTACTTACTAAGGATTTGGTACACACTAGTTCTTTTGATCAGAAATTCAACTCTAGATGGAACTCTCACAATATAAATGGTGAAAGAAATAATCCTGAATGAAGTGTACTTAATGAAGAATGAAGGATATACACCTGAATAAAAATATATTTTTTCTAAAAGTCTATGTAATAATAAATGGAAGGGAAGAAGAAGATGAAGAGAACCCCATGACCAAATTCTACAAAGGAGAAGTGGTAAAAATCCTGATCGATATATAACATGAAGTGGTACCACTATGTAATGCCCAGATGCATCATCTCTAATCATTAGAGCTTGAAGGTATAGTAGAGGAATCAATAAGGTAAGACCCAAAATAAGCATTTTGTAGTTTTCAATGAATAGATCATTATAGCTCAAGAAGATAATCAGTTTAGTCTTGTAAGTCAAGACTCTACATGGGTGATTGATTCTTGCACCTCCCACCATATCAGCACCAGAAGATATTTCATCTCATCTTTTATAAGGGAGTTTTGGATATGTGAATATGGAAAATGATGATACATACAAAATAACTAGTGTTGGTATTATTTTTATAGAGATTAATATTAGATGTAGTTTATTATTGAAGGATGTGAGGCATATTCATGATATTCACCTCATTTTTAAATTCACTAGAATGATTGACGATAATGGATATGTTAGTTCCATTAGAGATGGGATATTGAATCTTACCAAAGGTAACATGGTAATTTCAAAAGTTATGAATGATACCTCGCTTTATTTAACAGATTTAAGACTGTGTGGAGGGGAATTTAATGTAGTTAGAAAATATGTTCTTATAGAAGATTATAATAGGAGGCTTGGTCACATGTGCAAGAGAGGAATCAGAATTAACTCTAGAAAGGATCAGTTTCAAGGACTAAAAGTTAGACATTTGGATAGAAGTTTTGGTTTTATCATAGGAAAACAACACAGAGTATCATTTCATGGTTATTTACCATCCAAAAAAGAGAATTGTTTATATTTGATTTACATTTATATCTACATGATGAGAATTAAGAAAATGGATGTGATATTTTTTTACCTTCACATATGATCATTATAGAAAAGTTTGGGCCTTTTATTTGAAAACTAAATATCTCATGAAATATATTTCTAATCAGTTTCATGTGAAGGTGGAAATAGAAATAGATAGATGATTAGTGTGTGAGCAAGTAGAAAATTGAGGAGAGTATTGTGGTCATTTTGAAAAGTACTGCAATATTTTTTGAATTAGGTTGGAAAAATAAATACTGATGATGCCTCCACATAACAGTGTTATTGAGAGAATGAACAAGACAATTTGAGAGAGATTCATATGCATTCTCTCAAATGAAAAGTTTCCAAACAACCTTTAAGGGGGAATCAATGAGTATTGTAGTAGATAATATCAAGATTTATCTATTTTTACACTAAACTATCACATTCTTTAAATGGTTTGGATATGTAAAGATGTTTTATAAAAACACTTAAGAGTATTTGGCTGCAAGTAATTTTTTCACATCCTAATAGATGAGGGGGGAAAGATTAATAGAAAAGGAAAGCATAGTATATTTTTGGGATATGATCATGAGGAGTTTGGATACTAACACTGGGATCTTATTAAATATAGTATTTTCATAATAATAGATTTGGTGGTTCTTGACGATTAGATGATTAAATATTTTCAGTAGCTAGAAAATGTATATAATTTGAAATATGTGAAAATACCTCGAGTGGTGTGAAAATTCATGTTTATACTAAATTTTTTTAAAAAAATTAGGTTATTAATATTTTAGTATATTTTTGGGATATGATCATGAGGAGTTTGGATAATAACACTGGGATCTTATTAAATATAGTATTTTCATAATAATAGATTTGGTGGTTCTTGAGGATTAGATGATTAAATATTTTCAGTAGCTAGAAAATGTATATAATTTGAAATATGTGAAAATTCTAGTCAATCTAGAATCATTATCAACACCACTAGTTCTAAATTGTGTGAGAGAGATATGTGACACTGATGACACTTCACTCCTTGGTAATATGTCTCCACTTATTGACATGTCTCTATCATATAATATTCTAGATCAGATTCCACCAGAAGCACAATTGAGGAGATCTACCATAATATGATAAGTGAGTCATAGATACTCTCCACATGAGTATGTGATTCTCATTGATGGGGGAGAGACATATAGTTATGATGATGTAATTAAGAGTCATCAGAATATGGAATTGAAAAAGTCCATTCAATATTAGATTAATCCATTCACTATAACTACACATTTGATTTTGTAGAGTTTCTATAAGTAATGAAGGCACTCATGAACAAGTTGGTGTACATAATCAAAGGAGAATATTGTAGCACTTAACCCTTATATAGAGAAAAAATGGATATAAATAGATTATTTCATAAGAAAGTTAATTAATTTGATGTTTTTTTCTCATGTAGTAAAAAATTATTCTATTAGATATTTTCATACATTACCAGCTATTCTAAACCAAGAGGTTTGAAAACTATATGTAAGAAAAATGTTCTTACATGGTGAGATTAGTGAGGAAATTTACATGGAGTAGCCAAAAATATTTTAAGTGAATGTTCAAGAATATATGGTATATAAAATCTGAAAAAGTTACAAAGTGTGAAACAGGTAAGGAGAAAATGATATAGAAAATTATACTCATTTATGGAGAAAAATGAGTTCAAAAGGACTACTATTGATCACTTAATTTTCACCAAATTTTTTTATTAGGGTGATTTCATTATCTTATTACATTATATTGAAAAAAAATTGATTATTTGAAGAAATATCACAAATATTAATTTTTTGAAGAAGGTGTTAAACATGACTTTCCTCAACATATCTCCATTAAAGAGGATAAAATATTTAAAAAATGTTTCTTTTTATGTTTTGAGGTAATTTTTAGTATGAGATATCCTCCACTCTTTTATTATTCCATTTGGATGCACTTGGATATATAATGAATTCCTAATATCGAATAGGTATGGGTATTTACAAAAATGTCACTCCTAAATTATAAAAGGGAACCCACTCCCCTCACTTATTCACACCACTCGAGGTATTTTTATTGACCATAACCTACCAAAATGTCTCCCCCAACATCATTATACACATTTTAGGGATCTCTTTCTTCCCAAACTACCAACCTCAGTGTCCTTAATAAGATATCCAAAGGATGTTCTTCTAAGTGATGGTAATAATCTTCACCAAGATCTATCTTTTTTTCTTATTATTTTTCTACCTTCAATTATGTAAAATTAAAATATAATAAAACTAGTATATAATGAATACAGATATTTTTTTTGTGAAATTATATTTTTCCACATCCTCTTCCATGAAATGGGAAATGAAACTATGGTCTGTGTGTTTGGTGGACTACCACATAGGAAATAGATGTAAATAATTTTCCATCATTGCCTTTCATGGATATTCATAATTATGGATTTAATGTTTATATATGATATTAATTAAATATTAATCATTATTTAAAATTAACATTTCATATACCTTTTTATTATACCATCCTATGAGAAATGACAACATTGTTTGTGTGTACGATAGACTACAGCCTTGCGAAGCAATGTGATTCTTTTTTTAATACCAAATCATGTGGATGGTATATGTAAGTGAATTTAATAAAAAATATAATATTTATAATATTATTATAATTATATAAATAGAAAATAACAACTACATTCTTTCCATCACGATCATTGAAAATGGAAATATTACACATTTGTATGTACATATTACGATCTCTATGATTATAACATAGGTAATTTTTCATAACAATAATTCATAGTTATTTTTAAAAGTATAAAAATATATAAAATGATAATTATTTAACTATTATTATTCTAGAGATTATGGAATATTAACCCCAATGACCATGGTAAACACACCGATTCCATTTTGAAGTTATGAACTGTGAGTCAACAAAACTCCTAAAGTGGACATAATTGATTATGTAATTAACAAGTAAATAAGATAAATTGAGTAAATGGTTTAATTATAAGGGATAAATCCTATAAAATTTTATTCACAAAATAAAAAATTTATATACATTCATTTAACATGTGATAAAATACATACACGAAAAATCAGGTACTTGAGGTAAGGGTTTTCATCTCAAAACATACTTCTTTGAGACACATTTTCTTTTATGAACCTATTTTATTTTATATGGTTTATATAATTTCCCATCACATATTATGTGAGTAATAATTCATAATTCATGGTATTTTAGGTTATAATTTACTTAATTTATTCATGGGGGTTATGATTAAAAAGTTAACAAGGTGATAAGGGTTTATGCTTTAATCTCATTTTAATCGATATTATTAATGATTAAATTTCTATTGAAAGAAATTATTTGATAATTTCAGGATAAAAAACCTTAATTTTATTATCCTATGTTTATTCATGAACATTGCAAGTAATATTACCATTTTACTCTCTTTGGTACATAAAATTATTTAGTCAATGTTTTCAAGGAAAATCAACTTTATTTCTCTTTACGATAAAAAAAATTTATTTTAATTCCAAGGTTTCTTTAAAATGTTTTCAAAAATATTTTTAAATTATTATATTATTGTTTAAATTAATTTTAAACCATTTTTTACTTCTTAAAAAATGGTTAAAAATGAATCTTCTTGTATTTTTATAAATGAGGTAATTGTTTTTACCAAAGTGTGAAAGGAATGTTTTTGTTAACTTATACAACATGAAAAGAATTACCAGCCATCATGAAAATTATTTTATTTTAACCTTAATTTAAATGTTTATAAGTTTATTTTGAAAGAAAATTAAGTCCACATTATTTTTTTAATTTTGAATTTTTTAAATTTTATTTTCAAAGTGGAATGGTTATTTTCCTCAAGAATGTTTTTAAAAATTTTTAAAGTAATTTTTGACATAATTTACAACAACCTTTAATTTTATTTAATGATTATAAATTACTTATATATGTATCTTACATATATACCTATCTCACTCTGCTATCCTTTGATAGTTTAATGCATTCCTTATGATATTTTCTTAAATTCCTTCTTTAAGAAATCACTATTGATTCTGATATGAGTAAAGATTATGAAAACCATTTTCTTTCCAGGGAAAATTCATATGTTGATTCCTTATGATTGATTTCCTTATGTGGAAAAAATATTCATGTAAATTAATTAAATGTGATTGGTTGGCGCAAAATTACATATCCCTATAATTTATTGGGTTATGTTTTAGCCTAATGAGATATCATGTATGGGATTATGTGGTGAACCAAATCCATTATGTTAATTTTTCAAACATGTGATGTTATCATGGTGCTTAGACTTAACATATGTTTATGTCATGTTTTATGTTGCTCCAACATTTCCTATAATTCCATGATCTTATGATTCCATGTTTTTTATGTTATTTTCCAAAGTGAATATTCTAAATTATTGTCTTTTATTATATCATCTTATACATTTTACTAACATGTTATGTTTCATTTTCATGTTCATTCACTTATGGGAATTTTTAGATCACTTTTTTCTTCTATGTATTTCCCTGGGTAATCCTACGAATATTTACGAGCTCATATGGATTTAAGATCTCTCTAAGAATAATGAAAATAAACATGTCCTATTTTAAATTTATTTTGATGTATTTTGAACATATTATTCCAAATATACCAAGATCTCTAGGGTTGTAATTAATAGATGTATTTGTTAAAAGTCATGTAATAATATATGTAAATGGATTGCGCCACAATATTTTGTATCATAGAAAGGTATAGTTATTTTTTGGGGATTATGATGATATAAATTTATTAAAAACCCCTATGAGTAAGTCTAAGTATATGATTACATCCTAAATTTTTTACAGTGAATATATTGTGGTTTTTCTGAGAAATTACATCCTTGTCTGGGCACTAGAATTAGATGTGGCTCTGAAACTATTCTACATAGGGGTAATAACTCTAAAAAGGACACATTGTGGTTTTAATTGATCATAACCTGGTGTATGACAATAGGCCTTGTATCAAAACTAGTTTTACACTCTCTAAGGATATGCTTGGGATAATTCAAATTTTCTTTATGAACCATCATGGTAAATTAGAGAATATAACCTATGGAAACCTATTATATACCATAGAGATATGGTATAAACTTATAGTGAATTGATTTAATAATAATCTGGTTAATAATATGTTTAAATTAATATGTACCCATTTTTAGTTTTTATGTTATGTGTGATTATTATTGTTAAGAATATTTTTTGGAGACATTCATGGGAATATAACCCTTTGTTTAGTAAATGTTTTAGTTGTTTGAGGTATAATTATTTTCTCTTTTTTAGATAAAATTTTCCAATTATTGATAATCATTAGGGTTAATTTGACCATTTATTTTAAGCTAATTATTGTCAATTAAGATTACTTGATTTTGTGGAAAAAAAGTTGTATTGAGGTCTTCAGTGGTTAAAAACTAATTTGATGGTTAATGTTATCTTGAGGATGTTAATAATATTTTTGGAAATGTTATATGAATTATAATAATATAATTTTATAATAAAGGATAACCCACATGTTAGGAGATAACTCATTGAATTTGATGATCCCACAAGGATTAATCCTATAATTGAATGTAAATTAGGGTGCATCGCCTACCACTTGCCTACACGATGTCCTAGATAGTATGAAATTGTTTTTACTAAAATTATTTGGTGGATATATTTTATGTGGAATTTTGGAAACATATTATAGGATAAAATAATTTTGAATTTTTAGGATATTAATGTGATTAATTATATTTTGGAAAATGTTTTATTGGTTTAATATATATATATATATATACCTTTGTGTGTGTGTGTGTTTGTATAACATTTAGGTTAAACATAAAGTATTATTTTGGAATAATTATATCATGTTTTTTGATATGTATGTTAAAGGGTATGAGATATACTTTGAGGTTAAAACCTTATTTCCTTTTGAGGTAATTTATGTTATTTGGGATATAGGGTTATTCATTTAAGGAATTATCTATGTTAAACTATTTGTTTTAATATTGAATTTTGGATATTAATATATTCATATTTGTTTTGGATATTATGTTACCTTTTATAACCATTTTGGGTTTTATAAATATAGGAGGAATAGATTCACTCTTTTTATGGATTGTATGATTCATTAAAGGGTAATTTTAGTTCTTAACGAATAATTTTTTTATATTGGATATTAATTCTTCAGAGTAACAAGTGAAATGGAAAGTGATTTATGAACAATCAAAGGGTAAAATTGTGTTTAGGAAATAAAAAGTTATCATGTAAGTGTATTTTCTATATTTCTATTTATTAATTGTAAAATAATAGTTCACTCCTTTATTTTTTTTAATTTTGGAGTCACTTGGTTTGAGAGTGACTTCCCATTATAGAATAGTTTTGGGTATTTATAATAATTCCACTTTTAAATTATAAAAGTTCACCCCCTAACCTCACTTATTAACACCTCTAAAAAAAATTACTAACAAAAAAAAAAGAAAATATCTCCCTATTACACTTAGCCACATTATAGGAAATTTTGTCTTCTGAGAATACCATCCTTAAGGTCCTTAACAAATATTCAAAGAATGTCCTTCTAAGCGAAGGTAATCGCCTTCACTGAGCTCCTCCTTTTTTCTAATTTATTTTACAAATTAAATTATTTATTAAAATTTATAATATAATATAATATGTATCTTCTATATGATTATATTTTATTATTTTTATGGCATAATATTTTTCCACATCCTCTTCCATCAAATGGGAAATGAAACCATCATTCATGTGTACGACAGACTACTGCATGGAGAACCGATGTAATTCGTTTTCTATCATTGTCTCACTATACTATTCATGATTATGGATTTCATTTTTATTTATTATATTAATGAAATATTAATAATTCTATAAAATTGACATATCATATACCTTATTACTTTACCATCCATTGAAAACTGATAACATCATTCAGGTGTACGAAAAACTACCATTACACAAAGCGATGTGATTCGTTTTATTAATAAATCACATGGATGGTATATATATGTGTATTTAATGATATAATATGATATTCATTATTTTATGATCATTTTTTAAATAAAAAATAACACTTAAATTCTTTCCATCATGATTATTGAAAATTGAAACTATTACACAAACATGCCTATGACCTACCATCTACATGATTGAAACATAGTTCATTTTTCATAACCATAATTAGTGGTTATTTTTAAAAGTATAATTTATGAATAAATATTTTAATTATGTTATGATTTTTATTTAAGATATTATTTAGAAATTATCTATTTGACCATGATCAACACACCAATGTCATTTTGTAATTATGAACTGAGCATCCTTAAAACACCCGACATGGTCATAAAAGATTATGTAATTAAACACCTAATTAAAATTAATGAAGAAAATGGTTTAACTATAATGAATTAAACCTGGAAAATTTCTTATGAAAATAAATTGATTCAATTTGAATATATTGAAGATAAAATATATACATGAAAAATCCTGAACTCAATGTAAGGGCTTTCGTCCCAAAACTTCTTTCTTTGAGATACATTTTATTTTATGCACCAAATATATTTTATATGGGGTATATAATGCCACTATAAATATTATATCATGAATAAATAATACATATTGGTTTTTTAGTATCAATACAACTTACTTCATTCATGTGGGTTATGATTCAAAAATACCAAGGTGGTAAGAGTTTATGTTTCAATCACATTTTAATCAGGATTTTTTATGATTGAATTACCATTGAAAGATATTATTTGATAAATTTTTAATAATTTTTTTAATATTATTATAATATATTATTCATGAAGTTTTCAAGTAATAGTAAAATTTTATTTACTTTGTTACATGAAATTATTGAGTGATTTTTTTAAAGAAAATTTACTTTTTTCTCTCTTCGGTTGAAAACCATTCAATTTCACGTATATGATTTATTTAAAATGTTTTAAAAACGATTTAAAATTATTCTATGACTGTTGGATTTAATTTTTACCCATGTTGACTTTTTTTAAAAATTATTTAAAATGATTCTTTTTGTCATTTTGTGAATGAGGAATGATTATTACCAAAGTATTTAAGGAATGTTTTTTTAACTTATACAACATATATAGAATTACCCTTCATTATAAAATTAATTTTTATTGAAGATTACTTTTTTATGTTTCCAAGGTTATTTTCAAGGAAATTATTTCCAGAATATTTTTATGAATTTTCAATTTTTAAAAAGTGATTTTCAAAGTTGAATGTTTATTTTATTTAATAATGTTTTTAAACTTTTTAAAAATATTTGTATTCATCAATGCAATTAACTTTAACATTATGGAATGCTTGTAAATTTTTATATATTTTTCTTACATATATATCTATCATAATCTCCCTTCCTTTGATGGGGTAATATATTCATTATGATTATTTCTAAAATTACATCTTTAAGAAAAAAAATTTGATTACTATATGAGGAAGGATTATGTAACCCATTTTCTTTACATATGTAATTCATAAATTAATGACTTATAATTTAATTTATTTTGTGTCACACATATGAATGTGATGGGTGGGTCTATAATTGTATATCCCTCCAATGAATTGGGTAATTTTTTTAGTCTCATGATACATCATGCATGGGATTAAGGAGTGAACCTAATCCATTATAGTAATTTTTATGCCATGTGATATTATATCAGAAGATAGTCTTGACTTATGTTTATGTTATGTTTTATGTTTTTACGACATTACCTATGATTCCATCATCTTATGATACCATGTTATTTATGTTTTACTCCCATGTGATTGACCTTAATCCTCATATTTTATAGTATCATGTTATATCTTTGACTCACATGTTATGTTTATTTAATTTTTTTATTCTATTATTGGGATTTTCAGCTCACCCCTTAATTTTATGTTTTTTTTTCAATGATATCCTATGAAATTTTAGGATCTAAAATTGTTTTTGGGTCTCTATAAAGAGGATAAAAAAATATGTCATGTTTTAGTTTTATTTTGATGTTTTAGGAACCAATTGTTCAAAACTCCCAGGCCACATGATATTTGGTTTGTAATTAATAGATGTTTATAATAAAAATCATGTATTAATATATGTAAAAGTATTGGGTCTATATAAAAAAGAGGGATATTTTGGATGTTTCCACACATGTTGTGTCCCATGATTTTGATGAGTTAGAGGAACCCCATGTTGGGTGTCCTGCTCTTGTTATTTAATTTGGTCTAGTTGTGGATGTTTTAATTGGAATGGACCAAGAGATATGGTGTAGTAGGGGAGTCCCTAGTTGGAAATCACTTTCTATTGTGACCCCAAGGATTGTGGGAGGCATATATTTTGGTTTATACATAAAGAGTGTCATGGATAGATCTTGTTGGCTATGATTTTTTATAAGGATATTCATGGGAATAATATAGGACACATGGTTTATTGGCCAAGAGTTTATTAGTGTTTCATATTCAGCTGTTTGGATGGTGGTTTTTGGAGTTGGATCATCCCACATTTTTTTGCCATTTCCAACAATGATTCATAATGTTTCTACTCAACACCTTGATTTGGGGAGGAGATGCATCATATATATTAAAGTAAACATTGAACCCTAGTTTTTATCTAGTTATCTCATGTGTTGGATGGCTATGATTAGACAGGAATATGGAGCTAATGCATGATCTAGATGAGTGTCCCCCTTTAGTTGAGTATGAAACTTGGATAGAGGGTGTATGTGGATTTCATGGATGTTTTTCTAATCCTAGAACCATATATAATTAGAATTATAGGTTTTGTATGGATCCCACATGGAAGTTTATCCACCATGTCAATGGGAGTAGAGCCTATTGGGAAGTGTATTTGGCAGGTCTATATTGGTGCCTTGTTTTTTCGGCAGGACATCTAGGACCATCAAGTTTCTCCAAATAGTGTAATAGATAACATTTCACCAGTTTCCATCATGAAATTAGAGTCCTTAATCTCATTAGATGTTTTTTATCATGTGTACACCTAGGGTTATTCCCTGGGTTTTGATATTTGTGCCTATGTGTTTAAAAATCTTAGATATCTCATATAGATATGTATGAGGAAATTGAATTCATGTGGTAAGGTGATCCTTGTGTTATAAATCCAATAATAGGGGCTAGAGAATAGGTATATTTTCCATGTGTGTTATAATAGAAACCTTGGTTGTTTGCTTTAAATTTTCACCTCTTATTTTATGTTTTTTTCTTTTTATGCCAGCAATTATTATTTTTTGACTAGGCTGGACATATAACATGTGAATTCATTTGTTATGAAATAAGATTATAGCATCACAATTGTGTATGGACTTCTAAGATTTATTTCTCACCCACTATATTTTTACCTTAGTGTGTATGAAAACGTGAACTATACTTTCAGGTCAGAGCATAGGTTTTATAGTGGATACGTCCAAGGACTAGAGTTTTTTGATTAATAGGAGCCACGTTTATGGAGTCTTAGGATTGGGTAGGTGCATCTCAAGAGTAGTGGAGACCAGGTATATGCCGCAACTCATAGTTAGTAGTATAGATTTATGTATTTACATTCAAATTCATTATTTTTTATATGTGGTTGGCCCAGTGGGTGACCATCTATTATTGGTTTTTCATGATTGTGAGTCTATATGAATGTATGTCACATTTCATTTATTATAACATTACCTTATTTTGAATTATTTGTTATTTGTACTCTAATGATTACCCCAATTCATGTGTTTGGTTATTTTTAACTATTATTTCATTTTGGATAGAGGTTTTAGTCTCCCAATTTCATCTTTTAGACTCATTCTGCTAATCGACATCCTCTAGAATATAGGGAGGAACACTTGAGGCTTTTTAGTGTGTCATATTAGGTGATATGTTAATAAAACCATTTCTAGTTAATTACATACATCTGGGTGAAAATTTAAGGAGTTTATTACACTCTTAACTCATTTTTTTATATTTATTATGTTTAAAATATTAATAACCTAATTTTTTTAACATTTTAGTATTAACATAATTGAAAAAAATGTGGATGAAGACTGAATGAAAATAGAGGTAATGATCTTTTCTAAGAAGGTGGATGGTCCATTTCTCACTTCCAGTGACCCTTTACCAATGTTAGTTCAGTAATAAGATGATATCATGGTTGAAACATTAAATAGATTATATCATTATTAGTAATCAATTTTATTTGATCATTCATTGATTTAAACAGATAACTCTATTCATTATTTCCATGAAGAATCATCCAATCCCCTAATAGAATTATAAAGAGAAGAATAATAAACCACCTAAGATAAGATAGTATTTGAACTCAGAGATAATGAATTCCTAATGGTTTTTCATTAGTAGAAAACACTTCATGTTTATAAACTTGAGTGGGAAATTTAAATATAAATTCATCTTGTTTAAATTTCATTCAATTTAAACATTTCTTTGACTCTCTCTATGTTGATTTTTATTCAACACCAATGAAGCTGGCCCCAAATAATGATTATGAAGTACTTGTGTCCCTTGTGGTGAATCCAATACCTCATTGACAATGACATGATCATCAACTATAGGAGGATACTACCAAAATGGGTCACCCATTATTTATCCTCCCTCATCCCTTTTGCTTCATTTCATTTTTGATTCGGGGTTATAATACACTAATCTTTACTTTTATGGGTCTTCTAGTGTTTCTTTTACTTATAGATATTGGAAAGAGTCTCTTGTTGTGGTTCACATCACATAAACCCCATCCAAATTTGGATTGGGGATCACCAGTAGATTTTCCTTGTTATAGGAATTCAAAACACAACACCACTTCAAGGATAACCCAAGACAATTTTCTCAACCACTTTCTCATTTTAAATTTCATTTTTTTAAAAAATTCCATTTTTCATTTTATATTAGGTATTTTGTGGGGTAGGGAGAGGATTATCTTTATTCACTCCATAAATAAATTTTAGTAATATCATTTATTCCAACACTTGTAAATTGATATTTCATATCAATTTGATCATTCCATGTATATCATCTTGGATTAAATTAATGACATGGTAATAATTAAGTGTGGGGTGAGTTGAAAACATTATTTTAGGTGTTTTTAACTTTTTGGTTTGTTTTTTATTGTTTTATTTTTCTTTTTAATATTTTTAAACTCTATGAAATTAAATGAATATCTAGAATACTTTTTGACTTCTTAAGTATTATGTGTTGGTATTTCTTCATTTTGAGCATAAAATAATTTAAATAAGTGAGGATATGATCTTAGTATATTTTTGGTTTTAATTTATAGTCGGTTTCATAATTTTGTATCAGTTGTTTTTACATAAAACTCATGAGTTATTGACCAAAATTTTATTTTACATACTTAGAGGTATTCTATGTTTTTTTTGAAAACTTCTACCAAATATGCTGACTATATTGAGAGAAATTTGGGTTTTATATGAAAAATAGAACTCTTAATTTATCTTTTTTGAATATTTGGAGCTGATTGATTTCTTTTAAAATATTAATGAATTTATTTATCTACCCTAAATATTACTTGATACATATGCCTTATATTGATCCTTGTTATACCCTTATTTACTATGGATGACCATATAGGTTCAAAATAAATTTCAAGATATTTATACTTAACTAGACTTTACCCTTAATATAATTTCATGATTATTTAAAGTGTAAGTGTGTTGGGGAAATTTCATGTGTTTAATTTGGGAGGCATTACATTTATGGTTGATTTTGAGGGTGGTGTCTTAATTTTCAACATTATGAAATAGTCATAATTTACATCCACTATAATTCATATCATCATACCATTTTACTTGAAAAAATTATATGTGAATATATATATATAAAGAATAAAAAAATACATCTGAAAACATATATGAAAAATTGATAATAAGGATTAAGAATTCATTGAGCTTCAAGTTTATATCTCATGACCCGCATCAAAGGAAATTTAGTGAAGTGTGTCATTTTTTAAGGGGAATTTAGTGTGAGGTATCTTTAATTAATTCAGTTTAATTTTCATGAATTTTATTTAACTGTAAAAACTTCCATTTATAATATTTTTTAAAAACATTTATACACTAACACAAAGCCACAATGCTCTCATTTAAAATGCATCATGATTGATTTCATTTTTTCTATGCCCCATAGTGAAAAGAATAATAATTTTTACAATCTTATGGTGATATATATACATATATCTCATGTATAAGAATAGGTCCACATATAAATACCCTTGATTAAAGAGTGAAATTTAATTTTCTATGAGGCATGCCAACATATGAGGATGAATTAAAATTAAAAATTCATTTTCATGTAGATAAGAGAGATCATTAATTTTTCAAATTAATTTCTAAAAGAATCAGGATCACTACTATATATACACCTTTTAGTAGCACTAGAAACCCCCTTATAAGTTCTAAAAATGTGGTGATAATCTAAGAGAAAATAAAAGGGTTCCATTTTATCTGCATTAAAAAAGCATTGATAAATACCCCTTTTATCAATGTTAAAAAACATGATAAAAGGAACCATTTAACAGCACTAAAAAATCACTGATAAAAGTCAAAAAAATCTAATTGGTAGTGAGATATTAATTCCTAGGGAGGTCACACACCTCTTTTATTAGTTCAAGAACCCTCTTTTATTATCACTCATCTTGGTACCCCTTGATCTTTATCAGCATTATATGTCTTCCTTACCATTAATCAATGCTAGAAATATCATCCTTCCCACACCCGCATGTGCCTCCACCTAGATTCAAACCTAGGACCTCTATCCTCAATCCATTGTTCCTTTACCACTACTATATATTTTTTTTTTCTGTTTTATGATATATATTATTAATTTATATGTACTTTATTAAAAAATTTATCCTTATATTTATTCATATATTTATATATGTCTATATAAAAATTTCTAAATTTATTTATATACACAATATGTTTTGTGCGTGCACCCATGGAATGTTAGTCGAGTGGTACACTCTAGTTGTACCCTATACCCTTTGAGGAAACTGGAACATTCACAAGTCCCGCTAGACTCAGATATTGTACAGATTATGCACAGGGCGATTCAAAGACATTGCCTAGATATGGAACATGTGGTGTGATCTTAGCTTGGTCAAGGCCTCCAGATGGGATTTAAGTGTTAACCATTCACACAATTATAGTTGGGGTGGTGAATGAGTGGTAAACCCTTAAATACTACAACCAAAAGACTAATGTTTTAATCCTAGAAACCCCCTTGAGGGATTTACGCAATAGGAAGTGACACATGCATGACATGGGAAGGCGGTGATATGGGCATGACGTAGGTCAGGTGATGGAGGCATGATGATTCAAGGCATGACACTACACCGGGCCTTTGGCCAATTTTCATGGGACACTTGGCCTTGGACTTATGAGCTATGTACTGGGTCTCCCTCTACCCAGATATAACTAAGTATTTTCTTTTATAATAAAAAGAGGAATCGGGCCAATATTTTTAAAATTATGTTATATGTGCATGTTTATTAATATATAAATACATACATATATATAAACAAGTGCGTTTATATAAACATAATTATATAGATTTATATTTATTTACATATATTATATATTAATGTATATATATATATGTATATATAGACAAATATATATATGTTTTCTAATATTGAAAGACACACACACACACACACACACACACACATATATATATATATAAACATTATGTATACATTGTATAGGTATATAATTATTCATTAATATTAATATAAACACACACACAAATATATCTAGGAAGATAAATTATATGTAAATATAATTTCAAATTTATTTATAAAATTAAATTCTAATGTGTAAATACATATATATATATATCTGTGTGTGTGTGTGTGTATTTAATTATGAATAACACTAAAATATGAAAAATGATAAAATATGAACACCATAATATCCATATGAGCATAATACCTAATAATAAAATTATCCTCCATTAAAACAAAACATCATAATACCCCCTTAAAAGATGCATAAATTTCATCAAATGTTCAGAAATTATTATACTATAACAAAAAACTTAGTTATAGAGGACTTCTAGGAATATTTTAACCTCAAAAAAACATTGAATGGGGATCCTCAAAGTAAACATGTCATATATATTTTCACAAGATTCTATTTGATATGTGTTGGAGCTCAAACAGACACTTGGATCAAAAGTTATAACCATTTGATGTTTGAGAACTATTTTCAAATTATTTTATACCATTTATTAATTTATTAAAATTTTCTATGATGAAAAAAAATATTAATTGGATATTATTTAATAATAATTAGAAATTTTTTATTCAATATTAATTTTTATTTATTTTACAAAACATTTTTCAGTAAATATCTTATATATTGAGTGTGATTATTTATTTCATATTATATAAATCATATGTTGTAAATTATATTATATTTATGTAAATATAAATTTATTTAAATATTAATATATTATTTTTAATGATATGTAATTTCTTGATGAATTATATCTTTCATACGCACTTAAAAAAAGTGTTTTAGAATTGATAAAAGGGAAACTTTTATCAGCAATAAGAAAAGAACTGATAAAAGCACACTTTTTCTTTATTAAAAAGAACTAATAATGGGGGTACATTAATTAGCTCTTTTTAGCACTAATAAAATCACCCCTTTATAAATTCTCTTTTTATAAATAACAAATGTTAGAATTGAATGAACTAAAATTTATTGTGGTACCTAAACTCAGTTTTTATGAAAGTTGATAAATTCCTATACATTTAATTTTTCTGTTAGAAAAGGAATCAGATTGAGTTTTTTCCCAGAGTGCAGTAATAAAGTGTAGGGTAGTCATGAGAGAATTATTTTTCACAAATTTTTTTTATTTTCAATGACAAATTACCTATAATTTATTTTTTAATTGGGAATTAAAAACACTTTAGGTTTCTTTTATATAATTTGAATTAAAATAAAGATGGCCAAAAATGTTAATGTAAAATTTCAAAATATTATTATTCATTTTTTTGATTAGTGGATAATGTATAAAAATAGTTAAATAAACAATATATTTTTTAGTTTTAAATAAATTAAATTTAAAATTATTAAGTGGTTAATATTTTTATTAGAATTTATTTTATTCACATCAACATCATATATATATTAAGTCCAAATTTTTATGGGATTAAATTATTTTTTGTGGGAATTAAGTGTAACGAACTGAACTGTTATGAATAAAATCTAGCTTTTTGATTTAATTAACTTTATTATGGTTATTTAAATCACATACACTTATTTTGTTTTATTATATCAAATTGGATTTAAATGACTGTTAAGTATCATCACTGTTGATGATATAGTTTTCGAACATTGATCACATGACAAGTATAAATATAGAGTTTTTACAAATCCATTTTTCATAGAAAAAGGAAGTGTTAGCCTCAACTAGTAGGATCATACACTACGAATCCCATTTATCAGATCTTCCATGAGAGTTAGAATTTCTAGGATTTTCTCTAGACTGATCCCAAACTGAGATCAAACAACTAAAGCATGAGAGAAACCGTTTATAGGAGAAGTTCAAGCTCATTGAGATCACAACCCAAACGATGTTCACCGAGCGGCCCCATAAAATCCCCACCATCGCACACCTTACTCTTATGGAGTATGCTATTGTATTAAATGGATATGCATCAAGACTCTAGTAATATGAATATTTACATTATTTGTTATATAATAATTAATATATTTTCATCCTATTATTATTACTTTATAAATGATTTTTATTTTGATTCAATAAAACAAAAATAGTATTTCTAGTTAATTAAGATATCCATTTTGATGAATTAATGTATTTTTTAAATAAATAATATTTTAATAAATTATTATCATTAAATAATTTTTGTTAATTATAAATGATCATATAGAATTTAATTATGTCAAATGTAATTTTTATAAGGGTTCAAAAAAATGTTATTGTAAAAAGTTGACATTTTTAATAAATGTCAGTTTTTATTTTGTAATTTAAAATTCACATATTTTAAAAAAGATACTATAAAATTAATATTATTTTTGGAATTAGAAATTCAAAATTATCTAATGGTGAATTTTTCATAACTTTCTGAGACGCTCAAATTTTCAGGTAAAAATTAAATACTGTATAAATATATCTTGGTTTTATGACATCACATTGACCTGAAAGTGATTTAATAATTAATATAAATAGTATACATGGAAAAATATATATTTTACCTTTAATATAAAGTTATTTTAAGTTTATTTTATTTATTTTTAAAAGAAATTATGAATCCTCCAAGACTTATAATATCATTTAAGATTTTAAAATCATTTCTTTAAGAGTGTCACTCAAATACACATCACCAATGGTAATATTTTAATAATTTATTCCCTTTTACTTATAAAATAATGTTACCACTCTCATTTTTTAGAAACCATGGTAAATAACAATGGTTTGGTTTGTGTTTTTGAATATTTTATTATGTAGAGTCCAAAACCAAAATAATAAAGAAATCCCACTCTTTTCCAATATAAACCCACTCTAGATCCCATTTCTCTTCACTAAAACTACTTTTAGCACGTCCATATTCATCCCTACACACTCTATAGTTCTACCAAGGTTCCCCCAAGCTCTCAAGAATCCCCTCCCAACCCTTTGGAGTAGTATATTCAAGTAAGGGATCTTTCATTCTCTTCATTTATCAAGCACTCCTTTTATGTTATGTATTTTAATATCCATTTTATTATAATGGGATATATTCTCCCATATCACCTTAATTTACATTTTATTTATAAATTATTATATCCCCTTTCACTCTCATTTTCCCTCCTATGAACCATTATGTAAACCCATTACCATGCCAAAATTTTGTTAGGGATCCTTCCTTTCTCCTCTTTCTTCAAGTTTCTTTATTATGTTACACCTTTTATATTCCATTAGCTATATTGGGAAATGTCTTTATATGTACCCTGTACTTTAAATTTAATATATAAATTATTATATAACCCTTTCTCTCTCATCTACCTATTTTATGATTTTTTATGTGACGTTGTTATGCTGCTGAAATTGTGCCACAATTTTTCATTCCAAAAGAATTCTGTAGTGAATACCATGCCAATTTTTTTATCATGGGTATTAAAATTTATAAACATATACTTATTTGATAAGGGACTTGAATTTATTTATTCTAAACTCCTTGATCATGGAATAAATTATGATGATGAATTAATCTATGTTGATTGATCTATGTGGCACACTTAATAATGAGAATGAAATGAATTTGATGGGTGCACCCATAATTATATAGCACTCCAATAAATTGGGTAATGGTTAGTATCATGATATGCAAAATTGGTATAAGAGTATTACCTTATTATTTTATGGCAATTTTTCTACCATGATATATTGGCAGTTTTATCCCTGACCTATGTTTATGATGCATAGTTTTAAGTTGTTTCTGCCTTTACCATGTTATGATTATCATGTTATATCGTACCTTATTATCCATGATACTTTTATAATCCATTGATATGCCAATTTTATAACATGTATTGTATTATTCATTTTATGACATATTTATTCTCTTACTGGGATTTATAGGTCACCCCTTTCCTATGTATTTCCTTGGGTTATCCCATACAATATTAAGTATGAAGGAACATTTTGGTCATGTTAAAGAAGTTTTTAATAATGATGTTTCTTTTCCTGTTTTAAGTTGTTATGTAATGTAACTAATTTCCCAAATACACTATACCTCTCAATATTTTGAGTTGTATTAATCTTTATTTTATGTAATAAATCATTTTAAAATGTGAAATAAAGAGCAAGGTTGTTATAGATGGTATCAGAGGATAGGTTTAGTCATTTTTTGGATTAGGATTAGAAAACTCAAGTGAAAAACATAATAATAGATAAATCTAGAAAATTATTTAGTGAAAATTAAATGTACAAGAAAACTTCCCTAAATTTTAGTATAGAGTAATTGGTTTATTAAGAAAATATATCATTTTCTAGATAATAAAAGTGGACATGGTTCTGGTACAGATGTACCTAGGTGTAACAACTCCGATAAGATGTTCAGAGCCTAACTTGGAATCTGGTACAAGATAAAGAGCATTAGTATGAACCTAGTTTGAAACTCTTAGGGGATATTCTTATCTAAATTCATAATATCATTACGATGAATTATTAAGGGAACAAAAAAACCCCATAAGAACATATGCTAGGAAATAGATCATGGATAACATAGATTGAAACCTACAAATTAATAAGCTAAGAAATAAATGAAATTTATAACTTATCCATTTATTCTCATTGTATTATTCTTGATGTGTTTAATACTATAAAATTATTATCCTTGATTTTCCCTTTAATCTAGTCAATGGCCAGTAATAGGAGGAATCAGGTTAACAACTAATGTGAAGGGTAATGTGATGAGTTCCCCAACAAGATTCCCAATCTGATGGGAGATGGAATCAAAAAAATTTTCATGACACACTCTCAACTAACTAATGTTATGAATTAAAACCTATATCAACAGGAGCAAAAAAATACCTAAAGAGATAACAATCCAAAATTGAGAGCTTCATGTGATAAAGGCCTCCTAATTTCAATGGATCGTATTATCCCTTAATCATGGTTAATGGATCAACTCTATTGATAATATCTTCTCTATCCTTCATTTTTATAAAAAAGAGAAGTTTCTTCTGGATGTTTATCATATGGAGGGAGAAGATGATCAATGGTGGACATTTATCATGAATAAAAATTCCAAGGAAGAGATCAAAACAATGGAGTGTATGGAATTCTGGAAGATTTTTTTGAATAAATATTTTCCTTGTACTCTATGTCTTAAAATCTAAAGGGATTTCCTTTCTCTCAAGAAAAAGGAGATGATTATATTTTTTTGTATTAGTAAAACTTGACAAGAAATGTATGATATGGTTCTCATTTTTTCATTACCCCTGATGCAAGGTAGACTGCTTCTTTGGTGGGCTAAACCCTATTCTACAAAAATCCTTGGAGATCTATTACTTTTACATCTATGAGAAAATTGTATGATGTTCCATCAAAGTAGAAATAGAGATCAGATAATCCCAAGGGTATTGTGGGGATAATAAGTGTAATGTGGAGTTTATTTCATGTGGTCTGATGGCTAAATCCAACAGTGCTAAGAAATTTCATAATCCAACTTATCAAGGTGTGGAAAGAAGCACCCCTTAAATTTCTAAAGGGAAAAATGAAAATGATTTGTGTGTGGAATAGAAGGGAACTTGGACAATGATTTCTGATAGTAGAAACCCATCAATGTGACAGAGGAAATGAATTCTCTTGTCAACCCTGAACACATTGTTCGCTTCTTCAACTACAAGGAACCATGACAGTTTGCAAACCAATGCACTAAGACAAATTTTTTTGGGGGAAACCAACAACCTCCAAGGAAAAAAAGGGAGATATTTTTCAATAACCATCATCAAAGTTAATCCCCAAAATGAAGTGGTGAAAAGTACGCCAGTTATCATTGAATAATAGAGAACCTACTTTTTATTATTGTTCTATGAATTTCTTCATATCAAGAATGTTTAGTAGAACTATCCAAACACCACCACAAAACATGGAAGTAGAGATTTCAGTGAAAATAGAAAATGAATAAATTATTGTATTCAAAGTATCAAACTCCTCCTATGTCAACATTTTTGGACTAAACTTCCTAGAAAACCTTATCATACTTCCCTTGGTGAAATTTTATGCAATTATGGGCATGTATTGGATTTACATATATAGATCTAACACAAATTTCCCCAAGGAGTAAATCACTCTCCATATAGAGAATCAACCTCTGATTATATACAAGTTTAAGAAGGATGATGGATATTATTTAGAACCATCATCTCATAAATAGATATTATTTCCCTATGACAAAGTGTATCTTTCTCAAATTATTGAGTCTTGGTAAATGACCATCCTCAAAGACATACCTACTATAATGAAATATGCTGATGTGTTTCCCAAGGAATTTCTTTATCTTCCTCCTAGTTAAGAGGTTGAATTTTCAATCAAGCTTATACATGGGGAATTTCTAATATCCAAGACTCCTTATAGGATGGATATTGTGGAACTTGAGGAATTTAAGAAACAACTACAGAAGAATCTAGATGAAGGATTCATATTTCCAAGTGATTCACTATGGGGTGCACCAATCATCTTCTTCACGAAGAAGGATGGGTCAATACTTATTTTCATTTATTATTGTGAGATAAAGAAGATTAAGATAGAGAATAAACATCCTTTTCCACATATTGATTATTTTTTTCGATAAAAAATGTGGAGAAAAATACATCTCCAAGGTGGATCTATAGTTAGGATATTACCATGTTAGGTTGAAGAATCAGGATATCCTAAAAACTACTTTTCATACGAGGTACAGACACTATGAGTTCATCGTGATTCCATTCAGAATTAAAAATTCTCCAATAATTTCATTGACTTGACGAATTGATTATATAGATATTATATTGAAAAATATAAGATAATATTTATAGATAACATTCTAATAAATTACATAACGAAGGAGGACCATGAGGAGCATCTGGGCACTGTGCTAAAGGCCTGGAAAAGGGGTGAGCTCTATGAAAAGTACAAGAAGTGAAAGTTCTAGTTGAAGTCTCATTAATGGGGTATATCATCACCAGAAATGGGATATCTTTGGATCCTTTAAAGATAAAATAAATTGAATGATGGGTGAGGAAAACATTTGTGATAGATATCCATAGTTTCCATGGGTTAGCTATATATAATCTCTTATTTTTGAGAAATTTATCATTATTTTGAAACCCTCAAAACATGATAACTCAAAAGGGAGTCAAATTTTTTGTGAATTATGAATGTGAAGAAATATTCATAGATTTGAAAAGGATTCTTACCACTACCCCTATGATCACACTACTCAAAATTGGGGAACTTTTCATAATTTTTAGTGATGCTTAGAAGATAGGATTGGGTTGTGTATTGATGTAAAATGAAAAATTCATAGCCTATGCTTCAAGGTAGTTGAAAATTCATTTGAAAATCTATCCCACACATGATATGAAGTTGGAATTGGTGATATTAACCTTGAAAATTTGGTGGAATTATCTCTTTGGGTAGAAGTTTGAAATATATATAGATCCCACAAGTCTTAAATATATATTCACACAAAAATATATGAATATGTGCCAATGAAGATGGTTATATCTCATCAAGGATTGTGACTGCTGAATATACTACCACTCTGGGGAAACAAACAAAGTGGTAGATGCTCTAAGTATAATGGATATTTAAATTCTATAATAAATGAGAATTTAGAAGGATCTAATCTTCATAGATTGGAAGAGGATGTAAATTGGAATCATAAAGGCAGAAAAATCATTAATCCTTTCATAATTTATTTCTCAACCATATCTTATGGACAGGTTAAATGAAGCTCAAAAATATGATCTGGGAATTCAAAAGAAAGTGTAAAATATAAGAATATTTAAATCCTTATAGTTAAATGTTAATTAAGAAGGAATTGTGAGATTTGGGTCAAGACTATGCATTCTATCAAATCCTTAGTTAAAGAAGGAACAATTGGACGATGCCAATAGTTCAACATTCTCCATTCACCCATGAAACACAAAGATGTATCGAGATCTCTGAGATAAATATTGGTGGGATAATAGGAATAAAGGGATTGTTGATTATTCATCAAACTTCCTTGTATGTCAGCAAGTGAATGCTGAAAAGCACAAGTCTATAGTGGTGATGTAACCATTACCCATACCAACTTGGAAATGGGAAAAAATCACCATTGAATTTTTCACCGTACTTCCAAATACATCCAAGGGAAACTATGCTATATGGGTTCTTGTGGATAATCTTACAAAGATTACACATTTCATTTCAATTTGATAGGATGTATCACTAGATCAGGTGGCACAGATATACATCAGATAAGTTGTAAGGCTACACAATGTACCACTATTGATTCTGTCCAATTGGGATCCAACATTCACCTCTACATTTTTGAAAAGACTCTTGAATGATATAAACACTAAGTTTAACTTCAGTATGTATTATCACCCTCAAAGTAATGGAAACTCTTATTGGGATATCCAATCACTTTAGGACATGTTGATAGCATTCTCGATTGACTACAAGGGGTGGGACCAACATCTTCCTCTGGTTGAGTTCTCTAACAACAACAGTTTCCACTCAAGAATCCAAATGGATCCCTATGAGGCATTTTGTTTAAATAAGTGTAGAACACTGGCATGTTGGGATGATGTTGAGGAATGAAAACTTATAGGTCCTAAAATTATTAAAGAAATGGTGGAGAAGGTTAAGACCATTCAGAAAAACATTAAGGCTACTCAAAGTTGAAAAAAGAGCTATAGTGACAATTGTTGATGAGACCTAGAGTTTGATGTTTGAGACATAGTATTCCTCAATATATCTCCATGAAAGATAGTGATGAGATTTTGGAAGAAGGGAAATATTAGTGCAAGGTACATCGACCCCCTTGAGATCCTTTGTTGCATAATATAAGTGGCCTATTGACTAGAACTCACACCAAACCTATCTCAAGTACATGATGTATTCAATGTATAACTCTTAAGAAAGTATATACAAAAGCCATTACATATACTCAATCCAAAGGTGTTACTATTAGAGAATTACCTTATTTATGAGGAGCAACCAATGGAGATCTTAGATTATATTGAAAAGGTCCTATGAAATAAGAAAATACCCCTAGTCAATGTGTTGTGGAGAAACAAAATGCTTGAACAAGAAACTTTGGAACTGGATGAAGTAATTAAGAGGAGTTACCCTCATCTTTTTAGTGTGGGAATAAGAAATTTCTATTGATAAATTTCTAAAGGGTGAATAATATTGTAATGACCCAAAATGCTATGAATAAAATTCTCCTTTTTGATTTAATTAAATTTATTATGATTATAGAAAATAGATTCACTAATTTTGTTTTATTATGTCTGATTATATTTAATTAATGGTTAAGAATCATTAACATTGGTTATATATTCACTAAACAATAATCACATGACTAGTATAAATATAGGGTTTTAACAAATCCATTTGTCACAGACAAAGGAAGTGAAGACCTCAACCAGTAGGATCGTACCTTATGATGACCATTTATCAGAGCTTATGATGGAGGTAGAGTTTTTAAACATTTTCCTAGTCTATCCCAAATATTTGATCCAACAAATTAAGCACGAGCAAAACCTTTTATGGGAAAATTTCAAGCTCATTGAGATCAAGACCCAAACCATGTTCTCTGATCAGCCCCATGAAAGCCCCACCAACACAAATATTATTCTTAGGGGGTATAATGGTGTATTAAAAGGATATGTATGAAGAACCTATCAATATGAATATGTATATTATTTTTTATAGAATAATTAATATATTTTAATCTAATAATTCATACTTTATAAATAATTATTATTTTTATTCAATAAAACACATATAGTATTTTTGGTTAATTAAGATATCTATTTTGATGAATTAATGGATTATTAAAATAAATAATAATTTAATAAAATATTATTTTTCAATAATTTTTGTTAAATATAAATGATCATATATTTTTTATGATATCAAATGTAATTTTAATAAGGATTGACAAAATGTTATTGTAAAAAACTCGTCATTTTCAATAAATGTCTATTTTTATATTAAAAGTGAAAATTCACATATTTATAAAAAAATTTATATAAAATTAATATTATTTTTGGAATCATAATGTCAAAATGATTCAACTAGTATTTTTTTATAATTTTCTGAGATGGGTGAATTTTCAGGTAAAAATTAAATACCATATAAATATACCTTGTGTTTTATAACATAACAATGACCCAAAAGTGATCAAATAAGTAATATAAATAGTATCCATGACCAAATATATGTTTTCCCACTTAAATAATGTGATTTTAATTTAATTTAATTTATTTTGTAAACTCATTATGAATCCTCCAAGACTTATAATATATTTTAAGATTTTAAAATCATTTCATTAAGAGTGTGACTCATCTCCATATCACCAATGGAAATATTTTAATAGGTTAGGTCATTAGATATATAAAATATTGTAGACCATTCCATTTTGGCATAAACCATTGGAAAAATCATGGATTTGTTTGTGGTTTTGGATATTTTATTATGTAGAGTCCAAAACCAAAATAATAAATAAATCCCCATATCTTCCTATATAAACACACCCATTATCCCATTTATTTTAACTAAAACTCCTTGTATCATGTAAAATTTCTTACCACCATTCTCTATAGTTCTCCCAAGGTGCCCCCAAGCTCTCAATAATTCCCTCCTTAGCCTTTGGAGCCACACATTCAAGTAAGGGATCTTCCACTCTCCTCTTTTATCAAGCACTCCTTCTATGACATTTCTTTTAACATCCATTTTCATATAATGATATATGTTCTTCCATTTCACCCTTAATTTTAACTTCATATATAAATGGTGATATTCCCTTTCACTCTAATTTTTTCTACCTATAAAATCTTATGTACACCTGTTACCATGCCGTAATTTTGTAAGGTATCTTTCCTTTCTCCTTTTTCATCAAGTTTATTTATTATATTCCACCTTCTATATCCAATTCGATTTTATAGGATAGGTCTTTACATTTACCAATTAATTTATATTTCATTTCTAAATTATGAGATACCCATTTCTCTCTCATCAACCCATTTTATGAATTTTTATGTGATTTCATTATGCTGTTGGAAGTGCATCATAATTTTTAATTCCTAAATAATTGTGTAGTGAATACCATGCCCCTTTTATATCATGGTTATTCACCTTTATACACTTATAATTATTTTTTTAGGACTTAAATTTATTTAATATACACTCCTTGATCATGGAATAAATTATGATGAGGAATGAATCCTTGTTGATTAATCTTTGTGGCACAGTTAATCATGAGAATAAAATGAATGAAATGGGTGTGCCCATAATTATATAGTTCTCTAAAGCATTTGGTAATTCTTAGTATCATGATACGCACATTGGGATGGGGGATTTACTTGATTCCTTTATGGGACATTGTCCACCATGATTTCTTGGTAGGTTTATCCTTGACCTATGTTTATGATGCTGTATTTTAAGTTGTTTCCACATTTCCCGTGTTAGTATTATCATTCTATATCATTACTTATTATACATATTACATTTATGATTCATTTATATGACCATTGTATAACATGTATTGTCTTGTTCATGTTATTTATTTTTTATTAACTTACAAGGATTTATATCTCACCCCTTTCTTATTTATATCCTCAAGTTATCCCATACAGTCTTATGTATGAATGATTTTTTGGTCATTTTAAAGTAGTTCTAAATAAAGATGTTGTTTTTCATGTTTTAAGTTGTTATGTAGTGTACCTAATTTCCCAAATACACGAGAACTCTCTATCTTATGGTTTGTATTAAGTGTAATTTTATGTAATAAATCACATTTAAATATGAAAGAAAGAGTGGGGTTGTTATATCAAGGCCATGAAAATAAAATATTATATATATATATATATATATTAAAAAATAGGTTTGTCCTTGTGTCCATAAACCAAACTCATGCACAAGAAAAATTATTGCATACCTATATATGCTCAGTATATCCCATGTAAAGAGGTGACTGGGTTGTGAGTAATGGGGTGGTCTATAGTGTGTACTAAGTTTATATGTATTAAGAGGATGACATACATTATAGAAATTAATAGATGACATGATTAATACATGATAATAATGTGTGGTGGAAAATCCCAATTAAGGGAGTCAATTATAGAGTATAATTTTAAAAAGAATCCATTTTTTTGGCAACAACTGAAGTGGGAAGCATTATTCCATGGTTAGTAGCCAACGTGGTGGATGAGATGAAAACAAAGATAGATTTTTAATGGGTTGATGAACCACCCAAAATCAACCCTTTACCACCTTGAATCTATTATCCATAAATTACATTAAAAACCCATGAATTGTTTTTTTGATCCTCTTACTTTTAATCTAGAGACAATAAATTGAACAACCCCCCTTTCTCCCAGGGATGCAGGTACACTACTAAACCACTTTAAATTTATGTGTTTTTCCATTTTTTAATCTTCTATTTGTGTTCTTTTTCATCACTTAGTTCTTATACTACCCTAAAAAAGTGGAGTAAGAGTCATCGATGTCAAAACATTAAAGGTTTAGAAAGGTCTTCCAATGGCCTGAAAATTGAAAGTGGTCATAAATGTTTTTGATGCCTGATTTACAAAGAGTCTATTGAGATGATTCTAGTGGAAAAAATTGATAAAAAATGGGGTTGAAAAGAATTTGGTAGAGTTTTTAAAAGTTTATTCCAACTCAACAGTATACAATACCCCCTTTCTAAAAAATATGGTATTATTCACATCAGTGGACATTTTTTTGTGGGTGTTGTAGTGACTATTTTGGTCATACACATAATCACCACCTCATTAGTCGATCTAAACTCTTGAAACTATTTTGGATATTTCTTAACCAATCGAAGACCATTTTCAATACTCTAGGAGTTATTTCCAGATATTTAAACCATTCTGGACACATCTGTTTGGTTATGTTTTCAATATTTTCACTATATCAATGGACTTTAACTTCACTTCAACTCTGCATTTATTTTATATCAGAAAAAATCCCATAACAAAACAGGACCATGGGAATGTCCAAAAAATACAAGCCTTAGGAGGCTGAAAATAATGGAGACTGAGTTGATATCCTTTTTTAATTATTTCATTTGGAAACCCAAAATAAAGGATATTATGTATATTAATTATTTTTGGAAACCAATGGTGGAGACCACTAATCTCATTATACTGAAAGCGGAGGAAGAATCAAAAATAGGTCAGTCTAGTGACAATACATCAAACAGTACATGTCTAGTTGATGCGAAGTGGGTTGTGCTCAATATGAGGTGCACTTCCCAAATTAGATAATGGACCGACAAGAGTATTTTCTTGAATTTTTTCTAATGAAAATGATACTTTTGTTCTATGGTGAAAATAAGAAAATATTTATATAAGGAAAACCATGTAGAATAAAGTGAACCTAATACACAACTTATCAACTTGAATTACAAGGATGGGAACAAAGTATCAGAGAACATGATAGAGTTCCAAGGAATTTTTAATCTGATGAATTATATTAAAATGATGGTTTATGATTAGTTGAAATCATGATTAATGTTGAGTTACTTACTAAGGATTTGGTACACACTAGTTGTTTCGATCAGAAATTCAACTCTAGATGGAAATCTCACAATATAAATGGTGAAAGAAATAATCCTGAATGAAGTGTCCTTAATGAAGAATGAAGGATGTACACCTGAATCAAAATTTATTTTTTCTAAAAGTCCAGGTAATAAGAAATGGAAGGGAAGAAGAAGAGGAAGAGAACCCCATGACCAAATTCTACAAAGGAGAAGTGGAAAAAATCCTGATCGATATATAACATGAAGTGGTACCACTATGTAATGCCTAGATGCATCATCTCTAATCATTAGAGCTTGAAGGTATAGTAGAGGAATCAAGAAGGTGAGACCCAAAATAACCATTTTGTAGTTTTCAATTAATAGATCATTATAGCTCAAGAAGATAATTAGTTTAGTTTTGTAAGTCAAGACTCTACATGGGTGATTGATTCTTGCACCTCCCACCATATCAGCACCAGAAGATATTTCATCTCATCTTTTATAAGGGAGTTTTGGATATGTGAATATGGAAAATGATGATACATACAAAATAACTAGTGTTGGTATTATTTTTATAGAGATTAATATTAGATGTAGTTTATTATTGAAGGATGTGAGGCATATTCATGATATTGACCTCATTATGAAATTCACTGGAATGATTGACGATAATGGATATTTTAGTTCCATTAGAGATGGGATATTGAATCTTACCAAAGGTAACATGGTAATTTCAAAAGTTATGAATGATACATCGCTTTAATTAACAGATTTAAGACTGTATGGAGGTGAATTTAATGCAGTTTGAAAATATGTTCTTATAGAAGATTATAATAGGAGGCTTGGTCACATGTGCAAGAGAGGAATCAGAATTATCTCTAGGAAGGATCAGTTTCAAGGACTAAAAGTTACTCATTTGGATACAAGTTTTGGTTTAATCATAGGAAAACAACACAGAGTGTCATTTCATGGTTATTTACCATCCAAAAAAGAGAATCTTTTATATTTGATTTACATTTATATCTATATGATGAGAATTAAGAAAATGGATGTGATATTTTTTTACCTTCACATATGATCATTATAGAAAAGTTTGGGCCTTTTATTTGAAAACTAAATATCTCATGAAATATATTTCTAATCAGTTTCATGTGAAGGTGGAAATAGAAATAGATAGATGATTAGTGTGTGAGAAATTAGATAATTGAGGAGAGTATTTTGGTCATTTTGAAAAGTACTGCAATATTTTTTGAATTAGGTTGGAAAAATAAATACCGATGATGCCTCCACATAACAGTGTTATTGAGAGGATGAACAAGACAATTTGTGAGAGATTCATATGCATTCTCTCAAATGAAAAGTTTCCAAACAACCTTTAAGGGGGAATCAATGAGTATTGTAGTAGATAATATCAACCTTTATCTATTTTTTACACTAAAATATCACATTCTTTAAACGGTTTGGATATGTAAAGATGTTTTATAAAAACACTTAAGAGTATTTGGCTGCAAGTAATTTTTTCACATCCTAAAATATGAGGGGGAAAAGATTAATAGAAAAGGAAATCATAGTATATTTTTGGGATATGATCATGAGGAGTTTGGATACTAACACTGGGATCTTATTAAATATAGTATTTTCATAATAATAGATTTCGTGGTTCTTGAGGATTAGATGATTAAATATTTTCAGTAGCTATAAAATGTATATAATTTGATATATGTGAAAATTCTAGTCAATCTAGAATCATTATCAACACCACTAGTTCTAACTTGTGTGAGAGAGATATGTGACACTGATGACACTTCACTCCTTGGTAATATGTCTCCACTTATTGACATGTCTCCATCATATAATATTCTAGATCAGATTCCACCAGAAGAACAGTTGAGGAGATCTACCATAATATGATAAGTGAGTCATAGATACTCTCCACATGAGTATGTGATTCTCATTGATGGGGGAGAGACATATAGTGAAGATGATGTAATTAAGGGTCATCAGAATATGGAATTGAGAAAGTCCATTCAAGATTAGATTAATCCATTCACTATAACTACACATTTGATTTGGTAGAGTTTCTATAAGTAATAAAGGCACTCATGAACAAGTTGGTGTACATAATCAAAGGAGAATATTGTAGCACTTAGCCTTTATATAGAGAAAAAATGGATATAAAGGGATTATTTCATAAGAAAGGTAATTAATTTGATGATTTTTTTCTCATGTAGTAAAAAATTATTCTATTAGATATTTTCATACATTACCAGCTATTCTAAACCAAGAGGTTTGAAAACTATATGTAAGAAAAATGTGCTTACATGGTGAGCTTAGTGAGGAAATTTACATGGAGTAGCCAAAAATATTTTAAGTGAATGTTCAAGAATATATCGTATATAAAATCTGAAAAAGTTACATGGTGTGAAACAGGCACTGAGAAAATGATATAGAAAATTATACTCATTTATGGAGAAAAATGAGTTCAAAAGGACTACTATTGATCACTTAATTTTCACCAAATTGTTTTATTAGGGTGATTTCATTATCTTATTACATTATATTGAAAAAAAATTGATTATTTGAAGAAATATCACAAATATTAATTTTTTGAAGAAGGTGTTAAACATGACTTTTCAAGTGATGGACATGGGAGATGCTACTAATATTATTTGTATGGAGAATACTCGTGATATGAGTAATCAAATTATTTGTCTATCTTAGGAGTGGTACATTGATAATGTTCTTGTATTATTCTACATGATCAAGGAAAAAATAGATTACAATCTAGTTTCAATTCATTTCAATATCAGGATACGTCAGAGTCCTTCGACTAGAGAGGAGAAAGTTGATATGGAAAAAATTCCTTATCGGTCAACAATTGGAATTATTATGTATGCCATAGTGTGCACCAGACCAGATATTTCTCACACTATTGGAGTTGTGAGTATATTTTTATCAAATCTACAAAAAGATAATTGGAAAATGATCAATTGTATGTTGAGGTAGATTCGAGGTAAATGTAGTCATTTTTTATTATTAGGAATTGATAAACTAGTTTTATAAGGATATACATGTGAATATTTGGATGGAGATGTAGACATGAAGAAATATATATCTGAATACCCTGTATCTTATTTATGGGAACATTATCATGGAAATAAAAACTCTAGATATGTGTATTATTTTCTACCATAGAGTTAGAGTATATCTGAGTCACTAAAGAATTCAAAGATATACAGTTGATGGAGGAAATTTTACAGGAGTTGGGGCAGAGTCGGGAAAATTATATTCTCTATTATGATAGTTAGAGTGCTATTCATATTAGAAAGAACTAGACATTTCATTCTTGTTCAAAAAACAATGACATAAGATACGATTGGATCCGAAATGTGTTTGGAAAAAATATTGTTGAAATTTTATAAAATTCACACCAATGATAATGGGGAGGCCATAATGATGAAGGTTCTACCGAAATAGAAGCTAGATTTCGTCCAGGAAATAGTGGTTCTTCCTTCTACATAAAATTTGGAATGAGGGGAATATTTTTTGGGGACACTCCCAATAAGGGGAGTCAATTTATGAGGATGATTTCAGTGGGATTGACGTTTTTAGAAAAAAATAAAGTGGGACACATTATTCCATGGGTTTTAGCCAATGTGGTCGATGTGCAGTCAGTGATGGAATATTTTTCAAGGGTTGATAAATGAACCTAAACCAACCCTTGAATGCATTGAATCTATTATCTATAAAATAGGATCAAAACACTTGAATTTTATATTTTTTCAATCCAACAATGTTTCATTCAAAGAGAATATATGGAACACCTATTTCTCCTATACATGTAGGAACAATGTTGAACTACATTAAGTTTGTGGGTTCTTCCATTTTTACTTCTTCTGTTTATGTTAGTTTTCCTCTCCTAGGTATTCAACTACCCCAACATAATGGAGGGTCCATAACAGAAGATTTAAAATGTCTATGGTGTTTCCCACTACACATGATTATAAAAATTCAAAACATATAGGGGTGATAATTCATCTTCCTCTGAAAAACATACTCTTATCATTCATGTTCAACATCCCGGATATCTCATGCCAAGAAAGATATCTTGAAACCATTTTATTTATTCACCCTAACATCTATGTTCCCAAACCGTCAATGAAACCATGCTTTATCCCTAGCGAAACTAAACTAACACCTAGCTATGCTATAATAAATGATCATATCACACATAAATCACAACTGAATGATGTTAATTCTTTTCCATTATCTCTTGATGCTCCACCTATATGCACATGTTTAAAATTGAATAGTCATATATATACCCTACCTATGAATACCTACTACCACTATGTGAATCATCCATGTTGGATCTTCTGCCAAACTAAAACTTGATGGTATCCAATCTAATATCTGTCTTAGCCATGGGAAATGAACCACTTGGGGTTTTCATCTTAATAGGAACCCAACTCAGACGTCTATCGGCTCAAATTGTGTTCCTAATCCCCATGGGATGGAAACTAGTACTTGGGATACAAATAACACCATATTGAGAATTATTTATCCCAAAAAATGTAATTAAATAACTAGTGGAACATTACAAAAATTCCAACATGACTCATCCTTAAGCTAGACATCCATGACAAATTAAATAATAGGAAATAAGGAAAAAGGGTAATAATTTAAATGATTTAATGTAAATGAAATACCTCAACAAACCCTCCAAAACCATCCATAGAAATATCCCTTTTATTTCATTACAACCTCCATAGGTATAGTTCATCCACCAAAAACCATAAATGAATGAATTAAAGGACTACTTGGTCAGTGCAATAAGGAAAACAAACTAAAGAAAATAAATTGCTACCTTCGTCATGACCATTGGTTATTTTCTAATACCCACAAAATCAATCCTCCTAGGGGTCAAGAGATAAATAAAACATAAAACTAAAATTTAATATACTAATGAACATAAAAAGGTTAGTAGGACAAAACCCACCTCTCTACATTCTCAAATATTAATTATAAATCCATTTTAACATAATTTGTAATATTTTTAGAAATTAGGTTTTTCAAAAACAAGTTCATTAAAAATCGATATTAAATCTATATCCATTTTATAAACTTTCCATTTCTATTTTCATAAAATGAAAAAATTACTTTAAATATATTTCTCTAGCCCGATACATTTTAAAGTACCAAAACAACCACTTTTTCAAACAATTTTTTAAAAACATTTATAAATCATTTAATCCAAAATAGTTTTTCCAACACCATTAAAAATATTTTAAAATGAAAACAAGAAAAATATAGGGGTTAAAGCCTTACTTAATTTTAAAAAGTAAATATAACCTTCATATTATTTTATAGATCAAATGGTAAAGTAATTTAAAGACAAATCCAAGTAAAATATAACCTCACAAAACAATAATCAATAAATGGAACATGCCAAATGAGCTAATAAAGTATTGTTTCCATGAAACATATAATAGGGGATACAAAAAACGTATATAATCAGGATCCCCTAAATCATTATAAAAAGGATCCCAAATCATGGTAAATTCCCCAAGGCTCTAGTAATAATGACTTTAATTGGAGATAAGGAACCAAGTTCAGTGCTACTAAACCTATCCATCACTCGGTTAGTACCATTAGATAATCAGAAAATAAATATATCAGGATATCCTTTGCTTCAATAATCAATAAAAAGGTTTCTAGGTCATACAACCCACTACCCCTCTTGGTATAATCTATGAGGTGTAGCCATGTAAAATTAAAAGGACTATACATTTCTAAACACAAGGGAATGATCACATAAAGGCCCCCAAATATATTCTTAGGACTCCCAAATCAATACAAATAAATGTCAGCACAAAAAAACATTCATAAGAATAAAATAAAAATAATTTGAAAAATAACTCATGCCTCACCTCGTATACCCTCATAAGAAACAATCCTGAACACATGTCTATCACATCATAAAAAACATTTGGAATTCCCATTGGGTCACATTTCATACCAATCATAAATAAAATGAGGTTCAAGAGGGTTTCACACACCCACACAAACACCATTTCTAAAACCATTCAAAGGTTCCAAAAAAAACCATTATCAGAAGGACTCGAGATGATATGTATTCTTTTTAAATTTTTTGAAATTTCATTTCAAACCATTCTCATTAAAATAATTCATTAATAAATATACTTAAAAATAATTTCAATTTTTTTTCTAAAGCGTCATTCTCAACATCAATTGAAAATTTATTTAAAGAACGAAACTCATTCTTTAAAAACATTTATGGTTCTAAAATGATAACATTTAATTTATCTCACAACCCAAATGAGGTCAAACCACATAAAACAAAATATTTTATTTAAAAAAAAATCTTGAAATGATTTATCAATAATTGGAAATTCATGTGTCATTTGAAATTCCAAAGTTAAACGATTGATAATCCACATTGGTAGTGGAAAAACCTAAAAAAATTCTCAAAGTTCACTCATAAGGTGAATTGGGAGATTTCTCAAAATCATGGTATATACTGTTCAATAAAACATATTTATATCTAGCATTAATGAATGAAAACCCTTTTCATTAAATAAAAATGATGTTGAAATACAATTATTTTCTATAAAATCCACTATACATGTGTAGAAACATCATTAAAAAATTTAAAGAAATATTTAAAACTCAATCCATTAATAGTTTTAATATTTAAATATATGTAATGGGTGAGAATGAAATCAAAATAAAAAAGAAAAAATAAGGGAAGATGGGACCCTACCTTAGAGTTTTGACCATGTATTGTAAATAAACTAGAAAATGAGAGGGGGTCAGAGGAGGGAGGCACATGAGAGTAAGGGGGTTTTATTGGGGGGTGTCACATGAGTGATGTTGAGAGAAATAAATGATTTTATAGATTTTTAATTTGAGAGGTGAACTTGTAAATGTTTAACAACAAAATTTTTTGGATGACTAATATAGTTTGGATGTACAGTTTACCAAACCATGTGCCAACCATGAAGAGGCTACTAGAACCCCAAAAACACATTGCATTGTTACCCCTAGAACCAAACATAGTTTAACTAGTCATGTGATAACCTCTAAAAATGACACCATACAATTAAAGACACAAAATCATGGTTAATCTTAACTATGTATAACCCAAGAGACACCTAGAAACTTTCCAATACTTTTTAATCCAACCTAAAAATTACTTGAACATAAAATAACCCAAAATAAAAAATTTAATAGAAAATAAACTCTATAGTGACATGAAAGGTTTCAAAATTATCACCAAAATACAAATTTATACCATTAGAAATTCCCAATTAAAAGTATTGGACACAAAACATGATTTCATAAGAAAAAAATATAACTCAACCAACATGATAGATCCTAAAACCACATTGAACATCTTTAAGAGAGATCCAATCCATTACCAATAAAAGGGTATAAGAAATAAATGACCTAACATATGTCTCTCCACCATTTATAACTCATATAAATTTTGGGAACAACTAAAAATCTCTCTTCCATAAAGAGAAAGGTCGTTTCCAAACAACCACATTCCCAAAATAACTAAAAAGGATTCACAAAGAAACTTTATCGAAAAACAACCATGAAATAATCTACAATATAGAAAGTGAGTATCAAATGAAAGAACATCCCAAAATATTACAATATTGAATCACCAAATCCATCGCATCCAAAATCCTAGGATCACCACAACTGGATACATGTGTTTCCAATAAAAGACATGACTCTTACCCTATGGTCACACACTATATATGAGAAGACTTGGGTACAAACTCATAGAATACCACCACATAGTGTTTATAAAAGAAAACTCATATTGATATCAACCAAAACCCAAATATAATGATACCATACCCCCAGTCACCCATACACCTGCCCTAAGTTTTTCCACGTCCAAACTATCCAACAAAAAACCAACATATGGTCAACACTATATACAAGACTCCCAGCATTACCAAAAATAGAGGCTTAAATATCCCAAAAACAATGGAAGAATAAAAACCTATCTTAAAAATGTCTCTAAATTTAATAACATAGTTCCTACCTTGGGTAACGAAACCATATAGATGGAATGTTGGGGATAAACTCATGGAACACCACCACATAGTGATTCCAAAAAGAAAACCCCAATATAGTAGCACCCACAGTAGACTATAAATTTCCTAATTCTCTTCAATACCCCAATTGCACACATAAGGTGTACCCATTCTCAATACATCAAAAAAATTTCCAAGAATAGTGTTTAAAAAAATTTATCATTACAAAACTCATCATGCAAGGAACAAAAAAGTGGTTGGAACATTTCAAACCACCCACCAATCAGCCAAGAGTAGCCAAAAGAACACTTGAATCACACACCAACAGAATCCACCTTATGTACAAAAGGATCTAAACTCACCAAGAAACAATCCTCATAATAGATCATCATATCAAGATAAAACATACACCTAAAATCCCAAGAATATTTATCCTCACCAATTTAACAAATCTACTAAGGTTCACTAGCCTAATTATCCAATCCAAGATACATGATATCCAACAAGACAACTGAACAACACTATCTATATTAATTATAATAAATACTAGTAAGAGGAGGAATCAAACCTATACCTTCACTCAATACCTTTCTAGGATTAACACATTAAATGAAATGAAACATGAACCAAATCCATTCATGTATCCCAAATCACACCAAACAGTCCCAAAGAAACCCAGAAACAAATCCATTCACATGCTTTATTAAAACAAGTAAAACTTTTTAAAACCATTAAAATATTAGAAACAGTCCCAAAAAACTATTTTAAAAACTAAAAAACCCTTAAAAATCAGTCCTTATTTCACTAAAATCCCAAAAAATCATTTTAGAATTTCAACCCCAAGCCCAATCCCAACATGTTCATTTTAAAATGTTCCCAAAATTGATTAAAAAAGAATCACCAAATAGTTTTTAATCAAAAACACCTTATAGATTTCCTGAAAAAACCCAACAATTATATTTGAAATATTTTCAAATCATTTACCTATTTAGACACAATCCAAGGGTAAAAACCCAAACACACCACAAAATCTTGTATTGAAAATCATAGGATTCTCTTAAAATGACAGCCCCCCATTAAAAAATTCTTGTCAGGTCAAAAAACCTCACCCATTTAAACCTTTAAAACACATTTAACTATTTTCAAATAAATACAATTTCTATATTTCATAATGAAATCAACCACAATTAAAAATTTCATGAAACTGACATTTATTTTATAAACAATCCCTAAGGAATTTATTAGAACAAACAAAATTTTATCATTAAATCCACTTTTCACATGCATAAATATAATCCAATTATGACAACACATCAAAAGGACCACTCTGAAACCCTTTCCATTACTATAACTACACTTGGAAATCCATGTATCAAGGGGTCTAAATAAAAAATAATCTGAATATGAAATAGGGAGAAACTTAGCCCTATGGTTGATGACCATGTTCCATACATGCAATGATCCCCATAACACTTCTTAAATCAATCAATTGGTTACTGTATGGTTTGTTATGCCCTATAATCCAACCTCACGCACTGATTCCCTTCTACTTCTCTATAAAAAAATAACTAAATATGACTCCAAGGTAAATCAATTTATTCCAATGAGGATCAAAGAACCCTGAATGTAATAATTAAATCATTATCCAATAAATCTATCAAATTAAAATCCCAAATCAATTTTTTTGACTACCCATGCAAACTCGATGTTTAAGGTGAGAAAAATCCCACAATACTCTCCCTGCACATACCTCTCGAGTTCCAATGAAAAATTATAACTTTATTATACCATAATGAACCCATATAACATAAGGTCCATCAAGAAACTTAGGCTCCCATAAAAGAACATAGTATTTGATACCATTTGTAAAAAACTTGAATGGGAAGCCATATGAATTGAATCCCAACCCAGTATTCCACAAGTCTGAAGGGTGTTATAAATCATTATATGTTAGTAACTAGTTTTTGGGCATCATAGAACACCTTATTGTGAACAATTTATTCCAAAAAACATTTAAATAATTATTTTATCTTTATAAAAATTATGAGATGACCCATCCTTAAGTCATATATCCCCATAAAATCAGATAAACAGAAAAAATATTATAGATATAAAAAATTATACAATTAAACATGAATGAAATCCCATCATTCACCCTCCAATTCCCACCACTAAAAAACCCCCCTGTTCTACTGAAACATTCATAGGTATAGTGTGTCCACTAATAACTATAATTGAAAGAAGTAAATGCCTACTTATCTATTGTGGGAAGGAAACTAAATAAAATAAAATAAAATAACCAACTTGCCATTCCGTGAGAATAAGTATCTATCTGATCCCAAAAAAATCCATGTTTCATGAGTGGTCAATAGATTAAGAGAAACTAAAACTGAAATATAATATAAATGTGATTATAAAAAAGCTCGGTAGGTTACCACTCGCACAACCACATGCCCAAATTTTAATTATATACCCATTTTATACTACTTTAAACTATATTTATAAATTAGCTTTTTCAAACATAAGCTCATGAAAAACTAATATGAAATACATATCCATTTTATATACTTTTTTCCTTAAATGAAAAAAGAACTACTTTAAATATATTTACTTAGCCCAATATATTTAGAAGTGCTAAAACACCCACTATTTCAACCACATTAAAAATATACATTTAAATCCTTTAATCCAAAATTAGTTTTCCAACATCATTGAAAACTATTTTAAAGAAAAACTAGTTAAGTACATGGGTTAGTACATGCTATAACCATATAATATAAATACACACTTTAAATCATTTTACAAATCAATTTATAAAGTTAGAAAAAGACCAAAATAATGTCAAATATAAACACACACGACACTAATTGATAAATGAAACATGAAAAAGAACCAATAAATCATTACTTCCATGAAATAGAGAACGTGAGATGGAGGCAACACATATAATTTGGATCCATTAAATCATCCTAAAAAAGATGTAGCCTCATAGACAACACCCTAAGGCTCTAGTAATAAAGACATGGACTGGTGATAAGGAACCTAGGACAACACTACTGAACCTATTTATATACCTCATAGTCCTATCATACTAAATAAAAATAATAACCCAAGGATTTCCTTCACTACCACAGACCACAAAAAGGTTTCTAGACCATACGACCCACCACCCCCTCGATCCAACTGATGACGTGTATAGGAAACATTCCCTATACAATCCAATACTAAACACTAAGGCTTGCTCATGTACATACCACCTAATATATTCTTAGGTCTCCCTTGAAAAGTTTAATGGAGGTGAAAAAAAAAGATTTATAAGAATCAAATATAAATCATTTGAAAAATGACTCCCACCACACCTCAAACAACATTGTAAGCAACCATCCCGATCATATATCTGTAACATCACACAAAACATATGACATATCCATCAGATCACAATCCAAACCAATCAAAAATCATATGGGACTCAAGAGGATTTGAGACACCTACACACACACCATTATTAAAACCATTCATATATTCCAAACGATCATCTATGAAAAGGACTCGTGATGACCAGCCATATTTTTCAATGGTTTAAAATTCTTTTTGAAACCATTCTCTATAGAACTATTTATTAAGATTAACTTCTATAGAACCATAAATAAATAACATTACACTTTATTAGTGAGAGATAAAATAACTGATAAAGGTCAGATTTTATCAGTGGTAAAAAAAATTGCGGATAAATATACACTTTATGAGTGCTAAAATTGTGCTGATAAAGGGGAAACTTTGTCCGTGCTTTTTTTAGCACTCATAAAAGTTATATTTCACAGAAAAATTTATATCATTAAAAATCATATATTAATATATAAATATATTTATATTGAAAAAAATTTAATATATTTAATTAAATATGATTTATACATAACAATATATACATTTACACTTGATATATAAGATATTTAGTAGGAAATGGATTAAAAAATAAAAAATATATATTATTAAAGATCTTATTTTGTATAAAAATCTATTTATATTGATATATATATATATATATATATATAATTTTCTTAAATATTATTTATATAATACTAAATATGTATTATAAATCATATTTATATGTCAAATATTTAATTAGTGAAAAATGGTATATAACTTAATTAACAATTAACATTAATGAAAAAATATTGACTAATTAATATTAATAGACATTAACTAATATTTTTTTTTCGATTTCATTTGTTTTTTCAATTTTACATATATACCAAATAATATATACTTAATTATTAATTAAAAAAATAACTAAATTTGTTAACATGTCATACCATAATTTAACATGTAAATAAACAAAATTTATTTAATATTTTAGAGACAAAAATATATAAATAATAAATTATTAATATTATCGTTTTATATTTTTATTTATTAATATTTAAAATTTAACATATTATGTGTTTAATTATCAAATTTTCTTTATTTTTTATATTTATATATATTATTTATGATTTATTTTATTTTAATTAATATATATATATATATATATTAAACTAGTAATTTTTTATTATTTATTTCATTTATAATTTTTTGTTAATAGTTTTTTATTTTAGTCATTTTTATTTTTTATTTGTTTGTTATTTTTGGAATTTTATTCATTTTTAATATTTATTTATTTTTATTGATTACATTTAATATTTTTTATACAATTATAATTTATAAAATTAATTTGTATCCATTTTAGTTTAAACTTATATTCACTATTTTTTTATAAAATTTATTTATAAACTACTCTTACTAATTCTATAATATTTTTTTAATTGATTCTTCTTTTAATTAAAATTCACTCATTTTTAACATTCATTCATTTAATATCATTTATTAATTAATAATTTTATGTGTTTTGTTACTTTTTTTTAAATTTATTCATTTTAAATATTTATTTGTTTAATAGTTTTGTAATTTATTCATTTTTAATGCCTTTTATACACAATTATTAATTAATCTATTTAATTTTTTTAGTATAGAAATATATTCTTATATATATATATCAATGTGGATAATAATTCCTTAAATATGGTTTATATAGTACAAAATATCTGTTTACATTAAATAAGTCATATATTTAGTTAGAAAACTGTTAATAATTAAAAATTAATATCAATTAAAATTATATACTATTTTGTATCGAGTAATGGATGTTTGAAAAAAAGACATTTTTTCATTTTTTCAAATATCAAACTTATTTCATACACAAACACACTAATTTCATATACACATATATATTCAATTATTGAAATTTTATATCGAAACACACAAAAACGTACAATGTTTATGCAGTTCAATTTTTAAAATTAATTTTAGAATTTCATTCAGTAACATGATAAATATAATATATTATGTTTTAGTTGGTAAATTTTATAAATTTTTTATATTTTTATTTAGTTTTTACTATTTAAAACTTTTTAATATGTTTTTTTATAATTTATTGATTTTTTTTATTTTTTATTCATAAATAATATTAATTATTTTTTAACATTTTTTTTGTAATTTATTCATTTTTGTAATTTATATATTTTTATTTATTACTATTTAATGTTTTTAATATGGTATGTGTAAGTTATATAATTAATATATATTCATTTTTAATTTTTTTATTAATATGTCTAATCAATAACAATTATTCATTTTTTTAATATTTTTTTTTCAATCTACTGTTTTTTTAATTATTAAATTTTTCTCTTTTTAAACATTCTTTCATTTAATATTATTTATTCACTTGGAGTGTTATTTTTTTTAAATATTTATTTATGCATATTTATTCAATGAAATTTAATTGTTTTAATATGTATTCATCTTTATTTCATTATATATTCATTTTTTATTTTTCAATAATTATATAATTAATAAAACATATCAATTTTTTAATATTTTTGATGTCCATTTATTTTCAATTAATCAATTTCACTTATTTTTTACAATCATGCATTTAAGATTATATATTCATTAATAATGTTAATTAATTTTTACTTTTTCTTTAAATTTTTTTCTTTTTTAATATATATATAAGTTTAATATTTCAAGTATTTTTTTTCAATTTTTTTCAAAAAACATCGATAAGGATGAGTTTTATCATTACTAAAATGTGAAGTGATGATAAAACATATCATTACCATCACTAAAATTATAGTGCTGATAAAGGCTTATCATTGTTATTTTTAGAATTTTAGCACTGATAAAGATATTTTTTATAAGAGTTTCTTATTTTATCACTGATAAAACCCATATTTATCAGTGTTTTTAAGAAATTTCTCATAAAATTATTCCCACTCTTATAAATTCAACCCCAACAGAGCCCATTTATTCATCTCATTCATGCTTTCCCAGAAGTCAACGTCTTCCACCTCTCCCCCTGACACTTATTGGATGAATAGACCCTCTCAAAACATAAGGTATGATATTATTTCTACTCAAATTTTTTTAATCCCTCATTTTTTTCAAATAATTTAATCTATTCTTTCCCTCATAGGTCGTATGGGTCTTAATTTCTGGTCTCTGAAATAAGATGAAGCACCCCAACCACAAGATTCTTTCACATGGACTTTCCTAAAAAGTAATCCAGTTTGGTGTCCCCACTGAGATGTTGTTTCACTTCAATTTCTTCAACCAATATTGGGAGAACTTATAGCATGGAAATATTTAATTTGACTCAATTCACCTACTTTTTCATTTGATGTACCCCAGGTTAATAAATATTCACTCACAATAGTCTCTTCTTCCTACTAACCCATTCATGATTCCTTCTATGTTCATTCCAACCTTGGTCCCTATTAGTAAGTGGGTCTTCCTTTTTAGTGTGTTCTTTCTCTTGGCCCTACTTGAATCATTCTAAAAACCATTGGATTTTTTAATCCATCATTTTTGTCTATTTTCTAGTTTACTTTATCAGATCATCGCATTGAGACAGACCCATAGTTTTATTTAAACCTTGGTCCTAGTTATAGGGACTCCCATAACTCTCTTTAAATATCTATTTATACTACACTTTAATCCTTAAATTGGAATCATTAATATCATTTAAAACATATATATCTTCATTTATCTTGTTTAAACCTTTCTCCCAGCTTCCACTCTAGAATTTTTCCACCATTGATTCTCTTTTTTGGTTCCACTGAGGCTGCGTTTTGTTTTTAGGTTATCCCAGGTAGTCAGACTTATAAACTAATCATTAGATTGAGATGAGGTTTTTTACTTATCCCACTAGGATAGTTCCTTAACATTTGTTAAATCTTATTATTCCTTCCATCCCCAAGAAGGATTTTCATTTTCATTCCTTGAGATTGCATCCCAAACATGTGTTTTTTTAATTTGAGGAATTTATCAAACCCCGATTTGATATTTATTTGGTTTAATTGTATCTTGATAACCCCATCCTAATACTAATAGTTAATTGTATTTAAATTCAAGAATTTATTCAAACTTTGGGTTCTCAAGACTATGTTATTGGGCCAGATCAATGTTTTCCGCATTTGATAAAAGATCATAAATTTTGGATCTTAATAACCCTATCACTGAAACACCACCCAACCCACCATATACCAAGGGAAAATGAATAAACATCAACTCCTCCCTATTTTTGTACTCTCACCTAGAAAATTTATAGAAACAATCCTTGAATTTCCCCCTTTTGTCCCCCAAAACATTGAATTGAGAACCTGTACCAAAATCAACATGTTTACCCAAGAAATATATAAAAATCCAGTTATATTCATTGTAACATTACAAATGGTACACATTCCCTTATTAAATTATTTCCACCACTAAAAAAAATCTCAGTACACATATTTCATCTCTTATTATCATATAAGAATAGCTTCATGTAGCTTAAATGATTCTTTAAGAATGTTAAAATACTTATTCCCTCTTTTGGGGTGCATATAACCCTTTAACCACCATAGGTTTTTTCTTTTCAGGTTACCCTCGTTTAAAATGATATCTTTTTAGGAATAAACACAATTAAAATTCAAATTTTGGGTTCCCCTTATTCAAATTTAGCTTTGACCTCGATCTATCTGATTCAAATATTCCATCCATCATCAATTGCCTACATTAATTCCAGAAAACATTATCCTGATTTGTTTTAGACACTAAAAAATCATGTTATATGAGGAGGTTATCAATGTAACACCTTCTCATAAGTATTATAACATTATTACTTTAATTACTTATATAATTTTTTTCATTATAACTTTTGACATTTTTATTGCTTCTTTGAGCGTCCAAAGTGAGTATTCCATTCTTCATAAGAAAATATTCAAATTTATTAGAAGTATATATAAATTTATCCTTTAATTATGAATACATTCTGTGTATTTATTTACTTTTTGTAAAGAATTAGTATTTTTTTAAACTAATAAGATATATATGAATAAAAAATTAATGGATTATAATTATAAGAAAAAAGAGTATGAGGATGGATTTAAAAAGTTCATCAAGTTTTCAATGGAGAATTATACGAGCCCTCTCAAATCCTTTTTATGTGTTCACATTATTTTTAATCAAGAAAACTTATTCGAGAGGAGTTGGAATAATATTTTATTTTTCATGTAATAGATTGAATCAATAAATATTGGACTAAACATGAGGAGAAACCAAATATATATACTGATTGAGATGGTACTATGATTTATGATTCATTTGATATGAATACTATTGGACTCCTCATGTATTAATCATGTTTTAATGATCACAAATATTATTACTGATAATTAATCTCATTATTCTTTCCAAATATTATACATGATCACAAATCTTACTTATCTTATCAAACCTCTATATTTCTGTTTCAAGTTCTCTTACCTTATAATGGTTAAGCTTAATTCACATTATGCATATTACTGTTTAAGTTTGAATATAGTTATTTGTCTAAGTATCAAGACATCGTGAATTTTGACACAGTAAGACAGACTGTGTACAAGACACAGACACCATGAAGTCTAAGTTGCAGACACCGTGAAGGACACACCATGACCTAGACACTGTGAAGGACACACCATGACCCAGACACCGTGAATGACACACCATGAGTCATACACCGTGAGCTAGACACCGTGACATGGACACACCGTGAAGCACATACCGTGAAGGAGACACCGATTCAAATAGACACCATTTTGACAACTACTGTGACACTGTTTCTTAACCTTTTTGTCAATATTATTTAAATATTTCTACCGGTTATATTTGATGTTTTTAATTCAATTAATGTTATTTAATGATAGTTTTTGCATGTTAGGAAACCATACCTCGTAACTATGGAAAGGAAATCATTCCTATTGCCGGAGCTTGTGGAATATAAAGAAGATTCAGCTGCAGTAGAGGACACTCTCGCGCTTGACACGTCTCGACACACATACTACAATACACGTGAGCTCTGTACTGAACCAAAGAACAATCCTGAGCACAATTGTGAAGAAAACATTGCATGATCCTTAAAGAAGTTCCATACATGAAATTATACATTACTGAAGAACACATGAAGTACTCTGGAGTCAAGAGAACATCTTCTCTCCTGGAGAAACAAAAGCTGAACCACAACACTATGTTTTTCAAATAAAAAAACTAGAGAAAGACTCAAAAGCATTGAAATACAGTATCTAATTTATATTCCACTGCTTATTACATTGAAATACAAATCAGTTTTAAAGTTACTTTGATAGTTAATCTAGCAAGTGTTTGTATCTATTGTAAATCAGTAGGTTATTTTCAAAAGCTAATTTAATCTTCTGATTAGATTAACTGAGAATTAATCAATCTTTTGAGAATCTAATTGAACCTTTACAGTTTTATAAATTCACTAAAGTTTAACTTGTTTTATAAATTAGGGGATTTTAATAGAAAATTTTTTAACAGAAATTTTGATTGGAACTCAATTCACCCCCTCTTGAGTATCCACTCCGACCAAAATTTGGTATCAGAGGTTGTTTTTATAAAAGTTTTCAAAACATTCTGTTTTTCAACTGTGATTTTAGTTGCATCTTTAAAGATCTTAAATTTCTGTTAGTTCTAAATTTTATCTCTTTAAATTTATTTTCTAAAATCTAGTTATGGATAATAGACTAGAAGGTTCTTCTACTAACCGTCCACCTTTATTTAATTGTAAAAACTATGCCCAGTGGAAACTTAAGATGAAAATTCATTTAGAAAGTATGAGTTTTGATATCTGGACAACTATAGAGTCTCAATATAAAATTCCAGAAACTGAAAGAAAAACTTGGGATGAACCTACAAAAACTGCTTACAATAATAATTGTAAAGCTACGAATTCCCTGTACTGTGCTTTAGGATATGAAGAGTTTAACAGAATATCTGCTTGCAAAAATGCCTATGAAATTTTGGATACTTTGGCAGTTTCTCATGAAGGAACAACCAATGTTAAAGAAATGAGATTAAATACTTATACTATTAAATATGATAATTTTAAAATGAAGACTGATGAACCTATTTCTGATATGTATCTTCGGTTTAATGAGATTTTCAACACTATGAGTTCACTTGGTAAGGCTGTTCTAGCAAAGGAACAAATCATGAGAATCTTGAGATGTCTACCAGACTAATGGAGAGGAACTTATGTTTCAATCAGAGAATCATGTGACATTAGAGCTATGCCTATCAAAGAAATTATTGGTAAGCTTATGATGTATGAGGAAGAACTCAAAGTGAATAAGGAATAATATGATGGACCCAAGAGAAAATCTATGGAATTTAAGTCTACTTCTTCAAAGAGCAAGGACAAAGAAAAAGTTTAAATACAAACTGAAAGTTCTATAAGTGACAATTCAGCCTCTGAAAGCGATGATGAAATAGCACAGATAGGTAGGAGGTTTTAGAAATTCTATAGGAAGAAGAAATTCTTTAGAAAAATAAACTACAAAGAAAAATATGACAACAAAGGTCACTGGAAAAAGGATTGGAAAAAGACAGATAAAAGTGATGAAATAGTCTGCTATGAGTGCAAAAGGAAAGGACATGTAAGGGCTGATTGTCCAAAATTGAAGTTCAAAAAGAAATATGACTACAAGGAAAATAAGTACAAGAAAGCCATGAAAGATACTTGGAGTGCTTCAGAAGACAACACAAGTGAATCAGAAGCAACTGATTCTGAAAAGAATCGTGCGAACATGTGTTTCATAACCAACACATCCGAGTTAACCTTAGATACTCCTGTTTTAAATTCCTATTATTCTAGAGTTGATGCTGAATCTGATTCTAATTCTGAAGACATGACTAAAGCTAAATTATCTGAATACTGTAACATGATGGAGGAAGCATGCAATGAACTTAAAAACAAATATAAGTCATTAAATAAACACCATGCACTCACGGAAAATGTTAAATCCACCCTTGATATAGAAAAAGAAAAGAATGATCAACTGTTAAGGAAAATATTGAACTGAAAATGTCTAATGGGAAAATTATAATGGACTTAGAAAAGTTCACAAATGGAAAGGATACTCTGACTCAAATTCTAGGAAAGATAGTGGCACCAAAATACACTACTGGAATAGGCTACCAACCTGGAAAAAGACAGTTCACTAAAACTAGATTTATTCCTAAATCTGGAAAAAATTCTGCTAGTTCTAGTTTTGGAAATTCATATGCTTCAACTAGTTATTCGCATAATTATAGATTAAATAGAGTTTATCTTTAAAAATATGTGGAATCTATTGATTATATGAGACCCATAAGACAAATTTGGGTACCTAAAGCTTTGCTTGATAACCTTTCTGGACCCAAGAGAATCTGGGTACCAAAATCATTCTCTATTTAAAACTGTTTTGTAGGAAACCTGTTTAAAGAGTTCCCATAAGAAGACATGGTATTTGGATAGTGGATGTTCAAGACATATGTCTGGGGATTATTCATGCTTCAAGAGATTAATAAAGGTTTATGGAGGCTATGACACCTTTGGTGATAATTATAAAGGAAAAATCATCGTCCTAGGACAAATTGGTAACACTAACTCAGTTTTAATTTCTAAAGTTTTATTTGTTGATGGATTGAAATATAACTTGTTAAGTATATCTCAATTATGTGATAATGACTTTAACGTTAAATTTGAAAATGATTCTTGTAATGTTTTTAATTCTAAGAATTTTTTAATATTTTCTGCTTTAAGAAATGAAAATGTTTATGTTGTTGATATAAATTATTTAGCTGAGCAAAATGTTACTTGTTTAAATGATTTTCATAAAGAGTCTTGGATTTGGAATAGGAGATTAGGACACTGCAACATCCATTCACTTAGAAAATTGACTAGGAAGAACTTAGTTAGAGACTTACCCAAACTTGAGTTTCCAAATGACAAAGTTTGTAATCCCTGTCAAAAGGGAAAACAACACAAAATCTCTTTCAAATCAAAGAAAGAAGTTTCAACTTCTCAACCTCTCGAGTTGGTTCACATGGACTTGTTTAGACCATCTAGAGTTTCTAGCTTAAATGGGAAGCACTATGTCTATGTCTTAATAGATGAATTTTCTAGATATACTTGGGTATATTTCTTAGCTCACAAAAGTGAAGCTTGTTCTTATTTTGTTAAATACTCCAGGTCTGTAGAAAACCTTAGTGGACTTAAGATTAAAACCTTAAGAAGTGATCATGGTTTTGAGTTTGAAAGTAAAGATTTTGAATCTTAATGCTCACAAAATGGCTATATTCATAACTTTTCTGCTCCAAGGACACATCAGTAGAATGGTGTAGTAGAAACAAGGAATAGAACCCTACAAGAAATTGCAAGAACCATGTTAAATTAGTATGACCTGCCTATTTACTTTTGGGCTGAAGCTGTAAATACATCTTGTTATATTATCAATAGAGTCTTTATTAGACCTATTCTCAAAAAAGACCCCTTATGAGTTTCAGAACAATAGGAAACCTAAAGTTAAATACTTTAGAGTCTTTGGTTGCAAAATCTTTATTCCCAATACCAAGGATAATCTGGATAAGTTTGATTCTAAGAGTGATAAAGGAATCTTTTTAGGATATTCTATAACTAGAAAATCCTATAGAGTTTTCAATAATAGAACCAAGTGTGTGGAAGAATCTGTTCACATCAAATTTGATGAAACATATCCACATGAACCTAAGTCATCTCTTGAAAATCTTGAAGAAGATTTATCTATTCTGAACCTTAATGATAAAATCAATGAACCTTCTGTAAAGACAACCGGCTCTAGAAATATTTCAGAATCTGCTCCTAATGAACCCGAACCTAGAGAAGAACCTGAAATTTCTAGTACTACCTTTACTAGATCAACTAGGATTCTAAAGAATCATCCTTTAGATGCTGTTGTAGGAAATCTTGATAGAGGGACACAAACTAGAGCTTCTCTTAGAAATCAGGTTGAACATCAAGCCTTATTGTCACAGCTTGAACCTAAAAACATTGATGATGCTATTAATGATGAATATTGGGTAATTGATATTCAAGAAGAACTTAATCAGTTGGAAATAGATAATGTTTGGGAACTAGTAGAAAGACCTAAGGACACTTTCACCATAGGTACAAAATGGGTGTTTAGAAATAAAGTAGATGAATCTGGAAACATGGTTAGAAAAAAGGATAGATTAGTTGCACATGGTTATAGTCAAGAGTAAGGAATTGACTATGAGGAGACTTTTTCTCCAGTAGCAAGACTTGAAGCCATTATAATTCTACTTGCTTATGCTGCACATCTAAATTTCAAACTATATCAAATGGATGTTAAGAGTGCTTTCTTAAATGGATATATTGCTAAGGATGTTTTTGTTGAACAACCACCAAGATTTACAAACCCACATTTTCCAAATCATATTTTCAAATTATCAAAAGATTTATATGGTTTAAAGCAAGCTCCAAGAGCTTGATATGACAGATTAATTACTTTTCTAATTTCTAAAGGTTTTACAAAAGGTATAGCTGATCCTACTCTTTTTATAAAATGAATTTCTATAGATGTTTTAGTTGTACAAATTTATATAGATGATATTATTTTTGGATCTTCAAAAACTTCTTTATGTACTGATTTTTCTAAAATGATGCAAAATGAATTTGAGATGAGCTTAAAGGGTGAAATTAAATTCTTTCTTGGATTTCAAATCTTTCAAAACAATGATGGAATTATTTTAACTCAAAGTAAACATACTAGAGATCTTTTAAAACTTTTTAGATTGGATATCAAAAAAAGTTGTGACACTCCCATGAGTACCACCTGTAAGTTGGATCTTGATGAAGATGGAAAATCTGTTGATCAAACCACTTATAGAGGAATAATTGGAAGTCTAATCTTCTTGACTGATAGTCATCCTGATATTATGTTTAGTGTGTGTATGTGTGCTCATTTTCAAGAAAACCCTAAAGAGTCACATTTAAATGCTGTAAAAAGAATTTTTAAATACCTCAAGCATACTCCTAATTTAGGATTGTTCTATCCAAAAGGAAAATCATTTGAACTAGTTAGTCATTCTGATGATGATTTTTCTGGATGTAAGTTAGATAGAAAAAGCACCTATGGAACATGTCACCTTTTAGGAAAGTCACTAGTATCATGGTGTAGTAAGAAACAAAATTCTGTTGCATTGTCTACTGCAGAAGCTGAATACATAGCTACTGGAAGTTGTTGTGCACAAATTTTGTGGATGAAAAAAACATTACTAGACTATGGATATCAATTCAGACATTTACCAATAAATTGTGACAACACAAGTTCTATTAACATTTCAAAGAATCTTGTTTCACATTCTAGGACAAAACATATTGATGTAAGACATCACTTTTTGAGGGATCATTATCAAAATGGTGATATTACTTTATAATTCATTGGCACTGAATATCAACTTGCTGATATATTCACTAAACCATTAAATTCTGAGAGATTAGATTATATCATACATGATCTTGGTATGATCAATCATAAATAGACATCTTACAGATCTTACTGTTTACTATTTTTACTATATTTTACTTTACGGTTTCATGTTCATTGTGTCTCAGTTACTGTTTCATGCTTACAATCTCACAGTTAACACCTTGTGTTCACGGTCTGTCACTTAACTGTCTCCCCATGACAGAACAGTTCATTCACTGTCTCACCGTGACAACCACCAACTGTCTCACCGTGACAACTGCTTTTCATCGCACCGTAATTTCTACTCACAGTCTCACAGTGAAGACTATTTATACTTTTATTTTAACCCTTATCGCAGTAATTTTTATTTCACCGTTATTTGATTTCCCGTGTTTTTATTTTTGTGATACTTGACATTCCCAAATGATAAGACCTAATGTTTTCCCTCAAATACTCACCCAAAATCTCTCCTGAATATTTTCAATCTTGCAAACCTTCTATCCTTCTCTCTCGCCCGAACCTTCAGTGAATGCCCCAGATGAAGAGTCCATCTTCACCCTCATCTGAGAAGCGCCGCACGAAGAAATAGAAAAGAGCACCGAATATTGCACCCAAAGGACCTCTATATACTAACCTAGTAAGCCGTACTGTAGTACCTGGAAAATAGATTTTCCCTGAGTGGCTACTATCTAGTAAGTCTTTGGTTATAAAAGTACTAAGAGAACAAGTATGGATCGAATGGTTTTCTAGAAAAGATAGACCTATATACCCGAGGTTGGTATCTTAGTTTTACCAGTATGTAAAGTTTTCCTTTGATGATGGAGAAAGTATTATGGTGAAAAGCTGGATCAATGGACAAAAGTGTTCATTCTCATCAAGGTTATAGGCTGCATGACTGAGAATTCCTCATGAAGGGATTTTTGATGATTACTAGAGAGAACCTCCTTCAATAACTGACATATTTGATTTGGAAAATGCACTATAAGTCATGACTGGAAATGGTACCAAGAGAAGGTCCATAACAGCTGAATTGGATGGGGAGACAAGACTGCTGTTCAAATTTGTTCAGAATTTGATTAGTCCAAGGAAATGAGATTTTTCTGTGATGAAGTATCAGGATGTGTTCCTGATTCACCTGTCGAAGAATAACCATAAGATCAATCTTTTCAAATATGTGAGCTGATTAAAGTCACTTCCAAATCCACATCCTTGTTTTACTCAAGGATGATTTCGGCCATGTTAGTTGCCAATGGAGTAGTTGGACCGAATGAAGAAAATCTAGAGGATTTTGATTTCTGTTTATCCAAGCCTATCATCAGAAGGATGAATATTAATCGGAACCCCTAGAAGAAGAAATGGGTTGAGGATAATGATCATATTTATAAGAAGTATAATCCTATTGATTATCCAAGAAGGACAAAGAATATAACTGATCCTGGTTTGGAACCAGATGAAGTGGTTGAGTACCCATAAGAGGAAGAAGAAGAAGAAGAGGTTGAAATACCACAAGAGGAAGCATCTCCTGTTGAGAAAGAAAGGACTTTTGTCCTTACTGTTGTTCCTACTGTAATAACTTCTAGAGAGGAAGTTTTTTTTGTTTTTAGAGAAGAAGCTCCTACTTCTAGAGATGATTCTAATCAGGAAATTCAACCTTAGGCTGTAAGAGATTTGATTATCCCTGTTTTAGAGAAGCAATCCATGGAAGAGTTTGGTGGTGCAGAAGACCTCCCTGTCATGGAAGAAGCTAATCCAGGAGAAATCCCTGTTAGGGAAAATGTTAATCAAGAGAATCTCCCTATTGAAAAGGAATAAAGTCTGTAAGAACTACCTGAGGTACAATATGTTCTTGAGTACATACCCTCTGTTTAAGAGAGGATGGAAATTTCCTTTCAGATGGCAAGGAAAGAATTTGCTGAAGAGATTAGAGCTGATACTAAGGATCTTAACCCAATTCCAGAGCCTCAAGAATCTGAAATGGAAGCACATTTTGAGGGGGAGGAACCTCAAAACCTTGAGATTGATGAAGCTGGATCTACTGAAACCTCTCAACAAACTGTCACATATTCTGTGTACACTCGATATGAGTTTCCATGTTTTTATGATGTGAGTGAATCACAGCAAGTGACTGCAACTGGAATTGACTTGTCTTCTCTATTTCATATGAAGTCAATCACTCATACTGTCCCAGAGCCTCAACCTGAACCTGATTCTATCCCAGTACCTCAAGAAAAATCTCAACCAGAACCTGTACCACTACCTTCACCTACTCCCTTACCTGACCAACAGCTTTTTGAAACTAAAGATTATTTTAAAGTCTTTGGAGAGACTATCTTAGCTGGATTTGAGAAGATTATATCCTCTCAACCTCGTCCTACGACTCAACTAAGTCAGGAAGATGCCACAATTATTTTGTAAAACATCATTCTGCATATTTAACCAAGGATGATCCGTGAAATTCAAGAAGTCAGAGTTGAAAATAAGCTGCTAAGTGCTGATGTTGCAACTTCGAAAAGTATGGTAGCAGACATGTAGAAAGAACTGACTTCGAGATCTGAGCCTGCTCCTATTTCTGCTCCTCCACCTATTGTTACTTATCCTGAACCAAATGTTTCCAACATTTCTAAAGAGATTGTATCTCAAGTTCATCTATATCTATTGTCATTTGATGAGAATATTTGTGTAAGACACACCCTTATACAGCAACTCATGAGGTAGCTTATAGAAAATATGTGTAAGCTCACAGATGAGTATACTGGCTGTCTTCAAAAGGTTTTGAAACAGCTCAAAGTTCTCACCATAGCTGTAAAGGCTTCTTCTATCTCTGGCCAGACTTTTGTTCCCTCTTTGGATGATTATCTGCTGAGATCCATAATCAAGGAAGAAATTCAGAATGCCCTTAGTGGTTTAGATCTATCTCCTTTTTCAGAAGTGTTTAAGAACAGTGATAGAGCTTTGGACCTGGTCAGAATTCATTATAAGATTGCCAATGATTCTCAACAGGATATCACTAAGAATATAGATGTTTATCTCAACCGAATTTTCTCCAAAAGTGATATGACCAATCACTTTAAGTATCTTGTAGATAATTTGAAAATCCCTCCAGTGACACAAGCTTTTAAAGCTCAAGTTCAGAAGCTTACAGAGTTCACCATATTGTTGGACAAATTCATGGAGAATAAGGACGATTTTGAAAAGGCTATGTAATATGGTGGAGAAATCATTACTGATTTCATAAATATTTTGAATCTATATCTTCATGTGCAGAGTACTGCTATCGTTTCTCCATCTTCTGCACCCCTTAGACCTGGTCTACCTACCCTAGCCTCAACTGCTATGTCAGTCAGCCAAGCCCTTTCTCAGATCAGACCAGTCATTCTTGATCAACCACAGAGTAGATATTCTACAGCTCCTACTTTGGCTCCCTCCATATTTGAAGGTCTACCTTTACCATATTTGTCTATTACCTCCATGACTTCTTCTACATCAGCTCCAGCTCCTGATTATAAAGGCAAAGAGAAATCCAATTCGTGATTCCAACTAATGTTTATTAATTTTTGATGGGATGTCTTTTGTTGTTTACTGTTTTTATTTCTCCTGTATGTTTTATTCTAAACCTTATTAATGACAAATGCAGTGTTTCACTCCATTATCTCTACTTTTTGATAATCCCAAAAGGGGGAGAAATAGTGAGAAGAGTTATCTCTTAGTCTTTTATCTCTTCTTATTATATATGTTATTTTCTCAAACGTTTCATTTCATTTATATTTTAACTGTACATGATTTGTGATCATCAAAAAGGGGGAGATTGTTAGAATCCTCATGTATTAATCATGTTTTAATGATCACAAATCTTATTACTGTTAATTAATCTCATTATTCTGTCTAAATCTTATGCATGATCACAAATCTTACTTATCTTATCAACCCTCTATATTTCTGTTTCATGTTCTCTTACTTTATAATGGTTAAGCTAAATTCACATTATGCATATTACTTTTTAAGTTTTAATATAGTTATTTGTCTAAGTATCAAGACACCGTGAAGTTTGACACAGTAAGACAGACTGTGTGCAAGACACAGACACCGTGAAGTCTAAGTCGTAGACACCGTGAATGATACACCGTGACCCAGACACCGTGAAGGACACACCGTGACCCAGACATTGTGAAGGACACACCGTGACCCAGACACCGTGAAGGACACACCGTGACCAAGACACCGTGAATGACACACCATGAGTCAGACACCGTGAGCTAGACACCGTGACATGGACACACCGTGAAGCACATACCGTGAAGGAGACACCAGTTCAAAGAGACGCCTTTTTCACAACTACTGTGACACCGTTTTTAACCTTTTTGTAAATATTATTTAAATATTACTAACAGTCATATTTGATGTTTTTAATGCAATTAATCTTATTTAATGATAGTTGTTGCATGCCAGGAAACCGTACCTCGTACCTATGGAATGGAAATAATTCCTATTGCCGGAGCTCGTGGAATATAAAGAAGATTGAGTTGCAGTAGAGGACACTCTCTCACTTGACACATCTCAACACACATACTACAATACATGCGAGCTCTGTACTTAACCGAAGAACAATCCTGAGCACAACTGTGAAGAACACATTGCACAATACTCAAAGAAGTTCCATACATGAAATCCCACATTAATTAAGAACAAACGAAGTACTATGCTGTCAAGAGAATATATTCTCTCTTGGAGAAACAAAAGCTGAACCATGACACTCTGTTTTTCAACAGAAAAACCAGAGAAGGACTCAGAATCATTTCTGCTGAATCCAACGAGTCCAGAGCTGCACTGCCAATCACTAGATCTTTCTAAACTTCCATATACTGTCTCTAAGTGATTTATTACTTACTTTGAAGCCGTGTGTGTATCCTGTTTACTTTATACTCACACACTATCTCCTATGCTGAACTAGAGGATATCGCAATCCTCACACCAAAACTCCTTACCCTTGTTTACCCACGACAACTGTGGAAGAGTTCCTTGTGTGGCCTATCTTTATTTTTGTTTCCCACGAAGAATAGTGGTAGAGGTCCCTGCGTGGCCTGGACAGTCTTGTACTGTTGTTAACTGCGATCTAGGGTGTGAATCAATTATATATATAAATTTGAGAGGACTAAGTCTCTGCTTGAGACTGAACCTCTTGGTTATATCTGCTGTGCATTTTTAGTTTATGTTCAAAATATACAATATCTAATTTATATTCCGCTGCTTATTACTTTGAAATACAAATCTGTTTTAAATTTACATTGATAGTTAATCAAGCAAGTGTTTGTATCTATTGTAAATCAGTAGGTTAGTTTCAAAATCTAATTTAATATTTTGATTAGATTAACTGAGAATTAATCAATCTTTTGAGAATCCAATTGAACCTTTACAGTTTTACAAATTCACTATAGTTTAACTTGTTTTATAAATTGGAGGATTTTAATAGAAAATATTTTAACAGAAATTTTGATTGGAACTCAATTCACCCCCCTATTGAGTATCCACTCTGACCAACAAATAATATTGTAAATGATAATGGATATCATATGGAAGAAATGATACCTTCCTGAATTTACAAATTTGTTTGAGAATTTAAATATTTGTTCAAAGTGATCGTTGTTTACCAGTTTTCTGAAATATACAACATTTTAAATTGTATTAAAGTTATATAATTTGAAATATGGTAGAAGATGGACCAATGAAACATTTATAGAACTATTTGTTTTACTAAATGATATGATACCAAAAGAAAATGAGCTTCATTGTTAGACATATGATTCTATATAAAATCTATGTTCAATGGGTTTGATTTTTGAAAAAAATATGCTAGTATAAATGATTTCATATTATTTTGTAAGGACCCTAAATCACTAAAAAAAATTTCTATGTGTACTACAGACTGATACAATAAAGATGAACCAAATACTTTAAACTTTTTATGTTACATTCCTATAATTCCAAGGCTTATATGACTATATAGATTTTGGAAAACCACTTTACAATTAATATGGTATACAAATATAAGAATTGAAGTTGGGAATCTATGTCACCCCAAAAACTCACCTTAATGGAGAAAAATTGATTATTAATATCCAAAATTTGGAAATGAGCTGAGACACATCTATATCACATTATCTATATATGGAATAAATCCTTTTGGTCTACAAATTATTACTCATATTACATGTACAATTATGTTGGTAAATTATAACTTTTAATCATGGTTATGCTTGAAGCACAAATACATTATGTTGTAACTACTTATATCTAGACTAAAATAACTTAGTTATGAAATTGATATCTATTTGGATCCAGTGATAGTATATCTAAAATTTATAAGGGATACATGTTTTACATTGTATGATGCTCATAGATTTGAAGAATTCATATTGAGAGCCATGTTTTCTGGGAAGATAAATGACATTACTGCTTATGGAAATTTATAAGGCTATATAATTAAAGGAATGTAGATGTGTCCCATTTATGATGATTTTACACACCTAGTTAAGGTGAAACATTCAAAAAAAATTTGTTTTTAGGAAATTAAAAATTATTAACCCGATGAATAAATATCAATCATGGACACAATATTTTAATGTAATTACAAAAATAAGGTACAAAAACATCTCCACCAATGAGTGATCAACCATTAGATAATTTAAAATATATTGAAACTAATTTCATTAAACCTTTTTTTAAAAACCATATAAAATCTGGTTGAAAAAAGAGATCAATTTTCATTAAATTTCTATAATATAATTTTTCTGTATTTTTTAAAATTTCGTGATGGTGTGAATGTATAAAAATGTATGTGATAGTATTATTGGAACATTACTAAGTATAGAAAACAAAAAAAAAAATATAATCAAGGAAAGGTTAGATAATATTTACATATGGATAAGGGAATAGTTGGAACTGGTGAAGGATGAAAGGAAAACTTTCCATCCTCCATCCACTTACACATTATCTTGATCAGAACATTTTCAATTTCACAACATCATTAATTGTGTAATAGTTCAAGATGGGTATTCATAAAATATCAATAATGTCATTTCAAAAAATAATTTGAAGTTATAAGGTCTAAAATCACACAAATTTCATGTTTTGATTCATGATTTGATGCATGTATCAATACATTGAATTTTTCCTAAAAATGTATGATATAAATTTACTATAATTTTTTTATTTTTAAAATCCATATGTATTAAATTTATAGACTCAAAAAATTTCCAATCATTAATAAGGTGATTCTAGTCTTATTATGTGAATGGGATATGTTCTTCAAATCACCATTCTTCGATATAATGGACCACCTGATAGTTTACTTGGCAAGAGAGATTCAACTATGTGGTCATATCCATTATAGATGGATATACCTTATTGAATTTTATATGAATATTTTGAAGGGGTATGTCGATAATTGATGTTTACCAAGAGGTTTTATTACTGAGGAATATATTATTAAGAAGTTATTGAGTTCTACACTAACTAGCTATTTGATGTTGATAGCATTGGTCTCCCAAAAACTCATCATAGAGAACATCTTATGGGAGAATGGAATTTTAGAAGTGATTTTTTTTTATAATTACCATTATATAGTGGGAGAATAATTTCCTTTATATTTTACATAATAGTGTAGAGGTTTCTACATTCATTGAATCCCACAAAGTAATTCTTACACATTTGAATCCATCAAGGTCTAAAATAGGATCAAATGTAAATTTTAGGTCTTACAATAGATTTGAAATTAATTTTTATACATTGTATAGAAAGTAAAAATATGAATTAAGTATGATAAAAAATAGTGAAGTTCTGATTGTTATAGAATTGATTTATTTTTTTTGATTATAAGGATAGAAATCTAATTTATGTGAATAGATCATACTTCATCATCATCGAAAAAAATATAGGATATTATAAAACATTTCACGTGCTAATTATTCATTATAAATGGGTTAATAATATAAGTGTAGTTGAAGTCAATGAATTGAAAATTGTGAAGGTTAATTTTAGTGTTAATGGTTATAAGGAAGATATATTCCTAATTTTATCACAAGTAGTGTAAGTATTTACTATCCAATATCCATAAAATAAGAAACTATTGGAAATTTTACCTATACCAATGATTTTTGAAAAAATGTTGGTATATGTACCATAAAATGACACTATACCAACAGTTTTGGCCAAACCGGTGACTATATAAATAGTTTGGATAAAACCATTGGTATAGCCTCCATTTAATGAAACCATACCAATGGTTTTTACAAAACCATTAGTATAGGTCTAAAAATTCAAAATACTTATACAAACTTTTTTCCAAATAGTTGGAAGATGTTTCCCGATTTTTAACAAAATATATTATCAAATAAGATTGAACACATCAAAAAGTAATTTATTTTTAAATATACTTATGCATATTTATCATATTATCTTTCCAAAAAATGTTGTAGCTTAATCGTTAGGTTGTTGAAATATAAATTGGAGGTGCGGGGTTTAAATCCTACAAGGGGTTAATTTTCTAATAACCTATACCAATGATTTTACAAAACCATTTCTATAGGTCTATAGCAACGAAACAAGCCAAAGACCACCCAAACCAGTGGTATTGCCTATACCAACTGTTTTTGGGGCATATACCAATGATTCCAAACCGTCGGTATAGGTTTATTTTTCAGTAGTGAGAATTTTTTCAGTTGTTATATTGGTGACTTAAATAACTATAGGGTCAGATGAAAATTCAATTGAGGATGACCCTTTCATGGGTTATCATAACCACTTCATGGTTATCCCAATATAGACAGTGTCTTGTACATTTTAGGGGACCACTAGGAGGGGATTTAGAAACTCAATAGATGATCTAAATCCCTTCAATCTTTAAAGGCAAAAACTGATTTATGTGAATAAGTTAAAGTTTTTTTAATATAATATGATTTTCCTAATAATATTATGTGTTATTTTCTTTATTTTCATTATCTAAACTATATTTTTAATTACTCATTTAGATAATGACTTATTTATACACTGATGTTACTAATATCGAGTAAGAACAGAGTGCCGATGTTGAAACTGCTGAATTATTAGGGGACCGGCATTATGTAGATGAAATAAAGAGACATGTAACATAATCGTGTTAACTAATGTTATCAAGGAAAGGATAAAAATATATAAAATTTGAGGTTGGTTGGAATCAAAACGACCAACCTATTTACCATAAAAGTCAATATTTATTAGTTACATTGGGTTCAAAACTCAAATACATGTGATAATTGATATAGATATGTGAAAAAATTTCACGCATTTACTGAAATAATGATATTCGGCTGATTTTATGATATAATTTCTCCATTTTATCAAAAAATTATTTAATGAAAAATTGATTTAATATTCATTACCCCTTATATAGTTCATTTATTTTAGATGATTATCATATTAAATTGTGATAATGGTCACTAAAAATATCATATAAGATTCTAGAAACTTATGATAAATCATCATCTCTAGGATGTTAAGGGGGAAGCAAACCACCAACCACCAACAACGTATGAACACATTATAAAAAAATAATCATGGAAATCTTTCACTAGTCAACATGATGAGGAATCATTTTAGGTTCATTATAATCAATAATTTCTTATTTAAAAATATTTATTTTTTCTACTTTGATTAAAAACTATTAATTTATGAAATAGAAAAGGAGTGATAAGAATAAGCAATATGCATTAAAACCCATGTTCCCCTTCTATAAAAAATGATGGGGTAAACATCACTTGAGAAGAAAATGTTAGGTATTTAACACACACACACACACACATATAATTTTTTATGCAATATGAAAAAATATATGTTCCTTTATTTATAGGCACAATGATGAATCAAAATCCAAATCCACTATTATCCCATGTCATCTATTATGAAACTATGATTTTGTAAATAAAGAGAGTAAAATGGGATGAAAACACACAAGAAGTATGCGAATCATGTCTGAGTATGATATAAAAATAATTTGTTATGATTTATAATAGTATTATATAAAAATATTTATTTAATTTCATATATTTTTTATATGGTTTAGACATAAAAATTGACATTGACTGTACCTGAAGATAAATTACTTTTATTAGATTTGAATCAACCATAAAAAATATGGACACATTAATGGTGTTGGTTGTGGAGTGTCACCTCAAACATATTTTGAGAAGATAAGGCCACAAAAATATATATATGATATGATAAAATTAATTTAGGTGTACATATATTATTTGAAGGATATTATTATTTGTTATAGTTTAGAGGACAAGTATATGTGAAATGAACCAATTGAACTAGTTGTGGAACAATGATCAGTACATGAAGATCCAAATAACCCCACAATCTTTGAGGCTAGAAATTCCCTTAAAATGATTAACTTACCCAAGTTAATCAATTTTTCCATAACTCATTCTCATATATGCGAATCAAACATACTCCAAGAAAATTTTATTAGTAATATTTTATAGGGTGAAATTGTATGTGATTTATATCTATAAAAACCCACACTTCACCTTATTATGAGGGGAATGATTTAAAATATACTTTGAGACATACTACACAATAAACACATCCCAAATTATCATATGAGACTGTGGATTTATGTATTTTATGAGTTGAGTTCTGAGTTTCCTATTCCTATTGATGATCTAGATATTACAATAGTCGATAATGCTATTGGAACATTCATAGCATGGAAACCCAATATTATAAAGATACATGAGTTATTTCCTTAATATTTTTTTTCAAAAGAGAAATATTTAATAGTTTATGGAAAAAATCTAAAATTAGATATGGTATTAGAAATTTATATAATAAAGGGGAAACATAATGTCATATCAAGACAATTTAATGGATCAACCAAGAAATAAAATAAGGACCTTCCTAGAGTACCTCCTCCCCTCTATTACACTTCTTTATATATTATCATTATAGGTTCATGAAAATAAAACATGTAAATATTGAAATACTTCCTATATTGAATACTAAGAATAAATATTTGGAGAGGAAATTACATACATTGTTGGTCTGAATAGTATAAATGAAATTATCATGTTTGAATGGCTAGGAGACTCAGTTGTGAATACACTCATGAGGTACATTTTCATAATCTGACTATCAAAAAATGATCTACTCTGTTCATTATAGTTAATAACTATTAATATTTTCTACATGAATATATATTATTACTATACAAACAGAAAATCCCCTAAATCATTATTTATACTAATTAATCCCTCAAACATTCCTATAAAAAAATATTATTTGGAATTGATAAAATTAAAAAGAAAAAATATGTATTAAATGAGGCGTTTGAAAAGAAAATAATAGACACAAGACTCCTATTGATTCCTATAATCTAAGGGTAATACTCTATAATCTAATCATATAAAATAAAATTTTCTTTTTTCATTACTCTTTTTTTCTTTGGAATCATTATATTACCTCTAAAAAATGTGGATACCCCACATGTTTATTTTTTTGATCCAAAGCATGCATTTTTATCAAACCAACCACACATGATTTCTATTATGAATATTTTATTGACTACAATCAACATTTTATAGATAAAATTTGAATGATACATTTTAGTTTATGTTTTAATGAGAATTTTTTTATGATAGGGTGATCTATAAATATCAGAAAAATAATGCTATGAGGTTGGTGGATGAACACAATAATCCTAACTATTTATTAAAATAGAAACATATTAAGGTATATATAGTGAGATTTAACTATTAAATAATATTTAAAAATATATACTTATTTTGGTCAATGTTTTTGTTGTCTCTGAAGAAAAATAATTAATTTGTTTTTGATATTATGTTTTAAAATTTATAAAAGAAATCATAAACCATCAAAAGACTAATATCACCAAACATATGATTTATGAAGGTAATTATAATTTCATTTAAAATATTTTTTAATCATTTTTTGTCAACATTTTCTCAGTACTACCAATATTTCCAGCATATATGTACTCAAAAGAAGAAGTAAAGTTTTTTAGATATTGGTGGGAAAAGTAAATGGTGTAAGAATGTTTGATTATGTCTTGTTGTGGTGATTACCTACTATTCTAATGATATATCACATTCTATAATAGAGATAATGGAATTAAGGAAATGGGTCAAGGATCCTTTTACCCAAAAATCTAAATAAATATTACCAATTTTATGGGAATTTACTTCGATGATACTAACCTCATCATTTAAATTTTGTGACTTGGTTTATTTTTGACAAGTTTGTAAAAAAGTTATGGTCCATATTACTATCACTTACACCTCCATGATAGAGAATAAAAATAGATTCCATTATATTGAAATTTGATTCAATTAAATACATGATAATGAAATATATAATAAATACTAATATAGATGCCTCACCCATATACTGATCCAGTGCTCAAATTATAAATAATGTATTAATTGTGACTCTAAGGGCATGTTTTCAATATAAAAGTGTCATTTTAGTTTAAAAAATTCAACACATAGCCAAAATGAATCAAACGAGCTCATATTGTTTTAAAAATTTAGAAAAATGATCCATGATTTACTTGTGATGTATAGGAATTTACATCATGTAAATATGAAGCATGATATATCTACTATGACTCTAAGTGTGTGTATTTAATATAAAACTGTTATTTTAGTTTAAAACATGTGTCACATAGCCAAAACCAAAAAAATAGCTTGTATTGTTTTCATCCATTAGAAAAATGACCCATAATTCCTTTTTTAGGTGTAGTAATCAACCAAACGTCAATCTATCACATTATGTGGTCGTCATGAATCGAAGTGCATGTTTTCAATATAAGTGTAATTTTATTTCAAAATGAATGTCACATAGACAAAACCCAATAAAATGAGCTTGGATTGTTCTAAAAAATTATTGAAATGATCCAAAATTCATTTTTGATGTGCATATATTTCCCACAAATCAATTTGACATGTGATACGGTCAGTATGACCTGAAGTGTATATTTTTAATATAAAAGTGTCAACTTAGTTTAAAACATGTATCAATTTTTTAGAACTAAGAAAACAAGATTGTATTTTTTTAAACATTATGAATAATATCTATAATTCAATTTTTATGAATATGAATCTACAACCCGTCAATCCAAAACATGATGTGGTCGATATTACTTGAAGTTATTGTTTTCATCATAAAAGTGTAATTTTTATTTAAAACATCCACCATGTAGCCAAAACTAAAAAACAATCTCATATTATATTAAAATTTTAGTAAAATGTTCCATAATTTATTTCTAGTGTATAGTAATTGGCTTCACATGAATCTGACACACAATGTGGTCAATATGGATGGAAGTGAGTGTCTTCAATATAAACTTTTCATTTTAGTTTAAAACACATGTATCGTATCCAAAATTGAGTGATCAAGATCAGATTTTTTTCAAACATTAGGAAAATGATCTTTAATTTATTTGTGATGTGTATTAATTTACCAAATTTCAATTTGGCACACAATGTATTGATATGAATCAAAGTGATTATTTTCAATATAAGTGTAATTTTTGTTTAAAACATGTGTCACATAACCAAAAATAGAAAAAATGATCTCATATTTTTTTCCAAACTTTATTAAAAGGATCTCTAATTAATTTTTTATGGGTATGAATCAAATACACATCAATTAGACACACGATGTGGTTGTTAATACTCAAAGTGCAGGTTTTCAATATAAAAGTTTCATTTTAAATATAACAATATAAAAATAAGGATAACTATATTGTATTATTTTTTATCCCTAAGAAAATGATCTAGAATCCATTTTTAATTTATAATAATTGATCGCACGTCAATCCAACACATGATGTGGTTAGTATGGCTCAAAGTGTGTATTTTCAATATAAAAGTGTTATTTTACTCTAAATTACACATCACATTGAAAAAACTGTGAAAATGAGCTGAAATTGTTTTCAAAATTTTGAAAAACGATTCATAAGTCATTTTTGATGTGTAGTAATTGACTGAAATTCAATTTGATAGAAAATGTGGCCGATAAGACTCAAACTGTGTTTTTTCAATATAAAAGTATCATTTTAGTTTAAAATAGTTTCACATAGCCAAATTCAAGAAAAAGAGAATGCATGTTGGATCGAATATGTAGATGTATATAGATATTAGATTGAACAATACAAGAGGGGGGTGAATTGTAGGTTTAAAAAACTTTGTATTTAAACACTTAAGAGATTAGTTTAAAAGGTCTTAAACTAATACAAATACAAACACCCACAATTGTATTGAATATAAAAGTTATGATGTATTGTAATACCAATGAAATGTAAAACAATTTTATTCAAGTTGAACACAATAATTAGAGTAATATAAAGATGAATGATTCTACCTTAAAGCATATAGAATCAATCAATACAATATGTAATAGAATGATTATAATTGAAACAATTACAATAGAGTATGTATGGAAGAAAGGAAACAATACAAATTCCTTTCTAATACAAGCAGCAACGGAAAAGTAAAAGTATTACAATTATTTTGACCCAAAGATAAGGGTTATCCTTTCACCTTGGATAAAAGGTATGTCTCAACAACACCTTGGTAAGCCCTCAATACGATGATCAGACTGTCTGTCTACCTATCCCTGGAAGCCCTCGATACGATGAACGGAACGTCTGTCTAGCTATCCCCGGTAGCCCTCGATACGATGATCGGTCTGTCCGTCTGCCTATCCCTGGTAGCCCTCGATTTTGTAGGTAATCGGCACCTTTATCTTTCAATCACTTGAAAGCCCTTGATACGATGATCGGATGCACAAAGCAAATGAGAGAAGTCACAGTGTCTCTCTATAGAACTTGATAGAAGTAGAGTATCACAGTTGTTCATAAAGTCTCTTTCATCTTCAAATGATCTCCTATTTATAGGCCTTGGGTTCCAACAGTCATGTTGCCTCCAACGGTCATATTTCTCCAAAAAAACTCAGAGGGACTTGGACACCTGGCATCATAACGGTCATATTGAAACAGAAAGCACGACATCGTTTTGATTAGTTTGTAACTAACTCAACAACATCGTATTGGTTAAAACAAGATATATGAAGATGGTAAAAAATAGTACGATTAATATGAAATAATATTTTTTTACTAAGTACCAAAACAAGTAATGAAAATATGAATAGCAGAGTCAGTATGATTACAATTGATACAGTCAGTACGATACGATTGACAGATTCCGTACGATACAATTGACAAAGTCAGTATGATACGATTGACAGAGTCAGTACAATACGATTGACAGAGTCAGTACGATACGATTGACAGAGTCAGTATGATACGATTAAAAAGACATTTGTGATTTCCAAAACAAAATATAGAAGTCAAAAGATAACTTTTGACTCAACAATCTCCCCCTTTTTGGAAAGCACAACACACTAAGTAAATATAACAAGAAATACTTATCTCCCCCTGAGTTATTGGAAACTATTATAAATATGAATTTGAATACAACTAACTCCCCCTTAGGTGTATACTTTCCTAAGGATTGTATTCATAGATTTTCCTTGGTTTCAAAGAATTTGATTAAGCCTATCTCCCTTTGTAAAACATTCTCCCCCTTTATAAAACATTCTCTCCCTTTATAAAACATTATCCCCTTTATAAAACATTCTCCCCCTTTGTGGTTTACAAAAATAATGGGGTGACTTTGATTTTCCTGAGGAGTTCTTGGAGCTGAGAAATTGTGAGTAATACCTTTCTTACTACAAAAAGTTTCAAAATCCAAATTTTGAAATTCACCACCATGATCATTATGAATAGTTATCAATGGTAGGTTTTTATCATTTTTAACTTGGGCTCTAATAGTTTTGAAATAGGAAAAGGCTTCAGATTTCTTTGTGAGAATGTAGACCCATGTAAATCTAGTAAAGTCATCAACTAAAACAAATACATAGTATTTTCCTCCAATACTTCCAGTTTGTGTAGGACCAAAAATATCCATATGCACTAGCTGTAATGCATTAGAAGTTGAAACTTCATTAATTGATTTAAAGCTAGTTTTATATTGCTTGCCAAATTGACAAGGATCACAGACTTTTGAAGAATCATATCTAAGGTCCGGTAGTCCCTTCACAAGTCTTTTCTTTGAAAGTTTACTAAGGTTTCTCAGATTATAGTGTCCTAATCTTCTATGCCATAGCCATGATTGGTCTTCTATTGCACTTAAGCAGGGTAAGTTTTGGCTCCTAAGGTCTTCTATGTTAATAGTGTAAACATTCTCTTGCCTATGGGCAGATAGAATGAACTCATCCTTGGAATTGTGGACTAGACACTTATCATTTCTAAAATTCACAAGGTAACCTTCATCACATAATTGACTTATGCTGATGAGGTTGTGCCTAAGAAATTTAACAAAAAAAACATTTGAGATAAGAACTTTTCCAAGAAAAACGATATTACCTATACCAACAATCATTCCTTGAGCATTATCTTCGAAGGTAAATTTTCCACCTTTTGTTTTGATAACCTTTTCAAAGAGATCTTTGTTTCCGGTCATGTGTCGAGAACAACCACTATCCATGTACCAAATATTCTTATTAGTACACTTCTCATTTTCCTGAAAAAGAAACAATTAGTTTTTCGGAATCCAAACTTGTTTCGATCCAGAAGGGTTAGATAAAAGAATTTTAGGAATCCAAATTTGTTTTTCAAAACGAGCTTTATGAAATCCTAAAGATTGAGTTCTGTTAAGAGAAAAATCTCTTCTCCAGTGTCCTCCACATTGACACTTAGAACAAAAAGAGGTTTTTTGAGGAACAAAATAGTTATTACTAAAAAAAGGTTTGGAATGAGTATAACTAAGACCAGAATGATTTCTCAAAGGTCTAATTTGAGAATACATCTTGTCAAAGTTTTCCTTTCCATGAGTAAAGTTTGACAAACATTTTTTCAAGGGAAAAATTTCTGACTTTAATTTTAAAACTATGTTTTTATTTTCCAAAACATTTGAATTTGAACTAGAGTTAGGCTCTAAAATATTTTTCTTTGAAAACACAGTTTCTAGGTCCTTAGAAAGTTTATCCTTATCAGATTTGACTTTCTCAAGGGTTTTTAAAATAGTTTCAAAATCAGATGTTTTCACATCAAGATCTTTAGAAAGATCTGATACTTCTTTAGTCAAGATTGAAATTATAGAATTTTCTTTCTCAAGCTTCTTCTTGAGTTTAGAATTTTCATTTTCAAGTAATTTAGAAAATCTAGAGACTTATTCAAAATAAGGAAATGTATCATCTTATGATGATGAAGATTCATCATTTAAAGATTCATAATATCTATTATCAGTATAATTTTCATTCAAGGAGACATTTGTAATAGCTTCAACATTGTGTACCTTAGCCATGAGACAATGATCTTCAATTGGTAATATGGCTATAAGTCCAATATTCCTCTATCCTGAGGACTCATATTCTGAAGAATCATCTGAATAATCATTACCACTTGCACTCCAGGTATCATTTGCCTTCAAAACTTTCTTTGTTTTATAAAACCTTTTCTTGTTTCTTTGAGAGTGTTTCTCCTTTATATCCTTCCTCTTTAGTGAAGGACAATCAGGAATTATATGTCCTACTTTCTTACATTCATAACAGGTTATCTCTGAATATTTTTTATCCTTCCTATCTTTCTTTTTGAATCTATATTGGAAGTATTTCTTTCCCACAATCTTGTTCATCCTTCGAGAATGATTGGCTAACTCATTGTCCGAAAGATCGCAATTACTTGAATCAGATATAACTTTCTTGGCTTTGGATCTTACAAGCCTTTCAGGTGTTTTAGCCTTAGATGTAAAGGCTAGACTTCCATTCTGATTCTTCTTCTTGTTGAAATCAGCATCTCTTTTCATTCTTGTCCCGTGCTGTAGAAGAGTTCCAAAGAGTTCATCAAGAGGAATCTGGGAAACTTTTCTATTTTCATCAATAGCTATCCTTTTTGACTCCCATTCATTTGTTATTATATCTATAATCTTATAAAAAAGAGATTCATCATCAAGACCTTTTTCTCCCATAGATTTTAAGGTATTGACAATTGTCATAAACCTTTGTTGCACTTTACATACTGGCTCTCCATAAGGAAAAAAATCCATGATACTCTGCTTGAAGCATTGCTCTTCTTGTTTCTATAACCTTGGATGTACCAAAATGAGTGAATTCCAATTTCTTCCAAATATAGTTGGATGTTTCTCATGAAGATATCTGACTGTATATATTCCTGGTCATAGACCATAATAAAGTATTGCGTACCTTGTAATTTAGTTGATATTCTTGCTTCTCTTGGTTAGTGAAAGTACTGGCTTCTTTGTTAGGAATTTTGTAACCTCCAGTAATCATAATAAAATTGTCTATGCCAGTATTGATCACAAAAGTCTTCATACGATCTCTCCAGTACTCATAATCATTTCCATCAAAGATAGGTGGTCTAGAAGGATTCAGATTGTCCATTGAACCAATATTCATTCCTGCCATCTAAAAACAATAAACTTTTCCACTCCACACATTAGTGTAGTCAGTAAAAATAGAACAAGAAATACAAATCAGTGGAAAACCTCCTCTGATACAAATTATTAGATCGAATATGTAGATGTATATGGATATTATATGGAACAATACAAGAGAGGGGAGGGGGGGTGAATTGTAGGTTTAAAAAACATTGTATTTAAACACTTAAGAGATTAGTTTAAAAGGTCTTAAACTAATACAAATAGTAACACCCACAATTGTATTGAATATAAAAGGTATGATGTATTGTAATACTAATGAAATGTAAAACAATTGTATTCAAGATGAACACAATAATTAGAGTAATATAAAGATGAATGATTCTACCTTAAAGCGTATAGAATCAATCAATACAATATGTAATAGAATGATTGTAATTGAAACAATTACAATAGAGTATGTAAGGAAGAAATGAAACAATACAAATTCCTTTCTAATACAAGCAGCAGTGGAAAAGTAAAAGTATTACAATTATTTTGACCCAAAGAGAAGGGTTATCCTTTCACCACGGATAAAAGGTATGTCTCACCAACACCTTGGTAAGCCCTCGATACGATGATCAAATTGTCTGTCTGCCTACCCCTGTCATCTCTCGAAACGATGATCGGAACATCTGTCTGCCTATCCCCGGCAGCCCTCGATACGATGATCGGTCTGTCCGTCTGCCTATCCCTGTCAGCCCTTGATTTTGTAGGTAATCGGCACCTCTGTCTTTCAATCACTTGAAAGCCCTCGATACGATGATCAGATGCACAAAGCAGATGAGATAAGTCACAATGTCTCTCTCTAGAACTTGATAGAAGTAGATTATCACAGTTGTTCCTAAAGTCTCTTTCAGCTTCAAATGATCTCCTATTTATAGGCCTCGGGTTCCAACGATCATGTTTCCTCCAACGGTCATATTTCTCTGAAAAACTCGGAGGGACTTGGACACCTGGCATCATAAAGGTCATATTGAAATAGAAAGCACGACATCGTTTTGATTAGTTTGTAACTAACTCAACGACATCGTATTGGTTAAAACGAGATATATGAAGATGATAAACAATAGTACGATTAATATGAAACAAGGGTTTTTTACTAAGTACCAAAACAAGTAATGAAAATATGAATAGAAGAGTTAGTACGATTACAATTGATAGAGTTAGTACGATACGATTGACAGAGTCAGTATGATACGATTGACAGAGTCAGTACGATACGATTGACAGAGTCAGTACGATAAGATTGACAGAGTCAGTACGATACGATTGACAGAGTCAGTACGATACGATTAAAAAGACCTTTATGATTTCCAAAACAAAATATAGAAGTCAAAAGATAACTTTTGACTCAACAATGTATTGTTTTCAAAATTGATGAAAATGATCTATAATTATTTTGTGATGTGCATAAATTGACCGCACATTAATCTGAAACACAATGTGGTCATTATGACTTGAAGATCATGTTTTCAATATAAGTGTCATTGTAATTTATAAAATTTTTCATATAGAAAAAACTGATAAAATGATCTGGGATTGTTTTTAAACTTTATAAAAAATTTCCATAATTCATTTGTGGGAAATATGAATTTACCACACTTTAATTGGACACATAATGTGGTTGGTGTGACTAAAAGTGTGTATTTTCAATATAAAAGTGTCATTTTAGTTTAAAATACTTATCATATTGTAACAAATGATATTATGAGATCAAATGTTTTTCAATATTTAGAAAAAAGTTCTATAATTAAATTTTTATTTTTAGGAATTAGCCTCAAAAGAATCTTACACATGATGTGATTAATATAACTCAAAGTGTGTATTTTCAATATAAAAGTGTCATTTTTAGTTTAAAACACATGTCAAATTTTCAAAATTGATATAACAAGACTGTAATATTTTAAACAATTTATGAAAATGACCCATAATTCATTATTTATATGTATGAATCAACCACATGTCAATCCAACACATGATGTGGTCCGTATACCTTGAAGTGCAAGTTTTCATTATAAAAGTGTCATTTTAGTTTAAAATGAACATCACATAGACAAAAAGTAATAATAAGAGAACATATTAGTTTCAAAAATTACAAAAATGATCCAAAATTAATTTTTGATTTGTAATAATAGACCACACATCATTATGACACATGATGTGTCCGATATGACTTGAAGTGTGTTTTTTCAGGATAAATGTTTCATTTTAGTTTAAAACTCATGTCATATAGCCCAAAATTGGTGAAAGATATCAGATTGTTTTCAAACATTAGAAAAATTATCCATAATTAATTTTTTATATGTAGTAATTTACCACACTTCAATCTGACACATGATGTTTTTGATATGACTCGGGGTACTTATTTTCAATATAAGGGTCATTTTAGTTTAGAATACGTGTAACAATACAAAAATGGATAAAAAACCTAATATTTTTTTTCAAAATTTAGGAAAATGATCCATAATTATTTTTTGACATGTATGAATTTATATCACATAAATCCAACACATGATGTAGTCGGTATGAATCAAAGTGTGTGTTTTCAATATAGAAGTTTTATTTTAGTTTAGAACACTTATCACACTGTCAAAACCAAGAAAAAAATCTTAGATTATTTTCAAACATTAGGAAAGTTTTGTATAAATTATTTTTGATGTATAAGAATCCATGATACATAAATCCAATTATTGATTTGGTCAGTATGAATTGATGTTATTTTTTTCAATATAAAAGTGTCATTTTAGTTTAAAACATGTGTCACATGTCCAAAACGAATAAAACAAGATGATATTATTTTCAAACATTATGAAAATGACACATAATTCATTTATGATGTGTAGGAATTGACCAAATGTCAATCCAGCACACGATGTGGCCGGTATGACTTGATGTTCTTAATTTCAATATAAAAGTGTTATTTAAGCTTAAAAAGTACGTCACATAGCCAAAATAGATAAAGTGATCTTATATTGTTTTTTAAATTTAGTACAATGATATAAAATTCATTTTTTATGTGTATTAACCAACCACATGTCAATATGAGTCATGATGTGGTTGATAATACTCAAAGTGTGTGCTTTTAATATAAGTATCATTTTAGTTTAAAACACACGTAACATATCCAAAACTTAGAAAACAACCTCAATTATTTTTCAAACAATATTAAAATGATCCATAATTCAGTTTTGAAATGTGGGAATCAAATTCATGTTAATTAAACACACAATGTGGTTAGTATGACTTGAAGTGTGTTTTTTCAATATAAATGTTTTATTTTATTTTAAAACATGTTTCATATTATAAAAACTAATAAAATGAGATTATACTATTTTGAAACAATAGGAAAATATTTCATAATTCATTTGTGACATGTAGAAATTGATCGCACATCAATATGACGCACAATGTGGTCGGTATGAATTGCAGTGCATGATTTTAATATGAAAGTGTAATTTTACTTTACAATGGCCATCACATAGCCAAAACTGATAAAACAACCCCCAATTTTTTGTAAAATTTAGGATAACAATCCATAATTCATTTGTGACAAGTAGGAATTGATCTCAGGTGAATCTGACACACGATGTGGTTGTTATGACTCGAAGTCTATGTTATCAATATAGAAGTGTAATTTTAGTTGAAAACATGTGTCACAAATCCAAACCCAAGAAAATGATATTAGATTATTTTAAAACTTTAGAAAAATGATCCAAAATTCATTTCTGACATATATGAATTGACTTCATGTCAATATAATCCACGATGTGGTCGGTATGACTCAAGTTGTTTGTTTTCAATATAAGTGTCATTTTACTTTAAAAAGCATGTCACATATAAAAAACTGAGAAAACAAGTCTGGATAGTTTTCAAACATTACAAAAATGATCCTTAATTAATTTTTGATTTGTATTATTTTACTGCACATCAATCTGACACACAATGTGGCTGATATGACTCTAAGTGTGTGTTTTCAATATAATAGTTTAATTTTAGTTCAATGGTATAATTATTAACAACTATCTAAGTATTTAGTTAATTAATAATTTCTAATATAATTAATATTTTCAGTAATTAACAATATAATTTATATAGATTATTAATTAAAAATGTAATTAATAATTAATAATATAATTATTAATTAATATTGTAATAAATAATAAATACACAACATAAAATTAATAATATAATAATTAATTATATAATTAATAGTATAATTGAAAATATAATAAAAAAATTCCTTAATAAACACTATAATTTATCATATATGATTTATATAACATTAAAATTATAATTTTCTTATTTTCAATGTACTGTTACTAAAATAAACATTGGTTTTATTATAGGGACAAGCTTTTGTATAGAGGGTTTCTGTTGGAAAAATCCTACAAAAGTTTTGATTTGTATATTGGGTTGTAATTTTTTTTGGTTAATTATAAATATGTCATCAATTTAAATATTTGGTATGTAAATTTTGAATTGAAATGATGGTGTAATGTAATATTTTTATTGAAATCTGATTTTTTGTATATTTGTATTCCAATTTGATCATGTTTTCTAATTTGGTTTGTTTGTTAGAGGGGTGATGTAGGGTGGATACTCTACAAAAACTGTTACGTATTTTATCGGTGATAACTGATTGCTGATAAAGTGAACCTTTATCTTCACTAGAAAATGTGGTGATAACAGACCCCTTTATCAGTGCTAAAAAATTCTGATAAATATGACATTTATCAACACTTTTCTTCAGTGCTTATAAAGGTTACCTTTATAAACACATTTTCTAGTGTTGATAAAGGCTGCACTATTTTAAAGGTTCTTAGAATTTCATTTCTTTTCCACGGTGACAAAACCATATTCTAACACTGATAAATTTTATTTATGTATTAGTGAATCACTCTTAAAAATCGATTTCAAACATTTTTTTAAACTAAAATGCTCATTAAATTTTTGAAATTTATTTAAATAACCAACCACTTTAATTGAATCCCTCTATGGGTTAAAAAATCCACCCTTAAATTAATCACATGATGAGGTTAAACAACATTCAAATCTCTTATTTTAATTAAAAGAATTCTTGGAATACTTTATCAACACTTTGAATGTCAATTATCACATGAAATTATCAAGGAAGGCCATAAAGAACACACCATGGAAGCTAAATACCCTTCAATATCTTAGAGTTCACTCATAAGGCCATTTGGGAAATTTCATAGACACATGGCATACATGGTTTAATAAAATAGATGTAAACACAACTTTCAATACCACAGATCACATGATATATAGCGTTGAATTTTATCAGTTCTGAAAATAATGTGCTAATAAAAGTGGAACATTTATTAGCACTAGGTAAAAGTGACGATAATGGTTACTTTTATCAGTGCAAAAAATCAGTGATAAAAGTGCACATTTTGTCAGCACATTTTTAGTGATGATAAAAGTTCTATTTTATCAATGCTTTTCTTAGTGCTGATAAAATATGTCTTAAAATTTTAATAAATTTTATTTACCAATATATAGAGAATTATAATATTTATGTTCAAAAAATAACATTTAATTATATATATTAATTAAAAATGTATTTAATTAATATAAATAAAATCAATTAATGCATATTTTAATAATTTAAACAGTTATATAAATATAAATGAATATGTATTATTAATATGGTATTTTTGAATATATATATTTATATGTATGTCTATATATGGGATGCACATAAATGCATGTGTGTATGTGTCTATCTAGCACATGTGTATATGTGTATGTATAGAATGTATTGTTCATATTTTTAATATTATTTTACATTTAATGTATTTTTTTTTTATTTTTGATATATTATTTTTGAAATAAATTGAAATTTTTAAATTTATACATAATTATTTACCAGGTATTATTTGTAATATGTTTTTAACTTATGCGATTAGTATTTATTAAATTTTATTTATTAATTTTTATATTTTTAAAATGTTGTAAATTTATATAATTAAGTTATTTAAATTTGTTTTTTTAATATTTTATTCACTTTTTTACGTGTTTAAAATTTATGTAGTTAATCTTATGAATTCATTTTTTAAATAGTCTTGTCTATTAAATTTTATTTATTCATTTTTAATATTATTTCATTAAATATTATTTATCCATTTCTAATAGTTAATGGTTTTTATAATATGTGTGTGTTTTAGATGTTTGAGCATACATATATAGTTCAGATTAAACCCTCGTATTATATTATATATTATAGGTAGCCCGTAGGAAACCATCTTTCTGCCACCTCCCATGTTATTTATCTCATCCCCTGGTAGCAATAACCATCCCCAACGCCCTCACCATCAGGTGGGGATTGTTGGAGACACTCATTAATTAACCAAGAAATCCTACCACCCTACTTTATCTTCAACCATTACATTATACCACGACACAACCTCCTTTGTGTCCCTTTACTGTCAGCCGCCATGTCTAGCTTGTACGTCACAAGGTTTTTGCATTAATGATATCCGTGAAACCCTGCCGCGAATTAATTTGGGGTTGTCTTATCATCAATCCACGACTATCTGATTCATTTTTATATTGATTGGTTACAATTTAATCATTTTAAAATATTTATTTACACATGCATATATATATAATATGTAATATTTTAAATATATTTGTAATTTAAATGAATAATATTTTTTTCATTTTTATTTATTATTAAGAATGGTGAGAACAATGGATTAAAACCCATGATCCTAGAAAATTTATTATTAAAAATGATAGTCTAGAAGAAAACAAATAAGATTGGTTGAAATATTAAAATATAGCATGAAATAGCCCCAAAAAACAAAATATCACTCAATCGCTTTATTTTAAGTCACCATTTTGATCCTTTTCCCCATTGACATTATTAGTTCATCCCATTGAGACAAACACACAGTTTTATTCACCAAACCCCAATTAAATTCAATAAGTTCTTCAAACGTTTCATTCTCAAGACCATATGATTGGGCCCTATAAACATTTTTGTCATCTGAAAAATGATCAACTACAGCTCATAAGCATCATTTCACTGAAATACCACTAATCCCTCTACCTATCAAATGAAGAAATGAATAAACATCAAATCCTCCATCTTGTTGATTTCTATTAAAGACTACCTTTTTTGGATCTTATTTTTATATTTAATCATACGAGATATCATTAAATTAATTACAATTTAGGTCTTCTTTTGAAAATTTCTCACTCTAAAGACATGGACCTCCTGAATGAATAGGGATATGGATGAATGGACCATCTGTGTACAAAAAAACATCTATGCACTTATCATGTAATGTGGTAATTTCAAATAAAAAGTTATAATAGTTTTTATAGTTCATAGATGGTAATCCATTCCAATTTCCCAGTATCATTAGTGCTCCCCTGAATTAAAATCAAACAATTCTTCTCATTTACTTCCATTACCAAGAAGAAAAACCATAATCCTTTATATATTTTCATTGTCATTAAAATTAACCATAGGCATTTTTCAACACAAACCACTAACCTCATGTTTAGTTAAAAATTTATTCTTATAATAATGATACAAATATTGACCGTACACAATAGAAAGTTTTAAATCATTATTATGTAGGTTAATTCAACTTATTTTTCATTCATAGTGTCCTAGTTATGTAAATGTTCACTCTTAATAGTTTATTCCACACACTGACTCCATTGATGATTTCTTTTACTTTTATTTCAAACTTAGTAATACATAGTATGTGGAACTTTATTTTTAGAACATTCTTGATATTCCCCAATTGCAATCATTCCGGCCACCATTGGATTTCTTTATGTCATCTATATTTTGTTTTTTTTTCTAGTTGACCCTATCAGTTCATCCCATTAAGACTAACCTACAATTTTGTTTAAAATATAGTCCCAATTATGGGGACTCTGAGAACTATCTTAAAAGATACACTCATACTACCTTTCGCTCCTTAAATTAGAATCACGACTCGCATTTAAAATATCCATATCTAATTCTATCTTGTTTAAACATCACTATTGGAGTTAGTTCCCTAGAACCAACTTTGGAGTACTTTATGATTACATGTATTCAGATTTTTGAATATTAATAAACTCATTATCACATCATCACTATTATTCTATATAACATTTTATGTGATAATGTTCTAAGAGTAGTTTTCACACTAAAAGGTTATAATAGTTCTCCTATATGATGAGAACCCATAAGTGTTTTGACACTAATATTAAATATATGTTCTATAGTCAAATTATATCATTTGTGGGGAATAATTTATATGTTCTATCAGGGGTGGATACTCATAGTACATTGAGGTACCTTATCATGGTGTACTCTCTTAGTAATATCCAATGTTGGATATTATCAGAATGAGACCCTCTGGTAGGAAATCCACATTAATATGTGTCATTGGATGTTTCAATTTTTGGATGTGTGTACTGATCCTTAGAACTTAATATTATTATTAATGAATCTCATGAGTCACGTTATTTAATATATTGAAGAAAATCATGACAACACAGATTCCCGGTGAGGTATAATACATTGGGTGCGTTATGAATAATATTACATTATTGATTAATGTGGGGAATGATTTCTTCTTGATATTATTTAATGGAAATTGATATCTCATGCCTTTTTATGGAAATGATATAGCCTAAATAAATCCATTACCATAGTGTACTATAGGTAAGTTTGATTTTCAAAAAGTTAAAGAAAGAGACACCAGACACATAGGTTGATGACACTTGCATGAAAACTTCTTAATTAGTGATATCATAATAAAGGGATTATATTACACAATAAGAGTCTATATGAGTTATTATGTCGTTGCAGAATTAACTTATTTCTCTACGGGTGCCTTGACATGTTGTTAGATACTAACCTTATACATTAGGATGCTTCACCCAGTGCCACTAAGAAATATACCTAGAGGGTCGCACACTAAGAGTATCCAGAATATCAGTAAAATAATATATTGATTATTTAACAAGTAAAATAAATATTATTCCCGAAAATGGTTTAATAATTATTCACATATTCTTGATCTCATATAATCTTTCACCAATTATTTTAGTGAATGTTATTTCAGAAGAATAATTAAAAATATTTTATTTCTTATTTAGTGAATATAATATTTATTTATTTATTGGAAAATAATGCATCACTACCACAAAACAAGGCAAGGGAAACACTATCTTTTATCAACGCTAAGAAGAAAGCGCTGATAATGGGGTGGGCCTTTATCAGCGCTAAAAAAGCACTGATAAAGGTGTACCCTTTATGAGTATTTTTCTTAGCACTGATAAAGGGTACATTTATCAGCACAATTATTAGTGCTGATAAAAGTTTTTAATAAACAATATTATTAATTTATATAAAATTATTATTTTTATATTCCAAAATAATATTTATTTGTATATATTAAATAAAAAACTCATGTTTATAATTAATATATATTTTTTAATAATTCCAAAAAATATATAATGTTTTAATTGAAAAAAGTATTTCTAAAATTATAATCATATATATAGATAATTAAACAATTATAAGATTATAATAAATTACATTAAATAATAAATATATTTATTAGATTTATTAGATTTATTAGATTTGTTAGATTTAGTAGATTTATTATAGATTTAATAGATTTATATTTATTAGATTTAGTAGATTAATTTCCTAGATTTATTAGTTTTATTATATTAATTCATTATATTTGTTATATTTAATATATTTAATATATTTAATATATTTATTTTATTTATTTTATTTATAAATATATAATAATTTTTAATATATATATTTATAATTAAAACTATTGAATATATATGTGTTTTCCAATGAATTTGGTCAGTGAATATATTGACCATGCGTATATGTTATGTATGATTCATGAATGTTCATTTATACATTACATTACGTTATCCATTGATGTGGTATATTTATTAATTCATAATGTTACACATATAAACTATATATGTTCTTAAAAATGCACTTATAAAATTACATTAAATATATTTAAATAATAAATATATTTTATTATATTTTTAATGATATATATAAATAAATTTCAAATACATTTTTAATTATAATTATAACTATATATATAACAATAAAATTATACATATAATATCATAATTTTATTAATATATATATATATTAACAATTATATAATTTTTTTTATAAATATATACTATCTATAGTTATAATTATAACTATAAATATATATATATATATATATATGTAAATAATTATAAAATTATAATAAATATATTTATTATACTACTTATAAAGTTATGAATGTATAATTAAATAGATATATGTATAAATATATACAAATATTTATAAATAAATACCAATAAATTTAAAGTTATTTAAATAATTATTAATTTATTAAAATATATTTATTATTTCATATATAATATGTTATATATTATTAAATAAATATATATTTATAAAAATTTATAAAAATATTGATAAATAAATATAAATGATATTTATTGTTATAAATAAATAAAGATATATTTAAATAATTTTAAAATTATAATAAAAATATTAAATATATATATTAAAAAATTATAAATATTAGATATAATTTTTTTATAATTTTATAATTATTTAAAAAATATATATATATATATATATATAATTATATTTATAAATAAATGTATATTTCATATAAATGTTCATAAAATTTGAAGAAATATAGTTATATATATATATCTATAATATTTTAAATATATATAATTAATATATATTTTTATATATTTATATGATTATAAATATAATAAATATTTTTCCTATAACACTATAATTACTTAAATTATAATTTTATAAGTATATATATATAGTTATAATTATTAATATATATATATATATATCCTATATATCATTTTAAATAAAAATATAAAAATATAAAAAAATTGTAAAATTTTTACCTTTATCAGTGATTTTTCTTTTAGCACTGATAAAACATACCTTTACCAGTGCTTTTAACTAGCGCTAATAATGGTTCTAGTGGGTTTTATAAAAGAACCCTAAAAGGCTCCTCCTCCTTCACACCCTTTCAAGCCTTCGCGGAAGCAGACCCCTACACCATCAAGCCCTCCTCCGCCGCGACCCCTCCTCCTCCTTTGTGGCTGCCGACTCATCCTCCTCCTCCATCGCCGCTGCCTCCTCCTCCTCCTTCTCTTCCACCTACTCCTCCACCTTGCACAACCTCCTTGTCCACCTGACCTACTCCGGCACACCCTCCTCATCCGACGACCATCCCGACAGCCTCCTCTACAGCGAACAAATTCCCCCTGGTGAGTCACTATTGAAGTTTACATAATTTCCATACGTTATGTTGGGTTTGGATAAACCCTTATGGGTAGGGTTTAGGTGTGACATGTTTCCTTTGGTTTTTAGGGTGTGTTGAGGGTCCGCGATGTCTTGTTCTCCCTTCTATTGAGGCGTCATCGCATGTGCACACATCTGAGGTAGGAAAATCCATGTTTTCTTTTCTGATTAAGTCCATTTGAATCATGAATGTTTTTATTTAAATATTTTACTTGATTCGTAGCTTCTCAATACACTTAGTTAATCTGCTATAGTGTTTTCAAGTTAGTTAACTTTGTTAAAAATAGTTTTAAAGTATTTTCCCTAGTTATGTTTATGTGTGCTTAAGTAAATTGTGTTCAGTGGATGTCAAATGTTGTTCTGATAATGTTTTCAACTTGACAATCACCTTAGTACTACTCTTGAATAGTTTATTATGGTGTTGTTTAGTTTGTGTAATTTTTTTGATCTATTTATAAAATTTTTAATAAATTATTTGGTTTGTTTATAAAAAATTATTTATAAATTGTTTGGACCATTTATGAAATTTCTCAGAAATTGTTTGTTTTGTTTATAGAAATTCTATTTAACAGTTTGGGTTTCTTATAAAATTATTTACACTGTGTTTGGACTGCAGAAAAAGTGTTCATAAACTGGTTAGTTTGTTATAAAATTGTTTATAAACTAGTTGGGTTGTTTAGATAATTTTTTATAAATTTTTTGTTTTGTTTGTAATTTTTTTGATAAATTGTTTGGTTTGTTTCATAAAGGTGCCATCATTGTAGAGTTTTCATGTATTTTTTATGGAAATGTTTTGGTGTGTATTTGGAAAGGATAAGGGACCTTTTGGCAGTTGTGGAATGTTTGGGTGTGTGTGTGTGTCTGAAACTCAAGGGCCTGTTTGAAACTTTCATATGATTTGTGTGTTTCAACTTGGATTAAAAATGCACTCAGGCACTTTTTGGTAAATCCTTGGTGTAATGGACCGTTTGGCAATGTTTATGTAAAAGTGGAATTTTTTGTTTTGGAAATGGTTTTGGCGTGTGTTTGGTTTTTCAAGAGGGATTTGGGGGGGAGCCACTGCCAGGTTTAGATGTTTTTTCTTGGTTTTGTATGCCTCATGGTTGTGTGTTTTTTTACATTGTGTCTCAAAGCATCCATGTCATTGTGGCTATTCATTGTGCCTCACTATAACCTTGTTATGAAATAATATTCACTAAAATTTTAATCCACTAATGGTGAGTATACTATTTTTTTTTCACATTGACTCATCAGTGATGTGTTATCCTTAGATGTATACCCTTATAGTAAACCATGTAAAGTAATTTTTTCATTATATTCATTCATTTGTGTTTTTTTGGTGAGTGAACCATTAATAGTGAAAGATTTAATGAGTTCCTTTAAACGAGGTAAAAATATCCTATAAAAGGGGTTAACATCATCAAGATAGTAGTTATAAATATGTAACACCTAGATTCACCTATCATCTCAGGGTGATCATTTTCAGCATGGTCTGACCATATATAAATTGTATATGTATGAGTAAACTCATCCACTTTTTCATTACCATCTTGAAAAAAATAAAATTCTTTATACCATGATTCACTTTAACTTGATAGAACAAATTTACTTTGAAGCATCCCTCAACCCCATTGTGCATCCAACTCATCCATGAGTATTTTAATAGAAATAATACCTAGAACAATAGTACCAATACCCATGATTGAATTTTTTTAAGAAACTATTCATATGATGTATCAATAATTAATGCAATCTATATACCACACAATAGGATAAAATGTCATTTTTAGAGAACTCTATTTATTGATGTAAGAACAATTTCATATTAATCTTATCTCTACTGGGATCGACTTGAAAATATACTTTTTCAACCCATATAATGAGATACTTATAGAAACATAAAAAACCCAAAAATCATTAATATATATTCAATATATCTATAAACTCCAAGGTCCTTCATACACACCCCAGAAATGAATCAACATCTATTATATTGAGCCTCAAAACAAACTCACCCCAAAAGGACCATGAAGTAGATCTCTTGTTTAGAATGGATGAAATAAAATATCAAATTTATATAACCATCACTAAGTCATGTTACTTACAACAAAACCATAATACTTTAATAAATTCTATATATAGAACCCCCTTTAGGATAGCTTCGTTACATTCCCAACCTCTAGTTTTAGTCTATGATGCACATCCATGGATTCTTGATGCACCTATTCTTATTGAACCTCACGATGGAATTACTCAACCGACCTAAATATAATTACTTAAACCAACCTCATTCTAATGAAAAATATACAATGAATAATTAAACACACTGCCACATCATTATTTCCATCAACATTTCCACATAATTTCGACCCCCAAGCTTATCATTCACACATTCCACATCACATGGAACTATATAATGAATGAAACTAGACCTATTAAAATTCAACAAGGTGTGTAAGATATTTCCTATATATTTTTTCATAGGTTATGAATTCAACACATAAGTTTTAATCACCTATTAGTTTCTGATGTCTACATCACACACTAGTTTCAACAAACCTTACTACCATACAAATGAGGAAATCCTTAGTAGTGACTACTCTAATGTCCAATATATAAAAGATTTATCAGATATGATACTCTCAGGACCCAACCCTATAGGAATAATAGTGGAGTTGGGAATATATTAATGTCTGCCCCCCCCCCCTTAAATCCTATATTTAAATGGATATGGGTAATTTACAATCGAAAATGTAACGATATGTCCCATGATGGTATCATAACCACCAACTGACCTGCCTTTCCACTAACCTAAGAGGAGTTCATGATCCCTGCGGGATAACAACGATCACCTGAAAAAATATATAATTAATGTGGAATAATTTCTCGCTAAATTATAGTAAATAAAAACCGATCTTTCTCCTGAAAACCAAACATGTCCCATTCATAAGTTGAACATCTAGAAAAATAGTAGGTATGCTAAAAATAAATAAACAAGAAGTAGATATCATATATGGAAAATAAAACCCCACTATTGACCAATAAAATACTTTATCCATACATTTCCAATTCCTAAATCTCATTAGACCTATTTTGGATAGGTATAACATATAAGTTCTCATTTTATGTTTTATTTCCACTTGGAAATATCCACTGTCGCACGCCTCTCCTCCTCCAAGAATGCACCTCCACTGCACACTAAACCACACCTTCATGGTGAGTTTCCTCCTCTTACTCAATGGGTTCCTCTTTTTATCATGTTATTACTATTTGATATTGATGTTTATGTTGTGAATTGTATGAGGTAAATGCCCTGATGAATATCATGGCCATTGGTGGTCTTTGTTTCCGTACTAAATGAATTTCATGTTGTTTGGTTCCTGTTTAACATTAGAATATAAAAATTAGTAATTTATGTATACTTGGATAATGAGTTAATTTCCTATGATGATAAAACTTATATGATAACCCCTGAATTAACAAGAAGAATTGAATAAGGGATTATTTTTAAAATTTAAAATTATATTTGTTTGGTTTGTATGGTGTAGCGATTATAAGAATGATTGTGTGTTTTTATGGTGTTGAAGTGGTTGGAATGATTGGTATGCTCTTTGTTTTCTAATTTTTAGTTCCTCCGCCATTTAATATCAATCCAATCCTTACCCATTTGGCACCATCACTTTGTTACTAGTTCAATTCCCCTGAATCTTAGAAAACAACTTCAGTAGAGGACTCTATGGAACACTTTTTGGACACCCTAGTCAAATAACCATAATAAAAAATGTAATGAATCTTTCCATCCACAAAAACTCAATAGAAAATCATACTATTTATTAGTTTAGTACCATAGTTTATGACTTGAGAAATTATGTTTCTAGAGAAACACTAAAAAACAGGTTTACAACAATACATATAGATCACGTGTGGGATACTAAAACATTCTAGTGCAAGGGATTCTCATAGCTAGTTCCATTGATCAAGTGGTTGGGAACATGGGTGTGATCTACTTTGGTCCTGAGTAATGCATCAAGAGGTAAGGGTATTGTTTACCATATATAGTTCCATTGATTATAGTTGGATGATGACCCTAGTTGAATATTTTTTATGTAATTATTTTGTTAAATATTAATATTACTAAATCAAATAGAATGAGTATGAATAAAGAATGGATGAATGTCAATAAATTTACAAAAGAGTATAAATATGGCGTGAAAGAGTTTATAATGTTTTAAAAATACCATGTATATGACCCTTCTAAAATCCTTTGTCTATGTTTACGCTATTATTTTTCAAGACAAATTATTCCATATGAATTAGAAGAACGCTTAATATGTCATATAATAGATCGATGGTATATATGTTAGAATAAACATGGGGAAAAACAAATGTTGGTAGTGACTGGGATAACGCTATGTTTTATGGATCTTATGATATGATTAAAAGTTCAAAAAATGAAGATAACTGTATGGAGAATGTGATTACAGATGCGAATGATAATGAAGATCGTATTGAGGAAATGACAAGGATATTTGAAGATGAACATTGTGATGACCCAATTTTTTTTGAGAAGTTAAAGAGTTGTGCAAAGATTCCATTGTATGCTAGTTTCAAAAAATATACAACATTGGCAGTTGTACTAAATCTATATAATTTGAATATAGTAAAAGAGTGGAGTGATGCCAGTTTTACAGAACTACTTTCTATCTTGAATGACATGCTCTTATAAGATAATGAGCTCTTCAGCCAAACATATGACACCAAAAGAATGTTACGCTTGATGGGTATGATATCTGAAAGAATACATGCCTTCCCAAATGACTTTATACTATTTCAAAAAGACCAAAAATCACTTAAAGAATACCCAAAGTGTGGTGCTTCTTGATACAGAAAAGATGAATCAAGTCCTGCAAAATTTGTATGGTACTTTCCAATCATTACAAGGTTTAGGAACCTATATGGAAGTGAGGAGACTACAGGAAAATTGACATGGCATGAAAATACAAGAATTAAAGATGGGAAACTATGTCACCCAACAGACTCTCCACAGTGGAAGAGAATTGACCATGAGTATCCTAAATTTGTAAATGAGCTGAGAAACCATTGACTTTCATTATCTACAGATAGAGTGAATCTTGTTGGTTTTCAAAGAAATATTCACAGTACATGGACGGTTATTTTGGTAAATTATAACTTACCACCATGGTTATGCATGAAATGAAAATACATCATGTTATATATGCTTATATGAAGTCCAAAACAATCATGTAATGATATTTATGTTTATTTGGATCTATTGATTGACGGTTTGAAATTATTATGGGATTCAGGTGTTACATTGAACGATTCTTGCAAAAATGAAGATTTCACTTTGAGTAATATGTTGTATAGGATGATAAATGACTTTCTTGCTTATAATTTTTTTTTCAGGATATGGAATTAAAGGGACTCAAGGGTGTCTTGTTTGTGAACATGGTACACGATCAATTAGGTTGAAACGTTCATTTAAAACGGTGTTTCTAGAACATTGCAGATTTCCACCCCAATAGAATAAGTACCGATCTTGGATGACATCATTTGATGGAAGTTGAGAAGATCCTATAACACCGTATCCACTAACAGGTGATTAATTTTTTGAGAAAGTAAAAGATGTGGACACTAATTTTGATAAACCATTTTTGAAAAACCTTACAAAAACCAATTGTAAAAATAAATATTTTTTTGAATTACCATACTTGAATTGTGTGTATATCAGAAATTATCTTCATGTTATGCATGTTGAAAATAATTTATATGATAGTGTAAAAAAATCATTTATAAATTAACCCAAAAAACAAATAATGGAATTAAGGCTATGCTGGACATGGTTGAGATGGGAATACAAGAAGAGTTGGCCCCAATGAAGGGTTAAAAAAGAATATTTATTGCTCCTCCTGCTTGCACTCTTTCCAGGAATGAAAGATATTAGTTTTGCAACTTCTTGAATGGAATAAAGGTTCCAGAGGGGTATTCATCAAATATCAAGAACATTGTGTCAATGAGAGATTTAAAGTTAAAGGGTCTGAAATCAAATGACTGCCATGTTTTGATGAAAGATCTAATTCTTATAGCTTTATGTTTCAATTTTCCTAAGAATGTCTGACATAAATTAATGAAGATCAGTTTCTTCTATAGAGCTATATGCAGAAAAGATGTAGAACCAAAAAATTTACAACTATGGATAGAGAAATTGCCATCATATTATGTGAATTGGAAATGTTCTCCCTGCCAAAATTCATTGATATGATGGTTCTTTTTTATGGTTCACATGGTAAGAGAGATTCGACTATTTAGACATGTACATTATACATTGATGTACCCCATTAAATGGTATATGAATATTATTAAAGTGAATGTCAAAAATTGAAGTCGATAAAAGGGTTGTATTGAAGAGTTTTATATTGTTTTGGAGGCCGTTGAATTCTATATCAAATACTTTTCTCGTGTGGAAATAATTAGACTACCAAAATCTTGTCACACTAGGTGGCTTGAGGGTGAAGGAATTTCTGGAAGAGAGGTTGTCATAATCAATATTACAGATCAGGATCAAGCCCACCATTACATTTTTATAACAATTTTGATGTTTTCCCATATGTTCAAACCCACAAAGAAATTATTCGGCAGTTGAAACAATCTAGGTCTGAAAATGGATATCAGATACACATAATCGATATTTTATAGGATGGTTTTAGGAAAATAATTTTAATAAGTTAGATGAAAATTTGTACTCAATTTTAGAATGACTTCGATGGCTAGCCAGAAGACCAAGTGTGTATGTATTATATTATAGTTCTTATGTAGTTAATGGTTATGCATTCAATAGTAATGAACATGATGAAGGAAGTACCATGAAAAATTGTGGGGTTACACTTGTGGATGAAGCGATTATTGTTTTTGATGCTAAGGATATAAATACAATTTTTGAGAATATTTCATACTTTGGCATCATAAAAAAAATATGGGAGTTGTATTATACAAAATTCCAAGTGCATATTTTTTAAAGCAAGTGGGTTGATAAAAGAAGTGTTGTTAAAATAGATGAATTGGGATTCATGAAAGTTTATTTTTAGTAAGGAAGGGGAGAAAGAAGAACCATTTATAATGGCATCATAGGCAGTACACGTATTTTATCTTCTACATCCCACAAATCGAAATTGGTTAATTGTTCTTGTCACGAACCAGGCCGGGTCGTCATCCGACCCAATGCCCAACCCGGTCCGCGACATGGCCCGAAGGGCGTTCCCGATCCCCACGGGCTGGCAACTAGTGCCTGGCATCAAAAAAAACTAGTTGGGAACGGTTTGTCCCATGACAAAGATAAGGAAACATAAGCTGAACAAGCAGATAAATAATGGAAAACAAACTGAACGACATGGCAGCAGAAAAAGGAATAAACAAAGAAACGCGACATACCTCAGGTGACCCTATGGATCACTACGGTACGACAACCACTTGCTCCCAAAAGCGATCCAAGACTGAAACCTGCAACTGAAAAGTAAATTTGGCGTGAGCACCGAGATGCTCAGAAGGAATGCCAAAAACAACCACGTCCTATGCCCCCGCCTTTATTAAGAAATCCACCATGCCATTTTGGAAATAAGATATAATAAAATAGTGTTTCTCCTTTTCAAATTCAAGTAACGAGTTTTCATTTTCAGGTAAAGCCTTTTATTCCCTCTACATTTTCAAAATAGGTTTCAAGAATGCATTAACATTTCAAAATGAAAAGAAACCAGTTTGGATTAAAATATGGTTTTCACAAATAAGGCATCAAGTATGAAACAGCTGAAAAGAAAGTTACATCGTTAGCAGCATGACAAAAAGTGAGCACTATGGGTAATCCCTATAGGCAGCTAGAAACAAGTGGGAACCTAAAGACCTCGTACCTCAGTGAAACATGGCTTAGATGGCCACGACCCTCAGAAAACGTGTCTTAGAAGGACACGACCCTCAGAAAATGTGGCTTAGAAGGCCACGACCCTCAGAAATTCATATTTTTAGTTAGTGTTGTTGCGTCAATCCTGCTAGACAAACCGGGACGAACCCCTGCCATGTCATCTAGCGTACTAGTCCTGGTCACCCACCTAGATACCCGGGGTTTTCCCATTGTGCTCTATTTTAAATGGTGGTCAGTTTTCTTTATCAAACAATCAAACAAGTACATTACACTTTCTTTATATAAAACTCATTCAACCTTTCACCACCGCACTCCCTATTTAAGTGCATTCCCCCTATTTACATCACACAATAACGCACAAGCCTTTACACTAGGCACATATATCACAAACCACTCATAAACACTTGCATCAAATTTTATTTTCAAATTTAGGGGAATGACTAAAAAGGGGTTTTCTATTTTCGCAACTCAATTCTCAAAGTGCCAAACGGGCCTCAATAGAGGTTTTTCTATTTCATAAAACATTATTAAGATGCCAAACATGCTTAACTACAAAAAGGGAACACCTTTTTCAATTAAATGGCCAAAAGGCCAAACACCTTTGGAAATACCTCTTACCAATTCAAAACCACTTAAGAAATCCATTTCTCAAGAAAAGTCACTTAAGATCAATGGCTTTGAAATACATTTTTGATTTTCCAATACAAGGCATAATAGTTTCTAGCAACCGAAATCAAGTTCCATTGCATGTGTATATAGCATAGTGTAAAACATTTTTTTAAAACAATCAAGAAATTATGAATTTCAAATTAAAAGCTTAGGCATAGGGGACCTACCTCAAGACATGCAGCTTTTGACGATGGCAGCCCGAGACCGCTTCACCTACACACATATACATTTTCATATATATATATATATCCTTTGATCCAGGCACATATTTCCCGCGCCATGAGGAAACATGTGCAAGGAGGATATGTATATATACATGCCTACCCATGTATATATATGTAGGCGTTTGTCGTCAACCACACGAACTCACCATGCGACGACCAACGCGCTACAAGATAATTTAATAAATCAATTAAAACATAATAAAACATTCCCAAGATGTGAAACCAGACCTCGCTCCAAAGACCCACTCAATTTCAGGGAGGAAAAGCCACTTAAAAAAAACAAACGCAGACTTAATCTTTTTGAAGACCACTTTCGCACCACACGCAATTGAATAAATCAATAAAACCATTTATGAAACGCTTGCAAATTAGCACTATAAAATTTTCACCAAAAACTCACCTAATTTCATATAAAAACACCACTTTAAAACAGAATCCAAAGCACAACCATACCAAAATATTTTTTTCGTTACTCAAACTATTTATAATTTAACTTCAAAGGTGCGCAAGAAGTTCAACATGCCAAAATAATACATTTTTCCTTCGAATCACATTTTTAATACACTCGCACCTTGAGTGCTTTAGAAAATATTTCGCACTTTCAAAACAAGGCTTGAAACTCTTTTCAAGAAACACTAAAATACGATGCGTAGGACACACACCCATTTATTGTTTAGAAAAAATTCATTTTTAACACATATAAAAATTAAAAAATTACCAAACCATACTTTTCACACCTAAAATAATTAATTGAATGTTTCCAAAAATTCCCACAACAAGACCCTATGAAAACATAAACAATTTTAAAAGAAAACTCAATTCCATCACACATTCATGTCAAAGTATTTACAGAACACAATTCGCACCACCCAAAATAATTAAATAACAAGCTAAATAAATTAATTTAGACAAAACCTTCATCAAACAACATTAATAAATGAAATCTTTTACCATTGGTGTCGAAAGCCCTAAATTTTGAAGCGAAGCACCAATCACGCACCAAACGCATCGCAAACAAGACCAATTAACCCTAAATCAAGAAATCGAACACAAAAAAAAACAAGGAAATCAATCTACAAAATAAGATAAACTCAAACCCTTTCTAAGAGGAAAAAAAGGTTCCGAAGGGTAGGAGGGTCCGGCGCGGCTTCGGGCGAGGCAAGCGGGACGGCCGACGCGGTTGCGGAAGGGGTCAGAGAAGGTTGGGAGGTCGGCTGGGCAGAGGGAGGCCAGCGTGGCCGGGAGGGGGAGTCATCGGAAGGGAGAGCGGCCGGAGGGAGGTCGGCGTGGGCGGCGGTCGGAGAGGGAGGAGGCGCGGTGAGGGCAGCGGCCGGAGATGGAGGAGGCGCGACGAGGGCTATGGGGAAAAAGGGGTTCGACGCTAGGGGAAAGGGGTAGCGCGATGGGGGAAAGGGGGAGAGGCCCGAGCGAGAGAGGGTGAGGGAGGAAGGAAAAGGAAAAAAAAGAAAAAAGAAAGAAAAATAAATAAATAAAATGAAATAGAAATAGAAATAAATAAATAAAATGAATAAAAATAAATAAATAAAATGAAATAGAAATAAAAATAAATAAATAAAATGAATAAAAATAAATAAATAAAATTAAATAGAAATAAAAATAAATAAATAAAATGAATAAAAATAAATAAATAAAATGAAATAGAAATAAAAATAAATAAATAAAATGAATAAAAATAAATAAATAAAATGAAATAGAAATAGAAATAAATAAAATGAATAAAATGAAATAAAATAAATAAATGAAATCTGAAAGAATAAACAAATTCCTAATTAATAATAACAAAATAATATTATATTATTTAGTAATGTTAGACACCACACATGGTCACGTACGCGGTCGCTCGCCTAACCACGCTCTCAAAAACTAACAAATTTAATTGAAAACATTTTTTTACCAAGGATGGACACTACACACGGTCACACACACAGCCGCACACCATAGAACAACCCAAGTGTATATATATATATATATATATATATATAAACCGGTTCAAACTGCAAATTTAAAAACTAGCCCCAAAATAATTAAAATAAAGTATCAGGCATTGCTAAGTCAATGCACACATTTATCAACAATGCAAAACTCAAGTCGAGTCCATCACGCATCTCGACATAACAAATTTAATTCCAAATAAAAAAAAATATAGAATAAGAATAAAAATTAAAAGTCATTATCATAGTGCGGAGTCCGGGTGTGACAATTCTCACCACCATGACACTTTCTGCCCCCAGAAAGTCACTCAGCCCAACAGGGAATCAAACTCGAGTTTGAAATTGAACAAGGCCAACAAAATCACGAACTTGGTATGAATTTTCACTCCATCAGTCACACCTGACCAACTCTAAGGGAAACTGAGAAGAGAAGAACCATCAGGAAAAGAGGAGGGTTCTCCCCACCATAAGAACCCAACTAGCACAACCGAAATTGAGACTCTTAGCATGAACTAACTCTGGAACTGCTAACTTGATCCACGAGGGAACCGCCACACAGACCAAACCTCGAAAAAGGCACGACAAGATTCATGGTGGGTCTCCTCACCATTTAAGAACTGACCAGCTAAAGACAATTAGCACAGACTAATACGAGAAACCCAGCACAAACCAACCCATGAACTCTCTGCATAAACCAGACCCCCACCACATTGGGTCATCGACGAAAGACCCCAAACCGAGTAGCGGACCAAACCCCCTATTCATTATCTCCCAAGACGCATATGTCTCCAAAACGAGTGCATCCTAAAACAAGAACGAGTTACCAAGGGAGCTAGCCACATGAGAGAGACAAACTTCAAAACTCATATTTGAGGAGGCACAACTACTAGAATTACAAGAAAAAGAGATCACCACGCCTTATTACAACCAAGGTGGGGTATCCAAAGAACAAAGACTGTAACGAGAAAAAGAGACATTTATGACTCTTACTGCAAAATGGAACCTTCAAAGACGGGAGAGCTACAACAGGAAAATTCAGACCGTCCCCATTTCAGCATCGGAGATAAAAATTAGCCAAGGTGCCCCATACCCAACGATTCCTGACTGCGTGAAAGGCTTCACTCCGAGACCTGTGGCTGGAGCTCTGATGTCTTGAAGCATCTGTTGCCCTGCAGTCAGAAGCTGACATCCTTAGGTCGAGACTCCAGTTGACGATGCCGTTAGTGGAACCTCTCCAATTTTCCCAAATGGCCACACTAACGTCAAGCCTTCGGAGAAAGATGACAAGGCGACTCAAAGTGCCCAAACCGAGCACACTAGAAGCAAACAAGGGGGTGGTCCAACTAATAGGAGATGGAATTGACAAGAAGACTTGTCTGAGACAGGTTCCTCCGATTCGCTATCGTCATCGGATGGGGAACCTTCCCGAACAACAGAAAGAAAAGGTCCTGGAACCCTGGACGAAGACCCCACACAAGAGAAACATTAACTGATTCCACGACGCTACCTCTGGAGAAAATGGAATCAACCCCTTGGCATGTCCCACATAGGCCTTCACTTCTCGTTGGTCTTACTCGACACCCACTAGTTCTTCCACTTTCCTTGCCTTCACTTCCTCGGGTATAAACCATCGGACGAGCGTCGCCTTAAATACCTTCCAAGACGCACCATCATGCAACGACGCTAGGATTATTTCCTCCACCAATCCAAAGTTGCACCTTCAAACGGACCCAAACCAACATGGACTCTCATAGCTTTGGGAGTTTCCAATAATATGAAAACACCAACGATTTCACCAAGCTAGTCTACTACCATCGATAGATCACGATCACAATGGTAGCTGGAGAACAACCGAACATAATTCAATTCCACCACTCTACTAAGAGTCTGGGTAGAACCAACAACTACAAGAGGCTCACTAGGAACTTCTGGGACTTTTCTGGGCAGCATACTCAAAACAAGGGGCACGAATCCGAATCAAAAGTTATCATAAATCAAAATTCCACACCACAATCACAAACAAAAGCTCAAACTCAAATCACTATTCCAACCACAATTCAGTACGTCAAAACCAAGAACTCATGAAAAGGAATACCCAACACGAAAAAAGAACGCTAAACAATTTCTCGCTCACTTTTCTAAACATTTGAAAAAACCCTTTTTGAAAACCATTTTTCAGTAAACAAAACAACTTAAATATCCACCATTGGTATCCCATGAAGTCTCGCACATACATATCCAGTGCGAGCTCAAGCACCCATCCACTCACATCACCAATTTCCCCACTTTCCACACACGCACCTCAATGTATGTGATCACTCATAGGAATACCAAGGGTCAATTCAAGACACTTCTCATTTCCAAAACAGACCGTTAAGCACAAAGTACAAATTCCCAACCAATTTGAGAAAGTGACTAATCGTCAACGTAATACATTTCCAATTTCCAAAACATTTTCCAATTCACATTCCAAAAAGTGTTATTGAGATTCCAAAACAACTTCCAAAACACCTCCCATTTTCCCTTTTGAAACCACACATTTGTTAAAAGAAAACAATTTCCATTTCAAAACCACTTTTCCACTCTAACACCACATTCTCATTTGAAACCACCTTCACAAAAATCCATTTTCATTTTTGAGATCTACTCACATCAACCAAAATGAAGGTCAAACATAAATCACATCAAACTTTCCAAAAATAAGGGACTAGTGGCTATGCCAACCCGGTAACATGGCTTAGCAGACCATGCTCCGAGCGGGTATCCACCGCAGGAAGTATCTCAAACCGTGCACTCGGGCTGTACATGGGTCGCTACTCTATGCAAGTCTGCCGCGTAACACTGGCTCACTTCCTTGGTCATCCCTCATCCACACATACCAATCCAAAGAAGAAAATTCAAATCCTGGACTACCCCTGGAAACTCGAGTCTCGGGACGGGAAAGGGTTCATGACGTCCTTCCCACACCTACCTCTCGAGTCCCAACACACCTGATCACCAAACTACTTGACACCCCAAATAACAAGGGCACCTCTGATACCATTTTGTGACGAACCAGGCCGGGTCGTCATCCGACCCAACGCCCGACCCGGTCCGCGACATGGCCCGGAGGGCATTCCCAATCCCCACGGGCTGGCAACTAGTGCCGGGCATCAAAACAGACCAGTTGGGAAAGGTTTGGCCCATGAAAAAGATAAGAAAACATAAGCTGAACAAGAAGATAAATAAAGGAAAACAAACAGAACGACATGGCAGTAGAAAAAGGAATAAACAAAGAAACGCGACATACCTCAGGTGACCCTATGGATCACTACGGTACGACAACCACTCGCTCCCAAAAGCGATCCAAGACTGAAACCTGCAACTGAAAAGTAAAGTAGGCATGAGCACCGAGATGCTCAGTAGGAAAGCCAAAAACAACCACGTCCTATGCCACCGGCTTTATTAAGAAATCCACCATGCCAGTTTGGAAATAAGATATAATAAAATAGTGTTTCTCCTTTTCAAATTCAAGTAACGAGTTTGCATTTTCAGGTAAAGCCTTTTACTCCCACTACATTTTCAAAATAGGTTTCAAGCATGAATTAACATTTCAAAATGAAAAGAAACCAGTTTGGATTAAAATATGGTTTTCACAAACAAGGCATCAAGTATGAAATAGCTGAAAAGAAAGTTACATCATTAGAAGCATGACAAAAAGTGAGCACCATGGGTAATCCCTATAGGCAGCTAGAAACAAGTGGGAACCTAAAGACCTCGTACCTCAGTGAAACGTGGCTTAGAAGGCCACGACCCTCAGAAAACGTGGCTTAGAAGGCCATGACCCTCAGAAAATCATATGTTTAGTTAGTGTTGTTGTGTCAATCCTGCTAGACAAACCGGGACGAACCCCTGCCGTGTCATCTAGCGTACTAGTCCCGGTAACCCACCTAGATACCCGGGGTTTTCCCATTGTGCTCTATTTTAAATGGTGGTGAGTTTTCTTTATCAAACAATCAAACAAGTACATTACACTTTCTTTATCTAAAACTCATTCAACCTTTCACCACCACACTCCCTACTTAAGTGCATTCCCCCTCTTTACATCACACAATAACGCACAAGCCTTTACACTAGGCACATATATCACAAACCGCTCATAAACACTTGCATCACATTTTATTTTTAAATTTAGGGGAATGACTAAAAAGGGGTTTTCTATTTTCACAACTCAAATATCAAAGTGCCAAACGGGCCTCAATAGAGGTTTTTCTATTTCATAAAACATTATTATGATGCCAAACATGCTTAACTACAAAAAGGGAACACCTTTTTCAATCAACCGTCCAAAAGGCCAAACACCTTTGGAAATACCTCTTACCAATTAAAAACCACTTAAGAAATCCATTTCTCAAGAAAAGTCACTTAAGACCAATGGATTTGAAATACATTTTCAATTTTCCAATACAAGGCATAATAGTTTCTAGCAACCGAAATCAGGTTCCATAGCATGTGTATATAGAATAGTGTAAAACATGTTTTTAAAACAATCAAGCAATTATGAATTTAAAATTAAAATCTTAGGCATATGGGACCTACCTCAAGACATGCAGCTTTTGACGATGGCAGCCCGAGACCGCTTCACCTACACACATATAAATTTTCATATATATATATATATATCCTTTGATCCAGGCACATATTTCCCGTGCCATGAGGAAACATGTGCAAGGAGGATATTTATATATATATATGCCTACCCATGTATATATATGTTGGCGTTTGTCGTCAACCACATGAACTCACCATGCGACGACCAACGCGCTACAAGATAATTTAATAAATCAATCCAAACATAATAAAACATTCCCAAGATGCGAAATTAGACCTCCCTCTAAAGACACACTCAATTTCATGGAGGAAAATCCACTTTAAAAAAACAAACGCAGACTTAATCTTTTTGAAGACCACTTTCGCACCACACACGGAATTGAATAAATCAATAAAACCATTTATGAAACGCTTGCAAATTAGCACTATAACATTTTCACCAAAAACTCACCTGTTTTCATATAAAAACACCACTTTAAAACTGAATCCAAAGAACAACCATACCAAAATATGTTTTTCATTACTCAAACTATTTATAATTTAACTTCAAAGGTGCGCAAGAAGTTCAACATGCCAAAATAATACATTTTTCCTTCGAATCAAATTTTTAATACACTCGCACCTTGAGTGCTTTAGAAAATATTTCGCACTTTCAAAACAAGGCTTGAAACTCTTTTCAAGAAACACTACAATACGATTCGCAGGACACACAACCATTTATTTTGTAGAAAAAATTCATTTTTAACACATATAAAAATTAAACTATTACCAAAACATACTTTGCACACCTAAAATAATTAATTGAATGTTTCCAAAAATTCCCACAACAAGAACCTATGAAAACATAAACAATTTTAAAAGAAAACTCAATTCCATCACACATTCATGTCAAAGTATTCACAGAACACAATTCGCACCACCCAAAATAATTAAAGAACAAGCTAAATAAATTAATTTAGACAAAACCTTCATCAAAAAACATTAATAAATGAAATCATTTACCATTGGTGTCGAAAGCCCTAAATTTTGAAGCAAAGCACCAATCGTGCACCAAACGCATCACAAACAACACCAATTAACCCTAAATCAAGAAATCGAACACAAAAAAAACAAGGAAATCAAACTCCAAAATAAGATAAACTCAAACCCTTGCTAAGAGGAAAAAAAGGTACCGAAGGGTAGGAGGGGCCGGCGCGGCTTCGGGCGAGGCAAGCGGGACGGCCGGCGCGGTTGCGGCAGGGGTCAGAGAAGGTTGGGAGGTCGGCTGGGCAGAGGGAGGCCGGCGTGGCCGGGAGGGGGAGGCGTAGGAAGGGAGAGCGGCTTGAGAGAGGTCAGCGTGGGCGGCGGCCGGAGAGGGAGGAGGCGCGGCGAGGGCAGCGGCCGGAGAGGGAGGAGGCGCGACGAGGGCTAGGGGGAAAAAGGGGTCTGGCGCTGGGGGAAAGGGGAAGTGCGACGGGGTAAAAGGGGAGATGCCCGAGCGAGAGAGGGTGAGGGAGGAAGGAAAAGGAAAAAATGTAAAAAAGAAAGAAAAATAAATAAATAAAATGAAATAGAAATAAAAATAAATAAATAAAATGAATAAAAATAAATAAATAAAATGAAACAGAAACAGAAATAAATAAATAAAATGAATAAAAATAAATAAATAAAATGAAATAGAAATAAAAATAAATAAATAAAATGAATAAAAATAAATAAATAAAATGAAATAGAAATAAAAATAAATAAATAAAATGAATAAAAATAAATAAATAAAATGAAATAGAAATAAAAATAAATAAAATGAATAAAATGAAATAAAATAAATAAATAAAATCTGAAAGAATAAACAAATTCCTAATTAATAATAACAAAATAATATTATATTATTTAGTAATGTTAGACACCACACATGGTCACGTACGCAGTCGCTCACCTCACCACGCTCTCAAAAACTAACAAATTTAATTCAAAACATTTTCTTACCAAGGATGGACACTACGCACGGTCACACACACAGCCACGCGCCATAGAATAACCCAAGTGTGTGTATATATATATATATATAAACCGGTTCAAACTGCAAATTTAAAAACTAGCCCCAAAATAATTAAAATAAAGTATCAGGCATTGCTAAGTCAATACACACATTTATCAGCAACGCAAAACTCAAGTCGAGTCCATCACACATCTCGACATAACAAATTTAATGCCAAATAAAATAAAATTATAGAATAAGAATAAAAATTAAAAGTAATTGTCATAGTGCGGAGTCCAGGTGTGACAGTTCTGTTATGGGACAAAACAACTGAAGGGTCATATGAAAATTCAACATAGGATGACCCTTTCATTGGGACATCACAATAATTTCACAGAAGTCCCAATGTAGACAACATTTTTTATGTCATAGGATACCACAATGAAGGGATTTTCATAGTCGATAGAGGGGTTAAATCTCTTCATCCTTTAAAACAAAGAGAGTTCAATAATCAGGTTATTTTTTGTTTTAATATACATTGTGTTACCTTATGTTATTATCTATTATATGCTGATTTTATGTAATCTAAATTAACTTTTAAACCAATTCTATAGATAATTACTACTACACCAACTAATTCTCTCAATACTGAGGCACAATAGGTCTCTCAACCTGCTGCTAGTCCTAGGGAAAAGGAACTACAGGTTTCTCAACTTGTTACTAGTGGTCCCAGTGCTGAGGTACAATATGTTTCTTAACCTATTACAATTGGTCCCAGTGCTGGTGCTAGAACTCCAGAGGAACATAATAATGATGATGAAACTGTGGAAATGGTAGACAATGAAACATTGGCAACACAAAAAAACATGAGTGTTTTAGTTTGAAATTGTTATCCAAAATCCTTTAGGCAAAAGAAAAAATAATCAAATCTGATGTGGGATGGAATAAGTGAGGCCAACATGTTAACCCCAATAAATCCATGTTTAGTAGCTAAATTGGAATCTTCACACAATAACGTGTACCGATTTATGTATAGTTGTGTCACCATGTTGTCACCGGGATTAAGACACTAATGTGGGAAGATATTATGGTAACATTATGATATCTTTTCTTTTATTTGTCAAAATAAAATAAAATAGTAATACATTGACTTAATCTTAATCATCCCTTGTAGAGTGCATTTATATTAGATGCCTCCCACAAGAAATATGTATTAATATTTTCAGGAAGGATTCATAGAGGCTTCCACCCAATTTTAACGAAATATCATCTTAAAGATGATGAAGGAAAAATCAAGCAGCACCCACCTCTTCTTTATGCATAATTGATATTCCAAGGAGTGTGAGATGCGTTTAGTAGCTGGCGTGCGGAGCACACTTTTCAGGTACATTGTGTTTGGTAATCTGTTGTTTGACATTACTTGTGTTCATCACTTTTATTGACATTTTTTAATTATGAAACAACAACTGAGTGCTAAAAATAAGGAATGGGATGAAAAACCAGCGTACCCCTACCAGAAATCAAGGATTGGGTATTCTTTACTTGAGAAAACATTGGTACGTATTTTAAATCTATCATAATACTTTTATGTGACATAAAACAACACCATAACCAAGTTCCCTTGTTTATATGTAGTTTTATTAATAGAAACTGAAAGCCACTTATATCCCAATCCATGTGTTATGGAAGGAGGATTGTGTAAATAAAGAGGGGATACTGATAGATGAAAACACACAAAAAGTGTGGGAAACATGTGAAAGTATGACATAATATAATTTTTTTTCTTTAAATAACTATTACTTAATAATGATTACTTATTTTATATATTTTATAACTGACATAGTAAAAAGAATCAATAACACCAGAACCGGATGCAGACATACTTTCAGCAGCCTTGAAGCAGCGAAAACAGTATGGCCGCATTAGAGGTGTGGCTTTTGGGGTGACACCCTTAACATATTTTCAGAAAAAAAAAATAGGAGGATCAAAATGATGAAATGAAAATGATTAGAGAAATAATATCTACCCTTGAATAAAAATTACAATGGCAGATATAGATGATAGAAACTTTGATGGGGGGAGGCTAAGAGAAGAAACACCTAAAGAACAACCAGCGCGTGAATATCCCGCCCCACCGCCACCAGCATTGAGGCAAGCCATTACCCTCAAAAAACTGACTTAGCTGAGGTAATAAATGTTATAATAATTGTTTCTATGAAAATTTAATCACATTGACACTTATACCTTTCCTGTACTGATATTCTACAGGGTGAATATGATTGTGATTTATATCTATCAACTCCCACCCATTTCCTTGTAGCGATGACTGTGGTGTTCAATATGTAGAATGAAATTCTACACAACTAAAAACTTCCAACATTTCATGTCAGAGTGCCGATTAACATAGCTCATGATCCAAGCAATGAGCTTCCTATTCCAAATAACAAGGACGACCTTCATACGGTCCAACAAGCTGTTGAAACATTCATCGCAAGGCCGTCAATTCTTGAAAAAAAACTTGTCGAAAAGTAGGTATTCATTTACAATTTATTTTTCAAGAGGAACCTTTAACATTTAATTAAAAAAGGTCTGAACCAAAGAATGTTATTACCAAAGTACAAAGGGAAGGGGGTGAAATGAATGATCGGATAAAAACCATCTCAATGATCAACCAACTAATCAAAATGATCTACTGAGAGCACCTTCAACCCGCCCATTCTAAATCCACATTTTATATAATTTTTGGCTCATGTGGATACAAAGTTGATAGATGAAAAAAATAATACAGTTTATTTTGAAAAAAATATGTACGGAGGGGATGAATCATATTACATTAGCACTGACAATGTAAATTAAATCCTCAAGCATGAATGGCTAGGCTCCTTGGTTGTAAATGTATACATGAGGTTTGTTTACAGGATTTGATTTTACAAAAGATGATATACTATGATAATTATGAATAAATAAATTTAATATTTTTCATAGTGGTATATATGAAAAACAATTGAATGGATTTTCCCATGAACAATAATTTGGACTCATTAGTCCTTAAATCACCTCTTCAAAAGAAAAAATAAATTATGATAAATAGGGTAAAATAATTTCATCCCTTCTCAAATCGTTTGACAAAAAAATTATGGATGATAGACTCTTTTTAGTACAAATAATGCATGGGTAAAACTCAACAATTTAATCATATCAAATATATTTTCATTTGATTCATTACTTAATCCTTTTTGTGTTTTTAGGAAGCATTGGATGCTCATTGCGGTCAATTTAGATACTCCAAAGATTTATTTTATGGATTCAATGCATGAATGTCCAACAAACCAACCACACATGATAGAGTTTGTAAATTTTTAATACACTATATCCAACATTTTATAACTAAACATCTAGTTATATAATTTATATTATCTTATAATGAAGATTCTATTATGATAGGGCAGTGCATCAATATCGTCTACTTCAAGAAATGAATCTAGGGCCTAAGGAAAATAATTCCAACCATATCAACAACATGAATAGAATTAGGGTATATATAATAATATTTCACTATATAAACACATATAAAAAAATTACTTATTTTTCTCAATTTTTCTTCAATGTCCAATACAAACAAACAGAAAGGACTATGATTATTATATTTGTAAATTTATGAAGGAGATCTTATTTCATCAACAAAATAGAAACCCTAAAAAGGAATTTTCGAAAATAATTACTAGTTCATTTAAAATATTTATTAATCCTTTGTGTATTTTTTTTAGTAATACCATGAATGTCACAAAAACCCATATTCAAAAAATGATATAGATGTGTTTAGAAATAAATGAGAAGCTTACCTGATGGAAGATTTTACACAAATAGGATTTAGGTGAATTCCTTATACTTTTTTTATCCTTATATAATCATTGATATCTCCATCGATTACACTTATTGAGAATATATGATCACCCTTTCTTATGTTTCATATCCGTAGGTTATGAAGAATGGTTTTAGAAATGATTTGTCTTTATAGTAAAGAATAACTTAATGAGAGACTCTCATGAACTAGTTCTTTATGTTTCCATGTTTCCAAAAGCACTATACCGAAACTATTATGGAATGGATCATTTATATCCTTTATTTTGGTCATTTATGTTGCTGATTCTACTAAAGTATTGTGTTGGAAGAATATTTGTTGTGCATCACTCGCAAATTTAATAACAATAAAAAGGAGTCTTCACTAATCTTGGTTAAATACCTCTTAGCATATCACCTCATCTGAACATCTGATCTGGCGTCCCCATGATGCTCTCATCCCACACCATCTCTATGATATCATCATTCACCGTTTAATTTTCCTTCTCTCGCTGCACCCATTTGGTAAATGGGTGCAGGAAGATAAGGAAAACTGAACACTGAATGAGGATATCATAGAGATGGTGAGGGATGAGAGCATAACCGGGACGCCCGATCACAAGTTTAGATTAGATGCTCTGCTAAGCCGTAGTTAACCAATAGTAGTGAAGTGCACAAAGAATCATTAGTTTTGTTATTAGATTATATATGGACCAATGAAACCCTTTGTAAAGATATAAATTTAATGTTAGGATATAATATATATATTTTAATGAATAATTATATAATGAAACATTGATTTTATTTTCATTATTCTTTGTAGTGTTTGTTTATTTTAGAATATTTCTATCCATGTGACATGCCTTTGTAGGAAGAGAAACAATGCCGCATCTACTCAATCACATAGGTAATATTGATGTTTTCATAGTAAAATAATTTTCCATAGAATTAATACATTATTTAATATTTATGTTTAATTTATTTCTTTTATGTAATGAATATTAATATAATAATATGGGATATTAATGTACGAAATGTTTAGGTCATTATAGTTGGAATCAGAGTAACTGACCTATTAAAAATTGAGAAAATGCATTCAGTTGTTTTGATAGTTTAGAGAGATGATTCATAAGTCATATGAAATGGGTAGGAATCAACCCAACCTCAATACAACACACGATGCGACCAGTATGAATCAAAGTGTCTCTTTTTATTTAAAAATGACTTTTTTTATAAAAAAGAACGAGTGACACACTAAAAATTGAGAAAATGCATTCCGATTATTTTGATACTCTTGGGAAATGATCCATAAGTCATTTTTGAACTATAGAAATTGACCTCAATTCAATTAAATTCACAATGTTACTGGTATGACTCAATAAGTATCTTTTTATTTAAAGTTGACATTAATTATAGAAAAAACCCAAGTGACATACTGAATAGTAAAAAAACACATTTGGATTATTTTGATACTTTAGGAAAACAATCCACGAGTCATTTGTGATTTGTACGATTCAAGTGAACCTCAATCCGACGCATAGTGTGACCGATATGTCTTAAAGTGTCTATTATCAGTTTAAAATTGACATTTTAGCTCAAAATGTGTGGCTCACTAAAAAAAAAGAAAATATGACCAATTTGAATTCAAAATTTCTGAAAATGATTAAAAAGTTTTTTATGATGTGTTACTCAAAATGTGTGTTTCTAGTTTGAAATGAAATTTTAGTAAAAAAACACAACTGACATACTTCAAATTGAGAAAACACATTTGGTTTGTTTTGATACTGTAGGAAAACAATCCATAAGTCATTTGTGACATGTAGGAATCAACCATACATTAATTCAACACACAATGAGATAGTATGACTTAACATGTCTGTTTTTATGAAACTAATGTACGATGTGACTGGTATGACTCAAAATGCGTGTTTTTAGTATGAGATGACATTTTTGTAAAAAAACACAACTCACGTACTACAAACTAAGAATTTTTTTTATTGTTTTGATACTTTATAAAAATTAACCACAAGTTATTTGTGACATGTATTAATCAACTGCACCTTAATTCAATGCACAATGCGACTGGTATGACTCAAAGTGTCTATTTTTTTAAAAATTGACATTAATTTTAGAAAAAATACAAGTGAAAAAAATGAAAACCATGAAAAAACATTTGGATTGTTTTGATACATTATAGAAATGGTCCATTAGTCATTTTTAACATGTAGTAATCAACCACACCTCAATCTGATGCACAGTTTGACTGGTATGGCTAAAAGTGTCTGTTATCAGTTTAAAATTGACATTTTAGCTCAAAATGTGTCACTCAATGAAAACTAAGAAAACCCACTCTAATTGTATTAACCATTTAGGATAACAATTCATAAGTTCGTTTTGAATTTTATGAAGCATTCACATATCAAACCAATTCATGATGCGACCGGTATGACTCAAAATGCGAGTTTCCAATTTGAAATGAAATTTTAGTAAAAAAACACAACTGACATACTAAAAACTGTGAAATCACATTCAGACTATTTTGATACTTTAGGAAAACAAAACATAATTCATTTGTGACATGTAAGAATCCACCAAACCTCAATTTAAATCCCAATAAGACTGGTATGACTCAAAGTGTTTCATTTTATTTAAAATTGGCATTAATTTTAGAAAAAAAACACAAGTGACATTAATCAAACAGAGAAAAAACATTCGGATTGTTTTGATACTTAAGGAAAATAATCCATCAATAATTTGTGACATGTAAGAATTATCTGAACCTCAATCCAACGAATGATGTAATCGATATAAATCCAAATGTGTCATTTAAATTTGATATTAATTTCAGTAAAAGAACAAGTAACACACTCAAAACCGGGAAAACCCATTCATATTATTTTAATATTTTAAAACAAAGATCTATGACTCATTTGTGATGTGTAAGAATCAACCCCTCTTTAATACGACGCATGGTGTGACCATTATAATTCCAAATGTGTCTTTTTTATTAAATATTGACATTTTATTAATGTATTCTTTCATATTAAGGTTTAATTTATTTCATTATTGTATTACTAACATAATATTTATTTTCTTATATTGGTGGAATTTTTTTCATGAGTTCAGATTCTTTGTTCAGTTACTAATACCATGGAAGACAATTTTTGAGAGGGGATCACAGATGCCATAAGTTGAAACATTAATTTTTTTAACTGTTTGTTGGATAATTGTAATTGTAACCATACAAAAAATTGTATGAAATGTATATACTAGTGTTTTTTTTGTATTCATGATATCATGTAAATGTATATAGCATTGTTTTCCAAACTATTTTGTGTGATGTTTAATTATTATGTTCTTTGTTTGTGTGCATGTGCTGTTTTGTGTAGGTGTGCATGTACTGGGTTTGATGTTAAATAAATAGCACAACATAGGAAAATAGGCCTTTATCAGTGCTATTTTGAGTGCTGATAAAGGTGACCCTTTATCCTCACTGAATTAAGTACTGATAAAGGGGGGAACTTTATCAGTGCTTTTTAGCACTATTAAAGGGGACCCCCCATATCTTTTCTGTGATTAACAATGCTTTTCTAGAATTGTTAAAAGCAGGTTTTAACTCTTTTAAAAGACTTATTTATAGTAGTTCCTTGATATTTATTTATTAAATAAATTTTCATTATTCAAGGCACGATAAATATTTTGGAGTATTGGAGGACTGTGTTTTTAGGCCCAATGAGAAAGAACATGTATTGAATATTATTTAATAAAATAATATTTAATTTTAAATTTAAGTGCATGTTGAGAAAATAATAATATTATTGTTATTTTAGAAATGAGGTTCCACGAGGGATTAAATAAATTTTAAATGGCACTTATACAAATATTTTTTTCTTAACCCTGGAGTTATTTAGACCCAATTATATTATTTTTCAAGAGAGACAAATCATTTGTCATGCATAATGAATTTTGAGAATCCTCTCAAGCCCTAGAGATCTCCTTTCTCAAAGAACTCTCCCAAGAACGGGGAGCGATCTTCCACCACCAACCACTCTCGAGTCAAGAGAGATCAAACAAAATGATTTGGAAGTAATTATTATTTTAATCAAAGGTACATGTTGAAAGTGATAGGTTTTTTTGTGATATAACCCATAAATTCATATGATGATGTTTGGAGATTTGTGGAAGACGTGTGGATCAAAACTAGAGAGAATCTACTTTGGATTCCTACACCGCATTGATGATACAACATTGATATATTTTTAGATCCATCAATGAAGAAAGAATTCATGCATGGTAATTCTTAGTTACTTATAATAATTATAAATAATATGTGATGATAATGTTCTTGGTTCCAGAATTTTATACCTTGTATGTTTTCTTTGATTCAATTCAAGTGATTACAACATTCCTCATCATGTAAATATTGTATTGTTCATCGATAGTAAAACACAATGTTGGGCATAACCCATCACATGCTTCCATTGCATCCAGAATCTATAAGTGGTATCAGAGTAGTCACAAAATTATTTATAATTGTTTAAAATATCATTGATTGATTTATGAATTTATCATTTAGTTTTCAATTCATGTTTAGTCATTCTTTTAACCGAATTGTAAGATCTTTTTATTCATCTTTTGTTTCTCATAGATCTAATCGAATTGATTAATTTTATTAATGAAATAAAACCAAAATTTTCAACTCGAGGTGCCAATGATTCTAGATGGATAACACAAGAGTACACACTATGTACCCAGTGGTACACATCCTGTACCAATAATAAATATACTAAGAATCAATTAGTAATTAATTTAAACCACATGTATTGAATACATGCAATGCATTTTATTATACAAAGCATGTTTACCGGGTCACCCTAGTGCACGGTTAGCCAGAGTATACATCGTGTAGCCCATGTACATTATGTTTTGTACTTTGGTCAAAGATGGGCCATGTATCTTATTATAAATCACACCTGACTGGTGACCATATAACTTTAAGACCACACACCATACATCCCTTGCACACATTGTTTACAACAATTTTCTCATGTAATGTTTTATAATTTTAGTCCCTATGTGTCTCTCTTGGATTGTTGGTGAGAAACATACATTTTGTGTAGCTTGATAGTACAATCCATGAACTTATACCAAATTACATAGAATTAAAATTAATTTATTATACTGTGTAAACATTATAAACATATGTCTTTGTGTGATCATTATGTTTATAGGACACACCATGTGTTGGGTTTTAATATATATATATATATAATTAATTTCTGTGTAGTATTCAGATATGTATATCATGTGTGAGTCATATTACAGTTTTCAATCTATTCCCATTGAAGCATAACATGTGACAGAGAAATCATGTAATCTGTATAATCATTAAGTTGATAGTACATTTCATGAAACTACATGATACGTCGTGTATTCCATATATTGCAAGAGTAAACAATATACAAGTACAATACGTGTTGGTTATATTCAGAGGAGTATTAACCATGTTTCCTCCAAGGTAAATTTATGTACATAGTTAATTTTAAATAAATTTATTTAATTTGTTTCAAATTATTATTGATTAGAATCTCAAGGAAAATTGGATGATAATAAAGTTAAAAATAATTGATTAATTAAAGAAGTAAATTAAGTGATTTGACCATGATTTATCTTAAATAAGAATAATTATTAATTGAATGCTAGTTTTATTAAATACATAATTTGTTACATACTGACATATGGTCATGATCATAAACCAAGTCCTTTGTATGTGATTAGTTTCATTTAATTTATTATTAAATTAAATTTTTAGTACGTGTTTCATATCTTTTATCATTATATAAATTACCACATGCCTATGTTTTCTTTTATATAAACCCCTTGTTTCCCTCACCTATGTGTGAGTAAAAGAATATGTAATGGATGGATCTCCCAATCTAGTAGAGGTTGTTCAAGTTTGGAGTTGAGGTGAAACCAATCGATGAGAGATACATTGGTAGACATGTGGAATGATGTAACAAAAACCTAAATTGGTTCAAGGTGATTTTCCCCAAGGCCGATGGTTAGTTTGTCATCTTCTAGAAAATATGACCATTAGTAAAAGATCATTATCATGTGGCTTTATTATTTTATTTCTATCAATTTGCGTGGTTATATCATTATGGATGTTTTCTCCCAATCACTTGAATTAACAAATTTACAAGAATGCAAGATAGAACTAAAATACAATTTCTAATGCGTAAATATTATATAAGAAATGGCTAATCACATAGTAAATCCACTTAATATTAACAATCTTGTAATAAATATAATAATTATAAATTTATGTATAAAATAGAAAATCTATTAGTTATATATATTAAGTTTGTATAGCCTTACACTAATTCAGTTAAAATCAGACTATAGTTCAAAGTGTTTGACTAGCAAAATTTGGGGTGATTTCAATTATCGTGGAATTCTAACATGAAGTTTTTTTAATTAACTTAGTTTGCATAAATGGTTGACTACTAAATTAAGAATTTATGTAACTGAGAGTAAAGGGTTGTGGAAATCCAGTTTAAGGATTTTAGGTTTGGGTAGTCCACTCAACAAATCAATGAATAATGAGTTAATATAGTTTACATTTGGAATACCTACTTAAAACCCTTAAAATTTATTGACCAAACAAAGTTGGGGTAATGAGAAGGGGAATATGGATCATATACACTAGAATCTATAAGAAATATGATATTCCAAAGCTATTGGCAAGGGATATTAGGTTTTTATGAAATAGTCGGAGATTAATAAATATAATATTTATTTATTTATTCAAAATTTTATAAAAAAAGTACTAAAAATATGCTCATCTATTTTTTAGAAATAGTAATAAAATTATGACAAACATATCACTACAATCAATACTTGATAAGGATAAACTTATCATCAAAATATATTTATCAGAATGGAGAAGGTGATTTCACGTTATCCTTTTCCATGAAAGGAAATTGTATGTGCTAAAAGAACCAATTCCTAATATGCCTAAAAATGAAGCTAGTGTTAAATATTTTACACTCTATGAGAAACATTTTAAAAATCATACAAATGTTATAATTTTCCTGCTATCTTACTTGAATAATGAGATTTTAAAGAAACCTGAGGACATGGATGCATATATCATCACATGCCACCTTTGAGATATCCATCAAGAGAAGGTGAGACAATAGAGATATGAGATCTTAAATGATTTATTTATAACTAATATTAGAGAGTATACACCATATGGGACTCCTCAAGTAATGTTTATTGTCTATATTGATTGCTGAGAAATCATAGGGTTAAAATTTCTATATGAGTTATGTATAGATCTCATACTTACATCACTTCCCAATAACTTCTCTAGTTTTATTATTAATTACAATATGAGAAATAATGAGAAGTGTATTTTGGAACTTCTTACTTTGATTTACTAAGTAGATAAGGTTATGGGGTGTGATAAACCCTTGATCTTTATGGTGAATAATAAAAGGAAGAACAAGGAAATGTGTCCCAGGACTTATAAAAAGTATAAATATCATGGGTACCCTCATTTGAAGAGGTGGAATATTAATAGGCAGGGAAAGGAAAAGGAGGCGGTATGTTTTTCATGTGGCAAGTAAGGCCACTAAAAGAAGAACTACACCCAAAAGAAAAGGGAAGCAAAGTGTGTGTTCTTTATTGAGTGTAATCACTCAATATCTACATGTTGGGTATTAAATACATATTTTGGTTCTCACATCCATATCCAAGTACTGAAAGAATGTATATTTTTAAGGATTGGTAGAAGAGATGTGGATTTGTGAGATATAAATGGTGTGAGGCTGAATTCTCTAGCCATTGGTGCCTACTAACTTTCATTGATAAAAATAATGATATTGGTTTTAAAATATTGTTTTTATGTACCAATTGTTACCAAAAAAATAATGTATGTACCATACCTATATACAAATTGGTTTATTTTTATGTTTGGAAATAAAAAAATTTTCTTTTACAAAGAAAACATATGTTACAGTATAGAAAATTTAAATAAAAGTATTTATGTATTAAATTAAAAAACCAAGTATTAGAAATAAAAAATGAATCTTGTTCACAGGACTCAGATAATACCCTATTATGGGGTCACCATCTTGGTCATGTAAACAATAATATTTTGACAATGCTTTGTCAAGATGTTTATTTGGAATCTTCTAGCCTAAATCCACTCGGTTGATATCATGGTTTTTACAAGGAAAAATTAATAAACCACCATTATATGGATAGGGTGAAGGGACAAAGAGCTTCTAGGATTGGTACGCCCAGATTTTATAATACAATCTAGAGGTGATTATTCTTACATCATAAATTTTACTGATTACTTGAGTAAATATAGATATGTATAATTGACGAGGTATAATTTTTAGTCCTTTAAGAAATTAAAAGAATTAATGAATGAAGTATAGAATAAACTTGGAAAAAAGATAAATAATCTTTGATTATATTGAGGTGGTGAATTTATTAACAAAGAGTTTATCTACCTTTTATGGGATTTTGGGATTCTATCTCAACTCACATCACCATACACACCATAGTGGAATGGTGTTAGTGAAAGAAGGAACCGAACCTTGCTGAACAAGGTATGGTCAATGATGAGTCATGTAGATATTCCATTATCCCCTTTTGGATATGAATTAAAAACAATAGTGTATACATTAAATCGAGTACCAATTAAAGAGGAAAATGGAATTCCATTGAAGTTATGGAGTGAAAATAAACCAATTTTTTTCACATACATGTATATGAGGTTGCAGGGAAATTGTTAAGGAAATATGAGGTAACAAATTAGCACCATGGGGCACAATATGTATCTTTATAGGTTATCCTAAGAAAAAAAGGGATACAAATTGTACAACCCATTAGATAAGAAAGTGGTTGTTTCTGGAAAATTCATATTTCTTGAGAGGGAGAACATCTTCAAAAAGGATTGTAGGGAATATATTGTCTTAGAAGAAGTTGATTCTTAATATAACCAAAAGTTGGAATGGGAAAATATTCCACATGTCCCTTTGGATGTAGTAGTTTCTAGAACACAAGTAGTGTGCAAGAGTATAAGAGAGGTAAGAGAACTAGATAGATGTGGTTTTCAAGTCTCCTAATACGGTGATTCATTATTGGTTGAAAATGATGAACTTATTTCATATAAAGTGATAATAGATAGATCAGAAGTTTCAAGATGGAATGAATCCATGAATTCTAAAAAGGATTCCATATATCAAAACTAAGTTTGGTTTCTATTCAATGCGCCAGTTGATTTAAATCCCATGGGCTTAAAATGGGTATTAAATAGAAAACTAAAAATTTAAGGTAATGTAAATACCTATATAGAGAGGCTAGTGGATTAATGATTTAAACAACATCAAGGAATTTATTATTATTAAACCTTTTCACTAGTTCATGTGTTTAAATCTATCATAATTCTACTTGCTATTGTAGCTTACTATGACTATAAAATTTAATAGATGGATGTCAAAACTACTTTTCTTAATGGTAGCCTTCATGAATATTTATATATGACACAACCAAAAGGGCTTGTGACTATAGTTTATTCCAAAATTATTTTCCAGTTGTAGAGATCCATTTATGGATTGAAGAAAGCATCCAGGTCATGGAACATTAAATTTTATGAAACTATAAACAAATTTGGTTTCAGTAAGAATGGATTTGATCCATATGTTTATAATAGGTTTAGTGGGAATGCGGTCATTATCTTAGTTGTATATGTTCCTAATATATTACTTAATGGAATTCACATACCAGTCTTGTAGTCTGTTAAGGAATGGTTAAAAAACTATTCCAAAAGGAAAGAATTAGGTGAAGCATCCTATATTATAAGGATCAAGTTCATTCATAATAGATCAAATAGGCTTCTTAGATTAAGTCAATGTAAATACATTGACCAAATACTGAAGAGATTTAGTATGGAATAATCCAAGAGGGTATTGATTCAAATGTCACAAGGTATAAATCTTTCTAAGAGAACGTGTCCTCAGAAATAGTATGAGAAGAATAGAATGAGTAAGATCCCATATTCTTAAGTGATAGGATCAATAATATATTTGATTTTATTCAATAGAATTTATGTTTCCTATGTATTGATCATGATAGGAAGATATTAAGATGATCTAGGAGAACAAAATTAGTATGTATCTATGGATATCCTCAAGTATTTGAAAAGAACTAAGGATTTGTTCCGGGTGTATGGAAGAGATTATGTGATGGTCATTAGGGGTTATAACGATTCTAGTTTTTAAGCATATTAGAATGGTATGAAGTATTAGTTAGGATATTTTTTATGCTTCAAATTAGGATCTGTGATCTAGAAGAGTTTAAAGAAGCCAGTTGTTGTTGATTCTACAGTGGAGTCTGAGTATATAGCGTCTTATGATGAAGCCAAGAGAGAAATTTGTATATGAAATTTCCAAGATCTTGATTTTCTACCTATTAATAAATATCTTATGACATTGTATTAGGATAATACTATAGTGATGACTCTTAAAAAGAAACCAAGGTCACATCAATAAACAAAAAATATACTCTAGAAGTATCACCTTTTGAGGGAATTTTATCTTAGGGGTGAAGTTGTATTAAGAAGATTACCCAATAAAGAGAACTTGGTGGACCTCGGACTAAATACCTATCTCATCAGAAGCATGATTATCGTGTGAGAACTGTCAGACTGAAGGTTGTTAGTAGTTGGCTCTAGTGAAAGTGAGAGTCTGTTGGAGGTGGTTCCATAGAACCTACTTCTATGTACTTTATGAGTACATGTATTCATATTTTTGGATATTAATAAACTTATTATCACATCATGGTTGTTATTATATGTAACATAGTGTGTGATAATGTCCTAAGAGTAATTATCTCACTAAAAGGTCGTAGTAATTCCCCACTGTGATGAGAACCCATAAGTGCTACAAACATATTCATAAATATATTTTCTCCAGTAGGATGATACCATTTGAGGGAAAAATGATACATGATATTAGGGGTAGAGACTCATATGACATTGAGGAACCATCTCATGGTGTACTCCCTTGGAAATATCCAATGTAGAATATTATGAGAAAGAGACCCACCAGAAGAAAATTCAGATTTATTTGTGTCATTGAATGATACTCTCTATGAACATGTGTATTTATCCTTATACTTTAAGAATATTATTAATTATTATCATGATTTTGGAAATTTTATGTATTGATGAAAACTGTGATGACATATATTCACAACGAGGTATAATACATTGGGTGAAACATAAGTAATATTGAATTAATGAATAATATGAGAATGGATTTTCCCCTTCTATTCTTTAACGAAAGATTATATTTTAATCCCTTTGATTGAAATAATATAGCCTAAATAAATCCATGGCCATGGTATTCTATAGGCAAGTTTGATTTTTGAAAATTCAAATAAAGATATATCGAGCACATATATCAATGGAACCAACGTGAAACCTATTGGATTATTGATATCTTGATAAAGGGATTGTATTACATTGCAAGTGTTTGTATGGGGTATTATGTTGTTGAAACATTAACTTATTTCTCTATGGGTTACTTATCATATTTCTAAATGATAACCTTGGACATTAGGCTTCTTATCCTAATGCCATTAAGAAATATTCCCAGAGGTTCACACACTAAGTGTATAAAAAAAATCAGTTAAATATTATATTTAATATTTAATTATCTGAATAAATATTATTCCTACACATGGTTTAATAATTATTCATGTATACTTGATAACATGTATTATGTCACTAGTTATTTGAGATAATTTTATGTGAGATGAATATTTAATAAATATGTAATTGTTATTTAGTAAATATAATATTTATTTATTTATTGGAGAACAATGCGGTGCTATTTAATTTTTAAATAAATAATAATTATTCAAGCCCCAATAAATGTTGTGTATGAATGGAGGATTGAGTTTTATGCCCTGTGAAAAATATTATATGTTTAATATTATTTGATTAAATAATATTTAATTCACAAGTTAAGCACATGTCGAGAAAATATTATTATTATTATTGTTATTATTATTTTAGACATGGGGTTCCATGAGGGATTAAATAAATATTAAATGGAACTATTGGAAATATTTTTTTATAAACCCTAGTGTTATTTAAACCCAATTATATTATTTTTCAATAGATCCAATTCATTTGTTGTGTACAATTAATTTGGAGAATCTTATTAATACCTATAAAGCTCACTTCTCAAAGAATGCCCCCATGAATGGAGAGTGATATTAAACTACATAAAACTCTCATGTAAATAAAGATTAGAGAGAAAACTTTGGAAGAAATTCTCATGGTGATCAAAATAGAATGATGTGAGTGATATGATCATACATGATAACACCCAAAGATTCCTATGTTCGTGTTCATGGATTTGTGGATCAGGTCTGGATAACCACTATAGGAAATATTCTCTAGATTCATATAACACAATAATGGAAAAAAATAGATCTGTTGTCAGATCCATCAATGAATAAATAAATCACTTAAGGTCATTCTTCATATATAAAATTAATTATAAATAATATGTGATGTGTCTGCACTTGGTTTCAGTGATCTGTCTCTTTTCTTTTTTCTTTGATTCAATTATAATGATTATGATGTTAATACTCATTTAAATAATGGATTAATAATCAATCTGGACAGAAATAAATGTTGGGAACGACCCATCGTATGCTTCCGCTGTGCCCAGAACATACACTAACTCCTAGTTTCCACTCTAAAAATTTTATAGAGTTGATTCTTTTTGTTGGTGACATTGAGGAGGAGTTTTGTTTTTTGATTATCCTAGATAGTTGTGATTATACTATAATTATTATGTTGTGATGAATATTATTTATAATACCATTGGGACATTTCTTCAATTTTTTTTGATGTTTATTGTTTTTTCTAAAACCAATAATAATTTTAAATACTGTCCTTTGAGGTGTCATCTAATCAATGTGAATATTTTATCTTTGAAGCATTATTGAAACACCAAATAGATTTTTATTAGGTTTTTAGAGTATATTGATAACCCCATCCCAAGACTTTTGGTTTATTGTATTTAAATTTAAGAGTATCTTTAAATGTTATGTTCTTAAGACCATATGATTGGTCTGTATCAACTTTTTCATCATATAGAAAAATATCAACTTTGTCTTCTAAGCATCTGATCACTAAAACACTGCCTAGCCGACCACATATCAAGTTTAAAATGAATAAATATAAATACCCCCTCTTGTTATATCACCACCTAGAAAATTTATTGAAATCATCCTTGACCTCTTTATTTTTCAATAGAGGAAAATTTAATTAGATTATTTGTAACATTATAGATATCACATATTCCTTTCCTTCAATGGTTTCCACCACTACAAAACAATCTCAATACAAATCATTAGAGTCTGATTATATTATAAAAATATATTCATGTAGCTTAACTAATTAATTAAGAATGAAATTTTATGAGTTCAAATTTCTTAATTTTTTGTATTTATTTATTTTTTAAACTATTAATATTAGTGAATCAAATAGGATGGATTTGAATCATATAAAAAAGAGTATGAAGATAGGTTGAAAGAGTACATAAAATTTTCAAAAAGATCATGTATATAACCCTTCTAAATTCCCTTTTCCAATGTTTATGATTTTTTTATTCACGACTTATTAGTCTAAAAGGGTTAGAAGAACACTTTATATATCATTTAATAGATCAACTTTATAAATGTTGCACTAAACATGGGGAAAATGAATATATCTAGTGAAAAGAAGAACAATATGTTTTATGGATCATATGATATTATTACGTGTGTGATAAATGATAAATAATTTATTTGGGATATGATTATATGTTTGAATGATGAGGGATATCATATTGATAAAATATCCATGAAAGTTGATGATGAACTTTTTAATTGTCCAAAATTGTTTTAGAAGTTAAATAGTTATTTAAAAATTCCATTTTATTTTGGTTCTTCTAAATATATATCATTTTAATTTATAATGAAGCTGTATAATATATAATATAGCAACAAATAGAGTGACTCTAGAAGTACTAAACTACTTTCTCTCTTGATTGATATGCTCCCAGAAGATAATGAGCTTCATTTAGGAATATATGATGGTAAAAAAATTTCATGTTCAATGGGTATGATCTCTGAAAGAATACATGCTAATACAAATGAATTTACATTGTTTCTCAAAGACCATGAATCACTTATAAAATGACTAAAGTGTGGTGTGTCTTGATACAATAAATATTAATTAGGTCCTATGAAATATTTATGGTACGTTTCAAAAAATCCAAGGTTTAGGCCCCTATATGTAAGTGATGATACTCCAAGGAAATTAACATAGCACACAGATACAATAAATAAATATAGGAAACTTAATTACCTGATAAACACTCCTCATTGGAATGAAATTGATCATGAGTATCCTGAATTTTTTAAATGAGATGAGAAACCTTCATCTTTCTCAATCTACAAATGGAGTGAATACTTTTGGTTTTCAAATTATTACTCATAATAAATGGACAATAGGGTTGTTAAATTATAACTTTAAAAGGTTCTTATACATAAAGAAATACATTTTGTTATCAGTGCTTATATTAGGCCCAAAAAAACCAGGTAATGATATTGATGTTTATTTGGATCCATTTATCAATGATTTGAAATTATTACGGGATTCAGGTGTCACGTTTTATGAATAATATATAATCATGACTTCATATTGATATCCATGTTGTATAGGATGATAAATGAATTTCTAATAATAGAAATTATTTAGCATATAACCTTAAAGGAACTCAAGGTTGTCCCATTTGTGATCAAAATACACACTTAATTAGGTTAAAACATTCACCAATTATTGTGCTTATTTGACATTTCATATTTCTACCTCGATGATATGAATACAAATATTGGATGAAACCATTCGATGAGAGTATATAAAAAAAGGAACAACACCATATCAACTATTATGTCATCAACTTTTTGAAAATATAAAAGATATGTAAACTGTTTTTGGTAAACCCTATTCAAAAAAACTTATAAACACTTGATGTAAAAATATAGTAGTTTTTTGTGAATTACCATACTAGAATTGTTTGTACGTTAGGAATTTTCTTGATTTTATTCATGTAAAAAATTGAATGTGACAGTTTTTTTGGAATGTTAATAAATTATCCTACATAAAAAATCATATAATTAAGGATAGGTTGGACAAGATTGAAATGGGGATATGAGAAGAGTTAGAACTAGTGAAGGGTAAAATATTGATTTTTCTTCCTCCATATACTTACACTCTTTCCAAACAAGGGATATATTGGTTTTGTAACTTCTTGAATGATGTAAAGGATCCAAATTGGTATTCATCAAATATTAAAAATATGATGTGAATGAATGATTTAATGTTAAAGGGTCTAAAATAACAATACTATCATGTTTTGAGGTAAGATCTAATGGTAGATTACGAAAAAAATGTGTCCCAAAAATAATAATAGCATCATAACATGATGGTGTTAACAAAAATTATTAAGATGAGAAACAATGGAATAAAATTAAAGTTTGGATGAAATGCACATAGTCAGCCTGTTAACACCAATAAGTCCAAGTTCATTAGTTTCATTGGACATACCACTCAAATGCACATACTAGTTTATGTGTATTCATGGAAATTTTTTGTTCCTATTCTTAAGGCACTAATTTGGGAAGACTTTTGGGTAACATTATGACATACTTTATTTATTTTAATAATAAAATAATGAAATGTTTATTTACTCTTATTTATATTTTATAGATTGAATTTATACTAATTGACTGCCAAATAAATTTTTTATTAATTGTAACTAGAAAGGCTCATAGAGGCTTCCATGAAATTATTACAATGCATCATCTCTGAGATACTAAAGAGAAAATAAACCAACACCCACCATATATTTATGCACACCTTAGAAACCAACAAACATGGAATGAATTTATTTGTCATCATGAGGGGAAATATTTTCAAGTACATCGTGATTGGTAATACATTGCTTGATAATATGTTTATTAATCAATATGATTAAGAATTTTTAGTTTATAAATTAAAAAATAAGTTCTGAAAATAATAAACAGTTAACAAAACAAACATACCCCAACCATAATTCATGGATGGGGTACGCTTCACTTGAAAAAATTGGCTTGTACTTAAAATCTATAATAATAATTTTATGTGACATGAAATAATAACATAATATGTTTCTTTTTTATATGAAAATTGATGAATCAAAATACCAATTCACTTATATCCCATGTCATGTGCTCTGGAAATAGGCTTGTTTAAATAAAGTTGAGATAATAATAGATAAATACACAAAAAATATGGGAAGAAACTATAAGTCTGAAATAATATTTTTTCCTTTAAATCGATATTATATAAAAATGACTATTTATTTTACTTTATTTTTTATCTGACTTTGAACAAATAATCATCAAAAAATGTATCTAATGAACGATACTACTAGTGACTTTGATGTGGTTTGAACAATATGTCCACATCAAAGGTATGTGTTTTTGGGTGTCACCTAGAACATATTTTGAGGAAATAAATAAACAGTGGATAAAGATAAAAAATAGATGATATGTAGGCTGAATTAGCAACATGAAAAGAAAAACATAATTAATAGTTTGATTTGTCAGAAAAAGCTATGGGAAGGAATCAAAAAGGGAAAAAAACACAATAATACCCACTATGTGAAGTCCCATCCCACCCACCACTAGATTTAAGCAAACAAATTCTCTTTAAAGGGATACCTTAGTAGAGTTAATCAATTTATGAGTAACTATTTATATGAAATGTTATTTAGGAAGACACTGATACCACTCCTATACTGGTATTCAGAAAGCTAAAAATGAGTGTGATTTATATCTATTAGTACCCACCCGTCATCTTAATATGAGGGGTATAATGTACAATATTTAAGTAGATATTCTACACAACAAACAACTATCAATAGGTCATGAAAGTGTAGGGATTTATATATCTCATGACCAGAGTGTTGAGATACCTATTCCGCATTATGATTTGGATGTTCATACGGTCTATATTTCTATTGTAACTTTCATGGCTAGACTATTTGATATTGTATAAATACATTTTGATAAGGAGTTGTTCCTTTCCTATATATTTTTTATGAAAAAACATATAATAATGATGAAAAAAGGTCTGAACTAATGAATGTTGTTACATAAAGAGATAAGTAAGGGGTGAAATGGATAGTTAAATAAAATTGATTTAAAGGATAAACCAACTAATTTAAAATATATTCCTAATGTACCTTTACCCCACTAGTTCGACTTCCTCATTTACAAACATTACAAGTTCATTCACATACAAAATTAAAAAGTGTGGATATAAGCATAATTTATTTTGAAAAAAATGTATGGAGAGTCCATTAGATACTACATTATTATTGATAATGTAAATGAAATCTTCAAGAATGAATGGATAAGATTATTAGTTGTAAATTTATACAAGATATGCGTTTTCATAATTTTTTTTCCAATAGATGATCTATTATGTTAATTAAAGTTAAATACAATTCATATTTTTTATAGGTGTATATATCAATACTATTTGAAGGGAAAAACCTATGAAACAAAATTCAGACTCATTAGTTCTCACATAACTTCTAAACAAAAGTCATTATTGGAACCAATGAAATATGATGAAATAGTGGAAAAATTGGACAAAATGTTTGAAAGAAAAATTATAGATGAAAGGAAATTCTTATAATACACAATTCAGGGGTAAAAATATATAATTTAATCATATAAAATATATTTTTATTCTATTCATTACATATTCCTTTTTGTTTTCAAGGAAGAATTGGTTACTCATTACAATCAATTTTGATAAACCAATGATTTATTTCTCGGATTCAATGCATGGATACCCAGAAAACTGACTGCACATGATGATGTTTATCAATTTGTAATATAATACATCCAATATTTTACAAATAAACTTAATGTTATACATTTTATGTTATATTTTAATGAAAATTATGTTCTCATAGGGTGATTTTTAAATTTCAAAAAAATCATGGTATGAGGACAGTACATGAGAACAATAGGCCTATCGACTTCTACAAATAGATAAGTATTAGGGTATATATAATGAGATTTCACTATTAAAAAAATTACTCTATTTTTAATGTTTCTACAGTTCAAAAAAACTATTGGAAAAGATTTGGGTTATTCTATTTTCAAATTTATTAAAGATGTCATATTTCATCAACAAACTAGCAACCCCCTAAGAGGTTTTTTTGACGATAATTAAAATTCCTATTAAAATATTTAATATTATTTTTTATTTATATTTTTCTATCACTAATAGTACTTTTGAAATTCCATGTAGTCAAAAGATTAAATATATTTATTTAGAAACAAATGGGAAGAATACATGATATCAGAATGTATAAAGAAAATACGAAGAGGTGAATTCCCACTAATTATGTTGTTAATTTTATCATCACTTTATCAAATATTTCTTAGTTAATATTATTATCATTTTTATCCAATACCTATTGTAGTTAATTTTCTTATCAAAACACACATCACATAATCAATACTGATCAAACACATTTGGATTGTTTTGATACATTAAGAAAAATATCCATAAATTATTTGTGATGTGTAAGAATCAACCACGTGTCAATATGTTGCACAATGTGACCGGTATCCTCAAAATGTGTGATTTTATTTAAAATTAAAAATTTAGTTTAAAACACATGTCACAAACTCAATACTAAGAAAACATGTTGGGATTTTTTTGATTCTTTAGTTCAGAGTCATAGGTTATTTGGGATGTGTAGGAATCATCCCTACTTCCATCAGATACATATTGTGCCTATTATGACTCAAAGTGTATGTTATCAGTTTAAAATAGATATTTTAGTCCAAAACATTTTACACTCACTAAAAACTAAGAAAAAACACTCATTTTATCTGTGTACATTTTGAAAATTATTCATAATCCATTTATGATGTTTAAGAATTAGTCACACATCAAAATGATGCATGATATGACCAGTATGACTCAAAGTTCATGTTTTGAGTTTAAATTGAGATTTTATTTAAAAAATACACATAACATACTCAAAATTTAGATAACACGTTCATATTATTTTTGATACTTTAGTACAATGATCCGGAATCAACTTGTGATGTGTAGGAATCAACCATATATCAATAAGATGCATGGTGTGTCTGATATTACTCAAAGCAGGTGTTTTTATTTAAAATTGAAATTTTAGTTCAAAACACACATCAAATAGTCTGAAATGGGAAAAAGAATTTGGATTTTATTTGTAATTTATAAAAACAATTCATAATTTATTTTGACATGAAGGAATCATCCACACCTCAATCCGATACACGGTGTGTCCAATATGAATCAAAGTGTATGTTATCAGTTTAAAATTTATCTTTTAATTCAAAATGTGTGAACTCAATAAAAACCAAGAAAACATTATTGAATTTTCTGGATACTATAAGAAATTCATTTATAAGTCATTCATGGCATGTTAGAATTAGTCTCGCGTCAAACTAATGCACGATGCGTGTGTTATGATTCAAAGTGCATGTTTTCTATTGAAATTTAATTTTGAGTAAAAAAGACATCTGACAAACTCAAAATAAATAAAATGCATTCGGATAGATTTTTTACATTTGAAAAATGATCCATAAGTCATTTTTGACATGTAGGAACTAGCCAAAAATCAATCTAACACATGATGTGACCGGTATGACTCAAGATGCGTGTTTTTATTTATAATTGAAATTTTAATTCAAAACACACATCACATACACAAAACATGTAAAAAAATTCATATTGTTTTGATACTTTAATGAAAATAATAATAATTGATTTTTGACATATACGAATCAACCTTCTATCAATCAGATACATGACATGCCTGATATGACTCAAATTTTATGTTGTTATTTAAAAATTTTCATTTTAGTTCAAAACATGTGTAACACACTAAAAACCAAGAAACCATGTTAATATTGTCATGATAATTTATTAAAAAATTCATAAGTCATTTGTCATGTGTAGGAATAAGTCACATGTCAAACTGACACAAGATGTGATGAATAGGAATCACAGTGTGTGTTTTTAGTTTAAATTGAAATTTTAGTAGAAAATACACGTGACATACTTTAAAATGATAGAACACATTTGTATTGTTTTTATACCTTAGGAAAATGATTAATAAGTCATTTTTGAAGAGTATGAATCAACTTCGTATCAATCCAACACATAGTGTGACTGATATGACTCAAAGCATGTTTTTTTATTTAAATTGACATTTTAGTTCAAAACAAAGGTCACATAATCAAAATCTATAAAAAAAATTATATTATTTTTATAGTTTATAAAAATGATGCATAATTCATTTCTGTCATGTAGGAATTAGCCTAACCTAATTTGATACACGATGTCACTAGTATGACTTAAAGTGTCTGTTATCTGTTTAAAATCAACATTTTAGTTTAATACATTTTTCACTCACTGAAAATTGAGCATAAACACATGAGTTGTCTTGATAATTTATGACAACTATTTGTAAGTCATTTTTTATGTCTAGTATTCAATCGCACCTTAAACTAACACAAGATGTAACTTTTATGATTCAAAGTGTGTGTTTTAAGATTAAGTTGAAATTTTAGTAAAAGAGGCACATGATACACTCAAAACCAATAAAACACATTAAAATTATTTTGATACAATAGTACAATGATTCATATTTCATTTTTGATTTGTAAGAATAAAATACACATCAATTCAATGCACAACATGACCGGTATGATTCAAAGTGTGGGTTTTTATTTAAAATTGACATTTTAGTTTAAAACACTTGTCATATACTCAAAAAGACATTGTGATTATTTTAATACTTTAGGAAAATGATCTATAATTGATTTGTAATGTGTAGGAATCAGCCGCAACTTAATCTGATACACAATGTGTCTGGTATGACTCAATGTGTATGTTATTAGTTTAAAATTGACATTTTATTTAAAAACATGTGTCACTCCTTTAAAACCATGAAATTTCACTTGGACTATCTTGATACTTTAGTACAATGATTCATAAGTCATTTTTGATGTGTAAGGATCAGCAATACCTCAATTTGATACACGGTGTGCCTGATATGACTTGATTTGTATGTTTTTAGATAAAAATTGTTAATTTACTTTAAAACACATGTCACAAACTCAAAAATAAGAATTCTCCTTCATATTTTTTTGATACATTAGGGAAATGGTCCACAGTCATTTGTGACTTGTAGGAATTAGCTTCACCTCAATATGATATATAGTTTGACCGATATGACTCAAAATGTGTGGTTTTAGTTCAAAAATGATATTTTATTAATTTATTGTTCTATATTTATGTTTAATTTATTTCATTATAGTATTGATAGCATAATATTTTTTTATTCATGTTCACTATTTTTCATGAGATGGGGTGTTTTTTCAGTTATATATTGCATGATCAGGCTCTTTTAAAAGGGGTCAAAAGCCAAAAATGAGGGAACATTGATGTTTTTGAATGTTTTTGATAAATTGTATATACTAATGTAATTGTAAAAACAAATTTTTTAAATGTATATAATATAGTTTTTTGTATTTGTATTTTTTATGTAAATATTTTTAGAATTAAATTATTTATTTGTTGTTATAGTGTTTTGTAATTTTAGCAGCATAGTATAACAGTATGAATTTTATCTTCACTAAACTAGAACCAATAAAGAACCTCCTTTAACAGTGTTTTTTGTATGGATAATAAAGGACCCTTTTATCAGTGCTATTTTAATGTTGATAAAAGGACCCCTTTTTATCGATGCGTAGAACATTAACAAATTTTTATCACTGATAAAAGAAAGATCTTTAGTAGTCTTTAAACTGATAAACCCCTTTATTTTCTATAAAAATAACGATGAAGAATTTTTTTTTTCTCAAAAACCCATTATACTCTTACATTACCATCATTAGAATTAAAGAAATATTTTAAAACTCAAGAAATTAATAATTCAAAAATTAAAAGCTAGGGCATGATGAAATCCTAACCCAAATCCTAGGTGAAAGGTCCTAGACTTTGATAACGGGATGAAGGATACCTAAAAATAGGATGGTAAAACCAATATACAAGAAATTCATAAAAAATGGTCCAACCCTACACCCTAGGGATTAGCCTACAACATGTCCAACTTGGGGGGAGGAAGTAGAATAGGGAAAAATGAAAAATAAGGGATGAAGAGACCCTACCTTATTCTTTAGGATATAAATCATGAAGAAACCATGTGAATAAATCACTAATGGTGGGGGAGAACAGAGAAGGGAGGCATTCATGAGTTGGGGGTTTAGTTGGGGGTGTCACGTGGGTGAGGATGAGGGAAATAATGGATTTTTAGGTTTTTTTAATTCATGAGGGAAAATATGTAATGTTTTAAAAACTAAAAATTCTAGTTCAACCAAAGAGTTTGGTTGCACAATTTTCCAAATCACGAACCAATAGAGAGGAGGTTAGTTAAATGCTAAAAAACACACCACACGATTATCCCTAGGACCTCACACATTTTAACAATACATGTTTTAACTGTGCCAAATGAAACTATCCAACCACCGACTCAAATGCACAATTACCACAAGTTTTCTTCTAGTCATGCACAACCCATGTGAAGTCCAAAAACATTCCAAAAATTTGAAATTCCAAATCTAAAATTACAATTACTTAAAATAACTCAAAATAAAATAAATAAAAAGAAAATAAACTCCACAGTCACAGGGTATGACACTATTCATGGTCAACATCATCACACCATGTATGCATATCACCCTAGATACCATGTTACGTTTGTACACCCGTCACCATCATTGCTCGAGCACCCCATACAAATCATAAAGATAGAATACACTCGGGGTTTTTTATAGGTTTTATTTGAAAAAAATATATTTAAATAATATTAAGTTAAATTTCATTTGAAATGTTATGTTGAAAGGCGGCATTGGGGATGCTGCCTTTTAGAAAAAAATACTTATTTTTAATATACATGATTTTATATTTCATTTTTTTATTTTTATTGTTTTATTTTATTTATATATATATAAATAAAGCAAAAAATTTTGTAGAATTTATATACTATTTAATATCATGCATTACTGCCATTAAAGAAGTTTGGAATTCAGATAGCAATAATCATCATGAATCTGTTTTATACGAGGGCTTGCCCTAGAAATCATTTTGGATTTCCGATGTGCGATTCATGTTCTCCATTTCCTATATAGAATTAATAATATATTATTACTAATCATTTATAATCAATTAATAATAAATATTTTTTACTAATAAAAAATTATTAACTATTAATGTCTTGATAATGAATATAAATAATTAACCAATTTATATTAATAATATTTTAGATGATATTAATTAATATTATTAATTACTATTTTATTACTAATAAACTTCTCATAGTTAATATTTATTAATTAATTAGTAATTAAGAATTATTTATTTACATATTAATAGTAGTAATGACTAATTAACCAATTAATTATTATTATATAAGTATTAATTAATTAATTAATTGTTTCTAATTAAAAATAATTACTAATCAATATTAATTTATTTTTTAAAAATATCAATATTAATTACCAATAAATATTAATTAAATAATATGATTTTCAAATGAATAATATTTATCTCTAATAAATATTAATTATTACTAAATATTAATTATTAATAAATATTTAAAATTATCCTCTTAATTTATAAAAAAAATAATAATTAGTTATTTATTTATTGGTAATTAATAAATATTTAATTTATTTATTAAAATAGTACTTACTAATTAAAAAATTAATTGTTTGTTAAATATTAATTTATTAATAATTATTATTAATTATTATTAATAAATTATTATTAACTATAATTAATAAATTATTTATAATTATTTAAAATTATTTTTTATTTATTAAAATTTAATAACAATGATTAAATTATTAAATTACTAATTATTAATTAATTAACTAATCGCTCTAAATAAATATTAATTACGGAAAAATAATAATTACTAAAAAATATTATTTAAATAATATGTTTTAATAATTAACAATATTAATTTCTAATAAATGTTAATTACTAACTATTGTTAATTACTAATAAATATTTAAAATTATTATTTAGTAACTAATTATTAAGAATAGTAATATTATTATAAGTAATTAATTAATTCGAAATAATACAATATGTAATTTTTTACTAATAATAATAAGTAAAAATTATCTAAATAATTAATTTTTAATTAATAATTAATATTTATTATTATCATTTAATTACTAATAAATATTTAAAAATATTTCTTAGTTTCTAAATATTATTAAAAATGAATAAATTAATTGAAAGGCTGCATCTGCGATGCCGCCTTTCTGCATTAAATTTCAATTTTTTTTAACATAATATTATTTAAATAAATATTTTTTTTCCAAAAATGCATTAAAAAAATCAAGACACTCACACCATTAAATCTCTATCCGCCATCACTAATCTTGTGCTACCATCATGACTACTTTTCTCCCACCTCTATCTTCAAGTTGCGAACTGCTCCTCCCATCCATGTAGCATTGTTGTGCCATGTAACTCCTCTAAACACATCACTTATTTCCATAAGTGCATGAATTCACTAATTACCATAATCTAAGCCTCCATTATGCAAGTTCGAGTATTTCCCAGTTCCATGACGATGACGAGCTTATATTTCCCCATATCGTCCCCCAAATGTAGGGCACCTACTCAGAATTTTGTAATCATATAACAAGTTTTTTAATCTATGTTTTCGGATTTTTTTAAAATAATATTAGGTTTTTTTATTTATAATGTAGAAAGGATGCATCAACCTTAATGTATTGGGGTTTAGTCCAAAGGCGGAAAGGCCATTGCCTTATTTATCAAAAACTTTTAAAAAAATTAATGAATTAAATATATATATATATGTTTGTATATTTTGATATATATATATATATATAATATGTTTATTTTTTTTGGAATTATGTCCCTTAATATTTGAATGTTAAAATGTCATGTTTTTATGTAATGAACTTTGTGATAAGTAAATTATCTTTTACGTATTGTATTTATGATTTTTTTTATTTTCAATTATGTTTTATATGTTAAGTGAGTTTTTCAAATGTCAATTAGATTGTATTTAAATTTTATTGGTTATATACTTTCAAAGTCACTTATATGATACATAATAATGTTTGAGTTTGTTCACTTAGAAAGATTATAAATAATAAAGTAGAAATACAATCTAAATGATATTTGACACACTTATTGAAAATATAAAAAATAATTGAATATAATAAACATTTCCTAAAAATGATTAATGAAAAGTAATTTTAGTGGCACTATATATTATTGTTTTAATACATTACCTTTGTATTTATATATTTTTTACATTCCTTTCATTTTCAATTATTTAATAAATTTAAAAATTTAATTTTTTTTCAACAAAATTTTAGAAGTTTATGCAATGTTTTAAGTTTTTTTATATTTTTTTTATAGTTTATACTTTATAAGATTTTAAAGTTACCTAATTGAAAACTAATATGTTTTCCTATGTTTCAAGTAGTCATATTTGAAAGCTAATAAAATATAAACTATAACTAAAATATAAATGAAAATTGAAGTAGTGACCAAACATGTAAAAATGGTTGATAGTAAAAATAATTTAATCATTTTAGTTGACAAAAAAATCATATAGAGAATAGAATACATTGTTGTTTAAAATCATTTACGTTAGTATAAAATATATAAATAAATGAGTACAATCACTGTCTATTTTATGGTCTCGTCCCATATGATGGTGTGAAAGTGGGATACCCGTATCGACATCGTCAACCTCTGTGTTGGGGTGGAGTATTATAGGATAGAGAGGGCTCTTCCTCAGGCACTGGAACCTTGAAAGTCAAGTGATCTGGATATGAATCCTCAAGAGGAAGTCTCTGTTGAATTTGGTTCCCTACACACCAACTTCTTTATACTTTATGATCTTCTTTTATTCATTGGATGAATACTAATAAACTCATTATCACGTCATGATTGTTCTTCTGTGTAACATAGTATGTGATAATATCCTAAGAATATATTTTTCACTAAAAGGTCATAGTGGATCCCTGATATGATGATAACCTAGAAGTTCCATGAAACTATTCTTGAATATATGTTCTATGGATGGATGATATCATTTTAGGGGACATAAATGATACAATATATTAGGGATGTGGACTCATGAAACTCTGAGGCACCTTATCGTGGTGTGCGCCCTTGGTAATACTCAGGATAATATTATGAGAATAAGACCTTCTAGTAGAAAATACACTTTCAAAAGTGTCATTCGATGTTCCTATCTACAGACATGTGTATTGGTCCTTTCACATTAAAATTATTATTAATGGGTATTATAACTCGTGCACTTAGATGTATTGACAAAAACCGGGATGACAGATGTTCAAGGCGAGGTAGGATATGTTGGTTGAATTATGAGTAATAATACATTAATGAATAATGTGATAAAGTGTTTTTCACTTCTATGGTAGTATATATCTTAGGCCCTTTCATGGAAATGATATAGACTAATCAAATCCGTGGCCATGTTATTCTCTAGGAAATTTCAATTTTGAGAATTCAAAGAATGAGAAATCGAGCACATGGGTTGATGACACTTGCATGAAACTTTATTGATTGGAGATATCAGGATAAAGGGACTATATTGCACTGTAATCATTTATATGATGGGCCATGTATTTTTGAGATCAACTTCTTTCTCTAGGGGGCTATGACCCATTGCTAGAAAGAAATCTTAGACATTAGGCAAGCCCACCTAATGCCAACGAGAAAGAGGCCTTGAGGGTCACACACTATGTGTAGCCAATATCTCAGTTAAATACTTTATTTATTTAACAAGTTGAATAAATATTATTCCTGATTGTGGTATAATAACTATTCAAGTATTCCTGATCACATTTATTTCATCACTTGTTATTTTAGAGAATATATTGCATTTGAAATATTTATTTTTCGGTGAATAATGTAGTTATTGTTTTTCATAAATAAATAGTCATTATTCAAGGCCCAGAAAATATTGATGAGGTTTAGTGGAACATGTTATGGGTCCAGTGAGAAATAATATTAAATATTATTTAGTTAAATAATTTTTAAATATAGCATGAATGTTAATCACATGTCCTAGAAATAATAGCATTGCTATTATTATTTGACCTGGGGTTTTCACATGGAATAATAAATTAAGTAATGAAACCTATGATAATTATTTATTATTGCCGTGTGTATTAAATTCATTAAGTACATCTCATTGAAATAATAGAATTTCTATTATTATTTGAAATGGTATTTTAAATTTAAATAATAAATTAAGTAATGACACTTGTTCTAATTATATATTATTACATAGTGAATTAAATTCCTAGTTATGTTATTATTCCCTATATAAGCCAAGGGGTCATTCCACCAGATAACCAATAATTGTGTTCACAACATCCCTAGAGAAAATATCTTGAGCCTAGAGAACCATTCCCTCCTTAAGAACTCTCTCATGAATGAGAGAGATCCTGCTCCACAGGATCAAGAAGAATGCTTTGAAAGTGATTCTAAAGGCGATCAAAAACAGACAATGCAAGCACAAGGATCTTCTGTGCTAGCACCCAGGGAATCCTTCGGAAACATCTAGATATACGTGGAGCACATTTGGATCACCACTAGAGGATTCCTATCATTGGATTCTACATTTTAATGAAACCTCACCTCAGACCTTTGGTAAAACACATCAACGAAGAAAGAATCGCCTTGGAGGTAATTCTATAATTGAATTAAATAATTATAAAAAAATATATCAATACTATTTTCTCAGTTTTGGGATCTCTAATTGTCTTTTATCTTTTATTCAGTTCCATGGATACTGAAATTCATTATCGTATTGATCCTACACTAATAATCAATTTTGGTAATTTGAAAATTTGGGTACATGCCCATATTGTGCTTCCGCTGCTCCCGAAATCTATAATCATAGCTGGATGTCATCATGTGCCCTAGATCCTTATTCCATTACGTAAGTATAAGGACCTACCATCATATCATAGGGGAACTATACAATTGATTTAGGTTCAATCATGATATGTAGAGGCATGATAAATGACCATTGATATATTTTCATATCAGCTGTACCCAGATAAAATTGTGGGTATCCGGAAAAAATGAATGAATCTCATGCCTCTTGATGTATATACCCAATTGGATGAGGCTACACTACTAGAGGGACAACCTATGCCTATGGAATAGGTGAGGCCTCACATGCATCATGACGTGGTCTACGTCATCTTCATCATGGATCCTTGACATTAGGAGATGTTGGAGGAGGTTCATGTGAAAAAACCTACAACCTAGGTAGGTATTTCATCTCCCCAGGGTGTACAATTGAAGATAATTTCATATAATAAATGATACGCTGGCATTATATCCTATACTGTAGAATGGTTAATTACCTAGACAAAAACCTCCTCCTCTGGATAAAACATTCATATTATATTCTATAGCCGAGTATACTGTAAACGAATTCAAAATTAATTTTAAAAAAGTACAATAAACAAACTAATGGAAATTTATTAACTTTACAAATCATGGTTCACACTTCCTTTTGGAGAAAGATAGAGTATAGACTTTAGTCTATACCATAGCTCATACTCAAGCTACTCTCCTAGAGGGAATCATATAGTATGTATACCCTTGATAAGAAATGATGCTTTTCTATGCTAGAGGTACAAATACTCTATATGTTGTTTGTTCCAATCGACATCCTTCCTCACTATCATCATCATGGAATGAAGCATTGCTGACTGTCTAGGTGGAAATGAAATATGCTAAAAAAATAAAAACTAGCACATGACTCTATTAGGCTAGTGACACTCAACAATATAAAAGTGAATGAGGGGAACTATATCCATGGAACCATGAATCCAACCAGTGTAGTATGTAAAATATTGGTATAATAGAGCCCAATATGGAATCCATTCAACCTGAATTGACAAGTGAAATTTGTTAAAAATAATTTCTACTAAAAAAATATGAAATTGATAATTCACGGAAAGATTGTATATAATTTCATCGGTGGGTACTAGATTGTCCAACATGGGACAACATGCACCCCAGTTGTGCCTCGATTTCCTGAAAAAGTGGGGTTCTTGTATCCACCTAAACATACAACATAGAAAGTGATAAATAATATGATAAAAACTTAATAACTCATAGTTTCATAAAAAAACTATAAAGATGAGTGATCATACTAGTATCCACACTATTCATCATCTAGTACATCTATACGAATCTCCTGACCCGAAAAAATAAGTGAGATGAGAGGGATTCACTATCATGCCTAAATATGAATAAGGATGACGCATCTCCCAAGCTATTTGCGATCTAATTCACAGTCCATACATAATTCTCTATAAGTGCAATACAAGCATATAGACCCCGAGGTGAATCTCCAGGTTTGATCAAAATCCTCTAGTATACCATAATACTTCATGTGCACATGAATACCATAGTGATCAGTGCACAATGTCCCTCCAATGAGCTGAAAGATATATGCATGGGCATAACGATTGATAGTCTGCTCATCAGTGTTAGTGGGTAACTGTGTGAAGTGCATCTCAATCCATCTCATAGATATCGACCCGCCATCTGTAGCATTATCATATCCCACTATATCGATGCCTAGAAATTTCTGAACAATATTAGGATAGTCTCCACAGGTGGGTCCTATAACAATATCCTCCTATATAGGAATATCAAGGATAAGTGCCACATCCCCAAGGGTGATAGTCATCTCTCCCTTGAGTCAGTTGAATATGTGGGTCTCGGGTCTCCATCACTCAATGAGTGCTTCATGGAGGTGAGGATCAATGAATGTAAAATCAAATAAAAAAAATTCCATAGAATCTAGGAGGGTGTAGGTATTGTATATTGGCAGCTAGAGGAGGAATGTGATGATAATGGCGTGTTCTATGCACCCTGGTCTGTCAAACATCACGACCTACAATCACATCAAGTGAAACATTCATATACTTCTTAGTGAGTAGTGTAGTATGTTTCATATTTATGTATAAAAATGAAATAATTCTAAAATTTAAAATATAAATATAATATGAGGGCCAACCAAATTGTATAAATGGTAGAATGTATAATATCACACTTCTATTCCCATTTTTATGATGTTTTTCTTACCAAAAGAAAAAATATTGTCTTCATGTTTCTCAAATCATATTTCAAAAGCGGTTTTAGATATTTCTTTACCTTCAAAAGGGGTTTTTGTAAGATATGATTTTATATATTTATAAATATAAACATTTTATCTTTATTTTCTAAATTTTTATTAGAAAATAGGTTATCGAATTTTTTGTAAAGTGAGGTAAGAGTAAGAGAAAACATGAAATCAATTTTTTATCCTTGATTAAATGAAAATTATGATAATATAAAGTGAAATGGAAAATAATAGACCCATTAAATAAAACATGATAACATTACAATAGACATGAAATAACTAGAAAATTTTAAATAGAATGGAGTTTGTACGAGATTACAAAAAATTTGGAAGTGAAATAAAATCCAACTTATTTTCAAGTGGTAGATTAATAAAATCTTCAACAGGGATGCACTTAATTTTTTAATTTTGAAAATATCTCAGCCTTCTAATTAAAGGTATACCCATATAGTGAAGGAGCCATTAGAAGGCCAAAATATTTTGAAAATTAAAAATTCAAATACATCCCTTAGGAAGATGTGATTAAGATAAAACATGGAAATAATATAGATTTTACTTCACTTCCAACATTAGGCTCATCTCATCCAAACTCTATTCTATAAAACAATTTCATGGAATAATTTATCTATTGTAAAGAATTAATTTGTTATTTAATGGGTTTTTTTCCATTTAACATTATATTATCATATTTTTTATTTTATCATGGAAAAATAAATTGATTTTACATTTTCTCTTACTTTTACCTCACTTTCTAAAATATTTTGTAACTTATTTTCTAATAATCTTTTAGAAAATGAAGATTTTTTTATAACCTAAAACAACCTTTGTTTAACATTAACTAATAAGTTAGATCCAAAATGGTGTGCTTTGTAATTTATGTAGGATTTATTACATTATAGTATATTCCATGGTTATTTTATCAAATTCTTAATTTATGGTTTAGCTATGGATAGTTTGATTGTGCTTTCATGTCCCATAAAATGTACTTGTCATATTCCTTATAATGTGAGTATGAAAGGATCACCGAGTGTCCTGCATGGGGAGGGACCATGCTTGCATGGGATCGCCGAGTGTCCTGCATGGGGATGGTGGTTGTTGCTGTTGCTTGAATGAGGTAGATCCTGTTTTTCCTGTTTTTGCCTGGGGTTGTTCGGGTTTATGGTTGGACCCTACGGTTTATCACTGTCCCCGTAAAAGTGTTTTTCTTAATAAAAAAATAGTTTTTAGTCAGTCAGAGTATGAAAGGATTATTATTATTTGATAGTAAAATTATTTTGAAATGTAAGAAAATTCTGAAAAATGAAGGATTTTATATTAACACCATGTAATTGATAATATGAAAATATCAAATTGGAGACAATACACCATTGTTGTTGAGAGTGTGAACACAATCCAGAAATGTTATGGTATCATTTACTATTATGACATTAATGATGACATATATTTCATGTCAAATGTTTCCTGTGTTCTTGAAGCCAATCTATATCATTCAGAATCCTATTGGACTTTGATCTCCCTCATTGTCGCAACATGTTGATGGCATGTATCAATATAAGATGGCCTTCAGTAATTATGAAATATATAAATAACCTAATAGGCACCTGTGGTGTAGAATAAGAATTAGAAATGGTGTCCAACTAGTATACTGGATCAACATATCCTTCCCATGATAAGTTTATAGAATCACTTACAATGACGGAGTGTGCACATTGAATCTGTAATGCATGGAAATTTTCCCATTGAAACTGACTCTCTTGTATTAAGACCACAAAGACTCAATAATTTGTACTTGTGATGGGGTAGAAACACTCTTTCACTTGTAATAAATATCCTTATTAGTGATAAAGGATCACTCAATAAGTATAGTATTCTTTAATGTTGTATTCAATGTCACAATGAAAGATTCATTCTTACCATATCCCCTATTGAATATTGTCTGCAGTCTATTTTTTTCTATCAACAAAGTAGTCGAAAAAACTAAAAAATTTCTCCGGAACTAGTCTAGTTATAGGTAACTTGTGAAGCCCCTTGATGACACCATTGATTCACTCCACAATATTTATGGTCATGTGTCTGTACCTCTTCCCCTCATCATATGCCAATGTCCATTTTTCTTTTAGAATCCACATCATATAATCAAACACTCCTTGATTGGACTTGTGGATTTCTTTGAAACATTGTTTGAACCTTCAATGATCCAACTCATATGCTACATAAAAGTGATTTAATTTCACATAAATTAATTTTATCATTACATTAAAATAGATAAAAATAATAAAGAGATTGCTACCATGACACATGATTACCATATTTATAAGTTCATCATGGAATGTTTTTCCCACATTTCTAGAATTGTGTTTGATGAAATACTGATGATGTGAATTTGGGGGTCTCTATGTATTAGGATTTGTATCGATTTCCTCACTGATTTCCTGATGATGGTCATATATCAAACAAAAACTATGAATATAGGTGAAATGGTCATTGATACATGCCCAAAACCAACTCCATGATTTTTAATTCTCTTATCTACAATAGAAAATTCAAGAAGATGAGGTAAATAGTTTCCATATTGGGTTTCATTAATCAATAATATGCCAGTGTATTTTCCATATTTAAATGTTTCATCAATCTGTATGAACTTTTTTGTAAAAATGAAGTATAGAAAGACCGGGGAGTAATTCCTAGAACAACCAAAAAATTTTAACTTGAGAAGGATCAAGTCGGTTTTCATGAGACACATGTTCATTCATATCAATATGGAAGAAAACTTGGTATTTGTGTCTCAATATGGATAGAAATTTATGTAACTCATGATACTAGTCAATCCAATCACCATAGACATTCACAATTGACTTATTTTTTTACATACATTCCTTATTATAGGAAATATTTTAACCAAAAGTTTTTTTTAATCCTCTCTTGAAAATGGGCTTCTGGAATATCTTGGAAAGTCCAAATCACTTTTATGAAAATAGATGACACTAATTCATAATCCAATGATGTATGACCTTGTGTTAGGATTTTCTAAACACAAGTATGAGATGCCTCAATATTAGAAATTATTCAACCTCCAAATGAAATGTCAAGAATTTTCCTCAAGTGGAATCTACAATCATCCCCATATTTATCAAATCATATGATTTGTTTTTGATAGATTAATTCTTAAATGAAATATCTACGGTTCCCCTCAATATTAAAACTTTTTAGTGTGTTTTTAAATGCATCTTTACTTGGAAAATACCTTCCAACTTATAATGTTTTTTAATCTCAAAAAAACTATCCATTACAACACTAGGAATACCAATTACCTATGTGATAACATTCCAGTCATATTTAGGAAAACGTACCATTGATTTTGGCCAAGATGTGGAGAGTGGTGGATGATTTATTGTGGGTTGAGACTGCTGTACAATTACAAAATTTCTAGAAAATTCCCCCCCAACTTTTTAGCTCCCTCCTCATAAACATTATTGTATTTATATATTTAATCATTATAAAATTCCTCATCAGAAGTCAAATTTATTTATATATCTGAGATATCGGCTAGGTAGTCCCCTTTTTCATAATAGGGAATAACCATAATTGCATGGGATGGACCTTCTTCAATAACTATTGTAAGTATACGTCCCCATACAATTGGACGTTTGATATTATAAAGAGGCCATTACCAATACTACAGTAGGCCTTTATCAATGCTAAGAAAGTAATAACTACCACAACATGGTTAAAAGGCATAGGTTTTTATTAATTGTATAAAAGAGATGATAAAGGGTTACTTTATCAGAACTAAAAAAGAACTGACAAAGTACCATTTTATCAAAACAAATAAAAGATACCATTTATCAGCACATTTATTTATCATTGATAAAGGGAATATTTATCAACTCTAACAAAGGGGAATACTGTAGTGTGATGTTACAACACACTACATCACCATAAATAGGGAATACAATAGTGTGATGTAACAGGATAGTGTAGAATCATAATCAGTACCAGAAATCACCAATATTAAATAAAAATACAAGATTTAAATGATATAAAATTTCCAAAAAAACTACAAGAAAAACGAAATTATTATATGGTAAAAGAACACACTTTTATAAAAGAACAACCCAACGCTGCTTGAGAAAAAATATACCTATATGAGAAAACCATTATTATGTCAGTAATAATATAAAGAAATAAATTAAATAGAAAATATTAATCATAAATTAAACTTTTCTTCATGCCTAGAAAACTGTATAACAAATTGCGTTATAGTTGTTTTTTGCACATCACATGCCATTTATTGTTCATCTTCAAGCATTATATCTTGAAAATTAACTAAATAATTATAAGATAAAATTTATAAGGAAATTACTTAATTAATAGGAGATAAATTGATGAGAAAACAATATTGGCTCATTTTTTTGGGTTTGGATATTTGATGGGAATTTTAAACCAAAATGAAACTTATATATTGAAATGATGTACTTGGAGTAATAATAGTAATACCTTTCACCAGATTGATATGCAGAAAATTACTACACATACAAAATGACTTATGGATAATTTTTCAAAAGTATCAAAACAATCCAAATGAATTTCCTTATTTTTTATTACACCCATTGTGTTTTTTACTAAAATATCATTTTAAAATGGAAACAAACACTCAGAGTCATATTTGTTACATCATTTGTGGGTTTGATGTGAAACTGATTCCTACATGTCAAAATTTAATAATGAATCCTTCCCTAAATTATCAAGACAATATGAGCTTGTTTCCTTAATAATCAGTGTGTAACACTTTTTTGTATTAAAATGTCAATTTTAAACTAATAACAACCACATTATATCATACTGATCACATCGTGTATCATTTTGATGTGTGGATAAATCCTACACATAAAAAGGTACATATAGATCATTTTCATAAAGTAACAAAATAATCTGAATTTGTTTTCTCTGTTTTGAGTATGTAAATTGTCTTTCTAACTAAAATTACTGTAAATTTTGAATAAAAAGATGTACTTTAAGTCATACCAATCATACCATGAATTAGATTGTGGTGTATATGATTCTAAAAAATCCCAAATGGCATATGGATTTTTTTACTCAAGTATAAAAACAATCCAAATTTATTTCCTCAGTTATGAGTATGCCACTTGTTTTTTTTACTAAAATGTTAATTTTAACTGAAAACATGAAATTTAAGTTATACAGGTCGCATCGTGTGTGATTTTTATGTGTGACTAATTCATACACATCAAAAAATGAATTATGAATTATTTTACTAAAATATCAAGACAATCTGAGCATGTTTTCATCTTTTTCAGTGAGTGACACTTTTTTCTATTAAAATGGAAATTTTAAACAGATAACCAAAACATTGAGTCATACCATGCACATCATGTATTGGATTTATTATTTTCTTATTCCTTTACATAAAAAATGACTTATGTATCATTTTACTAAATTACCAAAACAATATGAATATTTTTTCTTTGCGTTGAGTACGTCAGTTGTCTTTTTTTCTGAAATTAATGTCAATTTTGAATAAATGGATGCACTTGGAGTCAAACAAATAACGCCATGAATAATATTGAGTTTTAGATAATTAAAAAACATACCAAATGACTTATGGAACATTTTAATAAAGTATGAAAAAATTGGAATGTGTTTCCTTAGTTTTGAGTATCCTACTTGTGTTTTTTTACAAAAATGTCATTTTAAAATTACAACAGACACTTTTAGTTATACATGATGCATCATGTGTGGAATTAATATGAGACTTATTTCTATACATCCTAAATAAATTATGAATTATTTTCTTAAATTATCAAGGTAATCCAAGTTTTTTTTCTCAGTTTTAAGTGACTGGCACTTTTTTCTATTAAAATGTCAATTTTAATCTGATAAAAGACACTTTGAGTCATACAAGGAACATTGTTTATCAATTTTATGTGTTAATGTTTTTTACATGTAAAAAATGAATTACGATTAATTTTCATAAATTAACAAAACAATATGAATTCTTGTTCTCAGTTTTTATAATGTCAGTTTTCTTTTTTACTAAAAATAATGTCAATTTTGAATAAAAAGACACACTTGGAGTCATACAGATCACAGATTGCACCAAATTGAGGTGAAAATGATTTTTAAACATCCAAAATTACTTATGGATTATTTTTTTAATGCATCAAAACAATCTAAATGTGTTTCCTTAGTTTTGAGTATGCCACTTTTCATTTTTAATACAAATTCATTTCAAACAAAAAACATGCACTTTTAGTCTTCAAGGTCCTATAGTTCGTGGTTTTGAGGTGATATTAATTCCCAAACATCACAAATAAATTATGAATTGTTTTCCTAAATTATGAAGACAATACAAGTTCATTTTCTCAGTTTTCAGTGAGTGGCACTTTTTTATAATAAGAAGTCAATTTTAAACTAATAACAAACACTTTGAGTCATACCAGACACATTGTGTATTGGAATGAGGTGAAAATTATTCCTTCGCGTAGACAATGACTTATGAATTATTTTTCTAAAGTACCAAACCAATCTGAATTCATTTTCTTGGTTTTGATTATGTGAATTTTTTTCACTAAAATTAATTTCAATTTTAAAATAATATGAATGTGTATTCTAGGAGATGATAAATTATAACATAACATTATAATTATTTGTTCTCCAAATGGGAATATCCCAATCCTATTTTATTTTTTATTGATAATGATGATGAGTTTTTTATTAATGATCTTGTGAACATGGATCATTTTACACAGTGAATGTGAAAATGAATAATGAATGATTCTTTTTTGGAGTTCATAAGAATTTGTGATATTACATTATTCATCTAATAAATGATAGAATAACACAAATAATTCCACTACCCACGAAAACTAAACCACTGTATTTTTATTTTCTAAAAATTCATGTTTTGATCGATGAAAATTTTAATTTATTTTTTTAGATTTTTTGGATCAAGCTAATAGATTCTTTTTCAAAGGGGTGTTCATTTTTATTTTTAGTGCATTGAAATTTCATTTGAATTAAGTTTTTCATTTTTTAGTATTTCTTCATAAGGATGTTTCTTTTTGTTTGATTTCATGTTTCTTTGACACCATCCCTCCTTGATGACCTTGATCTATCAATGCTAATTGTCCTCTAAAAGTTCTCTCATACACCTATAGGATTTAGTGTTTTATTACACATATATTTATTCCAACATTTAAGTTGTATTATATATATTTTTGATGGTTGTATTTTTTTTGTATGACTCTCAAGTGACTATTGGACCCACTACAAGACACTGCCTTTACAGTGTAGAGAAATCATTGGAAGGAGATTTAATTTTTTTATTGTTGTTGTTCAATTTTTTCTTGGTGAGGGGTTTCTTTCAAAATTTAGTAATATTTTTGTAACATCCCGGTTCCAGAAGCCACCCAGTGGAACCCCGTACCCTGTTAGTCACATGGACTCAAGCGCATTTCCCCGAACGCTAGAGGCTACCGACTTACAGTGAGGGCCTTGGGTGCGATAGTGGGAAACTATACTCTCATTAGTAGAGTACACAATGGAAGTAAGTAACATGTACAATAGAAGAAACCGTAGAAATCCAACAATAGTAAACTGTAGAAGACATGAATAAAAAAAACTGGAGAACATATATATATATATGAATGAAGCCTGATACATATGTCTAGGAAAGCAGCCAAACAAGTAACAATACTGGAATACAAAGAGTACTAAACAAAAGTACATAATAAAAGATAAACAGATCCTCAACATCTCAAGAACATTCTTGGTCCCATGCTCTCCAGCTCCATAGTAATTCAAGTACCTAAAGTAGAAGGGCACTTTCCCTTATCTATACCTACAACAATATAATTTTTTGGGACCAAAAGAATGACCCAAACAGGTTGTGAGACTAAATCCTAGTAGGCAACCACCCAAATATCTGTGCCTATTAGTCAGTGAGTATATGACAGGTAAAAGTAAAGTAAATAGTAAACAGTAAACATGACAATGATCAGCAGTAAACAATCCACAGATCACTATCAAGTAATAGTGAAGCAAATAGCTAAACCACAACCAGGTAACCCTCTAGGAAGTACTCACATCCATCCCCTCTGGTCCTACCTAAAAAGTACAATAAACCCTCTAGGTAGCACACTCGGTCTAACCCCTCTGGTTCTGTAAAGGAATTTAATAAGAATCTCTGAGGAAGCGCTCACAGTCTATCCCCTTATAGTCAACGGCAAAGCAAGACTCTCTGAAGAACCTCACACAGTCCATTCCCCGTATAGCCTAGGTAAAGCAAGTCTCTCTGAGAAAGCTCACACAATACATTCCCTGCATATTCTATGGTAGTAAGGTATTCTCTCAGGAATCTTACATGTCAATTCCCCTTATAGCCCTGAGGTCTAGGACTCTCTAAGGAATCTCACTTGGTCAATTGCTATTATATCCTAGGTCGTTCATTTCAAACAAAGACTCTCTGAGGATGATCACTCGGTCAATACCCTTATAGTCTAATGCAATCAAGGAATATCTGAGGAAGCTCACTCGGTAAATTCCCCTTATATTCACAAGTGGTTCTAGGCTCTTTGAGGATGATCACTTGGTCAATTCCCCTTATAAACAAAAGTTCTCAAAGACTCTCTGAGGAAGCTGACCCGATCAATTCCCCCTATAGTCTACTACACCAGGTTCTCACGACCCTGTGTAAGTCAACGAGTATATTAGTTCAATATAGACAAAGTAAACCTATAGAACTACTTGGATAAATAGTCTACAACATATCAAGCATGTTATATTACAACTCTCCATCCTACAACAATAGGCATGGAGAACAGGGAAGACATCCAATGGATAAACAAGACCAAACGGTCGTAAACAGAATAATGCATGGAAAAAACACATCCAATGAATAAAAATCAACCCTATCATATCCAAATATCTTCTACATATGAATACAATCATGGAAGGAAAACAAAAAGGGAAAAAAAGTAAACACGCAACACCCCATTCAAGGGTATTGGTGAAATTTGCCCATAATATTTAAATACTTCGAACGAAAAGGAACAAACCACCTACTTTGGGGTTAGGATATCAATATACTTTCACCAAAAAGCTTGAATCTCCATGGAACATCATAGATCTAGGAAAACGTCCAAAACATTCAACCCACGATAACATGGAAAAGAAGAGGAACTGGAAAACAAGGCTCAAGCAGAAGAGAGAAATGAACAATACGATTACAACACAATCAGTGGTGCTCGAATCGGAGGATGGACGGAGGATCAGGGGCTCATCGAAGATCCATGGATTCTCAGTGCTCTTGGATTAACGAAACAAAAAAGAAGTGGTTTCTATCTGTTAGACATGACCCCAGTGCGTTAAATGAAAAAAAGAAAGTACACGACATGTACTTTTGAAGTACACAACATGCAGTCACCTTTTCCGTACTCCACTTTAAGTGGCCTCCAAGTCACTCCCACACGACCATGTATGCGACTACTACACGGCTAGCACACGACCTGCTGCAGTAAGAAAGTACACGACGTGTACTCATAAAGTACATGGTGTGTACTTATAAAATTTATAGAAATTTCTATTTTATCCAAAAAAGACCAGAAAGGAAAAACATACCTGAGGAGAAGGTACATGTTCTTACAAACTGACCGCCTTAAATAAATTCATCCCCGAATTTCCTTGTGCAGTGTAGAAGAAGAAACCCTGAACAATTCCGGCCACTGTGCTCATACATCGGCATCCCTCTCACAAGTCTCATCCTGTACTTGCCCGTGCTGCCATAGAACTTGTACTAGAGGAACAGACCAGCCATGTAGAACCTTTTTACTACGATCCACAATCCATATAGGATGCTCCTCAAATGACACATCCACTTCGATATCAACCTCCTCGGGTTGAAATACATGTGATGGGCCTAAAAAGTAACTTCGGAGTTAAGAAAAGTGGAAGAAATCGTCCATAGCTTAGTACCTTTGAGATAACTGCAACTGATAGTCAACCAGCCCAACTCTCTCCAACACCTCAAATGGTTTGACATACCTCGATGAAAGAATACCCTGTCTCATAATCCTATTATGTCCCTACCTCGGTGTGACACGCAGAAAAACTTTATCCTTGACCTCAAACTCCAGAGGTCATCTCCACTGACCAACATAAGACTTCTGTCGAGACTGTGCAGTAGCCATCCTCTTCCGAATCAACTCTATCTGCTCTGAGGTCTCCTGAACAAGACGAGGTCCTAGAAAGGCTGCCTCTCCTACCTTCGGCCAACGTAAAGGTGATCGACATGGCCTACCATACAAAGACTCATAAGGTTCCATCTGAATATTTTCTTGAAAACTATTTTTATAGTAAAACACCACAAGAGGTATATGTTTATCCCAAGAACCTCAAAAATCTAGAATGCATGCTCAAAGAATATCCTCAAGCACCTGAATCGTATGACCAGACTGGCCATCTGTCTGGGGATGGTAAGTTGTACCCAAAAGTACCTGTGTACCCAAATCCTTCTGAAGCCCCAGCCAGAACTGAGAAGTGAAACATGCATCCTTATTTGAAACAATATAGTGTGGAACTCCATGAAGACGTACAATCTCACGGATGTACAACCATCCCAGCTCATCACCATTGAAGGACTCCTTGATAGGTAAGAAGTGTGCAGCCTTCGTGAGTCTGTCAATGAAAACCAAAACTGAATCGTTCCCTCACGGAGACCTTAGCAACTGTAACGTCTCGGTTCCGGAAGCCACCCAGAGGTGCCCCGTACCCGGTTGGTCACATGGACTCAAGCGCATTTCCCCAAATGCCCGAGGCTGCCGACTATCAACGAGGTCCTTGGGTGTGATAGTGGGGAAACTATGCCCTCATTGGCAGAGTACACAGTGGAAGAAAATAAACATGCAATAGCGAAATCCGTGAATAACCAACAATATTAACAGCGGAAGACTAAATCAATAAGCTAGAGAAAATATGCATATATGGAATGATGAAAAATACAACTCTAGGAAAGGAGATAAAAAAGTCACAATGCAGAAACACCACAATACCAAAACAAGTACAAAAGAAAAGTAAACAGCTCCTCATCATCGCAAGCCAAAGATTGGTCCCATGCTCTCCTGCTCCAACCAATCAAGTTCCAGAAGTCGAAGGGCGGTTTCCCTTGTCTATACCTGCAACAACATAGCCTTCTTGGGCCCAAAATAATGGCCCAAATAGGGTGTGAGATAAAATACTAGTAGGCATTCACCTGAATATTTTTTCCCAATAGTTAATGAGTATATGATAGGTAAAAGTACAATAAGCAGTAAACAACAATAGAAAGAAATATGATGTAATAGTAAGCAGTAGAACAGGATGTTACATAGCAGGAAACAATCCACAACCAAACAACAACAGTGAAACAAATAGCTAACAAGCCGGAACCCTCTGGGAAGTACTCGAAGCCATCCCCTCTGGTCCTATCCAAGAAGTACCACAACCCTCTGGGCAGTGCGCTCAACACAACCCCTTTGGCTTGGTCATACGCATTTATGAGACTCTTTGGGGAAGCTCACTCGGTCAATTCAAATTATAGTTTAGGGTAGTCAGGGAATCTCTTGATAAAGATCACACGGTCTAACCCTCTCAGTCCCAAGGTCTAGAGACTCTCTGAGGAAGCTATCTATGTCAATTCCTCCTATAGCCTCAGGTATACCACATACTCTCTGAGGAAGCTCACTCGGTCAATTCCTCCTATAGCCTAGGAAGGTTCCTAAAAAGATTCAAACAATGTAAGACTCTCTGATTAAGTGAACTCATTCTACCCTCATGTAGTCTATTAAATCCAAGACACTCTGGGAGCTCACTCGGTCCATCCCCTCTGTAGTTTATAATATCAAAGACTCTCTGGGAATCTCACTCGGTCTATCCCTTATAGTCTACAGCACTAGGTTCTCTCAGCCCCTTGCCAATCTGTGTATAATAATGCTATAAGGATAAATTACACCTTTAGATATACTAGGATAACCAAAGTACACCTATAGAGGTACTTAGCTAACAGTCTACAAGGCGACAAGCATGTCATGAGTTTCACTTCAACCTATAACTGCAAGGCATGGAAACAGGTGTAACAGCCAAAGGCAAACGAGACCCAAAGGCCATAAACAAAACAATGCAAGGGAAAAAATACATCCAAGCAAAACAAATTATTCTCTAACAGGGTCAATTTACCTCTACACAAGCATAAAATCAAGGCAGGAAAACAAAGAGGGAAAAAAGGTAAACACGCAATACCCCATTCACAGGTATTGGTGGAATTTTCACATAAAACTCAGATACATTGAACAGTAAGGCACAAACCACCTACCTCGATCCTATGAGATTTCTATACTTGAACCACGATGGATAATTCCCACTAGAATGCCGTAGATCTGAGAAAACGCAGAAAACTTTCAACCTTAGATATCTTGTGAAGGAGGAATAATTGGAAAACAAGGCTCAAGCAGAAGGAAGAACTCACCGCTGTACTTCCAACACAATCAATCGTGCTCGAATCGGAGAATGGACAGAGAGGCGGGAGATCGGGGAAGATCCGACCATACGGGTTGCTCTCAGACAAACCAGACCTAGAAGAAGAGGTTTATGACGATGAGGTGTGACCCCGGTCAGTTTAGTGAAAAAAGAAAAGTACACATCGTGTATTTTTAAAGTACAGGGTGTGTAGTGGGTCTTTCCATACTCCGCCAAAATTGGCCTCCACGTCACCCCTACACACCGTGTGTGTGGCCCAGGCATGGCCAGTACACGGCTTTGAGCCGGAGAAGATTACACGGCATGTACTTAAAATTTTTCCAGAAACTCCATTTTTCTTAAAAACTCCAGAAAAAGGAAAAGCGTACCTGAAATCAAGATCCGAGTTCTTACAAACATCCACCCGTAGAAAAATTCGTCCCCAAATTTCCCTAGGTGGGCGTAGAAGAAGGATCCTCGAATAGCTCCGACCACTGCAATAGAACCTCGACCTCCCTCTCCCAAGTCTCGTCCTGTACTCGCTCGTGCTGCCATAACACTCGTACCAGAGGAACAGACCGACCTCGGAGAAACTTCGTACTGCGATCGACAATCTGGATGGGATTCTCCTCAAACGACACATCCACTTTTAGCTCAACCTCCTTGGGATGAAAGACATGATAAGGGTCTGAAAAGTAATGTCGGAGCTGAGAGACGTGGAAGACGTCGTGTATGGCCTGGTACCTCTGAGGTAACTGCAACCGATAGGCAACCGTCCCAACTCTCTCCAAAACCTCAAACGGACTGACGTACCATGGTGAAAGATTACCCTGTCTCTGAATCCTCTCGTGTCCCAACCTTAGTGAGACACGCAGGGAAACCCGATATCTGACCTCGAACTCCAAAAGTCATCTCCGCTGATCAACATAAGACTTCTGTCGAGATTGTACTATAGCCATCCTCTTCCGAATCAGCTCTATCTGCTCAGAGGTCTCCTGAACAAGACGAGGTCCCAGCAAAGCTACCTCTCCTTTCTCCAGCCATCATAAGGGTGATCGACATGGCCTACCGTACAAAGCCTCGTATGGTTCCATCTGAATGTTCGCATGAAAATTTTTATTGTAGGCGAACTTCACAAGAGGTATATGCTTCTCCCAAGAACCGCCGAAGTCTAAAATGTAAGCTCGGAGCATATCCTCAATCACCTGGATTGTATGCTCGGACTGGCCATCTGTCTGGGGATGGTATGCTATACTCAAGAGTACCCGTGTACCCAAAGCCTTATGAAGTCCCTTCCAGAACCGAGAGGTAAAGCGCGTATCCCTGTCTGAAACAATGGAGTGTGGAACTCCATGTAGATGTACAATCTCTCAGATGTACAGTCATCCCATATCATCTACACTGAAGTTTTCCTTGATCGAAAAGAAGTGTGCTACCTTCGTAAGTCTGTCGACGACGACCCAAAAAGCATCAATTCCCTGAGGTGACCTCAGTAACCCGGTCACGAAGTCCATCGCGACATCATTCCACTTGCACTTCGGAATGGGTAACTTCTGTAAAATCCCTGCTGGTCACTGATGCTCTGCTTTCACCTGCTGAAAAGTAGAACATATCATGACAAAACCCGCAACATCTCTCTTCATACCTGACCACCAGTACTGGAGATGAAGATCCCCCGATACATCTTGGTGATGCTGGGATGAACTTACCACATTGAGGAATGAAAATACCTTATCATATCCTCACGTATGTCTGCTGGCACACATACGAATCCCTGGAAACGCAAGATCTCATCCTCACCCAGTGTCCATTCAGGAAAATGGTCCCCTCCTGACACATTCTCCCATAGGACCAAGGCCTCTGAGTTTGATAGCTGCCTCATTCATACCCGATCAATAAGTGTAGAGGTAAAAACCATAGATGAAATAAAAGTCTGTCCCTGCCTATCGTGCACCTCCAGATGCATCTCAGAGAACAGAGCCATAAGCTGTCACTCACTACTGGCCTCCTGAACTGCCTAAATCTGAGTTCGTCTGCTCAACGCATCTGCCACTACATTTCCCTTTCCTGGCGTATAGGCGAGCTTGAAGTCATAGGACTGAAGATACTCGACCCACTTATGTTGTCTCAGATTCAGATCACACTGAGTGAAGATATACTTGAGACTCTTGTGGTCGGTGAAAACCACAAAGTGCTCTCCCAGAAGGTAGTGTCTCCAACAATGTAAGGCATGAACAACTGCTACCAAATCCAGATCGTGCGTAGGGTAGTTCCTCTCATGTGGCCTCAACTGCTGAAACCCGTACGCAACGACTCCATCTCCCTGTATGAGCACAACTCCCAGCCCGATACCTGAAGCATCACAGTAAACAGTGTATCCCTTGCCCGACTCTGGAAAGGCTAGTATCGACGCTGATGTCAACCTCCCTTTTAGCTCCTGAAAGGCTGACTCACACGAATATGACCATAAAAACTTCACCCCCTTCTTGGTCAAACCTGTCAATGGTTCTACTAGGTACAAGAAGTCTTGAATGAAGTGTTTGTAGTATTCGACCAGCCCTAGGAAACTCTGAACCTCAACGACGTTCTTCGGCTTCTTCCAGGAAACTACAGATCTCACTTTCTTTGGGTCTACTGACACTCCTGTCTCTGAGATAACATGACCCAAGAAGTGAATCTGATCCATCCAAAAGTGGCACTTCAAGATTTTAGCATATAGCCGATGCTCTCTCAGTTTACTCAGAACGATCTCAAGATTTGTGGCATGGTCATGTCGAGTGTGAGAGTACACCAAGATATTGTCCACGAAGACCACGACAAAGGAGTCCAAGTACAGATGGAACACTCGGTTCATCCGTACCATGAAGACTGCATGCGCGTTCGTAAGTCCGGACAGCATGACTGTATACTCGTAAAGACCATACCTTCTCCTAAAAGATGTCAGAGGTATGTCTAAGGGTCTAACGCGCAACTGATGATAACCGGACCTCAAGTCGATCTTCAAGAACACTTGGGATCCTCGAAGCTGATCAAAGAGGTCATCGATCCTCGGCTAGGGATATCAGTTCTTGACCATCAACTGGTTCAGCTTCCGATAATCCAAACAAAGCTGAAGGGTACCGTCTGCCTTTTTCGCGAATAGGACATGTGAACCCCAGAAAGAAGTGCTGGGTCGGATGAAACCCTTTGCCTGAAAATCTTCCAATTGCTTCTTGAGCTCCTGAAACTCAGGTGTAGGCATCCTATAATGGGGAATGGACACCGGTGCTACTCATGGTATGAGCTCAATCGAGAAGTCTACTTCACACTCCAGAGGTAAACCAGAAAAGTCCTCTGAAAAGACATCCCTGAAACGATCTACCACTGGAGGAAAGTCTAACTGTGAAGTCCCCTAGTAATCCAGATAAAGACTGACAATCTGGGTTGTAACTTCCCCTAGCTCATGATGCTCGGGTCCAGCTCTACCTGCCTGGACATCCCACTCGCCTCTATGAAGAAAAGATCCACCCTCTGGTGATACAAAACTCACCCTACAGGGATAGAAATCAATGACTGGCTAGAAGTGAACCAACCAGTCCATACCGAGAATGACGTCATAGCCTGTCATCTCTAGGACATAGAGGTCCCATAAGAAATGACACCCCACAACCTCGAGAGGGAACTCTCTGCACTGTCGTACACTATATTTCCTCATTCCCAACGGCTTGTCAAGAGTCAACAAGTCGGCAAACGAAAAGATACAGAGACCAAGGCTCTACACAACCGCAACAGTGATATAACTATGGGAATCACCAGTATCAAAAAGAGTTGAAGATAAAACTAAGGCTACTAAGATCGTACCACAAACTGTAGAAGGTTCGGGATCCTACTCCTGATAGGTCTTCTCCATGGAGAAAGACTGGCCTGCACCGCGGCTCTGCGCCCCTGGCTGACCACTATGAGATGATCCACTCTACTATCACTGATGACCTGGTGACTAACCACCACGACCGCAACCTCCACCTTGGCCGGAACGGCTGGAAGAACTCTAGTTCTCTGACTGGTGGGAAACTTGTGAAGCATCTCCAGAACGCGGGGTCAAAGAGGAACCCCTACCACCAGCTGAGGGTGAGAAGATATGACAGAAACGCTGAATATGGCCCATCTTGCTACAAGACCAGCACTCCATCAGATCCCTCTGGCACTGGGGCCTAGTATGCCCAATCCTACCACACTGGTAGCATACAACCTGGCTGCCAGAAGATGCATCCCACGAACCTTTATCTCCTCAAGAAGACTCTCTATGACGCTTCCTACTATCCGTAGGAGGAACACCAGCTCTGGATGATGAACCGCCCTGGCTCACTGCTCCAGAATACCTTAGATTGCGCTCAGTGATCAGCGCCTGGTTGATGATGGAGGATATCGAAGTCAGCTGGAAGATATTCACCTGGGAACGAATCTCCTGCCTGAGACTGTCCTAGAACTTCCTAGCAAGGAACAACTCATCACCTATTGGGATCGGTGTGAAATGCTACAGCTCAGTGAAATGAGATGAGTACTCCATAAAAGAGAGATTACCCTGTTATAGACTCATAAACTCCTAGCCTCGATCATCCCCCAGGGTTTCTGGATAGAAGTAGTCATAGAAGGTGTGTCAAAACTCGTCCCAAGACATATCCTGTTGATGCCCTGATCGTGAGATCACCTCCCACCACCTCTTGGCAGTGTCCCGTAGCATATTAGTATCCAAATTTACCCTTTTATCCGGAGGGATCTCTAGGTGTTCAAAATGGTAAGTGTGGCCTCTATCCATGACTTTGCAGCCTGAGGTCCTCCATCCCCTGAAAAAGTAGGAGGATTCTACTGCTGGAAAACCCGCATCAACTCAGCCATCAACGGGGCAGGAGGCGGCACTCTCTAGAAGGTCTACATCATCCTCAGGAAGTCCTCCCTGAACTGCACATCAGCACCTATGACTGGTATGAAAGCCGGTTCCAAGGATGCCTCGACTGGAGCACCGGCAGGAAGTCCCTGATCATCCATATCTGGCGTTTGATCACTGCCCGACGACAAACATACAACCGGAGGAAATCTTGGAGGCATAGCTCTGAAAGATCAAAAGTATACCTTAGATCAGAAAAACAAGGACAAAGAACACAAGAGTAAAACTTAAGAACATGGGAAGAAGAACACACAAGTTTACAAAACATGACTACATGGCGTGTATAAAAACTAAATGGTGTGTCTTCTTAAGCCACTAATGTGGGCGTGTACCCCTTCCCTACAGGTCATGTAACACCTCAAACTACACGTCGTGTTTACCAAACACACGGCATATACTTGAAGACTACTCCCCTGCCCGAGTCTCTTTACATGGCTAAATCACATGGTTCAAACTAACCTCAGACTACACGGCGTGTTCCCTAGGGACACGGCGTGTACTAGACACTGACTTGGTGGCCCGTGTTGTTAGTCACACAGCCGTCTACACGGTTGGACCTTACACGGCATGTTTCGAACAAACACAACCTGTATAGGAGAAGGTGACACCATCCCATGTTGTTCGTGACACTTCCGGGTACCTGGGCAAGACTACACGGCATTTTCCAAAAGCACCACGGCGTGTATTAGAGAAGGTCACACCGGCCCGTGTTTTTTGTGACACGGGAGGGTACCTGGGCAGAACTACATGGCGTGTTCCGTTACAACACGGCATGTTCTACTCGAACTTCCCTGACCTGTGTTGTTAGTGACACGGCCGGGTACAAGGATCTACACTACACGGCGTGTACATACCGTACATGACATGCTCCTGACGTTATTTTCATAACACCATGTTCCTGCAAACACAGTCAATAACACAGCCTAAAGACTACACAGCGTGTAACCATAAAGTACACGCTGTGCATTCTGGTTTTTTCTGGGAAGTAGCTCAGAAACTGCACAGGAGCCCATAAACATGGAAAATAAGGCAAAGAGGTGCCAAATTCTGATCTGTGAGGGCCCATACTCCCCGCGAATCAAAGCTCGGCATCCCCCATGGTCATGTACAAGAGAAAACAGGATCATGAATCACCAATTTTCGATTCAAGAGGGCCCATAACACTTCAAGAATCAAAATTTGGCATTCATTTAAACAAAGTACAATACAAAAAATTCTCTAACAAGCAGTAGAGATTCTATCAAGCATATGTCACAACATCATGCATAATCTACACAATGTCTATCACAACAGCATGCAATCGCTAATTCACCCTAAATAGAATGGAAAGAATGCATGGTATGTGATTTCTACAAGTGTCTATATGATGCATGAGACGGAATACCCTCATCTCATCGGGTTGCGACATAAATAGTACCGTAATATCAAAACAATAACAGTACAAAGCATGTGAATCACTCTAGGTGAAATCGTATCAACCGTAAAATCTCAAAACCAACAAAACTGCAATAAACGAGGTAGTATGGACTTTCCCTGTACACAGGTTAGCTACTCCCTAGAACAAATTATTACCAAGTACTGAATCCATCCTATCCCTAGCTATGTCTACAAACAGTAATACAAGAGAAAAGAATTCCCATGATACCACTTTGTAACGTCCCAGTTCTGGAAGCCACCCAGAGGCACCCCGTACCCGGTTGGTCACATGGCCTCAAGTGCATTTCCCCAAACACCAGAGGCTACCGACTAGTAGCAAGGGCCTTAGGTGTGATAGTGGGGAAATTATGCCCTCATTGACAGAGTACACAGTGTAAGAAAATAAACATGCAATAGCGAAAGTAGTGAATAAACAACAATATTAATAGCAGAAGACTAAATCAACAAGCTGGAGAAAATATGCATATATGGAATGATGAAAAATAGAACTCTAGGAAAGCAGCTAAACAAGTCACAATGCTGAAACACCAAAGTTCCAAAACAAGTACAAAAGAAAAGTAAACAGCTCCTCAGCATCCCAAGCCAAAGCTTGGTCCCATGCTCTCTTGCTAGAAGCAATCAAGTTCCAGAAGTCGAAGGGCGCTTGCCCTTGTCTATACCTGCAACAAAATAGTCTTCTTGGGCCCAAAAGCATGGCCCAAACAGGGTGTGAGATAAAATACCAATAGGCATTCACCCGAAGATCTGTGACTAATAGTCAGTGAGTATATGGAAGGTAAAAGTACAATAAGCAGTAAACAATAACATCAAGCAATAGGCAGTAATAATAAGCAGTAGAACAGGATGTTACATAGCTGGAAACAATCCACAACCAAACAATAGCAGTGAAACAAAGAACTAACAAGCCGGAACCCTATGGGAAGTACTCGCATCCATCCCCTCTGGTCCTATCTAAGAAGTACCACAACCCTATGGGAAGTGCGCTCAGCCTAACCCCTTTGGCTTGGTCATACGCATTTATGAGACTCTCTGGGGAAGCTCACTCGGTCAATTCCCCTTATAGTCTAGGGTAGTCAGGGGCTCTCTTGAGGAGGATCACGCAGTCTAACATTCTCAGCCCCATGGTCTAGAGACTCTTTGAGGAAGCTATCTCAATTAATTCCTCCTATAGCCTCAGGTATACCATAGACTCTCTGAGGAAGCTCACTCGGTCAATTCCCCCTCTAGCCTGGGAAGGTTCTTAAAGATATTCAAACAAGGTAAGACTCTCTGAGGAAGTGCACTCAGTCTACCCTCATGTAATCTATAAAATCCAAGACTCTCTGGGAGCTCACTCACTCCATCCCCTCTGTAGTCTATAATATATAAGACTCTCTGGGAAGCTCACTCGGTCTATCCCTTATAGTCTACAGCACCAGGTTCTCTCAACCCCGTGCCAGTCTGTGCATAATAATGATATAAGGCTAAAGTAAACCTATAGAGCTACTTGGCTAACCAAAGTACACCTATAGAGATACTTAGCTAAAAGTCTAAAAGGAAAAAAGCATGTCTTGAGTCTCACTTCAACCTATAACCGTAAGGCATGGAAACAGGTGTAACAACCAAAGGAAAACGAGACCCAAAGTTCATAAACAGAACAAAGAAAGGGAAAAAATACATCCAAGAACAACAAATTATTCTCTAACAGGGTCAATTTACCACTACACAAGCATACAAGCAAGGCAGGAAAACAAAGAGGGAAAAAAGTAAACACGCAATACCCCGTTCACAGGTATTGGTGGAATTTTCACATAAAACTCATAGACTTTGAACTGTAAGGCACAAACCACCTACCTCGATCCTAGGAGATCGATATACTTGAACCACGATGGCTAATTCCCCCTAGAACGTCGTAGATCTGAGAAAATTCACAAAACGTTCAACCTTAGATAACTTGTGAAGGAGGAAGAATTGGGAAACAAGGCTCAAGCAGAAGGAATAATTCACCGCTATGCTTCCAATGCAATCGACCGTGCTCAAATCAGATAACAGACGGAGAGGAGAGAGATCGGGGAAGATCTGGACGTACGTGTTACTCTCGGACGAACCAAACCTAGAAGAAGAGGTTTATGATGATGAGGTGCGTCCCCGGTCGGTTTAGTGAAAAAATAAAAGTACACAGTGTGTATTTTTAAAGTAATCGGCGCGTAGTGGGTCCTTCCGTACTCTACCAAAATCGGACTCCACGTCACCCCTACACACCGTGTGTGTGGACCGGGCATGACAAATACACGGCTTCGAGCTGGAGAAGATTACACGGTGTGTACTCAGAAAGTACACGACGTGTACTTCACAATTTTCCAGAAACTCCATTTTTCTTAAAAAATCCAGAAAAAGGAAAAGCGTACCTGAAATGAAGATCTGGGTTCTTACAGCAACCTGGTCACGAAGTCCATTGCGACATCATTCCACTTCCACTTGGGAATGGGTAACTTCTGTAAGAGTCCTTCTGGTCACTAATGTTCCACCTTCACATACTATCAAGTAGAACACCTCATGATGAAACTAGCAACGTCACTCTTCATACCTGGAAACCATTACTGACTGTGTAGATCACGATACATCTTAGTGATGCCAGGATGAATTTCCCAAATTGAGGAATGAAAATCCGGTATCAACTCCTCGTGTATGTATGATGGCACCCATACGCGTCCCTAGAAACCCAAGATCTCATCCTCGCTTACAGTCCATCCAGGAATAGGGTCCTCTCCTAACACACTTTCCCGTAGGACTAGGCCTTCAGAATCTGATAGTTGCCTCATTCGAACTCAATCCAGAAGAGTAGAGGTAACAACTACACAAGAAAGAAAAGTCTTCCCCTGTCTATCATGCACCTCCAAATGCATCTCAGAGAACAGAGCCATAAGCTTCCACTCACTACCGGCTTTCTGAACTGCCTGAATCTGAGTCCTCCTGCTCAATGCATCCGCCACTGTGTTGCCTTTCCCAGGCGTATAGGAAAGATCAATGTCGAAAGATTATAGGTACTCAACCCACCTATGCTGTCTCAAATTGAGATCATGTTGAGAGAATATGTACTTGAGACTCTTGTGGTCGGTGAAATCCAAGAAGTGCTCTCCCAGAAGATAATGTTTCCAACAACATAAGTCATGAACAACAAATACCAACTCCAGATCATGCGTCGGGTAATTCCTCTCATGTGGCCTCAAATGCCGAGACCTATACGCCATGAATCCATCACCCTACATAAACACATCTCCCAGACCAATACCTGAAGAATCATAGTAAACATTATAATGCTTGCCTGGCTCTAGAAAGACTAGTATTAGTGATGAAGTCAACCTCCCTTTCAGCTCATAATAGCCTGACTCACAAGAATTTGACCATAAGAACTTTTCGCCCTTCTTGGTCAGACCTGTCAGTGGTGCTACTAAGGGTGAAAAGTCTTGCATGAAATGTTTTTAGTATCCATCTATCCCTTGAAAAATATTCACCTCAAAGATGTTCTTAGGCTACTCCCATGAAACTACATCTCTCACTTTCTCTTGGTCTACTAATACTCCTGCCTCTGAGATGAAATGACCCAGGAAGTGAATTTGATCTATCCAAAAGTGGCACTTTGAGAGCTTGGCATATAACTAATGTTCCCTTAGTGTACTCAAAATGATATCAAGATGGGTAGCATGGTCATGTCGATTGTGAGAGTACACCAAGATATCATCCATGAAGACCACCACGAAAGAATCCAAGTATGGATGGAACACTCGGTTCATCAGTTCCATGAAAACTGGTGGCACATTCGTGAGGCCGAACGAAATAAACAAGTAATCGTATAGACCATACCTTCTCCTAAAGGCTCTAAGAGGTATATCTGATGGTTTAATGCACAACTGATGATAACCAGATCTCATGTAAATCATTGAGAACACCCGGGCTCCTCAAAGATTATAAAATAGATCATCAATCCTCGGTAAGGGATATCGGTTCTTAACCATCAACTGGTTCAACTTCCGATAGTCAACACAATGCCGGAGGGTACCATCTGCCTTATTTGAAAACAGGACAGACGTACCCCAAGGAGAAGTACTGGGTCGGATGAAACCCTTTTCCTACAACTCCTCCAACTACTTTTTGAGCTCCTGCAACTCAAGTGTGGCCATCCTATAAGGAGGAATGGACCCCAGTTCCACTCCTGGAATAAGATCAATCGAGAAGTAAACCTCACGCTCTGAAGGAAAACCTGAAAAGTCCTCTGGAAAGACATCTCTAAAACAATCCACCGTTGTAGGATATTCTAACTGTGAAGTCCCCTCGTCATGAAGATAAATACTAGCAATCTGGGTTGTAACTCCTCCCAACCCCTGATGCTCTGGACCCGCTCTGCTCGCTTGGACATCCCACTCACCCCTATAAGGAAAGGATCCACCCTATGGTGATATGAAACTCACCATGTGGAGATAACAATCGATGACTGCCTAGAATGGAACTAACCAGTCCATTCTGAGAATGAAATCAAAGCCTGACATCTCTAGGACATAGAGGTCCCATATGAAGTGATATTCACCAACCTTTACAGTGCACTCTCTGCACTGACGTACACTAGCCGTTCTAGTCCCCAACAGAGTGTCTAGCGTTAAGATATCAACAGAAGAAAAAATGCAGAGCCCTAGGCTCTTCACGATAGCAACAGATATAAAGATATGGAAAACCCCTATATAAAAAAGATAAGATACTAAGATTGAGGATACTGAGATCATACCTCGAACAGTGGAAGGTCCGGGATCCTACTCCTGATGGATCTGCTCCACTGTGAAAGTATGGCCTATGCCATGGGCCTGTGACCATGCCTAACCACTCTGAGCTAACCCACCCTAATATCGCTGATGAACCAGCGACTGACTACCACGACCATGACCTCCACCTCGGCCCGAATGGCTGGAAGAACTCCAGTTCCTAGACTAGTGAGAAACTGGTGGCACTGCTCCTCAACGTGGGTTCATAGAAGAACCTCGGTCACCAGCTACTAGTGAGAAGAACTGACAAAAGTGTTGAAGATGACCCATATTGTCATAATATCGGCACTCCAAGGGGTCTCTTGGGAAACATGGCCTCATTTTCCCTCTCCTCCCACCGTGGCAGCACACCACCTAGCTACCAGAAGATGCATCCTGCCTACTCTGATCTCCTCATGCAGTCTCCCTATGGCGCTTCATACTACCAGCTGGCCAAGAAATAACTCTAGATGCTGAACCGCCCTGGATCACAGCCCAAGAATCCCTCCAATTACGCTCTGTGATCAGCGCTTGGTTGATGATAGATGATATTGAAGTCAACCTGAAGATGTTCACATGAGATCAGATGTCGTGCCTTAGACCATCCTCAAAATTCAGTGGAATAAAAAACTCATCACCTCCTGGAATAGTCATGAAACACTGCAACTCTATGAAGTGAGAGGAATACTCCATAAATGAAAGAGTACCCTGCTCCAGAATCATGAACTCTTAGGCTTGATCGGCCCTCAGGGTCTCTGGGTAGAAGTAATCGTAGAAGATGTTCTGAAACTCATCCCAAGCCATATTCTACTGGCATCCCACCTGTGAGACCACATCCCACCATCTCTTATCGGAGGCTCAGAGCATATAGGTGGAAATCTTCACCCTCATCTCTGGTGGTATCTCCAAATGATCAAAAATCATCAGTGTGGCCTCTAACCACGACTCAATAGACTGAGGCCCTCCATCCCCTGAGAAAGTAGGAGGATGCTTCTACTAGAAGACCCGTGTCAAATCAGCCATCGACGGGGTAGGAGGAAGCGCTCCTTCAAAGGCCTTTATCATCCTCAAATTCCCTCCTTAAACTACGCATCAACACCTATTTCAGGTACAACGGCTAGTTCCAATGCTGGTACAATGGGAGGATCTACTGGTGGTCCTTGATCAGCCATGTCTAGTGTCTGATCACCGACTGGAAACTGGCGTAAAACTGAAGGATGTCTCAGTGGAATTACTATGCAAGGTCAAGTGCACACCATAGATCAGAATTAACAGGGAATGAAAAAAAGGAGTGTAAGAAGATAACAAGAGGAAGAAAACATTCAAGTTTTAAAAAACATGACTACACGGCGTGTACACATCATGCACGACGTGTTCCCTGAAGTCATTCACATGGGCATGTAATTTTTCCTAAACTGGTCATGTAACACACCAAACACAAGACATATTCCCAAGACACACGACATGTACTTGAATCCTCTTCGCCTGCCCGGGTCCTTATACACGGTTAAGACACATGGATCTCCTAAGACAAGACTGCACGACATGTTCAAAGTAGACACGACGTGTACTGGACAAGCTTCACCGGGCCTGTGTTGTTAGTGACATGGCCAGACACAAGGCTCAAACTACATGGAATGTTCCTGATTGACACAACATGTATATGAAAGGATGACACCAACCTGTGTTGTTTGTGACACGGCTGGGTACCTGGGTCAGACTACACAGCGTGTTCAAGGGGGACACGACATGTATAAGAAAAGACTCTACCGAAACGTGTTGTTAGATACACGTCCAGGTTCCTTGGATTATACTACATGGTGTGTTCAACGCGGACACAATGTGTTTCCACCAGACTTTTTCCATCTCGTGTCTCTTCCCACATAACCCACGACACGGTTAGAGACTACACAGAGTGTACATAAAGTACATGGCGTGTACTTACAAAAAACTATTTCTTCTTGAATGGAAGAACACATGGCATGTACTTAACATTACATGACGTGTATTCTGAGTTCTTATGAACATTAATCCTCAAAAACTACTTCGAAACCCAGAAAACACTGAAACAAGCATTGAAAATGCAAAACTCCGATCTTTGAGGGCCCATACTCCCCGCGAATCAAAGTCTGGCATCTTAGACAAGTTATAAACAAGAAGACAGTACAATGATCCACCAAATTCCAGTCCATGATGGTATATAACACCTCAAGAGCCAAAGTTTGACGTTCATTCAAACAAAACCTTACACACAATTCCCTATCAAATAGTAGGTATCTCTATCAAGGTATCTATCACAACAACATGCATATTCTACACAACATCTATCACAACAACATGAAATTGCTAATTCATCCTAGATGACAGGGCAAGAATGCATTGTATGCGATTTTTAATAAGTGCCTATATGATGCATGAGATGACATACCCTCATCTCGTCAAGATACGACAGAAGTAGAACCTCAATAACATCAACAGTAACTTCACAAAACATGTGAATCACCCAATAGTGAAATCAAATCAACTGAAAAATTACAAAACTAGAAAAATTGAAATAATGAGGTAGGTTGGATTTTCCCCATTCATGGGTTAGATACTCCCATGCACAACTTATTACCAAGTACCTATTCCATCCTATCCCTAGATATAGGCTCCAAACAGTAAATCAAGAGAAAATAACTCCTTTGATACCACTTAGTAACGTCCCGGTTCTGGAAGCCACCTAGAGGCGCCCTGTACCCGGTTGGTCACATGGACTCAAGCACATTTCCCCAAACTCCATAGGTTGCTGACTAGTAGTGATGGCCTTGCGTGTGATAGTTGAGAAACTATGCCCTCATTGGCAGAGTACACAGAAGAAGTAAGCATCACGTATAATAGCGGAAGCAGTAAATATCCAACAAAAGTAAACAGTGGAAGACTGGAATAATAAAACAACTGGAGCACACACACATATATATATATATATGAATGATGCATCATAAATATGTCTAGGAAAGTAGCCAAACAAGTCACAATGCTGGAATACAAAGACTACTAAACCAATGTACAAAATAAAAGATAAACAACTCCTTAGCATCACAAGAACATGCTTCGTCCCAAGATCTCCAGCTCTATAACAAGTCAAGTACCTGAAGTAGAAGGGCGCTTGACCTTATCTATACCTGTAACAATATAATCTGTTTGGGCCCAAAAGCATGACCCAAACTGGGTGTGAGACTAAATCCTAGTAGACAGCCACTTGAAGATCTATGTGCAACAGTCAGTGAGTATATGACAGGTAAAAGTACAGTAAATAGTAAACAGTAAATAGGATAGTACTCAGTAGTAAACAATCCGCAAATCAATATCAAGCAACAATGAAGCAAATAGCTAAACCACAACCAGGTAACCCTCTAGGAAGTACTCACAGCCATCCCCTCTAGTCATACCTAAAAATTACAAGCAACCCTCTAGGCAGCACACTCGGTCTAACCCCTCTAGTTCTGTAAAGGAATTTAATTAGACTCTCTGAGGAAGCACTCACAGTCTATCCCCTTATAGTCAATGGTTAAGAAAGACTCTCTGAGGAATCTCACATAGCCCATTCCCCGTATAGCCTAGGTAAAGAAAGAATCTCTAAGGAAGCTCACACAGTCCATTCCCCACATAGTCTAAGGTAGTTAGGGACTCTCTGAGGAAGATCACATGTCAATTCCCCTTATATCCCCAAGGTCTATGACTCTCTGAGGAAGCTTACTCGGTCAATTCCCCTTATAGCCCAGGTCTTTAAATTCAAACAAATATTCTATGTGGATGATTACTCAGGAAATCCCCTTATAGTCTAAAGAAATCAAGGACTCTATGAGAAAGCTCACTCGATCAATTCCTCTTATATCCCCAAGTGGTTCTAGGCTCTTTTAGGATGCTCACTCAGTCAATCCCCCTTATAGAAAAAAGTGCTCAAAGACTCTATGAGGAATCTCACCCGGTCAATTCCCCATATAGTCTACTACACTAGGTTCTCACAGCCCTGTGTAACTCAACGAACATAGCAATGCAATATAGCCAAAGTAAACCTACAAAACTACATGGCTAAATAGTCTATAGCATATCAATCATGTCATATTACAACTCTCCATCCTATAACAACAGGCATGGAAAATAGGAAAGGCACCCAAAGGCTAAACATGACCAAATGGTCGTAAACAGAACAATGCATGGAAAAAACACATCCAAATCCTATCAATCAACCCTATTCATATCCAAATATCCTCTACACTAGCATACAATCATGGAAGGCAAACAACAGGGGTAAAACAATAAAAACGCAATACCTCGTTAAATGGTATTGGTAGGATTTGCACATAATATTCAAAGAATTCAAACAGAAATGCACAAAACACCTACCTCAAGGTTAGGAGATCAATATACCTGAAACATGAATCTTGAATCTCCTTGGAACATCGTAGATCTAATAAAATTTCCAAAACATTCAACCCAAGATAACATGGAAAAGAATAGGAACTGAAAAAAACGGCTCAAGAGAAGAGAGAACTCACCGATGTGATTCCAACGCAATAAATAGTGCTCAAATTGGAAGAATGATGGAGGATCAGGGGCTCGTTGAAGATCTGTGAATGATTAGTTCTCTCAAATTAACGAAACCCAAAAGAAGTGGTTTCTATCCATTAAACATGACCCTGGTGCATTTAATGAAAAAAAGTACGCGGCATGTACTTTTGGAGTACACGACGTGTACTCTCCTTTTCCATACTCCACTTTAAGCGGCCTCCAAGTCAATCCCACACGTCCATGTATGCAGCTACTATACGACCAACACATGACATGATGTGGAAAGAAAGTACACGACATGTACTTAGAAAATTTCCAGAAATTCCTCTTTTCTCCAAAAACAACCAAAAAGGAAAAACATACCTGAAAAGAAGGTCCAAGTTCTTACAATTTTATTGTACCTTGAATGTTATAATATAAATTGTATCTTATGATAATAATTTTGTAAAAATAAGTGGTGTTTTTTTGGAAAAATCTCCTTCAATTTAATTCCAGTATAAAATCACTTAAAAATGTAATGATTTTTTTTTTCAATAAGCCACCTGAAACAATTTCACAATAGATCTTATCTTATGTAAAATTTTTTGTTATCACTTTTTATGAATTTTTCTCAAACAAAATCATCATATGATTATAATTCTAATCCATTTACCAACAAGTTTTTTGATTTCAAGAAAATGTTTCATCTACTCCCCTGCCTCACTCTCCACCTTTGACTCCTCCTCTACATAGGTCTCTACCACCACCTCCACCACCACTTCTGCCTCCACCTATTCCTCCAAATTTATCATTTTCCAACAATTTTATTTTTTTAGGTATGCACTAGTAAACAAATTGATATCCTTCATTATACTTCTCCTTGAGAAATATATTAAATAAAAATATAATCATTCTGACACTAATGTTTCACCACCATAATGTTTTTCTATGGTCATAAATTATACTAGATCACAAACATAGTAGGTAATCACCTAAATATGTTTTCAATAAACATTATGACAACATGTACACTTCCCACTCGTCTATAAACAAATTTATTTTTTATTTTGAGTATAAAGGTTGTCATTAATCCTGATTGTATAGAAAAAATTTGGACAAAAAATGATTATGAAATATATTTAATGAAATTGTAATTACCATCAGAAATTAGCTATTGGGGGATGCTAGTATTTTCATGATTCTGATATCTCTCATAAATTTTCAAATATAATATCCACAATCGATTTCGTTATCTTACTTTGGACACTATAGAAAAATTGACCAAAATAATTAAATTGTTTTGATATTTAAAATTTTTTATATATACTTTAATTTGTTTCCATTTGTAGTAATCAACATGGTTTATATCTTTAGACACAAACTTCATTCCATGATTTAGCCTATATTTAGCGACCGCCATATCATAAAAAAATTTCTTGTTAAAATATATATTGGAACAAATAATTTGATGTTTATCTATAAAATGTTGATTGTAGTGTATTAAAAATTCACAACACACATCATGCGTGGTTGGTTGATTGTACAACCAGACATTGGATCCAAAAAACTAATTTTTGGGACATCCAGATTGACTGTGATCAGCATATAGTGCTTCCTAAAAAACAAAAACAAATAGGTAATGAAACAATTAGAAATATATTTTATGTTATTTGAGTGTATAGTTTTACCTCTTCATTATAGGCATCAAAAAGAGTCTGTCATAATATGTTTTTTATCAATTTCCTTGAGTAACTCATCTCTTTTCATCTCAATTTATTTATTATCCAAATTAAGTATAATCATAGAAATGATACAAGGAATAATGATTCCATATCATGATTCAAAAAACTTTCCCTGTATATATTTGTAATATTAGCACCTGTAGAAAATATAAATATATAATAAATTTAATAAACATATTACCGCACTATTTAGACATATGTATCATGAAAATGTACTTTATTTATGTATTTATAATTGAGGTGTCCTGCCATTCATGCTTAATAATCTCATTTATACTCTCGAGAACAATTAAATCAATCATGGATGTTCTATACATTTCTTTTTTATATAGAATGTATGACATATTTTCTTCTTTAAACATGATCTATTCATGAAGTAGTAATGATAATAAATATTTATCTGGAACTGGAAGGGATAGGGTACTCACAGAATTTTATTTTCATTTCTTGCTATATTCACTTTATTTTCTTGATCCAGATTCTTGTTTCATCACCACTTTAGCCATTTGTAATATCACACCTCACTTCAGAAGTTTTATCATCATCCTTTAAAGGTTTATCATATGATTTTTTTAAAATAAATACCTCATAAATCTTTATAAGATTATACATTCATGATATTAAAGCTCCAATAACATTATTGACCATTTTAATATCTGAATCATCAACTAGAATAGGTAAACCATCGGTCATCTCATGTGCTACTTCAATCAATACTCTCATGTGATCTTTTTCAAGGTATTTATGATGAATATTTTCTATTGGGATATTATAAATTGTAACCATCACAATAAGGTGGTGCATAGGTGTTGAAAGATACAAATCACATATAATTGTATCCTGTAGAATTTTAGTTATATCATGTCACTGGAATTTTTTTGATTAAAAATTTGGAGAAAGAGTAATGAAAAAATTAATTAACTCAATTAACTTAGGTGGTTAGAGGGAAGAAGTAGCCTCAATGATGATGGAATCATTTGGTTCATGTGAGGATCTTTGTACCACTACTGGTTCGCTTTGATACTTTCTCATATATTTGTTTACTAAACTAGACCAAAAAATAATATGCTATAGTGAGTCTATTTGTATCTGAAATCATCTCCTTATATTATATGTATCTTCACATTGTTTTATCTTCTCAAAATATTTTCACGGAGAGACTCCAAAACCTAATCATATAACATGAACATATTGCGCTGGTTGCTTCAAAACTAATAAAAGTATCTTTTCTTATAGCATGGTCATTGTAAATTATTCTTTCTAAACCATATAAGAAAAATATAAACATAACTAGATATTTTTATTTAATAATTCTATAAATCATAAGGAATTAAAATTTTTTCATACTTATACATGTTTCCCATACTATCTTGTGTTTTTATATACTAGTTTACCCTCCATATTTACATGATCCTCGTTCCATAGGACATGATATGAGATGGAAGTGCCTTCAGATTTTGATTCATCAATCTACATATAAACAAATGAACGTATGTTGTTTTATATCACTAAATTAATATTTTATTACTGATTTAAAATATATACCAATTTCTTCTCTATTGAAGTTTACCACATCCTTTGTTTTTGATGGGGGTACATTGGTTTTAGTGCACATTATTTATTTTTATCACTCATTTATTGTTTCATAAATTAACATTTTTGAATCAAGTTGGATAAAATAAATAATGTAAAATTATATATTATTGACTACAATGAACCTAAAATGATTTCTCGTTATGATGATTGATGAAAGAAGTCCATGCTTCCTACATTATAATATGTTTATAAGTCACTAGTGGGTGGGGATTTACTCTCCCTTCATCATCCCTAAGATATAACTTCATACGAAGAGTTTGGAAGCCTCTCTGGGATTTTCTTGTGGCCATTAAGATAAATTTCATACTAAAATCGTCTAAAATGAACAAACTCTACAAGGAATAATGAAAATTTAATCAATGTTTTTTTATATAATTTTTCAATAAAATATAAGAAGTATATTGTGAAATTACCATTAAATATTTTCAAATTATTTACATCATTATAGGTTAGACATGGCACCGTGAATGAATATCAATTGGAACATTCATCATCTTCATGACCCCAAGATAACTAAAGAACATTGACTTGTTGGGACAATAATTTGGTCATGTTGATTATAACCAACCTCAAATTGTATACCCTGAATTCTTGCTTTGATAATTTTATTCAACATTGTGATTCTGCAATGTTGTTTTTTTTCACCAATATGTTGTTGATCCCCTAATAATTCTATAGTTTCATAATTTACATTATATTCTTAATCGGGATTGGTGACATCATCATGTGTAGAATACATTTTCCCCATGTGTATTCAAACATGTAATTTGTATTTTATTCTAATAATTTAATCACAAAGAAATTATTTGGGAGGGGTTGCATGCATGCTCTATTGCAAACATGATGAACTCTTTAACTCCATCTTCATAATCATTTGTGAAATGATTACCATTAATCCATTTTGAAAGAAATGGGTAATTGAATTTAATAAAAGAATTAACCCACTATGGAAGGTGTTATCCTCTAAATTCATCCAATGGAGAAAGTTATAGAAAACTGTCATCCTCATCTGCTTCATCTCATAAATATTTATTATTGAATTTTGTTTCTTGATACTCATCCCTTATCTCTTATAGACATCCACCTTTGTTTCTTGAACTAATATAACGAAAATTAATCCCATACTAGGAACTCCTAATCATTTTGTATGAATTATACTTTGATTAGTTCAAAAAACATAGAATATATGCGGGGTGAGTCTCAAGAAATAAAATGAAATAATAATTGTTCGGGAGATTATGTTGGCGAGGATTATAGTTTTCTCCTTAAAACTTCTTAAATTACCACTTATTAATTTTTAAATTTCAAAATTTAAATATCATATCAAATTTCTAAAATTTCCCTAACAGTTCCATGAGAACATTAATTCATCTCCACTGAGCTATACAGACTCTAATATATGTTACAAGTCCTTTTCCCTCACCTATATTTAAAATATAAGATCTCTATATCCACCAAGGATAATATTTAGGGTTTAAGTGTTAAAATAAAAAATTAAATAATAACATGTCCCCTAAAATATACAACAAATATATTTGAGTACATGTTCAAAGTAGTAACACATAAAAGACACATGTAAGACAAGTCATTGTGTACTAACAAGGACACCATGATAATAAAATGTTGCAACTTCATTTCATACTAGGGAATTATACTAATCATGAAATAATTTTATACCATGGTTGTTTAATGAAATTCAAATAATTTCACTAATAAGAGGTTAACATTTTAATCAAAGGAGTAGAAAAAATTATTTATCTCTATATGGAAATAACCACAGCGCAAGTACCATGAGATTCGACCTTAGACCCCTAGCATCCAAGACAATCCCTCAGGGATAACCATCACATGTACTTATTACATTGAAATCATGGAATGGCTATAACATAGACATTTGTTATAGGAAGTGAATTTGCAATATAGGCAAGTCTTAACATAATTGGTTCTATTTTTAAATAACCACACAATGGGTTCCAAAATACATTAGTTAAACCTAACATCTAAGAAACCATAATGAAGAATAAAAAATCACTAATGTCACATCACCCTCACCCTAGACCATGATGAATCACTGTTATGTCTACAGTAACTCGCATTCTAAAATTACATAACAATCCGTCACTTAAAACCTAGAACTTATTATTTTTAAAAATATGATTACCCCATGTATACGCTAAACCCACTCATATTCAAAAATAACCTTAATGTAATTTGAATTATATCTTATAACATATTACATTTCAAAAAATAAGGAATGAACATTCAAATCCAAATTGAAATAAATTTTATCCCCTTAATCTATAATATTGGTTATTCCCAAAGCCATTCATTTTTCTAAATCACTATTTTTTGTCCTCAAACATAGCCCAAATTCTATCTTCTGTTAGCATTTCCAGAAACCCTTTTCACTAAAATTGGAATCTTTGGATAAAAAGAAAGATGATAAAAATGTAATCAACATTATTTTTCTCAAAATACACCAATTGTAGTGAATAATTTCTTTAAATGTTCAAAAAAGGAAACATGATTCTTTTTTTCTTAAAAAACCTATATTGATAAAAATAAAAGCCTAAACAAAGTTCAATAATGTCATTTAAATATATAGTCATTATTCAAAGATTGATAAATTCATTTTTTTTACTTTTTACATTTTTTATTTTATATTACCGTTCTATATACTATGTTTTATACTCTGTTTGAGGTGTCTTTGGCTCCATTTGAAAACATATATTGAAAAATGCTTAGGGATTTTAGGCTCCGTTTGACAACACTTATTGAGACCTACTTATAACACTTATGATAAGTGATAATTTATAAGTGTTTTATATTTATTATTGAAAAATTTCTCTAAGGTCACTTTTAATGGATATATGTTGTGTATGGCTTAGAAGAGATACAAAATTGCGGTGACATTGATGTGTGGAATATGGGAGATCTTAACAACCAGCCATTTCTCCAATATGCATAGAGAAATTATCTTGAATATGAAGCTGAAATAAATGCTAGATATATCTTCTCATTGGGGTAGTAATTACTTCGAGATTCAAATTGGTACCCTTTTAAATTTATTATGGTTGAAGGGGAATAGAATCAAAAGGTGTGTTTAGTGTGTTTATTTTCAAAAACAAAACGTGCAACATGAGTATTTTCAGAAGGTCACTTAAAATAATAGTATTCTCAACCATGTATGAATAACTGATGAGTTATAATAGGATCAAATGTTATTTCACCCAAATTAAAATTAATTTTTTTTGAATTGTTTTCAAAAGTAATCGAGTGATCCACATAAGAAAATGCATATCAAGAAATCAAAAAAAATCATTCATTATGTTTTGATTAATTTTTAGGTTTCATTTTTTGGTGTTCTATGGAAGTAGTAATTGAGAAAGATGAATGGATAAAAGAGTTGAAGAATTGGTTGGGAGATGCGGTATTCAGATTTGCAGAAACAACATTGACAAAGATGAATGAATAATATCCGAGTGGGTGGTTTGTCATAAAGGAACTTTGGAACCACAATGACGGTAGGAATGATAGTTTGAAAGAGGGAGTCCAATCCATCATCATGATATGGATGTAAATCGAGTGTTAGGGGGTTGATTAAATAAAGGTAGTGAAGGTTAGTTATACTGGAGTATTGAAGTATTATATCACTATTCAAGATAGTAATAATTTTCATGCAAGATGCATGAAAATGTGGAATTTTATAGACGAAGTGTATTGTATTGAATGTCAATCTTACCAAAATTAATCCTTACTCACATATCTTTTTTTTGAAACCTGCTTTCCTTTGTATCATACACAATTATTATTAATTCTTAATCTATAATCATAATCAAAGAACAATAACAAACAACACTTCATTGTTACTTGTGTTGGGAAGGTTGTATGACATCCATAAAAAATATAATTCACTTTAAATCTCAAAACATACCACCAACAATAATATAATACTCACAAACACTTCTCTATTTAACTGTATTGAATTTATCAATTCATTTATTTTAAAAATTACCACAATCATAAATATTATATAATAGTTCTAATCAGTATTAAATTATCTAATATTTTGTACATGTTTAACTTAACACATTTAATAATTATTAAATGCAATATATCTTCATCTAATTATTCAATAATATATTCATTATGTGAAATTATATTCAGATTTATATTGAAATTGTGTCTGAACAACAAAAAATAATCAAAAAATAAAATATATAAGAACCACTATAAAACTATATCATTTTATGACATAGGAACAACATTCATTTATTAATTCTACTACATCACCTATGAGACACTAATAATCAAATATTAATTAAGAAAAAATCTATACATATCATTCTATGAAATTTTGTGAAGACAATTTTCTCAATAGGTAAACATATATTCATGATTCTTCTTATTGTCTTAAACTTTTTTTAATATTAAATGTTCATGAAATACTATAAAAAAGATTTAAACAATGAAAATTCAAAATATCTAAATGGTAAAAAAAATAATATAACAGAAACATCAAGAAAATCACCATCAGTTGCAACAGTGGATGGAGATGCAGTTTGCAATGGTCTGTTATGAAGATGGAATGATTTTACAGAGTAGGGGAGGCATTGTGAAGGTATAGGTAAGAGAGAGAGAGATGAGATGTAGGGTTCGTGAAGGTTAAGAATAGTGTAAAAACACAAATTGAAGAACCAAAAAACTCAAACAATGATAGAGGGAAAGGAGAAAATCCAAAATATTAGACTCTATCTTTGATTTGTCTGAGAGAATGTAGAGGGGTAGTAGCAGAAGCTGGGGAGTTCCACAAGAGCTTGAGAATTGAGACTGAACGAGTAATGGTTAGGGTTATTTTAAATAGATCTCGGACACTTTTATCAATGCTTTCAAAAAAGCACTGATAAAGAGACTTTTATCATTCTTAAATTGATAAGTGCCGATAAAAGGCTTCTTTGTCATCAATTTTTTAGTGTTGATAAAATACAGCTTTATCAACACTAATGTTTTAATTCATATATATATGGCTTTTGTCAGTATTTTTTAGTGAAAATAAGAGATTTATAATTATAATAATAAATAATGAAATTGTAAAAAATATTAATATAATTATATTTTTTTATAATTTTATAATTATTTAAATATATAATTATTTATTTATAATTACATAAATACTTTTTAAAAAAATTATATTTTTAAATTTATAATTATAAAAATATAATTTTACAAATATAGTAAATATACATTTATAAATATATTTATAATTATTTATTCGTAATTATAAATATATTTATATCACTATATATATTTATATATTTATATAAATATTTTCTAAATATATATGAATATAAATATAGAAAATATATTCATTGTTTAAATACATTTATTATAATTTTATAATTATTTTAATATATAATTATTTATTTATAAATATATGAATAATAACTTTAAAATAAATAATACTCATATATATATTTATATATATAGCCCTCAAGGTGTAGCTCAGTGGTAGTTTCCACTATGGGTATCAACGAGGTCTTCAGTTCGAGTCTCGCTGAGTATATCCTTGAATTATATGTTGTTTAATTTTCTTTATAATATAGTCCATTTCCTCAAATAAACTGAGGTTTTGACCTCAGCTTATATATATATATATATTATAAATATAAACATAGTAAATTCATTATCTAAATAAATTTATTATAATTTTATAATTATTTAAATATATATAATTATTTATTTATAATTATATAAATACTTTATTAGAAAACAATATTTAATTATTTATAATAATTATAATTAAATAAATATATAAATATAGTAAATATACATTTATGCATTTATTTATTTATGAATATTTTTTTTACAAATATTTTTTTAAAATTATTAATGAATATATAATCCTAATTACATGCATTTTGAAAATAAGTGAAATTGAATAATTAAAATTACTAAATATTAAAATAAAATAAAAAAATGGATAAGTTTTATTAAATAAATATAAATTATTAAAAAAATATGTATATATATATATAATTAAATATGAATTCAAATTTAAAATACCAAAACATAGTAAAAAATATATATAAATAAATAATAGAGAATTATTAAATTCAAAAATAAAATAAATATTAAAAAATAAATACTATTAAAAATGAAAAAATAACATACCTAACTGTAATAATATTAAAATTAAATATAAAATTTTCTGATTAAAACACTATATATTAAATGTATCATGTTATAATGAAATTATAAAATATACTAAATTTTAATAAATTACATAAATTTTAGGTGAATGTGTTTCCATATAAGAATTTGTTACAGTTGGGGGGGATTACCTGTGTGGTAAAAGCTCCTCGTAATCCTACATCAGTCCTGGATTCAAATCTTGGTGGAATGGAGTTTCTACAGGCAAGTATCAAGGAAGCCATGCCGCATGACATAGGTAGCCAGTGACGCAGACATGACACATGAAGCAGGAAGGTGGTGACATAGGCTTGATGTAGGCTTTGTGATGTCATTATTATGATGCAGACATGATTCTAGAATGAGCCTTTAGGCTATGTTATTAGATTCATGCTCAGTGGGCCATCGGGCTATGTACTGAATAAATAAGGTTTGATGGGTGAGTTATCCCTTAGGGGGGCTATGGTCTACCTTTCCAGCCTGTGTATGCTTTGTATATGTGTTTCATGTAATTGTACCCCCAAGAACCTAATATATATATATATATATATATATATATAATATTTCATTAATTTTGTAAATATTTTTGTGAGTGCGTTGTATATAAAGATGCATCAATTACGTATATGCATGGGAAATCAATGTAACACGCATTTGATATTTCTTAAATTAAAAAATCCAACAACATTAAAATTGAAAAAGACATTAATATGTTTTTAATTATTATATTTGACTCATTTTCTATATATTTATATTTAATATATATATTATTAATTAAAATTTTTAATATATATATATATTATACTCATTTTTTTTTATTAATAATTTTTTCATTAAAAAATTGTTAAATAATTTTGTAATTTATTCTTTGTAATTTTTTTGTTTAATTATTACAATTTATCTATTTTAATTTTTTTGTTTAATTATTATAATTTATTTTTTTTATATATCAATGTTTAATATAAAATATTAATTTATATTAATAGTATATATATGTATATTAAATTTATTCATTTTTATCAGTAATTATTTAATTAATAAAATGTAACTCTTCGACCCTAGATTCCCAGAGTCTGTGCATTATTTTAATTCATTGGCATGATTACAAGGAATCATGTCCCGAAAGACCGATCAGTTTAGCAGTCTTGGAAAATAGATTACATGCATGAACGTTACATTACACTTTCTAACATACAACACTAAAAGAAATCCTTTGAGAATGAAATTGTTCCCTTATCTTAACCCTGCATCTCAAACATAAAACACTTCTTGGAATCCTGGGAAAATAAAATATAAGAAAGGGGTGAGCTCAAATGCTCAGTAAGGATAACAATATAACCGAAACTTTCATAAATAAGCGCAAACATTTAAGGAAATGTATAAAACTAAAACAAAAGCCTTTTTAACATAAACTTCATCATAATATGGAAAATATAAATCAAAATAATTCCATTTACTTACTCAAATTGATATTCTAATAATCAAATAATAACATACAATATCAATAGCCACTTTCAAACGATGGAATGCATATTTCTAGCCTTAGATATCCACATATACAAGGCCTTGTGCCAAGACTACAAATAAGATTTTGTCAAGGCCTTGTGCCAAGACAGTAGTTTGTCTCATGAGACCTACCGATGCATCGAGGAGCTATAGAAGGCTCCACACGTCACTTACTAATTCCAATTCATTTCTCATATAAAAAGGTTTAAATATAACATAAACATTCATATTAAAACTAGCATACAAAATGTCAATACTTTATCCCTAAAACATGAATGGTATAAAAATAACACATCCACAGTCAAACATATCACAAAACCTTCAATACAATATGGAAGATTTGTATCATAATAAATCAACTTCAAACAAGTTTAAAATCCATCAGAGGATGTTGACATAGATGAAAATGATTAGTAAAACTCTTTGAGAGAAATATCCCTTTTAAATTAAAACATTTAAAAGTCACACAATAGAAAAGAAGACATTTAAATACATTTTTGAATCAAAGTGTCCCATACCACTTTGAATATTTTTAAAGGAATTAACATTTTTAAAAAATTATTGTCCATATAGATAAATCCTTAAAAACCATTTTGAAGGCATGAACATTAATGAGAATGATTTAGAAGAGAAATTTCTTAAAACATTTAAAATGATGTTTTAGTAAAAAGTTCCTTAAAATAATCCCTTAGAAAACTCTTTCATGAAGTATGGACATGAATAATAAATATGTCGCACTATATACTTATGTAAAAACAACCTCAGATAATAAAGAGATTGTGAAATTAACCTTTACCTTGTACTTTCTTTTAGTTGAGGGTACATTTAACTTCCTGTATAAAGACCGTAGCATGTTATTAAGTTATACCAGAACCATATTAATATTTATGACATCATACATAATTTATGTATGACTTCATACTACCCATTTAATAGTAATTTCCATGTTAAATTAATATTTCGGGTAATAATCACTTTCTTTATCGTACGTGTTTTAACTTGTTAGTCTTGATTGTATCAATTAGGTCATGATTTAAATAATTCCAGAATATAAAACATGATTTATATATCACATATATATTTATAATATAAATATGTAAAATAGACATATTTATGAAATGGAAAATACCTTTTACGGAGACGGTAGACCGTACGTACGCATAATCGTTGTTTCCATTTCCATATCGTATTGAACGGAACTAAGTGAATAAGATATATGTAAGTACATATATATATATATATATCTATTAGAATTGTTATTTCATATATTACATACTTACTAATGATATATATTTTATAATCATAATTTAATGGTGAACATGGAAATGAATCTCATCGCGTTCGTGGAGACGGTAATCCGTACGTACGCACGAGAGAAAATATGATTCTATTGATATTAAAATCATATATAATTGGATTTTATATCATATATATAGAATAATTATCATATTATATTTATTATTTACATCAACTACACATCATTATTATACCCATCCAATTAATAATGTGTTGAATAACAGTTACACCACGACGTGGAGACGGTAAGCCGTACATACGCATGTATGATGCCATGTCATTAAAAGGACAGATAGAATAATTAATTTTATTGTACAATATTTATAATAAAATCACAATAAATAGAATATTTTGGAGTTATTATTTTAGAATGGAAACAACAATGAAAGAGGAAGTGGAAGAAGAAAGGAACTTGAAAGAGGTGATGAAATATTTACCTCTTCTTCAGGTTCTTCCTTCTGATTTGATAAAAAGGGCTTCTTAAGTTGGCTTTATGACTAAATTAAAGCCTCTAAGATGAATTTAGGATAGTTGGAAGGATATTTGGGCCCGGTTTAGTCGAACCAAATGGCTTTGTAGGTGAAAATTTGGGAGAAGGGGTAGTGCCCTTTTATAAGAGGGGTGAGGGGCACCTTACGATAAACTTAAAATATTTTTTTTATAATAAATTCATTTTCAGATTATAATGGCTCCAAAATGAATTATTTAAATTATAATGTGAGTATGGATTGAAAACCTATCAACCAATAGGTTTCAGATAGGTTTGGGTCACTATAGTAACCTAATATTTTAGATGTAACTCTTAATTAAATAGTTTTACATTTACCATGTCTCTTTGTATTTTTATATTATATGGTAAATAAACTTACTATATACTTCCAAGAGAACCCAAAGTGGTTAATTTATGATCCACCTATCATTATATAAGTATTTTGGCTGAACCTTAGTTTTTTAGGAACAGATTATCAATTAATAATATAATATTTTTTTTAAAACTCTTTTATGTCAATTTTGAAACAATTTGGTATTTTGTTTTTGAAAATTTCATAACAGCATTATTACTTCGAAAGAATTCATCTAACCATCCCTAACATGTTATATTAACCTATGAATTTTTTGGAATTCATAAAAAGTCTAAAATTACATTCATTTGGGTATTTATAATATCAATTATTTTAATATTTCATTAATAAGGTAATTACTACATCATCAATGTGTCATAAATAAATTAAAATATTTAATGTCTAAAAATTATAAATAAAATACCATTATGTAGGAAATAATCTTATATTTCTAATTAATATTTAAAGATAAATTTATATTATGTGTAACCTTATATTAAAAATTGTTTAGTAATTAAACTTTGAATTTAACACTTTTAACTCTTCATTGAATTAAATAATCATAAATGTCCTAATCTAATCAAAGTGGACACACATGATCATATTTTATTCCTAAGGTTGTTTTGGGTCTAATTACAGTTATCTAATAGAATTAATACGTGTGTTAGGGTAATTATGTTATAATTTTTACCCTTAATTACGCTATTTACTTTTAACCGTGGTAAATAAATGTCAAAAGTTACCATTCACCAAAAAATATTTTTATCTTATTGAACCAAATTTTAAATAATGATATAAACTGTGTCTCTCATAATTTTTATATTCAAATCACATATTAATTAAAATTAAGTTTTATTAAAATTTGTAAATGCTCCTAGGAGGTTGGTAAAAGACTGTAAAACGTTCGATAAAATTTTATACATCTAATTTTATTATAAAATGACTCCAATGAACTACATTGAACTTATATAGGTTATATATATAGATTTTTACTGAAATTAAATTTAAATAAAATAAATAATTATTTAAATAAAAATTTGGTTTAAATAATAACATAGTGTTTTTCACTATTTATCAAAAATTGAATGTTTTCAGAAAAAACCAAAATTTTACCCTAAGCTAATTTTGATATTCTGATTTCAAAAATGAAGTCCATTTTACCAAATTCAAAACATAGTATCTGAATTTATTATTTTAAAATTAATTCTCATTTTCAAAATTAAAAGCGTATTTTTATGAAATAATAAATATCAAAAGATTGGCAATTGTTTATGTATAATTTCAAAGTGAAATTACTTACAATGACCAGAATTGGATTACACTGTAAAAATATAATCTATTTATACTTCCAAACCATTATGATGTATAATTTAACACTATAAATTATTTAGATTAAAAAATTAGTTTTCAGTTAAAATAAAGCATTTTTAACTATTCACCCAAATATGAAAGTTATCAGAAAACACCATAAATTTATTGAAACTAAATTATTATGCCCTGATTCTAAATAAGAAGTTTATTTTGTCGAATTAAATATATAAAAGTTTCAAATATTGGATTTAAAGAGGGTTTCCATTAAAAGGAGGTAAAATTGCATTTTTTTGAAAAATACATCTTTTATCTGTTAAAAATGAATTCATTATTACATTATGTCTAAGAAAATCGCAATATGGATTATAAAATTATAAGGATTATATAAAGTTTAAAATTATATTAACACTATTCATAACTGCTTTTGAACGGCTAGTTTGGTAAGTCATGGTGCATTAGAACTCGGTGTTGCGTGTAGTGCAAGTTGTTGAATTACTTTGAAGAAATAATGTACTATGAAATCTTGGGGTGTTACATAAAATGTACAATATTTTTCTCAATTCAATCATTTATAATTTTTATTTTTTTATTTCATTTTACATATGTATATATTTAATATGTACTATTTATTAATTTTTAAAATATATATATATGTATATTCAATTTATTCATTTTTAACAATAATTATTTAATTAATAATGTTCTTAATATGTTTTAAAATTTTTATTTATTTAATTATTTTATTTTATTATGGACCTTTATCATCGCTAAAAATAAATCACTAATAATGGGTTTCCTTTAACAGTGCTAAAAATAAAGCACTGATAAAGGGTACCATTTATTAGCGATAGATAAAACCACTAATAAAGGATACCATTTATCATCACTAAAAAAGCACTCATAAAGGTTACATTTATCTGTACTTTTTTCTAGTGCTCGTAAAGGTCTGTTTTCTAGTAATGCACAACAAGAACACCCACTCTCATGTGGTCTAAATGATTATTCTAGATGTGGAAATATGAGTTTTCTTTAGCTGAGTGATTTTTTTATTTATCATCACTTCTAGTTTGTGAATATTGTGTGCTTTCCTGTATCTTTGCTTTCTAGATGAGGGAAATGTTATTGTCTAGCCCCATTCTCTCTTTCTCAGTCTATTTTTTCTTTTTAATAAAGGGGCACTTACCCCATCCAGTTAAAAAAACAAACAGTCCTTGATGGAGAATTAAAAATACTGAATAATTTAGAATGAGAAAAAAATATAATTAATTATATGATTAATTTGATATTTCTAAATTTAAAAATAATTAATCATATAATTTTCTGGAATTATTTTTAATAAATAATGTTTTTTCCATTTAAATTATTATTTTTATTATGTATTCAAATATTAATAAAGATAATTATAATGATAATAACGATTCATATAATAGTATTAAGTATTATTCTTGTTGAATAAAATAATTTAAATACAAAAATAAAAATATTATTAATATTATTTAATAAAAAATAATTTTTTGTTAATTTTTTTATAATAATTGATAATTTATTTTTATTTTCAAATAATTTATAATAATATTATTATGAAATATTATTATTATAAAATAATAATTACGTGGGAGGTTACGAGACTGGGAATTTCTCTACAAATGCGGCAATGATACTAAGGGAAAATCCCCTACCATGGTTATTTGGAATTTTCTTGGTTTCCAGCGCCTTCTAGAGAGGCCCTTTCATGCTACATCTCAACTACTAAGCTGAATCTGAAGCATTTGGAAGCATTAGTATCTTTGGATGAAAGACCAGGGGTAGTTTTTATAGAGACCCAAAGCTTGACGCACACAAACATTACATTAATTTTTTCAGAATACTTAATAAATAACAAAAACAAATACCCAAGGACCGTACTAGTTTAGTATCTTTGGAAACTCAGAATATAATATTCTAATCATGGTGAAAGATCATCAAAATCTCTAATAAAGATCTTCCCCTTTCGTTTTCTTACCTAAAAACATTCTTTAAATCCTGGGGAAAAGAAAAAATATAAAGAGTGAGCTCAAATGCTCAGTAAGGGTAATCATAGAGAAAATAAAACAAATCATATACATTTGAACTTAAAAAAACATCAACATAATGTTTAAACATCAAAATCTTGAGCAATGACATAAAACATGGCATTACGTAAGGCATAGATCATAAAGAAACATTAATCCTGATAAAATAGCATGGAATAAAACATGTAATTGTGGAAACCATTAAGCACATGTTATGATTTCCATAGTAGCCAGGGCATTGCTTCCAAGACCATCTTAGTGGACAAAGTCCCTTTCTGAATCGATTTCACTCCTCATTCCAGTCCTGTATCACTGAACCAGATTAACTTTCTATTCCAACCATGTCTATATCATGAGATATAAATCATTACCCAATGCATTGGAGGGATATATAGGTCCCACCCATCTCATAATGAAATCATTCTTATGTGTACCACAATATAAACATAAATCATTCATCATAACCCAAAGAATAAAATGGGTTTCATAAACATCATCCGATCATAACATAATCCATATAAAACAAATTGATATCATTTCATTATAAGAAAAGTGAAACCATGTAAATCATAGAGACATTATATTTGAAACATACACATATAAAATAATGTCATCTTAGATGGAAAATGGTTTTGATAAAACACTTGAAATGAATTCTTGAGGAAAATATCCTTTCTTCTTCAAAATAATTTTCTTTTCACAAAATTCCATGCAATTTTAAAAGAAAAGGATTTTGTTGAAAATATTCATGAAATCTTGTAGATTAAGCTTCATGAAAATAAGGCGTTATAAAACCGTAAAAATTCGTTCATGCCGTATAAGTTAAAAAAACATTCTTCTTGTACTTTTTTCGAAAAAGTCAAAAAGTACCTCATATGGTAAAAAAAGAAAGATTCCTTACATACCCTGAAGTAAAAGAAAAAAATGGGTAAAAATGAATTTAAACATACATGAAACCATTTATTTAGAAAATAGGAACATGGATGATAAATATAACCCCAATAAATACTTACGAATAAACAATCTCAGATAAAAACGAGATTGGAAAAGTTATCCCTTACCTTAGGTATGATATTCTTTGTACGTATCTGAACCTCCTATATAATGATTTAAATAATGTCATTGAATTATTATAGAACCATATTCATTGTTATGATATCATATATGGTTCACTTATGACTTTATATTACCCGTTCTTTTGTAAATTCGATGTTAAAGCAGTGTTTTGGGTAAAATCGTTTTATTTATCGTATGTGTTTGGACTTGTTGTTATTGATATTATTTTTACTTATATCATGATTTACTTACTTCTAGAATGTAAATCACGATTTATATATCATATATATTCATTATATATAAATATAATAGATAGAGAAATGAAATGAAATACACCGTTCATGGAGATGGTAGACCGTACGTACGCATGAACGTTGTTTTCCATTACTTATTGACTTGAATGGAAGTAAGTAGATGAAATATATATATAAATAAATAAAGTAGCTTTATCATGTCATATATTTCATTATTATTCATTATATATAAATTATAATCATTCTTTAATGGTTAACATGGAGAATGAATCTCATCGCGTCGTGGAGACGGAAATTCGTACTTACGCACGAGCGATGATATCATTCCAATAATTACTGAATTGAATTGGAGTGGATGATATACCATCACCAAATTAGTATAATGTTATAATAAACGTATATAGTTTTTCTTTACACCGTTATACCCATACAAGTATGGTGGTGGTGGAAAAACATATTACAACACGGTGTGGAGACGGTATTCCGTACGTACGCACACGCGGTGATTTCATTCTCTGTAGGATGGATAAAAGGTGAAATGGGGTTGTTTCATATTTATAATAATATATTAGTATATTATTGATACTTATGTTATTACTTTATAATGAAATAACTAATGAAGAAGAAGTTGAAGAAGAAAGAAACTTGAAAGAATCGGTAGAAGAGATTACCTCTTCTTCGACGCACCTCTTTTAAGCTTCCTCTTAATGCACTAGAGTTGGTATTTTGAGGAGACCAGAACCTATATCAATTTTCTAGGGAAGTTTAGAAGGGAAATGGGAAGGGTTTGGCCGAGCTTGAAAGCTCAAAATTGTGTAAAGAGAAGAGGGAGGAGGTGCCCTTTTATAAGGGAGGAGAGGTGTACCTTCGAAAAAACATAAAATATTATTTTATAATAAAGTCATATTCGGTTTATAATATCTCAAAATTTATTTATTTAGAAGATAAAGTGGGTATGGGTCGAAATATGCTGAACCAATAGGTTTTATACAAGTTTATGTTACTATTTTAACCTTATCATTTAGATTTAACTCTAAGTTAAATAATTTAACTTTTACTGTGTCTTCTTGTTTTCTTACACTATATGATTAATAAACTTAATATAACAAGCAAAAATAACCCCATGTGGTTGATTATTAATATATATAACCTTATCTAAGTCATTTTGCATAAAATTAGATTTTTAAGAATAGAATAGCAATTAATAATATAATATTTTTTTTTAAAAACTATTTTATGCCAATTTTGACACTATTTGGTAATTGATTTTTGTGAAAATAATAACATAATTATTAGTTCAAAAAAAGTTAATTAAATCAATACTATCATTTCTTATTAACCTGAAAAAATATTGGAATTTATAAAAAGTCTCATATTACATTTATTTGGGTATTTATAACATCAACTATGTTAATATTTCATTAATAAGGTAATTACTACATCATCATTCTGTCATAAATAAATTAAATTATTTAATGTCTAAAAATTAACAATAAAATTCCATTATGTATGAAATCTTTTTATATTTCAAATTAATATTTATAGTCTAATTTATGTTATGTATAACCCTATATTAGAAATGTTTTAGTTATTAAACTTTGATTTTAACTCTTTTAACTCTTCTTTGAATTAAATAATAACAAATGTATTAATCTAATCCAAGTGGACCTAAATGATAATATTATATTCATAAGGTTGTTTTTGGTCGAATTATACTTATCCAATAGAATTAGGACATGTTTTAGTGTAATAATAATATCATTTTTACCCTTAATTACCCTATTTACTTTTAACCGTGGTAAATAAAAGTAAAAAGTTACCATTCAACAAAAATTATTTTTATCTTATTGAACCAAATTTTACTCCTTGATATTAACCATGTCTCTCGGATTTTCTAAATTTCACTCACAAAAGTGGTAAAATTATGTTTTATGTAAATTTTTAAATTCTCCTAGGAGGTGGGTAAAAGACGGTGAAAAGTTCAACAACATTTTTATATATCTAAAATTATTATAAAATGACTCGAATGAGTTAAATTGAACTTATATAGGTATTATGTATCAATTTTGACCTAAAATAAATTTAAATAAAATAAATAATTATTTAAATAAAAAGTCGGTTTTAAAATAGTAATCTAGTGTTTTCACTATTCATAAAAAAATATAATGTCTTTAGAAAAATACAAAAAATTCACCCCAGGCTAATTTCGATATTGTGAATCCAAAAATGAATTCCATTTTGAATGATAAAATTTATAAAATTTCAAAAATTGGGGTTTACTATTCATAACAGCTAGTTTATATAATATTTTAATAACATATCGTTGTTTAGTGAAACTTGGTATTGTGTACAACACACGCTATCGTGGAAGGTTGCGATTGAATGTAAACAAGCCAAGTCCGGGTTACGTGTAGTGAAAGATTCATTTTATGTTGTATATAATAGAATCCAACCATATTTCATTTATACATTGAATATATATATATACACTCAGTTTTGCGTAGAATAACTTCTATCAAATGAAGTTGAAATTTTGTGTAACACGTTCCAAGAATAGTGTTGCGTATACTGCATGCTAATACGATGTTGTGTATAGCACAAGAAAATCTTGGTGTAGCATACAACACAAGACATCAATGAAATTAAAAAGAATAATTCTCATAAAATCTCGGGATGTTACAGTTTTAGATTTGAAATCGGATTTGGGCAACAAAGCTTTAGTTTCTTTCAAAGACACATTCATAGGAAGAATCCTCAAGAAGAGATCTTTTTCTTCTGTGGAAGCGAATCCTGATACATTTTTTTTTTAAATTTGTTCCACTGTGAAACTCCCATATTGAATGCCTGATCATCCCTATAGGAGAGAAACCTTGGAGTCTCGAGGACTTGGTTTTTAGGTTTTTGTTTATCAGGGGTTTCTCAGATTAAAACCGTGTTTCATTTGGGCATAGTTTCTTCCGTTTTATTTTTTATTCATATTAATCCAAGCTCTGATCATGGAGCACTGGTCATTTAATCTTGAATCCTGATGTGTTGCATTTCCATGAATGGTAACTAGATTTTGATTTCACATGAGAAAATACTGATTTCTCTCATATATGGATCTGCTTGTGTGAGCTCAATTTGATTATTTGGTATTCTAAGATTCTACATGACATTGCTATGGAAATTGGAACTCCTATCCATCTTGACAGAGAAACTGAACAAGTGATATTTGGGCACTATTCCATATTTCTCGTTGAATTTGACCTTAATTACATTCTGATAAACAAGGCAATTCTTTCAACTCCCACTAAAGCTATGATAAGTTTACAAAGTTGGGGTGACATTGTGTAGGTATATTAATGTGAGAGATAGAGGAGAGAGATGTGATGTAGGGTTCGTCATGGTTAAGAATAGTGAAAAAGAACAAACCATGGAACCTCAAAAATAAAACAACGAGAGATGAAAAGGAGAATATCACATACCCTAGATTTTAGCCTTGATTCGTTCGAGAGAACATTGAAGAGTAGCACTATAACGACCCAATGTTTTTCAATGGAAATTCTATTCTTATATTTATGTCATAAAATAACATGAAAACACAACATAATGAACTAATAAGTGATAAGTAACCTTTAAACATAAGTTTGTCACTTCTGTGTTTGGAATTTTAAAAATTCGACATACACGGTTGTGCTCAAGATGATTTTTGGAGTCTAATGAAAAAAATAATTTTCAGTGAATAGTAACGTACCCTTAGGAATAGTAACATACCCTTATGAATAGTAATATGACCCTTATGAATAGTAGATCATCCAACATAAGAGTAACCTTACCCATGAATAATTAAATAAAATTTAGACATCTTAGAAAGTGACAATTTGACCTTAGTAATTGTTTTGGAATTTTGTAAGTCATAAAAAAATAATTATAATTAATTAATTAATTTAAAGGAAAATGTATTTTCTTAAAATGTATTAATTATTTATCAAATAAATGTCTTATAGTTTTTTTATAATTTTATAAGACCCCAGGTAATTTTTGAAAGCACTATAAAATCAGTTTTAATCTTAAAAACTGTTTTAAGTAAATTATGATTTTAATTAAATATTAAATTAATAATATTTAGAAAATTAGTTTTGAGAAATGGAATTCATTTTTGGATTCTACATGTTGAAAAATTGTTGGGGTAAATTTTTGGGATTTTTCTGAGATACATGAATTTTTTATGAATAGTAGAATCCGATAATTTATAATAAATGCTAAATAATGGATTAATTGAGTCATCGATGATGCTCTGACGATGTAAGCCCACTTGGTTCAGGATCACATGATTAAATTAATATTAATGGTCATTCAAGACTCACTATTCCTTGTCTTATTGGAAATTAATAAACTAATGAATTTTATATTAAGGAAACCCCTCTCCCCTCCACTATAAAAGCCACCCTTCACACCCTCATTTACTCACACCTCTCAAGCTCCAAGACTTCTCTAAACTCATCCAAAACACCTTACCTAGCCCCTCCCCCACGTCAATGGTTTTATGGTCTCATCAAAATACCAAGATTAGGCCCTTAAGGAGGTTCTCAATAGAAGGATTCAAGAGGTAATTTCTCTCCCTCTTCTCCTTTAATTTCCTTTCAAGTTCAAGTTCATTTCTTGATCTATCCCCACCTATATTCATCAAAATGGTATTGTAACTCCATAATTATACATATAATGTAATTTTATTATTCTAATGGGATATTATATCATCCAACCCCCTTTCCCTCTTCCCTTTATTTTATTAAAGAGAACATTGTTCGTGAGGTGTTAATTTATCACCCTAAAAAATGACATGCTTTCTTATTCCATTTCTACCTTCAGATATGGTCATGAAACCATTTTTATGGTTGAACCAGAATCTTTTATACGTATTATGTCCTATTTAAAGTTCTGGAACTGACATATGAACACAATACTAAGTGATAAATTAAAACTACTTCATTGTGATCGAAAAACCACCCAAATTAACCCAAACATTCTTCATTTAATTCTTATGTAATGATTGATCCACATGGATCTAAAATAATTCATTATAAGATCCTTCAAACTCTTGTAATATCATTAATGAAATGTAATATCATTTCTGTATGTTTACCCATGTTCTACCCAAACTTCAATTTATGAATACAAGTGAACCACCCAAGAAAAACCATAAAAAAGAACATCCCCGAACAATGTTTTTAAACTCTATAAGTCATCAATAGGAACATAAAATGACATAATGAAACCAGAATGAACCCTATTAATGTGTAAAAGGTTATTAAATTTATAATTAATGAATATAATGTCATTATATAGGACATTAAATAGAATTAAGCATTCAGATACAAGGTAATGGGAAATCTCGAACCCAATTTTCTTCCTTCAGGTTCTCCCTCTTTCACTCCATTTTTTATATGGTTACTCTTTAAAGATCATTCTGTCATCATTGTATTTACTTTTCTGGGATATTCATTTTTTTCACTGGTTTTTATGTCAAACCAAATGTTTTCCAAAAGAACTCCTCTTTTAAGAACACCCCTTTTACTTCTCACTCAAAGTGGACGGTTCTTGTAACATGTATGTTATTCCCCCTTTCTGTTGGGAACCCGAAGCTTATGAATGTGTTTTTATGAGATGAAACCCATTCCATTCCATGGTTTAGTTATGTACATTTTTTATATGTGTTCTATGTGGCATTCATGATCATTATAATGTTATGATGTGACGGGTGCACCTAGAATTATATAGCGCAATATGAATGTTTCAATGTGATGGGGTGCCTGGAATTATACAGTGATCCAATGCATTGGGTAAAGTGATGAATCTCATGAGTAAATGTGAAGTGATGTGTGAATAAGATGTTGGCTTGGTCCACAAGTATGTGTGGTAGTTAACCAATAAGACATGATGTTTCATTTTTATGCATTGCCACATTTCAAGTCTTTTATTTATGCTCCTCTCATGTTCATGATCTTTTGCCTATGTTATGATTATGCTCACCCCATACTATATTGTTATTATCTATCCTCTTACTGGGATTCTAGCTCACCCCTTTTGATATATATCTTCAGCTGGCTACATGTACTAAGGAGAGGACAAGTGACAATAAGAAGATAGAGAAGAAGAAATTAAATAAATGTTTATTCTTGATGTTGTATTTGTTATGTATGGTCCTAGTTTTCCAAATAAACTAAACCTTTGGATACTATATGTGTAATAATATTATGTGTTTTATCTTTAAAATGATGTAATAGTAATGTAAGAAAAGGATTGGGTCACTATAGTTGGTATCAGAGGCAAGGTTTAGTTAATTTGGGAATTAGGATTAGTGAACTCTAGAGAAAACCTCTAGTATGAGACTAAGTACAAATATGCACACAAGAGTATTTACATAGGGATCCCATATGTTATACTTTTAGTATAAATTGTTTAAATGAATAATTTTTGTATTCATGACTTGTTTACTTATATTTTTTTCTAACCTTTTCTATTTTAGAAAATAGTGGGAACTAGGAGAAATCAGGCCAATAACTCTTACAATGATTGCCCGAACGACATCCCCAATGATTTGGGAGGTGGAGTTCAGAACTTCATGGAGATTCTTACCCAATTATCTCAGGTTATGAACAATAACCATAATAATGGGGAACTTCCTCCTTCACCAAAAGGGGATAAACTGGCCATTGAATGTTTTATGTGGCAACGACCACCGACGTTTAGTGGATCTTCCAATCCACTAGTTGCAGAATAGTGGGTCAACTCCATAGAGAAGATCTTTTCTATTCTTCACTGTTCTGAGATGGAGAAGGTGACTCTATCCATTTATCGTCTAGATGGAGAAGCCGATTAATTGTGGGCTTTTATTAAGAACACCAAGCCAAGAGAGGAAATTGAATAGATGGAATGGGAAGACTTTAAGATAATGTTTCTTAATAAGTACTTTCCACAAACTCTTCGCACAAAGATGGAGAGAGAATTTATATAGCTCAAGAAAAAAGAAGGAGAATCTTTCACAACCTATGAAGTGAATTTCACAAGGCTTTCAAGGTAAGCTTCGGGTTTTGTTATCAACAATGATAGCAAAATTGATAGATTCTTTAGTGGATTAAAACCACACCTTCTAAAGGATCTTGCAATTCGAGACTTTGGGAGTTATGAAGAAGTTGTTCAGTGTGATCTCAAAGTGGAGATGGATTTTGGATAATGGTTCCATGGCTATAGTGATAAGAAACGAAATATGTAGCTTCAAGCTGGTGGATCTAATGACAAAGGCGGGAAGAAAAATCAACGACCCACATGCTAGAAATGTGGGAAGTTGCACCATGGGAACTGCCTTAAAGGGATGAGGAAATGCTTCAAGTGTGGGAAAGAAGGACACCATGCTCAAGAGTGTTGAAAAGACACGAAAAGGAAGGAGAATCTAGCCGATGAAAGGAGAGAACCACTCATGGTTCAATGCTACAACTATAGGGAGCTAGGGAACTATGAAAAACAGTGCACTAAACCTAGAGATCTTGAGGTTAATCAAATTTAGCAGCCACCAATGCCAAAGGAACAGGGGAAGGCTTATGCCATCACTATTGCGGAGTTGGAGCATGATAATGAAGTTGTATAAGGTACACTTCCTATTTACTCAAGAATGGAAATAGTCTTATTTTATTCTGGTTCTATGCATTCCTTTATATCTTGAAATTTTGCTAGAACTATAGAATCGAAGCCCCGAAACCTTGAAGTAGAGATATCTATTAAAACACCGAGTGGTGCAATCATTGAAACCCAAGTGTTTGACACTTCTCCCATTGGAATATGTGGGAATATTCTTACGAAAAATCTCGTAATACTTCCCTTCCTAGAATTCGACGCTATAATTTGAATGGATTGGCTCTCGTTATATAGGGCACATATCAACTTTCGGGAAAAGGAAATATCTTTTAATATTCCGAACCATCCCATGCTCCTCTACAAATGAAAGGAATATTGTGAATCTCCTTTGAAAAATCCTTCAATGGTGTGGGTGTTGATTCCCTATGAAGAAGCATACCTCGCCCAAATGGTTGAGTTGATGGAAAGTTCCAACCTTGAGGAAATTCCCATCGTGAGGGAATACACCGATGTATTTCCCTAAGAGTTACCTGTAATTCCCCCGGATCGTGAGGTAGAGTTTTCAATTGAACTCATGCCCGAAGCTACTCTAATATCAAAGTGTCCCTATAGGATGTCTCCTATCGAACTGGAGGAGTTAAATAATTAGCTACAAGACCATCTAGAGAAAAGGTTCATATACCCTAGTACATCACCTTGGGGTGCACCGGTGCTCTTTTTGAAGAAGAATGATGGAATAATGTGGTTGTGTATTGATTATCAGGAACTCAACAAGATCACCATAAAGAACAAGTATCCTCTCCCATGGATTGATGACTTGTTCGATCAATTAAGAGGAGCTCAATACTTCTCAAAGGTGGATCTTCATTCTGGATATCATCAGGTAAAGGTGAAGAAGGAAGATATTCAGAAGACTGCCTTTCGTACAGGATATGTGCACTATGATTTTTTGGTTATTCCCTTCGGTCTTAATAATTCCCCTGAAATATTCATGGATTTAATGAATAGTGTCTTTAGACATTACCTCAACAAATTTGTGGTAGTGTTTATCGATGATATTCTCATCTTCTCCAAGAGTGAGGAGGAACATGAAGAACATCTAAGACTTGTGTTGGTGACATTAAGAAAGGATAAGTTGTATGCCATGTTCAGCAAGTGTGACTTTTGGATGAAGCAAGTCACGTTATTGGGACATGTGATCACTAGTGAGGGAATTTCTGTGGATCCTTCAAAGACAAAGGTGATTGAGGAATGGCCCAGGACCTCTAGTGTCACAGAAATCCATAGTTTTCTTGGATCAGTTGGGTACTACCGATGTTTTGTGAGAAACTTTTCATGACTGTCAAGCCCGCTAACTAAGTTAACAAGGAAAGGGGTAAAGTATTTATAGATGGAAGAATGTGAGGGAAGCTTCAAGGAGCTAAAGAGAAGGCTGATAACCGCACCTATACTCACACTACCAGAAAGTGGAGAAAGTTTTGTGATATACGGTGATGCTTCAAAGAAAGGCTTGGGTTGTGTACTCATGAAAAATGACTGTGTGATAGCCTATGCCTCACAACAGTTGAAGATCCATGAGCAGAACTACCCGACGCATGATCTAGAGCTGGCAGCTGTGATTTTTTCCTTGAAAATATGGCGACACTACCTTTATGGTGAGAAGTGTGACATATACACCGACCAAAAGAGCCTAAAGTATATATTCACACAAAAGGAGATCAACATGCATCAAAGGAGATGGTTAGAGCTAATCAAGGATTACGATTGCTCTATTCACTATCATCCTGGAAAGGAGAACAAGGTAGTTGATGATCTAAACAGAAAAGAACCTACTACTCTATCCATGTTGCGGATTGAGAAAGACCCTATATTCATAGATATGCAAAGGATGGATTTGGAAATCATAAGGGTAGGGGATACATCCTACCTTGCCCAAATGATTGCGCAACCATCCATCTAGGAGAAGATTAAGGAAGCAAAAAGGGATGATGTGGAGATTCAAAAGAGGGTGAATGTAGTAAAGGAAGAGAAGTTTCAAGAGTTTTATATCAACGATGATGGTGTGATTCGGTTTGGAACGCGACTTTGTGTGCCTTCATCACCCGGGATAAAGAAGGATCTATTGGATAATGCACATATCTCAACTTCCTCTATCCATCCTGGGAGTAGCAAGATGTACCATGATCTCCGAGAACACTTCTTGTGGGATAACATGAAGAAGGAGATTAGGGAATATATATCAAGGTGCTTGGTATGTCAGCAAGTTAAAAATGAGTGACAAAAGTCCAAGGGTATGATGCAGCCATTGCCTATACCCATGTGGAAATGGAAAAATCTTATTATGGAATTTGTCATGGGTCTCCCAAAGATGTCAAAAAGAAATAATGCGATATGGGTTTTGGTTGACTGACTCATCAAGACTGCCCATTTTATCACTATTCGGGAAGACCTATCGCTTGAACAACTTTCAAAGATATATGTGAAGGAAGTGATGAGACTGCACGGTGTTCCACTCTCAATTGTCTCTAACCGTGACCCAAGGTTCACATCTAAGTTCTGAAGGAGCCTTTAATATGCTTTGAGTACTGAATTAAATTTCAACACGGCCTATCACCCCCAAACTAATGGCCAGCCTGAAAGGACTATTCAGATGCTTGAAGATATGCTAAGAGCTTTCTCTCTTGAATTCAAAGGTGGTTGGGATCCGCCTCTCCCATTGGTTGAGTTCTCATACAAAAATAACTTCCACTCGAGTGTCCAGATGGATCCATATGAAGCTCTGTATGGAAAGCGATGTAGAACTCCAACCTGTTGGGATGAAGTTGGAGAAAGGAAGCTACTTGGACCCGATCTTGTTCAAGAGATGACAGAGAAGCTTCGAGTCATCTAGAAACACAGCAAAGATGATCAAAGTTGGAAAAATAGCTCTGCTAACAACTGTCGAAGGGACTTGGAGTTCGACGTTAGAGATAAAGTCTTCCTTCTAATATCTCCATGGAAGAGAGTCATGTGATTCAGGAAGATAGGGAAGCTAAGCCCAAGGTATATTGGCCCCTTTGAGATCCTTGACTGTATAGGAGCTGTGGCCTATCATCTTGCACTGCAACCAAATATGGCTCAAGTTCATGATATGTTTCATGTATCACTACTAAGGAAGTACATACCAGACCCCTCACATGTACTAAACTCAAAGGTGGTGAAGCTTGAAGATGATCTCTCCTATGAGGAGCCGCCGGTAAAGATTCTAGATTGAAGAGTTAAGGTTCTACGCAATAATACAACCCATCTTTTCAAAGTGTTGTGGAGGAACCATAAGTTTGAGGAAGGGACTTGGGAACTAGAAGGGGCAATTAAGGAGAAACACCCTCACCTGTTTGTGTAAAGTGAAATTTCGGGGGCGAAATTTATTAAGGGGGGAAGAATGTAACGACCCAATGTTTTTCAATGGAAATTACCTTCTTATATTTATGTCGTATAATAAAATGAAAACACAACATAATGAACTACTAAGTGATAAGTGACCTTTAAACATATGTTTGTCACTTCTGTGTTTGGAATTTTAGAAATCCGACATACACGGTTTTGCTCAAGATGATTTTTAGAGTCTAATGAAACAAAAATAATTTTTGGTGAATAGTAATGTACCCTTAGAAATAGTAACATACCCTTATGAATAGTAATACGACCCTTATGAATAGTAAATCATCTAACATAAGAGTAACCTTACCCATGAATAATTAAATAAAATTTAGACATCTTAGAAAGTGACAATTTGACCTTAGTAAACATTTTGGAATTTTATAAGTCATAAATAATTAATTATAACTAATTAATTAATTTGAAAGAAAATGTATTTTATTAAAATTTATTCATTATTTATCAAATCAATTTCTTATAGTTTTTAGATAATTTTACAAGACCCTACGTAATTTTTTGAAAGCACTATAAAGTCAGTTTAAATCTTTAAAAATGTTTTTTAAAGTAAAATATGATTTTAATTATATATTAAATTAATAATATTTAGAAAATTATTTTTGAAAAATGGAATTCATTTTTTATTATACAAGTCGAAAAATGGTCGGGGTAAATTGTTGGGATTTTTCTGAGATACTTGAATTTTTGATGAATAGTAGAATCCGATAATTTACAATAAATGCTAAATAATGGATTAATTGAGTCATCGATGATGGTCCACTGATGTAATCCCACTTGGTTCGGGATCAAATCATAAAATTACTATTATTGGTCATTCAAGACTCACTATTCCTTGTCTTAGTGGAAATTAATAAACTAATTAATTTTATATTAAGGAAACCCGTCTCCCTTCCACTATAAAAGCCACCCTCCACACCCTCATTTCCTCACACCTCTCAAGATCCAAGACTTCTTTAAACTATGAAAAAACACATTCTCTAGCCCCTTACCCATGTCAAAGATCTTCTGGTCTCATCAAAATACCAAGCTTTGTCCTTTAGTGAGGTTCTCAATAGAAGGATTCAAGAGGTAATTTTTTCCCCTCTTCTCCTTTAATTTCCTTTCAAGTTCAAGTTCATTTCTTGATCTCTCCCCACCAATATTAATAAAAATTGTATTTTTACTCTAGTATTATACATATACTTTAATTTTATGATTCTAATGGGATATTATATCATCCAACCCCTTTCCCTCTTCCTTTTATTTTATTAAAGAGAACGTTGTTCGTGAGGTGTTAATTTATCACCTTCAATAACGACATTCTTTCTTCTTCCATTTCTACCTTAATATCTGGTCATGAAACCATTTTTATGCCTGAAACAGAATATGTTATATGTATTATGTCCTATTTAAGGTTTTGTAACTGACTTATGAACATATTACTAAGTGATAAATTAAAATAACTTCATTGTGATCGAAAAACCGCCCAAATCAACCCAAACAATCTTCATTTAACTCTTTTCTAATGATTCATCCACATTGATATAATATAATTAATTATAAGATCATTCAAACTCCTTTAATATCATTAATGAAATGTAATATAATTTCTCGATGTTTACCCATGTTCTACCCAAACTTCAATTTATGAATACAAATGAACCACCCAAGAAAAACCATAAAAACAAACATCCCCGAACAATGTTTTTAAACTCTATAAGTCATACAAAGGAAAATAAAATGAAATAATGAAACCATAATGAACATTATTAATGTATAAAAGGTTATGGAATTTCTAATTAATGAATATAATGTCATTATACAGGACATTAAAGAGAAGGAATCATTCAGATACAAGGTAAGGGGAAATCTCGAACCAAATTTTCTTCCTTCGGGTTATCCCTCTTTCACTCCATTTTTGATATTGTTACTCCTTAAAGATCATTTTTTCATCATCATGTTTAATTTTCTGGGATATACATATTTTTCACTGGTTTTTATGTCCAACCAAATGTTTTCCAAAAGAACTCCTCTTTTAAGAACACCCCTTTTACTTCTCACTCAAAGTGAACGGTTCCTGTAACATGTATGTTATTCCCCCTTTATTTTGGGAAACCGAAGCTTATGAATGTGTTATTATGAGATTAAGACCATTCCATTACATGGGTTATTTATGTACATTTTTTATATGTGTTCTATGTGGCAAGCATGATGATGATAATGTTATGATGTGACGGGTGCGCCCAGAATTATATAGTGCAATATGAATGTTCAATGTGACGGGTGCACCCAGAATTATAAAATGCTCCAATGCATTGGGTAAAGGGATTAATCTTATGAGTAAATGTGAAATGTTGTGTGAACAATATTCTAGCTTGTTTCCCAAGTATGTGTGGTATTTAACAACTAGGACATGATGTTTCATTTTTATGCATTGCCATGTTTCAAGTCTTTTATTTATGCTCCTCTCATGTTCATAATCTTTTGCCTATGTTATGATTATGCTCACCCCATGCTATATTGTTCTTATATATCCTATTACTGGGCTTCTAGCTCACCCCTTTTGATGTATATCCTCAGGTGGCTACATGTACTAAGGATAGGACAAGTGCCAATAAGAAGCTAGAGAAGAATAAATTAAATAAATGTTTATGCTAGATGTTGTATTTGTTATGTATGGTCCTAGTTTTCCCAAGACACTAATCCTTTGGATCCTCTATGTGTAATACTATTATGTTGTTTATCTTTAAAATGATGTAATATTAATATAAGAAAAGGCTCGGGTCGCTATAAGCACTGGTAGCAGGGGGTTCCGCGAGAGCTTGATAATCGTGATATAATAAGTCATATTTAGTGTTCTTTTAAATATACTAGGGAGAATTTTATTAGTTATTTAAAAAATTAATTAAAAAAGTGATCTTTTTTCAGTGATAAATTGATAAGCGTTGATAAAAGTCATATTTATCAATGTTTTTATTGATAATAAATCTAAATCCTTATCAGCACTAATAAAGCACTAATAAAGGATTTATAATCATAATTATAAACAAAAACTTTGGTAAAAACTTTTATATAATTAAATATTTATTTATTATAATTTTATAATCATTTAAGTATTTAATTATTTATTTATAATTACATTAATAATTTTCTGCAAATGTTTTTTATTTGTTTTTTAAAATATATAATTTTATAAATATTGTAAATATATATTTATAAATATATATTTATAATTATAAATATGTTTATATAATTACATGTATTTATATAATTATATATATATATATATATAATAAATACAGATAAAAATAAATATATTCATTATATAAATATATTAATTATCATTTTATATTTATTTAAATATAAAATTATTTATTTATAAATATATGAATAGTAATTTAAAAAATATTTATATATATGTATATATCCCACAAGGTGCAGCTCAATGGTAGCTTCTCTTATGGGTCTTGGCAAGGTCTCAAGTTCGAGTCTCCCTAAGTACACCTCTACAATGTATGTTGTCTATTTTTCTTTGTAATGTATCCTATTTTCCCAAATAAACTAAGGATTTGAACTCAACTTACATACATACATAATATAAATATAAATATAAATACAATATATTCATTATTTAAATAAATTTATTTGAATTCTATAGTTATTTAAATATATATAATTTTTTATTTAGAATTATATAAATAACTTTTTAAAAAATAATATTTATTTATTTATAATAATTATAAATATAGAAAATATAAATTTAGAAATATATTTATTTATAAATATTTATTTACAATTACATTTTTTACATTATTAATGAATATAGAATCTTACATACATTCTTTTTAAAAATGAGTGAAAGTAAATAATTAAAAAAGAGTACACTTTAAAAATATTGGAAAAATGGATAAGTTTTATTAAATAGATATAAATTTTTGAAAAAATATGGATATATATATATTGAAGTAAAGATTAATACGTATTAAAAATACCAAAACAAAATAAATAAATATTTATAAACAAATATTACAAAATTGTTTAATTCAAAAGTAAATTAAAAAATAAAAAATACTAAAAATAAATAAATACTACCTTAATATAATGATATTAAAATTAAATAAATAAAATTGAGTGATTAAAAACATAATATATTAAATGTATTATGTTATAAGTAAATTCTAAAATATACTAAAATTTGAATAAAATACACAAATACTAGGTGTGCGTGTTTCTAGATAAGATTTCATTAATTGTGTAATTTTTTTTTGTGCGAGGTGTATATAAAAATGCATTAATTACATATATGTATGTGAAATTAATGTAACACATATTTGATATATGTTAAATTGAAAAATCAAACAACATTAAAAAGAATAAGACATTAATATGTATTTAATTATTATATTTTATTAATTTTCTATATATTTATATTGAATATATATTATTTATTATTATTATAATTAAAATATTTATATATATTATACCAATTAATTTTTATTAATAATTGTTTCATTAATAAATTTTTAAATAAATTTATAATTTGTTCAATATTTTTTTTGTTTAATTATTATTATTTATTCATTTTTAAAATTTTTTGTTTACTTATTATAATTTATTCATTTTATAGATCAATATTATATATATATATATATATATATTATTTATTAACATTTAATATATATATATATATATGTAAATTAAATTTATTCATTTTTGCCAATAATTATTTAATCAATAAAATGTTTAATATTTTTTTTAATTTACTATTTTTTAATTTTTATTTGTTTATTTCATTTTATATATCTACATATTTAATATATAATATTTATTAGTTATTATAATATATATATGTGTGTATATTCAATTTATTAAATATTATTAATAACTATTTAATTAATAAAAGTGTTAATATTTTTTTTATTTGTTAAATTATTTTATTTTATTCTGGACCTATATCAGCACTACAAAAGTGCAGATGAACTCTACCTTTTACCAATGATATAAATAAAGTACTGATAAAGGTTACCCTTTATCATTTCTAAAAATAAAGCACTGATAAAGTGTGTCATTTATCAACGCTATAAAAAAGCACTGATAAATGATACCCTTTATCGGTGCTAAAAAGAAGTGATGATAAAGGGTGCCTTTAATCGATATTTTTTTAGCACTAATAAAAGAGGCCCATTATTAGCGCTCATTTTTTCACTGATAAAGGTGACCTTTATCGGCAGTTTTTTCTAGCGTTGATGAAGGATAATGTTGTTAAAGGCCTATTTTATAGTAGTGGTTGTTTTTGTATAGTAGAAACCTCAACATATAACTAAGAAGGTTCATGGACAAACCCCTTATTATTAAAATGAAATAAAAATAAACAATACCTAAAAGAAGGAGAGAATAAAGGAAAGATCACAATCAAATTAAAAAAACAACAACTTAAGCAACGCTATAATCATGATCAATGTTATGACCAGTATCATCGACATCATCAGCAGACTCCCACTCAGACTGTGAATTCCTCTGATTAAGAATCGAAATATATTGATCCTTAACCTTCTCCTTCTACGGTGTTAACTAGGACGATCTAGAGGACATGATTTTCCTATTCCCTTGAATTGAATCATCATGGCCACCCCGTCCTTGGCTTTATGGATGTCTGCCTCGCTTAGATGTTTTCTGATGCACCAAAACATCAGGCCCAACTATTTCATAAAGCATGTTTTTAGACTCACTATCATTAAGAGACGCAAGTGCCTCAAAATTTTTACCCTCTATGATGTTCTTAGACTTATCAGTTTTATGATCAAAGACTTTAGGTGACATAATAAGTCCACTTTTCTTTTGAACCATTTAGAAACCTTTGTTATCCACATTCCTCTTTCCTGAGATCATTCCATCATTCATATCATCCGTGGATTGCACCGTCACTTCCCTCTCAATATACTACAATATTTATGTAAAATAATAAGCATCCATAAACTCATTATTCTTAGTGGTTGATGTAACCACTTGATCATAAACATCAGACACATCTTGAACATCATTCTCTCTGATTCCTTTCTCACCAGGGATAGAGAGACCAGAAGGACTACCCTCATTAAGGGTAACTCAATCTCTATTCACTGAATTTGTTTTCCCATCATCATTATCAGATACCTCAGCACCAATATCAGACCAAATTCTCTGCTTACCAGAGCCCTTCATAAGAATATCAACTGACTACTAAATTCCCTTTACATCAACTTACCAATATCCATTTCCAACTACCCTTCAGATTGACTACCATGTACTCCATAAATAACAAATACAACTTCTACCGGCCTAACCTTTCAAGTTTAAAAAATACATGATTTCGTGCTCCTTTTGAAACAAGAGTCCTTATCATGACCACGAGTATGAAAAATATCACATAAAACAGATCTCCTACAATTTTCTAGAACATGCCCAATAATTTTAAACTCTTTTTATATTTTAAGAATACAATCATAGATAATTTTTAAGTCCAACTTATCATCATTAGTAGACAAAAAAACATGATGAACCAAAGTTGATCCCAAATCAACCTCAACCAGGAAGTGGGAAAAATGTCCAACCCTTTAGTCTCAGTTTCCTTATCCATTTTAACAAGGAGACCAATTGACATGGAAATTTCATAAAGGATTTTTGGATGCCAAAGGATCCAATGAAATCCATATACCTTTACACATATTTGAGTAGAATATTTACCTGCAACTAATATATTGAACATTCTATCTCATTCTTTAATATGATGGAATCTAGGTTTAATAGATACATAACTGAATCCCCATGCCTGCATCTTCAACTCCTTTGAATAGAAGAGGATATAATAGAACCCATATCCAATCAAAACACATCTCAAACTAAAAATTCCCTAAATCTTTGATAACCAGTCAAACAAATCGCAAATTTCAATAGAATGGATCCCCAAGACAAAATGAGATGAGTAATAATAGAATAATTACTAGTTTCAACTATCTCTGATACCACATTCTGGTCAAAATTTACATGGGAAATGCTACCCATATGAATAATGAAAAATTCACCTGACCCTTTGATGAGGGATAAATAACACACACCCGCATCAACCGTGATCCGATCATTGCAAGATTCCTTCTTTGCACCAGTCAAACCCACAACAAGATTTTACTCTCTAACATCAATAACAATCGTACCTTGTCGCTGCATCGATGAACTAGTGACAAAAATAATAGGAGCCTCATCCTTTCAAACGATGTCCACACCACCAACTTGTAATGAACAGAGAAAATGGGGGATCAATATTAAATTTGGGAGAAACAACATCATCCACCAGCCCGATGTAGTAAGAACCACGTAAAATAGAAATCCATCAAATGGATTAAATATAAATAAATTCCATCCACCTTTTCTGATGAAGAACCAAGGCATCAACCTCATTCGATGAAAAATGGTCAAAACAACCCAGCAAACGAACCAAATTGGCACCAATAGACCAAGACGCCATGATCTCCCATGAATCACCACAGAGCCCTCATATCCCCTAAAACTTAATATATAACTCCATCATTGTACCATTTGATAGTTGAGAAAATAAATTAATTTCTTGGACCCATTTCTTATCTTCAGGACAAGAAAAAGATAGATTCCATAGTGTGACTAGTAATTAAAAATGTCTATAGATAATAGACTTTATTTCTTGATCAGGTCCCAGATTTAAGCAACCACTAACTCTTTCTTGAAGTTCACTTAGGGTTACACAATCAAATGTCTTAACCCTTGTTATTTGTTATATACAATAAGTAGATCCTTTCTCATTTTTAATAACCTTCACATAGCTGTAGACATAAGAAAAAATGATTCGCTATGGAAAAATTGTTTTTTGATTGAGATTGTGACTGTGTAAATAATTTTGACAATAACTCTTGACCATACAAGAATTATTATAATGAAATTTTAAAATGCGTTCTTATATCCTAAAAGATGACACTAATGGTTCATAGTACAATTTTTAATCTTCCCAAAGTTATGTTTAGTAGTTTATAAAGAAAATATGAATCATCTAATAAATATCCCTTGGTAGTATCAAACCAAGCGTGCAACAAGGACCGGTTTTGTGCACCAATTTCTAACCAAGTCAAGATCAATGCAATGTTTTCAGTTTTTACACCTAGGTACATTTTTGTTAGAGCGACATCCAATTGTAGTAGTTTGGAAAAGATTTTATTTCTTAAATAATCATGTAATCTTTATGATACCAAAATTTTACAACTTCTTCCCATATCGTAAAATATGACACCAAAATTTTTTTAGTACATTTTTTAACTTTTATAAAGGAATGTACATTGATTTATAAAGATAATGTTATTTATCTAAAAAATATCCATCAACAGTAAAAAACTAGGTGTGAAATCAGGTATGAATCATCGAAATCATGGGAGTAACAAATCATGTGTGTGGCGAAGCCTCTTTGCCATCCAATTTTCCATCTTTCATCATTTTTTATTCTATGTTAATATAATGTTAATCAATAGCTAATGATTAATAAATTATTAATTAATCATACTTTAATCATTAATTAATATTATATTAATTATTCCATAATAAATAATTAATCACTATTTAATAATTACTTCCTTGATAGATATCTAATAGTTACTTTGTGTCAGATTATTAGTTAATTAATAATTAATCATTAAGTAACTTTTGTTTAATCATTATTTCTTCATTCATTAATCACATGTTTTTCATTAGTTAATTAATAGGTAATAATTCGTTAATCATTAGTTAATAATTATTTAGTCATTAGTTAATCAATCTCTATTCCTTAGTTAACCGTTCTTTATTCATTATTTAATCATTAGTTATTCATTGGTTAATCATTAATTAATTATTAGTAATCATCATCTAATCATTCATTAATAATTATTTAATCATTCTTTAGTAATTAGTTAATCATATATTAATCATTAGTTAATAATTATTTAATCATAAATTAATCATTAGTTAAGAATTATTTAATCATTATTCAATCATCATTTTATATTTATTTGATCATTAGTTAATCATTATTTAATAATTCATTAATCATTAGTTCAAATTTCTTTAATCACTAGTTATTCATTATTTAATTATTTACTAAAAATTCTTTAATTATTAGTTAATAATTATGTCATTATAGGTAAACATTCTTTAATCATTAGTTAATCATTCTTTATTCATTATTTAATGAATCTTTTATCGTTAGTTAATATTTCTTTAATAATTAGTTAAACATTAGATAAAAATTAGTTAATCATTAGTTAATGAATAGTTTATTGATCTTTAATCAATAGGTAAGAATTATTTATTCATTAGTTAATCATTAGGTTGTCATTATTTAATCCTTAGTTAATCATCCTTTAATCGTCTGTTAATCATTAGTTAATAATTCTTTAATCAATATTTAATAATTAGTTAATAATTCTTTAATCATTGGTTAATCCTTAGTTAATACATAGTTAATCATTATTTAATCATTAGTTAATCATTATATAATCATTAGTCAATCATTAATTAATCATTAATTAATCATTAGTTAATCAATATTTAACCATTAGTTAAGCATTAGTTAATCATTATTAATCATCTCTAATCATTAATTAATCATTAGTTAATCAATAGTTAGTCAATATTTATTCATTAATTAATCAATCATTAATAATTAGTTAATCAATATTTAGTAATTAGTTAATCATTGTTTAATTATTTGTTAGTCAATATTTAATCATTAGTTAATCATTCTTTAATAACTAGTTGTTCAATATTTAATCATAATTTAAATTTTTTAATTATTAGTTAATCAATATTTAATCATTAGTTAATCGTTAGTTAATCAATTTTAATCATTGGTTAATCAATATTTAATCATTAGTTAACTATTCTTTAATTTTTATTTAATCATTATTTAATCATTTTTCAAGCATTATTTAATAATTAGTTAATCATTCTTTAATCATTAGTTAATCATTATTTATTAATTATTTAATCATTATTTAATCATTAGTTAATCATTTGTTAATCATAAGTTAATAAATAGTTAAAAATTCTTTAATAATTAGTTAATAATTAGTTAATCAATCATTAATCACTAATTAATAATTCTTTAATAATTAGTTATTCATTATTTAATCACCAATTAATCAATATTGAATCATTATTTAATAATTATTTAATCATTAGTTAAATATTTTAATCATTATTTAAATATTGTTTGATCATTAATTAATCATTAGTTAATTAGTAGTTAATCAATATTTAATCATTAATTAATTAATATTTAATTATTAGTTATTCATTATTTAATCATTCTTTAATCATTAGTCAATCATTAGTTAATCATTCCTTAACCATTAGTCAATCATTCTTTAATTACCAGTTAACCATTCTTTGATTATTTTTCAATCAATATTTAATCATTAGTTAATCATTATTTAATCATTAGTTTTTAATTATTTAATAAAAATTTAATTTTTCATTAATAATTAGTTAATAGTTAGTTAATAATTCTTTATTCATTGGTAAAATATTTTTTATCGATTAGTTTTTTATTAGCTAATTTTTAGTCAAACATTACTTAATCGTTAATTAATTATGCCTTAGTCATTAGTTAAGCATATGGTATTCATTAGTCAAATATTATCTAATCATTATCTAATCAATCTTTAATCCTAACTTATTCATTAATTAATTGATACTTAATTATTACTTTAGCATTACTTAATCACTATTATTAAATAGTTATTTATGTGTAAACCATTATTTCTAAACTATATCTATATAACTGAAAAAATAAATAAAAGATTTAAAACTAACAAAAAATGAATCAATTAAATAAATAAATAAATTTAATATAAATAAGAAAAAATACATCTAAATGATTCTTTACAAAATTTGGAATTCCGTTTAGGCCACCAAAGCCGCTGCACCCAAGGGAAAAAGAATTGGGCTGATTGTAGAGAGAGAGGGAGTGGAATTGGAGAGAGAGGGTGTGAAATGTGTGAGGATAAGGGGGAAGGGAAGGTTCCATATTTATAAGGGTTTGGGAAAAGGCGACATCACTGATGCTGGCTTTCCTCGGTATTTTCAGGAATCACACCATATCAGATGCCGCATTTTCTATGTCATTTGTCGGGGTTGATGAGTAGAAAATGTGGCATTGAACTTTCCCCCTTTACACATATCATAAAAGAGGCATCGCTATTGCCACCTTTCTACATTACATTTTAAAAAAACCTATTATTTTTTTTAAAAAAATGTATACAAAAATATCTCATATAACCCAATAAAAAATATGAAAATAAGAAATGATTTTTCAATCCATTGATAAAATTTATGGGTGGGAAGTTGAAAGGTGGTCACTTTCATAGATAATATATTCTTGATAAATATTCCGAATAAGGCATTGTCTAAGAAAACACCTTCTTTAGATATATTCTGAAGAAGGCATGGTCACGAACAACAATTTCTGAAGAAGTTTTATAAAGAAGTCATTGTCTGAGACAATGCTCACCCAAAAAAATTTTAAATTTATTTTCTTTTCATTTGGATACATATATATAAACAAATAATAATAATAATAATAAAATATAAAATTTAATATTATTTAACAATTTTTATATTTGATATTACTATAGGAAAATTATTCCAAAAATATTAAATTAAATCCTACCAACCCTCACCTTTTACAAGGTTGTAGAAATTGATAACATTTCAAGGTTATTGATGTGGCATTAAGACACCAATTTTCCACCATTTAATGAATAATATATTATTTAAAATAACACATTAATGGTAATAATTTATTAATCATAAATATTTTTTAATAAATAGTAATCATTTAATTATAAAATAAATTATAACTAATAAATTCTTAGTAAGGATTTCTAATAATATTATTATTGTTGTTTAAAATACAATTAATCCAAAAACTATTTTTGAAATTATTTGATTAATAATGTTATACATAATAAAAATATCTTTATTAAGAATTTCCAATAGTGAATATAAATAATGTAATAAATAATATATTTAATTTTTAATTTAAAATTATTATTAATAATTAATAATTTAATCAATATTAAATATATTATTATTCTTTTGGTTAATGTTATCAATATTGATAATAATAATAATATTAAATAATAATATTTTGTGCCACATAAATTATTTTCTCTTTTTTATGTTTTCAAGTAAGATTTTTATAAATAAAAAATGATGATGATGCAAATAACCCGACTATTATTAAATATTTTTATTAAATTTTATATTAATTACTTTTACTTAATAAAAATAATATATTAATTATTATTATTTTATTATTTATGAATTTATAAATTTTTACTTTATTTTTTATCATTAATTATGGAATTATTAATTTTTAATAATGATGTAAATAATCATATTATTATTAAATATTATTAATTATTAATACAATATAAATAATTAAAACTTTTCTTAGCAGGATGGAGTAAAATACCCTTTATTAAAGAAGAAATGTTTGACAAGGATAGAAAGCGGTTGGCAAACGACCAACCCTCATCGAGAAAATAAGAAAACCATAGAAAAGTGATACAAAAAACAACCCATAAAAATGATCAAAGAACCACAAGCACAAAAAAAGATAAAATCACCAGAGAACGAGATCTCATGCTGTGATGAATAATGAAACCGACCTGCCCCCAAGGACTTCTTCCTCTTTTCCCCAACTTATCCTGCTTCCATGGCACCCCTCTCCACCATCAAAAGATTCATCATCAAAACTGGCATTCATTTCTTCAATTTATAGATCAAGAATACTACTTTTTCTGCACTCCTTGCTACTATCAGAGGTGAGAAGTTCAAATAGATTATGAGTTTGAATTTTACCTCTGGCCTACTTATGAGTTTCGTGAATAAGCTTTGCAACATTGTCTTGGGATATTTCTGCTTCATGATAGATTTTTTCTGAGACATTGACCAAGGGAAAATCCATCTAGATATTAAAAGTGGAAAGCTTGGTAGTCACTTACTATTAAACCTAATGGGTATCACCACCTTTCACTATAATAAAGAAATTAACAACCATTAAAGTTATACCAAATATAATAGGTTCATCCATGGGAGTGAAAACATTCTCTCTATACCCCATAAACTCACTCGAAGCTTCATCTTTGACCAAGAGACTCTTGGTAGTAGAAGTGGAAGCATTGGGAGTCACTTGTTGTGAGACCTGAGGGATGCAACCAACTTTCACCATAGTTTGTAAATTTACAACCACATTTTCCCCCTAATTTAGAAGGATACTTCTCTTTATACTTTACTTCCTTACTGGAATAAACAACATCAGTTTTAGTAGACATTTCATTACTACCTTTGTTATTGTTTGAAATGAGAAGGTCAGACTTTGAGACCTATTGAATAGCAACATGAAACTAGCCTGCATCAAACTACTTGGAATTTATGGGTTTGGTAGTGTCCTTGGTAGATTACAATAACCAAACACTATAAATAAAACCCCCTTAAGATCTCATCCTCCCGTGCCACATCAAGGAGTACTCAGCAGTGAGTGATGTCCAATCCCTTCATTAGAGTGTGTAGATTAGAAGGATTAGTTTCAAAACCAAATTTTTTCATGGACATATTTAAAGGAATGTCATGTTCAATATTTACTTTTGCTTTTCTATTTATTGATGTTATCAATTTGTGCTCCTTTCATAACTGGATGTTAGCTCCTTTTTGTGCTTCAAGCTCACGATCAGTCTAACAATCTATAATAACCAAGATTTTCCCAAGCCTTTCCTTTATGAAATCCAGTTCCTATTTTGTTCTTCAGGGTCTTAGTTGTTTGTTGTGGGGGGTTTTCAAAAAATCTCATTTCACCAAAAGGTGGAACCATAATGGTGGCACACCAAAATGATGGCACCATAATGGTGGAACCCTGAAACGGTGGCATCATAATGGTGGATTCCTGAAACAGTGGCACCGTAATGGTGGCAGCCCAATATGGTGGCACCGTTATGGTGCCACACTGAAATGGTGGCACTATTATGATGCCACACCAGAATAGTTTCACCGTGACTGTGCCATAATGAAATGGTGGCACACTAAATGGTGTCCCACCCTTTACCGAATTTTTAGTTTCCCAAGTTATCTTAGTTTCATTCCTCTTACATGTTATTTGATGTAAACCAAGTTTCAAGCCTTCCTTAGGCGTTTTAAGGGTGTTTTGAAGTATATTAATTATATGTTTAATATCCTAACATCTTGGGAAATTTTAGACACTCAAACCACGTGATCTTAACCATGATCTCACGTTAATGAATTTTGAAAACCATTATTCCTTTAATACAGGATCTGGATCATCAAATCTATGATCATCCCTTCCTATTGTGCTTTATATTTCCCCTTATTGAATCCATATCATTTTTCCATAGAGGAGTCATTCACCTATGCTATATCCCCTCCTGCTCAGTTTTCTTTGAGTTTTTTGTTGATTGTGAAATCCCCTGTTCTTGGCACAAGGAGGAAATTTGATCCTTTGATCATCCGGTAGGGATTTACTATACCTCTCTTAAACTGTGCAACATGAGTGTTGAGTGTACTAAGTATTCTTTTTAAATAACAGTGAATAATCTATATTAAAACAAAAAATAAATAAGAAGGTAATATGATCAAAATATAATGGGATTTAGTAACACAATTGACTGGGAATGGTTTTACATTTATTGAATTTTATATTCTTATCCATATTGATGTTATGATCTATTGTGCCTATAAAGCCTTTTGAGAATCATAACCATTGGTGGTCTTTTTCTATTCATGGGTGATTATTTATAAATATTATTTTTTACTCATAAATAATTGGTGTAAATTCTAATCTGGATAATCTTGTATACCCGATTAAATGAAATGAATTACCCAGGATGAAAACCCTTGTGTGATAACCCCTATTTATCAAGTGGAATTAAAGGGAAATGTTTACCAAATATGAATATGTTATGTTTGATAGGTGTGGATGAGTGTTGTGTTCTGTTTGGTTTTGTTACCATGTGCGAGTTGTGTGGTGTTGTTTTTGGGAGTGCTGTTATAGATGCATGGGGTAGAGGAGTTGGTTCTGTGAGAAGGGCATTAGATGTGTGTTTAGTGGGGATATGGTTTAATGGTATTTTTTTGTTGGTTTTTTGTGGGGGCAGTACGTGTGATGTGTTGGAGTCTCAGGTTGAGAGATTGATTGCTTGTGGAATAGATGGACTTGTAGGTAGTGGGACTACCTTTGTTTATTATGTGGTCTTGGAGCGACATTGGGAGTGAGACTACAGGGTGGTTATGAACATGTTTGTAGTGGGACTGTATCAAGGAAATATTAGGATCGCACGATATAGATTTGAAGAATGATAGTTGGTAACAGTTGAATGGGGGTCTGTAGTGGGACTACAAATATGGTTTTGTTTGTTGTTTTGATATGGTTGTGGTCAGTAGTTTTACAATATTTATGGAATAAATTTAAGTGAATCCATTAATAAATAATTGGAATTTTTTTGAATGAAAAGTGTTGGTTTTAGGCTTTGGTAGTGGCTATTGTGTGGTTGTGCATATATGGGTAGCATCAAAGGTTATTTGGGTGGTTTGGTTGGTTGTTTTGGGGTCATGTAGGCTAGGATGAGTGTTGTATTACTTATATATATAAATTTTAGTTCTTTGTGATTTCTATACGCACCCACCCTTGTTGAGCACCATGTTCCAAACACCGCCATTTCATAGGGGATGGTGTCTTTCCCAACATCCTGGTGGGAGGATGGATGGCTGGTTACTGAATTTCTTCCTCGCACCCTATTCGGAGTTCTTACTGCCCAAGCATATATGAGGAGGCTGTAATGGCTTGAGGATTACTATAGTCCCAGATCCTTCAGGAAACATTGTTGTGGATGAGAGGACTATGTGTTTTTAGGCTAGGATTGTTTTCCCAAAGTGTATTTGGGATGAGGCCCATGTGTCTTTGGGAGAGATGCATGGTTATTGCAGCCCAGGTGTCTACGGGTAGGGTTGTGTGTGTTTTGAGTCCCAGGTGTGTGCAGGAAGTTTGTGGTAGTTAGACTACGTATGGGAAGAGTGATAGTGCCAAGAATTTAGTCATTAGGTATGACTAGTTAACCGGTGGTAAAGTGATGTGGGGTACCCAAATGTTGATGTTCTTATACTAATACCTTATCTGACTTGCATTATTTAGTGAACGTGCCTTGGTGATGCTGGGATGGTTAGTATTTCTTGGTAGTTTTTATTGAGGATATATTATTTTATCATAGAGACATTAGTATTTCCCCCACTTGTGCACGATTAGCTTTAGTTTCCCTTATGAGTATACTCATATGCTCACCCAACATATATAAAACTGTTTTCATGTTTCCAGAAGGAATTTGAGAACTATGGTGGACTTTACTAGCTCGGACATCAGGACTAGTTATTTTAGCTACTTAGTCTTTTTCTTTTGGTAATTTACTTTGGAGTTTTGTTTTACCCTGTATCAGCTTTACTTTTGAACATGCATCTGTGAATGGATTTTGGATTTTCTTTGACTTTTAGTATTTGGAGTTGCTTAGGATTTATCAACTTATATACCGATATTGTTCTAAAAAAGTGTAATTACTTTCATATTATGTGAGATTCTATACCCTTAGTGTTATTCACTACTCTGGGGCATGTTGAAGGAGGGACTCAGGGGTCATTATCTCTCCTTCATCTTGAGGAAGGAAGGGCATGTCAATCTGTTGTCCCTTCCCTCATCTTGAAGAAGGTGGGTCATAAAAAAATGGTATCAGAGGCGAGATTTGATAGTTTGGGGGATAGGATGGAGTTTGGAGTTAGTGACATTGAGTATTTCATCGGATGGTAGGTCAATAGTGTTAGGTGACGTAGGAGCGTGAAATAGGCTAGGGAAAACTGGCAAGGATACGAGATTTTAGCCCCCCTTGTGATCCGATGCAAGGACTTTGGACATACGTAATGACTAAGTGAGGCTATAATGATTGTGAGGTAGAGACCCTATGAAATTTACATGCACCATAATGAAATTTGTTCTTACTTGAGTTTGGATTTTTATAAAATTAAATAAAAACGATAAGTCAAAATAAATTTAAAATAGAATATCCACACTACCTAGGATTTAGAGTTCCTTGTTTACCTTTTTAGCCATGGCACCCGAACATCGTCCACATGTGGTACAAGAAGTTGGGGCCCAGCTGGTTGATCTGATTGATTAGTGGAGGGACAATCTAGAGGAATAAGTTGACCAATGTCAGAATACACTTCGTACATTCTAGGGAAAGACTCTAGAAAAGTACGAGGGTAGCATCTCAGACATGAAGACAGAGAGTTGGCTCGAGGAGATGGTGATCCCTTTTAGCTTAATTAAAAATCTGATAGTGTACTGGATTCCTCTAGCAGTGAACTAGATATACAGATCCGTACATCAATGGTGGATACTTTACCTTAGGGATAAAAAGGAAAATGAGGTTTTGTGAGCTGACTTTGAGTAAGAGTTCTAGGTTGAATTCCTTTCTTCCATAGTGAAGGCTGAGAATAGGTAGGATCTTATCACCCTCCAACAAGGGATTATTTCAATGAGAGAACTGGGCACCAAGTTCAAGGATCTCCAACTCTTTTTCTTGAATCTCTTTCCGAATGAGGAGTCATGGGAGAGATGTTTGGAGGAGGCACTCCAACCTTCCCTTCAGTATGTCATCACTACCTTTAATATTACAACGTACATAGAAGTCTAGAAGAAGTTCTAATTAGTAGAGAGGATGCACTCATCGGGAGGTGTACCATACGAGAGGAACCATCCATGTTCGTCAAAGTGGATGGAAGTCAGTGATATATCTCTGGTGTCAGGGCCTTCCAGGTTTTGGCTAGCGAGGATTAGACCTCAGCAGTTCCAATTCGGATCTCCTGGTCCCCATCCTTTTAGAATGGGATGGAGACCAAGGTGCATTATCTGGAAGGGGTCTGAGCATCTTCAGAACCACTTCCCAGTTCGAGAAAAGTATAGTGGAGGTTGGAAGGTTCAGTTACCACCTCAGTAGCAACAGTTTCCAATCAGGCCATTCAAGTAGTAAGGGAAACAGTCTCCCACTCCACCGGGGGTAGATGGTGCTTGAGGAGGTGGACGTCAGGGTGCTCCTCATGGGCCTCGACCAGGGCATGGTTGGGGAGAATGTTGATAGTAGAGTGGTAGAGGAGCTGGGCATTAGCAGTTTCATTCCATATAGGTAGCAGTTCTAGTAGTACTAGAGGTTGTTAGAGGTATGATCTTTCTATTTAGTACTCTTGCGTCTGATTTTTTTGATTTAAGAGCTTCACACTCCTTTTTTCACCTAGTATAACCCATGTCCTGGGACTAGATGTGGAGAGAATTTATGTTCCCCTAGTGTTGGGTAACCCAGTTGGAGGTCAGACAAATCTGTTTAATGTGTGTCGGGGATGTAGACGAATGATGGGACAACATCAGTATTGTGGGGATATTTTCTTTCTACAAATTCATCCATAAAATGTCATCTTAGGAATTTAATGGTTGTTTTATAAGCATTACATTATCAAATTCATCCATATAAAAGTTTTTATTGCATAAATGGATGACCAACGCGTAGAGTTCGTTGGAAAGCAGACATGTTAAGTGGGAAGATGATGTACGTAGAGCCCCTTCTTTATATTTTATCCAATCTCCCAAAGGGGTTGATAGATGTAGAGATGGTGGAGGTTACAATAGTTTTCAAAGAGTTTCTGGATGTCTTTCTAGAGGAGGATGTGACTCCACCCCCTCTACGTGATGTTGAGTTCAGAATTTTATTGCAACCCAGAGCCCGACCAGTTTTGATCACTCCATATCAGAAGACACCATTTGAGTTGTGAGATTTTTGGATTTAGGTTGATGACCTGAAGAAGAAGGGTTTTATTCAGCCAAGTGTGTTTCCATGGGGGGCTCTAATCTTGTTCATGAAAATGGCATATAGTGGCCTAAGGCTATGCATGGACTACCGGAGACTGAACTAGGTGATGATCAAGAATCGTTACCCCCTCCTGAGGATCGATGATTTTTTTGATCAATTAAAGGGAGAATGTCATTTATCTAAAATTGATTTGTGGTGTAGGTTTCACCATTTGATGTTAAAGGAGGACGACATCCAAAAGACAAATTTTAGGTGAAGGTATGGGCACATTGAGTTATTGTTTATGTCATTAGGCATTACGAATGTACCAACATAGTTCATAGGGATCATGAAATCTATCTTTCATAGGTTCCCAGACCGGTTCATCATCGTGTTCATCAATGAAATCCTGATCTACTCAAAGTCAGAGGTGGAGTACGTTGAGCATCTGTAGACTATCTTGGAGGTCCTCCGATACCACAAGCTCTATGGAAAGTTTTCCAAGTTCAAGTTCTAAACATGAGAGGTTCACTTCTTTAGACACATAGTGTCCCTGAAGGGGATGGCAGTGGACCTGTCAAAGGTCATGGTAATTGTTTCTCAAGAATCAATAAAGAACACAGTGGAGGTTTATAGTTTCTAGGGTCTGGAATGCTACTACTAGAGATTCATTCCCAACTTATCTCGAGATGTAGCTCCATTGATGAGGTTGACCAGAAAAGACTAGCCCTTCATGTGAAGTAAGAAGTGTCATGCATCTTTCATCTACCTTAAGTGGAAGCTGGTTAGTGCCCCAGTTCATAGTTTTCTAGAGTAATATGTGGCTTTCGAGGTGTCATGTGACGCTTCTGGCCTAGGTTTGGGGTGTGTGCTAATGCAGTAGTGAGAAGTAATCTCTTATGGGTCTAGGTAGTTATTTACACCCGAACGAAAATATTCCACTCATTCTATGGGGCTTGTAGCAGTCGTGTTCGTGCTGAAGTTGTGGTATAATTACCTCATCATAAAGCACTTTGTGGTATTCATGGGTCATAAGATCCTTTGGTATGCCTTTTCTCAGTGAGACCTGAACTTGCGATAGCATAGGTGGATGTATTTTCTCCAAGACTACAACTTTTTAATCTATTATACCCCATAACAAGGGAATGTGGTGGACGATGACTGGAGAAAGAAGTCACAGAATGAGGTAGTTTGGGAATCGACGAATGCTTAGAAGGAAATGGAGGAGTTGTCCTCTTTTCGTCTGGATGCAAGAGAGGATGACAGCTAAGGCTATCTATTTCAAATGATAGAGAAATATTCTATAATGTGGCAGGTGGAGGAGTCTCAGTGGGGGGACTTAGTTATTGAATTGATGCAAGATCACACTATCTATGGTGATGGTCCAGAGGGACGGTTGGAGGATAGTCAGAGTTGGATGTTTTTGTTTGGGAAGCTGTTTGTCCAAGTGGAAATGCATGAGGGAGTTCTCTATGAGTTCTATAGATCACCCCTGGAGGTGCATCCAAGAGTCTCTAAGAAGTACTAAGGCATGAGGAAACATTTTTGGTTTCCCAAGATGAAGCAGGCAGTGGCAGAGTTTGTGGCAAGGTGCCTAGTGTGTCAGTAGGTGAAAGTTGAGCACCGTGTTCTTGATGGTATGTTGCATCACTTAGATGATCCCAAGTGGAAGTGGATGACATCTTAATGGATTTCACCACAGGACTACCCAGGGCTCAGGGAGGATGTGATGCTATATGGGTTGTGGTGGATCGATTGATGAAATCAGCTCACTTTTTGGTGATCAAGGATTCAATCACAGTGGATTACTTAGCACAGAGTTTTGTAGGTAATGTGGTGAGGCTTCATGGAATTCCAAGATTCATCATCTCGGATTGAGATACATAGTTTACCTCGTGAGTCTGGAGGGGATTACAACATGAATTTGGCCCCCCAGATACACATCAACACTACTTTCTCCCCTCAGAAGGATGTTAAACAGAGAGGACCATCCAAACATTAGAGGATATGCTGAGAGAATGAGTTCTAGGATTCTAAGTATCATGGGTATGAAAGTTGAATCTACTAGTGTTTTCTAATAATAACATCTATATCTCTATAATTGGCATGGAACCATTAGAATCCTTATATAGAAGACTGTTTAGTTCACTTGTGTGCTAGAAAAAGGTTGGGTAGGAAGGAGTTCTTAGCATAGAGGTAGTGTAGAGCACAACAGAGTAGGTTTAGCTTGTGTGTGAGAGGATGAAGGTGGCTCAAGACTGGCAGAAGTCACATGTCAATCAAAGGAGGAATCCATTGGTGTTTGAGATTGGGGACCATGTGTTCTTGAATGTTTCCCCTTAACATGAGAAAAAAAGTTTAGGTAGAGGAAACAATATTTATCCCAAGTTTATTAGACCTTTATAGGTGTTGGGATGAGTAGGCGAGGTGACATATAAGCTAGCGTTGCCGCTGTGGTTGGAGAGGATACAATAAGTCTTTCATGTCTCTCAGCTTCGTCTATATCTATACGATGAATCCCACATCATTTAATGGGGAGGGTTGGATATCAAGAATGAAGTGACATTCGTGGAGTGGCCAGTAAGAATCGAGGTTGGTGAGGAGAAGGTTCTTCGTAGATATTAATTTGGGTTGTGTGCTTTAGAGGCATGGTGGCCTTGAAGAGAGTAGTTGGGAGTGAGAGGGATAAATGTGTGCACAATACCCATAGTTGTTCTATTTTTTGTTTCTATATTTTACGTTTGTGCTTCGTTATATTATGTAATTCTTAAACTTGTTCATTATCATATGAGTAATTTCTCTATTCTTTGAATGCATGTGAAAAAACCTGACCATGGGGAGGGAAGAACCTAGTCCCTAATCGAGATGCATTAATGTGGATGCGATTAAACCTATTGGAGCGAGTCAATGACACCCAAAGAGGATAGTATATTGACATTGACATGGGGGAAGGAGGTCCCTAATCAAGGTGTCTGGATAGTGCGACCTTTGGTGTTTGTGTGGTTTCTTAGGGAAATGGAGACTTAGTGTTTGTATAGTTGTCCAGGAGATAGACGTCATGGATGTGTTCTTGGTTGTAAAGGTTTTCTCTCCTGTTTCAAACAACACAATGTGGGTTTTACCTGAAACATATCTTACATGGTGGTTGTTTAGACCCCTCATCCTGTTGGGTTTGGTTTTAGATTCTTGGGATGGGAATATTTTGAGATATATCTGATGTAATAACCTAGATTTCTCTAAGACTTTACTTTTTGAAAATCCATTGCTTGTGGTGTTCTTGGGTGCCATAGTGGTTTGTTGTGGGGGTCTTCCAAAATCCCATTTCACCAAACGGTTTCACCGAAATGGTGGAACCATAATGGTGGCACTATAATGATGGAACCATAATGGTGGCACACCGAAACAGTGGCACCATAAAGGTGGAACACTGTAATGGTGGAACTATAATAGTGGCACACTAAAATGGCGGCACTGCAATGGTGCCACACCAAAACAGTGGCACACCAAACGGTGTCTCACCCTCTTCAAAATGTCCAGTTTCCATATTTTTCTTAGTTTCAAACCTCTTACATATTATTTTATGTAAACCAAGTTTCATGCCTTCCTTGGGAATTTTTAAGGGTGTTTCAAACAATATTAATTATATATTTAATATCCTAATAGCCTAGAGGATTTAAGATACTCGAACCACGTGATCATGACCATGATCCAATGTTAATGACTTTTGGAAACAATTCTTCCTTTAATATAGGATCCAAAACATCAAAGTTGGGTTCTTCCCTTCCTAGTGTGTTTTTCTTTTCCCCTTGGTGCATCTAGATCCTTCCTCCTTAGATGGGTCATGTGCTAGTGTTAGAGCACCTCTTTCTCAGTTTTCTTGGACTTTCCTATTACTCGTGTGATCCCCTATTCATGGCGTAAGGAAGAACTTCAATCATTTGATCATATGGTAGGGATTTATTATGCCTCTCTTAAATTGTGAATTATGAAAAGTGGGTGTAATAATTATTCATTTATGAAGAAATGTGAATAATCTTTCTTTGAACAAGAAATAAATAAGAAGGGAATATGATAAAAAAATAACGGGTGTTAGTAACACAATGGGATGGGAGTGGGTTTATGTTGATCACCTGTTCTATTTGTTATCCTTATTGATGTTATGATCTACTACGGATGTAAAGCCTTCTGAAAATCATGGTCATTGGTGGTCCTTGTCTGTGAGTGGGTGAAACTTTATAACTATTTTGTTTCATTATGAACAGTTGGTGTAAATTATAATCTAGCTAATCATGTATACCATATTAAATGAAATGATTCCCTAGGATGAAAACCCTTGTATGATCAGTCTAACTTTTAATGTTAACATATTGAACATTGTTTACCAAATATGAATATGTCATGTTTGATAGGTGTGGTTTAGTGGTATGTTCTATTGGGTTTTGTGACCTTGTGTGAGTTGCGAGGTGATGCTGTTGGGAGCACGGTTATGGGTACATGGGTGGATAGAGGAGTTGGTTCAATGAGAAGAGTGTGGGATGTGTATACAGTGGGGCTATGGGTTAATGGTGATTACTGTGGGTTTGGTGTGTGGGGTGTTATGTGTGGTGTTTTGGAGTCTTAGGTTGAGAGACAAATTAATTGTGGAATGAATGGAATTGTAGGTAGTGGGACTCCCTTTATTTGTGATATGGTTGTGAAGCGAGGTTTGGAAGTTGGACTGTGGGTGGTTATGAACTTGTATGTAGTGTAAATGAATCAATTAAATATTAGGATTGTGCGGTATAACACTGAATAATGATAGTTGGCAGTGGTTGAACATGGGCATGTAGTGGGACTGGAAATATAGTTTCTGTTTGTTGTTTTGATATGGTTGTGGTTGGATGTTGCTTGGTAGTGCTAGAATAATTTAAAGTAAACCCCTTAATAAATAAGTGTAAAATGGTTGAATGAAAAATGTTTGGGTTAACTCTTTGGTAGTGGTTGATGTGTGGTTGTGCATATAGGGGTAGCAACAAAGGTGGTTCTGGTGGTTCGGTTGGTTGTTTTGGGGACCCATAGGCTAGGCTAAGTGCTTGATTACTTATATATATAAATTTTAGTTCCTTTTGATTTCTATATTCACCCCACACTTATTGATCACCATGTGATGAACACCCCCATTACATGGGGGGAGGGTGTCTTTCCCAACATCCTAGTGGGAGGATGGATGGCTGGTTACTGAATTTATTCCGCTCACCTTCTTCAAGGTTCATACCACTCGAGCGTATCCAGGCAAGATGTAATGGATTTAGGCTTACCATAGTCCCATATCCATTGAGAAGTTTCTTTGTGGATGATAGGCCTAGGTTTTTGCAGTCTAGGTTTGTTTTCCCAGGTGTCTTCGGGTTGAGGCTCAAGAGTCTTTGGGTGAGATGCACGGGTGTTGTGGCCTAGGTGTCTATGGGAGAGATTTTGTGTGGTTTGAGGCCTAGGTGTGTGTGTGTGGGGGGGGGGCAGGTTGTGGAGGTGGGAATACGAATGGGAAGAGTGGTAGCATTAAGCAGTTATCCATTAGGGATGAGCAGTTAACAAGTGGGAAAGTGGTGAGGCGTACCCAAATGTCGATGTGCTCATACTACTACCTTACTTGACTTTGGTTATTTGGTGAACATGCCTTGGTGAGATTGGTCTGGTTAGTATTACTTGGTAGGTACTTTGAGGATCAACTATTTTCTAACAGGTACATTAGTATGTTCCCCCACTTGTGAATGGGTAGCATTGGTTTCCTTACTGAGTATAATTGTATACTCAGCCTATGTATATAAAAATATTTTATGGTTTCCAAGAGGAATTTGAGGATCGAGTTTGACTTTACTATCTGAGGTGCCGGGATTAGTTGCTGTTTATTCTTAGTCTCTTTATTTTGTTACTTTACTTTGGAGTTTTATTATACCTTGTATCATCTTTTCTTTTGAACATGAATGTGGGAATTTATTTTGGATTTTATTTTACTTATAGTATTTGGAGTTTCTTGTGATTTACCATATTATCTCCCAATCTTATTCTACCAAACAGGTAATTCCTTCAATATTATGTGAGATTATATACCTTTGGTGATAGTATCCACTTCGAGGCCTATTGAAGGTGGGACTTGTGGGTAATTATATCTCCCTAATCTTAAGAATGAAGTGTTTGACACTCTGTTGTCACTTCCCTCATCTTGAAGAAGGCAGGTTGTGACACTATCACCATCATCACATTGTGCATCCCTAAAATCTTTAGCATTAGTGGTATCTTTCTCAAACATAATGTCAAAACAAGATTTATAATAAAAAAAGAAAGATAGATTTTCAATCCCTACCTCTACACCATTCATCCTTAGATGGGTTGGAATCTTCTTAGCTTGAGGAATATCCCTATCTAAAGACTATATGGTAGGGACAACACATTCAAGAACCAGATGTGGTTCAACATTAAGAGAAGTGTAGTGCCCCTATAATCCACCAAACTATTTTTAATTACATTCCATCATTCCTTTACCCTAAGGATTTCTTTTAAAATATGTAGACAAGTGTCCCCATTAATTAATATTTCCAAAAATAATATTTTGCGACAGTCATCCTTGGAAGTCCCAACAACATTACAATAGAGACAATAATAGGGAACTATTTAATATTCGACGTGTAGGTGAATGACATCATTAAATGTGGAAATAATTAACTTCCCAATAATAGTAGCGTTAAGATATACATTCGTAATACTTCTTTCAAAATGACCAAAATTTACATGTTTAGTATCTCTGTCATGTTTTAATGGAAGACCTATTATCATGGAAATGTCAAAAAGTATTTTTGGGTTCCATAGGATCTAGTTGAACCCATAGATTCTAGTACATACCTAGGATAAATCGTTTCTAACATTTGAAAAATAAAAAACTAAGATCTATTCATGAAAACCAAGAGTACCATGCTTAAAATGTGGGGATCTAAAGCTCCAAACATATTCCCTTAGATTTTCCAAAGGGAATAAACAATGGAAGAAACCACGAACAATTGATATGTAGTTCCAATATGAAAAACTCTAAAATTTTAAAACCCTAAGTAGTAAATCATAAATCCTATATGGTTTCTCACCCATGGGAAGTGTGAATATTTTAATAAGAGAGATTTTACCCATCTCCATCCTCTCTCAAATCACATCCGAGTTAGCCACAACTAGTGCCAAAAAAACCATTTATCACAATCCTATTTATAAATGATTCTCTATATGAGGCAAGAAAAAACATACCTTACTCAATAAATGATACCTAACCTTGATCAAAAGCTCTATTTGGAGGGATGACTTGGAAACTAGAACCATATCAACCATTCATGTATCGATTTCCGCTGGAGAATCTTCATCGCTGTTAGTCACTACATATACGAACCCCTTATTCTATCCAAAAATGTGTGTATGGGTTAAGATATACTTCCAGTAGGGTGACCCAACTAAGCACATAGCATTCCACACATTCCCCATCTATGAAATGTATTTGAATCTCCCTGTGCATAATACACATTGGGTCTGAGTCTGGTGGGACTCGAGCCTATGGTAGTTCCCATGGAGAGTGAGGGGTATAACCAACAGGAACCCCTCGGCTAGAACCCCATGGTAATATTAATATTTATGACATTAATAATAATATAATTAATAATAATATTTAATATTATCAATAAGTAGAAAATATTAGTATTTTTTAATTAATAATTTACTTTATTTTTATTATGTCATATATTATTATTGATCCATACAGTTGGGGTGGTACCTGAGTTGTAAAATCCATAATCATACACAAAATGATTAGAATTAGAATCCTGAAAACCCCCATGGGGGGATTTATTATACAGGTAGTGATACATACATGATGTTGGAAAACAGTGATGCATTCATGATGTTGGAAGGCATGCATATAGGTAGTGATGCAGGCATGATGCTGCACTATACCTTCTGGCCAGTATTACGAGCTAGTTAGCCATGTTTCTACGATCTATGTAATGGATCTCCCTCTACCTAGATAGAAATATGTATTTGAATTTATAATAAAATAGGCTTCAAAATAAACTTTTTAAAAAAATTATTGATCCTTAATATTTTCTATTAATTATTTTTATGAAATTATTTTATTTTTTAGTTATTTTTAATATTTTAGGTTCATGTCTTAAATTTCATTGAAAATAGAAATATAATTTATAATTTATATTATTTTAGAGTTATATACTTATTTTATTATCAAAATGTTATGTTTTTAAATAACATTGTTTTGTATCATATATATTATTTTTTCTTTATCATTTTCACAAAAATATTTTTATGTTTTAGTATATTTTTTAAATTTCATTTTTATTTAATTTGCAGTTTCTTTTTTATAAGCCTTCAAATTCACCTACTTGAAACACAATAAAACATATTATTTTTCAAGTTGGTAACTTTAGACGCCCATATAATCTAAAGTATAAGTACCGCCAAAATGAAATGTAAAACAAAGACTAAACATATAATAAATAGTCGAAAATATTAATAATTTTATAAATATAATAAACAAAAAATAATTAACATGATAGAAACAGTATTGATTAAAAACATAACATTTACACTTTAAAAAAATTATGCGTGTAATTATTATTAAGAAATACATTATTAATTAAAGTATTATGGTAATTAATATAACTATTTTATAATATAATAATTATTTATATATAATTTCATTATTCATATTTAATAATAATAACATAATTAATTTAAATGTTTAGGATTATGCGTACCTAGTCCCATTAAATTATTAAAAAGAAAGTTATAATTAATACGTTACAAAGAGGACTTGAAAAGATGAGTGTATATTTAGATAATAACAAGATTAATAAATATTAATAGGATAATTATCTAACAAATATTAATATAATTTCTAATAATCAATAACATAATGAAAAACAATAAAATTATCAATTGAGAATAATTGAATTTAAAAATAAATTGTTAAAATATTAATTTTCTAATCAATGAATTAATTATTTTATATTATTTTTAGTATTATTTCATATATTATTATTAATACATAATATTTTATATTTATTATTTTTATGAAATTAATTTTATTTTCAATTATTTTATTTTCTTAATTTCATGTCTTAAATTTATTTTTGAATCTTATTATAATTTTATTTTATAAGCTTTTAATGTGGAACACTTCTTTTTTAAGTCTGCATGTTATGTTTTGAACCAACATGACCAACCTATTGAACCCAAAAATTAAAAGTTAATTAATTGTATGGGGGTCACAATAAGGATGAATGTGCTGATTGATATTGATTCATGGTTCCAAATTCAACTTGTAATAAAGGAAATACTTTGAAAATATATAACGATAATGTTATAATATACTTTCTCTATTTTATAGAAAAAATATATAATGAAACACTGACTTAATTTTCATTATTCCCTTCAGAGTTCATTTATTTTAGAATATTTCCATAATAAATTTGTTTTAATGGACTCTAGAAAATCCCATTGAGGCATCCGGAGACTTCTTACGAAGTTGCATCTTAGGGATGCTGAGGGGAAAGTAAATCCCTACCCACTAGTTAGTTATGAAAACATTATAAAGAATGAAACATGGAATTATTTCATTATTATTACTAATGATAATTCATTTTAGGTTTGTTGAAGTCAATAATATATTAATTGACATTATTTATTTAATCTAACTTGACTCATAACTGTTAATTTCTGAAACAAGAAGAGTGGTAAAAATAAACAATATGCATTAAAACCAATGTACCCCTATTGAAAATAAAGGATGAGGTACGCTTCATTAAATAAGAAATTGATATTTTTTTAAATAAAAAATAAGTGTGTAATTATGTCATATGAAACAAAATACATTCCTTTTATATATATATAATGATGAATCAAAATTTAATACCACTTCCATCCCACGTCATGTTCTACATAATGAGGCTTGTGTAATTATGGAGGGTAAACTAGTTGATGAAAATAGAAAATCATTTTGGGAAACATGTTTATGTATGATATAATTTTAATTCATTATACTTTATAAAAATATTAAATAAAAATATCTACTTATTCTCATATTTTTTAATATGGGTTAGACACAAGAATAGGCAATGAACATACCATTTAGAAAGATACATTCAGTAGCTTTAAAGTATACAAAAAAATATGGTCTCATTAGAGGATTTAGTTTGCAGTCCCTCCTTGAATATATTTTGATAAGAAAAAACCACATGAAGATACATAAAATATGGTGTGATGATTTCAGACCAAATAGACTCACATTAATATATTTTTGTTCGGTGTGGTTTGACATACCAACATATGAGAAATTATTAAAGAGAACTGATAGTGGATAAGAGATCTACACACAAACCAAATTAACAAAATATCTTTGAGGATATTAATTCCCCTAACCACCTACCATACTTTAGGTAATTAATTTTTTCATTACTCTTTCCCATAAACGTGAATGAAAAAGCTTCTGATATCTTTAAACTTTTAATATTCAATAGGGTACAATTGTATGTGATTTATATCTTTCAATACCCATGCACTTCCATTTTGTGATGAGTATAATTTATAATATACCAGGAGACAATAAATACCATAATGACCTCCCAAAAGATCACATGAGAGTGGGGATTGATGTTGGCCCTGAGTTAACTTCTAAGTTTCCAATTCCACTTGAAGGTTCAGATATTACAACGGTCTATGATGCTATTAGAGATTTCATATAATGGCTATCTAATATTATATAGATACATGAGGTATGTATTTTACATATTTGATCATATGAAAAATTATAAATTTTGATGATAAAAGGTATGAAGTGTGTAATGATATTGTAGGTGGATAAAGATGTAGTGAAATGGAAGGTCAAATCAAGAAAATATAGTGAATCAACTAAGAAATCAATGCAGTATTCTGAGAGTACCTTCTCCCTGCCAGTTCTAGAGAAACATTTATTATCATTATAACATCATGAATATTCCACAATGAAAGACAAATTTTTTCCTTAAATTCCATATGAAAAATAAATATATAGAAGTTATATGTTATACTTAATTGGTATTTCGACTATTACTAAGATTCTAAAGCATTAATGGTTGGGCATATCAGTTGTGAATACATATATAAGGTACATTTTTATAATATGTCTATATAAATAGTGAGATAATATGTTTATTAAAGTTAATAATTGTTCATATTTTCTTCAGTGTTTATATTATAACTATATAAAGGGAATATCGTGCGAATAATGATTTGGATTCATTAATCCCTATATAATTTCTATGGAAAACTAATTTGGATAATGATGAAATTGAGAAGAAAAAAGTTGATTTACTCGAAGATTTAGATAAAAAAGTATCAGAATATTGTATCTTTTTATGCCTATAATGTAGATGTTAAAGTCTATATTCTAATCACATAAAATATATTTTTATGTTTTTCAATAATTTGCTTTTTGTTTTTTAGGGAGCACTAGATTCTATTCACAGTCAATATAGACACCTAAAATATTTATTTTTTGGATATAATGCATGGATATCCAACCAAATAACCACACATGATGTTTATTGGAATTATTTAATATAATGTAGTCAAAATTTTATAGATAAAATTCAAATTATATGTATCAGTCTGTGTATTAATGAGAATTTTTCTAAGATATGGTGATCACAAAATATAGGCTAAAACCTAGCATAAAGGTAGTTTCGGAAGAGATAAAGCCCGTGAATTACTAAAAATGAAAAAATTAAGGTATATATAGAAATATTTAACTCTCAAAAACATTTCAAAACAATTTACTTATTTTGTTCAATTTTTCTATAGTAAATGATGCAAGAAAATGGCATCGACTGTGGATATAATGTTTCTATATTTATGAGATATATTATAAATCATGAAAATACAAACATCCCCTAATAGGTAATTTATGAAGGTAATCACCACTTCCTTAAATATATTTCATAATAATTTTTTATCTATATTTTTTCAGTAATATCATTATTTATGAAAAAATTTGTACTCAAAACAACAAATAATTTTTTTAGAGATGAGCAGGAAACATACATTTTTTCAGAATGCATGCTGATAAAAAATGTTTGTGAATAATTTCTATGTTTGTGATATAGTACAAGTTATGACCTTAGATATATATTTATGGTGTGAATGATTAGTTTCAAAATGATTATATATATATATTTTCTCTCTTTCTCAAGGATAATTATAATAGAGGAAATAAATTTGTTTAGAAGTGTAGAACTGCAAACTATAAAATTGTTAGGAAATGGAGGAGGTAGAGGAGGAGGTTAAGGTGGAGGCAGAGTTGGAGTTAGTGTCGGAGTCAGAGACTAAGGTGGAGGAGAAGTTATAGGTGGAGACTGATTCAGAGACATATGAAAAGGAAGAGATGAAGCATTAGATTAAAAGTAAGAAAATTTTTGGGCAATGAAGTTTAATGAGGATCATACCAAGATTGTGTTTGAGAATAGTTATTGAAAAGATAGGAAAATTATTTTCACTTAAGATAAGATACATTGTGAAAGTGTTTCAGGTGGGTTGTAGAAAAATGTTTTTCACCACTTATTTAAGTGATTTTATATAGGTTAGTAATCCACCTTTAATAACATTAGGAAAAACATCATGATATTTCTCAATCAATGAATGATCTAACATATGTTGATGGCTCTTATCCTCATGGAATGAATTCACCATCATCAATAAAGAAAAATTAGGCTTTTTTTTATGGATTTATTTATCCACTAGAGAATTATTGATAACAATTCAAACTTTGTGCCCTTATTAAATAAATTTTACTTGAATAAAATGTGATGGTTTCAAATGAAAAATTATAATATTCTATTCCCAAAATCGGAAAGAATATGTGATATTACTCCCATTATATTTCACTCCCCTACCAAAAAGTGAAAATCATTGAAAATTGTGAAAATACACTTGTATTTTCTTAATCATTTAGTACAATGATTCATAATTATTTTGTGATTTGAGTCTCATGTAAAACCCACACATGATGTGACCTGTATGACTCAGAGTGTGTGCTTCAAGTTTAAAATGATATTTTAGTAAAAAAAGTGGTGTGCTTAAATATGAGGAAACACATTCTGGTTGTTTTTATAATTAATGATAATGATCTATATGTCATTTGGAATGTGTTGGAATTATCCACACCTCAATCTGGCACATGGTGGGACTATCATGACTCCAAGTTTTTTTCAATTCAATTTTTTTTTAATTTTAGTAAAAAATAGATAATATACTCAAAAATGAGAAAACACATTAGGATTGTTTTGGAACATTAGGAAAATGATCCATAAGTCATTTTTTAATGAGTAATAATAAACCACACCTTAATCCAACGCATTGTGTGACTAATATGAATCAAAGTGGTCGTTATCATTTTCAAGTAAATAATTTAATACAAAAATGATCCACTCACTTAAAATTGAGTAAACACACTCAGATTGTCTTGATAATTTAGAAAAAATACTCAAACTTCATGGGTGAAATGTATGAATCATTATCTTGTCAAAACAACACATGATTAGACATGTATGACTCAATGTGTGTGTTTCTAGTTTCAAATGTCATTTTAGTAAAAAACAAAAGTGGTAAACTCCAAACTGAGGATATGAATTCAGATTGTATTGATAATTTAGGGAAGAGATTAATAAGTAATTTTAGACAAGTATGAATTATCCTTACCACAATTTGAAACATGATGTGACCGGTATGGTTCCAAGTGTGTCTTTTTATTCAAAATTCACATTAATTTTAGTAAAAAACAACAACTTACTTACTGAAAACCAATAAAACACATTAATATTATCTTTTTTACTTTAGGAAAATGGACCATAAGTCATTTTTGTCATGTAGGAATCATTATAACCTCAATCTGATGCATGTTGTGACTATTATTATTCAAAGTGTCTATTATTTGTTTAAAATTTTTATTTTAACACAAAAAGTGCCACTTACTGAAAAATGAGGAAATACGCTCTGATTTTCTTGATAATTTAGGAAAAAATTTATAATTCATTTGTGATGTTTATGAATTAATCTCATTTAAAACCCAAACATGATGCGACATGTATGACTCAATGTGCATGTTTGTAGTTTAAAATGATCTTTTAGTAAAAAAACATAGGTTGAATACTCAAAATTGAGGAAACACATTCATATTGTTTTAATAGTCTAGGAAAATGATCCACAAGCCATTTTGGATGTGTAGGAATCATCCAAACCTTGATCCAACACACGGTGTGACTGGCATGACTTTAAGTGAATCTTTTTATTCAAAACTGACATTAATTTTATTATAAAAACAAATGAAATAACCAAAACTGTGAAAAAACATTCATATTATTTTATTACTTCATTAAAATGATCCATAATTCATTTATGATGTGTCTGAATTATCCTCAAAACAATCTGATCCACGATGTGCTCATTATGGATCAATGTTTCCATTATCAGTTTTAAATTAATATTTTAATAAAAAAAATTATCACTCACTAAAAACCAAAAAACACGATCTAATTATATTGATAATTTAATAAAATGATTCATAATTAATTTTGGATATGTATGAATTAATATCATTTCAAAAACACGCACTATGTAAAATGTATGACTCAAAGTGCGCATTTCTAGTTTAAAATGACATTTTAGTAAAAAACAGAAGTGGCATACTCAAAACTAAGTAAACAAATTCATATTGTTTTGATAATTTAGTAAAATGACACATAAGTCATTTGGGACATGTAGGAATCAGCCTCATATTAATTCAAAACATGGTGTGACCGGTCTGGATCCAAGAGTGTCTTTTTTTTCATAATTGACATAATTTTATAAAAAAAACAACTGACATACTGAAAATTAATAAAAGACATTCGAATTGTTTTTGTACATTATTAATACAATAAATATGTATTTTTTGACTTGTAGGAATTATCCTCACTTCAATCTGATGAACAATGTTCCCGATATGAATGAAAGTGTCCATTATCAGTTTAAAATTGAAATTTTAGTTCAAAAAGTTTCACTCAATAAAAACCAATAAAATTCACTCATATTATCTAAATAATTTAGGAAAATGATTTATAATTCATTTTTGATGTGTATAAATTAGTCTCATTTCAAACCCACGCATAATAAGACTAGTATGACTCAAAGTGCGTGTTTCGAGTTTAAAATGACATTTTAGTAAAAAAACACAAGTGGTATATTCAAAACTGAAGAAACATGTTAGGATTGTTTTGATACTTTATTTAAATGATCCATAAGTCGTTTGGGACATGTATGAATCATCCACACCTCAATATGATGCATGGTGTGACCAATATGACTCGAAGTTCATCTTTTTTATTTAAAATTGACATTAATTTTAGTAAAATAACAACCGACATACTCAAAAATGAGAAAAAATATTCATTTTGTTTTGGTACATTATAAAAACAATACAAAAGTCATTTTTTACATATAGGAAATATCCTCACATCAATCTGAACCATAATGTTCTTGGTATGACTCAAAGTGGTCATTATTAGTATAAAATTAACATTTTAATATAAAAAGATTCACTCACTGAAATCCCAAAAACATGTTTTGATTGCCTTGATAATTTTGAAAAATGATTTATAATGAATTTTTGATGAGTATGAATTAGTCTCATGTCAAAAACACACATGATGTGACCTGCAAGACCCAAAGTGCATTTTTTCAATTTAAAATGACATTTTAGTAGAAAATACATTAGACATAATCAAAACCATGGAAACACATTTATATTGTTTTTATAGTTTGGATACACAACCTATAATTCATTTGGGATGTGTAGGATTTAGCCTCACCTCAATAATATGCACGGTGTGACCAGTATGACTCAAAGTGATACCTTTTATTAAAAATTGACTTTAATTTTTTTTAAAAACAACTAACATACTAAAAACTAAGAAAATACATTCATATTTTTTTGATACATTCATTCAATGATCCATAATTAATTTAAAATTGTAGGAATCATATGAATCTCAATACAACATACGGCGTGACTGGTATAACTCAACGTGTTTGTGATCAATTTAAAATTTACTTTTCAATACAAAAAGGGAAACTCACTAATAAATGAGAAAACATGCTCACATTTTCTAGATCATTTAGAAAAAAAATCATAATTGACTTGCGATGTGTATCGATTAGTCTTGTGTCAAAACACACATGATGTGACCTATATGATTAAAATTATGTGTTTGAAGTTTAAAATGACATTTTAGTAAAAAACCTAAGTGGCATACTCAAAAGAAAGGCAACACATTCATATTATTTTGATACTTTAGAAAAATAATCCAAAAGTAATTTTAGACATATATGAATTAGAAGAAACTCAATATGCAGTACGATGTGACCTATATGACTCAATGTGTGTATTTTTATTCAAAATTTAAATTAATAGCAACACAATTAGATACATAGTGTTCCTGGTATAACTTGATGCTTAGTTTAAAATTAACATTTTCTATTTGATTTGGTTATTTATATTACTACTAAAATAATAATTTTTTTAGTATATAGGTGTGTTCTTTTACTCAAGAATGGGTGGCTTGTTATATTATATAGGTGAATTATTTCTCTCTAAAATAGCTTTTTTTTCTTGTATTTTATTTGAAAAATTTATTTCATTTAAATTATATAATTGTATCTAATTTTTTTTAATTTCTCATGTTGTTTCTGGTGCCGAAGTGTGTTGTTATAGCACATTGCATGCCCTATTTCTATTGATGTAGTGTGATGTAATATCACACTAAAATATTCTCCTTTATCATCACTACTAAATGAACATTTAGTAGCATTGATAAAAGTACCATTTATCAGTGTTAAATAAATGCATTGATAAATGATTTCTTTTATCAGCACTTTTATAGCATTGATATAAGCCTAAACCTTTTAACATTAATACGGGAGTCAACACTTTTTTGTGTTAATAAAGACTTATTATATCACTATTAAGGGACTATTTTTTATTAGTGGTGATGAGAAACCTTTCCATCCCAACCATGGGGATTCCCTCCTCTTCTCCTTGATTTAGCCTGCTACTATGCCCCCTCCATCATCAACAGATTCATCATTATAAGGATCATTTATTTATTTCTATTTAGAAACATCAGTATATATTTGACTATCCTTCTCACTAATATTAAAGTAAAGAAACCCAAAGAGATTTTGTGTGTGAACATTACCTCTAACTTGATTATTTACTTCCTTAGAAGGTCTTGTAACCATAGTAGGTGCAAAGACATATTATCCCTTTACTAGTTATTGAGAACACTAGTTTAAAAATATAACCAAGGGACTGACCATATTAATGTTAGTAGTGAAATACATAAAAGACTCATATTGTGTCACCTAAGGGGTTGGAGTCACCACACTACCTTTCTACACTTCAAAAGGAAAATTTTCAACACAAAATCCCTCCCCTACTACGAAAGTAGTTTCAGTAGGATCATCAAGTCAAGACTCCAAAAAAACATATTCCTAGATGGAATTTAAATCCAATCCCTTATTAAGAGACACAACACTTAGACCCACAGAATATAATGAAATCCCCATAAAATTTATTTTCTAATTCAATGAATTATATTTAGAGCAGTGGTCACTAACAATAGTATATTTAGTAGAAGAAACTAGCCTCCTATCAGTATTTGTGGGAAAATCCATGCCACCAAACACAACCACCTATCCAATGAAAACCCTTGAAATATTATATTAATATGACACTACTACACAATACATTGATAAAGTACTATTTTCCATAAAATTATTCAAGTGTAGAAAGTTTTTAGGATCAATAGGTTGAGAGACAGAACATAACAAAATATTTATCATATTTAGAAACATCACTAAGACCCTCTTCATTTTACCATTTCAATTATTTCAAGAAACCAATTTGTGCTCCATGCATAATTTTATGTCAAAACCTTATTGTGTATTGAGCTATTGTTCTATCTTTCCATATTCATCCTTATTAGATCTATCCCCAATATCCTAAGCATTAGGGGTATCCTTTTTAGACATAAGGTCATCTCATAAACTAGGGTAATTATTAAAACAACTATTAAAAATTTATGTCTCACCCTATCCAAGATTCATAATCATGTAGGGTTGATATCCTTAGATCCAGGGTAAGCTATAATTCCAAATTTAGAATACAAGTGTTGACCATACATTATAGGAACCTAAGATGGTTCTTCTGAAGGAAAAACACCTTTATAGGGAGTAGGGAGAAACTAAAGTAATCATTGTACCTTCCCATCAACCTTTTTAAGTTCCCACTCCATCAATATCTTTCCATTATTTCTCATTTAGTCCTTAGATAAGTTCCCTCTGAAGTTACATATGCCAAAAAACTATGTTCTTGAGACATACTTATTTAGATTTCCCAACATCATTATAGTACACACAATAACGAGGATGATTTTTCATACTCAACATGTAGGTGAATATCATCACTAGTATTAGAGAGAATTACCTTCTCAATGTGTGTGGAGCTAAGGTATAACTCAATTATCATTATATAAAAATGACCAAATCACACCTGTAAAGTATTTATGTCAAGTATAATAGGAACAATAATTGTTTTGAAAATGTTATAGAGATTCTTAAGGTGCCAAAGGATCTAGTTGAGCCCATGAATCCTGATCCAATCCTTTGCAAAAGTATTCCTAACATATGAAAAATTAAAATCCAAACTCAATAGATGAAAATGAAGAGTATCAGTTTTAAGATAAAGGGAGTTAGAACTCTAAGAATGCTACCTTGTCTCTTCCAAGATAAATAAATAGTGGAATAACCCACACCAAATTGAAACATAATTCCAATACAAAGAACCCAAAATTTGATAAACCCTAAGGACTAAAACTTATAGCTTTCATAATTTCTATACTTTTGTAGGATTAAGACACATAATAAGAGAATTATTACCAATATCAAGCCTTTATTATATGACCTTCCGAGTTTTCCTCTATAAGATCCAAATATCCCTTTTTGTTATGAATAATAAATTATTAGCACTATTGTGTTGTTATAAATAATATATTATTCATTAAATAGTGGAGAATTGGTTTCTAAATCCCACATCAAAAACCTAGAAAATATTTCATGTAAGGACCTGACCTTAAACATTATATTCTAGTGTTTTTGAACTATAATTAAAATTTGAGGATCTTTTCATTTTAGAGTTTCTGAGAATTATGAAAAACTATTATAATGTGAACTTATACATTACAAGTGGAAAATTATACCCAGTGTTTTTTTTAAGAAAAGGAAACCCTTTTAAAATAAAAGATGCTTTTTTTTTCATGAGATATCTTCATAATTTTAGTCTTTGTCTCATCCTTGTCCCTACTCATCCTTTACCTTGTCAAATATATTTTAAAACTTGGGATGAGCGTAAAAAGATTAGTAAGGGACATGAAATAAAGGAAATCATTAGTCCAGTAATAACTCAAAAATAGTTTAATAAAACATACCTTTTTACCATGAAAAATGAATCATTATTTCAAAAAGATCATAATCTTACCGTTTAAAAATAAATTTATTTTCATGAAAACTAATAAGAAATAATATAAATTATAAATAGTTAAAATAAGAAATAATTTTCCATATCAATCTTAAAAATACTACATCTTTATCATCTAAACAAGAAGTAATTATTATAGTTACGTTTGAAATAACCACCTCATTATATTCCTATAATCTCTTAGGAGAAACCCAAATCGTTAACTCTATCTCATTACCAAATACACTAGATAGCTATAACAGGCTCACTCACCCAATTTTTTTCATGGAACCACCCATAATAATAAAAAATTCACACAAATAATACCATAAGAATAATACAAAAATCATTCATGAAAGAAAAATTACTTTTCCATTTTGAAATCACTTTTCATTTTTTCATAAAGGCACACACATATAAATGGAAAGATTTCTTTGAAAATAAAATTTTAAAATTGTAAATGAATAATATAAAAATTAAAGCAACATGATGGTGGGAAATTAATTTTATATAAACTATGTTAAAAACTAATTCCATTTTGATTTTTTAAAAATATTTAGAAGAGTAACTTTCAAAGAGGTTTAAAAAATAAATTACCTTACATAAAACTTGAAGAATATCTATTTTTGAATGAAATTGAGAGAAATTGGAAAATTTAAAATTTAAAATATTCAAGTACATATAAAAATAATCATAAAAACCGTTTTTTTAAAATATGGGCATGGAAAAAAATATTTATAAGAATAAATCATTAAAAAATTTAAAATAAGTATTTTCAGTTAAAGAGTCCCTTACAAATATCATATTATTGAAGTCAGAATTAATTAAATGAATTGATTATGTGTATCCAATGTAAATCCAAATAAAAAAATTTAAATTAAAAATAATATATTCAATATCCACTTCACACATAATCTTAGAACGATATAATCATGAAGTAGAAATTTATCCAAAGAATAGAAAATGGGTAAATAATTCCCTTACCACTTTGTAAATAGTCGAATCACAAGACACATGAAAGTGTAACATTTAAAAAAAATTAAAATATCATGAGAATAAATAAAATCATGATATTACATATTAATAGAGATTTATATACACCTCATAAAATAATATAGGTGCATAATATCAAAATATGTCTCAATGATAGAAAATTGAGACAAAGTCCGTTACATTGAGTCCCAAATGTCACATTTGTTATTTATCATCATGAATAATAAAATTAGGTTAATTATTTAATTTAATAACAAATTTTTTCAATTATACTATTCCTTTTATATCATATATTATCATTTTATGACAATTACTTAATTATTTATGTTAATTTTAGACGTTTTGATGATATTTGGTACTTGAGTCCAAAATGACATTGATATGATGTCTATAGTAAAATTGGTCATTAGTCCATCATCTCTGGAATAATATTATTCAAATAATAATTATTTTATAAATCAATCATGATTTTAAATCCATTAATTAATTATGGTTATGACAAATTGAACTATATTACAATCGTCGAGGCGGTAGAGTGTACGTGCGCACGAGTAACATTCTAATTTTTCAATGCTAATTATGTAAAGAAGATAAGTATTATTTTATATTTTAAAAATGATAATAACAACATTAATATAATATTAATCATTAAAATATACTTATATATATTTATCATCCATATGACGTGGTGATTAAAAATTTATCACATCGCTTCGTAGATGTGATAGTTCACACGTACGCACAAACGACTTTATCATTTTTGTGTGAAAGGAAAGGTAAAAAATGATACATTATATTTTAATAATGATAATAATATCATTAATATCATATATAAATATTAAATCATTATAACCTTTCTTGAGAGATGGTGATGGAAAATGGATTGCATCGGTTCGTGAGGTGGTAGTCCACCGTACACACAGATGATGAATTCATTTCCCATTTTATAGAAGTGTAGATAGATTTAGGTGAGAATATTAACATAATATAATATAATTATATTTAGTATAACATAGTTACTATTTAATCATGGTTCAAGAGTATTTTAAGGAAGTTGAAGAAGAAATAAAAAATAAATACTTGATTAAAAACGACACCTCTTCCTCAGACCACCTCCTTTTATTAACACCTTAAGAAAAAAAGATTGTATTATGAAATAAATAAGAAATATAGAATGTGGTTAGGGATTGTAATAAGGTATTAGGGTAGACCTTTTCTGAAATAAATAGGTTTTTAAGTGTGAATAAAGGATAAGAAGAGCTTCCCTTTTATAAGAGAGGGGATGGTCGTTCATGGAATTATTCAAATTATTAAATTATTTTGAATTAGTCTTCTATTCCCAATTTATCCAAAATTATTTATTTTAAATTCATGATGATTATGGTTTTGAATAAATTCATAAAATTAAATTTATACATGTTTTGAATATTTTTAAAACCATATTTTTTTTCTTTAACTCTTATTTAACCCATTTAACTCTTACTATGAAAACTTGGTTTTTTAATATTTAAGGGTTAATATAATTACTATAAAATACCAAAGGAACCATAAGGAGTTCATTTATGACATTTTCAACCTTATTAAAATAATTTGTGAAAATTTATAATTTTATGAACTTGATATAATTTAATAAAATATTATTTATTATAAAATATCATTAATGCTAATTTGGACTCAATTAATTATTTTACATTTTAAAAATATCATAAAAAAAGATAAATTAGAATAAAAATTCTAACGCATTAATTACATGTCAAATAAATCTATAAATTTTTTAAATGGTGTTAACTATTTAAAATTATATTTATTTTAATATTTTAATATCATTTATTTGATGTTTTCATCAATTAAAAAATTACTAAATCATCATCATGTCACCATTTAAGATAATTATTTTATCACATAAAACTTATAAATAAATTACCATGACATAGATAAATATTTTATATTCAAAATTACTATTTATAGTCAAATATATCTTTTAAATTAACATATATTAAAAATTTTATAGTTATTAAAATATAAGTATGACATATTTGACTTTTCATTAAAATAAAATACTATAAAGGGATTAAAGTCGTCAAAGTGGCACCAAGATATCATAAGATCGATCCAAGGATGATTTTAGTTAAAAATAAATCATCTAATAAAATTAGTACAAGTGTTAGGGTAATTTTATAATATTAATTTTTCCCCTTATAACCTGATTTACCCTTAATCGTGGTAATAAAAATTTAGTAAGTTTAATATTCATGTTGTCCAAAAATAAAAGGGTTCAAGTTAATATATTTGGGACTTATTATTCCAAAATTTAAATCCATTTTTAAAAATTCAAAAAACATATATAATACACTAAAATTCCATATAAATTTTTTCAAAATTAAATGGTATTATTTCAAGAATATTCTCTAAGACAGAACGCGATTTCGAGGCCTGTAGTGACTAAAATGTATTTTAGAACTAATTTCGAAGTTCATTAAATAATTATGTGAGTAGGATTTTTCTAACATTTAAAGTGGTACCCAAATAAAAAATTTGAGGCCAGTATTGAACTTAGAGCATCATAATTATCTTAGGTAGGGCCTAACATCGACCGACACAAGTCAACTGAAAAAGATAGCTTTTAGGACTTTGGAATGAAAAAAAAAGATAATTTTAAAAAATTATTTTATTATTTTGTCTTCATCGTTACGCAAAAATTTGTTAGCACTGAAGTGAAGTAATGAGGATATGGTGAATCCATTAATGAACCTCATTAATGAATCATCGTGGTGACTCTAAAATGCACACCATGTTTTCTTTATTAATTAAACAGGGATTCCGAGTTGATGAGAAACCCTGGAATATCTCTAATGAATGATGAAGAAAACCTCTTCAATGAAGAAATACAACAAATCAGAAAGTAGAGATGACAACCATAGAGAGCGGATTCGGGACCAGATATCGACAAATGATGATGAATAATCATCCTTGACCCATCCCCATTTTCCCATGCATGGGTTTAAATCTGAGTGATTGTTTTCTCCCGTTCTTCCCTTCTAATCGATGAACCTAGATGAAATATCTAACTAGTTGATCTGCAGATGAATTCTTTTTACAGGATTGAGAAATATTATTGTGGTTTTGATATAATGAATTAAATCTTGGTGATTTGAATTATGCTTTTTTATCCCAATAACAAGAACAATTCCGGGCCTACATGAACAAAGAATGGTGTTTTCATTGGGTGTTCTCTGTGATCCCTTTCTCTCTCTTTGTTCTTCACCGACAGAACCACGGGGCCATGTCAAATCTTTGCTGAGGGGATTCCAAATCAGTTCGGACCCCCGATGAAATGGAAAAAATGGAGAGGACTACATGATAGTGATAGTGGCACCCCAAGAAACCTGGAAGCATAGATAGATCAGAAAATGGACCACTGGAATGAGTCTGGTGGCCCATAGAGGAGACCACCGGCAGTGGCCCGCTTAGGAGACCACAACAGGTGGCCCATAGCAGTGGCTGCAAGTGGGTGTAGAAACCACCCCGGTGGTAGAGGTTGTGACAAGTAGATTCCATGATGGTGCAGGGGGGTTCGAGTGGCCAACGTGGCGGCTGCGGTGTGCACTGGCACATGGTTTATGCTAGAAAATGGGTGGAGGCGAGGTGGTCGTCCTTAGTTGGTTGCGTGGATGCATGAACCAGATACCAACACAGCATCCAGGATGGACCCAAGCTAGCCCACTGATGAGGGCCAGTCTGATGGAGTGAACTGGGCTGCTGAGCGGACCAGGTTGAAGGAGAACCATCCTGCCATTTGGATCGAGCCAGATAAAAAAATGAGCTACTGTGTTTCTTGAATATAATGAAACTGGTCCAACTAATTGGGATTGGGCCAGAGAATGTAGTCCTAGTCAGGTCCAGTAAGGCCTAATGGGCCTGGCCACTAGGCTAGGCTGGAATGAGTCAGCCTAGTCCCAATCAGGCCAGGTCAGGTCGGCCGAATCGGGGCTGGTCATACAGGACCCCGGACCAGGTTGGTATGGGTCGGGCCAACCAAGTAAGACTAAGCCTAGATACAATCGGCCCATATTTACTAAAACATCAATAATATTCTGACTAGGTGCCCGATTGACATGCTGTCTATGGCATTGGGACCCTTCTGCTGAGATGGTCCTTTGTGTATACTCTAAGTGAGTTTTTGTGGCATTTGAGATATGACTGATGGATTGAGGAGTGGATTCTACCAAAATCAATCACATTAAGGGGAAGGAATCCTATGGATAGATGTGAAATGAAGGATATGATGAGCGAGACCTCAGTGGCCCAATAGCCTAGTGGACCTTGGTGGTCCAGTAGCTGAGTAGACCTAAGTGGTCTTATAGCCTAGGGAACCTATGTAGTTCAGTAGCTGAGCAGACCTCTATGGTCAAGTAGCCGAGCGGACCTCAACAATTTAGTAGCTCAGCAGACGTCAGTGGTCCAATAGCTAACAGACCTTAGTGGTCTAGTAGCTGAGTAAATCTCATTGGTCCAGTAGATGACTGCACCTCAGTGGTCCAGTAGCTGAGTGCACCTCAATGGTCTAGTAGCTGAGAAAACCTTAGTGACTCATCAGGGATGAGTCCCTCAGTAGTAAAATATGATTCAACTTTATTAATGATAATATTACTTTTTATACTTTGAGTTATACATGTTGTGATCTATATTTATTTTGTGGTCTTCCCTTTCTATTTTGGGCTTCCTATAGAGTATTTTGAAACTCACCCCTACACAGGCTTCACGCGCACGTGTCGTGTCTCTTACAGGTGATCGATGCTTGGACGATGACCTAGGTGGTCCCAGACCACCTGGTTCTTGGGGAGACAAGATGGATATACATACTTCTACGGCTACTGGGAGATACCCTTCACATACTCTTCAGGTAGGGTCTCGAGCGGAAGGACTATGGTAGTTGTACTTTCCTTTATGGATTTGGTCTTGTATTTTGGCATCATTTTACTTTCATTTTATTCTTTACTCCCTGTAGTTTTCCCAGTGAAGGTTGTGGTTTACTTTGGGTTTATTTTCCAGTGTTTGGTTATTGTTCATGTGTATAGGTTTAAAGGAAATGCCTTCCCTTTTTGGGGGTATGCCTACCTAGTGCTAGTCACCTACCCCTGGATTATGGAGGCAGTCTTGGGGTAGTCACGACATGAGCCCTGGGGATGGTTCATGACTACATAATTGGATAAAATAAATTTAAAATTAATCTCATTCATAGGGTGAGAAATAAGGCACATCTAAATGATGAGAATGTGCATATGAAAAGTACATCATTGGTATCTCACTATCATTGATGTACCAAGACATAGTTTGAGTACTCCTTGTACTTATTTTTTCATAGAGAATGGGAAAGAGGAATTTGTAACATCATGGGGTAGGGTCAGAATATTAATAATGGTGAGGACTCCATGGAGGAGGTACTAGAATTATTGTTTAAGGTAATTTATAAGAAGGGGGTGGATGCTAGGGTTTATTGTATCATCTTTTATGATATTTTTTTTGGATTCTTTGGGAAACATGGAATAGGGAATGTGATGGCCAAAGGCACTCTCATAACTTCTTTCAATTCAGAGTGAAACATCTAATTTCCAAGATTGGGAGAAATATAAAGGGTGGAATGTGGCCTCATTCTTCAAGAAAGACTGATTCCTAGAAAATAGATGTACACTAGAATAGAAAAAATTATCCAAGGTTGGCAGGTTAGATGGAATACTCTTGATACTATGTTAAAATTGATTGTGGGTAGGTCATGTACTGATGAGCTGATGAGAGGTGGAAGGAAGATTTGGAACAACATGGCTTCAGTTTTTCTAGGTTTCAATGCCTTTTGTATAATAGGTACTTCTTTTGTATAGAATGTTAGAGCAATGTCCATGTATATTTGGTTGTGCAAAATCTCCAACCTCCAAGTTTCAGAAATTGAATATGATTCAACTTCACTTGTCCTGTTTATCTAAGAGAAGATCAATATTGCATGGGAACTAGTTTATTTTATAAGGATTTTTTGGATTTTATTCAATGAAGTAGTATATGTCAGACATACTTAGATAGAAATGAATTATTCATCCAATTTAGTAGTCAATAAAGGGAGCGCTATAAGCAGACTGATTATTTACATGGGTTTGGGGTCCTTACCTAATGATTGTAAACTTTATTCTAGGGTGATTCTCTTGGGATTAACCACTTCCTTACCCCATGATCAGGTGTGATCTTCACTAGTTCCCCTGTCTTTTGATTGTTTTCTACTATTGATTTTCATCCATTAAAATGAATAAAAAATAATCATCCGTTAGAAAATGTGTTATTAATGTGAAAATGTTCAAAAGATTGAAATGTTTTTATATCTAAATTCATTTTAAAATTGATTCCAATGACCTAAATTGGATTAAAAGATAATAAATTAATCTAATTATACTTTTATATTAATTAAAAATATATTTTTTTCATAATAAATTATTTAGAAAAAAAATCGGTTTTCAATTAAAATTCAATATTTTTCATTACTCATCAAAACATGAAACTTATCATAAAATACTAAAAATTAAACTAAAGTAAGTTTTGATATTATGAATTAAAATAAGAAGTTTATTATTTCAAATAAAATTTACAAAAGTTTCAAAATTTAGTTTTAAAACAAGTGCTTCATTTAATGGCGGTAAAACTATCTTTAAAAAATATAGAACATTTTATGCTTAAAATTATATTTAATCTTATCTTTTGAATATAAAATTTATTGGATGAATAAAATTTTATTATTAAATTAAATAAATATATATTTAATTAATATATTCCAAAACTAATGATTAAGTTAATTTATTATGATTTAACGTCAATCCAGTCATAAAAATAGGTTTTCATAAAAAACACATCTTTTATATTCAATTTTTTTATTTTCATTTCTAATTAATTGGTCCCCAAATAATTAATTATATACATATGTATAAACTATATTTTCATAATATTGTTAACTAAAATCATAAATTCCATTCAAATGGATAAGTTAAATTGGAAACATTTTAATAATAATATTTAATTGTTCATCTATGCTCGATGTGACGTATCATTTTTGTTTCCAAACATAATGTTTTATTTTAAAAAATAGGGATGTTAAATATCAATTAACACACACTTATAAAGGGGTGGTAAGGTGGGATTTTATGTAATAATTTTGGAATTATATTCTTAAAGTAATACTGAATATAAAAACAATTTAATATTGTTTAACTTTATAGTTTTTTATTTATACATATATAAACAAAATAAATAAATCAAAAATAAAATTAATTTTTTTATAATATTTCTAAATAAGGAACTACCTCAGATAAAACCCATCCTTCAATGCCACAACCCCCCAAGTTTCATCAGTACATTGAGAAATAGTTTCCCAATCTATCTATTCACAATTTTTTTTTCTTCCCACTGTATGTGAAAATTTTCCCACCTCCTCCTTTATAGCTAAATTCTTCACACAAAAATTATCTAGAAAACCTTATACTGACTAGGAACCAAATTGATTCTACTGACCAACCATGAAATGGTACCCTTCATACTCAACCCTTTGGATTAATCAAGGACTATGAGATCTATAGCAGGTGACATGGTTTCAAGAAACTACATCTAAAAAAATTGAAGGAGGTATTTGGTAGATTGTGTGAAATATTCTCAGTAGTCGATGATAGTAGGAGAAGGATATCAAATTTAAAAACATGGAAACCATTCCATTTTTATAGATATGGTGTGTTTATCATATAATAGTGGGAATAAGAGCTCGATTTACTAGTGAGCATATAAAATAGAGAGTCTACAATCCCAGGGGTTCAACATCCCTAGATGATATCTCATGTTGGTGTTTTTTTCTTGGTAATCCCACACTTCTACAAACACAACCTTCATTAGTACTAGAAAAGGATTGTGTCAAAACTTTTTAGTACTGAAATGCTAAGAAACTATAATTCAATAATCCTTTATCAATGATAAAACAGAATCCCTGATAAATACATCCTTTATCAATGCTTCTATTTCAGCACTGATCAAGGGGTCCTTTATGAGTGTTGAAAAAAGTCATAATAGCCATGAAAAATCTTCCGCCCTATAGTAGCCCTATAATAATGAACCAAATAATAAAACAAGGATAGATTGAAATTCAAATATATAGAATACTGAATTAGAATAAAAATATTACACTATACAATCAATTTAATTCCAAATTTACATAAACAATATTTACATAGATGTCATATTTATAATTAATCAAAGAAAAAACAAACTAATATACAAAATAAAAACTCTTAGTGGTTATTTCCAATGGATATCCTTTGAAAAAAAATTTATACCAGCAAAAAAATCAACGTTTATTTTAGTAACAGTATATACAAATAATAATAAAATTATAATTTTTTTGTTATTTAGTCAACATAAGATAAATTATATTTTTAATTTTTAATATTTATATGAAATTATTAGTTATATTTTTAATTATATAATTAATGATTATATTGTCAATTTTTTATTAATTAGTAATTATAAAAAAATTAATAATTATATTCTGAATAATTAATTACATTGCTAATTCATAATCCACATAAATTTTATTATTATTTTCTTAATATATTAATGATATAATCAATTATTAATTACCTTAATTACTTAAATAATTGTTAATAATTATATCCTTAAACAAAAAATGACCCTTTAATATTGAAAACACACATTTCTAGTAATACCAACCACACCATGTGTTGTATTAACATGTGATAAATTCTTACACATCAAAATTGAACTATGGATTACTTTCCTGTGGTTTGAAAATAATCTGAGCTCATTTGATTGGTTTTGAAAGTGTGATATGTGTTTTGAACTAAAATGAAACTTTTATATTGAAGATGCATACTTCGATTCGTACCACCCAAATTGTGTGTTAGATTGAAATGAGGCTGATTCGTACACATCATAAATGAAATATAGATTTGTTTCTTGAATTTTGAACATTAACTGCACTCATTTTTCAGTTTTTGGCAATGTGATGTGAGTTTTAAACTAAAATGACACTTTTATATTGAAAAAACATACTTCTAGTCATATTGACTACATCACATGTTGGATTTATGTGAGGTAAATTCCTACACATCCCAAATGAATTGTGGATAATTTTCAAAAATATTGAAAATAATAAAAGATTTTTTTCATGGTTTTAGCTATGTGACACTTGTTATAATTTAAAAATGCACTTCCATATTGAAAACATGCATTTGGAGTCATAACCACTGCATATTGTGTTGGATTGATATGATGTCGATTCATACAAATCCAAAATAAATTATGGATCATTTTAATAATGTTTGAAAATGATAAAAGCTCATTTTCTTGGTTTTGACAATGTGACAGTTGTTTTAAACTATAATGAAACTTTTATATTGAAAACATGCACTTAGAGTCATAATGAACACATCAAATGTCAGATGACATGAAGTTATTCTAACACATTTTAAATGATTTATGGATCTTTGTTACAATGTTTGAAAACAATCCAATCACATTTTCTTTGTTTTGGATATGTGACACATGTTTTAATGTAAAATGACCCTTATATTTAAAAGACGCACTTCAATTCATGTCGACCACATCATGTGCTATATTAAAGTTTGGTAAATTACTATACATAAAAACTAAATTATATACTGTTTTACTAAATTTAGAAATATAATTAGATCTATTATTCTCATTTTTTGGCTATGTGATTCACATTTTAAACTAAAATGACACTTTTATATTTAAAAAATGCACTTCGAGTCATACAACCCACAATGTAAGTCTGATTGAAACATGGTTGATTTGTACACAAAAAATTGAGTTATGGATCATTTTTATAAATTTTGAAAACAATCCAAGATCTATTTCTTAGTTTTGCCTATGTGACACATGTTTTAAATTGAAAGATACTTTTATATTGAAAACAGGATGTTCGAGTCATACTGACAACCTTGTGTGTTTGACTGACATTACATCGATTTATATATATTAAAAATAAATTTTAGATCATCCTTTTAATTTTTGAAAACATTTTGGGATTGTTTTCTCATTTTTGACAATGTGAAAAACATTTTAAACTAAAATGACACTTTTATATTGAAAACATTCAATTCGAGTCATACCAACCACATGACATGTCAAATTGAAGTATATTTAATTCAAGCATGTCACAAATTATGTATATATCATTTGAATTACTTTTAAAGCAACATAATATAATTTTATTGGTTTTGGCTGGGTGACATACATTTTAATGTAAAATGACACTTATATTTATAACATGCACATCGAGTTATACTTCCCATATTGTGTGTGAAATTCACATGCGGTCGATTCCTACACATAAAAATGAATTATGACTGATTTTTATAATGTTTAAAAATAATAAAATCTCTATTTTTCTTATTTTGGAAAAATGACATGTGTTTAAAAAATGACACTTTTATATTGAAATCACGCAATTCCTCTCATACCGACCACATAGTTTGTTAGAATCATGTGATGTAAATTACTATACATAAAAAATGATTTATAGATAATTTTCATAATTTTTAAATACAATAAGATATCATTTTCTCAATTTTTGATATATAACATGTGTTTGAAACTAAAATGACACTTCTATATTGAAATCACACAATTTGAGCTAAAACAACCAAATCATGTCATAAATTGATGTGTGGTTGATTCCTAAAAATTATAAATTAATAATGGATCATTTAAAAATAGTTTAAAAAAAATACAAGATCAGTTTTTAGGTTTTAAAAACATGAAAAGTGTTTGAAACTAAAATGACACTTTTATATTGAAAACACACACTTCAATTCATACTAAGCTCATCATGAGTCAGATTGATATGTGGTTAATTCCTACACATAAAAAATGAATTATAGATCATTTAATTAATGTTGGAAAACAATAAAAGCTTATTTTATCGAATTTTTATGGGAATTACATTTTAACCTTAAATAACACTTATATTGAAAAGACACACTTCAAGTCATGCCAACCAAATCATGTGTCATATTAATGTGAGTTCAATTTTTACACATGGAAAATTAATTATGGATTAGTCACCTAATGTTGTAAAATAATATGATCTCAATTTATTGGTTTTGTCTATGTGACATGCATTTCAAATTGAAATGAAACTTTTATATTGTAGACATGAACTTTAAGTCATACTGCTGAAATCATGTGTCTGATTGAAATGTGGTAAATTAATACACATACAAAATGAATTATAGATAATTTTAATAATGTTTTAAAATAATCTGAGTTTGTATTCATGGGTTTCTCTATGTAATGTTTGTTTTAAACTAAAATTATGGTTTTATATTGAAAACTTGTACTTTGAGTCATACCGACCACCTCGTGTATCCGATTGACATGAGGATTATTGAAATGCAGAAAAATGAATTAGTGATCATTTTTCTGTGGTTTTAAAACATTCTGATCTGTTGATCATTATTTTGACTATGTGACATGTGTTTTGAACTAAAATGGAACTTTTATATTGAAATCACGCACTTCGAGTAATTCCAGCCACATTGTTTGTTGGATTGATCCAAAATCAACTTATACATGTAATTAAATAATTATAGATCATTTTAATAAATTATGAAAATAATTCCAGCTCATTTTTTTGCCTATATAATACATATTTTAGAGTAAAATGATACTTATATTGAAATCACACACTTTGAGCCATACCGCCCACATCGTGTGTCAAATTTACATGTATTCAATTCTTATACATAAAAAATAAATAGTGGTTCATTTTCCTAAATTTTAAAAAACAATACGTGGTTGTCTTCTTATATTTAAAAATGTGGCACACATTTTAATCTAAAATGACAATTTTATTCTAAAAACACACACTTTTAATCATATTGAAAACATCATGTGTTAGATTGACATGTGGTCCATTCCTACACAACACAAATGATTTATGGATAATTTTTAATTTTTTGGAAAATAATTAAATATGTTTTTCTACATTTGGGCTATGTGATACATGTTTCAAAGTAAAATGACACATTGATATTGAAAACATTTATTTTCAGTCATAATGACCACCATGTATTGGATTGATGTGTGGTGAATTCCTACAAATAAAAAATGAATTATGAACCATTATCAAAATATTTAAAAACAATTTGAGCCCATTGTATCAATTATGACAATGTGAGAGGCAATTTAGACTAAAATGAAACATTTATACTGCAAACATGCACTTTGAGTCATATTTATTTCATTGTTTCTACTGTGATCAATTGAAAATGCATGATTCAAAACAAATATCTAATAGACTTCGAATACTACATAATTTTTATGTTTCAAAAATATAATATATAATCATTGTGATACTAATGCTTTATATTCCAAATATATCTCTAAGGTTATATCATGTACTAGATAAAAACAATAGGTAATCAACTCAACTTGATAATTGAAAACATTTTAACACCATGCACTCTGCCCAATCATCTCTGAAAAAATTACTAATTATTTTGAGTATTCATATTATTTACAATATTTGCAGTACTAATAAAATATAGAAAAATAAATTATTGAAAAATAATTAAAATGAAATTGTAATTACCATCAAAAATTTACTATTTTGGGATTTTGTTCTATTGATGGTATATGATATAATTCGTATTTTTTCAAAAATAACACTTATGATCATTGTCATTATTTTTCTTTGGACACTATAGAAATAGTGAAAAAAATAAGTAAATTGTTTTGAAATATGTTTTATTAGTTAAATCGTGATATATATACCTTAATCTATTTCCATTTGAATAAATACTTAGGTTTATTATGTTTATTCACTAAACTCATACTAGGATTTAGACTATATTTATATATCAACTTATCATAACAAAATTCTCCTTAAAAAAAGTAAAAAATATAATTCAACATTTATCTATATAATGTTGATTTATGTTCCCTAAAAATTCATTATAGAAATAATGTGTAGTCAGTTTGTTGGAAATCCATGCATTGGTTCCAAAAAATAAATAGTTGGAGAATCCAAATTGATTGGTATGTAAATCCAGTGCTTCCTAATAAATCAATTAAGTAATTAAAAGAGGGAAAATATATTTTATATTATTATATTGTATAATTTTAACCCCACATTGTATGACTCAAGATAACTATTTCATCTATAATTTTCTTTTCAAACATCATTCTTATCCCATAATTTTTCTTTTAATTTTCTTCCAATTATAAAGAAGAGTTACCAAAGGAACAATAGAGAGATTAATGAGTCCAAATTGTGCTTTATTGGGTATTCAATTTATAAAGTAGTAATATATATTCCTATAAAAAAATATGAATTGATATTAAATAAAATGAACATAGTAATTTTTTTGATAGATGGATTATGAAAATATACCTATTGTATGTATTCACAACTTAGACTCCCATCCATCGAAACTTGACAATTTCATTTATACTATCCATACCAACCATATTTATAATGGAATCTCGAAATATTTATTCCGTGTATTCAAAATAGGACATATAACCATCTTTGAATGTTGTATCCATATTAACATGTAATTATTAATACATGTAGAAGTGGAACTTGTGGGGTGGTGGTACTCTTAGAAGGTCATTTTGATTTTTTCGTTGATCCACTATATTGTCTTGATTTGATTATCTATTTCCCCATTGTTTTATCTATATGTAAAACCATACCTCATTTCAGACCTTTCACTACTACAAAACAGGGCTTTAACAGTGATTTTATTTTTCAGTGCTAAAAGAAAACACTGAAAAATTGAATATTTATCACCGGTTTCTTTAGAACTGATAAATTTAACCTTTTATTAGCTCTTTTTATTTTAGTACTCATAAAGGAAACATTTATGAGTTCTTTATTTTTAGTGCCTATAAAGGGTATCCTTTATCACTGCTTTATTTTTAACATTGATAAAGTGTACACTTTATCATCACTTTATGTTTAGTATTGATAAACATTTCATTCAACAATGTATTTTTACTGCTGATGAAATGAAATAATTTAATAAATAAAAAACAAAAAATGTGTATATTGAAAAGTATTATAAATTTTGTTCAATAAATAATTATTGATAAAAATGAATTGATTCATTATACAATATTAAATATTAAATGTTTTTTTAATTAGATAAATATGATTACTAATGTTATTAAATTGTATATATTAAATATATAGATATATATTAATGTATATAAATATGATTTATATATTAAAAAATATTTATGTGAATTACATTAAATTGGAATATATATCTATTGAATAATGGTATATAATTAAAAGTTAATGAGAATTAAAAATATTGACTAATGGAATAGTACTCGACATATAATTGAATATCTTTGGATTTTTCAATTTAAGAAAGATCAAATGTGTGTTATATTGATTTCATATATACATAATTAATGCATTTTTATATACAATATGCACACACACAGAACTTATTCATTTTTTCAATATTGTTAAATTATACCTATATTCTTAATTTATTCAATTTCACTATTTTTGTACATATACGCATGCACTCAAAATTAGATATTCATTAAAAATGCTAAAAATATATTTTCCATAAAATATTATTGAATAACTATATTTATAAATAAATATATTTATAAATGTACATTCACTATATTTTCAAAATTATATATTTATAAATATAAATAAATTAATTAATTTTAAAAGTAATTATATAAATATAAATAAAAAATAATTATATTTAAATAATTAATAAAATTATAATAAATTTACTTAAATAATGGATATATTTACTTTATTTATATTTATATATATTTATTATATATATATATGTATAATTATATAAATATATATAATGATATAAATAATATTTTTAAAAAATATTTCTATAATTATAAATAAATAATTATAAATTTATAATAAATATATTTAAAAAGTAATATATTTACAATATTTATATTTATATATATTTATTAAGTATTTATAAATATTTAAATTTTTTTAATTATAATTATAATTATAAATCCTTTAAGAGTGCTTCAATAATAAGAACTGATAAAAGAATATTTATCATCACTTTTTATCAATGATAAAGACCTATATTTATCATCACTAAACAAAGTGTTGATAAAATGAAAATTTAATAGTGCTATAAGTTTAGCGCTGATAAATAGGCCTTTTATCAGCACATATGTAATAAGGACTAATAAAAGTGTCCCTATCTATTTTAAAAACTCTAACTGTTTGGGAACCCATAGTGATATAGAATCTTTTTGTGGAATAAACCCATTGTCGGTTCTCCTCCTCAGAGAATCGAAGGGAAAATCACACCACTCGACTGCCTTCGAACATCTCATCTGACATCTGAAGAGGGTCTTTGATTTTATTCAACCTAACGTGGCAGGCCTTCCCATTTTCTTTGTGTATTTTTGGTTTTGTTTTTGATTTATTCTTCTATGATTTGTTAATGATATGTTATTTATGATTTGTTTTTGGTTGGTTGTTTAGGGAAAGATTAGTGGTTCGTTGTTTGTATTGACTACCATTGTATAAACTGTTTTTTAAATCTGACACTAAACCATGGATTTATTCACTATTGTTTTACTACTATGTTTTATATCTTCTTACTAAATATTTTTTTCTTATATGTTTATAAATGTGTAGAAATTTTCATGTATATTACTTTTTATTTACTACTAATTTGAGGCACATTGGTGGTTCCCTAATGATTATACACATGTTGGAACATTTCAGTGGATATGTAGCTTCATATACTATTTTTTAGGAACAATGTTAGTGGAGTGATTTATGTTCCTATATTGGTTATATGTATCATATGATCTAGTTCCTTTTAGAATTCACTATGGTCCTTAGTTTTCTTTGGATCATATTCAAAGGGGTTATCCCCAGTTAAGCACATTAGGTTTTATCACATCAAGCCTTCAATTTTTGAATCATTATGGTGTCTTTAGTTTATGTTAAGTTTGAATATTAGGTTTTTATCTATTTGATATTTTTTATAGACTATAAGTGAGTGAGTTTTTATACTGGTGTGACATGTACATGTGTTTATATAGCTATTTCATCATTTATTTCCATAGTTGTTCATCTAATAGGCATGCCTATATCGGGTAATGATGATTTTGGGTCTGCATGTCCATTTAACCTAAAGGTAATTCTATAATTTTGTTCGAACACTAGTACTAATTTTTTCTATTGGGGGGGGGGACCACCTACCATTTATAGTTTTTTACACCAAAAGATTAAACCATACTTTAGTGACATTGAGGTGTGTTAGAGGTCATAAGATGATCTGACCGGATGTTGGTTGGGAAATTTAGGCTAGCGTGATTACACTATCGATCTTTCGGTTTACACCTATAAAGTTTAGTGACAATATGATTTATTATCTTCCTTTATCTCCCTCTATTATTTAAAATTCCTAAAACCCTTATTTTTTGATTTGGAATACCATGGATATCTAATATTCTTATAAAAATGATCTATATTTCCCTTATTAGAAATGCCTATAACATTCACTTTTGATAATGAATATCTTATGTGTATTTATTTATATGTTTTATAAAATTAATCATTTATGAACCCAATAGGATGGAGTTGGAAGAAATTTTCATTTTTCATGGAATAGATCAAAGATATAAATGTTGGACTCAACACCATAAAAAACATAATGTGGACATCAACTGGGATGATACTATAGTTTATGAATCATTTGATATGAATAACTTTGTAAAAGATAATGAAGATCACAATGAAGAAATTAAAATAAAAATTTAAGATGACCATCATGATTGTCCAATGTTGTTTTCAGAGTTAAATATTAGTTCCAAGAAAACATTTTATACCGGTTGTACTAAATATACAACATTGTTAACTATATTGGAGTTATACAATTTGAAAGATGGCAATGGATGGAGTGACAAGAACTTGACAAAACTACTTAGTCTTCTGAATGATTTGATACCTGAAGAAAATGAACTACAATACCGAACATATGATAATAAAAAAATGTTATGTTAAATGGGAATGATCTCTAAAAAATACATTCTTATCCAAATGATTTCATATTGTTTCTCAAGGGTCATGAATCACTCATCAAGTTCCATAAGTGCGACATAGATAGATACAAGAAAAATGAATCAAGTTATTCAAAATCTATATGGTACGTTCCTATCATTCCCAAATTTCGAAGACTATATAGATTTTATGAAATTTCAAGATAATTAACAAGGAATAAAAATACAAGAATTAATGATGTGAACCTATATCATCCAATAGATTCTCCTAAGTGGAATATAATTGATTATGAGTTTCCTAAATTTGGAGATGAGCTGAGAAACTTTGATCTTGTATTATCTATAAATATAATAAATCATTTGGGTGTAAAAATTATTACTCATAGTACATGACCCATAATGTAGTTAAATTATAACTTTTCACCATAGTTATTCATGGATCAAAAATATATTATGTTGCCTATGATTATATCAGGACTAAAGAAACTCAGTAATGATATTGATGTCTATTTGGATCCATTGATTGATGATGTTAAATTGATGTCAGATACATGTGTTACAATGTATGATTCTCATAGAAGTGAAGAATTCAAATTGAGGGACATGTTTTATGGAATGATAAATGACTTCCACACATATGGACATTTATTAGGCTATACCATTAAAGTCATGTTAGGGTGTCCCATTTGTGAAAAACACACATAATCAATTTAGTTGAAAAATTCCTTAAATATTATGTTTTTAGGAGATCAAAATGTTTTACCTTGATGACATAAATACCAATCATGGATGACAACATTTTATGGGAATATAAAACATGGAACAACATCATCTCCAGCAATGGGTGATCAACTGCACAAAAATGTAAAAAATACTGACATAGTTTATTGTAAACCATTTTAAAAAAACATTAAAAATCTAGTTAGAAGAAGAGATAAATTTTCATTCAATTACCATATTAGAATTATTTTTATGTCAGACATATTATTGTTGTAATTCATGTAGAAAAAAATTTATTCGATAGTGTTATTGGAATGTTGATAAATGTTCCTGAAAAAATGAATGATGGTATCAAGGATAGGTTAGACTTGAATGAAATGGGGATAAGGTAATATTTGGCACTGATGAAGGAAACAAGTCTTACTTTTATTCCTTTATTAGATTACACTCTATCCAGACGGGAAAAATTTCAATTTTTCCTTTTCCTTATTAGTGTAAAAGTTACACATGGGTATTCATTAAATATCAAAAATTTCATGTAAATTCATAATTTGAATTTAGAAGGAATAAGATCAAACAACTTTCATGGTTTGATTCAATATTTAATTATTGTTTCTTACTATTGAATTTTGGATCAAAATCTACAACATACATTAACTAGAATCTTCTCCTTTTTCAGATCCTTATACCGTAAATTTGTAGACCCGATGAGGTTTTCTATCAGGAGTAAATACATTTCAATAATATTCTATGAATTATAAATGTTCTCCCAACTATCATTCTTGGATATAATGGTCCACCTAATGGTTCACTTGGTCAGAGATGTTCAACTATATGGTCATATCCATTATAGATGGATGTACCCCATTGATTAGTATATGTAGATTTTAAAAGGGTATTTCATGAATCAAAGTTGGCTAGGAAGTTGTATTGTAGAATAATATATTTTTGAAGAAGATATTTAATTGGTTACCAATTAACTATCATACATTGAAAGCATCGGTCTCCCAAAGTCTTGTCATCTGAAACAACTTATGGGTGAAAGAATTTTTGGAATATATGTTGTTACAATTACCTTGACAGGGTGGGATAAAACACTTCATTACGTATTACATAATAGTGAAGATTTTGATCCACACATTGAATCCCACAAAGAAATTATTAGAGATTTGAATCTATCAAGGGATGAAATATGGAAATGAGATATACATAATAAATGCTTTATAGGATAGTTGATAGATCAAATATATCAGGAGTTATCTGAAAATCCAATTTTAATTACTGAACGACTTCAATGGATATATAGAGGACAAAATTCAAATATTATATATTAAATTGTGTTTGTAATCAATAGTTATGTGTTCTATACAAAAGAACACTATGACTTAAGTATGATGAAAAATAACAGTGTTACGCTGGTGGATGAAAAATGCACATATCTAGTTCGAATGATAGAAATTCAATTTATGAAAATATGTCATATTTTTGAATTATTTAATAGATATATGATTTGGATTATAAAACATTTCAAGTGCCACTTTTTCATTGAAAATGGTTTGACAATATCAATGGAGTGAAGGTTGATGAAATTGGATTTTGAAGGTGAATTTTAATGTTGAAGGTAAAAAAGATGAGCCATTCATAATGGAATAAAAAGTAGTGAATGTATTTTATGTATCTGATCCAAAAAACAAGAATTGATTGATTGTCTTACTACCGATTAAAACAAATGTTGAGTTAGATGAAAATTGAATCAAGGATGACCCATTCATTAGGATATCACAATCAGTTCATGTCAGTCTCAATATAGACAATGTATATTATGTTTGAGGGGGATAGAAAGAGGGGATTAAGATTCTCAAAATAGGAACCAAATCCTTTAATCCCTAAAAAAGAACGAGATTTTAATGAAAGGTAAATGTTTTTTTAATAAATTATGTTTTCCTCATAATACGATATGTTTTCTAATACATTAACATAATCTAAATTAAATGTTTCACTACTAATGTAGACAATGTCTTATTCAAATGATGATGTTACCAATACCTTATAGGAAAAAACTGTAATGAAAGAAACCATTTGGATAGATACAAAGGTAATGTTACGATATATTTTCTCTATTTTATAGAAAAATTATATTATGGAATGCTGAATTAATTTTCATTATTCCTTGTGGAGTTCATTTATTTTTGAAGATTTATGTCCATATTTCATTCCTTGTTGAGAAGAGAAATGACTTTTTCTATGCTCAATCACATAGGTAATATTGATAATTGTACAGTAAAATCATTTTCCATATAATTAATGTATTATTTTATATTTCTTTTTAATTTATTTCTTTCTAGTATTACTCAAAAAATACTTGTTTTCTTATTCTGGTGGATTCTTTTGTTCTATTTGGGGTGCTACATCCAATTTTCATGACCCTTCTCCCCAAACACCTTTTCACCCATATAATGGTGAATTTATCACTTTTTTCAAGTAACCTCTACTTCCCTCATAGAAATAGAAATGATGTTTTCTTTGCTCAATCATGAAGGTAATATTGATGTTTTCAGAGTAAAATCATTATCCATGGAATTAATTTATTTCTTTATAATTATGATTAATTTATTTCTTTTTAGTATTAATCACACAATATATTTTTTCTTATACAGGTGGATTCTTTTGTTTGAGTTGGGGTGCTCTGTCCAACTTTCATGCTCCTTCTCCCTTAAAACCTTTTAACCTATGTAGTGGTTCATTTATCACTTTCTTTCATATTACCTCGACAGCCTTTATAGGAGGAGAAACAATGCTACCTCTACTCAATCATAGAGGTAATGTTGATGTTTTCACTACAAAATAATTTTCTATAGAATTAATGTATTATTTAATATATATGTTTAATTTATTTCTTATTAGTATTACACACATAATAATAGTTTTCTTATACATGTGGATTCTTTTGTTTGAGATGGGGAGCTCTTTACAGCTTTTATGATCCTTCTCCCTTAAAACCTTTTCAACCCTACAATAGTGCATTTTTCACTTTCTTTGAAGTTACCTTCCTTGCCTTTATAATAAGAGAAACAAAAATTCCTTTGTTCAATTACAGAGGTAATATTGATGTTTTCACAGTAAAGTCATTTTCCATATAATTAATGTATTGTTTTATATATATGTTTAATTAATTTCTTTTTATTATTACTCACATAATAATTGTTTTCTTGTATAGGTGGATTGTTTTGTTCGAGTTTGGGTGATTTGTCCATATTTCATCCCTTTATTCACCAAAATATCCATAGAATTCTTCTATCATAAAACCTTTCACTCCCATAGTGTTGAAATTTATCACTTTCTTTCAAGTTCCCTCCACTACTCAATCACATGGGTAATCTTAATATTTTAAGAGTAAAAGAATTTTATATAGAAATAATGTATTATTTAAAATTTATGTTTAATTTATTTATTTTTACTATTACTCATTATAATTGTTTTCTTATATAGGTGGATTATTTTTTTTGAGTTGAAGTGCTTTTTTCCAAACTACTTATGAAATGTTGGCAGTTCTATAAATAATTTCAATTGAAATTGTGGTAACATTAATAGATATGATTTTTTTAATTTATATAATAATTTGTATATATGTAATTGTATAATTTTTTTTTGATATTTCTATAATATAGGTATTTTTCTAGTACATGTGTTGTAAATTTAATTTCATTTAAATTCTTTATTGGGAATTGTTTTTGTTGACATCTGATGTGCTTTTGTTTTTTTTGGGGCTACAGTGTGCTGTAACAACATATTTTAGTATGGCCCTTTATCAGTTCTTTGAAAAGTGATGATAAAGAGTTACATGAAAGGTGATAAATTAATTCATAGATAAAAGTCTTGGTCTTTTAATTTCACTTACTTTTTCATCGCATTTCTAACGCTATTAAAGGCCATTTCAAGTGATTTTAAAGGCCAGTTTTGTTGTAGTGTTTCTTCATCATCTGTTAAAGGTTTCTAATCTAAAAAAATTCTTATGTACATACATCAAGTATCTTTACAAGAATTTATAACCATGATATGAAAGTTCCAAAAACAATATTGACCATGGGAACATACTGTTCGTCACGTAAATATGTAACTCTATGATCAGATTAGTAGATACATCAATCCCCACTATCACATGATATTATAGGTTATTATGTATCATTTATCCTAGTATATTATGCACTATACTCCTCAAAACATGGTTATTTGTGGGTGTTGAAAGATATAAATCACAAAAAAATCACTATGTAGAATTTTGCAACATAGTGTTATCAGAAGTTATTTTCTTCACATTTAGGAGAAATATCTATGTAAAAATATATTATCTTGGGTAAGGCAAGTTATTGAGGGTAATGGTTATCCTAAAAGCTAGTGGGGTCATGTGGCTCTTTATATACTCATCATTATTCAACTATTTGTTTGTTTTTATCCTTTGGTGTATACCAGTCCATCAAATTAGAATGAACTATAATGTCTTTCAAAACATTTATCTGTTACTATATTCCATCCATCATCTCATATATATATACTTAAATATTTTTCTTCTTTGTATATGTTCTAGGTGACACTCAAAAACCTATAAATATAACGTGGAAATATTTTTTTGGCCGCTCAAAGATATTAAAAGTTGTTTTTCTTTACGTACAGTCAATACTTATTCTTGTTTCCAAAACTATATAAAAAACATATGAACATAGATACATACTTTTATGTCATATTATTATAATAAATAACAAATTACTATTATATCATACTTGCATATGATTCCCATACTTCTTATGTGTTTTCATCTATTAGTATACCCTATTTATTTACATGAGCCTCTTTTATGTCACATTGTTTGGGATGATAGTGGTTTTATATTTTTATTTATCAATCATCATATAAATGAAAGAACATATACAATTTCATTTCACATAAAACATTTACTATAGATTTAAAATACATACAATTTTCATGTCAAGGGAAGCATATAACATCCTTTCTTTATGGTAGGGGTACATGGGTTTTGATTCAAGTTTATTATTTTTATAAATCATTTTCTATTTCATAAATTATTATTTTTAATCAAATGGTATAAAATAAATAATTTCAAATAAAATATTATCTATTACAATGCACCTAAAATGATTTTTCAATGTGGTGACTAATAAAATATTTCAATTTTCTTAGTTTATAATGTGTTCATACATATATAGTGCATGGGAGTTTATATTCTACTAAACATAATTGATTTGATTCTTTGTACTAAGTGTTCAGAAGCTTCGTTGAGATTTTCTAGTGACCATTAACAAAATTTTTTTACAAAAATCATTTAAAATAAATTAACTTTGGAAGGGATGATGAAAATCAAATGAACATGCTATTATATATTTTTTTAGTAAAATAGAAAAATTATATAATTAAATTACCAAAATTCTTTCCCAAATAGTTTTCTTTAATTTATCCATGAAATGTTTCCACATATCTATATCAATTGGAAAATTAATTAAAGTTGTGACCACAATATAAATAATTAAGATTGACTTGTTGGAGTCAACATATTTTCCACATTTATTATGTAAATCCTCAAATTCTAAACCTTTGATCCTTAACTTGATAAATTTATTTAACAAAATGGTTGTTTACTGCTCAAATGTCATTTATCCCTTAATAATTCCATAGTTTCATCATAAACAGTTTGTCCTTCCATTGGATTGGTAACATCATCATGTGAAAAATTAATTTTCCTTATGATTATTTAAGTATTTAATTTAGATTATTTAAATATATTTTAGAACACAAATATTACGGGGAAAATACTATTATATTAAAAATAACATTAAACTTATCATTGAAATCTCTTTTATATCTTTAATGGTTTAAGGGATTTGGCTCTTCTATGAAGTATCTGAATCTCCTCCTTGAGGTCCCCAATAAAATATAACACACTGTCAACATTATGACCACTATGAAATGATTGTGATTTCCCAATGAAATGGTTATACTCAATTAAATTTTCAGATGACCTCGTAGTTGTTTTAGTCCCCAATAGAATAAGTGACCAATTCTTATATGCTAGATTTGGGAAATAATATACATGCACTGCTTCTGTGGCCATTATGAATGGATAATCCTTAAACCGATCCATAATTATATTTACCTTCATGAATCCCAATTCCTTGAATTTAACTACAATTATGTTGTCAACCCATTTAAAATGGAGAATTTGTACTTGAAATGTTGTATTATCCAACTCTTATATCTGTTTAAGGATATCAAAATATTAAATATTAACTTAAATTATATTACTAACCTTGGAATTGGATACATTCATTACTTCTTACCAAATAATAACTCCATTATTTTGTATCATATTTCATTAATCTTGTTCCTATATATATAACATGTAAAAATTCATTACAAAACCAGAGTAAGAATAATATCTAAAATTGGTCCCATGGATTTCCATCAAAGCTGTTCAACAATTTAATTCATAGTTTCCAATAAATCCATATATATAAGATCTTATATCCAGCCTATAAACTTATGATTATGGGTATTTGATATTGATCCTTATACCCTGGATGGATTCGAATGTCTAAAAATTACCTTATGGGATTCAATGTACTGAGAAAAATCTTCCCTATTATGTAAAATGTAAAGGTGATATTGTTCCCACCATGTAAGGGTAATTATGAAAACATCTCTTATATATATAACTTTACCAATAAGTTTTCCTCTATGAAAATTTTTGGTACACCAATTCTACCAACATCTGATTGGTAAACAATATATAATTTAATAACTTCCTCAATAATATATTGTTATGCAATACAACATTTTGGAAGACTTTTATTCTTGAAACACCCTTTAAAAATATTCATTTACCATTAAATGGGGTAAATATATTTTTAATTGGATGTATCACATAGATGAATCTATTTATCCTTGTGAATCATTAGGTAGACCATTATATCAAAGAATTGGGGTGGAAAGAACATGTCTAATTCATATAATATAACTGCAATCTCTTTATTCATGATTAGAAACTTTACTGGGTATATAACATTACATCATATGGCCTTAAAAAATAATCAATTTATGGTAAATTTATTTTATAAAGTTTTAGGAAAAATGAAACACAAATAAATAAGAATTAAATCATTTATAAAAACATGACATGCATGTTATTTTAGACCTATTAAATTCAAATTAACCATTGATATGAAATCATTACTATTTGATGAATACCCCTTTAAAAATTTTACACTATTAGGGAAGTTACAAAATTAAATTTTTGGTTTTCTTGATAGAGTGTAAGCTACTGGTAGAAGAAAATCTCGTCATTCACGCTTCACTCATGCCAAATCTCATAGTATCCACATGTAAATCATGTCCAAAAAATCCATAATGCAATTTTTTTTACCAGGTAAATTTATTAATGTGATAATAAAAATATCACGTTTTTTTTTACACATGAATGTAATTAAGAATTTTTTTGACATATAAAGAATTGCATTATTATAATTCAAAGTTAATTGATCTCATTTTCTGACCTAATTTCATAAGGTTTTATAAAGAAGGTTTACCTAAAATAGTGTCAATAACTTTTACTTTCTTGAATAATTGATCACACATTATTAGATATGGGGTTATACCTATTATTTATTTCCATAAAATGATGTCATCCAAGAGAATTATTTTTTCATCGGGATAAAAATTTTGGATTTCCAAAAAAAATGAAAAATTTGAGTAATGTGTCAACCTAACTGAGTGTCTTCATTATTCACAAATGGGAACCCCCATATTCCTTAAATAATATAACCTAAAAAATTTATTAAAGTATAAAAGTAATTTATTATTCCAAATAACATGGATCTCAATGTTAAATATTCACTTTTATAGGCACCAAACAATGTAACACATGATTCCCATGCCAATTTTGAATATTTAATCAATGGATCTGAATATTACTCAATATCATTATCAATTTTTTGGTTCAGAAATTAGCATAGACAACATAATGTATTTGAGCTTCATGAATAACCATGGTGGGAAGTTATAATTTACCAACATAACATGCCATGTATAATGAGTACTATATTTTACACCAAAAGAATTTATTATATATGTAGATAACGCAAGACATAAGTTTCTCAGCTCATTTCTAAATTTAGGATACTCGTAATCCATTTTCTTCCACTGAGGGGAGTCCACTAAGTTTTGTTGTTTTCCATATTCTTTTCTTTTATTTGTGTTCCATGTCTATTTTCTAGTAGTTTATTGATATCCATATAGTCATCTAAACCTAGGAATGATAGGAAAAAATCACAAAATCTTTGAAGGAATTGATTCATCTTTCTTGCATCGATTTACATCACTCATTGGGAATTTTATGAGTGATTTACAATCCTTTTGAATCAATATGAAATCATTTGGATAGGAATTCATTTTTTCAAATTTCAAACCCATTGAAATCAGGATAAAACATTCACATCATTTTATGAGGTGTAGTCTAGTGTTAGACCCAAAGGGATGGATCCATTGTATGAAGACCAAGAAATCCTCATCATTTTAAGCATACATGGGCTGGATCTAAGGTAAAAATAACTAATGAATACCCTATAGTCCTAGGATAGTCTCTATAGAAACTCGGTAATGACTTGGGAGGAGCCCAAAAAGTCTGTGTACAAAGCATGTCCAAGGTATTCCAAGCATTCTAGATCTAATGAGCAACAATTTTCTTTGCATCTAACATAAACCGGATCGATTGAGTAGAAATGTCCATGGAATACTTTTGAATTAGGATCCTAGGAGTATAAATGTCCAAGGAATCCACTACGATAACCATGATTCATGGAGTATAAATTCCCATATAATCTAATGGAATCAATATCCAAGGAGTAGATATGTCTAAGGAATCCACTGCCATTATTGATTCATCATCTCATTTCATAACCAATTTTATTATCATTCACATACCACGAGTTTATACAAACCAATAAAAAAAATCACTAAAATCCATTTAGTCATTTTAACGAATTTCATAACATGTCGTCACATGGGAACGAGGAAAAAACCATATCTTATTCAATCATTTAATTCTCACATAATTCAACAAGGATCCCACGAAAAGGGAAATACCACACACACCCAAAAAGTGTTATAACAAGGGGAAAGCAATAACACACATCATGGGTTGTCCAGGTTGGGGTTAAAAACCTCCAAACCTATAAAGGTACTAGTGGGGAAGCTAAATAGGTCCCAACCAATTTAATCAAGGAATTAAATTAATTTTAGAGGCAACACTAGAAGGTATGGCATGTGGCATAATGAAAACAATGTATATAAGACACAAAACATTAAGGGAATGGTATATACCATCTACTATATACCCATAATAGAACACTAGTCAAGTAACAACATCTTATTTTTTCCAAAATATATGAAAATATAAGAATGAACAAACACCTTGAAAATAGGTCATAAGATCCTACACTATAATAGCTCTGTCGAGGAAAATAGAAACACATTAATTGTGAAGAGGAATAGAGACCTCACCTGTGCACATCCCAAAAGACCAATGGTGGAATAATTAGAGTCTAGATAATGAAATAAAACCAACTCCTAGGTTTAGGATTTAAGTGTAGATCATTTTCATTATATAATGTTAGGGTGAGGTTCTATTGAAATAAGGGGTCTGTACCTCTTATTTTAAAAAATGTCATCCGACATTTACATGGCGTGTAAATGAATTGCATATCCTGTAAAGCTTAAGATTTCCCTTCCGATGAAATCTCATTAAATTATGTGCATTGTACTTCCCTAGAAAACATATGCCATGTAATGAGTATCAATAGTGTATCACAATTACACATCATGTAATTGACCTGCAACATACCTTTATCCCCAACATCATTACTTTTCCAAAAAACAAACCAACTAGACCACATGGTCGTATAGGGTCTAATAATAAAAGAAAAATTACACAAGAGTTTAGATGAAATTAAAAGTACCTATGCCTCATCAAAAATCATAGGATCTTACAATATTACCCCTTTAAAAAAATTCACCCCCAAATTTTCCTTCCAAGGTGTTCAAAAAATTTCTAAGAATAACTTTTTCCACTGGGAACATACATTGAACTTCTATTCCCAAGTCTTGCCCTACACATAGCCATGATTCCATAACACCTGTACTAGAAGAACTGACCAGCCTTGAAGAACATTCAAGGTCTTAAAAAAAATACCTATAAGATTATTCTCAAAGGATGCATCTACCTACATCAAAACCTCATCGAATTTAAGAGTGTGAGATGGGTATGAGTGATAATGGTGTAGTTGAGATACATTGAACATGTTGTTTCTTTTCACAGTACCTCTGATGTAAATACAATTGATATCCTACCAACCCAAATATATCCAAAATCTTGAATGACTAGATATATCATAGCGAAAGATTACTTTGTCTTTGAATCTTTCTATGTCCCAACCTCAGATAGATACGTAAAAGACCCGATCCTGGAACTCAAACTCTAGAGGTCATTAATAGTGATCAGTGTAATATTTATATCTTGACTATGGAGTATTCATCTTCCTTTAAATCCAATGTACTTTCTTTGATATCTTCTACATGATACTTAGTCTGAGAAGTGCTTCCTCCCATGCCTTTAACCATCATAGAGCTGATCAGCCTAGTCTACCATAAAAATCCTCATAAGGTTCCATTTGTATAGTCTCCTGATAGCTATTTTTGTAGGATAATTCAACCAGGGGTATATGCCTCTACCAAGAGTCCCTAAAATAAATAAAAATAGCCCAAATAATATCCACTAGAACCTATATAGTTTTCTTTAATTGGCCATTAGTCCGAGGTTGGTATGATGTGCTCAGAATCACCTATTTACCAAAATACCTCTACAATATTTTCCAAAACCAATATGTAAACATAGTTTCACTATCTCATATAATGGTATGAGGAACCCCACAAAGGAAGAGAATATCATGTATATAAAATCCCCCAAGATCATCTACTGAGAAGGTATCCCTGATCGGATGGAAATGAGTGATCTTTTATGATCCTATCCATAAAACCCCTAAAACATCACTACCTCGAGGTGACCATGGAAACCTAATAAAGAAATACTTAAAAACAATCTTCCCATTTTCACTCAAGAATTGATAAATACTATAAAATCCCTACTAGTCACTATTGTTCCACCTTTAGTTTCTAACAAGTGGAACACCTCCTAAAAAACTAGCTGCATATCCTTTCATACTCATCTGCCAATACTGGTGACGTAAATCCTGATACATCTTGGTTATTCCTTGATTTACTACCCAATATGAGTGATGAAACTCTCACACATCTTCTTATGTATATCTGATGGAACCAAAATGAAACCATGTTTTTGTATAATTTCATCTTCTTTAACAGTCCTACCATGAGGTAGGTATAAACCCTCCATGCACTCATATAGGACTAGGCCCCCATAATCTGATAAAGATAACATCCTAACTCTATCCAAAAGATTGGAATTAACTAATAAGGATAAGATAAAAGTCTATCCTACACTATCCCACTTCTCTAGGTGCATCTATAAAAACAAGTCCATAAAATTCCACATGTTATTGGACTCCTAAACAATATGTATATGAGTCTTTCTTCTCGATGCATTGATAACTGCATTGCACTTTCTAGGCATATTGGAAATCTTGATGTCAAAATATTGTAGGTACTCAACCAACCTTCTTTACCTAAGGTTCAACTCACATTGTGTTAATATTTACTTGAGGATTTTTTGGTCCACAAACACCAAAAAATGATTTCCTAGTCAATAATACCTCCAAAACCACTTGTCATGCACAACAATGGCTAACTCAATATCACATGTTAGGTAATTGATATTGTGTTTCCTCAAATGAAGAGACCCATACACTACAACCCAGACTTACAATAATATAACTACTCATATCTTGATACCTGATGCATCATTATATACTATATAACTTCTTCCTGGATCTATAAGAATCAAGATCACTGATGAAGTTAGTCTAGATTTCATCTCTTGAAAGCATTCCCCATAGGCATCTGACCATACAAACTTTATACACTTTTTAGTCAAGACTATAAGGGGTTCTAAACATGATAATTCCTATATGAAATTCTTATAACATCCATATATCCCCATGAAAATTCATATGTCAAAGACATTATTGGGATGATCATAAGAATCTATAATTCTCAACTTATCAGGATTATATGATAATCCTCTCTCTGAGATAATATGACCCAATAATCGAGTATTATCCATCTAGAAGTGTCACTTGGTGAGATTAGAATATAACTAATTCTCTATAATTTTATCCAAAATGATATCAATATGTTTGGTGTGGTTGTGTTGAGTATGTGAATACACCAAGATATAGTCCACGAATACCACCACAAACGAATCAAGATTAGGATGGAAAACCTGGTTCATCAGTGTTATAAAAGTTGGAGGTGCATTCGTGAGACAAAATGTAATAACTTGATACTTGTATATACCCTAAATTTTATGAAAATATGTACAAGTTATGTTTATCAGTTGAACATGAACATAATGATAAACTGAACTCGAAGTTAATTATTGAGAAAACCAAATCACCACATAGATGGTCGAAGCTATCATGAATTTATTGAAGGGAAAATGATTCTTATCTATAAATTGGTTCAATTTTAAGGAATCCAGACATATCCTGAGGGTCTCAACCACCTTTTTCACAAAATGGACCTAAAATCCCCACAAAGAAGTACTAGGTCAAATAAAACCCTTCACATTAATGTCCTTTAGCTACCTATTATTCTCCTAAAACTCTTTAGTAGCCAGCTAATAATGAGGAATGTATATGAGTGATGCTCCTAGGACTAGCTTAATGAAAAACTCTACCTCTATCTTAGGAGGTCATAAGAAAAATTCATCCAGAAAAATTTCCTTGAAATGATCAACCAATGGAAGAATGTCTAGATGACACGGTCCTTAATCATCCAGATATAAGCTAGAATTTTGGGCTACCATTCCACCTTTCCCATGATGGTCAGGTCCATATCGGATTTCCTAGACATCTCATTCACCCTTGTGAATAAAAAATATTCCCAAAAGTGATGTGAAAGTCATTCTTCAATGATGTAAATAGACACATTACTAATAAGAAACTAGAAATTGCATCTTTAGTATGATTCCAAACCCTTTCATCTTGAGGAAAAAGTGATCCCATATGAAGTGACACCCACCAATATCAAGAGGGCACTCTCTACACTACCATACACTCTATGATATAATTAAAAATGGTGTTTTGAGTGTCATAACACCATCATAAAGTAGAACATATAGCCCAAGAGTCTCCACAATATGCACAACTATGAAGGAATAAGACACACGTGTATCAAAAATAGAAGATACTAGAGTATAAGATACTAAGATTGTACCTATCACCATAGTTTGAAAACTATTCTAAACCTATTTTGTAGGTTTTAGATAATATATATTTACTAAACCATGGACCTATGAATCAACCTCACTAACCAGATTAGGAGAACTCTACTGTTGTTGTACTACTGGTGCTTGGATGCCTTAATCCTAACTACTGCCTTATCTAGGACGACCAACACTACTACAAATCCAAAACTAAAGTGGATATGTGATCCTAATTTTGAATATGGAGTCAGAGTTTATCCTATTCCACTAACTTCTGGTAGAAAATTCTAGCAGAATCTCTATACATGGACCATCCTTCCACATACTCAGCACTCCAATGAGTCTCTATCAAACTGGTTCCTCATGTTTCCCCATCTCCCAAACTGGTGATAGAAGATAGAGATACAATAAATAAAATTCTGGATAGTATTCCCCCCATGAGAAGCCTCAATTTTTTTTCCTTCGACATGATACCAAACCAATGGCTCGAGATGCCGTACTACCTTGATTTGGGCCTCCAGCTTCCCCCAAAATTGATTCAGTAATATCCACTTGATTCACTATTTCAGTAATATTATTCAACTTAAACATGTTTACCTATGACCATTCGACATTACTGAGACCTTCCTTGAATTGTATCACCTTCAAAGGCTCATCATCAAGATAAATGGGTGAAAAACACTGAACCTCTATAAAGCACACAAAATATATCACTACAGTCATCACACCCTAGTCTAAATGCATAAACTCACTATCCATTTCATCTCTTTGGTAAGAATTAATTATAAAATATGGATTGGAAATCCATAAAAACATATCCCAGTGCCTATCACCCTAGTTAGAAACATGCCACAACTTATTAGCTTCTCCCCAAAGCATATATGGAATGAGATTCAATCTATTTTCAGGAGGTGTCTTCAGATGATTTAAAATAGATAAATTATTCTCAATCCATAGCTAAGTAGCTTGTGGACCACCATCTACCTAAATATGGGAGATTGTACAATCATAACACACGTGGTAACTCTTCTATATACAAAAAAGGCTACATGGATCTTTGAGTGGTCTCTAAACAGTGACGAAATCCCTCACAGAACAAGGCATAAAAATTTGTATTAGGAATAATGGGTTGTGAATAAAATGAAAATACTATAGGTTATTCTAGCTATTAGGTCCCACAAACTCAAATGCATGGCCGTCACTACCCTCCTAGCACACAACTAGAGGCCTTCATGATCTAATATCTCTAAAAATGCCAGGCACACACCTCAGTCAAGGTTCAATAACAACCATCTCACAACATAATAAAAACTACACATAGGAAAGGTACATAAATTCCTATAAACAATCCATACCCATATTACTATTCTTAAATCCATGAATGGTTAATATAAACTATCATAAAAATCCCCTGTGAAACTACCTACTTCCCACACTAAATCCGTTTCTAAGTCATGTTCTCAGTTTCACAACAAGGGTCCTAATATATATATAACACTGACATTTCCATTTGATTTCTATTCTATTACCTTCATATTCTTTTTACAGTTATTATTAAATGGTTGAACCAAACGGTTCACTGTTTATAATCTATAATGTCCCATACACCATATAAAACAAAGTGTAGTATCCATTTAATCCCAACCATAACACATTTTAGTCCATGGGAGTAATGGTCAATGACTCAACTTGTAATAATTGGATACTTAAGGTGTCTAATTTAGCTTATTTAGAGAAGAAACTATTAGTTTAAGAAAGATAGTTTAAGTAGAAATTATGTTTCTCAGAATCCTTCAATAAATGTTAGTCGAATAACATTTATTTCACATAAGGAATGCATAATTGTTGGAACCACAACCATTCTATGTAAGAAATGGAGTTTGGTTTGTTTTTGTTTTCAATCCTCATTTGAAGTTCATAATTTTTTCCAGGAAATGGATCATACAGTTCGAGTGGACAACATAATGGAGAAATGTTTTTTTGGAAAAGAAAGTTTCATGCAAGATTATTTTTATTTTTTAAACTTTCATGGAAGGAATGTTTCGGTATAAGAATGTCTAAAATGGAAAATGCATGAGCTGTGTGAAAAATCTAGAGTTGCGTGTGGAAAATGGTTCTTGCGTGAAAAGAATTGCACGTAGAATGAGAGGTTTTGCATGATAAGGTGGGTTTTTCACGCAAGGTTTAAAGACGCCTATAAATAAGAGGTGAACCCCCTCATTTGGTATGTCTGAAGACCTAGAAAAGATCCAAGTTTTGATGCACGTAAAAGTTTTGTGAAAAGAGAGTTTCACGGAAAATTTGTAGTTGTTTGGAAAAGTTAAAGTTGAACGCAAAATCTCATGTTAGGAAAAACAGTTAAAGATTCATTTAAAGGGTGTATTTGTGAGAAATATTTTCCGCATAAAAATATCTTTCACACAAAATAATGATCTTTAATGTATAGGGTAGGTGTTGCATGCAATTGTTAGTGTAGGATGATTACATGTTCTGAATATCTGGTTCAGTGGTTCAGTTCATTCAAGTGAATCATTACATGAATTTGATGCAAGAAGTGTCTCGTGCTAAATATAGAAAAAGACATCAATGGAAATATATTAAAGGGACCTTAACATCTATAAAATGAGTTTGAATTTACCCAGGGCAGTGAGCCAGGGGAGTCAATGAAATTGATCCGAGCGAAGTAGTGAGCTATCCTTGAACTTTTGTAAAGGTAGTGTACCTCGAATAGAGTTAATGTACCTGAACCTTGTAATCCATATCTATTAATGTTTAGTGGAATTAGGTACGACTAACAACCTATCGTTTTATGCTCTATGGACATAGCCCTTAGTGGTGAACCAAGTAAAAGTGATGTGTGGTCTTTATCCATGTGATTGTTTGCTTTATGTTCCCATCAGTCTTACAAGTTGAACGAGTTCCTACCAATATAGGAACAATATAATTGTTTTAAAAGAAAAATTTGACACCCTGATTCACCCCTCCCCTCTTATGGTTTCCCAGGGTCCTACAATAATAATTTAATATATTCCATCAATTCATCCTATATGGTATGGAATATGCATTGCATGTTAATACTATAAGGTTCCTAAAACCATAATTGATCCACAATTCATTTCCATATCATCCAAGGAATAAAATTTAACTGATCAGTCATAGAATTAATACCATCACAAGTCATGTGCATCACCCTATGGTGGAATAAAATCATTTATAATAGAAAAAATCCAGAACAACATTTCCCATCCTAGGGAATTTTTCCTTTTCATATATGTGGGTTAGATACTCCAAAGAAAAATCATTACCAAATGCCAACACATATTTATTTCTCTTTTATACCATCCGAAATTGTAAGATAAAAAGAAAATAGAAAACAAAAATGGTTATGAAACCAATTTATAATTCCTTAACCCAGGTTCCACTAAACAGTTCTCTAAGTAGGTGGGTCAAATGGACCCAAGTGATCTTCCCCATAAACCAGAGGATGACGACAAGCAATGAGGGTTTTTGATGGTGAGATGGGAATATTATACCCTCATGATAGAGTAACAAAATGGAATCATATGTGAATAAATATTAATAAGAATAATATAAAACAATGATAGATAATAAACAACCAGACATCAATAATAATACTCATTCCAAGATAAGTTTCATATACAATATGATGATCATTTCGTGTCTCTATACCAAATTGAATTTAGTACATGTAAATTGGTATCCTATATAGTACATGTATCAAAAGAAATAAAAGACCCAAAAAGAACTATCTATAGCTAGTATCAAGAGCATAGATCAGTTCTATTTTCCCCTACTCCAATGAAACAATCAAAAAAAGTATCATAAAGTGGGTGCTTTCCCGAATCCCTACCTACAACCATAAAGTGTGTGGATAGACAAACAACAACCTGAACAGTGTGTGAGATAACATTGAGTAGGTCATTACCAATAGAGTCTACATCATTTCTAGTTTGTGTATGGACAATGAAGTAGTGTGCAGTATATATCATAGGAATAAGAAAGGTAAAATAGAAGTGATACTATCCTGTCCATAAATCTGTAATCAATCCACACTAACAAGGTTCCACTATAAACTGAACACCATAATCAGGGGCTAACTAAAAATCCTGATCAACCATCCACATAGACTTATTACTTGTAATCCAATGTCATACCCAAAGATCCAAATCCCATGTATGAAGGCTAAGTCTTCCTCGCCATGTTAGGCCTACATAGGTTAGATCCAAGGTATAACTGACCAAGGAATCTCCTTGAGTCCTATGTGTGTCTCTGTAGAAACTTGATACCATTTTAGGAGGATCCGAAGGTGCATCTCCAAGGTGGTCTAAGAAAAATGGATCTAAGAAGTATAAATGTCCTAGGAATCCAATTTAAACTAGATCCATGGGGTTTAAATGTCCATGAAATCCAATGGAATCATGATCCTTAGAGTATAAATGTTTAAGGAAACTAGTTTGGAGCATTACACAACCATAATCATGCCTTTTAATAGGGAAGAGTCTTCTGACTTTCAACAAGAGTCTATGATGATATAGTGGGGAGACTATTCCCTCACGGTTAGAGTAACAAAATGGAATAATACTTGAATAATTAAGTGGAAGAATAATGTAAATATGATGATCATGCCATGTATAAAATATGACGATCATGCCATGTATCTATAAAAAATGTAAATCAATACATAGAAATAGAAATCACTTATAGTACTTATATCAAAAATAACAAAAAAAAAACCAAAAGTAACTATCTAAAACTAGTATAATGATCATAGTTTTGTTGTATGATTGCCTGCTCCTAAGAAATGATCAAATCAAGAATCAAAAAGTGGGAACAATCCCCGGTCCCTACCTATATCCATGATGTCTATCTAGGTACACAATTCTATCTCAAACATGGTGTGAGATAACACTCAATAGGACACAAAAAATCGTGTCTATAACATGTCTAGTCTATGTATGGACAATGAACTAATGTGTAGTATATACCACATGAATAAGGAAGGTAAAACAGAAGTTATACTATCTAGTCTATCAATCCACAATCAAACACCCCTAACAAAGGTAAACTATAAACAAGACACCATAATCATGAGATGACTAAAAAGAATGATAAAACATCCACATCAACCTATTCCATGTAATCTTTTATTAGAATCCAAGGGAAGGATCTAAGGTATGAAGACCAAGTCATTCTCATCATGTCAGGATGACATGGTATAGAGCCAAGGTATGAAGGAACAAGGAATATCCTCGAGTCCTAGGAACATCTTCATAGAAACTTGATAATGACATGGTAGGAACCTAATGATCATTTCCATGAAAGAATGTCCCAGGCGGTCTAAGAAACCTATATCCAAGAAGTATCAATGCCCTTGGAATCCAGTGTAAATTGGATCCCAGGAGTATAAATGTCCATGGAATCATATGGAATCAGGATCTTAAAATTAGAAATGTATAAGAGATCCATTACCATAATCAGGATTTGTGTACTAGAAATTCCCATGTAATCCATTGGAATCAGGATTCGTGGAGTAGAAATTTCCAAAGAATCCACTACCATTATCAATTCACCATTTCATTTCATAACCCATTTCATTATAATTCACAAACCATAAGTTCATCCAACCCATTATACATATTCCATAAAATCCATTTAATCATTATTAATAATTTAATAACATGTTATAAAATGGAAAATATACATAAACCTTATAATATTCAATAATTTAATTTTCACTTACTTTAACACGGATCCCACTGAATCAGTGAGCCCACACACACCCAACGGGTAGTATAACAAGGGAAAAACAATAAACCACTGCATGGGTGGTCTGGGATGGGGATAACAACCTATAAACATAAAAATCTAATAATGGACAACCTAAACAAGTCCCAAAAAAATTAATCAAGGAATTCAATTAATTTTAGAGGAAATACCAGAAGTTATGGCATGATGCATAATACCAACAAGGTATATAAGACATCAAAATTTAATGGGAAGTTATATACCACCTACCATATATTCGTAGTATAAAACTCATCTAGTTTAAACCCTTGTTCTGGTCTAGATTAAAAGAAAATGGAATAATATATGAACAACATGAAGTAGGGAACAAGAGCCTATATCGAAATAACTCTATTGAGGAGAATAGAAATGGGAAAAAGGTGAAAGAGGAATAAATCATTGATCGATCCACATCCAATGAGACTTAAAATAGAATAATAATAGTTTCAATTACAAAATGACACAAAATACTAGGACTAGGAATCAAGGGGAGATCCTATACAGATGAGAATGGAGAGGGTGAGGTTCTATCAAAATAAAGGGGAGTGAAACTTATTTTTAAAACTATCCTCGAGCATTTACTTGGAATGAAAACGATCTAGAAATCAGGTAAATCTCTGTATTTCCCTTTCAGTAAAGGCCATTACATGTCATTAATTGTCCTTCTTTTCCAATATACATCATGTACATGGTACATTCCATTTATTCCAATTACATGTTGTGTTATTAGGATGAATCCTACCTTCATCCCCTACTTCTTTTATTCTTTCCAAAAAAACCCAACCGTCCCATGTGCCTGTCACAACCCCACCCAATGGGGATCAATCCACAACCACCCCAAGCCCACTTCCATGGTCTAGTGGTTGGTGAAAAGTGCCAATAGACATAACTAGTATGAGATGCCTTTTCCTAATGTACCTATATACACACACCTATCCATATAAATGCATTGGAGAAGAGGATTCACAAAGAAAAACATCAAACAGTTAGAATATAAACCATGTGTGAAAAAATATAGGGTGTAAAAGGGTACAATAGAGAAAACTAAAAATTAAGGGAAAAAATACAGGTCCCACCAGATAGATTTCCCTGCCTAAACAATCTAGAAAGTAAAAGTGCTAAGAGATCCCAACTCTTAATCTCCATGCTCCAACCACCATATGTAGTCCAATGCACTAAGTATCCTTAAGCTCTTCTACAGTCACCAACAACCTATTCGTCATCTACCTAAGACAAGGCATGTGTAGGAAATGCCCATGTAGGGGTGAGTATATACATATCCGGTAAGACGCCCCAAAATCTAAATGTGAGGGAATAAGAGGCACAATATGAATAGATTGATAGTAGATATCTCAACCCAAAGAAAGAGAGTAAAAAATACAATTATATATATATATAGATATATCATCAGTAAAAGAATCCCAAATTAGATAGAAAGCGGAAATCAATCTCACAACCCAACCCTTGAAAATAGAGGCAATAGGTCCAGAAGTCTATAAACGATGACCCACATCTCGCGCGTATGTCCAAAGAAGCAAATGTGAGGAGGACCACACCTAACAACTATGACACATAGTGGAGGGGGTAAAATATAAAGGGATAGGAACCATACCCTAGTACTTCAAGGGGTTACACTAAAAAAGTATCCATATAGGACCTTTGACCTGATGCATCATGGATATTCTATATTTTAGGTAAAGGAACCACACCCTGGTGCATTAAGGGGCTCCTACTATAGGGTCATGAGTACCCATTCTCTATAAAATAGGGGGTTCCACTTGGAATATAGAATAACCACACTCTGTTCCATCATGGAGTTTCACTATAGTGTCAAAATGACCCACTCCATATATGATAGGAGGGTTTCACTCAGTAGATAAAAGAACTGAGCCTGGGTTAGTTAAGGGGGTTCCACTCTAGTTTCATGAGCACACCCACCCCATCCGACAGGAAGTTACCACTTGTTAGATAGAGGAAATTCTCCCTGATCTATAAAGGAGGCTCCAATATAGTTTTAGAAGGACCCACACACTATCTTATAAGGGGGTCCACTTGGTAGATAAGGACCCGCACTCTAGTATGTCTGGGGGATTCCACTACAGTGTGCCTGAGGATTCTCTACTTGATCACCAACATCGTCTTGTGCCACATAAAGAATATAAACACTCCAAAAATTTCACGTAACATCTCAATATCCACTAAAGATGACACTTTCATAGTCCATGCAGAAAACACTAAGTATAGGCTACTCGTGGGCCAAAATTTGAGTCCAAACGAAAGAGATACAAGTGGATGATGATTTCTAAAAAGGAAAGAAGGGGTACACGATGTGTGAGGGGACCCACATGGGGTATTGTCCTTATCCATCATCTTCTTATGGCTCCATAGGTTCATGAATTTCTTCCCATGTAGGGATACACAACCTGTGAGGGGGGTATACACGACATGTACGATCCAATCAGGATCATGCTCGTACTCCATGGACGTGAGTGTATATTCATCCTCTGACTGTGTAACTTGGTAAACAAGTGTTCCTGACCATTCCTATTCTCTTGTTCTCCTATAGTACATGACAATCCTACATTAAAAAGTCACACGACATGTGGGGAACCCACATGGTGTGTGATACTTATAATTCAGTGAAACGCTATCCTCCATCACTAGGGTCCTATATGCCTTGAGTTCTTCAGACGATTTGTCATGTATTTGGGTTTTTTACAGAAAGATAGATCCAAAATATCTGCTCTATATCTGGTCATTACCTCTTTTATTAGGGCCTCCTCTGCTTCCAAAAGTGGTAGATATATCTTAGTCAGTGATTTTGATCATCTAATGGAAAGAAATCTTAATCTAGTTATTTAGTATGTATCTTTCACACCTCCCACATACCCAATTCTTCTTCCCTTGTGGATTTTGATTTAGATTAAGAAAAAAATCACCCAAAGCCCAAAATAAAACTGAAACCGTCCATGATTTGTCAATCCATCCCTCACATGAAAATCTGTCACGAATCTGGGTGTCTGGTCGGGCTCGGTCCTTCCTCACAATGTCAAATCAATACCTCATAGGACGACTAACAAAGGACATGAAAAAATTATTGGAGGAAAGCAAAAAAATGTTTAAGAATAATTGTATAAGAATTATTGGTCCAAAAATACTATTGGGAGATATAATATTAAAAAACTATTGAATAATTAATTAAACTTAAAGATGCGATCACAGGCAATTGTCCATAATTAGTACATTCCAAAGAAAGTGATTGATCATGGATTTTTTTAATAAAACGAGGAAGGATACACAAATGAAAATTACTACCTATATATTGGATTTTTATTCTTCAAATAACACACTCTCAAATGATTGTTATGGTTTGTTTCATTTTTTGTGCTTAGATACACTTCAATCCAAAGTCTCATCATTGTCAAATGTCAATTCTCTAATGGAGGACAGGAAGAATGTATCTCGGTCCTCACATGGTTTATATATACAACTATAGAGGATTTTCCATAATGGAGGATTTATAAGAAATTAGGTTTTGTAAATTTTATTAAAATCAATAAATTTTATTATACATTTTTCACTAAACGTACCCTCCAATGGTTATTATTTCTGAATTTCCCACGCTGATCCATTTTAGGTTTCACATAGTGTAAACATCATGTTCCAGACATAACTGTGGTCTCAAATTTATGTTATGAGATTCCTTTCAAGAGTTATCCCATTTTTTTAAGAAACTATTCATGGGTGATATAAAATATAATTAATATTTTTATAAAATTAAATCCAGGAACACTAGGACTCAGAATCACACAATGTCTCAACACCTATCTCTAAAAATATATTAACAAATATTTCAATGTGTTACGAGGAAAAAATTGGGTCTTTACATTCTTCTATCCTTCATGATTTTTATCCATAAAAAATATTCAAAAATCTTGGGATACTGAGCCTACATCTTGCTGTGCCACTCCCAGAATCTCTCATGCACAATCTCATGCAACCAAAACATGAAAACTAAGGGAATGGTCAATCCACACATAGTCCTATCATGACGATCCTCAATCACCATAGGGTCATATAATAAATTGGATACATCCCCAATGTTTTGATCCTCCCGGTAAATAACATGCACATGTTGATGCACGTGTCTCTTCATCTATGATTCATGGAGAAAATCACACACCCACTCAAACTGTGGGGGCATGGAATGGAAATAAGCAACCTAACAAATACTCTATAAGATCTCGAATGACCCGATAAACCATGGGGATATATTCTCTCCCTATATTAATCTCTGAAATCCACATCATGGAGAGAATACTAGGAAAATATTGTCTCCCTACTCAAAATCTAAGGGCTTATGTTGGAGATCTATGTAAGATTACAGTCTACTCTAAGTTTTCCCCATCTACTCACAGATGACCTAGACCTTCTCTGTTATCACATGCACCATCTCTAGACCCAAAATAGATTCTTATCCAATCTCTATCTAGAATAAGAGTGACAATTAGGTCCTCTCATATCTGACATCAAAATTATCCATGTCATTTGCAGAGTGGTAGCTATTGTTTTACACAAACTCTACCAAGGGAAAGTGATCTTACCAACTCCAGTCAAAGTAAAACATGTTATCCCAAAAATATCCTCCAACACATGAATAGTTCACTTGGTTTGTCTATCTACCTGAAGGTGGAAGGTTATACTCATCCTCATATACGTCCCGAATTCCTATTATATGTCTCTCCACATCTGTGATGTAAACTGGACATCATGATCAGAGACAACAGTGAAGGGAATCCCATGGAGGAGGATAATATCACATATGTACATCTACCCCAAACTCTCCACTGAACTCTACATTCTAATAGAAAGATATTGTTCTGACATCATGAGTCAATCAAGTATCACCTATATGGTGTCATGGATCTTCACTGTCCATGAAATCTCTATCATAAAGTCAATGTATTTGCAATACCACATCCACTTTGGGTGTAAAGACCCAAAGCTTGATGTACATCGACATTACATTAATTTTGTTGAATACATAACACATGACACAAAAAGATTCCCCAAAACCATATTTGTTTAGTGACTTTGGAAACTGGTAAACATAATCAACTGGTTTTTCAAACATGTACATCATCTACAACATTTCTCTTCATAACTAGAACTCCTTTTTTACACATCTTACTTACTACCCTTATTCATATCCCTAGGAAAAGAAACATAGAAAGGGGTGAGCTCAAATTCTCAGTAAGGGTAAACATGGAAAATACCAAACAATACATAAACATAAGAACGTAAAAACATGAAAATAACTTTTTAAAATCATACCATGTATAACATATATCAAAATCTTGAGTAATGAAATAAGTCTTGGTAGTTTCTAAGGTATAAATCATAATGGAACAAGAGACATGAGAGAATAGCATTGGCATAAAACATGGAATTTTGGAGAACACATAAGTATATAAAATCATTTACATATTATTCAAGGGTCATTTCCAAGACCATAATTACAAAAAAAAATATTACTGAACAAGTTTTACTTACCATTCCAACCCTATATTACTGAACCATATTTACTTGCTATTCCAGCCCTGTATTATTGAACTAGATTTACTTGACATTCTAGCCCTGTATTACTGAACCATATTTACTTACTCTTATAGTCATGTTTATGTCATGAGATATAAATATTTACCCAATGCATTGGAGGGAGATATAGGTCCCACCCATCACATAATGAAAACCATACATATGTGTGACACAAAAACATAAATAATTCATTATAAAATTATCTAATGAATGAAATGGGTTTCTTAAACATCTTTCCATCATAAATAATCCATGTAAAAAAAATGGATTTCATAAATAGAATTCCCTCATAAAAATAATAAAACATAATAATTATATGGATATTATACTTGAAAAATATCTGTAATCTTAGATTGAAAATAATTTTGATAAATCACTTGAAATTAAATCTTGAGGAAATATCCTTTCTTCTTGAAAAGAGTTTTATTTTCATAAAACACCATGAAATTGTTTACGAAAATATTTTCTTTGAAAATAACCTTGAAAAAATGTTAGATAATCTTCATGTAAATAAGGATTTATGAAATCATAAAAATCCATTCATGCCATATAAGTTAAAATACATTATTATCATACTTTTTCCAAAAAAATAAATAAGTAACAAGTATGGAAAATGAATGAAATATTCCTTAAAAACCATGTAATAAAAGTCAAAATGGTTAAAGATGAATTTAAACATATATTGCATCCCGCATTTTTATCACATAAACTTTCATTACATTTTACAAAACCGAGGATCTTTAAGGTTTAGTGTCTTGGAAACCGGGAACTTAAAACATGAAAACATAAAACATTCTTCTTAAACACTTGAAAGGATTCTCCTAATTTTCATCCTAGGTTCATTACTGCATCTCATAACCTGGGGACATACATCAAAAGAAAGGGTGAGCAGAAGGCCCAGTAAGGGAAACAAGAGAAACATTTTTCATGTGAACTTGAGATACTTCAATAAGGTCATGAAAAGAACTTTAAGGCATGAGAAATAAATCATGAGATATATCATAATAAAAATAACATTTTTCATAACTTGAAGATGTGGCTAAAAAAATTAATATTGACAATAATTTCGTTTCACCAAGGTCCATCCCCAAGGTGTCATTAAAAATTACCAAGGTTATTCACCAAGGTATCAGTCTAAAAAGTCATCTCTAGAGATTAAGTCTTTACCCAATTCACTGGAGCGTTATCTGGGAGAACCCTTGAAATGCCTTTATTATCATGTGATACACATATATCATCATAAATAATTTCATAAACAACCCATATAGCATAAAAGAAATGGGTTTCATTTCATAATCATAACGTTTTAAAAACTGCTTTAAAGACATGATCTTTATGTCACTTTAAACCCATGAAAAAGGGAAAGTGGGTTTCATGTATGTAAATCCCAGAATAAATAGAAAATTTTCATATATATTTGAATACCCATTTAGAAATAAGTTCTTTGAGTATTCACTTAATAACATAAAATAATTTTGAGATAAAGAGGGAGGCATTTTGAGACGAAAACTATGTAGCATAATGTCTACGATACATGGTTTTAGAAAACATTGAAAAGAGAGGGAACATGGGTCACCCACTCAAAATTGATACGTAAAACAGTAGGGGAACAGAATATATAGTATTTAAGAACATGGTAATGAAATTTGAATAATATACCATATGAAACGAAGAACTTGAAAGGAAGACAAAAAAATAATATTTCTCTTATGAGAATTCGGCAGCCTAACAACGTCACTAAAAACATCCAAAAATGGATTGAAGAGATCAAATAGGGTCTCTCATCATATGAACATAAATGATTAGTATGATAGATATAAAGATCATACCAAAACATAATAGAAAGAAACTTGAATGACTTGACATGAAAGTAGATCTTGAAAACGAGAAGGGTGAAAGAACCCCTTAGAAATTCGGCAGCCTAACGACGCCACTTAAACTTCAACAAAAATGAATTGATGAGATCAAATAGGGTCTCTCATAATATGAACATAAAATATCAGTATGATATTAATAGAGATAATACCCCAAAATAATAAAAAAGGAACTTGAAAGACTTGACATGGAATTAGAACTTTGAAAAAGGAGAAAGGTGAAAGAACCACTTAAAAATTCGGCAGCCTAATGACGCCACTCAAAACTTCAAAATACTAAATTGAAGAGATCAAATGGGGTCTCTCATCATATGATCATAAAAGATCAGAATGATAAATTTAGAGATCATACCCCAACATAATAGAAAGGAACTTGAAATACTTTACCTGAAAATATATCTTGAAAAATGAGGAGGGAGAAAGAATCCGTTACAAAAATTTCGGCAGCCTAACGGCGCCACTTAAAACTTCATAAAACGAAATGATGAGAGTAAGAGGGGATCTATAATCATATAAACATGAAAAGGGAAGTAATATGAATATAAAATAACATCCTCCCACATAAGAACATGGAGCATAAAAAGAATGACATAAAAGAGATTACTTGAAAAGAAAGAGAGAGGTCGGATCCCTTACCTTAAAACGTAACTCTTAAAACTCAAAGGTTGGGACCTTGAGGGGTTGGGGAACCTTGGGAGGACTCCTTGGGAGGTAAAAAGACCAGAAATTCGTTTTTGGAGAGTGGAGAGTGGAAATGGATGAAAGTATGGCTTGGTATTTGTAGGGAAAGTGAAGGGACAAGGCATTAATGGCCAAGGGACACCTCAAAAGTGGTTTTCTCAAAACCATGTGCTCTCCCATGGTATTTCCCATGGAGTTAGGCCACATGGGCCCCCCCAAAAAATAAGTCATCACCTTTGGTCGACCATCCCTTAAAATATCTCATGGGGTCATCATGACACAGTTATGATTTCATTAAACATACTGAAACCCTAAAACTGTATTTTTACTATTCACTGAAAATTCAACTTTCTCAGAAAAATCCCAAATTTTCACATTAACCAAATATCAATGCTCTGATTTCAAAAATGAACTCCATTTTATAAAAATATTTTTATAAATATTTTTAGTTTAATTTTTAAATAAATACACTATTCATCGAAAATTCATTTTTTTAAAAAAAACCCCAAAAATTACCTTAACATAATATCGATGCTCTGAGTTCAAAAATGAAATCCATTTTATAAAAATAATTTTCTAAATATTTTTAATTTAATTTTTAATTAAAAAACACTATTCACCTGAAAAAACTAATACATGAATAATAATTTATGAAACCGTTATTTAACCATTTTATTGAATCACGTTACTTAATCAAGGTGCCTAGATTATATTAATACTTTATTTAAGTGAGATTACCAATCCATTTAGTCACATTACTAATCCTAAGTATAAAATCACTATTCATAATTTACTATTCATCAAAAATCAAGTTGATCTTATTAGACTCTAAATTTCGTACTGATCATAATTATAGAAGACCATTTTTTGAATATCATTACACATTTTTAATTATTTAAGGTTTACATAAACATTTTTAAAATATCCTTTTTCTAAAATTCATCAAAAATATGCATACTATATTTATCCGGTCATTTGAAAATTCATAAACTTCATCATAAGAAGAAATCTAAATTTTTATTTAAAAAAAAGGATTACACAAGGAAGTTACGGTCTCCTTACATAGCCCCTTATCACACCATCATAGGACCCAAGTGTAAGGTGTGCTAAGGTGAGAGAATCTGAGAGAGGCTCGGCTAACATCACACGAGTAGTAGTTTCTATCAGTTTGAACTTCTCACAAAGGCGATTCCATTCTTGCTTCACACGATGAAGTTCGGCTTGGGTTTGGTCCAGAACAAAGCCCAGTGGTGCTACCTCCTTCCCAAGTTCTGTTAGATGGGCTTCGATCGGTCCAATACTACTGGGTGAGTCCATCAAATCTTCTTTCTATAATAATTAACCAAGATTATTTGTATTTAGAGACAATAATCAAAACGTGTAGTTTCCAGGGGTCATATTGAACAATGGTCATATAACAGTCAAAACCCAACGGTCTCATTTTAATTATACTCATGTAATCAAATGAAACATTTTTGTTGAGTATAAAAATAAAATAAAATAACACATAAAATTAGGAAACAATATTTATTCAAAATTTCGGGTCGTTACAATCTTCCCCCCTTAAGAAATTGCGTCCTCACAATTTTTAAAATTGGGTTTTGAAATTTCATTGAAAGTCCCACATCGGAAAAGGAGTCAGTAAAACTATTACTTTAAAAGAAATAAAGGGAAGTACAAAGGTCACTCGAGTTAGCCCACACTAGGATTCCATGTAGGAAAACATGGACATGGAGGAGAAAACAAAGGGTCAAGTTCTGAGGGAGAGTGATAGAAAACATGATTAGGAGAAAGTTAACCGTAAGAAAATCCCAAACTTATGATGTGTGTAAACGGTCTATGATTACCTAGTAGTAAACGAAAACCAACAACATTTTTGTTTTACTTTCCATTTCATAATTTTGAAGAATTCATTTACTACATACAACAAAAACATAAGAAAATTTACCTACCTTCATGTAGAGTTTCATCTGTTAATAAGTTTCTACCAAAACTAATCTTTTATCCAAATGATGAGCATTAAAAACCACTTGGTCTCATCAAAACACAAGAATCATCTTCTAGAGAATCACATAATCCACAAAAGATTAACTATCTATTTCATCTATCTTTAAACATTATCCAAAAAACAGAAAGGGTAAGGTAAAACAACTCTTCAAAAAGAAATAATCCCATAGGAATGGAAACTACTTTTAAATCTTCAAAGTTCCATGGTACTAACCAAAGTTCATCATAGACCATTCCATAAATAACGGTCCTTAAAATTCCTCAAAATAAACCAAACTAAGATTGAAACCCAAATAAAAGAGGGATTTGATAACATAGTCTTCCAAAATAAACTTCATTGTTCATCTCCAAACAACATCAACCACTCCTAACATCTTATAACAAAAGTAGCTAACCTAAACATATTTTACCCAAGATAGGTTAATAATTCCCATAAGTAACCTAAATTACTATAAGTACACCTTAATTTCATTGATTCTTCAAAATATAAGTCAACCTTACTCCTCAATGAAGATACCATAGTAATCTATTTACGTCGATCATATAGAGTCCCTAAAATAGTGAATGTCTTCCAAAATAATAATCATCTTTTAATCCCTTAATCATCTCTATCATATTAATACGGCAATCATTGAATTTCCTATCACTTTGGTTTTTGGGACATGTTCTTCCATTTCCCGCCATTAACTAAGAAAAGAAACTATAATTAGGGGCTTAAATACTTATCCAATAATCATGAAAAGGAAACTTTAAGCATAAAAGGATAAACTTGTAGAATAAAAGTATATCCTAACTTGTGATCCCCAAGGTTCCAATCTAGGTTATCCATGATTATATATTCTTATGTGAATCTTAATTTTAGTTTATCTTTATTCCTTTAATAATGGTTCATACTAAGCTTATGAATTTACCAAAGCATATCCCCCAGGAGTGTCGTAACCAAGAGTGCAGCAATGCCCATTTTTGTGTACCAGTTCCCATTTGAGTCTAGCTCAAAGCGGTGTTTTTGGGTTTTACCCCTATGTACATATGTGCCAGAGCCACCTCTACCTGCTCGTATCCAGACAAGGATTTATTTTCTTGGCAACCCATTACTCAATAATCACCAAAATACCAGGAAGATTTCCTATATATAAACTTTTCTATAGGATTATTCCTAAAGTTTTAATATCCTAATTTCCACCAATAACTAAACCATCCTTTGATACCAACTATAGCATCCCGCCTTTTTATCACATAAAGTTTCATTACATTTTACAAAAACGAGGATCTTTAAGGTTTAGTGTCTTGGAAACCAAGAACTTAAAACATGAAAACATAAAACATTATTCTTAAACACTTAAAAGGCTTCTCCTCATGTTCATCCTAGGTTAATTACTGCATATCATAACCTAGGGACATACATCAAAAGAAAGTTTATTCACCAAGGTATCAGTCTTGAGATATTTCAATAAGGTCATGAAAAGAACATTAAGGCATGAGAAATAAATCATGAGATATACCATAATAAAAATAACATTTTTCATAACTTGAAGATGTGGCTACAACATTTAATATTGACAATAATTTCGTTTCACTAAGGTCCATCCCCAAGGTGTCATTAAAAATTACCAAGGTTATTCACCAAGGTATCAGTCTAAAAAGGCATCTCTAGAGATTAAGTCTTTACCCAATGCATTGGAGCGCTATCTGGGCGCACCCTTGACATGTATTTATTATCATTTGAGCCACATATATCATCATCAATCATTTCATAAACAACCCATATAGCATAAAATAAATGGGTTTCATTTCATAATCATAACGTTTTAAAAACTGCTTTAAAGACATGATCTTTATGTCACTTTAAACCCATGAAAAAGGGAAAGCGGGTTTCATGTATGTAAATACCAGAATAAATAGAACATTTTAATATATATGTGAGTACCCCTGTATAAATAAGAGCTTTGAGTATTCACTTAGTAACATAAAATAATTTTGAGATAAAGAGGGAGGAATTTTGAGACAAAAACTATGTAGCATAACATCTACGATACATGGTTTTAGAAAACATTGAAAAGAGAGGGGACATGGGTCACCCACTCAAAAATGATACATAAAAAAGTAGGAGAACAGAATATATAGTATTTAAGAACATGGTAATGAAATTTTAATGATATACCATATGAAACTAAAAACTTGAAAGGAACACAAAAAATAAGATTTCTCTTATGAGAATTCGGCAGCCTAACGGTGTCACTTAAAACTTCCAAAAATGGATTGAAGAGATCAAATAGGGTCTCTCATCATATGAAAATAAATGATCAGTATTATAGATATAGAGATCATACCCCAACATAATTGAAAGGAACTTGAAAGACTTGACATGAAAGTAGATCTTGAAAATGAGAAGGGTGAAAGAACCCCTTAGAAACTCGGCAGCCTAACGACGCCACTTAAACTTCAACAAAAATGAATTGATGAGATCAAATAGGGTCTCCCATAATATGAACATAAAAGATCAGTATGATATATTTAGATATCATACCAGAACATAATAAAAAAGGAACTTGCAAAAATTGACATGGAATTAGAACTTTGAAAAAGGAGAAAGGTGAAAGAACCACTTAAAAATTCGGCAGCCTAACGACGCCACTTAAAACTTCAAAATACTGAATTGAAGAGATCAAATGGGGTATCTCATCATATGATCATAAAATATCAGTATGATAAATTTAGATATCATACCCCAACATAATAAAAACTAACTTGAAATACTTTACATGAAAATAGATCTTGAAAAATGTGGAGGGAGAAAGAATCCGTTACAAAACTTTCGGCAGCCTAACGGCGCCACTTAAAACTTCATAAAACGAAATGATGAGAGTAAGAGGGGATCTATCATCTTATAAACATGAAAAGGGCAGTAAGAGGAATATCAAAGAACATACTCCCACATAAGAACATGGAGCATAAAAGGAATGACATAAAAGAGATTACATGAAAAGAAAGGAGAGGTCGGGTCCCTTACCTTAAAACGTAACTCTTAAAACTCAAAGGTTGGGACCTTGAGGGATTTGGGGAACCATGGGAGGACTCCTTGGGAGGTAATGAGACCAGAAATTCGTCGGGGGAGATTGGGGAGTCGAAATGGATGAGAGGATGGCTTGGTATTTATAGGGAAAGTGAGGGGACAAGGCATTAATGGCCAAGGGACACCTCAAAAATGGTTTTCTCAAAACCATGTGCTCTCCCATGGTATTTCCCATGGAGATAGGCCACATGGGGCCCCCATACAATATTTCATCACCTTTGGTCGACCATCCCTTAAAATATCTCATGGAATCATCATGACACAGTTATGATGTCATTAAACATACTGAAACCCTAAAACTGTATTTTTACTATTCACTGAAAACTCAACTTTCTCAGAAATATCCCAAAATTTCACATTAACCAAATATAAATGCTATGATTTCAAAAATGAACTCAATTTTATAAAAATAATTTTCTAAATATTTTTAATTTAATTTTTAAATAAATACACTATTCACCGAAAATTCATTTTTTCAGGAAAAACCCCAAAAATTACCTTGACATAATATCGATGCTCTGAGTTCAAAAATGAAATCCATTTTATAAAAATAATTTTCTAAATAATTTTAATTTAATTTTTTATTAAAAAACACTATTCAACTGAAAAAACTAATACTTGAATAATAATTTTTGAAACCGTTATTTAACCATTTTATTGAATCACGTTACTTAATCAAGGTGCCTAGATTATATTAATACTTTCTTTAAGTGATATTACTAATCCATTTGGTCACATTACTAATCCTAAGCATAAAATCACTATTCATAATTTACTATTCATCAAAAATCAAGTTGATCTTATGAGACTCTAAATTTCGTACTGAACATAATTGTAGAAGACAATTTTTTGAATATCACTACACATTTTTAATTATTTAAGGTTTACATAAACATTTTTAAAATATCCTTTTTCAAAAATTCATCAAAAATATGCATACTATATTTATCCGGTCATTTGAAAATTCATAAACTTCATCATAAGAAGGAATCCCAATTTTTATTTAAAACAAAGGATTATAGAAGGCAGTTACGGTCTCCTTATATAGCCCCTTATCACACCAGCATAGGACCTAAGTGTAAGGTGTGCTAAGGTGAGGGAATCTGAAGGAGGCTCGGCTAACATCACACGTGTAGTAATTTATATCAGTTTGAACTTCTCGCAAAGGCGATTCCGTTCTAGCTTCACACGTTGAAGTTCGGCCTGGGTTTGGTCCAGAGAAAAGCCCAGTGGTGCTACCTCCTTCCCAAGTTCTGTTAGATGGGCTTCGATCGGTCCAAGACTACTGGGTGAGGCCATCAAATCTTCTTTCTATAATTATTAACCAAGATTACTTGTATTTAGAGACAATAATCGAAACGTTTAGTTTCTAGGGGTCATATTGAACAATGGTCATATAACAGTCAAAACCCAACGGTCTCATTTTAATTATACTCATGTTATCAAATGAAACATTTTTGTTGAGTATAAAAATAAAATAAAATAAGACATAAAATTAGGAAACAAGATTTATTCAAAATTTCGGGTCGTTACAACATACATAGAAGAATAGTAAACATTTTATTAAAAAATATATGTCGGTCGGAGTGGATACTCAAGAGGGGGGTGAATTGAGTTCCAATTAAAATTTCTGTTAAAAACGTTTATTTAAATCCCCTTAATTATAATAGCCCAGTCAATTAAGGTAGTAGAGATATAAGTGAGTTATTGTTTAACAGGTTTCTCAAAGGTTGATTACTCCTCAGTTTAATTGGTATGAGAACTAATTCGACTTTTGAAACAAGTTTACTAAACAACTCAGATATACACACTAACCAGAACTAACTATCAGAGTGAATGTAAAAACATATTTCTGTCTTTGAAAATATAAGCACAATGGATAGATGTGAAACAGAGTAAATCAAAGATGAACACAACAAATTTAGACAAGAGGTTTAGTCTTAAGTCAAGACCTAATCCTCTTCACTTGGTGATCACCTGCCACCAAGAAATTATATTAAAAGTGATACACAACCTGTATCGGGCTTTACAACAGCTTTCACAAACTGTCCAGGTTTTTCAACCTGTACCATAGTTCTACGTGGGTAAACAAATAAACTAACAAGCCACACCAGGCTTCTTCCATAGTTATACGTGGGAAACAAATGTAAGAATAGTTTGGTATGGGGATTTTCAGTATCCCTTAGTTCAAGCACAAAATTCAGTGTGTGTAACACATTCACACTGCTCACAAATGTAAAGTATTTAAACACAATAGAGCTAAATATAGCAGGGATAAGTTTGGAATGCTCTATTGTGTTGGCAGATCAGCTCTGGACTCGTTGGAATGAATTAAATGAATCTTTGGTCCTTCTCTGCAAGTTTCCTCTAAAACAGAGTGTTGAAACTTCCAGGTTGTGACTTCCAGATGTAGAGATGACCAGCTTCTAGAATTCAAAAACTCTTTACAACACACTTCTACAGATATTAGAAGGTTCTTTTCAATAGATCTTTGTAATGATCTTGTTCTTTTGGATTAGTTCTTGAGAGTTCCCTTCTTCTTTCCAATATGTTTGGGGTCTCTTTTTCTTTTTCTCTGTCTCTCTTCTGTGTCTTTTATATAGTCTCTTGTTTTTGTGTTTTGTTGTCCAGTAGGGGCCAACAAGATAAAATGTTTCAACCACGTGTGGTCTTCCTCGTACATCATACTGTCTCCTGATATCCCTGCAAATAACATTAAATAATGTCTCGTGCATTAATTTGTCCAGACATGATAGTTATAATAGTATTAATAAAATAAGAAAAGAAAATAATGGAATATCATTAGACTGGTAGCAGATGCATGTAACATGGTAGACTTCAATCTCTATAACTGTGGACTTCATCAGTAGATTGTTCAACTAAGGTCTTCAATTGTGGTCTTTCCAACTATGAACTGTAGTCTTTCCAACTGTAGACTTCAACTGTAGTCTTTTAACGATAGCTGTTTATACTTTGTAACAGTGGATCCTCATCAGTGAACTCCATCAGTAGGCTCAACAATAGACCTTTAACAGTAAGCTTCTAATTGGTAGTTTTGTTACATCAGACTACTTCAACAGTAACCTTTCCAACTGTAGACTTGAATAGAGAAGTTCTCAATAGAAGACTTGAGAAAGAGTCTGACAGTGGAATTCTAACGGAAAACTTGTTACATCAGTGACCTTATAACAGTAACTCTTTTTCTGTGAGCTTTGATAAGTAGATCATCAGTTGGTTTGTGATAGTAACCATGTACTGGTATCTTCCAACAATGACTGTAAATCTTCAACGATGATCTTCTAGCAACAGTGACTTAAGGTGACAGTAAGCTATAATGGTGACTTTGAACAGAAGGCTCTTACCAGTAGCCTTTAATAGTGATCTTATATTTAGATAAATATGGACTGTAAGTTGATGCAGCAAATTCGTAATTGTATATGTAGATTAAAAGGATTAAATACTAACTTAATATATTATGATCAATATTTAAACATGATTTGTGATTATTAAAACAGGTGAGTCCAACAATCTCCCCATTTTTGATAATCACAAATTATGTCAGTATGTATTATAAATTTTAAGTATCAGAGATTAATAAGCGCAGTATTTCGAGTGGTAGCACAATATTTTCATATTAGTTTCTCAATTAGAACAGTAAGCATAGTAAGCACAATATTTATCCCCCATTTTTATTATAGAAAAGAAATACAAATGAGAGAAAAAATTGGAGGGATTATATTAATAGCACAATACATTTCATGACCAAAAAGAATACAGAGTCCCTATAAAAAGAAATAAAAAATCTCAATCCACAGCATTCGTAGGTTAGGGGTATTTCCATTTGGAAGAAGAAGATAGAGAAGAAGCTTGTAGATCGGCAGGTTTAGGAATGGCTGTAGGAATGACTGGAGGGGCAGCAACAAAAGCACCTGTGGGTCTGTAGTGGGTAGATTGCTGAGGGATCAGTGGAGTAAGGCTTCTGATAGCTTCAGTAGGAGACATGATGGAAGAAGAACCACTGGGTAGAGATGTAGGTAAGGCAGGAGGTATAATGACATGGGTGCAGTCCAGATGGAGAAAGGGTAAAAGAAGATTTCTGAAATCCATAATAATGCTTCCTCTTATTTCCATAGCAGATAAGAAATCATATTTATTTTTCAAAAACTTATCCAAAGCGGGAGATAATTCTCTCAGATTGCTGACCTGTTCCCTGAATGCCTCAGTCACTGGAGGAAACTTCATATTCTCTATCAACATCTTGAAGTGGTTGGTCATTTGATGCTTGGTATAGACCTTCTCAAAGTAGGTATCCACATTATTCTTAAGGACCTCTTGAGAAGCAGTAGCTGCCCGTAGGTGATCGCGAACAAAACTACTGACTTCCCTAGTGGTAGAAAGTATATGAGTATCTGAGGTTCCACTAGTACTGGCCTTAGTCAACTCTTCCTGGATCATAGTTCTGATCTGGTCAATGTTCACAGTGGAGCTGGATGAGGGAAGGGGTTTTACCGTGAAAGCTACTGTCTCTTTGAAGGACTGTGTCAAATTACTTACCACCTTCTGAACAAGTGCATCTTGACTGTTCAAATGTTCTTTGACTGATGTCTTAAAAGCCTCAAATACTTCCACGAACTTCTTGACTACTTCTTTAATATATCTAATATCAGCATTCACTTGGGTTTGAGAACTGTTCATGGCAGTCAATGAAGAAATCGATTGTCTTAGAGCAACCACAACTCCTTTCCAACTCTCAATTTGATTATGGCATACTTTAACTTCATCCATAATTTCCTTCACTGGACTAGACACAACACATCCCAAATATAGCTGCAGGTATTGCTCCACACTCCTCATATCTTCAAATGGGGTTTTCTTCAAATCTTCCATTGAATCTCTCAGTGCTTCTTTCATTTCAGACTTTAAGGACTCAAGGTCCTCCTTGGTTGCTAAATTGTCAGCCACAACAGGTAGGATAACTGAATCCCTTTGGGGCTGGTCTTCCTCATCATAATATCCATAATTGAGTCCAAGTACCATATATCCTAGATCTGATGACCAACCTTCGATGTCATACAACAAAGAAACTGAACCAAGATGCTCCCCCTCCCTTAGAGAATTCTCTTGAGGAATCTCCTCTAACTGTTCTGCTCGAGGTAACTCCACAACCTCCTCTGCATCTTTAGCAGATGAAACAACCATTTCCTCTGATAGTTCAACAATAGGGTTAGTCCTATCCTTTTCTGAGTCATCAATGACTCTATCATCAATGGTAATAGATGACACTCATGCTTCCTAATTAGGCACTATATTGTTTGTATTATCAATCAGAGGGCTCAAACTGAGTTCTTCTTCTTCATTGCCCTCTTCATCTGCTTCAATAGCAGCCTCCTTTTCTTCATGAGAAAAATGATCTGACTCGGTTTCCTCATCCTCTTAGGATGTGTCCTTGACAACATTCTGATATGCTTCTTCTTCTTCTTCAGTGGTCTCAGTATCACTGTCCTTCAAAACAATCTCTCTCCTTGGTAGTTATTTTGGAGGGATATATGCTCTAAAATCTACAGTCCTTACAGGACTATGAGGTAAATCAGGATCACTCCCATCATCAATGGGGGTGTTCTCTCTTTTAGGGTCCACAACTCTTTCAGCCTCCTCCTCATCAGAAGAAGCTAGTTCTAGCTCATCAGGCTTCAGGCCTAGATCTATTTTATCTTTTGGCCTAGTTGGATGAGTACTAGGGTCAAACTTTTCATACACAATTCCTTCATCATTCACCCATGTCCTCTTCTAGGGATTCCAGCTAATTTTCATGAACTTGCAAATTACCTTGGAGATACAAACACTGTTCTTGGCTACTATCATTTCTTCTAGACTTCCAGCCACACCCTTTACCTTTAGCATAATTGAAATAATCTTGGCATGGAATAAGGCATTGTACATCGAGCTTGCCTTGGTCATATCTTCCAATTGTACCATCAATAACCTATATAGGTTAATCTTCTTTCCATGCTTCAGTAAGTATATCAGGAATATGTCCTAGTACTTCAGTACAACAAAGTCCCCTCTCCTCGGACTAAGTACATGCTGAATGAGTTTGAATAAGAGCTTGTATTCTCCATTCATCTCAGCTGCAATGACCCTTTTTGATTTTCCATCTCCTGCTAGTTCTTCCAGATCCTTTCCATACTGAAAAAACAGCACTGTCTGGAGGAGCCACTCCAGAGTAGTAATCAAATATTCCTTCACGAGGAACTCTCAAACAGGAAGCACACTCAGCAGACTAGAAACTAACTTCATTTCCGTTGACTCTGGACATTAGCTTATGAACATCCTCTTCCTCTTCGAACGTTAGATATTCATAGAATTCTTTCATAATATTTGGGTAGTAAGGTCCATTGTTGTTGGCAAAGCATTCGGTACATCCTTGGGCATCTAGTACTTTCAGTACTAATGACTTGCTCGACAACATCCATTCTTCACTTAACTCCTTCTCAGCAAAGATTTGTCTCTTGGTCAGATGCGAGTTTATAGGTCCCGAAAGGGTGTTACTGGTGCCACTGGATTCGGCCCAAGTTCTCATAGGTCTTGGCACATCCTCATTGACAGTCGGGGGTCACTTGGTTCTGGCCATAGAGATTGAGAGTGGTTCGAGGGCCCAGGTGAAGGGTTAGGGTTTAGGAATTTCGAGAGCAAGGTTCAAGATTGGGAGAGGTAGGTGGATTGAAATGTGTTCGTTACCTTTGATTTTATCATTTAGGAATTAAATCAAAATAAAATATAAATAATAAAAAGAAATAAAACGGTTCGAATTCCCACAAAAATAAAAACAAACAGCGAGGTATCCAATAGAGAGATGTATCAGTGAGGTACACTGGTGAGGTGCAATAGTGAGGTATAATAGTAAGTTCCAACTGTGAGGTCCAACAGTGAGGGTCAACTATGAGGTCTAACAGTGAGGTTCGACTGTGAGGTCTAACAGTGAGGTTTGAATGTGAGGTCTAACAGTGAGGTTCGACTATGAGGTCTAACAGTGAGGTTCGACTGTGAGGTCTAACAGTGAGGTCTCCTATGCTTAAATTAATCATACCTAATTCATGTTTTATGTAATTTAACCTCTCATAATTCAAAGGCTTGGTGAATATATCATCCAATTGTTGTTCAGTGCCAATGAATTCAAGAGTGATATCACCCTTGTGATAATGATCCCTCAAAAAGTGATGTGTTACATCAATATGATTTGTCCTAGCATGAGATACTGGATTTTTGGAAATGTTAATAGCACATGTATTGTCAATCTTTATAGAGAAATGTTTGATTTGAAATCCGTAGTCCAGTAAAGTATGTTTCATCCACAGAATTTGAGCACAACAACTACCAGCAACTATGTACTCAGCTTCGGCAGTAGATAATGCAACAGAGTTCTACTTCTTACTACCCCAAGATACTAGTGACTTGCCTAAAATGTGACATGTACCAGAGGTGCTTTTTCTATCTAACTTGCAACCAACAAAATCAGCATCAGAATAACTCAACAAATCAAATGATTGTCCTTTTGGATAGAATAATCCTAAGTTGGGAGTATGTTTGATATATTTAAAAATTCTTTTCACAGTAGTTAAATGATACTCTTTTGGATTGGCTTGAAAGCGAGCACACATGCATACACTAAACATGATGTCAGGTCTACTAGCTGTAAGATAGAGTAGACTCCCTACCATACCTCTATAGTTGGTTTGATCCACTGGTTCTCCAGCTTCATCTGTATCCAACATACAGGTGGTACTCATAGGTGTGTCACTACCTTTACTACCATCCAAATAAAAACGTTTTAAAATAGCCTTATTATATTTTCTTTGATTAAAAATAATGCCATTTTTATTTTAAAAGATCTAAAATCCAAGGAAAAATTTGATTTCTCCCATTAAACTCATTTCAAAATCATTTTGCATAATTTTTTAAAAATCAACACATAATGAACTTTTAGAAGATCCAAAAATAATATCATCCACATAAATCTATAATATCAAAACATCTTTAGAAATCCATTTAATGAAAAGAGTAGGATCAGCTATCCCTTTGGTAAAACATTTTGAAATAAGAAAAGAGCTGAGCCTATCATACCATGCTCTTGGATCTTGTTTTAAGCCATACAAAGCTTTAGACAGTATGAAAACATGATTGAAAAAATGGGGATTTGTAAAACCAGGGGGTTGTTCAACAAATACATCCTCAACTATGTATCCATTTAGAAAAACACTTTTAACATCCATTTGATAAAGTTTGAAATTCAGATGATCTACATAGGCAAGCAGTATGCTAATGGATTCTAGTCTAGCTACAAGTGCAAAGGTCTCCTCATAGTCTATTTCTTCTTCTTGGATATATCCTTGTGCAACTAGCCTAGCTTTATTTCTAACTATATTCCTAGAGTCATCTACTTTGTTTCTAAACACCCATTTAGTGCCTATGGTTAAGGTGTCCTTGGGTCTTTCCACTAATTCCCAAACTTTGTTTCTTTCAAAATGATTTAGTTCTTCTTGCATAGACATTACCCAAAATTAATCATTGATTGCATCATCAATATTTTTGGGTTCAAGCTGTGAAAGAAAAGTTTGATGTTCAACCTGGTTTCTTAGAGAATCTCTAGTTTGTGTTCCTCTATTTAAATCTCCTACAACAGTATCTAGAGGATGATTCTTGAGAGTCCTAATACCTTTAGGAAGGGTTAAACTAGATTCTTAATTGTTTTCTGTTGGTTCAAAATTAGCAGGTTCAGATTCTGGAAAATTTCCATAACTGGATACTTTAACAGGGGATTCACTATTTTTATCATTAAGGTTCAAATTTGATAAATCTCCCTCATGATTTTCAAGAGAAGCTTTAGGATCATTTGGATCAGTCTCATAAAATTTGATATGAACTGAGTCTTCCACACATTTGGTTTTCATATTGAACACTCTATAGGCGTTACTTGAAATAGAATATCCCAGGAAAATTCCTTCATCACTTTTGGGAGAAAATTTTTCAAGATTATCTTTAGTATTAAGAATAAGGACTTTGCAACCAAAAACTCTAAAGTAATTAACCTTAGGCTTCCTATTATTCCAAAGTTCATAAGGGTTCCTTTTTAGAATAGGTCTAATTAAGACTCTATTAATAATGTAACAAGCTGTATTTACAGCTTCATCCCAAAAATAAATAGGTAATTCATACTCATTAAGCACAGTCCTTGCAATTTCTTGAAGGGTCCTATTTCTTCTTTCTACAACTCCATTTTTTTGGGGTGTCCTATGGGAAGAAAAGTTGTGACTATAGCCATTATGCAAGCAGTATGATTCAAAATCATGATTCTCAAACTCACAACCATGATCACTTCTTAGGGTTTCAATCTTAAGTCCACTAAGGTTTTCTACAGACATAGAATATTTTAAAAAGTATGAACAAGCTTCACTTTTGTGAGCTAGAAAGTATACCCAGGTATACCTAGAAAAGTCATCTACAAGAACATAAACATTGTGGTTCCCATTTAAAATTAAAACTCTTGATGGTACAAACAAATCCATGTAAACCAACTCAAGTGGTTGATAAGTTGAGACTTCTTTATTTGGTTTGAAAGAAACTTTTTGTTTTTTTCCCTTTTGACAGAGATTACACACTTTATCATTTGGGAATTCCAATTTAGGTAGGTCTCTAACTAAAAATTTCTTAGATAGCTTCCTAAGTTATTGCACATTACAGTGTCCTAATCTTCTATGCCACAACCAAATTTATTTATGAAACGCATTTAAACAAGAAAAATTTTGTTTAGCTAAGGAGTTTAAATCAATAGCATATACATTTTCTTTTATACATGCAGTGAAAACTAAGTCATTATTTGAATTAAAAACATTGCATGAATCATTTTCAAATTTAACATTAAGGACATAATCACATAACTGAGATATGCTAAGTAAATTATACTTTAATCCATCAATAAAAAGTACTTTAGAAATTAATATTGTATCAGGGTTACCAATCTACCCTAAGCCGATGATTTTTCCTCTTGCATTGTCACCAAAGGTGACATTCCCACCATCAACTTTAATTAGACTCTTAAAGCACAAATAGTCTCCTGTCATATGTCTTGAACATCCACAGTCCAAATACCATAGAGTGTTACATGAAGTCTTTAAACAACTTCCCTGCAAAACAGATTAAACATGGGATAATTTTGGTACCCAGATCTTCTTGGGTCTAGAAAGTTTATCCAATAAAACTTTGGGAACCCATATTTTCTTTATAGAATTTCTGAAATCAACAAACATATTTTGAGACATAAATACTTCGTTCGGTCCTTTAGAAAATTGTTTCTCAAATGATTGTCCATAATTAGCAGTGAACTGTCCAGATTTTGGAACAAATTTGGTTTTGCTAATGTGTCTCTGTCCAGGCTGATATCCTAGACCAGTTGTATATTTTGGAGCAATATGTCTTCCTAGAAACTATGGGAAGGTATCCCTACGAGAAGTGAACTACTCAATATCCTTTCTCAATTGTTCATTAGATAATTTGAGCTAAGTATTTTCTTTCAACAATTGAGAATTCTTTTCTTTTTATACACTTAGATGTGTTTTAATATTACTAGTCTATGCATGTTGTTTATTCAAAGATTTGTATTTATCTTTTATTTCATTGCAGGTATCTTCCAGTATATTTCAATATTCAAACAGTTCATCCTTAGACATATTAACATCATTATCTGAGTCACTGTTATTTTTAGAATAATAATCATTTAGAATAGGGGAAACAGGTACCTCAGATATGTTAGTCATAAAGCACATGTTGGCATGATTCTTTTCAGATTCAATAGCTTCTGATTCACTTGTGTTGTCTTCCGAAGCACTCCAGGTTGCTTTCATGGATTTCTTGTACTTCTTGTCCTTATAAACATATTTCTTTTTTGAATTTTAACTTCGGACAGTCAGCCTTGATGTGTCCTTTCCTCTTGCATTCATAGCAGACTATATCATATTCCTTATCAGATTTCTTCCAATCCTTCTTCCACTTAACTTGTTGATCACACTAACCCTTGTAATTTGTCTTTCTGAAAAACGTTTTCTTCCTATAAAACCTCTTAAATATTTTGGCTATTTGGGCCATTTCTTCATCACTGTCTGAATATGAATCTTCACTAGTTGAACTTATAGTAGGTACATGTATTTTCTCCTTTTCATTTCTCTTTAAAGTAGTATACTTGAATGCTACATATTTTCTTTTGGGTTTATCATATTCTTCTTTTTTCTCCTTCAATTCATCTTCATACATCATTAGTTTACCAATCAATTACTTAACCGGTAGCTTTCTGATGTCACATGACTCTCAGATAGACACAGAAGTGCCTCTCCATCTGTCAGGCAAACATCTCAATACTCTCATGATCTACTCATTTTCTGGAACAACTTTTCCCAGTGAACTCATGGTGTTGACAATATCATTGAACCTAAGATACATATCAAAAATGGGTTCATCAGGTCTCATCTTAAAATTATTATATTTAAGTGTATAAGTATTTAATCTCATTTCCTTCACATTGGTTGTTCCTTCATGAGAAATAGCCAAGGTGTCCCAGATTTCATGAGCTGTTTTACATGCAGAAATTCACTTAAATTTCTCATATCTTAAAGAGAAGTAAAGATAATTCATAGCTTTACAGTTATTATTATAGTCAGACTTTGTAGCATCATCCCAGGTAGATCTAGCAATTTTGGTAATTTCATATTCTAATTCTATAGCAGACCAAATATCAAAACCAATACTTTACAAATGAATTTTCATTTTAATTTTCCATTGACCATAATTCACGCCATTAAAGAAAGGTGGCCTTTTAGTAGCAGTACCTTCTAGTCTATTGTCCATAACTAGATTTTAGAAAATATATTAAAGAGAGAAAATTTAGAACTAACAGAAATTTAAGATCTTTATGTAAAAATAAAATCACAGTTTGAAAATATAGGGTTTGAAAACCTTTTATTTTAAAATAGGAATGATACCTCTGATACCAAATGTTGGTCATAGTGGATACTTAAGATAGGGGTGAATTGAGTTCCAATTAAAATTTCATTTAAAAACTTTTAGGATTAAAATCCCCCAAATTAGAACAGCTCAGTCATTTAAGGCAGCAGGGATATAAGTGAGTTACTGTTTAACAGGTTTCTCAAAGGTTGATCACTCCTCAGTTGAATCAGTATGAGAACTAATTTGACTTTTGAAACAGGTTTACTAAACAAATCAGATATACACACTAACCAGAACTAACTATCAGAGTGAATGTAAAAATAGATTTCTGTCTTTGAAAATATAAGCACAGTGGATAGATGTTAAACAGAGTAAATCAAAGATGAACACAATAAATTTAAACAAGTGGTTCAGTCTTAAGTCAAGACCTAATCCTCTCCACTTGGTGATCACCTGCCACCGTGAAATTATATTAAAAGTGATACACAGCCTGTATCGGGATTTACAATAGCTTTCACAAACTGTCCAGGTTTTTCAACCTCTACCACAATTCTACGTGGGTAAAAAAATAAACTACCAAGCCACACCAGGGTTCTTCCACAGTTATACATGGGAAACAAATGTAAGAATAGTTTGGTATGGGGATTTTTAGTATCCCTCAGTTTAAGCACAAAAGTCAGTGTGTGTAAAACATACACACTGCTCACAAATGTAAAGTATTTAAACACAGTAGAGATAAATATAGTTGGGATAAGTTTGGAATGATCTATTGTGTTGACAGATCAGCTCTGGACTCGTTGGAATGAATGAAATGAATATTTGGTCCTTCTCTTCAAGTTGCCTCTAAAACAGAGTTTCACAACTTCCGGGTTGTGACTTCCAGATGTAGAGATGACCGGCTTCTAGGATTCAAAAACTCTTTATAGCACACTTCTACATATTGTAGAAGGTTCTTTTCAATAGATCTTTGTGAATCTCTTGTTCTTTTGGATTAGTACTTGAGTGTTCCCTTCTTCTTTCCAGTATGTTCAGGGTCTCTTTTTTTTTGTGTCTCTCTTCTCTGTCTTTTATATAGTCTCTTGTTTTTGTGTTTTGTTGTCCAGTAGGGGACGACAAGAGAAAATGTTTCAACCACGTGTGGTCTTCATCGTACATCGTACTGTCTCCTGATATCCCTGCAAATAACATTAAATAATTTTAGGTGCATTAATTTTTCCATACATGACCATTATAATAGTATTAATAAAATAGGTAAAGAAAATAATGGAATATCATTATATTGGTAGCAGATGCATGTCACATGGTATAATTCAATATCTACAACTGTGGACTTCATTGGTAGACTGTTAAACTAAGGGCCTCAACTGTGGTCTTTCCAACTGTGAACTATAGTCTTTCCAACTGTAAACTTCAACTATAGTCTTTTAACGATACCTGTTTATTCTTTGTAACAATGGATCCTCATTAGTGAACTTCATCAGTAGGCTCAACAGTAGACCTTTAACAATAAGCTTCTAATTGGTAGTTCTGTAACATCAGTCTACTTCAACAGTAACCTTTCCAACTACAGACTTGAATAGAGAAGTTCTCAACAGAAGACTTGAGAAAGAGTCTGACAATGGACTTCTAACGGAAACCTTGTTACAATAGTGACCTTATGACAGTAACTCTTTGTCTGTGAGCTTTGATAAGTAGATCATCAGTAGGTTTGAGATAGTAACCATATACCAGTAGCTTCCAAGAGTGACTATAAATCTTCAACGGTAATCTTTTAGAAACAGTGACTTAAGGTGACAGTAAGATATAACGGTGAGTTTGAACAGAAGGCTCTTACCAGTAGCCTTTAACAGTGAGCTTAAATTTAGATAAATATGGACTGTAAGTTGATGCAGCAAAGTCATAATTGTATATGTAGATTAAAAGGATTAAAGACTGACTTAATATATTATGATCAATATTTAAACATGATTTGTGATTATTAAAACAGGTGTGTCCAACAATATAGAAAACATGGAAATGGATGATAAATATACCCTAGTAAATAATTACATTTAATAAATCTTAGATAATAATGACATTGCGAAGTTATCCCTTACCAATTTATAACCAGTCAAATTGTATTCCTCATAAAATAAATAAAATTATATTCATATGTAAATATCATAATATTCACAATAATAATCATAAAAACATTATTGGGTAGTACAAACACCACACAAAATAAATAGGTGGTGTATAAGGCATATGTCCCACTAAAATGAAAGTGACAAAAAAATACCTTACATTAGGACTCATATTCTTTGTATATATCCAAACCTACAGTATAATGATTTAAATAATTTCATTATCTTATTCCAGAATCAATTTTTTATTATATCATAAGTGATCATATTATTACCCATTTATTGATAACATTTTTACTCATCTTTTGGGTATTATCTTCTTTATTTTATTACACATGTTTTGACAAATAGTTTATTGTTATTATTATTAGGTTATCATTTTCTCATTACAAAAATGATATTAGTATAATATATATCATATTTATTCTTTTTATTCTTTTATATAATCTTTATTTAATTATGATCATGTAGAATGAATCACATCGCATTGTGGAGTTGGTAAGCTTAATGTACGCATGATGAACAATATCATTCACTTAATTGTGGAATTGTATGGAAGTGGATTGTATATATATTGTTCCAGAATCATAATATTATTATAATAATATATATAGTTATAACTATGATCATAATACCCATCCAAGAAATTTGGTGGTGAAAAACAAATTACACCACGGCATGGAGACAATAAGTTGTACGTACACATGCATAGTGATTTCATTTTTCGTAGGATGAATAGAAGGTGGAATATGGTTTTACATTACCATAATAACATCTCATAATATAATTGATACTAGATTTATTTCTTTTTAATGGAAACAACTCATGAATAGTAAGTAGAAGAATAAATAATTTGAAAGAATCAGTAGAGGATATTACCTCTTCTTCGACGATCTCCCCCTAGATATCCTCTTAAAGGCACTAGAGTTTGTCTTTTGAGAGGACCCGAACCTATATGATATGAATAAGTAAATTTATAAGTGAAATGGGTATGGTATATCTTATCTTGAATGCTCAATTTGAATTTAAATTTTGAGGGAGAATGTTCCCTTTTATAAGGGGAGGGGCACATTTGGAATCTCCAAAATTATTATTTTATAATAAAATCATACCACATCCAAATAAATCCAAATATTTCATATTTTAGAATATTATATGAGATAATTTTTTAATATCCTCAACTAATAAATTTTTTACATGATTTTCTATCAATTTAAACCATATTTGTTTAATTATCCCCTAGTTGTTCTATTTTAAATTTAACTAAGGAAACATATGTTTCAATATTAAAACTGTGTAATTTTTAGTTATTTGATGATAATTATACCATATATGAAATATTTATAACATTTTATATATTATCATAATTATTTTCTATTTTTAAAAAGTTATTACTATTTTTAAATAATTTAATAAATCATTATTTTCAAAAAAATATCAGTTTTGTCTATTTTGACACTATTCATTTCATGGATTTTTAAAAATATAAAGATGAGATTATATCCCTAAATAAAATATTTTATTATATCTATGTGGGGTCATGGTAATCTATAAAATTAATTTTATATATTATTTATCAATAATATTATTTGTTTTAATATTTTTAATCGCATTAATTTGAAATTTCCATTAATAAAATAATAACTACATCTGTTTTGTGTAATTATTTTATATACTTATTTTTTCAATAAAAAATAAAAATAAAATACCATGAAGAATATATATATTCTTTCATTCATAGGAATACATATAGTAGAATATATATTATTGAAAATACATCATAAAAATGTTATACTTTATTAAAATATGAATGTGACAACTTTAACATCAGTTTAAATAAAATATTTTAAGTGTCATCATCTTTCCCATATGGATCCAAATGATAAATAACTAGTCCCTTTGATGATTATGGACGACATATAATCTAAGAAAGATTTGGTCAAGGTTTGTTGTCTTCTAATGGTTATTATCATTTTATTTAAAATTGTTTTATTGATTTTTCAATAACTAAATAATTTCTGCATCGTCATTGTATAAGAATATAAGGTAGTTATTTAATCTTAAAAAACTATAAATAAATTACCATTATTTAGATAAATTTATTATATTTTTGGAGACTATTAATTATAAAAGTTATCTCATATATATCACTATATTAAAATTATTCTACTTATAGAATATAAGAGGGTGACATGTTGTCACATTCTTTTATTTTAAATAAATAAATATATATATATATATATATCATTTTTCGGGAGAAGAGACCATTAAATGATTCAATTATGATACTTATGTGTTAGGAGAAAAATATTATTCCTCCAAAACAAATTAATGTTTTTGGGTAATTTTATTGCCCTTATCATATTATTTGTTACCCTAATTTAACTAATTTTACATTAACCGTGATAAATAAAAATTTCCAAAGTTAATATTCATAAAATCAAAAAAATAAGAAGAACCTATTTACATAATTTTTACCCAATGATTCCAAATATGGAATAATTTTTTTAAAATTTTAAATAATTAAGTTTTTGTAATTAAATTAAAATTATTCCCATTATTAGAATGAAAAACATTTTTAAATGTCAAAACATTACAAAAGATTGAAATGTTTTTACAAAAAAATTCAATGAAAAATTAATGACAATGAGATAAATTATATTTTATGATAAAAATATATTCTATTTATAATTTTAACCATTAAATAATATAATTTAACCATTTAAATTATTTTGATGAAAAAATTTATTTTCAATTAAAATTTACTATATATTTACTATTCATCAAAAATTGAAAGATATCAGAAAAACGTAAAAAATTCATCAAAAGTAAATTTTTATATCCCACATCTAAATAATTATTTATTTTGTTAGATATAAAATATAAATGTGTCAAAAACTATACATAAAATAGGTGTTCCATCAAAAGGCGGAAAAACTACATTTTTTCCGAAAATACTTCTTTTATCCAAAAAAATTGAATTTGATATTATATCATGCCTAGAAATCATATCAGATGAATTTTAAAGAATAAATTGAATATATTAAATATCTATTACATTAATATAATATATCAATAGTGATTTTATTATTTTATAAACTCACTTATTTAAATAGTTTTTTTAGAATTGAGTTAATATTGATCATACCTTCCACTATAATGACAAGGTTATAAGGTATCATAATAATGTTTTGTTGTTCACATAAAATCAGTCTTGTGTGAAATTAATTCTATCAAAGGAACTTGATTTTCTTTAATACAAGACAAGCATAGTGTTATGTATACCACAAGTTAAACTGGTGTTGCATATAACACAAGATTATCTTAGTGTAGCATACAACACAAGACATTAAAGAAATAATATAAAAATCTAACTCATAAAAATATCAGGTTATTACATTATACCCCCATTAAAATAAATTTCTCCCTATAAATTTATCTTGTTTATAATAGTATAATACAAGTTAGTTTATTTCATATAAACCCAAATTGTAAAAATGAATTATAAAACTCTTTTTTAAAAAGAAATAGTTCTAAAATATCAGTTACTCAAAGAAAATCATAACTGGGTCTCTATGTTGGAGAATATTGGTGAAGATTTTTTCATGGAGGGAAAGAATAAATAATCATATAGATTGATAAAGATCATTAATCACAATTGGATGATCAAGACAAAGTTAGAAATCACAAAATCATAAACTAAAAAATCAAGAAAGAAGTCATTGATATCATAAAAATTATGATAATTGGACACAATTTTACATCACAATCAATTTTCCTAATGTTTAATAATTTTCATGAGATGATATACCTACTTGATTCCAGTATAATCTCACCATCGGTTGTTCTTTGAACAATTTCCACTCCATCTATTATTCAAAGAAATTAAGTTGAATTTTTCATTCCTAAAGTGTTAGAAGATCATGCGATCCGTAAACAGAATGATAGAAAATTCCATCTGTCTTTATTGTAACAACAAAGTTAACATAAGTAATAAAATATTCATAAGTCTACCTATGGTGAGATAATTATTTGTTCTGACAAATATAAATTGTAGTTTAATTTAAACTTTCCATAAATTGAGAACCTTATAATGCTTTCGAAAGCTAAAAATACAAAACTTTAGAAACAAGTTCACTAACTTGGCTTAACATTTATCCCCCATATATTCTTAGGTGTATATTGTTGGTCACATTCCAAACATATGAACACCTTTATCATGTATTCTCTTGAGTCATGGTAATAACTTGAATTTACATATATCCTTTTTGAAAACATGCATGTTTACATAGTCCCAAAATTGTCAGATATATTCCTTAAGTACCAAAATGTTGTATAATTCATCCATTATAAAATAAACCTATTGTCAAAAAATTAATAATTAGTTCCCAAGAAACTAGTATAATCCAATTTAATTATTGAAATCCAACAAATCCTTATCCAAACATCATTATCTAAACATAAGGGACATATAATGGTTATCCTTCCCATAATCATGTGTTGTCAAAGTATATTACCTTAACCTTAAATCACTTTTCTAGGTCCTTAGAACTATTAAACATATCCTTTACAATCCATAATGAAAAACTTATACTCAAAACAATTATTTATTTAATTATTCATGTTACACAATCATTGAATTCCAAAACATATACACCTAAATCATCCAACTTTACTCTTAAACCATTACTGAGGATCCATAATCATAGTATTTCCTAAAATATGAATATTTTCTTTAGGTTCCTCAACATTAATATAACCAAACTTCTTAGGGTTAATGTAAACAATAATGATAGAACATCCCATACCTTTCACATGTCATTTACAATCTCTTTATCTTCATCAGTATAACCAATACTCATACCACCTTCATGATTCTCTTTATGATATTTCCACTTAGGAAATCTGTTTTTATAATTCCCATAAATTCCATATCTAAAACATTCATGGTTAACTATGTTCTATTTAGTTCCAGCTATTGACTAAGACCATAAATTAAAGTGCGATAAATACATATCATAGATTAAAAAAACATAAGTAACGTAAATTACTTATAATATTTATGTTTATGTTATCTTAGGTTTAATCCAAGGTTATTCATGATTTTTTAAAATATTCCTGTATTGTATCCTAAACATGGACTTATTTTTTGGACATTCCTAGTAATATCCTTCTTAATATCACTAGGGATCTCACCAAAGTTATCACATCCTAGTTTCCAAAGGGTAACTAAATATTCTCTCTGATATCAATTGTAAAGTCAAAAATCTTGATGTACATGGACATTACATTACTTTTGTGGAATACCTATCATATGAAACAAAAATATGCTCAAATACCTTATTATTTTAGTGTCTTTGGAAACTCAAAAACCTAAACAAATGGTTCATTATACTTTTACACCATCTCCCATGTTTTCCTTCAAAACTAGAAACCCCTTTTGACACAACATACTTACTACCAATCTTCATATCCTGAGGAAAAGAAAAATTAAAAGGGGTGAGCTCAAATTCTCAGTAAGGGTAAATATGGAAAATATCAAATAGAGCATAAATATAAAAATGTAAAAACATGAACATAACTTTTGAAAATCTTACCATGTATAAAAAATATCAAAATCATGGGTCATGATGTAAATATTGGTCGTTTATAAGGAAAAAATTATAAAGAAATAAGATCCATGAGAAAATAGTATTGGCATAAAACATGGAATTTTGGAGAACACATAAGCATAGAAAATCATTTTAATATTATCCAAGGCTCGTTTCCAAGACCATCATAGAATAAAAAGTGCATTAATGAACTGGGTTTACTTACCATTCCGGCCCTGTATTACTGAACTAGATTTACATGGTATTCTAGCCCTCTATTATTGAACTTGATTTAATTGTCATTCTTACCCTATATTACAGAACCAGATTTACTTATTGTTCCAGTCATGTCTATATCATGAGATATAAATCTTTACCTAATGCATTGGAGGGCGATATAGGTCCCACCTATCACATAATAAAAACCATACATATGTATGCCACAAAAACATAATTAATTCATCATAACATAATCCAATGAATAAAATAGGATTCTTAAACATCATTTCATTAGAACATAATCCATCTAAAAAATTATTATTTCATAAATATAATTCCATATTAAACATAATAAAACATAATAATAATAGGGATATTATACATGAAAAAATGTTTTACCTTCTGTTAATGACGGGGAGGGACGACGCAACTGAGCTCAAGGAGAAGATGGAACCCTAGAATGATTGACGATGGCTTTCCCCCCCTTTCATAGAGGTGGGAGGGGGTGTGGGGGAATTGGTTCGGATGCCTCTTAGGTCAAGGAAACCATTTATTCCCTTTTCTATCCCTAATTTTCTCTCGGATTTCCGGATGATTTTCGTAAGACTGAAGGTTCAGGATTTGCATCTTGGTGGTCTGTAGTTTCCGATTTCGATGTCAAAGTTCTTGGAAGCTTCGAGTCATCTGGACCTAACGTTTGTCACACGTTTCAATCTTATAAGGACCTCAGTTGACAACTTTGATCATTTAATCTTCAGTAAATGGAATTTTCAAGACCGTGCGGTTTTTGGTCTTTTCGATAGAAGACACCTGATGGTTCGTTTTTCTTCAGAAGCTGATCGGATTCAGGCCTGGTTTAGTGCCCCTCGGCGATGTAGCGATTTCAAGTTCTCTCTCCTTAGATGGTCATTCGACCATTGCATGAATCAGTGTAAAGACCCGTAAATTTCAAGGAAATTTTTTTTCTTAATTTTCTTTGGAATTTTACAAGAGCGCAGTTTTTGACGGCACCTGATTCCGAGGCCCGGTGTGCCCAGAATCATTTTCCGAAGTTTGGCTCGGGTACGTTCAGTGAACGGACGAGCGGGTTTTTCTAACTTTTGAACCGGTGCCCAGAATCGAATTTTGAGGGTACCAATGAAATCGTAGCGCCAGTATTCGCTTAGAAACGCCTCTTCCGGAGTTGCGTTTGCTCGGGTGTGGTTTTTAATTTTCGGGCTTAGAGTTAGGAAATAAAATAATTTTACGACAACTTTATTTTATTTCACTTAAGCCACTTGAAAGTCACTTAAACTGAGTTGAAAAGGATAGGCTGCTATCCAGAAATATCCTACCCTCTAGGTAGGATATTTGCGAGGTGGGGCCCGCACGAGCCCCGCCGTTTCTTTCCGCTATGTAACACACCCGCGAAAACCCGTCATTATGAAAGTCAACTGACACGTTTTCTTAATTTCTTAACAGACCATTTAATTGGGCGGTTTATTTCGTAAATTAAATGAATTGTTTCTTTCGTTGAATTAATTCAACGAATTGATGTGTCGTTACTTCCCCTTTTTCGTGTGTTGGCATAATAATAAAATAAGACCAACCAGTCTTTTGAAAGTTTGCGCGTTGAGAGGATTTGACAGAATCCTTGCATCTTATTTCTCCTTTGCGAAGAATGCGAAGAACGCGAAGAACGCGAAGAACACGAAGAACGTGAAGAACGCGAAGAACGCCGTCATTCACGGAAATCGACGACGCTCTAATCTGAGACGTTCTTCCCCGCCCCGATCTCCGATCACCAACCGTTTGAGGTGAGTGATTTCGGGTTCCTTCTAAAACTTCTTTGTGGTTTAAAACGAAACACGGATTTAATTATTTATAATTAAAATCTGTTGTTTCTTGGTCCGTCGAGTTCGTCGACGCAACTCCGGATTCTGCGACGACGTGACGCTCTTCTGCGACGACGCGACGCCCTTCCGTGACGACGCGACGATCTCCACCTTCCGCGACGAGCAATTCCGCGAAGAACGCTCACGCGCGACGACTACGAGGTATGGATTTTATTTTTTGGAATTTCCCCCTTTTTATTATTCCCGTAAATGTTTCTTTAAAAAGTTAAAGAACCGGATTTGCAAACAATTTTAATGTTATTAAAATTGTTGTTTTCTGTGTGGAAAAAAAATTCTCCCGTTGTTTATATCTAACGCGGAGGGTGCGGGCCAAACGAACACGGCCCGACGACCCTCCGCCGTTCTTCGTTCTTGTCCGGATTTGACGGGCGACGACGGAGCGTGCCTCAATAGAGGTTTGATGATTCCGCAGTGAAGAACGAGTCCCGGGAGGAGCAACGACGCAGACATGAAGAAAATCGGGCCACCGGAGCGACTCCGGCGGCCCGCGGAAGCCGGCGGGGGCGCCCGGCGCACCGCCGGACGAGACCGCCGCGGCACCGGCCGCGGCGGCGGCGCTCGCGGGACACGGCTGAAGCCGCGTCCGGCCTCTAGGGAGACACCCCGCGGGTGTCGCGGGGGTGTCACTCGGGGGCGCGGCTCCCCCCCACGTCACTCGGGACGCGGCTTCAGCCGCGTCCGGCTGTTTGGCCGACACCCCGCGGGTGCCGCGGGGGTGTCACGCGGGGCGACGGCTCCCCCGCGTCGGCCTCTCGGCGGCTCGGCCGAGCCGGGCCGGGCGGGCCGAGCCAGACCGGTCCGACCGGGTCGGACCGGGTCGGACCGGGTCGGACCGGGTTCGGCCGACCCAGGGGGGGTCGGGCCGGGTCGGCCCGGGCCCGGACCCCCTGTCTTCGGACGGTTTTCGTTCAAATGGCCGTATCTTAAGCTATGGGCCTCCAAACGACTCGCCATCAGTGGAAACGCGATCCTTGGATCGAGACGGGCGTTTCGGTATATCGCACTCAAGGTTTCGGAATAATTTGAGTTCGGCCGGGTTGGTTCGTACACGAGTCCAACCGGGCCCTCGGAGCGGAAACACTCATATCTTAAGCTACGGACGTCCGATTGACGTGCCGTCAGCTTTGTTGAGTTCCTATAAGTGAGACGGATCTTTTGGCATACTCCTCCCGAGGTTTGGACACAGGTGGAGTACGGTCGGGTTGGTTCGTACCCGAAACCAACCGGGCCTTCGGAGCGGAAACACTCATATCTTGAGCTACAGACGTCCGATTGACGTGCCATCAGCTTTGTTAAGTTCCTCTAAGTGAGAAGGATCTTTTGGCATACTCCGCCTGAGGTTTGGACATAGGTGGAGTACGGTCGGGTTGGTTAGTACACGAAACCAACCGGACCTTCGGAGCGGAAACGCTCATATCTTGAGCTACGGACGTCCGATTGACGCGCTGTCAGCTTTGTTGAGTTCCTCTAAGTGAGACAGATCTTTTGGCTCACTCCGCCCGAGGTTTGGACACAGGTGGAGTATGGTCGGGTTGGTTTTGCCTTAAAAACTAACCGGGCCCTTGGGATGAAAAAGCCAATAACTCTCAGACCGGGCGTTCGATTGACGCGCCGTCTGCGACGTTGAGTTCCTGCTGACGATACAGAACTTCTGGATACATCAACTTCGGACTTTGTGACGGTTGATGTATCGGCCTCTCGGCTCGTGGAGCGGACCCTCCCGAACGAGCTTGCTGTGTGCGGGAACCCTAGTGCTGGCTGCGACTTCGACGACGGTGCAGAGATCCTCAGTGGACCGCGATGACAGTTGTAAAGAAATCCTCAGTGGACTGCGATAGTGAAGACAGCTGGTCTTGTATCCTATGTGGGTCCTAGCTGTGATGGTCTTGTATCCTATGTGGGTCCCAGCTTAGATGATTCAATACTAGTCTTGTATCCTATGTGGGTCCCAGTATAGTTGAATCAATGAAGATAGCTGGTCTTGTATCCTATGTGGGTCCTAGCTGTGGTGGTCTTGTATCCTATGTGGGTCCCAGCTTAGATGATTCAATACTGGTCTTGTATCCCATGTGGGTCCCAGTATAGATGAATCAATGAAGACAGCTGGTCTTGTATCCTATGTGGGTCCTAGCTGTGCTGGTCTTGTATCCTATGTGGGTCCCAGCTTAGATGATTTAATACTGGTCATGTATCCTATGTGGGTCCCAGTATAGATGAATCAATGAAGAGTGCTGGTCTTGTATCCTATGTGGGTCCCAGCTTAGATGACTCAGTGCTGGTCTTGTATCCTATGTGGGTCCCAGCCGTGCTGGTCTTGTATCCTATGTGGGTCCCAGCATAAACGAAACAATGAGGACGGCTGGTCTTGTATCCTATGTGGGTCCCAGCTTAGATGATTCAGTATCTATGTATGATCATCTCTTTTACCTTTTCGATGATGTATTCCTGTGTGAGCTGAATCTTCTATTTACTCTCCTTTGTGGATTGTGTTGAGGTATCCTGTGTGGACTTGCTGTTTACTCTCCTTGTGGATTGTGTTGTGTTATCCTGTGTGGGTTTACGTTTTTCTTTCCTATGTGGACTGGGTTGTGCTTGGGCTCGAACGTTGGAGCCGAATGGGAATTGATGACTTAGGTATATGTATGGGCATATACCTAAGCCGTGTCGGATGTTGCTTCGTGATTGTACCTTCCCTTTGTGGATTATCCTTTGTGGATTTCGGGAGACCTTCGGGGGTCTCGGGGTCCCTACTGAGTAGCTTATACTCACCCCTGCACGGGCTATGCCCGCACTACGTTGTGTTGGTTGCAGACGACTGACAGCGCTGATCGTGGTGGAGGCTTGCGAAGCAGGATGGTACCTAGAGGTGGACCACTGGGCGTGACGTACTCGGAGCGGTCAGGTGGACCCGAGGAGCTGTGGAGGCTATCTGTACCCACCCTTCAGGTGGGACTTCCAGAGGGCAGCTCGACGCTGCGGCTTTTCCTTTCAGTTGTTGTTTTTCCTTTCAGTTTTACTTTACAGTTGGGCTTGTATTTCCGGCCCCTTTTACTTTCAGCACAGCTTGTACAGTTTTTACTTAGTGTTTACTTTTCCGCTTGCTTACTCTGTGGTGCTTGTTTACTTTTCAAAGGCAATGCCTTCCCTTTTTGTTGGGATTTACGCCTTGGTGCTAGTCGCCAGCCCCTGGCCTATGGAAGGCGGCCTTGGGGTAGTCACGGCACGGGCCCCGAGGACGGGTCGTGACAATCAGGATCCAACCTCCAACATGATTTGGGTATTCCTCCTTCAAATTACTCTTCCATTTCAGAATCCATTAATTCTTCATATGATTGGAAATATGATGGGTCATTACCTTTGTTCTGACATTCTCACTTCCACTGTAAGTCATCTGATTAATCCCCGTATCTGTGTTGAGGTTGATGTATCAAAGCCTCCAGTGGAGTGGGTTTGTGGTTCACGCCCAAATTTACCCAAGAGAAGAAGGGTAGAACGGTCCTTGTAGTGTAGCTTGGGTTGTCGATTCCACAGAGACCTAAGAAGACACCTAAGATACACAACCTAAGGGATGGATTTTTGGATATGAAGTGGCCAACTTGGATTTATTTTGGATGGGTTTTAAAGATATCTAAAATATTTAAGTGGATTCAATTTAAAAGAATGAGTTGATCCTAGGTTATCACTCGGGGTGGATTGGACGTATTTTCTTTTTAATGATTTCAATTTCTTAAATTTGAGATGGGTTCATTTAAGGAGATAAAAAAACATCATCACTTACTGGTTTAATGCATACACCCTCTAATACTAATCACCTATACACTTGAAGGATCAAAGTTTTGAGCACTTCAAGGTAAAGGATCGTATTAGTACTTGAAGTGTGTGGCCATAAATTCAAAAAGGACGATGGAGTTTAAAAATCATCAAATAAAAATCCCAATTAAAGAAGTGATTATACATTAATTAGGTGATAAATAACATCCAATCCAGCCCCTTGCTACTCCCTTGGATCAACCCATAAGTGGGTTAGCCCTCCATTGATCCCATGGTTTCAATGGAAGCGGAAAGTAGACTCATAAGGGAGGAAATGGAGAAGTAAAGAAAACAACAAAAATAAAATGATCACTCCACTGTTGTGTGAATAATTTCACAAAGGTTGGTGTGAATAAATTCACACCTTGATCCAAAGGTATCAAATTGATATTAATAACAACATAATAAGAGTAGAAGAAGAACTTTTATTAAGAAACTAAAGTGAATTGAACAACTTACATGTGAAAAACAAAATTGAGGCAACAAAAATGCAGCATAACATTACAATTAAACAAAGCATCCAAGATCCTCAAATCCTTCACCACCACTGCCTTAAATAGGCATTTTGGGAGCCTTGGGTCGAGCCACCAACAGTAAAAAGCATCTTAATTAATTTTGGTAGGCTATAGGTGGTGGAAAGCTTGTGGAATTTGGACTTTTCCACGTTTGACCCGAGGTGGCAGCCAGTTTTCATCCACCGAACATACGTGTCTGGACGACCATCTAGAAGTCCGAATCAGAGTGGTCCATAGAAGACGAAAATGGAGCTAAGGATGTCGTATAACCGTCTATAAAAGTTGGGCCCATTTGGAGTTGTGTATACCGAGATATGATCAAATTAGTGGGCTGTTTTTCTGGGCCGCAGAATCTGTCCCAGAATTGTATCTCTAAATTGGGCCGCCCAAATGACCACCATGGAGGCCGAATTAGCATTAACTCCTGAAGGGTGATTTGTTCCTATACATGTCTTCTATCATCCCAAAAAGGTTTTTATTAATTGGGCTTGTATGTTGGGCCCCACAGTCTCATCAGTGGTCTGGTGTCCAATCTGCCTTCTCCAGAATTGCTTCCTTTCATTGCCAAATATCTTTATCATCCTCCATGAATTCTCCATTGATCCCTGAATAAAACATGTTCATATTGGAGTGCAGATCAATTATCAAATTAAAATATGTATAATCAGATGAATAATTTTGTACTTTAAATGATGTTCAAAAATGTACCACATTATAGTGCATTTTAAGAAGGTATTACAATCATAATGTGAAATGATGTTCAAAGTGTAAAATGCACTAAAATGGTGTTTATGAATAATAAAGAACATGAATATTATATAAATTACCAATGAATATTAGCCTCATTTAGTTGCTAATCACACCCCCCAACTTGAGTTTTTCTAGTCCCGAAAAAATATATCTCATCAAAAATGAAATTCGAATTCCCTTTTCCAAAAACATTTTAATACACAATGATCACCAAAAAACCTTATACCAAACAATCATGAAACCCATCAAAATATTTTAATATGAGATAGTTTCATAATCATATCCCAATCCCAAGCCCATTCCTTTGATCAAATCCATCATCATACTTCATCCAACTCAATTAGGTGTAATGATGTGTTGTGAATCACAATAGATATGGGGGTTCATTTTCATTCAAGGGGGAAATCATGGAAGCACTAGGTGGAATCACATTTAATCCTAATATGAGTATTCTTCATCTTTTTTTTTTGTTTTTTTGCAATATTCTTATAGTAATTGAGATTTCAGTTAATCAAATTAACCCATGTAGCAAGACTTTGCCGATGACTCCCAGACTCAAAGGCCTTAGGGCACCAAGTGAAGCCCACATACTCGGGCATCACCTCGAGTTAACTTAATCAAAACAATGTCATATTACCATCAATAGAGATAGATTAAAAAACTTAGGGCTAGACAACTCTGGAGTCACGATCCCCAAGTGCCGAAATCCTCGCATTTTATCAATCCATTGCTCTACACGCAAATAATTTTTTTTAATTTTTTTTTGAATACTCATATTATTCATAAAAATAATACCATCCTATGCTATTTATTATGGGACCCCAAAAATTCAAATTAGTACCCCACAGTCTAGATGATGTGCATTGTGGTATTTTTTTTATTTGGATGAAAATATAAACGATGAAATATCACATTGGACAGCCACACTTTCCAAAATCTATGCTCATGAAATTATACAAGGATTAAAATCAGAATTAGGGTATGCTAAATTATTTGATATTCAGTTTCAAAGTGTGCAATGCGTATTACCATGTTCAAAGTTAAAGGAATTTTTCCTTCCATTTACTTTTTTTTTCAAATCATTCAATTTTTGTTTTTGACACAAAAGCATTTTTTTATTTTATCTCCCCCCCCCCCAACTTAAAACAACACTGTCCCCAGTGTTTGAAGAAATGAAAAATTAGAGGGAGTAGAGGCAGGGAATAAAAATTTAAAAAGGAAATTTAAAATGAGGATTATGGAATGAAGTCACCTGGTGGTTGAAGTTTGAAGTTCTTGCCGCTCGAATTTATTCCTTTGATATCCATGTCGCTTGCAAAGTTCCCTAGTGGAAAAAGGAAAAAACAAAACAAAAAAAACAAAAAAAACAAAAAAAAAACAAACAATATATATATATATATAATAAAGGAAGTAAAATATAAGAATATATATAAAAATTATAGAATAAGGTAGCACAAGAAGCCGCAGGTCAGTGGTAAGCGCGCGCCCCTGTCTCCCTTCGGTCCTGCGTTCGAGGCCCCGTGGCTTCGCCGGTTGTGACGGGGTTTGCCCCACGGCCTATGGCGTGGACTTTTTTTATTATTATTATATTTTAATTTATTTATTTTTGTTTTTTAAATTTTTAACCTAAAAACACATCAAAAAAACAAACTGATGATACATTGTCTTCTATTTAAATTTCTGGGTAAGGTATTACTCTAGGATCACACCATGTGACACGGATGAATATGGTGCTCCCCTTTCGTACCCATCCATACACATTATAGAAGAACATGTCAACAGTTTATTTTTTATTTTTAAATATAAAAATGATTAAGTAATCTTATTTTAAAAATAAAGATGATTCAGAAAGATTAGAAACATAAAAACCATGGGTTGCCTCCCGTGCATCGCTTTGTTTTAACGTCGTTAGCTCGACTTGAACCCCCCAACTTATCCAATACCAACATTCAACATTTTAAGCACCACATGTTTCACCAATTCTACTAGGTTGAGATTCATTCTATTTTTATAATTTTTTTCATACACAAACCTATGTTCTAAAATGAGTGGTAAAATCAAAGCAATATCATAAATGGTTGATCCAGTTTCCTCTGTGGTCTTTCCTAAGACATTAGTGATCATTCGAACCTTTTTGGTTTCAAGAGAAGAATGAATTCCTATTTAAAGTTCATGATTATACCATATGAGTTTATTCTTAAGAGGGGAGGGAAGGATAATAATTTTGAGCTCAGGTTGGATAGGACATTTAGGCACAAGTTGATATTTTGAATCCAACTCGGTTTTATTTTCCAAAATTCTCAACAAAATTGGATGATTTTTAATAGAAGATTCAACCACCAAATTAGAAAGAACAGTTTTAGGAATGGGTATGGACTCAAAGTTTGTGATTTCTCTTAATGGTTCAGTGATTTGTGTTTTTGAAAATTCATCAATGGAGTTATACTTAGGAGACTCAATCCATGATGTCAAATTATCCTCTTTTGAATCCAAAAAGGTAATTTCCTCCTGATTTAAAGTCCCTTCAAAATTTCCTTGATCCTCTTCATCTATCCCAAATCCAAAGGTTGGTTCTTTAATAAATTCATGTGGGGTTTGTGTGAAACTAGACACTTCACATAAGGTTATGGAAGGGGCAGTTTGTGTAGGGATGGGTTCCTCACAAGTTTTAATGCTTTGTAGTTCTAACCTCAATGATGAAACCTCAAAATTCATTATCTCCAATTGTTGACAAAGTGTTTCAAGTAATGGTTGTGGATCATGATGGTCAAGGGGTTGAGATAGATGGTATATTCCAGGAGGATAACTATGTTGTTGGAATTCCATAGGAGGGTGTTCAGATTGGCCTTGTTGGGATTGGAACTCATAATATGTTGGAATGTATTGTGGATAATATTAATAAAAACATTGTGGTTCTGTAGGTTGTTGATGATCCCACAAGTAGGAATTTGGATGGTCATTGTACATCGTACATGGGGTTGAGTGATCAAAGTAGGGAGAGGTTCCCCATGTTTGGATTTGTTCAAAATTTACTTCCATAGGAGTGAGGGGTAAGAAAAGAGAAGAGGGATGAAGAAAAATAATGATAAAGTCTAAGATAACTTACTTAGGTCCCTGGAAATGGCTCCAAAATTTGATTCACGCCCAACTTTACCCAAGAGAAGAAGGGTAGAACAGTCCTTGTAGTGTAGCTTGGGTTGTCGATTCCACAGAGACCTAAGAAGATACCTAAGATACACAACCTAAGGGATGGATTTTTGGCTATTAAGTGGCAAACTTGGATTGATTTTGGATGGGTTTTAATTATATATAAAATATTTAAGTGGATTCAATTTAAAAGAATGAGTTGATCCTAGGTTGTCACTCGGGGTGGATTGGACGTATTTTCTTTTTAATGATTTCAATTTCTTAAATTTGAGATGGGTTCATTTAAGGAGATAAAACAACATCATCACTTACTGGTTTAATGCATACACCCTCTAATACTAATTACCTATACACTTGAATGATCAATGTTTTGATCACTTCAAGGTAAAGGATCGTATCAGTACTTGAAGTGTGTGGCCTTAAATTCAACAAGGACGATGGAGTTTAAAAATCATCAAATAAAAATCCCAATTAAATAAGTGATTATACATTAATTAGGTTATAAATAACATCCAATCCAGCCCCTTGCTACTCCCTTGGATCAACCCATAAGTGGGTTATCCCTCCATTGATCCCATGGTTTCAATGGAAGTGGAAAGTAGACTCATAAGGGAGGAAATGGAGAAGTAAAGAAAACAACAAAAATAAAATGATCACTCCACCGTTGTGTGAATAATTCCACAAAGGTTGGTGTGAATAAATTCACACCTTGATCCAACGGTATCAAAGTGATATTAAGAACAATGGAATAAGAGTATAAGAATAACTTTTATTAAGAAACTAAAGTGAATTGAACAACTTACATGTGAAAGACAAAATTGAGGCAACAAAAATGCAGCATAACATTACAATTAAACAAAGAATCCAAGATCCTCAAATCCTTCACCACCACTGCCTTAAATAGGCATTTTGGGAGCCTTGGGTAGATCCACCAACAGTAAAAAGCATCTTAATTATTTTTGGTAGGCTATAGGTGGTGGAAAGATTGTGGAATTTGGACTTTTCCACGTTTGACCCGAGGTGGCAGCCAGTTTTCATCCACCGAACAGACGCGTCTGGACGACCATCTAGAATGCCGAATCAGAGTGGTACATAGAAGAATAAAATGGTGCTACGGATGTCTTATAACCTTCTGTAAAATTTGGGCCCATTTGGAGTTGTGTATGCCGAGATAGGATCAAATTAGTCGGCTGTTTTTCTGGGCCGCAGAATCTGGCCCAGAATTGTATCTCTAAATTGGGCCGCCCAAATGACCACCATGGAAGCCGAATTAGCATTAACTCCTGAAGGGTGATTTGTTTCTATACATTTATTCTATCATCCCACAAAATTTTTTATTAATTGGGCTTGTATGTTGGGCCCCAAAGTCTCATCAGTGGTCTGGTGTCCAATCTGCCTTCTCCAGAATTGCTTCCTTTCATTGCCAAATATCTCTATCATCCTCCATGAATTCTCCATTGATCCCTGAATGAAACATGTTCATATTGGAGTGTAGATCAATTATCAAATTAAAATATGTATAATCAGATGAATAATTTGGTACTTTAAATGATGTTAAAAAATGTACCACATTATAGTGCATTTTAAGAAGGTATTACAATCATAATGTGAAATGATGTTCAAAGTGTAAAATGCACTAAAATGGTGTTTCTGAATAATAAAGAACATGAATATTATATAAATTACCAATAAATATTATCCTAATTTAGTGGCTAATCAGTTTGTATTTCAGTTGTTTCAGATTTTAGATGGAAATAAGAAGTTGTGTTTGAGTCTTGGGTTAACTACTTTTCGAACTGCTGCCGATTGGGGAATTTGGTTTCTGAATATCATGCTGATGGTTTCAAGGATAGGAACTATGTTCTGAGGAGGAGTCCTGATGAAGGATAGAGGAGGGTGTGTGGAACTAATCCTGGAAAGGGATCTGGCTGGTGAATAAGGATGCACCGACAGTGGGCACGGCTGATAAGGCCTCCTTAAATCCATTCGTTACTGCAGTTTTTAAGTAGTTGAAGAGTAATATGTAGGTTGGGGATGGTGGGAAGTAGGTTGAGGATAATTTTGGATCTGGTGCTGGAGGAATGTGGCATTCCAATATTAGGTTCGAGGGGATGAAACCTGTGGCAGTGGGGAAAACAGGGCCTACAGTGTATGATGGTCCTGCTGTGGGGACTTCAGAAGGACGTGACGATGAGATAATTGGTAGGAATAAAGATGATGGAGGGGTACTCATTATAGTTCCTACAAGAAAATGTTTTCAAGGTCTGTAATAAGATTATTCAGAGGTGATGAACCCTATTAATATTGGTGCCAATGTGAAGAATGGACCTCAGGAGGCTTCTGCTGCAAATGCAGAAATGAGGATGGTGCTGTATGAAGAACATGAACGTGTTGAACATCCACAATGATTAGCATTAATTGATGCTAATGCTTAGTTTTAGCAGAATCAGTTAGCAACTTATCCAAAGGAGGTTATCCCTGGAAAGGGGGGGGGGAGAGATTTCTGAGAGTGATAATGAAAATAATGGTGGATTGGCAAGGCTCTCGTATAGCAACATCCTCCAAGGTGGGGGCATGTCTTAATATGGGTATGAAAGCTCCTAATGAGTATGGAGGAGTGAAATCCACTACTCCAAAAATAAGAGTCAAGAAGAATTATTCCTATCTATCTCGACCATTGTGCACCAGAGCCTCCTTTAATCAAGACCATGGGGTGACCCTTGGTTTTAAAAAAGGTAGCCTGGCCAAGCAAGATGGTCTTGGGTGAATCACTTTGGATGATGTGAGGCGGGACTATAATGGTGATTTCATGAGGCATTTTAACCCGGCTTCTGAGTGGGTAATAGCCACTGCAGTGGAGGACTCCTGTGTTCATTGCAATGATGGGTATGGAGACATTGGTTTTCAGTTTTTGTTGGTTGCTCCATGTTTCTGTTTGCTTGGTCTATTTTGGATGTGTTTTGTGGGTTTGATTGTGACTTTGGGTTTCTCACTTTTCCTAAAAGTGTTTGGAAAATAATAAAAAGTATTTCAACATACATGAAAAATATTTTTAATCTTATATGGAAAATAATTGTGATAAAACACTTGAAATTAAATCTTGAGGAAAATATCCTTTCTTCTTCAAAAGAGTATTATTTTCTTAAAACACCATGAAATTTTAAATGAAATGAATTTATTTGAAAATAAACTTGAAAATTTTTAAGATAAGATTCATTTAAATACGTCATTATGAATGCATAAAAATCCGTTCATTCCATGTAAGTTAAAAAATATTCTTCTCGTACTTTTTCAAGAAAAATAAAAAAGAACCACATATGGAAAATGAAAGAAATATTGCTTCCAAACTGTGTAGTAAAAGTAAAAATGGGTAAAAATTACTTTAAACATACATATGAGAATTGTAAACATTTTATGAAAACATTTTTATAAAACATAGACATGGATGATAAATATACTCTAGTAAATAATTACGTATAATCAATATTTGATAATAATGAGATTGCGAAGTTATCCCTTACCATTTTATAACCAGTCGAATCATATGCCTCATAAAATAAAAAAATTATATGCATATGTAAATATCATAATATTCATAATAATAATCATTAAAACATTAATGGGTTGCATAAACACCACAAAAAATAAATAGGTGGTGTATAAGGCATATGTCCCATAGAAATAAAAGCGAGAAAAAATAATCCCTTAACTTAGGTATGATATCCTTTGTATGTATCCCAACCTTTTGTATAATGATTTAAATAATTTCATTAACTTATTCCAGAATCATAATTTTTTTTAATGATATCATAAGTGATCATATTATTACCCATTTGTTAATATCATTATTACTCATCCTTTAGGTATTAACTGCTTTATTTTATTACGCATGTTTTTATGAAAAATTTCATGTTCCTATTATTAGGTTATCATTATATCCTTTCCATAATTATATTAGTATAATGTATATCATATTAATTCATTTTATTCATTTGTATAATATTTCTTTAATAAATATCATGTAGATTGAATCGCATTTCCTCGTGGAGATGGTAAGCTGTATGTAAGCATGAGCAATGATATCATTCACTTAATTATCACTGGTGGAAATAGAGGCTATACCAACACTTTTATTTCAACTGTTTGATAATACTGTTGGTATATGAGGGCTACACCAATAGTTTGTTTAAAATGTTGGTTTAATGATTTTACAATCAACCTTTCCCAACGGGTTGAGTAAACCATAGGGAAAGATTTTATTTTTCTAATGTATACCAACAATTTTTCAAATTTTTTGGTAAAGGATATCATTCCCAATGGTTTTTTAAAACCATTGGGAATTTTACCCCCCAAATACACAGTATATCCAGTTCCCCCTGTCCGCTCAATTACAACCCTAAATGAAAGCTCTCCCAAATATCTCTCTTTACCGAAGCCTGAGAAACTCCTTCCACCAAATAGATCCATCTTAAATCAAGAAATTTTTTAGTTCTACCCTTCAAATCATTAAGTTCTACCTTAGTTTTAATGTTCTGCATCTTTTTTTTGTTTTCTATTTGGATTGGGAGTAAACCTCAGGTCCATGAGGTTTGTGGAATGGTATACCCATTAAGTGCACTTTGATTTGTTTTTTGTTTTTGTTCTACACATCCAGTGTCATGATTGCCTAAATCACCTCTATTTAAAGTATTCATAGCCACTTCTTCTGTGTAGTGTTAGTAAACCGTATGAACTAATGGAGGTGTTGGTGAGATGTATCCCCACTCAAAGATGGTAAAGGGTTGGTTTAGTCTTATTTTCTCAAGATGGGTAATGGATATAATAATGGTCCATGTGAAGGGATTGGGGACGTTTGGGGTAGTTTTGTAGGTGGTTTTCCATTTTTTAGGGGTGGGGGTGATATGGTTATTTTTATGGACTTTATTTTAGTTGAAAATTGTGTTTTTATTTTTGTATTTATAGTTTTCATTCAAGGTATAATGGGATGGGTAGTGATATTGAGGATGAATTGGGTGTTGGTTGGGTGATGGATTGGAATTGTGATGTTGGTTGGATTGGGTATAGGTAATTTTCAAGGTATTTTTTGGGTATTTCCTCCCCTAATCACTACTCCTATTATTCTGAAATATTTTCATCTGTAGAATTGGTATGGGGGTGTGGGAAATTATAATAGATCATATACTCTATTAATTTATAGATAATTACCAACCTAAAAAAAATTAATAGTGTTTTTAATGTATTACTAGTTAGTGCCCAATTTAATATCGATATATATACATACCATTGTATCCTTAGTTATATTTAAGAGGTATAATTAATCACTGTTATAATTTCTTCATTTAGAGATTTAGCTATTTTTCATTCACCTTGAACAAAGTTTCATGTCCTCTATGGACCATAATATACCTATGTGGAAATGTGTTGACTCCAATGAAAGGTATCATCCAATGTGGGTGAAATTTACCTATAAGAAATTCTAATCCCTAGTCAATCAAAAGTACATTTTTCATGGGTGTGAATTTTCATATATTGATTCATTAGTCATGCCACTTCTTGGATTTATAATTTTATTTTTTTCCTTTCATCAAAGTCTCTATAGATCTCATTTAATTCATCTAATTACAAGATCCACTTTCCCACCTTGTTCTAAATCCATAGCCACTTTCCTCATAAACTAATATGAATAAAGTTTTAGATACACTAATAACATGTATGAATTTCCATTGATAATTATAAATGGGGTCATACCAATTAGTTTTTAAAATTCTTCTATGTATGACCATAATATATCATCAAAATTTTTTCTAGAATCCAATAATGTTGAACACATGATTTTTTCTAAAATATTATTGATCTTTTAGTTGAATAATGCCACTAAGATAAATTTTTTTAAAAAGGTGTTATGGTGTTTTATTGACCTTCATATTTTCTCATGTAGTAATAAAAAATGTTATTATTGAAGTGAATTCCATAATCACTAATAAGTTAAAAATAAATTCAAAAATAAGAAAATACATTCCTCATCAAAAAGTTGATCAAAAATGTAGTTGTTTTCTTCAAATTGGCCTAAGATTATATCCATTTTGAAAAGCAATACACACACAAAAAATAGAAATCATGCGATATCAAATAATGTATGGAATATTACTATTTAATCGATTCCACAAAAAATGAATAATTCAACTTTGGGTATCGGGTGTTATGAAATCTCCAATCTTTTCAAAATATTTCCATTTTTAGCATCAATAACTTATTTTAAAAACTATCATTACACATTCCGCATCTTTGACGAAATAATTAACTTTTTATTGTCTTGAACAATGTTCTATCAGTTCCATGGTGACCTCTTGTATGTGATAAATGAAAAAAAATTCAAAACTCATTTCACCTCAAATTTAGGTACATAGAACTGTATTACTATATCTTCAAATTGTTTTAATAATAAGGTATCAACATAGGAATAGTTCACTACATCAACTAGAAACCCCTTACTTTATGGATATCTAAAGTGGGGATATGTTAACCCATTAAGAAAATATATTTCAATCTCATCATTTGAAATCTCCATGTACATGGAATCATGCTTCTTTTCCCCTTGGAACCTTCATTTTATGACATCAAACTCATCCAAGTTCCATTTACTCTTTCTTGGATCATGATCCACATGTATGACCATGATGTTTCAATGCCTGAGGAACTTTTTACCATCATTTTTTGATTAAATTTCCAATTTATTTAGAATAGATATTATGAACATCACTCAAATAATCTACTAAAATATAAAATTTCTTTGATCTAAATTTTACTCAAGTCCAGAATAATTTTTCTCCACAAGTGCACATAATCTTGTACACTCATGTATAGTTATTCAAAGATATTCAAAACCATCATTGAACATTATTTTGGTCTCAAAACACTCTCTAGATCTCACATGATAAAGTTATTACTTAGTTCATTGAATACATTAGAATAATGGGATTCTTCTCCTTCAAAGGATCATGGATTAGAAATCTCTCATTCTCTTTGACAAAAGATGTATATGAATATCAAAATTCTCAAATTGATTATCTATGTTCTCTCAATATGCACAACTTTCATGGTATTATATATATAATTGTAGTCAACATGAAGGATTTATATTAATTTATAGTATTTTGTTATAAATATAGTATTGTGTTGTTGTTTATATTATGATTACCATATAGAGTAGTGGGTCAGTTATGGTTTTGTATAAATTGAAAAATTCTCATTTACTTAAAATATATTTTTTATTAGAATTCAATCTTATTGAATTTATTTTGAAAAAATTGCTTGTAATAATTTTTTTACAGAATGGATAGAAGTTGGATGTATGAAACCAATCAGATCTTAAGCAAATTTCAAAACAATTTAGAGCGCTTTTTAGATTTTTCATTTCATAATGCTTCAAATAGTGGTCACATACATTGCCCATGTTACAATTGTTGGAAGACCTTGGTCAAGCTATGAAGAAGTTAACTACCACATAACCAAATATGGTTTTCAAGAAAAATACTACGTGTGGTATCACAATGGGGATAAAATGAAATCTAAAAATGCTAATGATCCAAATGAGAGGATTGAATTATAAAATTTGTTATATTAATGATTTTCTTTTATTCGTTATCATGAAAAAAATGTATTCTGACCCAATAAGACTTATAAATGAGCACACATGATGAATCTAATTAAAATTATGATGTTTTTAGGGAAATTGTAATGATGTTTCCATGACTCTAATATATAGATAATACGGTAAAATGAAAAATATGGAATTTTTAATCAAATTGTTTCATTGGAAAACAATGTAGGGGATTTAAAATATTTCCATCAATTACATTCTTAACTTCTTGATGGACTTACTTCTAGATGATACATCTATTCCATCAAACCACTATATAGCCTGGAAGTTAGTTTGGAACTTGGATTTTTAGGAAACAAAATTCATGCCTGCCTGAATGGTTGTAGTTTATTATAGGAGGAATCTGCTGAACAAAATGATTGTATAAAATGTAACACATCCCAATGTAAGCCAAAAGCTGATGGAACACTATCCCATGTTCCACAAAAAGTAATGTGACACTTTCCATTAATCCCTAGTCTTCATAATATTTTTATGTCTAATAAAATATCAATAAAAATGCAATGTAATGATATCGAGATAAAGAAGACTTATGATTATTTGGTTCACCCAGCAGATGGATTTTCATTGAAGATATTTGATGCTCGATATACATATTTTTTAGCTGATGTGAGTAATTTGAGGTCAGGTCTTTCCTGTGATGATTTCAATCTGTTTGGGTAGATGTTTACTTCGCACAACACATGGCCGGTTTTTATAAACATTTATAACCTTCCCCCATGGTTGTATATGAAAAAACCTTTCCATTTCACAAGCATACTCATATATGGTTCTTATGATCCCAACAATAATATATATGTATACATGAAACCTTTAATAAATGATTTTGATGTTATTTGGGATGTGGGTGTGCGCACATACGATGCATATTTAAAAGACATATTTCATAAGTGTGTTGTGATTATATGGACGATCAATGATTTTCCTGCTTATGAAATGATTTTTGGATGGAAGATGAAGGGAAAACTATAATGTCCTGTTTGTATGAAGAATAATTGATCCATAAGACTAAAACATCTTTATAGTTTTAGTTTTATTGAACATCAATGATTCTTTCCAATGGACCATTCATATAGAAATAATCAACAAAGATTTGAAAATACCACGGAGACTAATGATCTTCCTCATCATATGTCTATAACTTATATTCTTAACGAATTTAAAGATTTCAGTTTTTCATTCAAGAAGGGTCAAATTAACTCTGGAAAGTGAAAGAATGTTTCCATTGAAATCTATTACAAATGGAAAAAGTGGAGTATCTTCTTTGATTTTTCTTATTGTTCAACCAATTTTTTATGTCATTAATTAGAAGTAATTAAAATTGAAAATAATATATATGAAATGTTGATTTTGATTCTTCTAAATGTTAAGGTATAAACAAATGATGATTTATAGTCTCAGCATGACCTGGTGGATTGGGGAATCAGACCAGAATTGCATCCTGTTTGTTTCAGTGAAAATAAATGGAATGTTCCATGTCTATATTATGTGATGAAACATACTGAAAAAAAGAAATTTTGGAAGTACTATAGAATATTAATGTTCTTGATGGATATTCAAGAAACATATCTAAATAGGTCAACAGAAGAGATTTGAATATAAAATATTTGAAGACTCATGATTACCACGTAATTATATATGAGTTTATTCCAATATAAATCCTTAATCTTTTTCCAATAATGTAAGGGTGGTTGTTATTATGTTGTGCCATTTGTTTAGAGATCTTTCTTCTAAGAAGTTGTCTAAGGCTTTCTTGCAAAAAGGTCGGCAGATTCCACATTAATTTTTTGTGAGTTAGAGAAATTATTTCCTCCATCATATTTCACATGCATGCTGCATCTGACTATCTATATTATAACAGAAATACTTATTATAGGACCTATTTATTTTCATTGGATGTATCCAACTGAAATAAATATGTACACATTAAAGTTTAATGTCCAAAACATGAATCATCTTAAAGGTTCTATCATGAACGGTTACTTGGCTCATAAATGTATGGATTTATACTCTATATATTTTCCTGATCTTACTAAAAGAATGAACCAACCAATGAGAAATTAATAAGAACAGTATGAGAAAATTGAACCTATTTTACATCACTTCCTCAAATTAGAGGAATTTCTGGATCATATACATTGACAACATAAGCCTTGATGAGCAGGAGATGGCACATCACACAATTTTATTCAACTGGGATTTTTTCGATGACTACATCTGGTATGTAAATTGAATATATATCTTAAATATCTATTAAACTATTCCTATTTTGATCTATAGGGAACATAATACAATGATAAATAGAAATCATTGTTCTTTATCTTTAAGAATGAGAGAGACTTTTCAGAGTAAAGAGTTTTCTGCTTGGATAAAATTGAAGGTAAACATATTACTATTTAAAATAATTAAATTAATATTTAATTAAGTTTAATATTCATTTATATTATAGTTATTGAGGTTTCCTGTGGATTCTGTCTCTGAGGAAATACGAGCTTTGGATTTTGGTCCTAATACCATGGTTCGTGGCTGTAAATCAATTGTTATTATGGGGTACAAATTTATTATCACTGAACGAGCAAATAAAATGATAACAAAACATGATGGTGTTATTGTTATTTCCACAATAAACTATTATTCCAGTGAACCAGATAGTAGATCATGATTAAAAAATGTATGTTATTATAGAGTCATTGAAAAATTTATAATATTGGATTATTACTCTCATGGACATGTCACGATGATGAAATACCAGTGGTTTGATTCGATTATGAGGAAGGTCACATTTAATTATTATGTATTTCATGTAGTTGATATGTCTTGTACTCTTGCTACCAATTAACCATATGTATTAGCATCAATGGGGAAAAGTTTTTTTTTTCAAATACCATATTCGACCTAAATTCAGTGTTATTATTGATGTATTTTCAAGAAATATTTCTGATTATAGTGATGATGGAATTTACACCATCCCTACTAACATTGGAACACATCCATTTATTACTTTTGATTACTCCAATAGCTCAATTATCAGAGTTGACTTTGAACCTGAATTAGTGGTGGGAAATATATACAATAATCCATCAGTGTTCTTAATTATTATTTTTAGATCTACTTGGGTTGTTAAGGTTGGTACTATTAAAATTGATTAAATATGGATTACAAATATGTTGTATCTGTCTTGAGCATAATGTGAATCTTCAATGTTTATTGGTTGTAATTTTATTTTAATTGCACTTTCTAATTTGGAATTGAACTATATTCAAACCTAAGAAACCAAAATTTCTAACTTGGTGAACATTTCAATGCATTATTGACCATTTATAAAGTCAGTATAACTCTAATATATCCCTTTAAAATTTCAACAGATAATGAACATGGTGGGTTTTCTTCTTCTCCAAAACATGTATAGAAACTTGCATCATCTACCTGGGCTGAGGAAATTAATTTTTTCCTTAATTTTGAAAAGTAATTTACCCCTTATGAATCTGGTAGATATAATATCCTTGATAATATGTTTATATCATCATTTCCATATACCTTAAGGGTTTAATCATTCATAATATAGACCATGCTGAATTTTCTGGAGGTATAATTCAGCATGCTCTCTCTCTCTTGGTTGTTGAGTGAAATAATGACTCACAATATAATTTCCATGATTTTTATATATTGGTGACACTTAATAAATATCCATCCTACAAAAAATTAAATTTCTTTATTATATGTTCAATGATTTATTGAATTAATTATATATCCATTCAAGCTCACCTAAAATAATGAATAGTTAAATTATCCATGAATCCCCTTTTCCCCCCTCATATATTTGTTTTGGGTTACCCATTAGTTTCCATTTTCTAATTACATCCATATTTGTTTTCAAAAGAAGGAAATGCAACCAAATAAAGAGAGGTGACAAAAAAAGATGATGGAAAACAATCTTCACATGGCTGAGATTGGTGTTCCGCTGTTAGTTCTTGTAGTGAGTATATTATTTCAAATATATATATTTAAATAATATTTATTTTGATGTGATTAATTTTGTTTTAAACATTTTTTCATGATACACCTCTTAGGTGACAATTATTTATTGAGTATCCTATTATTTGTCCCATTACTCATGCCGGTGGTATGATAGGGGATGGTAAGAGAGCTAGGAGATCTGGTCCGCATACCCGATTAGACCCTACCCCTCCCACTGACATACCATCTATCCCACATTTTGATCCTGGTGCATTGTTAAAAAAACAGAAGATATTTAGGCCTCCCATGTTTTCACGCCCTTTACTTCTGAGTATCCCCACACATCTTTACTATATCCGATATTGATTCATACGTCCCCTCAAGCATTCATCCAACAATCTGTGCCATCCTCTCTTACTTTTACTTCCTTTTTTCTAAGATTATATAATCCATCTTCTTCGACTCATGCTCCACCATATTCATCCCTGCAGAGCATACACTAGGACCCACTCTACCCGTACGGGGTATTCATTTAGTTTCTATGGATCCAGTGGTGCCCATTGATTAGACTGCCACATGGGTATTTAAAGAACCCTAAAAATATTATACCATTATTTATTTTCATTATAACATATATTGATAAAATATATTTTTTTCATTCATAATAGATACATATACTGATAGGAGTCGAGGGTAGGGTCATACACGCATGTGTGAGACGTGGAACCACCACACAAAATTTATGTGGGACTACAATAAAGACAATAAAATGATTGAAAAAACAAGGCAGTAATGTCAGAGTGTTTTGGCGACATTTTCCAAATACTCCGACATCATTTTCGTCAGCCCACTCTCAAGGAGACAGTTTCCAAATTAAGTCAAGTATAATGATTGGGCTCAGATATGGTTAAAAAATATGTTTTATTTAATGAAATATATTATTTTTGTATTTATATTAATTAATATTTTGGTGTTAGATTCAGTTTAATTTTCCTATTGGCGAGGGTTCACAGCCAGCACGTCTAAAGTATTTAGGTGATATTTGGAGAGCCTATATGAACGAATTGTATATTGGATTGTATGCTAGAGTTGGAAGAGTTAGATGTAGTACCTATCATGGATGATTGTCCAATAGAATAGAATCTGCAGGTGATTACTCATTGGACAACTATCTAATTTAAGGAATTAATCACATTTGAGGTATTTAAAAGAAAATTTTCATGTTTTCAATTAATATTATATTTTTTATTATTTAATTTTATTTAGGAATAATCCTGATGAAATAAAAAATATTGATGATAAAAAATACCTTCACACATTGGGATGTTCTAAGATGTCATATCATGAGAGGAATTTGGTATGATAGTTTTTTATAAATTTTCATTACGACTTTCACTTTCTATTGTTTCCTCCATAATTTATTTGATTGCTAAAGTTTTCATATGATTTTAGTTATGAAATTAATTATTGGAAATCTATTTTTTATTATGCTTTCCAACATTCAATGTCATTATAGAGGAAAAAATTGAATATTGAAGGACTTATGCCTCAAGCTAAAATGTTTTTCTCGAGTAGAAGGAAAAAAGATGGACGTGTTGTTAACGAACCAACTCAATAGTATATTGTAAGTTTTAATTTGTTGATTTCAAATTTTATTATCTATTTTATAACTTAATAATCTATTTATATTTGTAATATGATTCTTTAGAGGCTCTTTATGCCCTATAACTTGCCAATTTTGGACCAAATGATCACATAGATCAGGTGTTGTGAGATGAGAAACCTAGAATAGTACGTTGCCGACCTCAGAAGTGTATAGTCCTGAAGAGGTATTGGACCACTTCAAGTACATGTTGTAGTGCCACTGAGTTCCATCAAGTTAAGGCACTAGATGAAATGCTAAAAAAAGTCCACAGAGACAGCAGAACAATCTTCTAGGGAAAATACTAATTTTATGAAACTGATGGAAGTTTTATGCCCATAACATCTACTTGAGGACAATATAGCTTGTGATAAATATATGTCATCAATGTGTTCTATATGTGGTTCACCAGGTGGAATTTATAGTGGCGGTGGTGATGATGTTGTTCCAGATGACGATTCTAGCGAGGAGGAGGCTCAGGTGAAGGAGGAGGGTGAGTAGGAGGTTGAGATGGAGGAGGAGGGAGAAGAGGAGTCTGAGGTGGAGGAGGAGGCCGAGGAGGAGGGTGAGGAGGAGGCTGAGGAAGATTACGAGGGTGAGGTGGGGGCATTGAAGAGGGAGGGGATGATTATGGGGACAAAATTGAGGACATGGATGAGGCTGATGAGGAAAGTAATGATAATGATGGTGATGAGGGACAAATTGATCTGTTACATTTGTGACCAATATTAATGAAATTTGATGTTTGATTATTTGTTGTTAATGAATATATGTGTCATTAGGTAGGTCACATTACCTTTATTTTTTTATCTATAAATAATAAAATGTGATGTGATGATTTGTTGTGACTGAATATATGTGACTGATTCACCACTCCCTTAGACACCCCCACCCCCATGGACAACCCCCCAACCCCCGGGATAGCCCCCACCCCCTGGACACCCCCACCCCCTTGGACCCCCCTCCCCACACCCTTGGACACCCCAACCCCTGGGCCCCCACCCCTCTTGAAGAGTCCCCACCCCATGTACAACTCCCACCCCTTGGACACCCCCACCCCCACCACCTTGGGCATCCCCCACCCCTCGAACACCCCCACCACCTTGAACATCCCCCACCCCAACCCCTTGAATCCCCAACCACTAACCCCTTAGACAACCCCCTCCCCCTAGACACCCCCACCCTCTAGGACAACTCCCCACCCCCGGGATAGCCCCACCCCCCCTAGAAAATGAAATTTTTGAAGTCATTTATCCATTTTTCATATTCAATTACACCACAAACCCTGGATAACCTCACCCTCTTGGACATCCCTCCAACCCCCTAGACATCCCCCACCCCCTAGACACCCGCACACCCTTGTAAAACCCCCCGCCCATGGACACCACCCCACCCCCTAGACACCCCACCCCCTAGACACCCCCACCCCCTTGGACAGCCCCACCCTCCAGGACACACCCACCCCCTTGTAAAACCACCCCCTCACCCCCCTAGGTAGCCCCACTCCCCTGTACACCCCCAGACACCCCCTAGACACCCCTCAGAGACACCCCCACCCCCACCAGCTTGGAAAGTCCCCCCCCCCATGGACACCTCCACCCCATTGAACCACCCCCTTGTACGTCCCCACCCCTGGAAAACCCTAACCCCCCCAAGAAACTCCCACTCCCTTGGAAATCCCCCCTGGACACCACCCCACCCCATGGACAACCCCCACCCCCTGGACACCCCCACCCCCTAGACACACCCACCCCTAGAAACCCCCACCCCAAACACATCCCCCCACCCCCATGAACAACCCCACCCCCTGGAAAACGGCCAACCCCTGGACACCCCCACCCCAGACAACCCCACCCCCTAGACAGCCCCCACCCCCTAGACATACCCCACCCCCTTAGACACCCCCACTCACACCCCCATGGACCCCCACCCCCACCCACGAGACAACCCCCACCCCCTAGACACCCCAACCCCCTTAGACATTACCCACCCCCTGAACACCCCCACCCCCTTGGATACACCCCAAACCCCAGACACCACCACCCCCTTAGATAGCCCCCAACCCCATAGACAACCCCTACCCCCTGGAAAATGAAATTTTTGAAGTCATTTATAGATTTTCATATCTAATTACATGTGAAAAGTATTAGTCAATATTCAATCACATTGATTTAATCTAAAATCACCCATGACTATGAATTCAATTCTGAATTCATATTATATATTCCATATTCTATATGCCATATTAGTCATATTCTATATGACATATTAGTTATATTCTATTCTCTTTTCCATATTATTCATTTATCTATATTCTATATGTCATATTTTGAATTCCGTTTTGTATGCCATATTATGTATGTGTTATACGTAATTAAATTCTGTATGTATTGAATTATGAATTGAATACACTATACATAATTCATAATTCTGTATGTAATTCAGAATTCATTTTGTATGTGTTATTCATTCAGAATTCAAAATTCAGTTCATAATTCATTCTGTATGTATTCAATTGAGAATTCAATTCTGAATTCTGTATTGCATAGGGTAATTGGGTTCTGAATTGAATTCTAAATCCATTTAAATTCAAAATTCTATATTCCATTATACATATACATGCTTTAAAAGTGCACAAGTAATTGTAGAGGGGGTGGCAAGCCGGCCTGCTGCTGCAATTGTTGCAATGTAATACCAACAATTCTAAACCGTTGGTATATGTGTGAAAAAGGGACTTTATACCAACGGTGTACATAAATCCATTGCTAAAACTATATACCAATAGTTATTAAACCATTTGTATAGAACTGGTATTCATTCTTTACCAATGTTTTACATAAAACCACTGGTAAAGGATTATTCTAACGGTTTCAGAACCATTGGAATAGATATGAAATTCCTTAATTTATAATGGTTATCAACCATTAGTATAAAGTTATAGCAATGGTTAGCTGAAACCATTGGTATAATGTGCAGTCTTGAGCCATATACCAACAGTTATACTATAACCATTAGTATATTTTTATCCCAATGGATAACTATCCAACATTTTGAACAACTGTTGGTATAGTTTATACCCACGAGTTTCAAGCCTTTACCAATGGTTTGAACCCATTGGTATTAGTCATGTTTCAAATAGTGTGTGGAATGGTATGGAAGTGAATAGTATATATATTATTGTAGAATCAAAATATTGTTATAATAATAATATACAGTTATAATTACCTTCATTATAACCATCCATGTAAGGTGGTGGTGAAAAATAGATTACACTATGGTGTGGCGACAATTAGTCGTATGTACACACATGTAGTGATTTAACTTTTAATAATATGGATAGAAGTTGGAATATAGTTGGTACATAACCATAATAAATTCTCAAAAAATAATTGATACTATATTTATTACTTTAGACTAGAAAAAACTCATGAATAATAAGTATAAGAATAAATAATTTTAATGAATCGGGAGACCAGATTACATCTTCTTCAACGAACTCCCCCTAGATCTCCACTTAAAGGCACTAGATTTGCTATTTTTAGAAGACCAAGACCTATATAATGTAAATAATGATGTTTATAAGGTAAATGGGTAGGGGATATATGATCATGAAGGCACAAAGTGAATTGAAATTGTGACAAGAATGTGACCTTTTATAATTTAGCTGAGGGGCACATTTGAAATCTCCAAAATTATTATTTCATAATAAAATCATACCACATCCAAAAACCTAGAAAAATTCATATTTTATGATAATATATGTGATAAAGTTTTAATATCATAAACCAATAAATGTTTTAAATGTTTTTCTATCAATTTAAAGTTTATCTTTTTAATTAACCCTTAGTTATTCTATTTTAAATTTAACTAATGTAACAAGTGTTTCAATATTAAAATAGTGTAATTTTTTCTAATTTGATGAAAATTACACCATATATGAACAATTTATAACATTTTAGATCATTTAATAATTATTTTAAATTTTTAAAAATTTATTATGATTTCTAAATAATTTAATAAAACATTATTTTGACAAAATATCCTTAGTGTCAATTTTGACACAATTCATTTTACGGATTTTTATAAATATCAAGATAAGATGATACCATCAAAAGAATTTATTATATCCCTAATGGCTCAAGTTAATCTATAAAATTAATTTTATATATTAATTACCCAAGATAAAATTTATTTTAATAATATTAATCAAATTAATTTGAAATTTCCTTTAATAAAATAATTACTACATCATTTTTGTGTAATTATTTAATATACTTATTTTTAAATAAAATTATATATAAAATACTTTTAAGAATACAAATATTATATCGTTCAAAGTAATACTTATATTCGAATATATTTTATAGAAAATATATAATTAAAAACGAGGTAATTTATTTAAATGAATATGTTACAACCTTAACATCACTTTAAATAAAATATTATAAGTGTCATAATCTTTCCCATATAGATACAAATAAACAATAACATAACCCTTGGATTATTATAGTTGATATGATATTTGGTCAACTGTTTTGGTCTTTTAATAGTTATTATCATTTTATTTAAAAAACATTTACTGTTATTTAAACATTTAAATAATTTCTACATCATTATTGTATACACATTGAAGGTAATTATTTAATCTATAAAAATTTAAATAAATTACCATGATTTATATAATTTTATTATCTTTTTGGTGGATATTTATTTTAAAATCTATCTAATATTTATCATTGTATTAAAATTATTCTACTTATAAGAGATAGGAGGTTGACATGAGGTCACTTTCCTTTATTTTAAAAATATAGATATCACTTTCATTGAAAAGTTTCCATTAAAGGAGTAAATTAGTATCCTTAAGTGTTAAGGGTTAAATTTTATTCCCCGAAAAATATTTTTTCACGTTTTTGGTTAATTTTATTATCCTTATCATATTATTTGTTACCGAAATTAACCTGATTTTACTTTAACCATGAGAAATAAAAATTCTAGAAGTCACTATTCATAAAATAAATAAAAAATAGAATTTTTACATAATTTGGACCCATTGATTCCAAATATGGAATCCATTTTTTAAAATTTCAAACATATAAGTTGTATTAATTAAATTAAAATTATTCACATTGTTGGAATGAAAAACGAGTTTTAAAAATAAAAACATTAAAAAAGATTGAATTTTTTTTACGTGAAATTTCAATGTAAAATTAAGGTCAATGAAAAAAATTATATTGAATGATAAATATATATTCTATTTATAATTTAAAACCATTTAATAATATAATTTAACCATATAAATTATTTCAATGAAAATAGTTGTATGAAATTAAAATTTATTGTCTTTTTACTATCAATCGAAACCTGAAAGTTATCAGAAAAATATTTAAAATTCGTCAATAGTAAATTATTATGTCCCAATTCGAAAGAAAATATTTATGTTTTTAAATATAATATATAAAATTTTCATGAACTATATCGATATTAGGTTCCCCAAAAAAATATAAAAAATGCATTTTTGTAAAGTACTTCTTTTATCCAAAAAAATGAATTTGTTTTTATATCATGTTTAAAAAATATATAAGATGAATTTTAAACATTATATTGAATATATTACATATCTATTACATTAATAAAATCTATCAAGAGTGATTTTATTATTTTATAAACTCACTTATTTAAATAGTTTATTTTAGAAGAAATTTAATATTGTTCATACCCACCACTATAATGGCTAGGTTATAATGTAACATAATAATATTTAGTTGTTCACTTAAAATCATACATGTGTGAAATTAATTATATCAAATTAACTTTAAATTGTTTGTAATAAAATCCAATAATAGTGTTGCGTATAACACAAGTTATGTTGGTGTTGCGTATAGTGAAAGATTATCTTGGTGTAGCGTACAACACAAGACATCAAAAATATTACAAAAATATCTATCTTATAAAAATATCAGGATGTTACATTATAACCCAATTAAAATGAATTCCTCCCTCGAAATTTATCTAGGTTATAAAAGGATAATATAAGGGAGTTTATTTCATAGAAACCCTAATCGTAAAAATGATGTCTAAAACATCCTTTTAAAAAGGAATAATTAGAAAATAACAGTTATCCAAATTAAATAATAACTTCGTCTCTACATAAGAGAACATAGGTGAAGATTTGGGTATAGAGGAAAATCATAAATAATCATAGATATTGATAAAGACCACTGATCACAAGGAAGTGGGTGATCCAGACAAAGTTAACAATTACAAAACCATAAGCTAAAGAATCCTGAAAGATGTCATTGATATCAAAAAAAAAATGATGATAATATGACATTGTTTTACATCACAATACCTTTACTAATGTTAAATAATTTGCATGAGATTAAATACCTTCATGATTTTAGTATAATCTCATAGTTGTTAATGCTTTGAACAATTTTCACTTCATCTCTTATTCAAAGAAATTAAGTTGAATTTGTCATTCCTAAAGTGTTAGCGGATCATGTGATCCTTAAATAGAATGATACGTCATTGCATTGGTATTTATCACAACAAAAATGATAACACCAGTAATTAAATAGGAATAAGTCCACCTATGTTGAGATAATTATTTATTCTAACAAATATAATCTATATTTTAAATTAAATGTTCAGTAAATTGAGAACCTTACAATCCTTCTGAAATTTGAAAGTAAAAAACTCTTGAAAAAAGTTCACTAAATCGGCTTAACATTTATCCCTTATATATCATGAGGTATATCTTGTTGGAAAAATTCCAAAAATATGAACACCTTGATCATGTATTCTCTTATGTCATGGTAATAACCTGAATTACCATATATCTTTTCTGAAAACATGCATGTTTAATTATTCCAAAAGTTATTGGATATATTCCTTATGTCCCAAAATGTTGTATACTTAATCCATGATAGCATAATAATATTGTCAAAAAATCCGTAATTAGTACTCCAGAAACTAGCATCATCTAATTTAATTATTAAAATCCAACATATCTTTACCCAAACATTATTATATCAAAATAAGGGACATATTAAGGGTTATCTTTCTCTTAATCATTTTTTCTCCAAGTATATCACCTTACCCTTAAATAAATTTCTTGGTCCTTAGAACAATTAAACATATCCTGTAACACCCCAAACATCCACGATACACTTCTCTTTGAATAATACAGTAGCGTATGTTGTACGCAACTTCGAGTTCTAACACACACCACAATCAATCAAACTAGCCGTTATGAATAGTAATACCCACTTTCTGAAATTTTTTAAATTTTATCATTCAAAATGAAATTCATTTTTGGATTTGGAGTATTGAAATTAGCCTAGGGTGAATTTTTTGTATTTTTTTGAAAACTTTCAATTTTTGATGAATAGTGAAAAAAACAATGAGTTATAGTTTCAAAATGATTTTTTATTTAAATAATTATTCATTTTATTTAAATTTATTTTAGGTCAAAATAGATAAATAATACCTATATAATTTCAATGTAATACATTGGAGTCAGTTTATAATAATTTTAGATATATAAAAATTTTATTGAACTTTTCACCGTCTTTTACCCATATCCTAAGAGAATTTGGAAATCCACAGAAAACATAATTTTACCGCTTCTATGAGTGGAATTTAGAAAATCCAAGAGACACGGTTAATATCAATGAGTAAAATGTGGTTCAATAGGATAAAAATAATTTTTGGTGAATAGTAACTTTTTTACTTTTATTTACCACAGTTAAAAGTAAATAGGGTAATTAAGGGTAAAAATGATATTAATATTACCCTAACACATGTCCTAATTCTATTGGACAACTTTATCACGACCAAAAACAACATTAGGAAAAAAATATTATCATTTAGGTTCACTTGGATTAGATTAGGACATTTATTATTATTTAATTCAAAGAAGAGTTAAAAGAGTTAAAATCAAAGTTTAATAACTAAAACATTTTTAATATTGGTTTATACATAATATAATTTTTTTTATAAATATTAATTAGAAGTTTAAAAATATTTCCTACATAATGGTATTTTATTTATAATTTTTAGACATTAAATAATTTGATTTAATTATGACATAATGGTGATGTAGTAATTACCTAATTAATGAAATATTAAAATAATTGATATTATAAATATCAAAATAAATGTAATTTGAGACTTCTTATGAATTACACTAATTTTATATGTTAATAAAACATATTAGGGATGGTTAGATTAATTTTTTTTGAAGTAATAATGCTGTTATAAATTTAGAAAAAAAAAATACCAAATAGTGTCAAAATTGACATAAAAGAGTTTTAAAAACAAATATTATATTATTAATTCATATTCTATTCCTAAAAATCTAAGGCTCGGAAAAATGACTTATATAATGATAGGTGTATCATTAATGGACCACTTGGGGGTCTGTTAGAGGTATATAGTTATTTTATTAACTATATAATATAAAAATACAAAGAGACATGGTAAATGTCAAACTATTTAACTAAGAGTTATATATAAATGATAAGGTTAATATAGTGGCCCAAACCTATCTAAAATATATTTTCTAAAAGTATTTATACCCATCCCCACCTTAACCTTTAAATAATCCACTTTGGAGCCATTAGAAACCGAATATAAATTTATTATAAAATAATATTTCTAGCTTTTCCAAATGTGCCCCTCACCCCTCCTATAAAAGGGCACCCCACCTTCTCTCAAATTCATACCTTCAAAGACATTTGGTTCAAACAACCCCTGCGAAAATATCCTCCAAACTTCTCTAAATTCGACCTAGAGGCCTTAGTATGATCATAAATCCAACCAATGCAGTCCTTTTGATCAAATCAAAAGGAAGAACCCGAAGAAGAGGTAATGTTTTCACCACCCTCCACTTCGGGAAAAAGGGGTTTTTGCGACGGGTTATTTGCGATGGGGGTATTTTCCCGTCGCAAATAAGTGGTTATTTGCGACGGGGAAATCTCACCCGTCGCAAAAGGCTTGGCGTGCAAAGCGCTCCAAACCGCGGGAAAGTCATTTGTGACGGGTGGTTACCACCCGTCGCAAATAACCGGCGGCGGTAAAAACTATTTGCGACGGTAATATACCCCCCGTCGCAAATAGTATGTCGACAGGTTATTATTTGCGACGGGACCCGTCGCAAATAACTATTTAACCGTTGACCGTGATAAATGCGGGCTCAAGTATTTGCGATGGGACCCATCGCAAATAATACTATTTGCGACAGGTATCTCCTCGCAAATACTCCCGTCGCAAATAATCTAACCTATAAATACCCCCACCCATTTTTTCCATTTATTCTCAACTTCTCTCAAAACTCTATTTTTAGATATCACAGTTTCTTAAGTTTAATTTTTATTTCCAGATTTGATATTGATGTCTTCAACAATTATCAGAGATCAACCTCAGATCAATTTTAAAGGTATTTATTTTCTTTTTAATTTAATATTTAATTTAAATTTTTTATTAGTTTATTTTATTTTTAATTAGTTGTAATTTAATTGTGTTTATATTGTTTTTTATTTAATAAATTTAAATTATTAGTATTAATTGTTCATAGTTAGTGGTAATTAGTAGTAATTAATAATAATTAGAAATAATTAATAATAAATAGGAATAAACCTCCACCATGCGTGCATTAACCTTTACAACTAAGCCATTTCATTTTTTTATACATTTAATGGTCTATCTATATATATATAGTTATATTTATTCGTATATTAATATAGATTTATACTAATATAAATATATTTGGTTATATAAATATAAATATAAATATATATATATATATATATATTTATTCGTATATTAATATATATTTATTCTATATATATATATATAGTGTTATAAGTTTTTATTCGTATATTTATTTGTATATTAATTAATATATATTTATAATCTTAGTTTTAAATAAATTTATAAAATATGGGGTTTTATGTATATGTATAAATAAATAAATAAATAAATACATATATAAAATAGATACACACACACACACACACACACACATATATATGTATAGTTATGAATGAATACATAGGAATAAGGGGGTGAAAATCCACCGAGAATGTTAAAACGGCTATAACTTCTAATCCGTAAGTCCGTTACAACTCCACAACCAGTCAAATCGAAGAACATGAAACGATCTTCGATATGATATGTGGTACAGGCCAAACGGACATCTGGATCGGATGTTATAGCCATTTAAATGTTTAAACGACCATAACTTCTAATCCAGAAGTCCGTTTCAGCTCCACACTCAGTCAAATCGAAGAACATGAAATGATCTTCGATATGATATATGGTAGAGGTTTATCGGACATCGGGAGAAGAAGTTATAGGTGTTTAAACGGTGAAAAACCGGGGTACCCTGACTAAAAACTCAGTTTTGGAGACATCAATATCAAATCTGGAAATAAACGGAGTCCTAGATCAAACGGAGTCCCAGATCAAAAGTTATGGCCGTTTGAAGTTTGAGTTTCATTTTTAACTTATTTTCCATCTTTCATTAATTTTTTTTATTTTTTTATATTCAGCGAGTTATAAAATGACTATTAACTGATAAAAATTACATAATTACTAATTAAAAATATTTTTTAATTTATTTTATAAGCCTCTTTTGCTGAACATCTTATACATTCATATTTGATTTTCATTCTTCCTTTCTAAAACATATTTAAAAAATAAATATTATATTTATATCAATATAAATAGGTTTATTGATTTATATAATAATAAATAATTTTTTAAACTTTTTTTTAAAATTTTTTATTATTATTTGCGACGGGCCCGTCGCAAATACCCGCTTCGAAGCAACCATTTGCGACGGGAATATGGCCCATCGCAAAAAGTATTTGCGACGGGCCCGTCGCAAAAGATTTTTTAAAAAAAATCTGAAAGGTATTTGCGACGGGTCAATTTCCCGTCGCAAATACGTGTTTTTGCGACGGGCCCGTCGCAAAAAAAATTAGTTGCGATGGCGTTTTCTGCAACGGGCGATTTGCGACGGGATCCCATCGCAAATGACCCGTCACAAATATCTATATTTCCCGTAGTGCTCTTTCAAGTTCATTTCTTCTTCAACTTAATATTTCTTTGTTATTTCCATTATGAAATAACAACTCCAGTATCTTCTATATACTTTGATGTTATTATAAATATGGTACAACCATATTCTGTATTCTATCCATCCTTTGAATGACATGTCACCATACGTGCGGACGTACGGCTTACCGTCTCCACGTCGTGGTGTAATTGTTATTCAAAACATTATTATTTGGATGGGTATGATAATGATGTGTAATTGATGTATATAATAAATATAACAAGATAATGATTCTTTATATGTTATATACTATCCAATTATATATTATTTTAATATCAAAAGATTGATATCGTCGCTCGTGCGTACGTACGGATTACCGTCTCCACGAACGCAATGAGATTCATTCCCCATCATATCCTTTCAAGACTAAATTTCATTTTATGATTAAAAATAATATTTAGAGACATGATATCATTCTGGATATGAATAAGATACAACCTGTCCATAACAAACACTGCTTATGTAACAAAACATATGAAAGAAAACAAGTAAATTAACACCCGAAACAACGATAATACTAAGATATTATTAACAAAGAAATGTTAAAAGATCATATATGATATGATATTAATTTAAATGATTATTTTATAATTTAATAACAATTATTTAACCATTATTCAAGATTTTAACCTACCCTTGACCAAGGAAAAGTACAAGGTAATGGTTTATTTCACAATCTCTTCATTATCTGAGGTTGTTTATACGTAATTATCTACTTGGACTTCTTTATCATCCACATCCAAGTTTCTTAAAAATGTATTTAAAATCATTATTAATATTTTATAGACTATGGTTTAATGTTATTTATACCTTTGTTGACTTTTTAAAAGATGTTTATAAAGTAATCTTTCTGTCCTTTTCCAAACAATGTCCTTTTTAACCTTTTTGACAGAATTATGGTAATAATGTCTTTTTTTAACTTATATGGTGGGTGCGGATAATTTCTACCATTATAAAATCTCTCGAAGCTTCCCTTACAAGCTTATAATAATATTTTCAAAGTAAATTTTTCTTTTATAATTATGTGACTTTTAAATGATTTCAAAAAAGAGATATTTCTCTCAAATAGTTTTGATTTCGTCTATGTCAACATCCTTTGATGGATTTTAAGCTTATTTGAAGTTTATTTTTTAGGATAAAAAACTTCCATATTGTATTGAAGGTTTTGTGATATGTTTGACCGTGGATGTGTTATTTATATACCATTCACGGTTTATGGAGAATGTATTGACATTTCACATGCTTGTTTTAATACGAATGTTTATGTTATGTTTAAACCTGTTCATATGAGTAATGCATTGGACTTAATAAGTGATGGGTGGACCCCAATATAGCTCCTCGATGCATCAGTTGGTCTCATGAGACAAACTAGTGTCTTGGCACAAGGCCTTGACAAAATCTTATTTGTAGTCTTGGCACAAGGCCTTGACTATGTGGTTATGATAGTCTGGCATTATACATTCCATCATTATGAAAGTTGTTATTGATATTGCATGTGATTATTCGATTAGTAGAATATCCATGTGAATAAGTAAATGGATTTATTTCATTTTACTTCTTCTATATTATGCAGAATTTCAAGTTTAAAAGTCTTTTGTTTTAGTTATGCATTGCCTTAAATGTTTATTCTTATTTATGAAAGTTTTCTCTATATTGTCATCCTTACTAGGCATCTAAGCTCACCCCTTTCTATGTTTTATTTTTCCCAGGATGTGAAGAAGTATTTTATGAATGAATTTTAGGGATAGTATAAGGGGATATGAGTGTGGAGACAAGATTTTGTTGTAGTTTTCAATTTATGATGTAATGTAACCTTTATGAATGTATCTAGTGATTCCAAGGCTACTAAACTAATCGGTATTTCGAGACTTGATCTTTTGTGATCATGCCAATGTTATGTAATAATGCACCGGCTCTTGGTAACTGGGTTCGGGGCATTATAGTTGGTATCAGAGTAGTTTTAGTACAAACCTTGGAAGCTAGATTTAGATAAACTCTTATTAGAGCACATAGCCCTAAGATAGAATTTGAGGATTAGTATAGATGAACTTCCTAGAATTTTGGTATTTTAGAGATTTTGTGAGTTTTTCGAGCAATACATCACTGTCTAGATATGAGCAGGTAGAGGAGGCTCTGGGACAAATGTACCTAGGGGTAAAAACTAAAAACACAGCTTTGAGCTAGACTCGAACGAGAACTGGTGCATGACAACAGGCCTTGCTGCACTCTTGGTTACTACACTCCTGGGGGATATGCTTAGGAAAAATCTCATTTTCTTTACAAACCATTATGAAGGGTTTATGAGTATATAATTTCTCAAAGAAAACATTTTTTTGATTATGGATTATATCCATAAATAGTTAAATTTACGTTAAGTGTTTTACAAGTATGGAATTATGTATTTTGATTCATAAAGTTATCTAGTTTATGCCATTGTTTAGAAATGGCGCCTAATGGTAGAAATGGAAACTGTATCAATGAATGCACTCCATGTAAGGATTTCCCTCATGTTCAAGATAATTATAGTGGAGCTGGTGATGCAACTGGTGCTGATCAGCTAATCACCATAATGGGAAAACTCACTTAGGTTATGAATATTAACCTTACCCATATGGATCACCCTAATCCACAGCATGGAAAATCAATGTTAGACTGCTTCATGAGGTAACAACCACCAACATTCAATGGGAGTAAAAACCCCTTAGTAGCTGAGAAATGGATAAATTTTTTAGAGATAATATTCCATGCCTTGGGGAGTAGTGAAAGGGAAAAAGGTATCATGGCAGTTTACCGCATCAGTGGAGATGCTGATCAATGGTTTTCATTGATTAAAAACAAAAAGTAAGATGATGAAGTATCAAATATGGAATGGAGGGAGTTCAAAGAGGTTTTCATAGAAAAATACTTTCCTCGTGACCATCGAGCAGATATGGAAAGGAAATTTCTGAGTCTAAGACAAAAAAAGGATGAGAATGTTGCAAAGTATGAAGCTAACTTTACAAGGTTAGAAAGGTATGCTGGAGATTATATATATAACCCAAGAAGTAAGATTCATCGTTTATTTGATGGGTTAAAACCATTTCTTCGTCGAGCATTAGTGTCACAATCTTTCTAGTCATACGAAGATATTGTCTCATGTGCTATCAAGACAGAAAAATAATTCTCTATGTCTTACGACTTTAAAGCAAAGAAATAGAAGAAGAGATCTGCTAATCAATATGTAAATGGAATTAAAGGTAATAAGGGAAATGTTGATTATCCATCCTATAGAAAATGTGGTAAGAAACACCCCAGCACTTGCTTGAAAGTAATGGGAGTCTGTTTCAAGTGTGGTGAAAAAGGCCACCAAGCTCATGATTGCAAGGGGAAGAAAGAATCTACCGATGTTCAATGCTACAACTTCAGGGAGATAAGACATTATGCAAATAAATGTCCTACATGTCAGGGGAACGTACCTCCGAAAAGGAAAAGGGATCAAGACCAAGCTTATGCTATCACTACTTCTGAGGTAGAAGCTCCGAAAGACGTGGTGGCAAGTAATTTAATGGTTTCCTCAAGTTTAGAAAATGCATTATTTGATTATGCTTCATCAAATTGTTTTATATCTTCCCAATTTTCTAAGAAAATTAGATATTTCCAATTTGATTTAACAATGGTGTTGTTAGTTAAAACTCCCAAGGGAGGTATCATTGCTACAATGTTCTGTGGATCCGTCCCCATTAGAGAATATAAATGTTCTTTATCTACTGATCTCATCATCAAACCCAAGATTTAATTTGATATAATCCTTGTTATGGATTGTCTTTCAGACCATTATGCGAATCTTTTTTGTAAAAAGAAGGAGGTTATGATTTTTGATGATGATGATAAGGAACACCTTATCTTTAGAGCAGAATCATCACCACCTGATTCTTATCTAGATCCACCCCACTAGCTCAACTGAAATCAATTATCGGGGAGGAAGAGAATGAAATAACTATGGGTGAGGAAAGGAATGTTCAAATAGAGTATTTACTTATTGTGAGATAATATGTTGATGTGTTTTCGGAAGATTTACATGGACATCCTCTAGAATGAGAAATTGAGTTTTCCATTGATTTAATTCCTGGATCAAGGCCCATATCAAAGACCCCTTATAGAATGGCCACTATGGAATTAGTGGAACTAAAGAAACAACTAGAGGAATTGAGTAATAAGGGATTTATTCTCCCTAATGTTTCTCTATGGGGATCCCCTATCCTTTTTGTTAAGAATAAAGATGGATCTATGAGGTTATGTATTGACTATAGGGAGATCAATGCTATAACAATAAAGAACAAGTATCCCCTACCTCACATTAATGATTTATTTGACCAACTGCATGGAGGTCAATAATTTTCAAAGATTGAACTTCGATCTGGATACCATCAATTGTGTGTGAAGAAGGAATACATTCCAAAAACATCATTTCGAACCAGGTACGAACATTACGAGTTAACAGTAATGCCTTTTGGGATGACTAATGCACCCTCTGTTTTCATGGATCTAATGAACAAAGTTTTCAAGTAATATCTCGATGATTTTGTAGTGATATTTATTGACGATATCTTGGTATATTCCAAAATCTATGAAGACCATGAAAATCACTTGCGCGTTATCCTGAAGACTCTTTGAAGACATGAATTATATGGGAAGTTTAGCAAGTGTGAATTCTGGATTCAAGAGATCTCTTTTCTTGTCCATATTGTCTCTAAATATGGAATCTCTATTGATCCTTCTAAGAAAAAGGCAATCAAATAATTGTAAAACCCAACGAGTATAACTGAGGTATGCAGTTTTATTGGTTTAGCAGGTTATTATCGATGTTTCGTCCAGAATTTTGCCTGATTGGCTAACCCATTAACAAAGATCACACGTAATGGGGTTAAATTAGTTTTGAAAAAAGAGTGTGAATAATTTTTTGAAGAAATAAAGAGAAGATTAGTCAATGATCCTATATTGACTCTACCATTGGGGAATGACGGGTTTGTTATTTATAGTGATGCATCGAAGAAAGGACATGGTTGTGTCCTTATGCAGAATGATAAAGTTATTTCCCATGCATCACGACCGCTAAAAATTCATGAGAAAAATTATCCTATTCATGATATTGAGTTAGCTGTTGTAATATTTGCTTTGAAGATATGGATACATTATCTCGATGGTAAAAAATGTGAGATTTATACTGAATACAAGAGTTTGAAGTATATTTTCTCACAAAAAGAACTCAACATGAGGAAAATGAGATGGCTTGAACTACTCAAGGATTATGATTTCATGATACACTACCACCCAGGGAAGGCAAATAAGGTGGAATATGCTTTTATTAGAAAGGATCATGGATTTTTGAACAAGATGAGAGTTGAAAAGGATCCTATATACAAGGATCTAGTGAAGATGGATATGGGAATCACCATGTAAGGTGAAACATAAATGCCTTTTCAAATGGTTTCCAAACCATATTTACTATAAAGGTTAAAGAGTTCTCATACCGATGATGAAGAGTTTAAAAAGAGGATTAAAGCTGTCAATGATGGGATATTGAGTAACTTTGTGTATGAAGATGGAATTTTGAAATTTGGTAAGAGGCTTTGTGTTCCCAATATACTTGATCTAAAAAGGGAATTGTTGGACGATGCTCATAGTTCTAATTTCTCTATACACCCTGGGAGCACCAAAATTTATAGAGATTTTAAGGAACATTTTTGGTGGGACAAAATGAAGAAAGAAAATTGCTGATTTTGTGTCAAGATGTATGGTTTGTCAATAAGTGAAAGCTGGAAGGCAACGTCCTGGAGAAGTCATGAAACCTCTTCCTATACCTGAGTGGAAATGAGATAATATCACGATGTAATTTGTCATAGTACTACCAAATAATCCTAGAAGGAAAGATGCAATATGGGTCATTGTTTATTGTCTTACCAAGTCAGCACATTTTATTTCTATAATGGAAGATTTACCACTTGAACGTCTAGAAAGACTATATATAAATGAATTTGTGAGACTTCATGGAGTACCCATATCGATTGTGTCTGATCGTGATCCACGTTTTACTTCAAGATTATGGAAAATTCTTCAAAGATCCCTGTATACTGAACTTCATTTGAGCACTGACTACCACCATCAAACAGATGGAAAATCAGAACGGACTATTCAAACCTTAGAAGACATGTTGAGATCATTATCACTTGAATTTTAGGGTATGTGGGATTGATATTTACCTCTAGTGAAATTTTTCTATAACAATAACTTCCATTCAAGTATTCAGATGTCACCATGTGAAGCATTATATAGAAAGAGATGTCGCACACCAACCTGTTGAGATGATGTTGGTGAAAGAAAATATGTAGGCCCAGAATTGGTGAAGGAAACATTGGAAAAGGTAAAGGTAATCCAAAACCACATCAAAGCATCTCAAAGTAGGAAAAAGAGCTATGCCGATAACCGAGGGAAGGATTTGGAATTTTAGATAGGAGATTGTAACACCCGAGACTTTTATGTTATATAAATCATCAAAGAAATATTTTTCTACACAACACTTTCTTGGCTTGCTTTACACGAAATCGCGACCTTCCTCGATAGCTTGCGTCGTACGCAATAACGAGTTTCACTAAACAATGATATTCTATTAAAATATTATTAAAACTAGTCGTTATGAATAGTAATAACCACTTTTTGAAATTTTAAAAATTTTATTTTTCAAAATGGATTTCATTTTTGGATTCAGAATATCGAAATTAGCCAAGGGTGAAATTTTGGTATTTTTCTAAGAACATTCAATTTTTGATGAATAGTGAAACCACTAAGTGGTAGTTAAAAAACTGAATTTTTTCATAAAACTTAATTTTACCGCTTCTGTGAGTGGAATTTCGAAAATCTGAGAGACACGGTTAATATCAAGGACTAAAATGTGGTTCAATGAGATTAAATAATTTTTGGTGAATAGTAACTTTTTATCTTTTTTTACCACGGTTAAAAGTAAATAGGGTAATTAAGGGTAAAGATGATATTATTATTACCCTAACACATGTCCTAATTATATTTGATAAGTTTAATTCGACCAAAAACAAACTTAGGAATAAAATATGACCATTTAGGCCCACTTGGATTAGATTGGGACATTTATTATTAATTTATTTAAAGAAGGGTTAAAATAGTTAAAATCAAAGTTTAATAAGTAATGAAATTTTTAATATGGGGTTATACATAAGATAAATTCGACTATAAATATTCATTAGAAATGTAAAAAAATTTCCTACATAATGGTATTTTATTTTTAATTTTTAGACATTAAATAATTTAATTTATTTATGACACAAAGATGATGTAGTAATTATCTTATTAATAAAATATTGACATAATTAATGTTATAAACACCCAAATAAATGAAATTTGAGACTTTTTATGAAATAAAATAATTTTATAGGTTAATATGACATGTTAGTATTGATTTAATTTACTTGGTTCGAACTAATAATTCTGTTATGATTTTCACAAAAATCAATTACTAAATAGTGTCAAAATTGACATAAAATAGTTTTTAAAACAAATATTATATTAGTAATTGTTATTTTTTTCATAAAAATATAAGGTTCGGCCAAATTACTTAGATAAGGTTATATATATTAATAATAAACAACTTGGGGTTCGTTTGGATGCTTATAGTATGTTTATTAACCTTATAGTATAAGAACACAAGAAGACACGGTAAAAGTAAACTTATTTAACTTAATGTTAAATCTAAATGATAATGTTAAAATAGGAACCTAAACTTGTCTAAATTCTATTGGATGAGTGTATTTCGACCCATACCCACCTTAGATTTGAAATATATCAATTTGGAGCTATTTAAAACTGAACTTGACTTTATAATAAAATAATATTTTTAGTTTTCCCAAAGGTGCCCCTCTCCTCCCTTATAAAAGGGCACCTCCTCCCCCTCTTCCTCACACCACTTTGAGCCTTCAAGCTCGGCCAAACCCTGCCAATTCCTCCTCCCCACTTACATAGAGACATCCTAGATGTCCTGGTATTCTTCAAAGACCAATTTTCGTTCCCTAAAAGAAGGTCTCAAAGAAGCACTTCAAAGAAGAGATAATGTCCGTTACCGATTCTTTCATCTTTATTTCTTCTTCCACTTCTTCTTCTTTAGTTGTTTCATTATGAAGTAATAAAATCAGTATCACTAATATAATGATATGTTATTATAAGTATTAAACAACCCTATTTCACCATCTATCCATCATACGGAAAAAGAAATCACCGCGCGTGTGTACGTACGGAATACCGTCTCCACGCCGTGGTGTAATCTATTTTCCACCACCACCTTAATTGGATGGGTATAATGGTGTACATAATGACTATATATGACTATTATAAAGTGATACTAATTCTGAAATAGTATACATACACTCCAATACAATTCCACGATCATAGGAATGATATCATCACTCGTGCGTACGTACAGAATACCGTCTCCACGATGTGATGCGACTCGTTCTACATGATTTTCATTTCATAATGATTATATAAATGAATTAAATGAATTAATATGATATATATTACACTAATAACATTCTTGAAATTAAGTATCTATAAACTAAATATAATAATAAGAATTTATTCGACAAAACACGCATAAGAACAAAAAGTTATAATCACCTGAATAACAAGTAGCAATGAAATATTACTACTAAGAAGCTAAGAAAATGACCATATATGATATCATAAAAATAATTATGATTCTGGAATAAGTCAATAACATTATTTAAATCTTTATACAAGAGGTTCAGACACCTACGAAGAAAAACGGACCTAAGGTAAGGGAAATATCACAATCTCGTTTTTATCCGAGATTGTTTATACTTTAGAATTTACTGGGGTGTATTTTATCATCCACATCCATGTTTCCTAAATATGTAATATTATTTCCATTCACCTAAATTTTTTTAAATCCTACTTCCCTTCGGTAAGTTTTTAGTAAAATATATAAAAAGAATCTTTTGTCGTTTTTCATACGAGGTACTTTTTGACTTTTCTGACAAAAGTATGAGAAGAATGTTTTTTTAACTTATACGACATGAATGGATTTTTAAAACATTATTTCCAAGAATATTCCATTACAAGTTTTCAAGTTTATTATTAATCAACTTCTTTTAGTTTAGAATTGTATAAGGAAAAGTATTTTCGAAGTAGAAAGGATATTTTCCTCAAGAATGGAGTTCAAGTGTTTTATCAAAATTATTTTCCATCTAAGATAATATAGGGTTCTATTTATATCCCTATTATTACATGGATTTGATTATTTTATGATGGAAATATTTTTATGAATTCCTTTATCTTATATAAATTGTTTTATGATGTCATGTTGTTTAAGAATCCCATTTTTACTACATGGGTTATGGAATGATTTATGATTTATGATTTTGTGGCACACATAAGAATGGTATCATTATGAGATGGGTGGGACCTATATCTCCCTCCAATGCATTGGGTAAAGATTTTATATCTCATGAGATAGACATGGCTGGAACGATAGGTTATACCGGTTCAGTGAAACAGGACTGAAACGAGGGTGACTCAGTTTAGAAATGGACTTTGTCCACTAAGATAGTCTTGGCAATGAGTCTTGACTAATAAGATATGATTATGTATGATTATGTGTGTATGCCACAAAGTTTCATGTTTTATGTTATGATTATTGTGATTACATTTCACTGCCATGATTTATCCCATGTTATGAAATTATGATCTCTTTTGCAGGTTAATATTTCCAAAAGTTATGTGCTTATGTATATGATGTGATTAATATTTCTTTTGTTTACCCTTACTGAGAATTTGAGCTCACCATTTTGTATGTTTTCTTTCCCTAGGTCAGGAAGAAGGTTATTAAGTAAGATATGCCAAAAGGGACTATAGATATGATGAAATAAATGGGAGACAGTGTAGACACTTTATGAACCATTTGTTTATGTTTCCCAGTTTCTAAAGACACTATACCTATACGGTCCTTTCGTGGTTTTGTTATATGTTGTAATAAGTATGCTTCAATTTTGAAGTATTAACAATGTATGTAAAGTATGGGTCGTTATAGTTGGTATCAGAGGAACGGTATAGTCAACCTTTGGAAATTAGGATGTGAAAGCCTTAGTAAGAACCCTAAGGATAAGTCCAAGCATAGAACACAATATTGGTGTTTTAGAGATGGCCATGAATAACCTAGGATAAGACCTTAAGTGTGAAATTTTATTCTTGATTATGTGGTTTTCCTATTATAATTAGTGTTTCTCACACTATTCTTTTTGGTTTTAATCAATGGCTGGAACCCGAAGGAACCGTGTTAATGCGGAATGCGACGGGCAATGCAATGATTGTCCCCCTGAGAAACCAAAAGTTATGGGAGCTGGAATAAAAAATATTGTAGCCATGCTCACACAACTTTCTCAAGCTATGAATCATGCAGGACTTCCAATCGAGCAATGGAAGGAGAAACATTCTGTTGAATCCTTCATGAGGCACCGTCCACCTTCTTTCAGCGTGTCTACTAATCCATTAGTTTCTGAACAATGGATTAGTACTACTGAAAAGATATTTTTAGTTCTTCAATGTTCTGAACATGATAAAGTCATCCTAGCAGTGTATCGTTTGGATGGTGATGCTGATCAATGGTGGAATCTTATTAAGAATACGAGGCAAAGAGATGAAATTGAGTCCATGGAATGGGACGAGTTCAAGAACTTATTTTTCAATTAGTACTTACCTCGTATTCTCCGAACAAAGATGGAGAAAGATTTTCTTGAACTGAAGCAAAAGGATGATGAATATGTTGGTACCTATGAAGCAAATTTTATAAGACTTGCAAGGTACGCTTCTGGTATTATTATCCAACCTGAGAGTAAGATCGATCGATTCTTTAGTGGCTTAAAACCAATTCTTCGAAGGGCGTTAGCCATAAGGGACTTCAATAGCTACGAGGAAATCGTTCAACATGCTCTCAAAGTAGAGACGAAGATTGGAGTAACCCATCAGTCATATGGGTTTGATAAGAAGAGGAAAATGTAATTCAAAGGAAAATCTAAAGAGCACACTGAAAAGAATATGAACTTCCCCTTATGCTCAAAGTGTGAAAAGAAACATGGAGGGAGTTGTCTTAAAGGGACAAGTAAATGTTTCAAATGTGGAAACGAAGGTCATCGGGCATTTGAATGCTGCGATGATGGGAAGATGATGTCTAATGATGCAAACAAAGGAAGGGATACACAGAATGAACCTACTACACTTCAATGTTTCAAGTGCAAGGATATGGGACATTATGCCAATAAATTCCCTAATCCAAGGGTTGATGATGATGGTCGACGTCAAAAAACTCTTAAGGCTAAAGGAAAAGGAAAGTCACATGCAATTTCTATCAGCGATGTGGAGTACGATAACGATGTGGTGAAAGGTACACTTACCATCCACTCTAAAGTAGCAAATGTTTTATTTGATTCTGGATCCACCCACTCTTTTATTTCTGAATAATTTTCTAAGGGTATCACCGTATTACCTCAACAATTAGTTGTTGAGTTAGCTGTGACAACACCTAATGGAACAACAGTCGCATCAAAAGTTTATAATTCTTCTCTGATCGAAGTTTTTTTCAAAGTGCTTCCTGCAAATCTTGTGATCCTTCTTATAGTGGAATTTGATGTGATTCTTGGCATTGATTGGCTTTCTTTATATGGAGCTCATATCAATTTCCAAAGAAGGGAAGTAACATTTCATATTCCAGACCAATCTATGATCTTCTTATCAATGCAAGGATTAACATAACCTTCCAATGGAAATTTCTTCCATCTTATGGGTCTTGATCCCACTAAATGAAGGTTATTTATCTCAAATGGTTGGTGAGAAACTCACGATTAAGAATATGCCCATTTTACGGGAGTTTGATGATGTCTTTCCAGAGGAATTACCAGGACTTCCACCAAATCGTGAAGTTGAGTTCTCAATAGAACTCGTACTGGGTGCTTTGCCTATTTCAAAGACAACTTATAGAATGGCCCCAATTGAGTTGCAGGAATTGATGAAGAAACTCTAAGAGAATCTTGATAAGGGATTCATACGCCCTAGTGCGTCACCTTGGATAGCACCTATTCTATTTGTTAAGAAGAAAGATGGATAAATGATACTCTGCATTGATTATCGAGAACTTAACAAGATCACTATCAAGAACAAATATCCTCTCCCACGCATTGATGACTTATTTGACCAACTACGAGGAGCTCAATTCTTTTCCAAGATTGATCTTCGTTCAGGGTATCATAAATTAAGGGTCAAAAGGGAGGATATACCAAAGACGGATTTCCATACAAGGTATGAACACTATGAATTTATAGTGACGCCATTTGGTCTTACTAATTCCCCTGCTATCTTCATGGATCTGATGAATAGAGTTTTTAGAGACTATCTTGATCAATTTGTGGTAGTCTTTATAGACGATATTCTTGTATATTCAAAGAGCAAGGAAGAACATGAAGATCAATTGAGAATTATATTGAAGACCCTGAGAAAGGAGAATCTTTATGCCAAATTTACCAAGTGTGAATTTTGGCTTCAAAAAGTTGCATTTTTGGGTCACATAATCTCAAAAGAGGGGATATATGTGGATCCAGAAAAAACAGAGGTTATCAAAAGATGGTCGAGACCAACAACAGTAACTGAGATCCGAAGTTTTCTTGGTTTGGATGGATATTATCGACGTTTTTTGAAAGAGTTTTCACAATTATCTAATCCACTCACCAAGTTGAATCGGAAAGGAGTTAAGTTTGTCTGGACGGAAGAATGTGAAGAGAATTTCAAGGAGTTGAAAAGAAGGTTATCTAGTGCACCTGTGCTCACACTGCCTTGTAGTGGAGAAAGGTTTGTGATCTATAGGGATTCATCCAAGAAGGGATTGGGGTGTGTTCTTATGAAAAATGATATGGTGATAGCTTATGCCTCACGACAGTTGAAAATCCATGAGCAAAATTACCCAACACATGATTTGGAGTTAGCTGCGGTAATATTTTCGTTAAAGCTTTGGAGGAATGACCTTTATGGTGAAAGGTGTGATATTTATACTGATAATAAAAGTTTAAAGTATATTTTCACCCAAAAGGAGCTGAATATGTGTCAAAGAAGATGGTTGGAGCTGATTAAGGATTACGACTGATCAATCCATTACCACCCTGGGAAAGCAAACAAGGTGGCAGATTCATTAAGTCGACAAGACCATGATATTTTATCCATGATGAGGATCAGAAAAGATCCAATATTTATGGATTTACAAAGGATGGATCTTGGAATTATAATGGAAGGGGAAAAATCTTATCTTTCTCAAATGAATTTTCAACCATCTATACATGTGAAGATTGAAGAGGCACAAAAAGAAGATGTCGAGTTACAAAAGAAGGTGGGAAACTTTCCTGAATTCAACCTTGATTGTGATGGGATAATAATGTTCAGGAATCAGGTTTGTGTTCCTCCCATCCCCGAATTAATGAAGGAGCTGCTGGATGAGGCTCATAGTTCTTCATTCTCTATTCATCCTGGAAGCACGAAGATGTATAGGGACTCGAAAGAGTACTTCTGGTGGGATGGCATGAAAAGAGATGTTGCTGAATTTGTCTCTCGATGCTTGGTTTGTCAACATGTTAAATCCAACAGACAGAAGTCTAAGGGGATGTTACAACCATTACCCATACCTGAATGGAAATGGGAAAACATCACTATGGAATTTGTCACAGGACTTCCTAAAACATCCAAAGGCAATAATGCTATCTGGGTCATAGTTGATCGTCTTACAAAGTCTTCACACTTCATTGCTATTAGAGAGGATTTCTCTCTGGATCAGCTTGTCAGGATATATGTAAAGGAAGTGGTAAGATTGCATGGAGTACCACTTTCTATTATATCCGACCGGGATCCGAGATTTGCCTCGAAGTTGTGGCGAAGTCTTCAGCATACTCTGGATACAGAGTTGAGTTTCAGCACTACTTATCATCCTCAGACAGACAGTCAGTCTGAGAGAACAATTCAAACCCTAGAAGATATGTTGAGAGCTTGATCTATGTATTTCAAAGGTGGTTGGGATCAACACCTACCTTTGGTGGAATTTTCTTATAATAATAGCTTTCACTCCAGTATTCAGATGGCTCCTTATGAATCTCTTTATGGAAAGAAATGCAGGACTCCAACTTGCTGGGATGAAGTTGGAGAAAGAAAGCTATTTGGACCTGATCTCGTTGATGAAATGGTAGAAAAGGTCAGATCTATTCAACAACACATAAGAGCAGCTCAGAGTTGACAGAAAAGTTATGCCGACAACCGAAGAAAAGACCAAGAGTTTGAAGTGGGTGATAAAGTGTTCTTACGAATATCTCCCTAGAAGAGGGTTATGAGATTTGGAAAGAAGGGGAAGTTGAGCCCTAGTTATATCGGTCCTTTCGAAATACTGAATCGTGTTGGGAAGGTAGCTTACCGATTGGCGCTTCCACCGAATGTCTCTCAAGTTCACGATGTGTTCCATGTATCTCTCTTGAGAAAGTACATACCTGATCCTTCACATGTACTCAACTCAGAAGTTGTACCGCTGGAGCACGATCTTTCTTATGAAGAACAACTGATAGAGATTCAGGATCGTAGCGAAAAATTCCTATGAAACAAGACCACTCGATTGGTGAATGTTTTATGGAGGAACCACCAATTAGAAGAAGCTACATGGGAGCTTGAGGATATGAGGAGGGAGATGTATCCTCATCTGTTTGTCACAAAGTGACGAATTTCGAGGGTGAAATTCATTTTAAGAAGGGTAGAATGTAACACCCGAGACTTTTATGTTATATAAATCATCAAAGGAATCTTTTTCTACACAACACTTTCTTGGCTTGCTTTATATGAAATCGCGACCTTCCTGGATAGCTGGCGTCGTACGCAATAATGAGTTTCACTTAACAATGATATGCTATTAAAATATTATTAAAACTAGCCATTATGAATAGTAATAACCACCTTTTGAAATTCTATAAAATTTATTTTTCAAAATGGACATCATTTTTGGATTCGGAATATCAAAATTATCCTAGGGTGAAATTTTGGTATTTTTCTGAAAACTTTCAATTTTTGATGAAAAGTGAAACCACTAAGTGGTAGTTAAAAAACTGAATTTTTTCATAAAACATAATTTTACCGCTTATGTGAGTTGAATTTTGAAAATCTGAGAGACACAGTTAATATCAAGGACTAAAATGTGGTTCAATGAGATGAAAATAATTTTTGGTGAATAGTAACTTTTTACTTTTTTTTACCACGGTTAAAAGTAAATAGGGTAATTAAGGGTAAATATGATATTATTATTACCCTAACACATGTCCTAATTCTATTGGATAAGTTTAATTTGACCAAAAACAAACTTAGGAATAAAATATGACCATTTAGGCCCACATGGATTAGATTAGGACATTTATTATTAATTTATTTAAAGAAGGGTTAAAATAGTTAAAATCAAAGTTGAATAAGTAAATAATTTTTAATATGGGGTTATACATAAGATAAATTCGACAATAAATATTCATTAAAAATCTAAACAGATTTCCTACATAATGGTATTTTATTTGTAATTTTTAGACATTAAATAATTTAATTTATTTATGACACAAAGATGATGCAGTAATTATCTTATTAATGAAATATTGACATAATTAATGTTATAAACACCCAAATAGATGTAATTTGAGACTTTTTATGAATTCCACTAATTTTATAGGTTACTATGACATGTTAGTATTGATTTAATTAACTTGGTTCGAACTAATAATTCTGTTATGATTTTCACAAATATCAATTACAAAATAGTGTCAAAATTGACATAAAATAGTTTTTAAAAAAAATATTATATTAGTAATTGTTATTTTATTCCTAAAAATCTAAGGTTTGGCCAAATGACTTATATAAGGTTATATATATTAATAATAAACAACTTGTGGTTCATTTGGCTGCTTATAGTAAGTTTATTAACCTTATAGTATAAGAACACAAGAAGACACGGTAAAAGTAAACTTATTTAACTTAATGTTAAATATAAATGATAAGGTTAAAATAGGAACCTAAACTTGTCTAAATTCTATTGGACGAGAGTATTTCGACCCATACACACCTTAGCTTTGAAGTATATCAATTTGGAGCTATTTAAAACCGAAAATGACTTTATAATAAAATAATATTTTTAGTTTTCCCAAAGGTTCCCCTCTCCTCCCTTATAAAAGGGCACCTCGTCCCCCTCTTCCTCACACCACTTTGAGCCTTCAAACATGGCCAAACCCTACCAATTCCTCCTCCCCACTTCCATAGAGACATCCTAGATGTCCTGGTATTCTTCAAAGTCCAATTTTATTGCCCTAAAAGAAGGTCTCAAAGAAGCACTTCAAAGAAGAGGTAATGTCCGTTCCCGATTCTTTCATCTTTATTTCTTCTTCCTTTTCATCTTCTTTAGTTGTTTCATTATGAATTAATAACATCAGTATCACTCATATACTGATATGTTATTATAAGTATGAAACAACTCTATTTCACCATCTATCCATCCTACGGAAAAAGAAATCACTGCGCGTGCGTACGTACGGAATAACGTCTCCACGCCGTGGTGTAATCTATTTTCCACCACCACCTTTCTTGGATGGGTATAATGGTGTAAATAATGACTATATATGACTATTATAAAGTGATACTGATTCTGAAATAGTATACATACACTCCAATACAATTCCAAGAACATAGGAATGATATCATCACTCGTGCGTACGTACGGAATACCGTCTCCACGATGTGATGCGACTCGTTCTACATGATCTTCATTTCATATTGATTATATAAATGAAATTAATTGAATGAATATGATATATATTACACTAATACCATTCTGGAAATGAGGTATCTATAACCTAAATATAAGAATAAGAATTTATTCGAGAAAACACGCATAAGAATAAAAAGTTATAAACACCCGAATAACAAGTAGTAATGAAATATTACTACTAAGAAGCTAAGAAAATGACCATATATGATATCATAAAAATAAGTATGATTCTGGAATAAGTCAATAAAATTATTTAAATCATTATACAGAAGGTTCGGACACCTACGATGCAAAACGGACCTAAGGTAAGGGAAATATCACAATCACATTTTTATCCGAGATTGTTTATACTTTAGAATTTACTGGGGTCTATTTTATCATCCACATCCATGTTTCCTCAATATGTAATATTATTTACATTCACCTACAGTTGTTTAAATCCTAATTTACCCTTCAGTAAGTTTTTAGTAAAATATATGAAAGGAATCTTTTGTCGTTTTTCATACGAGGTACTTTTTGACTTTTCTGACAAAAGTACGAGAAGAATGTTTTTTTAACTTTACGGCTTGAATGGATTTTCAAAACATTATTTCCAAGAATCATCCTTTACAGGTTTCAAGTTTATTTTTAATCAACTTATTTTAGTTTAGAATTGTATAAGGAAAATTATTTTCGAAGTATAAAGGATATTTTCTTCAAAAATGGAGTTCAAGTGTTTTATCAAAATTATTTTCCATCTAAGATAATATAGGGTTCTGTTTCTATCACTATTATTACATGGATTTGATTATGTTATGATGGAAATATTTTTATGAATTCCTTTATCTTATATGAATTTTTTTATGATGTCATGTTGTTTAAGAATCCCATTTTTACTACATGGGTTATGCAATGATGTATGATTTATGATTTTGTGGCACACATAAGAACGATATCATTATGAGATGGGTGGGACCTATATCTCCCTCCAATGCATTGGGTAAATATTTTATATCTCGTGAGATAGACATGGCTGGAATGGTAGGTTATACCGGTTCTGTGAAACTGGACTGAAACGAGGGTGACTCGGTTCAGAAATGGACTTTGTCCACTAAGATAGTCTTGGCAATGAGTCTTGACTAATAAGATATGATTCTCTATGATTATGTGTGTATGCCACATTGTTTCATGTTTTAAGTTATGATTATTGTTATTACATTTCACTGCCATGATTTATCCCATCTTATGAAATTATGATCTCTTTTGCAGGTTAAGATTTCCAAAAGTTATGTGCTTATGTATATGATGTGATTGACACTTCTTTTTTTTACCCTTACTGAGCATTTGAGCTCACCCTTTTGTATGTTTTATTTCCCCAGGCCAGGAAGAAGGTTATTAAGTAAGATATGCCAAAAGGGACTATAGATATGATGAAATAAATGGGAGACAGTGTAGACGCTTTATGAACCAGTTGTTTATGTTTCCCAGTTTCTAAAGACACTATACCTATACGGTCCTTTCGTGGTTTTGTTATATGTTGTAATAGGTATGCTTCAATTTTGAAGTATTAAAAATGTATGTAAAGTATGGGTCGTTCTAGAGATCATTTTTTCTTGAAGGTGTCTCCATGGGAGGTTGTTATACGTTTCGGTAAGAAGGGTAAATTGAGTCCGAGGTACATCAGACCTTTTGAAATTCTAGAACGAATTGGGGTTGTAGCTTACCATTTGGAAATGCCTCCAAGTCTCTCCAAAGTTCACGATGTGTTCCACGTATCACTGTTGAGAAAATACATGCCTGACCCAACACATGTACTCACTTACGAGGAATTATAATTGGAACCCGATCTGTCTTATTGCGAAGAGCCCATTAGGATTTTTGATACAAGAGAACAAGTGCTAAGAAACTGGACGACTCATCTGGTAAAAGTTCTATGGAGAAACCATAAGATAGAAGAGGCAACATGAGAACCCGAGGAACATATAATGAAGAACCACTCGAGTATTTTTATGCAGTAATATTCTAGAACTTTCGAGGATGAAATTATTTGAAGGAGGGTAGAATGTAACACCGAAAGCTTCCATTGTACTCTTCTCTTTGAATAATATAGTAGCGTGTGTTGTACGCAACCTCTAGTTCTAACACATATCACAATCAATCAAACTAGATGTTATGAATAGTAATACCTACTTTTTGAAATTTTATAAATTTTAACATTGAAAATGAACTTAATTTTTTGATTCGGAATATCGAAATTAGCCTAGGGTGAATTTTTGGTATTTTTTTTGAAAACTTTCAATTTTTGATGAATAGTGAAAAAACACTAAGTTATAGATTAAAACTGAATTTTTATTTAAATAATTATTTATTTTATTTACATTTATTTTAGGTAAAAATAGATACATAATACCTATATAAGTTCAATTTTATTCATTGGAGTCAGTTTATAATAATTTTAGATATATAAAAATTTTATTGAACTTGTCACCGTCTTTTACCCATCTCCTAGGAAAATTTGGAAATTCCCATAAAACATAATTTTAACGCTTCTGTGAGTGGAATTTCAAAAATAATAGAGACAAAGTTAATATCAAGGAGTAAAATGTGGTTCAATAGGATCAAAATAATTTTTGGTGAATAGTATCTTTTTACTTTTATTTACCACGGTTAAAAGTAAATAGGGTAATTAAGGGTAAAAATGATATCAATATTACCATAACACATGTCCTAATTCTATTGGAATAGTTTATATCGACCCAAAACAGCCTTAGGAATAAAATATTATTATTTAAGTCCACTTGTATTAGATTAGGACATTTTTGTTATTTAATTCAAAGAAGAGTTAAAAGACTTAAAATTAGAGTTTAATAACTAAAACATTTTTAATATATGGTTATACATAATATAAATTTTATTATAAATATTAATTAGAAATATAAAAAGATTTCCTACATAATGGTATTTTATTTATAATTTTTAGACATTAAATAATTTAATTTATTTATGACATAATGGTGATGCAGTAATTACCTGATTAATGAAATATTAAAATAATTGATATTATAAATATAAAAATAAATGTAATTTGAGACTGTTTATGAATTAAACTAATTTTCTAGGTTAATATAACATATTAGGGATGGTTAGATTAATTTTTTTCGAATTAATAATGCTGTTATAAATTCATAAAATACAAAATACCAAATAGTGTCAAAATTGACATAAAAGAGTTTTTAAAACAAATATTATATTATAAATTAATATTCTATTCCTAAAAATCTACGGTTCGGCCAAAGGACTTATGTAATGATAGGTGTAGCATTAATGGACCACTTGGGGGTCTCTTGGAGGTATATTGTATGTTTATTAACTATATAATATAAAAATACAAAGAGACACGGTAAATGTCAAACTATTTAACTAAGAGTTAAATATAAATGATAAAGTTAATATAGTGACCCAAACCTGTCTAAAATATATTGGTTGAAATAATTTCGACCCTTCCCCACCTAAACCTTTAAATAATCCACTTTGGAGCCATTATAAACCGAATATTAATTTATTATAAAATAATATTTATAGCTTTTCCAAATGTGCCCCTCACCCCTCTTATAAAAGGGAACTCCAACTTCTCTCAAATTCATACCTTCAAAACCTTTTGGTTCGGCCAACCCCTGCCCACATATCCTCCCAACATCCCTTACTTAGACCTAGAGGCCTTATTTTGATCATAAAGCTAACATAAGGATCCTTTTTGATCAAATCAAAAAAAGAACCCGAAGAAGAGGTAATGTTTTCACCACCCTCTTTCAAGTTCCTTTCTTCTTCAAATTATTCTTTCATTGTTATTTCCATTATAAAATAATAAATCTAGTATCTTCTACATGATGTGATGTTATTTAAATATGGAACAACCATATTCAGTATTCTATCTATCCTTTGAATGACATGTCACCATATGTGCGTACGTACGACTTACCATCTCCACATTGTCGTGTAATTGTTATTAAAAACATTATTATTTTGATGGGTATGATAATGATATGTAATTGATGTAAATAATAAATATAAAATGATAATTATTCTGTATATATGACATACTATCCAATTATATATTATTTTAATATCAAAATAATGATATTGTTGCTCGTGCGTACGTACGGATTACCGTGTCCACGAACGCGATGAGATTAGTTCTCCATTGTATCTATTGAAGGCTACATTTCATTTGAGGACGAAAAATAATTTTTAGTGACATGGTATCATTCTAGATATGAATAAGATACAACCTATCAAAAAAAAACATGGCTTATGTAACAAAAAATATAAAATAAAACGAGTAAGTAAACACCCAGAACAATGATATTACTAAGATATTATTAACAAAGCAATGTTAAAAGATCATATATGATGTAATATTAATTTAAATTATTGTTTTATAATTTAATATAAATTATTTCACCATTATACATGAGGTTAACCTACCCTCTACCAAGGAAAAGTACAAGGTAAGGGTTTATTTCACAATATCTTCATTATCTAAGGTTGTTTATATGTAATTATCTACTGGCACCTCTTTATCATCCACATCCAGGTTTCTTAAAAATGTATTTCAAATCATTATTACTATTTTACAGACTATGGGTTAAAGTCATTTAGAACCTTTTTTACTTTCTTTAAGAAGTGTATAAAGGAATTTTTCAGTCGTTTTCTAAACAAGGTCCTTTTTAACCTTTTCGACAGAATTAAGGTAAGAATGTCCTTTTTTAACTTATACGGTGGATGAGGCTATTTTCTGCCATTATAAAATTTTAGAAGCTACCTTTACAATCTTATAAGAATATTTTCAAAGTAATTGTTTTCTTTTATAATTATGTGACTTTTAAATGACTTCAGAAAAGAGATATGTATCTCAAATAGTTTTGATTTCATCTATGTCAACATCCTTTGATGAATTTTAATCTTATTTGAAGTTTATTTATTATGATACAGAACATCCATATTGTATTGAATGTTTTGTGATATTTTTGATTGTGGGTGTGTTATTTTTATACCATTCATGGTTTATGGAGAAAGTATTGACATTTCGTATGCTAGTTTTAATACAAATGTTTATTTTATGTTTAAACCTATTCATATGAGGAATGTATTAGAATTAATAAGTGACGGGTGGTGCCCGCTATAGCTCCTCGATGCATCAGTAGGTCTCATGAGACAAAATAGTGTCTTGGAACAAGGCCTTGAGAAAATGTTATTTGTAGTCTTGGCACAAGTCCTTGACTTTGTGGTTATGATAGTCTGGAATTATGCATTCCATCATTATGAAAGTTGTTATTGATATTGCATGTGATTATTCGATTAGTAGAATATCCATGTGAATAAGTAAATGGCATTATTTCATTTTATTTCTTCCATATTATGCTGCAGTTCAAGTTTAAAAGTCTTTTGTTTTAGTTATGAATTTCCATAAATGTTTATGCTTATTTATGAAAGTTTCCGCTATATTGTTATCCTTACTGGGCATCTGAGCTCACCCCTTTCTATGTTTTATTTTTCCCAGGATGTGAAGAAGTATTTTATGAATGACTTGCAGGGATAGTATAAGGGGATATGAGTGTAGAGACAAGATGCTGTTGTAGTTTTCACTTTATGATGTAATGTAACCTTTATAAATGTATCTAGTGATTCCAAGGCTACTAAACTAATCGGTCTTTCAGGAATTTATCTTTTGCGATCATTCCAATGTTATGTAATAATGCACTGACTCTAGGTAACTAGGGTCGGGGCATTACATATCCTTTCCAATCCACAATGGAAAACATATACTAAAAACACTTATTTATTTTATGATTTATATTACATAATCTTTGAATTCAAAAACATATAAACCTACTTCTTCCAACTTTACTCTTAAACCATTACTTAGGATCCATCATCATAGTCGTTCCTAAAATACGAATCATGTCATTAGTTCTCTCAACCTTAATCTAACCAAAATTCTTAGGGTTAAAGTAAGCAATAATTCTAGAAGATCTCATACTTTTCACATGTCATTTGCAATATCTTTACCCTCAGTAGTATAACCAATACTAATACCACCTTCATGATTCTATTTATGATATTTCCACTTTGGAAATCAGTTTTCAGAATTCTCATACATTCCACTTCTGAAACAATCAATGTTAACTATGTTCTATGTAGTTCAAGCTATTCAGTAAGACCATAAATAAAAGAGCAATAAATACATATAAGATATTAAAAACACATAACCAAGGTAAATTAATTATTATATTTTAATATATGATATCTTAGGTTTAATCCTTGGTTATTCATGATTATCAAAAAACCATCAGGATTTAATCCTATACATAGATTTGTCCTTAGGAAATCCCATGACATTTCCTTCAAAATATCATTGGGGATCTCACTAAAGTTTTTACATCCTATTTTTCAAAGGTTAACTAAACCTTCACTCTAATACCAACTATAAAGACCCAAAGATTTATGTACATGGACATTATATTAATTTTGTGTAATACTTAGGGCTTGACACAACCTGATGCCCAAAGACCATATTAGTTTAGTGTCTTTGGAAACTGAAAACATAAAAAACTAGTTCATAAAACATCTAAATAGTCTCCTATATTTTCCTTCAAAACTAGAAACTTATTTTGACACATCTTACATACTATCCTTCTTCACAACCTGAGGAAAATAAAAATAAAAAGTGGTGAGCTCAAATGATCAGTAAGGGTAAACATGGATAATATCAAACAAAACATAAACATAATAATATAAAAACATGAACATAGATTTTGAAAGCCATTCCATGTATAAAAATATCAAAATCATGATTCATGAAATAAATATTAGTAGTTCATAAAGAATAAATCATAAATTAAAAAGAGTCATGAGAAAATAGCGTTGACAAAAAAAAACACGGAATTGTGGAAAACAGATAAGCATAGAAAATCATTTCCATTTCAGCCAAATTTCATTTCCAAGTCCATCATAGTGGAAAAAGTGCATTACTAAAATGGATTTACCTAGCATTCCAGCCCTGTATTACTGAACCAGATTTACTTATCGTTCCTACCCTATATTACTAAACAAGATATACTTTTCATTCCAACCCTATATTATTGAACAAGATTTAATTGATTTTACAGACATGTAAATATCATGAGATATAAATCATTATCAAATTCATTGGAGGGATATGTAGTTCAAACCCATCACATAATAAAAACCATACATATGCATGCCACAAAAACATAAATAATTCATCATAACACAACCTAAGGAATAAAATGGGGTTCTTAAACATTATTCTACCATAACATAATCTATGTAAAACAAATGGATTTCATAAATAGACTTCCATAATAAACATAGTCAACCATAATAATAATAGGGATATTATACTTGAAATATATCGCTAATCTTATATGGAAAATAGTTTTGATAAAACACTTGAAATTAATTGCTGAGGAAAAAAAATAATTTCTTCTTTTTTTTTTCTTAAAAAACTGCACAATTTTAAAATAAATAAATATATTTGAGAATTAAATATAAATATTATAAGATAATATTCATGGGAATAAGATGTTATTAAAAAATAAAAATCCATTCATTCTATATAAGTTAAAAAGATATTTATCTCATACTTTTTATGGAAAAGTAAAAAAGTACTTCATATGGTAAAAGAAAGAAAGATTACTCCCAAACCATATATTAAAATTAATAATTTGTAAAAATGACTTTAAACATCCATAGGATAATATTAAACATTTTATGAAATAATTTTTAGAAAACCTATACATGGATGATAAATATACCCTTGTAAATAATTACATATAATCAATCTTAGAAAATAATGAGATTGTGAAATTATACCTTACCAATTTCTAATAAGTCAAATCATATGAATCATAAAATAATGAAAATTTTATGAACATTTAAATATTATAATATTTATAATACGAATCGTAAAAACATTCATGGGTAGTATAAACACCACACAAAATAAATAGGTTGTGTATTAGGCATATGTCCCACATAAATAAAAGTGTGATCAAATAATCCCTTGCCTTAGGTTCAATATCGGTTCTATGTATCTAACCCTACAATATAATGATTTAAATAATTTCATTAACTTATTCAAGAATCATAGTCATTTTTATGATATCATAATTGAACATATTACTACCTATTTGTTAATAACATTATTACTCATCTTTCAGGTATTAACTGCTTTATTTTATTAAGCATGTTTTAATGAATAAGTTTTTGTTCTTATTATTAGGTTATAATTATATCATTTAAATAATTTAATTAGTATAATATTTATCATATTTATTCATTTTATTAATTTATATAATAATGATTTATTGAAGATAATGTATAATGAATCACATTGCTTCATGGAGATGGTAAAACTTACATACACACTAGTGACAATATCACTTCATTAATTATGGCATGGTATCAAATTGGATAGTATGTATATAGTTATAGTATCAAAATATTTTTATAATAATAATATATGGTTATATGTTCCATCATTATACACATCCAAGCATGGTGCTGGTGGAAAATATATTACACCACGGTGTGGAGATAGTAAGTCGTACGTACACACGCCTGGTGATTTAGTTTTTCATAATATGGATAGAAAGTGGAATATAGTTGTTAAATAACCATAATAAAATCTCATAATATAATTGATAATGTATTTATTACTTTAAAATGGAATCAAGTCATGAAGAGGAAGTATAAGAAGAAATAATATGAAATAATTGGTAGAGGAGATTACCTCTTCTTCGAAAAACCCCCCCTAGATCTCCTCTTAAATGCATTAGAGTTGGTCATTATAGAAGCCAAGAACCTCTAGAATGTTACTAAGGAAGTTTATAAGGGAAATGTTCAGGGTATATCTAAGCTTGAGGGCTAAAAGTTATTTTTATTTGTGAGGGAGAATGTAACCTTCTGTAATTGAGGTGAGAGGCACATTTAGAATCTCACAAATTATTATTTTATAATAAAATCAAGACACATCCAACAACCTCAAAAATTTCATATTTTAAAATATTATATGATATAAGAATGTATTCTCATAAACCAATAATCTTTTGACAAGTTTTTATATCAATTTAAACCATATCACTTTTATTAGCCCTTAGTTATTTAATTTTGAATTTAATTAGGTTAACAAATGATTCAATATTAAAATAGTGCATTTTTTACTTATTTGATAAAAATTATACCATAAATTAGAAATTATAACATTTTAGAGCATATAATAATTAGTTTATATTTTTAAAAATTTATTATGGATTGTAAGTAATTTAATAAAATATTATTCTGACAAAATGTCAATAGTGTCAATTTTGACACTATTCATTTCAGAGATTTTTTAAAATATCAAGATAATATTTTATCATTGAAAATAATATTTCATTATATCTCTAATGGTCTATTTCATCTACAAAATTAATTTTATTTATTAATCATCCAAAATAATATTTATTTTAATAGTGTTAATCACATTAATTTGATATTTCCATTAATAAAATAATTACTACATATGTTTTGAGTAATTACTGAATATTCATATTTTCAAATAAAAATTACAAATAAAATACTATGATTAAGATAAATATTATATAATTCATATTAATTCTAATAGTTGAATATATATTCTATAAAATCCATCATTAATAATTTTATACTTTATTAAAATATAAATGTGACATGGTTAATATCACTTTAAAAAAATATTATAAGTGTCATAATATTCTAAAAATGGATCCAAATGATCAATAAATTGACCCTTGGATTATTATGGTCTATATATACTATAAAAATAATATTTTTTTTCATTATGTTTGATATTTTAATGGTTATTATCATTTTATTTAAAATTGTTATATTAATTTTTTAAAAACTAAATAATTTCTATATCATCATTGTATAAGAATTTAAGGTAATTATTTAATCACTAAAATTTATAAATAAGTTACCATTATGTATCAAATTTCATTATATTTTTATAGACTATTTATTATCAATGTTTTCTCATATTTATCTCTATATTAAAATTATTCTATTTATAAGAGATAAGTGGGTGACATGTTGTCACTTTCTTTTATTTTAATAATATATATATATCATTTTCACAGAAAAGAGTCCATTAAATGTTAAAATTATGATCCTTAAGTATTAATTATCAACTTTAATTCATCAATTATAATTTTGGTATGTTTTAGGGTAATTTTATTTTTTTATCATATTATTTTTTACCCGAATTTTCCCGATTTTACTTTAACTGTGGTAAATAAAAATTAAAAATTTTACAATTCATAAAATCCAAAAAAAAGATCATATTTACATAATTTTTACCCATTTATTCCTAATATGGAATCTATTTTTAAAAAGTTGAAACACAGAAGTTGTAGTAATTAAATTAAAATTATTCTCATTGTTAGAATGAAAAATGGGTTTTAAAATTTAGGACATTGCAAAAGATTGAAATGTTTTACATCAAAATTCAAGGTAAAATTAATTAAAATGAATTATTTTATATTTATAATTTAAAACCATAAAATAATACAATTTAACCATATAAATTATTTCTATGAAAATAGTTATTTTTAATTAAAATTCATTGTATTTTTACTATTCATTGAAACATAAATATTATTAGAAAAATATAAAAAATTCACCCCAAGTAAATTTATTATATCCCGATTCTAAATAACATGTTTATTTTGTTAAATATAATATATAAAAGTGTAAAAAAGAATACTTAAAATAGGTGCACCATCAAAAGGTAGAAAAACTGCATTTTTAAAAAACAAAATACTTATTTTATCTGAAAAATTGAATTTGTTCTTATATAATGTATAGAAAACATATTAGATGAATTTTAAAAATTATATTTAATGTATTAAAAATTTATTACATTAATAAAATCCATCAAGAGTGATTTTATGATTTTATAAACTCACTTATTTAAATAGTTTTTCAGAAGAAAATTAATAATATTCATACCCACCATTATAATGTCTAGGTTATAAGGTAACATAATAATATTTAGTTGTTCACATAAAATCGAACTTTTATAAAATGAACTCTATGAAAAGAATTTGAATTTTTTTTTACCATAAGACAAGAATATTGTTGTGTATACCTCAAGCTAAGTCGATGTTGCGTACAGTGCAATCTTATCTTGGTGAAGTGTAAATACAAGACATCAAAGAAATTAAAAAAATATATCTTATAAAAATCATGGGTTGTTACACCTGGATCTCAAGGGGTTTCAAAAAAATCTTTCAAAACCTAGTTCTCATCCTTCAGCTATTGAAAGGTGAGGCACATTGAGATGAACTCAGCCAGGATCTATCCCTTGATGACCCCGCAAAAGTTTCACTAAAGGTATATGTACATATTCCCCCACACCAGGATGTGCATCCAAGGGAGATGTGTGGAACTATCACATCACCACATCCCACATCATGATTGCGCCCACCATCCAACCCTAAAAAATGATTATGTGAGTCCCTCCTATAGAATATTCATTTTGTAATTCTCCTATGGATATATTTTCATGAAATACCTCAAAATCGACGTATCCCAGCTGGGAATCTCTCAAACACTGAAGGAGAAAAGAAGTCAACACCATAAATTGAAGAAAATATGCACCCTCCAACTCAACCAGGGTCAACTACAATGAATCCAACTACTTAGAAGCCTCCTCTACCAAGAAATCATGGGACTCCCTACTAAGGGAATCTTCTACCATGTTTCACTTACATAGAGTATAACTATCTCAAAGTCATAGTCTTAAAATAACTCTAACAAGAACCACTATCTCAGGTTCAAGTCTCTCCACATGATGACATACCTATGAATCTGATGGTTTGAGTAAGCCAAACAATGCTTCCCCAAGAGATAATGTTACCAAATTTTCTGGGAAAATACAACTACTACAAGATTTAGGTCATGAGTCGCATAGTTATGCTCATGGGGTCTCAAGTTCCTTGATACATATGTGATAAATAAATGCCACTTCATCAACACACAGCCGATCCAATCTCACAAGTCATCACAACACACAATATAATCTTCAACCTCCTCTAGTAGTCTCAATATTAGAGCACTCATCAACCTCAGCCTCAACTCCTTTAACTCCCTCTAACACTTCTCAATCCAGGTAAATGGATCCGCTTTCAATGATAGTATGGTCAAAGGGGATAGATTCATAGATAAGTCTACCAAAAACCATCTATAGTACTATACCAATATAATAAATCTATGAAACTATGAAAAACTCTTGGGTGGATCCAAAAAAAATTCATTGATCTTTGCTGTGTCCATGAATAAAGAATGCTAAGAAATGAAATTATATAAGTACTGAACTTCATAAATCTAGAACTGGATATTTTATAGATTACCATAATGATGGTTCCCCAAAAGAAAATCTAGGACCATCCTCAAGAGCACTTCATGCTCCTTCTCTGATGAAGAGTATATGAGTATGTAATCATTGAAAAAAAAACACAAATTGGTCCATGCACGGATGTACAATATGGTTCACCAAATCATTAAACATGCCAGGAAAATTATTCACAACAAAGATCATAACATGTAACTTATAGTGTCTGTAACAATATCTGAATTATAGATTCAGAATATTAGCCATATAAACTCTCAAATAGTGGTAGTCGGACTTGAGATCAAACTTTGAGAACCATCTCTCACCTCACAACTAGACAGAGAGGTCATTAATCCTTGTAAAGGGGTACTTGTTCTTTATCGTGGCCTGGTTCAGGTGATTATAATCCCTGAAAATCCATAAGATCTCATACACCTTTTACAAAAACAACTATGAATCTTATGAGGGGGACACACTGGGTTTGATGAAACCCTTCTCTTGAAAGTCCTCAAACATCCACAATAAATCCCAAATCTTAGAAGAGTCCATCTGATATTTCAAAGAAGATATCAGATTGGTCCCGAGATGAATGTCAAAGAAAAACACCATCTCCCACATCTAAGGTAGTCTTAGAACGTCCTCAAGAAAGACATCCCAAAAATACTCCATGACTGAAGGAATACGGATTCCTAAATATCATGCTACCTGAAGGGATACACTCACTAACTCATGGTTTAAGGGATGAAGCATCCTTCTTGAAACACCCACTTGTCTTACCATGAGATCTCTATCACTCATGAAAGTGATTCTCATCTCGTTAGTGCAAAGGAATATGAATCATTAGCTGTGACTATTAATCTAGGATTAGACCATAAAAAACCAATCAATACACAATATGACATCATAAGATTCCATTATTAAGGGAGAAATGACCCACATGAACCTATATCTTCCAAGCAATAGATCACACTAATGATAGGTTAAAGATACATAAGAAGTGTTTCCTATATGAACCTCAACACAAAGTTGTTGGGATAGTGCCTCAACTAGGAGATATATCTCTTGCACAAGGATTATATAGATGAATGAATGTCTTAGAACCGTGTATACAAATACTAAGAAAAGATTAGAAAAAAATCACATCACACCTCAAATAATCTTTTGTGCCACTGGGTTATAAGGCCCCATAGACTGAAATTACCCATGATCCTAACCACCAGATCCTAGGGCCAAACATGGGCAATCTTATGGTGGTGGTGGAAGGATTTGATAACATAATCCACTACCCATAACTTCTTCTACTGGAGGTCCACCTACTCCTCTTCTAGCTCTACCTCCCATGGGGCCTCCCAGGCCTCTCCTGGGAGATCCTTGATCAAGATGATATCTTTATTGTGGTGGTCTATCAGCTATAACCCATTTCTTATCAACACATTGGGTTGGGAAATCACAAGCCATGTGATCTAACCCATCACAAGAATAACATCACCCTCTCCAAGATTCTCTGATCCTCTACGTTGTTTCTTTTCCACACAACCATGTCTCTGATTTGGGTCTTAGGGATGTCTCCTATGTCAAGATCTTACCTTCTGTCACCTGTTAGATGCTACAGTCAACTCAACACTATAATGCCCAGTACAAGCTCCAGCTACCACATGTACCTCTAACATGAATCTCTCTATCACCAATTCCCACTCTAAAACCCCTTCATAGGTAGGAATTCACAAGGATACCACACTCTCATGTATATCCATGCATAGTTGATTCTCCAAATTCCATTCTCCAAAGTACCCATCACAAATCATGTCACGGGACTATTGTGTATGGTCTAAGAACATCATTGCATGATAAGGAACTATCATATCTCTAGGATAAAGATCCATAAACTCTTAAATCTGGTCCTAACTCAAATATGATGGGTAGTACTCATCGTAGAAAAAATTCTAGAATTCGGGTGATGAGAATGTCGACTCATTGTGCATCTGGGAAACAAAACCTCCCCAACTCATAGATTCTCTAAGGAAAAGGCTAGATTTTAGAACAACCACTTGATCATTTATTGTCTGGATAATCCTGGATATATGTAACTCCAAACCTAGCCAAAAATTCTCTACCTGGGGATCCTTCTCTCTTCGAAGTGACAAACCAAAATACTGCGCAACTTTTTATTTAAATTTCAATAATTTTTGGTGATTTTAAGTCTTAAAACCCTTGAATTTCAATGTTTTAATAATATGTAGGAATTTATAATTCTAGGAATGAAAATTATTTTAAGAAGAGTAAAGATATGTTAGTTTTATATTTTGAATTTATTTATGGAATTTTGATGATGTCTTGATTATGAATTGGATGTTTTCTGACTATTTTAATGATTTTTTTAAAATTGGCTAGCAGGCAGGCCCACCATCCTATGCAAGCACTATCGTTCACTACTCTCTGCCGCCCCATGCATTCACCACTGCTAACAGATCTCTATCATGCCATGAATGCACCACCGCTCGACACCACCCTACATGCACCACTACTCACCACCACCCTATGCATGTACCATCCCTCACTCCCACCCCATGCATGTACCACTACTCACCACTTGCTTCCATCCCATGAATCCACCGCTACTCATTGCTCACCACCACCATAAGAATTCATCCGTTGTATGCACATTCCAAATGGTTTTCCATTCATTATTACCACAAAACTACTTCACCTTCATCCATGTATACCACCACCTTCTCTCTATGCCTCTGTCAATCACCACTACATGTATACAACCACTAATGCCCCTTTATTCTCAACATCTTGGCCACCTCCATTGCTGTTGTCTTTCGCCTGGAAAACCCAATGATGAACCTTGTTCTCCACAGTTTCTCAAGATCCACTAGCCATCGTTGCTCACACACTGGCTGTCTGCTCGTTGCTACCACCTCACCAGTGATGCCTTCCTAGATTATTCCATAATGAAGAATGATTAACCCGAATTCATATAGTGACTAAAATATGCATTCATTAGACATGGAATCTTCATTTGACATGGGACTTGGGGTGAATTAAATTCCCAAAGATATCCTTCTTGATTTGTGGGATACTTGTATTCCATTAAGGCTAAACAACTATCCATTGCCTATATAAAGGAGCCTTTATTGTATCCCAAATGATCAGTCGAAACCACCACATAAAAGATATCCACTAAAAAGGAGTTAGTATTTTTTAACTATAAAAAAAATAATTAAAAACTACTACTATCATTATTATAATTAAAATTATTATAATGAAGAAAAATTAATTTTTTTTAAAAATGTTTATTTTCTTATTTTTATTCTTCTCTCCTTTTAAAAAAATTATTATCTTAATAATTATAATTACTATTTAAACTACATTATAAAATAAAAAATTTATTTTAAACTCTTATTTTATTTTGTTCCTCTCTCTCTATTCTCATCCCCCATTCTACCAGTTTTGTTTTTATTTTATTCATACACTATTCTTTCTATTTTATTTTATTCTCTCTTTTTTTCTTATCCTTCCATCCACTCCACCATTATGATATCTTACTCCCAGAAATGATAGGTTGGCCCTGAGGCTTGGCCTGAGGGGGAGGGTTGTTTAAGGTGTTCTAGAATTTTTTTCTTAGAGTTTAATTTTATATTTGTGGTAAATCTAACTAGCATGCAAGGCGATGAAAATTTCTATAATTAGATGATTTCCCACCAATAATATGAAACTAAATTAATTTTTATTATTTCGTTTAATCACTTTTCCCTCTATCATTTGGTTAGTTATTCACATGTTGAAGTTGATATAATCAATGGATAGAACAAAATCGATAGAGATGGGTCATGGGAGAAAACACCTACTAAACCAAGGAGTTGCATCAACCATAATTAAAGGAGGAGGTGGAATTAAGAGTGCTTAAGAATTTGATGAAATTATACAATTTCTAAATAAATAATAGTAGTCCAAACATGGTATTTAATTTTTGGATTATAAAATTGAAATCAAACACATAAAGGAGAATAATGATTGAACCGTAAACCAAACCCCAAAAACCATGTACCTTTTTCCTTGACTAATTCTATTTATATTCGTATCTTACTATAAATTTAAAATTATTATTTTACATTTTATTTTTTTAAATAATCAAAAATATAAATATATTTTCAATGTTTTAATTAAATTCACCAAAAAAACTAGTTTAGTTGATTTAGAATATGTGAGTAAACAAACTGAAAGGATCCTCAAGTGATATGACCATGGTCATCCACTCTGTTTTACATGTAAAATATATTTTCTTTTGACCACACCCTACTAATGGTGTGCACAAAAACATGTATTGTTTCTATGGATCCAATCAGTCATTTATTTAATTTTTATATTTTCACATATTAGATGGATTTTAGTGATTTTATAAAAATAAAAACTAATAAAAACATTTGATGAAGAATTCAAATGTTTATTATTCTGTATGGATTGGAGATTAATCATAAGTGATAGAACAAATAGATGAAGCCCCACAAGTCCACAAAATATAGTGTTTAATTACGGGCTAGACAGATCATGGGAACTTAGAGCCAAATTTTCATAGAGATAGAATTGAAGGACCTCAACCAAGAACTCAAGGAGACCCTCAAGAAACCTATGGTTGAAGGATTGGCCAGAGAGCTATCTTAATTCTATGAGTCATTTCTGGAGTTTTGTTAAGAGGTGGATGAGAAAAAATAACAGTTCTCATTTATTCCTACCAAAACTTTTTAAAAATCTCCACGAGAATATTTTTAGGAGAATATGAAAAAACACTAGTTCAAATTCAATATTCAAGATTGTAGCAACGCAACCCCAGAAGGCCCAGATCTGATGTCTTCTACTATTACATTGACATGAAAATAAGTAATCAAATCCTGAGGGACCAAATATTTTATTAGTATTGTTAAACTAGATATGTAAATGAGTCTTTTATTACAAATTAATACAATAATTACAACCTATATGTTTTCATCTTTAATAATGAATAACTTCAAGGATAAATTAATTCCATCTAGTAAATACTTGAATATCTTTCATAGCATGCTTCATGGATTTTTGGGGAAAGAAACACAATAAAGGTGATCTCAATTACATAGTAAGTAAAAAATAGAGTGTAATCAATAATGAATAAATAAGATAAATAATTTGGGTTTAGTAAATAACTGAACACACATTCGATATAATCAGAAAAATGATATAAAAGTGAATAAATAATATGGAAGGGTAATAAATGGAAATAAAATCCATTCATATAACTAGATAAGGAATAATTAATATAGAAAGTTAAGAAACTGAAAAAACATGCCATTTAATCAATAAATTGATAATGAAAGGAATCCATAGATTTTATCATGTGAAAATATCTTAGATAAAAAATAATGAGTCAAAATTAAGGCAATGTATAATTATTGGATGACATGTATCAGGCATATGAAAACTTATACTATCAATATCCATCCTTTAGACAGTTTATAACTATATATAGAAACCCATTTAATTTAAAGAAATTATTTGTATCATGAGAACCAGTCAATGCATTGAGGAGATATATAAAGTTTGAGCTCCAACCATCATTTCATGTCCAAATCATTCTTTATATTGAGCAATCGATTTAATTATTAAACCATATGCCTAGTAAAGTGTGATTATTGAATAAAAGATATAGATTTATCAATAATTAATTAGTTAATCAAATAAATATTAATGTAAAGACTATATGTAAAATGGAATATGTATTATGAAATAATAATTTCCATAATAAATGAAATGCATAATTCTGGGGGAAGTCAATGTTAAATGATCATAAAAATTGAATATTTCAAGGAGAATTAAATGAATCAAGGAAGTTAATGTGAATACTATCCTTGGAAAAATAATTTATAAACCATACAGAGAATGATTAAGGATAGTATCAACACAAAATTTACCAAGTGGAGTAAAATAAAGGGTTGATGTCATTGATGAATAAAAATATAATAAAAATATATTTTGAAAACATTCTGCTGGAAGATATCCTTTTATTTTGATTTTTTTTAAAAACATTTCTTTGAAAATTTATTATGAAAAATTTTCCCTTAAAATAATCCTTTTAAAATGAAAAATTAGTTTCAAATAAATGATTGTGGGTTAATCTATGCATGTCGTACAGGGTAGAAAGAACATTTCTTTTTCATGGTAAAAAGGATAGAAAATTTCATTGTTTGGAGAGAAAAATAGATTCCTTTTAAAAACAGTAAAAGAAAAATGGTAAAAATTTCATTACCAATTAATTTTAAAATAATCTTTTATAAAATTTTATTAAAAAATGGTTTTAGAAGATAATAGGTTCTCTGACTAAATAGATAAATGACGTCAGGTTTTCTTGAAAACATTTTCTAAAACACCTTGAGTAAAATAATTGTAGAAAAATTACATTAATACTTGAAGGAGGTCATAAATAAATAAAGGATAGAAAAATTAAAGGTTTTATATAATAATGTTAATATAATTTCATCAAATAGAAATACTATTAAAATATCATAAAATTTGTGGTTGGGGAAAATAATCTTTAAACATTCCAAAGTGTCCCATACAACTTTGAAACATTTTACATCATAAGACTCAGGATATAATAATATTAAAAGAAACTTATAATATGAAGAGAAAAAATGGATTCATGATATAACATGAAAATGGTAGTATACACCCCAAATAATATAAACTACATTCATAAAAACAATTAAGACTCAATGGAATGTAAATTAAGATGAAATCAATTACATTGTGTTTCGTTTCATGTGAATGTCCTTTAACTTCTTGTATGATAAAATATGTTAGTTTTATACTTTTTTGAGAAACTTTTTCTGGTTTATAATTAATTTTATTTCACTTTATAATATATTTTATACAATACTTAAATAATGTTTTTTACTTCAGGTGTTTTGACCAAATTCAGTTTACATGCCAAAAATAGCTTTGCTAGGTCAAATGTGGTCAAAGGGTTCCTTACATGACATCTAAAAAATAATTTTCATGAGATGATCATCATATTTATAAATAGATTATACATTTATGATCTATCATTAAATATGGTTATGAAAAATTATCCAACATTACATTTATAAAGACGGTAAGTCGTACATACGCATGAGTAGTGTTCTTATTTTTATGTGATCGTTATGAAAAGAAGGAAAGTGAAACAATATATTTCACGAATGATAATTATATCATAAATACCATATAATTTAATAATATATAATAATATATAGAATTTTCGTTATGAAAAATGAATCACATTATGTTGAGTAGGCAGTAGTGCGCACGTCCATGAATAACATTATCACTTTTTAAGTGTGCGAAATAGTAATAAAGAAAATTATATATATAAATATATATATATATATCAAGAAAGGTAATTATGTCATGAATATCATATATTTTTTTTATATCTCATATGTTTAATTATAATAATCCTTTAAACATTCTATGTATCATGTAAATGAATCACATCGCTTTGAGGGGGTGGTTGTCCACACTTCCTCAAACGATGTTAACATATTAACGAAAAATGGAATGTATTAAAGGTATGTGTTGTAAAATAATTAAATAATATTAAATAAATAATAAATATAATATATAACATATATAAAAATAGGTTTCATCATAATATATACAATTAGATGTGATAAAGGAGAAATGAACAATCATAGTCTTGTGAGGAAGTAGTTCTTCATACACAGAAACAATATATTTTTTACCCATTTGATATAAGTGTGGGTAAAATTAGGTAGAAAAATTAAAATAAATACATGATAGTATATTTATGATTTAGTGGTTTTTAAAAAAGTATATAATAAGAATATTTTAGGGATTGGATAATGTAATTAAAATTTAAAATATTGAGAGAAGACGTTACCTCTTAATTAGGCAACTTAATTTGGTTTGTACCAAAAGGATTCCTTAGAAGGATTTTTCCAAAATGGAGGATTCAAGGTAGAGGAAATGTATTTTTTTAATTAATATGGGTAGATATTGGCCGATCATAAGTTGTTTAAGATGTGTTAGGAAGAGGGATAGGTGGCCACCTTTTATAGGGAAGGAAAAGGACTCACTTGGAATTTTTCGATACAAGTTAGATGTACAATTGTTATTACCTAGAAAAGTCCTCAAAAACCAAAAAAACTAAATAATGTAAGGTTCATGTATGATTTATAGACATAAAAAGTTTTTTTGACAATTGGATACATCATTTGGACCCCTAAGATAAAGATTTAGTCTTGTAATAAGCTTAATTTTTCCATATTAACTATAATTAATTTTAATTACTATCAAAAATATTTTGGGTAAAAAATTTGGTATTATTATGAATTTTAAACTATTTTTATTCCAAATATTTAATACATTTTTACAAATTCCAATCATATAAGTGGCAGAAATTAATTTAAAATCCATCTTATAGGTGGGACAATAATGCAGGTTTTAAAAGTGGAAATGTAAAAAAGTTGAGTATGTTTTTATAATCAATTTCAAAGAGTAAATGAATAAAATGACATAAATTGTAATAATTTCAAAAAATATTACCTAATTATACTTTAAAAATAATTAAAAGTATAACTTAACCTTATAAATAAGTCATATGAAAAAACAGTTCTTAATTAAAATTCAGTAATCTTAACTATTCATAAAAAAATGAAATGTTTCATAAAAATATCCAAAATTAAAAATAAAAAAATTATTATTTTTATATTTTAAAGATTAATTTTATTTAGACATATTAAATCAATTAAAGTTTCAAAATTTATATTTAAAATGGGTTCACCATTAAAAGGCGGTAAAACTTCCAATATAGAAGTATAGGTTATTTTTGAGTAAAATAGAGTTTTTCTTATCTTATGCATATAAAACAAACTATATGAATATAAAAAATACATTATTGAATATATAACATATATATTTCATTAAAATAATAAACTAATTGTAATTGGTTATTTTTTTAAGACAAAACTTCTTTGGAATCACAAATATAATTATATTTCTTTTTTTATCCAATTGGTTCTTATTAATTGGTAACCAAGGAATTAATTTATATTTATATAAACCATAATTTTTTTATAATTTGGTTAGTAATAATTATAACCACTAACCTAATTGTTTTTTATATCATATTATATTAAATAATAATATTTAAATAATATATCATTGTTTAGTGAATCTCGGTCATGCATATAACACAAGCTATCAAGGAAGGTATCTCTTGAATGCAACACAAGATATAGAGAAAGACCATTCTACTATGTAGCGTATCATAACTTGGTTTTTCAGGAATTCAAATATATATAATATATTTTAAATAGTAAATATATTATAAAGTATCTAGATATTATATTACCTTACATGTTTGGTGTCGCGTGTCATACATGCTATCAAATAAAATGTTCCTACATTATATTTTCAGGGTGTCACAAAGAATGTAAAGATATGGTGGAAGATATACAATCAAAAATAAATTTGATAACTGCATATGTTTAAGATCCATCAGAGAAACCAGGGATAGAACCTGAATGAAGAGATAAGCCACTTGTCTCACCTGAGGAGGCCAAGAAAGAGGTGACACTAGTATTTCCAAATTTTCTAAGTAAATCCAAGAAATTAAGTCCAAACATGAGGTGGAGGATCCTGAAAACCTACCATATCTTCCCAAAATTATAATCCAAGATCAAATCACCATTGAGGCAATTATTGAGCCAAAACCAACTCATGGAGATGATATTTCTTTAAACTCTTTATCTTTTGATTTTATTTAATATGAATTATGCATCACTCTTTACTATTTGGATTATAAATAATTATAAAATATTTTCTATTCCTTAGAAGAAGAATATGAAGCTAGATGTTCACCTTTTTTGGAACATATTTAGGTCCCTAATTTTGATGAAAGACACATTTTAGTATCCCCATCACGAAGAGATGCAAGTTTCTAAGATTGAGGAAATCAGAAAAGTGGTTTTTATTGAAGGGGATAAATTACATTCTAAAATTTGACATTTTATTCATGTAAAAATACTTGCGTGCGTCCCCTTTGAACATTCATTTCATGTGGCCCCTATGAATCGAAAACTGGAAGATAATAAGGTTGAACAAATAAAATCCAATGAAGAGGATGGTCCATTCTTCATCCTACCCCCACCATAGAAGATATACCTTATTGTGAAGGGGGTATGATCTAGTTTGCTATATCCACAGATCATTCCTCAAGTGAAAGGATAAAACAAAATATGGTAATAGCCACATTTGGTGTTTCAAATAAAATAAGCTCCATCCCCCATTAGATTTTGGATAATAGTTTGTACTATCCTTTGGAGGTAGTAAAAATTCAAGGCCCACTTGGAGGATCATACCAAGATATACAGATTTATTTTTTATTCAAGTAATCTAGATTTCAATTTTAATATGAGGAAGTAGTTCAACATCCATCCTGACTTCCTCCTATTATTTTTTATCATTAATGACATAATCCTTGTGATTAATGGTGTAAATTCTTTTTCATAGGGTCATAAATGGAAGAACGTAGCCTCAATATGTTTAGGAGATGGACTAAGCTTCATGGGAAAGGAAGTTAAATATTTAATTATTATCTTTTTTTATCCTTACCTTTTTGGTCCAAAACATATTTTTAGATATAATGACAAAATTGAATTCCCATGCTAGAATTATGAATTACTTGAATTGTATAGGATACATGAGTTTTTTAGGAATCCTATGATTCCATGTTTTTTATTTAAAATGTTAATTAATTTGAATGATTAAAATGGAAAATTATATGATTAAAGTGAATCATGAGTATTAAAATGAGGAATCATGATTTAAGGTTATTGATTGATTCATGTAATTGAAATTTCATAACCATTCTTCATGATTTGAATTTAGAAAATTCACATGAATTGATTTATTATTATTATCAATTCATTAGGAGTGATTATACCAAATCATATGTCTATTACCTGAAGGTTTTATAAACAATTTACTTCCTATTTTATCTTGAGCTAATTTATTTAGGGATCTTGGGCCATGTCACCGACTAGAACTACCATTTGAACTTGTAAAAATAATGACTGTGAAAAAACAAATTTAAAATGATTTAGGAATATTTTGATAAACAAATTATCCTTAAATTTACATGTTTACATCAATCCTTATATAGCCCATAGAGACCATGAATGACCTTTATATGTATGATCCATGTTTAAATCCAATTTTATCAATTCCTACCATACTCTTTGTAATTGAATGATATTATAAAGTAGAAGTGTGGAGGTGAATGGAATCATGGTAAATGGGATGATTTAAATTGAAAGGAAGAAAGTGTGGGGGTGATTATTTTGGGAATTGGAAAACATTTTGTAATCCTTCATTCTACTATATATTTTCCCCTCTTGAATATAAAAAAACAAAAATGACAAAAAAATATAGAAAAATGGGTTGTGATTTGGGGGAAAAACATCACCATTAATATACCTATGAAATTTTTTATATGTGGTTAAGTGGTGTGTGTTAGGTCAATTTTAATCATAACTTTTTAAAAAAATAAAACAAATGAAAAGGTTTTTTGAAAAATAAAAAACTATAAAAATAGAAAATATATATTCAAGAGAGGGAACAAATCATTAATTATACTTAAACTAATAACAATATTGACTTTGTACTTTTGTGAAGTTTGGAGTTGATATAAATTAGAGGGGAGAATATAATTAAACTTTTAATTTGAATATCACACTTTATGCTTTAATAAATGAACCTCCTACTTTAGATTTATTTTTAAAACATCAATTCCTCCCAATCATAACCCTTAGAAACATTTCAACCATAACTACAATGACCTCATAATTTTATGTTTATTTTGTGTTTAAAAAGTGGATAACGTAGTTATTTTTACAATCCATTGGATAAGAATGATCTTCTCATGATACAAACATAAATATACTTGAATTTTATTGTGAGAGTTGAGTGAAAAGATTCATGTGAGGTAAATATTTATTTATTATGTTTAGTAATAATTAATTGATGAGATTGAATGAATGAAAGGAGAAATTCTATAATATTTCAAAGGGGAAAATTAAAATAAATGAATGGAATGTTTCTTTAAAAAATGGAAAATGTAATTTGTATATTTTTTTAATTTTGAGAATTTGATATAAAATTGATAAAAATTTTATTTTATTACTTTGAAATTTGAATATTGATAAACATTAGGCCCCTCATTAACATCTTGTTGATATTTTATGCTTGATGAAAAACATGGTTTAAATGTTGGGGTATTTTATAGAACAAAATAAAGTGACGTTTTTATTCAAATTTCAATCATTTTTGGGTGATTTTCAATGTTAAAACCCTTAAATTTAAATGTTTTAATGAAATGTGGTAATTTATGATGATAGGAATAATTTTTTTTAATAATATTAAAAAGTTGTTGGTTTTATATTTGGAATTTATTTATGAAATTTTTGTGTAATGTTTATTATATTTTGGGATTTTTCAGTCTTTTTTAATTATATTTTTGTTAAAATTAGGCTAACAGGAAGGTCCTCCACACCATGCATGCACCACCGCCCATTGCTCACCACCACCTCATGTATGTAACTCCCCTCACTTCCACCCCAGGCATGAACCTCCACTCACCACTTTCTACCACCCCATGCATCCACCACTTCTCGATGCTCACTGCCACCGTATGCATGCCACCACCGCATGAATTCCACCACTATATGCACAAACCACATGGAGTTGTCAGCCACCATTATCGTATTGCTGCTTCAGATTCATCCATACATTCCACCACCTCCTCTCTCCAACTCCATCGAGAACCACTCCATGCATGCAATCACCAATTCCTTTCTATTCTCCACAGCTTGGCCACATCCATTACTACTAACTACTTTATGGAGCATCCCACAATGAACCTCATTCTCCATCACTACCCAAAATCAACTAGCCACCGCTGATCACCCATAAGCCTCTTGGCCACTGCTACCTCCTCACTAAGGATGATTGCATGGATTATTCCATACTGAATAATGATTAACCCAACTTTATTAGGTGATTCAAATCTATATTCATTTCCCTGTAGAATCTTCAGTCACCATGGGCCTTAGGGTGATTTAAATTCTCCAAGATGTCTTCCCTAATTTGAGGGATCTTTGAATTCCATTAAGATAGAGACACTCCCCCTTTCCCATATGAAGTAGCCTTTCCTGCAATCCAAATGAGCAGTTGAAACCACCAAGAAGTAGATCTTCACCAAGGAGGAGTCTGGCAGCTGCAAATCCCCCCATCTCTTCTTCTTTTTAATTTTTTTAATTTTCATTTTTATTTCAAATTTTAATTTTAATTAAAAGAATTATAAAATTAATTATTTATAATTTTTTTAGTCATTTAATTTTCAGATTAATAATAATAATAATAATTAAAAATAAATAATAATAATAATAATAATAATTATTATTATTAAAATATTTTTATGTTAAAAAAAATTACTTTATTATTTTTATTGTCCTCTAATTTTTAGAAAATTTTTCTCTAGATAATAATAATAAAAATACTAATAATTTTAACTTATTTATAAATTTAAAAAAAATTATTATTTTATTTTATTTTATTCGTTTCTATATCTCTCTCCCTTGCCATCCCCAATTCTTCTATTTTTATTTTTATTTTATTTATCCACCATTATTTCTATTTTATTTTATTCTATATCTTTCTCTTCTCCTTGCACACACTCCACCATCATGATCTCGTACTCTCAGAAATGAGAGGCTGACACCGAGGCTTATCTTGAGGGGAGGTTGAGGTGTTCTTGAATATTCCCAACATTTAATTATATGTTTTTTGTTATATTTGAGTTGCATTTATAGTTAGGTGAAATTATCTAATTAGATAAATGACCATAAATAACATGAAACTCAATTTATTTCTATTCCTTTATTTAATCACTTATACCTTTCACTATTGGTTAGTTCTTCACATGTTGGAGTTGAAATAATCAACAGATAAAATATCATCGATAGAGATGGGTCCTAGAAGATGACACTAACTATACCAAGGAGTGTTATCAACCTTGATTAAAGGAGGTGATGTAATTAAGAGAGCTTCAAAATACAATGATATTCCATAATTTCTAAATAATGAATAGTATTCCAAAAATTAGATTTCGTGTTTGGATTATCAAAATAAAATAAAACACATAAATGAGAATAATGATTGAACCTTAAACAAAATTACAAAGCCAAGTACATTCTTCCTTGACTCATTCTGTTTATATTTTCATCTTTGTATAAATTTTGAATTCTTATTTTACATGTAATTATTTTATATAATAAATAACCCAAAAATATTTTCATTTTATTCATTACATTCATAAAAAAAATTTAGGTGGATTAGAATAAGCAATTAAAAAAATTGAAATACTCTTCAAGTGAGATGACCCTGGTCAGTATTATGTTTCATTAGGAAAAATATAATTTCTTTTGACTATGACCCATGATAGGCATGTTCCATGGTGCCTCAGCAACCTTTGGCACCGAAACTTGTAGAGTGCACTAAGACTGTGCACATCCTCTACGTACTTTGTTAATATGATCTTCTAGTTAACAGGTTGGGGTGCTTATACCTGTCTACCTGAAGGAAGACTCTCATGGGATAAAACCTAAACAGAGGGCTCATTACACAATAAATCATTATCATGATCCAACACTAGTATCCTGGATGTATATTTTCATATAGGAATATTGAAAATTTAATCAAAACATACCATGTTCAGATGAGAATATATATATATATATATATATATATATATATATATACATGCATTATGAAGCTAACTCAAGGATAGTTAAATAATCAATATTATATGATGCCTATACCATTTGATCCTTAAAACTAATGCATCATTATGTCTAGTTGAAAAGGTGGTAGTCAGGGTCATAATGAATAGATACATTGGCTTCCTATACCAACACAGGTTTTCATAGCCAGGGAGCCTCACTTGAAATTTTTTTCTCTATTCCATAAATACAAAAAAAAACCTCATAAGGGGACTACACCAAACATAATCCCATGGAATTAATTTCTCTGACAACAATTTGTCACAAACTGACCCAATGGGGCTCAAACAGAAACTACCCCATGCAAGCCTCTATAGGGAAGGGGATGAAAACAAGTACCAAAATGCATAAATTATATGGTAGGACTTTTCCAAATGTACATCTACACACACCATTTAACATCTCAATAAATAGGTGAAAATGAATAATAAATAAAAATATCAAACAACTAGAATACAACCAAGCCTGAAAACTTATAGTGTGTAAAATAACATGACAGAGAAAATTGAAAAGTAAAGAGGAAAAATGCATGATAAAATATATATATTCCCAAACTAGAAATAAACTGGAATGTAAAAGTGTTGAGAGAGCCAAAATCATAATCTATAGGATCAGTCTACCATACATGTTGCAATAAAATAACTATCCGTAAAATTTTTTGTCACTACCGACCTTTCCATCATCTGTATAAGACACAACCCATGCGGGAAAATATCATGCATGGTGAGAATATATATTCCTAGTAGGATAATTTGAAAGTTGAATCAAGTTAGAAAAGGACATAATATGAATATATAGATAGTATAAATATCAATATAAATCAAGAGAGTAAACAAATTAAACCAAATAAATACATATTTATATTTTTAGTAAAAGAAGTTGAGACAAGTGAGAAAGAGGATATCCATCTCACATCCCAGCATAGGAAAAATAGATAATATTTCTAAAATTCCATAAATTATGCGAAACATCTCGTGTATCATTCCAAAGAAGTAACTATGTGGAGACCCACACCTCAAAAATATGTCATATAGCAGATGGGGAAGAATATAAAAGGGAAAAACCCACTCCATAGTGCATCTAATATGTGCCACTAAATATGTATCTGTTGAGGACCCGTGTATGGATGCATCAAGGGGGTTCTACTCTATAGGTAGAGCAATTGCGCCCTAGTGTGTTAGGGGGGTTCCACTCTAGTTTCATAAGGAACCAAACCCTATACGATTTGGGGACCCACTTAGTAGATATAGGACCCACACCATGTTCTTTCTTGGGGTTCCACTCTTGTGAAACCATGACCCATGACCTATCTGATAGGGGGTTCCACTTAGTATGTAGAAGACCCGCACCCAAATCCGTTAGGGGGGGGGGGGTTCCACTATAGTTTCACAAGGACAGAGTCCTTATCGAATAGGGGGTTACACTCGATTGATAGAGAACCTGTTCCCTATTCCATCAATGGGATTCCACTCTAATGTCACGAGGACCTGGACCCAATTTGATAGGGGAGGTTCCACTTGGTAGATAGAGGAACTATGTCTTTCTCCTTCACGGGGGCTCTACTCTAGTGTCTCTGGTGATCCTTGACCGGATCATTTCTAACATTGGGTGCCTCTTAAATAATCCTCACATATTGAACATATCACATCATATCTAAAAATCCACTAAGGAGGTGACAATCATGGTATATGTGAAAAACCCCTCAGATAAGCTACTAAAGGGCCAAAATCTGAGTCTAAATAAAGGAGACATGAGAGGTTTAAGTTTCCTCATATAGAAATAAGGGTTACAATATGGGTGAGGGGACCCACATGACATGTGGTCACACACCATTTTATAGTCGTGTCACTGATAGTACATGTCTCACAACACATATAGGGATATACAGATCATGTGTGGGTGGGGGCTTTACATGGATTATCAGAGGCATCAGAGTCTTGCCCATGCTCCCAGACCATGTCTATGTATTCATAACATGTCTGTGTACTTTAGTATATTATGTGTTCCTAGTCATACCCATTCTAGTGTAATCCCAGGGTATAGTTCAGGATACCACCACATGGTTAGATGGCATGTGGGGATCCCACACAATGAGTGATACTTATAATTCCACAATACCGAAACCGCTGCAGCCAAGTCCCCACATGACATATGTTCATTGGAATACATGGTGTGTAATAGATATTTTCAAATAATGTTAGATTTTAAAACACTCACTTTATATATGGTCATTTCATCTTCGATTCCAGCCTCATCTCCTCCCAAAAGTGATTAATCTTTCTCTGGAAGACGATTTTTGGTCATTCGGTGGCTGAAAATCAGTATCTGGTTGTTCTACAAGAATCTCAAACACCTCATGCATAACTGGTTCTCCCACCCTTGAGGATTGGGATTCTGATCTTCAAAAAGATCACCCACAACCCACAATACAACCAAACCATCCCTAATTTGTTGATCCACCTATCACACATGAATCGATCATGAATCAGGTGGTTTGATCGAGATCAGTATTACCTGGTAATTTCAAATTGATACCCCATAGGCTGATCAGTTAATAACATGAAGAATTTGTGGCTAGAAAGCACAACAAAAAAGTTTTAACAATCATTGGCCAAGCATTCTTGGTCAATGAACACTATTGGGAGATCTGAGGTAAGAAAAAAATTGAATAATCAATTAAATTTAGATATGTGAGTGCATGAAATTTTCCACAATTAGCACAAATTAATGAAAGAAATTGATTATTCTCTATAATTTAATAAAATGAGGATGAATCAACAAATGAAGAGTCCTACCTAGAGATCAAATCGTTCTTCATCATAGAATGTGCTTGCTAATGATTGAGAGGGGTCGATGCATTTTCTCCACTTTGATCATCTTTGATCCGTAGTCTTGTCTTCATCAGATGTCGACTTTCTAATGGCGAAAAGGATGAAAATCACTCAATCATCCTAGGGTTTTTATGAATAGACCAATAGTATTTTCCATAAAAGTGGATTAATAGAAAATTAGGTTTGTTCAATTTAATTAAATAGATAAATTTATATTTATATTTTAACTAAACTCACCCAAAAATGATAGTTATTTCCAAACACCCCAGACTGACCTCTTTTAGGGTTCACCTAGGGTGAACATCATGTTTCAGACTCAACCGTGGTCCCATATTTTTGATCCAATATCCCTTTTAAGTATTCTCCCATTTTATTGGAGAAATAATGCATGCCTAATAAAAAATATAATTAATATTTTTTATAAAAATAATTCCAAGAACACCAGGACTTGTAATCGCATTCCATCTCACCGAATGGCATTGAAAATATATGTAACAATATATCAATGTTATAAAAGAAACAATATGGATCTTTTCAGTTCTCGACATAATGTATAATCCCAAAATAGAACTTAAAAAAGAGTTTGACTAGAAATAAAAGGATCTGTACCTCAAAAAAAACTCAGAATCTTATAGTTAACATGGGTATAAACTAATTTAAAGAATTATACTATAAAATTATATCATATTTGAAATATTTTTAAATAAAACATGGACATTTTAGATAAATTGTTTCCAAATTAAGAGAGAAATATTTTTTATTTTCCTAAAAAAATTCTCAATCATTATAAATTAAAAAAATAGGAAAATATTATTTTTAATTGAAAACATAATGAATAATAAAATGTGAAGAAAATTAAATTGATATATTTGGTAATGATCTAAAAATTTCTTATAAAATAAATTTCAAACATAAAAAATCCCAATTAAAATGAGATTGGGACATATACCCTTACCAGTTTAGTAACTTTTGAATCATTGCTCCCATGAATGATCTAAATGAACTATAACATAAAATGTCAAGAATTATAAAGTATTAATGATATAATATGTAAAGTGGATTTATATACAACATTTAAAATAAATTAGGATCTTATGGGAACTTGTGACTCAAAGTAGGATATTTTGAGATAAAACCGTTACCTTGAGTTTAAAATTGTCATGTATTTCTTTTATCTTCTTTATAATAAAATTATACCATTTTTTATAAGAACTTTTTAAGGGTCTAATAACTTATATTAAGTAGATTTATATTAATTTGATTTAATATGTAATAACTTATTCATTTATGTCAACATCAAGTGTTTTGTAGAAGCTAATTTCATAATTTCAAAATAACATCAGTGAGCAGGCTGTGGTTTAAGGGGTTATTGTTTCATCATCACTAGAATATTAATATTTAAATAATTATCATTTATATACATAAATTATACTTTTAAAAATAACTAGTAATTATGGTTATGATGAATGAATTTTGATACAATCATGAAGACAATAGGTCCAAGAAATGCATGTGTAACATTTCCATTTTTTGACGATCCAAATTGAAAGTAGGTATGTATTATTTAATCTCTATAGAATGATAATCATATAATAAATAAAATATTATATCTTTAAATACACTTACATATATCATCAGTGTGTTTTTTTAATAAAAAAATTAATTACATAGCTTCATGAAGCGGTAGTCCACCGTACACACAAATGATGTTATCATTTTTCAATGGATGGTATGGTAAGAAGGTATATAATATGTTAAATTTACATAATTATTAATATTTAATTAATATAATATATAAATATTAAATTCAACATCATGAATATCCATGATAGGTTGTTATGGAAAATGAATTATATCGGTTTGCGAGGCGGTAGCCCGTCATACACACAAATGATAGTTTCATTTTCAAATTGATTGAAGGTGAGATGGATTAAATTAAGACATAAAAATAATGAAATATCAGTATATAAGAGAAAATTGTGTTTTTATATTGTAATTTTTAATATATAATTGTAGGTGAAAAGGAATAATTAAAAAGAAGGAGCTCAGGGAAAACAATTACCTTCGCTTAGAAGATGCTTTTATGAATATCTTATTTAGAACAATAAGGTTTGTATTTTGGAGAAAAAGATATATAATTTTTCTAATGATTTAGAGGAGATATTTTTTAATTTTTTGGTTGATCCAAATTTTTTGAAATGTTTTAAGAAGTGATGGGAGGTGGTTACCTTTTATAATTGTCGAGGATTCAAATTTTTGTAAATATTAAAAACTATTCAATAATGGGTAGTCACTCTAATGAAAAGTGACAGAAAAATTAATAAATAATGGAGATAAGGGGTTATATGGGTGACTAAAACATCCACCATTAAAAAATAAATATTTTTTAAACAGGTTATTCCATTTACCTCTATAGTTTAACCCCTACTAAACTTGTTTTATCATTTACTGTTGTAATATTTTTTTTTCATTTTTTTTTAATTATGAAAAAAATATGTTTTATTCATTAAAATAACATGAATTATACTTGGTTAAAATATTTAATCCATTTAATCAAATTAAATCCACATAATTGGAATAATCAAATTTTAAATTAAACACATTAACATGGTGAAAAAATCGGTTTTTAAGAAATACATTTTTGTCAAGCATAATATGATCTTACATTAACTATATGAAAATTAATCATAATTAAATGATTTTAAATTAATATTTATAGAAATATAAACAATAAAATTATTTTAAATAATTCCAAATTAGGGGTTATTTTAATTAGGTAAAATGGATAAACATTATGCACATTGATATAATAATCAGAAAAATGTGTTTTTAAGACTAAAAATAAACTCGTACTAAAATATTGTATAAAGATGATTCAATATTTGATAATTTAATTTAATATAACTAAATTTTACTTATATTAATTTTAAATAAAATTTAAATAATAATGGTACTTTTAAATTACTTAATTTTTTAAAAGAAATGACAGTTTTACAAAAGTAATTATTTTTTACTATTCATTGATAAATAGATATTTTCATAAAAATCATAAAAAAATCACCCTATGATAATATTTATATGGTGATTAAAAAGATTAAGTTAATTTAATAAAATAATAATTCTAAAATTTTCAAATATTAATCACAATATTTTATAATAAAAGTAATAAAAATCAATTTTTAAAGAAACTTATTTTTGAAGAATAAAATGACTTTACTAAAATTTAAGTATTTATATATTAAAAATAAGAAATAAATTCAGATTATATAAAAAATTTTGATATTATTTTCATAATATTGTTATTTTTTTTATACTATCAATTTTAATAGCTAGATTATAATGACCATGTTTTAATAATAATATTTTAATAATAAATAACGAGTCCTTTAATATTAGTGTTACATATTATATAAACTATCAAAAATAGTGTTATTTTTAATTATCTAGGTGTTAAATTATACCCATTAAATAAATTTTATCATTTCAATTTGAACTTGCACTTATCTTGACATTTGAAAATTCTATTATGGAAAACCAACATTATAAAATTGGTTAATAAAATTTCACTTAAAACAAGGAAAGAGATATATAAAGTTAATATAGAATAACACATAAATATGATTCATTATAGGACAAAATCAATGGAAGGTGAAAATATGGACATGGGAAAACAATATATAATTTTGGATAGTTATTGGCATCATTCATTATAAGAAATCGAATGATGAAGAAAAGTTAACTACCACAAAACCACAAATACGAGATGAGTTAAAAGACCATTGTTTTATCTGATATAAAGGTAATTGGGAAAAAATTATTTCAAGATCCTTTTCCAGGAATTAAAAATTTCATTTAACTTTTATAATAAAAAATAAGGAATTATAATTACATGATAAGTATAATCTCATCGATTAACCACTTTTAACAAAAATATAATATTTTCTACAAATGATGATTATTCAAGAATAATTTTTCATGCCTGGGGCACTAAAATAAACTTATAATAGATCAGATATTCCAAAATATAATAACAAGATATTCCACATTTATTTATGAAAAAAATGGTTAGCACAATTTAAGATATTCCCAAAATGGATAAACTGACACCGAAGAAATACAACATTAATTTATAAATCTTAAAAAAACCCCCGAAGCTCATCTTGGATTATTTGATATATTATTACCCATAGAATTATTCAAAATATTCTTGACTAAGGTTGAAACCTAAATATTTTAATGATTATATCACATATTCATCTAAGATAAATTTAATATTTTTTTCTAAATAGAATCAATAACTCTTAATGTCTCATACCAAAATGTATATTCACGATATAATAATTATTTTTATAAATAACTAGAATCACCATAAATCCATAGTAAAATCATATATTATTTAAAAAATTAACATAGTACATAGATTTTTTATGATTCATATAACCAAAGCACCATTTATTAAAATACTTCTGTAGCATAATTCTTGGATCTCTATATGTAAATACTTTCACCTCAATGATTGGTGAAACATAAATCTTTTTTTAGTATAGAGTCTAACCCTTAGTTTATGGAATTGACTCGGATAATGTCCATGTTCCCCAAATATAATATATCGAATTCTATGGTAATTCATTTCCCTGTGACCTTTGTTTAAACATAGAAAATATATTCCCCTCCATTTTAGATATTATTCTGGGTGCTAATTCCCACATTTTTTACATTTGGGAAGCCAAATATTATTTCCTTTATAAAATTTATAACTTTAACTCTTATGAGGTATCATCATTATCATCTTTTGTTTCTTTATAAACTCAACTATATTCTAATTTTTATTCATAGTTTATGATAACTGGTTTTTTATAATCATAATATGCCTAACTTCATCTCCCACCAGGTTAGGCAAGTATTTGGGAATTAATCACATTTCATATCACATTGGTTGTTGAAATAGTTCCTACTATTTTACTTTATTAAATAAAAAACTAGATTAGAATATATTAACATAAAAAAAGATAAACTTATAATCCTTGAAGGAATTACTTAGAAATTAATAGTATATCATAACTTATGAGTCTTTAGTTTTCAATCTAGTTTATCCATGGTATAATTTACTATAAAGTTTTATAACCTAACATTTTTTAAGTCATTCATATTTTTTCTATAAGAGTATGTGAATTTCTGAAACATATACATGCAGAGTGTTAAAATAGACATAGAGGGAGCTCTATTTTCATTCACTAGGTGATTTTTGAGTTTAGATTAGTGTGTCCTGTTTAGGGTTATTTCCCAAAGGTAAAACTATTAAAAATCTAAATCCAATTATAGTACCCAGAAATGGATGTATTTTTTTGGAAACCACTTACTATATACTTTACCAAAATGTATGGATGTTTTTCTTTTTTTATTCATATACCTAAGGATTTTAATATATTTTTCTAATCCTAATCCACAAAAATTACAATACCTTTCTCCAATACACATTGTAGCTACTCAATAATTTTTACACATATTATTGTAATATTTTTAACATTAATACTCATTAATACAAAACAAGGATAAAAAATTCCAAGTGTATTTGGATTAATAGGTTCATAGTATATCAATGTTAGACTAAAATAAAATTTCTTAATTTTATTATCCACAATGAGACCTTAAATCATTTAGAGCTCCTAAAAAAGCATGGGTTAACCTAGGAAATACATGGAAAATAAGGTGATCTAAGAATTTTATTATGGGAATAAACAATTCATTGATATATAACATGTGTGTCAAAGATATATCATGATATTAGGATAATGATTAGTCGCATGGGATCGTAATATAAGGAACAAAATTTCATAATATCGTATAATCATAGGAAATGTGGAAGTATGATAAAATACAACATAAAAATAAGTCAATGATAACCACTGAGACAACATTAGATGGTGTATGGAGGCACATAATGGATTTGGTTCACTAACTAATCCTATACATGATGTCTCGTGATACTGTAACATTACCCAATGTGTTAGAGGGAAATATAATTTAGGACCCACCCATCATATTAATTTTAGTTACATGAATACTTTTTCAACATAATGAATCTAATAAAAAGGCATTAACATAATAATTACCCATGTAAAGAAAATTGGTTTCATAATCTTTCCTCATATCATAACAAAAATACATTTATTAATGAATGAATTTGAGAAATGATCATAAGACATGTATTACCTCATCAAATGAAGTGAGAATGAGATAAGTATATGAGTAGGAGATATATATAAATAATTTATAGTAATTCCATAATATTAATTTTTTTTGTTAATGGATAGAAATAATTTTAAAACGATTAAAATAATATTTAGGAAAATAATATTTTCACTTTAAAAATAAATTTTGAAAAACAAAAAATTCACAAAATATCGTGGGAATAATATTATTTGAAAATAAACTTGAAAAGTTATAAATAAATCTTCAAATAAAATAATTTTCAGGATTGAAGATAAATATTTAGATGTCATATAAGTTAAAAAAACATTTTTTTACACTTTGGTAAAAAGTAAAAAGAGTAACACATTTAAAAATTGATAAGAAGATTCATTTTAAATCATTTAAAAAAATTAAACATGGTTAAAAAATAAAATTAATTTTTTTAATAATATTAAAATATTTTTGAAAACATTTTAATGAAAACATTTTCATGGAATATAATGTTTTTTCAACCAAATAATGAAATAAAGTGGATTTTCCTAAAACAATTCTAAAACATTTTTAGAACCAAAAAAGGGAAAATGATAATATTATATGAAAAGTAAATTAATGATCAGTGGATAATAAAATTAAAGGGTTTTATTATGAAATTATCAAATAATTTCTTTCAACTAAAATTTTTAAGCATAAACAATCTTAATTAAAATGATTTTGAAACATAAACCCTCACAACTTTAGTAAATTTTGAATCATTACTAATATGAACTAAGTAAATGAATTATAATTTAAAATATCACTATGTATGAAGTATTCATGATATAATATATAAATGGGTAGTATATAAATCATTTTAAATAAAGTAGTTCCATAGAAGAACTTGTTCCTCAATGAAAGATGTTTTTGAGATGAAAGTCTTACCACGAGTCCCAAATTGTCATGTATGTCCTTTATCTCAGGTATAATAAAATAAAAATAAATTATTTGTTTCCATAATAATATTTTAAAAGTTTAATAAAATATTCTTAAAACATTAATTAATTTAATTTAATGGTATATTTAATTCTCATTTAGTTATGTGTATGATAGGTGTTTTAAGGACGCTCAGCTCATAATTTCAAAATGAGATTGGTGTGTTGAACATGATAAAAGGGTTAATTATTACATCATATCATAAATAATAATAATTAAATAAATATAATTTTTATAAATAAATTATACTTCTGAAAATAACCATGAATTAAGGTTATGAAAAATGAACTACATTATAATCATGGATATGATAGACTATACATTCGCCGGTGTCATGTTTCCAATTCTCAATGATATTGATAAAAATAATGTAAGTGTTATTATATTTTTTTAAAATTATAAAAATTATATAAATATCACATTATTTATTTAAATAAACTTACATATACCATCTATGTGATGTGGTAATAAAAAACGAATCCACTTGCCTTGAGAGGTGGCAGTCCGTCCTACATGCGAATGATGTTATTATTTTTCAATGGATGGAAAGGAAAGAAGGAATATGATTTGTGAATTTTACATAATTATTGATATTTAATTAATATAATATATAAAAATTAAAACCATAATCTTGAACAACAATGATATTTTACGATGGAAAACAAATTACTTTGCTTTGTGAGTCAGTAATCCAACGTAAACACGAACAATAGTCTTGTTTCCCATTTAATGTAAGAGGAGATGATTCAATATAATTAAATAGATATAATAAAGGATAAATATATATTATAAAATGGTTCTTTTATATTGGAATTTTACATACATAATTTATGGTGGATAAGGAATAAGTAAACAAAAGGATCTTGAAGAAGATGATTACCATTTCTTAGAAGAACCTCCTTCAGATCACATATTAAGGACTCTATGGTTTGCCTTTTTAGAAGAAATGAATTTCTATAAAGTGTATAATTATTGTAAGGATATTTTTTAGGGTTTTATTATTCCAAATGGAATGATTTTTGTGAACTAGTTAGACGAAGGAGTGATCTTTTATAATTGAGGAGGAGTGAAATTTTGGTAAATACCCAAATTTTATTCAATAATGGTATGTTACTCTAAAAAAAGGGCCTAAAAAATTGATAAATAATGGATTTTAGGGTTGATATAGCTGATGAAAGCCTCCAATATTAAAGAAACATTTTTTAAATTTGTGATTTTGTTTACCACTTTAGTTTAACCCCCACGGTAAACTGTTTTTAACATTTACTATAGTAATAGATTTTTTATTATTTTTATTGTTCATTATAAATAAAATTAAAGGTGAAATTATTATATAATATTAATTATTATAATTTAAAATATATTATCAATTTTAACAAATTAAATTAAAAAAACTAGGATTATTTAATTTAAAACTAAACCAACAAAAGTGTCGAAAAAGTTGTTTCTTTTCATGAAATGTATTTTTTGTCAAGAATAATGTTATCTTACGTTAACTATATGATAAGTAATATTAAGTAAATGTATTTTAATTTATATTTTTAAATATATAATCTTTACATTTAATTTAAATTTATCCTAATTAGGTTTTATTTTAGTTTTTTAAAATGGAGAAACATTATGCACTTTAAAAATGTTTTTAGAAAACTTTATTTTAAGCATAAACATAAAGTTGTATTAAAATACAATATAATTATAATCTAAAAGTAATTAATTGTATTATATCAAACTAGATAATAGTTATTTTACTTTGATATCAAATCAAACAAATAGTTATACTTTCAAATTACTTAATCTATTAAGAGAAATGAAAGTTTTAAGAAAGTAAACATTTTTTACTATTCACTGAAAAATCGATATACTCAAAAAAATACCAAAATTTTACCTAAAGATAATAATTTTATGATTATTTTAAAAAATATATCTATTTTATGAAATAAAATTTCTTCAAGTTCAAAAAATTAATATTTATATTTTCTCACAAAACTAAAAATAAATATCATTCTTGGAATAAATTGTATCTTTGAAGCATAAAATGTCTTTAAAAATTTAAAGTCATTTTTTATTATGAATTAATAAATAAATTTAGATCATATAAAAACTTTATAGATAATTTTCATAATATGGTTATTCCTATTAATACTTATAATTTTAATGTCTAGGTTTTAACGATTAGTTTTAAATCATAATACTTAATAATATATCATGGTTCGTTTAATATCATCTTTTCATGTTGTATACATTATAAAGAATGGTGTTATTTTAAAATATTAGGCTATTACAAACATTGAATTCATTTAGAATAATATTTTTTACAAATAATATCATTTTTTTCTAGTAGAATACCATTCAGTAGATAATGTAGTTCTGTAAATCTATTTTGCTCCATCCACTACTAGCTTTCAAATTATATAACTTCATTACAAATTTAATGATGTATATTTAGTAAAACCAATATATAATGTTATATTTGAAATATATATTTAACTTATTTTAAAAAATTCAAATCATAAATTTCATCTTAAATTGACATTTTCTTTTTATTTTCATAATATTTACATCATCATTTACACTAGTATTCATAACAAATGATAAAAAAACATAGTATCATCCTAATAGATATGTATATTCATCTTATTCTAGTATTTAGTCCAACATTTATAGCTTTGATATATTTTATCAAAAATGAAATTTTTTTTCCACTCTTCTGGATGAATTTTTGTTTAATGAAAACAGTATAAACATGAAAAAAATATTTAAGAAGCGTTGGATGCGTGAAACATTACAAACCTGGTGAATATTTTATCTCCATCCGCATACTCTTTTTATATACGATTAAAATCCACTGATTTTTTATCAATACAAAACCTATTAGGTTAAAAAATATTCATTTTTTCCAAAATAAATACATAAATACACATAAGGAATTCATAATCAATGGAAAAATTTAAAGATACATAAAAAAATTTGAGTATTTTACAAAGAAAAAAGTAATACCTAGTTTTGACACTCAAAGAAGAAATGAAAAAATTGGTAATGAAAATGGATAGTTCTTATTGAAAATGGAATGTTAGACTCTTTATGAGAAGGATTAAAATTGATAAGCTCCTCAAATAATAATAATTTTGAGTGTCTAAAACCAAGTAGGATGATGTGTAGTAGCCTTAAAGTTGGAAATTTATGATGGATAAAATATTTTGAGTAGAGAGATCAAGAATGAAGCAAAAATCCAATAAGGGGAAACCAAAATTTGAATATTATTATAGATAATTCATAAAAAAATTTATCATTCTATACAAGGTTAAATTGAAAAGAAACAACCTTGGGTAAACATGTGGTTGTTGGTCCATGTTATTGATTTGATATTTTGGGGAACGAAATGGAAGTAAATCAGAGATAGTTTCTATAATTTTCTATTTTAGAGACAAAAAAGAAAGAGGATTTCATGTTTATTAATTCATTCACTTAGTACGTAGCAGGATAAGTGGTGTTTTAGTGATAGGGTTATTATGAACCAAAGTTGAAGATCTTTTATTAGATGATAAAAATATTAATGGGGGGAAATGACATGGATTTGAGAACCCAATGTTTGAATAAACTCTTGAAGTTATATCCAAAGAACTAGATGTATCAGGATGAGGTTTACAAGATACTGGAAAGTAGTAGAACTATATAATTGGGTTTTTTAAAGGCTTCAAATTTATATAATTCTTATGTATTTGAGGAAGTATCAATGAATAGAAATAAAAATTCTTCTTGGTTCAAAAAAGAATAGTCAAGTTGAACATAAGTTGATAAAGTATCCTAGTGGAACTAAGGATAGAATGAAAGTGGAAGGAATCCTCAATGGGGTTAGTTGGGGGAAGTAACTACTATGAGTGGAAATTTATAGATTTGGGGAAACTCTGAATAAAAAAGTAGGTGAATTGAGTAAACATTAAATTTTCATACTATATGTTTTCCATATGATGGTGGCAGAAATCACAGCCAACCAACATCTCAAGAGGGACACAAAACTGGATTACATTTAAGGAAGGGTCATGTGAATGATTCATTTGGTTGGGGTTCTTTATTTAATTCCAGATACTATAAAAAAATCCCCTTTCTATGATGTCAAGCCACAACAGTAGGGGAGTTTGTACTATATGTTACATAACAAAAGAGCTAAAATGGTGAATATGAAATTGAACCTAGTTAACTCTTCCCAGGGAAGATAGATGCTTGAATATGATTTCCCTATTTTAATAAATATTAAAAGCACAAACTTGTTTTCAAAAAAAAATATTTATAAATCCAATTTTAAAAATTATCCATAGGTTATTTACCTCCCCAATATTTATTGCTTTTCGATGAATATCTATGTTAACAATGAGTTTCTAAACTCTTCCTAGATTATTTTCTAACGAGGGTTAGACATGGGATCTTGTTAAAACCAAAAGACTAAATGATCAAGAATATAGCATTGAAATGGCTCATATATGAAACATGCTTGAGGCCTTATGTGGATCATGATATTTGGGTGACTAGTGCATATGAGCTTGGAATATGAAGTTTAAGGAGGAGAAACCCTTGTAGATATGGCGAGTCATTATCAACATAAATATGTTGCAACAATATAAGATATACTAAAGAGGAGTAGAAATATTCACATACCTTAGGTTCGGAGTGGGTAAATTCATCGGAGAAGTGTGAGGGGGTGTAGCGGTAGAGGTCTAATTCCACAAAAGCATAAATTCTATGAAGAAGTTGAATCTGTTATTGTTGAATTTTTATGATCATAAAGGGTTTTATCAGCACTGTTTGGAAAGCACCAATAAAAACAATTGAAATAAATTCAAAAAATATTAAACGAACAAATATAAAAAATAAATGATTTTTTTAAATTGTCAAAAATAATCAACCTCGTTAATGAACATATACTCTTAAATGCTTTAATACAAAAAATTATTGATATTGAATAATTAAAATTAATGTAACCTTATATTTTTAAAAAAAATTGATGTGTTTTATTTATTACATAAATTATTTAAAAAATAAAAAATAGAGATATAATAAAATAAAGATGATTACATATTAAAAATATAAAATGTTAATGAATAAATTTGGATAAATAAATATCTAAAATAAAGAAATTACAAATAAAGTTAAAAAATAACAATATAAGTTAATAAATAATTATATACGAATGAAAATTAAAAAATATTAAAATTTAATAAAAAAACCATTAGATTGCAAGAATATTTAAAAAATTAATAAATATTAAGTATTATATATATATTATTAAAAAATTTAAAATGAATAAATGTGAAAATAAAAATGAATACAAATTAAATATATACAACAAAAATAAAAAATTAAAAAAATCATAATGAATAAAAATGTTTAAATTGAAAAAATGAATAAATTGAACAAATATTAAAAATTTACAATTTTTGAATATTTTTTTTAAAAAGGATTAAATGAATATTAAAATTTGATATGTGAAAATGAATATTAAAATATCACAATTAAAAAAAATGATATATTAAATATATTATATTACTAAATGATATGTGAAAATGAATATTAAAATTTGAATAGATTAAATAAATATTATGTGTGTTTGTGTGTGTTTCAATATAAAATGGAATTCCTTATGTATATATGTGGGCAAAATTACTATTTATAAATATAATAATAGTTTGATAAATGTTAAATTAAATGAACAGATAATGAAATTAAACGTTAGATAATTTATTAATGAGATAAATGATAATAAAAATGGATAAATTAAAAAAATTATTAAGCATTATTAAATACATAAATTATAAAAAAATTATAAAATGAATATATGTTAAAATGAAAAGGATTACCTATTAATAATATAAACTACATCTATCTTAAACACATTAAATATTACAAAAATTAAAATTTATAATTAAATATTAAAAATGAATAAAATTTAAAAAAATACAAAAAATGAACAATTGAAAATGAATAAATTAAAAAAATATTAAAAAATAATTAATATTATTAATGAATAAATAATATTATAAATGAATAAATTTATAACAATATTAAAAAGTAATAAATAGTATATAATTAATAAAAATATTAAAATGAATAAAATTTACCTATTAAAAAATTAATATTATATATATATATATATTTCATAAATAAAATTCGAAAATGAGTATTAAAAATTGAATAAATTATAGAAATATTTTGTACGTGTGTGTGTTTCTATATTAATTACGTATATTTGTGTGTGAAATTAATGTAACACATGTTTGATATATATAAACTATAATTTTATTATAAATATTAAATGTTAATCAATAAATATAAATAAATATTAAAAATGAAATAAATTATAAAAAATTTGAAAAAATAAAATCTAAAAATGAAAAAATATAAAAAATAAAAAAAAAATTACACATGAAATAAATAAAAATATAAATGAATATATTTAATATATATACACACATATGAATTAAAAAGTAATAAATAGTATATATTAAATATAATTATAAAAAATTAATAAGATATAATTATAAAAAACATAATATATTAAAAATTAAATATTAATAAAAAAAATCTAAAATGACAAAATTTAAAATTTGATATTTATATAGATGTTTTACCCTATAAAACTGAATTATTTTAATATATGTATGTGTGAAATCATTATATGACATATTATGAGTAACATATTTATTTAATTTTTTTATTAATAATAAAATATTTATTATTGATATTATGTAAAATTGAAAAACATGATATTGATAAAACAAATGTTATTAAATGACTATAAATATTAGTGAGGGGATATTTTTAATTAATATTAATTTTTATTTAAATTATAAACCATTATTAACTAAATACATGACATATAAGTTTGATTTACAATAGATTAGTATTAGATCAATAATATCTACTTAATATATTTATATATCAGTATATATTTTGGTATGAATTATGATTTTTAATAATATATATTTTATTTTATATACACTTTTTTTTCAAATACCTTATTTAATAAGTTTAATGGTATATTAAGTCATATATTAATTATGTTTAATAAAATATAATATATTTTTATCAATATAAATATATTTAAATTTTAATATATGGGATTTAATGATATAATGTTTTTAATAATATATACCTTTTGTCTATGCTTTTTTAGTGGTGATAAAGGCCGCCTAAAAATCACTGATAGAGGTACTATTTATCATATCCGTTTAGCTAGCATTGATAAAGTGTAACACTGTTTATCAGGGTTCAGCAGTAGTTATAGTTATACGAGGTTTTTTATTTTCATTTTTTTACAATTATTTTGTAATTCGATTGCGTTTTTCATGTTAATAGAGTACAACCCTATCCTTATCTCATTTTCTATTCATTTTTACCTCTATTACAACCCAGACAACTGTGGCCCCTATTGGGCTGGTAGTAGGCCACGAGTGACTCCCCAAGCCCTGCTCCAATAGGCCACCAGCTGGTGACAAGTGATGAGTAGGCATAAATTTGAAATGGGAGGCATTAGCCTAAAGTACATATATAAATCCCCACATCCAAATCCATGAAATAGGGAAGATATATGACAAAGTAAAAGACTCAATATAGTAAAAAAATAATGAAAAAACCTCTATGATACATATCTGAGTGATACAAGGTAATAAAAATGTTTAACGGGAAAAATAAAATCCCAACATGAAATATAGGGTGAAACCCAAACTCAAAACCACTAAAAAGGTAAACTAGGGGATATATTGGTTTAAGATCACAAATTACAACAACTAAACATAGTTAGTTCCACCACATATTTCTAATATCCACCAATACCAGGTCTACTAGAGTCTCAACTAATATCACTACCACAAAACAGGGCAAGGGAAGCACTGCCCTTTATTAGCACTAAACAGAAATACCTAATAAAGGGGTGTTCCTTTATCAGCGCTAGACAAAAGTGCTGATAAAGCTAACCTTTATCAGTGCTAAAATAAGAACTGATAAAGGTGTACCCTTTATCAGCACTTTATTTAGCACTGATAAAGGAGAAATTTATCAGTGCTATTATTAGTGCTGATAAAAGTTTTTATTCTTAATTTATATAAAATTATAATATTTATAACCAAAAATACTTTTTTTGTATAGATTAAGAATTATATACCAATATTTATAAATACATACTCTTTATTGTTATAATTTTTAACAAATACATATATATTTATCTTAATTTTCATTTTAAATAAATATATAAGAACATAAATAAATTATTAAATAAAAACCATTAAAACATTTATCAGCCCTCGTTAAAAGCACTGATAAAGTTATGTTTTATCAACGCTTTTATTTTAACTCTGATAAAACATACCTTTATCAGTGCTTTTAACAAGTGCTGATAAAGGTTCCAACAATTTTTATTTAAGAACCCTAATAGGGTCCTCCTCTCTCGCATGCGTTCAAGATTTCACGGAAGCAGAACTCGTACCCTCTTCCTCCTCCACTACCTCATCCTCCACCACCACCGCCGCTAGGTTTGCCTCCTCCATCACGGTATTCATCCTCCTCTTCTTCTTCTTCCTCTGCTGCTGCTGCTTTCGGCACCGCTGCCTCCTCCATGGATTCCTCCGCCGCAGCATCCTCCTCCGCCGCTACCTCTTCCACCGCTAGTATGTAGTCTTGTTAAATGGAACATGTTTCACAATACATGGATTTCATATAGATTTTAATTCCACAGAACATTTATCTCCAAAAATTATAGCCCATGACTCATCTTCTGACTCAAACTTAGAATAAGTTTCATTTTAAATGTTACATGTCATGTGAGCCTAGGTCACACACAATGTATCTCTAAGGCATATACTTCAGCATGAAACCCTGTACATTCCATGAAATAATGGTAGAACCACAAGATATGTGTTTTACTTCAATCACACCATGTATAGATACCATAGAAACTTGATGTGTATAGACTATACACCCTTAGTGGTAATGTAAGGACTACACACTATGTATTCCAAAAAAATGTAATGCATTGCAGATGAGGTGACTCAGTATGTATCTAAAGTACACGCCTTTAGATCATGTTGTTCTATATGTCATGTATTTTTAGAGGCATCATGCAGTCTTTGTAAGACCAACCTGGAATAAATTTTATATATGTCAGATTAAATCAGGTAAATATTATCCATACACGATGTTCACCCTATTAGACACACCATGTATATGGATTTCACTTGAGTTTAGAAATGGTAGTATAAAACTAACCTTGACTGAGAAGCCTACACATTGTGTATCCATTGAAAAAATTTTGTGCAATTTAATTTTCATTATTATTAATTATTTTTCACTTAGCTGATAATATTTCTTGAATGAGTATCCCATTAAAAATTCTCATGTAGATCGCAGTAGTATGATTCCCTCAATCATTGGAAATTACACATGGGGGTAGTTTGGATATTTTAACTATATTCACTCTGCTTGAGAGTTGACAAGTGACAAGTGAGATGTTTGGAGAAAATATGGAGTATGGTACTCCCCCAAGTTTCGGTGAAGATTCCTCCATGTATAGGTTTTAGGTACTCTATGGAGATATACAAAAGATAGGGCACATTTCCCCGCATATAGATAGAGTTCAATTACATTCACATGTTTTGGGAAGGGTTCCTCTATATAATCTGAGTCAGTAATCTCTCATGTATCGATGGGGGGTCCTATGTCAGTGGATTCAGTACTCCCCCATGTGTCGGGGAAGGGTCCCCCAAAAGGGTTAGGTACTCCCTCGATAGACACACATATAAATCAATGGTGTGTAATCCATAACTACAGTTCTAGAGATATAACATGGAAGTTATAAGAAGTATCTATGATCAAGAGTCTCAAAACTTATAAAATATTAACATGTATATTTCTATGGGATATAATTATCATTTTTGAGCTTTTTTTATTTCATTTCAGTTATGAATTACAGTCGGATTTTCAACTATGAGTTATGTGGGACTTACACTACCCAAGGTATCACTAATTTATTGTATGATACGATCCTTCATGGGAATGAACTATGATGACTGGTTTCTTCATTTTACATGGTTTTATTGATATTGGATTATGTCTAGTTCCTTTATGATACACTATATTACCCCTTGGTGTTAGGTTTTGGTTGACCTATTGTTATATCCTTACATTTTTTTGAGGGCGTCCTACTGGTTATGTTTACAATCACACCTATATGGCCTTTATAACCACAAGTGATGTGTTTATTTTTATATTTTATAGTTTGGAGATGAAATTTGTGGATATAGAGTTAGTGAGGTTAGAGTAACAATTAAATCGTATCCAATGATGGTTCATAGTAGAGGAATTTGTAGATGGATTATATTCTAGGAGACCATATAATTAGAAGGTGACATACCATACCTAGAGTTAGATTTACCTAGTTATTATATCCATCTATATATGTATTTACCTTTCTGGGGTTTTCTTATGTGGTGTTTTACTTGGAATTGATGTCCCATGTTCACATTGTATATAGTTCGGCTGTTATATATATATATATTTACTGGTGTTATTGGATTTTATTTTATATCGGTGAGCAATAATGTTGTAGGTTATTATACTATATTCCATATCATGTGTTTTTACCTTACTAGAGATAGCCTCAAGCCCCTATACTATTGGAGGCAAGATTATGGAGGCACTCTATGCACACTACTGACCCAGGTCGGGTCTTAGATGATCAAGTCATGCCAGAATGGTATTAGAGTAGTTAAATTATTTGAGACATTGATTATATTTGTTTTTCTTGTGAGTTTTGGTTTAGGAATAGGTAAATAATTCTAAGGGGGTCTTTATTATAGCTATCAGACCAAATAGATCTATTTTAGTGAAATTACTGGTGTATCATTACATTTGGACTCTTATAACCAATTAGTCGACCTAAAACTCTAAATCATTATTTGTGAGGTAAAATTTTGCACATGCATCTTATATTTTTTAGAAGTGATGTTTTATATCATTCCATTTTCAGATCACATAGTTATTATGTCTGTAAAATGTGGGTACCTACTATTTAGTAGAGGATGGTTCCCATATAAAACTTTCTCTAATTTAGAGATAGGATCATGCATTCCCATTCCAGTTCTTGAGCCTCTCATGGTCACATTATCAATCATTGAATCAGATATTAATTATGAGATATCATTTCCCTACAAGAAGAGGTAGAATCCATTGATAATTTTGTTTAGTTTAGATCTTCCTTGTAGGAAGGATAATAGTTCCTCCTGAGATGAATAGGACCACCTATAGTCTAGATGTTCTATGGAAACTTTGGTGTTGTGTGTTATATACTTTTTTAAATCCAATTATAGATGCCTCAAGGGGTTATAAGGTAAGGGGGTCCTTGGATGGTAGTGTATTGGTTAGATTCTATGATTTATGTTTCCTATATAGTTTGGACATTCGTCAAACAAACAACAATTCATGCACTTGATTTATCTTTCATGGTGTAGTGAATCATTCATGGTTATTTAAACCCAAAAAAAACAATCCTACCATGATTGGGGTTTGAGATTCTACCTAGGTATGTGGTTCTAACTTGTTTGCTAAATCAATGATGCATTTTTCCTTTGATCACATGTTTTAGTTGTGCGTGTAAATATTTTAAAACCTAAAAATAATGACAAAACATACATAGCATAAAATGTGGAAATAAAATAAAGAAATAAAATTCAAAAGTTGAAATCCTAAAAAACTAAAATGCTACCTCATCCCTGCAAACAACACCAATTTGACATCCCTATAAGGCATCATTAATTCCCTATGGTAGCCTGATTTTTTTTATAAAACCAAAAAAATGCTACTTGATTAATTAAAACATAATATTAGGAATGTTTAAGGTCAAACCCATAAATATGATGAATATGAATAAAGAATGGATGAATGCCAATCAGTTGAAAAAAGAGTATGAAGATGGAATGATAGAGTTTATCATGTTTGCAGAAGATCATGTTTATGACCCTTCTCAAATCCTTTGCCTGTGTTTACACTATTGTTATTCAAGAAAAATTACTCTAGAGGAGTTGGAAGAACACTTGATCTATCATAGAATATATCGAAGTTATACATGTTGGAATAACCATGGGGAAAAAACGAATGTAGGTAGTGTCTTGGATAACATGGAATTTTAGGGATCACCTGATATGATTAAAAGTGAAAACAATGAAGATGATCATATGGAGGATTTGATTACAGATGTGAATTTTGATGAATATCATATTGAGTAAATGACAAGGATAGTTTAAGATGAACTTCATGATTTTAAAAAATTGTTTGAGATGTTAAAGAGTTGTGAAAAAACTCCATTGTATGCTGGTTTCTCTAAATATACAGCGTTGTCAGTCGTACTGAAGCTATATAATTTTAAAGAAGGAAATGGGTGAAGTGACGCCTGTCTTATGGAACTACTTGCTCTCTTGAATGACATGCTCCTAGAAGATAATGAGCTCCCAAGCCAAACATATGATGCAAAATGATTACTATGATCGATGGGTATGATCTCTGAAAGAATACATGCCTTCTTGAATTACTGTATATTGTTTCATAAGGACCAAAAATTACTTAAAGAATGCCCAAAGTGTGGTGCTCCTCGATACGAGAAAGATGATTCCAGTCCTATGAAAGTTTTATGGTAATTTCCAATCATTCCAAGGTCTAGGCAGCTATATGGAAGTGAGGAGACTGCAAGACAATTAACATGGCATGTAGATACAAGAATTAAAGATGGGAAACTACATTACCCAGCATACTCTTCTAAGTTGAAGATAATTGATCATGAGTATCCTGAATTTGGAAACGAGCTAAGAAACCTTCGTCTGACATTATCTACAGATGATGTGAATCCTTTTGGTTTTCAAAGAAGTAGTCACAATACATGGCCAGTTATGTTAGTATATTATAACTTACAATCGTGGTTATGCATGAAATGAAAATACATCATGTTATCTATGATTATATTAATAAAAAACAACCGGTTAATGATATTGATGTTTATTTGGCTCTATTGATCAAGGACTTGAAAATATTGTAAGATTCAAGTGTTACGTTGTATGGTGCTTACAGAAATATAGATTTCACTTTGAAATCCATGTTGTATGGGATGATAAATGAATTTCCTGCTTATGGAAATTTGTCAGGATATAGCATTAAAGGGACTCAAGGGTGTCCCATTTTCAAACAAGGTACATAATCAATTAGGTTGAAACATTAATCGAAAACCGTGTTTCTAGGACATCCGAAATTTCTACCCCAACGACATAAGTACCGATCTTGGACGAAATCATTAGACTGAAGTTCAGAAGAACGTATAACACCCTCTCCACTAATAGGTGTTCAATTGTTTTAGAAAGTAAAATATGTGGACACTACTTTTGGAAAACCATTTCTTAAAAACCTTACAAAACCTGGTTGGAAAAAGAAATCAGTTTTTTTTGAATTACCATACTAGAATTGTCAGTTTGACAGACATTTTTTTTATGTTATGCATGTTGAAAAAATGTATGTGATAGTGTCATCGACAAGTTTCTAAATGCACCTGACAAAACAAAAGATGAAATTAAGGCTAGATAGTACATGGTTGAGATGGGAATATGAGAAGATTTGGCACCCATGAAGGGTGAAAAATGAACATTTCTTCCTCCTGCTGCTTACACTTTTTCCAAGAAAGAGAGATATCGGTTTTGCAATATCTTGAATGACATAAAGGTTCCAGATGGGTATTTATCAAATATCAAGAACATCATCTCAATGAGTGATTTAAAATTAAAGGGTCTGAAATCAAATGAATGACATTTTTTGATACAAGATCTAATTCTCATAGATTTACATTGTATTTGTCACAAAAATATTCTCCATACATTAATGAATTTTTGTTTCTTCTCCAAATCTATATCCAGCAAAGTTATAGACCCGAAAAAATTTCCAACTATGGAAAGAGAAATTGATGTCATATTATGTGAATTGTAAATGTTCATACGACCGACATTTTTCAATATGATGGTTCATTTTATGGTTCATTTGGTGAGAGATATTCGACTATGTGGTCCTTTACATTATAGATAGATGTACCCCATTGAATGGTATATGAATATTTTGAAAGGGTATGTCAAAAATTGAAGTTGGCCAGAGGGTTGTATTGAGGAGCCATATATTGTTGAGGAAGCCATTGAATTCTATTCTAAATACCTGTCTGGTGTGGAAAATGTTGGACTACCTAAATTTCGTCACACTAGGTGGCTTGAGGTTGAAGAAATTTCCTAAATAGAGGTTGTCACAATCAATGTTACAGATCAGAAGGAGGCTCACCATTATGTTTAGCATAAAAGTTTGGACATTGATCCATATGTTCAAACCCACAAAAAAATTCTTAGGCATTTTAATCCTTCTTGGGCGAAAAAATATATCTCAGATACACATAGTCAAAAATTTATAGGATGGTTTCATAACCATATTTTTAAACAGTTAGATGAAAATATGGACTCAATTTCAGAACGACTTCGATGGCTAGCCAGAGGAGAAAGTGTGTATGTATTATCTTACATTTCTTATCCATTTGATGGTTATACATTCTATACTAATGAACATGATGAAGACAGTACCATGATAAATAGTGGGGTTACTCTTGTGGATGATGCAATGCAAGTTTTCTGTGCTATGGATAGAAATCCAATTAATGCGAATATGTCATACTTTGGAATCTTCAAACAAATATGGGAGTTCGATTATACGAAATTCAAAGTGCCGATTTTTCAATGCAAGTGGGTTGATAATAGGAGTGCTATTAAAATAAATTAATTAGGATTCGTAAATGTTGATTTCAGTAAGGAAGGGGAGAAATATGAACCATTTATAATGGAATCATTGGAAGTACAAGTATTTTATGTTCTAGACCCTGCAAACCGAAATTGGTCAATTGTTCTGTTATCGACCAAAACAACTGAAGGGTAAGATGAAAGTTCAACGGAGGATGACCCTTTTATAGGGACCTCACAATCATTTCATAGTGGTCCAAATGTAGATGACATTTTGTATGTCATAGGAGACCTCAATGTAGGGATTTACATAGTTGATAGAGGGGTCAAATCTTTTCATCCCTTAAAAAAGAGAGAGTACAATAATAAGGTTATTTGTTTATTGTAATATGTATTGTCTTACATTATGTTATTATATATTTATTACTGCTTTTATGTAATCTAAATTTAATGTTAAACAACTTCTGCAGATATTGTCTTCTACACCTACTGATGCGCCCAATCCTGAGGCACAAAAGATCTCTTAACCAGCTATTGGTGGTCCCTGTGCTGAGTGACAACAAGTTTCTCAACCTGTTGTTGCTTGTCCCAGTGCTGAGGTACAACAGGTTTCTCAACCTATTGCTGCTGGTATCAGTTCTGATGCTAGTTCTCCGAAAGAACATAATTATGATACATTTTAGGAAATGGTAGGAAATGAAACCCTGGAAGCACAAAAAACTTATACTGTCATAGTTTGACAATGTTAGCCAAAATATTTAAGGCAAAAGAAAAAGGAATAAAATTTGAGGTGGGATGGAATAAGTGAGGCCAACATGCTAACCCCAATAGATCCATATTTAGTAGCTACATTGGAATCATCACTTGGATATGCGTACTGATTGATGTACAGTCATGGCACCATGTTGTTACTGGGATTAAGAAACTAATGTGGGAGGATATTATGGTAACATTATGATATCATTTTTTAAATTTATTAAAATAAAATAAAATACAAAAACATTGGCGTACTCTTCATCAGCCATTGTATAGTGCATTTATAGTAGTTTCCTTACACACGGAATATTTATTAATAGTTTCTAGAAGGATTCATTGAGTTTTCTGCACAATTTTAACGAAATATCATCGTAATGATGATGAAGGGAAAATCAAGCCGCACCCACCTCCTCTTTATGCACACCTGATATCCCAAGGAGTGTGGGATGCATTAAAAACCATTATGGGGAGATGACTTTTCAGGTACATTGTGTGGGGTAATATGTTGTTTGACATTGCTTGTATTTATCACATTGATGGACAATTTTTGATTTATGAAACAGCAACTGAGTGCTGAAAATAATCAACACGCTACAGAACTAGCATACCCTTATCGTAAAGCAAGGATAGTGTATTCTTCACTTGAGAGAAAATTGGTACATATTTTAAATCTACCACACTACTTTTATGTGATATAAAACAACACCATAACCATGTTTCTCTGTTTATATGTAGATTGATGAATCGAAATCGAAAGACATATCCATCCCATGCCATGTGCTATTGAAGGAGGCTCATGTAAATAAAGAGGGGATACTGATAGATGAAAACACAGAAAAAGTGTGGGAGACCTGCGTAAGTATGACATAATATAAATTTTATTTTCTTTAAATCACTTTTACATAACAATGACTACTTATTTTTCTATATTTTCTATCTGACATAGTCACAGGAATCAAAAACACTCACACCAGATGGCTACATAATTTCTGTGGCCTTGAAGCAGCCTGAACAGTATGGCCGTGTTAGAGGTGCGGGTTTTGGGGTGACACCTCGAATATATTTTCAAAAATAAAAACAAGAGGATTAACAAAATGAAAAAAGGAAAAAATGCAAGAAAAATTAGCTATTTTTCAAGTAGAATTACATTTCCAGAGAGAGATGATAAGAAGTTTGATGGGGGAGTGGAAAAGAGAAGAAAAAACTCAACAAAAACCTGTGTGTGACCATCCCGCCCCACCCCACCAGCATTGAGGCTATCCCTTCCCCTAAAAAACGTGACTTAGTTGAGGTAATAAATGTTTTAATAATTGTTTCTATGAAATTTGAATCACATAGACACTGATACCTTTCATGTACTAATATTCTATACGGTGAAAATGATTGTGATTTATAACTATCAACTCCCACCTATCGCCTTGTAGTAAGGGATACAAAGTTCAATATGCAGAATGACATGATACACAACATAAAACTTCCAACAGATCATTTCAGACTGTTAATTAATGTAGCTAATAAGACGAGTGGCAAGCTACCTGTTCCAAATGACGATGATGACATTCATACTATTGAACAAGCTGTTAGAACATTCATCGCATGGCCGCAAATTGTTGTAAATAAACATGTCAATAAGGAGGTATCCATTTCTAATTTATTTTTCAAGATGGAACTTTAATATTTAATTAAAAAATTTCTAAACTGATGAATGTTATTACATAATGACAAAGGGAAGGGGGTGAAATGAAATATCATCTCAAAACTATCTCAAGGATCAACCAACTGATTGAAACAGTCTACTGAGAGAACCTTTACCCCTCCCGTCCTATATCCATAGTTAATATCATTTTGAGCTTATGTGGATACAGAGTTGATAGACGGTAATGCTCGCACAGTTGATTTTGAAAAAATATGTACAGAGAGGAAGCATCGGATTTCATTAGTGCTGAAAATTTAAATGAAATCCTCAGGTATGAATGTCTAGGTGCCTTAGTTGTAAATTTATACATGAGGTATGTTTTCATGATTTGATTTTACAAAATCTGATATACTTTGATAATTTTTACTAAATACATTTAATATTTTTTAGGTTTATATATGAAAAAAATTAAAGGGATTTACGCATGTATAAAAATTTGGGCTCGTTAGTCCTCACATCACCTCATCAAAATAAGAAATAGATTCTTATAAAGAGGATGTAATAATGTCTTCCCTACTCATATCATTTGAAAAAAAAATTATGAATGATAGACTTGTTTTAATACCAACGATGTAGGGGTAAAACTCTACAATTTAATCATATCAACTATATTTTCATTTATTTATTTACTTATTTCTTTTTGTGTTTTTAGGCAGCATAGGATGCTGATTGTAGTCTATTTAGAGACTCCAAAGATTTATTTTCTGGATTCAATGCATGGATATCCAACAAACCGACCACGCATGATGGAATTTTTTAATATGTAATACACTAGATACAACATTTTAAAACTAAACATCTAGTTATATAATTTATTTTATCTTTTAATGAGGATTCCTTTATGATAGGGTGGTGTATCAATATCATCTACTTCATGGAATGAATCCAGAGCTTATGGAAATGAATGCCTACAAGATATTTAACTGGAAAAGTATCATGGTATATATAATAACATTACACTATCCAAACACATATCAAACCAAATTAATTATTTTTTGTCGATGTTTACAGAGTGTCCAAAACAAACAAATGGTAAGGACTGTGGTTATTATGTTTGTAAATTTATGAAACAGATCACATTTCATCAACAAACTAGAATCCCTGAGGAGGTATTTTCGAAAATAATTATGCGTTCACTTAAAATATTTATTAATCCTTAGTGTATTTATATTTTCTTAGTACTATCGTGACTGTCACAAAAACTCATATTCACAATATGATATAGATGTGTTTAGAAATGAATGGGCAACATACCTAATGGAAGATTGTACACAAATAGTATGAAGTTGATTTCCAACTACTTATGTTATCCATATATGATCATTGATATCTCCCTTGATTAAAATTATTGAGAATATATGATCACATTTATTATGTTTTATATCCTTAGGTTATAAAGAATGGTTTTAGAAATGATTTATCTTTCCAATAAAGCATAACTCATTGGAGTAAAATGGTCGATAGTGTGGAAGTTGACCAATTCATAGTCATTCAGTCCACTCATGAGAATCTTAAAAGCTTGATGGGAACCAATATCTTGGATTTTCAATTTTCTAATTAGTTTCCCATATATGTGGGTATGGGTGTCCAGGAGGGAGGGGGTGTCCAGGAGGGGGTGTGTCGAGGAGGGAGGGGGTGTCCAGGTGTGAGGGTGGGTGGGTGGGTGGGGGGTGTCCAGGAGGGAGGGGGTGTCCAGGAGTGGGGGTGTCCAAAAGGGAGGGGGGTGTCCATGAGTGGGGTGTCTAGGAGGGGAGGGAGGGGGTGTGTCTAGAAGGAAGGGGGTGTCCAGATAAAGTGACATTCAATTCCATTCAATAATTATAATATACAATGGGTAGATCACATCTAGAGTAGCCTGAAGTCGGTCTATAGTGAGGCGTCAAAAGTTCCAACCAACCAAACCCATTCCAATCTTCTGTAAATGCCCATAATTATATTAAATTTAAATTTGAGGCCCAATATATCTTATTTGATGTCATAAAGACCCAAAATATGAATCATTTACCTTTCTCACATTAGATTTTTGTGAAAATTCATTCCTATTCCTCCAATATATTTTTTGGTGTTTTTCTTTGATTGGTTGAACTGTATCTCTCCAAAATATATATGATTTTATAATTCATATTATTGAATGATGGTGTATGAATAATATTTATTTTTTTATCAAATAGATAATGAAAATATAGTTGGATATAGAAGGTTATTAATGGGTATACACTAAAGAACTAGGAGGGAGGGGTGTCCAAGAGGGAGAGGGTGTCCAGTTGGGAGGGTGGGTGGGGGTGTCCAGGAGTGGAGGTTGTGTCTAGGAGGGGAGAGGGCTGTCTAGGGGGTGGGAAGGGGGTTATCTAGGGAAAAGGTGTGTGTGTGTGGGGGGGGGGTATGTAAGGGGAGGGAGGGGGGTTGTACAAGAGGAGGGAGGGGGGCTGCAGGTGGAGTGGTGGGAGGGGGGCTATCCAGGGGTAGGGAGGGTGTTGTCTAGGGGGTTGTCTCGGGAAGGGGGGGGGGGGGGGGGGTTGTTGTAACACCCCAAGATTTTATGAGATATATTTTTTTAATTTATTTTATATCTTATATTGTACGCTACACCAAGATTATCTTGTAGTATATGCAATAATATACATGTCATGTGTTACACACAAGAGCGACCTTCCTCGATAGGTTGCGTGGTACGCAATACTGAGTTTCACTAAATAATGATATATTATAACATTATTATAAACTAGCTGTTATGAATAGTATTAACCATGTTTTTGATTTTATAACAATATAATTCATCTTACACATTTTCTATAACAAGGTATGAGAACAAAATCAATTTTTCCTATAAAGAAAGTATTTTTCAAAAAAATGTAGTTTTGCTGCCTCTTGATGGCGGAACCATTTTAAATATACTTTTTAACAAGTTTATAAGTTCAATTAAAAAAATAAACTAATTATTTTGAATCGGGATATAAAAATTTAATTTGGTTAAATTTTTCATATTTTTATGACAACTTTCATATTTTGATGAATAGTAAAAACATGCTGAATTTTACATAAAAGAAACATTTTTTCATTGAGATAATATATATGGTTAAATTATAATATTGAATGGGTTTAAAGTATAAATTGAATATATTTTTATCATTTAATATAATTCATGTCATTATCATTATTTTTACAATTAATTCATAGGTAAAATCATTTCAATCTTGTGTAATGTTTTAAACAAAAATCCGTTTTTTGACAACGTGATTAATTTTAAATTAAATTTCTGGAATTTATGTGTCTTGAATTTGGAAAAATGGATTCCATATTTCGAATATGTAGGTTCAAATTATGTTAATAAGGTAATCTTATTTTTGGTAACTACGAATTGTAACTACAGTAAATTTTATTTAACACAGTTAAAGGTAAATAGGGTAATTAAGGGTAAAAATAATATTATAAAATTACACTAACACTTGTCTTAATATAATTGGATGATTATATTTCATCCTAAAATGTACTTGGGTTGAAAAGTTATCTTTTGGAACCCACTTGGATGAGATTAAGACCTTTAATTTATTTTATTTAATGGAAAGTGAAATATGTCTCACTCAAACTTTAATAATTAAATTATTTTTAATGTAAGGTTATATAGAATATAACTTCGATTATAAATAATAATTTCAAAGATAAATTGTTTTTATTCATCATGGTAATTTATTTGTAAATTTTACGAAATATATAATTACCTTAATATCTTATACATTAATGATGGCAAAATTATTTATTTATTGAAAAATCAATAATTTAGTTTTTATTAAAATAATAATACCCATTAAAAGACCCAAACACTTGAAAAAAACTTTTTTTTCGAGTATATATACACCAAAAGCATACAATTGTCTACTTTTGGACCATTTGGATCCTTATAAAACAGATTATGACATTTATATTATTTTATTTTAAATGAAGTCAAAGTTGTCTCCTTCATAATTTAATTAACATAACATTTTAAACGTTTTGTGTTTCAGAAGATAAACTAGACTAAAATTATTATTATAAAATCTATTAGATATATATTCATCATTGTATTATATTTTTAATATTTATGAAACAAATAAGTATATTAATTAATCATATAAAAATTTTGTAGTAATAATTTTATTAAGAAAAGTATCAAATAAAAGGGATTAAAAATATTAAAATAAATATTATATGATATAATTAATGTTCTCTAAAAATTTTATAGATAAATATGACATTTTATGAATCCTTTAAATATTTTGGTTCGACTCTATCATTTCTTTGGATTTTATTTAAATTCAAATAAATGAATAGTGTCAAAATTGACACTATTGATATTTTATAAATATAACATATTATTAAATTGTTTACAAATCACAAAAATATTTAAAAATTGAAAATTTAAAATTATATGGTCTAAAATTTCATTAATTATCCAATTATGGACAATTCACAACACATAAGTAAGTATTTATAGCCATTTAAAATTTAGAATATTATTACCACAAATAAAATCAAATAGATTAAATAAGGATAAATCAAAATGATAAGGATTAAAATAAATTCCAAAAATTGTCTACATTTTATTGGTTGATAATATTAACACCCTATATCATGTCATATTATAATTTGGGTGATTTTGGGGGTTTTTATTTGGGGTTTTATTTTATTATAAATTAATATTTTTGAGAGTTTCCTAAAGTGCCCCTCTCCACACTTATAAAATGGAACCACTTCCCTCTCCTCTTCACTAAATTTCGAGTCTTCAAGATAGGAAAGACCCTGAAAATTACTCTTCCCAACCTCTCTAGTTACTTTATAGAGGTTCTGTTCTTCTTAAAAGACCAACTCTAGTGCCCTAAGTTGAAGTTTAAAAGAGGCACGTCGGGGAAGAGGTAATATCTTCTACAGATTCTTTCATGTTTCCTTCTTCTTATACTTACTCTTTTTTAGTTGTTTAATTATAAAGTAATAACATTAGTATCACTAATATATTGATATGTTATTATAATTATGAAACAAACCTATTTCCCATTATATCCATCCTACGAAAAATGAAATCATCGTGTGTGGGTATGTACGACTTACCGTCTCCACACCGTGGTGTAATATGTTTTTCCACCACCACCATACTTGGATGGGTTTAATGGTGGAAATAAAAACTTTATATTATTATTATAACATCATACTGATTCTGATATATTATATCATCCACTCTAATTCCATTCAATAATTATGGGAACGATATCATTGCTCGTGCGTACGTACGGATTACCGTCTCCACGACGCGATGAGATTCATTCTCCATGTTAAACATTAAAGAATAATTATATAGTATATATAATAAATAATAATAAAATATATGACATAATAATGATACTGGATTTACTAATATGTTATTTACTTATTTCCCTTCAATTTAATAAAGAAACGAAAACAACGTTCATGCGTACGTGCGGCCTACCGTCTCCATGAACGGTGTATTTCATTCCATTTATCGATCTATTATATATATATATATATATTATATTATGAATATATATTATATGTAAATAATGTTTCAAATTCTGGATGTATTTAATCATGATGTAAGTAATCATATGAATAATTAGAAGTCAAAACACGTATGACAAATGAAACGATTTTACCCAAAACACTGTTTAACATGGAATTGACCAATGAACGGGTAATATAAAGTCGTAAGTGAATCATATATGATATCTTAAATATTATTATTGTTCTGTTATAAGTTAATAATATGTTTAACCCCACTAAACAGGAGTCTTGAACACATATGGAAGAAATTGGACATAAGGTAAGGGATAATTATTCCAATCACGTTCTTATCCGATATTGTTTATTATTAAGTATTTAATGGGGTTATATTTATCATCCATGTCTATGTTTTATAAAAAAAGTTTTTATATTATTTTTACTATTAATCTATGTATTTTTAAAGTTGTGTTTACCTCTTTTTGACTTTTACTATGTGGTATAGAACAAATATTTATTTTTTTACCATACTAGGTACTTTTTGAATTATCTGGAAAAAGTACGAGAAGAATATTTTTTTAACTTATAGAGCATGAAATGATTTTTATAGTTTAATAACACCTTATATCCACGAATATTCCTCTATAATATTTCATGATTATTTTCAATGAAATTATTTTCTTTCAAAATTTCATGTCATTTTGAGAAAAGAAAATGATTTTAGAAGAAGAAAGGATATATTACTCAAGAATTCATTTCAAGTGTTTTACCAAAAACTATTTTCCATCTAAGATGATATTGTTTAATGTGGATATGTTACATGTATAATGTCACTATTATTTACATGTTTTTATTTTGTTTATGATGAAATGATATCCATTGTTTTATATGGATTATGTTATGATGGGATGATGTATATGAAACCCATTTTATTCATTGGGTTATGATGAATGATTTATGTTAATTTTGTGGCACAAAAAAGAATGATTTCATTATGAGATGGGTGGGACCTATATCTCCCTCCAATGCATTGGGTAAAGATTTATATCTCATTAAATAGACATGGCTGGAATGGAAAGTAAAATATGGTTCAGTAATACAGGGCTAGAACGACTAGTAAACCAGGTTTAGTAATGGACATTGTCCACTATGATGGTCTTTGCAGCCATTCCTTGGATACTATGGAAATAATATCATGTGATTAATGGTTTTCCACAATTATATGTTTTATTCCCATGCTATTTTATCATGATTAATGTTCCTTTGTGATCTATACCTTATATACAACCATGATTTATTTTACAACAAAAGATTTTGATGTTTAAACTTTATGTTCACGTTTTTAAGTTCAAATATATATGTTTTTTCTATTTTATCCATGCTTACCCTTACTGAGATTTTGAGCTCACCCTTTTTATGTTTTATTTTTCCCATGATATAAAGAAAGTTTTTAGGTAAGAAAACAAATAGGGTAAGATCTTCATGGGAGATGTTGAAGATCATTCACCATGATTAGATGATTTCATTCCATGTTTCCAAAGACACTAAACTATTACGGTCCTTGCATGTCTATTTTTATTATGTATTAAGTATTATGCAAAAGTAATGTAATGTCCATGTACATAAAGCTTTAGTCTCTATAGTAGGTGTCAGAGTAAAGGTATAGATAACCTTTAGAAGCTAGGATGTGAAAACATTAGTGAGATCCCTAGAGATATTTCTAAGGTATGTCTAGGGATGTCCCTAAGGTTTAATATAACAATTGGTTACAGTCCTAGAAATATTTTGACAATCATGAATAACCTAGGGTTAACCAAATGTGTCATGGATTATAGAATGTGTGATATGTTAGACTTCCAATAGGTGACTTTTTATGATTATTTGGTTCCTCGTTGTTTTAAATGTTTCTTACACTATGTATTATGGTTTTAGTCAATGGAGGGAACGAGAAGGAATTCAGTTAAAATTGATTCTAATCGACAAATTAATTACTATGATCAACAAAATTATGTAATGCCTGTATAAAAAGATATTATTATTATATCGAATTAGTCATCACGATATATAATTAACATGTGGAAATTTAGTTGTATTCCCAAGTCATCATATAAGAGGAATATGGAATTTTATGCTTGTTCGAATGATGAGGAACATAGAGGAAGGAAGATTAAGCTTTCTAAATATCAATAAGAAGAGAAGAAGAACCTTGGGGAATACCTCAAAAATGAAGGGAAGATGTTATCTGTGTGGGGAAAAGGGGCATAGAGTGACAGACTGTTATGGAGTTCTATGTCTTATTTGTGGAGAACATGGGAATTAGACAACTCAATGTCCAGACCTAATAGGTCACTTCTAAATCAAATCAAGACCAATTCCATGCCAATAATTGAAGGGAGTGGATTTAAGGGCTTATGTATTGGAATTCAAGAATTATTTTGTTGAGGTACTTTTATGATATATTTATATATCTATGTATTTGTCCATTGTGGTTTTCCATAAGAATATGGTACCGGTAACCATGAAAAGTGATTGAAATATTTTTGGAAATCACATAATATGCACATAATAAAGGGATACAGATATAATGAAATGTTTAATAGTTTTAATGAGCTCATGACTGATATAATGATAAAGTTATATCATGGTTTGAGTTTATAGAAATTTTGGGATTTTGGTATGTGGAAAGAGTTAACTTTTGATAGCATTAATGTTTTCAGTAAGTTTCTATGGTAACTCATTTTTCAGGAGAATAAATGATTAAGGTATCCAAATGTTTGGAATGTGACTAACAAAATATATCTTATGATATATGGGGGATAAATGATGGTATTCAATGCTTGGTAGATTACCTTTCTAGAAATCATTTTCTTTGTACTATGAGATTGGACATAAGTATTTTTGATAATCCTAAAGAATGGATTGGATTATGTTGGACATCCAATAGTATTGTTTAAGGATTGAACTTTTTCTCTCTATATTATTACTGGAATGTTATAATAGTGTAGTTTTAGATAAATGACAACATGCAGGACGAACGACAGCCCGTCGCATCAGACAAGGTTGCGGGAATCGAACCCACAATAGAAGTGTGACATACCTTTATAACCTTACATAGGGCTGCAAGAATTCCCTGGTCATTAGATATTAGTTTTATTGTATTAAGCGGTATGATAGATGAACTATAATTCCATTTTTTGGGATTATATATGGTTAATCTCACCATATACGGACTTATGTATATTTAATAATTTGTGCTAACCTTTTGGTGGTAAAGACAGATGGAATGACCTATCATTCTATTGCATGATTTGATAACAATTCAATAATGAAAAATTCAACTTTATTTATTTAAATGATAGATTAAGTGGAAATTGTTCATGGAATGACCAATGATGACATTACACTAAAATCAAGTAAGTATTTATCATAATTCAAAAATACATCAACCTTAAGGAAATGATATTGAAAACCAAAAATGTTGTCCTGGTACCCTCATATCCAGTGAATCATATGGTACCTTAGATCATCACAAATTTATGGCATTGTGATTGTTGGCCTTTTTATAGCCATGTTCTCTACCACTCTCTATCAAGACATGATGGTTAGATTTCTCTTCCATATCCATGTTTTCACCTATGTTCTCCTATATGGAAACCCAGTGATGAGTTAATTTGGGTAACCATTACGTTTCATACTTTAGTTTTTGAAATTATGTTTTAGTATTCCTTTTTACGAAGTGGGTTTATAAGAAATAAACTTTCAAGTAGTAAACCATTTGAAACCCGAACGAATTTCGAGGGAGAAATTAATTTTAAGGGGGGTAGAATGTAACACACCGAGATTTTATGAGATATATTATTTTTATTTCTTTGATATTTTCGGTTGTACAATACACCGAGATTAACTTTCAGTATACTCAACAATATACTTGGCTTGTGTTACACACAAGAGCGACCTTCCTCGATAGGTTTCATGGTACGCTATACAGAGTTTCACTAAACAATGATATATTATAATATTATTATAAACAAGCCATTATGAATAGTATTAAGAAAAATTTAAATTTTATTACATTATAATTCATCTTACACATTTTCTAAAACATGGTATGAGAACAAAATCAATTTTTCTTATAAAGGAAGCATTTTTCAAAAAAAATACAGTTTTGCTTCATTTTGATGCTGCACCCATTTTAAATATACTTTTTGACAATTTTATAAATTCAATTTGAAAAAATAATCTAATTATTTTGAATAATGATATAAAAACTTACTTTGGATAATTTTTTCATATTTTTATGATAACATTCATAATTTGATGAATATCAAAAATACGTTAATTTTTACTTAAAAGAAACATTTTTTCATTGAGATAATTTATATGGTTAAATTATAATATTGAATGGTTTTAAAGTATAGATACAATATATTTTTACCATTTAATATAATTTATTTCATTATCATTATTTTTATAATGAATTCACAGGTAAAATCATTTCAATCTTTTGAAATGTTTTAAACAACAACCCATTTTTTCGACAACGAGATTAATTTTAAATTAAATTTCTGCAACTTCTGTGTCTTAAATATGGAAAAATATATTCCATATTTTGAATAAGTAGATTAAAATTATGTTAATATCCTAATTTTATTTTTGTGAATTATGAATAGTAACCACGGTAAATTTTATTTACAAGAGTTAAAGGTAAATCAGGTAATTAAGGTTAAAAATAATATTATACAATTACCCAAACACTTTTATTAATATGATTTGATGATTATATTTTGTCCTAAAATATACTTGGGTTTAAATGTTATCCTTTGGAACCCACTTGGATGACATTAAGACCTTTAATTTATTTTATTTAAAGGAATGTGAAATATATCTCACTCTAACTTCAGTAATTAAATGATATTTAATATAAGGTTATACTGAATATGAATTCGATTATAAAGACTCATTTGAAAGCTAAAATATTTTTACTCATCATGGTAATGTATTTTTAATTTTTAAGAAATATATAATTACCTTAATAGCATATACATTAATGATGTAGAAATTATTTATTTAGTGAAAAATCAACAATTTAGTTTTTATTAAAATAATAATACCCATCAAAAGACCCAAAAACATTACCAAAACTTATTGGTCGAGTATATAAACACCATAAGCATCCAATTTTCAACTTGTGGATCATTTGGAACATTATAAAACAGATTATGACATTTATATTATTTTATTTTAAATGATGTCAAAGTTGTCTCCTTTATAATTTAATAAACATAACATTTTAAAAGTTGGGTGTTTTAGAATATAAATTCGACTAAAAGTATTTTAATGAAATATATTAGATTTATATTCATAATAGTATTCAATTTTTAATTTTTATGCAAAAAATAAGTATATTAATTAATTATACAAAAATGTTGTAGTAATACTTTTATTAAGAGAAATATCAAATCAGTAGTTTTCAAAATATGAAAATTAATATTATATGATATAATTAATGTTATCCACAAATATTCAAGATAAATATGACATGTTAGGAATCAATTAAATATTTTGGTTCGGATCTATATTCTGTTTGGATTTTATTTAAATTCAAATAAATGAATAGTGTCAAAATTGACACTATTGATATTTTATAAATAAAACATATTATTAAATTGTTTTAAAATCACAAAAATATTTACAAATTGAGAATTTAAATTTATATGATCCACAATTTAATAAATTATTAAATTATGGACAATTAAAAACACATAAGTAATTATTTATAGCCATTTAAAATATAGAATATTATTACCACAAATAAAATCCAATAGATTAAATAAGGATAACTCAAAATAATAAGTTTTAAAATAAATTCCAAACATGTCTAAATTTTATTTTTTGATGATATTAGCACCCTATATAATATCATATTCGAATTTTAGTCATTTTTAAGGTTTTTATGTGACGTTTGATTTTATTATAAAGTAATATTTTTGAGAGTTTCCTAAAGCGCCTCTCTCCACTCTTATAAAAGGGCACCCCTTCCCTCTCCTCTTTACTAAATTTTGATCCTTCAAGGTCAGCCAAAACGGGAAAATTCGCCTTTTAAACCTCTTTAGTTAGATTATATAGGTTCAGTTCTTCTCAAAAGACCAACTCTAGTGCCCTAAGTGGATGTTTAAAAGAGCCACGTCAAGGAATAGGCAATCTCTTCTACAGATTTTTTTAGGTTTATTTCTTCTTCTAATTCCACTTCTTTAGTTGTTTCATTGTAAAGTAAGAAAAAAATATCACTAATATACTGATATGGTATTATAAATATGAAAAAAACATTTTTTACCTTATATTCATCCTACCAAAAACAAAATCACTACACATGCGTACGTACGGCTTACTGTCTCCACACCATGGTGTAATCTGTTTTTTCCACCACCACCGTACATGGATTGGTATAATGGTGGAAATAACAAAAAAATATTATTATTATAACAGCATAATGATTTGGATATATTATATCATCCAATCCAATTCCATTTAATAATTTTGGGAATGATATCATCACTCATGCGTATGTACGGATTACCGTCTCTACGATGCGATGAGATTCGTATCCATGTTAACCATTCAAGAATGATTATAAAGTATATACAATAAATAATCATGAAATATATAACATAATAATGATAATGTATTTATGTATATGTTATTTACTAACTTCCATTCAATTTAATTAGGAAACGAAAACAGCGTCCATGCATATGTACGACCTACTGTCTCCATTAACTATGTATTTCATTCCATCTATCGGTCTATTATATATATATATATATTATATTATGAATATATATTATATATAAATCATGTTTTATATTCTAGAAGTAAGTAATAATATGAATAATTATAATTCAAAACACGTACGATAAATGAAACAGTTTTACCAAAAACACTACTTTAACATGGAATTGACAAATGAATGGGTAAGATAAAGTCGTAAGTGACAATAATACAAAAACGGAAAAGGGAAGCACTACCCCTTTATCAGCACAGAAAAAATCACTCATAAAGTCCCCCTTTATTAGCAATTTTTTAGCACAAATAATGGACCCCCTTTATGTGTGCTTTTTTTAGCGCTGATAAAGGGGACCGCTTTATCAGCGCTTTTTTTGTAGCGTTGATAAAGGGGATATTTATCAGCTCTTTTTACTGCCGGTGATAAATTTCATGTTTAAAAAAATAACGGAAAATAAATTATTGTTATATAAGGATATTTATATTGATATATATATATATAATAAATATATTTTTAAATATGTTTTAGATACATATAAATAGACTATTAAATTTAATATATAAGAAATTTAATGAAAATGGCTTTAAAATATTTAAAACAATATTATTAATTATTAATTTAATAATTATTATAGATTAAAAATAATTTAATAACAATTTAAAGACAAAAAAAATCAAACCAATTAATAAAAGATCTAAAATAAGTTGAAAATGTAATTCAAACATCAAACGGACATAAATTTTGATCCGGGTGTCCGTTGGAGCTCTACAACATATCAAATCTAAGCCTGCGACAATCTCTACATGCTAATGACCTAGGATAGGCCACTATCAAATTTTTTAGGCCAACAAAGGCTTACAATTCCCCCAAAACAAAGTTTTTAGTCGAGATACACCGATTTGTTAACATTCAAACAAGTATAACTTCTGATCCGGATGTCTGTTAGCCCTGTACCACATATCATATCGAAGATTGTTTAATTTTATATGATTTGAAAAGTTTTGGAGTTGAAATAGGATTCTTGATTATAATTTATGATCATTTTAACATTCTATGGATTTTCAAATACACATATATATGTATTTATTCGTAAATATATGTGTCTGTGTGTGTGTGTGTTGTATATATGTATGTATGTATTTATTTATTTAATTATAAACACACATACAAAACATATTTCACAATTTTATTTAAAACTAATCTTATAAGTATATATTAATATACTTATAAATATACAGATAAGAAATTAGAACTAAAAATATATATATAAATAAATAAATATAAATATATAATAATATACGAATGAATATATATATATTAATATATGAATAAATATATTTCTATTAATATGAATCTATATCTATATAAGAATTAATATAACTATATATATATAAATAGATATATCATTAAATAGAGAAAAAAACGAAATAACTTAGTGGTAAAGGTGCAGCCGCGAAAGGGGGAGGTTGCAGGTTCGAGTTTGGGTGGAAGGAAAGGGGTGTGTGCATGTGAGGATGTGCGATAAGGGCAGTGCATGGGAGACCTTCTAGTGCTGATGGGGGGGGGGGGATCAAGTGCTCTTAAAATCTCTCCCCACATTATTTAATTTTTTTGACCTTTATCAGCGATTTTAAAAAGCACTGATAAAGGTCCCTTTTATTAGCGCTAAAAAAAGCACTGATAAAGGGGTCGTTTATCAGCGATTGTTTTAGAACTGATAAATGGGGCCTTTCTCCGCACTTTTCAGAGCGCTGATAAAAGGGACCCCCTATATAAGCGCTGAGGTTTACAATGCTTTTTTATCGCTGTTAAAGCCCGTTTTGAGCGCTGATATAGGCCGTTTTTGAAGTATTGTGAGTCATATATGATATCATAAATATTATTATGGTTCTATTATAAGTTAATAATATGTTTAAACCCACTATATAGGAGTCTCAGGCGCATACTGAAGAAATTGGACATAATTTAAGGGATAATTATTCCAATCTCATTCTTATCCGAGATTGTTTATTCGTAAGTATTTTCTAGCATTATATTCATCATCCATGTGTATGTTTTGTAAAAAAAATATTTCCTAAAGTTTTTAATATTCTTCCATGTATTTTTATAGCCATGTTTACCTCTTTTTTACCTTTACTTTGTGGTATGGAACAAATATTTCTTTTGTTTACCATACGAGGTACTTTTGGACTTTTCAGGAAAAAATATGAGAAGAATGTTTTTTTAACTTATATGGAATGAACGTATTTTTATATTTTCATAAAACCTTATATCCATTAAGATTCCTCTACAAGATTTCAATATTATTTTCAACGAAATTCTTTTCTTTTAAAATTGTATGACATTTTTCAGAAAAGAAAATGATTTTGAAGAAGAAAGAATATTTTCCTCAAGAATTCATTTCAAGTGTTTTACCAAAACTATTTTCCATCTAAAATGACATTATTTAATATGGATATGTTTTATGTATAATGTCCCTATTATTTATATGGTTTTATTTTTTTATGATGAAATTATATCAATTATTTTATATGGATTATGTCATAATGGGATGATGTATATGAAACCCATTTTATTCATTAGGTTATGATGAATGATTTATGTTAATTTTGTGGCACATGAAAGAATGATTACATCATGATATGGGTGGGACCTATATCTCTCTCTAATTCATTGGGTAAATATTTATATCTCATGAGATAGACATGGCCAGAATGACAAGTAAAATCTCATTCAGTAATACAGTGCTGGAACGATAAGTAAACCCGGATCAGTAATGGAATTTTTCCACTATGATGGTCTTGGTAGCCATGCCTTGGATACTATGGAAATCATATCATGTGCTTAATGGTTTTCCATAATTACATGTTTTATTCCCATTATATTTTATCTTGATTAATGTTTCTTTGTGATCTCTGTCGTAAATACTACCATGATTTATTTCACGACACATGATTTTGATGTTTAAACTTTATGCTCACATTTTTAAGTTCAAACGTATATGTTTTTTTCTATTTTCTCCATTCTTACCCATACTGAGCATTTTAGGTCACCCTGTTTATGTTTTCTTTTCCCCAGGATATAAAGAAATGTTTTAGGTGAGAAAAAAATAGGGGATGATTTTTATGGGAGATGTTGAATACCTTTCAACATGATTAGAAGATTTTGTTCTAAGTTTCCAAAGATAGTAAACTATTATGGTCCTTGGGTGTCTATTTTTGTTATGTATTACTTATTACACAAAATTAATGTAATACATCAAGCTTCTGTCTCTACAGTTTTCTAGGAAGGAAGCAGTGTCCAATAGTGGAGGGGGTCCAGGAGGGGAGGGGGTGTCCAGGTGGGGAGGGGGCTTTCCAGGGGGTGGGAAGGGGGCTGTCTAGGGAAAGGGGATGCAAGGGTATGAAGGGGGGGTTGTCTAGAAGGAGGGAGGGGGATGCAGGTAGAGTGTTAGGAGGGGGGTTGTCCAGGGGTAGGGAGGGGGATGTCCAGGGGGCGGTCTTGGGGAGGGGAGGGAGGGGGTTTTCCAGGAAGAAGGGGGTGTCGAAGAGTGGAGGAGGGTGTCTAGGAGGGGAGGGGGTTGTCCAAGAGGGGAGGGTTTTTTCCAGGGGTAGGAAAGGGGATATCCAAGGAAATGGGATGCGAGAGGTGGGAGGGGGTTATCCAGGAGTAGGGATGGGGGATACAGGTGGAGTGGTGGGAGGGGGGGGGGTGCTACCTAGGGGTAAGGAGGGGGTATTGATGCTAACCAGAGCGTCGAGGTAGATTAGAAAACATGATAAAAGATAGTTTGAGACTTTAAAATGATCAACATGTTTCCTTTAAATTGACTTTAATATCTTACTTTAGTCCATCAAAGACATGAATAAAATCCCAAAAGATAAGACTGAAATTCACTGAAATATAGGCTGTAGAATCCATGCATTTTGTGCCAGGTTTTTTCCAAAAGTTTCACCCAGGTGCCCAAAATAAGATGATGTTGCAATTCACTGTCTCAAGAGTGATGGTGTGGTTCCATCAATGGGGTTTTTGCCTCAAAAGAGGAACGTAAGATGGTACCACTAGATTAAACAACACTGATTCATAATCATCCACGATGTGAATGACAGTGAAAACATATTTTTTGGAAAAGTTCTCACATGTTTCAACTCATTTGTCCCATCTCCTTAGTTTCCTTCCATAGAACAAAGGGTTTTCAGTTCCGTGGGTAACATGGTTCCCATCACATGCGACTGTGATCACGTTCCCCATGTTGTTCTCACCTCTTTGCTGTATCCACCATGATCACTATTGACTGAGCATTGTCTACTGCAGTTTCATCGAGTCCAGATGCATGCTATTCCAGTTTCACCATACTTTCCGACTACCTCACGTGGTCCCATGGAAAACAAAGTATAAACGACTCCTTTTTCCAAGTTTCAGTCACATTTTCCACCAAATATGCAACCGAAATCCCGATCGCATCTCTCCCATTCATCTCCCTGTTTCCACCTCAGTCAGAATGTGTCAATCTCCTCCCTAGCCAGTGTCAACCGATCATATTCCTTTACCTGCGTCTTAGTCATTCTCATTGACAATGTAAGTCTCTACCCATATTGTTGTGACACTTTCTCTATACAACGCAGCATGTTAGTGGTGAGTTTTCATTATTCATCTTTCTTCATCAACTCATGTTCCCACCTTCGCCGCTCTTGATCCCACCACTGCTGGTGCAGTGTGAGAGCTTCCATTTTGGATACAATGGATTAATTCTGAAAATTTCAAGGGTTTCTTCCTCTTTCTGTAATAGAAAAGTTTTTTATGACAATATGTTTATTTGGTCGTACCCACTAAAATATATTCTTATTATTGTTACTATTGTCATAGATAGATTTTTAGTTGATTTTCTTTAATTTTCGAAAGATATCATTTAGTTTTTTCTAGTTCAAGTTCACTATAGATTTGCAGAACAATATGTTTTTGTTCTGTATAGGGGGTGTCTCCGGGAGGAGAGGGAGAGGGGTTGTCCAGGAAAGAGGGGGTTTTTTCGGGATTGGGGGGGGGGTGTTCGGGAGGTAAATGGGGATGTCCAAGGAAAGGGAGGAGGGATACAAGGGAAGGGAGGGGGGGAGGCGGTTGTCCAGGATGAGGGAGGGGGGTTGTAGGTGGAGTGGTGGGAGGGGGGGTGTCCAGGGGTAGAGAGGGGGCTGTCTAGGGAGGCTGTATTAAGGAGGGGAGGGAGGGGGTTGTCCAGGATGGTGGGGGTGTCCAGGAGGGCAGGGGGGCTATCCAGGAGAGGGGTGGGGGGGGGGGCTGTCCAAGAGGTGGGAAGGTGGCTGTTTAGGGAAAGGGAGGGGGCTTCAAGGGGAGGGAGTGGGGTTTGTCTGGGAGGAGGGAGGGGGGTTGCAGGTGGAGTGGTGGGGGGGGGGAGGGTGTGCAAGAGTATTGGGCAGTTGTCTTATGGAGGGGAGGGAGGGGGTTGTCCAGGAAGGAGAGGGTTTCAAGGATTGGGGGGGGGGGGGAGTAGTCCAGGAGAGGAGGGGGGATGTCTAGAAGGTGGAAAGGGGGCTGTCCAGGGAAAGGGAGGGGGATGTCCAGGATGTGGGAAGGGGGATATCCAGGGAAAAGGAAGGGGATTTAAGGGGACGGAGGGGGGTTGTCTAGGATGAGGGAGGGGGTTGCAAGTGGAGTGATGGGAGGGATTGGGGGGGGGGGTTCTCATCCATGTAATCTTAAGAAAACAATATTTATAAGTCAATGAATCAATTTGAGCCTCTTATAAAATATTAATTCAATCCAAGGAAATATGGACATGTAAAGGTTATAATAGGTAACTATTGACATTTTATTAGTGTATTATTTCATATTAATGTTTAACTTATTTCATTATTGTATTACTAACATAATATTTTTTTTCTTTTATAGGTGAAATATTTTTCCTGAGTTTGAATGCTTTGTTTGACAACTAATACCGTGGACGAAATTTTTTTATAGTGGATCATGGATGCAAAAAGGATGAAACATCAATGTTTTTAACTGTTTGTTGGATAATTGTAAGTGTAATTAAATTAATTTTTTTTCAAATGTATATAGCAGTGTGTTTTTTTATTCATTATTTCATGTAAATTTATATATAATTTTTGTTCTTATGTGCTTTGTGTGTAGGTATTGTTTGTTTTGTGTGTGCAGGAGCTGTCTCAGGTGTGTAGGTGTTGTGCAGGTGTTGGGTTTGCACATGAAATTTGGCCTTTATCAGTGCTAACTAAGCACTCATAAATGTATAATATATCAGAACTCAAAATAGCACTGATAAAGGTGGTATTTTTCCACACTATTTTTAATGCTGATATATTATCCATTTTTCAGCACTAATTTTAGCGCTGATAAAGGGGACCCACCCACTTATCTTCACCGTTATTAACATCACTTTTTTAGCACTGTTAAAGTCATATTTTAGCACTATTAAAAGCCCTATTTTTTGTAGTGTATTCCTATCATTTTCATAAGACATGTCATGTGTGAGAAAATATCATATATAAGTGAGTGTATACATGCCCAATAGGACGCCCTAAAAACTATAGGGGGAGAAAAATAATAAAATATCCAACCCAAAACATAGAAAAAATGATAATAAAACCCATAATAAGATATTCTAAAAACAATAACAAGTGTAGTGTGAAATGGGATCCCCATATTTACACCCAACTAAGAATGATTATGAGTATTCTTACAGATCTAAAGGTCCAATATTTGATACCAAGCACCGTGAACAACCTCACAGTAATTAGGGTGGGGGAATCTCACCCCACCAATATACTCTACTATCGATGGATCACAAAATCCAGTGGAAGAAACACTCCCAACTAGAGCTTATGAAGGGGGAGTACCACTCCGTATATAGTGTAACCACATCTTCTACAATGTTGGGGAGTACCGAATCTACTTGTATTAGAGTATGAGGGCCTGTGCCTAGATGTGACATGGTAATATCGACCTTGAAATCTCTTTGATGATAAATCCTAATAAATACCATTATCCAAGAATCACTGAAAGAATCCTCTCACATGTAAAACCTCATTTAACATCTTTAATTCCAAAATAAATTCTGCCATAACTTACTATGAAAAAATACTTAGAATATTTACTCATGGGATAAAATCTAAGTCCCAAAATTAAATATATGCATGGTATAGTGTGCTAAGGGAATTACATGATGTTTCCCCTAGAGGCACATGGTGTGTATCACAAATAAAAATCTTATACATGTCTCATCCCAGCACTCAACTTGTTAAATTCAATGTACATGGATTTTCATCATAGTGACAAAGAGTGTGGAACCAAATGTTGTCCAGGCCACATTACTTAATTAACTAGGTATCCTCTATCCAAGTATAGGTACATGGGGTGTACTATGATATAAACAACATGTGGGACCACCTAGGGTCCAAGACATGTTCTTTTCTAAAGGTGGGTTCTCTGACTGAGTACAAGTACATGAGGCGTAGTATATGGCACATTCAGTGTGGTAATTTTTAATTCCTTACCATAACCTATTTATATCATTATTATGGGTAGATAACCCCAATTAGTCAAAGTTAGAGTAGGTTTTCCCATGATCAATCAATTTTTTATTTTTTATTAAATTTTAGATTCGATAATGGATTATTCAAGTGTTGAGAAAATTCTTTGATTGTGAATTTTATATTTTCAATTCATTTTGTTAAATATGAAATTATTTATACACCCTAAGCATTACTTCATTCCTAATGTGGACAATTTATTAAAGGTGGGGGTAGAATAGTATTTAGGGTGAAAATAAGTGTCTAGGTGTTGGCACACCTCAAGATGGTGTGATTCTTTTGTTATTTAGTGGGAAAATGAGCGTCCAACACTTGTGTAAAGGTTATTGAGCACATTGACCACTGATACATTAAATTGAAGAGGTTATTTGGAGGAGTGGTATCTCACCAATGAAATGAATAAAAATAAAATAAATAATTCAATAATTATGGCGCACTAACACTATTCCCATATTAATTAATTCCCTTACCAAAATTTTATCTTCTTAATTTTTTATTTCTTTTTTAGTTCAATTTCAATTTAATTATTTTAAATGTAAATATAATATAAATTTCATTAATAATCACACATTTAATTTTCCATGATTTAATAAAATTATTTTAAAACTAAAAAATATAAATAAGTTTCATCAATTCACAAAGTTTGACTTATTGAGTGACATTTTTATGAGAAAACCCATCGATGTCCACTATGATGAATAATTCATGAAAACATATATGTTTTATTTATTTGGACCCCATGATAGGTACACACATCATGGTGGAATACTATATTAATATAATAATTGAAAAAATAAGCCTATGGAGTGTCACAAGTGGGTAAATATAGGTATCTTATAGTGGTTTTATAGGGATCTGGGTAGTGGAACATCTAATTTGACTCAAGGATCAAATATAATTGTAAGGAGACTGAAGAAATATACAGTAGAGATTCTGGTGAGAGTTCATGTTCCAGAATAAATGAATGATGATTCCATTATAGTATGAGGTACCTTTATATTGATTTTTTACAATCTTTTCTATATTTGATTTGATTATATCTCATTAATTCATATCTTCTTATGTATTAAATCAGTCAGATTTTTTTAGGAGTTATGACTTAGTCTATGAATATTGAGACCTAAATTTTAGTGATGATATATCAAGAACATAAATTTACTTATAATTTTATTATGATTAGTGACATAGAAATATCATGGGGGGTTTTTGGACATAGATATGATGACACCAAATTTTATAATCAATATGTATTAGATGATTAGATTAAAGGATTATAATAATTATTATAATCATAGAGTCTGTCACACCCGTCGTCTTTAAATAAATTATTTTATTAATTTTCAGGGAATGGGTAGTTCGGGTTGAAACCCGACTTAAGATTGGGAGTTCTTTGCGTTTTGGTCTTGATTGCATCCAGCGCAACGCGGTCGAAGCTGCGCGGCCTCGCCTGGGTCGCCACGCGACCCCGCCCAGTTCACCGCATGCCTTGTTGATGTTTAATTAATGAAATTATTATTTTCATTATTATTATCTTGGATAATAATTTAATTGAGAGTTATTTTTATTATTTTCATTTTATTAAGTTTATTATTGTAAAGTTTAGTATTATTATTATAACTATTATCTTTATTGTTATTAGTTGTTTTATTTTATTTTTGTTTTAGTTTTAGTTTTATTTTATTTTTATTTTATTTTTTTTTGTTTAGCGTAGGGTTTCACCCCTTTTCCTGTTGCGCCGCACCCCCCCCCCCAGTGTTTTTTTTTCTCTTCTTCATTTCCCGTCGAGACCGCACCCCCTGATTTCCTCTACTCCCCGCCGACCTCCTCCTTCCGCCTAACTCCTTCGCGCCGCCTCCCCTCCCTCACTGGCAACCTCCCTTCGGCTCGGCAGCGCACCAACCCCCCAGCCCGCACTCCCCTGCCCTAGACACGATGTCTCACCCCCCCCCTCCTCGCCGGACCTCTCCACCGGCGCAACACCACCCTCCGGCAAACCCCACTGCCCCTCTTGCATTGTACGACCCTTCTCATCGCGTGACCAGCTCCCCCTTGAAAGAAATAGCGCCGAGGCGTCTCCCCCCTGATCTGAAATTCATACCAGACCTTTCAGCAGTCAGACCCCTTCCCCTTCATGTTGTCACACTACAGAACCCCTCCCCAAACCCTACATGTCGCCGCCCAACCAACCCTCCACCCGGCCAGCCATTACGCCGCACCGCACCCTCGCGCGAGCTCACCTCCCCCTTACCTGCATTGCCCGTCACGTTTTCTTTTCCCCTGGGAACCCTATCGTGTCGCCTGCTACCCTTTCCCCCATCTCATCCGCGCTGCTGTTTTGTTACCCAGAAACACCCCCGCCGCACCTCCTAAGTGACGCGCTACGCCCTCACAAGCCCGCTCGCCCCGATCCTCACTTCTGCTTCGCGCCGTGCCCCCTAGAACCCCACTGCGCTGCCCCCCTGCTTTTGCTTCGTCCAGCGACTGCCATCCGCACCTCTCATTCATCCACCAGCCCATCGCACTGCACATCCTTTTAGTGTTGCTTCCTCCTACCGGCGTGCTGCTGTCCGATGGTTACCGGTGTCGACCGCCACCCCGGTGTCCCTCTGCTTCCCTAGTGTGAACTGTATTCCATGCGCTTCCCCTGCTAGGTTTTTCTTGAGAGAATTGGTAAGCAATTCTTCGCTGCAAGTGTTGGAGGCTCGTGACTATCTACTAGAAATCAGTATACAATATCTTTGGCATGACAAGATTCATAGAAATTCAACCTTTGCTTGATATTCTTCATGTATTTGTTCTTGTTGCAAGCTCATGAAGCAGTAATAGGGGCTTACATCAATTTTTGTCTTATCACGGCTGGCGCACCCCCTTCCGGCCGGTCTTCTATCCCGGCACACGTCTGGTGGCCTCTTTTAAGACCCGACCAGCCTCCCGCTGCCTCACAAATGGTGCGTACGCCCTTGTCTAGCTGTTTCATTAATTTTGGGGGTGGTATTCCATGTTGTTTGAGGTTTCATTTTTATGTTATTGGTCCGATTCATGAGTTTGAGTTCGTTCTAGGTTTCTTGAGGTGAAAACGGTGTGCGATTGATGTTTCACGCTAGAATTTGAGGATTTCACAAGCAATTTTCGATGTTCGACACCGAGGTAGGTGGTTCCATGTCTTTACATCTTTTAGATAATTTAGTTTGGTTGTTTAATTAATTTAATATGTTCTATGATTTAATTGCATAATGTGATCCATGTTTATAATGTTTTGGCATGCTCGTCTGAGGAGATTGGATTTCCGAAATAGTAGGCTCTTGTTGTTTATATGTGTGTTGTCATATAAATAATTGGTTGTTCTTTAAAAGTTGTGCGAAATGCATATTAAAAATTGTTTGACATGCATGCATCATGAAAATTTCACTTTCTTTAGAAATGATCATGTTTTCTTCATTTTGAACTTGTTGGGGTAAGTCCAAAAATTGTTTAATCAATTGTTTAAATGGTGAAAATGTGGTTTTAGAATATTTGAGTGCGAAATTTATTTTAAAATGGTCTTTGCACGTGAAAATATGTGTTGTTTTGGTGCAATGTTTTCAAGTTGGGTTCTAGGTGATGTTTGGTTGGTGCGAACTTAGTTCTTATGGGTAATTGAATTGTGTATGTCTAAATGTGGGTTTTTAATGTGTAGAGAATCATTTTAAGAGGTGCAGATGGTTCATACAATTGTGTAGTTGGGTGAAACTAGTTTTAAGGACAAATTATTAAGCAAGTGGTTTGAACGACTCCCTCCTTTGTAATTGGGTGTGTTTATTTGTGTCTGCCCTTGTTGTGTTATTAAAATAATGCTTCCTAAGTTGTGCAAATTGTTTATGTTCTTGTTTGAGCATTTTTTTTAAATGGGGTTTTTGCGAAACAATTAGGTAACGACGAATATATTTTTGGAAAGGTGTTTTGGCGTGTGTGAGTTTTTTAAATGTTGTTTGGGTTTGAAAATAGTGACTTGTGTGTAATGTCTGGTTGGGTCTGTGATATGGGAAAAACAATATACCATGTGAATGTGAAACTTGATTGAGCACAAGGGAAAACCCTGGGTATCTAGGTGGGAGGACTAGAACTAGTGCGCTAATGAGCCGGATGGGTATCGTCCCTGTCTCACTTAGCTGGATTGACGATTGCAACACTAACTAAACATGATATCTGAGGGTCGTGGCCTTCTAAGCCACGTGTTCTGAGGGTCGTGGCCTTCTAAGCCACATTTTCTGAGGGTCGTGGCCTTCTAAGCCACGTTTCACCGAGACACGAGGTTCTAGGGTCTCACTCCAACTAGATGAACCTTAGGGGATTTACCCATAGTGCTCTACCATCTTTGGTGTGGTGCCTTCCGTCGGCATATGGAGGACCACTTGGGTGTGAGTGTGTGTGTGTGAGTATGTGTGTGTGTGTGTGGATGTGTGTTTGTGTGTGTGCCCATAATGAACTTTTCTCTTCCTCTTTAAAAATCGTGTTTCTGAAATTAGTTCCTTTAGTGTTTTCCTTTAGCATTTGGCTGGTAAATGTTTCCTTTAAAAGTATTTCGAAAGTATAACTTGAACAATCAAATTAAATTGTCCTTTTGATGTTGTGGCATGAAACCTTTTTATTGGGTGACATCCTACTGGGCCTTTAGCTCACACCCTACATACACCCTTGGGTGTATGTAGATTCTTATTTCTTGTGTATTCCAGGTTGTGCGTCGTGCTCAGTGATGGTGGTTCATGTTGTGGTTGGTCTTCCCATGCAGAATGGTGTTGATGTGGCCTCTCTTCTACCGGGAGGTTTGAGCATAAGCTTTAGTTTCTCCTGTTGTCTTTTCTTTTTAGTTATTGCATCAAGTTGTAGACTTTAAACTTGTTCATAGTTTAAAGGCATGTTTTGTTGTCTATTTCTAATTTCAGTTTATTTATCTGGTTAGTTGTTTTTCTGTATTTTATTTTGGGTAAAATCGTTCCCATGTCTTAGTTTTGATACCCGGGCACTTGTGCCAGCCCGTGGGGATCGGGAACGCCCTTCGGGTCTTGCCGCGGACCGGGTCGGGCGCCAGGTCAGATGACGACCCGGCCTGGTTTGTGACAAAATGGTATCAGAGGGCAAGGATTGCTCTCTTAGGTCGTTTTCTTTTGAGATAGAGTTAGTGTAGAGCAAAGTTAATGTTGTCGGGACTCGATGTCCTGGCTACGAGTAAGGTGCCTGGCCAGCACACCTCGTGGAGGGACTCAAGTTACCAAAGTGTGTTGAAGTTGGTCTGAGTTTTTGGTCCTTGCGGATGATCGTTTCTAAGGGAAATGAAAAGGGAGTAAGTTCTGTGGTCTTAGTGGGCTCGCAGGGTCTGGCAAGCCTTGTGGAGCCGGGGACACTGTCCTAAAATACTCCCTGTGGCCAGTGGCGTGATCGGCGTATGGCCGCCAACCATATTTTCCAATCACCCACTGTCCCTAGTTTCCTCCTGCTTTGCTTCTCGTCTCTTTTTTTTGGAATTGTGAGATTTGGTTTTTTATTAAAAATGGTTTGGTCTTGGAAAATGTTTTCAAGTGAAGCGCTTTAAAAATGAAATGGTGTGTGAGGTTTGAAAAGCGTGGGTTGGATGTTTTGGTTTTGGAAAAAAAAAGGTTTGGTTTTGATCCTTGGCGCTCTCATGGGCAACCACATGCATGAGTGTATACAAAAAGGGAAATGGGTAATGGCACGAGCGGATGAGTGCATAGATGGGTATGAGGTGGGTGCCAGTGTGGCACGAGAACATATATGTGTGAGGCCCATGAGAAACCATTGGTGTTTGTGCAACCCACTGTCTTTTCTTTTTTTTTCAAAATGTTTTGTTAAAGGAAAATTTGGTGTTTTAATAATCGGTGGTCGTGTGATGTGTCCTTTTATTTTGGGAAGTGTCGGATGTGAGGTGTTCTGAGCCGAGGATCCTTTCTGAATGATTTGTGTCCCGAGTTTGAGTTCTTATTTGTATGTTGGTATGCAAGCATGTAGCTAGTAAATTCGTTTGAAAATTACATCGAGGAGCCCTTTCAGTGTATTCCCATGCACGTTTGGTGTTTGCCTGCAGTATGTCTTGACTATTGGACCAGTTTGATTTGGGTCCATGGTTTTCTTTCATGACTAGTGTATGCCCTCCCATAGAGAGTTAACATGTGGTTGAAGTGTGGCCACAGGGAACTCACTTTTGGCCGACCATCCAGTTGATCCGAGGAATCTCTTCTTGAGTTCTAGAATTGAACCCACCTTTCTTTTTTTTACAACTAAGCAGATTCTCTCGTAGCGGGATGACAGATGCGATGGGAGTTGAAGGGACCTGTGGTATTTGGAGTGTCTGACTCGTTTGGTATGAAGTTTGACACTATTGTGTTTGATGGTTCCCCTGGAAACGGTGAAGGAGATTATAGTGGAGAAAGGTGGGAGCAGCCTAGAGTGGTCGGTGCATGCCACTATTTGAAATGACCTTTGGTCCTTCGTGGTTTCGTTTAAGAAAGAGTCTATGTTAGGCCACTAGTGTGGTAGACCCAGTCACATGGGGGATACTATGGTCATTTGTAGGAATCACGTGTTGTTAAAGATGCGGTTTAAAGTCTTTCTCAGCGTAATGTTTCTATCGACGACAATGATCGTGCTCGGTGATGTTTTGTGGTGTCGTGTTCTCATTCAGTGCAACAAAGGGTGATGCACATACACCATTTTAGCTCTTGCGTTGGTGAATGTTCTGCGTATGATCAGTCAGATGCTGTAATGTGTCGTGTTTGTTGGTGTTGCCTCTGTTTCAGTGTGGTTTCATGTGACACCAAAAGGAGAAGCTCCATTCAGGAGTCTTCAATGCCTGACTGCGAGGCAGGAGATGCTTCAAACATCAGGGCTCCAGCCATAGGCCTCGGAGTGAAGCTGGCGCGTGGTCATGAACCTCGGGATTGTATAAACCTCGATTTCATTTCTTTCATCGGTGTTGAATGTGAAAGCAACTTAAATTGTTTTCTACGGTTGTTCTGCTCCGAACGAACCATCTGGTTGCATATGGTTTTCATGACCATGTGGAGGCGTGTTCGTCTCGTTGCATTAAAGTCTTGGGGGTTGCGTCCCACTGGATGCAATCACTTTTAGTGGTCCTTGAGAGTCTGTTCGGGAGAAATCAGTCCCAAAATTTTATAATGCTCATCCCAGGATGTGGATGTATTGGTCAGGTCTTAGGTCGTGGTTTTGACGCCCGGGTGGTTAGGCCCCTCCCTCCCCGCCCCTTGTGGTGGGGTGTTTGGTCACCGTCGGAAAATTGTTAAAGTTTGTACTATCCGTTAGTTTTAATAGCGGGGAGATCCACGATGAGTCTCGCACAAAGGTCCTTGTAATAGATCAATGTTGGCCTTTCCTTAATGGTGGGGAGTCCACTCGGACCTCCCCATATTGGTTTTCTAGTCTCGCCTTGGGCGTTGGTAGGTTCTTAATGGTGGGGAGACCCACATTGGGTCTCGCACGAATTTCTCTAGAATGAATCAGTGATGGACTTTTATTTAATGGTGGGGAGTCCGCTCGAACCTCCCTGTGTCGGTTTTCCAGTCTCGTTTCAAGCGTTCGTGAGTTCGTAATGGTGGGGAGCCCCTCGGGCCTCCCCATGTTGATCTTTATCTACTGTTTTTTTAAATATGGTTTGGTGATGAGTGATAAGAGTGTTCCATGGACGTGGTTTGACCTTATTTGTTCATTCTAGACAAATGGTGTGGTTTCGGTTTAAAAGTGCTTGAGATGTTTCGACTTGTGAAGTTGGTTTCCGTGGGTGCGAGAGTCCCCTTTTCTTGATCAGTCAATTGGAGGCGTTCTAGCTCTTTGGGAGCGGTGACACATATCATAAAGCCTTTTTACGCGTTCTTGAGGTTGTCATTTGAGTCACATTCTCTGAGCACGATACTTTTGCCTCTCTTTGTTTGATATTTGTGGGGATCCCCTGTGAGCCTTAAGGGAGTGTGGTTTTCTGCTTTGAGGTTTGGTTCTAGTTGTGGCTTTCCGGGGAGGGAAAGTTTTATGGTGGGGAGAATTGTCACACCCATCGTCTTTAAATAAATTATTTTATTAATTTTCAGGGAATGGGTAGTTCGGGTTGAAACCCGACTTAAGATTGGGAGTTCTTTGCATTTTGGTCTTGATTGCGTCCAGCGCAACGCGGTCGAAGCTGCGCGGCCTCGCCTGGGTCGCCACGCGACCCCGCCCAGTTCACTGCATGCCCTGTTGATGTTTAATTAATGAAATTATTATTTTCATTATTATTATCTTGGATAATAATTTAATTGAGAGTTATTTTTATTATTTTCATTTTATTAAGTTTATTATTGTAAAGTTTAGTATTATTATTATAACTAATATCTTTATTGTTATTAGTTGTTTTATTTTATTTTTGTTTTAGTTTTAGTTTTATTTTATTTTTTTTTATTATTTTTTTGTTTAGCCTAGGGTTTCACCCCTTTTCCTGTTGCGCCGCACCCCCCCCTGTGTTTTTTTTTCTCTTCTTCTTTTCCCGTCGAGACCGCACCCCCCTGATTTCCTCTACTCCCCGCCGACCTTCTCCTTCCGCCTAACTCCTTCGCGCCGCCTCCCCTCCCTCACTGGCGACCTCCCTTCGGCTCGGCAGCGCACCAACCCCCCAGCCCGCACTCCCCTGCCCTAGACACGACGTCTCACCCCCCCTCCTCGCCGGACCTCTCCACCGGCACAACACCACCCTCCGGCAAACCCCAGTGCCCCTCTTGCATTGTCCGACCCTTCTCATCGCGTGACCAGCTCCCCCTTGAAAGAAATAGCGCCGAGGCATCTCCCCCCTGATCTGAAATTCATACCAGACCTTTCAGCAGTCAGACCCCTTCCCCTTCATGTTGTCACACTGCAGAACCCCTCCCCAAACCCTACATGTCGCCGCCCAACCAACCCTCCACCCGGCCAGCCATTACGCCGCACCCCACCCTCGCGCGAGCTCACCTCCCCCTTACCTGCATTGCCCGTCACGTTTTCTTTTCCCCTGGGAACCCGATCGTGTCGCCTGCTACCCTTTCCCCCATCTCATCCGCGCTGCTGTTTTGTTCCCCAGAAACACCCCCGCCGTACCTCCTAAGCGACGCGCTACGCCCTCACAAGCCCGTTCGCCCCCATCCTCACTTCTGCTTCGCGCCGTGCCCCCTAGAACCCCGCTGCGCTGCCCCCCTGCTTTTGCTTCGTCCAGCGACTGCCATCCGCACCTCTCATTCATCCACCATCCCATCGCACTGCACATCCTTTTAGTGTTTCTTCCTCCTACCGGCGTGCTGCTGTCCGATGGTTACCGGTGTTGACCGCCACCCCGGTGTCCCTCTGCTTCCCTAGTGTGAACTGTATTCCATGCGCTTCCCCTGCTGGGTTTTTCTTGAGAGAATTGGTAAGCAATTCTTCGCTGCAAGTGTTGGAGGCTCGTGACAATCTACTAGAAATCAGTATACAATATCTTTGGCATGACAAGATTCATAGAAATTCAACCTTTTCTTGATATTCTTCATGTATTTGTTCTTGTTGCAAGCTCATGAAGCAGTAATAGGGGCTTACATCAATTTTTGTCTTAGCACGGCTGGCGCACCCCCTTCCGGCCGGTCTTCTATCCCAGCACACCTCTGGTGGCCTCTTTTAAGACCCGACCAGCCTCCCGCTGCCTCACAAATGGTACGTACGCCCTTGTCTAGCTGTTTCATTAATTTTGGGGGTGGTATTCCATGTTGTTTGAGGTTCCATTTTTATGTTATTGGTCCGATTCATGAGTTTGAGTTCGTTCTAGGTTTCTTGAGGTGAAAACGGTGTGCGATTGATGTTTCACGCTAGAATTTGAGGATTTCACAAGCAATTTTCGATGTTCGACACCGAGGTAGGTGGTTCCATGTCTTTACATCTTTTAGATAATTTAGTTTGGTTGTTTAATTAATTTAATATGTTCTATGATTTAATTGCATAATGTGATCCATGTTTATAATGTTCTGGCATGCTCGTCTGAGGAGATTGGATTTCCGAAATAGTAAGCTCTTGTTGTTTATATGTGTGTTGTCATATAAATAATTGGTTGTTCTTTAAAAGTTGTGCGAAATGCATATTAAAAATTGTTTGACATGCATGCATCATGAAAATTTCACTTTCTTTAGAAATGATCATGTTTTCTTCATTTTGAACTTGTTGGGGTAAGTCCAAAAATTGTTTAATCAATTGTTTAAATGGTGAAAATGTGGTTTTAGAATATTTGAGTGCGAAATTTATTTTAAAATGGTCTTTGCACGTGAAAATATGTGTTGTTTTGGTGCAATGTTTTCAAGTTGGGTTCTAGGTGATGTTTGGTTGGTGCGAACTTAGTTCTTATGGGTAATTGAATTGTGTATGTCTAAATGTGGGTTTTTAATGTGTAGCGAATCATTTTAAGAGGTGCAGATGGTTCATACAATTGTGTAGTTGGGTGAAACTAGTTTTAAGGACAAATTATTAAGCAAGTGGTTTGAACGACTCCCTCCTTTGTAATTGGGTGTGTTTATTTGTGTCTGCCCTTGTTGTGTTATTAAAATAATGCTTCCTAAGTTGTGCGAATTGTTTATGTTCTTGTTTGAGCATTTTTTTTAAATGGGGTTTTTGCGAAACAATTAGGTAACGACGAATATATTTTTGGAAAGGTGTTTTGGCGTGCGTGAGTTTTTGAAATGTTGTTTGGGTGTGAAAATAGTGACTTGTGTGTAATGTCTGGTTGGGTCTGTGATATGGGAAAAATAATATACCATGTGAATGTGAAACTTGATTGAGCACAAGGGAAAACCCCGGGTATCTAGGTGGGAGGACTAGAACTAGTGCGCTAATGAGCCGGATGGGTATCGTCCCTGTCTCACTTAGCTGGATTGACGATTGCAACCCTAACTAAACATGATATCTGAGGGTCGTGGCCTTCTAAGCAACGTGTTCTGAGGGTCGTGGCCTTCTAAGCCACGTTTTCTGAGGGTCGTGGCCTTCTAAGCCACGTTTCACCGAGACACGAGGTTCTAGGGTCTCACTCCAACTAGATGAACCTTAGGGGATTTACCCATAGTGCTCTACCATCTTTGGTGTGGTGCCTTCCGTCGGCATATGGAGGACCACTTGGGTGTGAGTGTGTGTGTGTGAGTATGTGTATGTGTGGGTGGGTGTGTGTTTGTGTGTGTGCCCATAATGAACTTTTCTCTTCCTCTTTAAAAATCGTGTTTGTGAAATTAGTTCCTTTAGTGTTTTCCTTTAGCATTTGGCTGGTAAATGTTTCCTTTAAAAGTATTTCGAAAGTATAACTTGAACAATCAAATTAAATTGTCCTTTTGATGTTGTGGCATGAAACCTTTTTATTGGGTGACATCCTACTGGGACTTTAGCTCACACCCTACATACACCCTTGGGTGTATGTAGATTCTTATTTCTTGTGTATTCCAGGTTGTGCGTCGTGCTCAGTGATGGTGGTTCATGTTGTGGTTGGTCTTCTCATGCAGAATGGTGTTGATGTGGCCTCTCTTCTGCCGGGAGGTTTGAGCATAAGCTTTAGTTTCTGCTGTCGTCTTTTCTTTTTAGTTATTGCATCAAGTTGTAGACTTTAAACTTGTTCATAGTTTAAAGGCATGTTTTGTTGTCTATTTTTAATTTCAGTTTATTTATCTGGTTAGTTGTTTTTCTGTATTTTATTTTGGGTAAAATCATTCCCATGTGTTAGTTTTGATACCCGGGCACTTGTGCCAGCCCGTGGGGATCGGGAACGCCCTTCGGGTCTTTCCGCGGACCGGTTCGGGCGCCGGGTCGGATGACGACCCGGCCTGGTTTGTGACAGAGTCACTTCTACCTTACCCAACAAGATTGTTCTCTATTGTATGGACAGTGGAAAATTAACTAGATACAAGAGATCACTTTTTTTAATAACCATATATATTTATATTTTAAATTATTTAGGATAAATATTTGATCACAGGACAAAAATTATCCTTGAATACATATGGTTGTTGAAGGTTTCATGAATGTGTCTCTTAATTATTTTTATACACTACCACCTGAAGTATACATGTAATTCTCAATAGATTTATTATAATGAAAAAATTCTGGTATCATTAACTTCATATAAAATGGTATTGGAATATGTGTAAGAGTGTATGACCCAATTTGAAGATTTGGAGGAGAAGGGAATTATTCAACCATCTGTATCCATTTTGATAGTTCAAATACATTATATCAAAAAATATGATGGAATTTTAAACTTTTAAAATGAATACTGAAAGATAAACTTTGTAAAAATAAAGAACAAGTATCCTTTAAACCATATTAATAATCTTGATAATCAATAGAAAAGAGCATGGTGGTTCTTAAAAATCCACTTAAGGTCTCTATATCACCAATTGATGGTGAAGTGTGATTATTATTGAAAATAACATTCAAAATGAAAGTATGGGAATTATGAGATCACAAATGATTCCATTGGGAGTTACAAATTCTTCAATTATTTTTATATATATAATGAATCATGTATTTCAAAAATACCTTGGATTATTTGTAGTGGTATTTTAGGATGATATATTGATTTATTCAAGATCAAATAAAGATAATAAAAGTTATTTTATGATTATTTATATATATTTCAAGGACACTATCTATATGTAGAGATATTAAAATGTTTATTTTCTCATTTATGATGTGAAATTCTGAAGACATGTTATATTTAAGAAGGGAATTTCTATGGAAATCGAAAATGTGGAAGTGGTAATTTATTAGAAGTATCCATTAATATATTTGAGATAAGAACTTTTCTTGGGGAGATATGTTTATTTGGGTGCTTTATTTAAGATTTATCACCATAAAAATAAGAAATAAAGGCATTGATTTAGAGGGATGTAAAATTTGAATGGAGGGAAATGTATTAGATATATTTTGATGAATTGAAGAAAATGTTGGTATCCACTCTAATTTTGATCATAAATGAAGTTAGAATAGGTTTCTCTATATAAGGAAATGTATTAGGGGCTGGATTATTATGTGTTCACATAGAATTTAAAAAAATAGTCTTGCATGGATAGAGGATATTTCTACCACATGAAAATAATTACCCAACACATGAGTTGGAATTGGGAATAGTTTTTATGAAAAAAATATATGTAAATATTACTTATTTGGTGATAGGTTTATTGTGTAGTATCATTATAAAATTTAGAAGTATATTATCTCCCAATTATATTTAATCTTGAAGAAAATGTGATGGGATAAGTATCTTAAAACATTATTTTGAGTTACCATATACACTAGGTAATGGTAACGTTATAGTGAATGAGTTAAGTTGAATATCACTAATGATAAATAAATCAAAATATAAACTATTGTTGATGAACATAGTGGTGTATATTAATATTGATGCTTAGAAGGAGGGATTCTATATTGTGTTATATCATATTTATGCCACTTATGTGATTGAGGATCAAGTGAAGGTGGGACAAGAAATTGATTCTAAATATAAACGATTATGTTATACCTTAAAAATTGGGGATACCATTAGTATATGGTCTTTAAAAATGGATTAAATTCCCTATTTATAGGATATAATTACTCATTATTTTAATTTTATAGATGAGGTTATGGAATAATTTCCAAACTATATTTTGGAAGTTCATATTATGATAATGAAAAATAACCCTGAAATCAAAAGAACATTATGTGTGGTGGGAATTAAAAATTATATATTAATGTTTTTATTGTTTCTTTACTTATAAATGAGTATTGTTTATCATTAGTGATGATATGGACTTTTAAAAAATTTCCCTATAATTTTTCAGAAGTGGGAAAACTATAATAGAATTTGCTGTTGGTTTTCCATGATCAATATTTGGAGGAAGATTCTATATGAGTAATTTTACATATATATTCAAAATATTATCACTTTTATCCATTTAGGATAAATTCTTAGTAGATGTCTTAATTAAGTGTTAAATTTAATAAATAATTAAGTTACTTGGATTTAGTTCATCTATTATATCATATAGGGACCTGCATTTCACATATAGATTTTTTAGAGGGATTCACATGTTGATGGGTACTCAGTTGAATTTGGGTACATCATAACAACCTTAAGTGAACAAAAAAGCTGGGAAAACCATATGAGATTTTAGTGGAAATGATTTTATCTTATGTGTTGGATTTTAGGAAGTCATGGGAGGATCATATTCTTTTGTATAATATATGTATAAAAATAGCATCCATGGATTCATTAAAATGGTTCCTTTAAAACACATTATAGAAGTCCATGTCAATCACCTTTACTCTAGGATGAGAAGAGGATAGCTATCTCTTATAATTGATTTTAATAAAAGTTATAACATATCATATTAAATTAATTTTTAAGCAATTAATAACAACTCAAGATCTAAAAAAGTCTTATTTGGATCATCAATGATAATGATTAGATTTTTTGGTCAGTGGTATAGTTTTTTCAAGGATTTAATTATGGTTGGGACATCAATGACTTGGGAAGCATGAAAAGTTATCCACTTGATATATGGGTATTTTTTATATAATTGACCAAGTTGGGAATATTGTTAATTGATTGAATATAATGACAAGTACATTGTTTTCCATGATGTATTTTGTGTTTTATAGTTCCAAAAGTTTCAAATGGACACATAACATATCTTAAGGTGGGAAAAAATTAATTTGAAACCTAATATTACTTTTTTAAAATTTCTCTGTGGATTATTGTAAAATATAGAAAGATCTTGATGAAAAAATTAATCAGTTTGTTTTGTGAGTTGTTGAAACATGGTCATGTTCTAGAGGAATAACATGAGAGAGATGTTGTAATGTGATAGAAGTTGTTATCTATTTTTTAGTGAAAGGGAACCCTATGATTTTTAAGGAAAAATTTTACCTTATCCATTACTATACCTGGTGACCACATACCTATGGTACATATCCCTTTATGTGAGAGGCTACCGAATAATGCTGGTGGTTGAAAAAAATAGGTAGTGAGACTATACCCTAAGAATAAATAACCCTAAAAAGTGGGAGAAATATGAAGTGGTTGTCATCAAAATATAAAATCTATTTGAAAATAGACATTACCACTAAATGTCAACAAATAGTTTACAATAACCACCATGATATATAAAAATGAGATACTGTAAATGGCATATGGATAATATAGTATAAACATGATATCCCAAGGGTAGATCATATACAATAGGATCCAAAAGTTAAAAAATTAAAGTGGATATCCAAAAAACTATTCCTAAGTCTTATCTTGGACCTATCACCAATTGGAACCAATCTTCACTAGCTCAAAAATCCAAAGTAGTAAGGCCATTTACCTTACCTAGGTTAGAAAACATGAATTATTTTTAACTACTAGTGATCCCATGTTTAATGCGATTTTAAATCATTAAGAAACCACCGATGATGTCTCTAAATAATTCTAGTAATACATGAAAGTTCTTGATATGTAATATTAATAAGGTAACAAATAAATGAATAAAACGTCATCCCATTTATTTCTCAACGACAAAACCACGAGTTAGTATAACCACTTCACGTAGTTTCATAATGGTACAATAAAAAAATGATATAATAACACCTATAGGATGAAATTTGTATCACTCCTCATAGAAAAGTCAGGGTGATTGAACTATCACCATTAAATATACACAGTGAATGATGTATCACCATCATGGCCCATCCATATCAAGGATCAATCACTAATCCAATATCAATAGATAATGGGACATTTCTCAGTGAGTTATTAATCAAAAATTCTAGGTGGATGATATTCCACCACCATTCATCCTTATATGGATGATAGTCTACTGCTACATAACTATGGTTGATGATAGACAACTATCACAACACACCTTGAGTACAAAAACAAAATCAACTCGTTTTTTGGAGGATATAACACCATTATTCAAATCTAGGTGGATAATTCACCCCATACACCAATCTCATGGAAAATGATACACCACTAGTTTTAGTACCAAAGTGGAAGATTCACTATCAGACTACTTAATTAGGTGTACGATATGCAACAAATATGAATTCTTACGTTTATTATTTTCCTATATCAATAATATCTGTGTGGATGGTTTACGTCCATGGAAAATTTTGAAGTGGATGATATTCTAATGGAAACATAATAAGGTTGACGAGACACCAAAAAATTACCTAATCTAGGTATATGAGGTACCACCATCCAAAATCACATGATGGATGAGTTATCACAAGCACATCAGAGGTGGATGATGCACCTAAAAATAATCATAGTAAGTACTTCATCACTTGTAAGAATTCACATAGTATTTTAATCAATTGATTTATAAAGGGTTATGTTCTAAAATCATTAAAATGATCATAGACTCAAATATATTCTATCCCACCCATGTCCTAATGAGTTTTCAAGAAAATACTTACCAAGGATTAGCCGAGGATTCCCCACAAGGCCCTTAGAGGGAAGTACCAAACATACGCCCATATCCTATGGCCAAATTCATGGTTTCACATGCCATATAACATGGAAAATGATTATAAATGACAAATGGTTTTTAAAAACAGGTCTCATAGGATACTTAAGAACTTTACAAGTTCCCTTAACTCAATATAAATCTATGGGAACCTATATAAAATATTTTTTGGGAATAGACAACAAATTATATTTTATCTCATTTCATATGACATATGATATGCATGAAAACACTAATAGAAAGTGAAGGGACCACCAAACTAGGTCAAATAGGCATGTTACTATTAATATTTACTAGATAATTCTGTTTTAATCATCATAAATCATAAAACATAGAAAAAATCCATATTATATCATAAATGATGATACATAGGTAACTGATGAGAGTAAGAATGATGAGAAGTGTTACCATTATCTCACAATATATGATTTGGGATTCTAAACCAAAATAATTTAGATTCAAATTTAATACTAATATTAATGAAGAGGAATGGGTGGGAAGATCACTCATTTATCTAGAAAAAATAAAGAAAATGATTCATTTAGGCTTACGATTAAAGCGCTAAATTAATTATTTAATCCCCTTATAAAAACCACAATGGGAATGTATTGTAGTGTAACAATAATAGTCATGGTGTGACACCCATTCCGAGGTCACCCCTACAACACACCACCTGATTGAGACACAACACCATAATACTTGGAAAAACCAAAAACCCAAGCCTTTGGACCTCACATTGCAACCTCCCCCTTCATAGAATGACAACCCCCTTTAGAATAAATTCAATGTGTAGTCCTAATATATTGTGGTGTGATACCTCTCCATCGATTATAACTTCACGATGCATTATGGGGGTTGTGGCGTGATAAGATAGTTAGAAAAAAATTAATCTTACACTTCTAAATAGCCACTCTTACCCAACCCCCACTATTTTGAAATTCTATATGATATGATAAGACCCTTAACCTGCCATAAAAATTTAATCTTACATAACCCCTTATCTAAGCACAATCCTCATGTGTTGTTGAAAAATTATCTACTATTGTAGATTTTTAGCTAGAATCTAGGGATAAATGCCGAAAAATTACACTTAATCCCCTTCCAAAACCTCTAATAACCCAAAACCAGAGAAATACATAAGATCAAGTGAATATTAAATCTAATTCTTAACATATAAAAATACAATGTATTACAAGTATCTGTAACACATTGATATTTAAGTATATGTTTTGATTTAACACACACACACACACACAATGTTGAATAAATAGGATCACACACAACACTGAACTAAAATAAACCATGATATATTTTATTATAAATTAAGATAAACATTAACACATTATGGGAATAAAATGTGAAACATCATTAGGAAAGTTATAAGAATATTAAGACCTAAAGAAAATAAAAAGAAAATAATTGATGAAAATAGACACATATTATTATTATTATTTTTGTTGTTTAAAATATTATTTTATATTTTTTAATACTAATAATTAATTAAAATATAATGGTACGAAGATTGATAATTAAGGGTATGTGATTAAAATCAATTAATATTAAAAAAAGGATATTTTTCAATGAAATATTATTTTAAAGTATTGTGTGTTTTTTATTAAATTTATCATATTTAAAAGATTATTATAACAAAATGTTTCAATATATAAATAATATATTATTATTTATTGAATTTTTAATTTATATGAAACAATATTAAACAAACTTAAAGCATTAAAAATCATTTTTTAAATAAAATAGTTTCTCATTATATTATATGATTTCATTTAAAATTTAAATTACAAAATTCGAGAATTTAAATTTGATAAAAATAAAATTAATATTTTGGATTAATCATATTAAATTTATCTTACGGTAAATTGTTTGGATTTTTTTTGAAAATGTTGATTTTTAGGTGAATTCGACAAAATATTATTTTTAAATATACCGTGACTTTTACAACATCATCATGATATAAAGATGAATTAAACGTTTATGAAATATTTTTCATAACCAAATATTAATTTAATGTGTAAAATAATTAATTTATAAATAATATTCTAAAATTATAAACTTATGTTTTACATTTTAAATATTAAGTTATATTCTATTCAAATAAAAAAAATACTTTTTGTCCATTATTCCTTTAATTAATTATTCACACGAATCCAGTAAATGTTTGATTTATTTTAAAATAAAATAAACCTATTTTTTCAAACATAAAATAATAAAATAAATAATATTTATAACCTTTCTCCCAAATAATATTAAATTCGTTTTTATACACAAAAATTCTTTTTTTTTTCAAAAAAAATATTTTTATTAAATTGCGTGTGCTTATATTAGAATTCATTTTTATCAATATTATAAATTTATTTAAATATAATATATTACATTTTTTCATTCATAATTTTTAATTTAATAATTTAGTTTAATTTCAATTTTAGGCACAAAAAAAGTTACCATGGTAAAAGTCCCTCACCATGATTAAAGAAAAAAAAAATTAAAAATCATTAAATCAATTCGTAAATACATAAAATATTAGAAGAATATATATTTTAAGTGAGTTTGTGTGGTTATTATTGACCTACAATCATATTATCTTTATTATTCTTGAAATTTTAATCATTTTTTACATTAAAATAAATTTTATTTTTATATTAATTAATTCATATTTATAAAAATACGACCCCTTTAATTTATAAATAGAAACATATACCACACCTTTATCACCACACCAAAAATTATTATTTCCCTCCATAATATTCCATATTTCCATCCCTAATAACTTTATTAAGTATTTTATGTCTTCTTGACCCTATATAGTTCAGAAATTCCTTCAAAACCAATAAGGTTTTTTTGAGGAGACATGATTTTTTTTGTATGTAATAACTTTTTATCATTATTTTTCACTTATATTATTCATAAAAATATTATAAATAATTCTTTATATATTTAATAAAAAAGAAATAATATTCATTTACTTCTAAATTGATTATATTATGATAAAATCACATCTAATTATACTCATCCATTGATTATAGGACATTCTTGTTTGAGTTCAATTAACCAACAACATGAAAGATGCTATAAATAATTATCATGGATTGTTTTGGAATCTTAAGTAATGGTATGATATTATATTAATAACTAGATAATGTTTTTATATCATAAATATTAATATTAATATTTAAATCATAATTAATATACCAAATTTTATTCCATAAAATTTACTGAAACAAGTGAGTCATGGATATCATCTTATAGAACTGTTACTAAAACACCCTTGGAGTGAAACTATAATTCCATAAATAATTATGAATATTGTATTATAATACATATTATTTTATAGAATATGATCTCATGATCATGTAATGATAACCAAAACTGTTATACTAAAATAGGTAAGGAATAGTAAAAAATAATAACACAATTATCAGTAGTAATTATAATAAAGTAATAATTATTCATAAATTAATATAAAATTTTAATTTAAAGGATAAAAATATGATTAGGGTTTTCAAATATTTTATTAAAGACCCTATGGTTATATTATAGGATGTAATATCATGTTTAACCAATCAGAAAATCAATTTGACGGTCTTGTTCACTGGATTTCCTTTTCATTAAGTCATTAAATATCTTCCTCGACTATGAACTTGTAAGTTTATTTTATTCTGAAATTTCTCTATTATATATAGTATATATATATATATATATGAGTAAATAACATAAATAAATAAAAATATTCTTATTTGATAGTTTTTTTCTCAATAAAATATCACATTATTAAGAATAAATCTCATCTATTCTAATATATCATTTTACTTTATGTGAATATTCATTATATTGTTTCAAAAAATTTATTAATTGTACTTTAAATAATTTTTAATGAAAATTTTTCACCATATTTTATTTGTTTATAATTGTTCCAAGTTAATATTTTTATTGTTTTATATACAATTTATTTTTTAATTTCAATGATAACAAAAGAAATAATTTTATTTTTTATATTTGTTATCCCTCTCTAATTATTTAGGTAAATAAAATTTATTTATTTTCAAGAAAACATTATTATGTTTTATTTTGAAGTTAATTTTTAAAAATTATTCCATTGATTTTCTTAAAAATAAAATTTTAAAGAGACTTACAACATTCACTTTTATAGAAATGATAAAAAGTGATTTTAGAAAACTATTTTTTACTAATTCACTTAAATTTTCTATTTTAACACAAAAATATCTTCCCTATGTGGAGTAATGTTCATGGTTATCCTCTAAATTCTTTTACAGTCCTTCATGGTGGTTGAAATTTGGATATTAACTTATCTGTTCTTGATTCCATGTTATCAGATACCATTTGGAAATGATATGAAATCATTTTTCCTTCCCCGGGTTTTCATGATATGTTATATGACTGATTTACCCTAGCACACATATTTATCATTTATCATTTTGTAATAGGTGGGTCCATTATAGTCTTTCAATTGAATGGGTAAAGTTTTATATCTTATGTGATAATGATTTTGTGTGTGGATATGATTACAATTATCTTTGTTCATCAGTTTTTGAAAATTCGTGATGGAAAAATCTATGTTCCCATGTTTATTCATTAAAATGATACCAGGTATAATTTTTCTTAATTTTGTGCATGGACATGATTATTGGTATCTTTTCCCAAAATATTTTGTATGGGCATGATTGTGGGTAATTTTTTCCACAATACTGTTATTTCCCATGATTATATTTGTGATATGTTTATATGTTATGAGACATTCATATGTTATTGATCCATGGGTCATGATTATTTACTCATTATTCCACACTAATTTTAATCATGTTTTATGTTATTCCAAATATTTATTCCATGGATCATGATTTATAAAATATGTTTCATTGTTTATGATTCTTTTATTTTTTTTCTATGATCTATAGTTATTTACTCATATTCATATTCTCATATTATACTTACTTATGATCATCGAATGATATCTCATATGTTTTCCCTTACAATGAATTTGAGATCACCCTTTTTTATATTTTCATTTATATTAAGAAGTAGGGTATTATGCATGACATGTCTAAGAGAGTACTATGTGCTGAGAATATTGTGGTAAATGTGGAAGACTTAAAGTAAAATATGAGAATCATATAAATTTTCTTCAAAGACCCAAAACCATTGAGATATTGGCTTTTTTATTTATATGTGAGGTTAAATTTATTAATTATGTAAATGAGGTAATTATATTCCTCTTATGATCAGGCTATCTTAGTTTGTATCAATAAAAGTGTGTAAAGAGAATATATTTAGCATTGAATCTAGGAATATTAATCTAGGGAATCACAGTTGGTATCAAAGCGGGGTTTAGTTATTTTTAGGCATTTTTTATAAGAAACAAGGTGATTAAACATAAATTAACATACTCTAAACTAAATGTTAGGTAGGAAGAACCTAAAGTTTCATAGGGTAAAATGAACGTGTCAACATTCTGATATCTTATGATTAAATTTTATAATCATATGATTTTATACTCTAATTAATATTTCTTGATACTCACAATAACATTTTGATTTTAAATAAATGGTTACTGCTTCAAATAACTAAGTGAATAATTAGTGTGAAAAAATTAGTGATTATCCTAATAAGAAATGAACTATGATAGGATAACAAGTGAAAATATCCATCAAAATTATATCTTGTTATGATGAATAACTTGAACCATTTAGAGCCATCAAACGTATGGAAGGTGGTGAAACATGATTTTGAGTCATTGATATGTCAAATAACACAATCCTTTAGTGGGTTTTCTAATCTACTAATTTTAGAGAAATAGATCAACACAATATAAAGTATATTTTCTTTCCTAAAAATTTAAAATCATGAAAGGGTTGTTTTAGCAATATGTTTTTTATAAGGTTAAGATGATCAATGGTGGACATTGATAAAGAACAAGATGTCAATTGAAGGTGGTCTCTCCATAGAATGTGAGGATTTGAAAAGTATTCATCACCATATATTTTATTTAGACACACCTCACTAAAATACAATTTGAAATTCCCGAGTTAATGTAAATGGAAGATAAATTGATTACATAATATAAAGAAGACTTTTCAAAACACATAAGGTATACCTATAGTTGTATTATTGACTATGAAATTAATATTGATCATTTCCTTAGTGTCATAATACCAATTGTTTGAAATGAATTATCCATAATGCAATTTGGTAAATATGAATATATTATTTTATGTGAACTTGAGGTGGATATAGAAACCTTCTTCTATCACTATTCTTATATGTTAGATGGTAATAAAATGAAATTAGTGTTTCAAAGAAACGTGAATGATAAATGACGAGGAATAAAGAGAATACATTCACAAATATTTCTATAATGTGGAAAAGTGAAACTGGGGAATTTATGAGAAGGAATAAGAAAATTTTATTGTTTATAATCCTTTTCCATCAAGATCATAATTTTCTAGGATATGTAACATGGATGGTACATACAATATATTTCCTAACCAATGTATCACATACACTTCAATGGTTCAATTGGGAATAATTTTGGGAATTATGAAAATTGATTCCCTATCCCAATGAATAATTAGGATACTTGACATCTTGAACCTCCTAATTCAAGGTAAAATAGGATGGCTTATAAAATCATAACTGATGAAATGGATAATCCAAATATAGGTTGAAATGTATAATAATCATCCACCTAATAACTAAAAATGTCTTATCTGATTCTATATATACTGAACCAATTATATATATATATATTTCTAATAACATAAAATCACTACTCTAATAATTTAATAATGAATTATAAAAAATCCCAAGTTGTATGATCATTTCATCAAATGTTTACAACTACTCTATAGTAGAATATTTTTTGGAGTTCTATTTATGTGAATCTTATTATTCTCACTTTAGTAAAATTTGATGTTATTTTGGGAAAAAATGGTTATTGTTACATGGAGTTAATATTAATTACTAGGATAGGGAAATCACTCTTCATATCATAAAGCAACTAATTATTGTCTATAATTGAATGTTTGAATATGAATTCCATATTCAAATTAGATGAAATATGATTCTTCATACCCAATCATTAGGAATATTTTTTCTCATATGGTTAGATTGGAACTCAATAGTGAAGACTTTCTAATTATATGAAAGTTTATTGTTGTATTTCAAAAATAATTTCCTAGAATTCCTAATATTACAAGGTTGATTCCTCATTATAAATTATATATTAATTCATGTTTAACCTCTGTATACGCTATCTATTTTTATTGATAATTAAAATCATGATGATGCAACATCGAGATAAAATGAACCTTGGTCTATTTTATTCTAAAGAGAGAACCATTAATACATTATGAGAATATAATGTAAAACATCATTAGGAAAATTAAAATAAGAGTACAACATAAAGTAAATAAAAAGATTAAAATTATTTTTAAATACTTAAATATCAATTTTATTATTATTTAAATTATGATTTTTTTTCTTACAATAGTGAATTAATGTAAATTTAATGGTTCAAAGATAAATAATCAATGGGATCTGATTAAGGTTAATTAATGTTTAAAGTGATAGTTTTCAATGAAATATTTTGTGTAAAGAGTTTTGTATTTTTTATTAAATTTATAAATTATAATTTATTATTATAATAAAATGTTTCAATGTATAATTTTTTCACTAAAATCATGCATATGTGGAATTGAGGAGAATTCTCAAGAAGGACTAGTAGATAGAATGGACATTGGAATAAATTATAAAGGACATATTGTTCATGAAACTTCCCAATATTTCATGTTTCTTCCAATAATTTCTATAACCTAGAGTTTTGTGAGCCCAAAACCATAGGTTCCATGAAATAAAAAATTTTCAAACATGCTAGAGCTCTCCTTTAGTAGGAAAAGTCCAACAATCCACACAACCTGGAGTTATGTGAAATAAATTTAGAAGAATAAGTAAACTCCAATGTTATATAATAATTCATGGAGTTTAATGAGATGTTATCATTTTATATCTTATGTTCTTATAAATATAGCATCAAACTATATTTTTAGGGACATACCTTTGTTAGACAAAGGACCATGCTATCATCTCAGACAACTCCTCCTGTCAAAAATTCACACAACTATAAGTCCCTTTGGATTTTTAGAAGGCAAGAAAATTGTGAAAAATGACTCAAATAGGACCTTAAATGATTTTAAATAAATTTTAAATTATTTCACTCAAATTTAATTGATGAAGTATACAATTTATTAAATAGTAAAATGGTTCTCATAATTCCTTGTTTCTATAAATACTAAACTTTCATGAAATCCATTCTTGTCCATCCATGAAATATACTTGTGCAAGATCCCATGTCCCACACAAATTTATGCCCTTGATAAACTCCAAATATGTGTTAACATAGCACTAGGGGTCACAATTTTATACCTCCTTCCATAACACATAGTTTTATGAATGTCAAATTCTCATGGGATATGCATCTAGTTGATCCAGGATTTTTGATGATAAATACACAATCCCAACCAATAATATCGACCCTCATTCTCAATAATAAAACACTAAGAACATTATGAAAAATCTATTCACCTACTGATCTTATGTATAAGAACACCCGTACTAAGATCAATTATTCCAAGAATGGTTTGGGCATCATTCATTCATTGGGATCCCAAGCATTGGTAGGGTAGTAAATCATGTACCTAAGCGTTGATCACACTCTCCAAACTCCTGTTAAACTACTAGTGATTATACATGGTGTAATATCCACCCATGAAATCATTAATGGAATCTGTATTAATCCACTATATGAGCCAATTTCTTCTATTGGGAAGCTCAGAAAACAATCCCTGTTCAATCCCAAATTGTTTTATTTTTTGCGTCATGGGAATCCTCAACATTAGATGTTAAATTATATCCAATATCCTTATTATAAGTCACCAAATTTCAACCAACATAGTGATTTCAAGATTTTCAATGATATATAATGTTCTTAGAATAATATTTTAAAATATGTTCAATTTTCTTAGAGTAATATGTTAAATTGTAGAAAATTTCCTCAACACACGATGTTAAACTACATCCTTCCCTATATGAAGAACACAAGATTCCATTTTTGACGAGCCTACGATGAGATATTTGATGAGTAGAAGATACCTCATGCGACAACATTGAGATGAAAATCATATTTTTATTGAAATATCATAGGCACCAATCCAACCCTTTTTTGGTCCTTTCTTGGAATCTTCATACTTACCGCATGATATTAAATTCAATGGTATGGTCCATTCACATGACCTAAAACTTTTTACTTCTGACTATATTGGTTTTGATCCCTATCTTCTATTAGGATACATAGGATGACTCCCTAAGGATTAATCCCAAGAGGAACATCATTAAATCTCTCCCTAGAAAGATGGTATGTAACATCCCCCTCTTCAAAACACACTCAGATGGCCGGAAAGGGCTAGTTATGAGACCTCAAGAATGCCTCCCCATATTCCAGAGGCTACCATAAGAAGTGGGGTGTGAATAGTATAGTGGGGAGACTATACCCCTCGTATGAAGTGTCAAATAAGTAGAAAAAAATCATAGATAAATTGAAATAATCAGAGTAAAGATAACCCATAAGAAAATAATAAAATACGAAGGATTAATCCAATAAGTAGATAAGAAATAATTTAATTGTGTGATGGAATGTATCTAAATAGTAAGATAAAACAATATAAGAAAAAATAGTTTCAAATTAAAGACTCAATGTCCTGGGTCCCAATCCCCATGTCGGTCCCATCTCGAAAATCCAGCCCAACAAAAAAAGTAATCAAAAGCAAGGCCCTATTCCATTGTCCAAACCTATTTCCATGAAATTTTTACCTACTCCAACAACATCCCAAATTGTGTGTAAGTATAACATAGTAGGTTGATACCACCTTGTCCAAGAAAATCCTCCATAATAAGAATTGTATGCAATAAAGAGATAAATAGGTGTATATATTAACTCAAAAATTAAATAAAAACAAAAACTTACTCTGGATCCATTCCAAAATATCTCTTATCATGTCTTACAACCATACAAACCACAACCATATAACCAAGGTAAAATATCCTTCTTTTGTGCCATGCTAGAATATATCTGATCACGTCTTACTATCATGCCAAAAACAACCATATAAGCATGGTATAGTCACAACAATAAATTTGGGTCAAATCCCTATAATCATTACATAATTTTTGGGTCAAATCCCTATAATAATTACAGTATGTGACTGGTCATTTCCCACTCTCTAGAAGAATTTTGACATGGATCAGTCTGATCCTGCTCACTATCATCATTACATCATATTCTTGTGCACGTTCCTGGGCCGAGCCTGCTATATAATCATCTCACCATGGAGAATAATTCCTATTAAACAACATAGATATCACAATATCATATAAAAATTCTGAATGGTTAATTATGAAAATTACCATTATTATTTCATATGACACTTTGAATTCAATTCAATATTGATTAACAATTATATCAATATGTAGTAAGTCAAAATTTGGTGATTCTATAACAATAAATCTCCACAGGTCACATGTTAATGTTATACATACTTTAATCCGTTATCTATTAACAAATCTATTTGGAACCAAATGAAAATGAAGGAATAATCTCATTCTATTATTTAATTGATATGGAAACACATTACAATGGACCAATCATGATATTTTATAATATTGACAACAATAAAACATATGGTTAAGATTTAAACCCTATACAGTTAACTGATGATCCTAAAATGCTTCCATAGGTAATCAACCATAAGGAAGATGGGGTAAATGTTTTCAAAGAGGTTTCTAGATCAAAACTGATCAAAATCAAAACCAAAAAAACAATCAACAAAAGGATTTCAGAACAACAAGTTGGGGAAGGAAAAAGATAAGGAAGAAACCTAACCAAAAGAACTTACCAGGTATTTATTACACAAAAGGGATGTATATAAGGGAATTAGGCACCCCAAAATCACCTAGAAAATACTATTGGGTTGATATGATTGGAGTTTTAGAGAAATATAACAAATTTCAACTACCAAACATGTTTAAAATGACTGGAAGAAATTTACCCAATGTGTAATATGGTTACACATCGTCGATATGTTTTTAATGGTATTATCAAAAAAACTTCTCACCTTAGAATTATTTTATTAAAACCCATGAACAATTGCATGATTTGTTATATTTATAAACTATGTGTAAATGTTTTGTAGTTGATTTTTATCCCATTTTTCTTTAAAACAACCCAAACCCCCTTTAAATCTTCTCAACTTACTAAGAACCCATGAAACACTTAACCCATTTATACCTAGAGTCCATTATTTCAAACTAGCATACATCCAAATAAGTAATGTAATTTTCACCAACAAAGGCTCTCCATATCCACACAAGACTCAACCACTAAGGCTCAAATGAAAAACTCATAGAGAAACATACTTAGAAAATGATAGGACATTACAACCTCACTACATTATAATAGCTCTTCATTGAGTTTCTATAATCATCACTATGAGGTCTTAGCAAACAAGTCTTGCCATTGTGTTTGCATACTAGAATCCCTCTCCCAAGTATCCTCCTGAAATATCCCATACTTCCACTACGCTCAAACCAACTGTATAGTCTGACCCTGAAGTTATTTCTCACTATGATCGACTACCCGTATTTGGAGCTTCTGAAAGGACGTATCAAAAAAAAGCTATATTTCTACAAAATCTATCACATGGGAAGCGTATGTATGATATAATCATAGTTAACACACATGGAAAACATCGTTCATAGAACATTAACACAGTGGAAGGGAAAAATGGTATTCGACTGGACCGAACCATGCCACTATTTCAAAAGTCTTGAAAAACCTAGGTTATATCTTTCCATGTTTTCCAATACAGCACTCCACCATATTTGGAGGCACCCAAAGGAAAACATATTGACCAACCTAGAACTCTAGATATAATATCCAATGGTCAGCATATGATTTATTCCTTCTCTATGTGGTCACCAACCACTATTTGATCAACTGAAATATTTCAAACATCTCCTGCACGAAACTATGCCCAACTAGTTCTTACTCACCTTTCTCTATCCAACAAAGAGGTGAACGACATGACCTTCCATACAAATTCTCAAAAGGCCACACTTTGATATATTCCTAGAAGTTATTATTATATCAAAACTCTATGAGTACCATATGTTTCTCCTATGAACCACCACAATCCAAAACACAGGCTCGTAAGATATCTCATAGAAACTAGTTTGTCCACTTATATTGGCAATCGGTGAGTGGTTTGTTCTTAAAATTACTTTTTATCCTAGAAATTTTTGAGTACCCTACTATAAAAATGATGTGAAACAAGGATCTATGTCTAAAACAATAATCCTCAAAACACTGTGAAACCAAACCACCTCACACACATAAATAGTTCCTAGGTCATCAACTATAATGTTTTATTAATTAGGTAAAAGTTAAGGTACCTTAGCTAGTAGATCCACAAAATCCATGAAAAATCTTTTTTATGGACTGTCCAAGGTAATCCTGTCACAAAATCTTGTATGACATCATCCCATTTCCACTTTAGGATGGGTAAAGGTTTGAAAATCCCAACTGGGCTCTGATACTTAGCTTTTACCTACTGACTAGTGAAGAATCTATCCAACAAGTTTACAACATCCTTCTTCATTCTTGGAAACAAGTATTTTATATAGAGATAACGATACATATTTGTTAATTAAGGATGCACTGACCATATAGAGGCATGAAAATCCCTCATCATATCATCATGAAATCCCATAGGAACCCATACTTGGCCCCAGAATGAAAATATAATTTCCATTACTGAGAGAACATATTGATGGAATCTCTCCACAATATAATTTTTCTCTTTGAACTGAGCCCTCCAAATTAGATATCTTCATAGTCTTAATCTAGGTGAAAATCATGGGTATAACATATGTCAATGTCAGAGCTACTCACCTATGAGATTTCTAAAACTATAGATGTATTTCTGCAGAAAGTTTCATTATCCTCCACTTGTGAAAAGACTATCGTACTTCCTCTGTATGTGTCTTTATACTCAAAGTGTTAGCAACTACATTCCCCTTGCCTCATGTATAACTCAATTCAACGTCAAAAGACTGTAGATACTCAACCAACCTCCTCTGCCAAAGGATCATGGATCACTGAGGAAAGATGTTCTTGAGGATCTTGTGATCAGTGTATACCACCAACCTCTCACCCATGAGATAGTGTCTCCAATATCTCTGGGCCTCTATCATTGCAGCTAAACCTAGATCATGAGTAGGGTAATTCCTCTCATGAGATCTGAAATGACTAGATCCATAAGAAACAAAATGATCCTCTTGCATTATAACTACTCCGAGTCTAACTTCAAATGCATCACAATACATGGAATATGTTTTACATAGCATAAGAAATGTGAGGATTTGAGATGAGGTCATCCTACCTTTCAACTCTTGAAAAGATCTTTTGAAATCATCTAACCAAAAAAACGTCACCCCTTTCTTGGTCATCTCAGAAATTAGTGCTTCCAAATGGGATAAATCATAGATAAAAGAACAGGTATAAAATTCTAATCCTAGAAAACTTCAAATTTCTAAGACGTTATTGGGATGTTTTCAAGATATCTTGACTGTAACATTCTCTAGGTCCACTGATGATCCAACATGGCCTAAAAAGTGCACATCATTTATCTAGAAAATGTATTTAGTTGGATTTGGGTAAATCTGATTCTCTCTAAATTTAATCAGGACGATTTCAAGATGTTCGACATGATCGGATGATGAATGGGAGTACACTAAGATATCATCGACAAAAATCAACATAATGTATTCTTGTAGATACTAGCCTCTTGAGGGGTAGATGTCCCCTTAAGGTCACCAGTGCTTGTTATGATCTTCTTCCACTGGTCTGTGGTGGAAAGGTTTCACAGAATCTCTAAAGATGACCTAATATTCCATAGATATGTCACTCGATTATGGGGTAATAACACTGCGGGATCTTATGACCATACATTACACATTGATTTAATTGGAATGGAACATTTTCTTGATTTTCTATTCCACTTCCCTAACTTCTATACCCACTATTACATTTGTGGAAACTATTATAACAAATATTCTTACTACACAAACAATAACTCATAGATTTCCCTATTAAAAACCCCAAGATGCTACTCAAAGTCTCTCTCAGATTCCCTAACATGATGAGTGTCTAATTCATCATGTATTTAAATATTATTAAAAAGAATACATTTACCTATGACCTGATCTCATAATGAATACCATCCTTGAAACATCTCACCCTAGATATCTCATTAGCTTCCAAATATGGTGAAAAACGCTTCAGGTTGGTAAAATGTACAACATAATCCAGCATTGAAAAACCCTCCCGCATCAAATGCATGATCTCATGAGATTTTTCATCCCTCAAGGTCTCAATATAGAAATGTATAAGGAAATTCATTTTGATGTCCTTCCAAGATAGATCATCCTTCTTCTGAACATCTTTTGGAATACCCTAGAAATTCTTAGAAGGTCCCTAAATAATAGATGAAACGAGCTTCACCCTCCTATACGTGGGTGTATTGAGATGATTTAATATTGTAAGGACTAACCTAATCTATAAATTAGCTTCTTGGGGCCCCCTTACCCAAAAATCATAGGAAGATGCTGAAAATGAAACTCTCTTGTCAACTCATACATAAGAGAAACAGTACAAACAATCTCCCTTTCAATGGATCACATTGTTGTACCTCTCGTACCCCTCGTGGTTTAATTTTCATGATCACAATCACTCTCTTATTTATCTAATCTTGTTTTAAGTGTCTTTGGATGATAGGCATGATTTCAGGTTGCCAAGGAATTGTGCCAAGAAAGCCAGAAGGCAAAAGTGGACTGATTTCAGTCCACCGGCCAACCGGTGGATGACCACCGGCCAGCCGGTGGAATCTTGACAAAAGGCATCCCCTCTGTCCAGACCACCGGCCAACCGGTGTCCCATCACCGGCCAGCCGGTGGAACCCAAACAGAAGGGACACCTACTGTCTCACAACCGGCCAACCGGTGGCCTCATAACCAGCCAGCCGGTGGTTCCTGGGCAGAAGGCCTCTCCATTTTCCAAGCACCGGCCAACCGGTGGATCTGTACCGGTCAGCCGGTGGAGCCAGTCAAACTAGCCGTTGGGCTTTGACCAGACTTGTCCACCTGACTCCAAACGGCTCCGAAGGCCTCTCCAACGGCTCCGAAGACCCCCAAAGGCCATTTGAGGGTTCCCCCTCTATAAATAAAGGACTAGGAAGCCCCGGAAACGTATGGTAGCCCACAGGAACATTTTTCAATCACTTGGCGAACCACCGGCGCATTCCTCCAAGGAACCTCAATTGCTCCAACCCATTTCCACATCCAAGGAGCATCCCCATAGAAGATTGGGAGCGCTCTTCATCAACTTAATCAATCCATTGCCACCCAAGACTTCTCCTCATTACGGTTTTTCTTGTTTTATTCTTTTTGAGCATCAATTTGGATTTGTGCCTACAAACCCCTCTTTCTCTCATCTTCCTTTTGTTTGGGTTTTCACACCACCTTCAAGGTGTGAAGAGGTTTGTCAAGCCTTCCCTTTAAAAGGCTTGAGTCATAGGTGAGCTAGCCTTTACCTGTAAGAAGGCTAGTGGGTTCTTGCTCAACCATTAAAACCAAGCTGTAATAGGTTCTAGACTACCTTAAAGTCTAGTGGGTTTCTTGCTAAAACCATTAAAAAGCAAGCGGTAGTAAATCTCTCAACGGTTGAGTTGGGAGCGGAGACGTAGGCTTTGGTTTAAGCCGAACACCGTTATCAGGTTTTGTGTCTTGCCTATTTTATTTCCGCTGCACTTTTAACTTTGTTTTTAAATTGTTAATTATTTTTTAAAAGGCAATTCACCCCCCTCTTGCCATCACTCTCCGACCCAACAATTGGTATCAGAGTAAAATTTGAGTAATACCCTTACCGGTTTCAAATTCAAGATCCTTTGTGATGGATTCAACTTCTTTCGCCCCCTAAGGCTATTCTTTGGGTCGTGCTCCATTCTTTGATGGAACCGACTATACTTATTGGAAAACCCGCATGACCACTTTTCTTAGAAGTATAGGTTATCCTATTTATAAAATTGTCATGAATGGTTATTCTCTCTCTTCTCCTGATGAATCCAAATGGACTCAAGCCGATATTAAAAATTTCGAGCTTGATGTCAAATCCATGAACGCTCTTCATTGCAGCCTTGATCGTAATGAATTCAATCGAGTTTCCACATGCACTTCATCTCAGGAAATCTGGAAACTTTTGGAGGTTACCCCTGAGGGGACCAACAAAGTTAAGGATACTCGATTGGATATATACCGTCAAGATTATGAGTCTTTTACCATGCATCCATCTGAAAATATAACTGAAATGTTTACACGTTTTACTGATGTTTTCAATGGGAGAAAGTCCCTTGGTGATGATGTGTCTGCAGAAACGATGGTCAAGAAGATCCTTTGGATCTTACCAAGCACATGGGCACCGAAAGTCACGACAATCCAAGAAGAAAAACACATCAAGAACATGCCGGTCGAAGAGCTCACCGGATCCCTCATGACCTACGAGATCACCATGAGGAGGCAAGATGAAAAGGAAGGAAAACCGATCAAAGTTCCAAAGAACATCACCTTCAAAGTTCAAAAAGAAGAAAGCTCCTCCTCCTCATCGTCTTCCTCTTCAAGCGGCGATTCAGAAATGGAGAATCTTGCCCGCAAAATGCACAAATTCATGAAGAAGCACAAGAAGAAGAAATCCTGCAAGGCTCAACCCAACGAAAAATCCGATCCCGAGGTAACATGTTACGGGTGTGGCAAGAAATGCCATTACAAGCCCGATTGTCCACTCAACAAGAAAAAGGCCAAGCAAAAGGAAAAGAAGAAGGCATTCAAGGCCACATGGAGTGATTGCTCCACATCCTCCTCCTCCTCCTCCTCAAGTGTCAACGGTAAAAAATGCCTAATAGCATTTCATGAGGTAACCTCTTCCGAATCCTCATCCTCTAGTTCTTCAAATTCTTTCAATCATTTATCTTATGAGGATCTCCAACATGCGAGAGATCAATTAGAGGAAGGTTTTCATGAACTTTCTTCCAAATTTATTGCTTTAAAAAAGAATTTCAAAAAACTTTCTTCTGAAAAGGAACAACTTCTCAAAGAAGAGGAGGAGTTGTCCCTCAAGATCCAAAACTTCCCGATGTTGATTCTATGGAATTAACAATCAAGGATTTAAGGAAATCCCTAGCTAAGTTCACCGAAGGTGAACATAACCTTTCTAAGCTCCTTGGTTCCCAATGCGTATCTAGAACCACCCAAGGGCTTGGCTATTCCAAGCAAGATTCCTCTTCCCATGCTCCTACTATTTTTGTAAGGGGGAGCTCCCAATATAAATTTTGCAACTATTGTAAAAAACCCGGGAACTTAATTTATGAGTGCAATTGCAAAAATGCCCGGTATGGAAGGCCCAAAACCATTTCCATTAATGATGAATTTCATAGGAGAAGACCCGCCACTAGACATGTTTGGATTGAAAAATCCCTTTTAGCGAGTCTCACCGGACCAAAATTTGTCTCGGTTCTAAAATCCTTTCCCCGGTGATTTTTTGTTTTTATTTAGGGGGAGTTAGGATCGTTTAAGCCTTTTTGCTTTATTTTCAAAACATTCAATTCAACACTTTCAATTCAAATTTCAAAAATTTCAATTGGTTTAAAATCTCTATCTTGTTTTTCAATCCTTTCCCTCAATCAAGTTTTATGCCCCGTGCTATTTTGATAATCACAAAGGGGGAGAAATTCTTGGTTGATTGGGGGAGAAATCTTTCTCTCATGCTTTGATTTACTTTTCAATTTATCCTTTAAAGCATGCCTTTGATTTCATTCTTTTACATTGCTTGTTTTGGTGATTGTGATCATCAAAATAGGGGGAGATTGTTGTACCTCTCGTACCCCTCGTGGTTTAATTTTCATGATCACAATCACTCTCTTATTTATCTAATCTTGTTTTAAGTGTCTTTGGATGATAGGCATGATTTCAGGTTGCCAAGGAATTGGGCCAAGAAAGCCATAAGGAAAAAGTGGAATGATTTCAGTCCACCGGCCAACCGGTGGATAACCACCAGCCAGCCGGTGGAATCTTGACAGAAGGAATCCCCTCTGTCTAGACCACCGGCCAACCGGTGTCCCATCACCGGCCAGCCGGTGGAACCCAAGCAGAAGGGACACCTACTGTCTCACCACCGGCCAACCGGTGGCCTCCTCACCGGCCAGCCGGTTGTGCCTGGGCAGAAGGCCTCTCCATTTTCCAAGCACCGGACAACCGGTGGATCTGTACCGGTCAGCCAGTGGAGCCAGTCAAACTAGTCGTTGGGCTTTGACCAGACTTGTCCACTTGACTCCCCACGACTCCAAAGGCCTATCCAACGGCTCCGAAGACCCCCAAAGTCCATTTGAGGGTTCCCCCTCTATAAATAAAGGACTAGGAAGCCCCGGAAACGTATGGTAGCCCACAGGAACATTTTTCAATCACTTGGCGAACCACCGGCGCATTCCTCCAAGGAACCTCAATTGCTCCAACCCATTTCCACATCCAAGGAGAATCCCCATAGAAGCTTGGGAGCGCTCTTCATCAACTTAATCAATCCATTGGCGCCCAAGACTTCTCCTCATTACAGTTTTTCTTGTTTTATTCTTTTTGAGCATCAATTTGGGTTTGTGCCTACAAACCCTTCTTTCTCTCATCTTCCTTTTGTTTGGGTTTTCACACCAGCTTCAAGGTGTGAAGAGGTTAGTCAAGCCTTCCCTTTAAAATGCTTGAGTCATAGGTGAGCTAGCCTTCACCTGTAAGAAGGCTAGTGGGTTCTTGCTCAACCATTAAAAGCAAGCTGTAATAGGTTCTAGACTACCTTAAAGTCTAGTGGGTTTCTTGCTAAAACCATTAAAAAGCAATCGGTAGTAAATCTCTCAATGGTTGAGTTGGGAGCGGAGACGTAGGCTTTGGTTTAAGCCGAACTCCGTTATCAAGTTTTGTGTCTTGCCTCTTTTATTTCCGCTGCACTTTTAACTTTGTTTTTAAATTGTTAATTATTTTTTAAAAGGCAATTCACTCCCCTCTTGCCATCACTCTCCGACCCAACACACATGACTCTCATGAAGTTGTTGGGAAGATGAACATTAATATTATCATCCAGAACTATAATAAGTTCCGATTCAGCTATATTGCGATAATTTTGATTTTAACTCTCCTAACACTCATTTAAATGATGGCGAGGAGTCATTTTATCTACAAGACAAAGACAAACCTTATAGAGAGGGCTAGAAATAACATCATAAGAAAAGGTGACTATAACAGAGATCCACTAACTCTTGGTCTCTCTTGACATGGATTAAAAGTATTTTAGCTTGACATGAAAACTTATTTCATTTATCTAGAGAATATATATCTCATATTTAAGTACAAAAGTAAAGTATATATCACAGTTAAAAATATATATATCCCAATCATAAACAATTAACGTCAATATATCCCTATGTGCCTATTATAATGCATGTATTCTCATCTCACGCCATACCAGTCCTTGAGTACAAATCTCAATAAATAGTAAGATCATAAAATAATAAACTCAAAAAACATATGAATAACCCAAGGTGAAATAAAATAAACTATAAGAAGAACACAACAAAAACAATATTCCCATCCCTGGGTACTCAGATTTTCCCTCACACATGGGTTTGTTACTCCCATGAATAAGATCATTACAAATTCCCGACACATTATAGTCTCTTTTTTACGTTTACCAAATAGAAAAGAAATAGAAAAGAAAAACTAATTCTTAATACCACTTTGTAACATCCCCCTATCAGTCACTCACTGACATGACTAAAAAGGGTTGGTTACAAGACCTCAAGTGCACCTCCCCATACACCAGAGGCTGAGGACTTATAGTGAGGTCATGAATATTATAGTGGGGAGACTATACCCCCTCATTTGAAGTTTCATAGTAGTAATAACAATTCATTAATAAAAATAAATAATCAGAGTAAAAACATTGTGAATGATAATAATAAAATCCAACTAATTAGTCTAATATATAGATAAGTAACAATGTAATGAAATGTAGTAATGTATCTAAGTGACATACTCAAATAATACAAGAAACGCCAAGTAGACTCAAATAAAAGACTCAATGTCTCATGTCTCGAACCCTACGTCGGTCTCATCTCTAAAATTCATCCCCCAAAAAATTAATCAGCCAAAAGAAATGTACTTATCCTTAACTGAAACCTGCATTCATGAAATCGTATATGGTTCCAAAGGTGGCCTGAATAGGGTGTGAGTATAACTCAGTAGGTTGACACCACCATGTAAAAAAACCATTATTATAAGAAGCGTATTCAATAAAATGATAAATAGGTGTATTAATTATTGTAATAATTAAATAAATACAACAACCTACTTTGGTTCCATACAAGATTACCTCTGAGCAAGTCTTACAACCATGAAAACAAAAAACATATAACAAAGGTAAAAAAACTCCTTCAGATCTATATCATAATATCCATGATCATGTATTACAACCATGCCAAGAAAAAATATATAACCATAGTATTGTAACAACAATCATTTTTTGTCAAAGATCTACAAGAATTACAACATTTCTCAGTTAAATATTAATAATCATTACGACATGTGTCTTAGAATAGATCACTCTCTATAATCATTACAACATGGACTACCTAATCCCGCTAACTATTATAATATCAACATATTCATGTGAAAGTACCTAGGCCTAGCCTGTATATAAGCATCTCAACATCAAACACAATTCCTTTCATACATCATGGATATCATAATATCATATCACAATTCTCAATGGTTAATTTTGATAATTATCATTCTTCTTTCATATACCACTTGAAATTAAATTCACAATTGATTTATAATTATATCAATATTCAATAATTAACAATTTGGGGATTTTATAAAAATAAATCAACTGAATTCACATGTCAATTCTAAATATACTTTAAGCCATTGTCAATTTACAAATTCATTTATAACCAGAGAAAAATAAAGGAAAAACATCATTCCCTTATTTAATTAATGTGGGTGAATGTTACGAAGGTGAAATCATGATATTGCGTTGACTTGGAAATAATGAAACCATAGGGTTAAGATTTAGACCCCCTAACTTTAACTGACATTCCAACAATGCGTCCAATGTCTAAGGCGCAAACAGAAAATGTTTCAGATGATTACAAAGAGGTTCATAGATCAAAATTGATCATGATAAAAACTGATCAAGATCAAAACCAATAATGAAATTGACAAAAGTATTTCACCACAATGTGTTCGAAAGGAAATAAGAAAAGTATGAAATCAAACCAACAGGACTTACCAGAAATTTATTATACAAATAGGACGTCTGTAAGGGAATATAGAACCCCAAAATCTCTTATAGAATACCCAAGGGTCAAGAGGAGATTATATACAGTGAAATTGAACACATTTCAGCAAGACAACATGTTTAAAACAGTAGTCCATACATTTACACGGTGTGGAATATTGTTACACATTGGGTAAATGTTTTTTATTTTTTTCACTAAAAACATGTATCCTTTGATTTATTTTGATTATTCCCATGAAACAATACTTAATGAGTAATCCATATACATGGCATGTAAATGTTCTACAGTTTATTTTTATTCCCATTTCCTTTTAAGAAACCCAAACAACCTTTAAACCTTCTCAACATAAGAAGAACCCTTTAGTTACTTAACCCATATATACCCAGACTTCATTAATTCAATTTAGAATACATCCCTATGATTTAGGTCATTTTCCATGATAAAGGCTATCCAACTCTGAATCAGACTCGACCACCAAGGTTCAAATGAAAAACTCAGAGAGAAATGTACATGAAAAGAGATTGGATCTTACATGGTATCTCCAAAGACTAATCACAATTATGGAGTATACTTATCCTCTAATAAATCCTTCCCTAAGTATCTATAGAACTTTAAATTGATGAGTCTTCCCTAATAGATAGTAAACCTATAGTCACTCCATATATAACGAGAATATGTTGTATTGTCCCCACAAGACTCAAAACTAATGACCTTTCGTTATATGGTGAGTGTATTTGGAACCAAAACTACAACATCAAAAGAACATCCCTAGGTAATTATTCTACAAAAACTCCTTTTATGGCAATTAGATGCATTATGTTATGGGCATACGAATCCTAACTTATGAGCACGGTATGTCTCTTACTTTTTCTTATGTAATGATGTTATGTTATTTTCTCATATGATGAGCATGAGAAGCCTTATGTAATGAGAATAATAATCCCATGTGATTAGCTAGGGATATCTTCATTCAATCCTTAAGTGATGATCCAAGGATTCTTACCATATGTGTGTTGTGAAAATGATTCCTTTAGTGATGATATAAGGAATACTTAGTTGATTATCCTAAGATTAATTTTATAACAAGCATAGGATACCCCCTTTTATGGACATGAGTAGTCTCTAGGGTTGATCCATAGTTTCCATAGGCAATACACCTATGATTAATTAACGATGAGCATAATTGTTTTTGTGTAATGAACATAGGATTCCTCAAGTCTTTCCACTATCATGCACTATTTGATGAGCATGGAATACACTAATGTCTCAACCATCGAAATACATTTAAAGATTCTCAATCTTCTCAAATATGTTTTATCATGAATGAAGACACAAAATCCACTAAAATAAGAGGAATTAACCCAACTAAGGAATCTACAGATGTAATTAACTAGTTTCCACTTGACCATGGAACGAAGAACATGATTCATGAGAATTTATTAAATATAGTAGAGAGATCAGGACTAAGCGACGAACTCCATAGGGTAATCCATGGAAGGAATATATAATATACAATTATCTTATTCTGATCAAGGAGTTGACATTATCACCCTTGGTGGAGAAAGATTCATAGCAAGCAGGAATACAAGACAAGAAGAATCATGAATATTATAAGGACACCATCTAATGTGAAATCATGAACAAGAAAAAAACATTAGAAAAAAATGGTGAACACAATATGATTCCATTCTACTTTAATAGTAAAAGGATGAGTAATATTAGTCTTTTCCAAGAATGAAATATCCAACATTGAGAACATTAGGCATTTTCATCCTCATAAAAGTACTCATGGTTAGTTTCAAATATTTTACACAGAATTCCAACCATTGTTCAAGATCGACAAGCTGCCCCAACCACCAACTACTATGGGGGTAAGAGATCCAATCTTGTGTAAATCCCACACACCTATTCTAAATATATGAGGACTACCTCTACCATTGATCTTAGGTACCAACACCATATATCCTAGTCAAAACAATTTCAGTAGATGATTATAAATTCCATTACTAACCAATATGAGTTGGAAGGAGTCATCACCACCTGAGAGATGGATGGTGAAGATTTGAATCCATGAATCTATACAAAATCTATCAACATATGGGGGAACATAACACCCTGAGAGTATAAAAGAAAACTATCTTTGATAGCTTATATAACACATGACACTTAGTCTAAATGAACCAAGAAATATTAACATTTAAATATGAATGTTATATCCTAGCTATTAAATTGGAAGTCATTGTTAATATTAACTAATTTATGAAATATGTATACTGTTCCCACTAAATATAAATGTATTGATAAATTCTTAGTAAAAAATCCCTCAAATTTTTAGTGAATCCATTTTATTCTTCAAAAAACGTTTTCTTAAAAAATGGGTTTTATTTATTTTTGTGAAAAAATATTTATCTTATGGTGAAATTTTGATATTTTTTTGAAAAAACTAATTTTTCATTGAATATTTGAAATTATTGATTTTTCAAATGCTTTCATTTAATTAAATAATGTAATTTGAAATTATAGATATATTTTTTATTTTTTTATTAAAGAGAGATATGAAACATTTTATTTATAATAATATAATTAACATTATTTTATTAATCAATTTTCATGAATTTTTTATAAGTTTAATTTTTGGTTTAAAAATTCATTTTTCTAAAAACTATTTTTTACTTCATAATTTTTCTATATTTTAATTAATTAAAATAAAAGATAACTAAGAATGAATTAAATAAAATTTATAGACTACATATTAATATATATTTAAATTCAATTTCATATAATTATTATTTATATTCATAGAGTTAATATAAGATCATTTAAAGCCTAAAGAATAGATTTCTCAAAAAACAATTTTCAAACTTTTTTGTGGGTTCATATTTAAATTAAAATCTACCAATTATATATATTTAATTTTATATTTTTTCCATATTTGGAATCATAATAATTAATATTATTTAATACAATCAAATTAATTTTTGGTCATAATAAATAGTAAAAATAATAAAACTGTATCATGGTGGTAAAAGGGTTAATCAGGTTAGACTAGGTTAAAACTTTTTGAAAAGACCCCCTATTTTCATATTAATTTTTATTTGATTAATGTTTTTCAAACCCTATCACCGTAGTCTCTAGATTAAATTATTTAGGGAACACTTTTCAATGAAAGTGACCTATATATTAATTTAAGGAAATAAATGAAAAATACCACTCTATTTTCTTTTAAATATATCTTATAAGTTACATATGGATAAAAATAAGTGATGAATTAATATTAAATTTAATTTTTAGTATAATGAATTTATTTTATTTATTTAAATTTATTTTTAATTTTTATGTATAATATAATTACCTTAAACACTTATATAATGTTGACACAGTTCTTGTGAAAGCATTTAAAAACTAAAGGTAAATAATTTTCAAAACATTAAAGGTAATGTATTTGGGATTAACTCTAGTTAAAAAATAATTTTAAAGTAAAAAATGATGTATTTTTTATGGTTAAATTAATTATATTCTAAATTCATTATTATCATTATGTATTGAAAGTAAAATTAAATGAATAGTGTCAATAATGACAGTAATGATATTTTATGTTAAATAATATTTTATTAGTTTATTTTAAAATCATGAAAATCATGAAATAGAAAAATTATGATTATAAATCGTCTAAAATTTCATTTCTTTTCTATTTATGATCCAATTTTAATCTTATAATTAAAATTATAGCCCTTTAAGTTTAAAAAAATTAATTATCACGGTTACGATTAAAATAGATTTACTATGGGGATAGACAAACAATAATTGAATTTTTTCAAATTAATCAATCATAAATCCAAATTATTAGAAATATTTCAACATTATACTATACCACTTTAGAATATATGTTTATTTGGAATCTTTTTGATCTATAATGACTTTATGATTTTGTATTCTTTTATGAAATTTCCAAGTTGGTTCCCTCACACTTATAAAAGGACACCCCCTATCCTCTAATATCCATACTTAAATAGACTTTTGGATAGGAAAATAATTTAAAAATAACTTCCTTACATGCATAACCATGTTTTATGGGCCACTTATTGATCATAAAACCATCCTTTTTATGGTTTTGGTGTAAAAATTAAGAGGTTGTCCAAAGATGAGGTATATTTCATAATTAAGAATTTTTATTTTATTTCTTATTCCAAATCCTTCAAATATTATTCAAACATCATGATATAATATCATAATTTTCTCTTATATACTGATATTTTTATTGGTTAATAGAATATATTATACCCATCTCCTCTTTAATAAAATGGGAAAACAAAACCTCATTCATGTGTAAAGTGGACTACCATCTTGCGAATCAATGTAATTCATTTTATATCACCTCCTCTTTCGAGTGGTTGTAATTATGGATTTAATATATATATATATTATTAAAATATTTATCATTATTAAAATATAACACACCATTTAATTTTTTACCTTTCCATTCAATAAAAAAAGATAATGTTGTTCTTGCGTACATGTGGACTACAACCTCCATGAAGTGATGCTTTTCATTTCTCAAAACCAAATCACATTGATGAAATATATATGCATACATAAAGAAATTATATTTTATTTATGATATTATAATCATTATGTGAATATAAAATAATACTTAACTTCTTTTTATTATGACCGTTGAAAAATGGAATCATTACTCATGCGTACGTACGACCTACCATCTCCATGATTGAAACATAGATAATTAATTATAAACATATTTAATGATTTGATATAAAAGTATAATTTACATAAAAATATGATAATTATATCATGATTATTATTATTAAGGTTATGTAACAAATAAATATTTTACCATTTTCAATTTTCTAAAATCATTTTGGGCATATGAATCGAATATCATCAAAATTTTATACATAAAATTTATAGGTTATGTATATAAATATAACATGGTAAAATATAAACTAAAATAAATAATAAACATGAAAAAGGTTATTAAGAAATTATATAATTAATATAAATTTATTATTCATGATGATAAAGTACATATGGGTTGAGTCTAACTTGAGGTAATGGATATCTCTAAACCACCATTTTCTTTGGGTTATGACCAATATCCCTCTACATAAATTTTTTTTCTCTCTTTGAAGATACTACATTATTTTAAAATATATTTATATATTTCCCATATATACACCTAGCTTGTTTTCCCTACCTTTTATGGGTTAATACATGTCTTATGTTCATTTCTCAAATTCCATCAGTATGAAACTTCCATTGATTATGATAAGAGTAAAGATTATGGAACCCATTTTATTTACATGGGAAATTGTTATGTTTATACCTTAATATTGATTTCAATTTTGTATCATATATAATATTTAACATTATATTATGGGTGCACATATATAGTTATCTAATTCATTAGGTAAATATTTTGTATCATGAAATGTAATATATGGGATTAGGGAGAAAACCAAATATGTTTTGGGACTTTTTTCACCATATAATATTTTCTAGGTTGTTGGACTTGAATAATGTTTATATCATTTTATATGTTATCATAATTATTCCATTGTTTACATGATCTTTGATACCAGTTTCTTTATTTCTTGTTCACATGTGATTACACAAGAGACTTATCTTTTGTCATATCATGTTATACCTTTCACTAAAAAATTCTGTTTCCTTATCATGTTTATTCCCTGACATGGATTTTTATCTCACCCCTTTAATTTATATATTCTCCATGCAATCCTATAAAATTTTAAGAGATCAAAGATATTTAGGATCTCAATAAGGAGAATAAAAATAAATATGTAATGTTTAGGTTTATTTTGATGTTTTATATACCTAGTCTTGAAAAGATAACATGCCACTTGTTATTTGGATTGTAGTTGATGGTTTTTTATATTAAAATTCATGTAATAATTTGTGTAAAAGTCTTGATTTTCTATTGTTGGTATCAAATCAAGGTCAAGTTATTTTTAGGGATTAGGATTCGAGTAATTTATTAAAAAACCACGGTGATAAGTCCATATATAATAGATAATTATTAAATTTTAGTAAGTAATACATTTTGTGGTTTTCCTAATGAAATGAAGGACCTGTGTTATACCAATAATTGAGGTTAAATAATTTAAGTATTTATATATTGAGTTTTGAAAAATATGTTATAGAAGTAATTTTTATCAATGGAATTTTAGTTATAAGAATCATGAAACATATAAGGATTATATTTTTTTGAACAATATATGATTTATGTTTTTCTTTATGAGGATTCAAGTTATTTATAAAAATAATTATTTTTTATGTTTAGGGAATATTTATTTTTTGTATGAGACATTAAGAGTGATTTATCATATGTGGAGATAAATGTTAATTTATGTTAGATGAGTGACTGAAAAGTTATTTTTTAGTAATATCAGGACAAACCAAAGTACACTTCACGGAGGACAAAAATAGTGTAGGCCAAGAGAGTCCTTCCGAACCACATTAACAAAATCCAAAGGAATAGAGTTAAGGCTGTCATAAACCACCAGAGTCTCCTCAGATCGGCCCCAACGAGCCAACGCATCAGCCGCAAAATTGGATTCCCTCAAACTATGGTGTACCAGCCTTCCCTGATTGGTCTCCATTTTACACCTGCGATATACATACGTTAAATCCTAGGAGATGTCATGATAACCCTGTAGAGATCTAATCAGAACCTCCGAGTCCGATTCCACCTCCATCACCGGGAACCCCTTCCTCCTGCATACCATCAATCCTAATGAAAGGGCTCTAAACTCCGTACCAATAGAAATACCTAGTCTATAATAATCACTGAATGTAACAAGAACCGAACCCCAGCAGTCTCGAAGAAAGACACCGCCCCTCATAATTCCTCCCACACATGAGCCATCCACATTCAGCTTCCACCCATGCTCTGGAGGCTGCCATTTAACCCACCATCCTCTATCCAACCTTTGACCGGTCTGTCTACTAAGCAGACCCTCCATCATAAGTGAGTGAACACCTTTTCTGAAAAGGGAGGACAATTACACTATAATGGTTTTTATCCGGATCTGAAGATATAACAAGGACCTTCCACCACCCAACCTCACCTTTTTGCGAGCCTCCCAAATGGTTCATCAAATGGCTACAAGGGTGATGATGCGTGCTGTTCGCTCCCCCGACCTGCCATCAAGCCTAGAGAACCAAAACGAAATGTAGTCTTGAACCGAGTGGCAGTCTCCGCATGGAAACCTGAACTGATCAATCTGAGACCAGAGGAAAGAAGCCCAGCGACCCTGAAAAAACAGATGGACTGTGGACTTCGAGTTTGGATTCTCACAATAGTAACACTGCGAGGCCTTGATGATCCCTCTCCCCTGAATATTCTCCTCTATTGGAAGGGCTCAGTTTCTGACCCTCCACACCAGAAAATTCATCCTCGCTGGTAATACATTACACCAAGTAACTTCCTCCACACCCACTGCCACATCATTACCATGAAGGATTCCTCTGTACCCATTCATATTGAAACGCCCCGAGCTCACCTCTGTGAAACAACATTTTTATGGATCATCATTCATAACCACACTTCCTAGATGATTCATTTGCAACACATTATGATTTTCATGTATGAACTCATAATTTTCACACGCCTCCTTAAACAAGATGTCAGGATGCGAGCAGCCTTCAAACCAAAGCCTCTCCTCTGTCCATGTGTCTTTCCAAAAACTAATCTCCCCTCGACTAATCACCTATCTGGTGTGATCAAGCAGTACGTCCAGATGAGAGAACATGCTTCTGTCTAGGCTCGTCGCCCCACGCATGCAGAACTCCCCATGCCAACCATACCGGGCTCTGATAAATCAGGCCCACATAGTCTTCCCCACAATCACCTCCCACGCTAATTTGGCCTGCATTCCCAGTATGACTTCCTGTAGATCCCGTAAACCAACCCCACCCTCCTACACTGGACCAGCAATCCTCTTCCACGAGGCCCAATGACACCTACCCTCTCCATTCACATCCCACAAGAAGGATGTAAGAAGGCGGTTAATTCTATCCACAGTTCCCTTTGGAGGTCTGATGATGGCAAACACATGCATGGGTATAGACAACAATACACATTTAATAAGCACAATCCGGCCCCCAAACGAAAGTACCTTGTTCTTCCAATTGAAGATCCTTCCCAAGATGCGATCCACAACCCCATTAAAATGACTCTTCAGTATCCTCTCGCTGAATAAAGGTATCCCCAAATAAAGAATAGGGAGCTGCTTCTGCCCACTTCTGAGAGTCTCCTGGATAATCCTACATCTCCTTCCCAAACACTTATTGGATATGAACACATGGCTCTTCTCATGATTGACCGACTACCTACTCTGCTTCCCATACAAGCCCATAATAACCTTAATGGCTTTTAGAATCCTGCATCCGCCATTCAAAAATAAAAGTATGTCATCAGCAAACATCAGATGAGATACATCTCACGAGTTTCTTCTACCACGGAAAGGCTTCAAAGCACCCTTTTCCATGCCCTTCTTTGAACATCCGGAAAAGGAATCTTGAGCCATGACAAAGATAGCAGGTGAGAGAGGATCCCCCTGCCGCACCCCCCTCACCGACTTGAAGAATCCAAAACACTTCCCCAGTAACGAAACTGATATCCACGGAGAGGAAAAGCATCTGAAACAAAGATCAAAAAAACATTCCCAAAACCCAAAGCTCCTCATGACCCGAAGTATAAAGCTCCACTCTAAGTTATCATACACCTTATGTTAGATGAATATGTGATCGAATAATTAAAAGCATTGGGTCTCAACCTCATTCAGGAATATTTTTAATTATTTTACTGTTATTTATTTATTAATGAGCTGATTTGAACTTTTAGTATTGTTGTTGAGTCTTTATATATTAATATTTTCATTTATCAAATGATATTTTGTTAATTTTGGGAATTTTATTAACCGATTTAAACCATATTGGTTTTGGTTACCATAAAAATATAAGAGGGATAGATTGTTTTCATTTGGATTTATTATTTGATCCATTAGAACTATATTTTAGTGATTTAGGAATAATTATTATTTGAATACGTAGAAAGATACGATATGGTGCAGAAATTGTTTAAGGGATGAAATTATTCTTTTCAAGTAACTATATATTCCATATGTTCTTATTATAAATGGTAATTAATTATCAAAATATATTAAATGGATCTTGAAATTAATTGTTTATCCTTTTAACTCCATTAATAATGATTATATGGTCTTTTTCACACCTCTCGGTTTTATGGTTTTGTAGTTATTAAAGTTATCAATATCATTCACTTTTTATGATAAATGATATACATAAAAATCCATAATTATTTGGGAATTAATTTTTCTTCCATTTATATATATTCAATTCATACTAATGTTTTCCTACTTATAAAACTAGTTATGTGTTATTCCATATGACCATCATAATTTCATTTTTTATTATTAAGAGTAAGTTTTATTAAACCTTTTTATGATGCAAGATTTTGATAATGGTTTTTTCAAATGTCAAATATTTGATTAATGATTTCAATATCAATTCAAGAGGATGAAATTTATTAAATGGGTGGGGGGGATATAAAACCTCAAGATTTTAAAAATTAAAATACTTTTGTTAGGTTATAGGAAACACAACACATAGCCTAAAAGAAACATGGAAGGTTATTATTTAAATATTACTATTATACCCTAGTTTTTATGTTGTATGGTATGAATAGTATTAAGTATTTTATGAAATATAAATACTTCATTCTCAGTATAATTGTATTGATAAATTCCTTTTAAATAATCACTCAAATTTTGGTGAAGTAATTTTATCAAAAACATATATGTTTTATTTAAAATTTGTTTTTATTTATTTTTGAAAGAAAATGATGTAATTAATATTTGTAAATTATAAAAATTTTAATTAAAAACATGGATATCATTTTTTAAATTATCATAACAAAATTATCATATGGTAAAAATTTTATATCTTTCTAATATGTTTTATTATTTAGTGAATAGTGAAAATTATCGATTTTCCAAATACAGTAACATATATTTATTAAATAAAGTAATTTAAAAGTACATTTATATATCGGATTTGTTATTTAATTTAAATATAATATTTTTTATTTATAATAATCTTATTAATTTCATTTTAATCATATATTTTAATGATTTGTTTAGTTGTTTATTTTTTTGGCTTAAAAACATTTTTTTTTTCAAAAAATTGTTTTAATTGCATAATGTTTATCTTTTTTAACTAGATAAATAAACCCATAATGAAAAAAAGACTTAAATTAAATTCATAATATATATATATATATTAATTTAAATTCATAAAGTAAAAAATATTAGTCATAGAGTTAATATAAGATCATCTTATTGTTGGAAAATATATTTTTTGAAAAACTTTTTTTTCAATAAATTTTTAGGTTCATTTATAAATTAAATTATACTAATTATGTGAATTTAATTTGATAAAATGGATTCCATATTTTTTATCAGCATAATTAATATTTTTTAATAAGCTAAATTTAAATTTTATCATATTAAATAATATAATTTTTTAAAATTTATCACTTTGGTAAAATGATATATTGAGTTAACCTATGTTACAAATAAGTGATAAGGACACAATTTTCCTTCTTAAATACTATTTTATGAATTTATTTCAACACTAATCATGTTGTTCTTAATAATTAACTATTTATGGGAAGCTTTTCAATGAAATTCCCCTACATTATAATTTAATCAAAGAAAATAAATCTATCACACTATTTCCATTAAATATCTATTAAATGTTCATATAGGGATAAATATAGGTTGAGAATAGATATTAAATATTATATTTAATATAGTAAAACTATATTCACAATTATTATTTAATTTTAATTTTTAGTGATTATATAGTTTCCTTAAACATTTATATAATACTGACGCATTAGTTAGAAAAACATTTGAAAACTCAACGTAAAAAATTTCTAAAAAATTAATATTTGTTTAATTGGGAAGATTTATGGTTAAAAAATAATTTTATTTTCAATAATTAAGTTTTATTTAGGGTTAAATTTAATATATTATAAATTCATTTTCATATTCATGTTATTAAAGTCAAATTAAAATAAATGGGTATAAATTGACATTAGTGATGTTTTATTTTAAATAATATTTTTTTTAAATTATTTAAAAATATTTAAAATTTTAAAAGAGGATAATTAATATGTAAAGAGTATATAATTTCATATATTTTCAATTTATTATCCAATTTTATATTATATTTAAAATTATAACCCTTCTAGTTTACAAAATTATTTATCATAGTTGAGGTTAAAATGTGTTTACTCAGGGGTTAAACCAAAATATGTTGGTATTTTCTCCAATTAAACAAGTATAAATAATATTTTATTCCAATATTTTAGCCATATAATATCTGAAATTCTAATATTTTTCCCTTTTAATCATTTTTTCATAAGAATGAATTTATTATTTTGTTTTCTCTAATGAAATTTCTATGTGGGTTTCCTCCCTCACTTATAAAAGGACACCCTCTATCCTCTCAAATAAAAACATGATGAACCCTTTAGTTTGGTCAATCCATGAAAAAAACCTTCCTTCATTTTATCCCCAAGTCCTAGAGGCGTTTGTTGATTATAAATCCATCCAAGGGAAGCTTTTGTTGTAAATATTAATAGACTGTCCGAGGAAGAGTTATAATTCTCAATCAATAACTTTTGTTTTCATTCATCTTAAACCTATTTAAATATTATTCAACCAAAATTAGATAATAAAATTAGTTTCTTCCATATAATTACATGTTTTTACATTAATGGTATACCCTATACTCATCTTATATTTCATCAAATGAGAAATAAATCCTCTGTTTTTGTGTACAACAGACTACCGCCTTGCGAACTGATGTAATACATTTTCCATCACCTCCATTAATGCATGGTTTTAAAAACTAATTTAAGGTATATATGTAATATTCATGATAAATTTATCTTTCTAAAAAAATAATATTTAATTTTCCTTTTTACCTTTCCATTCAGTGAAAAACTATAACGTTGTTCATACGTACGTGTGGACTTCTTCCTCCAGGAAACGATGTGATTCATTTCTCATTACTACATCAATGAACGATATATATAAGTATATATAAACTAATTATTTTTTAATTATGATATTATTTTCATTATATAATGTTAATTTAATAATTAACATTTTTCCATGATTATATCTGATAAATGGGAACATTACTCATTCATAAGTACGAACTACCATCACCATAATCACGCTTTCATATTCATATTTTATGATTCATTTTAAAATTATAATTGATGTATAAAAATGATAATTATTTCCTGATTTTTTATTCCAGAGATGAAAAAAATTATTACATCCGATGGAATCATAATTTCATGAAAAATTTTAAACACATTTTAAGAATTTTTATAGATTTTATAGTATACTCTCATAAAATTAAATGTTGTATTTAAATTGGGGGAATTAAAATTGAAGCATTTAGACATGATTTAAAATGGGTAAAAATGTTGAATTTATAAGTTTTGATTTTATTTTTTATTTTTTGGTGGACATTTAAAATGTTTTTAAAATGTTTTATAGGTAATAAATTGGTCCAACCCAACCATCCATTAACTAATAGTCTAGAAAGCCCCTTAGCCAGCCCGAGAGAGCAGGTCAGACAAAACATCCCACTAGGAGGGCTTGATTGATAGATAACAAGGGAGGATCCCACAGTGTATAGTGTAGGTCAAGGCCCATGAAAACCATGCGAGGAGGCATGGCCCATTTAACGACAAGAATTGTTGTAAACAAAATCCCCCCTTTTGATTTATTTAAATGTATCGTCATGTAAGATGGTTATAAAAAACAAATGAAATCATTTGGATTTATCCTATAAAATTTAATTTACCATTAATAATCATTATAATAGATATTATAGTCATTTAATAGTGATCAAATGATTAGTATAAATATATGGTTTTAACATATCGAATTGTCACATTCAAAGGAAGTGATGGACTCAACCAGTAGAATGGTACCCTATGAAGCCCATTTATCAGGGTTTCTATGGGATATATAATTTCTAGGATTTTACCTTAACCAATACCAAGATGATATACATTAAATTAAGCATGAATGAAACTATTAATGGGAGAATTTCAATCTCATCAAGATCACAACCCAAACTATGTTCGCCGAACTGCCCCATGAAAATCCCACCATCGCACACCTTAATTTTATAGATTTTGTTGTTGCATTAAAGGGATATGTATCAAGACCCTAGAAATATTATTATTACATTATTTTTTATAGAATGTTGAATGTATATTTATCATATTATTGTTACTTTATAAATGTTTTTTATTTTCATTCAATAAAACACAAATAGTATTTTTGGTTAATATTGAAATTCAATGAAGAATTTTTTTGATGAAGTAATATATATTATAAATAAATAAAATTTTAATAAAATATTATTATTAAATAATTTTTAATAAATATAAAGTATCATATAATTTTTATGAAGTCAAATGTAATTTTTGTAAGGGTTAAAAAATGTCATTGTCAAAAAACCCGTTATTTCCTATAAATGTCAGTTCTTATTTTAAAAATAAAAATTCACATACATAGAAAATTATTTTGATAAAATGTGTATTATTTTTGAAATTAGGATTGTGAAATGAACTAAAAGTGACTTTTTTATAATTTTTTGAGACAGTCAAATTTTCAGGTAAACATTAAATACCTTAGAAATATACATTGTGTTTTAGGACATCACAATGACCAAAAATGATGTAATAAGTAATATAAATAGTATAAAGTAATAAATATATGTTTTCAATTTTAAATATTGTGATTTTAAGTTTATTTTATTTGTTTTGTAAATACATTGTGAATTTTCCAGGACTTTTAATAACTTTTAGGATTTTAAAATCATTTCATTAAGAGTGGGACACACCTCCACATCACCAAGTGTAATAATTTAATATGTTTGGAAATTTTACTTATAAAATAACAAAAACCACTCTTATTTGGATGAAACCATGAGAAGGTTTGTGGTTATGAATATCTTATTAGGTAGAATCTAAAACCAAAATAATAAATACACATTCCTATTTTTCTATGTAAACCCAACCAATATCCCATTTATCTTCAATAAAAAATTTTGTGGAACATCCATACTATTTTATAAACTCTCTAGAGTCCTCCCAATGAACCCATAATTTTTGTAAAATACCCTCCCAAGCATTTGGAATCACACACTCAAGTAAGGGATCTTCACCTTCCTCCCATTCTTTCAATTCAAGCACATTATTTAGAATTTGTCTACTAAATTGAAATTTTTTATGATGTAATGTAATCATTAAAATAAAATAATGTAAGTTGTTTTAATTTTAATTACGGATCATTTATTATCATTTTTACCTTCACCTATTCTATTATTATGTCAAAATTTTGTTGGGGATTTCACTCCTCTCATATCCATTCAAGAAATACTTTATTGTTATGTATATTAAATTACATTTTATTTAGTTGGGATATGTTCTTACGCTTTCCCCTTAATTTATAATTAATTTATAAATTATGGGAAATTCCTTTTACTCCCATTAATCCTCCTATGATCCTTTATGTATAGCTGTTACCATGCCAAACTTTTGTATAGATTATTTTCTCTATTCAAGTTTCTTCATTACTTAATGCCTTATATTTACAAATTTCTAATGTTGGAATACGATTTTATATGTGCCTATTACTTCCCATTTGATTTTTAAACTATTAGATACCCCGTTTAAATCTCATAAACCATTTTGATGAATTTTTATATAATTTCCTAATGCTTCCAAAATTTTACCATGATTTTCCATGCCAAAAAAATTGTGTAGTAAATACCACAACCATATTTCTATTAAGGGTATTAACCTTTATGCACATATATGTATTTATTTTGGACATAATTATGTGTTTTCTATACTCTTTAATCATGGAATGAATTATTATGATCAATGGACCAATGCTGTATGATTTATATATCCCACTTAAGATTGAGAATAAAATGAATATGATGGGTACGAACAGATAGAACTCCAATGCATTGTGTAATGTTTAATATCATGATATATCATGCTAGGATAGGCAACAAACCTGATTTCTTTATTGTACTTTTTCCTCCTTGAGGTCTTGGAGGATTTTGTCTTGACCTATGTTTATGATGTAATGTTTTAAGTTGTTTCCATATTTTTCATGTTACCTTTATGATTATGAGGATATATCATGTCTCATTGTTCATGTTCATGATTCATAATATTTTTATAACCCATTGATATGTTCATATATAACATGTATTATTTTATTCATGTTATTCCATGTTTATTCCCTTCCTAGGATTTATAGCTTAGCCATTTGTTATGTATGTCCCTAGGTCAACCCATACCATTTTATGTTTGAAGGAGTATATTGATAATGTAAAATAAGTTTTCCATAAATATGTTTTATTCCCAAATTTATGTTGTCATTTAATGTACCTAATTCCCAAAGATACTAAAGTTCTATAATTTTGGATTTATTAAGTAAAGGCCTGGGTAGTAAATTAATTATTAAGGTGAAATAATGTTTAGGGTTATTATAACCCATGTGTGTGGGTATTGTGTATGCAGGAACCCATGCCCACAATGGTCTTTCGAGCCATCTAATACATAAGTCAACATATATGGTAGTGATCTGATTCACTTATTTATAATTTGGGATAAATTTATGTGGGTACTCTTTATATTTTAAAATAATCAACCATGACCCTCCTTGGCTTCGCACAGTTTCTACTCAAACACTCCTCTCTACCACTCATTGCTACAAAACGTCAATGGTCACTAAATGTACTCATTAGAGACATCATTTACACCAAATGGAAAGATCGAGAATAAGTTCACATCGACTACTGAATTTAATTTTCACCATATATGACTTTGGGAACTTTGGGAGATCACTATGAAGTTCATTTCAAAATGTAAAACACTCTGTATAATATTTAGGGGTTCCATTTAACCACTTAGATGGATGAATGATTTTTTGTAGAAGTCCTACTACCACCCATTGTTCAATGGGATCATGAGGATGAAGTTCTAGACCGAGGTCAGAGGTTTCCATAAGGATATTCCAAGGTGAATAAGCTACATAGAGAATAATACAAAAGGTCTACATCACCTGAGTTGTGATGTATTAACCATGCATGACAAATATCTATGGGAGGGATGATATATTCGATTACATTAAAGTGATACACCTAAAATGACTACACGAAGGATGTATATTTTTCTACACAAGTGTTAGGGTGAAATGGATATGTTGAACTCTACATAATCATCTATGTGGTGAGAATAAGAAATAGTTATATAAAATAGAGAAAATATAGTAATTAACAACAATATGAAAACAAAAAACCACGTATAAAATGAAGCGAGTTGTGAATTAGTTTTTTCCAAATGAAAATATAAAAAGATTTTAGGGAGATAACTTCCCTATTAATTTTCAATTTTGAAGAAGGAGTTAGCTACATAAATCTGAAGGTGTGAATTCACCACAAGTATATCTCTCTCTGTGATAGTGTGATTCCACACTAAAATTAGGAAACACTTGTGATATCTTCTACTAAGATCTATAGAATGACAGGAAACATTGAACTAATAATATAATTTATTTTGAGGTATAATAAGATTCAATAGAGAAGTAGGTGGATACTAACTCTATAAACAAGTGTGTTCTTACTACTTTGATGGGAATCAGAGGATTGAATCGGGCTAAATATACTTTTCCCTATTTTTTCCACTTTTCGTTGTACTATAGGTTATTTTATTTTTGTTTCTAATTTTAATTTATTCTATTTCTAATTCATGTGATCCAACTATTTTATTTCTCAATTTTATTATCCCTCTATATATACCTCTATATTCTATCCTTATTTTCTCTTTCTCTTCAAACATTACGACTTGGAATCGACAGTGAGTGACTAAAATGAGGCTTAGCTTCGAGGAAGGATATGTGTTTCCTAAAATATGATTCTAGTTTCTAAATGATTTGAATCTATTTGTTGTTTATTAAAGTGAATTGAATGAGTTGATATATTGAATACTAAACCATGGATCTCAAATTCTTCTCTATTATTTTAGTAAAATATTTTCCCTTTCTTTCATTAAACACAAGATCTCCATATGATAGAGTTGATCCATTTAGTGGATTAAATGGAATATGATATAGCTGGGCAATGGAATATTTCACACTATCGATTGAGGTGTTTTATCAAACATTATTATAGTATTAGGTGTAATGGTGTTTTCTTATTAATTTGAGATTTCACAACCCTTAAATTAAAGAATATTACTTCATGAATTAGAATTCATGATTGACCTACCAAACTGAATTTATTCAACCAATAGGAATAATGAAGGAAATTGAAACCAAACCTGAAGGTTGGGTCCATTTTTTCTAACCCAAATTATGTTTTCATTTCATGTTAGTTTAGATTTCAATTATATATTCAATTCAATAAACACTATTAAAAAACAATCAAAACCTAAAAAAACAAGTAGTTTTAAGCGAATTAAAACAATTAATTGAATAAAATATGAAGCTCCTAAAGTAAAATGAACATGTTCATCCATTATACTATAATAGGATAATAAAAATAATTTTTTTTGACACGCCTTGTGATAGGTGTCCTTCAAAACATGACACTGTTACCGGAAAGATAATCTATTTTTATTATCCTTTTTTACATTACACATTCCAGATAGTTTCTTAATTTTTTATTTAATACAAAAACACACCCATAAAAAATATTTATATTTCCATAATGTTTTAAAATTATTCATTTTATGCATGAAATAATTACTCATAGGTGAAGTACCAAAAATAAGTGGGTTATAATGATGAAAATGTTCTCTTACAGAGAATAATTAATGAACTCATTGACTTGGATATTATTTTTTTGAATGCAAATGTACTCAGCATCTCATGTCAAGTGTTAGTAGATTTGGTTGATAAAGACAAGGATTATATTTGAAGAATGAATATCAAAGAGTAATATACATTGGAAGTTCCAAATTCTAATGAATAATTCAAAGTGGTTGAGTCTATTCTTGAAGAGTATCTATAACCCAACCCCTTAAAGGCCCAAATTCAAACTAAACAAGAAGATGTGGAGTGGATTCATGATAAATAATACATGCCTACTTAGCTACAAATGTGAGATCAATAAGATCTGGAAAATTTATAGAATGAATATGATTTACAACATGATCTCCCCATTCATTATAAACTAGAAGAGACAACGGCATTCTATACCATATTAGCTTTGGAAAAGGAAGAAATCACCCAAGTGGTGGTGCTTCAATAAAAGATAGAGGAGATCGACTACATAACTCCATCCACAAAAATAAAACTTATAGAGGCCCTTAAAACTATTAAAGAGAATGAGATCAGACATAGATAGAGATATAATCTTATCTTAAACTCTCTTTCATTTAATTTTATTTGATCTAAATTGAGTGTTACCTCCCAATGTTTTGAATTTTCATATTTTTCTATCTCTTATTTTTTTATTGGATGAGAATAAATAACATGAACATGGAACTACTGAGGAACACCTGAACATACCTAAAAAGGTAAACATGCATTAAATGAATTCATAATGGTAATAATAGTGGCTAATACTAAGTATAAAAATGAAGAAGTTGCTTATCTTAAAATATATAATTCTAATTTTCATTTTTCAGGTTTAAATTCTATCCAATTAAAATTACCTTCTAAAATACCATTTGATAATTCAATGGATACATCTCATATTGAGAAAGATATATAAAAAAGTAGGTTTAATAAGTAGAAACTGATAAGGATAATTTTCATTACTTTTTCCTTCCCCCATCATGAAATCTATACCATACTATGAAGGGGTGTATTTAGTGTACTCTATTTTTGGATTCCGTACCAGAAAATAAAAAGTACATGCTGGGAGAATCCACAAATAGTGGTTCAAATCCAAGAATCACTACCCACCAATATATTAAATATGACATCTAGTTGTACAATTATGTAGGTAGGAAGAATCTAGGGCATAGTTGGGGGATTAATCCAAGAATCGTATTTTTATTTTCATTCTGGGAATATAGTTTTCAAATTCATTCTTAAGATTACAATAGGAATTAAACTCTATAATTATGATTTTTTAGATTTAACATCATGATCATTATTTTTTATTGAGTGATTTACTTTTACAAAAACTTGATTCCCAAAGGAAGCCCCAAAATTACAAGAATTAGAGTGGTCTAATGTATCATGTGAATAGGGAGATTATTTTTTCATTATAAATGTTTTAAACTCTATGAATATTTTTCAAAATATGTTTTCAATTAAAAATTTGAGTAGGTATGTAAAATTGTATATTTCATTACCATGTTTTGAATTATTGATTTACATAGCTCATCCGAGAGACATGAGTTTCTTAGGAACCATATCATTCTAAGTTTAATATTTAAATTTTAATGAGATTGAATGTGTAAGTTGGAGATTTTAATTATTAGTGAGAATAATGGATGTTGAATTAATGACTCATGATTTGATGGAGTTAGTTTATTCATGTAAATTAAATTACCCTAAAATTTTCAATAATTTAATTTTTTATAAATTGTATAGAATGATATATTATTCTTATCCATTCTATAAGTGAATGTACCAGATCATATGTTCCATTATTCTATTGTATTTATAAACCAAATACATTTAATTATATGTTTAGTATATGTCTTAAGTGATCTTGGGATATTCCATCCTTTGAAATATGCATTGGAACTTGACAAAGCTTTGTTTGTGAAAAAAATTAAAATGACTGAGGAATTTTTAATTAATTTTCCCTTATCCTTGAGACCTAATTTTATAAATATCCTTGTTAATCACATATATAACATGAATGAACTTGTTCATTATGATCGATATTTCAATCCATTTGTACCAATTACTACCCTCCTCTTTGTATTTCACGTGATATTTTAATTTTTAAATGCGGGGTGAGGGAATTCATGGTTGACGGATACACAGAATAGTAAATAAAAAGTGTGGGAGTGATAATTTGAGTATTTAAAAAGGTTTATCATTCATCCATTATACTTATTTTTTGGACCTTCTTGAAATAATAAAAATAAATAACAAAAAATAATAATTTATTTCGACTAGGGAAAATGAAAAATCACAATTACAAGAATAATGGTTTTATCGTATCTAGTTAGGTAGTTCATGTGAGGTTTATTACAAGAATGACATTATATAAATATAAATAAAATCTAAAATATTTTTTTAAAAAAGAAAAATAATTGAAAAAAGATAAAAATTAAAGAAAGAGAAATTCATTTTTTATGATTTCATTGATCATAAACATTGTTTGATATTAGGGAGTGTAAATATTAATTTTGAAGAGGATATTGTCATTATGATTTTTTAATTTTTATATCATTAATTATACATTATAAATAGTCTCCCCTTTGAGGATTAATGATTTTTTATTAATTCTTACCAACAATAATCCTCAAAGTCATTAGAAACTTAATTGCAAAGACCTATTTATTTTATAGGACTTTTTTCATGTCATTGCCCTTGAAGCTGAGATGATGGCCCTTATTAATGCAGTGGATATGGCTCATCAAAGAAATTGGAATGATCTATGGTTTGAAATTGATTCTTCTACTATAGTGCATGCTCTCTGGAAAAATCAGATCCACCTTGCCTGGAAACTCACCCTGAAATGGATCAAATGCTTTGAAATTCTTGCCTCCCAGAACTTTATCACTACTCATGTATATCGTGAAGCCAACTCTGTTGCTAATAGGCTTGCTTCCAATGGTATCTCTGAAGCCTCTAGAGTGCACCTGGCCACACCTGATGAGGATTTTACTTATTTTCTTAATAGAGACAAGTGTAAAATTTCCTCCTTTAGACTCTTGTAATTTGCCTTATTTATTTGAATATTTGCTTGCTTTTCTAAAAAAAAGTTTCTTTACAATCCTATGAAAAAATCAGTTTCTTTCAGGATATCAGTATAAAAATATTTTAATTTTTGTCATGAGTGATTGATTAAAAGACTCAAAGGTAAGTTATATCATGACATGTCATGTTTAATAATAATAAATTGATAAACATGAATGAATGAGAGTAGAAGTACAACTATTTCCAAAAAGGAGAAATTAAAACATATATATTTATTGTTTCTTTGAAAAATCATAAGTTAATGTGATGTTTTATTAGGAACATGAAAATTTTGTTTGTACAGTTATAATTAGTTTATTTTATTTCTTTCATATTTTTTATGTTGGAAACATGGTGTTTCTATTATATTAAATGTTGAAATTTTATACTTAGGGAAAATCATTGTTTTTGTGAGAGGGTATTTTATGCACTCATAATTTTATAAATATTTTGAAAAATATTCTAATGATTTTTATGGATTTTAATAAATATTCCACTAAAATTAAATATATTATTAAAATATTAGGAATTAAAATTGAAAAATCTAAATTTTATTCAAGAATCATAAAACGTTTAATTTAGAAGTTTGGCTTTTAATAATTAATTTGTGGTTTACATTTATTTTTTTTTAATTATTTTATATGAACAAATAGGGATATCCCAAGAATACCTAAAATAGTAGGACAACAAGACTCTCTGGTAGCCCAAGAAGGAAGACTAGCCAAACCATCCCACCAAAAGGGCCTTTTGGAGTGGCATGAATTGATAAGTCCATTCAGGTAGGATCCAATTATTCATACTATAGTCCAAGGCCCATGAAAGCTGCATGAGTAGGCATAACCCATTTATATGGGTGCTATATATACAGGAGACCATCCTTGCAGTAGGCTTCTGGACCATAAAAGCCATGGGTTAACATATATAGTAGCAGTTAGACATTATTATTATTTATGTGAAATAAATAAAAGTCATTACTATATATATTATTAAAAATTGACCCCATCTAACCTTGAATGCACACAACCACCACTCATACATTCATTTTCACAACTCTATGCCATGTGACATCGACAACCACTACCATTAATAATTATAAACACTATGTACATCACCTAGAAAGATTGAGAATTACCACACATCAGATTTTGATGACTGTTTTCACCAGATATAACATTTGGATCTCTAGGTGACCACCATGAAGTTAACTTCGATGATTATAACACCTTTATAATAACTAGGTATTTTATCCTTCCACTGTAGAGGATATATAAGATTTGAGAGAAGGCCTATGGCATTTCTACCACCAACTGTGCCATAGGATCAAAAGGATGAAGTTTTGAAGCAAGGATAGATGCTACAATAAGGATATTCTAAGAGAATCAGCAACATAGAGAATAACATGAAATGACTATGTTGAATGAATTTTTATATATGAACCATTCATGAAAAATATCTACAAGAGAGATGATATACTCGGCTAAGTGAATGACATTCACCCAAAATAATTACGTGATAGATGAAGTATTTGTTTACATGAGGTATGGAGTTAAATATCTACATGAAAATATGCCTAATAAACTATATGGGGAAGAGATGAAACTATTATGTAAAATAGAAAAAATATGAAAATTCATTACTATGTAAAACTAGAAAATCCATGAGAAAAATGATGGAATCAATGAATTGTTTTTACCCAAAGTAGAGATATATAGATTTTGGGAGAAAAATTCCCTATTATTTCTCACATTTATAGAAGGACATCTCTAAAAAAATTTAAGGGGTTTGCACACCTCAAATATATCTCACCACATGGAAGTGTGAGTCCGAAATAAAATTATAAAACACCCAATATTTCAACTGACAAGATATAAAGAAGAAAAGGAAATTTTGAACCAATAAAAATATAATATTTGGAGATAAAATAAGACTTACCAGATAAATATGGGACTAAGAGGGTGCTTTTTTCCTTGAATATAATCAAAGGATTGAATTGGGTTTCTACTTCTTTGCTCGATTTTCTTTTCTTTTCATATTGTTATAGTCTATTTTATTTTACTTTCTAACTATATTTCATTTTGTTTCTAATTCAAGTGTTTCACTCATTCTTATTCTCTGTTATAGTATCCCTCTATATCTCTCTCACCTTTCCTTATTTTCTCTTTATCTTCAAACGTGAACTCTTGTGCTCGATAATAAGTTACTTACCCAAGGTCTGGACTTGGTTGAGGATAGGTGTTTCTTGATTTTTATTATATTTTCTAATGGATTTGAATCTTTTTTGGGGATGAAAGTGAGTTTCATGAGTGCAGTGAATTTACACTGTGTCATGGATCTTGAATTCATCTCTATTATTATATTTACATCTTTTCCCTTCCTTCCAGTGAACACAATATCTTAATACAATGGAGTTGATTAATTCAGTGTATGAAATTACATATGATGGATCTAGTACCTAAAATATTTCTCACTTTTGATTAAGGTACTTAATCAAACATGATGATAGGTGGATGTGGAAGGCATTTGAGATTTCACAACCCATAAAAAGGATATTTGTTCTGGAATGAGATTTCATGATTCAAATATTAAACTGAATTTAAACAAACAACTTTAATAATGAAGAAACCCAAAAAAACCTAAAGGACAAATAATTTATTTTCTAACCCCCATTATGGTTTTATTTCATATTATTTTACATTCCAATTCTCTCTTCCATTCTCTTTCCAATGTTTTAGAAAATAATGAAAACCCAAAAAGAAGCAGTTTTAGGGGAATTAGAACTATTATGTGAATAAATGATGAATCTCCCCAAGAGAGATGACTATGGTAAGACATTTTACTACACTAGGAAAATAAAGTTTATATATTTTTCCACACACCACGACAGGTGTGCATCATCTTATTTTACCATAATAATCATACCAAAGTAATTTTGGAATTATGAATTGAATAACATCAAGAATCTCATAGTGAACTTAACTGATTAATTAAATAAAAAACCATTATAATAAATAAAATAGTAATAATAAAATTTTAAATGGTTCTAAATAAATATATAATTAATATTATTTTATTATTTAGGATGGTGATGTATGTACGTGAAAACTCAAATGTGAGGTTGAGGATCTTTCTAAACAACATTTATCTTTAGGTTACGACTATTCTATTTCTAACTCACTTTATATATCTATTTAATGTTATATATTTATTCTAAATTATATATATATATATATTTCTCCATCATATATATGTATATTATTCTCCCTACCTTTTATGGGGTAATAAATTCCTTATGTCAATTTCCCAAATTATTTCATTATGAATATTACTTTGATTATGATAAGAGGAAATATTATAAAACCCATTTTCATTTCGTGGGAAATTCTTATATTTATGCATTATGATTGCTTTTCTTTTTTTGTAACACATAAACATGAACATGTTATGATGTGTGCACCTAGATATATTTCCAATGAATTGGGTAAATACCTTGTCTCACGAAACATTATTTATGGGATTAAGGAGTAAACCTAATCTATTATGGAACTTTTCCCACCATGTGATTTTGTCTAGGAAGTTAATGTTGACTCGTGTTTATATCATGTTATATATTTATTCCATGTTTTTAAATGTTTCCATGATCTTAATATACAATATTATTTATGTTATTATCTCATGTGATTACTCGTGATCCTTCTCTTTTATGATATCATGTTATTCTTTTGACTCACATGTTATGTTTTCTTATCATGTTTATTTACATAAAAGGATTTTTATCTCACCCCTATGAATTATGTATTCCCCTAAATAACCTATGATGTTTTAGTAAATCAAAAATATTTAGGATCTCACTAAGGAGAATAAAAATAAAGATTTTATGTTTTTTTATTTTTTATGTACGTTGTATTAGAAATAAACTAGGCCTCATGATATTTAGGTTTTAATTAATGGGGTTTAATATTAAAAAGAATGTGATAATATCTGTAAAGGGATTGGGTAACTATAGATCATGGATTGGTAAATCCTCCTACCACTACGAATAATTTTTAGAGACTCCACATAACACATTAAAAATATATCTTATACAAAAAAGATTTGAGGGATGTTTAAAGTGTGGAAACCAGCCATAACTACCTTGATTTACCAATGAGGTATCTCACCACCTAATGTAACTGACACTGTAGGGAGGCACTACTATCATTGGAATAGGTTGATTCTATCCCATATCTATCTACCCCATACCAAACTGTATGATTCCCATGATGGGGGAATGCCACCAACCCTTCCAAATGGAATGACACTTATATATCTCCTATTGACCATACCATTACTGATACACCCCTTCCATTATCATCTCAACTTAAGGAGATGTTTCCTCTAGGTTGTAATCGTGCCCTAAACCACCAAAAAGGCATTTTGGGTTGCCTCTAACAACCTTTTCCCATTAACCAGTTGACACAGAAGACCTCCCCATTCCAAATAGCATTTCCACCATTATGTTACTTCCTTGGAATGTGGAGATAACCACCATTATAAATGTCCTCCTCATTGAAACGCTCTTAAGGCTTATAAAAAAACACCCTTTGACTCATAGAGGATCATTCTCAAGGAACTATTGTATCTATATCAAATTATATAATGGTAGAAAAAACCTCAGGTTACCCCTGATACTGAAGAATCTAAGGCCTTTGAGGATTCCAAAGAGGTATTCCTACCCTCACCACTATGGATGGTGAAATACACTTGTTAGTTAAGGATTTCAATCCCTAAAGCTGAGGTCCATAAAGTCCATGGATCCCTTAAAAAATACCGGTATGTTTAGGATGTCAAATTTTCCTTTCATGTACTCATCATGCATCCATATATTCCACCATAAGAATTACCTCTTTCCATATCCACATAGGAAGCTTTGTAGATATCGAAATAGGGTATTTCACCCTTTGACAGTGAACAATATTTAGTCAAGCTATGGGTGATTGATGAAATCCTTAACCAACAAGAGTACCTGGGATATATTTACTATATATATATGTATAGTTATGAATCTTGCATCACCTAGGTAGGATGAAACTTTCTCTCATGTAAGGATATCTCAAATGAAACCCATCCCACCTGAATAACAATGACCAAGTAGGTTTTCATCACTACCTCTTTCACCCCCCCCAATTGTCTCATATTTAATATTGGGGTGACTAAGAGATGGAATATCCACATAATAAAGAATATGATTATTATTTATTATGGTAAAGCCTCACCACTATCTAGTTTCCAGTTGTGTTTTGGTCTATGGAAATCATGTACTTCTCAATCTAGTAGATTCTCACTAAAGATCATATACATTGACTTTTATAGAATATTTTGGTCGACTTTAACCTTTATCAGGACCATTAATTGACTTACAGAGTATTTTACTAGAACCCACATGAACTCCATCAGTAGTGATGGAATTTAGAGATCTTGGAACTTCAAATATCCCATTTTCCCAACACATGTAGGTACCTACAGTGGTTTAGGTGGGACTATATAAGTAATCCTACAATGCTACATTGGATCATAGATGCACCATATCTCCAAATTTTGGGAGAGTATATTCTTCTCTAGTTTAGTTCTCTAAAATAGTAATTATATGTTCCTCTAGTTATCCATCATGATGATGCTAGTAGTTCTAAATTTTTGGACACCACCATTGTGAACATCATCATCATTAATACGCTGATGGATCATGAGTGGAATGCGGATGATGAGTCACATGGAGAGGGTGATATGACCTTGGAATATAAAAAAAATCAATAAAAACTTCTAAACAGTGTCCATAACGTTTTACAAATACATGTTATGGGTCTTTAAAGTCACAATGAGTCACTTATGGGCACCCACAATAACATTAAAAAAGGAATATGAGTAGTTGAATCTTATGATGTTGCTGGGACCACTTAAGGAACCAAATAGGATTCCATAATCACTTATTCACTTAAATAATAATAGGGTTACAATTATCTCAATCATAAATGTTGGGACCACATTATTAATTGATTTTTATTTGTTTTTAATATGGTCAATGAATTTCAATGATGGTTAAAGACACTATCCTATGTGAAATGAAGAATGGAAATCAGATGATTGATTCACTTCTCATAAGTTTAAATAAATTTTGTCATGTGTGATACATTGTTTACAACATTGAAGTAGAATCCTCATAAGGATGATTGAATTGCTCTTTGGAATTCAAGATCTAAAAAGAAATGGTGAAGAAGGGGCTATATGGGGCTGGAATTTGAAGGAGAAGAGGATTCGAATTTGGGGTGGTAATGCACATATTTTTTTATGGACATGCATTTCACATAAAAGTTTTATTTCTGGATTAAAAAAATATGTCCAACCATGTAGGCCAGTAGAGGAACTCACCTTAAGAACATGCAGGACCCGAGGTTTAACCGTTCTTGAGGGAATCCCTCAAGGCCAGCCCCACATGAGGCAAGGGCGTGTTGTCCCTATGTAAGCCTGCAGGAGTGCCTGCACGATGATCAAACCATGCACATGGATGTATAGTGGGCACTAGGAGCATGCCCGGAAGATGCATGGGTGGACGCAGAAGCGCGCCCACATAGAACTGGTGCAGGGATGCACTAGAGGGGGGAGAGGAGAATTCTGGGCGGTTGTTGGGAGGAGTTGATTCATAAACCCCAACTTTCTCTCATGTATGTTTTGACGTGGGATGCACTTTTAATAATGCAGATTTAATCTCATCCGCTCATCTCATCCCGCATCTCGGTCGACTGTCTGATCAGTCGTGGTTTCCAATCATCTAATCTTCAATGCTCATCTAATCTTGTGCCGCATGCTTTTGAACCCGGGTCCTTCGATCCTCCTGTGGAGTTGAACCAAATACACCGTCATCTTCAACCCCCAGCACTTACCAGAACCGCAGTATCTCACTAGAGATGATGGATGATCACATCCTAACCACCATTCCTTATTATTTTGACGCCATGAGGATTGATAGATCAAACCAAGATCATAAATGAAATCTATGTCTTGCATGTATGCGATATCTCGAGAAATGAATATCGGTCGAGGCAAACAGATTTACTGAGGCCACATGGGATTGAGAAATATTCATGAATGAGAATTGTGCACATGATCTTTACTCCATGCATGAGGATAGGATCCCACATTGAAGATAAAAAAACAAGGGATCTCGTCATTTATTCACCCGCGGGTTTCAAGATTTCTAAACACCAGATATCCTGAGCATTCAAAGACGTGATCACGATGATATATCACATGGATATTGAACGTGGAAGAGGTTCTCCTATTGCCTATAAAAGGAGGAGCCTGAGCCTGAAGAATAGTGATTTTCCCTCATTCCTAAGAGCTCATGTTCTCGAAAAACAGAGCATCTATGCGCATCACATCTCAAAGAGCAAACAAAGCACTGAAATACTTCAATTATCTGCGAAGAAGAGATCCTCCAAGCCATCGACAGGTGATATGCACCCTCGAATTGCTTCATAAAGAATCGGCACCTGAACACGCGATAGGTTTTTTAAAACCCTCACAGTGCTTAACAAAAGTCATGCCATCGTGAGACAGTGCTTGAGATACTCTCTCACTAAGCTTTGCGAAGAGGAAAAACTATTTACCTCATGTACAAAGAAGATCCACGCATCCTTGTGTGAATAAAGTGACTTTTGGACACTCTGGTTTCATGAAGAAAGGTTCTAACACCCTCCTAATTTCATGTTTGTATTCTACTAAGAGAAGCGATTCATTATTGAAGAAGAATGAGATCTCAAGTAGTGACTGGCATGAATGTGTGTGTTTTATTTGAAGAAACCTGAGGGCTTGAGTGTTTGCAAGTGAATAGGAAGAATACATGCATATATGCAGGTGCACTGGTTGAAGGAGCCTGAGGATGTTTACACTTGTGTGGAGAATTATCTTGTACATGGAAATGGTTTCACCCATTCGGGTATGAATAAACATACATATATAAACCTAAACAAACACCCTAAACTAGTGTAAGAGGAATAAGGAGAAGAAAGAAGAGGAAGAGTAGAAGAGCCCGAGTGTGTGTGTGTGCTTAAATAACCATACCCATTAAGGGTTCTCATAAAAGAAGAAGAATAGGTGAATGCATGCATACACATGTATATGTGAATACAATAAAAAAAATGAACCAAAATTGTGTGTGCACATATGTGAAGAAGGAAAAAAGAAGATTTCATCCCTAATTTCATATGCATGATCACATGCATACATGAACAAGAAGAAAATAATTAATTCAAATGATTCCAAGTGAACTGATATTCATTGTATGAATAATCACATTGGTGTATGTAATTCTATCCAAGAAGAGAGAATATGTTTTAGTGTAGTTGTTTGTTTCACTAATAAGAAGAAAGAATAAGTCTAGTGAAGTTAGTGTTACACTAGAGAATAAGAGATAGAATGAAAGAATAATTTCATGCCTACTTCTTTGAAAGTATTCATTTGTAGAGCAATAATGAAGACCAAGAAGAGAACCTACCTTTTGAAAAGGAAGAAGACTGTCTTCATAGGCAGTATAAAGATCCAGATAGAGGCTACAAGTTGGAAAAGGTCATCACCGGTCTATAGAATAGGATTGTTTCTCACCCCCTCAAAAGTTTAGGGACCCACACTGATTAGAGGATTGTATTCCTAGTCACTCCGCCATAAAAAAATATAACATTATAGTGTAGAATCCATTCATTGGTCATTCCCATGCATGGAATGGACGTAGGTGATTTTATTGAGTGGTGAACCTTATAAAAATATTGTGTAAATATTTTTATTTCTTTCATATTATTGCATGCGATAGGGAAAAGATAATAAGATAAACAAGATCCTAACAGGTCAAGAGGTATAGGGATAAGAAGTTATAATTGTTTTCAAAATTCCCCAACACTGATTCACCCCCCCCCCCCCCTCAGTGTTATGTATATCCCAAACTAGTCCTCCCTATAGGTATTAGAGGGAGGTTCACCTCTGTTATATTCTTTACAGTGAAGTTATTCTATTTTGAAGACATTAGTTTCTTTCTTGTGTTATCAATGAAGTTCCCTTTTAGTGAATATTCAGTTGTCTCTAAACATAAGGCCATATCTACCAAGACCACAATGAATAGGAAAAATAAGGAAAAGAGAAAATTGAAGAAGAAGTCCCTCTTATCTAAAGAAGAGGAAGCATCTGGTTCTCCCTATATGGCTGACATTAATGACACACCAGACTAGTAAAGTAATGAAAAGGTGGATTAATATCCCACTTAGAATATGGAAAACATTCCTACCTCAAATGATCAAGATGCATGTGTTAGTACATTTGTAAATTATTCTCAGGATGAAAATTCTAGTACAAGTGGTGATGATCAATGTATATCATCTCAATAAATATTATTTGATAGATTAAGAATGATTCTACATGGTATTCCTGAACAAATTACATCCTTGTTTTGTGGAGTATTTGAATTCATGAAGGAAAATATCACTCAGCTGGAAGAATAAACTGATGTTTTGGAGAAAGTATTACAATAAAAAATTGTTGAATGTTTAAATCTTTCCTGAAAATTTAGAGCCTTTGATGCAACAAAGAGGGGACTTGAAGTAAGTTATTAAAAGTGTCTCAAAGATATTGAAGAAAAGGAGGGAGTCAAAAAGACTCTAGAAAATACTATCCATGCACTTGAAGATGAGCTGAAAAAGATCAACAAAGTGAAGGAGTTATATTTGGAAGAAGACTCCAAGAAGATCAAATAACACGACTCTGTGTTACAAAATAAATTAATGATGAATGATGATGATGTTAAAAGATTCAAGAAGGATTTTTAAGAGAATATTACTATGATTGAATACAAGTAAGTCATCCTTAATATGATATGTCTATAATTTGAAGTTGAGTTGACCAATATTGAGAAGACACATATTGAGTATCCACAAAAGAAATAGATAGAGGCTGATGAAACTCAATGTTCACGGGAGGATTCTAGTGTAAAAAGACCTCCATCATTGGATGAGAATATCATGAATTCACTCATTGATCTATCACAAGGAGTTGATAAAGTAAAAGTACCATCCAAACCAACTTTTACTGATGTATCTAAAAAATTTTATTCAAAAAGTGCAGTTTGGAAGAAAAATTCCAAAAAGTATGGATAAAGAAAAGCTAGGATATACCTACCACTATGACTAGGGTGGATATGAAAAAGAATGTGGATGATAGATCCACAGAGAAATCACATCATACAAAGAAGAAGATTCAGCAACCTTACAAAGAATTTTGCAAGATTCCATGGTTTGTTAGATAATGCTAGTACTGTAATAGATTTGGAAATTGTGCACTAGATTGTTTGTACAATATCTTAAATGTAAAAGCATAGAGAAATTCCATTTTAAGGGGGGAGAAATCCAAAGAAGAAATGTCCATAGATCCAGAAGCATCTGTATACTACAAATAGATTTGGAATGTTAGATATCATCTGTGATTTAGGAAATAGGAGTGGTCAATGGAATGATGCATGTTCATTTCATCAGGTACCCAAAGCTGATAAAAAATGTATATCCCAGATGTTGGCTAAAAATGGAAAAGCTTAAAAGTCCTTGGATTCTAAATTCATGAAGTTGAAGGGTAGTGAATCCAAAAGAACGACTAAGAAGGATGACACTCAAAAGAATCCATGTAGATGATCCAATCTTGATTCCTCAATCCCTAATTATATATTAGTGGTTTGGAAGGAATATTTGGAAATAATGAGAAAGTTGAAAGATGCACAGGCTAATCCTTGTGCTAAAAAAGAAGATTCTACATGAAGATAAAAAAGTTTTGTGTGTGAGGTGCAACAAGGCTGGTCACACTATTAAAAGATGCTTTTAATTGACTTCATCCCAAGAAAAATTCCCCAAGAATCTGAATGTTGTGAAAGGAGATTCTAGTGAATTGAAATCCCATCAAGAGAGAAGACTCACACATAAATATATGGAAGAAATAGTGATGTCCACATAGTCATAGTAAACATTGAAGATCAGTTGTGGATGTGTGAAAAATGGAGCATCTGGGCTGAGAAAATCATCTCAAACTTGTTGTTCACATTGATGGAGTAAGGAGGATCCACCTTATTCCCTTAAATCTTTGAGTATTTTATTTGTTCTTATCATACAGGGAATTGAAGGCGAGGAAAGATCTCAAGGGGAGAACCTGAGAATCAATGGTGATAAGTGTTCCATTTATGGGGAGACACATAGAGAAGCTTCCAGAGTCATTATCTCAATCAGTATCAACATCAGTTGGTATAAAATTCAAACACACTATAGACTGTTCGAAGACCATGTCATTGGAAAAGGAATGTTATTTCTTAATCTCTCATCCTTGGTTACTCAAAATATATATCATTCTAAAAAGGGTGGTTAATTAAATTACTCAGTGACATAAGAAGAGTGGATGAGTTCTCATCTCATGATGTATCATGATTAGTGGAGAATGGATAAATTTGTTGTCTAAATTAAATCCTCTTGTTTTCTACACCGAGCATTGATCATGTAGACTTAGAGTTAATTGATTGATGGTGCTTTACTTAAGTATGAAATGATACCCTCTATACCATGAAATTTTTATTTCTTATCAATAAGGGTGAGATAAGTGAAATTAATGTTTATGAGAGAGAAATAAGTGAAGACATACATTGACACATTCATTTAGTATAAAAACATTGGCTTTTTCCAACAAATACAAAGGGGAATTTTTTTGGGACCACATTAGACATTGAGTTGTATTTGTTGACAATAAGGTCAATCAATTTCAATAATGGTTAAAGACACTCTCCTATGTGAAATGAATAATGGAAATCATATGATTGATGTACTGATCCTATATTTAAAGAACATGTTTCATGTTTGATACATTGTTTACAACATTGAAGTAGCATTCCCATAAAGATGATTGACGTGCCCTGTGGAATTCAATTTCAAAAAAGAAATGCTAAATAATGGGATTCATGGGATTGGAATTTTAAGGATAAGAGGCTTGGACTTTGAGTTGGTCATGCACATATTTTAAAATATCCATGCATTTCACTTAAAATGTTTATTTTTGGATTACAAAAATTTGGCCATCCATGGAGGCCAACTGAGGACCCCTATTCAAGATCATGCGGGAACCAAGGTTCAACTGTGCTTGAGGGAAGCCCTCAAGGCTAGCCATGCATGAGGCAGGGGCATGCGGTTTGTGTATAAGCCTGCAGGAGTGCATGCACGATGATCAAACCATGTGTAGGGATGTATATTGGGAACTAGGAGCATGCCCGAATGAGGCATGGGTGGGTGTAGAAGTGTTCCCAAAGAGAACTAGTGTGGGGAGGCACCAGAAGGGGGGAGATGATAATTCTGAGTTGTTGTCTAGAGGAATTGATTAATAAATCACACCTCCCCTGCATGTCCATTTCGATGTGGGACACAATTTTAATAATGTGGATATAATCTCAGCATCTCATCTCATCCCACATATCGGTTGATTATCTGATCAGCCATGTCATATGATTATCTAATCGTATCCTCTCATCTGATCTCACACTGCATGTGTTTGAACCAGAGTCGTCCGATTTTCCCGTAGATTTAAACTAGCTGTGTCGACATCTTCAACCTCCAATACTTACCAGGGCTGCTGTATCTCACTGGAGATGATGGATGATCACATCCGAACCACCATGCCTTATTATTTTGACATTATGAGGATTGATAGATTAAAATGAGACCGTTCATGCAATCTACATCCTAAATTCATGCGATATCTCGAGCAATAAAGACTGGCTGAGGAAAACAGATTTATCGAGGCCATGTGCATTCAAGCGAGATTCATGCATGAGAATTGTGCACACGATCTTGACTCCATGCATGATTATAGGATCTCATGTTTAATAGGAAACTAACTGAGGATCTCATCATATCTTCACGTTGTGTTTGAAGATTTCAAAACACGGAATATCATGAGCATTTAAAACCACGATCTCAACGACTTATCACGCAGATCATGAACATGGAAGAGGTGCTCCCCTCGCCTATAAAAGGAGGATCCTGAGCCCGAATAATGATGCTTCTCCCACATTATTGAGAGCTCGTGTTCTCAAAAAACAGAGCATATTTGTTTATCACTTCGCAAAGAGAAATAAAAGCATCACAAGCCTTAAAGGTTCCGCAATGAAGATATCCCACAAGCCTTTTACAGGTGCTAATCACCCTCAAATTTCTTTGTGAATAATCAGCACCAGAACACGTGATAGGTTTTGTAAAACCCTCTATGTGCTTCGTGAATGCCATGCCATCATGAGAGAATTATTGAGATACTCTCTCATTGAGCTTTGTGAAGAGGCAAAACTGTGCACCTCATGCACAAAGAAGATCCGCTTATCCTTGCATGAACAAAGTGACCTGTGGCCAATCTTTTTTTGCAAACAAAGGTCCTATTTGCATGTTTGTATTATACTATCTTCAAGGGTTCATTATTGAATAATAAAGAGATTTCAACTAGTGACTTGCATGAATGTGTGTGTTTGATTTGAAGAAACCCAAGGGCGTGGGTTTTTTCTAGTGAAGAGGAAGAATACATGCATGTATGTATTTTTTCTGGTTTAAGGATCCCGAGGATGTGTACACTTTTTTGAAGAAGGAGCTCGCACATGGAAAGGGTTTCACCAATTCGGGTTGGAAGAAACATACACATTTAAACGTAAACAAACACCCTAACCTAGTGAAAGAGGAATAATGAGAAGAAAAAATAGGAAGAGTAGAAGAGGTCAAGTGTGTGTGTGTTCTTAAAAGACCATAACTATTAAGGTTTCTCACACAAGAAGAAGAATATGTGAATGCATTAATTCATGCATTCATGCACATGAATATGTGAAGACACTCAAAAGAAATAACCAAAATTGTGTGTGCACATTTTTGAAGAATGAAAAGGAAGAGTTCAACCCTATTTTCAAATGCATGATCACATGAAAACGTGAACAAAAAGAAAAGAATTAATTCGAATGATGCCAAGTGAACAAATCTGCATTTCCTGAATAATCACATTGGTGTTTGTGATTATAGTCAAGAATATAGAAGATTTTTATTGTAGTTATTTGTTTCAATAAGAAGAAGAAAGATCAAGTCTAGTGTAGATGGTGTTTCACTAGAGAAGAAGAGAATGAAGGAAGAATTTCCTATGTACTTCATTGAAAGTAATCAAGTGAATATCATTAAATAAGACCAAGAGAAGAACCTAACTATTGAAGAAAGAAGAAGACTGTCTCCATAGGTAGTATAAAGAACCATCTAGAGGATTTAAGTTGTACTCGGCCATCACCATTCTAGGGAAGATGATTGTTTCCCACCCACCCACCCCCTTGCAATGTGTAGGGACCCACACTGACTAGAGGATTGTTTTCCTAGTCACTCCACTATAACAACATATCACATTATAGTGGATAATCCATGCACTAGTTATTCCCATGCATGGAAAGAACATCACTACTCTTATTGAGTGGTTAACCTTGTAAAAATTTTGTGTTCATATTTTTACTATTTTCATATTTTACAATACAACAAGGAAAATAGAATAGGAGAATCAATATCAAACAGGTCAAGAGGTATAGGTATTAGAAGTTGGAATTGGTTATTAAAAGTCCCCAACACTGATTCACCCCCCTCAAAGTGTTAGGTATAACCCAAACTGGTCATCTCAATAAAATCATTAGTGGAAATCATACTGTGTGGGGAGATGGTGAAGATTATCCCATCACACTCCCTTCAAAATCCCAACAGTTAATAATCCTTGGCTAATCCACCAGGACTGGATTTGGTAGTTCTATTAATCCTAATTGGATTTAATATGGATTATCTTCTCATTCGAGGCATAAATCTAGGTTACCAGATGTTCTTTCTATAGGGGATCAATGAAAATTCTCACCAATATACCATGATCATTCTTCTTGAAATGCTAGTCATCCCATAGTAAGGATAATGCTTGCTAATTCCCCACTGCTGATCTAATCAATGATCCCAAATATTGACTCATAGCTATAGAGATGTAGTGAGATGTGATGCAGCTTTAAAGAAAACTATACCCAACATGGGTGGATCATAATACCCCCATAATAAATTTCAGATTCCTAAAATTAACTACTATTAATGACATAGGTAAACTAGAGAAACACCTTTTCCAATTATCATATATGTAATACATGATGTTGTTGAATATTAAATAGAATAAGGATGACAACATGCAATGTTTTTTATAATAATTGGAAAAACATTCCTTTATATCGATTAATAATTTGGCACTAGGATCTATCACTATCTAATATGGTCTTCACATATATATCCTCTACTAGTGCAACTACACTTTTCTTAGGAAGAGTGTCACTGATCTATCCAAGTTCATGTATAGAGACAATTAATGTGTTATTTAATAAATTTTTCATTGGAAAGGGATGGAATATTCCCCCAATGGTTAGTTTTCGGAGAAATTTTTATTGGGAAAGTGCAAGGAGAACCTATGGGATAAGATGATTCTGACCCCTATATTTTTTATGAATCCAGGCGTATTCCTTGAATTCATTGAGAGGGATAGGAATATTGAGGAAGATATTTGGTGGACCAAGAAATGGTCTCACACATTTCCTCCTCCCACTCTAGTTTGAAATCCTTTTAGAGCTAAAGTAGCTACTTTTATGTAAAATCCAACACATATACCAATTAGGCTCTACAATCCCCTTTAAAATATCCTTCTATAGGTATAATATCAATATGATAATTTCTCTAAGGGGTCATGTTAGGGGATAGTTATTAAAATTCAATTAATTAATATTAGGAATAAGGTCTATTCATTTATGGATAACAATGTTCAAAAATTGTTCTTTTGATATTTGGAGGAAAACATGCTAAAGATACTAGAGGTCAAGAATCTATCAGTTGATTACTTTATTATCCATCATAACGATTTCCCCAACTATAGATTCCATAGAAACACTAGAAAATAATTGTTTTTTTGTAAATAATGGCTCAATGGAATGGTATACTATGGAATAGTTTAATTGTAAAGCCCTTAAGTGAATGTCATGTGTAGATCTAATACCCCTAGAGATGATGAAGATAATGAAGAATGGTAGAATGTATCTGAAAGGGTGGATTAAAATATTAATGATTGGATAGGTCAAAATTTGATCATTAAATCCCAAAAGGTCATTCAATCCTAGAAGAGTCAACCAAATACATTCATGGAAAACCCTTCTCATCCAGTTTCACTATAATATTAATATCACTACAAGGATATACAAATATAGTTTTATAAGAAAAATGATAGCCTAGAACATTTTCCAATGATAAATCCAGTTTTCACTTTTATAGACTTTGTGCCTTCTATATTGGGGGAGGTTCTATGACCCACCTAATCCTGGAGGAATCATTTATTGAATAACATGATTATTACTACATTAATTGCATAATTCCAGTGGACCACTGTGCATATATTAGAGAACAATCACGATAGGGTGATCTATCAAGTAACTCCAAAAAATGATCTCATACTTAAACAAATGCTCTTATGGTAAGCATAGGACACGAGTTTCCATCCCTAAAGTTCTATATGCTTTTGAGATGTCAATATAATAATTTCTCAATGATCAGCAAGAACAACCTCCTGTAGTATCATCCTCCATGTAATCTTCACTCCTCATCTAATTTATTTATTGTTTAGCTTATCCACAACCAGTCAAGTAGTAGAATAAATCACCAGATTTCATCCAGTTATTTTCATCTCATCTAGTTGGAAACTCCACACTTCCTATAAAGGTGTGGAAACATGGGGGGTAGGAATGTCCCCCTGGATTGAAAGTATGGTGTAATTAAGAATGATTTTATAGTTCTATCATGGTTTTGAATCCTTAACACACATCTATTGTGAATGAATTATAGGAGGCCCTCATAATGTCATTGAAGTGATTTCTCTAGTTTGTGACCTAAGTGGCAGTTGTTGAAGTATATCATGGAGAGGAAGTTGACCATGAAAAGTATAAAACAAGTATATACATTTTATTGTACGTTTAAGGTATATTCATCCAATGGAACAACATATCCCTCCAAATAATAGGTATGATAAATAGAAAAGTAATACATTGATTCTTTGTGCACACTGATTTTGGGATCGATCTTATCCTGACTTAGACCCTCTAAAAGATTGGGATGATGGAGGTTGATCTAGACCCATACAATCTAAAAATCCAGGGATATGAAAAGAGTGAAGATAATCTACATTTAAAGATCAAATTTAAATCTTAGTTCATAAATCTAGTATCCAAAACCAATTTCACAGTTGTCTCAAAAGACACTGCCTACGACACCTTAATGGGAATTCCTTTCTTCCACTTTCATAAACATTTACCTTATTTGTATCACAAGTACTTAATATAATCCCTCAATGTTCGAGTATGGGTACTCCATTATGATTTTTCTCTGTTTGACACATGTTAATCCCACTACCATTATGTTTATTGTCACACAAGGGAGGGAAAATAACCCCAATTTGAAGATCCTGAACAAGAAAATGATCCCAATGAAATGAAACATACCCTAAAATATCCTTGTAATGTATTAATGATAAGTTCCATATTTCCCATACATAGACTGGAATCAATTACCTTATACCTCATACATCACTTCATTATCCTTAAAAATAATGAGTTCTCTAAAATTACTTCTTTTTCTTATGAAGGGAAAGTTCCTTTGATGCTGAGAGGACCTCATGTTTCCAAATATAAGGTCTATCCATTTATAGATAATCAAAAAAATTAATGTTTCCACCAAAGGGAAATAATTAAATTGAAGGTCAAAAAATATTCATTACTTATCTATTGAGGGTAGACCATACTTATGGGGCCACAAATAATTGGATTCTCATCATCTGTTTCAATGGAATCTACATAATATTTTTCAAAATATTATACCACCTAATGGATGGATGTTTCCATTCCATAGTATTCTATATCCAAATTAATATCATCTCTAAAATCCTTATGCCTTTAATAAGGAGGATTTAGATGAACCTCCACCTCCCCTTTAAGAAGGAGTCATCACTACTATTTATGACATGATACAGGTGATCCTTAGAACCGAGGAAAATAAAAGGCCAACACTGATCATTTTTTTCATGTTCAATAATGAGAAATAAAAATATATTGCATCTATAAAGCATCATAATGATTTTTTTTTCATGGGACTATAAGGAGATATCGGGTATCAATTTTCAATTTTGTGTACACCAGCTCAACATTCTGGTCGGCCACCATAGAATCAAACTGGTTCTTAGAATGATTCATCCCTCACATGGTCCCAGTGTCACGTCTAATTTTGATAAGCTGATCAAAGCCAACATTATCTAGTTTTTCAGGGAAAAAAGTGGTTAGAAAAGGTTATCCTAGTCCATAATAATAATTTATAGAAAAACATTTACATCAAATTTCGATACATCAACCACCAATACCAGAGGGATGAATTTCTCATCCCATTCAATATGTTTTTACTTGATTCAACCACTGAATTTTAGTCCATTTCCTTTATGGATGAATATTTCAGGTCAAAAAAAATCCATATGGTCCTAATGATAATTATTACATTACATTTAGGGAACCCCATAGAACATATTGTAATTAAGTAATTCCCCTTAGCTTGAATAATGATGTTGGTACCTACCAATAGGAGATGCATTATATCTCCCATCCACTCATAGAAAAAATGGTTGAGGGTTAAGTAGATGAATTTTGGATCAAATACCACCATCATCATGTTCACCTCAAAGATATTTAAAAATAACCTAGCATTACCAACACACACCACGTAAGGATGAGTCCCTTAATGTGTGAATTCAAGGTTACCTTTGGGATGCTCATTAGTTTCATCATCTATTATTGAGGCATCAGATTGACCCAAAGAAGAATAATTCCATCATCATAATTTCTCCTTTATGAAATCTCTAGGAGTTGTGAGACCTCCAAGGTTGTCCAGCTTACATATAACATTTTTCACCAATTTATTAAGAAAATATAATCTATTTTATAATTTAATGAATAATTACTTTTTATATATATGGGAAAGTAATAACATACCAACTTAAATGAAATAAATAAGAATTTATAGAATTCTTTATTTTTGATGCCACTCATCCTAGGGAAACCTTTGGTACTTTATGTGACTCTTCTTTAATGACATACCGGCATACTCTTAAATTAGTTGAAAAAATATAGAATGAAGAATATTTTTTATTATCTCAGTCACATATTGATCGACACTAAGGATAATTATTCTCAAATATAGAATAATGACGTAGCCTTATTCTTCATGGTCTAGAAGTTATGATACCATTTATAGAATCAAGATATCTAGTTAATATCCCATACCAACCCCTGGATGTATATCCTTAAATATTATATATTTAATAATAACTTGTAGTGGGGGATAGTGATCCTTTAGTAGTTTGATATTAGGTTCATATCTTATAATTTATTCAAGGGTCATTCACTTGTATATTTCCATGTTGTGGACCCTACATTTGAGGTGTTTTATATAGATGCCAATTTCCAAAATGAGGAAATATTTTCCATTAAGTGATTTCATGTTGGAATATTCCCTTCAATGGTACCTCATAGATCCTTATTGAGATAACACTCAATGAACCTAAAATCAACAGTTTCATTCTTGGAGTGTTATTATTTACTCCCCCAAGGCCTTCATTCTATACTCATTCATATTGTTAGAAGTATACAACAATAATGAGTCTGAATATCTAGCCTTCATCACTAGAATCACGATAGACCTCTATATTTTACTTCTATGGTTACATGTGAAAGGAAACTCTAAGTTGGTAATGAACAACTTCATTAGTGACTACACAAACCATAAATTGAATCATGTTCCTTTAATTGAGTGAAATCATGTGATGCTGACCTAGTTAACCACTGATCCCACGGTAACTCATACACCAAGATCATAGAATTATCATGTAGATTACATGAATTTAATGGTTAAATCTCACATATATCTAGATTAGGAATAATTTATTATCCATTTTCACATCATAAGTTTATCATTTCCATCACTCCTAATGAAAACATGAGGTGAATCGCATTACATATAGTTATTCTCATATAGGGCCCACAAATTACCCTTTGCCAGAATAAATACCTGGGTGGACGAATCCTTTAATTGAGTTCCTCCAACATATGAATATAACTTCTGACCAAGTTCTGTGTGAGAAATGTTTCTATCACATGACACATTTCATTCCCTACAATATACCTAACTCAAAGAAGGACCTCTTCTAATGAAAATTTTATGGGATCCTCCATTGTTGCATCCATAGAAATGAAATTACCAAGTATTTTCAAGAGTTCAATACAAGGTCATAAAAGGATCAACAATTTAAATTTAGAATCCCACAATCAAACTGATGGTTGTGATACTTCTATCCCACTCAGATTATTGATTGTATAAAATTCACAAAAAAGTGTCATCCCCCACAAGATGTTAAAGACTATATATATGATCATTTTTGTGAAATACTATAACATTCATCATTTTTGGATCCCTCACACCATTCTCAAAAATAATGTACGTACATTTGATCTAGGGATCTAAAAAATCTATATACCAAGTATACAGTCTAGTCAAATAAAATATTCCACTAACACACTTAAAGAATGGGCAGAATTTTTTGCTCAATAAAACCCTCTTTAATTTTTTTTCAGAATATGTCTAAACAGAACAATAAAAATGACCCAAAAATATTTCTAATACCATGTGTGAATAACAGATGATGGATGGTAATTTCTCTTAGGTGATAACTTACTCCATTGTATGTGGAACAGAGGCAATGATACCCATTAAGATCCAACTATTATCTATACAGAATGTTATATATGATCAGTTGACACCCAAAAAAAAATTCAAGTCCATTTATCTAAGATAGATTCCATCAATGAGAACTATCTCTAAGAACTATATGATCTTGAGGACCATCCAAAATGCAGGTCCTAATCATTCAACCCACTGGTTTTATTAGGTGACTTGGTGTGGTAATTATGAATAACAATTACACCCAACAGGAAACTATCAAAGCCATAATCCAATTGGAAAGACCCCTTCTCCATTCATAAGGTCTATTTTAATTATTCCTACTCATTTATCACTATGGATGGGGAGCACATCACACCACTCACTAATGCAAGGTTTCTAAAAAATTACACTGCACAATTCTAACATTGGTTCCCTCATCCATGATACCTGATGATAAACTAAATATTTTCTTCATCCACACCATATGATATTAAACATCATATCCAAATACCTGATTACAAGACATTAAACCATATGATCAGCATTGTGAGATATTTGACCTTTAAATATATAACACCATGGTCCATTTCATATGGCCTTAAAATCAACGAACCTAAGTTTATTTTACATGGTTTTAGACTACATGGAATGGGTCATCATTTAATGACCCTAAACATCATATAATATTGTCTATATTGCATGACATTAAACTAGACATTCAATGTAAGGGATTTATGTTGTTAAACTGCACAAAATTTGGTTTAATACATATGAACATAAACAAAATATCTAATGACAATATGTATAATACATAAAATCTATAACTAGATCATAATTCTAGCATGAGATGACATCCCATACTATAGTTATAGTATCATAAAACCCCATTTCCTAGAACTCTATTTGTCATGATTCTAATGTCATGGGATACATAGTGATTTCCATATCATTTATCTTACATGTAAATACCATTTATATCATTGGTATCTCATAATTATCTCCTTTTATTGAAGATTAATAATCATCCATCAAATTTAATTAACATAGAAATAAATGATTAAATATAATTTAACATCATCTTCAATTAATTTTTATACTTTGGTTCCTCCTCAATTTTTATCCTCACTTTCATCTACATTTGAATGGGATTCCCTATGGTAATGGTATAATGCTCCAAAGTTTGACCTCACATCAAAGGTACACAGTCCATAGAAATTTTGGAATCTACTTGATAGGTTATTTATTTTCAAGACATGGTTAGTGTTCTACCTTGATGTTACTTTCCCCCAAGCATAATGTTGTGGGAGTGGAAACTATATTATAAATATACGGTTAGACATTATAATAATCCCTCTTATCACTCCCCTTTGTGATTTAGATCATGGAGGTTGTGTCTTAAATCATCCATTTCAGGTTTTTTTCTAGAAAATTCAATTACCTTAGTGTTATTACCCTTCTGCAATCACACATGTCACTAAACCAAGTCAATCTTGTAGGGTATTTCCCTGACTAGCTTCCCCTTTTATAAAGTTACACCACATGGTTAATGTTTCATTCTAACTCCAATCCATCATCCCCTATTGTTGAGTATCATGTTACATTAGTGTTAATATTCATCCATTTTTTTATAGACTGGGCATGAATCATGTGGTATTAAGGGTTTTAGATGTTTTTTTCCTATCATGATCAAGGAACACCATGTATGTGTGTAGGGGTACCCCTTAGTCTTAATAACGTGACTTCAAACTACACAGCTCTGCCTTTCCTCTTATAAATCCATCTATACTAGCATTAATTATTCGATTCACATAGGGTTTTAACACTCCAAATTCAATACATGACATCTAACCACTGGTCCTAGTTCCACTACCTTAAAATTTTAATCAACGTTTTTCAAGAATTCTATGTTGGAATTGAATATTGATTCACATCAGCTGTTTCTTCTCCCTTCACACCATATAAACTACCTCACACCTGATCCTAATTACATGAACTAAAACTTCATGTCTTTCTTTGATCCACACATCATGAACTGAAATTGTGTGTTTCTTTCATCCATGGAATGAACTATTCTCACATCAAGTATACTAGCCTTCCACGCCCTCCATAAGCACCCAGTTTCCTCCACTATAAATAGATAGATTGTTTCACCCCCCATCAGTCTGTAATAGATGACTATAAACTATTAACCCTCCCTAATCCATGATATATAACCTTAAAATTAAGGCCCCTTTTGTCCCTAAATCATGGGGTTAAACCATGTGCATACCATATGAATGAAGTTTTCATCGCTCTAGGTCCCTTTTACCTGCATTAATATATGGTTTGCATAAATTGTTATGCTTCATAGACTAACATTCCTCTCCTATTCAGTCAAACGTATAAGATGTTAAACTTTGGAAACTTTTATCTAGTCCACAGTGTATAAGGTAAACTATTTATTCAATGTCTTTTCCATATGATGTCAACCTACATGACATAGTCATTATCACATGCCTTAAAACTAAATTATACTTTGTACCCTCATTTGAGGAGATACCCCCGTTTTCAAATGTTGTTTACAACACTACCTTATAAATTACATGTGGATTGATCCAAATTCACATGATATGTAGTTATTTATAGGTCTTCTATACCTAGAGAAGCCTCATTGTTTTCCCATGAACCCATTACTATATGTGACGACACTATTTATTATTCATATTAGTTTTTATCTACATTACTCTAATGAATCACCCATTCATTACACACCACAATTCATTAAGAAATCTTTATCCATGACGAAGTATATAGACCATATAACTATGTTTGGAATAATTAAAATTTCATGAGATGTGTAGTGACTCTAGGATATCATATCTCAGGACAAACTATAAGTCTCCAATAACTTTATCTTTTTCATGGAAAATGACACCACTTCATCATATCTTATTTACATCCTGTTTACAAAGGTACTTATTCTCCTAGACAAGATCTCTTTAAGATCTATAACCCTATACACCATATCTACATTGGTCCAAGCATCATGGCATTACACTATGTGCTTATTCTTCTAAATGTTTTTTATACTGGCACCAAACTTTCCAACTCTTGACAACGTTGTTTTTACCCAAGTTATATAAGCCACCAAACTCTTCATCCAAGATTCCTACATTTAATCTATATGCATTACCTTTGATATGTTTTTATGCTAGTATGTGGAATATTAATTCATAACATGTTTAACTATCCCTTACTTTTATGAAGGATACCTCATATTATCGATGCATCGTGACAAAAAATTTATATTTCAATCCTAGTTTCTAGTTATTAATAAGGAATGAGTTTTCCAATTCATATTCATTCATACTTTTATGTGGGCATACTCAAATATGGTTTGAGATCCACAACATGAAATTGGTAGCATTCTATGGTTGATGTTGTGTAACCTTCAACCCTATCCATAAACTGTCTAACTAGAATGACACTAAACTACCCTAGGCAAGATATGTAAATTATTTTTTTGGTTAAACACATATAAATAAGGTGCCATGAAAAATTCAGGCCTATTATTTCTAATTAATTTCATTTTTTAACTTGGGAAAATTCTGTTGACAAAGATAAAAGTCACAAAGATTGTGGTGATTACCATCTAGCCCCAAAAATCCCTACTATGCTGCTAAACCCACTGGTCTAGAAAATGGTTAGAGGGAATATATGCCCAAATTTGAACTATTCTTTGTTATATATCATTAAACATGAAAACACACACATCCTTGTATTGGAAAATTAAAATTTATGGTCTTATTTCTTTTTATAGTACCTTAAGAGGAACACCCTTATGGTCCAATCATCACAACCTTAAAACTAAGTGCACAATATTTGGGGGTTTTCTATAATGGCCTCATGTATTCAATTAAAATTGAAATATGTCTCCTATTATTACATTTATAAAACCCTAATTCGGGTCTATGAATCATGAATTTAAACTATATAAATTTACCCTTGGGGATCATCTATATTAGTATTTTGTTTCTATTTCTTGTTGTGTTTGGGATTTACTCAGTTACATATTGAATATTTCCCCCATAGGTTGAGCTCTATAAGCTTAAAAAGGTACTACCCCATTCTTTAATCTTGATGAATTTGAAATATATAACATTAGGGTCAAACCAAATCCTCCAAAAGGTATAGTCAAACCATTCACCCATGTCTCTAGTGGATTTAGAATGTCATAAAACATTGTTACATTCTATCCATATAACTAATACATGACAATTCAGCCTCATAGTTCCCAAATTTTTAATTGAGGCACCTACTTAATCTCCACACTTTTCTTACCTAGAGTTTGAATTTACCCATAAATATTTCACATCCAAATTGAATCCCCTATAGTGATGAAACAACACCTCATAGGACCTCCTCCAATATCAAGAACACCTCCTAAAGGATTTTTATCAACAATATAATCAGTCTCGTGTTCTAAAGACATGGTCAAAAATAGAAATCATTTTTTTCCAATCCTGAAGATATAATAGTGGAATCTATTTTTTAAATTTAGTTAATAGTCATCCCCAAAATATTTATCAAATTTATTTCAATTTTAATTTTGGAAGTCTTAACTCACCTTTATCCACCCACATTTTATAAAAGAAGATTAATAATAATTTTGGTGGTACCCTTTTATACCTTTAGGAATATTGGAAGGGTGGGATACCTCTATGGAATCCACTAAGTCAATATCTCAATTTTCATGGGTTCTTTTAGTGATTTATGCATCATCTTGACCTTATCCCATTAATTCATGTCTGACACTCTCATGTGACATGAGTATCCCTTTATTACCCCATATTTACCATACTAATCATGACTCACTTGATATTATGTGTTTTGGATAGGTTTCTTTATTAGCATGATCAAAATTACATTTTTTTCATCTTTTCTATATGAACATAAAATATTTTTCGAATATCCTTACTATATAAAATTAAATTATATGGTTTCATCATATAGTGTGACTAAAAACCACAAGCTACCTTGGTCCTCACATAAGAGGAAAACCCATGCTTGATGTTTGTATTCTACCAAACCTCCTTGTACAAAATTGTGCGGCATGATTCACACTCTACAGGAAATGCATTGAAATTCAAAAACCTTTTCCTAGACCAAACCACACATTCCAATTGAATTATAACGTGTACCTTTTTATTTTTGATAGACTCATGTAAGTCCCATTTCCTAGAAAAACTCTAGAATGATACCCCTTCTTCCACACATGAGTCAGATCTGGATGAGTGGTTTTCCTGGTTAAACTCCATATATGAGTCCATGCCTAATTAATATAAAGGAGTATTTCCCACTAGAACATTAAACATTCACTTATAGTTGAATCATATCTGTTTATTGAGTTTTAGATCCAAGCATTGTGACCGTAAACTATGTGTGCTGATATTTAGGGTTATAAATCCTATAATTTGGTCCCTCCTTTATTATAAGGTTTATCTCTAGTACCCTATTTTGAGTATAATTTCTTCATCCCTCATTCACCCTTACCATTGGAAGTTAAAATTAAATGGACTGGGCCTTTATTACATTTCCTTAAAAGGTATTCCATTGTTCTAAACTAAATGAATGTAAACGTTTATCCCATTTTCTCTAAGGATATATGACCTTAAACTCCAACCCCACTATTTACCAATCATAAAGACATTAAATTGTTTGTTCCATTTCAGTGGGTTTTTATGTAGCATTAGGATTTCCAATTCACCATAGGCGTTACCTTGGATCCTCTCACAATGTAGACCACCTCAAGCAATTTGACCACACAACATGACTATAAACTATTAGTTCCACTGTGGTCAATATTTTATGACCTTAAAATTCAACAATACCCTAGTCCAAGAATAATGACCTTAAATTATGTACACTTTCCACTGAGGTGGTCCAACAGACCCTTCGACATCAAAATCATGCCAAGTTGAATTTTTATCCCTATTATTATGTGGGATATATAACCTCATGGTTTTAGTAACTTGAACATAAAAGGAACCTCGCCATTGGTATTGGTTTCAAAACCTTATGAATAATCCAATTTGAATTTAATCTATAAGAACACAAACATTAGCCGATTTTATTCAAATATATGTGAACATAGACTAAGCAGTTTTGGGATCACCCTTGATATCCTCCATATAACATGATAAAATCATAATATTGTGTCTCAAACGTGGGTAGAATATGTTTTCCCCCTGGTCTACATACATTCCATATTTTTGTTATGCCCTCTAGATATTCTTGATGCTTGAAGGCAAGACCCCATATGTTATTGAACTATTCTTGAGAATCTAGACCCCCCAAAAACAAAATTTGTGTCAGTTTACTTGGATTAAAATATATTTTCATTTCAAAACAGGCTCTACTATAGTGATGAAAGAACGATTTAATGGATTTTTTGTCATCTAGGGTATACACATGGGAGGAACCACCTCCATCATCACTGAATAGACTCCCCTATAGAAATGAAACAACACACCAAGTATTGATTTACATCTAAGGTAAATTTCATGGAGAAGGCAACATTGGAAATAAAAGAGTGTAACCCATGATTCAAATGTGGTCAACTATCATCGTCAACCAATATGACTCCTTCACCTCTTTGTTCATACTCTTTATAATATCCCCAAACCCAAACTCCCTGATCCGGTGATAAAAATATAACAATTAAATTTTTGTCCTGGATGCTAATAAATGTTACCATATTTTAACCATCTAAAACTCATGACCTCAAACATAAATATTGGATAACTTATATACCTATGTAAATTTTATGTTTAGAGTTCTATATAATTATGAAAAACACTTTCAAAGTGGATATTTAAATTCAATATCCATTTCTCACACAAAACAATTTCTTTATAATGACTCACTTTCTTTGTTCATGGTAACTTTCATATCTAGAACTATGACTTTATTAATGTTCTAATTCGTCCTTAATCCCTATCAAAAATGATTTGAAAATGTGGGATGAGAAAAACAATTCTCATTAAGGGAGATATGAAAAAAGAAATTTAACACATTAGTCCATTTCAAAACCATTATATCCTATAATAGAGGGTTTTCCTTTTAAAGAAATAAACTTTGAGCTCAATCAATAATTTACATACACATGAAATCAACTTTACTAAACAACTTTTTTAATAAAAAACATGATCAGAAAAAATAAAGGAAAAATATTAATTAGGAGGGTTTCTTTTTAAAAATTAATACCCAATAAAACATTTTCTTAAAAACATACCTTTTACCACTAAATGGATTAATCATTCCATTAAAAAAATATTATTAACATACCTTATTATTTTAAAATATTTCCACAAAATTGATTTTTAGGAATAGAAAAGTAATGTAGGTACCCTAAGATATCATACTCACTAAATCCTTATAAGAAACATTAAAAATATAGTAACCCACTCTATTAATTCCAAAATTATTCTCTAGAGAACATAATAATTACCAAATGAATTAGAAAGCCATATTAGGACTGCACAAGATAATAAATAATTTACAAGGGCAACATTATACATGAATCATATAAAAGCTTTTATTTCCATATTCAGACCTCTAAATATATAGTTTTGAATCCATAAGTAATTTGTTTGGATATGGATATATCCCATTACATTAAAAACATATTTTCATAACTAAAATACCCAAGGTAAGAGGTGTTTTTATTTGACAAAAAATGGAATCTTGTAAAGGAAGAAAAATATCAAATAATGATTACAAAGGTGGTAAAATCCATTCATGTCATATAAGTTACAAAACAAATACCTTTTATAAGATCTACGATCTAGGAAGAGCCTATCCCAACATTTATTAATTAAAAATAAATATTGAAAGTCAAGCATACAAGTTTTTTTTACAATGTCCAAGGTGAACCACCCCAAGCATTTGATCATCCACCAATGATGTACAACAGAGAGGAGCTCTGAAAGACCACATCGTACTTGTTTCCATGATTTCCCTTTTTGGAAGAGTGTCCGCCACCATATTGGATTATCTATACAAATGTGATACATTCATATTGAGCTAATTTATATGGTTAAGAAATTCAATCCAAAGAGGTAGAAGTTTCCGTTGTACTTTTTCAGTTATCTCCTCCATAAAAATGACTACAGTTTCAAAGTTCGATTCAATCCATACGACAGTCAAGTTATTTTGGATTGAATGTTTGATAAAATACATCATCACCCACAACTAATCTTCATATGACATTCCAATTCAAATGTAATGATGGAAACAACATTTTACAAATCGACGGTGGGTTCGGAAAATACCTCAATAACCTGAGGTTCATGGCATGTTGGAAGCTGCACTATCAACATTTAAATTACTCCAAGGATATATGGGAGGAATATATCTCACAAATTTTAGTACCAAGGGATATTATGGAATTTATTCCTCTCCCATAAGTTGTAATGTTTTCAGGTCACTCATGGTGTTATGAATTGCACCCACTTGCACCCTTGCAGCAGCATGAACCTCCTTTTGCATGGCTATAATTCCATCTTGGATGGAAGGAACATGATACTCAAAAACATTTACATTAATTGTATTCTAGATTGATAAAAATATTTAAGTAACTATTGTTAGAAGGAGGTGTTGATGTTTCTCACAATGTCTAGATTTGGTGATGAAGACTAGGTGATCCTTCAATTTTCTACTCGCATTAATCATTTTGTATGAAAAACGCAAGAATATGAATTTAAAATATCATTGTAAAAAATTAAAATAAGTGGTTAAATGACATTTTAAAATAATATATTTTAATATTTACACATATATAAAAAAATATATACACTTAGGATAAATATTATAGATAAATATTCAAAATATTTTAAAAATAGGTTTTAAGATTGAATATCCATTACGACATGATAACTTTGGGACCATGAAACATTGAAGGAATGAAATTTGAATGTATATTTAAACACATTAATATCTAGAAAATAAATATAATATACATTCACCAGGTGGTCTAATCACCACATAAAATAAAACTTGTGGTGAAATTATCTTAAGTCTAAAAAATGTGGATTGAGACTAAAACCCATTTACCTCGAGTTCGACTTGTCATGTACATTATTTATCTTCCATAACAATAATGTATTGTTAATTATTTAATTATTAAGAATATTTTTCAAATTCAATATACTTTTTATTACTTTTATTTTACATATTAATATGTCATACTTAATCACATAATTTATTATGTTTACTTTGGATGTTTTGAGGCTGTTTGGTTCATACGTCCAAATTGAATTTATTAAGTTCACTATGGTCTAATGGATCATGATTATATCATTTCAAGATTCTTAATAATGATATAATTGTAATTTTTAAACATTAATTATAATTTATAACTAACTGTGTACGGTGGTTATGAAAAATGAATTATTTTATAATATGGAGATGGAAGTCCATACACACGTATGAGAAAAGTTTTCATTTTCAATGAACATTAGAAAACGAATGTAGTTATTATTTTTACATTAAATAATGATATTTAAATAATTAATATCATATTATTTCATTAAATTCATATATATATTTTATCATTTTTTTGTTCTAATAAATAATTAAGCACATCTGTTCGTGATGTAGTAGTCCTCATACATGCATGAACGATGTTTTTATTTTTTGATGAACGAGAAATAAGAATTATATTATACATATACCATTAAATAATTAAATATATAAAATTTATATAATAATATTTAATTTTTATCCATTATTATGTCCAAACATAATATTTGGTGATGAAAAATTAAATACATCATCTCTGTGAGGCGGTAGTCTTCACGTACACATGAATGATTTTTTCTTTTCCCATTAGATTGATTAGTAGATAAAAAGTGTTATACCTTAACCACTATAAAATTTTATTAAATATGATATAATGTTGATATCATAAAATAATGGTCTGAATTGGTTCAAATTATGTAAATAGAGAAATATAAAACTAATCATTCTGTTAAGAACTATACGTCTTCTTCAAAAAACCTCAATAGGTTTATAGAAAAATCCTTCTTATTATGGTATTCTGATCAAAACAAGACCCTTAGAATATGGTATTATATATTATAGAATTATTTTGGTATTTATTGGATGAGATAAGTATATTTTTAAGTAGGGATAAGAAAAGAGAAGTGGTATCATTTAATAATTAAGGGAGGGGATACACATGGAATTTACAAAAGACTTAAATATATTAATGTACTGTTCATGAAAAATGGATAAAAATGAATCTTATTGGAATAAAAGATGTTTTATGTTTAAATTTGAATATAAAATAATATTTATATAGGTTTTAGATCATTTTACTTCTTATTATTTTTATTTTAACCCTTCGAACCAGTCTTATATCTTAAATTGATAAATATTTTTTTTCAAAAGTTATTATTAATAATGATAAAAAATGAAACTGGAATAATTATAATTTTTATACATGATGATTAAAAATATTAATATAATTTATAAAAAATAGTTTCTATATATGGAAGAATATACTTTAAAAAAACCTACAAAACACGATAGAAAATATTTTTCTAGAAAAATTCACTTTTAATTATAATTTTTTATACAAAAAAGGTATCATTGATCCTAATGAATTTTATTAAAATATTTTTAATATAAATTAACTAATTAAATTTTAAATCAAATAAAAAATACAATTTGTCTTTTTTAATACAAGAAATGAAAGGGAAATTTTAAAAAAATTATGTATTTTCAACTATTCACATAAAAATAAGATCTTTTAGAAAAGTAGCAAAAAATAACCCAATGTTAATATTGAAATATAGATTTAAAAAACAATATTAATTTCTTAAAATAATTTTTTAAAATATTATTGAAATTAAATGTAATTCTCATGCAAAAAATGAAATAAAAATCATTTTGGAATAAAACTTAATTTTAAATTATAAAATGACTTTATTGAAAATTAATTAATTATTTATTATAAATTAATTAAGAATTTAATTATATGAAAAAATTCTACATGTATTCCATAATATTTTTATTCTTATTCATATGACCATTTTAATATATACGTTATAATCATCCCACTTAAATAATAAAACTTTTATAGTATATCAAAATTAACTTAAAGACTAGTGTTGTGTATGCCATATGCTCGAAATATATATTAATTAAATAAAATAAATTAAAAAATATTTGGGTGTTAAATTATACCCCATAAGTAAATTACCCCTCTCAATTTTATCATGTGCATGATATAAAGGGTTCAAATTTATATATAATTAATTTCAAAGAGTGGAAGATAAAACAATTATTTATGAAAGGAAAAATATTTTAAATATTCATAAATACCTTTTTTGAAAATCTAAATCATAAAAATATATCATCAAACTTCCTTTTAAAAATTGGAAAATTTAAATATGAAGGTATATTGGAATAATACATAATCAAGATCGTAGATAAATAGATCATCTTTGGGATGTGAAAATATGGACCTATGTGAGAAAAATATCGTCCAAGGAATAAAAGAGATTGATAGAAAAAAGGATAACAATAAATTTAATAAACACAAAACCATAAATATGTATGGTTTAAAGAGTATAATAAATTTATCCAGAATAAATCCATAAGGATAATATTTCCATTTCAAGATCGTTTTCCTATTATCGAGGGATTCATATACAATTAACACAGATAACACAAGAAAATATAATCTCTTATTTTATTTCTATTTCATAATCCTAATTCCATACTTTGGTTGTGCTTGAAACAATTACCACCTTGATATAATCACTTACTATAATAAATTAACATTAAAAATGAATTTTTCATGGTTGAAGCACTAAAATTAAATTTTAATATATCACAAGATCAATAAATAGATAAAAACTAGTCTTTCCAGATTGTATACATAAATCAAAACAAAATATTGGTTAAAATAAGGCATTAAAATATCCAATATGATGAAATAATTAATTAATATCAGTAACCTCAACAATAATTCCCAAAGTTAAAATTTAAACATTCCATAAATAACTAATAATAAAAATCTTCAAAATATTTTCGAACAAGTTCAAATACCAAAATAAAACTGGACATGATCACTTCCTCATCCGAGATCAATTAAACATTTTTCATCCAAAAAAGTTTTCACTCCTAAGTTCATATACCCAAAAATTTATATACTATAATATTATAATCTCCAAAATATGATATATTTGTACATAAATAATTGGGAACACCATAAATCCAAAATAAAAACATATATACTTAAAAAATAGAAATCATACTTTATTCCTCAAATAAAATCCCATAATATCCAAAAGTATTCCCATTTACCTTAATCATATATTGCTCCCAAAATTTAGAATTTCTTAAACAATTACATTATCCACATAGTCACTAAATCAATTTCTAATCATATGAGTATCTTTATGGTTAAACATATGTTCCCAAAATTTAATAATTCATTCATCAAAATTAATCATAATGACCTCAACATCAAAGATCATCATATCCCTAAAGTTTATCATTACCTTTAAAATTATATCCATAAAATATAAAATAATTTTTCCTGAAACAATGTTTTCACTAAAACTCATGTTAAACACAATGGTTATAAATACAAAACACATTTATTAAAACTTGATAAATATATCCCAAAGTACTCTCATACTATAAAACTTCAAATAATTATCAATTACATTAATATTATGAACATCCATATATTTATCACTACATCATAACTCTTGAACACCTATATATAGATATTTCTATCTTTCAACATAATTTTTAATCCATTACCTACACTTTTACATCATATTATATAATACTTCCTTCTTATAATAAAAAATTTAAATCATTTCCTAATATTTACCAATATCAAAACATAATCTAAATTACCATTCATACATTTTATATGTAATTTTTAGTTTCCAAATCATTAATTGTTGTGAAATTAGACATTTCAAAAACCATTATCTATAAATTATTACCGATACCCTTCTTGAGCATTCCCCTTAGAATATAAATTTTAATAATGCCCATACTCACTAAATTTAAATCATTCAATTAATACCTTTGGAATAAATTTATTCCTCTTTTGGGTGCTAACCAAACACTTCATTTTTTACTTCATAGTTTATTTCTCTATTCAATCATTTACAACATATATTATATCTTCTTGTTCCTTTAATAAATTTTATTGGGTTCTTATTTACACATCATTCACATATAGGATATTAGATCATTTCACCTTTCTGATATTTTTAATCCGAACTTCAATAGAACATCAATTTTCTATTATTTGGCAGGGTAAACAAATTATATAGGTTTAGCATGGTAATTATAACTTATGATAGCTGGTTAAGAATAAACAAAATATTTTTCACTATAGTTTCCATTTGGTTTGGTTCCCATTTAGAAAACTACTGCATTATCCTTTATATTGATTATTAATTTGGTTCTTGATGGTTCCATCCATTTATAAAGAAATTGTTAGTGATAGTATGTAAAATAAATTCATCACAAACCATATTATTAGGTTGATATATACTGAGATATACTCAACCATGTCCACTTTTATTAAACTCTTTATATTCCTTGAAAACAAAAAAAAAACTCCCTAATATACTAACCATTGTGGTTATATAGGCATTTTAACTTATGCTCAAATAACAAACTAAACTCTAAATTTATTTAAACCATTTATTTGATACCCACTTTAATAGCCCCATATCCACACTCCTAGATCCTATTATGAAAAGACAATAATTACATTTTTGGATCTCATACAGATAAATGTTACTCAGTTTTGTCTATCCAAAACATTAAACATCAAATAGAAATGTTGAATCACAATCATACCCATGTACATCCTAGGTTTAAAGTTTTAGATAATTAAGGAAAACTCTTTCAAAGTGTAAATTTCAACACAGTATCCATTTATTCTACAACACGAGTTCTTTATAATTACACACTTGTTTCATTCAAGGTAACTTATATATCTAGAATTATAACTTTATTAACATTTATTTTCATACTTAATGCTTCTAGAAAATCATTTGTAAATGTGGGATTAGAAAAAAAATATTATTTTGGGATATATATTAAAAATAATGGAAATCCACTCATCTATTTAAAGACCCTAAATAATATAAGAGTGTAACATTATAAAAATAAAATTTAATCTCAAATAATAAATTTCATACCAATGAAATTAGTTTTATTTCTAAAATTTTTCAATGAATGGTTTATAATAAAACATAACTGCAAAATCATAATCATGAGGGTTTCTTAGAAAATCATAGGAACCAATAAAAACATTTTCTTAAAAGAACACCTTTTAAAGTTAAAGGTAACAATATATCCTTTAAAATAAAGTAACTATAATACCTTTTGAAATCACAAAATATCTATGAAAATTTATTTGAAGGCATAAAAAATTCATATATTTTCTTTAGGACATCATCTTCATAGAACCCTTATAAGAACACTTACAAATGGAACAAATAACTTGGTTAATTCAAAGTAATTATGTAATCAAACATAATAATTACCCAAAACATTATAGAGTTATATCAAACCAACCCATCATAATAAAAATTTTCATGGTCTATATAATAAAATAACGTATAAAATCATTCATTTACACCTTTAAACTAATAAATATATACTTTCAAACCCATAAGTAAAATATTTTCATATATTGGTATATCAAATTCCTTTAAAAATGCATTTCAAAAATTAAAATACCTAGAACCAGGGGAATAAGGGGTTTCATTTATTGAAAATATTTAAGCTTATAATGGAATAAAAATATCAAATAACAGTTATAGAGGTAAGAAAATCCATTGATGTGACATATATTAAAAAAATTTGTACTTCATAAAGAAAGTAAAATAGTCAATTTCAAATACATTAGAAAATTAATTTTTAATACTGACAGAAGAAATTTAAATGAGAGGTGAACTGATCTTTTTAATTCATTTATTTAAATACATACACATCCATCAAACAATATTTTCATGTTGTAGAATTATTATAAACAACTCTTTAAAATATTTTTAAACTTGATTTTATGATATAATATCCTTTAAGACTTGGTAATTATTGAACTAATGAAACATTCAAGGAAATGAATTTTAATGGATTTTAAAAAAAATTCATTTTTAGATAATAAATATAAAATAAATTCTTAAGTTACTTTATAAACCAAAAATAACAAAACATGTGGTAAAAATAACATAGTTCTCAAATATAGGGAACTGAGACTAGAAATCCTTACCTAAAGTTTTAATTTTCACATACCTTATTTATATTCATATATAATAAATTTATGTTTATTATTTACTAGGTTATTAATATTTTTAAAGTTCATTGATTTTTATTATTCCTTTTATTTAACTTATTTTTTTTTGTTTTACCTAATTACTTAATTGATTATGTTTAATTTATATGTTTTGAGGTTGTTTGGTAAATAATTCCAAAATGAATTTGGTAGGTTGAATATGGTCTAATATATCAAGATTATACCATTTAAAAAAAATTATACTCATGTTTTAATTATATTTTTTATAAATTAATTTTACTTATATAACCAACTATGTATGGTGGTTATAAAAAATGAATTATGTTATAACAAGGAGATGATAGTTTGTACGTACCCATCTATAACATTTCCATTTCTCTAAGAATATGAAGGAATGAAGGTAAGAATTTTTGAAGCATTAAATAATGATAATTATATCAAAAATACGAAATTATTTATTCAAATCCACTTATATATAACTTCCTTGGATGGTGGTCTTGAAAAAGAAAATGCATCAGATCGAGAGGTGATAGTTCACACATACACATGGGTGATGTTTTTATTTTTTGTGAATGGTAGAGAAATAATTTGAGTATTTGTCAACCATTAATGAAAAAAATATATGCCACATATATCATATTATTTAATTTTTATCCATTATTATGAAAATCTATAAGAGTCAGTGGTTAAAAATAAAATATATTGACATCGAGTTGTGGTAGTATGCATGTATTCTTTCAAGATGTTTTCATTTCCCATTAGAAGTATAAGATAATGAAAATGTGTTATAACATAAAAATAATAAATTTTATGTATACATGAGAAACTGAAATTGTTATATACCAATATTTAGGAGAGGTTGAAGTAGTTCAAATAATTAATAAAAATAAAACAATCAGTTAAGAACGATACGTCTTATGTAGACAACACCATTAGGTTTTTACCTAAATCTTTTAGAGGATGACATTATGATCAAACAAGATCCTTTATGATGTGTGTATGGATTTTAATAAATGATTTTATACAGATTTTATTAGATATTAGCCTCTATAAATGTGGATAAGATATGATATGTGGTGTTTTTTCTAAGCAAGTTAGCTAACACATATATAATTTTTTTGAAATACTAAAATATATTTATATATTACTCAAGAAAAATGGATAAAAAATGACATGTATTAGAATATGGGATGATATATAGTAAAAATATGACTATACTATAGTATTTAGAAATGTTTTAGGTCATTTTAATCCTTACAAATTTAGTTTTAACCCTTTTAACCCATTTCAACTCTTACCATGAAAATTGTCATTTTTATACTAAAATTATTGTTCATAATGGCCAAAAATAAAAGTAGAATCAATAATGTTTTGGAAATTATTATTCAAAATATGGAATCCAATTTATAAAATTTTGTTAATATAAGTGGTATAATAAAATTTAAAAATAAAACCCACAAAATGCGATGAAAGATGGTTTTCTTGATATGTTCCTTTTAAAGTATAATAATATTTTTATACAAAAATGTGTAATGTTGGTCCAAATAAAATTTATTTGGTTAATAATAATCAAAATTAACCAATGAAAATTTTAAAATAGTCCAAAATGTAATGTGACTTTGTAAATATATTTAAAGAAATGATAGTTTCCAAAAAAGCATTTTTTCTATTATTCACCCAAAATCATCCTATTTGAGAAAAATATCAAAAATTCATTAGCATTGAAATGATTATTTTAGAAAAATATCCATTCCATATATTAAAATTTCTAAAACTTTTACCAAATAAATATAATTTCAATGGATAAAATGTTATATTAACCATTTAAGAAGAAAACTTATTTTTGATGTATAAAATAAATTTACTCGAAATAAAGTACTTATTTATTAGAAACCAATTAGTAAATTTATATTCTATAAAACCAGAATATATATTTTTTATAATGAAATTATTCCTATTCAAATGAAAATTTTAATGGCTAGGTTATAATAGTCACATTTAAATAATAATATTTTTATAGTATATCATAATTCTCTTAAATATTAGAGTATTGTATACCACACAGTAATGAATATATTACATAATGAAATTAAATTATAAAATCTTAGGGGTGATACAATCTAAGAGTCAAAATTTAATGCTATCAATATTCCCTTTCCTTGAGTGGAATTCTAACAAACATGGTGTTATTTCATCATATATCTTGGACATCATTAGAATAATGCAACTTGTGGAATCTCACTAGTCTAATTCCCATGTCATAATGTTCTTATAGTGATGATAAATGTATCTTGGAGATCCTAACATATATCCTCCCTATATATATCTCTCATGAAGTTTAATGATCTTCAGTTGAATAATTGTTTCTAACATTGACAATGATTCATGTGGACTTAAATATTTTTAGTTAATCATTTCATTAATTTTATTAAGATGAAAAATTCAATATAGGGAATGTGAAAAAGTAATTATTTTTATTTCTTGATAAAAAATAGGTGGAATATCAACATATTAGATCATCTCCCTTATTACAACAAAAAAACTCGATGCCGACCTGATTGGATGATAGATTGTTTGAGCTCATCTATCCTCTACCGAGTTGATTCAGTGACTTCTCAATACCTGGAAAGATATAAAACCTCATCCATGGACCAAGTATTAACTTCATCCACCCACATCTACATTCGGATTTCCTCATCCTAGTAATTTTTCACTTGAGATACCTCTTGAGATTCCTCAGGTTGGATGTTTCTAGTTATGCCTTCAAGTGATGGGTTGCCTCTTCATGGAAAGATATGATGGCCTGCTACCAACACACCATGTCCTATAGTCTGGAGATCTCTAGATTGAATTTATGTATGGTTTTGAAACCATTAGAGATGTACTAATACTAGGAAACATCAAAATATGTCCACTCCAGCTACACCTACTTAGCCAATAAGTCTTGATCCATTGCATGGAGTGCACAATAATCATCCTCACCAGTCCATAAGTTCACCATAAAGTAGAAAATGGATCCTATTGGACCCCCCCCCCCCAAATCACCCAATTACGTGAGTGTGATAAAGTTCATGAAAGATTCACAATGTGTTGTTCCAACTACCTAGTCCTCCTCAACAACATCTGACCCCAAGTCATCCATTTATTTTGGTGAAGCCTCATACTCAGGGAAATCCATGGGCACTATAGTGGTAATGTATTCAGTCTATTTTTCTAATTATATCAGATGTATATAGAGTAGATGAATTCACTCACTAGACCCCCATTATTATTTAGATGACCCAACATCTTATCCTCAATAGAAGAAGGCTCAACCATCCCCCTTATAGCCTCCTTTAGCATGGTTAGATACTTTTATGGGGCCAATGCCACTTCTTATTTTGTAACTGGTATTATCCATATGCGAATAATGTCCTCTATATACACCGTGCCTACGAGTAGGTTAGAGACTATAGTTTTAATGGTATGGTCTACCATTAGAGACACCTTTGTATTGATAGGCACCCTAGCATCTACCACAAGTCCCTATAGGGCTGAATCAGTTGACCCTGTTCAAATAAAAACATGATAGTTATTATAATATAATAATAAATTATTAAAAATCTAGGATAAATCTAGAGGATAATTTTAAATTTTACCACTAGGGCTCAAGTGAATTCACATGATCAATTTCTACATGCATATTTCCCTTCAAAAAGCTTGAATCCCCATTATAATGCTAGTAATTGGCCCTTATAGATGACCAAGAGGGATATAGATTTGGGATATTTTATCATTGATTAATATGTTTACCAATACATAGTTTATTACTAAATTGATTTAGATGTCTCATCTTCTTTATTTTATTTATTTTATTTATTTATTTTTTCATCATCATATTCCTCTGAGTCTTCCTCACCATACTCCATTAGCATAACTCTATGAGCCGACACATCTATAGAAGAAACTTATAAAGATGGAACCTCACTAGATTATGCCTCAACTTGTTTTCCACTAATAATATAATTCAACTCAACAATATATGGGTCACCCTTTTTGAAAAAGATAGCCAATGCCTCTAGCTCAGAGATGTAGTTATACTTATTCTTCCAAATGACACAGATTCTGAGACAGGTGAGCTGAATATATGGTATCTTCACTCTATCACATATGATCTCCCTCTATATCTTCTCCATAGTATTGTTCATTTAATGCTGATCCCACTCTTCCCAATTCCTTGGTAATATTGTTCCATATATAATATTTATCATATAGTGTAGGATCTTCCCTATTACTATGTCATGTCTAAATATAGAAGCCCTAGAGCCTTAAACTTCTTCCTATACATTCTTTATTGGGAGCCCCCACCCACAAGAACGTGAGAATTATAAGGCTCACCTGTATAATGGGAAGGATACCTAGGGATCCACATAGTGGTACCCTCTTCCCCCATATATTATCTCCTTCCTACATGGAATGTGCCCCTAACAACAACCCACCTTCTATTTTTCTATCCCTACGACTCCTTCAGCAAGTATTCCTAGATTAAATATCACCGAAGAACCACTTCAGTGAATTATTCCATCTATATTTTCATTAGTTATGAACTAGAACAACTACAGTTTCAGACGGTGGTAGTATGATTGTACTCTCACATCCATCTTAAAAAACACCACTGAAGATTGTGTATAACTATAGGGTGCCTCTCTTATCGGATCTCAATGACACCTACAAAATTAGGGGCTAGATATATTGGAAAAGAAATAAGAAAACTTTCCTATGTTGTAAGGATTTCAATTGATATGTGATACCAAAAATTCATCTCAAGATTATTACATATACAACCTCTATTAAATGTACCATATCTATTATTAAATCATCTCCCTAGTTAGAGTAGGGGAAGGATGCAAGTTGAATTTTTTCAGACACTGATTAAATCCACCGCCCTTACTTATTTCATTTAACACTGGTTATTCCCATAAAATGTATAGGAGTGAAGGAATAGAGGGGATGTTTGGAGGGGATAAAATATTCAAAAATTCCAACCCTCCAATGTGTTATGTAACCCATCCTTATAAAAAATGGATACATCTATAGAGACACCTGAGCATGTATCCTCTACGGATATACCATTGTGGGTAATACATCCTTTCCAATACAAGAACAACCAATTTGATATATTTACCTAGGTTTAAGTAACACTGGCATGAAAATGGTACCTTTTCTCTCTCCCACATACATTTATCTGATGTGAATGAACTATTTTCTCAATAAAGACACATGAAATACCAAAAATTTGACCTCTGGTAGTTAGCTTTTTACATTTTATACCTGTTTCTTGTACCATTGTAACTCAAGAAGGATCCAATATGAACACGAGTTCTTACATTTCTAAACACCTGTGAATTGCATCAGTTACAAAAAAAATTTAACAATTTGGAATATTAATAAAGAAATTGAACCATGAGATTAATGAAATATTGGAATGAAGGATATGGTTCTTCCATAATGTTCCAATTAAGACATATTGAAATACCATTGCAAGAATCAATTTTTTCTCTATATACTCCATGAAAAGGATCCTTATAGAAACTCATCAAACTAAACTTTTATGGTTGGAATCAAACTGATGGGATATATACCCCACAAGTTGATCCATATATATCTATGGTGGAGATGAAACGTGTTTTTATTTTGAAAGAAAATTTACAAGTATCTCTTTTATGATATTTGTGTGATGGTAGATGTGGAATTTAGAAGTCTATTATACTTCGTTTAGACTTACTTATAGTAGTACGCACAATCCTACTCATCAGTAATGTTTCATTCTATATATAGGTCTCATTCATCAATATAAACCCAATGAGTATATATAATAAATGCATAGAAGATGTTGTAATGATGAGGTGGAAACATCTTGATAGTTGGAAGTGCACATCAGATGGGCTTGGTCTGATTTGTAAGGGTGTAGATGGATTTAATATGGTGGTCCTTCATTTCATGATTGGCAGAAACCACATACCATTGGTGGAGTTTACTGTAGATTATAAACCAATTCTTAGGGGTATGAAAATAAATATCTAGAAATGAAATTTTTCCAAGAAGGAAAAATACATACAATAAATATATATTACATAAAATATACTCTCTTCCTCCCATAGTCAATAGTAATAAAACTCTATGATTCTTTTACTAGAATCCCCTAAATGATGAAATTTTGGGGTTCACAACAATCTTCACTCTCCAAGAATTAGAGGTTTCAACATACTGTCCTACCATTTCCAGTGTCTTAAAAAAGAACAAGGTACACTCAAACAAATTTAAACTACTTTGTTCAATTATTAATTGTGAATTCCTGCTTCATGTAACTTTTGTTTTTCTATTGAATGAAGATTATTTTACAAACACAATTCTCAATAAACATTATTCATGTAAAGTGGAGTTGTAAGAACACTAAGGTTATTGATATTAGTGAGTTAGGGTAAGTATTAGTTACATAAAAAAGTGTTATAAACCTTTGATGAATTTTCATGGTCCCTAATGGAACCATTATTATATTTAGAATAAATGTTCCACCTAAGTGGTGTTAACTTTACTGGAGTTGTGTAAACAGTAATTATGTTGTGGAAACATAACGTGAGTTGCATTAGATAGAAGTTTGTAGGCAAAAAATTGGTATATTCCTCAGAAATTGATGCTAAATATCCAAATAAAATCCCATTTAGGTGGGGGGATTTGTTACTATCAAAATAATTACAAACATGGTAATGAAGAAATTCCCAAGAAGTATCAATGAAGAAAATGGTCATCAAAATAAAATTTAGGGAAAAAAATGAAAGTTCATGTAAAATCCCAGGCTTTGGTGTAAATTCATAGAATTCATGAAACTAAGAGTTAAAAGATTCTATAATAGGGGGTTCCACACAATATCAATGTTACACACATTATAGAACCCTCATCCAATAGATAATGTCCATTATTTCATGCAACTCAGAGTTTCAAAAAAAAACTAATATCACTTATCAATTCCAAAGATATGTGATCATGCATGGATTCATATGATCAAGAATATTCAATGAGATAAAATTACTATAAATAAATCATTTACCCACATTTTTTGAGGAACTAACTCTATAATTTTATTAGTCGTGGTCTTATCTAATGAAACTCTTATTTTTATGAATCTGTGCAACTAGAGATCCCCTTGTACTTCCACATGCATGTAATATATGGTAAATGATACAAATTCATTATTTAATGAATTGTATTATGTTTGAGATTTTTTTACATAAAATGCATTAATTAAGAACATATTTCTCAAAATAGGATAATGATTCATGAAACTCTAAGTTTCATGTAACACCCAACTTCTGCAAGACCATTTTCTTCACCATTCATGAAACATTTTTGTACCGGTGCCCATGGGTAGCATAACTCCATGAATTCATTGAACTCAAAATTTTTATGAACCCAATATGATGGACCAAAAATTTAAATATTATTTTACTAAACATATTTCCATGAAAGTTAAATTATCATGGGCCCCACATCCACTCAATCAAGGATTAATTATGAAAAATACTTACACACAACCGATATCATGGAACCTCATGCCCTGACACACTTCACCAAGAATTATATGGTAAATCCATTAACCGATTTTTCTTAAGCATTTCAACACTCATTATCATATCCTTAACACCAAAAATAGGATAGGAAACATCCATTCCTACTGCTCCCAAGAACGGGTTGAGCAGAAAAACCTATGGATAAGCCCCACCCACACTCTGCAAAATCTTAAGAAACATATGGGAATACTAATGAGGGTAATAGAAAATCATGGAATCAAGGAGGAAATGCATTATAGTCATCTAAATGATGCATTTTCACCTTTAGGCATCTCAAATCACAATCAATGTTCAATACATTATTCTTTCACTTTTTTCAACATACAAATCCTTCGTGCAAGATATTAAAATCTATAAACCATCTTCAATGACATATATTAAACTCTATATAATATCCCATGTGAAAGACAGTAAACTGTATCCACTATCCTCAGTTCATGAATTTAAGATGAAACTATCTTTTTTAGTGAATGATATTGAATTGCAGCTAACCTCCTTGGTGCATGACACTAAAATATTTCCTACCCTATGTGAAAACATAGGAACCCTATGTTAAAATACCAAGATGCCCTGTTGGATGATAATTATATGATTCATATATTAAGGATATGATGAACCTCCTCTATTAAGAAGATGAAAGAATAAACCCCACACCCTATTTTTTTTACTCTTTTCATAACACATTTTTCCTAATCGAATTACATTAGACTACATGGTATATTACTATCACGTAGCCTCAAAATATTCACCTTGAACTATATGGATTTTGATCCATGTAATCTAGTAGGGTAAATAAGCTTCAATATTGACGCACTATAATGACATGAACACCATTCTATCTCCCCCTTGATAGGTGTTATCTCCGAATCTTGATCATACTTTTAGAGTACACTTTAATTTTCACCCACTCTTCGCTAAGTCTATAATGGAAAATAAAATTCATGGTCATCCCTATTTGACTATAAAACATTGACTCTTCTAGAGGATATGAGATTATGTGTTACCATATTCACTAGATTGTAAACATGTTACCCTTGATTAAATTATGAGTGTATTTAGGAACCAACTTAATATATTAGAGACCCATCCCTAGGTGATGATGGTGAGAAACTAGAAAGAGGCCCCCTCCCTACTCCACTTCAAAGACAGTTCCTTTGTCTCTCCGTCACCCTCCTGTAATACAAGAAATTGGGTCTGCTGGCAACCCCCCCTTGCATAGGATGAAATTGAATACAGATGGATCCTGTGTCATGGGAGAGATGTAGGGTGGAGGGGTGGTGCGTGATTTCAAGGGGTTAGTCCTTTTGTCTTTCTCGGTCTGGCTTGGTCTGGGCTCCTCTCTCCAAGGAGAGGCTTTGGAAATTCTCAGTGGGCTCAGATTGTGTGAGGAAAAGGGGATAGAGATTTCAGAAGTGGAAATAGACTCACTTATTGTTCACAACACCTTGAAGGGGGGGGGGTGTTTCTCCTTGGTCCATTTGCTATGTTATTTGAAAATGCAATAGTTTTATGAGCTACAGAACACATGTCCTCCATACCTAGAGGGAGGGGAACACGATGACAGACCACTTGCTTTGTTGGAGTTCAATGACTCGTTGGATTTTTTTCTGCATACTGTGGGTAGTTTGAAGGTAGAGTGGGTCAATATAATTAAATGAGATAACCTCGGGCTTCATCACTTCAGGCCTCCTTGATTTCTTGGAGTGCGATGAAGGGTGGGGCGACTGTTTTCTTTCCATTTTCATCCCTTTTAATAAATATTCATGATGATGATGATGATGATATATGATAATAGGGTACAACATTTGATATGTATTAGATTCCTTTTGTGAGGAGCATAAAATATTATATGATGAGTATAATATATCTTCTACCTTTACTTAGGTGGTGATACTAAGTACTTTACTCATGTTGTTAGAATGAGTTGTCTTATGTGATGTGCACAATAAGCCTATGTGATGAGGATGAGATCTCTTCATCCCCTCCATTGGTGACAATCTTAAGATTCATTTCTTATGTTTGGTGAGCATAAGATACCATTGGTGATGATCCCAGGAAGCCTTGGGTGATGAGACTAAGTTTTGTTATGTCATGAGAACTAGTGTCTTCATGTTACAAATGTGATTATACTTCGGTAATGAGCCAATATTTCCCTAGGAAATGATACTAGGATGCATTATGTGATAAGGATAAGTTTCCTTGTACTAAGAGGATAATATTTATGAATTCATCCTCCTAAGATTCCCTATGACGTGAATATAGGATTCCCACATGGACCATCATGTCGAAGATATTCATTAAAACCCAACATTCCCAATGATGACTGATTGTGCATAAAACAACTTATAATCTTCAACAGAAGGTGTTAATCCTATTAAGGCATCCAATGATGTAATTAACCATTTTCCCCTTGAATATAGTGGAAAGAATGATATTTTTAATCATGTTTTAAATATATGAGGGATACAAAAACAAATCAATAGAATCTATAGATGATTACGTGTAATTAATATATGACATCACATCATACGGTCTTGACCAGGGAACTGACTCCATCACCAATGATAGAAAAGATCTATCTTCTTTGAAAAATGGAATGTGGGACCTAAAGGATCACAACTTGTCCATGGACACCATTTGATCTGAAATAGGGTTCCATTATATTTTTTGAAAACATATAAAAACATATTAACTTATATTTATCTGTTAATTGATATGAAATAAGACTAAAAACACAGAATGTAATAAAATTTATTTAAAAAAACAGTTTTCATTATATATTATATTTTCATTTAAAAGTTAAATTCCTATATATGGAAATTTTAATTTGATTAAATGAACATTACTATTGGATTCATCTTGTAAAAATTTTCTTAGGGTTATTTTTTGTTTTTTTTATGAATATGATGATGTTTAAGAGAATAGTAATGAATAGAGCTTTTAAATATATCGTAATTTTTATAACATTACATGATATAAGCAAGAATTAAAAATTAGTGAAACCATTTTCTCAAAAAATTTATATTTAAGGAGTAAAATAATTTATTTAAAAATAATATGCTGAAATTAGAAACCAATGTTTGAAATTTTGGAAAGAAGTTATATTTTATTCTAATAAAAAACTATGTTTGGTTATTTTCCTTTAATTATGTATTCAAAAGATAAAATTCAGTTTTGGTATGATATGAAAATAAAATAACCATATTTTTTAATAAAAAAAATAATATATTAATGATTATTTGTAATACTTTTTTCCGAAATAATTTTATATTAATTTTCATGTTAAAAGTTTTTTTGATAAAAAATCAATTCTCTTAATATGTCTATAATTATATTAAAAATAATTTCTATGAGTTTTAGAAATTTAACCAAATAAAATAGATTCAAGATTTGGAATTGTAAATTAAAAATATTTAAAAATGTCAAATTCATTTTTAAGAATAAAAATAAGTTACCAAGGTAAAAGTAAGTCCCCATGATGAAGTCTAAAATAATATATATCTATAAAACGAGTGCTAAATAAAAAAATATAATACAAAATAATATTTTAAGTAATATTTATTTAAAAAAATGGAACTCCTCTCACTCATTAAAGGACCCCTCTATCATCCATTCAATTCTACACATAAAATTATAATTCCCCACCACAATCTTCCATATTTACTCCACTAAAACACTTAAAACATTCTGTAAATATTATTGAACTGAGAGATAGCTCAAATTGTATAAAAATAAAGATGGTTTCTAAGATAAGTCACAATCTCTTTTTTAAGTAATAACATCTTATCATCCTTTTTAATTTATATTCTTCTTCCACCTATTTTTAAAATAATAAATCTATTTAATAAAATATAAATAATATCATTATAGTTTCATAATGATGATATTATAAAAAAATCCCTTCGTAATCATACATATCCATTGATTATGTCATGTTATTTTTTGGGTTTTTTAACTATGTACATGAACAATAATGTACATTTTTTTATCATAAATGTATATAAATAATGAATTATTGGTATGATATGACATTTATAATTAAATAGTGTTCTATTTTTTGTTTTTTGAATTCATAAATCATTATTTAATTTCTATTTTGGTTCCTATGCTACTATGGAGAAGAAAATTTCATGAAGAATGAATGATAACTAAAATTGTTATACCGAAACAGATAAGAAGCGTTTAAGACTACAAAGACTGATGATAACTTTTAAATAAAGTAAATTAATATATACATTGAAAATTAATATAAAATATTAATATAAATGCTAATAAATATGCCTAATATTCTGAAATATATGTTTATAGATTATATTATTATTATACATGAGGTTAGAGAAGGTCTAACCAAGCCAGAATCAAAGTTAAGTGTTTTTTACTAAATTTTGTTTTCATTGGGTCATAAAATTTCTTCCTTCAATATTTTATAATAAGTTTATTTTATTGATTGATTTATAAATTATATGTGGTATTTTAAATTTCAATTTTTGGAAAATTAAATCGTTACATAAAAATATTCTTTTTTGATAGATTTTATTTTCTATAAAATATGATGTAGTTAACATCAAATCTCCTCAATAATATTGAATCATTTTAATTAATATATATTTTTTATAATGTTTCATGAATTATATTCTCTATACATAAAATTCTAGTTATTATTTCCAATATCTTTAAAATTATTAAGAAATTTTTGGAAGGAAAATTTTAAATGTTTTCTACACTAGTAATTTTTTACTTTCTATATGAACTGGTGAAACGAATTTCATTTTTAATGTTTTCCACATATTAATTTCTTTTTTTTTTAAAATATTTTTAATAAAAATTCATATTCTATTTTTTAGAGTTTTTAAAAATTAAATTATATTATCAAAAAAATTTTGTGAATTTTTCAATTTCAAATAAATGTTAATGTATTAGAAGAATAGATAAATGGATTTCATTATACACATAGACACACACACACACACACACACATATATATATATATCTCAGAATCCAAATTTATTTACATAAACTTTATTTATTTTCATATTTCCATTATTAAGGTTTTATTTGATGTATATCTTATAATTTCATCCATTTAGTTTCTTAAAAATGAATTTTTATTTGACTAGTTTGAATTTTATGGCATTGATAAAAATTATTTATGAAATATATTTGACATGACTTCACATAATTTTTCTTATATACACCCAAAAGATCTACCACTTATGTATTAATTTTTGTGATAATATTCTAAATTCTTTTAAAATCCACATGAGAGATTTAATTTTGGGTACCAATCGATCTTTTATTGATGGTAGGTTATATGATTACATTTAGAAATGATATGATACCCATTTTATATCACTGATTTTTTATTATATGTTGTATGATTAACTTCATGCATCACACATATATTTGTTTTATCATATTGAGATGGGTTGGTCTATTATAACCCTCAAATGAATTGATTAATATTTTATATTTAATGAAGTAATGATATTGTTCACGGACATGGTTGCATGTAACTTGGTTCACAAGGTTATGTGTGGACATAATTATAGGTAGATTTTTGAACATGTTTGAGTTTGGATATGATGGTGGATATCTTTGTTTACAAGTTTATGAATGGAAATGATTGCAAGTCTTTCTGTCCATAGGTACGTGAATGGAAATTATTATGGGTAGATTTTTTCACATAGTAATGATTTCATATGGTCACGCCTTTACTAAATTTCTAGGTAATTACATACACCTATGTTGTGGATCCATTTTTCATGACTATTAAATAAGGTTTTAACACCCATATTTCTCAAGTTTTACATTATTCAAAACCATTATTCCATGAATCATGATTTATGAACTATTTTTTATTATGTATGATTATTTAATGTTATGTAGAAAATCCTTAATTCTATACTCATAATCATACGCTCATCTTATTCTCACTTATGATCATTTGATTGATATATCCTATGTTCACCCTTACTTTGTATCTGATCTCACCCATTCGTATGTTTCCACTCCCTCAGTTAATAATATGGGTGTTATGTATGATATCTATATAAGAACACCATGTGTATAGATTTTTTTGGAAAATTGGGAAAATATATTGTAAAATTAGTACATCATGTATATAATCTTCAAAGAAAATAAACCTTTCAGTATTGGTATTTTTAGTATATATATAGGGTGAAAATTTTAAATTATTGATTAGTACCTGCTAAACCTGATACATAAACCATATATAATTATTTGGAGGCCTAGAAGGGTCATGGTTATGATTAATACACTCTGACTCAGTAGAAAAAATATTTCTAAATTGAAGAAAATTTATTACACTCTGGTGTTGTAAAGAGGTTATAAGGTGATGTTGGACTATGAAGGTTTTGTCACTCCATATCCAAAAAATACCTAAAAACATAAGGAATACTCTAACTTAAATTTTAAAATTTTAACTAGATCCCCATGAATACTCATTAAGGATAAATAATTAATCCCCCCTCCAATAATTGTGGATAATCCTCCCTTATCCTATAATAAATATTTATATCATGATTCATTCTCTATATATGAAGATGTTTTCAAGATAAAAAATGATAATTAAATTATTATGGAGGGTTTAATAGGGTAAATCTAGTCAAGGGTTGATGAAATAAATGTGTTTGAATTTAAAATATATAAAAATGTAGAGATGCCTATGGATGAGTACCAAGATCTTGGAGTGCACATGTTTTTTAAAATTGAATCCGGATTTGATACAAATTTTAATGAACCATACATTTCATACATAGATATTACATTTTATTGGATAAATTTTAATTATATAACCTATTGTTCCATAACAAAATCATAAATATCTAGTATTATTGGAAATTCGGATATGAAAATAATTAGTTTATAAGTGAAATAAATCATCTCCAACTAAGTTCTCCATAACTATCACCCTTCCTAGAAATATGATACTTAATAAAATTATTCTTAAACTAGGGGAAAGGAAACATAAGAAATGGAGAGATCAAATTCTTAGTAATTATAAAAAGGGATATATCACTAATAACATAATCATAAAATGGGAATAAAATTTGAAAATGACATCCTACATATCTAAATCATTATCATGAGTCATGGAATAAATAATGTCCATTTGATAAGACATTAATTATAAAGGAATCAAATAACATTACCCATGAGAGTATAACATTGGTCAAATATATAAATTTTTGGTAAACAAATAATCATAGAAAATCATTTACTAGTAGTTAAAGATCATTTACAAGACTATCATAGTGGATTGCGTAAACTCACCAAATCATTAAATGAAAAATTCTTTTAAAATATCATATGGAACATTTCTTTGGAAACATAAATTTTTAAATTTTAAATCGATTATTTGAAATCTAAAAGATTCATCAAATATCAAGGGAAAAATTTATTTGAAAATAAAATTGGAAAGTTACAAATTATCCTTCAAATTATTGAGTGTTTATGATGATGTGAAATTTTATTCATGTTATATAAGATAAAAGAAAACATTTCTTCCATAGTTTTTTAAATACTCAAAAAGTAAATCATCTATAAAAAGACAAGAATATTACTTTTTAAACCATTTTTTTAAAAGTAAATAATTGGTAAAAATTAATTTAAAAAAAATCAAAGAGTAATATGATAAATATTCTTGATTTTTTTTGAAAACAACGACATGGAAGAAAAGTATTTTCAACCGAAGAGAGAAATAATGCCGGTTTTTCTTAACAAAATTATTTCAATAACCTAAGTAGTTAAAGTGTGTAAAATGAATGGAAAAAATTTATTATACATAAGTAAAAAATGTTATGAAAATCCATGAGATTATTTAGAGGTATATGATTAATTTCCATCATATGAAATTTAATCACAAACAATAATCATAAGCAATGAGAATATAATATAAAACCTTACTGCTTTGGTAATATTCATATCAAAACAAAATGAAAGAGAAAACCTTAGATGGATTTTTATATCACAATAATTTTAATGAAAAAATCATAAAATATAGTAATGTTTAATATATACATAACACAATGAAAAAATTGTTGAATATGACATAAGTCACATAGAAATAAAAGTGAGATGAGAAACCCATACCTCAAGTTCCACTTGATCTAAAAGAGATATATCCTAATTTATAATAATCTTAAAATTATTATAATTATATAATGAAATAATTTACATACATAAAATATATTGTATTAACCATTTATAAATTTTCAACCCCTATTTATCAATAATTATTAAATTCTTACTTTCTGAGTATTAACTGTTTGGATTTTTCATAAGAATTCCATTTTGGATGTTCCTGTACATGTACTTTGTTCATGGTTCCATCATCTCAAAATTTTATTCATGATCAAAATATGATATATTTTAATTATATATACATATAAATATATACACATACATATATTCATATACATATATACATATATATATATATATGGAATCCATTTTCTTAGTAGTAGATCGAGCCATGAATTGGTCACCCAATTCATGACCTAGAGAAAAATTATTAAAATAAGAACTCAGTTACAATACATGTGTGAGGTGTAACAAGCTTACATCATTAGGGAAATAAGGTAGAAACCTTTAAATATGGCATAAAAGCATACATGTTAGCAAAAACATCCTCAATCCAAGCTGAATTTATCACATTATCCAAGGAAACAACAAGAGTTTATGACCTCCAAGAGACATGTCATCAATGGAGATGATATTCATCCATGTATATAGAAGAAAAAAATATAAAAATGGTTTCTTCTGATTTCTCCCAAGAAGAAAAATATTGAACTATGAATCCAAATTTACAACCAATTTATGTGTACTCATTGGAAAACAACATGGGAAACATAATTTTATTTCCATAAAATCAAATTTAGCATTCATGGAACTATCACAAAATATTCTTGAAATAGTTTCATGCTCCTTCTTAATGAAATTGACAATATCTTGAATTATTTTATTGTCATTATGAATATATATTGGATTTAGTTTCCAAAGGCTCATCAAAAGCCCTTATATGATCTTGTAACACATAATTACCTCAATACCACAAAACCCAATACAAAATTGAGACCCTTATTGTGATATTAAGAAACAAAATAAAGCGATACTTCAAGGATAAGACATCCATGCAAGATTTATCTCATCAGAAAATTCAAATAACACTTATATTCATAATTATAAAGATTTAATAGGTGTGTAACCAGATTATTAAGTATCCATTGAACATAGAAAACCATCCAATGACCAAAGAGAATCTATTGAAATACATGTATGCAAAAGCTTCAGTCCAAAAAACTAGGGAAACAAACATGATGATAACATCAAAAAAATAAAAAAAATGATTCATTTCCATGGTATCTCCTTGAAGATAATGTTAGGGTTTTTATTGTATTCATACACCATTTTTCTAAACATTATATTTCTAATTTAGAGAAAGGTATCTGCATGTATTTCACTATTTTTTTGTAGAACAATTTCATCCTAATCCTCCATACATGTTACCAAATAATCCCTAATTGATTCCTTAATTATGTATGCAGCCCTCAAAGTAGGGTCAACATCAATATTGTTACAACTTGGAGCATCATTAATAAGGGATGAACACGGAATCTCAATAGAAATTATCTGTGGAGGAATATCTTCTATTTGTGCCCTAAAAACCTCTAAGTATATAGTGATAATTGTTATTTCAATATTATAATAATCTCTACACTTCTCAGTCTACTAGGGGATGGAGTGATGTATCTATATAGAATAATTAATGGTTTTTACCTTTTCTAGAGTTAGACTTAAAATAAGAATCCCCAATATGACAACCACTCTCTTGATTATCAGGAATCAATTCACAATAATGAGAGTGTGAGCTATTTATTTCCAAAGATGGGGAAGGAACAATGGGAAATTCTAAACATTTTGTGTAGAATCAAATAATCATGAGGATAATTTGTGGATATAAAAATGATAACTACCCTCATAAGTCATGAAGAAATTATTTTGATCTTCTATAGTCATATCACCAATGCATTTCAAGCCTTGAAAAGATTTACTTCAAGAAGGGAAGCAATAATACATGGTTTCAATGACTTTTTGGTGTATTCATCAAGGCAAATCTTATACTTTACCTTAACAAAACATGATATTTTATGAGAAGGAGAGTTTACTATTATTCCATAGAAACTATCCATATTTCAAAGTTTAAGTCAATCACAACAATAAAATATCAAGAGAGAAAAATTAATTACATCATTCAAATAGATAGTATGTTGTGCATACACTTGAACACCATTTACACTTTTCAACAGATGGAATGCAAGAATGATAAATAATAAATCACACATTAATAATATGTATTATATAGTAAATATAATATATAATTAAAAAACCCATATTTAATACCTTATATATAATGTTTAAATGAAAAAAAAATCACATTGCTTCTTGAAGGTTTTAGTTCACACGAACACACGAGCGATGTTATCACATTTCAAATATTTGGAAGGTAGAAGGTAGATATGATATTGTAGTTCCTAAGGCATGATTATAACATAAATATTATATAAAATAATTAATACCATCATAAAAACTATCCATAAATTATGGTAATGAAAATGATTTGTATCTATATGTGGAGATAATAATCCATATGTACGCACAAACGATACTTTCAATACACATTTGATGGGAAACTTGGTGAATAATGGTGGTTTCATAATAATAATAACTTCTCATTATATTTAGAATAATTTAATTATAATTTTATGATAAATACCTTGTATTTATAAGAGGTAAAATATGACTAAGAGGAAGGTGATTGGTTAAGGTTATTACCACATCTTTGAAAGTAATCCTTTTTATCTCCCCTTAGGGACCATATGGTCGGTTGTTTTTGAGTACCATCACCAGTATAAAGTGTTTAGAGAATATTATAATAACAATTCTATTTTTTTATCTAGAAAGATCAATTTTGTGTAAATTAGATAAATGAGTGGGTATACTTTTATAAAGGTGGGGGAGGATACACCTTGAATTTCTTAAACGATTAAAATTTGAATAAGTTATTGTCAATATAAATTCTTCAAAATTAAAATGAATTAGAAGATACATAGTCTATGGTTAAAATAAAATCATTTTATGATATTTTGATAGGTTTTTGTACCATTTTAGACCTTATCTTCTTTGTTAACTCCTTCATTAACCAGTTTTGACCATAACTGCGGTAGCACCTATTTCAATATTAAATAGTAAAAAATGTTACGATAAATGGAAAATGACATGTAAATAGACCATGGATGATTATATAAACCATATTTAATTAATATTTATAATGATAATATATTTATGAAGTATAAATATTTTTAAAAATTATTATTTATTATAAACTATCATTAAAGTCAGCTTTCTAACAATTCATTTATTTCGACATTAAAGACACCAATAAAAATATAGAGTTATAATATAATACTTTATAGCTTAGCTTATATATAATATTTATCTAAAAAATTTATGTGATATAATAATTCACTTAAATTTAATGTCTTTTAATATTTTTAATATCATTTTTTATTTACCTATTAATTTAATAAAAACAGCATCTCCACTGCATAAGTGTTTACAGTAATTATTACATCACTAAAATTTATTAATAAACTAATATGAAAAAATATAAGTTTATCTTTAAAATAAAATTGTATAATTTAACTTATCATTATTTTATAATTATTTAAAAAAATTAGAGATATTAAAGTCAAGTGAGTTACCTTTTTTGTTTATTATTTTCTTAAATTTATATAAAGATCATATCAAAATAAACATGGAACCAAGTGGCCATATATTTGATACTTTTATGAAAATAGATTAAATAAACACATAAAACATGATAAAAACATGTTCTTGATAAATTATAAATCTTTATCCTAAACTTTTAACCTTATTTTAACTGTTTTCCCCTTACCGAGATAACAAAAATTTTCTATGCTTACTGATCATATTGACCAAAAATAAAAGAGAACTATATAAAAAAATTACCCTCCCATTTCAAAATATTTAATAAATTTTTCAAGATTCAATTTCTTATATAGGTTGAAAATCCTTTTAAAATAAGAGCACAAAAAGGGATGAAAATATTTTAAAAAAAATACATTTTAAGCATAAAATTTGATATATATTGTTATCTCATCCCCATAGAAAATATTAATCTAATGATAAAAAAAATTATTTATCATAAAATATATAAATTTAGTTAAAATAATTTACTAATAATGATCAATTTAATTCTATTTGTATAAAAACACATTGCATGCATAAATATAATTTTCCCAAAAAACATCTCTTTTATTGTCAAATTATTTTTATTTTCATATCCAATTAATTAATAACTATTGAATTTATTTTATACTTTTGTAAACTATACATTTTTTAGAATTTATTTAGTCATATTTATACCCACCAATTTAATTACTATGTCATTATAATATACAATATTACATTTAATTTATAAATAGGGTTGTGTGTAGCATAGTATATTAAGTAAATTAATTTTTTTCTAAAATAAATATATCATAAAACATGGGGTGTTACATTCTACCCCACCTAAAATTAATTTTCACAAAATATTCTATTACTTCAGTATAAATAAATTTGGATATATCCATTCTATTACAACATTTGGTTCCAAAGTATCTTATTCAAATTACTAATTCCTCTAGATAACGTTTTCAAGGTGTGTAGTTATATTCCATATAAATTGATCTATATGATATAATATTCATATTGGTCACTATTAATAAAATATTTCATGATCTAATAGTACTACCTTTGAGGTCTGTACATGTGAATGATCCGATATGTACTTCATTACTACACTACTAGATTTGTCTAGTGCTACGCTTTATCAACACTACTAAAAAAACACTAATAAAGGCTTTATTTCATAAAAGAATTATTTCATTAAAAATAATATATTTACATATAAATATGTATATATTGATATTAATATTGTAAATATTTTTTAAATATGATATAGATAAGTATATATAGGAATTTTTACTTAATATATAACATAATTAGTGAAAATGGATTATAAAATTATTAAGAAATATTATTGATTAACAATTTTCTAATTTTTATTGAGTAATAATCATTTAATAATAGTTGGATGACATAAAAATACATTAACTAATGAATAGTGTAAGCTATGTTAAAGACATGACATGAAATTCAAATGACTATAACTTTTGATCTTAGTGTCAATATTGGCTCAACCACATATCATATTTAAGCCCCCAATGAGCTCTACACCATGGTTGGAGCCCCCAATCATTCTTATTGAGTCGAAAAAACGCCCACAATGCCTCCAAAGTTGATTTTTTTAGTTGGGGTATCCCAAATTTTTTATATTTTAAGGAATTTCATCTGTGATTAAGAGGGTCTTACTACCTTTTTCGGTGGAAACTGTTTTACTCTCAGAAATTGCATTCATATTGATATTATGATTTTTATGTTTTATCATATTTTATAATTTAGTATTATTTATAATTAAATATACACATATTTTCATATATTTACTTATAGTAAATGTGTTATATAAATAAATAAATCACCATAATTGGGTAAACCGTTTTTTTAAATATAAAAAATAAATATTTATTATTCATTTAATTTAAATTAAAAAATTATACATTTTATCTACCTTCTACAAATACATTAATATGTATATATATACCTATACAAGAAATTTTTATAAATAAACATATATGTGTGATTCAATAAAACATATATATATATATATATATATATTTCTAATATATGTAGATAAATAAATATTCTGAAAATGTAATTTTAAAAAGATTTAACCATTTTTTACATTATAAAAATATATGAATAAATAGATATAAATATTTATATCCCTATAAATATAAATATATATATATAATGGTTATATATATATATGTGTGTGTGTATTAATAAATAGATATTTATTTATATTACATTTTACAATATGTAAATGAATAAAATATATAATATATTGAAATAAATATAAGTATATTTATATCAAACATAAACACACACAAACATATATTTTTTTGGGTGTATTTAAAAATAATTATATAAATATATGAATTTAAAAGATATATTCACATATATATATATATATTTAAATAGATATATCCTAAAAAGATAAAATAAGCATATTGGTGTAGTGGTGAAGGCATTTGAGCTCCAAAAGATAGGTATAGGTATCAAATCCAGTTAGGTGCAGGAGGTTGTAATTTCACAAAGCACTGGTAATGGGGGTTGCGAAGTGCTGATAAAGGGGAGGTTAAATATTGGGTGAAACACATTGTTAAGAGGGATCAATAATAAAGGGGGAAACTAAATAATTAGTAAGGGAATGTGGAGGAGGGTGGATTAGAGAGGTCTAAAAAATAATAACTTTCCTTTATTAGATATTTTTTAACATTGATAAAGGTCCCATTTAATAACCAGAAAAAACATGGATAAATGACCCTGTTAAAAGTACAAAAAAGTAATGATAAATTCCCCCTTATGAGTGATAAAAAACTATTAAAGGCCTTATTTATCATCTCTTTTTATCACTACTAAAGTGGGACTTTATCTGGGATTTGATGAGCATTGATAAAGCCTACCCATTAACTTATATTTGGTAGTTAGTACTTTATAAGAGGTGATAAAGACCCTTTTATAGCACTATTAAAATCTAAATTTTGTAGTGGTGCTTCACTAGGAGATATAAGTGCAGTACGTTGTGAACTAGAGTGAGATTCAGATGGAGTTCTAAACTATAAACTAGTTTCCAAATAAGTTCAAGAATTTAAAAGGTCTTGATATATCTGGGGATCAACATTCCCTTGTTTACAAATCTCATAACCTTATTCCATGAAGATATTATTAGGAATACCTTTTCACTAACTTCAAACTCTAGATCTCACTAATGACTGTTAGCATAACTGTTATTTCTACTTTGATATGCTCTTATATGCTGCTGAATAACTCTTAAGGTTTCTTCCATTTCCAAAGATAACTTGGGTACCAATATCTTTCTTCCTCTAACTTCATCTTATATTGTCATATTTTTTAACTTCCTTTAATAGAGTTCATCCTAAGGATCTATATAAATGCTCAATTGAAAGATATTATTGTAATAAAACTTGATTGGAGGACGATGTTTATCCCAAACACTATTGAAATTGGTATAACACCAAGTATGAGTTCTATTGAGAATTCAACATTACAATTTAGTGGAATAATAGGAAACTTTTATAGAAATATGTCAAAAAACTACCACACAATAGGAATATCATGGATGTTGATTCCCCCCCAACCGTTTAAGATAATAAATGCTTTTAAATATGAATTAAGGCCATAAAATGGATGCAATTTCCATTAGAATTTCATATTAATTGTGATATTGAAACATGATCATAGGTTTTTTAAAAATAACAACCACGACTTCCATTACTTATAAATTGATCTGCACTGTTTGTAAAGGAATCCAATCCATTACCAAAGTAACATAAAATTCAATCAAAGAGAGAATAAAATGATTTAAAGAAATCATTTTCCCATAAACTTTAACTGGAGAAGAATTATATACTTGTGTTGTGATCATTGTTCCATGAGGAATTTTCATTTATAATTCAAAATCTAACCATTGAAAAAATTATTTGACATTACTAGATATTTGTCATGATGGAATTATTTTCATATAAATAATGTCAAAGAAAATACTTCAATATTTTTTGTATATCTATAAACTTCTTAACACTATCATTCTATATTGAATCTCATACTAAAAAATGGATTACCTTACCATGAAAAAATTTTAATCAGATAGATTAATCATTTTACCCTGAAATTCATTTATACGATGTTTGAATCATAATAACATTTTTCTTCATATTATACCATATTTTAAACCTAGTTAATCCTTGATCATAATCTGTTATAATCCTTCATGGAGATTTATAAGGAAAATATTAATTAACTGAGGAATATCTTCTAGGACTGTCAAACTAGGTGCAAAAAAAATGCACACTCACTATGCATTGGAATATGTTGAGATATAATCAACCAACAATTTTTTAGGTTATTATCCTTAGATTTATATTTTTCAAAACCATGTAAACATTTAGTATACATACATAGAACATTTTCTAGGAAAACCACACTCTTTTATTTACTATAAATTACCACATTATCATATACTTATGATTATCCTAAGGGTTCTCACAAAATATTTCTCATCCTAGTTCAAAAGGAAACTGAATATTTATATGATTCCAATAATAGTGACCCATAATTTTAATATATATATATATATATATTTAATATTATTACATAAATATTCATTACATAAAATAATTATACATTCTAGAATCATATAGGTCTATTATCTTTGGAATCATTGATACATAAACCACTAGTTCATACGTGAATACCCTCATCTCCCCTTATGTTCTTCATAAATAACACCCTTACAAGTAACATCATATATAATAACTTTATTTATAACTCAAGGGAACTGAATCATATTAAAATGTGAGATTATATTCTTAGTATTAGTAAACATGGGATATATCAATGGTTAATTAATCATAGTTTGAGAATAAGGGTGTGGGAACATGATAAAAATATTTAAAAAACATAAAAAAATTATAATAGATCATAATATTGAGTCATGGAATAATTATTTTCTATTCATAAGACATGAATTATAAATATAACAATGAACATAATCCATGAGAGAATAAAATTTTCCTAATACATAAATTTGTGGTGTACATATAAGAATAGAAAATAAAAACATTAGTATTAAATTCTCAATTCCAAGACAATCATAGTGGATTAAATTCAATCCCTAAATCATCATAGTAGTCATGTTTCACTCCTAGGACTGTCACACAGGATAGATTCCCTTAATGAAATGGGTTCACCCCCATTCCTGTCCTATTTATCTCATGAGATATCTATATTAATCCAATTAATTAGAGGACTATATAATTTTGGTCCCACCCATCACATAATTTAAATCCTACATATGTGTTCCATTAAATAATAATCATATCACATCCCCTTAAAATATAGATTATTTTCATAAAAACATCATTATATCATAAATTGTGGATACAGAAACAGGTTATATTAACATTTCATTATAGTAGAACCCATGGAAAAAACGGGTTTCATAAAAAAATCCACCAAAATATAAACAATGAAATAAAATAATAAGGATGTTTGAATCAGATATTATCCCTATTAGAATATATATAACATCCAGAAATGTTATCATTGATCAAAAATCCCTATAAAATATCACATGGAATATTTCTTGAGGAAAATACCCTTTTTTATTTTGAAATAAATTATTTAAAATTGAAATTTCTTTCCAAATATTTAGGAAGAAAATTTACCTAAAAATATAGTTGTATACTTTTAAATTAATCTTAAATATAATGAGTGGTCATTATTTTGGGAAAATATGTTTGTTTCGTATAAGTTAAAATAATAAATTCCTTTCACACTTGTGTAAAAAATCAAAAAGTGTCTGGTTCAAAAAATAAAAATAAGATTCTTTTTTAACAAATTTTGTAAAAATTAAATCATGGGTAAAATTAATTAATACACTCAGAATAATATTAAAAACAATAATGAAAACATTTTTAGAAAACATGGATATGGAAGAAAAATGAATTTTGACTGAAGAGAGAAATAAAGTTAGTTTTCCTTAAAAATATTATTTCATTTTCTTGAAAATTTAAATAGAGGAAAATGATATAAAATAATTTATTTCCTAAAAATAAACATAAAATAATAAAATTAAATATATTATTCAGATTCTGATTCTGAAGTTTCATCATTTGAAAATTTAATCTTAAATAATCTTAATAAACAATAGCATTTTAACATAAACCCCTACTCATGTGGTAAAATTCATATTAAATCCCCATGAAATTGATAAATATAGATGTATTTTTAAATAAAAATAATTTCAATTAAATCATTATAAAATAAATTCATCAGAAATATATACTACAAAAAAATGAAACTTAAAGTGAATATTACAAAAGCCCCCACAAAAATAAAAGTTAGATGGGAAACACTAACCACATGATAAATTTTATTTGAAATTTCTCCATGATTTCATATAATAATTTTAAATTTATATTAATTATGAAAAAAATAATCATTTATATATTTCTAATAAAATATATGATCCCTTTATACTATTTCACCAATAATTTATCAATAATTCCTTATTAAATTCATTGTTTTTGGATGGGAAGAATTTCATTTTTTAATAAAAATTCATATTCAAGAAGTTCCAGTCCTTTTTACTTTGATAATAGTTCCATAATATCAAAACATTAACTAATGATATAAATATAGTATATAATAATTCTTAAAATATATATAGTGAGGGAAATTGATTAAACTATTCATAGAGATGGTAGGCTATACGTATGCATGAATGTTATTTTCACTTATCATATGATAGAATGAAATAAATATAAATAATAAATCGCCATTTTATAGTCATTATTATAATATATATAAATATATAAATAAAATATATCCACATTACTATCCATGTAAATCAGAAATGAAAAATGAATCACATCGCTACATGGAGGTGGTAGTCCACACACCCATATAAGTGACATAATCATTTTCCAACGGACTGGGAGGTAAGAAGGTAGAAATTAAATTATTATATCATAAGAATAATTATGTATAAATATCATATATAATCATTAAAAACATAACAATACCCATCAATAAAATATGGTGATATAAAATTATATGTATCACTAAATTGATATGTTAAGTCGTACGTACACACAATCGATATATTCCATTCCCATTTGAAGGGAGAGAGGGTGGGAAATGGTGGTATTATAATAGTAATAATTATTTTGTATATATATTATATTATATTTACTATTTTATTATAAATATGGTAGATTTATAGTATTTAAAAGAAGAAGATTAAATAAATTGACCCGTTAAGGTGATTACCTCTTCTTTGAATGAACTCCTTTGGAAATCATATAAAGGACCATAGGGATGGTCTTTTTTGGAGAAAAAAATCTAAAGAATGTTTATAGAGAATTTTATAAGATAATTTTCATGGGTTTGGTCTAGCTATAAGGATCAATGTGGTGTAAAGAATACGAAGTTTATGTTTCATTTTATAAGGGAGAGGGTGGGCACCATTGGAATTTCCTAAAGGATTAAAATAAAATAATGTCATTAATAATAAAAATAATTCCAAATGGACATCAATTTGAATAAAAATATTCGACGGTCTAAATAACATCATTAAATTAAATTTAGATAGGTTTTGGTGTCAATTTACACCATATCCATTCTATTGACCCCTTTATTTATCATTTTTGAACTTAATGGTGGTAAAAACTATTTCAATATTAAATGATCATGAATGTTAAAATAAAAGGAAAAATGATTCGTAAATAGAAAAAAATTGATATTTTAAACTATGTTCTATTCACTTGGCCAAAGATAAAAATTCAAGTTATTATAAATCATTTAATAAAATATTATTTTTTATAAATTATCATTAATTTCTATTAAAAAATAAAATAATTATATTTAAGAAGAGGGAGGGGAACAAGAAGAAACGATATAGGGGCCTATAAAAGTGAATTACAAGATTATCCCTAACACCTATATTAGCACACCCCGGGTAAGGGGATGAGGATTGGAAAGAGGCAAGAGGAGGGACTCCTCGATAGCCCTTAAATCTAGAAAATAAGAAACTTTATTTACCTTGTACCAAGTATGGATAATATTAAGCCCATGCTTTAAGTAAGACTTGAATTCTTGGATAAAATGTATAATATTAAAAAGAGTGGATATGAGACCAATGATAGAGTTACATATTATCTTTGAATCAGTCTCCACCGCATCTAAAAAAGTAATTTTTATTCGAAAATATTGAGTCCACTAAGGATGGAATCAAATGTTGAACACAGAGATACACCATGACCATATAACTTATTTAAGGAAAAGATTATAGATCCATCTTAATCATGAACCACCCCCCACATGTAGGTATGACTATAATATACATCAGTATTGATCTTGAGGATATATATGAGAGGATACCAATGAATCCAATGTCCGTAGGGGTGACAATGGATGTAGATGAAGGATGTATTCTCACCGTAATGATCCTCAAAGAGGGAACTATCTCCTAGAACTTTAGCAGATAATAGAAGTCTAGGAAAAGAAAATTTACCCTCATTTCCAAATATATTTATAAGGGGGGAGGCCATCATGACGGTCCATGTTCTTTTCTTTACGAGAAGAAGGCATAAATGAAAGCACTAATCTTATCATATTTTATAACATTCCCACTAAATTTATAGTATTACTCTATTATTTTATTAAATCCTTGAATAAAAGCTTTTCGTCCATTGATGAAAAACACCCTTTCATTCGTGGAAAATATGCGAGACACCATATTGAAGTTTAACTTGTAGTTGTAGGGCCATATGTTTTTGAGATTCATAGATGACTTGATGTTTCTCTTGAGAGAATCCTAAACCATATGAAGATAAAAGGGGATTGGGTCCCCCTTTCCTAATCCCTCTAACGTACATGAAGAAGCCACATGTTATCCACTGGAAATAATAGAGAACCAAGAAGTGATATAATAATAAAAAAAAAGATCCACCACCCATCCCAAGAATCCCATGCATCTCATCACGTAGAGAATGAAATTCCACTTGATTATATCATAAAATTAATCCATATCCACCATAATAAATATATTGGAACCCACTAACTTCTGGTAAATGTATCTTATCATTTATCGGGCTATATTAATATCACCCTGAATGGATCTTACTTCGATGAAATCGTGTTTCTCACCTGATACCTAGTTGTGAATGAAATGATACAGAATCCTATTGATGATGGAGGCTAAGACATTATATTTAATGTTACACTTTTTTATGGTCTTGAATTTTTTTTTGGATGAAAGATCCTTCAATTTTGGAATAATAACCATCATTGTGGAAAAAGAAACCTAATTTAGAGAACAACCGTGAAATAAATCATGGATGAAAAGAACATGATCAGCCATGATTATGTCCCAATAGCTCAGATAGAAATATCTTGAAAACCCATGAGGACAAGTAGATTTCTCCTGATTGAGTGACCTAATAGCATCCTGAAATTCTTTCTCATCCGTTTATCTCTTAAGGAAGTTTATATTTGGAGAAAACACATGAGGAATTGATTTGAATATGTCCACCTTCCTGTTTGGATAACCCTTCAACAAACAAGAGTTAAAAAACTAATTAAAAAATTTAAATAGGAATAAACCATACCAATCGCCACCTTAGGGTCACTAGGGAAAATATCATCAACCAGAATAATGTTTGGAGTACTTCCATGCAATTATTTTATTAAGCTTGCATGAAAGTACATTTTTCTCTCATTCCATAACCAATTATCTACAGAACACTCACAATCTATTATCTCATTCTGAAACCACATTTCATAACTTTTTTAGGGTGATAGTAGAAAATGTATCATCATGAAAATCATTTTCTATTCTGGCTTCCACAAGCTCAATATCAACTTTGATGACATCAAGATCTTGGGAACTGGATGATCAGGAGTTATTCCGAGAAGAAAAGTATCTCTTGAGTAATAAAAGCTTATTATGTATGTAGGTACAAAAAACATTATTCATAGGATTATCCATGGATTGAAAAAAACACATGATGATAGTTGGGGTAGTTAAGAGGTCAGTTGGAGAAGAATAAATGGACACCATCATCACTACAAGGATTCAAGTTGATGAGAAGGGGGAGTGGTTTGAGAGCGCAAATACAAGATGTCAGAACTTTTCAATTAGGAAATAAGGATGGAATTAATATTAGAAAAAAATATCTAACAATAAATAAGTATTTCAATTTCCCTTTTTATTAATGTACCATGTATACTTGTCATATATGAAGCATATATCAGGCAGGCCCTTATGATATATAGAAGATGAAAAATAAATGATATCCCTATAAGGGTAATAACCTTTTAATTTATTTCCTAACAAGTCCATAGTAGTACTAAAGTCACCTCCCAGCAACTGGGATGAATCTCCAAGGATGAAGGTTTCAATATCACACCATAATTGATCCCTTAATATAGAAACACATTTAGCATAATTGAAGGAAATGAATCACTCTCAGTAGTTATAACATACTTTTACAAAAATTTGATGGTTTGAAATATGGACTTTCTCTTCTGAGATAGTGGATTTATAGAATATCCAAATATGGTGGTTGATGGGTTCACCATTACTCAAACCATGCATTCCCATATTATTTGAAAAAACTAAATCTTGGAAGATTTTTTCTTCAAATAAGCACCACAATGAGAGCGGACCTATTTTTATAAATATTATTGGAAGGAGATTCTATATTCAATCAGGATCCTAGGCCTCAAGTATTCTAGATGTTAAAAAAATCATCAAAAAATAGCGTGCTTGTATTCGGATCCCAGAATAGGAAGGCTGATTTCATGAGAATAATACCAAGAAGGGTGAAGTCGAGATCAATACCTAGTGCATACACTGCTTGAGAAGAAAGTATGAGAAAGGGAATTTTAAGGATTGACCTATAAAAAATGACAATAAAAATCACTTGGGAGAGAGGATGAGATAGAAACAAGTAGGTGTGGGATCTCGAGCGCATATGATAATACATTATGGATGTTCAATGTTGTAACCTAAGATCCAGATGAAGTAATGGGGTCTCATTGAACTGGGGAATGAGGAGAGGAAAATATTAAGGCTACCAATTTCTCATGTGTTTGAGATCTTCTATAGTGGTGGAAAGTAGTCACAAGATAGTTTTCCAAAGGAAAATAGGGGTCTTATGGGAGGTAAGGAATAATCTCCCTGTAATTTTTAATAGAAGAGAGATCCACTTGCAAGGCTATCTCAAAAATGGTGTAGGAGGACTCTGAGGGGAGGGATGAGGGTGAGATTGTAGCACCAATTACATTTTCACCACTATTATCTAGTTGTATGAATTATATTAAATATACACTAAAAAAGATATTCTACCATTTGAAAGACCTGGCTGACGCATGACATCATAGTTTGAAAATTTCTTCATGAAAAAAGATACTGAGTGGCCTTAGATGTGATGGGACACACAGTAATAGGGAATTAATGGATATAAAACTGTTTCCATATTTTGAATACTCCCTCAACTTGGAGGAGGATACTCGATAGAGTCGGTTGTGTGATATCCATGGTGATATAGATATGAGCCATAAAATATTCCCGAATTCAGAGCATCTGATCATACACACATAAAAACTATCCAAGGTATTGACTAATATACCAAAATAATGAGATGTTCTACAAGGGATGGGGGATTCTGGGAAGGCTGAGCTATATAGATGCTTTATGGAGACACTTACATCGTGAAATTCCATCAAAAAGGGAAAAGGATGAAGGCACCACCGAATGATAAATCTTGGGATCCACATCCTTGATTTTATGAAATAATTCCTGGAGGTAAGGATGATGCAAAATGATTTTCTATTTAGATCCAAAACTCTAGATAGACTAGATAAACCCCAAGAGGCCACAAATGTTCTAGAATATTGATATGAATGGACTATCTACTCCATATCAGGCCACCAACCTCCAGGTGAGGAGAGTTGACACCTCCTAAAAACTTATTGAATGGAAACATGATCCATAGAGATCCATACACCAAACTATGATGATAATATTCTAGAAGGACTACTTATATTTTTGGAAGATGGGGGTTTTGGTAAAAGGGGGTATAGAATAAATTATTTGAGAGATGGTTCAAGGGGGCACTACACAAGTCACTTGAGGATCAGAGGACAATGGGGGTCAGAGCTTGGGTAGTTGGGAAAGGGGGGTGGGAGATGAGACGAACCCACCACTGATGGATTGGGTAGCGGTGCCCCCACCAAATAAACCAAGGTTAGAGAAACTATATTGAGATTTTGAATTATTAGAGGCATGTAAAACACATTAATTTTTCCAACCTCCATCCTTTTACTTAGGAATCCTTTTCCTGAAATATCCTTAATGTTAAATTTGTAATTATTCATTAAATTTTACTATAAACACACCAAGAAAAAGATATAATTATAATATAATATTTTACCACATCCATAATATTCCATATATATATATATATTTGTAACATAGTGATTCATTGAAATTTTATTACTATAAATATATTCAAAATCATTTATTTTATTTTTTAGTAATTGAATAAATATTATATCTTTTTTTATAAGTGTTTAAGGTAATTTTTCAATCACTAAAATTTAGAAATAAATTAATTTGATAAAAAATAATTTGTCTTTAAAATAAAAATTTGAAATCAAAATTATCCTCATTTTACCCTTATATAATAATTTTGGTGATATAAATGTCAAGAGAGTGACAATTTATATTTATTCCTCTCTAAAATTAATAAAAACGTCATATTAAAAATAATATAGAACCAAGTGGCCAAATATTTGAGTCTTGGATAGAAATTTCTAGTTTAAACTCATCTAATAGGATATAAGAAAGTTTTATATAAAATTTATTGTCTTACACCAAATTTGTAACCATGTTTTACTCGTTTTACCCTAACTGAGGTTACTCAAAATTACTATGGTTAAATTTCATATTTATCAAAAATAAAAGAGAACTACTTACCAAATTTGATCCTCATAATTCCAAATATGAAATTTATTTATTAAGATTCAATTTATATAAGAGGACTAAATCCATCATAATTTAAGAGCATAAAACACGATAAAAACAATTTTTTAGAAAAATATATTTTAAGTATAAAAATTTATTTTTGCAACTAGTCCCCTGGGACCCATGCCATGACATCCCGCAAGCCTGGCTCCTGAAGGCCAGGGGTTCGAAACTAGCACCAAAGGCATCAAACTGCAAGTGGGAGGCATTTTTTGGAGTACCTATATGCATGAAAACACAACCACATACCATAGCTGGAAGGAAAATATACATTCCACTAAACAACCACTGAGTAAAAGTAAAAACTCTAGGTCAAATCGTCCATAATAAAAACCCAACTAATGACGAACTGAAAACAGGAAATTACAAGGAAAATCTAGAAGTTGTCAGCTATAACCCCCACCTGATGGGTAAGTGTAGAGTAGCTGCTAGAAGACATAGAATCTTATATGTCATGCCTGATCTCAATAGGCACTACCTGGTCCTGGGCCCCCACGTCCTCCGCCAAGTCTTCGGTCGTCTGCACCAGATGCAACACTTTCGGGTGAAGTCTGTGTAGGGGTGAGTCGAAAAATACTCAGTTGGGACCCAAAACCATGAAGGAAATACCACGAACCAATCCGTAAGAAACCAGAGAGTATGGTCTTGAAGCATTATCATGAAGCATGATCACCATGAAAGACATCTCACACCAGGTATATTCTAGAGTAAGGAAAGTATGACCATTAGTTCTATCGTCGAACACCTTGGGCTGCTAGAGAAATCCTCTTATATGAGTACAGTGGGTTTTCTGGGTCACACAGAGCCACTTCCAACTAACCTTGGGCTACGATGGTACTCATCCCAGATGAGTAGCATATGTATATTGGGTTACACGAAGCGCACCCAACTATGGGCATGCCAGGTCACACAGAGCCGCATCCCACCTTAGCCACACTGAGGTACTCCTATTTTCGAGTACTGTGGGTCTGTCAGGACACGTAGAGTCACACCCCAGAATGGGCCTACCAGTTCACATATAGCCTCTTTCCACTAATCCATCGTAGCTGATCCACATAGGGTCACTTTTCAGCAGTCTTCAGGTCTCAGAAAATCACAGGTTTTCTACACGTAGTGCGATTGATTTCGAGATAAATTCTCCTCAAGACATTATATGTACTTATAATTCCATGGAAGACTCTTTAGAGTATTCCAAAAGAACCTCCTCATTTCAAGGGTTCCAACTCCACAAATGGCTCATCAATCGTATGTCGGGTTTGGAGGATATTGGTGTTTTTTCAAAAAGGGGTTGGTTGGGTCGTGGTCTAGTCCAACCCGACCCGGGGTCCACTAAACTGAACTGGGTCCGCTAACCAAACCCAGATTCAGCACGGCCTGGATCCGGCCCAACCCGATGGGGTGAGTTCAGCCCGCTGGGGTGGCCAACATCCTACACAGCCTGCCAAGGGCGGGCCAACTCTTGCTTGGATGGGACACAGTTTGAAGCTGCGTCTGCCTCCCCCTGCCCCAGTGGTCGTCTGCGGGCCACCTCTTCTACTGTGGTCAGTTGACTGGGGATTTTTCTGCATGCAACGTGGCACTATTCTGCATCCGGGGTGCACCGACATAGTCAAATGTACACTTCCACCCACTGCCAGTCATCAGTATGGAGTCTGGTGGCTCTTACCACACCGTTGTGGCCAAAGACGGTCGCAATGCTTCTTTTGATGTGCTGCTGCCCACCTGTGGCCACCACTGCAGGCCAGTTCCATTGGCACCGGCGCGCTAATGAGTTCTTCTACATACCACTGGGTCAGCTCGGGTGGTCCGTTCTTCACGCCGTTTTCACCTACGACCTTCAGGGAATGCCATCTTCCCTACGATGGCCTCACATCATCCTTGCTGCCATTTCAATGATTCTGCCACAAGGAACACAAAAATAGTAACAAGGTGGATGGGCTCAGGCCTATTCCATTTTGGCATGCACCCTCTATATTATAGGATTAAAACATGGGATATATTATTCAAGTTCTATCAGAATTTAATTATTCTCGATACACGAATCCCAAGAAAAAAGTACCCTCCCACAAGATCAAGTTATCTGAGGATCAACATGTTCATGGGTTTATCCACGTTCATTATTTTAGAACAATGAATGAGGAAACATAAAACAAAAATAAACCTACATCAATGTTGTTCAATCATTGAAGCACTCCACCCATGAGAGTTCATGTTCTCTTGGCATTCATTTCTTTTCGGTTCTGTTCTCTGAGGTGTGTCAAATTCGTTGGCAATTCATCGCTATTCGTCATTCGTTATTGGAGAGAAATCTTTTCATAGGTTCATCAGAGTAATTCCAACAATTGATCCTCCTTTCTCCAATGCGTTAACACATTAACATAAAACATGTTGCAGTGAGTCTGTTATGTTGTGTCATCATGTCATTACATTGTTTAATTTATGAAATAGTGTATCTGCTACGCTTAATTTAAGGCATCATTACGCTACACGTTTACAATCCATTAATGAGATTCATTTAATGCGACTCATTGTCTCCTTTTCACCACACCACGTCACTTTCATGTCACTTCCCAATGCATGGAAAAAAAATACAACTTTTTATTCAATTTTTTTCTGAAAAGTCGGAAAACTATAATTTCCATCTAACCTTCACTGATTGATAATAAGTTCATTCTAGGCGAATCCCTCTATTTGGAGTTCAATGGTGCCCTAAAATTTTTGGTACGAGCACCAGTTTAAAAGTTAAAAATACCAAATCGTATGTTTACTTAAATGAATATAAAATAGTTGAAAAATTCTATTCTAAGCTCATCGGGCCTCAGAATTAGGTTTCGTCAAAGTGTCCAGTATGAAAATAATTCCATATAATTTGAAAAAAAATACATGAAATTTCTAGGAAATTACATTATTTCGCATTTTTTGGATTTATGTCCTCATAATATTAATAAGGCTAAATAAAAAAATAGGGGTACTAAGCACGAATCTGAGCCTCTTTATATCATATGATATCTTGGAGATCCCCGTGATTCTATAGAATGTGCAATAGAGGAATCATCCATCCATGAAGGACCCGCTCCCATCGATCCTCTATCTCCACTGGTAACTCCACAAACATCCCCCCATCATCAATGTCTAGCTCTCCCATGTTGATGATGTGCGATGTATCATTAGTGTACCTCATCAAAAGTGACACATGAAAAACATTGTGCAGATAGTGCATTTTTGTGGGAAGAGCTTTGTGTTATGCCACCTCTCCAAATCTACTAAGAATGAAAAAATTTCTGATGAACCTCAACGATATGTTTCCTCCCCAGCCAAATCTCCACAAACCCTATCGGGGTGAGACCTGAAAGAATAAATGGTATACTTCCTCAAACTACAAGGGTCTCCATATCCTGTCATCATAAGATTTATGCTTGCTCTGTGCAGTTCTTATCCACTCTGGGATGATCTACACATTCTTAGTGGTAACCATACCAACTCTGGTCCCATGAGTGTTTACTCCCCTGGGTCTATCTAGTATAGAGTTGACCTACATGTCTTCATGTACATGGCATCAAATGGTGCCTTGCTAATGGTGGGATGATAGCTGTTGTTTTACAAAAACTCCACCAGTGGTAGGCGGTCCTCCCAACTACGACCAAAATCAAGGATGCAAGCATGAAGCATGTCCTCTAAGTTCTGTATGGTCCGCTGCATCTGTCCATCTGTCTGTGAGTGAAAGGTTGTGCACAAGCACAACTGAGTCCCGAATGGATCCTGTAATCCCTTCCATATCCATGATGTTAAGTGAGTGTCATGGTTTGAGACGATCATTGAAGGCACCCCGTCTAGCCACACTATCTCCTGGATGTAGAGGTGTCACAAGACCTCTACCGATCCCTACTCCCAGATGGGTAGGAAGTGAGCCGACTTGGTGAGTCAATCAATGATCACCCAAATAGAATCTTGGCCCTTGGACATGGGCGTTAACCCTGTCATGATTTCCATTGAGATACCATCCCAGTTCCACTATGGTACCACAAGTGGTTGTGCCAATCTTATTGGAACCTGATGCTCAACCTTCACTTACTGACAAGTGAGGCATCATGAAACGAACTCTACCACTACTTTCATCATCCCTAACACCCGGTACTGACATTATAGGTTCTGATACATATTTTACCCACTAATATGTACCACCAAAGGTGATTTATGGAACTCCATCAACACCTCCTCTCGCAACATCATTGGTACTACAGTGTGTCCCCTTAAAATGATGATGTGATCCCCACCTATCAAAAAACCATCAGAAGCCTGTCTTGAGGACAACTCAGCATGTCGGGTCTTGTAGTCAATATATGTAATCTATACCTCCATGACTCCCTATAAGAGTGGATGAGTGATAGTCATCGACTGTAGGTAAGCTTCTCCATCATCATCCATGAAGGATATCTATATCGCATCAAGCTGCTTCATCACCGCACTCAGCAACTATAAACCAGACCTCCTACTGAGCATGTCTTCCACCATGTTCCCCTTCTTAGGAGTATAGAATATCTCAAAGTCATATTCCTAGAGTAACTCCATACATAAACACTATCTCATGTTTAGGTCCTTCTATGAGAATATATACCTTAGACTATTGTGGTCAGAGTAGACGGTAAACCATTCACCCATGAAGTAGTGCCACCACATATTTAAAGCAAAGTACACTACTGTTAACTATAGATCATGGGTTGTGTATTTCTATTCATGATGCATCAAAAACTATGATTTTTAGGTGATCACTAACCACTCCTGCATTAAAACACAATCCATGATAGTACCTTATGTGTTGTATAAAACTACATAGCCAACGACCTCCTCTAGTAGTCTCAAGATAGGTTCACCTGTTAGTCTCTATATCAACTCCTAGAAACTCTACTGGATCTTCTCCATCCACATGAAAGTCTATCCCTTCCTTTTAAAGGTTGGTAAAGGTGTTTCTACTCTAGGAAATTCAGTCATAAAACTTCAATATTATCCAACCAACCCCCAAAAACAATGCACCTCAGTCATGCCTCTGGGGGGATCACAATCGAACACCGCCTCTATATTTGCTGGATCTACTATAAATCCAGCCTCCAAGATGAAGTGTCCCAAAAAGTGGATCTCTTGATCCAGAAATAGATCTTCAAGATCATCCTCTAAATCTAGTTCTATAGAAGTGTATCTATGACTATCCATAGGTGTGTGGAGTGATCCTCCTCCAATTCCAAGTACACCAATATTTCATCAATAAAGACTACAATGAACCAGTCAAGGTAAGGCTGGAAGATCCTATTCATGAGTCCCATGGACACCCCTGGGGAATTTTTCATGCTAAAACGCATAACCAAAAACACATAGTGTCCATACCATCATCTAATGGATTTCTTCATTACATCGTCATCCCCTACCCGAAGATGATGATAGCTTGACCTGAGGTCTATCTTCAAAAACCACCTTTCTCCCTTCAGCTGGTCAAAGAGGCTATAAATCCTCAGTAGTGGATAATTTTTCTTCATAGTCACATGGTTTAGGTGATGAAATTCCACACATAGCCTCATAATCCCATCCACCTTCTTGAAAAACAACACTGGGGCTGCCCATGTTGAAACGCTAGACCTCAGGAAGCCCTTCTTCTACAAGACCTCCATTAGAACCCATAATTCACGAAGCTCCGTGGGAGCCATCTGATATGCTGGTGTGGATATTAGTACCATATCAAGGTACATATTGATGAATAAATCTACCTCGCTACAATTATGTAGTCTTGGAACATCCTCAGGGAGGAAATCCTTGAATCATCCACCACTATAAGAAATCTGGGACTCCTCTCTTCCACCACACTGAGGGTATGGCTAGCTGATTGGTGAGTGATCAACTGAAACCTCCATTGAAAAATTCCTTCCTATACTGAAAAAGTTACCTTCTCTACAGTGAAGGAAAACCTAGTTCCATTCTCATGGACATGCCACACTTTGTGCCTAATACTATTGATCTAAGCATGGACTATAGAAAACAAGTCCATACCTAAAATGATGTAATAAGTCATCAACGCCGCTACTAGAAGATCCCAACCAAAGATCTCGCCTCATAGTGTAAGCTCACAATATTGACACCAATGTATAATCCTTTAATCTTCTCCCACTGGGTTATCTTATCGTACGGATTGAGATAAAAAACTCCACCAGAATCTCCCAACCTTGAACGAGGTCTGTGGTAAGAAAAGAGTGACTGAAACCTGTGTGTATAAGAACCGAATACATGGTAGAGAATACAAATATTGTACCTCTAATAATATCTAGATCACTTTGGTCCTAAGACTCCATGACTTAATGCTGATATCTCCCATGTCCACCTGCTCCCTAAGGACGTGGTAGACCACCTTGTGGGGGTGAAGGTAGTACCTCAAACTGTCTCCCATCGCATGCTACTCGACCTACTCCCCTGCCATATCCTCTGCCCCATGGACCTCATCGCTCAAACCTTTACATCTTCCTTGGTGGTCCCTCAATCATCTATTGATTTTCTATGCGGTGGTTAGGGTATTCAAGATCCACGACTCCTTTACCACTGCACGTGTAAAAACCATTATTCCTATGATGACCCTCGCTACCCTGGTGGTCTCTCACCACCGATCCTACATCCTGGGGTCACCCATTAGATGATTTGGCCTGCTTGGACCTCTACGTCAACTGTTGGCTACCCACCATAGATGACTCATCCAATTGTTACCATGTGGTAGTTCCCACTATCGATTCCTACTCCGTGAGGAACCTCTCTACTATTAGAGATATCTCTAGAACTCCAACCTAAGTGGGGATGATGAGGGAAATCATCGATTCCCTGATCTCCCATAGAATTCCCAACTCAAAGGTCTATGTCTTGAAGAAAGGATCTCACACCATGTACATAGAGTAGTGGGGAGGTTTTTGAACCTTGCAGAGTACTCATCCACTGACATGATACCTTACTATGGGTGAATCAGATCATGTATATGAACTGAGTGCAAGGTCATAGGGAAGATCTCCTACCAAAAAAGCTATTCAAAGTCAGCCAAAGAGAGGGTTGCCTCATCATGAGTTGAATATTCAGGCTCCACTATCTCCCTTTTGAATCTTGAAGATTTCTCGCAGCTAAGATCTCTATCTGGTCAAGTGGAATCGTCACTAAGAACAAGACCCATGTCACCAACTCTAGCTAGTCCTCAGCGACCTGAGGATTTGTCTCTCCCCTAAACCTAGGAGGTCTCTATCTCTGAAACTCATGTAGCGAACTGAGTCTACATGTACCCTCTACTAGTAATGTTGGTAGTAACTTTTGACCAATGGTTGGTGGTAACATTGGTACACCACTCGGTGGGGTCATTTCTAGCACTAGTCCTTGAACCGACACCTCATCGTTGGGCGGGCTATACTTACGGTCATGCATTAGAATCCTAGATGGCTATATGTGCGAAGGCAACCTGATACAGCTCTAGATGTACCATGGTAAATAGATTATACCTAGTGAGATGGATCTAATTCAAGAGAAACAAAAGGAAAGTCCCAATTCCTACATGATTCTTGTAACCTGTGTTTTTATGTATAGAAAAGAAAATTAGAATTCAAGGTTTAGGTGTATGGATACGTTGGCTATCGCACCAACAATGGATTCCCTGAATCTAAAAGTCACACTCCAAACATTTAACACTGTTTCCCAAACACAAAAAAAATAGACTCTCGGTATTTGAGGTAGAACCAACTACCTATGATACCATTTTGTCATGACCAGTCCCCCGAGGCCCATTCTTTGACATCCCCAAATCCCACCTCTCGAAGGATAGGTTTGGAGACTAGCACTGAAAGCGTCAACCTGCAAGTTGGGGGAATTTTCTTGAGTACTTGTTTGCATGCACACACAACCACATCCCAAATCTGGAATGGTAAACATGCATACCACTAAACAACCAGTGAGAAAAATTACCAACTAAAATAGGCTAGAATACAAACCCAATGAAAGATGAACTGAAAATAGGAAAGTATAAGGAAACTCGGAAATCTTTATGTTGAAAACCCCACATGATGGGAAAGTGTAGAGTCATTTCTTGAAGCTATAGAAGCATGTTTGTACTACTTGATCTCATTGGGCACCACCAGGTCTTGGGCCACCAAGTCCTCCGCCAAGTCTTTGGTCATCTGAACTAGACACAACACATGCGGGAGGAGCCTGTGCAGGGGTGAGTAACAAAATACTTATTAGAGACCACAAACCAAAAAGGAAATACCACAAATAATCCACAAAAAAACCATAGAGTATGATCATGAATCATGATAATGTATCAAGACAGCTCACACCAGGTATAATCAAGAGTAAGGAATGCATGACTATTAGTCATATCCGTAAACACCTTGGGCTGCTGGAGAACTACTTCTCTATGAGTATAGTGGGCCTTCCGGGTCACATAGAGAAACTTACCACTATCATTGTTCTATTGTGGTACTCATCCATAATGAGTACTATGGGTATAGCGGGTCACATAGAGAAACACCCCACCATGGGCCTTCCGGGTCACATGGAGTCACTTTCTACCTTGGATATACTGAGGTAAACCTCCTATCGAGTATCGTGGTTCTATCAACTCACATAGAGCCAATCCCCACCATGGGCCTTTTGGGTCACACAAATCTTCTTCCCACTAGGCCATTGTAGCTTATCCACACAGGGTCAGTTGTCAGCAGTCTTCTAGTCCAATCCAACTGTAGGGTTTCCGCACGTAATGCACTTGATTTCTGAGAGAACCACCCCCAAGAAATTTATAGTATTTCAACATCAATGGAATCCTCCTTAAAGTATTACAAAAAAATCTCATTTTTAAGGGTTCCAACTTCGAAAATGACTCATCAACCAGACACCCAATTTAAAAGATATTGACATTTTTTCAAATATAGTCTAGTTGGGTCTGGGTCAGGGCCCACCCGGTCGGGCCAACCCAACCCAACCCCGCCAGGGGTCCACTGACTTGACCTGGGTCCGCTGACCCAATCGAGATCTAACCCGACTTGGGTTTAGCCCTGTTTAACCCGACCCGATGGGGTAGCCTTTACCCTACCCGGCACGCCAAGGGCGGGCCAGCTCTTGCCTATCCACGACATGGCTGGAAGCCATGTCCGCCTCCCCCTGCCCCATGGGTCATCTATAGGGCCACCTCCTGCACCACGTTTTGTTGACCATGAGATTTTCGTCATGCGACGCGGAGCAGTTCCACATTCGTGGTGCACCAACGCATTTAGGTGGCCGCGTTTTCTCGCTGTCATCCACCAGCATAGAGGCCGACAGCTCCCTTGATCACGATATCTCTAATAAAGTAGGTTACATACAAGTGTTATCAAACTATGTACTCATTGTCACTTTCATTGAATTTCTGTAAATTTTCTTTCCAATTGAATTACGTGGTCATGTTCTTAATTAGATTGTTTCATTCCCATCAAATATAATGATATGTCAACTTCAATTAACAAAAAAATCAAAAAAAAAATCCTTTCTTGAATTATTTATTAATGCAATATTACTTATGATGCATCTAATATATCATATCCTTATCTGAGAAAAATTCATCATAGTTTTCATCAATACATTAAGTTATGTGACACATGATATGAATTAATAATAATATTAACATCTAAGGACCACTAAATATATCCATAAATAGGAATATCCAATGACACATATAAATTTATATTTCTTATTAGAGGAACACATTCTCATAACCTTCTACATTGAAAATTACTAAGGGTGTACACTATGAAAAAAAGATTCAATGTTCTATGGGCCACCACCCTTGATAGACACTATCATTTTCATTCCATAAATTTACATCATCTAGATATAGAACACATATATATAATAATTCTATCATGGAACTTATTGGTTTTTGTCACTATAAGGAACTTCTATGACCTTTAAGTGTGGTAGTGGAGCTTAATACATTATCACATATGTTTTCAGATTGAAAAAAAACCATGATATGATAAGAATTGTATTAATATTAAAAACTATTAATATTATAATAATTTAATGTTCAAATGTAGTTGGTTCAATGTCACCAACTCTTATATCTTGGTGTTATCTTTTTTAATCCCCACACAAATACTATATTGATTGGTCTTTCAACTTGTGTTATTAGACATAATATCTTAAACTATAAAAAATAAAGTTCCTTTTCACATGAAATAATGGTAAAAATAGTCCTCTCGTAGAAATGTAATTGAATAATGATCTCAATCTCTTAACCTTAAACTTTCTGGAATAATAGTATGATTTTATGGATTTAAACTACTTGTTGTGCCTTCCTTTTAAGATTAAAATTCCAAGGCTAATTTTTTCAGTAATGAGTGGAATTTCATGTCACATGGTTTTAAACTATATACCCAAAAAATGTGGGGTTTGTTACCTAAATTGGTACATGTAGGATTTTTATTAAAAGTTTGATCCCTATATAATTGTAACAAACAAAATTCCATAAAAATTTCTTGTTAACATTATACACCAAAGTGTCTTAATATACTAATTTAAACTATATCAAATCTTAACCATAAAAATATATTCTATGTGAGGGATAATTTAATCTCATACATATAATTACAAAATTCATTAATTTCAATCAATATATTTCATAAAGGTAACTAGTTTACAAGTATAGAGTTAAGGAACCTGACATAAATCTATAAGGGGGTCTCAAACTCATAAAAAATATCCTTTATGGGATGATTGGACCTCTCATCCTCTCAAATTTAATGAATTTATACATATATTATTCAATACTGGGTGGGTGGAGGAAATTTCAAAAATAGAAAATTAATAACACAACATTAAATCCCTTACCTATATAAGAGATTGATTGATTATGAAAATTTATTTGTGATATTGAAAAAATAGTTTATTTTTTAAAAAAATCCAAAAAATTAAAATGATTTTTTATATAAAACTCAAAATTTGGTTCCTCAGATATCTTGGGAGTTTCTTGGTGAAATTTAGTGTTGAAATTAATCATTTATCAGTCGTACCCCGTACTTACACTATTTTTTCACTAAACCATATCATCTTAATGGAACCAATATACACTTTCACCAAAAAAAATCATATAGTATTATATTGTTATAAAAAATTTTAGATATTATTTTATTGATTAAATAATCTCATCAATGAGAGTATCCTAAAAAACTTAGATGGGAAGGATCTGTGAATCCCTATGGCACATCAAAAACCTAGTAGGGGTTAGGTGGTCTTATAGTGACATTAAACGTCTTTGGAAGCATATTGTAAGAGTAATTATATCAAATATGATCATCACCACCATTAAATAGCCCCAAATTATTTTTAAATTATTAATGAAACTTTGATCTTAGCCATCCAAAGTAAGGTGTTAAAAAGGAGGTATTTATGGGGAAACAAAACACTACAACCCATGAGAAATTAGATTTTCATTCAATGGAGATCCAAGAACCATGTATATCCTCACCATAGAATGTTTTCCGATGTTATCCCAAAGGGTGTGACCCATATATCCACCAAACAAGTCCTTCCCCGTATTGATAACAAATGTAGAAAGAATTTTTGTCCTCCATATGGTATCCACTATAGAGGTCCTCCCCAAGATAATGAATCAAATATACATTGAGGTATTTCTAGTTCATAAAATATACAATAAACTATGGAGGTCCTCAATATGGTAATATTTAAAGATGTCTTATGCATGGAAATGCATAATCGACCCACCATAGAGGTCCCCCTCCTATCAATGAAAACTGAAGAAAACATAGAGTTAATCCCCATGGTATATACCATGGAGTTATTCCACAAGATGAAGAATAAAAAAAATATAAAGGTTGACTCCTTGGAAATGAATAATATAGAAATCATGGATGACCTACCTATAACATATACCATGAATTATCTCCCACTGATAAAAAATCAAATTGGAACTGTGGTCCTCCCTGAGTTGGTGAAGATGGAAACCATGGAGGCCTTCCCTATCATACTTCCTATATAGTTCCTCCCAATGAATAAATAGATATCCAATATAGATTTTATCCCTATTATATAGTCTCTACAATTTCACCTTTGTATTGATATATTCATGAATTAATATCTATTTTTTAAAATAACCCATAACTATACAATGATTATTTAATTTAGTCATTGTGAAATCATAGAAATTAATAACCATTTGTCTATCTACTATGCAATTTTAACATTGATAAAGTTTAGTATGTCTTCAAAAACCTGGAATAAAATTTTAAAGTAGTTTGTAAGAGAAATTTGTGGTCTAAATGAAACGTTGAGGTATATTTTTGAGATAAGGTTAATTCTAATGAAAAATGATAGAAGCTAACTAAAAAAATATAAATTATTTATTACCCATCAACACCTATCGTTATGTTATTATTGGGTCTATTAAAAATATTATATGTTATATATCTACCAAAATCTATGGGAATCATGAAATAGGTTCATGTGTTATAACAATCCTTATGTTGGGTATATTGATCATATCAATATATTAATTCCACCAAGTTCACCTTACCATACTCCTTGAATCATGGAACCCAAAATATAGAAAAAAATATGAAAAAAATAAAGTTATTTAATGAATATCCTCAGGTAAATTCATGGAATTACTAAGGAATCAACCCCCACATACACACTAGAGGATAGTGATTGTTTAGTTTAGAACATTTTTTCATGTTATCAATCAATAACGGAAACCTAAGAGCTCAAATTATGATTGTTAATTAGATAAATCATAAATTATGTGGACAATAGTATTTCCAAAGGTGTTACATTGTATATATTTCAAAAAATTATGAGTTAGTTAGTTTGAAGACACAAAACTATCTCTATATCCCAGTGTAGATGTTCCCATTAAGAGAAAACAATTAGTAAACTATATAATGAATGTTAAAAAATAGTAGGCAAGGCATAAAACATAATGAAGTAAAAAATTAAAAATTAATAACACATCTTAATGTCGAAACCACTCAACTAGTTCAGGAAAAATATACACAAAATTTAAAACTCATCAGAATTAAATCCCCAAAAAAATTGTGATATACAATGATGACTATAATGAAATAGGGGAACCCGAATCCTAAATAGATGAAGGGATTGTTACCCACACCAATATCACATTTTACATCTATATTTTAAAATAATAACTTTATCACTACTGCGTATCCATTAAGAATGTTGGTATACAAAAGGTTTTGGGGAATATACACAAATAACTAGTGAATATATTATTTATCTTACTATAACTATAATGAAAATTATGGGATATCAGATAGAAATTTATTTCCATTAGTAATATTATATTTGACCTTAAATATAAATTTAAAATAACAAATTTAAATTCCTCATTACCTAAAAATCCATTGGTCAGTACAATTGGTCCATAATGGGTTCCAATTACAATGCCATCATTGATGGTTACAATGAATCCATTGAAGCCTTATGCATTTAAAATTATTATTAGGATATAATTACCTTGGGATTAAAATTATTTAGTTTTATTAAGGTTGAACCTATTAATCTTTTATAATTATATACCAATAAGGTGTTAGAAAAAATAAGGCATCTATGAAAAAATTATCCTAGACTAAGGTATGTGAAGGAGTGTATATATTATATCAATGGAAGGACCATGATTTATAACCTAAAAAATATTTTCCAATTTTGGTTACTTTTTGAGTTATTAAAAAATGAAAAGGTTCTATTATTACTTTTATTGATCAATCACCTGTAGGTATTTAGTTAATTTTTATCGATATAGATATTATATAGAAAAAAATTTAAAAAAATAAAGAAAATTATTAATGTTTCTCAAAGAGAATGTAACCATATATAATAATTATTTAAAAAAACCAAAGAATTTATTAGATAAAAATACTTTATATTTATAGATATTTTTATTTATAAATGAAGATATGAGTTTCCCATCTGACCCAAAACAAAATCCTCCTATTCAGTAAGTCACTACACCAATATATTATAAAGATTTTCTATCATTGGGTCATTATAAATAAATTTCATAATAAATCCATACAAGGTATACATTAGTATAAGGAAAAATATCTCAAGTAGTTATACTTGATTAAAAAATCTACTCTACTAAATAACATTAATGCATATCTCATAGTGACATGATTGGTAGGGAAAACCATACCATTGGTGGATGGAACTTAATATATATCCACCTAATTTTGAAAATATCAACTTTTAATTGATCAATGTAATGAGATACCAATATCAATATATAATTAATTTTTATTCATAGTGTGCCACAATGTTGGGGATACCATAATAATATGGGGTAAGAAAACTCAGATTGTTTGTATATACTTTGTTGGGACCTACATTTTTAGTTGAAACCTAGAAACTGGATTGATTTATAGTCAAGAGGATATATTTTGATAATTAATTTACTAATTCAATTTCACATGGAAGAAAAAATAATAGTTGAACTTTCAAACTATAAGAAACAAGAGAATGATAGAGTTAATAATTTTATTACCAGATTGAAGGGTATGATATATTCCTCATCGATAGACTTCCCCACGAAGAATTTCATAGTATTGTATGGAGAAAACAATGTGTGTTGGATACCATTCTAACCCTATATAAATATCCACAGAGATTCTAAAATTTTATTCAAATAAAATAAATTTTAATGATTTTATTAATTAAACCAAGAAAAATGCTTATAAAGAACATCAATGACAAACAAATATGTCTATAATAGTAAAAATTTCCATAATCACTCTCAAACCAGTCACAGAATCAATTCTATCACTTAAGATAGTTAGGTTTAATGTAATTACACATCATTTTTCTCAATTGTAATATCAATGGAATCCTAATATAAATATTTAAATAATAATTGAGGTGGAAGTGTGTCATATATTTTATATAATAAATAATATGAATAATTTAGATTAGTTTGATCATGTTTTATGGTATTTTATTTTCTCCCTAGAAAATAACATGGCCTGACTTTTAGATTTTTTTATGCCTTATAATGAATATTGTAGTGATCATCCTAATTATTTTCCCACCATTAGATATTGGGTGTCTTGATCTGATTCTATTTTCCTCAATTTTATTATCTAAACTATGGAAAATTAAGGCCAAGTAGATTTTTATAGTTCTAAGAATAATTTGGGTTATATAAGATGTACTCTCCTTGAATAAAATGAAGAATATATGGATGTCTCAAATAACAAAGTGAATAAATATGAAAAATAAATAGGCAAGAAGTAAATAAATCATTTACATGAGATAATTAGGTGATGAATAAACCACATATTCATGAAACTAATTCCATCTACAACCCTTGCAATAATAACTTTTGTATTGAAATATCTTCATGAGATTTTGATGTAATAAAGAGAAATATGAACTGATATCACATGAATCCATACCCATCCAAAATATCATATAATTTAATCCATCATCATTGGGAGGAAAAAATCACCCTATGAAATGGAACCCTTCTCTGATGAGGAGTATTATTTTACCATTTTAAATTTCATTCAAGTAAATTATATGTGTGTTATATAAGAGGATTTTTATAAATTATGATATCCAAAAAATTCCCATAGATGTAACTAGGTTACAGGTAGAAATAGTTCAGGAAAAACTAGGAATCAAGTAATTATTCAGGATTATATCGTACATCGCACCAAAACTTGGATAAAAGATAATAAATGAGATGAATAAGATTGGTATTACATGTCATATTCAATGCCACCTTAGACTTCAATGTCTATAGCCCATGAAAAAACTTTGGTAAATAGGTAAAAGGCTTTGGAACATAAGTATGACATGTTAAAATTTGTCTCCATTTTTATAAAATGACCTCCAATATCATATTACATCTTTTTTGTACAGGGCTCAAGAAATCCCTAATTGAGTGTTTTTATAAGAATCAAATGTTTGAAATGGAAGTGGATCCCTCTGAGGCATATTGTTTTAATATTGGAGTTAATGAATTACATTAAGCAATTACTATTATGGACAAATACCAACAAATAACCATAAAAGGAAACATAATACCCTTATATGTGTCTTGAAACTCAATAATATCAGTATTCATTAAACCCCGGTAGAGAATGGTCCAAGGATTTATATTATTCCATCTAGTAAACTTCACTACCTAGGATATGACAAATCATTTTTGGTTTCCTTTGAATTAAAAATTCAATTTTATGATAATAATGATTAAATATTTTGGGATGATAATATTGGACATTTAATTTAGGGATACTATCTCTTACTGTGATTTTATAGCTATTTGTTAAGACACTACATTCAATGCTCTATTATGAAGGACCAAAATCCATTTGATATTGAAATACCATCTTCACATCAATAATGATAGATGTATTCTATCAATGAAAAAATAAGAGTGATTCATGGGGATAATTCACCATTAAAATTATTTGAATCTCAATACATTTATTTGGGATACTATAAGACAGAGGGGAAATATATATCAATAAGATAAAACATAAGTGTAACATTCCAAGCTAAAAATATCTATATTTTATATCATTTCCATAAATAAAACATCACATTACATAACAATCCTAACATACTATGAACCAATTGGTTTGGTGTCTTTGGAGACTAGCTACATGAACATATTACTCAATAATTCTTACTAACATTATATTATAGTTTCCCCATAATATACCATCTTTTAAACATCTTTTATTCTATGATTATCATCATAAGCTAGGGAATGGAAATATAGAAATGTGGTGATTTTATATTCATATTAAGGGAACCATTTCACTTATAAATAATGTTTAGATCATATCATGTGAGATAACATATATAAGTAGAGAAACATATATTAAAAAAGATATTGTAGTACATGACCATGAAAAGTTCATTAAAGACGAATAATACTCATATCGTTGATTTTATGAATACAAACATTGTAACACCCTGACCATATAAGACCGAACCAGTGCCTTACTTTATTATTTTGTCATGATTACAAGGAATAAAATCCTAAAGTACCAATTATTTTTGAATTTTTTAATCCATATATATACATGATACCTATTTTAAATTGGTAAATAGAAAATAAAACATAATACATAACATAGGATAATAAACTACAACCTTGATACTTTTTCAAAGATCACTTCCTCCTAACCCAGAGAAAGAAAAAAAATAATAGTGATCTCAAATTATTAGTAATGGTAAATAAATTAGAATTAATATTGAATCAATGAGAATAATAAATATGGTATGTTAAATAACTAAACACACGTTCAATATAATAAATAAACTAATAAATAAATACATCCATAGATTTTTTACATAGAAAAAATCATCTTGATAATAATAACTGAAGTGGACATTATGCTTAAATATTAGACATCATATTTCCTAGGAACATGAATCCATTACCGTCAATACCCTTCATAATACAGTTTAAAACATACTAGGTACAAAATTATTTTGTTTTGACAAACTTAACTCTCTTATCAAGACCATTTAGAATACAATTTAAAACATATTAATTACAAATGTGAACGGTTTGTCCAACTGAATTCATCCAATGAGACTACTGATGCATCAGGGGAATTTCTATAAATGACCCCAACACATTTCTTGAATTTCCATATCATTCCTCATATATATAAAAATGAACTTAAATTCATAATGAAATTATTTATCTAATATTAGTATTGATTGAAAGATACAGATTTAATAAGATTTTCCTAATAAATCAAATAACATTCAAAGTAAAATATATATATATAAATATGGTATATGGTTTAAGAAATAATCATATAAATAATACATGAATATTTATACCATAAATAAATATAATGTTCAATGAATATTTATTATGAGAAAGTGATTGTTTTAAGAAAATGTTAGAAATCACAAAAGAAAGTTTGATTGCAAGATAACTTTTAGGAGTTGGTAATTTTTATGTAAAATCCCCTTGGATGATATAATTCTAAAAAAATTTAAATACCATGAATATTAAAGTATTATTAATATAATATATAAAATTGGTAATTATATACACCACACCAAATTATTAAGTGATGAATATGACATTTATCTCACAGATGTAAAAAAGCGAGATGAAAATCTCTTACTGTATACTTTCTTTTGGGTGAACTTCTTTAACCTCATGTATTAATCATTTCAAGCATGTTATTAACTTATAACAGAACTAAAATAATATTTATAACATCATATATGAAATTATTGTAATATATTATTACCCATTTATTAATAATCATTTGTTATTTTTACCATTTTTGGTGTTAATTATCATGTTTTTCAAGTATTTTTGGACTTTTTATTTTTATCCTTCTAACATAGATCGTGATTTAATCATCCCTAGAATTTATGAAATGATTTAATTATCATATATATTCATTAAATATGAATTTATAGTAACCATAATTTTTTGATATAGGAAAATAAAGTCACCATTCATGGAGATGGTAGGTCATATGTATGCATAAATGATGCTTCCATTTTTTGTCGTATTTAAAATAATAAAAATTAAATGATATATTTGAATATTATAATTCCAGTATCATATTTATTTCATATGTTTTATATATTTTTATAAGAACCATTATGAATACAATCCTTGTAATGATTGAATGGATCACATCATTTTGAGGAAGCGGTAGTCCACAAGCCCACAAACGATGTTATCATATTCTCAAAAAATGGAACACATGAAAATAGGGTTATATAAAATGTAATAGAAGAATAAAGAAATTAAAAATATTATATATAAATTATAAAAACTATAAATCCATCATTATATCAATATTTATTTCATATAAGTGGGAAAATTAAATTTAAAGCTAGTCCCACAGATGTGGTGAGAAAGATGGGTTTTAAAGTGAAAATGTTTAAAAGTTCATTAATTTTTTATTTGTAAATTAAATATAATAATAATTTAAATAACCAAAATCTTGTCAATAGATTTTTAATTTATATGTTGATAATTTAAAACCAATTTAAAATATAGTATAACATTAATAATTATCTAAACATAAAGGAAGTTTCCAACTAAAATGCAATTTGTTTTCACTATTCGTCAAAAACTGAAACATCTAAGAAAATTTAAAAAAATTTAACATAATCTAAAATTTAATTGAAAATAAAAAAATAAATTTTATTTTCAGAAATAAAATTTATAAAATTTAAAAAAGCTTAAAATTTTAGTTTTAGAATTGGTGTGCTATTAATAAGTGGTAAAACCGCCTTTAATAAAATACAACTTTTTATGTATAAACTAGATTTGTTATTATCATATGTATATCAGTTTTATTAGATGAATGTCATAAAGAAATTACTGAATGTAATATCTATATATATATATATACTTAAAATATTTTATTCTATTAATGATAGTTAATTTAATAGCTATGTGACAACTACAAAATTAATAATATTAATGGTAAAACTTGGTCTTATATGTAACCTAAACTAAATTAGTGTTGTGTGTAGTATAAGATTAACATGGTGTTCTATATAAATAAATATAAAAAAATTAAATTTATTCTAAATTGAATTTTTTCGAATTTTTGGTTGTTGCAAACATAATATTTAATTATGTATATATAAAAAGAATTTGGAATGTCCTGGAATATGATACAGACATATTCATAGGAAAATAAAATCACTTAGTGGGGTAGGAAACCAAATTTTATTCCAATATCATAATGTCCTAGTTAAAAAACCCAATATACCCATTTTTGGTATAAGATGTGACTTTTTTTAGTTATTTAGGAATGTGAAACAACCTGTATAATTATTCAAGATTGGGTTGCAATCTATCCACCTATTTTGGATTGAGATACAACCCATGTACCTCTTTGTTAATGGGATAAAAACCATGTAACTTATTGATATCGAGAAATATTAAAAACTAACCAATAAATTGGTGGATGAAATAGGACCCCCATTTGATAGAATCCTGGACAACTACATTTATGACACCAAGTTCAAGTGGAAAAGGCACTGGGTTTCATGGAGTAGGATGGTTCGACTAGCCACTGATGGGTAGATAAATGTTTAGAGCCTCAAGGACACCATCCATGGAATGCATTAAAAATTATCATGGGAGGCTTTGTAATAGTGCAACCTTTGGGGGATCACCATGCATGAAAATTATTTGGGGGATCTAATTTCAATAGATGACCATGCTTCTCCCCTATGGGTGTAGATTGGTCACTTTGTTAATGAACACTAGCTTTACTCTCATTAGATTGTTGGGAGAGGAAACATCCAATTTTGGCACTACAGTTGGAGTGGGATGGTCATTGGCTACTCGGGATGCCCTATCACTAATATTTATTTTTGGGAAGCCAACCAGTATCCTGAATTTATCATAATTGTTCTGAATAAGGACCAGAAGGACTATTTTAACTTCATTGATTTTCCTTCTAACCTAGATTCATGTTTTTTCACCCTATTTCTCTCTAGTGCACTCACAATGAAGGACTACCATTATACTATTATCACATAGTAACCGGTCAATGAATGGAATGACATACTATGTACCTAAAGGATCTGAACCAAATACAAGTTATTCACCTGGAGGATTGGGAATATGGTTCTTTTAATAGACAATAATATCATGTGGTGCGGCGTCAACCTAGTTTAGAGATGTTTTTTTGAGAAGGCTTACAAAGGAGGGTTCGGGGCGCCTTTTCTTTGAGAGTTAACTAGAACACAAGGTGTCGGGATACTTTGGTGAGTTCACTACTGTTTCCATATCTCCCATGGTATACTAGTCCTTCCTGGAATACTGGTATCATAGATCAAGATGTTGTGTCATTGAGAGGATGGATCATACAATGATTTTTCATGCTGGTTGCTGGTTCTTGTGTAAGGTGAGGAACAAGTGGATACATGAGAGGGTGGACTCATAAGGTTACTCTATCATTACCAGGACTAAAAATATATTTATCGACCTGATCATGGTACTGAGAAATAGGAAGGATGACCTATCTTTTTGGCATTTCAGCACAGGGGCCCTGACATCTCATCCAGGTTGTGGCCTTCTATCAAAAAACAGGGTATGCTAGAACGCTCCTTTGAGGGGTTTGGATCTCAACTCTGATGCCTCGAGAATTTCTAGTGAGATTCATGGAGGGGGTTGTATGGGAAAACAATGGATCAGTGTATTTATATTTTTTCCATCTGACTGGTTTAGGTAACAGATCTCGAGGAAGAGGGTATGACCATGCTAACTGGATTTAATATTTATAGAAAGAGGGATTTGGATATCAAAAATTCAAGAACAGACTCCATTCATTTTCACAACACTCTTCATGGCCTTGGTATGATACTTTGGTCAGTTACTTATTCCATCAAAAACATCTATGGAATCTTTAGTGAAAACATTAAAGTGACCCATATAATGTGTGAGTGCAACAAAGTCACAGACTACTTGGCCTCGGTGGACCCTTCTGGCCCGGATCATTTATTTTTTCATAACGTGGATAGCTTAAACAAATGGGGGTTAATATTTATTATAGGTAATGAACTCGTTCTCCATTATATTAGACCACCTTGGCCACTTTTTTTTGGCATGTCCTTGTAGGACTTTCACTCTTTGTTCCCTTTTTGTTGTCCTTTTGAATAAAAATGAACATGATGACGATGATGATCATATAGGATCCCCATTTTAATTATCCATACATATGTCTGCAAATTAAAAATTATTCATCACATAAAATAGAAATGATGAAATAAAATGGGTTTTAGAACATTTAAAAATAGTATCAAATTAAATCAAATAAGGAATTGGTTCTGTTGATATAAAAAACTACATAAAAAATGATTATTTCATAAAATGAATTTTTATGGTGATTCATCAATCATAACACCACTGAGGAAATATTTTTAAATTTGAAATATGGAAATAGAAAAAAACATAAAATAGAATTTTTTTTAAAAATTATTAAAATTTTGTTAGGATATGAAGTTTCGAGTTTTTTATGAAGATATTTATAAAAGGCAGAAGTGAAAAATTTTAAAAAAATTATTTATAAATATATTCTGTAAAAAAATTATATTTGAAAATATATATAAAGCTACCCAAGTAAATTTTATTTTGAAGATAAAACAATTGTTCTTATAAGGTAAAATCCTTGTGATATTTTGAATGTAGCTCTATTGAAAACCCAAATCATAAAAAGAATAATATTTTTATTTGAAATTTTTTAAATATAAATATGATATTCTCATGCGTTAATATATAATTGGATTCCTGAAAAAGATAGACGATAAGTTTCAAGATGGATAAACATCGATGAGGAAGATAAATCACTACTTAAAAAGATATGAATAATTCATAATATATTACAATTTTATGAAAAAAGGAAATCATTTATAGAAAGAGATTTTTATAAAAAATAATTTACCTAGTTAGATTCGAGATATAATATCATATCAATTCGGTAATCTAAGAACCTAGAGAACTTAAAAGAAGTATGTTGAGGAAGAAAACTTATAACTTAATAAATGATGATTGACTTACCAAAAATACTTTATAGGAAACATAGTTCAGTAAGTAGGAAACGATTGAAGAGTGGTTGGTGTGGTATATATATAAATCCCATTAATTCAGTAGAAAATATGAAATAATTAATTTATGGCGTAGAACGCTCCCATAATACATTAAAAAGGTGTAATAAGAACAATCACTACTCAATGAATTATGATTGAGTAAAAAATAGAAATATCTTAAGGATAATTTAAATCAAATCCTTGTAAAGGATATATATTTAAATTTAACTTCAATTACCATGAATTAATGGAACTTCATGATATAATATCTCAAATATTCAATATATACAAAACATAAATAAAATTATGTGCATGATGAAAATAATACCTCCAAGAGATAAATTTGATTCGAAATCCCTTAACTTGTATCCTTACATACATGTATTTTCTTTAACCTACTACATAATAAGAATAAATATCATACTCACCTATCTCATGATGATATTAAATCTTATAACCATTTATACTCCCCATTTATAACAATTCTATTCACACATATATATATATATTTATAATTAATTTTTACCTATCTTCAATATCTACTGTACGTAATCATGAGCATTTTGAACTAGTTTTATAATGAATTATAAGAATAATATAATTCTTATAAATTTATTACTTAGAACTAGGTGATGAATTTCCTCTTAATATGGTTGTTTTGAATAGTTGAATTTAGGTTGATCATTTATTAATCATATAATTAATAGAATTTATAATATTACATAAGTAAAAAAAATGATTTCATAGAAATTATATTTATCCATTAAAAATATACTTAAAATCATCCATGATAGGCGGCAATAAAAAATAAAACACATCATTCCCTCGAACCAGTTGTCTTTATATAAACAAGGTTAATTATTTCACTTCCTTGAGAATAGAAAATTTAATAATATTGTTTATCATTTCAAAATCTCAGATAAATTATATATGATAATTATATATTAAATTAAATTTTCAATCCATCCATGTTTTTAGGAGAAGGAAAAAACATGTTACATCATGTAGGTGATAGTATGCACATATACCAGATTTACATTTTTGTTTTTATTAATGGAAAGATAAAAGTGGTTAATGATTATATCATATTTATAGTGACATAAAAGTATACTAATTATAATTATTTTATCATTTTAATATTTTTAATGGAATTTGGAAAATAATAGCTGCACATAATGAAATAAAAATGAGAAAGGAGTTGTTAGAAATATATACGTCACTTCTTAGATTATTTATTTTGAAAATGGGGTGAAACCTTTGAGTGATGGTATTTTGTGAAGAATAGAACCTCTGGAAGGTTTATAAGAATCTTTAAAATATATATGGGTATATTTTGAAAAAAAAACTAATTGGGATATTTTGTGTGGGGAAGTGGGGAGAGAAGATCCCCTTTTATAAGTGAAAAGAGCTGGATTTTTTTGTAAATACAAAAAAAAATCAATAATTAGAAGTAATACTCATAGAAGGTTTCTCCAAAATTTTCAATTAATAGAGAAGATAATATATATAATCTATCAATCACATAAAAACCAATTTCTAAAAATTTATTAAAAACATTTTCAACTCTTTACCATTATATTTTTTACTTTTACCATATTCGCTTTTAATAAATGAACTAGTTTTTCATAAGGAAACCTATACACTATGGCTAAAAATAAAAGAGTCCTTTTTACATAATTTGTACATACTATTTCCAAATATTAAATCCAATTTATTTTATTCAATTTTTAGAAGTGATAAAAATTAATTTTAAAACAATAATTGCATAATCTGATAATTGTTTTAAAATTATAACATATGTTATAAAATAAAAAAGGTTTGTAAATAATAAAATTATTTGAATATTAAGAATTCATTTATAAAATAAATTTTTATCCATTAATATGGTTTCATAAATTTCCAAATCATCCATATTTTCTAATAATTACATTAAAGTAATAATATTTGGAAAAATTTTGTATTTTAGTATTCACCTTAAGTGAGTCTTTTTTGAAAAAGATAAAAATATATTCTAATATTAAATATTTATATGGAATCTAAAAATTATTTCCATTTTATTGAAATCAAATAACAAAATTTAAATAGTTTTAAATATTTAATTTTATCAAAAAATATAAAAAAAATTAATAAAAAAATGAATTCTTATAATTCTAACTATCTTATTATTATTTATTTTCATTTAATAATTAAATTAATATTAAAAATTTATTCATTTTATCATCAAATATTCAAATTCTTCTTAAAATATAAATGTTTACCACAAAAACAGAAATTTTTTTATAGAAATATAATTTTAATAATTATATTATCTTATTAGTTTTGTTATCTATACCAATTGAATTTCATTGGGATTAAAAATGAACATTATATTCATTATCCATATATTTCACAATATGTTTATAGTTATTCACACCTAAAAATTTATCTGAATGCTTTTTATGGTCATAATGTATCGGTATATCATTTTTTTGTGTTGCATTTGGAACAAGTTGTCAAACCCATTGTTTATTTAAAGAAAATGTTATGTGAAATTACATGTAATTACATTCTCACCCCTTTAATAAATTTTTTCCTTTAAATTTTAATTATTAATTTATAATGATGGGTATCTTAGTGTATTTATGACGTAAAAATTACTCAAGATTTAATTTTCAAATGATGTATCAATATTAATGAAGATTAAGAAACTCACCTAAAGTAATATCTCTATATCTAGTTTCTTTCTAACCATTTGAGATGAATATATTTCTTAGTTGGGAATTAAGAAGTATATAAATATTTTTTTAAGTTCATAGTCCTCCTTTTGGTGTTAGGTTTTCATATATTGGTTTGAGACATGATTTGTCATTCATTCTATGTAGAAATTGATAATCCTTCATCAAAACAATCTAAAGAAAGGGTAATAAGAATCTCATTCGCATTAAAATAAACTTTAAATACAATAATACCATTTCTCTAATTTTTCAATGATTATAAAATCATCTAGTTAGTGTTTCAAACATCCTTGAATTTTTTTATCTATACATGTTAGGTAAGACCCAAATATAGTAAGACATCCAAAAATATTGAAATGTTGGTTAGTGTATCACATAAGTATCACTATCCAATATTGTATAACTTGTTATATTTTATATCCATTATTCTTATGGTTTTAGATAATTTTCTTGTTTCTTATCCTTGGTAGCATAAGAATTGGGAATTAGTTTTCACAATTCTCAATCTCCTTTATGTTAACAAATCAATGTTAGTATAGTGTATTAGTTGGAACTTTATTATCATTCATTGGTCCTTTTGAATTTATTTGAAAATATTTATCCTTAGGAATAACCTTTCAACACTTTAAACAAATTATTATTACTTTTAGGTAATATCATTGGTGTATCTTTCTATATTCATGACATGTAGAAAATTTACTCTTCCCTTCACTACAACCTTTATTCATAGAACATGCACAAGACATCATCATACAATTATTTGGTAGGTGTGTAATTTTTTCAAGGTTTATGTTATGCATCATAATTTTTGTTATTTTCTTGATAATAACAATAAGATTTTAATCACCAGCTTCTATACTATTGGGTTGATCATTGGGACCATCACCACATTGTCCATATTGTTCTTTGTTTCCTTGATTCATTCTAGATGCCCCCATAACTAAAACAAAAAGGGATATCATAAGTTTTTAAAAATAACTTCATAAGAGGATTACTATATATAACCACATAAAATTTTACTATTAAATGTCTTACTATCTTTTTATACTATAATTATTTTAGTTGAAAGTATATAATTATTTATATAACCTCAACCGTTCATAGTTTAACCTATATAATTGTTATAAAATCTATTTTTATTTAAGTCCATTTATATCAAGATTCATAGCCTAGTCACTCAAATTAATATTTAAATCAAATTTTTATAATGGGTTTTAAAGATAATATGATCAAACAATACATATCACACAAGATTTTCAAGCCAAGTCTGCAGTCATAGTCCCACCCATCAATCATTAGAGTGATGATCCAATCAATGCTCGACCAACCATTTTTGGTGTCCTTACCATAATGTGAATATGTAACACAACAATATTTTCTTTATAGTATTCACACTGGGATGTATTTCTTGGAATAAAATATCCTGAATACATTATAAATATTTTAGTACATCATCATATACATAATCTCATCTCTAGTGTTTTCACAAAGGCTCTCTAAGCCTAATATGAAATGTAACTAAACTGATCTCTAAAAAACTAAACCTTCACATTGATACCAATTTTAGGGGCGCAATATATACATGTCGATATATTACATTGTTTTCGAAACTAAAATATTAAATTACATAATAATCCAAATATCCTTAGAATTTATATTTTTTGTGTTATTAGAGATCTACTACATATTCATCTTATTCTATAATACTTGTGAACATTACTTAATAATCATACCATACTTAACCTTCTTCTAAAATTATCATAACCTAATATCAGACTCATGACATGGGGAATAAAAATAAAAGAAATAGGCGATCTCAAACACTTATTAAGGAAAAATTATCAATGAAGCATATTTTTTAGATCATAAAAATAGGAGACAAAATAAATAGAGAGATAAATATCGGATAAAAAAATCATAAGATCACAATACCATGTTAAGTTCATAAAATAGTTATATGAATAATATCATATATTTGAATAATTTAACAATAATATTTAATAATGGAAACATGAACATAATTTTTAATATTATTTAAAAATAGTATAAACACAAACATATGAAAATAAATTCACTTAATGGAGTAGGCAACACAATTTGATTCCCATATCATAAGGGGCTTGGGAAAAATTGTGTTTCCAGTTTAGGATTTTTATATAGCTTATGTACCTATTTAGTATTGGGAAATAACTCATGTATCTCTTTATGATTGGGCTATAACCCATTTACCTATTTTGGATTGGGTTGTAACCCATAAACCTCTTTAGTCTTGGGCTATAAGTTTGGTACCACCTTGAGCTCATGGGATATTAAAATTTTTACTAATTAATTAAAGGGTGATATAGTTCCACAACTATAATCCATTGTACATACATGTACCACTTAAAACACATTCATAATATTAAAATAAACTAATAAAATAAAATGGGTTTCACAACATTTCCACACTGTATTATATAAAATTACATTAATTTTTATCATTTGATACAAAAATGTCAATATAAAATGTATTATTTTTTTAATGTCTAGAAAGAGTGATTAATAAAAAATAAACCCATTAATGAATAATATTTTTATTTTGATTAGGAAATGAAATAAAAAACGATACTTTTATAAAACATTTGTTAACCTTTCTCATGAAGTTTATTTTACATGTCATTTTCAGATGAAATTTTTAAAATGGGAATGTGAAATTTTTTGGAAAATTTTAATTTTAAAAATATTAGTTAAAATAGAGCATTGAAAATAACATGAAGGTATCAAAGGAAATTTGGTTGGGCAGATAATTCATTTCATCATGGAAGGTAAAAATATTTTGATATTTTGAATGTACCCTTATTGAAATCCCAAATCATAGAAAGAGTAATAAAATAGTATTTTAAAAATGGTAATGGAAAATATGTCAATAACATGATTTAAAAAACAATAGGGTTTCAAAATATATTAGGAGATGATGTTTGGGAAGGTTAAACATGGATATTGAAGATAAATAACCATTTAAGGATGATGAGAATAATTCAAAACAAATTATAATTTTATGAAAAACAATTTCATTCATGGAAAGATATTTTTATAAAAATTCATCATATGTAGTGACATAAAAGTGATAATATAATATTTAATTTTAAATATAATAATATAGGGAACATAAAAGAATATTGTTTAATAGGAAACCTTATAACACAAAGAAAGAAGTTTGATTTAGAAAAAATATATTAATGGAAACCTAATTCATGTAGTAAGATAATTTTAAAGGGGGGACGATGTAATTAAAATATAAATACATATAAGTCAAGAGAAAAATCACCAAATATATTAATAGGGTATAATTTTCGCAATTTATATGAAATATTTTCAATAATAATAATAATCATAACACAATGAATGAGAATTTAGTTTACAAGAACCACAATAATTTGAGGATAATTTTATTAAAATACTTATAAAAGTTATAGATTTAAATTTAACATTAATTAACATGAATAAAATTTATTCCATTATATAATATAAACAATTTGTAATGTATACACCATATAGATGGAATTCGGTTCATAAGACCAAAGATGTCACAAAAGTGGAATTTGAGATAAAAATCCTTAACTTATATCTGAATTTTGATGAATGTACTATATCATCCTATATAATAAGAATAACCATCATAAAACCATATTTCATACCTATAATAATTCCTATAAAAATTTATACTTCTCAGTTATAAACATTATATATATAGTTTTTTTAAGTATTTTCAATATTGTTGTATGTAATATTTATCCAGTACTAAAAATATGGCCTTTATCAGCACTAGAAAAGGGCATTAACCATGATAGTAAAGTGATGTTAATCAAGGTGAAGATAAGGGGGGGGGGGTCCCTTTTATTAGCACTCAGAAAAGTGCTGATAAAGGCACCATTTATCACTGCTAAAAAAGCACTGATAATGGGTGTCTTTTATCAGTACTTTTTTTAAGCGTTGATAAAAGTAAAAAAATTAAAAAAAAGTTAAAAAAGAATATATTATTACAGGGAGCTTTTAACAGCGCTTGACCCCCTTATCAGTGCTAGGTGGAGCCCCCACCCTCTCACCCTACATGTTGCACATGTCTGAGTAACCCCCTCCCACTTGCATCTGTGCCCCTTCTTCTACCAGAACTCAAACTCATACCTCCCCCCTTGCGCGCCATCACCTTTACCACTAATCTATTTAGTTTTTTCTCATTTTAATGATACATCTATTTGTTTATATATATATATATATATATTTATATTTATTCGGTTATTAATATAGATTCATATTAATATAAATATATTTACTTACATTAATACATATATATTTATTCATATATTAATATATATATATATATATTCATATATTAATATGTATATTCATATATTAATGTATATTTATATCTATTTATATATGTATATATATTTATTTATAAAATTTTATCTGTATATTTATTTGTTTGTTAATATATATTTATAAGATTTATTTTAAATACATTTATATAATATTTTTTATGTGTGTTTATAAATAAATAAATAAATAAATACAAACATACATATATACGACACACACACACACATATATATATATATATTTATGAATAAATACATATATATGTGTATCTGAAAATCCATAGAATGTTAGAACGATCATAACATAAAATCCAAAAGTCTGTTTTAACTCCCCAGCCAGTCAAATCGAAGAAAAATGATACAATATTTTATATGATATGTGGTATAGGACTATAAGACATCTGAATAAGAAGTTATAGTTGTTTTAATGTTAAAAAATTGGGGTGTCCTGACTAAAAACTCAGTTTTGGAGGCCTTCTGGGCCTTTTTTGCCTCAGAAAATGCTACAAAAGGATCCCTTGGGTTACTAGTGCATAGATCTCATCACAGGCGTTGGTTTGATATGATTTATAGCTAAAAAAACACCCGGATCAAAATTTATGGTCATTTTATGTTTGAGTTACATTTTCAACTTATTTTAGATTTTTTTTTGATTTTATGTGTCTTCAAATTGTTATTAAATGATTATTAGTCAATGATAATTAGAAAATTATTAATTATTAATATTTTTTAAAATATTTTAAAGCAATTTTCACTAAATTTCTTTTATTTTAAAAGTAATAGTCTATTAATATTTCTATAAAACATATTTAAAAAATATATATTATATTTATATCAATATAAATTTACTTATATATCAATATATTATTTTTCATGAAAAATTAATTTTTCGAAATATAAACTTTATTAACAATAGGAAGAAATGATGATAAAGCCTCCCCTTTATGAGCACTCCTAAAAAATGTGCTGATAAAAGGGTCTCCTTTAAAATCGATAAAAAGAACCAATAAAGAGGTGCATTTATCAGCACTAAAAAGGCACGGATAAAGGGTCACTTTTAACATAACTTTTTTTTGGCGTTGTTAACAGTGCCCTTTATCAGTGATTTTTTTAGTTCTAATAAAGGCACCTACTTTTTCTAGACATTATGTAGTGCTGATAAATGGTGGTGCTGTGGAAACCCAGTTTTGTAGTAGCGATCGTTTCGATTTAAATTTCTAAGAGTGGTGTCAATATTATTAGTTTAACAGAGTTCACCATAAAATATAATTAATGATACATTAAAATTTTACCTAAGTTATTTTTTATTCATTACATCATTTCATTAGTTTTTCATTATTTATCCTCGATGTTGAAATCACTAACCGACATAATTTAGTGATTCTTAACTGGAAAAGGGTGTTTATTAATTAAAAATTTAATATTTTTATAACATTTCTTGAAAAAATATTTACATACAAATTTAACTAATAATATACTACTTATTACGTTTTTATAGTCAACTATGATATAAATTCATATCATTGTTCAAGTAAGTGGATAAACCCAAACATTAATTTATAATTATTAATGGGTTATTATGAGATTTTTTATTTGAATTATAATTATAAAAATAGTATAATGATCTTATTCAGTGTAAATAATTGTGATATATTATAATTGGAAAGAATTAGAAGAATAATATAATTCAAATAAAGTAATTACTTAGAATGAACTGATAGTTTTTCTCTTAATACACTTGTTTTAGTGGTTGAATATACGACGATAATTTATTTTTGAATCATTAATAGTATCTACATTTATCTATACCTGAACCTCAATTATTTCATAAAAATAATATTTATTATTTGAACCCATTCCTTTTATGGTTTCCGGCACTAGTAGCCAAGAGTTGGGGGTTACTTTATTACATTAGTGCCATAAAAAATCAATTGTAACCCAAATAAATGAATAGTTTTATAGTATAGGTAAACTATATACCTAATTGAAATTATCATTACATTTGAAAAAGTAAAATATCATATAGTATTTCATTTTATAACACCATTATTCCTCTTAGAATATCTCTACATATCATTCATAAAACACTTCTTGCTAACTTGGGGAAAATAAAACATAATAAAGGGGTACGCATAGATGCTGATAAAGAGAAACAATACAAAATAAAACAATTATGAATAAATAATTATAAAAAATATGTTATGGTAAATAACAAAAAAATTATTCCATTTAAACAATAATATGAGCATAATATGACAGGAATAAAGGATGATCGAATAAGCCATTTAAACAATTAGATAAGGTCATAAAAGATAAATGAATATTATAACTAATATTATAATCATATGGATATAAATAGATATCTTCATAATTATGGAATACATAATTTAGGAAATCTAAAATTTAACATTGATTCCATATCCAAGACATCTGAAAAAAGATCAAGGCTTTGTGCCATGAAATCTTAATAAATGAATAAGGAATCAGCCAAAACCCATGATAGTTTATAGTAAAGGACCTATTTATACCTTGAGAGGTCATATTTAGACCATAAAATAACGTACAATGTCCACTTAATTCCTCATATGAATAAATAATACAACTTAATCAACATGTCTTAATAAAATCAATAATTGTCAATTCAGGAAGAATTAGTCAAATAGAATATCAATTCATTCCCCAGTAAGACTGATCATAAACCATAAATAAATATGATGATTTATATAATTATATTATATATTAAAGAAAATATTCAATAAATAATATTTAAATAGTTTAAAATACTTTAAATTTATTATTGTAAAATTTCTTAAGTAAAATACTAACATTTTTTCTTTGAAAATAATTTTTAAAATTAAAAAACTACACACATAATAAAGAGACCATTTTCATTGAATATTACCATGTAAATTTTTAAAATAATATTGATGTAATTAATTATTCCTTATCATGGAAAATTATTTTTGTTTCTTATGGTTTTATAAAACATTCCATTCCCACTTTAGCAATAAATGTCAATAATTACCTTGTTCGAAAAACGATAGGAATATTCCTTTTACTTTTTTTGTAAAAATGAAAACAAGGTTAAAATTTACTTCAAACAATAATTTTTTAATATTAAAAAATATATATTAAATAAAATTTAGAACACATGTACATGGAAGAAAAATATTCTTCAGCCTGGTATTAAAAATAAAAAATCTTGAATAATGATGAATATGTGAAATTAGCCTTTACAACTTTGGTTTCTATTGAATTATAAGATCCATGAATGAAATGACATAAAATTAAACATTTAATTTTATTAATACAAATAGATACAATATATAATATATACAAGGGGAAATATATACACCATAAACAATAAATATGTTGTGAATATGACATATGTCTCATAGAAGTAAATGTCAGATAAGAAACCCTTACCCCAGGTCTGACATTCCTCATAAGTTATTTTATAATAATGTATAATAAATTTAGCATATTAATATTATATAAAAATATCTATAACTTCATATATGATCCAATTATAACATTTTGATACATGTTTGTTAATGGTCATTTTTTATTATCATTATTTCAGGTGTTAACTACTTTTTTTTCATACTCGTTTTGATTTATTAGTTCCTATCATTGAAACATTATTGTGGTTCTATCATCTATTTTTTTAATAATTATATAATATTTTTATATTTTCATTATATATGTATTTATGTTAAAATATAAAATTCAAATATAGAAAATGAGCTACAACATTAATAGAGAATGTAGGATGTACATACGCGTGAACGCTCCTTTCACTTTTAAATAGATGCAATAAAAGAAAGGTAAATAATATTTATCCTTTAAATAGTCATTATTATATAATATATATCAAATAAAATCATTAAATATAAATTTATTACAAACTATATAAAATTGAAATGAAAAACGAACCACATCGCTTCATGAAGGTGGTAGTCTACTCGTACACACAAAGTATTTTATTGTTTTCCAATGAATTCGAAGGTAGGAAGGTGTATATGATATTATAATTATAAATGTATAATAATGTAACTATTAACATATATTCTCTTTATCTAAATCTTTATAACCATTTATGTAAATTTTTTATGAAAATCAAATTAAATCGTTATGTGGAGATCGTAAGTCGTATGTATGAACAAGTAAAACACATTAATGTAAATTAGAATAATAAATAAACTTGATATATTCAGTAAATATGATTACCTCTAGTTTAATGGACTTACATTAGATCTCTTATTAAGGGACATATTGTTGCTATTTTGGAAGTACAATAACATGAATAAATTCCATATCGACGTTGATAATAGGAATTTTTTTGGTTTGGTCGATCTATATGGACGAATGTGGTGTAAATAATTTATGGGGTTCACATTTATAATTGAGGGGAGGAACATTCTTTTAATTTCTTAAAATATTAAATTAATGTAAATCATTTTTCATGTAAAAATAGACCAACATTTATATAATTAAAATACATGGTGAATATAAGTTGAAATATGTTTATCGAACAATTTTGGGAAATTTTGATATTTTTTCACCTATATCTTTTAGTTTTAACCCATGTTAACCCATTTTAAAATTACTGTACTATTAAAATTTTCTACACTCTAAGGATCAATAATGTTACTATAAAATTTCAAAATACCCATAAATGGATCATTGTACATGTAATAAACCATATCCAATTAATATTTCTGAATATATCATTTTTGTTAACTTTATATAATTAAATAAATTATTATTTATTATTAAATACGAATAATGTCAATTTTTGAACAATTGATTACTTTGAGTTTAATAATATAAAAAACATATAATTCAATGAAATATTTTACTATATACATAACATGTTATGTATGTATAAAAAAATCTTATATCATATTATTTATCATAAATTGTTTTACTCTTAATATTTTAAATGTTATTTATTTTATTTTTTAAATAAATTTAATAATTACCACATCAATGTTGTGTTAGCATTTAAGGAAATCATTTTTAACTAAATATTTACAAATTAATTACCATGATTTAGATAAATAATTCATAATTTAAAATAATTTTTATATTAAAACATATAATCTAGATAACCCTATTTTAAAAATATTATAATTATTAAAAATAACAGTGTGAAGTGTTTGAATTTTCATGAAATAAAATATTATAAAGGTTATAATCTCAACAAAATGGATATAAAATATTATATAAATGAATATTGGATTAATATCAAAGAAATATAATCATTAAGTAATATTAATAAATTTTCTAGGCTCATTTTATAATCATTATCAACTCATTATTAACTTTAATTAAACGCTTTTTTCTTTTTCATGATAAAAAATTATCGAGGTTAATATTTATATAAAGAAAGGTATTATTTAATAAATTTAAAACTCCTGATTCAAAATATGGAATAAATTTTTCAACATTTAAAATAGAGAAGTTGTAAAATTTAGTTTAATATTAAAATTCAAAATGCAATGAAAATATGTTTTTTAGAATAAAATGTTTTTATACCAAATAAAACAATTAAATTGATTTGAATTAAGTTAATTAGATTATTTATAAAATAATATAACTAATATTTAATTGAAACCATTTTAAAATAAAATTAAACTTTGGAAATGGTTGAAACAAAAAATATAGTTTTCAATGAAAATTGTTATTTTTAAATACTCACTAGACAATAAATCTTTACATAAAAATTGTAAAAATTAACCCAAAGTTATATTTTATATTATATTTTCAAAATTGATATTATTTTTATAAAATTAAATTTATATAAATTTCATAAATTAATTATAATATGTTCTCAAAGAAATTAGTAAAAATCATTTATGAAGAAAATGTTTTTCTAATGCTAAAAATATAGTACCTATTTAATAAGCATTAATTTATGAATTTTTATTTAGTATGTAACTTATATATATATATATCATAATTTTATTAGTATTCATACCCACCAACTTGATGACTAGGTTATAATGGTCATATTTATTTAATAATATTTTGGCCTTCATTTATGTTTGGTGTTATACATGGTATATGCTAGCAAACATAGTGTTCTTTTAAAATATAAAGGTATTTCATTTTTAGAACCATACATGAATTGAGGTAATGAATAATGGAATAAACCATTCCATTGAGGTGGTGATCTGTATATTTTCAAGGATGATACTTTTTTTCCCTTAGAATAAGAGAGCAGATTAATATTGATTATCATTTAAAATATGTAATAGGATATATATATCATATTTGTATGTTACATTACTTTTTTAATAATTAAATATAAGGATCTAAGTAAAAATGAACATGTTACTTCACGTAAGTAGTATTTTCATGTATGCACGATCCACATTTTCATTTTTCTTAATGGAAAAGATAGAGGTAGTAAATGATTGTATCATCATTATAATGACATAAAAATAAAATAATGATACTATTGTTATTATTTTAAGATTTTTTAATTTTATATATGGAAGAAAAAGTGCTCATAATGAAATAATAATGAGAAAGTAGTGGTTACAAATTTATACTTCACTTCTTGGATTATATCTAGTGAAGAGGGGGTTGAACCACTATGGGATGGTATTTTGAGAAAACCATAACCTTTTAAGGGTGTCCAGGAATTTTTATTGAGGGTTTTTTATAGATTTTGGGGTAAAATAATTAGGTTATGTTGTGTGTGGATGTGAGGATAGGGAATATTTTTTATATGTGGGGAGGGATGGATTTTTTGTAATTAACAAATAAATTTCCATAATTTCAAGTTGATATTAAGGAATATAACTCCTTATTTGATAAAAAATGGATATAAGAAGAGATAATATTGAAAAATAGCTCAACCACCCCTTTAGATACATGTTTTAGACATGTTTTCAACTCTACCATTATATTTTTTATTTTTACCATATTAATTTTTTCGATGGTATCTAATTTAAACCAATGGTAACTTATCCCTTATATCTAAAAAATGGTCATTTTTACATAATTTATAAATAATTATTCCAATTTTTTAATCCAAATTATTAGATTCAATTTCAAAAAGTTGAAAAGTTAATTATAGAATAATTATTATATATTGTATTAAAATAATTTATTTTTTAAAATATAAATTTGTTTCTCAAACGTAAAATATAGGTTTTTAAATTATAACCATTTTTTAAAATTATAAACATAAAAATAAAATAAAATTTTTCAATTAAATGGTTGTATAAATTTTAACACACTAACTCGAATCACAAATTCAGACTTTATTTTCCACATAACCTCATGTGCACCACCTTCTATACAAGTGAATGATGAAAAGTGTTGAGGATATAAAAATATATGGAGATACTATATCCTTGATAATCAAAGGCATGAATTAAGAATAATAACATAGAAATAATCCAAATATATTAAATAGATAAAAAATTGATAGGAAAATGAATTCTATAATAGATGTCATGTTATTCCATACAATACTTAGCCAAACGAACCCCCACTGTTAATGTTTAACAAGTATAACAATACATATTGAAGTAAATTAATAAAATATGTTGTCGAAACTATTTGGGGTCCATCCCGATACCACATTTATCTTCTAGCTCTATGATTCTTAATAACCTACAACATGGCCCTTTCCCTTCTGAATCAAGAAATCTTTACGAATGTCGATATGTCCATGAAGGGTGTGACTATAACCCAATAGGATACTTCCAATGGATCCTTAAGATAAGTGAATTTGTATATAAAAATTTATGAATTGTTAGAAATGAAAATGTTCATGAAAGAATACTAACTATCAAGTGACTAGTGATCATGTACTAACTAAGCTTCCTCGAACCCCGTCTGTACCTTCTTCATTTCCATTCAAAAGGAAAATCAAATGTATTTATCGCATGACATAGATTATAATTTATAAATCTTCTTATATTAAAATAAATCAACATGATTCTCCATTTTGTAATGTCTCCAATCTTGTCATCAGAGGATGTCAAACCCATGAATCATGGTTACCTGCTCGTTATTGATGATACAAATTCATAGCACTCTAAAATAATGGAATGTCACTCTCATATATAAGGAATTTCTCCATTGGAAGGTAATACCAGAATATGAAGACATACATAAATTAGAATATGATTTTCCCATGGGCTTTATGATTCCAATATTATGTACTAACCATTCCATGAAGATCCACCACCAATTAGTTATGTCTCATTAACTCCCCTTTATGTGAGTCATGTAGTCAGTCAAGGCCACTTGTCAACCTAAATGATGAATAAAGACTCCACTAGATTTGTAAAAATTTTCATCTAAGTTATAAAATAGAAATGCACATAACATATATATATATCAACTAGTATTCCACCTGATTTAAAATGTTAAATTGTTATTAAAAAATATAGTAAGGACCATCATGTAATAATCAGTAAAGGCCTCATGGGAAACCTTAAACACATAAAATAATCCTATCAGGAAAATTATAGTACTATAAGAAAATTGAAAATCCACACTTTCCAAAAAACCATACAAAGGACCAAGATGGTATGTACTTCATTCCATTGGAGCATCAAAGCTGACTTCCAAGACTCATTATGGAATGACACATAGATAACACCTGTACACCAACACCTAGTAGAGAAAGATGCAATCTTTCATCATTGAGTCAATGGATTGAGAATTCTATGAAGTGTTCAATCCAAGATATGAAATCCATAACAAATTTCCAAAGGGAAAACAACACCAATGGTTGATATAGGATCGATCAAAGAGGGGAAATTAATTCTCATGACCCAACACTAAGCAATCAATCAAGTACAAATTTTCCATGAGATAAAATTTTATATCAATATATATATCCAACATGGATTAAATATAAGATAAATTCTAAATAAATAGCTATAATTGGACTTTTAATGGGTGTGTCGAATAATAATTGACACCCTAGATCATTCATGACTTTATGAATCCAATAGAAGAGGAAAGGGATACCTAGATAATCAAAGGAGAGATCATTGGTTGGATTTTTTCACACTAGGGATAGATTTGGTGAGGATTAGATTAATAATTTAAAATTATTATAAATGTGGGAATTCACTTAATAAGGATTTAATTTTTGAGTCTTCTTACATGTAGTTGAATGCAGTAATAAGATGGTAAGCACCCCATAATGCTACATGAAAATGGGGGTTCAAAACCTATGGGGAGCAGGTACTGTAGCAATAATATAGTATAATGTAGCAGTGGCGGGCACTGTAGCACCGATGGGAACTGTACCAGTGACAGGTCACTATGGCAGCGACATGGTACTATAGCAGCGGCAGGTATTTTGTGATGTTGTAACAGGCGGGTACTGTAGCAGTACTATTTCCAGAATGGGCCTTGGGCCAAAAATTTGGGCCTACTGGCCATGTAATGGGCTAAATGCCCACTGGGCCTTAGGGCTGTGTAATGGGTCTCCCTCTACCCTGTTAAAATAGGTATTTGCTTCTCTTTAACAATAAATGAGGCTTTGAATCAAACCATTATAAAAAGATGGTTATGGGTTACTGGCTAGATAGTGGGATCGGCAAAAATATAGGTCGAGATACTAGCACCATAGGGTGGATCATGCCTTCAAATGGCTAATTGGTGGCCTTGTTTCAGCCACCATACAACCCACTAAGACTCCAACCTCGGGAAAAAAAACTTATAGTCACCTTTACCATTAACAAAAACCTCCTAGGGAAAAAACAAGATTGGATACAACAAAATTAAAAAGTAAATATACCTTGAAAATCTAAGTATGCCATATAAATTTCTAAATCATATTATGTAATAATAATTCAACAAAGGGAATGGTATTTTTAAAAATGGTATATTTTATTATTCACCATAAAACCAATTTTTCATAAAAAAATATCATAAGAAAATATTATTTTGATAAGTCTAATATGATTTTACTTCTATAAAATTAAAATTCCAAAATTTATAAATTTATTTCTTTTAAAAATCATTAAATTTAATGAAAAACCCTTTTTATTGGGAAACAAAATTTTGAAGACTAACTATACATCAATTTATATCTTATCATTTAATAATTAAATTAGTATTAAAAAATATTCATTTTATCATCATTTAATATGATGTTTCTTGAAATATAATTTCATATCACATAAAATAAAATTTTTATAAAAATACATTTTCAAACATATAATGATATTATTAGTTATTTTAGATATATCAATTGAATATAATTATTATTAAAAGTTACCCTTATATTTCTTCTACATATATTTCATAATATAGTTACTCATATTTACACCTACCAAATTAATGATCATGTTTTAATGGTATAAAAATATCGTTGTTTTGTTTTAGTGTAGTGTTTTGTGTAGAGAAAATCTAGCGAACAAATAATTGATTTAGGAAAACTTTACACTGAAATATTCAATAATTACAATTGGTTGTAATCACAAATTTAATATTTTACGTCTTAGTGAGTCCCTATAATAACATGAATAATAGTTTCTTATTCCATATATATCATATAAAATTCATATAACTATAATTGGGAAGAAACCATGTTCTTCTTGTAAAATAAAAATTCATCTAAAATAGTATTTTTAGTTTCAATAGATAGAAATAGTTCTTTTAGATCATATTTTCATTAAAAAAAATAAGTTAAAATATCTCAAAAAAACCCATGAACATGAACCTAACTTAGAGTGAATCTTTCAGAACTCAAGTTTTATTAATAACTATCCAACCTCACGAATAAGTTTGGATGAAATAAGAATTTTTCACTAGAAGATGATAAATATATTGAGAACCTCTATCACCATTGACATGGTATTGATATTATCATTGGAAAATCGATAAATTTTGGATGAAAATTTATATGATAGAGAATTTGGAAATAATGTGAAACTATCTATGTCATTTATGGTTCATCAGTTATCCACTTTTTTCTGATACAAATGGGGAGTTACAATGAGATACCACTACCATGTTTTATTATAGTATCCAAACCATAATTTATGAAATTAGAAAAGTGAAAATGGTAATTAAAAAATTATAATGGACTATGTTAATGTGAAACTAACATATATAATAGTCTTTATGTTACATGGGATGTCACTACATATCGTTACATAGAAATACTAGGGTTGTATATTTAAGTCTTCATTCATCACTTGGGTCTACCAGAAAATCACTATGGTCATACATAACTTGTGATATAGATTTATATATTTTTCATAAAACCGATGTGGAGTTTGAAATTTATATTCTAATCAAGGATCACTTCATTTGAGAAGTTTAATAACCCATATGGTTAGCAAAAATAATCCTTTTTAAGATGTAAAATAGATAGAAAAGAAGTTGTATGAACTTCTTGGATATTTTATATCATTTTATAGAGAATTATTTTCCCATACAAATCATAAAACTATTTATTTTTGTGATTGTTAGTTTTCAATCAATTTATTTCATGGTTGAGTATTCATGAAACAATCAAATATGGATGACCCTTGATGATCAGGCGACCAAAACTATTATTGAAACTCATAGAGAATATTGAAACTATATAATTATCTTCAATTTGAAAAATTTCTATACCTACCTATTAATGTTTGGTACCCCACATCTTCGAGACCCTTATTATAAAATTAATGGATTGTTATTTAGATGATTTCGTAATCAGATCACATGAATATCTTGAACCCTTTTCAAATATTGATGTGTCGTTTTCAAAACACAGACCACATAATTTTAAGATTAACTTTTTAAATTATTAATGTATAGTTCCCTTTTAATATTTCTTTTAGATTTGTGGTATATTTTCTAGGAATTTAGGTTATATATGATAAATCCAAGGCATTCATTGATATGTACCCTCTATAGAATCTTTATGAATTTTAAGTGATTCAAGGATACTAAAATCACATCAGGTGTTTCACAATAAACCATACTAGAAAATATTAAACCTTAAAAAAGATGATAAAAATGGGTGAAACACACAAGTGTAAAGAATATTTCATGTGTATAATTGATATTCCAATATTATACTTGTTAAATCCTCTTATTTTAATTCTACCAATGTAATGTAACCCATTCACCATATTTATGATTTCTTTATAATGAAATATAAGTGTTATCCAAGACTATAATAACAATGAGTGAAATGATAATAGTCTATATTAACTAATGTAAATCATGTTATAGATAGATTTTCGGTATACCCCCATTATGAATAATCTATTTGGATTAATCTTTAAAGCGAAAAGTTATTTTCACTACCTGAAACAAAAATATATCCAGTAGATATACTATATTGGCCCATTAAAATACATTTTCAGTAGTCTTATATTGAATTATTAATTAAAAATATATGAAATTATATTTTAATAATATAATAATTTTCTTGTTTGTCAAAAGGAGACCAACAGATAGACATTGGAAAAAATTATAGTATCATATCCAAACTATAGAAATTACCACAATATAAACCTCTCCAAAATGAAGAATTTTTCTTCATTAAATAATTTCTTCCACACATAGGATTTTCATATTAATTTTTTATTTTTAATACCAATGTAAAATAGGATAAAAGATTTGAAACTATGTCGGGTTAGGTTGGGAGTCAATCACATATACTGTATAAGGTAACTCTTTCCGTAATCTTTCCTCCTATCTTAGAGTTTGACCTTAATGTGGAAAAATATTAATATCACATCATGGGATTAGTATTAGAATAATATATACCAATTACTTAGTTAAATATTAAAATAATTTAATAGTTGGTTATTGAATTAATCTATGGGGAATATACTTTTTAGAAAAATGAGTTAATTTTCTTTCCCTCTATAAGAAAGTGATTATGAAAAAAATTCTAAGAGACACACCTTTTGGAAACTTTTGGTAACTATTGAATGTTTAAGAAAATGAATTTCTCAATTATTCACTAAATTATCTATCATAAATTTGGATAATATGATCATCCATATTGGACACTAAATAATGGAGACTCCTTTTGGAAATAATGAGTCAATAGAGTTATAAAAGATCAATACTCCATTAGATCAAGTTCTATCTTTACACCAATGAATTTATTGGCAATTTGAATAAATTTCACATATAATATGTCACCTGCATGATGGATTAATACCACAATACCTGATAAAAGTCAATAGGTATTCTTATATAAAATAAATTCTATCTACTATAATTCTATGAATTTCCAAAAAAAAAACTCAATCTCAAGTACATTTGATGAGTTAAGATCCTTATGGTTATTAAATAGGTAAATTTAAAAAAATCCTATACACTAAATTGGATTTCATTTCTCTAAAAAATATTATGATTCTTGGGTACTTTTATCCTTCCATGATGTATAATCATACTGAATTAATAAATTACAATCATGTGTTCGAAGTTAATATTAACTTTAATCATAAACAATCAATGTTATTATATTCTAAAAATTAGTTTTGGAAATTTTCAATATTAGGAATAGATTTTATGGGTCCTTATCCTCTGAAATCCATTAGTAAATTCTGGTTCATTATCAATTCTATCAGTTAATTTTCTAAATAAGATAAATTTTTAACCTCGAAGAAGATCATGATTAAATCCATGATTTTTTTAAATTAGAATTTTTATTAGACTTATAATTACTCATGCTATCCTTATATATAATGACTTGAATTTTTATTCTTATTATTTTAAAAGGATATAATCAATGTTCAATATTCAATCTAGTCATTCAACTTCCTTTCATGTAGTTACCAATGGATAAGTAAAGTTATTTAAAAAGACTTATAGAATTTTATATAAAATACCGTGGATAGGGATAAAAATTATTGACATAATAAATTCATCAATTATTTTTGGTAAAACGATATTCATACTCATGTGATTACTTAATTGACTCCATTTTCATTTTTGTATAAAACTATAGCGTATTACTTATTTAGGTATAGGTAACTTTACTGGAGATGGTTGTTTTCGACCAACCTAATGTAGATGAATTATCAAAATTTGATATGGGTTAGTTGGCTGAAGATGATGATGAAATATTATAATAACTAAAAAATATAACATTTTATTAAATTTTATGACTTATGTATTTAAAAAAATGGAGAAACGTTACTCATTTTTCAAGAATAATTTTTATAAACATTATTGACACTAATAATATGAATGAATAAGACATTGAAATTGAAATTGAAATTTCATGGAACCAATATCATAATTTTGTTTACTTTAATGAAAAAAAACTCACCAATCACTCCAGATAATGAGTTAAATACACTTCATACCAATTCATGGTTCCTTATGAAATGGTTCACTTGAAATTTTACATCAAATTCGATTTTACTTACAATATGTATAGTCCTTGTCATATAACCTTATACAATATGACAAGTATCCCTATTTACTAGGGGTTAAACTATATTTAATGGTCTTAGTCATATTTCTATAATATTCATGAAACACTATCCTTCACCATTGACCTTAAAATATATGACCCACTTTACATAATATCTTGATCTATATTAGAATGCATCCTTCTCTGAATAGTTGATGAAAATATTGTAATTCCACTTCTTCCTCATCAGTATCAATGTACACCTAACCAATGAAAAAATACCCTTTCATTATATAATACATAACTTAATTCCCATTTTTTATAGGATACATCATAATTCCAGGATTTTTTATTTTGATTCCAATAGTTTTTTTCTATCAGATTCATTTATCTATTACACTATAGTGTCAATCTTTGATAAATCATTTGAAGATAAAATTATATATCACATATTGAGGTGTATTATTTTTCAATAACCATGTGTGTTTTGATTATTATTTTTACCAGATACATATTGATGGACAAATATACTATCTTGGGATGATCCACAACATTTTATCCAACTAAACCACTTTTTCTTACATCATCACGGTGTTGAGTGATTATTAATCCATATGAAGGTTTAAACTATATTTTCCAACATAATTATTACCTTTTCAATAATCAATTGGAATGATACATCAATCTTTCTTGAATAGATTACTTAAAATATGATAGAGGTAACCATAAAAAATCTACATATCCCCTAAAAAAATTTCCTCATACACCACACTTAATTTTTTAAATATTTGGATCATTATAAACCCTATATAACAATCATTAATGAGTGTATCCTGTTTAAATTTAGTATGAGGGTGAATCTTTCACCTAAAATATGTCATGTCCATACCCATATGAAGGTATAATTTTTTCTAGAGAAAAAGGTTCCATAATTATATAAGAATTTAAAATCATTATAGGGGAACCTATCATTCAAAGGTTCACAATGAATCTTATATATACTTATCTGATGGTATTTTATTAAACCTATATATCAAATAATGGTTAGTAGTTTTCCTTGCCTACTTATTATTATTTGAATATATATTGTTCAAATATTTAAATTCATGATTTACATCAATCAAATTTACCATATGTTAAAATATTTTTTAAAGTAAATATATATTTTAAATCCATATATATTTTTCACACTTGTGTTTTGGTCTATTTTATCCATTTACTCTAGTAGTAATTTATTCTGACATTGGATTCACTCTTTATACAAAATGATTCAATTTTGTTAGTATCAGGTATATGAATATCTACCATTTGAAACAATGAGTCATGTCATGTGATCATAAATTGTATAAAAAATTAGATAAAATTAAATGTCCATAAACATAAATGCATAGTAATGTAATATAGTGTTTTCCATGTGAGTTTTTTCAGGTTTTTAACATATGATACCCATATGTGTTTTTTAGGAAATTTTGTAAATATTTTTTTTACATCAGCTATTTTTAAATATAATGAAAATATATTTCACATTAGTTTTTAAAATCTTTTCATATAAATTAATGAAAATATCTAGAATTGGAAGGTTTTTTCACATTGGTTATTGTATATCCAAAGTAAATGCCCATTTAGCATGTCAGTTATTACATAACCATAGTGGAATATATATTTACCTCAATCATTCATGTTTAATTTTTAATAAACTATATGGATAAAGTTTTTTTATAAAAAAAATAAAATACAATCACACAAAAGTACATTAGTTTAATAAAAACATAAAGAAAAAACACCACAAACATAAACAATAAATTTTTTGTAGAAATTAAAATCATTTTATCATTAAAATTTGAAATTAAAACATTATAATATACATTAAAAATAAGATCAAACTCAATCAAACATGTGATAAAATTCATCCATTCTTCTTGTATGAAAATTTTATTATTTTTAGAATAAGGGCCAGTTTCATCCGAAATATACATATTAAAAGGAAATAATTTAGCATGTATTATTATTATAACTATAAGATAAATTGAATGAATGGTTACGATAAAATTTAACCTTATGTAATTTTATGACATTCCCTATTTAAATTTTATTGAACATAAATCTTAGAACAGAATATCCACAACCCATTACTAATTGTTAACGATGGAAGTTCTATTTAAAAAGATGTGTTCATATAAAAATAATATTTTATATACTATATTAGAAAATTTTGTAATTATAAATGAGTAGTCACATTTTCACACACATATTTGTGCTCTTTTGTCCACTTTCATGTGGTGTATGTAAATTAATTCCATTACTTATTTGAAAATTATATATGTGAAATAAAATTAAAATTTAGTATATTATAAAAGTATAAGAAAATCATACTTATGTTTCCAATATGATGTTGAAATTCTTTTATAGTTCACTATGTATAGATCATAACTAGTAAGTTTTCTTATATTCTGGAAAAATAACACACTACATTCAATGACCAATAATATATGGAAAAAAAATGTGGCTAGTTATTCATTTAATAGAAATATAACTTTAGAAAAATATTTTATATACCCTTCAAGATAAGGTGGCACCCTAGACTGAATTACATTATTTTGAAGACTTTTCATAATATATATTATTCTTTATGAATCGTTCATTATGATCATTATTAGTGAAATAAATTTTGGGTAAAAATTTTCATATACTAATGTCATATCATACTAAATACACAGTTTATAAACATAACTAATACTAAAAAATAAATGTTATGTTTCATTAAATTAAAACAAGTAAATGATATATGATATTAAAATTATATGTAAAAATATTGCATCATGTTGTTGCCTAAAAAATATCCCGTTAAAAAACTTCATGATATCACTCTTTAGAATTATCTTAGACATTTCACAAACACAAATTATAGCATCAATTGGAAGATGATGTATCCATACTGTTAAAGATTATTATTCTGATAATCTAACAACTCTATAGGAAGTAGTATATGAAGTCAAAATAGCCTGTAATTGTTGTTGTTTATACATAATGTCTTAAAGATAATGTTTTTTGAAATATATATATATAAATTTTAAAATATTGAATTTTTTTTATAGTAATTGGAAATAAAGGATATAATTTCTAAAAACTTCCGTGGAAATTTTTCAAAAAATTCTATATAGAAAACTAAAAAATAACTAATGTGTTATCAAACTATAGTGTCTTAATTTAACACCCCAAGCTCCCATGGTATGTTTCCCTTCGAATAATGCGATAGCGTGTGTTGTACGCAACCTCGAGTTCTAACACATGCCACAACCAATCAAACTAGCCGTTATGAATAGTAATACCTAAATTTTGAAATTATATATATTTTATATTTTAAAATGGACTTCATTTTTGGATTCGGAATATCGAATTTAGCCTAAGGTGAAATTTTGGTACTTTTCGGATAACTTTCATATTTTGATGAATAGTGAAAATTACTAAATTTTAATTAAAAACAACTTTTTTAATCAAAATAATTAATAGTGATAAATTGTAAATTTGAGTGGTTTTAAAGTATATTTAGAATATATTTTTACCATTTAATATAATTTTGGTCATTGGACATAATTTTACAATTAAACCGAACATAAACAAGTGTCAATCTTTTGATAGTTATTACCTCTTAAAAACACGCTTTTTGTTTTGACAGCGGGAATTAATTTTAAATTAATTCCTGCCACTTCTGTGTTTTGAATTTAGAAAAATGGATTCCATATTTGGAATCAGGATGTCCAAATTGTGTAAATATGTTACTTTTATTTTTAGACATTTTGAATAATTACTGTGGTAAATATTTTATTTACCATGGTTAAGGGTAAATCTGGTAAATAATGGTGAAACAATAATATTATAATAATACAAAATTACCCTAAAACGTGCCCTAACCTTATTGGTGGACACATACCCGACCTTGGGCATCCTTGGGTCGATTTGGGGACCCCTTGGATCCACTTGTATGTGGTAGGGACACATTATATTAATAAAGTTAAAATAAAAATAAAAATGGCATAAGCTTACATCTTTTAGAAGAACAATTTTTACATAGGGTTATACATGTTGGATTTTCGATTATAAATATTAATTAGAAAGATAAAAAGATTTCCTACATAATGATATTTTATTTATAATTTTTAGACATCAAATAATTTAAATTATTAATGACACTATAATGATGAAATGTTTACCTCATTAAAAGATCATTTAAATAAATAAGATTATAATGATTAAAATATTATCTAAAACCTGTCCAATTCTTATTTGTTGATGTTATTTAGAATATGAGTCATCTTATCTACGACCTCAATTATTTTTGGAATATTATAAACCGAATTTAATTATATTATAAAGTAATACTTTCACGCTTTCCTAAAGAGCCCCTCCTCTCCCTTATAAAAGGAGACCACTTCTACTCATTCCTCACACCTCTCAAGCCACTTGGCTCGGACAAACTCTGCCCAAATACTCTCCCAACTTCCCTCACTATAACCTAGAGGCCTTAGTTTGATCTGAAAGCCAACCTAAGGAGCCATTTTGATCAAATCAAAAGGAAGAACCCGAAGAAGAGGTAATGCTTTCACCACCCCTTTTCAAGTTCATTTCTTCTTCCACTTCTTCTTTCTTTGTTCTTACCATTCTAAAATAATAACTCCAGTATCTCACATATACTGTGATGTTATTATAAATATGGTACAACCATATTTAGTATTCTATCCACCCTTTGAATAACATGTCACCATACGTGCGTACGTACGGCTTACCATCTCCACGTCGTGGTGTAATTGTTATTCAATATATTATTATTTATGTGGGTATAATAATGATATGTAATTCATGTAAATAATAAATAGAACATGATAATGATTCTGTATATATGATATACTATCCAATTATATATTATTTTAATATCAAAATAATGATATTGTCGCTCGTGCGTACGTACGGACTACCGTCTCCACGAACGCGATGAGATTCATTCTCCGTCGTATCCATCCAAGTATAATTATCATTTGATGATTTAAAAATAATGTTTAGGGACATGATATCATTCTGTATATTAATAAGATACAACCTATCCATGAAAAACATGACTTACGTAACAAAACATATAAAAGAAAACGAGTAAGTTAACACCCGAAACAACGATAAATCTAAGATATTGTTAACAAAGCAATGTTAAAAGATCATATATGATATCATATGAATGTATATGATTCTTGTATAATTTAATAACAATTATTTCACCATTATACAGGAGGTTAACCTACCCCAACCAAGGAAAAGTACAAGGTAAGGGTTATTTCACAATCTCTTCATTATCCGAGGTTGTTTATACGTAATAATCTACTGGGATTTCTTTATCATCCACATCCATGTTTCTTTGAAATGTATTTCAAAACATATTTATTACTTACATGAATATGGGTTAAAGTCATTTATACCCTTGTTTGAATTTTTATAAGAGGTTTATAAAGGAATCTTTTCGTCGTTTTCAAAACAAGGTCCTTTTTAACCTTTTCGACAGAATTAAGATAAGAATGTTTTTTTAACTTATACGGCGGGTGCGGTTATTTTCCACCGTTATAAAATCATCAAATCTTCCCTTACAAGCTTATAAGAATATTTTCAAGAAAATGTTTTATTTTATATGGCTCTTAAATGATTTCAAAAATAGAAAGAGATATTTCTCTAAAAAGTGTTTTGATTTCATCTATGTCAACATCCTATGACGGATTTTACGCTTATTTGAAGTTGATTTATTATGATACAAAACTTCTATATTGTATTGAAGGTTTTGTGATATGTTTGACTGTGGATGTGCTATTTTTATACCATTCATAGTTTATGGTAAAATTATTGACATTTCGTATGCTAGATTTAATACGAATGCTTATGTTATGTTTAAACCTTTTCATATGGGAATGCATTAGACTTAATATGTGACGGGCGGAGCCCGCTATAGCTCCTCGATGCATCGGTAGGTCTCATGAGACAAACTAGTGTCTTGGCACAAGGCCTTGGCAAAATCTTATTTGTAGTCTTGGCACGAGGCCTTGACTATGTGGTTATGATAGTCTGGCATTATGCATTCCAACATTATGAAAGTGGTTATTGATATTGCATGTGATTATTCGATTAGTAGAAGATCCATGTGAACAAGTAAATGGCATTATTTCATTTTACTTTTTCCATACTATGTTGAAGTTCAAGTTTAAAAGGCTTTTGTTTTAGTAAATCATTGCCTTAAATGTTTATGCTTATTTTTGAATGTTCCGCTATATTGTTATCCTTACTGGGCATTTGAGCTCACCCCTTTTCTATGTTTTATTTTTCCCAGGATGTGAAGATGTAAGTTATGAATGACCTGCAGGGATATTATGAGTGATTATAGTGTGGACTGTGGAAACATTATGTTGTTGTATTAGTTTTTCATTTTATGATGTAATGTAAAACTTATAAATATATCTAGTGTTTCCAAGGCTACTAAACCAATCGGTCTTTCGAGATTTGATCTTTCTTGTAATCATGCCAATGTTTATGTAATTAATGCACCGACTCTGGGTGACTGGGGTCGGGGCGTTATAGTTGTTATCAGAGGAAGTTTAGTACAAACCTTGGAAGCTAGATTTAGATAAACTCTGATTAGAGCACGTAGACTTAAGATGGACTTTGAGGATTAGTATAGAAGAACTTCCTAGAATTTTGGTATTGTAGAGATTTTGTGAGTTTTCCGAGCAATACATCCCTGTCTGGATACGAGTAGGTAGAGGCGGCTCTGGCACAGATGTACCTAGGGGTAAAACCCGAAAACACCACTTTGAGCTAGACTTGAACGGGAACTGGTGCACGACAACGGGCCTTGCTGGACTCTTGGTTACGACACTCCCGGGGGATATGCTTAGGATAACTCTCATTTTCTTTACAAATCATTATGAAGGGTTTATGAGTATATAATTCCTCAAAGAAAACATTTTTATTATTATGGATTATATCCATAAATAGTTCAATTTATGTTAAGTGTTTTATAAGTATGGGATTATGTATTTTGATTCATAAACTGATCTAGTTTATGCCATTGTTTAGAAATGGCTCCTAGTGGAAGAAATGGAAACCGTATCAATGCACGCACTCCATGTAGGGATTTCCCTCCTTCTCAAGATAATTATAGTGGGGATGGTGATGCAACTGGTGCCGATCATCTAATCACCATACTGGGACAACTTACTCAGGTTATGAATAATAACCTTACCCGTATGGAGCACCCTGATCCGCAGCGTGGAGGATCAATATTAGATCGATTCATGAGGAAACAACCACCAACGTTCAATGGGAGTACAAATCCCTTAGTAGCTGAGCAATGGATATTTTCCCTAGAGAAAATATTTCAGGCTTTGGGGAGCAGTGAAAGGGAAAAAGTTATCATGGAAGTTTACCGCCTCACTAGAGATGCTGATCAATGGTGGTCATTGATTCAAAACATGAAGGAAGATGATGAAGTATCAAATATGGACTGGAGGGAGTTCAATGATCTGTTTTTAGAAAAATACTTCCCTCGCGACCATCGAGATGATATGGAAAGACAATTTCTAAGTCTGAGACAAAAGGAGGATGAGAATGTCACAAAGTATGAGGCTAACTTTACAAGGTTAGAAAGGTATGCTGGTGATTATATACGCAACCCAAGAAGTAAGATTGATCGTTTCTTTGATGGGTTAAAACCATTTCTCCGTCGAGCATTAGTCTCACAATCCTTTTTATCGTACGAAGACATTGTCTCATGTGCTATCAAGACCGAAAAGGAATTCTCTAAGTCTTATGACTTTAAAGAAAAGCAAGAGAAGAAGAGATCTGCTGATCAATCTGGGAATGGAAATAAGGGGAAGAAGGGAAAGGTTGAATATCCATCTTGTGGTAAATGTGGGAAGAAACATCCTGGTACTTGCTTGAAGGGAATGGGAGTCTGTTACAAGTGTGGTGAAAAAGGCCACCAAGCTCGTGTTTGCAAGGGGAAGAAGGAAGCTACCAACGTTCAGTGCTACAATTTCAGGGAGATGGGGCATTATGCAAATACATGTCCTAAGCGTCAGGAGAACTTACCTCAGAAAAGGCCAAGGGATCAAGGCCAAGCTTATGCTATCACTACTGCTGAGGTAGAAGCTCCGAAGGACGTGGTGGCAGGTAATTTAATGGTTTCCTCAAGATTAGCAAATGCATTATTTGATTCTGGATCATCGCATTGTTTCATATCTTCCCAGTTTTCTAAGAAAATTAGATATTTCCAATTTGATTTAATAAGGGAGTTGTCAGTTAAAACTCCTAAGGGAAGTGTCATTGCAACAAAGTTTTGTGAATCAGTCCCCATTAGAGCACATAAATTTTCTCTATCTGCTGATCTCATCGTCATACCTATGATTGAGTTTGATATAATCCTCGGTATGGACTGGCTTTCGGACTATGATGCGAAGATTTATTGTAAGAAGAAAGAGGTTACGATTCTTGATGATAATGATAAGGAACACCTTATTTTTAGAGAAGAATCGTCACCACCTAATTCTTATTTAGATCCACCCCCAATAGCTCAACTTAATTCAATTATTGGGGAGGAAGAGAATGAAATAACTGTCGGTGAGGAAAGGAATGTTCAAATAGAGGATGTACCTGTTGTGAAATAATTTGTAGATGTATTTTCGGAAGATTAACCTGGACATCCTCCAGAACGAGAAGTTGAGTTTTCCATTGATTTGATTCCTGGATCAAGGCCTATATCGAAGACCCCTTATAGAATGGCCACTGTAGAGTTAGTCGAACTAAAGAAACAACTAGAGGAATTGAGTAATAAGGGATTTATTCGCCCTAGTGTTTCTCCATGGGGAGCCCCTGTTCTTTTTGTTAAAAAGAAATACGGATCTATGAGGTTATGTATCGACTACAGGGAGATCAATGCTATAACGATAAAGAACAAGTATCCCCTACCTCGTATTGATGATTTATTTGAACAACTGCATGAAGCTCAATACTTTTCAAAGATTGAACTTCGATCTGGATACCATCAGTTGTGTGTGAAGAAGGAAGACATTCCGAAGACAGCATTTCGAACCAGGTGCGGGCATTACGAGTTTACTGTAATGCCGTTTGGATTGACTAATGCACCCTCTGTATTCATGGATCTGATGAATAGAGTTTTCAAGGAGTATCTTGATGAATTTGTGGTGGTATTTATTGATGATATCTTGGTATACTCCAAAACCTACGAAGATCATGAAAATGACTTGCGCATTATCTTGAAGACTCTGAGGAGGCATGAATTATATGGGAAGTTTAGCAAGTGTGAATTCTGGCTTCATGAGATTTCTTTTCTTGGCCATATTGTCTCTAAATATGGAATCTCTGTTGATCCTTCTAAGACCAAGGCAATCCAAGAATGGCCAGCACCTACGAGTATAACTGAGGTACGCAGTTTTATTGGTTTGGCAGGTTATTATCGACGTTTTGTCCAGAATTTTGCCCGATTGGCTAACCCATTAACGAAGCTCACACGTAAAGGGGTTAAATTTGTTTGGACAAAAGAGTGTGAAGAATGTTTTGAAGAACTGAAGAAAAGATTAGTCAATGCTCCTATATTGACTCTACCATCGGGGAATGATGGGTTCGTTATTTATAGTGATGCATCGAAGAAAGGACTTGGTTGTGTCCTTATGCAGAATGATAGAGTTATTGCCTATGCATCATGACAGTTGAAAATTCATGAACAAAACTATCCTACTCATGATCTCGAGTTAGAAACTGTGATCTTTGCTTTGAAGATATGGAGGCACTACCTCTATGGTGAAAAATGTGAGATTTATACTGATCACAAGAGTTTGAAGTATATTTTCTCACAAAAAGAACTGAACATGAGGCAAAGGAGATGGCTTGAATTACTCAAGGATTATGATTGCACGATACACTACCACCTGGGGAAAGCAAACAAGGTGGTAGATGCTTTGAGCAGAAAATACCATGGAGTTTTGAACATGATGAGAATTGAAAGGGATCCAATTATCATGGATCTAGTGAAGATGGACATGGGAATAACCAGGGAAGGTGAAACATCAATGCTTTTTCAAATGGTTGCCAAACCATCTTTACTTGAAAGGATTAAGAGTTCTCAGACCGATGATGAAGAATTTCAGAAGAAGATTAAAGCTATGAATGATGGGAGATTGAGAGACTTTGTGTATTAAGATGGAATTTTGAAATTCGGGAAGAGACTTTGTGTTCCCAATTTACCTGATCTAAAAAGGGAATTGCTGGATGATGCTCATAGTTCCAATTTCTCTATACACCCTGGGAGCACAAAAATGTATAGAGATTTGAAGGAACATTTTTGGTGGGACAACATGAAGAGGGAGATTGCTGATTTTGTGTCAAGATGTATGGTTTGTCAACAAGTGAAAGCTGGAAGGCAACAGCCTAGAGGAGTCATGCAACCTCTTCCCATACCGGAGTGGAAATGGGACAATATTACGATGGACTTTGTCATGGGGATACCAAAGACTCCTAGAAGGAATGATGTAATATGGGTTATTGTTGATCACCTTACCAAGTCAGCACATTTTCTTGCTATAAGAGAAGATCTACCCCTGGAACGTCTAGCAAGACTATATATTAATGAAGTTGTGAGACTTCATGGAGTACCCTTATCAATTGTTTCTGATCGTGATCCCCATTTTACTTCAAGATTTTGGAAAAGTCTTCAGAAATCCCTGGATACTGAACTTCATTTGAGCACTGCTTACCACCCTCAGACAGATGGACAATCAGAACAAACTATTCAGACCTTAGAAGACATGTTGAGATCTTGCTCACTTGATTTTCAGGGTATGTGGGATCAATATTTACCACTGGTAGAATTTTCCTATAACAATATCTTCCATTCGAGTATTCAGATGGCACCATATGAAGCGTTATATGGAAAGAGATGTCATACACCAACCTGTTGGGATGACGTTGGTGAAAGAAAACTTGTAGGCCCAGAACTGGTGGAGGAAACGGTGGAAAAGGTGAAAGTAATCCAAAATCACATCAAAGCAGCTCAAAGTAGGCAGAAGAGCTATGACGATAATCGAAGGAAGGATTTGGAATTTCAAGTCGGTGATCATGTTTTCTTTAAGGTATCTCCATGGAAGGGAGTCATACGTTTTGGTAAGAAATGTAAATTGAGTCCCAGGTACATCGGACCCTTCGAAATTCTAGAACGAATTGGGGTTGTAGCTTACCGATTGGCAATGCCGCCAAGTCTCTCTAAAGTTCACGATGTGTTCCACGTATCTCAGTTGAGGAAATACATGCCCGACCCAATGCATGTACTCACCTATGAAGAATTAGAACTGGAACCCGATCTGTCTTATTGCGAAGAGCCCGTCAAGATTCTTGATACGAGAGAACAAGTGCTGAGATACCGGACGACGCGTCTGGTAAAAGTTTTGTGGAGAAACCATAAGATGGAAGAGGCAACGTGGGAACCCGAGGAACTTATGATGAAGAACCACCCAAGTCGTTTTATGCAGTAATACCCTAGAAATTGCGAGGACGCAATTATTTTAAGGAGGGGAGAATGTAACACCCCAAGCTTCCACGGTACGTTTCCCTTCGAATAATGCGATAGCATGTGTTGTACGCAACCTCGAGTTCTAACACACGCCACAACCAATCAAACTAGACGTTATGAATAGTAATACCTAAATTTTGAAATTATATATATTTTATATTTTAAAATGGACTTCATTTTTGGATTCGGAATATCGAATTTAGCCTAAGGTGAAATTTTGGTACTTTTCGGATAACTTTCATATTTTGATGAATAGTGAAAATTACTAAATTTTAATTAAAAACAACTTTTTTAATCAAAATAATTAATAGTGATAAATTGTGAATTTGAGTGGTTTTAAAGTATATTTAGAATCTCTTTTTACCATTTAATATAATGTTGGTCATTGTATATAATTTTACAATTAAACCGAACATAAACAAGTGTCAATCTTTTGATAGTTATTATCTCTTAAAAACACGCTTTTTGTTTTGACAGCGGGAACTAATTTTAAATTAATTTCTTCCACTTCTGTGTTTTGAATTTAGAAAAATGGATTCCATATTTGGAATCAGGATGTCCAAATTGTGTAAATAGGTAACTTTTATTTTTAGACATTTTGAATAATTACTGTGGTAAATATTTTATTTACCATGGTTAAGGGTAAATCCGGTAAATAAGGGTTAACAAATAATATTATAATAATACAAAATTACCCTAAAACGTGTCCTAACCTTATTGGTGGACACATAACCGACCATGGGCATCCTTGGGTCGATTTGGGGACCCCTTGGAGCCACTTGTATGTGGTAGGGACACATTATATTAATAAAGTTAAAATAAAAATAAAAATGGCATAAGCTTACATCTTTTAGAAGACAAATTTTTACATAGGGTTATACATGTTGGATTTTCGCTTATAAATATTCATTAGAAATCTGAAAAGATTTCCTACATAATGATATTTTATTTATAATTTTTAGACATCAAATAATTTAAATTATTAATGACACAATAATGATGAAATGTTTACGTCATTAATAAATCATTTAAATAAATAAGATTATAATGATTAAAATATTATCTAAAACCTGTCCAATTTTTATTGGTTGATGTTATTTAGAATATGAGTCATCTTATCTACGACCTAAATTATTTTTGGACCATTATAAACAGAATTTAATTATATTATAAAGTAATAATTTCACTCTTTCCTAAAGAGCCCCTCCTCTCCCTTATAAAAGGAGACCACTTCTACTCATTCCTCACACCTCTCAAGCCACTTGGCTCGGCCAAACTCTGCCCACATACTCTCCCAACTTCCCTCACTACAACATAGAGGCCTTAGTTTGATCTGAAAGCCAACCTAAGGAGCCCTTTTGATCAAATCAAAAGGAAGAACCCGAAGAAGAGGTAATGTTTTCACCACCCCTTTTCAAGTTCCTTTCTTCTTCCACTTCTTCTTTCTTTGTTCTTACCATTCTAAAATAATAACTCCAGTATCTCACATATACTGTGATGTTATTATAAATATGGTACAACCATATTCAGTATTCTATCCACCCTTTTAATAACATGTCACCGTACGTGCGTACGTACGGCTTACCGTCTCCACGTCATGGTGTAATTGTTATTCAATATATTATTATTTAGGTGGGTATAATAATGATATGTAATTCATGTAAATAATAAATATAACATGATAATGATTCTGTATATATGATATACTATCCAATTATATATTATTTTAATATCAAAATAATGATATTGTCGCTCGTGCGTACGTACGGACTACCGTCTCCACGAACGCGATGAGATTCATTCTCCGTCGTATCCATCCAAGTATAATTATCATTTGATGATTTAAAAATAATGTTTAGGGACATGATATAATTCTGTATATGAATAAGATACAACCTATCCATGAAAAACACGACTTACATAACAAAACATATAAAAGAAAATGAGTAAGTTAACACCCGAAACAACGATAAATCTAAGATATTGTTAACAAAGCAATGTTAAAAGATCATATATGATATCATATGAATGTATATGATTATTGTATAATTTAATAACAATTATTTCACCATTATACAGGAGGTTAACCTACCCCAACCAAGGAAAAGTACAAGGTAAGGGTTATTTCACAATCACTTCATTATCCGAGGTTGTTTATACGTAATAATCTACTGGGATTTCTTTATCATCCACATCCATGTTTCTTTGAAATGTATTTCAAAACATATTTATTACTTACAAGAATATGGGTTAAAGTAATTTATACCTTTGTTTGACTTTTTATAAGAGGTTTATAAAGGAATCTTTCCGTCGTTTTCAAAACAAGGTCCTTTTTAACCTTTTCGACAGAATTAAGATAAGAATGTTTTTTTAACTTATACGGCGGGTGCGGTTATTTTCCGCCATTATAAAATCGTCAAAGCTTACCTTACAAGCTTATAAGAATATTTTCAAGAAAATGTTTTATTTTATATGGCTCTTAAATGATTTCAAAAATAGAAAGAGATATTTCTCTAAAAAGTGTTTTGATTTCATCTATGTCAACATCCTTTGACGGATTTTACGCTTATTTGAAGTTGATTTATTATGATACAAAAATTATATATTGTATTGAAGGTTTTTTGATATGTTTGAATGTGGATGTGCTATTTTTATACCATTCATAGTTTATGGTGAAATTATTGACATTTCGTATGCTAGTTTTAATACGAATGCTTATGTTATGTTTAAACCTTTTCATATGGGAATGCATTGGACTTAATATGTGACGGGTGGAGCCCGCTATAGCTCCTCGATGCCTCGGTAGGTCTCATGAGACCAACTAGTGTCTTGACACAAGGCCTTGGAAAAATCTTATTTGTAGTCTTGGAACGAGGCCTTGACTATGTGGTTATGATAGTCTGGCATTATGCATTCCAACATTATGAAAGTGGTTATTGATATTTCATGTGATTATTCGATTAGTAGAATATCCATGTGAACAAGTAAATGGCATTATTTCATTTTACTTTTGCCATACTATGTTGAAGTTCAAGTTTAAAAGGCTTTTGTTTTAGTAATTCATTGCCTTAAATGTTTATGCTTATTTTTGAATGTTCCGCTATATTGTTATCCTTACTGGGCATTTGAGCTCACCCCTTTTCTATGTTTTATTTTTCCCAGGATGTGAAGTTGTAAGTTATGAATGACCAGTAGGGATATTATGAGGGGATTATAGTGTGGACTGTGGAAACATTATGTTGTTGTATTAGTTTTTCATTTTATGATGTAATGTAAAACTTATGAATATATCTAGTGTTTCCAATGCTACTAAACCAATCGGTCTTTTGAGATTTGATCTTTCTTGTGATCATGCCAATGTTTATGTAATTAATGCACCGACTTTGGGTAACTGGGGTCGGGGCGTTACACTTAATCTCTAAGAAATATAAATCATACTGATATATGTATAATATCCTACACTATGGTCATAAGATGATTTATCTCTATCTATTGATGATGAACGATATCCTCAATATAATATATAAACCCATATAAAATAGTATGAAGTTAGATATAATCAAGATATTACTCATAATATATGGGAAGTTTGGGAGGGGGATGAGTAAGAGTTGGATATGCAGATGGAGGTAGAGGAGTGGGATATGAAGATAATGGTGGAAGAGTGTGGTTTGCATCCTAAAATTGTATATACATGTCAAAAAACATCGACTATATTGATGCTCTATTCATATTCTCCTTCACCTCACTAATATCTTAAACTTCATCTTCAAAATATTTTATTTTCACTTTATATAAAACATCCATTGAAGATGTGCCAAAACATATAAACAAGTTTTTGGCTGATACACTCGCATCATACCCTCGTACATGGACCTTGTGTTTTGGAATTCCAAATACATGCCCAAAAATATCTTTCTTATCCTCAATTATAATGGTCCCCTGGGTGCTCTAGTCATCAAGGGATTCAATTATATAATATTTGAAAAATAAACTTGTGAATCAAAATATATAAAGAGTTTAAATAACTCAAATAAATCCTTACAATCCTCTCAACTATAGACCATGAATCTCTTATAAGATAACTCCCATTTTCCCTCATTCATGCCCTCTTCATTTTTCATTTATAGACAGTTTGTTGGGTGTTAAACCTCAAGAAAACCTGAAGTCGGTGTACCACCCTGAGATTTTATGAAAAGTATTCTTTTAATTTCATTAATGTCTTGTGTTGTATTCTACACCAAGATTACCTTGTTCTATACGCAACACCGTATTAGCTTTCAGTATATGAAACACTATTCTTGGATCGTGTTACACATAATTTTGATAATAGTTATTCTACGCAACATTGAGTATATATATATATATACATATATTCAATGTATAAATGAAATATGGTTGGATTATTTTATATGAAACAATGAAGAATTCTTTCACAACACCCTGACTTGGCTTGCATTACACGCAATCGCGACCTTCCTCGATAACGTGTGTTGTACACAATACCAGGTTTTAATAAACAACGATATATTATTACAATACTTTCATGAACTAGCCGTTATGAATACTATTGACTAAATTTTTAATTTTATAACATTATTATTCATTTTACACATTTTCTAGAACATGGTATAAGAACAAAATAAATTTTTCGGGTAAAATAAGTATTTTTCAAAAAATACAGTTTTGCCGCATTTTGATGGCATACCCACAATAAATATAGTTTTTGACATGTTTATAAGTTCAATTTGACAAAATAAAATTCTTTTTTTGAATCCGGATATAAAAATTTACATTAGATAAAGTTTTGATATTTTCCCGATAACTTTCATATTTTAATGAATAGTAAAACACGCTATATTTTAATTAAAAACAACTTTTTTCATCGTAATATATTATGTGGTTAAATTATAATATTGAATGGTTTTAAATTATAAATAGAATATATTTTTACCATTTAATATAATTTATGTCATTAGCATTGATTTTACCTTGAATTCGTAGGTTAAATCAATTCAATCTTTTGCAATGTTTTAAAGAAAAACCCATTTTCTTTCTACAATGGGATTAATTTTAATTTAATTTCTGAAACTTTTGTGTATTGAATTTGGAAAAATGGATTCTATATTTGGAATCATTGGATCCAAATTATGTTAATAATCTACTTTTTATTTTTGGGAATTATGAATAGTAACTACGGTAAATTTTATTTACCATAGTGAAAGGTAAATCGGGTAATTAAGGGTAAATATAATATTTTAAAATTTCCCTAACAAATTTCAAAATCCTATTGGATGACTAAAAGTCGACCCATATCACCTAAGGGTCGGATTAGATTCATTTAATTAAATTTTTTCAATGAAAATAATTTAATTATTATTAAAACCAAAGAATGTGACAACATGTCACATTATTAAATCTTATAAGTATAATAATTTTAATCTAGTGATAAACTTAATGAAACTTCGAACATGAATGGTATCCAGAAAGCTAATACAATTATCTACATCATAGGAATTTATTTAGAATTTTTAGGGATTAAATAATTATCATTTATTATGACACAAAGATGATGCAGTAATTGTCTTATTTATGAAATATTGACATAATTGATGTTATAAATGCCCAAATAAATGTAATTTGGGACTTTTTATGACTTAAATTAATTTTATAGGTTAATATGACATGTTATTGTTGATATAAGTAACTTGGTTCGAACTTATCATTCTGTTAGGAATTTCATAAAAATCATGTACCAAATAGTGTCAAAATTGACATAAATTAGTTTTTAAAGCAAATATTATATTATTAATTGTTATTTAATTCCTAAAAATATAAGGTTCGTCCAAATGACTTAGATACGGATTGATATATTAATAATAAACAACTTGGGGTTCGTTTGTCTTGTTATGGTAAGTTTATTAACCATATAGTGTAAGAAAACAAAAAGACACGTTAAAAGTTAAATTATTTAACTTAGAGTTAAATCTAATTGATAAGGTTAAAATAATAACCTAAACTTGTCTAAATCATATTTTATGAGAGACTTTCGACCCATCCCCACTTTATCTTACAAATAAGACCCTTTGTAACCATTATAAACCGAATTTGACCTTAATATAAAATAATATTTTCAGATTTTCCTAAGGTGCCCCTCTCCTCCCTTATAAAAGGGCACCTCCTCCCTCTCCTCCTCACACCAATTTGAGAATTCAAGCTCGGCCAACCCCTTCCAAAATCTCTACTCCACTTCCATAGTATCATCCTATAGGTCCTGGTCTTCTTCAAAGACCACCCTTAGTTCTTTAAGTGGAGGTTAAGAAAAGGCGTGTCAAAAAGAGGTAATATCCATTACCGATATTTTTCAATTTCTTTCTTCTTCAACTTCTTCTTATTTAGTTGTTTCATGATAAATTAATAACATAAGTATTTATTATATACTGATATGTTATTATAAATATGAAACAACTCTAATTAACCTTCTATCCATCCTACGGAAAAAGGAAATCACCGCGCGTGCGTACGTACGGAATACCATCTCCACGCCGTGGTGTAATCTATTTTCCGCCACCACCTTAATTGGATGGTTATAATGGTGTAATGAGTAAATATATATGATTATTATAAATTTATATTGATACTGAAATAGTATACATACACTTCAACACAAGTTCATGATCATGAGAATGATATCATCGCTACTACGTACGTACGGACTACCGTCTCCACGACGTGATGAGATTCATTCTCCATGTTAACCATTTAAGAATGATTATAAAGTATATATAAGTAACAATAATGAAATATATGACATTATAAAGCTACTGGATTTATGTATATATGTATGTCATCTACTTACTTCCATTCAAGACAATAAGGAAAGGAAAACAGCGTTCATGCGTACGTACGGACTACCGTCTCCATGAATGGTGTGTTTCATTTCATTTATCTATCTATTATATATATATATATTGAATATATTTGATATATAAATCACATTTTATATTCTGGAAGTAAGTAAATCATGATATAAGTAATAATAATGTCAAGAACAACAAGTCCAAACACCTACGATAAATGAAACGATTTTACCCAAAACGCTTCTTTAACATGGAATTTACAAAAGAACGGGTAATATAAAGTCATAAGTGAACCATATATGATATCATAATAGTTAATATTATTCTGCAATAAGTTAATGACATTATTTAAATCATTATACAGGTGGTTCGGACACTTACAAAGCAAATCGGACTTAAGGTAAGGGAAATATCACAATCTCATTTTTATTCGAGATTGTTTATACATTAGTATTTACTAGGGTGTATTTTATCATCCACATCCATGTTTCCTCAATATGTAATATTATTTCAATTCACCTACAATATTTTAAATCCTATTTTACCCTTCGGTGAGTTTTCAGTAAAAGATATGAAAGGAATCTTTTGTCGTTTTTCGTACGAGGTACTTTTTTGACTTTTCTGACAAATGTACGAGAAGAATGTTTTTTTAACTTATATGGAATGAATGGATTTTTAAAACATTATTTCCAAGAATCTTACTTTAAAAGTTTTCAAGTTTATTTTTAATCAACTTCTTTTAGTTTAAAATTGTATGACATGTTAATAATGGAAAATGATTTTGAAGTAGAAAGGATATTTTCCTCAAGAATGGAGTTCAAGTGTTTTATCAAAATTATTTTACATCTAAGATAATAAAGGGTTCTATTTCTATCCCTATTTTTACATTGATTTGACTATGTTGTGATAGAATTATTTTTATGAATTCCTTTATCTTATATGAGTTGTTTGATGATGTCACGATGTTTAAGATTCCCATTTTTATTACATGGGTTATGCTATGACGTATGGTTTATGATTTTTTGGCACACATAAGAATGGTATCATTATGAGATGGGTGGGACCTATATATCCCTCCAATTCATTGGGTAAAGATTTTATATCTCATGAGATATACATGGCTGGAATGGTAGGTTATACCAGTTCAGTGAAACAGGACTGAAACGAGGGTGACTCGGTTCAGAAATGGACTTTGTCCACTAAGATAGTCTTGGAAATGAGTCTTGACTAATAAGAAATGATTCTCTATGATTATGTGTGTATGCCACAAAGTTTCATGTTTTGTGTTATGATTATTGGGATTTCATTTCACTACTATGATTTATCCCATGTTATGAAATTATGAACTCTTTTGCAGGTTAAGATTTCCAAAATGTTATGTTCTTATGAATATGATGCGATTGATATTTCTTTTTTTTACCCTTACTGAGCATTTGAGCTCACCCTTTTATGTTTTCTTTTCCCCAGGATATAAATAAAGGTTTTAGGTATAAAAAAGGAAGATCCTTATGGGAGATGTTGAAGATCTTTCACCACGATTAGAAGATTATGTTCCAAGATTCCAAAGACACTAAACTATTACAGTCCTTGTGTGTATGTTTTTGTTATGTATTAAGTATTCTGCTAAAGTAATGTAATGTCCATGTACGTCAAGCTTCTGGTCTCTACAGTTGGTATCAGAGGAAAGTTTTAGTCAACCTTTTGAAACTAGGATGCGAAAACGTTAGTGAGATCCCTAGAGATATTTCTAAGGTATGTCTAGGGATGTCCCTAACGATAAGTATACGTATAGGATATAGTCCTAGAACTACGGTAACGCTCTTAGAATTTAACCTAAGATGTTAGATATTGAGGGTGCTCCCCCTTTACTATGTTGTTTTACCTAGCATGATTTTTTCCTCTCACACTATTTTTTTGGGTTTTAGAAAATGGCTAGAAACAGGAAGATTCATGATAATAGAGGATATGATGGACAATGGAATGATTTTCTTCATGAGAAACCAAATGAAACGGGATCTGGAAGTCCAAACATCGTTATTATGCCTAATCAGAAATCTCATAATATGATCAATAATCTCAACCTTGGTAAGTTTCCCGACTCAGATAATAAGAGAAAGACGGAGTTTCATGATGATCATAGAGGAAATAAAGTTCAATTTCCCTCATGTAAATCATGTGGGAAGAGGCATCAGGGAGATTGTTTCAAAGGAACTGGAAGTTGCTTTGGGTGTGGAAAAGAAGGACACAAAGCCATTAAGTGCAAAGGAAAAGGTTCAGTTAACACCATGGACAAGGATAATGGTATTGCTGCGACATCAACAATGATTAGATATTTTAAATGTGGAATGTATGGGCATTATGCAAACCAATGCCCTAATGTAAAATCTCATGAAGAGAATCAGAATGGTCATATGGGTAGTATTTTTGTGGATGATGATGAGGATACTAAAAATGATATATGAGCTGAAAGAAGTGTTGAAGCTCAGTCGGTTGTTTTAGAAGGTAGTGGAATGATTGTATGTTTATCGAGAGTTATGTTGTATAGTTATTGGTACTATGGAATAAAGAATCATCTAAGGATTATTACACTATTGTTTTTCCTAAAAGTATTTGAAAGTATATGTTGAATGGTACCAGTAACCATGGAATGTTATTCAGATACTTTTGTAAAGTAGATGATATGTGCATAATGAACGAATAAGAAGATAATGAGATGTTTGATTGTATTCATGAGCTCATGATCGATATAAGGACTAAGTGATATCATGGTTTGAGTATATTGAATTTTGAGGATTTTGGTATGTGGAAAGTGTTAACTTTTAACTGCATTCATGTTCTCACTAAGGTTCAATGGGTATTCATTTTTCAAGAGAATACATGATTAAGGCCTTCGAACGTTTGTAATCTGACCAACAAGACATATCTTATGATATATGGGGATAAACAATGGTATTAACATGCTTCTTATATGAAATCTATGGTAATCGTTTTCACTATAATATGAAAATGGAATGCAATATTATGGATAAGCCTAAAGATTGGAATGGATTATGTTGGACATAAGTTAGTATTGTTTAAGGATAAAACCTTTTTTCGATATTATTGATGGGATCATATAGTAATGTAGTTGTAGAAAAAGGAAAACCAGCAGGACGGGCGACAGCCCATCGCGTCGGACAAGGCTGTGGGAATCGAGCCCACAACCGAAGTGCGACTGGCCTTTATCGCCTACCACTGGCCAACAAGAAGTCCATGTTTAGTATAAACTAGTTTTATTTTATTAAGCGGTACAATATATGAAGTATAAGTTCATTTTTGGAACCATATACGATTAATCTAACCATAAGATGGACTTATAACTTTTGCTAACCTTTTGTTTGAAAGAGATGGAATGACCCATCATTCTATCACATGATCTGCTAACACATCATGAATAACAAATTCAACTTCATTTATTTAAGGGATGAAGTGGAAATTGTTCAATTCACGAACAAAAGTAAGATTGTACCAAAATCATGTAAGTATTTCTTTTAATTCATCAACTTTAGGGAAATGATCTTGAAAATCAAAAATTTTGTCCTAGTTCCCTTATATCTGATGAATCAGATGGTACCTTAGATCATCACAAATCTATAGATTTGTGATTATTGGCTTTTTCATAGCCATGTTCTCTACCACTCTCCATCAGAACCTGATGGTTAGATTTTTCTTCCATATCCATATTTTCACCTATGTTCTCCTATGTGGAAACCCAATGACGAGTTAATTTGGGTAACCATTACACTTCATACTTTAGTTTTTAAATCCATGTTTTGGTATTCCTTTTTACGATGTGGGTTTATATTAAACAAACTTTCAAGTAGTAACCCATCTATAACCCCGATGAATTACGAGGGCGAAATTCATTTTAAGTGGGGTAGAATGTAACACCCCGAGATTTTATGAAAAATATTCTTTTAATTTCATTAATGTCTTGTGTTGTATTCTACACCAAGATTACCTTGCGCTATACACAACACCGTATTAGCTTGCAGTATACGCAACACTATTCTTGGATCGTGTTACACACAATTTTGATAATAGTTATTCTACGCGACATTGAGTATATATATATATATATATATATATTCAATGTATAAATGAAATATGGTTGGATTCTGTTATACGAAACAACGAAGAATTCTTTCACAACACCCTGACTTGGCTTGCATTACACGCAATCGTGACCTTCCTTGATTGCGTGTGTTGTACGCAATACCGGGTTTTAATAAACAACGATATATTATTATAATATTGTCATGAACTAGCCTTTATGAATAGTATTAACTAAAATTTAAATTTTATAACATTATTATTCATCTTACACATTTTCTAGAACATGGTATAAGAACAAAATAATTTTTTCGGGTAAAATAAATATTTTTAAAAAAATGCAGATTTGCCGCCTTTTGATGGCGCACCAAATTTAAATCTAGTTTTTGACATGTTTATAAGTTCAATTTGACAAAATAAAATTCTTCTTTTGAATCAGGATATAATAATTTACATTACATAAAGTTTTTATATTTTTCCGATAACTTTCATATTTTAATGAATAGTAAAAACACGCTATATTTTAATTAAAAACAACTTTTTTCATCGTAATATCTTATGTGGTTAAATTATAATATTGAATGGATTTAAAGTATAAATAGAATATATTTTTATCATTTAATATAATTTATGTCATTAGCATTGATTTTACCTTGATTCGTAGGTTAAATCAATTCAATCTTTTGCAATGTTTTAAAGAAAAACCCGTTTTCTTTCGACAACGAGATTAATTTTAATTTAATTTCTACAGCTTTTGTGTATTGAATTTGGAAAAATGGATTCCATATTTGGAATCCGTGGATCCAAATTATGTTAATAAGCTACTTTTTATTTTTGGGAATTATGAATAGTAACTACGGTAAATTTTATCTACCATAGTTAAAGGTAAATCGAGTAATTAAGGGTAAATATAATATTTTAAAATTACCCTAACAAATGTAAAAATCCTATTGGATGACTAAAAGTAGACCCATATCACCTAAGGGTCGGATTAGATTCATTTAATTAAATTTTTTCAATGAAAATAATTTAATTATTATTAAAACCAAAGAATGTGACAACATGTCACTTCCTTAACTCTTATAAGTATAATAATTTTAATCTAGTGATAAACTTCATGGAACCTTGAACAGGAATAGTCTCCAGAAAGCTAATACAGTTATCTACATCATAGGAATTTATTTAGAATTTTTAGGGATTAAATAATTATCATTTATTATGACACAAAGATGATGCAGTAATTGTCTTATTAATGAAATATTGACATAATTGATGTTATAAATGCCCAAATAAATGTAATTTGAGACTTTTTATTACTTAAATTAATTTTCTAGGTTAATATGACATGTTATTATTGATATAGGTAACTTGGTTAGAACTTATAATTCTGTTGTGAATTTCTTAAAAATCATGTACCAAATAGTGTCAAAATAGACATAAATTAGGTTTTTAAAAAAATATTATATTATTAATTGTTATTTAATTCCTAAAAATATAAGGTTCTTCCAAATGACTTATATACAAGTAGATATAATAATAATAAACAACTTGGGGTTCTTTTGTATTGTTATTGTAAGTTTATTAACCATATAGTTTAAGAAAACAAAAAGACACGGTTAAAGTTAAATTATTTAACTTAGAGTTAAATCTAATTGATAAGGTTAAAATAATAACCTAAACTTGTCTAAATCCTATTGGATGAGAGGATTTAGACCAATCCCCACTTTAGCTTCGAAATAAGACCCTTTGGAACCATTATAAACCGAATTTGACCTGAATATAAAATAATATTTTGAGATTTTCCTAAGGTGCCCCTCTCCTCCCTTATAAAAGGGCACCTCCTCCCTCTCCTCCTCACACCAATTTGAGCATTCAAGCTCGGCCAACCCCTGCCAAAATCTCTACTCCACTTCCATAGTATCATCCTAGAGGTCCTGGTCTTCTTCAAAGACCATCCTTAGTTCTTTAAGTGGAGGTTAAGAAAAGGCGTATCAAAAAGAGGTAATATCCATTACAGATCTTTTTCAATTTCATTCTTCTTCAACTTCTTCTTCTTTAGTTGTTTCATGATAAAGTAATAACATAAGTATTTCTTATATACTGATATGTTATTATAAATATGAAACAACTCTAATTAACCTTCTCTCCATCCTACGGAAATAGGAAATCACTGCGCGTGTGTACGTACGGAATACCGTCTCCACGCCGTGGTGTAATCTATTTTCTGCCACCACCTTAATTGGATGGGTATAATGGTGTAATGAGTAACTATATATGATTATTATAAAGTGATATTGATAATTAAATAGTATACATACACTTCAACACAAGTTCACGATCATGACAACGATATCATCGCTCATGCGTACGTACGGACTACCGTCTCCACGACGCGATGAGATTCATTCTCCATGTTAACCATTTAAGAATGATTATAAAGTATATATAAGCAATAATAATGAAATATATGAAATTATAAATCTACTGGATTTATGTATATATGTATTTCATCTACTTACTTCCATTCAAGACAATAAGGAAAGGAAAACAGCATTCATGCGTACGTACGGACTACCGTCTCCATGAACGGTGTGTTTCATTTCATTTATCTATCTATTATATATATATATATAATGAATATATATGATATATAAATCATATTTTATATTCTGGAAGTAAGTAAATCATGATATAAGTAATAATAATGTCATGAACAACAAGTCCAAACACCTACGATAAATGAAACGATTTTACCCAAAACTCTTCTTTAACATGGAATTTACAAAAGAACGGGTAATATAAAGTAATAAGTGAACCATATATGATATCATAACAATTAATATGATTCTGTAATAAGTTAATGACATTATTTAAATCACTATACAGGAGGTTCGGACACTTACGATGCAAATCGAACTTAAGGTAAGGGAAATATCACAATCTCATTTTTATCCGAGATTGTTTATACTTTAGTATTTACTGGGGTGTATTTTATCATCCACATCCTTGTTTCCCCAATATGTAATATTATTTCCATTCACCTACAATTTTTTAAATCCTATTTTACCCTTCAGTGAGTTTTTAGTAAAATATATGAAAGGAATATTTTGTCGTTTTTCATACGAGGTACGTTTTTGACTTTTTCGACAAAAGTACGAGAAGAATGTTTTTTTAACTTATATGGCATGAATGGATTTTTAAAACATTATTTCCAAGAAGATTACTTTAAAAGGTTTAAAGTTTATTTTTAATCAACTTGTTTTAGTTTAAAATTGTATGACATGTTAATAAAGGAAAATTGTTTTGAAGTAGGAAGGATATTTTCCTCAAGAATGGAGTTCAAGTGTTTTATCATTATTATTTTCCATATATGATAATAAAGGGTTCTGTTTATATCCCAATTTTTACATTGATTTGACTATGTTGTGATTGAATTATTTTTATGAATTCCTTTATCTTATATGAGTTGTTTTATGATGTCACCATGTTTAAGATTCCAATTTTTATTACATGGGTTACGCTATGATGTATGGTTTATGATTGTGTGGAACACATAAGAATGGTATCATTATGAAATGGGTGGGAGCTATATCTCCCTCCAATGCATTGGGTAAAGATTTTATATCTCATGAGATAGACATCGCTGGAATGGTAGGTTATACCGGTTCAGTGAAACAGGACTGAAACGAGGGTGACTCGGTTCAGAAATGGACTTTTTCCACTAAGATAGTCTAGGAAATGAGTCTTGACTAATAAGATATGATTCTCAATGATTATGTGTGTATGACACAAAGTTTCATGTTTTAAGTTATGATTATTGGGATTTCATTTCACTACAATGATTTATCCCATGTTATGAAATTATGATCTCTTTTGTAGGTTAAGATTTCCAAAATGTTATGTTCTTATGAATATGATGTGATTGATATTTCTTTTGTTTACCCTTACTGAGCATTTGAGCTCACCCTTTTATGTTTTCTTTTCCCCAGGATATAAAGAAAGGTTTTAGGTATAAAAAAGGAAGATTTTTATGGGAGATGTTGAAGATCTTTCACCACGATTAGAAGATTACATTCCATGTTTCCAAAGACACTAAACTATTACGGTCCTTGTGTGTCTGTTTTTGTTATGTATTAAGTATTCCGCTAAAGTAATGTAACGTCCACGTACGTCAAGCTTCGGGTCTCTATAGTCGGGACTCTCAATGTTTGAAATTTTCAATCCATAATTTTTTCTTACAATAATGTATACTATCTGTAACATAATGTGGGAGGGTAAACATTTTGTGATTATATCTTCCAATGATGTATTATTATTTACTTTAAATTAAGGATAATAAAAACTTAAATATTGTCATTAATAATAAAAAAACATATACAATTTAAAATTTCACTTAGAAAAAATGGTTCTTATCATCTAATTTCAACAAACATCTTTTATGTATTTTCATCTAGAAAAGGATATATACATAAAATATTTTTTCATTTTTTCATTTCACTAAAAATTAAATTTTAGGTAAGGGTGTCTTTAAAATCCCTATATCTATCAGAATAAAAAGATAAACATTTATTCCTATTTTATTTATTTTCTTATATATCACAAGTCATCTAATATGGAAGTAAATAACCTATACTAGTAAAAACATATCAATATATTAGAAATAATAATAAATTACATTATTAAATTTGACTCCCATAATTGTTATTTTTTCATTTTTTTCAAAACAATTCCATTCAAAAATAAAAATACTAACTTTGATCTTAGATTTCATTGAAGATAAGTTTTAAAATGTTTTTAATTTGGACCCATAGGATAATAATTATCATCAAATACAACATATATCTTTTGATACTAGATACGAGAAACTAGTAATTTAGGTATACATATTCTTCCACATTTACCAATCCTTGAATCATTTTATGAAACTATGGAAATTTATAGATCATGTGTCGAAAAATGCTGAAGCTCCTCACCTAATGTATTTGTAAGATCCTCCCTAGATTATCATGTTGACTCAACTATTTGATATAAAATTATTCTATAAATTAAATTAAAAAATTAGTAAACAAATAAACAAATTACACTATGAAACATAAAATAAAAAATAATAATAAATGATCCAAAATAATAAAATTAACTAAACAATATTTTTCTATTTTTTTGAATTAGTTAACTAAAATGATAAAAACTTTCATGAGATATGAATTAATATAAAGAAAAAAAAGTTAGATAATGATAAAAAAATCCAACTGTTACATAAAAAATTGAATAATAATTTTAAAATTCAACAAAAAAAACAAAACAATACAAAAAACACTTTTTACCCTTTTAATTAGATTAGTTTAAAATAATATTAATGAATAATGATAATATTCTTTATTTTATTCATTAGTAGTTAAATCTTTTAAAACAATATCTACAATATTTATGAAATATAAAATTATATAGACAAAATTAAGAAAATATTAAGTAGAAATTCATACAAATACTACAGTTACATATAAATATGAAAAATTTAAAAAATGATATAAACAAAAATAAACTAATGAAACAAAAAAATTATCATATTTTAAAAAATAAATGTTTAAATTAAAAATAATAAAAACTAATATATCTTACATTTTAATAATTTTTAAAAGGTAAACAAGGGAAAAAATAAGTTACCTTTAAATTAGAAAATTAATAAATCATTATTTTCATATATTATTTCCTTTTGGTCAGTCTATATTTTATAAAAAAAAATTGATGGAATGGTCATAAATATTATATAATATTTTTTCCATGGATGTTTGGATCTCATAAAAATGATCTTAATTGTATTTTTTCATCACAATAATATTATTTTTTCTTATAAAATGATATACCATTACACAATTTATTGTTAAAAAAAATATAATTTTTTTCATATGATTCTATGATAAAATAATCAGTTTTTTATTCCAATATACTTAGATCAACTAGTTTCTTGCCTAATTCGTCATTCATGGAACTATTATTATAGATAAACTTGTAACACATAATTAAAGGAACTAGAAATTTAATGTAATCTATCTTTCAGATTTCTTTGATAAATTCATAATAAGAACATGACATGAATATGAGGATTTTTTCTTTAGAAATAAGTAAATTCATTGCTTCTATGACCACCAATACACTACCATTATGAGAAACATTTCTATTATCTTGAAATTAGGAATAAAATGTATAACAATTAATGTAATTCATAGACTATGTCTTAAAATTTATACTTGGACCTCCCACTAACAATATAACTTTTTTTACTTCAACCGATCTACCATGCATAGAATCATTGAATATGTATAAATATTACTACTTCATTTATTCACCTATAAATTATTTAAGTTCAAATAATGAATCCCATTTCCCCCAAAACTGACTTTTTTATGTCAATATATATGAAAAGTGATGTTCTCTTCTGTATAAAATTCATTTGAATGAAACTCTACTACATCCATAGAAATATAATTATCAACATTGGTAGAACTAGGTAAATATGAATTATGAACATATTCCTTATGTAACACTCTATATATTTTAGAAGATACATAAAATGTAGATATAAATGGCCATAAAACTTTATTTTTTACAATAAATGAACCATTAAATTCACCATGATATCAAAACAATATGGAGTAAAGTACATTTCAGGTTAAAAAAGTATAGAAACTAAACCATTCACAAAATTTTTCAAACAATTTAGATCAACCACTCTTTTAAAAATTGAATTGAATAAATAACTTAGTATCCAAATATTCATTCCCACAAGGATAGGAAACATTCCATAGAATGAAAATTGTAGGATTTTTTACATCATGAAGTTAAAATAATTATATTTTTTGCTTACTAACAAAAAATATTTTAGTGATTTTTTTCATTTTATGAATATCCAAAAAATATTGATACTAGTAAGGTAGTTTGAAATAATAATTGTTTCCCTCTTGGAGGACATATGACAAGGTGGAGGTATTTATGTTCATATTCTATTAAAAGTGGGATCTGAGTCCAAATGTATCATCATTGAGAGTAAGTCTAATCTTTCATTCAAACCATCTTCAAAATTTTATTTATTATATTATAATTTTAAAATCAAACTATCATAGATATTATTCTCCACATGATTAAAATCAATGATATGTTTGATCTTGTGTTATCTATAATATTGAAGATTAATAAATATTGATTTTTTTTCTAAATACTTATACCATTACAATATTTTTTTTGTGTCTTTTTGAATGTGACATCAATATTTTTCACCCTCTAAAAATGCCGATTAGTGGATAAATGTTTCAGTGAAATATAAAATTCATGTGAATCATTGAATTCAATTTTTAATCATAAATAATAGTCATTAATTGAAAAAAACCTTTTATTGACCTTGTATACTCTCTTTCTACAATGTTAAGTTGATATTATAAAGCTAACTCTTGTAAAATTGGACAATATTTACTCCCCATAACATTTTATTATGCCATATTTCCATTTTATAGGATTCTATTTATATTTAAAATAATCACTTCATGTATTTGATAATGATATATTTTATAATAAACATACACCTTGAAACCTTTATCCCATAAAATTTTCAAATAATCAATTAATGGAGACATTAAAAATTCAAATCATTTCCTACTTATTTTGGTCAATGAATAATTAAAAACAACATTATATATTTCCACTTTATAAAAATTTATATAAAAATTTTTTAAGTTACCAATAAAATAGTCCATGAACAATACATTCCTCTAAGGTAACAATACAATTTTGTTCATTTTGTCTGTAGTCTATGTCTCATATTTCTAACTTTTTTCCAAATATTGAAAACTATTGATCAATTTTCCTACACTATGTTCAACTAGCCAGAGAGCATAATTTTCCACCATATATATAGTCATTTGTATTCCATTCTACCCTTTTTTCATAATTTTAATTTCCAAATAAAAATTTCAAATAAAGACTAATAAGAAGATTCCCAATTTCATTGGTAGGATTTATTGTAACTAAAAAATTATCCTCTGATTTTTATATCAAAATATACCATGATTTCCAACATTTAGGACACTTTGGAAGACTTTTATATTCCTTCATATACAATACATAATCATTTAGTTAGGCATGTAACTTCTTACTCCAAAAACCCATTGAGCATATTATTTTAATTGAATTATGTTTTGAATTTGAAAGATTTTTATCTTTAAGATTTAAATCATTCAATAGTTGTAGAAATAGTATAAAACTCTTATCACTCTATAAATTTTGGGACATCAATATAATCTATCATAACACAAGGGATAAAATTGTAAATTTCCTAGAATCTAGATACAATGGTTTTTCAACATCACTATATTGACTATCAATTATTGATGTTTTCCCAATTTCCTATACTTCAATATCAAGAATTATTTTTTCAATTTGATATAACATATTAAAAAGAAAGTAACCATAATTAATTGAACTTTAATTCTATGAAATTTCATCTTTTTATTATCTAAAACAAATATCAAGAATTACAAACTGGTTATTATATTTTAAATTTTAATTTTAATTTTTCTATTATAAATATTAATAAAAAATAATCTTAAAATATTTCATAAATAAAATATAGGAAAAATATTCCATAAATAAATTATCTCTTTGAACATATTTATTTACCAGCCTTTCAAAAAAATAAAAAAATAATAATTTTATAGAAACATAAACATTGATTTTAAAAGGTTAAAAAAATGATGAAAAATTATTCGTTATTTTTATTATTTAATTTCAAAAAAATTCAATGTAAATAAATAAATAACATAATATAAATACAAAACATTTAGAGAGTGAAAAAAATGTGCTTAGAATAATGATAAATATATAAATACATGCATGTACTTGTAATAAAATTGATTTGAAAGGGTGGCTATAAAAACATTCTCATTAGGGTTACCAAAAATAGATTCCAAGAAATTAAAATTTAAATAAAATTCAAATCATTATAATTTGATATTATTAGAATAATTAAAATATTAAAAAATGTGTTATATATTATAAAAATGAAATAATGAAAATAATATAATTTATAAATTTATAGGTATTCTTGAAATTTTAAATAGACACAAATAATATAATAAAATCAAATAAATTTTCAACATGAGATAAGAATTATTAAATAAAAAGGGGTTTAATAAATAAATAAAATAAATATGTCTCCCTGATATAAATACGATCACCTGATCTATCCTATATTAGTGACATGATTTAATAAAAGTGAGAAAGTTTGGTTGATCCTAATATGATGTTGCAATTTGCAAGATCGTCTATGTAACGTCCCAGATCCGGAACCCATACCACCGGCGCCCCGAACCTGGTTGGTCATATGACCTCAAGTGCATTTCCCCAAATGACAGAGGCTCCCAACTTACAGCGAGGGCCCCTATCTGATAGTGGGGAAACTATGCCCTCATTTATCACAGTGTGACGCAGTGAAAAAAATATTCAACATACAACAATGGAAGCAGAAAACAATATGAATGAGAAATGAAAAACTGCAGTACAAGATAAAAAACGGTTTTATATAATGATTCATCTTGTCACTATTTCTATTAAAGCAGCTAAAAAAGGATACACTGTAATACAATACAACTCAAAGTACAAGTACATAAGAAACAGAGTAGTGCAATAGGAACTCAGCAGCATCGCAAGCCTAAGCTCAGTCTCATGCTCTCCTACTCCTCTGCAACAATCATGTACCTGTATAGGGACCCTTTCACCTATCGACAACTGTAGAAATATAGTCTATTTAAGCCGAAGAAATGACCCAAACAAGGTGTGTGAAATAAATCCCAGCAGGAAACCACCAAAGGCCCATGCCCAAATGTCAGTGAAAATGTGCAACAAAATTTTGTAATAATAAAAAGCAGAAAACTAGTAAGTATTCAAAATATCAATCACCACAATTACAATGCCATTTTAGTATTCTTTTAACAATTCAACATAATTTAATACTGAGCTAATCATAACCATTCCCTCATGCAAATCAGAACCCTGCCCTCAGGCTAAATTTAACCATGCCCTCAAGCTAATATAGTCATGCCCTCATGCTAAATATCACCATGCCCTCAGGGTAATATAGTCATTCCCCCAGGCTAAATATCACCACACCCTCAGGCTAATCAGAAACATGCCCTCAGGCTAATGTAAAAACACTTTCCTCAAGTGCAAGTAATCGGGCCAAGCCCAATGCATAGTAAGCAATTTTAAACCAAATTTTCTCTCAAGATAACTTTTACCTATAATAATCACAGTATACCCTTAGGTATCCAGGCCAAACGGCTAAACAGAAGGATGCACCCATGGGGTGGCTCTAGATTCAAGCAGTGATCCCAAACAATAGTTTTAATTTATCATTAGATTATCTATAAAATTCTAGATATCTTATCAGCAAAGGCCTTAGCCATACGATACCATAAACAAGGGTTTGTAGCACAACAATACACAATAATTAACCCAACAGTTGGAATGAACACCAGACCACCTACCTCGATCTCCCCTAATCGATATACGCAAGCGAAGCCTCCCGAATTGTCCGGAAACGACATAGATCTGGGATAAACATTCCCACATTCAACCTCAAATAACATTACTTTAGAAAATAATTGGTAAACAAGGCTCTAGTAAAAGGAAGATCTTACCCGTGCGGTTCAAAGGAGATCGACGGTGTAGGTATCGGGTTCTCGGTGTGCTGTTGGAAGATCTTCCAAGGTCCAGCCATCTCTCCTGCTATCCAAACAAACCCAATACCTCTTCTTCCAAATGATGTGGTTACTGCCCATTTTAAGAAAACAAAACAAACAATAGGGGGTTTACTCTCAGGTACATTTCGTTTACTTTTCATTTTTTAAATTGTTCCTCTGGGGGCTTCTTTCCATAGTGGCACTGTTCATCCATGGACATGAGTACACGACATGTATTCTTAATTACATATCATGTACTGTCATTCTGCTGGTAGCTTCCTCCACCGCCTTATTGTTCACCTATCGATTGATTACATGACTTTTAAATACTAATTACATGGCGTGTAGTCAGTTTTTACATCCTTCATCGCCGATAGGCCTACATGCCCTATGTACTCATCCCAACATGACCAAAGTACATGGAGTGTGGAAAAGTACACGACGTGTAGCCACAAAATTTGGGATTTTCTCCTTTTTTCGTAATTTCACAAAAACACTTAAGGGAAAGGGAAAAGAAGAAACTCGTACCTCAAAAATAAGAACCGGGTTCTTACAATCTAAATATATATTATCAGTACTCTATATTCGAAACCCAAAATCCATTATACCATTAAAATGATAATTCAAAATATAGGAAAAAAACATGCCTTATACACCCATTAGTCATTAAATTAACACAATTTAAAATGCTAATTAATCAAATGATCATTTAATGAAAATCTCAAAATATACACTAAAAATTTAGAAATACCTTATATAAATGAATAATAATAACTAAAAATACATAATAAGAAGATATGTCAAAGAGAATTTAGGATAGATATCATTATGGAATACAAGGCCCAAAAAATTATAGATTTAAAATTACCTTAGATGTATGAAAAATAGGAATAATAAATAAAATATTCAATGTGATATCAGAGAGAAACCATAGTAGAGGAAGACAATAAAGGAATAAAGAGATGGTTAAAGTTATGGTGATGGTGAAATAAGTTGCATGAATGATAGTTGGGATAATGAGTAAAAATGAGTCAAAATATCCCAAACTCGATTTTAAGAGAAGAAAATAAGGGTATGAGGAGGTGGTAATGAATGAGTGATACATAATATGATGGTTTTAGAAAAAAAAATTAAAACTAGTTTTTCAAACCTAATGTTAGATGTTAGATTTTTACATTAGTTATTTTTAACTAATATAAAAAGTATATCATTCACATCTGTTTTAAAATAAATGATGTGAAAAATAAAAAATATTATTTTTGAATCAGAAAAAGCTAAATAATGCAAATCAGTTATAATATCAGTTTTTTAAAAATAATCTTATAACCCCATCATAAAATATATATTTTGTACTAGTGGTATCACTTTATCCAAGTATAATGAACTTAATGTATATAAAAATTAAAAAAAAATATTAGGTTGAAACCCTATAATGGTAACCCTTTTTAAACATCAAGTATGTACTCATTAATCTAAACCCATTATAGTTTATCAAAAAATATAGCATTAAAAAAATATGAAAATCTTTCAAAATTCAAATTTCATCTTGGTAAATGAAAATCCATGCTCACTATGTGTTTGTATCTAAGGAAAAATTTATATAACTTTTTATTCACTTATATACAGTAATTATTATAGCTAATAATAAGTGAATTAATCTAAACCTAGAGTTATTGAATCCTTATTTAACATTTGGATGTCTATATACAATGCACTTTGTTATTTTTATTTCCTGGAATATATCATAATATTTTATCTAATTAGAATATCATTTGTTCAAAGTAATGGAATGTGGACCCATAATATTTCCCAATTATACTAGTCAATGTGGGAAAATCCTTGGGAAAATCAAATACATGTATTTTATCTTATAATCCAATAGTAGTTTATATTGATGACACATGTATCCACTATATGGACCACCTATACCATTTTGAGAGAATATGCCTCAATGATAATAGATCATTCAAAATTTTCACCTTTAACTCAAACGGTTTAAAATATTATTTATTATATTATATAAATATATTGTTAAAAGATGTTTAGTTTTTGTTACTATCACTCCTTGTATGCATTTTGTAAATTTTCTGTATGAATTCATACTTACAATAATAATAGAATAGGTTTTTGGAATGGATTAAAAAAAATGTATTATTATAGATAGAGTTTAATGATGTTTTCACTCAATTTATTAGAATTAAGGTATGTGTTTATAGTTGGGTAATATGATAGATATTTTTCCAAATAAGATCATTTTATTAAAAATAATAAACACATAGGACATCATTGAGTTAGAACCTCACCTTAACAAGTTTATGTTGAAAAAATTAAAAGTTAATATAGAACTTATAAAAATATCTATAATGTTGAATGAATTATGTCATTCAATAATTGATGTAAAGAGTGAGTTACATTTTAATAACCTATTTTATTGTCCTTATCTCGATTTTCTAAGGCATGTAGTTTCCCAACAGCAATAAAAAACTCTTAAAACCACTTTCAATTTTATCAATATGAAGGTACACCTTCATAATACATGATATAGTGGTTTCGAATTGAAATTAATGTTGTTATTTTTTATTTTTTTTGTTAAACAAATGGGTTTTGATTCAAGATTCCACCTCCCCCTATCGATCTAGCTTCTGAATGGCCAATTATAAGAACTCGTTAAAATAATTATTATCTTTCACTTTATAGAGATATTCTTATCAAGATGTTTATTAATGAAAAATAACTAGTGTGTCTCAAATAATGTTTTATAATACTTGATAGTATGTTTTGTTTACCATAGACCTAGTAGTAATTGGTGGAGGTGATATACCTTTCTACATATCATTGTTAGGGGGTATCAATGATCAAAGAGTGGATATTTTTCATTCCCCCTTTCTCACTATTTAGATTTTAGTAGTAATTTTAGAATTGAAATTTTATTTTTCTCATAGGATCTACATAATCGTTAGAGTAAGTTTTCACACAAAGGAATAACTTTGGGTTATAGAAGTCGATGCGTCTAAAATAAAAACTATTGACATTAGGGTATGGGGAGTCTTCTCCAAAATACTATACTCAATGAATATGTCATACCATATATAATAACACTCTATTATTGTATAATGAATACTTTTTACAACAAAATCCTGTATCTTCTATATGTTGGATTTTATCTCCTCTAAATACACCTCAATTTTTTAGAATCAATATACTGTTATTATATTAAAAATATTAATATTTACACATCTACGAAGAAATAATTGTTTTTTTTTTCATTTCTCAATCCCTCCAGACTCTATTTTAGCTTGGTGTCTTAAGGATTCTTTTAGGATAAATGTAAGGAAAACTTTGGTGGGTTTATCATTCCAATGTTGTGCCTAATATACTATATTATATGAGGGAACCTCATGATATATCAATTTTTTAATTGGATGGAATTCCCCTATAGTTATTTGATTATTTAAAATTATTCTCTTTGTTTCTAACATGAATGGAGACCCATTAATTCATGTGGAAACTTCATTTTGTAAAATATATTGAAAAAAATTAATAAATGTCTAATAATATTCTAGGTATGGGTATGTTCAGGCATTAATATGTGGTAACTAACATGTACTTTAGTATCCTCACATGATAGTATTAGGTATAATTACTACCAAATCATTGGATGTTTATCACAAAAAAATTCCACAAAAAGGTAATATATTTATTATCCAATGGAACCTAAATTATTTTACAAACTAATATGATGATTATAGATTATAAAGGTGATCCCATTATCTAAAGACACATAAAACCTATCCAGAAATGTGGTTATATAAAATCATTCTTTATATATACCTAAAAAATTGATCACTTCCACCTCAATGGGTACTCAAAGTAGATGTGACATTCCAATATGATGGAAGGCTCCATGATACCGATTAAAATAGGTCGTAGACCCACAATATTAAACCATATTTTTTGAAACCTCAACAAGGTAACTGATATATGGTTTTAGAACTCATTTCCTAATAAGACTATTATTAACCAAACATATAAAATATTAATTGGAATATAAATATAGTGTGGTTAATCATTCCATTGGGAATGGACTAGAATATGATAAAATTTGGATAAAATAGTATAGAATGGTTCGCTAGTTTCCCAAACACTAATCACATGAACATGATGATGGTTTCTTCTCTGACTCTAGTGGGATCATCCCTATATATTAATAACCACCTAAAAAAATTTCTAAAATTTTCATCCCACATACTGAATGGGATGATTAGACATGAAAAATTAATACAAACTAATGAATTTTCTTTTAATTACAACAATACTTTGGCAAAACGTTTGGTTTTCTCAGTATCAAACTCGGCGTTTCATGCTAAGAGAAATTTATCATATATCATTCCAGAGATTTGTATTCCAATGATCTTTTATATATCACAAAGATCAATATTGTATTATTTTTATTATAGATGAGAGGTGTCAGTTTATAAATTCCATAAATTAATTTATTTTATAAGAAGGTAGGAATATTTGTAAAATAGTAACTATGTGGACTAAACTACCATGTACCACACAATGACTCTTATCACCAAAATAAAAATAAAAATAAATATATTTAACGAACAAACCCACAAACATTCCTCTCCATAAACTCACTATTCGATGGGGAAACATATGAATGATCTACACCTTCCACTATCCATTCATTATATAAATATATGTTTTGGAAAATTATAGCCTAACCGGACCATGTTTTAGAATTTTTATATTATCACTGCGGAGTTTACTAAGTTATATTATTCCTCATAATTTTCCATTTAGTTAATATATTCCTAATGTATATGTTTTCTTGGCTATGCTCCCACAAGGATGTCAACCACTTTAAAAATTATTTATGATTTGGGTTGAAATTTCCATATCATCTAGAAGATAGTTTTTTATAATTAATATTATTGAATACGGGGTAATTGAGAAGATATATCCCATGTATTATTGATATGACTAGATGATGAGGTGTAATCATTACCCATGAGTTTGCTGCAATATTTCCAACCATTGAGTTCCTCTTATATATAGTATTTGTGAGATCATGATAAGATTTACTTACTAAAAGTTTTATTATAATAAATGTTAAAAATAAACTATGTGTTAGACCATATTAAAATTAATATGGAATATAATTTTAGCATATAAGGAAAAAATATGAAATTTTTAAAAATTATAATTTTTATCCGCTATGCCATTCCTTATTCATTGAGTCTATTTTTGGAGACAACATCTTCTAGATATATAATAAACACCAAAGCACTAATTTTAAACCTACGAAAATTTATAAATAATAATTTCTTGGATTTATTAAGGTGAGAACTATTTTAATCTAATGATAATCCCCCCATTTGTTTGTATAAGAGTTTCCTTTTATCTACCAGATTTTCACCAAACAATAAAAACATTCCAATGTCCATACTTTTTCTTAAAAATAGAAATATTTTTATGATTTTTAAATCCAATTATTTAGGGTTAATTTATAGTAACTCAAAAAATATTCATCAAAACCATATGAAAATCACTTTTTTATATAATTTTGGTTATAAGAAGTAAATTTTTATGTTCTAAAATATTTGTTCCAAAAAATATCAAAATTCAATATGTAACAAGACCTAATATTACTGTTCTCAACTTTTAAAACTAATAACATTTAATGATTGAGGTTTGATGCACACTAGGGTCCGGGAATGTTCACCCAAGATTCTTTTTGATAAAAATAGAGTATTCAAATAACATATTATATTCACATTTACACACAATAAAATCGGGACACAATGGGGAGAACAAGTCCCAATGTCTAGAGTTTTGGACCTTAAAAAACACTATGAACTCCAACAAGTGATTTATAGATTAAAAACTATGGGGGGGAGGATAAAAGGTATTATTTTAGGATATTTGAAGGTTTTATTAATAAAATATTCTAGAGAAATGTTGGGACCAAGTTTATTATATGAATTCTAAGAGGGAGATGGATAAATAAATGTGTTACCAAACTAAAACATTTCTTTGATCACATTAACCCATTTATTGGAAATTGTTCCATCAATATATGGAAAAAAAATTGAAAATATATTCCATCATATTATATAACAAATAACATGAAACCCAAATATAGAATTTAAATAACACAATAAAAATGGATTTGAGTTTCTTAACCCACTTTGGGCTATTTGTTTGAATCATAATTAGATAATTGTTAAAGTGAAAATTTTTATTATTTGAAAAATATGTGGATTGAAGTTTGTTCATGAGAACTCCATGCTAATTATCATTACCCTTACATGTTTTTGGGATAGAACATCCTATCAAGGGTCGCCCCCACTTTTTATCCTCTACAATATTATTCAAGAAGGATAACTTAGTTTATATGCGGGAGGCTATCACAAATAATTTATAAACACTTAGTTCTCCTTCATAATAGAAAAGGGTATTGATTCCATTTGTATAATCATGTTTCTATTTGATTATTGATTATATTCCACTTCAAAAAACATTAAATCATCCATATTTAAATTTGATAAACTCTTAATAGAGTGATTTGAGTATTTTTATTCCACTTATAATTATATATGAGAGATAAATTTTGTGTGACATTTAAATTATTATCTTCAACTAAAACTCCACAATAGCAACTAAACACTTCTTGATAAAGAATCATTACACTCAAGAATTATTCATATTATCCTCCATCCTCAATAACCAGATACAATAATGAAACTAAATTATCATCGATAAATTTATAAATATATTATCTCTGATCAATGGGGATCTATTTTTTTCCTCTATCTACATATATTGTTAAATACAGATGCATCATTCAATATCCTTCTATCTTTTCATTTATACCATGTTTTCATTCTATATATTCTTCAAAATACTTAATAGTTTAATCATTGTTGGGGATGTATCTTAACTCAAAAAATTATTTAGAATTCTGGATGGTGTCCAATTCATTTAAATATTGTTAAATATATCAATAAATCTATGTTGAACCTCACAAATCTCAAGGCAAATCCTATATTTTTATATTCCAAAAAAATATGTAATATCATTTAGAAATTTCTTGATCGTGTTATGATGCTTAGAACTATAGTTTGACATGGCCATACTTCACCAATATTATAACATAAAAATATCCATTTGAGCATGATCTATTGGTAAACCATATATGTATGAAATTTAGGTAAAATATAATTTTTCTAATAATAAAAGATCACATAATGGTCTTCTAAAATCTCCTCAAATCATAATCCCATGGTCATATGATACTCAATCACACAACGTATCTCCTTAAGAATTCAATATATAAATATTTTTTACATTATAACAGACTCACACCAATCATATTTTGATCATTTTTTTGTGAAACAATGCTTCCTTGGTTAATTCTAGGTTCTGTATAGTTGTGTCCTGGAAACAATCATGTGGCATGACCTAGTTAGCCATTTCAATAGATAGTAAAATTTAAAGTTAAGGTATTTACATTGAAATATGGATTTATCCTATAATACTTACTTATATAAATTTTCACTCATATTATGACAAGATATCCTACTCCATAGAGAAATAAGTCATGTTGATCTATATCCACTCACAATCCTTTTATTTACATACATCTAAAAATGAGACACTATGGTAATTGTTGTGGTGTGTAACTTAAATTTTTTCTATTGAATAGAATCATTTTATACATATAAAAGTCCTATTAAATTAAAGTAGCATATTTCATAGTTCACCCACCCTTCCAAAAAACTAGATTAATCTTACATAGAATTCATTATATAATTATATACAGAGTCCCAATGTCATGTTCTGCTTTAAAAAAATCTATAACATAATTTTTCAAATAAATTAATATATTTTATTGTTTATTACACACTTTATAATACTATAACCGAAAATGGTATCCTTAATATAATCCATAACCATGCTATATCAACTCATATTAAATAAATATTCAATTATTCAAATATTCTTAAGCCTATACATAATAGGTTTCCCTCACCTCATGTTTTATAATACTATATGTATTCACTCTCATGACTTCATTGCTTTCTTTTAAGATAACCAATGCCAAACCATATCCCATGTATAAAAATAACCATCATTATTCAGAAAATTTGGTTCCAATGGTTGGTAACAATCATCAACATCATCTAAGAGAAAAACATCTAAAGGAATAATTATCTCAAACAACTCCTATTATTGTTAATAAATCCCTATGATCCTACATTTTATTTATCTTTTATTTGTTTTTAATAATTAATAATTGATTAAGAAATTAATTTCAATGTGAATTAAAAAATAATAGAGGCTTGGAAGTATGTTTTGGTGCTCCCGATCTTAGTATTGTGTGAGGATTGAAGTACAAAAGAATTTATGTACATTGATTTGTACAAGGATCAATGTTTCATCCAGAAATGAGGAATTAGATATTATTTTAAATAATATCCTCCAAAATATGTTCAAATTCAACATATTATATTTTAGATAAAGTGTTTTAAATGTGATGATTGTTGAACTATTAATAATGCTAGAGACATGTGAAAGATGTGATTAGAGATTTTATATTCATTTATATTTCTTAGGAAGTGTATATATTTTTATTTGGAATATGTAAATGAATTAAAAGATAAAAATAAATACGAAAATTTAATTTGGTTTGAATAAAAATATTAGAAGTGGTTATTATTTTGTATTGGAACTTGTTTGATAATTTTGGAACTTATTTCATAGGATTTTACCTAAAAACATTTAAAAATGACCTTTCCAACCAAAGGAACTCTACAACCATTTCTTATGTGGGAATAGTTAACATTCAACCATACATTGAGGTTTACTAGAGGAGGTATGATTCAAGCCTTCATGGAAGTTTAGTTGTTACATATCCCATAACAAGGCATATGGGTGAGTGTGAATACAAGTGACTAGTGGTAATGAATAGGTAGGTGTGTCCCATGAAGCTCATGTGTGTGGTGTGGTTTCCGGAGGGGACCCAATGACACTCACATATTCTAAGATGATGGAAGCACCATTTTTATGTAGTAGAGGGAATCCATGGATGAAACAAAAAAGGGATTGAGGATCTACTCTAATGATTACCCATTTAAAAGTATATGGATATAGAAAAATCTTTTAGATCATGAATGATATAACACTTCTATATCCTCCATTATTTCATTATCTTCTCCACTCCATGAAGCATAGATTAGTTATAATATTCAGCATAATAAAACCATTGATGGTCATTCCATCCATTTTTGATGACCGATCCAAGCTCATGACAATGATATTAGGGGATAAACATGATGATGGTAGAACAATTTATCATTGCATTACTAAGATAATTCTATTAATAGGATTTGTATTAATGAAAAATTAATTTTTAGAAGTCCATTTAATTATTCAAGAGATATTCCAGCATGATATGATAAATGTGATATGATCACAAGCACATGAGTCCAAAACTACAAAAAATAATCTTGTTACATGAAGAGTCCACGATTTTCTGTGTCATGTGTTGAAAACCTACAAGATGTCTAACATACTAATTAATTTGGTAATTTTACTACTAATTCGTGACTTGGCATATTTTTCATGAGGTTAAATCAGCCCCTAATGTTATATTTTTATTATATATGACTGGGTGAACCTCGATTATATATACCGAGGTACACAAGATGAGTTTATAATGCTAATAATTTTAGATAACTATAATTTTTTCTATAAAAACAAGGAATCATGTTGATCCTTAACAATACCTATTACTTGAATGCAGAGGTCTTATGCACTTCCTTTCACATAGATGTTATCCAGAAAACACTATTGGGTTTGAGAAGAAAAAATTGAATACTCATTGTTGTGTATGATAAGAATTAAAGCTAGTGGAAGATAATGAATTAATTTTAGAGGTTCCATGATCATATATTTCATGAAAGAAAAGATAGAATCAGATTAATTAAACTTATGTTAAGATGATAGTAGTTTTTCATAATTAGCCATACAAAAAGAATATGATAGTCGACTCAAGTATATGAACTTATGATAAGATGATTGAAAAATAAATAGAACCATTATGTGAATTTGAACTGAGACATTTTGTAAACTATTGCATGAATCTTGAATGAATTTGTATAAGATGATGATAATTAATGCATGAACCATGAAAGAAAATATATTGGTAATATAATGAAATAATAGTTTTCACTTTATTTTTTGCAGATTATGCTATGCATAAACCAAATATATGCATGAGATGACATGAGATCTCCATGAAAAAATTTCATGATGTGAATTTGAATCAATTAAGAGAAGTTATTGATTTATGAAATATTATTCTTATAGTAAATAAAATTGAATGTGTACTGTGATTCAGTTGAACATATATTATTTTCATCAAAATAATAAATAAGAATAGATAAAATTACAATATTCTATATTGTGTATGAATTATGAAATTTTAGTTTATAGTAATATTCATTATTTGAGACTGATGAAGTGAAAAATATTTCCTTGTTATTAGTTGGTTATTATTTAGGCCTAAATATCCGAGTCATCCCATTGATCGATTAATTAGAGGAAACCCATAAAAACTCTGATATTGGAGGAAGTGGATCTGATTTTTTTTGTTTTTTATTGATATGATTTTTTTCTAAACATAATGATCATTTCTGGATGCACTATATGATATCCTTTGATCATGTTCTCCAATTTATATGATTTAATTATTCCTAGTTGACTCCATAAGAATAAGTTTAAGGTCATTCCATTTCACATGATTTTCATGACAATAAAGGGAATTTTTTGTGAGTAAGACAATAACTGTTAAACAATGGGGATGTATCCATCCACATTATAGGTGAACCTAATGAAATAAATCCTTATGTTGATTAATATTTATTGGTTTTTTTGTTTTTATTTTAATAAAAGGTTAATAATATAATAGAATCGTTCACTGAGTAAGTGATAGTGGTATTAGAAGTGGTTAATGTCTTAATTTCGTAAAAAGTCATCCCATATTGATTCAAATCCCCCATCTCAGTTTTTTCATTCCTAAAGTGATCCTAACTATTAGAATCATATTTAATTCAATTCTCAATTTGAATTTTATGATTTGAAGATCATTGAAGAATTGAATTATATTCTCAATTAAAAATAGAGTGAAAACTTGGAGGATTTGCATCTACTAAATAACGGAAATCTATCTCACCCAATTCCTTGAATAATAGTAAAAAGAAATAATTAAGTAATATGAATAAGATTTTCCACATGTGAAATGTGGGTGGATAATATGTTTCCCAATACATAATAAATGATGATGAACAATAATTCATGGGAATCAAGGCTCTGGTAGTTTATTCTACTATCAAGGTTATGGAAAATAGTTCTACCTAAGATGTTGAAAAAGAGGTACCAGATATATTTTACAAAGATACAACAAAATTAAAAAAAGGTAGTGAAACATATTCCTCAGAAAATAATGATTATAAAAATATTGGGAGGACCTTTCAAGATAAGAGCACTTATCTTGAGGATGAATCTAATAAAAAAATATTTATTGGAATAATGGGTGATAACTTGGGTTGATATCACTGAGCAATATAATCTACAAAATGTGACAACTAAGGGTCTCAAAGAATCATGTTCCAATGTAAGGAAATGACTAGTTTGAAGAAATAAAAATGAATGATAAATCCATTGAGAGACGTAAAGAAAAGTATCATGCACTAGAAGATAAAATAAGCCTGTTATTGATATGAATAATTCTAAACTTGAAATCAATGTAAATAAGGAGAAAGAGCATGTCATATTCATGTGGTAATAGAATATAAATCATTTTGATTATGTTTTAAAGGTAAAAAAATAATGTGATGTAAAATTGATATCAGTGGATGATGAAAAAATCATCATAAATATGAAATGTATTGAACATGGAGTCTAAATAGAGGTTATTGACTTTTTGGGGTTGAATGTTCATTGAATTAAAAAATAAGTTCAGTTATTAATGGAGATATAACCATAAAAATTATAAGGAGGTATCTTATCCAGGTATTTCTATATGGTGGAAAGAACTTGTTGAAATCATTAAATGTAAAATCTAAATTAGTATATTATAATAAGATACCATCTACTTCAAAAAAATTTATTTTTTCAAATTTGTTTTAATACCTAGTGAGTTTGAAAACAAAAACCCATGAAAAAGTTGTTACAGAAGAGAAATAAAGAGACCACCAATGTACTTATGGTTAAGAAATATAAGTGCAAAAGAATTTTTCCCCTAAATAACCCCATCATAATAATGAAAATAAACACACATAATAAGCATTTAAATCTATCCATACTATAATAAAAATAATATATTAATACTTTTTAAAAACTTCTGGGTTTTTGATTAATTTGGGCATGTACCATATGATTGTTGGTATAATAGGTTAGTATTTGAAAATAAAATAATTCCAATATCAAAGGGGAGAAAATAAGTGATAAAGAAATTTATATAAAGGAAATTAATAACCCTACTAATATAAACATATTTTATTTTTTAAATATCCATTGTCGTAGTTTCAATGAAAGTGGTCTAATGAAGAGGTATTCGAGTATAAATATTTGATAATGACCCTAAAACAATTCACTAGAAAAGACTATAGGATCTTCAAAAGAAAGATATGTCAAAATTGGTTTAAAATAATAAGAATACAAATATCCACAACAATTCCAAGAGGTTACAAAGGTTTTCTAAAACAAATTTAGGATAGTGCTTGTTTTTTTTTTGAATAATAGTTCACACCATGGATAACTATAACCATTGCATGGAAATTATAATAAATGGGGGTTAACATAACAGATAAAGGGATAAAATAGTTCATGTAAAAAAGGAATAAAATGGTAAACATCACAACTAAAAATCCATGTGGAATTACCAAGGATGTTGTACATATTCCAAATGATATAATGGTAATTTGTAGAGAAAATTTGGAATGAAAATGAAAATTGGAAAAAGAATGGATGAATGCAGATATTAAAGGGAAAAATTCAATATGAAGTAATTTAATTCCATGAGTTTTTTTCTTGAAATTATAACCAAATAATCTCATATGTTCTTTGTGGAAGGTCAAAAATTATAGATATATCTTGGCTAAATTCTTGTTTATAAAACCAAATCAAGAAGAAATAACGATTAAAATCTTGAAATAACTAATTGATGAATGTTCCATTATGGACAAGGTTAACAATAAAAGTCCAAAAGAAGTCAGAATTAACGAATTTAATGATTGCAACCTACCAAAAAATTCTAATAAATTCTTAATATTCAGAACGATGAGTTGACCCTCACATAGAGAAAAAAATTAATAGAGGATCATGGTTGTTGAGAAACTCTCATCCTTATTAATCCAACTAAAAATCAAAGGAGATCCACTTTATTCTGATAAACATTTTGTTTTTTCATTACATTCTGGGAATTGAAGATTATGCACATACTTATGTGGAGAATTGAGTAAGAAATCATATTTCTACACCTACAAGATATAATATTCATTCCAATATTTATGGATGTAACTCTCTTTTTGTAATCTATCTACTGTTATCGTGAAGATTATTTGTTTCAAAAGATTAGAGATCAACCTGAATGAAGATGATAAAAAAAATTTGTGGGTTACCTAGACCCAACATGAATAATAAATATAATTACCATATCATGTGTACAATTAGATATAAATTATGTATTCTTTCTATTATAGTGAATAGTTTTTTTCTTCCACTATTTAAAAAGTAATATCCATAAACTAATTCATGTATCAAAAGGTTATAGAAAATCCTAGGATATAATGTGAACCTTGAGATACTATGGCATTAATCGTAAACAACGGTCATATGGTCTAGATAAATTTTACTAACTGGAAATAGTAGATGTATGAGTATTTTGTGATCTCTAGTAGTTAGATCATGAAGACAAACCCTCCAATAGGAACAACATATGTTCTGGGTCTCATTGGTTGTTCCAAATAATATACATGTGTATTGGTCTCTTGACTTCAGATCATTGCTGGTATTTTCCATTTGATTGCATATTTTGATGCAAGGAAAAAACCATGATAATGAAATTATGGTGAGGTTGCTTGTGTTGGGTGATTCATTTGTGGTATGAAATTTGTTGAATGGTTAAGAAATAATTTCTTTCATCCGGGTTGTGGAAGTAATATATCTAGGGTCCTGTTGACAAGGATGGTAGTACCTTCATAATACCTTGGCCAAGGTAGTTGAGGGTAAACCCATCAAGTTAGATCAACAAATAACAAATAAAGAAAAGGGAAATGACACAAGTGCGAATCCTGCATTATGATATATCTAATGAAAAATAGATTATATTATGCAGGGTGTGTTTATAGGTTGGTTGTTGTAGCTAAGACTATCCTTAAATTCTTAGGGGCCTCGATGGTTCTATAGACTCCGTAGTTGGTCAGCGAATATTATTCACTATTATAAAGATAAGTACCTTGAGAGTCACAAACAATTTCCTATTCATGAATCTTCCGTATTAAGTTAAATAGATATATTGTACTTTTTGGGCCCCACCATGGTGTCTGAGGGTTTTTTGAGTAATCAATCAACAATAAATAAATAAATTAAAATTATTTAAGTAACTAATAATTTTTAATGAATTTATATATCAAATGTATTTACATGTTGTGTAAATACAATGAATAATATTAATTGAAAAAATATTATTTTAATTTTTCATATTTGTTTAATATTAAGTAGGAATTACGAATCGATTTAGATGGATTGGTTTTTTTCATCTAATATATTTATAATATATTAAAGGTATGTGATAAAATTATAACTAATATATTGAGATAATTTAGTTCATCAATATTATTTATAAATTTCTTATTTAGTGAGAATTTATTGCCTAGGGTCGGGGAACCCTTTCCAGGAAATTCACTCACCCACTATACAAGAAAGAGAGGAGAAGATCTTGGTGCACTATTAATTAACCAAGAATGAGAGATTATCAATCTTCCCTATTTATAGAGAGATAAATCCTCTCTGAGTACCGATTAAAGCATGCATTCGACTGATCAAAGGCAAAAAATCATGGTGATTGTCACAACGCTGAATGACTCGTCAGAACTCTATGAATGCACTTGGATTACAACAAATGAAAAGATGGGGGAATTTTGAAGTGAATGTGCCTAATATAGAGGGATCATTCAATGTATCTTTCAAGAAGTATTCTCTTGTGACTAGCAGACATAATGTGCATCTTCAGTTTCAAAAAATTTATGTTTACTGTTTATGTTTTTGTTCTTCACTAATTTATGTGAGATCCTTTGGATTTTCCCAGAGATCAGATCATCAGAGACGACAAGTATCATCTTCCCAAAGATGGAAATTATTAAAATCCTTATCCCACCTTCTTCTACTAAAACCCCAATACCTTGAATATTTATCACAGATATCAAGTGATTTTTATGAGGCAATAAAATTAATTTAGATTTAAATTTAAGTGTAGGATATTAAATCAGTCCAAACAGAAAATAGGACATCGATCTGATATCAGATGATAATTATTTGATCATACAATGTTTTTTATATGGTTCATTTTTTAGTTTTCATGTATTAAAAATGAAAAACATATATATAAATATGATGGTTTTATATCTGATGGTAGTCCGTGTTTTAAATCTAGTTATTTCCTAATAACCGGACATACCGTCTGTTACTGAAATATTATTTTACGATTTTTTTTTCATTCAATATGTTCATTTAATTATAATAATAGTCATTATTATTTTCATAAAAGGATAATTATATAGCATTGAAAAAGATTGAAAATAAAAAAACAAATGGATAGGGCCAAATGGTTGGAGGCGGTGGTGTGACCAGTTAAATAAAACCAAAACAATCATTTTGAAAATGGCTTCTGCATGAAGCCAAACAATATAAAAATTCTTTTGACTTGAACACAAAGGGACACCCCCCCCCCCCCCCCCCCGTGAGTCACTTTCCCTTTTTGGCCACTCACATATACCAAGCGGCCTCCTCCTCCGTAGATCCTGCTACCATCTGGCCACCCTGTGCATCGCGAGACCATGAGCCCCATTGCCCTTAACAACTACCTCTCCCTGGTGACCCACTCGGTCATTTCTCACTTCCTACCCATTATCAGGCCTAATTAACCAAAATTAATTTAATTAATTTAATTCTGTATTAAATTTAATTAATTTAAATATTAATTTTTGTTTTAAAAATTAATAATTTTAATACCCGGGGATAAAATTAATTTAATTTAGGAATTAATTTAAATTAATTAAGTTAATTTTTTGTATTAAAATTAAATTAAGGGACTAAATGTCAATTAAATTATTTTTTTGAATTTTTAAATAATTTAATTTATTTAATACCCTCGTACTTAAATTATTTCAATTTAATTTTTATCGAGCTTTAATTTTACTCACTGACCTGTCTAGAGAAAAGAGTTGACCAAGGTATGTTTACATTTAATTAATTAATTTTTTTAACTACATGTAAGAATTTTAATAAATTAAGACGATATGTTCATCATCGTTTTTTTAATTTAATATATATAAGGGAATGTGTTTTCATCATCGTTTGGGTATACATTCCACTCCTAGTCCCCCTTGCCCGCGTGTGAGTATTTTTGTGCATTAAATAAAGATGACGGATAGTATGGACCACACCAAGACGAGGAGGTACATCATGGAGAGGATGATGCGTGAAACAAAAAATGCATTGAGTAGGCGGTACACCCGATGAGATGTGGACCCTATAAATATGAGGTGTTACTCGAGACTAGCATCTCACATACTGGATGGGGAGAGATGCATCAAGAGTCACTCGATGACTCAAGTATGGTCCCCAAGTTAGTGGTTGGTCCATTGAATTTAAAGGGATCAATCGATATTAGACTCTCAAAACAATTTTGGTGGTTTCTTTCCTTTATAAGTTTATTTATTATTTTTTCATTTTATAATTGAATAAAACTAAATAAAATAATAAATAATATAATTCATAATGAAGTGACGAATGTTTTTTCTATTAATGTTTAGTTTTGAGCTTGAAAACATTAATGAAAAAGATTAATATAAATATATTTCATTTATCGAGAGAGAAAACACACAAACCTCAATGAAATATTAAGTCGTAAAGACATTGACTCATTTGAATTTGAACACAACTTGGTGTTCGAGGAGCTCGGTTAGCCATAGATAAGGGTTTCTCTTACTACCAATGAGTTATTATGATAATTATGTGTTTAATTAACAAAAAATTTAGTAAGGATTATCCACATATAACGTTCCATCACTTTAGAGGAAAGTGTTGAGAGAACCAAGGTTATAATTCTGAGAAGCTAGGATTGCACTCAAAAGATCAAGGAGTCACGAGTAAATGTGACATCCAACCAAAAGAATATCTTTAACTCTACGAGTAGTGGAATAGACATAGATCGAAGACTATGAGGGGAGGCTCAAGGATCCTTGACACTAGAATACTCAAGTGACAAAGTAATCTGATTTTAGTACATAGAGTGCCTATTAATCGATATATTAGTGGGAGAAATTTATGATACAATTGATAAATAATGTCTAATTTCGTAATCAATAGAAAATTACTAATTTGATAGAAGTTTGTTTTTTGTATAAAATGTGAAATAATACAAAAAAATAAACTATAATAATATTAGACAACGTAAATTTTCAAACTAGCATAAATTTCCATGTGTGCTATAGGTGCTTGTGCACATTGCTATAATATCATAAATTCAAGATTATGGTGTCCCAAAACCTATTAAAAACAACCTTAATCAGAGAGGGTGTATGATTTCTTATAGGAAACACATGAATGAATCATATGATGGTTATTTCATAATATTATCACCAATAATTGATGTTTGTTGTAGGTAAAACATCGAGGTGTGGATGATTATATGTGTTGTCCCATCTCCGAGAAGATTATGTGGAGAAAGTGAAGTGAATTATGAATGAGTGTTAATTATATTGTATTTGTGTAAATATATCGGGGTCTCCAGACCCGACCTGACCCAACCAACCCGACTTGACACGATCGGGTTGGGGTGAGTTAAAATATTTATACCACGGGTTGGGTCCGGTTGGGTTATATCATGGTTGGGTTGGATCGGGTCACGGGTTGGGAAAAAATTGACCCAACCAACCCGACTACTGTGAGTCTCCTCTATAGACTTCACCCTCTTCCCCTGCCTCTCGACCCAATTATCCCTTACCCTCACCCCATTACGCTTCTTTCTCCTTTCCTACACCATCCATTGAGTCAATTCCATCGCCCACCATTACATGAATACTCTATTAATCACATATATGATTTAATGTTCCATAATATTTCTTGTTCAAACATAAAAAAAATTCCAAGGAATCGATACATGTAAAATTAGCGTAAAAACAATGCCCGATCAACAAAAAAAATGAAGATAACTGGATTTCATTCGATTTTTGTAAAACAAACTAAAGAACAAGAAAAAAACCAAAGTAAGATAGAACAATTTTAATGATTCTAATATCCAATGGTAGAGGATCGACTAAGAAAATGATCACTGAAAATCTCCCTCATCCTCACCATCCCAGTGTATCCACCACGTCACACCTGCATTTACCCCTACCTCTGCCACCACCTCCATCTCTATCGCGACTGTGTGCGGTTCCAAATCTATCGGTGTCAGGCACTACCCCATTCTCTTCACCCTCTTGGCCTCACCTTGAACCTCCTTAAACCTTGATAACTACTTGTAGGCAATCTAATCACATCACACCATCGAGTTGCAGATTGACATTTTTTTGTGTCAATTTATTACAGGGCTGAGGATGCGGGCGTTCCCTAGTGTGGGGAAGAAGATGAAGTAGAGAAATACATAACCCGATCAACCCATGGGGCGATAGCCAAAAAAAGAACTGAAATTTTTTTTGTCGTAACCCAGTCAACCTTTGGTTTGGGATCATAAAAAAATACCAATCAATTTTTTTCCTTAACCCGATCAACCCGACCCGACCCAACCTGATTTGAGACAGGTTGGGTCGGGTCAGGTCTAAATCCAAAAACATCTCAGACCCGACCCCACCCAACCAGACGTATTTTTCTTGGGTCAGGTCCAAAATAGCCCTCAACCCAACCCAACCCGTCCAATGGAAACCACTATATATATGAAATAAAAATCCTGATATTTCAAGGAATAACACTCTTACATATTATTTACCCATATACTCCAGTTTCTTTTAAGATTATAAAATGAATATGGTGGAGTAATCAATTCATTACCTTTTAGGTAAGATTTTTCAACAAACAATAATGTTAAAGATAAATTAATATATAGTTCTTATGGCGATGAAATTGAAAGGAAGATAAAGAAAATGGAAAGAGTAACTCTATATGAACCTTTGCAATGTCTTTCATAGATAAGAGGAATTAAAAGGACTTTATTTTCTTAGCGAATCAAAAGATAAATCAGTAGAAGTTTAAATGCATTGAAATGGATTCAATAAGAAAGTAAATACTTCTTCGTCAGTGTATATTCATAAATGTAATGTTTCTGATATACTAATTTTGTATTAAATACATTATTAATTTCAAAAATATTTATCAAAATATTGTAACCATGTACGTAAAAACATTACAAGTAGTTATTTGTATTCCCCAAGGGATTGAGAAAGGGTGATTCTTATGTCATCAGTGAGAAACATATAACTTTTAATTTCTAATTTGATGATTCTTGTCAAGTTAATATTGATTATAACCAAAAAATTTATCTCTAGTTTCCACTGGACATAAGGATACATTATTCCACATTCATTAATAAATTTTGTTTGTGGCGTCTCATACTCAATAAGTAGTTCAACAGTACATGAATCGTAGGCAATACACGATGGATATAAAATGTATGACTTACATACCCAAATGTGGAAAAATAATTCCTTAACAAGTAAAACTGAAAGTAGAAGTCAAGGAGATACCCAGTTTAGCATTTAGACTTGATGAAGCTAAATACCATAAGTATTATTGATGTACATTCTTGTTTGGTTTGGACAAATAATCCTATAGAAATAAAGGAATTCCAAAAAGGTATCAATGTTAGTTCATTGGAAGATCCTGAAAATTTCCAAGGGTAAGATAGTGGTAAATATAATTCATTGGGTTCTTTTAATTAATAAAGGAATTTAATAGTGATGTATATGCATATTCATAAGATATGAGTTACTTCAGGCAGACATGCTAAAGAATACCTAGACCAACCCTTCCTCGATCAATATAATATAGCTTGGAGTAATTCGTATATGCACATTAAATTATCTACATCATGACATTTATTATAATAAGATGGATCAATGGTAAGAATTAAATGATAATATTGATAAATGAAAATATAGCATGGATCAATTCCTAAATTCATATTTTATACATCAGTGTTATGATGTAAGTAGTTTCAATGTTACAACTTACAGAAACATCCATTATATTTCAAGACGTTCATTCAAAATAATGGTGAAATATCATAACCATATGAAAACTATAATGAAAAATGGATATCATATAAGTCATAATAAGCTGTAAATTAAATGTTTCATAAGAACATGTGTTTAGATGAAAAGATCCTATGAGGATATAAACAAACTTTCATTGTAAAAAACATAAGGTTCATCTAAATTAATAATCCTAAAATTTTATTACGATATTATAGTAATACCTAAGATAGAAAATAGATAGTCAAAGTGAATGACTGTATATATATATGGGTGCACATATCTACATGAGATAGTGGTATAAATATTGACTTGGGTTTAGTCAATACTAGAGATGCACAAATAGTTGGAATAAGAAAAAGTTACACAAGTTCATGTGGAAGATAAATTTTCAAAGGAAACATACTACGTATGAAGGTTAAACCCATAGTGATGGTTTTATATTCACCATAAATAGTGATAAAATATTTTCTTTTGAATTATATTTCCTACAAGTTTGAGGTATATGCAAATAATCTAAGATTTAAAAGGCCATTTGAAATTAAATATTATATTCCATGATTCGAAGTGCAAAGTGGCTTATTATTTAGAATACAGAGGTGGGTATTCAAGTGAGATGATACATGGATGGTATAAGAGAATTACCAATAAGGATCGATTGGTTATACCAATTATCTATGCCCGAATCCATTAGAATTTTACTTCTCATAGCTCCTTTCTATGAACAACTAATTGGAAGTTTGATTATAAGAACAAATTTGGGGGAAGGTGCCAATATGATGAAACCAAAAAGGGATAATGACATCCCTGGAAAGCAATACGAGTCACAAGTTACAGATATTCAATTTTGGATTAAAGTTAGCAAAAATATCTGTAAGAATTCATTTTCAATGAAAAATTTAAATGTGTCTACCTAAGGTTAGGGGGGTGACATTATTTCCCAAGTAAAATATGTTATGTAATATATGGAAAAAAACTAGTGGTCTTACAGTTAGTTAATACCTAGTTGAAGGTAATACTCTAGTGATTGAATTAAATTAGAAACCAAATTTCTAGGAAATAGGGTCTACTGAGGTAGATCTAACTATTTCTTTGACCTAGACAAACATGCATTTACTTACACGGTATTGAAAAATAGAAGTTTGAAAAATTAAAGAGAAGAATTGTTTCTAGTGTCAAATGGAATAAATCTCTCCAAGTAGATATGAAAATTCATAGGAGGATATTAAGCAGTGTGTTGAGTTTTATTCTCTTATATGATGGATAAAACACTTATTCCATGATATATATAAGAATTGATATTTCCATAATAAAATTTATTGTAGAAAAATACTAGTAATATCTTAGATAACAACAAGTAATGATGATATTACTTCCTATTTATAATTAGGAAGGTACAAATGATATGTACCTGGTATATAGAGAATAAAGAAGACCACTTTTTATGGGACACAAAATAGTATTCCTTCAAATCAAGTTGATCTAGTATAACTACCAAATAAATGACTTATAGCCACATGTCTACAACTATAGTTTAATTGGGATGTGTCTATAGGGTGAGATATAGCCACAATTATTTTAAAAATGTGGAATTATATTAAATATAACCACAGAACAAAACAAAATGTGGCAATAGATCCTCAATTATTTTACCCCCCTCACATCTTTACTCTCCTAACAACGATCTCTGCGCTTGAAAATTTCTCCTGTGGACGATCATCCCTCTCCCTTGGGCTCCACCATACTCGTCATGAGGCTCGTCCCTCTCCCTCCTATGCTGCTGCCTCTAGCCGCTCCGCCTCGGGCCGCTCTACCTCCAGAAGCTCCTCCTTTAGCCGCTCAACCTCTAGCTACTCCGCCTCGGGCTCCTCCGTACTCGTCATCCCGCTTGCACCAACCACTTCTCGGGATCCTGACCTTATACCCTAGGGTTTAGGAAATTTCATTCTACCCTAGTCTCCTCACTGCTCTCCTTTCCTTTACTACGTGTACCTTTACCCATGATCCAAACTTCTACCATGCGGTTCCTACATCTCATCACTCCAGATTTCACCCTCACTGTGACCATTCGCAAATGTGAACGTTCTCAGCATGTTAATCTACAGCTATTGTGGTTCTCTTCTATTTCCAATCATATTAAATTCATTTGAATCTTTTAACCCTAATTATTTCGATTCATTTACTGGTTCAATAGTGGGCTTCACACTATCTTTTATCAGTATATTATGTATAAAAATGGAAGGAATTATTCATTTTTTTTAATATAGTATATCCAGTGGATGTATTGTGCTTATTTAGCGTGCATCCTAAACTGTCTATTTTCTTATTTCATCTCTAATTTAGATGACCCAATCATAGGCTATGTCTCATTTTCTCCCATATATTCATAATTCAATTTTAGTGGAAATTTATTCAATTAAAATCTTGATGGATTATGGTCTGATAGTTTCCTAACCAATTTCTTTTCATGAAACTCATCGCTTAAATACCCAAATACATGTTTGCGACAGTAATCATCATTTTGATCAACACACTCTTCAATATTCTTAGGTGTGTATTTTATACCATTAATGAGTTCATATATTCTTGCTCCTTAAATGTTTAACTAATTTCATACATTATTTTAAACTTCCTTTTCAATAACATAAACTATTAAATAATCAATTGATTTACATGGATGTTTCACAACCCACAATACATTTTGTATCTATTTATCTTCTCCAGCTTGAAAAGTTAGCATTCCTTGTGGAATATCTATCAAGAAACCTCTAGTAGCTAGGAAGGGTCTTCCAAGGATGATGGGTACTTCCCTATCAATTTTCATGTCTGAGAATAGAAAATCACATAGTAGTATAATATATTAAAATATCTCTTGTAAGTATTCAATCACTCCTATCTGGTAAGTGATGGATCTATTTAATAATTGTAAAGCCACTATTATGTGATCAATATCTCCCATATGCAATTTCTTATTAAATAAAAAATGTATTAAATTAATGTTGGATGCCAAATCTACTTGATAAGTAAATGTTATTTTCCTTTCAAACTCATAGGGAATTCTGAAAATACGAGGATCCATAGGCTTTAATGGGATATTCTGTTAAATTAAAACACTTTATTTTTCTATAAATTGAAGAATATATCATTATTCAGGAATCCTCCTATTTTTGATAATGTTCTTATTGAACTTATTATTTTTGAGAATATTGGAATTTTTTTCCAAAAATGGCCTAACAAATTTAACATTTTAAATCATTTCAATAAAAAAATGAGTAGTATTTATCTCTATTAATATCAATTTCTCTACCTCTTTTGGAAAATTGTGTTGGTGTCTTATAATACTTGACATCTCTGTTATCTTGCATGAACATAAATCTCCTAGAGATTAAATCATTACAAATTCTTATTTATCAACTTTTTCATTATATTGTCGCTTTAATTTTTCATTACTTTCATCTCATTTTTCTGATAGTTTTCTTCCTACTATTTAGCATCTAATTTATTTTGTAGTCTCTTTTTCATCCTTTCCCTTGACTATTTATCCTCCACTTCTGGTAATTTACACGAATCCATATATTGAATTTCCCCCAATTTTATTAGGAATCTTACCCTGATATATCATTGTGTTTTTCTATGCAATCCACCCCACTTTAATTTTTATATTATGGATGCTTGGATGGCTACCCTGAATTAACTAATCAGGACTTAAAAAGATTTGATTTTTTGAATTTGATAAAATCATTCTTGATTGGATTATTTTCTATCTCACATATTTTTTTAATGTATTCTATGTCCCTAGATCCTCATGGGATAAATTTCAAGATTCATCCCCTTATATTTTATCTTGGATACTTTATTGGCTTTATTATGTCCCATTAAGTACAGAAGGACCAACTTGTTTAAGATCACCTTACTCCTTCCAAGAAATATTTGGATATTTATACCCTCAGTGGTTATAGCTATTTCGAATTGGTTTATATCTCACTTAATGTGTCATATAGTTACCCTTGTAATATACTTCCTCAATTTGGTATAGTGGTGAAGTTGTTTCTACAATGTTAATATTCATGAAATTAATGGAACTATGACTAAAAAAATCTATAGTTGATGAATTCCACATTGTTTCCTTATGAATTTGATATGATAATTTGAAATTAGTTTCATTCAATTCTATAATTTGGGGGCTCAAATCAACTATCACTGAAACTTTATTAGAAATATCACTATAACTATGATTTTATTTTAATGCAAGTTCATGTAGTTTATATTGTAAATTTATTTGAGTTCCATTACTGTTTTATCACTATAATAGCCTCCTATAACTAAATCAATAAGGCTCTAACCCGTTACATTAAGTATTTCATTATATAATTTCATTAACAGTTAGTGAGAAATCTAAATAGGGGATTTTTAGTAATTTCCATGGAATAATTCCCAATGATATTGAAATTTTTCTTGTTGTTTTTGTACAAAAACTGATATTTTAGTTCACAAGTCAATGGTTAGTTATATAGGGTAAAATATTTTGGTAAATTAAATTTATATGACTTCTAATGTTTTGTATGTGTTATATTCCTTTTCAAACAATGCATTTATTTCTTATTAGTTAATTTAGTTTGGAATACACCATAATATATTTAAATCAATTGATACTCCATTGAGTTGGAGATACAAGAAAGTTGTTGTGAAATCTATGATGAATGATAAGTAATCCTCTAATAGAATCCCTTTAATGGTAGGAAAGTACTACAAATGATGGTAGTTTAACACATAGTTCCTCTCATTTGGTGAATTTCTAATGCTTGATGGGTTTCAAATGGATGGTCTCCTCTCCATTATAGAACTCCCTCTCTATGTTTTCTTCTCCAATTATATACCTCAGCATGGTTCTCATCAAAGTTGGTGATCACTCCACATAGTCAATCAAGGTTATAATTTCTTTCTGCTGACCCAATCAACTCTGAAAGCAGAAACTTCCTTTGAAAAACATATTTCCACTGGTTATACTCAATGTTGTTGTCCATATCAGTTCATCACAAAGTCGAAGATTGAGCATCTAGTTTCATATCTATGTTAATAAAATAATAATTAAAAGATTTTATAGGCCATGTTAGTTTAAAAAAAGGGTTTGAAAAGAATAAAAATGGAATTTTTTTCCAATGAATGAATTCTATATAAAACTTTTGGAGAGGACATGTCCCATAAGTTTTATGTGGACTCATGTAAATCATTCGCATAGGAAATGGTTCTATGTAAGTTTTTATGTAGTTACCTAGTGGATTTTGGAATTACTTTACAGCCAAATAATATACAGTGACACCTGAAGAAAAATAATGAATAAATAGAGACAATTCAAGGACCTATTTCTATTCAAAAATTAGAGAAGAAGGGGACCCTCCAAACTATATATAGGGGGAAAATAACTATTCATCTTCCACTTTATGATTTCCATGAAAGCATTATGTAAAGTACCTATTTACCTAAATTTTCAACCCTCTTTATTCTAATCAGATCCAATTATGATTGGGTAATTTTTTGGTTCCTGAAAAATTTGGAAACACTTTGAGATGAAGATCTGTATGGAATAATTCCAAATTTTTTACTTTTTCATCAAAAGGATCATTCACTATGTAAAACAATCAACGATTCTATGATGAAATTTCTTGATGAGTGGATTTTTCTGTTCAGTTTGGGCCCCTAATTTTTGGTTGAAAGGATTCAGGTAGCTCGGGTGTCATTTAATGGAGAAAGGTAACACCCTCAGGCTATTACCAGTCTGCTTTATGGCCTTTGTTGTAAAGACCCAGAAATTTCAAGGAAATTTTTTTCTTAATTTCTTTGGAATTTTACAAGAACGTAGTTCTTGGCGGTACCTGATTCCGAGGCCCAGTGTGCCCGGAATCAATTTCCGAAGTTTAGCTCAGGTATGTTCAGTGAACGAATGAACGGGTTTTTCTAACTTTTGAACCGGTGCTCAGAATCAAAATCTGAGGGTGCTGATGAACTCGTAGCACCGGTAATTGCTTAAGGGGACCTTTACCGCAGTTTCGTTTGAAGCAGGATGAGTTTTATTAATTTGGGATTTGGTTTAGAATAAATAAAATTGTTCAAATCAATTTCTATTTAAACCTATGGTGGTTTTTTTGTTGAGGGTGATTATAATCCTACAAAATCGGAGAGTTTAGTGAGGTGGGGCCCACATGGGACCCTAACTCCTCACCTCCCCCTTAACTCCCTAAACCCCCCATTAATCACCCCCCTTGAATTTATTTGTAACTCTTCTTCAATTAAGTAGCCTCTCCACCTTCTAACACTCACACCACTTAATATTTTTCCAACCATTCAATTAATTACTGAGTTTGAATTAAATTGGAATAGCATGACAAGTTGTTAAAATGGGGGAAGGCTCATTTTAGTATTGTCTTGGGAAAATATTGTGATGGGAATTCTTGGAGAATTTAGAAGAGCTCCCTCATTCCAACGAAGAACGCCTCCGACGAACAACGCCTCTGACAGAGAACGCGAAGTCACCAACGACGTGCCTTCTATTCTTCTTCCTCCGTGTCAAGGGAGGAGACACCACTGCGGGGAACGTCTCCATCGACGATGACTCTTCCTCTGACATCAACAGAATCGGAACCGATCTTCTGCGACGTCCCATCATCGCGATGCTTGCTTCTTTCTGCAGCTTGACGACGTGCGACGTCTTTGAAAGGTAGGGGATTATTTGTTTTGTTCGTGAAAACTTTCGTCACCGTTCATCGTTTCCTAAATTGAGCCACCTGTTATCGTAATAACGGGAAGAGGTCAAGCCGCACGAACACGACCGACCCTACCCCCCACCTTGATGCTTGATTTTGTTGCGGCACGAGCAAGGTAGCGCGGTGCCGTTGCACTGCGCGGAAATAATGAAGTATGAGCGGAGAAGCGCAGCACCGTCGCGCCCTACCGGAGAACCTCAAAGAGGCCGCAGCCGGAGCGGGGCCGCGGTGGAGGGCCGCGGTGCCGTCGCGCCGCGCCGATCGGACAAGGCCGCGGCCTACGGCCTCGATGGTGCGGGGGAGCGGCGGCCGGCTTCTGGCCGCCAGAGCAAAGAGGCGGGACCTGCAGGGGGGTCCTGCGGTGACCCGTTGGTTGGCCAAGCAGGCCGGTTACCGAGAAGCCCGGGGGTCGTAACCCCCGGTTGGCTGATGGAGCGGCCCCCCACGTGGGGGCCACATTTGTCAATCAGGGGGGCAGCGCGCCCCCCTGTTTCGCTTAGGTCGACCATCCGAGCAGGCCATGCAGGCCACGCCCAAATGGGCCTGACCCAGACTCGATTCGGTTCGACCCGGTTCAGGCCGACCCAGGGGGTCCCGGGCTAGGTCGGTCCGGGCCCAAACCCCCTATCTTCAGACTGTTTTCAGTCATTTTCCCATAACATAGGTTACGGACCTCTGATCGACGCACCATTAGTTGCGATGCGGTCCTTGTATCGAGAAGTTTGTTTTGGTATGTTACACTCAGGGTTTCGGAGAACTTTGTGTACGACTGGGTTGGTTCGATAACGAAACCAACCAGGACCTTGGAGCGGAAACACTTATAACTCGAGTCCCGGACGTCTGATTGACGTGTCGTCGACTTTGTTGGATTCCTCTTGTTGAGACAGAACTTTTGGCATACTTCTCCTGAGGATTGGATGTAGTTGAATAGTGGCTGGGTTGGATTGAACCTGAAATCCAACCGGACCCCTGGAACAGAAAAGCTGATAACTTGCAGACTGGACATCCGTTTGACGAACCGTCAGTGGCGTTGGTGATCACGTTGAGAAACGGTCCCTTTGGGTATACCCTATGAGAGTTCGGGGTACAGTTTAGATACGGCCGGGTTGGTTCGCACATGAATCCAACTGGGCCCCTAAGACGAAAAGGTTAATAACTCACAGACCGAGCGTCCGATTGACGCGCCGTCTGTTGCGTTGATACCCCTATGACGAGGCGATCCTTGAGATACTTCTTCGTAGGACTTTGAGATACTTGGAGTATCGACCAGTAGATTGTGGAGCGGATCTTCCCGGAGATGTGCGTACGCAGTACGGAGACCGTGTAGCCAGCTGAGACCTGACGACTGCTTGACCGAATCGACTTGGAGTGAGTCGACTAGCCCAATGGACGGAGCACTACATTGTTTGGTTGTAGAACCATGGAGGATGGAGCACTACTGTGTTTGGATGCAGACCCACGGTACTCGACCGGAGAGTACCTCTGCAGGATATTAGGGGGGATGCACTACTGTGTTTGGGTGGCAGACCCTGGCGAGTAGCCCTACTGTGTTTGAATGGCTGACCCGCGGTACTTGATAGGAGGAGTACCTCAGCAGTCTTAGGTTAGTGTGCAGTACCTCGGAGTCATGACAGGATCACTGTACTCTCTAGAGACGGGTCTCTTCAGCAGTTACAGTTTCGATAATGAAAATCCTGGTTTGAGGTGATTCTATGACCATTGTGTTTCCTCATGATTGAGATGGGTTACTTGATAACATAGGTATAAGTATGAGCTTATACCTAAGTAGGGATTCTCTATTGAGATTCTTCTTTGTGGTTATCCTTGTTGGATTTAGCGAGACCTTGAGGGTCTTGGGGTCCCTACTGAGTATCGTATACTCACCCCTGTACGGGTTATGCCCGCACCTCATTGTGTTGGTTGCAGACGACGGGCAGTGCTGACAGAGGCCGAGTGTTTGAGGACTAGACGGTACCCAGAGATGGACCTCATGACGAGTCAGTATCCAAAGGTGGACTTCACGAAGAGACAACACTCGGATGAGGTTGATGGGTGAGAGCGTTGTGGAGGCTATCTGTACCTACCCTTCAGGTAGGATCTGTGGTGGACGATCCCAGAGCTGTGCTATCTGTACCAACCTTTCAGGTAGGATCCGAGGAGGACGACCCAGGAGCTGCTTCTATTCTTTTAGCTGTTGTCTTTTCTATTGTACTTTTGTTCAGTTGTAGCTGTACTTTTCAGTTGGGTTTCTATCCTGGCCCATTTACTTTTCAGCACTTCCTTTTGTACTTATTGTTTTACTTCTTCTTGTACTTTGTAGAGTTTTGTTTACTTTTATAAAGGCAATGCCTTCCCAGTTATCAGGATTTACGCCTTTGGTGCTAGTCGCCAGCCCCTGGCCTATGGAAGGTGGGCTTGGGGTAGTCACGGCACGGGCCCTGATGACGGGTCGTGACAAATTGGTATTAGAGGGAGTCGGTTATACCGCAAAACTTATAACTCTGATATTTTCTTTCTATGAAGCAATAGTATTAAGGGTACCGAGTGTGGTTTTCAGTTCAGGGAGTCCAGTGTTCGTGCGGGCGGCTGACGTATCCATACACCAGGACCCTAACTTCTGATTTCTGACTCAGTGCATGAAAACATTAATTGCGTGTGTGTTTTCAAGGGTTTTCCCTTAAAATAGCTCAATCTAGGTCATCTCACTAGGTATAAATCATTTGACCATGTCACTTCTGTTTCTTTCAGGATGCCTCATCACGGACGACCAGCTAGAGCCCAGAGGGATGTGCGTACTGACAGCCTGCTGAGCGATGAGGCTTTGGAATAGGGCCCTCTTACAGTGTAGTCACTAGCGGAGGCGCCAGCAGAACTACTATACATTGGGCCACCAATGTCTCCAGCCCCAACAGCAGGCGATGCAAGCCGTTTGAGCGCACTGCATGAGTTCCAGCACCAGAGGCCACCATGGTTCCGGGGAGAGACGGACCCATAGGCGGATGAGGATTGGCTGGAGGCTGTGGTGAGAGTCTTCAGGCTAGTAGGGACGCCAGCAGAATTCATGGTGATCTTTGTTGCCAGCCTCCTTCAGGAAGCAACAGGCCAGTGGTGGAGCCACTTGATCCAGCTTTGCGATGAGATGACCTTAACATGGGGAGACTTTGAGACCTTTTTTAGGGTGGAGTTTTTACCAGTAGCTCTTCACCCTGAGCGTGTATAGGAGTTGCTGCCTTTGCTGCAAGATTTTTCATCAGTAGATGAGTCATCTGTGGGTAGTAGACAGATGATGTAGAGGTCCAAGAGAAAAAGAGCCAGCTATACGAGGAGCAGGAAGTGTTATGAATGCGGCAGGAAGGGTCACCTGGCACATGACTGTCTGACCCCCCGCACTATTGATCCGCAGGCATTGGAGGAGCCATCGAGGCAGAAGCAGTGGCGGGTGCTTGAGAAACAGCCGAGCAGTGGACAAGGCAGTAGAGCTCCGGAAGTAGGTGGACATGAGCGGAACTAGTGGATTCCTTTTGTTCATGGTACTTTTAGTTCCATGTTGCTGTTGTATTCGTGTGTTTGTACTATCAGCTGTAATAATAAAATACACTTATCCTAGTGACACTTCCTTTCATGTCCTTTTGTTTGGTTGATACTGAGAGGTCTCGGTTTAAACTATTGACTTGACCCTCACTTTTGAGATTTCTACTAGAGGAGACCTAGTGACCTCACACTGATGCAAATAGTGTGACTCAACCCTTGGAGGCGAGAGTGACGGTTGGATATCTTGGTAGTAGCATCGAGGCCTTACGATGTCATCCATGCCATGATTGCATCATTCATGTCAGGATTGACTGTATTAGGCAATGGGCGTGGTTCATCTAGGGGATGGGACCGAGTTTCTCCTTTCGTCAAGGGATAAATCTTAGCAGCTCTTCCAGATCGTAGGCAAAGAAGGTGCAGATCATCCAGGAGCGGATGAAGACTGCACAGTGCAGTAAGAAACAGGAAAATAGCACCAGTCATAGAGACTCGGGCGTGTTAAATGTTTCAAGAAGAGGAAGCATTAAGGATAGATGAGTCTGTAGAGCAGCAGATGTGGAGGCAGAGCTAGGAGAACAGCATGAGGTTGTGTAATTTTCAACATGTTACAACCACCCGCCTTTGTTGTCCCCGCCAGGTTCAGGGAGCTGGGTGGCAGGGGAAGAGAGTAGCTGCACGCGGCCAAGAAGAGTGACCCAATGGCTCTATGAATGATTTGAGGGACATTCTGTGTCCACTACTATCTTCCGTAGTAACAGACGTTGATACGAATCAATACTTTCTTCCACGAATCTTGTCCCAGACCTAGAGTTTCCGGTAATCCGTAGACTTGACCCTCACTTCTGGAGATACATTGGGAGGAGACTCGATAATCACACTTACGCCGACAGTGTGGTCTGACCCTCGAGGCGAGAGATTCAGTTGGAATCTCTTGGTGGCAGCGTCGAGGCCTTATGATGTTGGTCTGAGTATGGATTGGATCCAAAGTTTATACACAGATTGACTGTATAAAGCAAAAAGGTTGTGGTTTATCTACAACGTTGGAATGGGTTTTTTCCTTGGTCGGCGAAAAGAAAACCCCAGGCACCACAGGATAAACTCATGCATAGGAGGGTGCGGACGATCACTCTTGAGTCAGTAAACCTTACCCTTGTGGCAGCAGGTGTCTAGAGTTTCAGTTCTAAACAGGAATTGGAGACATCTAGAGTTATAGGATGATGATCACGTCCTTATACGGGTCTCACCTCGACGAGGTTTACGGAGATGTGGCCAAGGCGGAAAGTTATCTCCGAGGTTCAGTGGACCTTTTCAGGTCCTTAGCAGGGTAGGCAAGGTGGCTTACCGTTTGTTTCATCCACCTCAGTTGCACTAGGTGCATGGTGACTTCCATATATCTCAGCTGAGGAGATACGAGCACGACCCTTCGCATATCATCGACCATGAGGATCTGGACATTGGCTATGGGGTGAATTTTGTGGGGATCCAGTAGAGGTTGAGGATTGATAGGAGCGGGTATTATGAGGATGGTCGATTCCTCTTGTGCGCTTTTGAAGGCCGCACAAGAACCTCCATGTGAGCACATGGGAGCGGAATGCTCACATGCATGCTCAGTACCGCTTTTGTATCCCTAGTTTGTGTTAAAGCTTTATGAGGACGTAAATCCCTGAGGTGGGAGTAATGTAAAGACCCATAAATTTCAAGGAATTTTTTTTCTTAATTTAATTAGAATTTTACAAGAACGTAGTTCCTGACTGTACCTGATTCTGAGGCCCGGTGTTCCCGGAATCAATTTCTGAAGTTTAACTTGGGTACATTCAGTGAACGAACGAGCCATTTTTTTCTAACTTTTGAACCGGTGCTCAGAATAGAAATCTGAGGGCACCGATGAACTCGTAGCACTGGGAATTGTTTAAGGGGACCTTTACCGCAGTTGTGTTTGAAGTAGGATGAGTTTTATTAATTGGCGATTTGGTTTAGAATAAATAAAATTGTTGAAATCAATTTCTATTTAAACCTATGGTGGTTTTATTTTTGTTGAGGGTGATTATAATCCTACAAAATGGGAGGGTTTATTGAGGTGGGGCCCACACGGGACCCTAACTCCTCACCTCCCCCTAAACTTCGTAAACCCCCCCCCCCCTAATCACCCCCTTGAATTTATTTGTAACTCTTCTTCAATTAAGTAGCCTCTCCACCTTCTAACTCTCACACCAATAAATATTTTTCCAACCATTCAATTAATTCATGAGTTAGAATTAAATTGGAATAGCATGAAAAGTTGTTAAAATGGGGGAAGGTTCATTTAAGTATTGGATTGGGAAAATATTTTGAGGGGAATTCTTGGAGAATTTAGAAGAGCTCCCTCCTTCCAACGAAGAACCCCTCCGACGAAGAATGTCTCCAACGGATAACGCGAAGTCACCGACGACGTGCCTTCTATTCTTCTTCCTCCACATCAAGGGAGGAGACACCACCACAGGGAACGTCGCCATCGATGACTCCTCATCCTCTGACGTCAACAGAATCGGCACCGATCTTCCCCGACGTCCGATCATCGTGACGCTTTCCTCTTTCCACGGCTCGACGATGTGAGACGTCTTTGTAAGGTAGGGGATTATTTGTTTTGTTCATGAATACTTTCGTCATCATTCATCGTTTCCTAAATTGAGATGCCTATTATTGTAATAAAGGTTGGAGGTCGGAACACACGAACAAGACCGACCCCCCCCCCCCTTGATTCTTGATTTGGTTGCGGCACAAGCAAGGCAGCGCGGTGCCGTTGCACCGCGCGGAAATAATGAAGTGTGGGTGGAGAAGCAGGGTGCCGTCGCACCGCGCCGTTGAAGTCGAAAAAAGTCGCGGCGCCGTCACGCCGCACCGGAGAACCTCGAAGAGGCCGTGGCGGGAGAGGGGTCACGGCGGAGGGGTGGGGCGCCGTCACGCCACGCCGATTGGACAAGGCCGCGGCCTACGGTCGTGGTGGTGCGGGGGAGCAGCGGCCGGCTTTCGGCCACCGGAGAAAAGAGGCAGGACCCGCATGGGGGGTCCCGCAATGACAAACCAGTCGGCCAATCCGGCCGGTTCCCGAGAAGGCCGGGGGTTGTAACACCCGGCTGGCCGATGGAGCGGCCCCCCACGTGGGGGCCGCGTTTGTCAATCAGGGGGGCAGCGCGCCCCCACCCCCTGTTTCACTCACCTCGGACAGTCGAGTAGGCCACGCGGGCCGCGCCCAAACGGGCCGGACCCGGAACCGGTTCCGGTCGACCCGGTTCGGACTGACCCAGGGGGTCTCGGGCCGGGTCGGTCCGGACCCGAACCCCCTATTTTCGAACGGTTTCATTCATTTTCTCATAATATGGGCTACGGACCTATGATTGACGCACCGTCAGTTGTGATGCGATACTTGGATCGAGACGGTCATTTCGGTATATTACACTCAGGGTTTCGGAGAACTTTTTGTATGGCCGGGTTGGTTCAATCATGAAACCAACCGGGCCCTCGGAGCGGAAACACTTATAACTCGAGCTCCGGATGTCTGATTGACGTGCCGTTGACTTTGTTGGGTTCCTCTTGTTAAGACGGAACTTTTGGCATACTTCGCCTGAGGTTTGGACATAGTTGAATAGTGTTCGGGATGGATTGAACCCGAAATCCAACCGGGCCCCTGGAACGGAAAAGCTGATAACTTTCAGACCGGACGTCCGTTTATAGAACCATCAGCTCCTTTTGTGATCACGTTGAGAAATAGTCCCTTTGAGTATACCCTATAAGAGTTTGGGGTACAGTTGAGATATGGCCAGGTTGGTTCGCACATGAAACCAACCAGGCTTCTGGGACGAAAAGGCTAATAACTCACAGACCGGGCGTCCGATTGACGCGACGTCTGTTGCGTTGAGACCTATATGATGAGGCGGTCCTTGAGATACATCTTCATGGGACTTTGAGATACTTGAGTATCGACCCGTAGCTCGTAGAGTGGATCCTCCCAGAGACGAGCTTATGGAGTATGGAGACCGTGTAGCCAGCTGAGATTTGGCGACTGCTTGACCGACTTGACTTGGAGTGAGTCGACTAGCCCAGTGGATAGAGCACTACTTTGTTTGGGTGCAGACCCATGGAGGACGGAGCACTACTATGTTTGGGTGCAGACCCATGGTACTCGACCGGAGAGTACCTCTGCAGCCTATTAGGGGGGATGCACTACTGTGTTTGGGTGGCAGACCCTGACGGGTAGCACTACTGTGTTTGGGTGGCTGACCCGCGGTACGCGACAGGAGGAGTACCTCAGCAGTCTTAGGTTAGTGAGTAGTACCTCGGACTCGTGACAGGATCACTGTACTCTCCAGAGACGGGGCTCTTCAGTAGTTACAGTTTCGATAATGAAAATCCTGGTTTGAGGTGAGTTTATGACCTTTGTGTTTCCTCATGATTGATATGGGTTACTTGATAACTTAGGTATAAGTATGGGCTTCTACCGATGTAAGGATTATCTGTTGATATTATTCTTTGTGTTTATCCTTGTTGGATTTAGTGAGATCTTGAGGGTCTTGGGGTCCCTACAGAGTATCATATACTCACCCCTGCACAGGTTATGCCCGCACCTCGTTCTGTTGGTTGTAGACGACGGGCAACACTGACAGAGGCCGAGTGTTCGAGGACTGGACGGTACCCAAAGGTGGACCTCACGAAGAGTCAGTATCTGGAGGTGTACTTCACGACGAGACGACACTTGGAGGAGGTTGACGGGTGAGAGCATTGGGGAGTCTATCTTTACCTACCTTTCATGTAGGATATGTGGTGGACGATCTAGGAGTTGTGCTATCTGTACCTACCCTTCAGGTAGGATCTGAGGAGGACGGCCCAGGAGCTACTTCTATTCTTCCAACTATTGTCTTTTCTATTGTACTTTTGTTCAGTTGTAGCTGTACTTTTCAGTTGGGTTTGTATCCTGGCCCATTTACTTTTCAACACATCCTTTTGTACTTAGTGTTTTATATATGCTTGTACTCTATGGAGTTTTGTTTACTTTTATAAAGGCAATGCCTTCCCAGTTATCAGTATTTACGCCTTTTGTGCTAGTCGCCAGCCCCTGGACTATGGAAGGCGGGCTTGGGGTAGTCACGGCACGGGCCCTGAGGACGGGTCGTGAAATTTGTTTTGTGGCGTCGATGCAGTGATCCACGCTGTTTCACATCAATTTTATACAGTAGCTGTTTCAGAAGTCCCAGAATAAATAGATACTAACATTTCTTATAATTACACCACCAACACACTTTTTGAGTAGTAACTTCATATGGATTAATGTTTTATAAATGAAAATATTTATGAGCATCTAATTAGTGAGAATGTCTTTGGAGATTACATCCCTCGTATAGACTTTAATTTAAGTCTAAAGAGAGTGGGAAACCTCTTAAAAAACATCATTGTTTTCTTGGGCCTCCCATAAAAGATCCTTGTAGGCTGGAACATGTAAAACCATCATGAGACCCCCACCTCTTCTTACCCCATGTGACTCCTTGAAGCAGTTATCATAGAATAAACCAAGTTATATGTATCCACCAACTTGTTAATTCAAACTTTGAAACTAGCCCCTCCTTCCTCTAAAAATTCTAGATTCAGCTAGCTCTCTATGAATAATGATATATAAGAAATCAAGTCACTTTTGTGGCCTTCAACATATTTTAACAATGGGCTCTCCATAAATTTTAAAAGTCAGTGGAATCAATTGACTAACTAGACCGACTATAAATAGTTTTGGTTGTAACACTTATGGATTTGTACTTGTAACTATGATTTATGTAATATCAATTTAATTAACCAATTTTGGATTGCAATGTTCCTATTCTTCCGTATGTAAAAGAAATAAATATTTTTCTCTCATGAATATAAGGCTAATATTTTGAAGCATGTAAATATCTTTTTTTTATTCCTTGTTTGATTTTGATTCTGTTTGTGCAATTCTTTTGGGAGTTGTGAGCATTTTATAGTGAATGATTTGGTGTAGTGGTTAGGGTGTATTTTTCATCTTATTTATAAAACATCATTATATAAGATCCTAAGATTATGCTAGTTTTATAATTTTTTCCATGTGTTGAAGTTCTGATGGTTTTCTTCCAAATTTGTGGTTTCATGGATCCCAACAAGTGTTATCATATCTTGTTCTTCATCAAGTATTAGTACTCTCAACATATTCCTATAGTAATATTCTTGACTCTATGTTTTTTAATTTTAGTTGGAGTTAACTTATTTTGATGGAATGGAATTAAAAGAAGGAAATGTCCTGATAGACAAGTTTGACAGGATGAACTTTGATTTTTGAAGGACAAAGATGGAGGATTATCTATTTTAGAATGACTTTGAGTTTCGATTGAAAGGATTGAAAACATAATAAATTGATAATGTGGAATGAGAATGTCTTGATAGGATAGAACTTTTATTGATACATATATCTTTAGATAAAAATGTTTCCTATAACATATGGGAGGTGAAAACCATAGCAGAGTTAATGAAGTCTATAGTGGATATGTTTGAGAATCCAACAACAATGAAAAAAAATGCATGATACAAAGGTTATTTGGTATGATATATATGAAGGAATACTAGTGTCTAATCATGTCAATGAATTCAAAATGATTTAGAGTCATCTCAAATCTATTAAAGTGAAATTTTTGTATGTTTTTTAGTAATTTTTACTACTTTCGTTACTTATGTAATAATGGGATATGATGTTGAATTCCATAATAAATTATTATAGAAATTCTTGCCATGTGTTTGCATATGTTTTCAATCTTATCCCAAATTAAGAGATTAGGTAAAGGGAATTCCAATCATTTTCTATAACCATGCTAAATGCAAAAGAAAGATGATATTTTATTCAATGGAAAGTTCAGAGGGAAAAATATTTAATCAGTGGAGGGGATTCAGGGTATATGTGATGGTCATGTACTTTCATGTTGGCATTTTGGGAAGAAAGGGAATCCAATGAAAGATTATAAAGATCACATGGTGAATTTAGGAAGGGATGCTTCAAGAATTTCATGTTTTACAGAGCTTATGCTTATGCTTCTAGAAATACTAAAATACACACATTATCATATATTGTAATATAATTTTTTTAACACTATGCATATATGTTCCATTATAATAACTTTCTTAACATGAAAAGTATCGATATTTGTTTATGAAACAATCTCCATGATATTCATATATGGATAATTTCTATAATTGAAACATGTTTTATCTATTAATGACATTATCTTTTACTTGTAGAGATATTTGATGCTATACTTCGATAAAAATTCAGTATAAGTTACCCATCTGAGTAATTTATTTTTAACATGATAGCCATGTTCTTCATATTTTGTTAGGTATGTTTCATGAATGAATTAAATATTTATTACAACTTTGAATCATTGTTGACTTATTAAAAACATGATTTTTTCAGGAGATGACATGACAATCCATTTTCTAGAATCATGCTTCAATGATGAATTATAATGACCTGAATTTATCACACTAAAACAGTCCATAATTCATAGAAGCCTTCAGTAATAAAATTTCTTTGCACTTCTTCTGTCCATTAGGTGATACGTGGGATAGTGTTTTTGATGGGGGTCATTTGGATCATTGTGCTATGATCATCTAATTAAGTGTTTTTGTTTTACTCTATTTTATTTTGATGGCTTGGTTTTGGTTTCTGAAACTGGTGATGTATTGCATCTTTTGATAGTGCCCAGAGCTATAAATATCACTGTATATGTTAACTAAAAGCATGCCTTGCTGTGGTTGTGCATGAGTCTTTCTTAGTAATCTTAAAATGGATGATTGTGTTGTCTGTATCTATTGTAATTCATGGTAGCAGTGCAACAAGAGTATTAGTATGAGTAGATTCATTGATGATTATAAAAGCTTTAAGACCAAGGTGGAGGATCAAATGATGATGTTGTAAGAGAGAAAGCCAGCGGTAGAGGCAGGGAGGCAGGGATCAGGGAGCAGGGCAGAGGGAGCAGAGAGTAGGGAGCAGTGGTTGAGAATGGAGCATGGAGCAGGGAGCAGGGAGTAGGGCGGAGGCAATAGGGAGTAGGGAACAATGGTTGAGAAGAGATCAGGGAGTAGGGAGCAGGGAGCAGGGAGCAAGGAGGAGGTAGGGAGGCAGGGAGGAGGTAGGGGGAAGGGAGTAGTGATCAGGAAGCAGGGAGTAGCGGCGATTGAACATGGGTGTAGTAGAGTCGTTTTTTGCTCTGGAAATGGATTGCAGATCTGCCATTTTTCTTTTTCTGGAAACATATTGCAGACTAGGATTTGTTTACTAAAAAATCATGGATACCATTTTATTATATCTGATTTTTTATTGGAGACTTCGTTATGTAGCCACAGTTTATAATCATGGAAATAAATTCATGTGGAAGTGTTTATGGCCAGGGTTTCAAACTGTCGCTATATCTATAGAGCCATGGTTTTGAACCGTGGCTGTAGGTCTATTACCATGGTTTTAACCATGGATATAGGTCTATAGCCACTCCAAAAGGAACCATGGTTTGTAAAACCGTGGCTATTACCTATAGCCATGGTTATGTGGTCTATATCCACGGTTATTAACTGTCGTTATAGCCTTTTTTCTAGTAGTGTATTTTATAAAGGATAAGGTGTTGAGAGAGAAATGCTCATAAAATCTAGTGGTTTTTATGAATACAAATTCTAATTTTATTGAATATTCCAAGGCTACTAAGAAGCATTAATTAAATTCAATTATTTCTTCCAGATCTCAAAATCCCCCTACCAAGTAATGTTTTCTCAAAAGGATAATTCTGTTACTGGAAAAAACCAAGATTTCATGTTTTTGATAGTGGACATGAGGTATATACTTAGGGATACCATATGTTGAAATGTTTTAGAAAAGTTGTTGAGATCACATATAGCAGAATAAACACATAGTGGAATTGTGGAAGACCCATAAACTAATTCCATGACTCCGTAGTAACATTATCTTTATCGTGTGAGAGATAAAATGAATCATTAGAAAGTTGGATCTAGTGAATGTGAGAGTGTTGTAATTGTTGGTTCCCTTGAACCAAACTAAACATTACATTTTTTTACCATATCTTATGAAAAATTAGATATTCATGATGTACTCTTACAATTATAGTGTATAATTTTATGCATCCGCTAATGAAATTGTAATGTCCAGAGATTAATTATTGTATCAAAAGTTTATAGAATATCCTAGACTATAATGAGAACCTTAAGATACTATGACATCGATCTTAAAAAAATATCATATGGTTTAGAAACATCTTAATGACTACATATAATAGATTTTTGACTATCAAGTGCTAGGGGATCATAAGCATGGATACTTCTTCTTTTGACGTTCACACTTAGTGATATATAGTAGTGAGATCATGTGGACATGCCCGCCAAAAGGAACACCAATTTTTTTGGGTGTCATTATTTTTTCATATATGCAAACATTTGTGTTGGTATTATGAATTGAGATCATTACCAGTGCAAGTCATTTGATCACATACTTTGAGGCAAGGAAAAAACCATGATAATGAATCATGGTGAGGTAGCTTGTGTTGGGTGTATCATTGATGGTGTGGCATTGGTTGAATGATCAATAAAGGATTTTTCACTTTTGGGTTGAGGAAGTAATATATATCGACCCATGATTATCATGATGGTAGTATATTAATAAGACCTTGAAAAAGGTTGTTGAGGGTAAATCCATCCAGTCAGACAAAAAAATAATAAAGCAAGAAACGGGAGATGGCACAAGTGTACTTCCAATATTTTGAGATATCATAAGACAAAAAGAATATATTACACAATGCATTTCAGTAGGTTTTTTTTTCATTTCTATGACCATACATATCACCTCAGGGGCCTTGATGAGTTTCTAGACTCTGCTCTTGGTTTATAGATACTATTCATTTTTATCAATATAATGTCCTAGAGGGCCAGAGACAATAGCGTATTTATGAATCTTCCATATTCATTTGAAAAGGTATATTGGACATGGAGAGCCCCAACATAGGGTCCAAGTTCTTTCTATGTGATCGATCACTGAGAAATAAATAAATAAATATTATTAGAATAAAGAATAATTGGTATTGAGTTTATTTATTTAAATTATTTACTAGTTAAGTAAATATGGTGAATAATATAAATCGAATGACTGTTTTTTTAATATTCTAGGTTCATTTAATATTAAGTGATAATTACAAGTTGATTCAAATGGATTTGTTTTGATCATGTAATATATTTAATATATATTACAGGTATGTGATAAAATTACAAATAATATTTTGATGCATTTTACTTCATCAATATTATTTATAAATTTCTATTTCAGTGGGAGTTTATTTTCAGGGGTCGGGGAACCCATTAAAGTAAATTTACTCACACAATATATAAGAAAGATAGCATAATATATTTTTGAGATATTCATTCGCTAGGAATGAGAGGTTCTCTCTCAGCCTGCAATCTATATAGTGAAATAACCTCTCCAAGTGCCAATCCAATCATGTCATCGATTGATTAAAGGAAATATATCATGATGATCATTGAAACATCAAAGGACTCATCATAACTCCACGCTTGAACCCTGATTACAATGAACAGAGATCACATGTATTTTTTATGAATGTGTGGATGATCTAGAGAGATCCTGCTGTAGATCCTTCAATCAGTGATCATCGATTACTAGTAGATGTCAAGAGTGACTTTATTTTCAATAAATATATATTTCTAGTTTATATTTTTGTGATATTTAAATTTATATTAGATACTTGGGACCATACCCAGACTTAGATCATCAGAGATAGAAAGTCTCATTATCATGGGGATGAAATTTTTTAACATCCCTAGACCAATGGATTCTTTTGTGACCCCGATACCTTCAAAAACTACCATAGTTGATAAAAAAATTTGAAGTCACCACGATGGATGAGATTTCAAGAATTAGATACAAATTAATTAGTAGTTATTACATAAAATGATAAGATAATCAATTTTTATAAAGTGAAAGTGTAAAATATCCCTCAAGGGGGGCATCTAAAGAAGTTCCAAGAGCTTTAAATTACATCAAAATCTGATAACTCTGGATGGTACTTGTTCAAGAACTCATTGATGAGGTATGTTGGAACATTCTCCTATCACTATTCACAAAAGAATTAAATGAATTCTAATATTATAGGAGAGAACTTAAATGAATCAATGAAATGAACAAAATTATCTTGAATAAGTTATAAGAATGATATTGTGAATATTATCTTAATATTATCTTTATTTTATAATTGAATTTATATTGATATTTTTTTCTTTTAAATTGTTATTGAAAAAATAAAACTTTCATTGTATCAATTGGGACCAACCAATTACTATCAAACTCGAAATAGATGAACAACCTATGATGAAAGAAATATGTTTTTCTACATCATTTGGTATTATATTCTGAATTGATAATGGAAATCATTGATTTCTATGTTATACCCTCTTAATTCTTTATATCAAACATTCCTCACATAGTGTTAACCAACAGGAATCCAGATCCACTTATTTGGTGGGTATATTCAACCTTTATCCAACCATGTTGGAGTCTGGGAAAAGTGATGGGTCAAGAATATATGGAAATATAGTGGGTGTATAACTAGTAGGTAGGCATATGGTAGAGTTTGTTTTTAGGTGGATAGTGGGCATGCACAAGAAAGGTTCAGCCCATGAAGCCCACGTGTGTAGTGTGGATCCAAGAGTAAACCCTGATCTACTCACATATGTGGAGTTGATGGAATCGTTTTTCTTATATAGTGGAGGGAATCCTTGGACAAAACCTATGTGAGATCATGTAGTCTCACCACTGTTAACCCATATGATATTTTATGAATATAACATGATCCATCTGATCAATAACGATCTAACACTAAACTGGACTCCATGTTTTCAACATATTTCTCTAACCATAACGAACAACTCAACTTTAATATTCAATTTCCATCCACCACCAATTATTATTCCATTAATTTTTTTGACTAATCCAAGAGTGAGAGAAAGTGATTGTAGAATAAAAATGATTATGATAAAAAACATGGATGCATTAATTCATGATATAAATAGAAGAATGATATTTAGGAGAATGAAAAATTAAGTTGCATAAGGCCATTCATTTTTCCAAGTTTTTTTCATACATGAGTTGATGTATTTAATATTATCACATGCATGTGAGTCCAATATCAGGAAGGAAGGATCCTTTTATATAAAGATTCTATTATTTTTAATATCATGTTATGTAATCCCATTTGAATTTTAAAATACAAAAATCTTCAGAAATATTAATATTGAATAATGACTCAATATATTTTTTTGGAAATTAAATCAATCCATGATTTGTAATATCCATCAAAGAAGTTATAGTGAACACATATTAGAGCATAAATAATGAAACATAAACAAAATTAGGTTAATTTTTTTTAAAATGATTAGTATAATGGAATTAAAAAAAATAAAATAGCATTTAGAGAACATCTCAAACATTAACGTAAAATAAAAATATATATATGACTTACGAAGTTAACATTTGATAAGGTGGCATGAATGATTTTTAAAACATTTACAATTATAATTTTTTTTCTAATAAAAGATTATTGAAAATAAATAAATTTTATATTTTACAAAATAGTGGACGTTAAAATTCTATGAATGTGAATTGTAAACCCATTTATATTATATTTAAAAGAGCTTTGTTCAAGACTCATGTCGTAAAAGGAGTGAAAAAAAATTATTTTGTATACAAATATATTCTCATAAATGGATAGAGAAGTTACCATATAATGAAATATTATGTAGGGTGAACCAAAGAATAGAATAAAGAAGTTCATTATGGAAAAATATAACTCGATGAAATAAGATTACAGTTATCAATACTCCACATGGAAAACATACTTCCTAAAAAATGAATCAATTGAAAAGGGGTTTATGTAGTAAAATGATAAACCATTATTTAAAATCACATAATTAAATCAAATTGAATAATGTACCCAATTTATAAAATAAGTTCAAGTGATTAATCATAACTCAATGAATGGAAATTGAGTTACCAAAAACACTTATGATTGGGGTAAATGTTGGGTCAAAATACATTAGACGAAAAAAATGGACTAGTTAATCCCATGAATTACAAAGATATAATTTATATGATATTCATGATATATTAAATCAAAAAAACCCCACACAAAGGAGTCATGGTGCATGACATGTATCAATTCTCAAAAAATCAGAATTAAGACTAGGAAAACCCTTGCATCTTGAGTAATAGTTTAATCAAAACACATTGAATGAGAAGGATTTTAATTAGACATAAAATAACAATATTAAAATATAATTAATGATTTGATATCTCAAATGAGTATTATTTACAAGATATAAGTTAAATTAGGTGCGTAACACTAAACATGTCTCAAAAAGCTGAATTTGAGTTGAACACTCTCAATACTGATTTGTTGTTTACTTACACCAAATGTATAAAATATTTAAAATAATTTCTATAAATAGATAAAAAAGAAAAAATTTCAAAATTATAACCATTTATACTCCTCATTTACAATCATTCTACACATATAAATATTTTTTAGTTTTTACTTATTTTCAATATCGGGTGTAAGTAATCTTTATCGATATGAAAAGGTTTTGTAAAAATGATTCCAATATCTATTATTATCAAAATTTCATTAATATTATAACATAGAGGGTATTTGAATATATTTTAAATGATATTTATAATGGTAATATTTCATTACATGGTTTTCTGTTACAATCCATGAATATGAAATTGATGATTTTCATGTTTGAGTGATTCATAATGATAAAAAAGAGTTTTCATAACTAATAAGTTAAATGTTGTTATAATATTTCTAGAAAACTAAATATATATATATATATATATCATATTATAAAATTTTAAAATTCATCAATTACATTCATCATATAAATGCATACTATAGTTCATGTGAGTGGTCAAATAGACCCAACATAAACTTACCATGATCAATGAATGATTATGATGTGGTATTATTGTAATATCATTATTACAGATTTATAATGATATTTTTTACTTATGATAAGTATTTTTTTTTAAAATGTTGAGAAGTAGAGGCCTCTTTTATTGAATGTGAAAAAAATACAGAGAGACACAAACCAAAAACATAGGATGTACAACAAGAAAAATTCCATTAGGGACAGTGAAAATTCATGTTGCACGAGACCGAGTGTTCATGCTATAGTGAGGAGATCGACCACCTCTCCCACGAGGGTGTTTACCCCTTCCCCATGGTTTTTCTTGAATCCATGGTCCACCTCCATCATCTAGTAGTCCAGCATCGTCGATTTTCTTAGTGTCTTTTTTTGCATGTGTTTGATCATCTCTTTGTCCGTCTCCCTCGCAGTTACCAGATGAAAGCAAGTCAAAAGAATTATGTGTACTTACCTTAGAGTGAAATTTACCATATTTCAAGAAAGCAACCACAGTTAGATCTTCATATTCAATCACCTTAACAGACATGTATTTGGATTAGCATTCATTCTAGTACATTTACCTGTACCTTTACCATAAGTAGATTCTGCTCTGCCCTAATATGAACCTATTATTTGTTTCTTTCATGTTGAATTATTAGTTTATAAGACTGTGGAGGTGAATCAACACATCCCTTCTTATCAATACTCTCTATTTACAAGCCTATAATGTCCTTGCCGAGGGTATCAGGTATCAAAATAGGCTGATCCACAACATGAGTAGTTGTGACGCTTTGAGGAGTGCCTGAAATATAATTTTCTAGCTAGGAAAACATCTTGGATGGATATTGTGGAGAAGAACATCCCCACCCAGCAACAACCAATCCATCATTCTTGCTTTGTGTGTGTGACATAATAGGTCTCACCCCCTCGACATCAAAAACAGGCTACTCCACAACTTAAGTGCCTAATATTGCACATGTACTACCATTAACAAGTGTAGTGTTGCACAGATTGGACATGTAAATAGAAGAATAAGAGCCTCGATTACCTTTGTGATTTCAATAACTGCCAGCCTCATCTTTTTCTTTACCTTGTCAACCTTTGGAGGCAATCAGTTTCTTCTCCCACCACATTTCAAAGTCAAAAACCTCTTGAATGTGCATTTCTCTATCTCCCTGACTATCATCAGAATCTACCTCAGCTTGCTCCTTCTCATTTCGAGTTTTTCATATATGAGATTCACATTCCAAATGTGAATCACATACCATTTCATCCCAATACATTTTGTGTTTGTAGATCTAAAACTTTTTATGATAGGGATCTATCATAGAATCATCACTAAGATGGATGAGGGTAGATTGAGTTTCACCCCCATCATTAGTTTTATTGCAATTACTATCATTTATAATTTTACCACCTTTTCAGGTTCTTGAACTACTCCTTCATTCTAAGCATGAATAGACAGGATAACCTCTTCCCCTTGAGAATGGGCATTAAGGGTAGTCCCTTCATACATAGTAGCTTGATTGACTACTCCTTCATGATATTGTTAATTATCATTCTTTCATTGGTCACTAGCTTGGGGAGTATGAGCAACCCCTTCTTGTATCCTTTTTCAACAAAGAGATGCGCCATGCCCCTTTAATTGAAATATAGTGCAAATTATATTACCCCTGCAACTAAATTTCACAAGGCTAACGATACGACCTACCTCAAAAAAAGGAGGTGTTTTTTTTATACTCAATTATAAGACTAACGTCCTCCGGAGGGGAATAAAGCACTACGTAATCAATTTGTATGAAATATCATAATTTTATTTAATTTTAATGAGAATATAATTTATATTAATTCATCACTAATAAAGAATATATCATTTTCCTCTTAGTTTGAAAATTTTAAATGATTGAATTAGCGATCATAATTCATTGATCCTGTAATTAATATGTTCTTAAATATCCAGTAATATAAAATTAATGATATCATAAACATAGTATATATACATTAATAACATCTTTATAACAATCCATGTAAAGTGTTTATGAAGCGAGAAACAAAAATCAATCATTCCATGGAGTTGGTAGTCCACACATATTCATCATTAATGATTTCAATTTCTATAGAATTGGAGAAATGGGTAATATTGATTAATATTTCATAATCATAAAAATGATATGAATATGATAATTATTTATTAAATTAACCTTTTATAAAATCCTTTTAATTTTGTGAAGGATAACGAAACATTTTGTATCATGGAGGCTGTAGTCCATAAAATGCATGAATTAAGTTTTCATTTTTATTAATAGCAAAGGGAAAATAAAACACATGATTATTTACATTATATAATAAAATATAGTACATAACCAACAATTATTTCATTACATAGGTGTTTTAATATTATAATTTTAATACCAAAATATAAAATAAAATGTTTATGTAAAAATGAATAGTCATATTGAGAACATTGAGATTTCTTTGGAATATCCATTGGAAACTAATTAAATTGGCTAATATATTTTGACCAAAATTCCAATAGAGTGAAATATTAGTCATTTAGAAGAAAAATGGTAGGGTTATAGAAGGAAAATTAATTTGAAAGAGTTTCTTGACGGTTTGGAAAGATGCCCCTTTTATAAGTGGTGAGAATGAAATTTTTTATGTATTTCAACTTAATATAATGGGAGAACATTTTTAACATTTCATGTGTCTCCAAGTGTTTATAAAAATCTCATAAACACTATTTTTGACATGTTTTAATCATGTTTCATTCCTTTACCCCTTGACTTATTACTTTTACGATTTTATCTTTTATCATGGTAAGTAGTTTTTACCTAAGTTAAATCAATATTTGTCCCTAAAAATAAATTGTTCCATATTAGATAAATTTGACCCATTGATTATAAATTTGAAATCCATTTCATTTTATTAAATTTTTTAAATAAATAAAAATTAATTTTAATGTAAAAAAATATAATGTACTATATACCGTATTTTAGAAAATGTTTATTATATTATAAAATATCTAATAGGGTTTTATGAATTATAGAAAATATTTTTAAATGTTTAACGTCACTTATAATATATATAAATATTATTAGGAAAATGTTTGATGAATTTAAAATTAATAATTATATACTAATAGAGGCATAAATTCATGTGATTTGTTAAGAAAAGTATTTTTCACCGTTCACCTAAAAATAATTATTTTTTTTGAAAAATCTCATAAATTAATATTATTATTATATTATTATTCTTAATCCAAAAAATTATTTTCATTTTCTCAAATTAAATACATATTTTTTTAAATATATATTTAAATAAATTTATAAAATATTGTGGAAACTTTTCATATTATAATTTTTTCAAATGTTAACTATGCTTTATTCTATTTTTCAATCACATTATAATTAATTTATATGTAATATATCATCAATATTTTAAAGATATGTTATTATTATATAATCATACTATATTTATTTTTTTGATATAAATCACTAAATTCAAAAGAAAAAAATAACACATAAAATGATTTTCTTAGTTTTTTAGTTACACTAATTTAATTAAATTAATATTAAACTATATTAGAATTCAATAATAATCATGAATATCAATAAATTTCTGCACATAAGTAAATGGAATAAAATTATCATAACCCATCCATATAGGGAAGGAGATTGGTCAAACAATACATATTTTTCTTTCCAATAATCCTTTGTATTGGAATAACGATAATTGAAATATCGATACTTTTTTCTAGGTCAATAAAATATATATCATGATCATAACCCATCTGGTGAAATAAAGTGTATAGTTTCAAAATAATATAACCATGGTGTAACAAAGGAAACATAAAAGTATGTTGATATAGATGAAAAACATTATTTCCAAATAAAGCTTGAACGATACCACAAAAGAAGGGATCAGGAATTTGATTGTTTTGTACAATGAGTACTTTCCTCCAAAATACATATAAATATTATAATATATATCATCAAAAATAAACCCAATTATGGTAAATAATACTAAAAATGTTAATTTAAATGGTATAAATTACATAAAATAGAATTTTGAAATCCTTTTTAACCTTAATGTAAAATAAAATTGTCATGTCTTTTAATGGAATATGTTTTTAAAAGGTGAAATGAAAGATTTGGAATAAATTTACTTGTAAAAAATATATTAAATGATGGATAATTGAAATGGTATAAATTATATTTTTTGTGAGAATAAAATAGTAATAAAAATAATATGATAGTAAAAGGAATCCCATGTTTTATTATATTGAAAATACAATTTCTAAAAAAATGACATTATAAAAGGAGTAATAAATCTCTCTTTTTTATCAATTTTTCTTTAAAAAAAGTTTTATATTGGTTACCATAAAATAAAATATTAATGTATTAAAACCCCACCATGGAAGAAATTATTTCATGGTGGAAGATTTAAACCTAAATAATGATTATTTGATTAATCAATATAACTCACCAAAAACATAATCCATAAAGAATGAAACAATTTATAGTGGGATTATGTGGTAAAAATTTATACAATGAAAGAATAACACATAGTAAAATAAAATTTATGAACTCACCCAATTTATATGAAATAATTTAAAGTGATTGATAATAACTCAATTAATGAAAATTGGGTTACCAAAAACTCATATGACTTGGGTAATAGTTGAGTCAAAATAAATTTTAAGAAAATACCATGATTTGGAATAGTTTATCAAATAAATTATGAGTAAATAATGTATATTACATTCATGGGATATTTTATAAATTAAAATCCATCCAAAGTAAACATGGTGCATAAAAATTATGAGGTCTTAATGAATCATAATTGAGACCAAGAAAACCCTTTCAGATTGAGAAACACTTAAATCATAACACCTTGAAAAAGAGGAATTTTAATTGAACTTAAAATACCATTATAAAATGATAGTTAATGATTTGATATATAAAATAAAATTATTAAAACATAATTCATGATTCGATATCTAAAATAGGTGTTATTGACACCATATAAATGGAATTTGTGGAATAATACCAAACATGCCTCAATGAGATAAATTTGAGATGAAAACACTTACCTTGATAATGATTCATTCTATACATGCACTAAATTTATAAAATAATAAAATTAATTAAATTAAATAAATAATAAATAACTTTATTCATAACTATGTAAATTTATACTCATCATTTATAGTCATTCTATACATATAAATGATAGTTATGTTTTTCCCATTTTCAACATTGGGTGCAAGTAATCTTTAACGCATTGAACTAGTTTCATAAAACTAGTGTTTATATATATTAATTTCATAATTACAGATCTATTTGGTTATATAAGGTACTTAAATATATTTTCCATGATTGTTAAAATGATTTATTTTCATTCCCCAATAGTTTTGTTTTGAAACCCTTAAGATGAAATCGACAATGTCCATATTTTAGTGATTCTTGATGAATGCATGTTATTACATTAATTAATGAGTTAAATGATTTTATAAACATATCAGAACCAATTTTTTTACATATTTATTTCATATTATCATATTAAATAAGTTACTATATTATTCATGATATAAATTCATTGTACTGTCCAAGTATATGGTTAAATTGGTCTAAATATGAACTTATAATGATTAATGGATTATTATGAGGTGGTTTAGTGGTAATATAATTAGAATATATGTATAATTATATTATTTGATGAAAATTAGTGTTATATATATGAGTTTTAAATAAGTATAAAGGGAGTGAAATTTATATAAATCCATTACATATGGAGAAATGACCATTTCCTCTTAGTTCTCTCATTGCAAATGATAAAATTAACAATAATCGTTTAATGTTTACGTCATTAATAGGTTATAAATTTTTTCATAAAATAAAATTAATGATATAATAGGTATAATATTTATACTTTAATCACATCCTTATGGCCTTACATGTAAGTTGATGAAGAAAATAAAAATGAAAATCAATAGTTCCTTGGAGGAGGTAGTTTACACGGACGCATGGTTGGAAATTTCATTATCTATATAATATGAGAAATGATTATTATGGTTTAATGATAGATAATAATAAAAATGACATTAATATGATAATTATATACTAAATTACCCATTATATGAGCCTTGTAATGTTGTGAAGTAAAATGAAACATGGTGTGGCATGGAGGCAGTAGTCCAAACAATGAATACATTAGGGTTTAATTTTTATTAATTTAAAAGGGAATAGGTGATTAATGATTATTACCATTACATAATAACATTAATTATATTACAAATACTAATTAAATTACATTATTATTTGAAAATTGTAATTATAAAATAAAAATATAAAATAATGAAGTTATGTAAAAATAGTTACTCACGTAGAGAACTTTGAGACTTCCTTAGAAAATCCTCTAAAAATGGATGGAACTTGAGAATATCTTGCGACCAGAAGCTGAATAGAGTTAAATATTATAACATTGTAAGAAAAAATGTCATTTTCTAGGAGTAAAATATATTTTTTGGAATTCATGAAAGGGTTGGTGAGGGATACCTATTATAAGTGGTGAGAATGGAATTTTTATAAATATTTCAACTTAATTTAAAGAGATCACATGTTAACCATGCCAGGTGGACCTGAAATTGATAAATAATGGATTTGGAAAGATAAAAGGTCAATAAAAAACTCATTCACTCAATTATAGACATTTTTTATCTTGTTTCATGCCTTTTAACCCTTGAATTATTACTTTTACCATTTTAGCTTTTACCGTGGTAACTATGCTTCACATAATTTAAAATAATACTTATAACTAAAAATAAAGTGATTATTATTAGATAATTTATAACCAATTTTTATTAATTTTATATCCATTTAAGTTTATTTGATCAATTAAAGCGATAAATATTATTTTCAAAATAAAATATTATAATGTATTAAAAATAATTTTTTGTAAAATATTTCTTATGTTCAAAAAATTTAAATATGTGAATTTAAATTAAAAATACATAGTTTGAAATTATAAATTCAATTATTCAATACATATATATACATAGAAAAATGTTTCATGAATTTAAAATTCACACATATATACTAATAATTTCCTCAATTCCATATTATTTGCAAAAACAGTATCTTACATTATCCACCAAAAAATAATTCTTTTTAGAAAAAAATCGTAGTATTATATTAATATGATTAATATCAAAATAATTTTCATTTTTAAAATTCTATTTATTTAATCATGTAATTAAATATATAAATAAAATCCCAAATTATAATAGAAAATTGTTGATATCAAAAAATAGATTTTTAAAATGTCAACTATTATTTATTATTATTTCATGTAAATTAATAATTAATTTATATTTAATACATTATTCATATTATCAAAATATTTAATAATTATATAATCATAACATATATAGCTTATTTAAATAAAACACTAATTTTATGAAAATATATATTTAAATCTTTAAATTATTTTATTAGTTATTAGGTATTTTAGATGAGTTTAATTCCAATTACAAGTTTAAATTATTTAATTTCTATAAATAATTGAAAATGTGGTTTCTATGATTCATTACCAATAATTCAATAGTTAGGTTTTTACATTCTGAAAATTTTAATATTTCTTTTTTGTTTTCTATTGAATGTGGAGAAATCTCATGAACCCATGGACTCATTTAAAGGAACACATATATTAATGTTTTAGAGTGTTACATTCTCTTAGTATTAAATAAATTTTATTCATTCAATTTGACTCCTAATAATGGATTAATTTATTTTGGGAACTCATAATTAACTGTAAACTACTTCATGATCATGTGTTTATTTATGATATGGAATGAGATGTATCCATATGAAAAAATATCATAAGAACTTTTTAAAGTGAGCTAACCCATTCAAAATTTAATATAGATTTCTAGTGAGGGAAGAAGATCTAGATCCATGTGGAATAGATTCCTGCAACCCTTGAAATTTTTTTGTATTATAATAATACAAATAGAGGTTTTTATTTTATATATCAATATAAAATTTTTGCTGAAAACATAAATGAAGTAGGGAAGTATAAAATCGAGAGCAAAAACTCATTATTTGATACATTAATATTAGCTTTAAAGACTTTTCCTTGTTTAGATGGTTATTGGTGACTATTTCCCTCATTGTCTCTTGGATTGGGTCATTGAGACACATAATTTTTAACTCTCTTTCAATTAACAAAATGGATTTTTGAATTTTATATATTTCCATTACACATTTGAGTTGAATGAACTTTATATCCGAACCCATATCATTTATGAATCATATTAAATAAATTTATCTCCGAACTCTTCCTGCAATTTCTACATCTTTTGAAATTGAAAAATATATCCTTTAAAGTCTTTGCTACTCGAATTTTTAAGAGATTAAATGATTCTCTTATTTGTCTTATTTTTTTGTAAACTATGTTCATGATGTTGAAAAAAATTATTGATCACTGGTTTAACATAATCACATGATTTTTCACTCCAGCCTTTATACTGTTAGGTTATTCAGTGGGAAATGTTTTATATTTTCCATGGAAGCCATTATTGACATAGTTCCATCAGGTTTGATACATTTCAAAAAAAAATAGATGACATGTGTGGTTATCATTATTAATAATTATCATAAATAACCATATGGAATTTTAAACTTAAGATGTGTCATTTTACTATCATGTTATCGTACCGTTCTTACATATCAACTTGTATCAAGCTCGGTTTAACAAATATCAACCTCAGTTGAACCTATATCATTCATGGTTCAAAATAGTTTACTTTGATTTGGGTTATCTTCTAAATCATAATATAATATTCAAAATAGTGTTCCCAATTTACTTTGAAATGTATTAAAATATTGTGGAACCAATTTTTTTTGAAAAAAATGCTCTCAAAATCTATCTTATCCTTTTTCTAAGAAGCACATATCAATTAATATGTAACTTATCCTATGAATATATATATATTTAAATCTATGATATCCATGATAACCTTCCTATAAGGAAATATTATATAAACATATGGAAATCTGACATAGGGGTATATAAAGAGAAAGTTATAGACTAAATAATTTTTCTAGGAGTTTCAAAACACGTGTAATGTTAGGTATCTTTCTCATACACCTTGTGGCGATCATGTTAATACCCAATAAACCCTTTTTAGTGTTATTACCCTTAATTATATCTATTCAAGAGATTTCATCCAACTATAGTATCAAGAATGGGATTTAATTTTTAGGAGAACCATACTATCACTATTTTACATATACTATAGGATGTTATTATATACTTATAATTCTCTCTTAGACTTATCTAAAGGGGTTTCACTCATATTATCATATCCTAATCTCCAAGTAATATGTGCATTTTACCACAACATTAAATCATACACTCTCTGAATGTTTTATATATATCTATGAAATTTTGGTCAAGATAAAGTTAACAACCCTTAAATTATTATAAACAAACATCTTCATATTAATTGTTATCTAAATACTACACTGATACTGACTTTGATGCCACGGACTTACTCTCCCAGATCTGATTTTATAAACACATACTTTACACACTCACTTCGATACCAACTGTAAAATCATTGATATTACCTTCCTAAACAAAAAAAATCCATAATTAATATTTCATCTCTTACATCTCAGTCCTATTTTTATGTTTATATATCAAGATAATTTTGAAAAACTAAAAAACTAATATAATTATGTTTTTTATATCAAATGGATAATTTTTTCATTATATACGACACTACTTAATCCATAATGAGTATTCAATGTCTCCAACAAATTATTTCACACTTTTTTTACTTATCAATATGTCACATGTACTACTTTTTTCATAACATGGGGACATTGAATCATAATAATTGGTGATATAAAATTCTCATTAAGGGAAAACATACAAATGAGATAGTAATGGAATAAACATGGTATAAATATTATAGTAGGAATACTTAAAAAACTTTAAGATATAATCAATTGATTTTTAGACAATTATATATGCATGATCATAAATGAAAACATGGATAAAATTAATAGTGTTATCATAATGATATAATTGATAATGTAATCTATCAAAAAAATGTTCTTATGGACTTGTTCCCTGCCACTATCATCTTTTATGAGGAGGTATACACCAAAACCCAACGAGTATTGTCTCATAATGCTTTTCTATGTATTAAGAGGCTATATAATTTGATGACCCACCCTTCACCAAATTAAGTATAATGTATTCACCATAATATTCAACAAGAATATTAATACCATTCCCTAAGGAACCTTATACTGACTAAAAACTTTGGTATATATATAATGAAGGATACATAATGTCAATACATAATAAATCTGTGTTAATAGTAAATAATCATCATGAATATAAATAATTTTACATATGTTATTAAAATTAATTCCATGATCATAACCTATCTAGATAAATAAGGTGGTTTTTCAAAAAACATGTAGTCATCTTTCCATCAATCATTCATATTGGAATACAAACATAAATAATGATATTAATTTTCTCCATGAAAATAAAAGGGATAACATGATCATAAATCATATGAAAAAATAATTTGAATTGTTAAAAAAGAAAAAAACATTACATTAACGAAGGAAACATAGAATGAAAATGATATATATGAAAAATATACTTTCAGAAGAATGATTGAATGATACCACTAAAAAAAGGATATAGAATTGGATTGTTTAGTACCATGTGTTCATTAACAAAAAAATACGAACAATATTAAATTATAAATTATAAAACATAAAACCATTTAGAGTAAATCCTTTTTAACATGATAAGTCAAATGGATGTTAAAACATAAATGTGATAACAGAAAATATTTTTAGCATTGATGTAAAGTAAAAAATTTCATTTATCTCTAGAAGATAACCTTTGAAAATATGAAATGAAATATTTTAAAGACCATTAATTTTAATAAAGTATCTAATAATGGAGCCTTAAAAATACATAATTTTTCTATTTGATAAAACATGACAGGAAGACAAAACATATGAATGTGGAAGGAAACCCCATTTTTATTATTTTCAAAATACCTTTGTTCAAAAATGATAATATAAAAGCAGTAAAAAGATTATTTTTTGTATCAAACATATAAATTTCATATATAGGTATAAAATATACCATAACATAAAATATTAGGGTGATATAACCCAATAATGGAATAAAGGAGTTTGTGATGGAACAATATAACTCAGAGAAATAAGATTTGAGTTATTAGTATCTCTTATGGGCAACATACTTCATGAAGGAAAAAATATAAAAGAGTTTTATGTGGGGAAAATGAATATAATGATATAATAACACAAAATATAGTCAAAGGTAAGAGTGTACCAATATTATATGAAATATATACAAGTGAACAATCATAACTGAATGAATGGAAATTGTGTTAACAATAACTCTTTTGAGTGCAGTAAAGCTTGAGTAAAAATAAATTTGAAGAAAAGAAATTGATTTTTCTATGTTTATCCAATGAGTTACAAGGAAAAATGTATATAACATTATTAGGATAGTAAATAAATAGGACACTATATGAAGGAGATTTTTTGTACATCATGTATCATGTCTTAATGAAGAAAATTGAGACCAAGAAAACCATTTTGGTATGAGTAACACTTTCATAAAATACCCTTGAAATATATGTCTATTAATTGAAATTAAACTACCATGATTAAAAGATAATTTATGTTGTGATATATCAAATAATAATTATTTATTCTAAATAAATTAAATTAGTTGCATAAAACCAAACATGCCTCAATGTGAGGAATTTGATATGAAAACTATTACCTCAGTCTGGATTGGTTTTGTACAAGCACTATAAATAATAAATAATTAAATTAAATTCGTAAAATATATACCAAATTAATTTTAATAGCTCTAACCATGTATTAACCTCATTTAAAAACATTATATACATATAAATATTAGTTGTTATTTACTTATTTTAAATACTAGGTGTAAGTAATATTGATCACTTTAAATTATTTTCATAAAAATATTGTTAGTATATATTAGTTTCCAAATCATGTCAATATTAGTCCATATAAGATTCCAAATATATATGTTCCGTGACATTTATAATGGTATTTTTCATTCCATTTAATTTTTTGGTATAAACCATGAGGATTTAATCGATAATGATCATATTTTGATGATTATAGATGATCGATAGGTTTTTTATTTATTAATATATTTAATATTTTTATAACAGTAACATGAAAAATTATTTTTTATTGATTTATATCATATTATATAAGTAAATAAGATCTCATAGTCATTTATGAAATAAATGGATAATACTATTCAATAATATGGTTAAACTAAGCCAAACATGATCCTACTATGATTAGTGGATGAATATGATGTGGTTTGGTTGTACAATAAGTATAATAGAAGCATAATTATATTATTTTGTACCTATTAGTGTGATGTTTTATATTTTTAATGAAATATAGAGAGTATTTAATTTATATCAATCCATTTTTTAAAAATAAGATACCATTTTCTTATTAGTTTACTCATTTTTGATTATTGAGTTATATATAATTTTTTGTTGATCTAATCATTAATAGGTCATAAAATTTGACAAACATAAAACATAATGATATCATATAAATAATATTTATACTTTAATCCCATCCTTATGTCCTTCCATGTAATGAGGTGATGAAAAGAAAAATAAAAACCATTGTTTCATAGTGGTGGTAGTCCACACGTATCCATGGGTGACAATTTTATACTCCATATAATGGGGTAAAAGATTAATATATTTTAATATTTAATAATCATGAAAATTTTATAAATATTTTTATTATTTATTAAATTACCCTTTTATACCAGCTGTTTAAGTTTGAAAGGGAACATAAAATATCTTACGTCGTGGAGGTGGTAGTTCACACAACAGAAGAATTAGGGTTTTGATTTTCATAATATAAAAGGGAAAAGGTGATAAATAATTATTACCATAAAATAATAACATTAAGTATATAAACAAAAATTATTTCATTAATTAGTGATTTTAAAACCATAATTGGGAAGGGAAAATAGAAAAGAAATATATTGATTCAATATGACTACTCATGTTGAGCAGATTGAGGTTTCCTTGTAAGATCCATTGGAAATGGATAGAATAGAAAAATATCTTATGAAAGAAATCTAAATAAAGTGAAATATTATTGTAGGGGAAGTAAAAAAGGGATGGGTTTCAGGTGTGAACCAATTTTTTTGGAGTGATTTGAAGGGGTAGTGAGAGGACCCTATTATAAGTGGTGGGAATGAAATTATGGTAAATATTTCTTTTTAATAGGAATGGAGAAAATGTTAAACATTTCAAGTGGCTAAAAAATATGAAATAATATATTGGGTAAGTGATAAGTCTGATACACACCTTATCCACCCAAAAATAGATATTTTTTTATCATGTTTCAACCGTTTTAACCCTTGAATTATTACTCTTAACATTTTTCTACTACCATGATAACTTGTTTTTACTTAAGGTAACATAATATTTATTCCTAAAATTATAGTGTTTCTTATAAGATAATTTTACCTACTCATTTTAAATTTAAAATCCATTTAATTTTATTCATTTTATAAAATTTTTATAAATTAATTTTAAAAAAAAATATATAATTTTTAAAACAAATTTTGAGAAAATATTTATTATGTTATAAAATTTAAAATATGGATTTGTAAAGTAATTTTTTTAATCCTATAAATACACTTATAAAATACATATATGGTCTTAGAAAAATGTTAAATCATTTTTTATTTAAAAATTATATACCAATAATGACAAAAAAATTATGTAATTTGTAAAAAAAAATTCCCCAATCACATAAAAATAATTATTTTCTAAAAAATAAAATAAAATTCATATTAAGATTATATTTTTATTATTAATTTAATTTTTTTTAAATTTTTTAAAATTAAATATCCAAAATTTAAAAATTAATTTTTTAAATAAAATCCCAAAGTATCGTGGAAGACCACTCATAACAGAAAATAACTATTTGAAATGTTAAATTTTTTTATTCTTATTTCCTATAAATTAATAATTAATTTATTGGTAATATATTATTAATGTCATAAATAAATTTTTTGATTATTTAATCATAATAAACATAGTTTCTTTAAACAAAACACTGGTTTTAGAAAAATATATTTTTAGGATAAAATGATTTCCCTTATTATTTTAGCTGTTCTAGTTAAATTTCATTCGTACTAAAAGTTGATACTATTTTATTTCTATAAATATTTTATAATTAGGCTACTCTAATTTATTCTTTTCAATTCAATATCTTGGTTTCAATCGGATAAACATATAATAGTTTTATTTTACTTCAGTGATACTAGTGCAGTAAGCTATCAAGCACATTGACTCATTCTAAAGAAGTTATATATTAAAATATTATTGTGTTACAAAAATGATATAATTGTTTTATATTACAGAATTCATATAATAATTTTTCCTAATTAAATACTCACACTAATATAAATCCCAATAATACAACTTACTCTTCACATTTCCAGCTTCATACCCAAATGGATTGTGTCATGTATCGTGTTCCTAGAGTCCTTATTCCCACACTTATGCACAAATATCTCGCTCCATTTCTTATGACTATCCTCAATTTCCTTGATATCTAATTCCCTATTTCACATAAGAAAGGAATTCACCTTATCTTTTACCCAAATGGATCACACCTTGTATCATAACCTATGTTGTTACAGGTCAAATAATTCATAGAGGATTTTAATTTTGAGCTGCATAGTAGGATTGTTTTCAGAATTTGGGAAAATTGTTTTTGGAAGTGAATGTTTTTTAAATAATGGTTATATAAATGGTTTCAATATAGATTAAATTATTTAAAATACCAACAAAAAATTATTCAGTTTTTTACAAAATAAATTATTATGGACAAGTCAATTAATTGAAATTAATATAGTGTTTTTAAATATTTTTCCTTTATTTTATAATGTTGTATTAATGAGGGTATAGATAATTATCGCCTTTTAGTGGGAAGTCCTATGAATTGGTTTCCTAGTATGCATAGTATATGTAGTATGTACCAATGATATAGACCATTTCTATTTTTGCGCTTTTTTTCAAGTGAGAGACCCTTGAAAGGGTCATGTCATAATGTAAAACTGTATAAGGATAGAGTTTTGTCTCTCTATAGAGTGATTAAACACAATATCCATGTTATAAAGACAATGATTTTTATTTTCAATAGTCTTTTTGTGATTTGTATGATTAATGTGTGAGGTGATTATGTGTTCTTTTTGTAGTGAGAGAGTGGGTTTTCTTATTACGTAGACAATTTTTTGGGTTGAGTATGGATGGTGTGAGCTATTGAAGTATATTTGGACCCCATATTGGATGGAATAACAGGGTGGTATATTGAAAATAGACCATTAAATGGGTTGGGTAGTTTTGATAATCTTTTTTTTGGGATGTTGATATATGAATCTTCATGTATGAGTCAGGTTAGTAGAAGTTTATGGTTGATGGTTGTTCTTATTTTAAGGTGTTTCTTGGTTTATTCATAAGTTTTATGGCTAATCCTCACATGCCTTAAATTATAATGACTGGGTTTCTTATTGGCCTAGGTATACAAAATCATGTGACCTAGGTTGATTGAATCTGTTGTGATTTCATTGGGTATTAGAATTATGATCAAGAGATTGGAATTGAGTTTTTGATTTTGGATAAACATGGTCTTGGTTACAATATAAATGAAATAACAATTTGTTTTTTGTGAGAGATATAATGAAATGGTAGGAATGGGTAATGTGAGAGGTTTTGCCTATGGTTTCGACAAGGGAACCGACTTTTAAACTTATAATGGGGAAAGGACAGTGGATATTCCATGGAGTGGAAAAGAATATTTGAGACATAGTGGTCTTTGGGATAGAGACAATAAGACATGATTGGAGAAGCATATTATGAAATGAAATAGGGCTTTTAGATATAAGGTTTGAGGAACATATATTTTTTGGATAGGCCATTGAGGTAAGAATATATGGTGATTCACACGATGTGAATAATAAAGTCTAATGGGAAAGAACTTATGGAATATTTTTGATGGGTGTATCCTTAGGGAACTGCCCTAGGACTGGGAAGATCATAGACATAGGGCTCACTATATAGGGTTCATGATGAGGTATAAATGGTGATTAGAATTTTTTGGTTTTTGGATCCATTGTAAATCCTTCCTATTTTAAGGATGATTTAGGGATTTACATTATATGTTGGTGTGAAATTATTCGATTGGGAAGGGTGGTCCTGTAAAAGATGCATATGATATATTTATAGGGGATTAATACTTATCTGTGTTGAAGTTCCTTTGATATTTATGTAAGTGGATGTATCAGTTGGAGAGAGTTAAAATTTTTTGGAGACATCCAGTATCTTCATGGGGAGAATGTATCATTCCACCTAGTGTGTAGGGATAGTGAGAGATAAAATCTAAGGACCACTTAGTAAAGTTTAGTTAGTTCGATAGATTAAGTGTGGTGTGTCCATATAGGTTGGGATATGAAAATTAATTATTGTAACATCTAGAATCTGGATGCCACTGAAAGGTGCCTCATACCCAGTAGTCCACCTGGCCTCATGTGAATTTCCCCAAAATCCAGAGGCTTCCAACTAGTAGTGAGGGCCTTGGGTGTGATAGTGGGGAAACAATGCCCTCATTGGTAGAGTGTAACACAATGGAAGAAATATTAACGAATAAAAAAAGTAGTAAAAACATGTAACTAAAAAAAAACTGCGGAATTCTGATAGATAAATATCCATGTATCATACCATAAAAATGATAAGACAACATGTTAGATTTTCTAAGAAATTATCTCAAATAGGATACAGAACAATCAAATATACATACAATACAAGTGCAAAAATAGAAATATAACTCAGAATCATCGCAAGCCTTGGCTTGGTCCCATGCTCTCCTACTTCTAAGAAGCTATCAAGTACCTATATAAGGGCTCTTTCCTTTGTCTACACCTGCAACCATGTAATATGTTTGGGCCCAAAAACATGACCCAAACAGGGTGTGAGACTATTCCTAGTTGGAAATTACCAAATATCTGTGCCTAACAGTTAATGAATATATATGAAACAGTATAAAGGGAAAATAGTAACAAGGAAGTTATCAAGTAACTATCCATTTTTTTTATGTACTTCATAAATTCAATTTCATTTAGGTACAACTATCTCGAGATTTGGCCTTAGCCTTCTAATCCCCTATATAGAAGTAAACACAACAGATGCCTCTGAAAATCATCTAGAATGAAAGTGATGACCAAATCTAAGCTTGTTCATTGGCTTGGAAGTTGTATCATATATAATTTCATTTCATTTAACAAGTTCTATGGACAATAAAATGGTCTAAAAATCAGACCACAGCCCGTCAACCCCTCATATCAATGTAACCGTCAACTCATGACATAACCATTTTACATTTAAGAATATCAGTATTTCAACATTTAATCATTTGTTCAGTTTCCAATAGATCCCACCCTAGGTATCCCTCAATGGACCAATGATTTGATTGACATTTACATAGAAATATTAGTCAGCCTAACCACCAAAACTGCAGCTCGCTCACGACCCTTATGTAATTAACCTCTTGAGTCAGTCTATTGCCTTTTAACTGAGACGATAGATCACCCGCGGTATGCAAAGTTCAATTAGTCACATGATCCCAAAATTATATTATAACCGAGACTATGGATCACCCATGGCTAATTACCGATTTTAACCATTTTGAATTTCATTTCAAAAACAACACATGTGAATTAAACTATCACATGGCTTTTAAACATAACAACTCACGTGGGCAATTTACATAGTAGTAAACACATGAAAATTAAACAATTTCATGATTTTAATCACAAATATATATACATATATATATATATCATTCTAATAAACCCCAAAAAGGGAAAACATTCAAAAACCTCAAGGAGTTCTTTCCAAATGGCTAACCATGGGAAACGCACCCATGGGGTGTCCCTAAATTAAACAATTAGAAATCACATGCTTCAATTTCATATAATCAAATACCTAAATATCCTTAGGCATCGACAAGTTTCAACAATAAAGAAAAAAACCCAAATATGGTCTCATACCATTTTGGCACATATAATAACCTCGAAATTTAACAAAAGTCATAATACCACCTACCTCGATGTCGTATAACTGATATAATCTGACATCGACCCTTGAATCGGCCTAGAATGATGTAGATCTAAGAATAGAGGTAGTCAATTCAACCTAGAATAAATTTCTGAAGAGAATAAAACATCAAGAATGGATCAAGTACAAGAAATCTCTTACCGATAGGAATCCAATGAGACTGAAAAAAAAATGGATCATGTTCTGGATGATGAAACAGGAGAAGAATCAACTCTCACGGCTCCTTGTTCTTCAGTTGATAGTTGTTCTGTCTAGGAGAAGAGAAAACGGGGCTACTGCCAATTTTAAGCTAGAATTTAGTAGTAACTGATCTGTAAGTTAGTATACAGAGTGTGCATATCATTTTACTATTCATAAACTTAGCGACTTACTTTACACGTCTCGCACCGACCATGCTAACATTATTACACGGTGTGTACGAGGAAGTATACGGTGCGTAGTGGACTTTTCTTCTCTTCCTGGACAATGAAAGAACACACCATGAATTCCCATCCTACATGGCCATACAAAATGATGTACGCATACGAATATACAATGTGTTCTATGAAAACATAACATTTTTATAGTCTTCCTTATTTTCTCAAAAATAACTCAAAGGAAAAGAAAAAGAAGAAACCCATACCTATTAAGAAGAACATGGTTATTAGGAACTTTCACCCTTAAAAGAAATTCATCCCCAAGATTCACATCCTAGGGTGGTGATGGAATATCTAAGAATAACTCTGGCGAGCACATACGTCGGCCTCCTTCTCCCAAGTCTCGTCCTGTACCTAGCTGTGCTGCCATAACACCCGTACAAGAGTAACTGACCGACCTTGGAGTACCTTCGTGCTCCTGTCATTTATATGAATTCGATTCTCCTCAAAGGATTCTTTAACCTGATGCTCAACCTCCTTAGGCTAAAAAATATGAGACGAGTCTGAGTGATAGTGGTGTAGCTGAGATACGTGGGAGACGTAGTCCATGGATCAGTACCTCTGAGGCAACTGTAACCAATAAGAAACCGACCCGACTCATTCCAGAATCTCAAGTAGTCTGACATATTGTGGTGAAAGATTATTGTGTCTCTTGATCCTCTTGTGTTCCAATCTCAGTGTGACACGTATGAAAACTCGATCCCCGAACTCAAATTCCAATGGCTACCTATGGTGATTGGAATAATACTTATGAAGAGACTATGTAGTTTCCATTCATCTCCAAATCAAGTGAACCTACTCAATAGTCTCCTAGAAAAGACGAGATCCTAGCATAGGTGCCTCCCCTGCCTCCAGCCAATATAGGGGTGATCGGCATGGCCTACCATACAAAGCCACATATGGAACCATCTGAATAGTAGCCTAAAAGCTATTATTATAGCTGAACTCAACCAGGGGTATATGATTCTTCTAAGAACCCCCAAAATCTTGGATGCATTCCTGCAACATGTCCTCAAACACCTGAATCGTACGCTCTGACTGACTATCTGTCTGAGGGTGGTATGTTGTGCTCAGAAGCACCTATATACCCAACGTCTTCTATAAACTCTGCAATAAATGATATGTAAAGAAGGAATCCCTATCTAAAATGATAGAAGGAGGGACCCCATGATGTTATACCACCTCTCAGATATACAACTTCTAAGTCTTATCAACACCAAAGGACTCCTTGATTAAAAATAATTGAGTGACCTTCATAAGCATGTCAACTACAACCTAAACCACATCATTACCCCTAGGAGACCTTGGTAACCCCGTCACAAAATCCATTGTGACACCATCCCATTTCTACTCAAGAATGGGTAGCTATTGTAAAAGTCTAGATGGTTGCTGATGTTCTTCCTTCACCGGATGATAGATAGAACACCTTGTAACAAAACCAGCTAGTTCTTACATCATACCTAGACATTAGTATTAATGGCGCAAGATGCAGTACACCTTCGTGACTTCGGGATGCACTTCCCAAGCTGAAAAATGAAACTACAGCATCATCTCTTCATGTATATCCCATAGAACATACACACATCCATGAACACATAGAAATTCATCATCTCCGATCGTCCATCCAGGAGGAGAGTCCTCACCTACTATACACTCCTATAGAACTAGGCCTTTAGAATCTGATAGCCACCTCATTCACACTCTATCTAGTAGGGTAGATGTAACCATTAATGATGAAAGATAAGTCTGCCCCTTACTATATTTCACCCCCAAATGCATCTCAGAGAACATATCCATAAGATTCCACTCACCACTGGTCTCATGCACTGCTTGTTTCTGAGTCCTCCTGCTTAGTGTGTTATCCACTTTATTACCTTTTCTAGGCATATATGCAAGCTCAATGTCAAATGACCGAAGGTATTCCACCCACCATCATTGTCTTAAATTCCAATCATGTTGAGTGAAGATGTATTTGAGGCTTTTTTGTTCCGTGTGCACCACCAAACACTCCCCCAATAAATAATGTCTCCAATAGTAAAAATCATGAACAACTATAACCAACTTGAGATCATGTGTCGGGTAATTTCTCTCATGTGGCCTCAACTGTCGAGACCCGTACGCAACTACTCGATCTCCCTACATTAGCACATCTCCAAACCCAATACCTGATGAATCCCAATAAACAATATAACTCTTGTTCGGGTCTAGAAATATCAGTATTGATGCTAAATCCAAACGTCTTTTCAAATTATAAAAGGCTACAACAAAAGAATATGACCATTCAAACTTCACATCTTTCTTATTTAAGACCATCATTGGTGATGCTAAGCGTGAGAAGTCCTGTATTAAAGTCTTGTAGTAACCATCTATCCCCAAGAAAATTCATACCTCACAAAAGTTCTTGGGCTTCTCCGATGTAACTATTACTCTCACCTTCTCTCTGTCTTCTGATACTCTTGTTTCTGAGATTATGTGACCCAAAAAGTGAATCTAATCCATCTATAAGTGGAATTTTGCGATCTTAGCATATAACTAATGATCTTTCAATGTATTCAAGATGAAATCAAGGAGTTTGGAATGGTCATGTAGATTGTGAGAATATAACAAAATATCTTTCACAAAAACCACCACAATGGAATCTAGGTATGGATGGAACACTCGGTTCATCAGTTCCATGAAAATTTCGAGTGTGTTTGTGAGACCAAACAGCATAACCATGTACTCATAGAGACCGTACCTACCACAAAAGGTTGTACAAGGTATGTCTGTAGGTCGAACACATACCTAGTGACATCCTAACCTCAATTCAATATTTGAGAACACTCATGCTCCTCAAATCTGATCAAACAGATCATCTATCCATGGTAAGGGATATCTATTTTTAACCACAAATGGGTTTAGTTATTGATAGTCCACATAAAGTCTGAGAATACAGTCCACATTCTTCATGAAAAGGATAGGTCAACCCCATGGTGAAGTGCTGGGTTAGATAAAACCCTTACCTTTCAGATCCTACAACTAGCTCTTGAGCTCTTGAAACTTTGTTATAGCCATACTGTAAGGAGGAATGGATATTGGGGAATCTCCTGGAACTAGCTAGATTGTGAACTTCACCTCTCTAACCAGAGGTATGCCTGACAAGTCTTCCAGGAAAACGCCCTTGAAATGATCAAACACTGGTGGAAAATCTGTCAGACATGTTCTCAGGTCATCTAGATATAAACTCACAATCTGGGCTATCATTCTGCCTAGCCCACAATTCTCAGGTCCATCTATGTGTGCCTGAACATCCCATTCACGCTTATGTAAAAACTCTTCACCACCATGTGATGTGAAACTCACCCTACGGCGATAGAAATTAATGATGGCTCAAAATTAAACCAACCAATCCATTCTAAGGATGACTTCAAACCCTATCATCCCTAATACATAGACATCCCAAAATAAGTGACATCCACCAATCTCAAGGGGGCACTCCTTGAACAAACGCACACTTTCTTTTCTAATCCCTAACAGAGTTTCTAGGATTATAAAATTCTCAAAAGTATAAATACAAAGCCCAAGGATCTACAAAATGGGAACATATATAAAACTATGAGATGATACTATATCAAAAAGTGCAGAAGATAAAACGGAGGTGAGTAGAATAGTACCTATGATAGTATAAGGTTTGAGATACTACTTTTGTTGGGTCCATTGCATTACATATGTATGACATGTACTGCGGCCCTATGACATAGTCTGGCTACCCTTAGCTGACCCACACTTCTATCGCTACGATCCTAGGGTCTAGCTACCACAGTCACGCCCACTGCCTTGGCCAGCACACCCTGATGTATTCCAGTTTCCAGACTAGTAGGAAGCTACTGACTCTGCTCCTGCACGTGTAGTCTATACAGAAACTCTCTCACTATCCACTAGTGGAAACGTCCTGTAGAATCTCTATAGATGGACCATATTTCCATAATCTCGACACTAAATTGGGTCCTTCAGGCACTACGGTCTGGTATTCCAAACTATGCCACACTAATAGCACCTCACCTGGCTACCGGAAGATACATCCTGACAGATCTTATTCCCATGAGAAAACTATATACAATGCTTCTTTCTTCTAGTCGAGAAAGTACCATATCTCAGGGTTTCAATACCCTGACTCATACCCCCCATCTTCCTGTAGGTTGCACTCGGTAATTAGTTCCTGATTCACAATGGAATGTATAGAAGGAAAACTGAAAATATTCACCTAAGCTCAGATGTCTTATTGAAGACCATCCTAAAAGCACATAGCTCTCAATACCTCATCACCCATCATAACATGTGTGAATCACTAAAGCTATATAAAGTAGGTAAAATAGTCCATCCCTAACATCGTACCCTGCTCTAGATTCACGAACTCCTGGGTTTGATTGGCCCTAAGGGTATCATGAATGAAGTAGTTTTAGAAAACTATCTAAAAGTATCCCCATTACATGTCATGATGGTGCTCTATCTTCCTGATAAAATCCCACCACATCTTGGAAGAATCACGTAGCATATAATTTGAAAGATTGGCCCCCATCTCAAGAGGTATCTCAATATGATCAAATATAGTCATCACAAATTCCAGCCATGATTTCGCAGCTTGTGGTCTGACATTGTTTGAAAATGTAGGCGGATTCTACTACTGGAATACATGAATTAGTTCTGCCATAGAAGTGGCAGCCTGCGGTGTTCCCTGGAAGGTCTGCATGAACCTCACAAAACCTTATCTAAACTATGCATCTGCACTCATGTCCAGTATAACGGCTGGTGAAACAACTGGAACAACTGAAGGATCTATTGGTATCCCATGGCCTACCACCACCAGTGTATACTCACCACCACTCCCCTAATACACTACTCAAGTTCATCGTGGCGACAATACTCTGTAAAGTCCAGAACACACACCTCAGCACAAGTTTAAACGAAGAGAAGACTACCACTCAGAAGTAAAAAAATGGGACGGATAAAGAAAACACTCAAGGTTTTCAAAATAGGAGTACACGATGTGCATAACTCTTTATATGGCGTGTTCTCCTAGGAATCTACATGGTAATTCTCTTCTACCCAACATGGACATGCAACACCCCATGTACACAATGTGTTCCCCAAGAGACATGACGTGCACTTGGATTTCCTTTTCTAGACCAGATACTTCTACACGACTAGACCTATAGAGTTTTTCTAGTGTAGGACTACATAGTGTGTTCACCCTAGACACAATGTTTACTTCAAAATTTTCATCCACCCGTGTTGTTAGTCACACTTTCAGATACACAGTTTAATTCTACATGGATTGTACTCACATAAAATGGCATGTACTTCTCAATGATCGAAAAACCGTGTTCCCTCCTCACACAGTAGGTCACACAGTTAAGGATTACATGGTGTGTATACAGGGTACACGAAATGTTCTTATAATAACTTGGAACACATTCTTCCTCGAATAGGAAGAAAACACAACATGGTAGTCTATACTACATTCCGTTTATAGTGGGTTTTTCATAACAAAAAATCCATATTTTCCATAAAAAATATGTTCTGCAGAAAACCAACCAGTGGGATGCCAAATTCCGATCTGTGGGGGCTCATACTACCCACAAGTCAAAGTTTTGAACCCAAGAAAAACATATCATTATATAATTATAGGTAAAAAACTAAATCATGATCCACTTAATTCTATTCTAAGAGGGGCCATACACCTCCAAAACCAAAGTTTGGAATCCATTCCATACAATCCTTATCACATAACAATGCACCTATCATAAAATCATGCTTATCTCTCAAATATTCTATCACAAAAGCATGAGATAACTAATGCATCCTAGATAGCATGGCATAAAGCAAGGAATGTGATTCTAAAAAGTGTCTATATGATTCATGAGATGGAATACCCTCATCTCATCGGGTTGCAACTAAAATATAACCCACAATTATATCAATAGTAATAATAGAAATCAAGTGTGTCACCCAATGGTGAAATCCGTATAACTGTAAAACCAGAAAATCACAATTCATTTGAGGTAATTTAGATTTTCCCTCTACACAAAGTAGATACTCCCGAGCACATCTAATTACCAAATCCCTTTTTTTTCTTCCTATCCAGTCTATAGGCTCCAAATAGTATGTCAAGAAGTAAGAAATCCTTTCATAACACTTTTAACGTCCTGGATTCGGATGCCACTAAAATGTTCCCCGTACATGGCAGGCCACATGTCCTCAAGCACATTTCCCCAAATGTCATAGGCTTCCTATTATCAGCGAGATCCTTGGGTGTGATACTAGGGAAACTATTACCTCATTGGTATAGTTTAACACATTAAAAGAAATATTAAAAAATAGCATAAGCAGTAAACAACATGCAACTGAAAAAAAATGCGGAAATATGATAGACAAATATCCAAGTCTCAAACAATAAAAATGATAATGAAGCATGTTATACGTTCTATTAAAGAATCCAAAATAGGATACAATGAAATTAGATACACTTACAATACAAGTGTAGAAACAAAAATAAAACTCAGAAGCATCGCAAGAATCAGCTTGGTCGCATGTTCTCCTGCTCCTAAGAAATAGTCAAGTACCTGTATAAGGGTGCTTTATCTTGTCTACCCTTGAAACCATATAATCTGTTTGGGCCCGAAAACATAACCCAAACTGGGTGTGAGACTAATCCCAGTAGGAAACCACCAAAGATCCCTACCTTATAGTCAGTGAAGATATATGCAATAGCAGTAAGGGAAAATAGTAACTAGGAAGTGCTCATGTAACTATCCATTTATTCTATTTATGTTCTTTGGAAATTCAGTTTCATTTAACTAAAAATATCTCAAGATTCTGTTGTATCCTTCCTATCCCCCATATAGAAGTAAACACAATAGATGTCTCAAAAAATCATCTTGTTAAAAAGTGAAGAGAGATTCCAAGATTTTTCTTTGGATTTGAAGACACATCATAAGTCATTAAATTTCATTTAACAAGTTATAGGAACTTTACAAAGGTCTTGAAGTATGGTCTAGGCCCATAGAACCCCCGTACCAAAGTAACCATTAACTCGTGACATAACCATTTTTCATTTAATAATATAAGAATTTCAGCATTTAATCTTTTGTTCAGTTTCCAATAGAGCCCATCCGTGGTATCCCTCAATAGACCAAGGATTTTCTCAACATTTACAAAGAATAATCAGTAATCTCGACCACCAAAACTATGACTCACTCACGAACCTTAAGTAATTAACCTCTTGAGTCTGTACTTTTCCTTTTAACTGAGATGATTGTTCACCCAAGGTAAGCAATGTGTAATTAGAAATATGAGCCCGACCTTGTCTTCTAACTGAGACTATGGATCTCTCATGGATAATTACCTCTTTTAACCATTTATCATTTAATTTCAAAAACAACACATCTGAATTAAACTATCACATAAATTTTAAACATAACAACTCACGTTTTCTATTTACATAGTAGGAAACACATGAAAATTAAACTATTTCATGGTTTTAATCATAAAAATATATATAATTCTAATTAACCCCCCAAAAAGGGGAAACATTAATAATCCTCAAGGCGTTATTTCCAAATAGATGATAATGGGAAACACACCCATGGGGTGTCCCCTAATAAAACAATTAGAAATCACATGCTTTAATTTCATATAATCAAATACCTAACCATCATTAGGTATTGACAAGTTTAAATTATAGAGAAAAACAAAACCTAAAGATGGTATCATACAATTTTGGAACATATAATAAACTCGAAATTTAACAAAAGGCAAAAAACCACCTACCTCGATGTCGTATAACTGATATAATTCGATGTCGTCCCTTGAATCAGCTTAGATCTAAGAAAAGATGTAAATAATTCATCCTTGAATAAATTTCTCAAGAATAGAAATCCTCAAGAATGGCTCAAGGAGAAGAAATATATTACTAAGAGGAATCTGATGAGACCAATGACACTTGAATTGGGTTCTAGACGATGAAATGGGAGAAGAATCAACTCCTGTAGCTCCTTGTTATTCACCCAAGAGTTATTCTATCCAGAAGAAGAGAAAATGAGGCTACTACCCATTTTAAAACGAAATTTAGTAGTATATGGTGCATAAGTTAGTATAGATAGTGTGTATATCATTTTACAATTCATAAACTCACCGAATTACTTTATACGTCCCGCACCAACCTTGCAGACATGACTACATGGTGTGTACTAGGAAGTACACGACATGTAATGGTTTTTTCTTCTCTTCCTAGCCAATGAAAGCAGACACCGTGTATTCCTATCCATCACGTCCAGACAACATGGTGTCTATATAGTATTACATGACGTGTTCTACTAAATCATAACATTTTTCTAGTTTTCATTGTTTTCTTAAAAACAACTCAAAGGAAAAGAAAATGAAGAAAATCATACCTCTTAAGAAGAATCAGGTTCTTACAATTATGGTTGTGACTAATGGTCGGTCTGGTGTAGTAAGGAATATTTAGGATAATCTAATTTCATAAAACCCATGAAAATTTTTTGTGGTCAATGTTTTGAATTTTTAAAAGTAACACTCATGTGGGGAAATAACTATGGAATTTTAGAATTCCAATAGTATGGTAATAGTTGGTGTGATATTGATAATTCCATGGTGGGTAGAATCCTACCAGTCAAATCTTGTGACCCTATTCTAATAGTGTGCAGGTCATTAACATGGATGGTGTTATGCTAAGAAAGGTATGGATGAAGATAATTATTAAGCATGTAAATGATAATATAGGATAAATCATGATTGTTTCTATGATTAAACAAGAATAAGTGATTTAATTGTAGTGGATGATATTATTAATTCATTACAAAACTACTATCATCTAGTTCAGGTTGATTGGGATATATATAACTTATATTTAAGATATCTTAGTACTTATAGGATAGTGTGACATGTCCATTAGGGATCATAGAGTTGATTATGAGTTGACTGTGACTTGGGCCAATCCTTAGGTGTAGGGAATTGGATATTTTTGGATAGAGCACATAATCATCAAGGTTTATTTTCTTTATCAATATTATGTTTTTTTGTGCTAGGCGGAAATTATGAATTTCATTGATGAATATTGAGTCGAGGCATTGTATTTGGCCTTGGAGTTGTTATCATAGTGGGATAATGTGGTTTGGAGGAGAGATGGAGTATAATAGAGATAACTAAATCTTATTCTATAAATTGAGAATGGAAAGACATTTTTCTTATTAGATGTTTCATTTAGGAAACCATTAATGTGTATTGTGTATTAAATCGACAGTTTTGAGGGAAAAAAATGGTGTAGTTGGATTAGGATGAAGGTTGGATTTGTGAATTCTAACATCAAATCATACACAAGTAGTTGTTTCAAGCATTTATATATTTATATACTATCAAGGAGATGTTTTAGAAGCTTAGTGGGGATATGAACCCTCATTGTGGGAAGTTTTAAATAAAAAATTTCACTATGGGTAAGTGAATTTAGTTGGAATTTGAATTTTGAGCCCTGTAACTGGGGTAGTTTTTGAAAATTATTATTCAAATTGGTAATAATATAGTCTCAACACCTCATATAGTTGTTTCTATAGGTTATCATGTGTTTTAGTGGTGCTCTAAATCTTTAAAAATAGTTTTTATTCGTGCATGTTCTATTTCAGTAAGAAAAATACCCTCTAGGAACCTCATCAAGGTACCCTAAGTGCCTAATGGGACTTTCAAAATATTAGATCAATAATAGGGTCAATGGTTACCCAATTCATTGTAGTTTTTTATAAAAAATATTTTAGAAATATATTATTTATGCTGGAATCTCCCCCCACTATTCTATGTCACTTAGGTTCAATGAATACTCCAACTCTCCCTCATGTTTTTACATCACCTCTCAACTTTCAATAAGCCTCTAATTTCTCATATCTAAATGTATCTGAGTTCTATTTAAATAATGAGTAGACTCTATATGATTATAAGGTAATCCATAATGTATCTCTATCAATTACTCACTTCTCAATAATGTTTTATTGTGAATCCCATTTTGGGGCTCATTTGTCTAATTTCATGATATTAGGTGAGTAATTTGTAATCAGGCTAATTTATCAGCCATGTTAACTACTATGAGTCTAATGTAGGTAGTTCCTTTTTATTTCACTATATACCACATTTTTATGTGATTTTAATGTGTGTTATTTGGGTTCAAAGAATAAGATAACGAAAAAGTGGTCTGGGAAGTCCTAAGGTGTGTGATATTCTAGGGTAGAGACTCCTTGGTGTGAATTGTGTGCATCATGCATGGTTCTATGATTTTAGAGTAGTATAATGACTATTATATTAAGGACTAATACTTCTAGATAAGTTCAACACACCCTATATGGGTTTATGTTCATGTAATTACTTATGAATGTCCTAGGTTAAGGTGGGGGAGAGGGTTTATGATCTATAATTTAAATAGAGATTTTATAAATAATTAAACAAGTATAAATCCTTATGAATTATTGTAACACCTTGAAATTTTAAAGTAAGAACCTTATAGCTGATAGCGTGTATGACATGCAACACCAAGCACATAAGGTAATATAATATCTATATACTTTATAATATATTTATTATTTAAAATAGATTTTATATTTTTCAATACATGAAACACCAAGATAGCATGAATTACATGCAAGAGGGACATTCTACAATGGCTTCCATTACATGCAATACTGAGTTTTACCAAACAATAATATCTTATTAAAATATTATCATTTAACATAATATAATATATCCTAGAAATTATGTTAGTGATTATGAATAATATTATCTAACATATGAAAATTTATGTTTATATAAATATACAATTAATTTATTGGTTACTAATTGACTAGAAATGAAAATAAGAACTAATTGGATATAAAAAGAAATATTATTATATTTATTCTTCCAAATGAGTTTTTTATTAATAAAAATCTTTAAAATAGTTAAATATTTTAATGAAATATATATATTAAATATTAAATCAAACATTTTTTATATTCATCCATTATTTTTTATAGAAATAAGATAAGAAAAAAATCTATATTACACAAAAAAATATTTTTTTATAAAGGTAATTTTACTGAATTTTAATGCTGAACCCATTTTAAATCTGAGTTTTGAAACATTAATTGATTAAATATGTAAAAAAACATTATATATTAAAAATAATGATTTTTTGTTCAAAAATGATCTTTCATTTCAAATATTTATAATATTAATTCATATTTTAAATTTTTTTTAAAGAAAAAATAGATAATATTTTTATTAATTAATAAAATTTATTTCATTGGAATCAATTTCACTATCAATTTGATTATAAAAACCTAGAAAAATTTTGGACATTTTTACTTTAAAAACCCACATTGTCATCATGTATAAGGGATTAAATTTAAATCAAAATTTTCCACTTCTATGATTTTAAATTTTAAAAATGGAATACATATTTAGAATCATCATAATTTATAATTTCTAATAAGACTGATTTTTAATGAAAAATATTAGTTAATGTGATTAAAATTAATTACAATTATTAAGGTAAAATTAATCTTAATAGAGGATCAAACCTTTAACATAAGGGCCCAAATAACCTAGCCACTTGTACAAAAGTCATTTTTTTCCCATAATTAGTTCATTAATATTACATTATTGGGTATTTTATATTTTTAAATACTTTTCGTCAGGTAAATATTTGGGTACACAAAACTTCTTTTCAAAAATACCAAGTGATTCCTTTTCCACCCTTATAAAAGGCCACCACCTCTCCCCATTCCTCACACCTATCAAACCACTTAGGTTAAGACAATATCTATCCATATAGAATCCCAACATTCCTCCACTATACCTTTAATCCTCCATTGGGGAATAAATCATTCCAAGAAATCATTTTGGTACAATCAAAAAGTAGTCACCCAATTAAGAGGTAGCGTCTTCTCTCATGTTTTTTAATTTTATTTCCCCCATCCACTCCCTCAAGCCTTCTTATTTGATAATTGTATAACAAAACTAGTATAATAAAAATAATAGGATGTTTTTATGTTATTATTTCCACCAACACATACACACACCTCCATCAAATTGGTAACGAACATACAATTTCTCTATTCAGTGAACTACTGCCTCACGAAATAATGATTGTTCATTTTCCCATTACCACCTATCATGGTTGTAATTATGATGTAAAATATTTTTTATATTATATATATGATATTTTTTATGTCTTTATACTTCTGTAATCCTTTTATTATACATAACTTTAATACTAACCATTTTGCGTTAATATTATAATATTGTTTAAGGAAGTGTTGACTACCACCCCCTCAAAGCAATGTTACTTGTTCAGCTATACGTTGAATGTATTAAAGATTATTTTATTAAAACTATGGAAAATATATATAATATAAATAATAATATAATTATAATATATATATTTATCATTTAATCATTTTTTTAATATGACAATGAAATGAAAGTAACATTCATGCATTTGTACGACCTACCGTCTCCATGAACAGTGCACTTAATTTCTTAGCTTAAAAAACTATTGAATATTATAAATACATATGTACTGAATATATAAATAATTAAGTCATGGTTTAAATTATGGAGATGTTGAAATCATGACCTAACAAATAGTAACAACAAGTAACATGTCAAAACATACTTTAGAAAAATTGGCAATTAACACCCAAAATAGAAAAAATTAATGATATAGAGTTAAAAAGGGTAATAAAATATTGTAAGAAGTTAATATATGATATTATAAACATGAATATATTCATTTTATAATTTATAAACATATTTACAACTATTATAGAAGAGGATAAGGACCTCACAACGAAAATAATGTTAATGTAAGGGAATTTCATCACAATATACATTCCATTGAGACTTATTTGTTATTATGCACAAATTCAATTTTATCTGGTGTATATAGTTCCTTTAATATTTTATATCATAAATATCTTTACTATACTGATATTATAGGTTTCATTTAATATAATTCCATCATGGGGATTATGATTTGAAATTATAAATGTAATAACACTTTTTTTCACTCAGGTATGGATCCTTTAAATTTCAGGAAAAATATTTACTTTGGACCTAATATGAAATCTTAATGAGTTATAAAAGGTATTAGGGGTGATTGGGGAATTTTTGGATCCCAGAAAACCTCTTTTTAGGGAAACTGGCCAAGTCACACGGTTGGCGCACAGTTTTCCTAACCATGCTAATGGTGTTTTTTCAGACAGAACCACCTCTTACTATTGGTGCATGGCCATGCAGCCTAACCGTGCAAGTGCCCCTTCTTCCTAGGTAACTATGTGGACAAACCATGCACAAGCCATTTTTCTAGGCAATTTGACAATTTTTCTCTTAATGATCTAATTAGAACCCCTCTTCTTAGCTAATCTGTATTTCAGTGGGATTAACCTAAATTGCTCTCATTTTAGAGCACATTGAAGATATAATGTGGAAATAAAGAGATCTCCTTTGTTTGGGATCTGATCGGGCTTCCGTTCATCATGTTGGATGCACAATGGTAATTACTTGAGTCTGTTTAAGCCTTTTTTCATTCTCTTTATATATAAACCTAGATATCATGGTGTGAGAATTTTTCTCATTTTTTTGGATCTACACCAATATAAGACAAATCAAGGAAAAATTCTAGAGTAGGAGAGTCATACAAGACTATGGTGGGTGGTCTATAACTCATCCATAATTTTCGTTGATTTTAGAATTATCTTTTGGGGACCAATTATTTCATCGGATTTCATTAATAAATTAATATTTCATAATTATAATCTTTAGAACTATATGGTTATTCACTTTTCAAATATGTGATTAATTTTTAGTGGTTACACCCATAAATCCATTCATCTGATGTAGGATATTATTCCATAATTGGGTTTTTATTGTTTTGACACGTTTGATCCACCATTCGGGTGTTCCTTGGATTTCCTTTCCTAAGGGTAATCATTTCTACATTAAATGGTTATTTTATAATAAGAATTTAATAATGGTAAGTACCATGTATTCTCACCACTTGACCCACCTAAGGTAAGTGCTTTAATTTGATAATTAAATGTGAAATATGAATTGGAATGTATATTAAGTATACGACTTGGACTAATTAAGTGTAATTAAATAAATGATGCAATCTGTAGAACCTCATTCCATGTTGACGTAAGTTATAGGATTGAACCTTGATCAATGAATATGCTTTAAATGGATCTAATAAATGGTTTATTTCTACTTGTCCTTGTCAGACTACTCAAAGGAAAGGCTTGAACGAGATGGGTTAAGTGATTGATTACGATTTTATTGAATGGTTTCATGCACAATTAACCTTGTCACACTAATTATATGTAATGTATTAAAACATATGAATTATATATGACTTCATTAATAAATAGGAATGTCCCAACAGTAGCTCACCTTGGATTCTGATCAGAGAATTCCATGAGCACTCGGAAACCCCATTCTAACTCAAGGATACAACTTGCATAGGTTGAGAACCACCTAGAACCTGATGCTTGTATAATCATTGGATGCCTGATATGATACCATAGGATCCCACATGTAGTAATAAAAAATGATTTAGATACAATCCTTGGATCCATCAATGAAAATTAGGTGCCATGATTAAATACCATTGGGTCTGGTCTTTTCTTAGCCCCATTTACCTTGTATGAATTACTTAGACTCGATAGGCATCTCGTTGTGGAATACCTTGGACTATGATCCTTGGATTACACTCTTATCCCTTTCCAGGCCACATTTATTACTAAGTTGGTGACCCTTGAGGTCTATGTCACCTTGGTTATTACCTTGGGACTTCATTATTTAATATCATTACAAGATTCCTTATTATAACTTGAACCTTCAATATTCCATCTCATGTGACATATCATAATTGGTAACAATAAAATAATAATTTGGTTACATGTTCAAACACCAATTGAGAGATGAAGTAGGTACTTGGGTATTTAGTTACAGTGTACTACCTTAATTATATATGAATGCCTACACACTGTTATATTCCTTTGCACGGTCCAGTTATTATACACACTGTTGGTTGTATCCCACTGAGATTTATCTCACACCCTCTCTAGGTGACATTTTGTAGATTGCAAGTGTTGAAAAAGGGAATCATATGACTTCAAACACATTATTGATTTCTATTTATTATGGATTATGATAGCAGATGACCAAGATGAAGTTCAATATGCATGGGACAATCTTTCGATTTATTTATACTTTTGTAGAACATGTCATGGCTACTTCCTTGTATCCATGTTTTCCAGTTTTCTAGTGACATGACATATCATTAGTTGTTTAATTATATTATAGTTATTTTATTAATTGTTACTATTTTCTCTATTTTTTGTTCCTTATATTTACATATATTTATTTTTCCATTTATTGTTCTTTTTATATTCACCCATTTCACTACACTTTGGTAATGAAATCATAGTCTCCCCACGGACACACCCTAGACCCTCACTTCTAGTCGGCAACCTCTAGCCACTAGTACAATCAAGACCTTTAGCGGATGCGAAAATCCGTCGGTAAAGGTCTATAGCGGCTGCTGAAAGGCGGCCGCTAAAGGAGGCCATGAAAACAACTATATAGCGGCCGCCAAATGGCAGCCACGATAGATTTTAATTTTTTTTTTAACAATTCAATTACACAATAATATATACCCAAATAAATATAATCAGTCATCTTCCAAGCTCTACATCCATCATAAAATAACTGTATAACAAAATTTAATAACAAAATTAGAACCGAATAATAATTAGAATGTTTCACGGTGGTTTCAGGTCAATCTGTGTTCATCCACAATGTATTTGACCGTTAGACGCCCGTTTTGGCCGTTTATGACACCATAACTGCATTCTCAGTCACCGCGGGCACACAACATGTCTGATTGACGTGCCATCTACTCGACCACTTCCCAAATCACTCACTTGTATTTTTCGTCTGATTTTAGGCCATTCTGACTTCGTTCAACCCGTTTGGACCCCCCCACGCGCGTTTATGAAGCACGCGCATCACATAAAACACGCATATTCAGCCGTACCGCGCAAACCACATGTCCGAATGACGTGTCGTCTACGCGTACACATCACGTATATTAATTATAATGTTTCATGGTGGTTTTAGGTCAATATGTGGTGGTCCGCTATGAATTTGACCATTAGACGCCCGTTTTGGCCGTTTATGACACCGGAACTGCGTTCTCGGTCACCGCGGGCACACGGCCCGTCCGATTGACGTACCATCCGCTCGACCACTTCCCAAATCAGTCACCCATATTTTTTGTCTGATTTCATGCCATTCTGACTTTGTTCGGCCCGTTTGGACCCCCCACGCGCGTTTATGAAGTGCGTGCATCACTTAAAACACGCATATTGAGTCGTACCACGCACACTGCACGTCCGATTGACGTGCCGTCTGAGCGTACACATCACTAATATTAATTAGAATGTCTCAAAGTGGTTTGATGTCAATATGTTGTTGTCCGCTATGAATTTGACTGTTAGACGCCCATTTTGGCCGTTTATGACACCAGAACTGCGTTCTCGGTCACCGCGGGCACACGGTACGTACAATTGATGTGTCGTCTGCTCAATCACTTCCAAAATCACTCACTCATATTTTTCATCTGATTTCAGGCCATTCATACTTCGTTCTCCCCATTTGGACCCCCCACGTGCGTTTATGTAGCGCATGCATCACTTAAAAAACGCATATTGAGTCGTACCATGCAAACCACACATCCGATTGACGTGATGTCTACGAGTACACATCACGAATAATAATTAGAATGTTTCACGGTTGTTTCAGGTCAATATGACGTCATCCGCTATGAATTTGACCATTTGACGCCCGTTTTGGCCGTTTTTGACACCAGAACTGCGTTCTCGGTCACCGCGAGCACACGACACGTCCGATTGATGTGTCGTCTGCTCAACCACTTTTTAATTCACTCACCCATATTTTTCATCTGATTTCAAGAAATTCTGACTTCATTCGGATCGTTTAAACCCCCCTCACGCGCGTTTGTGAAGAGCGCGCATCACTTAAAACACGCATATTTAGACTTACCGTGCAAACCTCACATCCGATTGATGTTCCATCTACGCGTACACATCACGAATAACAATTATATTGTTGAACAGTGGTTTCAGGTCAATCTGAGGTCGTCCGCTATGAATTTGATGGTTTGACACTCGTTTTGGCCGTTTATGACACCGGAACTGGGTTCTCAGTCACCGCGGGCACACGGCACGTCTGATTGACATGTCGTCTGGTCAAACACTTCAAAAATCACTCACCCGTATTTTTCGTCCAATTTCAGGACATTCCGACTTCGTTCGGCCCGTTTGGACCCCCCACACTCATTTGTGAAGTGCGCACATCACTTAAAACACGCATATTGAGACGTACCGCGCAAACCGCACGTCCGATTGGCGTGTCGTCTCCACGTACACGTCACGAATAATAATTTGAATGTTTCACGGTGGTTTCAGGTCAATCCGAGGTCGTCTGCTATGAATTTGACCATTAGACGCCCATTTTGGACGTTTGTGACACTAGAATTGCGTTCTCAGTAACCGCGGGCACACGGCACATCTGATTGACGTGATGTCTGCTCGAACACATTTCAATTCACTCATGAGTATTTGTCGTCTGATTTCAGTCCATTCCGACTTCGTTCGGTCCGTTTGGACCCCCCTCATGCGCATTTATGAAGCACACCCATAACTTAAAATACGAAAATTGATCCTTACCACGCAAAACACATGTCCAATTGACATTCCATCTACGCGTACACATCACGAATAATAATTTTATTGTTTCACGGTAGTTTAAGGTCAATCTGAGGTCGTCCGCTATGAATTTGACCATTTGACGCTCGTTTTGGCCGTTTATGACACCAGAACTGCGTTCTTGGTCACCGCGGGCACACAACACGTCCGACTGACGTGCCGTCTGCTCGACCACTTCAAAATTCACTCACCCGTATTTTTCGTCTGATTTCAGGCCATTCCGATATAGTTCGTCCCGTTTGGACCCCCCTCACGCGCGTTTATGAAGCGCACACATCACTTAAAACACGTATATTGAGACGTACCGTGAAAAATGCACGTCTGATTGATGTGACTTCTGCATGTACATGTCACGAATAATAATTATAATTTTGCACGGTGGTTTCAGATCAATCTGAGGTCATCCTCTATGAATTTGACCGTTTGACGCCTGTTTTGGCCGTTTATTACCCCAGAACTGCGTTCTCAGTCACCGTCGGCACACGACACGTCTGATTGATGTACCGTCAACTCAAAAACTTTGTAATTCACTCACCCGTATTTATCGTCTGATTTCAGGCCATTCCGACTTTGTTCGGCCCATTTGGACCCCCTCACGTGCGTTTATGAAACACGCGCATCACTTAAAAACGCATATTGAGACGTACCGTGCAAACCACACGTCCGATTGACATGCTGTCTGTGCGTACACATCAAGAATAATAATTAGAATGTTGGATGGTGGTTTCAGGTCAATTTGAGGTCGTCCACTATGAATTTGACCGTTTGACGCCCGTTTTGGCCGTTTATGACACCAGAACTACGTTCTCGGTCACCGCGGGCACACGACACATCCGATTAACGTGTCGTCCGCTCGAACACTTCCCGATTCTCTCAACCATACTTTTCGTCTGATTTCAGGCCATTCTGACTTTGTTCGGACCACTTGGACCCCCCACGCGCGTTTATGAAGCTCACGCATCACTTAAAACACGCATATTGAGTCTTACCGCACAAACCGCACGTCCGATTGACATGCCGTCTACGCGTACACATCACGAATAATAATTAGAATGTTGGACGGTGGCTTCAGGTCAATTCGTGGTCGTTCGCTATGAATTTGACTATTTGACGCCCATTTTGGCCGTTTATGACACCATAACTATGTTCTCGGTCACCGCAGGAACACGGCAAGTCCGATTGACGTTCCGTATGCTCGACCACTTCGCAATTCACTCACCCATATTTTTCGTCTGATTTCAGGCCATTCTGACTTTGTTCGGCCCATTTGGACCCCCATGCGCGTTTATGAAGCACACACATCACTTAAAATAAACATATTGAGACTTACTGCGCAAACCGCACGTCTGATTGATGTGACCTCTTCACGTACATGTCACGAATAATAATTAGAATGTTTCACGGTGGTTTCAGGTTAATCTGTGGTCATCCGCTATGAATTTGACCGTTTGACGCCCGTTTTGGTCATTTATGACACCAGAACTGAGTTCTCGGTCACTGCGGGCACACGACACGTCCGAATGATGTTTCGCCTGCTTGAACACTTCGAAATTCACTCACTCGTATTTATCGTCTGATTTCAGGACATTCTGACTTCGTTCGCCCATTTGTACCCCCTCACGCGCGTTTATGAAGCGTGCGCATCACTTAAAACTCACATATTGAGCCTTACCGTGCAAACCTCATGTCCGATTGACGTGCCATCTCCACGTACATGTCAAGAATAATAATTAGAATTTTGAACGGTGGTCTCAGGTCAATCCTTGGTCATCCGCTATGAATTTGACCATTTGACGCCCGTTTTGGCCGTTTATGACACCAGAACCTTGTTCTCGGTCACCGCGGGCACACGGCACGTCCGATTGATGTTCTGTCTACTCGACCACTTCGAAATTCACTCACCTGTATTTTTCTTCTAATTTCAGGCCATTCTGACTTCGTTCGGCCCGTTTGGACACCCCTCACGCGCGTTTGTGAAGTGTGCACATCACTTAAAACACGCATATTGAGCCATACCATGCAAATTACACGTTCGATTGATGTGACGTCTATGCATACACGTCACGAATAATAATTAGAATGTTTCACGGTGGTTTCAGGTCAATCCTAGGTCATTCGCAATGAATTTGACCGTTTGACGCCCGTTTTGGCCGTTTATGACACTAGAACTGCGTTCTCGGTCACCGCGGGCACATGGAACGTCTGATTGACGTTCCAACTGCTCTACCACTTCACAAATAACTCACCCGTATTTTTCTTCTGATTTCAGGCCATTCTGACTTCGTTCGTCCCATTTGGACCCCCACGCACGTTTATGAAGCCCACGCATAACTTAAAACACGCATATTGAGCCTTACTGTGCAAACCGCACGTCCGATTGACGTGCCGTCTGCGCGTACACATCACGAATAATAATTAGAATGTTGCAAGGTGGTTTTAGGTACCAATCTGAGGTCGTCCACTATGAATTTTACTAGTAGACGCCTGTTTTGGCCGTTTATGACAGCCGAACTGTGTTCTCGGTCACCGCGGGCACACGACACGTCCGATTGACGTGTCGTCTACTCGACCACTTCAAAAATCACTCACCTGTATTTTTTTCTGATTTCAGGCCATTCCGACATCGTTTGGCCCGTTTGGACACCCCGCGCGCGTTTATGAAGCGCGCACATCACTTAAAACACGCATATTGAGACGTACTGTGAAAACCGCACGTCCGATTGATGTGCCGTCTATGCGTACACGTCAAAAATATTAATTAGAATGTTGTTCAGCGGTTTCAGGTCAATCTATGGTCGTACGCTATGAATTTGACCGTTAGACGCCCGTTTTGGCCGTTTATGACACCAGAACTGCGTTTTCGGTCACCGCGGCCATACGACACGTCCGATTGACATGTTGTCTGCCTGACCACTTCCCAAATAACTCACCCGTATTTTTCGTCTGATTTCAGGCCATTCCGACTTTGTTCGGCCCATTTGGACCCCCCCCCCCACGCGCGTTTATGAAGCGCGCGCATCACTTAAAACACGCATATTGAGTCGTACCGCGCAAACCACACGTCTGATTGGTGTGCCGTCTTCGCGTAAATGTCACGAATAATAATTATAATGCTTCACGGTGGTTTTAGGTCAATATGAGGTCTTCCTCTCTGAAGTTTACCGTTAGATTCTCATTTTGGCCGTTTATGACACCAGTACTGCGTTCTCGGTCATCGCGGGCACACGGTGCGTCTGATTGATGTGTCGTCTACTCAACCACTTCAAAATTTACTCACTTGTATTTTTCGTCTGATTTCAGTCCATTCCAACTTCGTTTAGACTTTTTGGACCCCCCATGCGCGTTTATGAATCACACGCATCACTTAAAACACACATATTGAGCCTTACCGCACAAACCGCATGTCCGATTGACGTTCCGTCTACGCGTACACATCAAGAATAATAATTATATTATTTAACGGTGGTTTCAGGTCAATCTGAGGTCTTCCTCTATGAATTTGACCGTTTGACGCCCGTTTTGGCTATTTATAACTCCAGAACTACGTTCTCGGTCACCGCGGGCACACGGCACGTCCGATTGATGTGCCGTGAGCTCGACCACTTCAGAAATCACTCACCCGTATTTTTCGTATGATTCCAGGCCATTACGATATCATTTGTCCCATTTGGACCCCCCCCCCCACGTGCTTTTATGAAGCGCACACATCACTTAACACACGCATATTGAGCCGTACCGTGCAAACCGCAGGTCCTATTGACGTGCCGTCTGTGCGTACACGTCATGAATAATAATTAGAATGTTTCACGGTGGTTTTAGGTTAGAAATACTAAAACAAACTAATCTTGGTAAAAATGGAAAATTATATTCACCAAGGATATAAAAACTTCTAGAGAATTCGTCAACACAAATCAAATTACCTCATGCATGGGGTTCATTCTCATCTGGATCACCAATATCACTACGATGTCCACCAGCTGTATTCGGAGCATACAATATATATCAATATTACATATCTTAAACATATCAATAAAATTCAATCTGAGTATGGTTTTTTTTATTGTTTACTTGTGGCGCCACTTAATGCGTCGTCATATCATCGATACGTGATGACATCTGTGACAACCTCTCCTCATACTCTGCACGTAACTACTGAAACTGTGCATCAAAATTGTGCTGCATATCCTGCATGGAAGCATCTATCTTAGCCTGTGTGCACATCCATGACTCTCTGCATGAACCCATCACATCTGCTCTAACAACTGCACGTCGTGGGACACCACCGCCATAAGTTAAAGAATAACCATGACCATCACGCCCCATGACACGGTGAAATATTTCATCTCCACGCACAGTACTATGTCATTTCTCCTCTGGCAACTATGCTAACTGAGCGTCAAAATGAGCATGTAGCATATAATGAATCAATGAAAAAATATTAATAATTTATATAAAATAAAAATAATTTTATTAGTAAATAATTTTCTTACTATAACACCGGCAACATCGGGATCCCCAGCCCTACGAGTCCTCATCCATATGGACATCTGATCGATTGGCTCGCCGCATTGGTGTAACTAGAATAAAGGGGTTCACCATGTTATACTACAATATTTTTAAAATATGAATGAAATAGTGAATTCTAAACTTACATCATGTCTGAGTCGTGACACATGTCGAGTGCCAAGTCTGGAAGGCATTCCCTACATCGCCCGATTATGTGAATGAAGAGCAGACTCGGTCTACATTCAACGTATTTACATAGTAAATATTTGAAAAATTAGTAATTTATAGATTAAAAGTAATAAATCTTACCATTGCTACCTCACTCGACCAAAACGCAACCAAATCCTGCCACTGCGCAGGAAGAATGCCTGGAGGGACTCGCTGTAGAATGTCTAGCACACCCGCAAATGGTGTCCAGTGATCGCTCTTCACCCTTGACTTGTAATCCTTCCATAATTTTCGGCATTTGTATGTACATACAACCCGAAACTCATCTGGACAGCATGTCAAATTATCCTGTTAAAAAAAATTCAGTAGATAGGACAATAATAATAACAATATATCATGAAAAATTAAACATTGAATTTACCTAAACAACCCTCCATAATCTGTCCATCGTATCCTGGGGGAAATAAATCCAGTCACGAGTCGTTATAGGGAATCGATGTGAGTCTCGTATCATATGTTCAAACTAATGACTCAATGTAGTAGCACCATCTCCAACTGGATGAAATGTGTCGTCAAATAACACATCCAATCGGGCTCCAGAGTTCCAGGATCGAACCCCTCTACCAGGACCCCTGCGTCTTCTAGAAAAAGAACTTGATCCTGATAAACATAAATTCATAATTCAATTACAATATAAATTAATTATTAGAAACAGTTAGGGAAATATACACAGAAAATTACAATCAATTAATTTAGAAAAATGAAAACATACATACCGATAACATCAGGTGAACCACTGTTACCACCCTGTGACATACCTACATTAAAATAAATTATAGTTAAATCAAGCAATTTATATATATATAACTCATAAATATTTTTACAGATAATAATTGGGGATATAATTACAATTTTAACTAAAAATTAAATTTGAAGGATAAAAAACACATATCATTAAAATTTAAAAACAAAATTTTAAGGATAAAAAACATTACCTGCGGAGGACTTCACCGCGGGTAACGGGGTGTGACTCAATTGCGGATCCATGATGGCATAGTGACTTTATGACAAGGGTTTGTTGACCGAAGTGTGGGAGGGTTCTACACGGCGGGGCACAATGGACCGGGAGGTTCCAACGGAGGCAGGAGGACTTGCCAGAGGGATGCAATGGGGCCTGGAGGGGACGACGGTGGCAGGACTGTCCAAAAGGTGCAGCGCGAAGGCAGGGGGTGGGGGTTGCTGTGTCGCGGGGGTGTCAGGGTCACGGGGGCGCAGCGCGGAGGCATGGCGGTGGGGGTCGCCGAGGTTGCGGGTGCCTCAGCACGTAGGCAAGGGGGTGGGGGTCGCCGGGGGTCGGGGTTGCTAGGGGTCAGGGTCGCCGGGGTCTGCCGGGGTCGCCGGGGGGTCTGGGGTTGGGGGTCGGAGTCGCCGGGGGTCAGGGAGGGGCAGTTGCGGGGTCAGGGAGGGGGGGAGGGAAAATTTAGGTTTTTAGATATTAAAGTTCAGCGGCCGCCATTTTGCAGCCGATGTTGATATTATTAGCGGCCGCCATTTGGTGGCCGCTAAAAGTTCCCCGCCTCGAAAACCAGAAATTCTAGTAATGGGCATTCAGGGAGATGCATGTGAGGCCATGTGGCCCACCAGGCTCATGGCACCCATTAAGTGGAATTCGGGTCTGAGATGTCACAAAGTTGTATCCAAGGTGGTTCCTTTATTGATTTACTATTTAGAGACAATATATTGGAGGTTACGAATGCTTGGGGCATGTTCATAAGCTATGCTTGGGCATTGCGAACCCATGTTCAGGGTAAAGACCAAGTTACCTAAATTATAATTATTGTTTTGATTTTTCCTATTACAATTTGGATTATTTCACTATTGGGTGACACACATGCTATGTGGAGTGGTTGATTATTACTCTATTTGAGGATTTTTTTCATCCTTGACCCAATGATATGAGGGAAAGGATCATTGTTACATGCATCATTGTAGGCACAATGAATTTTCATCTCTTTCATATTGCCATGCCATATAGGTGAATTTAGCTGCATTACATTGCTTGATATGACTGTGATTGTTGAGTGATGATGTGATAGTTATCTTATACATGTATTACATTCAATTTTTATTGAGTGATTGAATTTATCAATTCTTGAGGTGTATGGTCCCTCATGGGTTGGAATGAGTAATTTACTAAGTAGAGATGTTGTGCTATAAATAAATTAGTATCATTTAATGTGATAGGTGTATTAGAACTAATTCTCCAGAAATGGCTATCCATTATAAAGTGAATCATGAAATCCAAAATGAATTGGTTGTACATACTTATCACGACATCTCATGTTTATGACAGGTAAATGAATGAACATGTTAATAAAATGTATAATGAAATGAAACTTATGCTTGAAAACTTACTGATACCTGGTCGTCTAAGTGGGTTTCTAGGGTAGTATGCATCAGTTATTGATTTTTCCTTGTTTATATTCCGTAATTGTTTCTATCCAATTACTTATATGCCTTTTCAGAGGCGTGTTCTTTGAAATTTTAAACCAATAATGCCACGAAGTCCTCATATCATGTGCTTGGAAGGTGGAAATGACCATGCTTTAGATGTGTTGGGACCCGAGCTTCTAGTCTTACCTCTAGGAGTTATACTTGAGTAACTGCCTATTGTACCTACTTTGGGAATAAACACCAATGTTCGTGTAGTTTCCTATGTCTTATGTACATCATGCATGGTGCTCCACGACTTGAACCTATGATGGACGATCTGACTCGTGAGTTCCAGTAGCAGCATCCTCCAACTTTCTTAGGGGATGGCGATCCATAGTCTGCTTAGTCTTGGATAGAATCCATCCTATGAATATTTTAGATTCTAGAAAAAACCTCTAGAGTAGAGAGTCAATATAACCATATACATTCTTTAGGATTCAGCCAAATATTGGTGGGATGTGATTACCCATGTCGGTCATCATCAGGGCATGTTATGGGATGATTTACAAAATGCATTCTATGAATTGTTATTTCCTCAGATGATGAGAGATGAAATAGACAATGATTTCATACATCTCAAATAGGGTACTATGTCTGTTATGGAATATTTAGAACGTTTCACGGAGTTGATGTTCTTTTCACCGCTTCTAGCCAGTGATGAGATTTTGCATTCTAGACACTTTGAGGATGGGCTCTAGGATGCCATCCATATACAGGTGAATGTATTTTTCTTTCCTACCTTTTCTGCAATAGTCAATCAGGATCTTATCACTGGTTGTATCCTAAGTGATGACAATAGTACCAGGTTTAAAGGAATAGTTCCGCATTAGGATAGTAGTTCTTCCAATGGATGAGAAGGTTCTCTTGAGGTTTCAAATTAGGGTAGTGACAACCAAAGTACCCATTTCAATGGATTTTTTGGTATTCCATCATTATGGATGATGGGGGCATTCAAAGCCCCATTTTGATAGATCCCCACTAGAGTGTGAGGATTATGGATGTATGGGGAATATTTAGTGTTTCTAAATGAAATTTCCACCAGCTTCTATTGGGGAAGGATACACATGAGCTCCACCTTAAGGTGTGAGTTCTTTTTCATTGAATCAGTAGGGAAGTTGGAGTAGCATCGGCAGATCTGGCCAAGGAGGAGGTCATGGCTACGGTAACATGACCCCTAATCACCATCAGTGCTAGTAGATATGTCGTGATTGTTTTAGTCTATCTATTGTATAGGGCCATGGATGAGTCTAGTTTCATGCATGATAACCAATACCCAAGGATCATGATGTGTCACCATATACAGTATGAGGTATTATTCTAGTGGCCTTTAGTATAGTATCTGCATTATTTTGTATAGGTGATTCAAACTCGTTTATCCTTGTATTTATTATGGAGAGTCTCAGAATAAAAATATAGTATCTCTATGGTGTAATGAACCTTGATACACTATTGGAAATACAAACAGAGGGCATAAACCAGTGCATGTACTGTCCGATTGAGGTAGTAAGTTACCCTTTATTAAGGAACCTCTTTGATATCGAGATAATGGGATTCAATTTCATAATTAGAATGGACTTGTTGGTTTACTTTCTCACTTCTGTAGGCTTCTATCACTATAGGTTATCTTTTACATAACTAGAAGGTAGAAATTATCTACATCAGGGTGAGTTGGATATTCAGGCTATAAGAGTTAGAACAAATAATCATGGGTTAAGTGGCATGACCGCCTAGATAGGAAATATTTTCATAGAGGATTAGTGTTTACATCAAATTGATTTCCCTCCCATAGTGGATCTCTTCTGGGATTCCTTTCCGGATGATTTTTCTATTTTCCTATTGAGAGATAGGTAGATTTTACTATCTATATTTTTTCTAGAGCAGCTCTAGTGTCCATTCCTCCATATAGAATGTCACATTCAGAGCTTCAATAACTCAAGTGGCAGTTAAAGGATTTATATGACAAAGAATTTTTAAAGCCCAATACATCCTCTTGGGGTTCTCCAGAGCTTTTCTCCAAGATGGCAGATGGGAACTTACATCTATGAGTAGATTATAAGTAGTTGAACTAGCTTACTATCAAGAAATGGTATCCACTAACATGTACAGGTTATCTCTTTGACCAGCTCCGAAGATCAATTCTAGATTGGGTTATCATCAGGTACGAGTCAGGCCATCATACATACCTGATACAACTTTTCATAATAGGAATGAACTGTATGGGTATATTGTTATTACATTCGGTCTTACGAACACACTCGCTGTTTTCTTGGATTTTATAAATAGGGTTTCCATCCATATTTGGATTCTTTTGTCATGATCTTTGTAGAAAAAATCTTGGTGTATTCTCACACTCATAGCAACTATGAAAAACATCTTGATATTTTTCAAATTACCCTGAGAGAGCATCATCATTATGCCAATATTTTTAAGTTCCACTTAGAGATCTGAAAATATCACTTCTTAGGTCATATTATACCACAATCAGGCATATCTATTGACTCAGAAAAGGTTAGAGCTGTAGTTTCCATGGAGCTTCCAAAGAATGTGTTTGATATTATGAATTTCTTGGGGTTTGTTGGATATTACATGCATTTCATAACGTAATTTTTTCTTCTTGATTCACCTCTTACGAGTCTTAAAATGAAGGTTTTCAAGTTCTTAAAGTTAGAGTATTGTGATAAATCCTTTCAGGAGCTAAATGGGAGGCTTGTATCGACAACTATTTTGATTCTTCCTGATCATGGAAAAGGAAATACCATCTTTTTTGATGCATCAGGAATTATCCTAGGAGAAGTGATGTGGTAGGAGGACCAAGTGTTCTCATATAGATCTCAACAGTTGAGGCCTTATGAGAGAAACTACGTGACTCCTACTTTCAAATAGAAATATTTGTCCATGCCTTAAGTTGATGGAGATATTATCTGATGGGTGAGCACTATGTGGCGTATATGGACCACAAGAGACTCAAATATATCTTTTCACAGTGTGACATGAACCTCGGACAATGAATATTGGTCTAATTCCTTCAGTTATTTGATTTTGAGCATGCCTATACATTTGGAAAGGGAAATGTGGTCATTAATGCACTGAGTTAGAAAACTCAAACACTTGCCGTATGAGAATCTAGGGATGGATTGAAGGTAATTCCCTCTTTTCTAAGATGCATATAGAGTTTCATGACAGTCATGAATAGTATTATCTCTCATCCTTGAAATTTATCTCTTACCTCCTTGAGAAGTTGAAGAGAATACCGTTTTTAGATCCGAAAGGATTGGTTCTCCATGAGAGTATATTAAGTGATAAGCTACCTATGGATTAGTCTGTGAATAGAGACGACATCCTACGTCTACATGGAAATATCAGGGTTCCTGCACATATGAGAGAGGAGTTGATTGAAGAGTCCAATGCTTCTCAGTGGGTAGTCACTAAGTAATATCCAAGATGTATTGAGATATGTGATGCTGGTATTGGTGTACTAGGGTGAAACATTAGATTATAAGATTTATCACTAGTTGTCCCACTAGTTAGTAGGTGAAGGTGGAACAACAGAGACCTGCAGGCCAGTTACAGCCGCTTCGAGTCCCGAAATGAAAATGTGAATATGTTCATATGTATTATATAGTCAGCTTACCTAGGTCTCCTGGGGGTTGTGATACTATATCGTTAGTCATTGACTGGATAATGAAATCATCCCACTTTATACCTGTTTAGGAGACTTTCTTAGTTGATGAGTTGGGAAGACTGCATGTTTGTGATATCATACTACTACATAGGGTTCCATGCACTATCACATCAGATATACATGATTTTTTCACATCATGGATCTATCCAGGATTGAAAAAGGCTATAAGAATAAAAGTTATTCAATGAACAAAAATTTCACAATCTGATCGATGGACAATTAGAATAGACAATACAGGTTCTAGAGGATATTCTCTGAGCATGTTTCCTAGATTTTGATAGTTCGTGGTAGAATCATATCCCTCTCATCAAGTTCTCTTGTAATAGTAGATTTTAGGAAACAATTAAGATGAATCATTTTTAGGCCTATAGGCCATGCTGTTCACCCCTATGCTGGCTAGAGGTAGGTGAAGTAGCCCTATTAGCTCTTTGTCTCGTTCAAGAGACTTTAGAGAATATCCTGCTGATCAGGAAGCATATGACTACTACTTAGTCTAGAGAGAAATATTTTGCTGATCTCTGTCAATGACCTCAAGAGTTTGAGGTCAGGGATCATGTTTTTCTTCAGTTATCACCAAATATTGGTCATAAATGGTTACGAAAGCAAGGAAATATGTCGCCTCATTATGTAGGTCTGTTTGATATTTCAGAGAGATTCAGGCCAGTAGCCTATCGGTTTCTACTACATTATAGGTACCATTACATGCATGACATATATCATGTTTCATAGCCTATCTGGTATTATGTAGACCCTTATCATACCTTAAATCTAGAGAATGTTGAGTTATATTCTGATGCTACTTTTGAAGAGTATCAAGTACTCATCATTGAACGGAGCATGAAGGTTCTCTAAGGATGAACTATCCCTTTAGTATGGGGTCTATAGTATCACAATCAAGTACAGGACAAGACTTGGGAGAGGGAAGCCAAAGTACATGTCCAATGGCTAGGGTTGTTCTCATACAGTGTTTCTCCATCCTTGGAAGGTGAACTCGAGGACGAGTTCTTTTAAAGGGGGATGACTATAAGAACCCATCTTTTCACTCAGGCATGAATCCTTTGGATTTTATTATAAATATTTAATATGGACCTAATATTGGTGATTAAAGAGTTAGAAAAGGTCTCAGGGGTTTCTGAGTGATGTTTGAATCCTACAAACCATCTTTTTGGGGAAACTAGACAAGTTACACGGTTGGCACATGATTTTCCTAACCGTGCAAATGGTGTTTTTTTAGATAGATCCACCTCACATAGTTGGCACACTTCTATGAAGCCTAACCATTCAAGTTCCCATTTATACCAGGTAACCATGCAAGGTTTGCACATATTTTTTCAAACTGTGCCCATGCCATTTTTTGGGTAATTTGAAAATTTGTCTCTTAATGTTCTAATTACAAACCATCTTCCTCCCTAATCCATATTTCAGTGGGATTAACCTAAATTGCTCATATTTTGGAGCCCTTTTATGGTATAAGGTGGGAATCAAGATTTATTCTTTTTTGGGATCATATCGAGCTTTCGTTCATCATGTTGGATGCGCAACACTAAGTACTCAAGTCTATTTAAGTTTTTTTGCTTATCTCTTGCTCTTGACCAAGATATCATGGTGTGATAATTTTTTACTTTTCTTATATATACTCCTATCTGAGCCAAATCAAGGACCGATACCAAAGGAGGAGATTTATACAAGCTAATGGTGGGTGGTATGTAACTCATCCATAAAGTTTGTTGATTTTGAAATTGTTGTGTGGGTCCCACTGATTTTATCAGGTGTCGTTATTAAATTCATATTACATAATTATACTCTATAGAAATATATGTTTATGTGATTTTGAAATATGTGATAAATTTTAGTGGTCACACCCACAACTCCATTCATCCCATGTAGGATGTTATGCCATAATTGGGTTTTTAGTGTTTGGAAATGTTTGAGCTACCTTTTGGGTGTGTCTTGGCTTGCATTTACTAAGGGTATGAATTTCTTCATTAAATGTATTGTTTATAATGAGAATTACATAATGTCGACTGCCATTTAAGCTCACCACTTGACCTGCCTAAGGAAACTGCTTCAATTTGATAATTAAATGATAAATGGGAATTAGAAAGTATATTAAATATATGACTTGGCCTAATTAAGATTAATTAAATAAAGGATTTCTGTTCGTAGAACCCCTTTACATGTTAATGGAAGATAGTGGAGGGAACTTTGATTAAAGAATATGCCTAAAATAGATTTAATGAAGGGTTTCTTGCTACATGGCCTTATCACACTAATGAAAATAAACTCTTTCACTAAATGAATTAAATGATTGATTATGATTTGATTGAATCGTTGCATGCTCAACTAGCCTTGTCACACTAATGGGAGGTAATGGATAGAACCTTATGAAATACATATGACATCAATAACAAATATAAATGGCCTGACTCGAGATCACCGTGGATTATGATCAGAGAATTCCATGAGCACTTAGAAACCCCATTCCGATTCAAGGACACAGCTTTCTTATGTCAATATCCACCTAGAACCTAATCTTTTTCAAATATGGGGAAGCCTGATATGATACCATAGGATCCCGCATGTAGTAATAAAGGATTCCTTGGATACACTCCACTACTAAAATTTTCACATATCCCAATGGTTTCAAACCATTGGGAAAGGGCCTGAAACCGTTGGGATAGTCTACCCCAATAGTTTCCAGAACCGTTGGTGTGTTAGCCATTGCAGTAGCTCTATGCCAATGGTCCATTTGAAAGTGTTGGTATAGGATTTCTGAATGTAATCTATTCCAACAGTTTGAGTAAAACCATTTTTATATATGTGTACCAATGGTTCATAAACCATTAGTACAAATGTTGTTTAGCATCTACCATATTCCAACAGTTCAATGAAACCGTTGGAATATATGTATTCCAACGGTTTTTGAACCATTGGTATTCATGCAGTATATGTTTTTTCCAACTGTTTCATAAACTGTGGGGATATATGTTGTCTAGAAAACAATATACCAACGGTTCTGTAACCTGTTGGCATATCCTCTACTCCACATCAAACAAAAATTCTTCTCCCACTGTAAACCGGCACCTCCCATAAACCTCCCCCCAATTATAAACCTGCACCTCCCATAGAAAACATAAGATGAAAACATAAGATGAAAAAATAAGCTGGAAAAAAGCTGGACCTCAGTCTTCTAAAGCTGGGAAACCCCCCACTGTAAACCTGCACCTCTTAAAGCCGTTGTAATCCAAAAACCACACCTCAGTATTCGAAACCTGGGTAACCCACTGTAAATCTGCACCTCTTAAACCTGATGCAAACAAACACCTTTTAAGCTAGGTGACCCACTCCTCTTAAACCCACTATAAAACAAAACATACACCTTAGTCTTCCAAAGCCAGACAACCCACTATAAATCTACGCCTCTTAAACTCACTGCAAACTTACACCTCTTAAGCTGGACAACCCACTATAAACTAAAAAGTTTCCATTCTTCCAAATCACTTGTAAACATCCCACTGTAAACCTATAAACATGAACCTCTTCTAGATATAGTGGTAATAATAAAACCTATCACATATGAAATTGAGCTTATTCAAGTACTATTCTAGTCAATAATATCATTCTATTGGTTAATGAATTATCCTATATAGTTCCTTCCTCTTCCAATAAATTCTTTCCTTTATGAATAAAAAATCCATATTTATAATTCTTATTTATCTAATCCATTTATAAATTAAAATTTAATGTCCATATGGAATACCATTAATCCCCTCTACATCATCATATCAAATTATACATGAATTTATTCTAGTCTACCCATAGGATCAAATATCTCATCAAAAAATATACCTTCAATCAAGGAGTATCCCTTTCACACAATTCAAGAGGTAATTATTTATTTTTTGGGTATGAGACTGATTTGAGTCTCAAGGACTCTAGTGGATTCCCAAGTTTAACATATATGAGTACCAAGAGTACTGGCATTTTTCACTTGGATGGTGAGACATTTTTGAGATGGGGGTATAAGTCCAGAGTGACTAGAACCTTGTACCTCTTTGGTGATCTATGATAGGGACCAAATTCCCTTGTTTTTATTTCATACACATGTTGGGTGACAAATTCCAAAAAGTATAGTGATAAATCTTATGGAATGACCACACCTTGAGTGATAAGGTGTTGGAAGGACCATTACTTCAGTGATAATGATGTTATCATATTATAAAATGATATATAACCCTACCATGATTGATAAGGTAGTGGTCAAGTTAATGGCCTCACCTTAAGTGATAAAGTTCTAGATGAACCCAACCCTGAGTGATAATGGATTTTTGGAATGTGATATTAATCCCACCATTGTTAATATTGTATTATTTTAAAAAATGGATTTATATTGATCAAAATGTATTAAAATGGATGTTTGTTGAGTGAAAAGGTTGGTATGTGATATATATTTGTATGAGAAAATACCGTTTGTAGTATGGTTGATGTTGGGAGTTGAGTGATAATCGGCATTGAGTGATAAGTATTAGTCTAGGTCATGGATACATGGCTCTATCCTACACATTCTGGTTGTGGTTGATTAATCATTGATACGCCCTATATAGAGTATTTGGGTATAGGATGGGTTTCATGTATGATGGTACAATGATTCAAGTTTTTTGTTTAGAAAAAAAGTATCTACAGTTAGGTATCATGGAAACCTACTTATCACATGATGACCTAATACACATGGAGTCTTGGTGACCTAGTTGGAACATGACATCTGACACAATATGTGTGTGTATTTATTTTTATAAAATTTACTTCGCTCACGTATACATATATGTAAAAATATATCAGTGCCTCTTTATGAGATTCAAAAGTCATATATTTCTAACACCTAGAATTATCATCCTAGTATGTATGTACATCTTATGATAGTTTTACTGATCTAAGAAATGATTATGTATAGGATTCGGATGGAGTATCTCAACAGGGATCGAAGGTGGTGATATTAGGTGGTGATTGAGGATGGAAATAGAGCCTACTGTGTATTTTTTTCTATTTTTTTATTTGGGTCATATTGGTGGGAAATTAGTTGATGTATGACTATATGAATACACACGGTTTATTATTATATAATTATGTTTTTTTAGATGATAGTACCACTAAAAGAGAGATTTGTGTGTGTGTGTTGGTCCTTTTCATGCACAACTATGAATGATGTGGATTACACCAGACTTCTATATTAGTATAGAAGAACTAGATGTTGCAATGTTGTGTAGGTATCTCCCCTTATCATAACAGACTCAAGAAATATATATATATATATATATATATTTGTGTGTGCTGGCCATTTTCATACACAACTATGAATGGTGAGGATCACACCATGATTTTATAATATTCTCACAATTCTTGAAGTGTTCTTGCAAATAATATGTTTTTAAATTAAAATAAATATACTAAATAAGACTCCAAGAACATTCACTGCAGCTTTCCATTAACTTCTTCATGTTTTCAATCATCAGCCATTGAAAACAATTAACTATCAATCCACATAATCTACAGATATATCCTTTAAAATTCACCACATAAAATATCCAAATATCTTTCTAGAATACCTACATTTAAATTGTCCACATTATCCGTATCTTTGGCAAGCTTTTAAACCTCCAACTGAATATTTGTGAAAAAAAAAACCATTTATACTTTTCTTTTAAAATCCCGAACTTCAGAACATCAAGACTCACTTTTTAATTATGTTTCCAAACAAAATCCCATTACCCTTTACACCAAGGCATGAAACAACACTTCTTTATGAAATATTCCCTTCAAAACATCAGACACCATGACCAGTTGGTTATTTTTCTCCACTACAAAATCCTAATACACCAAAACACCCAGCATTCCAATACACAGGTCCACCACAGTGAGCACAATTCTTTTAGTGAGTATCCCCACTATAATTCTTCTCATTAGAACATGGGAGAAATGTTTCAATAAAAATACTCAAAAGAGGAGGCACTAAATCATATGAATTGGTGGGGGTAAGATGAAGCTTACGATGGGGAGAACCATAATCATAATAGGTGTTAAAAAATGAAACAATTAGTGTTTTTAGATATATGGGCTCAGGAAAACACCAAAAGGGGTGGCCAAGAGGCCAGACAAACACCCCAAATGGGTTTCGCAAAAAGATCAGGTCACAACGGACATGATATAACAAATAAACTATTTAATATGCTATGAAAAGGGATCATCGGAAGGTTGTAGTGAGCGGCACAATGACACAATGTATAAAGGGAAACAAAATGATAGAAAATAATAATACACCCTACACAATCAATTTACAAATTCATTCACTTCACCTAAACATGGAAATTTAATTTATAATATTCAAAGGGTGAAAAGGAAAGTGACATGATTAAGGCATATGACTAATCGGGAAATGTCATTTGTGGTAAACGAGTATGATAAGACAATTTATATTATTCAAAGAAAACAAAAACCAACTATACAAAACAAACAAATACTGTCAAGAGGAATATGGAAAACTCAAACCAAATCTAAACATGATACAAATAACTATCAATACTCTTTGGCTTAGAAGACAGCGAACCTCTATTGGAGTGGTTTTATTATAAAATCACGCCATTGATTTATCAAACAATTAATTTAATTATATTTAACATTTATTCTAAAACTTATCCAGCACAAATCAAATGCAATAAGTTAAGAAACTAGATCAACATAACTATCACTGTGAGTTTTCACAGACAACACACCTCTGTTGGAGGGGTTTTATTATAAAAACATGACATTATTTATCAAATGAAACAATTATATTAAATAACATGTATTCAAGATATGCAATTCAATATAATTAAGAAAAATTAAGAAAGAAGCTAACTTCAATTTAAATAATTCTTGAATTAAAGAGGCTATGAAAGGGAATCTACCTCAAAGTGGAACCAAGCTATCCACTTCATCTCTTGGAGCTTTCTAATTAAAATTTCTTTCTCCTCCATTGGGTATACACACCTTTACACACATGCAAGGACATCTATCCCTTATTCACACACCTACAAGGCCATGAGCATGTGCAAGGGGATCCTTACACCTATGCTTATATGCATATACCAATTTACACTCACTTGCATATGAATTTATATATATACATGGGATCACCTAGCCCCATATGTGCGTAATCACTGCCATGGGTGACTATTTACATAATGGGGAAACCCAGATACATATACTAACTTACCTATGCACAAGAAGGTGAGTCTTCCTTGACTTGGAAACTTGAAACCAATGAGTAGGGATCAATGCACTACACAAAGGATTTTAATAACCTTAAAACACATGAAGGACGCTATATAACCTGTGAGAAACCAACCAATGGAATTAAATCCATACCTAGATTGGAAGAGGAGAACTAAATCCACCTGAACAAACAGGAAATGATCCAACGCCCTATTGAAAACATAATAAGGAGTCAAAAACACTAAATCCCAAAATACATGAGGTGTGAGACATGTAGTAACCATATAATCTTACCTCGGATCAAATCTGGTGGACTGAATCAATCTGAAGTCCTTCTAGACCCCTTCGCAGAATATAACTACCCTCTATCCATAGAAAGTAGTCAAAGATCTAAGCATCCAATGCGATAAAGTAAATAAAATAAAAACTAAACTAAAACATACCTATCTCCTATGACTATACATGTCACCACCCAACATATAAGAACCACAATGCCCCATGGGTCAAATCATGTTCTTGGAAGAAAAGGGGAAACAAATAAATGTTTCAAAATGATACTATCAAATAGTACATTCCTATTAATTAATAATTACTCTTCCTATTAATGGTATATAATAAATTTGGCTTGAGTTTTAACTTAGTTTGGTTTTGTTTGATACAAGGGATGAGGTCTAATTATTCTTGGTTTTTATGTTTACAGTTGATATATTTATTTAAAAATGATGCATTTATTTGAAATTATAATTTATGGTTTTAGTTCTTTGACTGTTGGCATGGGGCCTTCCCACATGAATAATTCTTGGAATGTAGGGTTCAGTTGACATTTATGTGATATAATGTGATTGATGTCGCTAACGATGAGGACTCAACTGTTTAAATTAAAAAAAACCCTATATGGTGTTTTCCTATATAACTTATTAGAAGTATTATCCATAGTTAAACCACAATATTACTTCTAATTAATGGTATTATGGATCATATGGTGATATTTTTTTGATGAAGACTACATAGTCTCTCCAAGCAAGGGATGTATGTTGACCCTTGGTGAATACTGGGCATTAGTGTTTGTGGTTACATATCCAAAAATCAATTGATATTACAAGATAAGATTCAATGTGTTATATCTAAATTAGTGATCTAAGTAGGGCACGATTAATGGTTATATTATCACTATATAATATAGGAAATCCTTGAACATCTCTCTAAGGTTTTTGCATGTTGTTCACATGAATTTGATATGTGGTCTCACCATGCAAGGGATGTATACCTCCACTGGTTCCACCTCAAACTCATCAAATGTCATCCCCTTTTTATGGAATTCCCTCAAAGAATACAGAAAAGAGGAAATTTGTGAGGTAGTTATCTATGAAACCTCACCCAAAGTCATCAAGTAAGTAGTGGGTTTTCGGACTTTAATCATCAAATTTATTATGTATCTCCTCCTATATAAAGAATGTATTAAGAGCCTCTATAGACCCTTACACACTAACAAGATTTTTCAGTCATTGATTGCCACAGAATTGATTATAACTATGTTCCATGAGAGTCTTGGACTCTAAAGATGGTAAATGAAAGGAAATAGATTAACATAGTAGACCTATAGATATGGTGTTCACAAGACACCTAGGTTTAGACAAGGTTCTTTAATGAATTTATGGAAATGAAATCACCCAGTCACTAGGTCTACAAGTGGATAAGATATCGATTGGGAAATGAGTGGTCTAAAATATGTCATAAAATTGGGATGATATCTGTATGGACTAGATAAGGATTGAGATAAAGTAAAATATTCCTAAGATGATTGGACCTTGTAGTGATAGGTGTCGAAATTGTACATCTAGAATTTGATGAGGAAATACTTATAAGGATGGATTGGAAATTGGGTAGGTTATTATAGTGGGATGGTCCCTTTGAGTATATAAAATGTATTATGAAAGGTGTTACTCCATTTAATGATTCAAGGGCTCAACTAAAGAGATGAAGGATGAGATGATAGTGTGGGTATTGGGTATTGTCGGACAGATTGGAATTATAATTCCAAGAGTCTTGGTGTGATTTAGCTTTGGATGAAACCTAATTAGTGGGTTTGGGTTATAATATATGATTTTGATGAGGTTCTTGATCGAATTATTGAGAATATAATGTAGATGGGTTCGACATGGTGTGCTTATTTGACTAGGAAAATCATGAGGTGAATAATCCTCTTTGTCTAGTCGGATGATGAGATGTGAATTGAGGCATGGGATAATCCTTGAAAGATGAGTCTAGAATATGTGACAGAAAGGATAAACTAGGATATGTTTCATATGATTGGGTGAATGGCCAACCCATGCGAGGATGATATGATGTATGGAGACACATGGAGACACTTGGGGTTATTTATGCTATCTCCTAGAGACACTTGGGGTTATTTCATGACTCCAACATACTCAAAAAATGTTCCCACACAATGTTTTAGAAAAAAATTCCATCTCATTGAAGACCCCAAGGCTTCTCTAGCATTCAATGTTTCCTCACAATCACACCTCATGGTATTGCAGTATACAAGTGATGCACATAAACTAGTCAGGATAGCATCACTACCATCCATCTTTAGAAATACGTAAAATACCTAAGTGGACAAAGCGATAAAGAAAATAAAATAAAAACCAAACAAAAAATACATATAACCTGTGACTATACATTTCATCGCCAAATATATAAGAACCACAATGCCCCATGGGTCAAATCATGTTCCTTCAAGAAAGGGGGAAACATTTACATTTAATAATCTCTTCATTTTTCATTATGTTCTTTATATAGTACATTGTGGGAAACACCATACTATTAATCTTATCCATTGAATATGCACCTATGCTACATTATTTGAGTTGAAGATTGTGCACATAACCCTATTATCTATGGAAAGAACCTCATAAGGACCATAGTCAATGTTTATTAGTTGATCCTACTCTTGAACCTGGTTGGGAACAATTCCACGAACCAGATGGTCTACTTGGTCATGAGGGAGTAAACCATTTCGTTATAATATACTAAGAATAAAGGTGTTGGTATCTTTTCAATCAAAAAATGGGAATTACTCAAGGTTGGAGTGCCAATTGACTTCAGTTCCAAAGTTAATGGCCCCTTAACTATCTGTAGATGTCAAGGGGGGTCTCCCATGGGTGTCTTGTGGTGTGTAGTGTCTATCTATGATTTTTGTCTTACTTCCATGTTGTAGGAAATGTGTATTGCATAGTCAGTTTAATAAATAAATTTTTCAATTGGAAAATACACCCTTATTCAAGAGAGATATACCCATTTTTTAAAGAGAATACCATCCAAATATCCAACTCATAAATCCAAGACCAACATTTTACTTTACCAATTCCAATTGCATAATATATGAAACACCAACTTATGATTTATAAACCAATCAATTAAAGGGAAGGAAACCCCTCATAATAACCCATAAAATCTCATATAGCATCACTCACCTATAATTAATCCACATCATTTCACATCTTAATGACGATACAACCTCATCACATATATATAATGATTAACAAAAAAAATCCAACACAATATAAGGTCCAATAGGAGTCTACAGAGGAAAATATGAGGTTTTTAAAAAATCATCCACTTTTTATGGAATTCACTTTTCAAATGAATGGAATAAAACATGTGAATCTAACCCTACATTTCTAGAAGACTCTATTTTGAAAAAATTCACAATTTACCCAATAATTCACCACACCATGAGTTGGTTACTACCCAAAACTCTAGAAAATGAATGATTAATATGAATGGTTATCCTAACTATGAACCTAAAAATGCATTCCTTGTTGCCAAATTTTTTAAAAAGAAGGCTAATTTTTAGCAGGATGTACCGATCAAGAACCATGGCCGGAGGAGAGGGAGCCGAGAGAAGGGGACGTCCCGCGGGGTGTTCGACCATGGGGGGTCTCGTGCACGACTGTTTAGGGGGATGGGGGACCTCGGAGGAGTAGAATGAGCCAATAGGGAGGTGGATGTCTCCAGGAGAGGGAGACGATAGGGGAGTGGGGAAATCACCAGGATCCGAGAGCGGAGGGGGACGTCGTCGTTGGAGAGGGGTCCAAGAGGGGAAGGGGAACATTGTTGGAGGAGAAGGAGGGGGCCGGGAGGTAGAGGCAGAGGCCGAAAGAAGATTGAAATCGGGGAGGGGAGGAGGGGTTCTGGAGGTGGAGGTCGGGGATGGTTCTCACGGGATGAAAATTTGGGTGGGAGCCTTAAATTGGGTGTCTTTTTTCCCTATGGTTAATAACAACTATAACTAATATTTTTCTTTCCCAATGGTTTTGTTAAAATTTTGGAAAAACCAGACATATAATACTATATACCAACTGTTTACTAGAACCATTGGTATAGGTTATTTATCCCAATGATTTTTTTCTAACCGTTGGAAAATAAGTGTTGGTATAGGCCAGAATTCCACTAGTGCTCATTGGATCCAGTTCTGACAAGTAGGTGCCATGGTTTAATCCCATTGGACCTGGTCTTTACCAAGCCTTGTTTTACATTGGATGAACTCCTTGGACTCGGTAGGTGTCTTATTGTGGAATTTATTGGACTATGCTACTTGGATTACACTCTTATCCCTTTCCAGGCTATAGTTATTACTGAGTTAGCGACCCTTGAGTTGTAAGTCACCTTGGTTATTACCTTGGGACTTCACTATTAAATATCATTACAGGATTCCATTTTAGAAATTGGAACCTTCAATAATCATACTCATGGGACATATTATAATTGGTAACAATCAATTAATGATATGGTTACTTGTCCAGACACTAGTTGAAGGATTAAGAAGGTACTTGGGTATTTATTGATAGTGCACTGCCTTACTTATATATACATGCCCACACATTGTTATATTCCATTGCATGGGATAGATGTTATAGACACCATTGGCGGTGGCCCACTGAGATTTATGTCATACCCTCTCCGAGTTCCGTTTGGTACTCAGAGTAGATTACATGGTTACAAGTGTTGAAAAAGGGAAGCATACGACTTCAAACACTTGATTTATTTCTCTTTATTATGGATCTTGATTGAAGATGACTAAGGCAGAGTTCAAGATTATTGGGATAATCTTTTGATTTCTTTATAATTTTGTGAAATATATTATATCTACTATCTTTTATCCATGTTTTCTATCTTAGGAGTCACATGAAATATATTCAGCAGTTTAATGATATTATAGTTATTTCAGTTATTGTTTCTATTGTCTCTATTTTCCACTATGCCTTCGAATTACATTTCTTTCTTCCACTTTTTATCCTTATGTTTGTATTCACCCGATGCCCCACACTTTGGTAATGAGAATATAGTCACCCCATAGACACACCCTAGGCCCTTGCTACTAGTTGGAAGCCTATGGTGTTTGGGGAGATACACTTGAAGCCATGTGGCCCCATGGGTTCGATGAACCCATTAAGTGGCATCCAGGTCAAGGATGTCACATTCAAAGAGGTATGTGACACTTTCGAATGTTTAAATATCATTCTCTTAAATAACGTTCTTAATGATTATCTTTGCAATCTCACTTCATTTTGTGATTGTTAAATTTATATTGAAAGAAATACTTTAATATAATAAATTTTCTTTGGAAATTTACTTTAATATCTATATTATTATACAATGTATATTAATATTTCTTAAACCATATATCATTTTTACATACAGTGTTCACTTTGAAAATTATTTTATTAACTGGGGAATTATTGAAATCTATATTCTTTTTTCAATATAGATATTTGATACAGAATATTATTTATTGTTATTAGTTTATATGATGAATTATTTGTATTGGTAATGATGGGTGGGGCCAATATATATATATCCCCTCAATGAATCGATGTGTTTTCATGAGATAGATAAATTGAACAAATTAAACGGGTTTCTATTTGTAGTTTTAAACTATCTTGTGAATGGTCTTGATAGTATCGGTTTCCATGTTCCCTAGACATGATGTCCATTGATAAATAATTTTCCTCATTTAGTTTTAGTATTATTCACCAATGATATTTTTTTTCAACATATCTGTGGTTGAATTTTATTTTCTGTTCATTGATTAAATGGAATATGTCTTAGATTATTACCTTTCTATATTGATTTTTCATTATCTAGTTATTTTAATGGAATTTTTTCTTAGTTATCTATCATTCCACATTAATTTATACATTTTTATTCATTATTTTGTCTACTTTACTTACCCTTTCTGATCATTTTGTCTCACCCCTATTATATTTCCTTTCCCCAGGTTATGAAGATGAAATATTTAAATAGACATTAAAGGAAAAAAATTATTTAATTTTATTATATATTATGTTTTTATTTTATATTTCCCAATGTATTATGAGAATAATGTATGTAAAATGAATTTTCTAGGACTACTAAACTGATTCGTCCTTCAGGATTTGATTCCTTGTATTCATGCCATTGTAGTAAAATAATGCATGGTATTTGGGCTTCTGGGTTCGAGGCATTACAGTTGGTATCAGAGGAAGTTTTGTAGAAGACATGGCATCTAGATTTTTAAAACATAGATTAGGGGTGCACAACCCTAAGACATGCATTGTGGATAATTATAGAAGAACATACTTGAATATTAGGAAGATAGAGATTATGTTGGTATTCCTAAAGGAATATTCAAAACATAAAAAATGTCTTATCTCATTATGAAGATATATATGGTCAAGCCATCATCTGGAACAAATATTTTTTTTTCTTTGGTAAGAATTTCTCTCTCACTCGGAAAGCTTGTATCATTGATAGCTTAGGCATTAAAGAAGGATCCTTCCCTTTTACTTATCTAGGAGTTCCCATCTTCTGGGGATGGCCTAAATCCATGTTTTTCAATGATGTTGTTGATCATGTTATCAAAAAAATATCCTCCTGGAAAGGAAAATCCTTCTCCATGGTTGGAAGGATTTGTCTCGTGAAGTCCACCATTGTCTCTCAAATGGTTTACTCGATGATGGTTTATAAATTCCTTATCTGTCTTCTTAAAAAGATTAATGTTTACATCAAAAACTTCGTCTGGACTGGTATAATTCTGGAGAGGAAGCTTGTTAAAATCCCTTAGCCCACCGATTGTAAACCTCTTGAGAAGGGTGGTCTTGGCATTAAAAATATCAAACTATTCAATGAGGCACTTCAAGATAGGCTCACATGGAGACTAATTAACAACTCCCTAGAGTCTATAGAATTTATTAAAAAAAATTCCTTCTAAGGATTAAAAAAGGGAATCTGAACCATTTTAATTCTTAGATCTGGCCTTCCATCAAAATTTCCTTTGCCAATATTATGAACAAATCACGATGGATGGTTCGCATGGAATCCTACATGATATTCTGGCTTGACAATTGGACTTGAACCCCCCTTATTTCCATGTTACCGTCCAATTCCCCTCTGGAGAATTCCACTAGAACTATAAAGGAGGTGACTTAATCTCAAAATATGAATGTTATTGATATTATCATTCATGTGGTCAATAATTACACCTCCTTTATCTCTGAAGACTTCCTAATTTGGGAGCCTACCCACAATGGTGTTTTTGACTCTCAATGCTTTTACAATCACAACTTCTCAACATTGAATCATATTTTCATTGGTAAAATCTTTTTTATAATCCCTAGATTAAGCCCTCAAGGCTCAACCTAGTTTGGTATATTGCACACAACTGTCTCCTTACCGATGTTTGTCTCTAAGACTTTGGTAACCAACTCTGCTCCAATTTTCATTTATGTCATCAACATAGAGAAGACATAAATCTCTTATTTTTGACTTATTACACAACTTCTTCTCTCTGTAATTTTATCACTAACATGTTTAATTTCAGATGGTTATTCTCTGACTCTATTTGATCTTAGCTAAAAGTTGTGTTAAGCATGACACTTCATAGAAAATCAGGAATCTCTTCTTATCTGTTATTGCTGAGCTCCTCCACATCATCTGGTATGATATAAATTCTATTATCTATAAAAATTCCTAATTTAATATTAATGCAGTTCAGACCAAAATTATCATTGTCAATAAGGATGTTTCCTCACTGCATAAATCTCATTGTAAGCACTTGGTTGGTGACTTTGTGATACTTAGTCGGCTCAGGATTGAAGGTCTCTATAGACAACCGAGACAGACATTGGAGGTGTTCTGGAAAACCCCATTACCCAGATGGATCAAGATCAATGTTGATAGAGACTCAAATGGGAATCTGGGGCCTGTAGGATGTGGTGCTATCTTTAGAGACTGGCTTGGGCATTGTCATGGTTTCTTCTACGACGAATGTGGGGTTTCCTCTTCTCTTGATGTTGAGATGGTGAAAGTGTTTCATGCTATCGATTTTGTTAAACAAAACGGCTAGAACAACATATGGATTGAAAGTTATTCGACCACTATTTTCCAAGCTATCTGGAGTGGTGCGGTTCACCTTGCCTGGTCACTCACTACTCATTAAATGAATTTTCGGACTTCACTCACGGGGATCAGATACATCGCCACTCATCCCTACCGAGAAGAGAACATGGTTTCTAATGGTCTAGCCAACAAAGGTATCAACCAATGAATTATTTGGTGGGATGAGATACTGGTTGATCTTCTTCAGATTTATGAAAAAATATTTTAATAAGATCCTCACATTCAGACATTTGTAGCTTATTTTTTCTATTTTATAAATTGGGTCATAGTCATTGACCATGGATTTACCTTTAAAAAGAGTTTGGAAATTATATTAGTATGGTTTTAGAAAATGAAAACATGTATGGTGGGTGACAACTAATCAGGTCCTGCAAGGCCACGGGACAAGAACCCATGACCAAAGGAAGATAAGGGTTTAGTACCAACCACTAACCTACACAATGTCCTGGTTAATTTTTCATTATTATTAGTGAAACAATTTGACGAATAAATGTTAATGATGAACTAATATTATCACTTTAGAGGATTAGAGACTTATTTTTCTACCATATTAGTTTTGGAAACTAGTTAGTGATAAATATTTAGACTTTTCACTCTTTTATTGGCATTACGATCCATTAAAAGTCATTTTTAGCGCTTTAGGAAAAAAAAATTCATTATTGATAATTAATTTCTCGGTGTAAATTAATGAATTATTATTTGATCAAATAAAAACCATTATATAGGATTGTTCATATTTAATTGAAACCTATCAATTAATTATGTTACCTTATATTCTTAGAAAGTAAAATAATTCATTAACATTAGAAAAAGTATCATCAAACAAAAATGATAACATGATACATTAATTTGTGTTGAATCGGTGTCTTCTAAATCATCAAATATTTATGGATTTGAGGCCTTGAAATTTCTATTGATCATTAAATTTCTTGTTATCGATGGCCTCATTAACCCCAATAAATATTTACTCTTTTCCTCAAATTATGTATCTCTACATTCCACTGATGTCATCCTACTTAGAGACCTAGTTACATGGTAGTCCATGTGACCTTTGTACTTCCCATTCTCTATTTTTGAAAGGATATTTTAATAACCCTTCTCATGATGTAGGGTTTTAACATAGGAAATATTATAAAATCTATCACCATGACTGATTTTTAATAGTTAGGATTCAATTTAATTAAGGTGGGGAGAATGTAACACCCCAAAATTCTAAAGTAAGAACCTTGTTATAGATATCATGTATGACACATGACACCAAGCACGTAATGTAATATAATATCTAGATAAATTATAATATATTGACTATTCAAAATACATTATATTTATTTCAATACAGGTAACAAAGAGTTAGTGCGTGTTACATGTAAGAGTGACCTTCTTCGATGGCTTGCGTTACACGCAAAGCTGAGTTTTACCGAACAATAATATATTATTAAAATATTATTATTTAATATAATTTGATATAACCTAGACATTATATTAGTAGTTATGAATATTATTAACTAACTTATGAAAAAGTATGGTTCATATAATCATAAAATTAATTAATTGTTAACAAATTAATTAGAAATGAATATAAGAACCAATTGGATATAAAAATAAATATTATTTAATTTATGCTTCCAAAAGAGTTATGTATTATTAAAAAAATTAATTGGATAATAATTTTAATGAAATATATATGTTATATATTCAATAAAATATTTTTTATATTCATCCATTAGGTTTGAAAGACATAAGATAAGAACAGAATCTATTTTACACAAAAAACCTATATTTTTATAAGGGGAACTTTGTCACCTTTTAACAGAGAACCCATTTAAAATATGAATGTTGAATCTTTAATTGATTTAATATGTCAAAAAAACATCAACTTTGAAAATTAAACATAAGAATTATGTTAGGGAAACTTTTTGATATTTTTATGAAGCATTTCATTTTTTAATGAATAGTTTAAACACTACATTAATACCAGTGTTTAACAACATTGGTATTTATCAATGTTAGAAAAAATCACTGATAATTGACATATGTATCAGCACTAAATAAAACTCTAATAAATTTAATCATTTATTAGCATATTTTCTTAGCGCTGATAATGGGTACCCTTTATCAGTGAAATATTTTTAACGCTCATAAAGGAGTCCTTTATCAATACTGATAAAGGAACGAATAAATAAAATGAAATAATGAAATAAATAAAAAGTTAAAAATATATTTATTATAAAAGTATTAGAAACTTTATTAAATAAATAATTATTGATTAAAAAGAATAAATTTATTATACTATATATAAATTAAAGATACAAAAAAATAATATGTATTAACTATATATGAATAAGTAAATTGAGAAAAATATTAATCATTTTATTAATTAGACGATTATTGACAATGTTAATAAATTATATATATTTAACCTGAACGGCCCAAAGGCCTTATTTTTTATTTTATTATGGATAATCCACCTTTTAAGGGATTAAGGGGAAACCTTATGTGACCCATAGGTCCAAGGCACAAGGCTTGACACGACCCGAAGGCCAATATATGACATAAAAGCCTAGAGGCATACTATGCCCATTACATGACCCATAGGCCCAACCCACTAGAAATACCCCTCCCCAGCTTCTACATCATTGATTGCCTAGCTCCCCAACTTGCATTTCTAATAAGATAACATTTCCCCATACAAAACTGCATGTTGTCTGGTCCTGATGGTGGTTTCCATACCCTCTCATTCTTCCAATCCAGTTAGCTCTGCTTTTGGTGAATGCTACTCTTTTCCCTGATCCTCTTATGGGGTCTACTCTATGTGAGTTGGGATACTCCATTGTCTCTGTGGCCCAAAGGCCTTGAGGCTCGAAGGCTTTTGATGACCCAAAGGCCCAGAGACCCGTAGTCCCAAACCGGTGGCCCGAAGGCCCAAATCGAGTAAATAGTTCTAGCTGTCACAGTACCTACTACAGTTCCTACTACAGTTTTGCTATACTTTTTCTATAGTCATGCTACAGTCTTGTTGTAGTACCCCTGAAAAATTTACCTCCTCTCGGTTTTGAACCTAGGGATCTTAGATGCCAAGCAGGAGCCTTTACCATTCTAGTACGAGCTCGTTGGTAATTTTATATTTTTAATATATAGATATATATATTAATGTATATAAATATGATTTATATATAACAAAATATATATGCTCTTTATATTAAAGAGTTATATATTTAGTGAATAATTATTTATATTTAAAAATTAATATGAATTAAAAATACTAAATAGTTGTATAGAGTAATGGGCATATAGTTGAATTTTATTTGATTATTCAATTTATCATAGATCAAATGTGTGTTATATTGATTTCACATATACATAATTAATTCATTTTAATATACAAATCACACAAACAAAACTTATCCATTTTTTCAATATTATTAAAGTGAACTTTTTTTAATTTATTCAATTTTACTCATTATTAACATGCATGCACATTAAATTATATATTCATCAATAACGTTTAAAAAAATATTTGTAAAAAATATTTATAAATAAACAAATTTAAAAATGGGCACACTATATTTAAAAATTTATATATTTATAATTATAAATCTATAAATATTTTTTAAAAATTATTTATATAATTATATATATTTAAATAGTTATTAAATTTATAATAAATTTACATAAATAATGAATATATGTGATATATTAATAATAATATATATTTATTAAATATATATTTTTTATAATAATATAAATATATATAATGATATAAATATTTTTTAAAAAAAATATGTATATAATTATAAATAAAAAATTCTATATTTATATAATTATAAATTATAATAAATATATTTAAATAAGGAATAGATTTACTATATTTATATTAATATATATTAACTATGTATATATATATATATTTACATTTTTTTAATTTATAAATATTTTATAAATCCTTTATTAGTGATTAAGTAATAAGCGCTGATAAAAGAAATATTTATCCCGGCTAAAATATGATGAGAAGAGTGTCTTGATCTTATTAAAAAACCTAAATTGTTGTGAACCCCTTGCAATATCAGAAGCATTCTGTGGCAGCGACCCATTTTCGGGGCTCCTCCTTAGTGAATCGAAGATTGAATCACCTAAACTCACTCAAATCACACAAACCCACTGTATCTAGTTTCTCGTACATCATCCAATATTTTGTTTTCAGTTGCAGTTAGAGTTTTTGAAGAAAACATTGAGATCCAGATCCGAGGGTCTAATATTTTCTTTCACCTAGCAAGGTAGGCCTATGTTTTCATTTGTAGGTTCATATTTTCATTCTGTATTTTTTTTTTGAGATATGGATCTGAGGGTTTCTGATTTTCCTTTGTAGGTTCTGATTTTCATTCGGTATTTGTAGTTGATTTGTTGTATAATGTTTTAATTTTTTTATGATCCATTTTTTGATTGAGTACAATTTTTCATATCCTGATTTGGTATTTTTAAATTGTTTTTTTGAATCAATTTTCTTTATTGTGTACATATACACTCCAGTTTTCTCCACAAGATTAATTGTTGCCACTATTTTGATGTCTTAGTGAATCACCTCTGGTCCATAGATAATCCAATTTTACAAATTTCTATACCATTGTATAAACAGTGGAGGTTTTGGATATTAAAACCTTAAACTATAGACCAAATTGATTTTGAAAACCAATTCATAGTCTGATGATGGTTCAAATCAGCAAGTGAAACTGATTTTATGAAATTAATGTAAGTGAATTTAATTATTTAAATTTTATTTTAATATTATGGTGTTCGGTATTTTTCTTAAAATTTTATTACTCATAATTGTGTTGTTTTATTGAAATATAATTCTTAGTAGGGGTGAAACCATTTTTATTTATTCTCAATGGCTCTCTATTTTCAAAATTAGTATGGGGTTGTATTTATTTTACTATATTGTGATATTCTGCGGTAAGGGTTACACATATTACTGAGAATTGTGTTTTCTTATTTTTTATGCTAATTTTTTATGGACCTCAATAAAATCTCAAGGATGGTTCAATTCTTATTAGATGGCCTCCCATTAATCCTTCAGATGCTACATCATTTTACTAAACAATAATATGGAAGTAATAAAATTCTATAAATAAAAAATTAGTTTTAGGTATTCATCATTTTAGGACAATATATATGTGTTAGGTCTAAAAATACATTTCATTAATAGTAATATAATTTATACTTAAATAACCAATAAAATATTGTAAACTCATGTTACTTTCAAAATAATAAAATTAGGTGCCTGTATATACATTTTTTTGAAATAATTAAACTTTCCAAAAAATAAATAATTATATTTTATACAAAATTAATAAAAAAATAATTATTTATAATTAATATAATTTTAAAATTATTATTAATCATATTTTTGTAGTTTCATTAGTAAATATATTATTATATATATATATTGAATAATATATTGTATATTTAAATACATTTAAATATGATAAATAATATACATATAGATAGTTATAATTATATTCAAATAAATTTACTAATATAATACATACATATATATATATATATATAATATTTAGGTAGATTCACATTATTTATCTATGTATTTCATGAGGAGCGACCTCCATTTTATAGTTTTTGACGGTGGATGGTGTGAACCCCATTCAGGTTTATTGCCTATTAAGGTAAGTGTGAATAAATTACACACCTCCATCGACCTATTTTTCCAATCATATAAAACCCTATCAATTTTTTAATAAAAGCAAAAGTATTAAAAAAACTAATTTTTATCGAAAAAACATTATAAAAAAAATCCTCGACCCATTATTTTATTAATGTTTTATTCGAAACCTTTTGGATAAGTTCAAGGATAGAAATGAAAGTAATTAATAATTAACTATTCCTTCACATCAAATCATATAAATTCATTTTATTAACATACACTTGTCAGCTAAAATTACACTATTGCAACCCAAGACCCCCAGGCTACACAACACTATAGTTTCATATTTTGATTCTTTCAACTCCACGCTCTCCATTTATTTCCTTCCATTCAATCTATCGTTTGTCTAGTTGTGTATAGATTTTATCTGGAAAGATTTGGTGGTAATGGAGGCATCGAGTTAATAACTAGTTCTAATGGTGTAATTCTCACAAATGGGTGGCATTTCCCTTTTTATAGAACACAATGAAGTACAATTTTCATCCCCATCACTTAATCTCCCAACCAGTTATTATTGTATTCTCTTTCTTTGAGACTCATCCCCTATATCTTCTATGTTTCTTATACTACTCTAAACATTATTCATCCCATGGATGACTACTTCTTAGAGTATTTCAAGAAACATAGGTGCATGTCCACAAGAGATGGAGGATTTGTATTAAAAAATGCAATGATAAATGTTTAGAAGATGAGCCGATGAGAACAATAGTTGTTTATTACTTTCACCTTTTAATGAATTCATAGGATGCCACTGACCATAGTGGTGAAATTCTCCACATCCTCCTCACTCATTGATTGATTTTTTTAGAAGATATATTTTTATTTTTTTATCATCATTTTTGTTTTACCATCCACTTATCCCTATGGTCAAAAATGTTTTCATAGTAGAATCATTAACCATATAATTAATGTATTATTTAATTTTTAGGTTTAATTTATTTATTATTATAATTACTTATATAATAATTGTTTTCTTGTACAAGTGGATTCTTTTGTTTGAGCCTACAACTAAGATAATGTAAAAAAGAGATACATTAATAATGCATAGAACCATAAAAAAAGGTGAATTCCTAATACATATTTAATTATTTTTTTCATAATTTTACCTACTATTTGTAAGTTAATTTATCTATAATTTCTATCTAATATATATTTAGTTTTTTTCGCAGCTCTTTTGGGAAGTCATATTTTTCTTTCAATTATCTACAACAATCCACAAAATAGATAAAATGATTCTTTCTTAAAACATTTCCATGATTCATATTTTCATTTCCTTTTCTTTGGAACTACAAACATTTCATATTGATTCAATGTTATTATACATGAAACTTATGTCATTTTTGAAATCATATGCTCTTATGACTTTCAACAACGAGAAACCTTTTTCAGCTAATAACATGGAGTCAATACGCAGTGTTAGAAGTTTAAAATATAAAGACAATGGAATTATAGTGATAATGAAATTTAGAAATTTTTGGAGTCTTTTAGACGTGTAGGAATCATGCACACCTCAATATGACACATGGTGTGACCAGTACAACTCTAAGTGATTATTTTTATTTAGAATTGACATTAATTTTAGTAAAAAGTACAACTGACATAATCAAAACCAAGAAAACATATTCTTATTTTTTATACATTAAAGAAATGATCGATAAGTAAATTGAGACATATATGAATCATTCCCACCTCAATTTGATGCACGCTGCGACTGCTATGACTCAATGTGTCTGCTATTAGTTTAAAATTGATAGTTTAGTTCACAAAATTGCACTCACTGAAAAAAAAGAAAACTCATTCATATTTTGTTGATAATTTAGTAAATAGATTCATATGTCCTTTTTAGTGTGTCATAATTTTTATCACATCAAACTTATACATGATGGGATCTAAATAGTTCAAAGTTCACGTTTCCTATTTAAAATGATATTTTAGTAAAAAAAGTGTCATAATCAAAACTATGAAAACAAATTCGGATTGTCTTGAAACATTGTGACAAAAATACATATGTCATTTGAGATGTGTAGGAATAAACCATACCTTGATATAATGCACTATGTGACTGATATAACTCTAAGTGTGTCTTTTTATTTAAAAATATAATCAATATTAATAAAAAGGACAACTGACCTACTCAAAACTAAGAAAACACGTTCATATGGTTTTGATAATTTAGGTAAACGATCGATAATTCATTTTTTAAATGTAAGGATCAACCACATATCAATTCGACTCATGGTGTGTCTGGTATGAATAAATGTGTCCTTTATGAGTTTAAAATCGACAGTTTAGTTTAAAAATTTAATGCACTAAAAACTGAGAAAACATGCCCCAATTTTCGTTATAATTTTTTAAATATAATTATAAGTCATTTTTTATGTGTAGGAATTGGTCTCACATCCAAATTATACACAATGTGTTTGGTATGAGTTAGAATGCCTGTTTCCAGTTTAAAATGACATTCTAGTAAAAAAGATAAGTGACGTACTCAAAACTAAGAAAACACATATGGATTGTTTTAATACTTTGGGAAAATTATCCATAAGTAATTTTTAACATGTAGAAATTATCCTCAACTCAATTATATATACAAATTGTCTGGTAGGACTCAATGTGTCCATTATCAGTTTAAAATCAACATTTTAGTTAAAAAATTGGCCCTCACTTAAAACTAAGAAAACATACACAAATTGTCTTTATAAATTATTATAATGATTCATTTTTCATTTTTCATGTTTAGAAATTTGTATCACATCAAATTGACACATGATATAACTGGTATGAGTCAATGCGAGTGTTTCTAGTTCAAAATGACATTTTAGATGAAAAGACAAGTCACATACTCAAAATTGATTAAACAGATCAATATTGTTTTGATACTTTAGGAAAATGATGAATAAGTCATTTGAGATGTGTTAGAATTAGTCGGACCTCAATCTAGTGCATGTTGTGACTATTATGATTCCAAGTCCATTTTTTAAATATACAAGTATCATTTTAGTTTAAATTGTGGACCACATCTCCAAAATAGAGAAAACAAGTCTAGATTATATTCACATCATTTAAATTATGTATCCATACTTTATTTTTCTGATTTCAGGGTGTTTCGGTACTGTGGTGTTCTGTTACAGCACACTACACCAGTGGGGAAGTGTGTTGTAGCATCACACTACAGTATGCCTCTTTACCAGTGCTTGAGAAAGTGATGATAAAAGACCGAGGCTTTTAATCTTTCTCAAGTAGTCAGTGCTTCTCTAGCGCTGATAAACTCTATTTTTAGGGATGTTAATGGTCTATTTTTAGAAGTGATAATATTGAATTTTAGTTCAAAAATGTTTTTTACTCTAATTTATTAATAATGATAAGTCATATTTTAAATTGTTTATGATGTTTAATTAGATAATATTTTTATCAATTAATTCAATTTACATCAATGGAATCAATTTCACATTGAAAATTTCAATTAAAATAGAGAAAATGTTTAGACATTTTTACTTAAAAAACCTGCATTGTCATCCCATATGGATGATTAAATTTAAACCAATTTCTACCAATTATATTATTGTAATTTTTAAAAATAGATTCCATATTTAGAATAATCATAAATTATAATTTATATTAAGGATAACTTTGTTTTTTACCAAAAATATTTGTGAAAGTGATTGAAATTAATTACAATTATTAAGGTAAAACTATGCTTAATAAAGGATTAAACCTTTAACTTAGTGGCCCAAATAACCTATCCACTTATCCAAAACCAATTTTTTGGAAATAATTCATCCATAAAAATTATAGTATTTATTTCTTTTTGTTTTAAGAATTTTTTATGTAAAATATGGGCACACCTAACTTCTTTTCAAAAATACCAAGTGAGCCCTTTTCCCCTTATAAAAGGCCACCACCTCTCCCCATTTATCACACCTCTCAAACCACTTAGGTTCATCCAAGATCTTCCCATATAGCTTAAAAACATCCTTTAACTCTAAATATAAGCCTCCCTTTAGGAATAAAATCTTTTACAGAAGCCTTTTGGTACAAACCAAAAGCAGTTACCCGATTAAGAGGTAATATCTTCGATCAAGTATTATAATTATATTTCCATTATCCACTCCCTAAAAACTCATTATTTCATGATTATATAACAACACCAGTATACTAAATGTACTATTACTTTTTTATTTTCCCTTTACCACCTATAATGGTGGAAATTATGATGGAAAATATATTTATATAGGATATATATGATATTTATTAAATATTTATAATTTCTAGTCCATTTATAACACATACCATTAATAATTTCTATTTTGAAGCAATACGATAACATCATTTTAGGAAGTGTGGACTTCCTTCCCTCGAAGCGATGTGATTTGTTCATTCTATACATGGAATATATTAAGGATGATTTTATTAAACCTATTTAATATATATAACATATGAATGATAATAGAATTATAATATACATATGTACCATTTATTTTTCATTTTTTAATATGACAATTAAATGAATGTAGCGTTCATGCGTACGTACGACCTACCGTCTCTATGACTAGTGCACTTCATTTATTTATCTCAAAATATTATGTACTATTATAAATACATATGTACTGAATATATAAGAAAATTAATTCATGTTTTACATTATTTATATGATTAAATCATGATATTATAAATAGAGAAAACAAGTAACCAGTCCAACTAAACATGAAAAAACTAGGAAATTAACACCTTGAGAAGATAAAATAATGAAGGAGTGTTAACAAAAGGGTGATAAAATATTTTAAGAAGTTAATATATTATATTATAAACATGATTATGGTTCTTTTATAATTCATTAACATATTTTAAAGAACTGTATATAATGATAAATACCACATAACAAAACAATGGTTAAGGTAAGGGAATTTCATCACAATTTACATTCCATTGAAACTTATTGGTCATTATGCACCAATTCACTTTTATTAGGTGTATATACAACCTTATAATATGATATATCATGAATAATATTACTCTCATGATATTCTAAGTTTTATTTAATACCATTCCTTCAGGGGGATTAAAATTTAAATGTTTTATAGAGGTATGAGACACTTTGGAATGTATAAATATTATTCTCTTAAAAAATGTTCTTAATGATTGTCTTTGAAATATAACTTTATTTTGTGATTTTTAACTTTATCTACAAACAATAACTTTATTTTAATCATTTTTCATTGTAAATTTACATGAATATCCATCTTCTTATACAATAGATATTAATTTTTCCTAAAATATATATCATTTTTACATATGGAGATTACATTGAATGTAATTTGATTAACTGAGCAAATATTGATAAATATGTATTCTTTATTCAATATGAATATTTGATAAGGGATGTTATTTATTTTTATTTTTTGATATGAGTAATTCTTTGGAATGGTAATGTTGGGTGGGTCCTGACCTTTATAGAGCCCCTCGATGTAGTGATAAGTTCTCATGAGACAAATAAGTTAGAAAAAATAAATGGGGGATTATCATTAATTATAAACCATATTGTGAAAGGAATTAATTGTATATGTTTTTTTTACTTAGACATGATATTATTTAAAGAATAATTTCCCTCATTTAGTTTCAGTATTATTTGTCTATGAGATTTTAAGTAGACATATCTACGGATTCATTTTATTTTCAGTTCATTGATTAAATGACATGTGTTTTAGTTTCTTACCTTTCTATATTGATTTTTTCTTATCAACACTACTATAATTCATGGTATTTGTGACAGGTTATTTGTGACAAGATACCGTCACAAATATGCTTTAGAGACAGGGTACCTTCGCAAATATCCTGTTGTAGAAAACAGTTTCGCAAAAAAATATTATTTACGACGGGCCCGTCGCAAATATGTCTCTGATTATATACTATATATATATTTATATATATTTTTAGTTTTTTGTGATGGGCTCGTCATAAATACTTATTGTGATGGGCCTGTAATCCCATCACAAATAAATTTTTTAAAATATTTTTTAGACTATTTGTGATGGGCCTGTCGCAAATACTTTTTGCGACGGACCCATAATCCCGTCATTTATACTTTTTAAAAAAGAAAATTTATTTAGTCTATTTGCGATGGGAACCCGTCGCAACAGATCCCTTTGAAAATAATAAATAAGATTTAAAAAATTTTTAAAAAAATTTTGATTATTGAAAAATTAATTTAAATAATATTAAATTAAAAAACATTAAAAATCAAAAAAATTATCAATATTCCCAAAAAATATTAAAAAATTCATAAAATAATAATAATAATAATATTATTATTATTAAAATAAAAAAACATTAAAAAATATAATACAAACAAATATATTTAATAAAATTATGATTAACGAAAAAATAATATTAATATTATTAAAATAATACAATTTTTTTAAAAAATTCTCAATATTCAAAAAAAATCGTAAAATATTAAAAATTAAATTATGTAATATTCACACCAATATAAAATACACGAACTGTAAATAGTTCATATTACATTAAATGTTAAATTCAAATGTTTTTAACCTAAAAAAATAACTTGGGGTCATCTTCTGGTGGAGGTGGAGGAGATGAAGGAGATGGTGGAAGAAACTCCATCCCTAAACTATGAGTCAGACGGTGCATGTACTCCATCTACTTGTGATGCTGCTGTAGAGACCCCAAGCTAGACGTACATGGACATTACATTACTTTTGCGGAATACTTAGTACATAACAAAAACACACACACAAGGATCGTAATAGTTTAGTGTCTTTGGAAACTCGGAATAAAATCTTCTAATCGTGGTGAAAGATCTTCAACATATCCCATAAAGATCTTCCTTTTTTTACCTAAAACCTTTCTTTATATCTTGGGGAAAAGAAAACATAAAAGGGTGAGCTCAAATGCTCAGTAAGGGTAAACAAAGGAAATATCAATCACATCGTATTCATAAGAACATAACATTTTGGAAATCATAACCTGCAAAAGAGAGCATAATTTCATAACATGGGACAAATCATGGTAGTGAAATGTAATCACAATAATCATAACTTAAAACATGAAACTTTGTGGCATTCACACATATTCATAGAGAATCATTTTTTTTCAGTCAAGACTCATTGCCAAGACTGTCTTAGTGGACAAAGTCCCTTTCTGAATCGAGTAACCCTCGTTTCAGTCCTGTTTCACTGAACCGGTATGACCTACCATTCCAGCCATGTCTATCTCATGAGATATAAAATCTTTACCCAATGCATTGGAGGGAGATATAGGTCCCACCCATCTCATAATGATACCATTCTTATGTGTGCCACAAAATCATAAATCATACATCATTGCATAACCCATGTAATAAAAATGGGATTCTTAAACAACATGACATCATAAAACAATTCATATAAGATAAAGGAATTCAAAAAAAATATTTACATCACAACATAATCAAATCCATGTAATAATAGAGATAGAAACATAACCCTTTATTATCTTAGATGGAAAATAATTTTGATAAAACACTTGAAATCCATTCTTGAGGAAAATATCCTTTCTACTTCAAAAACATTTTCCTTTCTTAACATGTCTTACAATTTAAAACTAAAATAAGTTGATTAAAAATAAACTTTAAAACTTGTAATGGAAGCTTCTTGGAAATAATGTTTTAAAAATCTATTCATGCCGTATAAGTTAAAAAAAACATTCTTCATACTTTTGTCGGAAAAGTCAAAAAGTACCTCGTACGAAAAACGACAAAAGATTCCTTTCATTTATTTTACTAAAAACTCACCGAAGGGTAAAAATGGATTTAAACAATTGTAGGTTGATGGAAATAATATTATTTATGAAACATGTATGTGGATGATAAAATACACCCCGGTAAATACCAAAGTATAAACAATCTCGGATAAAAATGAGATTGTGATATTTTCCCTTACCTTATGTCCGACTTGCTTTGTAAGTGTCCGAAACTCCTGTATAATGATTTAAATCATTTTAGTGACTTATTCTAGAATCATATTCATTTTTATTATATCATATATGGTCCACTTATGACTTTATATTACCCGTTCTTTTGTAAATTCATGTTAAAGTAGCGTTTTGGGTAAAATCGTCTCATTTGTCGTTCGTGTTTTTAACTTGTAATTATTCATATGATTACATAGATCATGATTAATTAATTCAAGAATATAAAACGTGATATATATATATATATATATTCAGAATATAAATATATAATAAATCAGTAAATGGAAAGAAGTACACCGTTCATGGAGACGGTAGTCCGTACGTACGCATGAATGCTGTTTTCGTTTCCTTATTGAATTGAATGGAATTAAGTAGATGACATAAATATAAATATAAATAATTCCAGTATCATTATTAGGTCATATATTTCATTAGTACTTATTATATATACTTTATAATCATTCATGAATGGCTAATCATTGAGAATGAATCTCATCGCGTCGTGGAGACGGTAGTCCGTACGTACGCACGAGCGATGATATCGTTCCCATGGTCGTGGAATTGTGTTGAAGTGGATGTATACTATTTAAGTATCAATATCACTTTATAATAATCATATATAGTTACTCATTACACCTTTATACCCATCCTTGTAAGGTGATGGTGGAAAATAGATTACACCATGGCGTGGAGACGGTATTCCGTACGTACGCACGCGCGGTGATTTCCTTTTTCCGTAGGATGGATAGAAGGTTAATTAGAGTTGTTTTATATTTATAATAACATATCAGTATATAATAAATACTGATGTTATTACTTTATCATGAAACAACTAAAGAAGAAGAAGTTGAAGAAGAAAGAAATTGAAAACATCGGTAATGGATATTACCTCTTCTTTGGAACGCTTCTTTGAATCCTCTACTTAGGGAACTAAGATTGGTCTTTAAAGAAGACCATGACCTCTAGGATTATTCTAGGGAAGTGTAGAAGGGATTTTGGTAGGGGTTGGCCGAGCTTGAGTGCTCAAATTGGTGTGAGGAGAAGGGGGAGGAGGTACCCTTTTATAAGGGAGGAGAGGGGCACCTTAGGAATATCTCAAAATATTATTTTACATTAAAGTCAAAATCAGTTTATAATGGTTCCAAAGGGTCTTATTTAGAAGCTAAAGGGGGGATGGGTCTAAATCCTATCATCCAATAGGATTTAGACAAGTTTAGGGTATTATTTTAACCTTATCAATTAGATTTAACTCTATGTTAAATAAATTAACTTTTACCGTGTCTTTTTGTTTTCATTCACTATATGGTTAATACACTTACTATAACATGCCAAACGAACCCAAAATTGTATATTATTAATACATATATCCTTATCTAAGTAATTTGGCCGATCCTTATAATTTTAAGAATAAAATAACAATTAATAATATAATATTTGATTTAAAAACTATTTTGTGTCAATTTTGACACTATTTGATACATGATTTTTTTGAAAGTCATAACAGAATTATATGTTCGAAAAAAGTTGATTAAATAATCACTATTATATCATAGTAACATAGAAAATTAGTGGAATTCATAAAAAGTCTCAAATTACATTCATTTGAGCATTCATAACATCAATTATGGTAATATTTCCTTAAAAGGGTAATTACTGCATCATCGTTGTGTCATAAATAAATTAATTTATTTAAAGTCTAAAAATTATAAATAAAATATCATTATGTAGGAAATATTTTTAGCTTTCTAATGAATATTTATAGTCGAATTTATTTTATGTATGACCCCATATTAAAAATGTTTTAGTTATTAAACTTTGATTTTAACTATTTTAACTATTCATTAAATAAAATAATATTAAATGTCATAATCTAATCCAAGTGGACCTAAATGGTCATATTATATTCATAAGGTTGTTTTTGGTAGAATTAAACTTATCCAATAGAATTAGAACATGTGTTAGGGTAATAGTAATATCATATTTACCCTTAGTTACCCTATTTACTATTAACCGTGGTAAAAAAAGTAAAAAGTTACTATTCACCAAAAATTATTTTCATCTCATTGAACCACATTTTAGTCCTTGATATTAACCGTGTCTGTCGGATTTTCGAAATTCCATTCACAGAAGCGGTAAAATTATGTTTTATGCAAAATTCAGTTTTTAACCTACCACTTAGTGGTTTCACTATTCATCAAAAAATGAAAGTTTTCAGAAAAATGCCAAAATTTCATCCTAATCTATATTTCATATTCCGAATTCAAAAATGAAGTCTATTTTACCAAATTCATAACATAGAAATTACATTAATTAATTTTATAATTAAATCCCGCTGTTAAAACAAATAGCGTGTTTTTAAGAAACAATATCTATCAAAAGATTGACACTTGATTATGTCTGGTTTAAATGTGAAATTACATCCAATGACCAACATTGTATTAAATTGTAAAAATATATTCTAAATATACTTTAAAACCACTCAAATTAATGATTTATCACTATTAATTATTTCGATTAAAAAAGTTTTTTTTAATTATAATTTAGTAATTTTCACTATTCATCAGAATATGAAAGTTATCCGAAAAGTACCAAAATTTCACCTTAGGCTAAATTCGATACTTCGAATCCAAAAATGAAGTCCATTTTGAGAGCTAAAATTTCTAAAATTTAAAAAGTGGTTATTACTATTCATAATGGCTAGTTTTAATAATATTTTAATAGCATATCGTTGTTTCATGAAACTCAGTATTGCGTACTACAAACGCTATCGAGGAAGGTTGCGATTGCGTGTAATGCAAGGCAAGTCAAGGACGCGTGTTGTGAAAGCTCCTTTTTGTGTTTCGTACAACACAACACATTAGTGAAATTAAAAAGAATATTTTTCATAAAATCTTGGGCTGTTACATATTACCCCCCTTAAAATGAATTTCGCCCTCGAAATTCGTCGGGGTTATAAATGGTTTACTATTCGAAAGTTTCTTTAATAGAAACCCACATCGTAAAAAGGAATACCAAAACCAATATTTTAAAACAAAAGTATGAAACTTAACGGTTACCCAAATAAACTAATCACTGGGTTTCCACATAGGTGAAAATATGGATATGGAAGAAAAATCTAACCATCATGTTCTGATGGAGAGTGGTAGAGAACATGGCTATGGAAAAGCCAACAATCATAAATCCATAAATTTGTGACGATCTAAGGTACCATCCGATTAATCAGATATAAGATCACTAGGACAACATTTTTTTGGTTTTCAGGATCGTTTCCCTAAAGTTGAAGAATTTGAATTAAAATAAATACTTACTTTATTTTGGTACAATCACACTATTGTTCGTGCCTTGAACAATTTCCACTTCATCTCTTAAATAAATGAAGTTGAATTTGTTATTCGTGAAGTGTTAGCAGATCATGTGATAGAAGGACGGGTCATTCCATCTGTCTCAAACAAAAGCTTAGCAAAAATTATATACATAAGTCGATCTATAGTGAGATTAATCATATATGGTTTCTAAAATGGACTTATACTTCATATATCATACTGCTTAATATAATAAAACTAGTTTCTATTATACAGGTACTTCCTGTAGGCCAGTGGTAGGAGATAAAGGCCAGTCTCACTTCGGTTGTGGGTTCGATTCCCACAGCCTTCTCCGAAGCGATGGGCTGTCGCCCGTCCTGCAGGTTGTCCTTTTTCTAAAACTATAATACTATAACATCCCATCAATAATATCGAAAAAAAACTTCTATCCTTAAACAATACTAACTTATGACCAACATAATCCATTCCAATCTTTAGGCTTATCCATAATACTGCAGTCCACTCTCATAACATATTGAAAATGATTACCAGAGATTTAACACCATCGTCGATCCCAATATCATAAGATATGTTTTGTTGGTCACATTCCAAACATTCAAAGTCCTTAATAATGTATTCTCTTGAATACCCATTGAACCATAGTGAAAACTTGAATGAAGTTAAAAGTTAACACTTTTCACATACCAAAATCCTCAAAATTCTATATACTCAAACCATGATATCACTTAGTCCTTATATCAATCATGAGCTCATGAATACTATCAAACATTTAATTTTCTCCTTATCCCTTCATTATGCGCATATCATCTACATTCCAAAAATATCTGAATAACCATTCATGGATACTGGTAACATTAATCATACACTTTCAAAACACAAGGAAAGACAACAGTGTAACTGTAGAGACCCGTAGCTTGACGTACATGGACATTACATTACTTTTGCGGAATACTTAGTACATAACAAAAAAAACACACACAAGGATCGTAATAGTTTAGTGTCTTTGGAAACTCGGAACGTAATCTTCTAATCGTGGTGAAAGATCTTCAATATCTCCCATAAAGATCTTCCCTTTTTTTTACTAAAACCTTTCTTTATATCCTGGGGAAAAGAAAACATAAAAGGGTGAGCTCAAATGCTCAGTAAGGGTAAACAAAAGAAATATCAATCACATCATATACATAAGAACATAGCTTTTGGAAATCTTAACCTGCAAAAGAGCTCATAATATCATAACATGGGATAAATCATATAAGTGAAATGTAACCCCAATGATCATAACATAAAACATGAAACTTTGTGGCATACACACATAATCATAGAGAATCATTTCTTGTTAGTCAAGACTCATTGCCAAGACTATCTTAGTGGACAAAGTCCCTTTCTGAATCGAGTAGCCCTCGTTTCAGTCCTGTTTCACTGAACCGGTATAACCTACCATTTCAGCCATGTATATCTCATGAGATATAAAATCTTTACCCAATGCATTGGAGTGAGATATAGGTCCCACCCATCTCATAATGAAACCATTCTTATGTGTGCCACAAAAATCATAAATCATACATCATTTCATAACCCATGTAATAAAAATGAGAATCTTTAACATCGTGACATCATAAAACAATTCATTTAAGATAAAGGGATTCATAAAAATAATTCCATCACAACATGATCAAATCAATGTAATAATAGGGATAAAAACAGAACCCTTTATTATCTTAGATGGAAAATAATTTTGATAAACACTTGAACTCCATTCTTGAGGAAAATAATCTTTCTTCTTCAAAAACATTTTTCCTTTCTTAACATGTCATACGACTTTAAAATAAAAGAAGTTGATTAAAAATAAAATTTAAAATTTGTAAATGAAGCTTCTTGGAAATAATGTTTTAAAAATCCATTCATGCCGTATAAGTTAAAAAAAACATTCTTCGTACTTTTGTCGGAAAAGTCAAAAAAAGTACCTCGTATGAAAAACGACAAAAGATTCCTTTCATATCTTTTACTAAAAACTCACCGAAGGGTAAAATTGGATTTAAACTATTGTAAGTGGATGGAAACAATATTACATATTGAGGGAACATGGATGTGGATGATAAAATACACCCCAGTAAATACTTATGAATAAACAATCTCGGATAAAAATGAGATTGTGATATTTCCCGTACCTTAGGTCCGATTTGCTTCGTTTGTGTCCGAACCTCCTGTATAATGATTTAAATAATGTCATTGACTTATTACAGAATCATATTCATTGTTATGATATCATATATGGTTCACTTATGACATTATATTACTCGTTCTTTTGTAAATTCCATGTTAAAGAAGCGTTTTGGGTAAAATCGTTTCATTTATCGTAGGTGCTCGGACTTGTTGTTCTTGACATTATTATTACTTATATCATGATTTAATGACTTCCAGAATATAAAATATGATTTATATATCATATATATTCAGTATATATATATATATATATATATAATAGATAGATAAATGAAATGAAAAACACCGTTCATGGAGATGGTAGTCCGTACGTACGCATGAACGCTGTTTTCCTTTCCTTATTGTCTTGAATGGAAGTAAGTAGATGACATAAATATATATATATACATAAATCTAGTAGCTTTATAATGTCATATATTTCATTATTATTTCATATATATACTTTATAATCATTCTTAAATGGTTAACATGGAGAATGAATCTCATCGCGTCGTGGAGACGGTAGTCCGTACGTACGCACGAGCGATGATATCATTTCGATAAATATTGAATTGAATTGGAGTGGATTATACAATATATCAGAATCAATATGATGTTGTAATAACTATTTATAGTTATTCTTTACACCATTATACCCATCCATGAAAGGTGGTGGTGGAAAATAGATTACACCACGGCGTGGAGACGGTATTCCGTACGTACGCACGCGCGGTGATTTCTTTTTCTGTAGGATGGATAGATGGTGAAATAGGGTTGTTTAATACTTATAATAACATATCATTATATGAGTGATACTGATGTTATTACTTCATAATGAAACAACCTAAGAAGAAGAAGTTGAAGAAGAAAGAAATTGAAAAGATCGGTAATGGATATTACCTCTTCTTTGGAACGCTTCTTTGAATCCTCCACTTAGGGAACTAATATTGGTGTTTGAAGAAGACCAGGACCTCTAGGATTATTCTAGGGAAGTGGAGAGGAGAAACTGGCATGGGTTTGCCGAGATTGAGTGCTCAATTTGGTGTGAGAAGGAGGGGGAGGAGGTGCCCTTTTATAAGGGAGGAGAGGGGCACCTTAGGAATATCTCAAAATATTATTTTATATTAAAGTCAAAATCGGTTTATAATGGTTCCAAAGGGTCTTATTTCGAAGAAAAAGTGGGGAAGGGTCGAAATACTATCAACCAATAGGATTTAGACAAGTTTAGGGTATTATTTTAACCTTATCAATTAGATTTAACTCTAAGTTAAATAATTTAACTTTTACCATGTCTTTTTGTTTTCTTTCACTATATGGTTAATAAACATACTATAACATGCCAAACGAACCCCAAATTGTATATTATTAATACATATATCCTTATCTAAGTCATTTGTCCAAACCTTAGATTTTTAGGAATAAAATAACAATTAATAATAAAATATTTGATTTAAAAACTATTTTGTGTCAATTTTGACACTATTTGATATATGATTTTTGTGAAAGTCATAACAGAATTATATGTTCGATCCAAGTTGATTACATCAACACTCATATATCATAGTGACCTAGAAAATTAGTGGAATTCATAAAAAGTCTTAAATTACATTTATTTCGGTATTTATAATATCAATTATGTCAATATTTCATTAATAAGATAATTACTGCATCATATTTGTGTCATAAATAAATTAAATTATTTGATGTCTAAAAATTACAAATAAAATACCATCATGTATGAAATCTTTTTATCTTTCTAATGAATATTTACAATCGAATTTAACTTATGTACAACCCTATATTAAAAATGTTTTAGTAAATATACTTTGATTTTAACTCTTTTAACTCTTCTTTGAATTAAATAATAATAAATGTCCTAATCTAATCCAAGTGGGCCTAAATGATAATATTTTACACTTAAGGTTGTTTTTGGTCGAGATACACTTTTCCAATAGAATTAGGACATGTGTTAGGGTAATATTAATATCATTCTTACCCTTAATTACCCTATTTACTTTTAACAGTGGTAAATAAAAGTAAAAAGTTACTATTCACCAAAAATTATTTTTACCTAATTGAACCACATTTTACTTACTGACATCAACCGTGTCTCTCGGATTTTTGAAATTCCATTCACAGAAGCGGTAAAATTAAGTATTATGAAAAATTCATTTTTTCTAACTACCACTTAGTAGTTTCACTATTCATCAAAAATTGATGTTTTTCAGAACAATGCCAAAATTTTCATCCTAAGCTATATTTCATATTCCGAATTAAAAAATGAAGTCTATTTTACCAAATTCATAACATAGAAGTTGCATTAATTAATTTTATAATTAAATCCCGCTGTTAAAACAAATAGCGTGTTTTTAAGAAACAATATCTATCAAAAGATTGACACTTGATTATGTCTGGTTTAAATGTGAAATTACATTCAATGACCAACATTGTATTAAATTGTAAAAATATATTCTAAATATACTTAAAAACCACTCAAATTAATAATTTATCACTATTAATTATTTTGATTGAAAAAGTTTTTTTTAATTAAAATTTAGTAATTTTCACTATTCATTAAAATATGAAAGTTATCCGAAAACCACCAAAATTTCACCTTAGGCTAAATTCGATACTCCGAATCCAAAAATGAAGTCCATTTTGAACAATAAAATTTACAAAATTTCAAAAATTGGTTATTACTATTCATAACAGCTAGTTTTAATAATATTTTAATAGCATATCGTTGTTTAGTGAAACATGGTGTTGCGTACAACACACGCTATCGTGGAAGGTCGCGATTGCGTGTAATTCAAGCCAGGTCAGAGATGTGTGTTGTGAAAGCTCCTTTTGGTGTAGCATATAACACAAGACATTAATGAAATTAAAAAGAATATTTTTCATAAAATCTCGGGGTGTTACATTCTACCACCCTTAAAATGAATTTCGCCCTCGAAATTCGTCGGGGTTATAAATGGTTTACTATTCGAAAGTTTCTTTTATAGAAACCCACATCATAAAAAGGAATACCAAAACTTGGCTTTAAAAACTAAAGTATGAAATGTAACGATTACCCAAATAATCTAATCACTAGGTTTCCACATAGGTGAAAATATGGATATGGAAGAGAAATCTAACCATCATGTTCTGATGGAGAGTAGTAGAGAACATGGCTATGGAAAAGCCAGCAATCACAAAGCCATAAATTTGTGACGATCTAAGTTACCATCTGATTCATCAGATATAAGATCACTAGGACAACATTTTTGGTTTTCAGGATCATTTCCCTAAAGTTGAAGAGTTTGAATTAGAATAAATACTTACTTTATTTTGGTACAATCTCACTGTTGTTCATGCCTTGAACAATTTCCACTTCATCTCTTAAAGAAATGAAGTTGAATTTGTTATTCGTGAAGTGTTAGCATATCATGTGATAGAATGACGGGTCATTCCATCTGTCTCAAACAAAAGGTTAGAAAAAATTATATACATAAGTCGATCTATAGTGAGATTAATCATATATGGTTCCTAAAATGGACTTATACTTCATATATCATACTGCTTAATATAATAAAACTAGTTTCTACTAAACAGGGACTTTCTGTAGGCCAGTGGTAGGCGATAAAGGCCAGTCGCACTTCGGTTGTGGGTTCGATTCCCACAGCCTTGTCCGAAGCGATGGGTTGTCGCCCATCCTGCAGGTTGTCCTTTTTCTAAAAATATATTACTATAACATCCCATCAATAATATAGAAAAAAAACTTTTATCCTTAAACAATACTAACTTATGTCCAACATAATCCATTCCAATCTTTAGGCTTATTCATAATACTGCAGTCCACTCTCATAACATAGTGAAAACGATTATCAGAGATTTAACACCATCGTCGATCCCCATATATCATAAGATATGTTTTGTTGGTCACATTCCAAACATTCAAAGTCCTTAATCATGTATTCTTTTGAATACCTTAGTGAAAACATGAATGCAGTTAAAAGTTAACACTTTCCACATACCAAAATCCTCAAAATTCTATATACTCAAACCATGATATCACTTAGTCCTTATATCAATCATGAGCTCATGAATACTGTCAAACATTTCATTTCCTCCTTATCCCTTCATTATGCGCATATCATCTACTTTCCAAAATATTTGAATCACTTTTCATGGTTACCGGTACCTTAAAATTATTGAAAACCACAATAGACCAATACATAAATATTTTAATACACCATAAAAGTACCTCAACAACATTATTCTTGAATACCAATACATAAACACTTCAGTCAATCCACTTCAATGATTGTCCTGGAATAAGTCCTTCCTTGATTTAGAAGTACCTTCTTAGGTCCGGGAATTGAGTTGGGTAATTCCCATGTTCTCCACAAATAAGAAATTGAACTCCATAACAATCTATCACTCTATGACCCTTTTCTCCACACAGATAACATCGGTCCCTCCATTTGAGGTATTCCTCAAGGTTCTTCTTCCCTTCTTTAGAAATCTCAATCTTCCTTTCTTTATGCTCCTCAACATGAGAACATGAATAATAGTTTATCTTCCTCTTCTTTGATGAATTAGGCATACCACTAAATTTCACCTTGTTAATCATATATCGCGATGACTGATTCGACATAATCACAATATCTTTCTCTCTAGAAATTACACAATTTTGTTGCTCATAGTCACCAATTTTTCCATTGGATTCAATGTTAACCGAATTCCTTCGGGTTCCCTCCATTAACTAAAACACAAAAAGAATATTGTGAGAGGCAAAAATCATGCTTGAGAAAACAACATAATAAAGGGGGAGTATCCTCAATATCTAACATCTTAGGTTAAATTCTAAGATCATTATCGTAGTTCTAGGACTATATCATATACGTATACTTATCCTTAGGGACATCCCTAGACATACCTTAGAAATATCTCTAGGGATCTCACTAAAGTTCTCACATCCTAGTTTACAAAGGTTGACTAAACTTTTCCTCTGATACCAACTGTAGAGACCCGTAGCTTGACGTACATGGACATTACATTACTTTTGCGGAATACTTAGTACATAACAAAAAAACACACACAAGGATCGTAATAGTTTAGTGTCTTTGGAAACTTGGAACGTAATCTTCTAATCGTGGTGAAAGATCTTCAATATATCCCATAAAGATCTTCCCTTTTTTTACCTAACACCTTTCTTTATATCATGGGGAAAAGAAAACATAAAAGGGTGAGCTCAAATGCTCAGTAAGGGTAAACAAAAGAAATATCAATCACATCATATACATAAGAACATAGCTTTTGGAAATCTTAACCTGCAAAAGAGATCATAATATCATAACATGGGATAAATCATAGAAGTGAAATCTAATCCCAATAATCATAACATAAAACATGAAACTTTGTGGCATACACACATAATCATAGAGAATCATTTCTTGTTAGTCAAGACTCATTGCCAAGACTATCTTAGTGGACAAAGTCCCTTTCTGAATCGAGTAGCCCTCGTTTCAGTCCTGTTTCACTGAACCGGTATAACCTACCATTTCAGCCATATCTATCTCATGAGATATAAAATCTTTACCCAATGCATTGGAGGGAGATATAGGTCCCACCCATCTCATAATGAAACCATTCTTATGTGTTCCACAAAAATCATAAATCATACATCATTTCATAACCCATGTAATAAAAATGGGAATCTTTAACATCGTGACATCATAAAACAATTCATTTAAGATAAAGGGATTCATAAAAATAATTCCATCACAACATGATCAAATCAATGTAATAATAGGGATAAAAACAGAACCCTTAATTATCTTAGATGGAAAATAATTTTGATAAACACTTGAACTCCATTCTTGAGGAAAATATCCTTTCTTCTTCAAAAACATTTTTCCTTTCTTAACATGTCATACGACTTTAAAATAAAAGAAGTTGATTAAAAATAAAATTTAAAACTTGTAAAGGAATCTTCTTGGAAATAATTTTTTAAAAATCCATTCATGCCGTATAAGTTAAAAAAAACATTCTTCGTACTTTTGTCGGAAAAGTCAAAAAAAGTACCTCGTATGAAAAATGACAAAAGATTCCTTTCATATCTTTTACTAAAAACTCACCGAAGGGTAAAATTGGATTTAAACTATTGTAAGTGGATGGAAACAATATTACATATTGAGGGAACATGGATGTGGATGATAAAATACACCCCAGTAAATACTTACGAATAAACAATCTCGGATAAAAATGAGATTGTGATATTTCCCTTACCTTAGGTCCGATTTGCTTCGTTTGTGTCCGAACCTCCTGTATAATGATTTAAATAATGTCATTGACTTATTACAGAATCATATTCATTGTTATTATATCATATATGGTTCACTTATGACATTATATTACCCGTTGTTTTGTAAATTCCATGTTAAAGAAGCGTTTTGGGTAAAATCGTTTCATTTATCGTAGGTGTTCTGACTTGTTGTTCTTGACATTATTATTACTTATATCATGATTTACTTACTTCCAGAATATAAAATATGATTTATATATCATATATATTCAGTATATATATATATATAATAGATAGATAAATGAAATGAAAAACACCGTTCATGGAGACGGTAGTCCGTACGTACGCATGAACGCTGTTTTCCTTTCCTTATTGTCTTGAATGGAAGTTAGTAGATGACATAAATATATATATATAAATAAATCCAGTAGCTTTATAATGTCATATATTTCATTATTATTTCTTATATATACTTTATAATCATTCTTAAATGGTTAACATGGAGAATGAATCTCATCGCGTCGTGGAGACGGTAGTCCGTACGTACGCACGAGCGATGATATCATTTACATAAATATTGAATTGAATTGGAGTGGATTATACAATATATCAGAATCAATATGATGTTGTAATAACTATTTATAGTTATTTTTTACACCATTATACCCATCCATGTAAGGTGGTGGTGGAAAATAGATTACACCACGGCGTGGAGACGGTATTCCGTACGTACGCACGCGCGGTGATTTCTTTTTCCGTAGGATGGATAGATGGTGAAATAGGGTTGTTTCATACTTATAAGAACATATCCGTATATGAGTGATACTGATGTTATTACTTCATAATGAAACAACCTAAGAAGAAGAAGTTGAAGAAGAAAGAAATTGAAAAGATCGGTAATGGATATTACCTCTTCTTTGGAATGCTTCTTTGAATCCTCCACTTAGGGAACTAATATTGGTCTTTGAAGAAGACCAGGACCTCTAGGATTATTCTAGGGAAGTGTAGAGGAGAAAATGGCAGGGGTTGGCCGAGCTTGAGTGCTCAATTTGGTGTGAGAAGGAGGGGGAGGAGGTGCCCTTTTATAAGGGAGGAGAGGGGAACCTTAGGAATATCTCAAAATATTATTTTATATTAAAGTCAAAATCGGTTTATAATGGTTCCAAAGGGACTTATTTCGAAGCTAAAGTGGGGAAGGGTCGCAATTCTATCAACCAATAGGATTTATACAAGTTTAGGGTATTATTTTAACCTTATCAATTAGATTTAACTCTAAGTTAAATAATTTAACTTTTACCATGTCTTTTTGTTTTCTTTCACTATATGGTTAATAAACTTACTATAACATGCCAAACGAACCCCAAATTGTATATTATTAATACATATATCCTTATCTAAGTCATTTGGCCGAACCTTAGATTTTTAGGAATAAAATAACAATTAATAATATAATATTTGATTTAAAAACTATTTTGTGTCAATTTTGACACTATTTGATATATGATTTTTGTGAAAGTCATAACATAATTATATGTTCGAACCAAGTTGATTAAATCAACACTAATATAACATAGTAACCTAGAAAATTAGTGGAATTCATAAAAAAGTCTTAAATTACATTTATTTCGGTATTTATAATATCAATTATGTCAATATTTCATTAATAAGATAATTACTGCATCATCTTTGTGTCATAAATAAATTACATTATTTGATGTCTAAAAATTACAAATAAAATACCAACATGTAGGAAATCTTTTTATCTTTATAATGAATATTTAAAATTGAATATATCTTATGTACAACCCTATATTAAAAATGTTTTAGTAAATATACTTTGATTTTAACTCTTTTAACTCTTCTTTGAATTAAATAATAATAAATGTCCTAATCTAATCCAAGTGGTCCTAAATGATAATATTTTACACTTAAGGTTGTTTTTGGTCGAGATACACTTTTCCAATAGAATTAGGACATGTGTTAGGGTAATATTAATATCATTCTTACCCTTAATTACCCTATTTACTTTTAACCGTGGTAAATAAAAGTAAAAAGTTACTATTCACCAAAAATTATTTTCATCTAATTGAACCACATTTTACTTACTGACATCTACCGTGTCTCTCGGATTTTTGAAATTCCATTCACACAAGCGGTAAAATTAAGTTTTATGAAAAATTCAGTTTTTCTAACTACCACTTAGTAGTTTCACTATTCATCAAAAATTGATGTTTTTCAGAACAATGCCAAAATTTCATCCTAAGCTATATTTCTTATTCCGAATTCAAAAATGAAGTCTATTTTACCAAATTCATAACATAGAAGTTTCATTAATTAATTTTATAATTAAATCCCGCTGTTAAAACAAATAGCGTGTTTTTAAGAAACAATATCTATCAAAAGATTGACACTTGATTATGTCTGGTTTAAATGTGAAATTACATTCAATGACCAACATTGTATTAAATTGTAAAAATATATTCTAAATATAATTTAAAACCACTCAAATTAATAATTTATCACTATTAATTATTTTGATTGAAAAAGTTGTTTTTAATTAAAATTTAGTAATTTTCACTATTCATTAAAATATGAAAGTTATCCGAAAACCACCAAAATTTCACCTTAGGCTAAATTCGATACTCCGAATACAAAAATGAAGTCCATTTTTAACAATAAAATTTAAAAAATTTCAAAAAGTGGTTATTACTATTCATAACAGCTAGTTTTAATAATATTTTAATAGCATATCGTTGTTTCGTGAAACTTGGTGTTGCGTACAACACACGCTATCGTGGAAGGTCACGATTGCGTGTAATTCAAGCCAGGTCAGAGATGTGTGTTGTGAAATCTCTTTTTGGTGTAGCGTATAACACAAGACATTAATGAAATTAAAAAGAATATTTTTCATAAAATCTCGGGGTGTTACAGTAACAATCCATAGATGTCTCTTTATTCCATAGTAGCATGAGATTACTTATACAAAATTACACATGATAAACATGTAATCATTCCACTACATTCTTAAACCATTGACCGAGCTTCAAAAATTCTTTCATCTCACATATCATTTGTAGTCTCTTCATCATCATCCACATAAATACTACCCATATGACCATACTAATTCCTTTCATGAGTCTTTCCCTTAGGGAATTTGTTTGCATAATGCCCATACATTCCACATTTAAAACACTTAACCATTTTTGATGTCGTAGCAATACCATTATCCTCATCCATGGTGTTAATCGACCCTTTTCCTTTGCACTTACTTGCTTTGTGTCCTTCTTTTCCACACCCAAAGCATCTTCCAGTTCCCTTGAAACATTCTCCTTGATGCCTCTTCCCACATGATTTACATAGGGGAAATTGAACTTTCTTTCCTCTATGATCATCATGGAACTCCATATTTCTCTTATTAGTCGAGTCAGGAAACTTACCAAATTTTACTTTATTGATCATATTATGAGATTTCTGATTCGGCATAATAATGATGTTTGGACATCCAAATCCCATTTCATTTGGTTGCTCATGAAGAATATCATTTCATTGTCCATCATATCCTCCATTATTGTGAATCATCTTGTTTCCAGCCATTTTCTAAAACCCAAACAGAATAGTGTGAGAGGCAAAATAATGCTAGGGAAAACAACATAGTAAAGGGGGAGTACCCTTAATATCTAACATCTTAGGTTAAATTATAAGATTGTTATCGTAGTTCTAGGATTATATCCTATATGTATACTTATCCTTAGGGACATCCCTAGACATACCTTAGAAATATCTCTAGGGATCTCACTAACATTTTCGCATCCTAGTTTCCAAAGGTTGACTAAACCTTTCCTCTGATACCAACTGTAGAGACCCGAAGCTAGACATACATGGACATTACATTACTTTTGCGGAATACTTAGTACATAACAAAAACACACACACAAGGATCGTAATAGTTTAGTGTCTTTGGAAACTCGGAATAAAATATTCTAATCGTGGTGAAAGATCTTCAACATCTCCCATAAAGATCTTCCTTTTTTTTACCTAAAACCTTTCTTTATATCCTGGGGAAAAGAAAACATAAAAGGGTGAGCTCAAATGCTCAGTAAGGGTAAACAAAAGAAATATCAATCACATCGTATTCATAAGAACATAACATTTTTGAAATCATAACCTGCAAAAGAGAGCATAATTTCATAACATGGGACAAATCATGGTAGTGAAATGTAATCACAATAATCATAACTTAAAACATGAAACTTTGTGGCATTCACACATATTCATAGAGAATCATTTTTTGTTAGTCAAGACTCATTGCCAAGACTATCTTAGTGGACAAAGTCCCTTTCTGAATCGAGTAACCCTCGTTTCAGTCCTGTTTCACTGAACCGGTATAACCTACCATTCCAGCCATGTCTATCTCATGAGATATAAAATCTTTACCCAATGCATTTTAGGGAGATATAGGTCCCACCCATCTCATAATGATACCATTCTTATGTGTGCCACAAAATCATAAATCATACATCATTGCATAACCCATGTAATAAAAATGGGATTCTTAAACAACATGACATCATAAAACAATTCATATAAGATAAAGGAATTAAAAAAAATATTTCCATCACAACATAACCAAATCCATGTAATAATAGGGATAGAAACAGAACCCTTTATTATCTTAGATGGAAAATAATTTTGATAAAACACTTGAAATCCATTCTTGAGGAAAATATCCTTTCTACTTCAAAAACATTTTCCTTTCTTAACATGTCTTACAATTTAAAACTAAAATTAGTTGATTAAAAATAAACTTGAAAACTTGTAAAGTAAGCTTCTTGGAAATAATGTTTTAAAAATCCATTCATGCCGTATAAGTTAAAAAAAACATTCTTCGTACTTTTGTCAGAAAAGTCAAAAAGTACCTCGTACGAAAAACGACAAAAGATTCCTTTCATTTCTTTTACTAAAAACTCACCGAAGGGTAAAAATGGATTTAAACAATTGTAGGTGGTTGGAAATAATATTATTTATGAAACATGGATGTGGATGATAAAATACACCCCAATAAATAACAAAGTATAAACAATCTCGGATAAAAAATGAGATTGTGATATTTTCCCTTACCTTAGGTCCGACTTGCTTTGTAAGTGTCTGAAACTCCTGTATAATGATTTAAATCATGTTATTGACTTATTCTAGAATCATATTCATTGTTATTATGTCATATATGGTCCACTTATGACTTTATATTACCTGTTCTATTGTAAATTCATGTTAAAGTAGCGTTTTGGGTAAAATCGTCTCATTTGTCGTTCGTGTTTTTAACTTGTAATTATTCATATGATTACTCAGATCATGATTACTAAATTCCAGAATATAAAAAGTGATATATATATATATATATATTAAGAATATACATATATAATAAATCAGTAAATGGAAAGAAATACACCATTCATGGAGACGATAGTCCGTACGTACGCATGAACGCTGTTTTCGTTTCCTTATTGAATTGAATGGAATTAAGTAGATGACATACATATAAATATAAATAATTCCAGTATAATTATTAGGTCATATATTTAATTAGTACTTATTATATATACTTTATAATCATTCATGAATGGCTAATCATTGAGAATGAATCTCATCGCGTCGTGGAGACGGTAGTCCGTACGTACGCACGAGCGATGATATCGTTCCCATGGTCGTGGAATTGTGTTGAAGTGTATGTATACTATTTAAGTATCAATATCACTTTATAATAATCATATATAGTTACTCATTACACATTTATACCCATCCTTGTAAGGTGATGGTGGAAAATAGATTACACCACGGCGTGGAGACGGTATTCCGTACGTACGCACGCGCGGTGATTTCCTTTTTCCGTAGGATGGATAGAAGGTTAATTAGAGTTGTTTCATATTTATAATAACATATCAGTATATAATAAATACTTATGTTATTACTTTATCATGAAACAACTAAAGAAGAAGAAGTTGAAGAAGAAAGAAATTGAAAAGATCGGTAATGGATATTACCTCTTCTTTGGAACGCTTCTTTGAATCCTCTACTTAGGGAACTAAGATTGGTCTTTGAAGAAGACCAGGACCTCTAGGATTATTCTAGGGAAGTGGAGAAGGAATTTTGGCAGGGGTTGGCCGAGCTTGAGTGCTCAAATTGGTGTGAGGAGGAGGGGGAGGAGGTACCCTTTTATAAGGGAGGAGAGGGGCACCTTAGGAATATCTCAAAATATTATTTTACATTAAAGTCAAAATCAGTTTATAATGGTTCCAAAGGGTATTATTTAGAAGCTAAAGTGGGTATGGGTCGAAATCCTATCATCCAATAGGATTTAGACATGTTTAGGGTATTATTTTAACCTTATCAATTAGATTTAACTCTATGTTAAATAATTTAACTTTTACCGTATCTTTTTGTTTTCTTTCACTATATGGTTAATAAACTTACTATAACATGCCAAACGAACCCCAAATTGTATATTATTAATACATATATCCTTATCTAAGTCATTTGGCCGAACCTTAGATTTTTATGAATAAAATAACAATTAATAATATAATATTTGATTTAAAAACTATTTTGTGTCAATTTTGACACTATTTGATACGTGATTTTTGTGAAAGTCATAACAGAATTATATGTTCGAACCAAGTTGATTAAATCAACACTAATATATCATAGTAACCTATAAAATTAGTGGAATTCATAAAAAGTCTCAAATTACATTCATTTGAGCATTTATAACATCATTTATGTTAATATTTCCTTAAAAGGGTAATTACTGCATCATCGTTGTGTCATAAATAAATTAATTTATTTAATGTCTAAAAATTATAAATAAAATATCATTATGTAGGAAATCTTTTTATATTTCTAATGAATATTTATAGTCGAATTTATCTTATGTATTACCCCATATTAAAAATGTTTTAGTTATTAAACTTTGATTTTAACTATTTTAACTATTCATTAAATAAAATAATATTAAATGTCATAATCTAATCCAAGTGGACCTAAATGGTCATATTATATTCATAAGGTTGTTTTTGGTCGAATTACACCTATCCAATAGAATTAGGACATGTGTTAGGGTAATAGTAATATCATATTTACCCTTAGTTACCCTATTTACTATTAACCGTGGCAAAAAAAAGTAATAAGTTACTATTCACCAAAAATTATTTTCACCTCATTGAACCACATTTTAGTCCTTGATATTAACCGTGTCTGTCGGATTTTCGAAATTTCATTCACAGAAGCGGTAAAATTATGTTTTATGCAAAATTCAGTTTTTAACCTACCACTTAGTGGTTTCACTATTCATCAAAAATTGAAAGTTTTCAGAAAAATGCCAAAATTTCATCCTAAGCTATATTTCATATTCCGAATTCAAAAATGAAGTCTATTTTACCAAATTCATAACATAGAAATTACATTAATTAATTTTATAATTAAATCTCGCTGTTAAAACAAATAGCGTGTTTTTAAGAAACAATATCTATCAAAAGATTAACACTTGATTATGTCTGGTTTAAATGTGAAATTACATCCAATGACCAAAATTGTATTAAATTGTAAAAATATATTCTAAATATACTTTAAAACCACTCAAATTAATGATTTATCACTATTAATTATTTCGATTAAAAAAGTTGTTTTTAATTATAATTTAGTAATTTTCACTATTCATCAGAATATGAATGTTATTCGAAAAGTACCAAAATTTCACCTTATGCTAAATTCGATACTCCGAATCCAAAAATGAAGTCCATTTTGAGAGCTAAAATTTCTAAAATTTAAAAAGTGGTTATTACTATTCATAATGGCTAGTTTTAATAATATTTTAATAGCATATCATTGTTTCATGAAACTCAGTATTGCGTACTACACACGCTATCGAGGAAGGTTGCGATTGCGTGTAATGCAAGGAAAGTCAAGGATGCGTGTTGCGCAAGCTCCTTTTTGTGTTGCGTACAACACAAGACATTAGTGAAATTAAAAAGAATATTTTTCATAAAATCTTGGGCTGTTACAGCTGCTACTGCCATCAACGCATCTCTTCCTCATGCTACTGCTTCTGCTACTACTACTACCGACGCATCTCTTCTTGCTGCTTCTGCAAACTCTCTATAAGGTCATTCTGAGCTCAAAACTGCTCCTGATACTGTGAGGCAGAAGATGATGCCTCTCCATGAGATCCTCTCGAGCTGGACACGGACATCTCAGAAGTACCATAATACGTACCAGGAGTCACATGATATCTAATACCAACTACTCGACTATTTTCAAAGCCATGCTGAGTCACCTGCGTCCATGCCGCCTCGTCGAAATTGTGGGCACTGGTCTGATTAGTCGCCTCGTCCTGACCCTCAGCCTGTGTCTGAGAGTTCTGCGCCTCATATAACCCATTCAATTCCAATTTTAAATTAAAATAGTGAATATATTATATACAGATAATTGTCAAACAGAAAAAAATATGACTAACCACAATCCGACGTTGGCGGTCACCTCTAATCTCTCCAGTGGCTAGATCACTATTCATCCTCCGATAAACATCGTACTCTGTAATACTAGAATTCTTGACTTCCTATATGAATTTAAAATAAACTATTTATATTGGAATTTATATAAAATATTTAAAAAATACTTACCAAATTCTCTTTATGCGTATTGAATATACGACTACCAGCTCGATGCATCACCTCTTGTCTCCCCCGATTCTACCAATCCAATGAAGACCTCCTCTAAAATCCACCACCCAACTAGTGTGCATATAATCAATCCCAAACCTGAGATTAAATGTACTCTGGTTGGTGGGCTCTACACAACTCATCAAATACTATCACTCCAGCTTTTTTAATGGTCATCTTTCTCAAATTGTACAAAAACTGACACAAACGCTCATGCATAGCCACCTCTAATGCTGCATGGATAGTGTAATGCATGCTATCATCTATGGGATACCATAAAACTGCAAATAATTTATAATATCATGTTGTTAATAAAATAAATTTCAAAATAAATATTATTTATTTACGTACCAGCCAATGATTGTAAATGCCGAGTTGGACATCAATGGGAATCTGTTGCCATGTGATCCATGGCTGAGAAAAATAATTATGCAATATAGTGCTCCCGTGTCCCACAGCTACATGTTAAAAACTATGAAAAAAGAATAAATAATCAAACAATTAGTATATATATAAATATATTAATTAAAGCTAACAAAAATATACAGGTTACCATACCTCCGTGTGCATGGATCAAAGCCAAGATGTGGACGTCACTCAGGGATAGGGTCAAGAATCATTTGTTTCACAAGACCGTTCCCCTCCACGTATCTTCTGAACCACCCGCAGGCTGAGGGTCAGACGATCCCACATCCCCCTCATCCAAAGGTAGCTCAGCCTCCTCTAACTGACGAAATTGATCAGATTCCATCTGAAACAAAAAAAAAATTGTTGTTAATAGATAGTTTAAAATTACTATTATATATAGATATATATATTAGTTATGATCATAACCAGCATATAACTATGTCAATGTTCACCTTCATCATTATCTTCATATCTGACGATGTCAATGTCTTCATATTCCTCCTCGACATCATCAATATCTATATGAGTTTCACTTTCACCATTCCTTGTCATTTAAAATTCATTTGTAACATCATTAACATCTTTATCACCACCGACCATTAATTGTGGGGTTTCATCATCGATATTCATGTTTCTTTGTGAAAAAGACGGATTTTGAGTATCCTCTTGAAAAATTTCAATTCCTTCCACTTCAGCAGAACCACATTCAGTATAAGTAAATTGATTTTCCTGATATTTCATTTTTATTATGCTCCACCAATCACTCAGTTCTCTTAAATTAGCACAGTACTTTTGTGTAATAAATTTGTTTTATCTGTTTATCTAATAAAAATAGTTCATTTACTGTAAGAAGACTTATGTATTTAATATTGGCAATTCCCTGAGTCGGATGAAAACGAAATCCTCTCTCAGTATCCAATAACTGACATTTAAACATCTTTATGTAATTCTATCCAAGATAAAATAGCTCAATAATTTCATCCATAATATTGTAAAAGTCATCTTCAGTTTCTCTATGATGTGATCCTCTCAAACAAACTGTACTGTTCATTTTTTTTTGATTCCCTATATGCATGTGTATGAATTCGAAAACCATTCACCACATATGCATTCTAAGATTTAACCATTTTGGATGGTGGTTTACTCAATATACATAGTCGCTTATCAATTTTGTTAGCATGTTGAGACACCTGAAAATTTTTAGAACAATTATCAATATAACAAATAGTAAACTGAATTGATATTAAACCGTCAATAATATATGTTACCAGTTTTTGAAACCATTGAGAAAATATTTTTTGTCTGCATTCTCCAAGAGCAGCTGATGTAATTTGTGGAAGTTGTTTCTTGATATGATTATTAAATAACCTACAATTAAAATAATTTAAAATATTGCAACATAAATTATAGAATAAGTTATAGAAGCACTCACAGTACAAATGCTGTCATTTCTTCACATTTGAGAAGAACATATGTATGAGCTCTCTGATGTTCGTCATCTGAAAGCTATCGTTCTTGAACTCCACCGACACCACGATTTGGATGATTGAAAACTGATAATTGATTGTCTATTTCATCATTAAAATTTTCCTCGTTCCATCCCATGCAGTTTTGTTTTAAGGGATATTCAGATTCAAAATAGTGAGAGCAAAAAAAAGAAATTTCATCTTGCAAATAAGCATCAGAAATTGGGCTTTCAACTAGTGCTTTGTTACGTAATTTTTTCATAAATTTCTACATGCATCTCTCGAATGGGTACATTAATCGAAACTGTACTAGAACTCTACATTTAGATTTATGTGGAAAATATGATATCATATGTTCCATTGAGTCAAAGAAAGTAGGAGGAAAGATTTTATCCAGTTTACATATAATTACAGCAACATCTTCTTCCAGTTTTCATAGCGCATCGTAATGTATTTTCTCTTCACAAATGTCTTGAAAAAATATGATATGTTTGTTATCAAATCCCAAATCATATAATTAAGCAATCCTTTGAATCCAATCAGCATAAATATTTCCATTATAAGATGAAAGTCATGTCTTTTTAATCCGGTAATATGACCACTCTTAACACATCTGCCCAAATTGGAAGCATAACCATCTAAAAGTCTCAAATATGGAATCCAATAACAAAATAATAAGAGATTCTCTTTGGACAGTATATAAGCTTCTTTTGGCTTCATTATCCTCTATGATCTCACATTTTCAAATTGTTCAAGTTCTAGTTCCCTGCAAATTTGGTCAAGATCGAATCGTGCTTTTACATTATCTTTGGTATTACCTGGTGTATCCAAAACTATATAAAAATAAATTATCAAAATATTTCATCTCAATATACTTGACATCCAACATGTGGAAGACCAACAAATCAGACTAATATGGGAGATCCCAAAAAATTCTTCATTTTATCCAATTATGTTCTTTCCCAAAGCCATGAATTTTCTGTTGGTTTACTGTTGGCCCAAATGTGATGGGAGGTAATGAAAATACAACTAATTATAACTCTATACCTGAGATGATTTTTGGAGGTTAATCCCTTTCAATTGTTCCTTTTCTGAAATGAGATTTGTTCCTTCGAAAAGGATGATCGGTTGGAAGAAATCTGAGATGAGTGTCAAAATAGCATGGTTTTTTTCCATTGATGAGCATAAAAGCTTTTTTGTCTTTCTTAGAGTAAGGACATAATTTTGGACCATGTATACTCTATCCAGATAACATGTCATATGCCGAAAAGTCAATAATCGTCAACATTAATGCATCTTTTAATATGAAATTTTGTTTCGTAGAAACATCAAATGTATTAACACCATTACTCCACAATTCATTTAACTCATCAATAAATGGTTTCATATAAACATCAATATTCTTTTTTGGATGTCCTGGGATTAATAAGGTCAAAAATATATTGGGTTCATTCCTCAACATCCATGGATGTATATTGTATGGTGTTATAAACATAGGCCAACATGAATACTGACTACTATAAGAACCAAACGAACATAAACCGTCAGTAGAAAGACCCAATGACATGTTTCGGTCTTTTAAAGAAAAAGACAGATGGAGACGATCAAAATGTTTCCATGAATCACCATCAGATGGATGATTCAAGAGTTTTCCAGTTGAAATATTGGTTTTGTGCCATGACAACATTGATGCTATGTTATGAGACATAAATAAACATTGTATCCTGGGTGTAAGAGGTATGTATCTCAACAATTTTACAGGAATCGATCCAGACTTCCCGGGTTGAGTTTTTTTATTACTCGATTGTCCACATGTGGTAAAACAATCCAATTAATCATTTTCACCAGAATATAAGATGCAATAATTTTCACATGCATGAATATTCCGATAAATAAGGCCTAGATTACGAACCAACCTCTTTCTCTCATAGTAATTTGCAGGAAACACATTTCGTTCAGGTAATAGTATTTTAACCAAAGAAAATATCTGATGAAAATAGTTGTTTGACATTACATTATATTATTTAATAGCCATAAATTTTGCAACCGCTTCTAATTTGCTTATCTTGCAACCAGAATATATGGAATCCTCAATAGACCTCAACAACTCATAAGATTCAGATGGTGCCATCTCAGGAGTTAAATAAATATCATCGTGAGTTTCAGTTTGTTGAACAGATGGACCTGCAATATCATGTACTAAATATTGGAACCAGGATGGATCTGGAATCAAGTTATTAGTATATTCTCTCGAACTGCATTCAACCTGTTGATACCAAAAAACATAATCTAGTTGAAAAACAAACAGCAAGAGATGTCCCCCAACCTTGTCTAATGTGTAAAACGTTCTCAGAGTACAATTTTGACAAGGACACTTAATTGTACCTTCTGAAACATATTCTGGTTTTGATGATGCAAATGCTAAGAAAGCTTCAACACCCTCAATATATACATGATTTAAACCAGAACCATTTAGATTTCTGTACTAATTTATCCAAGGGAGATCATCTAATAATGACTGATGTCAACGTCCTTGTTCTATATTTTTCTACAAAATTTAAAATAATCACTTTTTTGAATAATTTGAAATTATAAAAACACTATCTGAAAAAAGAAGATAAATAATTACTACTACTTCTGAATAATTAGCATTAATTAAGGGAAAGACAATTGTTAGTGGATTGACAACTACTCTTTTGTCTGACGGCTCATTTACTTGCATCTTTCTCACACTTAAATCACAATGAAGAATCTGGTTGGCGGTACGCATATTCATTCTCATATGCACGAGAATGAATATTCATATCTCTAATGATATTCTTCATTTTGATTTTAAGTGTGAGAAAGTTGCATGAAAATGAGCCGCCAGACAAAAGAGCCCCCTTTTCTTCATTGAATCATCTTCTTCCATCTATCACTACCTAAAAACATTATAAAAAATATGATCCTACGAATGCATATCCAATCTCATGCTTACGAGATTGAATATGCCTATGTAGAAGTACATTTTTCATAATGTTTTGAGTTGGTGAGAGTTGAAATGAGAAAAGTCATCAAGAAAAAGGATTGCTTTCAATCCACTGGAAATTGTTCCAAGTTCATAAAATTTATTAATTTTTATTAATTTTTTTCTAACTGGTCATAACTATTCTTAACTGATTATTACTATTTATTACAAATTATTCTTATTTATTATTAATTATTATTATTTATTACTAATTATTCCAATTTATTACTAATTATTCTTATTTATTACTAATTATTCATATTTATTACTAACTATTCCAATTTATTACTAACTATTACAATTTACTAATAATTATTACAATTTATTAATAAATATTACAATTTATTACTAATTATTACTTTTTATTACTAATTATTCTTATTTATTACTAATTTTTCCTATTTATCACTAACTATTCATATTTATAACTAACTATTACAATTTATTCCTAACTATTCCTATTTATTACTAATTATTACTATTTATTCCTAATTATTACTAATTATTCCTATTTATTCCTATATATTCATATTTATTCATATTTATTCCTATTTATTGCTATTTATTCCAATTTATTACTAATTATTACTAAATATTACTAATTATTACTAATTATTACGAATTATTACTAATTATTATTAATTATTACTAATTATTACTAATTATTACTAATTATTACTAATTATTACTAAATATTACTAATTATTCTTATTCATTACCAATTGTTCCTAATTATTACTAAGTATTACTCATTAGTCCTAATTATTAATAATTATTCCTATTTATTACTTTTTTTTCTATTTATTACAATTTATTGCTATTTATTACTAATTATTACTAATTATTACTAATTATTGCTAATTATTGCTAATTATTGCTAATTATTGCTAATTATTCCAAATTATTTCTATTTGGTTCTAATTATTTCTAATTATTCCTAAATTATTTCTAATTATTACTAATTATTAGTATTTATTAGTATTTATTAGTAATTATTAGTATTTATTACTAATTATTATTATTTATTACTAATTATTATTATTTATTACTAATTATTACAATTGATCACTAATTATTATTAATTACTCCTATTTATTACTAATTATTCCTAATTATTCCTAATTATTACTAATTATTACTAATTATTCATATTTATTACTAATTATTCATATTCATTACTATTTATTGTTATTTATTACTAATTATTTCTATTTATTACAAATTATTGTTTATTATTGATAATTATTAATAATTATTGCTAATTATTCATAAATATTGATAATTATTGCTAATTATTAGTAATTATGGTGAATTATTCGTATTTATTACAAATTATTAGTATTTATTACTAATTGTTACAGCTTATTACTATTTAAAACAATTTATTAGTAATTATTTCAATTTATTACTAATTATTACTAATTATTACTAGTTATTACAATTTATTAATAATTATTACAATTTGTTACTGATTATTATAATTTATTACTAATTATTACAATTTGTTACTAATTCTTACAATTTATTACTAATTATTACAATTTATTACTGATTATTACAATTTATTACTAATTATTACAATTTATTTCTGACTATTACAATTTATTAGTAATTATTACTAATTATAACTTATTTTTTCAAATTATTACTAATTATTACTAATTATTACTAATTATCTGTATATATTACTAATTATTACTAATTATTATTATTTATTAGTATTTATTAACACATATTACTAATTATTACTAATTATTACAATTTATTAGTAATTAATACAGTTTATTAGTAATTATTACAGTTTATTACTAGTTATTTCAGTTTATTACGAATTATTACAATTTATTACAAATTATTACAATTTATTTCCAATTATTACAATTTATTATTAATTATTAGTAATTATTACTATTTATTACTAAATATTGCAATTTATTACAATTTATTACAATTTATTAGTAATTATTACAATTTATGACTAATTATTACAATTTATAACTAATTATTACAATTTTTTACTAATTATTAAAATTTATTACTATTTATTAAAATTTATTACTAATTAAAACAATTTATTACTATTTACTACTCATTATTACTATTTATTACTCATTATTACAATTTATTACTAATTATTACAATTTATTACTAATTATTACAATTTATTACTAATTATTACAATTTATTACAATTTATTACTCATTATTACTATTTATTACTCATTATTACTATTTATTGTTATTTATTAATAATTATTAATATTTATAACTAATTATAAGTATTTATTATTATTTATTACCAATTATTATTAATTACAACAAATTAATTATATACACTACTAATTATCTTTAATAATTATTAATTGCCACTAATTATTAAAAAATAGTACTAAATATTTCAATTTATTAGTACAAATAAATACTCATGAAAAAACAATTTAAATTTAATTTAATTACAACTACTCAAAAATAATAAAAATTAACATAAAACAACGAAATAAATAATAAATTAAATAAAACATAAATACCATTAAGCTTGATTTTCTACTAATGTAGACGGCTTTACTACTTCTTCGTGAACAAAAAAATTAACTTAAAAAAAATTTCCCTCTAAAACCAGAGTTCAGAGAGAAACATGATCTATGAATTGAGAGGAAATAGAGGAAAACTGATGGAGGTATATATAGGTTAGATTATTTGCGACGGGACTATTTGCGACAGGTATCCCATCGCATATACCTACGCTTTCAATAATTAATCTCGGTGGTTAAAACGTTATTTGCGACGAGTCCCGTTGCAAATAGTCCCTATCGACACACCTTTTGCGATGGGACAATATCCCGTCGCAAAAAGCTATTAACCGTCACCGGGTATGTAATGCCCCGAACCCAGTTACCTAGAGTCGGTGCATTATTATATAACATTGGCATGATCACAAATGATCATGTCTCGAAAGATCGATTAGTTTAGTCACCTTGGAAACACTAGATACATTCATAAGTCTTACATTACATCGTACTCTGAAAAACTACTACAACATATTCTCCACAGTCCAGACACATATCTTATCAGACTATCCCTGCAGGTTAGTCATAAAGTACTTCTTCACATCCTGGGAAAAATAAAACGTAGAAAGGGGTGAGCTCAGATGCTTAGTAAGGATAACAATATAGCGAAAACTTTCATAAATAAGCATAAACATTTAAGGCAATGTATAAGTAAAACAAAGTCCTTTTAAACGTGAACTTCAGTATAATATGGAAAAAATGAAATAAAATAATTCCATTTACTTATTCACATGGATATTCTACTAATAGAATAATCACATGCAATATCAATAACCACTTTCATAATGGTGGAATACATAATGCCAGACTATCATAACCACATAGTCAAGGCCTTGTTCCAAGACTACAAATAAGATTTTAAAGGCCTTGTGCCAAGACACTAGTTTGTCTCATGAGACATACTAAGGCATCGGGGAGCTATAGCAGGCTCCACTCATCACTTATTAAGTCTAATGCATTCCTCATACGAATAGGTTTAAACATAACATAAACATTCATAGTAAAACCAGCATACGAAATGTCAATACTTTCTCCATAAACCATGAATGGTATAAAAATAACACATCCACAATAAAACATATTAAAAAACCTTCAATACTATATGGAAGTTTTGTATCATAATAAATCACCTTCAAATAAGCATAAAATACATCAAAGGATGTTGACATAGATGAAATCAAAAAATATTTGGGAGAAATATCTCTTTTCATGTAATCATTTAAAATCCACATAATTGAAACATTTACTTCGAATATATTCTTATAAGATTGTAAGAGAAGCTTCGACAATTTTTTAATGGCGGAAAATAGCTGCACCCGACGTATAAGTTAAAAAAGACATTCTTATCTTAATTTTATCGAAAAGGTTAAAAACGACCTTGTTTGGAAAAAGAAGGAATGTTTCTTTTATAAAAATCTTATAAAAATTCAACAAGGGTATAAATTACTTTAACCCATAGTCTATAAAATAGTAAGAATTATTTGAAATACATTTTTATGAAACATGGATGTGGATGATTAAGATGTATCAGTAGATAATTACGTATAAACAACCTCGGATAAGAAAGAGATTGTGAAATAAACCCTTACCATGTACTTTTCCTTGGTCTAGGGTTGGTTAACCTCTTGTATAATGTTGAAATAATTGTTATTAAATTATACAAGAATCATATACATTAATAGGATATCATATATGATATTTTAACATTTCTTCGTTAATAATATGTTAGTATAGTCATTGTTTCAGGTGTTAACAGATTCATTTTCCTTTATATTCATTGTTTTGTGAGTCACATTTGTTATGGATGGGATATATATTATTCAAATCCAGAATGATATCAAGTCTATAAATATTACATTTAATCATAAAATGAAAACTACTTTTGAATGGTTACAATGGGGAATGAATTTCCTCGCGTTCGTGGAGACAGTAATCTGTACGTACGCACGAGCAACAATATCATTATTTTTATATTAAAATACTATATAATTTGATGGTGTATCATATATACAGAATCATTATCATGTTATTTTTATTATTTACATGAATTACACATAATTATTATACCCATCCAAATAATAATGTATTGAATAACAATTACACCACGACGTGGAGACGGTAAGCCGTACGTACTCACGTATGGTGACATGCCATTCAGATGATTTATAGATTACTGAATATGGTTGTACCATATTTATAATAACATAACAATATATATAAGATACAGGAGTTATTATTTTAAAATGGAAATAACAAAGAAAGAAGAAGTGGAAGAAGAAAGGAACTTGAAAGAGGGTGGTGAAAACATTACCTCCTTTTCGGGTTCTTCCTTTTTATTTGATCAGAAGGGCTTCTTAGGTTGGTTTTATGATCAAACTAAGGCCTCTAGGACGAATTGAGGGAAGTTGGACGATATTTGGGCAGAGGATGAATGACCCAAATGGCTTTGATGGTGTGAATTAGTGAGAAGAGGGAGTGCCCTTTTATAAGAGGGGTGAGGGGCACCTTAGGAAAAACTAGAAATATTATTTTATAATATATTAATATTAGTTTTCTAATGGCTCCAAAGTGACTTATTTTAAGTCCAAGGTGGGGATAGTTCAAAAACCACTCAACCAATATGGTTTAGATAGGTTTTGTTAACTTTATTAACCTTACATTTTAGTTTTAACTCTTAGTTAATTGGTTTGACATTTACCATGTCTCTTTAAATTTTTATATTATATAGTTAATAAATTTACTATATACTTAAAAGAGACCCCCATGTGGTCCATTAATGATACACCTATCATTATATAAGTCCTTTGGATGAAACATATATTTTTAGGAATATAATATCAATTAATAATATAATATTTTCTTTAAAAAATCTTTTATGTCAATTTTGACACTATTTAATAATTGATTTTTGGTAAAGTATTAAAAACTTTATTAATTAAATGAATTCATTTAAGTAATCCTAACATGTCATATTAAGCAATAAAATTTGGGGATGTCATAAAAACAATCAAATTATATTTATTTTAACATATATAGTACCAATTATTTGATTCTTTCATTAATAAGGAAAATACTGCATCATTATTATGTCATAAATAAATTTAATTATTCAATATCTAAAAATTATAAATAAAATATCATTATGTAGGAAAACATTTTAGATTTCTAATCAATATTTATAGTTGAAAATATAACATATATATCCCTATGTAAAATTTGTTTTTCTAGAAGATATACACCTATGTCATTTTTGTATTTACTTTAACATAAATAAAATAAAGTGTCATTATCACATACAAGTGGCTCAATGAGGTCCCAAAATCGACCCCAATATTCCAATGGTCCGAAATTTATCAACCAATAGGTTTAGTAAATTTTTTAGTGTAATTTAATATTATTATAATATTATTATTTTACCCTTATTTACCAGATTTTCCTTTTAACCATGGTAAATATTTTATTTTCCGAAGTGGTTATTCAAAATGTCTAAAAATGAAAGTTACATATTTACAAAAATTTTACCTCTTGATTATAAATATGGAATCCATTTTTATTAATTCAAAACACAAAAGTGGCAGAAATTAATTTAAAATTAATTCTCGTTGTCAAAACCAAAAGCGTGTTTTTAAGAAACAATAACTATCAAAAGATTTACACTTGTTTATTTCTAGTTTAAATGTGAAATTATGTCCAATGACCAAAATTTGATAAAATGGTAAAAATATATTCTAAATATAATTTAAAACCACTCAAATTCATAATTTATCACTATTAATTAATTTAATTAAGAAAGTTGTTTTTAATTAAAATTTAGTAATTTTCATTATTCATCAAAATAAGAAAGTTATCAGAAAAGTACAAAATAATCACCCTAAGATAATTTAGATATTACGAATCCAAAAAATGAAGTCCATTTTGAAATATAAGATGTATAAACTTTCAAAAAGTGGGTATTACAATTCATAATGGCTAGTTTGATTGGTAGTAGTGTGTTAGAACTCGAAGTTGCGTACAACACACGCTGCTGTATTATTCAAAGAGAAGTATACAGTGGAAGCTTGGGGTGTTACACGGTATATGTGACAGGAATCATCACAAATACTTCAATATTTGCGATAGTGGGATCCCATCATCGCAAATTTGATTCGCGCGGTTTGGCGCGCTACCCATGCCAAACTTTTTGTAACGTGAGACGAAATCCAGTCGCAAATAATCGGTTATTTGCGACGGGTCGTTACCCCCAATGCAAATAACCTCTTGGATGGCCTTTTACGATTGGATTTATTCCCGTCACAAAAACGCTGTCGCAAAAAGACTTTTTTCCCGTAGTGTAACTTATTTTAATGTCATGTGTTATTGGTTATCTACATTTCCATGTTAATTTATTCCAATTGATTCATTATTTATTCCCATTTATTTACCCTTACGGGGAATTTGAGATCATCCTTATTATGTTTCCTTTCCCCATGTTATAAAGGAGAAATATTTGAATTCGATTTCAAGGATGCAGTTTATTTTATTTTATTTTGTATCATGTTTTTATTTTCTATTCTCTAGTGTATTGTGGGTGTCATGCATATAACCTGTCTTTCCAAGACAGCTAAAATGATTGGTCTTTTGGGATTTTATTCCTTGTAACAATGAAAAAGTAATAAAATAATTAATTAGCTTCAGGTTTACTGGTTCAGGGCATTACAATTATATTGGAAGAGAAACACCCTAAATCCCCATGTAAGAAGATGAGTGATGGTGATGTGGTTCCCTAGAGTTAATGTATCTATTATGAGAGAGTGAGATAATGAGAGATAGAGAGAGATAACTACTAGTTGATAACAGCAATACGCCTTACGTGTTTTATCATGTATAGTGTGGTAGGTTCATGTTAATGACTGTCAATGATGGTACATCCTTTTTATGGGTTATGTTGTGGAATAATTTTTTGTTTCCTTATTTCATAGTGAACTTTTCATTCTTAGTGTGATTTGGATTGATTATCCTTTTGATAATGGTTAAATTGGGTAGGTTTGGGTGTGGTAAAAATCTATTAGAACCATTTTAGTTGAAGTACATGTGATGTGTTAAGTGGAATAATGAAGGATGAGTTTCTATTTGAACTAGAGTTTCTGGTTCTAGTGATGTTTGTGGAAATTTTGAGCTGAGTTCCTTGTGAGATCAAGGGTAGGGAAATAACTTATAGGGTATTTAAGATTGAGTGTGGCCATATGTGACTACAGAGTTGAGTTGTAGATATATTTTAGACTATGTTTCGATAAATCATTATAGATGGTTTTTAGATTTAATTTTTACCTAGGGTGGATAAGTTTAGTGATGTGAGTTACACTTAGTAATGATGAGCTATAAGCGAGATATCCCACAGTTGTGCACTGGGTGTGGGATAATGGAAATTAAAATCATGGTGGGATTTGTTTTCCATGATTTTATTGTGTTTTAACTATGTTCCTTCACTTGATGACATGACTTGATTAAAGTCCACAACCTATGTGAGTTGGTATTGTATGATATCCAGAGTGGGAGTGTATTGATTCATTATATGGATAAGATACCTAACCCCGAGTAAGAAGGTGGTTATTTGTTATAAGATACGATACCTCACCCTGATTGAAAGAATGGTGGTATGTGATGTGGTGCGAAACTTCACCCTAAGATGGAGTGTACTACTATAATACATGATATGGGACCTCACATTAAGTGGGAGGGTGCTAGTATGAAATGGGATATGAGATATAGTATTTTATGGGACCATACCATGAGTTAGAGGGTAGTATTCAAGACTCATTTTCATTTTTATGATGAATCATTCCAATAATATTGGTCGATTTTATCAATGTTTGCTGTCATGGTGGCCTGGTTTGAACATAATGACTCGATATGTATGCGTTTCTACTATTATGTTTATTTGGTGACTGCACACATTTTATTTTATCTATATATATTAGGAACTAAATTGGTTGATCCATACTAATATTACTTTTCATAAAATTAAATTCATCATAGTTCATGTATAGGTATTTATGTTTCACTTTCATGTAACAAACCTTATAAGACATTCGACAAGGGTAGTTGAATAAAGATTTAGTTGATTGGTCTGAGGATTGATTTGGGTTTTTATAGTTCAGTCTCTTCTATGTTTTTATTGTTTTAATTTATTATTTGGTCATCTTGCTGGGTGATCAATCTTCTATATTCATGTGTGCGGAGCATGGGTATCAACATATTTTAACATTTTGGTATTAAATATTGTTTATAGTTGGATAATCAATGCAAATAATTTCACTTAAATTGATGTTGTATATTTTTTCTTATACTTTAATGTTATTATATATTTTTATATGAGATTAAATTCATCTCATATAAGTCATAGACTCTAATTAATATTCGGTATACTTTGGAATACATGGAGGCACACATGATCATAGGATCTGTCAGGATATTCTAGACTCCAGAATTCCGCGCTCTGCTTAGGTTATCTTGTATGTCCACCAGAACCTATCATCACGTGATATATCAAGGTATTCTAGAATTTATGATCCTAATTTCCCCCTACCTGCCTCTCCTTTATCTCCTCTGTGATTAGTGTCCATATTTATATAAGTAACATCGATCTATGTAATGATTTTTTCAGTTTTCACAACACTAAAGATTTCAATTTGTCTTCTTGAAAAGAAACTCTTCATTATAAATAAATAATGTATCCTTGAAGTTATCATCCAAAATACCTTCTAGAAAAATCCACAAACAAAAACAATCATACCAAAAATAGAGAAATTCATCAAGAAAGTATGCAGTTGGGTAGTGACATAATTAATGGAAAGACGATCAAATTGAGCGGTGTTGTGTACCCCCACCTTCACTGAGAAGAAGTACAAATATAGGAATACCCACATATGGAATACATGTATTCTGGAAAAATCTGTTAAAAAACCTATATATTGAGAAATTTTGAAGTGTTATCGCATGCTAAAATGATTAATTGATAGTTGTGTTTTTTAGAAAAGCTTGTATTTTTTCAACATCGAGTTTGCCCATATAGAATTAGAGTATACCAAATAAGGGAAATTTACTAAGTTATCATTGATACAATCCTTATATCACAATTTAATCAGGATGAAATATAAATTCAAATAGGCTGAAGTTGTTGATTGAATATGGATGAAGATAAACCTTTTCTCAAATTGAATAAATAGGAAGTGAGTAAGCATCAATAGCTACATGAGGCTTTGTATTTCTTTTTTATAAGGGGGATAAAATATATGAATACACATATTGAATTTTTAGGTAATTGGTGGTACTAAAAAATAAAAAGTGGGTATTTATGTGACCATGGATGGATTATAATTATTATCAATATGTAAGGTGTGGGAAGCTGTCAATATGTGCCAGAGAAATGTGGGAAGTGATGTTGAGGTACTATCATTGTATATATCAAAGAAAATATGAGAATGTGGAGCTAAATCTTGAATATATTAAATAATATCTTAATTGGGATTATTTATTGGTCTAATATTTATATCAAATATTGGTTTCTATGCATAAAGTAACACTTTCTAAATCATATTTCAGTAGACATTGAAGAGATGAAAAAATGGGGATATTTTTTACATGAGTTTAAAAGGTAATGGACAACATGGAGTTATAAGGAAAATTATAGAGGTTAGAAAAACCATGTATGGAGAACCAATGCATTCCAACTGATGTATCTACTATATGGGTCCATTTGGATAATGTTTATAGAAAATTTGAACTATTTACGGAGGAACCAAATTGATCCAAATAGGTTCTAATTTGAATTGAGTGAATTTTGTACATCCGGTACATATTTTATGGTGCCTATAATTTTGATAGTTACTATATATGACGTTCTTCAGGCTTTAAAAGGAATTTCAATGGAATAAGTCTTTAGAAAGCCCATGGATGAATTTTCACCACATGACTTTGAGAATATGAATACTCAACTATTCTCATAGCACATTTCCTATCATCATACATTGAGTAGCTATGTGTTTTACTTCAAAGTATGACTTTTCTAGAGTGAGACTCTACGTGTATTAATTTGATAAGCATTGTAATAATTTTCTTCAAGACTCATAGGATTTATATAGTGAGCATATGACTTTGGATATGAGGTGTATAACTTGGACATTCCACAAACTTTATAAAATTTATTAAAAATCATGATTATTTTAGAAATTTATAATTCCAATTATATGAAGATTGAGGAAATAGAATCAGATGATGATTTAATCAAATATTCATGGAAATAATATCACAAGAGAATTTTATTCAAGAAGAAAGAATGAATCAATCTAATGATAATATGAGTGGAGATTGAAATATTCATCACTTTTATCCACACTAACACATCATCAAAGAAATGAAGAGTTACATATATTTTTAGGGATCAAGAAGGCTATGATATTTGGATTATCACATGAATGAAACACTCAAGTCTAAAGGAGGACCTTGACTTGATTTGATTTAGGATTTTTAATGAAAATTCAAATAGAAAATAATCTACTAGAATTAATGAAGAGTGACTTATTATAAAAGAAGGAAATTTTCTTAATTCTTAATTGAAATATTATTATAAATATTATTTTTCTGAAATATATATGAACATAACAATTGTTTTAGAGTGTTTTGAGAGAACCCTTCAACATTATTGAGTCTTTTAAGAAACACATTCAACAAAAATGAGGAATGTTCAGTTTATACAAGAGTTTCTGTGTGCCAGAGAAAGAAATAGAATTCCTATTATTTTCATATATCATATAGGGTGAGTGAATAGAAGAATATAATGCACTATTATCCATTTGTATATTGATTTTAATCAAGGTTAAACGTTTCAAGAGATCTAGTCACGAGTAATTGAAGAGAATAAGGATAACATTTGTTTCAACATTCTATAATAAGAATAGATAGAAATCGAATTCCTATTTATCTAGAGGTTATAAAATACCTTGAAGAACAATGTCTATGAGAGGCAGTTGATACTAATCGAGAGGGCTTATTTGTGTGAGAAATAAATAATAATTAGTGAGATATTTGATTAAATAAGGCAGTTTAAAAGAATCTAGTGGGATTCTAGACCATATGGTGGGATTCCATGTAACCATGGTGTAAAGATATGTAGAGATAACATAGACATCAAACATAATTTAAGAATCTTGATACTTGAAAATAAACCAAGAACTCAAAAATCATGAATAAAATATTTAAAAATCAAAACAAAATAGAACTTATGATTAGGGGTTCCATTTAGTCTAGAAAACTGAACTCATAAATCCTACAACTCCACTATTGTAACAAGATGTTCTAATAATGACATGCATGTTGTAATAATTAAACTATACCATAATACAAATTAACATGGATAAATATTTGAAAAATATATAATAAAATATGATTATATATAACAATAGAACATGGAAATAGTCAAAATATTTCCAAAAATCTATGAAAATCCCTTTAATTTCATAAATGAACATAATTAGATAAGTCTTATTATTAAAGGTTTGGCGGTGATCTAATATATTGTAATATAAAATTTACGTTGATAATAAATTAGTTTTTGTCTTCAAAATATATAGTTCATTCCAGAATCTAAACATATAATTTTATTACATCATTTGGAACTGAAATTTAAGAATGAGGTGTATGTAAGTCAGCATAATTCATGTACATGAGCAATGATTTTTAATAAACATGAAAATGAAATGGTTACTAGAGTAATTAATACATATGGAATGGTTTATAATCATACACAGAAAGAGTCGTATTAATTTATAAAAGTTTTCATAGCATGTGTTGGTACAATGGTATAAAAATGTACACAGTTCAAAGGATCCCCCTAGGATGCATTGAGAATAGTATAATTCATTGAACAAGATAAATAGAGGTAAGGAATCATGAATTTATTATTGTAGAAAAATTATTATCCTAGATAATCACATAATTGTAAACTGATTATATTAATACAAACATTTGTTCAATTCTTATATGTTTATTTGAATTCTTATTTGTTTACTAAAATTAACATATAAAATATATGGTCTTCACAGAATGGATTTTTAAAAAAAATATTACAATATAAGCTCAAATAATTCAATAAAATTAACATATAAACTCCTTTGTTCAATAACTAATTTACAATAGAATCACTAAAACATAAATAACAAAAAATGGATGAAATCTTAACTGAAATCTATTTTGAACTCACTACCTTCAATGATGATGGATAGAACTGATCTCATCATACGAAACCACCTATAAGAAAATAATGACTTCTTATATATGTGTGATCAGTTTTTCAACTGTACATGATAAATAGAACCTGACTCCATAACTAACATTGATAAAAAATTATTCAGATTGATATATATAACTAAATACTAAATAACATGACAAATATCCCCATGGTGGCATGTTATTATACAATCTTATTGGTGAAAAGGGAATCTATAGTGAGATTATTCTCAAAAACATTTTAATTCGAAATGAAAAATCAAGGGGTGTCAACTCGATTTCATAGAATTAGGAATATGAATTAAAAAAACACTCTACCATTATAAAACATATATATCATCATTTTTTACATGAAAAAAATAACAAAAAACATGGATTAAAAAGTCATTTAAATAGATTCACCTACATTGATCAAACCATCATTATATTATCTCAGTAATCTTTTCATCAATCAGTGTCACTACACTTTTCTCTCATATGCATTATTTTATAACCTTATCCACTATTATTATTTACTCATCATATTAAATTTCGTTTACTTTTATTCTATTATCTTTTCTGGTTAATTCTATTAACAAAAAAGGTCGTAAATCTAAATAGCCACTCCAAAAAAGCAATGTCCAAACAAATATACCTCAAGAGGAAGGGTAACCACAAGTGGTGAACATACATCCAGAGTCAGTCATGTTGGAAAAAATATAGTCTTAACCTAGGAGGATGAAATAATCCCTCATAAAGATCTTCCAAACTGAGAAATAGATGTTCAAATGAAAATTGTATCAAAATATAGAGAAATAGGTCTTACCAGAAAACAATTTATCCCAGTTTTATACAATTTCAATTCCATCGCATTCTAAAACAATAATGTTGCACCCAAGTCAACTATACATGATAAATGATAAGAAATGTGGAAATAATATTCATATAGCTTGTGAATATTAAGAGAGGGAACTAAGAATTAAAAGGAGTGGTTTGAAAATTGTTTTATTTTTGTGTGAAGATATTTTGAGTATTGAAAGAATACATTGAAAATTATAGAGAGAAGAGTAAGAAGATACAGATATATCGAGTTTAAATAAGCACATGATTTTTATTATTGATTTATCTTAAAATGTTTCCTAATGTTTTTTTATCAAGAATGAATTCAAACACTTTTTTGAACCATGTAATCTTTTTTTATAGATTTTACTTTTACTACCATCCACTATTTGGATTGTTTGTGTGTTAATTTCGTGAAATTATGCGTGTGAATTGTGATATAATGGAGGCTATAAGGGTGAAACAGAATTCTTACATACAGTGATCTAAGATGTGATAAATTCTGGTGGTTTTAATTACTTTTTGAAATTCCACTAGTGTGTGAAATATTCTGGTGAACTCACTTTTTATCATATGTTGTTTGCAAAGAGGCCCCCTTCACAACATCTAAACTTAAAAATAGCTATGTCTTAATTCAATCTATTAAGTTATTTATGAGAGCAATCCCATCCTGAAAAACATGGTGTTTGTATTATATTATGAAAACATTCCAATGGTAGTTTTACAACAGGATGCTTGATAAGATGAACTGCATGTTTGAGGGAAAAAAATAATTCATGAAATATCTATAGAAATTCATGAAATATAAATGATATTTTACATTCATATATAGTTTGGTTTGGATATAATGGATAAAGAAATAAAATATATAAGGATAATGTGATAATACTTTTCAATTCACTAATATGAAAAAATATATAGAACCCCAAAATAGTATATATAAATAAATTCTTGGTGATAAGTTACAAAGAGAATAGTACTGTGTAAAAATTTCACTAAAGTAGTTAACATTGGATTATATATGTAAATGATACGTATTGTGTATGGAATATTAGATAAAGAGTCATCATAGAGAGATAATACATGAAATTGTAATATAAGAAGTTATAAATAATAATAAGTTAATTAGACAAACAAGGAGGAAGAGATACCTTAAGACAATGACAATCTATAATATATCATGTTGGGAGAATTCATTTGTATAAAATGTACCCAATATAATTTAAATCAATAAATATATTTGAAATAATTTTAATTGTAGTTATTACATCTAGGAGATCATATATATTTAAAGTGTATCATTGAACTATAGTAAAAAAGAATGTATAAGTACCAGACTTATTTTACACCCTTGTAAATCATATATGAAATCTTAATTCTATGGAAGTAGTGTGGGAATTGAAATTCATATATGACATATTTTAAATTATTTGTCAAGAAGTACAATACAACTATGATATTCAATAATACAAAAATATAATATATTATGAAATAATGAAACTGATTTTTTTAAATTAGTTTTTAAATACTAAAATCGACATTGGTAAATAAGATTCTAAATACTAAAATTAACATTTTAAAATTATATTGTACTCACATTATGATATGAGTTCATTACTGTAAGCAATACGTAGTTTGGAAAAAATTAATAATAAATATAGAAATAACATTGGACAAATTTTTATATGAAAATAAAGAATCGTGTAACAGAATATAAATTATGCATATAAAAAAAATTAATATATGGAAAAGTTGATATATATTATGATTATATAGAATATACCAACAGAATATTCACATAATATATGGAAACAATAGCTAATAGTAAGAGGCATATAGTAATCAATATACTCAAGATAATGAAAAAAATGTACAATATTATATAAAAACTCATCATACTAAATAAATAGTGTGGGTATCCCATTTTTATAGTCTTATCAATTAAAGAGAGTAGTTATATATTATTGTATTTTTAACTGACTTCTTTTTCATACTAGTTAAGTGTTTCCAAAATCATTTAAAACATATTATAAGAATGAAAATGAAATTATAAATTGTATTTTAGTTAGTATATTTTGAATTTATTTTTTCATGTTTAAATCCCCACTATACTGATTTGGATTATCTATGTATCTCAATCTTACAATATATAAATCTATTACACCTTTATCAATGTGTTGACATCTAGTTTTGTTAAAATCCTAGACAAAATTTATCAGAAATAAATAAAATAACCATTTCTTTTTAATACTAAACAGAGTAGGGTGATATAAGTTATGGATAATGATAATACAATATATATGAACATGAAACATTGTATTTTAATATTATATGACAAGGCATTTTATTAATGTATTTGAAATAAAGATAATTTCTATGATTCTTATGTTTTAAAACATTCATATGGAAGGAAAATATTTTTAATGAATTTTGATTAAAATTTATTGATAGAAGTATGGGTATACTACCATTATTTATAAAAAAGTAAGTATTATAAGAATAGAAGTATATGATACATAAAATACATGTTATATTTAATGTGATTTCAATCTATTTTACCATTTATTGAATATTTTGAAACATAAATTATAAATCCGTTTGAATTGAACATATTTCTTATTATATTACTCTATAAACAAAAAATAGAAAAACATTTATATGACAGTGAAATAATAAAACATTGGAAGTAGTTTAGATATGTAATTTCATCATTTTATATAATGTTTAATATCAACATTCATTATCATAATTTCACACACACACAAGAATATATATATATATATAAGTATATATAGATAGGAAAAGTGAATAATAGAACACTATTTTAAGTACTAAAATATTGAGTTTTTAAAGATCTAATTAGTATAAAATAGTAGTGAAAAAACAAATAAATAAATGAAACTGAAGGTGAAAGTATTTTATTTCATTGGAAAAAAATAACAGTGGTCAAATAGTTCTGATAAAATAAAAGTGACAATGGTTAAGTATATATAATATCAGTTATAATTCAAACTATCCAAGTGCACTTAAGAGATTAAGAAATATGTTATTTCATTTTCATTGAACTTTACCAGGTTTTATTTGAAATCATGTTCTTAATAAATAAAATAGATAAAATAATGCAAAAAACTGTAACTATAGAAGTGGGACAAATATATTTTATATCAAATCAAATTTCAAGAAGTATTATTAAAATATTTCAAATAATAAATGAAACTGAAATATAAAACATTCTATATTGGATCATAAAACGAATAATAAACATTCTATATTTGATCAAAAAAGGAAGCATTAAAAAATGATGTAAGAAAGATAACTTCAATGTAAAATCCCATCATGTTGTCTAAAATCCTTTCACCATTAGTTTATTAATAAATTTCATTTATAAAAAAGTGAATTTTTATTAAGAACCACAAAAAACACCAAATTGATGTTAAATGACTAACCTTAAGTGACTCACAATGAGACAACTCAAATCCAAAGTAACATGTGATAAAATTTTCCTTGGAGGACATAGAAATATAGGTAAACATGAAACAATGTGATCAAATGAATTCAAATAAAAACAAAATAACATATTTTATTAATATTTAAATTGTATCATGAAACCAAAAAACAATGAAAATCTATAGAAAATCCAAATTCAATATTGAAAAAAATTTAGAAAACATTAAAAAAAAACTCATAGTCAACTAACCTTTTTCACACCAAAATAAAATATGGATTTATCATCGCTACATCTTCCCAAAAACCCTCTATAAATTAATGAAATATTGATTAAGTAACAACACTAATGTAAAGATTCATTAAGGGGTATAACTTTAACAAAATTATGAATGATCATTAATTGAACCTAAAAATCATTGTATAAGGAACATGATTATTGTGAAAGGAAATAATAAAACAGGTGATGATGATTTCAACATCAACATACAACATCATCTGCTAGATTAAGACATCGGGAAAACAACATATTATTGAATTTAACAAAGACCCATGAGAATACATGGTTTAAATGAGATATTAACATAAAATAATACAACCAATGAATAACTCGTTCAATGTTCTGAGTTACAGATGCCCCAAGTAAAATTATTTTTTAAAATTTGAATATTTTTCATGAATAATTTCTTTTTAAATAGTCTCAACAATAACCATTTCACATCCTTTCAATAAAGTGATATCATGACATGATTTATGGGAAATTAAAATTAAATTATACCCCTCCACAAGAATAAAACAATACATAAGACTATATTGTGTATACTTATATTGAGAGATAATACAAAGGCTATTTTCAATTCAAGTATAAAGAAATATATACTCTATATAATTTATATGTGTTAGTTCATTAAAGGTATTTCATCACCTACACAATCAAACATACCTGTTTACAATTACTCTTTTATAAATAAAGAAGTTTAGTTGACAATTCCTTTAATATTATGAAATTACTCATAAAAAATATTGTCAAAATTAAGAATATTATTTGATTGGATTTTCTATGATTAAATCATGAAAAGGACCAACCTAATTGAGAATTAATACAATATGTTAGTACATAAAATTAAACAAAATAAAGAAACTAATATTTTATGTCATAACATCTAGAAAAATCCCTCATTTATAGAATTAATTTTTACATGTGATATATTGGTGAATGAAAAAAATGAAACAATGGAAGTGGGAAAATATATATTTTATATAAAATATAATTTCAAGAAGTATTAGTAAAACATTTCAAATAATAAAGCAATCATAAATCTAAAACATTCTCTATTTGATCATAAAAAGAATAATAAATATTCTATATTTTATCATAAAATGAATCCTTAAAAATGAGATGGAAGAATGAAAACTTCAATGGAAACTCCCATCATGACATCTAAATTTCTTTAACCATTAGTTTATTAATAAATTGAATTTATAACATAAAGGAATTTTTTTATAAACCAGAACAAACAATAAATTGATGTTAAATTACTAACCGAAAGTGATACTCACAATGAAAAATCAAAGCCAAAGTAATAGGTGATACAATTTTCCTTGAAGGAAAAATAAATATAGGTAAAAATAAAACCATGTGACTACATGATTTAAAATAGAAACAAAAGAAATTATTTATTAATATTTAAATTGTGTTATGAATCCAAAAATAGTGAAAATCCATAAAATATCCAAATTCAATGTAGAAGGAAATTTGGAAAACATGAACAATAAAACCTCATAGGAAACTAGCACTTTTTCACACTAAATTGAAATGTGGATTCATCGTAACACCATCTTATTAAAAAAAATCTTTGTGTGTTAGTGATTTAATGTTATTCTAGTAGATACAGAATGAAACATACTTATGTAAAATTATACTTTTATGGAGAAATAAGTTTAGTTGAAAATTACTTTATTATTAGGAAATGAATTTATAAAAATAGATTAGGAATTATAGAAATTAGGAGATTGGAGATTCTATTTTTAAATCATTTAAAGGACCAAGCTAATTGAGAATTCCTAGAATGCATTAGTACATGAAATAGAACCAAATAAAGAAAATAATATTTTATATGTCAATACATATAATAAAGTCCATCATTTTCATAATTAATGATTATGTGTGATACATAGGTGCCTAAAACTTATTTCATAATAAAACTAATTTGTAAACAATGGGATTGTCACAACCTGTCCATGGGGCCCATACTGTGACTACCCCAAGCCCGCCTTCCATAGGCCAGGGGCTGGAGACTAGCACCAAAGGCGTAAATCCCGATAACTAGGAAGGAATTGCCTTTATAAAAGTAACAAAACACCACAGAGTACAAGCGGAAGTAAAACACTAAGTACAAATAAAGTGCTGAAAAGTAAATGGTCTAGAATACAAAACCAACTAGAAATATAGTTACAACTGAGCAAAGACAACAACTGGATGAAATGAAGAAGCTCCTAGGTCGTCCTCCTCGGATCCTTTCTGAAGGGTAGGTACAGATAGCGCAGATCCTCAATGATCTCACCCATCAACCTCCTCCGTGTGTCATCTCGTCGTGAATTCCACCTCCGGATACTGACTCATCATGTGGTCGACCTCCGGGTACAGACTCGTTGTGTGGTCCACCTCCGGGTACTGACTCGTCGGGTGGTCCACCTCCCGGTACTGTCTCGTCGTGTGGTCCACCTCCGGGTACTATCCAGTCCTCGAAAACTCGGCCTCCGTCAGCACTGCCCGTCGTCTCCAACCAACACAACGAGGTGCGGGCATAGCCCGTGCATGGGTGAGTATAAGGATACTCAGTAGGGACCCCGAGACCCTCAAGGTCTCACTAAAACCAACAAGGATAACCACAAAGAATATCTCAACAGATAACATCTACTTAGGTATATGCACATACATATACCCGAGTTATGAAGTAACCCATCTCAATCTTGAGGTAAACACAAAGGTCATAGACTCAGCTCAAACCTGGATTTTCATTATCTAAACCGTAACTATGGAAGAGCTCCATCTCTGGGAGTACAGTGATCCTGCCACGTCTCTGAGGTACTTCTCACCAACCTATGACTGCTGAGGTACTCCTCCTGTCGAGTACCGCGGGTTTGCCACCTCACACAGTAGTGCTCTTCCGCCATGGGTCTGCCACCTCACACAGTAGTGCTCCCCCTCATAGCCTACAGAGGTACTCCTCCTGTCAAGTACCATGGGTCTGCCACCTCACACAGTAGTGCTCCTCCACCATGGGTCTACCACCTCACAAATTAGTGCTCCCCACTGGGCTATGCTAGTCACTTTGAATCGAATCGGACAAGCAGTCATCAGGTCACAGCCAGCTACACGGTCTCCGTACTCCGTTCGCTCGTCTCAGGGAGGGTCCGCTCCACGAGCTACTAGTATATACTCCAAGTATCTCAAATTCCCACTAAGAAGTATATCAAAGAACCTCCTCGTCATAGGGGTCTCAACGCGACACACGGCGTGTCAATCGGACGCCCGGTCTGTGAGTTATTAGCCTTTTCGTCCCCGGGGCCCGGTTGATTTCGTGTGCGAACCAACACGGCCGTATCTCAACTATACCTCGAACTCTCATAGGGTATAATCAAAGGGACCATTTCTCCACTTGATCACCAACGTCGCTGACGGTTCGTCAAACGGATGTCCGGTCTGAAAGATATCAACTTTTCCGTTCGAGGGGCCCGGTTGGATTTCGGGTGCAATCCAACCCGAACACTATCCAACTGCATCCAAAACTAAAGAGAAGTATGTCAAAAGTTCCGTCTCATCAGGAGGAGATCAACAAAACAAACGACGCTTCAATCAGACGGCCGGTCTGAAAGATATCAGCTTTTCTGTTCGAGGGGCCCTGTTGGATTTCGGGTGCAAACCAACCCAACCGCACTCTGATGGAATCCAAACCTTGAGAGGAGTAAGCCAAAAATTCCGTCTAATCAAGAGGAATCCCACAAAGTCGATGGCACATCTATCGGACATCCAGAGCTCAATTTACCAGCATTTCCGCTCCGAGGGCCCGGCTGGTTTCGTGTACGAACCAACACGGCCGGACCCAAAGTATTCTGAAACCTTGAGTGCGATATGTCAAAATGACCGTCTCGGTCCAAGGATCGCATCTCCGCTAACGGTGCATCGATCGGAGGTCTGCAGCCCAGGATATGGAAAAATACCGAAAAGGTCCGAAAACGGGGGGTCTGGGCCCGTACCGACCCGACCCAACCCCCCCTGGGTCGGCCCGAACCGGGTCGACCCGACTGGGCGCGACCCGGACCGGTCCACCCAGGCCAGCCCGGCTCGGCCGGGTGGCTCGCTGGCTTGGCCATTGAGCCGGTGCTCTGCGGACGCGGTGCGCGCCGCGTCACCCCCTGGATCCCGCACGGCCGCGGGATCCGCCAGCTCGCCGCCGCGGCGGTTTCTCCAAGCGATGCGCCGGGGCGCCGCCGCCTCCAGCCGCCAGCGCCGTCGGTACTGTCCGCGGGGCACCGGAGTTGCTCTGGTGGTCCGTTTTCAATTCCGCCAGCGTCGATGCTCATCCCGGGTCCCATTCTACACTGCGGAAACATCAAATCATCTTTGCGACCCATTCCATCAATGCTTGACGATCCGCACGTCAAAATAAACAACTGCGGAGTCTTCCTTTCGCCTTCGTGGCCCCAACTACGACCACACTTTTTTTCGGCCTTGATGGCGCGGCGCGACGGCGCCGCGCATCCATACCGCATCACTCCAGGTTCCCGCGTGGTGTCGTCGCACTGTGCCGCCATCTTCTGAACCACAACATAATCAACAACAAGGGGGAGGTGGGTGGGCCATGTTTGTGCGGTCCGACCTCCTCCCGTTAAAATGATAGAAAGCGGCCATCAAATAGAAGTCGACGTACGACAAAATAATATTTCACGGCAAAATCAATAAACCTCAACATCAACCTGCAGGAACGAACGATCCGCGGAGAAACCTAGAAATGGTTGGTCCACGCTCGTTGTTCTTTTATCAAAATATAAGAGAACACCAAATAAATTTCCCTACCTCAAAATTGATGTCGCACGTCGTCGAGTCATGGAAGTCGAACGTCGCGGTAGTCGAACGTCAGGGTAGTCGCGTGTCACGGAAGAATGGTATCGCTTCCGTCAACATCAGAAGAAGAAGGAGAAAGTTGTTGTCGGCGTCGGTCTCCACAGTCGGTGTCTCCTTCCTTGTCACGGAAGAGGAAGAAAAAGGATTGGAGAAAACGTAGAGCGTTCTTCGCCGAGTTAGAAGGCCTTTCTTTGTTTGGAGATGATGTTCTTCAGAAGAGGGAAGAGCTCTCTCCAAAATTCTCTCACACAACAAAACTCACAAAAATAAAAAAAAGGCCTCTCCTAATTTTATTATTTTTCCATGCATTCAAACTTTTTTAAAAATTCAAACAGTTAGTTAAATTAATTGAAGAGGTTTAATCAATTAATTTAATATGTGTTTTGGAAAAATTAAAGAGGAAAGAGGGGAGAGTTACACAAGTTAAATTGGAGTTACAAAATTTAATAGGGAAGTGAGTTATGAGAGGTCAAGGGGGTTATGGGAAGATCAAGGGGGGTTAGGGTCTCGTGTGGGCCCCACCTCCCACATATCCACACATGGGAAGTTGGGTGGTTGTGGGTCCCACCAACAACTTCCCATGGTAGAATTTAACTCCCTTGGTTAACAAAAATAAAATTGTTCACAATTTTATTTATTTCTTCCTTAAACCCCAAAATTTAACTTCTCCTCCCAAGAAAACGCACCTACGGTAAAAGTCCTCTTAAGCAAATACTGGCGCTGCGAGTTCATCGGTGTCCTCGGATTTCAATTCCGAGTATCGGTTCAAAAGATAGAAAAACCCGCCCATTCGTTCACTGAACGTACCCGAGCTAAACTTCAGAAATTGATTCCGGGCACACCGGGCCTCGGAATCAGGCGCCGTCAGAAACTGCGTTCTTGTAAAATTACAATGAAAATTAAGAAACAAATTCCCTTGAATTTTATGGGTCTTTACATTACTCCCACCTCAGGGCTTTACATCCTCGTAAAGCTTTAACAGAAATGTGGGATACCAAAGCGGTACTGAGCACGCATCTGAGCCTACCGCTCTCATGTGCTCACCTGGAGGTTCCTGTACTTCCAGAGAAAGCGCACCCGAGGAATCGTCCGTCCTCGTAGGATCCGCTCCTATCGATCCTCGACCCCACTGGAACCTCCGCGTATGTCTCCCTATCATCGACATACAACTCCCGGAGGTCGATGATATGGGAAGGATCACACACGTATCTTCTCAATTGAGATACAAGGAAGTCGTCGTGAACCAGGTGCAACTGAGGTGGATGCGTCAAGTGGTAAACCACTTCACCTACCAAGTTGAGGACCTAAGAAGGTCCACTGAACCTCAGAGATAACTTTCCGCCTTGGCCACATCTCCATAAACCACGTCGAGGTGAAACCCGTATAAGGACGTGATCGTCATCCTCAAACTCTAGAAGTCTCCAATTCCTGTCAGCATAAGGCTTCTGTCAGCCCTGTGTTGTCCTCATCTGCTCTTGGATGACCTGGACCTTCTCTAGTCTCACAATAGATCCTATGATTTCTTCTTTTCCGATAAGAGAAATCTGGTCTCATCCTCTGGATGAACCACATTTGTTGCCTAATATAGTCAATCCGGACATGAATGATGTATTCATGCCATGGACGACGTCGTAAGGCATCGACGTTACTACCAAGAGATCCAACTGTCACTCTCGCCTCCAAGGGTCGAGTCACACTGTCGGCATCAGTGTGAGGTCACTGGGTCTCTTCCAGTAGAAATCTCGAAAGTGAGGGTCAAGTCAACAGTCTTAACCGGGACCACTCAGTACCAACCAAACAAAAGGACATGAAAGCAAACTTTAAAAAAAGGTAAGTGTCTTTATATTATTGAAGCTCATGGTACAAAGACACAAATGTAACAACAACAACATAGAACTATATATAAACCACTAGTTCTGAACCTGTCCACTCGTTTCCGGAGCTCCTTAGTCATATGATTCTGCTGCCTGAAGTTGTGCTCTCCCATGTCCACCTATTCCCTATGGTCGGGGTGGACCTCCTGGTGGTGGTGGTGTAAACACCTCGAAGCGTCGTCCACCTCCAGCTGCATGGCCAGCTCCCCTCCCTCGGCCTTCAGCTCCTAGCGATCTTCCTTGATCGAACCTCTGCCTCTCCCTCAGAGGTTCTTCATTTAACTACCAGTCATCTGCATGGCGGGTCGAACAGTCATGTGCCATGTAACCAATCCCACCACAGGAGTAACACTGCATGGAAGGTCTGGCTCTATCATTCCCCTTGGTCCCTCGCACTATTGACCCCGAGTCACGCGGTCAACCACCTATAGGTCTGGTCCTCTTGGACCTCTGTGTCATCTGTCTACTGCCTGCTACAGAAGACTCTTCCGCATGCCAGCTAGTGGTGGGTCCTGCTGCTGGAGACTGCTCATCAAGGAAACTCTCCACTAAGAGGACTCTCTCCAACACCCCTATTTGCGTCGAAATTCTGTGAGAAACAACAGAAGCTCTAATCTCTCACCTGAGCCCCTGCTCGAAGGTTCGGGCCCTGAAGAATGGGTCTCGTACCATATCAGTGGAGTAGCGCGAGAGGTCTGTGAACCTCACTGAATACTGCGCCACTGTCATGTTCCCTGTCGCAGCTGAAGTAGCTCCTGTATACGCACTGCTCGAAGGATGGCTGGTACAAACTCTACCCAGAACAGGCTCTTTAAGTATGCCCATAGAAGTTTCTCCTCATCATGCATCTGGAGCATCAGGCTCCACCATCTGCCTGATGCTGCCTGAAGTAGGATGGCAGCAAGGATCACCATGAAATCTACTGGCATCCCCACTAGCCTGAAGACTCCCACCACAGCCTCCAGCCAATCCTCAGCCGCCTGCAGGTCCGACTCTCCCCTGAACCTGGGTGGCCTCTGGATCTGGAACTCGTGCAGTGCGCTCAAGCGACGTACACCCTCTGCTGCTGGGGCTGGTGGCATCGGTGGCCCAACAGGCAGTAGTACCGTTGGTGCCTCAACTGGGATAGGGCTCTGTACTGAGGCCACATCGCTCGGCCAGCTGTCAGTACGAACAACTCTCGGGGCTCTAGCTGGTCGTCCATGGGGAGGCATCCTGAAAGAAACAAACAAGACACGGTCAAACGATTTATACCTGGTGAGCTGACCTGGTTTGAGCTAACTTTTGAAAACTTCTGGAAACACACATGCAATCAGTGTTTTCATGCACAAAGTCGGAAATCAGTTGTCAGGGTCCTAGTGTATGGATACGTTGGTCGGCCGCACCAACACTGGACTCTCTGAACTGAAGACCACACTCGGTACCCTTAACACTATTTATTCACTGAATGAAAATATCAGAGTTATATGTTCTGCGGTAGAACTGACCCCTTTGATACCAATTTGTCACGACCCGTCCTCGGGGCCTGTGCCGTGACTACCCCAAACCCGCCTTCCATAGGCCAGGGGCTGGCGACTAGCACCAAAGGCGTAAATCCCGATAACTAGCAAGGAATTTCCTTTATAAAAGTAAAAAAATACCACAGAGTACAAGAGGATGTAAAACACTAAGTACAAAGAAAGTGCTGAAAAGTAAATGGGCCAGAATACAAACCCAACTGGAAATATAGCTACAACAGAACAAAGACAACAGCTAGAAGAAAGGAAGCAGCTCCTAGGTCGTCCTCCTCGGATCCTACCTGATGGTTATGTACAGATAGCACAACTCCTCAATGATCTTGCCCGTCAACCTCCTTCGTGTGTTGTCTCGTCGTGAAGTCCACCTACGGATACTGACTCGTCGTGTGGTCCACCTCCAGGTTCTGACTTGTCTTGTGGTCCTCCTCCGGGTACTGACTCGTCGTGTGGTCCACCTCCGGGTACTGTCTCATTGTGTGGTCCACCTCTGGGTACTGTCCAGTCCTCGAACACTCGGCCTCCGTCAGCACTGCTCGTCGTCTGCAACCAACACAACGAGGTGCGGGCATAGCCCGTGCAGGGGTGAGTATAAGGATACTCCGTAGGGACCCCGAGACCCTCAAGGTCTCACAAAAACCACTAGGATAACCACAAATAAGATCTCAACTGATAACCTCTACTTAGCTATATGCTCATACATATACCCAGGTTATCAAGTAACCCATCTCAATCTTGAGGTAAACACAAAGGTCATAGACTCAGCTCAAACCATAATTTTCATTATCGAAACTGTAACTGCTGAAGAGCTCCATCTCTAGGAGTACAGTGATCCTGTCACGTCTCCGAGATACTTCTCAACAACCTATGACTGTGTGGTACTCCTCCTGTCGAGTACCGCAGGTCTGCCACCTCACACAGTAGTGCTCCTCCGCCATGGGTCTGCCACCTCACACAGTAGTGCTCCCCCTCATAGCTTACAGAGGTACTACTCCTGTCGAGTATCGTGGGTTTGCAACCTCACATAGTAGTGCTCCTCCACCATGGGTCTGCCACCTCACAAAGTAGTGCTCCCCACTGGGCTATGCTAATCACTTCGAATCGAATCGGATAAGCAGTCATCAGGTCACAACCAGCTACACGGTCTCTGTACTCCGTTCGCTCCTCTCTGGGAAGGTCCGCTCCACGAGCTACTAGTATATACTCCAAGTATCTCAATGTCCCACGAAGAAGTATCTCAACGAACCGCCTCTTCATAGGGGTCTCAATGCAACAGACAACGTGTCAATAAGATGCCCATTCTGTGAGTTATTAGCTTTTTCGTCCTCGGGGCCCGGTTGGTTTCGCGTGCGAACCAACACAGCCGTATCTAAACTTTACCTCGAACTCTCATAGGGTATAATAAAAGGGACCGTTTCTACACGTGATCACCAATGCCGCTGACGGTTCTTCAAACTGACGTCCGGTCTGAAAGATATCAGCTTTTCCGTTTTAGGGGCCCGATTGGATTTCGGGTGCAATCCAACCCGGCCACTATCCAACTGCATCCAAAACTCAAGATAAGTATGTCAAAAGTTCCGTCTCATCAAGAGGAGATCAACGAGACAGATGGCGCGTCAATCGGACGCCCGGTCTGAAAGATATCAGCTTTTCCGTTCCAGGGGCCCGGTTGGATTTCGGGTGCAAACCAACCCGACCGCAATCCGACGGCATCCAAACCTCGAGCGGAGTAAGCCAAAAGTTCCTTCTCATCAAGAGGAATCCAAAAATGTCTATGGCACGTCTATCGGACGTTCGGAGATCTAGTAACGAGCGTTTCCGCTCTGAGGGCCCGGTTGGTTTCGTGTACGAACCAACACGGCTGAACCCAAAGTATTCCGAAACCTTGAGTGCGATATGTCAAAATGACCGTCTCGGTCCATGGATCGCATCGCCGCTGGCGGTGCGTCGATCGGAGGTCCGTAGCCCAGGATATGGCAAAATACTGAAAAGTTCCGAAAACGGGGGGTCTGGGCCCGTACCGACACGGCCCAACACCCCCTGGGTCGGCCCGAATCGGGTCGACCTGACTGGGCACGACTTGGCCCGGCCGGTGTGGCCTGGCCCGGTCTCGGCGTGACCTGGCCCGGTCCGCCCTAGCCGGCCCGACTCGGCTAGCGAGCCGGTGCTCCGCGGACGCGGCATGCCCCATATAACGACCCATACTTTACATACATTGTTAATACTTTAAAATTGAATCATACTTATTACAACATATAACATAACCACGAAAGGACCGTATAGGTATAGTGTCTTTAGCAACTAGGAAACATAAAAAACTGGTTCATAAAGCGTCTACACTGTCTCCCATTTATTTAATCATATCTATAGTCCCTTTTGGCATATCTTACTTAATAACCTTCTTCCAGACCTGGGGAAAGAAAACATACAAAAGGGTGAGCTCAAATGCTCAGTAAGGTTAAACAAAAGAAATATCAATCACATCATATACATAAGCACATAACTTTTGAAAATCTTAACCTGAAAAAGAGATCCTAATTTCATAACATGGGATAAATCATGGCAGTGAAATGTAATCACAATAATCACAACATAAAACATGAAACTTTGTGGCATACACACATAATCATAGAGAATCATATCTTATTAGTCAAGACTCATTGCCAAGACTATCTTAGTGGACAAAGTCCATTTCTGAACCGAGTCACCCTCGTTTCAGTCCTGTTTCACTGAACCGGTATAACCTACCGTTCCATCCATGTCTATCTCATGAGATATAAAATCTTTACCCAATACATTGGAGGGAGATATAGGTCCCACCCATCTCATAATGATACCATTTTTATGTGTTCCACAAAATCATAAATCATACATCATTACATAACCCATGTAATAAAAATGGGAATCTTAAACATCGTGACATCATAAAACAATACATATAAGATAAAGGAATTCATAAAAAATATTTCGATCACAACATAATCAAATCTATGTAATATTAGGGATAGAAACAGAACCCTATATTGTCTTAGATGGAAAATAATTTTGATAAAACTCATGAACTCCATTCTTGAGGAAAATATCCTTTCTACTTCAAAAACATTTATCCTTTTATAACATATCATACGATTTTAAACTAAAAGAAGTTGATTAAAAATAAACATGAAAACTTGTAAAGGAAGCTTCTTGGAAATAATGTTTTAAAAATCCATTCATGCCGTATAAGTTAAAAAACATTCTTCTCGTACTTTTGTCGGAAAAGTCAAAAAAGTACCTCGTACAAAAACAACAAAAGATTCCTTTCATATCTTTTACTAAAAACTCACCGAAGGGTAAACTAGGATTTAAACAATTGTAGGTGAATGGAAATAGTATTACATATTGAGGAAACATGGATGTGGATGATAAAATACACCCCAGTAAATACTAAAGTATAAACAATCTCGAATAAAAATGAGATTGTGATATTTCCCTTACCTTAGGTCCGTTTTGCTTCGTAGGTGTCCAAACCTCCTGTATAATGATTTAAATAATGTTATTGACTTAATACAAAGTCATACTTATTTTTATGATATCATATATGTTCATTTTCAAAGCTTCTTAGTAGTAATATTTCATTGCTACTTGTTATTCAGGTGTTTATAACTTTTTGTTCTTATGTGTGTTTTGTCGAATAAATTCTTATTATTATATTTAGGTTATAGATACCTCATTTGCAGAATGGTATTAGTGTAATATATATCATATTCATTCATTCAATTCATTTATATAATCATTATGAAATGAAGATCATGTAGAACGAGCCGCATCACATCGTGGAGACGGTATTCCGTACGTACGCAAGAGTGATGATATCATTCCTATGATCGTGGAATTGTATTGGAGTGTATGTATACTATTTCAGAATAATTATCACTTTATAATAGTCATATATAGTAATTATGTACACCATTATATCCATCCAAGTAAGGTGGTGGTGGAAAATAGATTACACCACGGCGTGGAGACGGTATTCCGTACGTACGCACGCGCGGTGATTTCTTTTTCCGTAGGATGGATAGATGGTGAAATAGAGTTGTTTCATACATATAATAACATATTAGTATATGAGTGATACTGATTTTATTACTTCATAATGAAAAAACTAAAGAAGAAGAAGTGGAAGAAGAAATAAAGATGAAAGAATCGGTAACGAACATTACCTCTTCTTTGAAGTGCTTCTTTGAGACCTTCTTTTAGGGCACTAAAATTGGTCTTTGAAGAAGACCAGGACCTCTAGGATGTCCCTAGGGAATTGGAGAGGAGGAATTGGTAGGGATTGGCCGATCTTGAAGGCTCAAAGTGGTGTGAGGAAGAGGGGGAGGAGGTGCTCTTTTATAAGGGAGGAGAGGGGCACCTTTGGGAAAACTAAAAATATTATTTTATTATAAAGTCAAGTTCGGTTTTAAAAAGATCCAAATTGATATATTTAGATGCTATGGTGGGGATGGGTCTTAAGAATCTCATCCAATAGAATTTAGACAAGATTAGGTTCCTATTTTAACCTTATCATTTAGATTTAACATTAAGTTAAATAAGTTTACTTTTACCGTGTCTTCTTGTGTTCTTATACTATAAGGTTAATAAACGTACTATAAGTAGCCAAACGAACCCCAAGTTGTTTATTATTAATATATATAACCTTATCTAAGTCATGTTGCCGAACCATATATTATTAAGAATAAAATAACAATTACTAATATAATATTTGTTTTAAAAACTATTTTATGTCAATTTTGACACTATTTAGTAATTGATTTTTCTGAAAATCATAACAGAATTATTAGTTCGAACCAAGTTAATTAAATCAATAATAACATGTCATATTAACCTATAAAATTAGTGTAATTCAGAAAAAGTCTCAAATTACATTTATTTGGGTGTTTATAACATTAATTATGTCAATATTTCATTAATTAGATAATTACTGCATCATCTTTGTGTCATAAATAAATTAAATTATTTAATGTCTAAAAATTACAAATAAAATACCATTATGTAGGAAATATTTTTATCTTTATAATTAATATTTATAATCAAATTTATCTTATGTATAACCCCATATTAAAAATTATTTACTTATTTAACTTTGATTTTAACTATTTTAACCCTTCTTTAAATAAATTAATAATAAATGTCCTAATCTAATCCAAGTGGGCCTAAATGGTCATATTTTATTCCTAAGTTTGTTTTTGGTCGAATTAAACTTATCCAATAGAATTAGGACATGTGTTAGGGTAATAATAATATCATATTTACCCTTAATTACCTTATTTACTTTTAACCGTGGTAAAAAAAAGTAAAAAGTTACTATTCACCAAAAATTATTTTCATCTCATTGAACCACATTTTAGTCCTTGAAATTAACCGTGTCTCTGGGATTTTTGAAATTCCACTCACATAAGCGGTAAAATTATGTTTTATGAAAAAATTCAGTTTTTTAACTACCACTTAGTGGTTTCACTATTCCTCAAAAATTGAAAGTTTTCAGAAAAATACCAAAATTTCACCGTAGGCTAATTTCGATATTCCGAATCCAAAAATGAAGTCCATTTTGAAAAATAATATTTATAAAATTTCAAAAAATGGTTATTACTATTCATAACGGCTAGTTTTAATAATATTTTAATCGCATATCGTTGTTTAGTGAAACTCGGTATTGCGTACGACGCAAGCTATCGAGGAAGGACGCGATTTCGTGTAAAGCAAGACAAGCATGTGTTGTGTAGAAAAATATATCTTTGATGATTTATATAACATAAAAGCCTCCGGTGTTACACGCCACGTCCCCCCTAGATCCCAAGAGGCCGCGGGATCCGCCAGCTCACCGTTGTGGCTTCAGTCGCGGCAGTTTCTCCAGGCGGCGCGCTAGGGCGCCACCGGTGGTGTCCGCGGGCCACCGGAGTTGCTCCGGTGGTCCGTTTTCAATTCTGCCTGCGCCGATGCTCATCTTGGGTCCCGTTCATCACTGCGGGAACATCAAATTGTCTCTACGGACCGTTCCGTCAATGCCTTACGATTCGCACGTCAAAAGAAACAACTGCAGAGTCTTCCGTTCGCCTTCGCGACCCTTACTACGACCACACTTTTGTTCGGCCTTGACGGCGTGGCGCGACGGCGCCACGCATCCTTTCCGCATCACTCCATGTTCCCGCGCGGTGCCGTCGCACTGTGCCGCCATCTTCCGAACCGCAACATAATCAACAACACGGGGGAGGAGGGTCGGCCATGTTTGTGCGGTCCGACCACCTCCAGTTATAATGATAGAAAGAGACCATCAAATAGAAGTCGACGTACGGAAATGAAATATTTCACGGCAAAATCAATAGACCTCAACATCAACCTGCATGAACGAACGATCCGTGGATCAACCTGAAAATGGTTGGTCTGCGCTCGTCGTTCTTTTCTCAAAATATAAGAGAACACCAAATAAATTTCCCTACCTCGAAATTGACGTCGCACGTCGTCGAGTCGCGGAAGTCGAACGTCGCGGTAGTCGAACTTCGGGGTAGTCGGGTGTCGCGGAAGAAAGGTATCACTTCTGTCAACGTAGGAAGAAGAAGGAGAACGTTGTTGTTGGTGTCAGTCTCCACGATCGGCGTCTCCTTCCTTGTCGCGGAAGAGGAAGAAATAGGATTAGAGAAAACGTAGAGTGTTCTTCGCCGAGTCAGAAGTTCGTTCTTCGTTTGGAGATGATGTTCTTCAGAAGAGGGAAGAGCTCTCTCCCAAATTCTCTCACACAACAAAACTGACAAAAATAAAAAAGGCCTCTCCTTATTTTATTATTTTGCCATGAATTCATGCTTTTTAAAAAATTGAAACACTTAGGTAAATTAATTGAAGAGGTTTAATCAATTAATTTAAGATGTGTTTTGGAAAAATTAAAGAAGAGAGAGGGGAGAGTTACAGAAGTTAAAGTCGAGTTACAAAATTTAAGAGGGAAGTGAGTTATGGGAGGTCAAGGAGGTTATGGGAAGATCAAGGGGGGTTAGTGTCTCTTATGGGCTCCACCTCCCACATATCCACACATGGGAAGTTGGGTGGTTGTGGGTCCCACCAACAACTTCCCATGGTAGAATTTAACTCCCTTGGTTAACAAAAATAAAATTGTTCACAATTTTATTTATTTCTTCCTTAAACCCCAAAATTTAACTTCTCCTCCCAAGAAAACGCACCTATGGAAAAAGTCCTCTTAAGAAAATATCGGCACTGCGAGTTCATCGGTGTCCTCATATTTCAATTCCGAGTACCGGTTCAAAAGATAGAAAAACCCGCTTGTTCGTTCACTGAAGGTACCTGAGCTAAACTTCGGAAATTGATTCCGGACACACCGGGGCTCGGAATCAGGTGCTGTCAGAAACTATATTCTTGTAAAATTACAATAAAAATTAAGAAAAAAATTCCCTTGAATTTTACAGGTCTTTACAGGGACGATAAATGAAATAATTATGAAAATGGGGGGAAAACCGTAGATTTGAAAATCATGAGTCAAAGGAATCCTACACCATGGCTTTGCATTATTTGACATTAAGTCACTATTCGAGGAAGACTAAACACTGGGAAAATAGAGATAAAAACACATATAACTATTTAATTTATATATAGTTAGTTTCAGTAAACATTCATAATAGAAAGTACCATTCTCTATGATAATTAATTCACGTATTCAATGAACATATGGGGAAAAACAAAATTAAAAGATATTTTTACATGATAAGAGATGAGGTTCTAGTCTAAATAACTTCATCCCTATGATATTTGAGATATATTATAAAAAACATTATGGAATAAAATTGACACCAAAGGCGTTAAAACCATATTAGAAGATTGAGGGAGGGGGTGGGGGTTTAACTTATCCTGAATATGAGTTCCCTAAAATTGATATCGATAAACTAAATATTCATGACATCTGAAATAAAAAAAAACTAAGTCAAAACAGACCCAGTGAAAATCATACAACAAATCAAAGAAATCATACCTGATGAAATAACATTAATTAAATAAACCCTATTTAGAAAAAATATAAGGATTAAGAAGAAAACAAATCAAAAAAATAAATCTTACCCAGTGTCAATTGGAGAGGCTAGGGATCTAAAATAAAATAAACCTTATTTTATGGAAGAAATCAGAGGGATGTGGGGTGGCCACATCAGAGGAGAAGTTTCATGGGTAGGTGGGGTGGCCACATTTGATGAGGACAATAAAAGGTGGTGTGGCTGCGACAGAGCCACGCTGAGAATTGATGAGCCAGGTTGGAGGAGGAGGGTTACATCGAGGTGGGGGGGGGGGGGGTACGTCAGTACCGTGTTGGAATGGAGGTGTGGAGTTCGTGTAAAAGGTGGGATGGGGGTTCTGGAGCCACAACGATAGGTAGGTGGGATGGCTGTGTACGAGGAGAGAAGGAGTGGGAGGAGCGGGAGGAGGACTTCTGGGGGTGGAATCAAAAGGGAGGGAGGAATCGTGAGAGTGGTAGAGGGGGGGAAGTTAGAGTGAGGGGAGGAGCGTACTACCATGAATTTACTTCCACCCATGGATTCAGTATGGATATCACCACATATTTTTTTAATTTTGGCTATAAATATGTGGCTATAAACCAAATTTCTAGAAGTGTTAAATGATTTATAAGTCATTTGTGATGTATAGGAATCCATATCACATCAATCCAGCAAATGATATGATTATTATGAGTCAAAGTGAGTGTTTCCAGTTTAAAATGACATTTTAGTAAAAAAGGAAAGTGGCATACTAAAAAATAAGTATACACATTCCGATTGTTTTGATATTTTAGGAAAACGATCCATGAGTCATTTAAGATGTATAATAATCATCTACAACTTAATCCAATGCATGGTGTGATTGGTATAATTCCAAGTTCATTTTTTCAATATACATGTATCATATTAGTTTAAAATGTGCATCACATTTCCAAAACTGAGAAAACAAGATTATAATTTTTATCTTTATATGAATTCTATATTAATACTTTATTTTGTTGATTTTTGGGTGTTTCAGTTTTCTGGTGTGCTGGTACAACACATTATTGTGTGCCCGTTTATCCGTGGTTGATAAATTATAGATAAATGGTCCCATATAAATGCTTCTATAAGAACCCATAAAGGACCCCTTTATCAGAACCTTTTGAGTGCTAAAAAAGGCATGGTCTTTTAATCTCACATCATTAGTATACACTTCTCTAGTACTGGTAATGTCCATTTTTAATGCTATTAATGGTCTATTTTGTAGTAGTGAAAACACTAAATTTTAGACCAAATAAACTTTTTCATTAAATTTATTTAAAAGGTTAAATAATTTTTTAAATTGGTTTTAATGTTTACATAGATAATATTTTTATTAATTAATAACATGTATGCCATTGAATCAATTTCTCTTTTAAATTGACTATAAAAACATAGCAAAAATTCAGATGTTTTTACTTTAAAACCCCACATTGTCATCATGTATGTGAGATTAAATTTAAATCAATTTCTTTAAATTTTATTATTTTAATTTCTAAAAATGGATTCCATTTTATAATAATCATAAATTATAATGTCTAATAAGGCCAACTTTGTTGTTGACCAAAAATATTATGGAAAGTAATTAAAATTAATTACAATTATTAAGTTAAAAATAAGCTTAATAAAGGACTAAACCATTATCTTAAGGGCCCAAATGACTTATCCACTTTTCGAACTCCCATTGTACATACATAATTAAGTCATGAAATTTCAATTATAGAGTTTTTTTTGTTTTTTTTATATTTTTTCAGGAAAAATTTGGGTACACCTTACTTCCTTTCAAATTACCAAGTGGGTCATTTTCCTTCCTTATAAAAGGCCACCACCTCTACCCATTACTACACCTCTAAGACCACACAGTTTCAGAAAATCTCTACCCATATAGCATCCCAAAATACCTACCCTCTACCTTGAATCATTTCATTGGGATGAAATCCTTCAAAGGAATCCTTTTTCAACAAACCAAAAGTAGTTACCCAATTAAGAGGTAACATCTTATATCAAACTTTTTAATTGTATTTCCATTGTCTACTCCATAAACACTCCTTATCTTAGGATTCTATAATAAAACTCGTATACTAATTTTAATATGATTTTATTATGTTATTATTTGTACCTACACTTACACACACCTCCATCTAATTGGTAATGAACATACTATTTCTATGTATGGAGAACTACTGCCTCACGGAATGATGATTGTTTATTTTTTCTTTACCACCTCTCATGGTATAAATAATGGTGGAAAATATATTTATATATGATATATATTATATTTATCATGTCTATATACTTATTTAAGCCTTTTATAACACATACCTTTAATAATTTTCATTTTGTGTAAATATGATAACATTATTCGAGGAAGTGTGGACTATCACCCCCTCGAAGAGATATAATTTGTTCACTCTATACATTAAAAATATTAAGGATTATTTTAATAAATATATATAACTCATATAACATATAAATGATACTTTAATTATAATATACATGTTTAAAATTTATTTTTCAATTTTTAATATGACAAATAAATGAAAGTAGTGTTCATACGTATGTACGACCTACTATCTCCATAACCGGTGCACTTGATTTCATATCTTAAAATATTATAGACTATTATAAATACATATGTACAGAATATATAAGATAATCAATTCATGGTTTTTATTATTTATATGGTGAAATAATTATCTAATAAATAGAAACAACAAGTAACTTGTCAAAACATACTTGATAAAACTTGGTAATTAACACCTGATGTAGTTAAAATAATGAATGAGTTTAAAAAAAGGGTAATAAAATATTGTCAAAAGTTAATATATGATATTTTAAATATAAGTATGGTTATTTTATAATTTAGTAAGATATTTTAAAGAACTATATACTATGAAAAATACCACACAACAAAACAAAGGTTAAGGTTAGGTAATTTCATACTAATTTACATTCCATTGATGCTTATTAGTTATTATGCACCAATTAACTTTTATTTGGTGTATATACTGCATTTTAATATGATGTATCATTAATATACTTACTCTCATTATATTCTATGTTTCATTTAACATTATTCCATCATTCAGATTAGAATTTAAATGTTTCAATGTGGTATGGGACCCTTTGGAATGTTTAAAGATTATTCTCCTAAAGAATGTTCTTAATGATTATCCTTACAATCTCACTTAATTTTGTGATTTTTAACATTATATTGAAACAATAAATCAATATTTGTCATTTTTAATTGTAAATTTACTTTAATATCCATATTCTTATGCAAAGTATATTAATATTTCCTAAAATGCATATCATCTTTACATACAGTGTGCACTATGATAGTTATTTGATTAACTGGGGAATTATTTATAAATATGTATTATTTATTCAGTAAGACTATTTGATAAGGAATATTATTTATTTTTGTTAATTAATATAAGTAATTATTTTTACTTGTAATGATGGGTGGGTCCAAGACTTTATATTTCCCCTCGATGCATCAATATGTACTCATGAGAAAAATAAGTTGGCCAAATTAAATGGGTTTATATCCTTAGTTTTAAACCATATTGTGAAAGGTATTGATGTTATAGGTTTTCATGTTTCATAGAAATGGAATTAATTAAGAAATAATTAATCTTATTTAGTTTTAGTATTATTCATCCATGAGATTTTTGCATCAATATATCTATGGATACAATTCATTTTCAGTTCATTGATTAAATGTAATGTGTTTTAGTTTATTACCATTCCACATTGATTTTCCATATCTAGTTTTTTAAATGGAATTTGTTATTAGTTTTCTACCTTTCCATGTTAATTTATTCATATTGATTAAATATTTCTTCCACTTTACTTACCCTTACTGAGAATTTGAACTCATCCTTCTTTTGTTTTTTATCCAGGCTATGAAGAAGAAATATTTGAATTATCATCAAAGGATATAATTTATTTCATTTTATTATGTATCATGTTTGTATTTTATATTCACCAATGTATTATGGGTATCATGTATATAATATGTCTTTCCAAGACTGCTTAAATGATCAGACCTTTGGGATTTGATTCCTTGCAACTATACTAATGTAATTATATAATGCACTGGATCTGGTCTTCTAGGTTTGGGTAATTACAATTATATTTGAATGGAATTACCCCAATCCCACATGTAATAATATCAGTGCTGGTGATGTGGTTCACTAGAGTTTTTGAGAGAGAGAGAGAGAGAGTGATAGAGAGAGAGACTGAGGAAGGGAGCTACTAGTTGAGAAGGGTGATGAGCCTTAAATTTTTTATGTTGTATAATGTTGTTGGTCCATGTTAATGAGTGTCAATGATGGTGCATCCATTTTCTAGGTTAATTTGTGGAATAAGTTTGTGTTTCTTTATTTCAAAGTGAATTTTTCATTCTTGGTGTGATTTGACATGAGAATCCTTTTGATAATGGTTCCATTGGGTTGGTGTGGGTGTGGTAAAAATCTATTAGAACCATTATAGGCATAGTACATGCAAAGTGTTAAGTGGAATAAATACGAATAAGTTACTATTTGAACTAGCATTTATGGTGCTTGTGATGTTTGTCAAAATTTTAAGGTGAGTTCCATGTGGGATCAAGGGTTGGGGAATAACTTAGAGGGTATTTAAGCATGAGGGTGGACATTTGGGACCAGAGAGTTGGTTTGTAGATGAATTTTAGAATATGGGTAGTGAAATAATCCTAGAATTTTGTTTAGATATATTTTTTACCTTGGGTGGATAATTTTAGTGAGATGGGTTAGATCTAGCTATAATGATTTGTATAGTGAGATATCCCATAAATGTGCACTGGGTGTGGCTTAATGAAAATTAAAAGCTATATGGGCCTTGTTTTCCATGGGTTTTTTTATTCTAACTATGTTATTTCACTTGATGAAATGACGTGATTGAAGTCCTAAACCTGATTGAGTAGGTGTTGTACGATATCCTGAGTGGGAGTGTATTGATTTATGATGTGGCTGAGATAATTCACCCTGAGTGAGAAGGTGGTGATTTGTGATGACATATGATACCTCACACTGATTGAGAGAATGGTGGTATGAGATGTGTTATGAAACTTCACCCTAAGATGGAGTGTACTGCTATGATACATGATATGGGACCTCACATTGAGTGGGAGGGTGGTAGTATGAAATGGGATATGAGATCTTGACATTTTATGGAACTAAACCATGAGTAAAATGGTAGAATTCGAGACTCATTTTCAATTTCACGAAGACAATTTACAATAATATTGATTGATTCTATCAAGGTCCAGTGTCATAGTGGTCTGGTAAGATTATAATGAATCGATATGTATGAGTTTCTACTATTTTTTTTTATTTTTTTCATATAAACACTTTATTTTATAATATATATAATGAATTCAATTTTTGGTTCCCTATTCAGATTAATTTTCGTACAATTAAATACATCATAGTGCATGTTTAGATGTTTATGTTTCACTTTCATGTAACATGTATTTGAAAATATACGATAGGGATATGTGAATTGATATTTTGGTGATTGGTCCAAGGATTGAATTGGGTTTTTATAGTTGAGTCTCTCAAATATTTTTATTAATTTACTTTTTTATTTGGTCATCTTTATGGGTGATCATTATAATATATGCATTTGTGCAGAGCATGGGAATCATTCTATTTTAACATTTTGGTATTGAATATTTTTTATTGTTGGATAATCAAAGAAATTATTTTTCTTAATTTTATGTTGTATAATTTTCTTATATTTCCAAGTTATTATTTATGATAATATTATAGTCACCCCATATAATTCATAGACTCTCACTAATATTTGGAAGAATTTAGAATACATGTAGGCACACATGAAGTGATGTGGAACTCTGTATCAGACTAATAGAGGGGTTCATAGACCATGGAATTATACATAGATGGTTTGAACCCAATTAAATCACTTGAATAATAAAATTGGTCATCTGATCCCCAAGGCTACTATCTCATTCAGAAGGATCCCCAACCTAAAATTTTTAACAATAAATAAAAACTCTTGATGAATCTCAGAGCAGACACACTACTACTATAAAGAGAGGCCAATTATGTGTGACTAAATCCTCCCAGAGCTCCCATAGATGATTCCAAAATCAAAACCTAATAGAATGGTAAAATATTATGGAACCTTGGTATTCAAATGTGGATCCATTCTTAGGTATCCCAACTTGGAGCCATACCTAGGTCATACCATAGCATAGTTTTGAAACCTTCCCAAAGTGGAGTCATGTCAATATATCATAATGTAGAAATGACCAAGGTTTCTCAGAGTATATCCATACCCAAGTATTTATAGATTCGAGTGTCACCAAGGTCTTCCCTGTATAAATCCATGCCAATCCTTCAAGGCCATACCTGAGTGACTATTCACTTAGTTCACCTACCATGGAATCCATTCACCTAGGACTCCCAATTGAATTGTTTCCTTGGTATCCCAAAATAGATCCATTCCCAGGTATTTCCATAGCCGAGTCACACCCATGTATTAAAATTATAAAGAAACACCAAAACTTTAATGATAAACCATGGAAACCATTCACTCATATAACCTTCCTTAGTACTCATTCACATTGGCCACACATTTGATGTCACACATATGGTATGGATGTATGTTTGGACAAGCCTAAATTTCACAACAAGGGATCTCAATTACCCAAAACTCCTAATTTTAGTTATTCTCATACTATCCCAATTTTGAGAAACACCCAGCATAATAGACACCCAAATCTAAACTAGAGAGAAACCATAATTTTCCTAGGTCCATTAAACTATGACCGGAACCCAAATTTTAATTATGAAAAATCATTATGGAACCTTTTATCCTTACATTTATATCTATACCCTCCACATCCAAGGTATTTCACATAATAAGTCTAATGTAACTACACACATAATGATGTTTAGTGATGAGCTGGAGTATTAGTCCTTTGGCCAAAAGCATCACTTTCCCTTAGTCTCCCCCATTATATTTCATGAGTCTCACAACAAAAATTTATACCAGGTAAAATATGGCTTTGGTTAGAATACCTATATTCTATACCATAATCCCAAAAAATCCTTGAGTCAAGATTATTTTATTTATTTTAAAAAAATACATTGATTCAGTATGCTTCTCATATTTTACTTATAATTCCCTTATTTAATATCCAACTCTTTGTTTTCTATGATCCTTGAGTCAAGATTAACCTTTTTTCCCAAATTTCATTGATATAATATTATCATTTTGGTTTACTAAATTTATGGATTCAATATCCTTTTATTGGATTCTAAAAATTTCATGAGTTTGGAATCTCTACTTGGTTTCCTAAAAATTCCATGGATCAATATCCTCCACTTAGTTTTCCCAACAATATTTTTCAAGATCCTACTACAGGTTCCCCAAAGTTACATATGTTGAGAATCTTATTATAGACGCCTCAAATGGCTTGAGTCAATATTCATTTATTAGTTTCCATAAGAAATTACAACCATATTCACCACTTGGTTTCTTAAAATTTATTTATTCTATATTATCCTCTTGGATTCATCATATCCCTTATATTGTGTTTCAACTCTTAGATTCATAGAAAAAATTTATTTGAGATTCCCCTCGTTCATTCTTGAACTTATTAGAGTGATAATTCCCAACTTTGATTCCCAAATGATTTTAGTCAAAATCATCCTCTTCATTTCAAAAAATAATCATGATTCAAGATTCCCCTCATGGTTTCCCTATATGCCAAATGTTGTGATTATTTTATTGGTTTCTTTAAATTCCATGAGTAAATATTCTATTCTTAGTTTACTAAAATATTTATGTCATAATTATACTATTTTTTTCTAAAATTCTTTGAGGTTAGGCATTCCTCTCGGTTTCATCAAATTTCAGGAGTTGATATGATTTTTCTTGTGAGAAAAAAATTCTTCAATTGACTCATATGTTATGATTAGAATGAAATGGTTTCCTAGGGTTAAGTACAACAAAAAAACTTTAAAAGTTTTCTTTCATCTAAAAATGTATTTTTTATAAATTTAAACTACTAAAATGTAGTCATGGATTAATTTCAACGAAAGGAACCACTATGGTCATTGTCACATGACCTTAAATGTCTAAATTTTCCTTAGTAAATGACATAAAAATATGTGGGTTATGATACCCTTCATAGGTATTTGATAGAATTCCCTTTTATGAGTCCAATATCTCTATCACAACACCATCCACCTCCTTTCATAGGAGTCCAATGCCTTCCTGGATAGCTATAAATTAAAAAACATCTTCCCTTATGGTTTTAAACTCTATTGTAATATGATAATTAGATTAAGTGAGAGATAATAAAATCAATGTGTATATTTACCTTTTATCTTTATGTTATTATTCAATCTATTTTACTAAAATTAAAATTTTTATTGATGTTGGGAATGATTTCATGAACATGCCTTGAATCTAAAAGAGTTTCCTAAACTATACAATAAGACAACTCAATGTATGAGTCAACATTCTATCATATTTAATGATAAAAATGTGTTTTAAATGAAACATGACGTCACCTTACTTTGAAAATAAGAAGAGTCACATGATATATGAAATAACCAAAAATAGTCCCATTAAAATCAAAGTATTATAAACACACATGCATGTTATCTTTAAAACCTTTGGAATATTTTACATACATGTAAATTTTCTTCATATCAAAATTAATATTATTTAATGAAAACAATTTATTGATATATATTTTATTATACTCTATATTAGTTCTGCTTCATCTAATATTTTTTATATTTTCTCCATTGTTGATACCACAAGTTATGCTATCAAGAGATTTATAACTATCTCTCCTAGTTCTTTTCTGATACCAGCTATTGAATCAGAATTCCTGATCATCTTTCATTCTCAAAAATATTTACAATAATTGTTTTATTTTCAAGGATTTAAATATTTTAAATTAACACTAAATAATGAGTCACTAAAAATACACAAAGCGTAGTATGTAAAAACACGGTGTGGAATGAAAGTGTCTGTGTTAATAAATAATTTTTTTCCATGTAACTCACCTACTTTAATAAGAATACGAAAATTGAACAATTCACATACTAAAACATTTATCTAACTCTCTAAATGTTCTGAATCATATTTACAAAATATGTTAGTGAATAAACATTAAACCACATAGTGTATTAGTAATACCATATGATAAACTAGTAGTTTTTACTTTTTATGATACACATATGATACCACTTATTTTCCAATAAAAATTCTCCCTTCATAGGATCTTAATCCTTCCTAAATGAGTCAAATAATCCTCTCAGTGTCTGAAACATAAACCCTATGAATTCTTAATGATATGGAACTAATTATTGAGATATATATTGGGAGTGAACTTTTTTGTATATTTCATAATAATAAAAATCATAACATGATATGACAATATTAGATTAAAAAAATAGCGAATTCCTGAAAAATGTCACTACTTCTCTATAAAGTTATCCGTATTCTTCACTTAGGAATGTCATTTCCTAATATACGCCTGATACAATTTGTTGATATCCATGATTATATTGATACCATTTAGAAAATTTAGATTTGTCCTTAAAAAAACATTTCTTCAAGATCATTGTAATGCCACTTGAGAAGAATTATTAATACTTATAATTATTAATTCAAAAAAATACCTATTAAATTGATCTAATCTAATTGTTAATTTAGATTCTACTTTAAAATAATTAGTACTTTCTTTAAAAAAAATATTGTTTCGGATATATACTCATTACAACCCATATCTTATGAGGCATTCACCATGTTGATCATATCTCCCACAAAAGAATGCATCACTCCAATAATCAGTTAAAATTAAGTACATGAAAAGGGGGGTACTTCATAGAAATACTTATTTAGAGGGACATGGTTGATCTTGGTGAACCTTCCCTCTGCATGTAATATGTTTCCAAGCCTTCTTAGTGGGGCTTCATACTACATCGGTTTCACAAAATTAATACTTGATATTTTCATTACAATTTTCCATCTTCTTTGGATCAGGATCCAAATCTATTTTTTGTATAATAAAACTCATTGAAATTTATTACTTTAATAAAATATCATTATTCCCTTCTCTATGCTTCCTATATCATGGAAGGGTTATCCCACTGATATTAACCTCTTTTATGATGGCATGGTTTGTGAAACCACTTAGGTATGCTTTATGTTTATCCTCTTTAATATCTGTTGAAAACACCTTTGATTGGTTTATACTCAGTAGATCTTTATTCACATATACATACATAATTATCACAAATGGGTAGACTTTATTTTCCTTCCTCCACGGTTTTCATGTTCTCTTCATGAGGGATATTGTGGGGAAACCATCAATAGTGATGGATACACTATTTGTTTCCTTCTATCCAGGTTTTTAATCAGTATAATGAATATATTCTTCATTGTAATTGATTATTTATATTTTCATGATTTCCTCCCCCATTATATGGGAATGAATGTTCATGTATTTTCATCATATTAACCATTATTACTACATTATATTTCCATTTTTCCATGGTTAGTATAGATAATACATCTCATATTAAAAACAATTGTATTGCATTGATTCCTAGTTTGAGATATCAAAGTATCGTATTTTCTCCAAATAGTGTGAACACAAGCTTATAAACATGTCAAAGATTTCCATAATGATTCCATAATAATAATAAAACATATAATCCTACCTTCAAGGGATCCCACTTCTATATTTGGAATAAACCATCCTTCTATTGAATATTTCCCAATTTCCAAATTTATGGACTTTTCTTTTTAAGGATGTTTTATGTGGGATATCCTACATTTCATTTGAGTTTTTCAATATCATTTTAAAATTCATAATCTTCCTATACTTCTCATTTCACTAGGTATCCATCTCATGGATCCTTGGGAAAATTTTCCTTTTCTAGTTTTATCCTCACATTATGATATGATTTGTGAGGGATAAAATTTTCTTTATATTATATATCTATAGAAATTTGTTTTTTCAATTAATGTGTAAGTTATAAGAGTAATTATGTTTTACCCATAACACATTCACCCATTCAACCAAACCATTCCTGTAAGGTTAAGTCCTATTGCATTGATTGTCTATTCTCCGATGCCAATTATACCTTGAACTCATAGTCCACTTCATGTATGATTTTCCATAGATCCTCTTTATCTTGTAGGGAATGGATCTTATATTGATCTATACAATAAAATATTTTATATTTATTACTTTACAATGGTTCAATATATTCCATGTGATCACTATCCACTTTAATCATTTTAGGAGAATATAAATTTTGATATATGTAAGAATATTAAAAAATAATTTATTTTCAGATTTGATAACTGAATCAAAATTGATCACCTTAACTGGAAAGCCCATATTATCAAGTGTCTTCTTCTTATACCTCCTTTCTTACATTCATAGTTTAAATAAAAAACTTTTCTCAGTATTTATTATCTAGTATCTCATTAAAATTAGATGTGAAATATTCTATAGAGGTAGACTTTTAAAATACCTTATCTTCTATTTAATTTATATATATTTCTTAATAGATATTCCATATTTAAAATTTTGTAGAATAAAAAATAGACTTCTTCAGTATCTCATGATATACACCACTATTCAAAATAATCAGCATCACCTCATTTAAAACATGTTCATTGAACATAATAAAATGAGTGACTCACTTTAAAGTGTCCAAAATATCCTAACCAAATGCCTGTAGAAACCAATTAATCTTTCTTTTCTTGTTATAAAATTTGGTACCAGTAAAAATAGGAGGCCTTATCAATGAATATTTTGGTGCAACAAATCTAGAAATAAAATTTTAATGTTGAACATCAAATTATATCCTTCAATATGTGATACCAATTATTAGGATATAGTTGATATATGAACCCTAAGAGGGGATGACTCATTTTGTAACTAAGTAAAACCTTTCCTTCACCACATTATCCCCATTATTAGATCTTATTACCCCATTGGAAGGAACAACATTCAATCTCTCTTCTAATGTCTTAGATCTCGCTGTAGAGAAACATCAATGTATAATTAAAAGTGTATAAGAATTAAATGAATTTATTTGGTCTATCAACCTTAATATATATTCATCAATGACACAAAATAAATGCATAAGTGATCCAAATTTACTATACACATGTTTGGTGGATACAAGTTTAGTAATAGTAACTTTATGGAAAGGCACACTACCTTTAAAAGTTTTAGGGATGATGGACTACCTCTCGAGGGTCACTCCTCTTCCTCTCATCCTTTATCCACTTCAAGAAGGATTCATCAATTTATAGATTTTATGATTTATTCAATATTTTATATACATGTAGATATCATCCATATAAAAATAAAGTATTGATTCTCTATATATCATAATGATTTTATTTTATAGTTGATTACACTCCACTTCATTGTACTTCTTTTCCTACAAATCTAGATGAGATCAGCTCCTTATAGATTTAGTTATTTATTTATCTTACTTTTAAAATACAAGATGAATCTGATCTCTAGTGTGAGAGTCAACTCTTTGTATTCCACAAAAACACCATATTAGAAACTAGATTCTTCCATATCAAGAATAATTGACCGCATATATTATTCTTTTTATTCAATTTCTTTAATAATTTAATGTAATAAAGAAACTCTATATTTATTGACCCTTTGTTATATAAATTGGATATAGTCAATAACACTTTGTATCTATATCCCATATCTTGTTCTAAAACTAATTCCTATTGTATCATTAAATATATTTCCCCTTATTTTTTGAAGATCTATGAGTATAATTTCTAATAGCTACAGAATCTAAAACCATGTTATCAATATATAGGATCAGTATCATATCATATAATGCTTTGTGATTATTCCATGCTTACCATATATTTAAATGTGATCATCCTTTTAGGTGAGTCATTCCTCCTAAATCTCAATTCAAATACACATTTTTGATTTCCCATTGAATCATAAATATTTTCATAAAACATCTTTATCACACCATGATGCTGCAATATAACATGTCTTTCTTATACTTCCCAAGAATTACACTATTTAAATATAATGTAAAATGATCTTATAGAAAAACACAAATAAAAAAACTCATGGTAGATTCCCATTTTTAAATTGAGGATGATAGGGTAGTAATCCTTTTAAATATCCTCAAATCTCATACCAATTAAGGTGTGATTTTTCTTAATATTGAAACACATTTAAAATGTGTCCAAATAGGATATTGAAATCATTAAAAAGTGTAACCTCTTAGATTGTAGTCACCTATATTATGAAATAATAATTCACTTCCAATATCTTGGATTGGAATTTCTTTTGTGTTTCATCCTTATTATGACATGATGAGATCAGCCTTCTCAAACCAGTGTAGCCTCAAAATTTCATGACATGATTTTTTAGTTTGTATTTATACTAAAATATTTACTTCACTAGATCAAACACTCGTAATAAAAACATGATATCATTATCTATAATAAAATACATCAAGAAAAACTAGAACCTTATATAATCCTTTTATTCAAATGCATCTAGCATTGTGGTGTGATGGTTCTTGTTTCAATGTGTCAGTCAATAAGTTATTCATTCATAGAATGATTTTACTCCTTCATAAGCCATGTTAAAACATGGTATCCTTCCCAAAACACTTTCATCCATCCTTTATTCATGATTACATTTTTTTAAATGTATTATGATGTAATGTACATTATTATGACATGATGTGCAACTAATTTAGAAAACTTCAACCATTATTTTAAAAATAATTCCATATATTCTACTATTTCCTCCAAAAATATATTTTACTACTATAAAAAATTCCATAATTATTATAATATTCATCCATGATAGATCAACTCATATTCAATCAAGCTTTAATTCTTTAAATATTTATAATCCTCTCAATTATAGGCTTCATTCACAACTATTTTCCATTTATCCACATAATCTATATGGTGAAATAAATTCTACCTCTCTAGACTATCCATGATTAATCACATACCATGTATCCTAAATTTAATCTGGATTTACCGATTGTGGTTCTCATGTATGGTAACCATCTTTATTATCTCCCACGAATCACAATAGACATATAAATCCTTATGAAAATCCACACCATTCCTTTCAAGAAATCACTCATCCATATATTATTATGCTCTTTTTATTTTATATAATTATAACACAAAACAATTGAGTGGCTCCTTTTATTTGTTATTTTGGTTTAGTTTTGATAATTACTTCAACCCACCAATATTTGATTTCATATAAATTTGTTTATTGTTTCACATTTCTTATGTCAATGTATTTATTTTATAACTGAAGAAATTGTGAACATATTATTATAGATTTTATACTGTTGGATGTATTATAAGATTATATTTATTTCATCTGTTATTTCAAAACCCAATTCTATTGTTTTTGTGGTACAAAAATTCACCGAAGCTATTACAAGTTGTTCAAGTGATATTGTAGTTTTTATCTTAATATCAATTCAGAATTATGTTGATGTCTCATGATATATTAAATAGATTCATTGGAGAATTATACTATTGGATAAAAAAGGATTTTATATAAACATCATTAGATCACATGGAAGTCCAAAAAGGATGTTCTGATACTGAAAAAAAATCATTAATGTTTCTGAAGCAGCTTTACAATTGTATAGTGAACAGATTTGAAATCCTATCAGATTTATTTTTCTACATGTTCTATAGATTTTGTATTTTCTTCAAGCATGGGGTGATGGAAATCCAATAATTCTATCCTAATTTCATAATTTTACATCAATGGTGGAAAAAGTGGTTTAGATGGTCAATAAATTCTCCTAGGATTGCGAATGCAGTTTCCCATCTGTAGTTTTCCAAAATGTTATTGCTTAATTTTTTCAAAGATATCGAGACATATTTTAGTTAGATTGATTTGATTATTGAACCTCTATACTGATATTTATATTTACTAAAAATAATTATGGCTAGATTCAGGTTGAATAAAATGGTAAAAGGGATAAAAAAAATCAGTGAAGTTTGATGTTAAGCTATTTAAATTTTCTGAAAACATTGTTCATACCAAGAATTTGTAAGTGTAATGTAACGATGAAATCTTATGTTGATAAGAATAATGCAATGAATGAATCATACATTTGATAAATGTGCTTATCGATTATGAACCCTATGTTGAATAGTTTTCTTGTGGATCGACAACCCTACGTTCAAAAAATGATAAATGTAAGGAATAAAAACCCTACGTTGGAGTCTAGAATTACCTTTCATACCATACGTTTGGGAGATTGAGTGTATGGTAAATTAATGTTGGATTTGGAATTTTATCCCGACAAGGATAAATGTATGAATCATCATCCCTAAGTTAATTTTGACCCCTACATTATGTGTAGATGAAATTGTGGACAAGGAACCCTACACTATGAAAGGAACCATACACTATGTAGTTGAAACCTACGTTTGAAATTTTGTCTTCACATGAAGGATCCCTAAGTTTGATTTTTCAATAAATCTATTTTAAATCCGTAATATTTTGTGTCATTTTTGCAATGATCTTGATATATGTTTTTATCATTTTAAGACCGATTCAACGGCTTTCATGCAACAGATTAAATCATTCCTATTTATAAGTTATCTTTTGAATCCCTTTAAATGATTTGATTTCAAATTATCATGATTTATTGTATGAGTATTTTTCAAGAACCATTTTGAATATATTTAAAGTGGTTTTGAATGGATTTAAATATGAGTTTTAAATTGATCAATGCTACTATTAATATATATATATATATATATATATATATATATTATTGTAGGGGTTATTAAAATTATTTTGAATGCATTTCTTAGATATTTATTTAACAGGAATAAAGAGGAAACTGTACTATGCAATTATTGGGTGTATTTATGAAGGCTATTAACTATATTTATTTTGGGTATCCTGATGAAAAGGAATTTTGTTACAAATTATGGTTATTTATTCTCTATACATATATATATCTTTGGTAGGAAAACAATATACACAATAACGAAAACTAGATACATGAATGCTCTATTAAAAAAAGGCACTAAAAATATTCATACCAAAGCTCGACACTTTTGAAGATAGAATTGAAATTATTTGGACATTCTTATTCTATCATGATTTAAAGATGAAGGAAGCCTGAAAAAAAATTGTCTAATCTATTTTATACTGTTTAAATATGATGAAGCCTACTCAATATTAAAGATTATTTTTCTGATACTATTTTGTTATACTCATGATCCGGTTTCATATGTCAGTTTCTTCTAAAAAACTATGATGTTCAACATGTACCATCAAAAAATTAAATCTCAATTGATTTGGTGGAGTATTAGATACTCATAATGAGTCGTTTTAACATCCCAAGCTTCCATGGTATGCTTCTATTTGAATAATATAGTAGCGTGTGTTGTACGCAACTTCGAGTTCTAACACACCATTACCAATCAAACTAGCCGTTATGAATAGTAATACCAACTTTTTAAAATATTATACATATTATATTTTAAAATGGACTTCATTTTTGGATTCGGAATATTGAAATTAGCTTAGGGTGAATTTTTTGTACTTTTATGATAACTTTCATTTTTTTGAGGAATAGTGAAAATTACTAAATTTTAATTAAAAACAACTTTTTAATCGAAATAATTAGTAGTGATAAATAATGAATTTTAGTGGTTTTAAAGTTTAGTTAGTATATTTTTACCATTTAATCCAATGTTGGTCATTGTATGTAATTTCACATTTAAACTAAACATAAACATGTGACAATCTTTTGATAGTTATTATTTCTTAAAAACACTTTTTTTTTGTTTTGACAACAGGAATTAATTTTAAATTATTTTCTTCCACTTACGTGTTTTGAATTTAGAAAAATGTATTCCATATTTAGAATCATGAGGTATAAAGTTTGTAAATAGGTAACTTTTTTTAGACATTGGAATAATTATTTCGTTAAATATTTTATTTACCATGGTTAAAGGGTAAATCTAGTAAATAAGGGTAAAAAAATAATATTATAATAATATTAAATTACCTTAAAACGTGGTCTAACCCTATTGGTTGATACATGTCCGACCGTGGTCATCTTTGGGTCAATTTCGGGACCCCATGGAGTTACTTGTATGTGATAATGACCCTTTATATTACTTAAGTTAAAGTAAATTGAAAAATGACATAAGCATATATCTTTTAGTAAAAAAAATTTACATAGGGTTATATATGTTATATTTTCAAATATAAATATTAATTATAAATATGAAAATATTTACTACATAATTGTATTTAATTTATAATTTTTAGACCTTGAATAATTAAATTTATTTATGACACAATAATGATGCGGTATTTTCATTATAAATGAATGGATCAAATAATTGGTATTATAAATGTTAAAATAAATATAATTTGAAATTTTTGATGACATAAAATAATTTTTTTAGTTAATATGTCATTTTATTATTAATTAAATGAATTTATTTCTAATTAATAATGTTGTTAAGACTTTAACAAAAAAAATTATTAAATAGTGTCAAAATTGAAATAAAAGAGTTTTTAAAGAAAATATTATATTATTAATTGATATTCTATTCCTAAAAAATATAAGATTCAGAAAAAGGACTTATATAATTTTAGTTTTATCATTATTGAACCACTTGGGTGTCTCTTGGAAGTATATAGTAAGTTTATAAACTATATAATAAAAAAATATAAAGAGACATGGTAAATGTCAAACTAATTAACTAAGAGTTAAAACTAAAAGATAAGGATAATATAGTGAACCAGACTAGTCTAAAACCTATTGGTTGAGTGGTTTTAGACCTATACCCACCGAAACCTTTAAATAATCCACTTTTTGAGCCAGTAAAAACTGAATATAAATTTATTATAAAATAATATTTCTAGCTTTTCCTAAGGTGCCCCTCACCCATCTTATAAAAGGGCACTCCCCCTTCTCTCTAATTCACACATTCAATGCCATTTGGATATGACAAACTCTTCCCAAATATCCTCCTAACTCCCTCAATTCAATCTAGAGGCATTCCATTAGTCATAAAACCAACTTAAGGAGATCTTTTTATCAAGTCAATAGGAAGAACCTGGAGAAGAGGTTATGATTTCACCACCCTCTTTGAAGTTCCTTTCTTCTTCCGCTTCTTCTTTCTTTGTTATTTCAATTCTAAAATAATAAATCTAGTATCTTCTATATAATGTTATGTTATTATGAATATGTTACAACCATATTCAGTATTCTATCCATCCTTCTAATGACATGTCACCGTTTGTGCGTACGTACGGCTTACCGTCTCCACGTCAGGGTGTAATTGTTATTCAATACATTATTATTTGGATGGGTATAATAATGATGTGTAATTCATGTAAATAATAAATATAACATGATAAGTATTCTGTATATATGATAAAACATCCAATTATATATTATGTTAATATCAAAATAATGATATTGTTGCTCGTACATACGTACGGATTACAGTCTCCACGAACGCGATGAGATTCATTCCCCATCGTATCCATTCAAGACTAATTTTCATTTTGTAATTAAATGTAATATTTAATGACTTGATATCATTCTAGATATGAATAATATACATCCCATCCATAAAAAGTACAACTCATATAATAAATAATATAAAGGAAAATGAATCCGTTAACACCCGAAACAACGATAATACTAAGATATTATTAATGAAGCAATGTTAAAAGATCATATAAGATATCATATTAATGTATGTGATTATTTTATAATTTAATAACAATTATTTCACCATTATACAGGAGTTTAACCTATCCTCGACCAAGGAAAAGTTTAAGGTATGGGTTTATTTCACAATCTCTTCATTATCCTAAGTTGTTTATATGTAATTATCTACTGGGACCTCATTATCATCCACATACATGTTTCTTAAAAATGTATTTCAAATCATTCTTATTATTTTATAGACTATGGTTTAAATTCATTTATACCCTTGTTGACTTTTTATAAGTTTTTTATAATGGAATATTTATGTCATTTTCTAAACAAGGTCCTTTTTAACCTTTTTGACAGAATAAAGGTAAGAATGTATTTTTTAACTTATATGGTGGGTGCGACTATTTTCTAGCATTATAAAATTACCGAATCTTCCCTTACAAGCTTATAAAAATATTTTCAAAGTAAATGTTTTAATTATGTGTCTTTTAAATGATTTCAATAAATAGATATTTCTCTCAAATAGTTTTGATTCTATCTATGTCAACATCCTTTGATGGATTTTAAGCTTATTTGAAGTTGATTTATTATGATAGAAAACTTCCATATAGTATTGAAGTTTTTGTGATATGTTTGACTGTGTATGTGTTATTTTTAATCCATTCATGGTTTATGGATTAATTATTGACATTTCGTATTCTAGTTTTAATACGAATGTTTATGTTATGTTTAAACCTGTTCATATGAGGAATATGTTGGTATTAATAAGTGACGGGTGGTGCCCGCTATAGCTCTTCGATGCATTGGTATGTCTCATGAGAAAAACTAGCGTCTTGGCACAAGGCCTTGACAAAATCATATTTTTAGTCTTGAGATAAGGCCTTGACTACGTGGTTATGATAGTCTGTCATTATGCATTCCATCATTACGAATGTGATTATTGATATTGCATGTGATTATTCGATTAGTAGTATATCCATGTGAATAAGTAAATGGTATAATTTCATTTCATTTTTTCCATATTATGATGAAGTTCATGTTTAAAATGTTTCTTTAGTTATACATATCCTTAAATGTTTATTCTCAATTAAGAAAGTGTCTTCTATATTGTTATCCTTACTGAGCATCTGAGACCACTCCATTCTATGTTTTATTTTTTAAAAGATGTGAAGAAGTATTTTATGACTGACCTGTTGGGATAGTCTGAGGGGATATGAGTGTGAACCGCTGATACCATGTTGTTGTTGTTTTTTACTGTATGATGTAATGTAAGACTTATGAATATATCTAGTGATTCCAAGGCTACTAAACTAATCAGTCTTTCGAGACTTGATCTTTTGTGATCATGCCAATGTTATGTAATAATGCACCGACTCTAGTTAACTAGGTTCAGGGAGTTACAGTTGGTATCATAGTAAGTTTAGTATAGACCTTGGAAGATAGATTTAGATAAACTTTGATTAGATCACATAAACTTAAGATGGACTTTGAGGATTAGTATAGAAGAACTTCCTAGAATTTTGGTATTGTAGAGATTTTGTGATTTTTCCAACAAATACATCCCGATCAGGATACGGGCAGGTAGAGGAAGCTCTGGAATAGATGTACTTAGGGGTAAAACCTGAAAACACCGCTTTGAGCTAGACTCGAATGGGAACTGGTGCACGACAACTGGCCTTGCTGCACTCTTGGTTATGACACTTCCGGGGGATATTTTTAGGATAATCCTCATTTTATTTACAAACCATTATGAAGGGTTTATGAGTACATACTTTCTCAAAGAAAACATTGTTTTATGATTACGGATTATATCCATAAACTGTTCAATTTATGTTAAGTGTTTTACATGTTTGGATTTTTGTATTGTGATTCATAAACTAATCTATTGTATTCCATTGTTTATAAATGGTGCCTAGTGTAAAGAATGTAAAACCTATCAATGCACGCACTCCATGTAGGGATTTCCCTCTTGATCAAGATAATTATAGTGGAGCTGGTGATACAACTGGTGCTGATCAGCTTATCACCATACTAGGACAACTCACTCAGGTTATGAATAATAACCTTACCCGTTTGGAGCACCCTGATATGCAGCATGGAGGATAATTGTTAGATCGCTTCATGACGCAAAAACCACCAACATTAAATGGGAGTAAAAATCCATTAGTAGCTGAGAAATGGATAAATTCCTTAGATAAAATATTCCATGCCTTGGGGAGAAGTGAAAAGGAAAAAGTTATCATGGTAGTTTAATACCCCACTGAAGATGCTGAACAATGGTGGTCATTGATTCAAAACAAAAATGAGGATGATTAAGTATAAAATATGGAATTAAGGGAGTTAAAACTTATTTTCATAGAAACATACTTTCCTCGTGACCATCGAGCAGATATGGAATGGCAATTGCTGAGTCTGAGACAAAAGGAGGATGAGAATGTCGCAAAGTATGAGGCTAACATTAAAAGGTTAGCGAGGCATGCAACGAATTATATACGTAACCCAAGGATTAAGATTTATCATTTATTTTATGGGTCAATACCATTTCTCCATTGAGCATTATTCTCACAATCTTTCTCATCGTATGAAGATATAGTCTCATGTGCTATCAAGACAGAATAGGAATTATCTAAGTCTTGTGACTTTAAATCAAAGAAAAAGAAGAAGAGACATACTGTTCACTATAGGAATAGAAATAAGGAGAGGAAGGGAAAAGTTGAATATACATCGTACAATAAATGTGGGAAGAAACACCCTGGTACCTTCTTGAAGGGAATGCGATTCTGTTAAAAGTGTGGTGAAAAGGGCCACCAAGCTTGTGATTACAAAGGGAAGAAAGAAGCAACCGATGTTCAATCATAAAATTTTAGGGAGACGGGACATTATGAAAATGAGTGTACTAAACGTTAGGGGAACTTAACACAGAAAAGGCCAAGGGATAAAGGCTAAACATATGTTATCACTACTGCTGAGGTAGAAGCTTCAAAATATGTGGTGGTAGGTAATTTAATGCTTTCCTAATGTTTAGAAAATGAGTTATTTTATTTTTTATCATCACATTGTTTTATATCATCCCAGTTTTATAAGAAAATTACATATTTCCAATTTGATTTTACAAGGAAGTTTTCAGTTAAAACTCCTAAGGGAAGTATCATTGCTACAATGTTCTATGAATCAGTTCCCATTAGAGCATGTAGATGTTATTTTTCTGCTGATCTCATCGTCATACCTATTATGGAGTTTTATATAATCCTTGGAATGGATTGGATTTCGGACCATGATGGGAAGATTTATTGTATGAAGAAGGATGTTACGATTTTTGATGATGATGATAAAGAACACCTTATCTTTAGAGTAGAATCGACACCTCCCGATTCTTATCTAGATCCATCCCCAGTAGCTCAACTAAATTTAATTATCGGGGAGGAAGACAATGAAATAATTGTGGGTGAGGAAAGGATTGTTCAAATAGAGGATGTACCTATTGTGAAAGATTATGTTGATGTGTTTCCATAAGATTTACCTGGACATCCTCCAGAATGAGAAATTGAGTTTTCCATTTATTTAATTCCTGGTTCAAGGCCCATATCAAAGTCCCCTTACAGAATAGAAACTGTGGAATTAGTGGAACTAAAGAAATGACTATAGGAATTGAGTAATAAGGGATTTATTAGCCCTAGTTTTTCTCCATGGGGATCCCCTGTCCTTTTGTTTAATAAGAAAGATGAATCTATGAGGCTTTGTATTGACTATATAGAAATAAATGCTATAACAATAAAGAACAAGTATCCCATACCTCACATTGATGATTTATTTGACCAACTACATAGATCTCAATAATTTTCAATGATTGACCTTCAAAATGGATACCATCAGTTGTGTGTGAAGAAGGAATACATTCCAAAGACAACATTTCAAACTATGTACGAGAATTACGAGTTTATAGTAATGCCTTTTGGGCTGACTAATTCACCCTCTGTTTTCATGGATCTAATTAACAGAGTTTTCAAGGAATATCTCGATGATTTTGTGGTGGTATTTATTGATTAAATCTTGGTATATTCCAAAAGATACGAAGATCATTAAAATCACTTGTGCATTATCCTGAAGACTCTTAGAAGACATGAATTATATGGGAAGTGTAGCAAATGTAAATTCTGGGTTCATGAGATTTCTTTTCTTTGACGTATTTCCTCTAAGGATGGAATTTATGTTGACCCTTCTAAGACCAAGGCAATCCAAGAATGGCCAGATTCAACGAGTATAACTGAGGTACCCAATTTTATTGGTTTTGTAGGTTATTATCAGCGTTTCGTCCAGAATGTTTCCCGATTGGCTAACCCATTAACGAAGCTCACATGTAAAAGGGTTAATTTTTTTTGGAAAAAAGAGTGTGAAGAATGTTTTTAATAACTGAAGAGGAGATTAGTAAATGATATTATATTGAATCTACCATCGGGGAATGATGGGTTCATTATTTATAGTGATCCATTGAAGAAAGGACTTGGTTGTGTCCTTATGCAGAATGATATGGTTATTGCTTATGCCTCATGACAGCTGAAAATTTATGAGAAAAACTATACTACTAATGATCTTGAGTTAGAAGCTGTAATATTTGCATTGAAGATATGGAGAAATTATCTCTATGGGAAAAAATGTGAGATATATACCAATCACAAGAGTTTGATGTATATTTTCTCACAGAAAAAACTCAACATGAGGCAAAGGCGATGGCCTGAACTACTCAAGGATTATGATTGCATGATACACTACAACCTGGGGAAGGAAAATAAGGTGGAATATTCTTTGAGCAGAAAGTATCATGGAGTTTTGAACAAAATGAGAGTTGAAAGGGATCCAATTTTCATGGATCTAGTAAATTTGGATATGGGAATAACCATGGAAGTTGAAACATCAAAACCTTTTCAAAAGGTTGATAAACCATCTTTACTAGAAATGATTAAGAGTTCTTAGACCATTGATGATGAATTTCAAAAGAAGATAAAAGTTACGAATGATGGGAGATTGAGTGACTTTGTGTATGAAGAAGGAATTTAGAAATTTGGGAAGAGACTTTGTGTTCCCATTATACCTGATCTAAAAAAAAGAATTGTTGGATGATGCTCATAGTTCCAATTTTTCTATACACCCTGGGAGCACCAAAATGTTTATAGATTTGACGGACCATTTTTGGTGGGACAACGTGAAGAGGGAGATTGATAATTTTGTGTCAAGATATATGGTTTGTCAACAAGTGAATCCTAGAAGGCAGTAGCCTGGAGGAGTCATGAAACCTCTTCCCATACCTGAATGGAAATTGGATAATGTTATGATGGACTTTGTCATGGGACTACCAAAGACTCCTAGAAGGAACAAAGAAATATGGGTCATTGTTGATCGTCTTACCAGTTTAGCACATTTTCTTGCTATAAGAGAAGATCTACCACTTGAATATCTAGAAAGACTATATATTAATGAAGTTGTGAGACTTCATGGAGTACCACTATAGATTGTTTCTGATCGGGATCCCCGTTTTACTTTAAGATTCTGGAAAAGTTTTCAGGAAGCCCTGGATACTGAACTTCATTTGAGCACTACTTACCACCATAAAAAAGATGGACAATCAGAACGGATTATTCAAACCTTTGAAGAAATGTTGGGATCTTTCTCACTTGACTTTCAGGGTATGTGGGATCAATATTTACCGCTGGTAGAATTTTACTATAACAATAGCTTCCATTTGAGTATTCATATGGCACCATATGAAGAGTTATATGAAAAGAGATGTCACACACCAACCTGTTGGGATGATTTTGGTGAAAGAAATATTATAGGCCCATCACTTTTTGATGAAAGAATGGAAAAGGTGAAGGTAATTCAAACCCACATCAAAGCAGATCAAAGTAGGCAGAAGAGGTATGCTGATAACTGAAGGAAGGATTTGGAATTTCAGGTAGGATATCATGTTCTCTTGAAGATACCTCCATGGAAGGGTGTTATACGTTTTGATAAGAAGGGTAAATTGAGTCCCAGGTACATAGGACCATTCAAAATTCTTGAACGAATTGGGGCTATAGGTTACTGTTTGGAAATTCCGCCAAGTCTCTCCAAAGTTCCCAATGTGTTCCATGTATCACTGTTGAGAAAATACATGCCTAAACCAATGCATGTACTCAATGATGAGGAAGTAAAACTAGAACCTGATATGTCTTATTGAAAAGAGCCCATTAGGATTCTTGATACCAGAGAACAAGTGCTGAGAAACCGGTTGACTCGTATGGTAAAATTTCTATGGAGAAACTATAAGATGGAAGAGGCAGTGTGGGAACCTTAGGAACTTATGATGAAGAACCACCCGAGTCTTTTTATGCAGTAATATTCTATAAATTTAGAGGACAAAATTATTTTAAGGTGGGGAGAATTTTAAACTCCAAGCTTCCACGGTACGCTTCTCTTTAAATAATACAGTAGTGTGTGTTGTACGCAACTTCGAGTTTTAACACACCACTACCAATCAAACTAGCCGTTATTAATAGTAATAACTAATTTTTGAAATTTTATACATCTTATATTTCAAAATGGACTTAATTTTTTGGATTCATAATATCAAAACTATCTTAGGGTGAATTTTTGGTACTTTTCTGATAACTTTCATATTATGATGAATAATGAAAATTACTAAATTTTAATTAAAAACAACTTTTTTAATAGAAATAATTAATAGTGATAAATAATGAATTTGAGTGGTTTTAAAGTATAGTCAGAATATATTTTTACCATTTAATCCAATGTTGGTCATTGGACGTAATTTCACATTTAAAGTAGACATAAACAGGTGTCAATCTTTTGATAGTTATTATTTGTTAAAAACACTTTTTTTGTTTTGACAACGAGAATTAATTATAAATTAATTTATGCAACTTCTGTGTTTTTTATTTAGAAAAATGGGTTCCATATTTAGAATCAGGAGGTCCAAATTGTGTAAATTGGTAACTTTTATTTTTAGACATTTTGAATAATTACTTCGGTAAATATTTTATTTACCATGGTTAAAGGGTAAATCCGGTAAATAAGGGTAAAAAATAATATTATAATAATATTAAATTACCTTAAAATGTGTACTAACCCTATTGGTTTATACATGTCCGACCATGGTCATCTTTGGGTCGATTTTGGGACCCTATGGAGCCACTTGTATATGATGATGACACTTTATATTAATTAAATTAAATTAAATACAAAAATGACAAAAGCATATATCGTTTAGAAAAAAACATTACATAGAATTATATATCTTATATTTTAAAATATAAATATCCATTAGAAAGATAAAAATATTTCATACATAATAATATTTTATTTATAATTTTTAGACATTTAATAATTAAATTTATTTATGACACAATAATGATGCAATATTTTCCTTATTAATGAAAGAATCAAATAATTTGTATTATAAATGTTAAAATAAATATATTTTGAATGTTTTTATGATATCCACGAATTTTATCATTTTATATAGCATGTTAGGATAACTTAAATGTATTTTTTTAATTAATAATTATGTTAATACTTTAACAAAAATAATTTATTAAATAGTGTCAAAATCGACACAAAAGTGTTTTTAAGGAAAATATTATATTATTAATTGATATTCGATTCCTAAAAATCTGCGGTTCAGCCAACAGAATTATATAATGATGGGTGTATCATTAATGGACCACTTGGGGGGTCTCTTGAAGTATATAGTAAGTTTATTAACTATATAATATAAAAATACAAAGAGACATGGTAAATGTCAAACTAATTATCTAAGAGTTAAAACTAAAAGATAAGGTTAATATAGTAACCCAAACCTGTCTAAAACCTATTAGTTGAGTGGTTTTAAGCCTATGCGCACCTTAAACTTTAAATAATATACTTTTGAGCCATTAGAAATCGAATATTAATTTATTATAAAATAATATTTCTAGCTTTTCCTACGGTGCCCCTCACCCCTCTTATAAAAGGGCACTCCCCCTTCCCTATAATTCAAACCTTCAAAGCCATTTGGATAGGAAAAGCTCTACCCAAATATCCTCCCAACTTCTCTCACTTAATCCTAGATGCCTTAATTTAGTCATAAAGATAACTTATGGAGCCATTTTCATCAAATAAAAAGGTAGAACCCGAAGAAGAGTTAATGATTTCACCTCCCTCTTTCAAGTTCCTTTCTTCTTCCACATCTTCTTTATTTATTATTTCCATTCTAAAATAATAAATCTAGTGTATTATATATAATTTTATGTTATTATAAATATGGTACAACCATATTTAGTATTCTATCCATCCTTTGAATGACATGTCACCATATGTGCGTACGTACAGCTTACCGTCTCCACGTCGTGGTGTAATTGTTATGCACTACATTATTATTTAGACGGGTATAATAATGATGTGTAATTCATATAAATAATAAATATAACATGATCATGATTCTATATATATGATACACCATCCAATTATATATTATTTTAATATCAAAATAATGATATTGTTGCTCATGCGTAAGTACGGATTACCATCTCCACAAACACAATGAGATTCATTCCCCATCATATTCATTCAAGACTAATTTTCATTTTATGATTAAATGTAATATTTAAAGACTTTATATAATTTTGGATATGAATAATATACATCCCATCCATAAAACATATGACTCATAAAACAAATAATATAAAGGAAAACAAATTCATTAACACCCGAAACAACGATAATACTAAGATATTATTAACGAAGCAATGTTAAAAGATCATATATGACATAATATTAATGTATATGATTCTTGTATAATTTAATAACAATTATTTCACCATTATACAGGAGGTTAACTTACCCTATAATAAGGAAAAGTACAAGGTAAGGGTTTATTTCACAATCTCTTCATTATCTGAGGTTGTTTATACGTAATTATATACAGGGACCTCTTTAACGTCCACATACAAGTTTCCTAAAAATTTATTTCAAATCATTATTAAAATTTTATAGAATATGGGTTAAAGTCATTTATACCCTTGTTGATTTTTTATAATTTTTTTATAAAGGAATCTTTCCGTCCTTTTCCAAACAAGCTCCTTTTTAACCTTTTTGACAGAATTAAGGTAAGAATGTATTTTTTAACTTATACGGTGAATGCGGCTATTTTCCGCCATTATAAAATCATTGAAGTTTCCCTTAAAAGATTATAAGAATATTTTCAAAGTAAATTTATTAATTCTGTGGATTTTAAATGATTTCAAAAAAAGAGATATTTCTCTCAAATAGTTTTGATTTCATCTATGTCAACATCCTTTGATGGATTTTAAGCTTATTTGAAGTTGATTTATTATGGTACAAAACTTCTATATAGTATTGAAGGTTTTGTGATATGTTTGACTGTGGATGTGTTATTTTTATACCATTCATGGTTTATGGAGATATTATTGACATTTTGTACGCTAGTTTTAATACGAATGTTTATGTTATGTTTAAACCTGTTCATATGTGGAATGTATTGGACTTAATAAGTGACGGGTGGAGCCAGCTATAGCTACTCGATGCATTGGTAGGTCTCATGAGACAAACTAGTGTCTTGGCACAAGGCCTTGAAAAAATTTTATTTGTAGTCTTGGCACAAGGCCTTGACTATGTTGTTATGATAGTCTGACATTATGCATTATATTATTATGAAAGTGGTTATTTATATTGCATGTGATTATTCGATTAGTAGAATATCCATGTGAATAGGTAAATGGCATTATTTAATTTCATTTTTTCCCTATTATTCTTATGTTCATGTTTAAAAGGATTTTGTTTTATCTATACATTGCCTTAAATGTTTATGCTAATTTATGAATGTTTTCGCTATATTGTTATCTTTACTGAGCATCTTAGCTCACCCCTTTCTATGTTTTATTTTTCCCATAATGTAAAGAAGTATTTTATGACTGACCTGCAGGGATAGTCTAAGGGGATATCTGTGTGGAATTTGGAGACTATGTTGTTGTATTTTTTCACTATATGATTTAATGTTAGACTTATGAATGTATCTAGTGTTTCCAAGGCTACTAAACTAATCGTTCTTTCGAGACTTGATCTTTTGTGATCATGACAATGTTATGTAATTATGCACTGACTCTGCATAATTGGGGTCAGGGCGTTAATACCATTATGGAGTGTTAGCTTCTTTAACTATGCTCTAGATATATGGTTACCTATAAAAGCACCATAAGGCTCTCTAAAATCCTTGTAAGGGGTCAACTTCCAACACTCAGTTTTGGATTAGAAGGTCTTGTGATAAGAGGATATAATAGTGAAAATCATTATGCTCGTGGAGTAGAGAGTTGGTGGAATAGACTATGTTTTTTCTGTGCTCCATACCAATATACATCCTTGTGTTATTTTCTATTATCTATTTCCAATACTCACTCAACATTAAGAGAGAACGAAATGATCTCTTTATTGTAAGAGGGACATTTTTATATTGCCATGAATTTTAAAAGGACACAACTCACCCCATATTTTATCTTCATCATAGTCATTTAGAACAAACAATTGGTAATAAAGGTAGGGATCTATTGATTTTTCTTTCTCTAAAAAGCATGAGTTAAATATTTAAATGAAGAAAAATCTGAATGGAAAATTTTAGAAAAGGTATATCGACGATCCGTGTTCAATATTTTAATGGTGATAATTAGGGATGTTGAAAATATTACATGACTATATATTTAAAGAATATTGGTTTTAATGTTTATATGATGATTTTCAAACCATATTAAATACCCAAATAATCGGAATAGAGGGATGTTTCTAAGGAATCTGAGAATGATATTAATTTAAAATCCATGAATGCAATTACTTGTTGTATTGGTTCTATAGAATATAATTGTGTTTTTTATTGTGCTACAGCCTATGAGATGTGGTAGAATATTGAAATTTCATATCAAGGAACTGAAAATGTTAGAAAACTATGGTATAATACTAAAAACATAAATTGAACACATTCATGATGTAGGAATATAAGAGCATCACTCAGATTAATGGAGGATTAACAGAAGCTGTTAATGATATTTCTGCCTTGAAAAATCCAATTCCAAAACCAGACCAGGCCTTAAAGGTACTTAGAGTTTTACCTTCTACATGGAATGGAATATCATATGCAATTTGACAATATAAACAAGTTAACTAATTAAGGATGAAAGAATTAATCAGAACCTTGATGATGAATGAATCAGAGATGTCAGTAGAAGCTGAAAGTCATATTTCCATCAAAAAGGAAACTACTACACTGAATGTTTCAATTAATAAATATTATGATTACAATTCAAATCATTCAGGTTCAATTGATTCGCTACCACATCTTTTTAAAAAATTTGGAAACATGTATAAAATTAGAAAAGGGAAATTTAATTTTAATAAAGTGAAAATAGTTAGATACTACGATTGTAAAAAAGAAAGGTCACTTGAGACCTGACTATCCTTTTCATAAAGCTCAAAGGAAAGATGAATATAAATGAAAAAGATATAAAGTAATGAAGGATACTAGTAATGCTTATGAATATTCAAATAAAGAATATACTAAAAACTGAAAACCTGAGTATAAAAATCAAAAGGTTAATATATGTCTTATGGATCATGTCGATGACGTAGAGTCTTCTTTCTCTAAAAGTTCTAATTCTAAGAGTTTTTTTTTATAATTAAATAAAAATATTTATAATTAAAGATAAATATGAATATTTAATGAAATATCATAAAAATATTATATAATCTTATGATTCTATTTCTATTGATAATTAAATCTTGTCAAAATAGATTTTATATTTAAGATCTAATACTTCCCAAATTTAATATGATATACATGAAACTAAAATTAAAGAATTAGAAGATGAATTTGATAATTTAAGGAAAGCTTCAAGTTTTCTTATTAAGGGATAAAATTATTTGAATCAAATTCCTGGTAAAAGTAAGATTCATAAAGGAAAACATAGTATTGGTATTAATGGACAAAAACCAAAATTATATAAGAATTTTTTTTTTCTCAGTTCGAACAGAAAAAGAATGTATACTATTAAATTTTTTTATTGTGGTATCAATGGAAATTATTATAATGATAGTTATTTTTAAAATACTCAATTTTGTGGTGTCAAGCATGTTCATTATTAAAAATCATTGTCCAGATTTAATTAAAAAATGTTAGATAAAAAAACATATTTGGTTACCTAAATCATAAATTGTTGAAACTTCCAGACACAAAAGTATATGGGTAACGAAAGGGACTTGTATTTGATACATGGTTGGTATACGCCACAGAACGTCATCGTTATACCATTAAGTGGATGCTTGAAAATTATGATAATTTATTATATTCTTATTTATTATTATATTAGAAAGAATCTTTATTAGAGATGGAACGATTAACCAATAAAGTATTTTATTTTTTATTTTCATATTTAATTTAAATGCACTAACTATTTTATATAGGGGTATAAATTTTTTAATCGTCTATATTTAATAATTATTATTCTTAAACAATTAAGTCATTTCACACTACTATTTTAGAAAATAAAATAATTCATTGATTTATTTTTATTAATCAATGACCATCAAATGTTCTATTAAAATTTTATATAAATGGTTTATTTAGTGTAATAAAGTGATTAATGTATAATTATTTAAATTAATTACAGTTGCTAATTTTTCTCTTTTTTATTTATGATAAATTATTCTAATGTTAGGTAAAAATGTTTTGGTCATTTATGACATGCATAATCCTTTAATTTTGTTAAAAATTTAATTAAATTATTTGAAAATCATTTATTATTTTTATTATTTTATTATTTATTTATTTATTTAAATTGATTTATTTAAATCACTTGAAAATAATTTATTTAAATTCATTGAATATAATAAATATTTATCATTAGAAAAAATGGGAGTAATTTTAATAATTTAGCATATGTTTAAATGTTTTATTAGTTTGGCATAAATTAAAGGGTTTAAAAAATTCAATATAATCTCTTATTATTCATTTAATTATAATATATATCTTTTTATGGATCCATGATTATATCTTTTTATGTTTTTGATGGATTCATGAATTTATGAAGAGTTTATATTATTGAATATATTTAAAATATATTTTCAAATAACTAATTATTTTAATATTTTATTTATTATTATTATTATTTTAATATAAATAATTTTCAAATTTAAAATATTTTTTTAAATATTTTTTTAAAATTTAAATATTTTTATTTTAAAAATATTATTTTTCAATTTTTAAATATTTTTAAAAGGGGAAATAAAATTTAGTTTTTTGAAATTTATTTTATTTTAATTTATTTTAATTTATTATTTTTTACTGAAATATAAAATTCCTATTCTTTATAAAAAAGGTGTAAATAAGTTTTGTTATTTAATATACATAAGAAAAAATCTTTTTGATCTTTACAAAAATGGGGAGAAAAGGTTGGTAATAAGTTAGGGTTTTGTGATTTTCAAAAATGCGGAGAATATTGAGTGGCTCCTTCACATTCTCATTTTAATTTAGTTTTGATAATTACTTCAACTCATCAATCTTTTTTTCTAATAAATTTTTAAGTTTTTTAGATTTTTCACGTCAAAGTATTTATTTTATTTCTTAATAAATAGTGTTCATATTATTACGGAGTTTATTCCATTGAAAGGATCAGAATATTATATTAATTTAATATGATTATGTTGAAATCCAATTAAATTGTTTCGATTGTGAAAAATTTCACCGAAGCTATTACATGTTGTTCAAGTGATATTATAGTTTTTATATTAAAGTCAATTCATCATTATGATGATATATCAAGATATATTGAATGGATACATGGTATAATTATAAAAATGGATAGAAAAAGAGTTTATATAAACATCATTAGTTCATGTGGAAGTATGAAAATGATGTTTTGATACTCAAAAAATTCACAGAGGTTTCGGAAGCAGCATTGCAACTATAAAGTGAACAGATTAAAAATCCAATCGTATATATTTTTTTGAAATTTCTACAAATGTCAGAATTTAACAAAACCTTGGGAGATGGGAATAATATTAGTTTATCTTAATTTCATCAATTTATATGAAATCTTGAAAAAAGGGTTAAATGGTCAATAAATTCACAGAAGTTTGTGAAAGCAGTTTCGTAGCTGCAATTTTCCAAAAAAAATTTCTTTTTTTTAAAAGATATCAAGAGATTTTTAAGTCGGATTGATTCTCTTCTTGAACCTCTAGAAATATATTGAGATTTACTAAAAATACTTATTGTTTGATGAAGGCCGAATCTGATGGTAAATGGTTCAAAAACTTCAGTGAAGTCTGTGGTTTAGTTGTTTACATTTTCTAGAATCACTATACATACCCAATGTTGGTAAGAATAATATAAGGATGAAACCGTACCTTTATAAGCGTAACATAAGGAATTAATACTACATTTTGATAAATGTGCTTATAGATTATAAACCCTATGTTGAATAGTTTGTATATGGATTGACAGCCCTATGTTTGGAGAATGATAAACGCATGGAATATCATCCCTACATTGGAGTCTGGAATTTCTATTCATACCCTATGTTTAGGAGATTGATCATATGGTAAATTAATTTTACTTTTCAAATTTTATGCTAAAAAGGATGAACGTATAAATCATCATCCTTACATTACATTTGATCCCTATGTTACATGTAGATGAATGTATGGATAAGGAACCCTACCCTTTGTAAAGGAACCCTATTCTATGAAAAAAAAACCATAAACTACATAGTTGAACCCTACATTTGAAATTTCTCCATTACATAAAGGTACCCTACATTTTTATTTTCAACGATGCTATTTTAAATCTGTGATATTTTGCATGATTTTTACAACAGTCTTGATGGAAGTATTTATCATTTTAGAACCGATTCATTGGATCACATGAAACAAATTAAATCATTCACATTTATAAGGTATGTTATGAATATCACTGAATGATTTCATTTCAAATATTCATGATTTTTTGTGAGACTATTTTTTATGAACTATAAAGACTATATTTTTAAGTGGTTTAAAATGGATTTAAATGGGAGTTTTCAATTGTTCAATCTTCTAATTATTGTGGATATATTATTCGAGAAGTTATTCAATTTATTTTTAATGCATATATTAGAGATTTATTCTACAAGAATAAATAGGAAACGGTGATATTATATTATTGGGAATATTTATAAAGGCTATTTAATATAATTTTTTTGGTATCCTAAGGAAAAGGAATGCTTTTAGAACTGTTGGATATTTATTCTCTATATATATAACTCTTTGGTAGGAAAATAGTAAACACATCAAAGAAAAGATGAGATGTGAATACTCTGCTAAAAAGAATGTGATGAAAATATTAATACTAAATCCTGATGCTTTTGAAGGGATAATTGAATTTATTTATACATTTTTATTCTCTCACAGTGTAAAGATGAAGGATGCCTGCAAAAAAATTGTCTAATATATTTACAGTTGTTTGAATATGAAGAAGCTTTCTCAACATTGAATATTATTTTGTTGTTGTTTTTGTGAAATATTCAAGATCTGATTTCATATGTCGGTTTTTGTAGAAAACTATGAAGTTCAACCTATAACATCAAAAAAGTCAATCTATATTGATTTGGTGGATTATCGGCTTCTTGGACTCAGTCGTGGTGGAGTGTTAGCTTCTCAAACTAAGCTCTGGATATACGGTTCCCTGTAAAAGAACCATAAGGTACTATAAAATCCTGATAAGGTTTTAACTTACTACACTCAGTTGTGTATTGAATGGTCTTATGATAATAGGAACTACTAGTGAAATCACAAAAATCGTGGAGTAGAGTGTTGGTGAAGTGGACTAGGGGATTTCCCTACCCCGAAACACTATACATCCTTATGTTATTTTACTTTATTTATTTCTGCTGCTCACTAAAATTTGACAGAGAAGGGAAGGATCACTTCATTTAAAGAGGGATGGTTTTATGTTCTCATGAATTCTAAATGGAAAAAATTCACCCCCTCTTGTGTCTTCTTCATAGCCATTCTGACCTAACAAAAACCTTTTTGTTTCAACAATATACCACTTCACCATGGTCATAAATATATTTTTTTTAATTTAATAATTTATGTAATATTTTAGATCAATTTGGATATTGGCTTTACATATTATGACCTCTTCCAAAAAGTATTTTTTCCTATCACCCAGGACTGTCTAATTCCCTTTACTAGTGAAATCAAATTTCTTTCACCCAAGTTGCTTCATTAACCTTAATAAATCAATTTCAATAGGGTCTTATGACATGACATGATAAAATGATACCATGATTGGTCTAGAAATAATTTTATTATGCCACCATAATCCCACTATCAATATGGTAGGGGATGGTGATTAACAATAAGGTGGTATATCACACACATTAAATTACCTTCTATAATAAACATACACACCAAAACATATATCTAAAATAGAATATAAAAGGACAAAACAAAAGATAATATAGCTATAAAATAATATTCCTAGGACACACACTAACTATCCATAAATATTATGAAAAAATAAATGATTGGATATGGATAAAAACACTAGATCAATTTTTCTTACAATAAATACCATCCCTAGACAAGTAAAAAAGGTGAAACTCATTGTTACACCATCATTAATTATAAATATTGTTAGTAACTATCACTATACATCATCACTAATCTATGGATCTTCCATATTCATGTATACTGAATTCAATTTAGAATTTTATGTCATTTTCATAGGCATAACACCTTTAGAAACAAATCCCATGCATAAGAGAATATAGAGAAAATACCGAGAGTCCCTAGAAACACAAAGGAGGATTTAAACACTCCAAGTCCCAAAACCAATGAATAGAGTGACTATGAAACTGTTGGATATTCATTAAGGATAGGGAACCGAGTTTTATTAGAGAATTTATAGATAAAAATTTCTCAACATTGGAAATATTTTGATTCTAGATAAGCATGGATACCCAATAAACATTAATAATCAAAACACCAAAACTAATGAACACTTATAGGTCCCCTATTGTCTCTCTAAAATCATTGTGTGGGAATCGTACCTTGATGAGATGGGTGTTCTAGTCGAGGGTGTACCAAAATCAATGGATGACCTGTACCTCATCGAAAAAAATATTTTGATCAAGGTGGATAAATATTCAATGGATGGAGGGCCTGAACCCCATCACATCTGGGAGTTTACTTTGTCCGTCATTCTTATTGGGGACCTATGTCGGGTTAGGATCTAGGAGTTAAAATTCTCTACCTAAAGTACTTGAAATTTTGGTACCATACAACATATATGTGAGTGGTAACTACTCAATTAACTATATGGAGGACCTTCTCCTTGATATAGGTAAGCCATTTTGGGTAATTAAACACATGGTGTTTTGAATGTAAAACCTAAAACTCTATCATCATATATATAAATCCTAAATCATCAAACATATATAAATTACTTGAAAATGACCTCTAATGAGAAATGGATACACATTTTTGTTCTCAAGAATGAGAAACACATAGAATAAAATATTTATATGTACAATTATGACACTTAGAAAAGATGTAATGAATGAAATGAAAGAATATGCAGTACTTGAAATGTGTTTTTGTGAACAAAATGGGTGATCCATGTGTTGTAACTAGGCAAATATTATATACATTATGTTATGTGATGTTAATGTACATAGTGAGTCCCATTTTTGACCTGATAATTGGGACTCACGGGATTCCCAGACATTTACCCAAGTAGCCTGTGTCATGTAATTTTCTAAAAACATCATGTTTCCCAACTCATACATCATGTATAAACTAGTGGTTAGTCTTATGTGTACTATAATGTAACCTAAGTCCTATAAAAATTCTATAGATTATGTGTGTTTCTAAACAACACATTGTGTGATGTTTTTATCCCTTGTAAAACCCTAAATACAAATCAATGAATGGACACAACATGTCCTAAGTGGTTATACACTAAATGAGATTAAACTCCATTACTAAAACCCTAGATATAGACTAAAACAGATCATGGGGTCTGTTCTTGGGTTTATTTTCATGTGAATGATTTTCCTTATATATATCTAACTTATTTATTGATTTCTCTACTATTGCTACCTCCACCAAAAATCACACACATTTTCATTTGTCAGCCAACATCCATTAAGTACCTGAATCCTATTATTATTAGTCATCATCATTACTCAACAATAACAAACCCACTTCTACCTCCCAAGGTTCTCTATCAAACAATGATCACAACCATGCCACTCCTGTGGTTTTCCCTTTATCACTTCCACACAGAACTAAACCTACCCTCACTTATTGTCAATCAACCCCCAACTATAGTTATCTCTATTAATCCATCAACCATTGTAAACATCATTTCTTTATTCTCATCATGAGATAGTGGGGAATGGTGTTAGAGATATAGACTTTGTGTTAGTGAGATTCTCCCCACATATATATCTATTTTTTTCAAGCCCATTCATTTATGAACCAATGAATAAATAATTATGAGAGGGATCATCGTAATGATAAATTAAAGGAAGTAATTATTGGGTTCTGATAAAAAAATGACAACATGAAATAAAATAAAATTAATGATGAATAAGTATATAAATTGAAAATAATTTCCTACATTGAAAATGGATCTCTAATACTCAATACATGGCTAGGAATATTTTGTTTCCCTTGAAATTGTTGATAAATACTGTTATAATATTATCCAACATAAATAATCATTGTATTTTTTGTTTTAAAAGAAGTTTAATCCCTTAAAAATCGTATTATTGATGAATTGATATATGAATAGTTGTTTTAGGGTTCACACATCATGATATTTTTTAAAAATTTCTCAAAAATGAAGAACTAAATATGAAACCCCTAATAAATATTAAACCTATCCTTGGATAAAACCCATTTCCCAAGAAGACATTTTTCACCTAGACCACCAATAAGGGTAACACCATGTGATAAGAAACCTCACCTATCCTACATAGAAAATATAATGGACTCATTACACTTTTGTATAATATGATTTTGTCTCTAGATCACATCAATTCAAAAAATGGTGAGATATTTAACAATACATATTCTTCCTCCGTGAGATCCAAGGGCCTCCATATTTGACCAGTATAAGAATTATAATGGATCTTAGATTCCTTCATACATTCCTAGAACACAAATACGTTCTTTAGAAAAATAAATATGGTGAATACTATCTTCCCTAGGAATGGTTTTATTTGATACCAACCTTCCAATAATCCATCTGGAACATCTCCGGAGAATATCTGATCATGAAAAACCCACTATTGTACTCTTCAAGTTATGTATCCCTCACGTGATGAAGAAGTTTGGGGGACACCAGCCTTTATTGAAGGTAATCAATATATACCTATTTTACCTTGTACAAATATGTCTATGATAGATACTCATTTAACTCCCATATTAGTTTAGCATAAGTTTTTTTTCTAGAGGAATATTCCACCACATATCTCTTTACTATAGTATATAATATATTGATCTCAAATTCCCACAGGATATATTTCCCTTGTTTCTAATATAGGTTGACATATCACTATGATAATACATACTCAATATTATTTTGATATTTTTAAACCATGAATCACTCACTTTGGAAGTAATGTATCTAATTTTTCAAAGAGAACACTAATATTGCAAGTTCTAAATAGTAGTTAATGTAATTCTCCTAATTTGGACTCCACTTCCATGAACCATAAGATATCACCAACCCACTATATCATCACTCACATATGATCAACGTTAGTGGAATCAAAAAAAAAACCAAATACTCAACTACTTATTCTAGAAATTGTAAAATTGAAGTACAAATCAATAAAATATTCAACTCTTTGAAATATTTTTGATATTTTTTAGACTAAATGAATGGTTTATCATTTTAGGTATGTGTAGTCATGGGAGCTACAATACTTAATAATACCACCATGAAACTTTGGTAATAACCCAATATACAAAAAAGTTTTTCAACTTAAGAATACACTTGGGTGGATTTTAATCCATAAAATATTCTATTTTCATAGGTTCAACAACTACAATATGTTTTGGATGTCACTACCTAAGAAATGAACTTCTAGAATCAAGGAAATGCACATTGAGAGTTTACTATATAGCTAGAGGTCAAAAATAATTTCCATAAAAAAACCCCATATTATCATTGTTCTCATCATATATCCTTGAATATAAAAAAATGTCATGAATAAAAATGATCATGAATTGATGTATGAATGGAAGGATGATCTTGTATATGGGTCTAATGAATACTGATGGGGAATTATGTAATCTTAAAAATATCATGAGGAACTTATAACTAATATATTTAAACCTAAATAGTAATTTATGATTTTTTCCTCTCAATACATAAATTAATGATATAAAAACCTCATGTCAGTCTTCAAGAACCACTTCTCTCGCTTTAGCGAGCTAATGAAGTCTCTGACACTTTAAAGAGGGTATTTGTTCCTAATTATCTCAATATTTTGGAATTCATAGTTAATAAAAAACCTGATTTTGTTCCTTATTTATTGTAAAAATATAATGATATCTTCTCTATGTAAAACATTATGATTAAGGATAGCTTTCTCCAAATCATCCTCAAAATACACCATTTATTCTTTTATAACAATTAGGGTAATCTAATATGATAGAGAAGATATCATTGTTTTCCTGGGATATTGGTAAATACTAAATTGGTCACCTCTTTAGGGGTAAATCCTAGTATATCCTTTCAAAAAAATCCATATACTCTTCCACAATATTAAGAAGTTAATCCTCATAAGATTCTGCAATGCTCAAATCCAAGCTTAGAAACTGGAGGGAAATAAGTTACATATATTTGAGGGTTAGAGATTCGATTTTCACCAGATGGTCTTACTTTACAGTATATGTAAAAATTGGACCCATCAACTCTACTAAAAAACCTTGAAATGATATCAATACACTCAATCCTATATTTTGGATTACAAGTTCATTCCAACAATGATTTCATAGGGTCTCAATTCATTGATGACGAGGTCCTTCTGAAACCTATCCTAGATAAGGGTAGTCTCACACTGATATATTATGAGGGTGATAGGGTTATTACCCCCATTTGTGGATCTAGTCAAAGATATTTGTCTAGAGGATCCACTAAAACATCCAAATATATAACCAAAAAAGATGTAAGAAGAGAATGGACCAAATAAGTTTCATTAAATATGTGTAAAAACATAAAAAATACATTGATCATAACTTTAAAATTATTGTTTTATGATGTATCATTTCCCTATTTTATGTACATATGAATTATGGACCATGCGGCCGATACCCTATGTCTAAAATGTACTATCTAGAGGTGGTGATGGTGGTAGTGGGTCAAAAGCCCATTCATATCTAGTATCTATTTACCCAAAAAAAACGAAAGCCAAATATTCCTCAAGGAAGGATGCCATATAATTAATGGGGAGGCCCTTAAACTATATTTTTACTTGAATATGGAGGAATATCCATAATACCTCTTTGATATCTTTTGTTTATTTTTTGACCAGACAAACCATTGGCTAGTTTTCCTCATCCATCACAAGCATAGAAATTATTATCTCCCATCTGGTTAGAACCTACATGGGATCCCTCTGATTTCAAATAGTATACTAGGATCATGAATAGGGTTTCATCTAATGATGGGATGTCAATGACTTTCATCAATTGGTTGTTGTTGATAACTTCACTCAAGAGAAATGCGAACCCCCCCCCCCAATACAAATTTTAACCTCCTCTTTGGGTTTGTTAATCACAAATATTTCCACAAATATTTTCTCATAAGTTGGAATTTAAAAAGGTATATACCTATCTCAAATCTATCTATTGTTCCCCCCCTTTAACATATAATCTCATAATAATTCCCCAAATTCTATGCCTAGGGTGTACCATCCCATTGTACATATGAAAAAATGACTTATGTATTTGAGTCAACTAACAACTTATCGAAGTCTTGGTGAAATTATACATCAGTTGATCACACCCACACTTTGTTCTTTGGTATTTTTACCAAACATAATATCCATTGACACATTTTCCTTTTGTTTCCAAATTCAAACCTAACAATAATCCTAAATCCAAATATCATAAAAAAATTTACCTTCTCTATTACCACTCCAACATGATTCTACATTCAAGGACCCTACTTAGGTTGTTAGTGTGTTAGGTTTTCAACTAAAATCCTACTTATAATAGGCCAAGAACTAGTGTATAACACCAAGGGAATGTTAAGTACATTAGATACCTTATCCTAATAAAACTATAAAATTAAAAAAAATTCTAGTTGAAAATATAATAATTAAAAACCAAACATTTCATCCAATTGTAAAATAATATTAATGTGACATATGCTGATCATCTATAATAATTCGAAAAATGAAATTCATAAAATTTGGGGAAAACATAAGATCCAAAAATCATATAATAAAGGCAAACCATTTGTGAACAAAAAATGGAAAACTGTTTATCACACAATCTCCCATTATAAACACCAATAATAACCATCACCACAACTCACTAATAAGTTCCAACCTGTATAGCTACGTGCATATCAGAGTCACCTAAAAAATATTTTTCAACTAAAAATTCACACAATTTGATGAACGAAGCCCGTTTTGGGGTGATTATAAAAGTATTTTGTATAATGAATCAGAGGAAAAAGGGAGGATAAAATTATAGTAAAATTAAAACCAAATAAAAAAATTAAATAAGGTAAATAAATATATAACTTACGTATGTAGAACCCAAGGATTTAAGAAAAGTCCCAAACATCACCAATCAACTACAATAAATCCATGAATCTAGGGAAATGGAGATACACAATAAATTATATTACTGAAAACATAAAAACTTCCTATATCTCATTAATTATCTCTGATATCAAAATAGGGGAGCCACTCCCCATCGAGTAGGAGATATTAGTTGAAGAGATATTAACCCTTCAAGAGGGCTCTTACCTCATTAAAGAAAAATGATATCTATTTGGGGGTTACCTAATCCAAAAATAGGAACCATGGACCATTAAATAAGTGATTTACCTACTCCATAAATATTATAGGGTTTTCATGCCTTTTTGAGATCAAGGGGGTACTAATATAGTCCTTAAAGATACTAGAATGGGGTAACCATGTACAAGATTTTTGAGGGGATATAAAATAAATGAAATTTATTAGGTACCCACTCCCTAATATCGGTATGCCACCATTGGATGATGGTCTTGAGACTTGGCTAAACATCATTCCCATAACACTATCATTGTCTCTTCTCATATTATAATTAACCATCTACTAAACTTATTTTATAAATATCCTCTAATGAAAAATTGGATCACATTTTTTCAGTTTATGTGAAAAAATGCTAAGAATAGATTATTTGTCCGTCTAATTAGGACACTAAAATGGAAATCTATGAATAACATTGAAGAGTATTTAGTACACTGAATTTTATAATTTCTCCATGGATATTGTGCCTTGGGTAGTATTTTATAAATAATTATTGTGGTACAGTCATGTAGAATTAACCTATATGACAATCCCTATAGGTTACGAAAACCATAGGGACTCTTAGAATAGTTGATAATATGCCCCAATATCCCTCCTCATGTAATTTTAAGAGTCAAAGTGGTCACAAGACTATATGAAATGTGTTTCTATGGGTTAATTAAGAATGTACCCAAACACACATTAGGTTGTGTTACTAGTCCATAAATGAAATATGTTTGAAAATAATACAATGTGATATATTTTTATTCCTATATAGACCATATCCATTAACCGAGGGATTTGAGACAATATGTAACGATATGTTATATGTCTTGTGATATTTAACTCCTCTCTGAAGACCTTAGTATTTTATAGAACTTGAACAAAACAAGTATGATAGGTCTACCAAATGTGTGATCATAACATCCTCTCCAAATATTATTTCTTCATCATTTTATTTTTGATGATGACCATCGTGATCTCCATCGCTATATATGAAAATTTCCACATAATGATCTACCTCTAACAATTCCTCAAATAATAACATTATCAATCATCAACAATCCTTCATGAGAGAAGATTTTTTTTTCAATTATATCAATAAAGTTAATACTTAAAGGGTTCATCCAGTGGTTGATAATGGTTGTCTCTTGGATATGACAACTATTATATATAGATTAACAGATATTTTATTATTATTTAAATAAAAATATGAAAATTTAAATCAGGCGGAGTGGGAATGAAAAAAATGAAAGTAACCATGGAATTAAAAATGAAAATAAAATGAGTTATGTAGAAACGTAGAACCCCATTGAAGACCATACTATGTAATCCTTCATTGAATATCATGTTTCATTGATTTCAACTTAATTATTAAAATGATAATTTTTCATATAATCATAAAATATTTCATTATGATGTGAATTCATAGTTCACTCCATATTAGTCATGTAACATACAAATCAACCCCTTGTTTAGAATGAAATGGAGTTCTCTTGTCAAGATAACTCCAAAACACACCTTACTTGTATAAAATGTCAACAATTTTTCAATCCATAATTATAGACTCATTATATGACATGTTAAATAAATAAAGAGGGGAGGGATTTTTAGAAGAATAAGAATATAAACCAATAGAAATTATAGTAAGGGAACAATCACCAAGATCTGAAATTGTTTATCCTTAGCCGGAATAATCGTGGAAATAAAATAATACAATTTGATTGAATATATACTCTAGATTATTACAAGATTATCTCATAAGATCAAAATATAGGTTTATCTCTACTATCGCAGAGTAAGAGATCAAAATAATGGATAGAAATTTAAAGGAAGAAGATTTTTAAAAACACTATATTAAACAAATTGAAAATATAGAAAAAATAAAATAATTTTTAGTCACAAATATTTTCAATAGTGGAAACTCTCTATGTTTATATGTTATATATATTCACATATTAATTATTATTAATTATTCCTTTTTATTGAAACATCTTTATCGGTTTCATCACCTATGATACTCCTCCTCTCTCTCTCTTCTAGATCAACTTCTTTGTGGACTTATTAATACCTGGTTTTCTAATTTTTTTAGTAAATTACCAGAGAATATACTATTTCACCCCAGGTTTTTATAATAAATCCATGTGTATCTCCATTTCCATTTATTCATTACATTTATTTTTCTTCTTCTAGCAATAATTTACTCCTACATAGGTGGTTAGAGACATTATAGACTTGTAAAAAACCATATCTGATCAAAAGTACTTTTAAATTGGTCTATTTTATTCTTCCATTTCCACTATATTCACTTAGATAAGTTAATATTTAATATTAAATAACATATTTTTCTTATTTAATACTATGTAACTTAATTCCATTTACATGTGGGATACAATGTTTTCAATTTAATTACACATGAAATCCGAGAGACACGGTTAATATAAAGGACTAAAATTTGTTTTAATGAGATGAAAATAATTATTGGCGAATAGTAACTTTTTACTTTTATTTACCACGGTTAAAAGTAAATAGGGTAATTAATAGTAAAAATGATATTATTATTACCCTAAAACATTTCCTAATTCTATTGGATAAGTGTAATTCGACCAAAAACAGCCTTAGTAATAAAATATGACCATTTAGGTCCACTTGGATTAGATTAGGACATTTATTATTAATTTATTTAAAGAAGGGTTAAAATAGTTAAAATCAATGTTTAATAACGAAATAATTTTTAACATAGGGTTATACATAAGATAAATTCAACAATATATATTATTTAGAAATCTAAAAGTATTTCCTACCTAATGGTATTTTAATTATAATTTTTAGACATTAAATAATTTATGTTCTTTATGACACAATGGTGATGCAGTAATTTCCTAAATAATGAAATATTAAAATAATTGATGTTATAAATACCGAAATAAATGTAATTTGAGACTTTTTATGAACTCCACTAATTTTCAAGGTTAATATGAAATGTTAGTATTGAATTAATTAACTGTTTTCGAACTAATCAAGCTGTTATGATTTTCAAAAAAATCCATTACCAAATAGTGTCAGAATTGGCATAAAATAGTTTTTAAAACAAATATTATAATATTCATTGTTATTATAATCCAAAAAATATAAGTTTCGGAAACAATACTTATATCATGATAGTTCTATCATTAATGGACCATTTGGGGTTCTCTTGGATGTATATGGTTAGCTTATTAACTATATAATATAAAAATACAAAGTGACATGGTAAATGTCAATGTAATTAACCAAGAGTTAAAACTAAAAGATAATTTTAATATAATGACCCAAACCTGTATAAATTCTATTGGTTGAGAGGATTTAGTCCCATACCCACCGTAGCTTTGAAATAAATCAATTTGGATCTATTAAAAACCAAATATGTATTTATTATAAAATAATATTTTAAGTTTTCCCAAAGGTACCCATCTCCACCCTTATAAAAAGGGAACCCCTTCCTTATTCTCTTCGCACCCTTTTGAGCCTTGAATCATTGAAACACCATGACCATTTAACCTCTCCACTCCCCTAACAACATTTTGGAGGTTCTGGTCTTCTCAAAAGACCAACTCTACTTCCTTAAGAGGAAGCTTAAAGGAGGTGCGTCGAAGAAGAGGTAATCTCTTCTTCCGATTCTCTCAAGTTTCTTTCTTCTTATACTTCTTCTTATTTAGTTGTATCATTATAAATTAATAACATTAGTATTAATTATATACTGATATGTTATTATAAATATTAAACAACCTTATTTCACCTTCTATCCATCCTACGGAAAATGAAATCACCGCGCGTGCGTATGTACGAAATACCGTCTCCACGCCGTGGTGTAATCTGTTTTCGACCACCACCTTACTTGGATGGGTATAATGGTGTAAATAAATAACTATATATGATTATTGTAAAGTGATATTGATTATGAAATATTATACATACACTTAAATTCAATTCCACGATCATGGGAATGATATCATCACTCGTGCGTACATACAGAATACCGTCTCCAGGACGCGATGAGATTCATTATCCATGTGAACAATTCATGAATGATTATAAAGTATATATAATAAGTAATCATGAAATATATGACATAATAATGATACTGGATTTATGTATATATATATTTATGTCATCTAGTTAATTCCATTCAATTCAATATGGAAACGAAAACAGCATTCATGGGTACGTATGACCTACCGTCTCCATGAACGGTGTATTGCATTCCATTTATCGACCTATAATATATATATGTATATTCTGAATATATATAACATATAAATAATTTTTTAAATTCTGGAATTAAGTAAATTAGTATATAATTAATAATATCAAGAACAACAAGTATAAACATGTATGATAAATAAAACAATTTTACCCAAAACACTGCTTTAACATGGAACTTACAAAAGAACGAGTAATATAAAGTCATAAGTGAACCATATATGATATCATAACAATGAATATGATTCTGTAATAAGTCAATGACATTATTTAAATAACTATACAGGAGGTTTATAGATGTATGAAGCATATCGGACATAAGGTAAGGGATAATGTTGCAATCTTAATTGTTTTCTATCCGAGATTGCTTATACGTAAGTATTTACTGGGGTTATATTTATCGTCCATGTCCAAGTTTTATAAAAATGTTTTCATGTATTTTTAAAGTAATTTTTAACCATTTTTTACTTTTACTATATGGTATGAAGGTAATCTTTCTTTTTTTTATGTTATGAGGTACTTTTTGACTTTTTTTGACAAAAGTACAAGAAGAATGTTATTTTTAACTTATACGGCGTGAACAGATTTTTACGGTTTCATAACGCCTAATTTTCATGAAGCTTACTCTACAATATTTTATGACTACTTCCAAAAAAATACTTTTCCTTTAAAATTTCATGGAATTTTGTGAAAAGAAACTGATTTTGATGAAGAAAGGATATTTTCCTCAAGAATTCATTTCAAGTGTTTTATCAAAACCATTTTCCAACTAAGATGATAATATTTCATATGTGTTTGTTTCAAGTATAATTTCTCTATGATTTACATGGTTTTACTTTTCTTATGATGAAATATCCATTTGTTTTATATGAATTATGTGATGATGGGACAATGTTTATGAAACCCATTTTATTTTTTTGGGTTATGATGAATGTTTTAAGTTTATTTTGTGGAACAAGTAAGAATGATTTCATTATGAGATGGGTGGGACCTATATCTCCCTCCAATGAATTGGGTAAAGATTTATATCTCATGAGATATACATGGCTGGAATGGTAAGTTAATCCATTTTAGTAAAACATGACTGGAACGAAGAGTGAACTTGATTCAGAAAGGGACTTTGTCCACTAAGATGGTCTTGGAAGCAATGCCTTGGCTACTATGAAAATCATATCATGTGCTTAATGGTTTCCACAATCACATGTTTCATTCCCATGCTATTTTATCATGAATGATGTTCTTTTATGATATATGCCTTATGTACTTCCATGATTTATGTCTTTTCTCATGATTTTGATGTTTGGATTTTATGTTCACGCTTTTGCATTCAAATGTTTATGGATTGTTTTATGTTCTCTATGTTTACCCTTAATGAGAATTTGAGCTCACCCATTTTATGTTTTCTTTTCCCCAGGATATAAAGAATGGTTTTAGGTAAGGAAACAAAAGGGGAAGATCTTTATGGGAGATATTGAAGATCTTTCACCACGATTAGAAGGTTATATTCCGAGTTTCCAAAGACAATAAACTATTACAGTCCTTTGGTGTCTACTTTTTTTATGTATTAAGTATTACGAAAAATTAATGTAATGTCGATGTACATCAGAATTCGAGTCTCTACATTTGGTATCAGAGGAAAGGTTTAGTTAACCTTTGGAAACTAGGATGCAAAAACTTTAGTGAGATCTTTATAAATATTTCTAAGGTATGTCTAGGGATGTCCCTAAGGTTAAGTATAAGTATATGTTATAGTCCTAGAATTATGGTAGTGATATTAGAATTAAAACTAAGATGTTAAATGTTGAAGTTACTCCCCCTTGATTATGTTGTTTTCCATGTATGATTTTTTCCTCTCACGGAATTCTTTTTATGTATTAGTCAGTGTAGGGAACCAGAAGGAATTCGGTTAACATTGAATCCAATGGAAAAATTGGTGACTATGAGCAACGAAATTGTGTAATGCCTAGAGAGAAAGATATTGTGATTATACCGAATCATTCATCACAGTATATGATTAACAAGGTGAAATTTAGTGGTATTCCTAATTCATAAAATAAGAGTAAGATATACATTTATGCATGTTCGCATGTTGAGGAGCGTAAAGAAAGGATGATTGAGATTTCTAAAGAAGGGAAGAAGAACCTTGATGAATAAATCAAATGGAGGGGAAGATGTTATTTGTGTGGAGAGAAGGGTCATAGAGTGCCCGACAGTTATGGAGTTCAATGTCTTATCTGTGGAAAACATGGGCATTACCCAAATCAATACCCTTCCATAAGAGGTTACTTCTAAATCATGGATGGAATTATTCCATGAAAATTATTGAAGAGGATGGATTGAAGTGTTTATGTATTGGTATTAATGAATAATGTTGTTGAGGTACTTTTATGCAATATTGGAATATCTATGTATAGGTCAATTGTGGTTTTCAATAAGAATATGGTACTGGTAACCCTGAAAAGTGACTGAAATATTTTTGGAAAGCAGATGATATGCTCATAATGAATGGATAAGGATAAAATAATATGTTTGATAGTATTTATGAGCTCATGACTGATTTAAGGAAAAGTTATATCATGGTTTGAGTATATAGAATTTTTGGATTTTGGTATGTGGAAAGAGTTAACTTTTGACAACATTCGTTTTTTCACAAAGGTTCAATGGGTATTCATTTTTAAAGAGAATACATGATTAAGGTATTCACATGATTGGAATGTGACCAAAAAGATATATGAGGGATAAATGATGGTATTCACATTCTTGTTATATGACCTTTTTAGTGATTTTTCTCTTTATACTATGAGTTTGGAAAGAAGTATTTTGGATAAGCCTAAAGATTTGAATGGATTATGTTGAACATAAGTTAGTATTGTTTAAGGATAGAAATTTTTTTCGATATTATTTTTAGAATGTTATAATAGTATAGTTTTTGAAAAAGGACAACCTGTAGGACGAGTGACAACACGTCACGTCAGACAATGTTACAGGAATCGAACCCACAACCGAAGTACGACAGGCCTTCATCGCCTACCAATGTCTTACAGGAAGTCCCTGGTTAGTATAAACTAGTTTTATTTTGTTAAGAGCTATGATAGATGAAGTTTAAGTCCGTTTTAGAAACCATATAAGATTACTTTCAGCATAGATGGACTTCTGTATATTTAATAAATTGTGCTAAACTTTTTGGATAGAAATAGATGGAATGACCTATCATTCTATCCCATAATCTCCTAACAATTCACAGAAGAAAAATTCAACTTAATTTCTTTAAGATATTAAGTGGAAATTGTTCGAGGCACGAGAAACGGTGAGATGATACCGAAATAAAGTAAGTATTTCTTCTAATTCAAATTTTTCAACATTAGGCAAATGATCTTGAAAACAAAAAAATGTTGTTCTAGTGCTCTCATATCTGATGAATCATATGGTACCTTAGATCATCACAAATTTATGGCATTTTGATTGTTGTATTTTTCATAGCCATGTCCTCTACCACTCTTCTTCCGAAGTTTATGGTTATATTTCTCTTCTATATCCATATTTTCACCTATGTTCTTCTATGTGAAAACCTAGTGATTAGTTAATTTGGGAAACCGTTATGTTTCATACAATAGTTTTTAAACTCATGTTTTGGTATTCCTTTTTACAATGTGGGTTTCTATGAAAGAAATTTTCAAGTAGTAAACCATTTATAACCGCGACGAATTTCGAGGGCGAAATTCATTTTAAGGGGCATAGAATTTAACACCATGAGATTTTATGAAAAATATTCTTTTTAATTTCATTGATATCCTGTGTTGTACGCTACACCAAAAGAAACATTCACTAAACGCATCCCTGACTTGGCTTGCTTTACATGCCATCACGACCTTCCACTATAGCATGTGTTGTATGTAATATCGAGTTTTACTAAACAACGATATGTTATTAAAATATTATATAAACTAACCGTTATGAATAGTAAGACCCAATTTTTGAAATTTTATAGATTTTATCATTTAAAATGGAATTCATTTTTGGATTCGAAATATCGAAATTATCCTATGGTAAATTTTTTGTATTTTTCTGAAAACATTCAATTTTTGATGAATAGTGAAAACACTGGGTTACAATTTAAAAACAGACTTTTTGTTTAAATAATTTTTTATTTTATTTAAATTTATTTTAGGTCAAAATTGATACATAGTACCGATATAAGTTCAATGTAATTAATTGGAGCCATTTTATAATAATTTTAGATATATACAAATTTTATTGAACTTTTCACCGTCTTTTACGCACCTCCTAGGAGAATTTTGAAATTCACATATAACATAATTTTACCACTTCTGTGAGTGGAATTTCGAAAATCCGAGAGACATGGTTAAGATCAAGGACTAAAATGTGGTTCAATGAGATGAAATTAATTTTTGGTGAATAGTAACTTTTTACTTTTATTTACCACAGTTAAAAGTAAATAGGGTATCTAAGGGTAAAAATGATATTATTATTACCCTAAAACATGTCCTAATTCTATTGGATAAGTGTAATTCGATCAAAAACAACCTTAGTAAAAAAATATGACCATTTAGGTCCACTTGGATTAGATTAGGACATTTATTATTAATTTATTTAAAGAAGGGTTAAAATAGTCAAAATCAAAGTATAATAACGAAATCATTTTTAATATTGGGTTATAATAAGATAAATTCAACTATAAATATTCATTATAAATATAAAAATATTTTCTACCTAATGGTATTTTATTTATAATTTTTGGACATTAAATAATTTATGTTCTTTATGACACAATGGGGATGCAGTAATTACCTAAATAATGAAATATTAAAATAATTGATTTTATAAATACCAAAATAAATGTAATTTGAGACTTTTTATGAATTCCAATAATTTCAAAGGTTAATATGACATGTTATTATTTAATTAATGAACATTTTTCAAACTAAACATGCTGTTATGATTTTCACAAAAATCTCTTACCAAATAGTGTCAAAAATGGCGTAAAATAGTTTTTAAAACAAATATTATATTATTAATTGTTATTATATTCCTAAAAATATAAGGTTCGGGAGAGATACTTATATAATGATAGGTTTATCACTAATGGGCCACTTGGTGGTCACTTGGATGTATATGGTATGTTTATTAACTATATAATATAAAAAAACAAAGTGACATGGTAAATGTCAATGTAGTTAACCAAGAGTTAAAACTAAAAGATACGGATAATATAATGACCCAAACCTGTATAAAATCTATTGGTTGAGAGGATTTAAACCCATCCCCAACTTATTTTTGAAATAAATAAATTTGGAGCTATTAAAAACTGAATATGGCTTTACTATAAAATAATATTTTATGTTTTCCCAAAGGTACCCCTCTTTTCCCTTTTAAAAAGGGAACCCCTTCCCTCTTCTCTTCACACCCTTTTGAGCCCTGATTCTCGGCCAACCCAGGACCATTTCTCTTCTCCACTTCCTTAGAAACATTCTGGAGGTTCTGGTCTTCTCAAAAGACCAACTCTACTTCCTTAAGAGGGAGCTTAAAGGAGGTGCCTTGAAGAAGAGGTAATCTCTTCTTCCGATTCACTTAGGTTTCTTTCTTCTTCTACTTATTCTTCTTTAGTTGTCTCATTATAAATTAATAACATATGTATTACTTATATACTGAAATGTTATTATAAATATGAAACAACCTTATGTCACCTTCCATCCATCCTACGGAAAACAAAATCACTGCGCGTGCGTATGTACGGAATACCGTCTCCACGCCGTGGTGTAATCTGTTTTCGACCACGACCATACTTGGATGGGTATAATGCTGTAAATAAATAACTATATATGATTATTTTAAAGTGATATTTATTATGAAATATTATACTTACACTTCAATACAATTCCACGATCATGGGAATGATATCATCGCTCATGCGTACATACGGAATACCATCTCCAGGACGCAATGAGATTCATTCTCCATGTTAACCATTCATGAATGATTATAAAGTATATATATTAAGTAATCATGAAATATATTAAATAATAATGATATTGGATTTATGTATATATATATGTATGTCATCTAGTTAATTCCATTCTATTCAATGAGGAAACAAAAACATTGTTCATGCGTACGTACGGCCAACCATCTCCATGAATGGTGTATTTCATTAAATTTATCGATCTATCATATATATATATATACGCTTAATATATATTACATATAAATCATGTTTTAAATTCTGTAATTAAGTCAATTAGGATATAAGTAATAATATCAAGAACAACAAGTCTTAACATGTACAATAAATGAAATGATTTTACCCAAAACGCTGCTTAAACATGGAACTTACAAAAGAATGGGTAATATAAAGTAATAAGTGAACCATATATGATATTATAACAATGAATATGATTCTATAATAAGTCAGTGACATTATTTAAATCATTATACATGAGGTTCAGATACGTACGAAGCATATCAGACCTAAGGTAAGGTATAATGTTGCAATCTCAATTGCTTATACGTAAGTATTTACTGGGGTTATATTTATCATCCATGTACAAGTTTTATAAAAAAAATTTCATGTATGTTTAAATTCCTTTTTAACCATTTTTTACTTTTACTACTTTGTATTTAAGGAATATTTCTTTTATTTACGTTACGAGGTACTTTTTGACTATTCCGACAAAAGTACGAGAAGAATGTTTTTTTTAACTTATACAGCGTGAATGGATTTTTACGGTTTCATAATGCCTCATTCTCATTAAGATTAATCTATAATATTTTATGACTATTTTCAACAAAATGCGTTTCTTTTAAAATTTCATGGAATTTTGTGAAAAGAAAATTATTTTGAAGAATAAACGATATTTTCCTCAAGAATTCATTTCATGTGTTTTATCAAAACCATTTTCCATATAAGATGACATTATTTCATATGTTTATGTTTCAAGTATAATTTCTATATGATTTACATGGTTTTACTTTTCTTATGATGAAATATCCATTTGTTTTATATGGATTATGTGATGATGGGACGATGTTTATGAAACCCGTTTTATTTTTTTGGGTTATGATGAATGTTTTAAGTTTATTTTGTGGCACATGTAAGAATGATTTCATTATGAGATGGGTGAAACCTATATCTCCTTACAATGCATTGGGTAATGATTCATATCTCATGCGATAGATATGGCTGGAATGGGATGTTAATCCGGTTCAGTAAAACAAGACTAGAATGAGGAGTGAACTCGATTCAGAAAGGGACTTTGTCCACTATGATGGTCTTGGCAGCAATGCCTTGGATACTATGGAAATCATATCATGTGCTTAATGGTTTCCACAATAAATTTTTTTATTCCCATGCTATTTTATCATGATTGATGTTCCTTTATGATATACGCCTTACGTACTTCCAAGATTTATGTCTTTGCTCATGATTTTGATGTTTAGATTTTGTGTTCAAGATTTTTCATTCAAATTTTTATGGATTGTTTTATGTTCTCTATGTTTACCCTTAATGAGCATTTGAGCTCACCCTTTTTATGTTTTATTTTCCCCAGGATATAAAGAACGGTTTTAGGTAAGGAAACAAAAGGGGAATATCTTTATGGGAGATATTGAAGATCTTTCACCATGATTAAAAGATTATATTCAGAGTTTCCAAAGACACTAAACTATTACGGTCCTTTGGTGTCTATTTTTGTTATGTATTAAGTATTCCACAAAAGTAATGTAATGTCGATGTAATTCATGATTCAGGTCTCTCAAATTCTCCTTCATCACCCTAACATAGTAATATTCCGACCATTGATCCTCCTTGGAGAAGTATTGTGGTCCATATAACTAATTGAAAAAGTAATAAATTTGTGGTAGAGGAGAACTTGTTATTTATTGTGATCTTTTTCATCTCAAGATAATTAATGAAAGGGAGTATAGACATATCCCCCTTCTTGATTAAGAGGGTTGGTGAACCCCATAGTGAAGCACTTGGGCATAAGAACCATTTTTCTATATTCTCCTATAGTTTTTTCTTCATATCCTCATATTCCATAAAATATATTCTATATAGAGTCTGGGATAATAGAAAAGCCCCGAGTATATGTTCGATTGAAAATTCAACCTATCGGTTAAGAGAAATACTAGAAAATACCTTGAGAAACATATCAGTGTATACACTCATAGTAGAAAAGTCATTGAGGATGGTTATTTCTTTAGAATCAGTAATTTTAGATAGATATTCATTCTCCTAGGGAATTAATATCCATTATTTTCAATGTTGGAGCTAAAGAAGATTCATCTCTATCCTTTCAATTGTACAGGATTGGGGGTTAATTCAATATATAGAGAGTGATTTCCTTCTCATTAAAATTTATGATTGATCAATACAGGGTAATCCAATACATGCCTAGAATTGTACTAAATTCCACCAAACACTACTAGAAAAAGGCCTATTTCCACGGTTCAAAACTGTAGAAATGGGCCCCAAATCCATGGTTATAGGCTGCGACCACATTTTATGCCAACCATGGCCGCTATCACCGTGGCAGTAGGTCCCGACCTATTTCCAGAGTTTTAACCATTGAAGTAGCTTCCTACTGCCACAGTTTTGAAAACTGTGACAATAGGCCTCCAAATTCACCATTATGGATGTTGTCCTATAGCCATGGTTAAACCGTGGCTATAGCCTTGGAAAACCATGACAATAGCCTAAATAAAAAATGTTCCCACCTATTTTAAATCCACACACCTCCCGTTTTCCAACCATCGACACTTTCAACTACACTGCTGAATTCTTCACATATATGTGTATATATTATGATATATATATTAATAAAAACTGTGACAATAGGCCCTCCTTCCAAAATGATGTGGGAAATTTTTTTTCCCACGGAAGCGCGAGAACTCTATTGCCACAGTTTTAGAAAACTGTGGCTATGGGTCTTCAAAAAATGGTGTTTAGCCACAGTTTTGAAAATCATAGATATAGAATATATTACTATGGCAATAACTATTGGTTATATCCACAGTTATGAGAACAGTGTATATAGGTCATAGAAAAAAAACATATAGCCACAGTTTTAAAACCATGGATATAGGCTATAAAACTGTGGTTATAGGTCCATGGTAGTAGCTTCATTCTCTATTCGTGAAAGAGAGTATGAAAAGGTTCACTGTGAATTTCAGACAAAACATTATGACAAGGGAGGAGTAATATACTTGTGATGCAATAATTTCCGCTTTTTTAATTTTCACCAACATCTCTACTTCCATGCTTTGTGGTAGTGTTTTAATATTTCACCTATAATTCCTTGAAATGAAGGTATAATTAAGACCATAATCAATAAGTACACATTCTATTATTGAATGAATAACTAGAGTACCTATTATTACTTCATTTTCAAGATCCTTTTTAGTGGCTATGATGAAAATATATCACCCTTTCTTCCTTGGATTTTTTTGGTAGTCTTTGAAAACCCTTGGCTTAGTACATTGGTTCTAAAATTTTCCCTAATTTCTTATAGTTGAATAAATTAATAAAAAATTAAGAGTCTACTAGAGTGTTCCATTCTTATGTCGCATTAGGTGGTTTCTCATATCGATTGTATTTATCTAGGTGTCCTTTATTCCCACACCTAAAGCATTTCCTCACCCAATTAAGATATTTTCTAGGTTCTTCAATCGGCACTTTTGAAAAGTGAGATGTTGAAATTTCATGGAACCATTAGATTTATCCATCAAACCTACAGAATTAAACTCCACATTATGATTCTCGTACTAGTGATGCCCTTGATATTTTCTGATCACCATTTTGAATTTGATGGAACATCAGACAATTACCTCATAGCTATAAAAGTCACAGATTGTCAGGGCTTTTCATAGACTATGTTTTAACCCACCAAAGAAGTGATCAACCATTTATTAGGGGGTAAAAACAAAAAATAAGGTGTATCAGACAAGTATTTTGAATTTATCCTCATATTCCCTAATAGATTCATCATCTTTTTTCACAATGTAAAGGAAATACCTTTCAATTTTAAGTCAGTGAGTGTGAAAAAAATATATATATCGATTTATTTTTCCAAAATTACTTCAACACAATCGCTTTGATATGTTCCTCAGGATTCATATTCTTGATCAATGTACACCACTGATCGGCTTCTCCATCTCTATGATAAACTTCTAGTAAAACATTCTCTTGTTTGGAACATTTAAATATGTAAAATATCTTCTCAATGAAGTTGATCTATTGTTCCACAATTAAGGGATTGGAGAATCCATTGAAAGTCGGAATCCTTTTTCACATAAAGGAATCAATTTCAACTTGGTCATTCTTTGTGGGATTTGGATGCTCCTCTTGATCTAGGTTTATATTCATAACTTGAGTATGTTGAGAGAGTATCATTACAAAATCTAAGATTCTTTCTCTTATCAATTTGGGTAGCTTATTGGGAAATTCATCACATTGCCCGTCACATTGATTTTTTTCCCTATTCTTCATATTTCGGTTCATTTCCTAGAATAAAAGTTAAATTAGTGGTGAGTATTTTTAAAATATTAAACACATAACATGGAATCCTATTAAATTAAATAGATAACATGTAAATTAAATTTATTTCCTTAACATTTGAATCTCTAGGCATCAATCTATATTTTCCATGATCTATTTCCAAACACATATTATTATGGATATTTTTTATTCTCTTAATAATGGTTCATTAATATTTTATTAATTTATGAAATATTATCCCTTGGTAGTGTCAAATAGATGTGTAGTAAGTCCTATTTTCTTGTACCAGGTTACACTAAGTCCGGAATGACACACCTTGTCTGATTTGTTACTCCCTGGTACATCTGCACCAGAACCACATCCACCTATAGTATCTTGATAGGGATGTATTTTCTTGGGAAAATGATTAATTTATACTAACCAAAATTTAGGGATGTTTTCTTATACATAGTCTTATCCCTAAGGCTTTTACAAAAATTTTCCAGCCCTAATCCCATAAATAACTAAACATTTCTTTGATACCAACTATAACAACCATGTTCTTTATTATAATTTAATACATGGTCTGTTACATAAAAGTACACATAATACTTCCCAAAATATTGAGAAGTCTAGTTTATTTGGGAACTAGGTACATGTCATAAAATCTTGTACATGGGATAAAATTACATTATTGAATTTTTTTAACATGATCATAAGATTCCATGGCTTTTAAAATTGTATGGGATAACACTACTGAAAATCTTCTCTATACCCATGGTTCAAAATTGGGTATAGGCTATACCCACGGTTCTGGGAACCGTGGGGCTGAGTGGTGTCATGATAGGGTTTTTACCTATACCCGCGGTATGGAGAAACCATGGGCATAGGATGGCCACCAGCGTGGCATGCACATGGACACGCAGGCAATGAAGTACCCCATGGATTGAAAAACTTAGGGATTTCTTTTTTAAAAATCATGCAGTCCGCTGGTTTTGAACCCATGGCACCCGGAAGGGGACCAAGTTCCTTAACCAACCCAGCAAATTCCACTTTTGGTTTATATATATATATATATATATATATATATATATATATTTGCGGTATTATATTAATTCAATACCGTGAATCTAAAAATGTTGGATGAGCGGATCGAACTCGCAACGTCCCACGGAGGTTCCCGAATGCAGCACACCAACAGACCAACCGACCTGCAGTTTTTAATTATAATATACACATATATATGCCTATATATACTAATATAAGGTATTTAAATTCAAAAATAGTGCACAGTGGGATTCAAACCCGCGCCTGGCGCTATGTATCGCAGACGCACCCCACCATCGAACCAATTGAGCTACATTTATCCACGTGGTTGTTTAAATTCAAAAAACGCAGCTAGGGGGATTTGAACCAGTGACCTACATCACACGGGGCGATTAGTACACCAACCGAGCTACTGAATTTTTGAAATTAAATATTTATATTTACCTAAATATACTAATGTAAACCATAAATAAATGTCTTCCCACCAAATTTGTTTTGTGGTCTGCCTAATTTTCGTTCCCCGCCATAACGCAGGAAAGCTATACCCACGGTTCTGGAGAACCATGTGTATAGGTCTTCCAAAAAAAACTGCAATACCTACGGTTTTCAAGAACTGTCGGTATAGGTATTCGGAAAATACCCTATACCCATGGTTTTCTCCAAAACCATGGGTATAGGTCTTAAAAGAAAACTATACCCACGGTTTTGGAAAACCGTGGGTATAGGGGTACCCTATAGCCACGGTTTTTTGAAAAACCGTCGGTATAGACCTATTTTCCAGTAGTGTAACCTAGGGGAATTCAAAATAAAAAGGTGAGATATAAAGACCAATAAGGGAATAAACATCGCATAAGGTGATTCATTTTAGAAAATTGGAATATCAATGGGGAATAAAAGGCACATGAATAATGAGCCAAGATATATCCTGATAATAAAATCATTGGAAATGTGGAAACAACTTAAAACCATACATCATAAACATAGGTCGAGTATTTCTATGAAAAAATCATTATGGATAAAGTACCATAAAATCATTAGGCTAGATCAATATCTCTACATGACTTCTCATGAGTCTAAGCATTACCCAATGCATTGGATCACTATATATTTATGTGTTCACCTATCACTTTCATTTCATTCTCATGCTTAAGTATTATACTAAGATCATACCACATGGATTAATTCTTCATCAAATTTTATTCCATGATAAAGGAGTGTGATACAAGTATTTTTAGTGAAGATAAAGGGGATATTGGGTGTGTTTATATAGTAAAAGTGTGGGAATTTCATTAATATTTCTCAAACATTGATTTTGGACTCTATATAATAAAATAACCAAAAATTAAAATATGCCCCTGATTTTCCCATGGTTTCTTAAAAATGGGAGTGGTTTTTATTAATTTATAAAATCAAGGGACTAAATTAATAAAACAACACCCTTGATAATGTGGATATGAGTCATACTCTAAAAGAAATGATTTTAAAACCTTAAAATATATTACATGTTTTACTGGATTCATAAAGTATTTAAAAATTTAACCAAAAAAACATAAAATCACATTATATTAAAGGGAAAACCTATATTTGTTCTTGAATTCCATTTATATATTTTATTATGTAACTTTAGGGTCATTATGATGTGATAATACAAAAAGTATATTCATAGGGTAATTAATGTTTTACTAAAAAATTTGACTAACTTATAAAATTATGAAAAATTAACCATTGAATAATCTCATCATACAAATTTTAAAAATTAAATCCATTTTATTTAACTGTTTTTTTAAATATTTTAATTATCACATTTTAAATATAATTTAAATTTATAAATAAATGTTGGGTTTTTTTTATAATAACAGTTTTCAAATCCGTTTAAAAATTACATTTGACATCATAAAAATTATATGATCATTAAATTTAATAAAAATTATTTAATAATTATATTTAATTAAAATATTATTTATTTAATAAATCTATTAATTCATCAAAATAAATTCCATAATAAAATTTTAATATTACCGATAAATATTGTTTGGGTTTTATTGTATCAAAATAAAAATCATTTATAAAGTAACAAAAATATGATGAGAATATATTCATTATTGTACACAAAAAATTCCACATGCTCATATTTCTGGGGGATTTATATATAGCCCTTTAATACACTAAAAAAATTACCTAAGAGTAAGGTGCATGATAGTGAGATATTCATTGGTTGGTTGGACGAACATGGTTTGGGTGGTGATCTTGATGAGATTGAATATATTCCGTGAACAGTTTCTCTCATGCTTAAGTTATTTGTTCTCATATTGGGTTTGGTCAAGAGAAAAGCTTACTGATTTCATATCCCTTGAAATCTCTGATAAATGGCCTCTATAGTGTATGATCCTACTTGTTGATGTCATCACTAACTTTATCCAGGTCAATTAGATTTGTTATAACTGAATATTTATACCAATAATGTGATCACTATTCCACGACAATATTATCATTGTTAAAGATTATTAATGTTCATTTAAATCTAATATAAAAATATAAAACTAAAGAAGTTCATGTGTTTTCTATAACCAGATTACATAAAAAGTAATTTAATTAAATCAAAAAGGTAATTTTAGTTATAATTGTTATGGTATTATAGAAAGAAAATTTTGAATCATAATGAATACCAATAAAAATAATTTAGTGGTAAGGTGATATGTTTGAATAATACATGTGTAATGCCTCGACCCCAGTTACCCAGAGTCGGTGCATTATTACATAACATTGGCATGATCACAAAAGATCCAGTCTTGAAAGATCGATTAGTTTAGTCGCCTTGGAATCCCTAGATACATTCATAAATGTTACATTACATCATAAAATGAAAAACTACAATAATATAGTCTCCATGGTCCACACTCGTATCCCCTTCAGACTATCCCAGTAGGTCATTCATAAAATACTTTTTCACATCCTGGGAAAAATTAAAACATTGAAAGGGGTGAGCTCAGATGCTCAGTAAGGATAACAATATAGCGGACACTTTCATAAATAAACATAAACATTTAAGGAAATGTATAACTAAAACAAAAGCCTTTTAAAATTGAACTTCAACATAATATGTCAAGAATAAAATGAAATAATTCCATTTACTTATTCACATGGATATTCTACTAGTCGAATAATCACATGCAATATCAATAACCACTTTCATAATGATGGAATGTATAATGCTAGACTATCATAACCACGTAGACAAGGCCTCGTTCCAAGACTAAAAATAAGATTTTGTCAAGGCCTCATACCAAGACAATAGTTTGTCTCATGATACTTACCGATGCATCGAGGATCTATAGCGGGCTCCACCCTTAACTTATTAAGTCCAATGCATTCCTCATTTTATTAGGTTTAAACATAACATAAACATTCGTATTAAATATAGCATACGAAATGTCAATAATTTCTCCATAATCCATGAATGGTATAAAAATAACACATCCACAATCAAACATATCACAAAATCTTCAATATAATATGGTAGTTTTGTATCATAATAAATCAACTTCAAATAAGCTTAAAATACATCAAAGGATGTTGACCTAGATGAAATCAAAAATATTTGAGAGAAATATATCTTTTTTGAAATCATTGAAAAGTCACACATTTATAAAGGAAGTAATTTAAAAGATATTTTTCAATCAAAGTGTCCCATATCACTTTGAAACATTTGAAAAGAATTATCATTTCTAAACATTCATGCCCAAATAAACAAATCCTTAAAATCATTTTGAAAACATGGACATTAATTAAAAGTATTTAGAAAGATATATCTTTAAAACATTTAAAAGTAAAATAATTGTAAAAGAAAACGTTTATTTTGAAAATATTCTTATTATATTGTAAGGGAAGCATCATCAATTTTATAACGGCATAAAATAGTCACACCCGTCGTATAAGTTAAAAAACATTCTTACCATAATTCCATCAAAAAGGTTGAAAAGGATCTTGTTTGGAAAAAGACGGAAAGATTCCTTTATAAAAATCATATAAAAAGTCAACAAGGGTATAAGTGACTTTAAACCATAGTCTGTAAAATAGTAAGAATGATTTTAAATACATTTTTAAGAAACATGGATGTGGATGATAAAGAGGTCCCAGTAGATAATTACGTAAAAACAACCCCGGATAATGAAGAGATTGTGAAATAAACCCTTACCTTATAATTTTCCTTGGTTGGGGATAGGTTAACCTCCTATATAATGGTGAAATAATTGTTATTTTATTATACAATAATCACATACTTTAATATGATATCATATATGTTCTTTTAACATTGCTTTGTTAATAATATCTTAGTATTATCATTGTTTTGGGTGTTAACTTACTCGTTTTCTTTTATATGTTTTGTTACATAAGCCATGTTTGTTATGGATAGGTTGTATCTTATTCATATAAAGAATTATATCAGGTCCCTAATCATTATTTTTATTCATTAAATGAGAATTAGTCTTTAATGGATACGATGGGGAATGAATTTCATCACGTTCGTGGAGATAGTAGTCCGTACGTATGCACGAGTGAAAATATCATTCTTTTGATATTAAAATAACATATAATTGGATGGTATATCATATATAAAGAATAATTATCATGTTATATTTATTATTTACATGAATTAAACATCATTATTGTACCCATAAAAATAATAGTGTATTGAATAACAATTATACCACGACGTGGAGACGGTAAGCCGTACGCACGCACCTACGGTGACATGTCATTCAAAGGATGGATAGAAGACTGAATATTGTTGTACCGTATTTATAATAACATCACAGTATATAGAAGATACTGGAGTTATTATTTTAGAATGGAATTAACAAAGAAAGAAGAAGTTGAATAAGAAAGGAACTTGAAAGAGGGTGGTAAAAACATTACCTCTTCTTCGGGTTCTTCGTTTTTGATTTGATCAAAAGGGATCCTTAGGATGGATTTCTGATAAACCTAAGGCCTCTATGTTTAATTGAGGTAAGTTTAGATAATATTTTGGAAGGGTTTGGCTGAACCAAAAGGATTTTAAGGTGTGAATAATTGGTTAGAAGTGGTGTCCTTTTATAAGGGGGAGGAGGGGATCTTGAGAAAAAACTTAAAGTATTAATTTATAATAAATTTATATTCGGTTTGTAAAGGCTCCAAAGTGGATTATTCGAAGTCTAAGGTAGGTATGGGTCTAAATAATTTCAACCAATATATTTTAGTCAGGTTTGGATCATTATATTAACCTTATCTTTTAGTTTTGACTCTTAGTTAATTTGTTTTACATTTACCATGTCACTTTGTATTTTTATATTATATAGTTAATAAACATAATATATATATCCAAGATACCCCCAAGTGTCCAATTAATGATACAACTATCATGATATAATTACTTTGGCCGAACATTAGATTTTTAGAAATTTAATATCAATTAATAATATAATATTTTTTTTAAAAACTCTTTTTTGTCAGTTTTGACACTATTTGGTATTTTGTTTTTTCTATATTTATAACAGCATTATTACTTAGAACAAAATTAATCTAACAAACCCTAATATTTTATATTAACCTATAAAATTAGTGGAATTCATAAAAAGTATAAAATTACATTTATTTTGATATTTATAATATCAATTATTTTAATATTTCTCTAATTAGGTAATTACTGCATCACAATTGGGTCATAAATAAATTAAATTATTTAATGTATAAAAATTATAAATAAAATAAAATTATTTAGGAAATTTTTTTTCTTTCTAATGAATATTTACAATCGAATTTATCTTATGTATATCCCTATATTAAAATGTTTTCGTTATTAAACATTGATTTTAACTCTTTTAACTCTTCTTTGAATTAAATAATAATAAATGTACTAATCTAATATTAGTGGACCTAAATGATAATATTTTATTTCTAAGGTTGTTTTTGGTCGATATACACTTGTCCAATAGAATTAGGACATGTTTTATGGTAATATCAATATCATTTTTACCCTTAATTACCCTATTTACTTTTAACCGTGGTAAATATGAGTAAAAAGTTATTGTTCACCAAAAAATATTTTTATCTTATTAAACCACATTTTACTCCTTGATATTAACCGTGTCTCTCGGATTTTTTAAATTCCACTCACAGAAGTGGTAAAATTATGTTTTATGTGAATTTCTATATTCTCCTAGGAGGTGGGTAAAAGACGGTGAAAAGTTCAATAAAATTTATATATATCTAAAATTATTCTAAACTCACACCAATGAATTAAATTGAACTTATATAAGTATTATGTATCTATTTTGGCATAAGATAAATTTAAATAAAATAAATAATTATTTAAATAAAAATTCGATTTTAAACTATAACTTAGTGTTTTTTTACTATTCATCAAAAATTGAATGTTTTCAGAAAAATACCAAAACTTTACCCTAATATAATTTTGATATTCCGAATTCAATAATTATGTCTATTTTACAAAATTAAAAACATAGAAGTTGAATTTATAAATTTAAAATTAATTCATGCTGTCAAAACCAAAAGGCATATTTTTTAGAAATAATAACTATCAAAAGTTTGACACTTGTTTATGTCCAATTTCAAAGTGAAATTACTTAAAATGAACATCATTGGATTAAATGGTAAAAATATAATCTATTTGTACTTCCAAACCATTAAAATGTATAATTTAACAATATAAATTATTTTGATTAAAAAATTTGTTTTCAGTTAAAATATAGTATTTTTCACTATTCACGCAAATATGAAGGTTATCAGAAAAACACCAAAACATTATTGAAACAAAATTCTTATATCCTGATTCAAAATAAGAAGTTCATTTGGTCAAATTGAATATATAAAAGATCCAAATATTGGATTTAAAAAGGCTTCTCCATTAAAAGGCTGTAAAATTACATTTTTTGAAAATTATTTATTTATATGAAAAAATGAATTTGTTCTTTAATTATGTCTTAGAAACTCATAATATGGATTCTAAAATTATAAGGATAACATAAAATTTAAAATTCCGTTAATACTATTCATAACCTCTTTTGAACGGCTAGTTTTGTAAGTCGTGGTACACTTGAACTCAGTGTTGCGTACAACACATGCTATTGTATTATTCAAAGATAATCGTACCGTGGAAGCTTGGGGTGTTACATTCCACCCTCCTTCAATAAATTGCATCCTCACAATTTAAAATTGTTCTTTAAAATTAAAATGTTGAAAGTAGAAAATACCTTTGTTGAAAACCCACATCGGAAATAAGGTTAATAAAATTCAGCCTTAATAAGAGGGAAAGGGAAATAAAAAAGTATCCACCAAATTATGATCTTGATTAGGAGAACATTTGTGGAAATTAGAGACACATAATTGGTGGAAAACGTATATATTTAAAGGTAGTGATTGAGGTCATTAATCACAAAAAAGTGTAAAATTGAGGGCCTTAAATTCATCAATCTATAATGATTTAAAATTCCATCGGTTCAACAAAACATATGGTATTAGGATAACACATTTTTTTTGTTTTGATATCCCTTTACTAAAGTATAATAATTAATTTCTTCATAGAATAAGAGAGGAAGAAAAATATATACATGAAAAGTAGAGTCCCATCCTCTAACTAATTTCTACCAAAAACTCGTCTTTCACTCTAAAAGATAATAGAACCCAAAAATATTCAATTTATTCTATTCATATAGGGTTCAAAAAAATGAATTTATAATTCATCTTAAAGAACCATTTAAAAAAACTGAATTATTCAATCCAGGACATCACATGGGTTATTGGTAGGTGATACACCCTTTTCGCCCTTCAGTTGTGGGTTCAAGTCTCACGGACTTGCCGGACGAGACGGGTTGCTGCCTGACCTCCGGGGTGTCCTTTTTATGGAAATCCAAAAATAATCTCAAACTAGACATATCCAAAATACCTCTGTCCAAACTAAAAGTCCAAAATTTATAAGGTAGGTAAACACAATAAAGATCCTTTTTCCCACGTAATAGAATGTGAACTCTATCATCATCTATTATTTTAAAACACTGCAACATCCTAAAATACCATAAAACCTTATTGATTACATTCATGCTCCCTTATTCCTTATAGAATACTGGATATACTTCATCCATCCAAAAATGTTGTAAATTCCAAAAATGATGGAATATAAAAATCATTAATCAGTTTCGAGGTAGTCATGAATATCTAATATAATTTATCTAAATCAGTCATGTATTATACAAAAATCACTACCTCGTTATCAGAACCATAGTGTGGTTTATCTTTCACTCAACCATATATTTTCCAAAAATTTAACCTTCTATTGAGTTACTTTTCTTTGTTTCACACAATCTCAAGTCCTTAATGAAATAGTAATGCAATATAATCCTTATATACTGCATAATTATTATAAGCAGTGCATTGTTGATACAACACTCAAATGATATAATTCTCTAATAACAACATAAGAACTCTAAATATTCATCCTCATCTGTGGTAGTATCATAACTTTATTATTATCCAACAGCATCATTTGGGGCATACTCTGATGATTTGTACATTTGTTCACATAATGTCCCAACTCCTTGCAGATGCATCATTGTATATTTGAAACCTTTTTCTTACCCTTGTAGTTACGTTAATGGTGTCCTTTTTCTCTACACTTATAACAAACTCCCATTCTTTTTAGGAAAGTTCCATGGTGTTTCATCCCACAGTTATCACATATGGGAAAATTCATCTTTTCCCTCTTCCCTTTATCCATCATTAGCTCTTCCATCCTTTTCTTCTCTTGCTTCCCTTAAAAGCCATAGGACTTGGAGAATTCTTTACATATATTATTAACACATGATACTATTTCTTCATATGTTGAGAATACATGGGAGACTATTTCCCTTCTAAATTTTGTCGTAATACCGTGAAAGATATGATCGTTCTTACTCTTTGTATCATACGTATTATTAGAGTTCACATTCCATCTACTAGGTGCCATTTCTATACAATAGCATAAACTAGGTCAGTTTATGAATTTAAATGAATAATTTCAAACTTTTAAAATACTTAATGTAAATTGAACAGTTTATGGATATAATCTATAATCATAAAAATGTTTTCTTTGAGTAAGTATATACTCATAAGCCCTTCATAATGGGTTGTAAATAAAATGAGAATTATCCTAAGCATATCCCCTGGGAGTGTCGTAACCAAGAGTACCACAAGACCCGTTGTCGTGCACCAGTTCCCGTTCGAGTCTCACTCAAAGCGGTGTTTTCAGGTTTTACCCCTGGGTACATCTGTGCCAGAGCCACCTCTACATGCTCGTATCCAGACAGAGATGTATTTCTCAGAAAACTCACAAAATCTCTACAATTCCTAAAATCTAGGAAATTCTTCAATACTAATCCTCAAAGTCCATCTTAGGTCTATGTGCTTTAATCAGAGTTTATCTAAATTTAACTTCAAAGGTTTGTACTAAACTTCCTCTGATAACAAATGTAACGCCTCGACCCCAGTTACCCAGAGTTGGTGCATTATTAGATAACATTGGCATGATCACAAAAATCTAGTCTCGAAAGACCGATTAGTTTATTAGCCTTGGAATCACTAGATACATTCATAAATGTTTCATTACATCATAAATTGAAAAACTACAATTCCATGGTCAACACTCATATCCCCTTCAGACTATCCATATAGGTAATTCATAGAATACTTCTTCACATCCTGGGAAAAATTAAAACATTTAAAGGGGTGAGCTCAGATGCTCAGTAAGGATAACAATATAGAGGAAACTTTCATAAATAAACATAAACATTTAAGGCAATGTATAACTCAAACAAAAGCCTCATAAACTTGAACTTCAGCATAATATGGAAAGAATAAAATGAAATAATTCCATTTTCTTATTGACATGGATATTCTACTAGTCAAATAATCACATGCAATATCAATAACCACTTTCATAATGATGGAATGCATAATGCCAGATTATCATAACCATGTAGCCAAGGCCTCATTCCAGGACTACAAATAAGATTTTTTCATGGCCTCTTGACAAGACACTAGTTTGTCTCATGAGACCTACCGATGCATCAAGGACCTATAGCGGGCTCCACCCGTCACTTATTAAGTCCAATGCATACCTCATATGAATAGGTTTAAACATAACAGAAACATTCGTATTAAAACTAGCATATGAAATGTCAATAATTTCTCCATAAACCAGGAATGGTATAAAAATAACACATCCATAGTCAAACATATCACAAAACCTTCAATTAAATATGGATGTTTTGTATCATAATAAATCAACTTCAAATTAACATAAAATCCATCAAAGGATGTTGACATAGATGAAATCAAAACTATTTGAGATAAATATATCTTTTTAGAAATCATTGAAAAGTCACACATTTATAAAGGAAGAAATTTAAAATATATTTTTGAATCAAATTTTCCCATACCACATTGCAACTTTTGAAAAGAATTATCATTTCAAAACAATCATGTCCATATAAATAAATCCTTAAAATCATTTTAAAAACATGGACATTAATTAAAAGTATTTAGAAAGATAAATATTTAAAACATTTAAAAGTCACATAACTGTAAAAGAAAACATTTAATTTGATAATATTTTTATTATCTTGTAAGGGAATCTTCAACGATATTGTAATGGAAGAAAATATCTGCACCCTCTGTATAAGTTAAAAAAACATTTTTACCTTAATTCTGTTGAAAAGGTTAAAAAGGGACTTGTTTGGAAAATTACGGATAGATTCCTTTATAAACATCTTATAAAAAGTCAAAAAGGGTATAAGTGACTTTAACACATATTCTGGAAAACAGTAAGAATTATTTGAAATACATTTTTAAGAAACATGGATGTGGATGATAAAGAGGTCCCAGTAGATAATTACATAAAAACAACCTTAGATAATAAAGAGATAGTGAAATAAACCCTTAATTTATACTTTTCCTTGGTTGGGGGTAGGTTAACCTCTTTTATAATGGTGAAATAATTGTTATTAAATTATACAATAATCATATACAATAATATGATATCATATATGATCTTTTAACATTTCTTTGTTAATAATATCTTAGTATTATCGTTGTTTCGGGTGTTAACTTACTCGTTTTATTTTATATGTTTTGTTACATAAGCCGTGTTTGTTATGGATAAGTTGTGTTTTATTCATATCCAGAATGATATCAAGTCCCTAAACATTATTTTTAATCATTAAATGAGAATTAGTCTTGAATGGATACAATGGGGAATAAATCTCATCGCGTTCGTGGAGACGGTAGTCCGTACGTACGCACGAGCGACAATATCATTATTTTGATATTAAAATAATATATAATTGGATAGTATATCATATATACAGAATCATTATCATGTTATATTTAATATTTACATGAATTTAACATCATTATTATACCCATCCAAATAATAGTGTATTGAATAACAATTACACCACGACGTGGAGACGGTAAGCCGTACGTACGCACGTATGGTGAAAAGTCATTCAAAGGATGGATAGAATACTGAATATGGTTGTACCATATTTATAATAAAATCAAAGTATATAGAATATACTGGATTTATAATTTTATATTGAATTAACATAGAAATAAGATGTTTAAAAAGAAATGAAGTTGAAAGGGGGTGGTGAAAACATTTCCTCTTCTTCGAGTTCTTCCTTTTGATTTGATCAAAAGGGCTCCATAAGTTTTATTTATGATCAAAATAAGGCATCTAGGTTGAATTGAGGGATGTTGATAGAATATTTTGGCAGGGGTTGTCCGAACCAAAAGGCTTTGAAGGTGTGAAGAATTCGATATAAGTGGCGTCCTTTTATAAGGGGGAGGAGAGGCTCTTTAGAAACAAATTAAAGTATTAATTTATAATAAATTATTATTAGGTTTCTAAAGGCTACAAAGTGGATTATTAAAAGTATAAGGTGGGTATGGGTCGAAATCCTTTCAACCAACAGATTTTAGATAGGTTTGGGTCACTATATTAACCTTATCTTTTAGTTTTAACTCTTAGTTAATTAGTTTGACATTTACCATGTCACTTTGTATTTTATATTATATAGTTAATAAACATACTATATACATCCATTAGACCCCCAAGTGGTTCATTAATGATACACCTATCATGATATAAGTCATTTAGATGAACCCCAGATTTTTAGGAATATAATATAAATTAATAATATAATATTTGATTTAAAAACTATTTTATTTCCATTTTGACACTATTTGATATTTTGTTTTTACTAAATTTATAATAGCATTATTACTTCGAAAATAATTAATCTAACCAACAATAATATGTTATATTAACCTATAAAATTAGTTTAATTCATAAAAAGTCTCAAATTACATTTATTTTGATATTTATAAAATCAATTATTTTAATATTTCATTAATTAGATAATTTATACATCACCATTGTGTCATAAATAAATTAAATTATTTAATGTCTAAAAATTATAAATAAAATAACTATATATAAGAAATATTTTTATCTTTCTAATAAATATTTACAATCAAATTTATCTTATGTATAACCCTATATTAAAATGTTTTAGTTATTAAACATTGATTTTAACTCTCCTAACTCTTCATTGAATTAAATAATAATAAATGTCCTAATATAATCCAAGTATAACTAAATGATAATATTTTATTCCTAAGGTTGTTTTTGGTTGAGATACACTTTTCCTAAAGAATTAGGACATGTTTTAGGGTAATATTAATATCATTTTTATCCTTAATTACCCTATTTACTTTTAACCGTGGCAGATAAAAGTAAAAATGTTAATATTCAACAAAAATTATTTTTATCTTATTGAACCACATTTTACTCCTTGATATTAAACGTGTCTCTAATATTTTCGAAATTATACTCACAGAAGTGGTAAAATTAAGTTTTATGTGAATTTCCAAATTCTCCTAGGAGGTGGGTAAAAGACGATGAAATGGTCAATAAAATTTTTATATATCTAAAATTATTCTATAATAACTCCAATGAATTAAATTGAACTTATATAGGTATTATGTATCTTTTTTGACCTAAAATAAATTTAAATAAAATAAATAATTATTTAAATAATAATTCGATTTGAAACTATAACTCAGTGTTTTTTTCACTATTCATCAAAAATTTAAAGTTTTTAGAAAAATATCAAAAATTTACCCTAAGATAATTTTGATATTTAGAATTCAATAATTAAGTATATTTTACCAAATTAAAAACATAGAAGTTTCATTTATTAATTTAAAATTAATTCCTGCTGTCAAAACCAAGAGGTGTTTTTTTAAGAAATAATAACTATCAAAAGATTGACACTTGTTTATGTCCAATTTCAAAGTGAAATTACATACAATGACCATCATTGGATTAAATTGTAAAAATATAATCTACTTATAATTCCAAACCATTAAAATGTATAATTTAACAATATAAATTATTTTGATTAAAAATGTTGTTTTCAGTTAAAATAAAGTATTTTTCACAATTCACTCAAATATGAAGGTTATCAGAAAAACAAAAAAAAACTTTATTAAAGCTAAATTTTTATGTCTGAATTATAAAGAAGAAGTTCATTTTTTCAAATTGAATATATAAAAGTTTCAAATATTGGATTTAAAAAGGCTTCACCATTAAAGGGTGGTAAAATTGTATTTTTTGAAAAAAACTTCTTTTATCTGGAAAAAAATGAATTTGTTCTTTAATTATGTCTTAGAAACTCATAATATGGATTCTAAAATTATAAGGATAATATAAAATTTAAAATTCAGTTAATACTATTTATGACCACTTTTTAACGGCTAGTTTGGTAAGTCGTGGTGCGCTTGAACTCAGTGTTGCATACAACACACACTATTGAATTATTCAAATAGAATCATATCGTGGAAGCTTGGGCTGTTACAACAGGAATAAGGGAATGATAACCCTTAATATAATATTGATGGTGAGATAATTTTAATTGAATAAGTAAATGATTTTAATGAAATTTATATGATATATTAATTATAATATTAATTCAATTGTTTTTAAAACACTTTCATATTTTTCTATGCTTGTGATATTAATAATTCTTGTTTCATGCTTAAAAAAATGTATTTTTCAGAAAAGATATTTTAATTACCTTTGTGCACTAATTTTAAAATTATTCCCCACCAATTATAGGTAGTTAATTTTATAAAATTATTTCAACATTTTAAATTAGGGGGCTCAAATTTTTTAAATTGGCCCCTTCTATTTTTAGGCATCATGAAGAGTAACCATGGTAAAACTTATCACCATAGTTGATCAAAAATCGAGTTATTCTGGCTTAAAACTATGTGCAAAGTCCATAATTATTCATCATAATTTTTATTTGATGAATTTATTTCAACCATTATCAAATTATTTCATAATTTAACTTATTTAGTGGATACATTCCCATGAAAATAATCCGTTTTGTATTTAATGCAAAGAAATATAAAAAGTTTCACTCTCATAGTTTTAATTATCTATTACGTGTTTACATAGTGAAAAAAGAAAGATATGAAAGAACCTAAATTAATATTTTTAGTTAGATAATTTTTCATTGTATAAATTTATTTAAATTTATTAGTAATTATATAATTACTATAAATGCTTGTGCAATGATAATATCACATTTATTTAATCAATAAAAAATGATTTTAAAAATACTAAAAAAATAATTTGAAAAAATTAATGTATCTAATTAATTTTATAGATATATATGACTTTTAAATTTAGTTTTATAATATTAAATTTATTTATTAATCTTTATTTATATATTTAATGTAAAATTAAATTGATAGTGTCAAAATTTACATTAATAATATTTTTAAAAAATAAAATTTAATTAAATAATTTAAAATTTATAAAAATGTTATCGTTAGTGATTTTAATGTAGTATGGTTGAGAAAATCATCCATGGTCCATTTATAATTCACTTTTTCATTGATAGTATCATCATTAACCATTTTTTATTAAAATGGTTATTGTAGTAGTTTTGGTAAAAAAAATTAAATAGGGGTGAATATAAAACATAAGGATTAAAATTATATAAAAACATTAATAAATTTCACTGGATGATTTTATTCCCTACTTATGAACTTTTTTAAAATTTATGATCATTTGGAAGAATTTTTCTCTAGAATATTCTTATTATATATTAATTTTTTATGATATTCCAAAAGTGTCCCACACCTAAATTATAAAAGGTCACATCCTCCTTCACTTTTTAACACAAAATTGAGACTTCTAGATGGAAAATACCCTACCAATATCTATTATAAAATTATATATACACATTATAAAAGTGATTATCTTCTTAAAAATCCAAATCTAGGTATGTTAGGAGGAGATCCAATGGAGTTATTCTAACGAAGAGGTAATCGCCTCAACTGATAACTTTATTTTTTTACTTCTTCTTCAAACACTTCTAAATCTATAGTATTTATCATAAAATAGTACCATATTTATCCTCAATATACTGAAATATTATCATTATTATTTACCTACGATTATCCCCCATATCTCCCATATAATGGGAAGTGAAGGTATCGCTCTTGCGTAATTACAACTTACCATTTCCCTGTAGTGAGGCAATTCATGTTTCCATAGAATATTTTATGGATGTGAATTATGATGGGTTTAATGTTTATATATATTATATTTAAAAAATTATTATAATTATTAATTATAATATTATATATACCTTTTGATTTTTTAAACCATTTGGAAATGATAACGTCGCTCATGCATATGTGTGGACTACCACATCTAATAATTGATGTAATTCATTATTCATTTATTTATTTCATGGATGGTAATAAAGATGGATTTGATTAATGTGTTTAATTTATATTAAATAATTATTATTCTTGAAATATTAATTATTATTTACCAATCTTTTGTTCCCTCTTTCAAAAAATAAAAGCAACGTTCATGCATATGTTTGACCTACAGTCTTTATGAATAGTGTAATTCATTTTCTATATATAATATTTATAGATTACTATAAATTCAAATATAAAGAATACATATTATATTTATATAATTATGAAAACACTTTATATGATTTAAACCTTATAAAAAATAATGACCATAACTATTGAACTGAAACATACATGAAGAATGAATGATTTACCACCCGAAATAGTGATTTTAACAATGAATTTATAATAAAATGGTGATAAAATAATTTAATTGAATATTATATGATATAATTGTTATATAATATATTTATAATATATAACTAAATATTATAAAAGAATTTTAAATATGTATGAAGAAATTCTACCATTAGATGAAGGTTTCTCATCTAACAATTACTTTCTTGAGACATATGTCATATTGACCAGTTATTTATTTTGTGTGTTATATATAATTCTAAAATTGATCTGTTATACTATGACTCATTTTATCTTAATTTTATTTAATGTTTTATTTGAATTTATTTCCTCCATGATTCTTATGATTCAAAACTTACAGATGTGTTAAGGGTATAATTCACAATCACATCAATATTCAAAATTGTTTATGTTTATATCTCCAACGGGATATATTTATTTTCCATTTACATGTTTTATAAAAAAAATTAAGTTATTTTAATATTCTTAAATGTTTTGTAAAGTATTTTTTACCTATTTATGAAAATTTCACAAAATGTTTTAAAATGAATCTTCATGTAATTTTACGAATGAGGTAGTTCTTATCCTTTTAATAAATTTATGAAAGTAATGTTTTCTTTTAACTTATATGACATGAACATATTTTACCTACATCAGGAATGATATTTATTTTGAGATTTTTTTTATTATTTTATAAGGTTATTTCCATGAAAATGATTTCTTAAATATGTGTGGTGTTTTCAAATTAAAAAAAAATGAAAATGAAAAATCGTTTTCAATGTATAAAGTGTATTTTGCTCAAGAAAATTTCCAATAATTTCTTTAATGTAATTTAATCTATGAAAACATAATTTTTTGAATATTATATTGAGGATATAATCTAATGATACTATTTAATATTTTTTATGAACGGTTTATGATATTTTTGATAATGAAAGTATTGATATATTATATGACTATTTTTTTCAATATAGAGGGTTATTTATTTTTTAGGCAAGTTGATTATGTTGTATTATTCATATGAGGAATTAATTGGACATATTAAGTGATGTGTGGGTCTCTATATAGCCCCTCGATGCATCAGTAGGTCTCACGAGACAAACTACATTGTGTTTTGGCTAAACCCTTACCAATTTATTTTGATATGTCGTAATAATAAGACTTCATGTTATCTTTAGATGTATTGGATGAGGCCTCGATAGTATGTTTTAGATGTCTAGAATTATGCATTCCATCATTATGAAATTAGGTATTAAGTTCCATGTGATTATTGAATTTTTTAAGATATACATGGACATGATTTTTTATTATGAGATTATTTACGTGGAATTATTTTATCATCATTCATTATTTCCATATTATTTATTATTTATATATATTTTTCGAACGCATATGATTACTGAGCATTTGAGCATCCCCCTTTCTTATGTTTCCTTCCCCATGATACTAAGATGTGTTTTATTATTGATATTCCTAGATATTTCAATGTGGATAATGGTGTTCTTACAAGAAATATAATATTTTTATTTTAAATTATATAATGAAAATATGAAATTCAAGTAATTATGTAGTTCATCAATGATACAAAAATAGTTGTTCATTTGGGATATGATTACTTATATCTAGTACCAATGCACTAATGTAACAAATGAATCTAGGATACGGGGGAAAGGGTCTTTACATAGACAGATTGAATGTCGTTCAACCTCACATCACTAAAACAATAATTAATATATATAAATGGAAATTTATACATAATATTATTTAAATAATCAGAATCACATAACTCAGTCATATTTAAAACAAGTGATATAATTACCTAATATGATAAAAATGTTATTATTTCTAATGTATTGTAAAAATGTTGAATATATAATCATGGAATTAGTGAAGAAACATTTGTAATTATTTTGTTCTATCACTCCCTATCGATTCAGTGCCATTTTACAATGCCCGATGCTCTTATTCATGCACTGATTAGTGCCATACCATAACAAAGATATCCCCTTTATCACTTCGTTGATGAACCATCACCCATCCTAAACTGTTTTCAACTAGGATGCCACCCAATGCACTTATTGTGAAACCACATTCCATTGTGAAGGACATAACTGGATTATCTTCATGTTATAATGGGTAAGATAGGGAACAATGTGGATATAGAAATCGACTCAAATCCAATCACCAATATTGATTTATTCAAAAATACCTTCCTCAATGAAAGTGTGAATCAACTATCTTCAGAGGTTTTATCAAAATAATAAATTAAAGGAAATAATTGAGGGGAATTGATAAAAAACTAAAAACATCAATTCAAATTAAATTCCTAAAAAAAGACTTTAAAAAGAGAAAAAAGTATAAACTAGGTGGTGGATCACTGATTTTTGAGACTTCATCATGAAACATTTCTCCACCTTATAGATATTTTTGGGTCATTCTTTATTATTCTCTAACCCAAATATAATGTGGTTTTCCCAATATTAATTGTAGATAATGATTTAAAAAGAATATTATTGATGAATTTATATAGGAAAGGTATGGATACGGTGTTAATCTTCTAGTGTATTTTTAAAAGAAGTCCCAAAATAGGCAATAATTAAACTAAGAACCCCAAATATATTTTTTCGTCATCTCCTAAACAAATCTCATTGTCATGAGAACAAATATAGTGTAAAAATGTATATCTTACGATCTATTTAATAGATAATAATCATTTATATTATTTAAATGAAGACATGATTAATATAATATATTTAAAATATTTGATATTTTTTAAAGACTCATGATTCTTCTAAAAAGTGAAATGAATATTCTGAAACCCTCATAAATGTTTTTAATAAATTTCAAAGGTTTAAAAAGTAAAAAAATTGGTTGTTATATACAAGATTAAAAATGGTTGTGAAGGGTTTATAGGGATTGTAAAAACATGTTTAAGGTAGAATAAAATAATAATAACAAAAAATACCATAATTTACATTCTATGAAGATAGTAATAATGTGTAAACTAAAATGAAAAACAAGTTCCCAAATCCGCAAACAAATACCCCTATAAATCTTTCCTCCTAGGGAAAATAAATAGTCAAACTGAATCACCTAAAATTTGAGGAAACCCTCCTCGTATCCATGATTTGGGAGTATCTCGTGAAGGCTAATCATGAAGAAGGAAGAGATATTTTGGAAAATTAGTACTGAAAGATAAAGAATGATCAAACCCCAAGATTGTGGGTTGTTCTTCCTTATATATCCCTCAAGGACTATCCTTAATTAAAAATAAATTTATTAAAATTGTAAAATATGTATGATTAAATGGACAAGGTTGTAAATCTTATAACTATTCATCCATCTCCCAAATGATTTATCTTATGGAAATTTATGTTTAATAATAGATTATATTATAGAGATGATTACAAGAGAGATAACACTTACAATTCATCTTCTTTTTAAATCATAGGATGCTATGTAAATTTAATAGTTAAATTATTTCCTTAATATATAGATCATGTGATAAAAAAAGATAGGCCAAGATAGTTTCATACAATATCATTTAATAATATCAAATTATATACACAAAAGGAATAAAACATGACTCTATTTCATATATATAACACAATATAATATCCCTTATATCGTCACATATGATATATCCTAAAAGAATCATTTCATATAAGTTCTATGAAATGTCTCAATTAATCTACAATTTGCATAAAAAACTGATACTTTTTCTTCCATTTCACCTTATACTATATTATATATAATATCGTTTGAATAAATAGCTAAAAATATTTGGTTATATTCATAATAAATTTTGGAAATAAAGAAATCAAATTCACTATGTATAAATCATATTTTACCCCTTGTGAATATCTATCCAAAACACCATTTATATAAACTATAAAATACTTATAGAGAAACACTCTATTTTTTAAAAATAAATCCCTAATCAGTAAAATAAAATGTGTAGCCACATTAGAGATTATTACACAAAAAAAGTGAATTCCGAAATTTAGAAATATAAGTAAGTAGTTTCCCCGGATAAAGAATCAATGCCACATAATATACAAAGGGATTTGATGTGATCTCCATCGAACACATGTTTATATATACATGTTTCCATCAACATTATCATATAAAATCAATAGTTTTCATACGATATATTTTTCAAAGACGTCAAGTCACCGTGGTATATAGAGTATTAAAATATCATATAAGAACTCTTACGTTCTTCATTCTTTGAGTATAGACTAACTGGGTCAATGAATACATCACATATCCATCAGTTTTATGTATAAGAACATATGGTTTACCTTATAAAGTAGATAAGAACCTAAAATTAAATGTTTTGGTAAGATATTATTCTTATGAATTCTCTCTCAATTGATATAACATATGTTATACTCATCATATGAGAGGGAAAAAATATCATCTTGGTTATGCCTCAATCGAAGACAAGATTAGTAACATACCCATCTTATAAGGACCCAACCTTAAAACATTACATAATCTTGAATTAAGAGAATAATTCACATTGAGGATATTTTCAGGTTTATAGTTTTAGATAATTGGGTTGTAATATATACATGATGACTTGAATAATATATATAGAGGCATCTACTAAGTTTCCATTTTTTCACACAATAAAAACTCTTGAAAAAAGTGTGTCATGTCTAGTTACATGTTTTAGATTGCCTGACATTTAATTGATCTCATCCATGACCCTATTACACTTTATTTCTGGTGAAAAAAATTTCATAAACTTGGGATGAGCATAAAAAGCTCATTAAGGGATACAAAAATAAGTAAAACTGTTAGTTTTTCAAAACAACATGTAAACCATGAATACTTTATCATAAGTAATACATTTCACCTTTATGAAGTTTTAAATAATCTTCAATGAATAAAAGATCATTTCTCACCCCTTTGTAACCAAAATATTTCCATAAAACCCATATAAATAACACATAACATATACAGGTAACTTAGGACATAAACATTCTTAAGTGGAAAAAACATACGGTCGACTTCCACACTTATCACTAAATATAAGAGCCATCCAGAAAACTTCCATACCCAATGCATTGGAGGTTATAAATGAACCACCCATCCTTGATTATCACAGAACCACCCGTCATTTGGATTATCATGTAACCACCCGTCAAATGTCCAACTACCATTACAAAATCATAACACATAAAATATTGAAAATATAAAAATTTCAATAATAACATTTAATTTGACATCACAAGAAATGATTTCAAGATATTGAAATAATAAATCCATTTCAAAAACCATTTTCAATACCAAAACACCCAAAAAAGAGAATAAGGGATTTCCTTTTCATTTTAGAAAACATTATGGCTTATAGAGGAAGCTAAATAACGCTTACTGTGACAGAGAGGTCATTGTCGCCACAAACCTTAAAAACATTCCATTTGTCATTTACTAAAACACATTGTAGAAAAAATATTACATTTGAATGAAATTAAAAGTCAATGGGTTTTATTATACACCGTGTAAAAGAAGAAGGTATATATTATCAAAATATGCCACAATGAAAGGAGATTGAGACGAAGTCCCTTACCTCATGTCCGACCAGACTCGTTCATTCTTTAATGTCCTGAATAATAACCTAAAGATAATTTCTAATTTCTTAAGAACCTTTTTCAAGTTTATTATTCCTTTTATATCACTTATTACCATGTTATAAATATTATGTAATCATATATGTTAGTAACATTCGTTTTGTCGATATTTGGAACATGAGTCAAAAATGAAATTCATATAATTACAAGTTTTTTACATGGTAAAAATTTCATTATATCTAGAATGATATTCATTATTTTGATATGAAATATATAATAAATGTTCAGTATATATATATTTATAACATTACATATCATTTAGAGGTAAGAAATGAAATGCACCGTTCATGGAGACGGTAATCCGCACGTACGCATGAACGCTACTTTCATTTCTATTCCTTATTTTAATGGAATTAAAACATAAGGATACATATCTATATTATAATTATAGTATAATATCATATATAATATCATTAAATCCATCCTTTATGCGTACCACATATGGTATGAATGAGTCATATCACTTTGAGGGGGCGGTAGTCCGCACTTCCTCAAATGAAATTATCACTTTTACCCATAATGGAAACCATAAAGGTATGATATAAATGGAAAATACAGAAGCATGAAAAAACATAAACATAATATATATCCTATATAAATATAGTTCCATCTTAATGGCCATCATGAAAGGTGGTAGGAGATAATAGAACAATCATCGTTTCGTGATGCGTTAGTTTACCATCCATAGAAACAGTATGTTCTTCCCCAACTAGATGGAAGTGTTTGTAAGTGTAGATTGAGTCCTTATAAAAACATACTAGTATATTGAGGATACTGGTTTTATTATAAAATAATGTAATAAAAAGATTTTGTGGGTTGGAGAAGTAATATAAAATAAAATAATTTAAGAGAAATTGCTACCTTAAATTTGGGTAACTGCCTTTGTTTTGAACCAAATGGACTTCTTGAAGTGCCTTCTGCCTAAGGAAAGGCATCTAGGAGGAGGAGAGGGATGTAGAGAGCTAAATTGGTTATATCTTGGACGATCCAAGGGGCCTGAGAGGTGTAAGAAGTGGGTGATAAGTTGTGTCCTTTTATAAAGGGGAGGAGGGGATCTTTAGAAAAGTTTGAAACAATTATTTTATTATAAACTTATCTTCAGTTTCAAAAGGTCCAAAAATCATTAAAGTCGAAGATAAGATGAATCATGGTAGAAATAAAATTACCCAATAAGAATTGGACTGGTTTTGGATATTTTTTTAAAATTTATAATCTTATTTATTTAAATCATTTAATAATGAGGTAAATAATGAATCATTATTGTGTCATAAATAATTTACTTTATTCGATGTCTAAAAATTATAAAAAAATACCATGATGTAGGAAATATTTTTAGATTTCTAAATAATATTTACAGTTGAAAATATTACTTATATAAACCCATGTACAAATTAATCTACTAAAAGATATTTGTTTATTTCATTTTTGCCTTAACATTAAGTTAATTAAAATAAAGTGTCATTATCACTCTTATGTGGCTCCATGGGGTCCCAAAATTAACCCCAAGGATGACCATGGTCGTCCATGATTCATCCAATAATCTTAGGACAGGTGTTAAGAAAATATTATATTAATTTATTATTATTTTTACCTTGAATTACCCTATTTACCTTTAACCATAGTAAATAAAAGTCAATAGTTACTATTCACCAAAAATTATTTTCATCTTATTAAACCAAATTTTACTTACTAATAACAACAATGTTTGTCGGATTTTCAAAATTCAATTCACAAAAGCTATTAAATTTCATTTAAATGAAAAACTCAGTTTTTAACTACTACTTAGTGGTTTCACTATTCATAAAAATTGATATTTTTCATAAAAACACAAAAAATTCATCCTAAGATATATTTAATATTCCTAATTCAAAAATGATTTCTATTTTAAAAAATTCAAAAAACAGAAGTGGGAGAAATTAATTTAAAATCAATTTTTGTTGTCAAATCAAAAGGCATTTTTAAAAGAAATAATAACTATTAAAATATTGACAGTTGTTTTTGTCCAATTTCAAAGTGAAATTTCTTCCAATTGCCAAAATTGGATTAAATGGTAAAAATATATTCTAATTACACCTTAAAACCAATTAAAAAGATAATATAACCACATAAATAAATTATATTAAAAGGCAATTTTGAATTAAAATACAACATTTTTCATTTTTCATTAAAAAATGAATTTCATCAGAAAAATGATAAAAATTTACCCAAAGTGAATTTTGATGTTCTGATTCTAATGAATAATTTTATTTGGTCAAATAAAACATATAAAAGTAACCCAAACTAGATTAAATGAGGGTTCTCTATTAAAAGGTGGTAAATCGACCTTTTTAAGTAAATTATTCTAAAAATTAGATTCATTCACATTTTAAGCCTTATAAATGTAAATAAATTTAATAAACATGTATAATCATATTGTAGTTAGTATTTTTCATTCCCACAAATACAACGGCTAGGAGTTAAATACCATTTAAAATAGTAATATTATATTATTAGTGTGCAACGTAAGATTTCAAAGAAATCCTTTGTTGCATATCAAGTATGCCATCAAACATAGAAACCCATTTATAGTAAAACTAATATTTAATTTACAAAATTTTAATAAAAAAGAGAGTGTATTATTTATTTATTTACTTGGGATGTTATATACTTCCCCCCTTTTGGAGATTGGATCCTCGCAATTTTATTCACTTATCAAATAATTGTGGGTATTTATCCCTCATGGAATTTTCAGATTCCCACACTGTCTCTTCAAACATATGGTTTTTCCACAAACATATACTTGATGAATTACCTTATTCCATAACACTTTCTCTCTACGGTCAAGAATCTAGACTGGTTGTTCCTCATAAAAGAGATTCTCTTTCAACTGAACTACCTCTGGGCTGAAAAGATGAGATGGATCTGGCATATACTTTCTCAACATTGAAACATGAAAAGTATTGTGTACCTTGGATAAACATGGAGGTAAAGCCACTCTGTAGGAAACTGATCTAACTTTTTTCAGGATTTCATAAGGACCAATGAACCTTGGACTGAACTTTCCCTTCTTTCCAAAACACATCACACTTTCCCATGGAGAATATTTGAGAAAGACATGATCACCTACCTTGAATGAAATATCCTATCTCTGATTATCCACATAACTTTTCTGCCTGCTTCGAGCTATTCTCATGATCTTCTGAATTAACTGAACATTTTCTCTCATCTCTTCTATAAATTATGGTCCCATCAATTTCCTTTCACTTACTTCATCCCAAAATGCTAGATTTCAACACTGCTTTCCATATAATGCCACAATTGGAGCCATCTATATACCGGAATGAAAATAGTTATTATATAAAAATTAAACCAAAGAAAGATGTTGATCCCAAATTCCCTCGTAATCCATTATGAAAACACGTAGCATATCCTCATTGGTCTAAATTGTTCATTCTGATTGCCCATCTGATTGAGGATGAGAAGCTATACAAAAATTTAATTCAGTACCCAATGACTTCTGAAGGCCTTTCTAAAAGTTAAAAGTAAACATGGGATCACGATCAGATACAATGGAGAGGGGAACACCATGTTACCTGGCTATCTCTTTAACATAAAATAATGAATGTTGATATAGAGATAAAGTATCTTAAATAGGAAGGAAATGATTAGATTTAGTCAATTGATCAATAATAACCCAATTTGCATTATTACCTCAAGATGTCTTTGGTAATCCCACAACAAATTCCATGGATATATTTTCCCATTTCCACTATAGCATCGGTAAAGACTAAAGCTTCCTTTTCGGTAAATTCTGCTCTATTTTAACCTTCATACAAGTCAAACACTTCATAATAAAATCAAAAAAATTGCTTTTCATTCCATCCCACCAGTAATACTCACAAAGATCTTTTTACATCTTAGTACTTCCAGGATGAACTGAAAATGGAGAACTATGAGCTTCACAGAACAACTCATTCTTCAACTGTGAATCACAAGGCACACATAATCATTTCCCAAATCTTAAAACACAATCATTATCAACTTTAAATTTAGTAAAACTACCATTTTGAACCAACTCTACCATTTTATGTAACTCATAGTCTTTCTTTTGTGCTTGCTTAATTATATTTGATAGAGATGATTTCCCTGACACTTGAAACAAAACAGAAGAATTTCCTACACCAACAACTTCTATTCCCAAGATTATCAAATCAAAAACCAAAGGACCTCGTTCTAAACATTTCATGGTTAATGAAGCATTACTCTTTCGAATCAAAGTATCTGCCACCTTATTTTCTTTTCACGGATGGTAATGGATCATGAAATCATAATCCTTGATTAATTCCAACAATATCCTCTGTATCATGTTCAATTTTTTTTGGGAATATATACTTTAAACTTTTGTGATCAATATATATTTCACACTTTACTCCATACAAATGATGCATCCAATTTTTAATGCAAAAAAAATAGTAGCTAATTCCGAATCATGTGTTGGGTAATTTAACTTATAAGGTTTCAACTGATGTAAAGCATAAGAAATTACCTAATCATTCTGTATAAGGACACAACCAAGTCATTTCAATGAAGCATCAATGTAATTAACAAATTCACCATCTCTAGAAGGCAATTCCAAAACATGAGCATTCACCAATGTTCTTTTCAATTCCTAAAAACAATCATCACATTATTTTATCCAGATAAACATAACACCTTTTCGAGTTAACTTAATCATTGGACTAGATAAGAATGAAAAATTCATAACAAACCTCCGTTAATAACCTGCCAAAACAAGAAAACTACGAATCATGGTAATATTTATGGGTCTTGTCCATTCTTCAACAACTTTTGTTTTAGCGCGATCAATAGTTATTCCATTTTTTGAAACAATGTGACCATGGAAAGAAATTTTTTGTAACCAAAACTCACACTTTCTGAATTTTCCATGCAATTTATTTTCTATTAAGGTTTTAAATACAACCGTTAAATGACTTTCATGATCCTTTTAAAATTTTGAATAAACCAAAATATCATCATTGAACACAACCAAAATCATTTCCAAGAACTCATGGAAAATTCTATTCATAAGATCCATGAATACAACAGGTGCATTGGTAACCCAAAAGGCATCACTACAAATTCATAATGGCCATATCTACTACGAAGTTTGGTTTTTGGAATGTCTGATTCCTTTACTTTCAACTGATGGTAGCCCAACCTCAACTGAATTTTCGAAAAATACTGAGCTCTCTAAAGCTAAGAAAAAAAATCATCGGTATGAGGAAAAGGATACTTATTCTTAACGGTGATGTTATTCAATGCTCGATAATCAATGCAAAGTCTCATTGAACCATATTTATTTTTAAAAAATAGTACAAGTGAACCCAATAGTGATGTGCTAGGTCGAATTATACATTTATCTAATAACTCATGAAATTGATTCTTTAAATCTAAAAGATCAATTTTAAACATTCAATAAGAGGATTTTGAAATTGGCTTAGCATCTGGAACTAAGTCAACAAAAAAATCAACTTCTAGATCAGGTATAATACTAGGAAACATATCAGAAAAAACATCAAGATACTCATTTTCCACTGGAACATCATTAATATAAACAGTTTTTTTATTTTCAACAATATGTGCAAGCTAACATTCATTTCTATATTTTACTAGTTTCTCAGCTTCCTGATATGTTATCAAAATTATGGGTTTGTTCTTGTACATGAACTGAAAATAATTCTAAAAAGAAAACTCTTTATCTCTGCAGTCAATCTTAGCATGATAAACATAAAGCCATTCCTTACCCAAAATAACATCAAACTATACTAGAGGAAAAACAATAAGGTTTGATGGAAGATTCTTTCCATACACAAGGACAAGAAGGTTCTTATGTTTTTATTTTGTCTCAAAATTTCCTCCATGTGTTTTTACCATAAGTTTAGGATTCATAACATGATATGGAATTACCAATTTACTTGAAAACATATCATAAATGAAAGAGCGTGTAGAACCTGAATCAAACAACACATTGGAATAATCTGAACAAACAAACAGTGTACTTGATACTACTTCAATCGATGGCCCAACATCTACTGAAGTAGTTGAAAAGGATTTCACCACCCCTTTAGTATTGTAGTCTGGTTTCTTTCCCTCAATTTATTTCTTCTTTGGACACTAATCTTCATAATTACCCATTTCATTTCACTTAAAACATCTTACTGCTAGCATTTCATTGCCTTCTTGATCATCTTCCTTATAGTTATAAAACATTTTACCAGACTTACTACACCGGAAGCACTTCATAGACTATGATAAACATTCCCCATGATGCTTTTTACCACACTTCTCACAATATGGATATTTAGTTTTCTTACCTCCAGGCTTCTTTGATGAATTCTTTCCCTTTGCCTGCCAACTGGACTACTTATTCTGTTGTTTGTCAAAGAACACAAGATCATCAGCAAACTTCATTTCCACCTTCTCCGCACATCAAATAAGTTTTTCATAAATTTTGAACTCACGAGAGGCTAATGGAGTTCGATATCGTGGCTTCAGTCATGAGTAAAATAGATTTATCTACCTATCAAAATCTCAGATGAAATTTGGAGCATACCTTGCCAGTAGAGTGAACTTTCCTTTGTAAATAGCCACAGATTCATCCTCTTGCCTCAATTCCAATAATTTTTTTCCATCCTAAGTCGAACCACCTTAGGAAAATATTTCTCAAGGAACATACCTTTGAATTCATCCCAATCAAGTGAATAAATATCCTCACTATCCATGATATTTTTCACCATCGACCACCACTGATCAACTTCACATTCAAAATGGTAAACATCGATACTAACGTTTTAATGTTCTGAACAACCCATGACATAAAAAATTTCCTCCAATGCTTTAATCCACCCTTCTGCTAGAACAGGGTCAGATGATCCTCTGAATGATGGGGGATGTTGCCTAATGAAATTATCCACTATTGACATGTTCCTATATGGTTGATCTAGCTAATCTCGTGCATAGATACCACCACCATTTATATCCTAAGTCAATTGTGTCATCAATGCAACAAGCTATTATGTTCTGATTCCGACCATCTCAGGTTGCTGATGTGAAAGGTTGTCTTCTTCCTGATGTCGTCCCAACATAGCTTCCCTATTTACTCTATGGAAAACCATTCTGAACACAGAAATATCTTAGGTGAATCAACATGGTAATTTTTAAATTCTATATCAATTCAATATTACCATAAATTAATTTATGGATATTAATTTAACAAAACCCTAACTCCTAAAGTTGTTTAAACCCACCTCTAATACCAACTATGAGGACTCAGCCATAAAACATTACATAATATTGAATTAAACGAATAATTCAAATTAAGGATCTTTTCAGGTTTAGAATTTTAGAGAATTATTCCATAACATATGTACAACGACTTGAATAATACATGTATATGCATCTACCCAGTTTCCATTTTTTCACAAAATAAAAACTCTTGAAAAAAAGAATCATGTCTAGTTCTATGTTTTAGAGAGCATGGCATTTCCTTGATCCCATACTTGACCCTATTCCACTTTATGTCCTGTGAAAAACATTTCAAAAACTTGGGATGAGCATTAAAAGCTCAGTAAGGGATACACAATGAAGGAAAACTGTTAGTTTTTTAAAACAAAAAATAAACCATGAATACTTTGTCATAAGTAATATTTTTTTACCTTTATGAAGTAGTAAATATTCTTAAGTAAATAAAATATCATTTCTTACCCATTTGTAACCCAAAGATTACCATAAAACCCATATAAAGAACATATAACATATAAAGGTAACTTGGGTCATAAACATTCTTAAGTAGAATAACCATACGGTCAACTTCCACACATATCACTAAATGGAATAGCCATACAGACGACTTCCATACCCAATGCATTGAAGGTTATAACGTAACCACCCATCCAGGTTTATCATGGCACCACCCGTCATTTGATTTGTCACATAACCACCCGTCAAATGTCTAAGTACCATTAGAAAATCATAATACATAAAATATTGAAAATATAATCATTTCAATAGTAACATTTAATTTGCAATCAAAAGAAATAATTTCAAGATATTGAAATAATAAATCCATTTCAGAAACCATTTTCAATACCAAAACACAGAAAATAAAATAAGGGATTTCATTTTCATTTTAGAAAACATTAAGGCATATAGAGGATGCCAAATAATGATTATGGTGGAGAAGAGTTCATTGTCACTAGAAAAGTTAAAAACATTATGTTAGTCATTTAGTAAAATGCTTCGTAGAAAAAAGATTACCTTTTAATGAAATTAATAGTCAAAAGGGTTTTATTATACACTGTGTAAAAGAAGAAGGTATATATTATCGAAATATGCCTCAATGAAAGGAGATTGAGACAAAGTCCCTTACCTCGTGTCCGATATGACTCGTTTTTTCTTTAAACTCCTGAATAATAAACTAAATTTAATTTATACTTGCTTAAGAACCTTTTTCAAGTTTATTATTCCTTTTATATCACTTATTACCATGTTATAAACATTATGTAATCATTTATGTTAATAATGTTCTTTTTGTTGATATTTGGTACTTGAGTAAAAAATGGACTTCTTATAATTACAAGTTGTTCACATGGTAAAAAATTAATTATATCCAGAATGAAATTCATTATTTAGATATCATATATATCATATATATCCAGTATATATATATTCCTAACAGTACATATCATTTGGAGGTAAAAAATGAAATGCTCTGATCATAGAGACGGTAAGTCGTATGTACACATGAACGCTTCTTTCATTTCTATTTCTTATTTTAATAGAATTAATAAATAATGATACATAGCTATATTATAATTCCATTATAATATCATATATAATACCATTAACTCCATCCTTTATACATACCACATATGGTATGAACAAGTCATATCACTTTGAGGGGGCGGTAGTCCGCACTTCCTCAAATGAAATTATTGCGTTTACCCATAATGGAAAACATAAACTTATGAGATAAATGGAAAATAAATAATCATAAAGAAAAAATAAAAATAATATATATCATATATAAATGCAGTGCCATCTTAATGGCCACCATTATTGGCGGTAGGAGATACTTGAACAATCATCGTTTCGTGAGGCGTTATATTTCCATCCACAGAAACAATATGTTTTTCACATATTAGATGGAAGTGTGTTTAAGTGTAGTTCTGATACTTCTTATAATAACATAATATTATATTTAGGATATTTTTCTTGTTATAAAATAAAGTAATAAAAATAGTTTAGGGGCTAGAGAAGTAAAATAAAGTGAAAATAATTTAGGAGAAATTGTAACCTTTAATTTGGGTAACTTCCTTTGGTTTGAACCAAAAGGAATTCTTGACGTGCCTTATGCCTAAGGTAAGGCTTATAGGAGGAGTATAGGGATGTAGGGAGATTAATTGGGTAGATATTGGATGATAAAAAGGTCTTGAGAGGTTTGAGAAATGGGTTAGAAGTGGTGTCCTTTTACAAGGGGGAGGAGGGGATCTTTAAAAAAGTTTGAAACAATTATATTATTATAATCTTATCTGAGATTTCTAATGGTCCGAAAATACTTAAAGTAGAAGATAAGATGAATCATGGTAAAAATAAAAATATCCATTAAGAATTGGAGAGGTTTTGGATATTTTTTTAATATTTATAATCTCATTTATTTAAAAAAATTATTAATGAGGTAAATACTGCATCATTATTGTGTCATAAATAACTTAATTTATTTGATGTATAAAAATTATAATAAAAAAACCATGATATTGGAAATATTTTTATCTTTCCAATTAATATTTATGCTCTAATAGATAACTTATATAACCCCATGTAAAAATTAATTTACTAGAAGATATTTGTTTATTTATTTTTTGAATTTACTTTAAGTTAATTAAAATAAAGTGTCATTATCATTCTTAAGTGGCTCCATGGGGTCCCAAAATCGACCCAAGGATGCCCATGGTAAGACATGACTCATCCAATAAGGTTAGGACAAGTGTTAATGTTATTTTATATTAATTTATTTTTATTTTTACCTTGAATTACCCTATTTACCATTAACCGCAATAAATAAAAGTCAAAAGTTACTATTCATCAAAATTATTTTAATCTTATTGAACCACATTTTACATAATAATGACAATCTTGTATGTCGGATTTTTGAAATTCAATTCACAGAAGTGATAAAATTTCATTTAAATGAAAAAGTTTGTTTTTTAACTACTACTTAGTGGTTTCACTATTCATCAAAAATTGATGTTTTTCAGAAAAATACCAAAAATTCAGCCTAAGATATATTTGTTATTCCTAATTCAGAAATACTTTCTATTTTAAAAAATAAAAAACATGGAAGATTAAGAAATTAATTTAAAAATAATTCCCGCTATCAAAACCAAAGGCCTGTTTTTAAAAAATAATAACCATCAAAATATTGAATTTTTTTTGTCCAATTTCAATGTGAAATTGCTTCCAATGACCAAATTGTATTAAATGGTAAAAATATAATCTTATTACACTTTAAACCCAATTAAATAGATAATCTCACCATATAAATAAATTAGGTTAAATGGTAGTTTAGAATTAAAATACATCATTTTTCATTTTTCATTAAAAATTTAATTTTATCAGAAAAATACCAAATATTTATCCAAAGTGAATTTTGATGACCCGATTCTAAAGAAGAATTTTATTAGGTCTAATATAACATATAAAAGTGACAAAAACTAGATTTAAATATGTTTCATCATTAAAAGGCGGTAAATCGACCATTTAAAGTAAATTATGCCTAAAAATAGATTCTTCCACATTTTATGCCTCTAACCTTTATTGGATAAATGTAAATACATTTAATAAAATTTTATAATCATATTGTAGTTGGTTTTTTTCATGCCTGCTAATACAATGGCTAGGAGTTAACTACCATTTAAAATAATCTTATTATATTATTAGCGTGCAACGTAAGATTTCAAAGAAACCTGTTGTTGTGTATCGGGTACGCCATCGACCATAGAAACTCCTTTAAAGTAAAATTAGTATTTAATTAACAAAATATTAATAAAAAAGATAAACTGTTATTTCTTTATTTACTCGGGATGTTACACATCCACCCATTTTTAACAAATCCCAAGCGACAGAATAAGAAATTTACTAGTGTATAAATGTCACATTGGAAGGTATCTTCCCTAATTTAGGTTTCATAAATTTATAATAAGAAAAATAAACCCCTAGTATACCAAAGATCTTACATATGAAGCTTTATGTGTTATACGTTAGGGGTCATCTAGTGAAAAAAATTTATTTTGTTTAATTTGATCATTTTTCTATCTCAGTAGAAAATTATATCAAAGTTAAACATAAGATTTCATCACAACCAACAATAATCCATGTAGAACAGAGATTTGGGATAACTTAAAGAAAAACATTAGGAGATCAATTACATTTCCCTTCATGTGAAAAATGAATCAAATGTAAGGAAATAAAAATGTACTGGCTACTATTTTTATGGAACACAATTTTTTATTGTTAAACTCTATCATAAATATATAAAAAAATATAGGTGCATTCCTATTAATATCACATATGATATACTCATAGAGAGTTATTATGTTTACATCATTTTTTTCTTTTTACAATCATTACATATCTATGTAATTTATATAATAAATATTATTTACTATCTAACAAAATACTCTCACAAATTATTTTTGGTGGTTACCATCAATTAATAATGAAATTTTAAATTATGGTAAGACTTATGAATATTATTCCAAATGTTACTCCTTTAATTTTTTTGTGACCCATGGAATCCCCCTACTTCTTGCAACCCTAATGATGTGCTGGTGACCCACGATTTGGCCTCTTCTTGGCTCGCCTTAGATTTACCTGTTAGATCTACTGATGTGGTGCCAAAATCATGGTGTCCTACTGATTCCCGAAAACTTTCGGCGATAGAGCTTCGTAATAGATCTAACGATGTGCTGTAAACCTTCCCTGGTCTGAATACTAATCACTTTCCTGGACCTTATGATTCATTGCATCAGCTTGGTGATGGAGTGAAGTTAAACCGTGGTGATATGCAGATGTTGCCCGGTCTAAAGGACAAGCGGGATGATAGGATGAACTCAACTCTGCCAGGTGGTAATAATTTTTAATCTCACTCTTATGTTGATGCTTTAAGGAATATTACTTCAGGACTGACGTTGAATGGAATTAGTTCTATGGGTATGTTTAAAGACTCATGTAATTGTAGGATTCTCCATAAAGGCACCTCTGCTCATGTTGAAGCTGACCCCACAATGCTTGCTGACAGATTGACAATTTGAAAAAACTCTTTGATTGCACACATTGTATTACCTAAAGGTCAAAACAATGGCAGCTTCATGATTTTAGTAGACAAATACCAATTTTATGGAATTATCTAATTGGAAATGTGTTTCTCTTGTTTGAGGTTTTATTCATTTCCTATTTCTTTTGGATGAGTTGAAACTTCATTCTTGGAGTACCGATACCATGCTATTAAAACCTGGATAGCTTTACTCACATGAATGGTATTTGGACTTTAATGTCTCACGAGCAAGAAATGCCTTTTCTCAGGTTTGGGTTCTCTTGTATTGGATGAATTGGGTCCTTTGGCATCCGACGATTTTGAATGACATTGCCACAGTATTTGGGACCCTGATTCCTCTCAACAAGGAGACTGAAGTAGTCCGGTTTCGTCACTTTTCCAGGATATTGGTGGAGGTTGACCTCAGTTCAACATTAGTTGACAAGGTGACTCTTTCTTATCCTTCTGATAAAATTCAAATTGATGTTGAACATGAGAATAAACCTATATTCTGCAATGAATAGATGGCTATTGGACACAATTTGGAGACAAGTCGGAAGCATGTCTCATGTGAGGAGTGTGGGATGAGGGTTCTTCCAGTAAAACTCTACCGAAGGAAATAAAATCCCATTGTTCATGGTGGTGATGCACTCATGGAATGAGTTTCCACTACCGCTGATTTGATTATTTCTGGGAAGTCTGATTTTCATGTGTCTAATCATGAAGGTAATGGTCTGTTAGTGGATGTATCTCTGGAGAATGATCGTAGTATCCCCTCTGTCCCTCGGGTTTCTGTTGCTGAAGAGGTTATTTCATCTAGGGAACTTCTCATATGGTCTCGAGGGTTGATGATCCCTGATAGCTCTCAGGTTGATGTCTCTGATCAGGCTAATACACATAAAGGTTTTGACTGTCATCAAGAAATTAAAAATATCTTTCAATCTTCTATATTTTCTATGAAATGGGGGAATTTTTTTGAGGATGAAAGGGAGCATAATACCCCTATTCAGGCTTTATGTACTAGTGGGTGCACATCTTTTAAGGAGGCGATCTTGAGTGGCAAGGAAAAGATGACTGTTGTTGAGGGTTTCACCTATATTCCCTCAAAGTAGAGACCACACAAGGATTATTCTAACCTTCCTTGGAATTTTACTACCAGATTGTCATCAAAGATGCCTAGGAAGGTGGACAGAGATATTCTTATGATTTTTAATCAAGATAAATCTCAATCTGATTGGGAGGTTTCTATTGGCTCTATTATGGAAATGATATGTCGTATTATTATATCAAGGCATGTTGTTAGGTGGATGAGGAAATTACTTTTTGTTTGATCCCACCCACCTCTTATCTGTACTTTTTATTTCACTTGATAAATGTTCAGAAGCATTACTTCTGATTAAGACTTATTGGTTAATATTTTAGGATTTTCAAAAATTATAAATTCTAATGTATAAATTATCTTCTTATATATCTTCTTATATGTGTTCTTATGTATCGATTTAAATATTTTTATGAATTTAATTTTTTTAAAAATAATATATTTATGTATTTATTCTCTTATATTTAAACTTCTTACATTTTGATTTTATACTTCTTACAAGATTCATTTTTTCAATGTAAATAACTGTTACTCGTTTAAAAATCACCCTTACATTTGAACTATTTAATATATTTCACTATGTAAATTAATCATATGATGTTTAAGTAAATACTTTAAAATAAACCTTATGGTCTTCTATATAATGACTCTTATGTAATTAAATTTTTTTTAATTTTGACTATTTATCTATAAATTTTTACGATATGGTAATCTTTCTTATTTATAGATTGATAACCAGGGTGATTTTCCAAATTTCAAATAGTTTTTCTTTTTATGGATTAATTTTATTAAATATTTAAGAATATTAAAGGCCAATTATTATGGATATTAATATGAATAAATGAAATAGGTACATAGATCTAAAATATGGATTGGAAAACTCTTAAGTAATTCATTATCATTTCATAGAGAATATGTTGAGCAGTATTTCACTAATAAAATAGACAACAACATGAATAATTTAAATAATATGAAGAAGAATAAAATCCCTATAATTGAGTAATTAAAACATCTAATGGAATTAGTAGAAGAATTATTCAATTAAGTAAGAAGAAGATTATTATATATGAACTCGACCAAATATAGTGATCAATTCTATGTATTACTATTAACACATCGTTGTGAATGTTTTTAAGACATTAAGTGATAAAAATATACTAGGATGCATTGATCATATTCTATTAATTGTTTTTGTTCTTTAATTACTTTTATTTTTTTAGTGTGTGTGTGCATGTTAGTGTTATTTTATGTTTTCTCATTAAAAATGATGAAATTATTTGGTTATACCACTAGTAAATGTTATAAGTATGTTGGTTATTTCTGTACTGAAATAGAACATGTTTTTTAGGATTGTAAATCCCCATTAAAAGTTAGGCTATTGTGTGATTGTGCCTCTAATAAAAAATGATGGTTGTAATGTGTTGTGACTATAGAAAAAATTTCATGTATTATAGTTTTTCATATTTCTATCATTGAGTATAGATAAGTGAAAGTTGTTATATGACCCTTTTTTATCAAGATTACTATAAAAAATGCATGTGTCCGTTATTTTTTTTGAACTTACTTTTTCAATATTATTTATGTCATAATTAAAATTATTTTTAATTTTAAATTATTAAATTCAACCCTCCCCCATGGCCTATTGGGTTATGAAAACCTAAGTGAACAATTAGTATCATATCCTAACTCCTCAAGGGTTGTGTTGTATTTATTCAAATTTATTTTAGGATTTAGTAGATATATCATTATTACAAATAAATACTAGAATTAGTCATCTTATTATCATAATTTTTTAAGATATTATTTTTAAACTCATTGATATATGGATTCCTCGTAGTTTTCCAAACTTTAAGGGAAATTTTTATGGGTACCAAAAATAATGAATAGAATCATACCTTAAGTGATTTAATATTGAACACTAGAATATCATAGTTAAACATAACTAATTAACCAACTCTGAACCAATTTATTTCACTTCTGGTGATACAATAAATTTTGAGATAAATTACAATGTTATGAATATTTTATATTATGATATCAATAATAGTGTTTTTAGTTATGTATCTACATGAAAATCTACTCATGATATGTGGTATATTTTGCAGGTTTAATTCTATGGAACAAACATTAGGGTATAATAAAATATAGAAAGATATAAAATGAATTATAATACTTAATTATAATTAAAAATTAATTTATTAACTAAATGATCCCATGATTCGTGTATATTTTGAATAGAATGAGTGATCTCAATAATCATTGTAAAAAAATTTCATGTTTAGTGTATTTACATCCATCTGATAGAAATAGAATGATAAGAAGGATGCGATTCATTAAAGAAAAAAATTCAAAGAATACACCCTTTATGAACCAATTGTTTCATTACTTAAATAATAACTATAACTTAAGAACATTATTGATGAGGATAATTAAATGAACAAAGTATTTTCTTTTAAATCTAAAATAAATGTATCTAATTACTCTTAAAAGTTTTATATTTAAGTAAGTGAGAAAGATTAAATTTTACAATTAGTTAAAGGGTTATTTTATTACTATGAAATAAATAAATGTTTCCATAGAATATTCAGAAATGATTATCTTAGAGAGAAATGTAAAGGAACCAATTAAGGTAATTCTGATTCTAATAATTCATCATAGAAAAATTGTTATTAATTCATATATAAAGGATGACTAAATCCTTATTATTATATATATAAGCAAGAAATAAAATATAAAAGATAAAGTAAATAATGATAATGTTTATTTTGAAACTGTATGGGGTTACACTAATGAATCAGATTCAAGTAAAGAATCTGGTATGAAGAATTAGTTAGGTAACATATTCATGATGGATTCATTAAATGAGATTAGTAATGATCCTCATTTTTATTTTGATTATGAATCTAATGTTGATTATAATTATTAAATTCCAAGTACAATTAAACTAAATTAAAATATTTATAAACTTCACAGAGATATCATAAGAATATCATAATTATATACATGGATTAATGAAAAAAAATTATAAGGGTTACATCCTATATTTCCAATTAAAATTCCAAAATTGAATATGTTTTTCTATTTTTTCATTTAATAATATCACCCAATTATTTATAATCCTATTTTCAACCAAAGTAGATTTCCATGTATATTTTTTTATATTTAATGCAAATTTATTTATTATTATAGTTCATGAAAAAAGGGAAGACTATAGACCAGGTAACATCTGATTTCAGTTGGCAACGTTGTGGTTCTCAACACACGACCAACGAGCAATAAGGGAACATTTACTACTAATATTAAAAAAATGACTATTTACATATTCCTTCCTTTTTTGAAATACATATATCCCTATTATTATATTTAGGATTCTTTTTCATATATAGATTTATAACTACATTAATTTTTAGTTTAATTTTCATATCATCATTTTATATATATCATTATAATCTAACAGTTAACATAATATAATATATGTTGTAACAGTCCCAAAATTGTAACATATTGAAATTAATGAATTATATCATTTTATGTGAAACATGTGATTAATGGTTAAATTTTTTTATAATATATAACAGTTTATATTTGATTTCGAATTTTCAATAAAGTTAATTTAATTTCAAAATGGCGCTTATAATATTCTATGTATATATTTTATTACTCTAAATTATTCTATTTAAAACAATATGTAACATATTTTCTGATAAATTAAAATGGGGAAATATTAATTATTTTTATTTTAAAATATAATTATTCATATTTATAATGTCTTTTAATCATAAAAATATTATTATTTTTTGATTATATAGTTTTTAAAAAATTACAATGCTTATTTACAAAACATTACAATAATAGTGTATAAAGTATATTTCACTATAAAAACTTTCTCCAATATATATTTAAAACCAAGATTACACATAATTAGAATAATAATTTGAAAATATTTAAATATTATAAATATATAAATAATTAATTATAAATCATATAAGTATAATAAAAAATATTAAGGTTATCAATCCTAACAGACGAAACAGTTTATTATAAATAAATTATTATTCTAGGTATTATATAATTTTAATTAAAAGTAAAATATTTAATATTAATTATTTTAATTTGGTAAAAACGGAATCATATTTTTAATTCATCATGTCCAAATTATTCTTGGTTGAATTTTGTTTTGTTTTTTATAAAGAATTTTGTTTGTGGGTGAATTGTGAAAATATATTTATTAATACCATAAAAGTTTTGAAAAAAAAGAGTATATGATCATAAAATAAAATTTTATGAACCCATTTTATTTATAAAAAAATTATGTTTTCATTAATATAATTCATCTAAAAATTCTAAGCTATATTTAGAAGTCTACATGAAAAATTTATGAACCAATGTTTTATCTTTTCTGAAAAATATTTTTTTCTATTACACATTCACAATTCTAGAAATAATTTTTACCAAACCTAGAAATTGAATCAATTTATATTGATTTTAGTATGAATCCTAAGGTCCACATTATGTTGTAGGGAAATGTTTATTATTAGGAACAAAAAAAATTCGTGGTAAAAATGTATCCCCTTGTTAGAGGAAAAATAAGGTAAATTGTTAAAATTAAAGGAAAATGGCCTAAAAATGAAACATAAAAATAAATCATATTTGGATTTTATGAAATTAAATTATCTTATCCTCAATAATTTACAACCAAATTCATTGGAATTAGTGTATCATAATATTGGTTGGCTTAAAAAATTACAATATTTTAACCCAAAAAACACCCCCTTCAACTATAAATACCCACACATTCTATCATTAATATATACTCAAATGATATTTATCATGAATACCCTCTCAGTTACCCTCTTAAAAGTCTTTATATGTGGGTACTATGGTACTAAGGTTCCCCTCTCAATATTTCATAAGCTACTCTTTAATGTAAGGGTCCCCTATCAACCTCTTTCTTTTCAATGTCGCCACTTTTGTTATACTGTCATTTTAATTTATTATTGATATAATTCCATTCATATTATTATTTTTTTATAAACAATTTTATGTATATTCAATGGGAAATTACTTATCCCATTACATTTTATCCCTTTACTTATTCATTTTTAATTCATTTCAAGGGTTCTTAACCTCTTCCCTTGTTTTATTATCAAAATATTTTCAATTTCCTTTAAATTCAATGTTAAATATTATTATGCTTCAATTTTTGAGATTAATTATTATATTATCAATGTGATTTCACCATTAACATTAATTATAAAATATTGACATGCCATGATAATTCTCAAACACATGGTAGCCATAAAACATCCAAAAATACAAGTAAAGTAATTATGGTATTGTTTAATAGAAATTATAACCTTGTCTGGATACAAGTAAGTGAATATAGTATTGGAATAGATTTACCTAGAGGTAATCAACCTAAAAAATTATATTTGACTATCAACTCAATCTTTAATAAATACACAATGAGTGTTCATACAAACACACTACTAGCTAGATGCTTTCAAGTATTTTTATTTTGATAATTCAAAAACAATTTATAAACAATGTTCAAGGATTAATTCCTAATTATTTATCTATACTATAAAATTACTCCTCAGTAGTACATTTTTATCATTTTTATGATATTGGTACTTTCCATTTCATTCTGAATATTCCTACATTTGGATATGGACCTACTAAGCCACATTATTCAATTGAATGGGGAAATACTAATAATATATATACCTAAAATTTATATACAGATGATTATTTCTTACTTATACATTGATTATGTATATGGTTCATTATGATATGCATTTTTTGAAAATTTTCTTTATTTTATGGATTAATTATAATTATTAATTGATAGGAGGGGCCTTGATTTATATATCCCCAAGATGAAATGGTAGGTATTATGAGTAAAGTTAATTGGGTATTTAGTAAAACGTTACCTATTTATATATGTTTTTGTAGTATGAATCCTTAATGGTGAGATTATGATTTCCAAAATTTTCACTCCATCCCTATTAAATATAAATTTTTGACCATGTGATTATATACATTGTTATGTTTTCCATGCATATATTATTGATATTTTAAAAGTTACTGATTTATTTATTCTTTGTATAAAATGCATGCCATGTTTATGACACGATAGATTCTATTGTACACTAACCTTTATTTATAATTCATACCCACCCATTTTTTATTATTTCATATTTTCCTAAGAAAACCCAAAGATGTCTATAGAAGAAATATAGATTTTGAAGGAGAAATAATATTTTTTTCATCTTTTCATATGATGTATCTATAGTTTTCACAGAAACGTAAAAATCATTTAAATATCAAGTTACAGATACTTCTAAACAATTGGATCTTGGGAAACATGTATTTTTTCCAATGTAATAATGTAATATTTTACTTTGGGGTATTGGGGTCTGGGTTTTATAGTTATTATCAAAGAAATTTTTACAGAATCCCAAGGAACTAGATATAGGAGAACATAGTCAGAGAACCAAACTCAATGACAAAACCTTATGATATTCTCATAATATTTCTATATTTCAGGACATTAATTTATAATAATGTCCTAAGAATGATATAATATTTTTTATTTTTCATAATTTTATTTACAAACAAATTATGTATATGCCACTATTTATAAATAGATCCACTATATTTTTTTATTTTTTTTATTTTTAATAAAGACTATGTTGAGTATCCTATATCACTAAAAAATAGAACTAAAATATCATTATATATTTTGTTGGTATAAAATATTATATATTAAACTTTATAGTTATAAAATATTCATTAAATTGGAAGATATAATTATGAGTTACCACATTATAAAATATATAAAAAATAGAAAAAGTAGAATCAAGTTGAAGAATCCTTCTATATTAGGATCATTTTTATAATCTTGGAAAAACGTACCATCACCATGGTTTTACCTAGCTGAATCCCAAGATGAATATTAACAAGTAAAACTTTATCGTAATCATCCATCTAAGAAGTTCATTATCACAAAAATCACTAAGAGTTACCTGATTTATGAACCTCCACCTCTAACTTATACCTAATAAATATCACACCCTTAGATCTCATATGAATGTTTTGATGGGTAATTTATGTTAAAGATAAATTAAAATAGATACGTAATTATTAATGATATTAATTTTTACCATAATTATTTGGAGTATTTATATAACTTATTTATTTTTCATAAAATTTACTTTTAATGTGTTGATGTATTTTGATACCAATGAACTAATTAATCCATGATGGTCTGAGAGATGATTCAAAGACCCATTAATATAAAATTTTATCAAAAAATGATGAAGGAAATGAAACAAGAAGATATGAGAGTCGAGTATACACATCATAAACAATGTTAAAGAAATTTAATCGAATAAAAGAATTAGCAAGTAAAAAGGACCAATAAGAGTTATCATCATCCACAACATGCTGGGTTAGAGCAACAACCACCATATTCACATCATTGTAAACATGAGTGAATTAAAATTGAATAACACATGGGTAATCATAACATTAATTCCATTCCAGGAAAATATGTCTGGGACCCATGGTGTATTAATTCAAAATAAGATAACTCCCCAAAGTATAATCACTCAAAATCCAAACATTTCTCCATCTAAAATGTTTATCATAATTTACTATATGAATCAAATCACAATGTTCTTGTTAAAAGGTAATGAGGGTAATAAATAATTTTTGAAAAAAAACCTTGATAAAAACCCTTAACCATATAAAAATATACCACATCCCATAGGTATAGGTGCACCATGAGAAGCCCCAACCACATTGAATTTGATCCATGATGGTAGTGGAGTCACCCACGAGATATATTTTGGAGTAAATTTTATTGGGGGGAACATTTTACACACCAAACCTTGATGATATTAAATTTATCCATGGTATTATCAATACCAAATTTATATAAGATTTATGTTATTTAAATTTCCTTGATGATACCGTCAAGGAAACCTTTTATTTTTTGGTTGAAATTAATGAAAACTTTCTTCATTTCTTAACATCTAGATATAGTGAATAGATGAAAACAAAAAATACCATAGGGGGTCCTTAACTAAAATATGTGGTCCGTAATGAGAAGGGAACCCATCAATTCATTTATGATTCTATTAGTTTTAAATGTAAATGAAATATATGTTCTCCATGTACCCAAATATTCCTGGACAAATGGAAATTAAGGAAATAATGATGGATGGATTCATCACTTTTCATATAGAAATTGCATCAAGAAGGGGACTGTAAATTTTCTTGTTGGATTATATTTTCTATTGGAATCTAGTTGAGCTATAACAATTAGATGAGAGGATTTCCTAAAGGAAGAATGAAATTCAATAAAAAAGGAATCATCCATTGAGGAAATCATCTTTATCACTAAAAATGAAACTGTAGTATATATTTGATTGCAATGTTCCAAGACCAACCAGTGACCAGTAAAGAACATTTTTCTACCTTAAATTGGAGACATTAATATCATAAGTTAACTCTAGTGGGGGTAAATTCCCAACTAACTCTCTATGACTAAGAGAATAAGGAATAGAAATATTAATCATGGATTTAGTAGTATGAAAATCATCAGAAATTGGGGTGATATTCCATGAAATATTTTATAAATTATGATCTGAATACATGAAAGGGATATGTTGAATATTCATCATAATATACTCACAAAGATATCTTATGGAATGCCAGACTAAGGAAATCAAAGAATAGATAGTTTCCCTTGTCCAAAAAATTGATAATTTGGGTCCTTATAAATTTAGAAGAGTTCTATTTTTAATTAAGTAATTTTCATGTATTAGTATTCACCATGGAATGATTGGGGGCCTCATTTTTTTAATTTTTGTCCCCTACCATATTAGGAGTGTAAATACATTGTTTTAAGGAAACTGTGTCGAGAATTATCTAATGGATATATCCTAACCATATAATATTCCTAGTTTTAATCTCTAAACACTTTATAATTTCACTAGTAGATTTATTTACCTAAAAATATTACAAAGTATAGACGTATCAATTAAGTTAGAAAATAAAATCATACCTTCTTGTGAGGGGGGATATTCCCTTCCAAATATAAATTTTTTAGTCAATACTATTAGAAATATCCTCAATATATATTGGTATAAAACTTCATAAAAAGGAGGCATATTACAAGGAATTTGAATGGATGATCCCATTTCATGAGATAAAAAAATTCCGAATGTATCTTTTCCTAGCCTCATATAATCAATTGAAAAAAAACTATATATTTTTTCCAAGATATAACCCAACTAGAAACCTGTTAATAGTGAGATAAAATTCTCTAAATTATACCCAAAAATCAATTTCAAGCATCACAAAAAATGGAGACTATCATCAGTATATAAGAGGTTATAATGAACCTAATATTTCGTAGTATCCTTAATGTAGTTGAGTTACATAATTTGTAATGCATTTAGAAGGCATTAGAAAATATATTCCTCAACCAGGATAAAAGTAGTGTTAATAATGGGTCACTTTTCCTTATATATTTGTAAAATATGAATAAGTATTTAAGTGATCCATTGAGAAATTAATAGTGTCTAGAGATCATTGATAGTGAGTAAATAAAGAATAAAAGTTTATGGGAAAAAACACATGTAGGGAAACATAAAGATGAAATTATAGAAATGTGTACAAAATGATATTTAAATGAATAATTTAAGATAAATATTTCCATGCTTGGTCTTCCTCTATATGATATTAACACCCCAAATGTAGTGTATAAAAAATCATGAATAATCAATCCAAGAATGAATCCAAAAAAATTGTGAGAAAAATCTAAAATAAAATTGACTAATTATGATTGAATAACATTCACCATAATCATTAGGAGGCTTTACCCAATGATAATGGGTCTGAAGTCCTTATAATTGAGATAATTCTAGGCTTTTGATAAGATAAAAATAAATTGTTATTTGAGAATAGGTGGAACATAAATCCTTTTATTGACCTTGATGACAACATGAATGAAATATTATTAGATATATACCATCGTTACATGAATAACTTATTAGTAAATCTATCAGGCTCCATGGAATTATCCACAACCATAGATAATAATGCATCTTTTATATCAACATCAATGGGTGTGTTCTGAGATAGGTATTTTTCATAAAAGTCATTGAGAATCTAATAACATAATATAATAGGGAATTAAGTGACAATGTATTATAGTTATTTAGACTACATTTGAAATAAGATACTAAACCACTATTAATGTCTTCAATAGAGATAAGAGTATTGATATTGATTTTCATAGTTGATATAACACTTTTTATCATTCCTTAAAATCTGAGTGATAATGATTAATTTGGATTCTATATCCACTTATTTTATCCAATGGATATTGAGTACATCCCAATATAGACAATCCTTACTTTTTAAGAGATATTCATGAGTATTAACACTCATAATATCATCATTGTATGTATTTCTAGTATTTAATTCATGATTTGAATTTAACAAAGATAATTTTAAGAATTAGAGATGATAGAGTTCATATTTGAATAATTGGATTCACTCTAGGCCCCTAGATCCACGCTATTTATCTTGATATTCCTGGTAAATCATTGAAAACATCTCCATTCTCTTATATATACTATTAAAAAGAAATAATATCCTTGTATTAATCTTAATAAATTCAATAATTATATGTGTGAAACTCTTTTAAAATTATTCCCAATATTCTAATTATCATGTATAACACAATTGAAATATACCAAAAGGATCCAGTTATCATTATTTGGATCGGTAATGAATGAGAGATACTTCTAAATGGATATACTCTTTTTGTAGTAGTTATAATCATAATAAAGAGAGACAAGAAAGGAATAATTTTGAATTTCAATCTTTATTGTAAGATTATTATACTCAATATGAAATAGAAATGTTTGTAAAACCTTATTTTTGAGAGACCAAAAAGATAAAATAGGTGTTCATTTGATGTTATGAGCTACCCAATCATATATAATATTACCATAAAAAACCATAAAGCAGTTAATTTTGACCTTAGTTACTACTATAACAGTAATAGTCATCTTGGGAATTGATATGAGATTCCAAATCACTTGAAATGTATTCCAAATTTTTATCCATTTTCAATTCTAGAATAGAAAATTCATTTAGAATAGTACTTCCCTTAATCTGGGGGAAAATATTATGATCCACCTCTTAGTACGAATTGTTTCTTCTATTTTATAGGTTAGTATTATCTAACTCTTTAGAGTCATGGGTTCAAGAAACCACAATAAAGGTATATTTTTTAGATTTGTGGGACATCCCCTTGTAATTTTCTTCCCAAATGTATTTAATTAATGGTTTGAATTTATTATTATTGGACTATTTGACAAGTGGAAAACCCACGAGGTACTTCCTTTGAGTATCCTTATCTAGGGGAACCTTAATCAATGATTTTGTATCCTTATTTGATTTTTTATCTATAGGGGACACCTATGACACCTGAATAGATCAATTTACTTCCACAAGGATAGAAAATGAATAAAAAATAGGTGAGGTGGTTTGGGTCTCATTCATATCCATGTATTAGGCCTAAAAATTTAGAATGAGAACATGATTTTCCATCATATCAAAATTAATTATGCTATTCCAACATGATACATTCTGATACAAATCAATAGAAAATTATTTATTACAAATAAGAATAGAATCCATGGGGGTCTAGATGAAAAAAATTGATCAACCATAAACTCCATTCGTAAAAAAGTGTCACCAATTTGGGGAGTTCTGAACCAATTTAAAATATTATAATCAATTGAATGAGAAGAAATTATTTGTAGGTGTGGGTTACTCTATTCAATAGAAGTGACATTCTCCACCCATGATGGAATAGTAGAGGCATTATGGTCTTAATCTATATTGGTATACAATGATTTCCATTTAATACCTTCCCAATATTTTAACTTCTGGATGTTAGTATATACATGAAAAATTATGTTAAAAATGCTACAAGTTACCTTGTTTCATCATAAATGTCTAACCACAAGACCAATGAATTTACAATCTGTGAAATATGGTGGGTTCCTCTTATAATAAACTTTCAATGTTATGCTTTCCTAATAGTTTTTTTTGGAAAATCGTATCAATCATGGTTGTTGAAAGGTCAACCACCAAAGCCATACATGCATAAGAAGAATTCCATTCCCATCCAGTTTCAATTTCATTCATTATTTGGATTCCCTCCAATGAGGTTATACCCCATAATTTCCATAGATTCTATTAAACCCAATTAAGTACTTGAATATGTATGCAAACCTACACATGAGTATTTATAACATTGGATCGATCAATGTTAATATCCTACTCCTAAATCACTAAGATAACTTTCTTTAGGGAGAGAGTTCCATATCCCCATTTTATGTTTGGAATCAACTGAAGGGAAGATGACCTGCTAGCACCCACTCTATTGAGAAATCATTATCCATTCAAAAAATCCCCAGATCATGGAAATAAATTTGAAAAAATCTAAAATCATTGATGGATCCTCTCCATTTCATAATATGAATTAGGAAATTATATAGAACATACATAAATCTAATATTTTATCTATATATTTTGTATTAACCAAAATTACCACCACTGATCCATTCTTTAATATCTTCTTAGAGGATGGGATCACAGTCCCAAATGGATCCCTAAAATTTTGGATCGGTATGAAAGTGTTTGGAATTGATCGAATACCTTGTTTATGTTTTTCAAAAAATCTATCCTTTGAAGAAATTCATGGGATTAGTATTATATGATGCACATCCCGGATTCTATGAGAAAAGGAATGAGGATTGATTATTTAGGAATGTCAATCAACAAATTCATCATCAGACCATCAGAGACATCCTAATAATGGATTAAGAAATAATAAATTAATAATAAAAAAATAATGAATTAAAATATGGATTACCGATGAATAAATATTGATGTTATATATTGACTATAAATTTCATACAACTAAGTAAAACTCATCTATAATATGGATGGGAAAGATTTGCACACATACTTCCTTTCTCCCCCAGAATATGATTACAATAATAATTTCTAAATATAAACTAAGTGAGTTAGATACATATTCCAGCCTTCAAATCACCTATGAAATACTCTACAACAAATCTCAATCCTCTTTCAAAGATCAAAATCATGAATGATCTTGAGAATCATATGACTGTATTTTGAATACCAATCAATTTTACCTTACCTAATCTGGAATGAAACATATGGTACTTTATCAATTTTTTTAAATGGAATGATTAGTTTATGGTCATTTAGTTCACTATTCATCTGCAAACGATGATGACCTTAGAGCAGTATATATCTTCCACTTGTTTGAAAACCATTTTTTTACCACAAATTCCAACCCTTATTCATAAATCTAAAAAATATATCAAAAAGAATAATGGAAAAGAGGTAAAAAATTATGTTTCAAAACATTAAATTTATATTATTGGATTATTTTTATTTTACATTTTTATCTTTATCCATTTGTATCCTAATGTAACAATTGCTCTTGGATAATGGAAGCAAAGTAATAAGAAATTTATTAAGGTATTCTAATAATGTTTTTATTTTATTAAGATTATCATAGGTAATCATATTTCAACAATAATATGGGAATTATTGGTGAAAAATATTTCCTATGTATGCTTAGAAATATTACCATATAAAAAGACAGAAGAAATTTTGATGAAACAATTTACGTAAAGGGGACATAATGTGAAATCTTATATTTCTAGTGAATTTCCTAATTTGAATATTTTTCTCATTATTTTTTGTTTAAATAATATTAAAATCTAATTTATGAACATACTTATCACCTAATTAATATTTTATATATTACTCATGCTTTATAAAAATTCATTTAATTAAAATTTTCTCTAGAAAAGGGATTCCTGCAGGTTGGGTGATATCATGTCACATTTAGAAGGCTATGGGGTTTAAATCCATGACTGAAGGGTGAAAAGGGTGTAATGTCTTCCACTAGCTTACATATTGTGCTAATTCAATATTCCATCATTTATATATATATATATATATGCTATAGTTAGGATTATTTCTAAATATATAGTTTTATACCTAAAATACATTTCATTTTTATTTTCACATCATTATAGTATTTAACTAATTATAGTCCAATGGTTTACATAGTATGATACATATTATAGATGCCATAGAGTGGTAACATATTTAATGTAATGATAAATTACATTTAAAGTGAAAAATATGATGAATCATTAAATATTATACACTAAAAAAATACTCTAACACACATTTAAAATTTATAATATAATATATTTAATTTATAAATTATATTAACCATAAAATACAAATATTCTAATTTACTTTAAAATTTTCAATTTAAAACAATATGTAACATGTATTATAATTAAAAAAATTATGAAAGATTTATTATTATTAATTGAATGTTTATTTAATCATATTTATAATGAATTATTTCCATGAACAGATTATTATGTTTTTATTATATAGTTTTTAGAATATTAAAATTCCCATTAACATAGTTGTATAATTATAATATATAAATTCTATTGCACTAAAATAATATTCATGATTTTATATTTAAATGCTATATTCTACTAACATAAAATAATAATTTCATAATATGATAACATTATACACATATTAATTATTAGATGTCAATCATATAGAAATAATAAAAAAAATATAATTACTCATAACAAATAAATAATTTTTTCTTAAGAAAATATTTTTAATACATTATATAAATTTAAAATAATTTACATTATATTTTATTTAGAATTTAAATATGGTAAAAAGGACCTCCTTTTTTGAAATAAGAAAATTGAAATTCATATATAGTGAATTTCTGGTATTTTTTAGAAGAAGCAGATTTTTCTTGTGGATATTGAAAATAACATTTTTTTAATACTCTAATATTTACAACCCAATCATTATATTATCATAACATAAATTTTTTTAAATAATGTAATTGAATAAATATATATTTATTTTTTAATATAATTCACATAAAATTATTATGGAACATCTAGAATCTTATGTTTGACATTTGGAACCAATGTTATTTCCTTTCATGATTTTTGTTATACATTATTCATATATTATTTAAGAATTAATTTTAATCTCATATATAACATTGTATCAAATAAAATGAACAAAATATTTGGAATCATGGGGTCCTAATTAGTAATTTATGGAATTTTATTTCATATGATCAAAAATAATTTACTGATAAAAAAACGTGTTACCATTGTAAAGATAAGACAAGATAATGAGTTAAAATTAAAGGAAAAAAGGACTAAAATACCTTATAATTCCACCTATAAATAGTTTATTATATAATTACATTACCTTAAAAATATTATAATTAGTAATTATCATTCAAATTCTTTATAATCAATGAAATTAAATATTTGTTTGCTTAAATAATAAAATAATAAATATATCAACCTTAAAACTCCCCCTCGTCAAGTAGAAACACCCAACCATTCTCCCTTTCCTCTCCACTAAAACTACATTGAGAAAAAATAAATTCTTATTTCCCCTCCCAAGAGCCCCTACATGATGTTCCTAAGGTCTAAACTATCCCTCTCAAGATTTAAGAATCTTCTTTTCATGGTATGGTTTTCCAATCATCCTTTATATTTTAAATTTCTATATTTATATTATAATAAAAATTTAAATTATTCTCTTATTTATTTCCATTATTATTATTCTATAGTATTATCATACATTGGATTTATTTTCAATGGTATATCACTTATCCACTTCCACTATAGCTTTTCCTAATTCACTATAATGACGAAGTAAGGATTTCTATCCTCTTCCAATTATTTTATCTATTTTCTAATTACATTTATTTTTAATGAGAAATGAATTTATGGTTTATATTTATAGTTCCCTAATTTATTATCAATGATAAAAAAACTATTACCTTTCATTATACTACAATTATAATCCATTATAATTCTCAGAGACTGTGTACCATAAAATATCCATAATTTGGGTAAACAAATTAGGGCATCGTATCCTAGAAATAACATCCTAATCTAAATTCTAGAAATTGGATGAGGTTTTGAAACATATTCACCCAGGGGTAGTCAGCCTAAAAATTAAAATTGAGTATCAACTCTATCTTCACTCGGTTTATGATGAGTAGACCTAAGACTGTACAGTTGTCTAGACACCATATGGGGATATCCTTTTCATTATGAATGCAAAAATATTTTGAAATTAATCTACATTGACACATTATTATATTGAATATGGAAATAAATATAAATTATATTCCTATTATATTTATATAGACAGTTATTGATTACTTAATCCATGATTATGTAAAAGGTTCATTATGAAATGTATTTTAAAATATTTTCTTCATAAGATGGATGCATTTGACATATTAAGTGACTGGTGGGGAACATAATTATATAGGACCTAAATGAATTAGATAGTCTCATGAGACATTTTTTTATTATTTGGTATAACCCATTCCAATTTAAGTATGGTGTCTTGACACTAGGGATTCATTTTATGTGTATGATGTATGAAATTATGTATTCTATTACTATGAAACCATTAATTATTATTCAAGTGATTAATTACATTTTTATGTTATCTATGGTTATATTAATCTAATTTATAGAATTATCAAATTAGTTATTTGTAAAATAATTTTTACTATATGATCGTGTTATAATATCTTATGTTCTATGGTATTACTCACTGAGTATCTGAGCACACCCCTTTCTTTATTGTTTCCCATTTCCCCAAGAAACCGTAAATGGTACTATTAATAAAATATGTATTTTCAGTGGTAAATAGTAATTTTTTCAGGATTTCATATGATTTATCATCATTATTTGAGATAATTTAATGATCTTTTTTCCATCTTGTTCCATAGGATACTAAACTTTTAGATCTTAAGATCTAAATATTTATACAACTATAATAAATTAATACCCATCTTTAGGGTATATGAGTTTTGGTGTTACAAGATGCTTATTTGGTAAATAAAGATAAGGAATATGATAAATTCATGAATAAAATATATTGTACAATAATAAGGCATTTGAAGACTCTAAGAATACTCAAAATGAGAATAAAAACCTTAATAAAGATATTATAAATTTAAAATAATAATTTGATACCTTTGTATAACTAACATAAAAATTAAACAAAAATATTTTAATGAATAAAGTTAACAAGAAAAACTTGTGGATTGGATATAATCATAAAAATCCACATGCATACTAAAATTTATTTATAAAATCCACAAATGGGAGTATTTCTATTAATATTTATTTTAGATGTATTATTCTTAGTTATTATGTTATTCAGTTTTATATATGATTTCTAAAATCATTAAGACGCACTAAATCAATTATTTTAAAATCTATATCTTCTATATTACATATTTAATTATGTTTAAAATGTGTTTGGATTCCTAGATATCATTCGATTAATCCCATTGGCCAATGGTTGTATGGGTGCCAAATATTCATTTAAGTGGGTTTTTCATGAAATTTTTTTTTCTACATCTCAAGATTCATATGTGGAACATATATAGTGGATAACTTTATAACATTACCATATATGGATAAACTTTCATATTATTCAATTGATGTGATAATGGAACTTTGACATTTGGGGACAACTCAAGGAAAAGCTAGTGGTTTTGGGGTAATATATGTCATTTTATCAATGATGTGTCTTAGATATATGATCAATCACCTAATACAAAATCTATAAAATAATTACCAAATAATGTAGTTTCTATAACATAATGTGAATAGAAATCACATATGCGATTCATTCCAGAATGTAAATTAGCTAAAAGAAACTTCTAAACTATTAAAAAATGTCAACACTATTAGACTTCTTGACTTTGTTCATTCATATTTATCCATACTTGTTCAAACTAAAATTATTGGGTATTTAAAATATTTTTTTATTATTTATTATTTTAATTGATTCACATGTATTTATTTTATATCTCATAAATGTGAATCTTTATCATAATATTCCACCTATTGTAAATAAGTTTATAATTATAAATACTATAAAATTTTTCTATTAATAGTGATATAAGAAAACAATTTAAATTTGGTTTTATATATTTTATGTGAGAAAAATGGTTATTTTCATAAATTTTTAATCCCTTTATCACCTTAGCAGTATTGAGTACTATGGATGAAGAATTTAATTATTCATGAAATGGAAAGAAGTATATTGAATGAATTCAATTTACCTAAGTACTTGTATGTTGATGCTATGAATACTAAAAGTTATGTTTCTAAAATAATTATTATTAAACTTATTCATAAAAATATACCATATTAATTATGTAAAGGAAAGTAACAAGCATTTGGTTATTTTAAGGTTTTTGGTTTTGATGCTTTTATCCTTATTATTAAGGATTCTTTGGAAATGTATGTTACAAAATCAGATGAAGTAATGTTTTTATGTTACTTTAATGTTAATAATGAATATGAATTTTATAATAAAAGGAATATGTTTATTGATGAATATATTGATATTACCTATCATGATAATGATTAAAAAGAAAATAATATTTATATATACATTGATGAAGAAGATTATAGAGAATTATTTTTTTGAAAATATGAACCTATAAATATTTTATACAACCATCAACATAAAATTAATCTAATTTAGAAAAAAATATACATGGTGTTGATAGATATGTTGGATATGATTATTCTAGAGTTCAAACTATAAATTATTTATTTAATTTATGTTCTCATAATGCAATGTCTTTTCATTTTTTGAATGATATTTCAAAATCATTCAAAAAATTTATTTAGATATCTAGTATGAAATACTATCATAATATGTTTTCTTGAAACCATATTTTTACTTTATATTACCCCATGATATTCTAAAATTATTGTGATTAAGTCAATATTATGAAATAGTCAAGATGAGACTCATAAAATTAATATAAATTACACTAGAATCATTTCTCAGGTTTTTTACCCAGATTACTGATTTTTAGATGATAAATTTGTTTCTCTTATTTCATGATTGGAATTTATTACAATTTTACTATACTATATATATTTTAAAGTATTTAGGACATATCAAATGGATAAAAAAATAATTTTTTTAATTGATTTATTTTAGAATATTTTTATGTGAAAAAATCAAGGTTTTGAACATGATAATTATCTCAATCATGTTTTATAACATTCAAAAACACTTCATGGACTTAATAAAACCCCTAAAGAATGTTATGAAACCTTATTTCAATGAATTTTGAATAATTGGTTTTTAAATGGGAATGCTAACCCAACATTATTTGTTAAGAACCATTTTAACAATATTTTTATTACTCATATTTATTTAAGTGGTAAAAATTTTATATCATATAGGGATGTTTTAGGTAATGAATTTTAAGAGTTAATGACTGGTGAACTTTAAAAAATTATAATGGGAGAATTTAAATTATTTTATGAATAATTTTTTTAAAGTGATGATGGAATATTTTTTAAATAAAAGTAATTGTGATAAGAAACTGGTTAACATATTAGGACTTGATTCTAGTAAAATTTAAATAGATCCTATAAATAATATTTTTATATTAGATGTATATTTTCATGGAAATTCTATTGATATTTATGTTTATAGAGGAATGATTGGTAGTTTTCTTTATTTAAAACCTAATACACCAAATATTATGTTTAGTGAATTCATGTGTGCATGATTTAAAGATATACTTGGGAAAATTACTTTGAAATTTTTAAAAATATCATTAATTATGGTAATGTAATAGTAAATCAATGTTTTTTGTATCCTAAAAAACCCCTTTTCCAATAATGTGTTTCAGAAATTTTGATTTTAGATGATACATAATTATTAAAAAGATTAATTATGGTATTTCTCACCTTTTTGGCTATTTTTTAGGTTCTTATATTTTAAATAAATATTTATCTACTTCTTTATCTATAGTTATGTTTGAATATATAGTAGAAGTCAGAAATTGTGCACAGCCAATATAGATCATACAAACTCTATCAAACATTTATATTTTTAAAGGATTTCATTCCTATTGGACAATTATAATTCTATTTATATTAAATAATAAAATTAAATAATAAATCTTATTGATGTATGATAAAATTTTATTTGAGATAATATTCAAAAAGGACATATCATTTTAGAATATGTGTCTATAATCATAAACTGATAGATAAGTTTACTCAACCATTTAATGAAGTGAATATTTTAAAGAAAAATCTTGTATATCTATTGTTATAGGTCTAATTTATAATTTATAACCATTTATGTGGATTAATTATAGAATTTTTTAATTCATATATATGGTTAGTTGAAAGTATTATACATTGAATATAATATTAATTTTAAGAAAAGAAAAAATATGGACTTTATATGAAGTTTTCACTATTTTAATATTTATACACTTTTAAATTTGTATTTATTGTTTTTTTGTATATATAAATTAAATGATAGATATCCTTATCATGTTGATTCATTTCCATTTAATCAAGGTGTATTTATTTAAAAAAATGAATTTAGTATTTATAATTGGATAAAATATTTTTTTTCATGAACAATAATTTTTTATTTCAAAAATTTCGATATTTACTAAATGGGGGGATAATTTTAACGGTTTTCGTTGATATGTTTTTTAATTTTAAAAAGGGGATATTTTTTGAATATTGTTTGAGTTTTTTTGCCCGCGTAGATTTTTATTTTAATAATTAAAAAAATATATTGATTTTTTTTATTTCTTAGATTGATAATGAATCTCATGAGTTGTATTTAAATATATATTATTCTATGTTATGAAAAAATTTATATCTAAAAGAACCTATGTATGATTCTTACATCATATCTTCTTATGTATTGTTACCTGTTAAAATATATTATATATCAAGTATATTTTTGTATGTTCTAACTGTATATATATATAAGTAGATTTGTTTATCTTCACAGATTCTCTGTGTTTCAGGATTTTCGCAAAGTCTAACTTCTTAAATATGGAATATCTTCTTACATAGCATCTAATGTATTGATTTTGAACTTGTTATTTATACAATTTTCTTAAAATATATCTTGTTTTGTATTGATTTTCGTCTATTTTAAAATTATTACATATTAATTTTTCACTTATTATATATTATATTTTTAAAAATTAACTCACTAATTTTTTGTTCAAAATCACTCTTATGTTTTTAAAACTTCAAATATCTTGCTATGTATTTTACTCATAGGTTTTTTAATTGAATCATATGGAAATGACCCTTATGGTTGTGTACAAACTATCTCTTATGTATTTTACTTAACTGAATTTCTTATAAGTGTTTTATATTTATATATTGTTTGTTATGATAGGGTTATTTACCAAATTCAATGATAAAAATTTCGCAAAAGTATATGAAATTTTAAAAATTGATATTGATATATTTTTTTTGTGAGATTTATGTAATATTAGTGATCGATTATTATAGATATTATTGTAATATAATTAACAGTTACATGCATCTTAATGATGGAATGAATAACTGTGAATTAGTTAAATATCATTAAATAGAAAATATATTAATTCATATTTCTAGAATCAATTATGCAATGGTTAGGATGAATTTGAACGATAGGAAGTATAAAAAAACATATATAATTAAGAGGTTGATAAAATAAATGGAATTACTAGATTAATTATTCAATTAAAAAAGAATAATGTGGTTATATACAAATATGATAAAATATTGGTATCGCTTCTTCAAATACTTGGATAGACTTCATCATGAATGACATTACTTCCAAAAGTTATTAAAACCTACTATGACGTCATGATCCTATACTAATGATATTTATTTTTTAGCATTATAATTATTTATCTTATTACTATGATTTTTGGCGTGTCTATTTGTGATTTTTTATGCAAAATCATTAACTTAATTAGTTATAACACCATTAAAAGGTATGAATCGATTTTCCACGTGTCCACTAAAAATATATGTGTTATATTAGGTTGTGACTCCCCATTAAAAACCATATTGTTGTGTAGTTTTTATTATACTAGAAAATTTATGGTTCAATGTGTTGCGAATCTCATAAAAAATTTATGTATTCTAATTTTTCAATTTATCTCACTTGGTAGAGAGTGCCAAAGACTGGATTTATGGTCCTTTTTATCTAAATGTTTATAAAAATCACCTATGTTCATTATTTATTTATTTTTGTGCATACTTATGATTATTAGTGTAACTATTATTTAAATTCATTTAAATTTTAAATTGTTAAATTCACCCCCTCTTTACATAATCTATTATCTTATCTTTGAAAAAAAATATTGTTGACATATAACTCCTTCAAATTTCATTATCAACATCTTTTTCATAGAAATTACATATCACATTTTTCTTAAGATATTATTTATAAAAAATGTAACACTTTACATAAATTTCTTTCCCAATATATAATATTTTTTTTGTATATAAAATTATAATCACATCATTCTGGAAACTGAATATGATTCTTTAAATTTTGATTTTTCAACAAACACAAAAATATTTTAAGATATTAAGTGACATTCTTATTCAATTTTGATTTCCATAATATTTTATTTTTTTACTTGAACATATTTAATTCAAAACATATTACCACTAGACTAGAGAAAACTTTGTTATCTTATAATATAATTCTAATATATAAACAATTTTTTCTATTAAAAATAACATTTTTTATTTTGTTGGTATATTTAAAAATAAAAAAAATTATTTCCATATAAAATATGATATTTTAGTAGTTTTAATCATTTTTAAACCATTATTTAAATAATTAAAAAATAGAATTTATTGGTAGTGGGATCAAATCCTTTTAAGTATTATTTTTCCAGTTTGACTATTGGAGAATTCAATATTTTCCGTTGGAATTATAAATTACCCTTTTGTAATGTTAGCATAATACATGAGCCTAGAAATCACATTCATGATTACTCTATCCTATATCCTTTGAGAAAATAGGGTAAATTTTTATTGAACTCCTTCAAATTGTAGGAAAATATATAATCATGAAAATAATATTAATTCTATACCCAAAAAATCCATAATGGGATCCTCTAATGTCTTTATATCATTTCCACACTCAATAATATTACATATTTGAGTGGTGAAAAATTACTTTGATCATATTGCATAAAATCCATTTAAAACCACATTTTAATCCTGTTATATTTATCATAATCATCTAGATTCACATGGTGAACAAATTAAATATTAGTTTACTTTGGAATATTACTCTAAAACATATAATTTTTCCTTCATACTTGTGAAAAATTCTCATGTTCCCATACCAATCTAGAAAGCTTCTTCCAGTATTTCTATTTATTTTATAATATTGATCTCAAATTTATATTTAAGTTTAATTATTCCTTTATATATATTAAATAATCTTTTATCAGATGAGAGTATTTTTTTATATTCATTTAATAAATACATTTATTAAATGTTTCCCCACTAAAATGGTTAACCCATTTAAAATTTTCAATATAAATTAGTGGTCCGAGATCCATATTTTATTAAGTTATAAGTCCATATTATTTGTTAATATCAAAACATATCTATTTATATGGGTTATCATTTCAATCATAACTTATATAACTCTGGTATATTTGATAAGAAAACTTCTTTCCTAATACACCATTGGGATAAACTCAACCTTTATCATCTACTTCTCTTCTTAAGTGTTTCCCATCTTAGTGAAATAAAAAAAATTTAAAATGGTAATCCAATCCTATTAGGTTCACACATTACATTCTTTATATACATAAGACAATCTAGGGGGACTATGATTTAGTAAGAAACTATATGTAGGAATAATTTTAGTATTGAAATATATTTTCTTTAAAAGGAATCAAACACATAGAATTTATAAAGGTGATTTAATTTCACAATAATATCTCATTTTTTACCTTTACATCTGATCATTCCTATAATTATTTTGTTTTAAATCCCCATCCCTTATGAAAAATCTATATGTTAAAAAAATATTGGTTTGTAACCCTTCACATAACTCATATCTTATAATAATAACTAGAATTGAAAACTAACTATCTTCACACATATCCATATTAATCTCATGAATAAGGTATATGAAAATATTCATATGAAAGACAACCCCCAAATGTAATGTTGTCAAATCATATGCAATATATAATCCCCATATGCAAAATTTGGGAGTGATAGGTTGCCAACCCCCACTTATCTAGACAAGGCATAAACCACGAGGAAAATGAGATGTCTGAAACAAAGTTCTTCTATCCAAGGTTAATTTAAAAAATAGGGATCTTAATTCATTAAAAATAAGAATACATAATAATTATAAACACTAATTAACTTCTTAATTCGATCCAATAACCAAGTACAACACAACGTTAAGTTAAAACAAAACTAAATCATTTATTATACATGTCATGAAACTCATTAAATTCATATATGACATTTCATAGAAGTAGTTTAGGACTTTAATTATTATTTAATGAATTTAGACATCATATTAATAATTTTATAAAAAAATCCTTAATAAATAAATTTTAACACTTTATATTTAGACATGTATTATTGAAATTCAATAATGAAATAAATTTAAAAAAATTATAATAATGTATAATATGAAATCCTTCTAGTAAAATATTTATATTAAATTTATAGAAATATATGATATTAAATGAAATATAAATATTTTATATTTTGATTTTAAAATGGAAAAAATTTACATAATCTAAATATCTCATATTTAATATTATTTAAACCTCAAGAATAATAATTTTTAGATCTTCTTTATTAATTGTTTATATATTTTTTCAAATAAAAAATTTAATTTGACCATTTAAAATTTAATATTTTAAATAATTCATAAAATAAAATATAAACTGATTTATATTTTGAATTGTTTTCAAATTTATAAAGACAACATAAATTACACTTATACTTTCAATATATACTTATTATGTCAAGATTATATATTATTCCATATAATATAAAAAGTCAATTAATATTAATATTGAATTTTATTTATATTTATTTAATAATTGATTCATAAAAATTTCATTAAATAATTGTTAATATTTAATATTTAATTAATTAATTAACTTAAATAAATTAAATAGACATCTTAAAAAATTTCCAAAATTGATGAATATTTTATAACTTATATAATTCAATTCATATATACAAATTAAAAAAATCTTAATTTTCATGCGTATCAAATTATACGATATAACCCGTATCGTGAGATTAGATTTCATAAAAAATAAATTTCATCCATTATAATTGGAATAAAACAGCTTGTGATTAATCATTTTGATATATCAATCATATTTTATGATATAAATTATATCATATTAGTGATATGTTGCTTTATTTTTTTGATAAAGACCAATGATATCACCAGTTAGGAACGGGTCAAATCATACATTATGATAAGAAACAATGTATTACACTGTGGTCCATGTTTTGATATCTTATTTTGTATGAGACCATCCCCATCATGTCCAACAATATCAAATTAAAATAATAGATAAAGTGAAAAACTCATTTCACTACTTTTGATATTGGAAATCGTAAGAGTTACGAAAAATCAATTTCTATATATTTTTTATGATATCATAAAAAATGATATTAAAATATATTCATTTCCAAACAATATTTCATGAATCAGAAACCATTGTGTAGCTCAGATATTACTAAAGGGTTTATAGGGATCAAGTGATAATTTTTATGGTATAAAAACACAATAAAAACCTCAAATCTGATGATAAAAGTGTTATAAAAAAAATAATATATAAAATCAAATGATCAATCAACACCTTGATCCATTGATAAAGTCCTCAACTTATTTCAATCATATACTTGATGAAGATCATGTAGTATAAATCTAAGGACCTATCCCATTGGGGTGTATCATAGAGTTTAATGAATCACCTAACATTTAGGAATGACCCACCAATCATCAAAGATATGATAGTATATAAAAGAGGCTATAAAAAGAGGAGGGGGAAAGCTTCCGGTGAATACTTAATGTATCATAAGGAAGTACCAAACCCCACCATAGTAGGTATAACCTCCTTATATTTCCCTATAGGATTCTCCCCATGTTTCCATGATTTTATTCATACAATAAAAAAGTATGTGTAAATGGAAACATTACCAACTATTATAACCATTAATCTATCTCCCACGTGTTTTTTCTTATTAAATTTCCATATTAATGATACCTTAGGTAATTTGGAATATCACTACCTACCTTATATATCATAGTATTCTCTCTAAATCATCCAATATAATTCTTGCCTTATCACATCCTTGTTGAGGTGAATTTATCTTTTATGTATAAGATGTTTTATTTTTGGCATGGGAGGTAGTGGAAGTGATTTTTTGGTGTTTCAAAGTAGTGTGGCCTTACCTATGGCTACAAAAATCCACTAACCAACCAGTTGGGACCCCAATGTAAATACACCAGCTCTAGTATACTAGATACTATGGTTACTTTATTAAATTGTAACTAGATACAGTAGATCAGATACCAAAGTAATGAATAATTTATTAGTTTTGGTAAAAAATATATATACATGAATTTCACTGAACATTTAAAAACATAAAATGAAACATTGTATTTTCATTAATTAAAACACTACTTCCTTGATAATATCAATAAATGTAAATCCATGTACACTTTATGAAATTTAGGGGAAATGAAAACAAATATATTGTGAGAAAAGATGCTCATTAAGGGTTATTTATAGTAAAAGATATCAAGAATGAAAATGTTGTAATAAATATGGAAATCCAAATAATAGAAAACAAAATCCATTTAAACAATAACATGATATCGATGAATAATATGATAGGAATAAATTATGATAAAGTAATTACATATAAATAATCAACTAATATTGAAATTTATCCATTAATATCATAATAAGTAAAATAAATCACATGGAAATAATAAATTAATTTCATAATTATGGAATGTCTAATGTTGGACATCTTAAACATACCATCACAAACTTGAGTAATGACATCTAAAAATACTATCAACGCCTCATGCTAATACATCTATAATAATGGTCATGTCTCAGTGCAATACCAAATATATTTTGTCTCATGATACATTCAGATTCATTTAAGGGCTGGTTAATTTTCTCCCACCCATCACGTAATAATTATAATTAATTATAATATGAGTAAACAATACAAATTAATCAACATGGCATAAAATTAAACAAATATACCTATTGGAAGAACTTGCATTAGGAATATCAATACATTCCTCTGTACAACTGATTTTAAACCATCCTGATAAAAATGGTAGATAACAAAATTATATTATAACCTCAGTAAAGAATATGTTTTAATAAAATATGTTAACACAGATGAAAATACTTTAAAAATATTAAAATAATATTTTGTAAGGAAAATACCATTTACACATTGAAATTTGTTACATAAAATCTAGAAAATTCCCAAGTAATAATGAAAATAGTTTATTTTTAAATAAACTTTTATGATTTTAAGTAAATCTTCACATTAATTTGTGTTCATGATGACTGGAAATTATGTTCATGTCATTAATGATAAAAAAATATCCGTATCATACTTTTGTAAAATGGTAAAAAACAACCTCATTTAGAAAATAACATGAATATTAATATTAATTTTTAAAAATAAAAACATGGGTAAAACATTCATTCGAAAATAATTTGATAATGTTAAAAACATTATTATATAAATTTTAAGTTAAATATGGACATGTAAGAAATAGATTCCCGACCAAATAGAAAACAAGACATCAATTTTACATAAAAACAATATTTCAGTATCTTGAGTACATAAACATAGGTAAATTAAATGGAAACATATAGTCTATATAAATAACCATATGTTAATAAAATATCTTTGTTTTATGATAGAAATATTAAATAATTTCTCTATTGTAGACTTGAAAACAATCCATCTAGATTAGTGATATTGTGAAGAAAATCATTACTACATTAGTATCATTTGAATCATTAAACCCATGAAAAAAAACCAAAAATGAAACATAAAATAATGTCAATATAAATATATTAATGATATAACATATCAAATGGTTATTAGATACACCTCATAAAATTATATAGGTGTATAAAATAACATATGTCCCAAAGTACACAGTTTGAGAATAAGAACCATTACAAATATCATATTAGGGAATTGAGAATTAATCAATGGAAAGATTTTTTGTAATAGATTAAAATCCATGAAAAATAGGTATAAATACAATATAAATAAAAAATATCTTTTCACACATTAACAGGGTGTAACAGAATCAAAGAAGAAGTAATATAACCTACTGAAAGATAATTATATTAAGAAATCCCTTACCATAGGTTCGACTCATCACATATGATCTTAATATTTATTAATAAAAAACATATGTAAATTATATAAATTATTGAGAAAATTTTTGGTTTATTATTTTTTATGTTTTTATCTCTGTGTTATATTAATTTTCTTAATCGACTAATTTCACATAGGATGTTTTAAAAACACTCTATTCATATATCCAAAATAAAATTAGTAGGTTGAATATGGTAAATTATTTAATTGTTACATAATATATATAATAATAATCATGAATTAATTATAATTTTTATACATTCATTATACTTTTAAAACTAACCAAGAATGATGATTATTAAAATTGAACTACATTGCAGTCATTGAGATGGTATGTTGTATATACGCATGTGAAACATTTCCATTTTTTAATGATCATGATGAAAAGAATGTAAGTATTATTTTATATCTCTAAAATTATAATTATATAAAAAATAATATAATATTTACTTAAATAAACTTATATATATCATCCATATGATGTTTTAATGGAAAACTAATCATGTCTCTTCATGGAGGCGGTGGTCCAAATGTACGCAAGAATAACGTTATGATTTTTCAATGGATGAAAAGATAAAAAAGTATATGATATGTCATAATTTTTAAATGTTAAATATTTTATGGATATCATATATAAACTATAATCCATCATTATAACTGTCCGTTAAAGGTGTTGATGGGGAATGTATGGTGTCAATTCATGAGGCAGTAGGTCTCCAAACATACGAAAATGGATTTCATTTCCCATTTATTGGAAGTGGAGATTGATATAATGTATTCCATTAACATATAAAATATCATTATATTTAATAAAATATTTTTTTTATTTCATGATGTTTAAATTATATTTTTAAGGAGGTTGAAGAATAAATAATACAAAAACAGTTTGTTAAAAGTTTTACCTCTTCTTCTGAAAACCACTTAATTTACAACATAAGACCTCTAAGGTAATTTTTTCCAAAATGAGACCTTTAGAATACGGTAAGGGATGTTATTAATGTATTTGGGTGGGGCTTTTCTGAACAAAATTTTTCTTTAATTGTGAATAAAAAAAGAGTGGTGTTTACTTTTATAATTAGGGGAGGAAAATTCATTGAATTTCATAAACTATTAAATAAATATAAATTAATTTTTATTTTAAAATAGGTCCAAATTCATATAATTATATGATATTATGAGGATGAGTTTAAATCCCCTCATCTAAGAAATATTAGACACTATTAGATAATGTTTTCCAACTTTTTTGTTTAACACTTCGTTATCCCTTTTCATGATTTACGTGATATTTTAATCTTTAAGTTTCAATATGGTTATAAAAAATAGAACATTTCTAATAAAAGGAACACTTTTATATTTTCAATAATATCTCAGTCACCTAGGAAAATATTTTTATATTTATTTTTAATCATATAGAAAATTATTATTTGTTATAAAATATCATCACTGTCATTTTTAGAATAATTAATTTAATAAGACATTGAAAACAAAATGAAAGAAATGGAATTTAAATATAATTCTTTTACAAAAGCCTAAAATGTTATATTTATCTAAAAATTTCTTAAAATACACCGATTTATTCAAATTGTATTACTTTTAACATTTTTAGACTTGGTTTTTTTGTTTTTTTATAAATTAAATAAATATTGTATATAAGTTGCATAAGCATTTAAGGTAATGATTTCATAACTAAAAAAAGAAATAAATTACCAGTATAAAGAATAATTTATCTTTAAAAAATAAATTTATAAATAAACATAGGTTGTTTTATCCACATTAGAAATATTTTACACACTAAAAACAAAGAAAGTGACATTTTTTAGATTATCTTTTACATAAATATTACAATGGTTAAAATCAACTAAATATAGCACCGAGTTTCTGTATTTTCGAAGCATTGATATAAATGGATGAACTCTACTCGTACAATAATATAAATTCAATTTTAAGGCTCATTTTTAGTCATTTTCATATTATTTTTAACTATAATTACTTTATTTACCTTTTCCTTAATGACAATTATTGACTATGGTTTTTATTCATAATGGCCTAAAATAAAATGTAAATATTTAAAAAAATTGGACCCACTAATTTAAGATATTTATTTAAATTTTTAATATTCAATTTCTATAAGTGTAAGAAATTATTTTAATTTAAAATCACAAAACAAAATTAATTTTTTTCAGAAATTATTTTAAAGTATAAACATAATTTTATACCATATTTAACCATAAAATCGATTACGATGAACTAAATTGTATTATTAATTTTATATTAGAAATAATTTTACTTTTAAACTAATTTAAATTAAAATGGAACTTTATAAATGCTTCAAAAAAATACTATAATAAAAAATAATATTTTCCAATATTCATCGGAAAATCAATATTTTCAGAAAACCCATAAATATTTACTATAAGATAATTTTGATATGCATATTTTGAAAATTATATTATTTTCTATAAATAAAATTCAATTTTTTCTTGAAATTAATTATAATATTATCTCAAATAAATAAATAAATAATCATTCTTTAAAAAAACACATTTTTGAAGAATAAAATGACTTTTCTATAAAATGAGCGCTTATTTCATAATAATTAATCAATGAATTTTTATTGAGGATAAATATTATATAAATATTTTTTATAATAAAATTGATCCTATTCATACCTTCCAATTCAATACCTAGGTTATAATTTTTATAGATAATAATATTTTGTGGTTTGGTTAGGCTCGGTGGTTTATGTCACATATTCTATCAAACATGGTGTTTTTAAAATATTTAGTTTTTACATTATATCCCAAAACCCCTAATAAATTGTGTCCTCATAATGTGAACTTGACCTTTAAAATCAAGGGATTTTGATTTTTTTTGAAAAAAAAACTCATAAAAAGGGATAGTAAAACATTTTCTTAAAAGTGGGATAAAGAAAAATTAAGGTCATCTAGAATAACATATATCTAGAATTAAAAATAGTTAATAAATAGTTGTATGTGAATATATAGACATAAATGAAAAAATATTGTCCAAATAATTTTGTATAGTGATGTAGAACATTTATCATAAGAAAGCGAACGATCATGAAAATGTTAACAACAACGAAATAATAAATAAATAAATAAGTTGTTAAAAAGACTATAAATTCTTCAAGAATGTATTAATTATGATTTATTTGGTTTAAATATCCTTTTAATAATTATGAGTAATTTCTTTACCATTTATACTAATAATATAAAGAAATATACTTACCTTTAAATTAAAACTTCATCGTTCAATTAATTTCAAATAAAATATCTTATGCTTCTCCGAAATTGAAGTATTTATGTTGAATATTTCACGCATAAAGCACTAAAATAAAAAACTAATAGATAAAATGATTTCAAAAAATGATATCAAGTCATTCCTCCAATCCTTATATATTAAATAAAACTAAAATGTTTAAAACAAGTTAAGATAACCTCTAAATTTTATAAGCCTTTATATGAACAAAAAATCCATCTTAATTCAAAATTTACAGAATAATACCTTTTGTACATATTATATCATTTCAAAAATAAAAAACACTAAAACATAAATAAGATGAAAATTAAATAATTAATTTTTTATACCAATTAATGTTTCTTGTCAAATTACATGTTAGATCAAAGGGTTACATAATCTGAATCCTAGGGAAACATCTCCTAAAATTTCTTTAATCTCCTAAAAATCCAAAAACATATATGATTTGATCTAATAATGTGTTTCCCAAAATCAACATAATATTCATCTATAATATCATTTAAGTAAAAATACTTTCAAACTAATTGGCTAATCATATAGGCCAGTGGTGGGTACTACACCCTTGTCACTATTTGGTTGTGGTTTCAATCCCCACAGCCTTTATGGATGAAATGAGTTGTTTCCTGATATGCAAGTTGTAATTTTTCAAAATCTATATTAGGATAATTACTCTTAAATTCTAAAAAATTTATGTACATCATCAAATCACATTATCACCACTAGTATTTTTTATCAATCTTATTTTTTCCCCAAAATATTATAAATATAATTTAATCTTATTACCTTAACATCAAGGATCATATTCACCATTATGGTTTTCAAAAACATTAAACTTATGTTAACAGAATATAATATCATTTTTCCTCAATTAACCTTTAAACTAAAACTGATACTAAACCAAAATTGTTATTCTATTAGAGTGTCCAAAAATAACATTTATCATTTTAACCTCCCATCATATAAAACCTCATAAAAATTATTCATGACTATAAAATTATGATTGGCTGTAGATTTATGAACCCATAACACTTTAGGTTTATCCAATATCTATATGTAATATCATAGATTGCCATAGCTTCTATTCTATAATTCATCATCAATGTTTGTATATGAAATTTGAATTATCCCAAGAATATCCCTTAAGAGTTTCAAATAAGGTGTACAGTTATGTGACACTCATCTTACACTAGAATTATGATCAAGATATACTCAAACAACTCTTTTTGGGGATACTACACCTACATGGATCTATTCCAAAATTACATTCACTTATAGTATTAGGATAGAGATGTATTTATAGTAAATCCACAAAATATATACCTTATAAAAACATTAGGGTGTTATAATATACATACACTTATTCTCAAATTCAATCATCGGGTAATTTTCTATAATTTTTGTTTTCCTAGATCCGGTTATAAATGATTTTTCAAAACATTTTTAAATGAAAACTATAAATAACCTAACTCTAATATCCAAGATTTGGTTATTACTTTTTTACATTGAAACTATATACAATCGATCACATCCCTTAGGAAAAAATTGTTTAGTAGTATTCTTAAAAAAATATAAATACTTAATTCTCATAGTACAATTTAAAGTCTAAAATGCAACATTGTATATTCATTTTGGAAACCATTATTTCCTCTAAAATATCAATCCATATTAATCATAGTACACATATAATAATCCTAATTATAGGAAATAAAATATATGGTGATCTTAGATTCTTAGTAAGGGTTATATACAATAGAAACTATCATGAATAAATAAGTCATAATAAAATTTTCTATGTAAATAGATGAAAGTATATTCCATTTAATCAATAATTTGAGCATGAATAATAATACATGTGGAATAAATGATGATTAAATAATTATATATAAATAATCACATGAGTTTGAAACCTATCAATGGTAATCATAACAATTCAAATAATCAAACGGAAATCCATACATTATTTCATAATACTAGAATGAAAAATTTCTGACATCTAAAACATACCATCAAGGGCTTGTGTTAAGACATCAAAAAATACCATCAAGTACTTATGCTAAGAAATCTACATAAATGGATATAGTCTCATCCAAATACAAAATATGTTTTTTCTTAGGATACAGACTAATTCATCAAGGGTATATGTATTTCCAAACTCCACTAGTCACATAATAAGATTAATTTAGTCATAAAATGAATAAACAATACAACTTAATCAACATGATATAAAAATTCAGTAATTATCTATATTGGATGAACTAAAATTTAAAATATCAACACATTACCCAATCAAAATGACCATAAACCATCGAGATAAATATGGTGGATGGTATCATTATATTATAACCATATTGAAGCATAATATCCAAAATTTATGTTTACATAATTGAAAATACTTTCAAATTATCACTAGTAAATTTCATTAGGAAAATACAATTTCCACTTTGATATCCCTCACATAAAATATAAAAAATTCAAAATTCCAAAATTAAAATATTTCATGAAATGAACCTTGTTAAATTTTTAAAGGTTACATCAAAATAATAATCATTCATAACAGTATGAAATTCTATACATGTTGTATATTATAAAAAACATTCCTCTCACACTTTTGTAAAAAGATCAAAAAGTATGTCATTCTGAAAATGAAAAGAATATTCATTTTAAAATATTTTTTAGAATGTTAAAAATTGGAAAAAAAATTAATTAATAAATAATTTTTATTGTAAAAATCATTATTCCATACATTTTAAATAAAATATGGACATTAAGGATAAATATATCGTACTGGGTGGAAAATACACGGTCAGTTTTCCTAACAATAATTATTTCATAATATAGAGTACATAAATATAGGAAGATGAAATGAAAAATTTTAATTTATATAAATAACTAGAGGAAAAAAAATAAATTGTGTTTAATATTGAAATATCAAATAGTCCCCTAGTAGAGACATAAACATAAACAATCATCAATATTGATAAGACTGTGAAATAAACCCTTACCACTTTGGTGTAATTTTAATCAAAACCCCCATAAAAGAAATAACTTCAAAATGAAACACTAAATTACAAGAATATAAATATATTCCTGATATATCATATCAATGGATCAATAGAAACACCTCATTAAAAAATATGTGATTATAATTTAACATATATCAAAATTAATAAAATTTGAGATGAAGAATCCCTACAAATATCATATCATTGAATTGAGAATTAATCAATAGGGAGATTATTTGTAAATAATATTAACCAAAAAACCCAAATCTAAATACAATATAAATAATATAACATAAATTTCATGCATAATATTGGAATAACACAATCAATAAATAAGTGATATAACCCAATGAATCGAAATTGAGATAAGAAATCCATTACATCTAGTCTAACTCATCACATGAATTATTTATCTTACTGAATGAAAAACTATTTTTTATTAATTAATTTCATTATAAAACATTTTAATTATATTATTTCATTTTTATTTATTATCATGTTTTATTTATTTACTTGATCTATTAATCGCAACCCGAATGTTGTGACGATATTCGGTCCATATGCCCAAAATTACATCAGTATGTTTAATATGGTAACAATTTTCATTATTTAATTATATAAAATATTATAATAATTAAATTAATTTTTCATGAATTGATTATAATATTAAACCAAATATTGAATGATGGTTCTGAAAATTTATCTATATTACAATCATGGAAAAAGTGGGTCGTGCATATTCATTTGTAACGTTTCCATTTTTCAATGACAATGATGGAAAACTTTTTTGCCTTATTTTATCTCTATATAATGGTAATTATATTATAAATTATATATTATTTCTATAAATAAACATATATTTATCACCAATATGATTTGGGGATGAAAAATTAATGGAATTGATTGGTGGAGGTGGAAGTCCTTATATACGCACAAACACAATTAACATTTTTCAAAGGATGGAAAGGTAAGAAAGTAGAAGATAAATAATCTCTTTAAGAATTTTTAATATTTCATGAATATAATATATAAACATTAAAACCATATTTATAACCATTCATGAGAGGCAATTATGTAAAATTAATTATATTGGTTTGCGAGACATTGATCCTCCATACGCACGAACAACCCTTTCGTTCCCCATTTGATAGAAGACGATATTGATATAGGGTTCTCTATTAACATAATAATATCTTGGGCTTTGAAATATATATATTTTATTATATTATAATATTTTTTGAAGATTTTTAGAAGGTAAAAGAAAAATAAAACAAAAAAATTCAGTTAAAATTCAATCCTCTCAATTCAGACAACCTCTTTTACATTACACATTAATCCCTCTAAGGTTGATATTATGCCCAAACTAAGTCCTCTAGAATGTGAGAAGGGATTTTTGGAAGGAATTTGGGCATGGATGTTCTAAGAAAAATATTTCTTTTTTTAATAAAATAGGATTGGTGGTATCCTTTTATAATCAGGTGAGGACCTTTTGAGAATTTCATAAATTATTAAATTTATATAAATTCATTTTCTTGTTAAAATGGATCCAAATTAATATAAGTAAAATATATGTTGATATTGAGTCTAAATAATCTAAACCAATAAAAATTGGAAATTTTTAGTTTGTTTTTCCCCCATTATAATTTTTAACCACTGTTAACCTATTTGATTATAATAGTAATAAAAAGGTTTTTACACTTTAGGGGTTATGATGGAAACTATAAATAGAAAAATTTCTAATAAATATTACGTGGTTCGTATTTTTGAATACTCCAACAGTATATAACTTTATAATAGTATCATTATTAGTATAATCCATCAATTATAGATGAGTAATCAATTCAACAGTGTGTCACACCTTCTCTTCACAGACAACATGGTTTTCTTCATTAACGATAGTAGTTGATCTATTAATGACCTCAATAGAATTATAGAGGAAGAAAGTAAGTTTATTGGAAAAATAATCAATAATGATATTATAGTGTCAAAATGTAGAAATATTATTTTTATTTATAGGGTAAAAGGATTCGAGTGGTATTTAGATTTTGCAAAAGAGACTTCCCTTTGGAGTTTATAGGAGCTCTGATCTCCCTAGGTAGATTGCCAATAAATCATTAAGTGGTGGTGGTAAAAAAATATTAGTAGCCACATTGAAAACTGGAATAACCCATTTCTATCTTTATGGTGAAACATCACTCTCATAAATTTCATCCTTACTTGAATCTTGATTTATGTGCTCTCAGTTTAAGGGTCAAAACACATTATCGTGGAAAACAAAACAATCATGATATCCTTCATTTGGGAATCTCATACAGAGGGAAGGTGAAATAGAGAATCATAGAGTATAATGGACAAGATTGTGGAAGTAGGAGGGATCATATAAGTCCCCATCCTTAAACCTTACTTAATTATTGAATTAAATGAATAATTCACATTGAGGATCTTTTTAGGTTTAGAGTTTTAGAGAATTAGGTCAAAACTATTACATCTCAAAAGATTACATAGTAGACACTTCTACTAAGTTTCCATAACATAAAAAACATAAAAAGAAACATGTCTAGTTCCATGTTTTTGATAGCATGTATTTCTTTGATCCCATCCTTGACCCTATTCATCTTTAAGTCCTGTAGAAAACATTTCAAAAACATGGGATGAGCATAAAAAGCCCAGTAAAGGATACACAAATAAGGAAAACTGTTAGTTTTTCCAAAACATCAAGTAAACCATGAGCACTTTACCAAAGTAATACTTTTCACCTTTATGAAGTAGTAAAAACTCTTCACTGAATAAAAGATCAATACTTACTGTTTTTGTAACCAAAAGATTACCATAAAACCCATATAAAGAACACATAACGTAAAAAGGTAACTTGGGACATAAACATACTTAAATGGAATAAACATACGGTTGACTTCTACTCATACTTAATAGAATAGCCTTACGGAAGACTTCCACACATACTTAATGGAATAGACAAATGGCCTACTTCCATACCCAATGCATTGATGGTTATAACGTAACCACCCGTCCTGGTATTCACGGAACCACCCGTCATATGGTTCATCACGTAACCACCTATCAAATGTCCAAGTACCATTATAAAATCATAAGACATAAAACAAATATAATGGAAAGAAAACATTTCCACACTTTGATCACAATATATCACAAAAATATAGTGACATAACAAATCCATTATAAAAACCATTTTCAATACCAAAATACATAAAGAGTATATGGTTTTTATTTCATTTAAAAAAACATTATGGCTTGTTCAGGAAGCCAAAGACCAAATACTACTCGCGGCGGTGGAAAAGGTCGTTGTCACCGCGTACGTTAAAAGAAACATTCTTTTTTGTCATTTTGTAAAACGCTTAGTAGAAAAAGATTCCTTTTGTATAAAAGTAAAAGTCAAAGGGGTTTATACACCGTATAAAAGAAATTTGTGTATAAAACAAAATATGCCTCGATGAAAGGAGATTGAGACGAAGTCCCATAAAAAGTCGTTATCCTTAGATTAAGGATAAATCAATTATATGATTATGTGTGACAAATACAAATACACAAAATATAAGTGGATATTAAGGGTAAAACAATCAGAGGTCATTCACACATAATCATGGAAAAACAAAACCAATGAAATAGATATTTAACTCAATGAAATGAGATTGAGTTATGATTTCCGATACAAGTCCATCTAAATGACATAAGAATTTATCAATGAGATGATTATGTGTAGAAATAGTATATCCACACAAAAGTTTTTGGAAACTACAACATAGAGATTCCACACATAATCTTGGCATAATAAAATCAAGAATTATAGGTTTAACCCAAAGAATTGAAAGTGGGTTAAGAAGTTCCCTTACAGAAATTCGACAGCCTAACGGCGTCACTTCAAAACATATAAAATGAGTTGATGAGAGATAAAAAGGGTATCTCATCACTTGGACATAAACTTTACATTAATAAGGTTATAGAAGCACATATCCCAACATAATAGTATGTTAATTAAAAGACATAACAAAATAAGTCCTTTAAAAAGAGGAGGGTGAAAGGTTCCCTTACCGACTTGGGTAACTTTCGAAACGTAAACCCCATTGAAGAAGGTTCATACAATGAATATGTAAGTACACATAAATGAAATTATATTACACAAAGAGTATAATAATGGGCAGTACATACACCACTCAAAGGAAATTGTGGCAAATGTAGCATAAATCTCACGGGAATAAAAGTGAGATGAAAAATACCTTACGAAAACTCAGCAGCCTAACGACGCCACTTAAAATATCCAAAATGGATTGATGAGAGAGAATAGGTTCTATCATCATATGAACATAAATATTACACTAAGATTAATATAAAAGGACATCCCAGTCACAAGAAAGATGAGCTTATAAGGAATGACATAAAAGAGTGTACTTAAAAAGAAAGAGAGGAGTAGGATCCCTTACCTCGGGTCCGACTTGACTCGATCGTTCTTTAACGTCCTGAATAATAAACTTGAGTTAATTTCTATTTTCTTAAGAACCTTTTTCAAGTTCATTATTCCTTTTATATCACTTATTTACATTTTATAAACATTATGTAATCATTTATGTTAATAATGTTTGTTTTGTCGATATTTGGTTCTTAAGTCGAAAGTGAACTTCTTACAATTACATGTTGTTCATGTGGTCAATGGTTCATTATTTCCAGAATGATATTCATGATTTGGATATCCTATATATCATACATATCTAGAATTTACATGTATTGATAATATTACTTGATCATTTAGAGGTAAGAAATGAAATGCACCGTTCATGGAGACGGTAAGCCGTACGTACGCATGAACGCTACTTTCATTTCTTTGTCATATTAATGGAATTAAAACTAAATGAGAGGTATGTATATTTTAATTCCAGAATTATATTAATCATTTATATGTATCATTAATCATATATATCCATTATATACATGTACTTATAATAGTACATTATATTTGGGGATAAGAAATGAAATGCACCGTTCATGGAGACGGTAAGCCGTACGTACGCATGAACGCTACTTTCATTTCTATATCATGCATTAATGGACATAAATAATAATGATATATATGTATATTATAATTCCAGTATAACATCATATATAATAACTTTAAATCCATCCTTTATATGTCCCACATACGGCATTAGCGAATCAAATCACTTTGAGGGGGTCGTAGTCAGCACTTCCTAAAATGAAATTATCGTGTTTACCCATAATGGAAGCCATAAAGGTATGCTAAAAATGAATAATACAAAAGCTTAAGGAAAACATAAACATATTATATATCATATATAAATATAGTGACATCTTAATGGCCACCTTTGAAGGTGTTATATGAGTGTTGAACAATCATCGTTTCGTGAGGCATAAATTCACCATCCACGGAAACAGTATGTTCTTTAACCATTAGATGTAGGTGTGTGTAATTGTTGATCGAATACTTATTATAAAAACATCCTAGTATATTGAAGATACTGTAGTTTTTACAAAAGAAATGAATAAAAATATTTTAGGGGGTTGGAGAGGCAAAATAAAACAAAAGGACTCAATTGAAGACATTACCTTAAAATCGGGTAACTCCCTTTGGTTTGAGCTCCAAGGCTTTCTTGGGAAGACTTATGCACAAAGTGATGCTTCAAGGAGTAAAATAGGGAAGGGGAGAGACAAAATAGGCAGGGGTTGGCTGAGCCAAAGGCTTTGGGAGTTTGGGTAAGGAGGTAGAGGTGGGGGCCTTTTATAAGAGGAGAGGAGGGGCACTCTTGGAAAGTAAAGAAAAGTCACTTTATTTTAAAATGATATTCGGATTTAAGAGGTCTCACGTTGATATAATTCTAGGATAAGGCGATAAGGGTTCGAAATCCACTCATCCAATAGGTTTTTGACATGTGTAGGTCTTATATATTACATTATCTTTCGATTTTATTTAAATCGTTAAATAATGAGGTCATCGCTGCATCATCATGATGTCATAAATAATTTAATTTATTTAATGTATAAAAATTATAAAACTAATACTATGATGTAGGAAATCTTTTTATCTTTCCAATGAATATTTATAGTCAAAAATATGACTTGTATAACTCCATGTAAAAATAGTTTTAGTAAAACATTTCATGTTTGTGTCATTTTTACTTTAACATTAAATAAAAAGGTATTTATGTAATTTTCCAACCAAAGTGGCTCCATGGGGTCCCCAAGTTGACCCATGGATTTTCTTGGTCGGCCATGAAACATCCAATGAGGGTAGGACATGTTTCTAGGTCATTTCATTTTATGAAAACATTATTCTTACCTTAAACTACACTAATTACCTCTAATCGCGATTAAGAACTTAAGAGTTACTATTGACCAAAAATTATTTTAATCTCATTGAACCACATTTTACTTCTTAATGAAACCAATTATGTCGGATTTTTGAAATTAAAAACACAGAAGTGGTAAAATTTCATTTAAACGAAAAATCTGTTTTTATAAGTACCACTTAGTGGTTTCACTATTCATGAAAAATTGATGTTTTTCAGAAAAATACCAAAAATTCACCCTAAGCTATATTTGATATTCCGAATTCAAAAACGAAGTCTATTTTACAAAATTAAAAACATATATGTCACATTAATTAATTTAATAATTAATTCCTGTTGTCATGACAAATAGCGTGTTTTTATGAAACAATAAGTATCAAAAGATTGAACTAGTTTAAGTCCGATTTCAAAGTGAAATTAATTCCAACGACCACTATTAGATTTAATGGTAAAAATATTTTATAATTTTCAATTTAAAACCAATTCAAATGATAATATAATCATATAAATAAATTAGATTAAAAAGTGGTTTTGAATTAAAATACAACATTTTGCACTATTCATTAAAAAATGAACTTTATCGGAAAGATACCAAAAATTTACACAAAGTAAAATTTGATGTACCGATTCTAAAGAAGAATTTTATTTTGTCAAATATAACACATAAAATTTTCAAAAAGTGGATTTAAAAGAGGTTTGCTTTCAAAAGGCGGTTAATCGACCTTTTAAAGAATATTAGAATGTTTACGCTTAAAATTGGATTCATTCGCATTTTTAATCCCCTAACATTTATTGTAAAAAGTAAAAATATTTGACAAACATATATAATCATTTTTTAGTTAGTTCTGTTCATTCTCGCCATTACAACGGCTAGGCATTAACTACCATTTAAAATAATATTATTTTATTATTAGAGTGAAACGTAAGATTTCAAAGGAACTCGTTGTTGTGTATTGGGTACACCATCGAGCATAGCATTCCCTTTAAAGTAATATTAATATTTTTTCACAAATATGGATAAATATAAAAATGTCATATTCTTTATTTACCTGGGGTGTTACATCCTTCCCCCCTTTTCGGAATTGCATCCTCTCAATTTTAAAATTGGGCTTGGAAACATCCTTTAAAGTCCCACATCGGAACAAGAGTCGGTAAAACAATCACTTTAAAAGAATGGGAGAGAAGTACAAATGTCACCCGAGTTAACCCATACTAGGATTCCAAGTATAAAAATATGGATATGGAGGAGAAAACAAAAGGTCAAGTTCTGATGGAGAGTGATAGTAAACATGTCTAGGAGAAAGTTAACCACAAGAAAATCACAAACTTGTGATGTGTTATATGGTATTCGATTCCCCAGTAGGAAAAGTTAACAGACAAAATTTTTGTTTTAAGTTACTCTTCATTGAGAAATTTATTTTTTTAGCTTAACTAAATCATAATGAAACATACTTACTTGTCACGTAGACTTTCAACTTTTACTATATTCCTTAATCAAACTCATATTATCTCCAAAAGATGAGTTTTTAGGAAGACTTGTTCACATTAAGAGTATTATAATAAACTTCCTGAGAATCACCTAATCCGCAAAAGAGAACTATATACTTTCCGTGTCTTTAGACCTTAACCAAAACCAAATCCAAAACCAAAAATGTTAGTACAATATCAGATAATCCAGAAAAGGATAACCCTTTATAAAAAGAAAATCTATTCTTAATCTCCAAAATTTGTCCAACAAAACCCAAAGTTCAACGAGGACCATTCGATAAACAATTGGTCCATAAAATTCTTCAAATTAAACCAAACTACGATTGAAACCCAAATATTTAAAGGATTTAGTCACATAGTCTTCCAAGTTAAATCGTAACATTTATCTCGAAACAACATCAGTTTCTCTTAAAGTCTCGTATTTACAAGTAATTAACCTAATCACATATCCTCCATGATAGGTTAATAAATTTCCATAGATAACTCAAAATAAACATACTCTTGATTACTAAAATCATCTAACAAAAAGGAATTAGTCAAACTAACCAGGGACTTTACGTAGTCCAGTGGTAGGCGATAAATACCAGTCGCACTTTGGTTGTGGGTTCGATTCCCACAGATTTGTCCGACCCGATGGGTTGTCACACGGTCTGCATGTTGTCCTTTTTACAAAACTATATAATTCTTAAAAAATTCCCCAAAATGTGATAAAATATTCAAAAATCATCATAACATATTTTAACCTCATGTTTATCTCATGACTTTCATTTTCCATCATAACATATAATAACCCATAATTACCTCAAAAGTAAGGATAATATAAACTCTAATGGTTACCTTTATAATTATTACTTGAACTTCCACATCGATTGGTTATCTTGTACATGATGCATTACAGATCATACCAAGGTTCAAGTGGTTGATCATGACTCCCTGATAGTTGGTTTAGAACAACCACGAGTTTCCTCATTGAATCCCCCATTTTATCTAGTATCTTAATCAGAGAACCACCACAGTTTCCTTCAAACATGTTGTCTCTTTGGTGCCTACTAGATCCATCCATTCACTAAAAACAGAAAAGTCAGTGTGAGTATATCAACAAAACTATCATGTACTAATGAGGAAGGTAAACACTAAGATATACTTACTCATTCACTTTATCTAAAACCATGACTCTTTCTGAAATCCTAACCATTATGGTAATGTCACTTATGCTTAGAGGATACCCTAACCTCTAAAGTTATCTAAACCGACCTCTGATACCAACTATAAGGCCCCAGCCTTAAACCTTACTTAATTATTGAATTAAATGAATAATTCAAATTGAGGATCTTTCCAGGTTTAGAGTTTTAGAGAATTAGGTCAAAACTATTACATCTCAAAAGATTACATAGTAGACACTTCTACAAAGTTTCCATAACATAAAAAAAAAACTTAAAAAGAAACATGTCTACTTCCATGTTTTAGATAACATGTCTTTCCTTGATCCCATCCTTGACCCTATTCATCTTTAAGTCCTGTAGAAAACATTTCAGAAACATGGGATGAGCTTAAAAAGCCCAGTAAAGGATACACATAGAAGAAAAACTGTTAGTTTTTCCAAAACAACAAGTAAACCATGAGTACTTTACCAAAGTAATACTTTTCACCTTTATGAAGTAGTAAAAACTCTTCACTGAATAAAAGATCATTACTTACCCTTTTTGTGACCAAAAGATTACCATTAAACCCATATAAATAACACATAATGTAAAAAGGTAACTTGGGACATAAACATACTTAAATGGAATAACCATACGGTCGAATTCCACTCATACTTAATGGAATAGCCATACGGCAGACTTCCACACATACTTAATGGAATAGCAATACGGCCGACTTCCATACCCAATGCATTGGAGGTTATAACGTAACCACATGTCCTGGTATTCACAGCACCACCCGTCATATGGTTCATCACGTAACCACCCATCAAATGTCCAAGTACCATTATAAAATCATAAGACAAAAAACAAATATAATGGAAATAAAACATTTCCAAACATTGATCACAATATATCACATAAATATATTGACATAACAAATCCATTATAAAAACCATTTTCAATACCAAAATACATAAAAGAGTATATGGTATTTATTTCATTTAAAAAAACATTACGGCTTTTTCAGCAAGCCAAAGACCAAATAATACTCACGGCGGCGGAAAAGGTCATTGTCACCGCGTACGTTAAAAGAAACATTCTTTTTTGTCGTTTTGTAAAATTATTCGTAGAAAAAGATTCCTTTTGTATAAAAGTAAAAGTCAAAGGGTTTTATACACCATATAAAAGAAAGTTGTGTACAAAACGAAATATGCCTCAATGAAAGGAGATTGAGACGAAGTCCCTTACAAAGTCTGTATCCTTAGATTAAGGATAAATCAGTTATATGATTATACGTGACAAATAAGAATACACAAAATTTAAGTGGATATTAAGTGTAAAACAATCAGAGGTCATTCACACATAATCATGTAAAAACAAAACCAATGACATAGATATTTAACTCAATGAAATGAGACTGAGTTATGATTTCCGATACAAGTCCGTCTAAATGACATAAGAATTTATCAATGAGATGATTATGTGTAGAAATAGTATATCCACAAAAAATTTTGTGGAAACTACAACATAGAGATTCCAAACATAATCTTGGAATAATAAAATCAACAATTAGAGGTTTAACCCAAATAATTGAAAGTGGGTTAAGAAGTTCCCTTACAGAAATTCGACAGCCTAACGGCCTCACTTCAAAACATATGAAATGAGTTGATGAGAGATAAAAAGGGTATCTCATCACTTGGACATAAAATTTACATTAATAAGGATATATAAGAACATATCCCAACATAATAGTATGTGAATTAAAAGACATAAAAAAATAAGTCCTTTAAAAATAAGAGGGTGAAAGGTTCCCTTACCGACTTGGGTAACTTTCGAAACGTACAACCCATTGAAGAAGGGTCATACAATGAATATGTAAGTTCCCATAAATGAAATTATATTACACAAAGAGTATAATAATGGGAAGTACATACACCACTCAATGTAAATTGTGGCAAATTTAGCATAAATCTCACGGGAATAAAAGTGAGATGAAAAATCCCTTACGAAAACTCGGCAGCCTAACGGCGCAACTTAAAACATCCAAAATGGATTCATGAGAGAGAATAGGGTCTCTCATCATATGAACATAAAAATTACAATAATATTAATATAAAATAACATCCCAATCACAAGAAATATGAGCTTAGAAGGAATGACATAAAAGAAAGTACTTAAAAAGAAAGAGAGGAGTAGGATCCCTTACCTCAGGTACGACTTGACACGATCGTTCTTCAACGTCCTGAATAATAAACTTCAGTTAATTTCTATTTTAATAAGAAACTTTTTCAATTTAATTATTCCTTTTATATCACTTATTTACATTTTATAAACATTGTGTAATCATTTAAGTTAATAATGTTTGTTTTGTCGATATTTGGTTCTTAAGTCGAAAGTGAACTTCTTACAATTACATGTTGTTCGTGTGGTCAATGGTTCAATATATACAGAATGATATTCATGATTTGGATATCATATATAACATATATATCCAGAATATACATGTATTTATAATATTACATAATCATTTAGAGGTAATAAATGAAATGCACCGTTCATGGAGACGGTAAGCCATACGTACGCATGAACGCTACTTTCATTTCTTTGTCATATTAATGGAATTAAAACTAAATGAGAGGTATGTATATTTTAATTCCAGAATTATATTCATCATTTAGATGTATCATTCATCATATATATCCATTATATACATGTACTTATAATAGTACATTACATTTGGGGATAAGAAATGAAATGCACCGTTCATGGAGACGGTAAGCCGTACGTACGCATAAACGCTACTTTCATTTCTTTCTCATACTTTAATGGAAATAAATAAGAATGATATATAGGTATATTATAATTCCAGTATAACATCATATATAATATCTTTAAATCCATCCTTTATACATCCCACATATGGCATTAACGAATCAAATCACTTTGAGGGGGCGGTAGTCCGCACTTCCTAAAATGAAATTATCATGTTTACCCATAATGGAAGACATAAAGGTATGCTCAAAATGAATAATACAGAAGCTTAAGGAAAACATAAACATATTATATATCATATATAAATATAGTGACATCTCTATGGCCACCTTTGAAGGTGTTATATGAGTGTTGAACAATCATCGTTTCGTGAGGTAGAAATTCGCCATCCATAGAAACAGTATGTTCTTTAACTATTAGATATAGGTGTGTGTAATTGTAGATCGAATCCTTCTTATAAAAACATCCTAGTATATTGATGATACTGTAGTTGTTACAAATGAAATGAATAAAAAGAGTTTAGGGGGTTGGAGAGGCAAAATAAAACAAATGGACTCAAGTGAAGACATTACCTTAAAATCGGGTAACTCCCTTTGGTTTGAGCTCAGAGGCTTCCTTGGGAAGACTTCTGCCCAAAGTGAGGCTTCAACGAGTAATAGAGGGAAGTGGAGAGACAAAATGGATAGGTTTTTGCCGAGCCAAAGGCTTTGGGAGTGTGGGTAAGGAGGTAGAGGTGGGGGTCGTTTATAAGAGGAGAGGATGGGCACTCTTGGAATGTAAAGAAAAGTCACTTTATTTTAAAATGATATTCGGATTTAAGAGGTCCCAAATTAATATAATTAGAGGTTAAGGTGATAAGGGTTTGAAATCCACTCATCCAATAGGTTTTGGACATCTGTAGGTCTTATATATTACATTATCTTTCCATTTTATTTAAATCGTTAAATAATGAGGTCATCGCTGCATCATCATGATGTTAAAAATAATTTAATTTATATAATGTCTAAAAATTATAAAAAAAACTACTATGATATATGAAATCGTTTTATCTTTCCAATGACTATTTATAGTCAAAAATATGACTTGTATAACACCATGTAAAAATTGTTTTAGTAAAACATTTCATGTTTGTGTCATTTTTACTATAACATTAAATTAAAAGGTATTTATGTCATTTTCTAACCAAAGTGGCTCCATGGGGTCCCCAAGTTGACCCATGGATTGTCTTGGTCGTCCATGACACATAAAATGAGGGTTGGAAATGTTTCTAGTTCATTTAATTTTATTAAAACATTTTTCTTACCTTAAACTACACTAATTACCTCTAATTGTGATTGAGAACTTAAGAGTTACTATTCACCAAAAAAATTATTTTAATCTCATTGAACCAAATTTTACTTCTTAATGACAACCATGTATGTTGGATTTTTGAAATTAAAAACATAGAAGTGGTAAAATTTCATTTAAACGAAAAATCAGTTTTTATAAGTATCACTTAATGGTTTCACTATTCATCAAAAATTGAAGTTTTTTCAGAAAAATACCAAAAAATCACCCTAAACTATATTTGATATTCCGAATTCAAAAATGAAGTCTATTTTACAAAATTCAAAACATATAACTCACATTAATTAATTTAACCATTAATTCCCGCTGTCATGACAAATAGCGTGTTTTTATGAAACAATAAGTATCAAAAGATTGGCACTAGTTTAAGTCCGATTTCAAAGTGAAATTAATTCCAAAGACCACTATTGGATTTAATGGTAAAACTATTTTCTAATTTTAACTTTTAAACCAATTCAAATTATAATCTAATCATATAAAAAAATTAGATTAAAAAGAGGTTTTGAATTAAAATACAACATTTTACACTATTCATTAAAAATGAACTTTATTGGAAAGATACCAAAAAATTAGAAAAAGTCAATTTTGATGTCCCGATTCTAAAGAATAATTTTATTTTGTCAAATATAACACATAAAATTGTCAAAAAGTGGATTTAAAAGAGGTTCTCCATCAAAAGGTGGTTAATCGACCTTTTAAAGAATATTAGAATGTTTACGCTTAAAATTGGCTTCATTCGCATTTTTAATCCTCTAACATTTATTGTAAAAAAAATATTTGACAAACATATATAATCATTTTTTAGTTAGTTATGTTCATTCACGCCATTACAATGTCTAGGCGTTAACTACCATTTAAAATAATATTATTTTATTATTAGAGTGCAACGTAAGAATTCAAAGGAACTCGTTGTTGTGTATTGGGTACGCCATCGAGAATAGAGTTCCCTTTAAAGTAATATTAATATTTTTTTCAAAAATATGGATAAATATAAAAATTTCATATTCTTTATTTACCTGGGGTGTTACAGATCAATATAATAATATTGGAGGGTACTATTTATTATCAGTAGACTAAGTTGGAAGGGTAGGTTTTTGAAGGTCGCTCACTTTAGGGTATTCTCATCATGGGGAAATAATGGGTGGATATGGAAATTAAAAAGGGGGATATCTCATTCTTGTAGATGATTTCATGTGATCACATTACATAATTTCAAATCCATTCTCATTGTATCATCAGATGAGGGAATATTAATATAAGGTATACTAATTGGGTTGGAGCTCCACTTCTATTCTCATGATGCCTAACCATAAGCATTGCATTTTTTCAGGAAAGTAATCATCCTTTGTTATTTAAAACCATTCATAACCAATATAAATGTGAGATATATGATAGTATTTTTATCTCTAATAATTAATATAACTATGTTTTAATGGAATACACATTTAGGAGCTTCTTGTCCACATGTTATCGTGAAATCCTTTACATAGTTACTAATGATGATGAATGGGGGATCTCCCTTTGGTGTAAAGATATTTTGGATAAATACAATGTCATTCTTTGGAGGATACAAAACCATGCTATCATGATATATGAGGGGATCAAAATGAAGGAAATCAAGATGGTGTCTTAGTTTATGGGATGGTGAAACTCCAATTAAGAAACTTCATAATACTTATTCTTTAAATGGTAGTGGGGAGAAGTTGTGTGGTGGGGCTTTAGTGAAATCACTGAAATAAAAAATCAGGACTTCTCCTCCTAAAATTTAATACAATCCTAGTTAATATGAATGGGAGATGATAACATGAATCAATATGAAAGGTATAATATTTGGGACGTGGGTTTATGTTGTATATTGAATGCTATAAATAATGTGTGTCGTGAATATTTCTTTATCTTGAACATAGTTGTGTAGGTCCGAGCCAGAAATTTAGTGATGCATCTGGGTTCTCTCATTAAATGATGGGAGTGTAGCTACACCTTGAGAATTTTCATAGTGGGAAAATAGTATTTCTACCTACCCATAGGCTTCAAAACCTGGGGAAATGGGTGCGATAGATCCCTCTTAAAGGAATACTCAAACTCAACATTACCGGTTCATATAGCCATGCCATCATGGGGTGGAGAGGAGTGGCCTTTTTCTCAAAAGGATCCATTTTGGAATCCTATAACATATTCTATGGTCAAGGTGACTCAAATATTTTGTAATAAAACACTATTATTAATGTTCTTGAGGTTTTAATTTCCTTTAGAATCATCATTATCTCCATTGAAACATAGGTTTAAGTGATTCGAAACTTCCCCCTAGATATGTTTGTAATCCCCCTATACATTATTTATCACATTTAAAGGTGAAAGAGTCACATTATGAATGAAATTATATTATCTAAAACATATATAGAAAGGAAAAAAAGTGAAAAAGAATTGGGTTTAAGGGGGTCCTTGGAGAATCTATGTATGATTTTTTCATCCACAGGATCCCTTCCCTTGAGTGCATTAATCTCACCACGGCTGATTCCCTTGGTTTGTACTGTTTTAGAACCCTAGGAAATTGTTGGTCCTTCTATTATTTAATAATATTGATTTTATATAAATTATATAGTTATATAAAATCCCAGAACACACTAATTCATTACTTTTAATATTTTTAAAATCATTTATTTCATTTTTCAATTAATTGAATAAATATTATGTCTGTGTTATGTAGGCATTTAAGGTATTTATTTGATCACTAAAAATTATAAATAAATTAACATGATAAAAAAATAAATTATATTTAAAATATCCATTTATAACTAAACATATTTTATTATAGTAGTCAAACAATATTATAGATATTAAAATCAAGAAAGTGTCATTTTTGGCTTTATCTTTTTCTTAAATATCATAATGGTTCAAATAAAAGAAATATGGCACCAAGATGACATATTTCAAAAATTAGGATGGAAATAGATGAACAAAACCAATCAATTAAGATTAAAAAAAGAATTAGGTTCAATTATTATTCATTATTATATTATTTTTAAACTTAATTACTCGATTTACCCTTACTATAGTGACAATTATTTACTATGGTTACAAATCATAATGAACTGAAATAGAATGGACCTACTTAAAAAATTTGGAAATTCTAATATAAAATATGGAATTGTTTTTTCAAGATTAAATTTTTATAATTGGAAGAAATTAATTTAAAATTTAACAAAAAATCATAGTGATTAATTTTTTTCAATAAAATAATTTTTTTATTTAAAATTTGTTTTTATAAAAAATTAAACCATAAAATGTATTAAAATAAACACAATTTAATAATTAAAAATATGAGAGAACTGATATTAATTTGACACCATTTTAAATAAATATTAATTTTAAAATTCTTGGAAAAATATACTAAAAAAAGAAATATTTTTCACTATTTGTTAGACAATATATATTTTTAGAAAAAAACCAAAAATAACCTGTGTTAATTTTCATATAAAAATTTTAAAAATAATATCATATTTATGAAATAAAATTTAAAAAACATAAATAAATTAATTATAATATTCACTCACAAAAATAAAAAAGTACATTTCAAAGTAAAAGTATTTTTAAATAATCAAAATGATTTTCTAGAAATTGAGTGCTAATTTTCTAATAATTATTCAATTATTTTGTATATAATTTGATTTATATATATATATCATAAAATGTATAATCTTATTTGTACCCATAAATTCAAATTCTATGTTATAATGGTCAATTTAAAAAAAATATATTAATTTTTGGTTCATTTTAACTCGGTGTTGCGTGTCATATAAGCTATAAAATAGTGTTATTTTAAAATATATAGGTGTTACACCCAATATAAATGTAATTTTCATGCTTTTATTTCCTAGAGAGTGGTCCCCCACATGCTATCTAGTAATCCAAATAATTCTCAATATGCTTCTTTAGTGGCCACAATCCTGCATGTGTTGTCAACATGGGTCGATTAAGTATGCATGTAAATGTATTTTTGAGGCACCAAAACCTAAATTAACCCATTAATACCTATATAAAAAGTTAATATAACCAATGATCATTGAGAAGAATCCTTTATATGTTCTTGGATCTTTGAAATTTCTATTATTGGTGTTTTGATTGTAGATTTATTGGTTTCTATCAAATTTCTATGTTTGATCAAATCCCAATTGTATCCTCTGTTTCTCTTAGAATTAGAAGTGATTCTACAATATTTTATTAGAGTTAATTGATAATGTTATTATCTCTCTTGATCCACTATATATTAATTATGTATCTTCTTATTGGAATACATATACTTTGTTTATTTTTTGTTTGCCACATATAACATTTTAAGGTATGTATTGATATGTTCTCTTTTCTGACCTTATTATTATGAAAACTCGGCTCTAATATATTAGGATTCATGTTTAGGGACCTTTATAAATTTATTTAGTGTTTCATTTCCTTCCAATGGGTGGATTACACTAAACCTATAGTGTAACCCATGTGTGATTTTGGTTAATCCATATTAAGCCATTTCTTATGAACCATACCTGTACTTTGGTTTATAAATCTTTATATAAATTACAGTTAGTATCATAATTTAGGCTATAAATATACTTGTGTAAATTGTTTTTTGATATATTATGGATTTTTCCCTTGATTAAGTAAATTTAATAGGTTATCAAATCATTATGAAATAGTTTTTTAATGGGTTTTCAAAGAACGGTTTTTCATATAAAAGGATTATTAAGAAATTTTCTTATGAAATGTAATAAAAAATTTATAAATAAATTGAAATAAGAAAATATTTGAGGCATGGGGACCTGGGCAGGGGTTTATTATTTATATTTATCCAAGTTATTATAGGGGTTTTATGTATAGTTTCTTCCTCCATTCCCCAAGCTATGTGTCCTTATGAATTCATTTTATAATGTGGTATAGGGTTTTCCCTTATGGAATTCATATATTATATAGGTAATCTGCCCTATGGACTTGTTTAGTGAAATAGCCACGATTTATTAATGATGCACGAGAGACCTAGATATATCTGGAATATGTAATCCTATTGGTGATATATATTTTGCATTAGTTTTCATTATTTTATATCAGATATAAAATACAATAAATTATTCAATAAATTAAAAATGGTTATTTAAAATTTTATTTGAAATTATTTTTCCCTAATTTTATTTAAGAATTGGGAAAATGGGAAATTGTTTTACTATGCTTTGATATAAAGGTGAAAACTATTTTATCAAGAAATGATTTAAATATATTGAAAATATTGGGATTATTTTTCCTAGAGTTTCTATGGAACAATTGGGTTGGATCATACTAAGTGTGTTTAGATGACACCATAAACATACCCTTGGGTTTGTGAGAATTTTTATGTCTGATGTCGGAATAAGTAAGTTATTTTAGTGAGGTGGAAATTTATATGTTAGCTGGGCATGGGTAACTAGGTTTGATATGGTGAGATGATACTTAAGAACCACATGGGGTATCTATTGGTAGTTTGGGTTGTCCATATTGGTTTGGTTTTATACATGTACCTTGGGTTTGTTTTTATACAGTGGATGTATTGCTTCCTCTGTTGTTCTATTTTGTTATAAAAATATTTTTCTTTTTGGTTTTCTTTCACTATATTTATTCCATGCATCCTAATTTATGTTGGGAAATTCTTTCCATATAGTTTTTATTAGGTTCCCTGGGGCTTGTCTCAAGCCTCTGGGGATTTGGAATAACCTTCGTGTCTTGTCGTGGTTTGGTTTAGAGCCTTGTTGGATGGGATTCCTAGTGTGGGTCATAATAACTTCGTATTAAATAGAGGTTTAGTCCTCAAGATTTCTAATCTCTAGTTGTTTTTTATACAATAGGTATGATTTTCTATCCTTAATGGGAAAATTATGAGTGAATTCTTATCCAGATCTGATCATAATGATCCTTAAGTCACCTTATTATATTGGGTATTGTGTCTCCTTTTTTGATCTAGATCATAGTTCCTACTTTGTTCTTTTGTTATCAAATGAGACTATTTATTTGTTTAATAATTTATTTCTATATTTGGGGTATATAATCTAGAACCTTATACATATTCTATGGATTCATTAGGATGGTTTCAATAAAATCCACCTCATGGGAATCTACATCTTGTCATAATCTCTTAGAGGTTATTGTGAGGTCAATTCATGTCCTGGTTTAGAGTCCACCACCTCTCCAAAACTCAACTAGAAAGGATTTATCTAGGATTTAGAGGTGAGAAGGATCAAGTGAAAGAGTTTATATTACATAATCTCTATATTTCATGAGTAACTATGAACCTTTGGCGGTTGAGGAATGGCTGGATAAGATCAATCTCATCTTGGACTTCTTAGTGACACTTGAACCTGTCAAGGTGAAGTGTGTGGCCTTTATGTTTCAGTTTCATATTAATAGGGGTAGGAGTCCATTATTTATGTGTATCATAATATGATCTTGGAGTGTTAATAATTCAAGTCCCTTTTCATTCAATATTTATACCTACAACACTTGATGATGTAGAAGCCTGTAAAGTTCTTCTCTTTTTAACAGGGAGTGTTTTTTGTGACAGATAACACTAACTATTTTTTTGAGGAGGATTTTTTCTCCAAAGGTAGTTATGAATGATATGATAAAGTCTAAGAAATACCTTAATGTATTTCAACCTAACATTAAATAGTGGGTTTATGTGTTAAATCTTACCAATAATGTAGAGGTGGTCGACAAGGCTATGATAGAAGATATTGATATGGATGGAATTCAGACTTTTTTGCAGTTTCCCTTCCACCTAGTGGCTATTCCTGTGGCACACATGAGATGGAGAGAAAGTGGAATGATAGTTTAAAGTGTTCTGTAGGTATTAATTATTATTAAGATATTTATACTCCTTTAATAGTGGTACACAATATATCATCGACTTTCTACTAGTGTGTAAAGGTTGGGCGCATCTAGTGAACTTTCCCTAGACCATTGATGAAATGTGGTATATATTTTCATAATTTTAATTAATGGATATTGATATAGGATATATAATTATCTTGTTATGGTCATTTATCATAGGTTCTAAACTCCATTTTTGTATATTCAAAACATCGTAGAAGACAAATCCCTAACCACTGACCTCTATAGTAATGTAATTTCACATAGTAGATAATTTTTTAGAAGAATGTGATGTGGGTTTACCTTTAGTGAGAGGTACCATTATTCTTTTATCTCATTTAGAAATGTATTTTTTTTACACCGGGGACCAAAAAATATTTTGTCCCAATAATGTTTTTTTGATGTGTTGGAACTTATGATGGATATCATGTCCTATGTTATAGAGATGGTGACACAACTAAGCAAGAGGAAGGATAAGGGATTCCATTTTCCTCTACATTATATTTCAATACCTAATGTGGATTAATTATAGGATTTTCTATTTCTTGATCTATTTCTTTTCAATTTCATAATTTTGTAGAACTGTTTAGTTTCTCAATAAGCTATGTTTGATTGGTATCATCGATGTTTTTTCTTTACATTCGATGGGATCTTCTGAATGTTTCATGGAGAGGGGGATATATGGTTCAGTCATGATGTACCTTATTGCCTATATCTGAGGAATATTATTTATATTATTTTTTTGATCCTAATAATGAATATTCAAAATTCAATCATTCCTTGGTTGTTTGATATTTTTGTAATATTTTTCTAGATAAATTATTTGGTCTCCCTCCAGAAAGGTTGGTATATATTCTTCACTGAATTGGTTTATTGTACTCAGTTGATTTATATAACCTAATATCATATGAAAGATATTTATTTGAAAGGTATCATGAACAGATTAGATGATCTGCTAGAGATGTGATTTTTTCTCCCTGGTGTTTCATTGTGAGAGACCCTCATTCTATTTTCCATGAATACTGATAGTTCTCTTCATCTCTCCATAAATTTATAGAAGATGAACATGGTAATAGAAAAAAATAATCATTATTTACACCATTTGGATGAATTTATTGATCATTTATAAGGGAAAACAATGTTTGTAAAATATATCATTGGTTTGATTATCATCATCTCATAGTTAAGGAAGAAAATATAATGAACACTACTTTCATATGATAGTATGGACCCTATAAATATCTTATAATTTTATTTAACCTCTCTAACTCTCCTATAATGATTCTATCTTTTATGAATAAAATATTTCAACTATATCTTCATAACTTTATTATGGAATTCAAGGATGATATCTAGTTCTATTCAAGAAATGAGTGGTTGAATGAGAACTATTTAAATTTAGTTTTGTGAATCTTGAGGTGTAACTATATTTATGAGAAGTTATAAATATTAAATTTCAAAATTATATAGGATAATTTCATATGGAATGTGGTTCCAAAAAATTGCCTCTAATTTGAGCCTGAAAAGGTGAAGAATCTATTTTCATGGGAATATCCACATAACATATTCTACATAGAAATATTTATAGGCCTAATTATATATTATTGATGGTTCATAAAATATTCCTCAAAGATAGAGTCACCATTGATTTGTATTACGAAGAAAGGGGTGAAATTATTAAGGGATGATAAGTTTCAAGCCTCTTTTATTGAGTTAAAATAGAATATGACATTATATCATATTCTGATCTTTTTGGAACCTGGTAAGGAATATGTGGAATAATGAAAAAAAATCTCATGTTGGGTTGAGATGTGTTCTTACAAAGGATGATCATGCAGTGTCATACAATTCTCATCATTTTCGACTGGATGAGAATAATTATCCTACACATGACATCAATATTTCCATTACTATGGAAGATTTTACATGTTGAAAACACTATATTTTGGTATAGACATTCCATATTTGGTATGACCATAAGATCTTGAGTTATATTTTCTCTTAGAAGGACCTTATCCTTAGGAAGAGGCAATGAGAGTAGTACATATTTCCTTTTGATTTTGAAATTAACTACACCCCTATGAAGATTAATTTTATATATGAAATTATCAGTATAAATTTTTCTATTCATGCTATCTTTGAAGTGAAAATTTAAAATAGTCTTATATGGATTTTTACTCAGTTTCATTTGGATGTGTGTGTGATGAATCAAATATAACTCTAACTAGTGTCCAATTTTCATCATCTCTATTTGAGTATATTATGGAGAATCAATATTACTATGATGATTTTAGAGTAATTAGTAAATAATTATATGGTGTGGAGTCCATTTCTGCTTGGTCACTCCCCTTTAATGGAATTATTTTCTTTAGAAGTTTATTTTTTATCCCATTTCCTATTAGAAATGTGGTGTAGCAATATTTCCATAGTTGTTCATGAGATTTTTATCCATGAAATTTAAGGATTTATTATTAAATGAGACTATGTTCTAGGTAGTCATTTATGAAGTGAGACATTGATAATTATGTGTATAACTATAACACCAACCATCTGATTAATGCAATGTACCTGAATCCTTTTAGTTTTTGTTATTATCTTCCGTTGCTAGTAAGAAAAATAGATAATGTATCAAAGGATTTCAAAGATGGAATAACATTGAATCACATAGGAAAGAATATTATCTAGGTGTTTTTTGAAGTGTTTATAAAATCATATCTTTTTATTATGACAAAATATATCATGATACTTAGGATCTAGATACCCATATATTTCATACATAATTATTATATCATTTTAGATAAATAGTCAATACATTAAAAAAAATACATTTATGAGGATCGTAGATGTTTATTGTTTTTGGAAATATGGATATGTAAACAATTGTAACATAAAAGATTAACATAATATCCTATTTAGTTGTTTAAAAATAACACCCTTCTTAAACCTAACATACTTAAAATCCTTCCCCATAACCTAGGAAGCGAAACATAATAAAGGGTGATTTCATATGCTCATTAATGAAAATATAAAATATATCAAAAAATTACCATAAATGAGATTAAGATAAATATAAGGGTATGAGAACATTGGTGAGACATTATAAAATATCACCCATGAATTCATATATCATAATCATGAAACATAGAATGATGTTTTATCAATAATAATATATAATAAATAAGAGTATTAAATCAATAATATTCACTCATGTTCAATGAAAAAATATCATAAGAATAATAAATAATTTTTTTTGCATTTACGTAAGCATAATAAATTATTTCATAAGTGAAGGATCCCTTAAAATTGAATCATACTGGATTGAGTTAACTCCTCATTCTATCATTCCATAGTCAGTGTTAGTTCCAAATTCTATCATATGGAATAAATTCCCTTACATAAATTGGCTCTATCTCCATTACAATCATTATTATCTCATGATATATCCACATTTACTAATTAAAATTAAGAAAATATATTTTCAGTCCCACCCATGAAAAAATTAAAACCATACATATGTTGTCCACAAGATTGTATAACATTCATCATATCGTCAAATCATAAACCATGGAAAGGATATGGATTTCATAACCATTTCATCATCATCAAAACCAACCATCAATTGAAAGAATAAAGTTAGTAACATTTGATGATATCCCCATTAAATTATAAAATAAATCAAGAAAGTATTTAAAGGTAGAAATACCAATCAAAGATTACTAGAACATTTCATAAATAAAACACCATTTTTTCACGACTATTATTTAGAATCTAAAAATTTCTACAATATTAAGAAAAAAATATTATTTTAAAAGAACCAAGGAAACCTACAAAGTAATATTCATTTAAAATTTTATTCATTATGGTTGATAAATTAATTCATATTTTTTATATTAAAACAAATATTCCTTTCAAATTGATAGTAAAAATTAAGAATCAATTTATTTGGAAAATTAATAGAAGATTCAATTAAATATTTTCATAAAACATAAACTAGGGTGTAATTGAATTTAGTAATAATTTTTCAACTATATACAACATTATTGAATTTTATTAAAGAATATATGTATATGTGAATAAATACTCCCAACTGAAGATAAAAAATACTATCAGTTTCCCATAGAAATATTATTTTCTATCTTGAGTACTTAAAGACAGTAAAATAAAAGGAAAAAAATGAAATATACAGAAATAAATAGAGTAGAATAAAATTTATAATACTTGTGATAGATATATCATATAATTTCTTCATCATAAAATTTATCATAAATAATTTTGATAAAAATGAGATTGTAACATAAAACATGTACCTCATGTCCATCATTATACATAATCTTTATATCCACCTGTATTATAAATTTATAATTTATTAAACTTATGTAATAGAACCACTATTTTTTCTATAATACCATTGATGTTTTTATTAAAATATCTTATCACCTATTTATTAAATATCTTTCATTATTATCATCATTTTATGTGTTAAATGCATCATTTTTATTTAATGTTTTGGATCAATGATTATGGACAATGAACATTAATCATGATTCCTTAGTCTAAAAAATTTAAATCATGGAATAAAAATAATATATATTAATTAGATATAAAATTCTAACCACTCATATAAAGAAGCTATTTAAAATTAATTACATCACTAAGTGGAAAATGGAGTATGTACATACACATGAGTGACGTTTAATTTTTTTTTATGAATGTAATAAAAGAAAAGAAAATGTAAATTAATATATTTAAAATAATCCTTACTATAAATTAAATATAACATATAAAAATTAAAACCCTAATAATAACCAATAATAAATTATGGTTGTGGAAAATTAGTTGTATCTTTATGTGGAGGTGGTAGTCCACACGTACGCACATGAGATACTTTCACCTACCATTGGATTGAGAATTGGTTATAAATGGATGTTAAATAATCAAAATAAAATCATTGAATATTTTTTATTCTCTATTAATCATGTTTCTATGGATACAACAAGTTTATAGTATGGATATGAATAATTAAAATTTAACAATCTTGGATAAGATCTATGACGCTTTTTTGAGATATTTGCTTTGTCTTACTCTATAATACTTGAATGATTTATTTTATTAGAAGAAAAAGACATCGTTGATAAATTTAATGATTATAGGATGTTTTATAGTACTGATTTTAATATATTTAAGGCTCAAATGGTGGGAATAATGTTGGATAATAGGTTCCCATTTAAATGTGAGGGGTCAGATACAAGTGGAATTTATTAAATTGTTATAATTATTGATAGTACATTACATGGTAAAGTAGATCTAAGTAGACTGGTATTAAATTTTTGGATAATATTAGGTTAAAATATCTTTAAAAAATAATAATTTTATCATTCAGGGTGAAAATTATATACTTATCAATTGGATAAACCCTGTGTCAAATTGTTTTTACATTAACCGTGGTAATTTTTTTTTGTTATTTTCACTATTCAGTATGACTAAATATTAAATTGGCCCTATTATATTATATTAATTATTATGATTCTAAATATGTAATCCATTTTATTACATTCAATTTATATGGGTGCATAATTCCATTTTAAATACGTGCACAATCTGTAATGAAACCCTATTTTCCAAAAATGATTTTTAATGTTTGAAACATAATTTACTTCCATTAATTACCTTGTAAAAACCATAAAATGAATGTTTAAATATTAAAATTAATATATAATATATAAATTTTATTATATGTATTATTATATTGAGATTAAATTTATGTATTCAGATAAAAACACATTGCATGCATAAAAACACTTTTTTCAGAAAAATTTGTTCATAAGTCCAAAAATTAACTTATGAAAAAATTAATTATAATGATGATTAATATGTAATTAATTATAATTTTTACAATTAAATGTCACTTATGTTAGTTTATTATGAATTTTATAAAGTAATATGACCTTTAATTGAAAATAAATGACAATTTTTAAAAAACAATCTATATTATTAATAATCAATGAAATATAAACATGTTTAAAAAAATCCCAAAAGTTTTCCCAAAGATAATATTATAATTATGATTTAAAAAATGATATTAATTTAATAAAATAGAATTTATAAGAAATTTACAAAATAATTTAAATATTCTCAGGTAAAATTGTGATTAAAACCATTTTTAAGAAAAAATATTTTTGAAGCATAAAATTAATTTAATAAAATTTGAGTATATATTAATTATTAATTTAAAAATAAATATTAATTATTTAAAAAATTTATTAATTTTTTTTGATATATTGGTTATTAACATTAATATATATTAATTTAACAATTAGATTATAATGGTTAACTATATTGTAGATCATATAGACTCATATTTGTCTCTATGAAAAGTTATCGAATACTTCGCGTTGTATTTAAATGGAAATAAATATAAAATAATAGGGTGTTATAGTATGTGTTAGATATTTTGAGGTTTCATATAATTCCCTCTTCCATTACTCCAGACAAAGATTCTATGTCTATTTCCTAGTATTGGATATTTCTCCAAGAGAATTTGGAATTTTGGTCAGATTTATTATAACATATCATACAATGAAGGATTACTAGAAAGATCATTCTATCCATATTCATGAGGATATAATATATACATGTATCATATATTTTAGTGGATCCTAAGAAATCCAATGGGGACTGGTTGAGTTTTCCTATAATAACAGATGCGTATCATTAACCAAAAAGGATCCTTTCATAGCCTTGTATGGCATGTTGGGTAGGTCATCTTTTCATTGGTCAGAGGAAAGAGAGGTATCTCTTGGGGGACTGAGTTTCATTCATGATATATTAGTGAGGATTTGTGGTATACATTAATTCATTATTACTGTTCATTGTTATAATAAGAGTTATGTGGATTTTCGATATCATATTTTCGAGTTTTTCATTGATGACCCGATATTTTTAAAGGAATCTCATCATTTGGGTCATTGTTGTCTTGAGAAACCTGGAATGTTGACTCAAATATATTTTGTATAATTTGGTATCACTAAGTGTATTTTAGAGGTTTATTATTTGTTAGAAGGACCATCTCTATTGAAAGGAGTTCATGATGTTTTCTATATATTTTAGATCAAGTAGTATCACCTTGAACCTTCCAATGTTCTGAATTGCGAGGAAGTGGAGTTGGACCTAGATATATCTATTTTGGAATATATAGTGGATATAATTTAATATTTAATGAATTATTTTTATGTACAAACAATATTGTTGGTTAAAGTTTTATTTCACTATAGATAAAATTCTCATTACACATAGGAGCATGAATCATTAGTGAGGTAATACTGGCCCCCAATCTTTTTAAAGGTTCATTCTTCCCCATGAATATTTGGGGAAAAAAGTCCTAATTGGGGAAACTAACATATTGGATTTCATATATATCTATTTTAGGCTTAAGATGTATACTTTTAGGTTTAGGTTGTAGAAGATATGATTTAGTAGAGTATCAAAGAGTCATTTCTCTAATAGTGGGTACAAGGAGCCACTGGTTATTCTACAGGGACCCCGGGATACATGAATTTTTCATACATCCATATGGTGGGCCTCCACAAGCCTGTTAATTTAAAATATAGATTCCATTATCTTCCCATAATCTAATGGTGTGGGTTTGGGATTATTATGTGAGGTTTCAAATATATTTTGAATCCCAAAAATCTAATTAACCCATTAATAACTCTTTATTTATTGTAATCTGACTCGAAAACATATAGAAGCTTTTATAATGCTTTCTTGTCTCCTTAAAATTCAATTTCATCCTATATCAATAAATTGTCATTGAATTGTTATGTTTGATCAAATACCTTGTGATTTATCTAGTTTTATTTTAATTGGATAAGATTCTACCATACAATATCAAAATCTATTGAATGTTTTATGATCTATCTTGATCCATTATATATTCTTCATGTTTTTTTGAAGACCATATCTCTTATGAATTGTGGTGTGGCACATTTTACTTTTGAAGTATGTGTTCTTCAATCCACTCCATTGAACTTAATTATATAGAAACTCAATTTTGATATATGGGAATTGGGTTTTCATCCTTCCTAAATTTATCTATTATTTGTTTTCTTTATGGTGTGTGGATACAATCGTGGTTGTTATGTGACCCAAGTATGAGGTGGTTGGTTCCATCTTAAGTCCTTTATTTGTAAATTTTACCTAATATTTAGTTTCTATCATGTTTTCGAAATGATAATTGTAATGATACATGATCATGTGTAAATGGGTTTTTAACCAAATTATAGTTTTACTAGGTTTTTGTAAAAGAAATATTTTTCTAATAATTTTGACATGGGTTGTGGAATTGGTTTTCAAGGCATGATTTTCGATGGAAAAGTGTTATTTAAATGTTTCTTATGAAATGTGATATTTATTTTTGAAATATTTGGACATATGTATCACATGTGGCCTTAGGTACCCAAGAGGGGGTTTATTATTTCTCTATGTTCTTATTTCCCATGGATTTTTACTAATAGGGCGTTCCTCTATTCCTTATGATATGTTTCCTCATGACTAGATAATCTGTTTTCATATGGGGTTCTTCCATGTGGGGACACCTCTATTTTCTAATCCATGTGTCTCAAGAAATTTTTTAGTTCACTAGTCTTCATTTATTTCAATGGAATGAGAGACCTAGCTAGCTTGGACCTTTTTTATCCTAGGGCGATCTAAATAGAATTTTTTTTCAATATTTCGACGTGAATATAATATATCATGAATGATTTGATAAATGTAATTTTTTTTTGAAATGTTCTTTGAAATCTTATTTTCCAGATTTTTTTATGAACATGGAAAAAGGGTAAATTTTTTTGTCATGATTTGATATAAATGTTAAAATTATTTTTTCATTCCATGTTTTTCTAATATTGAGAATATTTGGATTATTTTTCATGGAGTTGTTATGGAACACAAGAGGGGGATCTTACATAGCCTGTTTATCTCACACCCTACACATATACTTGGGTGTGTGAAGACATTGTTATGTATGATGAAGAAAAGGGAAATGTTCCATAGTGAGTGGGTTAGGATTATGTCATCTGGACATGGGTAGTTTCTAGTGAATTGGGGGGATGTTTCCTATGTATCAGATGGGGTAGCTATTGATATTTTGGGAATTGCTTTATGATTTTTTCAACATATACATTGGTTTTTTAAAGATACCTTGGTTATATCACTAAATTTGTTGTTCTTATTTTATGGAATATTTCCTATCTAGTAAGAATTTTTATTTATTTCATATTTTATCTTTCAAGTTGTGAAAATCATTCCCTCTGGTCATTTTTGGTTTCTCAACCGCTTGTCAACATCCCATGGTGACCAGGAACTCCCTTTGGGTGTTTTCTTAGTCATGTTCTGAACCTAGTTTGATGGAATGTCTTGGTTTATCCAATAGATTCCTTATGATATTTCCCATTTCATTCAGTACAACATGACAAGTATGTTCCCTATACTACCATTTTTTCATATCAAATGATATTTACATAAATCATAATGAATGCCTTTATTTTATGGATATTGTATAATATTGTGTCCCTTTTTTAAAATCATATGATATATCTTATATACATCATATATATATAGTCCTTAGTAAATATCTTAATTAGGTTGTTTCTTTGGTCCCTATATCACTATAAAATTCCATTCCCATGGTTTTTCTATCTTTTATACACGTATTGATTATATGTTCATAAATCCCTATAATAGATTTTCCAATTCAATCCCACTTCCAAATGTAAGTCCTTAATTTATGTTCAATAGTGAACCAATTTGAAACTAACAGCCACCATCTTGGAGGTCAATTTACATGCCACCTATCCCTATATTCCATTATAGTTATTAAGGTAGAAGTATAATTTAATATGTTCTTTACTTGTGTAAGTCATAAACTTTTACCCAACCAATAAGTGAGATCCTTTTATGGATTCTTATTTATCATCCTCATTATCATTTTCATAGGATTTATTTCTTATTGGAACTCCTATCTATGTTGGATATCCCATAACCAATCATTCATATCAAGGGTTTATCATGTACAAGTATCACACTCATTCAATTTCATTGAAACTTTATCCTCATTCTATTAGTCATAAAACCATAAAATAAATAAATGAAGGTCCATATATGATGAAATTAAAAGTCTTGACATAATTGTATTTAATATGTGCCCTTAAATTTTATAATATAATGAATTTATCATACATATCTAAACTATATATTATTCCTTCTTGGTCGGCGTAAAATTTGGAGCTTCATTTTTCAATTATGAGTGGGATTTTCTATAACATAGATATAAGCTCTATCCTCGAAATACATGGGTTTTTATTACCTTAATAGAGATACATAGGAATATATCACTGTAATTAATACCACCATCATTATAAATCAAATTTCCCTTATAGATTTTAATATTGTTTTATGACTTCCTATATGGAAAAAAGCTACATCATAACCAAAACTCACCATAACCTTATTAATTTAGCATGAGATAATTTAATTTCATGAAAAAATCGTTCAAAATACATCAGTGCAAATAATTCCATTTTAACAATGGTAACTGATATTATTATTAAGATGGATTTCAAAAACCTTAGTTAAATCTACAATATAGTCTCATTATAGATAAAAAGATACATTATAGGATGACTCGGCCCAATATTCTCTAATTTTCAATGAATTTGGAAATATTATACCCATTGAGATGTGGGTAAAAAAAAATTTGAAGTAATATTTAATTGTTCTAATTTTTTCTATTATATCAAAATTATATTATAATAATGTATATTAATTTAATAAGAATAGATTTTGAGTTTATTCTTTATTTTGTTGTGATATGTGTGCTTAATTGTCTGAGGGTAAGTAGTTTTATCGACAGTATGAATATGGGTACATGTTTTTTTTACTTATTGGAGTTTGTGATTTGTTTTTTGTATATTTCGGCCTTATTAACTCCAAAGGGTACAATGTTAATATTAACAAACTCTAAATAAAATTTTGATAGCACTATTGGACTCAAAAATAGATATTTATCTCTGGGTTAACTTTAAATGGAAATAATTTGTTATCTTTATTCATTTATTTAAATAATTTATTTAATAAATAACTTATGGATTATTTTTATAAATAAATTAATTTTTTTTGAAGATGATTGACATAGGTATATTAGAGAGATGTGGTGGAGGAAGGTTTCAGTGGGTTGACTATGTGATATTTGCTCTAATTAGTGTATTTATGAGTTATTTGAGGTTTTATATAAAATTTTGATATTAAATGAGTGTAACAACAATTATAATGCATAAATATAGACAATGTTATGTTGAAATATGATTTTCTATCTATAAATTGAGGCTTTTAAACATTAATTTTTCACAACCAATATTTATATTTCACTGTTTGGTGAGTTTTACGAATCATTTATAGAGCATTAAACAATGGGTGGTAAAAATAGAACAGATAATTTATGTACAAATAATTGTCATCAAGAAATAGTGAAACCTCTTGAATAATTTGTAAGTGTCTTAAAATTTTAATCCATTTTTAATCTATAATGAATTTTTGAGTATTTTTTTTATAATTGGTAATTAATTCAAGATAATTTGGGAATGAGAATATAATGCTAACTTGGAAATGTGATATGATAATTCATGATTATAAAAATCAATTATAGTTTAGGATTGTGATTTAAATGAAAAATTTTGGTATATTAAAAATATAATAAACAATTCATAAAATTTATTTTATACTGATGAGATATTGTTACTGAAAATATTGGGATATTGATGGTTATGTATGAAATTATAGAATTATTGAATTTATGAATTTCTAAAGAATATAAATCAATATATATATATATACACAAATATATATATATATATATTGATGATGTGTATATTGGATTTGATTATGTTGAATTATGAAGGAAAATGTTTATCCTTGATAAAATATGCAGTATTTTCTTATTTTAATACACCATTGATTTATCCTGATTTGGTTAAAGGGTGGTAATTTTTTATTTTTAGAGTTCTAAAAGGGTTTTACCAAATACAACGTGGTCCATACCACTATTTGTAAGAAAACCTTAGTAAGAAATCTTTATTGGATGATGAGATAGTAATCTTTATGAGATTCTTGGAAAGTGGTATGGGAGTTGTGTCACTTACTAATAGAAATGTATTTCCATCCCGATAGTTAGATGGATTTCACGTAATACCCATAAGGGACCATTCAAAATGAACAAAATGTAGTTTTAAAAAATCATGGGGGAACTTTCACCAATTACACTTCTTCATATTCCTTCTCTATATAACATTAGGGTGTGTTATAACATATGGGGGAACTATGTTAGCTATAATGATTGATAAAACCCTATAAATACCTATATTAACCCTCCAAAATGATAAATAAATCTACTCGAATGGATGTATTAATTTATATGGATGTGTTTTTGAAGAGATTCTCCATTAAGAGATGATTTATGACATTTATATGGATGACAATGAGAATATTAATCTTATTAATTAGTCGTGTCTAGGATATAGAGAATTTTTATAATGATGTTAATTCCCTACAACAACATTTGTGCATAACTTAGGTGGAATAGTAGTATGAAATTATTGCTCTGTTATTATCTCCTTATGAGTTATATTGTAGATGGCCTAAGTGGATATAATTGATGATAAAATATAAGATGAGTGTCTTGATCCACTCAAAACCCATTATATTAATGTTATAATGGATGGTGGTGTCAAATATATTCAAATTGTATCAATTTTTTGATATCTATAATTATTAAAAGATATATAAATAAGCGATATTTGATTTTATATTATTTTAACTTTATTTGATCATATATATTTGTTATTCATTTGATATATCATTTTCACCCCACATATGAATACTGATATATTATTTAGTTGTGGATCACTTTCCTCTTCCCTCACTCTCAAATAAATGATGATGTTTGTTATTATCATGTGACTTTACATGTTACTAATATCTCATTCTTATAATTGTGGAGCATGAAGTGTGTCATTGGGAATTTGGATGACAAGTTAGTTGGTGAATGTTCAATGGAGGCCCAATTGAAAAAAGTTTTTTTATTATTTGTAGTATAGATATATATATTCTAATTTGGTGAGTGATTTCTGTTATGAAATTTTGAATACACTATTCAATATTCTATTTCATTGATTCTAAAATTAGAGAATTAGAAACATGGGATTTGGATCAGGAGAGGGGATTACGACAATTGAGGTAAGTTTGGTTTAGATGAAATTGTTCCATAACTATTTGGAAAGATACTATATTGAGATGATTTGACTTCAAAAGTATAGTATACTTAGGGCTAACATTTTTAGATGTTAGAGTAACAATATGTTTCCAAAGGATATGTTAGATACTCTAGAGAGTTATGCATGAATAGATTTCACTATTCATGTGAAACTTGTCATGTCACTGTGAAATTATATAATTAAATAATTATTTAATTTTGGATTATTAATATTTTATGATTTCCCAGGATTAATTTTTTAATAATTTTAATAATTTTTACCATTCATGGAATAATAATAGCTAATATTTAACGTTCAAAAACAATGCATAGGGATATATCAATGAGATAGTTCCATTTGGAATGTTTAGATATTTTTTTTCTAATCGTATAGTGCAAAGGAGAAACTATATGAGGTGGATTTTGGTGATGTAGTTCCCTGTACATAGTTTTCACACAGTTAGGAATTTTTTTTGGTAAACCACGTTTTTAAAAAATGTGGGTTCTATTTTTATTTTTAATTCCTTTTAAATTTGAAAAACCTAAAACTAAATCCATCACTCAACTAACCCCACTTCCCTTCCATGAAACCCCACATTCCACCCTCTTCTCTTACATGAAACCCCAATAATTGAGACCCCAATGTATGAATCATTCCCTTATCGCCTTGCTCTCTTCCAGTAATTTTACCTAGATTCTAGTAATTTCACGATAAATCCTTCAAGGTAAGGTCTTTATTCCCCATTTACATCCTTTCTCTATAGATATTACCACTCCCAATCAACCCTCTCAATTTTATGAACCCATTTTTAAATTGTTAACATTATTTTTTCAATTTATTTCATTTTTAGGGAATGTAATGAGTTTTCTACAATTACTTATTGTGTGTTTGGGAATCCACCACTGAAGGTGAGTAATTTCAGACCGTTTTAGTTTTAATTCCATTAATTTGATGTAGGTGTTCCATTATCATCACATTAAATTACATTCTTATACAATATTATTGTTTGAATGTGGTTTCTTTTCCAAGTAAGCTTATATATGTATGAAATATGATGAGAAATGTTGATATGGAAAGGATTTTTAATCCATGGAATTAAATGTTTACAAATTCAATGTTGTTTAGAAATAATAATTATCCTTTTAAAGATTTATTTTAATTTTGAAATATTGTTTTCAGCAATGTACTGATATTTAAAAATTTATTTTTGATTTAAATTGGGCTTGAAATCAAGTTTCTAGGATTGTGGTTTTTCAAAGGGATGTGACAACATTTATTTTGTGTGTTTACTGATTTTTGAAATTTTTAAATGAGTTGGTTGATTTCAAAATAGTGTGTTTTCCATAGGGTTACTATTTTGAATCTCATTGTGGATTTGAATGTTTTTAAATGTGTTTTTAAAAAGTGTATACTGAGTTCCCATTTGGATTTAAAGAATGATTTGGTGGAATGATTTGGCATTCCAAGCATGTTTTGAATAATTGACCATTTTTTATTTTATAGCAAATGAGTTTTCATAAATGGTGTAAAACCCTCTTGATCCCATCATGATTCTGGTGTGCCCATCCAATGAGGGGATAATTATTTTTATTTATTGTTTATAATTATAATTATAATTTATTTTTTTGGATTTTATCTTGAGAAATATGTTTAACCATAATGGGTATAGTTGATAATTAATGTTTCTTATGATATTCTTTTGATGTATGGAACTAGTGATGTGGTTTTGTTTGGAATTAAGTGGTACATAATATAACATGAGTGTGGGAACCTATTTCCTTGAGACCATTAGATACTTTGGGTTAGAAGACTATGAGAGCTTCCTTTTGTTTTCAAGGGAATGTGAGAGCCTTTGGGTAGGAAGATCGTTAGAGCTTCCATTTGATTATCAAGGGTCCATGAGAGATCTTGGAGTTGGTCCTTAGGAATATCGTGGTAGAACCTACCTTTTTTAACTATCTAGGATACAGTATATTCGGCATTCTCACATTATAACCTTATGGTTGGAGCCCTAATATTATATTACTCATGATAGTTTTATTTATATGATTTTTTGAATTTTATTATTTCATTTTTATATAATATCCGGTATTTTCCATTTCTATTGATTTGTTTATATGATAACGACATTTGGATTTACAATTTTTATGATTATTTGGATATATTGAGAATATAGTACGTAGATTTTATCATTCCTCTTTTGGATTGATTTCTATTAATTTTTTTAGAAGGGGGTATGGAAAATTTAAGGAAGAAAAATGGAAATCATGAATTTAAAGTGCTTTCAAAAAAAATATAAAAATGAGTTTAAAAATTATTATCTTGTCATAAAAGAGGTATAAATTTTTTTTTAAACACCATGTGTTTTTGAGATTTTTAAAAAGCACAAGGCCACTATCACAAGTTTTTACTAAATTATTTATTTTACAACTTGTTTTGGAAAACCATTTTCCACATGAACACCAATTTGAGTTCTGAAACAAGTATTTCTAAATAATTTTACTATAAAATGGTTTTAATGTAGGAAATTATAATGGTGGTTTTGAAAGATGGGTTGGGATAAAAAATGGTGTTTTCTATGTGATTTTTTCATTTAAGAAAAAAATGTAAAATAATTTTTAGAACATTTTATATGTGTTTTTAAACTTTTTAAGACCCTAAATGAAATATTTAGTTTCTTATTTTGTTTAAAAATATACATTTTAATATGTAATATGAAAGTATGTTATTTGTTATGGTGGTGTCCTACTAAGTGATTATAGGCTCACATTTATATTATTATCCTCATCCAGTTTCCTACTTCATTGAACTGGTCATTGAGAAATGATTTATTGAGGTTAGTTTTATTTTATCTCATTCATGTGATGGTTCCCATTCAATAATTTACTGGGACCTGATTTTATTTTTTAAATAATATTTGATATGTTTCCATTTAATAGATTTATTTTTTACATATGTCCTTTAACTGAATTCTACAAATAGAGGGTAAAAATAGCTAGTGGAGGGTAAAGAAAAGCCATTTGAGGTGAATATTTTCCTTGTATAAGAGGTATATTGGATATTGAGGGTGTTTTTTGGTCCAATTTGTTATTAATTTCTTTACTAATTTAATATTAGGTTGTTGTATCTATTTATTTTTCACTGGTATATTCATCTGACATACAGTCAGTCTAGGACATGATTTTATTTATTTCTTATTTCTTATTTTACATATTATTATTCATAAAAAATTGTTCCTAATTGGTGATTCTATAATGCCAAGGCTCCTGTTTCAGTCCATGGGGATCAGGATCACCCTTCAAGATAGTGGTTGTCTAGTTTAGGCATCAGACGAATAGACAACCAAGGTTGGTTCATTAAAAATGGATATGAATGTTAGGTCATTCTTTCCAAAAGAAGCCTAATAATTTAAAGTACCCTTTTTTTGTTTGACCATCCAAGGTAAGATCAAGTTATAATTTTTCCTTGGAACATGGGAAGTGTGTGAAGAGAGAGTCTATCTAGCCCTAAACTTCCCTGAGCCTCATATTTCCATGGGAGGTGGGTTTAAATGTTGAACTAAGATATCATTTTATAGACCATTGATGATGTAAAGATACTCATTTGAAAAATTGAGCTTCCTTGGGTGTCAGATTGGATATTAGGATTGTAATGAATAAGGACATCAATTATCAAGGTTCGTTTACAGGTTCTGATAAACCATAAAACAACCAAAATCTTAATTCATGACATGTTCTAGGAACCATTTTACAATTGGAAGGTGGTCATCAACCATATGGCCATGTAGGGAATAGTAATGCATCCCAGTTTCTTAGATATTTAGACCAGATGACTCTTCTATTTCCTATGTGTTGGGGAAACTAGATAATATTCATGGTCAGTCTTGAAGTATGGTTGAATATTTGGATGGAATTTTTGTTAAGTCTTGAGTTACAAATTTATGTATGGTATTGTGCATGTTATGTGAAATTCATTTTTTGTGGGTGAAAATGAATTTCATGAGAAGAATGTTTTTGGTTTTAAATAAAGGCCTTAGTGATTGTTTATAAAATTATTTCAGATTCATTAAGTATTTTCATACAGTTAATCTCATTTGGGATTTATAATTTTTTTACTTGTTATTAGTTTTATAATCATGTGAACATAGCGTTTGAAAAGATATATATATTATTTTAAGGTAAACTAGTGGTTTTAAAATTTTATTTTACCCTTGGAAGGTGTCTTTTAAATTGTTGAGTAATGTTAGAACTGTTTTAAAAAGGAAATTATTTTATTATTTTTAAAAACTGAAAAGTAATTTTGGCTTAAAAAAATATTGTTTTTTATAAATCAGTTTTTTAAATTTTTTAAATTTTTTTAGTCTTGTAAAGGCATGGGTTTTGAATTTTAAAATGGTTTCCATTTTCTTTTCAATGAAATGATAACCAAATATTAAAACTTCCAATGATTTAAAAATGTGCTTTTGGTATGGATTAGAGTTTTTGGGTAAATAATCTGATTTATTTGTTCACTTGTGTGTTTTGGCACTCCATGCTGTGATTTTTGGTACATAATGTTTGAGTTGGTGGTATAGATCCAACTACTTTGTACTTTATTCATTAAATAAAAGCCTTATCACATCTTGATTGTTCTTCTGCGTGACATGTCATGTGATAATGTCCTAAGGACAACTGTTGCATTAAAGGGTCGTAGCGGATCCCTGCTATGATGAGAACCCGAAAGTGCCATAACACTATTCTTGAATGTATGTTCTATGGCCGGATGTTATTATTTGAGGGACACAAATAATACAGGTCATTAGGGGTGAGGACTCATAAAACTTTGAGGCACCTTCTCATGGTGTGTCCCCTTGGTAATATCCAGGAGGATATTATGAGAACGAGACCCGCCAGTAGGAAATCCACATTTCATATTGTCATTGGATGTTCCTATCTACGGACGTGTGTACTGATCCTTAGACTTTAAGATTATTATTAATGGGTATTACAACTCGCACACTTAGATGTATTGACGAAAACTGTGACGACACACTGTTCGCAGTGAGGTAGGATACGTTGGGTGTGTCACGAGTAATACCGCATTAATAGATAATGCGAGAAATGATTTCTCCCTTCTGTTCCATAATGGAAGTAGATATCTCAGGCCCTTTGATGGAATTGATATAGCCTAAATAAATCCATGGCCATGGTAAGGTATGGGCAAGTTCAATTCCGGGAAGTCAAAGAAAGAATAATCAAGCACATGGGTTGATGGCACTAGCATGCAACCTTCTTTATTGGAGATATCGTGACAAAGGGATTATATTACACGGTAAGCGTTCGTAGGAGGTGACACATCATTGCGGCGTTAACTTCTTTCTCTATGGGTGCCTTGGCGTGTTGCTAGACGCTAACCTTGGACTTTAGGCAGGCTCAACCTAATGCCACTTAGAAAGAGGCCTAGAGGGTCACACACTAAGTGTGTCCATGTATCTCAGTTAAATATTAATTTAACAAGTTAAATATATATTATTCCCGACTGTGGTTTAATAATTATTTAAGGATGTATGATCACATTTATTTTGACACTAGTTATTCGAGAGAATATACTATGGATAAAATAATATATTTATTAGCGAGTAATGCAGTTACATTTATTTAAGAAATAAATAGTCATTACTCAATGTCTAATAAATGTGGTGTAGAAAAATGGAAAATAAAAGTACACGCCGTGTATATTAAATATACACGTGGTGTAGTTTTATGGAAAACAAGTACACGCCGTGTATTAATTATTACACGCCATGTAGTTTTTCCAATTGGTATTTTGAGGATTTAATATTGTTTCATTAAATGATATTTATTATAATCAGCGTGGGTGCATGTCAAGGAATTAATAATTCGACATGGGGGTTTTCAATAAGAGTTAATGAAATAAATAAAACGCGTAACACGTTTATTTATTGTCATAACTCTATTAACCTCAAACCTGATTATAAATATCCTCGCAACCCCAACATTTTTTGTGAGCCATTGCTGTGCACAATGGATTTGGAAATACTCTCAATCCAAGAGAGAATTCCCTTTCCACCAAGAACACCCTCAAGATACGAGAGCAAGATCCTCCACCGGATCAAGGCGGTCGAAGGCGGACAACGCAAGCGATGGTTCTTCCGCGCTAGCACCCGGAGATCTCTTCGGCGACGTCCGGAGATACGTGACACACGTGTGGATCACCACTAGAGTAATCCTACACTTGGATTTTACGACGCAACGACGGATCACCGAATCGTGATCGAACACATCAACGAAGAAAGAATTCCAACGGGGTAATTCTTATGCATTAATTAAATTAATTATAATTAACATATGATGATCCTCCTCAAGGGTTTTGGGACTCATCTTTTCTTTTCGTTCTTCATTCTATTCCAAAGATTCGGCATTTTATATCGTGACAGATCTCGGATTGAACATTGTTTAATGAAAAATTAAGTTGTGAAAACCCACCAACGCGCTTCCGCTGCGCCCGGAACCTTCAAGTGGTATCAGAGGGGGGTCATATAGTTGGTTATAATAATTTAGTTTTTTGTTGGTGATTTATGCATTTAATAATTTAATTATTTCAATTCATGTTTAATCGTTCTGGAAATCTGAATATCGATATCTGTTCCTCCTCTCTCGTTTCTCGTTCACCTCACAGAAACAGATTTTTCTTTTAATTTGGATTAAAATAAAATAGGGGAACTCATCCGGAGGATCCAAATGTTTCTAGCCGTATAACACCAGAATACACGGCGTGTATTCGGAAGTACACACCGTGTAGTCTAGGTTCAATGCATTGACTGATCCGCCAAATCAGGCCGTGTATTGGATTCTTTCTAAAAATTTAAGACACCGTGTGTTGACTAGAAACAGGTGGCACACGGTTTCTGGAATACATGTTGTGTGGTCAAATGAACACGGCGTGTAGTCCCTTCGGGTTAGGATTGGGTCGTGTACTCCGTACATAGCATGCCCGGCTAGAAACTGTGTAACGCGGAAACTACACGGCGTGTGTCCCACTGTACACGCCGTGTACTACAAAAATTTCCGAAGTACATTAACACGCCCTATCCCCGGGCGTGTACTTCGGGTGGACGGTGAAGAAAAAGTACACGACGTGTAGTCGGATGTACTCGCCGTGTACTCACCCAAATTACGCAGATTTATTAAAATTTATTATTATATTATACAAACCCTTGAGATGTGTACCATGGTGCAGGCGTAAAGTTGAGGCACAACACGTGATAGGTGTTTTATATATATGTGTTTAATTTAACATCTGCGTAATAAATGGGAATTCGCCGGGTTGCCTCCAAGGTACAAGTTGTGTATAAGGATAATTTTAAATGAATTTATTTGTTTAAAATTATGATGGTTGAGAATATCAAGGAAATTCAGAAAAGGTATTTAAGATAAAAGGTTTGATTAATTAAAGATAATTAATTGATTCGAGCGTGATTTATCTTAAACAAGAACGATTAAAGAATTGAATGCTAGTTTTATTTATGCTTAAATATCGTTGCATGTATGGATGATCATGAGCTAGACCGAGACCTTTGTATGTGAATGGTTTCTTTTAATTTATTTATTTAAATTATATTTATTGGACTAAGAGCCATCTCCTCAATAATATGTAGGGCCTGCACGCCCAAGGATTCATTTATGTAAAAACCCCTTTTTTCCCCTCACCTGCGTGTGAGATAAATGCATATGTAATTGATGGAGCTCCCAAGATAGTGGAGGTGGCTCAAGTCAGGAGCCAAGATGAAACCAATCCAAGGAGATACAAAGGTGGACAGGTGGAAAGCTGTAAACACGAACCCGAAAGGTTCAAGGTGTTTCTCCCCTAGGTCTTGGGTTAGTTTATCAACCGCTAGATAAACTAACCAATATAAAAGCTCATGATCATACCATCTATTTTAATTCTGTCAGTTTCATGGTTTATTTATTTTGGGTGTGTTGTCATGATCACACAATTAATGAATTAAACGAGCATGCAAGATGGAACTAAAATAAAATTGGCTTATACGTAAATATTATTTTAGACATGGTTAATCACTTAAGTATATCCCACTTAATATTAACAAGCATGTAATCAAAGATAATAAAATGTAAATTTATGTATAAGGATAAAATCCCTCAAAATAAATATTAAGTCGGCATAGCCTTCCATAATCTTGGTTAGAATCGAACCATAGTTCAACGTGCTTGACCAACCCTAGTTGGGGTGCTTTGAATTATCGGGGAATTCTAATTCAAGGTTTTGGGTTGACTTGACTTGGTTCGCATCAAGTGTTGACTGCCATAGCAGGACTTGGTGTGACCAAGAGGCAAAGGGTGAGGAAATCCAAAAAGGATTTCAGGATTGGGGAGTCCACTCAGCAGATCAAGGAACTGCGAGTCAATGCAGTTGGCATTTGGAATTCCTACCTAAAACCCTTCAAGTTGCTTGACCAATCCTAGTTGGGGTAATGCAAAGGGCAATATGGATCCTTGCCACTAGAATATTCACGCAATATAATATTCTGAAGTCAATGGTGAGGGATATTGGATTTCGATAAAATAGTGGGAGACTAATAAGTATTAATTTATTTATTTGTCTCAATTTTTATAATAAAGTACAAAACCTTTGCTCATCTTAAATGGTAGAAACGACAAGAAAATGACTTCAAACATTTCATTGTGCACCATACTCGAAAAAGAAAACCTTCTCACTAGAACCAATTTCCATGAGTGGTAGAGGCGTTTACGCGTCGTCCTTCGCCACAAAAGAAAATTATATGTGCCGGAAGAGACTATTCCAGTTGCGCCTGGGAAAGAGGCTAGTGATGAGGAATTATCACTATATATGAAACACATGGATGATTCCACATATGTCCAGTGTTTCATGCTATCAACCATGTCTAATGAGCTCTTGAAGCAACATGAAAACATGGATGCGTATAGCATGATGTCTCACCTTAAAGATCTCTACCAAGAGAGGGCGATACAGGAGAGGTATGAGATCTCCAATGCTTTGTTTACCACGAAGTTTGGAGAGTCTATGCCAGCTGGGCCTCATGTGGTCAAGCTTATTGGCTACATTGAACGCTTGGACATCTTAGGGATTAAATTCCCAGATGAGTTGCGTATAGATCTCATCCTATCATCATTTCCCAAGAGCTTATCTAGCTTCATTGTCAACTATAACATGAGCGGCAATGAGAAGAGTCTATCTGAGCTTCTGACCTTGATTCTCCAGGTAGATAAGGACATGGGGCGTGACAAACCCGCGGTCCTTATGGTGAACAAGAAAAGGAAGGACAAGGCAAAGGGTCCAAAGACTTATAAACGGTCTGAATCCCCCGAGCACCGTCCCTCCAAGAAGGGGAAGATCCAGAGGCAGGGAAAGGAATGGGAAGCAATGTGTTTTGCATGTGGCAGCAGGGCCACTGGAAGAGGAACTTCACCCAGAAGCGTGGGGACGCTAAAGGTGAGTTCGTTATCGAGTGCAATCTTTCTATTTCTACACATTGGGTATTAGATACAGCTTGTGGGGCTCACATATGTATTCAAATGCAGAAACCAAGTAGATTTAGAAAGATCGCCAGAGGAGAGGTGGATCTTTGAGCTGCCAATGGTGCAAGGCTGACTGTGTTGGCTATTGGCGACTATCACCTCTCATTGTCAACTGGCACGATTTTGGTTTTACAAAACTGTTATTTTGTGCCTAGTGTTACCAAGAACATAATTTCTGTATCTTGTTTGGATATGGATGGATTTATTTTCAAGTATGGAAATAAGGTTTGCCTCTTTTATATGAACAACGTATGTTATGGTATGGCACATTTGAATAATGGTTTGTATGTATTAAATTACGAAAACCAAGTGTTGGAAATCGATAACGAAACAAACTCACATGACTCATACATCACCCAGTTATGGCATCACCGCCTTGGTCATGTGAACGAGAAGCGCTTGACAAAGCTCTGCCAAGATGGCTATTTAGACTCTACTGAGCTAAAACCACTTGATAGATGTCACGCTTGTTTACAAGGAAAAATGACAAAGCCTCCTTTTGGTGGACAAGGTGAAAGGGCCACAGAGCTTCTAGGATTGGTACACACAGATGTGTGTGGACCATTTCCAGTAGAATCTAGAGGTGGATATTCTTACATTATTACTTTTACTGATGATTTGAGTAGATATGGATATGTCTACTTAATGAGGTATAAGTCAGAGTCCTTAGAGAAATTTAAGGAATTCAAGAATGAAGTAGAGAATCAACTTGGTAAGAAGATAAAGAAGCTTCGATCGGATCGAGGTGGAGAATATCTGAACCAAGAGTTCATCGATCTTCTACGGGAGTCTGGGATTCTATCTCAGCTCACTCCTCCTTATACACCACAGTGGAATGGTGTTAGTGAAAGGAGGAACCACACCTTGTTGGACATGGTGAGGTCGATGATGAGTCATGCGGATCTTCCATTATCCTTTTGGGGATATGCATTACAAACTTCAGCATACACATTAAACTGAGTACCAACTAAGGCGGAAAATGGAATTACATCCGAGTTATGGAATGGAAGGAAACCCACTTTGTCGCACACACGTGTATGGGGATGCGAGGCATTTGTTAAGACCTTCTCAGGCAACAAACTAGCACCCCGGGGCACGAAGTGTATCTTTATAGGATATCCTAAGGAAACAAAAAGATATTTCCTATATAACCCCAAAGACAAGAAAGTGATTGTCGCAAGACAAGCCGTCTTTCTTGAGAGGGAGCACATCCTCAAGAAGGATAGTGGGAGCAAGATTGACTTAGAAAAGTTGATGCTCAAGATACACAAGAGTTAGTATAGGAACAAGTTCCACAGGTCCCCGTGGAAGAGGTTCCAGAAACACAAGTACTGCGAAGTAGCTCAAGAGAGGTAAGGGAACCAGAGAGATTTGGTTTCCTAGTCACCGAGGATGGTGAATCATTATTGTTGGACAATGATGAACCTCTCTCCTACAAGGAAGCAGTAGAAATCTCAGAAGCTTTAAGATGGCTAGAAGCTATGAATTCTGAGATGGATTCCATGTATCAGAACCAAGTTTGGGTTCTGGTCGATGAGCCAGTTGATGTAAAGCCTGTTGGATGCAAATGGGTATTCAAAAGAAAGCTAGACATGGAAGGTCAAGTTAGCACCTATAAAGCAAGGCTAGTGGCTAAAGGATTCAGAAAACATCAAGGAATTGACTAAGATGAAACCTTCTCACCAGTTGACATGTTTAAATCCATAATAATCATACTTTCCATAGCAGCTTACCATGACTATGAGATTTGGCAGATGGATGTCAAAACAGCATTCCTTAACGGGAACCTTCAGGAAGATGTCTATATAACACAACTAGAAGGGTTTGTGACACCAATTGAAGCCAAACAGGTTTGCAAGTTGCAGAAATCCATTTATGGATTAAAGAAAGCATCCAGGTCATGGAACATTCGATTTGATGAAGCCATAATGGAATTTGGTTTCATTAAGAACGAATGTGAGCCATGTGTTTATAAGCGGTTTAATGGGAATGCGGTCGTCATCCTAGTGGTATATGTTGATGAAATATTGCTTATTGGAAACGACGTACCATCCTTACAGTCAGTTAAGGACTGGTTGAACAAGTGTTTCTCCATGAAGGACTTAGGAGAAGCAGCCTACATTCTAGGGATCAAGATCATTCGTGATAGATCCAAGAGGATACTTGGACTAAGTCAGGGTACATACATTGACCAGATACTAAAGAGATTTAGTATGGAAAAATCCAAGAGGGGATTGGTTCCAGTGTCACATGGCTTACATCTTTCTAAGAAAATGTGTCCCCAGACACAACAGGAGAAAGATAGGATGAGCAAGATCCCATACGCTTCGGCTATAGGATCCATCATGTTTGCCATTTATGTACCAGGCTTGATGTTTCCTATGCACTGAGCATGGTAGGTAGATATCAAGCAGATCTAGGAGAACAGCATTGGACAGCTGTTAAGACTATTCTTAAGTATCTGAGAAGAACTAAGGATATGTTCCTGGTGTATGGAGGAGACAAGGATCTTGTCATCAGAGGGTATGCTGATGCTGGTTTTCAAACAGATCAGAATGATCTGAAGTCGCAATCTGGATATGTTTTCTGTCTCAATAGAGGAGCTCTGAGCTGGAAGAGTTCAAAGCAGCCAGTTGTCGTCGATTCTACAGTGGATTCCAAGTATATAGCGGCTTTTGATGCAGCCAAAGAAGCCTTTTGTATTTGGAACTTTGTCCAGGAGCTTGATGTGGTGCCTTGCAGTAAAGATCCCATTACATTGTATTGTGATAATACTACAGTGGTGGCTCTTGCAAAATAACCAAGGTCACATCAACGTACAAAGCACATACTCCAGAAGTATCACCTCTTGAGGGATTTCTATCAAAGGGGTGAAGTTGCAGTGAGCAGAGTTTCCACGGAAGAGAACGTGGCGGACCCCATGACTAAAGGCCTATCTCAACAGAAGCATGAATATCATGTGAGAGCTAGCAGGTTAAAGGTTGTTAGCAGTTGGCTCTAGTCCAAGTGGGAGTCTGTTGGAGTTTGTGGTCTAGAACCAACTACTTTGTACTTTATTCATTAAATAAATGCCTTATCACATCTTGATTGTTCTTCTACATGACATGTCATGTGATAATGTCCTAAGGACAGCTGTTGCATTAAAGGGTCGTAGTGGATCCCTGCTATGATGAGAACCCGAAAGTGCCATTAACATTGTTCTTGAATGTATGTTCTATGGCCGGATGATATTATTTGAGGGACACAAATAATACAGGTCATTAGGGGTGAGGACTCATAAAACATCGAGGCACCTTCTCATGTTGTGCGCCCTTGGTAATATCCAGGAGGATATTATGAGAACGAGACCCTCCAGTAGGAAATCCACATTTCATAGTGTCATTGGATGTTCCTATCTACGGACGTGTGTATTGATCCTTAGACTTTAAGGTTATTATTAATGGGTATTACAACTCGCGCACTTAGATGTATTGACGAAAACTGTGACGACACACTGTTCGCAGCGAGGTAGGATACGTTGGGTGTGTCACGAGTAATACCGCATTAATAGATAATGCGAGAAAGGATTTCTCCCTTCCATTCCATAACGGAAGTAGATATCTCAGGCCCTTTGATGGAATTGATATAGCCTAAATAAATCCATGGCCATGGTAAGGTATAGGCAAGTTCAATTCCGGGAAGTCAACAAAGGAATAATCAAGAACATGGGTTGATGGCACTAGCATGCAACCCGCTTGATTGGAGATATCATGACAAAGGGATTATATTACACGGTAAGCATTCGTAGGAGGAGGGACGTCATTGCGGTGTTAACTTCTTTCTTTATGGGTGCCTTGGCGTGTTGCTAGACGCTAACCTTGGACTTTAGGCAGGCTCAGCCTAATGCCACTGAGAAAGAGGCCTAGAGGGTCACACACTAAGTGTGTCCATGTATCTCAGTTAAATATTAAATTAACAAGTTAAATAAATATTATTCCCAACTGTGGTTTAATAATTATTTAAGGAGATCTGATCGCATTTATTTTGACACTAGTTATTCGAGAGAATATACTGTGGATAAAATAATATATTTATTAGCATGTAATGCAGTTACATTTATTTAAGAAATAAATAGTCATTATTCAAGGTCTAATAAATGTGGTGGAGAAAATGGAAAATAAAAGTACACGCCGTGTATATTAAATATACACGCGGTGTAGTTTTATGGAAAACAAGTACATGCCGTGTATTAATTATTACACGCCGTGTAGTTTTTCCAATTGGGATTTTGAGGATTTAATATTTTTTTTAAATGATATTTATTTTAATCAGTGTGGGAGCATGTCATGGAATTAATAATTCGACATTGGGGTTTTCAATAAGAGTTAATGAAATAAATAAAACACGTAACGCGTTTATTTATTGTCATAACTCTATTAACCTCAAACCTGATTATAAATATCCTCGCAACCCCAACATTTTTTGTGAGTCATTGTTGTGCACAATGGATTTGGAAATACTCTCAAGCCAAGAGAGAATTCCCTTTCCCCCAAGAACGCCCTCAAGTTACGAGAGCAAGATCCTCCACCGGATCAAGGCGGTCGAAGGCGGACATCGCAAACGAAGGTTCTTCCGCGCTAGCACCCGGAGATCTCTTCGGCGACGTCCGGAGATACGTGACACATGTGTGGATCACTGCTAGAGGAATCCTACACATGGATTCTACGACGCAACGACAGATCAACGAATCGTGACCGGACACATCGACGAAGAAAGAATTCCAACGAGGTAATTCTTATGCATTAATTAAATTAATTATAATCAACATATGATGATCCTCCTCAATGGTTTCGGGAGTCATCTTTTCTTTTCGTTCTTCGTTCTATTTCGAAGATTCGGCATTTTATATCGTGACGGATCTCGGATTGAACATTGTTTAATGAAAAATTAAGTTGGTAAAACCCACCAACGTGCTTCCGCTACGCCCGGAACCTTCACATAACCCTGTAAGGGTCTATTTCTTAGGCCATTTGATTTAGTCCCCTATCTAGGAATGTTTACGTGTGAAAGTAGATTATCCGTATTAGTGGGTTATTTATTCGTATATTTATAACTACCCCGAATCCATTTGGAGTGGCATGTATGGTTTCCATTTCAGAGTGATGCAATCTAGTTTTACCTAAGTTAGTGTTTCATTAGTGTCTTCCATATAGATCTTTGGGAAAAAAGGTTTATACCTGTGAACTATATCATGATGGTTTCATTATTGAGTATTGTTTTTATTGGTGTATCTCATGTGATTTATTGTTGAGGATTTATGGATTAGTGGAAATCACATAGCATGTACATTGAGTTATTGGTTGTGTCTCTTTTGGGTGACATACCATTTTAGGGTTTTGTGCTCATTGAGATTAGAGTGTTTTTGTCTTTAGAATGTTATGAACCAATGTTTATTTTATCGTTATTTAGTTTCCCATTATGGGTGGTGTCTCCCTTAGGATTTTTTGTTCCTCATCACTTGATAATGTTTTTTGTTCTTCCCCTTACTTAGTGTCAAATGTGGGTAGTTCGATGCTTGTTATCATAGACATGGGAAAGTCCCAATGTCCATGTTTGGATACATGGGGTGGTGTTATGTTTCTAGTTAGGTTGTAAATTACACCGGTCTATATTCTCCATCAAAATTACCATCAGATGATATTTTAAGGAGTTGGATATAGAAACCCTTTTATAACATATATGGATTTTATTTTAGTTCCCTTCCATTTATTATTGATTCATCTTCTATTTTGATATGATTATTTAGATGGATTGTTTTGGAAATATGAATTTTCTATCATTCAGGATTTTCCTTGGTGTAGTTATTTTAATATGGTTTTGAACCTTTGTATGGTTCGCTCAAATTCTAGTGAGATTCCCCTTGTTCCTTCAAGAGATTTGCGGTTGTAACCTTCCATGGTGACTTTTAACTGGTTGTTTATGATTGTGTTTTCCTTTTGGAGTTTTTTATCACCTTCATAGATTTCAGGAATGTGCTATCTCTATGAAATTCACTTATTTCAAAGAAAAAATTGTCAATTATTACACCATTTTATTTAATTACAAAATGGAAGGGAGACAAAAGTTTGGTTTCCTTTTCCTAATATCATTCTCTAGATAGGATGCTGATCAGTTTTTCTTAAGGACTCTTTTTTTTCTAGGTAATTTCCTTAAGATTAATTCCCTTTGGACCTCTACTTGGACCTGAGACTTTATTGGGATAAGTGGTATGGTGGGGAGTTTGTGAGACACAAAATTTCATTAAAAAATTATATATTATAATTTAATTAACTAATTTGGGATAATTAATGATTTATTAAGTCCTAGGGTCATGTTTATAAAAAAATTAAACATTTTCTACTGCTCAATGGTTACGCATGGTTAGGAGTAACCGTGTGACAACCATGTGTGGGGGTCTATCAATGGGATAGTTCTATTTGGATTGGTTGGAGCACTATTTGATCAATTATGTGGTTCTTATGGGAAAATATGTGAGGCAAGGTATAGTGATATACATCCTTGTGCATGGTTGGTGAGTTTTTAAGAAAATGATGTGACCTAATCATGTAGCCTACCCAAGATTTTATATTTTTTGAATTTTACAACTATTTTCAATTCATTGTATATTTTAAAATCCTAAAACTATATCCCTCACTCACCTAGAACCTCCTAAACCATGTGACACACCCTACGATTCCCTTATTTCTTACACAATACCACTGGAAGAGACCACAATATATGATACCCCCCATTATAGCCTCCATCTACTCAGATTATTTACCAAAATTCTTGTAATTTCTTGGTAAATCCATTAAGGTAAGCACTATTATAATACTTTCCTCACTTTTTGTGGTTATTTCCATTATCCTTACCACCCCTCATGACTGTATGAACCCTAGGTCAATGTATTATCCCAGTTTTTTAGATTTCATTCATTTTTAGGCCATGAAATGGGTTTTGGGGTCACTTTATTGTGAGTCTTGGTATGTTCCTCCAAATGAGTTGTATATTTTTTCCATTTTAGTTCACGCACCTCAATTTTGAGGTATTTGTTTGCATGTTTTCACTTTATATTATATTCCATTCAATGATATTTTGTTTCAGTCATTTATTTTTAATGTATTATTATATATGTATTACCCATGAGGGGCTAATTTTATGTAGGAATTCTTTTTAAACACTGTCATGTGATGTAAAACAATTGAAACTATTTTTTAAATTCACAATATGATTTTATACAGTTTTATTTATTTTAAAAAGCAATGGAGAGCATCACCTTGATATTTTAAAAAGTATTCTTGATTCAATGTGGGAATTCAACAAAGTGGTTGTAGTTTTCTCTATTCAAAGGAATGTGATCAGATTATTTTTGGTAGTTTACTATTTTTGGTATTTCCAAACAATTTGGTAAATTATTAAAGCTGTTATCTTCCCTTTAGTGGTTGTATTTTGAATCTAGTTGTGGCATTTATTTTTCACAATGTTGTTTTTAAAAATGGAATTTTGAGTTCTCAATTGAATGTCAAGAATTATTTGTTGAAATGTCCTCGAATTCCAATCCTATTTTAAATAATGGTAAATTTGGAAATTTATAGAAAATTATTTTCCTAATAGGTGTAAAACCCCCTTGATCCCATTGTGATTCATTTGTGACTATGGTGGATTTTGATCTAATGAGGGGATGTTTATTTTGATGCATTTTATATACTGTTTATGCGTGTTATTTTTTGGGATCATTGTTTGTAATGACCCAAGTATTTATTGACAAATAATTTTTTATTTATATTAATAATTATGAATAAAATATTAATTTTAAGTTAAAGGGTACATTTGTTCTAATAGTGTACTCTACACTCAACAATGGCCTTCTCCGAAATCTTACATTGCACACAACATTGAGTTATAATGACAAATAATACATTAATAATATTATTACTGTAGTTAACACCAATCCGTTGAAATGGAAGAAATGAATAGTATCAACTGAATTTTGAAATATGGTTTACACATATTTAAATGACGATTCATTGATAACCAAATTTATTATAAATGGAAATAAAAACCAATTGAATATAATCTATGTTTCTTTATAAAAACAAATTTAAAAAAGAATAATTATGTTTTCAAATCACCCTTTATCGGTTTTTATTTAATGAAATGCATATGATATATATTCAATGTAATTTTTTAAATCCATATTATTTGTTTTCTAGATATTATATAAGATTAAATTCATTTTTTTCAGATAAAAGAAGTATTTTTTAAAAAATACACTTTTAACTACTTTTAATGGAGAAAACTTTTTAAATATATATTTTTTCACTTTTATATGTTACATTTGACAAAATAAAATTCTTATTTTTAATCAGGACATCAAAATTTACTTAGGGTAAATTTATGGTATTTTTTTGATAAAGTTCATTTTTAATGAATAGTGAAAAGTACTTCATTTTGAGACAAAACTATATTTTCATCTAGTTTATTTATATGATTAGATTATACTTTTAATTTTATTTAAAGTATAATCATATTATATTTTTTCCATTTAATCCAATTTTGGTCATTTTAAGTAATTTTAAGTAATTTCAATTTTAAATTGGATATAAACACATGTCAATCTTTTGGTAGTTTTTAAATCTTAAAAACATGTTTTTTTGGTTTTGACAATGGGAATTAATTTTAAATTAATTTATAAAACTTCTTTGTTTTGAATTTTGAAAAATGGATTCCATATTTGGAATCATGAGGTTCAAATTTTTTAAATAGTTACTTTTTATTTTTAGACATTATGAATAGTAAATTCAGTAAATATTTTATTAACCATGATTAAAGGGTAAATCTCGTAAAAAGGGGTAAAAACAATATTATAATAAAATAAACTTATACTAAAACAAGTCATAACCCTATTGGATGATATATTTACGACCATTGGAATCTTTGGGTAGTTTTTAGGACCCCATGAAGCCACTTGTGTGTGAAAAAGAAATTTAACTAATTTTAATTTAAAGTTAAGGAAAATATTACCCAAACATGTATTGTTTACTAATACAATTTTTATGTGGGGTTATATAAGATGTATATTCAACTGTAAATAGTAATTATAAATATAAAATTATTTTCTACATCATGTTATTTTTTTTTAATTTTTATACATCAAATAAATAAATTTATTTATGACACAATGATGATGTAGTGATTTCCTCATTAATGAATGTTTTAAATAAATGAGATTATAAAAATAAAAATAAATTTATTTTGAAACTTTTTATGTCATCCACAAATTTTAAGGATTATTATTATTTTTTATATTTTAATTAATTATGTTTTTTCGAATTAATCAAGTTGTTATATATTTTTAAAAAAGTCACGATATGAATAGTATAAAAATTGACATAAATGAGTTTTTAAATCAATTAATATTTCATTCAATGATATAATATTACTAAAAATATAATATTCGGCCAAATGAAATATATTTTGTTAAAGATTTCAATAATTATTCATTTTGGGACTCTTGGAATATTATAGTATCTATGTTAACCACATATTTTGAATATAAAAGAAGTCATTGTAAAAGTTAAATAAGATTACTAAGGGTTAAAGATAAAAAATAATGTTAAATGTGTGACCTAAACTTGTATAAAACCCATTAGATGAGATGAATTCAACCCATCCTCATTCAATCTACTAAATATATCACATTGGTGTTATTCTAATTCGATAATCAATTAATAATAAAATAATAGTTTCCAACTTTCCTAAACTGCCCCTCCTTCCTCTTATAAAAGGACACCACCTCTAACCATTACTCACACCTCTCAATCCCAATTGGATCAACTAAATTCTACCTATATAATCTCCAAAAATTCTTCCCTTCCTCCTAGAATCCTTACCCTAGGCATGATTCAATTCAAGAAATCTCTTTGGCTCAAATCAAAAAAAGTTACCCCATTTGAGGCAACGTCTTCTCTCAATTTCTTTTCCATTATTTGTCCTTATCCACTACATTGATCTTATTATTATATGTTTATATAACAACACAAGTATCCTAAAAATACTATGTTTTTTTATTATAATGATTCAAACTACAATTACACACACCTGTATCTAACGGGTATAGAATATACAGTTTCTGTGGACGGCGAACTACTGCCTCATGAAACGATGATTGTTAAATCATCTCCTATCACATATTATGTTGGTCATTAGGATATAAATATGATTATATAGTATATATATGAAATTTATTTTATCTCTATACTTCTTTAATTCTCATTTATAACACACTTTTATTCTTATCTTATTGTATGAATACGATAAATTCATTTGAGGACGTGCGGGCTACCGCCCCCTCAAAGTGATATGATTCATTCATGATATAAATGGAACACATAAAGGATGGAATTAATGAACTTATGTAAAATATATAACATAGAGATTATACATTATTTATAATATACCTAGGTATCATTTAGTTTTTATTCCATTAAAAATGAAAAGGAAATGAAGGTAGCGTTCATGCGTACATACGGCTTTCCGTCTCCAAGAACGGTGAATTTCATTTATTATATCAAAATGATATGGACTATTATAAATAAATATATATTGGATATAAATTATTTATATGATATCTAAATCATGAATATCATTCTAGAGATAATGAAATTTTTACCACATGGACAATTTATAATTATAACAACATCATTTTTGAATTAAGTTCCAAACATAAATAAATGTCCAATATGAACTCAAATAGTTAAATAATTGTTATATCAATGAAATAAGTGACATAAAAGGAATAATAAAATTAAAAATGTTTCTGAAGAAAGTATAAATTAATATAATTTTATTATTCAAGAAATTAATGAATGAACAGGTCTATTCGGACATGAGGTAAGGGACTTCGTCCCAATCTCCTTTCATTGAAGCATAATTTGATAATATACACCTTGTTATTTTACATAGAGTATAATAAACCCCTTTGACTTTTCATTTCATTCAAGGGGAATATTTTTTCTTTGAATCATTTTAAAAAATTTAAAAAAGTTATTTTTTTAATATTTTCACTGACAATGACCTCTCTACCGCTGTAATAGTTATTTGGATTCCTCTATAAGCCTAAATAATTTTAAATAGAAAAAAATGGATGATTCCATTTTTGGGTGTTTTGTTATTGAAAATGTTTTTTGAAATGGGTTGAGTATTTCAATATCTTGAAATGATTTCTTGTGATTGAAAAAGAAATGCTAATAGTGAAATGTTGATATTTGCAATATTTTTTGTGTTATGATTATATAATGGTACTTAGATATTTGATGAGTTGTTACGTGATAAAAAAATGACATGCAGTTCCATGATAAACCAAGGACTATTGGTTATGTTATAACCTCCAATGCATTGGGTATGGAATTTTCCCATATGGCTATTCCATTTAGTGATATATATGGAAGACGATCATATGGTTATTCCATTTAAGTATGTTTATGTACAAAGTTACTACTATATGATATAGATTGTTTTCTATGGGATTTATGGAATGATTTTGGTTACAAAAGGGTAAGCAATGTGATTTTATTCAGTGAAGATTATTTAATACTTTTTAATGTTTAAATGAATTACTTATTATAAATTATTCACAATTTACATGTAGTTTTGAAAAACTAACAGTTATCATTCTTTGTGTATCCCTTACTGAACTTCTTATTCTCATCATATGTTTTTGAAATGTTTTTCACAGGACTTAAAGTGGAATAGGGTCAAGTGTGGGATCAAGGAAAGGTCATGCTATTTAAAACATAAAACTAAACATGTTTCTTTTCTTTTAAGACTTTTTATTTTATGAAAAAAAAATGATACTGAGTAAATGCATCTACATATAATATTCAAGTTGTTATGTATATGTTATGTCTTAATTCTCTAAAGATCTAACCCTAAAAATATCTTATATGTGAATTATTAACTTAATTCATGATTATGAAATTTTTAAGGTTGGGGCCTTACATTTGGTATCAAAGGTCGGTTTAGATAACTTTAGAGGTTAGGGTGTTATTTAAGCAGAGGTTACCTAACTAAAATGGTTAGCATATTATAAGGAGTGATAGTTATTTTAGATAAATTGAATGAGTTTAATATAACATGTATATGTATATATTTGTATGTAACCTCCTCATAAGATATTATATGATGATTTTACTAATATAATCTCACTTAAATTTTTTGTTCTAGTAAATGGATGGATCTAGTAGGCACCATAGTAACAATGGATGTGAAGAAAACTGTGATAGTTTTATGAATAAGCCAATGAATGAAATAGAAAATGCAATGAGAAATCTTGTGGTTATTCTCAACCAACTATCTGAATTCATGATTGACCACCTGAGCCTTTGTAATTTTTAGAAGGAATCGTATATGCAAGAAACAAATCCCTGGATAGGTTTAGGTAATACTCATAGAGGTAAGTATATTCAAAAACCTATGTGCCAAGGATGTGGAAAGAAACACCATGAAAAATGCTTCAATGGGAGGAGAAGATTCTATAGATGTGGCAATGAAGGTCATAAAGCAAGAACCTTCCCTGAAAAAAGGAAGAATCTAATTGAATCCATAAAAGGGAAAGAAGTTATTAATGAGGGATCGGTTGAATGTTTTAAATGTGGTGTGCATGGTCATTTTACAAATATATTACCTATGAAGAAGGTTTGGAATGGGATCAGAAGGACCATACAAATATATGTTTACCAATACCTAATGTCATTCCAATTGAGGATTAGGGAAATAACAATGACTAATTAAAGGTATGGATTATTCCATAGATGATGTTTTGACATTATTTAATATTTGGATATGATTCATGATTTTGTTTTTAGGAAATAAATATTACGGAATAAGTCGTAAAAGAATGTTTAATGGATCATGAAGAACATTGAATGACTTACAAGTCTACATATAAGGGATTCAAGAGTTATGGTAGATTTTGGGATGATGAAATGCATTAAAGTATTAAGGATATTTTGATGATGGAATTACTTTGGATGTCTTTTTCTTGTATGTGTAACCCTGAAGTTTGATATGTTAAAATTTTATTCATGAAATAATTAACTTTTCTTGTGTAGACATAATAGATAACATTAGGGGTTCATATGATCTTTTGTTTTTGAGGTGATAAATGGTTATTACATTTTGGGATGCAAAATGAAAGGTATTAGATAACCTTTAAGGATAAAATAGGATATGGTTATTTTTGAGGAAATTATTTTATTTATTATAATGTTATAATAATGAAATGATTTTAGAAAAAGTACAACCCGTGGGATGGGTGAAAACCCATGGGATGGGTGAAAACCCGTCATGTCTTGCAAGGCCATGGGAATCGAACCCACAACCGAAGGGCAACAAGAGAACATCACCTACCACTGGCCTACGTGATGTCCCAGGTTAGTATGACTTATATTTTTTGTTAAATTATTTTATAGATCAAGAATAATTTTATTTGGGATCATATATATTATCAAATGGATATCCTTAGTATAAGAAACTTATTTGTTGATTAAGTGATAAAGGTTATTTTGGAATATGTTTTCACTTTTGGGAACACTATATGCCTTAGGAAAATAGAATACATCGGGATTTCAATTGAGGATTAATGGCGGAATATTATTTTGGAATAATCTATGTTTTTATTTTGGAAATATAGGGATTTGGGTTATTTATGGAAATGATTAACCTATCATTGTGAATATGTGATTAGGTTAATTACATTTTAGTATGAGACTTTAAGAGTAGCCGATGTTATTTGGAGGTAAATGTTATGATTTTTGTGGAAGACTATGTGATAAAAGCTTTCTAAATTTTGGGATTCAAACCATGTTTGGATTATTTTTGAATAATTTTAAGGAAAATTGTACATTAAATGGTATTTATTGAGATTTGGGTTTTGTTTGTTCAATTTTGGACATTAAGAGTAGTATTTATTTTTATAAAATATTATCCTTTTTGAGGATTATCTAATCTTGTACTAACCATTTTGGTTTTGGATAATGTCGAAAGATAGGGGAAATAAATGGTTTATCTTTTTTGGAACATTTTATTCTCTAGAAGTGGATTTTAGTGCTTCAGGTGTGACCAAGTCATCTTGAATACTCACTGTCTAGAGAAAAGATGATTTTATGGTAGAAACTTATTAAAGGATAAAACTATACTTGAAAAGTAAGTATATTTCCTTCTATTATTAGTAAATCTCATAAACAAGTTCTCCAAAATTATGGAAGAGATTTTAAATCAAAAAAAATTCTATGTTCACTTTTCCTAATGGGGAATCAAAGACCGTTTACCCTATCACAAGTTTGTGGTTTTCTGGTGGTTTACTTTCTCCTGATCATGTTTTATATCACTCTCCATCAGAACTTTATAGTTATTTTTATACTAAATATTTATGGTTTCATGGAATAATAGTATTTTTTATGTTGGGTGACCACTATACGTCTCTTTATTTCTTTTAAAGTGATATTTTTATGGACTCTTTTTCTGATGTTGGACTTCCAATGATGTTTCTGAGCCCAATTTTAGAATTACGAGGACGCAATTTCCAAAAGGGGGAAGGATGTAATGACCTAGGTATTTATAAAAGAATAATTTTCTATTTATATTTATACTTATGAATAATATATTAATTTTAAGTTAATGGGGGTGTTTTTTTCTGATACGTACTCAACACGCGATAATGGGCTTCTCCAAAATCATACATTGCACACATTATTGAGTTGTACTAAAAAATAATACAATAATGTTATTATTATTATAATTAACACCTAGATATTGTAAAAGCGGTAATTAATAGTATCAAATGAATTTTTAAATATGGTTTACACAAATATAAATAATGATTCACTAATTACCAAATTTATTATAAATGTAAGTAAAAACCAATTGAATATAATGGAGGTGTTTTTATAAAAACCAATTTAAAAGAGAATAATTGTGTTTTCATATCACTAATTATGGATTTTTATTTAATGAAAAATATATGATATATTTTAAATTTATTTTTTAAAATTAATCTTATTTGTTTTCTAGATATGAAATAAGAATAAATTCATTTTTTCTGATAAAAGAATTATTTTTCTAAAAATGCATTTTTACAGCCTTTTGACGGTGAACACATATTAAATCCAGTTTTTGTCACTTTTATATATTCTATTTGAAAAAAATAAAAAACTCTTTTTGAAGTAGGATATCAAATTTTACTTTGGATAAATGTTTGGTATTTTTCTAGTAAGGTTAATTTTTTAATTTATAGTGAAAAATACTACATTTTAAGTCAAAACTATCTTTTCATCTAGTTTATTTATATGATTATATTATCCTTTTAATTAGTTTTAAAGTATAATTAAATTATATTTTTATCATTTAATGAAATTTTGGTCATTGAAAGTAATTTGACTATGAAATTGGACATAAACACATGTCAATCTGTTGGTAGTTTTGACTTCTTAAAAACAGGCTTTTTGGTTTTGACAATGAGATTTAATTTTAAATTTTTTTCTGAAAATTCTTTGTTTTGAATTTGGAAAAATGGATTACTTATTTAGAATCATTAATTCCAAATTTTGAAAATAGTTACCTTTTATTTTTAGACTTTATGAATAATAACATCAGTAAATATTTTATTTACTATGGTTAAATGGTAAATTTGGTAAATAACAGTAAAATATAATATTATAATAATATTATATTACTATAGAACATGTCTTAATCATATTGGATGAGATATTTCCGGCCACGAAAATCCTTAGTTCTATTTTAGGACCCCATGGATCCACATGTGTGTAAAAATGATATTTGATTACTTTTAATATAAAGTTATCGAAAATATAACCTAAACCAAAATTATTTACAAATTTTTTTATATGGGGTTATATAATTGATATCATCGATTATAAATAATAATTATAAATATAAAAATATTTCCTACACCATGGTAATTTGTTTAAAGTTTTTAGACATCAAATAAATAAATTTATTTATGAGACAATGATGATGTAGTGATTACCTCATTAATTAACGTTTTAAATATATGGGAATATAAAAATTAAAATAAATTTATTTTGAAACTTTTTATGTCATCCACAAATTTTATGGATGATTATTACTTGTTATATTATAATTAATGATGTTTTTTATAATTAATAAATTTGTTATGGGTTTTCAAAAAAGGCTTGATATGAATAGTATAAATATTGACATAAATGATTTTTTAAATCAATTATTATTTTATTAATTGATATAATAGTACTAAAAATATAGTATTCAACCAAATGACATATATGATGTAAAAAAATTCATTAAATATCCATTTTAGGTCACTTATAATTTTAATGCAACTATGGTAACCATATATTATGAATATACAAGAAGAGATTCTAAAAGTTAAATAAGATTACTAAGGGATAAATCTAAAAGATTTGGGTAATTTTATGACCTTAATTTTTCTAAAACCCATTATCTGAGAGTATTAAGACCCATCAAAATTTGATCTTATAAATATATCACTTTGGTGTTATTATAATTTTAAAATAAATTAATAATAAAATAATACTTTCAAACTTTCCTAAAGTGCCCCTCCTCCCTCTTATAAAAGGACACCACCTCTAAACCTTACGTATACCTATCAATCCCACTTGGATCGTCCAACCCCTAACCAAAAAATCTCCCAACATTCTTCCCTTATTCATATACGCCTTACCCTAGTCATAAGGCAATTAATGAAAGCCCTTTGTCACAAATCAAAAAAAGTTACTCAATTTGAGGTAACGTCTTCTCTCAAGTTACTTTCCATTATTTATTCTTCTTTACTCACTATGATATTCTTATTATTTTTTACATAAAAAACCAGTATTATAAATATACTAGGTTTTTTATGAGAATTATTCTAATTAAACATACACACACCTCCGTATAATGGGTATAGAACATATTGTTTCTATGGAGGGCGAACTACTGCCTCATGAAATGATGAATGTTCAATATTCTCCTACCAGCTCTTATAGAGGCAATTATTATAGAACTATAATTAAATAAGATATTTATATTATTTATTTTATCTATATACTTGTTTAATTCTCAATTATAACATACCTTTATTCTTTTCATGTTGTATAAATATGATAATTTCATTTGAGGAAGTGTGGGCTATTGCCCCCTCAAAGTGATATGACTCATTCATGCTATATGTGGAACATATAAATAATAAAATTAATGAACTTATGTAACATATATAACATACATATTATATTTTAATTATAAAATACCAATGTATCATTTAGGTTCTATTCCTTCAAATATGAAAAATAAATGAAAGTATTGTTCATGCATACATACAGTTTACCCTCTCCATGAACGGTGTATTTCATTTCTTATATCCAAATGCTATATACTATTATAAATACATATATAATAGATATATATGATACATATGATATCTAAATCATGAATATCATTTTTTAGATAAAGGAATTTTGACCACATGGACAATTTATAGCTTTGAAAAGTTCATTTTTGAATCAAGTTCCAAACATTGACAAATGTCTAATATGAACTAAAATAATTAACTAATTTTTATAGCAAGGTAATAAGTGAAATAAAAGTAATAATAAACTTGAAAAAAGTTTTGAATCAATTATAAATTATGTTTTGTTTATTAATTAGTAAAATATAGAACAAACGTGTCATGTAAGACACGAGGTAAGAGACTTCGTCTCAATCTCCTTTCTTTGAGGCATATTTTGATAATATACACCTCGTTATTTTACGCAGAGTATAATAAAACCCTTTTACTTTTAATTTCATTCAAAGGGAATATTTTTTCTATGAAGCATTTTACTAAATGACAAAAGGAATGTTTTTAATGTTTTTGGCGAAAAAGACTTCTCTTCCGCTGTAATCATTATTTGGCTTCCTCTATAAGGCGTAATGTTTTTAAAAGGAAAATAAATCCCTCATTCCCTTTTTGGGTGTTTTGGTATTGAAAATGGTTTTTGAAATGTATTGAGTATTCAATATCTTGAAATTATTTCTGATTATTGGAAATGAAATAGTATTAGTGAAATGTTGATATTTACAATATTTTATGTGTTATGATTATAAAATGGTGTTTAGAAATTTGATGGTTAGTTACATGATAAACCAAATGATGGGTGGTTCCATGATAAACCAAGGATGAGTGGTTACGTAATAACCTCCAATGCATTGGGTATGGAAGTTGGCATGATGGATATTCTATTTAGTGATATGTGTCGAAGTCGACCATATGGTTATTCCATGTAAGTATGTTTGTGTCCCAAGTTAGATTTATATGAAATACGTTGTTTTCTATGGGATTTATGGAAATATTTTGGTTACAAAAGGGTAAGTAATGAGCTTTTATTTAGTGAATAATATTTACTAGTTCTTGAAGGTGAAAGGTATAACTTATGATAAAGTATTCATGGTTTACATATTGTTTTGAAAAACAAATAGTTTTCCTTATTTGTTTATCCCTTACTATGCTTCTTATGATCATCCCATGTTTTTGAAATTTTTTTCATAGGAATTAAAGTGGAATAGAGTCAAGGATGGGATCAAGGAAAATCCATGCTGTTTAATACATGAAAATAAAGATGTTTCTTTTCTTTTAAGTGTTTTTATTTAATGAAAACAATTAATGTTGAGTAGAAGTGTCTACATGTAATATTCAAGTTGTTATGTATATGTTATAACCTAATTCTATAATGATCTAATCCTGAAATTATCCTTAATTAGAATTATTAACTCAATTAAAGATTATGTAATGATTAAGGTTAGGACCTTACATTGTTGGAGGAGGGTGTTTTATAAAAATGGTAATAATTATTATTTAAAGAGACTTATGAGATTTAATTGATGTATTTAACTAGTGAAGTGATTGTGTTTGGAGTTTATTATTTCATGGGATAACTAGGGGATAGTGCTTTCAACTAAAGAATTATGTGAGCCTTAGTGTAGGAATACTGGGAGATGTTTTATATTTTTCTAAGGGACTATGGGATCCTTTTTATAGGAAGACCGTCATAGCTTCTATTTGACTGTAGAGAGACCATGAGTGATTTTAGAGTTGGGATCTATGAATACAGTGAGAACTTCCACCTTACATAGATATCTAGAACAAATTATTTTTTAAATTTATACATTATACCACTATATTAATGCCTTAGGTCTATATTACTCATTCCATTTTGATTTATATGCTTTGTTAATTATATTAGTGCCTTTTTATAGTGATAGAATATTATTCCTATATCCATTTATTTTGTTATATGATAAATATGTTTTGGATTTACCTTATTATGATTTTTTTATATTGAGCATGTGGTGCCTGACTATGTACTTTCCACCTTTTTAACATGGATTTATTTTAAAATATTTTTTCAAAGTAGTTGTTGTATGTTTTTAAAGGAGGGGAAAAAGGAAATCTTGACTTAATATTATTTTAAAAATATTTTTTATAAAATATCTTGAAAACTGTTATCTTGTAATAAAAATGAAAATAAGGTTTGTTTTGAAACTCTCAGGATGTGTGAGTTTTTAAAATAGGCCTATCCCATTATGAATATTTTTTTAAAAATCGGTGGTTTTTTAGATTATTTTAGAATGCCTTTTTATAAATGGAAAACTCATTGTGTTTTGAAATGTGTATTTATTAAATAGGTGTTTTTTATATGGTTTTAATGTGAGACTTTATAATGTTGTTTTGGATAACTGGTTTGGGGCTGGGAAAATGTGTTTTTGGAAGAAATTGTCTCTATTTAAGGAAAATATTTTAAAATAGTTGTTACTGTATTTTTATTTGTGCTTTCTTCATTAGAAACCCCAGTAGAAAGTGTTTATTTTTCTATTATATTTTAAAATATATTTTTTTAGGATATTTTATGAAAGCATCAACTTAGATACAGTGGGTTTTTGTGGTGTAATGAGTGTTTATATGATGACACTTATATTATTATCTCAGTTGTTGGTTCATGGTTCTTCAGTAGACCATTAGTTAAGTGTTGATTTATTAAGGTAAATTTACTCTATCACATTAATCATATGGTTCTCATTATATGATTTAGTAGGACATATTTTTTTGTTTTAGTACAGTGCTTGGTGTGTGATCCTTTACTTGATTTATTTTGGACACTCAGGATTTTAATGATTTCTACTGAGGGAGGGTAACTATAGCTATTGGTTGGTGAAATAATGATTTTAGAGGGTAATATTTTCCATAAATGAGAGGTGTATCAGAATGTGAGGTTGTTTTTTGGGTGTCTATTCAATTTAATTATTTCTTATTTAGCTATTAGGTTGTTGTTTATATTTATTTCTAATAGGGACAAACACCCAACATAAGGACACTTCCTGACGGGTTTTTTATTTATTTTTACTAATTTTTATCTTATTATTAATCAGTAAAAATCTATCCAATGTTTTCTACATTGATTCATAGTCACTTTTACTAACCTATGGGGATGTAGAACACTATTCAATGAAGTGGAAGGCTAGTTTGGGCATTCGAAGGATGGATAGATACGACTGGTTTGTTACAATTCACCAGAAGATAGTGGTTTTGTGGTGGAATGTATGGAAAACAAAACGTTTTCATGATAAATGGGTGGCACCCTAATTTTTTTTGAAGGTAGTGAAACCAGTTTCACGAACTATTCCCTCATATAAATTAATGGGATGGGTCGTTGTGAATGTAATGAAATTTTAATATTCTTATTCTATTTAGAAAAATAATGTAGTGGAGTTCTAAAATGAAGTATTACTTATTTTAAACCATAGAATAACTTTTCCTTGTTCCTTTATTTTTTTATTTTTCATGTATTCTTATTTTAGATGTTGTAAGATATCGAGTGTGAGTGTTTTATTTTGTTTCTAGGGAGCCTTTTTATTATTATTTTTTATAAAATTATGCTTAAATTCCATGTGGATACTTCTTGGTCTATTGTATTAGACCAATCCAGTGGCATCGGTGCTGTAACATCCCAACCCGAATCATTGGGACGATACCTAAATTCTACATGACCTCATGAATTCCGAAACATACTCAAGAGGTTTCCAACTATCAGTGAGGTTCTGAGTTAGTTTGTTGGGAGAATATACACTCATTATTATTTCGTACGAGTAATAATAAAAAAATGAATATAATAAATTATCAATTTAAAACCATTGAATAATGAATCATTGGAATCCATGATAATAATGTAAAATAATCACCCAAAATTAGAAATCCTACTTTGAGTAATAAAGATGATAAATAAATAAATGAGGAACGGTAGGTCATACAGGTGTCCATCCTATACACCAATAGCTCTATGATTATTATCTCATTCATCAATCACATGGTGATATCCCTTAGTAGGATCTATCATGAAATCTACAAGCACACAGAAATTCTTGAGTAGGATTAGGGTACCAGACTTAGTAGTACATCAAAATCATTAACTTGATTTTCTCAAGTATACAGGTGTATTCAATAATAATAATAAATTTATAACAAGCATTGAAAAAAACAATCCAAAACCAAGAGTTTAATCACCGACCAAGCCACCATAATCCCTTGACCTTATATGCATCATCTCTATGCCAGATGAATAATGAAGGTGTCAAATTAATCATGGATTATCCATGAGACTAATGAACCATGCTTCTCGGTATCAAGTGTTTTTGTAACTCAGTATCACTAGACATCATGGAATTCGTGTTATTGACATTCCTTAGGAATCGAGAGTGAATATGAATTTTCTTGGAATCAAGAACATACCCCTTGGCATCTGCTAGTCATCGAGTGCATCACACAACATACCCAAGGCATCTTCGTATCTCTACCACATTCATAGCTCCCTTATTTTCATCATCAAAAATCATTTTCACTCCCATTATAATGGATAAACATGTTATTACGGTCTATATTCCTAATCTCAAAGAAAAATACAATTAAAGCATACATAACATGGAATGATACATCAGAAATCATATCACATAAGCATATGTATGGTAAAAAATAAAATACATGTGATCAAGATTGAATGTGAATAATAAGATATAAGTAGTCAATGAAACAAGTGTAAGAAAAGGTTCTTAGTGCTACTAACACTCCCCTTCTTGCACTCATAATCTAGCATGGTCAAAAAATATTTATACCAATAAATCAATTATTGAAACATGTTTAAAAAGGAGCCTCTAAGGGTGAGAAACTTCTTACCTAAAAATTATTTAATGTAAAAAAGGCGAGGCTAAACCTGCTAGAAACACCTATTTGAGGCCTTATTATCCAAAACATTTTGACACATGAGGTTCACTAAGGGACCCTAAATCCAAAAAAACTATTTTATTTAAAATTGAAATAAAACATCACATACAATGATACTTTCTCTCTTCTATATATTTTCCAAATTATCATTTAAACTATTTCATGTGATAATATTTTATTTCTTCTATATAATTTTCAAATTATCTACTAAAATATTACATGTGATAATATGTTATCTCTCCAAAATAATTTTCAACTTATCATTTCAAAATATTGCATGGGATAATATTTTATCTCTAGTGGATACTATTCAAATTAACATTTAAAATATTAAATACAATAATATTATATCTCTCCTAAATAATTTTCTAATAGTCATTTCAAACTATTACATGTGCTTATATTTTATCTCTACTAGGTAATTTTCAAAATATAATTTAAAATATTATATGTGATCATATTTTATCTCGCATGAAAACTTTTCAAATTACAATGTTAAAATATTCCATTCTATAATATTATATCTCTAATAAATAATATTCAAATCATCATTTAAAATATTACATGTGATCATATTTTATCTCACTTGGATAATTTTTAAATTATAATTTTAAAATATTAGATGTGATAATAGTTTATCTCTAATGGATAATTTTCAAATTGCCTTTTTAGAATATTACATCTGATAATATTTTATTACTATTGGATAATTTTCAAATTATAGTATTAAAATATTATATGCGATAATATTTTATCTATCATGGATAATTTTCAAATGACCATTTTAAAACTATTTAATGCGATATTCTTTATATTTACTTTATAAGTCAAAGTATCTTTAAAACACATCACATTTGTTTGAAATTATCCTTCAATAATTTTGCATTCATGGTATCACAAAAAATTATATTTTGATAATTATTTTATAGATTTACCAAAATAATTCATTGTATTATCCCTTTAATAATTTCAACAAATTTCCCTTCAATAAAACATTGCAATAATGTTTTTAATAATTTTTTTATTATTATCCCTTGGTAATTTTTGATAACATCCCTTTATAATTTCATCCTTTGATGCATTATTTAAATATTATATCTAAACGAATTGTTATTATGTATATTATCATTTTATAAAAGTTAGTAAATATTTTTATTTAATATCAAATTTCTGTTTTTTTTCATTTTTTAGTTATTTCGTTTTTTTTCTAGAATCATGAATAAGAAAGTTATAATGAGGAAAAAAGTTAAAAAGAAATGAAAAAAATAAAAAAAATAAATGAAACATAGTCTATTCGTAGTACCTCACAAGAAAATGATGCCCCTCCACTACTTGTAACTGGAGAAAGGAACCATGGGAATATATTGATGGGTTCACCAATAAATTAAAGTATTTTTCTTAGATTTGGTTGGACGGATCCCAAGTAGGATAAAACAACCAACTATTTATATAACCCAAAATGTGTCTTCATCATATTGAATAATTCAATACCCAAATTAAACCTTTTATTAAATATAAAATTGAACACATGGTCATTGATTTCACCTAAATAAAGTTTTACAGTATTAATTGGATCAAAAAAGGTAAATCCTAATATTTAAAATTATTTCATATGTAAGAAATTGTGATTCACACCCTAAAAAAGAAGTTGAAAAATATTTTTTAATTAAATAAATAAATGTAATTATTTAAAAAAAATTTCAAATAGCTCAATTTAATAAGTGTCTTAACCATACACTTGATGCATATAAAATTTATTCCATGCCTAGGATAAACCTCATGTCCCAGACCTAATAGAGGTCTTATATTTCTCATATGATAAATCGTTTAAGAGATATTAAATTATTTTCATGAAAATAATAAAAATAACTTATCCTCATATGTGACTTGACCAACGTATAATACTCATACATGCTATACTCCTTATAGGGTTAAAACCATCTATTTGACATACTGGTAGACTTATATTTCACATATGATACACCATCTGGGATATATTCTATTAATTTCAAAAAATAATTATAAAAATAATAAATAAATTATCCACATTTTCAATTTGACCAAACACTTGATTCTAACAATTTTTATACCCTTCCTAGTGGAAACACTACATCTCAAACCTAAAGGTTGTCTCAAATTTCACACATGATGCACTGTCTAAGTGATATTACATTATTTTGGATAAGTAGAATGGGAATAATATAATATATATAATATTTTTATTGCTTATCCACCGAGGCACTAAGGGCCTTAAAACCTTGAAATGACTCAATGCATAACTCTAATAATATTCTAATGAATATCCCAAGATACTAACTAGGATTTCATCCCTGTGAAAAGCCTTCAAAACATTGATTAAGTGATTTTTTTATTTTTAAAAAACTACTTCTAAATCATTAACAAAGGGGGTTTTTGTTATCATTAATAATTCAGGATATTATAATTCTCCCCCAATATGGGCTTCACTAGGCACTCCTCTTAACATGAATCAGTCTCCCACTCAATGTTCTGACAATTTATAACATTAACATGATTCTTAATGCAACTTAGAAGCAATTTCACATGGAAAACATCATGAAAACCTCGATAGTAATAAGGGAGGTCCAAAAAATATGCCACTTCTCCTAACTTCTTAGTGATTTAAAAGGGTACATCAAAACAAGGTGCTAGATTTCCCTAATTCCCTGGATGTCTTTTCCTTAATATAGGAGTCACACTCAAGAATGCAAGATGTTCCCCAGTGAAATCAAAGGTTCACCTTCTATGATCAACATATGATCTATGCATTCTCTGATTGGTTATCAACCTCTTCCACATCAACTGCACTCTCTCTGAGGTTACTTGATCCATTATGGGGCCAACAACTGCATCCCAACCCACCTCATACCAATAGAGTCATGAGTGACATAGCTTCCCATAAAGTGAATCATATGGTGCCAACTGAATAAAATATAGATAACTATTATTTTATATGAACTCAATCAAGTATAGGTGAAAATCCCATGCTCCACCAAAATCTATCACACAATCTCAAAGAATTTCCTACAATATTTATTTAGTCTATTTAGACGGTTTATCGATTTAAGGATGGTATGTCATTCCCAATATCATCTAAATCCCAAGGTATTTTTTCATGCCCTACTAAAGCACAACATAAAATTTTAATCTATGTATGATGTGATGATCAAGGGTACTCCGTGTATGCGTATGATCTATTAGAAATATATATTTCTCTAATCTTCTACTGAGTGAGTCTATCTGATTGGTAAAAAGTGAGAAGGATTTATTGGTCGATTGAAAATCACTCAGACTACATCAGGAATCCTTCAGGTCCTAGGTAACCTAATAAAAAATTACATCATGACATCCTCCGACTCCATATAGTTATTGAGAGTGGTTGCGACAACCCACTATGGTATTCATGCTCGACCTTCATCCTTTGACTAGTAAGACATCAGGAGAAAAGACTGGTAATGTCTCTCTTCATTCTTGGACACTGTAACCACCTCTTGATGTCATGATACATCATGGTTTCACCAGGATTTTCGGTACATCTTGAGGTATAGTAATCCCCCACCAACTCTCCTTTGATGAGAGTTGGGACTACAACTCTTCCATGTTTCAGGATCACAACATCATTATATCTTAACCATCTAATCAATAATTTATCACCATTTAGTGGTTTCCAAATTGCAACACACTCTCTGTTCTACTCCCACTCAACCATTACCATGTCCAAAAGCGAAGATCTAACTACAAAGGGATAAAAATTCATAAAACCCTAGTCCTATAAGGAATACATCCTTTATTCAACCAAAAAACTCATTAAATTCCTAGGATCCTTTAAGGACCTCTTTTTTGTTTATTTATCATCATGCATATTGTGGATAAGAGAATCCACAATAAAATTACTCTTACCTAGTGAGTAAACTATTTCAAATTATAATATCTATAGATACTCAACCCACCTTTTTTTCCTCATGTTTTCCCCCTCTATGTGAATATATAGAGTCATATCATTTAGTCATTTATCCCTTTATCATTATAGGGTGTTACCATAGCTTGTGATTTTACAAGGTTTAAATCCCAAAACTATAATCTCTTTTGTAATTTTATAGTAAATATTAACTTTCATTTTGTTTAGAGTAATATATTTTAGAGGTAAAGGTGTTAGAAGAAGGGCATTTATTGGATTAAAAGTTCAACAAGATGGAATTTAGATTCTGGTGATAGTAGATAAAGGATTATCTATTAAAAAAATTGTGATCTTTCATTGAAGTTAGTGAAGGATAATGAAATGGGAAAATAAAATTGGTATGGAATGATAGGAAGAAATTGGAAATTATATTTATGTTTTTGGGATGTAATTTTTTCTATAATATTTCAGATATGATGCCCATTGGCGAATTAATAATGGCTCTAAGTGATATGTATGGGATTAATTAAACTACAAAAAACGTTTTCCTAATCAAAAATTTATTCCTTATTAAAATATTAGAGGGATGGTAAATGGATTTAACATGATCCATAATCTGTTAGAATTGGTTCATGTGATGTTTGTATATCATATGTAGGATTTTTAGTCTATATCACTCCCAGAATCATGGGATGTGATAGTTACTATTGATAAAAATTAGTGTGATAATAAAATTGTTGTGTTTAGGGACATTGATGATCCCAACATAAATTACGAGACTATATGGAGGTAAGTGAATGAAAATTCCTAAAATAAATATAATGTGGAAGGTAAAGGATATTATTTTCAACCTAATTTTGACATAAAAGATGAGGAAAAGAGGGGAAAGTAGTTGAAATAAATCAACCAAACCCAGACATGTCTATTGGAAGGATGAGGAGAAAGGATTCCTAATGTTGGATTACATATATCATATGCTTAATTTTAGAAGTGGTGATATCATTATTTATGAAAATAAAACATCTAATGATCAATCTTGTTTACTATTAAGCAAAAATATTCAACTGTAACCAAGGATAACTGATTTTGGTGATTATTTCATTGTATTGTTAGGAGAGGATACATGACCAACTATGTTTCTGAATGATTATATAAGGTTAATATTACAGAACAATAGGCTCTTGAAATCATAGGTAATGCAAGGATAATGTTTAAATATCAAATATTTATCATTATATAGTTAATATGAGTTCTTCACATACCTATATTATAGATTACTTTTATGTTTTTAGTGTATTGAGATGATGAATAGAATTGTAAAAATTTATTGAAGGATTTTTAAAGATTACTCATATATTAATAGTGGTGGAAAAAGGTATTAAAAATGAAATATTCCATCTAATGATAAATTTATAGAGAGTAGTGAGTTCTAAATAATCATCATCTAAAAGTCTAAAGTTGTGAATTTTCCATCTTGGTCACATAAGTGGTGAAAACATGCAAGTATTAGTTATTGAAGGGGCACAAAAAATTGGTCGTGTATATTATAGAACATGTGAGATTTTTATTCAAGTAAATTTGATAAAGGATTCATTTATCAAAAATTTAAGAACACCCAAATCTATGAATTTAGTGCTCATATATATGGATATTTGGTGGATTTATCTAGAATGTTCTCATAGTTGGACACTGTATTTTGTTAACATCATCGATGATTTAACAATGAGGGTATGTTGCATGACCCAACCCACTAAGTTCATGTATAGGAAAACAGTAATCCATGTGTGACACCCAAATCACACCTCCAATTTGGTAGGGACTAGAGAAAAACATCGAAAAGGCTTATACCAAAATGGGATGCCCTAACCTAATATACATGTATACCCTCAAAAACCCAAACCCAAAAAACAATTAATATATATAATAAAACTAAAACCTTGGATGATTAAACAATTCATGTGACAACCTCTAGAAAAAAATCAATTCAATGAAAGGGGCTGAAAAAGTATATGGGAAAAAATAAATTCCCAACCAGAGATAAAGGAGGCCCCAACCATACAAAAAAAACTAAAAAGGGGGGAATAAAAGATATCCAAGTTCACAATATATGATATTGGCCACCAATAATGGTCAGTATCTCCATGTACTACTATGATCCACTGATACCAGGTCCACCATAGTCATCATCAATTTACATGTTGTCTTCATAAGACATAAAATGTGCAGAAAAATATAATGAATCAGTGAGTATAAAAATACTCAGTAGAAAAAAAAAGAGTAAATAAATAGAATAAAATAGTCATCTTAACAAATAGGTCAATGAGGGAACATAAACACAATGCCGATATTATCATACTAAAAACCAAGTTTAATAATGATATGAAACCCAATCTCCATAGATAGATAATAAAGAAAAGTTTGTTAAAACTCCAATGGTATTATCTCGGATTCCAAGCACCACACACAACGTCACAAGATTCATATTGGACGGACCACACCTCACAACAAAGTACCACAACTGAGGGATAATTAAACTATATAAAGGACCATCACTCTACCAAAGCTCGATGAAAGGGTAGTAACACTCCATAGGAAGATGACATGGGCCTTCTTTTTTTGGGGGGAGTACATGCACTACCTGTATATAGAATACAGGGAACCCACACCCGAGTTATTCAGGGGAGTACCAACCCTATCATCACTCTTACGATCAAACCCAATAACTACAAAATACTAAGTCTCATTGGATGAATCATCCTTATTATATAGGATTGCATCATATCTATGATTCCTTAACAATGTACACCATCAAATTGTATGAATAATTGTACTCATTATGGTATACTCATGGGCCTAAATTTGATCCCAAAAGAAGGATATATATAAGGATATATATTTTGGGAAAACTACATGACGTGTGAATCAAGAAACATGTTGTATAGAACCACTCTAGGACCTGTGTGTGTTCTTCTCAAGGAATGGATCAAATTACTCGGTTCTTCCATATGGCATGTTCCTATTATGACATAACATTTTTGATCACCCAGGTTTCTAGTCGTGCACTCCCAACAAATGGCATGATCACATTGATAGTATCACACGAAATGTGGTCCCATACACATGAAATGTGATATATAAATATCATTGAAATCATATCAGCTATGTGAAACAATGAATCATGGTCTGTGTTTCTTAAAAAGATTAATATTATAGTCCATTGTTTTCATAGAAACATCATTACCTTCACAATTTCTCACTACATCCTCCAATTTCTACCCAAAAATAATCTTTGACTATCCCACTGTATCCAAATTGAATGTAAACACCCCTTCTAGAAACCCTAACCCTAGTAACCAAATCCAGTGTTTGATTTTTTACATTATCACAAGGTAAAATGAATCACATCTTCAATGACCAAATATTTTATTAGTCTTAGTAAAATAGAAATATACGTGATACCTGAATTACATTCGGATACAAAAACTAGAACATAATTTTTCTATTATTATCATATTATTCCCCCATATATATCTTTCCATTCCAATCAAAGTACACTTCATGGATTCCTTGGAAAGGAATCAAAATATGTGTGATCACAAATTCTCTATAAGGGTTATATACAATATAATCTATCATGAATCTGTCAATAATAATAAATATTGAAAGCTAAATAAATGAAATCATATTCCATTCGATAAATAACATTTCTATAATAATTAGATAAGTCTTAATCATTGTGGAAATTTAAAAAACCAAAAACACATGTCATTTAATAAATAAACTAAGAGTGAAATGTGTCCAGAGATAATACTAATGAAAAAAATCATGGATAATAAGATAATAAATTATAAATATGGAAAGGTAAATAAATTAAAGGAAATTCTATTTAATCAATTAACTAAGAATGAAATTCATCGATAAATAATATCATTTTCAAAATTTCAAGTATACTAAAAATTGAATTCCAAATGATGTGAATTATTAATTATTGTACATCAAGATCACATACATCATGAAAACTATATCATTAATACCATTCAGAAAATGGTATAAAATGACAGGTTGAAACCTATCTTATGCTAACTTATTAATTATCCTCATGAGACAACTGATGCATCGAGAGGCTGTATAATTCAGGGGCCCACCCATCACATCATGTCTAAATATTTCCTCACACAGTGAATGATCGATTTATTTCATAAATCATTATAAATTATCAAAAAATATCAATATTGAGGAAATAAAATGTATTTATTAATATTTCATAGTTAATCAAATAATTTTCAATATAAGAACTATATGTGAAAATAGTATACATTTTTGGAAATAATCATATCCATGGTATAAATCATATTTATATTTAATATAAATTAATTATTCAATGATAAAAATAAAGATAATTTTTCAATGGAAAGTTAATGAATACAAAATTGAGTAAAAACGCGAATCAAAATACTTTACTTGGTCAAAATTATCATAAAAAAATAGACTGAATATGGATAGTGTCAATCCAATATACACCCAGTAGAGTAAAATTAAAGGGTTATTTTCCTTGATGAATATTGTACTATAAAAATATCTTTAAAAAAATTCTTGAGAAAAATATCCTTTTCATTTTGATAACCAAAATTTAATAATTAATGTTCCCAAATCATTATAAATATATTTTTTCTTAGAAAATAATATTTGAAACTTATAATGGAATATTTAAAACAATTAGTGGTCATAAGAGTTGGAATTTCCATACATGTCATGTACGATAAAACAATTATTTCTTTCACATTTTTAGTAACATAGAAATTGGCCTTGTTTTGAAAAAGATATAAATATTAATTTGAAGACATTTTTTAAAAAGTAAAATTGGGTACAAATATCTTTAATAAATCATTTTAAAAAGGTAAAACATTTTTGAAAACATTTTTAGAAAACTTGTTTTTTAATGAATATGAATTTATGACTAAAAAGATAAATGAAGTTATATTTTACTAAACAAATTCATTATGTTGAAGTAACAAAGAGTGAAAATGTTGAATAACCACATAATATGAAAACATAAAGGGTTAATTATGTAATGATCAAAATATTACTTCAATGTAAGTACATTTTTTAACATTTTTGATTAAAGTTATATTGTGAAATAAACCCTTAAAATGTTAATAACATTGAAATGAGAATTAAAAAAATGAATTCATTATGTGTATTAGATGTAAATAAATATAAAATAAGTTGATAAAATACATAATATATTCAATGTTCAGTAAAAAGATAATCATATAATATCAAAAAAAACAGAGAAGTAATATAGTACTATGAAAGGAAATTGAATTAAAAAATTATATACCACTTTGTAACTTTCATGAAAAATCCCAATAGATTAAATAATTTACATTAAAACATAAAATACCATAAATTTTAAAATTTTCATGATATTACATGACAATTAGCTGTATATACACCATATAAAATAAATTAGGTGCATAACATTACAATATTCCTCAATGAAATGATCTTGAGACAAAATCCACTACAAATATCATTTCATTGAAGTCAAGATTATTAAATGAATTTATTAGGGGTATAAAATGTAATTCCGTATATGAAATGTGGAAATAAAACATAAAATAATGAAATTTATTTACAAAAACTATTCATATCATGTCATAATCAATGAAGTATAATTTTAACCGAATGAATGAAAACTAAGTTAATAAATCCCTTAGGTTGAGTTCGACTCATCACATACATTCATTATCTTTCATAAAAATAAAACGGTATTATTTATTTACATTCTTAAGATCCATTTTCAATTTCATTTTTATTTTATTTCACTTGGTCTAAGAGGAAATTATTCCAATTTCTAAAATATAATAATAATGAAATAGTTATTATATCCATTAAGAAATTATAATTTTAAGTCCAACTGGAAATTTATTTTTGATAAATGATGTATTTTATGATTAGAGAGATGGTTTGTTGTACGTACGCATGATTAAAGTTTCTATTTTTCAAAGATCCTTATAGAAAGTAGAAAAGTATAATTTTATCTTTACATAATAAAAATAATATAAGAAATATCATATTATCCCTTTAATAATATTTATATATATCAACAATGTGGTATGAATATGGAAATAAAGTCACATCACTTCATGAAGGCGGTAGTCCACATGTTCACTAACGATGTTATCATCTTTCAGTGAAATAAAATTAAAGAAAAAATTTAATATTATACCCATAAAATAAAAAATAAGGCTTGAATATAAATATTATGTCATTTATATCATATATATTCAATACATTAATCTTTATTACATCCCATGTAAATATTTTGTGAAAGATGTATCAGAACGCTTTATGAGGCAGTAATCTGGAGTACACACGAGCGAAGTTATCATGTCTTCTATGAAATAGAAATTGAAAAGGTTATATAATATATAATGACTGTATAGGTTTAATTATATTATTAATATAATATATATACTTTATATAAATCGTTATACACAGCTATGTAATGTGGTAATGAAAAAATTAATGACATAAATTAGTGAGGTAGTTTGTTGTACACATGAATAATGATTTCGTAACATATTTGAAGGGAGTGGGTATGGGTATAAGTATTCGAAAAAATAAAGTAACATATATTTATATTTGATGTAGTTTTTATTATATAATGACAAATTAATAATTTTTAATGTATTTGGATGAAACTTTTGAAAAAAAAAACTAATTGTTACGAACATTACCTCTTCTCGAATCATCTCTATAGGTTTGTACCAAATGTATTCCTAGAATGGTGTTTTGATACAACCTAGGAATATACGATTAATTAATCGAAGTGGTTGAATTTTTTAGGATGGTCTTTTTAGAGATGATGTCCTTTTATAAGTCAGGTCAGTGGCACACTTGTAGTTTTTCAAAAGAAAATGGTGTACCCATGTTTTTCAAATCCCAAAAGGTTCAAAAATAGAGTATTATATATAAATAAAAAATATAAGGACATAATATTTACATAAAATATATTTTATACAAGTTTTTATTTCAATTTAACACTAATAATTTTAGTTTAACACCTGATAAATCTGTTTTTACTTTAACCATGTTAAATAATCTTTACTGTTTTTAAAATTCATTATAGTGAAAAATTATGTTGAAATTTTTATATGTTATAAATTTATCTGATTAAAAATGTGGAATCTATTTTTTAAAATTCCATCAACATCTTTGAAAAAATATAATTTAAAATTAATCCCACATACACGATGAGAAAGCGGGTTTCAATAAGAAAATGTTTAAAAGTGTAAAAGGTTTTATATTAAAATTAAATATTAATATGATTCCAATGACCTAAAATAGATTAATATATTTATAAAATAATTAATTTTACATTAAAAATTTTCAATATATAATTTACCTCTAGGCATAATTTAAATGAAAATGTCATTGTCGATTAAAATTCAGTATTTTTCACTATTCATCTAAAAATGGAAAATTTCATGAAAATATCCAAAATTAACCATAATGAAATTTGGATATTTTTGATTTCAAAAATAAATTTAATTTTACCAAAAAAAATCTACAAGTTGTAAAAATTAATTTAAATTATGTACACAAAGCATGATTAAACTGTCCTTTAGAAAAACATATAGTTTTCAAAAAAAACATATGTTCATATTTTAAATGATTATAATTTTATTTCTAACCAATATATAAGAATAATTTTCATAGTTATAATATTATTATTCATACTCACCAATTTAATGGTTAGGTTATAATAGTATACTATATTGTGGAGCATTTTGAATGTTGGTTGTGTGTTTTGAAATCTGTTGAAGTGATTAAATTTAAAATAGTATATTTCATGGGTATTCTAATCTCGGTGTTGGGTTTCATATATACTTTAAAATTTGTCTCTTATTTTAAAATTTTTGAGTGTTACATTATCTCCACTATAAATTAATTTATTCTTTGAAATTGGATCTTTATATCGATAATCATGAGTTTTTCATATAAAAATACCTTTATTGAAATCGCACATTATGAGGAGGGTTCATATATCATCCTATTGATAATAGAGAAATGGATGTAATAAGTTCATATGGAATTCAAATTAATAGGTTTCTAAATAGGAGTTAATTGGGTGCAATTAACAATATGGACATGGAATAAAAAAATAAATAATTATATAAAATGGTTGAGGATATTAATTACAAGAAATTGAATGATAAATGGAAAGTTAAAAACCTCAATTCCATAAATATTTGATTATTTAAAAGATTTCAAGTTCAACATAAATGAAGGTATTATGATTTTTTTCAATTTTATTTTCATATATTTGAGTAATTATTTTACCTTTTTAAAATATATATAATTATACTTACTTGATACATTTCTATTTCAAATGTATAATTTCATCTTTTGGTTGTGCTTCGATCAATTTCAAATTCATATCTTACTCAAATAAATGAATCTAAAAAAATTATCTTTTTATTCATGATTAACTAATATTCACTTTTAACAGATCACAATAATCATAAAATAGTGACAATTATTTCCTTCTGTCTCTACCTATATTCAAAAACAAATATGGTTAGCAAAAATTGTCCAATAAAATACATTAATCTCTAAACCTCAAGAGTTACACAACTGGTTCATATTTAATATTTATTCCTAAAATAATTTAACTGGAAACCATGAAATATTAACCAAGACATCACATAAGAAATTGGTTGGCATTAAGCCATTATCATATTTCAGTTTTGGATTCAAGTCCCACAACCTTTTATAGATGTAACTAGTTGTCTGTTTTCCAATACTATATTAATATAATTTCTATAATGTTTGCAAATTTTGATGAACCATAATTTATAAAACATTAAAGGTATGATAAAATTTAATGGTTATAAATACCTATAATTTTTTCCCCATAATATATAATGTAATTATTCCTCAAATAGATCTCTAATATACTAAACAAATAAGTTGTCTTCCCATAATTGTTTTCCAAAAACATCTTTAATCATGTTATATTCCTATCCCAATGTTTTTTCAAAGGGGTTTTTATGAATTTAAACTTATGAGAAAACATAAAATCATAATCCAATTATGGTCTCCCTAAATACTAATTTAATTAAGACATATATTCTTTTAAAATTTAATACAATCTTTATCTTCTTTTTAATTTTTATCCCCAAAATACCAATGGTAAAAATAATTCTACAATATAATTATTGAATCCTATTTTTAAATACATTATCTCTTCATCTTGTATTTAAACTTAAGAAAATATAATTGACTCAGATAGTTCCCATGATCCCCACATTTTAGACAATGAACTATAAATGGATCCCTTGGATTATATTTATTTCCTTCCATCACAATATTCATTTTTCAATCACAATTACCTTCTTTATGACCATCTGTTCCACACATAATTAATTTTACCATTAAATTGATATAATTTCTTAATTTTATCCTTAATTATTTATGATAATATGGAAATCCATCCATTTTTTTCTCCATGGTTTTTAATATTAGAGCTATTATAAAACCCCATCCTTCTCTTTTTTTTTGTGTCTGAGAGTCGATTAAGGTATATATTTTTAATAATATTTTATGAAAACTAATTGGGATTAATAATAATATATTTCAATCTAATCATTATCCCATTTTTTTCTTATATTCACAACCTTGTCATTCATAGTCATTTTTAACACGATTCCTTTATGTTATAACCATTGACTAAAAGAAAAAATCACAGTGTGAGAAAAAATGATCATTTTAGGGAAACCATATAATAATTTATTGGATGTTTAAATAATGAAATCCTATTTATAATATAATAAAACATAGTTTTATCCTCGGTCATTAATTTTCATCATCTATTCAAATCCTTTATAACAGTTTGAAATGAAAATATGAATTACCCAAATTATATCCCCTAGGAGTGTCAAATTAGGTGTGAAGTAAGGCCCATTATCTTGCACCTGGTGACAATCAGGTAAATCCCAATGCATCCATTTTAAATTTATTAATTATAGGTACAACTATTCCAAAAACACATCCACTTATGGTATCTATATAGAGATTCATTTCAAGGAAAAATCCCATAACATCTTCCTTATCAAAACATTAGGATGTTAATATGTACATTTCCTCAAATATTTTTATACGTTAATTTTTCCTAATATATGTTTTCCTAAATATAGTTTTTAGGGTTTCCACTAAAATTTATCTAATTCCAACTATAGCCACCCTGGCCACATAAACCCAGATTTAGTGTATTCTTTATTACATTATCATAAGATACAAGTAATCACATCCTGAAGGAAAAAATATTATAGTAGTCTTTATTAAACTAAATACATAATTGAGTCTCACATTAAATTTGAATACACAAATTAAAACATAATTCTATTCTCATAATAACAACATTCTCTATATTATATTCCTATATATCAATCATAGTACACATTATGGATTCATGGGAAAGGAAAAAAAGGGTGATCTCAAATGCCCAATAAGGGTTAAGTACATCATAATATATCATGAATCAATCAAGAATAATCCATATGACTTGGAAAAGAAATGAACACGTAATCAATTTCATCAATAACTTAAATATCATATTTAAATAAGGAATACTCGATATGGAAAGGTAAATAAGGGAAAATTCATTCAATTTATTCAATAGACTGAAAATGAAAATTCATCACTAGATAATATCATTGTTAAAATATCATGGATAATAAAATATGGATTAATCAATATTTGAAGGTAAATAACTAGAAATACATTCCATTTAATCAATTAAGTAAGAATAGAATGAATCGATAGACAATATCATGGATAATAATAACTAAACTCTTAATTATGAAAAATATTCACTATTGTACATCATGATTTCAGGCATCATTATACCTCTACCATCAAGACCATTCACAATATGGTTTAAAACATTAGGTAGAAACACATTTAATGTTCTCTTAGTAACTCGACTCATGAAACTACCAATTTATCAAGGGGAAAAATATGGGCCCCAAATATCACTCCATGTCCAAATAATTACCCACCCATAATTATCTATTTAATTCATTAATAAATATTCCTTATCAATAAATATCCACATTGAGTAAAGAATATGAATTTTTCAGTATTTCAATGTTAATAAAATAATTTTCAAAGTAAATTCCACATGTTAATATGTTTTATGGTTTAGAAAATAATAATATCCATGATAAAAATAATATAGATATATAATATAAATAAATTTTATAATGATGAAAAGAAAATTAATATTTCAAAGGATAGATGATGAATAGGAAAATGCACCAAGAAATTGACTGTAAATAATTCCTTCATCAAAATAGTCATAAACCATCCATAAAATTAATAAGGATAGTATCAATCGAATGTATAAAATTTTGAGTAAGAATAAAGGGATATTATATTTGATGAATATAATTATCATTAAATGATATTTGAAAACAATTTGATGAAAAACTCATTTAATTTTCAAAATTAAATTTTTAAAAATAAAATATCACAAAACATTTTGAAAATAATTTTCATTGAAAATCACCTTTTAAAAATATAAATTATGCTATAAAAACATTTATTGTTCATTATAGAAGGAAATTTCATACATAAGGATTATTATAAAATAGATATTCCTTTTATAATATTAGTAAAATACAAATTGCCATGGTTTTGAAAACGCCATTAATATTCCTTTCCAAACATTTTCAAAGTTAAAAATGAAAAATATGTCTTTAAAAGATAATTTTTAAAAGGTAAAAAAAATTAAACCATTTTTAAAATATATGGTTTCCAATGAAAATGGATTTACGACTGAAGAGATAAATAAAGTTGTATTTTACTTAAAATCATTTTATAAATTATTTTAACTATCAATGTGTCAAAAAATGGAACAATTACTTGAAAAAGTTTATGAATGTAAATATTAAACCAAAATTAAAGTGTTTATGAAAAAATTATAAATAAATTTACATCAAATCTAATTCAATTATACACAATCACAATTAAAAGTTGATTGGGAAACAAACTGTTACAATGATCATAACGTTAATGTGAGAATTAACCAATGAATTGATTATGTGTGTAAAATTTAAACCCACATAAAATAAGTGGATATAAAACAAAATATATTCAAAATTTAATAAAAACATAATAATATAATATCAAATACAATGAATATGTTATATGACTGAGTGAAAATAAATTTAGTTATGAAATTCATTACCATATAGTATAATATATATAAAATACCCATGGATAAAATAAAAAAAATAAAACTTAAAATTTTATTATTTATACTGTTTTAATGATATGACATGAAAATGGGATGTATATACACCATATGAAAAAATTACTTTCATAAAATTACAATATGCCTCAATGAAATTAAATCGAGATGAAATCCTTTACAAATATTATATCATTGAACTAGGGATTTTTCAATCAATTGATTGTCTATATCAAATGTAAATCCACATAAAAAGTTAAAATAAAAAACAAAATAATATTATTTTGTTACATAAATAATCTTACCATTACATAATCAATGATGTATATGATTAACCTAATGAATAGAAATAGAGCTAAGAAATCCATTACCTTGAGTATGACTCGTCACAAATGTTCTTTATCTTCCCGAATTATAATATTATGTTAATTAATTATTTTATTAAGATTATTTTTCATGTTTATTATTCCATATATTTCACTTATTAGCATTGTAATATAAAATTACAAAAATTAATTATGTTTATATTTGGTTTTTCGATGATATTTGACTTGTGTGTCAAAAATGACTTTAGTAGGTTGACTATTAGTCTAAGAGGTCATTATTTCAACATATCTAAAATAATAATCACGAAATATTTATAATATCAATACATAAATTATAATTTTAATATAAATCATGAAATATTTTTTTATGAAATGAAGTACATTGTGATCATGGAGATAGTAGGTTTTACTTATGCATGGGTAACGTTTCCATTGTGAGAGATCATTATGAAAAAAAGTTAAGTAATATTTTATCTTTAAAAAATTATAATAATATACTAAATATAATATTATTTATTTAATTATACTTATATATATAATCCATGGATTTTTTATGAGAAGAGAGCCACATCTCTTCATGAAAGTCGTAGTCCACACGTACACAAACGATGTTAACATCTTTCATTAAGAGAAAAGGTATGAAAGAAAATAATATTTTATCATTTAATTAGGATAAATATGTCATTAAAATCATAATTATTTAATTTATATCATGTATATTCATGAAATTTATCTTTATTACCTTTCTCGTAAAGCATTTGTAAAAGGTGAATCATATCTCTTCATGAGGTGGTAGTCCGTCGTACACATGAGTGATGTTAACATATCATATGAGGAATGGAATGTAAATAATTTATACATGATATAATGACTCCAAAGGTATAATTATGTTATAAATATATTATATATAAACTTTTTATCAATCCTCACACCCAACCTTGATAGTTGGTATTGGAAAAATGAATGACATCGGTTCGTGAGGGGGTGGTCTCCCATACACACGAATGATGACTTTGTAACCTATTTTTTAGAAGTGGGGATGGTTGTAGGTCATTACCTTAACATAATAATATCTAATATATGTTATATTTTTGTGTTATTATATAATTATTAATGAATAATATTTTAAGGATGTTTGAGATAAAATGAAACAAAAACGCATTGTTAGGAACTTCCCATCTTCCTAAATACCCCCTATAGTATTGAACCTAATTTGATCATAAAATAGATTTATAACCCAAAAAAGGATTCTAAGATGATATTATGGAAGTGTGGAATTTTTCTTTCAGTTATTTTCAAATCTAAAAGGTATTTAAGGTGTTAGTTTGAGAGGGTAGGGGGTGGCCTTTAATAAGTGAGTTGGGTGGCACACTAGTAATATTTTAAAAAAATTTTGTTACCCATGTTTTTTAGGGTAAAAATAGATTAATATTAATACTTATAAATTATATTGTTTATAAATATCCATAAAATAAATTTTATGAAAGTTTATAGGTCAATTTAACCATTATCATTTTATTTTAACCCATGAGTAAACCCATTTTTACCTTAACTAAAGAAAATAATTTTTATTATGTTTACTATTAATTATGGTCAAAGACTATGTTCACTTATTTAGATATTGTAATTTATTATTAATAAAATATTGTAATCCATTGTTCCAAATTTTATTAACATATGTGGTAAAATCTAATTTAAAATTATTCTTGTATATGAGATTAGAAACCATGTTTTCAAATAGAAAAATGTTCAATACTTTACAAATTTTTTATATAAAAATTCAATATGAAAATGATTTAAATAACTTAAATATTATTAATATATATAATTATATATAATTTTAAAAATTTTACTTTAATACTATTTCAAAATATAATTTTTATTTTAAATAATTTAAACAAAAAGATAGTTTCCAGTTAAAATTTATTATTTTTCACTATTCATCAAAAGATGAAACATTTTAGAAAAACAAAAAAAAACACCCAAAGATAAAATTCATGTTTTGATTTTATAAATAAATTTAATTTTATCAAATAATGTTTTCAAAATGTGGTTGAATTTAATTTTATATAATGTGTGTAAAGTTTGACCAAATTTTCTTTTAGAAAAAAATGCTTTTTCAAAAAAACAGCAATATATTATTATTTTATTTCTAATCAATAGATAATAATAATTTTCATAATTTATTTAGTACTATTAAAACTATATATTTTAATGGTTATGTGATAATAGTATACTATATTATGGCCCATTCTGACTTGGGGTTGAGTTTTCTGTATTCTATCTGATAGATTAAATTTAATGGAATATTTTTAATGGGATATTTAGGATCAGTTTTTCATGTCACATATGCTGTAAAAAAATTATTATTTTAAAAATTTTGGGTTTTATATTATTGATTATCGATTCCTAGCCTGTAGTGGTCGGAAATTGGCATTCTCATCACTTGAGTTTGGTCTCTCATACCTCCCATCACTAAAATGGGGCATCAATATCTGGAACCATAATTTGTTATATTTTTTCCCATATATCTGTACTAACACCACCAATCCCAGGGTCTTTTGCATAATAATCACTAATCTGGAGGTTGGATCTCACTCAAACTAGTCCAAAAATGTCGTATCACTGACCACATTGCCCAATGATAAATAACATGAAGAATATAGATCTAAGAGACAAAATTCAAAAGTGAGATTGACATTGGATATTAAAAACCTAGAAAATGATGATAATCAATAAATAAAATGTGGTGAAAATATGGATTCAAAAAAAAATCATCATTAAAAAACTGACTACATTTTTAGATCATACGGAGAATGAGAACCATGGAAAAAATAAGATATTCAATCTATGCCCAAAAATCAATTACAAAAGGGTAGAAACCAAAAAAATAATAAGCCATACCATGATAAAGGATCGATCATTGATGAAAAAATGTTCACTTTTGATTTCATTGAATATTTTCATACATTTACCATTCATCCCATGAATCTCTTGGATCTTTCTCTATTGATCAATGATACAAATCTCGCCCATACCAATGGTGGATCTCCTCATCTAACCCTTTAATCTCCCGTGTTTATGAGGATAACCTGGGGTTTTATATAATGGAATATTTTTGGAGGAGTTAAATTGGATTAATATTTAATAATTAAGATAAATTAATCATTTAAATTATTTATTGCACTAATAAATTACCACCTTTTTTGAAACAATCAATGTTGGAAAAAAATTATGTCATGCATAGTATAAAACCCACATTATGAAAGCAATTGTGATCTCATATTTTTTATTCAAGGTATTGATCTATGGGAATTCCATTATTTCTAAGGAGATATTTGTGTGAGCTTTAATATATATATATATATATAATATTTTTAATATATCGATTCTGGGATCCTGTGACACCCAAAATTCCATGTCAAAATTGAGGAAAAATCTAGAGAAACTTAATGAAGCATTGAAATGTTAAAATTATAAAAAACAGTTTTTTACATTCTACCCACCATTAATACATTTTTCCCAAAATAAAAAATTAAAAAATGTTTTGGGTATTGATCATGCATCTAACACTCTCTCTCTCTTAGGATCTCTCTAGAATTTTTCGATGCTGCCAAAGAACTCAAACTGAAGGGATAATATTCCCATGTAGGATGTTTTTTGGATGATCCTCAACCATCATTAGGTACTCTGAGTATCTAGATCAATAATCAATTTCCAGTTTCCCCATTAAATAGTGTGTGTTGGTTCATGAACATATCCCCTCTATTAAGGCACATAGAAGGTATCATCCACTATGTTTTTCTATTTGGGTATGTGATATGTGAATTTATTGTATAAATTACTGATATTAAAATACATTTCTTTTGATGCTTTAACTGACAATACATTCTTTTATACATGATTTTTAATTCATATTATGTAGGATATGATATTTTATAGAAAAATAAATAATTTAAAAAATGGATATTTTCAGAAGTAAATGATACTTTGCGTTATGAGCTTCACTCGTGGCCTGAAACTGGATTTTTTAAGTTGAATGTAGAAATTAAATAATATATAATCATACAAAAGAACTAGAAAATACATTTTTACATTATTTAATCATTACACGATGTGATATTTTTACACGAACTAAAGTCAAGACATTACATTATTTGGAGAAAATAGAAAGATGAATTTACATATTGTGTAATCATTACACATTATGTAATTTACCTAAAAAATGTTACATTCCTTTTATGGGATTTTAAATGAAAATATAAAATATTTGACCATTTAACCCATCTAGGAGAGTTTATAATTCTATTATAAAACTAATGAATTCATTATGATCCCCTTGGAGTTCTATAGATAGAGTCTTAGACAGCTACTATCAGAGAGATCCGAGAGACCAAAGTTTGGTGTGAGAAGTTATGTTTTGAAGGTTCCTCCAAAATTTCATTATTTTTTATTTTAATTTATTCATTTACTGTTATTATAACATCACTTTTATGTTCTAGTAAACCTATCTTCTCCAAGGGTTATGTATTAGAAGTTGAATGGTGTTATTGGATTGATTTTTTCTCTTTATTAATGAATATGGGTTTTTTGGATTACTCAATCAATTTTCAATCCATTTCATTCAATTTTTTCATGCCCATAAGCATTTAAATGTGAAAAACATTAAAATTGAGATAATAACAATGGTAAAGGAGACATGGCCATTGTAAAATTTTGGGGAATCGAGTTTTCAAATGGTGTCGATACAAACTCAATTCGGTGAAACCCTAAATTACTGGAAAAATTTAAATAGATTATTTTCATGTCAAGAAGGGGATACCATGACCATTTGATCACCACCTTCTTGAATTTAACCCCAATCATGGATTAATCAATTTATTTTTAACATTACAATTCCACTCTAACTTTAAAACTATAAAACCCTATCAGGATTTTTAAATATGATTCCAAAAAAATCATTCTAATTATCATTTATATATTTCCTTGTTAAAATAAATCAAACCCCCTTTTCTTCAATAATTTATTCAATTTTATAATACAAATTATTTTGAAAACCTAATCAAACTAATTCACTATATTTTTTGGTTTGACCATGACTTTCAACTTTATTAAATTTTAATTAATTGGGTTTCATCTATTAGGTTTTTATAATTTTTCGATTTTGAATTTACCCATAAAGAAATAGATATTCCATTTGGTATTATAATGAAGGAAAATAAGTAAGAAACATTATTAACCCTTCATATAATCAATAATTCCCGATGAACCTTACAGATTGCTTACTAACCTGACCAAATCTCTGAAATCCTCATTATTAGGACACTCTAGATGTCATGGTCTCACTACTCAAATTACAATGGTCTTTGAAATTGACCTGTATAATATTTATATAAAATTAGATCTCTTATTATATTCTCATAGATCACCTAAATATTATTAGTCATAAACTATACCATTTTTGGCTTGATAAGATAATTATCACCAATCTCAGTCCAAAACAACGGTTAGATGTAAGGTATCCCATATAATGCCTCAAATGGTGCCATGATGATAGTAGACTGGTAGTTGTTATTATAAGATAACACCACCTATGAAAAGTGATCCACACATTTTTTTCCTAATTACAACATGTAGAGCCTCAGTATATCTTAAAAAACATGTCGAAGAGGTCATAGATCCTTTACAAGGGGTTCCTGTTTTCAAAATAACTTAATTCAAGTGATGATAATCAATGCATAGACAAAAGATATCATACACCTTTTTAACAAAAACATCATATAATCACTAAAAGGTACACCTGGTCAGATAAAACACTTCCTATGAAGGTCTTATAACTACATCATAGGATACTAGAGCTCAATAAGGGCCATCTAATACGTAACATTAGATATTGATAGAGACTTGTGTGCAGGTTAATGTATAATTAAATCTCCCACATTTGAGTTAGTTATTCAAAATATTTAGTAAATATTTCCATATGATCCTCCAATAAAACAAGAATCCATATATCCAAATATCCACTTACACCAAGGGACAAACTTGCTAATTTAGGGGTGATAGGTTTTAGATTTCTAGTCACGATCCCCACTTGTTCTGCCAAAAGGTCCTTATCTCCAATGAATAAGAACTACTTCGCATCAAGTCAATGGAATTTAACTATCTTTCATTGATTTTCTATCTGATCATAAACATTAGGAAACTATTCCACACCCAGAATAATGTCATAAAGATTCATCTCAATTTCTAAAAGGTCCCACAAGAAACTCTCTCTACTATGCACTAACTCTCACTACAGATAGATGTGTCATATAAAAGAATAATTAATTTTTAGACCCTCTAGACATAGATGATAACCTAAATACACTATAAGAATATATATCTCATTAATAAGGGATGTGTAGGTGAAAGGATGACTCTATCCTAATAGGCCAAGGGTTGGAGATATGTAAAGAGTAGTATTATCATTGTAATGGTATGCATGGTTCAAAATTACATATACACATTCACACACATATCTCTATCAATCATTGTAGAGATATCATAAATTTTAAACCTGTAAAGATTAAACAATATGTGTGAAAACTTAAGAAAAAAAATCCAAGCATAGCAAGGAAATTCAAAAGTATAAAGGGAAAAATTCATACCCAACCTGCGATAAGGGAGGTATTAACCTAAATAATATAAAAATATGAATAATTAATGATATACCAACCCACAATACTTGATAATAACCACTTAACACATTCATCACCTCCAAGTACTTCTTTTATCAAGCAATACCAAGTCCACCAATGTCACTGCCTACCTTCTTATCATATGGCTAATACATGACATGTGTGGGAAAAGACTATGTAGGAGTGAGTATAAAAAACTCTATAGGACACCCGCATAAGTAAGGGGGAACTAGTATAATAAAATAGTTAGAAAAAATAACAATTCAAAGAGGGTAAAATCCCAACACCAAATACACTCTGAATGAAACCGTGGTTGGATAAAGAGAGGAAACTGAATATCCATATCTTGATAAAAAATGATTCCAAATGTATATCCAAACGAACCATCTAAAATTAAAAGTACCACATGTAAAGTCACAAAGAATGGACTAGAGGGCCTAGTCCTTTGTGATTTTTACTACAACCGAGTGATCTCTAACACAGGTGGATTACCCAATCCCTATATGAGATAAGTGATGGGGGTGTACCACTAAGTAGATAGAGGAATAAAACCCTATATAGTGTGGGGGACTACTAATTCTACCAGTATATAGAATACGAGGGACCTAATACCAAGTGAGTTAGGGGAATACCATCCCAAACATCACTCCAATAACTAAACTCAATCACTGTCATTGTATTAGAGTCCTAAGAAACAGAGTCATGTTTGTATCTCCTCACATCATATATATGATGATAGAGAAAAGGCCACCATCATGTCCAAAAAATAATTCAATGTACATGGATCATATTTCTTATTCCCTACACACTATGTGTTCATACAAGGACAAAATGTGTCCAATCAATCAAGGTCCAAGATGTGTTCTCCACACACATAGCTCAACAACCTAGACAGAATCACACACCCCATGGACATATCCAAAAAGTAGGTGATATTTAAATCATATGGAAACCATATCTAACATAAGAAACTAAGAACCAAATTTGTATTCCTAAAAAATGCATAATGTGTAGTCAATATTATTATAGAAACATTATCATACTTTTAAAGTCTCTCTAAATCCAGTGATCGCATGAAAAAACTAATTTTTGACTCTCCCAAACTCCTAAAATCAATGTTAAATGCCCATGATCAATAATTATTAGTCCCTGGAAACCATTAATTGGAATTCCCGACACCTGAGAATGATCTTAATTGCATTTAATTGAAAAAATGATTTCCTGATAAAAAAACCATAATCTACACCCCATAATTCAAACTTTATCCATCTATTAACAATCAAACCCTAGTCTATTAGTATAACCATCATAATTTTAGAGGTTATACAACACCTGAACCAGTCTTGATTTTTTGATTTGCTAACCCCGTGGTCTAATGATAATGAAAAAGAAGAGAAGATAAGGAAGATTCAACATAACCAAGTGATATTAAAAGTGGAATTAAGAACCCACTAAATAATCATAATCATAGAATGAAAATAATTGAAAAAGGGAACAATGGAAACCAGATAATCAAGATAAAAAATACTAAATAAATTTTTAAGTCATGCATATAACAAGATTTAAGGAACAAAAAAATATTCAATCCATATTTTACAATAAATAACATGGGGGAAGATATCATAAAATAACAAGATCTGCCACTAGAACTGATCGATCATCAGTCAAGTACATGTTTTCTAATGGTTTCATTGAATATCAGGTTGTATTCATCATTTTTCCCATGAATATATTATATTTTTATACATCAATATATGATATTGATCTATTTAAAACAAATGTTGGATCTATTATTCCTCCACTCTAATCTCCCAAGGTTATGGGTATGACCCTCGAGGTATTCTATAATTGAATATTTATAGAGGAGGGGGATAGTTTTTGGATATATTAAATTAATGAAACCATCAAATAAATCCGTATGTAGATAATAAGATGTCAAAAAACTTATGTCATAAGTAGGTTAATCCTCTTGTTTAAAAACAAAAGCGGTCATTGATTTTCCATACGAGGTTATATTCAATGAGAATTCCACTTTTTATGAAAAGATTAGATTGTATGATTTAATATACACAAGATATTTAATATACTAGTACATGGGTCTTGAAACAATATAAACATCAGTACAACACTAAGAAAATGTCTATAAATACTTAAATTAATATTCAAATAATTAAATTATAAAAATAGGAGTTGTTACAGTATTCATATAATTCCTTGAGGACAAATACTAGGGTTTTTAGAGTTTTTATTCAATGGATATTCATGTTATAGATAAATTATTGAAACAATACTATTTTCTTGAAGATAAACAATAGAGATGACTATGAAAGTAGGGAAATTTGATGGATTTTATCTATAAAATGAATAAATTTTGAGAAAACTATACCTAGGATTATAAAAAAAAGTATGGTAGAGCAGACAAACTAGACACTTAATGATAAATATCAAAGCATGAGGCGATATACTGGGTTCCCAAAGGATTTTTGGGATGGATATATCAATTTCTATGCATTACTCATCAAGATATGTCCATCAATACCTATGGGTAAGGAAAATATATAATAGTTATTATCAGAAAATCTAGTAGAGGTTTCTCACCTCAATGTTTTCCAATTACAATCATATATCCATGCAGACTCCAAGTATAGAGAAAATCTTAAAGAAAATACTAATAATGTTTATTTATATGTTATTTCAATGTAAACATTAGGTTTTGTATTTGATAGAATGATATATATAAGGTAATTTAATGATGAAATATTATCTTCAATTTGAAGATCTTTTTGAATTATTGGAACTGAGTGGAATACGTAGTTTAGATCTGAGATTCAACTAAACTTTTCTATGTTATTTTCAATATAATATTATAAATTATGTAGTTTTTATAATTTTTCAATATCAAATAAGATCATACAAGGATAGAAGTACTAAAAAGATCTAAAACTACAGAAACATGGGTAAATGTTTTAATTGTTTGGTTTGGGAATGAGTGAAACCTCTGGTGGATTTGATGAGGTCTATAAGGTATAGATGAATGATTCATTGGCTTATAAAAGATCTTATTTACTTTCTTCTAATAGTTGGTGGAGAATTCAAGATCTATAACTAATTGGGGAGATACAGTGATTTTTGAAATTTGAAGTTATCTATCAAAGGAAAGATGGGTTCATTGCATGAAAATGAAACATGTGAGTCAATGGAATTACCTCCAGGTAAAAAGGGTTTTTAGAAAAAAAAATTATACTAGTTTAAGGAGGAAGTAGGTGATAAGTCTAGATTATTAAGATGAACTAAATCATTAAAATTTAAATGTAAAAAATAGCCTTCTTTATAGGTAATTTAGAGTAGGTTATATTTATGATGTTTCCAAGGGGTTTTATATATAAATAATCCAAGCATAAATATAGTATATATGGTTTTAAGTAAGATCCAAGGTACATGAGCTGAAAGTTTGATTCCATTATAGCTGAGAAGAGGATTGTTCATAGAAATAATGGGAATATAAATTATTAGAAGGTGTTTAGTGATAGATGTTATGTTATTATTTTCTTTTACATGGATGATAATCTCTTGGTGGGTTTAGATATAGACAAGATTAAGTATTTAATTTTTTTATAGTATGTTTTAAATAATGGATATTAGTTAATCTACTAAGATTTCAAAGAAGTAAATCATATGGGATGAGATTATTGGAATGTTGGTTCTATAACAGAAGTAGTATTTACAAAAAAAAATTAAAATATTAATAGTAATCAGATGTAAATGTTTTTTCACTGCATTGGAAAATCACTTCATTCTGTCGAAATCGAATTCACTAAAAAATGATAATGTGGGTAAGTAGATGAAAAAAGTTATATTTACATCATTAGTAAAAAGAATGATAGATTCCATGATTTTTATATGGTTGTGAATTTTTCATGTAGTGGGAGTTATGAGAATGTATGTTGAAATTTTTTGAATAGTGCACTAGGAAATGATGAACTAGATTCTCTGATATCAAAAAGGCTTAGTATAACTATCTATAATGTTCAACGTCGATAATTCATTATTGGGTTATATTGATATGGAATTTAGAGGGGATACAGATTAATGAAAGAGTATAAGGTATTTTGTTTTCACTTTTGGATGGATATCCATAAGTCAAATATCATGACTACACCTAGTGTATTATCTCTCAATTATTAAAGAAGATTGTGTAGTCATCACATTTGTAGGGAAATAATTGGTATGGTTGAATTGTTTATTAGAAGAACTCAAAAGGATTTAAGAATGTTGGTTTTCTTTCAATGATAGATAGAAAATTATTCATGTGTTATATAAAATATTAGTTCACTTATAAATTAATTAATTGAAGTACCATTTCATCATAAATATTTTAGTGGATGGGTTGATTGAACTATAAAGGATCAATTGAAGTCATACTTGGGATGACATGTGTAAAAAGGTATCAGGATCATAAATTATAAGTAAAAGGTTTTTATTAGTCTACATTAGGTGATTACAAATTTTTATTGATATTGTGAATATTTTTATAGGGGATGAAGTGGTGAAAACTAATTTTGTGTTACTGGTTTCCTCAACTCCATTAAATAATTATTCAAATGGAATATTGTTTGAAAAGTGTTAAGAGGAATTTTATGATTGTATTTATTTGATTATAGAATGAAATAATTTATAACTTTTAACTCAAATCAAGATTGATTCTTAGGACAATGGAACAAATGATGTGCCATGATTGGTATATATGACATTGTTTTGGAACCATTTCTCAAGTGATTCTATCAAGACAATATAACTATATGAGAATAATATGTAGAGTGTTGAATCTAGTGATTCTTCATTGAATCTAATGGTTTCTAATGGATATTAAAGAAACCATTGTGATCCACATATTAACATATTTTATTATTCTATAAAATATTTTGGTTGATTTAATGAATCCTATATATATACAATGGTCACCATGATCAACTATGGGATAATCATTAATATTGGAAGATGGTGGAGCCAGTTACTTCATATGGACCCTCTTATAAATAGGTGAGGTTGGGTCACATCTGAACATAATCAAATTATAATATTTATATTCTATTTAGAAAAAAAATGATGCATCATTATCCTAGGGTTTTGGACAATGTATGGACAACACAAACCCTTATTTTCATATATTTAGTTCTTATTTTTTAATTGTGTTCTTGTTTTGGAGTTTGTGAGATATTGAGTGTGATAAATTTTTTGTACAGTTGTTTATATTGTGTCTTCTTACCTAGGTTACAATGTTTTCATGATTTCATTTAGAATCAGTGGGTTTTATACTGTGTTTCATGCTTTAGGTTTCAGTGGAACCTTCTAAATTGGTGGTTCTACAACCAACGTACTAGTAAATGAAAGTATATTTATATACTTATCCTACAATGGTTTATTTTATTATCTTTTATTCTCAAATTTTTTATTAGATTGATTATTATCATATATTCACAAAGACACATGGGAGTTTTTGGTGAAATTAATTGAGTATAATTATATACTAACCCCTACTTATATGATATATTTTTTATATTTGTATAATAAAGTTGATCATAGTATGAAGTGAACTTATCTCATGTATTTGTAGTTCCATTATTTCAAATTCCTGTATTTTATTTTTACTGGGGTGTATAATTGATTCGACATACAGTTGTTCTCAAAATTTTGGATTAGGGTTTGCATTATTTTATAACATTAGGATAATAAGAATAAATTTTCCAATTGATTTATTTTTGGTTTATGAATATGCTATATATTTTTTTTTGTAATGTCTCAGAATATCCAATATTTTTTTAAATTATATGGAATTATTTCGAGACTACACACTCTAATGGCACATTATTCTAAGTCCAGAGTGCCCGGACTGATCCATCAAAAAATGTTAATCTTTAAATAGCTCGAGTGTGCAGTTTTATTAAAAAAAATAGAATAACTCCTAAATGGGTTCCCAGATCAGAAATCTAAGAAAACTGTTGTATTCAGGATGGATGGATTACCCTATGAATGACTTATGTTTTGTCGGTGCAGGCCTCCAGTGAGAAAAACTGAAAATCGCATAATCATAAATAAAATAATTAAATAAAATAATTTTATTTTTCAAATAATTATAACACATGAATTGTGACATAGATTAAAAATCGGAGACCACCGTTGAACCCATGAAGGTATGCTTTAATTAGGCAGATACTACCATTTGATAGTGTAGGACAACAATGGAAGTTATTTTTTGAACTTAAATAAAATAATTAACAATTATTTTATCATCATATCCTTTTAACTCCTAAATGGTAACTCAGATTAAAAATCCGAGAGTACCATTGAGCTCGTGGGGGAGTTTTTCCCTTCGGTAGAGCCTAACCTCGACTAACAGAGGTCAAGAGTGAAAGGTAATTTTTGTACATTTTTTAATGTTTATTTAAATAAATTTTCAATCGAGTTTTATTAACTTTTGAACCATTTCCCTGATCAAAAATTTGAGGTCACCGTTGAACTCGGTACGCTGGGATTCACCTAGAAATGATGTAACTTTATCCATCAAGGACTGATTAAAAAAATTTATTTTTCAGAATTTTTGAGAAAAATAATAAAAGAATTTAAAAGAATTTTTTTTATTTCTTTTCACACCATTGAGTGGTGGACGGTGATGCTGCGGTGAAGAAATGAGGCGGCGAAGATGTGCATTAATATAACTCATTAATGACCCGTTAAATCATAGTGTAACAACGCTTTAATGACACGTAATAGCATAATGACACGACGTTGTAGCGTAGCGGAAGCGCCGCGACATGTTTCATTTTTGTAGTCTGACACGTTGGGGGAATGAGGATTAAACAATTGGGATTCCCTAACGATCCTTCGGTGGACTTACTCTCCAATGAACAATGACGAACATCAACTTATTTTACGCCCTTCAGGGATCCGAGTGAGAAGCAACAAATGATGTCAACATCTTGAAATCTCAAGGATGAAGCATTGTGGCATCGAACGTCAAAGAGGTAGAGGTTTTTTTATCTTTATGTTCTTCGCCATTCATTTCTAGAAATGATGGACATGTATCAACCCATGAATAGGTTGATCCATGAATCATGCCTTTTTGCGGGATGGTAACTTTATTTGGGGGATTATCTATCTAGTATTATTTTATCTTTTGTTGATTGAACTGAAATCCCCAATCCTCCCATGATTATAAACCTCTAACGTTGAGGGTGTGGGTTGACCCAAAAAAGATATGAGCACCTTTTCCATGTGCGTTCTATGTGGCCGCATTCTCAAAGTGGCAGAAAGATTATTATAGGACCATTGTGGTGATGAGGACATTCCCCAGATAGCGCAGATGTAGGTGGCACAAAGAAGGGACCACCGAAGCACATCTGGTGGTCCGCTGAACATCTTCTAGTGCTCCAGCAATGGTGGCCCACAATGGTAGCTTCAAGCGGAGGAATGTGGCACGCCAGTCGGCACACCACGACCGTAGGGAGACGTATCGCTAGGCAAGTTCCGTGGGGAGGGATGGCCCGAATTTGGGTTGTCTGGTGGTTTGGAAAGCTTTGGTGGCTTGACCGCGGCAGGAGGGGCCCTGTGCCTCTATGGGGCCAATGGGGACTGGATGCGGCATCCGTCCAGGCGGCACACCAATGGCCCGCACCGCACAGGCCTGGCTTTGGGCTGGTGACCCTCTCCCCCACCAAGTAGACCAGACCTGCACCAGTAGGCCAGAACCACGCTCGCGGGATGGACCCACACATAGAAGGTCGGACTCGCCCCCCTTTGGGCCATGCAAGACTAGACCGAGTTATCAGGAGACCCTGAGTGCTGAACCCTCGTTCATTTTGGGACAGGTCCATTGAGGCCTATTGGGCCTGGCCCACTGTCCAGGTCGGACTAGGGAAACCCAGACCTGAACCGGGTCAGTTTGAGTCAGTTGAATTAAACTGGGGTATGTGAGACCCCTAGGCTGGGTTGGTCGAGTCGGTCCAACTGGGCCTAAATGGCACAGGCCCTTATTTACTGAAACAATTATAACATGCAGACCGGGCATCCAATTGACACGATGTCTATAGTGCAAGGAACCTTGAAATGAGGCGGTCCTTTTTAGATACTCCACATGATTTTTGGAAAAAGTTGAAGTACATCTGGGTTGGATCAGACTCGAATCCAACCAGGCCCTTTTTAATTAAAATCACATAACTTATAGACCGAGCGTTCGATTGACGTGCCGATTATTGTGTTGGAACCCTTATGAAAAAACGGTTATTTTGGTTACTTCTAATTGGTACATAATTGTGGTTGAAATATGACTGATGTCTTGAGGAAAATAACCTTTAGAACTCATACATACAAGGTGCTGGAATCCAATGGCTGTCAGTCCAGTGAAGTGAAACCATTTATGGATTGGAAAGAAAGAAACCCTCAGTGGATTGTAAATGGAGAGACCCTCCATGGATCATCATGAGAGTCACCCTCTATGGATCAGCAATGGAGAAAACCTCTCTAGATCAACATGAGAACGAATTTTTGTGGATCAGCATGATAGAGACCCTCTGTGGTTCCATAGTAGTGTGACCCATCATGGACCAACCGTAGAGCGACCCATCTAGAATCTGTTGTAGAGCGATTCTTTGTTGATCGATAGTGGAGCAACCCATCTTAGATCAAAATTCGAGCCTCTTAACATTACAAGATGATTTAGATTATAACTAATCATCTTTATTCCTTTACTTTATGTTGTAAACATGGTTTAAGATGTCTTGCTTCACGATCATGCTTGGTGATCTTGATTTGTGGTTTAGTTGCAGATTTTTGTGTGGTAATTCCTTTTTGTTTTGGGGTCTCTACTGTGTACTTTGTTACTCAACACTGTATGGGATCCGCCCACACGTGTTGTGTCCAGTAAGACAATCCATGTTTTGACAGATACTTTGGTGGACCAGGACCCTTAGGTGCTTATGGAGATGACAACGATAGACGCTAAAATGGTAGACTTGGTGTCCCAAGACTAGGAGGGGACTAGTAGAATCAAGTGGACAATAAATTCTACTACCGCTTCATGTAGCTACACTAATCTCATGATCTGGTCGGGTTTTCCACGGATGGCCATCCGAATTTACTTTTTGTACATTTCCATTTTCAGTTATTTCGTTTGGTTTGTATTTTGTCCGACCTTTATTAGTTATAGTTGTACCTAACTTTTTTTTAGTAATACTTGTTTCCTTTTAGTGTGTGGGACTTGGTTGGGCATGTGTGTGCATACGGGTACCTAGAAAAATGCCTCCCACTTGCAGGTTGAAGCCTTCAGCGCTAATCACCAGGGCCTTTGGGAGATGGGCTTGGGGTAGTCACGGTATGGGCCCTGGGGGATGTTTCTTGAAAGAGTGGTATCTGAGGGTGACTAGTCCAACCACAAAGACTGAGATTTTTTTTGTTTTGTTTTGGGGAAACAATGTTAGGTGTTGCGAGCTTGAATTTCAGATTTGGGGTGTCCAGTGTTGGTCTGGAAACCAATGTATCCATACATCAGGACCTTGAATTAATATTGTAGGCTCAATAAATGAAAACATTGGTTGTATATGTTTATTCATCCGTTATTTTGAATAATAGTCAGCTCACCCGGTATGACCTTTTCACTATGGTTCACATTAATTCTCTTTCAAGATGCCTCCACACAAACAACAAACTAGGATTCTAGTGTGTGACAATGATGATGGTCCACATACTGATTAGGCATTGGTATAGGGACCATTTCCTGAGATGGTGCCTTTCGGCAGTGTCCAAGCAATACCACTTTCCGTTTGTCAGTAGTTACTACCAATGCTACTAGTAGAGGATACATGTAGGCTTAGTTCCTTACATTAGTTTAAGAGATAAATAAACCTTAGGTTATGAGGGGAGCCCAAATCAAAAATCGCTAAGCAATGGCTTGAGGTGGTGACTATGTTGCCATCTATCCTGGGAACCATTAGATCAGATGGTGGTCCTGGTAGTGAGCCTTCTATGTCACTCGGTTGGGTAATGACATGGTTTAGATTACCCTAATCATATGATGAGGTGACTTTTCTTATGGATAGAGCATGGAAAATTTTCTCAATGAATGGGATATTTTCATAAAAGATATAGGGTATGTGTAACCCAAGAGCTTCTACTGGATAAGATATCAATATCTGAGTATTCATCAAGGTATGATGACTTTTCCAGGTAATCGATGAATATGATATAACCAGTGTTTCAGGGCTTGGACATCCTCGTGGGATGTTTTTAGGGACATCTAATCCAAAACTATTCCTCTATGGATTACGACATATGTTAGAGTTATAGAGAATGACTTTTTGGTTGAAAGTTCTTTGGATGATCAGATACATCTAGTGATTTTCAGTAGTGGGAAAGTAGGAAACCGACGTCAATCTCAAAGACTTGGATGTGTAAAATGTTTCATGAAGAGAAAGTAACAGGAACAGATGAATATATATTGTGGCATATGTGGAAAATGAGATAAGAGAGTAGGAGGATGTGGTATACATTTCAACATGTTTCCACCACCACCCCAATGTGGTCCACAATAGGATCAGGGAGCTGGAGGACCTGGGAATGGAGTAGCTACATGCAGTAAAAGAGTGTGACCTGATTCGTAAATGAATTATTCGAGGTATGATATGTGTCTAATACTAGCTACCATATTAGTAGACATAGGTATTAATCATTCCTTCTTGTCACAAATCTTTTTCAAGACCTAGAGTTTTCGGTTAAACTGTTGACTTGATCATTATATTTGGAATTACCTATGGGAGGAGACTCGATAATCCCACTTATGATGATGGTGTGATATGACCCTTGATTTGAGTGTTTTGGTTAGAACCTCTTGGTGGAATCTTGGAGGACTTACGACATTAGTTTGGGTATGGATTGGACAACCACAATTCAGGCTCAGATTGATAGTTTTAGGAAAAAGTATGTGGTATATCTATAGTGTTGGAATGGAATTTTCCTTGGTCAATGAAAAAGAAACCCTGGAGTGCACATGATAAACTCATGCATATGATGGTGCACCTAATCACTCATGAGTCGGCCAGCCTTACACTCGTGGAAGTAGGTGTTTTGAGTTTTCTGTTCCCAACAATAGTGGTGGTGTGTGGGAACACCCATTCAAAAGACGTTTCCAGGATTACCTCTCTGTAGGGAGATGTAATTCTACATTGACTTATACCTAGGGACGACACTAATATTTACACATGCATATCAATTGGCCCCTACAGAGCTCTGGGAACTGAGAGTTCAGTTGGGAGACTTTTATTAGAGGGGATTATTAGGACCCATTATTAGGTATTAGGTGTGGATTACCGGCACCATGACCAAGTGTTCATAGAGAACGAGTACCCACTACCAAAGGGTGGATAGTAATATCAATTAGTTAATCGGGGTATCCTTTCCCATGGATAGAAAAGTTCCCATAAGCTTTTTAAGAGCTGAGAAAATGACGATGGCTAGAGTTAATCAAGGACTATATCTTTGAGATAGTCTGTACTCCTAGAAAGGGGAATGTTGTGGTAGAGGCACTCAGCAGGATGGCAAGTTTGATGTTGTTGAGTGAGGTGACATAGTAGTTGGCCACCATACAGATATCCTTCATGGATGATGGTTATCTACTTACAATTAGTCGATGACTATTACTCCCCCACTATTACAGCTAGTTAAAGAGGCATAGTTGATGGATGTTGAATGTGAGGACCTACATGCTCAGTTATCCTCAGGACGAGTTCCTGATGGATTTCAATAGGTGGGGAGCACGTCATTGTTTTTAGATGGTGCACCGTAGTTCCTGTGACGTTGCAGGAGGAGGTTTTGTGGTAGTTCCATACATCCCCTTTGGAAGTACATCCAAGAGTGGTGAAGATGTACCAGAAGCTCCAACGTCAGCACTAGTGTCCAGGGATATAGAAAGTGGTGGCCAAGTTCATCTCACGATACCTCACTTGTGAGCTAGTAAAGGTCGAGCTTCAGGTTCTAGCATGCTTGGTGCATCAACATGAGGTACTATAGTGGAAATGGGATGGTATCTTTATGGAATTCGCGATGGGGTTACCATGCACATCCATGGACCATGATTCTCTCTAGGTGATCATGGACCAACTCACCATGTTGTCTCACTTCCTACCCATCTGTGAATAGGGATCAGTATAGGGATTGGGATGCCTCTACATCTATGATATATTTTTCCTTCACAGGGTGACTTCGACGATAGTTTTAGACTATAATTAACACTTTACATCCCAATTATGAAAGGGGTTGTAGGAGGAGTTCGAGGCTTAGTTGTGTTTAAGAATAGATTTTACCCCTGGACAGATGATCAGACATAGTAGACAATATAGAACATAGAGGAAATTCTTCGTGCTTGTTTCCTATATTTTGGTCATATTTGGGAGGACCACCTATCATTGGTGGAGCAGGAGTACATCAATAGCTGTCACTCCACTATTAGCACGGCACCGTTTGAGGCCTTATACGCGTAGCCATGAAAATCACCTCAATACCAGATAGACCCAGGGGAGTCAACACTCATGGCTCCAGAGTTGGTATGGGCTACCACTGAGAAGGTTCAGATCTTCCAAGAGTAGGTTAGGACTGCACAAAGTAAATAGAAGTATTATGCTGACAGGAGATAGAGACCCTTGGAGTTCTAAGGGGGATACCATTTTTTCCTTCATGTCTCACCCCAATAGGGATTGGGAAGATTTGGACGGGGTGGAAAGCTATCTTTGAGGTCCATTAGATCTTTTAAAATCTTGATTAGAGTTTGAGAGGTGGCGTACCACCTAGCTAATCACCTATAGATTCACCTGGTGCATGATATTTTTCACGTGTCGTAGTTGAGGAGGTACGTGCATGATTCATCGCACGCCATCGACTGGGGCGAGATGGACATTGATGATGGAGTTATGTTTGTGGTGTTTCAGGTAGAGAGAGAGGATCGATTGGATATGGTCCTTTTTGGAAGGACGATTCCTCTAGGGCATGTTCGTTCACAGTATGGGAACCTCTAAAAGAGCACATTGGAGCGGGAGGTTCAGATTCGTGCTATGTACCCCCATTTGATTAATTAGCCCTTATTTTGGATTATGGGGACATAAAGCCCTATGGTGGGGAGAATGTAATGTATTATTATTTTAAATAATTTCATTGAATTATGTGGAATTATTTCTAGACTACACGCTCTAACGACATGTGAATCTGAGCCTCGGAGTGCTCTGAATGATCTGTCGAAAAATGTTATGTTTTAAATAGCTCGTGTGAGAAATTTTCTTTAAAAAGTGTAATAACTCGTAAAAGGGTGCCCGAGATAGAAATATGAGGGCACCATTGCATTTAGGATGATGGTTTTAACCTAAGAACGAGTTAATTTTAGTCGGCTCACTCTTTTAGTGGGAAAAACAGAAAATGGAATAACTGTAAATAAAATAATTAAATTATTTTATTCTATTTTTCAAATTCTTATAAATCATAAATGGTGACTCAGATTAAAAATTTGAGACCACTGCATAACTCGTGAAGGTATGATTTCAATAGGTAGATCATAACATTGGCTGGCGCGGGCCAATATTGGATGTCAGTTTTTGGCCATAAATAAAATATTTATGCAACAATTATTTTATTGTCAAATCATTATAACTCCTAAATGGTAACTCAGATTTAAAATATGAGAGTGACTTTGAGCTTGTGTGGAAATTATTCCCCTCAGGTAAAGCCTAAACTCAATTGACACAGGTATAGGGTGAAAGTTAATTTTTGAACTTTTTTAAGGTTCATTTAAATAAACATGCGAGCAGGGTTTTCTATCTTTTAAACCATTGATCAGATTGAAAATATGAGGGTACCATTAAACATGGAATGCAGAGATTCACTGATAAATAATGTAACATTAGCTGATAAGGACCGAGTGAAAATGTTAATTTTCGTATTTTTGTAGAAAAATTATAAAATAATTTAAAATAATTTTTTTATTTATTTTCTCACCATTGTTTAGTGAATGGTGACGATGTGGTGTAGCAATGAGGTTGTAACGAGGTACATTAATGGAGATCATTAATGTCTTGTTAACTGACATCATTTCGATGCTTTAATGATGTGTAACATTGTAATGGCGCGATGTCATAGCACAGTGGAATCACTGCGATGTGTTTCCTTTTTATAGTCTCACACGTTAACAGAATGAGGATTAAACTGCATGGATTCTCCTATGAACCTCTGATAGACTTCCTCTCCAATTAAGAACGACAAACATAAAAATATTCGATGACCCTCGAAAATCAGATTTGGAAGAGATGAATGACCTCAATGTCTTGAAACCTCACGGAAGAAGTGTTACGACATCGAACGTCAAAGATGTAGGCATTGTTTTATTTTTATGTTTTTCCCTGTTGTTTTCTGGAAACGACGAACGCAGATCAACCCATAAACAAGTTTATCCCCTAATAGTGTGTTTATGTGGGAGCATAACTTTATTTGGGGGATTATTTATTTAGTATTAGTTTTTCTTTTTTTATTGAAATGATATCCTCGAACCTACCATGATTATAATCCTCTAACGCGAACGGTGCAAGCCAACTTGATCAATCTCTGAGCACATCTTCCATGTGCCTTTTTTATGGTTGCACCCTCAAAGTGGTGAAAATATTATTATGGGACCATTGAGGAGAAGAGGGACTTACCGATAGAGAACAGTAATATGCGGTGCGAAGAATGGATCACCAGAGTGCGTCCGGTAGTCCGCCAAACATCCGTCGGTGGCAGCGCACAATGGCTGTAGGGAAACACGGTGCGAGGCAGGCGCTGCATGGAGGTATGGACCATGTCTGATCCATATATTGGTTTAGAGATCCAAATTCACGATTCCATAGAAGGAGGGGCACTACACATTCACGAGGCCAGTGGGTACCAGATGCGGCAGCCTGCCGTGTCTCAACCATGCGGTGCACAACCGGCTCGCACCGTGCGGGGTGGGCTTTGAGCAGGCGGGACGTGTCCCAACACAGCGTGCTAGGCCCACGTCAGTAGGCTAGAAAGGCACCCCTAGGTAGGACCCACACCTAGGGGGTGGACTCATGCCCTTCTGGCTGGGCTGTACTAGACTGGGTCTTCGGACGACCCGACGGGCTGAACCCTCACCCATACCGTGTTGGGTCCAATGAGACCCGTTGGGCCTTTACCACTCGCCAGACCGGAACAGGCTGACCCAGTCCCGAAAATGGTTAGTTTGAGTTGGTTGAATTGAACTAGGGTATGTGGGTCCCCCAGACATGTTTTTCAGGTCGGTCTGACCGGGTCTGACATGGCCCAGATGCAACCGACACCTGTTTACTAAAATGATTATAACTTGTAGAACGAACGTCTGATTAATTCACCATCTACAATACAAGGAACCTTGAAATGAGGTGGTCCTTTTTAGATACACCACTTTATTTTTGGAAGAATTTGGAGTATGGCCAGGTTGGATCAGAATCGAATCCAACCCGGCCCTTTTTACTAAAAGAAAATAACTTATAGACCAGGCGTCTGATCGATGCGTCGTCTGTTGCATTGGAACACTTACGAAAGGACAGTACATTGAATTAATTTTAGTGGTACTTACTCTTGGTTTAAATAATATAGATGGGTTTAGGATAAGGACCTTCTAATCCTATACGTACAATGTGTATAAATCCAATGTCTAGTTATCAAGTGTAGAGAGACCCACCGTGAATTGGCAAGAGAGAGACCCTCCATGGATTGGAAATGGTGTGACACTTTGTGGATCATCATGAGAGAGACCCTATATGGATCAGAAATGGTGCGACCCTCCATGGATCATAATGAGAGTGAACCTCCATGGATCATCCTGATAGTGACTCTCTGTGGATCCGCAGTAGCACGACCCATCGTGGATCAGCCGTAGAGTGACCCATCATGGATCACCGAAAAAGAGACCCTTTGTGGATCTGTCGCAGAGAAACTAATATTGAATCAGTAGCTAAGCCTCTTAATCGAATAATATGATATAGCTTATGACTAATCATCATAATTCTTATTATTTAAGTTGTATTCCTGGTGTTAGTTGTCTTGCTTCGTGATCATGCTTGGTGATCATGATTTGTGGTTTGGGTGTAGATTGTTGTGTGGTCTTTCCTTTTTGTTTTGGTGTACCTACTGAGTAGTTTGTTAATCACCCCTACACGGGCTCCATCTGGACGTGTTGTGTCTGGTGCAGATGATCCACTTTTCGACAGGGACTTTGGTGGACCTGAACCTAGAGTTTCTTAGGGAGACGAGACCGACAGACACTACAATGGTGGACTTGGTGGCCTAGGACCATGTAGGGCCCAGTAGAATCAGGTGGACGAGACGTTCTACTTAGGATTATAGTATCTACACTACTCTCATGATCAGGTGGGGTTATCCACGGATGGACATCAGAGTTTCCTTTTTGTTTTTTTCCATTTTCAGTTCTTTCATTGGGTTTGTATTATAGCCCACCATTATTTGTTGTACATGTTTCTAGTTTTGTTTTAGCGATACATGTTTCCTTTTTAGTGTGTGGGACTAGGTTGGGTATGTGTGTGTACAGGTACCTAGTAAAATTCCCCCCACTTGCAGGTTGACGCCTTCAGTGCTAGTCGCTAGCCCTTGGCCTTTGGGAGGTGGGATTTGGGTAATCACGGCACCATCCTTGGGGGATGGGTCGTGACACTGGTTATATTGATTTATTATTAAAAAAATGTATCTTATAGAATTTGTTATAAAACGTATTCTAGTTATTAACATCTGTCCAATCAAATATGATCTCGGGTTGTCATCTTTTGAACTAGTCACAAGACTAAGTGGGATCTCAGTGGGTTCAGCCCATGAAAATAAATGTTAAATTTTTTTCATAGTTAATAATATCATACTTTTAATTATTTTGACTCATCATTCAATGATTTATGAACCAAATATATTACTTTTAGTGGATAATTAGAGCTATACTTGGTTATATCTCTCAGACTATCATTTAAATTCCAATTATGTACTATAATTATGAAAAATTATATTTTAACATATAAATAAAATTTTTTAACTATTATAGCATTATAACATAATTCAATGAGGTTTATATGGTAAAAAATGCAGAATAAAATTTTTATATGGTATAATATGATCTTACCCTAATTCACCCACTCTCAGAATGTTTTTATTACCATATAAGCCTATGGTAACTAATATATAATGAATTTTATATATATATGTGTGTGTGTGTGTTTCATTTTGGTTTTTGGCCTCGAAATGCCAAACGGCTCTGTATCCAATGATTGATGGAAATTCTTTCCAAAGGCAGGAATTCCCCGGATGGTCTGACCAGCGACTCTTAAGAACTCACATTGGTCGAGAGGATGGGAAGTCGGACTCATCTCACCCTTTTTAGTGGGGAATTATTGCATGTTCTGGGACTCTCTTATAGATTTAAGACGTATTCATATTTTCGCGAATCTTGGTTTTATTCAAAAACATAGTATCCATAGATTTAACCTTGGTGGGCAATGGTCAGCTGGACGCAGGGGCTCAGAATCATTTATGCCCAAGGTTTACCATCCCTCGTTGGATTAATGATCCCCAAGAGTCGGAACCCGCTTGAGGTGGCACTAGGAGTGGTATGGTGAACCAATGTGAAGATAATCGGATCGACCGTTTTTTAGGCTTGAACCTCAGGGAGGCTTCCTACGTACCCTTCTTAGGAGGCAGTGATCAAAGTCCACATAGTTCGCATTCACAGTTTATCATCATGCGGGACAAAGGCGAACCAACAAGAAAGTTGTCGGAACAACCGGGTGGTGGTATTGAACCTCTTAGAGACATCATATGTACCCTTCCTAGGAGGCATGGATCAAAGTCCATGTAGTTCGCATTGTCTTGGGACATAAACTCTGAGGTAGCTCGGAATGATGGATTGGGGATTACACACTAAGGAGGCCCATAGCGATAGATTGGGGATTACACTCTGAGGAGGCCCATAAGAGGATGTCAAGGTCGATGCTTACTCTAATCCCATGTGAGTCATGCTTGGTGTGAGAAACAAGAGGTAGTAGAGACCAGACGATCACATCGCGAAAGGTGTTTCCGTGAGAAGTAGAATCGGGCTTAAACATTAGGGCGGCCTATAAGGTCGGGGCTTACTCCTTAGTGGACGCCCAGGGTGTCTTCCTCATGTCTGGCCATGAGGGTATCCCAACCCATTTGTGGGTCGAGGAATATAATGGGGGCCAATGCCTATGCTCAAGTGCACAAGCGGGATAACGTCGAGGGCGTTGGAATCAGTCCAAAAAAAGGGAGGTGAAAAGTGTGAATTACATGCCAGACATTCGGAACGCAAAGAGGGTGGCATAGAGATGGAGGGTAACTATTGACCATGTTCGAAACAAAGTGTCCATACCATGTTATCCTTAAATTGGGACCAAAAATGAAGGTTGATTGTTGACCATGTTCGAAACACAAGACCTAAGTCAAAATGTTGTCAAAAGTCTTCCAGGGCATTGGCCCTGGATGGTAGTTGAGCCGATGTGGCATGGGACCGGGCCGTTAGGGGGTCCCTTGAGACATGGAACTGGATGAAGATTAGAATGAAGGACACACAAAGTGTGAGGCGAAGTGATGGAATGTTTGAATAGATTCCATTGATCTTGAAATTATTCCACTGTAAACATGGCATGAGGCATGTTATGCTTGTAGCATAAGGCATCTCTTGCATGGATCAAGAGGCATCCAATTATTGAATGATAGGGAATGCTGCAGTTTATAGTCATGTAGAGAGGACTGTTTCCATATTGTTTAACGTCATGTGGTCAGGACTACGACCATACAATTTAACGTCATGTGTTCAGGATGAGGGTCGTACAGTTTAACGTCATGTGGTCCAGATGATTGCCGTACAATTTAACGTAATGTGGTCAGGATGACTAGGTAGAAGAGACCTAGCAATGGTTTGTGTGGGACTTACGCAAGGGAGGCCCTTTCTAGATGAACCTAGAAAAAGGGGCTAGGATATGGGGTTATAGGAGGGTCATGAGGAATAGCTCGACTCATGGCATGTATAGGACGAATGTTGGAGCGGTATAAGGGTGCAATGGAAAATCCTGTTGACCCGGCACGAAAAGTTCATGGTGTGACTCTCCATTTTTCATGGGGGTCAATGACGGTAGCAAGGGGACCAGTCCAAGGGGCTGGGACCGCAGCTCGGCACTGAACAGAAGTAGGGGTGAGGGGGCGGATCCCCCGCGGTATGGACCAGTGGGTGCATGGGTTTTTCCGCATGGGGCGGGCCGCGGTGAACTGGACGAGAGGTTCCGGTCACGAGGGACTGGCCACGGAGGAGCTGTCCGCGATGGAATGGCCGCGAGGGATTGGCCGCGAGGGAGCCGCATGTGGTTCGCAGTTTAGTTGTCCGCGAAGGGTGTCTGTGGAGGAGCTGGCCACGGAGGAGATGGACGTCTGCGAAGGATGATGTCCGTGAAGGATGGCCACGAAGGAGGTTGTCCGCGAAGGATGAAGTCCGCGAAGGATGGCCGTCCACGAAGGGCGTCTGCAAAGGGGCTGGCGCCCGTCCTACATTGCACCTGCAGAGGGGTTTCTGCCTCTATTTCACGAATGACACTGGTCCACAGAAGAGATGGTCGTCCGCGCAGGAGATGGTCATCCGCGAAGGAGATGACCACTAAGGGTTATCCGCGGAGGAGTTTTCCGCATGTGGTTCATGGACTGGTTTCTCCACTACGAGGAAGAGTTCATCCACGGACGATATGCAGTCCGCGGATGGTCACGGTATTTTACCGCTGGGAGCAATTTCTTCAGCGTCTCCCCACGGGTTTTCACCCATCCTCCCCTATCTGTCATTTTGGTTCCCCTTGGTGACTATTTATTGAGTTGGGAAAGAGGCAGTATCAGTGGGCCCATGGCACTTTCTGCGAAATCCCATGAAGGAATCCCTACCCATGGATGACTCGATCAACTGGGGATTTTTTGAACCAAAATCCACAGAATTTCTCCACGTCTGTGCACCACTTCGCCTCTATTCCGCGAAGGACAGCGGTCCGCGGCCGCACAAGTGCTATGCCTCCATTTCATGAATGACGGCGCGCGCGACATGGGCCAGTTGGTGCGGTTCGCGGCTGGGGTGGTTTGTGACGGTGGACCGGCCAGTGCCCATCCGGCTTCGTGCCTGTGGAGGGTCCCCACCTTTTCTTCGCGGACGACGCTGGCTCGCGGAATTGCGATTCGCTGAACCACCCACGTACTATTGCTGGGATCCGGTATGCGGACTAGTTCGGTCATTTCCCAAGTCATGGGGTAATTGGATTTTCCCCTTGCGGAATTTACAGGACCCTACATTATATAAGTTCAAAAATGAGTCTTATCATCATTTTCACACATGTCTTTCAAGAGGATAATATGGTTGCAGATGGTCTTGCTAAAAAGGGTGTTGTTATAATCCTCACCTGGTCTGATTTTCTCCGAGATGATTTGATAACTCATTATCAAAGAGATAATAATAAACTTCTACAAATTCAAATTTTGTAGAACATGTTTTTGTAAATAAATTAATTTTCCTTTTGGTCAAGGGAATCTTAAAAAATAAAAAATATAGATTATTTATTTATATCCTAAATCTATTATAGTTTTTCTACTTTTATAATATTTTTGGGAGGTTTTCGTTTCTCATATTATTACTTTCATATTAAATTAAGAAGGTTCCATTAAATATAGTATAGATTTCCATTTTATATATAGGTAATTATTTTATTTACAAAAATAAAAAATAATGTTGGTGACTAAAATTGATATACATGTACTAAGAAAAGATAAAGTAGAATGTAAAATGTCATAAGTATTTTACATGATTTAGATTTATTTTTACCTATATGTATGTAATGAACACATCCTTTATAATCTATTTATTATGAAACAAATTAACTAAATAATAATATAAGAATAAAAAACCCTAATGATATCTTAGTTTCAGTCCTCACAAAACTAGGTGGAAAATATAATAGTTCCATAAGGAGTTGTCATTAAATGAAATCCTTTATGGGATCACTCAAAAAATATGAACTAATAAGATAAAATATATTAACAAGTTAATAAACAAAATAAATGTAGGTATTCTAATAGAGCTATGTTCTCTTACCAATATACTAGTAACACCTTTATAGAAGATTGAACTTTTATACTGATAGTCCTATCTACATTTTTAATATTTTTCCTCTAAATATCTCCTTGTATAAACATTATATTTATCTCCACCATTATGGTAGTATGGGATCACGCACCTTAGAACTTAAAGAACATCAGATAGAGCATCCCCCTCAATTCTCTTCCTCTCTCTCACTCGAAAATTTCCCCTTAGAAAATGAATAACTTAATATGTGAATGACGAATCTTAGATCACCTCAATAAAAAATAATGATCAGATTCAATCAAACTAGAAAAATTGTATATCTTGTTAGGTGTTTAAACCTCATTGAGAGATGAAAATACAACACGGATGGTTGTGATCATTTGGAATAATCAATAATTCTGGATGGATAACAAACCACAAGGGTGTAAGGAATAATATGATAGCTTTTGAATCATAATACACGTGTCTTTCAATATATAAGAAAATGATATTAAAAAACAAAAATGACACCAAAGTGTAAGTTATTCAATCAAGGTGATTGAAAAGCAGGGAGATGCTGAAATATAATGAAAAATAAGATAAATGGTGTGAAAAAATGAGTCATTCAGTGAATTAAAAATAAAACCCAACAATTCATACCTGCAAAAAATGATAAAAATGACTAGTAATATTAAAAAAACATCTAATAAAGTTTTCATTGGATATAAGAACATTGGATATAATAACAGAACATGAAATCTAAATGGTGAACCATGCATGCAAAATTAATGGAAAACAATGAAATAAAACATCTAAAAATATCTATATTAGTAAGTAAAATTGAAATTTCAAAATAGTGTTCTTTCAACATATGTATTGAATTATTAATACATTTATTAAACCCAAAAAATCCTAATCATTTTTACAGAAAGACCTTAATAAAATTATTAGTCTAATTATTATTGTCATGTATCATTTTAACATGTTATTCTTGTCTCAATAATCTTCCTAATTAAATGAAATCTTCTGTCAATATGATTAGATATACTATATAAAATATGATTCTTTGATAAATTATAGGTCATATAACTATCTTAGTACACATAAATATTACAACTAGATAAATAAATATCATTTAATAAAACTTTTAACCAGATGGAATGTTTAGTTAAATCAGATAATATTGTTTATTATATCATGGTGGTAGAGTATATAATAAAACATTACATGTTTAATAGCTATAAAAATATTCTTCCCTAGAAAAGGAATCATACCTAGTATTTTATTTATTTGTATTAAATTTTAAAGCATAAAAATATCTGAGAAATCAATCAAATCATGATTAAAAATAATATTTTCCAAAAACATATTCATAATTCATAAGATATAAACACATTCCTTAATAACCATTTATATGTTTTATAGTAAGGATATCTACTAATTATCATAAGCTATCTAATCATACAAATATTAGAATCAATATTTGGCCTCAATCATACCATAAAATACATTAAGATGTAAACTATATTAAAATAAGTTATTTTAATCATAAAATATATGGATAATTATCGATTAGATTATCAGGTAAGTCTTTGTTCAATGTACTATCCCAGAGGCACATTAACCAATTTAAATTTCTCATGATGATACAACTTTTACACTTTCTTAACATACAAACCTTTATAATGATACAGGGGTGTATTATCACTGCTTATTATAAAATTTCATTAGTTAAAAATAATTACCTAAATAATTATCTAAATGATAGTGTTCAATTAGATTGTAACTCAATTAATCAATCTCATATTCTTAAAACTATTTTATATTTCATAAAAATATAAAATAAAGTAAATCATTTCATTTCTAACTGTTTTGAACTAATCGCATGTATCATATTTAATATGTATATAACCATTTTCAGGAATAAAGGAATCAAATATTTTTAATACTATTTGGATGATTAATACAATCCATATGTTAAATTTTATAATAATAAAATTTGTTTAAATTTTAAATATTTGAAAAAAATACTCAGGGGACTTGAAATAATTCTTTTAAAGAAGCAACAAAATAGATGAGTTCTTAAGAAAAGAGAAAATATCTCACAATAATCAATTTATTTCCATCGAAGGAATCCTTTTAAAACTATTTTATATTTATGTTTTATCTTTTAAACCTAATATTTTCTTTCTTACATTGATAAATCCATTTATAATTTAATTTTATATGGTATATTAACAATAAAAAAGTTTTGTTTTTATAAATAGAAAACGAGTTAGCATTCAAACTAGGTAGTCACTATATTGATTCATTAGATTTTATAACCTACTTATATTTTTTTGGTTGTTTATTTTTATGAATTGAGTAACATTGAAAGAAAAAGACACCACATCAGAACAACCAAAAACTATTTTGGCCATTGATGAAACTCCTAGCCCAATTTTCAGTAATCTATTAATACATAATATCTTTAGCTATCTCTTCATCTAAATCATTGACAAAATAAATCTTTAGTTATGTTTGTTAAGGAAGCGCATAAAAGGTAATATAATGTCGAAACTCTATATGGTATTATATTTGGGCTTCAACAACAACTAGTTAGAGTGTTTATGTTTTTTTACAAAAAATAATATTTTTAGGGATATCAGGCTCATGAAATACAAAAAAAATCATAATAGATATTTTTCAAAACTAGTTTTATATATCTAAAACTTGTAAACCTTAGAACCACAAGTATAACCTATGAAGATACAATTTACAACTAATAGTTCTAAATAATCATTTTTTATGTGAGCATATTTTTTGAAGTCAAAGAACCTTATGTTTCTATAACCAGCTGGTCTATCATTTCACAATTCCATTGGTGCTTGGAAAATTTTTGAGGTTGATGGGAAAATATTAATCAAGTACATTATCATGGTGGTTCCTTCTACCTAGATAGTACTCAGTATCTAAAAGTGTTATAGATTTATTTATGATTCCTCTAAAATGATTTTATTCAATATATATACTAAAAAAAAAAATTGGGTTTCATTGACTATTCAATGTATTAGAACACCCTTAGATTTAATATAACAAACAATGTCAATTGACTCATATTATAAATAGTTGTATATCCATAGAGCCTTATTCTTCTTTAATGCTTGATTCCCAAACCCATCCTTACAATATATAAATGTTTAAAACGTGTAAAATTTATTTTTCAAGATATAAATCAACACATTAGATTAAAAATCATCAGTATAGGTTATAAAATGTTATTAATATAAGGACACGACCTTAAATATTACATATTATAGAGAATTTAAACTATAATACACATAACTAAAATATAGATGATATTTTATGTCTAGAGTTTTTGAGAATTAGTGCTAAATGGTTCATGTAAAACACAAAAATTATAGGTGGAAACATATAAACAGTGTTTATTTTATCATAAAACAAAAGTCTTTAAAACAAAACATGTTTTCTCATCATGAAAAAAATCTTCATACATTTTCCCTTAATCTCATCCGTCTTTCTAGTAAACCTTAAATCCTACGAAAAACATTAAAACACTTAGGATGAGCATAAAATCTCAGTATGATACATGAAAAATATGAAACCATTTGTCTAGTGAAAATAAATGAAAACAATTTATCTTAAATATACCTTTTTCCATGAAAAAGGTATCACCTTTTTCTAAAACACCGTTACCTTACCTATTGAAAAATTTATGATTTTCATGAAAAATAATAAAAAATAATATAAGATATAAGTTGGTAAATTTAGACATCATTTTACATATAACTCTTACAATTTGATTAACCAATATGGACAAATTCACAATCCATAGTACCCAATGGATTGGAGGTTATAACATAACCACCTTTCCCTAGTTTATGATGAAACCACCCATAATTGGTTAATAGCATATCCACCCATAATTGGTTTATCATGGAACCACACATAATTGTTTTATAAAAGAACCAACCATCATCATAAATAAATCCCATGAACCATAAAATCTACATAAATTATGAAATCATTCATTAAAAAACACTCATTGAAGAAAATAAGATTAGTGTTTTGAAAATCACACATTTTGAAAAAAAATATGCATGTACAAGGGATTAAATTTTCTTAAAAATTTACCATATAAAATAGTTAATTAAACATAAGTATATTAAATTGAAATGAAGGTGGGAAATTTTTTTCATGTTACATGAGTTTAAAAAACACTCATTTTGAATTTTGTGAAAAGAAACATCAAAAGAGGGTATTTAAAAAAACGTCCCTTAACTCAAATTTGACTTCCGTCAAATGCGTTCAAAAATCATGTATAATAGTTTAAAGAGTTTTACTAATTTTTTTTAAAAAATATTAATATTTATAATACCTTATGAGATCTTTTTATAAAATATTCCCACCCAATAATTAATAATATTTCAATATTTTCATTGTTTTGAGTACCCTCATTTATGGTCTCATGGCCTCTTCATTATGAATTATCTTATGAAATGGAAATATTACCTCATAAGGGATAATATATATATATATATATCTAATTTTAAAAAAAATACAAGTGAATTTATACTTTTTATGAATGTGGTAAAGGGAAACAAAAACACATCATCCTCATAGGTAGTGAATCGACATACCTTGGACAATATTTTCGTTTTTTAGAATAAATGGAGTATATAATATATTTGATGATGGGTATTGCATTAACACAAAAAATTAAATTAAATATATGATTCTATAATTATAATGAAACATTGTATAGGGGTGATGATAAGGAAAAAGATACAAATAATTTAAAGGAGAAAGAAGGAGGAATATGCCTCTTGAATATTGTCCCCTAAAGAACCACCTTAAAGAACCTGAAATTGATCGTTTTGTGAGACCAAAAACACTATAATATTAATATTTATGAGGATAATATAATTATAAATATTATAGTATTTATAGGAGTCTAATGTTGGTGAAATTAATTGAAGGAAGGAGTTCCCTTTTATAATGGAGGTGAGAGTCATTTAAGGAATTTCTGAAAATATTAAAATATAATAAAGCTATATTGGGGAAAAAGACATCCAATTGTCCTATAAATAATATGGGATAACATATTAGACCAAATATTATCCCCTTTTCATTATTTTATATTTTTATGGTTTTTAAACAATTGAATAAAATATCAAATCCATGAAAAACTTTTTTTTTCAAATTCATTAATATTTAACATTATAAATTTAAGAACATAAAGACATAGTTTCAAATTCAAAAAATGATATGTTATATCATATAGATATTATATTAATATATATAATTCTTTTATCACCTTGAAAACCTCAAATTATATTTATTTTATTTTCTTTAGATCATTCATTTGATTTTCCCATTAATTTTATAATAACTGCATCATCATTGAGTAAGCATTTAAGGTATTTATTTGTTTTATAAAAATTAAAAATTAATTTCCATGGATTATATAAATATATTATATTTCCAAATACAATTTATAGTTGAATATATCTTCTTTAAATGTATATATTAAAAAGTTATACATATTAAAAAACGTAGTGTGGACAATTAGATTTTATTTTAAATAAAATATTATAAGGCACTTAACGTGAAACATGTGGACTCAAAAAAATCCTAAATTAGAAACAAGGATTATTATTGTTTAAAATTAATCATATAAGAATATTTAGTAAATTTTTTGGTTTATTTTATGGTTCATATAATTTTAATTAAAATAATTTTATTAATTTTTTTCTTCTTTCATAAAAACTATGTTAGTGTTTCATAAGTATTAAAGGTAATTATTTCATATAGAAAAATTAAAAATTATTTAATATCATAAAAATAAATTAATCAATTCAATATAATCTTATATATTCTTTCATTGTATATATTTACTCATATCCAAGTTAGAACAACTTTTTTTTAAATTTGACTTTTCTTTCCTTGCACATGAATTGCACAATAATTTGGATAACATTCATGTTATATAACTCTAAAATCAGAAACTATTTGAAAAAACCTCAATTAGACATAATAATTAATTAAAAGTTCGCTAAAATTATGTTTATCATTAAATTAGTATCTACAAGTTACCGAATTTTATTTTTCTAGCTGTGCAGGCGTTGCGTTGGCAGTGAAACTATTTTTTACATTTATGAAGAAATAATTTAAAATATATAAGATTTAGATTATTTTTTACCAATATTTATATTATAATATAATTATTTATTCATTGCATAGGTTTCATAAATTTTTATATCATAATTATATTTTGATGATATCATAAAAGAAAGCGTATTTTATATAAAACTGTGTTTTTTTCTATTCATAATAAATATAAGTTTTTCAAAAAATTATAAAAAATATATCATATAATAATATTAATATAATTGAATTAAAATATAAAATTATTATTTTTAATTAAAATAAAATAATTTAGTATTTAATATTTTAAATATAACTATGTAATAAATTATTTTAATAAAACTATTTATTTCAATAATATTAATAAGTATGAAAAAAAAATTATTCTATGAGTATTTGGGTTGTTATATTACACCCCCATCAAGAAATTTTGTCTTCATCATTTTATTAACTTATTGAATAATTGGTAAGTCTTTTCCTTCATAGTATTTTCATAAACCCACGTTTCTTCTTCAACTATATTCCTTATCCCCAAAACCTTAACCCGGTGAATTACCTTATTCCGAAATACTTACTCTTTGAGGTAATGAATCGGAAGATTTTATTCCTTATAAGAAATGTTATCTTTCAACTTAACTACATAATGGCTGAAAACAAGACATGAAGATGATATATGCTTTACTAATAACAAAAATCGAAATGTATTGTGTATATGGGATAAACTAAGAGGAAAGGATACTTAATATGAAACTAGTCTTACTATCTCTAGGATTTTATATGATACAAAAAACCATGGACTTAACTTTCTCTTCTGACCAAAACACATAGAACTTTTAAATAGATATATTCTAAGAAAGGCATGATCATGTACGTTTAGTGAAATATCTTTCCCCTTTTGATATGCATAACTCTTCTTCCTGCTCTAAGCTTTCATTATATGTCAATAAATAATTTTTACTTTATTATAAATTTCCTATACTAATTATGGTCCCATAAAATTTATTTCAATGACGTCATCCGATAATGATGGAATCTAACACTGCTATTCATATAGTTCCACAAAAGGATACTAATGTATACTGGAATGAAAATTGTTATTATAATAAAACAAAAATAATTAAAGATATCGATCCCAAATTCCCTGGTAATCCATTAAACAATCTCAAAACCATGTCCTACAATGTATCAATTTTACATTTTGTCTATCTATCAGATTGAGTATCAAAAGTTGTGATGAAGTTTAATTCAGTTTCCAAAAACTACTAAAGGACTTTCCAAAAGATAGTAGTGAACTAGGGATCATGGTCAAATACAATGGAGAGAGGAACTCCATGTAACCCAATAATGTATTTAACATAAAACTAAGTAAGCTGGCATAAAAATAGGGTATCATGAATCGCAAGAAAAGGTTCATGTCTATCCAGTCGATCAATAATAACCTAAATTGTAATATTACCTTGAAAATTATTTATTAGTCACACAACTAATTCCATAGATATATTTTCCCATTTCCATTCTAGTACTATAAAACATTTATTAATCCTATTCAGTAATTTTTTTTCTGATTTAACAAATTTAAAAGTAAAAACTTTCTTGATGAAGTCATCAATATCTCTTTTCATTCCATCACACCTGTAATACTCCTGAATTTCTCTATACATCTTAGTACTGTAAGGGTGAGATGAAAACATAGAACTATGATCTGAATTAAAAAATATTTCTTTAATTTTGGATAATAAGGCACACATAATATCTTCCAAAATCTCAAAATACATTGTTTATAAACATTAAATTCAAGTAATTTTCCAATCTTCACCAATTATACCTTTTTTTGTAACTTATTTTTTTCTTTATGAGATTTAATAATTCTATCAGACAGAAAAGACTATATTGATAGGTGAAACAAAAAAGATGAATTTTATACACTATTAACTTCGGGGGGAAATGTCATCAAATTGATAATCAAAGGGCCATGTTCTATATGTAACATTATAAATGTATCATTATATTTCCAAATCAATTAATTTTCTACATTATTTTCCTTTTTGTATGCTAGTGAATCAAGTGATCACAATCACTAATAAGTTATATCCATCTTCTACTCCTCATGTTTAAATCCTTATGATTGAATATATACTTCAAACTTTTATGATTAGTATATATTCGAAACATTAGTCCATATAGACAATGCTTCTAAATTTTAAATGCATAAAAACACCACAGTTAACTCCAAAACATGGGTATGATTATATAACACATGATTTTTTATTTTACTTGAAGCATAAGAAGTTAACTAATCATTTTGTATCAGATTTCAACTAAGTCCATTCAATTATGTTTCACTATATATGGAAAAATAACTATTTATTGTGGTCATGGAATAAATTGGAGAATTCACTAATCATATTTTTAGTTCCTAAAAAACAATCACATTATTCTATCCAGCTAAATTTAACTCCTTTTCGAGTTAGCTTAAGGAGTGGTCTAGATAATCATGAATATTTATCAAAAAAGCACAAGTAATAGACTTCTAATCCCAGAAAACTTATAATCTCAATAATTTTTTTAGTTCTTTAAAATTCATTAAACACATTGGTTTTGATGGGATCAACTTTTATACCATCATTTGTTACAATGTTCTCAATAAAAGAAATATTTTATAACCAAAAATCATATTTTATAAAAAAAATTAACTTATTTTATTTAATGTTTTTAGAAAAAATATTATATGTTTTTCTTGATCCTCTTAACTTTTAATAAACCAAAAGATAATAAATTAAGATAACCACAGACTTATTGAAATATTCATTGAAGACTCCATTCATAAGATCTACAAAAACATCAAGGGAATTTTTCAACCCAATGGGATTAACTTCAAACTCATAATTCCCATATCTATTATAGAATATTATTTTTCAAATGTCAACCAGCTTCACCTTCAAGTGATTGTACCCATATCTCAATTCAATCTTATAAAAATACTATGCTTCCTAGAGCTGGTCAACCAATTCAATGATATGAGTCAAAGTATATGAATTTTTAACTGTGATTTTATGAAAAGATCTATAATAAACTCAAAGACTCATTAAACCATCATTAGTTTTAAAAAAACAAAATTGGAGCACACCATGGTGAAGGTCTTGGTTGAATAAAACCTTCATCAAGTAACACTTTCAATTGAATTTTCAATTCTATAAGTTCCACATTATCCATTTGATAAGGGGGTTTGAAATTAGATTAGCATCTAGAAATAATCCAATAGTTAAATCAACCTCCGAGTTTGGAATGAAACAAGGCAAGTCATCAGGAAAAGATTCCATGTATTAATTAACTATTAGAAATTTATAAATATGAACAGTTTCATTATTTTCAACGAAAAGTCCTATGTGACTTCTATTTCCATTTATAATCAATTTCTCTACTTTATGTTATGTTAATAATGTTATGAAATCATTGAGGCTTTCATAGCTATAAAACCTATCTTATCATGATAAACTGAAATCCAATCGATACCCAAAATAATAACAAACTCAAGTATATGCAAATGAACTGGATTTATAAGATAGTTCATTTTGATGATAACAATAGGAATAATCATATAAATCTTGGTTTCCTTAATACTTTCTCATGGAGTCATCACTAGAAGTTATACCTTATTTCATGATGTTATAATCATTTTATTCTTGAAAATTTATCAAAAATAAAAGAATGTGAATATCTAGAATCAAACAGGGTATTGATACCTAAAACTAATTAATTTTATGGTCGAACATCAAATGTAGTACCAGAGAAAAAAAACTACACTCCTTTATTCTTTAGTTTATTATTATATCTATCTTGAGTAACTAACTATGGGAACGTGTTAGTATAATGTCCCAAATAATTTATATTAAAGAATATAGCCATCTAATTTTTATTATATGTATACTCATTTTCTTTATAGTCATGAGCCATGTGACTAATCATTCCACATCATAATCATTTCTTAGAATTATAGAGACATTCTACATGGTTCTTCTTACCAAACTTTTCAAAAGAAGGTAATTTGATTTGATAACCTAAAAATTTCATTGATGAATTATTCCCCAATTCTTTCTAACCTGATCACATCATGTTCCTTTCATAGTGAGGAATATATGTATTAGTAAACTCCCTATCAACTTTTTAAGCACAAAGAAAAATTTTCTCATTGCTTTTTAACTCTCATGAAACCTATGTTCTTCATAATTTGTTTTTCAAACTGAGGTAAAATATATTAATATTACTAATAATGCCCAGAAAAAAAATGGTACACAACTAGCCAATATTATAAAATTATCGTCATATAGAGTTACAGAATATTCATCCATCAACCAATGTTCATGGAAATAATTCTTTATTCTAATTCAAATAGTATTAGTAAAATATTTTTTCAAGAAAAAGACTCTTAAAATCCTCTTATTCCAAAACATAAAAGTCATCTTTCTCTCCGGTATTCTACACTAGAGACCGTTATCGATTAGATTCACCTTAAAAATGATAAATAGATTGGGTTACCTTTTGGAATTCTAAATATCCCATGACATTTAAGATCTTTTTATCGCATTGATCCATCATACAGATGCCACTAGATTTGAGGTTCCACCAAAACGTAGAGGATGTTCCCTCATAAAATGATCCACTACTGATATATTTCTCATTTATTGATCTTGATTCTCCCTTGTATGAATACCACCACCATTTATTTAGTTTTTCAATAGATCCATTATTGTGAAATAAATTATTTTCCAATTCCAACTATCTTAGGATACTGATTTTGATGAAAGTTTTCCTCTCGATTCCTTCCCACCGCAGCATCCATGTCTCCAATGTGGAAAAAAGTTCTAAACTGACATTTCGTAGATGAGAAAACATCGTAATCTTCAAATGATTTATCATTTAACCATAATGTAAAATCATTTATGGGTATTATATTTTCATTATCATAAATTATAATTATATCTAAACCCTTCTCTCATACTATCCATAAGGAACTATTCTTAAACATTACATATTCTAGTGATTTCAAACAATAATACACATTATTACAATCCTAATGATTTTTTATCATTAGAGTTTTAGAGATTTTAGAATGACTCCTACATGGAAAACCCATACAATATAAGAGTACACTTATATAGAGTGTCAAATTTTCATAAAAATGTGTTGAAAAAAAATCATGTTTTTCTCTTCGTGAAAAAAATCTTGACAATTTTCCCTCTATCTGGACCTTAACTCTATTCCGCATTAAGTTCCGTGAAAAACACTTTATAAATTGGAATGAGAATAAAATATTATAATGGGACATAAAATAAACGGAACTATTTGTAATGGATTAGACATTCTTAGTTGATTACTTTATGAAAATACAATGTTTTAAGTATTTTGGAATGTTAAGGAGACTTACTCGAATATTTTTCGAATGTCCCAATTTTTCATGTTCTCTAATGGTGACTCTTGGCAGTGAGTCGCTGGCAGGGACTCACTGGAAGTCACTCAATGGTGGTCACTCATCTGGCGATGACTCACTGAATGGTGACTCACCGAACTATCACTCATATAGTGGCGACTCACTAAATAGGGACTCACTAAACGGTCACTCATCCAGTAGTGACTCGCTAAATTGTGATTCACTGAATGGTGACTCGATGAATGGTGACTCCCTGAATGATCACTCACCTAGGAGCGAATCACTGAACGATGACTCGTCCAACATTGACTTTCCAAACGGTCACTCATCCAGTGGTGACTATCTGAATGGTGACTCATGGAGAGGTGACTCTCCGAACAGTGACTCGCCAAACAGTGACTCTTCATATGGTGACTTTTCCAATAGTTAGTTGTGATAATTGTTTCTATCATCCTATATTTTCCCCCCTTTAACATTTTATTTGATGTAAAATTTTGTTGAAGCCTTTTGTAAAGGTATTAGATACCAATTCAAATCCCATAATTCCTATATTTATTTTACTAAGGGTCAAAAGGATTTTATTAAGAAAAACACATTATCTGGATCAGATCATCCTTTAATGGCTAATCCAAAATATATCTAAATATTTTCTCTATTTATATGGTCTAAAGGCTGAGATATATTCCTCTATTTTTTCCGTCTTATTTTCCCTGGGTAGAAGAGGCGCCAAACCATTATTCCTAGAGGAGTTTTGTGATTATTATATAGCCTTTAGATAATGTTTTCCCTATAATATTTTAACTACTACATGTAGGCCTCCTATTTTGGAATAATAAGAAATTAATGATCATATCTTCTTCTAAGTATGTTACCTTTATCTCTCTTTAATTGTGCAACATGAGGGAGAAATTTTATTTTATCTAACTATGGATTTTGGTTATGAAAAATTATCCAAATATAAGAATCTACTTAGTGAGATTGGAAAAGTTGTATAGTGGTTTGTTCTCATTCTTTTATAGCCTTGATATTGATTTTGATGTTATGATTGTATGGGATTAATGCCCCACTAAAAATGGGGGTTGTTGGTGTATTTATTTGTGCGGGTTATATCAATTGTGTTTTTTCTTTTGGTTTTGGTTTTTGTGGTATAAACCTAAATGAAAAATAGTTAATTACATATACATTTCTAATAAATGGATTCCCTAGTATTATACATATTCAGTTATAACTCTTTAATTAACAAGGGTAATTGAATAAGGGATGGCTTGTTAAATCATAAATTTGTGTGTTGTTTGGTTTATGTGGAGATGTGGTTGTGATCATAGTTGTGTGTGGGATGGGTTGTAACATGTGATGGAATCTTAGGTTGGGATATTGATTAATTGTGGAATGGATTAGAACATTTTTGTAGTAGGGTAGTGATCGGGTTGTGCGGTGATGTGAAACTGGAGGTGGTTGTAATAGGATGTGGGTGTGGAAATTTGTTTGTGGCGTTCTACTTGTGAGATGAGGGTTGCTTCAGCCAATATGTGACTTGAGTGGATGATTTTGAATAATGATGTCAGTTGTTGGTATGGGGGTATTCCCATTGATAGCATATAGAAATCTTCCCCTATTCCTGGAAAATCTTAGGGGAGACGTGCCTTTACTGTGAAGTGGGTTAATTTACTATGGCTCTTCCCCTTCTGTTGGGATGTTACTAAATTACCTTCTTGTGTTGTACCTGTTAGTTGACCAGGTAGTAATAATATTATTAAATGAGTTCTTTAATAAAGTATGGAATGAGTTGGGTTTGTTTGGATGATGGAATGTAAGTAGTAAATATAACAACATGAATGTGTGATTAAATGTGAAATAAATGTGAAGCTATATTACTTTATCCATCTCTTCATATTCTGAAATGTTTGGTATGTGTTTTTGGGCATTTTATATGTAGTAGAAAGATGGTATTTGTGAGTTCGTTTTCCTTCTTTGAACCTATAATATGGGCTTGAGTGTTTGGTATCATATATGTATATTATTGTATTTTCGTTTTGATTTCTATATGAGCCCCACCCTTGTTGATAACTATGATCTGAACACCTCTATCGTCATGGGGGAGGGTGTCTTTCACAAACATCTCAGGGGGAGGATGGATAACTATCCAGCAGATATTCCCTTCTCCATCTTCCAGCTGATGTCAATCAAAGATCCTCTAGGATGGTTATGGTTTGGGAGGCTTAGTTGTGTGTAGGTGAGTTATGTTATCCCAAGTATATATGGGATGATATGTTTTGTTCTTTATTATGTGTCTTAGGGGTGCAATGTGGCCTATAGACCAGATTTTTTGTGACCGTAATGTGATGTGGTTTGTGGCCCATGTGTCTGTAGGCGGGATGTGATGTGGTTTGTAGCCTAGATGTCTGTGGATGAGATGTGATGTGGTTTGTAAACCATGTGTCTACAGGTGGGATGTGATGTGGCTCATGGCCCAGGTGATGGGTCGAGGAGTGGTTTCGGGTCCTATATGTGTGCGAGAAGGTTGTGGAATGGTTCTTTTAAAAGAGGTGGTTGCACGAGGATGTTTTCTATTAGGAAAGAGTGGCTAAGTCATTGGGAAGTGGTGCGAGGTACCCAAATCATTGATGTGCTTACTATATTACATTACCTGAATTGTGTTACATGGTGAGCATGCCTTGGTGAGGATGGGATGACTAATATAACTTGTTAGGTGCTACATGGTTAAACTATTTCTCATAAAGGCCTTACTATGCTTCATTTCAAGTTTGCACAAGTGACTTTGGTTTTATTATTGAGTATGTTTGTATACTCACCCCGCATATATAAAACTAATTTCAGATTTCTAGGAGGACTTCAGAGACCATAATGGAGCTTACTAGCTTGGACCATGATAGTTGTCGAGTCACTGATTTATCTTTCTATTTGTACTTACTTTGGATTTTTATTTCACTTGTAACAACTTTATTTTAAACATGGATGTGGGATGGATTTTGGTTTTCTTTTATATATATGTTTTGGAGTTGTTTTGGGAAGAACCATCTTATCTCCCAATCTTATTTTTCAAAAAGGGGTAATGAATCTCATTTTAGTGATATTGTATACCATTGGTTCAGGTCTCCACACAAGGGCCTAATATAGGTGGTACATGGGGGTTCATTATATCCCTTTCGTCATTTACATCGTCCTATGGGTATCTTTGGAAGGAGGGGTCAAGACCAAATGGTATCAGTGCTGAATTTTGATAGATATGATGGATTTTGGATTTAAATATATTGAGGATATCATGGGTTGGTAGGGAAATAATTTCATGCAATCTTGGTGCATGACATAATCCAAGGAAGACCATCAGTACATAAGATTTTAGTCCCCACTCATGATCTGATACAAGGAATTTAATCCTACCTAAAAACCAAGTGAGGCTACACCAGTTGTAGGGTATAGACCCTAGGATGGGTAAATTCATCATAATGACTTGGGTTATTGTCTGGATTGGTTGTTTTGGGAAATTTGGAATGAATGATTAGAAATGATTTCAAATGAATCTTAAATAAAATTCCATACTATTCAGGCTTATAAATTCCTTCCCTACCTTTCAAATATGGAACCCAGTCATCATCTATGTCTGGATCAGGTGGTTAAGGCTCAACAGGTGTATACAGTTCTTCGGTAGAGGGTTTATCTAGTGGAGGAGGATGAACAGTGGAAGATAATGTTTTGTGATTTCATGTGGTTGGATTTGGGGAAGTACGAGGGTTTTGTTTCAGACAGGGTGATAGAGAGATGGCTCCAAGATCTTGAGATAACCTTTATCTTGATCTTGGCCCTTATGGAGTATTGGGTTTCTTTGGTGGTTATTTAGATGAAAGGATCTGCACATTTTTTTTAGATGTTGTACCTAAGGAGAGATGAAGGAGGAAATGTTTTTGTGTGTTGATTTAGATAATGATTTATGAGTATAATTCCATTCATATACCATGAATTTTATGAAGAGGAAAGAGTTACTCTCTCTCTAACAGGGGAGTATGTCAGTATGATTACTGGGGATCATGTTTAATGACCTACTCCGTTTTACCCAGATCTATTTCCAGATGATGATTCTTGTGTGAGACGTCTAGAGGAGGAATTCCATCCTTCGATCCTATATGTTGTTACTCCCTTTACATTTCCAATGTATCTAGAGGTCTATAAAATATAGGGGTGATAAAGTGGATTCACTCACAAGTATGTTTACCATGAGAGGGGATCTAACAAGGTTATTCGAGAGACGGAGTTTCTATTTGCGGGTCTTAGGAACCAAGACCTTTGAGGTTTCCACCGGTAGGGAGTCGACCCCAGCAAATCCATGTTTGACCATCTAGTCATTATTATTTTCTATGTTCTTGGTAACAAGGTGTTTATTCTGTGGAGTCCATGAACATCATTATAATCAGTGTCCATTGTCTATTCATGCTCAGTATAGCAGAGGTGGATTGGTTTATCACCAACCTCAATAGTAGTTTCCAACTAGGAAATTTCAGCATTAGGGACAATAGGATCATGCTCCACTACGGGGGGATAGATCAGGTAGTGGCCAATCACAGTATGTACCTCAAGGACCTCAACCTGGGAATGGTGGCATAGGTAGTCATTAGAGGAACGGCATAATAACAAGGGCATGTTCATTTTTACCCCATAGAAGTATCAATTCTAGAAAGGCCAGAGATTGTTAGGGGATCGATCAGATGTTTAGTACCATTTATTGTGCTTTGTTTGATTTGGGAGCAGCACAGTCATTCATTTCACAAGCTCTAACCCGTGCATTGGGAAAATACACAGAGAGGCCTCTCATGCCCCTACTGTTGATTACACCAGTTGGAGGCTAGACAAGCTTGTTTGATGTGAGCCTAGGATGTAGACTGATGATGGGACCACATCAGTCCCATGTGGATCTTTTCTTGCTAAAAATGTATCCATACAATTTCATTCTCAGTGTAACACACTGACCCTAGTTACCTAGATTCGGTACCTTATTACATAATATTGTCATGATCACAAAAGATCAAGTCTCGAAAGACCGATTAGTTTAGTAGCCTTGGAATAACTAGATACATTCATAAAGTTCACATTACATCAGAAAGTAAAAACTACTACAACAACATATTTTCTTCAAATCCCCTCAAACTATCCCTACAAGTCATTCATAAATTACTTTTTCACATCCTTGGAAAAAATAAAAATTGAAAGGGGTGAGCTCATATGATCAGTAAGGATAACAATATAGAGAATACTTTCATAAATATGCATAAACATTTAAGGAAATTTAAAACTAAAACAAAAACCTTTTAACCTTAAACTTCATCATAATAAGGAAAAGATAAAATGAAATAATGCCATTTACTTATTCACATGGATATTCCACTAGTTGAATAATCACATGCAATATCAATAACCACTTTCATAATGATGGAATGCATATTTCCAGTATATCATAACCACATAGCCAAGGAATCATGCCAAGACTACAAATAATATTTTTTCAAGTCCTTGTGCCAAGACACTAGTTTGTCTCATGAGACCTACCGATTCATCGAGGGGCTATAGTGGGCTCCACCCATCACTTATTAAGTCCAATGCATTCCTCATATGAACAGGTTTAAAAATAACATTAACATTCGTATTAAAACTAGCATACAAAATGACAATAATTTCTCCATAAAACATGAATGGTATAAAAATAAAGCATCCATAGTCAAAAATATCACAAAACCTTAAATACAATATGTTAGTTTTGTATCATAATAAATAAACTTCAAATAATCTTAAAATCCATCAAATGATGTTGACATAGATGAAATCAAAATGATTTGAGAGAAATATCTCTTTTTTTTAAATAATTTAAAAGTAACATAATTATAAAATAAATCATTTACTTTGAAAACATTCTTATAAGATTATAATGTAAGCTTCGACAATTTTATAACAGAGGAAAATAGTTGCACTCGCCGTATAAGTTAAAAAATACATTCTTACCTTAATTTTGTCGAAAAGGTTAAAAAGGACCTTATTTGGAAAACGACAAAAAGATTCCCTTATAAACTTATTATAAAAAGTCAACAAGGGTATAAATTACTTTAACCCATAGTCTATAAAATATTATGAATTATTTGAAATATATTTTTAAGAAACATGGATGTGGATGATAAAGAGGTCCCAGTAGATAATTACGTATAAACAACCTTGGATAATGAAGAGATTGTGAAATAAACCTTTACCTTGTACTTTTCCTTAGTTGAGGGTAGGTTAAACTCCTATATAATAGTAAAATAATTTTTATTAAATTATACATGAATCATTTAAATTAATATGATATCATATATGATCTTTTAACATTGCAGTATTAATAGTATCTTAGTATTATCGTCGTTTCGGGTGTTAACTTACTCATTTTATTTTATATGTTTTGTTACATAAGCTGTGTTTGTTAGGGATAGGTTTTATCTTATTCATATTCATAATGATATCAAGTCCTTAAAAATTAATTTTAATCACCAAATGAGAATTAGTCTTGAATGGATACGATGGAGAATGAATCTCATCGTGTTCGTGGAGACGGTAGTCCGTACGTACGCACGAGTGACAATATCATTATTTTGATATTAAAATAATATATAATTGGATGGTATATCATATATAAAGAATCATTATCATGTTATATTTATTATTTAAATGAATTACACATCATTATTATACCAATCCAAATATTAATACGTTGAATAACAATTACACCACGACATGGAGATGGTAAGCCGTACGTACGCACGTATGGTGACATGTCACTAAAAGGATGGGTAGAATACTGATTATGGTTGTAACATATTTATAATAATATCACAGTATATATAAGATACTAGAGTTATTATTTTATAATGTAAATAACAAATAAAGAAGAAGTTTAAAAAGAAAAAAACATGAAAGAGGGTCATGAAAACATTACCTCTTCTGCGGGTTCTTACTTTTGATTTGATCAAAAGGGATCCATAGGTTGAATTTATGACTAAACTAACATCTCTAGGATGAAGGGAGGATATTTGAGAGTGTATTTTGTCAGAGTTTTTCTGATCCCAAAGGCTTTGATTGTGTGAAATTGAGAGAAGGTGGAGTTCCCTTTTATAAGAGGGTTGAGGGGCACCTTTGGAAAAACTAGAAATATTATTTTATAATAAATTCATATTCGGTTACTAATTGATACAAAGTGGATTATTTAAAGGTTAAGGTGGGTATAGGTCTAAAAACAACCAACAAATAGGTTTTAAACAGGTTTGGGTCACTTTATTAACCTCATTTTTTAGTTTTAACTCTTAGTTAATTAGTTTGATATTTACCATGTCACTTTGTATTTTTATATTATATAGTTAATAAACATACTATATACATCCAAGAGACCACCAAGTGGTCCATTAATGATAAACATATCATTATATAAGTCCTTTTGTGGAACCTTAGATTTTTAGGAATATAATATTAATAAATAATATAATATTTGTTTTAAAACCCCTTTTATGTCTATTTTGACGCTATTTGACAATTTATTTATGTTAAAGTCTTAACAACATTATTAATTAGAACCAAATTCATTTAAGCAATAATAAAATTCCATATTAATCAATAAAATTCTTTTATGGCAAAAAAACATTCAAATTATATTTATTTTAATATTTATAATACCAATTATTTGATTCTTTCATTAATAAGGAAAATACTGAATCATTATTGTGTCATAAATAAATTTAATTATTCAATGTCTAAAAATTATAAATTAAATACTATTATGTATGAAAACCTTTTAGATTTATAATTAATATTTATAGTCTAAAATATAAAATATATAACCCTATTTACAAATTGGTTTTCTAAAAGATATATGCTTGTGTTATTTTTGTATTTACTTTAACTTAATTAATATAAAGTTTCATTATCACTTACATGTGGATCCATTGGGTCCCAAAATCGACCCAAGGATTTCCATGGTCGGGCATGTCTCAAACAATAGGGTTAGGACACGTTTTAGGGTAAATTAATAATATTATAATATTATTTCTTTGCCCTTATTTACTGGATTTACCCGTTAACCATGGTAAATAAAATATTTACCGAAGTAATTATTCAAAATGTCTAAAAATAAAAGTTACCTATTTACACAATTTAGACATCCTTATTCAAAATATGGAATCCATATTTCTAAATTCAAAACACAGAAGTGTTAGAAATTAATTTAAAATTAATTCCCGTTGTTAAAACAAAAAAGCGTGTTTTTAAGAGATAATAACTATCAAACGATTGACAGTTGTTTATGTCCGGTTTAAATGTGAAATTATGTCAAATGACCAAAATTGTAATAAATGGTAAAAATATATTCTTAATATACTTTAAAACCACTTAAATTCATAAATTATCACTATTAATTATTTTGATTAAAAAATATGTTTTTAATTAAAATTTGGTAATTTTCACTATTCATCAAAATATAAAAGTTGTCCGAAAAGTTCCAAAATTTTACCCTAGGCTAATTTCGATATTCCAAATCCAAAAATAAGAACCATTTTGAGAGATAAAATTTATAAAATTTCAAAAAGTGGGTATTACTATTCATAATGGCTAGTTTGATTGGATGTGGTGTGTGTTAGAACTCGATGTTGCGTACAACACACGCTAATGTATTATTCAAAGGAAAGCGTACTGTGGAAGCTTGGGGTGTTACATTATCCCCTCCTTCAAATAATTTCTTCATTGAAATTTATAGAGTATTCCTGCATAAAAATGCTTGGGTGGTTCTTCATTATATGTTCCTCGGGTTCCCACGTTGCTTCTTCCATCTTATGGTTTCTCCACAAAACTTTTGCCAGACGAGTCATTCAGTTTCTCAGTAATTTTTCTCTCGTATCATGAATCCGGATGGTATCTTCTCAATAAGATAGATTGTGTTCCAGTTATAATTCTTCATAGGCGAGTACATGCATTTGGTCAGGCATGTATTTCCTTAACAGTGATACGTGGAACACATCGTGAACTTTGGAGATACTTGGAGGCATTTCCAAACGGTAAGCTACAGCCCCAATTCGCTCTAGAATTTCGAAATGTCCAATGTACCTGGGACTCAATTTACCCATCTTACCAAAACGTACAACTCCCTTCCATAGAGATACCTTCAAGAAACATGATCTCCTACCTAAATTTCCAAATCCTTCCTTCGGTTATCGACATAGCTCTTCTGCCTACTTTGAGCTACTTTGATGTGGTTTTGGATTACCTTTACCTTTTCCATTGTTTCCTCCACTAGTTATGGGCCTACAAGTTTTCTTTCACCAACGTCAGCCCAACAGGTTGGTGTGCGACATCTCTTTCCATATAACGCTTCATATGGTGCCATCTGAATACTCCAATGGAAGCTATTGTTATAGGAAAATTCCACCAGAGGTAAATATTGATCCCACATACCCTGAAAGTCAAGTGATAATGATCTCAACAAGTCTTCTAAGGTTTGAATAGTCCGTTCTAATTGTCCATCTATTTGAGGGTGTTAGGAAGTGCTCAAACAAAGTTCAGTATCCAAGGGTTTCTGAAGACTTTTCTGAATCTTGAAGTAAAATGGGGATCACGATTAGAAATAATCGATAGGGGTACTCCATGAAGTCTCACAACTTCATTAATATATAGCCTTTCTAGACGTTCAAGTGGAAAATCTTCCCCTATAGAAAGAAAATGTGATCACTTGGTAAGATGATCAAAAATTACCCATATTGCATCATTCCTTCTAGTAACCTTTGTTAGTCCCATGACAAAGTCCATCGTGATATTATCCCATTTCCACTCAAGTATGGGAAGAGGTTGCATCACTCCTCCAGGATGTTGCCTTCCAGCTTTCACTTGTTGATAAACCATACATCTTAACACAAAATCAGAAATATCCTTCTTCATGTTGTCCTAACAAAAATTTTCCTTCAAATATCTATTGATTTTGGTGTTCCCATGGTGTATAGAGAAATTGGAGCTATGAACATCATCTAACAATTACCTTTTCAGATCAGGTATATCGGGAACACAAAGTCTCTTCCCATACACAAAGTATCTCAATCTCCCATCATTCACACCTTTAATCTTCTTTTGAAATTATTCATCATTGGTCTGAGAACTCATAATCCTTTCAAGTAAAGATGGTTTGGAAACCATTTTAAAAAGAATTGATTTTTCACCTTCCATGTTTATTACTATATCCATCTTCACTAGATCCATGAAAATTGGATCCATTTCAATTCTCATATTGTTCAAACCTCCATTATCTTTTCTTCTCAAATCATCTCCCACCTTATTTTCCTTCCCCGGGTGGTAGTGTATCGTGCAATCATAATCCTTGAGTAATTCAATCCATCTCATTTACCTCATGTTGAGTTCTTTTTGTGAGAAAGTATACTTCAAACTCTTGTGATCATTATAAATCTCACATTTTTTACCATAGAGGTATTGCATCCATATCATCAAAGAAAAGATCACACCTGATAACTTGAGATCATGAGTAGGATATTTTTACTCATGAATTTTCAACTGTCATGATGCATAGGCGATAACCCTATAATTCTGCATAGGGACACAACTGAGTCCTTTCTTTGATGCATCACTATAAATAACGAACCCATCATTCCACGATGGTAGAGTCAATATAGGAGCATTGACAAATCTTCTCTTCAGTTCTTCGAAACATTCTTCACACTCTTTTTCCAAACAAATGTAAACACTTTATGTGTGAGCTTTGTTAATGGGTTAGCCAACCGGGCAAAATTTAGGAAGAAACGTCTATAATAACCTACTAAACCAATAAAACCACGTACCTTAGTTATACTCGTTGGTGCAGGACATTATTTAATTGCCTTGGTCTTAGAAGGATCAACATAGATGCCATCTTTAGAGACAATATGGCCAAGAAAATAAATCTCCTGAAGCCAGAATTTACATTTGCTAAACTTCCCATATAATTCATGTCTTCTCAAAGTCTTCAGGATAATGCGCAAGTGATTTTCATGATCTTCATAGCTTTTGGAGTATACCAATATATCATCAATAATTACCACCACAAATTCTTTGAGATATTCCTTGAAAACTCTATTCATTAGATCTATGAATACAGAGGGTGCATTAGTCAATCCAAAAGGCATTACTATAAACTCGTAATGCTTGTACCTCGTTGGAAATGTTGTCTTTAGAATGTCTTCCTTCTTTACACACAACTGATGATATCCAGATCGAAATTCAATCTTTGAAAATTATTTAGCTTCATGTAGTTGGTCAATTAAATCATCAATGTGAGGTAGGGGATACTTGTTCTTTTTTGTTATAGCATTGATCTCCCTGTAGTCGATACATAACCTCATAGATACAACTTTTTTCTTAACAAAAAGGATAGGGGCTCCCCATGGAGAAACACTAGGGTGAATAAGTCCTTTATTACTCAATTCCTCTAGTTGTTTCTTTAGTTAAACTAATTCCAAAATGTCCATTCTATAAGGGTTCTTTGATATAGGCCTTGATGCATGAATTACATCAATATAAAACACAACTTCTCATTATGGAGGATGTCCAGCTAAATCTTCAGGAAACACAGCTACATATTCTTTCACAATATGTAAATCCTCTATTTGAACATTTCTTTCCTCACCCACAATCATTTCATTCTCTTCCTCCACAATAATTGAATTTATTTGAGAAACTGGGGGTGGATCTAGGTTAGAATTAGGTGGTGATGATTCCTCTCTAAAGATAATGTGTTCCTTATCATCATCATCAAAAATAGAAACCTCCATATTCTTACAATAAATTTTTGCATCATGGTTCGAAAGAAAATCTATACTGAGGATTATATCAAATTAAATCATAGGTATGACGATGAGATCAGCAGATAAAGAACATTTATGTGCTCTAATGGGGACTGATTCACAAAACATTGTTGCAATGATACTTCCCTTAGGAGTTTTAACTGAAAACTCTCTTGTTAAATCAAATTCTAAATATCTAATTTTCTTAGAAAACTGGGATGATATTAAACAATGCGATGATCCAAAATCAAATAATTCATCTTCTAAACTTGAGGAAACCATTAAATTACCTGCAACCACGTCTTTCAGTGATTCTACCTCAGCAGTAGGGATAGCATAAGCTTGGCCTTGATCCCTTGGCCTTTTCTGAGTTAAGTTCCCTTGACGCTTAGGAAATTCATTTGCATAGTGTCCAATCTCCCTAAAATTGTAGCATTGGAAATCGGTATCCTTGTAGAGAGCCGAAGCCTGACGTACATTGACATTACATTACATTTGCGGAATACTTAGTACATAACAAAAACACACACAAGGATCGTAATAGTTTAGTGTCTTTGGAAACTCGGAACGTAATCTTCTAATCGTGGTGAAAGATCTTCAATATATCCCATAAAGATCTTCCCCTTTTTTTTACCTAAAACCTTTCTTTATATCCTGGGGAAAAGAAAACATAAAAGGGTGAGATCAAATGCTCAGCAAGGGAAAATAAAGGAAATAAAAATCATATCATATCTTTTTGAAAATCAAAACCTGCAAAAGAGATCATAATATCTTATCATGGAATAAATCATAGAAGTGAAAATGAGATCCCCATAATCATAAAATAAAACTTGAAAATTTTTGGCATGCACACATAATCATGGAAAATCATTTATTGTTAGTCATGACTCATTGCCAAGACTATCTTAGTGGACAAAGTCCCTTTCTGAACCGAGTCACCCTCGTTCCAGTCCTGTTTCACTGAACCGGTATAACCTACCGTTCCATCCATGTCTATCTCATGAGATATAAAATCTTTACCCAATGCATTGGAGGTATATATAGGTCCCACCCATCTTATAATGAATCCTTTCTTATGTGTGCCACATAATCATAAACCATACATCATAGCGTAAACCATGTAATAAAAATGGGATTCTTAAACAACATGACATCATAAAACAATTAATATAAGATAAAGGAATTCATAAAAATGTTTCCATCACAACATAATCAAATCCATGTAATAATAGGGATAAAAACAGAACCCTTTTATTATCTTAGATGGAAAATAATTTTGATAAAATACTTGAACTCCATTCTTGAGGAAAATATCCTTTCTACTTTAAAAACACTTTTCCTTTCTTAACATGTCATACAATTTTAAAATAAAAGAAGTTGATTAAAAATAAACTTGAATACTTGTAAAGGAATCTTCTTGGAAATAATTTTTTAGAAATCCATTCATGGCGTATAAGTTAAAAAAACATTCTTCGTACTTTTGTCGGAAAAGTCAAAAAGTACCTCGTACGAAAAACGACAAAAGCTTCCTTTCATACATATTACTAAAAACTCACCGAAGGGTAAAAATGGATTTAAACAATTGTAGGTGGACGGAAATAATATTACATATTTAAGAAACATGGATATGGATGATAAAATACACCCTAGTAAATACTTACGAATAAACAATCTCGGATAAAAATGAGATTGTGATATTTCCCTTACCTTAGGTCCGATTTTCTTTGTACATGTCCGAATCTCCTGTATAATGGTTTAAATAATGTTATTGACTTATTCCAGAGTCATACATATTGATATGATATCATATATGGTCATATTCTTAGCTTCTTGTTAGTAATATTTCATTGTTACTTGTTACTCGGGTCTTTATTGCCTTTTGTTCTTATGCGTGTTTTGCCGAATAAATTCTTATTCTTACTTTAAGGTTATAGATACCTTATATCCAGAATGGTATTAGTGTAACATATATCATATTTGTTCATTCAATTCATTTATATAATTACTATGTAATGATGATCATGTAGAACGAGTCACATCACATCATGGAGACGGTATTTCGTACGTACGCACGAGTGATGATATTGTTCTTATGATCGTGGAATTGTATTGGAGTGTATATATATTATTTCAGTATCAATATTACTTTATAATAATCATAAATAGTTACTCATTACACCATTATACCCATCCTTGTAAAGTGATGGTGGAAAATAGATTACACCACGACGTGGAGACGGTATTCCGTACATACGCACGCGCGGTGATTTCGTTTTTCCGTAGGATGGATAGAAGGTGAATTAGGGTTGTTTCATATTTATAATAACATATCAGTATGTAAGTAATATTGATGTTATTACTTTGTCATGAAAAAACTAAAGAAGAAGAAGTTGAAGATGAATGAAATTGAAAAGATCGGTAATGGTTATTACCTCTTCTTTGAAACGCCTCTTTAAATCCTCCACTTAGGGAACTAATATTGATCTTTGAAGAAGACCAGGACCTCTATGATTATTCTAGGGAAGTGGAGAAGGGATTTTGGCATGGGTTGGCCGAGCTTGAAGGCTCAAAGTTGTGTGAGGAAGAGAGGGAGGAGGTCTCCTTTTATAAGGGAGGAGAGGGGCACCTTAGGAATATCTCAAAATATTATTTTATATTAAAGTCAAAATCGGTTTATAATGGTTTCAAAGGGTCTTATTTCGAAGATAAAGTGGGTATGGGTCGAAATCCTATCAACAAATAGGATTTAGACAAGTTTAGGATATTATTTTAACCTTATCAATTAGATTTAACTCTAAGTTAAATAATTTAACTTTTACCATGTCTTTTTGTTTTCTTACACTATATGGTTAATAAACATACTATAACATGCCAAAAGAACCCCAAATTGTTTATTATTAATATATATATCTTTATCTAAGTCATTTGGCGGAACAATAGATTTTTAGGAATAAAATAACAATTAATAATATAATATTTGATTTAAAAACTATTTTGTGTCAATTTTGACACTATTTGATATATGATTTTTGTGAAAGTCATAACATAATTATATGTTCGAAAAAAGTTTATTAAATAAACAATAATATATCATAGTAACCTAGAAAATTAGTGGAATTCATAAAAAGTCTGAAATTATATTTATTTTGGTGTTTATAACATCAATTATGTCAAGATTTCATTAATAAGATAATTACTGCATCATCATTGTGTCATAAATAAATTAAATTATTTAATGTCCAAAAATTACAAATAAAATACAATTATGTAGGAAATCTTTTTGGATTTCTAATGAATATTTATAGTAGAATTTATCTTATTTATAACCCCATATTAAAAATGATTTACTTATTAAACTTTGATTTTAACTATTTTAACTCTTCTTTAAATAAATTAATAATAAATATCCTAATCTAATCCAAGTGGGCCTAAATGGTCATATTTTATTCCTAAGTTTGTTTTTGGTCGAATTACACTTGTCTAATAGAATTAGGACATGTGTTAGGGTAATAGTAATATCATATTTACCCTTAGTTACCCTATTTACTATTAACCGCGGTAAAAAAAGTAAAAAGTTATTATTCACCAAAAAATTATTTTTATCTCATTGAACCAAATATTACTTACTGATATCAACCGTGTCTGTCAGATTTTAGAAATTCCATTCACAGAAGTGGTAAATTTAAGTTTTATGCAAAATTCAGTTTTTAACCTACCACTTAGTGGTTTCACTATTCATCAAAAAAATTGAAAGTTTTCAGAAAAATACCAAAATTTGACCCTAGGCTAATTTCGATATTCTGAGTCCAAAAATGAAGTCCATTTTGAAAAATAAAATTTATAAAATTTCAAAAAGTGGTTATTACTATTCAGAACGGCTAGTTTTAATAGCATATTGTTGTTTAGTGAAACTCGGTATTGCGTACGACGCAAGCTATCGAGGAAGGTCGCGATTGCGTGTAAAGTAAGACAAGCTAGTATATAGTGAAAGATTCCTTTGATGATATATAAAAAACAAAATATTACTCATAAAAATCTAGGGTGTTACATTCTACCCCCCTTAAAAAGAATTTCGCCCTCAAAATTCATCACTTTGTAACAAACAAATGAGGATACTTCTCCCTCATCATATCCTCAAGCTCCCATGTAGCTTCTTCAAGTTGGTGGTTCCTCCATAAAACTTTCACCAATCGAGTGGTCTTGTTTCGTAGGACTTTTTCGCTACGATCCAGAATCTCTATCGGCTGTTCTTCATAAGAAAGATCTTGCTCCAGCGGTACAACTTCTGAGCTGAGTACATGTGAAGGATCTGGTATGTACTTTCTCAAGAGAGATACATGGAACACATCGTGAACTTGAGAGATATTCGGTGGAAGCACCAATCGGTAAGCTACCTTCCCAACACGATCCAGTATTTCTAAAGGACCGATATATCTAGGGCTCAACTTCCCCTTCTTTCCAAATCTCATAACCCTCTTCCAGGGAGATATTCGTAAGAACACTTTATCACCCACTTCAAACTCTAGGTCTTTTCTTCGGTTGTCAGCATAACTTTTCTGTCGACTCTGAGCTGCTATTATGTGTTGTTGAATAGATCTGACCTTTTCTTCCATTTCATCAACGAGATCAGGTCCTAATAGCTTTTTTCCCCAATCTCATCCCAGTAAGTTGTAGTCCTGCATTTCTTTCCATAGAGATCTTCCTAAGGAGCCATCTGAATATTGGAGTGAAAGCTATTATTATAAGAAAATTCCACCAAAGGTAGGTGTTGATCCCAACCTCCTTTGAAATCCATAGAGCAAGCTCTCAACATATCTTCTAGGGTTTGAATTGTTCTCTCAGACTGACCGTCTGTTTGGGGATGATAAGAAGTGCTGAAACTCAACTCTGTATCCAGAGTATGCTGAAGACTTCTCCAGAACTTCGAGGTAAATCTCGGATCCCGATCAGATATAATATAAAGTGGTACTCCATGCAATCTTACCACTTCCTTTACATATATCCTGGCAAGATGATCTAGATATAAATCCTCTCTAATAGCAATGAAGTGTGAAGACTTTGTAAGACGATCAACTATGACCCAAATAGAATTATTGCCTTTGAATGTTTTAGGAAGTCCTGTGACAAAGTCCATAGTGATGTTTTCCCATTTCCATTCGGGTATGGGTAATGGTTGTAACATCCCCTTAGACTTCTGTCTCTCAGCTTTAACTTGTTGACAAACCAAGCATCGAGAGACATATTCAGCAACATCTCTTTTCATTCCATCCCACCAGAAGTAGTCTTTCAGGTCCCTATACATCTTCGTGCTTCCAGGATGAATAGAGAATGAAGAACTATGAGCCTCATCCAGCAGCACCTTCTTTAATTCGGGGATGGAAGGAACACAAACCCGATTCCTGAACTTTATTATCCCATCACAACCAAGGTTGAATTCAGGAACATTTCTCACCTTCTTTTGTAACTCGACATCTTCTTTCTGTGCCTCTTTAATCTTCACATGTATAGATGGTTGAACATTCATTTGAGAAAGATAAGATTTTTCCCCTTCCATTATAATTCCAAGATCCATCCTTTGTAAATCCATAAATATTGGATCTTTTGTAATCCTCATCATGGATAAACTAGCATGGTCTTGTCGACTTAATGCATCTTCCACCTTGTTTGCTTTCCCAGGGTGGTAATGGATTGAGCAGTCATAATCCTTAATCAGCTCCAACCATCTTCTTTGGTGCATATTCAGCTCCTTTTGTGTGAAAATATACTTTAAACTTTTATGATCAGTATAAATATCACACCTTTCACCATAAAGGTAATGCCTCCAAATCTTTAATGCAAAGATTACCGCAGCCAACTCCAAATCATGTGTTGGTTAATTTTGCTCATGGATTTTCAACTATCGTGAGGCATAAGCTATCACCATATCATTTTGCATAAGAACACACCCCAATCCCTTCTTGGATGCATCACTGTAGATCACAAACCCTTCTCCACTAAAAGTAAGTGTGAGCACAGGTGCACTGGATAACCTTCTTTTCAAATCCTTGAAATTCTCTTCACATTCCTCTGTCCAAACAAACTTAACTCCTTTCCGAGTCAACTTGGTGAGTGGATTAGATAATCGTGAAAAATCTTTTACAAAACGTCGATAATATCCATCCAAACCAAGAAAACTCCGGATCTCAGTTACTGTTGTTGGTCTCGACCATCTTTCGATAACCTCTGTTTTTGCTGGATCCACAGATATCCCCTCTTTTGAGATTATGTGACCCAAAAATGCAACTTTTTGAAGCCAAAATTCACACTTGGTAAATTTGGCATAAAGCTTCTCCTTTCTCAGGGTCTTCAATATAATTCTCAAGTGATCTTCATGCTCTTCCTTTCTCTTTGAATAGACAAGAATATCGTCTATAAAGACTACCACAAATTGATCAAGATAGTCTCTAAAGACTCTATTCATTAGATCCATGAAGATAGAAGGGGCATTAGTAAGACCAAATGGCATCACTATAAATTCATAGTGTCCATACCTTGTACGGAAAGCCGTCTTTAGTATATCCTCCCTTTTGAACCTTAATTGATGATACCATGAAAGAAGATCAATCTTGGAAAAGTATTGAGCTCCGCGTAGTTGGACAAATAAGTCATCAATGCGTGGGAGAGGATATTTTTTCTTGATAGTGATCTTGTTAAGTTCTCGATAATCAATGCAGAGTCTCACTGATCCATCTTTCTTCTTAACAAATAGAACATGTGCTCCCCAAGGTGACGCACTAGGGCGTATGAATCCCTTATCAAGATTCTCTTGGAGTTGCTTCTTCAATTCCTGCAACTCAATTGGGGCCATTCTATAAGGTGTCTTTGAAATTGGCAAAGCGCCCGGTACGAGTTCTATTGAAAACTCAACTTCACGATTTGGTGGAAGACCCGGTAATTCCTCCGGAAATACATCATCAAACTCCTGTACAATGGGAATATTCTTAATCGTGATTTCCTCACCAACCATTTGAGATAAATAACCTTCATTTAGTGGAATCAATACCCATAAGATGGAAGAAATTTCCACTGGAAGGTTATGTTCATCCTTGCATTGATATACGATCGTAGATTGATCTGGAATATGAAATGTGACTTCCCTTCTTTGGCAATTGATATGAGCTCCATGTAGAGAAAGCCAATCCATTCCAAGAATCACATCAAATTCCACTAAAGGAAGGATCACAAGATTTGCAGGAAGCACTTTCCCACAAACATCGATCGGAGAAGAATTATAAACTTTTGATGCGACTGTTGTGCCATTAGGTGTTGTCACAGCTAACTCAACATCTAATTGTTGAGGTAATACGATGATACCCATATAAAATTCTTTAGAAATAAAAGAGTGGGTGGATCCAGAATCAAATAAAACATTTGCTACTTTAGAGTGGATGGTAAGTGTACCTTTCACCACTTCGTTATCGTACTCCACATCGCTGATAGAAATTGCATGTGACTTTCCTTTGTCTTTAGCCTTAAGATTTTGTTGACGTCGACCATCATCATCAACCCTTGGATTTGGGCATTGATTTGCATAATGCCCCATCTCCTTTCACTTGAAACATTGAAGTGTAGTAGGTTCATTCTGTGTATCCCTTCCTTTGTTTTCATCATTAGACATCTTCTTCCCATTATTGCGGCATTCAAATGCCCGATGACCTTCCTTTCCACATTTAAAACATTTACTTGTCCCTTTAAGACAACTCCCTCCATGTTTCTTTCCACACTTTGAGCATAAGGAAAAGCTCATCTTCTTTTCCGTGTGCTCTTTATATTTTTCTTTGAATTCCATCTTCCTCTTCTTATCAAACCCATGTGACTGATGGGTTATTCCAATCTCCATCTCGACTTTGAGAGCACATCGAACGATTTCCTCGTAGCTATTGAAGTCCCTTATGGCTAATGCCCTTCGAAGACTTGGTTTTAAGCCACTAAAGAATCGATCGATCTTACTCTCAGGTTGGATAATAATACCAGAAGCGTACCTTGCAAGTCTTGTAAAATTTTCTTCATAGGTACCAACAGATTCATCATCCCTTTGCTTCAGTTCAAGAAACTCTTTCTCCATCTTTGTTCGGAGAATACGAGGGAAGTACTTATTGAAAAATAAGTTCTTGAACTCGTCCCATTCCATAGACTCAATTTCATTCCTTTGCCTCGTATTCTTAATAAGATTCCACCATTGATCAGAATCTCCTTCCAAACGATACACTGCTAGGATGACTTTATCATGTTCAGAACATTGAAGAACTGAAAATATCTTTTCAGTAGTACTAATCCATTGTTCAGCAACTAATGGATCAGTAGACCCGCTGAAAGAAGGTGGACGCTGCCTCATGAAGGATTCAACAGAATGTTGCTCCTTCCTTTGCTCGTTTGGAATTCCTACATGATTCATAGCTTGAGAAAGTTGTGTGAGCATGGCTACAAGATTTTGCATTCCAGCTCCCATATCGTTTGGTTGTTCAGGGGGACAATCATTACATTTCCCATCGCATTCCGAATTAACACGGTTCCTTCGGGTTCCAGCCATTGACTAAAACCAAGAAGAATAGTGTGAGCAACACTAATTATAATAGGGAAACCACATAATTCAAGAATAAAATTTTCATGCTTAAGGTCTTATCCTAGGTTATTCATGGCCATTTCAAAAACACTAAGATTGTGTTCTATTCTTAGACTTATCCTTAGGGTTATTACTAAGGCTTTCACATCCTAGTTTCCAATGGTTGACTATACCTTTCCTCTGATACCAACTATAGAGACCCGAAGCCTGACGTACATTGACATTACATTACATTTGCGGAATACTTAGTACATAACAAAAACACACACACAAGGATCGTAATAGTTTAGTGTCTTTGGAAACTCGGAACGTAATCTTCTAATCGTGGTGAAAGATCTTCAATATATCCCATAAATATCTTCCCCTTTTTTTACCTAAAACCTTTCTTTATATCCTGGGGAAAAGAAAACATAAAAGGGTGAGCTCAAATGCTCAGCAAGGGAAAATAAAGGAAATAAAAATCATATCATATCTTTTTGAAAATCAAAACCTGCAAAAGAGATCATGATATCTTATCATGGAATAAATCATAGAAGTGAAAATGAGATCCCCATAATCATAACATAAAACTTGAAACTTTGTGGCATGCACACATAATCATGGAAAATCATTTCTTGTTAGTCATGACTCATTGCCAAGACTATCTTAGTGGACAAAGTCCCTTTCTGAACCGAGTCACCCTCATTCCAGTCCTGTTTCACTGAACCGGTATAACCTACCATTCCAGCCATGTCTATCTCATGAGATATAAAATCTTTACCCAATGCATTGGAGGGAGATATAGGTCCCACCCATCTTATAATGAATCCTTTATTATGTGTGCCACATAATCATAAACTATACATCATAGCGTAAACCATGTAATAAAAATGGGATTCTTAAACAACATGACATCATAAAACAATTCATATAAGATGAAGGAATTCATAAAAATGTTTCCATCACAACATAATCAAATCCATGTAATAATAGGGATAAAAACAGAACCCTTTTATTATCTTAGATGGAAAATAATTTTGATAAAATACTTGAACTCCATTCTTGAAGAAAATATCCTTTCTACTTTAAAAACACTTTTCCTTTATTAACATGTCATACAATTTTAAAATAAAAGAAGTTGATTAAAAATAAACTTGAATACTTGTAAAGGAAGCTTCTTGTAAATAATTTTTTAGAAATCCATTCATGCCGTATAAGTTAAAAAAAACATTCTTCGTACTTTTGTCGGAAAAGTCAAAAAGTACCTCGTACGAAAAACGACAAAAGATTCCTTTCATACATATTACTAAAAACTCACCGAAGGGTAAAAATGGATTTAAACAATTGTACGTGGATGGAAATAATATTACATATTGAAGAAACATGGATGTGGATAATAAAATAAACCCCAGTAAATACTTACGAATAAACAATCTCGGATAAAAATGAGATTGTGATATTTCCCTTACCTTAGGTCCGATTTGCTTTGTACGTGTCTGAAGCTCCTGTATAATGGTTTAAATAATGTTATTGACTTATTCCAGAGTCATACATATTGATATGATATCATATATGGTCATATTCTTAGCTTCTTGTTAGTAATATTTCATTGTTACTTGTTACTCGGGTCTTTATTGCCTTTTGTTCTTATGCGTGTTTTGCCGAATAAATTCTTATTCTTATTTTAAGGTTATAGATACCTTATATCCAGAATGGTATTAGTGTAACATATATCATATTTATTCATTCAATCCATTTATATAATTACTATGTAATGATGATCATGTAGAACGAGTCACATCACATCGTGGAGACGGTATTCCGTACGTACGCACGAGTGATGATATCGTTCCTATGATCGTGGAATTGTATTGGAGTGTATATATATTATTTCAGTATCAATATTACTTTATAATAATCATAAATAGTTACTCATTACACCATTATACCCATCCTTGTAAAGTGATGGTGGAAAATAGATTACACCACGGCGTGGAGATGGTATTCCGTACGTACGCACGCGCGGTGATTTCGTTTTTCCGTAGGATGGATAGAAGGTGAATTAGGGTTGTTTCATATTTATAATAACATATAAGTATGTAAGTAATACTTATGTTATTACTTTTTCATGAAACAACTAAAGAAGAAGAGGTTGAAGATGAATGAAATTGAAAAGATCGGTAATGGTTATTACCTCTTCTTTGAAACGCCTCTTTAAATCCTCCACTTAGGGAACTAAGATTGGTCTTTGAAGAAGACCAGGACCTCTAGGATTATTCTAGAGAAGTGGAGAAGGGATTTTGGCATGGGTTGGCCGAGCTTGGAGGCTCAAAGTTGTGTGAGGAAGAGAGGGAGGAGGTCTCCTTTTATAAGGGAGGAGAGGGGCACCTTAGGAATATCTCAAAATATTATTTTATATTAAAGTCAAAATCGGTTTATAATGGTTCCAAAAGGTCTTATTTCGAAGCTAAAGTGGGTATGGGTCTAAATACTATCAACCAATAGGATTTAGACAAGTTTAGGATATTATTTTAACCTTATCAATTAGATTTAACTCTAAGTTAAATAATTTAACTTTTACCGTGTCTTTTTGTTTTCTTACACTATATGGTTAATAAACTTACTATAACATGCCAAAAGAAGCCCAAATTGATTAGTATTATTATATATATCCTTATCTAAGTAATTTGGCCGAACCTTAGATTTTTAAGAATAAAATAACAATTAATAATATAATATTTGATTTAAAAACTATTTTGTGTCAATTTTGAAACTATTTGATATATGATTTTTGTGAAAGTCATAACAGAATTATATGTTCAAACCAAGTTGATTAAATAAACAATAATATATCATAGTAACCTAGAAAATTAGTGGAATTCATAAAAAGTCTCAAATTATATTTATTTTGGTGTTTATAACATCAATTATGTTAATATTTCATTAATAAGATAATTACTGCATCATCATTGTGTCATAAATAAATTAAATTATGTAATGTCTAAAAATTACAAATAAAATACCATTATGTAGGAAATCTTTTTAGATTTATAATGAATATTTATAGTCGAATTTATCTTATGTATAACCCCATATTAAAAATGATTTACTTATTAAACTTTGATTTTAACTATTTTAACTCTTCTTTAAATAAATTAATAATAAATGTCCTAATCTAATCCAAGTGGGCCTAAATGGTCATATTTTATTCCTAAGTTTGTTTTTGGTCGAATGAAACTTGTCCAATAGAATTAGGACATGTGTTAGGGTAATAGTAATATCATATTTTTCCTTAGTTACCCTATTTACTATTAACCGCGGTAAAAAAAGTAAAAAGTTACTATTCACCAAAAAATTATTTTTATCTCATTGAACCAAATTTTACTTAATGATATCAACCGTGTCTGTCGGATTTTCTAAATTCCATTCACAGAAGTGGTAAAATTAAGTTTTATGCAAAATTCGGTTTTTAACCTACCACTTAGTGGTTTCACTATTCATCAAAAAAATTGAAAGTTTTCAGAAAAATACCAAAATTTCACCCTAGGCTAATTTCGATATTATGAGTCCAAAAATGAAGTCCGTTTTAAAAAATAAAATTTATAAAATTTCAAAAAGTGGTTATTACTATTCATAACGGCTAGTTTTAATAGCATATTGTTGTTTAGTGAAACTCGGTATTGCGTACGACGCAAGCTATCGAGGAAGGTCGTGATTGCATGTAAAGTAAGCCAAGATAGTATGTAGTGAATGATTCTTTTGATGATATATAAAAAACAAAATATTACTCATAAAAATCTCGGGTGTTACAATCCTCCTTCTTCCCCTTGCAATCACGTGCTTGGTGGCCTTTTTCACCACACTTGTAACAAACTCCCATTCCTTTTAAGCAAGTACCGGTGTGTTTCTTCCAACATTTCATGCAGGATGGATATTCAACTCTTCCTTTCTTCCCCTTATTTCCATTCCCAGAATGATCAGCACATCGCTTCTTCTCCTGCTTTGCTTTAAAGTCATAAGACATAGAGAATTCATTTTCTATTTTGATAGCACATGAGAAAATATCTTCGTACAATGAGAAGGTTTGGGAGACTAATGCTCAACGGAGAAACGGTTTTAATCCATAAAATAAATGATCAATATTACTTCTTGGGTTACTTATATAATCTCCAACATACCTTGCTAACCTTGTAAAATTAGCCTCATACTTTGTGACATTCTCATCCTCCTTTTGTCCGAGACTCAGAAATTGCCTTTCCATATCTGCTCGATGGTCACAAGGAAAGTATTTTTCTAAGAAAAGTTCTTTGAACTCCCTCCATTCCATATTTGATACTTCCTCGTCATCCTTTGTGTTTTGAATCAGGGTCCACCATTAATCAGCATCTCCAGTGAGGCGGTAAACTATCCTGATAACTTTTTCCATTTCACTACTCCCCAATGCATGAAATATTTTCTCTAGGGAATTTATCCATTGCTCAGCTACTAAGGGATTTGAACGTCCATTGAACGTTGATGGTTGTTGCCTCATGAAGCGATCTAACATTGATCCTCCACACTGCGGATCAGGGTGCTCCATACAGGTATGGTTATTACTCATAACTTGAGTGAGTTGTCCCAGTATGGTGATTAGCTGATCAGCACCAGTTGCATCACCAGCTCCACTATAATTATCTTGAGCAGGAGGTAAATCCCTACATGGAGTGCATGCATTGATATGGCTTCCATTTCTTCCACTAGGTGCCATTTCAAAACAATTTCATATACTAGATCAGTTTCTGAATCAAAATACATAATTCCATACTTCTAAAACACTTATCATAAATTGAACTATTTATGGATATAGTCCATAATCATAAAAATGTTTTCTTTGAGGAATTATATACTCATAAACCATTCATAATGGTTTTTAATGAAAATGGGAATTATCCTAAGCATATCCCCCGAGAGTTTCATAACCAAAAGTGCATCAAGGCCCGTTGTCGTGCACCAGTTCCCATTCGAGTCTAGCTCAAAGCGGTGTTTTCGGGTTTTACAGCTAGGTACATCTATTCTAGAGTCTCCTCTACCTGCTCGTATCTAGATAGGGATGTATTTCTCGGAAAACTCACAAAATATCTACAATACCAAAATTCTAGGAAGTTCTTCTATACTAATCCTCAAATTCCATCTTAGGTCTATGTTATCTAATTAGAGTTTATCTAAATCTAGCATCCAAGGTTTTTACTAAACTTCCTCTCATACCAACAGTAACGCCCCGACCCTAGTTACCTATATTCGGTGCATTATTACTTAATATTAGCATGATCCCAAATGATCAAGTCTTGAAAGACCGATTAATTTAGTAGCCTAGGAATAACTAGATACATTAATAAAGTTTACATTACATCATAAAGTGAAAACTACTACAACAACATCTTGTCTTCATATGCCCTTATAATATCCCTATAGGTCATTCATAAATTACTTCTTCACATCCTGGGGAAAAAATAAAACTTTGAAAGGGGTGAGCTTAGATGATCATTAAGGATAACAATATAGTGGAAAATTTAATAAATAAGCATAAACATTTAATGCAATGTATAACTAAAACAAAAGCCTTTTAAACATTAACTTCAGCATAATATGGAAAGATAAAATGAAATAATTCCATTTACTTATTCACATGGATATTCCACTAGTCAAATAATCACATGTAATATCAATAACCACTTTCATAATGATGGAATGCTTAATTCCAGATTATCATAACCATATAGCCAAGGCCTTGTGCCAAGACTACAAATAAGATTTTGTCAAGGCCTTGTGCCCAGACACTAGTTTGTCCCATGAGACCTACCGATGCATCGATGATATATAGCGGGATCCACTCATCACTTATTAAGTCTAATATATTTCCACATATGAATAGGTTTAAACATAACATAAACATCTGAATTAAAACTAGAACACGAAATGTCAATACTTTCTCCATAAACCATGAGTGGTATTGAAATAACACATCCATAGTCAAACATATCACAAAACCTTAAATAAAATATGGATGTTTTTTATCATAATAAATAAAGTTCAAATAATCATAAAATCCATCAAAGGATGTTGACATAGATGAAATCAAAACTATTTGAGGGAAATATCTCTTTTTTTAAATAATTTAAAAGTAACATAATTATAAAATAAAACATTTACATTGAAAATATTATTATAATATTTTAAGGGAATATTCGATGATTTTATAATGGCAGAAAATAGCCGCACCCTCTGTATAAGTTAAAAAAGACATTCTTACCTTAATTCTGACGAAAAGGTTAAAAAGGACCTTGTTTGGAAAACGACAGAAAGATTCCATTATAAACATCTTATAAAAATCCAAAACGGTTATAAATGACTTTAACCCATAGTCTATAAAATATTAAGAATTATTTTAAATACATTTTTAAGAAACATGGATGTGGATGATAAAGAGGTCCTAGTAGATAATTACGTATAAACAACCTCGGATAATGAAGAGATTGTGAAATAAAACATTACTGTGTAATTTTACATGGTTGAGGGTAGGTTAACCACCTGTATAATGGTGAAATAATTGTTATTAAATTATAAAAGAATCATATAAATTAATATGATATAATATATGATCTTTTAAGATTCTTTTGTTAACAGTATCATAGTATTATCGTCGTTTCGGGTGTTAACTTACTCGTTTTATTTTATATGTTTTATTACATAAGCCATGTTTGTTATGTATAGGTTGTATCTTATTCATATAGAGAATGATATCCAGTCCTTAAACATTATTTGTAATCATCAAATGAGAATTAGTCTTGAATGGATATGATTGAGAATGAATGTCATATTGTTCGTGGAGACGGTAGTCCGTACGTACGCACGAGCGACAATATCATTCTTTCGATATTAAAATAATATATAATTGGATGGTATGTCATATATACAGAAGAATTATAATGGTATATTTATTATTTAAATTAATTACACATCATTAGTATACCCATCCAAATAATAATATATTGACTAACAATTACACCCCGACGTGGAGACGGTAAGCCGTACGTACGCACGTTTAGTGACATGTCATTCAAAGGATGGATAGAATACTGAATATGGTTGTACCATATTTATAATAACATCACAGTATATAGAATATACTGGATTTGTTATTTTATAATGGAAATAACAATGAAATATGAAGTTGAAGAAGAAAGGAACTCGAAAGAGGGTGGTGAAAACAGTACCTCTTCTTCGGGTTCTTCCTTTTTATTTGATCAAAATGGCTCCTTAAGTTGGCTTTCTGACTAAAGGAAGGCCTCTAGGATGAAGGGAGTATATTTTAGAGGGTATTTGGGCCTATTTTGTCTGATCCCAAAGTCTTTGAAGGTGTGAAATTGAGATAAGGGGGAGTGCCCTTTTATAAGAGGGGTGAGGGGAACCTTTGGAAAAGATAGAAATATTATTTTATAATAAATTCATATTCAGTGTCTAATGGCTCCAAAGTGGATTATTTAAAGTTTAAGGTTGGGATTGGTCGAAAACCACTCAACCAATAGGGTTTAGGCAGGTTTGGGTCACATTATTAACTTTATCTTTTAGTTTTAACTCTTAGTTAATTAGTTTGACATTTACCATGTCCCTGTGTATTTTTATATTATATAGTTCATAAGAATACTATATACATTTAAGAGACCCCCAAGTGGTCCCTTAATGATACACCTATCTTGATATAAGTATTTTGGCGGAACCCTTTAATTTTGGGAATAGAATATCAATTAATAATATAATATTTTTTTTAAAAACTCTTTAATTTCAATTTTGACACTATTTTATAATTTATTTCTGTTAAAGTCTTAACAACATTATTAATACGAACAAAAATTTATTTAAGAAATAATAACATGTCATATTAGTCAATAAAACTCATGGATGGCATTAAAAATTTCAAATTATATTTATTTTAATATTTATAATACCAATTATTTGATTCTATCATTAATAAGGAAAATACTGCATCATTATTGTGTCATAAATAAATTTAATTATTAAATGTCTAAAAATTATAAATAAAATAATATAATGTAGGAAAAATTTTTAGATTTATAATTAATATATATAGTCGAAAATATAATATACATAACCCTATGTAAAATTTTATTTGCTAAAAGATATATGCTTATGTCATTTTTGTATTTACTTTAACTTAATTAATATAATGTGTCATTATCACTTACAAGTGGATCCATGGGGTCCCAAAATAGACCCTAAGATGCCCATGGCCAGAAATGTATCAACAAATAAGGTTAGAACACGTTTTAGTTTAAATTAATATTATTATAATATTATTTTGTTACCCTTATTTATCGGATTTACCCGTTAACCAGGGTAATTAAAATATTTACCGAAATAATTATTCAACATGTATAAAAATAAAAGATACCTATTTACAAAATTTTTACCTCATGATTCCAAATATGGAATCCATATTTCTAAATTCTAAACACATAAGTGGCAGAAATTAATTGAAAATTAATTCCCGTTGTTAAAACAAAAAAAGTGTGTTTTTAAGAGATAATAACTATCAAAAGATTGACTGTTGTTTATGCCCAGTTTAAATGTGAAATTATTTCCAATGACCAAAATTGTATTAAATGGTAAAAATATATTCTAAATATACTCTAAAACCACTTAAATTTATAATTTATCACTATTAATTATTTTGATTAAAAAAGTTGTTTTTAATTAAAATATAGTAATTTTCACTATTTATCAAAATATAAAAGTTATCTGGAAAGTTCCAAAAATTTTCCCTAGGGTAATTTCGATATTTTGAATCCAAAAATGAAGTCCATTTTGAGAGATAAAATTTACAAAATTTTAAAATTATGTATTACTATTCATAACGGCTAGTTTGATTGGTTGTGGTGTGTTTTAGAACTCAATGTTGCGTACAACACACGGTACTATATTATTGAAAGGGAAGCGTATCATGGATGTTTGGGGTGTTACACAAAGAATTTATTGGTTATATTCCATGATTGTCATTATCGAATACTTATTTTGAAAATTCATGTTTTTATGTATGGATGGTTAGCGTGTGGTTTTCCCTAGTGAGTGGGGTTGTGGGGTTGGAAATCAGTATGTGGAGCCCCTTATCTTTTTTTTGGATGATATGTCAGTAGATTCAATGGAAGCTAAAATGGAAAAGGTCCCAGAGTTTTTGGGGAGTTCTTGGATGTTTTTTCCAAGGAGGTAGTGAAGCTACCCCTCAATGTAATGTTGAGTTCGAAATAGACCTTCTTCCCGTCAATTATTCAATTTTGATGATTCCTTGTCATGTAGAACCTTATGGGTTTTGGTAGTTGATGATTTCGATAGTTGATATGATGAAGAAGGTATTTATTCATCCCAATGTGTCATCATGGGGCTCCAGTGTTGTTTACAAAAAAGGTGGATGGTGGTATGAGGTTGTGCATAGACTACCAAAAGTTGAATTAGGTTACACTCACAAAATTTTACCCTCTTCCAAGGATAGATTATAATTTCAACCATATGAGAGGGGAAATTTGGTTTTCTATGATTGATCTACAGTCTGTATACCACTAGTTGAGGGTGATGAAGGGAGATATCCTGAAGACTTATTTTTTAGTGTAGGTATGGGTACCTCAATGTCATAGTCATGTCATTATAATACACTATCCATGTTCATGGGGCTTATGAACTCTGTTTCCCGCCAATTCCTAGACATGATCATCATTATCTTCATTGAAAATGTATTGATATAGTCGAAGTCATAGGAGGAACATGTTGACTATTTAATGACTAACTTGTTGGTTCTTTGATGACACCAAACCTAAGGAATGTTGTCCATGTGTAAGTAATGTACATGAGAAGTCCATTTCCTTGGGAATGTGGTGTTATAATATGGTGTGGCAGTGGACTCATTGAAATTCAATGTAGTTGTTTCTTGGGAGAACCCCAATAACCTGGAAGGGTTTTGTAGTTTTCTTGGTCTCGTAGGATATTATATGATGTTTTCCTTGATTTCTCTCAAGTTTCATCAGTGATGACCGATTTTACTAGGAAGGACTATGATTTTGTGTGGATTGAGCACTCTTAGGTGATGTTCATTCATTTGAAGTAGAAGTTGGTTTGTGATCTAGTGCTTTGATTTCTAGATAATTGGGTGATATTTAAGGTGTTTTGTGATGCTTCCCTTATGAGATTGGGGTAAATCTTGATGCAAGAATGAGCAATAATATATTATGGGTCAAAGATGTTTGTCCCCATGAGTTTAACTACTCCACCCATGATCTAGGGCTATAAGTAACCATGTTTTCCCTGAAGTTATGGTTGAATTACATAATTGGGGAGCAGTTTATGGTCTTCATAGATCATAAGAGTTTGAGGTATATCATCTCCCACTGATATATGAACTTGAAATAGTGAAGCTAAATAGAGTATCTTCTATATTATGATGTTGAAATCTTCTACACCTTAGGAAATGGAAATTCCATGGCTGATGCTTTCAGTAGGAATTCACAGAAGAGGGTTATTTATGAGTCTAGGAATACTTGGAAGGTGATGGTGTAGTTAGAATCATTTAATTTAGATGAAAGAGTGGAAGGAGGTAGAAGCTATTTATTTTAGATGATAGTTAATTATTCTCTAATAAAGAAGGTAGAAGAGTCTTAGGGGGAGACTCTGAGGTAGTGGTGTTTCCTGATTATGATGGCTATGGTTATGCTCAAGAGGGATGGTCAAAGGATGGTGAGAACCAGATGTTGTTCTGTAGAATGTTATTTGTTCTGGTAGTCATGCGAGATGGGATTCTTCGTGAGTTTCATAGATCACCTTTAGGGTACACCCAAGAATGTCTAAGATGTACCATGGATTTATAACACAGATTTAGTGTCCTATGATGAAATAGGCAGTGATAGAGATTGTGGAAATGTGCTTAGTCTTTCATTAGGTGAAGGGTGATTACCGTGTTCCTGGTAGTTTGTTGTATCTCTTAGATGTCCCTAAATGGAAGTTTGATGACATCTCAGTGTATTTATTCATAAGGTTACCTAGGGATCAAGGAGGTTAAAATGTTATCTGGTTAGTGGATGATCAGTTCACGAAATCAGACCACTTCTATGCAAGTAAGTATTTGAGCATAGTGGATGCTTTGGGTATGAGGTATGTAGATGGGATGGTGTGGTTTCATGTAGTTATGAGGTCAATTATCTCAGACCAGGATGCACATTTTACCTCACAATTCTATAGGGGATTGTAGTATGCTTTTGGCAGCGAGTTATGACCCAACATGACCTTCCACACTCAGACAGATGGGCAGACTGAACAAACTATCCAGACACTAGAAGATATGCTACGAGCATGCATCTTAGACTTTGGTGGATCTTGGGCGTGAAAATTACCTTTGTTGGAGTTTTCTTATAATAACATCTATAATTATTCTATTTACATGGATCCATTTTATGATTGGTATGGAAGAACATGCCATTCTCAATTATGTTGGATGGATGCTAGGGAGGCTACTGTTCGTAGTCCTAAGTTACTACAGAGCACAAAAAAGAATGATCAAATTGTTATTGAGTGAATGAAGGCAGCGTTGGACTGGTAGAATTCATATTCTGATCGAATAAGGGGGCCATGGGAGTTTGAGGATGGGAACCATGTGTTTTTAAAGGTTTCTTGTTGACATGATAAGAAGAGGTTTGGCATAGGAAGTAAACTTTCTCCCCGGTTCATTGGATCCATTGAGGTATTGGGGGCATATTAGTGAGGTGGAATACCAGTTGGAGTCATCACCATAATTGGAGAGGATCCTTGAAATCTTCCACACATCTCAATATCATCAGTATATTCATGATGACTCCCATGTCCTAGACTGGGGAGATCTCGATATTGATAATGACACGAGGTTAATGGAGTGGTCGGTAGAGATCAAGGATCATTGGATGAAGGTGCTATGTGGATGGGCCATTTGTTCGGTTAGTGTGTTGTGGAGGCATGCTGTCTTGGAAGAGAGTACATGGGAGTGAGAAAAATAGATTCTTTCCCAGTACCCTGAGTTTTTTTGTGTTTTGGATTATTCTATGTTGTTTTGAAATGTAATGCTTGAACCTTGTTTTATTAAAAGAGTTGTTTTCCATTATGTTGAGATGTGTGTTGTGCAATGTGTGAAAAATTCATAACATGTGAAAAGAGGAATACTAAATTACCAATCGATATGAAATAGCTATGATGTGATTAAACATGTGTGGGTTAGTCAGTGCCACCTAGAGAAGATAGTATCATGACATGGAAGATAGAATTCCATGATTCTTGTGTTTGGGATGGAATGATAGTTGTGATTACTTGGTGTGTTTTGTGATAATTTATGATGCAATTTTCAGATGGTTGTAATGCTTGAAGAGTAATTAGAGTCATGAGAGGTATCTTATAGGGGATTGATCATACATATTTTCCATTTTGGGTTTGGTTTTGAATTCTTAAGGGTTATAATAGTTTGATAGGTATCTATTTTAATGGACGAAACCTTTCTAGTCTATTTCTTTGTGAAAATCTAGTGTTAGAATTGTTTTGGGAGGTCAAGAAGACTTACTCCAAAAAATTTTAAAAATCCCTAAATTTTAAAACTATCTAACAGTGAATCTAGGAGGTGACTCTCTAATTGTGACTAGCTAGTGGTCGCTTGCTTGTAGTCACTCATCCATCGGTGACTCACTGAATGATAATTTACCAAATAACAACTCTCTGAATGGTTACTCATCAAGAAGTGACTCACCATACAATGACTCATTGAAGGGTCACTCCTTAATCGATGAATTGATGAATGGTTAATCACATAACAGTCACTCATCCAACTGTGAATTTCCAAATAGTGACTCGCTGAATGGTGACTCACTGAATAGAAACACATCCAGCGGAGACTCGCTGCATGATAACTCGCCAAATGGTGATTCACTGAATAGTCACTCTTACAATGATGTCTCAGTGAATGGTGACTCAAAGAGTGGTTACTCACTGAATTTTGACTCACCAAATAGTTACTCACATAACAGTGGCTCATCCAGTGGTGAGTCATGATCAGTGTTTCGAGCCTCCTTCAATTATTCATCGTTGAAATTTTCGTCAATGTAAAATGCCTTCGAAGCTCAGTTAGAATGGATTCGAGACCGATTAAAATCCCATAAATCCTATACTTATTTTCCTAAGGGTATGGGGATTTTAATTCATCAAAACACGTTATATTGACTGGATCTACCTTTAATGTAAAATTGAGACTCTATTTAAATCGCTACTCCATTTAGATTTTCCAAAAGGCCAAGATATCTTCTGCCCCTATTTTTTCTTCTTGTTTTCTCCGGTTATAAGATGCCCCAAACCATTATTCCAAGAGGAGTCCTGAAATTATGATTTATCCTTTGGATTTATTTTACCTAGAGTATTTTTTCCTTCTGCACACACCCCCTTTTTTGGTGTAATAAGAAAGTGTTGATCGTCTCTTCTTCAAACTAGGATTCCATCGTCTCTCTTTAATTTTGAAACACCTGGGAGGGTTTTCTTCTGTCCACCTATGGATTTTGGTTGTTCCAAATTAACCCAAGATAAGAATCAGCAATTTTTTTTGGAAAATGTGGTATAGGGTTTCGTCAAATGCCTTTATAGTCTTGATATTTATTGTGATGTTGTAATTGTACGAGCTGAATCCACCACTGAATATAGTGGCTGTTGTTGGCTATTGTTACTGGTTATATCTATTGTGTTTTCTATTTTGGTTGTGGTTGTTGTAGTATCACCCTAAATGGAAACTTTTTAATTACATATAATTGGATAATAAATTTATTCCCTATGATTATACATCTTTTTTGATAACTACTAAATCATTGGGTGGAATTGAATAAGGGATTCCTTGCTAAATATTAAATTTGGGTCTTGTTCGGTTTCTGTGGTGCAATGGTTGTGAGAATGGTTGTGTATGGTTGGATGGTTCTAAAGGTGATAGAGATGATATTTCAAAAATATTTAATTTCTATTTAAAATTTTTAACACCCAACAATGTTTCATTATATGTGAAATTACATTATTTTTGGATTTTTTTGTGTTTTGATCTAAATTGTAAAAATCCCCTAATTCAAGTTTTTTAATGGTTTTTTATTAGTTTGATGTTTATTTAATATATTTTCCAGTATTTATAAAACTAGAATGATTCTTTTTTAGGAACCCTTGTATTATGTGCTTCATCTTTTTCAAATGGACTAAGTGTTGAATCGTCTATTGGGAGGCCCAAATAAATCAGTCTTTGTGAAATTTTTTCATGGTTGGCAGAGTGAAACCCACCTCATTTAACAAATCATAACTCAGAAAACCGGTCTCCAAAGTAATTTATTAAAAGTTTATTTTTATTATTACTCCATGAACAACGTTCATGATGATTTTTAAGGATAAATTGGATCATTATTTCACTCTTTAAGCGAGTAAAAAATGGGAGATGAAGATTCTACTTGAGTAAAACAAGATCCACTAAGTAATTAATTCATAAAATTTTATACATGTGTCAAAATATTAAGATATTTTTAATGGAGACATAGGGATCACATAAGAACAACATATATGAAGAAACTTCATCTTGATTTGCTAGTATATGGTCCAAATTCGAGGAATCATTTTGGGTACACATTTTGAATAGCACCTGTCCACGCCCTACGCCTTTATATTTTCGGCATTACTTTCATTTCAAAGCGGGGTAAGATTGAGGGAGTGAGATTTTCTAGATAATATATTTGGTATGATAAGAGTTTTTAATGAATATAATGATGTAATGATGGGGTAAACTCCATGGGGTGGTGGGAAGCAAAGATCACAGTTCCCTTTTGAGTTTCTGTTCATCAAAGTAAATATTTTCTTTGAATTGTCATAGAATTTGTTTTCTTGAATAAAGTAGGGTTCATTATTTATTGATTTCAAGTTATTATATTTTTTCTGTATTGTAAATATTCATATAAATTTAAAACAATTGACTTGTTTTTTAAACATCTATGTGATAGGTTTCCCCTTAAACACAACACGTTCAATTAGTTTGATTGCTCGGAGGTCTTTGGTTAATCAAATCACATTCATGTGTTGATAAAGATACACAATTGGGGTATCGTTATGGTTTATAGAAATAATAGGTCTATATATTGATTTATTGAGGTGTATACTAGATAATTTAATTGGAAATCAAATTTTGAGAATGATAAAGAGAGTGTTTGAGGATCCATGTTAGTCCACCACTGCCTTCTTTGGTTTGTTTTCATAAGTCTGGTTTTCTTCAGATTTCCAATCACAAATATAGATTTCATGCTTCATTATAATTTTCTATCATTTAACATTTCTTAAATCATTTCTAATCCCCTTTTATAATTCTTACTACAACAAAAAGAAACTAACAAATTGACAGTTTGACAATTTAGACTACAACCTCCGCGTGAGACAACCTCATGGTCACTATTGTACTGCATTTTTAAGGGGAAAATTATTGACTGGAGTTTGAAAAAAAACCTTGTGTCAATTTGGTTCCATTTACATAGATGTATCCTATGTTTTTTTGATTTGTTTTTGAATTTATGGTATTTTGATGACTAATTTTCAGTGATTAAAAAAAAGGATTTTCATAGTGATTACCCAAATTCCTGACCCGATTATCAACTATACAAGGAGTCAAGTAATGAATAATTTTTAAAATATCAATTAAATGAAAATGATTTAATTCTAAATGAAAAAAATTTCATGATAAAAAAATTTTAATTCGAAATTCAACATCGAGCTTCCATGATTCAATATTTAAGAGAACAAATGGAAATTCATTCCAATGCTTTCAAAAAATTTAAAGAATCAGAATCCCAAAAATATTCTAAAGGAATGGAAAATCTTATCCCCAAAAATTTTTATATTGAGGAACCATTTTTGGGTGAGTTAAAAAATTATTTGGAATCAACTTTTTCAAATTTAAAGGAAGAAATTGTCATTAATTCACCAACTGATGTGTCTTTTTAAAATAAAAACTCTTTAGAAAATAATTGGGGTGAATTTGTTGAAAATGAAATTTCATCTGAAGAGAAAAATTTTTGAACTGAAAATTAATATCCTTTGTATGAATATTTGGATAAATAAGAATAAAATCATGATTTATTCATTTTTAAATAGCATATGGAGGAACCTGAGTTGCTGCCCACTTTCAATGCCACTGTTTTGGACTTGTAGAGAAAGATGGAACCTGAGAATCCACCTGGAGATGTCTAAAATTTTGATCAATATTTTCATAATTATATTGAATATAATTTTCTAATTTTATTTCCCTATGCATATTCAGTTCTTGTTGCTTCTATGTAGATTTGTTTTTCAGGTGATGAGGATGTCGAGGATTAAATTGAAGAAAGTATGGTGTGCCCATTTGAGTACATTGGTATACATGAGGATGGTGGTACTGAGTTGTTTTTAAATGAAGAAATAACGTTTGAAGCTAAACATTAAGATGAACTAAATCATATAATTGAATTTTGATAACTAGTGGATATGTGTGAGCTGAAAAAGATTGGGGAAATTTATTTTTGTTGGTTCATGATGAAGAAACTTCACCCACCTTCAGATTGGGGATAATCAGCTAGAAATTCCTGACTAGGGGTAGAGAAATCCTAGAAACCACTTGGTGGTTCATACCATGTCCATGTTCCACTCTTGTTTTTTAGTTTTTATTTTCTTTATTTCAATAAAATTTTGATTCTTTATTTTGTTTTTCATGTAGGTTTCCATGTTGAAACTTTTAGGAGGCCAGTTCAATGTTGTTGATGCTCAATAAAAACTAGGTTTTTTCTTTCCTTCCCACTTGTTTCTATCAAGTCTTATCTTTTTTATTTTCATTTCTCAAATAATATTTTTACAATGAGGAAAATGTAAAAAATACATGTGGGGGGAGGAACATGTTGGGTAGCTTAGGATTTTGTGTTTTTTCAATTTATGAGTGTTTTACTTCAAATTTTATGTAAAAAAAACTTGTGTTCTTCAAAGTAATATACTTTATGAATTAAAAAAATCAATGGAATGAACCAACTTGATTCATGGAACTGAACATAAATGACTGCTAATATGAGATTTGTTATACATTTATGTTGTGTAAATTCATGAAATGGCAATTGAATGTGGAATTCCAGGCCGTGAATGTTATCCAATAATAAAATTCACTTTCCCATGAGTATTATGAACCTATTTTTCATCTTCAATACATTCACACCTCTTCTTGAGTGAACCAAATAATACAGATTTTGACTAGAACTTGCCTTTTTATATAAAAACCTCTGAGCTTTAATGAATCTATGTTCAGAATGATTCAGGAAATTCTTTTGTGATTGAAAGCCCCCTTTTCCAAAAAAATCCTTTTTATTCTAGACCACCTTGTATATTTTGAACATTGTGAGCCATTATTATCCATGTATTTCCTATTAGATATCCATATTATAAACCAGTTTCCCAATCTAACCCTCTCTTAAATTATATTTCATGATTTTAGTAAAGCTTAAGTGTATGAGATCTATTTTTTGGTATGCTACATAATTTGGTGGGTTTTAGGGTATAAATTCATATTCTTAAGAGATGTTATTGACAATAAAAATACTCTAATAATATCTATTCTCATCGGGATCCCTCAAATAAAATGGGTTTGTGCCTTTCTAGATCTCCCAATGAAATTAAGTTGTTCCTACCTATATCTTAAAAAAATTTATGATTTTTTAGAAGAAACTGTTGTCACATTATTACTGATGTAGAGAAGTTGTGTGATTTCCACGAAATAAATTTTTATTTTGTTTTTAAACTTATTTTATTCCAAGATTAAGGAGTAGAAGACCATGAATTTTTTCTAAGATAAAGAGGCAAAGCCTCTCTTTCTACATTAGATTTTTTTTTCACATTCGAAAACTCCCCAACCTTCCAAAATCAGAACAACCCTTTATAGGTCCTCATGATGAATACAATTATTTGAGTCAATTAGGGTGAGATGTAGAAATTATTCTAGCCTTTTATGGCCTTTTCATTTATTTGGAGGATAAAATCTTTATTCAAAATCAAAATTATGTGTTGAGAGAAAAAAAGAGAGGTCAGAATAATTGTGTATAGAGGAATTAATTAAATGGGAATGAAATGAGTGAATACAATGAATAATTTGGAATTGAATTTATTAAAGTGGAATGATAATTTTGGTGCATTTATTTTGATCTAGTGAATTTCATTAAGATGTGTTTTGAATTTTCATTGGAAATTTATTTGGAAGTGCTCACTTGTCTGGGATTCCAAGTGCTAAGTGTGGGAGAATTAATAGAGATGATATTTTAAAAACATTTTTTTCTTAATTTTATTTATTTACACCCCAAAAATATTTCATTATATGTAAAATTACATCATTTTTTTAATTTTGTTGTGTTTTGAGCTAAATTATAAAAATTCCATAATTTTGGATTTTTAATAGTTTTTCATTAGTTTGATGTTTTTGGAATATAATTTTCAATAATCATTCAATTCAAATTATTCTTATTTGTCGGAACCCTTGAAATTTGGGATTCATCTTTGTGAACTGGACCATGTTCTTAATCATTCATTGGGAGGCCTACATAAACCAGTCTTTGTGAAATGATTTTATGGTCGATAGATTGGACCCCACCTCATTCAAAGAAGAATAACTCCAAACATACATGTCCAAAGACATTTATTTGAAATTTATAAACAATAAGTATCATATAATCATGTGAATGATGTGTTTTAAGGGTAAATTTGATCATTATGGTATTTTTTGAGCGAGTCAAAAAATGGAAGATGAAGAGTCTCCTCGATAATAACATGATCCATTGAGTAATTAATTCATAACATTTTCTACATGTTACAAAATATTTTGATATTTTTTAGGGAGATAAAGGACTCACGTATACACAACATTTATGAAGACACCTCATCTTGATTCTCCAGGTTGAAATTCCAAATTATAGGAAATTGTCTAGATACACATTCTGGAAAACACCTGGCCACCCACTCCTCCTTTATATTTTGTGATTATCTATCAATTCAGGGGGGTTAGATTGAGAGGTTTAGCTTTTATAGATAAGATATTCTGGTGGATATGAATTCTTATTGAAGATAATGATGGGATGATGGGATAAAATCCATGTGGTGGTGGGCAGAAAAAATCTGAAGGTGTTTCTCTTTTGAGTTTGTGTTCTTCATTGTAACTCTATTCTTTGAAATGTCATGGTATTTGTTTTCTTGAATGAATTAGAGTTATTTATTTATGGATTTTAGTTTATTATATTTTTTTCTATATCTTTTATCATATTATGAATTTAAATTATTGAATAGTTTTTTAAACATATGTGTTCAAGGTTTTCCCTTGAGCACCACTAGTTCAATTAGTTTTGACTTCTCAAAGGTCTTTAGGAAATCTAATCACATTAATGAGTGGAAAAACACCCATAAATGATGAATCATTATGGTATCTATAAAAATTAGTTTTATATATTTAGTTCATGAGTTATACACTAGATAATTAAATTATAAATGAATTTATGAAATAGATAAAGGGAGTGTCTGAGGATCGATGTTAGTCCACCTCTTCCTTCTTCGGTTTGTTATCTTCAGTCTGGTTTTCTTATGATTTCCAATAACTAACGTATATTTCATGTTTTATTCTTATTTTCTTTCATTTAACAAAGTTTAATGTATTTTAAAACCCCATTTATTATTCTGAACTTAACAGAAACAAATTAACAAGGTGATAGTTTGATAGTTTAGACTACAAGCACCTCATTAGACAAACGTGTGGTCATCATTGTACTGTATTTTAAGCATCAAATTCTTGACTAGAGTTTCATGAAATTAAAAATAGTGTCAAAAGCTATGTTGGAATATTAGTTTGAGAGATTTATTAATTTTTTAATTGATATGAAGTGTTGTTCTTTATGTATGTGATTGGGTTTTGCGGTGATGTGAAACTGGATGTGGTAGTAAAATGATGTGGGTTTGGAAACATGTCTCTGGTGTTGTGCTTGTGATTTGGGGGTTAGTTATGCTGATATGTGATGTGAGTTGATGATTTTGAAGATTTATTTTAGTGTTTGGTATGGATTCTTTCCCATTGATAGCAAGGAGAAAGATTCCTCGGTTCCCTGAAAATCATGGGGGAGATGTGACTTTATTGTGAAGTGGGTTAGTTTACCATGGATCTCAATATCCACTTAGTTATTTCTGTGTTACCAACTAGTGTTTTTCTTTTTAGTTTCTCAGATAGTAATTGGATAAAAAATTTATTTTTTTGAGAAATGTATAGAATGGTTTAGGCTGGTTTGGATAATGAAATGGAAGTAGTAAATATGATAACCTTAATGGGTGATTAAATGTAGAATAAATGTGAATCTCTGCTAGTTTATCCAGCTCTTCTCATTATGAAATTTTTGTTGTGTGTTGTTTTGAATTTTATAGGTAGTAGAAAAAGGTGGATGTGAGTGGGTTTCCCTTCCATGAATCAATATGATTGGATTTAGTGTTTGGTATTATATATGTATATAATTGTACTTTCCTAGTGATTTCAATATGCACCCTACCCTAGTAGAGCACTATGTGATGAACATTCCCATTGACATGGGGGAGGGTTTATTTCCCAAACAACTTGGTTGGATAATTGATAGATGGACACCCTCTCTTCCCTTCTCCCTCTTCCAGGCAGTGCTAGCCTAAGATTCATCAGGAATGTAGTGTTCTGTGAGGCCAAGATGGGTACGGGTGAGTTGTGTTTTCCCAATTTTTTTCAGGATGAGATTTGTTGTGCTTTACCAGGTGTCTTCAGAATGAGATGTGGCTTTTGGACCATGTTTCTGTGAGTGGGATGTGATATGGTTTGTGGAAAAGGTGCCTACGGGCGGGATGTGATATGGTTTTTGGCCCAGGTGTCTATGGGTGGGATGTGATGTGGTTTGTGGACCAGGTATTTTCGGGCGGACAGTGATGTGGCTCATGGCCCAGGTGAATGGATGAGGTGTGATTGTGGGGGCAAAGTGAGTTCAGGTGGGTTGTGATGTGGTTATTTTGGAAGAGGTGGGATCTTGATGATCTTTTCTTTATGCTAAGAGTGGCTAAACTAGTAGGAAGTGGTGAGGGGTTCCCAAATCATTGATTTTATTACTATATTACATTACCCAAATTGTGTTATTTGGTGAGCATGGCTTGGTGAGGATGGGATGGCTAGTGTACCCTGTTAGGATCTGTTTTGTTATGCTATTTTCTCATAGGGTAATTAGTATGATTCCTTTTAATAATGCATGACATACTTTGGTTTTATTACTGAGTACATATCTATATTTATCTTATGCATATAAAACTACTTTCTGGTTTCCATGAGGAATTCACAGAGTTTGCGGGACCATACTAGCTCATATATTGATAGTTTCTGAGTTAGTACTTTATCTCAATTTTGTTACTAACCTTTAATTTTATGGTAATGGAAATAATATTATTTTAAAATTACATTTTGGAGGGATTTTTTGTTTCCACACACACATATATATATATCTTGGAGTTATTTTGCGATGAACTATCTAATCTCCCAATCTTGTTTTCCTAAAATGACTAATGCCTCCCATTTTCGTTAGAATGAATAACCATAGTGCTAGTCCCTACCCTAGGGTCTAATATTGGTGGGTCTCAGGGGTCATTATCTTCATTTCATCATTGCTAGACCAGGAGTGGTATCTTTGGAGGGTGGGGTCGTGACACTTTTAGTCCAATGGGAATACATACAAATATTTTTTTTAAACATAAATTTTACCTCGAAAAAGGAATCACCTATTTCTATCCAACTCGATAGTAAATTTTTATTAAAAGGTAAATATGTGAATACATAGTCGTGGTAGTCTAAATAAATGAATACTAAGTGCATCATTGATAACACATGTCATCACATCAAGGGGAAAAGAACCTAAGTATAATAACATCATAAGGGGGTGATTTTGGGAATCCATAAAAGATAATAATTCTACAACTTGGTTACCTTCATTCAAATTATGAAGAACCATCATGTCACTAGATAGGAAATCCTTGTACTTGGGAATCATATTGGAGATATATAATGGAGAAGAAGAGAATACAGTGAGGGATATCTAAATAATATTGGAATCTATTACCTAAGTAGTTAGAGTGATGTAATTTGATCTTCAAAGAGAAAATCCATTGAGCATTGTCATCTCAGACACCATTAAAGAGTTACTTGAACCATAGAAGGAACTAAAATGATGGAGCACTGAGACGTTATAATCACATACCATACCCACACAATGAATGCATCCATGACTACATGCATCATCAATTTCCATCTTGAGATCATTTCTAGGAGGGGAACATTGAACCTAGTGGACCAGTTGTCTTGGTCTATATAGGCCTAAGGGAAGACTACTAAGCAGATAGTGCCAGAGGAAAGGAGTGTCCCCCTACTTCATGAACCCTAACAGATCTTACACAATACACCAGGCTTTCAAAACCAAGATAGTTCAAAGATCCCAGATCTATGTTGAGCTTGGCTCTGAGCCTGATGTAAACACCAACACTCCACTACAAATAACATTGCCTTGGAATTTTCCTCCTACTTATTTTTGTAGAAACTGCAAAAAAAAGATATGGAAAAATTATTTAAGGGAATCAAAAACTGGTAAAAAAATCCATAAACTCACCTAGGTCTCCCTAGATCTGTCTCACCCATCTACTCTAAAGGAATGACTGCAATAAAGACTACAACATGGGAGAAAATTATCCTATACACATAGATGCCACATGAACACCCTTACCTTTCATCACCAGATCCATAGGTAAGGAATGATAACGGATCCTCCATAGTATGAAGTTTAATTTGGTGGGAATATAATTTCACCATTAGTGGGTTCCCTACAGATTGATATCAGGATGATATTTAATATCCTTTTTATAGGACTTGGAAGAGAACCTTCCATTGGATGATCCATATAAGACACATTGGTTTGGGGACTCCTTTATCCTGATGTTGGAAAACACCACTTGTATAGTGGGAATGAGGGCTGCCTGGATAAAAGGAGTATGTGAACTTGCCTCTCTAATGGAAAGTTTGGGTTCAGGGAATCTTGGGAAGTACAACATACCAACCATAGTTTCATTTAAAAAGATTGACCTCACCCCAACCCGTAATCCACTGAGAAAATTCACTAAGAATATGAATTTGAACTCACAAATCCTTCAAAAATGAGAAGGATTTATTCATTTTTCATGGGAACTGAATCCATACATTCCTATCATGAAGTGAAAGAATACGTAATGACCATATATTATCTCCAAATAAATCATACCTTGAAATTAGTTCATAAATTATCCCAAATCCCTAACTCTGATTCCCCCATTCTCAACATTTCTTGTATGCCTACTCCGAGAGTCCCACCAACATTTTCACTCTCCTAGAGCAACAAAAATAAAACCATTCAAATTACAGTCAATATATATGTTGGTGGACTTAGGAACCTTGAGTACAGAATGCATTTTCATGGGAATTTAGGAGAAAACAGAATTAAAAAGGTAGATTCTACGAACAAAGGACATGAATCTATTCATCAAATTATTTATATGGGTAATGATCTTTCTAATCATTCCTTTAAAGTGATTGGTGAGGTTCCTTTCAAGGGAAATGGGGGCTCCCAGATAGATTATGGGAAAAAACCATCTCAAAATACCCAATATTGACTCAATAGTATCCCTTCGCCTGTTCAGGTAGGAGGCTTCCAAGTAGAAAACCCTATTTCCCTTGTTGAAAATTTTCACACTCTAATAGGTATAACCATCCATGATATAGTTGAAGCCTTTTATAGAATAACTATATTAGTTAATGAAGAAGATGTGGACATTATTAAAGAGGAGGTGTGGCATACTTGGGACATGAGCCCCGTAGTGATAAAGAAGAACAATCTTAGGTTTCATGGAAGAGACAAAAAATACCCTTAAGACAACCTAGTCAAAAATGAAAATGGTAGGAGAAATAGTGTAGAGACCCAAATATCGATGTACACAGACATTACATTACTTTTTGTAGAATACTTAATACATAAAAAAATAGACACAGAAGGACCGTAATAGTTTCGTGTTTTTAGAAACTCATAATATAATCTTCTAATCATGATGAAATATCTTCAACCTCTCCCATAAAGATCATCCCATTTTGTAGTCCTACCTAAAACCTTTCTTTAAATATTGGGGAAAAGAAAACACATAAAGGGTGAGGTCAAATGCTGAGTAAGGGTAAGCATGGAGAAAATAAAACAAATCATATAAATTTGATCTTAAAAAAACATGAACATAATGATTAAACATCAAAATTTTGAGCAATGACATAAAACATGGCAGTACGTAAGGCATAGATCATAAGGAAACATTAATCATGATGATATATCATGGGAATAAAACATGTAATTGTGGCAACCATTAATCACATGTTATGATTTCCGTAGTAGCCAAGGCATTGCTGCCAAGACCATCTTAGTGGAAAAAGTCCCTTTCTGAATCAAGTTCACTCCTCGTTTCAGTCCTGTATCACTGAACCGGATTAACTTGTTGTTCCAACCATGTCTATCTCATTAGATATAAATATTTACCCAATGAATTGGAGGTATATATAGGTCCCACCCATCTCATAATTAAATCATTCTTATGTGTCACACAACATAAACATAAATCATTCCTCATAACACAATGAAAAAAATGGGTTTCATAAACATCATCGCATCATAACATAATCCATATAAAACAAATGGATATCATTTCATCATAAGAAAAATGAAACCATGTAAATAATAAAGACATTATATTTGAAACATACACATATGAAATAATGTCATCTTAGATGGAAAATGGTTTTGATAAAACACATGAAATGAATTCTTGAAGAAAATATTCTTTCTTATACAAACTCATTTTCTTTTCACAAAATTCCATGCAATTTTAAAAGAATTTTTTTTGTTGAAAATTTTCATGAAATATTGTAGAGTATGCTTCATGAAAATAAGGCGTTATAATATCTTAAAAATGAATTCATTCCATATACTTTAAAAAAATATTTTTCTCGTACTTTTGTCAGAAAAGTCAAAAAGTACCTCGTATGGTAAACAAAAGAAATATTAATTACATACCAGGTACTAAAAGTCAAAAATGGGTAAAAAGGGACTTTAAACATACATGAAAACATATTTATAGAAAAGAGGGACATGGATGACAAATATAACCCCAGTATATACTTACGAATAAACAATCTCGCATAAAAAGGATATTGGAAAAGTTATCCCTTACCTTAGGTCTAATATGCTTCATACGTATCTGAACCTTCGGTATAATGATTTAAATAATTTCATTTACTTATTGCAGAATCTTATTCGTTGTTATTATATCATATATGGTTCACTTATGACTTTATATTACCCGTTCCTTTGTAAATTCCATCTTAAATCAGGGTTTTGCGTAAAATCGTTTTATTTATCGTATGTGTTTGGACTTGTTGTTCTTGATATTATTTTTAATTATATCATGATTTACTTAATTCTAGAATTTAATTAATTATTTATATATCATATATATTCACTATATATATATATAATATAGATAAATGAAATTAAATACACCGTTCATGGAGACGGTAGGTCGTACGTACGCATGAACGCTGTTTTCTTTTCCTCATTGACTTGAATGGAAGTAAGTATATGAAATATATATATATATATACATAAATCTAGTAGCTTTATCATGTCATATATTTTATTATTATGCATAATATATAATTTATAATCATTCTTGAATGGTTAACATGGAGAATGAATCTCATCGCGTCGTGGAGATGGTCATCCGTACGTTCGCACGGGTGATGATATCATTCCCATAATTATTGAATTGAATTGGAATGGATGATATAATATCACGAAATCAGTATGATGTTATAATAACCATATATATTTATTCTTTACACCATTATACCCATCCAAGTAAGGTGGTTTTTGAAAAACCGATTACACCATGAAGTGGAGACGGTATTCCGTACGTACGAACGTGTGGTGATTTCGTTTTCCGTAGGATAGATAGAAGGTGAAATGGGTTTTTTTAATATTTATAATAAAATATCAGTATATTAGTGATACTGATTTATTACTTTATAATGAAAAAAATAATCAAGAAGAAGTTTAAGAAAAAAGAAACCTGAAAGAATCGGTAGAAGAGATTACCTCTTCTTCGACGCACCACTTTTAAGCTTCCTCTTAATGCACTAGAGTTGGTCTTTTGAGGAGACCAGAAACTCTATAATTTTTCAATGGAAGTTGAGAAGGGAAATGGGCAGGGTTTTTACTATCTTGAAAGAACAGAATTATGTAAATAGAAGAGGGAGGAGGTTCCCTTTTATAAGGGATGAGAGGGTCACCTTAGGGAAAACATAAAATATTATTTTATAAAAAAGTCATATTCGGTTTATAATAGCTCCAAATTTATTTATTTCGAAGATAAAGTGGGTATTGGTCGAAATATTCTCATCTAATATTTTTTAGACAAGTTTAAGATACTATTTCAACCTTATTATATAGATTTAAGTCTAAGTTAAATAATTTAACATTTATCGTGTCTTCTTGTTTTCTTACACTATATGGTTAATAAACTTACTATAAAAATCTAAAAGACCACCAATTGGTTCATTTTTAATATATATAACCTTATCTATGTCATTTGGCCGAAAATTATAGTTTTATGAATAGAATAAGAATTAATAATATAATATATTTTTAAAAAACTATTTTATGTCAATTTTGACACTATTTGGTAATTTATTTTTTTGAAAATCATAACAACATGATTAGTTCAAAAAACTTCAATTAAATCAATAATAACATGTTCTATTGACCTAAAAAAATATTTTCATTTATAAAAAGTCTCAAATTACATTTATTTGGTTATTTATAACATCAACTATGTTAATATTTCATTAATAAGGTAATTACTGAATCATCATTGTGTCATAAATAAATTAAATTCATTAATGTCTAAAAATTATAAATAAAATACCATTATGTAGGAACGACTTTTATCTTTCTAATGAATATTTATAGTCTAATTTATCTTATGTATAACCCAATATTAAAAATGTTTTAGTTATTAAACATTGATTTTAACTCTTTTAACACTTCTTTTAATTAAATAATAATAATTGTCCTAATCAAATACAGGTAGACCTAAATGATAATATTATATTACTAAGGTTGTTTTTGGTTGAATTATACTTTTCCAATAGAATTAGTACATGTGTTAGTGTAATAATAATATCATTTTTACCCTTAATTACCCTATTTACTTTTAACCGTGGTTAAAAAAATGTAAAAAGATACTATTCATAAAAAATTATTTTTATCTTATGGAAAAAAATTTTACTCCTTTATATTAACTGTGTCTCTTGGATTTTTTAAATTCCACTCACAAAAGTGGAAAAATTATGTTTTATGCAAATTTTCAAATTCTCATAGGAGGTGGGTTAAAGACGGTGAAATGTTCAATAAACTTTTTATAAATCTAAAATTATTCTAAAATGACTTCAATGAATTAAATTAAAATTTTATAGGTATTATGTATCAATTTTTTACCTAAAACAACATTAAATAAAATAAATAATTTTTGAAATAAAAAGGCGGTTTTAAATAGTAACCTAGTGTTTTCACTATTTATCAAAAATAGAATGTTTTTAGAAAAATACCAAAAATTCACCTTAGGCTAATTTCGATATTATGAATCCAAAAATGAAGTCCATTTTGAATGATAAAATTTATAAAATTTCAAAAAGTGGGTCTTAATATTCATAATGGCTAGTTTATATAATATTTTAATAACATATCATTATTTAGTGAAGCTCGGTATTGCGTACAACACACGCTATCGTGGAAGGTCACGATTGCATGTAAAACAAACCATGTCAGGGTTGCATGTAGTGAAATATTCATTTTTTTGTGTATAATAGATTACAACCAAATTTTATTTATACATTGAATATATATATATATATACACTCAATGTTGTGTAGAATAACTTCTGTCAAACGAATTTGAAATTTTGTACAACATGATCCAAGAATAGTGTTGCGTATACTGCATGGTAATATGGTGTTGTGTATAGCGCAAGATAATCTTGGTGTATCATACAACACAAGAAATCAATGAAATTAAAAAAAAAATCTCATAAAATCTCGGGTTGTTACATTCTACCCCCCTTAAAAAGAATTTTTCCCTCGAAATTTGTCAGGGTTATAAATGGTTTACTACTTGAAATTTTTTTTCATAGAAACCCACATCGTAAAAAGGATCACTAAAACTTAATTTTTAAAAAAGTGAAGTATGAAACATAATGTTTACCCAAATTAACTCATCGCTGGGTTTCCATATAGGAGAACATAGTTGAAAATATGGATATGGAAGATAAATATAACAATCAAGTTCAAATGGAGAGTGGTAGAGAACCTGGCGATGAAAAAGCCAACAATCCCAAAGCCATAAATTTTAGATGATCTAAGGTACCATCTGATTCATCAGATATCAGAGCACTGGGACAACATTTTTGGTTTTCAATATCATTTCCCTAAAGATGAAAATTTTGCAATAAAAGAAATACGTACTTGATTTTGATACAATCTCACTATTGTTTGGGCCTTGAACAATTTACACTTCATCTCTTAAAGAAATGAAGTTGAATTTGTCTTCCGTGAAGTGTTAGCTGATCATGCGATAGAATGATAGGTCATTCCATCTGTCTCAAAAAAATGTTATCAAAAGTTATTAAATATACATAAGTCCATCTATAGTGAGATTAATCATATATGGTTCCTAAAATGGGCTTATACTTCATATATCATACCACTTAATAAATTAAAAATAATTTATACTAACCAGGGACATTCTGTAGGCTAGTGGCATGCGATAAAGGCCTATCTCACTTCAGTTGTGGGATTGATTCCCACAACCCTGTCTGACATGACGGGTTGTCACCTGTTCTGCAGGTTATCCTTTTTCTAAAACTATAATATTATAACATTCCATAAATAATATCAAATGTTCTATCCTTAAACAATACTCTCTGATGTCTAACTTAATATATTCCAATCTTTAGGCTTACCCAAACTCACAGTATAAGGAAAAATATTGATAGAGTGGTCATCTACCAAGCATGTAAATACTATAATTTATCCCTATATATCATAAGATATGTCTTGTTGGTCACATTTCAAACATTCTAATGCCTTAATCTTGTATTCTCTTGAAAAATGAATACCCATTGAACCTTAGAGAAAACATGAATACAATTCAAAGTTAACTCTTTCCACATACCAAAATCCCAAAACTTCTATATACTCAATCCATGATATCACTTTGTCCTTATATCAGTCATGATCTCATGAATAATATCAAACATTTCATTTTCTCCTTATCCCTTCATTATGCGCATATCATCCGCTTTCCAAAAATATTTCAATCACTTTTCATGGTTACTAGTACCATAAAATTATTGAAAACCACAATGGACCAATACATAGATATTCCAATATACCATAAAAGTAACTCAACCACATTATTCTTGAATACCAATACATAAACACTTAAATCCATCCTCTTCAATGATTGCCATAGAATAACTCCTTCCTTGATTTAGAGGTAACCTCTTAGGTGAGGGCATTGAGTTTGGTAATGCCCATGTTCTCCAGAGATAAGACATTGAACTACATAGCAGTCTGTCACTCTATGACCCTTCTCTCCACACAGATAACATCTTCCCCTCCATTTGATGTATTCATCAAGGTTCTTCTTCCCTTATTTATAAATCTCAATATTCCTTTATCTATGATCCTCACCATGCTAATATGAAAAAAGTCCATCTTCTTCTTATTTTATGAATTAGGAATACCACTAAAGTTCAAATTGTTAATCATATATCACGATGACTGATTCGACATAATCACAAAATCTTTATTTCTAGGGATTATGAAATTTCATTGCTCATAGTCACCAATTTGTCCATTGGATTCAATGTTGAACCAATTTCTTCTGGTTCCCTCCATTGACTAAAACCAAAAACCATGGTGTAAGAAACCGTTAAAATAACAATGAACCACATAATCATAAAAAGTCACTTATGGGATGTATAACTTATCACACATTCTTTAATCCATGACACACTAGGTTAACCCTAGGTTATTCATGATCATCAAAATAATTCTAGGATGGTAATGTATAGTTATACTAAACCTTAGGGATATCCCTAGATATACCTTAGAAATATCTCTAGGGATCTCACAAAAGTTCTTGCATCCTAGTTTCCAAAGGTTCATAAAACCTTTTCTCTAATACCAACTGTAGAGACCCAAATCTTGACGTACATGGAAATTAAATTACTTTTTTCAGAATACTTAATATATAATAAGAACGTACACACAAGGGCCATAATAGTTTAGTGTCTTTGGAAACTCAGAATATAATCTTCTAATCATGGTGAAAGATCTTCAACATCTCCCATAAAGATCTTCCCTTTTGTTTTCTTACCTAAAACCTTTCATTAAATCATGGGGAAAAGAAAACATATAAAGGGTGATCTCAAATTCTCTGTAAGGGTAATCATGGAGAAAATAAAACAAATCATATACATTTGAACTTAAAAAAACATGAACATAATGTCTAAACATCAAAATCTTGAGCAATGACATAAAACATGGAAGTAAGTAAGGCATAGATCATAAAGAAACATTAATCATGATAAAATAGAATGGGAATAAATCATGTACTTGTGGAAACCATTAAGAAGATGTAATGATTTCCATAGTAGCCAAGGCATTGCTGCCAAGACCATCTTAGTGGAAAAAGTACCTTTCTAAATCAAGTTTACTCCTCGTTCATGTCCTGTATCACTAAACCGGATTAACTTTTCATTCCAGCCATGTCTATCTCATGAGATATAAATCATCACCTAATTCATTGGGGGTATATATAGGTCCCACCCATCTCATAATTTAATCATTCTTATGTGTGCCACAACATAAACATAAATCATTCATCATAACCCAAAAAATAAAATGGGTTTTATAAACATCATCCCATCATAACATAATGAATATAAAACAAATGGATATCATTTCATCATAAGAAAAGTGAACCCACATAAATCATAGAGACATTATATTTGAAACATACACATATGAAATGATGTCATCTTAGATGGAAAATGTTTTTGACAAAACACTTGAAACGAATTCTTGAGGAAAATATCCTTTCTTCTTCAAAATCATTTTCTTTTCACAAAATTCCATGCAATATTAGAAGAAAAGTATTTTATTGAAAAAAGTCATTAAATATTATAGAATTAGCTTCTTGAAAATAAGGTGTTATAAAAACGTAAAAATCAGTTCATGCCGTATAAGTTAAAAAAACATTATTCTCGTAATTTTGTCGGAAAAGTCAAAAAGTAACTCATATGGTAAACAAAAGAAATATTCCTTACATACCATGTAGTAAAAGTAAAAAATGGGTAAAAAGGAATTTAAATATACATGAAACCAATTTTTTAGAAAATAGGGACATGGATGATAGATATAACCCTAGTAAATACTTACGAATAAACAATCCCAGGTAAAAACGATATTGGAAAATTTATCCCTTACCTTAGGTCCGATATGCTTCGTAAGTATCCAAACCTCCTATATAATGATTTAAATAATGTCATTCAATTATTAAAGAATCATATTCATTGTTATGATATCATATATAGTTCAATTATGACTTTATATTACCCGTTCTTTGTAAATTCCATGTTAAAGCAGCGTTTTGGCTAAAATCATTTTATTTATCGTACATGTTTGGACTTGTTGTTCTTGATATTATTTTTACTTATATCATGATTTACAAACTTATAGAATGAAAATAATGATTTATATATCATATATATTCAGTATATATATATAATAGATAGATAAATGAAATGAAATACAACGTTCATGGAGACGGTCGGTCGTACGTATGCATGAACGCTGTTTTACTTTCCTTATTGACTTGAATCGAAGAAAGTAGATGAAATATATATATATATATACATATTAATACAGTAGCTTTATCATGACATATATTTCATTATTTTTCATTATATATAATTTATAATCATTCTTGAAGGGTTAACATGGATAATTAATCTCATCGCGTCGTGGATACGGTAATTTGTACGTACGCACGAGCGATGATATCGTTCCCATAATTATTGAATTGAATTGGAGTGGATGATAAAATATCACAGAATTAGTATGATGTTATAATAACCATATATAGTTATTATTTACACCATTATACCCATAGTAGTAAGGTGGTGGTGGAAAAATAGATTACATCACGGTGTGGAGACGTTATTCCGTTCGTACGCACGAACGACGATTTCGTTTTTTGTTGGTTGGATAGAAGGTGAAATGGGGTTGTTTCATATTTATAATAAAATATCATTATATTAGTGATTCTTATGTTATTACTTTATAATGAAACAACTAATGAAGAATAAGTTTAAGAAGAAAAAAACTTGAAATAATCGGTAGAAGAGATTACCTCTTCTTCGACACACCTCTTTTAAGCTTCCTCTTAATGCACTAGAGTTGGCCTTTTTAGGAGACCAGAACCTCTATAATGTTTTGAGGGAAGTTTCAAAGGGAAATGGTCAGGGTTTTCACGAGCTTGAAAACTCAAAATTGTGTAAAGAGAAGAGGGAGGAGGTGCCCTTTTATAAGGGAGGAGAGGGGCACCTTAGGGAAAACTTAAAATATTATTTTATAATAAAGACATATTCGGTTTGTAATATCTACAAATTGATTTATTTCGAAGATAAAGTGGGTATAGGTCAAAAAATTCTCAACCAATTGGTTTTAGACAAGTTTTTATTACTATTTTAACATTATCATTTATATTTAACTATAAGATAAATAATTTAACTTTTACCGTGTTTTCTTGTTTTCTTACACTATATGGTTAATAAACTAACTATAGCAAGCCAAAAAAACCCCAAGTGGTTCATTATTAAGATATATAACCTTATCTAATTCATTTTTCCAAACCTTATATTTTTAAGAATAGAATAACAATTAATAATATAATATTTGTTTTAAAAACTATTTTATGTCAATTTGATACTATTTGGTAAATGTTTTTTGTGAAAATCATTACATCTTGATTAGTTTGAAAAAAGTTAATTAAATCAATACTAAAATGTCCTATTAACCTAAAAAAAATATTTTAATTTATAAAAAGTCTCAAATTACATTTATTTGGGTATTTATAACATCAACTATTTTAATATTTCATTAATAAGGTAATTACTGCATCATCATTGAGTCATAAATAAATTAAATTATTTAATGTCTAAAAATTATAAATAAAATACCATTATTTAGTAAATTATTGTATCTTTATAATGAAGATTTAAAGCCTAATTTATCTTATGTATAATCCTATATTAAAAAGGTTTTAGTTATTAATATTTGATTTTAACTCTTTTATCTCTTCTTTAAATTAAATAATAATAAATGTCCTAATCTAATCCAAGTGGAACTAAATGATAATATTATATTCATAAGGTTGTTTTTGGTCAAATTATACTTATCCAATAGAATTAGTATATGTGTTAGGGTAATAATAATATCATTTTTACACTTAATTACCCTATTTACTTTTAACCGTGGTAAATAAAAGTAAAAAATTACTATTCACGAAAAAATATTTTTATCTTATTAAACCACATTTTATTCCTTAATATTAACCATGTCTCTCGGAATTTCGAAATTCCACTCACAAAAGTTGTAAAATTATGTTTTATGTAAATTTTCAAATTCTCCTAGGAGGTGGGTAAAAGACGGTGAAAAGTTCAATAAAATTTATATATATATATATATAATTATTATAAAATGACTCTAATGAATTAAATTTAACCTATATAGGTATTATGTATCAATTTTTACCGAAAGTAAATTTAAATAAAATAAATAATTATTTAAATAAAAAGTCAGTTTTAAAATATTAACCCAGTGTTTTCACTATTCATAAAAAATAGTATGTTTTTTGAAAAATACCAAAAATTCACCCTAGGTTAATTTCGATATTCTGAATCCAAAAATGAAGTCCATTTTGAATGATAAAATTTATAAAATTTCAAAAAGTCGGTATTAATATTCATAACAGCTAGTTTATATAATATTTTAATAACATATCGTTGTTTAGTGAAACTCGCTATTGCGTACAACACACGCTATCGTGGAAAGTCGCGATTGTGTGTAAAGAAATCCAAGTCAGGGTTGCGTGTAGTGCAAGATCAATTTGTTGTTGTGTATAATAGAATCCAACCATATTTCATTTATACGTTGAATATATATATATATACACACTCAATGTTGCATAGAATAACTTCTTTCAAATGAACTTGAAATTTTGTGTAACACGATCCAAGAATAGTGTTGCATATACTGCAAGGTAATACGGTGTTGCGTATAGTGCAAGATAATCTAGGTGTAGCATACAACATAAGACCTCAATGAAATTAAAAAGAATAATTCTCATAAAATATTTGGTTGTTATAAATAGGGTCACATTTTAGGATCCATCTAACCAGTTTTTTGGAATCCAAACTACCTACCCATAAATGACACATTGAACCAAGGAGAGCTATAACAATGGAACAACATGTTAATAAATCATTCATCGAAGCCCATACACCTCATTTCCCAGATGATGAAAGACCATTCAAGCATATCATAGGATTGATCCACATGTACCCTTACAATAATATTGGAACCTCAGATCATCTTTTTAATTTCAACAATCACCTCCAAGGCCAACCCCATTTCACCTTCGATGGACCTACCCTAAATAAAAGAAATATTCTTTTCTGAAACCCAACTATGAATGTACTGATAAAACCTTCTATTGATGATGTTTTCCAAAAATATTTATATAAATTTAAACATGATTATGGGATGGTACTAATTACTTGGGGAGGGGTTGGAAACATTGGGAAGGATAATCAAAGTAGTGGCATTGAAAACCTTAGTAAACCCACCCCCACCAAATAAATCCCATATTACACTAACAATATCCCCTTTAATTACAATCCAGTAACTAAAAAAGAATAACTTGGGGAATCCATCAGGCATAGGAGCACTCTCCTAATTAAATTAATTAATAGATTCCCACACCTTCTTCTCCTATGGTGAAAACTCGAGGACTTCATTGTCTTGTGCAACAACAAACCTTGGAATCACATTAATGATTTCTTCCTAATCATGAGGAAAACCAATCTTCCATAGAGGATTAGGAGTGTAGTGAAATGATTTAAAATAACAACCAACCATATCACCAATAATAGCAATGTCTCTATTGAATGATCCATCTTCCAATTGGATGTATGGGGCCTCATTCCTCTAACTCTCTTTCAGAAACATGTGAATATATGTCTTGTTTTGATATCCTTTATAAATCCATGTGTACCATGAGTATTCACACATGAAACTCTCTTACATCAGAATATTCTCATTGAAATGTTTCTTATTGAGACCCAAGGAGACCCAAATCTCAGCATTCCAAGACTCTTGGAGACTTATCTCTGCATTTTTAATATCCATTTTGATGTTCTCTAGGGTAGGACGGGTAGGTTGGAGGGAGCATGACCAGGCATGGAAATTTTTTTTCAAGAACAAGAATTTATTATGGAGACCAAGAAAATACCTTTTGTTGCATGAAACATCCCATGAGTGTTGAACCGTATCATGAAATTCATGGTAGGACTTACAACTTCAAGAGAAGAAGAAGCGTTGCTCTCCCAGAGATCCCAATTTTATGTTGATAAGAAAATGGGAATTATCCAAAAAGGCATGGGTCAGGTGGATGACTTCCATGTTTTGGAATTTAGAAATAGCATCGACGTTCCTTAATCACTAGTCCAATCTGCCCCATGTCATTGTTTACCTATTTGATTATTAAAGTAGGTGGACATATCTTTGAAAAATAACAGATCATGGAGCCTTTCCTAGGATAGAAATGCTGAGAATTGGATCCTTTTATTGCATGGGAGAGATCTACCACCTTTAATATCAGATTGATCCAAAATAGATTTGAAGTCACCTCCAACCAGCCATGGAACCACCCTGAGATTGAAGGAGATGAGATCACGCTAAAGTTACTCATGAATACAAACATATCATTTTGAATAGAGCAAATAGGAGAAAAAAATTTGACCACCTACTTCTGCATTTACTGATCAATGATGGTCAGATGTTGATATTTTCAACACTATGATACCAGGCATACAGAAAACCCATATTTGATGATTTTCTATCTCACCATTCATAAAAATGGGAATTCCATATTTTATTAGAACTTCCCTAATCTTTGTTGATCTTTTCTTGGGTTCATGAATTGTCATAAGAGTTGAATTGTATATATCACCCTCATTATAAATGAAATCTAACTTTACCCTAGAACTGATACCCCAAGCACCGATACCTCAGGCATTCCAAATTATCACTTATAACATTAAGAACGATATCTCACGGACTTGGCCCTAGAGAAAGAGGTCATGCTAGAAAGCTCTCATGGAAGATGAATAAAAGACCAGTCTTGAGACCCTATGCACATCCAACTAGAATGATAGTTGAGAGAGGGAGTGAAATGTCTCTTAACCACTAAGGTCCGAAAATCCGAGAAGGATATCAGCCTAGATGATGAGGCAGGGGAAGAAGGATCTTTATCCAAAACTAAAGCACTATATTAGTTTGATAAAAAATCATGACAAAGGGGAGATCATATGATCAAGAAGAGGAGGTATAGTATGGGATTTCTCTTCAGACAATCTTCTTACCCTTGTAAATCTACAAGGATTGACCATGGAGAAAGGGAGGGGAGAATATATGGGAGGAAAGGGTTTAGGGGATGTAGGGAATAATGGATTTGTAATGGGAAAGAGGGGAGGGGGCATAGGTAACAAAGGGGGAATGGAAGGGAAAGGGTAAGAGGTGAGAGTAGGGATGGGAGAGGGGGGCTTCACAATGGGGGAAGGGGGAGGGTAGGGGGAGAAGGAGGAAGAGAAACAGAAGCCATGCTCTGCTCTTATTGTCCATTAGTCATAGGGGAAACAGACAGACAATATTTGACCATAGAGGAGGAGCTACCTGCATGCTTCTCTGATCTATTTTCCATGATGGATGATGAACACTTCCTATATGCCAAATCCAAATTCCTAGTGAGGTGACCAAAAGTGCAAAAGTTGGGTACTGAAGGAAAGAGGATGGGCTGATTCCAATTCAGAAAATCTTCATCACATAAAACACTTGTCATTGGTATATAGAATAACAACCCATATTCATAAAAAATTCCCAAAAACCATAAAATCAATAAAAATTATGAAATATTTCATCCAGAAACACTCTGATGAAAAATAACTTTCCATTTTGAAAATCACTCATTTTGGAACACTGTTCTGGTGGAATTGATAATATTTTCATCAAAATAAACAATAAAAATTTTAATATAAAAATTAAAATATTAAATTTACATGAAATAGTGAAATTTCATTCTTTCCAAATGAGTTTACAAAAATATTCTTTTTATATTTACAAAAATGAAACATTAACAGATGAAATTTATGGAAAAGTACCTTACCTTGAGTTTCACTTCCTCCAAACATGTTATAATATTATTTATAATGGTTTAAATGGTGTTATTAATTTATTCTGAAGCTATATTAATATTTATAATACCATAAATAATATTTTTATAACATATTTCTACTAGTCTATTAATAATATTTCATTATTTTCATTATTTCAGTTGTGTTCGTTTTATAGTTTCATGGTTGGTTCATTATGGATTTTCATATAAAATGGGAACAGTACTATATTAGTGAGATCATATATAGAATTAGGTTAGTTTTAACAATTATAAGTGAATTTAAAATTTACATGAATGTGGTAAATGAAAAAAAACTTATCTTCCATGAAGGTGGTTAATTGATTTACCATAGATGATGTTTTCATTTTTAAGAATAAAAGCAGAAGATAATGGATTTGGTGATTGATATTAGATTAACACAATAGAATTCATTTATATACATGATAAAGAAGTTGTAATGAAACTCTATATAGGGGTGATGACAAGGTAGATGTAAGAAAAAATTTAAAGGACATTGAAGGAGGAATTTACCACACGAATATCATCTCATTGAGAACCGCATTAAGGCACTCAGAATTAGAATTTTGGTGGAAAAAACAATAAAATGTGTCTAGGAAATATTATAAGATAATTTTATAAAGTATAATTGATATGTAAGGACCAATGTGGTGAAATGAATTAGTTCCCATTTACAATTCATGTGAGGGAAATTTAAATAATTTCTTATAATATTAAAGTATAATAAGGCTATATTAGGGAAAAAGAATTAAAAAGGGCCTATAAAGAATAAGAATTTTCATTTTGGAAAAATTATTATCCCCTTTTATCTTATTTTATAATTTTTTGATATCTAAATAATTTAATAAAATATTATATTCATGAAAAATCATTATTTTCAATTTTAATACTATTCATTAATATGAATTTTAAACATCATAATAAATTTTAAAATTCAAACCAAATATTTTAATATATCCTAGACATATAATATTAATATATATAGTTCCTTTATATTAATTAAAACTACAAATAATATTTATTTTAATTTGTTTAATATAATTTATTTTATTCTTTTGAATAATTTAACAATTACTACTCCATTCTTGTTAAGAATTTAAGTTATTTAGTTATTTCATAAAAATAAATAATAAATTTCCATAGATAAGATAAATATTTTATATAGAGAGAATCTAATTATAGATTAATATGTCTTCTGGAAAACTATATATTAAAATGTTACACTTATTATAAACCATATTTGTGAATAGTTTTAATTTCTTTTAAATAACTATTAAAATAGACTTAATGTAAAACTAGTGGATTCTAAAAGATCATAAATGGAAAACAAGGATTATTATGGTATAAAATTACTCATAAAATAATATTTTGTGAAATTTTTGGGTCATTTAATGGTTTTTATATTTTTAATTAAAATAATTTTATTGATTTTTCCTCTACTTGCACAGGCACTGCATCAGTGTAGCATAAGAATTATGTCACGACCTATCCCCCAGGGCCTATAATGGGACATACACCCATCCCACCTCCCAAGGCTAGGTGTTGGAGACTAGTGTTGATGGTGTCAACTTGTAAGTGGGCGGCATTTTCTTGGATACATGTACCCACATGCACTCACAAACCAAATCTATAAAGTAGAAAGGTGATTTCTAAGTAATCAGAAACCATAGTACAAAAACAATTAAAGAAGTAATTGGTAAAACTAGGACAATATACAGACACTGAAAATAACTAGAAATAGAAAGGTATAAAGGGAGAACTGGTGGCCATATTTCAGATAAAATACCACCTAGTCACTAGAGTAGTGAAGCTATTAGAAGCTGAAGTAGTATTTAATATCAACTTGGTCCAACTAGGCCCAGCCTAGTCCTAGGCTACCAAGTCCACCATCGTAATTTTTATCAGTCTCATCTCCCTGAGTGCCCTTATTGTAACATTGAATTTCTGAACCAAACACATAATGTGTGGGTGAAGCTCATGTAGTGGTGAGTAACTCAATACTCAGTAGAGGACCCCTAGACCCTCGAAAATATCTCATAAATACACAAAAGAAAGCATAAAAAACCATGATGTAATCCACAAAGCCAAAACCACGAAGTAAACCACACATATTATGCAATTTCATCTCTACTAAAGTATGTGCCCAAAAATATACCTAGGGAATCCAGATATACTCATCTCCTCCATAGAGAAACATAAGACTATGACCTCAATCCACTTCAAAAACTTCCAAAGAAGGCTCAAAGTGAAACTCAATGATCAGTAGTATATGTTCCATGAGCTGGCCATCCCTGATGACACCCATCTGCGAGATTTACTCTACCAGGTAAAAATCATCCATTCCTAATGGTATGCCCGAAAGTACGTGCTCTATTGGGAACTTTCTACTAGAACTTCCTCTAGTGCCCGACAATAGAGGTCTCACTGTCACATTCTTACGTCTGAGGAAAGGCCAAGGGAAAACAAGTGAAGATTCCCACTCCTCGACACTACGTTCAATTGGGGGGAACTACTATAGCCTAATGCATGATATCTCATTCTCTCCAGTATGAAGTGGCACATACATCTGTCTGTCAAGGGAGTACTAACTTATACCTTGGTATTGATTATATCAAGTGGAGGGGCCCACTACTCATAACTATGTCATGTAGTCAAGGGAGCTCCAACTCCCATGAAGGACCCACTCCCCATCGCTACTCCGAGAAGGGGGAGTACTACTCCATATGTGAGGACCCACACACTGCTCGATAGGGGTTTAAAACTCCTGTAGTTTGTTCACTATGGGGGACCCATGCCCTCATACGTCAGGGGAGTACCGACCCCTAGGCTAGATGAACCGCACCCTGGCATGGCATGGGAGTACCGACTTTGCTAGAACAAGGTGTAAAGAGGACCCACACCCTGAATCAGAAGGGGAGTACAACTAGGTGAAAGGAGGACCCGCGACCTGGTAAAGTAGGGGAGTAACTGACTGTGTCACAATATTTTCTGTGGGAGACCCACACCCTATTACTTCAAGGGAGTACTGACCCCAAGCTAGAGGACCTGCACCCTGAAACAACATTGGAGTACCGACTCTGTCTTAACACAAGGTAAGGAGGAACCACACCCTAGGTCGATAGGGGAGTACCTAATCCTAACATATAAGAACCTACTCAGAGTAAAACAAACATGCACCCATGATGTGGGGAGTTCTGTCTATACCGAAGTAAAGGAGTAAGGAATACACACACCTTGAGTCATCAAGGGAGTAGCAACCTTAACACTCTCCACAAGAAACACCCTGGTTTTTCTCCTCTATCTATTGGTCATACCTCAACTACCACAAAGTCCCAAAAATAACTTACCCAAAGGACCTCGATTTCATAAGGGTTCCAACACAACAGACGGTGCATCAATCGGATACCTGGTTTGTATGTTATAGGCACTTTAGTGCTAAGGGCCCGGTTAGATTCATGTTTTATCCAACCTGGCCATACTAAAACCTTATCTAAAACTCATGAGGATTATCTCAAAAGGAACACCTCATCCAAATGATTCCAAATCCATTAACAATTCATCAAAAGAACCTCTAGTTTAAGAGATAAGCCCCTTTAAGTGAAACATGGCTAAAAAGGGTTCGGGTCCGCACCGACTTGAACCAGTCCATTGGGATAACCCGACCCAGTTTGGGACAACCTGGGTCTGACCCGACCTGGCTTAAACCACCTATGACTAGCCCAGACTGAATGGACTCAGCCCAAATAGGCTGGATCCTGTCCGGTCCGCCAGTTGGGTGCGGCCCGCTAGCTAGGTGGGGACCCCACTCCCCACCGAATGGACCGAAGTCCATTCGGTATTCAATAGGAGGAACCACCCATTCAGGTAATTGGTCCCAAGGACTCCTTCAGGTAGGGAACCGTTGTACGGGTCCCCTCCGCCATGGCTGGAGTCGCGACATGTCCTCTGCGGCGCTCTGCCGTTGTCAACACGGCTGGCGTCGGCCAACCGCCCATGTCCATCGTGGAGCCTTCGGACGACGCCACCTCCTTGAAACCAGTGAGATTCGTCCCCCACCTCATCTGATTGCCAGCGCCGCCGCACTAACAAAGCTACTGTGGGCCAACAGTGATGATCTGGGGGTCTGATTCCCTTTCTGTCTGCACCTACAGGTCTCCTGGGACACCACCATCAATACTTGGCTCTCGGTTCTGTGTTACCAATAAGTTGACCATCCATACACAAGGAACGCATCAAGAACATGTTTGGCGAAGGGTTAGAGCCTTGTTTGGATTGGTCCACACCCTCCGCATCAGTTTTATAACATGTCGGTGAAATAATAATCATAATAATATTAAATAAAACCCAAAAATGAATTCATGTGACAATCTCCCACAAAAAAATGAGTAATGGATCAACAATTTAGTTAGTTGATCCGCGTTCTTTGTATCAATCATGAACAGAGAGGGGGAAATCATTTAAATGCATAAAAATATTTAAAACCCTGTCTGGAACTTGTTGGAAGACAATGTGGTTGAGGAAGATGAACCCGTGTTCTAAGGTGTTCGTCGTTGCTCATTGTTATCTAGTTCAAATCCTCCAATGGTCATCGAAGCTCCATTATACATATTGAGTTCCCAAAACCCATGCCCATGATTTTTTTAAATAGAAGACATGGAACCACCCACATTGAATTTCATTAACGTGGTTGATTAATGAACCAAAAATAATCTTCCATTAATTTAATGATAATTGTGGATACACAACCCAAGGTTTATTCCATTAAATGAATCCAATTCAAGCCTAACGTTACACCACTGTCCCACCATCCGCTTCTCAATGGTGAAAAGAGAATAAAATAACTGATGGAGTTATTTTAATATTATTTTTTCTAAATTCCAAAAATTAACCTTTTCGTTTAAACCTTGATAGTAAAAGTTAATCTTCGCCTAAACGAATCCCAGAACTGTGAATACAATGATTCCCTGATACTTTTAATCTGATGAACGGTTAAAAAGATAGAAATCGACTCTCTCATGTTTACTAAACGTACAGTAAAAAATGTTCAAAAATTATTAACAGTCACCCTCGACCTGCACCGGACGAGGTTATTCTCCACATAAGTGGAACACAATCTCATTATATCAATAGTATTCTCATATTTCCAATTGAATTTACCATTTAGTAGTTAAATGATTTAACAGTAAAATAATTGTGAGTTAATTATTTTATTTACGGCCAAAAACTAATTTCATTTGTTGTCCTACACCGGTCAATGGTAGAATCTTCATAAGGAATGAATACCCACAAAAGCTATGTGGTGGTCTCAGATTTTAAATCTGTGTCATTGTTTTTGAGTTATAAGCATTTGAAAAATAAAATAAAATGAAATAATTCAATTATTTTATTTACAGTTATGCCTTTTTTGGGTTTTCTAATTGGAGGATTGTGCCGAATAAACTTAATTCATTCCTAGGGTAAACCTGCCATCCTGAACATAATGATTCCCTCAGATTGCTGATTTAGGAACTCATTTAAGAGTTATTCCTCTTTTTAGGAAAATTGCACATGCGTGCAATTTAGAGCTTTTTTTCAACGGATCATTCCTGGCACTCTGGGCCTCGGAATCATGTGTCATCAATTTTTACAGTCTTATAATAATTCTATATAAATAATAATATTATATGGAAATTCCTGGACATTACATTCTCCCACCCTTAGGTCTTTACTTCCCTGAAATCCAAAACATATGCAAATCAAACAAGTGGGGGTATTGAGTATGAATCTGACCATCCCGCTACCATGTGTTTTCTTGGAGATTCTCATGCTACCACAGAAAAACTCAAGAAGACATTTTACGAGAGTCCAAACCATGCGTCCTTGGATTCCTTTTATCAGAAAAAGATATCCCTTCTCCAACACATGGATATACCACATGTCTTGCCTATTATCATCTTTTCAGGCATGAATGGTAGAGGTTCAAGTCGATGGTCCAACTGGAACCTTAATGTCTCCAGCCGGACTCACAAAAAAAAATGTCTAGAACCTATGTCTATTTAGAATGGAATCGAAATAAAGGACCCATGTCGTACGTCAAAATTCTCTTGGATATTTTTGTTCATGATCCATGACAGCATGCATCTTTCCTCTACCACATCCTCCAGCTCTCTGGGCTTGGAGGTGACCACCCCTGGTGCTCCACCAGATCCATTACCTCACTTGTCGACTTTCATAACTCCATGATCTTAGCACTATCTCTGACAAAGAGTTTTGTCTTCCAGCTCCCTCTCAGCTGTACAGCGGGTTGAGAAATCTCTAGAGAGATTCCCCCAACCATTAGAAGCACAACACTTCCTCTCCTCTGGCTGATCTTCTCCTTAGTGCTACTGTTGTTCCACAGACCCAGGTGTCTATGTCAGGGCATGGGTATTCCTCTTACACTGTGATCTCGTCGCCCCTGATATGCTAGCTCCATTAGACACCTCTACATCATGACCTCTGCCTTAGGTCACATGCACATGGCCCTACACTAGGAATCTCTCAACCACTAGAGCTCATTCTAGTACCCCTGTATGTGTCGAAATGATGAGAGGTATCATTGATGCCATGATTTCCCATCATAGTCCTTGCTTGATGTTCTGGGCCCTGAAGTAAGGTTCTCTCCCCATATCCTTGATGTAGGGAGAAAGATATGAGAATCTCACTGAGTAGTCTACTACCATCATGCTGCCTAACAATAAGTGCAGTAGGTCCTGTATGCGTACACATCGGAAAGTCTCTAGAAAATACCTCTCTCTGAAGAGGCTCTAAAAGTCTAACCATGTGAGGGTTTCCTTATTATGAGTCTAGATCTTCAGGCTCCACCATCTACCCACTGATCCCTAAAGAAGGCTTCCAGCCAAGACCGCCATTTTTTTGGGCAGCGTCCGCACAAGGCGGAAGAAGTATATAACTGCCTCAAGACAATTCTAAACTACATGAGGATATATCCTCTCCATGGAACCTAAGAGGTCTCTACCTCTGAAATTCATGTAGCACGCTCATCCTGTGTACATCCTAACCCTGAACTACTAGTTTCATCTACTTCTCTATGGGTTTTGGCATCACTAGTTCACCACCCGAAGGTAATTCCCATATTTTAGTGCTCTGCACCAAAGCCTCCACTGAGGGAAAATCATCATCCTGATCCTACTGTGAAATCCAATCTGGGTGTCGACATGGAGGCATCCTAAAATGAGTCAAGATGAACCACGATTAAGATTATATCTGGAAATCTGACTCAAGATGGAAATGGAAATCATAATCTTTTCAACAAGTTTCATAATCCCTTCATTTCACCACAACTGATGTTTCCATGTTCCGAGTTGTGCAAAAGGTGTCCAGAATCCTGGTGTATGGATACGTCAGCCACCACAACAATATTGGAGTCCCTGGCCTAATATTAGAACTCAAAACACTGAAAACCATGGCTCACAAGCAAAAACAATAGACCCTTGTTAATTTAGGTAGAACTGACCATCTCTGATACCACTTGGTCATGAACCGGCCCCAGGGGAATGTACAGTGACATACCCCTAACCTTCCTCTGGATGGCTTGGGGTTGCCGACTAGTGCCAAAGGTGTCAACATGCATGTGGGAGGCATTTTCCTGGATTCATATACACACATTCACTCCCAAACCAAATCCACAATGCTGAAAGGTGAACACTAAGTAATCCAAAACCAAATTACAATAAAAAGAAAAGAAATGATTGGTAAAATAGGGTTAATATATAATCCCAACAAAAGAATTATAAATAACAAGTTACAAAGGGAGCACTGATGACCGTCTGTGGAAAAAATCCCACCTGATCACTAGAGTAGTGAATCTACTAGAAGATAAAGTAGTATGTCCTATCTTCTTGGTCCTACTAGGCCCTTCCTAGTCCTAAGCCACCAGGTCCACCATCGTAATGTTTTTTGATTTTGTATCTTTGAGTGCCTCTATTAAAATGTTGAACATCTACACCAAACACAACACATATAGGTGAAACTCGTGCAGCGGTGAGTAACTCAGTAATTAGTAGGGGACCCTGAGACCTAAAATGGTCTCTCATAAATCCACAAAGAAAAACATTACAAAATAACCAAAAAATAAACCACAAAGAGAAAACCACCAGGTAAACCATAAATATTATGCATAATCATCTCTACTCTGGTAGGTTCCCATGAATATACCTAGGTCATCAAGATATACTCATCTCTGCCACAAAGAAACATAAGGCTCTGACCTCAATCCATTAACATGATTTCCAAATAAGGCTCAAAGCACAACTCAAGAATTATGAGTAAACACTCCATGAGTTGGCCATCCTGGATGGCACCCTTCTGAGAGATGTACTCTACTAGGTACAACTAAACCATTTCTAATGGTACTCCTGAAAGGACATTCCCCATCAGGAACATTCTACAAGAACTACTTCTAGTTCCCGACAATAGAGGTCTTGTTGTCACAGCCTTGCGCCTAAGGCAAGGCCAAGGGAAAACAAGTGAAGAGACCCACTCCTCGACACTGCATTAAGTTGGGGGACCACTACTCTAGTATAAACCATGATATCTCAGTCTCTCCAGTAATAAGTAGCCCAAACCTCATTTCGTCGAGGGAGAATTAACTTCTACCTTGGTATTGATTACATCAAGTGGAGGGGCCCTGTCCTGGTAACTGTGTCCTACAGTTGAGGGATCTTAACTCCCATGAAGGTCTTGCTCCCTGTCGCTTCTCAGAGACGGGGGAGTACTACTCTATAAGTAAAGACCTACACCCTACCCAGTAAGGGAGTACAAATTGGGTAGTTTTTTCACTATGGGGGACTCGCACCCTCGTACATCAGGGGAGTACTGACCCCATGCTAGAGGACCCGCACCCTAGCATGATAGGGTGTACCGACTTTTCTGGAACAAGGTGTAAAGAGGACCCACACCCTAAATCAGCAAGGGAGTAAAAATAAATAAGTTATAGGCACTTTAGTTCCAAGGGCCCAGTTTGATTCGTGTTCGATCTAACCTATCCATACATACAATTTTTCCAAAACTGAAGTGGATTATTGAAAAATGACCTCCTCATCCCAAATATTCTAGTGATATAGATTGTTCGTCAAATAGACGTCTTGTTTAGAAGATAAGCCCTTTAAATGAAACTAGGGGACAAAGGTTTTATGTCCGGTCTGACCTGGTCAGACCGACCCGACCCGATCCGTTGGTCCAACCCGAACCATTCTGGTTCGACCCATGTCTGACTCAGCCCGGACCATACCAGATAGACTTGACCCGGATGGGCTAGACCTAGTCCGGTCTGTTGGCTGGGTGCGGCCTGCCAGCTAGGTGTGGACCCATCTCCCCCCCAAACGAACAGAAGTATGTTTGGTCTTTAATAGACGGTTCCATGCTAGCACTGCCCCTTTAGCCGACTAGTCACAAGGAATATTCTAAGCCAAGACTCGCGGTCCAGGTCCACCTCCGCAGTGGCCAGAGCCGTGACATCCCCTCTACGGCACGCTGCTGTCGTCATCGTGGCTGGCATTGGCCAGCTGCCCCCTATCCACCGTAGCACCATTGGGTGTCTCTGCCTCCCCACGGCTGGTGAGAGCTGGCCACTGCCTCCTCTGATCGCTAGCGCCTCCATGTCGGGGGAGCTTCCGCGGGCCACCTGTGACGCTCTGGTGGTTCGATTCTCTTTCTCTCTATTCCTACAAGTCTCTCGGAACACCACATTCACTACGTGGATCTTAGTTCCTTAATACCGACATGTTGACTATCCACTGATGAAGAATGTACAAAGAATAAGTTCGGTGGAGGGTTAAATCCTTGTTCGGATTGGCCCGTTCCCTCCTCGTTAGCATTATAACATGTGGGTGAAACAATAATCATCATAATATTTAATAAAACCCCAAAATGAATTCCCATGACAACGTCCTGCAAAAACGAATGATTCACTGATCAACCCGTTAGTTGGTAGATCCATTTTCTTCATATCAATCAGGAACGAAGAGGAAAAAATCATTTAAATGCATAAAAAAATTTAAACCCCATATTTGGAACTCTTTGGAAGATGCTTTAGATGAGGGAGATGAATCCATGTTTGAAGGTGTTCGTTGTTGCCCATCATTGTCTGGTTCGAATCCACCAACAGTCGTCGAAGCTCTATTCTAAATTGGTGGAAGACATCATTGGGACATCATTAGAGGTTCCCCTCATGCGTACTCAAAACCCATGCCCATGATTTTTTTAAATAGAAGAGATGGAACCCCCCACGTTGCATTTCATTAATGCGGTTCATTAATGAAATGCAATTAATGTTCCATTAATTCTACGACTATCGTTCTTACGAAACCCTAGAGTCATCCATTAAATGAATTCCATTCAAGCCTGACGTTACACTACAGTCCCACCATCCGCTGCTCAATGGTAAGAAGAGAATAAAATAACTCATGGGGTTATTTTATTATTATTATTGTAATGTCTAAAAATTAACTTTTTTGTCTGACCCTTACCGGTCTATGTTGAGAATTTTCTAAGAGAATCCTGATGCTGTGAATTCAATGGTGCCCTCATATTTTTAATTCAAGCACCGGTTCAAAAGAAATAAATCACCTCTCGCATGTTTACTAAATGTAGCTTAAAAACAGTTCAAAAATTATTAATATAAACCCTTAACCCATGCCGGTTAAGGTTAGTCATCGCCTAATGGAAACACACTCCCATGAGATCAATGATATTCTTAGATTTCCATTCTGAGTTACCATTTTGTTGTTGAAGGATTTAAAAATAAAATAATTGTTACTTAATTATTTTATTTATAGCCAAAAACTAACTTCCATAGTTGGCCCATGCTGGAAAATGTAAGGATCTTGTTAAAGAAAGCATACCCTGATGAGCTCATCAGTGGTCTCTAATTTTTAATCTGAGTCACCATTCATGAGTTATTACACTTTTTTAGTAAAAATGGACATGTGAGATATTCAAAGCAAAACATTTTTTTGATGGATCATTCCGGGCACTCTGGGCCTTGGAATCACATGACGTCAATTTTCACATTCTCACAATACTTCCATATAAATAAAAAAATCATATGGAAATTCTAGGACATTAAAAATTAAAGTTTATTATTTCATATATAAAAAATAAAATAAATTACTATAATAAAAATAAATTAATTATGTTCAGGATAATCTTTTAGATTAGTTAATTTTGAATATTTACTCATATCCATGTCAAGAGAAGTAATTTAATTTTTTAATTTAACATTTATTGCCTTGGGAAAGAATTTCACCAGAATTTTCATTAGAATCATGTTATATAACTCAAAACATAGAACCTATCATACAAAAAAAACAATTAAACATATTAAGTGTTAAAAAATTCATGAAAATACATTTTACAACTCAATTATTATCTATATAGAACTAATTATTTTAAAAATACTAATTTTGATATGAAGAATTCAAAAAAAAAATTAAATTAAATTTATATAATTTTAATATTAATAATTTTAATATAAAAATATAATTAATTAGTTTATGAAAACTATTTATTTTAAAAATACTAATAAAAAAATATTCTATCAATACCTTGGATGTAAAAATTAACAACCATGGGAGGAAATTCTAGGTGGAACCCACATTGGTGTTGAAAGATGTGTGCCACCCACATTACCATAACATCCATGGTATTTTCCCCACACAGTTAACACAAGTCATGTATATGTTAAAAAAATCACTATACATGAAAATGATGAAAGTGGGATCTCTATGTGCCCCTATGGGTTTAAAACCTAGGGTGATATCCATTTTCGATATTTTATTTGATTACCTGTATAGACAAAATGAACATCTAGAATAAATGTTATGGTCTTTCCAAGTTTGGATTCTATTGAGACTTTATGAATCTTGGAGATAACATATATATTATACAACCCGCTATGAAATAATGTGGATATTTAAAATTTATAGGGGATGAAATATATTAATTTTAATAATGTAATAATTAAGTATTGAGTTCATTATTTGTGTTTATGGGATGAATTTACTATGAGATAGTGTAAATTTAATTTATCCCAAAAGTTTTTTCTTGCTCAAATGGTAGTGATCTTTTGTGGATGTTGACGAATTATGTTTTTAGGAAGTCATTTACAATATAAAGGTGATATTTTTTTTATAAAATAATTAAGTTTCTCAATCACCATCTGTGGTCCCGAAACATAAATTAGTTATCATTTTAAAAAAATTATGTGAATAAATCAACATTTTTTTGTATTGAAGAAATATTATTATGATCTCATGGACATTTTTTATATTGTAGTGGTTATGTATATTATAAACTAATATATAAGAAGTTATTGGTAATAAATATACCCGATGTCAATCCTTTCAATAAAATTTGATGACCAAATCACTCTTCCCTGAACACATCTTCTCAGAAGAGTCACACCATTTGGAAACCTCTTCATTTTCACTCCTTAATGGATCCCCTTAGCTAAATTTTTAATTTAAGCAATAAAAATGGGAATAATCTCATATAAATTCTACATGGTGATTACTCCCATGTATAAAATATATATGAAGTCTCTTGCAATTTTCCCTTTATAAAGGATTCACACATGGTTTCTTAATTTAAGATAAATTCTTTGAAAAGTATTTCATTATATATTCATTTAGAAGACTGATCTTTTTTGAAGGATTCATGCACAACATCTTCATAGAGGGACTCCTATATAATACTTATTTAATAAATGGTCCTTAAATAACTAAAAATTTAGAAAACCCAACCCAATACCAATGAAACAAAATTATTTTAAATTAGGCCATATTAAATTTCTTATCTCACTATTTAAAATGAACAATTTTTTGTTTATATTTGAACAAGGATTACCCACTTCCTGAAATATTCTATCACGAACCATGTTGGGGTTCCATCCAACTCGAAACCCAACTCAGGATGTGTCCTGGTCCCAAGGGAGTCCATGTTCGCCACGGGCTAGAAACTAGTGACTGGGTATTGATATTTTACTTTGGGAAAAATTTTACCCATTAATATGACCACAAACAACCACCAAGAATATACATCAGAAGATGGAAATCATACCCAAACATGGTATAATAATTTCCAATTCAATTTTTAAACATTTAACCAAAAAAAGAGTATAAAATAATGGGAACAACATAACCATCCTAATAAATATTCATGTAGGAATAGGGTCATCACCCTCAAGACACCACCACCAACACCTACACGAAGCGGAACACTAGCAACTAGAACCACCATCACAACCATGAAACATCTTGCCTTTACCCTTGTAATACATAACAAAGTATACACACATCAAAATGTGTCTATATGGTGTGACACAAAGCCTAGTTAGATTCTAATGAATATAAAGATTTTATTCTATAACATTAGAAGATAAATCAACATTCACATTTCAGTAAGATTGTTTGAATCATTTTCAAGAAAACATTTTTTAAGGGAAAATTTCTCAAGGAAACAATTTTAAATGAAAAAAGTTTCTCAAAAAGGTTAGTTCAAATTAAATAATGCATAAGGAACACAATATACCAATTACTAGAACCACATCCCATAAAAATAATTTCATAAGAGAGAACCATGATAAATCCTTTTGGGTAAATTGCGAAATTGTGACAATATGAACCTTGTAACATTGTGATCAAAATTAACAAACCCAAACAAAATTCTTTTTCGTGTGAGATCCAAAAAAGGGAGACACATCCCATGGTCCAGTTCCTCTAATTATACTTCAACGCAAAAAAAACATTCCCATTCATGATCCACTAGAGGGGACCCCATCCCAAAGGTCTGGTGGTCTCTAATCATATCATGTGTTTAGTTAGTGTTGTAGTGTCAATCCTGCTTGATGAATCTGATCCTCACCTCTATCTAGTCAACTAGTGTACTAGTTAAATTTCTCCCACCTAGATATCTGGGATTCCATTTGTTCTAATTTTTTTTTTCACATATCACATAGTTTTCCACACCTAAATACACATTCCAAGCATCATTAGAGCACAAGAAAATCACCTCTTACCCAATACATATTTATCGAATGATCAAATATCATATGGAAACCACCTTTTTAAATAAAAAACATTCTATTTTCCATGCACACTAAATCCATTTTGAAATATATTTCTTACCACATTTAAAATTCATGAAACCCATTTATAAACATAATAAGAAGAGAGCATATTAAATCAAAACATTTACATGGGAGAAGCCCCTTTCAAATACACACATACATTTAATCCATTTTTATAATATGATTCACATACCTTTCACAATTCACATACCACATTTAAGATGAAAAATAGACAAAAATATACAAAAAATCAATCGCTTTTGGAAAATCCACATTCAATACAATCACACCTCAAATTCATTTACAAACCCATTTCAAACCTTTCGCACAAGGCATAAAACACATTCAAGAAGCCCCATGATTAACTACACAATAAATATAACCAAATTCCATTACAAATTTACCTTTTATCATATATACATCTCAAAAACATTTCAAAACATTTTTTGATCCACATAAATAATATATAGAATACATTTAAACAACTAAAAAAAAGTAAATGTCATATAATAATGTAAAATAATGGAACCACTTATATCAAATAAGTATACTTCTAGAAACCAATGAGAAACCAAAAGTACACCTCAAAAAGACCCTGTAAAGGAATGATTGTGCAACAACAATTGTTATTTTAGCAAAATTTTAATATGGGATAGTCAATGGTCAGATAACCCACTGGAAAATATGAACTTGAGAAGGAGGGAAGAGAAACCCTAGAAGAGGGGAGAAACCCAGAGAAAAGAGAATTAATTGGTGATTTATTTAAGAATAAAGGATACAACCACACAAATAATGATGTTAAAAAGATCCAAGAGGGTTTTCAGGAATCTCCCATGGATGAAAATCATGAATGTATAGTATTAGTGGAATTGCATGGTTAAATATGAAAAGGGAAGGAAGGTAATTTTCCACTTTTTAGTGACCTGGACATGTCACCCAATTAGCCCGCACGGTTTTCCAATCTATGTAGAAATCATGCATGCCTCACTACCGAAGGGGGAAAATCCACACATTTTTCCAAACAATGTGAAATTTGTGCAATTTCTACTATCCAAGATGAAATTGGTTTCACAGTTTCTTGGGCGGGGGAACATATTTTCCCCAAACCATGCGCTAGTAGTGCACTACCTACTATCAAACCCAAAATATCCATTTTTCTACAGAAAATACTTGGGTAACCTAACCATTACACATCAAATAAAATAAAAAATAAATACCTCAAAAAATTCATCAATGTGACAATTATCCACAAAATGAAAGCTTTCCATCCCCAAAAAGCCACTCCAAATATAGATTAGATGAAAAATGAATAATCTTTATCAACCTAAGACATGCACTCCCATTTATCATGCTCATCACTGCCATGATACCAAATCACTTGAACCAATGGTATGCACTTCTCATGAATCAAGTTCTCCAAATAATGTACTACCCCCATTTTCAGCTTATACCAAGACAAATTAGGTTCCAACTCCAACTCTTCCCAATTCATCACATGAGATGGGTCCCAATTATACTTTTTTAGATAAGAGACATGGAAGAATTCATGTATTTATATTAACTGGGAATGAAAATCTAAATTTTATGACACCTTACCAATAATCTTGGTAATCTCAAAAGGTCTGACATACCTCAGTGTTAGCTTCCCTTGCACACAAAAATGACAATGACCCAAGCAAGGTGACACATTCAGCAACACCTGGCCACCCCCCAAATACACCAAAGATCAACACCTCTAGTCAGAATAAGACTTATAGTGAATATGTTCCGTCAAAAAATGTTTCTTGATCTACTAAAAGTTATCATAAGTTTCTTTCACAAGGTGTGGTCCCAATAATGAGTTCTCACCCACCTCAGCCCAACATAATTGTGATCAAAATGGTCAACCATAATGTCCCTCAATAGTATCCATCTAAATCAAGTATTTGTAAATATTATTATATAAAAACTAGAACAATACCAAATTACGATCCTATAAACCTTGGAAATCCAACACAGATTCTTGTATTATGAGTTCGAAAATTTGATTCGCCCACATAGTATGACAATATGTTTGATGGTTTTATTCCATTATTAACTTGAACTGTGAAAAAATTTCATTATAAAGGATTTCTGAAAACCATGAAGTAAAATGAAGGTCCCTGTAAGAAAAAATTTCCAAAAGAACACCATAAAGCCTCGATATCTCTTAAATGTACAACCGACTCAACTCAGCCACTTTGGATGAATCTATGGCTAGAATGAAATAAAAAAAATAGACAATCAATCACTAAAAAAATATAATTACATCACTGTGGTGTATGAGGTAATGCAACTATAAATTACATGGTGATCTCATCCCACATTCAAGTAATAATGGGAAACAATTGATGAAAATCAGAGGGCCTTTGGTTCTCTACTTTAACTGACTAACATTTATAACACCACGATAAAAATTTAGTTATATCCCACCTCATAAATATACTCCAAAATTGACATTGCACATCATAAAACATCTTAGTTCCACCAAGATGAAAGACCCACTAAGACTGGTGGAAATCCTGCATCACCACCTTCCTCAATGACAATGGAACCACAATGATACCTAGAAAGTAAAAAATATACCTCAAAAGAAAAATAATAATAAAAATAAACATGTCCATAATTTAGGATCTTTATAGAACACTGGAACAACTCATCACTCGACAAATTTTTCCAAAATAATTCCATAAGGGAATGTGTCAGGTTTACACTTACCAAGAACAAACATCCACTATGATCTTTTATCTTGAGATCAATTTGAGTGAAAAGAAGCATTAATGTCCACTCATCATTGGAGTCCTTCATTTCTTTCATTAAAACTTTCATTCACAAATCATATTTAACATCATTTCCCCTTCCCAGGGTATACACAGTATCAAAATTGAACCCCTAAATAAACTCAACCCAACGATGTTTCCTAAAATTCAGATATTTCTTGGAGAAAATGTATTACAATATATTTTTATTAGAATAAACAACAAATTTCTCCAAAAAAATACAATGGTTCTATTTCTTTAAAGAATGAATCATCACTACTAACTCTATATCAGGGGATGGGTAATTAAATTCATGTTTTTGGAGTTAGCGAGAACCACACACCAGAACATGGTTATCATGCATCAGAATACACCCAAGAACCATAATAAAAAAATCCAAATAAACAAAATAACCTTTTCTAAATTCTAGAAATATCAAAATAGGGGTTGTGTTCAACCGCCGCTTGACCTCCATAAAGTATTATTGATGCTCTAGGATCCACTAACATTACACCCCTTTTTTGGTAAGAGAAGACATGGATGAAGGATTCTAATAGAAATCTCAAACAAAATGCCTATAATACCCTACCAGTCCAAAAAAGATTCTGATTTAAAAAACAAATTAGATGGTCTCATAAACTCATTTCACTGATCGTCTTATTAATTTGGAGTATACAAATATACACAAGAGGGGGTGAATTGTTTCTTTTCAAATTCCTTTATAATTATAACACTTGATAATGACTGATTATTATGTAGGTGAGCAGTGTTTGTATTCGGTATGAAATTATGAGCAGAATATAAAAATATAAATATAGAACATAGCAGTTTATTGTGGTTTGTCGCATAAAGATCCCCGATTCCACTCTACCAATTACTCTGTCTGTGAGTTTTTCTAATATCACTCGTCATGTCCTCATATCATAAGACCAAATGACAATAGAGTGTAGGAAGTTGACACCATTACAAAAAAGACTAAAAACAAAGTGTTATGGTTCTATAATAGAGAACCTATATACCACATCATAGAACAAGAAGCTGATACTCTACCACAACTTATTTTTATCAGTTGAAACTCACATAAAAAGATATTGTTGATTAAGGGTTGAGAATGAACATTACAGTTGAATATAAACTGAGAGATTATGAATCTCCTTCTTTACAAAATAGTTTCTTCAAGAATGAGCAGTTACGAAATGAACTGGTTGTAAAAGATCTTTGAAATAAAAAATCAATGAATAAAAGTAATAGAATTACAAAAAATACTAAATTTTGAATATGTATATTTCTAATATATCCTCTTCTACATAAAATAGATTCTGATTTATTGTTGTAGTATATCTGTAAAATATAATCACAAGAATGCAATTTCAATCGGGATGAAATATATATCTCAATATATATCTTTCTTTGAATCATACACACATATATATAGAACAAATACACTGATAAAAGTCAAATAGGGAGTCTGTCTTTTAATTTCAGATCCAATAAAATTAACTGATAAATCATAATAATTCAAATTCCTATGATAGCTCAGAGTAGTCTTACCTTTACTTAAGAATAGAAGATAATTTCTTCACTTAATACAATTCTTTGAATTAATCATAATGAGATTTTAATAATTCGAAAATGAGCTTTAAATCTGCCTGATATTCTATAAAGATCATTGCACAAGACTCTGATAAAATATTAAATACAAATCACCGGTGATGAAAATTCAAATGCATGGTCCCTTCAGAAAATGAAAAAAATACTAAACATAGGGTTCAACTACATAGTGTTCATTATTTGAACATAAGGATGAAAATATAAGGTTGATCACAAAAGTATGGTTTATGATCCATACATTTTCTTCGCAAACGCAGGGTTTCATACCTACGTAGGGTTCTTTAACCACACTTTTTCTCTTTTTCAAATGTAAGGTTTCATCTAAACATTAGGTTCTTTATCCATATGTTTTTATCAATGTAGGATTGATTAACCATACATGCTAATCTTTTAACATAAGTTATAATAAAAATGTAGGTTTTGTTCTTTATGTTGCGTTTCTTCAAAATATGGTATGAACATTGTTTACACAATACGTTTTAGAGTGTTTTGAACACTTTGAAGAATATTCCATGCGAGTAATAAGCTTGAATATATTTCCATAATGTTTAATATAAAGAATAATAATTTCCTGAAATACAATTAAAGTAATATCATTAGTAAAAAACAAGGGTATTTGTGAGAATAAAAAACAATAAGATTCATAGATTATTGTTTATAGAATACATGACCAACAATATCCCACTTTTTAATGATAACAAAACCCATAAAATTAATAATATAATATAGAATTTTTCAAACAATTGAAAAGAAAATAATTAGAAATTCAATTTTATAGAAATATTTTGATGAAAAGAAATGTTGTTTTATCCAAAATTTTCGCCCTTTTTGTAATATCAAAAATGAAGTTTATAAATGAATAAAACACATATAATATTTCGCATATTTGTAAGTAAATGTTATAATTATCTATACAAATAAATAATATTGGATTTTTGGCATCTAAACCTGAACATAAAAGAATAATAATGTACACAAAAATAAAAATAAAGAAATTTTATTGATCAAAATTATTATAAATACATAAATTATTTTAACTGGGAAAGAAGTTTAGTCAACTAAAATGGTTTGGTTACAAATGATTGGGTAATAGTTGGATCAGTTATGTTTCTAAGGATTTTGAGCAGCTTCAAACATATCTTTTAACTCATCTATCTGTAACCACTACTTCATCATCATACTATCGCCCAATTTCATAATTAATATTATGGACTCTTGAATGATATGAAAATTTTCAAAAATATTGAACTTAAAAAAGTCGTGAAAAATGTCCTCTTTCTGTATAAAATGTTCTTACTTTTTGTGAATTTTAGCAAAAATATTATACACGGTTAACATTGTGTTACTTAGTCAACTAGAAATTTTTTATTTTCCAACAGAAAAAATAGAGGGGAACTATTGAACTAAATATTTTGAAGATGATTATTCATATCAACCATGACAGTGGTGATGGACTAAAATCTTCGAATCAGATCTCGAATGGATGTAGGAGCAGAGGTAGACATACTGGTCTAACCAACAAAAATATTGATCGATTCAAACTGACACCCTAAATACCACGTTAAATTAGAAAATTCTATCTTAGAAACAACCTTAGATCTTATCTTTACAACTTCATTCACCATATTTCTTGGGAAACCATCAAATTCTTTCATAGAAATATAATTTTCATGAAGATCTTGTAACTTATTCTTTGAAAATTCCATATATTTTGGAAGATTCTCATTCTCTTCCTGAGTCTTATTAAACTTCATTAAAATATCCTCAATATGATTTGACACATAATAATATGTCTTTTCATCTTGATGTTGTGATTGACCAACTGCCAAAATTTCTAGATATTTTGAAGGATATTTTTCCATAGACCTTTCTACTGGGTTTTCAATTGATTCTTTTCACTTGAATAAGAAAAACTATCAAGATCTTTAGTTTTTTATTCAGTTGATGATTTATTTATTTCATCCATACGATCATAAATAGAGAAAAGTAAATTCTCAATAATCTATATAGCAACATTTTTAATTATGATCAATTATTTATCTCCCTAGATAGCTGGTTCTTCATCCCGAACAACTGGTAAATCAATATTCTATATATCTCATTATTATCTTTCAACATGTTGATCTTCCTCAACAAAATTCTCTTCTAAATGTACTAACCTGGTATCCTTGCCTAAACCCAAAACTTGTTCTACAATAGGTGGATCTACACTCTTTCATGGTTTTACAACCAATTATTCTTGCACATCCTCTTCTTCATGTTTTTGTTCTTCTTCTTCAACACGCCTTCATATTATTTGGGTTGACTTGGAAAGTCCATTACCATGGGTTTCACCAATCCCATCATTCACAATTGCACTTTTCTCTCCCCTAAGAAAAATATCCGGATCATTTTTGGTCATCTGCACTAACTGGAAAAAGTTTTCATTTGATTGTACTCTAGTAAAAATCTATCTTCATTAAAGTTCCCACATTGAGCATTTTGTTGTGATGAAATTTAATTTGATAATCTATTAATCAAGTCATTCCTATATTAAACCAAATTTGGAAAATTATCCTTCCATAAGGATAAAATTTCATCCTACCATCTGTTTGACATCAGTAATTTAAATATCTGAACATATACCTTGGAAAATTCTTCTTTATGTCTCTCAAAAATAGAAACATGATATACGTGTCTGGATAGAGAATCATCTCCATCTCATCCATTCTAGGAGCAATTACAGTTTGAATAAACTTAACTAAAATTTTATGGTCTGCCACGAGATCCATAAAAAAAATTTCTATCATTTGTTGAACCGAACAAAAAGGACATAATGTCTTCAGATTTATATATATTATCTTCGATAGACCTTAGATTGACATAAAACACTCAATCATTATGGCAGTTTAGGATTTGAGAAATTTCAGTAAATGAAAAAAAAAATTCCTTATCTTATATTTGTGAAATAATTATATCTTCAATATCACCAAAACTAAACTGAACACTATTATAGAATTACTTCAGTAATACCTCAATCAAAATTCTGAGTATGCCTCATTAAAATTAGATTCCAATCCTTGAAAATCTAGAACTTTCATTAAAAGTAAATTTGTATGATATAGCCATTGAAAATCAATTACATTACCCTACAGAATCTCCCATCTAAAATCATTCTAATGATTTGGGTCTCTAGATTCACCTTCTTCTTTTCTCTTAGTTTTTTCCATTGCTAAGAAAAAAAAGCTCTAAGGTTTTCTGGTTTTTAGGGTTTCGAAGGAAAACAGAGGTAAGAAAAGGTAGATGAGGGAAAATGAGGATTTCAATATTCAAAAAGGGTTTGAGAGTATAAGGGTTTTGGTATTCTAAATGTTTCTGACAATACCTTGATTCCCATGTCATTACATAATATAATCATCAAAAAAATTGAAATCATGTTCCATGAATAAAGATAATATTGAAATAAATTAACTAAAATTTATAGTGAAAAAGAAAAAATTAAAACAAATTAGATTTAATGTCATCAGTAAATAATTTTAACATAAATAAATTGGAACAAATAAATAAATAAATAATATAAGTATTTAAAATTAAAAATATTAAAAATATTACCATTTTAAAAAATTAAATAATCCTAACCCCCCCCCCCCCTTAATAAAATAAAAACATACAGTTGAAAGTGGTTTAGTAAAGATATCATCTAGCTGATATTTAGTATTTACAAATTCTAATGATAAATACTTTTTCCAAACATGACCTCTTAGAAAAAGAAGTCTAAAATCAATATACTTAGTTCTAGAATGATTTATTGGATTTTTTGAAATATTTATAGAACTTTTATTATCACATAAAATAGGTGTACTCTTAAAATGTAGTCCAAAGTCATTTAGCGTGTTTTTCATGCACAATACTTGTGCATATTAACTACCTACAGATACAAATTCTGCCTTGGCTGTAGATAGAGAAACTGAGTGTTGTTTCTTACTTGACCATGATTCTAAATATTTTCCTAAAAAGTGAAAGGTTCCTAAGGTGAATTTTTTTATCTAATCTATAACCTCTAAAATCAGCATCTAAATATGATATTAAATTAAAATCAGACATTTTTGGACAACAAAGAGATTCAAAAACATTTCCCTTTTAAATATCTAAAAATCCTTTTGAAATTAATAAGATGAAATTCTTTTGGATTTATTTTAAATCTAGACCATAAACATACTGAAAACATAATATCAGGTGTGTTAGTAGTTAGATATATTATACTACCAATAATAACTCTATATAACTAGTTGTCCACTGATTATCCAACTTCATCTAAATCATGTTTTATATTGGTAGACATGGGAGTTGTATATGTATTTTTGTTCTCAAGACCAAACCTTTTCAATAAATTAGTAATATATTTACTTTTGTTTAAATCATTTTCATAATCTTCTTGATAAAAATTAAATCCTAAAACGAAGTTCAATTATCCCATCATACTCATTTAAAACTATTTTTACATAAGTTTTTAAAAATAATTACAAAGTTTTTTATTGGTTGAACAAAAAATAACATCATCAACATAGATTTTCACTAATAATATATTAAAACAAATGGTTTTCTGGTAACACCCCAAGCTTCCACGGTACGATTCTCTTTGAATAATACAGTAGCGTGTGTTGTACGAAACTTCGAGTTCTAACACACACCACAACCAATCAAACTAGCCGTCAAGAATAGTAATACCCACCTTTTGAAATTTTATAAATTTTATATTTCAAAATGGACTTCATTTTTTTATTTGGAATATCGAAATTATCCTAGGGTGAAATTTCGGTATTTTTCTGAAAACATTCAATTTTTGATGAATAGTGAAAAACACTAAGTCATGGTTTAAAACCGAATTTTTATTTAAATAATTGTTTGTTTTATTTAAATTTAATTAAGGTAAAAATGGATAAATAATACCTATATAAGTTCAATGTAATTCATTGGAGTTAGTTTATAATCAATTTAGATATATAAAAATTTTATGGAACTTTTCACCGTCTTTTACCCACCTCATAAGAGAATTTGGAAATTTACATAAAACTTAATTTTACCGCTTCTATGAGTGGAATTTTAAAAATCCGAGAGACACGATTAATATAAAGGAGTAATATTTGGTTCAATAAGATAAAAATAATTTTAGGTGAGTAGTAACTTTTTAATTTTTATTCATCACAGTTAAAAGTAAATATAGTAATTAAGGGTAAAAATGATATTAATATTACCTAACACATGTCCTAATTCTATTGGACAAGTTTATTTCTAAAAAAACAACCTTAGGAATAAAATAGTATCATTTCGGTGCACTTGGATTAGATTATGATATTTATTATTATTTAACTCAAAGAAGAGTTAAAAGAGGTAATATCAAAGTTTAATTACTAAAACATTATTAATATATAGGTATACATAAGATAAATTATATTATAAATATTAATTATAAAGATAAAATGATTTCCTACATAATGGTATTTTATTTATAATTTATAGACATTAAATAATAAAATTTAGTTATGACACAATGGTGATGCAGTAATTACCTAATTAATGAAATATGAAAATAATTAATATTATAAATATCAAAATAAATGTAATTTGAGACTTTTTATGAATTAAACAAAATTTATAGGTTAATATGGAATATTAGGATTGGTTACATAATTTTTTTTCGACGTAATAATACTATTATGAAATTATCAAAAACAGAATACCAAATAGTGTCAAAATTGACATAAAAGGGTTGTTAAAATAAATATTATATTATTAATTTATATTCTATTCCTAAAAATCTATGGTTCTGCCAAGAGAATTATATAATGATAGGTTTATCATTAATGGACCACTTGGGGGTCTCTTGGATGTTTATAGTATGTTTATTAACTATATAATATAAAAATACAAAGTGACATGGTAAATGTCAAACTAATTAACTAAGAGTTAAAACTAAAAGATAAGGTTAATAAAGTGACCCTAACCTTTCTAAAACCTATTTTTTGAGTTTTTTTCGACCTATACCCACCTTAACATTTAAATAACCCAGTTTGGAGCCATTATAGACCAAATATAAATTTATTATAAAATAATATTTATATCTTTTCCAATGGTGCCCCTCACCCCTCTTATAAAAGGGCACTCCCCCTTCTCTCAATTTCACACCTTCAAAGCCTTTGGGCTCGGCCAAAATCTCCCCAAATACCTTCTAAGAAAACCTCCCTTAATTTTAGAGGCCTTACTTTAGTTAGAAATTCAACTTAAGGATCCCTTTTGATCAAATCAAAAGGAAGAACCCGAAGAAGATGTAATGCTTTCACCACCCTCTTTCAAGTTCCTTTCTTCATCAACTTCTTCTTTATTTGATACTTCCATTATAATATAATTAATACAGTATCTTATATATACTATGATGTTATTATAAAAATGGTACAACCATATTCAGTATTATATCCATCCTTTGACGGGCATGTCACCATACGTGCGTACATACGACTTACTGTCTCCACATCGTGGTGTAATTGTTATTCAACATATTATTATTTGGATGGGTATAATAATGATGTGTAATTCATGTAAATAATAAATATAACATGATAATGATTCTGTATATATGATATACCATCCAATTATATATTATTTTAATATCAAAAGAAAGATATTGTCGCTCATGCGTACGTACGGACTACTGTCTACACGAATGCGATGAAATTCATTCCCTATCATATCCATTCAAGAATAATTCTCATTTGATGATTAAAAATAATTTTTAAGGAATTGATATCATTCTGGATATGAATAAGATACAACATATCCATAAAAAACACGACTTATGTAACAAAACATATAAAATCAAATGAGTAAGTTACCACCTGAAACGACTATAATACTAAGATACCATTAACAACGGAATGTTAAAAGATCATATATGATATCATATTAATTTATATGATTTTTTTTATAATTTAATAAAAATTATTTCACCATTATACAAGAGTTTAACTTACCCTCAAACAAGTAAAAGTACAAGGTAAGGGTTTATTTTACAATCTCTTCATTATCCGATGTTGTTTATATGTAATTGTCTACTGGGGCCTCTTTATCATCCACAACCATGTTTATTAAAAATGCATTTCAAATCATTCTTACTATTTTATAGACTATGAGTAAAATTAATTTATACCCTTGATGAATTTTTATAAGAATTTTATAAAGGATTCTTTCTCTCATTTTCCAAACAAGGTCCTTTTTAACCTTTTAGACAGAATAAAGGTAAGAATGTCTTTTTTAACTTATACAGCGGGTGCGGCTATTTTCCGCCATTGTGAAATCGTCACAACATCCCTTACAAGCTTACAAGATTATTTTCAAAGTAAATTTTTTATTTTATAATTATGTAACTTTTAAATGATTTAAAAAAACAGATATATCTCTCAAATATTTTTGATTTCATCTATGTCAACATCCTTTGATGGATTTTATGATTATTTAAAGTTTATTTATTATGATACAAAACTTCCATATTTTAGTTAAGGTTTTGTGATATGTTTGACTATGGATGTGTTATTTTTTTACCATTCATGGTTTATGGAGAAAGTATTGACATTTCGTATCCTAGTTATAATACGAATGTTTATGTTATATTTAAACCTACTCATATGAGGAATGCATTGTACTTAATAAGTGACGGGTGGAGCCTGCTATGGCTCCTCGATGCATCGGTAGGTATCATGATACAAACTAGTGTCTTGTAATAAGGCCATGACAAAATATTATTTGTAGTCCTGGCACGAGGCCTTGGCTATGTGGTTATGATAGTTTGGTATTATGCATTCCATCATTATGAAAGTGGTTATTGATAATGCATGTGATTATTAGACTAGTGAAATATCCATGTGAATAAGTAAATGGAATTATTTAATTTTATCTTTGCGATATTATGTTGAAGTTCATGTTTAAAATTATTATTTTTTAGTTATAAATTGCCTTAAATGTTTATACTTATTTATGAATGTTTCCGCTATATTGTTATCCTTACTGAGCATCTGATCTCACCCCTTTCAATGTTTTATTTTTTTCCCTGGATGTCAAGATGTAATTTATGAATTACCTATAGGGATAGTATGAGGGGATATGAAGACAAATTGTTTTTATAACAGTTTTTACTTTATGATGTAATGTAAACTTTATGAATGTATCTAGTTATTTCCAGGATACTAAACTAATCGGTCTTTCAAGACTTGATGTTTTGTGATCATGCCAATATTATGTAATAATGCACCAACTCTGATTAGAGCACATTAACCAAAGATAAACTCTGATTAGACTACATAGACCTAAAATGGACTTTGAGGAATAATATACAAGAACTTCCTTGAATTTTGGTATTGTATAGATTTTGTGAGTTTTCTGAGAAATAAATTCATGTCTGGATATGAGCAGGTAGAGGCGGCTCTAGCACAGATGTACCTAGGGGTAACACCTGAAAACACTGATTTGAGCTAGACTCGAACAAGAACTGGTGCATGACAATGGGCCTTCCTGCACTCTTGGTTACGACACTCCCGGGGGATATGCTTAAGATAATTCTCAATTTCTTTACAAACAATTATGAAGGGTTTATGAGTATATACTTCCTCAAAGAAAAAAATTTATGATTATGGATTATATCCATAAATAGTTCAATTTATGTTAAGTGTTTTAGAAGTATGGAATTATGTATTTTGATTCATAAACTGATCTAGTTTATGCCATTGTTTAGAAATGGTGCCTAGTGGAAGAAAAGGAAACTGTATCAATGCATGCACTCCATGTAGGGATTTACCTCCTTCTCAAGATAATTATAGTGGAGCTGGTGATGCAACTGGTGCTGATCAGATAATCACGATACTGGGACAACTCACTCGGGTTATGAATAATAACCATACCGGTATGGAGTACCCTGATCCGCATCATGGAGGATCAATGTTAGATAGCTTCATGAGGTAACAACCACCAACGTTCAATGGGAGTAAAAATCCATTAGTAACTGAGCAACAGATAAATTCTGTAGAGAAAATATTTTAGGCTTTGGGGAGTAGTGAAAGGGAAAAGGTTATCATAGCAGTTCACCGCCTCACTGGAGATGCTGATCAATGGTGGTCCTTGATTCAAAACACAAAGGATGACGAGGTAGTATCAAATATGGAATGGAGGGAGTTCAAAGAACTTTTCTTAGAAAAATACTTTCCTCGTGACCATCGAGCAGATATGGAAAGTCAATTTCTGAGTCTGAGAAAAAAGGAGGATGAGAATGTCACAAAGTATGAGACTAACTTTACAAGGTTAGCATGGTATTCTAGAGATTATATACGTAACCCAAGAATTCATATTGATCATTTTTGTGATGGGTTAAAATCATTTCTCCATCGAGTATTAGTATCAAAAACCTTCTTGTTGTACGAAGATATTGTCTCATGTGCTATCAAGACAGAAAAAGAATTCTCTAAGTCTTATGACTTTAAAGAAAAGCAAGAGAAGAAGAGATCTTCTGATCACTCTAGGAATGTAAATAAGGGGAAGAAGGGAAAAGTTGAATATCCATCATCCAGTAAATGTGGGAAGAAACACCCTGGTACTTTCTTAAAAGTAATTGGAGTCCCTTACAAGTGTGGTGAAAAAGGCCACCATGCTCGTGATTACAAGGGGAAGAAGAAAGATATCGATGTCCAATGCTACAATTGTAGGGAGATGGGACATTATACAAATGAATTTCCTAAGAGTCAGGGGAACTTACCTCAGAATAGGCCAAGGGATTAAGGCCAAGCTTATGTTATCACTACTGCTGAGGTAGAAGCTCCGAAAGATGTGGTGGTAGGTAATTTAATGGTTTCCTCAAGTTTAGCAAATGCATTATTTGATTCTGGATCATCTCATTGATTCTTATCTTCCCAGTTTTCTAAGAAAATTAGATATTTCCAATTTGATTTAACAAGGGAGTTGTCAGTTAAAACTCCTAAGGTAAGTATCATTGCAACAAATTTTTGCGAATCAGTCCCTATTAGAGCACATAATTGTTATTTATCCACTGATCTCATCATCATACCTATGATTTAATTTGATATAATCCTCAGCATGGATTGGCTTTCAGACCATGATGCAAAAATTTATTGTAAGAAGAAGGAGGTTACTATTTTTGATAATGATGAGAAGGAACACCTTATCTTTAGAGAGGAATCATCACCACCTAATTCATACCTACATCCACCCCTAGTAGCTCAACTAAATTAAATTATTGGGGAGGAAGAGAATGAAATGACTGTGGGTGAGGAAAGGAATGTTCAAATAGAGGATGTACCTATTGTGAAAGAATATGTAGAGGTGTTTCTAGAATATTTACCTGGACATCCTCCATAACTAGAAGTTGAGTTTTCCATTGATTTAATTCCTAGATCAAGGCCTATATCGAAGACCCCTTATAGAATGTCCCCTGTGGAATTAGTTGAAATAAAGAAAAAACTAGATGAATTGAGTAATAAGGGATTTATTTGCCATAGTTTTTCTCCATGGGGAGCCCCTGTCCTTTTTGTTAAGAGAAAATATGGATCTTCGAGGTTATGTATCAACTACAGGGAGATCAATGCTATAAAAATAAAGAACAAGTATCCCCTACCTCACATTGATGATTTATTTGACCAACTGCATGGAGCTCAATACTTTTCAAAGATTGACCTTCGATTTGGATACCATCAGTTGTGTGTGAAGAAGGAAGAATTTCTGATGATAGAAATTCAAACCAGGTATGGGCATTATGATTTTACAGTAATGCCTTTTGGATTGACTAATGAACCCTCTGTATTCATGGATCAAATGAATAGAGTTTTCAAGTAATATCCTAATGATTATGTGGTGGTATTTATTGATGATATCTTGGTATATTCCAAAATCTACGAAGATCATGAAAATCACTTGCGCATTATCCTGAAGACTTTGAGAATACCAAAATTATATAGGAAGTTTAGCAAGTGTGAATTTTGGATTTAGGAGATTTCTTTTCTTGGACATATTGTCTCTAAATATGGATTCTTTGTTGATCATTCTAAGACCATGGAAATCCAAGAATGGCCTTCACTGATGAGTATAACTGAGGTATGCAGTTTTATTGGTTTAGCAGGTTATTATTGACGTTTCGTCCAGAACTTTTCCCAATTAGAAAACCCATTAACGAAGCTCACACATAAAGGGGTTATATTTGTTTGGAAAAAAGAGTGTGAAGAATGTTTTGAAGAACTTAAGGGAAGATTAGCCAATTCTCCTATATTGAATCTACCATCAGGGAATGATGGGTTTGTTATTTATATTGAGGCTTCAAAGAAAGGACTTGGTTTTGTCCTTATGCAAAATGATAGGGTTATTGCCTATGCATAACGATAACTAAAAATTCATGAGAAAAACTATCCAACTCATGATCTTGAGTTAGCTGCTATAATTGTTTCTTTGAAGATATGGATACATTATCTCTATGGTGAAAAATGTGAGATGTATACTGATCATAAGAGTTTGAAGTACATTTTCTCACAGAAAGAACTCAACATGAGGCAAATGTGATGGATTGAACTACTCAAGGATTATGATTTCATGATACACAACCACCCGAGGAAGGAAAATAAGGTGGCATATTCTTTGAGTAGAAAGGATCAAGGAGTTTTGACCAAGATGAGGGTTGAAAGGGATCCAATTTTCAGGGATTTAGTGAATATGGACATGGGAATAACCATGGAAGGTGAAACGTCAATGCGTTTTCAAATGGTTGCCAATCCATCTTTACTAGAAAGGATTAAGAGTTCTCAGACCAATGATGAAGAATTTCAAAAGAAGATTAAAGCTGTGAATGATGGGAGATTGAGAGAATTTTTGTATGAAGAAAGAATTTTAAAATTTGGGAAGAGACTTTGTGTTCCTGATATACCTGATCTGAAAAGGGAATTGTTAGATGATGCTCATTGCTCCAATTTATCTATACACCCTGGGAGCACCAAAATGTATAGATATTTGAAGGAACTTTTTTTGTGGGACAACATGAAGAGGGAGATTTCTGATTTTGTTTCATGATGTATGTTTTGTCAACAAGTGAAAGCTGGAAGGCAACAGCCTAGAGGAGTCATGCAATCTCTTTCCATACCTGAGTGGAAATGGGATAATATCATGATGGACTTTGACATGGGACTACCAAATAATCCTAGAAGGAACGATGCAATATGGGTCATTGTTGATCGTCTTACCAAGTCAGCACATTTTCTTGCTATAAGAAAAGATCTACCACTAGAATGTCTAGAAAGACTATATATGAATGAAGTTGGGAGACTTCATGGAGTACCCCAATCTATTGTTTCTGATCGTGATCCCCATATTACTTCAAGATTCTGGAAGAGTCTTCAAGAGGCCTTGGATACTAAACTTCATTTGAGCACTGCCTACCACACTCAAATAGATGAACAATCACAACGGAATATTAAAACTTTAGAAGACATGTTGATATCATGCACACGTGACTTTCAGGGTATGTGGGATCAATATTTACCTCTGGTGGAATTTTCCTATAACAATAGCTTCCACTCAAGTATTCAGATGGAACCATATGAAGTGTTATATAGAAAGAGAAGTCTCACTCCAACCTGTTGGGATGGCGTTGGTGAGAGAAAGCTTGTAGGCCCAGAACTGGTGGAGGAAACGATGGAAAAGTTAAAGTTAATCCAAAACCACATCAAAGCAGCTCAAAGTAGGAAGAAGAGCTATGCTGATAACTAAAGTAAGGATTTGGAATTTCAAGTAGAACACCATGTTTTCTTGAAGCTATCTCCATGGAAGGGAGTTATACGTTTCTAAAAGAAAGGTAAATTGAGTCCCAGGTATATTAGACCTTTCGAGATTCTAGAATGAATTGGGGCTGTAGCATACCATTTGGCAATGCCGCCAAATCTCTCCAAAGTTCATGATGTGTTCCACGTATCAATGTTGAGAAAATACATACCTGACCCAACAAATGTACTCTCCTATGAGGAATTAGAACTGGAACTTGATCTATCTTATTACAAAGAGCCTGTTAAGATTCTTGATATAAGAGAACAAGTGCTGAGAAACCAGACGACTCATCTGGTAAAAGTTCTATGGTGGAACCATATGATGGAAGAGACTACATGGGAACTCGAAGAACTTATTATGAAGAAACACCCAATCCTTTTCATGCGGTAGTATTATAGAAATTTTGAGGACGAAATTATTTGAAGGAGTGGAGAATGTAACACCCCAAGCTTCCACGGTATGATTCTCTTTGAATAATACAGTAGTGTGTGTTGTACGAAACTTCGAGTTCTAACACACACTACAAGCAATCAAACTAGCCATTATGAATAGTAATACCCACTTTTTAAAATTTTATAAATTTTATCTTTCAAAATGGAATTCATTATTCAATTCTGAATATCGAAGTTATCCTAGGGTAAAATTTTGGTATTTTTCTGAAAACTTTCAATTTCTGATGAATAGTGAAAAACACTAAGTCGTGGCTTAAAACTGAATTTTGATTTAAATAATTATTTATTTTATTTAAATTTAATTAAGGTCAAAATGGATAAATTATACCTATATAAGTTCAATTTAATTCATTGTAGTTAGTTTGGAATCTATTTAGATATATAAAAATTTTATGGAACTTTTCACCGTCTTTTACCCACCTCCTATGAGAATTTGGAAATTCACATAAAACATAATTTTACCACTTCTGTGAGTGGAATTTTGAAAATCTGAGAGACATGGTTAATATCAATGAGTAAAATGTGGTTCAATAAGATAAAAATAATTATTGGTGAATAGTAACTTTTTACTTTTATTTACCACATTTAAAAGTAAATAGGGTAATTATGGGTAAAAATGATATTAATATTATCCTAACACATGTCCTAATTCTATTGTACAAGTGTATCTCGACCAAAAACAACATTAGGAATAAAATATTATCATTTAGGTTCACTTGAATTAGATAAGGATATTTATTATTATTTAATTCAAAGAAGAGTAAAAAGAGTTAATATCAATGTTTAATCACTAAAACATTTTTAATATAGGTTTATACATATGCTAAATTATATTATAAATAATAATTATAAATATAAAAATATTTCATACATAACGGTATTTTATTTATAATTTTTAGACATTAAATAATTTAATTTCTTTATAACACAATATTGATGCAGTAATTACCTAATCAATGAAATATGAAAATAATTGATATTATAAATATCAAAATAAAAGTAATTTGAGACTTTATATGAATTAAACTAAATTTATAGGTTAATATGACATATTATGATTGCTTATATAAATTTTTTTCGAAGTAATAATGTTGTTATAAAATTATCAAAATCAAAATACCAAATACTGTCAAAATTAACATAAAAGAGTTTTTAAAAAAATATTATATTATTAATTGATATTCTATTCCTAAAAATCTGAGTTTAGGCCACGAGACTTATATAATAATAGGTGTATCATTAATGGACCACTTGGGGGTCTATTGAAAGTTTATAGTAAGTTTATGAACTATATAATATAAAAATACAATGTGACATGGTAAATGTCAAACTAATTAACTTTGAGTTAAAACTAAAACATAAGGTTAATAAAGTGATCCAATCCTGTTTAGAACCTATTTTATGAGTGGTTTGAGACCTATATCCACCATAACCTTTAAATAATCTACTTTGGAGCTATTATAAACTGAATATGAATTTATTATAAAATAATATTTCTAGCTTTTCCAAAGGTGCCCATCACCGCTCTTATAAAAGGGCACCCCCCCCCCTTCTCTCAATTTCACACCTTTAAAGCCTTTGGGCTTTGCCAAAATCGGCCTAAATACCCTCTCAAATATCCTCCCTTCATCCTAGAGGCCTTCCTTTAGTTATAAAGCCAACCTAAGAATCCCTTTTTATCAAATCAAAAGGAAGAACCCGAAGAAGAGGTATTGTTTTCACCACCCTCTTTCAAATTCCTTTCTTCTTCAAATTCTTCTTTCTTTGTTATTTCTATTCATCAATAATAACTCTATTATATTATACATACTGTGATGTTATTATAAATATGGTACAACCATATTTAGTATTCTATCCATCCTTTAAATGAAATGTCACCATACGTGTGTACGTACGGCTTACCGTCTCCACGTCATGGTGTAATTGTTATTCAATATATTATTATTTGGATGGGTATAATAATGATGTTTAATGCATGTAAATAATAAATATAACATGATAAGGATTCTGTATATATGATATACCATCCAATTATATATTATTTTAATATCAAAAGAATGATATTGTCGCTCGAGCGTACATACGGACTACAGTCTCCACGAACACGATGAGATTCATTCCCCATCATATCCATTCATGACTAATTCTCATTTGATGATTAAAAATAATGTTTAAGGACTTGATATCATTTTGTATATGAATATTATACAAACTCTCCATAAAAAAATGGCTTATGTAACAAAACATATAAAATAAAACGAGTAAGTTAACACCCGAGCCGACGATAATACTAAGATACTATTAACAAAGCAATGTTAAAAGATCATATATGATATCATATTAATTTATTTGATTCTTGTATAATTTAATAAAAATTATTTCACCATTATACAAGAGTTTAACCTACCCTCAACCAAGGAAAATCATAAGCTACGGGTTTATTTTACAATCTCTTCATTATTCGAGGTTGTTTATACATAATTATCTACTGGGACCTCTTTATCATCCACTTCCATGTTTCTTAAAAATGTATTTAAAATCATTCTTACTATTTTATAGACTATGGGTCAAAGTCATTTATACCCTTGTTTAATTTTTATAAGATGTTTATAAAGGAATCTTTCTGTTGTTTTCTAAACAAGGTCATTTTTAACCTTTTCGACAGAATTAAGGTAAGAATGTCTTTTTTAACTTATACGGAGGGTGCGACTATTTTCCTCCATTATAAAATCGTCGAAGCTTACCTTACAATCTTATAATAATATATTCCAAGTAAATGTTTTATTTTATAATTATGTGAATTTTAAATGATTTAAAAAAAGAGATATTTCTCTCAAATAGTTTTGATTTCATCTATGTTAACATCCTTTGATGGATTTTAAGCTTATTTGAAGTTTATTTATTATGATACAAAACTTCCATATTTTATTTAAGGTTTTGTGATATGTTTGACTATGGATGTGTTATTTTTATACCATTCATGGTTTATGAAGAAAGTATTGACATTTTTTATGCCAGTTTTAATACGAATGTTTATGTTATGTTTAAACCTGTTCATATGAGGAATGCATTGGACTTAATAAGTGACAGGTGGAGCCCGCTATAGCTCTTTGATGCATCAGTAGTTCTCATTGGAGAAACTAGTGTCTTGGAACAAGGCCTTGACAGAATCTTATCTGTGGTCTTGGCACGAGGCCTTGGCTATGTGGTTATGATAGTCTGGAATTATGCATTCCATCATTATGAAAGTGGTTATTGATATTGCATGTGATTATTCGACTAGTGGAATATCCATGTGAATATGTAAATGGAATTATTTCATTTTATCTTTTCCATATTATGTTGAAGTTCAAGTTTAAAAGGATTTTGTTTTATTTATACATTACCTTAAATGATTATGCTTATTTATGAAAGTTTCCGCTATATTGTTATCCTTACTGAGCATCTGTGCTCAACACTTTCAATGTTTTATTTTTTTACCAGGATGTGAAAAATTAATTTCTGAATGACCTGCAGGGATATTATGAGGGGATATGAAGACCATATGTTGTTGTAGTAGTTTTTCAATTTATTATGTAATGTAAACATTATGAATGTATATAGTTATTCCAAGGATACTAAACTATTCGGTTTTTTGAGACTTGATCTTTTTTGATCATGCCTATATTATGTAATAATGCACCGACTTTAGGTAACTGGGGTCGGGGCGTTAAATTTCCTAAAAAGAGTTTGATATGAAATTTCAACAGTGGATCCACTTTTTAAAAGAAAATAACTTAATCATTCATACCAAGGTCTAGGTTCTTTTTTATGGCCTTAGAGATATTTAGTAAGTTTAATAACAGAATCTGCTTTTTGAGTGTTTTCAAAACAAGGAGGTTGATCAACATAAACCTCCTCCATTAAATTTACATTTAAAAAATGGAAAATTTAACATCTAAATGATATAATTTAATTTTGATATAATATTTATAAGATAGAATAATTATAATTTCTTATAATATAGCTATAAGGGAAAATGGTTCATCGTAATATATACCTTCATCTTGATTATATCATTTAGCTACTAATCTATCTTTTTTTTCTAGTTATAATCCCTTAATCATCTTGTTTATTTCTAAAGGCCCACTTATTTCCTATAACTGGATAATTTGATTGTATTTAAACTAATTCCCAAACTTCATTCCTTTTGAATTGGTTTAGCTCATCATGCATTACTAAAATAAAACTCTCATCTTCGAAGGCTTCTTAAAAAGATTTATGTTCTAATTTAGCTATAAAGGCAGATAATTTAACAAGGTTTTCTATATATCATAAAGTTCTTATTCCCATTTATAGGTCATCTATTATAGTTTATAAAGGATTATTATTTATGATTGTAGACCTTCTAGGTAAAAAAATTTTAGGTTCATTAGTATCATGTTCTTTTGCACTGGACAGATTTTTATTTATGTTATTTTCAAAATTATTTTTTAGGTTTTCAAGTTTCATGTTGTTAGAGGAGTCATTATTTTTATTAGTTTGACATTTCTCTTTAATATAAGGGTCAGTTTCATCAAAAATAAAATGAACTGATTCATTAACAATCCTTGACTATTTATTTAACACGATATAGACTTCAGAGTTATAGAAATATCATAAAAATTTTCCTTCATCATCTTTTCGATCAAACATACCATGATTATCCATGGTGTTCCAGATATACACCTTATGTCCAAATAATTTAATGTAATTAACATTATGTTATATATTATACTAATGTTCATAAGGTGCATTTTTGAAAGTAGGACGAATTGACACTCTATTCATGATACAGCAGGCTGTGCTTATAGTTTCTTTCCTTAAGTAGGTGGGTAGACTGTATTCATTCAACATAGTCCTATCCATTTATTTAATAGTTATGTTTATTCTTTCAAAAATACTATTTTTTTGAGGTGTTCTTGGTGAATAGAAGGTGTGTTTAATACCCAGATTTTAACAAAAGGAATTGAATTTCGGATTCTGAAATTATCCACCATGATCACTTCTTAATTAATTAATATTAATATCATTTTCATTTTGAACAAATTTACAGAAACATTCAAAAACAGTAAAAGAATAACTTTTGAGTTTTAGAAAATAAATCCAAGTAAATCTAGAGTAATCATTAACTAAAACATATACATATAAATTTCCTTCCAAACATGATACTATTGATGGTCCAAAAGGATCCATGTGGATACGTTATATATGTTTTGATTTAGCAACTCTATTAATATATTTGAAGGAATATTTGTGGTGCGTACTAATTTGTATTTAAACACATAATATGAAGTGTTAGAAAAATGAACATAATATTCATCAACACAGAGTTGAGAGATACTTATAACTTTATGCTTCATCCCATGTTCATATAGTACATTGTTAATTGAGACTATTTTTGGATCTTCAACAGTTCCAATTCCAATTATCCTTCCTATAGCACTATCACCAAAAGTTACTCAAACTCCATATATTTGAGTTAGTGTATTGAAGTTTGATGAGTTTCCACTCATATGTATTGACTAGACACTTTCCATATACATTAGAACATTTCTTTTTTTTTGTGACATGTTTCCATACCTTCTTATTATATGAAGAATATATTTTCTTTCAGATGTGATTATTCCTTTTCAAAATCTAATTTTGTTCTGTTAATAGATTCTTAAGAGACAATCCATGTTGCCTTAATTTCTCTTTTCCCTTTAAGTTCCTAATCAAATTTTTATGCTATGTCTTTTCTGTCTTTATATTTTCACCTTTTAGCTGGGGAAAATTAGTTATTATATGTTCTAATTTATTTTATTCATATCACCTGACTTCCCTAGAGTCTTTCTAATCCCTATTGAAATTCTTTCTGAATCCTTTTTATATTCTTATAAAAATTGGAAAGCTTTTTTACTTAATTGAGAAAATTCCATTTCAGAATCAGATATATCTGAATTCCATTCTTCTATGAATTCATGAATTTTTTTCTTTGATTCTGAGATGCTACCTTTAGAGAAGTATTATAATTTTTTACTAAGACATTATGATCTTTTGCTTCAACTTCCATTTGATATTCATACATCATCAATTTCCCAATAAGTTCTCTCATTGTCAGGTTTTTGATTGGATAGGATTGTCGAATTGCAGCTGATATACCATTCCATTTAGTAGGTATTACTCTTAGTACTTTCAAAGCTTGATCTTATTTTTGATATAATCCCCTAAGGATATAATATTATTTATAATCCCTGTATGCCTTCCATTCATCTGAGTGATAATTTCTCCATTGAGCATTCTGAATGTATAAAATTTTAGTTTTGTTTTTGCATACCACATTTGTCTTATATTAACTATTCCTTCATATGCAGCTGAAATGGTTTTCCACATTTCATAAGAAGTAGGAAATTGAGAGACACAATTGAATTCATCTAGTCCAAGAACACAGATAAAAGCATCCATATATCTAGAATTTGTGTCATAGTCAGCCTCTATAGCAGCAGTCCAAGTTACTGGGTTTTCATAAATTATATAAGAAATTGTGATCTTAGAGTATACTTTGAATCCAAGATTCTTAAAATATATAAGCATTCATGATTTTTAGCATCCATAGTTTTTACCATTGAAATAAGGAGCATGAACCATAGACATTAATTCTCTCTAATCAACCATTTCCATATTTGTATAGACGTTATAATTTTAGCTTGTTGTAGCTTTTTCCAAAATCTCTCTGCTCATACCAATTTTTATGTCAGAATATACAAATATACCCAAGAGGGGGGGGATTGTGTCTTTTCAAATTCATTTATAATTATGCCTCTTGATGTCGACTGATGATTATGTAGGTGAGAAATTTTTGTCTCCTATATGAAATTATGGGTAGCAAATAAAACCATAACTATAGAACATGACTGTTTATAGTGGTTCAGGGAATAAATATCCCATAGTCAACTCCACCAATTATTCTCTCTAAGATTTTGGTGAGTTTCCCTTGTCAGATCCTCATATCACAAGACCAATCCACAACTGAGTGGAGGTAGTTGATACCTTTTAAAAAAATACTAAAAATATTGTCTTCTGGTTCTATAATAGAGAACCTATAAACCACATCTTAAATCTAAAATATTATACTTTACCACAAATGAGTTTGAGCAGTTGAAACTCTCAATAAAAATATATTCATTATATTTCCACAATAGCCTCTTTTGTAAAAAAACAGAGTCTGGTGTATTTTTGCAGTAGATCTATAAAATACCTTCACTAGAATTCAGTTTCAATTGTTATGCAATATATATCTCAATATATATATTTCATTGAATAATACACACATATATATAGAACAAATACACTGATAGAAGTAAAACAGAGAGTATGTCTTTTAATTCTAGATCCAAGAAAATCTCCTGATAAATATTAATAATTTAAATTCCTAAGACAAATCAAAGTAGTTGTAACTTCTCTTAAGAATATGATATATTTTCTCTACTTAGTACGATTCTTTTAATTAATCACAATTAGCTTTGAATCGTTTGAAAATGAGATTTAAATCAGCCAGATATTCTGTAAATACCATTTCACAAAATTCTGATAAAATAATCAATTCAAATCTATGGTGATGAAATGTAAAACGTACGTTTCCTTCAAAAAATGACAAAATTATAAATGTAGTGTTCAACTATGCAGCGTTCATTCTCCAAACATATTTTTGACAATGTAATGTTGATAAAAAATGTATGTTTAGTGATCCATGTGTTTTCTTCTAAAACATAAGGATCCATACTTATGAAGGGTTCTTTAACCATACTTTTTCTCTTTTTCAAACATAAGGTTTCATCCAAATGTAATGTTCTTTATCCATATGTTTCATCCAATGTCGGGTTGATTAACCATATGTGATGATATTTCGTAATAAGATATAATACAAATGTAGGGTTTGTTCCCTAGGTTGCATTTCTTCAACATATGGTATGAACACTATTTTCGGAATATGGTTTGGAGCTTTCTGAACACATTGAGGAATATTCCACGTGAATAATAATATTGAATATATTTCCATAATAAGGAATATAAAAAATATCAATTTACTAAAATACACTTAATGTAATATAATTAGTAAAAAAACAAGGGTATTTGAGAGCATAAAAATCAATAAGATTCATAGAGTATTGTTGAGACAATACATACCCAACACTTCTCAGGGTCAATCGAAACCCATTGTTCTGAGATCACATGTCCTAGAAGCTCCACCTCCCTAACCCAAATGGTGCACTTGGAAAACATTGAATAGATATGATGATCCTGAATGGTGACAAGAAAATTCAATGTATACCGCTCATGCTCCTCCTCGGTCCTAGGATAATCCAATATTTCATACTCAAATACCATTAAAATCGAGTCGAGATACAGATGGAATATTCTATTTATAAGTTCCATAAATACTGCTACATAATTTTTTAATCCCAAAGGGATGACCAAGTACTCAAAATAGTTTTACCTACATCAGTAGGTTGTTTTCGGAGAATCCACCTATATAACACTAACTCGATGATATGAAAAACAAAAATAAATCTTGGAGAACCACCTAGCACCGTTAACCTAATAAAAATAGTTGTCAATATAGGGAAAATGGTTCATGTTCGTAATCATTAACTTATTCAAATTCTGGTAATCAATGAACAATTGAAGAGATCCACAAAAACTCTTTCGCAAGTAGAACTAGGGGGAAAAAGGTGTCACACTTAGGTAGATGAATCATTGGGATTAAAAATCATTCAGTTTATCCTTTAATTCCCTCAACTTAGTATGGTCCTTGTGGTATGATGTAAGGGATATCGGTTGTGTTACAAGTGAAAAATCATTGGAATATCCATATCCAACTCCATGGAAAACCCCTAAAAATACTCTAGAAAAACCTTTGAGAAATCATCCAATATAGTAGGTAATACACCCTCAGAAGTACCATCATCATCCTCCAATGTTGGTGATAAGATATGAAAAATTAGATTTCTCAATTCTGGATGTGGAGGTACATCAAGTCTTGAATGAGAATCCCATTCATCTTGAAATACATGGGTACTTACATCATGTTCAACAAAACTCACTCGCCTCCTATAACAATTGATGTGGGCCTAGAAACAAACCATACAATCAATACCAAGGATCACATAAAAGTGGTCCATATTGAAAATAAGAAAATCACATTCCATATCTACCTTTGATATAGTGAGTTCACAAGATGGACACCTAAAAACCTGCTCTCACTTCATGCAATGTGGTGTTACCAACTGTATTGCATATGGAATAAGATTATATAGAAACCTTAACAACACCAAAAGACTAGTAGAAATAAAATAAATGGAGGAACTAATATTAAACATAATAACTGCTAAATATGATGCAATAATAATGGTACCACAAACTGTGTCAGGTCCTGTACTTGATTCCATTGGAACTCATTTCATTGAATGAAGATGTCGTGTCTCTTCCTGATCTTAAGAAAAACCACTAGATTATGGATCTTCCCTCAAATGAATCTTCCCAGAAGATGATCTAGCTCTTCCTCCATGACCTCCAAATCAATATCACACTATTCAAGATGGTTTCAATCGGGATAATATACCTCTTGAAGACATAGATCATGCACTACTCTATTATAGACACACCACTTAGAAAAATCATTGAAATTCCCTCATGCTTCCACATGGATGTCATGGTCTAGGTGGGGAAGAATAATCATATCACATGTGCCTTAACATTGCACACTAATGGTATATAACCAATCCAACATTTAAATCCACAGATGAAGATAACTGGGAAAGAGGTCTTGAATTTCCACCTACCCTATTTTTTCTCATCTTTCTTCCTCTTCTTCTCAGACAAACTGCCACTTCCCACAACTGAAACTAATCGAGAGCGACTATATATTCCTTTATAATCAATTTCAACCATGATAGAATGATAAAACCCCACATCAGAAGTATTACATTTGTACATAAAGACATGGGATCAGATTTCTAGTTGCAACCCCATATTGAACATCGGAGCCTTCAATTGCTCTTTGGAAACAATCTTGGGTTCAAACTAAACTAACTCTTGAAAGAGGTTGTCATACACCATCACGTTATGGTCTCCCTCGACATGGTTAAAAAAATCCAAGTATCTGGTGAAGGATAAAATATCAAGGCAATACTACTCATCTAATAATACCTTGAAATCCATCCAACCCATGTTCTCAAGCTTTTTAGCTTTCACCATTGAGTCCCACCTTTTTAGACTAGAACCTTGCAACATAAACAAAGAACATTTCACTATGACTATTGTAGGACCCCAGGACAACCTAAGAGGGGATGGGTGAATCAGAGTGTCAACTTTTTCTTTAAAAAACAAGGGTCTTGTTCCCATGTTATTGGGAACTAGTTAAACCTGTATGATGGATATGATCAGTAATGAAATAATCACATGCAAAGAGGTGATTTTTTTTACTTGGTTCAACACTAAGGGATACGTCCAAGGAGCATACGCCGAAAAGTTGTCGGTCATACCAAATTCCACTAATCTTCACAAGCTGTATATTACAAAGGTTCCGGATCAGTCACTCTGTCCCAGGCTCACTACCTTTACAAAAGTTCAGGGACATCTCACTGTATCCCTCAAGTCACTCCCGTTGACTCCCCCTGGCGCACTGCCTTTAGTGAAGTCCCACTTAGTTTATAAAAATGACAGTCTCTTTAATATATTTGCATTGAAGTCTTTGCCTCTTCTTAGCACGAGACTCTGCTTTCATCAGAGACCAGTAATGATGCACTTGGACGCACTAAACCACTAAACCGGATAAACCAAAAGTTCAAACAGGATACACAGATGATTTTGCGCAACAACAACCCTTTTCACGCAAGTTAAAACTTTTCAACGAAGGTATCAAGAAATCTTCCACCTTTCCTGAAGCTCCAAAAAGACCGGCAAGATTCAGTAACACCTGGTGCACTTCCTCAAGCCTGACCCACATGTCTCAAGACGGAGTGCAAGTCTCGGCGCGCAAGTCCAAACCAGAGCACAAGTTCACCTCAACCACTTGCACGACACTCACTCGTTCAACTTAAAACTTGCATGAACCAATCCATTTCTCGCCCAAAACACCTTGGATCCACAACAAACAAAGATAGCGCAACTTATAATTGTGCGACCTACCCACCACTTGCACGACCAGCGCACCTACATGATGGGAGCTCTGATTTTCTCTAAGTGTTGAGCTCATGTGTAATGAGGAGGGGTCTACCTGTATTTATAGGCATTTTTACACCCTGTACGATGGTGCGTAAGTCTCCCCTCGGTGCTCATGTTTTGGTGCGCAACTCCAACCACCCAAGCCTCTATCGCGCAACTCACATGCACGACTAGAACAATACTTGCGCGAACCTCTTTCCTATTCCATATTTTGAAGATCTGATCTTGAAAAACATATGGCCTGCAAGTTTTCTCTTCTTTGAGTCAACGGTGTGCAAGTCACTTGTGCGACACATATCCGGAACACAAGTAACTTTCCCAAAAACACTATTTTACCCTTTTGTCGAATTTTTAGGCCCAGAAATTTGGCAAACACTGAAAAATGGTGCCACCTTTAATATATGCTTCGGCTATAACCTTCATGCTTCTTTTCTGTGATTTGGATTCTTCAACAACTCTTATTCTTTCCTCACAAACTCCAATATCGCGATATATATCATTTTATAGATAAGATTTAACATCATCATATTTTGAGAAATTGTGAAGTGCATGGCCATATCAGAATTCCAATCCCTTCCACACTGTCTTCTTCTTCAAATGTCATTATCGACCTCATGAAATTCATACAAATCTATTCTTCAAGAAGTATCTTGCGTGGTTCTCATGAAATCATAAATAATTGCATGGTATTTATCAAATCATCATGTCTTATTCTTCATACATCATTCTATACTTCATGAAAATCATACGATTCTATTCTTAATGAATTCTCTTGCATGGTTCTCATGCAATCATGAAGAATTTCATGGTCTTCATCAAATCCACATTCTTCTTTAATCATCCTCAAATGGATTATACCTCACTATTCTTCACTATTGTAAACAATGTGTCACCTTTGACACATGTTATTTGAATTATGATCATTACAATCATCATCTGAATTTCCATTCCTCCATTTCATTGGATTAATTCTTGTTCTCCTTCATTTGGATCTTCATTAACAACAATTGACAAAAAATACAAACTTATACACAACGTGGTCCCAACAGTCTCCCCCTTTGTATTTTGTTGTCAACACCTTACATATCTTATGATATTAATTCATCAATGTAAAAATAAGAATCTTCTCTTCAATCAAATTTTCTTTTCAAACATTCATTTCACTTTCTCTCCCCCTTATTGATAAGAAATAAAAAGATCATGGTAGGGAGGTTATCAATCTATACTTAAGAAATGTTTCATTAATCATTTCACTCTAAGTCCACTTGAGCAATGCTCGATGTATAAAACAAGTGGATTTGATTTAGACAACAGGGCTGTCCATTATTCACATATCCTGATACCACATGAGATGAGAACTCATGTATTTTGTCTTTGATGGTTTACCACATTCATTTCAAGCTAATGAGATCAAATTTGATAGGGAATAATCAACCTGAAACTTCTGCACTCACATCAACAAATAGATCAAAAACAATCAAGTGCAATTGGAAGGATAAGTGGCATTGGGGCACTTCCATTCATCTTATGTCACTGATCAATTCAGTTACTCTCCCTTTGTAGAATGATCTTTGTTTTGAGTAAACAAGGTTGAGAGACTGAGAAATGTCATACCTTCTCCAATGACACATTCTTCAAGAAATTAACAGATTAATTTCATTTAATACCAGCCGGAGTTGATATTGATTGAAATAGTGATTTTGGAAGCTTATTCTTTTTTTCTCCCCCTCAAGGGAAACACTCCTCATCATCTTCATCAAGAGTGATCCACCATCATCTTAATCCTTGAATATCAATTGAAGAATCTTCCCTGGATGGAAACTTCTTCAGTTTAGCTATCAAGAGTTAACAACATTCACTACTTCTCAGGTTCTCCCCTTGAGAGCATGCTTCACCTTCAATTCCCTGCATTATTAGCACAAATACAATACGAAAATGATTATGAGAATAAGGCGGTTCCTCCTTTCTTCATCAACATGAGCTGCATGGTTGAGGTTCTTTTCTCAACCAAGTTCCTCTGTTCACCCTAGTTATCATGCCTGCACATTTGAACATATGTTATGATATGTGTTGATGTGGCATGGTTGCCTTCACATTTTCTTCTGTGTGGTATGAAGAATTATTATACTTAATAATCATTTTGAATGATGACTTCTTCCTACTTTTGTTGAATGCTTCTTTCTCTGGTATTAAGGTTAGACAACCTTTTTCAATGTGACCAGATTTCTTGCATCTCTCACACAAAACTTCTTTGACACGTGTGTTTCTCTTGGTTTGCAATCTCTCCTGCACTCTGTCTTCATCACGTGAAAGTTTTTCATTTCCTTTTTCACCAGCCTTGGATTATTCATCTTCAAGTTTCCCTATTCTTTTCAAATATTCTGGCCAGATGACCAACAAGTCATTTGGAACTGTTCCATCTAGTTTTGATCATCCACATGGGTTTATCTGAGTTTCATCCCACTGACTTTTTCTTTCGAATGAATGCCCCTTCAATTTCATGGATATAAAATCATGGGTCTTCTTATCTTCCCTACTTGAGATCTTCTTGGGGAAATGTGTGTTCACACTAATATTCTGATTTCTTCCCAAGGTACGTTCTTCATACTCAGACGGCATCAGGAGGTCTTCTTTTCTTATCAACAGTGAAAGCATGTTGAGATGGGCATGTACCAACCTTGTGACCACTGTTGTTGCATACATCACAAATGTTATCAAGAATTCCAAATTTGTATGCTGTAAATAGATGCTTCTAGACCTGCAGAGGTTGCTTCTTCTTCTCTGGATTTCTTCTCTTTGATACAAGCTTTCATTTTGCTTTTTAATTAAAAGGATTGTACCAGCAATCCAGTGCACAATGCTCAAATCTGTTGCAGCACCAACATTGACCCACAAATCATTTCTTCTTTGTATCTTCTATATAAGGTTTTTGGACCTTCTTCATAAATTTTTGTGCTCTATTTAAGGAACGAACTTCCTCCTTTTTCTTCCCATCCAAACTAGCCATAGTGGTAGGTTTATTATCCTCCTCTTTCATCACCCATACTTGTTTAGACTTTTTATTCCAACCCGCACTTTTTGAAGGAACATATTTAGAAACAATAGAACAGGTTTGTATGGATGGTACCTTCACTTTCATAACTGCTTGTGATAGATCAATGAGTGAAGTTATGATCTTGTAATCACATGATGGAGGTATTTTGACAGTATAATCCTCCAGTGAGCATTGAGTACCAGCAGCAACTGATTCTGTTTCATTCTTTTGTAAAGTATCAATATGTGTCTTCTCAAGATTTTTCAATTGGGCGTCCAATTTTAAACTTTAAATATTGAGGATGATCTTCTGGTCTTCATTCATGATCATATTATCTTCACAAGTCTTCTTAAATATTGCAAATTTATCTTCATGCATCTTAACTTTGACTTGTAATAAAGAGTCAAGTTCCTTGAATCTCTTGGATGTTTCTTCCAAACAAAAACTCTTGACTTCAGTGCAGTTATTCAGCTCAGCTTCATGTTCTTGGATCTTTTCTATTAGAGTCTTAGTGACTACCTCTTTTTCATCGAAGGCTTTAATCTATTTGGTGACCTTTAAGCATTCGAGAACTTTTCCTTCCAAGCCCTTTTCCAAATTATCAGCTTCACTTTCCAATCAGTTGATCTCAACCTGAATGCATTGAAATATTCTAAAAATAGTAGCAACTCTTTCTTCAGGAATATCATGAAGATAGCTTATTAATTTCTCCTGATCACTTGTGATCGAAGCGTCTTCCATTCCTATGGTAGAATCATGAGCCACCTGTTCGATACTTTCCAAGCCTGATATTTCTTCATTATTGGTAGGGCATGGAGAACCAGACACTGCATCTTCTTTGGTTACGAGGGACTTCTTCAACTACTTCTTCTCTTTCTTTTTCCTATTTTTCATGTTCTTTCTGGATGTAGGCTTTTTCTCAGAAATGACTGAAACTTCATCAAGACTGCACTTCATTGTTTACTTTAGGAAAGAAACTCAAATCCTCTTTTGAATATAATTACTGTGGAGTATCCGATACATGTGAACCTTTCCCTCTAATACCACTTATAGGACCCCAGGACACCCTGAGAGGGGAGGGGTGAATCAGGGTGTCAACTTTTTCTTTAAAAAAAGGATCTTATTCCCTTGTTGGTAGGAACTAGTTAAAGCTGTATGATGGATATGATCAGTAATGAAATTTTCACATGCAAATAGGTGACACATCAATTTTTACTTGGTTCACCACTATGGGATACATCCAAGGATCATACGCCGACAAGTTTATGGTCATAAAAAATTAAACTAATCTTCAATTGATGTGGATTACAAAGGTTCAGGAATAGTCACTCTGTCCCAGGCTCACTGCCTTTACAAAAGTTTAGGGATAACTCACTGCGTCCCTCAGGTCACTCCTGTTGACTCCCCCAGGCTCACTGCCTTTGGGGAAGTCCCACTCATTTTATAGACATGAAGGTCTCCTCAATAAATTTTCATTGAAGTCTTTGCCTCTGCTTAGGATGATACTCTTCTTGCATCGAAGACCAGTAATGAAGCACTTTAACGCACTGAACCACTTAGCTGGATAAACAAAAAGTGAAAACAGGATACACAGATGATTTCTCATAGAAACAACCCTTTGCACGCAAGTTCACACTTCGAATAGAAGTTATCGGGAAATCTTCCAGCTTTCCTACAGCTCCAAAAAGACTAGGGGGCTTCAGCAACACCTGGCGCACTTCCCCAAGCCTGGCGCACAAGTCTCAAGATGGCGCACAAGTCTCGGCGCGCATGTCCAAACCGGCGTGCAAGTTCCCCTCAACCACTTACGTGACACTCACTCATTCAACTTCAAACTTACGCGACCCAATCCCTTTCTAGCCCAAAACACCTTGGACGTGCAACAAACAACTATCGCACAACTTATACTTGCGCAACCTACCCACCACTTGCGCGACCAGCACACCTGCACGATGGGAGCTCTGATTTTCTCTAAATGTAGAGCTCGTGTGGAATAAGGAGTGTTCAACCTATATTTATAGGCTTTTGGACACCCTACGCAACGGCATGAAAGTCTCCCCTTTGCGCGTATGTTTTGGCGCGCAACTCCAACCGCCCAAGCCTCTTTCGTGCAACTCACTTGCACAACCAAACCAATACTTGCGCGACCCTCTTTCCTTTTCCATATTTTGAAGTTCTGATCTTGAAAAACATATTGCACGCAAGTTTCTTATCCTTCAAGTCAACGACGTGGAAGTCACTTGTGCGACACATATACAGCATGCAAGTCCCTTTCCCAAAATACTGTTTTACCCTTTTGTTGAATTTTCAGGCCCAGAAATTTGGCAAACACTAAAAAATGGTGCCTCCTTCAATATATGCTTCGGACATAACCTTCATGATTATTTTATATGATTTGGATTCTTCAACAACTCTTCTTCTTTTATCATAAACTCCATTATCGCGATATATATCCTTTGATAGATCAGCTTTAGCATCATCATATTTTGAGACAATGTGAAGTGCATGGCCATCTGAGAATTCCAATCCCTTCCACACTGTCTTCTTCTTCAACCGTCATTCTCTACTTCATGAAAATCATACGATTATATTCTTCAAGAAGTGTCTTGAATGGTTCTCATGCAATCATAAAGAATTTCATGGTCTTCATCAAATCATCTTGTCTTCTTCTTCATCCATCATTCTCTACTTCATGCAAATCATACGATTATCTTCTTCAAGAAGTATCTTGCATGGTTCTAATGAAATGATGAAGAATTGCATGGTATTAATCAAATCCCCATTCTTCTTTAATCATCCTCAGATATATTACACCTCACCATTCCTCACTATTGTAAACAATGTGTCACCTTTGACACATGTTCTTTAAACTTAGGATCAGTACAAAAATCATATGAATTTACATTCCTCTATTTCATTGGATTACTTATTGATCTCCTTCATTTTGATCTTCATTGAAAAATCTGGATAACAAATACAACCCTATACACAATGTGGTCCCAAAAAATACCTCTAGAGTATCATGAAACTCAAACATACTCTCAATTTTCTCAATCCATTCCACAAATTATTGGGGTTCCATGCTACCTCAAAAATAAGCACAGTTGTTCAAGAGGAACACCTGAGATTTGTCCATTCAAGGAACTGGTTCATCTTCTATAACTTGAGTAGGACCAAATCCTACTCCATAACACAAATATCTGATACCCTAAACCACAAATTTTCTAATTATCTGATCAATTGGTGTGGGAGAACACACCTTGGCCTCTTCCTCTGGTGGGACATGAATTCTTTGTAGAGGAATATTACTAAAAAAATCCCAAATCACAAAGAAATACTATCAATACTACCATAAAAACATATTCTGAAAAGTTTTAGCAACAAACAAAATTTCAAAACATTAATAAATCCAAAAAAATCACATCCAACATAATATAAAACCAAAAAAAAACCACTCCACCCCCTACTGTCCAAATACAGTCTGCAATATGTACGTATCATTGAGAGGAAATGCAAAACCAAATTCCAAAAAACCCATGGAAACTTCAGTCCTACCATGAGGTGTGTTGGATAGACTCATCAATGATAACTAGAACTCAATCTCGGACAATTATAACTCCTTTTTATCTAAACACTTCACAAATAATTTGAACCAAAAATAGAAAAACCTGCTCTGATACCATTTTCTTTAACTGACCTGGGGTTCCATCCAACTCGACACCCATCTCGGACCATGTCATGGAACAAAGGGCATTCCCAATCCCCAGAGGGTGGAAACTAGTGTCTGGGTATCAATAATGCACTTTGGGAATGATTTAACAATTTTATAAAACCAAAAACAACAAAAAGAATAAATATCACTGAATTGGTAATCATAACCAAAAGAGGTTCATGAATTTTCAGATGAAATGTTTTCAACATTAACCAAAACTGGTAATTCCATACCATAATGGGAATAAAAAATCATCCCAAAAAGATCCATGTAGAAAGTGTGTCATCATCCTCACACCACCACTACCAACACCTGAAAGAAGTTGAACACAAGAAACCAGATCCACCACTATCACTGTGAGACATCTTTCCTTTACCATGGACATTATAAAAAAGTCTATGTATATAAAATTTGTATGTATGGTGTTAGAAAAATCCCAATAGGATTCGACCTAAAAGAAGTATTATATACTATAACATTAGAAGATAAATGTACAGAAATATTTCCATAATAACATATGATAAATTCTCAGGAATTTTTTTAGGAATTCTTTCCCAAGGAAACACTTTTTTAATGAAATCCTTTTCACAAAAAATCTTTCTTGAAATTAAATTATGAACAAGTTCTACCATATCTCGATGTCCAACACCACATCACATAATCATCATGTCACAAGAGAGAACCATGGACAATACATATGGGTAAATAGTGAAATTGGGACTCTATAAACCTCTTACCTCAGTGATAAAATCCTTCAACCAAAACCAACAGAATTCTTGTGTCTGATTTACAAGAGGGGAACACATTCCAAGGTTTATTGGTGTAAGATACAATTTTTTCATGGGTGTAGAATAATAAATTGATGATTTGTGGATGCAGAAAAAATACATATCATGGACCAAATTCATGAAATTAACTGTTTTTGGTAGATCTTATGAATTTAATTATTGGATTGAATTAATTCAAAAATTTGAAAATTTAAACCCCCTTTAAGTAATTTTCACCATAAGAAGATATGTCACAAAATTATAATAAACCCCCTGTAATTATCTCTCACAACGTGTCGATATTTCATTAAATTAGATTACACCACATGTACGATTACCCCACATGTAATTATATTAGACCACATGTAATATTTTCTATTTTTTTTAAAGGGTTTGACATGATTTAATTTGGAAAAGGGTAAATTGGATATGAATTATTAATCGACATGAAAGGATAATTCACATCGTGTCATTATCACAAAATTCATTTAAAAAAAGACAAACAACATTGCATAACCCTTCATACACCCCTCTTCTCTATTTCATGGATTCCACATACCACTCTTATCCATTGTAGAGCCCCCACGCAACACTGCCTTGGACTGAAACTCCTTTATGCATTCCAATAATTTATCAAAGACCCTCTATGAACCTCCCTCCTTACTTTGGGTCTTCCTCCACTAATTTTTGGGAGTTCTCTTAAGTCTGAAAGTGTTCTCGCATCGGATCTTGGATATCAAAACCTAGATTTTTAAGGTATGCCTTCCAGTTCGTAATATGATTCTTGATCCAATACAAATGGAATGTTTGGTTCTTGTTAATATGAATATAGAGGCCGATTTCTGTCACATACATAGTGTTTTTTTCACAACTTACTATTCATTCAAGGAGTCAGATTTAAATCATATTCTTCATTTTGTTGTTTGGTTCTTATGCTCAATTTGGGGATATTTGTTGGCGAGTATTCTTCATCACTGATCTGGATGTAGGTGGTCTAAAATTCAAATCTCATAGTCTTGATTAAAATTATGTGTATTTAATTATAGAATTGATATTAGATGATTAGAAATCATGTTCTTCATTAAATTAATTAATTTCGTGAATTAATTAATCCAAAGTTATGTGAAATTAGAATATTTGGATTCTATATCATGAACAATTAATTATTTAATTAATTATGAGATATTGATATTTTTTATTTAAGATAATTAATTGTAGAACTAATTATGGTGCATTGAAATTGTGAATTGAATAATTAATTGGTGAATAAATTTTGAGACTATGAAATTGTGATTTGGATACTTAATTGTTGAAATTAATTACAGAATTATTGAGATTGTTGAGAATAATTAATTAATTATATAATTAACTAATGGGAATGGATATGATTTTGAAATTTTGATTTATAATAATTAATAGGTGAATTAATTTTGAAGAGTCAGAGATTGTTGAAATTAAATAATTATATGAAAAAATAATTATTGTTATATTGAGGTTGGTGAATAGGAATAATTCATTGTAGAATTAATTATTGGATATATTTATTGTTATTAAATTGATTAATATGGAATAATTAATTTAGTAATTAATTTTGGGGGTTGAACAAATGGAGATAAGATAATTAATTGAAGAATTAATTAGTGTTATTTGTTTTTTTAGATGTAATTAATTATTTGATGAATTATTTAATGTGAGAATTATGATTATTTATGTGTTGAATAAAATAATTGGATTAATTAGTTGGATAATTAATTAATGTAACCAATGTGATAATTTAATTATTGAATTAAATAGTAAGATTAATTATTTGATGAATTAATTAATGGGGTTTGATATTTTAATGTAATTGAATGAGTTAAATTAATTAATTATCAACTTAATTAATAGGTATTATTTGGTTATTGAAATTGATAGATAATTAACTGATGAATTAAATATGAGGTATTGATAATTGTTAATTGTCTAATTAATATCTAAATTAATTATCAGATATTGAGATAGAAAATTTTAGATAATTAATTGTAGAATTAATTATGAGGTATTGATATTGTTGATTTGAATAATTAATTTTTGAATTAATCATAGGATATTATGTTTCAAGATATTTATTAATTTGTTAATTAATTAATGGGATTGGAATGATTATTTAATTAGGGAAATTAATTATGGGAATTTTTGTGATAAAATAATTTTTGAATTAGTAACAGATTTGGATGGTAATAAATTAGTGAGTTAATTATCGAATTATTGAATTATAAATTGTAAATAATTAATTAGTGAATTGATTGTTATATGTTGAGTTTTGAAAGGATTAATTAATTATTTAATTAATTATTGGACCGTATGTGGTTAATAAATTGTCGAATTAGTTAACCGAGTTAAAGTGACCAATTAATTGATGGATTAATTGAAGGGATTGTTATGATTAATTAATTTTGAAAATTAATTAATGAAATCGACATGATTAATTAATCGTTGGGCTAATTAATGGAAATATATTTTGATTAATTAATTTGTGAATTAATTAATGGTAATTGAGGTAGTTAATTAATTGTTGAATTTATTAATGTTATTGATGTGATTTGTTAATTATTGACATGACTAGTGAAAGTGATGAGACTAGTTAATTGATTGATTAACTAATGAAATTCATGTGATTACTTATTTTTCTGAATTAACTAATAATATTGTTATGATTATTAATTGATTAATTAATTGATATGTTTAACGTGACTAATTAAGTATTGAATTTATTAATGGAACAATGTGATTATGAAACTGTTATATTTTGGTCAATTAATTGTTAAATATATTAATGTGACATTGTGACGTTAAATGTGAAAAGGGGTTAGTGTTGATTAACCTTTATTGTTGTGAAATGTGAAAATTGTGATATTGTGATATATTTGGAATAATTGAGAAATGAGGTGATAGACATGATGTTCTACACCCATGATATACATGTATGATTGGTAAATGGGGTGTGAGACATGGAATTATTCTAAAAATACATACACGGTGCTATACATGATGTTCTACACCTGTGAAATATATATATTATGGATAAATGGATTGTGAGATAGGAATTGATGCTCCAAATACTCACATGGTGATAAACATGGTGTTTTAAACCCAACTTGCATGAAAATATTCTTATATGGTATAGTTACTGAGACTCCAAATACCCATGGGGTGTGATATAGGGGCTGATTCTCTAAATACTCACGACAGTTCTAGACATGGTGTTTTACACCCATTTGTTAACATTGGACTATAGATAAAATTGTCCATATATGAATTAAATAAATGGATAATGAATGAAAATGTGATATAATTATTGTGAATTGAATATGATAAATTTTTTAGACTCCGCCATGGGTCGAAGTAGGCATTGAGATATGGGTGTCCATGGGAACCCAAGGGTTTCTATGGTTAAATAAAGGATAATTCAAAAATGGTAAATTTTTTACCTTATTACATGTATTTTTTAATTTATAAAACCGCATACACTTTTATTAAGACGATTTTTTAGATAGCTTTGGTGGTGACAAACTATGTTGTACTCACACCCTACATGGGCTGCCGGTTCGGTACCTGAATATACATTGTGTTTTCTAGACAGGTTAAGGGAAAACACCATGTGTTGGATAGATATTTTTGGGGATATAAAATGAATGATTGAACCAGATGTTGTTCAGAACCCACATGGGAGTCATCAGTGTCTTTTATTTGGGTTATTCATTTTAGACACTTGACACATACATTAGCATGGCATTTGTAGTATTCATATTTGACATTTTATTCCCAGTTTTTTTTATCTTGTAATATTGGTATTGCTCATTCTTATATATGCTTCCTATATTGTTTATTCCACGACCCGTCCTCAGGGCCCGTGTCGTGAATACCCCAAGCCCTCTTTCCATAGGCCAGGGGCTGGCGACTGGCACCAAAGGCGTAAATCCTAATAAAAAAGGTAAGGCATTGACTTTATAAAATTAAACAACAAAAAAGAGTACAAGTGGAAGAAAACACTAAGTAAAGCAGTAAACAAGTGTGCTGGAAATAAAAAGGGGCCGGAAATACAAGCCCAACAGAGAGGTACAACTAAAACTGAAAGTAAAGTACAACTCAAAGGACAACAGCTGAAAGGTGACAAGCAGCTCCTGGATCATCAACCATGGATCCTACCTGAAGGGTAGGTACATATGTCCTCCTCAGCATACCGCGTCCGACCGTCCATCAGTTCGCCTCCTCCGGGTACCGACTTGTCGTGAAATCCACCACCGGGTACTGTCCAGTTCAACAAGCCTCAACCACGATTAGTGATGTCTGTCATCTACCACCAACACAACGAGATGCGGGCGTAGCCCGTGCAGGGGTGAGTATAATGATACTCAGTAGGGTCCCCGAGACCCTAAAGGTCTCACTAAAATCCAACAAGGATAAACCATAAAGAAAGATCTAAACAGATAACCATTACATAGGTATATGCCCATACATATACCCAAGTTATCAAGTAACCCATCTCAATCATGAGGTAAATAAAAAGGTTATTGACTCAGCTCAAACCAGGATTTTCACTATCAAAATCGCAACTACTGAAGAGCTCCGTCTTTGTCGAGTACAGTGATCATGTCACGACTCCGAGGCACTGCTCACTAACCTAAGACTGCTGAGGTACTCCTCCTGTCGAGTACCGCGGGCCACCCACCCAAACATAGTAGTGCTTCCCGCCGGGTTCTGCCACCCAAACACAGTAGTGCACCCCCCCCCCCAATAGCCTGTAGAGGTACTCCTCCTTTCAAGTTCCGCGAGTCTGCCACCCAAACACAGTAGTGATCCCCGTCGTGGGTCTTCCACCCAAACACAGTAGTGCTCCCCACTAGGCTATACAAGTCACTCTGAATTGAATCAGATAAGCAGTATTCAGGTCTCAGTTAGCTACCTGGTCTCTGTACTCCGTACGCTCGTCTACGGGAGGGTCCGCTCCACGAGCTACAGGTCAAAACTCCAATTATCACAAAGTCCCATGAATAAGTATCTCAAAGAACCACCTCATCATAGGGGTCTCAACACAATAGACGGCGCGTCAATCGGACGCTCGGTCTATGAGTTATTAGACTTTTAGTCCCGGGGGCCCGGTTGGTTTCGTGTACGAACCAACCCGACCGTATCTCAATTGTACCTCGAACCCTCATACGATATACTCTAAGGGACCATTTCTCAACGTGATAAAAAACGGCGCTGACAGTTCATCAAATGGACGTCCGGTCTGAAAGTAATCAGCTTTTTCGTTCTAGGGGCCCGATTGGATTTCGGGTACAATCCAACCCGGACCTACTCCAACTACGTCCAAACCTCAGGTGAAGTATGCCAAAAGAACCGTATCATCAAGAGGAATCCAACAAAGTTGACAACACGTCAATCGGAAGTCTGGTCCTTATGTTATAAGTGTTTCTACTCCGAGGGCCCGGTTGGTTTCGAGTTCGAACCAACCCGGCCGTACTTCAAATGACACCGGTTAACCAAACCAGCCACGCCATTGGGATCCATACAGAAAAACACACGATATGGACTATCCATTGGTCCAAAATAGATAGCCGGTGAAAAAGTTTCATTTCACCGCAACACGTGCGAACCGGGAATCGTGGGGCCCGCGCCTCGACCTCGACTTAAATATCCAAAATTGGCCTTGAAACATCCGTCTTAATTCCACGGTCGCAACCTCGCAAACGGTTAAACATTCCGACACCGTATGAGAGAGATATGTCTGATACAAGATCCCGTAATAATAATTATATTATTATTATTCGTTGTTTCGTGGGCCCATGCGACGAACCAGAATTTATTATTCAAAATTAGACTTGAATCGATCGTATTGATGTCAAGATTACATCGCCAATAATGGCAAGCCAATCGGACGTCGCACACATGAGTTATGGCGGTTCAGAGATTTAATAATAATATTAAATCTATTATTTTCCGAGCGCTTTTGGGTACCTGATCCAAAAACCTGAAAACGACATCCAATATTGGAGTCATAAATTCCGTCTTGATGTTAGGGTCACACTGCCGCAGACGGTTCGTGAATCCGAGGTCGCACGAAGAAGATACAGTCAAAACAGTGTTTTGTCATCAGAATTAAAAATAACAATATTTTATTATTATTATTAATTATTTACTTATTTATCTTTCTAACTCGAAAATCAATAATGATTTTGGACTCCTTGCGTGGTGGAATTCATCCCCAAAACAACAATTTATCATTTATTTCTCTTTTGATTTTATCCTCACTATTATCTTTTAAATCATCTATCTCTCCAATCTCATTTACTATTCCACGATTATGTTCTACCAATTAGCGCCCCAATCACTAGACCTATTTCCACACATCCGGAACCACCACCACCTTCGTATTCCCGCCACACCGCCGAACCCCCCACCCCCTAGCTACCCGCGCCGGCGTGCCTCAAATCGGCCGCATCCCCTGGCCCCCCGTCTGCTCGCCGCGCCACCTCCCGTTACCACGCACCCGACCCCATGTCGCCGCACATGAAGAACTAGTTGGCAGTTGGTCTGGACTTGTTCGTAGTCCATACCCACCGCGTTAGTAGTTCAAATAAAGAACCAACAAAATATTTTTCCATTCTCGAGGGAAAGAATCATGCCAACCTAAATAAACAAAAAACCCCTACCTCGAAATTGACGCTGCACGTCGTCGAGTCGCGGAAGACAGATGTCATAGTAGTCGGGCGTCGTGGAAGAATGGTGTCATCTCGTCAATGTTGGAGGAAGAGTTTTTGACGTAGCCGACGCTTCCCCGCGGCGGTGTCTCCTCTCTTAATGCGGAGGAAGAAGAAGGTTGGAGAAAGACATGCTTTCGGTTTTTCGAGTCATGGTGCATTCTTTGCGTTCTCCTTGGAAGAACTCTCCCTTTCAATATCTCCAACGTGCTCCCAACACTGCAAGGGCCAAAACAAAATAATATCCTAAGCTATTATTTTATTCTCCCATGATATAACATTGCTATCAAATTCAAATTAAATCAAAAAAGACTATTGAATTCTTTATGGAATTTGAGATGGAAACTGTAATGGAATGGAGATGGAAAGGCTCCACATAATTAATGGGAGGTGTTGTCAAAATAAATAAAGTGAGTGTTAAAGGGGGGTTTATGGGAGGTGAAGGGTTAGGCCTCGTGTGGGCCCTATCTCAAAAATATCCTCCCATGGGAGGTTATGTGGGGTGTGGTCCTCACCCCTAACTTCCTCTTAGAGGATATGACCACCCAAATAAATAAAATGGTGCATAACCATTTTATTTATTTATTTTTTAAAAATCCCCAAAAATTAACCTTCCACTCGCATAATACAAAACTTATATAAAGATCCCCTTAAGTGAATACCGGCATTGCGAGTTTGTCAGTGTCCTCAGATTTCAATTCCGAGAACCGATTCAAAAGTTATAAAATTCATAGCATACGTTTACTGAACGTACCCGAAAAAAAGTTTGGAAATTTAATATTAGTTACCCTCGACCCACTGCGGTCCAGGATAGGCTCTTCCTAGGTGAAACACGCCCCAAAGAACCAAACTGTACTCTCGTATTTTCAATCCGAGTTACCGTTTAGAAGTTATAAATTTTACAGTAAAATAATTGTCATTTAATTATTTTATTTGCGGCCAAAAACTAACTTTTTCTGGTGGATCGCTCCATCCAATGTTTGTATCTTATCAAATAAAGCATTCCCTCACGAGTTCAGCGGTGGTCTCAGATTTTTAATCCGAGCTACCGTTTGTGAGTTATAAGCATTTGAAAAATAAAATAATTTATTTAATTATTTTATTTACGGTTAAGCCATTTTTGGGATTTCTCATAGGATGCATGTGCCGACTAAAATTAAGTTGCACCTAGAGTAATCCCGCCATCCTGAGTGCAATGGTGCCCTCAGATTTCTTATTCGAGCAACTGTTCTGGAGATATTCCACTTTTTCAGGAGAACTGCTTATGCGCGTTAATTTAATCTTAACAGAACTTCAACGGATCATTCCGGGCACTCCGGGTCTCGGAATCCGGCGCCGTCAGAAACCATAGACTCATAAAATTCCAAAGTAATTATGAAAAAAAAATTCCTTGAAATTTACGGGCTTTTACATTACTCCCACCTCAGGCCTTTACGTCCCCGTAAAGCTTCAACACACACTAGGGGAAACAAAAGTGGTACTAATCATGCATCTGAGCCTTCCACTCCCATGTGCTCTCCTAGAGGTTCTTGTGCTGCCTGGGGTTTCCTTTTTGCTGAAAAAGGAAAACCCATCCCATCGTTGTAAGTAAACCACAACTTTTTTCCCTAATACCGTCAATCTGTGTATGAACTGTGGTCGCCCAGTCCATACCCAAACTAACATCGTACGGCCTTGACGCTGCCACCAAGAGGTTCCAACCGAAAATCTCACCTCAAGGGTCAGATCACACCTGTCGGCATAAGTGTGGTTATCGAGTCTCCTCTCAAATTTGTCTTCAGACATGAGGGTTACGTCAATGGTTTTAACCGGAAACTCTAGGTTTGGGACAAGATATGTGGAAGGAAGAAATGATTAGTACCTATGTATATTGATATGAAAGCTCGTAGTAGACACAAAACATACCTCAAATCATTCTTAGAGGCCTTGGGTCACACTCTGTGACCGCATGAAGCTATTTGCTTCCCCTACCCTTCAGCTCCCTAAGCTTGGTGGGGACTACAAAGGCGGGTGGTTGTAACATGTCAAAATGTACACCACCTCATGCTGCTCTCCAAGCTCTGCTTCCACGTCTGCTGCTCTTCAGATTCATCTATCCTTAACACTTCCTCTTCTTGAAACATTTTACATGCCCAAGTCTCTGAGACTAGCGCCAGTTCGTATCTTCCTACTGCTAACAGTCACTGGCTATAACTGATCATCGAAAGAACATTCAACCACAAAGGTTCTCTCTACCACCCTTACATAAGTAGGAATGCATAGAGGAAAGATTGCTTACTCGGATATCCTTAAACACACCTCACTCAGAGGTCCTATATCTAAAGCACCGATCATATCATAGTCATAAAGTACCAAGAACGATTGGTACACCTCGATTAATACTCAGCTACTGACATGTCGTCCTACCGAAGCTGTATGAGCTCCAGAAAACTGTCATCCACTTCCTCAAGCTAGTCCTCAGCCTCCTGTGAGTCAGGATCGCCTCGGAACCTGAGGGGTATCAAATGCTGAAACATGTGTAAGGCACTAAGCCTACATGCATCCTTTACCGGTACTTCCAGTTGTAACTGCTGACCAACAGGTAGTGATATAGCTGGCACACTACCCGAAGGCACTATCTGAGGCATCAGTCCACATACCGAAGCCTCATCACTATGTGGACCAACCTCATGGTCACTCATTGGGAAACACCAGTTGTTAAGATCAACATCTGCTCTACTATCTCTAAACATGGTGTAGAACTCTAGAAATCAACTCCACCCAGTCCACTGATACCTGGAAATCTGTCTCGCCTCGTAACCTCAGAGGCCTCTACTGCTGGAACTCATGCAACGCACTCTTCCAGCGTGCACCATCCCCTAGTACGGATGGTGGAATTTATTTCCTAACGGGTGGCGGTGATGCTCGTACACCACCCGAAGGAGCCAACATAAAAAGTGGTCCATGCACCGGAGCCTCATTGCTCGGTGAGCCGTCGTCGAGTACTCTCTCGGAATCTCTAACTGATTGTCTGTGTGGAGACATCCTGAACAGATGCAACACGGTCAAACGATTATACATGGTGACATGACCTGGTTTGAGCTGTTTTAAGGAAAAAACATTTGAAGACACACATGTAATTAGTGTTTTCATGCACTGAGTCGGAAATCAGAGGTCAGGGTCTTGGTGTATGGATACGTCGGCCGCCCGCACCATCACTGGACTCCCTGAACTGAATACCACACTCGGTACTCTTAACACTATTGCTTCATAGAAAAGAAATATCAAAGTTATAAGTTCTGTGGTAGAACCGACTCCTCTGATACCAATTTGTCACGACCCGCCCTCGGGGCCTGTGCCGTGACTACCCCATGCCCGACTTCCATATGCCAGGGGATGGAGACTTGCACCTAAGGCGTAAATCCTAATAAAAAAGGGAAGGAATTTCCTTTATAAAAGTAAACAACACAACTGAGTACAAGCGGAAGCAAACACTAACTAAAGCAGTAAACAAGTGTGCTGGAAATACAAAGCGGTCAGAAAGACAAGCCCAACAGAAGGGTAAAACTACAACTAAAATTAAAGTACAACTCAAAAGAGAAGAGCTAAAAGGTGACAAGCAGCTTCTGGATCGTCCACCACGGATCCTACCTAAAGGGTAGGTACAAATGTCCTCCCCAGTATACCGCGTCCGATTGTCCGTCCGTTCATCTCCTCCGGGTACCGACTCGTCGTGAAATCCACATTCAGGTACTGTCCAGCTCAACAAGCCTCAACCACGATCAGTGTTGTTCGTCGTCTACAACCAACACAACGAGGTGCGGGCGTAGCCTTTGCAGGGGTGAGTATAACGATACTCAGTAGGGACCCTGAGACCCTCAAGGTCTCACTAAAATCCAACAAGGATAAATCACAATGAAAGATCTAAACAGAAAACCTCTACTTAGGTATATGCCCGTACATATACCTAAGATATCAAGTAACCCATCTCAATCATGAGGTAAACAAAAAGGTTATTCACTCAGCTAAAACCAGGATTTTCACTATCGAAACCGCAACTACTGAAGAGCTCCGTCTCTATCGAGTACAGTGATCCTGTCACGACTCCGAGGCACTACTCACTAACCTAAGACTGCTAAGGTACTTCTACTGTCCAGTACCGCGGGCCAGCCACCCAAACATAGTAGTGCTTCCCACCGGGGTCTGCCACCCAAACACAGTAGTGCACCCCCCCTAATAGCCTGCAGAGGTACTCCTCCTGTCAAGTACCGCGGGTCTACCACCCAAACACAGCAGTGCTCCCCGCTGTGGGTCTGCCACCCAAACACAGTAGTGCTTCCCACTGGGCTATACAAGTCACTCCGACATGAATTGGACAAGCATTATTCAGGTCTTAGCCAGCTACACGATCTCCGTAATACGTACACTCGTCTCCAGGAGGGTCCTCTCCACGAGCTACAGGTCGATACTCCAAGTATCACGAAGTCCCAGGAAGATGTATCTCAAAGGACCGCCTCGTCATAGGGGTCTCAACACAATAGACGGCGCGTCAATCGGACGCCCGGTCTGTGAGTTATTAGCCTTTTAGTCCCGGGGGCCTGGTTGGTTTTGTATACGAACCAACCCGACCATATCTCAAATCTACCTAGAAATCTCATAGGGTATACTCAGAGGGACCATTTCTCAATGTGATCAAAAATTCCGCTGACGGTTCGTCAAACGGACGTCCGGTCTGAAAGTTATCGGCTTTTCCGTTCTAGGGGCCCGGTTGGATTTCAGGTACAATCCAACCCGGCCCTACTCCAACTGCGTCCAAACCTTAGGTGAGGTATGATAAAAGAACCGTCTCATCAAGATTAATCCAACAAAGTCGATGGAACGTCAATCGAACGTTCGGCCCTTATGTTATAAGTGTTTCCGCTCCGAAGGCCCCGTTGGTTTCGGGTTCGAACCAACCCGGTTGTACTTCAAATGACACTGGTTAACCAAACCGGTCACACCATTGCGATCCATATGAAAAAACTCACGATATGGACTACCCATTGGTCCAAAACAGATAGCTGGTGAAAAAGATTCATTTCACCACAACACGCACGAACCGGGCCTCATGGGGCCCATGCCTTGACCTCGATTTAAATATCCAAAATTGGTCTTGAAACATCCATCTTAATTCCAGGGTTGCAACCTCGCAGACGGTTCGACATTCTGACACCGTATGAGAGAGATATGTCTGATACAAGATCCCGTAGTAATAATATTATTATTATTATTCGGTGTTTCGTGGGCCAAAGCCACAAACCAGAATTTAGTATTCCACATTAGACTTGAATCAATTGTATTGATGTCAGGATTACATCGCCACTGACGGCAATCCAATCGGATGTCGCACGCATGAGTTATGACAATTCAAAGATTTAATAATAATATTAAGTCTATTATTTTCTGAGCGCTTCGGGTAGCTGATCCAAAAACCAGAAAACGACATCCAATATTGGACTCATAAATTCAGTCTCGAAGTCAGGGTCACACTGCCATAGGCAGTTTGTGAAACCGAGGTCGCACGAAGAAGATACAGTCAAAACAGTGTTTTATCATCAAAATTAATAATAACAATATTTTATTATTATTATTAATTATTTACTTATTTAACTTTCTAACTCCAAAATCAATCACGATTTTGGACTCCTTTCACGCTAGAATTCATCCCCAAAACCCCAATTTATCATTTATTTCTCTTTTGATTTTATCCTCACTATTATCTTATAAATCATCTATCTCTCTAATCTCATTTACTATTCAATTATTATGTTCTCCCAATTAGCGCCCCAATCACCCGACCTCCTTCCACTTGGCCAGAACCACCACCACCTTCACCTGCCCGCCGCACCGCCACACCACCCCTGGCTACCCGTGCCGGAGCGCCTCAAACCGGCCTCATTGCCTGGCCTCCCGTCCGCTCGCCGCGCCACCTCCTGTTACCACGCACGCGACCCCATGCCGCTGCAAGTCAAGAAGTAGTTGGCGGTGGGTCTGGACATGTTCGTAGTCCGTACCCACCAAGTTAGTAGTCTAAATAAAGACCCAACAGAATATTTTTCCATGCTCGAGGGAAAGAATCACATAAACTTAAATAAACAAAACCCCCTACCTCGAAATTGACGTCGCACGTCGTCGAGTCACGGAAGACGAACGTCACGGTAGTCGGGCGTCGCAGAAGAATGGTGTCGTCCCATCAACGTTGGAGGAAGATTTGTTGACGTATCTGATGCTTTCCCGCGGTGGTGTCTCCTCTCTTAACACGGAGGAAGAAGAAGGTTGGAGAAAGAAATGCTTCCGGTTCTTCGAGTCATAGAGCGTTCTTCGCGTTCTTCGTGGAAGAACTCTCCCTTTCAATATCTCTAACGTGCTCCCAACACCGCAAGTGCCAAAAAAAAATAATAGCCTAAGCTATTATTTTATTCTCCCATGATATAACATTGCTATAAAATTCAAATTAATTCAAAAAGGCTGTTGAATTAATTATGGCATTTGAGATGGCAACTTTAATGGAATGGAGATGGAAAGGCTCCACATAATTAATGGGAGGTGTTGTCAAAATAAATAAAGGGAGTGTTAAAGGGGGGTTTAAGGGTGGTGAAGAGTTAGGCCTCATGTGGGCCCCATATCAAAAATATCCTCCCATGGGAGGTTATGTGGGGTGTGGTCCCCACCCCTAACTTCCTCTTAGAGAATATAACGACCCAAATAAATAAAATGGTGCACAACCATTTTATTTATTTATTTTTTACAAATCCCCAAAAATTAACTTTCAAGCCGCATAAAACGCAACTGCGATAAAGGTCCCCTTAAGTGAATACCGGCGCTATGAGTTCATCGGTGTCCTCAGATTTCAATTCTGAGGACCGGTTCAAAAGTTATAAAATTATGAACGTACGTTTACTGAACGTACCTGAAAAAAAGTTTGGAAAATTAATATCAGTCACCCTCGACCCACTGCGGTCAAGGTTAGACTCTGCCTAGGTGAAACACGCCCAAACTAACCCAACGGTACTCTCAGATTTTTAATCCGAGTTACCGTTTAGAAGTTATAAATTTTACAATAAAATAATTTTCATTTAATTACTTTATTTGCGGCCAAAAACTAACTTTTTCTGGTGGATCGCGCCGGCCAAAGTTAGTATCTTCTTAAATAAATCATGCCCTCGCGAGTTCATCGGTGGGCTCAGATTTTTTATTCGAGCTACCGTTTGTGAGTTATAAGCATTTGAAAAATTAAATAATTTATTTAATTATTTTATTTACGGTTAATCCATTTTTGGGATTTCTCATAGGAGGCATGTGTCGACTAAAAAAAATTCGCACCTAGGGTAATTCTGCCATCCTGAGTGCAACGGTGCCCTCAGATTTCTGATCCAAGCAACCGTTCAGGAGATATTCCACTTTTTCAGGAAAACTACTTATGTGCGTTAATTTAATCTTAACAAAACTTCGACGAATCATTCCGGGCACTCCGGGTCTCGGAATCAGGCGCCGTCAGAAACCATAGACTCATAAAATTTCAAAGCATTTATGAAAAAAAATTCCTTGAATTTTCCGGGCTTTTACAGTTTACTTATTTCTGATGGTTTTTTAATATGATAAAACAAAAAATGAAGGTATTGTATCCACATGATTGATATTATACCCTCACTTCTATTCAATAGCCTCTAACATAAAGGGAGGCATGCATGAGGTTTTGTGGGAGTCCAACTTGGGGATCCAGTGTGTGGAACTTGGGCCTAGATGTTACAAAGTGATATTAGAGGTGTTTTATTTTCATCTTATTTTGGTTTTTCTCTTTCTTAAAGTTTGACACGAGACTAGTAATATAGAAACCCTAGTCTTATATATATAATATTACATGACTTTAAGAATAATTATACATTAGAGTGCACGCCAGGGATCGTAATGTTCAGTGTCTTGAAAGACTAGGTACATAAAACTAAAAAAAGTAACTGAATAAAACTTTTATTTACATAATCATCAAATTGAGATCCTAACATTTATTTTCCTCAAAAATATGCATAGGTCACATTGGGAAACACATGAACAATGAGATGAGCTAAATCACAGAGTAAGGGAATAACCGTTAGAACAAAAAATTATCACATGGGATAAAAGGCATGACATGATGATATAAAAAGGAATGTAATATATGGAATCATAACATCTAAACATGGATTCATAGTAATGTCGAAGAAATATAGAAAATAATTTTGAATGAGTAAAGGCTAACCACCATGACCATTTCACATGGTAACAAAAGCCATGGCTAACCGCTGAGATTGTCACACATGGTATCACAAGCCAAGTCTAACAGCCAAGACTGTCGCACATAACATCTCAGGAGACTAAAAATTACTCAATTCATTAGATCGCTTTATAGAACACCCACCTTATCTTTTCATTAATATTTTTTCCACATAAATAATTATATATAATCAATCTTACATAAACATAAGGGTTACCCATGGAAAGAATTGGGTACTACAATCTTTTCATAAAGCATAAAAAATGGGCGTATCATAAAAGTTTCCATGAAAGAAAGGAACTAAAATATACATGGAAATTAATAAGTTTCATATTCATATATCATGGTATGTTATTTGAAGTATAACTTACAACATGTAAAAAAGTAATTAAGAAATTTTAGCATTAAAACTTTTTTTTGGTTTTAAGGAAAATACTATAGATCTTTTAATGTAGAAAAGGGAAAAATAATTTAGATAAAAAAGACGTGAACTATTAATGTTTTAATAATAAAAAATAATTATTTTATAAAAAACAGTTATGGAAAATAATAGAATATAGAGTGCACTTGAAATTGGGTAAGAATTCGGGAATTTCCTTGAAAATAGGTCTGCTTAACATGAAGTATTTAGGAGAGAATCACTTAAAAACATGTATATCCCAAAAGGTTAATGATGAAAGGGTGTTGATAAATAAATTTTGTACATATAAAGAAATTTATAAGATTCACATAAACAGATAAGATAACTTCATTTTGGTAAATGGAAGATAAGGAAACCTGAAGGAACAAAGGAGGTTAAGGTAGAATTTCTTATAGATTATCGGTATGGTATCAGGTGTATATAAGTGGGATTAATGAGAGAGAAAGTGTTTTATAATCACTTATAATTCACAAGGGAATTATTTTAATGGTTTTAAATCATACCCCATCATTATGTATTATATATAAAAGGGCATAACATAGAGGACATTGTTGAATAGAAGTGAAATAGAGAGGATCCCTTAGCTTAAGTATGATGGTGTTCTAGACTTGATATTAATGACCTGAGTAGTCAGATTAGGTCCATTAATTTAAAATTAAAGAACTATTATATATTTATAATATTTATTATATCCTTTTAAGTTCATTCATGACCTTTTTGATTAGTTAAGTGGTTCAATTTCATTGATCATATCCATTTGTTTTGTTGGTTTTTGCGACGAGTTTACTTATTTTTATGAATGGTGAATCATATAAAATAGTGATGGTTGTCCAGAATTGGAGTTATATTTTATTATTGAACATCCAAAATGTTACGTTGTTGTAAATTTAATTTGGTTACCTAGAGTGAAGCTCAAAAATGCTAGTGACAACCTTTTGGGTTTACTGGCAGTTTTTGATCACTACAAACTCATTTTACAATATAATTTAATATCATGTGTATAAAAAGATTATAGAACCTTAAATAGGATATATAACATAAAAATATGGTTCAACCCGAACAAAAATGGTTTCATTGATAGAATTTAAAATGTTAAATGAAATTAAAAACACATCGTCATTGAATGTGGTAAATTAACACATCTCAGATGGTGTCTTTACTACTAGTACAAAATAAGAGTAAAGGAGAGATGATAATAACATCTTCCACTATTATAAAAAGATTTTGCTAAAATTTGGATGAGAATAGGTAAGGATTGAAAATAAAACAACTGAACTTGAAAAGAAAGTAAAATAATTGAAAAGAGGAATTTACCTCTTGAATCAAACTTCCTTGAGAGCCTCTTAATGGGAGAGGATTTGGTATTTTGAAGAGAATAAGGGCCATTGGAAGTGGGGGGGGAGCTTGTGGAGATATTAGGGAATAATTTAGGCTAGGAAAAGGCTTTGAGAGGAGTTAAGTGAATAGGTAAGGAGGGGTGGTATTTATAGTGGAGGAGAGGAGGGGTTTCCTAATATTTAATTCCATAGATTATTAATTTCCCTCAAGACCAAAAATAATGATAATTACATAAAAAAATATTAATTAGTGAATTTTATTTCTAACCAATTGTGATTACATTAGTATAACATCATCTATGACCCTATAAATCATGTATTATTCTTAATTTTCAAATTAATCCAGTTTACTATTCATAAAAAATTCATGTATTTTAGAAAAATCCCAAAAATTACCCCTAACCATTTTTCAATTTTTAGAATCCCAAAATTGAATCCATTTTAAAAAAATAATTTACTAAATATAATTATTTTAATTTTTAATTAAAATCATAATTTACTTGAAATATATAGATTTAAAAACTATAACTGATTTAATAATTTTTTCAAAAATTACATAAGGTCTTATAAAATTATCATAAAATCAGATGACATAAAATTGATAATTTATGAAAACCTTTTAGGAAAATACATTTTCTTTTAAATTAATTAATTAATTTTAAGTAATCATTTATGACATTCAAATATACAAATACATTTACTATGGTTATATTATCATTTATAAGATGCCAAAATTTTATGATAAATTCATAGGTGATGTTACTATAATTTTGGATGATTTAAAATTCATAAGGTTCATATTAATATTCATAAGGGAAAAATTACTATTCATAAGGGTCAGTAACTATTCATAAAAAATTATGTTCGACTTATTGGACTCCAAACATATTACTGATCACAACCGTGTATGTTAGAGTTTTGAAATTCAAAACACATTAGTGACAATATTATGTTTAAATGTCACATAGTGCTTATTTATTCATTTTGTTGTGATTTAATGTGATTACATGACATAATTATTAGAAGATAATTTCCATTTATAAAACATTAAGTCATTACATTATTCCCACCTTATGATATTTCTCCCTTGAAATTTTGTTTTGAATTCATAGCTATAAACCGGTGCGGGTACTTTTCCATCATTTCCACCTCTAGTTCCCATGTTACCTCTTCATACTTATGGTTCCACTATAGTACATTAACCAGATGATTATTCTTGTTATGTAGAACCTTATCTCTATGATCATAGATCTTCACCGACTGCTCCTTGTAAGAAAGATCATCCTCCAACTATACTACCTCTTAGGAGAGTACACGTGAAGGATCTGGTTTGTACTTCCTTAAGAGAGATGCATGATAGACACCGTATACTTTGAACATAGTTGGTGGAAGTACTATACAATAACCTACAGCCCTGAAACGATCATGGATCTCGAAGGGGCCAATATACCTGGTACATAGCTTTCTTTTCTTCCCAAATCTCATGAACTTCTTCTATGGAGATATGTGGAGAAATACAATGTATCCAAATTTGATCTCAAGGACTCATCGATGACTTTCTTCATAACTCTTTTGTCTAATTTGGACTACCTCAATGTGATTCATAATGGTTTTCACCTTATTCACCATTTATTTGACCATTTTAGGTCCTAGAAGATTATGCTCACCAACTTCATCCCCATACTTTGGTGTTCTACACCTTTTCCCATAAAGGTCTTTGTATGGTGTCATTCAGATGCTCAAGTGAAAACTATTATTGTAGGATAATTCGACCTATTGAAGATATTGGTCACATCCTCATTTTAATTAAATAGAAAATTCTCTCAACATATCTTCAAGTGTCTGAATATTTTGCTCAGATTGGCCATTAGTTTGAGGATTATAGGTTGTATTGAAGTTTAGTTCAGTGCTTACAGCATGTTGAAGACTTTTCTAGAACATCTAGGTGAATCTCATATATCAATTGCATACAATAGATAGTGGTACTCCATACAACCTTACCACCACTTTGATATATATTTGTGAAAGTTGATCCAATGGGGAATTCTCTAGAATTGGGATGAAGTGATCTGTCTTTGTAAGACAATCCACAATAACCCATATAGAATTGTTTCCTCTATATGTCTTTGGATGTCCAGTGACAATGTCCATGGTGATGTTTCTCACTTCTATGTTGGTATGGGTAGTGTTTGCATCACCCCTTATACTATTGTCTTTCATCCTTAACTTTCTAAAATACCAGGCACTATGATTTATACTCATCAATATCCTTCATCATATTATCCCACCAAAAGTTCTCTCAGAGATCTTGATATATCATTGGGCTCCCTGCTTGAATAGAGAAGGTTGATCTATGTGCTTAATTCAAATGGCCCTCTTTTATTTCTAGATCATATGGTGAACATAGTCTTTACCCAAATATTACAACTCATTCCTCATCAATCTTGAACTCTGAGGACTTCCCATTTTTAAGGGCTTCAACACTTTTATGAATTTCCACATATTTTCTTTGAGCATACATTATTTTATCCATAAGGGATGGTTGAGAAAAAATCTGAGAAAGGATTTATGATGTTCCTCCCTTAATGACTCCCATGTACATACTCTAAAAATCTAAGAAGATCAGATCATTTTTAATTTACATCATTGATAATGATATAGGATCCTTTCTACGTATAGAATCTTCCACCTTATTTTCCTGACTAGGATGGTAGTAGATTAAGAAATCTTTATATGTGATGAGCAATATCCATCATCACTAGAGCATATTAATATTTTATTATGTGAATATATATTTGAGACTCTTGTGATCTTTATATATGTCACACTTCTACCCAAAGAGATAATGCCTCCAGATTGTTAACTCAATGATCGCAACTTCTATGTCCAGATCATATGTAGGATAGTTTTTATCATGGATTGTCAGCTACCTTGAGGATTAGGCTATCACATTATCAGTTTTAATCATCACATATCATAATCCCTTCTTTTAAGCATCACTTTACTCCACAAAAAGGTCTCCACTTTGTGGGATTGTGAGTACTGGTGCAGTGATTAACCTCTTTTTCAACTTCTTAAAAAAGTCATAATATTCCTAAGTCTAGACAAACTTTACTTCCTTTAGTGTCATCTTGGTCATTGGTTTTGAAAATCGTGAAAATATATTTACAAATTATCGATAATACTCAGATAGACCCAAAAATCTGTGGATCTTCATTATATATGTTGGTCGGGGCCACTCTTCAATTTCCTTTTTCTTAGAAGTGACCATAGTTATACCTTTGCTAGTGAAAACATTCCCCAAGAATGATACTTCCTCCATTAAGAACTCACATTTCCTAGACTTTTCATACAACTTCTCCCTTTGAAAATTCATTAACGCAGTATTCAAATACTCCACATGTTCCTCCTACCCTTGGAGTATATCATAATATTGTCAATAAAGACTACCACAAATTTGAAAAGGTAATATCAATAGACTCTATTCACTAAATCTGTGAAAATTTCTTGATCATTAGTGAGTCTCAATGGAATCACTATGAACTCACAATATCCATACCTCATTCTAACGACATTCTAGGGAATATCTTCCTTCCTCACCTTTAATTGGTGATATTCTGACGGGAGGTCCACCTTAGGGAAATAATTGGCCCCACAAAGCTGATCGAACAATTCATCTATATGTGGCAGGGGATACTTTTTCTAATTCATTATTTTATTGAGATCACTATAATAAATGAATAGGTTCATTGATCCATCCTTCCAATGGATTAAGTGGACTGGCGCACCCCACAATGATGCACTCAAGAATATAAAACCTTTACCATGATTCTCCAATTACTGTTTCTTTACCTCTTCCATCTCTATGGTGGTCATTCTATAAGGTTTCTTTGATATAGGATAAGATCTAGGAATAAGTTCAATTGAGAACTCAGCTTCTCAATCAGGAGGAAGTCTATACAACTCTTTAGGGAATACATCATTGTAATCCCCCATTATGGGCAGGTCATCAAGCACGATTCTCTCTTTTGTCTCAATCATTTGAGATTGATATGCTTGATCATAAAGAATTAATATCCACACTCGATAAAATTATTCAAAATTAAATTAATCTTCCTCCTTACAATTGAAAATAATAAAAGGATTCCTCGAGATGTGAAGAGTGATCTACCTTTCTTGAAAGTTGATGTTGGCTTTGTATAAATATATCCAATCCATTCCAAAGATAGCGTCAAACTCCACTAAAGGAAGTATGATGAGATTTTCTGCGATATTAATTCCACAAAAGTTAATTGAGGATAAGTTATAATCCATGGACATAATAATTTCTACATTCTATGTTCTCACAGATAACTTATTCTCTAAATTTTGTGGTGGTGTTGGAATAGTTCTACTAAAATTACAATATATGAAAGAATGTGTAGAACCAGAATCAAATAGTACATTCGCTAATATTGAATGAATAACTTATTTTCCTATCACCACATCATTTTACAGATCCACCTTAGAAGTAGTGATAACTAAAGCCCATCCTTATTTCCTTGGAGTTTTTTGTTGATTTCCTCTGACAACCCTCGGATTAGGGATACAGTTCGCATAATTCCCATTCTCCATATAGTTGTAACACTGCACCACTGGTTGAAAATTTATCTAAACCTTCTTTTCATCTTCTACATTAGTGGGATTCTTCATATCCCTTCTATATATTTTAGAAATATGTCCCAACATTCCACATTTAAACCAATTTCTGGTTCACTCTACACAGTTCCCAAGATGCATCTTCCGGCATTTTTTACATGTTGTATTATCAGGATTTTTCCACCATGGAATTTATTTACAGGGCCACCCGTATTAGATTCCATTTTCATTTTCTTGTCATCAGGCCAACGATGCCACTAAGAATTTCCAATCTCCATTTCAAAATTAAGGGAACAATAAAGAATCTTATCATAGCTGTCAAAGTCTCGAATCACCAAAAAAATTTATAGACTCATCTTCAGTCCACTAATGAAGAGACCCACCTTGATTTTAGTTTTAAAGATAAATCTAGAGGTTTACCTTCCAAGACTTGTGGAGTTTTCTTCATACTCCCCAATGGACTCATCTTCCTTTTATTTGAGTCTAAGGAACTATCATTTTATCTTGCAAGAGATGGTTCAGGGAAAATATTTATTGAAAAAAATTTTATTGATATCCTCCCACTCTATGGAATTAATTTCCTCAGGGGGATTTTTCTTCTTGATCAGTGTCCACCACTGATCAGATTCCCCATCTAAACTATAGAATGCCAGTATGACATTCTCTTCCACTGAGCACTGAAGGACAGAGAATCTCTTTTCAATAGATTAAATCCACTATTCTTTGAGGAGAGGATATGAAGATCCACTAAATATGAGAGGCCATTTAAACATGAAGGATTATACAAAAACATTCTCTTTCCTTGGCGGAGGAGGTTGTTCCACATGATTCATGTTATTATTTATGACATGAGCTAGCTGAGAAATATCATAATGTTTTGAGATCTCATTCCCATCATATCATACATATCATTAAGGAAATATTAACATTCCCTATCACATTGATTGTTGGTATGAGTTCATCTATTTCCCTCTATTTACTAAGAAGAAGAGCATACAATGAGAGGGCTTGAATAATTAGCTATTGGTCATAAAAAGGAAACTTTGAACACAAGAGGATACACTTATAAAGGATAATTATATCCTAACTTGTGGTCCCCTATGTTTCTATCTATGTTATCCATGATCTATTTCATAAATTATATTCTTATGGGGATTTTTTATTCCCTTAATAATGGTTTTACTGAGGTCCTAAATTTATCAAATCATATCACACAGGAGTGTCAAAACAAGAGTGAAAAAAGTCCTATTATCAAGCACTAGTTCCCATTCTAGTCTAGCTCAAAGTGTTATTTTCAGGATTTACCCCTAGATACATCAATGCTAGAGCCTTCTCTATCTATTTTTATCTAGACAGGGATGTCTTTTCCTGATATACAAATTACTCTATACTTACCATAATTTGGGGGTGTTTTATTATAATTAGTCTCATTCTTAAGGTTATTACTCAAGTTCTCTATTACTAATCTCCAAAAAATAACATTAACATACTATAATATCAACTATAGAAACCCTATCCATTTACATATAACATTACATGACTTAAAGAATAATTATACATCATATTACTGGCCAAGGATTGTAAAGTCTGGTATCTTGGAAGACTAGGTACATAAAATAAAAAACATGGAACTAAATAAAACATTTGCTTACATAATATTCAAATTGAGATCCTAATATACATTGTGCTCAAACAACTTCATAGGGTACCCTGGGGAACACATGAACAAAGGGATGAGCTAAATAGACCATTAAGGGAATAACCATAAAAAAATGCATTAGCACATGGGATAGAAGGCATGACATGATGATATAAAATGGAATGTAACATTTTGAATCATAACATAAAAACATGGAATGATATAAACATGGAGTCATAGTAATGAGGTAGCAAAATAAAACAAAATTTTGGCATGATTCAAGGCTAACCACTAGGAATGTTTCACGTGGTATCACAATCCAAGTCTAACCGCCAAGATCGTTACACATGGTAGCACAAGCCAAGGATAACTTTTGTACCCCTAGTTTTTGGTACATAACCCTTTGTTTTTTTTATTTGTATATATACAGTATAAGGGGGAAATGTTTTATAGTTTGGTGATCATTCACTATGTTTTGGGGACAAAAGTAGAGGCACATGGTCTGTGCACAGTTTATGAAAACCGTGCGTAAATCTTAGTAGAAACCATGAAAATTGGTAGGATTAAGGCAGTGATATTTGGCATGATGTGTTCATCGTTAGGGATAGGGTGTGAGGATTTTTTGTGAAGGTCTTATTTGGTTGTAGATAACTCATGGTTACGGCATGGTATGTCTAACTATGTGAGCTATCTATGTGGATGGTTTAAGTGAGATCATAATAAAGTAGATCTCCCATGTTTTTGCCTCTAAGTGGCTTGGTTTTTCTCCTAAGTAACCATAACTCAGGATTTATCTTCCTTGAAGGTATAAGAACCTCTCCCAAGTGACTTTGAGTCAATCCAATGGATTCCCTTGGTGTTTTGATCCAAGATTCTTAAGGCATGGGATCATTCTTCATCATTCCTGATAAGTTTCTTAGATCTACTTAGATATACTTCTCTTCTCTCCTTAGATTCACCTATATACACCCATTAATGGTAGATATATGTTCTTGGATGTCAAATAAGTTTTGTTTTGGAATTTAGATTTCTAGGGGAAGATATCAAAGGATGTTTTGGGAAGAATCAACCTAGTTTTCTTAAGAGCTCTTCGTTCGTGTCATGTTTTATCAAGAACTTTGAGGTAGGAGGCTTCATTCTCAATTCCACTTAGTAGAACTAATGATAATTCTTTCAAATTGAATATATTTTTTTGAATTGTTTGTGATTTGGCTATTTATAAATCACTGGAAACCCTTTTTGTGATGGTTTGAAAAAATGGGGTAATTTGGAAAATCGGGTATTTGAATATAGTGCTTTTGTTCTTGGTTTTGAAGTATGGATTTCAAAAAGGGAATTTTCTAGAATTGTGGAATGTTTATTTGAGTATATGTTTTCAATAAAAGGGGGATGTTTTATTGAAATGAACTGGTTGTTTTGAAATTCATTTGTTCATTGGTTTTCAATAAAATTACAATTTTATTTAAATGGTTTCAAACATTTATTTGGAATGGTTTTGGAATACATTTGGTTTTGTGTGAGTTTGTGTATGACGTGACCATGAATAATGGATGTTTACCATTGGGGTACAAGGTAAATGACCTTGGGTCAGGGGCATGTGTCATTGGGACACAAGGTAATTGGATCACAGACCGCTCTTGAGTATGGAACTATCGAACCAATCATGCATGTGTGGGTGTGTTCTGAACTATGTAATTGGTATGCCAAAAATGATACTATGAAGTGGGTTTTAAGCCTCAATTAGTAATTTTCTGGAAAAATAAATTTTAGGAAATTCGTTTCATTTAATCTTGTTTTCACTTGGTTCTAATTAGTTTTCAAACTTGTTTCTATTTGGTTATAAAACGTTTTGGTGAATTTTTTTATATAAACTATTTTATATAATATTATAACTATTCAATACTAGTAGCATGAGTGGGGATGCCATTGAGAAAGCCTACTGAGTTACATACTCACCCCTTCTTTTGGAACATTGTGCTTTTGAAGATGCTGCCTTCAGAGACATGGGAAAAGGTAAAGTATTACACCTCTTTAGCATTATTTCATGATACCTTGGAATACCTAGTGATGTTGGATCATGGAGCTTGTGGATAATGGAGGATTTTTGTTATCTTGGAGTATATATTTTTTTCTTTAGACTATTTACTTTGATGTTGGTCTGTCTTCTGTTGTAGCATACCTTGGTTGGTTTATTTAAAAAGAATGATTTGAATTGTATTAGTTTATTTCATGTATAATATAGTGAGCTCTTAGTGGATGGTTTTTCGGGGTTTTATAGACATTTGTGGGTAAATATTTCCCCACTTTCTTTGAAACCCTTCAACATTTATTTCCGGCCTATGTTGTCTTTGGTATGTCTCTTAAGGCCAAGTAATGACAGGTTGTACTATCAAGACCATCACACATAACTTATCATGAGACTCAAAATTACCCAATGCATTGGAGAACTATATTTTTTTCACACTTATTAACTTTTCATGAATATTTTTTCCATATAAATAGTCATATATAATCAATATTACATAAATATAATGGTTACCCATGTGAAGAATTGTGTACAATAATCATGCCATAATTCATAACAAATTGTTGTATCATAAAAGTGTCAATGAAATAAAGGAACTAAAATGGAATTGGAAATTCATATGGTAAAATATACATGTATCATGTAATGTTATCTCATGTATGAGTGAACACATTTATGAAAAGTATTAATGAAATTTTAGCATTAAAACATTCTTGTGTGTTTTTATGGAAAATACTATAGAGCCTTTAAAATTGAAAAGGGAAAAATCTTTTTTATAAAACCATATGAGAACCACGAAGGATTTTAAAATTAAAATGACTGATTTTATAAATACATTTATGGATTAAAAAATAAAATATAGTGCACTTGAAATTGGGTAAGAATTTGAGAGGTTCCCTCAAAACAGGTTTTCTTATCGGGAAGTATTGAAGAGGGAATCACTTAAAAACATGTATATATGCTAAAGATAATGATGAAAGAATCTTGATAAATGAATTTCTTTCATGTACATAATTTATAATATGCACATAAAAAATATAAGATAACTTCATTTTGGTAAATGGAAGATAAGGCAACCTGAAGGAACAAATGAGGTTCGGGTAGAATTCCTTACAGATTATCGGCATGGCATCATGTGTACTTAAGAGGTATTAATCAGAGATAAAGGGGTTCATCGTCACTTATAAATCATGACGGAAGTATTGGGGAGGTGAAAAAACATACCCCATCATTAGGGATTATACTTAAAAGGGCATAACATAGAGGACATTCTTGAATAAAAGTGAAATTGAGAGGATCCCTTACCTTATGTTCGATGGTGTTCTCCACATGATATTAATAACCTAAAAAATAGAATTAGGTTAATTAATTATTAATTATAGAACCTCATTTATATGTACAATATTTATTATAACCTTTTTTTGTTCATTCATGACATTTTTTATGGGTTAAGTGGTCCAATTTCATTATTCGGGTCTGTTTTTTTCATGGTTTTTATAATCAGTTTACTTATTTTCATGACAAGAGAATCATGTAAAATGGGGATGGTTTTCCTGAATTGGTGTTATATTTTCTTATTGAATATCCAAAAGGATAAATGGTTGTAAATTTAATTTGGTTTCTTGGAGTGAAGTTGAAAAACTTTAGTGATAACCTTTTGGGTTTATTGGCGGTTTTTGATCACTACGAACTCATTCTGCATTATAGTTTAATATAATGTGGAAAATAAGACAATATAAACATACATAGGATATAATACATAATAATCGGGTTCAAATATAAAAAAATGGGTTTATGAACAGAATTGAATATGGTAAAAGAATTTGAAAACCCATCATCCTTGAATGTGGTAAATTATCACATCTCAGATGGTGTCTTAACTAAAAGAATACAAGAAGAGTAAAAGAGATATGATAATAACATATTACATTATAATAACAAAATTAAAGTACATGTAATTTTTTATAGTTTTCATTAAATTTGGATGATGAGAGTTAAGTATATAAAATAAAACAAATGAACTTAAAAAGAACGTAAAATAAGTGAAAAGAGGAATTTACCTCTTGAATCAATATTCCTTGAGAGCCTATTAAGGGGAGAGTATTTGGTCTTTAGAAAATACTAAGGGCTGTTATACGTGGGGTAGGATCTTGGGGATTGATTTGTAGAGAATTTAGGAAAGGAACAAGTCTTAATAAAAGTGATGGGAAGAGGAAAGGAGTGGTGGTGTTTATAGTGGAGGAGATGAGCGTTTTGATAATATTTATTTACTTAATTTATTAATATCCCTCAAGACCAGAAATAGTGATTATTACATGACCAATAACATTAATAAGTGCATGTGAGTTCAAACCAATTGGGCTTAGATCGGCAGAACATCATTTATGACCCTTTAAATCATGTATTTTGCTTAATTTTCAAATTATAGTATTTTACTATTCATAAAAGAATCGTGTATTTTAGAACAATTTGAAAAATTAACGTTAAATATTTCTCAATGTGTAGAATCCAAAAATGGACTCCATTTTTCAAAAATAATTTTCTAATACAATTTAATTATCTTTTAATAAAAATCATACTTTACTTAAAAATTATAGGTTTTAAAACTATAACTGATTATATAATGTTTTCCAAAATTAAATTATGTCTTATAAAATTATCTAAAGACTATAAGAAATAAAATTGATAATTTATGAACAAATTTTAGGAAAATAAATTTTCTTTTAAAATAATTAATTGTTTTTCATTAATTATTTATGATTGACCAAAATACCAATACATTTACTATGGTCATATTATCAATTATAAGATTCAAAAATCTTATTTATACATTCATGGGTGAGGTTACTATTCTTTTGGATGATTTAATATTCATAAGGTTCACATTAAAATTCATGAAGGTAACATTACTATTCATAAGGGTCGGTTACTATTCACTGAAAAATTATGTTTGCCTTATTAGACTCCAACCATCTTACTCATCACAACCATGTATGTCATATATTCAAAATTCAAACATAGTAGTGACAATATTATGTTCAAAGGTCCCATTATACTTATTATTTCATTGTTTTGTGATTTCATGTGATTATATGACATAATTATAAGAAGAGAATTACCTTTTACAAAACATTAGGTCGTTTTAAGGAAGAGTTGAGGCTCGGTAATGAGCTCATTCATGGGAGTATCTACCCCATGTATGGGGGAGAACCTATGTACCCAGAGTGGGATTGTTGTTATTTCTGTTTACTATTATAGTTGAATGTTATTTCACCTTGGGTGACCCACTTTTTGTTTGATGTGATTATTGTTTTTGAGATTTTTTTGATATTTACTCATGGCCTTGAGTGGCACAACAGTTGTGTCTACATGAATTGTTCTAGGCACTTGAGATTATTTTTTGAACATGCATCATTTTAGGAACCAATGAGAAAACTGTTTTTGGGTTTCTTGTTGAACTTGAAATGTTTTCCCTTTCCTGTGAAATTGATTTGAAAATGGTTCATAAGATGATATTTATAAAAATTGTAAAATGATGTAATATTTGAATAAATGGGTTTCTAAATGATAAAAAATAATAATGAGAATACGTTTACCCATGATAAGTTGGACCTATGCGTAGGATGGTTAAGGGTAGTGATATTCCTTGGTTTCGACTTTGTGATAGGATAAAGGGGGAAAGACTAGATATGGTTTTATGTAAATACTTATTGATAACTGTGCAATTGTTGTGAAACAAATTTACATTATTTTGTCTGTCTTCCCCTTGATGTGGGATTTTTTGGGTAGTAATAATTCCCTAGTTTGAGAACTCAGTTGTGGGCTGTGTGAGGGACTGTTTGGTTTTAGATCTGTGTGGTAATATGATGGCGGGAAGAGATTCAAGATACTTTTAATAGGTTAAGATGTTTTGACAGTTGGAGGTAGCATAAATGGTGAAGGATCGGTTGTGGTATTAATCAATTAATTCTTTTTGTACTTTTAATTAGTGATGATCATGTCCCTGACATTTACATTCTCTCATGTACACTGAGAAAATGTTGGATTTACACTTAGCTTCCTAAATGTGGTTTTGTTGGATATTCCCCCCTTAGAAGATGTCCTATGAAAGTGTATATATATGCAGTTGGATTGTATTAGGTACACCATCAATGGTTTATGTATAAGGTTCTCAGGAGGGACTGGAGTTCAATATATATCATTGGCCATAAGATGTGGTGGTTGAGTTTCTTAATAAGTGGGGTTAAGAATGCTCCTGTAGTGGGGAGAAATGTTTCAGTAGAAAAAGAATTGAGAAATAGAATGGTTGGAATTGATGGAATGAGGATGAAAATGAGGAACCTATAAGGTGCATGATTATGTTCCTCAAAGGAATGATGGGTGGGCCCTAGAGGTGGTGAATGTATCTCATTTCTAGGAAATTTTTTACTGCATATCAAAGTGCTAATGAGGGATGGTTTATTGTGGATCATGGGAACATTGAGCTGGGAAACGTATCAGGTATATTTTGAAAGTTGATATTGATACCAATATGTAATTTGAGGAGAATATGATACGTCTAGCAGTTCACAGTGAGACAGTGTTTTGGAAAAAAACCATGTTGATCAATCAAATATTGTGGAGACATTGGAGTGTACAGGAGGAAACATGGGAGAGAGAAGTGGGTAAGAGGGAATAGTAGGATGATCTTTTTTATCTAGAGTCATAGAGGTTCTTGGGATTATAGATCAAGGATGAGCTATTCTAAGGAGGGTAGATTATATGATCCCTTCTTTTTCTAGGGGTGTAGTAGAATTAAGTGATGAGTTCTGGATGTAGAACCAATATGAATCATGGAACCAATTCACAATGTGAATTATTTTGGGTAGAGCCCATGAATTTAATTATCTGATTGAATCAATTCACAAATTCAAAAATTTACACCCATGTAAGTGGTTTTCATGACACAAATATATTTCACAAAATTATATTACAACCCATGTAACTATCTTTCACCACATGGCGACATGTCATGAAATTAGATTGCACCACATATAATTGGATTACACCAATTGTAAGATTACACCACATGTAATTAGATTACGCCATGTGTAATTAGATTACACCATGTGTAATATTTACTAATTGTTTTTTAAATTTTTTGACCATATTTCCTTTAGGAAAAAGGAAATTGGTTATGAATTATTACATGACTTCAAATGAGAATTCAAGTTGTGTAATTATCACAAAAATCTTTTTAAAATTATGTCTCCAACATTGTGTAACTATCCAGAAACCCATTTTCTCCATTGGATGGTTTCCATGGACATCTTTTATCCACTACAGAGCCTCCACACACCAATGACTTGGACCAAAAATCATATGTGCTTTTAATTATCGACTGGAGACCCTCTGTGCACCTCTATACTTGCTACATGTATTATGCCATTGATTTCTTGGATACCTCTATAGTTTAGAAGTGATCTTGCATCAGATCTTGGATATCCAAGCCTATATTATTAAGGTATTCTTTTCAGTTATTAATCTTCATCAAGATCCTTTTCTAATGAATTGTCTGGTTCTTGTTGAGAGGAATCCATAATCCGATTGTTATTGTAGACATAGGGTCTCTTCACCACTTCTTTAACATTCAATAAGTCAGATCTAAATCATATTCTTCCATAAGTTCTTGATTGTTTAATCTCAATTTGGGGTATTCCTTGGTGAGCATTCTTCATCACCGATCTTGAGGATGGTGATCTAAAATTAAAATCCCATAGTCTTGATTAAATATTGTTGTATGTAATTGTATAATTTCTATTATTTATTTAGCAATAAAATTCTTGGTTAAATTATGTAATTTGGTGAACTATCTAATTAAAATATTAGAGAAATTGGGATATTAGGATTTTAGATCTTGAATAATTAATTGTTAAATTAATTATTAAATATTAATATTGTTGATTTAAGATAAATAATTATAGAATTAATTATGGGGAATTTACATTACTAATTGATTAATTAATTTGTAAATTAATTCCGAGAAAATGAAATTTTGATTTGGATAAATAATTGTTGAAATTATTTAAGGAGTTGTTCAGATTGTTGAACATTATTTATTAATTGTAGATTTATTTATTTAGAATGGTTAGGATTATTAAATTGTGATTTATTATAATTAATAGTCTAATTAATAACAATGAGTTAGATATTGTTGAAATTGAATAATTATTTGAAAAAATAATTATTGTTATATTGAGGTTGGTGAATATGGATAATTAATGGTAGAATTATTTATTTGAGATAGTTATGATTATTAAATTGATTGATATGGAATAATAAATTGAGGAATTAATTGGCATGGTTGAAATAATGGAGATATGATAATTAAGTGATGAATTAATAAGTGATATTGAATTATTTCAGATGAAATTAATTAATTAAAGAATTAATTAATGGGATAATTGTAATTATTTAACTGTGGAATTAAATTATAGGACTATTTAATTATAGAATTAATTAATATAATTAGTGTGATTATTGAGTTGTTCAATTAACTAACGAAATTAATTATTTGAATGATTAATTAATGGGGTTTTATGTGTTAATTAAATTGACAAAGTTAAATTAATTAATTAATTAATTAATTAATATTGATGGTTGTGTTATTGCAATTGATAGATAATTAATTGATGAATTAATTATGAGGTATTGATATTTTTGAATTGGATAACTAATTTTTAAATTAATTATGAGATATTGAGGTAGATAATTTTTGATAATGAATTGTATAATTAATTATGAGATATCGAGATTATTGATTTGAGTAATTAATTTTTTAATTAATTATAGGATATTGGGTTTGAGGATATTGATTAATTGAATAATTAATTAATGGGATTGACATGATTAATTAATTTGGATTTATGTGATTAACTAGCTGTTGAATGAGAAATGGAATTGGTTGATAATTAATTACTGAGTTAATTTTCGAATTGTTGAATAATAAATTATGACTAATTAATTGGTGAATTAGTTATTATATTTCTAGTTTTAAAAGGATTAATTAATTTTTGAATTAATTAATGGACCTTTTATGGTTAATTAATTGTTGAAATAATTAATAAAGTTAAAGTGACCAATTAATTGATGAATAAATTGAAGGGATTATTATGATTAATTCATTAGGGAATATAATTAATTAAGTTAATGCGATTAATTAATTATTGGGTTAATGAATGGACATAGGTTTTGATTAATGAATTGGTGAGTTAATTAATGGAAATTGAGGTAGTTACTTATTTTTTGAATTAATTAAAGTTATTAATGTGATTAGTGAATTATTGAGCCCACTAATGAAAGTGATGTGACTAGTTAATTATTGGTTTAACTAATAGAATTACTGTGATTAATTAATTATTTAATTTACTAATAATTTTGTTGTGATTAATTATTTTTTGAATTAGTTAATAAGATAAAGAAAATTAATTAATTGTTGAATTAATTAATGGAATAATGTGACTATGTAATTTTTATATTTGAATTATTTAATTTTTAAATTAATTAATGTGATATTGTGATGTGAAATGGGATAAGGGGGTAAATGTTGATTAACCTTGATTGTTGTGAAGTATAGAAATTGTGATATTGTGATATACTATGAATGATTGATAATTGGGGTGATATAAATGATGTTCTAGAACCATTATTTATTTGTATGATTGATAAATGGGGTGTGGGATTGGGACTGATTCTCCAAATACACATAGAGTGCTAGACATGATGTTCTAATCTCATGATATATATATATGATTGTTAAAAAGGGTGTAAGATAAGGATTGATTCTCCAAATAATCATGGGTTTATAGACATAGTGTTCTACACCCAGAATTCAAGAAAATATTCTTGTATGGGATAGGGACTGAGGATCCAAATATCCCTGGCGTGTGAGGCAAGGACTGATGCTCCAAATAATCATGACGATGCTAGAAAAGACATTCTACAACCATTTATTGACGTTGAACTATGGATCCAATCGTCTATATATTAATTAAATTAAATGTATAATAGATTCCCTTGTGATATAATGATTTTTAATTGAATATGAGGAATGGTTTAGTCTCCGAAATGGGCCAAAGTATGTATTGAGATACAGCTGTCCATGGGAACCTGAGGGTTTATGCGGTTAAATAAAGGATAATTGAATAAATGAAAATAGTTTTGTTATTTATGTTTATTTTATTATTTATGAAAGTATATAAATTTTTATTGATTGGATTTTATTTAGACACCATTGGTGGTGACATACTAAGTTTTACTCTCACCCTACTCTAGTTGCATGATCGGTACCTGAATAGAACTTGTATTATTTGGATAGGTTAAGGGAAAAGGCCCTATGTTGGCTAGATTTTTTGGGGATAGAGCATGGATGGGGGAACCAGACGTAGTTTGGGACCCTCTTTTGAGTCATTATAATCCTTCTTTTGGGTTTTCCATTTTAGACACATGACATGTACATTAGAATGGAATTTATACTATTCAGTTTTGACATTTTTTTCCAGTTTTGTTTATATTGTAAAATTGGTATTGTTCATGATTTTATATTATTTCACTATTGTTTATTTATTTCCACTAGTGTATTACTCTGATTAAATAAAAATAGGGTATTTTATCCCCATGATATATATTATAACCTCACTGCTAGTCAGTAGCTTATCCAATATGGGGAGGCGCACTAGAGGTCATATGACGGTCCGGCTCGGTGTCCCGATGTGTGGTACCCTGGCCGGGACGTTACATGTGGTATCCAATCACAAGAAAAAACCAACAGTGCTCCCATTAAATAACCACTTTAGTGGATCCCATCCCAACTTTCAAGTGGACTCTCACCATATCACTTATTTAGTTGTTGTTGTAGCATTAATCCTACTATATGAATCTAGGAATCTCCCCTTCTAAGATTACTAGTGTACTAGTTCTATTTATCCCACCTAGATACCGAGGATACCTTGGATTCCCTTTGTGATCAAATTATATTCCACATAATACATAAGTCATCACTTCCACATACACATTCCAACCATAAAAATCATATAAGTAAATATCCACTTTCACAAATTATATTGATCCAATGAAAAATATCATATATAAACCACCATTTTCCACAATAAAAACCAATTTCTATTTTCCTTTCACACTAAAACAATTTTGAAATACATTTTTTTACCACATTAATAATTCATGAAACCCATTTAGAAAAACATAAATAATAGAACATATGAAATATAGACATTTTCATGGGTGAATCCCCTTTCAAATTCACACTTACATCAAATCAATTTCTATTAAATACTTTAAATCCCTTTCACAATTCACAAACCACATTAATTTTCACAACAGAGAAGATAATATGAAACAAAAGCCATTTCTTTTGTAAAATACACTTTCAACACATTCTCACCTCAAATTACATTAAAAACCTATTACTCACATTTCACACAAGTCATAAAACACATTCACAAAGAAATGTAATGATGCGCATAATAAATATACCCAATTTATTTAAAAAACCCACTTCCATCACATATACTTCTCAGAATCATTTAAAAACATGTTTTTCACAAAAGAAATAATCTATGGAACACATTTAAATAACCAAGCAAGCAATACAAAATAATTTAATAATGAAAAAGTATGGAACCACTTACCTCACACTTGGAAACTTCTAGAAACCAATGTGGAGCCACAACCGAACCACAATGAGACCATATAATGGAAATATTGGCTAAAAACCATTATTATTTCACCCAGAATCTCAATATCATACCCTCAATAGATCTAATACGCCACTGGAAAAATTGAAATCCGGAAGGAGGAATGAGAAACCATGTAATAAGGGAGAAACCAAGGTAAAAGTGACTTACTAAACGATTTCATAAAGAAATAAAGGCTAAAACCATCCAAATATTGATGTTCAAAGGCTTCAAAATGGTTTGGAGGAAGAAGCAAGGTGAAAAATCCCAAATGGGGTGGATTAGAAATGATTTAAGGATAAATAAGAAGAGTTAAAATGGTAAATTTAAAATTTTTAATTACCTAAATAGGACACGTGGTTAGCTCACATAGTTTTCCAAAATGTGTGGAAACCGTGAAACCCTCAGATCTAAGGAGGGAATTGACACATGGTAAACCCACACGGTTTTCCAGACCATGTGACAACCGTGTGGTTTCTTCTTTCCATGATGAAATTTATTTCATGGGTTTCTAGTAAATGAATTAATTTTTACCCAAACTATACGGATACCATGTGCCACCATCTATCAAGCTCAAAAACTTCATTTTTCTCCAAAAACTCTTAGGGAACCCAAGGGATAATTACCAGAACAAAAATAATCAATGAAATTACTCAAATCAAAATCAGTGATATGATTTAAACATTTTAATGTTTTTCAAGTCTTTTTTAGAAAATATTCCTTTTATATGAGTTAAATATTTCTTTAGACTCTATAATCCTATTTTACATGTTATCCCCATAACAAAAGACCTCCAAAATGTAATATTGGGTTTGGGAAAACTTCTTCCATCAAATATTTCTCATATGAGATACTCATATATAAACCCGACACAAGCACTTTCAGTAGAGATCCCCCTATTGGTTTCCTAAAATACCTTGAGTTGAGATTAGTTTCTTAATTATCTCAAGAACCTTGAGTTGTGATACCCCCTCTTAGTTTCCAAAAAAACCATAATCTGAGATCCACTTCTTGGATTCCTCCAACTCCTTTTTTCAGGATACTATACTTGGTTTACCTAAACACCTTGAGTTGAGATAATAGTCTTAGTTTCTTAAATCACCTTGATTCTCAATTCTCCTCTTTATTAACTTAAAATCACTTGAGTCTATATTCTCTTATTGGTTCTTAAAAATTCCCTAAGTCAACATAATCCTCTAGGTTTATCAGAAATACGTTCACCTGGATCTCCTACTATAATATCTGAAAGAGAAAAACATTGATACAAAACCCATACCAAACAATTTCTAGGTATATTTAACCTTGTATTCTACTCCACCAGACATAACCTTATTTGAATAGGCCATAGATTCATGACATTAAAATTCAACACAATAGTTCTTCGCATAATCCTTTAAAAATGTATGATATTTGTTATAAAATGGAACCAAGGTATATGGGATCTAATTACTATTATAAATATGAGTAGGAATCAACTTTTGTGAGCCTAATCCGGACTTTGAAAAACCACCCAACTCTATTAAAAGGAATCCAATTCCTCCCTGGATGGTAATTAACTCTATAGTTCTTACATATACAACCTTAAGTTATTGAATGAACAAATACATGGATCAAATGAGATAAATTATAATTCCAATGTGAAGTGTTATCTTATATTCATATTTTCAGTTAATAAAATTTAGAAATGTAAATCAGTTATTGTTTTTAGGAATTATTTTAGGAATATGTATTAAATTTATAAGAGATACGTAGACTATGAAACAAGACCCCATAAAGTACGATTCGACCTCCCATCATTCTATCTGATAAGTGGTATGATCATGAAACCTCCAGGTGATCAAGTGGTTGCCTCACTTTTGAAAGAGAGGGGGAGTCTCATCATACCAGAAGAAACCAAATTGGTCATCTAAGAAATAATAATAAAACATAAAAAATAGAATTGTTGACTTGAAATTAACTTCTTTACATATGAATGAATGTGATTGACCATGTATTTAGTAACACCCAAATATTTTAGAATATATTTTTAAAAAAAAAATCAATTTCTTTGATATCTTTTATTATACATAACAACGAGTTATAATGAAAAAAATAATGAAATCAATGAAAATGAATTTATTTGTACTTGTAAAGAAAGGACACAATTTTGAGTAAGAGTAATTTTATGTTTTAAGAATTTGTGACTTTTAATAATGATTTTTATTAATTTTGTGAATAAATAATATATTTTGTTTCTACAAAATTTATTAATTTAAAATCATAAAAGCAGACAATATTTGAAAAAAATATCAAAATTATCTTGTGGTGAAATTTTTAGATTTTTTTGAAAAGATTGTATTGTGAGTGAAAATTTTGTTTTTGTAAATGCGTTTATCTTCATTCATTAAATCATGAAATTTAAATCCTAATTATATTTCAGATTTTATAAATATATTTTTATATATAATACATTTTATTTAAAAAAATATAATTAATTTCACTTCAAAAAAAAATTAATATTTTATATAAATCCATATTTATAACTAAAAATTCATTTTTAAATGAAACTATTTATACTTTATAATGTTTTTCCATTTTAATTTAATAAAACAAAAAATAATAAGGAATGAAATATATTACATTTATATATTATATATCTATAAAAATTAATTGAAATTAATATAATAAATTTTATTATTCATATAGTTAATATAATTCATCTTTTCCTTGAAGAAAAAGAATTTTACGAAAATAAATGTTACCGACACTTTTTTCGCACGTGTTATATATATATATATATATATATTAGAAAAATTTAGAAAAAATATTTTTAAAATGAATATAATTTTTGAAATTATATTCTAAAATTTATCTTATGGTGAATTTTTGGGGATTTTATGAAAATATTAATTTGTTGCTGAATAGTGAAAAAGAATGTGTTTATCGAATATGAACTTTTCGTTTAAAGAAATTATAAATAAACATTTTGTTTTAAAATTCATTGTAATGTAAAATTAGCTCAATTATATTATAACTAATCAGTAAAATTTTATTTTAATCAATTTAATATTTAATTTTGATATAAACCCTTTAAAAACTTTTGAAAACATTCTCTTTGGAAAACTGTTTTTTCATCTCCTCTACAGGTGTAATTTTAAGCCAAATTTTTTCAATTATGTTAATATAATTTAGAAAATTAATTATATATTTTTAATTAGAATAATTATAATTATATAATATGTTCATCTTAATTCTGGTACAAAAAATAATAGTAAAATATCAAAAACTAATCATCATGGTTGAGTTTAAAATGAGTTTTTATGGGTTTAAACTTAAAAGACAAGGGATAACATAACCTAAAAACTTTTACAACTCCTATTTTATGAACACATTTATACCTTATCGCAATTTTTTATTATTGATCCATTTTGTTTTTAAATGGTTTGTAATGTAATATAATCTCAGTTATATTATAATTAATCACATTTTTGTCATTTTTAATTAATTTCATATTGGATTTTGAAATAAACACTTCATAATATTTTGAAAATATTAACCTTAGAAAACTTATTCTTTATCATGTCTACGAGTTTAATTTTAAATTAAATTTTTTCACTTATGTTAAAGTAATTTAAAAAATGGATTTTATATTTTTAATCATAATAATTATCATTATATTATAAGTTAAACTTAATTTTGGTTCAAAATGAATATTAAAAATAGTAAAAAATAATTATCATGGTTATGGTTAAAACCAGTTTATTATAGGTTAAAAAAACAATATAATGAATAAAATGACCTAAAACTTTTACAAATCTTATTTTATGAGATAATTTATACCTTATCAACTATAAGGTTTATTAATGGTTCATTATGGAGCCTTTTGTAATGTTTAAAACATCGGTACACCTTTTTTGGTTTTTAGATACTCCTAGTGTGTCATTTACCCCACTTATAAAATCTTACCCACTCTCATACCTTTTTTAAACATCAAAAATCTTTTCATTAACAAAATACATATTCACATCCATTCCATTCTTCTGCCAAACATAGCCTAGATTCCTTATTTTGATTATTTTATCCTCTTAATAAGGCTTTATTTGTAAGCCTAAAGGTGTTTTCTGAAGAAGTGGGATAATCCTTAACTATGAATTTCCATTTTATTTATTCCTATAAGAACATAAAAAATAATATAAACATGGTGATTTAATAATATAATTTTCTAAAATATAATCTGATATTATTATTTTAATTAATTGGAATACATGTGTCTCCTCTTCCATGAAGTAGAAAATGAAATCATCGATCATGTGTACGGAGGACTACCACCTCACGGACTGATGGATTTCATTTTCCATCACCATTTATATATTATAGATAAAAATATGGATTTATAATATTAATATGATATTTATGAAATAAATAAATTTAATTAATTAAATTATCACATATAAATTCCTACATTCCATTCTATGGTAATGTGATAATATTGTTCATGTGTAGGACGGACTACCTCCTCCTAAAGCAATGAGACTCATTTTTCACATATAATTTACATGGAATGTAAAAAGGATAGGTTCAATGGAAATATGTGATATATATGAAATAAAAATGATTATATAGTGGTGATATATTAATTAAATTTCTTTATTTTCATCCATAGATAAATTGAAAAATGTGTTAATGTGTACGTCAAACTTACTATCTCCCAGAATGGAGAAATTATTTTTCTATATATAACATAATTGGATTAAATTAAATTAATATGTAATTAATATATTTTATAGTCATATTATGGATAAAATTATGGATATATTTTAACCAATATCAATGTAAAATGTAAAGAAAATTACAAACCAAAACATACATGAAATAAGAAGTTGTTGTTACCTGTAATGTGATTTTATAATAGAGTAGTCAATAGGATGGTAATTAATGGTTATTGGTAAATCATATATGGTATCATACATATGATTATAGATCAATAATATACTTACCAAAAACCTATATTTATTATACTAGAGTTTTGACCATGTTTGAAGAAAGTAGAGACTTAAGTTAATAGATTTATAGTCTCTATTTTATTTCTAAGTGACGTATACCATTTTCACCACTAATTTTTTTTGTTCTGTATATAATAACCCATTAACATGTTATATAATTTATTTATTTATTCTATTGATATTGAATGTTTCCTTTAAATTTAAACTTCAATGGGGATTAAGATTCAAAATTTTCCAAAGTGGTAATGGATGTCTATATCACTTTTATTTATATGTGACACCTGCCTTATACACCACATGATTATTTTTTGTGGAGTATTTATATCCTATTAATTTATTTTATTATACATTTTATGAAACTTTTTTGATATATATATCAATATAAAGTTCATTATTTTATGGTTATTACTATTTCGATGTTACCAAAGTGGTAATGGTTTTATGTTACAATCATATTATTCATCTAGATCATTTTTTTATTAAGTTTCCAATAATTAAATATTATGATCTATATTTAAATAAACTCATGAATTATATTATTCTCTATTAATTTAATTAAAATATATTTTTTAGTTTAATTTTTTCCCTTAATATACAATTGATTATAAAAATCGTTTTTAATTAAAATTAACATTATTTGACTCTTAGATCCAAAATACATTTTCTACCATGTCTATGTTTTCTAAAAATGATTTTAATAAAGATTTAAAAATTATCCAATGATTATTAAAGACAAATTTATTAATGTATTATTTTTTATGAAATGGTTGAAAAGGAATCTTCTGTTCATTTTTCGAACATTGCTATTTTTAATTTTTTACTAAAAATGTGAAAGGAATATTAATTTTAATATGTAAGACATGGATTTTATTAATCCTCTTCATGTCCACACATTTATTTAAATCATAATTTATAGGTTCAAAATGTTACTCTTAAATAAAACATTCTTTTTAAAATTTTGTAATTGTTTTATATATCAAATAAATGATTTTAGTTTTAAAAGGTTATTTCCCTTAGAAAATATTTTAAGTGATCATTCAAAATAATTTTATATCTATGTTTTCATCATTTGATGTTACTTCTATTTTATTGGTGATACTATCCACTAATACCATATTTATTTTTTCTCTATAGTTTTATGTTTTTTATGAAAATATTATTATGAAACTCATTCTTTCTTCTATGGTATATGCTTTAATGAAATGATGATATTTTTATGAAACTATTTTATTTTCAATTGGTTATTCTATAATGAAATGTTTATGAAACCCAATTATTTTCAGGGGTTATGATATGATGAATGTGTTATCATATTTTGGAAAAATTATTTTTGATTATCAGTTTTTTATGAGTGAGACCTATATCTCCCTCCAATGCATTGGGTGAATATTGATATCTGTGTGATAAATAATACTATAATGGCGGGTGAACACAATTTAGTATGAGAGTTTTTCCATTATGATAGTCTTGGGAGTAAAATTGGCTACTATGATGGTTTTATAGGTGAGTAAAATTCAATTTTATAGTTTTGGAAGTAATCCTTACCTATTAAGGAAATGGTTTTCTATGATTTTTTTCAAGCCATAAATTGATGCCTTATGACAATATTATGAAATCATGGCTCATGTAAATTGATTCTATTATGATCCATTTATTTTGAACTACCGTGACTTATGTTATGACATGTGTTTTTTATCCATGAAATGCAGTGTGTAGTTTTCAAATGTTATTCTCTTGTTTTGACACCTTATACTCGCATTATGATGATATCTACCTTGTTTACCCTTACTAACCAACTAATATCACCATTTCTTATGTTTTTTGCATGTTATTAAGAATTTAATTGTGTGTGATATTTATAAGAAGGGTTATATTTATAAAGATAATAATTGGAGACGATGTTATGGACCAATGAACCAATTGTTTATATATCCATATTTCTAATGTCACTAAACCTATAAGTGTATGACACAGATCATTATGTAATTTAATTAATATTCATCAATAAAGAAGTAATATATATTTGTATGAGAATTTTGGGTCATTATAGTTAAAATCAAATCAGGGTTTATTTTTCCTTTTTAAATTATGATGTGAAAATATTAGTGATATCTAAAAGGATATGTCTAAGGATATATCTAAGGGTATGTATTAGGATATATCTAGGGATAATTCAAAGTATAGAAAAATTTCCGAGAATTTTGATGAATGATTTAGTTAGGGTTTTTTTAATAAATTACATCCCTATATAGATACTAAATTTGGATTTGTCTTGGGAATAGTTTCACTTAGGGGTAATAAATGCAAAAATGGAACATTGATCTAGAATCAAGCATCACCTGGTGTACAATAACAAGCATTGTTTCACACATGTTATGACACAACAGGGGGACATGATTTCTATATTCATCAGATCATTATGAACCATCACTAAGGATTCAAATAGATTATGATCATTGATGACCTAGGTTAAAACTAAGGTGTCTTAGATAGAAAATAACTTGTCATTATTTAGAAAAATTATAAATAATTTTTTCATGATTATGTGGTCTACCACTATGAATACTATTTATCACACATTTTACAGTAGTGCGAACATTAATGAATTTGGTTAACATAAAATGTGATGAAATGTTTTTATGAAAAAATAAATGGTATGATGACTGGATTGAAGGATACTATGACCATTTTGAATCAGTAATCATGATATATGACCAACAACATGAACCCTAACTAGCTCTTGGAATCACAAAAGAAGAATAGGATAGAGTTCACTGAGAGATCAAGTGGTGTATACCATGGGGGATAGAAGAGTTAGTTTTTAATGTGTCAAGATGCACTCATGGGAATGTCTCAAATGGATGAGAAGATGGTTTATGTGTGGTGAAAAAGGGAATAATGTAAATATTTTACAATAGAAAATGAGATGTATAGTTAACAAAATTTATGAGAATAATGGATTCCCTATGGAATCACTAATGGTTGTCTATTTTAAATGTGAAAATAATGGGAATTATGAAATTGATATACCAGGGTAAAATCCCATGAAAAGGATCGACAAGGTTTCATGAGTAAAGGATTTTCTATTCATGATAATAATATTAAATGAAATATGAATGAAAGAAGGTTCTATGGAATAAGTTGATGAATCATAGCTAGTGGTTCAAGAATAATGGGGAATTATTCCAATGTATGTGTTTTCTAATTTAAGAATTATTTTATTTGAATCACGAAATATATATAAGGATTATTTTGAAATTGTTTTTCATTAGGGATTTTCTTGGATATGTTTGATTTAATTGAAGACCTAAAAATTTAATTTAATTTAAAGGTTATATTTTATAAAAAACACATGATTAAGGGAAGATAACCCTTATTACATTCCTCAAGTTGATAAAATGGTGTTCATTTTAGATAAAGAGATGATTGATAAGGATAAATTAAATTGGATTGTATTAAATACCTCATAAGTTTTTAATTATCTGTTGAAAATGTGGTTTATGTTATCATTGATGTAGTTTACAATATTTTTTTACTTATGGAATATATATAATAATAAATGTTTCATTTAAGGAATGATGAAGCGTAAATTTTTTATTTGATGTTTTATGGTAAATCTGGTTATTAACTTGTTTCTGCGGAATATGTGTCCATAGTATTCACATATTTGGTATGTGAAAATTAACCACTAATTTATGATATTTGGGGGATTAATATTAACAAATGTTTTCCGAATTTAATGTCATTATTTATAAATTTTATAATTATGGATGTGTCATAAGGATTACCATGTATAGAAGGGTTTATGTTTAAATTTGGATGATTATTTAGATATTAAGTTATTATTTTACCATATTAATATTTATGTATATTGTTTAACCTATTTGAACCAATTTGGTTTAGATTAAAACTATAGAAAGAAGAAATAACTTATCACTATTTTAAAACTATGATTATCCATTAGTACTTCTAGAATGAAAAATTCATATTCTCTTATTGGAGTATGAGATGAATTTGTAATTGATCCAACCATTAAAAATGATGATATTTTTCTTATGAAATTTTAATAAATAAAGTAAGTATATTTTATCATGTTCTCAATCTTGATTGTATGAAATTACCTCAGCCCTAGAAAAATGGATATTGAGAAAAAAATGTTATATCACCATTATTTCTGATAAATTTCCTATTCTCTCCTCAACTTATTGGTTTAAAATTTTATGTTAATTGAATTTCTCGTGATCATTCACATTCTTAGGACCAATGATCTATTCAAATTAATTTTCTTCCATGTTCATATCTTTAATTACCAATAATGCTTTCATATTTGGAAACCTAGTTATTTGTCATTATAGATGACCTACATATTTATCATTAAGTTTCTTTATAAGATTATAATTTTGAAAATTTTTATGATGTGTGTTTAATATAATAGAAATTTCAAATTTAAAACACTTGATTTTTGAGATCATGTTCAAATTGTGAGTACAAATTTTTTTCGAAGGTGGTAGAATGCAACTCCCTGATATTTTATGAAATATTTTTGTCAAATTTATAAATTTTCTGTGATAGGTTTTGTTCCATATAAATATGGGTTTTTATGAAAAAAATCATGAAATATATATGATTCATAATCAATATAAATCTATTTATTAATAATTCGAAAATAAGGAAACAATTTTTAGTAAAATTTATTTAATGCCTCAAAAATATGTTTCTTTCAAGAATGTTTTTTATTAATTTTTTGTGTGGATAATATATTTAGTTTAATTTTTTTAATTTTATATTAGAAAATATTTATCGTTCATTAAAATATCATATCAATAGAAAGATCCCAGGTTTTTGGAATGGGTCAAAATCACGACCCTATTTGAATTTTTTGACTTGTTTCCGAGAAAAACTAGAGAAACTGGGTAGTTTTTCGAAAATTATAGATTACACATTGTGTACCTTCAATACACACCGTGTACACTTGATCATGTGTGAAGGACATACATGGAGTGTAGGCCTGTTGTCCAGGTAGAAATATTTTATCAAGTACACACCTTGTACTATTTGTACATGCCATTTAGAGGGGTTATGTGTGGGGATATACAAGGTGTGTTGGCCTGTTGGCTGGGTAGAAAGATTTTAGAAAGTACACATTGTGTACTATTTGTACATTCCATATAGAGGGCCATGTATGGGGATATACATGGCGTGTTGGATATCTCAGTCGGGTAGAGAAGTACTCGCCATGTACCCCTAGGTACACGCTTTGTAGTCATGTTGGTAAGTCATCAGTGAAATTACATCAATTTTAGGAATAGTAAAATGATACCCACAACATGTAATAATATATACACACCATGTATTATTTTTGCTAAAATGCACAGTAGACTCATTTTGAGGAAAAAACCCAAACCCTCAATCGGTTTGAGTGGGGAGAGCTGGTCAGAGCTCATTTTTTCTCCCTATCATCCATTCAAACTCTGTTTCAAACATCATCGAATGACTTAGAACTCCCTCTATAAGGTCTTGATTCCTCTTGAGACGTTCTTCTTTATTTCTGGTCTTAGATGAGTTAGAGGGGTTTGATAGGATTTCATTCTTTTGTAGATCTACAACATTTTTGAAATAATTGCAGGCTGTTATTGGCAGAGTATCATGGTACTAGTAGAAGGTAGGTGGTGCATACCTCTTTTTTTGTTTTTGTGAACATTTTGGTGGCACGACCATTGGTGTATTTTTGTGTATTTTGAGCAAGACACTATTTTATGTTATACTGCATATTAAATCGATTATTAGACTCGTGGGATGCCTTCCGGTATGACCTTTTACCTATTTTGTTTGAGCATGGTAGGGGGAGGGGTTGTTGCTCAATTTGGTCATCTTGTCCTGGTATGCCAAAATGTATTAAAATGAATTTTTTTTATTAAATAACTGAGTTTAATTTTTTAGGTTATGATAATGATTGTTAAAGGATTTAAATACGTCATTGCTGGTATGGTAAGAAGCATTGTTAGTGCATTTCAACTTTTTAGTCTGTTTTTCCTATTTACAATGTTTTTATTACTTATATATGTGATGTGAGATATTGAATATAATAGGACCTTTAGGTTATGTTGGGAATTATTAGGATATTATTGAGTGATGTTGATCACATGTTCGTCGTGTCCTTGCTTACATTGGGTGGTTTAACCATGGGATTGGGCATCATGGACGTCGGCTTGAGGCAGTGGGACTGCCAGGATGGGTATGGCCCGAGATACTCAGATTACGAGGCCATCGGAAATGAGTGACATAGTCGTAGGGACATGAGGTGTCAGAGATGTTGTGTCTTGGGTACTATTTTGGTGATTACCACTCACCATGAATTTTAAGCTGTTTGCATATAGAGGGACTTCGTAATGCGGTGGTGTTGACCACTCGTGTGGGTATAGGACCCTAATAGTTGTGGTTTGAGAACTATTGGTTTGGGGTGCTTATCTTAAGAATCAACATGGAAGGTGAAAAAACTTCAGGAGATAAGGATGTGACTATCAGGTTGGGGGATAAGGATCATTGTGATTGAGGTCATGGGGAGAGACACTTTATTTGAGTACAGAAATCACTGTCCCTCTGGTTACTTTATTTGAGGGCAGACATCGATGTCCCTCCAATTATATATTTGAGAAAAATAATTATTGTTCCTCCGAGTTATTTTTGTTTGGACTTGCCTTCAGGACGTCTGTACCTTCAGACAAAAGGTTTCAAGAGTTATGTGGTGTCGGGTTAAATGATAGAGATTCCCTTGTTGGTCGAAGCAGGCGACACTCCATGGTGGCTGCTGAGCACTACTGGAGTTTATGATTATTTTTGTGTTTTAATATTTACTACATTCATTATAAATGCATTACTTCTTAAAAACTTATATTAGGTATGAAACAATGGGTGGTACCCTAATGAGATTCATCTCACACCCTGCACTGGGCATTGGGGACACATGCAGGCCTTATGGATTACCGTGCAAGAAAGAGATCAACTTCAGGAGTTGACTGTATTAGTTGTCACATAGAGATGGTATGGACCTTGCGGTCTTCCATAGTTGAAGTTTACATTGTTTTTCTTTATTTCCTGTATCAGCATGCTTAATTTATTATTTTTTCTACTCTTGGTTTGCCATTGGCTCCCTTATATATATATATATATTTAATTATCTATTTTAATACTGGTTACAAGTGTTTTAGCATGCCATTGTGTTTACATTCCATTGTAGTTGTTTATCTTTATTACTTATTATTTTTATTTCTAATGATTGTGCTTCTGCTCTGTGGGTCTGGTACGAGTCTGCTGATTCTCTATTTTCACTTCATGTTATATATTATTGCTCATACAAGTACCATTATTATCCTCCGAGATGGTATAGACTCCCTACTATACCTATCAGACCCTCACTGCTAGTCAGCAACCTTTGGTATTTTGGGAGGTGCACCCAAGGTGGGACCACCCGACCAGTTTAGCATTGTTCGAGAGGATTTTTGGGTCTCGGACATTAAAAAGTGGTATCGAAGGAGTTGTTGACAGGGATTTTGTAACAATGTTTTATTGGATACTAATGAGATTGAGACTTTTATTTTTATTTTTGTTGGTTTACTACTTGGGATTTGGTAGACTGAAGATATATTGTAATTGGAACATGGTTTCCATATTGTTCATTGGTGCCTGTAGGCCCAGGTATGAGGGATGGACCGAGTTGCCTTGGGTGAGAATTGATGTTTATCTTTTTCTTAGATTACAGTTTATATTATTTACACTTTTTTGGATCACTTGGTGTGTGATGTTATTTATTGTGATATATGGACCTTGCCTTGGTATGGAAATGTTTTGTTACTTAGTTTTTTATCGGCACATTTTTGGGGTATTTCAATTTCATAATAGTGTGCATTCTTTGTGAAGTGATAATACCATGTTAATAATATCAAATGCTGTGATTGAATGCTTTTGAACTGTGATAGGTGAACTTACTAATAGAATATCTTGTTTATTTCAATGTACTATTCCATGATTTATATGTTGTGAATTGCATGTGGATGGAGATTTGGGTATGGATATTGTATGTGAAGGAAGGTACTACAGTTGAGGTGATTTTGATCACTAGGATTGGGTGACTAGGTCTTCGGGTTTGAGGTAACATTTGTTGTTAGGACTGGCATGGCCCGAGGTACTTTTGAAACTTGGATCTGTGAGGACGGTTAAGAAGGTCATGAGGTCGGGATGCCATGGGCATGGGTTGAGATAAGGGAGAGTAAGGGTGGCTATTATATGATTCCTCTTTACTACTTTCCTTATCAACCTTGAATATATTGTATATATATATATGGGATGTTTGACCATTTATGCTATTCAACGGGTTTCTTCTGGGAAAATTAGATGGAGAATTCGGAGAGAAATGGTACAGTGCCATTGGAGTAGGATCAGGTTCAGGATCTGGTAGATGTAGAGCATGAGCCGCAGGTACATTCTCAAAAACATGATCAGGTTCAGGACCCAATGCAGGAAAAAAAATAGTTGTGTTTTCCGGCGTTCAGGGCGTGGCTTGATGACCTCCTCTAGTCTAGTTGGGTATGTATCTTGTAGGGTATCAATAGAGGTGCCTAGGGTACAGATAAATCTATGGAATATCTGATGTGGGGGTTTCCGTCGCAGCACCCACCACCTTTTCAGGGTAAGGGTGGTCTACAGGCAGCTAGGAACTGGATAGAGAAAATTCAGATGATCTTCAAGCAGCTCGAGATGCCTCATGGGCAGAGGGTCAAGCTAGTGACGAACATGCTGATAGGATCGTAGAATCATTGGTGGGATGTATAGGTTCAGGCACTTAAACATGAGGGACTAACATGGAACGACTTCAAGGTCAGGTTCTTCGAGAACTTTTACACAAAGAAACTAATAGTAGAGAGACCCCATGAGTTATTGATCCTTCAATAGGAGACATGTCAGTCATGGAATATGTGATGACTTTCACTGAGTTGTGTCCCCTTGCACTAGGTATGGTAAGTGACAACTCAACAAGGGTGAGTTTCTTAAAGGATGACTTACGTCACACCATTTGTATCCAGGTAAATATCTTCAGGCTAGGTTCATTATTAGAGGTGGTGAAACAAACGCTCATAGTGAAGGGAGATGAGGAAGAGAGGTCTCACTTAGGCTGGACAAAAAATTTGGGTGATGGTTCTGATAGGAGGAAGCAAGTACGGGATGAGTTCCAGTAGGGTAGTCAGGCCAAGGACTCAGCTCGACCACCTCGTAGCAGTTCATTAGAGTATTGATTTCAGTTTGGGCATCTGAGACATGTCCAGAATCAGTGAAAAAGGCCTCCAAAGGAGTTTCGGTCATGTGTATAGGTTTTGAATCTCCTATTTTTTTCAAGAAACCTTCTCAGACAGCTGACAGGAATGGACCGAGACATACAATGGAATATGGGGTTGGTTCAGGTTCGGTACCAGGTGATGCTTTCTACGGTTCAATTGCATGTGGAGGATGTGACAGAGATAGTGGCACCCAACTGAGGGGTCAGTGGTTGGGGAATAGTGTAGCACCGTAGGGAGGATTGGCTTCAGGCATCCATGTGTCAAGTCAGGTGCACGCTGTGAAGCTGCCAGGGGCTGAGTAGGCTGGTGAGATGACGAAGGTCAGAGGTACGCAATGGTTGTGGCCATGATTACTTGTTTTCTTTTTGGCATGGCCTTTTTAGGAATATCTGTTTTGAGCGCATGAGGTGTACATGATATATGTGGACAGACTAGATGTTGGTCAATGGGATTAACGCCATATTAGGTGCGTGATATATTTATATATATGTATGAGATACATGGCATTAGTGGAATCGAGGATGTGTGTTACATGAAGTGCCTTGGGCGTCGACGCATTGAGGATTCAGGTTACGTGAGGTGTTCTGGGCATTGGGGCATCGAGGATGTGGGTTACATGATCCTCTAGGCACTAGGTCTATTTTGAGTGTCGAAGGGATGCAAGACCTAATAGAGGAATACACTGATTCAGTGTGGAGACTTAGGGTGTCAGAAGCGACTTGGGTGCACTGATGAGGTGTTAGAGTGATGATGTGTCATGGGAAGACCATGAGTCCAGGAACAGGTTAGTGAACCTTTTCCTGGATTTAATTTTGTCGGGTTGAGACTGAGTTTGGAAATTCCTAATGTGTGGATCCCTTTGAGAAATTTAGGCAAAAAAATTGAGACTAGTGTAGTTCAGGTTTCTAGACTGGGATGGGTATGTTTGGTGGAATCTTCGGGTTTTGATTGATATATCGGGGATGATCTATGTTAACTAGGGGAGATTATAAGAACCCGGGTTTTTGGAACGGGTCACAATCCTAACCCTATTTGAATTTTTTGACTTGTTTCTGAGAAAAATTGGAGAAACTGGGTTGTTTCTGGAAAATTCCAAATTACACGTCGTGTATCTTCAGTAAACGCGGTGTATTCTTGACCATGTGTGAAGGCCATACATTGAATGTAGCTCTGTTGGATGGGTAGATAGATTTTTGAAATTACACATCGTGTACTATTTGTACATGCCATGTAGAGGGTCCGTGTATGGGGATATACATGGCGGGTAGGCATGTTGGTTGGGTAGATAGATTTTAGCAAGTACACACCATGTACTATTTGTACACACTGTGTACTATTGGTACATGCCGTATAGAGGGGCCATGAATAGGGATATACATGGTGTGTTGGGGATGTCGGCTGGGTAGATAAGTACACACCGTGTACCCCTAGGTACACTCCATGTATTCATGTCAACAAGTCCTCAGAAAAAATTCAAGTCGTCTTAGGAAAAGTAAAATGATACCCATGGTGTGTACTCATATATACACGTAGTGTATTTTTTTGGATAAAACATGATGTAGCCTCATTTTGAGGCAGAAACCCAAACCCTCAACAGGTTTGAGCTAGGAGAGATGACCAGAGATCATTTTTTCTCTCAATCGTCCATCTGAACTCCATTTAAAACATCGTCAAATGAGTTAGATCCCACTCGGTAAGACCTTGATTTTTTTGTGTTGTTATTATTGATTTCTATTCTAAGATGAGTTATAAGGGTTGGAGTGGTTCTGATTATTTTTTATATCTATTTCTTTTTAGACCTAATTGTAGGCTATTATTAGAGGATTATCATTGTACTAGTATGAGGTAGGTGGTGTATACCTCTTTTTGTGTTTTTGTGATCATTTGGGTGGCGTAGCCTTTGGCGCATTTTTGGGTATTTTGAATGAGACCATGTTTCATCTGATATTGTATATTAAATTCATTATTAGACCTATGGGATGCCTTTGGGTATTCTCTATTACCTGTTATTCTTGAGTAGGTTTAGAGAGGGGTCATTGCTCAATTGGAGCATTTTGGTCGGGTACGCCAAAATTTGTTAAAATGAATTGTTTTGATTAACCTAATGAGATTAATTTGATTAGTAATGATATGAATTTTTAGAGGCATTAAAGACATCAATGCTAGTATGGGACCTCACTTGGCTAGTGCATTTCAACTTTTTAGTTTGTTTTTTCCGTTTACAATGTTTCTATTGCTTATATATGTGATATGTGATATTGCATATGATGGAACCTTCAGATTGTGTTGGTTGTAGACCAGATATTGTTGAGTGATATTGATCATAGGTTGGGCTTGTCCCAGGTTAATTGGGTGGTTCGACCACTGGACTGGGTGTCATGGATGTTGGATTGAGGCAGTGTGACTGTCTGGTTGGGCATGGCCTGGGATACTCTGATGGTGAGGCCATCAGACTTGAGCGACAAGGTAATAGGGACACATGGTGTCAGAGTTGTTGTGTCTTGGGTACTATTATGGTTATTACCAATCACCTAGAATTTTGAGTAGTGTCCACATAGATAGACGTTATAATGATGTGTTTTTGGCAACTCGTGTGGGTAGAGTCCCCCAATAGTTGTGGTTTATTTACTATTGGTTTGGGGGTTCTTTTATTTGGAAGCCACATGAAAGGAAATAAACCATAAGAAGATATCTAAAGGACTATCAGGTAGGGGGATAAGTCTCATCGTGATTGTGGTCATGGGCCAGGACACTTTATTTGAGGACAGATATCATTGTCCCTCCAGTTACAATATTTGAGGGCAAGCATCACTGTCCCTCTAGTTACTTATTTAATGATAGAAATCACTATTACTTAGAGTTAATTTTTTTGGATGTGCCATCAGGATGACGGTACCTTGAGACATGGGGTTTCTTGGGGAACATGGTGCTATGTTACATGATAGATATTTCAGCATTGGCCGAAGCAGGTGACACTCCCTAGTGGCTACTGAGCACCATTGAAGTTTATGTTTATTTATGCATTATAATATTTACTACATTACTTATAAATGAATGCCTACTTAAACACTTATATTAGGTACACACCTTTGGGTGGTATCCTATTGAGATTCATCTCACACCTTGCATGGGCCCTTCGGGACACATGTAGACCTTTTGGATTTGTGTATAGAAAAGAGATCAACTTCAGGAGATGGACTATATTAGTTGTCACATGGAGATGGTATTGAGCTTGAGTTCGTTCCTAGTTAAAGAATACTTTTTTCTTTCTTTTCTATATCAGCATGATTACTATATTATTTTACCTTATGTTGGTTAGCCATTGGTGCCCTTATATATATTGACTAATCAATTCTAGTATTTTTTAACAGTGGTTCAACATGCCGTTGTGTTTAAATTTTGTTGTAGTTGTTTGTCTTTATTGATTTCGCTGTTTATTTCTATGGATTTCGCTTCCACATTTTGGGTCTGGTTCGAGTCTACTGAGTCGTTATTTCCACTTCATGTTATATATTATTACTTAGACCAGTACCATTAATATCCTCCAAGAGGATATAACCTCCCCATTATACCTATCAGACCCTTGATTCTAGTTAGCATCCTTCCGCATTCGGGGATGTGCACATAAGGTGGTAACACTCAACCCGTTTTTCACTATTTGGGTGACTTTTCAGGTCCATAATGTTACATCAATATTATCTTATGGTAAATGTTTTGTAATTTTCTGAAAACATTTCATTGTTTGTGAAAATATCATTTTTATAAATACTAGAATTTCTTTTCATTAAAGAAATTCATCTATAGTAAAATTTTATTTTTTATTTTTTGATAAAGTGAAATAAAGTCCATTTTATATATAATAATAAAACTAACATCATTTTTATAGGCAATTTTCATTATTTAGGAATAAATAAATTTTTATACCTTAAAACCCATCTTTTCTAAAGATTGTTTTTAACTAGATAATGTTTTGTAATTTTAATTAACTAAAAAAACCCTTATATAGGAATTATATAAATTAAATTTAAATGTTATATATCTATATATTTTAATTTAAATTCATATAATGAATATTATTAGTCATAGAGTTAATATAAAATCTTATTTTCTTGAAAAATTATGCATTCTCCTAAAAACTGATTTTTCTTGGTTTTTTTCATAATTATTTTATAATTAATTTTTGAAAATGATAGTATATTTAATTTTAAAAACAAAAATAATTGTATCAATCATAAATTCTAATTTATCTTAGGTTTATTTTTAGGTAATTTTCTGAAAGGTTAATTTTTTCTATGAATAGTAAAAAATAATAGCTTTATTCAAAATGGTCCTTTCATTTAAAGAATATTTAGGGTTCCATTTGCCTTATAATTTTTTATAATGTTAAATTACCTCAAATATATTACAATTAATAAATATTTTTACATTAAAATCAATTTTATATTTAATCTTGATATAAAAACTGTTTAAACTTTGGAAACCTTTTTTCTTGAGGAAATTGTTTTTCATCTTTTATGCATGTTTAAGTTAAAATTAAAATTTTCATCTCATGTCAATTGAAATTAGATAATTTTAATATTTTTTGTTAAAAATAATAATTAATATTATAAAATAATTATATCTTAATATATGGTCAAAATAAGATGTAAAAATATTAAAAATTAATTATTCCGAGTAAAATTAAACTGGGTTCACTGAGAGATCAAATAAAAAAGATAATTTAAAAAATGACTAAAAAAATTTAAAACTCGTATTTAATGGAAATATTTATGCCTTCTAGCCTCTATGGATCAATAATGAATGATTTTTTTCTTTTTAATTTACAAAACATCGACACACCTTCTTGTTTTCAAAAATTCCAAGTGTGTCCACTCCCCAACTTATAAAATCTCGCACCCTCTCCTCTCTAGTTCACACTTCCAAAACTTTTTTTTATAAAAAAACATACCTAATAAATTCATTATATCAATAAAAATATTTTAGAGGCCTTATATTTATTATTAAACCCTTCTAATAAGTCTTTTCATGTAATCATAAATGGTATATGTGAAAAAGATGTATCATCCTTAAATATGTGATTTCATTTTATTTCTTCATATAATTCCCTAAAACATTATATAACCGTTTGGATAAAATATAATAGTTATCCAAAATATAATGATGTTTTATTATTTTAATTTAATTACCTACATCAAAACCCTCTTCCTTCAAGAGGGAAATGAAACTATCAATCATATGTATGGAGGACTACCTCCTCAAGAACCGCTGTATTTCCTTCTCCATCACCATAACTTATGATTAGATCTAATTAGGGATTCTACATATATTTATATAATATTATTTATATAATCATAATTATGTAATATTAATATCACATAAAACTTCATACTTTCTATTTTGTGGGAACATGATAATATCTCTCTTGTGTGCAATAGATTACTTACTCCCAAATCAATGTGATTTGTTTTTCACTTATGATTTAAATGGATGTTAATAAGAATAATTTTAAGGAATTTTTTTTTGTATATAACACATAAAAATTATTCTGGGAAGGTTATATATTATTTACCTTCTTTTTTATTCATATTTTGAGAAAATGTAAATTGTGTTCATGAGTACATACAACATACCGTATCCATGAATAATGTAATTCATTTTACATATATAACATTATTGAGTTGCTATAACTACATATGTAATGAATATATATGATATTTATTACATGTCTATAACTAAATATTTTTTTAACAATTTTTAATGTAAAAAGGACTAAAAATAATGAAGTAAAAAATAAATTAAAAATGAAGCATTTTTAACTAAAACGTTATTTGAACAAGGAATTGATAATAAACGAGTAATAAATGGTTATTGGTAAACAAAATATTGTATGATCTACAAGATTTTTTTACATAATATATTTCTAATAAACCAATATTAATTATAAATTATTTTCTAATGTGTATAAAGGTATTTGAGACATTATGTAAGGGTTTTTTTATAACTCCCTTACACTCTATTACACACCTAAACAAGATTTATTACATTAAATCTTCACTTGATACAACATGGAAGATCGAGACGTCTAGTATCTTTGAGGATTAGGAACACTGCATAACAAATCTGGTGAATTTACTAATGCATATCTCCTGGGAGTGTCATAACCAAGAGTGCAGCAAGACCTGTTGTTTTGTACCAGGATACCGAGGGTCAAGCCTGAACCTCCTTGTCGGGGTTTTCACCCCTATGTACATCTGTGCAAGAGTCACCTCTACCTACTATTATCGAGAAAAATATGTATTTTCTAGACATACCAATTACTAAATACCCCCAAAAACACATGGATTTTTTTATTATACTTAGTCTTGTCTCTAAGGATTCACTATTTTTTTCTAATCCTAATCCCAAAAATAACTAAACTTATCCTTTGATACCAACTATAACAACCCTTCTCTTTATTAAACACTTACACATGATTTATTAAATAAAATCATCACATGATAAAACATAGAAGATCTATATGTCTAGTGTATTTGGGGATTATGAACATTATATAACATCTTAGATAATAGAACACAACATATTATTGAAAACTTCCTTTACATGACCACTATATTCCCTCGTACTTAGCATTGTATGGGATAACCTGAAACATGCATAAGAAAAGGGTGAGCTATAAAGACTAGTAAGGGAATAAAAATTGAATAACATAAGGAATACAATACATTTTATACAATAGGCATATAAATTGAGCACAAGAGAAACAAGAACATAAATTCATGATAAAATATGATAATCATAACATGTAAATGTGGCAACAACACTTAACATAGAATTAGCCGAAGCCAAGGATCATTGCACATGGATCATGATTAAACCCTCATTTCACATGAAGCATGATAAACCCTCATTTTACATTAATTATAATGATTCAAGACTCATTGAACATGACGTATCATGATACTATACTTTACCCAATGCATTGGAGAGCTATGAGGGAACACCCTTCTTAAACATTTCATTTCATGCTTAAGTGTGCCACATGGACTATAAAACATGGATACATTAAACATCATAATTTATTACACAATAAAAGAATGTGGAATTAATACATGATATTATATAATAAATAAGTAAATTTTCATAAAGGTTAATATCCTTGATAGAGAAATGGGCATGTTATTCACTACACAATGACTTTGGCTTAGAAAAATGTGGTGCAATTTCAGCAACATCACGTCGTGACATAAGAATTCATAAAAAGTAGGGTTATGAGGGAGAAATGGGTATTTAATTATATTTAATTGAAATTCAAAGTAAGGGGTCATATATATACATGTCCCAACAATTTTAATGCAATTTAGATTCATGATAGAAAATAATTTCTTGAATGTAAATGAGGAGAGAGAAATTCCTTTCGGAATTTCGGCATAGTAACGGGTGTACATGGAAGGCATTTAATGAGAGATAAAGGGGTATATAATCATTCAAAAATAAATTGGGCAGTATGGGGGAGGTTCAAAATAATACCCAAACATATATAATTGAAAACAAAAGTGCATAACAAATTAAATAAAATTGGACAAAAATGAGAAAGGAAGAAATGCCTTACTTGGAAGTGTGCTTCTGAAGGCTTGGATGAGGCTTGATAAGGGATTATTGGGAGCTTGGGATGCCTTGGGAGGATTATAGAGAGAGGAGGTAAGATTTTGGGGAAACTTAAAAGGCTTTGAGTTAAGAGGAAGTGGGAGCTTGGGTGGGTTTATATAGGAAAGGAGAGGGAATTCTTTATTATTTAGGTTTGGGAAACCACACATTAAACTAATCAAAACCACAAACCAGCCCATGGTTTTTTCCAATGTTTTTTTTCAAAGGGGAGGGAAAAACAATATTTTATGAGGCCAATGGCCGAACTTCTAAAAATAATAGTTTTGCTTATGTGGAGGTGAGTCACACTTTCAAAGAAAACTATTTAAAAAGACAAAATGTTTTATAAGTCTTTGAGGGTCGACTAATGCTTTGTAAAATAAATGAACCAAATCTAAAATGGCATTATCTTAATTTTAAAACATATATTGGACTAATATAATGTTTATAGTATTTTATTACATCACTATTGGATCATTATGATGTCATAAAACACATTTTATATTTAAACGGTATTTAATTTTTACCCAAAAATTCGACTGTCTCAAAAAATTATGAAAAATTCAACATTGGATAATTTGTACATCCTGATTCCAAAAATAATATTAATTTTATCTAAGTAATTTTATAAATATTTGATTTTTTTCTTTTAAAATAAAAACCGACATTAATAAAAAATCCATGGTTTTTTACAAAAACAGCTTTCAAACCTTAATAAAAATTACAATTGTATTCATAAAAATTGTACGGTGATTTATATTTAATAAAAAGTAATTTATTAATAATATTTTATTATAATATTATTTAATTCAAAAATCCATTAATTCATCAAAAATCGATTTCCTAGTTGAATATTAACTAAAAATACTATTTCTGTTCTAAAAACTATTTACAAATTAATAATAATAAAAATGAATGCACATTATTTATACAAAAATAATGTATATAGTCATAGTGCTAGGGTCTTCTAACATAACCCCTTATAACACCTACATAAGATCTCAGGGTAAGGTTTATGATGGTGACAAACTCTTGGGTTGTCTTGAATAACATCACTCGGGTGGTAATCTCTACTAACATCATCTTCTCCCATAGTCGGTTCTGCTCAAACTTAACATGTTAAAGCTCGGCTTGGGCTTTGCCAAGTGTGAATCCCAAGGGTGGAACTTACTTTCTGAGTTCTGAAAAATGGTTTTTGTAAGGGGGAATTCTACTGGATAAGGCCATCACTTCTTTTGATTGAGTAAATTGGATTTTTTTAAAGCCCAATATTTATACTATTCACGTGATCACTATTCAATGGATATATTAGCAACAGTCACAATTATTAATGGTATTTTAAAATCCAGAAACATAAAACCAATGAATTTTACATTTTATATAACTAGAATAATGCATTTAATTAGATCAAGAGAAATTTTTATTAATGAAGGGTTGGGTCATTACATTTTTAGTCTCTCTTTTATTTCTGGGAGACATATGACATATTCACAACTTGTTTCTTTTTGTTGTTGTGTATAAAAAATAATTGACATGTGATATCATGAATATATTTATTATCTTTATATTTATTATTTCATTTAAATATATTCTCTCATGAGGCTTATGATGCAATAGTTTCTATAGTGGTAAGGGATTTTCGTCTCACTTTTAATTTTATGGGACACATGCCTTAGACACCATTTGTTTCTTTTATGTGGTGAATTATAACACATGAATATTTTTTATGATTATTATTTTTAAAATAATTTGTTATAAATATCTATATATGTTTCTTTCATTCGTGGTGATTATGTTTCAAAATATACCAGTGTGAAAAAGGCTATATGTTACAACATCATTGTATATCGAGATTACTAATGATTAAGATTTTGATAAATGAATATTTTTCTAAACCACTCAAGAAACACATGAATTTTCTTCTAATATTTTTATTTCCTGAAAATACATGTTTTATTTTCTTCTTTCTCACTTTATTTACAAATGATTTAAAAAGAATATTTTTAAAAAAAATTGTCTATATTTCTCTCATCAGTCGAAAACCCTTTTTGTCCCATGTTCATGTTTTATAAAAATAATATAAATAAATATTTTTAAATTTTATAGTGAACTTTTAGAGTTATTTTTACCCATGTTCTATTTTTTAAAAATATTTTAAAATGATTATTCTAATCATAATCTGAATAAGGAACTTTTAAAGTTTTATAGAAAATGTGAAATGAATATTCATTTTAATGTGTACAACATAAAGGGTGGTTTCCACCATAATAACCAATAAATTATATGTGGAATCCTTTACAAATATCTAAGGTTATTTTAAAATAAAATACTTTCTTTAAATTTTTAGATGTTTTTATTTTATAAAAAAGTAATTTGAGGGTGAAAAATTTATTTTCCCCAATAAATGTTTCCAGTGACTTTTAAAAATCATATTCCATCTTAGATGGAATCATTTCATATTAAATACGTTTTAATGGAGATAAATTCTAATGTTATAATCTTTATTCTTTCTCTAGATGGTTCATTTTTATGATGAAAATATGTTTATAAAACATGATTCGATTTCCATACGATATTCTATGAATACTTTTTTTTGAAACCTATTTCTTTTCCATGGGTTTATACAATGATGTTTTTAAAAACCATTATATTTCTTGGGTTATGATAGGTTGAATGTTTTATGATCTCATACAACACATATGTATGATTTTCATAATGTGATAGGTTGAAACTGTATCTCCATCGAATTAATTGGGTAAATATTGACATCTCCTAAAATAAATCGGACTATAATGATGAGTGAACCCAAATCAGTAAGATACTTCTCCCACTATGATATTTCTAGGAGTTAAACTTAACTACTATAATGGTATAGGCAGTGAATCCATTTCACTATGATAGAATTTTTTTAAATGATACTTATCTACTAAAGAATGTTTTTTCTATAACTATGTGTATTCCATAAATCTATGTCTTATGACAATGTTAATATATCACAACTCATGTACATTAATTAAATTATAATTTATGTTTATTAACTATCACTATTTGTTCCATGACTAATGTTTATGATCTATGATATAAAGGTTATGGTTTTTAAATGATATTCTCTTCTCCTCGTAACCATATACTCACATTATGTTCATATATACCTTGTTTACCCTTACTAATCATATGATCTCACTCATTATTTTTTTTTATTTCCCTAGGATATAGAGATATTTATTTTCTATGATGTGTCTAAGAAGGGTACTAGTTATTAAGAACTTAGTGAGATATGATGTAGTTCACATATGAACTATTTTTAATGGAGCTATTATATTGATGTCACTAGAACTATATTATTATATCTTGGAGAATTATGTTATGTAATGAATATTTAGCTATTAAGATGTAATACATATTTATCAGAATTTTTGGGCCCTTAAATAATTTTAATGATAAAATAACATTTTTGGGCCCCCCCTACAAAATTAAAATGGTGTCCATGATAACCATTCTATAAGTGACCATCATCACCAACCATAATGGGGAAAATCATATTATAGTTAGGGTATCCATGAACCACCCATCAATTGAACCATGATCTTATGATTCTATCATCCCTACAACTACCTCATCACAATATAATAGAGATACACTATCACCTAACTAGAACTTACTCTTCCAGATGGTGAATGAAATTTTGAAAGTGTACCTCTATGAAGGGGTAATACCAATATTAGAAACAGAACAGAAATCTAAAGATGTTTTGAGTCTAGAAGATTTGGATATACATAAACCAATCACAAAGAAGCATATCAAAATAAAATTTATTTTGGAGTGCCCCTCCCGAGCATAAAAAACTACACTTTTTTTCTGGAAGAGACAAAGGGGGATATATTAGACATAAAAAATCACATTGATGTTTTCTAAGAGGCGTCGTAATGACCATGTATTTCATTATATATTCATGTTCCCAATTAAAAAATCAATAGTAATCTATAAATGATCTAGTAATTTTACTTGGGATTCCAGATGGTGTGCCTTTCATGGGAAACCTTCCACAGTAGCTTGAAAGTAATCCCAAGTCCCAAAATTTTCCAACATCTATTTGGATTTTATATATATATCAATAGTGTTCTTGGGGAAAATATTAATAAATATTTTCTATAATCTACTTATATTTTAAAATTGGGTCTTGGTGAATTTATTTACATATATCCACCAATAAGGGGGAGCATTAACCGGCATATAGGTCCTTATTGTTGTATAACATCATATCTATAAATTTTGTAGAATAAGATCTAATAAATTAAGGATATTTATAGCTAAAACTACAAAATTTTATAGGAAACCGGATTTCTTAGGTATGGGAGTATTTTTTCCATCACATACATCTCACGTATCATCCATAAGACATAAACACACACAAACCATATATATTCCTAATAGAGGGAATTTTTTCCTTACCATATGAAAAATATAAAAAAATTCCATTATTGTTGGCATCAATAGTTCTAAATAAAATAATACTATTTAATAATATGAAAAATATATTGTATTTGTAGAACATTACCATCATTTTGATGTGCGTCAATAAAGGTTACATAAAGGGCATCAAGAGAAATCACATAATTTTGGATCCTTTTCTAATATACGATTTCCACAACTCTAGGAGTTATTTTAAAAAATAATGGAAAGTACATGAATATATTCACTTTACTCCCACACATCTGATGATGTTGAGACCATATATGTAGAAAAAAATTGGTTAGTTGAAGGATAGAATATAGAGGCAAGAGTAGATCAATGTTGAATTACTCAAGGAAAAATTCTAAATGGGTCTATTTTCTAGAAAAATGATACTATGCCTCCTTTATAAAACCCTCTTTGATGGGATGCCATTTATTATCCCAAAAAGACATAATAAATGTACACCATTAACCTAAGACTGTATAAATTGGTCCATTTGACTATAAAATTGGTTAATTATCAATAGTAACCACAAATATAGATACATCAGTCGCCAGACCAAGAATCTCATAAAGGGATTAATTATGCATTTCCCCATAATTTGATTAAAACTTAAAAAAAATACCAAGATTATGAAAAAAAAATCAACTCATGTTCCAAATCAGGAAATGGTATATAATGATTTATTGGATTCTTTTACTACTTAAATAGATGCTATGGAAGGTTGTTGTGCCATTATATTACCAGAAACGAATACATATCATATGTGAGAGGATTTGAATCTTCCTTTACCTGACTTATGAAATCCCAAATTATCACCATTTAATAGAGTTTTATAGTAATAAAAACATATGACTCTTATTTTATCTGCACTGTTGTAAAATGTAGGGAACCCTAGAAAAATAATAGGTATACAAACTCATTTTCATTGTGCAGAACATATAATTTTCCCCATTTATTTAGTTAAATAACTATTTAGTTGGTTCTATTGTAACTTGTAAAGATCTATATCATAAATTAATATATAAATTATGCTCTATACAATGAAAAAATATCATTTACCTCTCAAATTAAAATTTGCGAGAGAATGAGAAATTCACAGATATCACTATAAGATGGAAGGTTCTGACAGACTCCTTCGAAAAACAACTTACACATGAATAATTATTGGACATCTATTTAAATAACATACATGATTTGTTATCACCCATGATTATTCCCCAAAAATAATCCAATTGTTTTATAGTGTTTTATACTAAAACAAAAAATTTATATAACTCCATTAAAATAACCAATTAAAAGACACAGGAAGAACCACCATGACATATAAGGAATTTAGGAAAGGAAGAAATATTTGACTTTACCTTCATGTTGGAAAGGATATGGTAAGAAGACTTTAATGACAAGAATAAAAAAAATTATACCTTCAATAAATAATAGGTTCCAGCTTACTTTACATTTTCCTTAGAGAGGGAGTGGGTCATATTTATAGAAATCAAGAACATATATAATGTTGGTCATAATGGCCACCCCAATTATTTCCCTTGACTTCATATGTTAGGTAACAGGATCCAATAAATCTTCATCATTAAGTATCAACTATAAAATAAGTTCAATTATATTCATGTACCATTGAACTATCCCAAGGTACAAACAAACGGAATGACTGAGTCAACTTGTTATGACCCAAATTCCATCTCTTACTCCAATTATAGCACCTCTTACATCCCATCATCTTAAAACCTATGTAATTTTACTAGGTGAGAGAAATATAAATATGGGTCCTAAAGAATTTTAAAACTAGTATATACTTATACACACTCGATTCTAAAATCAGTTTTTTAATTACCATCATTAAACAATTCAATATGAATGGAACCCTCACACCAAAAAATATCCTCTTCCCATGATGAGAACTGGATTTCGTGTGTTAATATTTAATGGTTGATAGATAATTTCACTAAGAAGTTCTATTTTCATGAAACATGAGCTTATATTTTCACACATATGGTATCACCTTGGAAGGGGAAGGATGATTTACCACCTACCACTAAAATGGTTTTCCATCCTATAAAATTATTTAGAATGTTTTTAAAAAATATTCATGTCAATGATGGGGAATTTATGAAAAATATTACTCAAATTATAGTTCTTGAATATGGATTGCGTTATTTATTTCATAGATATACCCAATCTCTAGGGTACCAGCCTAAAATTCAATCACTATCAACCTGTAATTCCATTGGTTAAGGTGAGGTTGTAGTTATGTTTTCTATATTTCTTCCCCTTTAAGTAGTCAAGGCCATCTCTATGGAATAATAAATTTCCCAATTTGAACAAGAAAATGAAAATATATGAAAATTAAATATTCGATTACTCTAGGAAATAACTCTCCATCATGATAATTTTTAGGTTAAATCAATTAATTCAGGGGTTAGACCCATAAAACCTCATCCCCATAAATAGTGTTTCATCCTGGTAGATCATCAACGATGTTTCCCCATGATTAAATTATAAAATCCAAAAAAATTAATCCCCCTTATAATAATTTAAACCTAATCATTCGGTAGGGGACATATTTATATTATCCCCCACATCATCAAGTGGATTCTAGACACTCGTCGACTTTAAATAGCACCACATAGTCCCCAAGACACTAAGAGTTCTCCAAGCTAGGAGAAAAAAAATTAATTTCTCAATCATAAAAGGAATCAATATCATCACCTGAATTAATTTATATTAATACACTACCACCCAAATCTAAATTTATAAATAATAAAAAGTTGATCGAGTAATATTTTCCATGCATGGGAAACAATGTTTTCAACCTACAAAGGTAGATGAAAAAAGTAATTAATCATTATGATCAAAAAATGATTCATGGTATTTTAAATTTTCTTTGTTGATGAATTTGATTGATATTACAATGATTAATAGAATTAATGAGGCATATTTGAGAGACCATTCAAATTAATACCTTTATCATCCATTTTTTAGGGTATAAAATTGAGAATTGATTTATCTCTAGTAATTAAAATTTGAATTAGATAAATGTGAGGATAATAGAGCTAATAACACCCAAATATCCACTTTATCCAAGTGAAAATATAGATAAGAACACATTAAGTATACAAAAATAATTACGTATATTTATCTATCGATAATAGATGAATCAATGTATATTCTTTTTGGCCTGAGAACGTTTCTACGTGCGTAATATATTTATTAATGGTTAATTTTATTATGTTTCTATGAATAAAGAGGCCCAAGGAGGTTGTAATAAAATATAATCTAATTTTTTTTCTACCTCTAATATTTGGGAAATATAATCAAGGAATGAATAATCATTTAATATTGGATATAGAAGCATATAGATGAAGGTATGATAGAGTCGTAGAATCTATATTTTCATAAAACGTGTATGTGATTCATTCTTACTCCAACTAAAAAGTATGATTGTGGATGTTTCATATAGGATTCAAAATTCATTTTTGCGTGACATTAAACTACATGAAATGATCTCCTAGTGACAACACCATTAATTTCTTGACATGTGGTCCCTACTATATGACCCTAAACTACATAGTGTGTGAAATATATTTTATGATTATAAGAATCTCAAAGTATCCAGTCACACAAGACCTACATCTAATTTACCCCCCACCCTTGTATAAGATCATTATGTACAAAATATTTCTCTTTCTAATGAAATTTATTAACTATGATAATATTTTCATTTCTTAAGGTCATGGTTTACCAATATTATAACCAAAATTACCATTTACCAATACTGTGTGTGTCTTGATTCCCATTCCCATGTTATATAGAGTGAAACCAATATTTCTTATTCAATAAGGATCCACAAATTATACTTCCATACATGATTCTTCCCCCATGATAAGACCTTTACTAATTAAAGTTTTCAGCCTTCCTTATCTCACTTGGGAACCAATAAAATTCTACATCTCTCTCCGATACATGATCTAGATCTATACATATTATTACTTCTTATAACTCTATATGGCATGATTCATATTATAAAAAGATGTATAGTTATTTTCATATCTCTTATCATAGGCCACAACTAGAAGTTATCTTTCCCATCAAATCCTCCACACCATTCATGTGTATTGTTTTTATAATTCACTTTGAGTTTCCTCTAACAGACCTATGCTTCGATAAAACCATCGTATACCAAGAAAAATGTATGTATTGATTATTATTACCACATAATACATAGTGGATGAGAATATTTTATATTCTATAAATATCTATAAATTTCATCCCTATAAACCCCTATCCTAGTTCATTTCCATGTCATTCATGTCATATATTTATATACTAGTATATATGACATAATAATTTTTATTCCATCTATAACTATCTATGTCTTGATTTATATTACTTTTGGATATTTATTGGTTTTTGGATATCATATATTTTGATTAATAATATATTTCAAACCCTTTAAATCTTCATTTACACCACGATGTTTGGATACTACCCATTCATATTAGATACGGACTCTTACCCCATTTCAAGGGTGACTCCATGGTCCTATTCTATTTTACCTTTTATAAGATCTTGACCTATTTAAATGTAATTTAAGAACCTAACATGGTTTTTTTTATTTCGAACTAAACTATAAAAAATACAGTCATCCTAGTAAATACATACATAATATACACACAACATTTTCTAAATATGGTTTATCATATTGGGGTTAGGTACATCATTCACATCCTATTAATTAAACCCTTACTATGAGAAATTAAAAATCACTGTATGTCTAATATGTATGACATTAAACGTTGGTCACCATTAGTTCTTGAAGTATGATCCTGAACTAGAGGAATTCCCTAACCCTTTAAAACTACACCAAATTGTAAGAACATAAATTGAAAATAACGGAGGAAAAATATATGTGTCGATATAAACCTACAAAAGGAATCATGATAAAAACATTTTTTCACTCACTAAAACATCCCCCTTTATGGATTATAAAATATTTATAACGCAAGATATATAGATACTATGTCTTTTCAAACATGGGCATTACATCTTTTTAGGTTACTATTCAATACATTACCCAAAGATAATCCAATAGACCCTAATACTTTAGTGCATATAAAAACATGGAACATAATCTTCTTAATTCATAAATATCTTTATTGTATCCCATAAAAAATCAGACTTTTGTACTCTTTACTAACATACCCTACAGAAACCTTTCATCATAACTTGAGGAATGTAAACATAATAAAGAATGATCGTATATGATTAGTAGGGATAAAAAATAGAGATACATAAGAATAACATGAGAATAAGTGTATTATAACATCAAAATTAAATTTGAAGACCATACTATGAATATCAATGAAAATTGTTTTGAGTAATGGCATAAATATTATTAGATAATAAGACATGGATAATATGATATCAAATAACATGATCCATGAGAGTGTAACATTGGAACATGACATTTATTTGTGTCATAAACATCATCTTATAACTTTATAAACATGAATAAATAGAAATAGATTCACACATTATGTTAAGGAAATGAAATAAGGTAGTCACATAAACTTATAGACATAAAACTAGGTCCATGCATAACATTAAAAATATAAAAGACAGTTCCAAAAATAACACTATAAATAAGTAATTAGGTTCAAATATAACATTGTGGACATTTAATCAGGTTCATGTATAATTTTGGGAGTATATAGTCATATTCACAAAAAACTGTGTGAACATGTAATCAAGTTCATTCATAACATTGTGAACATGTAATCAGGTTCATGCATAACATATTTACTCATGATTTATTCATCGTTACATAATTTATTGGATGGAGATATATGTCCAAACCCATATTATAATGAAATCCATATTTATATGTGCTATAAGATCATTAAACATTCATCATATCATAACAAATGAAATGAAATTGGTTTCTTATAAATTTCATCATATCATAACCTGTATAAAGGAGATGGGTTTCATAATCATTATAACATTATAAAAAATACTATTCAAATAATGAATAATAATGGCATCCTTGTATCATATCCTAGTAAGGCACATGTAACATTGGATTACGTTATATGTGAGGAAAAATAATTTTGAAAGATATTTTAAAATATTACAAGAGGAAAATATCAATTACACATGGAAAAAAATTTCTTTAAAAAATATAACATTTTTAAAATCATTTTATTTAATAATAACTTTGAAAAAATTTGAATTATTCTTCTATGTAATAATGGTTTATGATGGATAATAATTCCATACATGTTAAAATGATGATTCATTTCACATTTTTAATGAAATCCAAAAAAAAATACTTCTAAAAAGAAATGAAGATCTATTTAAATATATTTTGAAAAGAAAATTATGGAAAAAAAATTCTAAGAATAATATGAAAATAAAATTAAAACATTTTAAGAAAACATATTTCTGATTGAAGAGAGAAACGATTTCTAATTTTATTAATCACAATTTTTCAATTAATTTATATTACAAATAATGTAAAAATGGAAATATTATTGAAAAATATCATTAATAACCAGATTATAAAAAAATTAGCGAGTTTATTATGTGATATATCATAATATGTTAAAATTGTAAACATAATCATAAATAATCTCAACAAACGATGAGACTGTGACATAAAATATTTACCACTTTGATAACATTGAATTGTAAGCCCCATAAAAAGGTAAAACAAAATTAAAACAAAAATATAATTTTAATAAATAAATTCAAGATATTATATTTCAAATGGGATTAATATACACCTCATGAATGAATATAGGTTCATAACATAACATATATCTCAAAGAAATAAAATTGAGACAAAAAACCATACCGCTTTGTTATCTTTTGAACCATAATACCTCTGAAAAAAAGATCACAAAATAAATATGTAAATCCAAATAATATTTATTATAATAATAATAAAATACATTAATTAGTATTATATATACCACATAAAATAAATAAATGGAGAATTTGGATTTTGTCTTCCAGAATTAAAAAAGTGAAACATAAATCCCTTACCTCGCAATTCCTTTTGATTTAATATTATTTAACCTTAAATATTGTGTTTTAAAACATTTAAAAAGAAACATATTAATATTTATAATATCAAATGTGATATTTTTATAACATCTTATCAACCTTCTGTTAACAATAATTCATTATTTTCATAATTTAAGGTGATATTTTCCTTGTTTTCTCATGCATGCTACATCAAGACAGATCTAGTTCTTTCACATAGTTTGTAGTTATATCATATACTGAATAATAATAATTAAAATATTTTTAAATAAATTATACTATTAAAATAAATTATGAATTATGGTTAAGAGAAATTAATAACAATACGGTCACAGAGATGGTTGGTCGTATGTACGTATGAGTAATGTTTCCATTTTTTAGTGATCATTTTGAAAAAGAGGTATGTAATATTTTATCTTTATAGAATGATAAAAATACCATATATACAATTTTTTAAATTTGTTTATATATATCATCCATGAGGTGTGGTGATTGAAATAGAGTCACATCGCTTCATGAAGGAGATAGTCCACACGTATGCGGATGATGTTATCATCTTTAAGTTAGTGAAAGGTAATAAAATATTAGATTTTAAAATTTTAAAATATTTCATGAATATAATAATTATTCCATTTATATAAAATAATTTTATTAAATTTTACCTTATTAAATTCTATTTTAAGTGATTGTGATAAACAAATCACATCACTTTATGAGGTAGTAGTCAGCTGTAGACACAAGCGATGTTATCATATCCCCTACCAAATGTCATGTAGAAAAGATATATATGATATAATAAATTCATAGGTATATATATGTTATAAATTTCATATATGTATATATATATATATACTTTATATCCATCATCATAGCCAACTGTGAAAGGTGGTATTAAATGAATGAATGACATCAGTTCGTGAGGCGGTATTCCACCATATACAGAAATGATGATTTCATAACCCATTTTATGGATATGGAAATGGTTATAGGTCATGAACATATTATTAAAATATACAAGTATGTGTATGATAATGATTTTATTATATAATCATGATTTAATGACAATTGTAAGTGTAGGAGAAAAGAACAAATTAAAGATTCTGGTTGAATAACATTACATCTTCTTCTAGTATCCTCCTTATGTTTGAAAAAAATCCTTTATAGGTTTTTTTTATTCCCAAAATCATTATTCTAGGATGAGGGTAGGGAATTATTAAATTTATTTTGGAAGATCACGGCTGAATAAAATTGGTTTTAAGGTATGAACAAGAAGGTATAGTGGGTGGGCTTTAATAAGTTAGGTTGGTGACACAATTGTAATTATTTAAAAATATTCAATCATATCCAAATTTTAATCATTGTATAAGCATAAAAATGGTATATTTTTAATAATATAATATATAAGTTTGAAATATATCCTTAAAAAGTGATTTTAAATGTTGTTAGGTCATTTTTTACCCTTATCATTTCGTCTAAACCATTGATAAATCAATTTTTTCCTCAACCATGGTAATTAATTGTTTATGTTTTCACTATTCATCTTTATCAAAAATTATGTTTAACATATAATAAATTATAAATTATAATGATTACGAATATGTAATACATTTTTCCAAATTCAATTCACAAAAAAAGTAAAATTCAATTTAAAATTAATCCCATAGATAAGATGTGAAAGTGGTTTTTAAAAGACAAAATGTTCAAAAGCATACAACATTTTCATATAAAAATTAAATATAAAATTGATTACAATTAAATAATTTAGATTAATTGATATAAAATTTTACTAATGTTATTTAAAAAAAATCAAAATGTAATTTTACATTATAAATTATTTAAATAAAAATTCATTTTTCAATTTAAATTCCGTATCTTTCATTATTTATCAAAAAATGAAACATTTCGGAAGAATAACCAAAATTCAATTTATAATAATTTTTTTATTATAATTTGAAAAATATTTTTCTTTTAAAATATATTTTATGAAATTTTAAAAATTAATTTCAAATTATGTGCGGAATATGTGAATAAACTATCCTTTAGATGGAATACATTTTTTTAGAAAACATTCCTTTTTTAAAATTATTAATATTTTATTTCTAATCAGTAAATAACAAATGAATGTTTGTAAAATATATATTTTCATAATTTAGTTAATCCTATTCACACCAACCATTATAATTGCTAGATGATAACTATACCTTTAAATATTATAATTTTAATAATATTCCATGTTTTATTTAAACTTAGTGTTGTGTGTAATGAATGATATACTCAATTATTAGTGTAATGCAAAAGACCAAAAAATTAGATTAAATTGAAAAAAAAAAATCTAACAAATATCGACATGATACATTCTACACCCCTTTAAAATGAATATCACCCACTAAATTCTTATCCTTGGTACCAACAAATGAGGATACTTCTACCTCATTATTTCTTTAAGGTACCCATGTAGATTCCTCAAGCTATTATTTTCACAAAATAAACATTCACTAAGTGATTAGTCATGTTTCATATAAATTTATATATTTGATGTAGAATATCTATCAATTAAACTTATAAGAAATTTGAAACTCTAACGGCATGACAACTGAGTTATGTATATATGATGCATTACATATGTACTTCCTTAGTAGTGATACATGGAATGCATTTCAAACCATAGAGAGGTTATGTTTAAGAACCAAGAGATAAGATGCGGTCCTCACACGATCATGAATTTCAAAGGGACTGACATACATTGGGCTTATTTTTTCATACTTTCTTCCATGGAGGAATTTGTAGAGACACCATCTCAGCAACATAAAATCATTTTTCACATCAATTAATTTCAAGAGAACATTTATATAATCTTCATCTTTACCTTATGTTATATTCCATCTCAGTAGCTTTCTTAGGTCCTAATAGATTTCTTTATAAAACATAATTCCAGTTCATTGGGATTCTACACTTATTTCCTTAAAGTGCTTCATAAGGATCCATCTAAATTCTTTAGTCAAACCTATTATTATTGTATTATCAACTTTTATGAATTTTTTTATCCTAACCACCTTTAAAATACAAGGAAAAAGACCTTAGATTATCCCATAGGGTTTCTAATTATATCTCAATTTGATCATCTGTATGGGGATGATACGCAGTACTAAAGGTCAAATCTGTATCTTGATCTTGCTGAATACTTTTACAAAACACCTTGGTAAACCTCAAATATTAATTAGATTAAATTTAATGTGGTACTCCATGTAACCTTACCATCCATAATGTATATTCTATAAGGGTTATCAATAGATAAATATTCTCTAATAGAGAAGAAGTGTGTTGACATATCAAGGTGATCCTCTAAAACCAATAATTACCTCAATATAAAGTACAAGATAAACCCTGAAGATTAATAGCCCCATTAATCATATATTCAAAGAAGTGTTATAATTTTTTCACTAAAACATATAAAAAAAGGGTTGTGTTACAATAAATTTTTCATAAAATATTTTTAATCATGATAAACTCATATCACATGAAACCTCAAAAGGCATTTCAATGACTTTGAACTTTGATCAACCTTAAAATCATAAACCATAGATGTTATAGATAACTCTTATGTTAGTATTACCTAGAAAAATATAAACATACAAATGTTAATTCAACCTTTATTCCTTATTTATTCTCTTATCATATAAAAAAACATTTTCATTGGAGTCTTGTGTTCAACCTTATTCAAATAGAATATCAATTGTGATTTAATTAATCTATAATAAATATAGGGGGATATAATTACATGCAATTTCATTAAATAATAAACATTTATATTTTTATAGGGCTCATTAATTCCAATTAAACATTAAATTTCCAACAAATTTAAGGGGGATAAGTGTGCCCTTAATTATCATGATTTACTTCTTCCATTATGATTTCATAAGTTTTCCATTTGTCATTTTTTCATAGGTTTCTTTGTCTTATCATCCACTTTATCCCTTGTATTTGGGAATTTATTCTCATAGTACCCAAACTCCTTGCACTTTAATCACTAGAGTGTGGGTGATAAATTCTATTAAAATCTCTCTCCAATGATTTATTGAATGTAATATTAACATCACCTCTATATTATTTTTCTCAATGTAAAGGTATCGCAAAATCGAAACACCATTATATTTCTTGTAGGAAGTCACCTTAGTTTACATTCCCACAGTTTTGGAAAGTATTATCTTGAAACTTTTTATTTCCTCCATGTTACATATCATTGTATTTTTTTATAACCCCATATTTCTTTTCTTATCACCAAAACCAAGAGGGTTTCTATATTCCATTTTGACATTTAGTTTACATCATATGATTTCAATAAAGCATCCAAATTCCATTATATAAAAAATCCCATAGTAGATTTGATTTTATTCCATTTAAGAATCATTTAAACTTTCTTTCATGGTAAATGATAATACTTTATTATTACTTCACCTGTCTTGTAATATTTGCTTCATAGGTACTAATAGATTCATCAACCTTCTGTATAAGAAGAACAAATTTATTCTCTATTTTTTTATAAAGTATAATAGTAAATTAATTATTTAAATATAATATTTTAAACTCATCCCACTTAATAGAGTGAATTATATCTTATTCCCACTTCATTGATCTTAATTACCTTCTAAACTATAGATATCCAGAATAACTTTTTGGTGTTTTGAAAACTTGATAATGAAAAGTATGTTTCAGTGGTGTTAATACATTTCTCTAAAACTAGTAGATCTGGGGAACCATACTAATATTGTGGTAATTTATTAGGAAGGAATCAATTAAATGGTCTTCTTTCCTTGTACCATTTGTAATTTCAACATCATTTATATATTGAGAAAGTTGTGTGAACATACCAGTGAGGTTTTTCCTTTCAACTCTCAAAACATTTGGTTGCCCTGGATGAAAATAATTTCATTATTCATCTCATTCATCATTAACATGGGGTTTTCAGGTTCTATCCATTGAATTAAACCAAATACCATAGAATAATAAATAATAATCTTAGTGGGTAACCACATAATAATGATTAATAACTTGTAGGGTGTCTAAATTATGACACCTTCATTTTAATCTATAACGGTTTTGGTTTATACTAGTTCATTCATAATCATAATCTATTTAAATGATTCATGAATGTTCATAAAGTGTTTAAAATTTTCCAAAGAACGTCCCTATGGAATTTCAAACTAGTTTAGTAAAAAGGCATGTTTTCATGCACCAAGTGATGATTGATTCCATTTCAATGTGCCCATTTTAGATTTATTACCCCTAGGTACCTATGTTCAAGATCCATATTCACTTATAGAATCATGATAGAGATTTAATTTTATGTAACTTTATCCTTAATCAATATTCCAAGGCATTTTCCTATACATTGACACATTCAAATACTTATCCTTAGTTATATCTTGTGAGATATCCTTAGAAATATCTATATAGATCTAAAAAAAGCATTCTCAACCTATTTTCATAAGGAAAACTAGACCTTTTATCAAATAAAAACCATAGATACCTAGGATTTTCATATATAGATATTATATCTTTTTTGAAAAATATTCAATAAATTACACTAACACATGATTGAGGACCATAATAGTTTAGTACCATTGGAAACATAGAGAAAAAGTTTCATAACCAAGGGAAAGGAAACAGAAGAAATGGTGTGCTCATATTCTCAATAAGGGTGTAAAAGGGAGATACATAATCGTAACATGAGAATAAGGGTATTAAAACATGAGCATAACATTTTAAAATCAGACCTTATATATCATAGATATTTATCTTGAGTCATGTAATAATGATTAGTATTTCCTAAGAAATAAATACCAAGGGTATCAAATAACATAATCTATGAGAGAAAAAAATTTGCACAGTACATAGATTGACGGTATACACATAAGCTTATATCATTTTGAACATGTATAAATAGAGAAATAGGATCTCTAATTAGGTTAGGGACAACAAATAAATCCATTTGCACAAACTTATAGAAATGTAACCATTTCTATATTATAGACATGAAATAAATTTCCAATCATAACCCTTTAAACATGTAATAAGGCTCATGAATACATGGAACATGTAATCAGGTTTACACATAACACTATGGACATGTAATTAGGTTCACATATACCATTTTGAACATGTAATCAGGTTCACACATAACATTCTGAACACGTGATCAGGTACACACAAAAAACATTTACTCATGAGTATTCTATATTTAAGTAATGAATTGGAGGGAGATATTGGTCCAACCGTCTCATAATTAAAACCATATTTATATGGAACACAAAATAATAAAACATCCATCATGTCCTAACCTATGGACAAGAGGTATGGTTCATAATCATCATGACATCATAAATATAAACCGTTTTTTAAATGAATAAGAATGGTATCCTTGGATCATATCTTATCATGTCATAGGTAACATCAACAAATTTTATCTTAAATGAATAATAAATTTTGAAAGATTGTTTAAGATATATTTGAAGGAAAATACACTTTTAACTTTGAAATAAAATTTTATTTTAAAAATAAATCATTTTTAAAAAAATTATTTTAAAATAACCTTGAAAATATATAAACGGATATTATATGAAATGATCGTTCAAAAAAACATGGAATTATATACATGTTAAAATGAAGATTCCTTTCAAATTTTTGATAAAATCTAAATGGAATTTTTTATAAAATTAAATGAAGATTATATTAAAAAATCAATAATTAAAAAATTGTTTAAAAGTTATTTTAAAATTAATTAATACATTTTTTAAACATTTTAGGAACACGTGGCTTTGGATGAAAATCAATTTCCAACTAATGATAAAAATAAAAGCAAATTGTTTTTGAAAACATTTTCTCAATTATTTTATGTGCCAGAGAGTGGAAAATTAAACTATTTCTTGATAATATATTTACTAATTATAGGATTTGAAAATTAATCAGTTCATATAAATATAGATCATAATATTTTATCATCATAAATAAATAATAAACAATCCTAATAAAATATGAGAATGTAACCTAAAATCATTACCACTTGGAAACATTGAATGATAATACCCATGATAGAATAACATAACATGAAATTTAAAATATAATTAGTAGAAATAAATTCAATATATTACATGTAAAATTTTATATATATATACTTCATTAAAGAATATAGGTGCATAACATAACATATATCTCAAAGAAGGAAAATTAAGCCAAAATTACTATATCGCTTTGGTATCGTTTGAACCATAAACCCCAAAAAAGAGAGATCCTAAAATGGATATTTCAATCCTAATAATTGTTAGGATAATAATCATAAAATACATTCATGTGAAGAATATAAACCACATAAAATAAATTGGTGTTTAATATGGCTTGAGTCTCACAAAAGTAAAATGTTAGTCGGAAATCCCCTAACTCACTCATCCTTTTGATGGAAAATTCTTTAAAATTATGTATAATGGTTTCAAATTTTTTAAAATAACCGTATTAGTATTTATAATATCATATATTATTCTTTTATATCATCTTATCACCCTTATGTTAATAAAAAAATTTACATTCATTATTTGGGGTGTTAATTGCCTTGTTTTCTAATGCGTGTTTCACCATGAAAATATGTTTATTGAACTTATTTTATAGTTTTATCATATCTAGAATAATATTAATGACATTTTTATAATATTTTTACATAAATTATAATTTTAAATTCAATAAATAATGTTTTTTATGAAAAATGAATTACGTTATGATTAGGAAGATAATGGGTCGTACGTAGGCACGAGTAACGTTTCAATTTGTCAATGATCATTATGGAAAGTAGGTAAGTAATATTTTATCATTAAATAATTATCACAATATCATATATGCCTTAATATTTCTTTAAATACATGTATTTATGTATATATATCATCCATGTGGTGTGGTGATGAGAAGTAACTTACATAACTTCATGATGGCGGTAGTATACATGTGCATGAATGATGTTATAATATTTAAGTGAGTAAAAAGGAATTAAAGAATGCTATATTTTAATAAAGATAAATATATTATTAATATAATAATGATTTCATTTATTTCATGAATGTTGATTAAATTTAACATTATTACATTCCACCTCAAATGTTAGTGAAAGATGGATAACATCACCTCGTGAGGTGGTAGTCCGTCGTACACATGATTGACATTATCATATCCCCAAAAAAATGGAAATTTAAAAATATATATAATATATAATGATTAAATAGGTATTAATATGAATGAAATTACTATATATAATTTTTAAACATAATTATACCAAACCTACAAAGGTGGTAACGAAATAATGAATAACATTAATTCGCGTGGCGGTAGTCTGCCGTAAACATGAAGGATGATTTCAGTACACATTTTATGGAAGTGGGGATAGTTGAATAAAATTAACATAGTATATAAACATCATATTATATGGAATAATATATGTTTTATATATCATCATGGTTTAATAAATTTAAATAGGTGGAGAAAGAAATAAAATAAAGACACATGTTGAAGAACAATACCTCTTCTTCGGGTATCCTCTTTAGGTTTGCACTAACACCTTCATAGGTTGGATTTATGAACAAAATAAGGATTATACATTGAGGGTATGGATTTTTTAAGTGATTTTTATTTGTATTTATCAATCCAATGAGGTTCAAAAATGTGAATTTGAGATGGGAGGGGTGGCTTTTTATAAATAGTGCGAGTGTCACACTATTAATTTTTTTAAAACATTCAATCGTACTCATGTTTTTATCATGAAATAAGATTCCAAATCGATCCTAGAATATATATGGTTAAAATTTAGACTTTAAATTGACGTTATATATTTTGTTAGTCTATTTTTAACCCTTACTTTCTTTGTTTAACCCCGAGTAAATTCATTTTTTACCTCAACCACGGTAATTAATTTTTACTATTTTAATTCTTCATTTTGGTAAAAAATTAAATCGACCATATTATAAAATATCCATTATTCATATTCCAAATATTTATGCCATTTTTACACATTCAAATAATAAATGTGGGAAATTTTAATTTAAAATTAATCCCATTGACGGGATGAGGAATAGGGGTTTTAAAAAGAAAATGGTCGAAATTTTACAAAGTTTTTATATAAAAATTCAGAATAAAATTTATAACAATTTCTTGAATTGCATTAATTGAAATAAAATTTAACTAACTTTACTTTAAAACCAATTCAAAATAAAATTTATGATTTTAAATTTTTAATCAAAAATGAATGTTTCAAACTAAAATAAATCATTTTTCACTATTCATCAAAAAAATAAACATTTCTTAAAAATATCAAAAAATAACCCAGATATAATTTAGATATAATGAATTTTAAAATGAATTTTATTTTTTCAACTAAATTTTATACGAGTGCTAATTTTTTCCAAATTATATGCACAATGATCGACTAAACCTTCTATTAGAAAAATATGGTTTTCTATAAAATGTTTATTTTTATTTTAAATGAATATTATTTTATTTATAATATATAACAAATAATGAACATGTGAATAATATATATGTTTATAATTTACTTTACCATACTCATTCCTTTTATTCTAACATACATAGGATAACTGTCACATTGAATAATTATATTTTAATAATATGTAATTTTTTGTCAAAACTCAATGTTACTTGGAATGAAAGCTACTCTGGATTATGTTTGTAACACAAGATTTCTAAAAAATTAAATTAATTTGAAAAAATTCCTAAAATCGTATTACGTTACCTAAAACATCAAAATAGACATAAATAAATTTCAGGATGAAAAATCCTAAAGTTTTTCCTGAGGGAAAGTAAATTGTCCACTTGCTATATTATTCACCTTTATAAATTTGTAAATAAATAGAACATGAAATGGAAGGGGAACATATATTTTATGGATAAAAAATTGGCCGTATAAAAATTCATGTTATCATCATTAGACTCACTAGTATAGGAAAAAGTTATAGCATATCATATTTCCAATGCATGTGAGTATAAACTATGCAACAATTATATCAACATTCATGACATTGTCACTTTTTAACATTCACAAGTCCATCCCTTTCAGATTACCATGTATTCATGAAATTTCATTTTATATTCCATGACCTTAAAAATGTGTTTAATATATGATGTCTTGACATTCAGGGTGATCAAACCCTTCTTAAATATAATTTATCCAAGAAAACAACTTTATATTAGTGATGTTAGATCTGAGAATAACCAAAAAAACATCATGTCAGTATACTCTTTTTTGTGAAGTTAAAATACCTTATTCGAAATTCCTCTCCTAAAATCTCATAACCATGATTCAATAATCTACTATAGAAATCCTAAAAAGCATTGAGTACATCCTCTTGGTTTATTATTTTATATAAATAGGAAAAGCTATTATTGAATAATTTTAATGAATCCTCTAGTAATAAATGTAGAACAACATATTTTCCTATGAGTTACTAGGTAACCCATAGGGAATATTTTTGGTCCAATAAGAGAGTCCCCCTTAATTGGATATTTTATTTCCAGATAAGTGTAAGTGTTCAACCTACATTACCAATGGTTGACTTATTTCCACTATTATATGATTAAATTGAATTAAATATTATTAATTTATGGTTTACCCTTTCCAAACCCAATTTTTTCAAGTTAATTAATATACACTAAATGTTACACATTTTTTCTTTGAAGTATTTGACAAATGAATATTATGAAAACATATGTTTATAACACTTTCACATATGGGAATGAGTATTATATAAATAACTAAATTACAAGGGGTTAGATTCTTCTTTTTGTGGCCCAAATTCCTTGGGAAAAGACACATATCTTTCCATCCCAAATGCCTTAAGTTGAAATTCTCCTCCTGGAACCCCAAATCCTCAATTTTAGATTCTCTAATTGGAAAATTACCATTGACTTCATAGTCCTTATCTTATAACCCAAAATAGAATGACACAACGGTACATCTTGTAAGAACTTATAATTAATATAGTTGTTTATTATGTGTGAACCTATTACCATATATAAAATCCATATATATGTAAGAGTAATCAGTGTATGGGTTTATCGGTTCATTTCAGATCTTCTAAAATCACTCTAATCTATGAAAAACATTTTATTTCCACCTATCTATATTAATGATATAAAAAAGACACATTAATATGAACTAAATATGTATTTATTCCTTTTATTATAGGATATTTAGTTCTTTATAGACCACATATCTATGTCCTAGACATGATATATCTTTTTCACCATGCTTCATTGTTGATATATTTTCCAAATAAAATGGGGTTTTATTTCCTATAATACCAAATAATTCATTCATTCTATTTAATTTATCCATATGTATAAGTCTATTCTATATATATAATTTCTTCCAATAATTATGTATATATTTATTCATATTCCCATAAGATACATAATGACATCTGGATCACATATGTCGAATCCTACCATAAATTTAACATTTATAAAAACTCTCCTAATGTATTGTCTCTACATTCACATATGATTATACAAACCAATCTTAACATGTATAATTATATACATAAACCCATATCATATATTATGGATATTTCTAGGGATCTTCTTTCGATTCTCATCCTTATTTCAAAAATACCTTGTTATGAAATAAGTGTGGATTGATCCCACTCCTTATTTGACAAATAATGACATCCAGATCTCATATCTCAGTGAGAGCAACAATTTGAATATTCAATTTAAGTCATGTTTCTCTTCATATAAATATTTTTTTGAGTGTATATTTTCTTCTTGGATAACAAAAATAGGTTGAGTTAATATTCTCATATTGGTACTAAAAAACATTAAGTTGAGATCCACCTTTTGGAAAATATTTTATCAATTGTGGTTAGGCTTCATAAAACCACTATATGTGCATGTAATTTAAAAAAGTACCATATATTACCAGAAAATAATATAAAATTAATTATAAAAAATTATAATTCAAATAGGATATATTTTTATTAGAATTTAAAAATGTGTTTTGTACACATTACTATAAAATGCATTGTACAAAAAACACTCAAATAAAAAAAGTCATGTTTGGGATTAAATTTACCTCTATTATTGAAGAGGATTCCAGTGTGAAATTCATATGCCACCAGATTTTACATTAAATAAGGGATAAATATTCCTCAAAAACATTTTATTATCCTATGATGTGGTTTTGGGATCCTCCGACCAGGATTTGTCCATCAATATCATATAGTGATGATGAAAACAATATAAAAATTGTAAAACGAATTTTTTTGGGTGTTATGAACTTTTTTAGATTAAAAATAACAACTTGTTTTTCATAACCTTATAGCCAAGGGTGTATATTTATTCACACGAATTGATTTTATTACTCCTGGATCCCAAATAGAGGAAACAATTAAATGTTTCTTCCTTATTTAACTTGTTATTATAATTAACATAAATGAATGTTTTAAACCAAATATAAATTAAATGTACTAGGAACGAATTTTTTAGAGATTTGTTACTTTTGTTAGGATGAAATTATTCCTTTCTGATCACAAAATAATTAGTTATCTAGCTCATCATTTTTAGTTGCTATGTAGAGTTCCTATGTTTCAGTGTAAATTTTAATGGTTTAAAATTTGTTTTTAAAGAAAGGCAGTGATATTATGGATCCATGAAATAATTAAGTAGTGGTGAATTCATTATTTTTTTAAAGGTGAGATTCCTTTGTGGTCAAAAAATAATGGAGTATCCTGGTCATTATTTGTGGTCTTGACCAAGAAATACATTGTGGACATTGTACTCTTATGGAAAAAAATCATCCATTTCAACATTAAGGTTAGATTATTTGGTGGTCTAAATTTGTTTTATATGGTAGTAGTTATTCACATAAAGGAATTGGTTGTTGTACAGGTAAACTATAAATAACACACCCCTCCCTGATATGCCTTTAAATAAATGTAGAGGACATAGATTAGTAACATTTTTTTCATGGAACAAATTCTGTGATGTTTATAGAAACCAAAGACTTTTACACATATTATTAAATGATTTATAGTGCAATGATTTAAATATAAAAAACTTGGATTGAGAAGTCTACTATCTTTAGATGACTTGGAAATTAATTAAAAAACCTGAAACTATAATGACAAATATTTTTTATTAATATCCATAATGAGATCAAAACTCCATTGAAGCTCTAAGAACTATATAGGATAACTTTTGGAATACATAGAAAAAAATTATTAGCTAAAAAACCAAATAAGGAAATTGAAATGGATCATATAACATGAATTATAAGTTATATCATGATATCATAAAAGAAATGGATCATGAATAATCATAAGTAAGTATAACATATAGAACATGGAATCATATGATCATGGAAACATAGAAAAATGGAAAAAATATTTAACATTACATAAACATTAGTCAAGGATAACTGAAAAGACTATATCACATGGTGGAAAGGGTCCCATAATGGAATATGTTTAATCCCTAATCCTGTACGTAACATATCGTGAGACTAAAAAATTACCTAATTCATTGGGGAGATATCTAGGCACAAAAATCATAACATGTTCATATAGATTTTTTCCATATAAAGAGTCAAACACTAGTAATAAACAGAAGGGATACCCATGGAAGGGAATGAGTATCATAATCGTTTCATAAGGCATAACTAAAGGACATATAATAATGGTTTCCATGAAAGAAGATATTTAAATAATTATTGTACATTAATAAAAAAATATACCAATAGATAATGAACAATGAAGTTCAAATTAAGTATTTAAAAAAAATTCGTTTACTTTATATATGTACCACTTAAGCACGATTTTAGGGAAAGTAGTAAAGAGTCATTAAAGAGGACAATGTAATGTTTTTTGCATAAAATGATAAGTTAACTAAAATATTTTTTCATGATAAATTACATTATTTTATGAAACTATTTTTGGTTTAAATCGTTTTATAGATTGTCCTTGAAAAAGGGTAAGAAATAGACAAGTTCAATTTAATCAGTTTATATTATCAAGAGATGTTCCATTTCATGGTTTGAAGAGATCCCTACATTATTAAAATAGGATTTAATATCTTGTATAATGGTTTTAAACATCTTTTTAATTTATACTCAAACCATATTAATATATATTATATCATATATAATTCTTATATGGCCTCTTACCACTAAAACATTAATAATATTTCATTAATACAATTGTTTGAGTTCTTTTCTTTTTCATTTTTCAAAGAATGTTTTGTCACGTAAGCTATGGTTCATGTGCATTGAATACAGATTAATAATATTCATAATGTTATTAAATATATAAGTAAAATATTTAATTATTTATTACATTTTTATAATTTTTATTGATTTTTGGATAAGTAAAATTGTTTTCTTCACTTTATGTAGATGATAGGTCGTACGCACACACGAGTGATGGTAACATTAAATTAATAGTGAATGGGTCAAGAAATGGATGATATATTAATTTCATAGATTAAATGTTATGTAATAAGTATCATATTTATATATTAAGTATTTTCATTATTATAACCATAAAAGTAAAGTGTTGATGGCAAACAAATCACATCACTTTGTGGTGATGGTAAGTAATGTACCCATGTGTTGTGCTTTTATATTTTTATAACATGGATAAAAGGTGGAATTTGGTTGAATCATAATAATAATAACATCTTAGTGTATATATTTTTCTTGATTTGTTATTTTAGTATGGTTATAACATATTATTAGAATTTATAAGAAGAAATAAATTTTAAATAGTGTGTAAAGACGATTACCACTTCTACAAAGGGTCTCATTTATAGCTTATTATAACAAACATAGGGTATGTATTTTGGAAGGGAAATAGCCGCAATATCTTATTTAATTAATTTAGAAGATAAATGGGTAGATTTTAGTTGATCTATTTTTCTCTATGTGGTGTTAATAAGTGAAGAAAGGGGTTCCCTTTTCAAATTTATTTGAGGTGAACTTTCAAAATTACACAAAAAATTAAAATATAATGTGACTATTATAAAGATAAATGCATAAAAATTTCCAATAAATTTTTAGGGTGTGAAATTTTAGACTATATATTATACCCTTTGGTATTATTTAATAATTCTTTTAAAGAAATAAAATAATAAAATTTTGTATTCCTAAAATATCATTTTTGTCAATTTTGAGACTATTCATTATTTTGGCATTAAAAACATAAAAACTACAATAAAAATTAAAAAAAATTATTATATCCTGAACATGTCATGGTAATATATATAATTATAAGATAATATTAAATATCTCAAATTATGTTTATTTAAATATTTTTACTTCATTTTTTCCTTTAATTGAATAATTGATGCATTAGTGTTGTGAAAGAATTTAATGTAATTATTTCTTCACTAAAAATACTAAAAAATTATAAATTGATGAATATAAATATATTATATTTACAAAAAATATTCATATTCAAACCTATCCTCTCGATAACTTCCTATTAAAATTTTTAAATGTTTTAAAACAAGAGTGTGACATGTTTGACATTTCAATAAATAAAAAACAATAAAGGTTATAATCTCACAATAGTGTCCATAAAAGTTCATACAACTATAATATGGATTTTTTATGGTTGAAATTAACTCATTAAATAAAAGTTAGAATTTTTTTGGCTCTTTAATAGTTCTTATCATTTTATTTTTAACCTAAATTACAAGATTCACCCTTTATTATGGTAATAAAAATTACTATAGTTACTATTCACTATGACCAAAATAAGATGGGTATATTTAATAATTTTAGAAAATAATTATTTTAAGTATGGAATAAATGTTTAAAAAATAAAATCACATAATTTTTAAAATTTAATATATAATAAAACTGGAAAAACTTAAAGAAAAACAGTTTTTTGGATGAATAACTTTTGTAACTATAAAATAATTTTATACTAAATTATTGAATAAAAACAATTTAAGACTAAAATTATGTAATTTATAATAAAGAGAAAATAAATAATGTTTAAAACTAATACAATATGACCTTTTAATTTGATAATTCTTTTTACAGAAAATACCATTTTCTATTTAATTCTGTACTTTCACTATTCACTAAAATTTGTAACTTTTTATAAAATTATAAAAAAAAAATAATAAGATAATTTTGACATGGTGAATTAAAAAAGTACGTATATTTTTTGAAATTAATTTTATAATATTTTTAAAGTAAATTCTATATATTTTCTCTTAGAATTTTTTTAAGAAAACATATTATTGAAGAATAAATTGACTTCACTAAATAATACGGGTTTTTTATTATGAATTTGTAAATATATAGATTTCATAATATGTTTATTTAAATTAATACCCCCAATTCAATATATATTTAATAATGTTTGTGTTAAAATAATAATATTTTAATTGTATAACGTTGTTCATTTAAACTCAGCGTTTTGTGCTAAACAAGCTACTAGTGAAATAAAATTATTTAAAGAAAAATATTTCATAAAACTTTTACGGTGTTACATTCTTCCCCCCTTAATAAATTTTACACATCAAATTTAAATTTACATATTTAGGTGAAAATTGGTGAGGGTATTTCTCCTTCACCGCTTCCTTAAGTTCCCATTTCACCTCTTGTATTTTTCGTTCCTCTAATGTACTTTAACAATGTGTGTGATATTATTGAGTAGAAATTTATCACTATGGTCCAAGTTCTTCATAAGATTAAATTTAATGGAGACATAATTTTCCAACTATACCACCTCTGATTTTAGTACATGTAAAGGATCTGGTGTGTACTTCATCAGGAGGGATATGCAGAATACATCATGTACCTGAGACAAAGTTGGTGGATGTTCTAGGTGATATGACACAACTATAATGTGATAATGATTTTAAAAGAGGTAAATGTACTTGGGAATTATCTCTCCCTTCTTCAAAAATCTCATTACTCTCTTTCATATAGATATGCATAGGAATACATTATCTCAAACCTCAAACTCTATACCTCATTGATGATTGTAAACATCAATTTTCTATCATCTCTTTGAAGCCAGAACATGTTTTTCAATAGCCTTTACCTTTTCTACCATTTCATTAGCCATTTTAGTTCCTATTATCTTAAATTATCCAACATAATCCTTTAATGTATTTTTTCTACATATCTTTCTATAATGGGCTTCATATGGTTTCATTTTGATGCTTGAGTGGAAATTATTATTGTCAGATAACTCAACCAATGGATGATTTTGATCATATTATCCTATGAAGTAGATTAGGTATTCTATCAATGATTCCTCCAACGTATAAATGGTCATATTATTCTACTCATTATTTTTAGGGTGATAATACATAATGAAGATCAACTCAGTGTTTAGATCATGTTGTATAATTTTACATAACTAGGAGGTAAATCAAAGATCTCAATCAGATATAATTGATAATGGTACTCCATACTACCAAATTCATTATTAATTGTGTATCTTTTCAAATTAATTGAGTGATAAGTCCTCTATAACTGAAATGAAGTGATTTTTCTTTGTAATATGCCACAAAAAACCTATATGGCATTATTTCCTCTTTATTTATTCAAAATACCAGTGAAAAGGTCCATGATAATGTTTTTCAATTACCATGTAGGTATAGGTAATAGTTTCATCACCCCGTTATACTTTTTTCCTTTCACACATCACTTTCTGAAACACTAGGCACATTGATGTATATTTATTAATGTAATTCTTTATATTGTTCCACGAATAGTTATCTAAGATATCTTGATAAATATTTATGCTCTCTAGTTAGATGGAGAATATTGAGATATATTTATCATTCAAATTCTACCCTTTTATGTAATTCTTTTATGGTACACATAGTCATGACCCAAACCTTTTCTCCTTCCTCGTCAATTTTAAACTTCAAGTATTTCCCATTTCTAATAGATTCCACCTTATTCTAAATTTCCACATTATTTATTTTAGCATCCTTTATCTTCTCCCTAATGGATGACTGATAAATCATTTGATAAAATAATTACGATGTTCCTTTCTTTATAATTCTCATGTCTATCCTATATTAGTCTAATAAGATTATATCATTCTCAATTATCATCATTGACAATGTTTTAGGATACTTTCTACATATATAATCTACCACTTTATTTTCTTTACCAAGATGGTAGTGTATTGATTAGTCATAATAATTGATGATTGTTAACCATGTTCTTATACACATATGAAGCTTATTATATGGTAATATATACTTGAGGATCTTGTGATTTGTTTATATCTCACACTTGTCCTTATAAATATAATTACACTAAATTTTAATTATGGGGATCTTAACTACCACCTCCAAATCATATGTGGGATAGTTTTTCATGTGAAAATTCTGTTTTATCAAGGTTTAGGCTATTAATTTATCATTTTTCATAAGTAAACATCCTAATAACATCTTTTATTCGTTACTTTGTTCCACAAGAAGTTATCTATCTAGGGGTAGTGTATGTTATGGTTTAATGATAAGCCTCTCTTTTATCTCTTCACATCAATCTTCATGTTTAATGGTCAAAAAAGAAATTACACCCTTATGAGTTATCTAATTTAGTGTGTTTGATAATCGTGATAAGTTCCTCATAAGTCATCTATAATACTTATCTAAACAAATGAAAATATATATCCCCATAAGAAATTTTTATCTATGACACTTCTCGGTTGTCATTGTTTTAAAAGGGTGTATAAATATCCCATTTATAGTTATAAAATACCCTTGTAATGATACATCCTCTATCCCAAATTCACACTTACTATAATTTCATATAGTTTCTCCCTTCGTAGTGTCCTAAGCACAATATTGAAATTGTCCTCATGCTACTACATTCTTAGGGATTATACCAGGATATCATCTATAAATACTAGAAAAAATTATTAGAGGTACTCTCTGAAGACTCTATTAATTATGTCCATGAATATTTTTAGATAATTAGTGATTCTAAAGGGAATAACAATGAACTCATAGTGCCAATAAATTATTCAATTTGAATTCTTTGGAATAACTTCCTTCTTCACATTTAATTGGTGATATCATGAATGAAGGTCCACCTTATAGAAATATTTGGCCCCAAATAGTTTATTGAACAAGTTGACTATCTATGGAAGCATATACTTTTTATTTATTAGAATTTTGTTGAGATCATGATAATAATTGAATAGGTGCTTTGATCCATCCATATTCTTTATGAAGAGGACCGGTTCACCCCACAGTAAAGCACTAGAGAATATAAAACCCCCTATCCAGATATTTTATTAATAGCTTATTTAGTTCCTCCAAACCAATGGTGTCAACCTTATATGTAGTATTTGATATATTCATAGATCCCAGTATAAGATAAATATATAACTGAACCTCTTGGTAGAAGGATGGATGTGTAAATATTTCTGAGAATATGTCAATTTAGTCCCTCATAATGTGAACATCTTCATGTATGACCTACTCCCTTTTCTAGATAATTTGAGCTATATATTCATGATCATAAAAAATAATATCTATACTTTATTTTATGATTCTGAAGTATATTTATCATTCTCCTTGAAATTGTAAAAAACTATAATATTAGTTATAATGTGAAGGGAAATCCCCCTCTCCCAATAGATTATGTTGGATTTGTATAATGATATCCAATATATGCTTAATATATCATAAAACTCCACTAAATGAACTAATATAATGTTTTTTGGGAGGTCCAATCCACAAACATTTACTAAGGATGAGTTATATACTTTAAATGAAATAACTTACCCATATTTTATTCTAATAGATAACTCATCCTCCATAATTTGAGGTGGTCTTTTATTAGTTATACTAAACTTTCATGCTATAAAATAATGTTTATAACCAATATCAAATAGAATATTTTCTATTCTTGAATGAGTAATTAGTGTACCTTTCACTACATATTTGTTGGGATCCACCTCAGAAGTAGTGATATAACATGCCCTTCATTTCTACCTCAAAGGTTGTTTTCATTTATTATCTCTAAAAAACCATGTCTTATAGAACTAGATTGCATAATTACAATATTCCTTGTTGTCGAAACACTAAATTTCGGTATAACTGTTGATCTAACCCTTCTTTTTCTCCTCCAAATTAGTGTTATTATTTATATACTTTTGGAAAACACTAACTTAATACCCCTCTCTACCACATTTGAAGTATTTCCCAATCCTCTTTAGAAAATTATTGGAATACTTACTCTAATAGATTTGACACATGACATGTTGGGTTTTAATTTATATATGGCATTTATTTTTTGATCCTACCAAATTTAACTCAAATTTTCTCTTTTTATCTTTGATCCTATGTGACAAATGAGAGTTTTCAATTTCAGTCTCAACTTTAAGGGAAAAATTGGAAATCTCTTCATATCTATCAAATCCTCAAACGGCCAAATATTTTCACAAACATGAAATTAATCCACTAAATAATTTATTCACCTTTCATTTGGTGACCATGATAATGTCATAGGTGTATCGAGAAGCCTTGTGAATTTCATATCATATTTCCCAATAGACTCATCTTTCAATTTCTTCATTCTGAGGAACTCCCCCATCTTAATACCAAGAGTTCATAGAAAATATTTATTGATTTTTTCTTGAATACTTACCGATCTGTGGAATAAATTTCATCTTTAGACACTGTGATTCTAATCATCATCCACCACCAATCAAATTCTCAACCAAAATTATGCACTAACAGTATAACATTATCTTATTCTAAGCACTAGAGGACTAACAATATCTTCTGAATGGTGTTAATCCATTATTCCATGATGAGAGGATCATAAGTTCCTCTCATGATATGAGTACTTTTTTTCATAAAGTATTCAAATGAAAATTTCACTTTATTTAAGGAGGGAGTTCCAAATGATTCAAATTACTATTAGTAGTTTGAGCCAATTGATCTAGTACTATCATGGAGTTCTGAGCCCCCATTCCCATCAGGGTTGACATCTCATTATGAAAATTATCACATTTCCCATCACATTGGTTGTGGTCTTGGGTTCTCTTATTTCTCACCATAAACTATGAAAACAACATTTGGGTGGTGGGGGTGAATACATTGATAATGATCATATAAAGAGGAAAATATGAACATATAATGATAAAATTATAAATAAAAATTACATATTAACTTATGATTCCCTATGTTAGAATCAATGCTATCTGTGGTGATAGAACTATCCCTTGGGTTCTTAAAAAAGATTTCAAGTCATAATCCCTAAAAATAATTGGACCATCATGTTCTATAAAAACTATAGACACAATAATTTTAATCTTATTATTATATTTTTTAAGCATAATTATACAACAACTAAAAACCAAGGATCAAAAATTATAGTGTCTATGAAAGACTAGATACATAATTCAAAAAAACAATAAACATGAATAAAAATATTTTTATTAGACTCTATAATTATATCCTAACTCCTATTTTTATAATAAAACAACATAGGATAACTAAAAAAATACATAGTAAAATGGGTTGAGAAAAAAATCCTAGAAAGGGAATAGGAATAAAGCATGGAAAATTAGTTAGAAAGAAAAACTTGATAACATAAAATCTATGGATTATGAATAAAAAATTGGAAACCTAAAATATAGAACATGGAATCATATGATAATGGAAACATAGTAATGTGGAAGAAACACATAAGATTACATAAACATGAGTCGTGGATAACTGTAAATACTATATCACACTTCGGATAGAGTCCCATAATGGACTAGGTTTACTATATAATCCCATATATAACATCTCATATGACTAAAACATTACCAAATGTGTTGGTTACCTATCTTCGATCACCCATAAAAACATTTTCATTCATATGTTTTCCACAAAAAGAATCAAACATAAGGAATGAACATAAATGTTACACATGGAAATAAATGGTTACCATGAGCTTATCATAAGGAATAGAAAAATTGAGTATAATAATGGTATTCATGAAAGAAAGGATTCAATGAATTATTACACATTGATAATTAAACATAATAATATATCATGAATAATGAAGTACAAATTAAGTGAAAACATTAAAATAGTGGTTATGTGTCATTATAAATGCACCACTTAAGTGTGGATTGAGGAAAAATAGTAGAGATTATTTATGGAAGAAATAGAAATAATTGTTTACAGAAAAATATAATTGAATGAAATTATGTTTTCAAGATAAAATGATTTATTTTAAATATATATTGTATTTTTAAATTATTTTATGGATTGTTTGAAAATGGTTAAGAAACAGAGAATCTCCCTTGAATCGAGTTTTCACATGATGAGGAATTGATAAGGGAACCATTCAAAACATGAAATTATTCTTCACATAAATATTAATAGAGCTAAATTATTATATTTTTTACATATAAAAAGAATATAGGATAATTATATAATAATAATGAAGAGATAAATTGAGTTAATGATAGAGAAATCATAACCCAATGAAAATATGGAGGTTCATAGAGATCCCTTAAATTTTACATTCCTTTAGTTGAACCAGATTTAACCATATGTCAAATGGTGTAAATAATGTTAATAATTTATAATAAAACTGTATTCATATTTTTTATATCATTTATAATCCTTATATATCCTCTTACCACCTAATCATTAATAATATTTCATTATTTATGTTGGTTCATGTGTTAACTACTTTATTTTTCCCATGCATAATTTTTCACATAAGCTCATATTAATGTTCATGGAATATAGATTCATCTTATATTGAATTATATTAATCCTATTAGTATAATATTCAATTATTCAACATATTTTTATAACCATTATTGAACTTTGAACAAAGAAAATGAGTCATATCACATCGTGGAGACGGTATGTTGTATGTACGAATGAGCAATGGTATCACTACCTTAATGGTGAGTGGATGGGGAAATAGATGATATATTATTTTTACATAATCAATATAACATCATAATTATCATATATACCCGTTATTTATATCATCAAACCCACTCTATATATTAGTAAAATATAAAATGAAAAATGAATGGCTATATTTGTAGACCTCCCACAACTAGACAATGGTGAGACCATCACAACAAAAGAACAAATTGTTCAGTTCATGTCCAGAATAGAGAAACATTATTATATCAATTTTCAATTACTGAGAATAAACATTCTAATGGAGTAATATTTTTATGATAATGATATTGTGCCCACTATTGTTAACCCTCTTCAAAAAAATTAATATTTCTCAACCCATAAAGGAAGAATTGATCCAAACCATCAACTTAAGACCATATAAACAATTCCATTTGAAAATATTATGGATTAATTATCAATAGTAACCACTACTATAGAAACATCATCCACCAGTTGATTAAATTCATCTAGATATTACATAGTTGATTCACTGAACTCTAATTTAAATAGGCTAGCAATATTAATCATAGAAAAATATTCCAACATAAGTGTCAACTCTGGAGGGGGTATCCTAGGATTTTATGGATGATATAACTATTCAAATAGATGTTATGGAATGCCAAAATTTATTGGTATAAGAAGAGATAAATTGGTATCTATAGTGAATGTATTTAAGTCCTTTTCTACCCAACTTCGACAATATAAAGTTCACAATGATTAAAAAAATGGTAGATCTAAAGAAACATGTCATGGATTTTCCACTCGGTGCATCCTAAGGATAGAAATTCCCAAAAAAACTGGAAAATAATCTCAAATTATTTATTCATACCATAGATATTTGCAAATATAATTTGTATAATAACCTTTTAGCTATACCAATTTCATGATAGTAAAATATACATAATCAAATCATCTACTAATTTATATCTACACTAAGGTAAAACATATCCTTAACCACTTAAATTATAAGTATTTAGATAATGAGAGATTCATATATTTTATTTTAATATTGTAGGTTTAGAAATACTTGTTGAAAATAGTTTTTCCTCCTATAAATATTACTAAATATATTTTTTGTGAAATTACAGGGTGAACTGTTAACTGTTATTTTCCCCCAAAAGTACTATGGTGGGTTCAGATAGTTTAAAACTATATCCCAATGTCCAGAGTATTTCACTCAAAGAAAAAAAGTAAAAACCTCAACAAGAACCACTGTTAGATATAAGGAAACAAGGTAGCTATAAACCATTATTTTCATGTAAAAGATGATAATTTTGAAGAAATGTGACTTTGAAGATACAAAAAAATGTTTAATCCATCCATAATGATTAGGTTATGGAGTACATCATATATACCTTAGGAACAAATTGATCACATTTAACGAAATCAAGAACTCATATATAGTAGGATGAATAGTCACCCAAATAATTTCCCATAGCATCATATAGAGGGTCACACGATACATTATTTTTTTTAAATATCCATTGAATAAAATTTCAATGTCTTTCATGTTTTACTGATCTATTCTAACTAACATGTGCCATATGTATCGACCATTATCCCCAAAAAGTAAGAATAATGTGAAAATGACTCATATGGAAACATATACAAAATTTAAGACTTGTTAATACATAAGATGGTGAATCATGTGCATGAAATCCTCAGGGCATGATTGATTTATCTAGTTATGACCCCAATTCTCTCTTTTATCTATGGATGCAACACCTTCTATTACTCAACCTAACAAGATCAAATACAACAGTAACAGATAAGTCCAATAGAAAGAATTTTCCCCAAGTATTTCAAAACTAGTACAATATTATTTTTATTTTTGTTCCCAATCATGATGTGGACAAGAATTATCCTAATAAATGATACTACGAGAACCATCCCATAAAACAATATCTATTTTGGATGATGAGTATATATTCTAAAATCATAATTTTATAAGATTTATAGATATGTTCACTGAGTAGGAAGTGTTTCATGAAATAGGATCCTCTATTTCCATACACACTATATCATTATGGGAGTATCTCTGTGATTTGCTAAAATCCTATAAAAATTGTTTTCACCACAAAAAATTCTTTAGAAAGTGATATCTACAATACATCAGTTTTTGATGACCCATCTAAAAAATTCATTCATACTATAGTGTGTTAATATAGTTTCTGGTCTTGATGAAAAAGGTAGATCCAGTAACTTAGGTCCCAACTTGGACTTCTGTCAACAACCTCTCATCATTCCTATGTGAAGAACTATGGTGTTATCATATCTTATTCCTATCATCCCTCTAAATCTATTATCTTTATATCTAATGAAGAACAAATATTATAGTTCTAATGATAAAATAAAAATATATAGAAAAGAAATTATAGATTTACTCTTTCAAATAAACCAATATCATGATTATTTTTGGGAAAAAGTACCCCATTCAATGGTTAGACCCATAAAATATCATCCCCTTTAGTGGATCATAACCTCAATCAGTCAGTAGGTTTGTTTTCCTAAAGGTTAAATATTAAAATACTGATACATAAGTCCTATTTTTAATTAAGTACCCTATCCTATAGGTATGGAACACTTTTATTTTATTTACCTTCTCCTATTGTGAATTATGTACATTGTTTGAGATTATTGGCTATCACATATCCCCCAAGACACTCTGAGTTCTCTATCCTAAGGACAACCCTATAATTGTTTCAATCATCAATAACTTCCAAATAATCCCAGAATTGATCAATATTAAGATACTGTTATGTTCGGAGGAATGAAGTAGAATCCAGTGGGCCAAGGATTTTAAAATTTCTGTTGGAGAGATGACGATACTTTTTATCACCAACGATCCACACACCTGTAAGGCCGGAGGATATCGCATAAATTTTAAAGAGCACAAAATTAAAATAAAAACTTAGCTGTTTCAGATCTGAAGTTGTGGTTGACTTCAACTAGTCGGTGGTGATCGTAGCTTGAAGGATCAAAAGCAGTAACCCTCTAGATCATCCACACGGGCTTCAAAAATTTGCATGAGTGCTGATCATCGAATTCTGGTGCTAGCATGGAGATCCGACAACACTTTCGGCAACCTGATGATCACCACATTGAGATACCATCAATTCTAAAGAGAGATCTTGATACATGCTTCTTAGATTGATAGATTCTTTCTCTAGATAGTGTTATGAGAGATAGGATTTGTATTTCACTCCATGGAATGATTGAATAGTGAATAACACACCAAGGGAGAGAGCCTCCTCTCTTATTTATATTGGAATTCCAAAATACCCAGTTGGGTTCCCCGACCCCTGTTTATTTCAATGTCCACTAAATAAATAATTTTGACGAACTAAAAAACACTAATATTATTTATTATTTTATCAAATAATTGTAATATATATAAAATATGTTACATGATAAAATATGAGCAATTTAACTCAACTCACTGTCCCGCTTAATATTAAACGAACATTGAATATTAAAATAATATGCATTCGATTAATATTTTCCTCATATTTACTAAACCTGTAAATACATTATATAAATTCACTCCAAATTATTTATAACTTTAATAATAATGAATTTATTTAAAATGCATAGACCAAGAGTGGAGTCTAAAAACCCATCATGCCCCCTAAAGAGATAAAGAAAGTCATAGAAACAACTACTATCCTACGAACACTGACTATGTACTATAATCTCTTTTTCATTAAATACATCTTAAAGTAGGATGCACACATGGGTCATCGTCTTTTTCTTGCTTTATAATTCTTTATCTTACCAGATGGATTTACCTTTGTATAGATTTGGCCAAAGACTTATGAAGGCAGCATCATCGAGATCAACCAAGTCTGAGATATACAACTTTATTAACTTGGAAGTAACAAATCCATTCATAACCATTTAGCCAATTTCATTCCACCAATGACGCACCCAACAAAAACTAACTCGCCATAACAGCATTTCCATTATTTTCATCTTGCATCAAAGTACATAATCAAATGATATACATTGGTAATGGTCTCAATTTAGGAGACCAATACACATTTCCGTAGATAGAAATGACCAATGACACCCAAAACATGTGGTTTTCCTATTTGTGGGTTCATCCTCATGATCTCACAACTAAATATCACCAAGTGAAAACTTCATGAGAAGAGGTCTCAATGATTATGATCCCCCAACACCTAATTTTCAAACATCTACTATGTCCAGTCAGTAAGATGTATATATACTATAGAACATATATTTAAGATTAATTTCATAGTGTCTCTAGGTTCTTATTATAGCATGGGATCTGCTATAACCTCTTGATACGATAATTAATCATTGGACGTTACCATTATATCAGTGGATTCATAAAAGTCCACACTATAATGGTAAGATGACATCATGTATAACTATCTGCACATGATATGGTAATCAAAAGTACTTCATAGTTGGTTCTATGGAACCCACTATTTCAACAGCCGCACTTTCACTAGAGCCAACTTGCTAACCGAACTTGTCAGCTACACACATGAAAAAAATCACACTTCTGCGGAGTAATGGCTTTTTGTGCAGGGCCTGCCATGTTTTCGCTGCGTGTCATATCTACTGCATGCGAACTTATCTTCTTGAGTAAAACTTCTCAAGATAAGGTATCCCCAATTATATCACTTCTATCCATTTTCATAACTTGAAAACATGACTAGTAATAATATTATAGTGTATATTATGATAATACTTTTCTTACTAGGTGTGAATCCAAGAACTGGATCAAATGGTTGCGGATGATAATAGATTCTTAGTTTCCTTAGATGTTTCAATATACTTAGTATTTATATGTATGGTTATCACTGGATTTTATGAGCTTGACTCGCTCATCACCTTAGCCTTACTACAACACTAGATCAAATTGATCTAAGGATTACTTATTTAGGTCCCACAAAAACTAGTATAACTTCTTCTCTATATTCAAGGAACCAATCATTTGTACTTTCCGAAGTACAAGATGATAGTTCTGACTACTTCACATGCAATGCTCTGGGATATAATTGATATCTGCCAACTATAAAGTATATTCTAGAAATATCAATTATTGTACATATTATGGAATGTATGATTTATCCATTGCTAAATAATATGGTATCAATTCACAATATTAATCTCTACCCATGCTCTGAACATGTTAACCTGGAGAGATTAAGCCATGTGACATTGGTAGCAATTCGGAACTTGAATTGTTCCAACTTGTATTTTTCAATACAATGTCACTATATGTACGATTGACTAGGACCAAGAAACCTATAGATATACCTCATTAGATCATGTTCCCTAGAACTCGGGTTGCTACTTTAAGTCAATCATTGGGGATTTTCTTTTATTCTAATCTTATCTAACTGTAAGATCGATGTCTATTTTCAATATGTTGTCGAACATGTTTCACTTGGAAAACATTGGCGGTCCCACTATCCATTGGTAGACACTAGGAAAAGATTAATTTATAATGATTGATCTAAGATCTTGTTGCTTAATTTATTCCGAAATTAGATTTCAGTAACTTGCAACCCTTATTGGAATCATTTGATGTTATCATCTCTTCCTGGTTGCGTCTTATAGACACCTTCCTCGAAAGATGATCTTGACATCCAATGACCAATAAAATGATCTTAGAAGTTTATCTATGAGAAGTAACATTCTAATGGATTTAGGCATAATGACTTGGTATATCCAATCGAACCTTACTGGTACCAGTCTTGTACCATCCGTGTATCTTATCATTTGAAGACCCACAACAGTATTCAATTTATAAGCCCCTTTGCAATTTGATACATGGAATACATTATTGAATTTTCATTGATCTTGTAAATATTAGCTAACTACCATATACTACATACATTTATGATTTATTATTATTAATGAATAATATATCACCAGCTGTGGTGAATATAAAACCATCACTATGGTTTCATTCTTCCTATGTAGTATGTGTCTCTGGAACATGCTTATTCTACATGTACTTGTGGAACTTGTTCCTATACCAAACATTTGTTCTTCTTGAGAATTGATTAAGTCGAAGTCAATTCATCTCTCACTATCTCTAATAGAGACGTGCACCCTTGTATAGGGATTTAGGTAACATCCTAAGCAACTGTTAGGATAATTACCTTAGATGCATCATGTGTTCTACTTGATGCATGTTTGTTTATATCTTAACAAACACTTTGCATCCTAACACATGATCTCTGACATAATGAATTTTCATCATACTATGACTCATATGATATCCATTTTTAATTTTATTTGGCATATTGGTTATGGGTTTATTCTGTAATTTACAAATCACATCTTGAAATATAATGGAAGTTTCTACAGGTTGAAACATCGATACTACTTACATCAAAACATTGATGTATAAAATGTGCGTTTAGGAATTGATCCATGTTAAATTTTTCTGATCAATGTTAATATGTAAGACTCATCATCGATCCTCCTTATGAACATCAATATAGTGATTTAGATAAGGTAACATTCGTTTAGCAATTACTTCACACTACATTATCATGATCGATGATTGCATAGTCATGATATTCTTCAGCATGTCGAACCAAAGAAACTCATATATTTTGACCAAACATATACATCGCTATTACATTCCATAATGAATTAAAGGAATATTATGAACTATCTTTACCTCCATATTTCTTTGAAATAGTTCACACTCTCTTGTTGAACTAATCCTGAAAGCTTTGTGGCATACCTTTATCTCTAAAGGGTTTCTTTGTCTAAACTAAGAATGTTAATAATACCAAAGGTGTTTAGTTGTGCCGAGCCTAAATACCAAATTGGCTATATCATTGACTTCCAGTTTTATTTTTACTTGATAAAGAATAATATTTCCACAACTGGGCCGGTCTTACATTTTATATTCATCATGTATTTCCATTGATTCAAGTATGTGTGCATTATTTGTTGAGTATGTTACACCACTAACAACATTAATTCCAAAAATTTGAATAATGTATCATTATTTCCTAAGGGCATATGAGATAAATATTTTGGTTATACTAAATAACTTGTTCAATTTGAATCAATCACTTAGCAATTTGAAGTTATGAGTTTCTCACTGTGGACCTAAGAATGACCCTTTCTCAACTACTTTGAGAAGACACCTTACTCCTGGTAATGTTTCTCTACTTACATGGTTACTGTATTTCAATACATATATGTGAAAAGAATATTTTATTTTAATAACCAAGATGTGTGTGAGAAAAAAATACTTTTATTTGATGACTATTAACTAAATGAGAAGCGGGTACTTGCTTCTAGTATATCAGTTTATTTCATTTTTTAGTACCATAAATTTATTTTCAATATGTGATTCAAATAACCATCTATTAAGTAATTATCCACTTTTCATTGGAGGAAAAGACGAAGGTGCCTTTGGTATAACTTTTCATAGGCCTTTTCCCCTTTTCATTCAATTTATTCACCATAAGAATAAAAGATGGCATTATATCTAATATTTTTATTACTTGGAGAATGTTACCTTTAAAGGCAATGAAGCACTAACTCTATATCATTCGTTTGTAACCACAAACAAAACTAGATTAATTGGGTGTAAAAGGAATTATTATGGGATGACATGAAAGATTGTGAACTATTTTTCACTTTACACAAACCGACTGCGATCATCAAATTCAAATCCTTCATCACTTTCTCCTTGGAAACTTCTTAGAGATGAGACTTCATGTAACATAATCTATGTCATGATATAGTGACCGAAAATAACATCAGACTTTGATGATAGAATTATGATAGAACCCATAATATGATTGATTCATAAGTCTCATATAAGCAGTTTTACACCCTCGCTTCTTGTGGTGGCTTAACAGGTTGGGACACAAGCACCTTGAATTTCTGATATAGTAATAATGTCTGCAAGCACCTATACTATGAATGGAATTTCATGCTTGTTAAGACATTAACTTTTCAAAATACTTATCACAACATTATTATGGTATTGCGTTACTTTTTCTAAAAAAAGATTTAGCGAATTGTACTTTAATGATGATTAACAATTGTGACATTACTGATTATTTAATCATTAAATTTCTCCCACTAATTTTTTGAATTTTAGGAACCCTTTGTACTAGAATCAAAATACTCTTGAGTATTCTAGTGGAAAGGATCCATGAACCTCCCATATTGTCTACCATTTATGGCTATTCCACTACTTGGAGGGTCCATGGTTGGCATTTGGATAGCCAACCACATTAACTCATGGTTCCTTGATTTGTTGAGTGAAGTCCCAGCTTCAAAAATCATTACTAATTTACTCAACGCTTGCATATAAAATTACAAAATGATATCTATGGCTATATATTTGCTGAAATTTCACTTAATTAAACCAACCACCATAATAGGAACTCCCTAGTAGTAAGAGGCACCCTCAGTTATGGAATGACCGACACCTTGAACACCAGGTTTTGTTCAAACTTGAATGATGGAAGGATGTTGTGACTTAATATTTTATTTGAGGGTTTTTGTTGGTTTCTCTCGACGAATGTTAACCATTTCTATTAAACTTGTTTATCATTGTTGTCTCACTCAAAACTAAACATTAATATGAAAACATATGCTGCTTCTTTATACATTTTATTATCTATTATTTTATGTATTTTTTCCACTGTTCTAAAATGCATTAAATAATAAATAAATGCATAAAGGTAAACTACTACCTGACTGGTCTTGAGCATCTAAACGACCTAAGGGCATCATAGATGAGTCGAAGATTGACTCATGATGTAGCATGAACTCTATCTTGTATGTTCGTTTCGCATATGGAACATCACCATGCCTCAGTGGGGTTCACGTCATGTCTTAGAGTACCACCTCGTCTTGGTGGGGTCCACGTCGTTCGATGTCTTCGTCCTAAGTACAAAATTATCACGCACATGCGAGGGGAACTTTGGTATAAATGAATGTCATATAAATATTGGGTGCACAAACCCTTATACATTTTAACCAAAAAATGAAGATGATACACATACCATCTGTTTTATTAATTATAATCATCCCACACAATTAAAATAATTAATTAAATAAAAGGCAACAAACACGGGTCGATGCTCAACACCAATAGATGGGTAAATAATGTGTGATAAAATTAAAATGCATTAATTATGTACAAGGGTTCTCTAAATTAAAATAAAAGAATTTAATAATTCAAATAATTTAATTATTTATTGGTCCGCTAATCAATTTAATTTTTAATTAAATTAACTAAATTAATTAATTAATTAATTAAATTCAATTTAATAATTAAATTTAAATAATTGTATTTGGGTATTAAAATTTATTTATTTTAAACCAAAAATTAATATATTAATTAATTTAATTTAAATTCTCTAATTAAATTAAATATTTATATTAGTTGAAATTAAAACATGGGTCTCAAAACCTTGCTTTGGTCCATCGCGGGTCACGCTGAACCTGCAAAGACCCGTAATGGGTTGGGAAAATCCCTTTCTTGATTTATATGGACCAGGGAGGTCCACCCAGATCCATACATTGTTAGGCAGAGATGTCTGGTCATTTTTCCAGACAAATTGGAACCCACAAGAGGTGAGGTATACATGCACCCGGGATCAACCAAAGACCATGGATCTGTTGGTCCATCGTGGTGGAGGTCAGGCAGCGAGACGACACCGGTGAGGGTGGAGGTCGGCTGTCGGTGGGGGTTTGTCGGGATTAGACTAGAGGTGGACAACAGTCAGGGCGGCGACCCGTGACTCTCCTGCCTTGTGCCGTGAAGTGCAGCTGAAACCACGGTGCGGAGGCACCAGCCGGGGTCGGTGCAGGCAGGACGTGGAGAAGGTAGGAGGGTCGTTCATGCACTGCTTCTGGGAGCTCGTGGCGCGGTCTAGGTGGGAGCAGGATCACCAGGATGCGAAGAAAGGAGAAGCAGGACATCTGCTCGGAACTGCTACTACGCGCTGGGTGGGGGCCCCAGACGGACCGACCCGCTGGGGTTCGTCGACTTACCAAGTCTGAAGGCAGGCATGGGTAGGGCTACCAGGTGAAAGATGGGTGGATTCCGGGGCAGCTGGAGCATGACTCTGCATGCCAGGCGTCCCGAGGAAGGCCAGAGATTTGGGGTGGCACCGTGACCTGCTGCTCGGGCGACGCTAGGGTTGTGTCATGCTGGGAAGAGGGGTTTTGTGCGGACCCCCTGCAAAGCCTCTTTTTTTGATTTCTTTCTCCATGTGTTGGCCCATCCTCTTTGTTTATTTTTTTATTTTATTTTTATTTTTGTTTTAAGACTACTTTTAAGTCTCTTCCTCCCAATTTTATCTTTAATTTTATGAGTCAAGTCTCCTACCAAATTTTTATAAAAATTCAAATGCTAACATTAGCCTTCAAAATAAATAATAAAATAATTATTATAATGAAATTATAATTTATAATTATTACATTATTATAATAATAAAATAATTATTATTATTTTAGTAAAATTATTGTGGAAATTATATTATTAATAAAATATAATTTTTATAACTAATTTTATTTCTAATGAACTGACTGAATTTTAATCAGTTCAACAAAAAGAAATAAAATTAGAACCCGATATCAAACCGCGAATTTGATCCAATCTGAAAATTTAAACTGACCATAACTTGGTCATTTGAAATTGGATTTTCATGCAGTTGGAACCATTGGAACAATATTTGAACCCTATACTTAATTATAATGCAAATTTAATTTTCTAGGCTTAAAAAATTTACTCGATCCCTCTGATACCACTATTAGGATCTTGGGCCCACAGCAGAATCCGGTGGGCAGGTAATTTTAAAATATTCTTTGGTAGGATGACGAGACTTGTCATCTCCAACAATTAGAGCCCTGGTATGGCCTAAGGATCTCACATAAATTGTAGAGAGCACAAAATTAAAATGAAAACATACCCGTTTCAGATCTAAAACCGTGGTGGACTGAAACTAGTCGATGGTGATCGTTTCATGAAGGATTCAAAGAAAGAACCATCTAGATCATCCACAGGCACTTCAAAAATCTGTGTAAGTGCTGATCGTTGAATTCCAGGTGCTAGCATAGAGATCCAACGATGCTTTCGACGTCCCGACAATCCCTGCATCGAGATGCCTTTGATGCTGAAGAGGGATCTTGATCTGAGCTTCTTGGAACAAAATCATCTCTCTCTAGAGAGTGGGAGGATAGAGAGGATCGGGATTTCACTCCATGGAATGAGGGAATAGTGAATTGAACAACAAGGGAGAGATCATCCAATCTTATTTATAGTAGAATTACAAAATACCCGGTGGGGTTCCCCGACCCCTATTTATTTCAATGTCCACTAAATAAATAACTTTGACGAACTAAACTGCTCTAATATTATGTACTATTTTATCACGTAATTGTAATATATATATATAATATATTACATTATAAAATTATAGCCATTTATCTCGACATGTTGTCCCTCTTAATATTAAACGAACCTTGAATATTTAAATAATATTTCTTCGATTAATATTTTTCTCATATTTACTAAACTTTTAAGTACATTAAATAAAATCAATCCCAGTTATAACAAACTTGAATAACAATGAATTTATTAATTTCATCGGTGATCGATAACTTGGACAACACTCATACCTCACAGAGGCACTCACTAAGTCCATATACATATTCCATTGAATATGGGGGATTCTTGAATACACTATTGTGTGTGACCCTCAAGGCCCTAATCTTGATAGTAGTGAATAAAAAACACGGATCAAGAGCGGAGTCGTTCAACCCATCATGCACCCTAAAGCGATAAGGGTAGTTATAGCAATGACTACCATCCTATGAACACTGATTGTGTACTATACTCTCTTTGTCATTAAATATCTCATAAAGCAGGACACACACTCGTATCATCGTCCTTTTCTTCCTTTATTATTTGTTGATCTTACCAGATGGATTTACCTTTGTACTGCTTTGGAAAAAGACCTATGAAGGAAGCACCATCCCGATCAACCAGGCCTAAGATATACAAATTCTTGAACTTGGAAGCGAAAAATCCTTTCTTGACCATTCAACCAATGCCATACCACCAATGTTGCACCCAACACAAATTACCTCTCCATGACATCATTTCCATGGTTTTTGTCTTGCATAAAAATACAAAATCAAATGATGTACATTGGTCATGGTCTCATGTCAAGAGACCAATACACATGCCCATAGATAGGAATGACCAATAACACCCAAAACATGTGGTGTTTCTATTTGCGTCGTCCTCAAGATCTCACTACTAAATATTACTATGTGCGATCTTCATGAGATGATGTCTCAATGATTATGATCCCCCATCAACTGATAGTCAAAAATATTCTGTGTCCAGTGTGTAATATGTATCTAGACTGTAGAACATTTATTTATTATTAATTTCATAGTATCTCAAGGTTCTCATTATAGCCCGGGATCTGCTATAACCTCTCAATAAGATAATTAATCTTTGGACATTACCCATATATTAGTGGATGTAGAGAAGCCTACACTATAATGGTAAGATGACATCTTGTATGACTAACTGTAAATGATATGGTAATCAAAAGTACTTTATAGCTGGGTCTAGGGCACCCACTATTTAAATAGTTACTATCTCCAAAATTTAAAATTCAATAATAATCCCATAATGATCAATGAATATATTCCATGCATTGGAAAAAAATTGACAGCCTAATAGTGGAATATTAAAAAAGGTATATTCCTTCATCCATAGAATGTTTCTAAGTATTTCTCTTATTTTGGAGATAAATTTGATTAGTATCCAAACAATTGTGAAAACTAATGAGAAAATTTTAATAGGACATTCAAATTACTAACCTTACCTTAATTTTTACGTTATATGATCAAAAATAGATTCATCTATAGTGAATAAATTCACAAGATGATAGATGAGGGGATAATGTAGTTAGTGATGCTGAATTCTATGCCTTATCAATGTTTACATCAATAGTAGAACACACAAAATATAAAATATAATTAGGGTCATATTTTAATCATGACATATGAAACATGGTTTATTCCCTTAGGATGTAGAAAGTGGTTTCATGTATTAATCTATTAAATATAGCATAATTTTCATAAAATGTTAGGTATTAAGAGGCCTAAGGAGGCAGTTCTAAAAGATAATATAAACTATTCTACCTATTGGTAACTCTTGGGAAAAATAATTCAATCATGATTTTCCTTTAAATGTTTTATCCAAAAGAAAATTGATGAAGTCTCTATATATATTTAGAATCATGAGATTCATTTAATTTTCATTTGATTTATTATCACTCAAAAAAAATAACATTCTTGATGAATGTTTTTTGATTGAAAATTCATTGTCACATGAAATTAAATTTCATGACCGGAGGTTCTAGTCATAAGAACATAAAAAAATTGACATGATACCCTTACCTTGTGAACCTAATATACATATTGTGTGATTCATCCTATATTAACCTAAACTACAGGTATTTTCCAAAAAAATGACATAAAATTTCTAGATTCTCGTTTCATAAAATCTATGTATATATAGGAGTTTTCTTTATTGATATGTTTGTTGGATACTGTTATATTTAATTTCCAAAATTTCATGGTTGAACCAACCTCCAATTTTTTAACCATTACCAGAACTACATTTGGATCAATTTATGTTTCCATATATATATAGTGAAACCTAGAACTTTCTTCACAATACTATCCTTAGATTCTACTTTCATTCCTAGTTTCACCATAGTGATGAGATTGATACTAATTTACAATGGCATAAATCTTTTCTTCTCATCCTAGGGAACCCATAGATTTATAATTTCTCTCATGTACATGATTCAAATCTCTATAGAGGATTCCTTCCCAAAACTATATATATATTTATTCGTACTATCTAAAGATACTAATTACACAGAACTATATTATATTAGGCCCATCTAGAAAATGTACTTCCACATAATCCATCACACCATCCTTATGTAGTATTTTTATAATTTAATATGGTTTTCCCCCAATGTACCTACACTTGGATAATACCATCTTATATCAAGAATTATATATGGACGGATTATTATTACAACATTATGTGTTGTATTTCCTGGATTTTATATTTTTTATTGGCCATTAATTTCATCCTTAACACCCCATCTTAGATTATAGTCCACTAATTAATGTTTTTAATTACTAAATTTGAATATATGTTGTGAACTAATTTTTAATTTCTAGAACTACATGTGGATTGATTTATATTACCACAAGAAATGTAGTGATGCATGGATATCCAATCGTAGGCCCAAATTCTAATTTCCATCCCCTTGAATCCTCATTCCCACCCGGGTGTTTGAATCATATCCATTCATGTTAGATTTATCCATTTATCCAATTTATTGGGTTCCCCTCACATTCCATTCAATTTTTTCCTCTGTGTGTAATAAATATATATAGAGTTCTTTGAGGAACCTAAATATTTACTAGACTATGTGGTTATGAAATTCTAGCATTATGCATTCAAAAAAGGGCATAAATTACTTTAAACCATAGTCTAGTAAATAGTAATAATGTTTTGGACTACATTTTTAAGAATCATGGATGTGGATGATAAAGAGGTCCCAGTAGATAATTACGTATAAACAACCTCGGATAATGAAGAGATTTTGAAATTAACCCTTACCTTGTAATTTTCCTTAGTTGAGGGTAGGTTAACCTCCTATGTAATGGTTAAATAATTGTTATTAAATCTTGAAATAATAATATATATTAATATGATATCATATATGATCTTTTTACATTTCTTTGTTAATAATATCTTAGTATTATTTTCGTTTCGGGTGTTAACTAGTACATTTTATTTTATATTCTTGTTACAGAAGTAATGTTTGTTAGGGACAGGATGTATCTTATTCATATTCATAATTATATTAAGTCTTTAAACATTATTTTTAATCATATAGTGAAAATTATTCTTGACTTGATACGATGGGGAATGAATCTCATTGCGTTCGTAGAGACAGAAATTTGTACGTACGCACGAGCGACAATATCATTCTTTTGATATTAAAATAATATAAAATTGGATGTTATATCATATATAAAAAATAATTATCATGTTATATTTATTATTTAAATCAATTACACATCATTATTATATTCATCCTAATAATAATGTATTGAATAACAATTACACTATGACGTGGAGACGGTAAGCCGTACGTATGCACGTATGGTGACATGTCATTCAATGGATAGATAGAATAATGAATTTGTTTGTACCATATTTATAATAAAAACATAGTATATAGAAGATACTAGATTTATTATTTTTGAATGAAAACAATAAAGAAAGAGGTAGTGGAAGAAGAAAAGAACTTGAAAGAGGTGATGGAATATTTACCTCCTCTTCGAGTTATTCATTTTGATTTGATCAAAATGGCTCATTAAGTTGGTTTTCTGACTAAATTAAGACCTATAAGATGAAGATGGTATATTTTATAGGGTATTTGGGCAGAGTTTGGCCAAGCCAAATGTATTTGAAGGTGTGAATTAGAGATAAGGGGGAGTTCCCTTTTAAAAGAGGGGTGAGGGGGACCTTAGGAAAAACATGAAATATTATTTTATAATAAAATAATCTTCGGTATCTAATGGATTAAAAATGAATTATTTAAGGTCTATGGTGGGGATGGGTTGAAAAAAAACAAACAAATAGGTTGTATATATGTTTCGGTTACTATATTAGCCTTATCTTTTAGATTTAACTCTTAGTTAAATAGTTTGACATTTACCATGTCTCTTTGTATTTTTATAATATATCGTTAATAAACTTAATATAAACTTCTAAAAGAACCCCAAGTGGTTCATTAATGATACACATATCAGTATATAAGTCTTCTGGCCTATACATAGATTTTGTGGAATATAATATCAATTAATAATATAATATTTGTTTTAAAAACTCTTTTATGTCAATTTTGACACTATTTGGTATTTTGTTTTTATTAAATTTATAACAACATTATTACTTCAAAAAATTATTCTAACCATCCCTAATATGTAATATTAACCTAGAAACGTATTTTAATTCCTAAAATTTTTCAAATTACTTTTATTTGGATATTTATAATATCAATTATTTTAGTCTTTCATTAATAAGGTAATTACTGTTTCATCATTGTGTCATAAATAAATTTAATTATTTAAAGGTTTAAAAATAACCAATATGTTGGAAATATTTATTGATTTCTAATTAATATTTATATTTGAATTTATCTTATGTGTTACCCTATAATAAAAATGGTTCAGTTATTAAACATTGAATTTAACAATTTTAACTCTTCTTTGAATTAAATAATAATAAATGTCCTAATATAATCTATATAGACCTAAAGGATCATATTTTATTTCTAAGGTTGGTTTTGGTCGAATTAAACTTATCCAATAGAATTAAAACAAGTTTTAGGGTAATAATAATATCATTTTTACCCTTAATTACCATATTCACTTTTAACCGTGGTAAATAAACGCAAAAAGTTACTATTCACCAAAAATTATTATCATCTTATTGAATGAAATTTTACTTACTGATATAGACTGTGTCTATCAGATTTTTAACATTCAACTCATAGAAGTGGTAAAATTAAATTTTATGTAAATTTTTAAATGCTCCTAGGAGGTGGATAAAAGATGGTAAATAGTTCAATAAAAATTTTATAAATCTAAAATTATTATAAACTTACTCCAATGAATTACATTAAACTTTTATAGGTATTATGTATCAATTTTGACCTAAAATAAATTTAAATAAAATAAATATTTATTCAAATAAAAATTCAGTTTTAAATAATAACTTAGTGTTTTTCACTATTCATCAAAAATTGAATGTTTTCAGAAAAACTACCAATAATTCAACCTAATCTAATTTCGGTATTCCAAATCCAAAAATGAAGTCCATTTTGAAAGATAAAATTTATAAAATTTCAAAAAGTGGGTATTACTATTTATAACGGCTATTTTCATTGGTTGTGGTGTGTTAGAACTTGAATTTGCGTACAACACATGCTATTGTATTATTCAAAGAGAAGTGTACCATTGAAGCTTGAGGTGTTACATTATCCCCTCCTTAAAATAATTCCGTCCTCAAAATTTCTAGAATATTACTACATACAAAGACGCAGGTGGTTCCTCATAATAAGTTCCTTGAGTTCCCACATTGCCTCTTCCATATTATGGGTTCTCTATAGAACTTTTAATAGATGAGTCTTCTGGTTTCTCAACACTTGTTCGCTTGTATCAAGAATCTTGACAGGCTCTTCGCAATAAGGAAGATCAGGTTCTAGTTCTAATTTCTCATAGGTGAGTACATGCATTAGTTCAGGGATGTATTTTCTCAATAGTGATACATGGAATACATCGTGAACTTTGGAGAGACTTGGAGGCATTCCCAAACAGTAAGCTACAACCACAATTCATTCTAGAATTTCGAAAGGTCTGATATACCTGAGACTCTATTTTCCCTTCTTATTGAAACGTATAACACCCTTCCATGGAGATACCTTCAAGAAAACGTGATCTCCTTCCTGAAATTCCAAATCCTTCCTTTAGTTGTCAGCATAGCTCTTCTATCTACTTTGAGCTACCTTGATTTGGTTTTGGATTACCTTCACCTTTTCCATCGTTTCCTCTACATGTTCAAGGCCTACGAGTTTTATTTCACCAACCTCATCCCAATAGGTTTGTGTGCGACATCTCTTTCCATATAACGCTTCATATGGTTCCATCTGAATACTTGAATGGAAGCTACTATTATAGGAAAATTCTACTAGAGGTAAATATTGATCCCAAATACATTGAAAGTCAAGTGATCAAGATATCAACATGTCTTCTAAGGTTTTAATGGTCCATTCTGATTTTCCATTAGTTGGGGGGTGGTAGGCAGTGCCCAAATGAAGTTCAGTATCCTGGTCTTTTTTAAACACTTTTACAGAATCTTGATGTAAAATGTGCGTCAAGATCTGAAAAAATTTATTGTTGTACTCCATGAAGCCTTACAACTTCATTAATATATAGTCTTTCCAATCGTTCAATTGGTAAATCTTCTCAAATAGAAATTAAATAAGCTAACTTGGTAAGATGATCAATAATGACTCATATTACAACATTAATTTTAGGAGTCTTTGGTAGTCCCATGAAAAAGTCCATCATAATATTATCCTATTTCCCCTCAGGTATGGGAAAAGGTTCCATAACTCCTTGAGGCTGTTACCTTCCAACTTTCACTTGTTGAAAAACCATACATATTGACACAAAATCAGAAATCTCCCTGTTCATGTTATCCCACCAAAAATGTTCCTTCAAATCTCTATACATATTAGTGCTACCAGGGTGTATAGTGAAATTGGAACTATGAGCATCATCCAAAAATTCCCTTTTTAGATCTGGTATATCAGGAACACAATGTCTCTTCCCAAATTTCAAAATTCCATCTTCATACAGAAAGTCACTCAATCTACCATCATTCATAGCTTTAATTTTCTTTTGAAAATCATCATCACCTGTGTGAGAACTCTTTATCCTTTCTAGTAAATATGGTTTGTAAACCATTTGAAAAAGTATTTATGTTTCACCTTCCATGGTTATTCCAATATCCATCATTACTAGATCAATGAAAACAGGATCCCTTTCAATTCTCATATTGTTCAAAACTCTATGATCCTTTCTGCTCAAAGCATCTGCCACTTTATTTTCCTTCCCCGAGTGGTAGTGTATAGTGCAATCACAATCCTTGAGTAGTTAAAGCCATCTCCTTTGCCTCATGTCGAGTTCTTTCTATGAGAAAATATACTTCAAACTCTTGTGATCGGTATATATCTCACATTTATCACCATAGAGATAGTATCGCCAAATATTCAAAGCAAAGATAATAGAATCTAACTCAAGATCAGGAGTAGGATTGTTTTGCTCATGAATTTTGAGCTATTGTGATGCATAGTCAATAACACTATCATTCTTCATAAGGACACAACCAAGTCCTTTATTTGAAGTGTCACTATAAATAATAAACCCATCATTCCATGATAGTAGAGTCAATATAGGAACATTTACTAATCTTATCTTCAGTTATTCAAAAAAATCTTTACACTCTTTTTTCCAAACAAATTTAACCACTTTTCGTGTAATATATGTAAATGGGTTATCTAATCGGGCAAAATTCTGTACGAAATGCTTATAATAACCTACTAAACAAATCAAACTGTGTACCTCAGTTGTACTTTTCAGTGATGGACATTATTGGATTTCTCTTGTCTTAGAAGGATCAATTCAGATTCCATCCTTAGAGATGATATGGCCAAGAAAAGAAATTTCCTAAAGCCAGAATTCACAATTGATAAACATCCCATATAATTCATGTCTTCTAAGATTCTTTAGGATAATGCACAATTGATTGTCAGGATATTTGTATCTTTTGGAGTATACCAAGTTATCATCAATAAATACCACTACAAAGTCATCAATATATTCCTTTAAAACTCTGTTCATTAGATCCATGAAAATAGAGGATGCATTAGTCAATCCAAAAGGCATTACTGTAAACTCGTAATGCTCGTACCTAGTTTGAAATGTTGTTTTCGGAATGTCTTCCTTCTTTACACAAAACTAATGATATCCAGATCGGAGTTCAATCTTTGAAAATAATTTATCTCCATGATGTTGTTTGAATAAATCATCAATGTGATGTAGAGGATACTTGTTCTATATTGTTATAGAATTGATCTCCCTGTAGTCAATGCACAACATCATAGATCCATCATTCTTCTTAAGAAAAAGGAAAGGTGATCCTCATGGAGAAACAATATGTTAATAAATCCCTTATTACTCAATTCCTATAGTTTATTCTTTAGTTCCACTAATTCCACAGTGGTCATTATATAAGGGGACTTCGATATGGGCCTTGAACTAGGATTTAAATCAATGGAAAACTCAATTTCTCGTTCTGAAGGATGTCCAGGTAAATCTCTTGGAAACACATCAACATATTATTTAACAATAGGTACATCCTCTATTTGAACATTCCTTTCCTCACCCACACTTATTTCATTCTATTCCTCCATAATAATTGAATTTAGTTGAGCTACTAGGGGTGGATCAGTAAAAGAATCAGGTGGTGACATTTCTACTCTAAAGATAAGGTGTTCTTTATCATCATCAAAAAATAATAACCTCCTTATTATTATAATAAATATTTGCATCACAGTCTGAAAGTCAATCTATACCTAGGATTATATCAAATTCAATCATGGGTATGAAGATGAGATCAGCAGATAAAAACATTTCTATGCTCTAATGGGGACTGATTCACAAAACATTTTTGTGATGATACTTCCCTTAGGAGTTCTGACTAAAAACTCCCTTGTTAAAACAAAGTGTAAATATCTAATTTTCATAGAAAACTGGGAAGATATGAGACAATGCGATGATCCAAAATCAAATAAATCATTTTATAAACTTGAGGAAACCATTAAATTACCTACCACCACGTCTTTTGGAGTTTCAACCTCAGCAGTAGTGATATCATAATCTTGGCCTTGATCTTGTGACCTTTTCTGAGGTAATTTCCCCTAACGCATTGGACATTAATTCACATAATTCCACCTTTCTCTACAATTGTAGCATTCAACATCGATAGCCTCCTTCTTCCCCATGAAATCACGAGCTTGGTGGCCTTTTTCACGACACGTGTAACAGACTCCAATTCCCTTCATGTAAGTACTAGGGTGTTTCTTACAAAATTTACTATATGATGGATATTCAATTTTTCCCTTCCCATATTTCCATTTCCATAGTGTTAAGAAGATCTCTTATTCTCTTTTTTTTCTTTAATGTCGGAAGATTTAGAGAATTATTTTTCTCTCTTTATAGTACATGAGACAATATCTTCATACGATGAGAGGGATTGTGAGACTAATTCTTGACGGAGGTTTTAACCCATCAATAAAATGATCAATATTACTTCTTGGGTTACATATATAATCTACAGCATGCCTCGCTATCCTTGTAAAGTTAGCCTCATACTTTGCAACATTCTCATCTTCCTGTTGCCTCAGACTAAAAAATTGCCTTTCCATATCTGCTCGATGGTCACGAGGAAAGTATTTTTCTATGAAAAGATCATTAAACTCCCTCTATTCCAAATTTGATACTTCATCATCTTCCATTGTGTTTTGAATCAATGACAACCATTGATCGGCATCTTCAGTGAGGCAGTAAACTGTCATGACAACTTTTTCTTTTTCACAACTCCCCAAGACATGGAATATTTTCTCTAAGGAATTTATCCATTTATCAGCTACTAATTTATTTTTACTCCCATTTAATGTTGGTGGTTGTTGCCTCAGGAAGTGATCTAACATTGATCCTCCACACCGTGGATCAGGGTTCTCCATACGGTTAAGGTTATTATTAATAACCTGAGTGATTTGTCCCAGTATGGTGATAAGATGATCACCACCAATTTTATCACCAGCTCCACTATAATTATCTTGATTAGGAGGTAAATCCCTACATGGAGTGTGTTCATTGATATGGTTTCAATTCCTTCCACTAGGATCCATTTCTAAGAAATTTCATAAACTAGATTTGTTTATGAATAGAAATACATAATTCCAAACTTGTAAAAAACATAACATAAACTGAACAGTTTATGGATATAATCCATAATCATAAAAAAATTCAATGAGGAAGTGTATACTCATAATCCCTTCATAATGGTTCTTATATAAAATGAGAATTATCCTAAGAGTATCTCTCGGGAGTTTCGTAACCAAAGGTGCAGAAAGGCCCGTTGTCGTGCACCAGTTCCCGTTCAACTCTAGCTCAAAGAGGTGTTTTTGGGTTTTACCCCTAGGTATATCTATGCCAGAGCTGCCTCTACCTACTCGTATCCAGATATGGATGTATTTCTTGGAAAACTCAAAAAATATCTACAATACTAAAATTCTAGGATGTTCTTCAATACTAATCCTCAAAGTCTATCTTAGGGCTATGTTCTCTAATTATAGTTTATCTATATCTAGTTTCCAAGGTTTATACTAAACTTTCTCTGATACCAATTGTAATGCCCCGACTCCAGAATCCCAGAGTCGGTGCATTATTACATATCATTGGAATGATAACAAAATATCATGTCTCAAAATATTGATTCGTTTAGTAGCCTTGGAAGTACTAGATACATTCATAATGTTTACATTACATCATAAAATGGAAAAATACAAAAACATTGTTTCCATAGACAACAATGAAATTCCATAGACTATCCCTACAGGTCAGTCATAATATACATCTTCGTATCCTGGGAGAAATAAAACCTAGAAAGGGGTGAGCTCAGATGCTCGGTAAGGATAACAATATAGCAGAAACTTTCATAAATAAGAATAAACATTTAAGGGAATGTATAAGACTAAAACAAAAAAATCTTAAACTTAAACTTCACCATAATATAGAAAATATAAAATAAAATAATTCCATTTACTTTTTCACATGGATATTCTACTAATAAAATAATCACAAGCAATATCAATAGCCTCTTTCATAATGATGGATTGCATAATGCCAGACATTCATAACCACATAGTGGAGGCCTTGTCCCAAGAATGCAAATAAGATTTTGTCAAGGCCTTGTTCCAAGACACTAGTTTTTCTCATGAGGCCTACCGATGCATAAAAGAGCTATAACGGGCTCCACCTGTCACATACTAAGTCCAATGCATCCCTCATATAAAAAGGATTAAACATAACATAAACATTCACATTAAAAAAGGCATACAAAATGTCAATACTTTATCCATACACCATGAATGGTATGAAATAACACATCCACAGTCAAACATATTGCAAAACCTTCAATACAATATGGATGTTTTTTATCATAATAAATAAACTTCAAACAGACTAAAAATCCATCAAAAGATGTTGACATTGATGAAATCAAAACCCTTTTTAGAGAAATATCTATTTCTATTTTGAAATAATTAAAATTTCATGTAATTATAAAAAAAAATATTTATTTTGGAAATATTCTTATAAATTTTTAAGGTAATCTTTGATGAGGTTATAACGGTGGAAAATAGACACACCTACCGTATACGTTAAAAAAATATTCTTACCTTAATTCTTTCGAAAAGCTTATAAAGTACCTTGTTGGAAAACGACAGAAAGATTCCATTAAAAGAATTTTATAAAAAGTAAAACAAGGGTATAAATTACTTTAAAAAATATTCTAGTAAATTGTAAAAACAAATTGGAATAAATTTTTAATAAACCTGGATGTGGATGATAAAGAGGTCCCAGTAGATAATTACGTATAAATAACCTCAGATAATGAAGAGATTGTGAAATTGACCCTTTCCTTGTACTTTTACTTGGTTGAGGGTAGGTTAAACTCCTGTATAATGGTGAAATACTTGTTATTAAATTATAAAAAAATCATATACATTAATATGATATCATATATGATCTTTTAACATTTCTTTGTTAATAATATCTTAGTGTTATTGTCCTTTTGGGTGTTAACTAATTCGTTTTACTTTATATGATTTGTTAGGTAAGTAATGTTTGTTATGGATAGGATGTATCTTATTTATATCAAAAATTATATTAAGTCTTTAAACATTATTTTTAATCTTCTAATGAAAATTATTCTTGAATGGATACGATGGGGAATGTATCTCATCGCGTTCTTGGAGACTGTAATCCGTACGTACGCATGAGCGACAATATCATTTTTTGATGTAAAAATAATATAAAATTAGATGGTATATCATATATACAGAATCATTATCATGTCATTTTTATTATTTACATCAATTAAACATCATTATTATACCCATAAAAATAATAATGTATTGAATAACAAATACACCATGACTTGGAGATGGTAAGTCATACGTACGCACGTATGGTGACATGTCATTCAAAGGATGGATAGAATAATGAATTTGGTTGTACCATATTTATAATAAAATCATAGTATATAGAAGATAATGGAGTTATTATTTTATAATGTAAACAACAAATAAAGAAGAAGTGGAAGAAGAAAGGAACTTGAAAGAGGTGATGAAATATTTACCTCTTCTTTAGGATCTTCCTTTTGATTTGATAAAAATGGCCTCTTAGGTTGGCTTTATTACTAAATGAAGGCCTATATGATGAAGGGAAAATAGTTGATAGGGTATTTGGGCAGGTTTTGGCCGATCCAAATGGATTTTAAGGTTTGAATTAGAGAGAAGGGGGAGTTCCCTTTTATAAGAGGGGTGAGGGGCACCTTAGGAAAATCTATACATATTATTTTATAATAAAAACGTTTTTGGTTTCTAATGGCTCCAAAATGAATTATTTAAAGGATAAAGTGGTGATGTGTCGAAAACCACTAATCCAATAGGTTTTAGACATTTTTGGGTTACTATATTAACCTTATCTTTTAGATTAAACTCTTAGTTAAATAGTTTGACATTTGCCATGTCTCTTTTTATTTTTATATTATATGGTTAATAAACTTACTATAAACTTCCAAACAAAACCCATGGGGTTCATTAATGATACAAATATAATTATATAAGACTTTTGGATAAACCTTATATTTTTAGGAATATAATATCAATTAATAATGTAATATTTGTTTTAAAAACTATTTTATGTGAATTTTGACACTATTTTGTATTTTGTTTTTTCTAAATTCATAAAATCATTATTACTTCTAAATAAATTCATATAACCAACCCTAATATGTCATATTAACCTATAAAATTATTTTAATTCATAAAAAGTCTCAAATTACATTTTTTGGGATATTTATAATATCAATTATTTTAGTCTTTCATTAATACGGTTATTATTGCATCATCATTCTATCATTAATAAATTTAATTATTTAATGTATAAAAAATATAATTAAAATAACATATGTAGGAAATAATTTTATCTTTCTTATTAATATTTATAGTCGAATTTATCTTATGTGTAACCCTATATTAAAAATGGTTTAGTTATTAAACGTTGAATTTAACACTTTTATTACTTCTTTGAATTAAATAAAAATAAAAGTCCTAATCTATTCAAAGTGGTCCTAAATGATAATATTTTATTCCTAATGTTGTTTATGGTCTAACTAAACTTATAAAATAGAATTAAGACTTGTTTTAGGGTAATAATAATATCATTTTCCCCTTAATTACCCTATTTACTTTAAATCGTGGTAAAAAAAGTAAAAAGTTACTATTCACCAAAATTTATTTTTATCTTATTGAACCACATTATACTTACTGATATCATCAGTGTCTCTCAGATTTTTGAAATTTAACTCATAGAAGTGGTAAAATTATGTTTTATGTATATTTACAAATGCTCATAGGAGGTGGGTAAAAGACGGTAAAAAGTTCAATTAAATTTTTATATAATGAAAATTATTGTAAACTGACTCCAATAAATTAGATTGAACATATATAGGTATTATGTATCTATTTTGACCTGAAATAAATTTAAATAAAATAAATAATTATTTAAATAAAAATTCAGTCTTAAACAATAACTCGGTGTTTTTCATTATTCATCAAAAATTGAATGTTTTCCGAAAAATACCAAAAATTCACCCAAAGCTAATTTCAGTAATCCAAATCCTAAAATGAAGTCCATTTTGAAAGATAAAATTTATAAAAGTTCAAAATGTGGATATTACTATTCATATCGACTAGTTTGATTGGTTTTGGTGTGTTAGAACTCGAAGTTGCGTACAACACACGCTATTGTATTATTCAAAGAGAAGCGTACCATGGAAGCTTGGGGTGTTACAATTATAACCCTATCATCAAACATGAAACCTATTATTAGTTTTCTATTTACGTGTTTAAACTTCATATATCATTATTCCATGCGTTATTACCCTAAACAACATCACCGCGTTTTCTTGTTTGACACTACCTATAGATTCATGAGGAATACCATTCATATTTGGATATATCTTCCCCTTTATATATGTTTTATGTCCAGAAATGGGATCATCATTATTTTTGGGTCAATATTTTCCCTTATCATTGTGCATTCCTCCTTATATTTGTTCAATTTTATGTGTCCTTAAATTTTTTTTTCAAAGAATTGTGACTTTAAAATTCACCCACATTCGATCAATCCTATTGAAACTAAACGCAATTCAACAAATTTTATCTAAATTTACTGACCTTAAACATTAAATGAATGAGGCATAAAGACTTACCAGGTGTAATGAATAAAGGTAAGGATAATTAAGATACACATCTTCACCCACTATTCCTTCCCCAATCATGGCCTAGGAAAATGAAATATTGTAAGAAATGTTACAAAAGATACAAATACATTCCATGTCAAAAACTAATAATGGGAATCCTTGGTAAAGATAAAATCTGTACCCACTAAGCCATTAAATTTCATGGAATATAAAATATTTTGTTTACAAAATTGAAAATTTACAAATATTTTATGGATCATAACATGGCATTAGAAACTGTAAACCAATACCCGCTAGATCGTTTGGTCGAGGAAATAGTTGGGGCATATATTCATTTCAAACTATATATCAAATTTAAATATTAAATGGGTCTATATCTATTCATAAAATTCCAATTATTGAAATTTAATAGGAACTCCTTTTTAGATGATCTCTTATTAAAGAAATTTTATTTTATATCCTTTTTCATTGAGGATGTATTCAATACACGATTGCATTAAATAGAGGGTTCTCTTACCATTGTTGAAAATATTTTCTTCTATATATCCCACTCTATATATATTATATATGAGTCCAGGAAAAAAAATTCTATTTTATTATTCTCTTCATAAGTAATTGAAATTACATAAGAATAAATTACCCTTTTGGAAACACACAAATTTCAGTAGAGTTTCACAACCAAGTTTCCTAGAACCATGGGCGTATCCTTTTAGTTCAACCTTTTATAAAAACTAATAATGGGGTAATTTATTGATCTAAATGGACCCCATATTAATAAATTTTAAATATTATAGTTTCTTTTAGATAATAAGTAACCTATGAGGGTTGTTTTTTCCAAGATGAATGGCCCCCTTAACTCCATGTACTCTTTACAGACAAGTTTGATGGAGGACCTTCTATTACAAATAATAAAGCTATTCTCACATGTTTGTGTCTCTAATTGAATAAAAAAAATTTGTTATGATATATGTATTCATTTTCATAATAATTCTAATGGATTTTAATACCCTTGATGTTACACATTTTTTCATCATACACAATTTCATGAGAAAGACTTTGACATCATGAATTTCTACCATTTCATACCAGGGTATCCATTTTCTTATGAAATAAAATTCCATGAGGTGATACGTTCCTTTTGGAGTCCCAAAGGTCTTGATTTGAGAAACTCATCTTAGAATCATAAATTCATTAATTCATGATACTCTTTTTGGAAATCCCAAATAGTTGAGTCAAGATTATCATCTAGGAAAATTACCATTGATGTTCAAGGGGTGTACCACATAACATTGTGGATCATATGTACAATTGATCATTCAATTTTATATGATTATAGAGATATATTCATATTTAGGCAGTGAATATGATGATTATGATGTTTCCCATGAAAATGGATAGTCCTGATACTTGTTGGATTTCTTGGAAAAAAATATTAGAGGAATTGATATAATATAAATCTGATTATTTTTGAGTTGATCTTATAATGAATCAATGATAAATCCTATTAGAATGATAGAGCACTATATATAATATATTTTTATTTGTATATTGATAATTTTTTGTTTAAAATGAATCTAGATAGTTGAATTGAATTGAGAATCCATCCCTATGTTATATAGCTTAAATAAAACAATAAAAATATTTATTAAAACACATGTATGACAACTAGAAAATTTTGAGAATGAAACTATAAGTGTTGAGAAATTTATGTTTCATATAATTACTCAAATGGAGTAAACATATGTTGAAAAGCACTTTCAGAACTCTAATAAAGAGTTTTCATATGTTTTAAAATATTCCCAAAGTAATTTATGTATTTTTTTGAGACTTTGTGATTAAAGATTCTAAAAAAATATTTAAAAAGTTATGAAAATTTTAATGTTCTAGAGTAATTATAGAGTTTTATATATTAGAGAAATTGGGAAAGTATATTTATTATACGAGTCATTTTTTTCCTAGATATGTAAAATATTAAATTCGTGAGTCATTAGTAGAGGCATATGTAAAGGTAGTTAAAAACTTCTAGATGTTAATATTAAGAACCTGTTAGAATTTAGTGAGATATTTAATGGTTTATAAGACCTTAAAGTCTAAAAATAGAAATGTACTAAGTCAAATTAGGATATATCAAGGTGATTTTACCAAAAACTAAAGGTTATCAGAATCATAAATGGAAATATGTAAAGATTTACCATAACATGAAAACTCTAAAATTGGAAAAGTATCAGTTAAAAATGTGATACATCATTGTACATTGGTGATTTAATAATGGTTATCACATGTTCATAAAGGTTATCGGTTAAAAGAGTGTTATTTTATAAAGTCCCCAAGGCATGATGATAGATTTTATTCATAATAGAAACATAATAATAAATCTAAGGCTCACTAAAATATAGTAAATAAATGGAATTATGTTGATACATAAGATATTTTAGTGTAAAGAAGATGTATAATCTAGTGGATATTGTAATATGGAAAAGGAAAAAATCAATGTGATACATAATATACTTAGAGAGTATTTTATATATCACAATGGTATTTAAGATATTACAGAGTATAAATTTGTAAAAATATTATATGTTTTGAGACATAAAATGTTCCTTAAAAATGAAATATATTAAAAGCCATGCTTATGATTCTATTTAGAATATATAATACTCTGGATCATGTGTAAGATATATGTGTTTTTTTATTGATAAGTAATAAATTCTATTTCTTATATAAGGTTTATCAATTTGATAACATATGATATTTTTTGGATATTCAATAATGAAAGTGATGGAGATGTTCCTAGATAAATTAAATGTCATAGTGATTTAAATAGATATTATGATTCAAGATGATTGTTGAAAATTGAGATATAGTACCGTAATAATGAGATTTCCATTCCATAGTACATAATGATGAGGGTGGCATGGATGATATTTATGAAGTAATCGGTCTATTTTAGGTAATAATGAATACATATAAATTAATTTCACAAAGATATTTTTGAAATAAGAAGTTGTGATAATTCTATATATCATATGGGGATTCAAAACCAAGTTTTATAGAGGTAATTAAATTATATTTCAAGAACAAAAATATAGATAAATGAAGTTTAAATATGAAAGGTTTGTCATATTAAATATTTGAAAACCAAATCTATATGATATTATAAGAATAAAAAAATATAAAAAAAGAATAAAAACAATGATATGAAAAATATATTTTAGGATTATTGAGAAAGAAATAGACACTAATATTTTATACAAAAAGTATTCTATATATCAAAGAATATGAGAGAAGCATAGGATAATTATGATAGTATATCATAAGTGTTAAAGAGTAAGAAAAAAGAAGAACATGTAGTAGTATTATAATAGTTATGAGTAATTACAACAGTTATGATCCTCTGTAATTGATATATGTGTTGATATTCTTGAAGAAGAAGGTCAACATTGAGTTCAGAATTAGAGAACAACATGCATATGACAGTAAAATATTATCCTATTAATATAAAATAATATTATTAAGGAAGAGGATTCTATTATTGGGCAGTAATGACATCCTAGATCAGAAATAAGTTCTTCTGTAAAAAAGTGTTTGGAGGAAAAATTGAAAATGTGTGGGAGATTGTATAAAGAAAACAATTGGGATATTGTAATTTAATTTAGAGACTAAAAAATATCAGGAGGAAGTTATGTATTTTAAGGAGATATCATTTTGTATTAAATTACATAATAGATCCCAATACATGTTTTTGGTATTTTATGAAATCAATTTTATGGGTTAAACATGAACCCTCACAGAAAGGCAAACCTCATAAGATAGTAACCCAACATACCAAATTATAAACATATTAAGGACATTATAACCCATATCTGGGGGGATTGTAAAAATATTATTTATCTTGATCTCTTTATTTTCATTCATGCATTGAAGTTAAATAAATTGAGGGAATTCATATGAATATAAATATTTTGTAACTGATATAGATGTTTGAACACTAAAATTAGGTAAAAATATTAAAAATGGAATATATTTGAGAAATATAGTCTCCACTAATTTACCCCCATCAAATTGTGACCACACAATCCTATTGGGGAATTAAAATACCCTTATATAATAGTTATATCTATATAAAAATTTATAGGGTATTGGTTTACCAGTACATGTTGCGTATTCTCCAAAAAATCAGCACTAGGAATGAACCGTTTAATTTTATCTTATCGAAAAACATGATCTACATTAAGACCCCATTTTAATAAACTATATGTATCTTGATGCATATTTCTATAGGATAAGAAGTGAAGACTACCCTAAAATTATTTCACTCAGCCACAATAACTCATTTTTAAACTTATCCTTCATGTAGATATTATTACTGATTCATATTGGGTTTCTTTATTCCCTATATCATAAAGGTATTCATTCATTAGATTTCATTTCCCAATGTATATGAGTTAGATCTAGAGAGATAATTAATTTTGAGAATTATTGATGCCTTTAATCCTATTCCCATAGGATACATTGAGATTTTCTAATCACATATCTCAGAAGCATCCATAAATTTTACTTTTTTCCAAACTCTCATTGTATATGTCTCAACATTATTTTCAGGTCTTCCTCATCAACCATATATTGTGAAATTATATATAAAAACCTTGATATTTTATCTAGGGTTGAGAAATAGTGATTATTTTATCTCCAATCCTATATTAGAATGAAATACCCATGTAATGAAATCATCCAGACTTGATTTATGTTCTCACAACATATATATTGAAATCTATATCTCTTATCTCAAATCTAGTATGAAATTCCACTTTCATTATATTCCCTTTACCTTCTAATAATTCCTGCCCACCAATTTACATCATGTTTTCCTATATTAACCCTATATTGGGATACTTAATTCCATGATTTTATTATTCATTTGGGTGAAATAGAAAATCCTAAAGTCTATATTCCCTTCATCGAAATCCAAATTCCAGAAGTTGAGATTCTCCTCTTAGACAATAAAAACACTAACAGAAAAGTGTGGGTAGAAGATTTTATTTATGAATTATAAAGAAGAAAATGGAATATTTACGTTATTCATGATTACTCACTCACCGATGAATTTTGATACTTTAAAATAATAACCTAGTCTGTTGAAAAGCTGGTGAGAAACTCCCATTGGGAGTAGGGAATGCAATTTATTCATTTTGATGAAAACATATTCAAAATAGTACAAGCCAATTTTTTTGTTCGTGTGGACATTTTTCTATATGTTTAAAACACCTAACATGGTTAAAATCTATATATAAGGGTTTAAATTATTTAACTTCATATTATTTTACTACTCTTGTTCCATAATTGAACAACTAAATAAAAGGCTATTGTCATTTTAAGTTATATTTTTTAGCAAAATGGTAATTTGGAGGCTGTATAAAAATTCTATGAACCATTAAATAAGTTCATAAAGGTATATAATTTTTTGTTAGATATAATTCTTCCATTGTGATTGAAAAAAAATTAAGTTTCCAATTTATCATTTTTAGTCATGTTACATTGTTTTTATATGGTTATGTGAAATTTAAACATCTAATAATTTATTCATGCTCAAAAGGTAAATATCTAATATTAATGTAAAAAAATTAAGTGGTTGGGAGCTCATTTATAATGTGAAGTTGAGATTATATTGAGTATTTGAAATAATTAAGAGGTTGGTTCTTCATTTTTAGTACCAACATAGAAATCATTGGTGACTGCCAAGCTCAAATGAAAAGTTATCATTGTTTATAGTCTCAAGGGAATTTTCTAATAAGTTCATGAAAATATTTAATATAGTACTCATTTTTAATATCCTATAGGTGAGGCTATGGGTGGTTTCCTCTAAATAAACCCCTTATCCATCATTTTAGTATATTTATAAGTCTTAGAAAACAAAATCATGTTTCACCCACTGTGATGTTTGAGAAGAGTCACAATATTTATGAATCTCTTCATCCCATGAGCTCATATTTTTTGGAAACATTGATGAAATCCGTAGGAATGTTTATAATAAAATTTAATAGAGGGGAAAATATACTCTATAAATTATATGTGTTGATTGATCCTCTATATAAAATCTGTACGATGTCTCTCGTTACTGTAACTTTATTAACAATTCCCTCTTAGCTTCTTCCAAAAAGATAGATATTTTATGAATGATTACTTCATATATTTTTCACAGAACGATTCTCCATTAACAAATATTATAACATATATTTTTGGGTGATGGGTAACCATATAATTTCTAAGATGAAGATATTTTAAATCAACACTATGTTCAATTGTGTATCCAACATGCAACATTGTGTTTAAACAAACTTCAACATATTATTAAAATATTAATATTTAAATATAATAGTTTTAACATAGATATTAAATTAGTGGGTATGAATAGTATCAAACAATTTATTGAAAATATCTAAAGGACATGCCTAATAGAAATTTATTTACAAATTCTTAATAAATAATCTCCCAACATTAATAATGATATTTTAGTCTATAAAAAATATATTTCTTCTAAAAATGACTTTTGTGAGAAAATATTAAAATTAATATTTAAAAAATTTAGAAGTTTTCTTTTAAAAAATAAACTTAATTTTTTAAAATATAATATTGATACTAACTTATGGTGAAATTTTTCTATTTTTTTGGAAAATATTTATTTTCAGTGAATTGTTAAAAATAATGAATTTTTATAAAATTTTTATTTTTATAATAAATTAAATCCCAATAATATTTTAATATAATTTAAAATTAATAAATGTTTTATTTATTTATTTTAAATACAATTATTTTTTTAATTAATCTATATACTAAATTTTATTATATTTTTATTCATAAGCATAAAAACACTTTTTTTATAAAAATGTTTTAACGAGTACATTGATTCTCCAGTTTAATTAATTAAAATAACCCCTAATTAAGAATAATTTAAATGAAATTTATAGATTATATATATTTAATTATTAATTTAAATCAATTTAATTATTATTATTTTTAATATAATTATTAGAATATCATCTTCTGTTTAACAAATGAATTTCTTGAAAACCCATTTTTTAACATGTTTGTGGAAATATGTTTAAATTTAAAATTTCCAATTGTGTGAGTAGAGTTTAACAAAATGTATTAAATATTTATAATAATAATATCTTATACTATCTAATAAGTTCAAATTAATTTATGTCTATAATGAATAGTGAAAAATGTATAAATTATTTATTATAGTTAAGTGAAAAACAGGTTTACTGAGGGTTAAACAAAAATGTAAGGTTTAAAAATAATCTAAACTTGTATAATTACAATATTATGGTCACATTTCAACCTTATATCTTCTAAGGTTATAATAGTTTCCATTTTTTAGCCTTTTTACATGAGAAAAACATGGGTGTAGTTCTTTCTTTTCAAAAACGTCCATGTGTTTCCACTCCCCCACTTATAAAAGAACACCACCTATCCTCTCATATTTAAACATGGAAACCCTATTTTTTTTGACAATAACTACCCAAATAATATCATTGATTACAAATACTCATCCCATAATCCTTGTCTTGTTCAAAAATATAATCTATAATGGCTTTTAGTGGAAACCTAAAAAAGCTTTCTAATAAAGAGGTAATTCCCTTAATGGAAATTTTTATATTATTTATTCTTCTAGCTACATAAACTATTATTAAAAAATGATGATATAATATCATAATAATTTTAAATAAAATGATATTTTTTTATGTTATGTTCATTACATACAACCATCTACTCCTCCCACAAATGGGAAACATAATCCATGATCATGTATTTAGCGGACTACCGCCTCACGAACCGATGTAATTCATTTTCAATCATCGCTTCTCAAAATAGGATATATTTATATATTTAATATATATATATATATTTATAATATAATTATACCTTTTTAATTTAATTATCACGGATACCTTCTTAGTTTCCATTTTTAATAGAATGCAATAACATCACTCAAATATGTAGAAAACTACCGCATCACGAAGCAATGTGATTGATTTTTCACTTAAACATTACATGGAAGGTAATATGGATAAATTTAGTAATTATATATTAAAATAATTTTATATTAAACATTATTTAAAATTCATATTATATATACTTTCTTACATTATTATCTATTGAAAAATGATAACATCGTTCATTGTACGGTGAACTACCACCTCACAAAGCATTGTGATTTGTTTTCTATTTTATTTTTAATATATCCCATGGATGTAATATTTATGTTTATTTAATTAAATAATATTATATTTATGATATAATTATTATTATTTAATGATAAAACAATAATTACCTTCATTCCATCATGATCATAGAAAAATGGAAACGTTACTCTGGCATATGTACGACCTACCATCTCCATGATTGTAGAATATTTCATTTTTCATAACCATATATCATGATTGTTTTTAGAATTATAATTTATGTATACAAAAATTAATTATTTCTATACTGAATATTATAAAATAATAATATATTTGACCATAGTTAATTTACCAAAGTGATTTTGGCCATATGATTTGTTTATCGTGAACATGGGTGCTATGAAATTATTTGTTTATGTAATTAAAAATTAAATGGTAATAATTAAAATAAGAGTAATGATAAAATTTAAGACGTCATTATGTAAGATAACAATTAACATAATTTATTACTCTGGTGGATGAGTAATGCATGTGACAAATCGGGCTCCAGTTGAGGGATCTTTCTAACCCACCATTTTCATTGAGTTGTGAATATTCTCTCCTTAACTCATTATGTCTCTCCTAAATGTTATGGAATGATTATAAATTATATATATATATATATATTTATTTCTATAAAATGTATTCCTATATTATTATTACATTCTTCTATGGGGTAATATATTCATTATGGTCGTTTCTGAAATACATTCCTTAAGAAATATCTTTGGATTATGTTATGAGACAATGTAATGAAACCAATTACTCTCCATGGATAATCCTTATGTTTATGAAATAGTATTTATATCTTTATTTAGAACTCATATTCATGTGAATTAAATTATTGTTATAGTTCGAACCAAAATTATATATCCCATAATGCATTTTTTTAATTTTTTAGTCCCATGAGACATCATGTTTAGGATTAGGGAGTGAACCAATTTTATTATGGGACTCTGTACACTATGTAATGTTGTCTTGGAAGTTAGAATTGACCTATGTTTATATTATATTATATTTTTTATCCACTTTACAATGTTTTAATGATATTATTATACAATTATATTTAGGTTATTTTTTAACATGATTAATCATGTAACTTATCTTTTAGGATATCATTTTATACCTTTAACTCACATGTTATGTTTCCTTATCATATTTGTTCCCATTCTATGTTTTTTATCGCACCCCTTCCTTTCATTTATTCCCCAATTTATCCTATATATATTTAAACTCAAGAATAGATTTTAGGATCTCACTATGGAGAATAAAATAAGGACATCATGTTTTACTTTCCATTAATGTATTAAAATCACATTCTTCCAATGACATTAGGCCTTTAGAATACTTGTGTATTATTAATGGATATATATATTTAAGAATCAGGTGATAATATGTATAGTAATACATGGGTATCTATAGTTGGTATCAGATAAAAGGTTTAGATAAACTTTAGACAATGGAACTAACAAATTTAGTCAGAACCCTAGGGATAAATTTAAGGATAATACTTATTATAGAAAAATAATATGGATTCTTGGTGGATATTAGAGAGAGTTGTTCTTTTATTAATCACATCCATTTCTAGATACTATAAGTTGATGTTGTTCAAAATTAGATGTACCAAGTGGTAATAATTCCAAAAAAGGAACATCGGGCTTTACTCAGGCATTAACTACTTCATGAAAATATATCATACTGTTCACATAGTTTGATACAACTACAGGATATTATTTAGAAGTTCCAAAAACACTTTATGAACTATTATAAAGGACTAGAACGAAATTTTAGTTCAGAAAACCTAATAAGAATCATCACCACTGATAACATAGAGTGAAACCGAGAGGTCCATAATTCAGGATATAGTTATCATTTATAATTTATTCCTTCTTAGTTTATAAGTTTTCATCTTGTATATTAATCCATTGTCATATTTTTTCTTTTAATGTTTTAAGTCAATTGGGGAAAATATGAGAAATAAATTTGAAAATCAATGTGATGGGATATTTAAGGTTTTCTCAAATGAGATTCCAAACCTAATAGGAAATGTAGTATTATATCTTCTAATAATTTCAAATGATCTACATAAAATTTCAACCAAAAGATGTAACATTTGGAATTTCTAGAAAAATAATAGAATATAAGGATGATTTCTCATATAATTTCAAGTGTTAAATATTACAAAGAAATGAAAAATAAAATTCTAACATGTCAAAAATGAGGTAAGAGGCACTATGGAAAATACATTAAAGGTGATAAAATATGATTACTGTGTGGAAATGGAGTTCACAAATTAAAAAACTGTGGAATATAAATCAAGAGTCTGGTAAATAAGAAATTGTGAAATAGTGTTCAACTTAAGGCACCACAAATGATTTAATGTAAAAACTGTGGAGAAATTGGTCATTATCAGGGTCAATTCCCTATTCCAAAGTTTAATTCCTAAAGTCCCATGTTATGTAAATTATTAAAATGGAATTACTAAATTTTTAGGTGTTTAAACTTGAGAGTTATTTTGTTGACCTATTTTTGTTGATGGTATTATGAACCTTCTAAGGATCATTCTATTGAAATTATTATTTAAGGATTTTTAAGAATATGTTCAATGGTGCTAACAAACTATAAGGGTGATTTAGTGTTAAGTCAATAGTATATAGAACAAAACATGATAGTTGATATCATAATCCTTTAAGTGTACTTAATATTTAAGTAATTATAGTCAAAACAATTTATCTGATTTTGTGGAAAAGAATAGGTTGTATTGAATAATTTAGTTGCAAAAAATTGTTTGATGATTAATGTTATTTGGAGTAGTTTTATCATATTTTTGGGAATGTAATGATAATTATTTTATTAATATTTTTGAAAAAAAATGATAACTCACATGTCAGATGACAACTCATCGTAACCAGAAATTACATAGGCCAGAACCCATAACCAAAGGGAAACGAGGGTGCAACACCTACCACTGTACTACCTGATGTCCCGGGCTGTGTGACATTAAATTTAATTATATGGTTTAAATGGAAAATATTAATTTTACATTTAAAAACAAATTATATGATCATGTATTTTTTAGATGATTAATAATGTTTCAGGATACTTTTTGGTGTTGATGTATATATATAACCTTTAGGTCTAACATAATGAATCTTTTGGGAAGAATATTATTACTTTTTTGGAGATAAAAGTGGAAGGGAATGTGATAAACTTTAAGGTTCAAATTTTATTTCAATTTAGGGTTATTTAGGTTACTTGGGACATAGGGTTATCTATTTATGGAATGTTCTATGTTATTCCTTTGGTGTTATTATTGAATTATGAAATTAATATATTCATATTGAGAATTATCTTTCAACGTGATAGCCATTTTTTGTGTTTTAATAAATATTCTAGGAAAATATTGTTACTATTAGGTGGATCTTATGATCTATTGAAAGTTAAGATTACAAATTGAGGAATTAAACCCTTCATATTGTATTTTTTCCCTTAAGTGAGAGATTAAGTAGAAATTTATCAATGCACACCCAAGTGATGAAATTGTGTTTATAAAATAAAAAGATATCATGTAAGTATATTTTCTAGTGATATGTATGTTAATATGTAATGTTATCCATCAAATTTATGCACATTCTCATGAATAAAAAAAATATACTATCACCTTCTTATATATTGAATCAATGGTCTTTTAATTCATCACATATCAATGGTTTTATCATTGTTTACTTTCTATTGACTATTTGCATTTTTATGATAAAATATCTATATCACTCTAAATTATTATTTAAACTTTTCTTCCATTTCCATATATTTACTCTCCTCCAATGCTATCCTATGTGGAAACCTAGTAATTTTATGGATTTTTTATTTTCCATTCAATATTTTTACGATAATTTTTTGTAATTTTTTTATGTTTTGGGTTTTTGCACAAAACAATATCGAAATTTAAAACCCTTTATTACTAAGAACAAGTTAGAATTTAATGGTAAAATTCCTTATGGTATAGAATGTAACACAATGAGATATTTAAAGAACACCATGTTTCATAAAATATTCAACACTCAATACTAAGTTAAAATTAACCGCGATATATTATGAAAATATTATTATTTAAATATGATATTCTTAACCCAAATGTTAAATTAGTATGTATGAATAAAATTTAATACATTATTATATATATATATATATAAAGGTCTCACTCAATATATATAAATCAACAAATTCATAGTAAACAAGAACTCAACTTTAATAAAGATATTTTAGTCAACAAAAAAATATTTTTCCTTAGGAAAGATTTTATAAGAAAATGTAATATTTGTTTTTTCTAAATATGAGAAATTTGATTTTATAAAAATAGAATAATTTTTTCAATAATAATATGGATATTAAATTTGGTTTCATTTTTTGGATTTTTTTGGAAAATATTGATTTTTTACGGAATAATAAAAATTATTATTTTTTATAAAATAATAATTAAATTTTAATAAATTAAGCCTCATTATTATTTTTATTTAATTTAAAAATAATATATTTTTAATATTCTTATATTAAATAAAATTAATAATATTTAAATCATCTTTATACTAGGTTTTATTTAAATAGTGTTCTTCATCTTAGAAAAACATTTTTCTGAAAACTATTTTATTATGTATAATGATTCTCAATTTTAATTATTTAAAATATCCAATAGGGGAGAATGATTTAAATGAAATTGATATATTATATATCAATTAATATTAATTTAAATTCATTTAATTTTTATTACTTTTCATATATTTATTATGATATCATCTTATGAATAAAAATACACTCCCAGAAAACCCATTTTTTCAACACGTCTGTGGGTTATTTTTGAATTTCATTCTACCACTTATTTATGTTGTATAATGATAAATAGATTAAAAATTTATATCCTTAATAATTTATATTCTCAAATGTGTTGAAATTGATTTTTGAAAATAATAAATTGCCAAACCATATGAATTACTCACAGTGGTAAAGGTAAAAATGAGTTTTCACAGGGTAAAAGTAAAACGATAAGGGTTTAAAACAACCTAAATACTTTATAATAATTATTTTATATTAATTTACTGTAACTATATATTATAAGTTTATAAAATGGTCAATTTTTTCATCTTTTTATTGAGAAAAATTTTGGTCTAATTCATTCATTTCTAATATTCCAAGTCTGTCTACTCCCCCACTAATAAAAGGCCACCCCATTTCAAATCCTATTTACACTTAAATAAACCATTGTTTCATCTAATCAATAAAAAATAACTTCATTAAGTCTATCCCCTAATCCTATAATCCTTTATTTTACCATAAATTTAAATTATAAATGATGTTTGTTCAAACCTAAAGAAGTTGTTTGATAATGAGGTAGCATTTTTAACTGATCACTACAACCTTGTGAAGCAATGTGATTTAGTTTTCACATAAATTTTTCTTGGAAGGTAATAAGGAATATTTTTATGTATTTATATGACTATAATGAAATATTAAATATCCTGAGAAATTTAAATAACATATACTTTCTAACCTTAACATAATTTGAAAAATGATAATACCATTTGTGTGTATAATGGACTACCACCTTACAAAGCAATGTGATTTGTTTTTAATATTTCATTATCAACACATAACATAGATGGTAATTATAGTTTTATTTAAAACAAATGACATAGAGTATATGATACAATTATAAATATGTCAATATAAAATAACAATTACATTATTTTTATCATCATCACTGAAAAATTAAAACTTTACTCAAGCGTATGTATGGGCTATCATCTTCATCATTGTAATGTATTTAATTTTTTGATTACCATATTTTATGGATTTTTTTAAAGTATAATTTATATAAATTTTATAATTATGTTATGATTACCAGTCTAGAGATGTTTAAATAATGGTCTCTTAAACTTCATTCAATTTACAAAAGTAATATTGGATATATGAGTTGTTTATCATTAAAACATTCAACATGAAATTAATTGGTTAAGTAATTTAATATGAAACTGTAGAAAATAAAATAAATGGAATTTTTTTTGAAGAAATATCTCATGAATGGAAATAATTAACATAAGTTTATTATTCATTGGGATACATATTTCACATGACAAATAGGGCTTTAGGTAAGGGATGTTTCTAACCCATCCTTTTCTCCGGGTTATAAACATTCCCTCTCTAACAAAAATTATCATTATATAATGTTATGTAATTATTATAAATTATGTATATATTTCTATAAAATTTATATCTATCTTATTCTCAATTCCATTGATGGGTTAATAAAATCGTTATGGCTATTTCTCAAATTCATTCTTTAAGAAATCCATGCAATGTATGTTACTAGTCAAGATTATGAAACCCATTTATTTATATGGGTAATAATTTTGTTTATTCCTTATGAATTATATCCTTATATGTAATGAATATTCATATACAAGAAATTATTGTAATTGGCGGTCCCAGAATTATATAGCTCTCTAATGCATTGGGTAATGTTTTAATACCTAGAGAAATCATATATGGTCTTAGTGAGTGAACCTAATACATTATGGGACTCTATCCACTATGTGATGTTGTCTTGATACATAGCATTGACTTATGTTTATAACATTTTAATTTTATTTCCACTTTCCCATGTGGTTTTGGTCATGTGATACCATGATATTTATGTTATACTTCCACTTTATTACTATTTTACCTTCTCTTTTATGATATCTTTCTATACCATTGACTCACATGTGACTATTCCTTGCAAAGTTTATTTCCTTAATGGGATTTTTATCTAACCACTTAATTTCATGCATTTTCCTGGTTATCATATATATATTTAGGATATTGAATGGATTTTATGATCTCAATATGTAGAATAAAATAAGGATTCCATGTTTTAGTCTCCTTTTATGTGTTAATAACATATCATTTCAAAGACACTAGGAATTTATGATCAACGTGTTTTATTAATGGATATCTATGTTTTAGAATCATATAAACCCTTGTGTAAAAATTCATAGGTTTCCATATAATTCATAAATGTTTAAAATCCTCTAATCACCTAGAATGTTGGTGGACATTATCCATAATCATAGAAATCTAAAATTATGAAAAATTAGGCCCTATAAATTTCTTATTTCCCTCTTTTAAAAGGTTTATTTTTTAGGACAGATTTGGTAAAGGATGATCCTATTTGTGAAGGATTCGTTATATAGGTTTCTAATAATCCCTTATTATAAGAACTTCCTTTCACATGAAACCAATAATTTGTGGGACTCTAGTATCTTGTAACATATGTGTCACACTTTGAAAGAGTACAACACTATGCATTATTTTTGTAAGTTAACCCCTCCATAAATGATTTATCATCCTATAATTTAACATTTAAGCCCCAAATAAGATCCTTGAGTATAGATTATTCTCTTGATTTCCTTATATTCCTTGGGTCAAAATCAATTTATAGGTTTAATAAAAAAAATTATGTTTAGATACTCCTCTTGATTTCACAATCCACCTTCAGTTGAGATCCGTCCCTTGGTTTCCTTAAATGGATTGAGTCGTGATACTCTTCTTAGATTCATTAAACTTCATTAATTTAGATGACATTCTTTGTTTCCTGAATAACCTTGACTTTAGATCCTCATATTGTTTTTCCAGATTTCTTTAGGTGGATATCCCTCTCTTTGATTCATAAAAATTCATCGAGTTGATATTATATTCTACATTTATAAAAATTCCTTGATTTTATATTCTCCTCATTTTTTCACTATAATACCTTGACCTAGATCACCATCCATAATAATCTGTAGAGGGCCCCTTCAGGATAAGTATCACACAAAATCATTTCTAGGTACCTTTCACCTTATATTCCACTCCACATGACTTAATACTGCTTATAGGTGTTCATGTATAAAATACCATAAACTAAACCACTATGTCCCATATCACTTGAAATTAAAAGGTATTATTTTCCCCATTAAATGGAATAAAACTACATTTGTTTTGATTCACTTTATAGGGATATATAGAAATCCCCTTTCATGGTCCACCCCAACTTCACAATACCTCCAGAATCCTTTTATAGGATTCCAAAGAATCCTTGGATCAAAAGAAACTCTATAGTGATTCCCTAAATAGAATAAAACTTTATTGTGACTAAATATTAGATCAAATTGGATACAATATAATTCCCTTGAGTTGTGTCCACTAAAATTCATGATTTTAGTAATTTAATTTCGATAATAGGTAATTAGTATTGTTACTTTAAATGATATCTTAAACATGTCTTAAATATATAAAGTCATCACAAAATAAGTGACACTACCCTTTAATGTATGATTATACGTCTCATCCTCTCATTCAAAATGTTTCACCATGATCACTATTGGTTATCTAGTTGTCTCCCACCTTTGGAGGGAGTGATAATCATATGAGTCTCCAAACAACCAAAATATTCTCATGAGAAAAGAAAGCATAAAAAATACCCCACAAATTAGAATGAACATGTTCAGGAGAATAATTTTCTTTTTATTACCCCTTTTAAAACTAGAACCTTTTGATTCATCATATATATAATATTAATAGAATCAAATATTTTTTTTGAAATTTTTGATTCAATAACACCTATTAATCTAATTCATATCCTCCTTTGGAACTTATTTCCCAAAACTTCTATGACAAAGCATACAGTTTGATAGACTAAATTTATATGTGTTTTTATCATAATAATTTGATATATAAATGAGAAATATTTCCAAATTTAGTATCCTTTTAATATTTTATAGTAGTATTATGTTTAAGGAAGAGTTTAGTGTAGTTTGGAATAATGTGAATAAAACATCAATACACCACACTATGGTGATTATAAGATAATGATGTGGTGTTTTTTGATAAACTAAAATGGTATGTGAAGAAGTAAAAATAGTTATAATAGAGATGGGTATGGTAGTCATGGGTTTTTTCATCCTTAAATATATAAAATGGATACCATTTTTTCATGGTGGATATATTTTTTAATTTAGATCATGGAGAACCTTAATAATTTTATATTAATATACTATAATGGTATAAAATATAAACAAATAAAACCACATGATAAAATATAAAATAAATTACATGGTGTGTGGATTTATATGTTTTACCTCAAAAGATATAAATATTATAACATGGTTGAAATAAAAAACACTGATGGTGTTTCAAAATTATGAAAGAAGTGGGGAGTGTCCATGGAATATTCAAGCATGGCTGGTCTTTTTCTATATATATTTGACTTATTTAAATGTTTTATATCTCTAAAAATTATGGATTCTTTGGAAAATAATTTAAGATATATTTATAATATCTCACTCAACTTTTAAGGGATATTTTGAATGGGATTATTCCAAAATTAAATAAAATAATATATTGGAGGAATAGAGATAAATAATGTGGATTTTTTTTTCTATAATAGGAATTATTTATCTTAGATAAAAATATAAACACATCTAAATCAAGAGTAAATGAGTTATCTTATAGTTTCCAATATCATGTAGGTTTTGGTAATATATAAAATTAGTCTTGTTCTTTCTGACATTCATGTATGACATGGATCAATAATTTAGTTCTTATAAAATCATATAGAAAAAAAATTATTGTAAATAGTTTATATAATAAATTTTGATTTAGTGTTTGATGTATTTTTACAATAGAAATTATTTTTTTGTATATTCATTAATTCTTTATTTTTATCTCTTGTTCTTTCATTATTAAATATCAATGTTTAGTGATTTATAAATTTATATTTAATGCATGAAATAGTGACTAGAATTGATTCTTAATCATGGATTAAGTTGTAGTGGACGTGCTTAAACATGGTGTAAGATTATATTTAAACTCAATAAAACTATTTAATTGATTATATAAAAATATTTCTTTAGTAATTAGTGGAAAAACCACATGGTAAATTATTTTTTAGATATAATTATGATGATAATAAATGTCATTCATAATGAGAAATTATGTCATAATAATGAATTTTAAAAACCAAATACACCCTTATTTAATTATAATTTATTCAAATAATTTTATTTCTATTGAAACATTTTAAATATTGAGTACTAACATTTGAATAAAAAAATTTATGAACATGAACTCATTAATCTATTGGTTCAACCTCATACAAGACATACACTATTCCTTAGTAGTTAGTGATTAGAAAGTCATATATTATAAATTCTAAAAATTATTCCTATAAGGAATTTCTGATGAATAATGAGATTTCAATGTTCTGGGTTTTATTTTCATGGAAATTTAAACTTGTTAGAAATATAGTTTTGATAGATTAGGATAATTCATTTATCACCCCACTTTTATATTTATATTTTATTATTCTTGTTATTTTTAATTTTCTCTTATTACTTTATTAAGGTTAGATCATTTTGATAAAAAAGTACCCAACTCAATAATAATTTATAAAATCTAGATAATAACTTTTTAGGTATGATCCCAAGTTAGACAAGATCTTGATTAATTATTAAAATGAAAAGAAGATGGATAGAATTAATCATGTACAATACATTTATTAATCTATAAGAAGTGGAAAATAAGACAAAGTACCTTAATAAAATATTGATTACCTACAACATTGGGAGTAAAAAATGTGTCATGGTTAATTTAGTTAGTTTAAATCAGTTCATGAAATATATGTTGATCATTAAAATTATGTAAAACATAAAAAAATTCACTAGGATACCCTATAATTATTCAAAAACACATTTGGCAAGTATTTATAAACTTTTTAATAATTTATAAATCAATGAAAATTCTGATGACATTGTAAGTTTATATTTATTCATGTTTTCATTAATATAAAATTAAAGTGAATGGATTAGAATCATGACACCATATTCCATTACTACATTTGATGATATTTAAATATGGTTCCTTATAAAATTAATTCCACCATAAAAATAAATGAACTTTCATATAGGTATTTTAATATTCACTTAATTTGATATTGAATCACTTTATACTACCTGAGGCTAGTATTAAAAAACATTATTTATGTTTCCTCATCATTTATTATATAATTTTTTTTAATATAAATTTTTTTCAAAGTATTATCCTAGGGAAATAAGTCAACTTATAAGGTTTTTGTTGGTGGTTTTTTTATGAAGAAGTTACTAGAATGGAGTTATGATTTCATGGATATAATGTTTTGAAATAATTTTCAATATAAAGAGAAATAAATTTTATGTAAATAAGTTCACATGGTATATAAAAATTCATGGAAGGTTTTATAATTGGAATACTTGACATGGAAGATATATACAACGATAGACATGAACCAAGCCTAGGGTATGTACTCTAGAGATAAAAATTATATTTATTTTAATCACAAAATAAATTTTCAAGGATGGATACCACAATTAAATCTTTTATTTAAATGAATAAGAGGATCACCAAAGTTCTAGCAAGAAAAATTACCATGAAATTAAAATCAAATACATTCATTATAGTAGAGATTGTAAACATTCATACCGAACACCAAAACAAATGTAATAAATCATTAATAATATATTTAATGAAAACTAAAGTTTTCAAAATAAATATATAATTTTGTGTAGAAAAAATTGAAAAAAACTCAAGGAAAAGACCAAAATGTGTACTTTTGTGTATGAAAAAAAACCATGTGGAAAACATGGTGTTATCACCCTTAGGATTAGAAAAGCCAAGGAATTCAATATTGAAACAAAAGAGATATTAAAAAAAACTAATACATAAAAAGATATTAAATTAGAAGTAAAGTGGAAGGGAAAAGAAAATTAAGTTGAAAAGAGTGTTAGAGAAACAAATATATCACCTTATAAACCACCGCTACCATTATTTAAAAAAATGATATATAGTTTGATTAAATAAAAAAGTGATATTATTATATAAATTTTATAGAAATATAGTATTTTCATTTCCTTTGAAAAAGGTTTCATGAAGATTTCTACATATTAAAGGTTTAGGAAGGAGTTTATTTCAAATAAGAGTATGTTTAAGGATTTAGTTACAATACCACTTATGGTATAATTTATATTTATCTCTCCCAAATGATACCCATGTTTAGGGTTGAAGAAAACACTTATAGTGTATATTGGGTTGTTAAATCCTCAGGTTCCTAAGAAGGAACCTAAATAAACATACATTCTATGGGGGAGATTTGAATATGGAGTGGAACAATTTCGTCTTTATATTGTTTACTTGAACACTAATATACATAATTTTCGTATTTATAAGGTATTTAAATGGTTTAAAGGGGGTGGTTGAAAGAATTTCGATTTAAATCGTTTCAATTTCATTATCTCATGAAAGATTCGATCAATTAATTCAAACTAAACTCCAAAATTAAAGGTTTAAAACCTTCACAAATACATGATAATAACCTATAAAATTGGAGTATCATTTTCTTGAGCACTAAAATATAAATGATCTTATATGCACACAAATATTTTGGTGATAAAATTCAGTAAGGAAGATGAAGAACAAAAATTATTTAATGAATACATTCAAAGAAATAACTAAATGATTAAATTGATGCTATGATTTCACTGGAATAGGGTAGTAGACTCATAAGAGGGTAATTTAAGAAGAGAAATCAATGATTTAGAGAACACTCCAACATTATATGAATGATTTATCTCTTCTCCATGTGAATAAATTCACACCATAATGAAATAGTATCCATTTTTTTATAAAAATATTAGAAAATGACCATAAAAATAAGTTTTATTAAGAATTTAATATGATTCAAGAAAAATGATATTTAATAAATGCAATTACAACATCAAATTGACAACATAACATTAAGATTAAATAAACCCAAAGAATCCCTTAACTCCTCCCCCACTAATTACTAAAATAGATATTTTGGAAGACCTCGGTCGATTCCAAAATCTTTTTAGTCTTCCCACTTTATTATGTTAGGTCTAGGATGGTGGAAAGTTTGTAGAATGTGGAATTTTCCACCATTGAACTAAAATAGTATCAAACTTGCTTCCACAAAATAGATGTTCTGAAATTAGATTTTATATGTCTAGATTTGTGTAGACCATAGATGAAGAAATTCGAGATAAGTATTTCCTCAAAAATATTTCAATACATCATCCAACTTAGAATCATATATGATGCGTGATGGAAAAAATAATGGTTTATTATTCTAGGCCACCAAATCTAACCTAGAATTTCATCTTTCACTTGGTCAACTTGGTTAACCTATTAAAAATATAAATTATTTCTATGAATATTTTCTAAAATATTACCCACGATATCATATATATATATATTTCAAATCTTCACATCATTTGATATTTATCATCGTTTCTATATTTATTTTATTGGAATATTTTCCAATTTACTTTACCTTAAATTTTCTAGGCTGGACGTCCAAATTCGCAGTCATCAAATGTGAGTTTACAAGTGATCCATAGGGATGGAATTTTCCCCAAAACATGCGTAACCAACTATTGAAATATTAAATTCAAATAAAGGCCAGTGGGGGTTTTACATGGTGATGAATGAAAGTAGTATTTATTAGTGCATTTGAGTAATAATTACAAACATAATGTCAAAAGAAGTTTAATTTGTAAAATACACTAAAATTGATATTTTTTAATGATTATTTATAAGAAAATAAGCATATAAAAATTCAATATTATCCTATTTTAGTGGATTATCACACCCTAGTTATAGTTTTTCTTGTCTCTGGTAAAAAAATTTCTCAATAATATAATCATTTAATTCCCTTTTCCAAGAACATTTTAACATAAAATGGTTACTATTTTGAACTCACATAAAACAATAATCAAACCTATCAAAATAATTTGATTAAATATAGCTCCAAATGCATATCTCAATACTGTGATAATTTTTTTTGTTCAAATTAACCATCGCATTTCATCATGATTCAATTAAATGTAATGATTTTATGTGAATAAAAATAGACATGGGGGTTCATTTTTATTATATAAGAAAAAATAGAAGCACTCTTTTAATTAAAATTTTTATAATCATATTATTATTCATTCATGTTTTTTACTTTTATTATTATTATTATTATTATTGTTTTTTTACAATTTCTTCAGTGTAATTTATATTTTACTCCATCTAGTTACACATATAGCATGACTCTACCAATGAATCTCAGGCCTAAATGCCTTAAGGAAATAACTAAATATCGCCTAAATGAGAATCATATGGAGTTAACTAAGTCAATAAAAATTTAAAAACCAATATATAAAGAAAAACTTATTAAATATTTTCTAGAAAACTATGGATTCATGATCTCGATGTGTCAAAATCCAACATTAGATAAATACATTTATTTATGCACAATTTTATTATTAATTTAATTTTTTTATTTTTAATACTGATTTAAAAAATAAAATTATCACAAAACCTATGATATTTATTGAGGGACCCCAAGAACTCAAAATAATACCCCACAATCCAAAGGACGTGCATTGTGATATTTTGATTAAAAATGATGAAACTTTTAATGGTGGAAATCACATCGAAAAACAACAATTTCCAAAATCAATGCTCGTGAACATAAAAATGCATTAAAATCAGATTCAAGGTATATAAAATTATTTGGTGTTAATATTTAATGTTTGAAAAATATATTATCACATAAATTGTTAAAGAAATTTTACATTCCATTGGCACAAATGTTTTCACTTATTTTTATTAATATTTTTGACACACAAAAAAATATTATGTCACCCAAACATATAATAACATTGTAAAAAATGTTAAAATAAATTAAAATTCATTAGGGTTTAGAGGTATAGGATATGAGTTGGAAATGTAATTTGAGTGAAAAAAGGATCAAAGTCACTTAGTGTAACACCCTGAGATTTTATGAGAAATAATTTTTTTTAATTCTTTGATGTCTTGTTTTGTATTCTACACCATGTTTAGCTCACACTATAATCCACACCATATTATATTGTAGTATACGCAAACACTGTTCTTGGATTGTGTTGCATGCAAGAGTGACCTTCCTTGATAGTGTGTGTTGTACACAATACCGAGTTTCACTAAACAATGATATATTGTTATGAAAATGCCGTTATGAATAGTATTAACTACATTTTGAATTTTATTACATAATAACTAATATTACACATATTCTATAACATGGTATGTAAAGAAAAAAAATGTCAGGTAAAATAAGTATTTTTTAAAAAATACAGTTTTTCCACCATTGGATGGCACACCAACATTAAATCTAGTTTTCGACATGTTTATAAGTTCAATTAGAAAAAATAAACATATTCACTACAATAAGGATATAAAAATTTAATTTGGATTAATTTTTTATATTTTTCTGTTAACTTTCATATTTTGATGAATAGTAAATACACGCTAAATTTTAATTAAAAACAATTTTTCTCAACAAGATAATTTATATGGTAAAATTATAATATTGAATGGTTTTAAAGTTTAAATAGAATAAATTTTCATCATTTAATATAATTCAAGTCATTATCATTAGTTTTACATTGAATTCTAGGTAAAAACATTTCAATCTTTGATAATGTTTTAACTTTTAAAACCCATTTTCTTAACAACAGGACTAATTTTAAATTAATTACTAGAACTTTTGTTTTTTGGATTTTGAAAAATGGTTTCCATATTTGGATTCAGTGGGTCCAAATTATGTTAGTAGGTTACTTTTATTTTTTTGATATTATAAATAGTAACTGCGGTAATTTTTATTTACTACATTTTAAGGTAAATCGGGTAATTAAGGGTAAAAATAAGATTATATAATTACCCTAAGACCTAAAAAAATTCTATTGGATGAATAAAAGTTGACCCATATCACATAAGGGTCGGAATATAATAATTTCTTAGACCTTTTACCAGGAAAAGGATGTAATTGTTATTAAAACCAAAGAAAGTGACAACATGTCACTCTCTTATATCTTATAAGTGTAATAATTTTAATCTAGTGATAAACTTCATAAAACTTAGAACATAAATAGTAACCAGAAATATAATAAAATTATCTACATCATGTGAATTTATTTAGAATTTTTATGGATTAAATAATTATAATTAATGGTGACACAATAGTGATGCAGAAATAGTTTATTTAGTGAAAAATCAATAATACGGTTTTCGTTAAACTAATAGTGGCTGTAAAAGACACAAACACCAGACCCAAACAAATTTCTCATGTACATGTAATCCATAATCATACAATTGTATAATATTTGACAATTTTCAGCCTTATAAAAGTGATTATGACACTTATATTATTTTATTTTAAATGATATCAAAGTTGTCACCATCATAATTTAATAAATATAACAAATTAAATGTTGTGATTTTAAGATGACATATTCGAGTAAAAGAATTATTATAGAATATAGTATATTTATCTACCTCATAGTATTTTATTTTTAATTTTTGTGCAAAAAATATGTATATTAATGAATTATACAAAAATGTTGTACTAATTATTTTATTAAAGGGAATATAAAGTTAATGGTTTTAAAAATATTAAAATAAATATTATATGAACTATTTATGTGATACAATAATTTTATAGATACATATGACATGTTATATATCTATTAAATAATTGTTTTCTAATATATCCTTTTTTTGGATTTCATTTAAATTCAAATAAATGAATAGAGTCAAAATTGACATTGTTGTTATTTTATAAAAATAACATATTATTAAATTGTTTAAAAATCACCAAAATATTTGAAAAATTTAAATTGAAATTTATATGGTATTAAATATTATATAGTATCCAATTATGGAAAATTTACCACCCATAAGTTACTATTTATAACAATTTAAAATGTAGAATATTATTACCATAAATAAAATTAAATAGATTAAATAATGATAAATCAAGTTGATAAGGTTTAAAATAAATTCCAAACATGTATAAATTTAATTGGATGATGAGATTGAAACCCTATCTCATCTCATATTCATATATGAGTCATTTGGGATTTTTTATGAGGGATGTGAGTTTATTATAAATTAATATTTTTGAAGTTTCCAAAAGTGCCTCTCTCGTCTCTTATTAAAGGACACCTCCTCCCTCTCCTCCTAACACCATTTTGAGCCATTAAGCTCGGAAAAAACCTCCCCATTTATCTTCTCCACTTCCATATAAACATACTAGAGCTCTAGGTATTCTTCAAATACCATCTTTAGTTCCGTAAGAGGAGGTTTAGAAGAGGCGTGTCGAAGAAGAGGTCATATCCTTTAACGATTATTTCAAAATTATTTCTCTTTATACTTCATCTTTTTTATTTGTTTCACTATAAAGTAATGACATCAGTATTAATCAAATACTTATATGTTATTATAAATATGAAAAAACCCTATTTCACCATCTATCCATCCTACGGAAAATGAAATCATTGCACGTCTATAATTATGGAATATCGTCTCCACGTCATGGTGTAATCTGTTTTCCACCACCACCTTACTTGGATGGGTATAATGGTGTAAAAAATAACTATATATTATTATAATAACATTATACTAATTCTGATATATTCTATAACCCACTCCAATACGATTCAATAATTATGGGAATGATATCATCGTTCATGCGTACGTACGGATTACCGTCTCCACAACGTGATAAGATTCATTCTTCATGTTAACCATTCAAAAATGATTATAAATTATATATATAATAAATAATCATGAAATTCATGAAATAATAATTCTATTGGATTTATATATATATATATATATTTCATCTACTTACTTCCATTCAATTCAAAAATTAATTGAAAACAACGTTCATGCGTACATACAATCTACTATCTCCTTGAATGGTGTATTCCATTTCATTTATCTATAAATTATCAACATATATATATTGAAAATATATTATATATAAATCATTTTTTATATTGTGAAAGTAATTAAATCATTATATAAGTAATAATAATATCAATAATAACAATTCCAAACATGTACGATAAATGAAACGATTTTACACAAAACGTTGCATTAAAATGAAATTATCAAATGAACGGGTAATATAAAGTTGTAAGAGAATAATATATGATAACATAAATATTTTTATTTTTCTGTTACAGGTTAATAATCTGTTTAAACCCACTATACAAGAGTCTCGGAATCATACAGATGAAATTAGACATAAGTTAAGGGGTAGCATTGTCAATCTCATTTCTATCCAAGATTGATTATTCGTAAGTATTTATATGGGTTATATTTATCATTAATGTATATGTTTTATAAAAATGTTTTCATAAAGTTTTTACAATTATTCCAAATATTTTTAAATTAATTTTTAATCTTTTATAACTTTTACCACAAGGTATGGAAGGAATCTTTCTTTTGTTTACCATACGAGGCACTTTTTGACTTTTCCGGTAAAAGTATGAGAGGAATGTTTTTTCAAACTTATACGGCTTGAACATATTTTTACGGTTTCATAACACCTTATTTTAATGAAGCTTCCTCTACATGATTTTAGGATTATCTTAAACAAAATACTTTTCTTTAAAAATTTAATGGCATTTTTAGAAAATAAAATGATTTTGAAGAAGAAAGGATATTTTCCTCAAGAATTCATTTCAAGTGTTTTTATCAAAACAATTTTCCATCTAAGATGAAATTGTTTAATATGTTTATGTTTTAACTATAATTTCTCTATTATTTACATGGTTTCATTTTTATTATGTTGAAATGATATCCTTTTATTCTATATGGATTTTTTTATGATGGGATGATGTTTATGAAACCCATTTTATTCATTGGGTTATGATGAATGATTTATGTTTATGTTGTGCCACTAGAAAGAATGATTTCATTATGAGATGGATGGGACTTATATCTCCCTATAATGCATTGGGTAATGATTCATATCTCATGATACAGACATGGATGGAATGGAAAGTAAATCTGGTTCAGTAATACAGGGCTGGAACGAAAAGTAAACTTGGTTTAGTAATGGACTATGTCTACTATAATGGTATTGGCAGAAATTCCTTTGCTACAATGGAAATAATATCATGTGATTAATGGTTTTCCACAATTACATGTCTTATTATCATGCTATTTTATCATGATTAATGTTCCTTTATGATATATGCCTTATGTACTGCCAAGATTTATGTCATTACTCATGATTTTCATGTTTTATGTTCATGTTTTTACATTAAAATGATTATGGGTTGTTTTATGTTATCTATGTTTTCCCTTACTGAGAATTTGAGTTCACCCTTTATAAGTTTTATTTTTCCTAGGATATAAAGAAAGGTTTTAGGTAAGAAATAAAAAGGGGAATATCATTAGGGGAGATGTTGGAGATCATTCACCATTATTAGAAGATTATGTTCCAAGTTTCCAAAGACACTAAACAATTACAGTCCTTGGTTGTCTGTTTTTGTTATGTATTCAGTATTCTACAAAAGGAATGTAAATTCCATTTATGTCATGCTTGGGTATCTACAGTTGGTATTAGAGGAAAGGTTTAGTTATCCTTTGGAAACTAGGATGTGAAAACTTTAGTATGATCCATAGATATATTTTTACTATATGCCTAGGGATATTTTTAAGGTTAAGTATAAATTATTGGTTACAGTCTGAGAATTATCATGAATAACATAGTATTAAACCTAATATGTTAGAGATTGAAAGTATTGCCCATGATTATTTTATTTTCCTAGAATGATTTTTTCCTCTCACAATATTCTTTTTGGGTTTTAGATAATGGCTAGAACCCAAAGGAACTGTGTTAATGATCAATGAACTGGGAAATGAAATGATTGTCCTCCTGAACAGCCAAATTTTATGGTAAATGGAGTGAAAAATCTTATTGTTATACTTACACAATCTATGAACCATTTTTGACTTCCAGATGAGAAGAGAAGGGAACAATATTCTATTGTGACTTTCATGAGGCACTATCCACCTTCTTTCAGTGGGTCTTCTGATCCACTTGTTTTTAAACAATGGATTAGTACCATTGAAAATATATTTTCCATACTTCAATGTTGATAACATGAAAAATTCATTTTAGTTTTTTACTATTTAGAAGGTGAAGCAGACCAGTGGTAGACTATAATTAAGAATACAAGGCCCCAAGATGAAATTGAATCCATGGAATGGGATGAGTTCAAGAACTTGTTTTTCAATAAGTACTTCCCTCGTATTCTTCGAACAATGATGGAAAAGGAGTTACTTGAGATTATGAAAATGGATGATGAATCTGTTGGTATGTATGGGGAAAATTTTACAAGGCTTTCAAGGTATGCATCTGGCTTTATCATCCAACCTGAAATTAAAGTTGATCGATTCTTCAGTGGCTTAAAACTAATTCTTTGAAGGGATTTAGCTATAAGAGACATTAGTATCTATGAAGAAATTGTGAATTGTGCTATCAAGGTAGAACTGTATGTTGGTGTTACATATCCATCTCATGGTTTTGACATGAAATGAAAGATGGATCTCAAGAAAAAATCTCAAAACAATGGTGAAAAGAAGATGAATGTTTTGTTATGCTCAATGTGTGGAAAAAATCATGGTGGAGATTGTATTAATGGGACTAGAAAATGCTTTATGGGTGGAAAATAAGGTCATCGAGCAGCTGAGTGTCAAAGTATTGAAAAAAGGTAGCTAACGATTTGAATAAAGAAAAGACTACAAAGAACGCACCACCAACACTTCAACGCTACAAGTGAAAGGAAATGGGGAATTATGCCAACCAATGCCCTAATCCAAGTGTTAATGATGATAGAAATCAATAACCGCTTAAGTAAAATGACAAAGGGAAGTCACATGCGATCACTATTGGTGATTTTGAATATGACAATGAAGTGGTGTAATGATTAATTGTATATGTAACGGGATTCCAAAAATAGTGCTGTGGAATCTCATTTATAGTATTATGGAATATTGGAATATCTATGTATTAGTCCATTGTGGTTTTCCATAAGAATATGGTACCGGTAACCATGAAAAGTAATCGAAATTTTTTTGGAATGAAGATGATATGCGCATAATGAAGGGATAAGGAGAAAATAATATGTTGGATATTATTAATTAGCTCATGACTGATATAAGGACAAAGTGATATAATTATTTGAGTATGTAGATTTTTTTCAGATTTTGGTATGTGGAAAGAGTTGACTTTTGATAGCATTCATGTTTTCAGAAATATTCTATGGTAATTCATGTTTCAATAGAATACATGATTATGGTATTCACATGTTTTTAATGTGACCAACAAGATATATACGGGGGTAAATGATGGTATTAACATGCTCGGTAGATAACCTTTTTAGTAGTCATTTTGTTTATACTATGAGATTTGACAGAGGTATTTTCAATAAGACTAGAAGATGGAATGCATTAAGTTGGTCATCCGATAGTATTGTTTAAGGCTATAAATTTTTTATATTATTTCTGTAATGTTGTAATAGTATAGTTTTTGAAAAAGGAAAACCAGTAGGATGGGCTAAAACCCATCGCGTTGGATAGGGATGTAGGAATCAAACCCACAACCGAAGTGTGATAGGCCTTTATCGCCTACAACTGGCCTACAGAAAGTCCCTGGTTAATAGAAATTAGTTTTATTTTATTTAGAGGTATTATAGATGAAGTATAAGTCCATTTTTGGAATCATATACGGTTAATCTCAACATAGATGGACTTATGTATATTTAATAATCTGTGCGAACGTTTTTGTGATAAAGACAGATGGAATGACGTATCATTGTATCGCATGATCTGGTAACACTTCAAGAAAGACAAATTCAACTTCATTTATTTAAATAATAGATTAAGTGGAATTTTTTTTTGAAATGACCAACAATGATATTACCTTAAAATCAAGAAATTATTTCTCCTTATGAAAAAACTCATCAATTTTAGGGAAATGATCTTGAAAACCAAAAATGATATCCTATTACCCTCATATCTGATGAATCAGATGGTACCTTAGATCATCAAAAATTTATGGCTTTGTGATTGTTGGATTTTTCATAGCCATGTTCTCTAAAACTCTTCATCAGAACATGATGGTTATATTTCTCTTCCATATCCATATTTTCACCAATTTTCTCTTATGTGGAAATCCAGTGTAGAGTTACACTGGGTGAAATTGATGTTTATAACTTTCCTTTTTAAAATTATGTTTTAGTATTTCATTTGATGATGTGGGTTTTTATGAAAGAAACTTTCAAGTAGTAAATGATTTATAACCCCGAAGAATTTTGAGAGAGAAGTTTATTTTAAGGGGGGGTAGAATGTAACTCCCCGAGATTTTATGAGAAATATTTTTTTAATATCATGGACGTATTGTGTTTTACGCTACACCAAGATTATCTTACACTATATGGAAAACCGTATTATCTTGTATTATGCGCAAACACTATTCTTGGCTTGTGTTGCACGCAAAAGTGGCCTTCCACGATAACGTGTGTTGTACGCAATACCGAGTTTCATTAAACAACAATAAATTTTTATGAACTATCCATTATGAATATTATTAACTACATTTTCAATTTTATTACATTATAATTCATTATACACATATCATAGAACATGGTATCAGAACAAAATAATTTTTTCGGGTAAAATAAGTATTTTTCAAAAAATATAGTTTTGCCGCCTTTTGATGAAGCACATACTTTAAATATAGTTTTTGAAATTTTTATAAGTTCAATTATACAAAATAAACTTATTCACTGCAATAAGTATATAATGATTTACTTTGGAAAAAAGTTTTATATTTTTCTCTTAACTTTCATATTTTGATGAATAGTAAAAATACGATAAATTTTAATTAAAAACAAATTTTTTATCAAGATAATTTATTTGGTTAAATTATAATATTGAATGGTTTTAAAGTATAAATATAATATATTTTTACCATTTAATATAATTCATGTCATTATCATTAGTTTTACATTGAATTCATAGGTAAAAACATTTCAATCTTTGACAATGTTTTATCTTTTAAAACCCATTTTCTTAACAACAGGATTAATTTTAAATTAATTACTACAACTTATGTGTTTTTAATTTTGAAAAATATATTCCATATTTGGATTCAGTGGGTCCAAATTATTTTAATATGTTACTTTTATTTTTTTTTATATTACGAATAACAATTGTGGTAATTTTTTTTTACTATAGTTAAAGGTAAATCAGGTAATTATGGATAAAAATAAGAATATAATATCACCCTAAAACCTACCAAAATTATATTGGATGAATAAAAGTCGACCCATATCACCCAAGGGATGGAATATATTTATTTCATCTACTTTTGACCATGAAAATGATATAATTATTATTAAAACCAAAGAATGTGACAACATGTCAGTCTCTTATATCTTATAACTGTAATGGTTTTAATTTAGTGATAAAATTCATAAAACATCGAAAATAAATATTCTCCATAAATATAAAAAAATTATCTATATCATGGGAATTTATTTAAAATTTTCAGGGATAAATAATTATCATTAATGGTGACACAATAGTGATGCAGAAATAGTTTATTTAATGAAAAATCTATAATATAGTTTTTATTAAACTAATAGTGGTCATAAAAGGCACAAAAACCTGACCAAAACTTATTGGTCATGTACAGTTATTACATAAACATCCAATGGTAGAATGTTTGACCACTTAGAGCCTTATAAAAGTGATTATGATAGTTATTTTATTTTATTTTAAATGATGTAAAAGTTGTCACCTCCATAATTTAATAAATATAACAATTTAATTGTTGTGATTTTAAGATGATAAATTAGAGTGAAATTATTATTATGGAATATATTAGATTTATCTTCCTCATGGTGTTTTATTTTTAATTTTTATGCAACAAAAAAGAATCTTAAAAAATTATACAAAAATGTTGTAGTAATTATTTTATTAAAGGAAATATCAAATAAATGGTTTTAAAAATATTAAACTAAATATAATATGAAATATTTAATGTGCTCCACGAATTTTATAGATAATTATGACATGTGATAAATCTATTAAATATTTTTTTTGAATATATCCTATGTGTGGATTTTCTTTAAATTCAAATAATTGAATAGTGTCAAAATTGACACTATTGTTATTTTATAAAAATAACATATTATTAAATACTTTAAAAATAACCAAAATATTTGAAAAAATATAAATTGAAATTTGTATTGTCTAAATTATCCTAGAGTATTTAATTATGGACAATTCACAACACATAAGTAATTATTTATAACAATTTAAAATTTAGAATATTGTTACTGCAAATAAAATTAAATAGATTAAATAAGGATAAACCAAGTTGATAAGGTATAAATAAATTCCCAACATGTATAAATTATATTGTATGATGATATTACAACCCTATCTCAACTCATATTTATATTTGAGTCATTTTTGATATTTTTATGTGGGTTAGGGTTTATTATAAATTAATATTTTAGAAGATTCCAAAACTGCCCCTCTCCTCTCTTGTAAAAGGACACCTCCTCCCTCTCCTCCTCACATTATTTTGAGCCTTTAAGATCATCCAACCCCAGCCCATTTCTCTTCTCCATTTCTCTATAAACATACTAGATGTCTTGGTATTCTTCAAATACCATCTTTAGTTCCTTAATCGGAGGTTTAGAAGATGCGCGTTGAAGAAGAGGTAATATCCTTTACCGATTCCTTCAAATTTATTTCTCTTTATACTTCATCTTTTTTATTTGTTTAATTATAAAGTAATAACATCAGTATCAATAATATACATATATGTTATTATAAATATTAAAAAACCCTATTTCACCTTCTATCCATCCTATGGAAAATTAAATCATCACACGTGCGTATGTACGGAATACCATCTCCACGCCGTGGTGTAATCTGTTTTCCACCACCACCTTACTTGGATGGGTATAATTGTGTAAAGAATAACTATATATGATTATTATAACATGATACTAATTCTGAGATATTCTATCATCCACTCCAATACCATTCAATAATTATGGGAATGATATCATCGCTCGTGCGTACGTTCAGATTACCGTCTCCATGACGCGATGAAATTCACTCTTCATGTTAACCATTCAAAAATGATTATAAAGTATATATATATAAAATAATAATGAAATATATGACATAATAATTCAACTGGATATATATATATATGCCATATACTTACTTCAATTCAATTCAATAAGGAATTGAAAACATCGTTCATGCGTACGTATGATCTATCGTCTCCAGGAACGGTGTATTTCATTTAATTTATCTATCTATTATATATATATATATATATATTGAATATATATGATATATAAGTCATGTTTTACATTCTTGAAGTAAGTGAATCGTGATATAAGTAATAATAAAATCAAGAACAACAATTCCAAACACGTACGATAAATGAAACGAATTTACCCAAAACATTGCTTTAACATGGAATTGTCAAATGAATGTCTTATAAAAAGTCGTAAGAGAATAATATATGATATCATAAATATTATTATGGTTCTGTTACAAGTTAATAATATATTTAAAACTACTATACATGAGTCTCAGAAACATATGGAAGAAATTGGACATAAGATAAGGGGTAACTTTTCCAATCCCATTTCTATCCGAGGTTGTTTATTTGTAAGTATTTAATGGGGTTATATTTATCATCCATGTCCATATTTCATAAAAATGTTTTCATAAAGTTTTTATTATTCTTCCATATATTTTTAAATTCATTTTTAACCTTTTAGGACTTTTACCACAAGGTATGGAAGGAATCTTTCTTTTGTTTACCATACGAGGTACTTTTTGACTTTTCCGGCAAAAGTGGGAGGACAATGTTTTTTAACTTATACGGCATGAACAGATTTTTACGATTTCATAACGCCTTATTTACATGAATCTTCCTCTATATGATTTCATTATTATTTTCAACAATATCCTTTTCTTTTAAAATTTCATTGCATTTGGGGAAAAGAAATTGATTTTGAAGAAGAAAGGATATTTTCCTCAAGAATTCATTTCAAGTGTTTTATCAAAACCATTTTCCATCTAAAATGAAATTATTTAATGTGTTTATATTTCAAGTATAATGTCTATATTATTTAAATGGTTTCATTTTTCTAATAATGAAATGATATTCATTTATTATATATGGATTATGTTATGATGGGATGATGTTTGTGAAACCCATTTTATTCATTGGGTTATGATGAATGATTTATGTTTATTTTGTGGCACCTGAAAGAATGATTTCATTATGAGAATGGTGGGACCTATATCTCCCTCCAATGCATTGGGTAAAAATTTATATCACATTGGATCGACATGGCTGGAATGGTAAGAAATTAAATTTAGTAATACAGGGCTGGAATGACAAGTAAACCTAGTTTAGTAATGGACTCTGTCCACTATGAAGGTCTTGGAAGCAATGTCTTGGCTACAATGGAAATCATATCATGTGATTAATGTATGGCCACAATTAGATGTTTTATTCCCACACTATTTTATCATAATTAATGTTCCTTTGTGATATATTCCTTATGTTCTACCAAGATTTTTGTCATTACTCATGGTTTTGATGTTTTATGTTCATGTTTTTACGTTAAAATGTTTATGGGTCGTTTTATGTTCCCCATGTTTTCCCATACTGATCATTTGAGATAAACATTTATAATTTTTCTTTTCCCCAAGATATAAAGAACAGTTTTAGGTAATAAAACAAAATAGGAATATCTTTATGGGAGATGTTTAATATCATTCACCATGATTAGAAGATTATGTTCCAAGCTTCCAAGGACACTAAACTATTACGGTCCTTGGTTTTCTGTTTTTTTATGTATTAAGTATTCCAAAAAAGTAATGTAATGTCCATGTAAGTCATGCTTGGGTATCTTTACCTAGTGTTTGATGTTTTAGTTCATACAACTTCTGATTACTTCTTTGTTCTCTATGTCACTCATGGAAGCCTCATTAATGATGAAACAATGTGTTTGTAGACATGAAAAAACATATTATTTTCCATAAAGTACATCATCATAATCAACCCCAAAATCTTATACACCAACATAATTAGAATCACAATGTAAACCTCTTGTTGTTCCCAAAAAAAAATGAGAAAGTAAAATTAAATAAGAAAATAAATGAAAATAAAAAACACATATTGATTTTATAACACCAATAATTGATTCAAGGTAGATGTTTAAGTTGAGTTTACTTCAATAATGTTATTTGTTTAATGTTTTTAGCTTGACATGTCCCCTAAAACAATCATTTTTTTTGATACATAGGTTGGCTCAATTCACTGCTCATCTGTTTCTTGTTTGTTGAATGATTCAATGAATTTTTAAAACATATGACCATTGAATTTGAATAAATTAACACTAATAGGATTCTGAATCTATAATACCCCATTGGTGTATACAAGATGACCCATTTAAGGCCTTGACTGTATAAACCTTAAATTTCATGATTTTAGTTGATGTTTGCAACTATACAGGAGCACAAATTTTCCCTATTATAAGTATTTGACTTTAAGATTCCTTTATTGGTAGGTTTTAACTCTAGATCCATTGGTCCTTGAATCTTTATAATCCACCATCCTATGTTCCTAATGTTTTTTAAGTTATAAATTCTTTTTTTTTCTCCCAAAAAAAATCAAATCTCATTTATTTGATTCCCCAAAACGACTTTTGTTCAATTCAATAGTTAAATGGAATGATTTTCTGTAAACCAACCTATATGGTGACATTATTAATAATGTTTTGAATATAGTATGATATTCCCAAATGGCATCCAAGAGTATTTTATAACACCCTTTATGACATGGATTGATGTTTTTTTTAAGAATTTTCAAAATTTTCGCAATTACCAACTCAACTTTACTATTGGTTTGAGGATGGAAGGAAGTGTCAAATTTGTGATAAATATCATACATAGACATCATTTATGAGTAGGGAAATATGTAGAAATCTGTTCCAAGGTCTCTAATGATAGTTCTAGGAATTCAAAATCAACAAAAATGTGCTCTTTCGGGAATCAGATCATAACTAGATGGTCATTAGACATGGTGGGAATAGACTAAATCCATTTTTAGACATAATAAATGACTAATATGATATAGATATTTCGTCTAGATTTTTGGAAGGATCAAATGAAACAAATTCCCAAATATTGAATTATTTAAATCACTAGAATTGGAGTAAGTGGAATTTGATTATTTTTTTAGGGAACCTAATTGTTAAAATGAGGGAAACATTGGTATAATGTGAATGAATCTTTATTGAGTGTATTCAAGAATAATCCACATTTTAGGACCTTTTAGGGGGGGTCTATTTGTGTAAAATATCCCCCTTATGCAACAACATTATAGATTTTAATAATGGACCATTTTTCAAACTCCATAACACATCTCGTAATTAATTGATTAGAAAAAAAACATTATGATTTATGGATCATCAAAAACATAGTGTTTGACATATAAAATGAGTTTGTTCCTAGATTTTTTTCCAAATAATTTTTTATATTGTCTATTACCAAGTAGTTTTATATATCCAAAAACTATGGGAAAGCAGTCAAAGAATACACGTTCTCATAATGAAATGAATGAAACATAGAAATATTAAATGATTTATCATGTAATTAAAACAAGATTGGTGATCAACTACAATATTTTCAATACCCTTTTTAATGGTTATGTAAAATCGATGGAGAAGATTGACCCACCAATTCATTTATGCCTTCGATTCTTAGTTTGGGAAATAGTACCACAAAGCTGAATAAATTGTGAAGATAGTGATGGGGGTCATAAGTTATCAAAAATGAACTCTTCTAAAGTAAATATAGCAACGATAAATCTTTATTTGTAGGGGTGTAGTTGATTTGATCATCATTCAATGTTTTTATTTCATAATAAATGACACATGGTGTTTTATCACAATGTTTTCTTAAGGTGGATACTACAAGAAATTCACTCTCATCACACATGATTTTGAAGGAATATTTTAATTGGGACCATGAATAACATGAAGAGATATGATATATGAATTGATTATATATAATTCTTTGTCACAGCTTCATGTCTATATAAATAGAGCATCCTTTACCAGCAGAGTAGAATGTGGTTAAAATATGCAACCGATATTCCTATTAAACCTTCTATAAAAACATAATTTCCATATAAAATACCTCACGGAATTAATAATTTATGTAGAGGGAAGATGATGAATGATATCAAAAATAGCTTTATCAACATTAATCACTCTACCAAAGACTAGACGAACCATAACAATTACTTTTATTAAAATAAAATGGAATATATCGTAGTTTTGGATGAGATTCGTATCCTCACATATAGATAATACCCTTGAAAAATTTCTATGGAATCCACAAAATATATCTCCAAAAATAGAGATTATATCTATAAATACCTAAAAATAACACCCCACCATGTCGGAGAAGCACTAATAGAATTCTTAATAATTGCGACGAGCTATTTTTGATGGGATACCATCGTAAATAGACATTAGCGATGGGGCCCCGTTGCAAATAGCCCATTGTAGAAAACGCTGTCAAAAATACAAGTATTTGCGATGAGCCCATCGCAAAAAAATTTATTTGCGACGGGAAATATCTCCATCGCAAATAAGCTTCCGATTATATTTATTATATATACGTAAATGTTTTTGTGACGGGGTCTCGTCCGGTCGCAATATATATATATATATATATAACACTTTCTAAGATGGGCCCGTCGTAAAAAATTATTTCTGACGGTCAACTAGTACCATCACAAATATGTTTTTAAAAATATTTAGTTAGACTATTTACGATGGGACCCCATCGCAAAAGGTCCCTTCGCAAAATGTCACATCACAAATAATAAATAAATTTTAAAAAATAAAATTTAATAAAATTATGATTAATGAAAAAATAATATTACTATTATTAAAACAATAAAAAAATAAAAAATATTAAAATTCACAATATTCACAAAAAAATATAAAAAAATAATAAAAAATTAAAAATTAAATTATATAATATTTGTACTGATATAAAATATATAAAATATATATAATTAATATTATAATGTTAAATTAAAATGTTTTTAACAAAAAAAATAACTGAGGGGGTTGTCTTTTGGAGGAGGTGGAGGAGCTGAAGGAGGGGTTGGAGGAAACTCCATCGCTAAAGTACGAGTCAGACGTCGCATGTACTCCATCTGCTCGTGATGCTGTTTCTGCCATCGATTCATATGCTCCTCATAATACTGCTCATGTTGTTTCTGCCACCAACACATCTCTTCTTGCTACTTCTGCAAAGTCTCTATATGCTCAGCCTGAGCTCATAACTGCTCCTGATACTATGATCCATAAGATGATGCCTCTCCACGATCTCCACTCGAGCTAGATGCTCACATCGCAGCAGTACCATAATAAGTACCAGGAGTCAAATGAGAGCCGATTCCAACTACTCTACCCTTCTCAAATCCATACCGAGTCGCCTGTATCCATGCCGCCTCATCGAAATAGTGAGCACTGGTTTTTTTTCATTGACCAGCATAAAGGCTTTATTTTTTTTCATATAGTAAGGACATGATTTCTAACCATGTGTACTCCAACCAGATAACATTCCATATGTCGGAAAGTCACTAATCATCCACATCAATGCAGCTTTTAATATGAAATTTTGTTTCACAGAAATATCATATATATTAACACCATCACTTCACAATGCATTTAACTCATCATTCAATGGTTTCAAATAAACATCAATATTCTTTTTTGGGTTTTCTGGGATTAATAGAGTCAAAAAGATATAAGGCTCCTCCATCAACATCCATGGAGGAAAATTGTACGGAGTTATAAAGACATGCCAACCTGAATACTGACTACCATAAGAACCAAATGGATAAAAACCGTCCGTAGAAAGACCCAATCGCACATTTCGATATTCTATAGAAAAAGACAGATGCAGATGGTCAAAATGTTTCCATAAATCACCATTAGATGGATGATTCATGCTTTTATCAGTTGAAATCTTGGTTTTGTGCCATGACATCATTAACGTTGTGTTTTGAGACATAAATAAATGCTGCAACTTGGGTGTAAGGGGGAAATATCTCAACTGTTTTACTGGAATCGATCTAGACATCCCTAGTTGAGCTTCTTTATACCTCGATTGTCCACATATGGGACAAATATCCAATGACTCATTTTCACTAGAATATAAGATGCAATCATTTATACATGTATGAATCTTCCGATAACGAAGGCCCAAATTACGAATCAGCCACTTTCTCTAATAGTAATTTGTAGGCAACACATTTCCTTCATGTAACAGTGTTTTAAACAAATAAAATATCTGATCAAAATAGTTGTTTGACATTGAATTGTCTTATTTAATAGCCATAAATTTTGCAACTACTTATAAATTGCTTATCTTGCAACCAGGATATAATGCATCCTCAGCAGACCTCACCAACTTATAAAATTCTGATGGTGCCAACTCAGGAGGTAAATCAATATCATCGTGAGTTTCAGTTTGTTGCACAAATGGATCTACAGCATCATGTACTAAAATTTGAAATCGTGATGGATCCAGAATCAAGTTATTAAGATCTTATCTTGAGCTACTATCACCGTGTTGATACCAAAAAACATAATCTGGTTGAAACCCAAACTGCATTAGATGTCCCCCAACCTTGTCAAATGTGTCAAATGTTCTCAGAGCACATTTTTTACAAGGACACTTAATTGTGCCTTCTGAAACATATTCTGGTTTTGATGATGCAAATGCTAAGAAAGCTTCCACACCATAAATGTATACAAGATTTTAACCAGGACCATTTGGATTTCTACGCTGCTTTATCCAAGCTCAATCATCTAATAATGACTGATGTCGACTTCCTAGTTCCATATTTTTCTACATAAAATATAAAATCATCACTATTTTTGAATAGTGTGAAATTGTAAAACCGCTATCTGAAAAAGAAGATAAATAATTACAACTACTTAATAATTATAATTAATTAAGGGCGGCATAATTTTTAGTGGACTGACGACTACTCTTTTGTCCAACAACTCATTTAATATCATCTTTCTCACACTTATTATTTCTAATTATTGCTAATTATTCCTAATTATTCCTAATTATTCTTAATTATTCCTAATTATTACTAATTATTATTAATTATTACGAGTTATTTTTAATTATTCATAATTATTCCTAATTATTCATAATTATTCCTAATTATTCCTAATAATTCCTAATTATTCCTAATTATTCCTAATTATTCCTAATTATTCCAAATTATTTCTAATTGTTACTAATTATACCTAATTATTCTTAATTATACCTAATTATTCTTAATTATACCTAATTATTCCTAATTATACCTAATTATTTTTAATTATACCTAATTATTTCTAATTATACCTAATTATTACTAATTATACCTAATTGTTGCTAATTATACCTAATTATTACTAATTATTACTAATTATACCTAATTATTCCAAATTATTCTTAATTATTCCTAATTATTCCTAATTATTCCTAATTATTCCTAATTATTCCTAATTATTCCTAATTATTCCTAATTATTCCTAATTATTCCTAATTATTCCTAATTATTCTTAATAATTCCTAATTATTCCTATATATTACTAATAATTCCTAATTATTACTAATTATTCCTAATTATTACTAATTATTCCTAATTATTTCTAATTATTACTAATTATTCCTAATTATTCTTAATTATTACAAATTATTACAAATTATTCCTAATTATTCTTAATTATTACTAATTATTCCCAATTATTACTAATTATTCTTAATTATTACTAATTATTCCTAATTATTACTAATTATTCCTACTTATTACTAATTATTCCTAATTATTTCTTATTATTCCTAATTATTCCTAATTATTACTAATTATTCCTAATTATTACTATTTATTACTAATTATTACTAATTATTCCTAATTAATACTAATTATACCTAATTAATAATAATTATACCTAATTAATACTAATTGTACCTAATTAATACTACTTATACCTAATTATTACTATTTATTCCTAATTATATCTAATTATTCCTAATTAATACTAATTATTACTATTTATTCCTAATTATATCTAAATATTCCTAATTATATCTAATTATTACTAATTATTCCTAATCAATAATAATTATTCCTAATTAATACTATTTATTCTTAATTATATATAATTATTCCTAATTATATCTATTTATTCCTAATTATATCTATTTATTCCTAATTATATCTATTTATTCTTAATTATATATATTTATTCTTAATTATGTCTATTTATTCCTAAATATATCTATTTATTCCTGATTATATCTATTTATTCCTGATTATATCTATTTAGTCCTAATTATATCTAATTTATATTAATTATAACTAATTATTTATAATTATAAATAACAATATCAAATTATAAGAAAAACTAAATATATATAAACATCAATTAAAATCTAATTAAATTTGAACTAATAAACAACAATTAAAATTAACTTAAAAAAATAAACATAAACATAAAAAATTAAAATATAAATACCTTAAACTTTGACATTCTGAAGATATTGACGCCCTCCGATTGATCTCGTATAAAAAAATTCAACTAATAAAAAATCTCTTAAAAACTGATGAATAACGAGAGAGAGAGAAATCATGATCTGAATGATTTATGGAAAAAAATGGATGTCGGTATATATAGGTTAGATTCGTTGCGATGAGATTATTAGCGACGGGCTTCCCGTCGCAAATGGTTGTATTTGCGACGGGGCCCATCACAATTACCCTCGCCAGCATTAATTATAGTCAGTGGTTAAATAGTTATTTGCGACGGGACCCATCGCAAATAGTACCTGCCGACAGTCTTTTTGCGACGGGACGACATCCCGTCGCAAATACTTGGTTATTTGTGACGGGCTACTTTCCTCATCGCAAATAACTTCCTGGACGGTCTTGTTGCGACGGGAAGAAATCCCATCGCAAATAGCCCGTTGCAAATACTGGTTTTTCCCGTAGTGAAGATTCCCATCATGCAACTTTGAAAGCTTTCAAAGGAATTACATAACCCAAAGGGAATGCACATGGAAAAAAATGTCGAATGAATATGTGATGGTTATCGTTCCTCGGTAATATAAGGATACATCAAGTTGATCGTACCCTAATTATCTATATAGTAAATAATATTACTGATGAACCACAACTTGATCAAGGACTTCATCAATGAAAGGAAAAGGGAAATAGTTTTTCTTGGTATAAGAGTTTAGCTTCTGATATTCAATGAACACTCTCCATCCACAACTAACCCTTTTGAGGAGAAGATCACCATCCTAATTGGTAATCACAATTATTCTAGACTTTCTTGGAATAACATGAATTGAACTTACCCACTCACTCTAAGTAATGGGTTTGATGAAACCTACTTTCAATAACACTAGAAGTAATTTCCTTACCACACCCATGAGATTTGGATTGCGTATCTTCTAAAGTTAGTGACATGGTTTGGAATCAGATTCTGGAATAATCATATGGGAAACTATGACTATTATAATCCTAGGAATATCTAAAAAGTCCCATCAAATTTCTTTTTATTCCTAATCGGGAAACCTAGAAACATTTTCTATTAATTTGATTATACAGGGGAAGAGATGACATCCAGAATTGTTTAATTATACACTTGGAAAGCATACATGAGTGAGGAATGAAGGACATTGAATTCAATCTCATTTTTGATAAAAATTTCAAGTGAAGGATGGGACATTGAATCAAAATCAATTTCTTATTCAAAATTTCTCAATAGAATTAGTTTCTTTTGAAAAAAAAATTTCAAACACCATAATTTCAAAAAGAAATAAATCACATCTCGACTAAACCATACTTCAATAATTTGTCGATGCCCATCTAGTTCACTTTTCACACTACCGATCCAATTCACCTCATTAACTTCCTCATCATCCCCATTTTTATATTTTTCATTATACAAGTTTATGTTGAGACACACGCTCCCAAAGGTTTTTTTCTATTCTCATTCCATACTCAAATGACCGGGTTGATTGTTTTATAGAATGGATGAAAAAGGATGATTGGAATTTGTTCCCTTGTGCCAATATATGGTTGTTTTTCAATGAAATTGAATTTGGTAGGGTAGATTGAGTTTTAGCTTTCACAATAGCATCTATTAATATCTCATTATGAACCTTAACTATATGATCAAAAAGTTGGAGTGTGATAGAAGTTTTATGTATCTCTTCATGTATTAATTATAAATAAACTATATATGTAATGAGGTTAACATAGGATCATATGACTAAAAATGAAATTGAATATTTTTTCCTCCTAGCTCAACATAGATATATGGACATCTAGGTTCTTTCAAATTCGGAGGAATGTTTCCCTAAATGGTGGTACTCACATTGGCTACCAAAAGGACTTGGTTTTTTTGTGATAACATCCTTTAAAATGTGAAAAAGAACTTAAGGTAACATAATTTTGTAGGAATGGTTTGGAATGCATTGATAAGGGTAATAATAAACTTAACCAAAGATAATATTTCCCTCAAATTGTTTCATTCAGTTCATGATTAGATTTTCCTCTCACGCATTGTGGGATAGGAGTGGATTGATTGATTGTTTGGTGAGGTTGTGGTTATTTCACATTTTCAATGGTATTTTAAAATATTGAGGGTAGTTTTTCAAAATATTCATGTGACGATGATGATTTTAATGATCATTGGATTGTTGGTTCATTTGTTTAAATGGATTTACCACTTTTTATAAAAGTTACTTATTTTAATTGTTCAAGAGGGTTTTGTGCTTAACTAGATTCTTCCCTAAAGGTTTGGAATGAGATAACCTAACTATGAATGGGTGAATTTTATTTTTAATAGTTTTCTATTCATGTTAAAGGGATGAAACTTCATAATTAATTCATTCCATTTATTTACATAATTATTTGAGTTATGGAACTAGAACATATTGTGTAGGGGTTTGAGTTTATTGATTTATACCAGGTGGATATTTAGGCTATTGGATGTGATGTTTCTATGGGTATTGGGATGGGGATGTTGGTATTGTACTATTTGTGGTAGTAACTAATTTGGAGTTAGAAATTAAGATTGTGGGTAAAGGTTTTCTCTTTGTGGATAGATGGTTTGTTTGATTTGTTGTTGGTCATCATTCAATAAAAAACCTGAATGGTCATTATACCTTGGATTGAATGTATTTTGGTACTTTGGACTTTTAATCATAAATAAATTTATATCCATTAATGTTCCTTTTAAAATAAAATATTTTAAGAAAGGGATAATTGGTCATTTTTTAGTCTTTTGGTTATGTTTTTAAAAAAATGTGCAAATAGACTCAATAGTTTTGATTTCTTGTAAATTCCTAAGTTGAAGGTCCTCCACCTTCATAGTGACTGAAAAAAATTTCCATGAGGAATTATTCTTACCTAAGAGTGTTCATTTCACCAGATTTTGGGTGTCTTCTCATAGTATATAGACGTTCCCCATGCCTGGTTCTATTCAACCAGACCTTCCAAAAACTCATAAGAATCATTCATGACATTTTTTAATGTTCCATTACATGTCATATCAATAAATTTTATGTTTACTAGAATAAAACCTTCATATAAAATTGTATCTTATTATAGTTTTTAAATTACATGGTTAGGTACAGTGTGGAGTATTTCATCAAACCATTCCCATGTTTCAAAAAATTACTACCCTTCTTTTTCAAAAATGTTTTGGATTCTATTTTTAAGATAAATGGTTTTATGATGGGGGAGTATTTTTTATATAATTCTATTTGTAATTAGTCCTATAAATGGATTGATACTGGTATCATATTATTTAACCAATTCATGGATCTATCCTCTGGTAATAAAGGAATGAGCCTCATAATTGATTTATCATGTTGATGTGGTGGGAATATGGTTTCGAAAATTTCATTGAATTCCTTGACACGATGGTATGGAATTTCTAACTCTATCCCATTAGAGATTGGAAGGTTGTTAAGGGAATGCAGATTGATGTTATAGTATTCTTATCCTAGGATATCATTCCTAATTTAATTTTCTTAATTCATACATGATAGTGTGTTATAGTCATTCAAGGTTTAATCAATTGAATTACCCATGTTTGGTGATCCCTCATTTGGATTTCCATTTTGGTTCCTGCTTATATTTATGAGTTGGTTCATTGAAAACCCTATACTAGAATGAACTCGTTTTTCAAATCCACAGTATTTGGAACATTACGATCTAATAGAATAATACCCCTAGGTGTACTTGACTACCTGGCCCCACCAATATCCACCCTAACTAGATGGTTTTTTCAGTGTTATATGAAAAAATGCACAAAAAAATAGAATAAACAATTGGGAAATATAAGAGAAATGGGATGAGAAGAAAAAAATAGGGGAGAATATAACATGATTGAAAAAAAATTAATTGTTTCCCTAAAAATGGTCCAAAAATTTGGTCACGCCAAAATTTAACATAGTTTAGTGTTGAAGTCGTCACATATAGGGTAGGTTGAGTTTTTGAATCCTCAATGACCTAAGAAGAAACCTAACAAAACATATATTCTATGGGGGAGATTATGATATGAAAAGGAAACCATTAGTTTTTTATATGGTTTAAATGAAATATAAGATACCTATGTGATTTAATTTTATAAAAAGGGTTCATCCTAGGTTACTACAAGGGATGGTTGGATGAATTTTGTTTTAGATTATTTCAATTTCATTAAAAAGAAAATCATTCTATCAATGAATTCAAAATAGACTCATAAATAACTATTTTAACATCATTAATAAAATATTATAAACACCTTTACACTTGAAAGATAATTTTCATGAGCACTCCAAAGTAAAGGATTGTATTATTGTTTCATAATTTTTGTGATAAAATTCAGTAAGGATGGAGAAAAAATTAAATCATTGAATGAATAACCGAAATGATATAAAAGATTAAGAATTTATTGATTAGGAAATAACATCAAATACATACAATTGATACTCTATTGGATAAGAGTATAATAGTTTTATCATTACATTTATTCTATTCTCCTAATGGAATACAGATGTAAACTCAGAATAACAAAATTGAAGAATAAAAGGCAATGAAATAACAAGCACTCCACCATTGTGTGAAGGATTCATCTATTCACTATGAGAATAAATAAAAAAATTAAAATGGTATACATATTTTAATATAATTAAAATATAATGATAATACTAACATTTTTTATTAATAAACTAATGTTATTAAAGAAACCTGCAAGTAAGGAAATATGATTACAATGTCAAATTAGTATCATAACATTAAAATAAAATAAACCAAAATAATCCCCCAAATCCTCTACCACCACTAACATAAATAGTTATTTTTGAATTCATTGTTATATCCCCTAATATTACACGTCATTAAACGTAATTATGGTAGGCCTAAGATGGTGGAATGTTTGTGGAATGTTGATTTTCCACCCCTGACCTCAAATAGGATCCAACTTTCTTCCACCCAACAGAGCCATCGAAATGAGAAGAAAGATGGATAAATTGGTGTACTCCATAATAGAATAAATTGAATATACAAATTTAATCTATTATATATAAAAATTTCATCCCATTTGGACTGATATATGATCTGTTATAATAATTTTCTTTCCTATAACTCTAGTTCACCAAATATGGACTAGAATTTCATCTTCCACAAGGGAAACAAAGAGCAAAACTTAAACCCCAAAACTATCTCTCCCTATAATAAAATTAAATATTCCAAATGAAGAAATATATATCTATTTAAAATGTTGGCTTTATTGTAATTTTATAATTTCCTATACAGTAATTTTACATGGATTCTGTCCAGTTCAATTCACCAATAGTTTTCTGGGTTTGATGTCCAAAATGGGGGTTATATGATGTGAATCTCAAAGTTCTCTATATGGATGAAATATTACTCAAAAAATGTGTAATGTACCATTGAAAAATTAATTTTAAATAAATAATATTTGGGGTTTTACAAGGCAGTGAAATAATATTCCATGTATTAGATCATTTCAAGTAGAATTACAAACATGATAGGAAAATAAGTTCATTTTGTAAAATGAAAAAATACTGATGTTTTTGAAAAATTTCATCATTAAAATGATAATATAAACATTGAATATTGACCTATTTTAGTGTCTAATCATATATATGTTGTTTCGATGAGTGTTCCAAAAAAATTAATGAGATATGAGTAGTTTTTAAATTCTCATAATTATTGGATCATACATGTTTGGAACAGTTAAGTTTTATTTAAGTGAATTTATGAACATCATTTCATTCTCAAAATTTAAAATCTTGTTATTTAAGGTGATGAAACCAACCAAGGTTTATCTTCAATTAGAAAATACAATAATATGATTTTCATGAGGTTATATTGATGTTACTTTTGTTAAAGTGGATAAATTTTACATTTATTTGGATTCTCTATTATTGGTATAGATTAATATAAAAATACCCTCACACATGGAAGTATATTTTTTATAATGAGATATTATTCCTTTTATCATTAAAGTGGAAAGTTATATTTTATATTTTTAGGTTGGAAAGTAAATTTCAACATTCATTGGATTATAAAAAATTGGTAAAAAAGATAATGTTTTATGTGAGGATAGTAATCTAGAAGTTGAAGATATTATTATTATTTAAGAGATTAAATATGTAGTTTTAATGAGAAATAAAAATAAATAACAAATTAATAAAAAAATCGAAAGGAAGATTGATTAAAATGATAGAGGAAGTTAGAAAAATCATTGAGAAAAAAAAGGAAAGGGGGAATTTATTTCTTAGTTTATAAATTAAAGTTTAATTTTTTTTATTAATAAAAATTAGTGTATTGGTCCAATTTAAAAAGATAAGGTGATACATCAATGAAGATTAAGTCTTATTTTAAATAAATGAATAAAAATCATCTTTATTGCGAAGACTCAACTTAAACCAATCAATAATTCATCATGGGAAACTTCTATATATTCCATCATTACATGACATGGTGTAGTATTATAAACCTAAATGACATTACAAAAAGAACTTATGATAGGGATCCCCAGTTTTTAATTGATTTATTATAAATTATTTATAGGTGTTAATAATATTGTTGGTGGGTGTTTAATGATAATCATAATAATAATTATTTTATGAATCATGATTTTGGAATATTAGATAATATATGTAAATTAGATTTATAATATGAATTTATGAATTTTTTCAAATTTATTGTGGTCAAGTACCCTTTTCGTTAAAGAAATAAAGACCATGTATTAACTAGGTTCAGAGGTAATCCATTACATGACCCAAAAACCCAGTGTCCTAAAGAAAACACCAAGAGGTGGCCTAATGCCCATGAAATGATCCTATAGGTCACTTATATATACATATATATATATATATATATAAATAATTGATCTACACCAACATGCAAGGAACCCTGTCTATTGAGCGTCATCCTAAATCTCATTTCCTACCACTCCATCCATCATCTATCATCCTACACCAGTATTCCCACCATCCAATTCACCAACTAATTTCTCACACCCATGTTATGTAAGGGTTCAACAGAACTCGACCTCGACACATTACATGGTGTGAAAGGGGAATACACATCCTGAAATTTTCCAATGTTTTATGTTATTACTATTTTATATCCACACTATTTTTGTTATATCCTACAACTACAATGGATCTCCCTTGACCCTAGGAGACCATATGATCCTATCTTTAGCGTTTTGGTAATTCCTTTATTAATTAATGATCCCTCGTTCCTTATGATCCATAGAAATCTGTCTTCAATATAAGGTAGGATCTACCTCCATTCTTTATGTTTCTTCAATATGTTTCCTCCAGTTTCTCTTTTCTATGTGATGACACGCGATCTCTATGTTTCTAACAGAGTTTTCATGGTGGTTGGTTGGTGCAGTTGTGTCACGGCATCCTCTGGTGGATGCAGTTGTTGTGCGACATGGGACCATGATCCGTTTCATTGATCTATTCTCATGCGAATAACATCAAAAAACTTTTTTAGAAAAGGGATTCACTGATTCTATATTTATTTACATGAAATTGTAGAGATACCATGGTTTATCTCTTGGATTATAATGGAATTTATCTAATAATTATATGAACCAGATTAATGAATTGGTATCAATCATATTTTGTTGCGTTATACCATGACAACGGTTTGCCTATCAATTTTCTAGATAGTGTCATATATATTTGTTTATTGGTTAGAATATTTTACTTGATGGAAATTGGTAATAAAAATTAAAACAAATTAATTTTTTTAATTGATTCTCTAATGAAATTAAAGAGGCATAAATGATGAATCTGGTTGTTGTTGTTGTAATTTAAAGATAATAAAATCGATGCAATTAAATATATTTAATGGAATTATTTAATGAACCTGAAGCATGTTAATGATAGTTAATAAAATAAAAAAAGTCATGTTCAATTAATTTCTTAATTAATTTGGTGATATCTTTTGATAGTATGTTGCTTATGTTTTCCCTAGTTAGAACATGTGAATAATGAATCAGTTAATTCAATATGGAATAAATACCAATTGTTTGATAAATATAATTCCTTGTATGGCCTATGTTTACCACTTCATTGTAAAGGTTGAGTGCCTTGTTATTTATAGTTGTGAGGGTTCATTATGTGTAAAGGATATATGCCTTGTTTTAGGGCCCAAAGCCCATGGAATGTTTTTTCTTACAGCTTATGATGTGCTCTAGATATGATACTTGTAGTTGTGGGGTTAGGGAAGCACAAATGTGACGTGAGCCTAGGATGGTTGATCATAGAGAGTTGTTGCAGTTTTGGGGGCAGGGAGTCCAAATTTCTGTGGTAGTAGTTGGTTCTTAGAGTGGATAGATGCATTAGTTTATGCATGTGGGTGTCAGGGAGGACACTGGGGATGATGGTATGGGTCGAAGTTGGGCTGACCCATTTATGTAGAAGTGGTTGAAATTAAATCTATTGTTTTTTATATTATTTAATTTCCCCACTTCTTCATGTGGATAGACTTTCTTACCCTCATTTTAAATGAGTAAAAGACATGTGAGGTATTCCACGTGCTTTCTGTGTTTAGTTTCTCACAGATGGATGAATTTGTTCTCCTTTTATAGGTGTCAAATACTTGAGAGGTAGTTTATATACTCATCATGTTGAGCCACATTCATTTGGTAGCTTGGAATACTTTATTAGAATACATAGAAATTTTTAAAATGATAATGTTGTTAAATAAATGATTGAAGAAATTTTGAACCCATGGGTTTGGAGTTTACTGGATTGAAATGATGAGGTTATATTTTTCCGAAATTGTGGAGTCGATTCAGTTATTCCTAGAGAGATTGCATCTTTGTAGTGTCGATAATGTAATGAAATGAGGGAAATGATAATAGTTAATTAATGGTTAAATAATTAATTAATGTAATTTGTAACTGATAAAAATCTATAAAATAATTTAATGCACCTCTTTAAATTTTTGTGTGCTTATATAATATCTAGTCTTAGTAGTGGAAACCCGGAGTCTAAGAGATGTTAGTTGCAGATGAGTCTATGACTAGGTTATGCACATAGTGTGGTTGTGATCTATATTATATCATGTTCTTTTTGTGTTTTTATATGCTACTATAGCATGTCGGTTAGGGAAGATGACATCTTAGGGATTCTTAGCCCTGAAGTTGTTTACCCCCACATCCTGGTGGGAGGATGGATGTCAGGCTACACTATTAGGCCCCACTCTCGTCTCGTAGAGGTTACTTGTGCTGGTATGCATGGTGGTTATTTTTCCCCATATATGTGTATAGAGGGTGTTAATGGCTTGTGGTTATTTCACACATATGTATTCTTGATATAGTTTCCTAAGGACTACTATAGGTATAACATGTGTAGGTTGTGATGTCTTGGGAATCCTGACTCGACACATGTGTTATAATGGCCTGATAATACACGATGCTTGATAAATGTTATGTGGGATATGGTGGCCCCCGAAAACTACTTGGTTACTTCTAGTTATGTGGATGATGTGTTGGTTCGCCCAAATTTCTACGATGAAGACTTTTAATTCATGAGTCAATAGGTAATCCTTTTTGGAGAAGGATTTTAGAATGGGAAATTTTTTGGAAAAGTGAAAAACTAGTGGGAAGTGGTAGTAGGGTTCCCTTGATATTCATTATTATATTATATACTATTTTATGAGATACTTGGTGAGATTATCCATGGTGAGGCGAGTAACATATCATACCTATTTAGGTGATGAGTTAGTTTCACTTGTTGTTCACTATTATTTATCACGCTTTCATTACTTTTTAATGAGAGGCTCTAGGGAAGATCCTACTGAGTATACTTTTATACTCACCATATGTTATATAAAAGGTTTTTCAGGTCACTTGGAGTAGGTTAGAGATCCTGTGAGTTACTGATAGATTGCGGGTTTTTCAGGAGCTATTTGGGTTTATTTGTCACTGAAGTCTAGAATTATTTGTGTAGATGTAGTTTTCCCTTTCAATTATAGTAGTTTCTCATGACGTTATATATGTGTACATGGGATTTATTTTATAATTTAGTCTGAGTAGGATTTGTTTGGTGGATATCTTGTCCCTCTCTTTTGCATGTCTTCTCGTAGAGAGTGATGTCTCTCATATGTGTGTTTTCTATACCCTTGGTGCTAGTCACCTACATGGGGCCTACTAGAGGTGGGAATCCAGGGTCACTATATCTCTCCTACCACTATTGACCCAGGATGGGTACACTTTGTGGGGAGGGGGTCATGGAAGAGTGGTTTTAGAGGCATTGTTTAAGGATAGGATGGAGTTTGGAGTTAGGCACAGGTGAGGTTGCATGGTTTGGTAGGGTAATTGTGTCATATGAGTTTAGAAATAATTTTGAACAATAGATACTACCTAAGACATATTTATTTAGGGACCCCTATGATCTGATGCACAAACCTTTAAGTTAACGTGTCTACTAAATAGGGTTATACTTGTTCTAGGGAGGAGACCTAGGAAATTATCACACATCATTCTTTTTTCCACGTTTTTTTTGAGTGGGTAGACCGTGGGAAATGTTAACCTAAAATGTATAAAAGAAAAAATTAATTAATGGATGTCTTCCATATTCTGGGTTTAGGAGATATAACTGTTTTTCCTTTTTTAGGAATGGATCTAGGTTGATGTCCTCATTAGGTTCACAAAGATGATATTCTATAGGTTTCACCAGCAGATCGCCACATAGTAGAGGTCAATGAAGACGACACTTAGAGGTGGACGCTCTGAGTGTTTTTGTGCTAGATCCTATAGAAGTGTGAGGGCTATGTTATAGATGTATTCATGGAAGACTGGTTGGAGTTGGTTGAGTTAGCTTTTAGTTCCATATGTGCTCAAATGTATTATAATGATCCATACATTACATACATTGTTAATACTTCAAAGATGAAGTATATTTATTACAACATATAACAAATCCTTGACAGGACCGTATAGATATAGTATCTTTAGAAATTGGGAAACATAAACAACTGGTTCATAAAGCATCTATGTTGACTCCCATTTATTTGATCATATCTAGAGTCATTTTTACAATATCATATTTAATACCCTATTTCCTGACATGGGGAAAAGAAACATACAAAATGGTGAGCTCAAATGCTCAATAAGGGTAAACAAATGAAATGTCAATCAAATAATATTCTTAAGATAATAACATTTGGAAATCTTATCCTGCATAAGAGGTCATAATATCATGTCATTTGATAAATCATAGAACTGCAATGTAATCCCAAAAATCATAACATTAGACATGAAACTTTTTGGCATACAAACATAATCATAGAAAATAATTTCATATTAGTCAAGGCTCATTGCCAATACCATCATAGCGGACAAAGTCCATTACTGAACCGAGTTCACTCCTCATTCCAACTCTGTAACACTGAACCAGATTTACTTTCCATTCCATCCATGTCTATCTCATGAGATACAATTCTTTACCAAATGAATTGGAGAGATATATAGGTCCTACCAATCTCATAATGGAACCATTATTATGTGTGCCGCAAAATCATAAATCATACATCATAGCATAACCCATGTAATAGAATGAGATTCTTAAACATCATGCCACTATAACATAATCCATATAAGATAAAAGGACATCAAAAAATTAATTCCATCATAACATAATCAAACCAATGTAATAATAGGGATATAAGCATAACCATATATCATTTCAAATAGAAAATAATTTTTATAAAACACTTGAACATAGTTCTTGAGGAGAATATCATTTCTTATTCAAAAACATTTTCTATTCCCAAAATTTCATGTAAGAAAATAAGTTAATTGAAAATAAACTTGAAAACTTTTAAAGTATGCTTTATGAAATAATGTTCTATTAAAGCATAAAAATCTGTTCATGCCGCATGAACTGAATAACATTTTTCTCATACTTTGGCTGAAAAGTCAAAAAGTATCTCGTACTGAAAATGACTAAATATTCATTTCATATCATTTAATAAAAATTAACCAATAGGTAAAATTAGATTTAAATAATTATAGGAGGATAATATTACATATTGAGTAAACATGGATGTGGATGATAAATATGCCCTAGTAAATACATAAGTATAAACAATCTCGGATTAAAATGAGATTGCGATATTTTCACTTACCTTAGGTCTGATATGCTTTGTACATATCCAAACATCCTATATAATGATTTAAATAATGTCATTTACTTATTACAAAATCATATTTATTGTTATGATATTATATATGGTAATATTCATATCTGTTTATTAGTAATAATTCATTGTTACTCGTTATTCGGGTGTTAACTGCTTTATGTTCTTATGCATGTTTTGTCGAATAAATTCTTATTACTCTATTTAGGTTATAGATATATAATTTATAGAATGATATTATTTTAATATATATCATATTTATTCTTTAAATTCATTTATATAATCATTCTTCAAAGAAGATCATGTATAACGAATCACATCACATAGTGGAGAAGGTAGGTCGTACGTACGCACGAGCGATGATATCATTCTCATGATTGTGGAATTGTATTGAAGAGTATGGTGTATAGTATTTCAGAATAAATATCACATTACAATAATCATATATAGTTATTTCTTCTATTATTATACCCATCCAAGTATTTTGGTGATGAAAAGAATTACACCATGGCGTGGAGAAGGTAGGTCGTACGTATGCACGCGTTGTGATTTCATTATTCATAGGATGGATAGAAGATGTAATATGGTTGATTAATATTTATAATAACATATTAGTATACAAATTATACTTGAGTTATTACTTAACAATGAAACAACTCATATAGAGGAAGTAGAAGAAGATATAATTTTGAAAAAATCGGTAAAAGATATTACCTCTTCTTCGACGCACCTCTTCTAAACCTCCACTTAGGGCAATAAAGATGGTATTTGAAGAAGACCAAGACCTCCAGTATTTTTCTAAGGAAGTTTTTAATGGAAATGGGTAGGATTTGGCCAAGTTTGAATGCTCAAAGTGGAGTGAAGAGAAGAGGGAGGAGGTGCCCTTTTATAAGAGAGGAGAGGGGCACTTTTAGAAACCTCAAAAATATTAATTTATAAAAAAATTAAACCCCACTTAAAAACCAAAAAAATGACTCAAATTATAAGATGATATGAGATAGGGTCATAATATCATCAACTAATAAAATTTAGATATGTTTTTATTGTATTTTAAACCTTATCATTTTCATTTATCCTTATTTAATCTATTTAATTTTATTTGTGGTAATAATATTCTAAATTGTAAATTATCATAAATACTTAATTATGTGTTGTGAATTTTCCATAATTAGTTAAATTATTACATTTTCGACCATATAATTTTCAATTTTTAATTTTTAAATATATATGTGATTTTTAAACAATTTAATAATATGTTATTTTTATAAAATATCAATAGTGTCAATTTTGACACTATTCATTTATTTGAATTTAAAAAAATACACACAAGAGATATATTCAAACCAAAATATTTAATATAATTCTCACAGGTCATAATCATCTAGAGAATTTTTGGATCACATTAATAAGTTAATATAACATTTTTTTATTTTTAAAACCATTTATTTGATATTTCTCTTAATAAAATAATTACTAAATCATTTTTTATAATTATTTAATATACTTATATGTTGCATAAAAATTAAAAATAAAATAAAATGATGAAGATATAATCTAATATATTTCATAATAATAATTTTATTCAAATTTATCTTCTACAAAACCCAACTTTTAATATGTTTTATTTATTAAATTATGAAGGTGACAACCTTGACATGATATAAAATAAAATAATATAATTGTCATAATCCAATTTTTACGGCTCCAAATGTTCCATAAGTCTACCATTGGATGCTTATAATTTAGATATACTCGACCAATAAGTTTTGGTCATGTGTTTGGGCCTTTTGAGGGGAATTATTATTTTAATAAAAACTATATTATTGATTTTTCCCAAAATAAATAATTTCGGCATCATTAAATTATAAGCTATTAAAGTAATTATATATTTCATAAAAATTACAAATAAATTACTATGATAAAAATTTATTCTTTTAGATTATCATTTATAATCTAATTTATATTTTGTATATCCTTATAGTAAAAATAATTTAATTATTAATGTTTGAGTGAGACATATTTCACATTCCTTTAAATAAAATAAATTAAAGGTCTTAATCTCCTGATAATGGGTTCCAATATATAACATTTTGACCCAAGTATATTTTGGGAAGAAATATAATCATCCAATTATATTAAATCAAGTGTTAGGGTAATTTTATAATATTATTTTTACACTTAATTTCCTGATTTACCTTTAAATGTGGTTAGTAAAATTTACCATAGTTACTATTCACAAAGCCCAAAATTAAACAGTAGCCTATTAACATAATTTTTAACTACTGATTCAAAATATAGAATCCATTTTTCCAAATTCAAGAAACATAAGTTTCCTAAATTTAATTTAACAATATATCCCGTTGTCGAACAAAAGTGGGTTTTTATTTAAAATATTGCAAAAGATTGAAATGATTTTACCTATTAATTCAAAGTAAAGTTAATGTAATGACATACGTTATATTAAATGGTAATAATATATTATATTTATACTTTGAAACTTTTCAATATTATAATTTAACCATATAAATTATCTCGATGAAAAAAGTTGTTTTTAATTAAAATTTAGCATATTTTTACAATTTATAAAATTATGATGTTTATTAGAAAAATATTATAATTTCAATCAAACTAAATTTTTATATTATGATTCTAAAGGAAAGGATTAAATTTTAATATTAAATTTTTTAATGTGTCTAAAATGGTTTTCCATTAAAAGGTGGAAAAACATTATTTTAATATCTATTTAATGAATATAAGAAATATCATTTTAAAAACATACATATCTTATTAATTTCATTTACTCAAATAACTAATATGAAAAGTAATTGACTTACATTTATTATAGATTTTTAAATGTTAGTTATATTTATTCCCGCTAATATAACGCCCGGGATATAACAGTAACTTTATATTGAGGGCATCTAACAGTTTTTTTAAACTCGCGATTGCATGCAAAAAAAGCTACTGAAGAATAAAAAATATTTAAATATTTCATAAAACACATAGTCATTACAAGGATCACTATGTATCATTGTTTGGGACGATGTTGCGTTGGGAAGTGAGGTAGTGGTGGTTCTCATTTCTCAGGGGTCACGAGGAGTTAGAAGTCTCTTGGGAGAAGTTCTGAGAGTAGTTCAGTGTCTAGTGTCAATATTTGACCCTGAAGTTGGTCAACCTTGAGGAGATGCTTACCCTTCGGTAAGAGAGATCTAGTGTGTAGGAGTTATAGATCCATTTCATAAACCTCTTAAGATATGTTTTAGATATTTTTCTAGATGAGGAGGCTATTGTGAAGTATTTCAAGGAGGCTTTGCATCTTGAGATCCAGTGTCAGGTCACCCTATTTATTTTGAAGAAGTATATTGAAGTTCTAGTGAGGGTAGAGGTCATTAAGATGGACTTTATTCAGTACTGTATCATTAAGAGAGGGGATTTATCCAGATTCCTCATAAAGCATTACTGTGTTTCAGGGTTCCCAGTTTTTAGGGTAGAAGAGTTTTTATTTAGTCACGGGGTAGGTCCTAGCCCTCAGTATCTCGTTTCTCTCTCAGAGGTGTTTCTTTCATCTATTCCAAGGGAAGAGGTGCCTATTTTTCATATAGAATATGAGGTCACCAGTAGTGAGAGTGCCCAACCTTTCAATGTAATTAGTATGTTCTAGGTGTTCTCTCTAGGTTCCTCCATTTAGGCAGTTCCAACTAAGGAAACAATAGTAGGTTGCACCAACTTTGGATCAGCCGAGAATAGATGGGTCATAGGCATGTTTTGTCCTTGTTATCTTTGATGGATGAGATGATGTTGAGTTCATCAGAGGTTAAATAGTTGGAATTTCCTATGTTTGAGAAATATTACCGTGATGTATTTCTAAAATAGGATGTAGCATTACCCCCTAGATAGGAGATTGAGTTCGGGATCAGTCTACAGCCAGGCATGTTTTCTATGTCGATGTCTCCATATAGGATGCCACCTTCTAATCTGTAGGAACTACATATATAGCTTGATTATCTATTTTAATGTAGTTTTGTTCAGATGAGTGTGTCACTATAGGGTGCACCAGTTTCATACATAAAGCATTTTTATGGATTTTGTTTTGTTGTTTATTGATTATCCTCACTTGAAACATGTAACAGTGACAAACCCCTATACTCTCCCACATATTGATGATTTATTCAATCAAAGAAAGGTTTAATGTTGGTACTCGAAGATTGTTTAGTGGATAGGATTTCATCAAATGTTAGTGGAGGATAAGGATATCCCAAAGAATACTTTATGTTTTCATCATGGGCATTGATAATTCCTTGTGATGTCGTTCGGTGTGATGAATTATCCAGCAGTGTTCATGGGGTTGATGAAATTTTGGTTCTGTGAGTTACTAGAAATTTTCATGGTGGTTTTAATCGATGAAATACATGTGTAATATACATTCAAAGAGGTTCATTAATAGTGTCTATGTGTTGTTTTGGGAGTTCTTCATCATCAGTAGTTGTTTTTCATCGACAATATCCTTGTGTACTCTACATCTGAAGTGGATCATGAAGAGTATCTACGTGATTTTTTGGAAGTTCTTCATCAATAATAGTTCTTTGGGAAGTTGTCTAAGTGTATATTTTTTTTGGCTCAATAAGTCCATTTCTTAGTTCATGTTGTATCCCATAATGTAGTAACTATGGATCCTTTAATGATATAAGTAATAGCTTATTCAAATCCGCCAAGACAGTGGTAGATGTTTGAAGTTTCCTTTGTCTCTTAGACTATTATAGGAGGTTCGTAGACAATTTCTCTTGTGTTATGACTCCTCTAATAGAATTGAAAATAAAGGATCATGCGTTTTAGAGGAATTATCAGTTTTAGAAATATTGTGATCATATAAAGGAGAAGTTGGTCAGTGCACCAGTTCTTTATCTGCCAACAAAAGGTGTTTAGTTTTGATGTCTTCTATGATGCTTCACCTTTGGGGTTAGGTTGTGTTCTGATGCCGAAGATATTGGTTATTTCATAAGGTTTATGATATTTACGTACCGATGAATGTCACTATTCCACCTACGATCTCAAGTTGGTGGTAGTGATATTTTCCTTCAAGTTGTGGAGACATTACCTCATCAGAGATAATTTTGTAGTCTTCAGTCATCAAAAAATATTGAGGTATGTTTTCTCCCACTCTGAATTGAACATGCGATGACATTAGTGGATGGATTTCTTATAGGGTTATGACATCAAAATCTTCTATATATATGGAAAGGGGAATTTTATGGCTGATTCATTGAGAATTAAGTCTTTTAGTGACATAGTTCGTGAATCTACTGATTCATGGAGGGTGATGAAACAACTCTTTGCAATACATATGGATATGTTGGAATATGAGGGTAGAGGTTGTATTTTCTAGATGATGGTGCAGTTATCTCTAGTGCAGCAAGTTGAAGAGTCCCAATTGGGGAGTCTTGAGGTGGAGGTATGAAGAGACAAAGTCGTTTATGGTGAGGCTGCTGATGATTAGTGTGAGGACGAACAACACTAGGTGATGTTTCAAGGGAGGTTTTTTGTTTCTTTAGAATCATGTGAGATGGTTCTCATAGAGTTCCATAGTTTTACGTTGGTTGTACATCCTTGCATGAAGAAAATATACCAATCCTTAAGGAGTCAGATTTGGTGGCCTGGGTTGAATCATGTAGTTGTAGAGATTATATCTCGATGCTTGGTCTTCTAGAATGTGAGGGCTGAGAACCAAGTTCCCGATGGGTTTCTCTAGTCATTAAATGTTCCTTAGTGAAATTGGGAGGACATATTGATATATATTGTTACCATTTTACCTTAGGATTAGAGAGACTATGATATTATTTGGGTGGTAGTGGATTGTTAGATAAAATCAGACAACTTTATAGTGATCAAGGACTTGATATTAGTGGATGTTTTGTCAAGGTAGTATTTTGAGGAGGTGGTGAGACTCCATGGAGTCTTGAGGATGATTATTTCTTATTTATATCCTCATTTTACCTTTAGGTTGTGGAGATTTCTCCAGCATGCTTTTGGTTATTAGTTATTCCTTGGAACTTCTTTCCATCTATAGATGGATGATCAAATAGTGTGGACCATCCATAATCATAAAGAAATGTTTCTCTCTTGTGTCCTAGATTTTGGATGTTTGTGGACGAGGAACCTTCCCTTATAGGACTTTTCCTGCAACTATAATTTCAATTCCACCATCGATATGGAGGTTTTTGAAGCCTTTTATGGACGAACTTTCTATTATTTATTGTGATAGACCGGGGTATGAGAGTCAACAATTCTTATACAGTAACTAGTACAGTGTACAAAAGAGATGGTTCAAGGTGATTTGCAAGAGCATGAAGGAAGTGATGGATCATTAGATGTACTATACTTATTATAGGAGGATACCTTTGGAGTTTGATGTTAGGGATCACAAGTCTTTAAAGGTGACTCCCCATCATGGGTAGTGAAGTTATGGTCGTGGGAGAAATCTTTCTCCCCAGTTTTTTGGGCCTTTCAAAGTGTTGGCTCATGTTGGAGCCATAGCATATTGGGTAGAAATTCCCCTATAGATGATCTAGATACATGGTGTTTTCCATGTTTCATCACTTCTTCGTTATCATCATGATGACTCTCGCATCATTGATTAGGGTGAGATTGATGTTGATGATGATGTGACATACGAGGAGAATCTTGTAGAGTTCCAAGTCCTCTAGGAGAAGGTGTTTTGTGGGAATTCTATCCCCTTGGTTCTTGTATTATGGTAGCATGGTGGCATGGATCAAAGTACTTGGGAATGTGATTCGTACATATGCACCCATTACCCTACATTTTTTTCTGATTATTTATTTTCTTATAATGTTTCTTATTTGGTGGTTGTCGACCTTTTCTGTTTATGAGATGGTTTTATCTTGTTTCTAATAATGTCTTTTTCTCTTCTGATGGGTATCTCCCCTTTGAGATTTTTTAGGATCTAGTTGTGATTATTTCATAGTTTTCATTTGTTCCACTTGTGAGGTCGTGAGTTCTTGTGTTGATTAAATCATTAAAAGGTATCTCACAGGGTGGTTGTTCGGATGAACCCTTTTTATTTCCTCTCTTAGATGATTTTGGATTCTCATGGATGAGATTTCATTGAGAGGTATCTGATGTTAGGGTCGACATCCACATGGATCAACCATTTTTACGTTTTTGAAGATTGAAGTGATCATAGGTGGATCAGAAGAAGTATGGAGAAGTCTGGTTAATAAAACCTGAGGGGGGGGGGGGGGGGTTGCAAGTCATGTAACAGCATTACATGATGTGACATCATGTTTCATGGGTTGTTTCAAAATATCAAAGAGGGGTTCATGATGTGAAGTATTTCATGGTTCAAAAAATAAGTAATCTTCTTAGGCGATGTATTTTTTGGTGAAACTCGACCATGAGGTATTACAAAACGTGAAAGGGGATTACATTTTGTGTAATAACCCAAAACATTAAGTTTTATGTGTTTTTCAACCACTCTATTTTTTTGTTAAAATATATGGATTCAATGGATCTCCATTTAAACCAGGCAACCCAGCGACCCTATCTTATGTGTTTCGGGGATTCCTTCATCAAGGAACAATCCTTTACTCCCTCCTTTGATCTATGGTGATCCATCTTTGATATAATGTATGATCTACCTCTATTCTTATGGTTTCAAAGTTGATCGTTATCTATTTTTTTCTCTGTTCTAGTGGGAAGAACATCAATGAAGTTTTGAGGAAGGGGATTAACTACTTCTCTATTTATTTATGTGAAATTATAGAGTTAGTATGGTTTATCCCTTGTATAATAATCTAATTTACCTAATAATTATATGTACCGGATTAAATAATCGGTTTCAATCATATATTGTTTCTTTATACCATGATAACGGTTTGCATCTTGATTTTCTAGATATTGTGATATCTATGATTTTCTTGGTTATCATTTTGTTCTTGATAAAAATTGGTAAATAATGTAAATCTAGAATTAATTGTTTAATTTTCTGGAAAAAAAAATTAAAAAGGAAGGAATGATGAATATGTTTGTTATTTTTGTTGTAATTTGATTACAATAATTTTTTTACAAGTAAGTATGTTTCATGGAATTGGTTAATAAACCTAAAGAATGTTGATTATTTTTGACAAAGGAACTAAAGGCATGTTGAATTAATTATTGAATTAATTTTATGATATCTTGTTACTTAGGTTTACCATAGTTGGAACATGTGAATAATGAATTGGTTAATTCAATATGGAATAAGAATCAGTTGTTTGATTAATAAAATGGATTTTAGGTCATGAGTTTCCTTTTTTCGTGTAAAGGACGATTTCCTTGTGCTTTGGAGAGGTGATATATCATTGTGTGTGAAGGCTTTATGCCTTTTTTTAGGGCCAAGATTCCATTTATATGTTTTTTATTGCTTCTTTTGATGAGATATAGATATGAGACTTGTGGTTGTGAGGGAAGGGATGTCTGGATGTTATGTGAGCTAGGGATAGCAAAGCCTGTAGGGCTATTGTGGTTTTGGCAATAGGTAGGTCCAGTTTTTGTGGAATACGCTGATGCCTTCAGTGTTTAGATGCATTGGTTTATGCATTTGGGTGTCCGGGAGGACATCCGGGATGATGTAATGGGTTGAAGGTGGGAATACCCATTGATGTGAAAGTGGTTTCTTTTGAATCTATTATTTTCTATCATCTTTACTTTCACTGCTACTTGAGGCACAAACTCTTTCTTACCCTCCTTCCAAAATAAGAAAAGATGCATGGTTTATGCCACGTTATTTCCATTCTCTTATTCTCAAGGATGGATGGGTCTATTCTCTTTCTATAGGTGGAAAAGATGTGACAGGTTGTTCATCTACTAATCGTGTTCATGCCCATGTGTTTGGTAGCTTTGAATACTTTCTTTAAACAACGATAAATATATAAAATGGTAATATTTTTAAATAAATGATTGAATAAATGTTGACCCCATGGGGTTAGATCTTGATGGGATTCAATTCTGAGGTTATATGTATCTTTGTAGTGTTTCTAATGTAATGAAAAGTGGGAAATGATAATAGTTAATTAGTAGTTAAAGAATTATTTAACGGAAAGTGAAACTGATAAAAATGGATAAAATAATTTAATGTATCTCTTTAAATGGTTGTGTTCTTATAGGTCATCTAGTCTTACTAGTGGTAGCTAAGATTTTGAGAGATATTAGCTTTAGTTGTAGGGACCAGTATCTTGACGTATATTTACATTACATTACATTTGCGGAATACTTAGTACATAACAAAAACACACACACAAGGATCATAATAGTTTAGTGTCTTTGGAAACTCGGAATATAATCTTCTAATACTAGTGAAAGATCTTCAACATCTCCCATAAAGATCTTCCATTTTTTATACCTAAAACCTTTCCTTATATCCTGGGGAAAAGGAAACATGAAAGGGTGAGCTCAAATTCTTAGTAAGGGTAAACAAAAGAAATATCAATCACATCATATACATAAGCACTTAACATTTGGAAATCTTAACCGGTAAAAGAGATCATAATTTTAGAACCTGGAATAACTCATGGAAGTTAAATGTAATCACAATAATCATAACTTAAAACATTAAACTTTGTGGCATACACACATAATCACATAGAATCTTTTTTTGTTAGTCAAGACTCATTGCCAAGACTATCTTAGTGGACAAAGTCCCTTTCTGAACCGAGTCACCCTCATTTCAGTCCTGTTTCACTGAACCGGTATAACCTAGCATTCCAGCCATTTCTATCTCATGAGATATAAAATCATTACCCAATGCATTGGAGGTAGATATAGGTCCCACCCATCTTATAATGATACCATTCTTATTGGGCCACAAAATCTTAAATCATACATCATTGCATAACCCATGTAATAAAAATGGGAATCATAAACATCGTGACATTATAAAACAATTCATATAAGAAAAGGAATTCATAAAAATATTTCCATCACAACATAATCAAATCCATGTAATAATAGGGATAAAAATAGAACCCTATATTCTCTTATATGGAAAATAATTTTGATAAAACTCTGGAACTTCATTCTTGAGGAAAATATCCTTTATGCTTCAAAAAGACTTTTCCTTTCTTAAAATTTCGTACAATTATAAAATAAAAGAATTTGATTAAAACTAAACTTGAAAACTTGTAAAGTAAGCTTCTTGTAAATAATGTTTTAAAAATCCATTCATGCTGTATAAGTTAAAAAACATTCTTCGTACTTTTGTCGGAAAAGTCAAAAAGTACCTCGTACGAAAAACGAAAAAAGATTTCTTTCAAATCTTTTACAAAAAAACTTACCGAAGGGTAAAATTGGATATATACTATTTTAGAAGGATAGAAATAATATTACATATTGAGGGAACATGGATGTGGATGATAAAATACACCCTAGTAATTACCAAAGTAAAAACAATCTCGGATAAAAGTGAGATTGTGATATTTCCCTTACCTTAGGTCTGATTTTCTTTGTATGTGTACGAAGCTTTTGTATAATGGTTTAAATAATGTAATTGACTTATTACAGAATCGTACATATTGATATGATATCATATATGGTCATATTCTTAGCTTCTTATTAGTAATATTTCATTGTTACTTGTTACTCGGGTCTTTATTGCCTTTTGTTCTTATGCGAGTTTTGCCGAATAAATTCTTATTCTTATTTTAAGGTTATATATACCTTATATCCAGAATGGTATTAGTGTAACATATATCATATTTATTCATTCAATTCATTTATATAATTACTATGTAATGATGATCATGTAGAACGAGTCGCATCACATCGTGGAGACGGTATTCCGTACGTACGCACGAGCGATGATATTGTTCCCGTGATCGTGGAATTGTATTTAAGTGTATTTATACTATTTCAGTATCAATATCACTTTTAATAATCATATATAGTTACTAATTACACCATTATACCCATCATTTTAAGGTGATGGTGGAAAATAGATTACACCACGGCGTGGAGACGATATTCCATACGTACGCACGCGCGGTGATTTCATTTTTCCGTAGGATGGATAGAAGGTTAATTAGAGTTGTTTCATATTTATAATAACATATCATTATATGAGTGATACTTATGTTATTACTTCATAATGAAACAACCTTAGAAAAAGAAGTGGAAGAAGAAATAAAGGTGAAAGAATTGGTAACGGACATTACCTCTTCTTTGAAGCGCCTCTTTGAGACCTCCTCTTAGGGTACCAAAATTGGTCTTTGAGGAAGACCAGAACCTCTAGGATGTTTCTAGGTAAGTGGAGAGGATAATTTTACAGGGGTTGGCCAATCTTGAAGGCTAAATGTTGTGTGAGGAAGAGAGGGAGGAGGTGCCCTTTTATAAGGGAGGAGAGGGTCACCTTTGGAATAACTAAAAATATTATTTTATTATAAAGTCAAGTTCGGTTTTAAATAGATCCAAATTGATTTATTTATAAGCTAAGGTGGGGATGGGTCGAAATCCTCTCATCCAATAGGATTTAGACAAGTTTAGGTTATTATTTTAACCTTATCAATTAGATTTAACTCTATGTTAAATAATTTAACTTTTACCGTGTCTTTTTGTTTTCTTATACTATAAGGTTAATAAACTTACTATAAGAAGCCAAACGAACCCCAAATTGTTTATAACTAATATATATAACCGTATATAAGTCATTTGGCCGAACCGTAAAATTTTTAGGAATAAAATAACAATTAATAATATAATATTTGTTTTTAAAAACTATTTTATGTCACACTATTTAGTAATTGATTTTTATGAAAATCCTAACAGAATGATAAGTTCTAGAAAAGTTAATTAAATCAATAATAACATGTCATATTAACCTAGAAAATTAGTGGAATTCATAAAAAGTCTCAAATTATATTTATTTGACAATTTATAACATCAATTATGTCAATATTTCATTAATAAGATAATTACTGCATCATCATTGTGTCATAAATAAATTAAATTATTTAACTTCTAAAAATTACAAATAAAATACCATTATGTAGTAAGTCTTTTTATATTTCTAATGAATATTTATAGTCGAATTTATCTTATGTATAACCCAATATTAAAAATGTTTTATTAAATAAACTTTGATTTTAACTCTTTTAACTCTTCTTTGAATTAAATAATAATAAATGTCCTAATCTAATTAAAGTGGGCCTAAATGGTCATATTTTATTCCTAAGGTTGTTTTTGGTCGAATTACACATATCCAATAGAATTAGGACATGTGTTAGGGTAATAATAATATCATTTTTACCCTTAATTACCCTATTTACTTTTAACCGTGGTAAATAAAAGTAAAACATTACTATTCACCAAAAATTATTTTCATCTCATTGAACCACATTTTACTTACTGACATAAACCGTGTCTCTCGGATTTTTGAAATTCCACTCACAGAAGCGGTAAAATTAATTTTTATGAAAAATTCAGTTTTTTTAACTACCACTTAGTGGTTTCACTATTCATCAAAAATTGAAATTTTTCAGAAAAATACCAAAAATTAGGCCTAAGCTATATTTGATATTATGAACTCAAAAATGATTTCGATTTTACCAAATTAAAAACATATCAGTTGCATTAATTAATTTAAAAATTAATTCCCTTCGTCAAAACAAAAGGCGTGTTTTTAAGAGATAATAACTATCAAAAGATTGACACTTGTTTATAACTGGTTTAAATGTGAAATTACATCCAATGACCAACGTTGTATTAAATTTTAAAAATATATTCTAAATATACTTTTAAACCACTCAAATTAATAATTTATCACTATTAATTATTTTGATTGAAAAATTTGTTTTTAATTAAAATTTAGTAATTTTCATTATTCATCAAAATATGAAAGTTATCCGAAAATCACCAAAATTTCACCCTAATATAATTTTGATATTCCGAATCCATTAATGAAGTCCATTTTAAAAAATAAAATTTTCAAAATTTCGAAAAGTGGTTATTACTATTCATAACTGCTAGTTTTAATAATATCTTAATAGCATATCGTTGTTTAGCGAAACTTGGTGTTGCGTACAACACACGCTATCGTGGAAGGTCGCGATTGCATGTAATTCAAGCCAGGTCAGAGATGTGTGTTGTGAAATCTCCTTTTGGTGTAGCATATAACACAAGACATTAATGAAATTAAAAAGAATATTTTTCATAAAATCTCGGGGTGTTACATTATACCCCCCTTAAAATGAATTTCGCCCTCGAAATTCATCGGGGTTATAAATGGTTTACTATTCGAAAGTTTCTTTAATTGAAACCCACATCGTAAAAAGGAATACCAAAAACAATCTTTAAAAACAAAAGTATGAAACGTAACGGTTACCCAAATAAACTAATCACTGGGTTTCCACATAGGTGAAAATATGGATATGGAAGAGAAATCTAACCATCATGTTCTGATGGAGAGTGGTATAGAACATGGCTATGGAAAAGATAGAAATCACAAATCCATAAATTTGTGACGATCTAAGGTACCATCTGATTAATTGGATATAAGAGCACTAGGACAACATTTTTGGTTTTCAAGATCGTTTCCCTAAAGTTGAAGGATTTGAATTAGAATAAATACTTACTTTATTTTGGTACAATCTCACTGTTGTTCGTGCCTTGAACAATTTCCACATCATCTCTTAAATAAATGAAGTTGAATTTTTTATTCGTGAAGTGTTAGTATGACAGTTCATTCCATCTGTCTCAAAAAAAAGGTTAGAAAAAGTTATTAAATATACATAAGTCATTATTTAGAGAGATTAATCATATATGATTCCTAAAATGGACTTCTACTTCATATATCATACTGCTTAATATAATAAAACTAGTTTCTACTAAATAGGGACTTCTTGTAGGCCAGTGGTAGGTGATAAAGGCCAGTCGCACTTCAGTTGTGGGTTCGATTCCCACAGCCTTGTCCGACGCGATGGGTTGTCTCTCGTCCAACAAGTTTTCCTTTTTCTAAAACTATATTACTATAACATCCCATCAATAATATCGAAAAACCTTCTATCCTTATACAATACTAACTTATGTCCAACATAATCCATTCCAATCTTTAGGCTTATCCATAATACTTCAGTCCACTCTTATAATATAGTGAAAATGATTACCAGAGATTTAATACCTTCTTTGATCCCCATATATCATAAGATATGTCTTATTGGTTACATTATAAACATTCAAAGGCCTTAATCATGTATTCTCTTGAATACCCATTGAACCTTAGTGAAAACATGAAGGCAGTTAAAATTTAACACTTTCCACATACCAAAATCCTCAAAAGTATATATGCTCAAACCATGATATCACTTAGTCCTTATATCAATCATGAGCTCATGAATACAATCAAACATCTCATTATCTTCTTGTCCCTTAATTATGCGCATATCATCTACTTTCCAAAAATATTTCAATCACTTTTTTATCCTGGTTACCAGTATCATATAATTATTAAGAACCAATACATAGATATTCCAAAATTCCACAATAACATAAATGAGATTCCATGATACTATTTTGAAATCCCATTACGTAAACACTTAATCATTCCACCACATCGTTGTCATATTCGACATCTCCAATAGTGATCGCATGTGACTTCCCTTTGTCCTTTGCCTTAAGCGGTTGCTCATGTCGATCATCACTAACCCTTGGATTAGGGAATTTATTAGCATAATGCCCCATTTCCTTGCACTTGAAGCATTGAAGTGTTGGTTGTGCATTCTCTGCAGTGTTTGCTTTATTCACATCATTAGAAACCCTTTTTCCATTACTTCGACACTCAGCTACTCGATGACCTTCTTTTCCACACTTAAAACATTTTCTAGTCCCTTTAAGACAATCTCCACCATGCTTCTTTCCACACTTTGTGAAAAAGGAAACATTCATTTTCTTTTCACCATTATTCTGAGATTTCTCCTTGAACTCCATCTTTCGTTTCTTATCAAACCCTTGAGATGGATATCTAACACCAACTTCCATTTCTACCTTGATAGCACAACACACAATTTCTTCATAGCTACTGAAGTCTCTTATAGCTAATTACCTTCGAAGACTTGATTTTATGCCACTGAAAAATCGATCAACTTTACTTTCAGGTTGGATGATAATTCCAGATGCATACCTTATAAGTCTTGTAAAATTCTCTTCGTATATACTAACAGATTCATCATCCTTCTGCTTCAGCTCAAGAAACTCCTTTTCAATCTTTGTTCGAAGAATACGAGGGAAGTACTTATTGAAAAACAAGTTCTTGAAATCATCCCATTCCATGGACTCCTTTTCATCTCTTGGCCTCGTATTCTTGATAAGATTCCACCATTGATCAGCTTCACCTTCCAAACGATATACTGCTAAGATGACTTTATCATGTTTAGAACATTGAAGAACGGAAAATATCTTTTCAGTGGTACTGATCCATTGTTCAGCAACAAGTGGATCGGAAGTCCCACTGAAAGAAGGTGGGCGTTGCTTCATGAAGGACTCAATAGAATATTGTTCCCTTCTCTACTCATTTGGAAGTCCAGAATGATTCATAGCTTGTGTAAGTATAGCAATAAGATTTTTTCACTCCATCTCCCATAACATTTGTTTGTTTAGGAGGACAATCATTGCATTTTCCATTGCATTGATCAACACGGTTCCTTCGGGTTCCAGCCATAGTCTAAAACCCAAAAAGAATAGTGTGAGAGGCAAAAATCATGCTAGGGAAAACAACATTATAAAGGGGGGTATCCTCAATATCTAACTTCTTAGGTTAAATTATATGATTGTTACCGTAGTTCTAGGACTGTATCTTATACATATACTTATCCTTAGGAACATCCCTAGACATACCTTATAAATATCTCTAGGGATATCACTAACGTTTTCGCATCCTAGTTTCCAAAGGTTGACTAAACTTTTCCTCTGATACCAACTGTAGAGACCTCTATCACGACGTATATTGACATTACATTACATTTGCAGAATACTTATTACATAACAAAAACACACACACAAGGATCGTAATAGTTTAGTGTCTTTGGAAACTCGGAATATAATCTTCTAATCCTGGTGGAAGATCTTCAACATCTCCCATAAAGATCTTCCTTTTTTTATACCTAAAACCTTTCCTTATATCCTGGGGAAAAGAAAACATGAAATGGTGAGCTCAAATGCTCAGTAAGGGTAAACAAAATAAATATCAATCACATCATATACATAAGCACATAACTTTTGGAAATCTTAACCGGTAAAAGAGATCATAATTTCATAACCTGGAATAGCACATGGCAGTGAAATGTAATCACAATAATCATAACGTAAAACATTAAACTTTGTGGCATACACACATAATCATAGAGAATCATTTATTGTTAGTCAAGACTCATTTCCAATACTATCTTAGTGGACAAAGTCCCTTTCTGAACCGAGTCACCCTCGTTTCAGTCCTGTTTCACTGAACCGGTATAACCTACCATTCCAGCCATGTTTATCTCATGAGATATAAAATCATTACCCAATGAATTGGAGGGAGATATAGGTCCCACCCATCTTATAATGATACCATTCTTATGTGTGCCACAAAATCTTAAATCATACATCATTGCATAACCCATGTAATAAAAATGGGAATCTTAAACATCGTGACATCATAAAACAATTCATATAAGAGAAAGGAATTCATAAAAATATTTCCATCACAACATAATCAAATCCATGTAATAATAGGGATAAAAACAGAACCCTATATTATCTTATATGGAAAATAATTTTGATAAAACTCTTGAACTTCATTCTTGAGAAAAATATCCTTTATGCTTCAAAAACACTTTTCCTTTCTTAAAATGTCGTACAATTATAAACTAAAAGAATTTGATTAAAAATAAACTTGAAAACATGTAAAGGAAGCTTCTTGGAAATAATGTTTTAAAAATCCATTCATGCCGTATAAGTTAAAAAAACATTCTTCATACTTTTGTCGGAAAAGTCAAAAAGTACCTCGTACGAAAAACGACAAAAGATTCCTTTCATCTCTTTTACAAAAAAACTTACCGAAGGGTAAAATTGGATATAAACTATTGTATAAGGATGGAAATAATATTACATATTGAGGTAACATGGATGTGGATGATAAAATACACCCCAGTAATTACCAAAGTAAAAACAATCTCGGATAAAAGTGAGATTGTGATATTTCCCTTACCTTAGGTCCGATTTTATTTGTACGCGTCTAAATCTCCTGTATAATGGTTTAAATAATGTTATTGACTTATTACAGAATCATACATATTGATATGATATCATATATGGTCATATTCTTAGCTTCTTATTAGTAATATTTCATTGTTACTTGTTACTCGGGTCTTTATTGCCTTTTGTTCTTATGCGAGTTTTGCCGAATAAATTCTTATTCTTATTTTCAGGTTATAGATACCTTATATCCAGAATGGTATTAGTATAACATATATCATATTTATTCATTCAATTCATTTATATAATTACTATGTAATGATGATCATGTAAAACGAGTCGCATCACATAGTGGAGACGGTATTCCGTACGTACGCACGAGCGATGATATTGTTCCCGTGATCGTGGAATTGTATTTAAGTATATTTATAATATTTCTGTATCAATATCACTTTATAATAATCATATATAGTTACTCATTGCACCATTATACCCATCCTTGTAAGGTGATGGTGGAAAATAGATTACACCACGACGTGGAGACGGTATTCCGTACGTACGCACGCGCGGTGATTTCATTTTTCCGTAGGATGGATATAAGATTAATTAGAGTTGTTTCATATTTATAATAACATATCAGTATATGAGTGATAATTATGTTATTACTTCATAATGAAACAACCTTAGAAGAAGAAGTGGAAGAATAAATAAAGGTGAAAGAATTGGTAACGGAAATTACCTCTTCTTTGAAGCGCCTCTTTGAGACCTCCTCTTAGGGTACCAAATTGGTCTTTGAGGAAGACCAGAACCTCTAGGATGTTTCTAGGGAAGTGGAGAGGCGAATTTTACAGGGTTTGGCCGAGCTTGAAGGCTCAAAGTTGTGTGAGTAAGAGAGGGAGGAGGTGCCCTTTTATAAGGGAGGAGAGGGGCACCTTTGGAATAACTAAAAATATTATTTTATTATAAAGTCAAGTTCGTTTTTAAATAGACCCAAATTGATTTATTTCTAAGATAAGGTGGGGATGGGTCGCTATCCTCTCATCCAATAGGATTTAGACAAGTTTAGGTTATTATTTTAACTTTATCAATTAGATTTAACTCTAAGTTAAATAATTTAACTTTTACCGTGTCTTTTTGTTTTCTTATACTATAAGGTTAATAAACATACTATAAAAAGCCAAACGAACCCCAAATTGTTTATTATTAATATATATAACCTTATCTAAGTCATTTGGCCGAACCTTATTTTTTTAGGAATAAAATAAAAATTAATAATATAATATTTGTTTTTAAAAACTATTTTATGTCAATTTTGACACTATTTAGTAATTGATTTTTGTGAAACTCCTAACAGAATGATAAGTTCGAAAAAAGTTAATTAAATCAATAATAACAAGTCATATTGACCTATAAAATTAGTAGAATTCATAAAAAGTCTCAAATTATATTTATTTGATTATTTATAACATCAATTATGTCAATATTTCATTAATATGATAATTACTGCATCATCATTGTGTCATAAATAAATTAAATTATTTAACTTCTAAAAATTAAAAATAAAATACCATTATGTAGTAAGTCTTTTTAGATTTCTAATGAATATTTATAGTCGAATTTATCTTATGTATAACCCAATATTAAATTTTTTTTATTAAATAAACTTTGATTTTAACTCTTTTAACTCTTCTTTGAATTAAATAATAATAAATGTCCTAATCTAATTCAAGTGGGCCTAAATGGTCATATTTTATTCCTAAGGTTGTTTTTGGTCGAATTACACATATCCAATAGAATTAGGACATGTGTTAGGGTAATAATAATATTATTTGTACCCTTAATTACCCTATTTACTTTTAACCGTGGTAAATAAAAGTAAAACGTTACTATTCACCAAAAAATATTTTCATCTCATTGAACCACATTTTACTTACTGACATCAACCGTGTCTCTCGGATTTTTGAAATTCCACTCACAGAAGCCATAAAATTAAGTTTTATGACAAATTCAGTTTTTTTAACTACCACTTAGTGGTTTCACTATTCATCAAAAATTGAAAGTTTTCCGAAAAATACCAAAAATTATGCCTAAGTTATATTTGATATTATAAACTCAAAAATGATTTATATTTTACCAAATTCAAAACATATCAGTTGCATTAATTAATTTAAAAATTATTTCCCGTCGTCAAAACAAAAGGCGTGTTTTTAAGAGATAATAACTATCAAAATATTGACACTTGTTTATAACTGGTTTAAATGTGAAATTACATCCAATGACCAAAATTGTATTAAATTGTAAAAATATATTATAAATATACTTTAAAACCACTCAAATTAATAATTTATCACTATTAATTATTTCGATTGAAAAAGTTGTTTTTAATTAAAATTTAGTAATTTTCACTATTCATCAAAATATGAAAGTTATCCGAAAATCACCAAAATTTCACCCTAAGCTAATTTCGATATTCCGAATCCATAAATGAAGTCCATTTTAAAAAATAAAATTTACAAAATTTCAAAAAGTGGTTATTACTATTCATAACAGCCAGTTTTAATAATATCTTAATAGCATATCGTTCTTTAGGGAAACTTGATGTTGCGTACAACACACGCTATCGTGGAAGGTCGCGATTGCGTGTAATTCAAGCCAGGTTAGAGATGTGTGTTGTGAAAGATCCTTTTGGTGTAGCGTATAACACAAGACATTAATAAAATTAAAAATAATGTTTTTCATAAAATCTCGGGGTGTTACATTAGTTGAGTCTAATACTAGGTTATGCCCATAGTGTGGTTATGAGATATATTATATCATTTACTTTTTTTCTATACATCACTCCACCCTATCGGTTTAAGTAACTAACACACCGTAGATTCTGATACCTAGGGGTGTTTTCAGTAATATTTCAATGGGAGGATGGATGGATGACTACCACCATTGGCCCCGCTCTCTACTCTTTTTAGTTACTAGTGATGGTATGTACAACGGTTAGTTTTCCCAATATATGTGTACTGAGGGCTCTAATGGAATGTGGTTATTTCACAGACAACTATTTGGGATATAGGTTTCTAAGTACTTCTATGGGTATGACATGTATAGGTTGTGATAGCTTGAGGATCTTTGCTCAGCGTATGGACTGTAATGGCCTGATAATACCCGATGTTTGATACATGTTATGAAGGATGTGGTGGCTCCTGGAAACTACTAGGTTACTTCTGGTTTTGTGGATGTTGTGGTGCTTTACCCTCATGTCTACAAGAAATACTTAATGATTCTTGAGGTTCCTGTTGTGCTGATTCACCCAAGTGTCTATGGGAAAGTCTTATTGGATATAGATGCTTAAGACGTGCGACATTGGGGAAGAGAAGAAAACCAGTGGGGAAGTGGTGACCGTGAACCCTTGATATTCTTTATTATGTTATATACTCCGGTATGTGATGCTTGGTGAGATTACCCATGGTGAATTTGGGAACTTAGCATACCTTTTAAGGTGACGAGTTAGTTTCATTTGTTGTTCATTTTTATTTAGAATATTTTCTTTACTTTTTCACGAGAGACTTCGGGGACGAGGCTACTAAATATACTATTATACTCACCCTAAATTATATAAAATATTTTTTAGGTTACTTGGAGAATGTTGGAGATCAAGCTGGTTATTTCTAGCTTGTGAGTTTTTCATGAGCTATTTAGGCTTCGAAGTCATTTTCCATTTACTTTCTTTTGGTACTTGTAGTTTTCACTTTTGGTTTTTATATTCTTTCATGAAATTACATAGTTGTACTTGGGATTTTTATATATTGTATTCCGAGTAGGTGTTGTTTGGTGTCTATCTTATCTCTGTCTTGCACATGTTTTCTCTTAGAGGGTAATGCCTCCCATCTGTGTGTTTGTTTTACCCTTGGTGCTAGTCGCCATCCTGGGTCCAATTATAGGTGGGAATCGGGAGTCACTAGCTCTCTCCTACCATTGTCAGCCTAAGAGGGGAAGAATTAGTGGGGAGGGGATCATGACATGTTCCCTCTACCCTATATACTTACCATCAGTCTTCATCAAATTTCCCACCACCCAATCCACCAACCATTGTCCTTCATGTGTGTTCCTGCTACCTCATACTTCGACCACCGTCCAACATCACTATCCACACATTTCCCCTTCATAAAACCCGACCACATCTCATGGATCATTATCCCCCACCTCTTTCATGATTCCATATAGATCTACCACAAGTGGCCATCCATAGCCCTTCATAAATCATAGGATCCCATGAATAAACAACACATAGGAAAGACCCCCAAAAGAAGTTGGATACCCACATCCCAACATCAATGTTCATGTTAGATGAAACTATAGATTTAATTTTCACGCTCAATAGGAATTTTAAACCATTTGTATGTATTAATTATAATACCCTACACCTTTATATATACATGGGATATATACACTATTACAATATGAAATGTTTCTTTTTTTTAACTTCAAATTTCATATAATATTAAAATTATCAAGGTAGGCTTTGTAACCTTTAAACCCCTTTAAATTTGATACATACATTTCATTTTATTTTTCTTCAATCCCTTATATAACACGAAAATACTTCACAGGAAATCCCTAATACAATCATATTATTCCAATTTTACCCAACTCTTGGAATTTTGAAATATTTAATAAAATAAGTGGGAAGAGTTAGTGTCCTAGTTTTTCTATGGATGAAATGTGTTGAAAGTAGAAAAATAATTAGATTATACTTAGTTATATGAGAAATTCTTTAAATGATTATTTTTTTATTAAACCATAATTCCTAACCTCTTACAAAAGATAAATAATTATATGATATAAAGAAAAAGAAATATGAGAAAAGTAGGAAAATAATCCTTTTTTTAATTCATTTATTTTTTAGCCTCTAAAACGATTAAAAAGGAGTTTTGATGGGATGAGAAAAACGAATGAGTTTTAAATTGAGTTTTTAATTGTATATAATGAATTTAACTTAAGGTTTGTTCCTTATCTATGATGATTTATTTGAATTTAGAACTCATTCCTTAAAAATAATTTTCCTTAGAGTAAACCATTTTTAAAATTACTCATGATTATTATTAATTTTATATTTAAGGGTGGAGAGTTAGACTAATTATAAAGATAATATCTTTTAAAATAAGGATAATGTTGATAAATTTGATCTAAATTATAGTAATGAAAACATTATTGGTCAATCTAATTCTTTAATGGAACATAGAGTTCTCAAATTAAAATCAACAATAGTATTAGAATAAATTCATTAGAAGTTGATTAAAGTGATCATTTTACACCCTAAAAACATCCATGGATAACCTTGATTATTTTCATAAAAAAATGAAACTTGGTACACTTTTAAACACTAAAGTGGATTATGATGAGGATGTTGTTCATCTAAAATTCAATCCTAGATAGTTTTAAATCAATGAACCCATGATTATAGAATCAAAACCACATAGAAAATTAAAATAACATCAATTTGAAACTATTATTTGTGGTTTAGATGATGTTTTTAAGACTATAAAAGTACTAAAAATATAACTAAGTTTTCTTTCTTTATATCAATTCTTAAACCTAAACCACATTAAATGAATTTTTATGAGATTTAGGTTTTATCTATTTATCTAGTGTTAAAATAATTAAAAAATAATAAAGATCATGAATTAGTATGAATACCCTTGTATTACCTTGTTATAAAAACCAAGTTATTTTTGGTGAATGAAAAATATGATCACGGATCGAATACAATGAATATGTATTGGATAACGGTTAAATAAGATAGTCAAGAAGAAGGAATAAATTATGAAGATATCCTTACATAGATTCCTAGGATAGAAGACATTACATTATTCCTAGACTATGCATCAAATATAAAATTAAACTATTAAAATGGTTATTAAAACTACCCTTTTAATGGTTTTATTCTAGTTGATGTTTATATTGGACAATAAACTATTTTTTAAATTCTACTTCTTCCAGTTTCTATTTTTAAACATGGTGCAACATTATATTGTTTAAAATATGAACCAATAACTTTTTATATCTGGATTTGTTCTTTTATTTAATAATTGTTTTTACATGATTGGAATACACTATTTTATTTCATAAAACCTAAAAATTTAATATGTTTTTAGCTAAAATATATGTTTATGATGCGATTTTTAGTTCAATAATACAAATGTTTTGTAGTGAATTCTCAAAAAACATTAAAAATGAGTTCCAAATGTGCATGATGGTCAAATTGAAATGTATTCACAATTTTATGATCCTTTATAATGAAATTGGTAACATTTTGAATCAATGAAAATACACATGTGACTTACTGAGAATGTTTTTAATTGAAAATACTAAATCATATGTAACAATTTTTAATTATAATATTATACTTGACAAAGATGAATTTGAAAAACATGTGGAAATCAAGTTGTATAGATGAATAATTGAAAACTTGTTATATATTACTATTAGTATACTAGATTTCATGTTTTTCATATTTTATTTTTCACAATTTCATGTTATTCTTAAGGAATATTAATATAATGATAAAAAAATAAGTAAGGGTATCTTAAAGGTTTAATTTATCTTTATTATTTATTATAATTTATTAAGTAAATATTTATATTATTGTCTTCCTGATAGATTTATTTATCATCAAAATTGTTTTATTTATATGAGTTATAGATATTTTGGATGATTTGGACATTCATCTATTTTTAAATAAAGTTCTAATGGAATGTTTGGAATCCAATGAATCTTAAAGTGGTTTAAAACTCCCTTCCCTTATTCAAAATATGGCTTATACACATATTCATATAGATGTGAATATATAGGTATACTCTTTTTACAAATTCACTCAAGGATGAGTGAATATGTACATGAGTTCAACGACTATATATATATATATGTATTTATATACTTATAAGTTTAATGGCAGGTTTTGGAATGTAGAAACTATTTTAAAAAAGTGAGTTTTTGAAAGATTAGTGTATAATTCTAAAAATAAAATTCATGATTATAATTTTATAAAGATTTTTGGAAAGTATGATTCAATTTAAAAAAATACCATAATTATATTAATTTTTTTACTTATGTTTGGTAGGATTGGTATGTTGGTATGTTTCTATGAAAATAGGCACATTGGTAGTGTATGGAGGAGAGGTATTACTTTATGCTTTCTTTTAATTGTTTTGTGATTGGGATTCAGTTTTTCAACTACACCTTCCATTTTAATTATGGTTATGGGAATGGTACTAGGGATTACTTGGTATCTAGTAAGTAATACTAGGATAAGTACACTAGGATTGACACACCCTACCCAGTAATATTACATTACAACACTAACTAATTTATGAAGATGGATATTGTTTGGCATGAGTAGGATAACATGCCTTTATGTCCATGGTTAATAAATGAGAGTAATAGGATCCTATGTCCCCACTAACCCTTGATATTTTTGGGATTTTCCCTATCACATGGTCTTATTTACTTTAGTTTCGATGGAACTTTTTTTAAATGCTCATATGATAAGTTTCATTTTTAGTTTTAAAATATTAAAAGTATATTTCACATCCCTCTATTTTGTATCACCTTATGATATTCCCATTAGTGATATGATTTTATTGAGAATCTTACTTAATCCGATTCTTTATTATTATAAATGTATTATTGGAAAATCACTTATTTTTTGGAAAATGGTTTTCAAAATAAAAGAAAAAAATGGTTTTATGAAGTATTATCATGTGACTTATTTATAAATTAATTGTAAACACATATTTTTATATTAATATATTTTAAAACTATCTTGAAATATTTTTGTATTTTAATGTAAATAATAGGTTGGGTTTTTCCTTAGGCATCCCAACTGGAAATTTTTTTCACACATATATATCTCTATAATTTTTTGGTTGTAAGTTTTGAATAGATTTTATTATCACCCATATAGTGTCATGGTTCTTATTGCATCAGTGGTTAATAAAAATGTCACAAGGAGGAATGTATGTTTGTATTTTATTTTTGTTATGTTTTATTTTATCATATTTTAGATGCTTGTGGTTAATGAAAAGTCATTGGAGGGGTGTCTAGTGCTTGGATGAGTGGGATATAAGAGGGTGAAGGGAGGTTTTGGTGCTTTCTACTATATGTTTCTTTCCTAGATTTTATATTAGATTGTTGTTTTGTTTATTTTTATATAGCATAGAGATTTGATATATGGATGTGTAATGATGGGATTTTATATAATTTACAATGGAGATGTTATTAATTTTTTATTAGGATAAGTCATTCCCAAGTAGTTCATGATTGATTCTTTGGATCTTCTGTCAGCCCATGGTGATTAGGAATTCCCTTATAGTATTTCTCTGAGCCTTCTCATGCATTTTATTGAGGGAAGGCTCAGGAATCTTCATGAAAAATTGTTATAATAGGTTTTCTATTTCATTTCAACATAGAAACCACCGCCCTATCATGAGTATCCCTTCATAATTGGGTTTTTTAGTTGAGAGAGATAGAATTGTCAAGGCTCAGGAGGTAGGGCATGGGATGGTTTTTTTATTACAAAAACTAGTGATGAGACCATAGTTACTAGGGGATGTTGGTATTTTTATTTTGATATTTTACTTTCTGAATAATATAAGAGTTGACCTAGTGGAAAACAGTGAGCTGACATGGGTTGATAACCCATGTTGAGCCCACATACATTGTTTTTTTCTATACTTAGTGATTGTTGTTTTGTTGAAACATGGTCCACCAAACCATGTGGTTAATTCATACATGATCACTTGTCCTTTCATGGTTGTATTTATGTTTTCTGTTATTAGTTAATTGATTTTTTACTAAAAAATTTGATAAATAATTATGAATATTAGTATAGTTTCTAAGTACTGATTTAAGATTTTAAAAATGGAAGTGTGTGTTTTAATATAGTAATAATTCATTAAAAGTGGTTTGTAATTTAAAAACAGTACTTTTGTGATGTGTAAATATTATACAAAATGATCTCCATGGACTTAGTATATAAAGCCTAATTATAGAGATATGGAAACTAGGATTTAAAAATTGATGAATAAATTTTTTTTCAAGAAAATGATTTATTTAATGGCGAATTTTCAAAATTTTAATAAAATAAGTTTTTTTATTAAATGGGATTTATAAACTTGAAATTGATCAAATTATTTTAAATTGTATTTTTGAAAAATCACTATAATAAAGTTGGATTAAAATTTTAAAGTGGGATGAAATTATTTCTATTTTATTTTTAAAAAAATGAATCTTGATATTTCAAATTCAATGTAGTGGAATTTTATAAAGGAAAAGAGGTATTTTTTTAATGTTGATTTAATTTTGGTTAATTGTGTTTTTATTTTCCATTTATGATTCATTTTGGTAAATTATTTTTTGATTTAAAAGCATGAATCAGTGGATTTGGGTTTCATGTTTTTCTGCATAACCCATAATTGTCTTAGTGAGGAGTGGATGGTTGGTCTCTAGGATGTCTTCTTCAATTTCCTGGTAAATATTGGTTTTGAGAATTAGTTTAGGATATAGTTTTAGGGACTATTTTTGTATATTTTCATGTGGTTGTAATCATCGAGGAAATTATGAATATGTGTTTCTCTAGGTATTACCCATTGACAACTCCCAAGGGAGAATAAGTGCTTTTTGTGATCTTCTGTTCTAATGAGGTGTGATCCTCAGTGTTGGTATCATCTATGGAGTAGGAATGTATTGTTTGAGTGGTTTGGTTGACTGGGAAGGGTGACTTGTTATTATAATCAATTCAGTTCATCGATATTTGGTGTTCTGCGGGTTGTTCCCAGGTTATCCTCCCTTCACCTGAGACTGAATACCATATTGATATTGTTGATGCATGTTTCTTAGGGAATTCTCCAATGTATCATGAATACCTATTCTGTTAAAATAGTTCTTATTATTTTTATTATGGGTGGTAGTCATTCAAAGTTATAGTTTTATCAAGTCTTTAAGGTCTTTGAGAGATTACCTATTTTATGTTTCTTGAATCATTGGAAATGGACATAGGATGGTTGGATGTTGATGGTTTCTCTTAGTAATAATCTATTTTTTTCCTATTTATGACTCCTTTTTGTTTTACTAGAGTCTCTAAATAACTCTCTTCGTTATATTTTGGAATTTATTTTCATATGGATTACTTTTTAGTGACATCTATTTCTGAACTTGTGGAATCCAATTTCATTACTTCATATTATGAAATCTAGGTCCAACTGAATTTAATTTTGATATGCTCTAAATTTTTTATTCATAAGTGGTGTTGTTCATCATTTAATGCATCCTTTATCATTTATTTTGGCTCTCATTAGAAAAAATTCATTATTTTATATTTACATATTTATTTCATACTAGAGACCTATTATGATGGGGATGACACTATGGAAGGATCTTATAGTGAACTTGGTTTTCAAGATTCCCTGATGGAGTGATCCTTTCTTTTTTACCCACCCGATCACAATCATAGTGGACTATTTGTCCTGGAATGTGGGTCATGTGATGGATTCCCATGGGCATTATAATCATAAGATTATTATTTTAATTATTTATTTCTATGATTGGGGTTGAGGTGTCCATTATTTGGAGGTTGTTTTTGAGATTAGAGTCTCTCCAATCGTATCTATGGATCGAAGGTTATAGTTATTTGGTTTTAATAACTATTTGTTTAGAGGTTGTATTGGCTTTTTGAGGTTGAATTATCTATTCATTAAAGGATTTTAGATTTTCATATTTTGAAAGGCATGTGGATTTTGGTTCATTGGCCTTCAATTTTTTTTAGATTCATCATGTGGTGTAGTTTGTATTTAGTTTTATATTGATCGAAAAAATATCTTTGGACTTGCTAGGGGTATAAAGATTCAAGTTGGAGAGAATTGTACCACCCCAAATGTCAGCTATTTAATTTTTATTTATTTTTTAGTTCTTATTTATTTCCTTCTTATCCCAAGTGAATTTTCCTTGAAAATATGAATTTTTGGTCATGTAGTGGGTGTCAAAAGGTTAAGGCGCATAGTTTTCCATACCATACACAAACCATGTAACAACATCTATATTTGGATAGCACAAAATCATCTGATCAGTTCATAGTTTTCCAAACCATGTGTAAAACATATTCAATGTGATCCAGGGGAGCAATAGAGCGTGAAAAAATGGCACACAAGTTAGCCAACTGTGATGCCAAACTATGCATTGTGTTTAAGAGGGTTAAAATTTTAAATTTCAAAACTTTCTCTGACTAAATAAATCTCAAAAAGGGTTCTCACATTATGTCACAATCAATCTCACTATTTATACACCCAATGGGGATCCTAACTTCCCAACCACCATCCTCTCCTCCTTTTATTGTCAGTTATCTCTCCCCAAATTATTTGGGAGGTCATCTCTCATAATATTCTTGTATTTTCCTCCTCCTTTGTTTCTCATTTTCTTTTAGTTTATTCTCACCCCTTTATAGTGAGTTCTACCTAAGAAGAACCCTAACCATATTTGGGTTTTTTTGGTCAATTCTTGGTCTATAGGGTTCGTAATAGTCAATTTGATGGTCGTTTTCATGGTGTTTGGTGAAGATGATGAATCTCAGACGTTGAACAAGTTTATTACCAATTTTTGAGATTGGGTAACAAAAATTAGAAACATTATGTTGAGAGTAATCTTTCAAAACAATCTATTAGGATTTTTTATTATATAATTATTTAAATAAATTTAGAATTTTTTTAATGAACAGAAGTGGCCTCTTTTACATTTTACATGTCCTGTTATTCTTTGGCCAATGGTTTATCTAATAAAAAATGTTTATAAAATCTATTTTGATAGTTTATTCCCTATAAGATCTTGATTAATCTTCTAAATCATTATATTTATATGTACTACAGATATTTATGATGTTCTAGACTTTCTATTGGTTTTCCATAAAGGGCCAATGTCTTGCTTGGTTTCCCAAAAACCATCAAGTGGTTTCTAATTCTTTTTCATATCTCTAAATATGTATTATAATCACATTCATAAATATATATAGGTATCCTCTTGGTATATATTCACTCAAGGGTGAGTGAATATGTACAATTTTTTAAGGGATGTCTCTATATATATTTATGTTTTTTTGTTTCTAATTATGAAGAATTATTATTAAATGTGAAAGGTACAAGATAAAAATGATAAATGTCTACCTATAAAAATTAAACTCCCACTTTTAACTTTATAATTCTTTTTTAAAAGTAAAATTATATCCATTTAAATCCAAAAAAAATTAATTTTTCTGGAAACATATTTGATATGACTGAAACATTTGGTATGTTTCTAATAAAATATTTGTTAGTGTTTGATTTTTTTCTAAACTTGTTTGATTGAGATTTGGTTTTTCTACTATACTACCCTTATATATTCCAATTATGGACATAGAACATAGGAATACTAGGTATCTAGGTGGGAATACTAGGAAAAGTGAACTAGAAATAAAAATCCATATCTAGAAAGATTACATTGCAATACTGACTAATCTCGAAAGATGGGGGTAGGTTGGATTGAGAAGTAGGATGAAACATAATGTCCATGGTTGATCACATAGAGTACCAGTATTTGAGGTCCCCACTAACACAAAAATTATAGGGATTTCCTATGGTTCATGATATATTTATTAATGTTTTTATGTTAAAGTTTTTATCTTCTCTTTTTCCCAATTTCCTTTTCATGCCTAAAATAAAAAAAATCATGTTTTATTTCTTTCTATATTTTTTGCACCAGATGATATACAACTTAGTATTGTATATTTATTTAGACTCTTACATTATTAACATATTCTTTCTTATAAAGGGATTTTTTAAAAATCACTCACTCAATGGAAAATGGTTTTACAAATCCATGTAGAAAATGGGATTCTAATGTATTATCCTATTACTTATTTTAAAAGTAAATTGAAAACCATATTTTTATATTTATGTATTTTTAAAATCGATTGAAATGGTACACTCTTTAAAGGTAGGGCATAGAGAATGGTTTTTATATGATATCCCTACTAGAAATTCTTATTATCTCACCTATATCTCTATCATTGTTTAGATAAAGGTTTCTACATATATTTTATTCTCTCCCATGGGAATATAGGTTCTTATTAATTAGGTGGTGCTTCATATGGTCTGAGGGAGGTGGTTATAATTATAGTCATTCTTATTTTAGTTTGTTTTGATTATATTTTCCACTTAGTATTTTACCACTTTCAATGGATGCAGGGTCACTAAACATATAGTTCATAGAATAAAACCCATTTTAGGGGAATCTTTTCTTTGTAGAAGAGGGTGATGGGAGGTCCAGGGAGGTTTTTCATGATCTCTTCTTGATGTTGTACTTATTTCATGAACTTTTACACAAAGATTTTATTGTTTTTTATGTATTTTTAATATTAAAATATTTATTTAATTAGTTAATTATTCCAGTGGATTTTTTTACTGATAATTATAAAATTGTTGATTATTATGTTAAAATGTTTAAATTAATGTGTTTATTATATTAAAGTAATGTTAGTGTGTTAATTATTTGTTTTATTTGTTTTTTTAATTTATAAAGTTGTTTTAAAATATTTATTTTATCCTTGTAATTAATTACTTGTGATTAATAATTTTTATTGTTTATTTCCTTTTGTATTAACTATTTATTTATTTTGTTTTTAAATTTATATATATTTTAATTTAACTATTTTTTGTGTTACTTTTTTAGTTTTTTTATTTTTGGTAGAAGAATTAAATTATTATCATATGTGGAACATAATTTCATTCGATTTTAATCATTGTAACATAAAAGGAACGTTGTGTATGATAATTTACCTTACATGAAACAAGGGAATTAGATCAATCTAGTGGAGTCTGTGTCTTGTTGTACTCAAACCAAACCTGAATTGTAGCGACTCTTTGAAGATTTCATATGTTTCATGATGCTTATAAGGAGAAGTATACCCCAATTTTATGAGATTCCCATCCAATGCTTTTCCAATGTTGAAACCATATCTCTTAGGACAAAGACATGATGTTGGTCCACCATCATTGAGATTGGTTTTTTGAAATATTTGGTTCAATGTCAATCCGATTCAGGAAGGGGAGCCCACCGATGGTGGATGTTGAAGTATGAAATTACTTATTTATCAGTGACAAAACATTGGGGATTAGGATTTATCCGATCCATCACCATTGAAGAACTAAAAATTGATGGGGTATAATATTATAACCCAACACGAGTAGATGATTGAGATAAGAGCTTGTTGAAAACGCCTTGTAGAAGACTGGTGTGGAAGAAGTTAAAGAATCCCATTGTGACTAGTTGTTTGTTGAAGTATCTATACCACCAAACAAGTGGTGTTCCAAATAATAATAATCAATGATCCATGCCGATGATCACTATCACCATTGATGAATCCTAGAACCCACAAGACCTTGCTCTCCTTTGAGGATGATGATATTCCAAGACTTCTTTTTCCGCACTACCATTTAGATGATGAAAATATAAGGTACCACATTTGTGAAGCGTCCAAATCTTGAGAACACATGAGGATACCAAATTTGAGGTAAATATTTTTCTAAAGCTAGGAAATCGATCTAGGGTTTTCAATTGGGGAAGAACATCCAAAATTGGTTTTTGTTGATTGAATAACACTAAAGCTTCTAGTTTTTGTAGGTTTTTCAAAGTATTTGAGTATAATACTCAATATTTTGGTGTTGAATAAGGCGATCCAACTAAAATTTGATTATAAGTGAAAAATGAATCAATTGTTTCTTGATGATTTATTTAATTTGAGCCATCAGTAGTGATGTTTTTTAAAGATTCAAAGATCCATTGTTCCATTGTTGTTGATTTAGAAATTTTTGTGCCACTGAAACTAGTGTTAGAGGTGAAGAAAATTATATGGAGTCATATGATGGGTTTACGGTTTTATTGATGGTGATGAAATATGTATTACATGTGCTCAACATTCAATGCTGGTGGCCTAATTCCGACCTAGTATATCTAATGTTTGGTGGTGTTAGATATGGAGTACTGGTGTTTCCTATTTTTGTTATACAGTGGAGGATAAGGATTAAGAAGTTGAGGTTGTCATGAAAAAAGTACGACGTAAGAAGAAATTATGAATTTCCAACACCTATTTCAGATATAATTGAATTTAGAGGGATATTATTAAAGGCCATATAAAATTGATACACACATTGATTACTATCAAGTGAGCCTAGCATAATATGTCTATTACCATTTAAAAATAAATTTTTTGAAAAAAAAATCGGAAGAATCCATCATTATTTTAACGTCCACATTTTCAAAAATTTAGAGATAGAAACTCCAGAGCATTATCATAAAACATTATTTAGGTGATTGAGAAAGCACTTCATCAGATGAGAGAAAAGAAGTTGAAGAAAATATCGATTTGATTCAACGTTCTTGATGATATTTATTCTATCTTAAATCTTTCATTGGTTTTTTTATAAATTTCTTGTGTTCATCTTTCCATATTTAAAAAATAAAATGTGTTAATTGAGTTGGGAGTTAGATTTTTTAGATGAAGTTTTTAATCTTAATTTGTACAATATTTTAAAAATTGTTTTTAACTTCTTGATATTAATAATCGAATGAGTTAGGAATTTGGGAACTGAAAAATAAACCAATTTTGGTCAATATTTTCATCCAAAACTTTTACCACTTCTTTTAGAGTAGTGATTTCAATTATCACCTTAAAAAACAAGGAAATTATTATCAAATAATATATTTTCTCTTGGTAATATTTTTCATGTTTCTTTACTTTAACATATTAATTTTTAATGAAATTAATAGTACGTTTTCTTCATCACAATTTTCAATAATAATTCCCTTGTTAATTCGTCATATTATTCATGTTTTTTCATAGTTTAGGTTAAAAAATATATCCCGTATAAAATTCAATATCCCTACGAGTTGATCAACCCTTCTTTCCTCTATCTAGAAGTTTGTAGGAGTATAAACCTCTAATTTGACCAGTGTTATAATGATCACTTCATGATCACTTCTATTTACTATTTTCATTGTTCTGATTTTATGTTTTATTATTATTTTTCTTTGCAATTGACATCTTAGGTATTTATGGTTCATGTATAAATTTTATTTAATTTCCACTAATTTTTTTATAATTGTATACCTAGATAAATCATTTCTATGTTCTACGTATTGATACCCAAAAATGTGTGCTAGCCCGTGGGGATTAGGAACACCTTCAAGTATTTCTATTAGATATCTGAAGTGTCTGATAGATGGGTGGTTTTTTCTAGTTTGTGAAATGAATTATTTATAATTTTAGATCAATTTAGAATGATATCAAGCTTTTAAAGTGAAAGATTATTTCTGTAATCTTTATCAAAAAAGTTATGCTCTAATATATCTAAAAATATGGTAAACAACTACATGATAATTGTATAATCCTCTAGACTATGACCATATCCCCTAATGTTTCTAAAAATTTCTTTCATTCTATTAATAAATTCACAAATGTTTTCATACTTATTGATGTTGATGTATTCTAATTTTCTTCTCTATATTTAAAAATTCAATTCATTTTCTTTAAAAATTACATCAATAGTGTTATCCTATTTATACCATATTTCATATGAAGTTTGTATGACATCACTTCAGTTTAAACACTATCAAATAAAAATATTTGAATTCAATCTCATTCCTTCCCATTGGTCTCAAGATTTTTCATATCAGTAAAATATATTTTCTAATATCTGTACAATAGTTATAGAATAATTGTAACTATATCAACAACTTCTAGGCCATATAATCTAACAATGAGATTCATTTTACTCTTATAAACATGGTTATTTTTTCTATCGAAGGCTATAAAATCTCTATTATTTATATAATTAATTTTCTTCATCACATGATGCATAAGGATTTGACAAAGGTAACCTAAGTGCTCTAATACCACTTGAAATGCCACAAGTATTTCTAAACCACTGAGAATTGTAGATGGATCAGTGTTGGTTATATTTTTACAATTTATCTGGATTATAATAAAACCTAATCTTTTGATGAAGACATGGCCCACTAGGTTAAATAACTCAAAATCACTAATATGAAATGTAAGAGAAAACAAGACATGGAACAAGTAGGTTTTTCATGGTTCAAACCTAGTGTTTTCCCTACTCTTTTTCATATTTGACTCTTATGGAGCTATATATTCTCAACTAAATGTTTTTATTAAATAAAAATATACAAGAATGATATCATATTTTATCATTAATCATTACTATCCCACTAGAATTTACACAGAATCATAATAGTTTCACACTTATTAGAACAATGTAAGAAACATCCCTTAGGAATCAACTATTATACCTCAATAAATGTTATAGAATATAATATTAAAGTAAATATGAACAAAAAACATAGATCTATATGTTTATTTTCTTATCACATAGCTTCTTAGTCTCAATAGACTGATATCTTGGATCATAGATGGTTTCTCTCTTCTTCAACATGGTTCATCTTCAGGATATATTTTTTACTCTATTTCTTAGATATATATATTTATAAAATTCATATATTTCTATTTATTTACATGAATTATATTCCAAAGGACCACTAAAAACTAGAATTAAATTATTTATAGAAATCCTTTTCTAGAAAAATATTTCCAAAATTTATCCTAAGGGAGAGATATAACATGATTCTCCATTATTTCCTCATTCATTAGGGATAATGCTCACATCATATGATATTTTAATATTCTCACTTTCATTTACCTAATTTTCATCCATGAATTTCTACTTCTACCCTTTATTCTATTTTATTTACTTAGTAAGACTCATTAAATAAGAATCTTCATTTTTTAACACAATAAATAATAATTCAAAAATAATGAATTTGTGAATTTTCAAAGATACATATTTTATTATAGATATAAAATTAAATTGATCATATCTTCTTCATTATCTATTATATACACTAGGCTAGATACCTTGATTGGGGGAGTGAATCAGGGTAAGATAGATTAAAACAACTGCCCCTTATGATCTTATTTTGTTGTTAGACAAAATTCACTTCTCTCTCTCCATTAAAAGTTCGAAGCAGGTTTATTGTCCCTCTTAGTTTATATCCAATCACAATTTTAAAGCTCACTTATCTCTCTATTGATGTGTGCTCACTACTTCTTCATAAGATCCACTCCCAGTTTATAGTTTTTAAGGTACCTTCATTATCTCAAATGAATGCATCCTTCCCTGTATGTATATTCTATATTGACATTCCACTTTCTTCCACTGATGAATGAAACTTTACCATAGTATTATAGTATAACCTCAAATATTTAACGCAATACTTACTGGTTCTTGTATGAAAATTAACGTCTTGCATGAAGGATTCCACTTTTGTAGCGAAATACCACTTACACAGAACTTAAATCTTATACGAAACTCAAACTTTATGTGCAACCTTCTTCGCTGTGTGCAACTCAAAAGCATTCACGCAACTCCCTTTTCTTGAAAATATTACATTATTTGGAGCTTTTATTATCTCTATGTTTTGAGATTCTACGAAAGAGGGGGGTACCCTCTTATTTATAGGCTTCTCTAACCCATGTGTGTAATATTTACCATGGCGCACAAGATTCTATTTGAGCGCACAAAACCCCATTAGACGTCACATTGGGCGCACAAGTTTCTTTCTCACACTATTCCAATCCTTTCATCCAATTCATGCCTCTAAAATTTCCCAACATTATGATCTCAAAACATACCTTGCACACAAGTTTCCAAATCACCTTCGATCATGCATGCAACTTCCTTTGCCAAAAAACATGTTTCCCCATTTTCTGATTCTGAGGCCCCAAAATTTGGCAAACATTGGAAAACAACGCCACCTTTGATCTGTTCGTTTTGTATAGCCTCCAGATCGTCCATTCCTTTTTCATCATTCTTTTTCAACTGAGGATGTAAAAAATATCTATGGAATTCAAAAAGTCTCCATTGAAACCCTCATTTTCAACAAACAAACTATCTTTTTAAACAAACAAAAACAACTCAAAAATTGTTCAATGTTACCTTGAAAGATTTTTTCTCAACAATATCTATGAACACACAACATCTCTTCAAAATTACACAACGTATTGAATCATAATATCTGAAAAAAAGATTGAATCATTGAAAAATCATTAGAAAATGACTATTAGAACTCAATATCATTAAATAATTATCTCGATTAAATACTTGGATATATTTTTTGAATATTTATTAAAATAACTAATATTCAAATTTTATATAAAATATTTATATAAACTTAATTTGAACATTCTATAGATATTTTTTGATAGAATCTATTTCAAATATATTCATTAATTATCTATAATAAAATTCTAAATGCGATATACTAACCATTGAACATAAACTTCATCATCATCATATTTAATTTAGTTAGAATATTTGATTTCATGAAAATGTTATTTTATAAAAGAAAACATAATGTGAGATATAATATTTCACAAATAAAAACATCATATGAGATTGTCACTATTTTTTAATATCATTGAATTTTCTTTTTTCATTTTTATAAAAATACTTAAGGATTCAATAAAATTTATATAATCATAGAAAATATCTTATGCGATCACATATTTCATACATGTTGGGGAAATGAATTTTACATTTTCAAAGAATATATTATTTATCGGAAAAAATTAATAGGTGTTGATAAAACTTCAATGTGTAGTAGTTATATAGGATAATATACTTAGCCAAAATATATTTCCAATATTTTAATTCCATCACATATAAAAATGTTATAATACTTCATCAGAGTTATTCATGTCACCTTTAACAATATTAAATAAATTTTTACGAAATTAAAAAAACACCATATCAACCTTAACTGATCTATAAGGTTTTTCAAGTAATAATGGTATATGAAAAATTAAAACCATCAAAAACAACATCAATAACTCCTTGATATCTTCATATAGAATAAAAATAATCAAAATAAATGTCTTTTTTGTTATTTTATTGATTATTTTGAAAGTGATTATATTCAATTTTGGTAAATTGGTAAATCCAAAATAAATAATATAAAAGAAAAAAAATATTTTTATGTTGTTTCTTATTTTGAATATTGAGATGTGACTAAGAATATTTTAGAGCTACAATATAGTGACATAGATATTTCTCCTAAGACTATTGAAATAATATTTTTTCTTCAATATAATTTTTTAATACATCTATAATTAAATTATATATCTTTTAAATATTTTTCTAAATGCATAGTTCTTATTGTAATTGTGATAGTGAGATCAAGGTTAGTTATTATTATAAAGGATAGGGAGATCCTGGTTGAAAACTCATGTAACCATTATCCATTATGTTTTATCTTCTTGTACTCAGTCTTGATATCCCCAGTAAATTAATCTATATAGAATAGTCATACCTATATAGGGTGTTGTTGTAGTTGAGTAAAGAAGTTTTATTGACAACCTTTAACCACTGTAAAAACCTCTTACTTCAGGTATTTACATTTATATTTCTCACTAAATAATATATTCTAAAAATAAATAAATAATATGAAACTTTATGAAAGTGATAATTTAAATTTTTAGAATGTGGAATTTAGGAAATCAATACAACATCCTCATTATTCATTATAATTATTAACCAAAACAACACATGCACTTAAGGATTCAGTATAGATATAATTAAATGATTCTTGAGTAATGAATGATATATATTCCAATAAGGTATATTAAAAGTGTGCATGAACTCTCATAGGATGTTTAAATATGTGAATAGAAGAGAAGGAAATATCTAAAATTTAAGAAGAAAAATAAAATTTAGGATTGATTTTATTTTCTGAATAGCTATGATTTGGAATGGATGGAATTATACTCTGCTATTCCTTCGATATCTTTCAATCTCAACTTTTTGTTATCTATGTTCCCTTGTGAATAATTTTATGGTGATATTGATATCTCTCCCCTGTGATTCTTTTACTATAATCCACCATTATCACCTTTATTGGCGTCCATGGTGGATTTTTTTATCTCTTTTATTGATTTCTTCTTATCCCTTTCAATGATTTTAAGTCTTATTTTATTTTTATACCTTGATTTCTAGTTTGGAGTTTTTATTTTTTGTTTTCTTGAGTATTTGGCTGATGATATTTATAGTACTTTCCCAAAATTCCTTATTCTTTTCTCTTCTTTTCCATCACGCTATACCCAATATTTAATTTATAATAATGGATCTATTTTAAAATTTAGAACTTTATGACTATTTTTATTCTGGTTGTTCAGTTTCATTTTTTTTGAAATCTATTTCATCTGTTTTTTCTTTTATATCTTTATTCCCCTTCTGAGGTTCTAGTTCAGATCAACTATTACTATTTCTTCATAATTTGTCACACTAAGGCCCATTTTTTCTATCGTGTGTGTGGGGGAGGGGTTCAAAAAATTCATTGGAGGTGTTGGTTTAAGGTTTGATATTATTACAGGTTCTACAATATACATTTTTCTATGTTTTTCTTCATGTTTATTTTGTATTTTCATTTCCCATTTGTTTCCAGTGTGCGTATTGTATTTGAGGTGATGGATTTCATTCCCATAATTAATTGGTTCCAATATTATGTTATGTGGTCTTCCTACTTGATAAAATTATATAGTATACAATTGGCATGGTGGGTGTAATGATTTTTAAGATAGAGGTAGTGTGTCAATGGAATAGTATCATCCCCAAATGATGTTTGTGGTGTATGATGGATTAAGGGATATGATGATTGATTATATCCTTCTATTATTGAAGATATGTTATAGGTTTTCAGTCTATCTCAGTTTGGATTCATGATTGATGTTATGAGGTGAATTTCATTTCTTCATTTAATCTTAGTGGCAATGTTTTGGATAGAAATCTGATTGTGATGTTGTTCATCAGTTTTACCTAGTGTTTCAGAATTGTAATGGATCAATATAGTTGATGGTTTCATGAAGGTGAAGTTTTTTTATCTTCATTTGGTAGATAAATAAAGAAAACGATGAATTTACTATATGAAATGTCATATATTTCATCAAAGAAAAAAATCTTGATATGGTTTGGCTCCATAAGTATTGAATCTTATGAAATTATTTTTGGGTGAAGTTATATTCATAGGTTATTCGAAGTTTTTATTTTCATTCTATATTTTGGGTTTTATTTGGATAAAAGGTCATGTTTTTTCAGGTTTCCTCTTAACCCTATTAAATTGGTTATTCAAATAATACTAAAAATTTATGTTTAGATATAAAATTAAGATTTAAATATAATTTTTTTTAATCTTAAATTTTTATCACACAAGGATAATTATTTTAATTTATTGACTATAATATTTAAATATTAGATATAATTTATTTTCCTTATTATTTGGAAGTGATCTATGGTTTAAGACAAGAAATTTTATAATTTTGGGAATAATTGATTGCTCAATATTTTTCATGTTTATTTATTAATAATGTGATTTTTAAATGAGTAATTTGTTTTTCTTATTTCCGTGTTTTAATTTCTTATAGAAAGATTAAACTTAAGGACTAGATCATAAGATTTTAAAATAATTTAAATAAAACATGAAGAAATTAAACAATGGTGTTATGTAAACCATAACATACTTCATTCTAACTAAATAAGATGATAATTAAGGAATGAAAAATTATCATAGTGGATAGTAATGGAAGACATGGATTCTCACATTCATGTAGATGCCAAAAGGGGACTATTATACAATAGTCGATGTCCTCGTTAAGATAAGTATTTGAGAACTATATGAATTAAAAAGTGTCATTTAAATATAGTGAATGATATGAATATAAAAAAATGGTAAAAATATAGGGAACATGAAAGTTTTGAGGGAGATATTGATTCATGCCCGAAATGTATAAAAATTATAACATGTTGGAATTGAAAAAGGTTGTGGTGTTAAAGAGATATGAAATAAGTGGATAGTTCCTGCATCATGGTGAATTTTCTTAAACAATTTCCTATATATATTTGTCATATTTTTATGATCTTATATCCCCTAAATATATAAATAATTTGATGAATATTTTGAGTTATATTTTATACATCAAAAATAACATTTTTGGGAAACATTTTGAGATGATTAAGACACCAATAAAAGAATGAAGATATATTGGATATACGGAAATATATTGTGTATTTTTCCCAATAAAAAGTGTCATTTTACTTAGAAAAAAATAATTCTTCATCAATATCAATAGGAAGAGACTTCCTCTATTAGTTATATGGTATTGAAGGATGTTGTTTGAAATTAGATAAATATTTTTATTTCATTCTTCCAAATCCAATATATAGTAGTCCTATGTCACTAGTGAAAACATAGAGGGGTAATGTTCTTATTTCATGTTTTGTAATAAAGGCTAATTGAGTGGATATTTTTTTAATAATGATTATTGTTTGTTTTATATATTCATCAATTATTCAATATTTATATTTTATACTAGGTCAATGTTTAATGACTGCTGATTTTCTATTTAATTAATAATGTAGTTACCTTAATTGTTTCCTAATCCGAGATTATTTTTTATCTGCTACATTTAAATATTGTTTTTCATCACATATTCATTTAATTAAGATAACTAAATGATCATAAGAAAATATAATTTTAGTAATTAGATAAAAACATTAAAAAAATATTCCATTATTCTAATTATTATAATAATAAATTTTATTCATTAAAAAATTGTAATTTTAATTATCTCATGTACCTAGATTTGTAAAAAAAATCACCATGCACTTATTCATTTAGAGTTAGTTCAAATAGTTTTAGTTTCGCTAAAGTATCTCAAATCTAAATTCCAAAAATTTTAATCAGATATTTAATTCTATGGATGACCTGTAACAGTGGTTTCAACCATCGGATAACCACCAAATAAATGTTAGTACATAGTGATTGGAAAGAGATTCCTTATAAATTGTAAACATGATTCTCGAAAATAATTAATGATGAACCATGGGAATTTAGTGTTATAACTCACTAGAACATGACTGATATTTCATAACATTAGGTTTGTTTTCCATATAACATATAAATTCAGTTAATGTGACCACTAATTACTAAAATATGTCCTTATGTGGTCCTAATACTGCCATATTCAGATCAAATGATAACGAATTTTTAATTAATAAATCCAAGGATAATATGTTTTTGTATAAATTTTGTCAGCCTTCTAACACAATTCGTGAAGTTACAATGAAACTAAACCAATAAACATGATTTTTAGCTCTAATTATTTACAAAAGAGACATAGACACCCTTTATTTCCATTAATTTTTATAGACACTCCCTTTGAGGACACATATGAAAAGAGAATTTTTATTCAAGGACTCACCCTTCATAAAAGAATTTAAAAAACACTTTTAGAATCCTAGTAGTATAAAAACTATTTTATATCAATAAGGAACGGTTATAATAATTCAGGGAATTTTTTTCTAATTATTTAAATTCATCTTAATGAGAAAATATTACATAAAATTATAATATTTGACAGCATTATTTTTTGAAATAGAGTTAATTCACAAAGTTTTTTTATTGTCTCCCCATTTACACTTCATCTCAATTAGATCCCTAATGTTTATACCTTCATCTTCTACTTTCATAGTGTCTTTAATTTTATGTTCTATATAAAATAAATATTATTTAACTTCTTCAAGTGTAAGGTTTTTTTTCTACACCTAATTGATTATATTAAAATGTTATACGAGTTATTTAGTTATGTTGATAGTATGTTTTCCTAGTATTCATCTTAGTTTTTATCTATATTTGACATATTTTAAAACATTTAATTTAATTTATTAATTTGATATTGGACTATTTTTTAAATATTTATTTAAAAATTATACAACCTCATTTTATTATAAATTATTCAGATGAAGAACCAAGTCATATATAATGTTTCAAATTTTATTTCAATAGGAGAAAAATATTTCTTATATTCCATGTAATGAAGAACTTTTTCTCTTAAGTAAAATAAAAATAGAAAAATGGATTTCATAATAACATTAGAAGATAAATCAACCTAAGAATCAGTGCACTCTATATTAGTGGAAAGTGTTGGGTCTTTCTATCTGACATCACCAATAGCATTAAGAAGTCTATTTTTGACAATAATTTGTTAATCCCATGGATTATTATGTTTTATTATTTTTCAATACATTTTAAAAGTTTTAAACCTAATTAAAGAAGATTTATTATATTAGATGATAATATATTCTTTTTTAGGATGATTTGATGTGGTTTCAATTCCACTTATAAAGGATATATAAGTCCGAGTTTGGAGAACACAATTTGTGATGTGGATTAAGAGACCATGCTAAAACAACCTTTTTAAAATATATAGAATCTCACTATTTTAGGTTTAAATATTAATTGTTTCTATCACACCACAATGGGATGTGTATATGAATAAAGATTTTATAGTTGTATAAATTTTGGGGAATTTCTAAGCCGTATTGAATAGGGTATAACATTTTAGTAAAAAACTATATAAGGTTGGAGTTATGTGCCACCCCATAATGTATTATATCCAACTTCAATATAGAGATATTTATTTGATCAATAGTAATATAATGTCGTAACACTAAAAGTTGTTTCTTGGGAGAGTTTGATGAACCATGATTTGAAATACATGAGTTTTTTTTGTGTTACTAGTTGGGTTAGGTGAAAATAATTATTTTTTAATGGTTATGTATGTTTTGATGGTGGAAAAACATGATGAGAAGCCAAATTTTGAGGTTTCCAAAGGGTAAGAATTGATGTCACCAGTAATATCATCATGACACAATAAAAAATATATTTATATAATATTTAAAATTTCACAATATTATTTCAATTTCAATTTAAATAATATACTATATAGATTTAATGGATCTAAGGTTAACATGAAAATCATACATAAATCATAAATATCATGCCATAATCTCGATAATGTTGAAGGTATTCGCACCATAGAGTAGATCATACATCTTGATCATTCATTTTCTTAAACAATAAATATTTTATTGGAATTTAAATATATGATATTTTTCTTGAATTTTGAGAGATATTTTTGACATAAATCAATGTGTATGGCCACAAAACAAATGTTTGGGACACCTATAAATTTCTCAAAATGATATATTTGGGAGATGTAATCCTAGAAATTGATATAAGTGATTGGATTTTGATGAAATCATGAAAAATACCATAGTAATTCTATAATTTGGTAGTATGTGAGATAGAAAGTTTTGAAGAATCTTGATATATAAAAGTTGAAGAAGATCATATCTTTCTAGTCCCATTGAGGATTGTTATTTACCATATAATCCTTCCACAATATTTTTTTCTTTATTATTTTATTATTTTATTTTATTTCTTGTTGAACCAGTTGGTGTAGGTATTGTATTATATTTAAATTGGTTCTCTTCCACAAGGATTAAACTTCATAAGAAAATATGAAACATGTCTTATTCAATAAAAATAATAATACACCGAATTTATCTCACACATTATTATTAAAGCTTGTAAAAAACAAATTATTATACTCATTTACATTCCACGACAAAAAAGATAGAGGGATCATCTCTTAACTATAGAGGGAAATTTTTTTATTGAAATGATATTTTTTTCAAAATTGATTCATCCATATCATAGTGTTGATCACTAAATCAAGTGACTCTAATAATTTTAATTATAAAAATGGTTTCCTCCTGAATATCCTAATTATTTTAATATCTCTCATTAATGAATGGTAGCATAGAATTTATCTCTTTAATATGATGTCATTTTCTCAATTATACAAAGTTTAATAGTACTAAAAGTGATATTTTGTTTTTCTCATATTGGTAAGAAAAATGATGTGATTGATGGGTTGGATTTGAAAACATTCCTTTGTTTTGTATATCCAAGAGTACTTTTATGGTTCATATTCCATATCATAATGAAATTTCCCAATTAATAACTACACTAGGATTTATTCCTATTCTCACAATACACATAATGACATATAGATCTCATATCTTCGATCATGCTGTAATGTACACTTTCATTCCATTTACCTAAAACCCTAGCATTCAAGACAAAAAATTCTTAACTTTTTTTTAAAATTAACCAAATACTATGATAGAAAATACCTCGAGTCTATTTTCCCACATAGTGAAACCAAAATCATCCAGTTTATATTCATCTCATGTTAATTAAAATGCTTAGTTTTGGGATTACACTCTTATTCAACCAAAACACCTTTAGTTGAGATTCTTATCTCAGAACTAAAATCCTTATGTTCAAATATTTCTATAGGAAACATCATATTATTGGTCATTAATCTCTAAAATCCAAAAAATTTCCATGTAATGGATAAAATTACTCTATATTACCTTATAATCAAATTATTTTTTTTAATGAAAAATATAACATTTAGGGAGGATTTTTTTAGCCTCAAAAATATGTTATGAACTTTTCCAGATAATACAAGCTACGTTTCTCAATAAAAACAAATAAATGTGTGGGAATAAAAGTATCATCATGCATGATAAACAAAAAAATGGTATCTCAAAGTGTTGCTTCATTTCTCACTCACCAAGGGATAAATATTCCACAAAAATGTTTCCCAATATTTTTATGTGGTGGTGAGAACCTCTCATTAATAGTAGGATATTCGTTTTATCCATTTATATAATAATTATATTGAAACCATAAAAACATTTATAGGGTACCCTAGTTTTTTTTATTGATTTTGAAAACACTCACTTTATGTCAAAATTTGTCATGAAACATAGTTCATTTCAAAAATTTCAATTTTACTACTTATATAGAGAACCAAGATTAATATACATGGATATTAAATCATCATTTATGAATGTTAAGTATATTTAAAAAAAAATACATTCTTGAGGAACATAATAGTTTAGTGTCTTTGGAAACATGGAAAATAGAATCTTCTATCATAGTGAAAGATCTTCAACATCTTCAATAAAGATCTCCGACTTTAGTACATCTACCAAGAATCTTTCTCCATAACATGGGGAAGGTAAAAATAAAAATTATTTATCTCAAATTCTTAATTAGGGTAAAAAAGGGATACATGTAAAAATAAACATGAACATAGAGGTATGAGAACATGATTTTAATATTAAAAGATCATACCCTACATATCAAAGATCATAAGCATGAGTAATGGGATAAATATTTACAGTTCATAAGACATAAATCATAATAAAATAAACATCATGACCCATGAAATCATATCTGAATAATAAGACATATTATTTTTGGAGAAAATATAAGAATAGAAAATTTTTGGTCAACGATACCTACCAATACCTTTATAACATGTTAGTCTTTGGCTATAAATGGTGTACTTGCTTCGCGCTTCAGATGAAAACCCATGTAGACTATTAATTTTAGTATTGGGATAAAAACCATTTACCTTATTGTTTTTGGTCTTGGTATTCAACTCGTGTTCCCTCTTTATTTTAGGATTGGGATACAACCCATGAAACTTCTTGTTTTTGGGATTCGGCTACAACCCGTGTATCTTCTTATTTTCAGGCATGGGCTAGAACATTTGTACCTTACTATTTTAGGGCATGAGATACAACACATGTACCCTCTAATCATAAATAAAATTATCATTACCCAATTCATTGGAGGGAGATATAGGTCCCCCCATCTCATAATAAAATCATTCATACATGTGACATAAGATAATAAAACATTCATCATATCATTTCCCATAAAAAGAGATGGGTTTTATGAACATAAATTCATAAACCATGAAATTAAATGGGTATAATTAAAATTTTATCACATAAAAACCTATAAAATAAGTAGTTTACGCAATCACTTCACTAAATCATAGACCATGAGAAGAAGTGGGTTTTAAAATCATAAAACCCGTGGAAGTAAAATGGTGTCATATGATTCATTCCAACAAAACATAATACAATCAAGAAAAAATATGAATTAAAAATTTTGATCATTTTAAAGAATAGAATGAGTAACATAAACATATGTTATATTTTATTGATAATAACTTGTAAGGACATTTTTATAACATTTCTTGAGGAAAAGATGTTTTCTTATTTGAGAAAGTATCTTTAAAGAATAAACCCAATTTAAATTTTTTTCCTTCAAATAATATAAAACAAAATTTGAATACTTTTTAAAACCATTTAATTTAAAATATATTTTAATACCCTTTTCCTAAAAATTAACTTTTTAAACATGAAAAAAATCTTCAAAGAATTGACGGTGGGTATATCTATACATGTCATACTAAGTAAAAAAGAACATTCCCTTTTTAATTGTAAAAACATTATAAAAAATTGATTTTTTGAAAAGGCAGAGGAGTATTCCTTTAAATAAATTGGTAAAAGACAATACGGGAAAAACATTCTTTTAAATATTATAGTATAATGGTACAATATTCTTGGAACCCTTTTTATTAAATATTGATTTCTAACCGAAGAGAGGATAAAGACTGTGTTTAAAAAAATTACTCTCTTAACCATATTATGTAACAAAGAGTATAAATATGGTACCAATACATGAATATATCAGGAATAGAAAGAGGATAATAAATTCTGTTAATTTTATTGAGAGGTGGGTTATAAGATTACATAAAAGGAAGCATAATCATAAACAATCTTGAAAAGTGATGAGATTATTTCAATAAACTCTTATCAATTGGTAACATGGGATCATACTCCCAATGTAATAAATGAAAATTAAATGAATATTATAATATCATAAAAATATTGAAATTCATGATATATCATATAAAATGGAATTGTATACACCTCAATATAAATTTTGGTGCATAACAAAACATGAGTCTTAAAGAAGTCAAATTGAGACCGAACTATTATACTTATATGGTAACTTTTGAAACTTATACCCCATTAAGTAAAGGTTATATAATTCATATTTAAATTCCCATAAATTTAATTATGATAATAATTGATTACATCCATAGAAATTATACACACCACACAAAATTTATGTGTGGTGAATAAGAAATGTACCTCACGGTATTAAAAAGTGAGATGAAATCCCCTTACCATATGTCTTGACTCTCATAATACTCATTCTAACCACCAGTATAATAAATATAAATTTACTATATATATTTTAGAAAACCATATTATTATATATAATACCATATATGGTTTTATCATGACTTTATATTACCCGCTTATTAACAATCCTATGACAAGGTTTCACATCGGGTAATATTTGCTATGTTGTATGCATGTGTCTTAATTTGTTATATCTTTGGTCCTTATACATATATAATGATTTTAGAATGTGAATAATGATTTAAATATCATTTATATTCAGTATATTTTTATTATAAAAATCTATAAAATATAAAATTATGAAATAAAATGCACCGTTGAGGGAGATGGTAAGTCGTACATATGCATGAATGTTGTTTCTGTTTTTTATTATCGTATTGAAAGAAAGAAATAAAATGATATATATATGTATCTATGTTTGTGTGTTTCTTTGTTTGTGTGTCTATGTTTATTATCATTATAATTTTTTTTATTGTAATATTTATCATATAATATCACTAATCCCATCTCTAATATGTTCCATGTAGTGTTTAAATGAATAATATCTCTTTGAGGGGGCAGTAGTCCACATTTCCTCAAATGAAATTATTATATTTACACCAAGTGTAAAGTAAAAAGATACGTGTTGTAAATGAAATAAAAAAGATTAATGAAATAATATATAATATATAAAAATTTAGTTTCCATCATAATTTCCTCCATGAGATGTGGTAAAAGAAAAATAAAAATCATCGTTTAGTGAGGTGGTAGTTTTCCATACACATAAAAAATATGTTTGTTAACCATTAGATGGAGGTGTGGGAAAGTGTAGGCCGAAAAATTAACCTAAAAAATCATAGTATATATATGATAATTATTTTATAAAGTCCATTAATTAAGAGAGTGTATGGGTGTGGAAGGAAAATAAAAGAAAGGAGTTTGAGAGAAGGAATTACCACTTAATTGGGTAAATCCTTTTTTTATTGCAAAGGCATCCTTGGAAATTTTTTTACCCAAAGTGAAACATAAATTTTGAATTTAGTGATTTTGGTAATTGGATTTTTTATATCTTGTCTAATCTTATGTTGTTCTATAGGTGTTCAGAAGAGGGATATGTGGTGTCCTTTTATAGGGAATGAGGAGTGGTACTCTTGTGAGTAGAAGAATGTAATCAATAATGGGACGTCTACATTACCTAATGTTCCTCCAAAATGTAAAAATAATGTAGTAATGTGAAATTATGGTCGAAAAAAATCTACACAACACTAAAATATTTTCATTTTAATAATTTAATTCCTTAACTTTTAAGATTTTATAATTTTGTTATTTTTGTTTTTATTAAAATATATTTTTTTCTAACCTAAGTAATTTAAATGTTAAGAGTAAAATAAAGTGATATTTATTTAATAATATAGATATGATTAATTATTAATATTATACCTAATTTATTGAATAAAGAAACTTATGTGTTTTAGAAATTAATTTTTAAGAGAATCGTATGTGACGCCCAAAACAATTCTTAAACCAATACTGTGCTAACAATATTTTTATAATATACGGGTCAATATGTTTATTATAAAAAATAAATTTGTCCTTTAATATAAAATATTAAATATTTTATAACCATTAAAAATAAATTGTCATGATATTTTATTTTTATTAATTTTAAATAATTTAAAAAATTATCATTTTTTGTAAAATAACAATGATGTCAATTTTGACATTATTTATTTAATTTTATTTTTAAAATATCAAAATAATACTATAATTAATATAAATTGATTTTAAGATTTTTAAAATGATATATTAATCTTAAAAAATATTAAATAAAATAATTTGATCAATTAACATTACTTTTCAAATTTATATTGTCATTTATTTTAGTTAATTACTAACTAAATAATTTATGGATTGGAATTTAGTAAGCATTTTAAGCAACTAAATGATCTCTAAAAATTGTTGATAAATTATTATGATACAAATAACATATTTATCCTTGAAAATTATATTCATAACCAAAAATTATAATGTTTATTAGATATCTAAATGTTTTATAAATGTTAAAGTTAAAGAAAGTTCTGTTTTTGTATTTTTCCTTACATGAACATTTTTATAAAGAACATCATTTTAACAATTTCCCCATAACCCATTAAATTAAAAAAATATGGTATAATGTAAAAAAATTGGAATAAGATGTCCTTTAAATTAGTTTTCATTTCATTTTGGTCCTTAAGATTAAGGTTTATTCCTTAATAAGATTAATCTTACATTAATCACCATGATATATTTTAATCACTTTCACTAATATTTTTGGTAAAAAATTATATTGATCTTATTAGAAAATAATATTATACTGATTACAAGATTTTAAGTCAAATTTTATAAATTCTAATCAAATAAGTGGTAAAATTATGTTTAATGCTAATCACGCAGACGTGGTGAGAAAGCGGGGGTTTAAAGTAATGTGTTCAAAAGTCTAATACGTTTTTATATATAATTTCAATATATAATTGATTCCAATGACCTAAATTAGATTAATATATGTATAATTTATCAATTTTGACATTATAAACAAATTTAAAATATAATTTAACATTAATATTTATTAAAAAAAGTGGTGATTTTTAACAAAAATGCAGTATTTTTCACTATTAATCAAAAAATGAACTTTCTCAAAAAAATACCCAAAATTCATGCTAAGATAATTTTGATATTAATAATTCAAAAATTAATTTTATTTTGAAAAATAAAATATATATAATATATAATATTTTCAAATTTTGTTTTTAAAATATGTACTTCATTAAAAGGCAAAAAAATTAATATTGCATGTAATGTAAGTTAACCTCAGTCTTCTGTGTAGATAAAGATAAAATTTATGCTATGTGTAGTGAAATATTAACTTACTTTTTCATATAATGCAAGGAAGAAATAGATCTTTAATATAAAATAAATGATTTTTAGTGTTGTATGAAATGAAAAATATCAAAAAGATTAATTTAATTGAAAAATATAATTCATAAAATTTCAGGATGTAACATTATGATCCCCTTAAATTGAATTTTACCCTTGAAAATTTTTCTAGGTTATCAAAGGTTTAATACATTAATGTTTCATTCATAGAAACCCACATCATAAAAATGATTACTAAAAATTCCCTTAAAAATATAATGTTTGAAGCATAATGGTTACAAAAAGTAACTCATAACTATATTCCCGTATAGTAGAAAATAGGTGGAAGGTGAAAAATTTGACATGTAAGAGGAATATTACCATCATGTTTTGATGGAAAGAGATAGAGAACAATGTCAGGAGAAAGTTAACAATCAAAAAGTGATAAATCTATGATGAACTAAAGGACCAACTGATTCATCAGAAATAAAGGTATTTGCATAACATTTTTTCTTCCAATATCAATTTCCCTAAAGTAAAATAATTTTCCTGAAAAATATACTAGTAATATTTCAGGACAACCTCACCATTTGTTGTTCCACGATTCACTTCACAACTTTATTTAAAAAGGTTGCTGAATTTTTCTTTCTCGATGTATTAACAGATCATGAGTTCTAAGATATGCCATCTCATATGTCATATTTTATCATAAACACCATGTTTTTATAATAGTTTATTCAATATTCATAAATCCTCAGGTTTTAGGATAATAATTTAACCTCACAAACTTCATTCAATGTTAATCTTAATCTTTTCAAAAATGGTTACCCTCATAACCCTTTCAGATGATGAATATTCAATGCTTAAAAAAATGTAATTAACTCAGCCTAAAATTGATCCCCCATATATCAAAAATCACCACTTTATTAACAAATTCAAAACATGTGAATAACCTCATCATATATTTCCTTGAAACGTGGTACAAACCTTAATTACCATAAATTCGTTTTCAAAACATGAATGATTCTTTATTCCAATATGTACTCGATATATATTTTAAATCCATGAGGTTTTAAACTTCATCCTTGATGGAATAGAACACATTTTCAATAATCATTTCTGGGGTAATCTGTATCAACCAACATACATATTCATGTCCAACTTATTTTTATCCAAAGATCATTATCTCAACATCAGACATTAATTAAGGGTTACCGTCCCTTAATCAAAATACAAACTTTCCATTAAATAATTTTTCCATGTATTCATCACCATCAAATATTTACTTTACACTTTTTAATGAAAATTTATAATGAAAATAATGAAATATTTCGTGATTCATATAATATAATATTTGAATTTGAAAACATAAATACTTCATTAATCCAAATTTATTCTTAAACCACTAATTAAGCCTCATTATATTTTTTCTTAATACATATTTACTAAAATATGAAATATTAATCATGGATTAAGGTTACTCAACCTAAATATAATCATTCTGTTTATATTTAATGTAAAAAATACTGTAAAGACATCGCATACCTTACATATGTCATTTTTTGGTCTCTTTATCTTCTGAAGTATAACCAATACTTTTACCACCTTCTTGATTCTATTTATGATATTTCCATTGGGGAAATCAATTCTTATAATCCCCATACTTTCCACATCTAAAACATTAAATTTTAACCATGTTCCTTCTAGTTCACTCCATTGACTAAAACCAAAAATCATAGTGAGAGAAACATTTATCATATTGGGATACCATATAATCACAAAATATTACTTATAGGGTGCCTAAATCATGGATCCTACTTCTTTAATCTATCAAACCTTAGGTTTATCCTAGATTATTCACAGTTGAGCTATGTTTAAATGATTCTTGATGGTTCGTAAAGTGTTTTTTAATTCACAAATCATGTCCTCTGGGAGTGTCAAAGAAGGTGTGCAACAAAGCCCATTGTCATATACAAGATTACCCCAAGTTGGGCCCAGAAAATCATGTAAATTTTTTAACCCCAAGGTACATCTATTCCAAAGCCACACCCACAAGTAGTATCCTAGAAAAGATATATTTCTAGGAAACTACTCATTCTACATTTTACCAAAATTCCAGTACATTTTCCTAAACGTTGACAGATCCTTTTGTTCATTCTTAGAGATAACCCTAAAAATATACTTATAAATATACAAAGGGATATCAGTAGTTTTTTATCATCATAGATTCTAAATAATGAATAAAAATTTCCTTCAATACCAACTATAGAAACCCAAGATTAACATACATGGATATTATATCATATTAGCTGACTATTCATTAAATTCTAAAAATACATGCCTTATGACTATATAGTTTAATGTATGTGGAAACATGGAAAATAAAATATTTTTTCCTAGAAAAAGATCTTAAACATCCCCCCATAAATATCTCCAGCATTAGTAATTCTAGCTAAAACCTTTCTTCATTGCCTGGGGAAAGGAAACCTAAAAAGGGGTGAGCTCAGATGCTTTGTAAGGGTAAACAAGGGAGACATGTAAGCATAAACATTTACATAGGGGTATGAAAACATGATCATAACATTATAAAATCATAACAAGAATATTAAAGATCATAAACATGGGTTATGAGATAAATCATGGCAGTTCATAATACATGAATCATAATGAAATGTACTTCATGGTCCATGAAATTGTAACTAAGGAATAAGATATAGGTATTGTGGCATACATTTAAGTGTAGAGAATTTTATGTCAATGATACATACCCATGAATTTATAACCTGTTAATATTGGGTTATGACCTGTGCTCTTACTTTTGTATTGGTCTAACAACTCATGTACCATCTTAATTTTAGGATTGGGCTACAACCCATGTACCTTCTTCTTTTTGGCCTTCAGCTACAACCTGTGTACCTTCTTGTTTTTGGCCTTGGGAAAAAACCCCTGTACCCTATTGATTTAGGGATTGGGATATAACCCGTGTAACCTCTGATCTCATATAAAACTTATTATAACCCAATGCATTGGAGGGATATATAGTTCCCACCCATCTCATAATAAAATCATTCATACATGTGCTATAAGTTAATAAAAATTTCATCACACCATGACCCATAAAAAGTGATTTGATTTATAAAAGTAAAATCATAACACATAAAAATAAATGGGTATCAATAAAATTTCATCACATCATAATCGATTATATAGATAGGTCTCAAAATCACTTCATGAAGTCATAACCCATGAGAAGAAGTGGGTTTCAAAAGTATAAAACATAGGTAATTGAATTAGGTTCCATAAGCTTCATTCCACCAAAACATAAACCATTCAAGAAAGGATATGATTGTAACCTCTTTATAATTTACTAGAATAGCATGATAAACATCAAATATTTGTATATTATATGTAAAATTACTTATAATGACATTTGTAAAACATTTCATGTGGTAAATATCCTTTCTTCTTTGAAAAAAGGATCTTTAAATCATAATACCTTTTGAAAACCATTTTCCTTAAAAACAAATAAAATATTATTAGAAACATTTTTAAAATAACTTCCTTAAAATATATTTTTTAAAAAATATTAAAAATTATCACTATAATCATTAAAATAAATCATCAAATAATTAACTGCAGGTAAATCCATACATGTCATATGAGGTAAAAAGAACACTCCCTTTTTCACGATAAAACCGACAGAAAAATTGCCTTGTTCAGAAAGAGAAAATAATTTTCCTCTAAAGATATTGGGAAAATAATAAAAGGGAAAAATATTTTAATTATTATAGGAGAATGGTACAAGATTCTTGGAACCATTTTTAGAAAGCACAAATATGTAACCTAAGAGAGGGTAAAGTCAGGCTTTCTTAAAAATACATTTTTATCTATCTTATGTATCATAGCATATAAATTTTGTAATAATACAAAAATATATCATGAATAACTAAAGGATAATAAATTTCATGAATTTTCTAGAGATATGGGTCATAATATTTTATCAAAGGTTGAATAAACATAAATAGTCTTGAAAAGTAGTGAGACTGTTTCAATAAACACTGATCACTTAGTAAAATGGGATCATACTCTCCATGAAAGAAAAAATAAATAAATGAATCTTATAATATCACTAAAATAATTATATTCATGATATATCATATAAAATGGAAATATATACACCTCAATATAAATTTAGGTTCATAAAAAAACATGAGTCTCAAAAAAAAAAAAAAATTAGACAAAACTATTTACCCGATTTGCAATGTTTTGAAACTTAAACCCCCAAGAAATAAAGTTTATAGAATGTATATTTAAATACCAATAAATGTAAATATAATAATTATTTTTTACATCCATGTATAGTGTTAACATCACACAAAATTAATGGGTGGTGAATAAATCATATATCACCCGGAAATAAAAAGTGAGATAAAATCCTTTTACATTTTCTCTTGACTCTCATAATACTCATTCGAAACATGTGTATAAAAAATATAGTTTTTTTATAAATATGTTAAATAAACATATAATTATATATAATACCATATATGGTTTTATCATGACTTTATGTTAACATCTTACTAACTATCCTATGTTATGTTTTCAATTCGGGTAATATTCATTTGTTTCATAACATGTGTCTTAATTTTTTATATATTTGGTCCTTATAATTATAAAATGATAAAATAATGAAAATAATAATATAAATATCATTTATATTCAGAATATTTCTATTATAATAATCTATATAATATATAAGTATGAAATGGAATAAATATTTCATGGATAAGGTATGTCGTATGTATGCATGAACGTTGTTTTCATTTTTGCTGTCGTATTAAACAAAATAAATAAAATAAAATATATTTATATATCTATATATTATAATTAATTTCGTTTTATAATGTTATATATGTCATATAATTTCACTAATCACATCCTTAATACATTCCATTTAGTGTGTGAATGAATCACCTCGCTTTGAGGGGCAATAGTCCACACATCCGCAAACAAAATTATCGTATTTACACTATGTGGAAAGAAAAAGACATAATTATTGTAAATGGAATATATAAGATCAAATATTAATTAAATATAATATATAATATATAAAAATATATTTTTCATCATAATTTCAACCTTGAGTGGTGGTAAAGTAAAAATGAACAATCATCGTTTAGTGAGGCGGTAGTTCATCGTACACGTAAACAATATGTTCATTACCAATTAGATAGAGGTGTGTGTAAGAGTAGGTTTTTACCTAAGTATAAAAACATCCTATTATATTGATGAAACTTTGTTTTTACAATCGTGTAATAAATATATTGTATGGTTGGATACGGATAATAAAAGAAAGGTGTTTGAGAGAAGGTGTTACCTCTTAATCTTGGAACTCCTTTTAGTTTTTTCCAAAAGGCTTCTTTGGAAGAATATATTCCTAAATATAGGCTTCAAGGAGTATTTTAGGGATGTATTTAAGTGTATTTAGAATATTTTGGTCGAAACTAAGTGTTTTTAAAGGTTTTATGAAGAGAAATAGGTTGTATCTTTTTATAAGGATGGGGGAGTGGCACTCTTGTAAATACCAAAAGGTATTCAATAATGGGAGGTATCTGTTACCTAATGTGCCTCAAAAAAATTTTATATTAATGTGTATATATGGTTGAACCAAATTTACACCACACAAAAATATGTGTTCATTTTAATAATTTTATTTTTTAACTTTTAAGATTCCCCAATTTTAGTATTTTTGTTTTTATTAAAGAATCTATTTTTCTAACCTAGGTAATTTAACCATTAAGACTAAAATAAACTGAGACATATTATATTTTATAGATATACTAAATTATTAATATTATCCTGAATGAAAAAAATAAAAAACTTATGCGTTTTGGAAATTATATTTTAAAACAAGATCATGTGACATACAAAACACTACTTCATCCCAGACCGCGCTAATAATATTTTTAAAATTTATGGGCCAAAATGTTAATTATAAAAGATAAAATACTATATTAATAGACAATATTTAATATTTTTTAACTCTTATCACTTGTCATAATGTATTATTTTTATTAATTTTAAAACATTTAACAAAATATCATTTCTTGTAAAGTAATAATAAATCAATTTTGTAATTATATATTTATTTTTAATTTTAAAATATCAATCCAATATTGAAATTCAAATAAATTGATGTTAAATATGTTCAAAATTATATATTAAACTTAAAAAATAATTAAATACAATAATTCAATCATTTCACTTCACTTTTATCATTTATTGAATCATTTATTTTTGTTAATTGTTAATTAAATAATCACTACTTTGGGGTTTCATAAGAATTTTATTATACGAAATAATATCTAAAAATTATTTATAAATTATTATGATAAAAATAACCCATTTATATTTCTCAAATATAAATATAACTTAATATATGATGTTTTTTAGATATATCAATGTTTTATAAATTTTGATGGTAAGGAACGTTCCTTTTTTTCTTTTTTCCTTACATAATTTGTTATTTAGGGAATTTCCATTTAATAATATCCCAATGACCCATGAAATTAGAACCAATAGATTATATAGTCTAATTACTAGAATCCAATTCATTTTTAACAGGTTTACATGTCATTTTGGTCTTTAATATTATGGTTTAGTCATTAATTATTCTTAATCTTATATTAATCGTGGTGATTAATTTTAATCACATTCACTAATTTTTTTGGTCAAAAATTAAGTTCATATTATTGGAGAAAAAATATTATACATAAATCCATATATATTGGTTTTTCATAATTCAAATAAAATATGTGAGAAAATTATGTTTAACTCTAATTATAGAGACATGGCAAGAAATAAGGTTTTTAAAGTAAAACGTTCAAAAGTTTAATAAGTATTTATATCTAATTTCAATATAAAAATTATCACAATTAGTTAAATTAAAATAATATACATATATAAAATCTATTTTGACTTTATAAAATAACTAAAAATATAATTTCAATAATAATTATTTGAATGAAAAGGTTGATTTTTTAATAAAGTACAGTATTTTTCACTAGTCATAAAAATAAACTTTCTAAGAAAAATCCTAAAAATTCATCCAAATTGATATTTGATATTCTGAATTCAAAAATTATGTTTATTTTGTAAAATATAATATAAAAAAAATTAGAGTTTATTCTTAAAAAATGTTTTCCATTAAAAGACGGAAAAACATGGTTTTGCGTGTAACGTAGCTAACCTTAATGTACGATGTAGAGAATTCTAAAATTTATGTTAAATATAGTGAAAGATTAACTTTATGTTGCATATAATGTAATTTGAAAATTATTTTTTTGTATAATATAAATTGTTTTTAGTGTTCCATGAAATGATAAATATCAAAAAGATTAATTTAAGTTAAAAATAATAATTCACAAAATCTCAGGATGTTACAACTTATATAGTTCAAAAAACACTAGAATAAAAAATTATACCTTTCTTAATTCATCATTTTATTTAATATATGTTTGGTTTTATGACAAGGAAATTTTTTAAGAATTATAAATAATTACATAGTTATATATCATTTGTAGTCAAATGGCACATTTCTTTTAAGATTGCAAAACAATTGACTGATCAGCTCATATTTTGTGGTCACAAAATGGAGTTCTTATATGGATATTTTAATTTTAATATTACTAGAAGTGGATTACAGCCAAAAGTTTGAGAAAATATTCTTACATAACATATTTATGTGTTTGGGAAGTAATTTTGTGTATATAGGTTAGATTCATTAGTAGTCTTTAAATAGTTATGCAGTATAGTTATCATTTTCAATCCCAAAAGAGAGATACTCTGTAGCCAAAATAATCTTATGTGATTCCATCATCATTTAAAGCATAAAAGTTATATTCTTATATAGTCACAAACATTTATTATATATCATCTATTTTAATATTCAAGAGAAATCAGTTATTAATTTTTCCCTACAAATAGATCCCTAATCAGGCCTTTCAAATGACTTAGAATACTTGTAAATATAAAGACTTCCCCCCCCCTAAGATGATGTTTGAGAAGATTCACACCATTATTATAGATATTTCCCTATAAATATCATCATTTTTAATATTACAAAAACCCTCATGTTTCCTCAAAATTCTAGTTATCTATGGGGGAAGTCTCCCATATAAAATCTATATGGTGATGCCTTCCTCGTATAACATCACTATGATGTCTCCCACAATTATTCGTTTGTGGGTGATTCTAGGATTGACTCATTGTGTAAGATATACCATTTTGTAATGATTCCCACAAAGATTACTCATGTAATACTTCTCCTACGTGAAGGATTCTAACATATATCCTTTAAGGAGGGACACCAATGAAATTCTTATGCAATTAATAGTGTTTGGTCACCAAAATATTTTGTAGGCCCAATGCACTCACAAAGAATGAACATATTTTTTGAATGATGGTATTTTTAAATTTAACGTTTCTCTCTTTGAAAACTCTTGGTTTTTACTTATTATTTGACTAAGGATTATCCACTTCCTGAAATTATCCTTTAGTAGGTGTTTAAGCCTCCCTATGTTAAAATCCATCCCTTCACATAATCCAAATATTTCACTAGAATCTAAAATACTTCCATTCATGTTTTAAACATTTTTTAGTCCACCACAATATAATATATAGTGAGTGATAACCTATTCCATGAAATATTTCTTATTTGGGAACCTCATGCGTAATCCACAAACAATAATCATGATTTGAGATCCATCTCTTGTTTTCCTTAATAACCATATTTTGAAATCCTACACTTGTTTAACTCAAATTACGTGAGTTGTGATACTAATATTACTTTCCTAAATCCCCTTGGGTTGGGATACTCATATTTGTTTACATAAACATTTTGAGTTGATATAATTCTTTTTATTTCATCGATTTCCTTGAGTTGAGATACTACTCATGGTTTATTAAATAACATTAAGTTCAGATCCTCCTCTTGGTTACCCAAAATTCCTTAAGTTGATATCCTCCTCATGGTCTCCTAAAAATTAATTGAGTAAATATTATCCTATTGTTTACTAAAAATTCATAGTATTAAGATATACTAATTGTTTCCTAATAATACCATAACCTAGCTCACCATCAATAATAAACCAAGAAGGGACACTTCAATATAAGTCCCACACCAAACCATTTCTAATTACCTATAACCAAATAGTATACTTATCATTACATTAATGTACTTATAATTCATCATAGATTCACAATATTAGGAATTAACCACATTAGTCCATATCACATGACCTTAAATGGTACAACATGCCTCGTTAAATGGTAATCAACTACACAATTTCTTATTCTCTTCATGTGGACATGTCAGAAGTCCTTATAATGAGCCTGATACCAAATCTACAAAATATCCTACCTATTTTTATGGGATTGCATTTCCTCCATATATGGAATTAATCTCTATGATTTATACCAATATTAATTTAAACTATATGGTAACCAAAAACATAGATCATATGAGGGAGAGTATAATTATCATCTGTTGTGTCCTCTTTAATACATGTTTTTAGTTAATAAACTTCCCTAACAAGTAAATAGTATTATTAAAAAGATAGTTGTTCCAAATATATATTATATTTATAATAGATTCAGGTACTATGAAACAAGACCCCTTATTGGATGAGATTACATATCATCCTTTTATTCAATAAAATGATATATTTTCACCAACCTAGGTGATGAAGATACCACTCACATTTACAAAGAGGGAGAGTCGTGTGATACCTAAAACTTCCAACATGGTATTTTGAGAAAAATAATGTGATAGGAATATAATGTTGAAACTCTTTTGTAATAATTTACTTAATATAGAAATTTATTTTGAATTTATTTTTATGGGTGTTATTTTTGAGATAGATTTGTTATTTATCCCAATGAATCCTTACAGAATACATTATTAACATACTGTGAGGTACCAGGCTCCCCAACCATCTTGGGGTAAATAAAATTATAATGAGGTATTCTATGAACCACCAGTGTGTGTACCGTCGATTGTTTTGTAATTTGTTTTTCTCTATAACTTATTTATCTCTAAGGCATGGACATACACTACCACTGACCTAGAAATTATAGTGTTAAATGGTGAATGCCATGATGCAAGAGTATCTCCATGAATGGGTAATACCAAACCTAGAAATAGATCATAAATGTCTTGAAGGTATTAGGACACAAAAATTATCTCTAAATCAATAAATCAACAAAAGAATGTTATCCCTATCTCAATATACACCCTCTTAGGGAGTCTCTCACCTAACAGAGTCATTATTTACCTTCCCTATCATGAAGAGAAAGATAAATAAGTCAATGAAATCTAGAAAACATACTTAGAGATGATTTGGATGTATCTTATTCACAATGGTCATCATTACAAATGCATAAACCCAATTGCATAAAAATTATAGAGGATATTTTGTTTACATTGGTAATTTGATCTCACTCACCAAAAAGGTGTGTCCATCGGAGGAAACCAATAGATGAAACCCAAATATAGGTCAATTACCCAACTTTTTACACCTTAATTAAGTATCATTCACATATATCAATAGTTACTCTTGTTGAAATCCATATTACCATTATCCAAACACCTTATACATTGTTAAAGTAATCCTTATGGGTTCCGTCAATAGACCCTTCACCAATGAGGAAGATCATTAAATGGAATAAAGGTCCTAGAAATGGTATCCCACTACATCTAACACATAATAAAATATTTTATTGTGAATAAATAAGAGTTGTAATTATAGTTGAAACATCCGAGGGGAAATTCCAACCCGCTAGTTTTGGAGGATTTTTACCTTCACAGTCATCTCTAATATCATCTGTTTGACATGAATATAAAAACACCAGATATACCTCCTCAAGAGAAATATTTTTTTCCTACCAAAATTTTAACATCATTTAATGTGATCATTGTTGAGATTAATACTATTCTAAAACATCATATAGTTAAACTTTATAATAATTATATGGAATTTAAGAAACTACCACCCATGCTGAATATTTAGAAGAAGGAACACATACTTTACATCAAAGGAAATCCCATTATTTTGGATCACATTCCAATATTCTACTAATAGACAATAAATGGGTTAGATCCATTGAAGAGTTAAAAGTTGTGGCTATATCCATATCCCTTCCATCAAACAGTGATGATGATACCTTCACATAAGAGCAATAGATTTTTCAGTTCAAGGAAATAATTGAAATATATATTTTAATAATGTAAAATTTATCAGGGGATACATTATCAAAAATTTTGAGATTTTGGATCAATATATTAGGCCTCCTTTAGTTAATACACTTTAACAGGATGATATTTATTAACCTATCAAATAATAAATGATTCACATCATCAACAAATGACTATTTCAATTGATGCATTTTTTTATAGTAGAAATGGAAATTCAATGGTCACCACCACTAGGGAACCATTAATTACCGATTGAGAATATTAATAATATACATACTTCAGTGATTAAAAATATATGATTCATAAAATCTAGTAAAACCCAGATCAAGAAAATACTTTAACTCAGTTGATTGATTAGGAGGTTGTATCCTAAGAATTACTGAATTGACCTACTACTTAGATGGATGATACATAAATCCAAAATGCATCAGTATGAAAAGATAGAAATTTTTATCTTGAGTGGGTTCATTTGAATCCTCCGCAACCCAACATTAAGAATCCAAAATTCTCAATATTCATGGGAATTATATATATACAAAAATATATCACTCGTTGTTTTAAGAGTGTAGCTCAATGTTAGGAACACTAGAAAAACAATGAAGCGTCAAAACTAAGATATTTTTATATTCCTTATAAGTTCTAAAATTTATTTAGTAAAATAACATCTTAACTAGTTCTATTCATATTTGTAATGATGATATTAATAATTTTCTATACGAATTCATCTCTACACTTAGGAAAACAACTATCCTTGAACTATCTAATTGTAGGAAGTGAGAGAATATGGGCTTCATAGATTTCATTAAAAGATAGATGGGACTAACATACTACCTAGAAATATATATTTCGTAGAAATAATTACTGTATACCTATTTTGAGAATATAAAAGATGTGTTTTCAACAACACACATCCCCCCAAAGTACCCATGTGGGTTTCAAGAGTTTGTGATTATAGAATAATGTCTGGAAAACTCAATTTAAAGAATTAACTAAAAGTCATAGTGAACATGACCATAAAATATAGGGTAGTAAGAGAAGGAATATTTAGGTACTATCACCCAAAAGCTGATAATGTTTAGGTCATTGGATTTTCATGATAAGAATAAGAATGTTTTTTTTCGTTCCAAAATGACTAGGTGCTAGATTAGTTTATCTCTATCTTCAATAAAAACCTGATCATGTTATTATAAATAAATAATATAGATGAAATATAGTACAATAATCATTTAAATTATTAACTGTACCATAATATATTGGTCCCATGATTCAATAATGAATCATCTATTAATTTCTAATGAAAAATATGGTCAATGATGGATAACAAACATTAAACTACCCAAAGGTACATGTGACATGAATCATCCATTATCTATAAAGAAAAATAATAACAATAATGGGAAAATTCCATATATAGGAACATGAAAAATATTTATGACAGGATGATCTAGAATGAAACATGCCTTTAGGCTGATACCACTCTCCAATATCTAGTCTAGGGTCATCATGTCACCTCGGGTGTGCCTCCCTATATTCTATATCCTTAGGACTAGAAATGAGGCACTATAGTGTTATCCTAGAGAGACTATACCCTCATATATAAGTAAAATAATAGTATAAATAATGAATAAATGTCATTAAATAATAATAAAAGTACACTAATCTATTAAAACAGTCATATGCTATAATGAATGGATGTCAATATATAGTCATAAAACCCAACTGAGTGTCCATTGGGATGATCATATATATAAAAGATAAAAAAATAAGAGGATCTATTTTCATCCATGAGAATTACATTATCCTAATATCTATCCAAACTATCTTTCTTGACCATCGAATATCATTTTCCCCCTACCATACCATTCCAATATGAACTCTTCTAATATATCAATGTGTTACGGGTTCCCGAGCATGGTGTGTGTAAAACTCATTATACCACTACTAATGGATTCCCTAACACAACAAGAATATATAATGTATAGACATGAGATATTCATAGAATAATTAATACATTTTGGATGAATAATTAAATAATCAATGTCAATCCAAAAATTATAAGCTAACTATTCTGATTAACCATACATGTTTCATCCAATGTCTAATATCTCTAATAATAAACTCTCTACCTAGAGGAAACTGTGTATTACCTCAGAAATAAAAAAATATCACATAGGGTGAACCAAATCCTTCCCCAAAACCAGTATAATATCACCCAAGGGAAGACTATCCTCAAAACATTTTAAAGAGTACACCTAGAGAGAACTCAACACGTAACATTATATACCATACACGATGGGGGGAAATTACCATGGAATCACATATTGTAACCACTTAGTGGGAACCACATCCTTCTCTATAACCATGTGAATATTTTTCACTAGGGGGTCAAATCGTCTACTTGGAACCATCAAATACAATACAAACTAGGGAGTTTCCAGACATAGATACTCATTTCAAAAACACTAGAGGGATACAAGAGATTGAATAAACATTTATATCTCAAATATAAGGCATCCTAAACCAAAAACTACATATATCATTCACTAGGGGGTATAATACCATTTCTATAACAATTATAATTCTCTCATTACCTAAGGAGATGAATATATCCATATAACCTAATAACACATTCACACATGGGATGTATCTCATATCTGAATCAAAAATTTCATACACACACACACACACAAACAATCACACACACACGCACACACAACATATACTCAAGGGAATATCTTCCCCTATAGTATCTAATATCGTATGAATGGGGTGTACCCTCCCAAAAACCTCATATTCCTTTCACACATGTCAACCAAACATCTAAACACGACACACATCCCCTATGATGGCCTTTCAAGTCCAAAACATAGAATTATCATTTCTTCAATATAAGGATATCACTTTCAATACTTGTGTTCTGAGGTGATAGCTAAGATCTACAATACCTACTCTCATACACTACCCTTTATATGTTCACCTTGAAACATGGGCACCCACTAAGGTCCCCTAAGATATACTATAATCTAGACACCCTACATGGACTCCACTATCACATTCCCACTTCTTATGTCAACTCCCATCACTCAAAGGGATTAAAACCCCTCAAAACCTACATTATTACTTCATGACCTAATCAACCATGTTGGAAATACCATAAATATTCCATATTAGGTAGATGGTATAAATCCCATCTCATACCCAAGGAAAATCTAGGTTGGTCAACTCACCCAATCATCCATAGTCCATCCTAGGGAATTCGCACTAAAGTACTCTCATACTAGTGGGAGAGAAACACTCTCCCCATTCTTTAGTCAAATAACCCTATGGGTATAAGGTATCACAAATTTCTACATAATCTATACATTATTGAGTACTTCCAATCAATAAATATCCCTTATTCAAAGAGGAATAAAGGAAACCATTCCTAGAGTTAACTTTTATTTTCCCTTTGTTATCATTCATACACATCAAGGGTATATATATATAAATTTTTATACTTAATAATAATTTATCAGACATCAACATCCAAGGCATCAACTATCATTCTATGGTCTGTCATATCCCTTTAATCTTGTGTTATACCCATAAATATTAATTAAAAACTCATTTAATTTTAATTAAGATAACCCAAAAAAGGAGAGAAAAAAAATTACATGAATATAAACATAAGTAATAAATTTGTAGGGACATGTTCAGGGACTACTTATCAATTACAAAGTTATTACAAATAATCAAATATTATCCACCATTTCATATGCTTTTCCATGCCTTGTACAATATTGTATCAACATCGAGGATCATATCACAGTCAACCCCATTCAAATAATTAATTATAAAAATTTATAACTAATTATTTAAATTAATTCAAGTAGACATAATTTCTTTAAAACTCACTAAGAAACTTCTATTCTCTAAACATTGAGTAATATCAATAATATTCCACGAAGTATGCTCCCACTAAATTTTTAAAAAAAATGCGACAAAAAATTTGTGTTCATCTCCAAGTACATCCAATTCCCATATTTTGAAAAATTACCATCAACTCATCTCAATTATACCATGAATTTTTGGAATTAATGCCAAAACGTAGTCCAAATCACCACAAATCAGAATATGGTAAATGGGGAGAACAATAAGGTAATAAAAGTTAATAACATAGATTTAATCCACCATAAAAGAAAACTAAAAACCCATCCCTTTATAAGGGGGTTAAATGGTAGGAAAGGCAGGGGAGATCCAACCGAATGGGATCTCCCTAACCTCCCCTTTTCATGAAAATAGAAGTGAATGACCGATAAATGATTTTTCATTGTTTTTGAAAAATTTGTTGGTAACTCCATTATGGTGTGATCTATAAGGGCCACAATGAAAGGGACCTATAACATGGTTTCTAAAAACCACTTGGGTTGTGGTAAAAATTTATATCCTAGAATTATTGATTAAATACAACACCAAGCAACAAGATGAAAAACACATTTAGGGGAAGACTGATGGCCTTATCTCTAGATGATACTCCATGGTGTATCCCAACAACATTAGTATACTTCTTCCCCTAAAATCCCAACAATCATGAAACCAACCCCTCCATAGAGTAAAAATACTTACTTTGTGAACATTCAACGCATTATAGACACCACACATCCATTCCCATGGTATATAGTGTAATATATCAATTGCAGACAAATTCTATAGTTGGGTTATCCCAACCCTACCCTAACATTCTCTTGAGTACTAGAATCACCTATCTAGCCACAATAAATATTAAAAAACTTCTCAATGAGATATACAAAGGGTTATAATCCTAATCTTAATACTGATTCTCAAAATGAACCCTTCTTTGATCCAAAATATGTGAATAACCAATGAATTGGACATCCCATTGTGACACATGTCATTACAAACTGCATATGATATCAATTATTGTCCCTAAGAAGGCTCAATAGTATTTTACTCACCAATTATGACCTTCCTTGGTCATGAATTCAAAGATATCCTGTCACATTTCACCTGTGAATGTTGAATGAGCTTCTATAGAACAAAAACTTGAGAACAAATATTCATAAAAAACCTAATACACCCAATAATTAATATCACCAATTCTGAGATGATGCTATACCATACCTATTTTCCATGATATGTTGAAGCATTAATAATAAATCCATATATAGGATCATGGTATTCTCCACCATAAGACTTAGCTTATAAAAAAATATTTTTTCATGGTAATCCAAACCAAATGCATCTTCTACCAAAACACACATTCAGTAGTCCATCAATATGATATGTGGGGTTTCTACCATACCACATACAATATCATGCCAAAAAAACATTCAATCATCCTATGAAAATACTTTCTTAAAAATTAATGGCCACACCCACCAACATGCTATCACATTTCTATATCATGATGCATTAACCCCCAATGGAATCCCTAGATGATTTGATAACTCACAACAAATCTCAAAACCAACATTTCCTAAAATTCCACAGTTGGATCCTCAAATAACAAAAAATTACATCATAATCACACCACAAGAACTGGCACACCTCTGATTTGGCTCACCCTCAGATCACACTAGCTTCACCCCAATTATAATGTTACACACAAACATTTAAAATTCCACATATAAGTCCCAAATATGGTATTTTCAAGGAACAAGATCACACTATATCTTTCAAAAGACCTAAATCTTTGAGTCATCTCCACTATCCATGGACTAGTCACACCACATATAAAACCCCTATAGTACAAGAGTGATACCTTCATTACTAATTTTCATCACTCCACCATAAGACTATCTTTATCATCAGTCTATCAAAACAAAATGAGCATACTTAAAGGATAATTCTCCATCAACTGTTTCATGTAAGGACTAGAGATGACCATCCCATTCATACCCAATAACCAATGTGAACATTGATCTCTACCTTTTTTTGGATCCCAAGGTACTTAATATTTGGCATTCAAAAAAATTATATATACAATTTGGTACACACTATCCAATGTATAATGATGTTATCATCCCTATTAAACACCTCTTACACCACTACTCCTGTGAAATGACTGACAAATACCTACATCACACACATTTCCTACTCCTGATCCATGCTCATCCATTCTTTTAACTCCTATCATAATGCATGTTCGGATCAACTGTTCCACCACACTAGAAAAAATCCATGATATCATTATCCATTATTGAGGTAATGCCTTCAATCCTAAATGAAGCTTCGGAGCATCATTACTACAACTCTTCCATCAAATACACTAGTCCTAAAACCACACATAGTGTCCCACTAATTTAAAACCGAGTTATAACCACACATACTCATCACACACTTTCCCTTAGGCATTGAGGATGTTCCAAAATCCACACAGACACTCACTCTTATCTTTCTAGGTAGTGTTAATTTTCAAACAACCTGTAATGATTTATTACCTTCCATCCTTCTCAATATCATTGAATCCAAATGGGTGTACACCCTTTTACTACCAAAACAAACATCTTACCTAATGATCCCATCGATTTCACATCAACAAACCTAGGCTCACTCGACTAAAAAAATAACCATTATTACAATTAATTTCATACCTATCATAACTCACAAACTACCAATTATTTAGTCTCAAACCCAAATCATATACAGTTGATTTACATCTTTCGGACACTCACAATCTTGGTCTAACCCCTCACTTTGGCTAGCCTCTTATACAATAAATTATCTCAAAAATAGTAGTAAAACGTCTTTTTATCCAACCATAGAACATGATTCATCAATATCAAAACATGAATCATTGGAAAACTAGCCTCTCCCACCTCTCATATAAACCATGTATCGCTTAGGTCACAACTCATGGTGAAATATCTTTTATCTCAAGTAAAATAATCTTACGAAACTCACCTGCCAATAGACCCACTCTAGGGTTCCCACATATACATATTTGAATCACATGTCGATTCAACAACCCCTCTAAAGGAACACATACTCATAGAGAATCGACTTATATAAATAACCCCACAATGATTGGGTCATATCTACATGTATATAACAACATCATCCTAAAAACATTTTTGATATCTAAAACCATAGTTATATTGTTTGGTTAAGTAGAATGACACCAAGATAATATATGGAAAAAAACCATATAGGTTATTTTTTACACTTTATGTAACCGAAATGGAATCATCACTACCCAGAAGTTTTCCATCACTAAGGAATCAAATGCTTGTTCCAGCCCACCCGGTGTCACCATATATCCCTTACATGAAGAGAATATATATCCTTCATTGGAGAATACGCCATGATGCAATCTAAAATTCATATCATTAAGAGGAATATTGTGCTCCAATTGAGTATAATTCCACCAAAATGTTATATAAAATAATTCTATATATGTTTTTGTTGAAACTAAAAATAAATGAACCCCTAATCACCAATGATATAAATCACACACAATCACATAAATTGTATATGAATATAATATTCCTAATATGATTTATGTCCAAATGAAACTATAAAAAAGATACAAAACCATAAATAAAAATTCAATATAAACACATTATACTGGAATAAATATCTTAATACTTGTATAAAAATAGTGACCCCATATCCCTAGAAACATGAACTTTCTGTCAAAAAAATGTTTGTGATGCACCGATCCAAGGCCCATCAAAAGATCTTCCATGTTCATATATACTTATTTAACATACCAAAGATATTATGGAAAATAAAAATATTTTCTCATACAACATTCTCAGTCCCTCTAGATTTATAGAAATCACTATTTGTTATAAATATGTCATCATATGAGCTCAAGCATTCCACCCCATATGCCAGAGGCTATCGACTAATGTGGGGGTCTAAGGAGTTATTTAGGGAGAATATACCCTCATATCAAATTAAAAAATAGAGTAAATAATGAAAAAATTACAAAAAAAATATTTTGATAATTATTAATCAACAAATTGAATCCATGGTATAATGAATTAGATACAACACTTATTTACACATCCCAACTTACCGCTCATTGGGTTGAACAAATTTAAAGAAAAAAACAAAGAAAAAAAATTATAGTAGATTCTCAACATATATTATAGATCCTCACTTAATACCAATATCCATCCCTAAAAAGTAGCTTGATCATCAATACCATGCCTTTTCCCAAATAGAACCTTCCAACATGAAGCATTTTTAGGTACCAATGCATCTTGGTCACCTGAGATGGGTGTTAGTAAAACTAAATTGTCCACCAATAAAGGGGACTCTAACATAACTGAAATATACAAGTGTGATAATCTCAAAATAATATAAACATTGTGGAAGTGTAAAAATATAATAATATCTAAACATCTTGTTCTAAGGCGACACTCAAGATCGATAAAACATGCTTCAGATAGTGTCAAATATCTATGAGCATAAGATCGCATTCCAAGGGGAACCACCTCTTACCCTGGAACCAATTGAGTATTATAAAAGGGGAAACACATCCTACCCTAAAACGAATTTAATGTCACCCAAGGGTAGGTACTACCTATAACCTCTTAAACTATACACTCAAGAAAAACTCACCCAAAAACCCCATATAGCCTAAAATTGGGGAAAAGCCACCCCAAAAACTCATATATTTACACCTAGGGATATCTATATCTTACCCCATAACCATGATAATATAATCCACCCCATGGGTCGCATATCATACCTAGAACCTTGGGAGTTTCCCACCCCATAACCTCATATCACATACACTTGTGGGCCACAACTCACTCTAGAAGATAAAAATTTCATATATCAAATATATATATATATATACATTCCATTCACCCAGGGGTATATATTTATTGGAAACCTCTAATTCCATACACTCGGTTCATACCATCATTGTAGACTCCTATTCCATACATATTAGTTGACCACATGCCCGAAATCGACACACATCCCCTAGGATGGGTGCTAAAGTGAAAAACCTAGACTCATAACTACTTCTATACCATGATTTTGTTATAAATCCTTAGGTTCTAATATGATACTTTAAATTAAGAATACTTGCTCCCATGTACTACCCCTCACCATGTTAAATATTAATAAGGGGAACCTTAAAAGGTCCCCTTGATCATAAAATATTTTGTGTATCCTATATCTGATCCTCTATTAGATTCCCACATCTAGTTTCAAAACAAGGCATTCAAATGGAAAAATATCCCTCTATACTTACAAGATGAAATCATGCCCTAATCAACCTCAAAGGAAATACCATAACTTTATAAAACTTAAAAAATAGTATTAAACAAATATTTATCCCAATGTTAAGATATGTTTTTTCCTCAGGCCAACCCATGGAAAACCCACTAGCTTACTCACATACCATTGGGGGAGAAAATATCATCCCATAATCTAGATAACTATAACAACGGGTATAAGGAATCTCAAGGGTCTATATGACCTACTATGTTGCTAGTCATTCAAATCGATCATTATCCCTCATACAAAGAGGACTAGAGAAACCCATTATTATTTTATAATATGTTAATTAAATTAATTTCATTAATACCCCCATCGAGTTGTATATATCTCAAGGATAATAATTTTGATTAATCCCCAACCATCACTTTTTGAGGCATTAAATAGTATTCAAGGGTTCATTGTGGCCCCCAACACTTATATTATACAAAAAAACATTAATGAACAACCCATATTAGCCGTTTGATAAACAATATGTGAAGATACTGAATATTATAGAACATAAAAACAAGGAATGTACTTTTATGGATATTTTTAGGGACTGTCTACCTCATATAGAGTTATTAATGTTAATGCAATATTTTCTATAATAACTTAATCTAGTCAAAGCCACATCAAATACCATATGAACACCTGAGATCCTATATCAAGAAAAAGTATCTAAATAATTAATCATAACAAATAAAAATTAATTGTATAATTTAACTCAAAAATATTTAATCTTAGAAAAACTAATTAGGAAGCATCCAATCATTGAACCTTAAGAATTTAATTCCAACATCCCATTGAATTCTCCTAATACATCTCATAAAATGGTAGAAAATATTGTGTTTTCATCCTATTAGGAACTATTATCTCTATAATACACAAAAGCACAACTGAATCATCTTGATTCCACTTTGGTCTGATGGTATTAGTTCCATGATTTAGTCTAAATCACCCCAAATTGAAAGGATATGAAAACGGGATAATAATAAGGAAATCAGGGAGGAAAACATAATTGAAATACACATAATAATTTAATAGAATCCAAAACTGTAGAAGTGTGATAGAATATAAGGAAGGATGTGGGAATATCTAGTGGAATATCCTCTCTATGATGCCCCCATCCCCTTAAAATAAAAGGTGGGTGATTGATAAATGACTAGTTGTCCCCTATAAAAAATAGGGTGGGAACCCTCGAACGGTGTAGCATATTGGGTCAATGGAATAATTATCTGAATCCATGTTTTACTTTAAATTATGACCATTGGGTTGTGGTGAAAACTCCCACCCTTAGAAAACCTTGCACATCCATGTTTTAGGATCCTCTACAGAAGCCCCCTCTTAGGAGCAGCTTGATGGCTCTACCTCTCGAGGACCCTCCATGGCACATCTCTATTCTTGTGGCATGGACCTTTCCCTATATTTACCACCACGGTATAGCCAACCCCTCCATTGAATATTCTTCCTTATATTTTAAAACTTTAACACAATACATGTGGTAGTTCTGTAACACTATGGTATGGTCTATCTTCTATAGGTAAATTTTATTGCATGGTCATCCCATCCCAGCCCCAACATTCACTCTGGCAACCAATTCGCCACTAGGTCCTTGATCTAAATCTTAAAAGAAATCATTAAAATATACCAATTATTGGAATATAAATTCAAATCCATGTTATAAATATATCTCCTTGTCCAATATTTAAAATTCAAATTCTATATAATTTCATAACATTTAAAGATAAGGGTATTTACATTGAGGATGCTGAATCATGTGTATTCCATCATCAGTTCATGACTGAGTTAACTAACAATTACCCCATTTCCCTCTAAATAATTGATTATAACACCTTCTAATTCTCATCCAATCAAGATCTAATGTATTCTACACTAGTGAAACCAATAGAAAGAGGTCCACCTAAGGATTTCAATACTACTCTAGAATCATATGTACTACATGCCCTGCTAATGGGGGAACATGCACTGTCCTACTAAATGAGTCCATTAGAATTATCCCAGCAAACAAGATCCACTTTTTATGGGGATATTCAGTTCAAATCTTTTAATTTTATATAATTTATAGACAAATGCACTATACATGTATAATTTAATTAAATAGGACCCTTTGTTTCCACCAACATGGTATCAGTCTTGAAGGATCTCAAAGGTGCACCATTTCCTTTATAAATGTATTTTTTCCACTAACAATGCTTCATAATGTGATTTCAAAAATACACTGGTTAGTGATGAGTCCTCTTCAAAAAATATTTCTCATACTATAATATAAAAATAAGTATCATGAGTCTAATTTAAAAAGAAATCCATTCACTATGGTCTCAACCTATACTTACATACCCGGTTAAATATCGTGCCACTTATAATTCCAGGGTTTCTTCATGTATTCTACTAATTAAACCCCAATGTTTGTAATGTTTATCAATTCTGAGTAAATTTTTTCTCAGTTTCAATGGGAAAATGAAAACTACATCAAAATAATTAGACGGTTACTCTAGGGAAAAAACTCTCCATAGTGATGAGTTTTTTGGATAAAGCCAACTACTAACTATTCATCCCCATATAATATCATCCTCTTAAATAATGAAGCACCGTAGTGGTTCATATGGGGTTCTTTATCAACAATGAAATGAAAATATCCAACAATAGTTGTTATCAATTCATTGAAGTGCTCCATACCACATGGGTTGGGTAATTTTCATATTATTAACCTGATCATCATGTGTATTCTGGAAAAAATTAAACCTTAGTGACCTCTATGTAGTCCTTAAGACACTAGTAGGTCTCTTGGTTAGGGTAATAAATGTCAATGTATCTGCCATTAATAGCTTAAACTTCATCACTTGAATCGATCGATACTAAGTCATTACATCCCAAATCCCTAGTTCAACCATGTTCTCTTGTTGATCTTTCCATATGCTCTATGTATGGAAAAAAATATTTTAAACATAGAATAGGTAAATTAAATAGGGTATATTCCTTCAAATAAAAGTGATTTCTTAGGTATTTTGTCTTTTATATGCATAATAATTTTATTAAACTCCCAATGATTAGGATTCCCAACGAATAATATTTGAGAGACCATTCAAATTGCTGCCCCTACAATGGATTTTTATGTAATATAATTGAAATGCTATTTATCTTTAAGTATTGGATTCAAAATGAGGTAAATTAGGGGATATTGTAGTTAGTAATATCTAAATCTATGCTTCATCCAAGTCAACACCAAAAAAATTATTAAAAATCCACAAAAAAAATCATGGTCTTCTATCCCTCAATAATGGATGAAAAATGATCTATTAATTTAGGCTTGGTCAAGTGACTTCAAGATTCATATATTCATATGAGAATAATTTTTTCAAGATACCAGACATCAAGAGGCATGAGTGGGATTATTAAAATATGATTCCATCTATTTTCCATAACACTAACTTTTTGGGTGTAAAATTGAAGCATGGATTGTATATAAGGATTAGATCCATAAATAGATAGATAAAGGAAATATAGAGTCATAGAATCTTGAGAAGAATGAAATTTATACAAGAATTATTCTCACTCAAATAGAAAAATATCATTCCAAATGATTTACATATGATTTAAATGCCCTTGTTAAATGATATTAAAATTCATAACATGAGGTCCCTGTCTCAAAACCATAAACAACATGATGCAAGGTATTTACTACATTTTCTAAAAATATATAGTGCATGGTTCATAATATATAACCTAAAATAGGTTGGCGTTTCTAATCATAGATGACCAAAAACTAGGCTACTCCCTTTATATAATAGTATTATCTTTCTGATAGTTCTATTTCTTATGAATTTTATGATATACTACTATTATTTAATTTCTTGATCTCATGGTTCTCAGGACCCGTGATGAAAAACACATTTACATAAACAATATGTTCCATGATTAACATTAATACATGATACATAATTTTTCTTGGGTCTCTCATCCTAGATTGAGTCACAAATTTAGTTTACAAGTCTGGTTATGCCCTGTAAATGAGACCTTTACCAATTTACATGTGGAATTATCCTTACATATAACACTAAGGCAACCATAATTTTTTCACTCTATCTCATTCGTATAATACATAATTGAATTGATGAATCCTTCCTAAAAATAAGTATATATTGATTATTTTAATTATTGGATAAATTACAATTCCTAGATCTGTTAGCTTAGGGCCATCCAGAAAATATCCTTCCCATTAAATTTTATTTATTTTCCTTGTGTATGGGTTTTATAATTCACATTTTATTTCATATAATGGACCCAAAATTTTATAAAACTATCCTATATCATGATATATGTAGAGTTATATTCCTAATAAAGAAATATACCTAGTGAATCTGGGATTTACATTTCTAACTCCAGTCATAAATTTCATCACTATCAAAGCCATTCCAAGTGTATGATCCAACTATTCATGATAGGTATTTATATATTATGATCTATTATGAGAAAAAAAATCATTCTATACTATTTGTTTATTGATTCATATTACTACATGATATATACATATATATATGTATCTCTTATATTAGGAACTTATGAAAACATATCCCATTGAATGGGTTTTTTCATTTTTTATTTTTATTCTTCAGATTCATGTAATATTTTTCTTCATTCTATTCCAATTTCACCCATGTATGATCTGATCTACATATATTCATAAAGAAAGCATCTTGGTATGAATATTATAACCTTAAACTATGATCCATACCATCATCTATGAATCATGGCCTTAAATTTCATTCACCATTTCTTCCCATGATTTTCCATATTGGTGTTGGGTTCATCATTAATGTTGGATCAATTCTACCTATAACACTAGCTATTAAAAATCACTATTTGTTAAATATATATCAATTTAACATTATAATACATGGGTTAATTTAGTATGATCCAAAAAACAAGAAATTTTCATCCTCTTTGACAATTCATATATGTGCATGGGGTATATCATTCATATTGGGTTATCTCTTCTCCTTTATATAAAATTTATGTCTTATGATGGAATCACCATTCACCTTAGGTCAATTTTTTCTATTAACACTATATATTATTCCATTCATTTTTTCATAGTTATATGGCCATAAAAATAGAAAATATTGGTCAAAGATTCAAGAATATAAACTTTGGACACTTTTGGTCTAAGTTGTATGATCTTAAACTTTAGTCACTATATTATGGCCCAAATTGAAATACCATAAAATTCAATGGAAATATAGAAAAATATAACTTTGGTTGAAAATAAAAAAATGGTGGACTCTGAATAACACAGGTCTCCACTTACTAAAACTTCCCTTATCATGGAATAATATAAATTTGGATTATGTGAAACATAAAAGGTGACATAAAGAATTTCTTGGTTCAACAACCATAAAGGGAATTTAGAGTAAATTTCACGTCTTAACTCTATAATTTATTTCCTTTCATATATTATGAAATAAAATTAATTTAGAATAGAAAATTAAAAAATATTTGAGATATCAAAACATTGATATAGAAAATGTTATGCTATGCTCACTAGACCCAGTGGTCTTGGAAAATGGTAAAGAAATACTTCTTTATCCCATGCATTTATTATTAAACTATGAAATGGGTATATTTTCATTCAAAAAAAGGATAATTAGTCACATTCAATGGGACATACCTTTAATGTTTTAGTTTATTCATCCAATTTAATTTTGCATCCATTCACCAAATTGTTTTCATGAAAGATGGCATACCATTCAGTGTGAATGTTTAGGGGCACTGCAGAACTTATTGTATTGATTCTTGACAATGTTTTTCATTTGATTCAATGGTTAAATCTTATTAACATGATGAAATAAGCTATATATATTTTATATATATAAGCTTTTGGGTTAATTTTAAAAAAATTTAGAAAACAATCACCTCGACTTGATAATTCCTTCATTATTTTGGATCAATATAGTTTTCACTCATATCATTCATTATTGTTTTGAAAATTACAAATGTTAATTCCTCTTCTGATATCCACACATTCTCCATGATTCTAAAAAAATCTTCATTGGTATCCAGTGTTCTCTGAAAGAAGAAAAAAGTGCCTCACTTCATTCATTATCGATTGTAATATGATATATTTTGATGTTGTAAGAATACATTTCTTTTTCTCTCTTTCTTGGGAAGAAGGGTTATAATTTTATTTCTATGTAATTTTAAAGAGTTATTGGGAGTTTCTATTAGTCTTGAGGCAATTTTATTGAAATAAATTTTTGTGCACAATATTTATCACATAACCAAAATGATATAAATGAAATTTTATACTTAGGTATAAATAATTAGTAATTATATTGTGGCCTTTAAATTCTAAGAAAACACTATGTAACAATTAATAATAATAATATTATTATTATATCCCAGGATAGGCACTGACTCACAAATATTTAAATATCATTGTTTATATAAATAAATCAAAAAAAATTAAAATTATTTTAAATAAAATCTATCATTTATATCTTGCCCTTAACTCATCACATCAGTCCTCCACAACATTTATTATACCTTGAGTAATAAATATTTATATCAATATATATATATATATAATTTATTTATTAAGAAATTAAATATATTTTTCACTAACTTACAAGTAAATATTAATTTAATATTAAACTCATATATATATATATATATATTAAACTCAAATTACTAGTGATTGAATTTGTGAGATAAATATGACCTTTATAAGTATTATTATACTAGTTGAGAATAATATTTACTCTAAATATTAAATTCAAATATAATTTTTCTTATTTTTTAGATACACTTAGTTTGTGACCTTATAGGACTAATTTTCAGTGTCTTTAGGTGTACTTTCATAAATTCAAAAAATAGCATTTAAAAACTTTTATAGGAACATATAGAGAAATAAGTTAATATTTAAATGATAGAAACCTAATAATAATGATTACTATATAATATAATCCATTTTTTATCTCATAAAGAGATTTTAATATTTTTACTATCAACAAATATGTTTGATTAATTTAATTTAACTCCCTAAAATGAATATGTTGATGAACTACCATTGCCAGGGATTTTACAAAATACTTCCATTTAAATCATAGATCCATGGAAATCATCTTCCATTAACTCTAAAGGGATAAATAATTTCATTAATTATTTAATGAATTTCATATCATTTATGACACACTAGTTCTGCGTTACAATATCATTAGCATATATTGTCCTGGTTCTCACTAATATATCAATTTACATGATTAAAAATATATATTTTAAATAATATCAAGTCTATAAACCATTACATTAATTCACATATAAAAATATCCAATTAGACATAAAAATGTTGAATTATTATTATCGGTTTTTTCATCCTGCCCCCCCCCCCTCTTGAAGATTACCATGTGAATGCTTCATGTGAAGAAGCATCATCCACTAATGAGAATAAAGTACCATATAGTCAAATTTCATTCTTTTTCATGTCAAACTAAAATCAACTAGACCATTGGAAATATGCTATATTTTATTTTTATTGTAGTTCAATGATTTAATTCTCATTGTCAACTATTATAAACATTCTATGTGATAGATACTCTAAATAAATTATCAAATTAATGTTATGACAAAGAAAACATATCATGTGATATGCTATTTAATAATATTCTATTAATTTATTTTATTAATTTACATTTATCTAATGAACTAACTCCCATAGAATACCACTTTCACTAGATCCCACTTATAATGACTTATAGTCTTTTAGCACTCATATGATATTCATGATTCTTATATGATAAGGATTTAGTCAATAGGTCCTCTATGTATTCTTGGATTGGAACTCTATTTACTATGAACTCACTACCCTGAGAAAAATACCCCATAAGGTGATTCTTTTTAAGTATATACATTTTTTCATTAATGTTACTTATGATCAATGGATAATACCATTGTTGTATTATTATACCAACACAATGTTGTTACATCTTTTTTGTTAGGCATGACTTCAAACTCCTGGAAAAATTTGTCTTTCTAAATAACTTATTTAGCTGCATTAAAAACCAAAATATACTAACACTCTATAGTTAAACTAGAAACCACTAGCTTCATAGAACTCTTCCCCCTCACATCTCCTCCATTAAGGGAAAAAATAAATTTATTGTGATTTCAAATTATTCTAATCTTCCTTGAAACAAGAATCAAAGTATCATCTGATAACCACTTCCTCAACTCCCCTAAAAACCCATAATATGTCATTTAAAAACTACGAATGATTTAGGATAGTTTTAATACTCTTATAATGTTTCTCTCCATGGTCTGGTTGATATCTATAAATCATGATCAAATCATGGGTAACATCAACCATGTTACGTAGCATGAAATACCTGAAATATATTATAAAAGATTTATATGGGATATTATTCATTATCTCTCACATCTACTATATGAATAATCATTTTCTTTGAAACATGGAAGTCGTTTGACACTAAATAATCCCCTCATGTATTATTCCATGTTGAATATCTGAAATACCTTTTCTATGTATGTACCATGATATAGTATAATTTTCCTCTTAGATACTTCTTGGTCAATCTTCAACCTTATAATATAGACTCCCTTACCTAATTATTTCATTAATAATAATTTTTTAACCATGCCTTTATACACTACAATACTAGTATCTCATTTCTAAAAAATAATATAGAATAAATATAAAATACTAGTAAAACTATTATACTCATACAAAATCTCTTATGGACATTGAAATTACATTAATTATTTATTAAACCATATTGTCTTATAGATTTATCGAAATGAATGTTTTATGATATTTAGGTGTTATTCAACCTATAAATGGATCTATGAAACTTTTATACATTATTAACATCCATTGGAAACAAATTCCCTTCTAGTAGTGGAATATAAAAATATTACACAAGGATTATATTATCTATGGTTATCTTGGAATAAACATTTAAAATTTCATAAAATGGTACACTATAATGTAAAGTGTAATTATAATATATTTTAGAGTATAGACTATTGAAAATGATTTTTTATATTATATTCCTTGGTGTTTCTTAAATTATTTATCAACTAGTCATTCTGTATTGGTGTTGAATTTACTATTATTTTAGGCTTCTTATTTAATACTCATTTAAACTCATTAGGCATTATATCCGGTGGATTATATACATCAACCTATATGAGGTTCCACTACATAGAATCCATTTCATAATTCAGGTATTTTATCCAATTTAAAACATTTAGTAAATTTACTACATCCATGTAGGATAAAGGTTCATTATCATCACCTAATAATGTGTCACATCACTTTTTAACTTGAATACCATAACTATTTGGTTATCTAACTTCTATAGTTCTCATGCGTGGTACTTACTCCTATGGAAGAACTTTTTTTATTGAGTTTTACGTAATTTTTTCTCTGTTATCTCTTAACAATCCAAAGCTTAATATTCTTCAAATTTTACCATTATATTACAATATCTTTTTTAGATGTATTTCCTTTCATGAATGATGAGATTTTGGTTTATTAATACCTTCTTATCTATGTTATTGTATGGATAATATAATTTAGTGTATTTAAGAAATCCTATAAGTATTCCCTTTTTACCTCGTAGAACTTTTTTTATTTAAACATAACCTTAACAAATTAATATCATCCTTATACATGAACAAGTGAAAACAATAGTTTTCTTCCATACCACATTTCATATGGAATACCATTTAACACCTTAAATGGGACTCGTTTTAGTAGATATATTGTATTATGAAATGTGTATCCAGAAATGATAATGGAAGACTTCTATGACTTGTCATCAATTTTAGTATTTCCAACAAGGTATAATTATTAATTTCATTTAGACCATTCCAATATGGTTTGTTATTGGTGATTTTAGATAGAATCTCAAAATATCTTAGATAACCAATGAACTCTTAGTTAAGACACCCTAGAGCATGGTCTACATAGAGTTAATTTATCTTATTAACTTCCTATTTCCATACTTAATTTTTATAGTCCTTAATTTTTTCAAAGAAACCAGACTTATACATCAATAAGTTGCAAATACATATCTAAAAAATCATCAATAAAATTTTAGAAGTAAGAGTATCCACCACTAAATTCTATTAGAAAATTTATAGACACATCTATATGAATTAATTCTATATTCTATATAGCACTTTCACCTTAACCACTAAATATATATTTGTCCATTGTTCATTAAAAGAAGCATTAAATATAAACAATGGGTTTAGTTAAAAAATCTATATATCCTTATTAATATAGATTTATCAAATTCTTCTCATATGCAAGGCCTAGTTGGTGATACCAAGACATGGTGTGCCATGAGTCATGTAAAATTTATTCAAATTCGATTTCCAAAACATTATTTTCAAATTATAGTATATAATAGTCATTATTCAAATCTGTCAACCCACAAAATTTTCTATCTTTATAATAGTATCATTTCTTATTTATATTCATGAAAATAAATCCATCCATACATAAATTGGAAATGGACATTATTTTTTGGGTTATATTTGAATCATAATAAAAATTCATTTAAATTAATTATCATTCCATTAATGTGATTTGGTAGTCTCCCATATCAAATTTAGCTAGTCTTTCTCCATTAGATTCACAAATATCTACCTCACTTGTTGTAATCTTATAGAATCAACAAGGTTTATTTATTTGGATACAAATTTTACTAACACAATTTATATCTAATAAGAAATTTTTAGAAATTAAGAGATTACACTCAGTATAGAATGAAACTAAATATTCCCCTTACTTCTTAACTAATGTGATGTTATTTTTCTAGTGGCATTTCTCACCACAAGAAAAAAACACTACATCTTGTTCCTTAAAAAATCTAATGATTATTTTTCTCTTGTAATATTAGGGTGAATATTACTTCAACATGGTGGTAGTCTTAATAATTTTCACATTGCCTTTCCACTTTTCCACTATAATGAAAAAACGTTTTTAATGATTCATGTCATCATCTAAATGTTGACTTGGATTCAATATATTTGGGTTAATTTTATCTATACTCTTCAAATTAAAATTCATAACAAAACTTCCTCATCTCAAATGAAGTGAGGTGAATATGAGATCTATTCACAATTACATAGGATTCTTGAAATCTAGAATTTCTAAATGAAAAAAGTGTCTAATAATATTAACTACATGAGGTATGGATTGTACACATTCTCTAAGATTTCATGTAAATATTTAATTATCTATATCATAACATTATTTTGATTCTTTATCCAAATAAATATCATGGACATGATAAAACATGGTGTATGAATCCATGCATTAATAATGCATCAGAAGATCACTAGTCATGGATGATAACTTGAGGAATTGGACATCAAATAAATCATCAAGTGTTTCCTAAAGATAGAATCATCCTCATCACATTCCCCCTTAGAGTACTCATGATTAACTAAGGGATCCAATATTCATAACTTCAACTCCTTACAAAGTATGATTCACAAGTTCTTGTACCACTCCTGGAAGTTATAATCGGTATATAGATTGTATATCTAAAAAATATATTATAGGGATCTTTTCTTGATAGGTTGAATATCCATTTTCTATAAAAAAATATTAGAATATTTTAGTAATTTAACTTTATTATCAAGTGTGACATAATAAATTATTTTTATTCATGTCCTCATATTTAATTGAATCGCAATATCCTTCACCATTTGATTGGGAATGCCAACATTCATGGATATTCTACTAGAAACAAACTATATTTTACTTATCATAACATGAAATATTATAATTCAAATTACTGAAAAGTATTTCGATAGGTGGTCTCAACACCATTACTAACTCAAATTTCTTCATCTGTTGAGTGGACACCTCAATGCATAAATTGTAGTATCATATTTCCTCAACACATTCCTATAAATTTTGTTAAATAATCTATTTTCATTACTTATAATAACAATTAAGTTAATTCAACCCATTATTTTTTTAATACTCTCTTCTAATTTAAAGTGTCTCTAACTTTGTCTTAACCATCACTTTAACTATGGTTATTTCTATAATTTTAAATATGCAAGAAGATATCTAATATAATATTTTCTTTAGGGATTTTGTTTAACTTGTGTGTAAATATACTTTATTTTATCCTTTTCCATTCATCTTAAAATTATGTGGACTATTAATAATTAATTAACCATTAAATATAGAATTACTTTTACATAATATCATTATTTTATTTTATCATTAATGATTTATAATTTATTTTATTTATTTTATTTTATTTAATCATCATACAAATGACAATCCCATAAATAAATAAATAACCATGAAATTGAAAAATAAAATAAATAAGAGAATTGAACATGTTGTTTTAATAACTCGTTTGTTTGTCAAGAAGATGATAAACTGACCTTGAACCTTAGAGAAAAACTCCACGATCTGGTACTTGTTTCAAGTTATATAATTCTTCCATTAAACTATGTATCTTCTTGGATATCTCACCTCAACTAGGAAGGTCTTTAGCAATCTCCTATCATTTTTATCTTTATCGTTTACAATTTTATACCCACTCACATGTGGTTGGAACCGTGGGTTTAAGGTTACATAAATAATCCTTATACATGCAGGTCCATACATAATAAAAGTGGAATGGATGATTCACATTTCATAATATTTAATTTAATAGAAAAATGTATCATAAAACCCATGAAATAAATAATTAATTTAATATAAACCCAATATACACACTATTTGGTCACACTCATGATCATTCACTACATGTAATGACTAATTGTTTGTATTTATTCTAATTCGTTATTTATTGAAATATATCTCTTAAATAAATAAATTAACGATCATAATAATTAAATATTTAGTTATATTAGCTACTATTAGAGAAATTCCTTCAGTAACCAAATTTTAAATAAATTAAATAATTTAATTATAATTTCAAATGATTATTAATATGGCATGTACTATCCTGTTATACAATGTGTATCATTTTGGTAAAATTAAATTTGGTGAATAACTAAATATACATGGAATTTAATAAATGAAATATGGGGTGTATTCTTATACTACTAAAAAAATTCGTTTCTAGTGATTAATTATTTCATGGTGTGTTCTATCACACAACACAAGATGTACATTGTGTACGCTCATTGTTGTGTAATATGTACTTACACAGTAACTATTCTTACATGGAATTCCATGATATACATAGAATGTTGTTTCATGGGTCAAGATACATTGTATATGTGGCATGTGTAACCATATATAATTCAATGAATATACATAGAGTATACCACTAGTGATTCCCTTAATGTACTGGTAATATAAAAAACCCATAGTTATTGGGTAATTTAAGAATAACATTGAATATCAGTATTAAATCATTGAATTCGACATGATCCATTGGAAATCATATAGTATGTACCTGGTGTAGAAAATACCCTACCACTTGACTCACACAACATGGAAATTTAAACACATTCCTTGAATTATTTTTCATGCCTTTCATAACATCTGTATCTAGGTAGGTGCGCTATAATTAATTACTAAGCACTATGAATACATGCAAATAGAATAAATGTGTGTCTTTCATGGGTAATAACATGTTACAAAGAATGTATATGCCACAAAAATCCATGAACATCACATGATTTCATGTCACTTTGTTGGCAGTCAAAAAAAAAATATGTAATGGAATTGCCTTCTTTTACCACACACCTTCTGTAATTCCCATGGAGTCAAAAAAATGAAAGGTTACCTGATGTGTACAATAGATACACGGCATGTACACCCCTTCCAACAATGTTCCAACTATAATTCAACAAAAAATTGGGTTTTACATTTTTTTAATGACCCCAACATGGTATTCCATGATTGTAAAGGTCTTGCATGTGTAGTTGACCACATGTACATAATGTGTAATTTTTATTACACACTATGTAGCAATTTTTTGCAATGATAATCCTTAACAACTCTTTATGGGATTATTGATAATTCATCATTTTTATTCAAAAATTCTTGGTCATATGAATATAAAAAAATTCATTATCTAGAATTTTGGATTTTAATAATGAAGAATTAAAATTAAAAATACATTCTATCAAAAGAAAATTTTGATCATCAAAATAATAAATAATTATAAATTATAATGTGATCACTCACATACTACTTAAAGGTTTTAGGTGGAAACAAATAGATTGTCTAACAACTTATTATTTTTTTAAAAATCTCTTTTAAGGGAAATGTAGTAACCATCACATTTAATTAAGAGTAAAAGTAAGAGTAAACCACATATGATAACAGAAGACAATCCCAATAAATCTAAGAATATTATACTTATTCACCTTATATAATTTCTATTCAATTGAGGAAACATTTTCTTCTAGGTCATCCTTGATGAGATCCTCGGTGAGATAGGCCATCTTTTCCCAAGACTTAATATACCCCTCCAATATTATTTTCCCTTCATTGACTTCGTGTATAAAAATATGGTCTTGTTTTTTTAACCAATAGAATTTCACTTCCTTGTATTTAACATTAAGTGCTCTCTTGAAAATTATATTATCATCTTATTGAGAAATATATACATTGAAATAATACTGCACAATTTCTTCCATAGAGTATAAAATTATCTCCATGGAATTAGATTTATCATATTCCTCCCTGCCTTCCTCCTTCAACACACTATTGATAGAATCTTGATATAATTCATGCTCTTAGTTGACCTTAGGATAACATGATTTTGATATGATAGATCCAAAAATATAGTTCCTTCCTACATATCATTGATATGACATTATTTTCTCTTGATATTCCTTCATCAAATCAACTTCAATACAAAGTGATGACTTTTTCACCTTAGTGTTACCAAGATCCTAAAGTTATTCTATTTTAGGTATTACTAAATCCATCATTCCCTCTATCTCATTATTCATGAAAATAATCCCTTTGTACTTTCCATAATATACCATCACCAAGGTATTCTGTAGCATGAAATAATCCTTATGTTTCCTAATTATTTTCCACTTGGTGACAAGATAATTCCAAAAATCATCATTATCATTATACTCATTCCTTGAGCTAGATCAACTGTGTATATTTTCTTATTGATTTTTCCATAATTTTTTGAATATTGAGGATTATTTTCTATGTCACTAGGCATAATTTATTCATATCCAACCTCATTAGTCATACCCAATACAACTATCTTTCATTTCCACTTTGGTATGACTATTTTCCACCCTTCGAAATTAGTGTTGCCTACAGTATGTCCCTTTTAAATATTAAAATGGGTTTTACCTATATTTTACTCATATTAGGCATAAAAATATCATAAAAGGATGGTAAATTAATTAGCACTACATCATTTCAAGAAATAAATCTAGTACCATCTTTCCCATATTTGGATGACTCATAGCACTCCATAGTTCTTGCATAGGTACGTATATATTCCATTCCCTAATATGTACCCAACACTAGAAAGGGATTGTGGGATAGTTCGACCATTATAGAATAATTCTAAACATCAACTATTTCATTGTTGGAAGAAAAAATATCCAGATCCACCTCCCCTTGGACCACCAAACACAACTTCAACCCCAAAAATTTTGAACCAAATATTGATATATGATATTGATAATGGGTAGTATTTTCCAGTGATTCTGACACATTTCCTATGTAGATATTACCAAAAATGATGGGTGGAGAGGAGAGAACTACAAAATATGAGCTTGACTCATGCTCACTAACATAGACATTAACATGTGAAGAAGAGGGGTAAGGTGATTTTCTTTTTACCTCATTAAAAATATTCAATACATTAAATCATTAAACTTGCTTCATCACGAAAAGTCAAAAAAAATTGTAGTTGGAACCAAAGAAAGCATTATGAGTAATAGTTCAACTATCCCTCAAACACAAAATAATGTTGGCATCAGATTTTATCACCTAGTTTAATCTAAATAAAATCTACTGGTGGTTTTTAAATGGAACATTTCACACATAAGTGGGAGGAGATAGGGTAGAATAGATACCTAAATCAATCCTCAAAATCAAAAAATATTATTATATTGTTTCCAAGAATTTTTAATATTGAGATATTTTTTAAAGGGAGATGAAATGCTGGGAAACTTACCCAAATCACTGAGGATGGGGGATTTGAATCCAATGGAAATTGTAGTTCAATATGAAAAGGAAGCAACAAAGTACATTGGATGTATGTTGTCCCTTGTAATAAGTATAGGAGAAATAGTGTACTTTAAAAAAGGTTATGGATGTAATGGGGTTTCAGGAACCCTATGAATACTCATTCCCTTGGAGGTCAATTATCATGGATGAATATATAAAAACTATAAAAATAATGGTCCCTCCAACCAAAATTATCCATAAAAGATAATCCATGGAGATAAGATTTTTTAACATACCCTAATTCATAACTATCATTCATGGAAAAAATAGGTTGGTTACAGGACCTCAAGTGCACCACTTCATATGACAGAGGCTTCTGACTAGTTGAAGGGGTTTGATAAGTATAGTGGGGAGACTCTACCCCATTTTTAATACTTACAACCCAATAATAATAATCCAATAATAAAAATATCTGAGTAAAGAAGAATGGTTTAAACCATATATCATATAATTGTAAAGTAAAGAAGAAAAAAATAAAACAATAATGATGAATCATGAAATGAAAAGATAAAATGTATCTAAATTTCCAACTAAAATAATAATAAATAAAAGAAATATATGAATTTAATAAATTCAAAAAATCTTGTCTCGAACCCCATGTTGGTCCCATCTCAAACCACTCTCCCATTGAGGAAGAAAAAAAATTGGAAATAAGTTCCCTTTCCCTTGTCCAAACCTACATCCATGCAATCTTCTTAGGTAACAAATGAAAACCCAAATAGGGTGTGAAAAAAATTTAGTTAGTCAATACCATTGTGTCTAAAAAATTTCAGATAAAAGGTTCATGAAATAAAGTAATAAACAAGTGTATTAATTAAACAATTAATAATTTATTTAATTCAACATACTTTTCTAGAAAGATGGTATGCCTCTGATCATGTACAAAAACCTTGTAAACCATAACCATAAACCATTGTATAATTAAACAACTAGGAAGATCCATCTATATAATCATTTTTACTTCTAGGCATATCCTGATAAAAAAAAATTCTACATGTGTCCTTGTTAATGGACCACTATATAATCATTTCAATATGTATCACAGGGTATATCTCACTATATAATATTTTCGACACGTATCACTTGTCCAAGTTCTCTACATAAGAATTTCAGTATGTATCACTAGGACAAGCCTATTATATAAGAATTTTAACACGTATCCCTGGGTCAAGCCTTATGTATAAGCATTTCAACATGTATCACTAGGCCAACCTACTATATAAGCATTCCAGCCTCCAAGAATGGAACTATATATAAACATTTTATATTTACTCAACAAATCAAAATAGTAAGGATTTCACGATATCACATCATAAGTCTCAATGGTTAATTATGAAAACTACCATTTTTATTTTAATTAAACATTCACTTATATATCAATTTTTCAATAGTTGTATCAATATAACATAATCTTTTTCCAAATAAATTATATGTCATGAAATCACATAAAATATCATGCCATGATAATCACACATTAAATCGTTATCCAATTTATTATAAATTAAAGGCTTTTCTCACCCCATGGGTATCCATAATCTTGGTCCCTATATAATTGAATAAAGAGTGATCCAATGAGTAATATATCAAATGATTTTTTGACATTTAACATTAAATTAACTAATTTACAGATCATGGTGGAATAAACCTAGTATTTTACATAATCTACAGTTTAACAGACCATAAATTTAGATTTTATAACCCTAACTTTATCAGGTGATTTTCAAATGCTTCCAACATGAATCCCTAACAAGATCAAAGGTGAGGTAGATCATAAAAAGAAACGTAAATCACATGAAAACATGTCAAAGCCAAAATGAACCATGGTCAATAGATTTACAGTAAAATGACAAAGAGAAATGTATGAAAGAAAAAACCAATGAAAAAAAACTCACTGGGGATTGGATGCATAGTCAAGAGGTTTGGAATTGAAAAAAGGGAGAGAAAATAACTTGGAAATCATCCTAGGTATGAGAGGGAGAGACTGAAAAAAAAATGAAAAATCAAATTTGATTCCCACTTAAAACCGCATGTGACGAGAAATACAAGTCTTGTAAACCTTTTACATCATGTATTTCGTGGTTAATGACATATGAATAAAAATCATTGACTTGAGTAAATATTTATCTCGGTCTAGAATTACACAATGAGAACTAGGTTTAGGACATATCGCCACTTCACATCATGAACCAATTCATGACATGTGTCTGGTGACTGTTACACATCATGTGATATATTTACACGATGTGTAAATCAATTATAGAAATATTAAAACCTAGTTCCATTCATAAAAGTTTCGAACCACCTCCAAGACCTCCCAAACTCATGGAAAACCCTTTAAATATCATCTATCACATTTATACCCTAACTCTATTTATTCCAATAATCTTACATCCTTAACTTTAGGTCAATTTCCTAATAAACGCTCCTTATCTATGAGTAAGGCTCATCCATCAAGGTTTGAAGGTGGGAAAAAATACAATGATAGAATATTAATTTAAAACTCGAAAAGGTTCATACCTGAAAAAATATGGGATGTTACAACCTACCCACTATAAAATATCTCTTACCTGGGCTGCTGCAAGCATCATTTTAGATTATCTATTACCACTATGTTATCGTATCAGACTCCCTCACCCAAAGTTTCTCTTGAACATTCCAATGATTCCACTAAACTGAAACTGAAGGTATAGTCCATCCATGAAGATACTTTTTACTTATGTATATAATCTGTATCAGATTCTCTTAAAATCCGTATCGACACAAATCTTGAGGTCCACTACATCTACAAAATGATATGGGCTAGGATAATATCTATAAATTTGTGACATGTGAAAAAAGTAATGCATGGAAATATATCATTGTGGAAGGACTAATCGATACAACATTGGACTAACCCTATCCACAATCTCAAATGGCCCAAGAAACTTGGGCACTAGATTTCACTATTTTTTGATGTGAAGTTTCACCAACCTAGGTGATACCTAAAGGAAAAAAAACAATATCGAAAATTGAACTCTAGAGGTAATCTCCAATGTTTAGTATATGATCTCTTTATACACTGTGTGGTTACCAACTACCTTTTAATCAAGTGAACCTATTCATATGTATCCTTTACAAGACTACACCCAAGAAGCACTGACTCATCTATCTCAAACCAGTAAAGAGGCGGACGACACATCCTATGATAAAAATCCCTAAAATGTGTCATATAGATTGATTACTAGAAGGTTTTATTAAATTAAAACTCCACATGTTCCATTTAATTCTCCCATGGAACACCAAAATCCAAAACAGAAAATTTTTACATATCCTCCAAACCTAAATAGTCCACTTAATTTGATCACCAATTTAAGGATTATATGATATTATTAAAAGAACCTATAATCTTAGATCCTTCTTAAGACCCTTATAAAACTGTTACATGAAAAAATGATCTCTATCAGAAATTATACTCTTTCAAACTCTATCTAAAAAACTATATTTCGCATTTATAGACCACCCATATCATCTATAGTGAAGGTCTCCCATATAGAAAAGAAGTGTGAGACCATCATCATTCAATCCATGATCACTGATAATAAATCATTATTACAGTTTTTCATATGCAATCCTATAAAAAACTTCATAGGGATAGAATACCATTTTAACTCTGTAATTGGACGAGGTTGAAATAACCCAGCTGGCCTCAGAAGCATAAATTTGACTAGCTCACAGATGAAACATATTGCCAAAAATATCACTATCACCTTATTCGTTCATGACCACAGGTACTGTATATAGAGATCACAGTACATATTTTTCAAACTAGGATGCCCCAAATATCAAGAAGCATGAAATTTTATCATAAACTCATCAGACAATCTCGTAAGAACCCATACTCACCAACAAAGAAAGTCAAGAATTGTTGCTGCCAAGAGACTATCTTGATGGTGTATCCCCACTATATAAGTTTTATCTCAGAACATAGTCCTCCAAATAAGTTAAATAATATATTTTAATCCATTCTGAAATAATGGATTTAATAGATATTGAAGTTAGATCTACTCATCCCAAAGAATCCTGAACATCTAGATGTGTGTCTTCAAAGAGTACTATTATCCATCACTAATTGAAATAATATCATAATACATCTTTCTAAATATTCTATCTCAATTTATGAATAATTATATTTCTAATTCCCATTGTATAAACCAACTAAAATTGTAAATACAACAGATAATTGACCCACTTCCTCTTCTAAAGGTTCAAGTCCTGCAGAGAAAAGATGTATGTGAGGCTCTTGTGGTCGGTTTTCACTAAAAACCACATTCCTATAAGATAATATATCCAAAATCGGAGGGCATGTACCATGGTCCCTAAATCCCCATCATGATTAGTGTAATCCCTCTTAGGTATTATCAGTTATATGGATCCATAATGAACCAATTGATCCTTATATATTAAACTCATTGTAAGTCGATCTCCAGATGCATCACATTACACGGTATATACTTTACCTAGAATATGTGATGTAAGGATATATGCTGAGTTCAACCTATTTTTTACCTAATAAAAAATCTCTCACAAGATTCTGACCAATGAAACAACACTCCCTTATTTGTCATCCCTAACATTTGTACTTCCAAAATGGGAAATCCTTGGATAAATCATTGATAATAACCTACTAAACCCAAAAAACTCTGAATCTTGAAGATATTCCTGGTTTAATTCTTGGATACCAGTGATGAAACTTTATCTATGTCTAATAAAACTCTAGCCTCTGAAATGGAATGACCTAAGAAAAATAATTTATCCATCAAGAAACTATATTTTTTAACATGGTGTATAGTTAGTTCTCTCTTAATGTACTCAAGATAATGTCAGGATGTTTGGCATGATCGTCTATAGATAGGGAGATCACTATGATGTCTTTGAAAAAAACCACCAAAAACTGATCTATAAATGGATGAAATATTATATTCATTGAGTCCAATAATACATTTGTTGTGATAGTAAAACAAAATGGCATCACAAAAAAATCATAAAATACATACATACTCTAAAAAATAGTCTGGGGTATGTCCAATGGTCTCAACCTCAACTGACTGTATCCTGATCTAAAATTAAACTTGGAGAATATCTTATAACCCCACAATTAATTGACTATATCATCAATATGCGGAAGCAGATACCAATAATTGAATGTCATCTTGTTAAATCTCTAAAAATCCAGAGATATCTTCAAATTTCCATCATCCTTCTTGGAAAAAAGAACTAGATAACCCTATGGAGGTTTAGTAGGGAAAATCAAAGAATTATCTTTCAAATCATCCAACAATAATTTCTACTTCTAAATATCATCTTTTGAAATTCTATAGGGTGGGGTTGAAACTAGATTTTTTCTAGGCACCAACTCAACAATTAAATTAATCTCCCACTAGAGCAGTAGAACATAGAAATCAACAACAAAAACATCTATAATATTGTCTACAACTAGAGTAAATTAATCCTACATCATTCCACCATCATTTATAATAATACTTTCCATACGATCCATGATATAATCTAATATAGACTAAATTGGTTTCACAAAACCATCCTGATGATTCCAATCACCCTGGTGAAAATAGCTACTTCATTCTTGAGAGATAAAGGTAACTATCCTTTGGTAATAGTCAATATGATCCAAGTATAGGTCTAACCAATCCATACTAAATATTAAATCAAAAACATTCATTTCTAGCAAAAAAAGTTCCCCAAGTAAATGATAATTACTACTATATCGATAACATGCCTTGCAATGTTTGATAACATCTCACCACACTCCAAATGGTGCATTGATGGTAAAGAAAATCTAATATTTCCACATCCAAGCCCAAATAGTTTTCAAAAATTGATAATAGAAATGAATGAAAGTATCTTGTACCAAACAATAATAAGTAATGTTTGGTGTTAAAAGAATCTCACCTATGATTATAGAAGGTATTACATCCATAGTGGCAAGAGTGTACAACATAACATGATTCAAACTATCCCCTCTACCACAAGATCTAGTATATCTCCCCATCACTATTCCATATGCTTGAAACTATTGTTCATGCACTAGGGTCTCGTGCCCCTTTCCTTGAAATGAACATCCTATGAAACACAAGATACCATTCTGTTGAGGAGTAGCTGAGTCCTTCCCAGACTCAGGTACCTGCCTTATACCCCTACCACTACTCTCCTACTGCATGTACCTAAAAACCTCTGCAGGTGGGTCATCCTGCCACAAACATAACACTCCAAATATGGGTATGGATATTGAGGTTTCTTATGGAATAAAATTCCACACTAAAAACACTACAATAAAACACAATCTTCATATGGTTTCCAACTTTCATGACTTCTCTTACCACTAATGCCTTGGAAAAAACTATCATAGTAGCGCTTCTTGATACCTTAAGAATATATCCCAATTTATTTATCTAAAATAGTTGATAAAAATATAGAACCACTTCACTTTTCCTCTATAAACAAGGATTGCATATTTTTTATCCTAGAATTTCATTTCATTTCATTTCATTTATTAGATATAACAGATACCCCATTACATAGTTAATATAGGAATGTATATTCCACATGAAATAAATATATCCCTATCATGAACAATGCATTTCAATATATATCCCTATGTTCCTATCACAATGCTTGAATACTCATCTCATACCATACCATACCAGGAAAAGAGTATAAATATCAGGAAAAAAATTACATCTCACATCATGTGAATCACTTAGGGGGAAAATAACATCAATTGTAACAATAAAACGTCACAAACAGTAGTCCCATCCCAGGGCACAAAGATTTTCCCAATACATGGGTTAGCTAATCTCATTCACAAGCTCATTACCAAGTTCTAACACATACTAAATGTTTTCTTCCAATTCCAAAATATAAAATTAGTAGAAAATAAAAAACTCGCCTAATACTAATTTATAACATCCATCGATCTAGAAATCTCTCACGTGGAAAAAACAGGTTGGTTACATGTCCTCATGAATACGTCCCCATATGCTCGAAATTGTCTAATGGAAGTGACGTGTGATAAGTATAGTGGGGAGACTATAAACACTAGTAAAGAGTTCTAATATAGAATAAATAATTAAATTGTTGAGTCAAAACCTTTTTCAACTTTTCCATCAATCGTTTTTTTGGAAATCACATATCACACATATTGTAATTACATATTTTTCATATCATGTATGTTTTTTAACAATCGTAATCTCTCAATTTTCTTTTTTAGGTTGTATGTATCCTAATAAAAGTCGTGTTTTTTTGTCTATACACATTTTTTATATATTGTTTTGGAATCGTAACCAGATTATGAATTGCATTGTAGTTTGGAATTGTAACCTGAATGTGCATTGCATTGTAATCAGAAATCATAACCAGGTTAAGTACCACATAATAAGTATGCATCATAACCAGGTTAAGTACCACATCATATCTATGCCTCATAACCAGGTTAAGTACCACATCATAATCATCAATTGTAATCAGGGATAAGAATAGTATCGTAATCTCATATATCATGCATTTAAACTAGGTTAAGTACTGAATCGTAATCGTGTATCGTAATCACAATATCGTAACTACGTTATGAATCATCACCTAGTTATAAATCATCACAAGTTTACACATCATACTATTATTATTGTTTTGTATCCACGAATCGTAACCAGATTAAATATCATGCATCGTAGCCAGGTTAAGAATCACAACTAGGTTATAATTTGTAATCGATATGCATTGTTATACTAATAAGCCTAGAAAACTAGTTACGTATTTCATTTATGAAATGCATTGAAACCTTATCATTAATTCAATAAAAATTGCATGTATTTCATAATCATTGTAATATACTTTTTAAATTACTAATTTCTAACTAAAATGATGTCATTGAGTTGGTTATTTACCAATCAGAATGATGTCGTGTATTTTATTTTGTTTTGACCTTTGTAATGTCAGATGTCAAATTCCATACATGTATTTCAAAGAAATACGACTGTTGGAGAAAATATCACTGTTTGAACCAGAAGACTATAAATAGGAGGTCATTCAAAACCGAATACATAACTTTTGTTTCTATCACATTCTAGGGAGATATTTTATGACTTCTCTCTGTCTTCATGTGAAATCCTTGAAGATACAATAAGTGAACAACTTGTTCCATGTTCTTCTATTTCTATATGTGCTTTGTTTTTTCCTTGTGCGACAGATCATTGTGATAATGATCGAGGGCTTATGGGGATTATAATAAATGTTGTTGATCATCATATCAAGGGCTTACCAAGGTGGTGGTATAATAGACCTTCTATCCTAGGTGAAAGGATACCCTTCTCTTTGGGTTAAAAGAGTTTTTATACTTTTACATTTCCACTACTATTTGTATTAGAAAGGGAATTGTATTGCTTCCCCTTTGTTTTCATATTCAATTAAATTGTAATTTTTTCAATTATAAATCATATTTTATTAAGAGATTTTATATGCTATATGGTAGAATCATTAAAAATTTTATTACTATGATCATTAGATTTAATTCAAATAAAATTGTTTTACATTACTTATAGTATTACATCATTGTATTTCCATCGGATCCATGACCTATATGGTCTATTATATTGATTTTAAATTGTATTATATTAAGATATATTAAACTAAGTCCTTTATTAAGTGTTTAAATGCATAGTTTTTTAAACATACAATTCACCCCCTCTTGTATATGTTCCATATAATATATATATATCTATATTACGATCCAAAAATTTGTATCAGAGGAGGTTTCCACTGTTTTGTATAACATTCTTTATTTCTTTTGGAAATAAAATTGTATTTATTTTACATATCATTTTTTATAACTACTTACTATAATAGCGTTTGGAGTGGAAATATATTGTTTTATAAAATGGAAGGAATGAGTATTGGATCAATTGATAATCTAAATCCAACTAAACTACCTATATTTGATGGAAATGATTATGATTACTGGAGAGATCAAATAAAGACATTTGTTATTAATACTGGAGTGAAAAACGTTATCATGATTACTTGAGGTTATAAAATCCTAGAAAAGGAAGTCAGTACCTTCACCAATTAAGAGAAACAAGAATATCGACTGAATTAAAAGGTATGCAATACTTTGTTCTGTTCCATGACCAAGATTATATATAGTCAGATATCATCATGTGAATCCACCAATTTTTTCTGGAATAAATTAGAAGTCACACATTTTAGTACATCTAAACTCATAGAAACAATAATAGAAATTCTTTGTGCAGAATATCATGGGTTTCATTTTTCCATATGGAGAACCAGTATATAAGATGCAACAAAGGTTTATGAAAATCGTAAGAAGTCTACAATCTATGGATGAAAAGGGTCTTGATGATGAATTAATTATAGATAAGATTATTGAAATCATACCTAAAGAGTGGGAATAAAAAAGAACAAATATTAATGAAAACCAGAAAGTTACTCAAATCACTATTGATGAGTTATTTGTCACTCTACTTCAGTATGAGACTAGAATGAAAAGAGATGTTTATTTCAATAAGAAGAATAATGGTTATGGTATTGTATTTTTTTATACTACTAAAGCTAACACACTAGAAATGATAACAACATCCAATGCTAAGAAATCTGTTGTTATATCAGAATCAAGTGACAGTGATCACTCAGATAATGAGCTAAGTAATCTTGCTCGAAGGATGAACAATGTTTTAGGAAAGAAATACATTCAATATAGATTCAAAAAGAAATATATAAATGAAATGAAATATTCTGAGGTCCATTATTATGAATTAAAAGATATGTACATATTATACTAGATTTTCCATTAATAAAAGAAAAGACAAAATGGATAGAAATTCTGAAAGAAATAAGAAAAAGTATTTCAAGTCCAAGACAAATAATTTCTTGAGGGAAAATGATATTTGGAGTGAAAATGGTGGTTATTCATCATAAGAATCCTGAAATTTTGAATCTCCTAGTCTGAGAAACATAGGACTAATATCTATACTACTAATTGAAAATAATTCCTACATTGATAAGGTATAAAATGATGAATCCCTTACAAATGATTCTTTAAATGAAAATTACCCTTATTAGAAAAATTCTTACTCTTCGAATAAAGAATCTTCTCAACATTGGAAAATTTATCTTCCTTTGATGAATTTTCCATATTTTCCAAATTACATAAGAATTAAAATTCAAAACTCATGAAAAATATTGATACTGTAAATTTTAGAATAATTATTCTTACAAAAGAAGTATCAGATCTATGAAAATATTTTGATCATAAAACACTTTATTTTGAAAATATTTCAAATTATAATAAGGAAGTATGTTTTGAGAAGGATAAACATTTTAAATACATTCAACAACTTGCTTTCATGAAAAATGTTTTTGAAAAAAAAACATGTCCAAAACAATTTCTTGTGAGAATGATATTTTAGTCATTAGATTAAAATATGAAATAGTTTCTCTTAATAAACTTTTATCAAACTTTTTCTGTAGTAAGGAAAACTTTGATAAGATGTATTTTCAATTTTTCCCTTTAAAGAATACTTCGGGATTTGGATACACTCACCCAAAACTGATTTTTATTAATAACTATTTTCTCCCTCAAAGTGCCCCATTTTGTACAAAATGTCAATGTAGTGGACATTGGAAAAGATGTTTTTCTATCAATAAAACTCAATATTTAGGATTTCACAGAGAAAAAATTTCAAAAAAAATGTGGATTCCCAAAATTCTTTTATCTAAAATTTCCAGATCGAAACCGGTTTGAGTTCCAAAAAACTAATTGTTTCTTTTTCAGGAAAATAAGAAGTATACCAACAATAAGAAAATTTGGTACATGGATAGTGGTTTTTCTCAACACAGGATGGGTAAAAAATATTTCATTGAAAAGATTATCGAAATGAATGGTGGAAGAGTGACCTTCAGAGATAATTCTCAAGGAAAGATCATTGGAATAGGTAATATAATTCTTTTAGGAAATGTTTTAATTTAAAATGCTTTGTTTTTCAAAGGTCTTAAGCCAAACCTTATAAGAATAAATCAATTATGTGATGAATGTTATATTTTTAATTTTAGGAATGTTAAATGTTTAGTTCACAATTCCATGGATGAATTAATTCTTTCTTAACATAGGCATGAGAATGTATACACAATCAACATAGAAGACTTTAAGAACCATGACATTCCTTTCTTAAGTGCAATAGAAGACAAATCTTGGATATGGTAAATAATGTTTGGACACTATAACCTAAGGAACCTTTCAAAACATTTAAAGAAAAGACTTATTGTGGATCTATCAGATCTTAGGTTTCATTCTTCAAAGGTTTTGACCCTTTTCAATATGGAAAGAAACATAAAACTAACTTTAAATCAATAAATTATGTTCCAAATTCAAATGCAATACAATTAGTGAACACAGATCTCTTCAGTCCTACACAGGCTGGAGGCATCATAGTCATATACTGTGAATTTTTTTTAGTTGATGACTATACTATATTTTCATGGGTCTATTTTCTAGAAAAGAAATATAAAGATCCTTTTTATTTCAAAACTTTTAGATCCCATGTTAAATAATAGAAAAACATACCATGGAAAACTATATGTTTTTATCATAGTGTATAATTTTAAAATTCGTATTTTGAAACCTTTTGTACTACGAAAGCTATTACTCACAATGTTTCAGCTCCAAGAACACCTCAAAAAAAATGGTGTTGTTGAGAGAAGGAGTCATATTATTTATGAAATGACAAGAACCATGTTGATTAAATACTCAATTTATAAGTATTTATAGGATAAATATATTAGTATTGCATGTTATACTATAAATCATGTTTTAAATAGACCTTTTATTAATAAAACACCATATGAATTGTGGACTGGCCGAAAACTAAAAGTTTCATACATTAGAGTGTTCGGATGAAATGTATTCATATTGAATACAAAAGAAAATTTACATAAGTTTCCACCCAAATATTATGAATGAGTATTTCTAGGCTATTCCACAACATCTAAGGCTTATAGGATTTTCAATAAAAAATCTTGTACTATCGAAGAAATAGTGCATGAAAAATTTGATGAAACAGACACCTTTATTTTCAAACAATCCTACCTAAATCAACAGATGTATCTTCACAAACTGATTATCAACCTTTGATTGAAAACTCGTTTGAAAAGGGAAATTCTCAATAAAATGTTTCTTAAACATTTACCCCAGAATAATTTCAATCATATGTTGATGAATAGGTTTTAAAAAACCCAAATCAATTGTTTCATAAGAATAATCCTAGTAATAATATAATTTGAGATATAAATCAACCTATAAGGACCAAAAATTATTAGTGAAATGAAATAGAACATCTTGCCTTTCTTTCTCAATTCGAACATAAAACTTCGAATGAAGCCTTAGGTGATGAATATTGGATTAAGGCAATGAAAGATGAACAAAATTAATTTGAGAGGAATCATGTTTGGACATTTGTTGAAAGACCTAAAGAAGCAACTATAATTTGTGTGAAAAGGGTTTTTAGAAAACAAATATGATGGAAATGGAGTCATAGTAAGAAATAAGGAAAGACTTGTTGCTAAAGGATATAATCAAAAAAGGTCATAGAGTATGAATAAACCTATTCTATAGTAGCAAGACATGAATCTATTCAAATTATATTAGACTTTATTACATAATTAAATTTCAAACATCATCAAATGGATGTAAAATGTGATTTTCTCAATAGTTTTGTTCAAGAAGAAGTTTTTTTATCAACCCTCGGGTTTTGTAGATCAAAAACATCCTGATCATGTTCTTAAACATAAAAAACCATTTTATGGAAATAAAAAATCCCCAAGAGCATGGAATGATATACTCACATGATTTCTTTTACAAAACAATTATGAAAAAGGTACTGCTGACCCAAATCTTTTAAAAAAATGGAATAAAAAACTGTTTTGATTGTTATAATTTATGTTGATGACATTATATTTGGATCAACGCATCAATCCTTAACTAATTATTTTTACAAGTCTAACGAAATCTGAGTTTGAAATGAGTATGATGGGTGAGTTAACATTTTTTTAGGTTTTTAAATATCTCAAAAACCAGAAGGAACCTATGTATCCCGACATAACTATATCAAATACCAACTCAAAAAGTACAGATATGACAATACTAAAAGTATTAGCACTCAAATTGGTACCTCAAATACACTTGATCTTGATGAAGCTGGGAAACTAGTGGATTAAAAAACTTTTAGAGGTATTATAGGAAGTTTGTTATACTTAATGGCTAGTCATCTAGACATAATGTTTTCGGTATGATTTTGTGTAAGATACTAATATAATATAAAAGAATATCATTTTAAATCATTGAAAAGAATATTTTTCTACTAAAAGGGAACTATGGAATTAAGACTATTCTATTCTTTTGGAAATGATTTGTTTTTGAAAAGTTTTTCAGATGAAAACTTTGGTGGATGTGGAATGGATATAAAGTTTACAATTGGAACATGTCATTTTTCAAGAGATTATATGGTTTATTGTTCATGCAAGAAATAAAAATCAGTAGCACTCTCCACTACTCAGGTAGAATATGTAGTAGTTGGAAGTTGTTGTGCTCAGGTGTTGTGGATGCAACACACACTCACTGACTATGGCATGAGTTTCTAAAAAACTCAAATACTCTGTGACAATACTAGTGCCATTTATATTAGTAAAAACCGTTCACATCACTCACATGAAAAACACATAGATATTAGGCATCACTTTCTTAGGAATTAGACACAAAAAAGAAGATATTGTTTTACAATTCATAAGAACGAAAGAACAACTTGTTGACATTTTCACAAAACCATTATCTTCTGATAGATTTTAATAAATTAAATAGAAACTAGAAATGATCATTGTAAAGAAATAAATCACGTCTATTTATTGTTTTAGACATCTAATTACATTGAGTTACTCCTTTTAAAAGGGACAGTATACATTTCATTTCACTTTCTGTTTTATAGTTTATTTGTTTCACTTTGGGTTTTACAGTTTATCGATTACACTATTTGTTTTATAGTTAATTGTTTTTACTCTTTAGTTTTCTTTGATAGGTTTCTAAATTTTATCATTTTTAGGTTAAAATGTGTTTCATATTTTGGTTTCAAATAATATCAGTACTAGTATTAGACTCTCGTTATTTAATTATCTAATCAGTTCTAGAAAATTGATATTGTATCACTTTATCAGTATTGAACAATCGATATTAGATCACCTAATCGGTACTGAAATATCAATATCAGTACTAGAATATCATTGTGGATTTTTTCAATCGGTTCTAAATAATTGGTATCAACCTATTTGATTTTATCAGTTTTATATTCATTATTGGTTTTTTTATTTTGTTTTCATAAGAACAATATACTGAAACCATAATATCTATCTTATTACTCTGATAGATACAATTTCTAAAACCATTATTTTTGTGTTTTATTTTTTGTTTCTAATTTATTTCTTTTACTTATAAATTAGTTTCACTTGGAATATAATTTTTATTAAAAGAAAAAATCAGGAGTTCGAAATCATTCTTGACCATTGGATCTCATAGATCTAATCTTGACTATCAATTACCTTTAAAATAATATACCCCACCTAGATTTCATCTATGTTTTTCCTCTCAAGACAAGATGCTCAATAAATAGTCAGCAAGCTTATTTTGGTACTTACCTTAGCTTTCTTAATCAGATATCTTGTAAGAATTCATAATCAAAAGGCTCTTCAAGGTGTGAGTTAGTCTTTCATGAATGAGTCCACAGCTTCATCTCTGAAATAAACCCCCACAAAGGATTTCTCTTCCATGACATTCTGTGGTGGAGGTTGGTATCCTAAAATTTATATGAGTCTTTTAATTATTCTTTGAAAATAATTATATGTTTTCAAGGATGGGAATAAATTTGTGTGGAAAGACGAGGTTCTGATCAGGATCATGTTTATCACGATGAGGTGTTACAATTTTACAAATCAGTAGAGATAGACAAGGATCCTAAAATTGATTTTAAGATGTATAACTAGACTTATACATCCTCTTCAAAACCAGAAGCTATGTTTCTAGATTTTCTATTTGAGGGAGATGCTTTATGTCCTTCTCATAAGTTACTAGAAGCTAATGAAAGATTTTATAGGTCTAAATCCGAAGAATCCCTTTTTGAGATTCATGAGGACAAAAGAAAAGTGAGTCATTTATGTGGAGATAATAGACTCATAGCCCTTTGGATGAAAGGTTTTTTTGTGCTGAGAAAAGGTGATAAGGAAACAATGAATTTTTCAGATGTTTATGTGCTTGACTAATTATTGAACATGAGAAAGTTTATCTTTGAGGGTATTATTTTCCAAACAATTAAGAAGCTCAAATCCGGTGGTGTAAAATATTTACTGGTCGTGTTTCCCACCATTATTAATATGTTTCTAAAACATTTCATGGGATTGTGTAATATTTCTATTATGTTAGATCCAAATTCTTAAAATAGTTCTTAATTTGTAAGTATACGATAAGGAGGATCAAATTATATTTCTATTCCAAATTGAAAAAGTTTGAGAAATATATGAATGCTAAGAAAGAAAAGGATGTTTTCAAAGGTAGTGATAAACCATACAAGCCATCCAAGTCATATTCATTCAAAAGAATGGTAGTTAAGGTTAAAACTCGAAAACCCTCAAAGAAACAAAAGGTTGTATCTAATGAGGTTGATGTTGAATATAGGAAGAAAAGGAAAGACAGAAAAGAAGGGGATCCTCAATTTGGATAGGATATAGATGAAGCTTTAGATTTAAAATTAAGGTCATAAAAGGCTTTAAAAGAAGAAGGGATAAATAAGATATTTAAGAAAATAAATGCCGATGCTATTGACATTGATAATCTTCAAAGAATAACTCAACAGCTAAAATCTAGAACTGAAACAAGGGATCCATCTTGTAAAACTCAATCGATTCCAGTAGGGAAAGGCAAGGAGAAACAACATTCTGAACAATCAGATAGATAATATCTTGAAAAAGAACATGAATAAGAGGAAGAAAAACAAGAAGAATAAGGAAAAGAGGAACATGATCAAGAAGAAAGGGAACATGAGGAAATAGAAGTTGAATAAAAAAAGATGCAAAAAAGAAAATTCATACTGCAAATTAATCAGAAGTTCCATATTTTTATCCATATTCAGATCCTTATCCCTCTAAGAATGTATCTCAAAATTTTTCCTCCAAGAGATTCATTCAGAATTTTGATAAAGAATAAGAAGAGAAAGAGTAAGAATCTGATAAGAATCGGAATCAACCAGCTCAAGTAATCAGCATTGAGACTCATTTGGGTGATCTCCCATAATTCATTGTGGACACAGATTCTAAAAGAACAATAAATGTAAAATGGATTAATTAAATTGAACACGACTTGAATAAACATGAGAACGTGTTACCTTTTATTCCAAAAGTTGAAGCCGGGATGGAAATTCTTTCAAATGCTCATAATGATAGAACAGATTCTGTCACGGTTTTGAGGGACATGTTTCGATATCTTAAAGTTGATTTCATTATTTTCAAGGAACGTTCTACTGTACATAATAAAGATTGCAATAATGCGGTGAAGTGGCCTTATAATGTTGATAAAATCCTAGAGTATCATTTGGACAAGTAGGAATAATTGTTACATCGGGTAAATAGACTCATCTCTCTCTATCTAAATCTTATTGATTATTTGAATGAAATGTTTGAATAATTTCAATGATCTGGTACCTCAAATCAAGTAGCCTCAAAAGAGCTTATGATTTTAAAAAAATGTTTGAAGACCAGAGTAATTGGTTTATTTTACTCTTGAATAGATTTTTTATCATATAAAAAATCCTATCATCTCAGGATGGACGATTTCAATAACCAGGAAGAAATACTTAATGCTTAGGAATCTCTTAATTGCCTTAATGAAGATCGGCTATGGAAGTAAGAAAAGATTATTGTTAAATATGATGAGATACTGAAGTCTTATAAATAAGCTCTTGAAAATATCATTGACGATATAAAAGAGTTCAAGAAGATGAAACTCATGTTGTATAATCTTTTGGAAAAACAAAAGGGAAAAGGATGATGGTTGAACTCTGGTTGTATTGAAATTTTATTTCAAGTAACATTTATTATTTCGTACTCTATTTCTATAACTTTTTGTAGGAAATAAATTCTTCTCCTATTATTTTTGAGAATCACAAAGGGGATAATGGATTTGAAAAGAAATATTTTAATGTCTGATTAAGGGGAAGATGTCACAAGAAAAAGTAAGGACAATACAATCCCTTGTTAGTTGTTTAAACCAAGGGTGGAATTAGTCATATTCACTAGAGCTATTAAACATAGGTGAAGATAAGTCTTTATAGTTTTTTATCCTATTTGTTTGTTTTTGTTTTTTTGTTGATTTCCAAAAAGGGGGAGATTATTGAATCAAAACATGTTTCAACTATTCCATAAATAATTTTTTTTGGAAATCTCAAATCACACATATCATAATTACAAATTTTTATTATCATGTATGTTGTTTTAACAATCATAATCACTCACTTTGTCTTTTCATGTTTGATGTATCCTAATGAATGTCATGTCTTAGTTCATACACATTTTTGTATATGTTTTTTTATAATTGTAACCATATTATGTACTGCATCATAGTCATAGATCATAACATGATTGTGTATTTCATTATAATCAGAAATCGTAACCAGGTTAAGTATTTCTTCATAAATATGCATTGTAACCATGTTAAGTACATCATCATAATCATGAATTTTAATCAAGATAAGTATATTATCGCAGTCTCATATATCACTCATCGTAAACAAGTTAAGTACTTAATCGTAATTGTGTATCGTAATCATGATATGGTAACCAGGTTATGCATCATCACCAGATTATTAATCATACTATTATTATTGTTTTGTATCCAAGAATCACAACCAGATTAAATATTGTGCATCGTAACCAAGTTATGAATTTATCCATGTTATAATTTGTAATCGATATGCATTGTTATCATAATAATCCTTGCAAACAAGTTATGTATTACATTTATGTAATGCATTAAACACATATACTAACATAAATACTGATTTAATGTATTTAATACTCATTGTTTTATACTTTTTTACTTACTATATTCTAACTAAAACAATTTTATTGAGATTGTTATTTACCAATCAAATCAATTCCATGTATTCTGTTTTGTTTTGACTGTTGTAATGCTAGGTGTCCAAGACCCTCCAAGTTTTATGGAGAAATATGACCGTGGGAACATGAAGCCTATAAATATGAGGTTATTCAAACCACAATACATTACTTTTTCTTCTATAAAGGTATAGAGAGAGATTCTGTTAATTCTCTCTTGTTTCGTGTAAAATCATTGAAGATACAAGAATTAAATAGATTATTCCATGTTCTTGTATTAATATAAGTTATTTGTTTCGAACTTGTGAGACTGATCATTTTGATAAAAATCAAGGGCTTTTGGGGATAGGAAGAAATGATTCCAGTTATCGTATTGAGGGCTTACCAAGGTGGTGGTAAGATAGACCTTCTATCCTAGGTTAAAGGATACCCTTATTTTTGGGTTAAATGAATTATAATACTTTTACATTTCCACTGATGTTTGTATTAGAATGGGAATTGTATTGTTTCTCCTTTCTTTTCATATTCAATTCCATTGTAATTGTTTCAATTACGATTCAGACTGTATTAAGAGATTCTGTACATTATATGGTAGAATCCTTAAAATTTATATTACTTTGATCATTGAATTCAATTCAAATACAATTGTTTTACAATACATAGAGTATTACTTCTTAGTATTTTTATCATATACAAGACCAATATAGTCTATTGTATTGATTTTTAATTGAATTAGTTTAATATCTCTTAAAATAATTTATTTCTTAAATGTTTAAATACATAGTTATTTAATCATACAATTCACACCCTCTTATATTGTGTCATCTAATATACATATACATCTATATTACGATCCAACGAAAATAATAATAATATCTTAGTAACGAATAACATTGTAAACCATATATCAAGAAATTATATTGTAAAATTAAAACCAATAAACAAAAAATCACGAATCATGTAATGAAAATCGGAGATGAATCTAAATGAAAAACTAAAAACAACACTAATAAAATAATCATCATATAAAAATAAATTTAGAAGACCCCAATCCTGAACCCCATATATGTCACGTCTCTTAACTCCAAACTATCCAGTATGTAAAACATTAGTAACAAGGTCACTTTGCCTTATCAAAACCTATATACATGTAATCTTCTCTAGTACTAAATGGTTGCCTGGATAGTTTGTGAGTAAACCATATTAGGTCAACACCATCATGTCTAAACAACACATGTTTGATAATATATTCCTAAAATAAAGCGATAATCATGTGTATTGATTAATAAATTAATACAATATATAAATCAACCTACTTTGTAACTATGTTTGTATGTTTTTGATCATATAGTATAATCATGCCAACCATAACCATAAACCATTGAATAATAAAACAATTAAGTAGATATCTCTATATAAGCATTTTAAACTCTAAGAATACCTCTATATATAAAACTTTTAGCATTTTTTACTAGGTATATCCCACTATATAACCATTTCTTCATGTCTCACCAGTAATAGTTCATTATAAAATCATTTTTTCATGTATCACTAGCCCAAGCCTTCAATATAAGCATCTTATCATGTATCACTAGGACAATCTATCTATATAAGAATTTCAGTAGGTATCGTTAATCCAAGCATGCTATGTAAGAATTTCAACATGTATACCTGGGCCAAAACTACTATATAATCCTTCCAAACTCTTGAAAAGCCCTATATATATGAATTTCAACATCAAATAAACATTTCGTAACAGTAAGGATATCACTATATTACATCGTAAGACTCAATGGTTAATTTTCAAAATTAACATTTGTCTTTCAATTACACATTCTCTTATATACAAATCTATGAACATATATATCAATATCCAATATATTATTTCCAGATTGATTTTATATCAATAAATAACATTCAATATAATGTCATGATAAACAAACTTTAAACCATTAGCCATTTTCTTATCAATCAAAGGGTTCTCTCAACCCATGGGTAGCCATAATCCCGGTATCATTACCATTGAATACAAAGTGATTTATGAAGTTATCTATCACATGATTTATCACCATTTATCATTTAATTAATTTATGTACACATCATGGTTGGGTAATTTTAGTGTTTCACATACACAATAGTTTATCATAAGATACAATTTGGTTTTAGAACTCTTATCTTTATCTAGAAATTATGAAATGCATCCAACTAGAATCTCCAATAAGAACAGAGGTGAGTGAGATCACAAAAAAGAACCTAGATCATGTGGCGATGCGATCAAAACCCAAGACAACGATGGTCAAGATATTTACACTACTACAACATAGAGAAATGGAAGAGATGAAAAAACCTAAGAAACATAACTCACCTGGTATCGAATACATAATCCAGATGTCCAAAATAGAGTAAAGGGACCCAAATATCTTCGAAATCATCTTAGGCTCAAGATGAATTGGATGCACCGAATTAATAATGATAAATCATATGTGTTTACCACTTAAAACCACTAGATATTATACATAAATGGTGTGTAACCCCTTAACATCATATATTTCTTTGTTAAAGTGATACCCTAAAAAATTCATAAACTCTGGTTTATATTTTTCCCAATCAAGCATCACACAAAAATAACTATGTTAACATTGTGTAAACACTTCCCGTCATTAACCAATTCATGAAATGGTTCTAGAAATAGATACAGACCATGGAATATATTTACATAGTTTTTATATCCATTATATCTAGTTTTAGAATGTTTCTTACATGAATGGTCCAAACCAACTCTGAAGCCTCCCAAAAACATGGAAATCCCTCATAAACAATTTAAATTTTTTTTACCCAGACTCCATTAATTAAAATGAACATACATCATAAAAATTTAGGTGATTTCACCATCAAATTCTCTCTATCTATTAAATAAATTCCACCTCCATGGTTTAAATATAAGGAAAAATCCAATGATAGACATTTCATGTAAAAAATGGGACGTAACAAAAAAATAAGATGGGATGTTTTAAATTCCTTTTAGAATTCCTAGTGGGAGGGGAAGTGATTGAGAAATAAGGACAAGAGAAGGGACCAATGAGTTAAGATGGATACAGAGATAATTGATTAGAAGAGAAAGTATTGAAAAGTGGGGAAATACAAACTAGACCAATCCCCCCACCTCACAAAGAAGGGAGGGAAAGAAGACAATCCATAATCTCTATCCCCTAGATTTCACTATCCACCAAAACTAGGCACCTGATAGTGGTTTATATAGTATCTATTTGATCCTCCTATTTTGGGTAGAAAAAAATGTTTTTGGTTAGATGCCAAAAATGTTTTTTTGTGGTTTAAATAAATAAATAAAAACAAGATAACTGTAACCCAAGATTCATTATAAAGAGGATCTTTTCACATATAATTTATAATTAATTTATAACAAGAATTAACTCAGGTTGACAAGTTTCTTTTTATTATAGGACTCCAGGCCACATACTCAGAGGACATTATGCATGTATTATAGGGATTTCTGGCCATGCAAGTGTTCCCTCTCAGGCCAATTGAAAAGAGGTATTATCTGAGAAAAAATAGAGTTTGAATTTTATAATGATATTGTTAGTATTCCAAATGATTGCATGGGGAAACCATGCACTATAAATTATTTTTAATTGATCGCGATAAGTAATATTATGGTCTAGGAAGAATACATCACTTGATATCTCATTATTGACAGGGAAGAAGATTATTTTTTCTCTATGTTCTTGAGATGCTTCCTTCAGAGGTTCCCTCAACATTGAGAGAATTTTATCAAGATAATTAATTATTTACCAAAATTATTAATCACCAAAAATTTGATAAATAAGATTATATACAAAAAATTAAAAAATTATTAATTTTTCAACACATTTAGATTTAAAAATATATTTCTATTTAAATAAATTTAATTTCTTCAATAGTTTGTGATATATACAATACTTAATTTAAATGAGCCATAATATAGTATACTACAATAACCGGGCAATTAAATTAGAAGAATAAATAGTAATTAACACATTTTAAAAATATTATTAAAGGTTTATATAAATCAAATATATTGATAAATAATTACTCAATTATTAGTAATTTCATTATATGCTTTAAAAATACATTTCTTTCAAAACATTTGTTTATTGATTTTTTTGAAGACATAATATAATTAATTTATTCTACTTTTAAAATTTTTATTTTAAAATATGAAATTAATTTTTGAAATTATCATGTCAAAATTAAATTAGATTTAAATTTTGATAATTATTAGTAAATAATGATTTCTTAATGAACTGTGAAAATACTATATTTTGTTGAAAACTATATTTTTGTTTCATGAATTTACATTGTATCATTTTATTTTAAAATGATTTAAAAGTAAAACTATTTAATTTATATTGTTAGTAATCTAATTAATGCCATTTTATATATTTTTATATTATATTTTGATATCAAAACTTTTTATTCATAACAAAACATTTTTTATAAAAGCTTTTTTTTGGGATTTCTCGATTAATATTCAATTAAAATTTTACAATTCTATGAATTCAATTTTATAAAATCGATTAAATATTTTTAATTATAATTTAAAATCTTATTAATGAAATAAAATTATTTTTTTCTCATAATTAATAGTAAAAACACTAAAAAAAGTTCCCCGTGGGTAAGGTTAAAATGAATTTACCAGGCAGCTATAGCAAGAGATAAGGAAAAGTATGCTAATTAAAATTATATAAATCCAAATGGACAGAAATATTTCAACCTTATACTATTATATATTTTAAACATAGACCTTCTGGAATAATGTTTTATGATTATTAAGTTATTATAATTTAATCTTTTAATAAATTCCAGATGTATCATCTCTCCCACTTATAAAAGGATACCTCTCCTATATCTTTTTTTACAAACAATTGAGCCATATATCTCAAAAAAACTGTACCAAATTCTATTTTAAACATCCCTATAAATTAATTAGTGGTTTTTTTCCTCTCAAAATACAATTTCAAGGATCATTAATAATGGATCTAAAGGACACCTATCAAGGATTAGGTAATCATATGACCCAAATTATTTTATTTTATTTCTTCTTTACCTCCTCTAGATCTATGGTATTAACCAAAAAATAATTACTTCAGTAAATTAAATTTAATAAAATGTAATTATGATTATAGAACCACCATTATTCACCCTATTTTTAATCAAATGGTATGTGAAAGTATTTCTCGTGCATACATGTGGACTACTACCTCCACATTGCAATACAATTCATTTTCCATCTGTAAATTTTTTGGATGGTCATTATGATAGTTTTAATGTTTTTACATGATATTTATGACATAATTATAGTTATATAAATATAATATCATATCTAAATTATTAACATTTAATCTGTTGTAAAATGATAACGCCGCTCATGCATACGTATGTACCACCACATCCACGAGGCGATGTGATTTTTTTTCATTTCCATTTTACATAGATTGTAATAAGTATAGATTAAAGGTTTAATATTTTTATTTTGGACATAATTATTATTTTTATTGATAAAATAATATTTATCTTTATTTCCTCCTCTTTTTTTAAATTAAAACAACATTCAAACATACGTATGACTTATAGTCTCCATAAACAGTGTAGTTTATTTTTTGCTAAACCTTTTGTGGAAAACACTATATATCTATTTTTATAAATAATATATAATATATTTAAATCATTATTAAAATTAAATATATTTTTGAACCATGATTAATGTATTATTACTATAACTTCTAAAATAAATATCTCATGAAAAATAGAATAGTTAATGCCTAAATAAGATTATATTAATATTTAATTATAAAGAATTTGTGTTGAAATATTATAAGTAGATCATATATGAAATAATGAAAATGTACATGACTCTTATAGAAGTGTAAAAGTTTTAAATTCATTATACAGGAGGTAACATTACTTTTGTAGAAATTTAAACTTGAGGTAAGGAATTTATGTTACTATCACATTATTTATTAGGATTGTTTACTATTAATTTTATAATGATGAAATTTTATAGAATACACCTAAATAATCAGATGAACATTATTATATTTTTTTTATTTATACTGATTACATTTTATCCTTTACTTTTCCCCTTTTAAAGAACCTAAGAGACATAAATAATTTTATCACGTAAAACCATTGTTACTTCTATCCTTAGATGAAATTATTTTTTCTTCTATATCCATGTTTTCAGGAAATGTTTTTAAAGAATGTTTTATTATATTATTCTATTAGTATTTCAATTAATTTTCACCCATGAATTAATTTCCAAAAAATTGTTTTAAATAAATATTTATATCATTTTTTGAAAAAGTTACTTCTACTTTTTTACTAAAAATTTGAAAGGAATAGTTTGTTTAAAATACATGGAATGAATAGATTTTTATTCCATCATAGATCCTCAATTATTTAAATATAACTTTAAAATTTTTAAAGGAAATTTTAAACGTAAATGTTTTCAATAATATTTTAGAAATTTATAGATTTTAAATTTGTGATTACAAAATAAAAATGATATTTTCCTCCATAATATTCAAGAGACCATTTAATGAATTTTTTTATTTATGATAACATATTTTAATGTTATTTATGCTTTACTAGAAATATGATCCAAGGATATCATCTGTATTCTATCTAAGGATGTCTTATGGTTATGATTATGAGATTATTACTAAACTCATTTATTTTACATGGGTTATGTTATGATGATATATTGAAATGATTATAAATTTGATTTCCTTTCCCATGTTGTGATATATGATGAATGATTTATGATATTATGGAAACTATTAAAATGTATTATTATAATATGATGGGTAGGACTAGAATATATATCCGTCCAACGCATTGGGAAAATATGGATGTATCATGAAATAATAATGACTACAATGGGGAGTGTACTAAATTTAGTAAATGAATCTATCCACTGTGATAGTCTTCAGAGTAAACCCTTATTAAGGATATGATGGAATGGAGGGTAAACCAAATCAATGATGACAACCTATACAGTGATCCTTGTCTATGAAAATTATTTTCTATGATTATTTTTAAGTCACAAACTTATGTCTTATGCCAATTTTATTCTCTCATTACTTATATTATTTAATTTCTTTATGATTCATATCTTGTAAACTATCATGATTTATGTCGTGGCTCAAAATTATGCTCTATGATATATTGTATATAGTTTTCAAATATTAAACTCATATTCTCATAGCCTTATTCTCATGTTATTCTTAATTCATCGTTTATATACCCCTTTTACCCTTATTGTGCATTTGATCTCAACCATTATTATGCTTCATTTTTTGAAGGTTAGGAAGAAAGTTTTTGAGTGTAATATGTTAAATAAGAGTACTAGTTATGAAGAAAAATGTGGGGGATTATATAGATCTCTATTGAACAGGAGGTTTATGAATCCATGTTTCAAAATAATATAAACTTGTATGATTCTAGTATGAATCATAATGTTTTGTATTGAATATTCATATAAAAACATTTAATATTTATGTATGAAACGTATTGGTCATTATAGTTAGTATCAGATCAAGTTAGGTTACCTTTAGAAACGAGGATTAGAAAAAATTGTTGATACCCCTTAGTATAATCCTATGTTTAGTAATATTCCATATTTTATAATAAATAGAGTGTGGTTTTCCAAGAAATAAATCATGGTCTGGATACTTTAAGAAGACATGGTTTTGGCACTGATGAATCCAGAGGTAAAAAACCCAAAATGAGTAGTTTGAATATATATAAACCATCATTCTAGTGCATGGTGAGTGTGACCATACTACACACCTATTTTGAAACTCTAAGAGGATATAATTGGGTAAATTAAAATTTTTAGAACCCATTATAAAGTATTTGAATATATGATGACCAAGTACGACCAAGGTTAAACATATAGTGATATAGTTTGAAAAGGAGGTATCCTAATTTACACATCCTAATAATGATTTTTCATGATTATGTGGTTATAGAATGTGATTTTTGTTGCTAACAATATAATTTTTGGTTTTATTCAATGGTAGGAACCCAAAGGAATGATGTTAACATTGAATATAACGGAATTTGTGGTGATTATGAGCAACAAAAATAGGATGATTAATGGATTGATTGATTTTTTGATTATTCCTAATAACATTTCATGATATATAATTTATTTCCATTTCCTTAAATAACTCTTTTACTCACCAAATAAGTTTATAATATAGTTTTTTAACAGCTCATGCGGTGGAGGCCATGGAGAAAATAAGACTCAATTTCATTTATGTTAGAAATATGGAACGAGACACCCCAATAATTGTCTAAAAGAATGGGAAAATGTTTTATGAGTATAAATAAGTTCTTATGTTTATGAATAGTTAAGGAAAAATGAAGAGTATAATGGAAGGAAATTTATGTCATCCTACGAAATGATTTACAGTTAGTTGTATTAAATGTGGAAAATCTAGGAATTGTCTAAGTTAATTCCATCTTATAAAGGTTAAATCCTATGCCATGGAAGGACTAATATCATGTTAATTTTTTTTATAATTTTCTTTATTTGAATCATAATAAAATTTACTTTTATTTCATATTAGTCATAGATTGGATTCCCTTATATAAAGGCCCCATCAATTGAAGAGGTAGGGTAGTCACATTTGATATTCCAAACTAGACTAAGATTTTATATCAATATGATGATAAATATAAAAATATATTTTAAATTGAACCCATTGTATGGGTCTTCATTCATATTCAAAATGGTTGTTTACATTATATGGTTAGGGAGAAACTCATCATCAATGCTTTTTTTATTGCATTATAGTTTTGAGATGTTTTTATAAAATAGATTAATAGTCTCCATCAAAATCCTGAATTTTATTTTTCAATATAACACTAACCTAACAATACACCTATTTTATTCAATCTGTATAGAATGTACCATATTTAGTTATAGGAATTAAGGAAGCAAACACTAGAGAATCTTGATAAGGGATTCATTTGGCCAAGTGTGTCTCTATGGGGTTCCCCAATTCTTTAGGATAAGAAAGAAGATGTATAAATGTGACTCCCCATTGATTATAAAGAACATAAAAATATCACAATCAAGAATATCTATAATCTACCTTGTATTGATTATTTTTTTGATCAATTGTGAGGATATCAATATTTTACCAAGATTTATCTTCAATATGGTTACTATCAATTGAGCATAAAAAGTGAATAAATTCCCAAGAAAACATTTCATATGAGGTATACACAATATGAATTTATAGTGATTCTATTTGGTCTTACTAATTCCCTTGTGATATTCATGTAATTAATGAATATAATCTCTATATATTACCTTGTTTAGTTTTAGGTTATTCAATATAGAAGACATTATTATGTGTTCCATGAGAAGGGAAGAGAATAATTATCTCATATGGGCTATACCAAAGAACCTAAGGAGAAAAAATATGTATAAAAATTTTACCAAGTGTGAATTTGTACAATAAAGATATTTATTTGTGTTATATAATCTCATGTGAGTGTATATTAGTAGATCTATCCTAGATAAAAGTTATTAAGCAATGGACCAAACCAACTAGTGTGACTGAGATCCATATTTTTCATGGTTTGGCTAGATATTATCGATGATTTGGGGGAAATTTCTCGTTGATGTATAATTAACTCCCCATTTTTACATGAAACAGAGACATGTTACTTCGGATAGATGAAAGTTAATAAATTTTCATTGAACAAAATAGAATGTTAGTTAGAATGGAAAGGATTTCACTACCATATTGCTAATTAGGGTTTATGATATGTAGTGACACATCAAATAAGGGATTGAGATTCATCCTAATACATAATGAAATGGTTATAGATTATTTCTTATGACAATTGTTGGTTCATGAGTAAAATTATCCAACTCATAATTTGGGGTTAGTTGTAGTTATTTTTTTATTAACGATATGGAGGAATTATCTATACAAAAAAAGGTGTGACATATAAACAGATCACAAAAGTGTAATGTTTATATTCACATAGAGAGATTTGAATATGTTCCAGAAAATATGGTCATGGTTGATTAAAAATTATGACTGCTAAAAAAAATTCAACCATAGGAAAGAAAACAAGGTGGATAATGCTTTGAGTTAAAAGGATCATGATATATTATCAGTGAAGAGGATTATAAGATATCTGATGTTATTTGTATTTGAAAAGGGTGGGTATGTAAATAATGAAGGTAGGGTAGAAATATTATATCTCCCATATGAGTGTTCAATAATATATCTATGTGAACAATAAAGAGTCGCATAAGGAATATGTAGAGTTTAAAAAGAAGGTAAAAAACATTCTTGAGTAAAACATTTTTTATGATGGAGCGATAAGGCTCATGAACTATGAATGTGCCTTGTACATGATAGATTTAGAGAAGTAACTATTATAAAATTCACATAGTTAGTCAATCTCTATAGATTATGTAAGAATAAATATCTATAGAGATCTGAAATAGTATTTATAGAGGAAAATCATGAAGAGGGATATTGCAATGTATGTATATCAGTGCTTTGTATATTTGTAAGTTAAGGATAAGAGACAGATGTATAAGGGGATGTTGCAACCATTATCGATACTATAATGGAAGTGGGAAAGAATCACCATGAAAATTGTAACTAGACTCCCAAAACCATCTAATGTTCATAATTCTATTGGGATTGTAGTTAATCACATTATAATTACTTCACACATTATTTATATTCTATAAAAAAATTATTTTAATTATCTTTACAAAGTATATAATAATGAATTGGTAAGGATTCATGTAGTACCACATTCAATTGTATCTAACCAAGATCTGAGGTTTGACTCAAAATTATATAGAATTATATAGAAATATTTGAATTCAAACATCTGTTTCATTATTTCTTAGCATCATCAAAAATATATTCATTTTTAGATAATCATTCAACCCCTGGAGGGTATTATCAGTTATTTTTCTATGGATTTAAAATGTGATTGTGATTAAGACAATGTTCTAATCCAGTTTTATTATAACAATTGATTTCACTTGAGCATTCAAATGTATCCCTATGAAGCCATCTATGGAAATAAATATAGAAATATAGAAATATGGGATGAATTTAGAGAAAGAAATATATTGGGACCTATGTTATCTAAAGAAATGGCTGAAAAAGTAAGATCCATTCAGTAGCGCATCATGACATCTAAGAGTTGACAAAAATTTTATGCTGACTATTCTTGGAGATATCTGGAATTCAAACATAGGATGAATGGATTCATATTAATTTCTATATATAATAAGGATATTATATTCTAAAAATAAGGTAAAGCTTTGACTTAGGTATATTTGACCCTTCAAAAATCTTGGTTGAGTAGGTATGGTAGCTTATCACTTATCCCTTCCACCAAACCACCCTCAAGTTTACAACGTGTTCTAAATATATCCCCTATTGAAGAATAAACTAGATCCTTAACACGTACTAAATTCATAGTTTTTTCTGCAATGAAATGATATTTTTTATGAAGATTAACCTATATAAATATTATTTCATAGATATAAATTATTATGCAACTTGAATATTAACCTAATTAAACTTCTCTGGAGGAATTAGAAATTTGAAAAAGTGATACGGTAACCTAAGGATGTGATTAAACAGATATATAATTATTTTTTAGTATTATAGAGATGAAATTTAGTTGATTAAATTTCATTTTAATGGAGTTATAATTTAACACCCAGATATTCTATAATATATTAATATTAAAATAAATTTAATTTCATTGATAGTTTGTTATACATGTAACCCAGAGTCTAAATGAACCCTAATGTAGTATATCATTTTAAATTTTCCATTAAATTTATGGATTGAATAAGAATGGCCACATTTGGAAAAATATGTTTAAATATTTTAGATAATGAAATTATTTTTATAAATGAGTGTCCATTTTTTGCAAATGTCATTATATTATTTAAGAATAAATTTTTGTTAAAAATGAATTTTATTCCATTTTGTGTAGAAAAAATATAATTAATTTTAGAGAATTTTAGAAAACGTCTTTGAAAAAAATAAATTTATTTTTCAAAATCATCATGTAAAAACTAAATTACAGTTATATTTTTATAATTTTTTTTGAAATATTGATTTTTCAATGAATAGTTATAAATAAAGATTTTAATTGAAACCTATATTTTAATTTGATGAATTAAAAAAGTTTAATTTTTATTTAAAATAAATTTAAAGGAAAATTAGTTCATATATATTAATAATAAAACAATTAATTTCATATGAGTAAATTTTATATTTTATTTTCCTATAAAATCTTTTTATAGTAAAGAAAACATTTTTCTAAAAAACCCTATTTTCATCACGATTTTTAGGTTTAATTTTAAATTGCATTGTTCAAAAACTATTAATTTATTTTGATAAAACCTATACATATTTCTAATCCTAATTTCTAATTTTTTCTATGATTCCACATTATGTTTTGGCCATAATTAATAGTAAAAAATATAAAAAAAGTCACTGCATTTAAAGTCAAAATGGGTTTATTGGTGGTTAAACAAAGAAATATTGGTGAGTATGCCAATGAAAAAATTATAATTCTTATTTTATGGAAATATATCAGACGCATTATTTCCAACCATATAACGGTTTTCTATTTAGAATCATTTTTTCAGTATGGTATTATTATATTTTAATATTATAAGAAATTGCAAAAGTGTCTTCTTCCCCACTAATAGATGGACACCTTCCATTCTACAATATATGACACATTAATCCATATTTCATGACCAAAAACTATAGAATTATAATTTAAAATTTCATATATACTAATTAAAAGTAATTTTCTTCTAAAATTAACATTACAATGGTCCTTGATAATGGATCAGAAGGTGGTCTACCATAGAAGAGGTAATTATCCTACCTGACATCTTTCATTGTCACGACCGACCTCATTGGGCCATGAACCTTGTCAGCTGACCCCGTGGGTCTATTTTAATACCTTGGTTTCCTTCCTAACACACCATAGGCTATTACTCACTAGGGTCACTTATTAGACTAATGATTGTCCCCACAGGCCAACACATGTTATTTTAGTGTGTTTTTCCCTCACTCACACATGCCCTAGGAAACCGTCTAGATGGTCACCCATCTCGATTACTACTCTAGGCCAAGAATGATTAACTGTGGAGTTCTAATCAGGTAGGCTCCCTAAAATAATGGTGCACCTTGTTGACATGGGTAGTAACATTTAGCTTTTTTAAGTCTCACTTTTTTAGGGGTGTTACATTATCCACCCCTTTAAAGCCCAACACCCTCGTTTTGGACCCCAAAACTCAATCCCAGGAAGTGCCTAAGCACTTCCGGCTAGGTATTGGCTCTGATACCATTTTGTCATGAACCACCTCCCTGGTCCGTGAACCTCGTCATCTGGCCCCATGGGTCTCTTGTAATAACTTGGTTTCCTTCCTAACACACCATAGGCTATTACTCCCTAGGGTTGCTTATCAGACTAATGATTTTCCCCACAGGCCAACACATATTCTTTTAGTGTGTTTTTTCTAACACACACACACCAAGGGAAACTTCACAGAAGGTCACCAATCCTAATTACTACTCGAGGCCAAGCATGCTTAACTGTTGAGTTCTAATCAGGTAGGCTCTCGAAATGAAAGGTTCACCTTGTTGACATGGGTAGTAACATTTAGCCTTTTAAGTCTCACTTTTCCAGGGGTGTTACAATATCCACCCCTTTAAAGAAAAACGAGAATAAAATTTTATTTTTTGGGTTTTCCTAGAATGTAAAAAAAATAAAGTGAGATTCAATTTATTTTATTTGAGCCGCCATGTAAGTGATTGGTGGTTAAAACCTCCTCATGGAAGTAGGAGGTGGGACCACCACACCTTAATGTCCCATGAAAGGTTATGGTGGTGGGGCCCACCCGAACATAACCTCCCACGAGAGGTTACGATGTGGGGACCATATGGGGCTTAACCCCTATTGATGGTTGAGTGTAAAACCTCTCAACTCTCCCTCATTAATGAGGGAGAGCCTGTTGACCTTCCCTTTATTTCAATTGTGTGAGCTCCCATAATTAATTTGTGCCAACCCTTCACATTAATTAGGTGGAGCCAAGTTATTAATTCACCAATTTGATTTTTTTTGTCAGCAACTAAATAGTAGACAAACTCAATCTATTATTATTTTTCTTGGCATTTCTCATTTGGTGGAGCTTTCGAAGAGGAGAGTTTGGGAGAAAATTTCTTCCCACAAAGAACACTCCACCGATGAAGAACGCCGACCATATTCGACTTCCTCCCCCAGATCCTACCGATGTGTGGCGTCTTCAACTGACCTACCCTCCGCATCGTCGTCAACGAGCCGACGCATCTCAGGATTGGGAGTGTGTGGTACACACGACGAATGACAAACTCCTTTGTCTTCTTCCCGCGACTTCAACGTCGACGACCGACAATCAAAGGTAGTGGTTTATTTTGTGTACCTTTTCTTTTCTTTTTCTATTCTTCAGATTGGAAAGTAATCATTGCGTGGTTGTATTAAAATTAATTTTCATCTTTCTTACTCTTTGATGAGCCTAGTGTTACCACCCTAAACGCAGTAGGTGATGGACAAATAATCATGGCCCAACCCCTCCACCATTCTTATTTGTGTTGTTTCTCGGCATGGAGACGAAGAGGAATTAAAGGCAATGAAGGAACAAGAAATTGCTTCACTTCCCGCGGCCTCCACGAACCCCCCCCCCCTCCCCCCACCCCCACGACATTCTGGTGCCCCGACCGATCTTGCTCTTCGGGCCGAACAACCACCGACCTCCTGCTCGGCCGACTGCACTGCCACTGGCCTCCTACGCGTGTCGGCCAATCCCCGCCGGCCCACACTGGATCAAGCTTCACTAAACTGTGCCTGCCCGGCCTCCCAGCCTCCTGGCCACCTTCCGGATCGGCCGCACTCTGCCCGGCTGCCCGCCGGCCCGCATGGCGCCCTGCCCGGCCACCGCTCACCTTGTCGCGCCCTGCCCCGCCGCCTCCCTAGTGCCCGACCTCCCAAACTGGCATGTGGCCCCCCTCATGGAACCCTCACCGAACCTTCCCAGACACGCCCTCTAGGTCGATTCGGACCGTGCCGCGCCCTCACGACGCTCTGGGCCGAACTGCCCTCGCGGCCTGCTGGGCTAGGCCCAATAGGGCGCGCCGAACGTAACAGGCTGGCCCACCCAATGGCCCGGGCCAGACCCCACATGTCTGATCGGGTCGACCTAGGATGGGTCGGCCCAGACTAGGTTGGGCCGAGTCCGTCCGATCGGGTCGGACCGGACCATGTCCCACTACTGACCCTTTACTTTATTTGGCCATATCATTGGCACCGGACAATCGTTTGACGAACCGTCAGTGGACCTAGTATTCGTGGAGCACGATGGCCCCTTTGAGTATACCCCTTTGGAGTTCGGGGTAAAGTTTAGGTACGGTCAGGTTGGGTCGTACACGAATCCAACCAGGCCCCCGGGACTAAAAGGCTAATAACTCACAGAATGGGCGTCTGATTGACGCGTCGTCTGTTGCGTTGAGACCCCTATTATGTGGTGTACATTTGAGATACTTATTTGTGGTACTTCATGTAAGTTGGATTATTGAAAAGTAGCTTGTGGATCGGATCCTCCCAGTGATGAGCATGCGTAGTGAAGAGACCGAGTAGCTGGCTGAGACCTGACGACTGCTGACCGATTCGACTCAGAGTGTTTCGACTAGCCCAGTGGGGAGAGCCTTGTTGTCACGGAGGACCCACGATAGGGAGTGCCTCTGTTTGAGCATGGCAGACCCACTGTACTCGACAGGAGGACTACCTCAGCAGGCTATGAGGGGGAGCACCTCTATGTGAGTGTGGAAGACCCACGGTGGGGAGTGCCTCTATGTGATTGCGGTAGACCCACAGTACTCGAGGGTCTCTAGGTCCCTACTGAGTATCGTTATACTCACCCCTGCACAGGCTATTCCCTCACCTCGTTGTATTGGTTGTAGATGATGGACAACACTAATGGAGGCTGAGAGTACCAAGACTGGATGATACCCATAAGTGGACCATACGACATATCAGTACGCGGAGGAGACCGATAGATGTGGAGTGATGATGAGGCTATTTGAACATTCCCTTAAGGTAGGATCCATGGTGGATGATCCAGGAGCTTATTTTCACCTTTAAGCTGTTTTTTCCTTTTCAATGTTCTTGTTTTCAGTTGTACTTGTATTTTTTATGTTGGGCTTGTATTCTGGCCCCTCTACTTTCAGCACTCTTTGTATATAGTTTTACATAGTGTTTTACTTCCATCTCGTACTCTATTGTGTGATTTTTTGGGTTTTAAATGAAATTCCTTCCCAGTTTAGGGATTACGGCCTTTGGTTCTAGTCGCCACCCCCTGTCCTATGAAAGGTGGGATTGGGGTAGTCACGGCACGGGCCCCGAGGAATGGGTCGTGAGATTTGTTTTTTATTCTTCTACCTCCTATAAATATATGTTAATAATCATAAAATAATTAAATAATTATAAAAAATATATGGAAATTTTTTATGATTATTTAATAACCATTATTTAACCCTATTTTCCAATGAATGGGAACTGAAAGTATCACGCATGCATAAGTGTGGGCTGCCACCTCTACATAGGGATACAATTCATTTTCCATCACCATTTTAATGGAATTTTATTTTGATCGGTTTTATTTTTAAAAATTTTATTTATGAAATTATTATGATTCTAGAATTATAATATCTTTTTTAACTTGTTACCATCCAATCTATTAGAAAATCATAACATTTCATATGAATATGTGTGGGCCATCACCACCATAAAGTGAAGTGATTTTTTTTCTTCTTCCAATTTAATTTGATGTTAATAAGGATATATTTAAATTATATTCATTTTAATTTATGATATAATTATGGTTAATCAATGCTAAAATAATATTTATTTTTCATAACTTATTTTCTTTAAAAAACGAAAATAGTGTTCATGCCTACATACAACTTATCATCTCTGTGAACAATATCAGTTCATTTTTCTATCTCTACATTTCATGGAAAACTATAAATATATATATAATTAATATATATGAAATTTATATAATTATTAACTTTATATATATTATTTAACCATGATAAAAGTTTAATTACCAGAATTTATGACCATAAACTCCAATGAAAACGAAATAGTAAACACTTGAAAACTATAATTTTAATAATAAATTTTTAAAAAATTAGTGATGAAATTTTATAATTAGATAATATATGATATTATAATTTTTTAAATGAATTTTTATAGAATTCTAAAAAAATCAATTTTTTCTACAGGATGCTAGAGTGATTTTGAAGGAATTCAAACTTGAGGTAATAGAATTTATGTTACAATCTCATTATTTTCCCTGATTTTTCATGATGAAGTTTATAATGTAGAAATTTAATGGAATATACCTAAATAATTTCTTGAGTTTTGTTCTCCTTTGGTTATTTCTGTACATTAAATGTTTTAATTTCATTTTTCTCTTTTTATAAACACTATGTACTAGAATAATGTTTTAACGGAAAACCAAAATTATTTTTCTCTTCAGTTGAAAATAATTTTCCTTCCATAGCAATGTTTTTTAAAATGTATTCAATAATTATTTTTTATATTCTTCTATGTTTTTATAAATTAATTTTTTCCAGTGATTTAAATTTTATAATAAAAACTTAAATTAATATTTTCATTTTTTGAACTAATTACCTTTGACTTTTTATGAAAAATTTGAAAGGAATCCTTATTTTAACAAAAATAGCATGAACAGAAAATTCCCCCATCATGACCACTCAATGATTTGAAGCGTCCATTATAATTTTTAATGATTATTTTTCAAATAAAATGATTTCTTAAGATTTAAAAAATATATATGTTTTAAATAATTGATTTAAAATTTAAAATGGCATTTTCTTCAAGAAATATTCAAAAGATCATTTAATGAAAATTTTAATTTATAATAATATCCTCTAATTTTACTTATGCCTTAATGGGTATATGATACAAGGAAATTATTTTTTTTATTTATATAGTTTATGATTATGATGATGAGAGATTTTTGATACCTATTTATTTTCCATGGGTTATGTTATGATGAAATGTTTAAATGTTTATGAAGCTTAATTACCTTCTATAGGTAATGATATATGATGAATGGTTTATGATATTAGGAGACAAATATGAATGTGTATTGTTTATATTATAGGCGTGACCTAAACTATCTATCCCTTCAAATTATTAGGTAAATATGGATATATCTTGTGATAATAATGATAGGAATAGTGATTGAACCTAGTTCAGTAGGGCGATATGTCCACTATGATATTCTTTTGAGTGAACCTTGAGTAAGGATATGATGTAATGGGAAGTGAACCTAATCCAATATGATGGACCTATAAGTAATCCATGACTATGGAAATGATTTTCTATTCATGTTTTTATGCCACAAATGTATGTATTATGTCAATGTTATGCCACCATGACATATGTTACTAGATTCCTTTATGAATCATTTTTTATGAACTGCCTGGCTTTTTTCAATGACTTATGATTTTGATCAATGATATTATGGGTGGGGTTTTAAAATTTTAATCACATGTTCTCATACCCTTATTCTCACATTATGCATAAGTGATCATCTATATCTCCCTTTTTTCACTAATTGAGTATCTGAGCTCACGCTTTCTTATGTTTCATTTCCCCAAGTTGTGAAGAAAGGTTTTAAATATGATATGGATAAAAAGGGTTCTAATTATGAAGAAATAAGATTTATATGTTGTATATATCTTATGAATAAGTTTTTCATACATCACAGTTTCCAAATATAGTAAGGATATATGATTTTGGAGTGGATCATAATTTTAAGAATTGAATATTCATCTAACAAGATGCAATTTATTTTAAAATATTTATGATCTGATATAAATGTAATGATGCCAACCCAGTAGCATATAGTTAGTGGTTGTTTTATTAAATTGACACTAGATACAAAAAAATAACATCCTATAGTACCTAATAGTTTATTTTTATTTTTATTCTAGATATAAAAAAATTTGGAATTTATATTAGAAAATAAACTCTAAAAATATAGTGAAAGTAAATATTTTACTTCCTTGAACTCATTCAATGTTTCCTTCTTCATATACTATGGAAAGGAAACAAAATAAAGGTGATCTAAAATGAAAATTATGGTTTTTTCCCTGTAGAATAAATCATGGGTAAATAAGTTATAATGAATATGGAAAGGCAAATAACTGAAAACTCATTCCATTTAAGAGAAGAATAACATGGAAGAAATAAATGATGATCAAATAATGGAATATAAATAATCACATGATCTTAAAACATGTAAATGGATATCATAACCATTAAAATAATCACATATAAGACAATAACAAAATTTATAATGATGGAATTCATAAGGTTATTCCTGATAAACATACCATAAAATTCTTGTTCTATGACATCATAAATATACCGCCAAGGCTTCATTCTATGGAATCAAAAATAAATGGGTAATGAATAATCTAATACCAAAAATATTTCATCTCATAATACCCCAATACAAAAAACTAGGATTATCCAGTGCTAGGTATTTAATAGTGCTAGCTAAAAGAATTCTTCAATACCAACTTTGCTAGGAGAAAAATAGCATATTTAAAGGGGGCCTTTAATGGTGCTAAAGAAAGTGATGAAAAAGGGGGATTTATCATCATTTTTTAGTAGCGATGATAATGATATACATCAACAAAGGTCATTAAAAATAATATATTAATATATTAATATATTTATATTGATATAAATATAATATTTATTTTTTAAAATATGTTTTAGATAAGGTAAATTGGCATTTACACTTAATGTATAAGATATTAAGTTGAAATGGCTTATACAATAATTAAAAAAAATATTTTCAACTAATAATTTTGTTATTATTACGAAATATTATCCATTTCATATCAATTTGAAGATAAAAAAATTAATTAATAAATAAAAGATCTAAAATAAGTTGAAAAAATAACTCGAACATCAAAAGCCCATTACATTTGATCTGGGTGTCTGTTGGGGCTCTACCACATATCAAAATTGAAGCCTACAATGAGTTCGATTCCCCCAGAGAAATAGTTAAACATTTTTCATATTTCTTTAGGCCAAAAAAGTCTTAAAATTCCATAAAATGAGTTTTTAGTTGGGGTACCCCAATTTCTTAACATTCAATGGATTTTCATCCTCATTTAAGGGTGTATTATTAACTTTTTTGGTGGATACTGAATTAATTACTTGGGGTTATATTCATATTTAAATTATGGTTTTAAAATTTCATCATTTTTTACAACAAAAGTTTATTTATAATTAAATATATGCATATTTTCATATATTTACTTATAATAAATCACTCATATAAATACATATATCAACATATTTAGGTAAAAATGTATATTACAATATATGTAAATAAATATATATTGTAAATATGTATATAATACAATATCTAACATTTTTTACATTATTAAAATGTATTTATAAAATTTATATATACTTATATGTGTGTATTAATTAACAAATATTTTTTTTAAAATTTTAGTATATGTAAATGAATATAATATATAGTATATTTAAATAAATATAAGTATATATATATCACAAACACATATATTTTATAAATTTAGTGAAAAATAATTATATAAATATATGAATAAAAAATATATATGTAAATAAATATTTATATATTTATAAACAAAAATGTCATTAAACAGACAACAAAATGACATGGTTTAGTGGTAAAGGTGTTCCCACTTCGAAGGAGAGGTCCAGGGTTCAAATATATGTTGGAGTACATGAGGATGGAAATTAAAAAGGCACTAATAAAATTGTTGGTAGGTGAAAAGCGATAATAAAGGCTGGGGAGTGGTAATTAATGTGTCATGGTAGCGTTGAAAAAGGGTTTGGTCTCATGGAGGTCCAAAAAAATATAATTTTACCTACTTTAATAGTTCTACCTTTATCAGTTCTAAAAAGTGTTGTTAAAGACCCAATTTAATAATTCTACAAAAATCACTTTTAAATGGGCCCTTTAACAGCCCTAAAAAGGAACTGATAAATTATTTGGTCTTTTAACGGTGATCTAGTTGTTAGTGCATTTTTAGCGCTAATAAAGGCTTATTCTTGTTCTTTTAAAGGCCTCATTAGAAGTATTACCTACTGATTCATCAATGGTATATCTATAATCTATCCACACCATCCCTTAATATGTCCAAATCATTCATCATGTAAATAAAATAACATAATCAACATTTATTAATATTAATAAAAAATTATGTATGAAGAACTAACATACTAAATTTCAGTAAATTCCCAGTCAAACTGATCATAACCCATCCGAATAAAGAATAAGGATGGTTTCATTACAACATATCCCTAGTGGACCACAATTAAAATAATTTTTTTTGTCATTTATTAATTTAAATATAGTATAAATATCATGGAAACATTCATAAGGTAATTACCCTTTTCATATTTAAAATCATTTTTTAAAAAAAATTATAAAATATTATGGAAAAGATTTTATTTTAAAATAATAATTGAAATAGAAAATGTAATCTTCATGTAATTTTTTGGTCATCATAGTGATAAATTTAATCCAAATCGTGTATGTTAAAACAAATATTACATTCACAGTTTTGGTAAACAATCAAAAAGCACCTTTTTTAGAAAATAAGAATATTTCATTCAAACAATTTTATAGGGAGTAAAACATGGGTAAAATGACTTTAGAAAATCATTATTGAATAGTGAGAACATTATTTAAAAAAATTTAATGAATATAAAAAAATAGAAGAAAGAATTACTAACCAAATAGAAAACAATATTGGTTTTCTTTAAAACATTCTTGGAGTCTCTTAAGTAATTAAAAGATAAAAATTAAATAAAAATTAATAATATCCATAATAAACCATAGGATGTGAAATTTTATTGGTTTTAAGATAAAAAAATCATAAAATATCTCCAATAGAGGCCTAAATATAATAAATCCCCAATAATGATGAGATTGTAAAATAAAATCTGAAAAAGATTATATCCCTAAATTGATAAATAGTCAATGAATTTATTTTGTGTGACAATTTTAAATCCTAAAAATTTATAAATAAAAAATAATACGAAAATATTTCATTCTATACATAATCCTGAAATAACGTAGTCAATGAAGTAAAAGTATAACCCAATGAGTCAAAATTGGGATTAAAACCCCCTTACCTCTTAGTACCATTTGATTCAAATTCAAATAAATTAAATAATTTGAATTATTACATAAAATTATGTGAAGTATGAAGTATGGATGATATACATTAAAATTCCATTTGATACACCAAATAAAAAAATTGGTCAATGACATTAAAATTTTCCATAATGAAGTGAAATTGAGACGAAAACTCAAACCTCGCACTTTAACTTTGTTGAATGTGTTTTAAACTCCTTTATAGTGGTTTTAAGCTTGTATTTAATTTATAATTGTACCATATTTATATTTATAGTTTCATATATGATATGATTATTACATTTTGATGCTTTTTTATTAAAAATTCCTCATTAAAATCATTGTTTCTTAGTTTTATCTATCTCTTTTTTCATATATGTTTTTGTTCACTAATTTTTAATATTTTTTGTTTCTCATGATTCCATTATCTCCAGAACTATATTAATGTTTTAAATTTTATATTTATTCATTATATACATTTTTATAACCATTTTTTATAGGGGGATATAGAAAAATGAATCACACCATCTAGGAAGACAGTATTTCGTACATACACAGAAATGATATTTTCACATTTTGATTGATGGAATGAAAGAAATTTAAATAATAATTCACCATTCTAGAATAATTATTATATATTTTATATCATATATCTTCATTAAATATTTTTCAGACATCTCATATAAAATGGAGGAAGGGATTTATCTATGGAATACTATGTATCAATTCAAGAAATTCATGGAATCCAATGGTTTTATAGATCTTGGTTTCATCGAAAAAAGTATGCATGGTGTAACAACCATAAATAAAATAGTCATATATATAGTAAAATTTGTATCATTTTTTAACCAACTAACATGTTTTGTATGGTTTCTCTCAAACTTATATCTTTCTCTAGCTTAGAATCCTTTCAGACCATACTCCTTTAGTGATAAACTTACATAGAAGAAAGTGAAACATGGATCATATTGTATTATCAAAACTCTGGACACAGTGGGAGGGCTTATCCAATATGATCAAAAACTCTTGTCCCAACCTATTTCAGGAGTCCTTGGTATGGGCACTCCATGTGGCTCTGTTATTTAAAGATGGATATTCTTGAGTTGGACTCTCTCAAGCCAAAAGATGACAGTACCATGGAGGTATTGAAAAGGGATATAGCATCTTTTGAAAACTACTTAGTTCATAACTGGGATGATGAAATCTTTATTAGCCTAACAATGAAACAAAGTGAGTGGGATGAGAAACATATAGAGATTGATCCTTACTGTAGGGATAGGTCATGTATTAGGTGGATGAAGTAAGGGGATCAAAATAAAAAAAATTCAGGACTGCATCAAAGGAAAAAAGTCTTTAGGTAAAATAAATATTAAATTAATAGATGGCACTTTCATGTGGGATATAGATATTGCATGCACTTTAGACTTGGAATATTTTGGGGATCTTTTTCTATACAAATATCAATAATGATCAAATATAAGACTCCTTAGAAGGGAAGAGGTTCCTGAAATGTATCCCTTGGGTGGCAGATGGGGAAACCAACAATGTGGAACAATCAAGCCCAGGGTTAGTGGAAATTAAAGTAGTGGTGTTCAGAATGAACCCTGATGGTGCAGCTAGACTAGATAGACTTCTTGTATCTTTCTTTGTGGAAACATATGACATTATCAAATTCCTAGTTTGCAATGATTTGTGTGATTTCATCAAGGGTGTTTTACTCCCTAGATCTTTCTGCGCTTCAAGGGTGGTCCTTATCCCGAAAGTCCAGAAGCCCACTTTTGTTTGCGACGATTTATGTGATTTCTCTAGCAAGTCCTAACATGAAACTACCCATGTTAGGAGTGGTACTAATTCTTGTGATCATGTTCTATCATGTAAATATATTTCTCTAATATGAACTTCTTAGAATTTCATATAAGGAAAGAATCCATAACCAGTTATGGAAACATTCTGAATAAAGGGATTTTCCTTGCCTCATGCTACTAGTGTTTATCTTTTTGGTGCCAAGAAACTATTGAGCAACTATTTATCGAAGGAGACTGGACCCATTGTATTTGGAATACGCATGGAATTAATTTAAACATGATCCTCACTGGTGGTAGGGATGGCATCGATTTGTTTTATCAGTGTGTGGTTTTAAAGAGCGATCCATAAAAACCATAAAAAAGGAAGCCCATAGTATGATGTTTGCTTCTAATTGATGGATAGACATGGAGTCACGCAACAGTACAAGATAATTAGATCATTTATCATATCACTTCATATAGATTCTTTTTCTCTCTTTAGCGGTGGAATATGGGGCCATCATTTCTCATGGAAACAAGTCCCCCTATCTATGTAATTGCATGCATAAAATGGTTATTCATAAGAAAAAAGGTGTTAGAGTCATCTTGGGTTCGTGGGTAATATGGATCCCTCCTATAGGTGTCCTAAAGCTCAACATTGATGGAACATTCTAGAATAGGAATATAATAGGTGGAGGTCTCATTCCAGATGGTAATGGATTTATCCTACTTGGCTTCAGCTTCTTCTATGGGGCTGGAAATTCTCTTAGAGCTGAAGCCAGGGAAATCGTAAGTGGTTTACTATTATACGATCTTCTTAATATCACTATTATGGAGGTCTAATCTGGACTCTAAAGTTCTATTCGAGCATCTTCAAGGTAAAATGATCCCTCTATTGGACTTCACTTACCATATCAGGAAATGTAGTAGAATACTTGATCATGGCACTATTATCAGTTACACCTGGAGAGAAGGTAATTTTTTCTGCAGATTTCCTTTCTAGTAAGGGGGACCGTGATGATCCCAAAATCACATATTTTGGTACTGGTTCCATTCCAAATGACTATATTATTTTTATCCAATGGGATGACTTCGGACTCCATCACTTCCGGCCCCCTTCATTGGGATTGTTTTTTTTTTCTTACTTTCAATAAGAAGGTATTTTTATAGTCAGTCAACACTACCACCACAAACATGTATTTTCCCCTTTCTCGAACCTAGTAGGAGGAAATCAGCAAATAACTAAAAGAATGGGTATGGTTTAAACAAAAAGAATAGTAGGATACCAAAAAATATCCTATAATAAGAATCCTAATTATTCAATTGAATAAATCTTAAAATTTTAAATAAATTGGCATAGAATTATAAAATAATATTTAAGAAAAATCACAATTTATAATTCAATTGATAGATTAATTTCTAAGAAATCGATCGATAGACAATTTATAAAAAAATGTTTCTTTACGTTCACAAGGTATGTGTAAAAAAATTCAAAAAATGTCATATATATCAAAATAATCAACAAGGAGGAACATGTTCATCTTCCAAGAGTTTTGATAGTTCTAGATTTTTGGATCCTCAGAAACTCATATGAAGATAATAGAAATGTGCACACACGTATCTCTAAAACTAGCCAAAGGAGACAAACTAACATCCCACTGTGGATAAGATCTTATAATAAGTATATGTTAGAGTTGTAAATAATCAATAAATTTCATGGGGATTCCCATACTAGCATGATTTTCTCTAATTAGTCACTAAATACCTAGGATTACATGTGCTCAAACAATAATCAATAATGGGAAATTAATTTTAAAGTAATTTAAACTACAATTTACCTATTTTCCCCTTTCAATATGCCAATTTCTATTTAAAAAAATGGGATTTTAATCAAATCATACCATTTTCAGGATAAAACCAATATGTTCTTATCAAAAAAATTATGTCATTTTTCTCAAATAAAAATTTTAAATCAATTTCACAAATCAATTTCATAATTTCAATCAACTTTCACAAACACACCCCAATCCATTGGAATTGGAGGTTTTCAATCAATTTCATTATAAGTCAAATTCAAAACCTCATATTCCCTAGGATTAGGATTTTAATAAACCAATTGAATAAAATTTAATTTAACTGAAGAAATTTAGTGTTAAATAAATTGTAATATCTTAAACGAAACCACCTACGTAGATAATGGGATCATGAATCACAATGACTACAATGGGAAACACCAACAAAGAACGTCGGCAATGAGGATTTTATAATCTACCCTAGATTCATGATATAAAACAACAGAGATTAGATCCTCTAAAAATATGTAGATATGTCAATCCCTATGGATGACAAAAGAAGATATCATGATAGAAAAAATTGGGAAAGAAAACATGATGGGAAAGGATCAAACAATAATTTCCACGCTTTGATTTTCTTTATAAGGGGTTTGGTGTATCCAAAAATTATACTTGCGAGACCTATAAACCTTAGAGAAAAAATATTTCTATTTAGGGTCAAGTGGTGGTCAAAAAAATGGTACAAATAATTTTAAAATAATTTTCATAATAATAGTATCATGCGTGCATGGTTAGATAGGAATGGCCACATGGTATATCAAACTATGATCCCTAACTGTGTGCCACTACTGGTGGGGTTTCATGATTTATCCTTGGTGGTCGTATAGTTTTTCAAACCATGTGTCAATGGTGAAAAACCTCACTTCTTGGGTTTGTATAGATTTCTCTAGCAGGGAACATGGTTTGGGAAACTTTTTCACCATGCATGCACACCCCAATAGCCCTTCAATATTTCAAAAATTTCACCTAAAGCACCCCTAAACGATACCCAACCAAGGAACAGTCAAAAGAGGGCTGGAGGGGTACCTAAAAACAATAATAGGATGTTACGAACTTCCCACCATATAATATTTATGTCACCACAAATCCTATTAAGAAGCATCCATGTCAAAAAGATGAGGTCACTTATCTTTCATCATTACCTCTCTCTCCCACATCTCATGAGTATCAAAACCGTGCTTCCATGGAACTAGAATAAATTATATCATCCTCTTACAATGAACATTGTTACCATAATTAACTATCATGCCTGGATTCTCATTCACTGACAAATATGGTATCAAGATCATTTCTTATCAAAATATGAGATGGATCAGAAAGATACTTTCATAGATCAGATACATAGAACATGTCATGTATCAATATCTACTATGGTTGAAGTACTACATGGTATGACACATTTCCAACCTTATCATTAAAATCATAAGGACCCAGAAAACTTTGAGAAATTTTCACTTTCCTCCCAAGTCATTGAACCAAATGGGGTGAAACCTTCAAAAACACCCAATCACCAACTATAGACTCCAATGGCCTATGGTGGCAATTTGTATAATATATATATCAGATATATGAAAAAAAAATTATCTAGAAAATTAACTGAATCATTTGAATCATCTCTTAAACCATGATAGGTTTACTAAAAGAACATTCACTAATATCCAACCAGCATAATGTAAATTTAAAAGGATTTCCACAGAAGGCCTAAAAATGATCCATTCATACCATGAAATGGAAAATATTATTATAAAATAACTCTACCTGTAGAAAATTGTCATCCCAAGAAGAACCAAAGTCAAGGACACAAGAAAAAAAAATATCATCAAGAATCTATATAGATATTTCTATCTAGATATCCAATTGAAGATTGCACACCATGCACAAATGAACCTAAGATCCCAGTGCCTTCCCAAGGCATCCCAAAAGCAAGAAGTCAATAGTTTATCTCTATCAGAGACTATCGTACATCAAATTGTGTTCTAGTGAACAATCTATCTCATGTAGATATTTATCCACACCTCAACATTAGTTGTTTCATGAATGGGTATAAACTGGTCCAATTTATTCAATTGGTCAATCACAACCCATATCATTCTCTTTTTTCTCGAGGTAAATGGTAAACCAACCAAAAAGTCTATAGTGATCTCATCCCACATCCAATTTGGAATTGGAAGTAGCTGAATAAAACCCAAAGATATTTGATTCTCATCCTTGACCTATTTAAAAGTACAAAAATGGGAGACAAAATAAAAAATTCCCCATCTCATGCATGACCACCAGAATATTTGTCACAAGTTATAGAACATTCCCATGGTTCCTGGGTTCACTGCCCACTGGGAATTAGTGAAATCCATCATCCCATCTTTCATAATAGATAAGGGTACCAAAAATTGATTATGATAACCTATAATTACCAACATGGAGAATGAATACCCAACAATAGTCTCCCAACCATAAAGAGAGTCTCCAATGCTATAGAACTCATCATCAAGATTTTGTTCTTGGATAATCAACTCGAGAAGATAGGATGTCAACTGAACACTAGCCAAGGAAACCTCGACCCCCAATTCTTGGACTCTAATATGCAATTGTAAAAAAAGAAACATCAAGTTCCACTCTTCAGATGATTCTTTCATGTCTGAGGTTGGAATTTTCCAGCTCAAAGCATCTGCGTTGACATTTCCTTTCCTCAGGGAATATGTGATTTCAATGTAAAACAATTTTAGGTATTACACCTTACTCCACTCAAATATATTCAGATATTTTTTAGAGAATATATAACTCAATCTCTTGTGGTTAGAATACAAGGTAAACCTTTCTTCAAAAAGGTAATGCTGTTAAATTTTAATAGCATACATCATAGATATGAGTTCAAGGTCATGGGTTTGGAAATTCTAATCTTTTTTTCTAAGATACTGAGAGACATAAGCAACAACATGATCTCACAAAAAAAGAACACATCCCAAACCAAATCCCAGTGTATTTCATAACACCACATATCCTTGACCAGCCTTTAGAAGAGTGAACACCGATGTAGTTGTCAAAAATCATTTTAACTCAACAAAACAATTCTGACACTTTTGGTCCCAATATAACCTTACTCCCTTCCAATTTAGGATAGAAATCGGAGAATCCAACATTGATGATTAGTTTAAAAACAATTACAATAGCTAGTTAAAACCATGAATATTTGAATCTCAAAAATATTTCTTAGTTGTTCCCATGTCATAATAGATTTTACATTTTCAGCATCAACTAAAACACCACATTCTAGCACCATGATTCCCTATAACTTCTCTTCCTAAATCCAGGAATCACATTTCGATATATTGGAATAAATTCATGGATTTCTCAACAATTTTAGAACTTCTCTAAAATGATGCACAAGATCCTCCTTATACTTAGAGTTGAAAAGGATTTCAGCCACAAATATTACAAAAGATTTATCAAGATATCCATGGAAAATCCTTTTCATTAAATCCATAAATATTGCAAGAGAATTATTTACAAAAAAATACATAAAAAGGTATCCGTAATGGACGTACCTTCTATGAAAGGAGGTTTTCTTAATATTATATTATTTAATTCTCAATTGATGATAACCAAATCAAATATAAATATTTTAAAACCACTTTACCACATTATCCTAGTCAAATAGATCACCAATTTATGGAAATAGTTGTTTTTCCTTTAACAGAAGTCAATTGTGTTTACGGTAATCAACCTAGATATGAAGTGACCTATCATATTGTTTAGTAAATAGAATAGGTGTTTCCCAAGGTGACACACGTAAGTATATTATTCCTTTCTCCAAAATAGCATCCATCTGAGACTTAGAATATTTTATTTCAAATGGTCCCATGATATAGGAAGGAATATATACAAGTTGAGTACCAGAAAATAAATTGAATGATAACTAGACCTCCATTACCAGTGGAAAACCATAGAACTAAGAAGGAAAAGATTCATGAAACTTTACCACAACTGGAGGGAGATTAACACTAAAAGATTCCCACTCTAGATAAATTAGTGAACATAGATATTACTTTCACCCAATCTAGAAAATAAAATCTATCTATTATATACCTTGGATCCCATTCTCATTGAATGACATAGCACACCCCATCTTTTGTAGTAAAGGAGACATTTCGAACATATCTATCAATATGGGATTTATTAGCAACAATCCAATCCATCATGAAAATGAAGTCAAGTGGTTTCATGTTGAGAATCAGAAAATCCAAAGAAATCTAAATATTTGATATAAGGAAAGCACATGTGGGAATATGGGGACCTTGTTCTATATTTTTTTAGGGTTGTAGTGATATCAATCAAATTAGATAAAATATCTATATGAAGATTTAGAATATTGAAAATATGAGTTGCAAAAAAATGGTTGAGATGCACCAGTATCAAATAAAGTTCTCACTAATGATAAAGCTATAGTGATGGTACCTCTCACAATTGATGGACTTGTATATGCCTCCCTTGTATACTCTTATACTACTTAAAGAATCATTATTATGGATTCTTGTGGCTAGAGTCCCTTTGTTCATCAAGTATCTGATTGTACCATAGTTTTAGTAGGTCGTAATGATCCCATGACACAATGGGGAGTATAACATACATTGAGTAACCTATTCTTATGACCTCAGAATCCATAGAAACCACCTATTTTGTGTGCCTTAGTGAAAAATTATTTTGAGTGCTCTGGTTTTCAAAATGGAAATAAACAAAAGGTCCTCTATCAAAAACTACAGGAGGTCTAGAAAAACTCTATTGTTGAGAACCCCCATGAGAATAATCACACTTCCTTTTCCAATTATGTTAACCTATAATACTTCTACTGGGAGAAAAACTAACACCCTAAAACTAGGAATTAACATCCATCTCCATTTCACCAATCAATGCTATATCTTGCAAACCATCATAAGAAGGTAGCTTCATCAAGAAAACCTGAACGAAAATATTAGATTCAATTCCCATCTCAAACTTTCACATCTTTATCCTCTCATTTGTGAAAATCTCAGGTGAAAAATGAAAAAACACGAAAAAATGGTTTACATATTCCATCATGGTATTTTCATCATACTCGAGTTTGGAAAACTCAATTTCCCTATCCAACACCATCGACTCTGGATAGAAATAGTCTAAATAAATAAATTTAATGTATTTATGCTCTAACCTCTTATTATTATTTTCCCTCACCATTTTGTCCAATCATCCCCTTCTAGGTCCCCCAATCTTGAATGTGACACATTTAACCTTGAATTGATCTGGTGTTTCGAAGAACTCAAATAGAAGCTCAATATCTCTCCAAAAAAACCACAAATATCTGTGGATCGTTTGAGCCTTGTATTGTTGGAAGATTTTGGTGAAGGAAATTAAATGCATGATATTGCGAAACATCCCTTTATGGTTCCACATCTGTAACTAGAAGGGAATAGTTATAGGTTCCTATCTCTGATATTGAATAGATCAAATAATAACATCAACCACATTATGGTCCCCAAGTGGATTTTATCATTGGGGTTCATCCGCAGCTTCCTTCTGGATCCAATTCACATGTCTTCTCAGAGGCATGATGATACACAACATTAGTAGACAACATTGAAGACATAATGTTAACACTGAAATAGAGAATCAAGAGAAACTAAACCCAAGAGATATATATAACAGATTTTTATTTTTATCTATCCAAATAAAAAATAGGAAAAATGCTATAACTAATCCTCAAGAAAATGTTCACAAACCACCCCTAGTGACTTAAGGAACATTACAGTGAGAGATAATTAAGAACCCGGTCATAACTACATCATAATTCCCAACAAGATTACAAAACTACATACTAACATAAATGAAATATACTTAACCCACACCATTGATACCACTTTTTTATGAACTAACCTAGATACCTAGGTACCCTGATAACCAGCATAGTCCTAAAATAACCAAAAGGAAATTCCCAATCCCTATAGGTTGGTGAAAAGCATATGGAATCATAAAAAATAATACTGGGAATGTTTTTTTTTTATATATAGTGAAATAAACAGTTACAAGTTAGTATTTTCAAATGAGAACTCCACTTGGATTACAATTAACATGCAAGAACCTGGTTCTTATTTTTGAGGTGCGGGTTTCTCCTTTTCTCTTTTCAATAAGTGTTTTTGAGAAAATAAGGATAATGGGGAAAATACATTTTTTTGGAAGTACACGCCGTTTACTTTTCCACATGCTATGTACTGTTGGCCGTGTGGGATGAGTACATGGGGCATGTGGCCATGTCGGCGACGAAAGGTGTAGAAACCGACTACACGCCCTATAGTGGTCTTTTACACTCATTGTAGTTAGTCAGTAGGCGAATAGTAAGGCAGTGGACCGCTGTGCGACAGAACATTCCCTGTACCCAAGAAGACATGCCGTGTAGTCATGTCGGCAGATGAACAGTGCCACGTTGGCAGGAAACCACCAGAGGAATAGTTAAAAAAATGTGAAGTACACACCGTGTACTTGGAAATACACGTCGTGCACTTTGTTTTTTCTCCAAAAATGGGAACTAGCCTCCCCTGTTTAGAGGGGAGTCTTAGAACTAGAGGAAGGAGCAGGAGAGGAGGTCGGAGGTTTGGAGATCCGTCGAGCGCACATTGGGAATCCGTTTTCAGCACCGTTGATCTCCCTGGAACCGCACGGGTGAGTTCTCCCTACTCCTGGAGTAGTTCTTACCAATTATTCCTTTAAGGGAAGTTATTTAGGTTTGAACGAGATTTCTTTCACCTCATATCTACCTCATTCTGGGAAGATTCATGGAACATCATTCGAGTATACTGATCAAGGGCGTTTAATGTAGGTGGTTTGGTGTTTAATTTTCTAACTGAAGTGCGTTTTGTGTACCATTGTGATATGCACCCATGAATGGGTTGTCCTATGGCTGAGGCCTTGTTGAATTAAATACCTAGAATTGTATAGGAAATTTAAATTGGATAATAACTACTGTTTGGGATCACTGCTTGGATCCAAGACCACCCCGGGGGTGCGTTCCTCTATTTAGCCGTTTGGCCAGATACCCGAGGGTATTCCATTGTAATAATGTTTATTGAATTGCCTTTAGAGGAATTTCATGTGTTTTTCTTGTTTGTATTTTGTCTTGGCCCAGTTACTTTCTTAGCCGGAGGGCAGTGCTTTACTTAGCCTAAGGGCAGTGTAACCTTTAGCCTGAGGGCTGTGGTTATTTCGTCTTGTGGTCAACTTCTTCATGCCTATGGGTGATAGACTCTGTACCTGTGGGAGCAACTTCGTATGCCTGAGGAAAATATCTGTTATTCATGAGGGAAAGATTATGATTACCTGAGGGTAAGGGTTTGCGTGTCTGAGGACACAGATTGTTTACATAGAAATTCATTGTGGTGGTTTCTTAAATAATAAATAATAAAATGAATGTTAAAATAGAAATTACTAGTAAATTTAGTTACTTTTGAGTACTTCTTAGTTTATTGAATTTAGTTTTGCATGCTGTTGTTTCATGTTTACACACAGTTGAGCACGAGCCTTTGGTGGGTGCTTACTGAGATTATTTCTCACACCATGTTTGGGTCATGCTTTTCGGCACAAACAGATAACATTTCTACAGGTGTGGACAAGGGCAAGGGTCCTTATATAGGTACTTGATTGATGCTGAGGAGTATGGGAGCTCGGGACGGGACTTAGGCTCATGATGTTACCGGCTGTTTTGTTTTGGTTTTGCTGTACTCTATATTGTAATGTACTGTACTGTTTTGTAACATATTATGGCTGTTTTCTTAAAACTTAAGACATGTTGCATCATCTTCTATATAACTGTTGGTTATCTTTTACTGCATTTGTTTATTTTAAATTTATATGGATTATTGCTTCCACTATTGTTGTATGTTTTTATTATTCCATTGCACTCCACTTTGAAAAATGAGGGCATAGTTTCCCCACTATCATACTTGGGCCCTCACTTCTAGTCAACAGCCTCTGGCGTTTGGGGAAATGTGCTTGAGGTCACGTCGCGAACCAGGTTCGGGGCACCCATTGAGTGGCACCCAGAATAGGGACGTTACAATGTGGTATCAGAGGGAGGTTTCTTTTCTTTGACTTACTATTTGGAGACTTAGTCTGGGATAGGACGAGAACAGTAGTTGGTAATAATTTGTTCCTGGGCGAAGCTAACCCGTGTACAGGGAAAAGCCAATTTACCTCATCTTGCAATTTTTCTGATTTTTTAATTTTACGGTTAAATTGATTTTCACAAAAGACTGTTGCACTTGTATTGTTCTTTTTATATTTTATTCATGGGTTCTATTTAGTTGTAACCTGATTAGATGAGGTTATTCCATCTCATGCATCATTTAGGCATATGCTAGGAATCAAATGCCATGCATAGTTCTATGCCATGTAGGTGCATTAGGAATTGCATGAAGTTGTGATAGTTGTTGTGCTAGAAAAGCATGATGTTGTGATAGATTCTTAATAAATACCCACAATGTGATACAGTATTGTTGTATAATCTTGTTAACAGAATGGACGCCAAACATTGGTTTTTGGGGAGTATGGGCCCTCATTGACCGGAATTTGGTGGATCATTACCTTTTTATTTTTTTTATAACACATATAATATGACAAACTTGATTCGCTGGGAGTATGGCCCCTCACGGATCGGAATTTTCCACTTAGGTGTTGTTTTTCAGTATTTTCTGGGTTCCGGAGTAGTTTCATAGGCTTACTGTCCGGAAAACCCAGTATACACACCGTGTAGTACCTTAAACACGCCATGTATGTTCTTCTGTTCAAGAAGAAAAGAAAACATTTTGAGTACACGCCGTGTTCCCTAAGTACACACTGTGTAGTCTCTTCCCATGTCATAGACCGTGTGGGTAGGGACATGGGGAATGGAAAAGCATGGGGCGAACACACCGTGTACCGGATGTACACGCCGTGTAGTGTTGACCCGGAGTCTGCCCGTGTAACTAACAACACGGACGGAGGAGACCTTAAGACATACACACTGTGTCTATTATGGCACACGCCGTGTAGTCTGACCTGGGGACCCGTCCATGTAACTAATAACACGGGTCGGTGTGATCTTTCCGTGTACACGTCGTATAGTTGGAGACGGGTATCCGGCCGTGTAACTAACAACACGGGTCGGAAAAGCTCATTTAGTACATGTCGTTTAACTATGGGACATGCCGTGTAGTCTTTACCAGTGACAGACCGTGTGGACTTAGCTTTGTGGCTAGGAAATGGGGTTGTATACATGCCGTGTGCAGGTGTAACACGCCGTGTAGTATCAAGATGAGTAGTCGGCCGTGTCACAAATGACACAAGAAGTTGTAAAATTACACCATACATGCTGTGTAGATTATATACATGTCGTGTAGTTTTTTTCAAATGGGAGTCGAGTGTCTTAGCCGTGTAAAAGGACCGGGGCAGGGAAGAGAAGTCAGGTACATGCCGTGTAGTCAGTACACACACCGTTTAGTCTTTTTTGCAAATCTTGAATGCCTTCTTCCTCCTGTTCCCCTTTGGGTTCCTTCGTTTTCAGTCTTTGATAATCTGAATCTAAGGTGTGCATTTTACCTTGTAGTGTCATGCCGCCGAGACGACCATGCGTTGTTCACCAGGAGAGGCAGCAACGATTATACTCCAGAGATGGTAGGCCATGGGCTACCAGTGGATCCTCCAGCAGAGCCAGATGCGGCGAGATCTGTTATACTGGACATAGGCGTGGATGTGCAGTTCTGTGAAGGCTTTATGCGGTCCATTCATACCTTCCAAGGAGCACCGCCGACTGCCACATCTATGGCCTAGTTGACATGTATCTTCCAGTAGCAGCATCCGCCATAGTTTTTAGGGGATGGCGGACCATAGGCTGTGGAGTCTTATATGGGGTCGATGCATACTATCTTCGAGCATCTTGAGACGCCTCCAGGGCGGAGGGTCAAGCGCGTGACGTACATGCTGCGTGATTCCGCTAAGAGGTGGTGGGATGTTACCACCCAGTCAGAGCATCATAGAGTCATGACATGGGAATATTTTCAGACAGCCTTCTATGACTTCTTCTTCCCAGAGACGCTGAGGGAAGATAGATCTCGAGAATTCATGAATCTGTAGTAGGGTGCTATGTCGGTGATGGATTATTCTGCTAATTTCACTAAGCTTCAGCATTTTGCACCCGTTCTGGTGGGCGATGAGACACTGAGAGCCAGACGCTTTGAGGGCGGTCTTTAATATGACATCTGAGCACTGGTAAATGTTTTCAAGTTTCCTACGGTACATGATATTGTGAACCAGGTGCTGATTACAAAGAGAAACCTATGGGAAGCTAGTGGTGTAGGCCAGGGCGGTTCAGCACCAGTTTATGGTACTATTTCTACTAGTAAGAGGAAGATAAAGATGGACTTCTCTCAGGGTGGTAGTATCACCCAGAAGAATGTTTCAGGTGGCTATTTCATGTGCTACCACTGTGGTAAGGAGGGGCATAGGAGACCTCGGTGCACACGAGACCCTGTGGAGTACCGAGCTTGCGGCAAGATGGGTCATCTACAACGCTTTTGCAGGATGTTTCTATAAGTGACTAGTGAGAGGAGTTCTGTGCAGAATCCGCGAGCGGGAGCAGGACCAGCAGCTTCTTACCAGTCAGGGAACTGGAATACATCAGGGCGTGCAGGTAGGGATGGTGGTCATGGATGTGGTAGCCAGACACTAGGATCTCAGAGGCAGCTGGGCGGGACAGCTTAGGGTAGCCAGGCTGTGTTGTAGGGCCACTGAACTGGGCAGACATATGTTGTGCAGCAGACCCAGCAGAAGCAGGATCCTGGACCTTCTACTATCAGAGGTACTATTCTAGTATCTTCTGTCTTATCTTCAATGCTTTTTGATACGAGTTCTACGCATATCTTTATATCTGTACCCGTTTTGGAGAGCCTTGGGCTCTATGTTTCTACTTCTTCTGTTGTTATGACGCTGGACACTCCGTTGAGGACTAGAATGACTAGTGTGCATCAGTGCAAGGAGTTCCCCCTTGAGGTTGGTGGGTGTCACTTCCTTTGGGACCTCTATGTCGTAGAGATGACGAGCTATTATGTCATTCTCGAGATGGACTGGTTAGTTCCCTTTAGAAACTTTGTGGATTGCTATCATCATATGGTGAGTTTCACATCACCATAGGGTGGAGAGTTTCTATAAAAGGGTGAATGGGATGTTCAGGTGAGTCGAGCTAGACCAGAGCTTCGTGGGCGAGGTGGAATCACAGCCCAGATTGTGAGCTTAAATCTGGACGACCAGGGGACTTGTTAGAATGTTTTCCGTCCAATGGTTGATCGATTCAGGTATGTTTTCCCAAATGACTTTTCAAGTCTACCTCCGGAGTGAGAGGTGGATTTCTCTATTGATCTTGTGCTAGGAGCAGCATCAGTGTCCATTCCTCTTTATAGGATGGCTACTCCTGAGTTGAAGAAGCTAAAAAGGAAGTTAGAGTAGTTATAGGAAAAGGGTTTTATTCGACCCAGTATTTCTCTTTGGGGTTCTCCTATCCTTTTTGCGAAGAAGGCGGATGGTACCCTCAGACTCTTTGTGGATTATCGGAAGCATAACCAGTTGACGGTTAAGAATCGATATCCCTTGCCAAGGATTGATGATCTTTTTGATCAAATTCATGGAGAACGAGTGTTCTTGAAGATTGAATTGTGATCAGTATATCATCAGTTGCGCGTTAGACCATCTGATATACCTCTCACAGCTTTCAAGAGTAGGTATGGTCTATACGAGTATACGGTTATACTGTTTGGACTCAAGAACGTGCCAGAAGTTTTCACGGCTCTGATGAATCGTGTGTTCCATCCTTATCTAGAATCTTTTTTGGTAGTATTCGTGGATGATATCTTGGTGTACTTGCACACTCGACACGACCATTCAACCCATCTTGAGATCATATTGAGTACACTGAGAGAGTATCGGCTATATTCTAATATCTCAAAGTGCCACTTTTGGATCGACCAGATTCACTTCCGGGGTCATATCATCTTAGAGGCAGGAGTTGCAGTAGACCCAGAGAAGGTGAGAGCAGTAGTTTCCTGGGAGCATCCCAAGAATGTGATTGAGATACAGAGTTTCTTGGGGCTGGCTGGTTACTACAGACCCTTCATACAGGACTTATCCTACTTATCAGCACTGTTGATGGGTTTGACTAAGGAGGGTGTGAGGTTCGTTTGGTCCGAAGCTTGTGAGACAGCCTTTCAGGAGCTGAAGGGAAAGTTGACATCAACATCGATCATGATACTCCCAGAGCAAGAGAAGAGCTATACAGTTTACTGTGATACATCAAGTATTGGTCTAGGAGCTGTGTTGATGCAGGGAGATCGAGTATTTTTGTACGGGTCTCGAAAGTTGAGGCCACATGAGAGGAATTACCTGACACATGATCTCGAGTTGGCTGCAGTTGTTAATGTGATGTGTTGTTGGAGCCATTATCTCTTGGGAGAACATTTTATGGTGTTCATAAACCACAAAAGTCTCAAGTACATCTTTACCCAGTGTGACTTGAACCTAAGACAGCCAAGGTGGGTTGAATACTTTCAGTACTTTTTTTTGAGCTTGCCTATACACCTGGTAAAGGTAATGCAATAGCTGATGCACTGAGTAGGAAGACTCAGATACAGGCAGTGCAAAGGGCCAGTGGTGAATAATAGCTTATGGATTTATTCTATGAGATGCATTTGGAGGTGCACGACAGTGAGGGGCAGACCTATCTTTCATCTTTTGCTGTGACCTCTACCCTCCTATATAGAGTTACGATGAGACAGCTATCTAATTCATATGGCCTAGCTCTACGGGAGTCGGTGGAAACTGAGGACCCTCCTCCTGGGTGGATGATAGGATATGATGAAGACTTGTGTTTCCATGGAAGAGTGTGGGTTCCGGGGGATATACACGACGAGATGATCCGGGTGTTTCATGCTACAACTTGGGTAGTTCATCCCGGAGTTACCAAGATGTACCGAGACTTGAGACTTCAGTACTGGTGGCCGGTTATAAAGAGAGATGTAGCTGGTTTTGTTATAAGAAGTTCCACCTGTCAGCAGGTGAAGGCAAAGCATCAGAGGCTAGCCGGACTGTTACAACAGTTATCCATTCTGGAGTAGAAATGGGATGATGTCGTGATGGACTTCGTGACTGGTTTATCGAGTTCACCTAGAGGCAATGATACCGTGTGGGTTATTGTGGACAGACTCATGAAGGTAGCTCACTTTTTTCCGATCAAGGAGACCTTCGGTGTTGATGAACTCGGGAAGTTATACTCCGAGAGATCGTGCATCTTCATGGGGTCCCTCGTTCTATCGTTTCAGAAAGGGACGCCCATTTTACGTCTCGTTTCTGGAAGAGTTTTCAGAGGGCACTGGGTACACAGGTGCTTCTGAGCACGGCTTACCACCCTCAGACTGTTGGTCAGTCAGAGCGTACGATACAGGTGCTTGAGGACATGTTGCGTGCATACATCCTAGACTTTGGGGGCTCTTGGGAGATGCATATACCCCTAGTCGAGTTTTCCTACAATAATATTTTTCAGGAAACTATCGAGATGGAACCTTACGAGGACTTATATGGTAGGCCATACTGATCACCCTTGTGCTGGTTAGAGGAAGCTTTACTAGGACCACGTCTCGTGTAGGAGACTTCTGAGAAGGTCCAGTTGATTCAGAAGTGGATGGCTACCACACAGTCTCGTCAGAAATCTTATGCTGATCGCCGCAGACGACCCTTGGAGTTCGTGGTTGGGGATTAGGTTTTCTTGCGCGTTTCACCGTGGTTGGGACACAAGCGGATCAAGAGACAGGGTAAACTTTCACCGAGGTATGTGGGGTGATTTGAGATTCTGGAGAGAGTCAGGATGGTTGCCTATCGGTTGCAGTTACCGCAGAGCTACCGAGCCATGCATGACGTCTTCCATATATCTCAGTTGTGCCACTATCATTCAGACCTGTCTCACATTTTTCAGCCCGAGGAGGTTGATCTTCAAGTAGATGCATCCTTTGAGGAGAATCTGATTCATATCGTTGATAGAAGAATGACGGTTCTCTGAGTCCGGTCAGTTCCCCTCATATGGGTGCTATGGAAACATGTCCGAGTGTAGGACGAAACCTGGGAGCGGGAGACCGACATACATGCTCAGTGGCTGGAGTTATTCATGGCTATATCTTCACCACCCTTGGAAGGGAAATTCAGGGATGAATTGCTTTAGGTGGGGGAGTTTGTAAGAACCCGATTCTTATTTTTGAGGTATGGGTTTCTCCTTTTCTCTTTTTCCTAATTTTTTTTATAAAATAAGGAAAATGGGGGGAAATTGATTTTTTTTTTTGAAGTACACACCATGTACTTTTCCACACGTTGTGTACTGTTGGCCGTGTGGGTTTAGTACAAGGGGCATGTGGCCATGTCGGTGATGAAGGGTGTAGAAACCGACTACATGCCGTGTAGTGATCTTTTACACGCCATGTATTCAGTTGGCAGGTGAATAGTAAGTTGGTGGTTAGTTGTGCGATAGAACACGCCATGTAGTCATGTCGGTAGATGAACAGTGCCACGCTGGCAAGAAACTGCCAGAGGAACAGTTAAAAAAATGGGAAGTACACGCCGTGTAATTTGTTTTTTTTGCTTAAAATGGGCAGTAGACTCCTCTGTTCACAGGGAAGGCTTAGAACCAGAGGAAGGAGCGGGAGAGAAGGTCGGAGCTTTATAGATCCACGGAGCGCACGTCGGGAATCCATTTTCTGCACCATCGATCTCCCTGGAATTTAACGGGTGAGTTCTCCCTTCTCCTAGAGTAGTTCATACCAATTCTTCCTCTAAGGGAAGTTATTTGGGTTTGAACGAGTTTTCTTTCACCCAAGATCTACCTTATTCTAGGTTAATTCGTGGAACGTCGTACTAGTATACTGATCAGGGGCATTTTAGGTAGGTGTCTTGGTGTTTAATTTTCCAACTGACGTGTGTTTTGTTTACCGTTGTGATACGCGCCCATGAATGGGGTGTCATATGGCAGATGCCTTGTTGAATTAAATCTCTATAATTGTATAGGTAATTTAAATGTGATAATAACTGTTGTTTGGGATCGCTGCTTGGATCCAGGACCACCATGGGGGTGCGTTCCTCTGTTTAGCCGTATGGCTAGATACCTGAGGGTATGCCATTTTAATAATGTTTATTGAATTTCATTGAAAGGAATTTTATGTGTTTTTCTTTTTTGTATGTTGGGATTTTCCCGGTTACTTGCTTAGCCTGAGGGCAGTGCTTTACTTAGCCTGAGGGCAGTGTTACCTTTAGCCTTAGGGCAGTGGTTATTTTGACCTGAGGGAAACTTCTTCGTGCATGTGGGTGATAGACTTTATCCTTGAGGGTGACACTTCGTATGCCTGAGGTAAATATCTGTTATGCATGAGGGCAAGATTCTGATTACCTAAGTGTAAGGGTTTGTGTGTCTGAGGACACTGATGGTTTACATAGAAATTCACTATGGTGGTTTCTTAAATAATAAATAATGAAATGAATTTTAAAATGGAAATAACTAGTAAAGTTAGTTACTTATGGGTACTGCTTAGTTTATTGCATTTACTTTTGCACGCTGTTGTTTCATGTTTACACACAGTTGAGCATGGGCCTTTGGTTGGTGCCTACTGAGATTATTTCTCAGACCCTGTTTGGGTCATGCTTTTCAGCCCAAACAGATTACATTTCTACAGGTGTGGATAAGGGCAAGGGTCCTTATACAGGTACTTGATTACTGCTGATGAGTAGAGGAGCATGCGACCGGGCTTAGGCTCGCGATGCTACTGGCTGTTTTGTTTTGGTTTTGCTATACTCTGTATTGTACTATACTGTACTATTCTGTAACATGTTTTGGCTGTTTTCTAAGAACATAAGACATGTTGCATAATCATCTATATAACTGTTGGTTATCTTTTACTAAAGTTGTTTATTTTAAATTTGTATGGTGTATTTCTTCTTTTTTTGTTTTATGTTTTTATTATTCCATTGCGCTACACTTTGAAAAATGAGGGCACAGTTTCCCCACTATCAGACCTGGGCCCTTCCTTCTAGTCGGAAGCCTCTAGAGTTTGGGGAAATGTGCTTGAGGTCACGTGGCGAACTGGGTTCGGGGCACCCGCTGAGTGGCACCCGGAACCGGGATGTTACATAACACAATTAAAATAGGTAAATAAACCCAAAAGTACAAACACAAAGTACTAGAAAATAGAATAGAAAATCTGCATCCCCATAATCATAGCTCTCCAAGCCCAAAAATCAATAGCAACAACTACCTTCTAGTGGTGACTTTCCCTTACTGGAAACTGGTATGAGGATATCAACAAATTCTCGAAGGAACATGTCGGGTTTGACGAAAAATCCTTATTAGGTCTCACAAAAGATTCCATAATAAAATTAAAAATTAATTAACCAAATAAAGCTCAAAATTTTAAATAAATAGGAATGATAGTATAAAATTATATTTAATGTAAATCATTCTTTACATTTCAATTGATGGAAACATTTTTAAACAATGTCATAATAAACATTTCATATAAGATAATTTATATATGTTCAAAAGGAATGTGGAAAATTGTTTACATAAAATTGAATATATATAAAAATATTCATAATGGAGAAACATGGTCATCTTCCAATATGTACGATATTTTTTGGGTTATGGGATACTAACACACCCATATGATGATAATAACAATGTGAACACACATCTCTATGGCCCTGGAAAAAGAATAATAACCAATATCCCAGTAGGGATAAGATCTATAAATATGTTTATGTTGGAGTTATAAAGAGTCAATCTATTACTAGGGAATTCCCATCCTAGAGAGTTAGTCCCTAATAAATTATTGACTTCCTAGGATTTCTTCTTCTAAAAAATAAAAAATTGGAAATTTAATTCAAAACTATTGGAAACACAATTTTCCTAATTCCACATTTCAATATTCTAAATTCCATTTAAAACCCAAAATTGAATTTTTATCAAATAATGCATTTTTCTTGGATAAATTTAATGGATTTTTATAAAAACCATTTAATTAATTTTTCTCAAATAAAAATTTTAAATCAATTTCATAACATCAATCAAATTTCAAAAACACACCCCAATCTGTTGGAATTGGGGGTTTTCACCAATTTCATGCGAGATAAAATTCAAAACCTGAATTCATAAGAAATTTTTTTCTATAAAAACTATTGAAGGAAATTTAGTTTAACTCAAGAAATTTAGGGCTAAATAAATTGTAAAATCTTAAACTATACTACTTACCATAAATCACAGGATCATGAATCACAATTCTTGCAATGAGAAAATCCAATGAAGAACTTCAGTAATGAAGATCAAATAATCTACCCTAGATACAAGATCAAAAAGAATGGGGAATATATCATAAAAAAAAAAGAGATATAAAAACCCTATGTAGTTGAGAAAAATTGAGTTGGATGGAATTTACTAGGAAGGAAAACATTCCAATAAAGGATCGAACAAAAATCTCCACACTTTGACTCACATTAAAAGGGTTTTGGAGGAGCCAAAAAGGGTCCTTGAGAGGGCTATAAACCTTGGAGAAAGTAATATAGAGATTTAGGATCGAGATGCTAGAAAAAAAGTGCTCATGGAATGTTTTAATTAATCTTTTAAATAATAAAATCTTCTGTTCACGGTTTTCTTAGAAGGGTTACACTATTTTTCAAACTGTGCTCCCTAATTGTGCACCCCTACTGGTGGGGTTTAACAGTTTCTACTTTGTGGGCACAATATTTGTCAAACCATGTGGAAACTGCGCAGACCCTCACTACCTGGGTTAGCACGGTTTTCACTAGTAGGTCAGATGGTATGGGAAAATAATGTTTCAATCATTCATAGCCTAAGATCCCTTCAAAATTTTCAAAGATTCACCTGAATCACCCCAAAGTGAGACCCATCCAAAGAATGACCAAAAGAGGGGTTGAGGATTACCTAAAAATAGTAACATCATATTAAATTTTGGATATGTGTGGGAAATATAATAAGTCTCTAGGTAAGTTCTTAGATGATTTATAATTCTCAAAAGGTTTGAGTAATAAAGGATAAGATGTTCCCTTTTATAAGTGATGGGAGAGGAACTCTTGGAATTACATAATGTATTAAATTAATATAAATTAATTTTTATAATAATGTGACACAAAATTTATATATACAAATCATAGAATGAGTATATATTGAAATAATCTCATTAAATAATAGTCAGACATGTTTAGGTGATCTAATAATATTTATCTTTTAATTTTAACCCTATGTTATCCCATTTGACAATTACAACATAATCGAAATTTTCTACTCTTTAGGGGTTAAGAAGGATACCTTAAAATAAAATGTGACCCACAAATATACCATGGTTTTGTCTTAATATAATAATAAAATCATTTATTTTGGTTTATTTATCATTATAAACCGAAAAATTTGTTTATCCCATAAGTGTACAAATTTTAATGTTAACCAATGGAATGATTTTTTTAATATTAGAGGGATATAATTTTAATTATAAGGTAATTTGTTTAAAATAAATGGTAAAAGGATGAAATTTGGGAGTATTTAAAATCATAATTTTCCACTTTAAATAATTTTTTCTGTTTAATTAAATTTAATATTATATAGTTAACATAAAATACTATTAATTTATTTTTAAATACAATTCACATAGTTTGAAAATGAAAGAAATTAGAAACAAAAATCAAATATAAACCATTAAAACATATCTAATATGATATATTTATCTTAAAAATTCATTTTAATCTTTTACCTAAACAAAAAATATTACTTTTAAATTTTTTAAATCAATTACTTGATTTTTTCGGCTTTCACAAGCTCTGTGTCAGCATTACATTAGCAGTTAAGGACATTATTTCATCAATAAAAATTAAAATTAAATTAACATGATAAAAATTTATTTATTTTTTCTAAAAAACAATTATAACATTACATAACTAATTTTTAACCCTATCAAAAAAATTATAGATATTTGAAGATAATTAATTGACATTTTTTATATTACGTATTATTTTTTTATTACAAAGACCAAAATAAAATATAAATGGAAATAAATGTAATATATTTGAATATTTGATAACTACGGATGAAAACGCATCATCTAATAAAAAAATCATGTGTCTTGATTAATTTGATGCCTTATCTTATTAGTTTTAACCTTATTTAACTCATTTCCCCTTTACCATGATAATAGAAATTTATTATTGTTACTATTCATATTAACCAAAAATAAAAGGGACATATTAAAAAATTTAGACCTACATATTCAAAATATTTAATCAATTTAAATGTTTCAATTTCTTGATGTGGTTGAAATTATTTTAAGATATAAATACAAAATACAATGAAAAATAGTTCCTAGAAAAATTCCTTTATTTAGAAAATTGTTTTTATACAAAATTCAACAATAAAATTCATTATAATGAATTTAATTGTATTTTTAATAATATAATATTACTAATTATACTTTCAAACCATTTTTAATCAAAAATTAATTTTGTTAATTCTTGAAACAAAAATACAGTTTTCATTAAAAATCTATAACTTTTAGCATTAATTGTAAAATGAATATTTTCCAAAACAAAATCTTTAAAAACAACCTAATATGTGTTTCAAATGGTTATTTCAAAAAATGATAACACTTTTATTAAAAAAAAATCAAAATTTCGAGAAATTAATTACAATATTCTCGTAAAAAATGAAATAAAAATAATTTTTTGAATAAAACTGATTTTGGAAGAATAAAATTACTTTTAAAAATCGAATTCTTATTTCCTAAGAATTAATCAAAAAAATAATTGATAAGGTCTTATATATATATATATATATCAAATTATTGATAATCCTTTTCATACCCTGCAATTCAATGTCTAGGTTATAAGTGTAACATTTAAATAATAATATTGTGTGGCTCATTTATACTCGGTGTTACATTTTTTACACTTTATTGAATATAGTTTACTTTTAAAATATATGGGTGTTACATTATCCCCCTTTTATAAATTTAATCCTCATAATTTGAATATGTGTTTGATAATCAAGGTTTTTATATTTAAAAATTTCTTTTTAGAGAAATCAAAATGTAAAAAGGGCTAATAAAACATTCTCTAGAAAAGAGAGAAAGGGAAATAAGAAGATCATTTGGAATATTTTATAAATAGGTTTCCAAATAGGAGAAGATTTTAGAGAAGTGAAAATATGGACATGGATAAAAAATTAATTTCTACGTATTGTTGAAAATTGATAGAGAACTTTGATCACATGAAAGTGAAATATTATGATAATATCAATGACTAAAATATAATAAATTAGTCTGGGTTGAAAAAAAATTAATTCATAAGAAACCTAGTAAAAGGACATAATTTTTATCTAAAAAACATTTTCCTAATGTTTAGGAATTCCTTCACCATTTAGAAAAAATATGTAAATATACGTACCCAACGAATAAAATTTCATCCTTTAATAAGTTCCCACTACAATCACATCTCTTTCTGCAAATGATGAGTATTAAAGATGATTTTGTCATGATTGATGCTTAAAAATAAACTTCTATCAGATCACATAGTTTATAGATGAATAAAATTATATCCCTCATATATTTACTAAAACAAAAATGGTTATATCAATGTTGGATAGACATTTATATGAATAAATAATACATTAATATCTAAAATTAAAAAATAAAACCAAAGGTTTGTCATAGATAATTTCATAAATAAATAATCTTATTTCCAAAATAACTTAAAAATATCAACATTAATAAAAGGTTTCACCATAGTGCATATCTCAGGCCCTTAATATTACATATCCAAAAACATAATATAATTATTCCCAAATAATCCTTTATGTTAATCCAAACGTTTATAGATAACTCATCAAAATAAATCTTTTCCCAAAATAATCTTTGTCACCTAAAAATCATGAAAATCAAAAATATTTGATCCAATAATATGATTCCAAAAAACAAATTATTCTTTATATATCAAATCATTTATGTAAAAAAAAAGTCATTCTAACTAGGACATCACATAGGCCAATGGTTCGCATTGTTCCCTAATTACCCTTAGGTTGTGGGTTCAAGCCATGTAGCCTTATCAACTAAGACGGGTTATCACCCAAGTAGTAGGTTGTCCTTTTTACTAACCGACCACTACCACAAAACTAGGTTTCCTTAGCGCCACCCTTTATTAGTGCTAAAAAAGTGCTGATAAAGGTGGGGCCTTTATCAGCGCTAAAAATGGGATCATAAAGGGCTCTTTTAACCATGCTAAAAAAAGCACAGTTAAAAGTCACCCTTTATCAGTGATTTTTCGCGCTGATAAATCATCCCCCCCCCCTTATCAGTGCTTTTTTAGTGTTGTTAAACGGGACCCCTTTATCAGTGATTTTTTAGAAGCCCTAATAAAAAGGGGGCATTATCAGCACATTTTCCTAGTGTTGATAAAGATTATATTTCAAAGAAAATCATGAAAAATAATATATCATTATATAAGTATATTTATATTGATATATATATAATATATATTTTTTGAATATGTTTTCGATAAGTATAAATAGACTATTAAATTCAATACATAAAAATTTAGTTAAAATGGCTTTAAAATATTTTAGAAATTATTATTAATTAATAATTTTCTATTTATCATCGATTGATAATCATTTAATTACTATTTTAAGACAAAAAATTAAAATAAAAATTAATAAAATATCAAAAATAAGTAGAAAATGTAACTCAAACTTCAAACGACCATAACATTTGATTCGTGTGTCCGTTTAATCTCTACAACATATCAAATCGATACTTGTGACGATCTCTACACACTTGTGAACCAAGGGAACCTTCTATCACAATTTTTGAGGCCCAAAAAGTCCCATAAGTTCTCTAAAACTGATTTTTTATTCGGGATACCCTGATTTTTTAATATTCAAAGAAGTATAACTTCTTATCCACAAGTCTTCTAGTCGTGTACCACATATCATATAGAATATTGTTTTATTTTATTCTATTTGACTTTTTGTGCAGTTGAAATGGATTTCTAGATTAGAAGTAATGGATGTTTTAATATTCTATGGCCTTTCTAATACACACACACATATATATATATATGCATTTATTTGTATATATATATATATATATTGTGTGTGTGTGTTGTATATATGTATATATGTATATATGTATTTATTTATTTATAAAAAAACATACAAAACATATTTTATAAATTCATTTAAAACTAATCTTATAAATATATATTAATATACACATAAATATACAGATAAAATTTTATATATAAATAAATATAAATATAAATTAATATACAAATAGATATATATATATATATATATATTAATATATGAATAAATATATATGTATTAATATAACTAAATATATTAATATTTATAGGAATATATATTAATATATGAATAAATATAACTATATATATATAATACATATATCATTAAATAGATTAAAAAACAAAATAGCTTAGTGGGAAAGGTGAAGGCGCGCAAGGGGGGAGGTCTCAGGTTCGAGTTCGGATGGAAGCTGGGAGGGGTGCGTGGGCAAGTGCGGGATGCGCAGAGGTAAGTGAAATGAGTTGGAGAGTTGGAGGGGGTCCTCCTAGCGTAGATAATAGAGGGGTTAATCACTGTTAAAAGCTCATGAGAATTTTAATTTTTTTTTGACTTTTTTGAGCACTAAAAAAAGTGCAGATAAAAGGACCCTTTTATCAACACTAAAAAAGCACTAATAAAGGACCTTTTTATCAATTCTTTTTTTAGCACTGATAAAATTCACATTTTATCAGCTCTTTTTTAGCACTGATAAAAGGGGCCTTTGTCAGCAATTTTCTGAGCGCTAATAAAAGGGACCACCTATCTTTGCCTCAATTAACATCACATTTCTAGTGTTTTTAATTCCATTTTCTAGCACTAATAATGGCCATATTTACAGTATTATATATTAAAATAAGTCAAATAACATTCTGAATAATATGGTGAACATCATCAAAAGTAACTTAAGTCATTAAATAACTTTTTAACCACAATGATAATCTTATTCATTATATTTTTTCATAAAATCAAATAATCTTAATTGACTATTATTAAATTATTATCATTTAACATAATAACTTTAATTATGATCAACAATTCTAAGAATATATCTAGAAAATATTAAATCATTATCCATAAAAAACATTCAATATCACATATACTAGAACAAAGAGTTGTATTCCAATAAATGTCTCCCAAAATATCATTATTCATTTTAAAATCCAATCACATAATACCACAATATGGGTACATATGTCATTAAAATTATGAAAAACATTATACTTATCAATACCAAAAAATTTATGTTTAACCAATATCTCTCTAAAATTCTATTTCTATTGATTTTAATGTAATCCATTTTGGGTAGGAACATTACACCATCATACAAAAACACTTTAAACAGATAAGATTCAAAAGAAACATTAAAATTCAAATAGCCTTCTAGGTGGGGAGGTTTAGGCCTCTTGAATCCATACACAAGGTGGGACATTTGATACCACTATTCTAATTCTTTCCCTATCACCTCACTATCTATATTTCACAATCCTCATCGTTGGTTTATTCTATAAAACAAAACAATAATGAAACTTAAACATCTTCTTCATCGATTGTCACATTGAGAAATATCATCCACTAAAAATGAACCACCATCCCGGAGATCCAATGACTCAACTATGGACCAAATATAGAAATAAAAAACATAAATACATAACCAAGACATAAAATAGGGATCTTTCACTATAGTGAAAAGAATATTACATTAAATAAAATCAATGAAGGGATGATCTTGGAAGACCACAATGTTTCAATGAAAAATAAATAGAGACATATCCCATTGATGAATAGGGAGTTTTATCATTATGGGGGAGAAATATGAATATTAATAATATAAAAATCATAAATAAAAACATATCTAAGAAATATCACCAGTGAAAGGTGCTTTAAGGACATTCTAGAATCCATGGGGTGAAATACCAACATATAAATGTAAAGAAGCCACAGTGGATTGAGTGAGGATTAAATTAGAGAAGATAATGGATTCCTCATCATTTTCACCATTTAGGGGAAGCACTAGTGTCACCAAAGATTGGAGATAACACTAGGAGAGTGTAGATCCATTCATTTATCCCATTTTAACCCATGTCATTATGGATTTCATAGGCTTCAATAGGTTCTATTCTCTTTTCATAATATGGTACCATAAAAAAATTAATTATCTCTAGTTTGTCCCCTGATAATGATAAACTATGTGCATAGTATGGGAACACTCACTGAGAACCATAATTATGCTTGATAAATATTAAACCAACGCCTTCTAGAGTTATATATCTTTGATGCATATATACCAAAACCATTCCCACTTGTAGTATCTAGACATTGATGTTTTTCAATCAAATCCATATTATCTCTATCTTCAAAAATATATTCAGATGTTATATTATACATAGTAATATATTAAATTCCACCATAGTGTTATGTTTGCTAATATATGTTTTAAAAAATCTAACTCATGAGGTTTTTAGTTGCCTTTCTTGGATACCATCTATAAAGTCCCAACCCTAATATCCCATAGTCAATATTTACTTTGTTACAGGTTCACAAGATACATAAATAATATCCCAAAGGAATAAATAGTTTATTAGTCTTGGTAAATCATATAAAAAAATGATTCCCATTTTACATATATAACAAAATATGAAAACAAAGAGACAAAAATATTCAACATCCTAAAACTCATTCAAGGATTACTTATTCATATTACATGGAAATGAACCAAAATAATGGTGAGATCAGTTACTTAGTATGGGTTACATATAGAAGAATCTATCCTGAGTAAATAATGAATAATCAATATGACAATGTAAATAAATAAAAACACATTCCATTTAATCAAAGAATAATATGGAAGGAATGAATGATGACTAAATAAAGCCATATAAATAATCAGATGATCTTGACAATTATCCATAGATATCATAAATTTTAAAAAGATCACATATATATAAATAACTTATTTCATAATTTGGAATTCATAATTCTATAAATCATAAAAATACCCTTGATTACTTGTCCCAAGAAATCCTAAAAATTCCTTCAAGGGCTTGTTCTTAGGAATCATAAATACATCGGCACAAACTAGTTTGTCTCATGTGACATGTTGATGTATTAAAGATATTTTTATAAACAGGACTGAACAATCACCTAATAAGTATAATTATTTTATCATGTTAGTAAATGTTAAAACATAATCAAAATTCGTTAATAATAATAAATTCTCCGTTGAGAATGAACTACCACAAATAATGTCAATACATTCCCTAATAAAACTGGTCATAAAGCATCTAGAGCAAGAATAAAGAGGGTACCATCCTTAGTGGATCAAAATTAAAATAAATGTTTGTGTACATTAATAAATAGAAATAAAATAATAATATCATTAAACCCATTCCTGTGGAAAATACACTTTTAACATTGAAATCTATTTTTAAAAACTAAAATTTATACAATATTGGGGGAAAATTTATTGAAAATAATAATAGAAACTTTTAAATGAAACTTTGAAGAATTTGGTGTTCCTGATGGTGGAAACTTTTATTAATACTGAGTACGTTAAAAAAAATTATTCACATTTTTGTTAAACAGTCAAAAAGTACCTCGTTTGGAAAATAATAAAAATTTTACATTGAAACACTTTTATAGAGAGTAAAACATGGGTAAAAATGAAATTAAAAATATTGGTAGAATAGTAGAAATATTATTGAAAACATTTCAATTTCAATAATTACATGTAACAAAAATATTCATGAATTAATAGAAAATAAATTTATTTTAACATAAAAACATTCTTTTAATCTCTTGAGTATATAAGGGAGAGAAATGGAAGGAATATTATAATATCAAAAAATAACTATAAGATAATAAATTTTTTTGGTTTTAATATTGAAATATCATAAAATTTCACAAATGGAGACTTAAATATAAACAACAATGAATAATGATGAGATTGTAAAATAAACTCTTCCAAAGATCATATCATTAAAGTGAAAATTTATCAATAAAAAGGATTTTGTGTAAATTTTATAAATCCACAAACAAATAATGTAAATATAATATAATAAAATAATTTTTCATTTCATATATAATCATGGAATAAAAAATTCAATGAAATAGAAGTATATCCCAATGAATGGAAATTGAGTTAAGAAATCCCTTACCAATAAAAAGATTTCAAGTCTAATAACCTTAGATTAAATTACTTAAATTGAAATGTAAATATAATTTAATTATTATGGATTAAAGATATAACATATAAAATGTAAGTGTATAAACAATATTAAAAACGTTAGGTGCATGATGTTAATAAATACCTCAATGACGTGAAATTTAGGCGAAATCCCTTAACTCACATTTCAAATTTGTTGAACATGATTTAACCTCTTATATAATGGTCTTAAACATGTTTTTAATTTATAAAATAATTATATTCATATGTATAATATCATATATGATCCACTTATAACATTTCAATAACTGTTCATTAATAATTCAATATTAAAATCATCATTTTAGATTTTTAATATTCAAATTGTTAATGTAAGATCGAGTTTAGTAGTTTTGGTACATTTTCCTTTATCAAGGTTCCATAATCTATAGAATTATATAAAATTTTAAAATTTTATTCCAATTAATTATATAATTTTCTTGTAACCATTCATGAAATTTTGATATAGAAAAATGAATTACACTGGTCCGGGAGACAGTAGGTGGTACATATGCATGAATGTTGTTTTCACTTGTCAACATATAAAGAAAATAAAGATAGATAATATTTAAAAATTAAATAATCATTATTATTTGTTATATATCATATATAATCTTTAAATAAATCTTTATTACCATCTATGTAAATGGGAAATGAAGAACAAATCACATCACTTCGTGGAGGTGGTAGTCCACACGTACACATAAGTGACATTGTAATTTTCAAAGAATGGAAAAGTAATAATGTAAATTATAGATTATATTTAAATAATAATAATTATTTCATAAATATAAAATATATACTAATTAGTTAATTTTTTTATTATCCGTGTAAAATTGTGATAAAAAATGAATTACACCGCTATATGGAGACGGTAAGTATGCACATGTGATGTTTTCACTTTTCATAGGATTGAGAGGAGGTGGATAAGGATTTTACCATAATAATAATAAAAATTATGTATATTTAATATAATTAAATAATTATTTTATAAATTATATCATACATTTACATGATGTACAAGAAGAAGACACTCAATTAAGAGTTATACCTCTTCTTTGGGAAACCTCTTTTGGATGACATCTTAAGCCTTGAAAGGGTAGAATTTTGTCAATATTGGAATATCAAGAAAGTGTTGAAGGAATAAAGGATGGTATTATAGAATGGTTTGGATGAGGTAAAATTATAAAAAGGTATTAGGAAGAAATGATAATATGTTCCCTTTTATATGTTATGGGAAGGGAACTCCTTGAATTACTTAATGTATTAAATTAATATAAATTATTTTTTATAATACATTGACCCCAATTTGATATAATTAGAATATATGATTAATATATGTTTGAATAATCTCATCCAGCAGTAGTTGTACATGTTTAAGTGATGTTTTAACTTTTATCTCTTAGTTTTAACCCCCTGTTAACCCTTTTGACAATTAACAAAAAAATAAAAGTTTTCTACTCTTTAAGGGTCAATAATGTTACCATAAAAGGAAAAGTGACCAATAAATGTGCCATGGTTATTATTTTATATCATATAAAATTCACTTGAATAAATATAATATTGTAATTAATTTTAAATCATTTAATAAAATATTGTTTTTTATAAAATATTATTAACTTTATTTTTAGAAGTACATGAAATATTATAATATAACATGTGTATAAATCTTGTAATATGGTCTCCAAATGACATGGATTATAATATAAGGAAATTATTGTCTTAATATAATCTTAAAAAAATTTACAGGTTTAGGTAGAATTTTAGATGTTGTTTTTTGGATTAACCCCTTGGTTAACCAATATTAATAATAATTGTGGTAATTGAGTTTTTGATATTATAGGGTTATAATTTTACTTATAAGGTAACAATTAGGTCATAAATGGCCAACAGATGAACTTTTTTGACCATTTATAATCATAATTTCCCTATTTCATTTTTTATCATTTATATCTTTTAATAAAATATATTCAACATAAAAAACTATTAATATTATATTATTAATTATTCACATAATTTGAAAATTTTAAAACACATGAAATTAATGTAATTCAAATATAAAACATTAAAAATCTATAAAATGTTTTATTTATCTTAATAATTAATGATAAATCCTAAATTATCCAAGAAAATTACTTTTAGAGTTTTTAAAATCATTTACTTGATTGTTTTACTACTTTCACAACTGATGTGTTGGAGTTGCATAAGCATTTAGAATAATTATTTCAGTACTAAAAAATTAAAAAATTACCATGATAAAAACAATTAAATAATTTCGAAAATAACCACTTATAAATAAATATACTTTTTATCCCTATCAAAAAATATTATAGATAATAAAAATAAGAAAGTGTCCTTTCAACTTTACCTTTTACATTAATATTATAATGGTCAAAATCAATGTTGAATATAAAAAACGTCATATTTTTTAGTTCTTGGTGGTTATGGATGAATTATACTCATCCAATGAACTAAATTCGATTTTTTGGAAAAATTGTAAACCTTATCCAATTAGTCTTAACCCTAATCAACCCATGTTACTTTTATTCTGGAAATAAAACTATATTATAGTTACTATTCATATTAAGCAAACATAAAAGGGACTTGTTGACCAAATATATATTTCACAAATCCTAATATAGAATCCATTTTTCAAAATTAAGTTTCTGTAATTGGAATAAATTAATCGAAGATAAAAACACAAAATGCAATGAACACATTTTTCAAGAAAAATTCCTTTTTTTATATAAGATTATTTTTATACCAGATTAAACAATAAAATTGATTCTAATGAGACTAATTAGATTATTATTAATATATTATAAATAATATTACTTTTAAAATTTTTTAAGAAAATGAATATTATTAAATACCGGAAACTAAAATACATTTTTCGAGAGAAATCTGTATTTTTCACTATTCAATAGAAAATCAATCCTTTTAGAAAAAACCCAAAATTTCATACTTTATAATTTTAAAATTATAATTTTAGAAAATGTGTTAGTTTTATTAAATAAAATCAATAAAATTTAAATGAAATAATTATAATATTCCTCCATGAAATGTAATAAACAAATTTTGTGGAAAACATATTTTTTAATAATAAATTGACTTTGAAAAAAATGAGTTCTTGATTACTATGATTTAATGAATACATTTTAATTAATTAGGGACTTTATATATATTTAATTATTTCATTAATAAAATTTATACTCACTAGTTCAGAGGAAATGTTATAATTATAATATTTAAATAATAATTTTTTTGTTCGTTTAGGCGTGATGGTGTGTGTTGTATACACTATCGAACACAGTTCCCTTTTAAAATATCGAGGGGTTGGCATAAAATTTTACATAGGATATTTACTAAGTATTTAATATAAGTAAACCCCCAAGTCAAATTCTAGTTATATTATCTTTATTATCTTAAATGACTTGAGCTAACTCCCATATATCCAAATATCATTTTTCAAATATATAAATTGATAATTATTAAAATGATATTAAATAAAATATATTTTTTTTTTCTGGAAAGCCCTTAACATGTCCAATAAATCCTTCTTGTAACTTACCAAACCTTGAATAATAAATATGTATTTAAATAAATAAATATATTTTTATCATTCATCAAAAAACATTATATTCCCTAACTCCTGAATAACTATTTATTTAATATTCAACTCATATATATATTTATATATATATATATATATATATATATTATATGTGAATAACTAGTGACTGAATTTAAATTATCATCATAGCCTGAAGTTTTTTTACTCAACCAGATGAGGATAAAGATTATTTTAAATTTTCAATTACAATATAATTTAAATGTGATTTTGAATTAACATAGTGTGTTACCCTCTATGAATTTTTCCATGTTTCATTAAATAAACTTGAATAAAGTTCAAGATCAGAGTCCAGAAACACATAAACTAAAAAATAAATAATTAAGTTATATTCATAATTAAAACTACCTCATATGAATTCTTAGTGTGTAATATAATTCATATGTCTCGATATCTCATCATGCAGGTTGTGTACTTACTCTATCAACCTATATGATAGATTACTGTTATTTTAATCTTAAAAATGATCTCATCAATGAACTCCCAGATCCAATGATTTAATGAGACAATTCCATTTCAATAAAGTTTCCACATATATCATCTTCCATTAACGCAAAAGGGAAATCCATTATTGAATTATTTAATTAATGTCATGTCACTTATGATGCACCCAACAAATACTACTTAACTGTGAGAATATTTCATCTTTATTTTCATTAATACAACATTGAAAAAAATTTAGTATATATATTAATAATAATGTCCATTTTAAGGACCAATACTCAAGTTTTCATATAGTAATTTAAATTGACACATACAACATGTGGAATTATTATTGTCAGATCAATCAACATATCATTCCATCTCAGAGAATTCAAGTGTTAACATCTTGATAATAAAAAACGTCCTCTTACAAGCATCATGCCCAGATAGTCAAATTTCATATGTGTCATGTCAAACGGATTCCATCGAGACCATATGACATTTGTTTCATAGTATTTTCATATCACATTAATGTTATCATTATACTGGGTAACTGCTATAAATTTTCATGAAAATTACACTCTATGGCCATTATAAAATTAATGTTACATAGTATAACTGTCACGAACCAACCCGGGTCGACCCTGAACCGGTCACCCGACCCGGTCCGCGACATGGCCCGAGAGGCATTCCCGATCCTCCCGGGCTGGCGACAAGCGCCAGGGCATCAACAGAGGCTATGGGAACGATTTCGCCCAATATAAATAAATAAGACAGCGAAAATAATACAGAGCAGCGCGGAAAAGGTAAACCAGATAAAGTGACTAAACAGGAACAAACAAGAAACAAACTAACCAAACACGACGTGCGAACAAACTCCGTGCGACCTCGCGGGTCGCTCTCCGACTCAACGATCAAGCGTCGCCCTAGGCGAGCGCACTCAAGCTATGGCCTGCACAAAGACTAAAAACAGAAAAGAACTATAGGCGTGAGTATTAAAACTCAGTAGGCTAGCCCGATATCTATTCCCAATGCACTACCTTTAAAATAAAAGAAACATCATTTCAAGTTTGAACTACAATTTATAAAAGTATGTTTTTCTAAGCATTTTACTTAAAAACAAAGTACGAACCATTGCCCTTAGCCATTTCCAAATTCGTGTTCATTTCATTAGTGCCAGTGACATTTCAGGAAAAGGGGAAAGTGATGTTTAAATTTTCAAATGTGTAAAAAAGGGATTAAACACTTCCAATTGAAAACAATTTTTAGAAACCCATTAAAAAGCAATTTATCAGTTTCCAAGGAAAACAATATGCCAGAATGCACAAAGTAAAACATCCAGCAAGGGCAATGTAAGTATACACGTGAGCATCATAATCATTACTGCAAGCTACAAAAGCTGAATAGACATGGGTGAACCTAGGAGATCGAGAATAAACCAGAAGACACCAATACATGAGAAATCATCCTTATTGACATGTCACGATGAAATCATAACGCACAATACGCTCGACCATCCACTCACAGGCAGGTCGAGGGCAAATCCCATAGTAATAAACCCAATATATCCACCTACTATGGGCCACTGGTCAGTACCATAACCTACCAGTGCAGCAATCGTTCTTAGAATATTCTCTCAATATGCCAGATTCCCATATCTCAAGTGTTTAAGAAAAAGGGGTGAGCCAACCGATGCCAACCGAGCATCCAATCAGATATATCTATATATAAAGAACAATAGGCATTCCCCGAGCCACTCCATGGGACAACCTATTGCCTTTAACTACTCAAGTACCCGGGAGCCTCTAAGCGTGGCCTCCCAAACAATCCATTGCAACCAAGGCATGAGAGTCTCCCTAAGAGGGTTTTTATCAAAACATTTTTATCGCTTTCCATAAAGTGCCAAACGGGCATTTAATACATTTCTCAAACACTACTCAAAGACAGGTACAACTTCTTTATGAGACAAAATCCAGTTTAAAACCGTTTAAAGAACCCCAAAACACTACTTCACAGGTTGCCAGTATTTTTATAAACCAAACCAAACCATTTTCTTTTCCAAATAAACTTTAAGAGCCAACCGGGCAATTTCTCAAACGAACCAAAGTATTTGTTCACGCATCAAAAGAAATCATTTCTCATTAAACCAGAACTCTATTTTATATTTCGTGAATTATGTTTAAAATCCAAACGGGCATTCTTTCATTATTGGGTGTCCGCTCGTCAAAAGGATGTTTCATGTGTCGTGTATAAAATAAACGGCTCCTTTTGACATTAAATAACCATTTAAAAATTAACCATCTTATATTAAAAATTAATTATCGTATATTATCTCATATTTATTACAACTACTAAAATGTTGATTTTGAACAATTAGGGTGTGCAAACAGCATGAAATAATATAACTTAAATTTTAAAAGCAGTGCAAAGGGGACCTACCTCAAAATCAAAGCGCGATGACAAAACAACTTTGGAACTGAGGCGCGATGACACAACGCGTGTCCGAAGCCACGTGATAAAGTCTGACACTCTGCATAATCAAAACCAAGGACTCAGACACATCCAAAACTCACCAGAGCATTCGAAACCAAGCGACGGGAATAAACGCTCACCTTGAAACCAAAGCGCGGCGACGACGAAACCTCAAATACAAGGCGCGGCGGTGGCGCTCACTCGGAAACGCCCTGCGCGGGTCCTCCAACAATAATCCTACCAAAAGAAACATAAATAGATAACCCTCTACAGAGCAAAGGCCAAAGCAGGAATAATACTGATAATAATAATAATAATAATAATAATAATAATATCAATAATAATACTAATAATAATAATAATAACAATAATATGAATAACAAGATTAATAATAATAATAATAACAACAAAAATAATAATAATAATAATAATAATAATAATAAATTTAATAATAATATCAATAATAATAATAATATTAGTAATAATAAGAATAGTATGAATAATAGTAATAATAAAAATTAATAATAATAACATTAATAATAATAATAATAATAATAGCGACAACAAAATAATAATAATTATTATAATAAGAATAAAAGTAATAATAATATTAACAACAACAAGATAAAAATAATAATCATTAATAATAATAATAATAATAAATTTAATAATAATATCAATAATAATAATAATATTAGTAATAATAAGAATAGTATGAATAATAGTAATAATAAAAATTAATAATAATAACATTAATAGTAATAATAATAATAGCGGCAACAAAATAATAATAATAATTATAATAAGAATAAAAGTAATAATAATATTAACATTAATAATAATAATAACAATAATAATAATAATAATAATAATAATAGTAATAATAATATGAAAAACAATAATAATAATAACAAAATAATAATATGAACATTGATAATAATAGTAATAAGATAAAACAAAATAAATCAAATGAAATAAAAAAAGAAGGAAACCTGGCCGGGAGTGATGCACGCAGGACAGGGGCGCAGGGGTTTGTGTGGGGAAACCAAGAAGAGGAAGGGGGTGCGGGCAGGGCCGTGCACGCTGTGGCTTCGAAGCGAGGAGGGTAACAGGGGCGGCTCGGGGGTGCTGGTTGGTAAGCGCGAAGGAGGAAGGAGGAGGCGGTTCCCGCCGGAGTGCAGCGGCGGACAGAGAGGGAGGAGAAAGAAAAAGAAGAAGAAGAAGAAGAGGAAGAAGGAGAGAAGAAGAAGAAGAAGGGAAGGAGAAGAAGAGAAGAAGAAGAGGAGGAAGAAGAAGAAGGAGGTCGGGTGCCGGGTAGCGACGGTGGACAGAGGAGGTGCGGGTTGGCTGGAGGGAGGCCGGCGCGGCTGCAGGGAGGCGCTCGGTCGCTGCTGCTGCTGCTGCGGAAGGAGGCAGGGAGGAAGACGGATGCTGGGGGGGCTGTTGTACACTGGAGCAAGGGAGGAGAAGGGGCGCCGCATGAACTGGGGAAGAGGAGGCGGAGGGTGCTGGCTAAGGGAGGGTGCAGCGCAAAAAAGGGGAGAGGAGGGTGTTGCGGCTGGGCTGTTGAGCGCTACTGCGAAGGAGGCCAGGGCAGCAGGGGAGCTGGAGCGCTGGCGGGCTTGCGCAGAAGGAGGGTTGAAGGAGGGGCTTGGGCGGTGCGGCGTTGCCAGGGTGCAACGCAGGGAAAAACCCAGCGGGGAAAAGGAGGGGTAGCAGGGTACGGCCTTCTGCGGACAGAGGAAGGATGGCGCGCGTGGCTGATGGGAGCGACGCCTGAGGAGGGAGGCGCGGTCGGGTGTTGCGGCCGGGTGTGCCGCTGGGCTGCCGTCGCTGCCGAGGGGAAGAAGAAGGGGTGGCGGTGCTGCTGTTGCGGGAGGAGAAGAAAATATATATATATATATATAGGGGGCGGCCCGCTAGGGTTAGAAGAAAAGAAAAGAAAGGCTAAAAGAAAAAAAATAATAATAAAATAATAAAATTAAATTAAATAAAACAAATCAGAATCATAATAATAATAAATTACAATAATAATAATAACAACAACAAATAATAAACATCATAGTGATAAAATAATAAAATAAAATAAAAACAATAACGGTGTTCGTATCATTTTAATGATAATTAATTCTTAACGCACTAAAAATTTTAACGACGTAACAATTAACGCGCGTTTTAAATATAAAGACTCTATTTAAAATTTTCTAAAGACAACGGGATGCGCAAAAACACCGGGCAGGGACGCGCGGGGCTTCCAGAATAGTCTCTGCTCACCCGCCCCACGACGTCGCGTCAAAATGCGCACTTTTTAACAAAAACTCAAAAACCTGGTCCGATACTGAACACGAACCGCAACAATATAATTTAAAGTCAAAGAAATCATAAAATAAAATAAACGCATGGTCGGGGTGTGACAATTCTCCCCACCATAACGCTTTCCGCCCCCGGAAAGCCACCACACCAACCAGTCGATCGATCAACACCTAAGAATTTCACAGAACACGATCCAACCTCTTACCTCAAGGACATCATACCGACTACCAACGGAACTAAACCTCATTGCCCGAAATAAATCACCAACAGAGAGAGGCCCGAACGGGCTCCCCACCATAAAAGGACTGTCCTCTTAGCGACCAACTAGAAATCCAACTTAGGCCAGAACCGGGCTTTACTCAAGCTATAAAAGCACAGCAAAAACATTTAAACTACTTACTCCCGTCCGAAAGGGATAGAATCTTAAATGGATACTTTGCGCAACTAAAACCCTAACCCCATGGGCGGGGAGGGTGGGCCCAAGGATCAAATCACTAAAACGACGACGTACGACTACTCACGACCCATCACTTCGGGATGGACACAAACCAGGGCCGCAACTGATATACATCAGTGGCCCACGCAAAGTCACTGATCAGCAACTTACATCCAATAGGCACAATTCCCGACGCTACACGAGGGATAAGTCCATCGCGCACTTTGCGAAAAAAGGAAAACTACAACGACAGAGAAACCAGAGCAACAACACCAAAACTATCACACCACGACGATAGAGGAACTACTTTCACCAGACTCTTTAAAATTTCCCCAGGGGGTTCCTGACTACGCGCTGGCTTCACTCCGAGACCTTTTGGTTGGAGCTCTGATGGATGAAGCATCTTCTGCCTCGCAGTCAGGTTCTGATAATCCCAATGAGATACATACGTCTTTTGATCTGACAGATTGAAGGGCAAGATTTTAAAATTAAAACACACCAGCATTGAAAGCCGAGGTTCATCAAAAGACCCATGAAGTTCCCATACATTTCAAACCCAAAACACCACCAGTATAACTACAACGATAAAAGATCCCTTAAACTGAAAGGAAACTTACAACAAGAACTCTGAACAAAGACCCAATATCACATTACTTCTGAGAACACCCTCTGCGACGCTTTCTTACAACGCCCCAACAAAATCGTCGCAAGTGACCCAGACGTCCACACGACTGGCAGGGCTTCGGAGCGCTTGGGCATGATGACTTCTTGTGACCCCACTTGCCACATTGATAACACACAATAATATCTCGCTCCGAAGAGGTTGATTAAAGATCCCGAGGCCTCTTGATTCCACGACCTGATCCATCCACTTCCATTTGCTTACTCATCTCCTTTCCAGAATCTTCACCACTGCTCTTAAGGATCGATGGAGGGAGGACTACTTCGAGCACTCCTGCCGTCGCGGCTTCGATACGAAAAGCTTGTCTTGCCACATCGAGAAAAGAAGTTAGGTTGGACTCTGACACCTTCGACTGCAGATCAGGGCGGAGACCCGCCTCGAAGCATCGAGCCTTCACGGGGTCATTTGTGGCATACTATGAATCATAAGGTACTAGCTCCACAAAGCGATGGAAATATTCTAACACGGATCCATCGCCCTGCTGCAGACAACACATTTCCATCCCCTTCCTCACCCTTTCTTCCTCAGAGAAATACTGGCGAATGAACGAGGCCTTGAAAAACTCCAAAGTAATCTCTTGACGGGGCTTGTTCCGAGACACTGACTTCCACCATATCCAAGGTGAACCTTCAATCATGAAGGTCGCAAACTTGACCTTCAACGACTCGGGAAACTCAATGAGGTTAAAGTCCATTTCAATCTTCCGCATCCACTCCTCTGCCACGGAAGTTTCTTCTTGACCATAAAAGAGAGGTGGATCGAGCTTCCGAAACTCAAGCATAAAATCCTTAGGTTGATCAACCGCACTACGATCACCCATCGAAGCTTCAAAGGGATAACCGCTGGACAAGGAAAGGTCAAAAACCCAATCAAGGCCAACTCAGCGAATGAAGAAAAACCTCAAAATCAAACACTGCATAGGTGAAAAGCTTGAAATCCGAGAAAACAAGTTATCATAACATCAAAACTTTTCTCTTTGAAAACATATTTAATTTAAAACAATTTTGGTAAGTTAAACCCTAGCCATTGGTATCCCTTAGAGTCTCACTCACATGCATGTATCTGTGCCACCCAGGGCATCCATCCACCATACCAGACATCCATCCACATTTCCAACACACCAAAATGCATGTGAGTACTCATCAGAACACCAAGGCCAAAACAAAGAAACTTCATTTTCCAAAAACAATTTATTCATACCACTTATTTAAAACAACCCACAAATTAAACATGTCATTTCAAACAACACTTTTTTTCAAAACCAACTTTTCTGATTCGAACCACTTTCAGAAATCAACGGAAACCCAAAACAAATCAAACAGGGGACTAGTGTCAGTGGGTGACTTGACCATATGGTTGGCGGCCATATGCCAAACACGCCACTGACACAGAGAGCCTTCTTGGACCATGCCCCTAGATCCACATGGCTTGCCAGGCCGCGCGGGTTAGGAGGACTAATGGCCCAACTCCCTTTGTCGTACCCCAATCGCAAAAGATTTCCATAAAAACCCAAAAAAACCAATTAAACCGGACTTCCCATGGAAACCTGAGGATCAGTACGGGCAAGAGTTCGCGACGCTCTTCTCGCACCTACCCCTCAAGTCCCGACAATCCTACTCCATCTACCTTGACATCCCAAATAACAATGGGCGCTCTGAAAAGTGAGGTCTGCTAAGAGCAAACCTCCTCTGATACCATTTTGTCACGAACCAACCCGGGTCGACCCTGAACCGGTCACCCGAGCCGGTCCGCGACATGGCCCGAGAGGCATTCCCGATCCTCCCGGGCTGGCGACAAGCGCCAGGGCATCAACAGAGGCTATGGGAACGATTTCGCCCAATATAAATAAATAAGACAGCGAAAATAATACAGAGCAGCGCGGAAAAGGTAAACCAGATAAAGTGACTAAACAGGAACAAACAAGAAACAAACTAACCAAACACGACGTGCGAACAAACTTCGTGCGACCTCGCGTGTCGCTCTCCGACTCAACGATCAAGCGTCGCCCTAGGCGAGCACACTCTAGCTATGGCCTGTACAAACACTAAAAACAGAAAAGAACTATAGGCGTGAGTATTAAAACTCAGTAGGCTAGCCTGATATCTATTCCCAATGCACTACCTTTAAAATAAAAGAAACATCATTTCAAGTATGAACTACAATTTATAAAAGTATTTTTTTCTAAGAATTTTACTTAAAAACAAAGTACGAACCATTGCCCTTAGCCATTTCCAAAGTCGTGTTCATTTCATTAGTGCCAGTGACATTTCAGGAAAAGGGGAAAGTGATGTTTAAATTTTCAAATTTGTACAAAAGGGATTAAACACTTCCATTTGAAAACAATTTTTAGAAACCCATTAAAAAGAAATTTATCAGTTTCCAAGGAAAACAATATGCCAGAATGCACAAAGTAAAACATCCAGCAAGGGCAATGTAAGTATACACGTGAGCATCATAATCATTACTGCAAGCTACAAAAGCTGAATAGACATGGGTGAACCTAGGAGATCGAGAATAAACCAGAAGACACCAATGCATGAGAAATCATCCTTATTGACATGTCACGATGAAATCATAACGCACAATACGCTCGACCATCCACTCACAGGCAGGTCGAGGGCAAATCCCATAGTAATAAACCCAATATATCCACCTACTATGGGCCACTGGTCAGTACCATAACCTACCAGTGCAGCAATCGTTCTTAGAATATTCTCTCAATATGCCAGATTCCCATGTCTCAAGTGTTTAAGAAAAAGGGGTGAGCCAACCGATGCCAACCGAGCATCCAATCAGATATATCTATATATAAAGAACAACAGGCATTCCCCGAGCCACTCCATGGGACAACCTCTTGCCTTTAACTACTCAAGTACCCGGGAGCCTCTAAGCGCGGCCTCCCAAACAATCCATTGCAACCAAGGCATGAGAGTCGCCCTAAGAGGGTTTTTATCAAAACATTTTTATCTCTTTCCATAAAGTTCCAAACGGGCATTTAATACATTTCTCAAACACTACTCAAAGACAGGTACAACTTCTTTATGAGACAAAATCCAGTTTAAAACCGTTTAAAGAACCCCAAAACACTACTTCACAGGTTGCCAGTATTTTTATAAACCAAACCAAACCATTTTCTTTTCCAAATAAACTTTAAGAGCCAACCAGGCAATTTCTCAAACGAACCAAAGTATTTGTTCACGCATCAAAATAAATCATTTCTCATTAAACCAGAACTCTATTTTATATTTCGTGAATTATGTTTAAAATCCAAACAGGCATTCTTTCATTATTGGGTGTCCGCTCGTCAAAAGGATGTTTCATGTGTCGTGTATAAAATAAACGGCTCCTTTTGACATTAAATAACCATTTAAAAATTAACCATCTTATATTAAAAATTAATTATCGTATATTATCTCATATTTATTACAACTACTAAAATGTTGATTTCGAATAATTAGGGTGCGCAAACAGCATGAAATAATATAACTTAAATTTTAAAAGCAGTGCAAAGGGGACCTACCTCAAAATCAAAGCGCGACGACAAAACAACTTTGGAACTGAGGCGCGATGACACAACGCGTGTCCGAAGCCACGTGATAAAGTCCGACACTCTGCATAATCAAAACCAAGGACTAAAACACATCCAAAACTCACCAGAGCATTCAAAACCAAGCGACGGGAATAAACGCTCACCTTGAAACCAAAGCGCGGCGACGACGGAACCTCAAATACAAGGCGCGGCGGTGGCGCTCACTCGGAAACGCCCTGCGCGGGTCCTCAAACAATAATCCTACCAAAAGAAACATAAATTGATAACCCTCTACAGAGCAAAGGCCAAAGCAGGAATAATACTGATAATAATAATAATAATAATAATAATAATTATTATAATTATAATAATAATATCAATAATAATACTAATAATAATAATAATAACAATAATATGAATAACAAGATTAATAATAATAATAATAACAACAAAAATAATAATAATAATAAAAATAATAATAATAAATTTAATAATAATATCAATAATAATAATAATATTAGTAATAATAAGAATAGTATGAATAATAGTAATAATAAAAATTAATAATAATAACATTAATAATAATAATAATAATAGCAGCAACAAAATAATAATAATAATTATAATAAGAATAAAAGTAATAATAAAATTAACAACAACAAGATAATAATAATAATCATTAATAATAATAATAATAATAAATTTAATAATAATATCAATAATAATAATAATATTAGTAATAATAAGAATAGTATGAATAATAGTAATAATAAAAATTAATAGTAATAATATTAATAGTAATAATAATAATAGCGGCAACAAAATAATAATAATAATTATAATAAGAATAAAAGTAATAATAATATTAACATTAATAATAATAATAACAATAACAATAATAATAAAAATAACAATAATAATAATAATAATAATAATATGAAAAACAATAATAATAATAACAAAATAATAATATGAACATTGATAATAATAGTAATAAGATAAAACAAAATAAATCAAATGAAATAAATAAAAGAAGGAAACCTGGCCGGGAGTGATACACGCAGGACAGGGGCGCAGGGGTTTGTGTGGGGAAACCAAGAAGAGGAAGGGGGTGCGGGCAGGGCCGTGCACGCTGTGGCTTCGAAGCGAGGAGGGTAACAGGGGCGGCTCGGGGGTGCTGGTTGGTAAGCGTGAAGGAGGAAGGAGGAGGCGGTTCCCGCCGGAGTGCAGCGGCGGACAGAGAGGGAGGAGAAAGAAAAAGAAGAAGAAGAAGAAGAGGAAGAAGGAGAGAAGAAGAAGAAGAAGGGAAGGAGAAGAAGAGAAGAAGAAGAGGAGGAAGAAGAAGAAGGAGGTCGAGCGCCGGGTTGCGACGGCGGACAGAGGAGGTGCGGGTTGGCTGGAGGGAGGCCGGCGCGGCTGCAGGGAGGCGCTCGGTCGCTGCTGCTGCTACTGCGGAAGGAGGCAGGGAGGAAGACGGATGCTGGGGGGGCTGCTGTACACTGGAGAAAGGGAGGAGAAGGGGCGCCGCATGAACTGGGGAAGAGGAGGCGGAGGGTGCTGGCTAAGGGAGGGTGCAGCGCAAAAAAGGGGAGAGGAGGGTGTGGCGGCTGGGCTGTTGAGGGCTACTGCGAAGGAGGCCAGGGCAGTAGGGGAGCTGGAGCGCTGGCGGGCTTGCGCAGAAGGAGGGTTGAAGGAGGGGCTTGGGCGGTGCGGCGTTGCCAGTGTGCAACGCAGGGAAAAACCCAGCGGGGAAAAGGAGGGGTAGCAGGGTACGGCCTTCTGCGGACAGAGGAAGGATGGCGCGCGTGGATGACGGGAGCGACGCCTGAGGAGGGAGGCGCGGTCGGGTGTTGCGGTCGGGTGTGCCGTTGGGCTGCCGTCGCTGCCGAGGGGAATAAGAAGGGGTGGCGGCGCTGCTGTTGCGGGAGGAGAAGAAAATATATATATATATAGGGGGCGGCCCGCTAGGGTTAGAAGAAATGAAAAGAAAGGATAAAAGAAAAATAATAATAATAAAATAATAAAATTAAATTAAATAAAACAAATCAGAATCATAATAATAATAAATTACAATAATAATAATAACAACAACAAATAATAAACATCATAGTGATAAAATAATAAAATAAAATAAAAACAATAACGATGTTCGTATCATTTTAATGATAATTAATTCTTAACGCACTAAAAATTTTAACGACGTAACAATTAACGCGTGTTTTAAATATAAAGACTCTATTTAAAATTTTCCAAAGACAACGGGATGCGCAAAAACACCGGGCAGGGATGCGCGGGGCTTCCAGAATAGTCTCTGCTCACCCGCCCCACGACGTTGCGTCAAAACGCGCACTTTTTAACAAAAACTCAAAAACCTAGTCCGATACTGAACACGAACCGCAACAATATAATTTAAAGTCAAAGAAATCATAAAATAAAATAAACGCATGGTCGGGGTGTGACAATAACAATCATCATAGGATATAATATTTATTAATATTCTAGTAATAGAAATTTCAATGTTAGTTGGATATTGGTAAACAAATCCAATATAGGGTGCTTGAACCCTTATTTAATATCTTTTTCTAAATGAAACCTATATTATATGATTTATTTCTATGTCAAAACCAACCAAAAAATATCATGTCTATATTCTCTTCTTGGTGAAGTTAAAAGGCTTAATTCAAGATTCCTTTTTTGGAAACCCATAACATTGAGTTGAAATTATCTTGTTAGCATCCAAAATACCTTGATAATATCCTCTCAGTTCCCCCTTTTATAGAATCTGATTATATAGTGATTGAATGATCAGAATGGACCCCCTATGAATAAGTTATAGTAGCATAGTTACATTTCTGAAACCAAGTAATCCCTTTGGTTTTTTTTGTCTAGGGTAACGGTAAAACTTATCCCTATGTTATTTTTCTTTTGAAATGTGTGAAGGTGGTACCACAATTACCAATCGTTGACCATCTCAAACCTATCATCACCCATTAACTCTAAAGTTAGTATTTTATAATTTATCCATTCTATAACCCAATTATTAAATTTTATTCAAATAACCTTGATGTTCTAAACTTTTTAATCATACCCATTAGTAAATAAATATTACAACATACCACTTTTGTACCCATTCATATCTAGGTCTTCATTTTTTATGAAAATAAGGCCTTTAGTGGTGACTGTTCTCTTTTTATCCCATTTTACTTGAGTTGAGATTGTACAGTTAGTAGATCATATGTATTGAGTTGTGATACTATTTTTGGAAACCCCACATACTTGATTTTGTATTCTCCACTTAGAATATTCCCTTTTGTTATGTGTTCTACATCTCATCACCCTAAATTTAATGACACAATGTTCCATCATATAAAATATTAAACTAAAAAGTGTTTTATGTTATAAATGTTAAAATTCTCATACATAAGGTAAAAATATATACAAAAATTTTCAGTGTATGAGTATACCAATTCATATAGGGTATTCTATAATAACTTTTCAAAAAGGACATCACTATTTTATTCTATCTGGAACCTGAACCTGGTCTACACAGAGACCCCTTATTAAGAAAAATTTGTGGCTTACTAATTGTTCTTCTGGGATACATGCTGATGTTCATACAACCCATTTGAGGCTCGTCTACAATACCTCATCTTTACCTTGTCCCTCGTGTAGATACTTTTACCAATTCACACCAAGTTTATTTCCCCACTTTCTCTCTTGGTCTTTAATTCATTTCATTCTATTTACACTAATATATGAGTCATGCCTACTTTGAAAATTTATCTACAGAACTACAAGTTGATTTATTTTTATTACAATGTTATTTTTTTTAGTTTCTCAATCATGTATCTCATTTCCAACAATAAATTCCACTTTAATCTAAATTTTCATAGTGTATGGTCTCCACATTCATGTCAGGATTTCAACATTAACAATACACTAAGAAATTATATATAGAAACCCATATATCTTAGACTAGGTATATCTATGAAAATTATTTTAGTTATGAACATATATTAGAATGATATTTGTATGTAAAGAACTATGCATGGATTTATTTCTACTCTCATAGAAAATGTAGTGACATTAAAATCTCTTTTCTTGGATTTATCCATAAATATTGCTTTTATTCTATTACCCTTACCATACATGAAATCAATCCCAACATTTCACCTCAATTGTTCTCCATGAAACATATTATTGGATACCCAATGCCTTGTGTAAATTATTCATCTTAGAAAAAAATACCTTATTTGAATTTCTCCTCATAGAAGTCCAAATACATGATGTTTTGTTCTATTTTTCCAACAAAAACAATTTTGGTCAAATTATTCTCATGGAACTAAACACCCTTAAGTCAAAATACTCCTCTTATAAAACATACTATCATTGTTGATTCATCTCTATAATCATACCATATGATAAACTAATGTTTTAAATTACCCTATATTAACTATTATTATTATTTTTTTAATTTCAGAATAAATCCAATTATAAGGGGGTATTTTGTTATAACTGAAAGAAATCAATGCACCTTATTATGGAATCCATGATATATCTCCCACATAAGTAACAGATGTTAATTTTGTGTATAAAATAATCTCAATACATTAATAATATACAAATGGAATATCCATGTTCCAAATGATTTCTAAAATAGTGAGGGATAGATATCCCTCAAAAACATTTCTAAATCCAATGACATGGTGGGCATAAACTATCATAGGGTGTAAGCCATGTATTTCAGGTATTTATATTGAATAGTTTATGAAACTATAAAAATTATTATTTTTTAAATCATAAAGAAAAAAAAATAGCTTCAAAAAGCAACTTCAATGGGTTATTCCTATATACAAGGGTGTATGTCATTTCGTAGGCTTTCATTTGATTTCTTATGTTGTTTAGTTTGAAACTCTTATAAAATGTTATACTCATTTTAAGATGGTATTTTATTTATAATAAGTGAAGGTTAAAGACCATGTAGAAACTATTCGGTCCATTAAATAATTAAATGGATCTCCATTGTTTTGGTCGTATGACATAATTCCCTTGTGGTTATGAAATAATTAAGTAGGTAGATTATTGTTTATAATCACATTACAAAGATCCTTTACAGTCATAAGATTTTTTTATGACTCACTAGTTGTTTTTGATTGAATGGAAGATATGATATATTGATTTGAAATAATTAAGTGGTTAGGAAGTTTTTTATAGTGATAAGTTTAGATTAATTTTTGGTGATGAAATAATATTCCTACATGGTCATCATTTTTTGTCTCAATATAAAAAATACCTTATGGTCACAAAAAACTTATTCTAAGCCATCATTGTTTGTGGTGTTAAGGTCGGATTCTTTTGTGACCATAAAAAAGTATTTAGTGATTTATACAACTCAAAGTGTATTGTTACATGCATATGCCTAAAAATAGACCTTCTAAAACACCTTTCAATAAACATGGAAGACTTAGAAAACTGAATCATTTTCCCCAATAATAAATTCCAAGAAGTGAAAAAATATTTTGGAATTTATTCCATTAGGAACATTATCCTATGATTATCAAGAGTAACCAATCTTTTTTCTTCATATTCATGTTATATAAGGGATAATCCTATAAAATTGATTATATACAATGATTGCTCAGCCGTACAAAATCTTCAATGTGTCTCCTACATCTATTTATTTATGATGTATTCCCACATATATTCCTTAGATAATACTACTATATTATTAATGATTACCATATAGATTCTTTAATGTATATTTCTCCTTTATTACAGATTCAATCATATCACCTATATAGAGGTATTCCCCAGAAATACCTATGTCGTCATTACCCTTTAATCACCCAAAACATTAGCAGATGATACCCACTTGCAAATAATGAAAATATTATTTAAAATTTGGACTCTTTACTATAATTTATTATGACATTCCAATGGTCTACTTCCATGTAATATTTTACCAAGTATGAAAAACATCATGAATGATTAATACTATTAGTGTCTAAGAATCCCTATTAAGAAATCATACTTTCATTTCAACCAAATATTTTATGGGACTCTAGCACCATTTCACACATGATTACCTATTTACAAAATTACAAAAAAAACATATAATTTTGGGTGTACACTTAACCCTTCCAAGAAATATTTCTAATCTAGGAACCTCACACGTAACCCTACAGAAGCACCGTTATTTGATATCATCCTCTTGGTATCCTTAAACTCTTTAAGTTTAGATGTTCTTAGTTTCCTCAAATTTTATGAGTTGCGATACTCCAATTTGTTTGCTAAAGCACATTGATTAAAGATATTATTCATGGGTTCCTTAAATTCCTTGAATCAGGATACTCCCCTTGGTTTCCTCAGAATAAATTTTCAGATACTCCTCTTAGTTTCATAAAGTACCTTGAGTTGAGATACATTTATTAGATTCCCAAAATTCATTGAGGTGATATTTGAAACTTAGAATTCTCAAAATTCATTAGGTTGAGATTCACATATGTGTTCCTAAAAATTCCTTCAGTCGATATACTTCTCATTATTTCCCAATAATACCTTTAACTAGATCACCTTAAAGAATAAACTAAAGAATTTGGATTTGGTATGAGTCACAAACTAAACCATTTCTAAGTAAATTTCACATCTTAGTCCATTGTTCATTCACTTAATAGTCTTGGAAGAAAACATGTGTGAACAACCCTAAAAATTTCCACTATGGTCTTAGTCACAAAACAATAAAATGTATGACATGACATGTTAAATGACACTGAACTATGTGGGTTCTGATTCCCTTCACATGAATATATATTAATCTCATTTAATTGGCTAGATCAAACATTTAATAAGCTAATTCCTCCATTAAAAGGATTTCAATGTTGTTCTTCATTGAGATATACTATAGTGTTCTTACATATATTCCTTTAAATTATATAGTAACAAAATAAAAAGATCTAGTGAGAGATAGTATATTCTCTTATGTCGTACCATCTTAAATTAATGTTCTCAGTCAATCAATTTCACTAATAGGTAATTGATATTGTTAATGGGAATTATTTCATGAATATATATTAAATCAATAAGAGAGTCCCAAATTAGAGAACAAGAATCATTAACGGATGAGTCGGACCCCCATACTCTTTCCCAAAAAAGGTGTCATCATCACAACCCTAACTGATCAAGAGGTCACCCAGCTTTTGTAAGTAGGAGAGTCATGTGAGACCCAAAATAACTAAAACAAAACAATGGGAAAAATAAATCATTGGATATAGAATGGTGAACCAGATGTGAACTCCTTTACTTAATAAACTTATTGATTGATCATGTGTACTTAACTAATGATACAATACTAATGGGTTTCTTGTTCCTCCTAAAAAAATCCAAATGGAATTAGTGATGAACATACTTTGAGGGACTAGGATCCCTAACTATCCTGGGGAAGTCACACAATAATGATGGTTTTTGTGAATTACCAGCTAGTGTAACCTCTATCTGATGTCATTTGTTTCTAAATAAGTTTCTCAAATCAAATCCATATATATAAAATATATCCTACAAATGACTAAAGATCCATATTGTGAATATTGTGGTGAAAGAGTACCACTAAAGATGGTTAATAACTACCCTTGAAATTAATCATAAATGTATGGACGGGATGAGGATATAAATTCATCTCTATATCAATAAATTATTAATGGGTACATGGCCCATATATCAATATCTAATCACATTGAGAGTATCTTAGGATAAGAAATTTTAGATATTACCTGTGAAGTTATTTCCTTATATGACTTGTGAGAAGGGTTTAAACCACCCTCCCATGTTCTAGGTATTACATGTCACCCTGAATATTATAAAAACATTTTTCCACACATTTTGAATCCCTCATGGGGTGAGAGGGAGTCCTAGAAATGGTATATAGGTCATGATAGTTTCTCCCTATAGCATGAGTAATTTTATTGACATATAGAAGATTTTGGAAACATATGGTTGTGTGGGTGGGATTCCTATATATGAAAATATCATGATTATGGGGTGGGTATAGATACAAATATGGTAAGAAATAAGGTTGTGTGTTTGTGTATTTAATTCATGATTTGAGGGGTAGATTGTTTTTTCTTGTGAAATTCATTCCCAAAGTGACATGTGACACGGGTATGAACCTCCCTCTTGTATTTCTTATTCCTTATTTCATCCTGAATAAGGAACACATGGTTCCACACATTTGGAGTCCCACATGGGATGATGGGGAGTCCCAGGCTTGGTATAGAAGTCTTGAGGGATTCTCCCCCAAACGCAAGTCCTTTTATAGATTAATCAGATATTCATAATAATAAAATCATGTGGGTGGGATGCTTATAGAAGAAAATATCATGGCTATAGCGGTGGTCATAGTTCATGAAGGTTGAGACCAATTCTTTTCATTAAAAAAATTCTTCTAGGCTATGATATCCATCAAGAGAAGTTTCCAAGATTAGGATGAAGTGAATGTGATACTTGTGTTCTCTATTATTATCAGCACATAAATCATGTTCAAATTTTAATGTGATGATTTTTGTGATAATATTAAAATAAGTTAATGAAAATTATTGGTGGATCAAGTGACATTTTATATATCATCTTGGATGATTTTTTGAGATAGTTTAGAAGACATGGAAATTACTTTAGGTATTATAAAAGTAAATTACATAGTTGGGAACCTATGAAAATGTAATTAAGAACCTTTTTATATATAACTATAAATTTCTGTAAACCAAATGAGTGTTACATGGAATTATCACTACTCAAATAATGTTTATTCAGTTTTGAGAGAACTATGTAATAGTAATTCCATAAAATAATTGATTATGTAAAGCTTATTTTGATTTTACATGGTGTATGTATATATAACATTAAAATTGAATACCTTAATAATATTTATACACATGTTTCTTAAAGGTTATCCTAAATGAACATTTTCTATGGAAATTTTTTCTAGTATATAGATAAGGTTAACTCATAAATTCAATAGATTGAGTATAGGTGATTTTATGATACATAAGGGTAAATGTGATTTGAGTAAAGTTACGTCAGATCTATATAAAGAAAATATCTAATGCACAATGGTTGAATATAATGATGAAAATTTGATTGATCTTCAAGGAGATATATATCAAGATTTGAATTACCTTGATTCTTGTTGTTTAAATAATAAGTTTGGGAAGAGTGAAGAATTTTTATTCGGTTGTATGTAAAGTTATAGGTCATCCATGGGAGGAATATTTTCTATGCAGTTTTCATGGTTTGTAGATAGATTCTGACCTTTTCAAGATAGGTAGATCGACTATGAGCTTTATAGGGTAAGTTGATCACCCATGGGATTTTCTTGGTAGGTCGAGTAACCATGATTTTTTCAAGGTAAAAATATTTACCATGAGGTATATACATAAGAAATATTGACCATGTTAAAAGGAAGTTTAGTTGGGGGGATTTTTTTAAAATTGATAAATCATAATATTCTTGGGGAGAATTTTTTTCAATGAAAAACACGATATTCTTTTTATCATTTTTCAAGCAGGTATAATGAAGAAGAAGGGTTTGTAGAATTTTCTTTTTCTTAAAGTATAATTTTCACAACCATGGTATATGCATGAATTCATGTGTATAATTAGATATGATTAATATGAATCAAGTATCATGGGGAGAAGATGAATTTGTGATCTTTGAAATTATAGCTTATACATGAATAAGAAATAATTGCCTATGAGATATGTGTCATGATGTAAGAACCCTTATTTATATGCATACAGCCATGAATTCATATGAATCATTAATACGTGATAATTATCATGGAGGGAATAAAGAAGAGGTATTTAACAGTAAATGTGTGGTCAGATGTATACAAAGTGATTCTAGTGGAATGTATTGTGGATTGATGAAGAATGAAAACCTTTTGGTTTCTACATGCCTACATGATGTTATTTAATTCAATTAGTAGTGAATGTTTTTGAATTATAAATCTAGATTCTTCAATTTGACTTAAATTGAAATATCATATCTATATTTTTATAGTTGGAAGACTGATATAGAGATAATAAAAATCTAGAATCTTATTTATTTAGTATTGTAAAAATAAAATATTGATCAAGAAAGGGAGAATTTAGGTAAAGTATTTTTATATAGAACCCAACTAGGTGAGTTGGTCATGAAGTTAAAAATAGAAAGATATGAAGGGGAATATATTTTTTCCATTTGTCATTTATTTTTTCATATAATTGATGGGGTTGAAATAAACCTATAAATTTATTCCATACAATTTTTTTCATTTAATTTAATGTGACTAAGGTCTCAAGAAACATGAAAACTATATAAATTTTTACAAGAGGAAGATGTATCTATTGTTATGTAAACACTTGATATCCTTATATTTGTGTGTGATAAACACAAATACTTGGGAGACTTGTAAAGATATTTATAAGGATTTTACATGCTTAATATTGTTCGTAATGATTTATTTTTGTATCACGTTATCACATGTTTTATTATATCCATCTCAATACTAGACAATCACATTGAGTACTGAACTTTATAAACTTCTAATTCCTTATATATGTGTGATTCAATGTGATAATATTGATGATCAAATCACACTAACATGTGATGTTGGTTTTCAATTGGAAAATGTTTAAATTTAATTAATCACTGATTTTCCCCCTCTTGGTGATTCTGATAATCCTTTCTACTTACAAATGGTATAAGATCTAGGTTACCTATATTTTGGTTTGGCTGTTTGAAGATCTATTTTTTTAAATTTCTCCATAATTGAAGAATTAATTGATTCTAATAATATTAACTAAATATTATAAATTCCCTAAATTACGTGGGGATTGCCACATTTTATGTGAATGGTTTTTATAAATGGAAGGATAGTATGTTTTTGAATCTTATTTCTAAATTTTATGTTTTTTAAGATGTAACTAATGGATTTAATTCCATGTGATGAACTTGATACTTTAACATCCAAATATATTAGTAATATGTTAAATTATTGACATCATACACATGCCATTTTTCTCACTTTTTGAGAGTGAATTTATTTATGTCTAGGGAATCAAAACTAAATAATGCTTTTTAGATAAACTAGTGAATAAAATAAAGGAAATACATAATTAAAGTGAGAAAACATTATGTTTTTATGGATTGATAATGAAATTATTTAGATTATTGATTTTGATAATGAAAAATGTTTCTTCACAAGGGTTCATAATGATGTTATCATGATTAGAGGCTATAGTAATGATTTGAAAAAATCTTCTATTATTGAGAATATTCTTTGTATGTTACCTGATGAGTTTGATGAGAAAGTATGATCCATGGAATAAAAAAGATCCAGATAATAACACACATGAAGATAGACATAATATTCATATATCATATGAAATCAATAAAAAACATGATGATGTTAACAAAAAGTTAAAGGATAAAAAATAAATTTATTTTAAAGCTGAAAATTTTGAGAAATGATAGGAGGATATTTATAAGGATGGTATAGCTAAATCCCTTAATTTATATTAATATGTGAATTTAAAATTTTATAAAATAATTTCTCTAATCTATATATATTTTACAATATGTACATAAAGGTTTAAAGGGAATATTCCACTAGTATTTTATAATTATGGGGTTTTTATACAATTTGTATAAAACTATCAAAAAATTAATGAAGACGGAGCATGCGATGATAGAGATGAAATTTAAAGAAGATTATCATTGAATAATTAATCCTTTTCAAAATTAACTTCCAGAAGAAATGGTAACATATTATTAAATAATTAAATGATAAATGTTTTATCTAAATATACCAAAATTGAAATTAGTAAAGATGAAGAAGAGGTTGAAACTGGTTATTATTCTAGTGAATACCTTATTATTTTTATAGTCAATAATGAATAATTCACTTCTAATAAAAGTAGTAATTCTATAAATGAATCTAGGGGAACCCAAATGGAGTTCATGTTGATGATATAATTAAGGAAATGACTCCCAAAAAATTAAAATATTGAAAAGGTGAATATAAAGATAAAGACAGATGATCAATCATTTAATAGTATGGAATTGACCCATAAAGAATAAAATATATGTTTGTAATTAATAATAATGATCTAAATAAGTTTGTTGATGATGATAATACAATTTATATTTCTAAGCAATAAAATATGATGTATTTAAACATGTATCTCGATCTTATTCAATTAGAACTGGTCAAGGTAGAGGAACAAAATTTATATAGATTCGTTTTTCAAAACATTATTCAAAAGATAAATAATTTTAAAAGAATAGTTAATCACTATAAGAAAAAAAAATCAATTATTAAGGTGATTTTATTGTTTAAATGCTTGGTATAGGTTCCGAGAATAATATGCAAATTTGGTGGATAATACAAATTAGTCCCAAATTTTTTAAAATTCTAAATATTCAAATTTTATTCAAAATATTCTTTAACTATTTACTTTAAAAAATAAAAAAAATTAATATACTATAATAATTAATATTTCAAGGGTTTAAAATATTCATTGGATGAAATTTTTTAAAGATCTAAACAATCGAGTTACCTTTCTATAGAAAGTATCACTATGTTACCATTAGAATAGGGAAATAAGTATCAAGAGGGAGATAGTAATGGTAAAGAAATATATATTGTTTTAGAATTTTCACTTAATGCATTAAAATGGGTGTATGGATATTAGATAGTGGGTTCTCTTTACATATTAAAGGAAAATTGTATTTTTATAAAGATTTTGAAAATTTTAAAGAAGTGTTTTTTACTTTTGGAAACAATTGGTCACTCATGATAAAATTAGTTGGTTATGATATCATTGAAATATATAAAAAATCCAAGAAACACTTTTATGGCCATGGGCTAAAACATAAATTGTTGAGTGTTTCTTGGCATTCTAATTAAGTAAATGAGGTGATTTTCAATAAATATATTTTTTTATGAAAAATGATGAATATGGAAATGTTTTAACAATAGTTAATTGAATTTGGGTTGATTTATTTTATTTCAGATATGTGTAGAATACTTACTATTTGAGCATGGAAGAAAAATATAGATTTTGGTATAAAAAGGTTGGTCATATTGGCCAAATAAATATGAGAAACCATACTTAAATAGAAATCTTTCATTATTTTCCTATGATTAAGAGAGATATTTGTTGTATTTTTATATATTTTTTAAAATTAATATTATCAATTATTCAAACAAAGAGGTTGTCATTCACACATCTCATCCTTTAGAGATGAACCATTCTGATATCAGTGGTCCCATTATAAAATATTTAAGAAATAGGTATAATTATTTCATTTGATATATTTATGACTTTTATCTGATTACATGCATTATGTTTATGAAACCAAAGTTAGAGTATCTAAATATATTCAATAGTTTCAACATAAAATCATGAAAAAGTGGCGTCAATCTATAAATAAATTCTGGATAGATAATAATGATGAGATAACAAGTAAAAAATTATTATATATTTAAATTATGCAATTAATCATGAACTTAGGGAACCATACACAAAATTGTAAAATGGTGTGAAAGCGTGGAAGAATAAAATCTCGGTACAGATGGATCTAACTATGTTAATAGAGAATGATACATCTCAGTATTTTTTGAGCCAAGATATTATAGAATTAATTGAAGTTAAAAATCAATTTTTCTACACAAAATAATACATATGTGATATACTATAATAAGATTCAAATTTTGATATATCTTAGTGTTAGGAAGACACTGTATCATCAAAATCAAATGGAAATTCTTAGTAAATTTAGGATAAGAGTATTTTTTGTGTTTTCCTTTAATTGAATTTGATTACACTGTTATAATAAAGATACATTATGAATGGTTGATACAACTGATGTGAAGATCCTCGAATATAAAATAGCGTAAGTTATAGATAATTAATCATTTCTTAGAAGTGACGTTGATGTTGATCATGTTAAATAGTTTAAATAAATTCAATAGAGAAATTAAATTATAGAATATGAATAGGTTGGAGAATCATATTTATACATTTCTATTGATAAAGAAAAATTACATTCAACCCATCCAAGGTAGATAAATATTTTTTAGGTCTAAATCATCATTTGAAATCATGGAAAATAGGTATATAATAAGATAAAAATATGAAAAAATCTGATGCATTATTTTTTATTATATTGAACCTAAAGATGTTGAAGATTCATTATAAAATAAAGAGTGGGTTGATTATTCTAAATTTAGAATAATGTGACTTGGGATTTAGTTTTCAGACCTGGAGATAAGAATTTGATTGTAAAAATGGGTGATCTGAAATAAGTTTAATAAAAAGGGAAAATTGATGACAAATAAAGAAATATTTGTGTGTAAATGTTTTTCATTGTTTGAATTATATGACTTTTATTAGAATGTTTCCCGAGTGGAAAGTATTTTAATCATCAAAAAATTACTTATTATTGCGAAACAAAGTTAATATGAGATATTCAAAATGTATGTTAAGTCCTCTTTCTTCAATGGTTAGTTAAAAATGAGGTTTACAATAACAAACAATGAGGTTTATTTCTTGAAGAATATTTTAATTATATTTTAATAATAATTAAGGATTGATATAGGATGAAACAATCCCTAAGAGCTTGTTATTCTAAGCTAGAAACCTACTTGACGAGGTTGAATTTCTGAAAGAAAAATTGGAAAAAAATATGTACATCAAATATGAAAAATATGTTATATTCTTATTATTTTTTTTTAAGAATACATGATTTTTTTTGTAAATGATGAACAATCATGTTAAATTTTTTCTAAGGATAATATTACTTTATTTGAATTTTTCTTTAATGGGGGGAATGATGTACTTTATTATCTTACGAATCTATCATAATAATGATCAAATTTTTTATTAAACAAATATATGCTATGAAACTCTTGAAAATATTTGTAATGAAAGATTCAATGTCTATTTATACACCAATTTTAGGGGGAATAAATTTTTACAAATAAAAACTTTGAAAATATATTGATCTATGGGAGTTCGAAGAGTAAATTGGAAGTTTTTTTATCCCACAAATTCAATACCTTATAAAATATTTGTTTTCACTCTTTTTTACAAGTATAAAAGTGAACCTAAAGAGTCCCATTTTATTTTATAAGGTATTCTTAGATATATAAACGGTAAAACAAATTTTGGTTTAAAATATGGTAGTAAAGGGAACATGGATCTATAATTTCTATATATAGTGTTTCTGTTGGATCTATTGATCTTAAAAGATCTATATCTAGTGGATTTTTCTTCCTTGGTGAAATATGTTCTTATAGTAACACTAATAATAAATGTTATATGACTTTAAGGACCACATATATATGATATGTGACTATAACTCATAACAAAACTTAGTTAATGTGGATAATGATACAAATAGAATATTTTATTATTCAATTAAAGATGCCACATCTTTTTGTATGTGATTGTAAAATTATTTCCAATTTTTTTAATAATCTTATTAGAATTTAAATATTTAAGAACATTGATAATATATATCAATTTTTCAAGGATATTTTTGAGATAAAATATTGAAAGACTTAATATATTATTATAAAGTAGAAATTATTTATGTGTTCACCAAGAAATTGTTTAAAGAATATTTTTAGTACATAGGTTTGTTAGGAGTTCAGACTCACCCCTCTTAAGACAAGGTTATTTTTTTCTCCCCTATCTCATATTTGTAATGGATATTATTCTTAATCATGGAGAAAATGGAATGAAAATAAATATATTTCATTATATTTATTTTCATGGAGTTTTTTTTTGTGTAGAATATTTATTAGGGTATTATATTTTGATATTGGTATGACTTTCTACTAAATTGGAACATATATTTTAAGAGATTAAAAAGTGTTAATAATTTATTTCAATTTTTTTCCTTTGTAAACTATTTTAAATTTATGTTGAAGTGAATGCATAAATTTTTATATAACAAATTCTATAGTCAGTAGTTGAGTGTTAAAGATAAGTTTTATAAAGAGGATAGAGGTTGAAGAGGTATAAATGTAAATAGTTATTTTCTTATGGAAATAATGAGTTTATTATTCTATTTTATTTTATTTTTACACCAATTTCTCCCTTTTAGGGTTAGAATTATTGAAATATGATTCATTTCAACATATGATATGTTTGAACATTATTTATGTTCCTTAGTTTCCAAAAAAATACAACAATCAATATTTCTAAAACAATTTATTTTGTTTAAATAAGTTCCTCTAGGATGTTGTATTCGTCAAGATAGGTGTTAAGTAAAATGATGATGTGGATGTGATTCTTGTGTTTTCTTTTGTTTTCAACACATAAATCATGTTCAAATTTAAAAGTGATAATTATTATACTGGTCATAAAATAATTCAATTACAATTTTTTTTGAATGAATGTACCTTGTATGCATCATCTTTAAATCAAGTTGGTGTTGGTTGAGAAGATATATAACAAATACGAGGTATTCTGGAAGTACTATACTGACTTGAAGACCTATGTAAAATTAGTTAATCTGTTACATATAAGAAACTATAAATTTTAATAGACCATGTGATGGTAACCATGAACAATCAGAGTTAAAATAAATCTCATTTATCTATTGAGGGAATTTCATTAGGGTCATTTTCACTATCTTTGTAAAGGTATGTCCTAGAAAGAACTAATTATTTAAAGTTCATTTGGATTTCACATGGTTCACATAATGTTAAACTGAATATTTTTTGCGTATGTAAGAGAATTATATATGATACACGAATATATTCATTATGGAGAAATGTATATATAAGTATATTCCAACATCTATGTAAGCTAAAGTCATCAATTCGAGAGATTGTGTAAAGGTGGTGTAAAAATATGTAAGGATAGATGTGAGTTGTGTAATGGTATTTTAGAGTTATGAAAAGTAAATAGACTATTAAAAAAGATTGAATATGATGATCAAAAGTGGAAATATAATTAATGAGATATGAATTATAATAAGTATTAACATAATTCTTGATGTATAAATAAGACGTTTTAGAAGTGTTAAGAATAGGGTTTAGACTGTAAGTGAATTTTCATATCTACTATGAGTGGAAGATCAATCATGGGGTATGCATAGTTGAAATATTGATCATGAATTTCCTAAGGTTTTTAGATTTATTATGAGATACACATCCTAGATCAAGTGACCATGTGCTTTTCATGATAGGTTGAGAGACCATGAATGTTGGAAGTTAAGAATATTGGGCATGAGGTCTATACAATAATAAGATCAACCATGGATGAAGAAACTTCAGTGGGAAACTTTATTTAATAATATGATAAATAAAAAAATTTATAAGGGAGTAGTTATTCAATGAAAAAAATCACACTCTATTTATCATGTTGAAAATATGTATAATAAAAAAGAAGGGTGTAAGGAATTATCCGATGCTGCAAATAAAGTTTCCTTAGTAGTGGAAAATGCTTGAATTCATTCATGTTACCATAGGCGATAAATATAAATAAATTTTAATGGATATACAAGAAATGTGAAAGATTCAAAATTATTTCTTATACATGAAGAACAGATAATTATATATGATATTTATTCCATGGTTTAATAATCTATATTTATGTGGATGTATTCATGAATTTGTATGCATTGTTAATAGATGAAAATTATTATGGAGTGAAGAAGGAATAATTCCACTAAAATAGTAGTTTTTTATAGTTGGAATACCAATATGGATAGAATTAAAATATAGAATATTATTCATGTGTTATTCTTTGAATATATTATTGATCAAGTAATGATAACGGAGGTCAATAATTTTATGAAGAAACCAACTTGGCAGTGTTATGATAATGTTTTCAATATAGGTAGGGATAGAGGAATAATAAGTTGTTACTTCCATTATTCTTTGACAGTTCTTATTCTCAATGTTTATATAGTCATCCAACGAATTACTTTCATGTTGTGTTTTGAATGAAATTTTAAGTGAATAAGATTGCATCTGACCTGAAAACTAGATAATTTTCATTGGGATAAATATTTATATGTTGTTACCTAAATATTTTATATCATTAAATTTATAAGGGATTCACTAACTATATAGTAATCAAATAAATAGATGGGATACTTGTAAATATATATTGAAATATTTTCCTTGTTTTTATGGTTCAAAATTTTTTATTAGTGGATCATGTGATCAGGGGTTTTACCAGATCATGTTCTGGACTAGATACTCCCACTGAGTAGTGAACATTTTAATTCATGATTGCCTTTTATGTATGTCATTGTGTGTTGTGTTATAGTTAATAATTTCAATTAAATATTTGATTAAGGTTATTTAATGTGATAAGGAGTAAAATATATTAATCACTTATTATCTATCACCCCTCTCAGTGATTCTATTAATCATGTCTTAAAAAAATACACACCTTACCAATATTGAAAAAATGATTAGTATGTCTCATGCATATATAATACCACTCACGATCTATCTAGGAGGAATCCTATTTATAATGGTCATCATTACACACACAAGACCCCAATTGTAAAGGAACTTCAAGTGGATGTTTTCCAATCATTGTTCATATGAACTAAGGAACCTAGAAGGATATGAGTATTAGGGTAGAGAAAAATTTAATATAAAAAGAAACTCCATGTACCAACTATTTCAATTATGTGTGTGGTTAATTGATATAGTTTGATAGTGATCCAAGTGAATCTTCGTATCACCATTAATCATAAGCCTAAGGAATTACAAAAATACATCCTTGATGAATACTTTAATAAACCCTAATAACTAGAGGGAGAATTAACCAGCATGAAGGTCATTATTATGGTATAACCTTGTATCTGTAACTAAGTAAAATATGGGCCTAAAAAATAAGGAGGTTATAGCTACATTAGTAATATATTATAGAAAACCCCATCCTAAAGAACTTGGGGAATTTATAACCTCTTCATCATCTCTATTATTATCTATTGGATAAGAACAAACAAAAAATACACACATACCTAATCTGTGGAAATGTATGTTTCCTCCCACAAGATTCACATTAGTAAGTGTTATCACAGTTGACATAACCCGTGGGGTAGAATGAGATATTTTTAAAGAACATGTCAAAGATAAAAAATTTGAATAAAATTATATTCAGGTGGAGGTCTGAATAAAATGAGCACATACTTGGCATAAAATTTAGTCTCTTAATTTATTATCCCTTTCAAATATTCCACTGCCAATAACTTAGTGGGTCAATTCCAATGTAAAATGAAAAGGTATTTCTATATAAATTTTCCTCCCACTATATAATGATGGTTATATATTCTCAATTAAATAATGAATCGCTTATATCAATTATGGAGTAATGTATATTGAGTTGATTAATGGTGAATTAATCAGGGGAAACATTTACATTGGGTCTGACATTTAGGCTAAAGATATCATGCCTCTGTTAGCTAACCCTCTATAATGGTATGATATTAATTGTCCCATAAAGGAAGAGTCAAGACAATACATCAGCCTTATTCTACTTCAGAAATCCCATTTGATTCAAGTGATGATTTATTATCAGTATTCCCCACCACTAGAGAAACATTAGATACTAATCTATAAAAGTCATCTCGGGCGTATTTAAGTGAATAAAAAACCTCAGATTAAAATAGGCTAGTAATACAAAGCTCAAAAAAATATTCCAATTCATGTTTTGGATCAATAAATAGTAAACCAGGAATTGCTTAATGATAATAATTCTCAAATAAAAGCTATGGAATGATAGTGTGAACCAATACAACTAGAATGAAAAGATGTATCCTGAGGGAAAGGATTTGAATCCTCCTCTACCTTACTTTTATTATCCTGAAATCTAAACATATAATAGAATGGGAGATCCATGGAAATATCTCACTCATTTTTCTTTTAGGTTCAATCCAATTTTGGTAATCCCAAAAAAAGAGGCAAACAATCTCAGATGATTTGTGTAGACTATAGAATGTTCCAAATTTATTTTGTGTAATATCATTTTAATTGGGTCTATTACAAGCTGGAAAGATCATATTTAGTATTTTGGAAAATAATTCAACTCTACAAAGAGAAAAATAATTACTCTTAACATCTAAAATTATGATTGGTGATATAATGAGAGAGTATCTTATTTAATTACAAGATATAAGGATTTGGTATACTCCTTGGAAATATAGCTTCCCTAAGATAAGGTAATAATGATCTTTTTAGAGAACCTATGGGATGTGTTTTTAGTCATTATTGTCCCCTGGAAGTAACCTACCAAAATAAAAGAGTTTGTGACTACATTAAAATGAATAGAGGATTCAATTTAAAGAACCAATGAAAATCATAATCATGGACCACTATCATAAAAACTAATTAAATGAAGTAAAAAATAGAATTTTCAGCCTCAAGGGGATAAGTTTGAGGAAAGAGACATCAAAGATAGGAAGAACAATGTTTATTACTTTTATAATTATTGGGTTTTATAGTTATCCATCTCTTCCAAAGAGAAAAACCTAGAAAAGTTTTTATAAATAATGAATCTAAATTAATAAGGGTAAAATTATCACCAACATTATTAACCATGCCATTATATGTCACATAATCCCAGAATGCTTCAGCTTCAAGTATTAGTTGAAAAACAAGGTCAATGATTTTCATGTACCACTGAACTATATCAAGGAACATGTTACATGTGTATCATCCATTTTACACAGAGAAGACTAAATATAGGAAATGATCCATATGGTAATGCTTAAAAATATGAATAATAGATGATATATAATATGTTGAGTCATGCACATAACATCATCGTTAGATGACATATTAAACCAGTCATGATCAAAATTCCCATTGTAACTCTGACTGAAACACCTTCAACTACTCATCATCCTAATCTCTAATGTAATTTTCATAAGAGAGATCAAGAGAAAGTAGGGTCCCAAGTATTTCTAAACTATTTTAGACTCATATAGACTTTATAGCACCATTATTCGGACAAATCATAGAGTAAAACTAAATAAGAACCACATCTAATAATGAGAACTAGTTAATATTTACTAATTTTATATTATTTATAGGAAATTCCACTATATATAAAGTGTTATATGAAATAAGTGCCAATATTTCCATCCACATGGTATCAAATGGTAAGGATCTTATATATTTAACACCTACATCGTAAGAAAATGTTTCAACACCCTCCAATGCTTCAAAATTTGAATTCAACAATACATTAGTAGGTGATGTGGCATGGTTGAAAAATTTCATACATACAAAAGTATGTGAATAATGATCATGTGCATAATGGCGAAAAATGATCCATTAACTAGTCTCCAAAGATATATTTCCAACATTATCCACCCATCTTTTCAATGGAAAAGGAAAGTGTGAGGTCATGTATTATACTTTTCAACATCCTGAAGATGTTAAGGCCATCTCTAATTAAAAACATATTTCTTAATTATAGTGTGAAAATAAAAATTTCTATAAAATAATTATATATTTACTCATGGAAAGAAATCTATTTCATGATGATATGTAGACTAAGTAAACCCATTCACTAGTTGGATCCATAAAACAATATCTCCATCAATGGAGAACCACCATATAGGGTTATAAGGGAATTTTTCACTATAGTGAAATGCCAAAATCTAACTATAGTAGTCCTCCTAGGGGTAAAGGATCCTATCCCATGAAGCAAGGGGTATTTTCATATTATTCACCACCTCATGAGGTTCATTTCGTTCATTGAAAAACCTCAGTGACCACCATGCATTCCCTAACACACCCGATGTTCTCTAGGCCAGAAAGCACTTAATCAATGTTTCAATAATAAATTAAATAAAAAATTTACCTATAATTGGTTGATATTAACACCTATTGACTAAATAAAAATTTTACCATATTCCCTTATTGATCATAGTAGATATTCTGGGCATGGGAAATTATTTTGTAACCCTTATAGATCCAGATGAAATAAGGTATATTACTTCAACCCATAGATTGTTTTTATGTATTTTCTCTTTTCTCTAGGGAATAATTTGATTTTTCTCCCATATATTAAGATATCTAAAGCATTATATTTTAGAAACCATCCTATTTATTTCCCAAAACATTACTTTTTAGTGAATACAATTGAGAAGGGATCCATTTGTGAGGATTAGCTTCAAAATAAGAATGATGAAGGAATAATTGATTCAATGAAAAAATAGATAATCATTAACCAAGAGAAAACATAGATCAGAACATAATGTATACAGAAGAATAAGTTTCATCTATATTCTAATTATAGACTATATATGGTATATTCTTAAAGAACTGAGAAAGTAATTGTATACATAATCTATTTATTAAAGCCTAATTTACATAATCTCCCATTAATCATGATGCTTAAGGAGGTAGTTTTAAAATATTAATCTAATTATTTTCCCTACCAATATTTTCAATAATATTTATCTTCCTTGAGAAATTTATTAGAGATGTAAATTTTTACTTCATTAATACCATTGTTCACCTAACATATGAAAAAAATTCCCTTTTACCCAAGATATATGTGGATTTATTCCCATTACCATAGTATATATAATGAATCCTATATATCTCATCTCATATATTGTAATAGATTTCATTTTCATTTATTATTTTTCCACAGTGATGACACATTTAAAGATTGATATTGGGTTTCATCCCTCCTTGTCTCACCAAGAACCCATACATTTATACTTTTCTATCCTATAAATGATTTAAAAAATATAGAGTACTAATTTACTTAACTATATATGGTTTGATTCATGTTATTGAGGGATACATTGTGATGCCCAGATCTCATATCTTATTCCCAACTAAAAAAAACCTTCACATCTAATGATTTATATCATCTTAGTGTAATAGTGTTTCAATTCACATCGGGATTCCTCTAATATCCTTAATCATGGATTAAACCATCCTATATCATGAAATATGTATGGAATTATTCTCTTTACTGTAGGAAACATAGATATTATTTGATTTCCCAATTTGGGTCATGTTGACGATTTTATCACTATCAAACCCCCTTATGGTGTATAAACCCCTCATACATATCAGGACATTCTATATTAAGATCTATATTATGATAAAAAATTCTTATAGAATATTGTAGTCCTAGATTCTTATTACCATAGGATATGTAGTTACTCATGAATATCTTATCTTAGGTCCGACCACAATTTTTTAACCAAATTAATCCTTATTTCAACCCTCATTTTTTCATCCTAAAAATTCTTGTTTCATATAGCCTCTTATCTACATTCTAGGGTTCCTCCCTCATTATATTCCATTTTCTCTCATATATAGTCCTTATTTGTGAAGAGTTAATTGATAAATCTGACTTGGTTGAGTTATCTGACATTGATCTATGAGAAATACCATCATCTAATTATTATGAAATTCAACTATATGCACATTTCCTTTACTCAAGGATTCTCACATTAGTGTGGGGTTCATCATTAAAATTTGGATAATTATACCATTTTCACTCAATTTATAACCTCACTATTGGAAAAAAATTATGGATTTTTAAATATTCCATTATTTCTCCATGCAGTATGATCTTAAACTACATAAAAGTTTCCTTCCTTTTGAGACTTCCTATATCATTCAATAGTATATCATTCATATCAGGTTATATCTTCCACTTTATCTGGTTTTCATGTTTAGTGATGGGATAATTATTCACATCATGTAAATTTTAACCTTATCACTAGATATTACACCTTACATTTTGGTCAAATAAATGAGACCGAAAACATTAGCTACATTTAGTTAAATCATTGTAACCTTAAAATTATGCCACTTTTAGTATAATATGTACTACAATATTCTTCATACCACTAATTTTTATCTAAATTTAAAGGTATATACTATAAATAAATGAGACACAAAGGATTTCTCGGTTTAAACCCCATAATAGAAGCATGAATAAATGAAAACCCATATCACACTAAGACTTCCCTTTTACCAGAGTAAGAAAACTTTGGAGTGTAAGAAACATAAAAAAATGATTCAAATAATAATCATTTTTGAAATCCATAAATGTTAGAATGAGAAAATTCAATTCTCCTCTCATTAATACATTCTCTTTCATTATGTATTCTCCAACCTGAAGTACTACTCAATAGTTCCCCAAGGCAGTTGGTTGGAATACCTCAAGCACATCTCCCTAACAACCACAGGCTTCCAACTTACAATGAGGTTCATGGTTAAGTATATATAGATAATGTTACCTCATTGATTAGATTAGAACATAATAGTAGTTATATATAATAAATAGTAAAAGAAATGACAACATCAGATTGTTATAGAAACAAAAATAAAAAACGTGCAAGTTGATCAAATAAAGTGTGAAAGTTGAATAAATAATCTGAAGAAACTAATGATGATAGTAATTCATGTGGATATAAAAAAAATGAGCAAGAAAGGATAAGGGATATAAGAATATACAACATGCTGAAAAAAATATACAGAATCCAAAAGTGGTTATAGCTTGCATCTCATCCATAGCCTCGGTTCTATTCTCCCAACTCCATCATAGAAATGTAAATCAAGCATTGGAAGCTTGTTTCTTCGCTTTTTTAATACCTAAAATCATAAATTCTACTTAGGTTCTGAAGGCACTTTCGAAGGGGATGAGATATAATCTTACTCAGCCTGTACCCATGGAGTCATGGCCTTTCTATTTCATTCCACAAAACTATAAGAAGTGTTTCCAAAATAATTTAATCAAATAGTGACTAATAAATAATGACATTGGACTGGGTTCCACCTAGTCACCCACCCAACCACATACTTCATCATAATCCATTTTTCTGAACCAAGATAACATTAAATGGTAAGGTGAGTAAACTAAGGTTCCATATGATGGATTATCCCCAAGCTTCTGCTTGGTCTTGGATGAAAATACCCTATGTTTCCAATACCATGGATGATTTATCATTTTAAAAACACCATTCTCTTTTTAATTTAATTTAAAAACCACTTATGAGACATAGAGAGAAACCCAAATACCATCCTTGAAAATCTAAGGAGACTTTATAAGTATCACTCATGGGCTCATCACATAACCAATGATTAGGAGCCTGTATATGGTTACCCAATGATAATGTATCATGTATCACTCCAAGCATGATGGAGAGTAAGAAAATAGTATTCAATTTTATACCTCATATTGCACATAGGGGGTCAAGTCTCTCTCTAGGCATGGCTCAACCAATAATTCCTTAGATGTCATCTAAGAGATCTCCCCTAGGGAACCAATGTCACTTATGTAGAGGTAAATATAATTAATTCTTATAGAATCCATATCAGTGATAGATGGTGTCATTTTCGGTGTGTCTACTAATTATTAACCTTCATAATAGAAGGTATAAGATTCCTTCCAATGGTTCTTTAAGTCACAACCCCTTGATTAGGCCTATTCTAAAGAATAAATCATTTAACAAGCAATGAATTTATAAAAAATTAAGCAAGATGTTTCATTCCATTTAATTAGAGAAATTAGATCACATTGGGACCATTAGTCAAGGAATTTAATTGGGAACTTACACTCAAGGAATTTTTCATGATTCATTTACCCTTGGAGATTTTATTTAATTAAACCATCTCACTAATGCATTGATTATAAGGTCTAACTCATATCCCAACCTTGAATTACAATAAACATAAGTTTCTAGGTATCAATTAATCGATGTCCCAAAATAAGTGATTTAATAAAAATTAGTACAATGGTTCATTTAAACAATAAAGGAAAGACACACCCATTAGGGTGGCCTAGTCTAATGAAATCAACCACAAAGTTGATTCACTACTTATTAGGATTATACTACATGTTAGAAACCACTAAAAATAACTTAATTAACAAATTAGAGGCATTAATGGAATGTCCTATTAAGTGGAACAAATGAAAAATTTATGGAATGCAATGAAACAAAGGTAAAATCCCATGCCAACCAACCATAGCCTTATGGAGCATTCCTCATCCATTTTAAATCTTTGATTCGAGCTAGGTTGGAAGAAATCAATGAAACCATCAAATTCTCAAAAAATGGGGAAAATGAGCTTTCTCCAAAATACTAAAATAGACTAGATGAAGAGCATGAAATTTGTTAGATAGGATTATAGATAATACCTCTATATTTTAATAGGATTTTATGTTGAATGTTTCAGATACTAGATGGAGGATCGACATCAAATCCTAGATTATTGAGACATGAGATGTTTCCAAAGTGAGGGAGGGGTGCTCAGCCACTGTAGAAACAAGAAGTAAAAAAAGGAAACTATTTAAAACATTAAAGAGGGTAATATTAGTAAATTTACCCATTTTTAATACTATTCACTATTTGGCCACACAATTTGGACAAAATGTATTCCAACTGTGCACTAGGCCCTACTAATTAGGGGACATCGCATGATTTTTCACATGGTTTGATAAATTGTGTGCAAAGCATGCAAAATATCTCTAACATGGATTGCAGACAGATCACACGACCATGCTCTCTATGTTACAAGGTTAATTAAAAATTGTACATCGCATTATACACTTATTTTTTTTTTGATTTTTCGGGCTTCAGACGACCCCAGACACACTCAAGACCTCCTTGACTTGATTAGACATAACATTTAGGGCCATTTAAGGGAATTAGAACAAAAAAAGTAACAGTCCATGCCATGGAGAAAGACCAGAAAATTATAACCTCTCTTCTTTAAGATAACTCATCCCTGAGTTTCCCTTTTGATTGTAGAATAACATCATCGTATAAGAGCTATGGTCAATGTGCACGTATATGGGCCTCCCACTACCAGGTCACTCCTTTATGTTTCTATGATGCCAAAGAACCCAGACCCGAGGAACTAACTTACATCAGATAACCTTTATTCTATGATCAATGATATTTATGGGATTCTCATCAAAGGATGAATCCTCTTCCATTTCAATATCATTACGTTCAAACAAATGATATGGTTCTGCATGATACCTGCGAAAATGAGATATGTGGAAGAGGGCATGCATGGGATGGTACCTATGAGGTATCAAAAACTAATATGCTATTGGCCCAACTCTTTACTGTATCACTAATGTCCTAAAAATCTCATTTATAACTTTCCCTTCCTCTGAATACATTTGTAACCCAACATTGGGGATAAACACAAAAAGACTTTATATCTCACCTTGTACTCAATAGGTCTACGATGATGATTAGTATAAGACTTATGTTGAGACTAAGCTATATCCATACACTTCTGAATCATCTGAACTTTCTCTGAAGTCTTCTAAACGAAATGAGGATCCAATAGAGCCACCTCACCTACCTCTATCCAGCACAGAGGTGAACGACATGGTTTACCATAGAGGTCCTCATATGGAGTGATCATAATTCTTTCTTGGAAAATATTATTATAGTAAAACTTTACCAGAGGAATATTCTTCGCCTAGGAGCCTCCAAAAAAAGGATATATGCTTGTATAATATTCTATATAACTTTTAAGGTCCACTCATACTACATGTCAATCTACGGTTGATATGTAGTACTCTTGAGAAACTGGGAAACACATGCTTTCTAAAACCCTTTCCAAAACTATGAAGTAAAGTTAGAGTCATGATCTGAAATGATTAAATAGGGTATGGCATGAAGTCACACTATCTTCTTCATTTATATCCTTCATAGATCATCAATAGATAATGCATCTCAGATCAGTAAGAAGTGGGAAAACATGAAAACCCTATCAAAGATCAACCTTATTGCATCACTTCCTAGAGGGGATATGAGTAAGCATATCATGAAATACATGGAGGCATTGTTCCATTTCCACATAGGAATGGAGAGAGGATTTAGAATTCCAATAGGTCACAAGTGTCTTCCTTCACCTACTGATAGTTGGAGCACTAAGAGATGAATCTCTCTATATGTTTCTTCATACCTAGCCACCAATACTAACGATTCATGTCTCATTACATCATGGTTGGACTAGGGTGATATTCCCATATAAGGCATGTCATTATCTCACCATCTTTTCACATATATCTGTAGGCACCCATAAACGGCCACATAAGAGTAGAGTTTCACTACCATCAATGACCCAAATTGGTGGAGGGTTCTCTCATTTGGAACTCTCCCTTAGCAATACACTTTCTGAATCTAATAACCACCTCATATGAAATTGTTTTAGAAGAGAGGATGTCACTGCTAGAGCTATTAGAACTGGTCGCTTGTGTTCTTCCTGATCCTCTAAATGAATCTCAGAAAATATAGCCATAAAATGCCACTCACAATTGGCCTAAAAAAAAATTGAGTCTTTCACATCAATTTTTTATCCATATTATTACCCTTTCTGGGTGTGTAAGAAATCTCAAAGTCGAATGATTGTAAGTATTCTACACGCATGTGCTATGTTTTATTCATTTCTCTCTTAGAAGATATGTTTTTTAGACTTTTACGGTTAATGTAAATGATTAAACACTCACTAATCAAGTAGTTACTCCAAAAATTATGATCATGAACAATGTCTTCTAACACTTTTTTTTCATAGGATAGTTCAACTCATGATTCCTCAGCTGGTAGGATTCATATTCTATGAATCGATCACCCTATATCATAACTGAATGTTGATTGATTCCTAAAGAATCACATAAGACATTATAACTTCTTCTCAACTGAAGAACAATCAGAACTGAATTTTAATTGAGTAATCCCTTTAACTTCTAAAAATCTATTTCACATGCTTTGGTCCATCCGAACATCACACCCTTCTTAGTCAGGTCCATAAGTGGTACTTATTGGCATGATAATTCATGTATGAAATGTTTGTAATAGTCAAATATCCACATGAAATTTTGTATGTCAATCACACTCTTGGGTTTCTCCCAGAAAACAACATCACTAACCTTATTTTGGTAAAATGATACACCTATCCCAGATAAAATATGTCCTAAGAAGTGAACCTTTTTGATACAAAAGATTCATTTACTATGCTCTATAAATATATATGGTTCTATATCATTATGATCAGTAAGATCTCAAGATGATTAGAATGGTCATTTCTAGAATGTTAATACACTCAGATGTCTTCAATAAAGAATACAAAAAGTGAATCAATATACATGTAAAAACCTGATTCATTAGATCTATGAAGAGTTTCGGCGTGTTCTTCAGACTGAATGACATCATCAAATACTCATACAATCCATAACTACTCTGGAATACGACACATGGTATGTCTGATTTCCTTACACAAACATAGTGATTGGATAGCCTTAAATCAATGTAATAGAAAATAGGTTCTCCATAGAGCTATTCGAATAGGTTTTATATATGAGGTAGTGGATACCTGTACTTCACTGTATGGAATTTTAGTCGATGGTAACCCATGAACAACCGAAGAGTACCATCCACCTTTTTAGGGAGAATTAAGGTTGAACCCTATGGTGTTGTGATATGTCATATGTAACCCTTAACCTTTATGTCTTCATGCTGCATCTTGAGTTCTTATATCTATATAGGTTCTATCCTATATGGTGGAATAGACAGTGGTTCCACACATAAAGCAATATCCAAAATGAACTCAACTTCTCTCTAATGAGTCGATCTAGACTAATAATTAGGGAAAACATCTCTGAATCAATCCATAACAGAAATAAATTCTACCAACTTCATCCCATGTTTTCTCATAAAGATATTAGCCATTTGGGCTGTCATCCCACCTAGCACGGTATGCTTGAGTCCATATAAATTTTCCTAAATATAACATTTACCCTAATGGGTATATGTGTTTCCCTAGGGTGTTCTGAATGACACATGACAGTTATAGAAATCCACTTGGGCTTCATAAGGCACAATCCATTCCTTGTTGAGAATGAAATCAAATCCTATCATCTCGAGGACGTAAAAACTCCATAGAAAATGAAAAACACATATCTTAAGGGGGATCTCCTTGCACTGTCATATACCTTAAACTCAAAAATCCGAAGGGTTTTTCAAGGGACATGACCCCACTTGAGAATTAGATTACTAAGCCAAGACTTCCAATAGTTTCTACAGATAAGAAAGAGTGTGATGCACCTGTATCGAATAAGGAATATAAATAAGTAGAGGCTACCAAAATAGTACCTCTAACTATATATGAACCTATATTATTATCCTCTAGCATAGGCTTTATTACATAGATGTGGCCTAAACTACATCCATGAGATACTTCTTGGGTTGACCAAGCAGCCCACTCTACTATCGATGGAACTATGAAGACTTAATTCCTCATCCATGACCCCCTACTCGGCCTAAATTACTAGTAGAATACCATTTTTATTCTTTTAGAGGTTTTATTAACCTCGAAACTGTATTTAGTAATTTCATGGAACCTTTTTCATTGGCCATTACAAGATAGGATACGTAGAAATGTTGGAGGTGACCCATCCTGCCACAATCCTGACACTCGATCTGGTTTCTCATACATTAGGTCTTTTTATGGATGAGTTTTCTACACTGGTGACAAACCAAAATTTATTCGGTTCATTCCACAAGGATCATACCACCATCATGTGTATCCTCAAATTTCCACTTCTTAACTCTAGTTATACCAGTGCTAGTTTTTTGGGAATTTGAACTACCCCACTTTACATCACCTAACTCACTCAGGTTTTTCTCACTAATGAGTTCCTAGTACATTATATCTAAAATAACGGTAATCTAAAAGAAATTCACCTTTTAGAGAATGGCATAAGCAATCCATTCCTCAAATCACCTCACAGTAGTCATCTCATCACCAATCATGGTCAGTTCAAAACATAGTAATTCAATGAAGAGACCTGAATATTTATTTATTGAAATTACACCATGCTCAAGGTGCATGAATTCAAAAAATAGATATGTTCTTAGTGCCTAATGGAATACATATTCAAAGAAGGATGCCTAGAAGTCATCATAGTCAACACACTGATATTGACTAACCTGGTTTAGATCATCCCCCCAATGCTAGGCAGAGTTATGTAAGAGATGGGTTGCAAGCTTGGACCTCCTCCATGGATCTATCTTGATGTGATCAAAGATTTACACCATAGCATGTATCCATGATTCAATATCCTGAGGTCTTACATCCATCAAAAAGGTGTTAGGATGCATTTGGTGGAATTCACTGGTCATCTCTTCCATAGAAGGTGTAGGTCGAGGGGAACCTTTCACTTATTGCATATAGCCAAGGGAATTATCCTAAAAAAATGCATTATCACCCAGTGAAGGATCTACATGATCTGCCTCGTGATTCATTTCAGGAGGAATCACATGTGCCTCATGGTCCACAACCTCAGGAGTATGATCATTTCCACTTTCCTAAAAAACAACATGAGGTCTTCGAGGAAGAATATCTCTACATATTCTAAGTTCAAGCCTCCGACCAGATTTAGAATGGATAGGGAAATTTGTAAAGAAATTATATGTACAAGGTTATCCTACTAAAGAATAAAAACTCTCTACTTTCTATGGGATCTATCTCTAAGTTATAGAATGATACATATAAAGAAATCAAAAGAAAAGAACAAGGGAAATGGCATATATCCTACTACTAGGGTTGGATCATTCTAAGGGCTCACATAAAATATAGCCATTCCATTTCAGGGAAAAAATTTCATTTTAATTAATTAGATTCATTCATATTTATTTCTTTATTATAATCATGATACAATTAATTGTGTCACCAATTTAAATTCATAGGTTCCTATACACCTCATAAATTGGATTTGTCATTCAAATTAACTTTATTCTGAAATTTACACCAAATAAATTGGTGTAATAGTCCTAAAGATATATTTTGATTGAGTGATATTCTCTTATCACTCACCAATCAAAACACTAATGTGGAATAATTGGTCAATTAAACCAATTATTCCATCATTGAAAGCATTATCACACTACAAGGCATAAAAAACAGGAGAAACAAAAACACCATTAAATAATGGAAATTATATCATAAAAGTAGATATGGATTTCTATAATTCAAGGAGTTTTAGTCTTATTATTCCTAGTATGACCCATGATTCTAATTTAACCACCTATCATTAGGATAAAAGAATATATATACCATTAATAAAATTAAAATTAAATCAAGTGCATCAACCCATGGTGAAATCCATGAAACTATAACCCGGGAAACAAATAACATAATTTATCCATCCCATTAAAATTAATGTTTTCTCTATATGTGAGGAAGCTACTCCCAAGCACAAGATCTTAACCAAATTATCATGTCCATGTCTCCTGTCTACCCCAAACAGTAATACATATAGTAACATGGCTATGATAAAAATTTGTAATGTCTCACCCCGAGTGACACTCAACAATGCCCCAATGCGGTTAGCCAGAAGACCTCAAGTGAATCTCCCCAAACACCAGATGGTTCCAACTAGAAAAAGGGCCTTGAGAAATTATATGGGTATACTATCACCTCATTTATTAGAGTAGATCTAAAAAAATTTATATATGAGAAACATCAGAAGCAATTACAACATCAAATACCAGTGGAATCTAGAATCTCAAACGTGCTAGATTCTGACATAATGTGTAGAAGCTAAATAAATAAGCAGAAGCAACTGATGATGATAGAATTTCTTGTGTCTACACAAAAATGAGAAAGTATGGAGGGGGGATACATGCATATACAACATTTTGAAAATAAAGTAAAAATTCCAAAAACTTTTATAGCTAGCATCTCGAGCATAGGCTCAGTCCTTTTCTCCCAACATCATTCTCAAAATTTAAATCAATTATTTGAAGATGGATCATTCACATTATTTATAATAGTGATAATAATGTCTACTTAGATACCAAAGGTGCTCGAGCATGGTGTGAGATACAATATTAGTAGGTTGTCACCCATGGTGTCAAGGTCTTTCGATTTCGTGGAACATAAATATAACCAGTAGCATAATAATTTAATGCAGAATGAAATAAATAAATAGTAGCATTGTATTTGTTTCTTTCTAGAAACACAAACAACTAACTTATTTTGGAAATGTCGATGTGTTTAAACCAATAGAACTTGTATTTTAAGGTGGGTAATGTAAGGTACCATATAATGGACTGTCCCAAATCTTATGCTTGGTCTTGGAGAAAAAGTCCCAATGTTTGTGATACCTAGGATCATTTCTCATTTTCAAAACATCATTTTCCCTTTTAATTTCATTTGAAAACAACTTATAAAGCATACAAAGACACGTAAATACTATCCATGATAATCTGAGGATACATTCCAGGTATCACTCAAGGGATCATCACATAACTAATAAAAATAATCCGGAACATGGTAACCCAAAAATAAAGTCCCATGTCTCACTCTAAGCATGGTCAAAAATCAAAAACTATCCTCTGAGTCGGTACCTGGTATCACACATAGTGGCCCACGTCTCTCCCATAGCATAGTTCAACCAATTGTTCCTTAGATCCCATCCAAGGGATCTCCCCTTGGGAATCGACATCACTTGTATGAAGATTAATATAAATAATACTGGGACAACCCATCCTAGGCATAACTATTTCTATTTACGATGTGTGTACTAATCATTAAAAATCATAACTGAATTCATAAGATTCCTTCCAAGGGGTCCTTAAGTTTTAACCCTTTTAATCATCCTCATCTACAAGGTTAAATCATTTAACAAGAAATAAATTTATAATAAATCAAGTAGGATGTCTCATTCTATTTAATTGATGTAATTGTATCACATTATGCCAATTAGTCAAGTAATTTCATTCATCACTTCCACTCAAGGAATATGGCTTGAGGAATTAACCCTTATCGAATTCATTTAACTCTTCCATCTCACGAAGGCATAGAGAATAAGGTCCCACTCATGGCCCAACCATGAATTCCACAAAACATAATTCTAAAGGTATTAATAACGTGATGAAACACACCAAGGGCATTAATTCAAATTAGAAAAAATGTCCATTTAAACAATAATGGTGCAGCACAACCATTAGGGTGGCCCAAGTAATGGTAATCAACCATGGAGGTGAATCTTGTCTTGTTTGGATCATAATACATGTGCAGAACAACTCATAATATTTTAGTTAACAAATTTGAGGTATCATTGGAATTTTTTTAAAAGACAAACAACGATTAAATTTATAGAATGAGACAAACGATGGTAAAATACCATGATCTCCTACCTCAGCCTCATAGAGCTTTCCTCATCCAGCATCAAGATTTGATTCATTCTAGTTTGGAAGAAATCAATGAAACTATCTAATGCATTGAAAATGGTGAATTTATCTTTCACCCAATTAGAATAATGGATGGGATGAAGAACTTGAAATGGATTATACATGATTAAAAATTGTACTGCTAGCATTCCATTGGATCTGATGATGGATGAATCAAGGAACAGATGGGAGTGTTGCATCAAAGATTATATACTTGAGGGATAAGTTTTTTTCAACATGAGGGGGGGGGTTCTTAAAAACTAAAAAAAATGAGGAGGAAGGTTGAACAATTTAAAAACATTAAAAGGTGAATTTTATTAAATTAACCCTTTTGGAACAATGTGCACATTATTTCTTCCCAGTTTCTCCAAACTATGCCTCAACTATTTACCAATCACTTTTACTAAGGTCGCATCACATAGATTGTCTCAAGGTTTTACAAACATGGGAAAACCGTGAAAAATCATTTTGCCGCAGATTTCAGATGGATCGCATGACCATGAACTCTAGGTCGCATGGTTCTTGAAAAACCGTGTAGCCAAGTCTAGTCTTCCTTTTTCAGGTTTTCAGGCTCCAAACAAACCCAGATGCACTCGAGTCCTCCATGACATGATTAAACATAACATTTATTGACTTTTGAAGGAATATGAAAAAAATATTAATGGTATGTACCTTGTAGAAATATCATAATGTTACAAATGGCTTAAAAAATGTAAATCACAATATTTAACTAGCATATAGAATCTATAGTGTGAAAAATAACCCTTTAAAAATCATTTTATGCTCATTACACAAACTACTCTAGAAAAAAGTTAAATCATATCTTATTTTCCCCCTACACATGAGATAAAATTTTTCAATGCATAAACCGTAATTGAATAAAGTTAACTTATTCACAATGAGGTGGTCATCCCTTTCAGATGATCATGTATTCAAGAAATTTCAAGTTATATCCCATATCTCTAAGAATGTGTTCAATAAAAAAATTTGTAAAATTTTTAATCTTTGGTTTCTTCTTGACCATCATTTTTACCCTTGAAACCTGATTCATATCCTTGATATCATATTCAAAACCAACCAAAAAACCTTGATTCTATATTCAATTATAGGAGAAGTTAAAATACCTGAATCTAGATTCCCCTCCCTGAAACCCATATCCTTCAGCTAAGGTTCTCTTGTTGGAATCCAAAAAACCATGAATTTATTGTCATAGTTTTTTCTTTTATAGAAACTAGTGACAAGATGATTTAATGATATGAATGGACACCCATCGAAATAAATAGTTATTGTTGGACTTTATATGTTATTAGTATGATTGAAAGTCTCTTATTTTAATTATCACAAAACATGAGTCTTTTAGTACTTATAATCAACATGTTTACTGATATAATTTTATATGGTAAGACTATTTTTATGATTATTCTACTAAGTATTATAGAGAGTAACCTTTTTTGTGAGTCACCACCTAGACTTGTTGCCATAAAAGGAGCTACTGCAAGAGGAGCTACTCCCAGGATGAGCCACCGCTCAACTCTGAGTCATAGTCACCATCTACCTGAGGTACCTTCTATTTGATATATTTCCAAATGTTGAGTCACTGCCAGCATCATGCAACGATTTCTATCCAAGTAATTTTGAATGAATGGATCAATAGCTATTTCTATTGTCAAATAATTTTACCAATCATTCATGACTAAGTAAAAATTGATCTAAGGATTGTGGATCTCCTCCAACTGTTGCTGCTATATATATGTGAAGGAAATCTGTCTCTCAATACATGATAAAAATTACATATACAACATTTTCTGACTTATGAAAAAGTGTGTGATTGAATATATGAATCCTCAAAATATTTTCAATTCATGTTATTTGAAGATCAATGACACGGAAGCACAAAATTCATTATAGATATTGATTGATAAACTCATAGAGATAAACTAGAACATTCCTACACAATACTTTTATCCTCTTTTATACATGGATTTCCCTAAACAAATATCAAATTCTTCACGAATGCTTATATGAGGACTACGAACATTCTTAACATATCAGGCTAAGCTTCACTAAACTCTTAATTGTACTTTCTCTTTATTCCATTCTACTCTGAGCAATTTTTTGTTACTCTTTTATCAAAGACACATTATATTCTACGCTTAACTAGGGAATACTTTTTATTCTCTCTTTTCTTTACATCTTTTTTCTCATGGTGTTATTGGAAGATTTCCTTGTGCGACATGTGCTATTCTTATTCCCCAGGTATAACAGTTGAATGGTATCTTTAGACTAGAAAAAATGTCACTGTCGATTGTATACCTATTATATTTTGTAGATTTGGAAAATTATTATTATAATTTTCTTGGAAATAGATGAATTTCATGTAGAGGGGATTATGTATCGTATTGAGAATTAACCAATGGTTTATTATATTGTTTAATTGTGTCATTATATTTTTTTTATTGTTATATCCAAGATTGTGTTTAATCTATAAACAAAACTATTACTTTGATAATTAATCATGGTTATTGTTTATATTTTTTTATATAATTAAATTGATTTCAAAAGTTATGGAATTTTTATACATTATTATAACTGAGACTTAATCCCTCTTTTATGAATCTTTCAAAAGTATAGAACTTATATAGATCTATTATTTTTATTATTTTTCTACTTTGTTTTATAAAGAAGATTTTATTTTAACATAATATTTAATAATAAATTTTATTGGAAACTCAATTTACCCCCATCTTAAGTTACTCACTCCGAACAAATATTGGTATTAAAAATAAATTAAATTAACTTTTTCTAGCATGATTTTCGTTGTATTCTAAAAGATATAAAATTTCACTCAATTCAAAAATTTTATTCTTTATGGATAATAGACAAGAAGAATTTGCAACCAAACAACCTCCCTATTTTAATATAAAATATTGTATCAAAAGGAAGTTAATATGAAAATTCATTTATAAATTATGGATTTTGACATTTTCATTATAATAGATGATCAATATGAAATAGAAAAAACTACAAGAATTACATAGAGCAATGATACAAAAGTTTTTTACAATAATAATTGTAATGATATGAATGCCTTTTTATATTCCTTGGGTGATGATGAATTTAATTTAATATCTACATGAAAATATTATTTTGAATATTGGATACCTTAACCGTTTCATATAAAGGAACATCAAATGTCAAAAGAAATGAGATTGATTACATACAAACTCAGGTAGATTATTTTAAAATGAAATCTTATGAATCTATTTCTGATATGTATCTTTTGGTTAATGAAATAGTAAACACCATGCACTCACTTGGAAAATAATTTACAGATAAAGATCAAGTGATGAGATTTATTAGCTTCTTACCAAATAGATAGTGAGGAACATTTGTGTCAATTATAGATTATTGTGCTGTGGGTAAATTACCTGTCAAAGAATTGATAGGAAAACTGATGATGTATGAAGAAGAGATTAAAGTCAAAATATATATTGATTAATATGAACCAAAAAGAAAATCATTATCCTTTAATATTAATACCTAAAGAAAAATAGAAAATGTGAAAACTAAAGATACCAGTGAAGAAGAATCTCTAGACGACAATAATGAATACATGTCCCACATGTCCAAAAAATTCATGAAATTCTATAGTAAAAATAAGTTCTTCAAAAAATCTAATTTTAGAAGAAATTATGAAAATAAGGAAATTTGAAAAAGGATTGTAAAAAGTATGACCCTTTAAGTGAAATCACCTACTATGAATGTAACATCAAAGGACACATTAAAGATAGTGGTCCAAAATTGAAATATAAAAATAAATATGAGTATAAGGATAAAACATATAAGAGCTCTGTGAAAGAAACATCGAGTAATTTTGAAGATAGATCGAGTGATTAAAAAACTAACCAAAAAGATAAATATGATAGGGAAAATATGTGATTTTTAGAAAATAATTTAGAGGTATAAAATATTATTCATGCTTCACCTACTAATATTTCAAATATTTCTAAAAATAAAGAGAATGATGATAATGAGGAACACATGACGAGTAAATATCAATAAGATTAATGTAACATGTAAGAATATAAATTTCATGAGCTAAAAGATAAAAATATGTCACTTAAGAAAGAACATGCTTGACAAAAAATTATAAAACCAACCTTACTATTGAAAAAGAGAAAAATTATCAACTGTTGAAAGAGAACAATCAATTAAAATTTTCAAATGAATTGTTCAAGAAATATATAAAATGGTTTACCAATGGTAGGAAAATATTATCTCAAATACTAGGAATGAATGTTTCTCCCTATTATATAATTTTCATATGTTACCAACTAAGACAAAGAGAAATTACAAAACTTGGATTTACATCAAGTTCCAGTTCTAAAAATTCATATACTACCAATACCTACTAAAATGAACCTAATAATGTATATATTTCTAGAATCATGCAATATGTTTATAAAAAACTAGTTTAACAATTTTTGGCATCAAAATATCTTATTACTAACATAACTATACCCAATAGTATTTGTGTAACAAAATCATTTTTGGCATAAACATTGTTTTCTGGGAAACCTATTTGTAAACCTCTATAAAAACATATGGTATTTGGATAGTTTATGTTCAAGAAATTTTTTTGGTGAGTAATAAAATATCAATAATTTGATCAATGTTGATGGTGTCCATGTCACTTTTTGTGACAATGATAAAGGAAAGATCATTTAACTTGGCCAAATATGTAATTCTAATTTCATATTAATTTCCAAATTTTTATATGTAGATGGGTTGAAATATAATCTACTTAGCATATATAAATTATATGATGATGGTATTTATGTAAAATTTAACAAAAATCTATATCATGGTTTTAAGTACAAAAATGTTTTAATTTTTACTCCTTTAAGAAATGATAATTTTTATTCTATTGATTTAAAAAATTTATCTTCAAAACATATTTCTTATTTAAGTGAATTTCACAACGAATATTGGCTTTATCATAGGAGACTATGCCATTTCAATATTTATTCACCTATAATTCTAACTAGGAAATGATTAGTTAGAGATCTACCAAAAGATTAATTCTCAAATGATTGAGTTTGTGATCCTTACAAAAAATGGAAACTTTATAATATATCTTTTAAATCTAAGAAAGAATTTTCAACCTCCCAACATCTAAAGTTAGTACATATGAACCTCATTGTACCTTCTATATTTTCTAGTCCAAATGGGAAACATTATGTGTATGTCCTTGTATATTACGTCTGTATATATTCTAGGGTATTATTTCTAGCTCACAAAATTGAATCATGTTCTTACTTTATTAAGTATTCCAAATCATTAGGAAACCTTAGTGGACTTAGGATTAATACTATAAGAAGTGATCATGGTGGAGAATTTGAAAATCAAGATTTTGAATCATTTTGTTCTCAAATGGTTATAATCAGAAATTGTTTCTCCTAGGACACTACAAAAAATGGTGTAGTATAAATAATAAAAAGGAATCATCAAGAGATAGCCTGAACTATGATAAACGAGTATGACTTACCTGTCTACTTTTGGCTAGAATATGTCAATAAAGCATGTTATATTATAAATATAATTTTCTCTAAAACTATATCGAAAATAATTGTAGAGACCCAAATCTTGATGTACATGTACAATACATTACTTTTGAAGAATACTTAATACATAACAAAAACAAACACACAAGGACCGTAATAATTTAGTGTCTTTAGAAACATGGAACATAATCTTCTAATCATGGTGAAAGATCTTCAACATCTCCCATAAAGATCTTCCCCTTTTTTCTTACCTAAAAACATTCTTTATGTACTGGGGAAAATAAAACATAAAAAGGGTGAGCTCAAATGCTCAGTAAGGGTAAACATAGAAAATATAAAACAATACGTAAACATTTAAATGCAAAAACATGAACATAAAATCTAAACATAAAAATCTTGAGCAAAGACATAAATAATGGAAGTACGTAAGGCATATATCATAAAGGAACATAAATTGTGACAAAATATCCTAGAAATAAAACCTGTAATTGTGTAAAACCATTACGCACATGATATGATTTCCATAGTAGCCATGGCATTACTACCAAGACCATCTTAGTGGACAAAGTCCATTTCTGAATCGAGTTCACTCCTCGTTCTAGTCCTGTATCACTGAAAAAAATTAACTTACCATTCCATCCATTTCTATCTCATGAGATATAAATCTTTACCCAATTCATTGGAGGGAGATATAGTTCCCACCCATCTCATATTGAAATCATTCTTACTTGTGACCCAAAATATACATAAATCATTCATCATAACCCAAAGAATAAAATGGGTTTCATAAACATCATCCCAACATAAAGTAATCCATATAAAACAAATGGATATCATTTCATCATAAGAAGAGTCAAACCATATAAATAATAGAGACATTATACTTGAAAGATAAACATGCTAAATATTGTCATCTTAGATGGATAATAGTTTTGATAAAACACTTGAAATGAATTCATGAGGAAAATATCCTTTCTCCTTAAAAATCATTTTATTTTCACAAAAATGCCACACAATTTTAAAAGAAAAGTATTTTATTCCAAATAACCACGAAAACATGTAGAGTAATATTCTTGAAAATTAGGCGATATGAAACCGTAAAAATCGGTTCATGCCGTATAAGTTAAAAAACATTCTTCTTGTACTTTTGTCAAAAAAGTCAAAAAGCACATTGTATGGTAAAAAAAAGAAAGATTCCTTACATAACATGTGGTAAAATTTGAAAATGGGTAAAAAGGACTTTAAATATACATGAAACCATTTTTAGAAAATAGGTACATGGATGATAAATATAACCCCAGTAAATACTTACGAATAAACAATCTCCGATAAAAACGATATTGGAAAAGTTATCCCTTACAAAGATCTTTTTGTAAATAAAATAGATCACTTATGTGTATTAACTATAAGGTCACATAAAAAAATTATAAATACCTGATAAGATATAAAAATTCATTTCTCACATAATAAAAGAACGACATAAACAAGAAAGAGAAGATCACCCCAAAAAACGGATATTGGTTTAAGAAGTTACATTACCTCCTGTATGACTTGACTCGATCGTTCTTTAATATCCTCAATAATAAACCAAAGTTAATTTATACTTGATTAAGAACATTTTTCAAGTTTAATATTCCTTTTATATCACTTATTACCATGTTATAAACATTATGTAACCATTTACGTTAATAATGTTCATTTTGTAGAAATTTGGTACTTGAGTCAAAAATGGACTTCTTATAATTACATGTTGTTCATGTGGTCAAAGGTTCATTATATCCAGAATTATATTCATGATTTATATATCATATATACCATATATATCCATAATATAAATTTATTTATAATAGTACATAACATATGGAGTTAAGAAATGAAATGCACCGTTCATGGAGAGGGTAAGTCGTACGTACGCATGAATGCTACTTTCATTTCTATTTCTTATTTTAATGGAATTAAAACATAATGATACATAGGTATATTATAATTCCAGTATAATATCATATATAATATCATTAACTCCATCCTTTCTACATCCCGCATAAGGCATTAACGAATCACATCACTTTGAGGGGGGCGGTAGTCCGCACTTCCTCAAATGAGATTATTGTATTTACCCACTATAAAAAACATAGATGCTTGATATAATTGGGAACTAAATAAGAATAATGAAATAATATACATAATATATATCATATATAAATACAGTTCCATCATAATTTCCACTGTGAGAGGAGGTAGGATAAAATCGAACAATCATCGTTTCATGAGGCGTTAGTTTGCCATCCACAGAAACATTTTGTTCTTCATCCATTAGATGGAGGTGTGTGTAAGTGTAGTTCAAATTATTCTCATAATAATATCCTGGTATATTTAGGATACTGGTTTTGTTACAAAATAAAGGATTAAAAAAATTTAGGGGTTGGAGAAGTAGAATAAAAGAACAAAACAATTTAATAGAAATTGTTACATTTAATTTGGGTAACTTTCTTTGGTTTGAACCAAAAGGACTTCTTGAAGTGACTTCTACCTAAGGTAAGTCTTCTTGGGGTGGAGAGGGATCTAGGGAACTTAATTGGGAATATTTTGGACGATCCAAATGGCTTGAGAGGTGTGAGTAATTGGATAGAAATGGTCTCCTTTTATAAGGTGGAGGAGGGGCTCTTTTGGAATGTGTGAAAATATTATCTTATTATAAACTTATCTTCGGTTTAAAAAGGTCCAAATATCATTAAGGATAAATATAACATGAATAACGGTAGAAATAAAATCATCCAATCATAATTGGACATGTTTTAGATAATATTGTAATCATTGTAATCTTATTTATTTAAATCATTTATTAATGAGGTAAATACTGCATCATTATTGTGTCATGAATAATTTCATTTATTTGATGTCTAAAAATTATAAAAAAATACCATAATGTAAGAAATATTTTTAAATTTCCAATGAATATTTATAGTTTAAAATATAATTTATATAAATCCTTATAAAAATTAATTACTAAAAGATTTTTGTTAATGTCAATTTTTTCTTTACATTAAATTAATTAATCCAAATTGTCATTATCACTGCCAAGTGGCTCAATGGGGTCCCAAAATCGACCCAAGTATGACCATGGTCGTAAATTACTCAACCAATAAGGTTTGGACAAGTGTTAAGGTAATTTTTAATTATTATAATATCCTTTTAACCTTAAATTACCCAATTTACCTTTAACCGTGGTAAATAAAAGTCAAAAGTTACTATTCACCAAAAATTATTTTCATCTTATTAAACCACATTTTACTTCTTGATAACAAACATTTATGTAGGATTGTTGAAATTAAAATCACAGAAGTGGTAAAATTTCATTTAAATGAAAGAGTCAGTTTTTTAACTACCACTAAGTGGTTTCACTATTCATCAAAAATTGAGGTTTTTCATAAAAATACCAAAAATTAAGCCTAAGATATATTTGATATTCTGAATTAAAAAATGATGTCTATTTTTCCAAGTTAAAAACATTGAAGTGGCATTAATTAATTTTAAAATTAATTCCCGTCATCAAAACAAATAGCGTGTTTTTAAGAAACAATAACTATCAAAAGATCGACACTTGTTTATGTCTAATTTCAAAGTGAAATTAATTACAAGGACCAACATTGGATTAAATGGTGAAAATATATTCTAATTAAACTTTAAAACCAATTAAAAATATAATATAACCATATAAATTATTGTGATGAAAAAATTTGTTTTTAATTAAAATATAGTGTGTTTTTACTATTCATTAAAATATGAAAGTTATCATAATAATATGAAACATTTATCCCAATTAAATTTTTATATCCTGATTCCAATGAAAATTTTCATTTTGTCAAATTGAACTTATAAACATTTCAAAAACTAGATTTAAAGTGGGTGCGCCATCAAAAGGCGGCAAAACTGCATTTTTTTAAAAATATTTATTTTACCCGAAATATTTATTCCGTTCACATACCATGTTTTAGAAAATGTGTAAGATGAGTATTAATATTATAAAATTAAAAATGTAGTTAATACTATTCATAATAGCTAGTTTAGAATATTATAATAATATATCATTGTTTAGTGAAACTCGGTATTGCGTACTACATACGCTATTGAGGAAGGTCGTGATTGCGTCTAATGCAAGACATGTCAGGGATGCGTGTAGTGAAAGCTCCCTTTAGTGTTGCATATTACATAATCAAAACTTATTTCATTTATACATTAAAAAAATTCTATAATTAATGATGCGTAGAATAATTCCCACAAAACGAACTTCAAATTGTGTGTTACACGAGCCAATAATAGTGTTGTGTATACTGCAAGCTAATACGGTATTGCGTATTGCGCAAGATAATTTTGGTGTACCATACAACACGAGAAATCAATGAAATTAAAAGGAATATTTCTCATAAAATCTCGTGTTGTTAAATTCTACCCCCCTTAAAATAAATTTCGCCCTCGAAATTCGTCGGGGTTATAAATGGTTTACTACTTGAAAGTTTCTTTCATAGAAACCCACATCGTAAAAAGGAATAATAAAACTTAATTATAAAAAGTGATGTATGAAACATAATGGTTACCCAAATTAACTCATCAATGGGTTTCCACGTAGGAGAACATTGGTGAAAATATGGATATGGAATAGAAATCTAACCATGAAGTTCTAATGGAGAGTGGTAGAGAACATGGCTATGATAAAGCCAACAATCACAAAGCCATAAATTTTTTATGATCTAAGGTACCATCTGATTCATCAAATATAAGAGCACTAGGAAAAAAATTTTGGTTTTCAATATCATTTCCCTAAAGTTGAAAATTTTGATTTAGAAGAAATACATACTTGATTTTGGTACAATATCACTCTTGTTTGTGCCTTGAACAATTTCCACTTCATCTCTTAAAGAAATGAAGTTTAATTTGTCTCTTGTTAAGTGTTAGAAGATCATACGATAGAATAATAGGTTATTCCATCTATCTCAAACATAACGTTAGAAAAAGTTATATACATAAGTCCATATATGGTGAGATTAATCGTATATGGTTCCTAAAATTGACTTATACTTCATCTATCATACCGCTTAATAAAATAAGACTAGTTTCTACTAACCAGGGACTTCCTGTAGGACAGTTGTAGGCGATAAAGGCATGTCGCACTTCGGTTGTAGGTTCGATTCTCACAACCCTGTCTGATGCAACGGGTTGTCGCCGGTCCTATAGGTTGTCCTTTTTCTAAAATTACGCTGTTATAACATTCCAGAAATAATATCGAAAAAAAAGTTTCTATCCTTAAACAATATTATCTTATGTCCAACATAATCCATTTCAAATCTTTAGACTTATCCAAAATACTTTGTCCGAAAGAAAACAATTACCAGAAATGTCATATAACAAGCACGTAAATACAATCATTTATCCCCCATATATCATTAGATATATCTTGTTGGTCACATTCCAAACATGTGAATAACTTAACCATGTATTCTCTTGAAAAATAAATACCCATTGAACTTTAGTAAAACATGAATGCTGTCAAAAGTTAACTTTTCCAAAATCCGAAAAATTCTATATACTCAAACCATGATATCACTTTGTCCTTATAGCAGTCATGAGCTCATTAATACTATCAATCATTTCATTATCTCCTTATCCCTTATTTATATGAATATTAGGTGCTTTACAAAAATATCTGAATAAGCTTTCACGATTACTGGTACAATTAAACATATACTTTCAAAAACATAAGGAAAAAAAATATTGTAACAATCCTTAGATGCCTCTTTATTCTATAGTACCATGGGATTACTTATACAACATTACTCTTGATAAACATGTAATCATTCCACTAACTTCTTAAACCACTGACCGATCTTAAACCATTATTTCATCTCACATATCATTTGTAGTCTCTTCATCATCATCAACATAAATTCTACCCATATGACCATTCTGATTCTCTTCATTAGACTTTCACTTAGGGAATTGGTTTGCGTAATTCTCGTAAATTACACATTTAAAACATTTAACTGTTGTTGATGTATTAGAAATACCATTATCTTTGTCCATGGTGTTAACTGAACCTTTTCCTTTAAAATTACTAGCTTTGTGTCCTTCTTTTACACACCCAAAGCATTTTTTAGTTCCTTTAAAACATTCTCCATGATTCCTCTTCCCTCATGATTTACATGAGGGAAATTGAACTTTCTTTCCTCTATGATCATCATGAAACTCCATCTTTCTCTTATTAGCTGAGTCAGGAAACTTACCAAAGTTGAGATTATTGATCATATTATGAGATTTCTGTTTAAGCTTAATAACGATATGTTGACCTCCAGATCTGATTTAATTTGGTTACTCATGAATAATATCATTCCCTTTTCCATCAAATCCTCCATTATCGTGAATCTTCAGGTTTCCAGTCATTTTCTAAAACCCAAAAAAATAGTGTGAGTGGAAAAAATCATAATCAAGGGGGATTAACTTCAATATCTAACATATTAGGTTTAATTCTAATATCGTTACCATAATTCTAGGACTATAACCTATACTTATAATTAACCTTAGAGACATCCCTAGACATACCTTAGAAATATCTTCTAGGGGTCTCACTAAAGTTTTTGCATCCTAGTTTTCAAAGGTTAACTAAACCTTTCCCCTAATACAAACTGTAGAGACCCAAAGCTTGACGTATATGGACATTACATTAATTTTTCGGAATACTTAATACATAACAAAAACAAACACACAAGGACCATAATAATTTAGTGTCTTTAGAAACTGGGAACATATTCTTCTAATCATGGTGAAAGATCTTCAACATCTCCCATAAAGATCTTCCCATTTTGTTTTCTTACCTAAAACCATTATTTATATCTAGGGGAAAAGAAAACATAAAAAGGGTGAGCATAAATGCTCAGTAAGGGTAAACATAGAGAACATAAAATAATCCATAAACATTTGAATGCAAAAACATGAACATAAAATCTGAACAATAAATTCTTAAGAAAAGACATAAATCTTGGATGTACGTAAGTCATATATCATAAAGGAACATCAATCATTATAAAATATCCTGGGAATAAAACATTTAATTGTGTAAAATCATTAAGAACATGACATGATTTCCATAGTAGCCAAGGCATTACTACCAAGACCATCTTAGTGGACAAAGTCCCTTTCTGAATCGAGTTCACTCCTCATTCAAGTCATGTATCATTGAACCGGATTCACTTACCAGTACATCCATGTCTATCTCATGAGATATAAATCTTTACCCAGTGCATTGGAGGGAGATATAGGTCTCTCCCATCTCAAATTGAAATCATTCTTACTTTTTCCACAAAATAAACATAAATCATTCATCATAACCCAAAGAATAAAATGGGTTTCATAAACATCATCTCATCATAATGTAATCCATATAAAACAAATGTATATCATTTCATCATAAGAAGAATCAAACCATGTAAATTATAGAGACATTATACTTGAAACATAAACATGCTATATAATTTCATCTTAGATGGAAAATAGTTTTGATAAAACACTTGAAATGAATTCTTGAGGAAAATATCCTTTCCCCTTAAAAGTCATTTTCTTTTCACAAAATGACACACAATTATAAAAGAAAAGTATTTTATTGAAAATTACCATGAAAACTTGTAGAGTAATCTTCTTTGAAATTAGGCAATATGAAACCGAAAAAATATGTCCATGCTGTATAAGTTAAAAAAACATTCTTCTCGTACTTTTCCTAGAAAATTCAAAAAGTACCTTGTATGGTAAACAAAAGAAATATTTCTTACATACCATGTAGTAAAAGTAAAAAATGGGTAAAAAGGACTTTAAACATACATGAAACCATTTTTATAAAATAGGTACATGGATGATAAATATAACCCTAGTAAATACTTTTGAATAAACAATCTCGGATAAAAACGAGATTCGAAAAGTTATCACTTACAAAGATCTTTTCGTAAATAAAATAGATCAATTTAGTGTATCCATTATAAGGTCACATAAAGAAATTATAAATACCTTATAAGATATAAAAATTCATTTCTCACATAATCAAAGAACGACATAAACAAGAAAGATAATATCTACCCAAAGAACAGAAATTGGGTTAAGAAGTTCTCTTACCTCGTGTCCGACTTGACTCGATCGTTCTTTAATCTCCTGAATAATAGACCAAAGTTAATTTCTACTTTCTTAAGATACTTTTTCAAGTTTATTATTCCTTTTATATCACTTATTACCATGTTATAAACATTATTTAACCATTTAAGTTAATAACGTTCATTTTGTTGATATTTGGTACTTGAGTCAAAAATGGACTTCTTATAATTACATGTTGTTCATGTGGTCAATGGTTCATTATATCCAGAATTATATTCATGATTTATATATCATATATATCATATATATCCATCATATACATGTATTTATAATAGTACATAACATATGTAGGTAAGAAATGAAATGCACTGTTCATGGAGACGGTAAGCCGTACGTACGCATGAACGCTACTTTCATTTCTATTTCATATTTTAATGGAAATAAAACATAATTATACATAAGTATATTCTAATTCCAGTATAATATCATATATAATATCATTAAATCCATCCTTTATACATCCCACATAAGGCATTAACGAATCACATCACTTTGAGGGGAAGGTAGTCCGCACTTCCTCAAATGAGATTATCGTATTTACCCACTATGGAAACCATAAAGGCTTGATATAATTGGGAACTAAATAAGAATAAGGAAATAATAAACATAATATATATCATATATAAATATAGTGAAATCATAATGGACACCATGAGATGCTGTAGGAGAAAATCGAACAATCATCGTTTCGTGAGGCGTTAGTTTTCCATCCAGAGAAACATTATGTTCTTCATCCATTAGATAGAGGTGTGTGTAAGTGTAGTTCTAATAATTATCATAACAACATCCTAGTATATTGAAGATACTGTTTTTGTTACAAAATAAAGGAAAATAAGAGTTTAGGGGTTGGAGAAGAAGAATAAAAGAAAACAATTTAAGAGAAACTGTTACCTTTAATTTGGGTAACTTCCTTTGGTTTGAACGGAAAGGACTTCTAGAAATGCCTTATGCCTAAGGTAAGGATTCAAAGAGGATTAGATGGATATTGGGAGCTTATTTGGGCAGAGTTTGGAAGAGCCAAATGTCTTTATAGGTGTGAGGAATTAGATATAAATGGTCTCCTTTTATAAGGGGGGAGGGGCTCTTTCGGAAAGTGTGAAAAACTTATTTTATTATAAAATATCTTAGGTTTAAAATGGTCCAAAAATAATTAAAGATAAAGATAGGATTACTCATGGTCGAAATAAAATCATCCAATAATAATAGAACTTGTTTGGGATAATATTTTAATCATTATAATCTTATTTATTTAAATCATTTATTAATGAGGTAAATACTACATCATTATTGTGTCATGAATAATTTAATTTATATGATGTCTAAAAATTATAAACAAAATACCATAATGTAGGAAATATTTTTATCTTTCCAATTAATATTTATATTCTAAAATATAATTTATATAACCCCTTATAAAAAATAATTAATAAAAGATTTTTGTTAATGTCAATTTTCTCTTTAAATTAAATTAATTAATCCAAATAGTCATTATCACTACCAAGTGGCTCAATGAGATCCCAAAATAGACCCAAGGATTCCCATGGTCATAAATGACTCAACCAATAAGGTTTGGACAAGTGTTAAGGTAATTTTGAATTATTATAACATTCTTTTAACCTTGAATTACACTATTTACCTTTAACCGCGGTAAATAAAAGTCAAAAGTTACTATTCAGCAAAAATTATTTTCATCTTATTGAACCACATTTTACTTCTTGATAACAACCATGTTTGTATGTTTTTTGAAATTTAATTCAAATAAGTGGTACAATTTCATTTAAATGAAAAAGTCTGTTTTTTAACTACCACTATGTGGTTTCATTATTCATCAAAATTTGAAATTTTTCAGAAAAATACCAAAAACTCAGCCTAAGATATATTTGATATTCCGAATTCAAAAATTTTGTCTATTTTTCCAAATTATAAACATATAAGTGGTATTATTTAATTTTAAAATTAATTCCTGTCATCAAAATAAATAGCGTGTTTTTTAGAAACAATAACTATCAAAAGATTGACACTTGTTTATGTCCAATTTCAAAGTAAAATTAATTACGATGACCAAAATTAGATTAAATGGTAAAAAAATATTCTAGTTACACTTTTAAACTAATTAAAAAGATAATATATCCATATAAATTACTGTGATAAAAAAAGTTGTTTTTAATTAAAATATAGCGTGTTTTTACTATTCATTAAAATATGAAAGTTATCAGAATAATATGAAAAATTTATCCAAATTAAATTTTTATATCCTGATTCCAAGGAAGAGTTTAATTTTTTCAAATTTAAATTATAAAAATGTCAAAAACTTTATTTAATGTGGGTGTGCAATCAAAAGGTGGCAAAACTGCATTTTTTTAAAAATATTTATTTTACCTGAAAATTTTATTTCGTTCACATACCATGTTTTAGAAAATGTGAAAAATGAATATTAATGTTATAAAATTAAAAATGTAGTTAATATTATTCATAACGGCTAGTTCATAATATTATAATAATATATCGTTGTTTAGTGAAACCCGGTATTGCGTACTACACACGCTATCGAGGAAGGTCGTGATTGCATGTAATGCAAGACAAGTCAGGGATGCGTGTAGTGCGGGCTCCCTTTAGTGTTGTGTATAACATAATAAAATCTTATTTCATTTATACATTAAAAAAAATCTATACTTGATGTTGCGTAGAATAATTCCTACAAAATGAACTTGAAATTGTGTGTAACACGAGCCAAGAATAGTGTTGCGTTTACTGCAAGCTTATACGGTGTTGCATATAGTGAAAGCTAATTTTGGTGTATCATACAATAGAAGACATAAATGAAATTAAAAAGAATATTTCTCATCAAATCTAGGGTTGTTACAATAATACCTTATGTGTTATGGAATAAAATAAATCCAAAGGTTAATTACTTTAGAGTTTTTGGTTGCAATGTTTTCATTCTCAATACAAAGGATAATATGGAAAAGTTTGTGTCCAAGAGTGATGATGTAATTTTCTTTGGGTATTCAACTTCCAAAAAATCTTATAGAGTGTTCAATAAGATAACCAAAACAATGGATTAATCTACTCACATCAATTTTGATGAAATAGAATCGAATAAAAATAATACTATCACACAAAACCTTGGGGATGATATTTCAACATAAAATATCTATTTTAATCCTTCTGAAAATTCTATGAAATAAGAATAATGTTCACCCAATGAAATTCTAGAACCTGAAAATGAAGAAGATCTTGAAACATCCAAACCTTCATTTAAAATGCCTATTAGGACTCATAGAAACCACACTTTAGATGATGTTATAGGAAACCTCGATAAAGGTACTCAGACTAGATCATCTCTTAGGAATCAAATTGAACACCATTCCTTCTTGTCATAGCTTGAACCTAATAACATTAATGATGACATTAATGATGAATTATAGGAAATATCTATGCAAGAATAACTTAATAAATTTGAGAGAAACAATGTTTAGGAACCTAATGATAGACCAAAATAAACATTACATATTCATACTAAGTGGGGTTTTAAAAACAAGGTTGATGAATCTGGAACTACAATAAGAAACAAAGCCATAATAATTACACAAGGTTATAATCTAGAAGAAGGTATTGATTTTGAAAAACTTTTTCACCTATAGAAAGACATTAAGCCATTTGGATAATGTTTTCCTATGCATCACATTTGGATATCAAATTATATCAAATGGATGTTATAATTTTAATCTTGAACTAATTTATTATTGAGGATTTTTTTGTCGAAAAAACCCCTATATTTCTAAATCCACCTCATGTTTTTAAATTTAAAAAAAAATATGTTTTAAAATAGTCTCCTATAGCTTGGTAGTATAGGATTATATCTTTTCTTATTTCAAAATTATTTTCAAAGGCTATAGCATATCCAAATATTTTTATAAAAATAATTTCAAAAGATGTTTTAATATTAAAAATATATGTAGATGACATTATTTTTGGGTCTACTATATATTACATGTATACTAATATTTAAAAACTAATGAAATATGAATTTGAAATGATTTTAATGGTTGAACTAAAATTCTTTCTTAGATTTTATATTTTTACAAATAAATAAGGAATTATCATAAATCAAAGTTAATACAATAAATACCATTTAAAATTTTTTTGTATTAGATAGCATGAAAACTAATGATAATCCCATTAGTAGAACCCATAAAATAGATCATGATGAAGTTGAGAAATTAGTAGATCAAACTAGTTAAAAGGCATAATTGGAAGTCTTTTTTACTTAACTGTGAGTCGGCCTAATATTATGTTTAGTGTGGGTATGTGAGCTCGATTTCAATCAAAATACGAATGAGGCACATTTATTAGCTGTAAAATAATTTTTCAAAACCTCAACTATAAAACCAATTTATGATTCTTCTATCCAAGAGGACATGATTTTGATTTAGTAAGTTATTCATATGCTGATTTTTGAGGTTGTAAATTAGATACCAAGAGAATATCTGGAACACGTCATGTTTTAGGAAAATCTCTAGTAGCATGGAGTAGTAAGAATTAAAATTAGGATGTGCTACCCACTACTGAAGTAGAATATATATATGCAGACAATTTTTGTGCACAAATGTTGGGAATAAAACAAAATTTATGAGACTTTGGATACCAATTTAGATAGGTTCTAATAAATTTTGATAACACAAGTCCGATAAAAGTTCCCAAAAATCCAATATATATCTCTAGAACAAATCATATTTGATGTAAGACATCACATTTTGAGAGATCATTATCAAAAAGTTGATATTAATTTAGAATTTATTGGAACTAAACAACATCTTTCTAATATATTCATAAATACTTTGAATTTTGAAAGATTAATCTACATCAAAAATGAATTAGGAATGATAAATTTTGGTTGATAATTCACTGATGATGAGTCATCACTAATGATTCACCATTGATAAGTCAATTTGATTCACTTCCCCTAAAATCCTTATTCTCCCAAACCAATTCCTTTCTCTCAAACTGACCGTAATTCTCCTATGTTCCATCTAAGACATTAGTCGATCCGAATGGAAAATTTGATGCGAGTAGAAGAATTGAATCTAGATGAGATGTGGAGAACCATGAAACACAAAGTATCTAGTAGAAATTTTGATATATTTCCTAGAACCCACAAATAGAAGAACAATTTATTGAAGGAAAAAAGGAAATCGATGTACAATGGCTTCCATCTAGAAATACAATAGTATTAAAAGTTAGAGAAGAATGGAAATGGATGAACTAGTTCACCTAAAATAGATGAGTTTACTATCCAAGGATAGTATATGATTTCTACTAGAATTTTGAGTTTATTTTCTGAAGGAAAATGGATGTGATAAAAAGTCACATTAATGGAGATATAATTTTATTACCTTTAGAGGAATGTGAATGATCCTTAAAAGTACCTCATCATGGAGTATATGATGATTTTCAAGGTATTATACCATGTGATAGTGAAATTTTTAAATGCGAAGAGGATCTCCTATAGTTTACATGAGATGGTACCCAAATGAGACCTAATGATGCAGAAATTAATGGTGAATTTAAGCTTTTATTTATGTTTTTTTCACATGTTTTATGTCCTAGGAAAAGATACTTCAGTACGATGCAATATCCGGATTTTTGTTTCTAGTATATGATGAAACAATGGAAAAGAGTCAATCTATATTAATTTTTGATGATTCTTATGTATGTTATTTTCAAGAAGAACTCAAGATAAAACTCTATAATATATCCTAAAATGATATCTTCCATCTTATATGCTAAGGGTTATGTCAAATAAGGAGAAGAAGTGGAAGATAAGTTTGCTGTTTTTTTCTTATAAAATTTCAATTGTAAAAGGGTTAAAGTAAAATGGAATCCATGGAAGAAATTATGGGTTAGAGACAATGTCAAATTTTATGGTGATTTCAACCTTATTTATCATTCATTAAGACCTAATGAAATGGTGGATCTAGGTCATGATCCTGATGAGTTAGTTGAGTACTCTAATGAAGATAATGAGGAAGTTGAACCCGAAGTAGTAGAGGAAGAAGGATAAGTTTTTTTAGGGGAAGCGGGGAGTGATCCAGGGATTCCCAAATTTTCTTTCTAGGGTTTATAATTAATCTATCTGTTAATAAAATTCTCTTCCTACCTGAGAATCTCTTTTAGATTCAAATGATGATTCAGAAACTGAATTATCTAGAGAGGCTCAGTTTATGTTATCCTCCTCTAAAAAATCATGTGAATAGAATAACAATGGAAATGTTATTAATGAAAATACTTCTAAGGAAGAATATGGTGATCATGATCATGAATAAACTAATGGAAATGACAGAAACTATAATGAGGATCATAGTGATGGAGATAATGATAATGGATCTAATCATGGAGATGTTCATGGAAATAATCATAATGATGACAGTGATAAGAATGTAGATTATCCTGATGATCCCGATCATAAAATAGCTCAAATACATCCTTTATCACTAGTGGTATCAATTTCTACTATAAATGAGACTCAATATAAAGACACTAAGATGGAATAATTACAGCATGTTATTTAAGAGGTTTTGGAAGCTGCAAATGAGGGGGGAAGACACCCAATCCTATTGATCAGTCAAAACAAGTTTCTCCAATAAAAACAATAGATAACATGAAAACCGATCTTATAGAACCTTCCCCTTCTATACCTGAAATTGGAAAAACCTCTCAAGTATCCTGTAAATCACCAAACCATCCCTATGCTAGACCTAAAGATTGTTCTTTTGAAGAATTAGAAAATTTTCCTGGTTTCGTTAGACTTGTTTTGGATTATAGTGACTCAGATGATGATACTTAAAATCTTATTTCAATAGAATGATCCTTGTTGGATCAAATTGATCAATAAAGAGAGTTTCAACCTTTTTCTCCCATGAAAAATGATAGATCATTTGAAGTTGAAGTGCCTCATGAAAAAATAAACCGTCTTTATTCTCAAACTATTTTACCTCCGGCTATAGTAACCCAATATGATTTAGATTATTTTTAAAATAATATTAATTATGACTTGGAATCTTTAAGAAGGAATTTAGTTTTAGATTTTACAATAGTCTTGAACTCTCAACCATCTCTAATTTCCCATATCAGTGATGAAAGAACTTGGTATTTGGTTTAATTGGCTATATCGAATATACAACCAAGAGTAATATTTCATATCCATGAATTGGAAGTAGAGAATATAATATTTTTAGTAGAGGTGAAAAATTAAAACTTTAGTAGTGGGTCTAACATCCTCTTTTACAGAATATAAGATTTCTATTTCTCATAATTTGGAAAGCATGACTACTGATTCCTCTAAATCAACTCCATCTCATCCTAATCTACTGAAAATTGATACAAATCTTCTCTAATTGGTTCTTTGGGAAGTGATTTGAAATGTTATGGGTGATGTAACCACTCATGAGGAACAAATTCAGAATATATATCATCATGGAGAGAATGTCTATCAGATGATAAGAGAATATTCCATCGATATCATGACTAATAAATACATCATCAAGATAGTGATAAAATATTATTTTTCAAGGAATTATACAAAGAATAAGATTTCTAATAATTTCAAATTTCTTACTAGGAATTTGAGATTTCCACCAGTGAAAAGAGTATTCAAAGAACATGTAAGTCACCTGAAGGTTCTCACACCATATCTACAAAGATTAGTGGATGAGAAAATATTTTTATTTAGTGCCATTGAAATGGGAGGTAATATAATTATGGATTTAATCAACCTCATGAAACCCTTCCTCCATGTCCATAATACAAGTGTTAACACACGAATCAATTCTTGTGAACACAAATCATTCCACCACTACCACAGAACCAGTTTGATATAGACCAATAATGATAACTAAATCAGATGGTCTTCTGCCTCTAATATTTCAGCCTATGATTTTTTCGCTTGTTGATGCAATTAGGTACCTCAGACCAGTTCTTATGTGTAAACGACTTCCTCCTTCTACCACAATACCTTCTATTACCACATATACTCCTACTTTCTCCACTATTATTGCATCTCAGGATGTACAAAAGTACCAAGGTAAAGGGAATATTGATCAACAACCAACCTCTAACTATTGAATCTCTTTTGATGAAGTATTTCTTATAGAGATTATTATTTTTTACTTTTCATCATTATCTTTCTATACTCAACATATTCTTTTCTTATATTAAAATCAATTTAATTGTGTTGTTCTAATTTATTTTATTATTTTATTTTTTTCGTCTTTTATTTTTGATAGTCATAAAAGGGGAGGTAAAATGTGCATTTATGTTCATATAGGGAAAGAAATTATAAATTATAACTATTTTGTCGCATATTCTATAAAAATTTCTAAATTTTTATCTAATCTTTTTATATCACTCATATAACTTCTGAAATGATAAAAACGATATATTTAAATTAAATACACCTCTGATTATTTGTGATTACTAATTTAGTACATGTTTTAAAAAATTCTATGTTTTGTGATCATTAAAATGGGGGGAGAATGTTGTCATCTCCTTCTATGAATTATGATCAAAACTATCTTATTTTAATGATCACAAACCATGATTATTTTAATACTAATAATTCCCATGTTATATGATAGCATTTTATATGGTATGACTATTTTTATGATAATTATGCTAAGTATTATGGTGAGTCACCATTATCCAGGAGTAATAGGAAAAACTTATTAACACTAGAAGAACTACTTCCATAAGAGCTACCATTAGGAAAAGCTACCTCTAGACTCTGATTCACCATCACCATCAACCTGAGGCACTGCTAGTTTGAGATACATCCAGATGTTGTTTCACTGTAAGTATCATTCTACCACTACTATCCGAGGACTTTGGTGTGAATGGATCAATAGCTATTTCTATTCATGGATAACATTACCAAGCCTTCAATACTTATTAAAATATGATCAAAGTATTGTGGATCTCCTCCTACTGTGGATTATATATATATATAAAGTAAATCTATCTCTTAATACTCAGTACATTGGAAATATACAACATTCACTGAGTTATGAAAAATTATGTGATTAAATCAGCGAATCATAAGGATCTTATTAATTCATGTTATTTGAAGAGAAATGAAACATAAGTATTGAATTTATTTCATAGATTGATTTATACAATGATAGAGATAAACTGTAAAATTCTTGGAGAATCCTTCAATCCTCTATTCTGGTATGATTTTCCAGAACGAAGCTCAAATTCCTCATCAATGTTGATAAAATGACTCAAAAAATTATAAACATATCATATTAAGTTTTACAAAATTATTTATTATTCTTTTTGTTTATTTCATTCTACTCTGATCAGTGTGTTGTTACTCTATATTCAAACACAAACTATCCAATACAAATAACTAGAGAACACTTATTATTCTATTTTTTTACATCTATTTTCCAATGATGTTTTTGGAAGAGGTCCTTTTGTGACATGTTCTATTCTTACTACCTTTGTATATATATTTAATAGGCTCTTTATCACGGGCATCTTGTATTTACAGATTGTATACCTAATCCTAGTTGTGTATTTTTTTGATTACTATTATTATCTTCTTATCAATAGGTGATTGACAAGTAGAGGGGATTAAGTCTCAAATTAAGACTAAAATTCCTATTTATTCCATTCTTTCATTGTTTTATTATGTTTTGTTTTATTGTTATATCCTATACATTTTTTAATCATTAAAAAACTATTACGTTGATAATTAATTTTAACCTCTGTTTGTATTTGTTTTCTTCTAAGAAGATTTATTTAAAAAGATAAGGTATTTCTAAATATTATTTTTACAGAGACTTCATCACTCTTTAAGGAATATTTTAGAAGGGTAAATCTTATATCCATATACTATTTTGATTAATTACCCATCTTGTTTTATTAAGGGGTTTTTATATTAACTTAATCATTAAAACAATTTTTTATTGGGAACTCAATTCACTCCCCCCTCTTGAGTTATTCACTCTGACCAATAGTGACTACCATAGTTTCCTTTGAGTTTCTATGTGAACCATAGGGCATGTTTTTAGGCCTAGGGGAAAGGTATACCTTAAGAACATTTTCTATTTCCTGAAAAGTGTTAAGGTTGTCCATCCATTACTAATGGTCCAAATTTTCTCACTTGTCATAATCATCTGTTGGAAGAAACATTCGTATGTGATGATTTACCCTTTATATAATCCAATTGATTAAGTGGATTAAAAAAACCTCAATGTTACACATTTTTTTATCATATCCTTTATCAAATAAAGGTTATGACCTACTGCTTTTGTACCCTTTCATGTTCATGTATTCATATTCTATGAGTATCAAAATTACTTGAGTGAATATTCTCCTCTAGGAATCCCAATTTCCTTGAGATTAAACATAATCTTCTTATTAAAATAGATGTCTTGAGTCGACATGATTACCTTTCAGACCACAAATTGTTCAGTTCAGATTCTCCTCAAGGAAAATATCAACTTGTTACACAGTTTTCATCACGTCACCATAAAATATAGGAAAAAAATACATGATTCAAAACATTAAATTAAATATATTTTTATATTATATGTGTTATAACTCCCTTATATAATATCTATCTCTAATTAAGAGTTCATAGTTTATGGTTTATTTGTTCACATCATCTCTTCTCCAACAATTCGTCACTAAGATGAAACCATTTTATTTTCCCCTATGAAGAACACTAATCTATATAGATACCCCTTATAAAGAACTATGTATGGGTGGATTCATGGTATTAGAGGATAAATTGTGATATATGAACCATCTATCTTGGGCCAATCCATAATACCTCATTTGCAATCAGTGCATGGTCATAAAACATTTAACAATTCTCCTCTGGTTTCATTATTCCCTCTCTTACTAGGGAATTCATTAATTTTATTTCATTTTTCAATGTGTATGAGTCAAATCTATTTAGATAATTTCATCCAAGAACTATGTGTGGCTTGAGTTTTATTCATATAGGATGTGTAGTGATATTTCGATCAAGAATCTCTGATCAAGCCATAAAAACAATTTTTACTCAAACTCTCCAAGTGTGTGGTCTCCACATTCACATTATGTTTTCGACATTATTCAGACACTATGATTTTATATATAGAAATATATATCTTTTATCCTAGGTATAAACATTTATATTCTTTTGGTTATTATATTATATTATAAAAAAATCCCCATTTTCGAAATATGCTTGGCTTTATTTATATCCTCATAAGATATATAGTGATATCTAGATCTCCTATCATGGATCCTATCAAAAATTTCACTTTCATTCCATTTTTCCTACCATCCTAGAAACTATATTCACTAATTAAAATTTGGTTTTCTACTATTATAAATTCCTTAGGATATGAAATGCCTTAATTATATAATCTCACTTATATAAATAAAAAACATTGAATTGAGATTCTTATCACGGTAATCCAAATTATTATGGTATAGATATTCTAATAGGCCAGCTAAAAAAACCTTGTGTCGAGATTCTCTTCTTGGTACTAAAAACCTTTAAGTTGAAATAATCCACATAGAAACATTACCTCATAGGTGAGTTAGATATAAAATATGTCTATGTTATGGTAATATAGAAACAACCCTATATTCTCTTAGAATCAAAATTTATTGGTTCTAAAGAAATTCAATTCTAAAAGGGGAATTTTATTAGCATTGAGAAATGTGGAATACATTTTTTCATACTGTCCATGGTATGATACTAACGTAGATAATTAAAGTAATGTGTGGTCAGATAATTATTTATATTCAAGAAGAATATGAAATTGGAATGTTTGTGTACTTTATAATTTTTTACTCATCATAGGATAAATATTCCTAAAAAATGTTTCCCAGTCCAGTGACATGGTCTGAGAACCTCCCACTAGGATTAAGAAATGTATTTAATCCATTAAAGATGAAATGTTTTAAAAAAACATAAAACCCATTTTCAGGTTATTTTAGACATTTTTAGCTTCATAAAACATCTTCTTTTGGTTAAAATTATGGTTTTTGGTGTAGTTTGTTTCTCTCTATTTGATGTTATAGCTCATGCAGCCTAAAATAACACTTGGAATAAAAATTACATCCATTTTATGTTAGATTTATATTCCAAATAAATAAAGGTTAGATATCACATATAAATTAAAAATAATATGAAATAATACAGAGATGTCCCAAATTTTCACTCGTATTGTTTTTTTCCTTTATGATTGAAAAACAAATTAAGTGATCCACTCATCATTTGTAGTTGTGGAATGGAGTTCCTAGGAGGAAGTGTAAATTTTATATGGCCCATAAGTTGTTTATAATCATAAGGTGGAGAAAAAATGTGATCATGAAATAATTTAGTGGTATGGAATTAATTTATAGTGAAAATATAAGATTCTTTTATGGCCATGAAATAATTAAATGATCTAGATATTGTTTACAATCTCATCAATAAAATCCATTATGACTGCTAGACTCATATGTGAAGTCATCATAGATCGTGTTATGGAGGAAAGATTCTTATATGATAATGAAGTAATTTTATATATCAGTTTTTCTGTATATCCTAGAGTTGATGGTTAAATTTATTTTAAGATAATAAAACCCCCCATAAATTCCTTTAAATATATATGGAATACTTAGCAGATTTAAGAATTTTCCCCCGGAATGAAGTTTGAGAGGTTCCGCATCATTTTTGAAGATATTACTCTATAAAGATATAAATTTAGGAATCTATAAGTAACCCCTCAAGTAGATTCTCAATTCAAGACATATAAATATGAAGATGCCCAATAAATTGTAGATGGTAATGCCTCCACTTATAAAATGTTTTCGATGTATCCCATGCATGTTTCATCTTAAAGGATTCCAAAAGAGATTTTTCATAAGAGAATTATAATTTTTGAAGGATGGTTTTATATATTATTCATATAATATTTCATATTTCCAAATAATTCATGCATAGCTCTTTCATGGTGGGACACCTGTATAATTCATATGCGGTCATCTTACTTTAATATCCCATAACATTGGTAGACCTTACCCACTCTTATATAATTCTAATATTATATGAAATTATTCTTTTTAATGTAATTGTATTCCTATTTCAAATGTTCTATTTAAATATAACATTTTCCTAAGGATGATTTATAAAATATTCCTTCTATAGGATTCTAGGTCTCCCTTTGTAGAAAACTATCATTTCTAATGAACCAAATATTTAATGGGACCATAGAATCTTATAAAACATGTTTTACCATTAAAAAATTTACACTAATGTGTAATATTTAGTATAGATTAAACCCTTCTGTTAAATGTAACACCTTGACCCTAGAAGCCCGGAGCCAATGCCTTAGTTTATTACACTGTCAATGATACAAGCTTTAAATCCCAAAGGATCGAATAGTTCATCATTTTCATAAAACTAGATTACATACATGATATCTATATTACATTGGGGAAAAAAATTAAACATGATACATAATAAAATTAAATGTTCTTTAACCATGAAATATTAATCAAATATTTATTTTTCATGATTAGGGTAAATAATAAAAAATAATTGTGAGCTTAAATTCTCAGTAAGGGTAAGTACAACAAAATTAATAATGAATCAATGAGAATAGTCAATATGTTGAGGTAATAAATGAATAAACATGCCATATAATGAATAAAATGATAAATAAGTGAATAAATACTATAGAAATTTAAATTACTAAAAAATCATTTCATTTAAATGACTCGATAAGGCATAATCAATATAGCATGATTGATAACTGAAACAAATATCATTTAATCAATAAAGTGAGAATGATGTAAATCCATAGATATATCAAAGAAAAATTTCATGGATAAAGATAATGACTGAATTCTCAGTAAAGTAAATTCTTGATGCATTAAGGAGCTTGAATTAATCGATCCCCAGTACATGAGGTTTGAATTAAACAACCCCCAAGATATATCATTCATGTTCAAATCATTCCTCAAAAATCAAATAATCAATTTAATTAATGAACATCATTCCTTATCAATTACCCATATTTAATTAAAGATATGAATTTATCAATAATTCTATAGTTAATAAAATAACCATAAAAGTGAACAATTTATTTAAAAATGGTATACAGTTTAAGAAATAATAACATACATTGCATGAGAATATGGATATTTATGATAAAAGTAATGCACAGTAAAAATTATCATAAGTAATTGATTATTTAAATATACAGATAACAAACAAAAGAAGGTGATATTGAAAATATAACTTTTACCACTGGGTGATTTTCATGTTAAAGACCATTTCATGATATAATTCAAATTTAAACGTAAAATAATGTGATATATGAGTGAATAATGATAATAAATGACAAAGGAAATGTATATACACCATAATAAAGTGAATTTGTGTATAATAACAAATAAGTGTCAAAAAATGTAAATTGAGATGAAAATACTTACCACTATGGTCACATATAAATTGGAAGAACCAGAGTAATAATCAACAAATAAAACACTTAAATAGTCTGAAGATAAAATAATGAATTATATGTTAAATCAAAATGGGTATTAGGTACACCACAAAAAATAAGCAAGTATTGTTAATGGCGTATGCCTCATAGAAATAAAATGAAGACAAGAATACCTTACCTTGAGTCATACTTGTCACATGTGTCTTTGTATCCTTGAATAAAAAAATATGATAATAATTTACTTTCTTAATAACCTTTTCCATGTTTATTATTACTTTTATTTCACTTATTACAATGTTGTAAATAAGTACTTATCTTCAAGTTTATCATTACTTGTATTTTAAAGGGTTCATTATATAAACATATCAAGAAAAATATTCATGAAAAAATTATCATATTTAAATACAAAATATTCTTTTAAACCGAATAATGGAAGATGTTTTTGAAAAATGAACAACCGTTAAAATCATTGAGATGGTAGGTCGTACATATGCATGAGTAATGTTCAAATTTGTCATTGATCATTATGGAATCAAGGTAAGTAACATTATATATTTATATAAGAATCATTAAATTTTTATATAAGTATCATTATATAATAAATATAATTTCATTTAGTCATATATACTTATATATATAATTCTTTTTTTAAACTGAATCACATCCTGTTGAGGAAATGGTAGTCCACACGTCCATGACCAACGTTATCACTTTTACTGAGTCAAAAGGGTAATAAATTAAACGATATATAATATTTATGAAAGGTAATTATTCCATTAATATCATATATATTTCATTTATTTCACATGTTTTTAATTCACAACATCCTTTATACATCCCATGTATAACTTAAAATAATCACATCGATTTGAGGAGGCGATAGTCCACATCTCCACAAATGATGTTATCAAATTCCCACAAAATTTAAAGAAAAAAGGTATGATATATATGAAAATTATATAAGAATAAATACATTATAAAAATAATAGATAAAAAAATTATCATAATTTCCAACCACGAAAGGTGGTAAAGGAAAAACGAATGACGTCGTTTTGTGAGGTGGTAGTTCACCAAAAACACAAACATTAAGTTTGATACCCATTTGATGGAAGTGTGTGTATGTGTAGGTATAAATAATAATATAAAATCATATCATTAAATTTATTATTCTTATTTTATTATATAATCATGTCATAAGTAGATTTTATGGGGTGTTGAATGTAAATAAAAAATATATTTAGGAAGGATGTTACCTTTTATTCTGGTAACTCATTTTGGATTGCTCTAAAATTATTCCTTGGATATATTAATGAAAATGTGATTATTTGAGGATGTGAGGAGGGATTTTGAGAATATATTTTATTTAATATTGGTAAATAAAAATTTTATTTATAGGTGTGATGATGTAGGATGATTGAGTGCCTTTTTAAAGCGGAGGAGGAGTGGCATTCTTGTAAATTTTTAGAAAGTGAATTCCACCAACATTTTTTCCACGAAAATTGTGTCAAATAAGGATAAATATTATATAAAATGGAGTATAGAGTCTAAATATGGCCATTAAATTTCTTTTTGACAAGTTTCTACAACATTTTGAGCCTTGAGTTTAAGGTTTAGACCATTATTAATAATATTTTTCTCTTAACATTATAATTAATTTTAATTACATTCTCTAATATTTTTCTTAAAAAACACATTTAAACTTATCAGAAATTATAAATTATAATTATTATAAATATGGAATCCATTTTTCATAATTCCAATCACATAAGTTCCAGAAATTAATTTAAATTGTATCCTGTAAATTGGATGATAATGAGGGTTTTATAGTAAAAACGTTTCAAAAATTTGGTAAGTTTTTATATCCCGTTTTAAGTTGAAATTGATTATAATTACATAAATTAGATTAATTTATGTAAACTTTATCTCATTTAACTTCAAATCTAATTAATAATATAGTTCGTCATTATAAATAAATTAGATGAAATGTCTGTTTGGAATTAAAATTCAATATCTTTCTTAATTCATGAAAAATTAAAATAATTCAGAATAATAAAACAAATCCACACTAAAATAATTTTTACATTTCAATTTCCAAAATTCAGTTTATTTATTCATATTTGTTTTTTAAAATTCTATAAAATTGGATTTTAAATAGGTTTTCTATTCAAACATGATAAAACTACCTTTATAAATATATAGTTTTTGTGCATAAAATTGGGTTTGTTCTTATCTTATTCCTATAAAATATAATGTATGAGTATCAAAATTATTTGATTGGATATAAAATATTTAAAATTCATTAATATCTTTCACTAATAGTGATTAATTTAATTTATTAGTATAAAATCCATTATGAGAATAAATTAAAAACATTCCCTTTATATTCAATTGGTTTATATTTTTATTTATAATTTTTTAGAAATCAATTAATTCATATTATATTTCTATAAACAATTTATTTTTTTAATTTAGTTAGTATTATTTATAACTTCTAATTTAATGGTCAGGTTATATATTATTATATTAAATAAAAATATGTTTAATAATATTTTATTGTTCAGTAAAACTCGATCTTTCCGGTCATGAAATCTTTTGAGAAAAGTTATTCATGAGTGTAATGAAAGTTAACATCATTCTTCTATGTAGAGAAATATAAAATTTACATTGTCTGTCACATAATATTAACTTGTTGTTTTGTATAATTAAATTCAGGAACAAAATTAAATTTATTCTAAAAGGAAAATATCATTAAGTATTGGGGTGTTACATTCTCCACACATTAATTAAAATTTTTCCTCTCAAATTAAAAACTATCTCAATAGTTGAGAGTTTTATTTTTAAAAAATATTTTTAAAAAAATACATATCATAAATAAGGTTAATAAAAAATCTTCTTAATAAAAGGGAATGGAAAATGTGACGATCACTATAGTCCAGGATTTCAAATAGGAGAACATTGGTTAAAAGTTAGACATGGATGAAAAATATAATTATCAAATTTTAATGAAGAGTGATAGGAAACATGTTCGGCGGAAATTTTATGAACAAAATCCATAAAATATAGGTGTGAAAGAGGTCATTGATATGATCAGAAATGCTATTAATAGGACAACATTTTTGTTTCATGGCCATTTTCCCAAGACTTGAGGAATTCTTTAACTCTATATAAATATAAGTAAATATACATATCTATTTCATAAATAAAATATTATCCTCTAGCTATGCCTTGTACTATGTGTACCTTACTTATTAAATAGTGAATTAATACAACAATATCTAAATCCTTATACAAATTTCAACTTAAACAATTTCATAAAAGGTTAAATTTTCCAAAATATTATAATCCAACAATTTATAAGGAAGGTAAGTAAATTTAAAAAATGAACTCATCAAACAACATTAAGTGGATATTAATCATCATGTACAAAAAATATGAATATTTAATTAACTAAAAATACCATAAAATCTTATTAAAAACAATCATGATTCCTTATTTCTTAAATATTACATATATTATTGGATATACTCCTAAAATTCAAAAAAAAAATATTTTAAACACTATAAATGATTGTCTAAACCATGTTGTCAACAAATCATTAATAATTTTAAAATGTAGTCAGTAATATCTAATTTAAATTATCTATTTTAGTCATATATTTATCCTAAATTCATTATCTCAACATTAGGAACATATTAATGGTTTTCTTTTATAGATACCCTAGCATTTTATACAAATCATTTTATGATTTTAAGCATGATTAACTGTCAACTTCAACCAAGGATCATAAATTGTACTGTCTTTGGAATATTCGGTACATAATTAGAAAATATGAAACCAAACTAAAAACAAATTTTATTTAATCTCCATAATTATCTCCTAACATCCACTCATCTCTATCACCTTCATAGTATAATCAGGAGAATACATTATCAAAGGTATGAGCTAAAAATCTCAGTAAGGGAATAAGCACAGGAATAAAACATAGCATATGGGTGAGATGGCATAACATGATGAACAAAATGAATGGAATATAAATAAACATAAGGAAAATATAATGGGGACATATAATTAAGTAATCATAGAAATTTGGAATCAATATATAACATAATGTAAACATGAATCAAGGCTAACTTCGAAGACTATATCACATGGTGGAAAAATTACCATAAATGAATTAGTTTTAGTCCTTATACCCACATAAAATCTTATGGTAATAAACATTAACCAGTCCATTGGAGTTCTATGTTGATTGAACCATTATAAATTTTTCATTCACATGTGTACCACATAAAGAATCAAACATAAACATAAGGGTTACCCTTATAAATAAATAGGTATCATAATCATGTTAGAAGGCATAAAAAATGACCATATCATAAAGGTTTCCTTAAAAAATAATTTATATCATACATGGAAATTAAAAATGGAAAATAGCCATATTTTATGATAATTAATGACAATATTAAGTGAAAAAATGTAAAAAAAAGTGCATAAGAGACATTAGAAACAAAATAATTTTGTGAGGTTTAAGGTGAATATTTAGGAATATTTAAAGGAGAATACATTATATTTGTTTTCATAAAACCATAAATGAACCAACAATTTTTTTTTCAGGAAACATTTAGTGATTTTAGAAAAATAATGGTGGATTAAAATATATTTTGTAGTGCACCTAAAAATGGGTGGGAAATCGGGAAGTTCCCTTTATTCAAGCGTGCTTATCAAGATGAATTGAGAAGGGAACCTTTTTAAAACATGTAGTTCCTCATAAAAGAATAATTTTTTGATATGTATATATGATTTTGGAATATATACACATAATTTACAATAATTATATGAAATGAAACAAGTTTTACATTAGGGTAAAGAGAGAAAAGGCATAACCCAAAGGAAAAAGTTGAGGTTTGGAAAACAATCCATTACCTTATGTATAAAACGGTTCTTCACTTGATTTTAATGTTCCAGATAATCAGATTAAATATATTAATTAATTAATTATTAGACTTTTATACATTTATTATATTTTTTATAATTATATTCAGTTTATTTTTGACCTTTTATGGGTTATGAGATTCAATTTATCCTTTCAGAAGCATTGGTTTACAATATTTTTTTATGATTGGTTCACTTGAATAAATGTATGAAAGATCATCTAAAATTATAATATATATTCATAATTTAAGATATATTTTATTAATAAATATTAATTTTATTAATTTTATTATAATTCATTTGGTCATTTGAGGTGAGTATGAATCATTAGATAAGATGTTAGTGATAATCGTTTAGATTATTTTTGTTGTTTTTTATCATCAAAAACTAGTTTTGTTTAATTAAATAATATCTAGTATATATAATGGGTATAGAAAATTATATAGGATTTAATAAATATAATATAATCTTATTTAACCATAAAAATAATTTTTTACCATTGTTGAAGGTGGTAATGGAAGTTGAAAACTCATCGTCCTTGAATGCGATAAATTCATATATCATTGATGATGTTTTCATATATTTTTTTTAAAAAAAGGGTGATGGGAATATAAATGAATATGGATTATTACATATAAATAATAAAATTAAATTATATTAAATATTATGTATTTATAATGTCACTTGGATACGGGGAGGTTTGGATAGAATAGAAAAGAAAAAAATTAAAAAAATTAAAAGAAAAAGAAAGAGGATTTTACATCTTGAATTTCTCCACCTTGAGAACCTCCATAGAGAAAAGGGTTTTGTCTTTTTATGATACCTAGGGATCCTTGATGTATAGGATAGTGTTGGGAATATTATTAGGAATAAATTGGACAAGTCTCAAATCTTTGAGGGTGTGATGAGAATAGGCAGTGAGGAGAGGTATTTATAGTGAATTAGAGGGGTGTTTTCTCATTATTTTATTCATTAGTTTATTTTTTTTGATCAAGTCTTTGAATAGATTAAAAATAATTTCTAAATATATTAAAATAATGAAATATACTTCTAGATTATTGGATTTTATTATACATACATTATCTATGACACAATAATTTAAGTATTTATCTTTTATCGTAAATTATCGTATCTTACTATTCATAAAAAATTCAAGTATTTTATAAATATCCCAAAAAATAACCCTAACAATTTTTCAATTCATATTATTCAAATATGTACTCCATTTTTTGAGAATAATTTTCTAAAAATGGGAAATTTTATTGATAATTAAAATCATCATTTACTTGGAAAATAGTGATTTTAAAATTATAACTGATTTTATAACACCTTAAGAAATTCATTAAGGTATCTTAAAATTATCTTATAATAATAAGACAATAAAATGTTAATTTTTTAATATATTTTGTGAAATTTAATTTTATTTTAAATAAATATATTAATCATAAATTATCAATAAAAATTTATGTTAACTATGAAAATACCAACACTAAATTAAAAAATTTTAAAATATTTATTTAATTGAACCATGATATAATTATACCATATTATCATTTATAAGATGAAAATTTTATTTCTAATTTTATAGATTATTTTTCTAACTGATGTGCCTAATTATTATTTCTAATATTTATATTTCAATTCCAATGTTCAAGTTACTATTCCATTAGTATAGGTTCCAAAATGTATAGAAATAACTCGTGTTTTGTTAATTATTCATTTATAAAGTTTTTATTGTGTTCTCTATGTGATTTTATGTGATTTATACTATATGAAAAAATTATATGAAAGGGGTTTCCCTTGATATAATTATGGGTTGTTACATTCCTCCTCCCTTAAGAAATTTCACCCTTAAAATTCCATTTTACAGACTATGGTGAAAACATGTGAGGGTACCTCTTCTCCAGCACATCTTATGATTTCAATGTTTCCTCTTTATAATAATTGTTTCATCATAGTAATTTGACCTGGTGAGTTTTCTTGTTGAGTATAACTTTATCACATTGGTCTAGTATCTTCACTAGTTGTTCCCCATAAGATATATCAGTTTCCAGTTTTACCATAACTAGATTTAGTACATGTGAGGGATTTGGTTTGTACTTCCTCAAGAGGGATACATAGAATACATCGTGAACTAGAGATATAGTAGGTAAAAGTGCCAATTGATAGTTCATCACTCCAACATGATCAAGAATATCGAAGAGGCCAGTGTACATGGTACTTAGTTTTCCCTTTTACCCAAATCTCATGATCCTCATCAATGAATATATGTAGAGGAATTCCATGTCTCTAACCTTAAGATCAATGTATCGTCAAAGATTGTATGTATAGATCTTTGGTCAAATTTGGGATTCCTTGATGTACTACAAATTTTTTACCTTTCCATCATTTCTTCGAATATTTTAGGTCCTTTTAGCTTACATTCACCGACAATATTCTAGTATTCCATTATTCTTAATCTTTTCCAATAAATGGATTTATATAGATCCATTTGGATGTTAGAGTGGAAAATGTTTTTGTATGAGAATTCGATCAGAGGAAGATGTTGGTCCCATCCTTTTTTTAAGTCCATATAACATGATCTAAACATTTCTTTTAGTGTCTAAATATCCCACTCTGATTGGGTATCAGTTTGAGGATGAAAATCCTTACCAAAGATTAGATCAGTGTTTAGATCATGTTTGAGTCTTTTCCGGAACATTGAGATAAATCAGGAATCTCAATTGGATACAATCAATAGTGGTACTCCATTCCTCCTTAATACTTCTCTGATATATATCTATGCAAGATGATCCAATGAGAAGTCCTCTAAAATTGAAATAATGTGAGTTGTCTTTATGAGATGATCCACAAAAATCCATATAGCATTGCTTCCTCTGGATTTCTTCGAAAGTCAATTGAAAATTTCCATAGTGATGTTTTCCCATTTCTGGGTTAGTATGGGTAATGGCTGCATTTTCCAATTATACTTTATCCTTTTAGACTTAATTAGATAACATACTAGTAGGTTTTATGTATATTCAATTATTTACTTTTTCATATTGTCCCACTAATACTTCTCTCAAAGACCTCAATACATCTTTGTGCTCCCTGGGTGAATAGACAAGGTTGAGATATTTGAGTTATTTAGAATCTCTTTTATATCTTCATATTGGATGGTAAAGATTGACATTTCCCAAATCTAATTACTCCTTCCTCATCCATTTTAAACTCTATGAATTCCCCATTTATGATGGCCTCCACCTTTTCTTGAATTTCTAAATCATCCCCTTGGTCTTCCATTATTTTTTCCATGAGGGATAGTTTACCAATAGTTTGAGAAATAATAGATGATGTTCTTTCCATTATAACTCCCATGTAATTCCTTTTATGGTATAAGAAGATTGTATCCTTCTCAATTCTCATTATTTACAAATATAGAGGATCTTTCTTACTTAGAGCATCTCCCATCTTATTGTCTATACCAGGATGGTAGTGGACTCATAAGTCATAATCCTAGAGGAGCTCTGGACATCCTCACTGGTTCATATTAAGATCCTTCTATTTGAATATATATTTAAGGCTCTTATGGTCAGTATATTTCCCACACTTCTCCCCGTAGAGATAATTCCACCATATTTTCAATGAAAAGATCACCACTTCCAAATATAGATCATGTGTGTGATAGTGTTTCTCATGAATTTTATACTGCCTTGAGGTGTAGGATATCACCTTATCATTTTTCATTACTACACAACTTATTCCATTCTTTAAATCATCACTATCCACCAAAACAATTTCCACTTGTCCATAGTGTGAGAACTAGTGCAATGATAAACCTATTTTTTAACTATTTGATGTAGTCTACACATTCTCCAGTCCATAAAAATATTACTTCCTTTCATGTTAGCTGGTTTATTGGGTTTTACAACCATGAAAAGTTCTTTATAAAATATGTAATGCCCAAATAGGACAAGGAATCTATGGATCTGCATTACAGATGTTGGCATAGTCCACTTTTTGATTGCCTTTGTCATAAAAGGGTCTATAGATATTCCTTTTTTAGTGATAACATTCCCCAAGAATGATACTTCATCGATAAAAAACTCACAGTTACTATACTTTTCATAAAGTTTCTCCCTTCTCAATTTCTTCAGTATAGTATTCAAATTATCCTCATATTCCTCCTTGCTCTTGGAGTATATTAGAATATCATCAATAAAGACTACCAAAAATTGGCCAATGTAATATCTGAAGACTATATACATCAAGTAAATTAAAATTTATGGATAATTAGTGAGTATTAATGGAATCAATATGAACTCATAGTACCCATACCTCATTATAAATGAATTCTTGGGAATGTCTTCCTTCCTCACCATTAATTGGTGATATCTTGACCAAAGGTCCCCCATAAAAAAATTCTTGGCACCATGTATTTGGTCGAATGATTCATCTATCCATGGATGTGTGTACTTGTCCATTATCAGGATTTTATTGATCATGCAATAATCAATGGATAGGGGCATTGATCCATCCTTCATTTTGATAAAGGGGATTGGTGCACCCCATATTGAAGCACTCGGTAATATAAAAACATGGTCCATATTCTATTTTAACTACTAATTCAGTTCTTCTAGATTAATTGTGAACATTATATAAGGTTTATTTGATATAGGAAAAGATCTTGGAATACGTTCAATTGATAACACAACTTCTCAATCAAGAGGAATACTACCAGTTATTAAGGAAACACATCAGAGTAGTCCCTCGCAATGGGCATGTCTTCAAGAATGATTATCTCCTTTGTCTCAATCATTTAAGCTATATATTCTTGATCATAAGTCAATAATTTCCATAATTTATATAATGATTCTAATTGAGATTCAACCACCTCCTTCCACTTGTACAAAATTGGAGGATACCTCAGGATGTGTAGAGTGATCTCCCTTTTTCAATAATTGATGTTAGCTTTGTATAAAGATATCCAATCCATTCCCAAAATAGCCTCGAACTCCACCAAAGGAAGTATGAAAATATTTTATGGGAGGTTCTGTCCATAAACATTAACCAGGGAGGAGTTACATAATTAGTATGCAATAAATTCCCCATTTTATGTTTTCACAGATAACTAAACCTTCATATTTTTAGGGGGTGTTTGAATAGTTATACTAAACTTGAAATATATGAAAGAATGCATAGAACTATAATCAAATAGTACATTTTCTATTATTAAATGAATAACTAGCATACCTACCACCATATAATTATCAGGATCTTCCTTAGTAGTAGTTATAGCGTATTCCCTTCCTTGCTTCCTTGGAGTTTGTTTTGTTGATTTCCTAAAACTACCATTGGATTAGTGTAATGTCTTGAATAATTACTATGTTCCTTGATATTGAAACACTTCACAAGAGGATGTATATTAATCTAAACCTTCCTTTCTTCTTGTACATTAATGGGATTCTTCATATCCCTTTTGATATGATTATCCATATAACCCTCTCTTCCACATTTGAATCATCTCTTGGTTCCCTTTAAGAAATTTATAGAATGCTTTTTCCCACAATTTTGACATGTGCGAGGTTGGGTCTTCTTTCCATCATGGTATTTATCTATTGGTCGACCGATTTTAACTCCATATTAATCTCTATTAATTCTCTTTTTTAGGGCCATGAGAACCTTGAGAGTCTCTGATCTCCAATTCAACCTTAGGTAACAATGAACAATTTCCTCATAACTTTTAAAGTCTTGAATTGCCAATGATTTTTATAGACTTGAATTTAGTCTTCTAATAAAGTAACCCACCTTGCTTTAGGTGATCCTAAAAAATATGGATTCATATCTTGAAATCCTTTTGAATTTTTCATTGTATGCCCTGATATAATCGTCTACCTTCTTAATCAATCTGAGGAATTCCATTTTCATCTTGAGATAGAGTTTTGGGGAAAATATTTATTGAAAAATATTTTCTTGAATTCCACCCAATCCATGGAATCAATTTCCTTTTTTTACTTCATGATCTTGATCATTTTCCACTACAGATCAGCTTCCCAATCAAAATGATATACACCATCCTAACGTTATCTTCTTCTGAGAACTAGAGGACATAGAATATCTTATCAATGGAGTTAATCCATTATTCTATGAGTAGGGGAGCTTAAGATTCACAAAACATGTGAGACATTTCTGGCATGAAGCATTCGAATATAACTTTCAATTTTTGAGGAGCAGGATGGAATTCCACACAATTCAATATATTTTTCATAACTTGGTCTAGTTGAGCACATACTTTCATGATGTTTTGAGAACCCGTTCCCATCATATTTGAAATATCATTTGGGAAATCATAACATTTCCAATCAGATTTATTATTGACATGGGTTCCCCTATTTCCAACCATTAACTAATAAAAATAATATAACATTTTGGGTCTTGGACACTTATCTAATAAGCATATAAAATTAAAACATTGAACAAGGAAGGATAAACATGTAAATAAAAATTATATGCTAAATTGTGATGCATAAAGTTTTAATCTAGTTTATCCATGGTGATATAATTAACCATAGGGTTCTTAATAAAGTGTTCTAGTGATAATCTCCAAAAAAACTAGACCTTTCTATTATTCCATATAGAGAAACCCTATCCCTTTACACATATATTTACAATATTTTATGCATAATAAAAAATAAAATACAATCATGGATCAAAAAGTATAGTGTATTTGGATGACTTGGTACAAAATTAATAAACATGAAACCAAAACAAATACATATTTTATTTCATATCAATAATGAACTCATAACTTCCATTGAAATCCTACATTAGTATACGATAACCCAGGGAATACATGAATAAAGGGATGTGATAAAAAACACAGTAAGGGAATAAGCATAGGAATAAAAGATAGAACGTGGGTTAGAAGGCATAATATGATGACAAAAACGGAATAAACCATGAATAAAAATAAGTAATAATAATATGGGATCATATAATCTTAAAATCATATAATTTTTTCAACAATATATAACATTACATAAACATGAGTCAAAGATAACTACCAAGACTATATCACATGGTGGAAAAATTTCCATAAATGAATCAAGTTCATTCCATATACCAACATGAAATCTCATGAGACAAAACAATATTAATTAATTTCAGTTATATATGGTCACACCCATTATAATATTTTCATCCATATGTGTGCCACAAAAATAATAAATCATAAACATAAGAGTTTCTTATAGAATGAAATGGGTATCATAATCATGTTAAAAGGATTAAAAATGATCATATCATAATGGTTTCTATGATAAAAAGGATTTAAAACATAAATGAACATTGATAAGGGAAAATGGGAATAAATAATGAAAAATTATATCAAACATAAGAGAAAACACATAAAAATAGTGTTTGTGGGACATTAGAAATGAATCATTTTAGTATGTCTTAAGAAAAATATTAAAGAGTGTTTATAGTGAAAAATGGTATATTTGTTTTCAAAAAACCAAAAATAGAACATCATATTTTTTTCATGATAATATTAGATATTTTATAAAAATAATGGTGGATTAAAAAATATTATGGAGTTCACTTGGAAACAGGTGAGAAACCAGGATGTTCCCTTTATTGTGGATTTCTTATCGAGAAGAATTGATAAGGGAACCCTTATAAAACAAATATTTCCTCATCAAAGAAGAATTATTTGATCTGGATACAATATTTTTGAACATATAAATAGAATATATAATAAGTATATAAAAATAAATAACTTTTACATTAGTTTAAATAGAGAGAAAGTGTAAATCGATAGAAAAAATGTAGGTTTGCAAAGAATCTATTACCTTATGTCCAAAATGGTTATGAAATTGATCTTAAAGTCCTATATTAACATATTAAATTAATTAATTAATTAAGTAATTAAGAACTTTATATACATTTATTGTAGTTTTTATCATTTTATTAATTTCATTTGTGGCCTTTTTCATGGGTTACGATATTCAAATTTTTCTTTCTAGAGCATTGGTTTTCTTGATTTTTAGGATTGGTACACTTGAATAAATGTATGATAGATTATGTATAATTGAAATAGATTTATAGAATTGAAGTTATAAGTTATTAATGAACAAAAATAATATTAAATGGTTATATAATTCATTTGGTTATTTTAGGTGAGGATGAATCGTTGGATAAGATGTTAGTGACAATCGTTTAGATGATTTGGGAAGTTTTTTTATCATCACGAACTAGTTTTGTTTTATTTATTAATATCATGTATATAATGGTTCCATAACATTAAATGTGATTTAATAAATATATTATAATATTTTTAAACAAAAAATAGTATTATGACCTACCTTGAAGGTGGTAATTGAAATTGAAAACTTTTCATCCTTTAATGTTTTAAATTAACATCGCACTGATGATATTTTCATTTTTAAAAAAAGAGGGGAAGTGAAATGATGATGGGTTGTTACATAAAAAATAATAACAATAAATTATATTAAAGTTATTTTATTTATCATTTCACTTGGATAAGGGGATGTGGGGATAGAATAATAAAAAAATTTAAATAAAATTAAATGAAAAAGAAAGAGGATTTTACCTCTTTATTTTCACCTCCTTGAGAACCTCCTTTGGGAAAGGGGTTGGTATTTTGATGAGTTAAAAGGATCATGTATGTGGGGAAGGGGATTGGGAAGACATTTTTTATTTAATTTGACAAGGCTCAAATCTTGGGAGGTGTGAGGAGAGGAGGAGGTGATGGGTTGTATTTATAGTGGAGGGGAGGGGTATTTTCTAATTATTTTATTTAATAGTTTGTTATTTTTGCTCAAGAATATTAAATGTTTGAGAATTATCAATAAAAATTTTAAAATAATGAAGTATTTTTTGAGATTATATGATTATATCATCCATACATAATTTGTGAATTAAAAAATCATGTATTTTTCTTTTATTGTAAATTATCATATTTTACTATTCACCAAAAATCTATGTATTTTAGAAAAATGCCAAAATTTAACCCAGAAAATTTTATAACATTTAGAATTAAAAATTAACTCCATATTAGGAAAATAATTTTCTAAATATAAGAATTTTAATTTTAAATAAAAATCATACTTTACTTGGAAAATACCGATTTTCAAATTATAACTGATTTTATAACACCATGAAAAATTAATTGTGGTCTTATAAAATTTTCTTCTAATCATAAAAAAACAAGTTGTTAATTTTTGAATATATTTTTTGAAAATAATTTTTTATAAATAATTATATTAATAGTAAAATTATAAATAACCATTTATGTTTTCTAAGAAACTACCAACACATAATTAATAATTTTTAAAATATTTATTTACATGTACAATGATATAATTATATCATATTATCATTTATAGGATTTTTAACTTTTATTTATTTAGTCAGAGATGATATTACTAATCTATTTTCCAAATTACTATTTCTAATGGTTGTATTACCATTCCAAATTTCAATTTAATACTCCATTGGTATATGTTCCTTAATTTCTAGAAATACCTATTATTTCATTCATTATTCATTTATAATGTTTGTATTATGTTCTCTTTGTGATTTAATTTTATTTATGATATATGAAATATTTATAATAAGTGGATTTCTATTGCTATAATTATGGGATTTTACATCTTTCCCTCAATTATATGTTTTCCGATAAGCACAACTTGTCACTAAATCAATATTCTTCTAACCATTTAACATATGATGTCAAATACTTAATGAAAAATCACTACAGTACAATCCTTATATATTTTATAAAATAGTTAATGGGATAAAATTACAATGTATTTCAGGGTTCTATAAACACAATAATAACAATCATTTCACTTTGGCTAAATCAATTGGATAATCTTGGACTTCTCCCCTTAACAACTTTTATAGAAGATTCCCTTATCTCTTGGGGCATTCATTGGAATAGTTCCTAATATCCTTTTAGTTAAAACACATAATAGAATCATTTTATGTCTTCACTTTTCATTCTTTTTCCTGGTGACCCATTTATCCTCACTTATAAAAAACTCTCAATCCTTTAAAGCATTTCATGGGGTGATTATTTATTCAGTTATCACTTGTGGGAATATCATTATTCTCATTCATCCATTGATACATTATTTTCTCTTCTATACTCTTCTTCTCTATCTTCCCATTTAAGCCATAATACATGGATAATTAATTCTCTATCTTCATAGAATATATAAATATTTCATCATATGATGAAAATGATTGTTAAACCAACATCCATTAGATATTTGGATTAATTCCTTCAAATAAATGATCAATCTTGAATTCTGTGTTGTGTATAAAATCTGTAACAAACCTTGCTAACCTTGTAAAGGTATCTTCATACCCTACAATACTTTTTTCCTCCTTTTTAATTAAGCTATGTAAATTCCTCTTCATCTCATTTTATTAATAATGATGGATGTATTTATAAAATAATGTATACTTACAAGTTCTCCATTCCATAAATTCTATTACTTCTTCCTCCCTAGAATTTTGGATCAATAACCATTATTTATCTAAATCTCCATTGAGACAATACACTACAAAAGTATCTTTTTACTTTTCACCACATCCCAATGTAATTAATATATTATCCAAATACTTAAATCATTTCCCATCTACCATTTCATTAGTAGTACCACTAAATGATAGGGGGTTATATCTTATAATGCGATACAAGATCATAGTATCTCATTGGGTAAAATGTTTCTCTATTTGGGGAAGGTTATGTTTCATAACCTGATTAAGTTACCCAAATATATCCTAAACTTTTTCTGTTCTAATAGCATCTAATTAGAAATTCTCAGTAGGGAAAACCCTATATTAGCAATGAGTATTGATACACTTTTTCATTCAAGGTTCTATTTATATGAAGTGGTATATACTATATTATCTCACAAAATAATGAACTCTCTATAACTAAAATTATAGTGTTACACTTAACATAAACTGAAAAATTTACACATATCTAATATCATAATCATAAATATATCTTCTTTGAGGATATGATTAATTTATAATAATTTATAATAATTTTTAAATAAAATATGAATTATCCTAATCATATCCCCGGGGAGTGTCAAACAAGTTGTGTTGTAAGGCCCTTTGTCGTGTACCCGGATACGCCAATTCAAATTTGATGGACCTTATCATATTTTTTACCCAAGGTGTATCTTTACGAGAACCACATACATTTATTATATCGGAAAAAGGATTAAATTCTAGGAATACCCATGTAATCTCTATGTTTCTAAAATTGTAGGGTGTTATTTTTTTCTTATCCTAAAATTCAGTATTAGGGTTATGTTCCCTAATCATTGTTTTATAAATCTAGTTTACACGGTTCCTTATAAACTTTCTCAAATACCAAATATAACACCCAGACCCCAAATTATCAGACCTAGTTCCTTAGTTTATTACATTGGCATAGATACAAGATTTAAATAATAATCTATTAAATAGTTTAGTACTTTTGGAAAACAAGATTAAAAACATCATACCATATTACATTAGGAAAATAAAATTAAACATGATACATAATAAAATAAAATGAACTGCATCCTTGAAATCTCATTCAAATATTTATTCTACATACCCTGGGAAAGGGGGAAAAGGGGGAGCTCAAATGATAAGTAAGGGTAAGTATATTGGAAGTAATAATGAATCAATTATAATAGTCAATATGGTAAGGTAATAGCTGAGACACATTCCATGTGATCAGTGAACTGAGAAGGATGTGCATAGAAAAATGTCAAGGTAAATAAATCAGAAAACATGTCATTTAAATGAATCTATAATACATAATCAATATATCATGGTAGATTACTTAAACACATTTCATTTAATCAATAAACAAAGAATGAAAAGCATCTATAGATATGTCAGTGAAAAATCTCATGGATAAAGATAATAAATGAATTATCAATAATGGTAATACTTAATTATTGGAACTCATGTTTACCAGGAACATGAAACCTTTATCATTAATATTTATACTCAAGATAGTTTAAAATAATTTTATTTTGCCAATTTATTCATATTATTAGACTACTGATGCATCGAGTGGCTTTCATTATGTTACGAGCCGAACAATTATAAATAAAATTCCACATTTTTATTTAATTAAATTTCTTATTATATAATACGGTTATAGAAAACAGATTCAATTTTTTCCTTATTATTACCATTGGATTTAAAAATTCGTTGTGTATCATTACTATTGATAATATAGTTGTTGATAAATGATCACATTATTAGTATAAATGTAGGGTTTTAACAAGTCCAATTGTCCTAAAAAGGATAAGATGGCCTCTACTAGTGGGATCATAACTTTTGAAGCCTGTTTATTAGTGCTTCTGGGGGAGATAGCATTTCTGGTATTCTCCCTTGACAAATCCCAAGATGAAATTCAATAACTTAAGCATGAGTGAAACTTTTTACTATAGAAGTTCAAGAACATCAAGATCACAACCCAAAACATGTTTGTTTAACCGACTCATGAATGTCCAACAATCACCTAGATTTCCCTTAGGGTGTTTTCTCGTTTATTAAAAGGATATATAACAAGACCTGATCAATATGGGTATGTGTATTTTTTTTTTTATAATAATGAATATATTTATATCCTATTATTATTACTTTATAAATAATTTTTCTTCAAATTAAACAGAACCCAAATAGTATTTGTGGTTATTATTAAAATTACATTAATAATTCTATTTTGATGAAGAAAATTATATTTAAAAAAATTTAAATATAAATGATAATATAATTTTTATGAAGTCAACTGTAATTTTTATAAGGGTTCAAAAAAATTTAGTGTGAAAAACCACGTCATTTTCAAAAAATGTCAGTTTTTATTTTAAAAGTGAAAATACACATATTTATAAAATTATTTAGATAAAAATAATGTTATTTCTAAATTATAACATCAAAATTATCCAATGGTGATTTTTTTATAATTTTCTAAGACAATCAAAATTTCGGGTAAAAATCAAACACCATATAAATATACATTGTATTTTATATCATCATAATGACTCAAATGTGATGTAATAAGTAATTTAAAAGATATAAATGATTATATACATGTTTTAACTTTAAAATAATGTCATTTTAAGTTTATTTGATTTATTTTTTAAGGCCATTATGAATCCTCTAAGACATATATAATATTTTTATTTTAAAATCATTTCTTTTGGAGTGTAACTGACCTCCACCTAACCGAAGGGAATATTTTACAAATTTATGATCTTTACTTGATAAAATAATATGGATCACTCCCTTATGGTGGAAACCATTTATATAAACCAAGTGATGGATTGTGGTTTTGAATATTTTATTATGTAAAGTCCAAAATCAAAATAATAAAGAAATCCCCTACATTTCCTATATAAACCCATGAAAGATCCCGTTTATCTTCACTAAAATCTGTTGGATCACATCCTTAGACTAAATTACACTCCCTAGATTCATATAAAGGCACTCTAATCATTAAATAATCTCATCCCATGTCATTGGAGACACACACTCAACTAATGGATCTTCCACTCTCCTCTTTTATCAGACACTCCCTTTTAAGTTTTGTATTTTCATTTTCATTTTATTATATTTGGATATGTTCTTCCATACCCCCATTATTTTTCATTTTATGTATAATTTATTATATCCTCTTTCACTCTAATTTATCTATCCTATTAACCTTCATGTACACATGTTACAATGTCAAAATTTTATAAGGGATCCTCATCTTCTATTATTTATTAATGATTATTTATGAACTTATGAATTATATTTCCATTTTACAATGTTGGGATATATATTTCCAGGTACCTATTACTTCTCTTTTTATTTTAAATATTAAAAGATCCATTTTTCTCTTATCAACCATTTTTATGAATTTTTATATAATGTCGTTATGCTGCAGAAATTTTACCATGATTTTACATGTCAAAACAATTGTGTAGTTAATTCCACACCCATTTTTCAATAAAGGGTATTCACATTTATGAACATATAATTATTTATTAAGTAATTAAATATATTTATTCCAAACTCATTAAATCATTTAATAAATTAGGATGATTAATGAACCCATGTTTTATGATCTATATAGCACACCAAAGCACGAGAATGAAATGAATATAATGGGTGAGCCCAGATAGCACTCCAATGCATTGGGTATTGTTTAGTATCATGATAAGTCATTTTGGGATATGATTTCACCTAATTCCATCATGGTACTTTTTCCACCACCATTTCTTGGTGTATTTAGCCTTGACCTATGTTTATGATTTAGTGTTTTAAGTTGTTGCCACATTTCCCATTTTATGATTATCATTTTATAACATGAATTATTATTCATATGGTCTATTGATATGTCTATTGTCTAACTTGTATTATATTCTTCATGTTATGAATTGTTTATTCCCTTATTGTGATTTAAATAACACCCCTTTGGTTATGTTTTTTTCCAGGGTATCCCATGCATTTTTAACTTCTTTAGAATATTATAATCATGTCAAGGAAGTGTTCAATAATTTTTTGTATCCCAAGTTATAAGTTTTTATGAAATATACCTAATTTCAAAAGACACTAGACTTATCAATATTTTGGGTGGTATTTAGTGTATTTTTATTTAATGAAGAATTTATTAGTTTTTAATAAATATTATGGTTGTTATATTTGGTATCAGAGAAAAACTTTAGTTATTTTTTGGATTAAGATTAGAGAACTCTTTAGAAATACTTATGTATAATACTAAGTATAAGAAAACACCCCTAAATTTTGGATAGTATATAGTAATGGTTTTATAACTAAAATACATCCCTATTTTTATACTACAAGTGTATATGATTCTGATAGAGATGTACCTAGGAGTAATAACTCTGAAATTATATTCTAGGCCTTACTCGTGGAAATCTGGTACATGATAATGGGCCTTACTCTTCACCTGGTATGAAAATACCATGGATATGATTTGGTAAATTCATAATATTTTTAGGAATCATTGTTAAGTGAATAAAAAATTCCCATAATAATATATGTTCGGAAATATATCATGGATAACATAGATTCAATCCTAGAGATTCATATGTTACAGAAATAAATGTAATTTATAAGTTGTCCCTTTAATATCCTTATATTATCACTTAAGTGATTAATAGTTTAAAAATAATAATCCATGAATCTATATTTGAAAGAGTATAACCAATATCAAAAATTGATTGGTAGGGTTATCATCAATTGTTATACTCCTTCCTTCATATCATGAAAGTTTAGTAGAACTATCCAAACATCACTGCAAATCATGAAAATAGATTTGTTAGTGAAAATTGAGAAAGGGGAAATTATTGAATCCCAACTTTATACCTCCTCCCTTGTCAACATTTGAGGGATTAACTTCATGGGGAACCTTTCCATACTTTATTTGGTGGAATTTGATTTAATTCTGGGGGTGGATTATCTATCCCTGTGTAAAGCTAACATAAATTTCCACAAGAATAAAATCATTGTCCGTATGGAAAAATTAACCCTAACTATATACAATTGGAAGAGTTGGGATGAATATTCTCTAGAACCATCATATCAAGAATTGATATTACTACCCTATTAGAAATCATATCTTTTTCAAATGATTGAATATAAAGAAAGAAACATACTTAAATACATGACTAATTTTATGGAATATTCTAATGTGTTTCTTGAGGAATTTTCTGGTCCTCCTATAAGTCGAGAGGTTTAATTTTCAATTGATATTATACCTTGGGAATTAACAATATCCCAGACTCTATATAGGATGGATTTTTTGAAACTTGTAGTTTTAAATAAACAACTATAGAATAATATGTATAAAGGGTTTATTTTCCCAATTTCTTCACCATGGGGTGCACCAGTCCTCTTCGTTAAGAATAAGGATTGTTCAATGAACCTTTGCATCGATTATCGTGATCTTAACAAGATCGTGATAAAGAACAAGTAACATTTTCCAAGTATTGATGACTTATTTGATTGGATTCATAGAGCACAATACTTCTCCAAGTCAGTTCTTCGGTTGGGATATTATTAGGTAATGGTGAATATGGATGATATCCCCAATAATACATTTCATACAAGGTTTGGGCACTATGTTTTCATGGTGATCCCTTATGTACTCACTAATGCTCTATAAATGTTCGTAGACTTGATTAATAGTGTCTTTGGAGATTACCTCGTCAAATTTTGAGTAGTCATTATAGATGATATTCTAATATACTCTAAAACCAAGGAGGACCATGAGGAGAATCTAAGCATTGTGATAAAGACCTTGAGAAAGTAGGACCTCTATTAAAAATACAAAAAGTTTGAGTTATGGTTAAAGTAAGTCTCATTATTGTGAAATATCCTCACAAGATATAATTTATCTATGGATCCTACAAAGAAAAAGTCAATCAATGTATGGATGAGACCAACATCTGTGACATATATTCATAGTTTTCTTAGGTTAGTTTGGTATTATTATCGATTTTTAAAAAAATTATTATGATTATAGAACCCACATACAAAGATAACACGGAAGGGAGCCAAGTTTTATTAGAATGATGAATGTGAAGAATGCTTAAAGGTGTTAAAAAGGAGGATTATAACTACACAAGTGCTAACACTACCCACAAGTGGAGAAATATTTGTAGTATATAGTGATTATTAAAAGAAGGGATTGTGTTGTGTGTTAATTAAAAATGAAAAATTCATAGCATATGCTTCAAGGTAGTTGAAATTTCACGAGAAAAACTATCCCACGCATGATCTTGAGTTGGATGCAGTGATATTTGGTTTGAAAATATAGCAACATTCTCTCTATGTAGAGAAGTGTGAGATCTATACTAATTATAAGATCCTCAAATATATATTCACACAAAAGGTTCTTAATTTTTTCTAGTGAATATGGTTATATCTCATCAAGGATTACAAATTATCATTCCACTACCATCCTGGTAAAGAAAATAAGGTTTCAAATACTCTATGTAGAAAGGATATAGAAATTTTATCATTATTGAGAATTTATAGGGATACTCTCTTCTTAGATTTGGAAAGGATGGACATGGAAATCATAAAGGAAAATCATATATCATTTCACAAATGATTTCTTAGTTATCTATTTTGGAGAGTTTAAAGGATGATCAAAAATATGATATTTGAATTCAAAAGAAAGTCGAAACTTTAAGAAAAGGGAAATCCTTATAGTTTAATGTTAATGACTAAGGAATTGTAAGATTTCGGTCAAGAATATGGTTTCCATAAAAATCAATGTTAAAGAAATAACTATTGGATGATTCATATAGTTCAACTTTCTCTATTAACCGAAAAAAAAAGATGTGTTGAGATCTTTGAGAGCACTATTGGTGGGGAAACAAAAAGAATGATATCGATGAATATACATAAAAGTGTTTGGTACGTCAATAAGTGAAGGATGAAAGGCAGTAGTATAAAGGTATTATGGAAAGATTACCCATACCCACATGGAAATGTGAAAACATCACCATGGGATTTTTCACCGAACTTCTGAAGACATATAAAGGAACAAATTATATTAGAGTTTTTTGGATCTTCATGAAAAGACTTCACACTTTATTTTGACTCAAGAGGATATCTTACAAGATAAACTAGAAAATATGTACATTAGATAAGTGGGGAGTTTGTCTGGAGTACCAAATTCAATTGTGTCTAATTGACATCAAGGAATCTCCTCTATGTTTGGGAAAATTATCCAGCATTCTCAAAACACTGAGATGAATTTCAGTACAACCTGTCATCCTCAAACTAATGACCTATTTAGACAATAGAAGAAATATTGTGAGCATGTTCAATGGAATTCAAAGGTAGATGAGACTAACATCTTCCTTTGGATGAGTTCTCTAACTAAAACATCTTCTACTCGAGCATCCAAATGGATCCCTATGAATCCCTTTATGGGAATATGTACAGAACACCGGTATGTAGGGATGACGTATGGGAATAAAAATATATAGGTCCTAAAATTGTTGAGTAAATGGTAGAGAAGGTTAAAACCATTCAGTAGCACATAAAGGCTATTCAGAGTAGACATAAGAGCTATATTGACAATCATTGATGATACCTAGAGTTTGGTGTTGGATACATGGTATTCCTCCACCTATATTTTTTTATTAAAGTAATGATATTTGGGAAGCAGGGAATGATTATTCTAAGGTACATCGGCCCTTTTGAGATCCCTGATCGTATTAGACCAGTTTCCTATCGACTAACTCTCCCACTGAACCTATCTCATGTTCATGATGTATTACAGGCATCCCTCTTGATAATGTATATATTGGAACCCTCACATGTACTCAATCTAGAGGTGGTGCCTTTGGAGAATGATATTTCCTATAGAAGATTTTCCAGTGAAGATATTAGATTATAGAGAAAAGGATCTATGAAATAAAATAATTCCCCTAGTCAAAATGTTTTGGATAAAACACAAGTTTGAAGAAGAAATGTGGAAACTAGAGTGAGTGATGAAGTGGAGTTACACTCATCAATTCTAGAGTGGGAGAAGAAAAGTTTGAGGGAGAAATTTCTTAAGGGGGGAAGATTGTAAGAACTGAACTATTATAAATAAAATTACTCTTTTAATTTTCTTAAATGTATTGTTATATAATATGGTTATAGAAAACACATGCAATTATGTTTTATTATTATTCCAATTGGATTTAAAAAAACATTATTTTTTATTACTGTTGATAACATCTCTATTGAAAAATGATCGCATGATTAGTATAAAGAAAGGGTTTTAACAAATCCAATTGTCATAGAAAAAGGTATTGAAGGCCTCAACCAATAGGATCATACCCTATGAATCCAATTAATTATATATTATAAGGGAGATAGCATTTCTAGGCTTTTCCATTGACCAATCCCAAGTCGATATCCAACTACTTCAGCATGAGTGAAACCATTTATGGGAGAAGTTCAAGCTCATCAAGATCATGGCCCAAACCATTTTCCCTGAACCACCCCATGAAAGTCCCTCCATCATGCACCTTACCCATTGGGCATTATCGGGTGTATTAAAGGGATTTGTAACCAGGCCCTATAAATAAGAGTTTGTATATTATTTTTTATAAAATAATGAATATATTTCCATCCTATTATTGTTACTTTATAAATGGTTTTCTTTTGATCTAATAAAAAACAAATAGGTTTTTTTATTATTATTCGAATTCAATTAAGAAACATATTTTTATGAATTGGTGGATTTTTTTAATTTTTATTAAATATAAATGATCATATAAATTTCATGAAGTCAAATTTAATTTTTATAAGGGTTCAAAAAATATTTTTTTCAAAAACCCGTCATTTTCAATAAATGTAATTTTTTATTTTAAAAGTGAAAATTCACATATTTAAAAAATTATTTAGATAAAGTTAATATTATTTTTGGAATGATAATGTCGAAATTATCCAATAGTTATTATTTCGTAATTTTTGAGACCGTCGAATTATCAGGTAAAAATTACACATGGTATAAATATACATTGTGTTTTGGGAAATCATAATGACCCAAATGTGATTTATTAAGTAAATAAATGGTATTAACAACCAAATATATGTTTTACTTTTAAAATATTGTGATTTAATGTTAATTTTATTTATCATTAGGAATCATCCAAGACATAGAATATATTTTTATATTTTAAAATCATTTCTTTAGGTGTGTGGATCACCTCAACTTCACCAAGGGAAATATTTTAGTAACTTCCACCATTGAGATAATAAAATAATATACACCTATCCCTTTTTTAGAAACCATGGGATGGTTTGTGGTTTTAGTATTTTGTTTTGAAAACCCACTCATTCTCTTATTTCTCTTCACTCAAACATCTTGTATCACATATTTACTCTGAAATCCTCTCCATAGAGTCCTACCAAGGCACCCCCAACATTTCAAGAATCCCCTTACAATCCATTGGATTCACACACTCAAGTACAAGATCTTCCACTCTACTCTATTATCAAGCACTCCATTTATGTTTTGTCTTTTAATTTACATTTTATTATGTTGGGATATGTTCTTCCATATCCCCAAAAATTAAATTTTGTGTATAAATGATGAGATCCTATTTAACTCTCATTTATCCATCCTATGAACCTTCATTTGCACTTATTAGTATGTCAAATTTTTATAAGGGGTCCTCACCTTCCTTTTTTTTCAAGTTTCTTTTTGAAAATATTCATTCTATTTCCATTTCGTAATTCTGGTACTTGTCTTCTAATGTCCCTATTACTGCCCATTTTATTTTTAAATGATTACAGACCCATTTATATCTCATAAATGATTTTTATGAATTTTTATGTAATGTCGTTATGCTGTCGAAATTTCACCATAATTTTCTATGCCAAAATAATTTTTTAGTGAATACCATACCCATTTTTTAATCATTAGTATTTACCTTTATTCACATATATATATTTATTGGGTACTTACCTATACGTATTCTATACACCTAAAATTGGGAAATAAATTATGATGATTAATGAATCCATGTTTTGTGATATGTGTGGAACACTTAAGCATGATAATGAAATGAATATGATGGATTCCCATAGATAGTGCTCCAATACATTGGGTAATGTTTAGTCTCATGATATGTCATGTTGGGATAGGGGTTTAACTGATTCCTTAATGTAATTATTCCTCAATGAGGTCTTGGAAGATTTATCATTGGCATATTTTTGTGATTCAGTGTTTTAAGTTGTTTCCACATTTCCCATAATATGATTATAATTCTATGTCATGACTTATTATTCATATTATACATTGATATGCCTATTGTCAAAAATCTATTATCTTTTTCATTTTATTCCATCTTTATTCCCATGCTAGCCTTTATAGGTCACCCCTTTCTTATGTTTGTCCCTAGGGTATCCCATGAGTTTTTATGTACATTATAATATTATGATCCTCTCAAGGAAGTGTTCAATAATGTTTTGTATCCCATTTTATAAGTTGTTATGTAATATAACTATTTCTTGAAGACACTATAACTCTAGATGTTTGGGATGTATTGACAGTAATTTTATGTAATAAAACATGTATTAATGAGTAATAAAGAGTAGGGTTATTATAAATTAACTGGTACCCACCTCATAGGGCTTTCATTAAATGGTCCCCAGCCCGTATCTTGCATGTCCAAAGATGTAATGTCCTAAATTTTTTCATGTATTATTTTAAATATTATATGGAATTATTTTGAGACCATGTTCTGAGATGGAATGAAATTATAAGGCTCGGTTTGCCCGAAATAAATGTCTGAAAATATTAAACATTAAATAGCATGTACAAGCGGTTTTCCTAAACAAGTAGGTTAACATCTAAATGGGTTCTCGGATCAGATATCTGATGGAACTGTTGCATTCAGAGCAGCTATTTTACCCTAGGAAATTTCTATCATCGACCAGCGTGGGTCGGTTGTGAAAAGTAGTTTTTGGATGTAATGGGAATAAAAATATTTTGTTAAAACTATTTTTATTTGACACAGTGAAGTTTTATTTGAAATAATATTTTTAAAGAAATTTAGGGTTGTCACCATAACCCTGTAATTACTTTAAGGCATTGTGAGGAACCCTATAGTAAAATAACGATGAAGGATAAAGTGAATCATGGATTCCAGGCTAAAGGAGTGGGAGGATCTCATCAATGTCGGTAAAAAAATCATTCTTCATTAACGATCAATACAAACTCTAGATAGGATTTTTGTTTTATGATTTTTCAGCACATACCTAATCTCTGTTGAACATGAATCAATTCAATGAACAATAATTGATACATTCATCCTTTGTATGATTAAATTAAATGGAATTTTTTATCTTCATTTATCAGTCTAATGAAAACAAATCCAGGATGATACGAAAAAATTATAAGGTCTATTCCTTGGGTGTTCTTGTTCTTTTCTCCTTAATTTATTCATATTCATCACCATTGGTGCCTCTTGTCCATGGAACGATGTTTCTGGGTGGATCTGAGCTTGATTGGACCCCCAAAATTCAAGGCTAATCGATATCATAGGCTAGATCTACGAATATTGGGACATGAGAATCCTAGATCTTCAACCATTTCATAATATGAGAAACGGAGGAGTTCCAATGGTCTTCAGAAAGGAACAACGACATGTGTTTAGAGTATAAGTGTAGTGAGGTGGAGTGGTAGTGATTTGGTGTCTAGAAGCGGAGAGTCGTGGTCCAGAGTGTTGGTTGATGGTGACAGTAGCCATAGGTGGTGGTGCGGCATGCAGAGCCGGTTGATCCATATGGGTGGGGTAGTAAGACCGGGTGGGTACTGTGGGACATGGAGGATAGAGCAAGAAAGTGGAGATGTTGGACCACATGGGGACTGTGGGACATGGAGTAGTCATTGGGTAGAGCAGGCCATGTGGGCCGAGAGGGAGGCCAAGCGGGCTGAGCAGGAGGCTAGGTGGGCCCAGCAAGCAAGCCAAGAGGGCCGGTGTAGAGTAGGTCAGGTGGGATGGACCAAGTGAACCAGGTCATGCCAGGCGGCCAAACGGGTTGGGCTAAATATCCTAGCGGGTAGCACTTCTAATGGGTCGGGCCGGACCGGGACCAACAAGCTTGATTGGGTCGGGTCGACCGGACCGGGTCATTTGTTTTTACTAAAATGACCATAAATTTGAAACGGAGCGTCTGTTTGATGCACCATCAGTGGTTTTGGGACCCTTGAGACAAGAAGTTCCTTGTGAGAACAATTTTAGGTTTTAACTTGGAAATATTTCCAAGGAAATGGGCTATTTACACAGGAAGTACCTAGGGTCAAGGGGTATGGTTGGTGTGACTACTGCTCATTGTGCTACCTCTCTTTTCTACATGAATTTTTTCCCATATCCACCATATTTTGGACAAGTTTCATTATGGTTCATTCCCTTTATCTTCTTTATGAAGGTTTGTATGTATCCTTTCCTACTCACAGGAGTATAATCCCTTCAGCCGGATTTCCAGGATAGAGTTTTTGGAATACCTTGAGAGGCCCGAAGCGGATCCTCTATTCCTTCTTCTATCCCTATGTATAGTCTTTGGTATTGATGTGACCAACATTATTGGGAATTGATCTTGTACTTAGTGATTTAATCCAGAATGAGTTGTTGGTATCACCGCATGGACCTAGCTATGATCCTCATCTAATGTATCATGTCTATTTATATCATTCAGCATATATATCTCATGATAGTTTTTGATGAACAATGCTTCTCGGACAAACATCATCAGTGATATTAGAATCAGGAGTCTGTTCTCTCCGATGACTGCTTTGTGAAATACCCAGTTGTGGTATGCAGTGTTTTTGGACTATCTCTCAACTACTTGTCTTGGTTTGTGTATATATGGATATTATAGTTATATGTTGTAGACATATACTTTTGTAGAACTGACTTTAAGTTCATTGTCTACTGCTTTATGGTTTATTGGTGTCCTAGTGAGTATTTTTATACTCACCCATACATAGGTTTTTCCTCCACGTGTTGTGTCTTGTGAAGATGAGTGATCTTTTGACATATTCTAGGGAAGACTAGGATTAGACAAAGCCTTATTATATTAGATAGTACGTGGTGTTTATATGGCTTTAGAAAGTATCCCCAGTACCATTCCATTAAGTAGGTCTGTCTACGGATGATTTACAAGAACTTCTTTTATAGATTGTTTTTGATGGGCTTGTATTCTGGCCCTGTTTACATTCCAGCACTTTCACTATTGTACTCTGGTTATGGGTTATAGTGGTTTTCAACCATTGTTTTCTTAGTGTCTTTATATTTCAGAATTTTTAATCTTGGAGATGTTCTCATGCATACATGTTCTAAGGAAATGCCTCCCATGTTAGTGATATTCCTACTCGGTGCTAGTCACCATCCCCTGGCCAATTAGAGGTGGGCTTGGTGAGTCGCGGCACGGGACCCTGTAGGATGGTTCATGACAGAGTGTTATCAGAGGATGTTTGGTTCTACCTTATGACAACGAGTCTTTTATATTGGTTTGGGAAAATAGTGTTAAGTGTTTTGAGTTTAGATTTCAGGCCATGGACTCCAGTGTTGGTGTGGTGGCTGAATTATCCATCCACTAGGACTCTGGTAACCACATTTTTGACGTGATACATGAGAAGACTAGTTTCAGGGAATATATGTAGGTTTCGGGCGCAGTGGAAGCGCGTTGGTGGGTTTTCCCAACTTTAATTTTAATGTTAACCAATGTTCAATCTGAGATCCGTCACGATTTAAAACGTCGAATCTTCGGAATAGAATGAAGAACAAAAAAACTTAAGAGGGAATCCCGGAACCATAGATATAGGATCATCATATGTTGGTTATAATTAATTTAATTAATTCAAAAGAATTACCTTGGTAGAATTATTTCTTCGTTGATGTCTCCCGTCACGATATTGTGATCCGTCATTGCATCATAGAATCCAACTATAGGATACCTCTAGCGGTGATCCACACATGTTCCACGTATCTCTGGACATCGCCAAAGGGATATCTGTACTTTTGTTTTCCACTTTCCTCCACCATATTTATTAGTCCTTGAGTAATGTCTATTTATTTCTTAAATAAATGTAACTGCATTACTCGCTAATAAATGTATTATTTCACCCACAATATATTCTCTCAAATAACTAGTGTCGAAATAAATGAGATCAGGCATCCTTAAATAATTATTAAACCACAGTAGGGAATAATCTTTATTTACCTTGTTAAAATTATATTTAACTGCGTTACATGGACACACTTAGTGTGTGACCCTCTAGGCCTATTTCTCAGTGGCATTAGGCGGAGCCTACCTAAAGTCCAAGGTTAGCGTCTAGAAACACGCCAAGGCACCCATAGAGAAAGAAGTTAACGCCGCAATGATGTGTCACCTCCTAGGAACATTTACTGTGTAATATAATCCCTTTTTCTTGATATCTCGAATCAAGTGGGTTGCATGCTAGTACCATCAACCCATGTGCTCGATTATTCTTTCTTTGAATTTCTGGAATTGAACTCGCTCATACTTTACCATGGCCATGGATTTATTTAGGCTATATCAATTCCATCAAAGGGCCTAAGATATCTACTTCCATTATGGAATGTAAGGGACAAATCCTTTCTTGCATTATCTATTAATGCAGTATTACTCATGACGCACCCAACGTATTTTACCTCACTACGAACAGTGTGTCGTCACAGTTTTCATCACTACATCTAAGTGTGAGAGTTGTAATACCCATTAATAATAATCTTAAAGTCTAAGGACCAATACGCATGTCCGTAGATAGGAACATCCAATGACACTATGAAATTTGGATTTCCTACTGTTGGGTCTTGTTCTCATAATATCCTCCTGAATATTACCAAGGGCGCACACCCTGAGAAGGTGCCTCAAAGTTTTATGAGTCCTCACCCCTAATGGCCTGTATTATTTGTGTCCCTCAAATAACATCATTCTGCCATAGAACATATATTCAATAATTGTGTTATGGCACTTCCGGGTTCTCATCATAGTAGGGATCCGCTATAACCCTTTAATGAAACATCTATCCTTAGGAAATTATCACATGCATTATCACGCAGAAGAACATTCAAGACATGATAAGGCTTTTATTAATGAATAAAGTAAAAAGTAGTTGGTTCAAGGCCACCAACTCCAACAGACTCCCACTTGGACTAGAGCCAACTGCTAACAACCTTTAACCCGCTAGATCTCAAATGATATTCATGCTTCTGCTGAGATAGGCCTTTAGTCATGGTTTCTGCAACGTTCTCTTCTGTGGACACTCTTCTCACTAGAACTTCACCCCTCTGATAGAAATCCTTCAAGAGGTGAGACTTCCGGAGTATGTTCTTTGTCTGTTGATGTGACATTGGTTCATTTGCAAGATCCACCGTTGTAGTATTATCACAATAAAATGTAATGGGATCTTTACTAGTAGGCACCACATCAATCTCCTGGATAGAGTTCCAAATCCAGACAGCTTCCTTGGCTACATCAGAAGCCACTATATATTCGGACTCCATTGTAAAATCGGCAACAACTGGCTGCTTTGAAATCATCCAGCTCACAGCTTCTCCATTGATATTGAAAACATATCCAGATTGCGACTTCAGATCATTCTGGTCTGTTTAAAATCCAGCATCAGCATACCCTCTGTTGACAAGATTCTCGTCTCCTCCATACACCAGGAACATATCCTTAGTTCTTCTCAGATACTTAAGGATAGTCTTAATAGCAGTCCAATGTCTTTCCCCTGGATCTGCTTGATATCTTCCTACCATGCTCAGTGCATAGGAAACATCAAGCCTGGTACATAAAATGTCATACATGATGGATCCTATAGCCAAATCATATGGGATCTTACTTATTCTATATTTCTCTGGTTGCATCTGAGGACACATTTTCTTAGAAATATGTTGGCCATGTGACACTAGAACCAATCCCCTCTTGGATTGTTCCATACTAAATCTATTTAGTATCTTGTCAATGTATATACCCTGACTTAGTCCAAGCAGCCTCTTGGATCTATCATGAATGATCTTGATCCCTAGAATGTAGGCTGCTTCTCTTAAGTCCTTCATGGAGAAAAACATGTTCAACTAGTCCTTAACTGACTGTAAGACTGGTAAATAACTTCCAATAAGTAATGTGTCATCAACATATACTACTAGGATAATGATTGAATTCCCATTAAACTGCTTATAAACACATGGATCACATTCGTTCTTAATGAAGACAAATTCCTTTTTGGCTTCATCAAATCGAATGTTCCATGACCTGGATACTTTCTTCCATCCATAAATGGATTTCTGCAACTTGAAAACTCGTTTGGCTTCACCTGGTGTCACAAACCCTTTGGTTTTGTCATATATACATCTTCATGAAGGTTCCCATTATGGAATGATGTTTTGACATCCATCTTCCAAATATCGTAGTCATGGTAAGCTATTATGGCAAGTATGATTATTATGGATTTAAACATGGAAAATGGCGAGAGGGTTTCATCATAGTCAATTCCTTGACGGCGTCTAAATCCTTTATCCACTAGCCTTGCTTTATAGGTTCTAAATTGACCTTCCATGTCCATATTTCTCTTGAATACCCATTTGAATCCAATAGGCTTTACATCAACTGGCTCATCGACCAGAACCCAAACTTGGTTCTGATACATGGAATCCATCTCAGAATTCATAGCTTATAGACATCTTGAAGCTTCTGAGCTTTCTACTGCTTCCTTTTAGGAGAGGGGTTCATCATTGTTGAACAATAATGATTCACCATCCTCAGTGACTAGGAAACCAAATCTCTCTGGTTCCCTTACCTCCCTTGAGCTCCTACGCAGTACTTGTGATTCTCGAACATCTTCCATGGGGAACTGTGGAACTTGTTCCTATACCAACTCATGTGTATCTTGAGCATCAACTTCAACGAAGTCAATCTTGCTCCCACTATCCTTCTTTAGGATGTGCTCCCTCTCAAGAAAGACGTCTTGTCTGGTGACAATCACTTTCTTGTCTGAAGGGTTATATAGGTAATATCCTTTAGTTTCCTTGGGATATCCTATAAAGATACACCTTGTACCCCGGGGTGCTAGTTTGTTTCCTGAGAATGCCTTATCAAACACATCGCATCCCCATACATGTGTGTGCGACAATATGGGTTTCCTTCCATTCCATAACTCAGATGGAATTCCATTTTCCGCCTTAGTTGGTACTTTGTTTAATGTTTATGCTATATTTTGTAATGCATATCCCCAAACAGATAATGGAAGATCCGCATGACTCATCATCAACATCACCATGTCTAACAAGGTGTGGTTCCTCCTTTCACTAACACCGTTCCACTATGGTGTATAAGGAGGAGTGAGCTGAGATAGAATCTCAGACTCCCGTAGATGATCGATCAAATCTTGGTTATGATATTCTCCACCTCGATCCGATCGAAGTGTCTTTGTCTTCTTACCAAGCTGATTCTCTACTTCATTCTTGAATTCCTTAAATTTCTATAAGGCCTCTAAATTATACCTCATTAAGTAGACATATCCATATCTACTCAAATCATCAGTAAAAGTAATGAAGTAAGAATATCCACCTCTAGCTTCTACTGGAAATGGTCCACACACATCCGTGTGTACCAATCCTAGAAGCTCTATGGTCCTTTCACCTTGTCCACCAAAAGGCGGCTTGGTCATTTTTCCTTGTAAACAAGCGTGACATCTATCAAGTGGTTTTAGCTCAGTAGAGTCTAAAGAGCCATCTTGGAAGATCTTTGTCAAGCGCTTCTCATTCACATGACCGAGACGGTGATGCCACAACTGGGTGATGTATGAGTCATGTGAGTTTGTTTCGTTATCGATTGCCAACACATGGTTTTCATAATTTAATACATACAAACCATTATTTAAATGTGTCATACCATAAAATATGTTGTTCTTATAAAAAATACAACCCTTATTTCCAAATTTGAAAATAAATCTATCCATATCCAAACAAGATACGGAAATTATGTTCTTGGTGACACTAGGCACATAATAACAGTTATGTAAAACCAAAATCATTCCAGTCGGCAATGAGAGGTGGTAATCGCCAATAGCAAACGCATCCAGCCTTGCTCCATTGGATGCTCAAAGATCCACCTATCTTCTGGGGGCAGTTCCTCTTCTAGTGGCCCTTCATGCCACAGGAAAAACACACCACCTCCTGTTCCTTTCCCTGCCTCTAGATCTTCCCCTTATTGGAGGGACGGTGCTCGGGGGCTTCATACCGTTTATAAGTCTTTGGCCCCTTTTCCTTGTCCTTCCTTTTTTTGTTCACAATAAAGATTGTGGGTTTGTCACGCCCCATGTCCTTGTCTACCTAGAGAATCAAGGTCAGAAGCTCTGATAGACTCTTCTCATTGCCGCTCATGTTATAATTGACAATGAAGCTAGACAATATCTTATGCAATGATGATAGGATGAGATCTTTACGTAGCTCATCTGGGAATTTAATCCCTAAGATTAACATGCATTCAATGTAGCCAATAAGCTTGACTACATGAGGCCCAGGTAGCGCAGACTCTCCAAGCATAGTTGTAAACAAAGCATTGGAGATCTCATATCTCTCCTGTCTCGCCTTCTCTTGGTAGAGATCATTAAGGTGAGATATCATTCTATACACGTCCATGTTTTCATGTTGCTTCAAGAGCCCATTGGAAATGGTTGATAGCATGAAACACTGGACATCTGTGGAATCATCCATGTGTTTCATATAGAGAGATAATTCCTCATCACTAGCCTCTTTCCTAGGCGCAACTAGAATTGGCTCTTCTAGAACATTAAATTTCCTTTCGTGGTGAAGGATGATGCATAAACACCTCTGTCACTCTTGGAAATTGGTGACGGTGATAAGGTTTTCCTTCTCGAGTATGGTTCGCAATGATATGTTTGAAGTCATTTTCTTTTCGTTTCTACAAATTAAGATGAGAAAAGGTTTAGTAATTTATTAAAAAATTGAGACAAATAAATAAATTAATACTTAATAGTCTCCCACTATTTTATCGAAATCCAATAGCCCTCACCATTGACTTCAGAATATTATGTTCCCTGAATATTCTAGTGGAAAGGATCCATATTTCCCGTCGCATTACACCAACTAGGGTTTGTCAAGAATCTTAAAGGGTTTTAGGTAGGCATTCCAAATGCCAACTGCATTAACTCCCAACTCCTTGATCCGCTGAGTGGACTCCCCAATCCTGAAATCCATTTATTTTGGATTTCCTCAACCTTTTCCTCTTGGTCACACCAAGTCCTGCTGTGGCAGTCAACCCTTGATGCGAACCAAGTTAAGTCAACCCAAAATCATGAATTAGAATTCCCCAATAATTGGAAGCACCCCAACTAGGGTTGATCAAGCACTTTGAACTATGGTTCGATTCTAACCAAGATTATGGAAGGATATACCAACTTAATATTTCTTTGAGGGATTTTATCTTTATACGTAAATTTCCAATTTATTATATTTTATTACATGCTTGTTAATATTAAGTGGTATTTACTTAAGTGATTAACCATGTAAATGATAATATTCACGTATAAGACGGTTTTATTTTAGTTCCATCTTGCATGCTCGTTTAATTCATTAATTGTGTGATCGTGACAACACACCCAACATAAATAAACCATGCAACTGACAGAAATAAAATAAATGGTATGATCATGATCTTTTTCTATTGTTTATTTTATCTATCGGTTGATAAACTAACCTAAGACCTAGGAGAGAAACACCTTGAACCTTTCGGGTTTGTGTTTACAGCTTTCCACCTGTTCACCTTTGTATCTACTTGGATTGGTTTCACCTTGGCTCCTGACTTTAGATGCCTCCACTAGCTTGGGAGCTCCATCCATTACATATGCATTTATCTCACATGCAGGTGAGGGGTAAAAGGGGTTTTTACATAAAATAATCCTTGGGCGCACATGCCCTACATATTAATGAGGAGATGGCTTTCAAGCCAACAAATTTTAATTTAAATAAATAAATTAAAAGAAACCATTCACATACAAAGGTCTCGGTCTAGCTCATGATCAACCATACATGCAAAGATATTTAAGCATAAATAAAACTAGCATTCAATTATTTAATCATTCTTTTTTAAGATAAATCACACTCAAATCAATTAGTTGTATTTAACTAATCAATCCTTTTATCTTAAACCCTTTTCTAAACTTCCTTGAGATTCTCATACATCATAATTTTAAACAAATAAATTCATTTAAAATTTCCTTGTACTTAACTTGTACCTTGGAGGGAACCCGGTGAATTCCCATTCATTACGCAGATGTTAAATTAAACACAAATATATAAAACAATTATCATGTATTGTGCATCAGCTTTACGTCTGCACTATGGTACACGTCTCAAGAGTTTGTATAATATAATAATAAATTTTAATAAATCTGAGTAACTTGGGTGAGTACACGGCGTGTAGTTCCGACTACACGGCGTGTACTTTTCTTCACCGTCCATCCGAAGTACATTCCTGAGGACATGGCATGTTAATGTACTTCAGAAATTTTTGGAGTACACGGTGTGTACAGTGGGACACACGCTGTGTAGTTTCCGTATTACACGGTTTCTAGTCGGACAGGCCATGTACGAGGTACACGGTCCAACCCTAACCCGAAGGGAATACACGTCGTGTTCTATTGGACCACAGGGTGTGTAATCTGGACACCATGTGCCACCTGTTCCTGGTCAACACATAGTGTCATAAATGACTTAGATAGGATCAATACACGACATGATTTGGTAGACCATTCTGATGCATGAACCTATACTACACGGCGTGTACTTCAGAATACACACTGTTTATTCTAGTGTTGTATGACCATAAACTTTTGGCTCCCCCTGATGAGTTCCTGTATTTTATTTTAATCAAAAATTAAAAGAAAAATTCGTTTCTGTGAGGTGAACGAGAAACGAGGGATGATGAACAGATCTCGAGATTCATATTTCCATAATGATTAAACTTGAATTGAAACAACTAAATTATTAAATGCATAAAAAATCAACGAAAAACTAAATAATTATAATCAATGATATAACCTCCCTCTGATACAACTTGTAGGTTCCGGGAGAAGTGGAAGCGTGTTGGTGGGTTCTCCCAACATTAATTTTAACGTTAAGAAACATTCAATCCGAGATCTGTCACGATTTAAAACGTTGAATATTCGGAATAGAACTAAGAATGAAAAAACATAAGAGGGAATCTCAGAACCATAGATATAGGATCATCATATATTGGTTATAATTAATTTCATTAATTCACAAGAATTACCTTGGTGGAATTATTTCTTCGTTGATGTCTCCAGTCACGATCATGTGATCTGTCGTTGCGTCGTAGAATCCAAGTGTAGGATTCCTCTAGCGGGTATTCACACGTGTGCCACGTATCTCCGGACATCACCGAAGGGATCATTGGGTGCTAGCATGGAAGAACCTTCTCTTTCGATGCCTTCCTACGATCACCTCAGTCTCTCGGTCTTGAGATCATTCATGGAGGAAGGTGTTCTTTCGACCTTGAAAGAATTCTCCAGAATTGTTGTGCAAAATGATTGATCGAAAAAGTGTGGGGGTTGTGAGGATACTTATAATCAGGTTTGAGGTTATAGAGTTTTGACAATAAATAAATGAATCACGCGTTTTATTGATTTCATTATCTATTATTTAAAACCACCATTTTGAATTATTAATTCCTTGACATGCGCCCACACTGATTATAATTATTATCACAATAATGATATTATTTCCTCAAAATCTTGACTAGAAAAACTACACGCCGTGTAATGATTAATAAACGATGTGTACTTTTTTTCCTTAAAACTACATGGTGTGTATATATAATATACACGGCGTGTAATTTTATTTTCCACTTTCCTCAACCATATTTATTAGTCCTTGAGTAATGGCTATTTATTTCATAAATAAATGTAACTGCATTACTCACTAATAAATGTATTATTTCACCCACAATATATTCTCTTGAATAACTAGTGTCGAAATAAATGTGATCAGGCATCCTTAAATAATTATTAAACCACAGTCGGGAATAATCTTTATTTAACTTGTTAAATTAATATTTAACTGAGATACATGGACACACTTAGTGTGTTACCCTCTAGGCCTCTTTCTCGGTGGCATTAGGCAGAGCCTACCTAAAGCCCAAGGTTAGTGTCTAGCAACACGCCAAGAAACCCATAAAGAAAGAAGTTAACGCCACAATGATGTGCCACCTCCTACGAACATTTACTGTGTAATATAATCTCTTTGTCTTGATATCTCGAATCAAGCGGGTTGCATGCTAGTGCCATCAACCCATATGATCAATTATTCTTTCTTTGACGTTCTGGAATTGAACTCGCCCATACTTTACCATGGACATGGATTTATTTAGGCTATATCAATTCCATCAAAGGGCCTCAGATATCTACTTCCATTATGGAACGGAAGTGACAAATCCTTTCTCTCATTTTCTATTAATGCGGTATTACTCGTGACAAACCCAACATATCCTACCTTGCTGCGAATAGAGTGTCGTCACAGTTTTTGTCAATACATCTAAGTGCGCGAGTTGTAATACCCATTAATAATAATATTAAAGTATAAGGACCAATACACACATTCGTAGATAGGAACATCCAATGACACTATGATATTTGTATTTCCTACTGTCAGGTCTCGTTCTCATAATATCCTCCTGGATATTACCAAGGGTGCACACCATGAGAAAGTGCCTCAAAGTTTTATGAGTCCTCACCCTTAATGGCATGTATTATTTGTGTCCCTAAAATAACATCATCCGACCATATAACATATATTCAAGAATAGTGTTATGGAACTTCCGAGTTCTCATCATAGCAGGGATCAGCTATGCCTTAATGCAACAGCTATCCTTAGGACATTATCACATGCATTGTCATGCATAAGAACAATCAAGATGTGATAAGGATTTTATTAATGAATAAAGTACAAAGTAGTTGGTTCTAGGCCACCAAATCCAACAATATACTGGTAAATGCATCATATAGAAATGAGTTTTGATATCCATTTCCTTATTAAGTAAACTATCTAGATATAATCATTGACTATGGTACATCTAGTTTCCTTACAGGATTCCTCCACGAAGTATACTAGTTAGGATTCAGAAACTTGATCATGAGGTTGACCTCCTTAGTGATGACACTTCAGTACAAGGACCAGTTTCCCAGATGTCACCTCCAGGAGGTGAACCAGCAATACCTCCACCTATAGAGATACCATTTGTACATTCAGTACCCACAGATGATGAGTCTAGGCTTAGAAATATTCATGAGTTTCAAAGACACATGCCATTATTCTTTTGAGGCAATTCACACCATCAAGTGACTGAGTATTGTCTTGAGGCGGTGACCCAAGTTTTCTATTGAGTCAGGACACGATCAGATCTGATGGTAGTCAAGGAAGCGAGCCTTCTATAGGGATTAATAGGGATATTGTGGAGTTTGTATACCCATACTCACAGTGAGGTGATGATCTTTTAGAAGGAGTTTGAGTTCCTCTTCAGAGGGGCATTCTCACCACTTACACTGATAGATGTGGGTATATTGGATATTCTTTAGCTCCGGAAGGGTAGTATGAAAATTGCTCATCATTCATCGATGTTCAATAACATTTCTAGGTACTTGATGGATATGGATAGTGGTGATTACTTCTAGACTCAGACCATCGAGAAAGGTAGGCATAGAGACATCCGATCCAGTACAATCCCTCTGAATATTCCTACTTATGCTGGGGTGATTTAGAGGGCCATGGTGGTGGAGATATTCCTATATGAGAAGAGACAATAGGTGACAGTTAATAGAGGATAGGAAAGTGTAGAGACCTTAGCAGTAGGGATCCGACATCATCCTCAGGGATTCGAATGCGGGAGAAGTTTTAGGAGGAGGCCCCGGGACATAGGATCTATAGTTTAGGGTTCATTGGGAGGATCCACTCATCCTTAAGAGAGGTAGTTATAATATTTTTATGGTAGGGAACATATCAATCGACATTTTCTAAACTGTCATGTTACTGATAGGGACACAATGGATGGACCACTGAAGTAGAGGTAGAGTCAGGAGATGTTAGATCCTCAAGGTAAGGGATTTGGTAGAGGATCTGGGAGATTAATGGGAGGTGGTCGATGTATCGACTTTCTACCACAACCACTCCCAAGTTGTCCGAACTACACTCAGGGAGCTAGAGGATATGGGATAGCTATATGTGATCAAGGATTATGACCTAGGGGCTCCATGGATGATTCGAGGTATGATCTATGTATTTTCATCTTTAGTTACAGTACTGATAGATACATGTGCTAATCATTTATTTCAAGCCATATATCTTGTATGAAAACATGAGATTCCGGTAGAACCGTTGACTCGACCCTTACTCTTGGATACACCCATAAGAAGAGAATTGATGATCACACATCTATGTCGATAGTGTGACCACACACTTTGATATGAGAGTTTTGGTTGGAATATTTTATTGGCAGCATTGAGGCAATAAGATGTTATACTTGGTATGGATTTGTTATCTTTGATTCATTCCCAGATTGACTATTTTAGTTGAAGGGTGTGGTGATTCCACAACGATGGAATAAGGTTTTTTTGTTAGTGAAAAGAAACCCCATGAATCATAGAATGGGCTCACGCATTGGAGGGTGTAGTCGAACACTCATCACTTGGTTATCTTGACCCCCAGTGCATCTAATATTTTGAGTTTCTAGTTATCATCAATAGTGGAAGAGTACGAGTACGTCTTTTTAGAAGATGTTCTAGTATTACCTCCCTATCGGGAGATCAACTTATGCAGCGAATTACACCTCAGGACAGCACTGATATCCTCACCAGTATATTAGATGGCTCTTCGAGAGCCTTTCGTGCTGAGGGTGTTGTTGGTAGATTTTAAAGTGAAGTGCTTCATGAGACCCATTGTTTCACTATGGGCATCCCCAATGTTGTTTTCCCAAAAGGAAAATGGTAACTTGAGGTTGTTGTGAATTATCGGCACCTGAAATAGGTAACCATGAAGAACAATTATCCACTATTGAAAATCGATGACCTCTTCAACTACCTAAGAGAGCCATGGTGGTTCATGATGGTTGAACATTGATCATGCTATCACCAGTTGCGAGTATGAGATGAGGATATAATGAAGACATCTTTAAAATGTTTCTACGGTCATTATGTGTACTTGGTGATGCACATTTCCATGATTAATGTCCCTATATTATTCATGGGACTCATGAATAGGATCTTCCATCACTACTTAGATTAGTTCGTGGTAGTCTTTGTCGATGGTATCCTTATATAATCATCATCTGAGGAGGAGCACGCAAGACACATAAGGATGGTTCTGGATATACTCCTAGAGCACCATATTTATGGGAAAATCTCTAAGTTACATTTCTAGATTTAGGTTGTACACATTTTGGGACATGTTATCTCGGAAGACGAAGTGGTATTAGACCCAACCATGGTCGATGAAATGTTATCATGAGAGCCACCTAGGAGCCTGATGGGGGTGTGAAGCTTTCTTATGATGGAAAGATATTATATAGCGTCACATCCTTTTTTTACATTGATATTACATCATTTTAAAGGTAAACAACATAATAGTATTACACGTAGAGGATCTAATGGTTTAGTGTCTTCAGAAAACTAGGACCATACATAGAAATTACAACATCAATCATAAAAATTTATTTAATTTCTTCTTCTCTAGCTTCTTATTAGAACTTTTCCTCTCCTTAGTACATGTAGCCACCTAAGGATATATATAAAAAGGGGTGATCTAAAATACCAGTAAGAGGATATACAAGAACAATATAGCATGGGGTGAGCATAATCATAACATGGGAAAAAGATCATGAACATGAGAGGAAGCATAAATATAAGACTTGAAATGTGGCAATGCATAAAAATGAAACATCATGTATTAGTGGTTAACTACCACACATACTTGTGAACCAAGCTAGAATATTGTTCACACATCATTTCACATTTACTCATGAGATTAATCACTTCAACTAATGCATTGGAGCGATGTATATTTCTAGTCGCACCCATCACATTCAAACATTCATATTGTGTTATATAATTCTGGGAGCACCCGTCACATCATAACATTATCATTATCATGCATGCCACATATAACATATATATAAAGTGAACATAACTAACCCATGTAAGGGAATGGGTTAAATATCATAATAACACATTCATAAACATTGGTTTCCCAAAAGAAAGAGGGAATCACATACATGTTACAAGAACTGTCCACTTTAAGAGAGAAGTAAAAGGTGTGTTCTTAAAAGAAGTGTTCTTTTAGAAAGAATTTGTTTGACATAAAAACCAGTGAAAAAAATTTTATCCTAGAAAAAGAATGAAAATGATGAACAAATGATCTTTAAGGAGTAACCATATCAAAAAGGGAGTGAAAGAGGGAGAACCCAAAGGATGAAAGTTGGGTTTGAGAATTTCCCCTTACCCTGTATCTGAATGCTTCCTTCTCTTTAATGTCATGTATAATGAAATTATATTAATTAATTATAAATACAGACCCTTTTTTACTTTAATATGGTTCATTAATATTTCATTAAGTTATTTAATGTTCCTTTGTATGAGTTATAGAGTTTTAAAAAATTGTTCGAGAATGTTTATTTTTATGGTTTTCTTGAGTGGTTCACTTGTAAACTTAAATTGAAGTTTTGGTAGAAAATGGGTAAAAATCCAGAAATTATATTAAATTTTATTAATGATATTACAAGATATTGAATGATATTATAATTAATTATATTATATCCATGTGTATGAATCATTAGATAAGAATTAAATGATGATTATTTGGGTTAATTTGGGCGGTTTTTCGATCACAACGAACTTGTTTTAATTTATCACTTAGTAATATGGCCATAAATTATTTCCATAACTTTAAATAGTAAATAATAAATATAGAAAATTCTGGTTCAACCATAAAAATGGTTTCATGACAAGATCTGAAGGTTGAAATGGAATATGAAAGCATGTTGTTCTTGAAGGTGATGAATTAACACCTCACGAGCAACGTTCTCTTTAATAAAATAAAAGGAAGAGGGAAAGGGGGTTAGATGATATAATATCCCATTAGAATCATAGAATTAAATTATATATATTATAATGGAGTTAAAATTCCATTTTAATGAAGTTAGTTGGGTAGATATCAAGAAATGAACTTGAACTTGAAAGGAAATTAAAGGAGAAGAGGGAGAGAAATTGCCTCTTAATCCTCCTCTTGAGATTCTCCTTAAGGATGCTAGGATTGGTATTTTGATGAGACCAGAAGCTCCTGAACATGGGAGAGGGGATTGGTAAGATGTTTTTGTATAGTTTAGAGATGGCTTGGAGCTTGAGATGTGTGAGTAAATGAGGGTGTGAATGGTGGTTTTTATAGTGGAGGGGAGAGGGGTTTCCATAATATAAAATTCATTAGTTTTTTAATTTCCCCTAAAAAAAGGAATAGTGATTCTGGAATGACCAAGAATAGTAATTTTATCATGTGATCCCGAACCAAGTGGGATTACATCAGCATAACATCACACATGACTCTATAATTAGCTTATTTTTTTAAATTACGGTATTTCACTATTCATCAAAAATTCATGTATTTTAGAAAAATCCCAAAAATTTACCCCAACCATTTTTCAATGTGTAGAATCCAAAAATGAAGACTATTTTTTAAAAAACAATTATTTAAATATGTTTAATTTAATATTTAATTAAAATCATGTTTTATTACTGAAAAATAGTTTTAAAACATTCATTTACTTATTCTAAAATATAGGTACACCATACTTTCACTTGAATATTATTTCTATACTATTGTATTTAAGGATACTATCCATTAGGGTATATCACTATTTATAAGGGTATGTTACTATTCATAAGAGTAAGTTACTATTCACCAAAAAATTATTTCTATTTTATTAGACTCCAAAAATCATCTTGAACTCAACCTTGTATGTCACATTTTTAAAATTCAAAACACCGAAGTGTCAAAATTATGTTTAAAGGTCAATTAGAACTTAGTATTTAATTATGTTGTGTTTTCATGTGATTTTATGACATGATTATAAGAATGTAATTTCCATTGAAAAACATTGGGTCGTTACATTCTTCCCCCCTTAAGAAATTTCTCCCCCAAAATTTCACTTTGCACAAACGGATGAGGGTGTTTCTTATTCATTGCCTCTTCTGGTTCCCATGTTGCTTCCTCAGACTTATGGTTCCTCCACATCACTTTGACATGATGGGTTGTCTTGTTGCTTAGAACCTTATATCTCTGATCCAGAATCTTTAATGGCTGCTCTCCAAAGGAGCGATCATCTTCCAGCTGCACCACCTCTGAGTTTAGTACGTGTGAGGGATCAGGTATGTACTTCCTCAAGAGTGATACATGAAAAAAATCATGAAATAGAACCATATTTGGTGGAAGTTAGAGCTGATAGGCCACATCTCCTCTGCAGTCAAGGATCTCAAAGGGGCCAATATACCTTGGGATTAGCTTCCCTTTCTTCCCGAATCGCATGACTCTCTTCCATGGAGATATTCAAAGGAAGAATTTATCTCCAACGCCGAACTCCAAATCCCTTCGACGGTTGTCTTCATAGCTCTTTTTCCAACTTTGAGCATCTTTGATGTGTTTCTGGATGACCTGACCCTTCTCTATCATCTCTTGTACAAGATCGGGTCCAAGTAGCATTCTTTCTCTAACTTCATCCCAATAGGTTGGAGTTCTACATCTCTTTCCATATAGAGCTTCATATGGAGCCATCTCAATACTCGAGTGGATGCTATTATTGTATGAGATATCAACCAATGGGAGATGTTGATCCCAACTACCATTGAATTCAATAGATAATGCACTTAGCAAATCTTCAAGCGTCTGAATAATCCTTTCAGATTGGCCATTAGTTTGGCGGTTATAGGCTGTGCGGAAATTTAATTCAGTACTCAAATCATGTTGAAGTCTCCTCTAGAATTTAGATGTGAACCTTGGATCATGGTCAAAGATAATTGAGAGTGGAACACCATGCAGTCTCACCACTTCCTTCACATATATCTTTTCAAGTTTTTCAAGCGACAGATCTTCCCAAATAGTGATAAAATCGGCAGTCTTGGTGATTCAGTCAACCACAACCCATATCGCAATATTTCCCTTCGACGTCTTTGGGAGACCCATGAAAAAGTCCATAGTATCATCTTCCCATTTCCACATTGTTATAGGTAATGGCTGCATCATACCTTTGGACTTTTTTTCGCTCAACTTTAACTTTCTGACATACTACGAACCTTGATATATATTTCGCAATCTCCTTATTCATGGTATCCCACCAGAAGTGTTCTCAGAGATCATGGTACATTTTGGTACTCCCAGGATAGATAGGGAATGTTGAGCTATGTGCATTATCCAATAGATCCTTCTTTATCCCAGACGATGAAGATAGACAAAGCAGTGTTCCAAACCGAATCACACCATCATCGTTGATATGGAACTCTTGCATCTCCCCTTCTGTTACTTCATTCACCCTCTTTTGTATCTCCACATAATCCCTTTGTTCTTCTTTAGTCTTCTCTTGGATGGATGGTTACGCAATCATTTAGGCAATGTAGGATGTTTCCCCTGCCCTTATGATTTCCAAATCCATTCTTTTCATACCCAAGAAGATAGGGTCTTTCTCAATCTGCAACATGGATAGTTTAGCGGGTTCTTTTATCCTTAGAGCATCATCTACCCTATTCTCCTTTCCATGATGATAGTGAATAGAAAAATCGTAATCCTTGATTATCTCTAACCATATCCTTTGAAAAATGTTGAGGTCATTTTCTGTGAATATATACTTTAGGATCTTATGGTCGGTGTATATGTCATACTTCTCACCATAATGGTAGTTCCTCCAGATTTCCAAGGAAAAAATAACAGTTGTAAGCTCTAGATCATGTGTCGGGTAGTTCTACTCATGGATCTTCAACTGCTGTGAGGCGTAGGCTATCACATTGTCATTTTTCAAGAGTAATTAACCCAATCATTTCTTTGACGCATCACTCTATATCACAAAACATTATCCACTTTTCGGTAGTGTGATTATAGGTGTAGTGATCAGCCTTCTCTTTAGATCCTTGAAGCTTCCCTCACATTCTTCTATCCAGACATACTTTACCCCTTTCCTTGTTAACTTAGTTATCAGGCTTGAAAATCGTGAGAAGTTTCTTACAAAACGTCAGTAGTCCCCAGCTAATCCAAGAAAACTATAGATTTCTGTGACAATAGATGGCCTAGGTCATTCCTCAATCGCATTTGTTTTTGAGGGATCCATAGAAATTCCCTAACTTGGGATCACATGTCCCATGAATGTGACTTGCTTAATCCAAAAGTCACACTTGCTGAACTTGGCGTACAACTTCTCCTTTATCAATGTCTCCAACACAAGTCTTAGATGTTATTCATGTTCCTCCTTTCTATTAGAGTAGATGGGAATATCATCAATAAACACTAACACAAATTTGTTGAGCTAATATCTAAAGACTATATTCATCAAATCCAGGAAGATTTCAGGGGAATTAGTAAGTCTGAAGGTCATAACCAAAAACTCATAGTGCCCATACCTTGTACAGAAGGAGGTCTTCTGAATATCTTCCTTCTTCACCTTTACCTGATGATATCCAAAACGAAGATCCACTTTTGAGAAGTATTGAGATCCTCTTAACTGATCGAACAAGTCATCAATTTTTGGAAGAGGATACTTGTTATTTATGGTGATCTTGTTGAGTTCCCAATAGTCAATACACAGCCGCATTGTTCCATTCTTCTTCTTCAAAAAGAGTATCGGTGCACCCCAAGGTGATGCACTAGGGCGTATAAACCCTTTTTCCAGATTCTCTTGAAGATGCTTCATTAACTCCTCCCGTTCGATAGAATCCATCATATAGGGACACATTGAGATATGAGTAGCTTCGGGTATGAGTTCAATTGAGAACTCTACCTCACGATCTGGGGGAATTATGGATAACTCTTCGAGAAATAAATCGTTGTATTCCATCACGATGGGAATTTCCTCAAGGTTGGCACTTTCCATCAACTCAACCATTTGGGTGAGGTATGCTTCTTTATAGGGAATCAACACCCACACCATTGAAGGATTTTTCAAAGGAGATTCATGATCTTCCTTGAATTTGTAGAGGAGCATGGGAGGGTTCAGAATATGAATGGATATTTCCTTTTCCCGACAGTTGATATGTGGTCTATATAAAGAGATCCAATCCATTCCCATTATTGCATTGAATTCCACCAAGGGAAGTATTACGAGATTTGCTGGAAGAATATTCCCACATATGCCAACAGGATAAGATTCAAACACTTGGGTTGCAATGATTGCACCACTTGGTGTTTTTACAGATATCTCTACTTCAAGGTTTTGGAGATTCCATTCTATAGTTCTAGAAAACTTTCAAGATACAAAGAAGTGCATATAAACAGAATCAAATAATACTTTTTCCATTATTGAGTGAATAAGAAGTGTACCTTTTATGACTTCATTATCATGCTCCACCTTTGCAGTAGTGATGACATAAGCCTTCCCTTTTTCCTTTGGCTATGGTGGTTGCTGACGTTGATTACCCTCTAGAACTTGTGGTCTAGTGCACTGACTTGCATAGTGCCCTAGCTCCCTACAGTTGTAGCATTGAACCATGTGTGGTTATATCCTTTATTCTACCACATTCTCCTTCATTTTCATGTCTTTTCGACACTCTTGAGCATGGTGTCCTCATTTACCACACTTGAAGCACTTTCCCGTCCCTTTGAGGAAGTTTCCATGGTGCAACTTCCAACATTTTTGGCATGTGGGTCATTGAGTTTTCATCCCACTTTTGTCATTAGATCCTCTAACTTGAAAATATATCTTTCGTTTCTTATCCCCATTGCCATGGGACCATTCTCCAAACTCCATCTCCACTTTTAGATCACATCGAACAACTTCTTCATAACTCCCAAAGTCTCGAATTACAATAGCCTTTCGAAGGTGTATTTTTAATCCACTAATGAATCTATCAATTTTTCTATCATTGTTGATAACAAAACTCGAAGCATACCTTGAAAGCCTTGTGAAATTCGCTTCATAGGTTGTGATAGATTCTCCTTATTTTTTCTTGAGCTCTATTAATTCTCCCTCCATCTTCGTATGAAGATTTCATGGTAAATACTTATTAAGAATCACTATCTTAAGGTCTTCAAATTCCATCTCTTCAATTTCCTCCCTTGGCATGGTGTTCTTAATCAAATACCACCATTTATCAGCCTCTCCATCTAGATGATAAATGGATAGATTCACCATCTCCGTCTCAAAATAGTGAAGCACAGAAAGGATATTTTTCATGGAGTTGACCCACTGTTCTGCAACTAGTGGATCGGATGATCCACTAAATATCATTTGTCGTTGCCACATAAAACATTTGATAGCCAATTACTCCCTCTTTGTTGAAAGAGTATTCTCCCAATTATCATGGTTATTGTTCATATCCTGAGATAATTGAGTAAAAATCACCATGAAGTTCTAAACTCCACCTCCCAAATCATTGGTGATGCCATTCGGGCAATCGTTTCATTGGCCCTTGCACGAGTTGTTGGCCTGATTTCTCCTGGTTACCACCATTTTCTAAAATAGAAGAGGTTAGAAAAAAACATAATTAAAAAAATTCAGGAATAAATTATTCATTTAAACAATTTATATAATCAAAATAACATATGGGATCCCTATATAAATATTCTTGTTTGCATATTTGTACTTAGTCTCACGCTATAGGTTTTCTCTAGGGTTCACTAATCCTAATTCCCAAATAAACTAAACCTTTCCACTGATACCAACTATAGAATGTCGGCCTTTTCTTACATTACTATTACATCATTTTAAAGGTAAACAACATAATAGTATTACACGTAATGTATCCAATGGTTTTGCGTCTTGGGAAAACTAGGACCATACATAGCAATTACAACATCAAGAATGAACATTTATTTAATTTCTTCGTGTCTATCTTCTTATTGGAACTTGTACTCTCCGTAGTACATATAGCCACCTGAGGATATACATCCAAATGGGTGAGATAAAATCCCATTAAGAGGACAGATAAGAAGTATATATCATGGGTGTGATCATAATCATAACATCGGAAAAATATCATGAACATGATAGGAAGCATAAATATAAGACTTGAAATATGGCAATGCATAAAAATGAAACATCATATCTTAGTGGTTAACCACCACACATACTTGTGAACCAAGATAAAATCTTGTTCACACATCTTTTCACATTTACTCATGATATTTATCACTTTACACAATGAATTGGAGTGCTTTATAATTTCGGTCACACCTGTCACATTCAAACATTCATATTGCGCTATATAATTCTGGGTGCACCCTTCACATCATAACATTATAATTATCATGATTTCCACATAGAACATATATCAAAAGTGAACATAACTAACCCATGGTAGGGAATCGGTTACATATCATAATAACACATTCAAAAAACTTTGGGTTCCAAAAAGAAATAGGGAATAACATACATGTTACGAGAACCATCCACTTTGAGAGAGAAGTAAAAGGTGTGTTCTTAAAAGAAGAGTTCTTTTGGAAATAATTTGTTTGACAAAAAAACTAGTGAAAAAAATTTATATACTAGAAAAGGAAAGAAAATGATGAACAATTTATCTTTGAGGTGTAACCATATCATAAAGGGAGTGAAAGAGGGAGAACCCGAAAGATGAAAGTTGGGTTCGAGAATTTCTCCTTACCTTGTATCCGAATGCTTACTTCTCTTTAATTTCATGTATAATGACATTATATTATTTAATTATAAATCCAGAACCTTGTGTAAATTAATATGGTTCATTATGGTTTCATTAAGTGATTTTATATGCCTTTGGATGAGTTATAGAGTTTTAAAACATTGTTCGAGAATGTTTGTTTTTATGGTTTTCTTGGGTGGTTCACTTGTATTCTTAAATTGAAGTTTGGGTAGAAAATGGGTAAACATCCAGAATAGATATTACATTTTATTAATGATATTACAGTATATTGAATGATCTTATAATGAATCATATTATATCAATGTGGATGAATCATTAGATAAAATTAAATGATGATTATTTGCGTTAATTTGGGTGGTTTTTCGATCACAACGAACTTGTTTTAATTTATCACTTAGTAATATGGAAATAAGTTATTTAAAGAACAATAAATATGAAAGAATACATATATAAAATGCTGGTTCATCCATAAAAATGTTTTCATGACCAGATCTGAAGGTAGAAATGGAAGAAGAAAGCATGTCGTTCTTGAAGGTGATAAATTAACACCTCATGAACAATGTTCTCTTTATTAAAGTAAAAGGAAGAGGGAAAGGGGGTTGGATGATATAAGATCCCATTAGCATAATAAAATTCTACTATATATATAATAATGGAGTTACAATACCATTTGTATGAAGATAATTGGGTAGATATCAAGAAATGAACTTGAACTTGAAAGGAAATTGAAGGAGAAGAGGGAGAGAAATTACCTCTTAAATCCTCCTCTAGAGATTCTCCTTAAGGAAGCTAGGCATGGTCTTTTGATGAGAACATCAGCTCTTGAACGTGGGATAGGGGATAGGGAATATTTTTGGGAAGATTTTAGATAAGTATTGGAGCTTGAGAGGTGTGAGGAAATGAGGGTGTGAAGGGTGGTTTTTATAGTGGAGGGGAGAGGGGTTTCCTTAATATAAAATTCATTAGTTTATTAATTTCCGCTAAGACAAGTAATAGTGAGTCTTGAATGACCAAGAATAGTAATTATATCATTTTATACCGAAAAAAGTGGGCTTACATCATCAGAACATCACACATGACTCTATAATTAGCTTATTTAGCTTATTTTTGTAAATTACGGTATTTCACTATTCATCAAAAATTCAAGTATTTCAAAAAAATAAAAAAAATTTACCCCAACCATTTTTCAACATGAAGAATCCAAAAATGTAGTCCATTTTTCAAAAATAATTTCCAAAATATGATTAATTTAATATTTAATTAAAATAATGGTTTATTACTAAAAATAGTTTTAAAACATTCATTTACTTATTCTAAAATATAGGTACATCATACTTTCACTTGAATATTATTTTTATACTATCATAGGTAATGTTACAATCCATTAGGGTATATCACTATTCATAACGGTATGTTACTATTCATAAGTGTATGTTACTATTCACCCAAAATTATTTTTGTTTTATTAGACTCCAAAAATCATCTTTAACGAAGCCATGTATGTCATATTTTGAAAATTCTAAACACAGAAGTGACAAAATTATGTTTAAAGGTCACTTAGCACTTAGTAGTTCGTTATGTTGTGTTTTCATGTGATTTTATGACATTATTATAATAATGTAATTTCCATTGAAAAACTTTGGGTCATTACATATTACATGAGATTCATACATGATTTACCTAGGATATCGGCACCTATGACATCTTTCACCCAAAAGGGAATCCAATCATGTGGAAAGAGAAGTGCCAGTAGGCTTTTTAGTAGTTGAGACATAGTTTGACAAGAACTCCCATATTGATATTTTTGGAGGATGGTGTCGAGTACATAGTGTTATGTGATGCATCAAGAAATGGGATTGGTTACATCTTGATGTAGAGGAAAGCATTGATTTCATATGGTTCATTCTAGTTGAAAATATATGAGTAAAACTACGCAACCCACATTCATGAGTTTGTAGTGGTAGACTTCTCATTGAAGATATGGAAACACTACCTTATTAGTGATCGGTTTATCATATACTATGATCAAAAGATTCTTAAGTATATATTATCTCATATGGATCTAATATTGAGACAGAACTGGTGGCTAGAGTTCCTCTAAGATTATTACTTTGAGATTCCCTATCCTCCTTGGAAGGGGATCATGGTTGTAGCACCCCCAGTTTGAGGTATGTAGCCTTTTTATGCCTTTTTATGTGTTTAAATATCGAGGTTGAGTTGGATAGATGTTTGGAGATTTTGGAATGGGTTTCAATAAGTTTGGAGGCTTTCTATAGTGTGCACTGTTTGGGAACCGTTAGGGGAAACCGTGCGGGATCTCTAGGAAACTATGCAGGGGGAGATAGTAGGCTTCGCACGGCCTATGATTGGTTTTCCAAATAGTGTGAGGAAACCATTCAGATCCCTCCTCTCGAGAAATTGGTGTGTGCATGATTAGAACATGATTTTCCAAACTGTGTGGGCTAACCGTGCGACCACTTAAAAATATAGTTTTAAAATTCGGGTTCACTCTGACTTGCCTCTTTTCTCTCCAAGGTTCCTCCTGCCCAAGCCTCACATGGTATTTTCTCTTCTCAAAGGTTCTAGGGTATCTCCCACACATTTTGGAAGAAAATCAACGGGGTTTCATGGTGGATTAAAGGCAGTTCTTCTCAGGTAACTCTTCTCTTAGGGTTCTTTTTTGTGTCCTCTCTATCTACATCTCCCTATCTCTTCGTTTTCTAGAACTACACCAGTTTTTTGTAGATCTAGGTTTTTGGTTGCATTGGGTGTTGATTTTAATTCTTATATATGATATTTAAGGATATCTAGAGTGTGTTCGTTGGTGTGTTCACCAGATTTGTGGTGTGGTTGATCATGGGTCGTTTTCACCAGAAGCCTAATGGTAGGTGGCTTCTCTCTCGACTCCACTTGGTTAGAACTATTATTATTGGATACAATTAATTTTTTTTCTTGAAATTAACTGTGATAATGATTTGATAATCTTGTTTGAAATCTATTTGGTGATGATTTGGGAGATTTTAGAGAAAATGGGTTATTATTGCAAAAGCAGGCTTTGTTTTGTGATTTTAAAATGTTTATTTTAAAATCGTCAGTGGGTGATTATAAAAATGTTTTCTAAAATATGGTTTTCAAAAAAGATGTTGTTTTTGGAAATGTGGTTGGGAATGTAAAGTTAGTTAAAAGTTGTTTTCAATAAATGGGCGATTTATTGAAGTGAATTAGCATGTTTTGGAAATGGTTGTGTGCTTGTTGTGTGGCCTTGGTGCCTTGTGCTTGTTGGTTTATTGAGTGTTATGGCTTGTATTGGTTGTGTGGAAGTGGGCAGAAAGTATCAATATAATGGTTGATGGATAGTGGTCAGAAGAACCACGATTATGGAATTGGGTAGGAATTCTCAGTATAAAATGTGATGGATAGTGGTCGGAAGAACCACCATGATGGGTAGTGGTCAGGAAGTACTGCTAGTTTGGGAATGAGGTAATGGGTTTGTATGGGAAGATCCACAATTTTTGTTTGTTTGTTTGTGTTGTGGCTATGAAAGGTGTACTTTTTAGGCTAATGGGTTATGGTAATGTGGCTTATGGATCATTGTGGCTTTCCTTTGTTTGTCATGTCTTGGTAAAGGAAAAATTTGGCTTGTTGTAAGTTGTTTCACTATTGGTTGTTTTATATGAACACTTTTTTTAAATATGCTAATAGTTTTTTCATAGTGGTGTGTGAAGGGAATTCATTTGGGGAAAACCTACTGAGTATTAGTATTAACCCCCTTCTTTTTCACTTGGGTGCTTTTGAAGATGTTGTATTCCGGGACACAGGTAAGAGTAAGGCATCTCATTTTCCTAGAGGTTCGACTTAATGCTTTGGTGATGTTGTAGTGCTTAGAGCATAGATCTTGGTGTGGAGCTCTGGATGGTGTCCCTTCTCTTTGGGATTTTGTTGTATAGTCTTTTGTGTGGTGCCTTGGTAATTGGCTTGGTTGTATTTGACATATGGGATTGTTATGGAATAGGTTGGTTGAATTTTTGGTAACGTATGATTTGTTTGTTTTGTTGACATGCATCATGTAGTTTGTTGATTTTGTATTCTTTTGTTGGTTGGTTTTGTATCTATGTAAAATCATTCCCCAATTTATTCTCGAAGTCCTCGACAATTATTTCTAGACTTTTCCACCTTGGGAATGTATCTTAAGGACAAGTAGCATTCCTCCGCCCTCTCAAGCCAATGGGATATAGAGGCATGTTATAAGTGGTATCAGTTTGTTCGGTCCTTGGATTTCAAGTGAGATCAGTTGTTCAATCCTTGGTGTTGATTGTTGGTCTGTGTGTTGACATCCGTTCTTGGTATATTCGTTTAGTCGAGACGGTTGTCAGGCATAGGATTGTTAGAACATGGAATGTATAGCATAAAAGGACGTAGAAAAACATTTTATGCTGAACTTCAATTTACCTTGGAGTTGGGTACATAAGTGTTTGGAGACACCTATAGGCATTGGATATCTCATTTTCATGGGTGTATCCAATGAGATGTGCGTGACATGCATGGTAGAAATGAATTCCCAGTAGGATGCATATTTAATTGGGGTATAATGATCTATGGTTTGATATGAATTTGTGGATTTTGAAAATATATATTGGGTTTCGAAACGGAAGGGTTTGAAACAAGAGAACTTTTAGTATTTTGAAAATGGTTTGATTTTCAAAACATGGTGGATTTTTTAAAATAGAGAAACAAGGGAAATGTGAACTTATGGAAAGCCTAGTTGTGATAGTTTTTATGTAATTGAATTTGGAAACTGTATAACCATTCTTGTTAAGGGTGTGGGACTTTTGGTTGTTTTTGTGTGGATAGAAATGGCACTAGGTAGGTGTCGTAGAGACCAACCAGAAGAAGATGCTAAAAATGTGGTTGCACCTGAGAATCAGGTGAACCTACAGCTTGTGGAGATTATAGTGAAATCTTTCCAAGAAGTAGGAAGTGAGAATAAAGAATATAAACCAAGGCATGGGGATCATGCAGTTCAGTTTCTAAGGCCAAATCCACCCATCTTTAGGGGTGATTCAGAGCCATAGAGGGATGATGCATGGATGAACATAATAAATAGGATATTTGACTTCTTGGGAAAACCTGTAGAGCTGAAAGTCAAACTAGCCACATATATTGTCGAAGATATTTCCCTTCAGTAGTAGGATCTGGCGGTCCATGCTGGGATGGACCAAAGTGTGGCATGGGAGGGGTTTGAGGAGTTATTTAATAAAAAATTCATCCCTCATACATTAATAATTCAGCGTACAATGGATTTATTTAGTATGAAGCAAGGGAACATGGTTGTGATGGAATATGTGGCTATGTTTATGAACTTGGTGTGGATTTCACCTGAGGTGGTGGGTAGTACATCATTGAAGGCACGAATTTTTGAAGTTGGGTTGAACCAGAAAATTAATTCCAAGATATCCGTGATGTGTATAGATGATTACATAGAAATGGTGAACCGATCTATGGTGGATGAGAGGGATCTTGTGGGGGCTACGGGTGGAATAAGTATGTTGGTACCCATGGGAAATAGAGGGAACTTGAATGCTGGGTTCAAGAGGAAGACGAACAATTATATCTAGGGTGGGGGCAGGGCTCAAAATCTAATGCCAGGATCCGTGAATCTTCCTCTGATGCCTCATAGTAAGCTAAGTTGTCATCAATGTGGCTCTACAATCCACATCAAGCCGGATTGTATGGAACAACCTCGAGCATGTCAAAATTTCAAGTAGATGGGGGAATCAGCAGCGTTATTGCCGGAATTATACAAGGTAAGATGTTCATGACACTCTTTAGGGGTCGCAGGGTTCTTATGCCTCGATGGGAAGGGGGCAGCATCATACCCCTCGACAATAGAGTAAAGTGGGTCATGGTGATTCTGATAATACCACGATGCCTCAGCAGGGTAATAAAGAGCAGAGCGTGGAAGGAATGTAGTTGTTTGGAGCTGAGCAGGTTGTGGGGGATGATCAGTCGGGACCATCCACAGTGTGAGGTATAGTTATTTTAAATTCCACGTTGATTCAATATTTGTTTGATATGGGTGATTTGAATTCTTTTCTTGCTTCTCACATCATTTATTTGTTTGGATTAACAGTGGAAATGATGTCTTCTGTTCTGAAACATCAAAGTCATATGGGTCAAAAAGGGTTTCAAGATTTCCTCTGTATATCCTATTGCATAGTTTTGGATAGCATTCAATTGATGTGGGATTTCTCGATGCTTGAAATGGATAATTATGATATAATCCTGGTAATGGATTGGTCGATGATGTTTAAGGCCCACATCTATTTCTATCCATGAACAGTTAGTTTTGGGATGGAGGATGACATTAGACTTCTCTTTAGATGGGAGAAGAATGAAAACCTAGGTGCAACAGATTTGTTGGCATTAGCTATTGGCATGATATCCTATTAGTTAGAGGCTTTTTCATTGGAATCGGTTGAAGGAGTTGAGACGAGTATTCTTCCGGTAGTTGTGGATCAGTTTATGGATGTATTTTCTGAATAATTCTTAGGGTTGCCACCAATGAGAGAAGTGGAATTTACAATTGATCTCTTTATAGGGACCAGTCCTATCTCACTTCCATATTACCGAATAGAACCAGTATAATTTTGTAAATTAATGGTGTTTCTGGAAGAGTTAGAGAACAAAAGGTTCATCACGCCTAGCACGCCTCCATGGGCAGTGCTGGTCTTGTTTGTTAAAAAGGTGGATGGAACCTTGCAGCTCTGTGTTGATTATTATAGACATAATCACGTTACAATAAAGAATGGATATATACTTCCACGCATTGATGATTGGTTTGACCCGTTGAGTGGATCTCAGTGGTTCTCTAAGATTGACTTGAGGTCAGGGTATCACCAATTGTGGGTGATGAAGGAGGATATTCTGAAAACAGCTTTCAGAAGTTGATATGGACATTAAGAGTATGTAGTTATTCCCTTTGGCCTGATGAATGCAGTAGTGATATTTATGACATTTATGAATCAGATATTTCATAGTATCTAGATTATTTCATGGTGGTTTTTTGGATGATATACTGGTGTATTAGAAGACTAGGGTAGAGCATGAACAACACTTGGTGATAGTTTTGGGGATCTTGAGAGATCATTAATTGTATGCCAAATTTTCAAAGTGTGTATTTTGGATACAAGAGGTTTGTTTCCTTGGCCATGTTATTTCTGAGAGGGTTGTTTCAGTTGATAAGGAAAATAGAGAGGTTGTTATCTCATGGAAACCGTCAAATAATGGATTTGAGATACAAATCTTCCTCTGTCTAGTTGGGTAGTATCGATTTTTTTTTCGTGATTTCTCACGATTGGATTCCCCGATGACAGCTTTTACAAGGAAGAATATCCCATTTTGATGGAATGAGCAATGTTAGAAATGTTTTGAAGAGTTAAGAGGTCACCATCCATAAACACCAGTCATAGTTTTTCCTGAACTAGGAAGAGGGTGTGTGGTGTATTGTGTCTCATTGGGATCAGGATTTGGGGGTGTTCTCATACAGGGGGATCGTGTGGTAGCATATGGCTCACGGTAGTTGGGTTTGCATGATAAGAACTATCCAACGGATGATTTGGAATTGTAGGTAGTGGTTCCTGATTTAATGATGTGGAATCATTTTCTCTTAGGTGATAAATTTATAGTGTTTACCGATCACAAGTGCTTAATGCATGTCTTTTCAGAATGATATTTGAACCTTAGGTAAATAATATGGATGAAATATCTCTATATGTTTCATTTCAACTTAATGTATACATCGGGTAAGAGAAATTTAGTGGCGGACACATTACGTATGAAATCTTTTGCTGAAGTGGTGAAACAAACATCAGATTAGTGGTAGTTGATGTTAGTCATAGCCGATAAGCAGTTGGAATGTGAGGAACAAGGTGACAGAGTGGTCTTGTTTAAATAGTTACAGACATTGGATTCTGAGTGTATGGTGATGAGGTCGAAACTCAATGGTGGGGAGACCATTGAGATCTGAGAACTGAATGTGAATTCAGTCTTCTGATTTTAGAATCGGATGGTGGTACCTGTGTCTTGTCTAGAGGAACATCTTAGGGCTTATCATCATTCCAGGTGGGTTTCCATCTTGGAATTCATAAGATTTATAAGGCATTAATTGTATAGTTTTGGTGGATAGATATGAAAGGGGATGTGGCTGAGTCTGTTTCGAGATGCTTGACTTATCAGCAAGTCAAGGTAGAGCATCAGTGGCCAGCAGGCATGTTGCAGTCTTTACCTATCCCAGTGTTGAAATGAGAGAAAATAGAAATGGATTATGTGATAGGTCTCCCAAGAATGGTCTAGAAACAAGATTCCATATGGGTGATTGTGGATCGGCTCAAAAAGTCGGCCCTTTTCATCCTGATTCGTGAATATCATACGGTGGGGGATCTATACCAAATCTTTATCTGGGAGGTGGTAATGAGGCATGGTGTTCTAGTTTAGATTGTATCAGATAGAGATCTGAGGTTCACATATCATTTTGGAAAATCCTTATAGCAAGCACTTGGATCACAGTTGACTATGATAACTGTGTATCATCCGCAGAAGGATGGTCAATCCGAGAGGATGATATAAACCTTGAAGGATATGTTAAGGGATTGTGTGATGGATTTTACTGGTTTATGGGAGGAGAAATTATCTTTGGTATAGTTATCCTATAACAATAGTTATTAGGATTCGATATATATGGATCAGTTTGAGGCTTTTTATGATTTTCCTTGTTGTTCTCTACTATATTGGGTGGAAACAGGCGAGAGTGAGTTGATCGGACCAAGCCTTGTCCAAGAGACTACAGAGAAGATCATGTTGATTATAATGTTTATGGATATGACTCAAAGTCTCCAAAAATTATATTTAGACCATCATCGATGACCATTTTCGTTAAAGGTGGGTGATCATGTGTTTTGAATAATCTCTCCTAGGTTGGGACATCATCGGTTTGGGAAACAGGGTAAGTTATCTTCGAGGTATATTGAGCATTTTGAGTTACATGAGAAGATTGGATAGGTGGATAATCATTTGGATTTTACACCATGGTTGAGTGTGGTGCACAATGTGTACAATGTGTCGCAGTTGAAAAAGTATCAGTCGGATCATGACCATGTGATTCGTTGGGATCATGTTCAGCTAGAACTGGATGCTTCTTTAGTACACGTGTCAGTGCAGATTTTGGATAGGCATGATAATGTATTTCATGGTAAATAAATCATTTTAATTCGTGTTTTGTGGTAGTATGACCGGATTCAAGAGGAGTCTTGGGTTCGGGGGAAAGAGATGACCGAACAATGGCCCGAGCTCTTTTGGGAAAGCCATGGTTCTCTACTTTCTAAGGATGGAAATTCCAATGGTAGGGAGAATTGTACACCCCTAATTATAGTCATGTGTCCTTTTTTATGCCTTTTTATGTTTTTAATGTTAGGGTGATGAGTTTGGAGGATTATGGGAGAGATTGGAATGGTTTTGAATAAGTTTGGAGGCTTTTCTTAGGGCACATAGTTTGAGCATGGTTAGGGGAAACCATGCGGGTTCTCTAGGAAACCGTGCAGGGGGGGACAGTAGACATCACATGGCCTATTCACAGTTTTACAAACACTATGTGGAAATCATGTGGTCACCTACTCTTGAGAGAGTGGTGTGCACATGGTTAGCACACGATTTTCCAAATAGTGTGGGCTAACTGTGGGGCCACATAAAAATAGGGCTTTAAAACCCGAGTTGACACGAGCTTGCCTATTTTCTCTCTAAGATTCCTCCCACCCAAGCCTCACTCAGTATTTTCTTTTATCAATGTTTGAAGTGGATCTCCCACACATTTTGGATGAAAATCATAGGGTTTTCGTGGTGGATTGAAGGTGATTCTTCTCAGGTAAGTATTCTCTCATGGTTTATTGTGCTTTCCTATAGAACTATATCTCCCACTCTCTTGGTTTTCAAGATATACCCCCATTGTGTGTATATCTAGGATTATGGTTTCCTTGGGTGTCTATTTTAAGGCTTATGTATGATAGGTAAGGTTATATAGAGTGGTTTCAGTGGTACGTTCGCCAGATTTGTGGTGCGGTTGTTCGTGTGTCATTTTTTCCAGAACCCTAATTGTAGGTGGATTCCCTCTCGACTCCACTTGGTTAGAACTAGGAGTTTTGGATAAAATAATTATTTTTGGATGAAATTAATGATGATAATGATGTATGAATCTTGTTGTAAATCGATTTGGTGATTATTTGGGAGATTTTTGGGAAAATGGGTTATTTTTTCAAAAGGGGGATTTGTTGTGTGATTTTAAAATCTTGATTTTAAAATCATTACTAGATGGTTATAAAAATGTTTTGTGAAAGATGGTTTTATATAAAGATTTTTTTTTGGAAATGTGGTAGGGAATGGAAGGTTTGTTAAAAAGGTTTTTTCAATAAATGGGTGATTTATTGAATTGAATTAACTTGTGTTGGAAATGGTTGTGTGCATGTTATGGGGCCTTGGTTCCTTGTACTTGTTTTTTGGGCTGGAAGTATCACTATAAAAGGTGATGGATAGTGGTTGGAAGAACCACCATGATGGGTAGTGGTCAGGAAGTACTGCTAGTTTTGGAAGGAGGTAAACGGTTTTGGACTGGATGTTCCACCATAGTTGTTTGTTTGTTTGTGTCGTGGATATGGAAGATGGACTTGTTTGGGCTAATGGGTGATGGTAATGTGTCTTATGTCTCAGTGTGGATTTCCATTTTTTATCATGGCTTGGTAAAGGAACATTTGTCTTGTTGTAAGTTTTTGCACTATTGGTTGTTTTATATGAACTATTTTATATAAATGTAGTAATATTTTTATCCTTGTGGTATGTGTAGGGAAGTCATTTGGGGAAAACCTAATGAGTATTAGTACACACACACAATTTTGGAACTTGGGTGCTTTTGTTGATTTTGTATTCTGGGACACAGGTAAGTGAAGCATATCATTTCTCTAGCAGTTCGGCTTGATGCTTTAGAGATGTTGTGGTTCTTGGAGAATAGAACTTGGTGTAGAGATATGGATGGTGTCCCTTTTCTTTGGGTTTTTTTTTGTGTAGTCTTTTGCGTGGTACTCTAGTATTTGGCTCAGTTTTATTTGGCATGTGGGATTGTTATGGAATATTTTGGTTTCCTTTTTGGTAACGTTTGAGTTGGTTGTTTTGTTGACATGAACCATGTAGTTTGTTGATAGTGGATTTTTTGGTTGGTTGTTTTTTTCTCTAATAAAAATAATTCCCCATTTTATTCTCGAATCCCTGGGCATTTATTTCCAGCCTTTGGCTTCTTGGGAACATTACTTAAGTCCAAGTAGCATTCCTCCACCCTCCCAAGCCAATGATATGGGGAGAGATATTACAGTGGTGGTAGATGATCTTAGTGGGATAACGATTTCCCGGTCTTTGGACGAGGTGTCAGAGCATTTGTCCTTGTTGTAGTTATCCTTTATAAATGGAGATGGTGGATATTACTTCCAATCGATTATTGTTACTCCTACACGCTTATAGGTAATCAAGGATGCACAACATGGGGATACTGACTACGACACTCTATCTGTTCAATTATCCATAGGGAATACTCTTGATGGATATTTGAAAGATGGGGAGAACATCGTTCTTTTCATAGGATGCTGAGTTGTACCAGTGGAATTTTGAGAGGATTTTTTGATAGAGTTTTACACATACACTTTGGTGTTACATCCGAGTGTGGAAAAGATGTACCATGACCTCTGGCATTAGTTTTACTTGACTGGGATGAAGAAGGCAACAGAAGAGTTCATTTCTTGAGGCATTATGCTCCATCAAGCGAAGATAGAGCACCATGTTTTAGTGGGTTTCGCTCAAACCTTTAATGTGATGAATTTGAAGTGGGATGGGATATCTATGGACTTCATGATGGGTTTATCACACATGTCAAGGGGACACAATATGATCTAGGTGATCATTAACCGACTCACCAAGTTCACCCACATCCTACCTATTAGGGAGCAGAGTTCAGTGGAGAGCTTGGGGTGAATCTATGTGTAGGAGATATTATGGCATTATGAAGTTCCATAGACGATTGTTTTAGATCGTGATTCTCATTTCACATCTTGGTTTTGGAAGTGATTGTAGGAGGCATTTGGGACTTAGTTATTCTTGATCACGACATTTCATCCCTAGACGGATGAATAGATTGAGAGTACCATTCAGGTTCTTGAGGACATGTTGTGGCCCTGCAACTTGGACTTGGGTCATAGTTGGGAGGATCACCTAGCACGGGTGGAGTTTTCATACAACAACATCTACCACTCCACCATTGGTATGGAACCATTAAAGGCTATGTATGAGCGACTTTGCAGGTCACCGCTTTACTGGATTAACCTAGGAGAGTCAACACTCTTGGGCCCAAATATGGTGTGAGATACTAATTAGAAGGTAAAAATCATCCATGAGTGGATGTAGACTATGTTGAGCTGGCATAAGTCATGTTCCAATAGGAGATGGAGACCTATAGAGTACGAGGAGGGATACCATGTGTTCTTTCGGGTCTCACCTCAACGTGGGCTATAGAGATTTGGTTGGGGTGGCAAGTTATCTGCGAGGTTCATCAACCATTATCAGTTACTATGTAGAGTTGGTTAGGTGGAATACCACCTAACTCTACCCCCGCAGTTGCACTAGGTAAAATATTTCTTCTACGTGTCGCATCCGAGGAGGTATATGAAAGACCCATTGAACCGTATCTACTAGGGTGATCTAGACATCGATTATGGAGTAACATTTGTTGAGTAACTAGTGGAGATCAAGGATCAGCATGAGAGGATGCTTTGGGGTGAGTGATTATCCTGGTGAAGGTCTGGTGGTAGTATGAGAATCTAAAGGGGAGAACGTGTGAGAAGGGGGCTCAAATTTGTTCGTAGCACCTACATTTATTTAGTAGCCCTGTTTTTGGATTGTCAGGGATGTAAAGCCCTATGGTGGGGAGAATTAAATGTATCAAATTGTTTATTGTGTATTATTTTAAATATAATATTGAATTATTTTGAGATTGGGAACTGAGATGGTGTGCGATTCTGATTTCCGTTGTGCCAGGAATATAAGTTTGAAAAATATTGATCTTTAAATAGAATTCTCAAAAAGTTTTACTAAAAAGGTAGAATAACATATAAATTGGTCCCTAGATAAAAAATCTTCGGGCATCATAGCATTTAGAGAAACAAGTTTACCCTAGGTGAGGCCTAACATCAGCTGTTGTGGGTCAATTGTGAAAATTTGTTTCTTGACGTAACATGAACAAAAATATTTTTAGTCAACTTAGAGATGTTTTCATTAAAATGATATTTCTCTGGAAATTTAGGGTTATCACTATAACTCTAGAATTACTCAGAGGCATGGAGAAGAACCCTCTCATCAAATGGTGATGAAGGATTGAGTGGATCATAGATCATCGTGCCAACGGAGTGGGTTGATCTCGTCGATGATAGTAACACAACTGTTCTTCATCAACGAATGATCCAAACTCCAGGTAGGATGTCTTTTTAGGATTTTCTATCCTTTTATTAATCTAGGATGAATGCAGATAAATTAAATTAATAGGAATTGATATGCATGTTGTTTCTAGGATTCAATTAGATGGAATTTTTTCTCTTTGTTGAACCTTCCAATAAGAACGAATCGAGGCTAACACGAATATAGGCCGAGGTCTGTTCCTTGTGATTTCTTTTGTTTTTCTCCCTTCGTTCTTTTCATTCATCACCATTGGGACCCTGTGTACATGGATCAATGTTTATATGTGTCTTAGAGCATGATCAGACCCTGTAATTCGAGGTGAGTAGATATCAGAGGTTGAATCTATGAAGATCGAGACTTAAGAAACTCGAATCTTCAACCGTTTCAAAATCTGGGCACTAGAGGTGGCCCGGTTGTCTGCAGAAAAGACTACTAGGGTCGTTCTGGTGCGGCTATCCAGCAAGGTGTAGCAGTTTTGGTGCGGGGGGATGGAGGTAGTGTGGGTGGAAGCTAAAGGCAGCAGGGCCGGAGGCGGCGGCATGGCATGCAGAGGCGGCGATGTGGCGTGCAGAGACAGCAGAACCGTAGGGACACGATATCTGGACTGCTTGGGGACTACAGGAAATGGAGGTCATAGTAGGCCGGTGGAGGTGGAGGACCACATGGGGACCATGGAGTGCTGAGAGTGTGTGGGGTGCAGTAGGCTAGGCCAGTCGAGTGGGAGGTCGGGCGGGCCGAGCAAGCAGTCCAGGGAGGCCAGTGTGAAGCAGGCCAAGCAGGCCGAACCAGGGAATTTGGGCTACACTAAGGGGGCCAGCAGGTAGTGGGCCCAATGGCCTGGGCCGTACGGGGTCGGATCAGGTCTACTGGATAGGGTCATATATTTTTACTAAAATTATAATAAATTTTAAATGGAGCGTCTGTTTGATATTCTTTTAGTGACGTTGGTGAAAGACCCTAGACTACCCTAAGAGGGGGGTGAATCATGGTGTCAACCTTTTCTCTTCTTTACTGGATCTTGTTCCCATGTTGGTGGGAACTTGTTTAATCCTATATGATGGATATGTGTAGTAATTAAAACATTCACATGTATAATGAAAACATATAACTTCTACTGGGTTGACCACTAAGGCTACGTCTAAAGAGTATATGCTGACAGGTTGTCAGTTATACCTAATTCCAATAATCTTAACTAGCTATGGATTATAAATATTTGGGAATAGTTACTCTATACTAGGAACACTATCTAATAGTTCATGGATAGCTCACTACTTCCCTTGGATCTCTTCCATAGAATCCCCCTAGCTTAGTTCCTTGGTGAGGTCTTCACTCTGTTAATCAACTTGAAGGTTGCTTCAATATATTGGCTTGAAAGTCTTTGTATCTATTTAGCATGAGACACTACTTGCATCAATATCCAAAATTTATTCTCTTTTATATTCATTTTTCTCTTTTATTGAAATTAATGAATTCACTAAAACTTCTTCTTCTTTTTACTTGAATCAAAAACTCCCTTTATGATGTTTCTGATTCTGTGAATTGTCCCTAATACTGCCAAATCTCTCTGATTTGTGTACCATTACTACTCTGCACACCATGCCTAGTCTATATACCCTGCCCGATCCACATATTGTGCCAACTCAGAAGAGCGCTCCTGCCTTATGGGCCACCTCTTCTCCGCATACTGCCTCTTCTCCGTGGACATCGCTTTCTCCACGCACTGTACCTGCTCCGTGCACTACGCTGGCTCTACATAACGTGCGTACTCCGTACACTTCCTTTACATTATACCTCCACGTACAGCCTCTGCGTACCACCTATACGTACCAACTCCACATACAGCCTTCATGTACCACCTCGGCGCAGAACCTTGGCATACCGTTTCTTCCTTCCGATGACTTCTTCAAATTCTCCAAATTATTTCATCTCTTTCATACCACTTTTTCTCACGCAAAATCTCTTCCATGGACTAATACTTCAAATTTCTCAAACTATTTTTTCTTTCAAAAACCACTTCATCCAATGATGAATCTCTCATATGTACCACTTTCAGAATTAGATGAGTTCTTCCACAACAATGATATTTTCTTAACGAATTCTCTCTCTCCTCCTTAATGATTGGATTAGCACTCATTATATTGTAAAATAACTATAAAAATTTCTCCAATCCGTTTAACCAAAATTTTCAACATGGGAAAATCTTCACCACATACTAGACTCCATCCGCGTACGATAATCCTCCACCACATACTACTCCTATTTCACAAACCACAGCAATCTTTCGAACCTTCAACAATGTAGTGTTAAATTATCGTGTACCGTAAGACTATCGGTTCACATACTGCATCTCTTCTACAAACAACAAGTCATCCCACATACCGTAAATCCTTCCACCAAAAACCATTTTCGGTACCATGACCCGCTTCACAAACCATTCTCCATACCTTTCCCTCTACATAGTACGTTGTTGCGAATCATTCCCAGACATTGTACGTGGTCCATGTTTCGAGATACGATGTTTCCTTCTTTTGTCAATTTCCTTCTCCATTCCACATCTCATTCACTCCTATGTAGAAATCCTTAGATTTTCGAAAATAAAATTCCAATTTGGAGGACCAAAAATTTGGAAAACAAGGTGAAATAGAACCACCATAAATATCTGCTTCAGCAAGAATTCACATGCTTCTTCACTGTCATCTGGCTTCTTCAACAGTCAGCTTCATTTATCATGAAATCCTTCCACTGTGATATATACTATTTGAACAACCAGTTTTAGCATCTTTAGATTCTCCAGGGAAAGTAGTGCATCATCCCAACTTCCCTATCTTCTAACAACATCGATCTTTCTAGTCAACACTGAATATGAATGGAATCATCTTATCAGCGTTGTATGATCATTATTAAATATTTAAAACACCACATGATCCCTCATTCAATAAATAATGTCTCTTCATCTAGGCTCTTTCATGGACTCTTTGAATAGTGAAATGGTTCTTGGTCACTTTATAACTTCAAGTCCTTTAACACTCTATGAGATGTTTTCATTGTTATAGACACTGTATCACTATTGATACATGTAATTTGAACATAAGATCAGTTCAAGAATCCTCAGAATTACCACTCTCAATAACTTGGGAGTTCTTCTTGATCTCCTTCTTCATTTTGATCTTTATTGACAACTATTGATAACAAATACAACCTTATACACAAAGTGGTCCCAACAATCTCCCTCATTGTATTTTGTTTTCAATACCTTAAATTTCTCCTAAAATGGATGATTCAATATCAAAATCAGAATCTTCTGTCTCCCCTTCCTTGTTTCATTTCACTTCTCTCCCCCTAATTGACAAGAAATCAATGTTCTTGGGAAAAGGGGATCAGTCCATACTTGAGAAATTTGTCATCATTCTTTTCGCTGTAAGTCTACCTGAGTAATGCTCGTTGTATAAAATAAGAGGATTTGATTTAGGAAAAAAGTTATCCAATATCCACTGATCATGATACCTCATTAGATGAGAACTCATGTACATTGTCTTCAATGGTTTCCCAATTTTATTCCAGGCTAAATAAATTAAATGAGATACAGAATAATCAACCTAAAAATCTTGCACTAACTTCAAAAAATATATCAAAAACATTCATGTTTAATTGAAAGGATAAGTGGCCTTGGGTCACTTTCATTCTTCTTATTTAACTAATTAATTTAGTTAGCCCCTTCATAAAATGATCATCATTCTATGTAACAAAGAATGAGAAATTGAGAAATGAAATACCTTTTCTAATGACACGTTCTTTAAGAAATTTCTAGAGTACATGAATTTAATACAAATTGAAGTTGACACTGATTGAAATAATAAGTCTAGAAGCTTCTTCATTTTTCTCCCCCTCAAGGGATATAATCCCCATCATCTTCATCAAGGGTGATACTTCATCATTTTATTCTTTGAATATCAATGTAATAGTCTTCCAAGGATGGAAACTTCTTCAGTTTAGCTATCAAGAGTTAACAACATTCACTACTTCTTAGGTTCTCCTCCAAGGAGACTGCTTCACCCTTAATTACTTGTATTAGAAACACAAATACCATTCACAAGAAATTTAAGGGAATGAGGTGGATCCTCCTTGATACATTGATATAAATTGTACGGTTGAGATTATTTTCACAACCAAGTTACACTATTTACACCAGTATTCATGCTTGCACATCTGAATATATTTTTTGATCTGTGCTGATGTGGAATGGATATCTTCACATTCACATGTGATTTGCATGGAGAATTTTTATTCTTATTAATATCCATCATAAATGATACATTATTATCTATCTTAAGGATTTATTATAGATTTGGTATTAAGGTTAGAAAACCTTTTGCAATGTGACCAGATTTCAAACATCTCTCCCACAGAACTTCTTTAACACATGTGTTTATTTCAATTTTCATTCTCTCATGTACTTTATCTTTATCAAATTAAATTTTTCCTTTTCCATTATCACTATCCTTGGACTTTTCAGCTTAAAGTTTCCTTATTATATTTAAATATTCAAGATAAATGACCAACATGTCATTTCAAACTTTGTAGTAGGGTTGGATCTTCTACACGGGTTCATCTTAGTGTCATCCCTCTTAGTTTCTCTTTTGGATGAATTTCCCTTCAATTTCATATAACTAAAATCTTGGTTCTTCTCAGCTTCCCTACTTGATATCTTTATAGGGAAATGTGTGTTCACAATATTTTTCTGATTTCATCCCAAGGAAGCTACTTCATACAAAGCCGGAATCATAGTTCTTCTTTTCTTTTCAACAATTAATGCATATTGAGATGGTAATTTACCAACCTTGTGACCCCTACTAATTCATTCATCGTAGATGTTATTAATAATTTCAAATCAGTTGGAAGTAAAAAGATGATTCTTGACTTGCGTATGTTTCTTATTCTTCTTTGGATTTCTTATCTTTGATATAGGATTTCTCTGTGGTTTTTCATTTAAAAGATTGTACCAAAAATCCAGTGCACAATGCCCTAATATGTTGCAACACCAACATTGACCCAAAAATCATGTCTTCTTGATATCTTCTATATAAGTTTGTTGGGCCTTATTATTAATGTGTTGTGCTCTATATAAGGAACAATCTTCTAACTTCTTCTTCATGTCGACCCTATCCATGGTGGTAGGTTTTTTCTCCTCACCTTTCATTATCCATTCTTGTTTAGAATTTTTCTTCCAACCTACACTTTTTGTAGAAACATATTTTGAAACAATAGTACAAGTTGTTATGGATGGTACATTCACTTTCTTGCCTAGTTGTGATAGATCAATGAGTGAATACATGATCTTGTTATCACATGTTGGAAGTATTTTGACATTAGAATATTATATTGAGCATTAAGCAGCAACAGAAATTGTTCCTTGTGATGGATAATCAAGAGTTGTCATAATCTTCATATCACATGTTGGAGGTATTTCAGCTTTAGAATATTTCAGTTAGCATTGAGTACCAATAGCAACTGTTTCATTATTTTGTGATGTATAAATATGTTTCTTACCAATATTAGTCAACTGAGAATCCAATTCTAGACATTTACTATTGAGATTGACCTTATGATATTCAATAATGGTCATCTACTCTTCACAAGCCTTCTTCATTCTAACAACTTATTCCCTAGGCAACATCGTTTTATTCTGAATCAAAGAGTCATGTTTCTTGATCTTATTGGATGTCCCTTACAATTGTAGACCATTGATATCAGTGAAATTTATAAGTTTCCCTTCAAAAACTTGGATCATTTTTTCAAGATCCTTTCTGAATCTCTCTTCCTCTTCAACATCTTTGAGCCATTTTGATGTATTTATTTCATTTATTTCCTCTTTTTTCAAAGGATTCAATCTCTCTGTAGAGATTATAACATTCTAATATTTTCTTTACAAAGCCTTCCTCCAATGAATCTTCTTATTTTCTTAGCTAGGTGATTTTATACTTTATAATTTGAAATATTATACCAATACTGATGACTCTATCTTTGGAGATATCATAAAGGTATTTTTGTAGTCAATAAATTTCATATAAGGTTCAAAATTGATCGAGGGTGAAAACACATACCACCCAATCTCCCTTCTCTTTTCTTTCTAGGCATGAAACATTGTCTTTTTTTAAATGGCATGGAGAACCAGATACTACCTCTTCATTAGATAAGAGGGGATTATTCAACCGTCTCTTCGATTTTTTACTTATTTATCAGGGTCATTTTGGGTATAGACTTCTATTTAGAGATAACTAAACTTTCATCAAGAATAGTCTTTATTGTTTTATTAGTAATGAAAATTCGAAGCATTTTCTAAATAGAATTACTGAAGAGTATCCAACATACACAAACCCTTGTTCTCTAACACTAATTGAAGGACCCTAGACCACCTTGAGAGGGGGGTGCATCAGGGTGTCAATATTTTCACTTATTTAATGGATCCTATTCCCACATTGGTAGGAATGTGTTTAAACATGTATTATAGATATCTGTAGTAATTAAGACATTCACATTTATAAGGAAATAACAACACTTTTACTTGGTTCACCACTAAGGGACAAATCCAAGGAGAATACACCAACAAGTTTCCGGTTGTACCTAATTTCACTAATATTCACTAGTTGTGGATTAAAAAGATTCTGTCATAGTAACTCTTTCCCTAGAACACTACCTAATATTTTAGGGATAGCTCACTACTTCCCTTGGATCACTTTCTTATACTCCCTCTAAATCACTTCCCTGGAGAGGTATTCACTCAGTTTATTAACTTGAAGATCACTTCAAAATATTCTTGTGATAGTCTTTTTCTATATTCAGCATGAGGCACTCCTTACATCGAAGTCCTAAATTTATGCTCATTTATATTCAATTTTCTCCTGTAGTGAAATCACTGAATGCACTAAAACATATTCTTCTTTTCTCTAGAATCACCTACTCCCTTTATGATGTTTCTGCTTCTGCGAACTATCCATGATTCTTCATATTGTCTCTGATCTGCATACCATGCATGATCCGTGTACTATACATGGTCCACATTATGCACTTACTACATGTACCGCACCTTCTTAGCATATAGTGCATGCTCTGTGTACTACTTCTTCTCCATGTACCACCCTTACTCTACATACAACACCTGCTCCACACACCATACCTTCTCTACACATCGTTCCTACTATGTACACCACGCATACTCCATGCACTACCTTCAAATTCCTCCTCCATGTATGGCCTATGCATACCACCTCTGAAAACTGCCTTCACATACTGCTTTCATGTACCACCTCAGAATACCACCTTGGAAAAACTTTTCTTCCTTTCATGGAATTCTTCTTAATATTCTGTGAATTATTTCATCTCCCACATACCACTTTTTCTTATGCAAAATATCTTCTGTGGACTACTCCTTCAAATTTCATGAACTATTTTGTCTTTTGTCTACCTCTTCGTCCAACATAGAATCTATCTTGTGTACCACTTTCTGAATTAGTAGAGTTCTTCCAGAGTGATGATATTTTCTTATTTAATTAGATCTCTCCTCTTTAATGATGGGATTATAAATACTTATATCGAATAATAACCCTAAAAATTTAACCAATCGTTTTAACCCAAATTTTCAATATGGGAAAATCTTCACTACATACTAAACTCCATCCACGTACTGTAAGCCTCCACAATATATTGCTTCTGTTTAGCGAACCACAGAAATCTTGTGAACCTTTAGTGGCATATCATTAACCTTCTGCATACCACAAGACTGTCGATCCACATACTACATCTCTTCCACCAATGACGATCCATCATGTGTACACAAATCCTTCCATCCTGAACTATTTTTGGTATCGTGACCCATTTTGTGAACTGTTCCACTTACCTTTCCTGCTACATGGTAGGCATTCGCAAACCATTCCTGTACATGGTACGTGGTCCATGTTTCGAAGTACGCTGTTTTCTTCCTCTACCGATTTAATTCTCCATTCCGCATCTCGTTCACTCCTATGTAGAAAACCTTCAATTGGAAAAAATTAAATCCCAATTTTGAGGTCCAAATTTTTTGAAAATGCTGGGAAATGAAACCACCATAAATATCTTCTTTAGAAAGAACACCCTTTATTCTTCACTATCATTTGTATTCTTCAAAATTCACTTGATTTTATCACTAACCCCTCCCTTATGATATATATGATTTGAATGATCAGTTTCAGCATCGTCAGATGCTCCATGGAAAATATTTCATCTTCTCAACTTTTATATCTTCTAGTAACACCAGTGTTTCCAATAAACCCTGAATATGACTAGAATTATCTTCTCAACATTGCATGATCATTCTTAAATATTCTTATTTACACATGATCACTCATGCAATAATTCATGTCTCTTCAGGTAGGCTATTGATGAACTCTTTGGATAGTGAGATGTTGCATGAGGACTTTTTAACTTCATGTTCTTAAACACTCTCTGATATGGTTTCACTATTGAAGACAATGTATCACCTTTTATACATGTACTTAGAACATAAGATCAGTTAAATAATCTTCCAAATTACAACTCTCAATAACTTTTTATTCCTTCTTAATCTCCTTCATTTTGATCTTTATTGAGAACCATTGAAAACAAATACAACCTTATACACCAAGTGGTCCCAACAGTTGGGACCCTTAGGGAGAGACTAACCTTATGATACAAATTATGGGTTTTAACATGGATATATTTCAAATTAAATGGGACTTTTACATGGGAAATACCCAGGGTCAATGGGTACGTCGGGTTTGACTACTACTCACTATGTGCCCTTTATTTTCTATGTGAATTGTTTCCACTAGTCCACTGTATCTGGGATGAGTTTTATTAGGGTCTGTTACATTTATCATCTCCATGATTTTTTGTTAATGTAGTTTCCTAATCAAAGTAGTATAATCCATTCAGTATGATTTCCAAAATAGAGTTGTTGGAATCTCTTGAGAGGCCCGAAGCGGTTTGTATATTCCTTCTTCATTCCCTATCTAGAGTCTTTGATATTAACATGACCAACTTCACTGGGCATTGATCCTCTACTTATAGGTTAATATAGATTTAGTTGTTGGTATTTATCCAAGTCACTGGTTGTGATCTTCATCTAATTTATCATATCTCTTCAATTATTTCATCATATCTCTCTCAATATGGTTTCTGATGAACAATACATCTCGGATGGATCTCATCCATGCTATTAGACTTAAGAGTGTATTCCCCTGGATGAGTGCTTTGTGGAATCTTAGAGTTGAATCCCCACTGGTGGTATGTGGTGGTTGTAATTTATCTCATGAATATGTGTATTGGTTTGGGTATATCTTGATATTCTTGTTATATGTTGTAGACGTATACTTGTGTATGTATGACTATACTTTCCTTGTGTACTTATTTTTGGTTTCAGGGTGTCCGGCTGAGTATTGTTATACTCACCCCTAAATGAGCTTTTCCTACACATGTCATGTCTTTTGTAGATGAGCGACCTTTTGAAAGAGTCTAGGGTGGATCCGGACCGAACGGAGCCTTGTCAGATCAGACAGACCATGGTGTTACTAGGGCATCAGACAGTATCCTTAGTACCATACCATCAAGTAGGGTTTTCAGAGGAAGAGTTTTAAGAACAAGTTTACATATTTTATTTTTCATGGGCTTGTATTTTGGACCTATATACTTTCCAACGCATTTAATGTTGTACTCTAGTTGTGGGTTATAGTGGTTATAATTCATTATTTACTTAGTTTTTTTTACATTTCATCATTTCTAGGCTTAGAGATGTTTGTGGGCATATAGGTACTAAGGAAATGCCTCCCACGTTAGTGAAATGCTTACTCAGTGCTAGTCTCCAGCCCATGCCTTATTAGAAGTTGGATTGGGGAGTCATGAGACAGGTCCCTCTAGTATGGGTCGTGACAAAATAATTCCTCAAAAATAAAATTCTTGATTTAATTAATGAACAACATTCTTTATCAAATATCTGTAATGAATAAAATATGTGAAATTATCAATAATTCCCCAGTAAATCAAATAACTATCAATGTGAACACCGTATGTAAAAATAGTTTATGGATTAGGAAATAATAATATCCACTGATAATTTGGAGATTTAGGATAAATGTAATTTATAGTAAAAATGATCATATGGAAGTGATTGTTTTAGGATAAAGTTAATAATAAAAATAAGTTTATATTGCAAATATAACATTTACCACTTGGTATTTCAAATTTAAATATCTTTTATGAGATAATTCATTGAGAAACTTAAAATACAATTATGTATGAGTAAATTACAATATTAAATGTAAAAGGTGTAGTATATACACTATAATAAAGTGAATTGGTGCATGATTAAAAAAATACTCAATGGAATGTAAATTGAGACAAAAACCCTTACACTATGGTAACATATGAATTGAATGACCCAAAGTAATAATAATAAAATTAAACATTTAAATACCATTAATAAAATATAATTCATGATATATTATATAAAAAATTGTTGTAGTTACACCAAAGAAAATAAGAAAGTGGTGTTAATGTCGTATGTATCACGGAAAGAATAGTGAGACAAGAATCCATTACCTTGAGTTAGACTTGTCACATATCTCTCTATATCTAGTAATAATAAAAATATATTAATTATTTACTTGATTCGTAAACTTTTTCATTTTTATCATTACTTTTATTTCACTTATTACAATATTTTAAACAATTACTTAAATAATTAATTTTATGTCAGGTGTTTTGACTATATTCGGTTCATATGTCAAAAATGACTTTAGTATGTCAAATATGGTCAAATGGGTCATAATATAAAAATATATAGAATAATATTCATGAAATAAATATTATATTTATCCATCAATTATGATTTGAAAACAAATCTTGAAATATGGTTTTGAAAAATGAACCAATGTTATAATTATGGAGACGGTAGGTCTTACGTATGCATGAGTAATGTCCCCATTTTTTCAATGAACATTGTTGAAAGAATGTAAGTAAAATTTTATATTCATATAATGATAATTATATCATAAATAACTTTTTATTTTATCATATATATATGTATATATATAATTATTATGATGTAAAAAGAATCACATTGTATTGAGTAAGTGGTAGTCCATGCGTCTAAGACTAACGTTATCTCTTTTAGTGTGTGAAAAGGTTAATAAAGAAAAATTTATATTAAATTTTTAGAAAGGTAGCTATGTCATGAATATCATAAATATTTCATTTATCTCAAAAAATAATAATTAAAACCACACTTTATAGGTGAAATTTATAGCTTGAATGAATGACATTGCTTTGAGGAGGAGGCAGTCAACACTTCCACAAATGATGTTATTGTATTCCCACAAAATTTAAAGCATAAAGTATTTTTCTATATAAAAATTATAGAATCATAAATAAATTATAAATATCATATATATATATATATATGTTATATAAATTTTTTTACAACATTGTTCCCAAACAATAATGGTTGTAAAGGAAAAATAAACGACATTGTTTTGTGATGCAGTAGTTCACGGGACACATGAATAATATGTTTATTACCCATTTTATGGAATTGTGTGTAAATTTAGGTTTAACTATTAATATAAAAATATATAGATATATTTAGGATATTTATGTTATTATATAATCTTGTAATAAAAATATATTGTGGGTTGTAGAATGTAAATAAAAAAAGATCTTCGGGAAGGATGTTACCACTTATTCAGGTAACTCATTTTGGTTTACACCAAGGGGCTTCCTTGAATGAATTTCTACCATAGATGATTATTATATGATTAGGGTAGGTTGTTTAAGATCTATTTGGGTAGATATTTTTCTGAGAATTTTTTTTAGAGTTGTGAGTAAGTGAGAGGTTTGAGAGTCTTTTTATCAAGGAGGAGGAGCGTCATTCTTGTAAATTTTTTAAAGGGAATTCCACCAATATTTTTCCCATGTCATGTGTCTCCAATAAGGTCAAAAATTATATAAATCAGAGTATAGGGTCTATATATAGACTTAATATTTCTATTGGACTAGTTTTTAGGACATTTTCTACCTTAAGATTATGGTTTTGTCCTTTGTTAACCTAATTTTTCTCATATTTTCTTTAATTAATTTTAATCACTTTCACTGAAAATTTTCGTCAAAAACTAATTTTAAAATATTAGTCGTTATAAATTATGATTATTCAAAATATTTAATATAATTTTAAAATTCAAATCACATAATTATCATAAATTAATTTAAATTTAACCATGCAGATGGGAAGACAGAGAGGGTTTTTAAAGTAAAAATGTTCAATAGTTTGTTATGTTTTATATCCAATTTCAATGTGAAATTTATAATAATGACCACAATTGGTTTAATTTATTTAAAATTGAACTAATTTATCTTTATAAAAAATTAAAAATAAATTTTATCCTTATAAATAAATTAGATAAAAAATAGTTTTCAATTAAAAATTAGTATTTTTCATTATTCATCAAAAAATGAAATATTTCATAAAAAAATCACCCCAACCAGATTTTTATGTTTAAATTTAAAAAATTATGTTTTTTATGTCATATTATATTTATAAAAGTTTTAGAAAATGGATTTAAAATAGGTTCTCTATTAAAAGGCATTAAAACTATACCTTTAAAAAAATATAGATCTTCTATATAAAATTGTGTTTGTACCAATCTTATGGATAAAAAATCTATTGGATGAGTATCAAAAAGATTTTATTGGATATAAATTATATATAAATTACCTTAATATCATTCACTAATAGTATCTAATTTAATTTGTTATGATAAAAAACCATTGTGATAATAAATTAAAAATATTTACTTTATATTCAATTGGTTTATATTTTTTTCTAATTACTTAGAAATAAATGAATTCATATTATATTTGTGTAAACCATATATTTTGATAATTTATTTAATACCTTTAATAACCTCTAATTTAATGTCTAGGTTATATCTTATTATAAAAAATAATAATATTTTAATAATATGTTATTTTTTGGTAAAATTAGGTCTTCCGTGTTACATAAGATTTCGATGAAAGTTATTCATGTGTGTAACGCATGTAAACCTCACTGTAATGTGTAGAGAAAGATAAAATTTACATTTCGTGTAACATGATCTTAACTTGTTTTTTTTATAAAAATATTAAAACAAAATAAATTTATTCTACATGGAAATTTTTTTAAAGTATTAGGGTGTTACATGAAATATTTTACATATGTGCATCTCACATACAAGCCCCACACAAGAAACCTGAGTCAAGATCCTACTATTTATTTCTTTAAATACATTAACTCAACATCCTCCTCTTGGTATCCTCCAGTGCCTTGAGTTGAGATACTCCTCCTGATTTATTTAATCATCTTGATTCAAGATCCTCCTCATAGTTTCTATAAACTCATTGAATCATAAGACACAACTTGGTTTACTCAAAAGACTAAACCTGATATACTCATCTTGGTTTTATAAACATCCATGAGTTGATATTCTCTTATTGATTACCCCAAATTCCTAGATTTTAGATCATACTCTCAGATTCTTCAAAATTCATCTAGTTGAGGTTATCATCTTGGTTACCAAAAATTCCTTAAGTCTAGATACTCCTCGTGTTTTTCTAAAAATACCTTAACCTTTTACACCTACCATAATTACCTAGTGAGAGTCTCTTTTATAATAAATTCCATGTCAAACTATTTACTAGTACATTTCAATTAGTAGTAGAATACACATGAGATTAAACTTCTTTGAAGTATTCAAGGATGTATGACCTTGAAATGAATCATGATGGTCCTCATCACATGAAATAAAAAGGGATGGTGTGCCCTGTTAAACAACACAGAACTATGTGTTTTTTGTACCCTTTACATATATATACAGAAATCCTCTTTCATGGTCTTTATCCTAACTCATAAAAACATAACACCTCCTTTCATAGGATTTCAGTGCCTCCTAAGATTTTGGAAAACACTATAGTGATTACCTATTTGTATTTAAACCATATAGTAACCAAATTCATGGATCAAAGTAAAGGAAATATATTTCACATGTGTAGTGTCCCCTTAAATTCATGTGGTCAATCAATAAATTTCACTAATGGGTAACTAGTATTATTACTATGAAGGGTTTCATGAATATGTATTAAATCTATAAGAGAGTTATAAACTAAGAAATAGTACCTCGTAAGGTATAATATGGCCTCACATGCTCTCGTCCAATAAAATGTTCCATCACCAACCCCATAAGTGATCAAGAAGCTACCCACTATTGGAAAGAGAGAGTCATGTGAGACCAAAAACTACAAAAATGGTCTTGCAAGAAAAGTAAAGTCACATAAAAAAATATTGAAATCTAATGTGAACTCCTTTACATAATGAATAAATTGATTGCCCAAATATTGTTGGTGGTGATACTACACTAATGGGTTTCTTGTTTCTCTTATAGAGTCCAAATGCAATCCAGGATGGGTATATTATCAGACACCAAGGTACCCAATCATCTTAGGGGGAATTCAAATAAAATTAAGTGTTTCTATGAAACACTACTAGTTTCCCCCTCAATCATACACTGCTTTTTAACACAGTAGTTGCCTCATCTCCTAGGCAGAGACGTAATATGTCACCTACCTAGTGATTATAATACTAGATGGCGAATTCAATGGTGTAAGAGTACCTCTATAAAGTGGTAATACCAACACTTAAAATATCTCATAGATGTATAGAAAGGGTTACACCACATAACTTTTCTCTAAATCATCAAATTTTCATGGTGTCGGTATCCCTATCTCAACATCGAACTGATTTAGGATTCTCCCTTAAAAGTAAGTAAATTCTTACCTTCCATACATATAAGAGAGTGAGGTGGTTGTTTCTTTTATATATAAAACGACCCAAGATATTCCTAGAGGGTTTTATTCACAATGGTCATCATTATATATACATAACCCCAAATGCAATATAATTTCTTGAGGAAGTAGTGTCGACCCTGGTAATCTAGATTTAGAATCATAGAAGAAAATCCAATTGGGAGAATCTAACCTATATAACTCAAATTGATGTCAATATCCTATTTTTTTCAATATACTAGAGTCGGGTCATCATATACTATAGTTGGTGAGAGGAATACTTCATATCACTATTATCAAGAAACCTGTAACACTGTAACATCCAACCTTAGTGACGACTTCAATAGACCCCTCATTAATGAGGGAGATAATTAACTAGATTGGAGGACCTTATAGTAGTATCACACCATATCCAGATTCTAATATAATATGACATGTGAATCTAGGATATAAGTAGTTATAGCTATTGAATTCCAATTTCAACCTTATCCTAGAGGGACAATAAATTTTTACCATCACAGTCATCTCCAATATCATCCATTAAACAGAGATATTCAAAAAATAACTATATTACTTCTATAAGGAAAATATGGATTCTTATCACAAATTTTACGCATATAAATGTAATAAAAAATGACCTAACTAGTGTTGTATAATCTTATAATCTTGAATAGGAATAAAAATATAAGAAAATTGAAGAAAATTACACTTACACAGAGGTGTTTGGAGAATTATTACATACGTGGAATCAATGGAAATCTCTTGATTTGGGATCCATTTATAATATTATAGTTCCAACCACTAATTGAGTTAGTTCCAAATAAAAAAAGAAAATAAATGGCTACACCTATATCAATACCACCACAAAATGATGGTGTAACTATCTAATCAGATAAACAAATTACTAAGTTTATGGACAAAATAGAGTATCCTATGATTATCAATTCTAAATTACTTTAGTGAAATTTTATAACTGGGTTTGATAATTAGGATAAATATATCATTCATCCTTTATTTGAATATCTTCAACAAAATTAAATTGCTTATAAAAAAATTAGTGTCAAACTACCCCATCAACCTATGACTGCATCAATTGCTACCTTTGACTACTACACTAATTGAATATCAAGAGTCCACACTATTGGGGAAACATTATTTATCAGTCTAGGAACATTTTATTTGGATTACTCAAGTGATTCACTTATCTATAATTCCAATACTCCAACAATACCATTATTATGAAAATATTTGAACTCATTTTCTAGATAAAGTATAGTATCCAAATAATTATTGGATGTTATTACTACTTAGATTAATGTTATAGAAGGATGTAATGAACTTGTACAACTAGAGTGGTAGTTCTACCATGACTGGTTGATTTGACTCTTACTCTACCCAAATTCATAAATCCCAACTTCAGTAATCCCAACATCTCAAAATTAAATTGATTGGTAAATTTAGAGCAATACCTCACCCATTTCTCATCCTAGTGTAGCACAATTTTGGGAACCCCAAAATAAAAAGTTGTAACAAAAATCTAATTCATAGTATATTATATAAAATATCTCGCATTTATTTGGTATGAAAATATTTTATATGGGTTTACTAAATGATGGGAATATCTATGTCATAAATTCCACTTCCAATTTAGCTCTAGGATATGGAAACATCTATCTTGATATCATTAGTTTCAAGTAGAGAGATAATTATAGAGTAATAGATTTAAATAAAATATGAAAAGTTCCAATATACTCCTTGTAAATAATGATTCCCTAGGAAAAATTATTAGAGATCTATGTGGAGAACCAATAAGATGAGTTGAAAACAATGGTCATGCCCCTAAAGTACCACTATGGGTTAGGAGATTTTGGAAATGTAGCACAACATCAAAAGGGATCCATTCAAATAACCAATTAAAAACATTATAAAGTGATACTATCATAGATATGTAATTCATGGAATGAAAACATGATTATTGTCACCCTCAAGTCGATAAGGTTGAGGTAATGAGAGTTTCAAGATATGAATAACAATGTTTATTTCTTTGTTAATGAATAATTTATGAATTAATTAATCTCTAACATAGGGAAAACCAAAATTCCAATTCCATAAATCAAGAATATAGATGATGTAGGGTAGAATTATCACTAAGATTAGAAACAGTTCCATCATATGTTGGGTAACATGATAAAGTAATTATTCATCTTCAGAGATATAGTACAAAATATATTCAATGATAAAGTACCATTGAATATTCTTAAGGCACGAAGACATGTGTATCAATCATTATCCCAAAATAAAAAGAATAATATGAAAAATATCTATAGGTAACATGTAAATCTATGGTCATTTGATAATTCAAAAGAGGGTGAATCATATGCATGAAATCATCATGTCATGAATGAGTCAACCAATCATTACCCTAATCTCTATATAACTAGGACTACTATGAATTTTACTTCTCACCCTCTCATGGATTTAAAAACTAGTCTTGAATTATATAGACTTTATACTTTCATCATTAGAGGAATAATAAATCTCCCACAAAATGAGACTTTGGAAACTATCCCACCAAATGAGATCATCTTATGATGATGAGAACTTTCTTTTCTATGTTATAGTTATATGATTAATATACCAGTTCACTAACTAGGAAGAGTTTCATGAAACAAAAGTTAGTATTCTCATCATCATTATATCAACCAGGGAGGTGCTCAAAGATGAACCACCTACCACTGAAAAAGGTGTTTCCAACCATTAAAATGTTTTATAATGTGATGTCGATAACATGTTAATTTTTAATAAGGTATCTAGGAAACACATCACTTTTACAATAGTATGTAAAGAAAGAGTGTGTGCATGATACCAAAGGTAGATCTAATCATTTGGATCCCAACCTAGCCAGTCATTATTTTAAACCCATTATTCCGTTAAAAAGGAATGGGTTTCATCATGCCTTCTTCCTATCATCCCCCTGAATTTTTTAAGGAAATTTATACTGAAGGAATGATCACTCAGTAGCATCGATAAAATAAAAATTTATTGAAAAATAATTCTAGAGTTAATCCAATATATAATATACCTTCATGATTATTTTTTACAAAAATCCCACCATTCATGGGTTTCATCCATATTATATCATGCCCTTTAATGATGAACCACCCCATTGGGTCATTAGGGATGTTTTCCCAATGGTTAAATTCTAAACTTGTTCTATTTTAGTCCTTATAGTGATGTATCCCATGTCACATAAGTGGGGGTATTTTCATATCCTTTACCCCATCATCATGTGAATTATAGAGATAGTTTGACCTTACTGGACGCCATGAAATCCCAAATACAATTAATTTTCTCTAGAATAGAGGAAAAATCATCAGTGTCTCGGTTATCAAAAGCATCATCATCTTCCCTTTAATTGGTCAAGATTCAAACACTACTACCTCAATCTTAACCATCTGTCCTCATCGATCAAGTATTTCTTATATATAATGAAAATAATCTTTTCAACCTAGTAATAGTAGAAAAAACAAGATATATTCTTTATATATATATATATATATATATATATATTATTTTTCAATTTTCTTTGAGAATAATTCGATTGAGTTCCCAAGGATTAATAAAACTAAAGAGGTAGTTTTGAGATACTATCCCAATAACTTCCCCTATTATCATATATTACAATATAAAAATTTAGAGGTGATTCATATTTAAGGATTATATTCAAGAAACCTATATATGAGGGGGTAATAGAGTTAGATACACCCTAATCTATAAATTATTCAAGTAAACACCAAGTGAATGACATACAAATAGTATAAAAGAATCATTTTTATCTACCTCTTAGTAATAAATGATGCTTGTTTTATTCTTTTAGTCCGAGGGAAGTGGTTTCATTCTTCATTTGTTCATTTGAGAATATCATTCTTAAGCTTCCAGATATCAAGAGGCCTAAGAAGGTAGTTATGAAGGGTCAGACCAATTATTATTCATATCACCAACTTTCTAAATAGAAAATTGATGAAATATTTGTCTTTAATGATTGGATATATAAGTATAATTCATAAAAATGTTAAATACTCAAAAGACACATACAAAATGCGTATTATTCAGTATCACTTCTGAAAATGTATATTTCATAATGATTTACATCAGATTAAAAATTCATTGTCATATGATGTTGAATTTCATAACGTAAATTCTTAGTCATAAGTCTTTAAACTAAATGAAATGTGTACCACACCACATTACCGTATACCTTATAGTACATGGTCTATTATGTATGAATTTAAACTTCTTGTAGAGCTCAATCATAAATGAACAAATATTTTGTGACCCTCCTCATATAATAGCTTGATCTAAACAAGATTTATATTTATTATGAGATTTATTAGCTACGGAAATACTTTAATTCCTTAATCGCATGGTTCACCTAACCTATGAAAAAAATATCCCTTCACTAGGGATACATATGTATTTATTTTTATTACCATATGATTCATAATTATTCCTTGATCTCTCATCCTATACCTTACCAAATAATTTATTTCCAAGCATGCTACATCCCAAGCGATAGGACCTTTTCTAATTAAATTTAGATTCCATCATTTCTTCTCTCAATAGGGAAACCATACATTTCTCCATTTCTCTTCGATACATGAGGTAGATATTTATTGAAGTTTTATTTCCCAGAATAAAAAATTCCATGATTATTATTATCATTGGATATTTAGTGATACCTAGATCTCTTATTATCGGTTTATGATGAAAATATCCTTCTCATCTAATCCTTTACACCATCCTAGTGTTTTCATTTTTTGATTCATATTGAGTTTACCGAGTTGTTATACAACGGTAAAACCCATAATATATCAATAACTAGGTGTTAATTGATTGGTATTATCATGGGATGTGTAGTGATTCCTAGATTTTCCATTTGGGGCCCAACCATAAATTTCATTACAATGAAAACCCCTCCCAACGTATGGTCCCCTCACTTACAGTGAGTATTTCTATATTGGGATATTATCTAATATATGATTTTATTATTTCATAACTATGTGTCATGTTGTGATTTTCCTAAACACAAATTTACATTTTATTTAATCCATATTTCCGTCATCATGTTTAAATAATATCAATTCATATTGTAATTGTGCTCTCAATCACTTTCTAGGATTCCTTCCTTATTCTACTACACTTTACCTTTTGTATAATTCAGATAAATAGATAATTCCTTGATGAACAAAACATTATCTAAGTTATATAATCATAAAATATAAAAAATACCTTTATCCAATATGTATTTATATAAACTACCTATAACATTTTTGACTGAGGGATTCCCATTTTAGTGTTGGGTTCATCAATTAAGTTGGGACAATTCTAACATTAAAACCAAATGTGAAAAAAATATTATTGATTGAATATGTATTGATTTTAATATTGTACACCAATGATACTAGATGTATGATACTAAACTTCATTCACGTTTCCACCCAAATAAAACTGATTATAATAGCATGGATTATATCATTTATATCATGTTATCTCTTCCCCTTTATCCTTGTTTCATGTCTAGTAAAGGGATCTTCATTAAGGCTGGGTCAATTATTTACCTTATCACAATTCATGCCACAGAAAATTTTTTCTATGCTATGTGACCTTAAGCATAAACCATTTTTTTAAGGTTATGTGACTTAAAACTTTATCTACTTCTAGTATAAGTTATATAACCTTAAACATTAGTCACCCTATTTTGGATTAAATAGAATTACCTTAAACTATAAATTATTTTGACATAATAACATTTCATTTTGAAAAACCTAAAGGTAATCCTAATAAAAATTAAATCCTACACATGTTAAACCTTCCCCTATCATAGTTTAAGAAAAATTTAAAGCATCAAAAAGATAAAAATAGATACAAATTCTGGTTAGGTAAAAAAAATAAAAAAGTGTGACCCAATAAAAAATAAAGTCTTCAATTACTAAGACATCCAATTAAATGTCTTATGGAAAATTTTGAGCATAAAATATACAAGGAAAAAATAATTTAGCCAGAAAAACATGGCCCTAGAAAAAATCAATCTATGCTTATCAGACCCATTGGTCTATGAAAATTCTAGATCAAGTCTTCTTTTCCCCCTTAAACATGATATTAAATTGTAAAATATGTGCATAATCATTCATCCCAAGGTAATATCTTATCATTTATCATGCCTTACCTTTAAAAAGATCATGTATTCAAGAATTTTCATTTTATATCCATTTTCTCTATGAAAATATTCAATACATGATGGAATAACCTTCAGGGTGCTTGAAACCTTCTTGGAAAACCATTTCTCTATGAAACCTACTTCATATCTCTGATGTTTGAGTAAAACCCAACCAAAAAACCTCATTTATATATTCTATTATTAAAGAAGTCAAAAAGTTATTCATGATTCCCAACCTAGAAACTCAAATCCTTGAGTTAAGATTCTTCTCTTAGCATCCCAAAAACCTTGAGTTCATCCTCACAGTCTCCCTTTTATAGAAAATATTAACATGGTGACTAACTAGTATAATTGGAACCCCTTATGAATAAATGGTGAATTAAATAGTTTCCTTTTAACTACTATGTTACCCCTACGGAATTATTTTATTTCGAGGGAAGGCCCCCTATAACTCTATGCATTATTTTCAAAAAAGTATGTGGGAGGTCCCACTATTACCAATGGCCGACCTATTCTTGCCTTTAACATATCTCCTTAACTCACAATTTCTAATATTGTGATTTATACTTTTTATATCCCAAATGTTTAGTTATATACAACTACCCTTGATGTTCCACATTTATGTATTATACTCATTGTCAAAGTAATATTGTGACATCTTACATTTTTAACCATTCATGTATGGGTATGAATTTTCTATGAATAAAAAAAATCCATGTCACACCTTGACCAGAAAATTTTCTATTTATTTATTTATTTTTGGTCATAACATTATTTCACAAATTTCCTGGGTGTTTTTTTATTAAAAATTTTGGTTTTTAGGTGAATAGATTGAGGAGCACTGTTAGTGCATTATTAAGAGAAACAATATTCCAACCTAGTGCTAATTGTGTAGCCTAGACTATGGAATTATTGAGGGAATAAGATTAAGAACACATATGTGTGCCTCTCCCTAGTAGCACGTACAGTCCCTTCCTCTTAGGATAGTGGAAATGAAATGGTTGGCGTAAAGTCTAGAAAACCGTGTGACCAAACCATGAGGCCAGCCTACTGTTTTGAGAAAAATAAAATAAAATAAATGGAAAATTAATAATTATTATTATTATAAAGAAAAAAATATATTATTATATTTATTAAGACATGATCTAATACATCCTCCTCCCTTACCCACACAACCCAACCCCCTCCTTTTCCCTTATCTCGCATGACAGCCACACCCCGTAGGGATCCCATTCGTGCACCTCCTCCTCCTCCTATCCCTTTGGTGGATGATTTTCACCATTTATTTTTGGTGTGATCAACTTTGATAAGATTCTCTTCCCATCCTATTCCATTCCCCACCTCTATTTATTGGTTTTATTTATCTTTTTTGTGGTATACTCACCTAGGGAAAACCTAAACCTGATTTTTGGTACTTTACTTGTTGATTCACAATATTTATGGTTAGTTGGTCCCATAGAGGCTACTTCATTCCATGGTCTTAGAAGGTAGTGGGTTCACTATAGTTTTTAGGTAAGGTTTTCTTCCTTATTTCATCGTTTTTCTATTTTAAATTAAGTTTTTTTTATGTTTGAGTATATGGTATTTTTCTCTAGTGTATTTGGACCATCATTCAAGAGGATGACCTACACAAATATTCATGGGTAAGGCATATATATACTCTCTTTATATATTTTCCCTAACAGAGAAGGGAATATATACATTTCAGCTATGGGAATTTATATGTGTGTTTGTGTGTGTAAATTCATGTGTGTGTGAGAATAAAGAGTGGATTTAGGTTGTTGTGTCCATGAATCATGATTTTGAGTTTAGTCTACCTTTTAATTTTTCCATTAAAGTTAAGAAAACCCCAATTTAATGGTATTTTTACTTTATTTTGATAATAATTCGTTACATGTGTTGTTTAGAGTAATTATTTTAAATGAATGGAGGTGGTTTTACATTGAATTGAAATGTATGAAATTTTTATTTTTATCTTCATTTTCCAAGTGATTTTAAAAAATGCATGGTTCTCCCTTGTAAACATTTTTATAATTATAAATGGTGGTTTGGGATTCTCAAATGTGTTACTGATTAGATTTTTGGTTTTGTAAGCGATGTGTGTTTAGTTTTTTTAGAAACTGTTTTCTCTTAAAGGATATGTGAGTCCTGATTGGAACACTATAAAACGTTTTATTTGGAAAACACTCATTGTAATGTGTCCCTCGCCTTATTATTTGTTAAAGAGAAAGGAGAGTACCTGAAATATGACTTTCCTCGTGTATTGATAGTTTGAATCCAGTGGAATATTCCTTGGGGTGGCTTAGGGCGTTGCTATTTTGAGATATTCACATATTGTGGCTTATGTTATGGTTTCTGTTTGTATATATAGTAATTTGATTGTATTTGTTTAGCTCACCCCATTTTAAACATATCATGGGAAACTAGCATAGAAAGTAGAAAATTTAATAATTTTTGTTGCACTAGTTTAGGATTATTCTTTAGCTAGAGGCCCTTAGTATGGACTTTCTCTATTATGGGATGTTGCCCCTCGGTTAGGATAGATAGTGTATAAACAAGTGTTAGGGCCTTTTGATTGAATCAGGCACACAATTAGGATATATCATGTTACATTATGTTCTGTTCTTTCCCCTTATCTCCCAGGTATTCCCATGTTCTCCAGCACTTTTTATCTTTGATGAATAATCTAGCTACCTCACTTGATTCAAATAATTGAGTAATACTTCCCATTGATCTTTTTTAATATCCTTGTATATGTCTCATTGTTTTGGTGTGTTTCTTTGATAAAAGTTAATGTTTATTTTAATTGTTTTCATAAATATTTCTTTTAAAAAAACTACTCCTTTCCACACTTTTTTCAAGAACCTCTTTCATTATCATTTTCTTTCTAAAATGCTCAAATATCTTATTTAATGAAAAAAATATTTTTAATAAAGATGGAAATAGAATGTGTTTTTTAATTTATTGGTAATAAAAACTATTTTTATATTATTTTATTTCAAACTAAAGTGTAATTAATATTTTATTAAAAATTTAATAATAATGGGTAGATTAACATGGGAATGAATGCTAAGATTTAGTACTAACTCCTACAGCTCTATCTTTGGTTTTTTATTCTAGTGATTCTTACAACTCGATGTCAGTTTCCATGGAGTGATTTTAGTTTAGTGGTTAATGGTTACCCACAAGGACAGATGGAGGTATGTACAGTTTTATTTCTTTCAAATATTAGTGTTTATTTTGAATGTTCAGTTTATATTCATTTATTTTTCTTCTATTTTATGGGTTAAATTGTTCCCAGTAGTTTTATATGGATTCCTGACCCTAGTAACCAACCTAAGAGGTTTGGGAACCCATCTTAGGGTTTTTCATGGGCCACCTTGGTTAACTGGTTTGGGGTCAACCCAAGTTAGTTCCTAAAAATGGTATCAAATATGCCCTTTATTATTTGGAATGTTAGGAAGATCAGAGATAATATTTTGGGGCTCATGAGGTAGGTCAAGGTTCAATTCTTGATCACCACCACTCCTGATGATAACTTATTCACCAGGGGTAGTTGTGTTTTGAGTCATTATTTTTGGTTTTGGGCTATGTTGTTAGTGTTTGTTTAGTTTATTGATATTTTTTATGTTGGGGGTGATAGTGGAAGTGATCTGGTTCTACCTAGTGAGATTACATGGAATAGTGAACCATGTGGAGTAAAAATTAATTTTTTTATATGCTTCAAGTGTTTAGTGTATGATCAGTGCATGATCTGCTAAACCATGTGGTTGGGGTATGCATGACTAAAAGTTCCCTCTTTTAGGGAAATGATTTTTGAAAAATGTTTTCAGAGTGATGAACTTTTTTTAAGGGGAAAAGGCTTCATTTATTATGTGATTTCTTTTTTAAAGGGAATTTGGAAAATTAATTTAAATTTTGAAAGTGTGGAATTGAAATAGAAAAAACGTGAATTTGGAAATGGTTGTTTTTTAAAAGAGTGTTCTTGTCTTGTTTAGTGACGTTGTGATTTTTTTGTTGAGATTTGATTTGGGTTTGATTTGGTTTTGTGATGTGTTTGTTTATGAGCATGATGTTTGGTTTAAAATGATAACATTTCAATTTGTTTTACATTGTTGATTTAGATTTTTACTCACGATCATTTAATGTATACTGACCAAAAAGACCCATAAGGTTTCTAAGGATTCTATTCAAGTCGTCACAACTGATCAGACTCCTGGTAGAGTGGTGGAGTTGAGATATTTTTAATTGGTGCATATTTTCTTTTTTAATCTAGGTTAGTTAGAGTATGTGGACTTTCATGAGGAATTTTACAGTGTCTGTAGGCTTTTGGGAACTCCAGATTCTATGAGAGTTCACATTTTCTTGGTTTTGTTTGAAGGAATAGAACTAAACTAGACGAAGATGATCGTTCCATATTCATTGTGAGTTTGGAAGTCTTGATATATCTTAAATGAAACATCCATTTGATTGTTTATTCTTCAAGATTTTATAGAGAATAAAGTCCCAAAGCTCATGTATTCTCAATAAGGTAAACTGATGGTGAAGGGGAATGGTTACTATTTCATTGAACTACTTTCCTTTTCCCCAAATACAGTGCCAAGTAGTCATTTGGAAGCTCCTGTATTCATGTGGGGTATCCATCCTACGATCAAGGATTTAATTATTTTATCTAGGTAAGGCTCTATGGGTAATCTCATGGTAGTTGGTAGTCTGGTTAATTTTGGTTCTCATAGAGGTTCACAATTCGATGAGAAATGTGAAACAGGGGAAACTATATCGAACAGGTATCCTTTTCAGTTCCCACCTTTCATTCATTAGACCACTCACTTGTTTTCTTTCTGTATGTTCATCTTGGGAACTGTAATCCATCTTCCATTAATACTCCAAATGATTTTCATTGTTGTTTCAATTTTTGATCCCTAAACAAGTTAGGTAATTTCTATTTTTAAAATTATTTTCAGTTGGTTATTATCAACTCCTTAATATAGTGTAGTAGATGCATCATAACATCGAGGCTCTAGCCATTGGTCTTAGAGTGAAGCTTTTATAGTTGAGAATTTTCAAGTTCTGGGAGATGTACATCCAACATGTTGTCACTAACATTGGTATTTGAGACCTTTAAAATTTTACCTTCTGTTGTTTTCTGTCCTTTGGATCCTTTCATTTGGTATATCTTGGTGGCCTCTTTGCTCAAATTGATGTGGTTTTTCCTTATAGTTGTGAACTCATAAATGTTTATACTTCATTTAGATCATTTTTAGTTTTCAAGTGGTACTCATTTGGAAATGTAAGTGTCTTGGGAAATTATGAATTGTTTCTTACCTAAGTTTCATATTCAATTTTCTATGGTGAACCCTTTTCATTTTGGTGGATGGTTTCGTAGAGTGTTCCTCTTAGTTTAGCAGTTGTGCTAGTCATTTCCTTGATAGAGGGAAGACCCCTCTCTTTCCCCATGTATCCCCTTGTCATTTTCTCTAGATTTGGTTGTCTGTGACTTTTGGAGTAGAAATGTCACACCATGTTTCAAGATTTCATTTGGTCGTGAATAATTTTGAGTCCTGACATTCTTCCCAGTTTGGATGGGTGATTTTATGGGTGAATAATATTTTAATGGTGGAGAGAATTTTCACACCCCATCCTAATATTTCTATATTTTTTAATTATTTATTCCCTTAATTTTCTTCCTTGGATTTATGAGTTGTTTTTCTTGAAAAAATTAGGTTGTTGGATAAAAATAAAGATGTCCCCAGTTGGTGCATGTTTAAGACAAACCATGCGCCATCCTATAGTTAATCATGCAACCTAGACAATGGAACTATCTAGGTTTCATGACTACGTGCATGGGCATGTACTTCTCCCCAATAACCCATGTGGTCCCTCCATCTTATTATATCAGAAAACACATCGTTGGAAGATAGTCTAGTAAACTGTATTGCCAAACTATTCATTCTACCTTAAAAAATGAAAATATTAATAATATTAACAATAGAAAAAGTATATTATTATTATTGTAATAATTAAAATCTAATCAAATACCTTCTCCCCATTACCCATGTGAGCCACCCCCATCCCTTTCCCCTATCTTGTGCGACACCCTTACCACAAAGGCAACCCAACCATTTGCCTCATCCCCCTTCTCTTCCTTCAGTGGGCCGTGTTTCCCATTGATTTCTAGTGTGATCAACTCCAGTATAATTGTCTTAACTTGCTCTTCCATTCCTTTCCTCTATTTCTTGGTTTCATTTATCTTCTGGGTGGGGTGTCTTCCTTGGGAAAACCCTAACATGATTTTGGGTATTTTACTTTTTGATTCTCATTGTTTAGGGTTTTTTGGTCCCATTGTGATCGGTTATTTTCACCACCATCGATGGAAGTGGGTTCTATATACATTTTGGGTAAGAATTTATTCTAATTTTCACCTATGTTCAATTTTAATTTAGGGTTTTTGTTATTATTGAGGTTTTATAATTTTTATCTAATGCGTTTGGACCATCGTTCATGGGGATAACCTACATGCATATTCATAGGTAAGACATATATATATATATATATATTCCCTCTTTGTAGATATTCCCTCTTGTTGAGGGTATTATCTACATTGAATATATCGTTATATATATATATGTATGTATATGTATAAATTCATGTGTGTGCAAGCATAAAGATTTTATTATGATTCCCATTTCCATGAACCTTGAGTTTGAGTTATTTATCCCTTCGAATTTGTACTTTAAATTTAAGAAACATTTATTTCTTGGTATTAAAGTTTTTTATAATAGTTAGTGATATTTTTTATTTAGAGTAATTATTTAAAATGAAAGGCGGTTGTTTTCTCATGGATTCAATCGCATTAAATTTATCTTTTGAGCTTCATACACCAAATTCTTGTCAAAAAATACCCACTTGGACCTTATAAATGTCTTCATAATTCTAAATATTGGTTTGGGTTTATCAAATAGGTTACTAAGAAGATTTTTGTTCGTGTAAGCAGTGTGATTTTTGTTTTTTATGAAATAGTTTTCTTTTAAAGGATATGTGAGCCCCAGATAGCACTTTTGAAATTGTTTTCTTTTGAAAACCCTATTTGTAACACAACCCTCACCTTTTTTTTCAAAAAGGTAGGAACATCCTTGGAATGGGACTCCCCTAATGTATTCATAGTTTTAAGGTAATGGACTATACCTTGGGGTGGTACGAGGTAGTTCTGTTTCAAATTATTTTCATGTAGTGGCTTGTGTGATGGTTTTTGTTTGTATATATGGTCGGTTTGTTTGATTTTTTTGTCTCACCGCCTTTTTAAAATTATAATGGGAACCTAGAATAGCTAATATTGAACTATCTATAAACTCTTTATATAATAGTTTATTATTAAGATCTGTCTAGTTCCCCTTAGTATACTCTCTCTACTATGATATGTTTCCCCTCAGTTAGGCCATGTAGGTTGCGACTAAGTGTTAGGGTTGTTTGATTGCATCAGGAGAACCTAAAATATGGACCAGGTTACAGTATGACCTAGATTTTCCCATGAGATCCATGGTATTCCCATGTTCTCCATCACTTTTCTATCTAAGGGGGATAATATAAGTGCCTCACATGGTATGGTTACTTGATTACTACATTCCATTTTTCTCATTTTCTATCCTTTCCTTTTTTTCATATTTTTGGTATATTTCTTTGATAAAAGTGAATGTTGGTTTTTAATTATTTTCATAAAAAAAAATTGAAAATGTTTTACACTCTTTTAAAGTATTTTTATAAACACCACTCTCATTATATTTTTCTTTCTAAAATTCATAAAACACATCTTTCATAAAAAGAATATTGAAAATAAATTAGGAAATAGATTGTGTTTTGTTTTAAAATTGAATGGTCGGAACTCCTATGTTTATAATATTTCATTTCAATATAGCTGTAAATGAATCTTTTAAAAAAAAATACATAGTGACTATGTTTACCTGGGAATTTCTAATGAGTTTTAATACTCATGCCTATCACTCATTCTTTATTTTTATCTTCTGGTACTACTTTTAACTCGGTCTCTGTCATTATGAGGTGATGTTTGTTTAGTGGTTGGTGGTTACCGATAGGGTCAGACAGACAAATGTATAGTTTTATTTCATTCCATAGATAGTTTTATTTGTATTTTTTTGTTTATATTCATTTATTTTTCTACTATTTTATTCAAGAAATTTTCCACAATGGATTATCTTAATGCTCAACACTAATTTCTAGTCCCTGATGATTGGGATTGCCTCTTGGGCCTTATCGTGGGCTGGCTCAGGTGACAGGTTTAGGATCGACTCAGTTTGGTGCATAACATTCCTTGAGTATATATTCTCCTCATAAAATACCAAATCCCATGAGTCAAGATAACCCTCTTGGTATATAAATTCCTTTAGTTGAGATACTCCTCCTGGAAGTTCCAAATATTTCACTTCAAATTCTACTTTGGGAAAATTTCAATTGAGTACACAATCCCTATTGAATAACCCTAAAGCGTATAACATAATAGACCATCCTGCAATAAATTAAACCTCATTGATTGGTCTATTATGTGGGAACTAATTCCCTTATTTATGAATCTGATCTATAATAGATTTCTTGTTGTATGTGTTTTTTGATTAATAGTGGGTCTTCTCCAATAATTTTTAAGAAGGGAATAATCATTTTATTTTTTCTTGTGAATGATATAGATCTATAAATAGTTTCATTCATAAGAACTACATGTGAATTTATACTTTTTCTTATACGATATAAATATAATTCCAAACTATATATGCTAGTAATAGGTGAAATAATTTATTTCTACCATGTAGTTGTGTCGATAAATTTATTAATTCTTATCTGGTTTCATTATTCCCTCCTTGAGGTAATTAATTCAATCCATGTCATTTCCCCATGGGTATGATTTAGGTATACATAGAGAATTTATTCTAGTAGCTACAAATATATTTATTACTATTCCCAAAATTTACATAGCGATGTCAGATCATGTAACTAGAATCCATAAAAAACTCTACTTCTATCTAAACTCTTCTAGTGTATGGTATTCACATTCATGTAGAGTTTTCCACGTCATTTATATAATGGGAAATTATATACATAAACATAGATATTCTATATAGGGTATAGTCATAGAGATTATTCTTGTTCTAATCATATATTAGAATGAAATTTGCATGACAAGAACTATAATTTTATTCATTCTTTCTCATAGGATATGTAGTGACATCCAAATTTCATAACATAGATCTAGACAAAAAAATCTATAATAATCTTCTTAAACCGTCATTCCTAGGATATGGTCCCACCAATTCAGGTCTTGTTTTCCTCCATAAATAATATATTTTTATATCCAATTACAATAGTATATTATTCATCTTGGTGAAACAAAAACTATTTATGTTGAGATTCTCATCATGAAAATTCAAAAACCAATAATTGAGATTCTCCTCTTTCCCAACCAAATCAGCTTGATTCAATATAATATCCTTCATATTAAAAGGACTTGAGTTATCATAGTTCTATTGGAAATTATCATCCCATTAGGTAGGCATATCTAGATTCAAACTTGATATTAATTTAATATATAAAAGTACCCTATATTACCTCAAAATATGATTTTTTTTTCATTTCGAAAAAATCTCTTTCTGGGTGCGAGATTTTTTTTACACTAAAAAATATTTTTTACAACCCATTCCATGGAATCATATATTTGGTCCTCACTTAGATAACACAAGTCAAGTGCGTGCAAAAAATTATCTATATGCATGAATATGATGTAAATGGGGTCTCCATGTGATGCCTGATTTCTCAATCACTAAGGGATAGAAATTCCTCAAAAACTTTTCTTAGTTTGGTCATGGGATGGTGGGAACATCCCACAAGGATTTTGATCGGTATTTCATTAATTATTGATAAAAGTTTTATTAAAACTTTAAAACCCATTTTAGGGTCTTTTTATTTTGAAAATAGATTATATGGGATTCCATGTAGTTATAGGTTGAGTTCCTTTCACGGGCTTCAATTTGACTATTCATGGAGCCCAAATGGACACACAGAAAAAAAATTATAGCCACTTCAATTAGGAAATATATGTATAATAATATAGGTTGTAAACTAAAATAAATTATATTAGTTGATGAAAAATTACAAATATTTTTTTATTCCTTTATGGTTTTTCATATCCTAGATTTATTTTTATATCTGTGTTCATATAAATATACACATCAACACACATTCCAATATACAAAGAGGACTTATAAGAATAAATAATCACCCCCCCCCCACAACATGAATTTTGAGAATATTCACACCATTTTTAAAGATATTACTATAAAAATCTATTAATTTTCATGTTTTTAGGAAGCTATCAAGTTGAATCTTAATTTATGTCTAGAAATATAGAAGACACTAGAATAAAATCTATGTGGTGATACCTTCCCCAATTAAATTATTTCTGATGTCTCTCATGGCTATTAATTTTTGAAGGATTCCCATATAGATTCTATTTCTAACAATGAACCTTTAAAAACAATTCTAATATAGATTCTTTATTAATAACAACTCCTTTGTGAAGGATTACCATTTGTCTCTTTCATAAAGGGTAATGTACAAAATTCATATGTGGTAAATAACCTTTAATAACCTAGAACATTGGAAGAACCTATATGCTCACATTGAAGGCAAAATTATATGAAATTGGAGTTTATTAAAGTAATTATTTCCCTCTTTATAATGATATACTTCCCTGTAATATTTTACAGAGGATGAATCACATCATGAAAGATAACTTTTTTAGGGGTCTGAGAATCATTTTGTGGAAAAATAATTCTTTTACATAATGTAAATATTTAACCAAACTCTAGAATATTATAACACATGTTTCCACCTTTTAAAAAATCCACTGCCATATAATATGGGATATACGACAACCCTTTTTATGGAAGATGTACCTTCTAGGTAGCTCATGTATAATACCCTCAAGAATACCTTGAGCCAAGATCAACCTCTTGGTTTCCTTAAACACCTTGTGTCAATATCCACCTCTTTGTGTCATCAAAATAATTTAATTGAAATTATCGTCTTGGTTTCCTAATGAATATTGAGTCAAGATCCTCATCTCGGTTTCCTTAAATTCCCTGAGTCAAGATACTCCTCTTGTTTTCCTCAAATTTTTTGATTTGAAATATAACTCTTTATTTCCTAAGGAACTATGTGTCCATATCATCATCTTAGTTTCCCAAAATTCCTTCAGCCAAGATCCTCCCCTAGTTTTCCTCAAAATTCCTTCATTTGAGATTCCCCTCTTTATTCTTAAAAATTCATTGAGTGAAGATACTTGTAATGGTTTCAAAATAATATATTCAGCTAGCTCACATACCTTAATAACCCAAAGATGGACTCTTTGTAATAAGTACCACACCGAACCAATTCATGGAAGTGGTCATGGATGCATGAGATTAAAATACACCACTATCATCCCTATCATATTACCTTATAAGGTACAAGTTTCCTTGTTAAATGGTACTAAACTATACAGTTTCTTATTCCTTTTATAGGGATATATAGGAATCCCCTTTCATGGGACTTTTCCCAACTCCAAAAAAATCTCCCACCTCCATTCACAGGATTCTAATTCCTCCTTGATGGTGATAAACTATATAGTTACTACAAATATATACTTAGGCTATAGAGTTAAACAAATACTTAAAGAAAATTAGAGTCATTATAAATTCCCATGTGTAGTCTCCACTTAAATAAATATTTTAATTCAATAAATTTCACCAAAGATTAAATGGAATTGATATTGGGATTGATTTAAACAATATTTCTTAAATTTATAAGAGAGTATCAAAATAGGAAACAATACCCTTTATGTGATTATATAACCTCACATCCACTCATATAATAAATTTTTTCATATTCATCAACAAATACAATCAAGATGATGCCCACCATTGCAAACAGGGGTAGTTGAATGAGATCCAAAATAACAAAAATAGGATCCTAAGAAATGTAAATCATCAGAAAAAACCATAAATCAAAATGGTCATTTTCAAGATAATTATTAGCTTAAAATTTTTTTCGTTAAAATATCGCATATTTTGATTTACCATATACAATATATTAATACAATTAAAGATAATTTGGAGTTATTTGATTAAACAACACCTATTTATTCAATTATTTTATTCATTTAGAAATTATTTCCCAAGCCTTATATAACAAAACATAGTGTTAATATATCAAATTTATACAGTTTTTTATATAAATAATTGTATTGATAAATGATTAAATATTTTCTAATTTTTTGAGTTTTTTATATTTTATGGTGGGATAAATTTTGAGGAAGAGTTTTGAGTAGTTCGGAATGGAGTGGAGAAAACACAATGAAACTATAGTGTGGTGATGAGAGGACCATGACATGGTGAGTGATAATAAAATAAAATGTTGATTAAAGAAGAAAAAATGGTCATAATGGAGTTGGTTATAATAGGAATATATTTTTTTCCCTTCTTAGAGATATAAAATAGAGATGATTATGTCATGGTGGATGTCTTTTTTATGTTATATCATAGAGAACCATAAGAATTTTATAATAATATTATACATGGTAAAAAATATGAAAGATATAAAACCATATGAGAATAGATAGAGGAAATTTTATAGTCTATGCATATATATATTTAATAGTAAAATATAAGTATTACAATATGATGGAATTAAAAATGATTAGGGTGGTGTACAATTATAAAGAAAATCAGGAGTGGTCATGGAATAAGAGAATTTCATCGGCTATTTTGTGCATATAATATTCCTACTTTAAATTTTCGATGTCTCTAGAATATCTAGATATTTTAGAGAAATTTTAGCATATATTTCGAATATCTTGTATAAATTTTAATGATTACTTTAGATTGATATTATGCCCCATTTAATGAAAGAATATATGGGATATATAAGGTGGGGTTTTCTTCATAAAAAGGAGGCCTTCAATTAGAGAAAAACATCAATACATATATGTCAAGATAAAAATAATTTTCTGAAGGGTCCAAAATCTTGAATGTTGTAGTTATAAATATAATTAGGATTTGTATTGCCTTATTTCTATAGAACATGGGTCAATCCTTTGGTTATTATCAAAACACCCAGGGGAAAACTACTTATGATGAGTTTTTTAATTAATGGTGATTGAGTGGTTTATCTGTTTTTTAATAGTAATTATTCTTTTTTTTATGAATTCATTCATTTTTCCGGTTTTTTTTTCTTTGTTCATGACTAATGATTAAGGATTGATGAATTTATATTTAATGCATTAGATAGTTACTATAATTCTTTCTTGATCAATGATTGTATTAGAGTTTCTATGTTTAAATAGGTTTTGGGGTCATATTGTTATTAAATGAATCTAAGCAATTTATCATATTAAAGGATGTTTTTAGTAATCGAGAACAACTAAACCACCAACTATTTATTTAGATACAATTATGACAATAGTAAAGATCATTCAAAATGAGCAATTCTATTATGACCATGGTTTTATAAAAACATTATACCCTCTAATTTATTTAGATTTTTTAAAAAGATATTGTTTAATTAAAATACATTCAATATCGAGTCCTAAATTTTTAATTGAAATTTTAATTATATAAATGACATGATTTTTTTGGTTAACCTTGGAAAAGACACAAATTATGACATAGTGTTTAGTGATTAGAACAAGATGTATAATAAATTCAAAACTATATTTATATAAGTAATTAATGATTCCTCATAGTTATTCAAAAATTTAGTTATGTTTTAATAGAATTTAAAAGTTATTAGAAAATTTCGTTGGACGGATTATGATAAGTCTTCTCTCACTTTTTTCTATTATAATATTTTTTTTTTATTATTAAGGTTCTCATAATTTTTCAGGCTAAATCATATTGACTAAAAATACACAACTTAGGAAAAATGTTATGAAATTAGTACAATAAAATTTTAACTGTGATCCTTAGATAGAGAGGATATTGGGTTAGTATAAAAAGGAAATGATCATTGTTAAAGTTTATAAAGTACATTAGATGAATAAGGAAATGTGAGGATGAAAGCTAAGAGAGATAACTTTAATGGAGTATGAAATAGATTCATGTTTGGGAGCAAAGACAAGTATCCTAGTCCCTTTGGTTACTTCAAATATCTTCTAGATAAATATTATCACCATTCAAATGATATAAAAAATAATTCAATTCACTAGAATTCCATATATAATGATTCAAACACACAATCTAAAATGTTTATTAATCATTTTTACACTTTAAAATTTGATAGTGTTTCCAAAATGCTCTAAGTCAATACTTATTAAAGTTTATAATTAAAATATAGAGAAAAATAATAGATTCAAAACCTATATCATATTCCATTACTACATAGGATTGGATGGAAAGAATATTACTAAAGATATAATTTCCTCCCAAAAAATAAATTATCATTCAAGTCAATATTTTAAACATCAATCAATTTGATGATGAATTGCTTTATGCTATATGATATGTGTTTAAGGAATTATTAGGGAAGTTTGATTATAATGGTTTAGATATTTATTTATTAATTCAAACTTTTTACAAGGGAATGTCTCAAATAAATAGTTAATTTTTTGATGTTTCCATTAGAGTTATGTTGATGAAGATGTTTCTTAGAGGGAGTTGTTATTTTTTATATAAAATTTTTACTGATAATTTTTTATGAAAAATTAAAGGCATTCCAAGGAAATATATTAAAGTATTGGATGAAAATTCATGGAAGGATACATAATTGGAAACCATGATAAATAATACATATATAATGAAGTTTATGAACCAAAATCAAGGTATGCATCCCAATTAAGAAATTTATTGTTATTTTGATCATTGAAACAACTTTCAAGGATGGCTTCCTCGACTAAATTAAGAATTTTAATAAAAAGGATGAGGACTGAAGTTCCAACAATGAAAAAGACTATAAATTTAAATTAAAATACATTAATTAGAGGATATTTCAGTAAAATCCATGATAAACATGGTATATACTATAATAATTCTATAACTACTTATTAAAGGTACACCATAGTTCTAATACCTGAGACCCTACTGTAGAAGGTAAACACCATATCTAGGAATATCACACTCTAAATATCCTTTATTCAAGTATTTATTTAAAAGATAAATAATCTAATTTTAAATTTACCAAACTAAATTCATTTTTTCAATTCATAAAATAAAAATTAGCTTAGTATGAAATTTTTTGGTTTTCTTGAAAATTATTTTTTTAGATAAAAAATATGGTTTTAATGAAAATTGCAATTTTTAATAATTAATCATTATATAAGAATTTCCTAGAATTTTTAAAAATAATTTATGTAAGGAATTATTAATATTAGGAATAAAAATTTTCATTTTATAATATTCATTAAACTTGTATATATTAGGTCCAACATTTTTAAAACTAATTAAAATGTTACTTTAATATGAAATCTATTATCTGCCTTTTCATTGAAAAAAGTATTTTCAAGGGGGTTTCATTTTTAGAATCCCATTAAATAAAAATTAACTATATTTTTTATAATAAATCAATTTATATCATTTAAATTAGTATCCAAGATAATTTTATATTATATATGATGTTAAATAATGAAAGCTTATTTCCCTAAAAATAGTTTGTTCGTGATTAGGTGTATTGATTTTAAAATTAACATTCCACTCATTTATAAAATTTATTTGATAAAATAATTTTTAAATTATAAATTAGAAGTATTTAAAAAGGTATAATTTTCAACCATAATCTTTATCATTATGATTAATTAGTGAGGTTAGAAATAAATTACCAAGCTAAAAGTAAATTAGTGTAAAAGTTAAAAAGTTAAACCAAAATACCCATAAAACACTAATTGTTTCTGAAAAAAATATTTATTGAGGTTAATTTAAATACACACTCATTTTACACTTCTCTTTTTTTCATTTTTTCTGTAGGAATCTTGAATTGTAAACCTACATTATTGAAATCATAAGGGTTACACCTAAAACATTTCTTCTCCTCACTTATAAAAGAGTATCATCTCTACCACTTCATGAATAACCTATAAATGGAATTTACCCTTGAAAATATTCCAAAATAAACCTAATATAATACAATACCGTGTTGAAAATATTCTTATACCCATCAGTTACTATAAGGGAATTATTTTTAAGGATACTTCAAAGGAAAATTCAAGACCCGATGTGAGTATTATAAACTACTTAGAATTTACTCAAAATTATCTTCATTAAAATTTATCCTAGATGAACTAATATAATGATAATAGTATCATTTATATACAATAATGTTACTATATTAGTGGTATTACCCTTTTTTATTCATATACCCCATCCATTAAGGGAACAAAAAATATTAATTGCGTGTTGTGTGGACTACCTCCTCCATGATGCAATGTGTTTCATTTTCCTTCACCACCAAAAAATATTAGATATATAGATGGGATTAAATGAAAAAAAATATGATGATTAATATTTAATTCATTTTATTTTGTGAAAAAATAGATAACATCTTAATGATATGATCAACAATCGCTCAACGTTAAATAAATCGATTAATACACACATACTAAGTGGAAACTTTTATATTCAAATTGTGTAATATTTTCATATATATAATTTATAATTATAATTATTTAAACTTTTAAAACACCAGACTAGTAAACAGAAAATATGATCATTATACTTCTATCATAATGATATTACATCAACAAAAATATCATAATCATTCATTAAATCAAGGTATGTTCATGTTTTGGTGGATTTAATCACCTACTAGAAAAATAATATGTGTTTATATCATTAGAGATTACGAAAAAAATAATATAAATAATATAAATATTAAAATAATTATTTGTTTTTAGTTTTTGTGATTTTATATCAATATCTAATTCTTTGACTAATAAAACACCCTCTCATTTCCAAAAATCACCAAAAATTATTTATTATCGATTTCATCATCAAGGATAAATACTAAAACACTCATTAGGGTAATTTAAAACATAATATATTATTGTAAATAATACCTTAAAGTAACTTCAATCACCTATTAATGGTGTTATTAGTAATAATATTGAATACGAACACCGCTATTATTAAACTAGTATAGTGGAACAAAACTATTAACACATGATATAGAAAATTAGAAGAATTCATGTAGAGAGTTACTATTTATAAAGAGTAAAAATAAAATATGATATGAGAAAGGTTATTAATTTATTTATTAAGATATCTATATTTATTAGATAGGATATTAAAGAAAATTCATTGATGTTATGATAATAGTTAAGGGTTTTCCATCTCAAATTCCTCTCTTTGAGACTTTTTTTGTATTATTTGCCTAATTTACTTCATGTGGTTTATATGTAATCCATATGTGATATGTTAGATCCTAAAATTACTTTATTAATAGTATTTTTTGATAAATTTTAATTCATGAATTTCATGATTTTATAGTTCGATTTCTATACTAACTATATGTAAGGTTTTCCATCTCAATTTTCTTTCTTAAGTACTCATTTTATATTCTCTAAAAATTTCATTTGGTGAGATATATACATTGATATGGAATACATTTTAACATATTATTCAACAAATTTAATGAAATTACTAGTCTATATTTTCAAACCTCCCTCAAGTTTTTTTGACTCAAAAGTTTCCAAAACTGTTGTATAACTCAATCGTACCCATGGTGGAAATATCATCCTCAGTTTTCGGTAAAGTAATGGTATATGTAATTTCAAATAATATTTATCCATGAATTTATACTAAAATGTGGATGTAGCTGTGTCACATATACACCAAATAGTAATCTCCCAAAAAAGGGTTGATTGAGTATTGACCCATTCATCACTCATATGTATGAAGAATGGTCCTGAGACTACACACATGAATAAAAAATCATGAGATATGTGATTTGGAATATTTACACACTATATGAACCATGACGAAGGAATTTAAATACAATTTACTTGATCTTGTACATATACAAGCTATTAGATCAAATTAATATCTTTGGTGTATAACCCAACACATTGTAAGTACCCTTACTAGTATATTTCCTTCATAAGGGTACTTCATATTACCTTTATGGTACTACCATTGTTTCCAAGTTGATTAAGGTAAACTATAATAGAAAAACATGTTCTTATATTTAATTAAGAGTTATTTTATTTTCATGTTTCACATTATTAATATTTTCAATTTTATTTAGTATGAGGTGACTTAGGTAATGATAGGAACGTTTTTCCTGAATTTTATAGTGAATACATTGGACATGATGTAGAGATAGAGGGGGTCTGGAATTATATATCCCCTCGATGTATTGACAGGTTTCATGAGACAAAAAAATTTGGTTTTTAGTGTATACATCTTCCCCAAAAAGGACAGTGTCTTATCAACGGTCCTTTACAACAATTTTTTGATGTCCGTCAATATGCATTGCCTCATTATTATACCAATGATTACTATTATCCATGTTTTCCTTTTTTTATCGAAACATTATACCATCATTTTATATTGATTATGGATTTATGTTGTTCATTTATTCCTTCCATATATCCTCTTCCAGGTTTTTTTATAAAATATTTCATTGTATTATACTCTTTATAGAGAATTTGAGCTCCCCCTTATTTTTTTCAATTCCCCAAGAAGCATATAAGAGAACTATGTATCATTTTAAAGGATATTATGGGAGGGATAATAATGTTCTTACAATACATTAAAGTTGAATATAATTTTTTAAAATGTATTGTTTATATATATATATGCTCTTCAAAAAATTATTAAATTAGTGGATCCTTAGGGAAATCATGTATTGTTTAACAATAATGTAATATTGTAAACGCCCTGACCCTAGTTACCCATAGTCGGTACATTATTACATAACATTGGCATGGTCACAAGGGATCAAATCCCGAAAGGACAATTAGTTTAGTATGCTTGGTAGTACTATATACATACATAAGTTTTAGATTAAATTATAAAATGAAAAACAATAACAACATTATCTCCTCTGAATGCAGTCATATTCTGTAGAATATCCCTATAGGTGCGTCATAATTTACTTCTTCGTGTCCTGGAAAAATAAAACATAGAAAGAGGTGAGCTCAGATGCTCAGTAAGGAAAAAAAATATAGCAGAAACATTCATAAATAAGCATAAACATTTAAGGAAATTTATAAGAATAAAACACAATCCTTTTGAAACATTAACTTCATCATAATATGGAAAATATAAATCAAATAATTCCATTTACTTATTCACATGGATATTCTACTGGTCGAATAATCACATGTAATATCAATATCTAATTTCATAATGATGGAATGAAAAATGCCTGACTTCATAACCACACAGTCAAGGCTTCATTCCAAGACTACAAATACGATTTTTTCAGGACCTTATTCCAAGATACTAGTTTGTATCATGAGACCTACCAATTCATTGAGGAGCTATAGCGGGCATTGCCCGTCACTTATTAAGTTCATTGCATTCCTCATATGAAAAGGTTTAAACATAACATAAACATTCGTATTAAAACTAGCATACGACATGTCAATACATTACCCAAAAACCATGAATGGTATAAAAATAACACATCCATACTCAAACATATCAAAAACCCTTCAATACAATATGGAATATTTGTATCCTAATAAATCAACTTCAAACAAGTGTAAAATCCATCAAAGGATGTTGACATAGATGAAATGAATATTATTTGAAAGAAATACCTATTTCTATTTTGAAATCATTTAAAAGTTACATAATTATAAAAGAAAACATTTATTTTGAATATATTTTTATAATATTTTAAGGGAAGCTTCGAAGGTGTTATAACGGCAGAAAATAGCCGCACTGCCGTATATGTTAAAAAACATTCTTTCCTTAATTTTGTCAAAAGGTTATAAAGGACCTTGTTTGGAAAACGATAAAAAGATTCATTTATAAAATTATTATAGAAATTAAAACAAGGGTATAAATGACTTTAACCCATAGTCTATAAATATTAAAAAAAATTTGAATTACATTTTTAAGAAACACGGATGTGGATGATAAAGAGTTCCAAGTAGATACTCACGTATAAATAACCTTGGATAATAAAGAGATTGTAGAATTAACCCTTACCTCGTACTTTTCCTTGATCAAGGATACGTTAAACATTGTATAATAGTTAAATCATTTTTATTAAATTATACAAGAACCACATACATAAATATGATATCATATATGGTCTTATAATATTGCTTTGTTAGTAATATTTCAGTAGTATCATTGTTTCAGGTGTTAATTGATTCATTTTCCTTTATATTCTTGGTTGTATAAGACATTTTTGTTATGGATATGTTGTATTTTATTCATATCCACAATGATATTAAGTTGGTAAACATTATTTTTAATCATAAAATTAAAATTATTCTTGAATTGTTATAATGGGGAATGAATTTCATCGTGTTCGTGGAGACAGTAATTCGTACGTACACACGAGCGACTATAACACTCTATTGATGGGGAAATCAAATGTAATTGAATGATATATCATATATACAGAATAATTAACATTTTATATTTGTTATTTACATCATTTATACTCATTATTATACCCATCCAAATAATGAAGTGTTTGAATAACAAACTACACCACGACGTGGAGGCGGTAAGTCGTACGTACGAACGTATGGTGACTTGTCATTCATAGGATGGATAGAAAACAGAATATGGTTGTACCATATTTATAATAAAATCAAATTATTTATATGGTACTTGAGTCATTATTTTGGTATGGAATCAACAAAGAAAGAAGAAGTGGAAGAAGAAAAGGACTTTGAAAGAGGTGTTGAAATTATTACCTCTTCTTCAGGAGTTTCCTTTTGAGTTGATCAAAAGGTCTCCTTAGCATGGATTTATTATAAATTTAAGGCCTATAAGTATAATTGAGGGTATTTGGGATTATATTTTAGTAGGGGTTGTCCTAGAAAATTGGCTTTGGAGGTGTGATTTGAAGAGAAGGGGAAGTACCCTTTTATAAGAGAGGTGAGGGTCACATTAGGAAAAGCTTGAACAATTATTATATTATACAATCATATTCGGTTTATAATGGCTCCAAAATGATTTATTTCAAAGATAGTGTGAGGGTGGGTCGATAACCTCTCTACCAATAGGATTTAGACATGTTTAGGTCACTATATTAATCTTATCTTTTAGATTTAACTCTTAGTTAAATAGTTTAACTTTTACCATGTATTCTTGTATTATTATAATAAATGGTTAATGAACATAGTATGAAAAGGAAAGAGAACCCCAAGTGGTTCATTATTGATATATATAACCTTATCTAAGTCCTTTTACTGAACCATAGATATTTAGGAATATTATATAAATTAATAATATATTATTTGTTTTAAAAACTCATTTATGTTAATTTTGAAACTATTTGGTGTTTTGTTTTTTTGAATGTCATAAAAACATTATCACCATCGAATAAAATTTATTTAATCAACCATAAAATTTCATATTAACCTATAAAAATTATTTTAATTTATCAGAATTCTCAATTTATATTTATCTGGGTATTTATAATATCAATTATTTTAGTCATTCATTAATAAGGCAATTACTGTATCATCAATGTGTCATAAATAAATTTAATTATCTACTGTATAAAAACTAAAACTAAAATACCATTATGTAGGATATATTATTAGGTTTCTAATGAATATTAATAGTGAAATTTATCTAATGTATTACCCTATATTAAAAATTATTTAGTTATTTAACTTTGAATTTAACACTTTTAACTCTTCTTTAAATAAAATAATAATAAATGTCATAATCTAATCCAAGTAGAGAAAAAGGGTCATATTTTATTCCTAGGATTCATTTTGTTCAAAATAAACTTATCCAATAGAATTAGGATATGTGTTAGGGTAATTATAGTATCATTTTTTACCATTAATTACCCTTCTAACTTTTAACCGTGGTAAATAAAAGTCAAAAGTTACTATTCACCAGAAATTATTTTCATCTTATTAAACCACATTTTACTTACTGATGTCAACCATGTCTCTTAGATTTTTAAAATTCAATTTCTAGAAGCGGTAAAATTACATTTTATGCAAATTTGCAAAAGCACCGAGAAGGTGGATAAAGACGGTGAAAAGTTCAATAAAATTTAATATATCTAATATTATTATAAAATCACTCAAAGGAATTACATTGAACATATATTTTAATTATGTATCTATTTTTACCTAATATAAATTTAAATAAAATAACAAATTATTTAAATAAAAAGTCAGGTTTAAACAATAATGCAATGTTTTTCACTATTCATAAAAAATATAAAGTTTTCAGATAAATACCAAAAATTCACCCTAAGATAATTTTGATATTCTGAATCCTAAAATGAATTTCATTTTCAAAAATAAAATTTATAAAATTTCATAAAATGGTTATTACTATTTATAGTGGCAAGTTTGATTGGTCGTGGTGTGTTAAAACTCCAAGTTGCGTACAACGCAAACTATTGCATTATTCAAAGGGAAACATATCATGGAAGCTTGGGGTGTTACAAATACACCTACCATATATAGGCTTCTAGAGTGTAGGATTTCATAGTTGGTATCATAGGATTTTTACAAGAAACTTTGGGGGCTATATTTAGAGAAACTAAATGAAATTGTACACGTACTATAAAAACACCTAAATATTTTTTGGGATCACTCTATAAAACACAGTAGGAATTTTATTTTTCAATTAAATATAATAGATTGATGATGTGTATTACATTGTAGAAATTTGTTGACTAATGGGAGGAATGTGAACCGTATCAACAACAATATTTAATTAAAGGATATTACCCCTAAAAACTTATTTAATATAGAGTTGTGGCTAATCAGGTCAAAACCATATTTCAGATGTTGACCTTTGTTATGAAAAATATAATGCTCACATAGAGAAACCTACTAATCCACAACATCATGTAACAATATTTGACCACTTCATATAGCGAAAATATTGATCATTTATGGGAAATATTAATCCATTGGTATTTTAAAAGGGATCGGGTCCTAATAAAATATATTTCTTACTTTGGGGGTAGTGAAAGGGAAAATTAATCCTAAAGGTCTATCGTTTGAAGGGATATGTGAACCAACGATGGTCTCTAAATCAAAACAATAAAAAGAAAGATGAGATAAATTTCATGGAATGGTTAACTATCATGAATTTTATGAAAAATACATTCCACGATATAAAAGAGAAGAAATGGAAAGGCAGTTACTCAATACTAGAAAAAAGATGAAGGAAAGAGTTTTTGTGTATGAGGTTAAATTTACAAGGTTATCTAGGTGTGTGGTAGAATATTTATGTAAATCAAACATAATGATTGGTTATTTCATTATTGGGTTAAATCTGTGCCATATAAGGGAATTATTCTCTCAAAAAAATTTATCATATAATGATATAGTCTCGAGTTCCATTAAGAAAGAAAAGAAGTTCTTCATGATGTATGTCTTCAAGGGAAATCAGGATAAGTGGATCTAGGTTGAAAATCATGGTAATAAAGGAACGATGGTATTTCTTACATTATTTAAATGTGTAATGAAACACCTTTGGTCTGCGAGTAAGGGAATGAGAGTTTGTTACATGTGCATAGACAATAGCCATATAGATCATGAATGAATGGTAAAGGTATAATTAGTAGTTGTTTAGTGTTTTAACTGTATGGAGAAGGGATATTATGTAAAAAAATTCATTAAATGTTATGTATATTTACCTCAAAAAAGAATAAGGGATCAACAACATAATTATTTGATTACCAAAACTAAATTTTATGTTTCTAATGATGTGTTCGTAGTTACTTGGATCATTTTTAGAATTTTAGATAATTTTTTATTTGATTCTATATTATCATGATCTTTTATACCTTCTATGTTTTATTTAAAAAATAGACACTTCCTTATCACCCTATTAATGGAGTTATCAATTAAGACTCCAAGTGGGAATCTTATGTAGCAATGATGTGTAATGAAATTCTAATTATAATGCATGGTGTATCAAATTTATAAAAATGGTTATTATAACTATATTTTACTTTTATATGATACTTTCTATGGATTTTAGTTCATAATAAAATGAAAACATTTATTACCAAGAGAAGTAGTTTAAGATTCTTGAAATTTAGGAAGAATCAAACACCTTTAGAGGGGAAACTTCATCATCTAAATCATTTATGTATCCTCCCCTAGTAGCTCTCCTTAATAAAATTCTTGGTAAAGTGGAAGATAAATAAAAATCATTAGATGAGAAATGTATCCAAGTAATATATTATGTTACCATGTTACAAAATTGTATTTTTGTTTTTTATAAGAATAACCTAGTTATCCACAAGAGTGAAAACATGATTTCTCCATTGAACTCATTCTTGATGAAATGGATATATATCAAAACTCATTATATAATGGAAATATTGGAGTTGGTGGAGTTAAAGAAACTAATATAGGTGTTTAGGGATAATGGATTTATATACCCTATCATTTTTTCTGTGGGTAACACCAATTTTATTTTTCAAAAGTAAAGTGGGGTCTATGAGAATATGCAACGATTATATGGAGATCAATTCTGTTATTATAAATAATAAGTATAATCTACCATGAATTGATGACTTATTTTATGAACATTGAGGATCTTAGTAATTTTCAAAGATATATCTTCACTCTAGTTATAATTATCTAAGGGTAAAGAATGATGATACATCGAAGACGAGATTTTGAACACATTATTGACATTATTATTTTATGGTATTGCCTTTCGAGTTGACTAATACACATTATATCTTTATAGATATCATGAATACATTTTTCAGGGGGGTATCAAGAAAATGTTTTGATGATACTCATTAGTAATATATCGGTATACTCTAAGATCTATGATGATCATGAGATTCATTGGATAATAATTCTGGAGACCTTTAGAAAAAAATATGAGAAGTTTAAAAAGTGATAATTTTTCCTCAGTCAATTTATTTTATTAGTTATAAAGTCTCTAAGGATAAAATATATATTCACCCTTCAATGGAAAAGGTTTTAAAATAATGGCCTACACTAAAGAATGTAACTAATATTCAATCTTTCATGGGCTTTTCATGTTACTATAGGTGGTTTTTCATGATTTTTTCTAGTTTTCCAACTGATTAAACAAGTTAACATGTAATGGGATTAAATTCACATGGTTAATGTAATGTAAATAATGTTTTGAAGTGATAATGAGGAGACTTATTGATGCAACTATATTAACTCTACCATAACCTAATGGACGTTTTTAATATATATTGATGAATCGTTGAAAGGGATTTTTTGTATCCTTATTTAGAATGACATGTTTATTAACTATATAATAAGTAAATTTAAAGTCAATGAAATGAACTATACAACATATGGCCTAGTTCTAGTAGTTATAATCATTTGTCTAAAAATAATTAGGTTCTACTACTATGGTAAAAAATGTGATATTTATACTTACCATAAGAGTTCAAAGTATATATTCGCTCAGATGGACCTTAACTCGATGCAAAGAAGATGCATGAAACTAATAAATTAATAAGATTTCTTGATACACTACCACTCTTGTAAGGAAGGAAAGGCGGTCAATTCATTGCATAGGAGGGACCATGGAAATATGATCATGATTATTATTATTATTAATCCTATATAGAGATATCTAGTAAAGATATAGATTGTTGTTTTTTGGAAAGGGGATCCATATTTCTTATTTCAAGAAATTTTTAAACCATTATTACTAGAAAAGATATAGAAGACCTTGTAGGATGATGAGAATGTAGAAAATAAAAATTAATGAATTCAATGATGGGATATTAATATAATTCATTAATAGAGAAGATTTTTTGAAGTTGGGAAGAGGTTATGTGTTTCATCCATATCCGAGCTCAAAAGGTAACTACTAGATAAATCACGTAGCTCAAATTTCACTATACATCCTAGTAGCATAACTATGTATAGGGATTTAAGAGAATATTTCATGTGTAAAATTATGAAGAAGGAAATTACCAACTATGAATCCATGAGATCAGTGTTTCAGTAAGTTAAGGTTGAAAGAAAACATCCTAATGGATTCATGAAACCTTTTCCTATACCTATATGGAAGGGAGATAATATTACATTGGACTTTTTAGTGTACTTATAAAGAATCCAAGGTAGAATTATGTTATATTGGTAATCCTTGATCATCATAATAATTCATCCCATTTATTATCCATAAGAGAATATCTACCCCTTGAGTTCCTTTTTCTGCTCTATATCAATGAAATTGTAATGTTTCATGGCGCACCACTATCGATTTTATTTGACCAATACTCTTGGTTCAAATCGAAATTATGGAAGAGTATTAAAATTTATCTGAACACTCAAATATATTTAACCACTTCATATCTTCCCCATACAGGGGGCTGTTTGAAAGGATTATTCAAAGTTTAGAATACATACTGAGAACATGTTCCCATGACTTTCATGGGATGTGGGATCAGTATGTACCTTTTATGGAATATATATACAATAATAGCTTCCATTAAAGAATACAACTGGAACTTGATAAATAATTATATTCTAATAGGTTTCAAACACCAACATATTGGGTATAATTTGCAGAGAAAACTAGTTGTCTCGGATCTTGCAAATGATATAAGTGTAAAAGTGCAGACAATTGAGGATCATATTAAATCACCCCTATATAGGAAAAACATCATGCTCATAATTAAAGGAAATAATTTTAATTAATATTTAGGATGATATATTATTAATGGTTTCACCATGTGAGGGAGTTTTATGATTTGTAAAAAGGGAGAATTTATGCCCTTGGTATATTGGACCATTTGAAATATTAGAAAGAATTAGGGTTATGGCTTGCTGATTGGTTATTCTGCCCAACATTTCCAATGTAAATAAATTATTCCATGTTTAATTAGCGAGGAAATATATTTTTAATACAATGAATGTGATCTCATATGAGGGAATAGAGTTGAAGTAATATTTTTCATATAATGAATAGTTTGTTCAGATTCTTGATACCATAGAGAAAGTATTGTGGAGTCCAACAACTCAATTGGTGAAAGTCCTTTAGAGATTTCATAGATTATAATAAGAAACCTAGTAGCGTAAATAATTTATGAGGAATAATTATCCACATTTGTTAAATATTTGATATATACCCCAATTTCTTGGTTTAAATTATTTAAGGGGGTAATGCAAAACATGAGACTCTAGTGTAGTAGGTAAACATTATATCTTGGACTGTCAGACTCTAAATATCATTTATTCAAAACTATATTTAAAATATAAATTATATAATTTGAAATTTAAACAACTAAATTCTTATTTGAGTCCATTATAATATAATTATCAGGGTATGAATTGTTTATATATTTTTTTAAATGTCAGTTTTTAGTTGAAAAATAAGATTATCATGAACCATGATTTTTTTTGGAATTTATATATATATAAGAATGAACTAAAAATTTAAAAATAATTTAATAAGTCATATAATATTTTAAGAATAAAAATATTCATTTTAAAATATTATTTGAACATATATATCCTATATCAAACATTTTCAGAACTAATTAAAATGTTACTTTACTACAAAAATTGTTTTCATTCATTTCCATAAATAAATTATGTTCTTAAGGGATTAAATTTTGGATTATATTGAAAAAATCATAGCCTTTATTTTTTTTATAATAAATAAATTTATGTTAGTAAAATTAGTATCCAATAAAATTTTATCTTATATATAAATTATTTTTTGAAAATTTCATTTCTCTAAAAACTGTTTTTCACAATTAAGTGTATATATTTTTAAAATGAACTTTTAAAACCCTTAGAAATTTAATTTGTTAAAATGTGTTTAAAATTTTAAATAATAAGTATAAAATTTGGTAAAATTTAGATCTTATTATTAATCATTAAAATTAATTACTTTGGTTAGTAATTAATTACCAATGTAAGAGTAAACTATGGAAAATTTTATAAAGTTAAAATAAAAAAACCTTAAATAGTTAAATTTGTATACAGAAGGAGTTATTGAGGTGATATTTTACCCACACTCATTTTTATCTCTTATTTCCCCATTTTTTGGCTTGTGACACTTGAATAGTAACCTTATATTGTTGAAAATGTAAAGGTTACTCCCAAAACGGCCCTTATCATCATTTCTAAAGGAGTAATATCTTTCCAACTTCAAGAATCACGTGACCTTATCATTTATTCTTGAAACACTTCAAATTTTACATCCAATAACCCTCTCTTACATTTAAAAGTATCTAGGTACATTTATTTAGCATAAGGTCTTCATTTTATGGGATAATTCCAAGGAAAACTAAAGTCCCTCAGGTGAGTATTATCAATTACTTATCATTTTATCTTATTTATATTCATTAAAATTTATTCTTTCAATACTAATATAATTATATTAGTATCATTAAAATAATATAATGTTATGATATTAAGGTTATTATCATTTTTTATTCAAATAGCCATCCTTTTATAGAAACAAAACTTTTGTTTGTGATTTTTTAACATCCCGACCTGGTAGCCACAAACTGATGTCTCGAGTTGTTTCACTATGTGGTCTTAGGTGCACCTCCCCATATACCATATGATACAAACTAGAATCAAGGGTCTAATATCGATCATGGGGAGATTATTCCTTCTTTATCAAAGTATCACAATAGTGTAAATAAATAAGAATAACAAAATGATATAACCATAACCCAAAAAATAAAAATATCATATGATAACCAAAATAGAAAATACAATATCCAAAACTAAACAATAGATATTTCATGTCAATAAGTGTAAAATGTAAATATGAAAAATCCAAAATAAATAAAGATAGTTACAAATCCAAAGTGGGTCCCAAGCCACATCTGTTTCCCTCATCCATGCTTCATCCCATTTTAGCTATCTAACATAGGGCCATTACCTTTAACTTGTCCTGCAACCTTGAAATCTATTCGTTTACTGAATAAGAAACCAATGTACAGTGTGATTACAACTCATTAGGCCAACACCAAAGGCATCTAAAATACTATCCACTCAATAAAAATGTATGGTGTTATATAAAAAATAGGAAACCTAAGTACAATGTCAGTACAACTCATTAGGCTAACACCAACATAATCTAAAAAAATATCCATTCAATTACTCTTTATTTAACCACATAAACCCCAGGGTTTCTGAGGAAAAGATAACCTCGATACTTTTTTCATCCAGTTCTGTATTTTAAACCATATCACATATTCAATTCAAAATTCACTATAAAAAATGGGGTTTTATTATCCTTTTCATTTCAATTCATAATATGGATAATTTGAACAATAGTATAATGCCAATATCAGGGATGTAGAACATTGTTTTTGGCACCCCATGGGTATTTGGAGCATTAGTCCATGTCCCACACCTCATGGGTATTTGTATCATCAGTCCATAACCCATATAATAGTATTTTCATGCATGCATTTGGGTCTAGAATTCTATTTCTAGCACCCAATTGATCATTTTGAGCATTAATCCATGTCCCACACCCCATTTCTCAATCAAACACAAATATCACATATAAAAATTTATATAAGGTTAATCAACATTAACCTTATCATCATCTTTCACAATCAAAACACCCATTAATAAATTAAGAAGTTAATTAATCCATCTGAATCAATTGTAAAATCTCAAAAATTGATATTAATTAATTTAATAATTTATTATTCTAATTCAACAATGTCAATTTCCCAAAAATTATTTCAAAAACTAATTATTCTAATTCAACAATATCAATATTACAATAATTAATTCAACAATTAATTATTCCAAATCCATAATCCCAATATCTTAATAATTAATTATTCTGAAATCCACAATCATAATAATCTATTAATTAATTCCACAATTAATTAATCTCATTCAATAAATTGTATGAACACAAAAAAATTTAATTAATTTAACAATTAATTAGCATCATTTAACCATATGTATGAACACATAAATATTCATTAATTAGTTAAACAAATTAATTAGTCATTTTTAAATCCCAATATCACATAATTAATTCAACAATTAATTATTTAATTCACAATCTCAGTATCCCGAATTAATTCAATAAATAATTATACAATTCATAATCTCAATATCCCCAATTTCATAATCCATTAATTAATTAATTCAATTTAAGAAACTCAATTTCTAATCATCCAATAGAATTTCTATAATTACATACACATAATTGAAATCAAGACTTTGTTATTTGAATAGTAGACCACCTACCTTAAAATCAGTGATGAATTCTCACCAATGGAAATCCCTAATTTGGGTGGAATAACCATAATTGTAATGAACAACAATATCGTCATTCAAATCCTATATTGAAGATGAAATGAAACAATATCCATCAAACCAATGTCCATATATAATCCCAATACAGTAAATATCCCATCAAATAATTATATAAGAATGTGAGAGGGATGGGAATCCAATCAGTATGGGATTTACATATCGAGAGAGGTTTATATCTTCAATATGGGCTTTGAATCATGACGAACAGAGGTATGGAGCCCAAGGAATTCATTTAGGAGCCTAAAATGAGAGATAATTCTTAGGGTATTTATAGGGATTGTTATGGGTTAATATGGGGGGTTTATCAATTTTAAAATATTTTTTGGTTAATTAAAAAACTGCACATGGTTTCTTAGGAAGGGGTACATAGTTTTATAAACCATGTGCCTTAACTGTGAACCTCTTCTAGGGGGTGCAATGTTTCTTCTAAGGGGGTTCATTTCTTGAAAAACTGTGTTCCATCCATACAATCTCGATCTATGTGGGGTTGCATGATTTACTGGTCTAGAGAGCAGGGTTTGGGAAAATTGTTTTCCAACCATGTGATCCCCTTCTTCCTTCCAATTTTCACAAAATACACCAAAAAAATCCCCAATAAATAATCAAAACAAAAAATTCTCAAAATAAGGAAAAAGAGTACCTCTAAACGATCCCAATACATGTAAAAGAAATTTCAATCATATATTCTCTCCACCTTATAAAAGATCATCCTTTAGTTGTACTCCCAATAATCTCTATGATTTGGAGTAAAAAAATTAGGCCATCGAGGCCTCATATCTGCTTCTCCCTCCCATGATTCCTTCTGAACATAGTCATGCTTTCGCAATACATGAACCATCAGCATTTCCTTTCCCCGTAACACATTCTCACTATGATCCAACACATTTATCAGATGCTCATCAATGGAAACACCTATTTCAAGATCAGCATCATCTTCATCAATCACATGATAAGGGTCATGGGAATACCACTAAAGATGTGATAAATGGAAAACATCATACATTTCACTATATCTATATGGGAGAGCCAATTTTTAAACAACCATCTCAATTCTCTATAAAACTCAAACGATCCAACAAACCTGGGTGCCAGTTTCCTTATCTCTATATTTGGTGGTGACCCAATATTGGAAACACCTGAAGGAATACACAATCACTCTATGTAAAATCTAGGGGTTTTATGTCTATAATTATATGTACTCTATCTACTAAGTTGCATCCATATTCATCTAAATCAAATGAACCAACTTCGATGTCTCCTACATGAGAGTTAGTCCCAATAGTTCTGAATCACCTACCTTCATCCATGATAGTGGTGGTCTTCATGGCCCACTATAAAAAGCATGTAGTTTCATCTGTATAGTTTCATTATAGCTATTATTGTTAGAGAACTCCACCAACGCAAGGTGCTTCTCCCACATCCCACCAATTTAGATTAAACATGTCGGAAGAATATCTTCTAGCACTTGTATTGTATTCTTTAACATCTCATATGTTTATGGTTTGAAATTCATACTCAGTAAAACTTGTGAACTAAGAACTTTTTGTAATCCCTAGTATAAGAGAAAATTAAACCACAATTCATGGTCTCAAAAAATAGTCTTTGGCACACCATGTAGATAGAAAATCTCTCGAACATACAAATATACAAAATTCCCCACAGACAAGGTCTCCCATATATGAAATAAATGTGATGACTTTTTCAAAGAGTCCAAAATCACCCAAATAGGTTCATTCTTATAAGTCATCCTTGGGAGACCCACCAAAAAATCCAAGGTAACAACATACCACTTCCATTCTGGAATGGGAAACAGTTGTAGTAAACCCCTAAGTCATTGATTCTCCAATATCACCTATATAAAAATTTAGTATCATATAATGAACCCTTATATCTTCATTTTCATTCCCGACCACCAAAACTGTTAATGTAGTTCATAGTAAATTTTGGTTACATTTGGATACCTCATCCACATCAAGTCATGCATTATCTCCTCTTATATACTTGTAGGTACAACAACTCTATTCCTAACATATATGATCTCATCCTTATCTATCCTCCAGTGTGAAGGCAGCTTCCCACCATCAATGTTTTTCCTTAAGTCCAAAAGTTTCTTATCCTCATACCTCATATCCCTAATCTAACTCAAATAGGTAAAACCCATGGAAACTGATACAATATTCATATACTATTGACTCTCTTAAGATACAACATTCATCTAAGATAGTAAATCCATCAACATCCACACAAAACTAGACTCTTGAACTGCCTGAGCCTGAGTTTTTTTCTAAAATAATTTGCAAAATAGTTTCCCTTCTAGACCATATTTTCTAGCGAAATGTCAAGTGTTTCTTCAATGATGATGTCAAGTGCTTCTTTAAATCTAGTAAATATTTCTCACATGCTTTAGATCAATAAATATTTACCCCCTTCTTGGCCAGGAACAAAAATGGTGTTTCTAATCAGAAAAATTCATGGATGAATCTATGATAAAAACTAGCTAATCTGATAAAGATAAGAATATAAAAAAAATTGGGATACTCCCAAGAACCAACTATCTAAACCATACTTGGGTCCAATAAAATACCTTCTTTTGATATTATGTGACATAATAATTATACCAGATCAAACAAAAAATGGAACATAGATGGTTTGGTGTGTAGTCTATGTTCTGTCAGTGTACTCAAGACAATGTCAATATCTTGGGCATGATCTTCATGAGTCATTAAGTGAACCAACATTTCATCCTCAAATACTAACACAAAATGATCTAGGTAAAGATCAAATATTTTATTCATCATGTCCATAAACACTGTTGATGCATTCATCAACCCAAACAGTATTAAGATGAACTTTTATAGGACATACCTTTTTATGGATGTAGTCCCAGGTGTATCAGAAGGTTTAAATCTCAATTGATTATACCCTAATCTAAAGTCAGTAATTGAGGAGATCCAGTATCCTCTCAAATATTCAAAAATGTTTTCAATATGCAGAAGAGGATACCAGTTCTTCACATTCATCTAGTTAAACTTCTGGTGATCAGCACATAGACATAGAGTCCCATCATCCTTCTTTGTAAACAAGACTGGAGAACCCCATGGTGAGGTACTTGACTAGATAAATCATCTACCCAACAAATTATCTAGATTATTATTGATATCTTGATTCTATTTAGGTGATATTCTCTATAGTAGAATAAAAACTCGCCCAACCCCTGACATTAGTTAAATCATGAACTCCACATCTCTCTTAAGTAGAATCCATGATATGTTTTCAAGAAACACATCCTAAAACCATTCTACTATGGGTGGAAAGAAAACATTATTTTTACTAAAATCATCCAGTAACAGACTATAAACCTTCACAATGATCTCCCTGAATTTTTGATGAACTAGACCTGTAGGGCCCACCTAGATATCTTATTCTCTATAATGAATTTATTTTTTATTCTTAGTTTATTTAAAAGTCGTTATCTATTAGTTATAATTAATTTAGTATTGGTATAATACTAACTAGTCCATAACCAAAATGTGTTCAAAGCCTGAAATGTCACGAATATAAAGATCCCATAGAAAACGTTACTCCTCAACCTTGATAGAACACCCTTTTCACAAACAGATGTCTCCTGACCACACTACCAAGGGTTTTCTATCATCAACACCCCACTCAGAAACTCCACCTTTAGGCTCAAACCATTCACAAGTTGTAAAAAAATAATGTAATGAGAGGCATCAGTATCAGATAAGGCACTATAAAATATAGAATCTATGATAATAGTACCTTTACCTATTGATTGTTTATCCTTGTATCCACATATGTAGGCTGAAATGCATAAAAATATCTTTACCCTCTTCCCTATGATGTTTTCCATGCCCCCTAAGATGTAAAATTTTACTTATATGGGAACTCTTTCCTTGAATCTCCACATCCACTACCTCTACCGCCATGGCTAGTGGAATTCCAACTACCATACTAATAACGCATGGAATATCCCCTTCCTAAAATCTAGCTTATTCTAGCAGATCCATCGCTACCCGTCTGTTGCAAATTTTTATAGAACTTATTTAGAAACATCATCCTTCTGTAATATCGATGATCTATCAATGTTCGGGGATAGTGTTTAAAAAATTGGAACCACCGACCGCACTGTTGGAAAAAAACTCAGGTAAGATCATGTTTAATTGGTCCCTCTGTCTGGATACTATACTTATCAATAACTTAGATAACATTCTATTTAATATTATTCTAACTCTCATAATTCATACCACCTTTTCTTCTAGTAAAAAATACCTATCCGCCAAAAAAATCCTTCTTAAGGTTCCTCTATAATACGAGAGCCTCATTCACCACTTTCGAAAACATATTTATCCAGAAGATAATAACCTGGGAAATAATTTTACATTTAATCCCATCCTAATGTCATTTTTTATTGTATCCTCACCTCCTACCCAAATTAGAATAAATAATTGAAAATAAAAAATATCTAGCATAGTCCATCAGAGACATGCTTCCCTAAGTCAGCCTCATAAAACCAACTACTCTCTCTTTCCAGAGTATCTCAGGGTAAAAGGGCTCTAAGAACTTTTCTTGAATTTCCTTCCACTCTATATCCTCCAACTGTACATATTGAGTCTAGATGTCCCACAAAAATATTTACTTGATCACCCAACATATATGAATCCAGTTTGAATCTCTTATTAGTTGGAGTCTCTAAGTGGTCAAGTATGGTCCAGATACACTCAATCCAGAACTCAGCTACCTCAGATCTACCCTCTATGGTGATATTTGAAGGGAACTGAAACTAGAAATCCCCCAATATATCATACATTATTTTCAAAACCTACTCTAGGTTTCTTTCTCTGAATTTCATAAACTAAGAAAATATCTCTCAGAACTCCTCTTTGACTTACTCAACTAGTAATACTAATGTGCCAGGTTCTACTACTAGAGGATCATATCCAACAATGTCCTCATGTAGTCCTCTCAACAAGCTTCAACTTGATGGTATATCTATAAAATTCCAAATACACATCTTAGGACACATTTCACAACTTTAACATATTTAACAAGAGGGATTCCCAAAATTCACAAAAATTCATTCCCCAAAACCACTCCACACGGTCAAAACCAAGGTGCTATCACAACCCTTAACCATAATATGTCTAGGTCATGGTTAATAAAGGGAAAACTCATTATAAAATTCATTTTTCTCATTATACACCCCTTAATTCAAATTCTTCATCATTTTAAAATTCTAGAACTCATATCAGGAACCATTTACAGTTTAATTTCACAAGAAATGAAAAACAATTAAATTTCAAAAACATACCCAAAAATTGTTTCTCCATATGTTATTAAAATGATACATGTCACAAAATAATCATGAGTTCCTTGAATAATGAATACATACTCAACTCTCATGCCATTTTGGTCTATTATTCAAATCTCATAAAAATAAGAAATAATAATCACATCACACAACAAGTGCATCACTTGAGGTGTAATAGAATAAACTGTAAAAACATATATCAATAAAAATAATCCCATCAGGGGTACTTTGATTTTACCCTCTTACATGGGTTAGCTACTCCCATTCATGAGACCTTAACCAAGGCCCAAATCATTCTATTCACATGTATACCTTCCCAAATAGTTTTATAAAAGAAAAAGTAAAAGTAAATTCCTTTGATATAACTTTGTAACATCTCGTCCTGGGTTCCAACCACTTGTGCTCCGATCTAGTTCACTACGTGACCTCATGTGTGCCTCACTGTACAGCAAAGGTTGTTGACTAGAAGCAAGGTTCTAATATCGATCATGGGGAGACTATAACCTCTTTATCAAAGTACCAAAATAGTGAAAATAAAGAATAATAACAAAATGATATAACCATAAATTGGACAATACCAATATATCATGATAACCAAAAATGGAAAATTCAATATCCAAAACTACACAGTTGATATGTTATGCCAATACATTTCAAATTTCAATATGAAAACCCCACAATAAATAAATACACTCACAAATCCAAATAGGGTCCTAAACTATGTTAAGTTCCCTTATTCATGCCACATCCCATATAATCCAACAAACATAGGGCCTTTGAACATAACTTATCCTGCAACCATGAAATCTATTCGGATACCGATCAGGAAACCCAAGTAGGGTGTGACTTCAAATCAGTAGGCTACCACCAATGACATATAAAACAATATATAGTCAATATCAATGTATGCAGTTTTATAAATAAAAAAACTAATAAAGTAAACTACTTACATTTATTCAATAACTCTTTATTTAACAACATAAACCTTTGGGTTCCTAGGGACACCCAAACCTCCAAACATAAATTGGCATGTGCTAGATTTTTAACCATATCACATATTCAATTCATAATTAATTATAAAAAATGGATTATAATTATCAATTTTATTTTAATTCATAATATTACCAATTGTAACCATATTCCAATACCAATCACATGGTCATAGAACATAATGTCTAGTACCCCTTGGGTATTTGGAGCATCGGTCCCTATCACATGCCTAATGGGTATTTGGAGAATCAGTACCTATCACATACAATAATATTTTCAAGCATGCATTTAGATATAGAATTCCATGTCTAGAAACCTCATGGGTATTTTGATCATCATCTTGTGTCTCAAATCCCATTACTCAATCAAACAAAACTATCACATATATCATATTATTGAAGGTTAATCAACATTAACCTTCTCATCACGTTTCACAATGAAAACATCCATTAATTAATTCAATATTTAATTAATCCATTTAAATAAATTCAAAATCACAACAATTTTAGTTAATTAATTCAACATTTAATTAATCTAATTCAATAATCTCAATTTACCATTAATTAATTCGACAATTAATTATTCTGATTCAACAATATCAATATTCCAATAATTGATTCAGAAATTAATCATTCAAAATCCACAATTCCAATATCTAACAAATAAATTCAACAATTAATTATTCTAAAATACAAAATAATAATAATATAGTAATTAATTCAATAATTAATTAATCTCATTCAATAAATAGAATAAACAAAAAAATTACATTAATTAATTCAATTTAAGGAACTAAATTGTTAATCATCCAATATAAATTCTACAATTACATACATTTAATTAAAATAAAGACTTTTGGATTTCAATAATAGACTATCTACCTCAAAATCAGTGATGAACGCTCATAAACAAAAATCCCCTATTTGAGCTAAATAACCCAAATCACGAGAAAGAGTGAGATCTTGATTCAAATCCTAGATCCAAGATCAAACGAAACAAGTTCTGTCAAACCTTGATCTAGATATAATCCCAATAGTTAAAAAAGTACCTTTAAAAAATGGGAGACAAATGAGAGAGAGATGGGAAACTAATTAGGATGACATTCACATAATGGGAGTGGTTCTTATCTTTTATTTGGGATTCAAATCATGAATAATGGTGGTTGGGGGCCCTAAGAATTTGTTTTTAGAGCCTATAAAAAACAATAAAGAATGTTTAGAGTGAGATAAGTATGATTAGGAGTTAATAAAGAGGTTTGGGAAATTTAAAACAATTATTTATGTTAAATAAAAACCTACACACAGTTTCCTAGGTTAGGGCACATGGTTTTGAAAACTGTACACATTAGCTATGTGCCTCTTCTAGGGGGTGCACAGTTTCACCTAATAGGGCACATGGTTGTAAAATCCATGTCCCAGCCATGCAATCACACTATGTTAGGGGTTTCACAGTTTGCTGGTACAAGGTACATGGTTTGGGAAAACCATGCGCCAACCATGCACTTCCCTTATTCCTTACAACTTTCACAAAATTTCTCAAAAAATCCCAAAGAAATAACCCAAATAGAAGGTACTCGGAACAAGAGAAAAGATTACCTATAATCAAGCCTAATACATCTAAAAAAATCAGGATCTTACACTTGTGTGGGCTACCAACATCACGACACAATGGGTTTTTTTCCATCATCACCTTATAAGGTTGGATCTATCGACATTATTAAAGTAAAATTATGATAATAATGATATCAATAGGTTTTTTTTTGAAAAATCAGAGAACCTATTAATGATATAATCAAAAACGGGTCATCATTAATTTAATCATTTAAAATAGTCATACTATATCCCATACTTATTCTTCTATTTCCCCATAATTCTTATATATGACACTGAAGACACTAAATAATAGAATTATTCTTCTATAATAATGATATTACAACAAACCTACCTTGTAATCATTCATTAAATCATGATATATTAATTCTTGGGAGGGTTTAACAACCTACTTGAACAATACTATTAATTTATATCAAGGATTATTATGAATAATTATTTACTGATATATATTTGAATATAATTACTTTTTGGTCATGTAGATTTTATATCAGTATTTAATTCAACAATTAAGGAAACATCCTAAATTCATAAAAAATCACTAAAACATGTTTACTATCAATTTAATTTTCAAGGATAATTACTAAAACCCTAATTAAAGGAATTAGAAACATCATAAATTGTTATAAATCATACATAATAGTAACTTTAATGAAATATTAATGATGAAATTTGGAATAATATTAAGTATGGACAAAATTATTATAAAACTAAAACAAATGATCAAAACTATAGACACCTGATATGAAAAAATGAAAGAATTCATATATAGAATGACTATTAATTAAGATTAATAGTATGAATTAAAATGGATATGTGTAAGTTTATCTGTTAGGTGATTAATAAAACTAATTTTCTGATACAAAAGGTTAAATTATGTTCTTGGAATTTAGGATAATAGGTAAGGGTTTTTCATTTCAAATTCCACTCTTTGAGAATTTTTTTCTATCATGTACATAATTTAAATTTTATGGTGTATATATATTTCATATATGAGATGTTATACCATTAAATTCATTTATTCATGGTTTTTAAAGATAAATTTTTTTTATTATATTTTAATATTTTATGATTGAATTTCTAGCCAAGCTATATGAATAATTTTTCATCTCAATTTTCTTTCTCTATGATTCATGTTATATTTAACACCTATTTTATATTATGCAGTTCATATATTTCTAGGGAAGAACTTTTACCATATTATGTATGAAATTTAAGGGACTTATAATTCTATATTTCTATCCCTCTATAATGCTATTTTGATTCAAGAGTTTCCAAAAACGTTGTAAAACTCAATCTTTCCTGTGGTGGAATGATCATCCTATGCTTTGATAAAGTAAAGGTATATGTAGTTTTCTATAAATAAATCCTTTTCTAGATATTGTAAACTCTATAGACACTCTTGGGGATATTCTTTTGAATATTCTCATGCTATTTTTAAACCCCGATAAATTATTTTTCCTATCATTTCCATGGTTCCTACCATTTTTCCTATCATTTCCATGGTCTCCTACCAGTGAAGCCTATTTAATCCAATTATTGTCTTCTATAGATAAACCATCACAATATAATTATGGTCGTTGTTATAAAAAAAATGGGTACAACCGTGAAAGCGGCACACGACCACAATCCATACCATTTCCACAATCCATATTTTTATATTTTCTAATGACATTGTTAGGGTAAGTGTGAACCTAACATATTCCCACCAGATTCAGCCCATCCACAAAATAAAACATCACCACCCTAACTACATTACATTCCAAAACCGTGCCCAAGATTTTAAAAATTCAAATTCAAATTCAAAAATTTTTCAAACGAAACACATGCCGCCATACCGCCTGAGAAACCAATCCCCCGAACAGCTCACTGCCATCATCACATCACTGGATCAATCGCATCAACGCCATCGACCATCATCATCATACCCGAGCTCATTCTGCGCGTCCCTATCCCATCGTTGTCCCCTTCCTGCAACTCATCCGCCACATGCCGCTTCCTCCAGAAAAATGACCCACCGGTTTAACCAAGAACTCCGACCACCATAACCCCCATCACTGATAACCATTTTATGCAAACCAGAATAGAAACTCCACCAAAGAGTATAACCAATTACCATTTCATGTCAACACATAACCAAGGTCTCTTCCTCCACACCTCAACACCACTGATCTCTACTCCTATGTAGACCGCCTACACCCGACGTCGATTGGACCAACCCTGGATAGATCCTTCATCCATCAAACCATCACAGCATCAAACCACCTTCACAGAGTGAGTACACCACATCAAAGCGCAAAAAACCATCACGCCTTTGAGAACAACACTGGTGACCACCCTCAGCTGAAAAGCAAACATCGGGGAACACCATCGTCGACTTCGTCGTCCGAAAACCACCAGAGCCGATGACCAGATCTCCAAGAACAACCCAGTGGAATAGACGGAGTTGAATCCACCATAAGAGACACCACCCGGATCATCTTCACCTTCTCGAACTCACATCCCAAAACACCTTGGAAACCACCATGCATATCCAACTAGGAGAATAGTGGTGGAATCCTAGAGTAAGAGCAGAGTATGGAGCGAACAACGGCCTCGACAGGGGGCTCGTGCCATGGTCACCCAACGCCGGCTACCGATGGCACATGTAGAAATGAACATCATGAGAAAAATCGAAAAAAACCAGGGTCGACTCTGGTAGTGTCGAGAAATCCAAAGTCCACTGTACCGTAACCCAAAACCTCTACGTTGTAGCCGCTCCATATCCGACCTGGAGATTCACAGCAGAACACGGGGTCAGAGAAGGCATGAGCATCCCAGGACATCCACCGCACAACCATCGTCGGAACCTCAAAAAATTCCAAGAAGAACTGTCACCATGAGAAGACCACCACGAGTCATCGTTAAGGCTGAAACACGAATAAAAAACTGAGAAATTTAAACAAGCGAGAGAAGAGAGTGGGAATGGAGAGGCTTAGGGAGAGTAATAGAGGGAGGGGGAGGCACCCGAGAAGGCGCAAGAAACCCCCCCTCCCCCCTCTAAATCACTGCCGAGGAAACCCTAAGGCGAGGGGGAGGGGAGGCTGATTCCGCCACCATTTCCACATTGACTAAGAGATGTTATTTGATAAATCCAAATTTCTGTACTGAATGGGGATTTATTTTATTTCTAGTTTTATCATTGTATATCTTTCTAGTTCTTATTTAGTAAATGGTTCCTTAGGGAATGTTAGGAAAGGATTTGATGACTATTATAGTAAATTAATTAGAAATAATTAGGGGACACGTGTGTCCCAGGATTATATATCCCTTCAATTCATCGATCGGACTCATTTGGAAAAACATGTGGGGTTTTGATGTATACCTCTCCCAAAAAAGTATAGTTTCTTGAAACAAGGGCTTGAAAGTAAACTTTTAACGTCCATTATTATGTATTAGATCAGTATAAGATCAATTATTATTGTTATCCATGCTTTTATTTATTATCATGGATATAGAATGCCCTCTGTTTCAGTTGATTATGGCTTCATGATGTTCATTTATTCCTACTATATCTCTGATGTCATGTATATGTTATGAAAGTTTTTATTGTAGGCCACTCCAAACTGATAATCTAAGATCAACCTTACTTTCTTAGTAAGCAAAAAGGAGGAATTTTTATAATTTTCATGGGTATAATGGAAGATATAATAATATTCTCATAATATGTTCATATTGTATCTTATGTTTTAAAATTTATTGTATGTATATTATTTGGATTTCCAATACAACTAAATGGTTTGATCCTTCGGGAAATCTTATATTTTTTACAAATAATGTAATATTGTTACCGGAATAAAGGGTCTGAAGTCTGGTATGTTACTATTGGTATCATAGGATGCTTAGTAGCAACCATGGGGACAAGATTTATATATACCAAGTGAGATAGAACAAATACAATGAAATCCCCTAAATGTTTCAAGGAAGAACAATATAAATCTTAGTTGGAATTATATTTTACAATTAAATATCATAAAATAATTTTTTTTGTATTCTATTTAAGACTAATGATGACTAATGGGATGAATGGGAACCATATCAACACATATATTTAATGTGGGGGTACTCCCACTGAGAATGTTAAAGAAGTTGGATTTGAGGATAATCAATATCATAACTATTTATGGGAAGTTGACCAAGGTAATGAAAAATATTCTTACTCACATATAGTGGCTAGATGATCGAAAAAATGGTGAAATTTTGTTGGACCACTTAAAGCAAAAAAACCTCTAACATTTAGTGGAACTAATAATCCATTAGTAGATAAACAATGGATCACTTCCCTAGAAAAAATCCTTCTCTTTTGGGGAATTAGTGAGAAGGAAAACATAATCATGGTGGTATATCATATGAAGGGAGACATGGGCCAATGATGGCCTCTAATTCAAAACACTAAAGAGGAATATTAGAAAAATTTCATGGAATGTGGAACATTCGAGGAAGTATTACTTGAAAAATAATTTTCTTATGATAAAAGAGTTGAAATGAAAATCAATCTCCTCAATATCATACAAAAGGATAAGAAAAATGGTTATGATTATGAGGATAACTCTACATGTTTGGATAGGAATGATGAGAACTATATATGTTGACTAGAAATCAAGACTAATTATTTATTTGATATGTTAAGGTAGATTATTTGAAGGATGTTTTCTCTCAAAACTGTTCATCATATGAGGATATATTCTCAAGCTCCATAAAGAGAGAAAATAAATTCTCTCTGACATAATTTTTTCAAAGGAAATTAAGAGAAGAAGAGGTCAGCTAAGAATCGCGTGAATAAAAATTCAAAGTAGGGGAATTGAGAAAGGATGAGATTTCTAACATGTGATAACTATGGGAAGGAACACCTTGAGGCATGAAGGAATGGAAGAGGAGTTTGTTAAAATTATAGAGAAAAAAGACATAAATCTTAAGAATTTAAGGGAAAGGTAGAATATTTTACTGTATAAGGTTTTAAGTATTGAGATATGGGACATTATGTGAGCCAATACCCCAAATAGTAAGGGAATTTACCTTATATAAGGATAAGAGAGTAAGGCCAATACTAAGTGATTTCCATAATCGAATTCAATGTTTCAAATAATGTGGTGGTATGTATTTTGGTTATTTCCACAAATTAATATAATTTTTTTTCTAATTATGGATCATCACACTCTATTATATCATCCATATTTTACAAAAAAAACATTATAAACTTATTTATCACCCTATTAATGGAATTATCAATTAAGACAACATGTGGTAATATTATGGAAATTAAATGTGTCATGTATTTCCAATTATAATGCATGGGTGAACCCTATTTGTATAAATGGTTATTATACCTATAGTTGACTTTGATATGATACTTAGTATGGATTATCATTCAAAGTATGCTGAAAAATTATATTTCCAATAAAAGGATATTATGATTCATAAAAGTGAGATGTAATATCACATATTTATAGGGGAAACGACATCATCTATATCATATATGTATCCTCCCTTAGTGTATATACTTTTCGAAATTCTAGGTAAAGATAGAGGTCAAGGGTGATCTACAGATAATTATGGTTTCATAAGAATATTAGATGTGACCATGGTAAAAAATTTCATTGATTTCCTTCTAGATGAATTACTTAGTCACCCACCCGAGTGTGATGTTGAGTTCTCCATTGAACTCATTCCTAATGTAAGAACTATATCAAAAAAATCCTTATATAATTGTATTAATGGAGTTGTTGGAGTTAAATAAATAGTTTTAGGAGTCGAGTGATAAGATATTTATATTCCCTAAATTTTCTCAATGGGGATAACATATTTTTTTCATGGAAGAATAAGGATGGGTATATGATACTGTAAATCGATTATATGGAGGTAAATTACATTAAAATAATTAATATTTATATGTTTCCACACATTGATGGCATATTTGATCAACCTCAAGGAGGTCAACATTGTAAAAACCTTGAATTTAGTAACCTAGATATGATGACTTCTTTATTACAATGGAATAGATACAATGGGTGAAATCTTGAAGGACATATCAGTTTAGCAGTTTTGGAGGACTAGATATATACACGATGCTCATATTAAATTTCTAATAGAAAATAAAAAAAATCAAATGTAATAAATCTTTGAAAACTCAATCCAATAATTCTTCTTCATATACTGTGGAAGTGAAACAATGTAAGGGTGTGATCAACTGATCAGTAAGGGTTAACTATAGTGTAATCTATTATGAATAATTAAGAATTATAAAAATGGAAAGGAAAATAAATGAAATCATATATTGTTTAAATAACATTACAATGATTGCATGAAAAAAAATAATCAATATGAAAATCTAAATAATTGAACACACATTCCATTTAATAAATGATATAAGAATGAAGTCCATCAATATATAACATAATTGTGAAAATTTAGAGGATAATAAAAAACATTAATTTATAAATGGTGTAAATACTTAATTATTATACTTTATTATCTCATACATCATGATACCTCTATCATCAAGACCTTTCACAAGACAGTTTAAAACTACAAGTAGGAACCTATTTAATTTGTCTAATTGATTTTTATTATATGACCTTTCAATGCATCAAGGGGATATATAATTTTAGGACTCTTAAATCACTATTTGTCTAAATAATTCCTCATATATCAAATAATTGATATAATTTAGGAATAATATGCCTTATCAACAAATATCTCTATTGAGTAAAGGATACATATTTATATATATTTCTCTAGTTAATAAAATAACTTCTAAAGTAAACTCTAGATGTAAAAATGATATATGGTTAAGGAAATAATCATATCAATCATACAAATACATATATCTATTTAAGATAAATGTAATTTAAATGAAAATTTATCACAATGAAGTTATTGTTTCACGATAAAGTTAACAAGAACAAAAGAAAGTGATATTATACATTAACTTTTACAACTTCATAATTTTCAAGTCAAATAAACATGGAAAAAATAATACAAATTGAACCTTAAAATAACATGAAAAATGAGTTAATAATGATATTATATTTAAAAGGTTTAGTATATACACTATATAAAATAAATTATATTCACAACAATAAAATATACCTTAATGAAGGGAAATTATTATGAAGTCCCTTACCAAAGTCTGAATCATCACACATGAATTTATCTTCCTAAATAATACAATTATGCTAATTATTTTATTTGATAAGAAAAATTTTCAAGTTTTTTATTCCTTTAGTTTCACTTATTATCTATTTTAAACAATCATATAATCAATTAAGTTTACATCCATTGTTTTGATGATATTTGACTTATGTGTGAAAAATGCCTTCAGTTGGTTGACTATTGTTCTAAGAGGTAACTATTTAAACATCTAGAGAATGATAATAATTAATTTATTATTATAGTTTTTCATAAATTATAATTTTCAAACCAATAATGAAATAAATCTATGATAAATGAAGTATGTTATGATCATGGAGACATCATGTCGTACATCCGAATAAGTAATGCTTCCATTTTTCAACGATAATTATGAAAAGAAGGTAAGTAATATTTTATCTTTTCGTAATGATAATAATATATTGAATACTATATTATTTAGTTATATATAATTATATATATAATCCATGTGGTTTGGGGATGAAAAGATATTGACATCTCTTCATGAAGGGGGCAGTCCACACGTACACGAATGATGCCATCATCATCAATTGACTTAAAATGAATGAAATAAAATGATATATTATCTTATAAAAAGGATAAATATGCTAGAAAATTCATAATTATGTAATTTATATCAAATATAATAATTAAATTTATCCTTATCAGCATCCATGTAAATAGTTATTGGAAAAACATAATATCGCTTCGCGAGGCGGTAATCTGTCATACACACGAGCAATGTTGTCATATCCCCTGCGAAATGAAAATTAAAAAGGTATATATTCTATAATGACTATAGAGGTATAATTATTTTATAAATATAATATATATACATTATATCTATCATCATACCCAATTTAGAGAGGTGGTAATGGAAAAACAAATAACATCGGTTCGCGAGCTCGTAGTCTGTAGTACACATGAATGATGATTTCAAAACACATTTGAAAGAAGTGGGAAGGTTTTTGGAATTTCACTTCAGATAATAAAGTATCACTATATGGTATATAAATATTTTATTATATAATCATAAATTTAGAAGCTTTTACGGGGGTGTAAGAATAAATAAAACAAAAATTCATAGTTAGGAAATTTACCCCCTCTCGCACCACCTCTTTAGGATTAAACCTAATGCATCCCTATAAAATATTTATAACCAAACCAAGGATTCTAGGATGATATTATGAATGTTTTAATATTATTTTTGTTGGTATTTTCTATCCCAAAATGGTTTTAATGGTTTAATAATAAAGGAGAGTGGGTGACCTTTTATAAATGGGGTGACTGGAAAACTTGTAATTTTTAAAAATAAAAAGGTGTACCAATATTTTTCACATTCCATAAGGGTAGAAAATAGATTATTATCAATAATTAGATATGATAGGGTATAAATATTTCTATAAAATATATTTTAGGAATTTTTTTAGGTCATTTTAACCGTTATCCTTTAGTTTAACACTCCTCAGTAAACCAAGTTTTACCTTAACTGTGTTAATTGATATTTAATTTTTTTTACTATTCATAATTAAAAATTTAGGTTGAGATTATTATATAACATAAATAATTCTATTTCCAAATATGGAATCAATTTTTATAAATTATATTAATATAGGCGGAAAAATTTACTTATAAATTAGTCCCACATATGTGACAAGAAAATAAGTTCTTCAAAGAGAAAATGTTCAAAAGCTTACAAATATTTATATCAAAAGTAAATATGAAAATGATTATAGTGAACTAAATTGTATTAATTTAATTATAATTGAACTAATTTTACCTTAAAAAATTAACATATAATTTAACTTTTTAAATAATTAAAATGAAAAGATATTTTTCAATTGCAATTCTATGTTTTTCACTATTAAACAAAAAATGAAACATTTTAAAAAAATAAAAAAAAATCCCCATAAGTTAAATTTGATATTCTTATTTAAAAAATGTAGTTACTTTAATCATATATATTTTCTAAAGTTTTTAAAAATAAATTTTAAATTATGTTTGTGGAACGTGACTAAACCATCTTTTAGAAAAAAAAATACATTTTTTAGAAAAAATTTATTTTTATTTTAAATGATTCTTAATTTTATTTCAAAAAATGAATGTGTCTAAACTATATATTTTTCATAATTTATTTATTTATATTTATACCTTTAAATTTAATGGTTAGGTTATATTTATCATGTTTAAAAAATATTTTAATAGAGTATAACAAGTCGTTTTGACCTAGTGTTCCATCCATCACAAGTTATCAAAGAAATTAATTTTATTCTAAAGGAAATATATTTTAAATTCATGGGGAGTTAAAAAAATTCAAATATCAAGATTCACTTTGGTTATCATCAACGAAGTTTGATGAAGAATGATATATCAAAGATAAATTTTTTGAACACTTTATTTACAATATAAGTTTATGTTAATGAATTTTGGATTGAATAATGAACATTCTGTTTTTATGGATTTGAGGAATCGATTATTCAAGGAGTATCTTAAAAATGTGGTATTAATTATTGATATCATTATATACTCTATGATTTATGAATTTCATGAGATTTATCTGTAAATAATTTTTTAAACCATCATTAAAATAAATAATTATATGTTGAGTATGATTTTCATATCAATGAAGTTTCTTTTATTAGTTACGTTTTCTATAATGATGGTATGTATATTGTCCTTTCAAGGAAAAATTTATTCAAATAATGGGCTACATGGAAAAATATAAATGAGATTCAAACTTTCTCAAGCCTAGCAGGTTACTATCAGGGATTTGTTCAAGATTTGTCTAGGTTGGCCAACATGTTAACCAAGTTAAAACGTAAAGGGGTTAAATTCACATATTCAAGGGAATGTGAGAAAAGTTTTAAAGAGATTAAGGGGACACATATTAAGGAATAAGTATTAAAACTTCCATCTGATACTGAAATATTTGAAATATGTAGTGATTCATCAAATAAAGGACTTCGTTATGCCCTAATGTAGAATGATATGGTGATTTCATATACATCAAATAAATTGAACATACAAGAAATGATCTATATAACTTATGACCTAGTGATAGAAGCCGTAATAATTTTTTTAAATATATAGAGGCATTACCTATATGGTGAAAAAGTTATATATATATATATATATATTGACCGCAATAGACTGGTGTATATCTTCCATTGAAAGGAGATCGACATGAGGAAAATAAAATGGCTTGAACTACTCAAGAACTAAAATTACATGATATAATACCATCAGGGGAAGTAAAACAACATGGATGATTATTTGAGTAGGAGGGACCATAGAATTTTAACTATGGTGAAGATTTTCAAGGATCCTATATACAGAGATCTAGAAAATATGAATATAGATATTTTTAAGAATGGGGACCCATATTTCCCTTCTCAATAAATTGTAAAAATCTATACTAGTTAAGCTATAGAATTCATAGTAGGATGATGATTACTTACTAAATATTATTAATGTATAGAGTGATTGGAAATTGAAATACTTCATCTATAGATATGGAGTGTTGATGTTTGGTAAGATGATATGTCTTCTATCTATATATTATTTAGAAATGGAACGTCTAGATGAATCACATATCTGGAATTAATCTATACACCCAAATAGTATAAATATATATATGGATTTAAGAGAACATTTATGGTGGGATTTTATATAGTGGGAAATTGTAGACAATGTGTCAAAGTGATTAATATAAAAGAAAGTTAAGGCTAAAAGAAAACATCATAAGGGAGTCATTCAACCTCTACCTATACCAATGTGGAAGTGGGACTATGTTACAATGGACGTTTTCACTACACTTCAAAATACTCCAAGCAATAATGATGATATATGGGTCATTATTTATTGTCAAAAAAAATGTACTCATTTCATAACAATATGAGAAAATATACCCCGTGAGCACCTTTTTTGGCTCTATATAAATGAAATATTAAGGCTTCATGGACCACTGTTGATTGTATATGAACATGACCCTCAATTTACATAGAAATTATGGAATAGTATTCAAATTGATCTCTACACTAAGATACAATTAAGCATCATTTATCATCCCCAAACTGATGGGTAGACTGAAATGACTATCCACAATTTCTAAGACATGTTCATATTATGTTCTGTATACTTTTAAGGTATGTGGGATGATTATCTACCTTTGATTTAATTTTCAAACAATTTTATATTCCATTCGATATTCCAAATTGAACCATGAAAAGTATTTAATGGGATGATATTTCATACTCCAACCAATTAGGATGGAGTTAAAGATATAATATTGGTTGTCCCAGATCTTGTTGAGGATACAACAATTAATGCATGTACTATTCAGGGTCATATTAAATCATCTTAGGGAAGAAAAATATTTACATTAATAATGTAAGGAAATTAATGGAATTTCAAGTTGGGGATCATGAATTCATGAATTTTTCTCCATGGAATTGAGTTATGAGATTTGGTAAAATGGGGAAGTTAATCCCTAGGTAAAAACTTGTAAATTTTAGAAAAACAATTGAGGTTATATCTGACAGATTGAAAATGATAATAAATTTTTCTAAAGAACATGATATATTCCATTTTTCATTAACGAATTAATATATATTTGATCCAACTATTGTACTCTCATATGATGGAATAAATTTGGAGATCAGATTGTCTTATAATGATAATCTTATCAAAATTCTAGATACTAGAGATAAATTAATATAGAATGAAACTACTTGATTGGTGAAATTTGTAATGATCGGTCTTTTCTCAAAGGTACGAATCATTAGTTTTTTATTTAAATTCATTAGTAAGGCCCTTATAATGTAAACTATTGGAGTTATGGAGTTCATGAGGGTGTTTGGGGCATGTTTAGAGCTCATAACACAGAACTATGGAGAAAGTGACTTGGTCTCATTGTTAGTAGAAACTTTAAAAGCCAATATGTACTACTTTTATAACCATGTAAGGGTTGTATAGTGTGCCAAAGAAAAATGAAAATTTTGAGGAAACCATTCCACCTGATTCTCACACCTACGAGCGTAATTTTAGAGGGATAACAAGGGTTTTTCCTTTCCCTAACTATGCACCTAAGCAGGAACACCCTTGCGGGTATCTTAGCAAAATGTAGAAGAGGCATGCAGCATGGTGTGCACATGTTAGTCATACCATGTGCATAAAATCATTTGGGGTCCATCCATATATATTATGAGGAGCATGTTTGGAAAAACGTTTGGCCAACCATGTGGCCTAACCATATGACCCATTTTTTGTTGTAAAATTTTCTAACATTACATTAATGAACATAAAATAATTTGCCTTTCTTTTCTTCCTCTCATTTCCAGTGGATGAACGCTCTTTATCCTCTCATATGTTCTCTCTAATCCTATTCTCGGTTCATTGATACTTTTTTGATCTAGACTCTAAATCATGAATCAGAGGAAGAATCAAAACTACATTGGTAATCCCTTTACTCCTCTACCATCCTTTCATTATTTATTTTCCTATTTCTTGCACTATTTTGGTGTGAACTCATTTTCCCACTTTTTAGATCATTGGACTATTATTCATTTTTCTACCATTATACCTCAAATGGGAGTGTGATATTAAATGAGAAATAATCTACACCCATAAGGTAGGTGTTTTATTTATTTTCCCTAAAATTTAAGTTGATTTCATAGCTCCATCATTGTTCTGTATGCCATCCATTGTCACGTGTTTCCCTAAATTGTGTTCATTAATCTTTAATTAATTACACATTGTGATATACTCCCATTGAAAGTTACTAGGTGGTTATATAAATATTACCTCATTCATTTCCACCACTTTTGGTTTGATAACATAAATTCCCTATTTAATATAATTTTCTAAATGTCCAAACACAACCTTAGTGTTCAGTTTGGCTTTTAATTGGTATTGCACACTCTTTTATGTGCTTTTCAATTTTTCCAAAGAACCTTCTAAGTTATTGGTTTTAATAAATAGAATTTACATGCCTTTATTGTGTTAAATTTCTTGATTGAATTGATGGTAAATGGTTCTCATTTCTTAATTAATTGAAGGGATTGATTATAATGAATTCTAATGGGTGGAAATGCCATGTTAAATGATACATACATTTATTTGTTGATTATGTGAACTGTGAGACCATTTTTTAATATTGGGCTTGGTGATTATTATGCTAAATAGGTGACCCATCATTTTGTTATTATTATTAAGATTATCCATTGAGATTGGATGATGAATGATGGTTACTGGTCCGGTTGTAATAGTTTTTTTTAAAAAGGTAAAGGCACTAGGCCTTTTATTATTAAAAAGTGAAACAAAATACAAAGAGAGGATACCATGTCCATAATTAAAACAAGATTTAAAGTTAGAAAAACCTTAGTTACCTCGTGATCGTGTGTGCATGCTATGGCAGGATGAGCTCCCTGGCCTGCCGCGAGAACGACGGCCTCTCCTTCCAGGAGTAGCTTGTAATAGTGTTTATTTATATATGATTATGATATCTATGGTCTTTTTATTTATTATTATCCATTTTTACACTATCATATGAGGGTATATTCTCCCCATCGAACCTATGTAGATCGTCACTTTTAGTTTGCAGCCTATGGTGTATGGGGAGCCATGCTTGAGTCCATGTGACCTATTGGCTTAGGGCACGAGTTAAGTGGATCCAAGGCTGGGATGTCACAAGGTGGTATGAGAGAAATCTTATTTGTGTCTTACTATTTGGTAAGTATACCAGTGTCTAATAGTTACTGTAATTTGGTAATGATCCTATGCATAGGAGTAGTTGACTCACATACATGGGAAACCCAAATTACCAGTGATGGGTTATTGTTGTTCCGATTTTCAGATTTTATGGTTGATAAGACATAACCCTTGGGTGATGCACATGTTTTTTTATTCTACAACTAATGGTATTATTGAAATCATAATTATATTAATTTTGAAAGATGAAATGAGGGTGTTCATTACATTCATCATTATAAGCACTTTAGGACTAATATTCCATCATTTCTTCCATGTTGCATCTACCTTCATCATGCACTTTCCTATTTTATATTATTAGTTCTTAATTATTATATAAATAAATGTTATAACATTTCATAAAGGGATAATATAATTGGACTAATTAAAATGAATTCAATAATCAAAATATTCTTTTCCCACATAGATTGGTGATGAAACCTTAATTAGTCAAATATACTATATTGTGGTTTTTATAACTACTAGTCATGAACCGTGATATATCTATATATTTTTAAAAAGACTATGAACATAGATGAATTTAAAACATTAAAAGTAAAATATATTCCCCTAAATGGGAGGCAAAGTAAAGGGTTTTTTCATCTATACCATACAATTGACACTCCATATAACAGATCCCCAACTATGTTATATGAGACCTAGACCCAAACCTAACCTTATTAGTTGGTATTTTGGGTGTCTTATATGAATTTATAGCCTAATATGGTCTTTCTTTACCCAGCTAGACCTATATTTTGGATTTGGAAGAGACATGTGATATTTTCATTGGAATGTTATGTATCTATCTTAGTTATCTAACTATAAATCTTTCAATTTCTATGTTATCTTCTAAGGTGTGAATTTTTCATTTTATAATCATTCCACCACGATAGCCTCATGCCCTATTAAAAGAAGGCAGTGATGAAAATTTACCTAAGGTGATATGCCTTGACCTTCTAGTGGTACCTCTTGTAGTTCAACTTACGTCACCTTTTACTATTCCTAATATTGGCACTGATGCCCAGTTTTGAGAAGGATTTTTCTATATAATGAAAAATATATTGGGTGCCTCTCAACCTTCCCAGACATTGAAAGAGTTTACTTGGGTGTTTTAGTAGTATCATCCTCTGACCATTTCGGGGGATGGTGGACCTCATGCTGTGGATTCGTGGATAGAGGCCATCCTTTCTATTTTCAAGCATCTAGATACACGTCCAGAGAGGAGGGTTGAGTTTAGTGCTTATATTCTATGTGGTTTTTCTAAATGTTGGTGGGAAGTTTTTAACCTTGAATAACTACATCACGATAGGATTTGGAAAATTTTCTAAACTATCTTTTATCACTAGTTCTTTCCACATACTCTGAGTGTTGACTGGGCTAGAGAGTTTATGAATCTCTAGCAAGGAGTCATGTCTATCATGGAATATTTTTGTTGTTTCACTAAGGTATAAGGTTTTATTATTACATTATCTATGAATGATCTTATGACCATAAGGAAATTTGAGGATTTTTTTCCATAAGCCATATGATCTCTGGTAAAAACCAGTTACATGTAATGCACCATATACTATATGACCATAGAACTGAAGCTTCTACATCTTGAGGAACTATTCTAGTAGTCTCTACTTTAGTGTAGTATTTAATTGACACAAGAGAATATCACTATTTCATATCTATGGAAATTATAGAGATTCTGGGCCTCAGGATAGAACACTTTTATGGTTGGATGACACTCAATACCCTATTAGGTATCTGATCAGAGAGAATTCATTATTGTAAAGATTGTCCCTTAAAGATAGGCTCATATCTCTTTAAATGGAATATTTTTTCTTCAAAATCATAGGGTTTGATGTAAATACAGGGATGTAATGGTTAGTTCCCTATTGATCCAAAAATGTTTTTTATCATCATAGGGTGGCCATTACATCACTAGAGGGTGGTAGACACAAGAATAAGTGAGAATGGGATATCTAATATATGTGATTAGGACCCAAGCATCAGGGGATGGGAAGAGTAAAAACCAAGATTTAAAGTATCTTATTGGGTTAATAGGGGTTAAAACTCAACCTTTTCTCTCCAATAGTGGATCATTTTAGGTATGTTTTCCCTAATTACTTTTCTATGAAACCTTTAGTCTGAGAGGTAGAATTTACTATTTATAAACTACTAAGAGTAGCACATGTGACCATTCCTCCATACAGGATGGAAGCTACAAAGATCATGGAGATAAAGAGAAGGTTGAAGTATCTAGAGGATAAAGGATTTATAATCCCTAAAAATTATCCATGGGGATCACTAGTCCTTTTTCCTAATAAGGAGGATGAGAACTATGTATTTTCATGGATTACATATGGTTAAACTAGCTTACATTTAAGAACTGGTATATCGTACCTCAAATAGAAGACATATTTGACTAGATTTAATGAGCGAGGGTGTTTTCAAATATTGAATTGACATTGGACAGTCATCATGTAAACGTCAGGTCATCAGACATACCACACATATCATTTGGGAGTAGGTATTGCCTTTATGAGTACTTCGTAATGTTGTTCGGTCTCCGAACACACCGACTATTTTTATAGATCTTATGAATTGGGTTTCCCACCCCTATTTGTATTATTTTATGGTATTGTTTTTGGATTAAATCTTACTATATTATCAAACATGAAAAAAGAATGATCAACATATTGAGATCGTGATGAATACACTAAGATGGAATTTACATATTTCTATGCTCAAAAAATGCAACCTCTGTATCAATAAAGTTCACTTCCTTGGTTATATCATCTTAGAGTCAGGAGTTTGAATAGACCCAATGAAATTGAGAGATATAATTTCATGGGATTATCCCAAGAACTTCATTGATATCTAGAGTTTGTTATAGCTATATGGGTATTATTTATTCTTCATCTAGGATTTATCACACCTTATTGTGCCTTTTACGGTCATGACTAAAATGGGTGTGAAATTTGTATGGTTAGAATCTTGTGAATCATCCTTTTAGGAGTTGAAGTGTATATTTAATTCAGTGCCAATATTGATTTCATTGAATCTAGAAATGAGCAATACTATTTATGTTGATGCATCAGGTATCAAATTGGGAGCAGTTCTAATTCAGGATGAGCGAGTCATAGCATATGGATCTCATCAATTGAGTCCTCATGAGCAGAATTTTTCCATCGCACGAAAATGAGTTAGATACTATTTTTCATGCTCTAAATTTTTAGTGTAAATATTTTCATATAGTGTATTTTATAGTATAAACTGATTAAAAAATCCACAAGTACATATTCACATGGTTAGATATGAATCTCAGACAACATAGATGGGTTCATTACCTTCAATACTTTGATTTTGAGCTTCCCTACATGCCTGGGAAAGGTAATTCTATAGTTGATTGTCTATTATTGAAAACTCAAATAACAATTAAGTGTCTAGAGATGAGTGGAAACTCATGGAATTATTTTTAGAGATTCACATTAAGGTTTAGGATTATAATGGTTAAAATATCCTCTAACTTTATTTGTGACCTCTACTCTTCTAACATGGATGAGAATGAGGCAACTATCAGATCCTGAATACTTAGTCATTAGGGAGAGTATATAAAATGATGATTCAACTTCTAATTGGACCATGTATGTTGATGAGACTTTATGCTTCAATGTTCATGTATGGGTCCCAACTGAAATCAAATAGGATAAAATGTGGGAATTCCATGCCTCGATATGGGTTGTGCATCCTAGTGTCACCAAGATGTTTTGAGACATAAATTTTCATTATTGGTGGCCTCCTATGAAATTAGAAGTATATTGTTTTTCACCTGGTGTTCCACCTTTCCATAGGTGAAGGCATATCATCAGCAATCTGTGGTATTTTTATAGTCGTTATCCATTCGCTACTGAAAATGGGATGATGTATCTATGGAATTCATGACTAGTTTACCCATATCACCTCAAATCAAAAAAATATAGTTTGGGTATTTTTTTATCTTTTTAAGAAGTTCACATACTTATTATTGGTTTGAGAGACCTACTCGATAGATAATGTATAAAGTATATACGTCAGGGAGGTCATATATCTTCAGGGATCTCCTAATTTTATCATTTTTTACTAGGAAACTTGCTTCAGATATCGGTTCTGGAAGAGGTTTCAGAAGGACTTGGGTATATAGGTGACTTTAAGCACAACATATCTCCCTCATACTAATTGATATATATATTCCATGATTCAGGCATGATATTACATTCTCAATGAATGTGTACTTGATTTTGGAGGTTCTTGGGAGAAACAAATTACCCTTGTTGAGTTCGTTTACAATATAAGATTTTGGACTACCATCTAGATGGATCTATTTGAGGATTCACATGGTAGACCTTGTATACAACTCTATTCTTGATATAGGTAGGGGAGGAATATTTTCTTGCACTAAATATCATCTAAGAAAATTCAATGGATGTCTGGTTGATAAGAAAGAACTTGTTAACCGATCAGTCTAGACAACATTCATATGGAAATCGAAGCTCATGGCCTCTTGAATTTGAGGATAGAAATAATTTTTTCTTGTGAGTTTCAACCATTTTTATCCACCAACATATCCAAAGTCAAGGTAATATTTCACCTCAATTATTTGACCCATACAGAGCTTGAAATGAATTGTACCAGTGGCTTACTAGCTAGCACTTCCTTAGAGATACTGGTGTATTCATGATGTCATTAAAAAAATATTATCTCCACTGATATTATCTAGATCCAAATCATGTTTTCCAACCTTATGAGGTTGATTTAGATATGTATTCTTCCTTTGAGTAATATCTAGTTTGTATTATGGATCAGATTATGAAGACCCAATGAGCAATGTCAGTTCCTTTAGTATGAGTTATATGGAAGCATAATCGAGTACATGATAAGACTTGAGAGTGGAAGGTGGATATACATGCTTAGTGGCTAGATATTTTCTCATAAAATAACTCCCCACCCCCAGAATACTAACTCTTGGATTAGTTTCTTTAAGAAGGTTAGGTTTTAATGACTCATCCTTTCTCAAAGGTATGAATTGTTGGTTTTTTTTTCTAATTCATTAGATTCACCCTTATAATTTTACCTAATTGAGTCACATAGGTCATGAGGGTATCTAAGGATTATTTGAAGCTATGAACACTAAAATATGGGGAATTTTACCAAGACACGTGGTTATTAGAAATTGTGAGCATTAGTTTGCATATTCTCCATTACTGTATGAGGGATGGAAATTGGGCTAAAGGAGGCTGTATGGTTTGAGAAAACCATGTGTCCTGATGCATAGGCCCATGAAGATAATTTTAGAGGTATAATTAGGAATCACACCTTTCCCCAACCATGCGCATAGGTAAACACACCCATTTGGGTATCTTAGAAAAATTTAGCAAAGTCATGTATCAAAGTTTGCACACAGTTGGTCAAATCATGTAGAAGAAACAATATAAGGCCCATCTTTATACAATGGGAGGAGCAAGTTTGGTACATGGTTTGTCCAACCATGAAGCCGAATTTTGTGACCTTTTTTGTTAATAAAATTCTGAAAATTACCTTAATGAACTTAAAATACCTTAACTCTCTTTTCCTCCTCCCATTTCTAGTGGATGATCCCTCATCCTCCTTCTGTAATCTCTCGTCAAGACTTTTATAGGTTATTTGATATCTCATAGATCTATAATCCAAATAAAGTGACATTAGAATAAGAGGATCCACATCAGTAATATCTTGAATCCTTTTTCTTTTTCTAGAGTTACCCTTCCTATCTCTTGGGATATTTTGATGCGAGCTCATTTTCCCTGTTTTTTTAGTGTCGAACAGTTCTTTATTTTTCTTATTTTCTACCAAAAATATGAAGTCAATATTGGAAAAGGAGTTTCTTATGTCCCTATGGTAGGTTGTATATCTGGTTTCCCAAATATTCGAGTTGTTTTCATAGATACAGCATTGTACAACATGTCATCCATTTTTGTGTTCTTCGTTAAACTGTGTTCTTTCATCTTTAATTAATTATGCATGTTGTAGTACTCCCATTGACCATTTATAAATGATTATAGCAAGATTACATCTTTAATTTCCACCCATTTGAGCGTGCTAACTTATTCTCTATATAATATAATTGTTTAAATGTCCAAACACCACCTATGGGTTTTGGTTGGCTTTTAAATGGTGTTTCCCACTCTTTTATGTGATTTTAAAGTGGTCCAATGCACCATATAAGTTATTTCCTTTTATGAAATATAATTTACATTCCTAGATTGAATTAAATTACTTGGTTTAATTGAATAGAAATGTTCCCCCTTTCTTAATTAATTTAATTTATTTATTATAATGAATTATAATGGATGGAAAGAGCATAAAAATTCATGCATGCTTTTATATATGGATTATGTGAACTATAAAATCCTTTTTATATATTGAAATTAGTGATTATTATGATAAATAAGTGACCCATCATGTAATTATTATTATTATGTTTACTCCATTGAGATTGGTTGTGTAATTGTGGTTAAGGGATTTGTCAAGAATGATGTTTCATGGTCCCTTACATCAGGTCTTGAGCATGATGCCTCTCACTATTATACTTATATTTGGGATATGGGAATAATTTTCCACATACCTCTATTTCAGGTGTTAGTAAAGAAGTCTCACCCCACCTATGTAGGGTGTTGATCTTGATGTCTCACATACATTATGATATCATGGATTTTACACTTTTCTAGAGCCTATAGGCTAGTTATACTAGTTATGGATGCTTGAGTTATTCCCCATGTCCAGCTAGAACCTAATATCCATGTATAGGACAACTTACATTCTCACGCACTTAGTTTTTATAGACGTGTATGATATATAACTGTATATATATATATGGTTTCTGAGAAGACATTCATTCTGACCTATGTTGAAGTACGTAGATCCACCGGGTGTCCATTAGGAACCTGAGCCAACTGATGTTTATTTTTTTCATTATTGGTTATTATTCATTATAACTTCACTATATTGACCCTATCCTTTTACACATGTAATTACATGATTTTAGTCATAATTAAACATAAAATTACAAGCCAACGATCATAAATTCTAGTGTCTTAGAGATTAGGTACCTAATTAAACATCATGATTCCAAATTAAGAACGTCTTTTATTTAATCATCAAAAACAGATTCTAACTTCCTTGGAGACCTTAAATATGTATAGGATAACCTAGGGAAAATACATGAAAAAATAGATGATTTAAATACCTTAGTAAAGAAATAAAGATTAAAATAAATCTTAGCACTTGGGTTAAAAGACATTACATAATGATATCAAAAGGCATGAAACATGATTAAATATAAGGAATAATAACATATAGATCTTGGGATCATTTAATAATAGAATCATTGAAATGTGGTCGAAATTTAAAACATGACTTTATAATTAGTCAAGGCTCATTGCACATAGATGAGTACGAGTCAAGGATAACAACCAAGAGTATCAATGAATCTTTATAAATAAAACATTTTATTATGGTTTATTGGAAAACATTCAAGATTATTTACAATTGAAAATACATAGTTGTTTGTATAAATTAAGAATTGAACCAAAGTATTATTTTCATGATAAATTGAGTGATTTTATAAAAATAATGGTTTCTCAAAATTGATTATGTAGTGTACTTGATAATGGGTAAGAGATCAGGAAGTTCCCTTGAATCGGGCTTACTTATTGGGAATAATCAAGTAGGGAACCTTTCAGAAACATATATATTCACAAAAAATAAGGATGAGAAAATCTTGATAAATAATTTTTTAAAACATATAAATCATTTAGAATATGTACATAAAATAAAATGAGAAGTTCATTTTGGTAAAAATAGAGAAAGAATAAGTCGAAGGAATAATGGAGGATCTAGTATAATCCCTTACCTTATGTTGGAAACGACTATGTAATTGATTTTAATGTCATGAATAATCAAATTAAATAACTTAATTAATTTATTTAAAACCTTTTATACATTTATTTTATTTATTATAATTTTATTATGTCCATTTATGTCTCTTCTTGATGGTTTATGAGATTCAATTTCATCATTCATGAGCATTAGTTTCCTTGGTTTTCAAGATTCATTTACTTATATATGTCTATGTAAAATAATTTATAATGAATATAGTTGTTAATAACTGAAATTATATGTTATTAATGAACTAATAGAATATTAAAATACCATTTTTATAATTTAGGATGAATTATTAGATAAATAATTAATAATAATTGTTTAGATTAATTTATCATTTTTTGATCACCACAAAATAGTTTTTTTATATTATCAAATTTCATGTATATGTAATAGTTAAATTAATTAAATAGGTTTTAATACATATAATATAGTCTTTTTAAAACATAAAAATAGTTTCATGACAATATTTTAAAGTGTAATTGAAATATAAAATCTTGTCATCCACGTAGGTGGTAAATCAGTACCTCACAGACACTGTTTTCATTATTAAAATAAAAGAGACAGAAGAAGATATTTGATGAATAGTTATTCGATCAACATGAATAAATTATAGTATATGTAAGATACTGGAGTTTTCATTCCACTAGGACAAGGTTATGTGAGGAGAAGTTAAGAAAATAAAAGGACTTGAAAAGAAATTGAAGGAAAATAGAAGAGGGTTTTACCTCTTGATTCCTTCTTCTTGAGAACCTCCATAGGGGGATTGGTTTTGGTATTTTTTAAGACCAAAAGGTCCTAGATTTTGGGATTGGGATCAAAAAGATATTTTATCATAATTTAGAAAAGTCTCAAGGCTTGAGAGGTGTGAGGATAATAGGTGGTTAGGGGTTGTATTTATAGTGGAGGAAAGGGGTGTTTTCTCATTATTTAATTCATTAGTTTATTAATTTTATGTAGCAAGAAATAGTGTTGATTTTTGAGAATAAATACAAAAATTAGATCACTTGAGTTATGAAAAAAATTTCTTAAATCATCCACTACTCAAGGAATAGTATACTTAATGTATAATGAATATATATCGTAAATTACCATATTTTACTATTCACAAAAAAATTCATGTATTTAAGAAAAATGCCAAAATTAACCATAACCATTTTTCAATTTTTAGAATTAAAAAATTAAATCTATTTTATGAAAATAATTTCGTAAATTTGAGAATTTTAATTTTAAAATAAAATCATCATTTACTTGGAAAATGCATATTTTTAAATTACAACTGATTTTATAACACATTGTAAAACTATTTAAGGTCTCGTAAAATTATCCTATAATCATAAGATATAAAAATATTAATTTATGAGTATATTTTATGGAAATAAATTCTCTTTTAAAACATTATATTAACTATAAAATTAAAAATTAATACTTATGTTCTGTAAAAATATTATCCCTTATTTAATAATTTCTAAAACATTTGTTTACTTATAGAATGATATAATTATATCATAATACCATTTATAAAATCATTAAATTTTATTTGTACTCTCATGGGTGAGGTTTCTATTCTATTGGTGGGTTTACTATTTCTAAGGGTCATATTACTATTCCAAAGGTCAAGTTACTATTTCCTTCGTATAGGTTTCTTAACATTTATAAATGCCCTTTATTTTGTTCAATAATCATTTATAAAGTTTTTATTGTGTTCTTTATGTCATTTATACTATATGAAATAATTTTAAGAATGGAATTTCCCTTGATAGAATTCAGGGTCATTTCATTCTTCTCCCCTTATGAAATTTCACCCTTGAAATTTTGTTTTCGACCCTAATGTGAAAACAGGTTCGGGTACTTCTATTTCATTGGTTGTTTTGGTTCCCTTTTTTCCACTTTTTACTTATGGTTACTCCATAGTACTCTGACTAGGTGAGTATTTATTTTGTTTAGAACTTTATCTTTATAATAGAAGATCTTCAATGTATGCTTCTCATATGAGAGATCATTTTATAACTGTACCACCAACGAATTTAGTAAATGTGAAGGATCGGATATGTACTTCATCAAGAGGGATACGTGGAATACATCATGTACTTGAGCGTTACTCGTGTATGTACCAGTTTATAGGAAAAAACTCCCACATGACCAGGAATCTTGAAGGGTCCAATTTACCTCGGACATAACTTCCCTTTCTTGTTAAATCTCATGATCCAATTCGATAGAGATATGTAGAGGAATAACATTTCTCTTACAATAAACTTGAGGTATTGTTAATGATTTTCTGCATAAATGCTCTATTGACCATGGGATTATTATATGTTCTATTGAATGTATTTCACCTTTTCTACTAGTTCTTCAACCATTTTAGGTCTTAGTCACTTATGATCACCAACTTCATTTCACCAAGCTGATGTTTTTCACTTTCTCCCCCAAAAGGATTCAAATTGAGATATTTGGATGCTCCAGTGGAAACTATTGTCATAAGATAACTCAACCAGGGGTAGATGTTGGTACCATACTTGTTTGAAGTCCATAAAACATGTCCTCAACATGCCTTCTAGTGTATGAATAGTCCACTTATATTGGACATCAATTTTAGGATGATAGGTCGTACTAAAGTTCAACTCATTATTTAGAGCATGTTGGAGACTTTTCTATAACTTAGAGGTAAATATATGATCTTGATCAGATGTAATCGATAGCATTAATCTATATAGACTTACCAATTCTTTGATATATATCTGTGAAAGTTTATCTACTGAGAAGTTTTCTCAAATTTTAATAAAGTGATCAGTCTTTAAAGTACGGTCCACAATGACTCATATAACATTGTTTCCCTTGGATGTCCTTCGAAGTACAGTGACAAAGTCCATGGGAATGTTCTCCAACATCCATGTAGGTATGAGTAGTTGTTTCATTATCCACTTAAAATTTTGTCTTTCAACCTTCACTTTCTAGCATACCTGGCACTTTGACGTATATTCAATGATCTTCTTTTCATATTGTCCCACCAATAGTTCTCTCGGATATCTCAATACATCATTGTGCTCACTAGGTGAATGGAGAAAGTTGGGATATGTGTGTCCTTCAAAATCTACTTTTTTATCTTGGGATTAGATGGCACTCATAATCATGACCCAATTCACATGACTCTTACCTCATGTAGTTTTTATTCTGAGGATTTCCCATTTTTGAAAGCTTCTACCATTTTCTATGTATCGACATTCTTATTTTTAGCATCCTTTATTTTATATATAAGGAATAGTTGAGAAATAATTTTAGAAAGTTTTGATGGTTCTCCATCATTAATGATTCCAATGTCCATCCTTTATAGGTATAAGAATATTGGATCCCTCTCAATTCTCACCACTGATAAAGATGCATTATTATTTTTACTTAGAGCATCTGCTACCTTATTTTCTTTACAAGGATGGTAGTGGATTTCGCAGTCACAATCATTTTATGAGATCTAACCATATTCACTAGTGCATATTAATCTCTTTATATGTGAATATATATTTGAGACTCCTATTATTAGTATATATCTCACACATCTCCCCATAGAGATAATGCTAATATCTTTTCAACGCAACGATAATGGATGACAACTCCATATGATCAGTGGGATATTTTTAATCATAAATTTTCAAAGGACTTGGGGAATAGGCTATCACTTTATCATTTTTTCATTAGTACATAGTCTAATCCTTTTTTTGAGCATCGATGTGAAAAGAATGAGTTCTCCACTTCTTGGGACTGTGAGTACTGGCGTAGTGATAAGACTCTTTTTTCAATCCTTAAAGAATTCCTCATATTCATCTGTCCATAAAAACTTCACTCCCTTAAGTTCCATCTTGGTTATTGGGTTATAAAATCAACATAGGTTCTTAAAAAATCATCAGTAATACCTGGGTAGACCAAGGAAGCTATGGATCTCCATTACAGATGTTGGCCCAAGACACTCTTCAATTTATATTGTCTTAGAAGGGTCTACATATATCCAGTTTTTGGTGATAACATGCCCCAAAAAGTTACTTCCTTCATCCATAACTCATATTTATTTTACTTTTCATATAGTTTGTCTCTTCTCAATGTCTTCAAAAAATATTCAAATTCTCCTCATGTTCCTCCTTACCCTTGGAGTATATCAGAATATCATCAATAGAGACTTCCAAAAATTTGTTAAGGTAATCTCTAAAGACTCTATTAATTAAATCCATGAAATTTCTAGATTAATAGTTATTTTTAAGTGCATCACTATGAAATCATTGTGTCAATACCTCGTTTAAAAGGAAGTCATGGTATTATCTTCGTCCTCCCCTTTAATCGGTGATATCCTAATCGAAGGTCCACCTAAGAGAATAACTCTTCCTACATATCTAATCGCAAAAATCATCTATCTATGTTATGTGATATTTATTCATTATCATAATTTTATTGATCTCATGATAATCAATTCAGTGGCACATTGATCCATCCTTCTTCTTGATTAAGTGGACTGGAGCACCCCATAGTGAAGCACTTGGTCATATAAAACCCTTATCTAGATTCTCTAGTAACTACTTATTCAGTTCTTCTAGCTCAATTCTGGTAATTATTTTAGGTGTATTTGATATAGTTAGACATCCATGAATAAGATAAATTGAGAACTCAACCTCTCGATTTGGATGAAGACCAAAACACTCTTCAGGGAACACATTAGTGTAGTCCCTTACTATGGGCATGTCTTCAAGTAGGATTATCTCATTTTTCACAATCATTTGAGATAGATAAATTTTTTCATAAGGAAATAATATCCACAATTGACATTATTATTTTATAGGAGATTCATCCTCCTCCTTATATATATATAGAATTAGAGAATGCTTTGGAATGTCAAGAGTGATCTCTCTTTCCCGACAATCGATGTTGTCTTCATATAAAGATAGTCAATCCATGTCCAATATAGCATCAAACTCTAACAAATGGGGTATTAAAATATTTTATAGGTGGTTTTTTCCATAAACATTTAATGGGGGATGTGTTATTAACCTTGGATGTAGTAATTTTTACATTTTTAGTTCTCAGAGGTAACTCAACATCTAAATTTTGATGTGGTGTTTAAATATTTCTACCAAACTTGCATGATATTAAAGAATGTGTAGAACTAGAATCAAATAGTACATTTGGTATTCTTGAATGAATAAACATTTTACTGATTATCAAATCATTGTCTGGATCCACCTCAGTAGTAGTGATAGAATAAGGCCTTCCTTGTTGGCTTGGAGGTTATCTTGACTGCCTCCGACAACCTTGGGATTATGGAATTGTTTCAAAAATTATCATGTTCCTTGTAGTTGAAAAAATGAAATACATGCAAATTATTGATTTAAACCATCCTTTCATCCTTCACATTAGTATAATTCTTCATATCCCTTAGGCAGTTCTTAGATTGATGCCCCATTATTCCATATTTGAAGCATTTCAAGGTTCCCTTTAAAAATTTCATAGGATGCTTCTTCCCACAATTCTGACATGTGGGATATTCAGTAATCTTTCCATCATGGGATATATTTGTTAATCCACCCTTATTAGACTTAATTTTATGCTTTTTTTCACCGGGGAAGAGAGACCATTAAGGGTATATGATCTACATTACATCCTTGAGGGCACAAAAAACAATATCCTCATAAATTTTGAAGCCTCGAATCACCAATGATTTTCATAGACTAGTAATCAGTTATCTAAATAAGTGATCCACATTTCTTTCGGTGTTCATGATAAATTTGGAGGTGTATCTTTCATTCCATGTAAAGTTTTCTACATATGGCCCGATAGAATCATCTCCCTTATGCTTATATCTAATTAACTATTATTCCATCTTGAGAGGGAGGGCTCAGGAAAAATTTTATTGAAATAAAAATTATTATATTCTCCCCAATACATGGAATCAATTTACCCCTTTGAATTCATTTTTTATCAGTTTCCACCACTAATCATCTTCCCCATAAAAATGATAGACCTATAGCACAACTTTCTCTTCTTTTGATCACTAGAGGATAGAGAATATTTTTCAATGGAGTTACTTTATTATTCTATGAGGATGGGATAAAATTATCCCCTAACTATGGGAGGCCATTGCCTCATAATGGATTCAACCAAAAATTTCTCTCTCTTAAGAGAAGGAAGTCATTCCACATTATTCAAGTTCTTATTCATAACTTGAGACACATGAGAAAGTATTGTCACGATGGTGTGAGCATCTTTTTCCATCATATTTGGCATATCATTATGTCAATCATCACATTTCATTTTATATTGATTGTTGTAACAAGTTCTTCTATTCCTATTAATTAAATAAGAAAAAGAAATAAAAATTAGGGAATTGAATACTTAGCATAAAAATGAGACTTTAAATATAAAAGGATAAACTTGTAAAGGAAAAGTATATCATAACATGTGGTCTATTGGGTTCCAATATAGGTTATCCACAATTTGTTTCCTAACATATATTATCATGGTCATTTTTTTCCTTAATAATCTTTTGTAATAAGATTATGAATTTACAAAAATAGATCCCCCGGGAGTGTTGAAATAGGTGCTCAGTAAGGCCCATTGTCATGTAACAAGTTAACTCAAGTCAGGCCTATAAAACCATAACGGAGTTGTTACTATTTGGTAAATTTTTTCTGGAACCACATACAAATTTAGTATTCATACATGGTTATATTGTCTTCATAAACCACTTACTCTATACAAATAAAAATTTCTGGATGTTTCCTTTTACTTAGTCTTATCCCTTGGGTTTTTACTAAAGGGATCTTCTACTAGTCTCCAAAAATAACTCGACCATACTCTCATACCAGCTATAGTAACCCTAGCCTTTTACACACTTCATTACATGATTTTAATAATAATTAAACATCAAATTACAATCCAAGGATCGTAAAGTCTAGTGTCTTAGAGATTACATACATAATTAAACATTTTGATTTCAAAATAAGAACATATTTTATTTAATATTCACAAAGATATCCTAACTTCCTTTTAGTCCTCAAATATTCATGCAATAACCTAGGGAAATACATGAAAAAATGGACGACGTAAAAATTCTTGTAAGGAAATAAAAATTAAAAAAGCTTATCACATGGGTTAGAAGTCACAACATAATGATATCAAAGGGCACGATACATGATTAAACATAAGGAATCATAAAATATAGAACATGGGATCATATAATCATGGAATCAAAGTAGTGTGTAAGAAACATAAAACCTGACATTATCCTGATTCAAGGATCATTTCATATATAGGAGATTGAGTCACGTAAAACCACCAAGACTATTGCACATAGAGCACGAGTCAAGGCTTACTATTAAGGTCGTTTCATATAGCATCTCATGAGACTAAACATTGCCCAATTCATTATAGTGCTATCTAGGCACACACATAATAACAATTTCATTAATATGTGTTCCACATAAATAATCATACATAATTAATCAAACAAAAACATAAGGCTTACCCATGGAAAAAATTGGGTTTCATAATTATGTCAAAAGGCATATCAATAGGGTATATAATAGTGGTTTCCATGAAAGGATGGATTTAAATCATACATGGACATTAATAATGGAATACAGACATATATCATGATAAGTTATGTCAAACAGAAGTGAAAATGGTGTCTTATAAAATTTTGAAATAAAATATTTTACTATGATTTATGGGAAAAATTTCAAGATTATTTAAAAAGAAAAAGGAATAACTATTTGTATAAATTCATGATTTAACCAAGGTAGTTTTTCATAATAAGATTATTAATTTTATTCAAAAAAAAAATTCAAAATAGATTACGGAGTGCACATGAAATTAGGTAAGAGATCGGGATGTTCCCTTGAATCGGGCTTACTTATCGATAAAATTGAGTAGGGAACCATTTCAAATCATGTATATCTACAAAAAAGGAGGCTAAAAAGATCTTGATAAATGATTTTTATACATATATATATAATTTATAAGATTTACAAAAAAAATAAAATATAATTTCATTTGTGTAAAAGGAGAGAAATAATCACCTGAAGGAATAATGAATGTTCAGGTAGAATCCCTTATCTTATGTCTGAAATGATTGGGCACTTAATATTAATGTCCGGAATAATCAAATTAAATAAATTAATTGATTAATTGAGAAACTTTTATAAATGTATTTGATTTATTATAATTTTATTAATTTCATTTATGTCCCTTTTTTATGGGTTATGATATTTATTTTCATCAATCGAGAGCATTAGTTTCCTTTGTTTTCATGATTAGTTTACTTGTATATGTATATGTAAAATCATGTATAATGAGGATAGTTTTTTCAAATATTTCATATATGTTATTAATGAAAATATAGTATATTAAAATATAATTTTTTCAGAATATAGGATGACTCATTAGCTAAATAATTAATGGTAATTGTTTAGATTAATTTAGGGTTTTTTAACCTCACAACCTAGATTGGTTATATTATTAAATATCATGTATATATGATGGTTGTGGAAAATTAAATATGTTTTAATAAATATAATATATTCTGGTTAAACCATAAAAATGGTTTCAGGACAAGAATTTAAGGTTTAATTGAAATATAAAATCATGTTGTCCATGAAGGTGGTAAATCGACACCTCGGGGACAATGTTTTCATTATTAAAATAAAAGAGAGAGAAAAAGATATTTGATGAAGAATTATTCCATAAAAATGATAAAATCTCAGTATATTTAAGATTCTAGATTTTTAATTCTACTTTTACAATGGGAATCGAGGAGAATACAAGAAAATAAAATTACATGAAAAGAAATTGAAGGAAAACGTAAAAGGGGTTTACCTCTTGATACCTTCTTCTTGAGAACCTCATTAGGGGGATTGGTTTTGGTCTTTTGTTGAGACCAAAATATTCTATATGTGGGGGAGGTACTTGGTAATATATTTGAGTAGAATTTGGTTAAGGTGTAAGGATTGAGAGGTGTGAGGAGAAGAGGTGGTATTTATAGTGGACGATAGGGGTGTTTTCTCATTATGTAATTCATTAGTATATTATTTTCTCAAGAAAATAAATAGTATTTATTATTGAGACTAAATAATATAATTAGATCATGTGATTTTGAACTAATGGTTCTTATATCATCCCTAACTCAAGGAATATTTTATTTAACTTATAATGTATATATACCATAAATTATCGCATTTTACTATTCACCAAAAATTCAAGAATTTCAGAAAAATACCTAAAAAAATTTACTCTACCCATTTTTTAATGTGTAAAATTAAAAAATGAAATCCATTTTTTGAAAATTATTTTTTAAATAAGTGAGTTTTAAATTTTAATTAAAATCATCATTTACTTGGAAAATACAGATTTTATAACACTTTGAAAAATTAAATACGGTCTCATAAAATTATCTTATAATCATAAGAAATCAAAATGTTAATTTATGTATATGTTTTATGGAAATAAATACTCTTTTAAACATTATATAAATTATAAAGTGGAAAATAAATACTTATGTTTTATAAAAATATCATCACTTAATTAATAATTTCTAAAACATTTATTTTATTATATTATGATATAATTATATCAAATTATAGATGAAAAGATCCTTGAACTTTATTTATACTCTCATGGGTTTGGTTATTATTCTATTGGCCTATTTACTATTTATAAGGGTCATATTACTATTCCAAATTTCAATTTACTATTTCCTTGAAATAAATTTATTAACTTCTAGAAATACCTTTTATTTCATTCATTAATCAGTTATAAATTCCGTATTATGTTATTAATGTGATTTGTACCATATGAAATAATTATAATAATGGAATTTCCATTACTAGAATTTAGGGTTATTACATTCACACTGCTATTAATATATACATTTATTAGATTATTTATGGACACTATTGGTGGTGTTCTACTGGTATTTTATCTCACACAATACTCGGGCATCCTTTGGTACATCCGTAAACCTTATGTATACCAGTATGGATAAGGGAAAGCACCATATTATAGATGTTTGATTTGTTTATCTTATAGCATAAACCATGGGAGAATAGGACCAAGCATATTCTTTTGATGATAGTACGGTAGCCTTTTTTCATTTTTGTATTTTTTTATAGCATGTAATATATGAATGTTCCATGTACCCCATTATTTCCCTATGGTATATCAGCTTGAAATGACATTTTGTATATGAATCATCCTTTTAGTATTTTGATTATTATTTCAGTTTTTTTACTCTTCTGATGATGTATACTTATTATATTTTATTTCTTTTGTGTCATTATGTTAAGTCATGCATCCACTATAGTGGGTTATTGGTCATGTTATAATAGTGCATATTTACATCTTCTTACACTATGTATTGTTTGTTTATTTATTCTTTATTATTCCACTACGAAAATAGGGTATATTATCCCCACCATACCTTCATAGATCTTCACTTCTAGTCGAAAATCCTTGGAATATGGGGATGCACGCTTGAGGTCATGTGACCCACCATCTCAAGGAAAGGGTTAGGTGGATCCCGAGTCAAGACGTTATAAATTTTTTTTGGGGAAATAAAAAAATTAAAATAAGAAACTTGGGATACATAAAAATATATCAGAAAATATTATGAACATTTTTTCAATAGATGATATATACCCCAATAAGGATGATGAAATATTTTTAGGAGTGATAATTTAATAACAAAAACCCAACTATAGTATGTAAACACCATATCCTAGAAAATAATAATATAAATATCCTTTATTCAATAGTTTATTTAAAAGTTAAATATTATAATTTTAAATCAAACAAACAATATTAATTTTTTAATTCATCGTATCAAAATTAGCAAAGTTTTAATTTTTAATCTTATTCTAAAAAGGTCAATTTTTGTCAAAGAATATGGATTTCACGAAACTTGAAATTTATATAAATTTTTCATTATATAAGAATGACAAAAAAGTTTAAAAACATTTAAGTATAAAATATTAATTTAGGGAATGAAAATAAAAATTTTAAAATATTCCTTCAACTTATATATACAATATACAATATTTTTAGAACCAATTAAAATGTTACATTATTATAAAAATAGTTTTTGTTGTTTTCATTGAATAAAATATAATCAATGGGGATTTAGTTTTTTATTATCTTTAAGGACTCAAAAACCTTATTTGTTCTATAATAAATCAATTTATTTCATTGTTATTAGTAACCAAGATAATTTTATCTTATACATAAATTTATAGCTCGAAAACATTATTTCTCTAAAAACTAGTTTTTTCACAATTAAATATATTTATTTTAATATTAACTTTTCAAAACTTTAGAAATTTTATTTTAAAATTTTAAATATGGTGTATCAAGTTAGATAAAATTTTCAATCTCAATATTTTTTATTAAAATTAATTAATAATGCAAAAATTAATTACAAAGGTAATGGAAAATTGTGATAAAAGTTAAAAAGTTAAACAAAAAACCATAAAGCCCTCAAATTTTTATAAAAATTTGTGGTTAAGGTTATTTTATACCCAAACTCATTTTATATTACTCTTTTATCCATTTTTTCTTTGAAACATTAATATAAAAATTACATTATTGAAAATATAAGGGTTTCTCCAAAAACAACACTTCTCCTCCCTTATAAAAGAGTAACATCCTCACCACTTCAAGACTCACCTATACATATAATTTACTATTGAAAATCTAAAAATATTAACCTCTTATAGCCTTATCCCATGTTAAAAATATTCTGGTCACCATTACTTATCCTAATTCATTCATTTACATGGATACTTCAAAAGAAAACTCAAGTCCTTAACGAGAGTATTATCAAATAATTCATTATTCCTCTTAATTATCATCATTAATTTTTATTCAATAAACACTAATATAATTATATTTTTATCATTTATATATTGTAATGTAACTATATTAAGGGTATTATAATTTTAGTCATATACCCAATACATTAGAAAAAAGATTGTTGTTCATGCGTTGTGCGGACTGGAGCCTCCATGATACAATGTGTTTGGTTTTCCTTCACTTCCATACAAGGATGGATATATGGGTGGTATTAAAGGATAATTTTTTTTATTATATCATTAAAGTTATTTTATGACAAATTAGATAACATATTAATTATAATGTCAACAAATGATGGTCGAGAATTTAATCGTTTTAAACATGTGTACTAAGAAGCTAATCATTTATTCAAATCATGTAATATTTTCATATCCATTATTTATTATTCAAATACCTTAAAATTGTGATATATCAGATTAATATACACTAAATAAGATCATTATTGTTTTTCCCATAATGATTTTGTAGAGACAATAATCTTGACGTAGATGGACATTACATTACTTTTGTGTAATATATAATACATAACAAAAACAGACACCAAAGGACCGTAATAGTTTAGTGTCTTTGGAAACTCGGAATATAATCTTCTAATCTCGGTGAAATATCTTTAACATATCCCATAAAGATCTTCCTTTTTTTCACCTAAAACCTTTCTTTGTATCCTGGGGAAAAGAAAACATACAAATGGGTGAGATCAAATGCTTAGTAAGGGTAAGGATTGAGAAAATAAAACAAACCATATACATTTGAACTTAAAAACATGAACATAATATTTAAACATCAAAATCTTGATCAAAGACATAAATCTTGGAAGAATGTAAGGCATATATCATAATTGAACATCAATATTGACAAAATATCATGGTAATAAATCATGTAATTGTGGCAACCATTCATCACTTCTTATGATTTCCATAGTAGCCAAGGTATTGCTGCCAAGACCATATTAGTGCACAAAGTCCCTTTCTGAATCAATTTCACTCCTCATTCCAGTCATGTATCACTGAACCGGATTAACTTACTGTTTCAACCATGTCTATATCATGAGATATAAATATTTACCCAATTCATTAGAGGGAGATATAGGTCCCACCCATCTCATAATGAAATCATTCTTACTTGTGCCACAACATAAACATAAATCATTCATCATAACCCAAAGAATAAAATTGGGTTTCATAAACCTCATCCCATCATAAGATAATACATATAAAAAAATGGATATCATTTCATCATAAGAAAAGTGAAACCATGTAAATCATAGATACATTATACTTCAAACATACACATATGAAATAATGTCATCTTAGATGGAAAATGGTTTTGATAAAACACTTGAAATGAATTCTTGAGTAAAATATCCTTTCTTCTTAAAAATCATTTTATTTTCACAAAATACCATGCAGTTTTGAAAGAAAAGGGTTTTCTTGAAAATAATCATGAAATCTTGTATAGGAAGCTTCATGAAAATGATGCGTTATGAAACCGTAAAAATCCATTCATGCTGTATAATTTAAAAATAACATTCTCCATATAGTTTTGTCGGAAAAGTCAAAAAGTTCCTCGTATGGTAAAAAAAAGATTCCTTACATACCATGTAGTAAAATTCAAAAATGGTTAGAAAGGACTTTAAACATACATGAAACCATTTTTATGAAACATGGACATGGATTATGACAATAACCCCAGTAAATACTTACGAATAAACATTCTCGGATAAGAACGAGATTGGAATAGTTATCCCTTACATTATGTCTGATATGCTTCGTATGTTTCCGAACCTCGTGTATAATGATTTAAATAATGTCATTGACTTATTATAGAATCATATTCATTGTTATGATATCATATATGGTTCACTTATGACTTTATATTACCCGTTCTTTTGTAAATTCCATGTTAAAGCACCGTTTTGGGTAAAATCGTTTCATTTATCGTACGAGTTTCGACTTGTTGTTCTTGATATTATTACTTATATCCTGATTTAAATAATTCCAGAATTTAAAAAATGATTTCTATATAATATATATTCATCATATAAATATATATGATATATCGATAAATGGAATGAAATACATCGTTCATGGAGGCGGTAGGTCGTACGTACGCATGAACGCTATTTTCGTTTCCTTATTGAGTTGAATGGAATTAAGTAGATGACATAAATATATATATACATAAATATAGTATCATTATTATTTCATATATTTCATTATTACTTATTATATATACTCTATAATCATTCATGAATGGTTAATCATTGAGAATGAATCTCATCGCGTCGTGGAGACGGTAATCCGTACGTACGCACGAGCGATGATATCATTCTCATGATCATGGAATTGTATTGAAGTTTATGTATAATATTTAAGAATTGATATCACTTTACAATAATCATATATAGTTATTTATTTACACCATTATACCCATCCAAGTTAGGTGGTGGTCGAAAACAGATTACACCATGGCGTGGAGACGGTATTCCATATGTACGCATCCGCGGTGATTTCATTTTCCTTAGGATGGATAGAAGGTGAAATAGGGTTGTTTCATATTTATAATAACATACGAGTATATTATTGATACTTATTTTATTACTTCATAATGAAACAACTAAAGAAGAGGAAGTAGAAGAGGAAATCAATTTGAAATAATCGATAACGGATATTACCTCTTCTTCGACACGCCTCTTTGATACCTCTTATTAGGGCACTAAAATTTGTCTTTTAAGAAGACCAGGACCTATATAATATTACTAGGGAAGTGTAGAAGAGAAATATTCATGGTTTGGACGAGCTTGAAGGCTCAAAGTGGTGTGAAGAGAAGAGGGAAGGGGTGCCCTTTTTAAAAGGGAGGAGAGGGGCACATTAGGAAAACTTAAAATATTATTTTATAATAAAGTCATATTCGGTTTTTAATAGATCCAAATTGATTTATTTCAAAGATAAGGTGGGTATGGGTCGAAATCATCTCAACCAATAGATTTTAGATAGTTTTGGGTCATTATATTAACTTTATCTTTTAGTTTTAACTCTTAGATAATTAGATTGACATTTACCATGTCACTTTGTATTTTTATATTATATAATTCATAAACTTACCATATACATCCAAGAGACCCCCAAGTGATCCATTAATGATACATATATCATGATATATGTATCTTGGCCGAAACGTAGATTTTTAGGAATATAATAACAATTAATAATATAATATTTGTTTTAAAAACTATTTTATGTTAAATTTGACACTATTTGGTAATTGATTCTTTTTGAAAATCATAACAGCATGATTAGTTCTAAAAAAGTTAATTAAATCAATAATATCATGTAATATTAACCTATAAAATTAGTTTAATTAATAAAAAGTCTCAAATTACATTTATTTGGGTATTTATAACATCAATTATGTTAATATATAATTAATAAGATAATTACTGCATCATCATTGTGTCATAAATAAATTAAATTATTTAATGTCTAAAAATTATAAATAAAATACCATTATGTAGGAAATATTTTTATCATTCTAATTAATATTTATAGTCTAATTTATCTTCTATATTACCCTATATTAAAAATTATTTAGTTATTAAACTTTGATTTTAACTATTTTAACCCTTCTTTAAATAAATTAATAATAAATGTCCTAATATAATCCAAGTGGACCTAAATGGTCATATTTTATTCCTAAGGTTGTTTTTGGTCTAATTACACTTACGACATCTTTTAGGGTAATAATAATAATATCATTTTTACCCTTAATTGCCCTATTTACTTTTAACCGTGGTAAATAAAAGTAAAAAGTCACTATTCACCAAAAATTATTTTCATCTCATTGAACCACATTTTAGTCCATGATATTAACCGTGTCTCTCAGATTTTGGAAATTCCACTCACGGAAGCGGTAAAATTGAGTTTTCTTTAAGTTTGCAAAAAGCTTCTAGGAGGTAGGTAAAAGACAGTGAAAAGTTCAATAAAATTTTTATATATCGAAAATTATTATAAAATGACTCCAATGAATTACATTGAACTTATATTGGTATTATGTTTCAATTTTGACCTAAAGTAAATTTAAATAAAATAAATAATTAATTAAGTAAAAAGTCGGGTTTTAAATAGTAACCTAGTGTTTTCACTATTCATCAAAAATTGAAATTTTTCAAAAAAATACCAAAAATTCACCCTAGGGTAATTTTGATATTCTGAATCAAAAAATGAAGTCCATTTAGAAAGATAAAATTTTAAAAATTTTAAAAATTGGGTATTACTATTCATAACGGCTAGTTCATAATAATATTATAATAATATCTCGTTTAGTGAAACTTGGTATTGCGTATAACACATACTATCGTGGAAGGTCTCGGTTGTGTGTAATGAAAGCAAAGTCAGGGTTGCGTGTAGTACAAGATTCATTTGTTTTTGCATACAATAGAATCCAAGAATATTTCATTTATACATTGAATATATATATATATATACACTAAATGTTGTGTAAAATAACTTCTATCAAATGAACTTGAAATTGTGTGTAACACGATCCAAGATTAGTGTTGTGTATACTGCAAGCTAATACGGTGTTGCGTATAGAACAAGATAATTTTGGTGTCGTGTACAACACAAGACATCGATGAAATTAAAAATAATAATTCTCATAAAATCTCGGGTTGTTACATTCTACCCCCCTTAAAATGAATTTTTCCCTCAAAATTCATCGGGGTTATAAATCGTTTACTACTTGAAATTTTCTTTAATAGAAACCCACATCGTAAAAAGGAATACTAAAGCTTAATTTTAAAAACTAATGTATGAAACGTAACGGTTACCCAAATTAACTTATCCCTGGGTTTCCACATAGGAGAACATAGGTGAAAAAATGGATAGGAAGGGAAATCTAACTGTCAAATTCTGATGGAGAGTGGTAGATAACATGGCTTAGAAAAAGCCAAAAATCACAAAACCATAAATTTGTGATGATCTAAGGTACCATCTGATTCATCAGATATGAGAGTACTAGAACAACATTTTTGGTTTCCAAGATCATTTCTCTAATGTTGATGAACTTTTACATAAGGAGAAATACTTACTTGATTTTAGTGTAATATCATTGTTGGCCATTCCATGAACAATTTCCACTTCATCTCTATTTAAATAAATGAAGCTGAATTTTTCATTCATGAAGTGTTAGCAGATCATGCGATAGAATGATAAGTCATTCTCTATGTCTCAAACAAAAGGTTAGTAAAAAATATCAAATATACATAAGTCCATCTATGGTGACGTTAATCGTATATGATTACAACAATGGACTTATACTTCATCTATCATACTACTTAAAAAAACTAGTTTCTACAAACTAGGGACTTCTTGTAGGATAGTGGTAGGTGATAAAGGTCTGTCGCACTTCAGTTGTGGGTTCGATTCATATATCCTTGTCGGACGTGACGGGTTTTCACCCGTCCTGCAGATTGTCCTTTTTCTAAAACTACATTATTATAACATTCCAAAAATAATATAGAAAAAAAATCTAGCCTTAAACAATTCTATTTGATGTCCAACTTAATCCATTCCAACCTTTAAGCTTATCGAAAATACTTCTGTCCAATCTCATAGTGTAAAGAAAATGATTACTTTAGAGGTCACATAACAAGTATGTGAATACAATCATTTATCCCCCATTTATCATACGATATATCTTGTTGGTCACATTCCAAACATTCGAAGGCCTTAATCATGTATTCTCTTGAAAAATGAATACCCATTGAACCTTAGTGAAAACATGAATTCAGTTAAAAGTTAACACATTCCACATACCAAAATCCCCAAAATTCTATATACTCAAACCATGATATAACTTAGTCCTTATATCAATCATGATCTCATGAATACTGTCAAACATCTCATTTTCTCTTTATCCCTTCATTATGTGCATATCATCATCTTTCCAAAAATATCTCAATCACATTCCATGGTTACTGGTACCATAAAATTATTGAAAACTACAATAGACCAATACATAAATATTCTAATATTCCATGATATTATATACAACATTATTTTGGAATCCCATTACATAAAAACTTATTCATTCCACCACATCGTTTTCATATTCAATATCACCAATAGTGATCGCATGTGACTTCCATTTCTCTTTTGCCTTAAGTGGTTGCTCATGTCGATCATCATTAACCCTTGGATTAGGGCATTGATTAGAATAATGCCTCATTTCATTGCACTTGAAGCATTGAAGTGTTGGTGGTGCATTCTCTGCGGTCTTTTCTTTATTCACATCATTAGAAACCCTTTTTCCATTACTTCGACACTCAGCTGCTCGATGACCTTATTTTTCACACTTAAAACATTTTATAGTCCCTTTAAGACAATCTCCACCATGCTTCTTTCCACACTTTGAGCATAAAGAAACATTCATCTTCTTTTCAGTATTGTTCTAAGATTTCTCCTTGAACTCCATCTTTCATTTCTTGTCCAAACCATGAGATGGATATGTAACACCAACTTTCATTTCTACCTTGATAGCACAACGCACAATTTCATTATAGCTACTGAAGTCTCTTATAGATAATTCCCTTCGAAGACTTGGTTTTAAACCACTGAAGAATCGATCAACTTTACTTTCAGGTTGGATGATAAAGCCATATGCATACCTTGCAAGCCTTGTAAAATTCGCTTCGTATATACCAACAGATTCATCAACCTTTTTCTTAAGCTCAAGGAACTCCTTTTCCATCTTTGTTCGAAGAAGACGAGGGAAGTACATACTAAAAAAAAGTTCTTTAACTCATCCCATTCTATGGATTCAATTTCATCTTGGGCCCTTTTATTCTTAATTAGAGTCCACCACTAGTCTGCTACACCTTCTAAATGGTAAACAGCTAGAATGAATTTATCATGTTCCGAACAAAAAAGTATGTAAAATATCTTTTCAATGGTATTGATCCATTGTTCAGTAACAAGTTGATCATAAGACCCATCGAAAGAAGGTCGACGTTGCCTCATGAAGGACTCAATAGAATATTGTTCCCTTCTCTGATCATTTGTAAATCCAGAATGATTTATAGATTGTGTAAGTATAGAAATAATATTTTACAATCCATCTCCCATAACATTTGGTTTTTTATGAGGAAAATCATTTCATTGTCTATTACATTGATCAACACGGTTCCTTCGGGTTATAGCCATCATCTAAAACCCAAAAAGAATTGTGTGAGAGGAAAAAATCATGCTAGGGAAAACAACAAAATAAAGGGGGAGTACCTTCAATATATAACAACTTAGGGTTAATTCTAAGATTTTTACCATAATTCTAGGACTATAACCTATACTTATACTTAACCTTATGGACATCCCTAGACATACCTTTGAAATATCTCTAGGGATCTCACTAAAGTTCTCGCATCCTAGTTTCCAAAGGTTGACTAAACTTTTCCTCTGATACCAACTGTAGAGCCCCAAAGCTTGAAGTACATGGACATTACATTACTTTTGAGGAATATATAATACATAACAAAAACAGACACCAAAGGACCGTAATAGTTTAGTGTCTTTGGAATCTCAGAATATAATCTTCTAATCTTGGTGAAAGATCTTCAACATCTCCCATAAAGGTCTTCATTTTTTTTCTTACCTAAAACCTCTCTTTATATCATGGGGAAAAGAAAACATACAAAAGGGTGAGCTCAAATGCTCAGTAAGGGTAAGTAAGGAGAAAATAAAACAAACCATATACATTTGAACTTAAAAACATGAACATAATATTTAAACATCAAAATCTTGAGCAAAGACATAAATCTTGGAAGTACGTAACACATGTATCATAATGGAACATCAATCTTGATAAAATAGCATGGTAATAAATCATGTAATTTTGGAAACCATTCAGCACTTGTTATGATTTCCATAGTAGCCAAGGCATTGCTTCCAATACCATCTTAGTGGACAATATCCCTTTCTGAATCGAGTTCACTCCTCGTTCCAGTCATGTATCACTGAACAGGATTAACTTACCGTTTCAGCCATGTTTATCTCATGGGATATAAATATTTATCCAATGCATTGTAGGGATATATAGGTCCCACCCATCTCATAATGAAATCATTCTTACTTGTGCCACAACATAAACATAAATCATTCATCATAACCCAAAGAATAAAAATGGGTTTCATAAATATCATCCCATCATAACATAATCCATGTAAAAAAATGGATATCATTTCATCATAATAGAAGTGAAACCATGTAAATCATAGATACATTATACTTCAAACATCCACATATGAAATAATGTCATCTTATATAGAAAATGGTTTTGATAAAACACTTGAAATGAATTCTTGAGAAAAATATACTTTTTTCTTAAAAATAATTTTCTTTTCACAAAATGCCATGCAGTTTTTAAAGAAATGGGTTTTTTTGAAAATAATCATGCAATCTTGTATAGGAAGCTTCATGAAAGTAAGGAGTTATGAAACCATAAAAATATGTTCACGCCGTATAAGTTAAAAATAACATTCTCCTCGTTCTTTTGTCGGAAAAGTCAAAAAGTACCTCGTACGGTAATAAAAAGAAAGATTCCTTACATACCATGTAGTAAAAGTCAAAAATGGTTAAAAATTACTTTAAACATACAGGAAACCATTTTTAGGAAACATGTACATGGATGATAATAATAACCCCAGTAAATACATATGAATAAACAATCTCGGATAAGAACGAGATTGGAATAGTTATCCCTTACTTTATGTCTGATATGTTTCATATGTTTCCGAACCTCCGGTATAATGATTTAAATAATGTCATTGACTTATTAAAGAATCAGATTCATTGTTATTATATCATATATGGTTCACTTATGTCTTTATATTAGACTTTTTTTTGTAAATTCCATGTTAAAGCACCGTTTTGGGTAAAATCGTTTCATTTATCGTATGAGTTTCGACTTTTTGTTCTTGATATTATTACTTATATCCTGATTTACATAATTCCAGAATGTAAAACATGATTTATATATAATATATATTCATCATATAAATATATATGATATATCGATAAATGGATTGAAATACACCTTTCATGGAGACGGTAGGCTGTACGTACACATGAATGTTGTTTTCATTTCCTTATTGAGTTGAATGGAATTAAGTAGACGACATGAATATATATACATAAATCTAGTATCATTATTATGTCATATATTTCATGATTACTTATTATATATACTCTATAATCATTCATGAATGGTTAATCATTGGGAATGAATCTCATTGTGTCGTGGAGACGGTAGTCCGTACGTACGCACGAGCGATGATATCATTCCCATGATTGTGGAATTGTATTGAAGTGTATGTATAATATTTCAGAATAAATATCACGTTACAATAATCATATATAGTTATTTATTTACACCATTATACCCATCCATGTAAGGTGGTGGTCGAAAACAGATTACACCACGGCGTGGAGACGGTATTCCGTACGTACGCATGTGCGGTGATTTCATTTTCTGTAGGATGGATAGAAGGTGAAATAGGGTTGTTTCATATTTATAATAACATACCAGTATATGAGTGATACTGATGTTATTACTTAATAATGAAACAACTAAAAAATAGGAAGTAGAAGAAGAAATAAATTTGAATAAATCGGTAACGGATATTACCTCTTCTTCGAAACGCCTCTTTGAAACCTCCTCTTGGGGAAATAAAATTTGTGTTTTAAGAAGACCAGGACCTCTAGAATATTACTAGGTAAGTGGAGAAGGGAAATTTTCAAGGGTTGGCCGAGCTTGAAGGCTCAAAGTGGTGTGAATAGAAGAGGGAAGGGGTGCCCTTTTTATAAGGGAGGAGAGGGTCACCTTAGGAAAACTTAAAATATTACTTTATAATAAAGTCATATTCGGTTTTTAATTGCTCCAAATTGATTTATTTCAAATATAATGTGGGTATTCGTCGAAATAATGTCAACCAATATATTTTAGACAGGTTTGGGTCATTATATTAACCTTATCTCTTACTTTTAACTCTTAGTTAATTAGATTGACATTTACCATGTCACTTTGTATTTTTGCATTATATAGTCAATAAACATACCATATACATCCAAGAGACCCCAAAGTGGTCCATTAATGATACACCTATTGTGATATATGTATCTTGGATGAACCGTATATTATTTGGAATATAATAACAATTAATAATATAATATATTTTTTTTAAAACTATTTTATGTTAATATTGACACTATTTGGTAATTGATTTTTTTTGAAAATTATAATAGCATGAATAGTTCGAAAAAAGTTAATTAAATAAATAATAACATGTACCATTAACCTATAAAATTAGTTTAATTCATAAAAAGTATCAAATTACATTTATTTGGGTATTTATAACATCAATTATATTAATATTTCATTAATAAGATAATTACTGCATCATCATTGTGTCATAAATAAATTAAATTATTTAATGTATAAAAATTATAAATAAAATATCATTATGTAGGAAATCTGTTTAGATTTCTAATTAATATTTATAGTCTAATTTATCTTATGTATAACCCTATATTAAAAATAATTTAGTTATTAAAATTTGATTTTAACTATTTTAACCCTTCTTTAAATAAATAAATAATAAATGTCCTAATCTAAGTCAAGTGGACCTAAATGGTCATATTTTATTCCTACGGTTTTTTTGGTCGAATTAAACTTAGGACATGTGTTAGGGTAATAATAATATCATTTTTACCCTTAATTACCCTATTTACCTTTAACCGTGGTAAATAAAAGTAAAAAGTTGCTATTCACCAAAAAATATTTTCATCTCATTGAATCACATTTTAGTCCTCGATATTAATCGTGTCTCTCGGATTTTCAAAATTCCACTCACAGAAGTGGTAAAATTAGGTTTTACGTAAGTTTGCAAAAAGCTCCTAGGAGCTAGGTAAAAGATGATGAAAAGTTCAATAAAATTTTTATATATCGAAAATTATTATAAAATGACTCCAATAAATTACATTGAACTTATATAGGTATTATGTTTCAATTTTGACCTAAAATAAATTTAAATAAAATAAATAATTATTCAAATAAAAAGACAGTTTTTAAATAGTAACCTAGTGTTTTCACTATTCATCAAAAATTGAAATTTTTCAGAAAAATACCAAAAATTCACCCTAGGGTAATTTTGATATTCCGAATCCAAAAATGAAGTCCATTTAGAAAGATAATATTTATAACCTTTTAAAATGTGGGTATTACTATTCATAACGGCTAGTTCATAATAATATTATAATAATATCTCGTTTAGTGAAACTTGGTATTGCGTATAACACACGCTATCGTGGAAGGTCGTGGTTGCGTATAATGAAAGCCAAGTTAGGGTTGCGTGTAGTACAAGATTCATTTGTTGTTTCATATAATAGAATCCAAGCATATTTGATTTATACATTGAATATATATATATATACACACTCAATGTTGCGTAAAATAACTTCTATCAAACGAATTTGAAATTGTGTGTAACACGATCTGAGATTAGTGTTGTGTATACTGCAAACTAATACAGTGTTGCATATAGAACAAGCTAATTTTGGTGTCTCATACAACAAAATACATCAATGAAATTAAAAATAATAATTCTCATAAAATCTCAGGTTGTTACAGATTTTACAACAAAACCATCTCTAAATCATTCATTAAATCTGGGTATGTTCATGTTTGGGTCAGTTTAACCACCTATATGAACAATACTATCCATTTATATCATGAATAGTTATGAAACATTTTTTACTAATATAAATGTTTAAATAGTTATTATTATTTTCCTATAGATATTATGTCAATATTTATTACCTCAATTAATAAAACACCATATGTTCATCAAATATCACAAAAACATGCTTATTATTGATTTCATATTCAAGTATAAACACTAAAACACTCGTGAAGGAAATTTTAATCAAAATAAATTATAATAAATAATACATAATAGTAACATTAATTACCTTTTAATGAATGATTTTGAGGAATAATAAATACAGACACTGCTATTAAGAAACTTATTCAAACGATCAAAACTATAAGCACCTGATGTGAATAATAAAAAGAATACATGGAGAGAATAAATATTTATGAAGAGTATAAATGAAAATAGATATTATTATGGTTTTAAATTAAGTTATTACGATAGATATGTGTAATATATATAATTTTATTATATTTTTATGAAATTTAGGACAAGTGTTAAGGGTTTTTCATCTCAACTTCTTATCATTGAGAATAATTTTTGTATTATGAACCTAATATCTTTTGTGTGATGTATATATACTACCTATATGAGATTTTATATCATGAAATATATTTATTTATTTAATTTGAAAATAAATTTTAATTCCTCACTTTTAATTGGTTATGATTTAATTACTAAATAAGCTATATGTGGGGTTTTCATCCCAATTTTCTTTCTTTTAGACTCATTTTATATTCAACACTTGTTCCATTTGGGTGGTGAATAAATTTACATAGATGACCATAATAATGAAATTTAAGTTATTTGCAATAATATATTTCTATCCCCCCCTCATATTTTAAATTCAATAATCACCAAAACCATTGTAACACTCAATATTTTCCATGGTGGAAATACCATCCTATATTTTGGTAAGGTAAACATCTGTATACTTTCCAAGAAAATATATCCAAATTTGGATAATGGAATGTGGATGAGATTGTGTCATAGATTAACCTTGGTTTAATCACCCCAATAAGTTTTGGTTTGATGTTGAATAAATAATCACTTTGATTCATGAAGAATGGTAATAACACTACACACCTAGTTATACACTCTAGAGGGATATGCTTTAGAATTTTTCACATTCTCTTTATGATGTGTGATGAAAGAATTTTCCAACCATTACCATGATTATGTACCAATAAAAGCTATTGTATCCAATTATTATCTTCCATGGATAACAAAACATATTTTATTTACCCTCTCCATTATATTTCATTGATAAGAGTAGTTGATGAAACTTTAATGATACCCCACCATTTCCATGTTGATTAAGTGATTTTATCATGCACACCCGCATTATTCTATTTAATGGTAAAGTATTAAATTTATATATTTGTCATTATAAGGATAGCCAATTTAATTCGTTAATAGGTTCCTTAGGGAATCATATAACAAATCTGGATGAATCTAATGGTGAATGCATTGGAATTAATCAGTTTACTGGTGGGGCCTAAAATTATATATCTCATGATGCATCAATAGGTCTCACTATACAAAACAAGTTGTGTTTTGGTATATATATTTTCAAATAAAAGGATAGTGTTTTAGAAAAAGGCCTTGATGTCATGTTTTTTAGGTCCAAAATTATAAATTATATCAGTATGATATCAATGATTATTATTATCCATGTTTTCATTTATTTTCATGGATATATCTTGACCTCAATTTCAGTTTACTATAGCTTCATGTTTTTTCATTTATTCCTCCCATATCAAATATTACATTTTTATGTTATAAAATATTATATTGTATGATACTCTACTAATAACCAGATCTAACCCTTATTTTTCCATTCCATAGGAATCCTATAGGTGGAAAATGTGTAATTTCCATGAATATGATGGAATGGATAATAATTTTATCGTAATATATTTATATTGCCTCTAATGTTTTGAAATGTATTTTATGTATCTATAAAATCATTCAAGGATACTAAATTTTTATATCCTTCAAAAACTCTTTTATTTTATAAAAATAATGTAATATAACTATAGGATTTGTTTTTCATATGTATGGGATGTTAAAATAGCTATTATAAGGAATCTATAATTTCATATTGAACAAATTTAAATATAACATAAGGATATATCAAAAGGGGTATTTTTGATTGACACATAAATCAACCCAAGTGTATATGGGAATATTACATCCTAAAGAGTGTAAAAACTATGAAATAAAATATTTAATAAAAGAGTATATAAAAAGAAAATAAAGTTAACAAGGAGAGGAAAGAGGAGGGAAATTGTATGGGAAAGGAAAAGGAAGCTAAAATGAAGTTAGAAAAGAAGCTCCACCACCTTATGAACCACCACTACCATTATTTAAAATGATGAAGTAAAGGAAAATATATGAAAAAACTAGTAAGTTTCTAAAAAAATTACGAAAAATTGTATTATCATTCCCATTGAAAAGGATTTAGTGAACATGCCCACATATGATAATTTCAGGAAGTTGTTGGATACATATAACAGGAATCTTAAAAATATGAGATTTGAGGAGATGAAACCCACCAAAGATTATATTTAATTAGTGGATACAATTATGGTATATATATGTGGTTTGATTAATTTTATTTGGTTAAAGTGTATATATTTTATTTTTCATGGATTTTCTTAAACATCAGATTAATGAGGTGAAAACACACCTTATACTTGTATGTCCATTATTGGTAATAGTAATTTTTTTAATTGTTGGTTAAAGTGGGGATTTTTATTTGAGATCTAGTGGTTGGAAATTCTAGTACAACATTCATAGGGTTTTTCGAAATTTTTATAAAGAATATAAGGTTTTGAGTGAGGACTATAAGATAAAAAATAAATATATTCTGGTTGTTACTAATATGAATGAAACCATTTCTATAAAAAAGAATAGGAAATGATAAATTGAAAAAAAAAATAAGGATAAAAGAGGGTTGATTGAGATAATACATTATTTTTGAAAAAACTTATAAAAATGAGGTGAAAAACTTCAACAAGTTTGGTTCGTTCATGAATAATTATTTTATGTATCGAGATTAACTAAAAAATATTGGATTGGTTCTCTTAAATAATAGAAGTTGATATCTCATATAATAGTAAATTTTATTGCATAAAAATGAATAAAACGCATCTATTCAATGAAGTATTAACTTAAACAATCGATTAATTCATTTGGTTATTTCTTTCTATTGTGCAGTAACTAGAAAAGGTAGGGTATTTTCTTGATAAGTGTCTTTACAAAATCTTCTTATGAGAGGAAATTTGGGATTTATTATTTCATTCTTAGGATTTTTTTTTAATAATTATTTTTATAAAAATAATTATGAGTGTAATTCAATCACTCATGTATTTTAATTCTTTAATCAATCAGTTCTTATATGTTCATTTGTATATTTTAATTTTATAGATTCGATATGAGGATGAATGAAGTAAAATTATATACAGATAGAAAAAGGGTAAATGTTTAATGAATGGGGGAGAACTATTTTAAATATTTTATACCATAATTTCATTAACAAATTATTAATTTTTAGGTGTAGGAAATTACATTTCACCCTTATATTTATTTTTATATTTTTTATCTAAGATTTAAAGAGTTTCTTAGGTTTACCACAAAATCATGTTTAAATATTATTTCTGATATAAGTCAATTATTAATATGGTATATGTATTATTAATGATAAGCCTTAGAATGTTGGTTTGGTTAATAACAAATTAAAAATATTGGTAAATCAATGTGAATTAAATTATTCATATAATTTTATGCTTTAGTTTTAATAATTTGATATAAATTTATAGATTATTATTTTTCATTAAATAAGTGAATTTGAAATATTTTAAATCTCATTACTTAGAGGAATTTGAAACTATTTTGACATATTATTTCTAATAGCCTATTTTTTAGATATTTATGGAATATGTAGACTACTAGAACTTAGATTCATTGTTTTTCAAAAATAGTAAACATCAAATCACATTATAATGATTAAGGCCATCTTTATTAAATTTTTACCCATTTACATTTGATACCTACCCCAAATTTTATATTTTTTTAATAACTTTGTGACCATGAAAATACTTTATAGGTAAGCCCCATTACAAGAAAATTATTCATATTTTAACCTGATTGTGAAATTTTTAATTATTTCAATAAAATATGTGTAAGGGAAGTGTTGGTTTCATGATTTTTCTTTGGTTGAAATGTATTAAAAGGTGGATAATATGTAGAGTATCATTGGATGTATACAAAAGGACTTGAAAGTTGATTTTTTTAATTTAAAAATCATCCATACCCTCTAAAATGAAGAAATAATTATATCATAAAAAGGAAAAATTTTATAAAGGTGGTAAAATACTCCATTGGTTTCATTATCATTATTTTTGATCCTCTAATAAGAAGAAAAATGAGTTTTAATGGGAAGTGAAATGTGAAATATTGTTTCATTGAGATTTTAATTTTATATTTTAAATTGAACTTAACATCTAAAACTTTATTTGAATTTTGACATCATTACTTTTAAACCCTAAGCCTTAAATAATTTTTTTTCAAATTCTTCATGATTACTGTTGGTTGTGATTTTAAAAGTGAAGAGTTATATGAATTGAAAAGTTTATGTCTTGAAAAAAAAGGATATTTTGGATAAATTTTATCTAAAGGAATATAAAGGAATATTTCTTGTTTATTACTCTAGTTAAAAATATTATAGAGGTTTCAATAAACATTTAAATATTGTTTTAAAAGAATTCATGTGAATTTTATTAGAGTGGTCCTTTTACTCACAATATGACTTCCATTGATGATTGGTGATTTTCAAAACAAATTGATCCTTGATAATCCAATCAACACTAAAATGGATAATGATGAGAATATTTTTGTTGTAAAATATACTTTTTGTGATTTATAAACCAATGAAACCAATATTATACTAGTAAAATATCCTAGAACTTTGAAATATCATTATTTTAAAAAATTTATTTGTGGTTTAGATGAATGTTTTAATAATATAGAAAGTACTAAAAATATAATTAATTTTTTTCATTTATCTAAAAATATTATTATAAAACTATATAGGAAGAATTTATTTATGAATATTAGGTTATATATATGTTTGAAGAGTTAAAACAGTTTAAATGGAATAAAAATTTTGAATTAGTGAAGATACCCTTAGATAAACATAATATAATAACTATGTGGGATTTTTCAAATTAGAAAGATAATAAATGTGTTTTCACTAAGAATAAGGCAGTTTAGTGGTTAAATTTTATAATCAAGATGAAGGGGTAAATTATAAAAAGATAGTTACACCTCTTTCTAAGCTTGAATACAATAGAATCATCCTATATTATGCCTAAAAATTATCTCTAAACATTCTATATGGATATTAAATATCCCTTATAAAAGGTTTAATTATATAAGAAATTTATATCGAACAAAATCATGGTTTTTAAAAATAATCATTTTCTTTATTTTGTTTTCAAACGTACCAAATATTTATTGTAACTATGAAAATTTCATGTACTTTTCCATTTTACTGGTAATTTTTTAGATATATCATACTGAGGTTGAGTTTAAAGTGTTTTTGAATGTATAATCAATGACATGGAAGATTTTATGTAGGTGTATAGTTAGTGAATGGTTAGGGGAAACTTTGATACTTCTTCAGGAAACTGTTCAATATACTTCAAGAAGGATCGTGGTTGGATTACAGTTTTCACAAACCATGTGAATTCCAATATAAACCTTATGAGTTGATAAAAGGTTAAAATCATGGTTGGAACACAATTTTTAAAACTATGTGATTCAACCATGAGAGGTGGTGGTTTGAAGGTAGTAGCATACACATGGTAAGTATATGGTTTCAAAAACTATGTGGTCTAACTAGGAACCATGAATTTAATGATTTAAAAATTAGAGTTTAACTCAATTTTAACCCAAGAAATCCTTTTTTATCATCTCTTATCAGACTCTATAACTCCTCTCATATCCTAATAATTCTTAATGGTTCCCTTTTATTCAGAATTCAATTTTGATGGATCAAAGTGTGTTGGATATACAAAATCAATTATAAGTCTCAAATTTCAATATTTCTCTTTATATATCCTCCTCTTCTCTCACCCATTATGTTAAATATAATTCTTTATAGATATATTAATGAACTATGTTGTTTTTTTATGAGTTCTTGGTTGTATTTATTGAACAAAATAGGTTTTTTTGAAGATCCAGAAGTTTTATATTGTCCATTGTCATTGTTTCACCCATTGAGAGGTAGGTATTCTATCTCTCTAGTTCACTTTTTCAAATACGTTAGGGATTTTTTTTTAATTTATCTTCGATTTATAATGAAAATGTTGGATGATTTATTAAAAGAAGAATATTTTGATTTATGATGTAAGAAACATGGAAATTTGAATAGATTTTGTAAAACTAATTTGATTTATGGGTTTAAATTATGTTTTTTTATGTGATGTTTGATGAAATGTTTTAAAATGAAATATTGATTTATGTTGAATAAATTAGTATGGAAACGTGAAATACAATGAGTTTAATGTACATTTATTAGGCCTTATTAATATGGAATTATCACTCGATGCCAGACTAGGGTGTAAAGTTATATCACCATGTAATGTCTTAGTGAGGGAAAAATCATCACTCATGTGTATTGGGATTATCATTTGGCATTAATGTGTGTGTTTTTTTGGATGGATTTGGTTTCAGTATAACTAGTGGTATTGATGGGTAATCTACTCTAATTTTAAATTAAATTAGTTAATTTTATAAATTAATTTTATGTTTATCTATTTGTTATAATATATTTTTTAAAATGTTAGATAATGTGTTCTTGATCAAGTTCCTTGAGTTGGGAAATATCTTAGGCAAAGCCTACTAGGTTTGATTACCCACCTGTGGCATGTTTAATTTGGTGCATATGAATACATTATTCTTTATGACACGCGTAAAGGAAATGTCTCATTCTTATCTAGTGGATCATCATTATAATAATTCATTAAGATGTTGGTTAGATCTTGGAGTTCCCATACAGATTCAATAGCATGATTCCAAATTCCTATTGTTATATCAAGACTTCCTTCAGTTTTCAAGAGTAACCTTATTATACTTTTTCATTTCGACTATGACATTTTTATTTTATTACTTTATCATTAAACTTTTATTATTTTTACTCTTGCATCAAATATTTGGTATGGATGCTCATATTTTTTCTTCATAGGTTGTATTGTTTTAAAATGGAAAATCATCCCCCAATATTAACGAATCCCTTAGAATTTATTACTGGACTTTTGTGTATAAGGGATGTAACCTAATGTTAGTAGCACCTCCAACCAATAAGTTGATAATGTGTTTGGTAGGGAACCAAGAAATTGTATTAATATTGTTTGATCCATAATCTTAGGATTCTAACAAGGATATAAGATATGTCGAAACGTGAAATGTATAGCATAAAAATAGGTAACTAACCTCTTTATTCTGAAATTCAAGTATCTAGGGTGGTACAGGTATAGAAAGTGTTTTAATATACTTCTATGTGTTTTTTCGTCTTATCTTCAATGGTTTATCCAATGAGTGTAGAATATCATACACTAGTATTGAGACTTCCCACTACAACTAAATAGTTCATTATTTGTTTATTGATTTTTGTAAATTTGTTATTATGATTGTTTCTTTTAATGAATTGGAATATTTTAAGACTTTAGTATAAAGTTACTAATGACTAAGAAGTATATTTTTCTGAATTTAAAAAAATGGATCTAGTTATAAAATGTTTAAACCTGCAAGAATAGGCTATAAAAAACTTGGTTTCAGCTTAACTATTGGTGAACCAATAGCTTTTCCAAATCATTAAGAAATATTTTCAATTAGTTTAAAATGAAAATAAAAATGATGAAATATAAAAACTGTATCATTATGTATAATTTTAGAAATTGAATCCACCAATATTTAAAGGTATTTAGAACCTAAAAAGGAATATAAGAGGATTAAAATAATGAATCAGTTCTAGGATTTACTTGGAACACCAGTGGAACTAACGGTTATGTTATAATTTTTCATGGTATGTGATCTAGTATGAAAAAGGTTGGACATATATTTCCAATATATAGTCAACCAAGTCCTTATGTGGGAGGAAATTAATGAATTATTTATTAAAAAATTACAACCCCCACACCTTTAATATAGAAATGAAGAAATATTTCATTATCCTCAAGCAATAAAATCTATTAGTGATATAGTATTCATCTAATTTTATGAACCTAGTTCATTTATCTTTTGAAGTAGTTTTATTGAATCCTTTAAGTAAAAATATACTTATGTTGGGACTTCAACTAAAAATTCATTCTATGAAGTTCATCCTATATATTATAGATAATACATATATATTTAATAGAGAGGGGTGGGGTAAATATGTATTGCTAAAAATCCAACTAGAGTAATTATATGTGTCTCCATGGGAACAGGTGGGAACTCTAATACTTGGAAAAAATTGAAAAGACACATCTACATTCAAGGTAGTGGAAAATATTAGAATTAGTTCATTAAATCGGTTAACATTCTTCCATAATTCAGTGCCAAGATTTGATGTTTCCAAAGTGTTTCATTTTTTCTATATGAGGTGAGATTTAATGGAACAAAATAGAGCATGTCACAAATATAATAAGATGGTACTTATCAAGTCTTATTGTGATGTACCTTTAAAGTCATTTACTGGAAACACATATCATGTATATTAAAAAAAATATGATTCAACAGGTTGATCACATCAAAATATTTCACATTCTTGTTTCAGAGAAATATAAGGAGATTCCAAGAATACCTTGAATCCTCAAAAAATGAAACCACAACAAGGAAGTAAGGAACATGGGGAGTGGGTAATAAGTAGTATAGTGTAGAGAAGATGATCACAGAAGACCAATCATGTCCTTTGAATCTATAAGGTACTATTCTACTAAACCCAACTCTTATTCAAGTTTTGTAAGATACATATGTATCCCACTCTTTTATTGGTTCACATTTTGTTAATCAAATGGGGTTGTATATAAAGATTATTCCTCAAGTGATGAGTATCTATAAGCCTCTTATGGAGTGAGATTGAAGATTATTTAAATGTAAAACATGTTTTATATAAATTTATGGTGTCTTATTTTATTGATAATATTCTATTTTGGACATGGATTTCCTTGAATTGATCATGGGAATGGATTGGTTATTTTCTTTCAAGGTATATATCATTTGTTATGCATGATAAGTAATGTTTAAATATCCTAATGGGATAGTACATATTTTTATAGGAAATTGGGAAGTTAATGTTGAAACAAAAGTATATAAACCCATGATTTTCATATATAGATATTACATCTTTTAATAAGAACATTCATAAAATTATAAAAACATAGACCAACATATCTTAAAGGCATAGAGCATTTGGAGACTTTCAAATATAAAATACTAGTTCATAGTTTAACTATATCATCTCTAACTAATTTCTTCATATATAGCACACTTTTTAGAAAAATCATACAAAATAAATTTCTTTATAACCTGCGAAAATTAGGTAAAGGAAAGGGTGAGCTCAGATGCTCGGTAAGCGTAAAATAGAGAGAGATGTCATCATAACATGAAAATAAGGGTATGAGAGTATGAGAATAACATTTCAAAACCATACCATGTGTATCAAATATTATAATCTGGAATCTTGAAAAATTTATTGTCTATTAATAGGACATTGATTATAAGGAAATAAAAAATGAGTTATGAGAGAATAACATTAGATTAAGACATAGAATTGTGTCATGCAAAAAAGCATAGAAAATAATTTCTATAGTAATAAAGGCTAATTTTAGGGATATAATAGTGCAATGGGTTCACTACCCAAACCATCATAGTATTCATGGTTCACTCCCAAGAACATTATAGAATAAAAAATCACCGATTCAAGTTCTATCTTTCTCATGGGATATAAATATTTTCCCAAATAATTGGATAAAGATATAGGTTCCACCTATCACATAATGAAAATAAAACATATTTGTGACACATGATCCTAAAAAATTCATCATATAAAACCCATGAAATAAAATGGGTTTCATAAATATTTTATCATAACATAACTAATGGAAAATAAATGGTTTCATAATCATTTCATCATTACCTCGAATCATATCCATGAAAAAAAAGAAACATGTTTCATAATAATTTTATAATGGTATAACCCATGGAAGAGAAATGGGATTTATAAACATCTTTCCATCATAAACATAAACCACTCATACAAATATGTAAAGAAAAAGTACATCAAAGGATTTTATCTTAAATAGAAAATGATTTTGAAAAGACACCTGGAACATTTCTTGGTGAAAACAAATTTTCATTGAAAACTAATTTTTAAAACTAAAAATCCATTAAACAATTTTTAATAATTTTATTCTAAAAAACTTTGAAACAAATAATTTAATTTTACAAATCATTTAAAACATTTATTAAGGAAGATATACCTTCTTCTTTGAAAAACAATCTTATGAAAATATAAAAAATCAAAATTATTTTATTTAAAAATAATCTTGAAAACATATAATGAAATCATCAAATAAAATAACCTTCATGATGGTGGTAAATTTTATTCACTCCATGCACATTAAAACGATGATTATTTACAGATTTTTTGTAAAATCCAAACAGGAATTGTTTAAAAAATGATATGAATATTCCATTAAAAAAATTTAAAATGTAAAACATTGATAAAAATTTCTCTATTAAATCATTTTTTTAGTATTGAAAACATTTTTGAAAACATTTTTAGAAAACGTGGTTTTTGAAGAAAATGTTTTTTTGACCAATGAGAGAAATAAAGATTTTTTAAAACATTATTTTGAACTCTTGAGTACATAAAGAGAGGAAAATTAAATAAAAATGTGCATTCTCCAGAAATAACCACATGATAATAAAATATATGTGTTTTTTGAGATATATATATGTTATCATTTTTTCATTTTAAGAATAATCATGTGAAATCCCAAAAAAATGATTATATTGTAATATAAAACCCCTGACATTTTGGTAGCTATGAATCATAAGTCCCATGAAAGAATAACATTAAATTAAACATAGAATATCATGAAAATAAAGAAATAAATGATATTACATGTAAAAGTAGATATATATATATATATATCTCATAAAATAATATAGTTTCATAACACAACATATGTCACAAAGATGGAAAATTGATACAAAAATTCATTAACGCTTTGGTATCTTTTGAAACATAAACCCAGTGAAAGAGAGATACACAAATGTATATGTAAATAAAAATATTTTTCAGGATAATCAAAATAAAATAAATTCATGTTAATAATATATACCACATAAAATAAATATGTGGTGAATATGGAACGTGTATCACATAAATAAAAAGTATGATAAAAATCCCTTACTAATTTAGTAATGTTTTGAATCGTAAGCCCCAATAAAGAATAAAATCAAATGAAACTTTAGATATCATGAAAAGAACGATATTAATGATATTAATTTTCATAGTAATAGTATATACACCCCACAAAAGAAATGAGTGGTGAATTTTCATATCTATTAGAAATAAAATAGAGACTTGAAATCACTTACCATGAGTCTCGAATTCCTTCATACATCTTCAAACCAACTATATAATTAATATAAATTCATTATATATATATATATATTATAGAACCATAATTCTATAAATATATCATATCATATATTATTTAATTATTATCTTTTATTACCCATTTATTAATAGTTCCTTTTTAAAATTATGTTTCGGATAATAACATCTTCATTTCTCACATATGTTTTGGTTTGGTATTTTCTGTCCTCTAACATTGATCATGGTTCCATAAAATCAATAATTTTAACCATAATATAAATATAATACAAATAAAAATTATACATTTATTTATAGAAATCCAAAACTTAGGGATATAAAATTAAATACATTGTTCATGGAGATGGTAGGTCCTATGTACGCTTGAATGTTGTTTCCATTTTCTCAATATAAAAAATGAATGAAAGGTAAATGGTATATTAAATTTAAAAAATAATTTTTATGTCATATATATCACATTATTTTATTTAAAACTTACCTTATTTTCTTTCATGTAAATCGTATGTGAAGAATGAATCACATCGCCTCGTGAGGCAGTAGTCCACCGTACACAATAATGACATTATCGTATCCTCCCACAAAAGGTAAATTATGAATGTATATGTGATATAATTATTTATGATGAATTATTATTTTAAAAAATAATATATATTCAATTAATATATTCTTATTTCCATCAATTTAAATCAGAAATTAAAAACAAATCACATCAATTCGTGAGGCGGTAGTCTGTTTTGCACATGAATGATGATTTTGTATTTCATTCGATAGAATAAGAGAATAATTTAGTTCATTACCTAAATATAAAAAAACATATAAGTTTATGTAATATAATTATTTTATTATAAAATCTTGTTTTAATAATAATTGAAGGAGGTGGAGGAATAAATAATATAAAACTTTCAGTTAGGTACATTTCCTCTTAGTCAGAAAACTTCTTCTGATTTTCACAAAAAGGATTCCTAGGTCTTCTTTATGACCAAAATAAGGAATCTAGGATGAAAGGAGGTGATTAAGGAAGTTATTTGGGTAGGTATTAGCTGATCTAATGTGTGTTGGAATTGTTAATAGTAAATTATACAGGGTTACCTTTTATAAGTGAGGTGAGTGACACTCTTATTATTTTTCAAAAGTTGAAGGTGTGACCAAATTTTTATAATAAAAAAAGGCACAAAATGGACCATTATTGGTAAAAAGTGATATAATGTCGAAATATGGACATCCAATTAGTTTTGTACAATTTTTGATTCATTTTTAACCCATATCTCTTTAGTATAACCTCTGGTAAACCCATTTTACCATAACTTTGGTAAATAATTTTTTCATATTTATACTATTAATTATGTTAACAAAATATGTTTAAATTATTTAATAACATAAATTATTATTATTAAAAATATTTAATCCATTTTTTAAAATTCCATAAATAGAATTAGAAACTTTTAATTTAAAATTAAACCCACACATAGGATGAGAAAGTGGTTTTAGAAAGGGAAGATATTCAAAATCTTAAAAAACATTGTATCAAAATTCTATATAAAAATTCATAAAATTAACTAAATTGGAATAATTGACATATAATTGAACTAAATTTACTTTTAAAACCATATTTAAAATTTTTTGAAGCATTTAAATTCTTTAAAATAAATGAAAATTCTTAAAAAAAACCTAGTATTTTCACTATTCATCAACAAATTTATCATATCAAAAAATATATAAATTTCACCCGAATTTTTTTTTCAGATTATGATATAAAATTTACACCTATTTTGGAAATTAAATTTTCTAAATTTTGAAAAAAGTAATTTTAAAATGAGTTCAAAATGTGACAAAAATACATTTTAGAAAATATAGTTTTAAGCATAAAATTGGATTTATTTTTATCGATCATATATAAAACACATGATATAAATTAAAAATATTTAATTAAATATATAATATATAAATTCATTTATTATCATTCACTATAAGTGATGTTTTTAATTTTTTGAGGTAAAACATCTCTGTGTGTGTAAAATAGTTTTTTAGAAAAATATTTACTTTATTTTCAAATAGATTTTGTTTTTATTTGTAATTAATTAGTCACCAATGAATTCATTTTAGATACATGTGTATCAGTTATATTTTCATAATTTAGTAAATCCAATTCATTCCATAATTTCCAATGGATATTTTATAACTGTAATATTAAATCATATTAATATTTTAATAGTATGTCATGTTTTGTTTAAACTCGATGTAGCGGGTAATGGGAGATACACTCAATGTTGTATATAACATAAGATAAATTCATTGTTTCAAGTAATTCATGCTAAAATTCATATTATGTTTAAAAAAATATATCAAAAAAAATTACATTTATTTAAAAATATATATCACAAAATATATGGTTGTTACATTCTAACCCCTTAAATAAACTGCTTCTTTGCAATTTAAACATGTTCTTAGTAAACAAGGGGTTGAAATTTAAAAAGACCTTTATGGGAAATCCACATTTTAAAAATGGTTAATAACAATTTCTATTTAAAAGAGATAAATGAATGTGTGAAGGTGATCTAAAATAACACATCATTTATTTCCATGTAAGAGAACATTAGTTGGAACTAAAAACATGGACATAGAAGAGAAAATTAACACACATATACTAATAGAGAGTGATATAGAACAGGTTACGTGAAATTTAATGATAAAAATTTTGTAACTATGTGATAGGTGAAAATACCATTCTTTAATAAATATAAAGTTAAATTTATTGCATTTTATTTCATGTTTCATTCATTAAAGTTGAATAATTTTCATGATAAGATATACTAACTTAATTTCATTCCATTTAATATTCATAGTCTTAACCATTTGTTTTGCCTTGATCGATTTATAATTCATCTCTTACTCTAAAAGGTGAATTTTTTAAAGTATAAATAACTAATGGATTTTAATATCCATAAATAACAATAATTCATTCCTTATATCTCTATTTATTATCAAAATATTCTTATCATTGGTTTTCCAATACGCATAAATCTTTATATGGTGAAATAATACATTAATCTCTAAAACATTATCCAAAGTTCAACTCAAACCATTCCATAAATGGGTAACTCATTAACCATTATGAAATTAAAAATTTATAAAGAATGTTAACTTATCAATTATCCCCCCAAATATCATAAATTCTATCTTAATTTACACATACAATATATGTAAATAACAAAGTCATATATTTTCTAAAAACATGGAAATAACCATAATTATAAAAAAAAGTAATAAATCATAAATAATTCATCATTCCTTGAATAAAAAAATATTATTTAATATGTCACAAAATCTAATTATACTTCAAAATTCATTAATGATAACATAACCCACTTTGTCCAAAAATCATTAATCATTTCCATGGTCATCAATACTATCCAATTTAAATTATTTTTATTTATAATATCTTCATCCCAATTTTAATACCTGAACATAAGGAACATATTAAGGGTTATCATCCCTTAATCATTTGTTTTTACATAAAATTTCACCTTTCTATTAAATAACTTTTCTGGGTCAGTGATAATATTCAACCAATTATTAAAAATTCATAACCAAAAACTTATAATAAAAAACAATTTTATATTTCACTATTCTTATAATATAATTCTTTAATTCAAACACATAAAAACTCCAATAATTCAAATTCATTCTTAACACATTTCCAGGATTTTTCATCTTATTCTTTAACAATTCTTTCCTTTCATATGTAATTTTCAGTCTCTTTATCATCATCAATTTAACTATTACTCATATAATAATTCTGATTTTATTAATGATTTTTTCCTTCAAGAAATATATTTACATAATCCAAATACATTAAACATTTGAAACATTCAACCATCGATGATATCTTAGGGATACCATTATTCTCACCCATTATATTAACAAAACTTTTCATTTTTCCTCTACAATTACTTTATTAGTGTCCTTCATTTCAATACTCAAAACATCTTCCTTTTACTATAAAACATCCACTTGGATTCTTATTCCCATATTCTTGGATAATATGAAACTAAATATTCTTTCCTCTATGATCTCTACAACACAAAACCTTAAAAACTATATCTTTCTCTTCATTGTTGAGTCAGAGAGTTGTTTAAGGTGCAAGTTGTTTATCATATATTGTGATAACTAATTAGGTATAATCACAATATATTTCAATCCATTTCCATCCCATTTTTTTTCTCATCAACACATTTTTTATCACATTCAACAGTGATCTAGTTCCTTATTGTTCCCTAAATTGACTAAAACTTAAAATAATATTCTAAGAAACAATAATCATAGTGGGGAACTCATAATAAAAAAATAACTTATAGGATGTGTAATTCATGAAACATTCATTAGAATCTATGAAACCTAAGGTTTATCCTGGGCTATTTTTATTAATCATCTATCTAAATCATCCATGATGGTTCTTAAAGATATTGTAAATTTCCAAATCATATCCCCTCGGAGTGTCAAACTATGTGTGTAGTAAGTATTGCTTCCTTGCACCAGGTGACAATCAAATCTAGTTCAATTTACCCTTTTTAAATTTATTAACATTAGGTGCCTCTGTGAGAGATCCATATCCACTTGTAGTATCTAGACCTGGATTTAACTATTTGGAAACAAATTTATCTATCCTTTTCAAAACTTCCATGTCATTTTCTTATGCTTTGACTCATCCTTAGACTTATCCTTAGACATATCCCTAGACATATACTTAGACATATGCCTAAGGATTTGAAAAAATATATATTATCCTAATTTCAAAAGGTTAAATAAACCTTTCTTATGATACCAACTATAGATGCCAAGGCCTTTCATACATAAATATTAAATATTTTTAGATGAACAATCATTAAATTACACAAATATATACAACAAGATCATAGAGATATAATGCCTTTAGAAACCTGAAATCATAAACAACGGTTTCATGGTTTAACTACATCATATCCCACTAAGTTATTCATATCATTAACCCTTTTTATAAAAATAATTCATAATAAATTTCTTTATAACATATGGAAACGAAACATAAGAATGGGTGAGCTCAAATGTTCAGTTGGGGTGAACAAGGGAGATAAGTAAGCATAACATGAACATAAGGGTAAGATAACATTATCATAACATTTTAAAACCATACCCAACATATCATAGATCATAATATTGAGTCATTTCATAAATATTATAATTTAATAAGACATTAATGAAAAGTAAATCGATGAACATGATCCATGAGAGCTTAACTTTCTCATAATAAATAGAATTTTGGTACACACATAAGCATAGAAAATATCTTCCACAATATTCAAGCCTCATTATCAAGGATATCACTATGTAATGGGTTCGATTCCAAAACTATTATAGTAGTAAATGTTCGCTCCCAATCCCAGAATAGAAGACAAAGTCCCTTACTGAACAGGTTTCACACCCCATTCCAATCATGTATATCTCATGAGATAGGAATATTTACCCAATTCATTGGAGTGAGATATAGGTCCCACCCATCACAAAATGAAAATTATACAGATGTGTTCCACAATATCATAAAACAACCATCATATCTAAACACATGAAATGATATGGGTTTCATAAACATTTCATTATAACATAACCAATTGAAAATAAACATGTTTCATAATAATTTCATCATTTCATCAAAACATAACCCATGGAAAAAAGATGAGGGTTTCATAATAATTTTATAATGGTATAACCCATCCAATAGAAATGAGTTCCATAGACATCTTTTCATTATAAAAATAAACCATTCAGATAAATAATAAGAATGGTTTACTTGGATAATATCCCCAATATTGTAAAAGTAACATAAAAGGATATCATCTTAGATAGAAAATGATTTTCAAATGAAACTTGTAACATTTCTTGATGAAAATAATTTTTAAATGAAAATAACTTTATAAAACTAAATTTACATAAACATTTTTGAAATCTATTTTTATTTTTAAAACGTTGAAACATTTAAGGAATATTTAAGAATCATTAAAACATTTCTTGTGGAAAATATCCATTCAACGACGAAAAACATTTCTTAAAACATAAAACATTTTAAAATTATTTACATTGAATATATCCTTTAAAATATATAAATTAATCTTAAAATAAAATAATTTTCATGATGGAAGTAAATTATATTCAATTTCAACTTGTTAAAACACATATTCCTTTCAGGTTTCTGAGAAAAGAAAAATGAGCACCATTTGGAAAACGAAAGGAATATTCCTTTCAAAACAATTTTTTAAAAAGTAACACATACATAAAAATGTCTTTAAAAAATAATTTTAAGAATATTAAAAACACTTTTAAATTTTTTTTTGTAAAAATAGTTTTCAAAAAATGGGTTTTCAATTGAAGACAGAAATCAAGATGAGTTTTTATAAAAAAATTATTTTCAACTCTTGAGCACCAAAAGATAGTAAAATTAGGTGAAAACATGTATTATAAAAAATAAACTAAATATAATAAAATAAATTAATTTCTTAAGAGATATATCATATGATTTCATCATTTGAAGCATGATCATAAGTAGTCCTGATAAAAGATGAGATTGTAACATAAAACCCATAGAACATTGGTAACATTGAATTGTAAGTCCTGTGAAAGAACATTGTTAAATGAAACTTATAATATCATGAGAAAAAATAAATTTTGGATATTACGTTTCAAAGGGTCTTCATATACAAATCATTAAATAATTTTGGTTCATAACGCATCATATTTCTTAAAGAAGGCAAATTGAGACAAAAATATTTTACTGCTTTAGTATCATTTGAACCTTAAACCTCATGAAAGAAAGATCCTAAAATGGATATTTAAATACCAAAAAAATTCCAGATAATAATAATAAAATTAATTCATGGTTATTATATACATCACATAAAATAAATAGGTGGTGAATATGTTATGTGTCTCATAGATATAAAAAGTGAGATGAAAATCCCTTACCACTTTAGTAATATTTTGAATCATAATACCCAATAAATAATAAAATAAAATTGAAATTAAAATACAATTAAAATTAGTGTATTAATTCTAAAAAATATAATATGGGTGGCATATACACCACACTAAATAAAAACGTGGTAAATTTTATATGTATCCCAGAAATAAAAGATAGACTAGTAATTCATTACCATAAGTCTTGACTTCAATTGTACATGTTTGAACCTCCTGTATAATAAAAATTACATTATGATAAATATTTTAAATAACCTTAAATATATATATATATATATCCATATAATATTTACTTATGACCTTTTTTACCCATTTATTAAAAATTTCATGTTAAAATTATTTTTTGGGTAATAACTACTTTTTCATATATCTTTTGGTTTGTTATTTTTTTCTATTGCATTGATCATGGTTTAATAATATACATGATTTTTACCAAGATATAAATTTCATATATATTCATTTTATATGTATTTATATATATATATAACAAATTCAGAGATAGAAAATGAAATACACTATTCATAAAGATAGCAGATCGTACATATGCATGGACGTTGATTCCATTTTCTTGATGGATGGAATGAATGAAAGGTAAATATTATACTACCATAACAGAAAAATATTTATTTCATATATATCATATTTTTTTATTTCAAACATTCCTTGTTACCTTAAATATAAATTATTTGTGAAGAACGAATCACATCACTTTACTAGGAGGCAGTCTGGCGTACACATGAAAAATGTTTTCATATCCTCCACCGAATGGAACGTAATAAGTTATATGTGATATATTTATTATATAATTATAATTATGTCAAATATATCATATATATTAATTTATTATATCATTATTATCATTTGAGTAAATCATAAATGAAAAAAACATCACATCAGTTCGTGAGGCGGTAGTCCAAAGTACACCCAAGCGACATTATTTATTTTCCAACAGGTTTGGAATTAAGAAGGTAAATTTGTTATTATAATTACAAAGGTAGAATAATTTCATAAACATCATACATAAGTATTAAATCCAAAATTATATTCATCTATGATATGTGGTGATGGAAAAGGAATAACATAAGTTCACGAGGCAGGAGTTCACTGTAAAAATAATGATGATTTAGTGTCTCATTTAATGGATGAGGAGATGTATATAGGTAATTAACTTGACATAAAAAATATAATTATATTTAAGATATTTATTTTATTATTTTCACATATTTTAATTATAATTGAATGAGTTTGTGCAAGAAATAAAATAAAACATTTGGTAAGGGAAGCTATATCTTCTTCGAACAACTTCTTTTGGATTGCACAAAAAGGATTAATAGGATAGATTTATGATAAAATTATGGATTATATAATGATATTATTAAGTTAAGTAATTTATTTGTGTAGGTATTTACTGAACCAAAGGTTGTAGGATTTGTCAATATGAGAGGATATGTGGTGTCCTCTTATAAGTGAGGTGAGTGGCACACTTTTAATTTTTATCAAGAAAAAGGTGTACCCACCTTTTTCTCATGTTAAAAGGATAACAAATATCCCATTTTAAATAATAGGATATATAATATCAAATTATTTCCATATATTGGGTTTTTAAAAAATATTGGATCATTTTTAACCCATATATTTTTAGTTTAACACCTCAACAAACTGATTTTTACTATAACCGCGGTAAATAATTTTTAATATTTTTACTATTAATTGTGTTATAAAATTAAGTTTATTATAATTTATAATATAAATTATATAAATTCAAAATATTTTATCCATTCTTCAAAATTCCATTCCGATTGGTGGACAAATTTAATTAAAATTAAACTCACAGATGCGACGAGAATGTGGTTTTCCAAAGAAAAAATGTCCAAAAGTTTAAAAGGTATTTATATGAAGATTCTATATTAAAATGATTCCAATGGAATAAATATGATTAATTAATATATATATATATATATATATATATATGAACGAATATAATTTTAAAACAATGTTAAAATAATTTTTATGTTTCTAAAATCTTTAAAATAAGGGTAAATTCTTAACAAAAACAAATATTTTTCACTCTTCATCAAAAAAATTATCATTTTGGAAAATTATAAAAAATTATCGATAAGATAATTTTTATGTGTTAATTTCAAAAATTAAGTCTATTTTTTCAAAAATAAATTTATAAAAGTGGAAATAATACATTTTAAAATCAGTTCATAAAAGGTGTCAGAACTACTTTTTAGAAAAATATAGTTGTAAGCACTAATTTAGATTCATTATTATAACTTCTCTAGAAAACACATAAGATAAATGTCAAATATTTTATTGAATATATATTATATAAATATCATTTAAAATATTTCCCAAATGCTATTTGTTAAATTTAATAAGTTAAAACATGTTTTTGTGCATAAAAAAACTTATCATAAAAATATATCCTTTATTTTAAAAAAGTTTTTATTTTAATTTCTAATTAATTGGTCACCAAAGAATTAATTTTATATACATGTGTAAAAAATATATTTTCATAATTTATTTAATCCTATTCATACCTACCATTTCAAAATATATGTTTTAATTTTTATATTAAATAATAACAATATTTTAATAGTATGTCATGTTTCGTTTAAACTCAGTGTTGCATATCATGAAAGCTACACTAAATGATGCATGTAACATAAGATAAACTCTATGTTTTATGTAACTCATGTTAACTAAATATTGATTTTAACTAAAAATATCCAAAGGATTAATTTTAAAAAAACCTATTTAAAAAATATTAGGGTGTTACAAAAATTACCTTTAACATCAATGATTGGAACTATTTATTATCAATTATTATTAGTCGACTTTCAGAATAATGAAATAATTGATACTAAAAATTTTCCTACAATTGTGTATTGATATCCATATCGGTTTCTTGAAAATTGTACTACTCTTACACCTAAATGGAATTGTAATTTTTTATTAATATCCCTCTATATAAAAATATTATACCAATTTCATCATATATAATAGAAATAATATAATTGATATATTTGAAGATCTTATTGGGAGACTCATAAAGTAAAGGGTTTATAAGACTGAGTATGTTTCCAAAAAGTTCTCCCGTCCTTTTTATCATAAAGAAAACAAGACTGTTACGGATTTATGTTGATTATCGTAAGTTGAACCAGTTTATAAAAAAAATGATCTCATTTACCACATATTAATTACCTTTTTGATCAATTTAAGTGATCTCAATGCCTCTATAAAATTGATCTGCACTTTGGGTATCACCAACTTCATGTTAGGAATGAGGATATTCCAAAATCATCTTTCAGAATTCGTTATGTTCCTTGTGAGTATATGTTCATTCACTTTGGTTTTATAAATAAACCATCTATTTTCATGAAATTAATGAATCTTTTATCGTAGGAACCTAGAATCATCAACTACGGTATTATTAGATAACATTTTGGTGTATTCTCAATCTTAGAAACAACATTAATAACATTTAGAAATTTTCTAGATCATTTTTCTAGAGAATTGTTTATAAGAAAAATTCTTTAAATTTTATCTCTGGATATAAAATTTATTCTTCCTTGTCCATATAATTTATAAGAGAGTCTTATCAGTAGACAGAAAAAAAATATCTATCATCATATCATGGAAACCATAAAAAATTTCTTTGAGATACATAGCTTTCTATTCTTAATAGGTCACTATTATTTCTTTGTTTGGGAATTATCATGGATTTCATCTCCTAAGAAAGTTCTCACAAGAAAGGGTACTACATTCTATTGAAGTGAGGGTTTTAAAAAATCATCTTAAATAAAGTCTCACTTCTACACCAATTCATGTTTTTCCAAAAACTGGGAAGGGTTATGTTTTTCATTATGATGCATCTAAATTTGGACTCTGTATTGTTCTTATGAAAGTGTATCATGTGGTAGATTATGGATCCTGAAAATTGATAATTAAAGAAAATAATTATCTAACCCATTATTTGGAATATTTTTTTGGTAATTTAGTCCTTGAAAACATGGAATCATTATCACTTTAGTGAGAAATCCATTATGCTCACAAACCATAATTTTTTTTAAAAAATTCCTAAATTTATTTAAACCTAACATAAAATAATATGTATGGAATATCAATTGATTATTTTTAATTTAAATTCATTTATACTCCAAGAAAATAAAATTACATCATAGATTCTTTGATCTAAAAGTTATAAAATCAATTTTCCAAAAAAGTTCATGATTAGCGAAAATTGATGAGCACAATTATGGATATGAACTTAGATTCTATTAAGTAGAATTCAGTCACAATATTTTCTCCAATCACTCTTTATCTTTACTTGTTAGAATAATTCAAGGATAATAAAATATTTGATTCTAATTTCCATACCTTTACATCAAAACTCAATGGTGTAGAGGCTATAGATGGATGGAAACAAGATTGGAAGACTACATTTTCTTTTCATGATCAAATATTTATCCCATAATAGTTTCATGTAAACTTATTTTGGCATAACACAACTCCAAATGTATTATTCATCCAAAAATTCATAAGATATATAATTCATTTTGAACTCTTTTTAGGTGGGTTGGCATAAAAAGGAAAGTGGCAGAGTATGTCCCAAGATTCCACACTTGTCAGTGGGTCAAGCAAGAGCACCAATGAGAAGTAATAATATTGTAATATTTACCCATAACCATCTAGAAATGGGAGAAAATAGAAATGTATTTTTTCAAAAATTATAATAATAATTGTTTGCAGACATGATTTCATATGGGTAATTGTGGATTGGGTCACAATGTCAACTCACTTCATCCATTTTCATGAATTTAATATGATGGAAGACATGTAAAAACACTATATTTGTGAGGTCATAATGTCCCTTACAATACTAGTTTCATTCATCTCCAAATGATATCCTAATTTTACCTATCATATTTAGAAATCTACATATCAATCTATTTTTACCCATTTGACCATGTGCATGACTTATCATCCTCAAATAGATAGACAGTTGGAATGAATTATCTAAAAATTAAAAGACATAATTTGAGCCTATGTTATGGATTCTAGATGCTCGTGGGAGGATCAAATACCATGATTGGAGTTCTTATATAATAATATTTATCATTCCTTGATATATATGTCTTCTTTTGAAGTATTGTATGGTTAATATTGTCGATCTCCACATTATTGGGTAGCGACTAAAGAAAAATCATTGTTAGGGCCCCGTATTGTTAAGGAGAGAACTAAAAAAAATTAATATGATTAGATAATGAATAGATATGGATTATAATTATCAAAAATATAATGTGGATCATCATCTTCACATGTAATAATTTTAAGTGGAAGATCATGTGTTCTGAAAAGTCTCTCAAAGTTTGGGACATCATTGTTTAGGAAATCAAGGATAATTTTCTCCTCGGTATATCCGCCCTTTTGAAATACTAGAATATATTGGTTATTTGCATTATTGGTTATCATTACGAATAAAACATATATCCGTTCACAATTTATTTTATTGTTCTTAAATGATGAAGTTCCAGTAAGATCTCGACCATGTGATTCGGTGGAACCATGTTGATCTTCCATTGGGTGATACTTTGACACAAGTTCCAATAATGATCATATATAGGAAATAAATTATTATACATAGAAAAAGTATCTTTTTGGTTTGATTTATATAGTATTATAGTAAGTTTTAGTAATATATATGTTAACATGAAGGATTTATGGTGGAACATTGGCCGAATGTTTTCCAATGAACCGGAAATCCTTGTCTTTTTGGGGACCAAATGTCTCATAGTTAAGAGAATTTAAAACCCCTATTTTTAAGTGATTTTACCCTTTTATTATGTATTTTGTGGTTTTATAATACTACTATTTAGTTTCATGAGTTTTTGGATAGTTTTGGTGTGCTCTGGAATAATTTATGGAGGTGAACGGATTGAGCACAGTTAGGAAAAAATTTGAATCTTCACCAAGATACCATACAAGATATTATATGTAGGTGAACAGTTTTTCCAAACTATACATCTACTAGAAGAATCCCTGAAATTGGAGAAAATGGAAAATAATGGTTGGAATGCAGTTTGTCAAAATATGTGAACTAACCATGTGAGGGGTGGTTTGGAGAGAGTATGATGTGCATCATTGGTGAATTATTTTGAAAAGTGTGGAATAACCTTGTGTCTTTCATTTAGAAATCCTAAAATTTGGGATTTACTTATTTTTAACACTACAACCCCTCTTTTTCTACTCCTCTCTCAGTCTCTCAAACTCTACATCTCTCCTATGCATTCCTAGGGTTTTCTATTAATCTAAACTGTATTTTTAATAGATCAAAGTGTTTTGGATCTTTGTAATAAATTTTATGTCTCTATCTTATATATTTATCTTTAGATATCCTCCTATCCTCTCACACAGTATGTTATATCTAATCTATTATTAATAGATCTATGATATATGGTGTGTTTTAATGAGTTTTTATTTATATCTATTGAAGAAAATTGGTTTTATCATCGATCTATAAGGTTTGTAATGTTGTTCTTCTTTGTCATCTACCATTGAGATATAGGTGGATTTTGTCTCTTCATCACTTATTCTATATCTTGAATACATATTTTTATTAAATGTTTTTCTTGGATTTATAGAGTAAATATAGGATTATTTCATAGATAAAAACTATGTTTAGTTTATGATGTGATGAAAAATAAGAATTTTAATGGATTTTGGAAAACCTATTTAATTTATGGTTTTGAAATATGGTTTTTCATTAATGTAACAAAGATATTTGATGAAATTTTTTAAAAGGAACAATTGAGTTATGTAGAATACATTTGTATGGAAACTTGATATACATGGGTGCTTCTGTTCATGTTTTCATTGTTGGGGTTTCTTACAAGTAGGGACATGGAACTCGGTTCCGTATTATTGAATGATGGTATATCACTTAGTGAGGTCTTGGTAAATAAAGGATCACCACCCATGAGTCTTGGGATTTTCATTCAGCATGCATGTGTTTATGAGGGTATGGATGTGTTCTGGTTATGTTAAGTGGAATTGATGGATAAGATTATATGATTTTAATTTTAATTGTTTTAATTTGATAAAGTTATTTGATGTTTCTCCCCTTATTAAAAATTATTTTTTAAATTATGAGCTAACATGCTATTTTCCTTAGGGTGTGAGTTGGCATGTCTCTTAGGGATATCCTATTGGGTATGATTACTCACCCCCTATATATGCACTTTGATGGGTATATAGAAATTATTATTCTTGAAATTGGAAATTTAAAGGTCTAGTTCTTGTCAAGTGAAGCTACGTGATTCTATTTCCTCATATAGGTGGATAGAGCTTAGAGTTCTCTTACAATGTCATTAGAGTGATCCCACATCCATTTTACTTCATAGAGATGTCCTTTGGTTTTTTGGAGTCTCCTTATTATACCTTTTCATTAATAATTTTATATTTTTTCTTTATTGGTGTATCCTTTGAGTTGTATTATTTTTACTCATGCATCATATAGTTTGATTGTTTGTTTACATTTTTTATTGAGATTTTATATTGTTTTTAAAGGTAAATTCATCCCCTAATGTTAGGTAAGCCCTCAGCATTTATTACTATCTTTTGGAATCTTTTGGATGTCATCTAAGGTTAGTAGTATCTCTAACACAAGTCAAACCAATTTTTTGGGTAGGTATGTTACATTTATTTGGCCTTAAACTTCAACTTAGAGATTGGTATGAGAGGCTCAGTTATTTTTTTAAAATATTTTATTTATAGGTATCAAATACTTTTCTTTATTTAAGAAAACTTCATTTTATAAATATTTATTTAGTATAAATATTTTTTTATGGTATGATATTTGGTTTAAAAATGCAAAATTTATATAATTAATTTTCCAAATGCATGAGATAAGAGTTTTAATGAGCATCATGGTTGAGTTAAACATTTTTAATGGTTTTAAAATCTTTTATAAATACTTATGAAAAGTTTTGAATTAAAGAATGTTTATAAATAACTTAATAATAAATTTAAGACATGAAAATTATAAAGCATATGCAACACCTATGAGTTTTAATATTAAACATGACAAAGATTTAGTTGGGAAACCAATGGATGGAAATATGTATTGAGGAAGAATTGGGATCTTTTTATATATTACTTTTAGTATACCTAACATCATGTTTTTTATATGTAATAGTGTATAATTTAGAGCTAATCCTATGAAATACCATCTGAAAGCTATTAAAATAATTTAAGGTTTCCCAAAGGTTTGGTATTTTTCAATTATTTTTTCCTAAAACCTTTGTATTGTATTTAATTTAATATTTTAATACTAACTTTTGGGTTGTGGATTCTATAAGAAGGGCACCTCAAGAATCTGTCATTTTGTGAGAAAATATTTGGTTTCTTTGTCTAGTAAGAAACAATTTTATGTTTCATTATTTATAATTGAACATGGATATATTGTATTTATTAGTAATTGTGATCAAGTGTTCTAGATGTAACACACTTTCATGTATTTTGGATTCAATTTTTGAATGTGTCTATAAAATATGATAACACTAGCACTATCAACATTTCAACAATACTATAATACATTATAGGACCAACCACATTGATACAAGGAATCATTTCTTAAGAGATCATACTCAAAAAGGTGATATATCTCATGATTTTATTGATAGAGAACATCTGTTTCCAGACATATTCACTAGGAATTTTTCTTCCGATCATTTAGATTTTAATAAGAGTGGGTTGGGTTTATTTTAAATTGACTAAGTTTAGTTTTATTTTAATATATTTCCAAATCTATTTTATGATTTTATTTCTAATTATTTAATATTATGAATTGATATTTTATTCTTATATATGAAATTTTTAATATTAAATAATTTAATATGTAATGTTGACCAAAATGGGTTTTTAATTCGTTATATAAAATCATTGATATATAATATCAATCTGATGGTATATAATATTACTATTTTTATATTTTATATAAACCTTGTTTTATGTAATATTAATTTTCAGTTTCAAAATTTAATTTTTTTTAATATTATGTTTTTAATATTTTTATTCTCACATGTCAACATCTTATCAATAAACATTGGTCATTATTCTTATTTTTATCGATTTTTTAACCATATCATTCTTTCTCCTAAGAATTCTAATTTAGGTGAAACCTATGAATTATTCCTTCATTTATGAACCCTAATACCTAAAACCTCTTAATTTAATTGAACATGGGTAAAAAGAAATAGGTTTGATGTTGTTTCTTCTTCAGTGAGGTCTAAGAAAGAAAATTATTCTTATTTTAAAAAAATACACCTCTATCATAAGGATCTTGATTTCCCATGGAAAACAATTCTTTTATTTACACTAATCTAGAAAACAATATTTCACTAACCCCTAATTTAATGTTTATATTTAGATATTCTATGTTTATTAATGATTAATATAGAACTTTTGACACAATGTTAAATTTATATGGAACAAAATTATTTTAAAGAATACAAATCAAAATTTTAGAACTTGAGTAAATGGTTCTTACAAAAATTATTCCAACTATAATAGCCAAAAAGAGCTAGGGAATATGAGAATTTTATCTTCCAAGATATGTATCTGTTATAGTTTTTGTTAAATTATAATAAAGTTAATTTTTCACAGTATATTTTATGGAATATCCATTATTATATCCAAGGGAGTAAGAAGATAAACTTTTATACATACAAAAGGATTCTTGCCTTGTTATTTTAGAAGAAATAGATTTAGGTGAATTAATGGATATTAAATTTCATGATCATAACACTATAAATACTATAGTTCTAAATAATATTGAATATTTCTAGAATTTTTACTTGAATAAATTATTTTTTATTAAAAAAACATGTTGAGGAGATTGAAAGGGACCAAGAAGATGATTGGACTAATGTGGAAAATCTTATTAATATTTATGGGAGGTGTTCAAAACACTCTTAAAGATGATGTATAAGAACATACCAACTTCATACATGAATATATTGAAATATATATTATTGATGAGATTGAATAACTTATAATTGATGGTAATGAAAAATATTAAAATATTAATTTTAATATTTTTACTAAAACTCTTGATAGTAGTATGCCTTTAGAAACTTATATATATAAATATGATGGTATTAACATTGATATTACAGAAAAATATACTACTAGAGTTGATGAGAATATAGATACTGGTGTAAATAAGAAACTACTAGAGGAATCTCAAGTTGAATATGAAGTAGTAGATAATACTATTTTATAATATGAACAAGTTTTTTTTAATATTAAAGTTGATATTTAACCAATATAAGATATTAATGTAGAGGGTGAACAAAAAATTAATAAAAAAATATTCAAGCTGAGAATAAAAATATAGAGGATTAATAACCTATAGAGATAGATAATCAAAGGAAAATATAATTTTCTAAAATATCAAAATTGGTAATGGATGATAATATTGTATCACTAACTACAAATAATAAGATCATTCATTTGATGAGAATCTCAAATTGTTCACAACTGGTTTATTTCATAAATTTCATCACTTTTGAGATAAAATTAAAATTATAAAATCTAATTTAAATAAATCAAAATTAGACTTGAAATAATGGAAGTAAAACTAAAACTTAAAATATAATTTTGAGGAATTAACATATTAAACAGTTCCAATGTCTTATTTAGAGTAGATAAATGAATTATGAAAATCTCAAACAGAGATGGTGAATAGTGAAAAACATATTAAGAAAGGTGTGGATAAATTATTAAGAAATGATCATAGGAAACCAATATATGCTTGTTCAAAAATTTTAAGACCATTCAATATATTTATAAAAGTGTTACTAAATCATCTAAAAATGAATTAAATAAAATAAAAGATAATATATGTTCTCTTAGTTTTGTATAATATTAATATATATTTCATGAGAAAATTATTGAGGTATGAGTCTATGTTGCCTTTTGGGATATGTTTTAAGATTTTAGAAAAGTGTCTCTTAATAAAATAAAACAAGTCAAAACCAGGGAACTGAAATATAGAGATACTATAATAATACTAGAGGTGAACATTAATTTTATAAAATTAGAATATGACATTGGATGAAACTTGAAATAGTTGATAAATTATAAAAATGTGATTATAGGTATTCTTCAAAATATTTAGGTTTCTACCAAATCTGATTTAGAGATTATAAATAAATATGAAGAGTGGGGTGATAATACAACTATTAAATATGATGTAATAAATAAAAATATATTTTAATTTGACAATATGGTTCCAAATCATAATACTTTTCTAGTTAGTCAAATTATGAATCTTCACCTAATTTGTGATCACCTCAATGGTGAATATTAAATTGAATCAAATACAACTCATTCAAGAAAGAAAGATATGGAAGGTGAGTAATTATTATCTATAAAGACTCTATAGTTCATACAGTTTCTCTTATATCTCAATTATTAGAAAAAACATTAGGAATACACAAACAACTATTAAGATATATTGAATGTTCTTTTTGGAAAACAACATAATTTTTAGAAATATTGAATAATATAAAATATTTTATGGGCATTTTATATACAATGATTCAATATTTTGATAAGGATTTGGATAATTTTATTTAAAATATTTCAATAATATGAGAGTATAAGACAAATGATTTATATATAGAATATATTAATAGAGCATATATAACTGTTATAAAATATTATTCTGGATATTTCCTAAGGAATGGTTGTGTGGTTATACTAGAATTTAATAAAGATTAAATCATCACAAGGTTGTACATTTTTTTGAAATATTAATATGAGCTCAAAGGGAAACAATTCCTTAGAACAGTTCCATCTTATAGGTTTCCTATAACTAAATATCAATTAATGATGATTTTCGATCCTCACAAGTTAGTTCATGATAGTTAAATAGATTATATTTTCTCTCAATATAGAATAGATTTATCTATAGACAAGAACCATCAAAAAATATCTAATGAATTCCTAGTAATTACTTTAGTTACACATAATCTAATGAAAAGTTATTCTCCTACCTCATCTCAATATACAAAATTTTGTAATAAAGATGTTAATTATCCTCAAAATAATATAAAAAAAATAAATAAAATGATATATACATTTAGCATAATGATAAGGCCCACATAAAAAACTATTAGAGTAAAAATTTCAAAAGCTAAACCAATTTATTCATATCAATATAAATTCTTTTAATTAGACTCAACCAATTTTGATATAGAAGTTTATCCTCTGTATATATATGTATATCCAAAACCATTTAACCCTAAAATAGTAGATCCCAAAACCAAAATATTTCTACTTTGTTTTTTTCATTTATCTTTATCTAATTCATTTACCTATATCTCAAAATTTAAATTTTATAATCTTGATTCGTTTTAAGGAATATTTCACTATATTTTAGATTTATCATTTTTAAAAATCTAATGTGTAACTTTTATATATCAATTATCTTTTTGATATCACAAAAAATGGGTGAATGGGATGTTAATAATAAATTTTACTTATTTTGTTAGTTATTATGTTTGTGTGACCTCTAAAATATATTATTCTAAATTTTATGTTTTTTGAACAGAAAATGGGGGAGATTTATGAACAGTTTTAGTGTTCCAATACACCTTAGAAAATTCTATATTTTTATTCTCCCAAAATCCCAAGTTTGTTTTACTAATAACTTTACATTTATTGAATTTCATGTTATTTATAATCTTATTAATGAGTTTTTATCAATGTTTATTTCTATAAAAAGTTATTGTATTTTATTTGAATAAATTGTTTTGAGCAGATGATATTATCTATATATAAATTATTCTTACATATTCTTTGAAAATTGAAAGTTTCCCATACATATTGGATATTACAATGGGAATATTCTTATGTATGCTTATATTATTATTTCTTATGTAATAAAAATTTGAAATTATTATATATTTATGTATTGTAAAATTATACGATATTTTATAGGAAATATTCATTATTTTATAAGTGTATCTTTATCTTACGTGTGTAATTGAAGATGTGGATTAATCATAAATTCCCATATTTTTTAAAATTATGAGATCCTACGTATCAGAACAATATATTATATATGTAAATTTTACATTAAGTAATGAGTAATATTAGAATTTTACCTAATATATTAAAAGGGATGAACTTATATATTATGTCAAAGTTAAGATTTATTCTTACATATTACCAAAAAAATTCTTACATATATGAAAAAAGTTTTTTTCTTCCATATGCTTCATGGAGGAGGTTATCCTTACAAAAAAAGATATGGTTAAATTATTATTACACATTTAAGTTTATAATATTTTGATAAAAAATTGTAGTTTCTATTTTATATTATAATATTACTCAATTTGAAATGGTTTTTCAATAAAATCTTAATTATCAAATAATTTTGACCATGATTTTTATAGGATGTTATTTCTTGAAGAAATATTCTTTAACAGATAGAAAAAAAATCTACTTTTAAGGAAACGGTCATGGATCAATTTCTACTCAATTTAATTTAGCATATTCTATATATTATCTATATGGTAGAATATATATTTTTCTGATCAATCCTTCACAAGATCTATAAAATAGACATGAAAAAACATTTTTGGGTTGTTGTGATTTTATTTATTAATTTAAAAGTGATGTTATATTTGTTTTATTAAACTATATGATAAAAAATCAATAAAATAATAAAAATATATCATGTTATTGTGTCTTAATTTGTTGAATGATATCTATATGTGAATATTCGAGAGGTGTAATTTAGATAAATACATACCTCTATGCATAATATTCTACTATTATCATTTAAACTTATATAGAACTAAGTGTTCCAACTATAATTAAATTCTACATCTTTTGTAAAATTTTATAAGTGAAAACTTCTTTTTCAAAGTATCAGAGTGAGATCATGGATTTTTTATATTGTAATGGAGAAGGAGAGTATGGTTGACATCACTTGTAACCTATAAGAATCAAGTTTTAGCTTCTTTCACTCATTGTTTTGATCCCCATTTAAGGGATCTGAATAAAATCCACAAAATCAAATTGGTTGTTGGTGGTGTAGAGTATGGGAAGTTACTATAAAACCAAGAAACACAATTAAAAATTATTATGTTTTATTTTTTATTTTTTACATTCTTCTACATAATCAATTTTAAAGAAGAGGATATACTAAGAAAATTAATTTAATAAAGAAGTTAAATTTTTAGAATATGTAATTCAGGAACACAATTCAACACCCTCTTGATTCATTATAATTGAAAACAAAGACAACACATGTCTGTGTGGATTAAAAATAACTCTAATTAAATGATCCATGAGTTGTGAGTGAAATATTTTCCAGCAAGGTAGATTATAAGTGTACATCAATAATAATGAGAAGTTTAAATATATAAATACAAGTTAATACAATTATCCTTCATTTTAAAGTAAAATTAAAATAAATTATTGATTATTTACATGAAATGTGAGGATTTAAAAATTTGTTTTTATGTGATTCCTAAATGTTTATCACACAATGATTATTATTTTATTATGATAACTATGATATATAAAGCCTGGATATAATTTATTTTCTTTGTAATATTATGGAGAGATATATTTGAGGATAATAAAGAGTTTATGTGTGGGAACATTGATTTCTCAAATTTATACATGTTTATCTATTAATACTTTTAAAGATAAATGAGTTAATTTTTTCTAATTTAATGTGTTTTGCATTTTTAGTAATATTAATATTAAGGAATATTTTAGAGTGTTCTGGAATAAAGTAAAGAAAACATGAAGAAACCATACCATGGTGTTGAGGAAACAATTATGTAGTGTGCAATTTTAAAAGAAGAAGACAAGTAAATATGGAAAATGTTTATAATTATACTGGTTATGGATGATAGAGAATCCACCATTCTTAGAGATGAAAAATAGTGATTGTTACGTTATGTTGGAATTCATGGTTAAGCTAGATCATGGATAACCATATAAATCTTATAGAAGTATTATTATATAGAGAAATATATAATGATATAAAATCACAAGAAAAAAGATAGGGAACATGTCATGGCCTTTGGGGATACAAATTTATTCCCAAAATATATCAATATTTCAACATGGTGTTGAATATCAATGAATGAAACTAGGATTTTATATAACATGTCGAAGTTTCACTATAATTATTCTCCATGTCTTTTTCCTATTCTGAATAATTTATATCTTCAAATGGTATGGTAAATTTGAGGTAGATTTGGAGAGATATTTGGTGAACCCTACACTACTTCTAATAAATTGTTTTTAGGGGACTGATAAACCATTGAATAAAATAATATATAGGAGATATTAGGTTATATAAGGTGGTTTTTCTTTATAAAAGTTAATCCTTGGATTGGAGAAAATCATCAACACAAAAACATCAAGAAGAAGACACTTTGATTGGGGGTTACAACAGCTAAAAAATTAAGGTTGAAAATTAAATTAGTATTTTTCTCCTCTTTCAAGTATAACATAGAACAATACTATGGTTCTTGTGAAAACCTTGAGGGTTAAGATTCATGTGTTGACATATATAATAAAGGTCTATTCAGTGGATAATTTTTTTTCAATAGTTGATTATTGCTGGTTTTATACATTCATTCAATATTATATTTTTTCTTTATAAAAGTTTTATGTTTAATGATTAATGAAATTCTATTTAATAAATAAACTGTTTTGTTTAATTATTTATTTATTAGAGAATAATTTTGGGTGCTAATGTTTAAATATACTTGTGGAGAATTTGGTTATTAAATGAATCAATGAAATTGATCATAAGAATAAATATTTTTTGTAATTATAGAACAAACACTAAAAAAGCATTTTATATAAATTCAATTATAAAAGTAATAAATCATATTCATAAATAATATTATAAATTTAATAATCTTATGGCCCTAGATTTATAAAAACTCAATATGCTCTCATTCATTTAATGTTTGTTATAATTGTTTTTGTTTTTTTCAAATCTTTTGAATCCCAAGCCTTAAAATTTGAATCAAAGTTTTTATACTAGGGATCATAAGTCATAGTGGGTTTAACCTTTCACTATAAAAAAAATATGATCTAGTATTAATTTATTATAAAGAGATACATTATAAACTATAAACTTGGTTATTATATTATATTAACGATATGTTTTGGGAAGTTATTGTTTTCACTCATTAGGACATGACAAATATTTAAATATTTTAAATGTTATTTAGAATTTAAAATATAAGAAATATTTTTAAGTGATCCCTAATTAATAGAAGATATCCAGTTGTGATATTTATACTATCATATTCAAACAAAAAGGTCAAACCCTTTTTATCGGGAACTATATGGGAAATGATGTTATGATTAAATTTAAGGACCCATCTAATATTATTAATAGATTTCGCAATTCCATAATTATTGTATTGTAAAAAAACCTATACCCATGATTTTTTAAAAATTATTATTTCCCAAAAATATATTATCAAACATGATTTTATTTAATATCTAGAAATACTCCCTTTTAAGACTCGTATGAAAATAATATCTTGGGTCAAGTACCCACTCTTCATAAATAGAATTAACAAACACATTTAAAATCATAGTATTATAAAAAAAATACTTTCCACCAACAGAAAATGATGACAACCATCATTAGGATTTTTTTATGATTAGATAAATTCCTTTTAAGGTTACCAGGTTACTTAAAATGAAAACATTTGATAACACTATTTTTATACATAGAGTGGCTTCACCTAGTTTGGCTATTTCCCCCATGTTTATATGTAGTTTCAATAATACCACTTAATTCTATATCTATTTTCACATTAAATATAATTTTATGTACTCTATAAAACAATGCTAATTTAAATTCTTCAAGTATAACATATTTTTTTCAAATATCATTGATTCTATTAAAGTGTTATATGGCTATATTGTGATGTTAATAGTATGATTTATTGGTATTCATATTTTATTTTTATCTATATTTGATAATATTATAGTGAATCCATAAATGTATTATTGGACAATAGTTTTGAGATTCCTTTTAAAATTATACAACCATATTTTTTTAAAAAAAATCCAACCAAAAACTTTCTCATACATAAAGATTCTAATTTTAAGAGAATATGAGACACATAGAAATTATATTCCAATTCGTAAAGGAATTTTATCCTAAATTAAGTAAAAATGGGCTATGGGATTTCTTAATAACATCATAAAACACATCAATATTAGAAACATGATGTTTTCTTTCATTTGAAAGTGTAGCTTCTTTCTTTTTAACACCAGATAAGGAATTAAGAAGGTCATTTTGGATAAGTAATTATTTTTTCCATTTATAATGATGTTGTATTTGTTTTTGAGTACTTTTTGTATGGTTTAAAACTCTTATAATGTGTTTTATTATTAAAAATAATGAGATGAAGTGTTTGAAGTTGAGTTGATAAGGTTTTATGGATTTTTGTGAGAAAAATTTATGTTCTATGTTGAAGAATATAAGATATTTTTGTGAATAAGGAGCCCATAAAGAAACACTCCAATTTATAAATAAATAGTATCTTAGTGTTTGATAATTGTTTTATAAAGAATTATATCATGCTATACTAATGAAGGTTCCGGGCGCAAGGGAAGTGCGGTTGGGGTGGCACCCAACTTTAATTTTTACCATGATAAATGATTATTCTGGGATCAATATGATGATGAACGTCAGTCTCCATGTAATAGAATCAAATATTTAGATAAAGAAAAAAGGGGCCCAAACCATTTAGAGAGGATCTTGCACATCATGTTTACAATTAATTTAATCAGTTTCATAAATAAAATAATACCTAGACCTTCGGTATTTTCATCGATGATGATATTGATCATTCGGAATGACCCTTCTGGGTTATCTCATTGCACTAGAAAGGATACAAACTAGAATCCCTCTAGTGGTGACCCACATGTGCTGTTATGGCCTCTGATCGACACCACTCATTCTATGGGTGCTAGCGTAGTGAAGCAAGTGTCTTGTTTCAATCGTTCTTGATCAATTGTTCTTCATCCTTGATGAACGTCTCTTGTTCTTGATAGGGTTAGTAAGATGATTCGAGAGAGAAATTATTTATCACAATAATTCTAAATGCACCAGGAATGTAGTTTGGTACATGGGAAAATAGACGTGCTTGTCTATTTATTGACATAGGGCTTCGGTTAAAATATTTAATTGCGTAACAGTAATTAAATACATTCATAACCTTAGAGAAAACCCATACTTTAAATAATAATACCGCGTAATTATTTATGGTGCACCAACTTGCGCAAAATGGAATTATAAATAAAATTTCACATCACAAAATAATAGTAGCGTTATTATTATTTTAATTTGTGCCAAATAGTTACATAATTATTTACCATCCTCTAAATAATTATTTTACTACCAGACAATCCTTGGTCTGCTCAAACTCCACTTCCATTTAATGAAAACATGAATAAATAAATAAATAATTATTTCTCTAAAATAAATATTTTAGTTACAAAGTAAAAAAAATAAATATTTATCAAATAATCAATAAAATAAATAAAAATATTTTACCCACAATCGAGTGAATAAATATTTATTTAATTTATGCAATCATTTTGACTTGAATAAAATTATTCCACTATCTTGAGAATAATATTTATTACATTAATTAAACTCAAATGTAATTTAACTGAGACCTCTAGAATCACATAGTATGTGACCCTCTAGGATTATTTCTCGTTGGCATTAGGCGATCTTGCCTAAAGTCTGAGAGTACTATCTAACAACCATTCAAGGAACCTAAGAGAAATAACTTAAAGTCTCAAAAATGAAATGCACATACAAACATTCACTGTGTAATATAATTTTTTTGTCTCAATATCTCATCAAGCAGGTTTCATGGTAGTGTCAAAAACCGTTTTTCTTGATATATCATTCTTTGACTAGATAAAATAAACTCATCATTACACTATGGACATGGAATTTCAAATGATAGTTCTATTTCAATCAAAGAGATAGGATATCAACTTCCATAAATGGAAGAGACCAATCCTTCCTCGACTTATCCATTAATAACATACCACTTGTGACGCACCTTACTTCCCGCCAATTATATATGTGATGGTTTTCATCAGTAAATAATAGTGCGCGAGCCATGAAATTTATTAATGATAATATTAAAGTCTAAGTATCGTTACACACACTCGTAGATAAGAATATCAGATGACCCCAAAACATGTGGAATTCATACTGGCAGGTTTATTCACATAATCTCCGATCTTGGAGATTACCAATTATAAACTTCATGAGAGGAAGTCTCATCCGCTTACGAGTACTTAAACATGATGGTTTGTATAATATGTGTCCCACAATAGTATTTTATCCAACCAAAGAACCATATTTAAGAATATTTTTATAGTATTTCAATGTTCTAATAGTATATGGGAACTACTGTGACCTTATCAACACAACAAATACTCTAGAACATTATTATATTATAGTCATGCGGAACAATGAACAATATGTAATAAGATTTTTAATATTAAATATTCATGTAATCAGAGTACAACCAGTAGGTTCTAGGACTCCAACTCTTACAAATGAGATATGTGTATGAATAAAAATTAGGAAAATTATGGATTGAGAAGCTGGGATAAACCATGGTGAATAAGGCATGAAGTTTTAATGTGACACTACATAAGGATGGAGTTATGTTCCACACTAAAATGTAGTAAACAACACCTCAACAAGAAGATGAGTATTTGATAAAAAGTAATATCACATCATAATACAACTCGATTTGTCATGAGGATGTGGTTTACACCATGAGTTGAAATCCATGGGATTTTGGAGTGGCTCTAGTTGTATGTGGTTAAAAGATTATGCCATAATGGTTACATTCAATATGATAGATTCAAAATAGGAAGATAACCCAATTCAAGAGGTTTCTTAAGGGAATTCTTTATTTCATGTAGAATATAACCATGTCAAAATAAAACTAATATTTAAGGAATATTTATAAGATCATGTCTCAATTTCAATGTAATTTTAAATGAGACATTATATAGATTTTTTGGATATGATGTTGACTTTAAGATCATCCCACAATGGATGGTGGCACACCAAAATCAAGTTAAGGTTAAAGGTAATCACAACACAATGGTTCATGTGATGTTGTGACCATTTAATTTCCATAAAAACAATAATTATTCAAAAATAATCCAAATAAATGATATTTTCGTGATATTTAGGAGATATTTCTGACTAAAATGGACATGTTTGATGACACATAAATTTATATGAAACCTGAAAATATATTAAAACACAATTGTAAGGAGATTTGGTCATGACTATTATATTAATGATGTTAGAGTTTTATGATCCTAAAAAAACTACCTTATCAGTTTTGGGATTAAGTAGTATGTGAAGGAGAACAATGTGATGAATATTTTTTATAAATGAGAAAGAAGATTATATTTTTTTTAGTATCAAGGAAAATTGATCATTACTTAATGACCTGTATTTAATAAATTTATTTCTTTTTTCCATTCATTTGACCATGTTAGATAATGTTGAACTAGTTGGTTCTTTCATTTTTTCTGTTTCAATTTGTTTCCCTTTCCAAAAAGTTCATCTTTATAGTAAAATATAAAATAGGTGTTTGAGATAAAAAAACATTCAAAGTATTATCCCGCATATTATAACTAAACCATGTATAAAAATAATTCATTACACTCATTCACTTTCTCTACTGAGATAGATAAATATATCATTTCATAATATTTTCAAGATCAATTATTCTTGAAGACTATAAAATAATCACTATTAATTAACCCCTCTATCTTTGTTAATAACACATTTAATTGATCCAAATAATTGGTATCAAAGGTATCATTTTTTCTTGATGACCTCTCGTTGGATATTCCAATGTATAATCATAAATCTATGAAAAACAAATGGATTCCTATATTTTGTATAAAACACCTTCTTATATAAAAGGAATTAATGGTACCATATATTCTCTCTCTTGAAATTTGTGTTCTTGGCTCCATTCCTTATGGTTTCATTGTTATAAAAGAGACTTTTTTATCATCTCAAATAAATAAGAAACATGTTTAGTGTGATGGGACTAAAAGGAAGACATTTTTATCTTCATTATCTTATAATGAATTTACAATATCCATTAGATGAAAAACTACAAGTGGGATTTTAGAAAAAAAATATAGTATCTATGTGAAAAATAAAAAGGTAAAGGATGTGATGTTACAAATTTTCACAAGCTAGTTTAAATATATAATAAATATATTATAAGAATAAATTTATGGGTTCTTTTTCCTTGAATATATGATTTTTATAACTACCATATGATATTGATGAACTCTTGAATTCTTTATGATAGTGAAGAAACTCATGAGAATTATCCTAGATAATTTTTTATCAAATTTGTTTCCCCTGAAGATATATTTCATGAAATAATTACAATTAATAATATTCATAATACTCTAATTGACTATAAGATTATAATGGTATATAACCTTAAAAATAAAGCCTAAGTAGGATAAATATATTTCATTTAAAGTTATCAAACATGTATATTGAATATGGGAATATGCTCCCAGATAAAGATGAGAACATTAAAGGATTTTATGAGATATTATATTTATTTTTAAGAAACATTAAAAGGGGAAGAGATCGATATTAATGTAATATACCTATTGAATGTTATAATTTTGGTTAAATTAGTTAAATTTCATCCAATTATCCATTGAGAATCAAAAAAATTTATGAAACTGAATAAGCACCCAAAGGGTACTCCACAAAAAAAGAATCCCTCAAAAGAAATAAATCTCAATAAAAATGTTAGAGGAATATGTCATATAAATCCTTTAAAATAACATTATAAACCATGAATAAGGTGTCTATAATATTTAATATAGCATCTAAGAAGATGATAATTTTAAATAATATACCCAATAAGTTCTTATTGCTCAAGATGATAATGAAAGTGTGTCCTTGGAGAATAATTCAAAACCTGGTGTTGAGTATATTGTGGGAGAATGTGAATCTACCCAAGACTTCACTATGAAAATTTAGATCATAATGTTATTAAAAGATATTTAAATAAAAAGAAATAAAAATTCACATATCAAATAAAAAAAATTAATAAAGAAAAAAACCATAGTGAAAATAAAAATCTAATCGAAAAGTTTAAAGTTTAAAGATTATAAATACTGGGGGAAAACATGGATGATATGAATTCTATTATCATAATTATAGATAAACATACTAACATGATAATTATGAAAATGTTTGACGAAGATAAGGAAAATAATAAATACATATTCAATTATAATAAAGTTAACACAGAAATTAGAAAATGTTCTAATATATCTAAGAATAAAATGACAACATCAAAGTAGTAAGATGACAGTATAAATGAGAAAATAAAAATATATATTGGTACAAAATGGATTGGATATAAATAATTTTATTCTATCATTTATGTATCTCAGAATTAGATCATGTTCTTTTGTGAATTTAGTAAATAATATAGAAGTGCCCCAACCGAAGAACCGGAAAAGATGAAGAAATTTTCTCACATCTAGGTGATAAAATTTCTAAAAAAATATATTTCAGCCTATAATACCCAAGTTAGTGTTATGAAAAAATCTTAATAAAATAATAACATAAAAGTTATGAATATTCCATTGGAAATAACCCCATAAAAATCATATTTTTTTATAAATTATAATATTTATGGGTTATTGCTTGTTTTTTAGTTTTTTTCACAAATATTAAAGTTACTCATAAAATATAACTCATCCTAGAAAAATTATAGGTCATGGTACAAGGGGGATTAAAAAACAAAATATATAAATACAAATCCTCAATAATTTAAAAAAAATAAATGAAGAGGAACTTTGAAAAGTTAATGAAGTCTGTGGAAGGTTTGATGAAGAATGGAACACACAAGATGAATTTATTACTATTTAGAAGCTCAATTAAAACTAAATTTGAGTTTATATATTGTTTATAATAAGAATAAAAAAAATAAAAAACATTTTTCATATAAATTTTTTATAAATCGTGAAAAACTATGAAGACATTGATTCTGGGAATTGATTTCACAATACACATGACAGGTGATCTGAATGACCTAAAATTTTAAAATATATGAAGTTAGAGTTGTGAGATTTTAAAATGATGTCTAATTAAATATAAAAGGTTTTTGATCAAAAAATATTATCTAGAACAAACTAAACACTAACGATTTCATATTTATTGATGTAATAAAGCATAATCTGGTGAGCCTGTCATAATTTTGTGTTCATAGAAATGAGTTTATATTAAAAAAGAATGGTTATATAGTAAAAAGGATAAAAGATATAGTTGTAGATTCAGTATGTATGATAACTAATAGTAATCCATTTTATGTTTTCAAAGATAAAACTAAATACTATAGGAATATGTAGGAGGAAAACAACTTATCCCATATGATACTTTGTTAACTTGGTCAAAAATCATAAAAAGGTTGATTAAATAGGTGTATATGTGAAATATTATTTACCTGAATAAATACACAACAACTATTTTTAAAATTTGTTAAAATGGTAATATGGTTAATAGAATTAACATAGGGTTTGGAATTGTAACTGAAAGGATAATAGAGTTTTCCCACCAATAAATTTGTGATCCAATGAAAAATAATTAAACTATAAGGGATAATTATTTCATCACATTCATTGATGAATTAACTAGAATGGATAGTAATATTTTTATGTCACATAAATCCTAAACATTAATTAGATTCAAAAGTTATAGGATACTATCCATGAAACAATGTTATGATTTAAAAATGTTGATATGTTGTCATGGGTGTGAATATTTCAATAGAAATTTCTCAAATTATCTTCAAAAACATGATATCAGGCATGCATTTAGTGAACCATAAACACCCTTAGAAAATGGAATTGTTAAAAGAAATAATAAGTGCCTTATTGGTATGGCTAAAAATATTTTAAGTGAGTGTAATACCTTGACGTATTTCAAGATAGAAGATATCATCACTACTAAAATCATTTAAATAATGTTATTATTGAGGTTAAGTTAAAAAATTAACCCATATGAAATATGGTTCAATAAGTATTCAAATTTGAGACACTTCATAGTCTTTAGGAGTCTATGCACGAAAAAAATGAAGTAAAAAAGTGTTGGAAATTATTTTAGAAACATTAAGATGAAATGTTTCAGGGTTACACACAAAATTATGGTTCTTATCTATGTTATAATAAGAAAACTAAGAATATTATTTTTTATGGTGATGTGATTTTCATTAAAAATAAATATGAGTGTATTTAATCTATCACGGATAATAATGAGGTTGATGAAGTCACTATTTCAAATATTGTGCATGATAACCGAAAAACCTGAAAAATATATTTTCCTCGATTTTCATATATAAATTGATCAAATATTAAATATTGTTTAATTTTATTAATGAATTTTGGAAGGATGTACCTTTAAAAGAATTTTGGGAAGCTTGAAGAATTTTTCAAGAATTACATACATTTCATGATATAATGGTAACATTTCGGATATCATGAATCTAATTAAGTCTAAGTATGAACTATTAAGAAGAAACCAAGGCATAATAGATAATGATAATGATGGAATTATTATATTTAAATAGTTTTGGAGATCAAAAAAAGTTTTCTTTACTTTTTAATGATAAATTCTACACTATAGTGTGGTTTTATAGAAGTAAAATAATTTTTTCATATCTAGTAAACTCTAGAGGAAATTAAATGAAGTATTAGATATTATAAAATCCCTAAATCATAGCATAAAATAAATATAAAAAAATTATAAACCTAGATAGGTCATAGCAAACCCAAATCTATACTAGCATACGGAGCTACATCTTAGATCAATAGGGAGATCCAAGACATAGGAGAGGTTATAGCTAGAGTGATATGGTAATATATTGTGTGGTCAATTGCTACACACAATAACCAATCGGGATTCAAAATGGGAGGAAAAACCCAACACAAACACCAAACACTAAATCACAATTCAAATGTAATTCCCACATGATTCAACTAATAAATAAGATCCCACTCTAATCTCATTTATGATTTGTTTGTAATAAAGTATATAACACTATAGGACATATATGTAATATTAAGCTAAGAGGAGATAAAAAATATTTATGTCATGGACTTAGAGTTTTACACCACAGCCATGAGTTCTATCAGTTAAGCACTAAAGGTGTTGAATAAATTGTGTCATGGACAGATCACTATGTTTCAAGGAGTCGTATAATGTCATAGAGACTCAAGATTATAATTAAAATAAGTTAACACAATAATGATACCACCACACTACATCCTATTTAAGATAAGATATAAAGATATTAAAATTGTGGTAAGTAATATTTTAGGCCTGATCATGTAGTAGTTCACTATTCATTTCTACCAATATAATAGTATATATAACTGGTTTTGTATTGTAAATTAAAAATCTAATAAAAATTCCACTTTAAATTTTATTCTATTAGTATATTTTATCACTATTAGAAAGATTAATTTTACCACTTGTTATTGTTAAATTTTAGGTAGAGGTGATATATATATCCCACGACGAAATTCAAGTACAACACACCAAACTACATAAGTGACCAAGCACACATGTGGACATAAATTTACACTGTATCTAATTTTTTCATCCAATTAGGCTAATATTTTGTGTGTTAATTAAAAATTATGTGAGATAAAATTATCTAGAGGACCATAGATCCAAATTCATCAATTTTAATGTCCTAAATTATCCATCATTAGAGATAATATTCACTATTCACATTCTCAAGGTCACTTCTATAATTCAAACATATATCCAGATGTAGGACTTCAAATGATGCTATAATTTCATTACAGTAAAGTAGGGGATGAATAACTTTTTTATCTTTTTTTAAAAGTGATATATGGATTTTGGTTATCCCAAACCCAGGAGAATAGTTTTTTTTAGAAATTCAAGGATCTCAAAACCACATTCCATGTCACCAAGAAATTATCACCTTAGGAACCCCATTTTCATGTTTTACTAGGGGAAAGTTTCTACCAATTTATAGATTATAATTGTTACTCCCATCTATTTATGGTTTCGGAGTTCCCTATACTCATAGGGAGACAAAGGATGGATTCATATTTCCCCATGAGCTTCATCCACCTCACGATGGTGGGTTAAATAGTGGGTGATCCTTATTAGGGAGCTAAAAACATGAATAGGGAGTTGTATCACATACATATCTTCTATTTTGTTTTATTTTGTTTTATATAATTTTTTTAGATGAATATTAACTGGTTTTGATTTATTTAATGGAATCAAAATTTATTTCATGATTGATTGGTGTGTATTTTTTAGAGTGTGACTTGTGTTGTTCCAATTATACAATATAATAATCCTATTATTTCCAAAAAAATTGATATTTTTATGTTCTTCAAAAAACCATAAAGTAGGAGTATAGGTTATAACTTGAATACATGATTGTTATGTCAAGGTTATGTCTGATGTGCATTGTTTTATAGGTATTATGGGTAATCATGATCTTGGTTAACCCTTAACCAAAGGATTACACCAAAACCTAATAATCAATTAAGAAAAATAAACTTTTCTAGTGGTTTTGTAACTTAGTAATGATCACATGATTATCTTATATTTTTTAAAATCTAATATCATTATCAGCTATGAAACTCTTTAATGATTTGGTTTTACATAGAATTATTTTCAAAACAAACCCCCTTTTATTTTGTTTTATAAAAATTATTGAAAATACAAATTATTAACTCATCAATGATCTTTGATATATGACCTATGTTCTTCCCTATATTGAATGTAATCATCTAAAACAAATTAAATTTAACATTTCATAATAACATGATCTAATTTTGGCACTGCTTCTATGGGGAACTTTTTTAGTGTATATTTTTAAGAATAATTTTATGTATTTTATAAATATTATTTTATTTTTCCCTATAAATTTTGTATATATGTGTTGTTATAATGTATTTTTGTTTATATAGTTTTTTTATTACATGTTGTTATTTGGGTGAACTTCCACCATTCAAGCCAAATCTTGAAATAATTATTCGACATCGACACTAACATGCATGAAGAAATCCATTAAAGGAGGACACACAACCAATTGTAGTTCCTCTAAACCCTTATTCATCTTTATCTTCTAAAAATATTAAAACTAAAATAACACTACATAACATGGTTAAAAATAATTTTACATTAAATGAACTCACTTAACATTATATTGATATTGAACACACATATTTTCAAATACATTGAGAAGTTATAAAATTTGAACTAAAATAATTTCTAATTCATTTTTTACCAAAAAACATTGGACACTCTAGAAAATATCGACTAAAGAATTTAAATTAATATTATGCTATGTTTTTTATATTAAAACCTATAAATGTATATTAAGATCTCATAAAACTTAGATATTTTACTTTTTCTTTATAATACACTACAAAATATTGGTTTTACTATGTTAACTCCTCAAACAGAGGTTGGGTAGACATGAAATGCATTTCTCTTGAAAAAACATCCCAACCTCTTGTATTGAAACAAAATGAAAATAAATTTTTGGAATATAAAAATCATAAGGGGAACACTTCAAGAATATTGGGAATGATTTAAATGTTTTTTTTCAAGTTTACCACAACCCCAAAAAAGTGATCAAATATTATTTCAATATTTTTGTAATGGTTTAATTACTATTGATCATAATATGATTGATATTGTTGAATGTGGTGCACTAGTTGACAAGAAACAAGTTACTATAAGGACCCTCATCGAAAACATGGTGTAGAATATGAAACAATTTAGATCAAGGTATAGTGTACCCATTTAAGGTGTAAATGAAGTGAAAATTTCTAAGCTTGAGAAAAAGGTGGATATGAAGTTTGAATAGGTAAGTAACCTTACCCAATAACATATTATTTCACAAGGAAAATAACAATTGACTCCTCATGTTTATTGTAGTATCTAAGCCACTGAAACCCATTATTTAGACCAATACTCTCAATTTAGAGTCCCTTCTAAGAGTTTTTTGGCAATCTTCCTGGGAAACCCCTATAACCAACCCATTATGCAAGAACCATACAATCCATTTAACTTTCCATGGAAAGATAAAAAAGTCCATAGGAATGGTGAATATCCCACATTGTGTGTGAGTTATATTTTTTACCAATTGTTGTTATTTCATGTCAATGGTAGTCGGTGAAATAACAAGATATCATTTATTTCAATATGTTTAAGATGTTATAAAGAAATAAGTTTCTAGAAAACAGGTATCCATGATATACAATCTTGATATAAAAGTGAATAAAGCTTGGGTGAATGGATAATATTGGTAATACTAAAGTCTTATTATCTTAAGGAATTTCTTTTGAAGACATTGAGTTTATAACTCTGATGATATTTGAAGTTGATATTTAAATTTCAAAGACATGTGATTAGGAGAGAACATTTTTTATAACAAGTGGAATACCATGAAAATTATTATTTTTATATATTGGAGAATATTAATTAATGTTTCTATAAAAAAAAGAAATTATATATTCCATGAGGAAATAAGTGAAGTCCATAAAAAATTTATTGCATTATGAGTTAAAATAATTCCGTGTAAAATTTATTTACATTTTACATTAAGAATAAGTGCAGAGAAAGAGTATATGGTTGAGTAGTGTCTTTAATTTTTTCTTCATGTTATATTCTAAACATAAAATATAATGTTAGTATTTTTATGATATTTTAACAAAAAAATACATATACATATGTGAAGCCACATGGCTCAACTGAACCCCAAACATGTGGGAGGAGGACCTCAACCACATTGAAGAATCAGTCCACTTAGCCCACAAGGATGTATTACGCCATTAATAATCCAACTATATCACGTCCATGTATAAGGTGTGCATGGATAGGCTGTATTGGTCTGGGAGATATCAGTTGGCCAAAACAAGTGGTGCATGGAATTTGTGGTGTACGGTGTGATGGGTGTTGATCACCCATAGCTAGATTGAATAGTGAGAAGACATTTTATTTCTAATAAACAGAATCCCAGACATAGTGTGTGTCTAATGTGGGAAAAGTGTTCTCATGCTACTGTTCCACTATCATTTTAAAATATGGGTAGAACACTAGTCATCAGATTTGATTGATCACAGCTATATGATCATGCCAGAGAGATCATCGTCAACCTCAACCCTTGTTTGAGAGTTCAAACATTTCAAATTTTATAATGAACATACATTCATCAAAAAATAATTTTATGAGTGTTATGTGATCATTTTTATATGGAAATTAGGTTGGGAATCTCCATTTAAGAAATATATGTCTTGTATGAATGCGGATAACTCAAATTGAAGTCTCTACTGAATGAAAATGATGTTGCAGAATCTATTTGTGATACATGATATGTCCAAGTTTCAATGGGAGGATTTTAGGCATATTCGTGTCATCAAATGAATGTGAAGATATCACCAAAGAAAGAGGATGATCACGATGGAAGGAATGCCACGAATATCAACATCATATAATAATAAAACCTTCGGGAAAATATTTTTTAACATTGGGATCTTCTGATATTTCAATATCATCATTAACAGGGCATAAAAATATGGATTCTAGGTTAGTGAAGAGAAGTAGTGATCAAAGATTAAAATATCAAGCCTCTGAGCTGAAGACGTAGCTTCCACTTGTGATCTCAAAGTGATCTCTTATTTCTCGATAAAATAGGATATCTCCCAATTTCATTTATGTTAAGAATCAACTAGTTCGGTGATCCTCTCCACTGTGTGAAAGATGAGATAATTGTTCACTGATTTTCATGAAGAATAAGACATGTGAACACACAACATGTGCTCACAAACTAATAGTGTCTCAGAAAGAATCGTTCAATGTGCCAGTTCTGAGTTGTATAACACCAACTGAGTTATGTGAATAAAAATCATAAAATAATTCATTGTATATAAAATAATGCATTATTATCAGGGTGTTAGGTAAAGGCCTTCTATTATGCATGACGTAAGAAATAAATGTGGGCTAAACACTTATGTGAGGGAGACTACATCCCGAACTAGTATTCATGTAACGTCAAGAACAAAGATTCCACTAAAAATTGCTCCAAATCCAGTTGTTCACACGACGTCAATCACATCTCCCCAAATACCAGAGGCTATCGACTAGTAGCAAGGGCCCAGGTAAGTCAGTGGGGAGACTATTACCTCATTAGCAGACTGTATCATATCATAGAAGTCATAAAAATAGTGAAAGTAGCAATACCATACAACATAATGAAACAGAAGAAAACTAATAGTATAAAGAACCAAAATTCATATCATACAATAGATGGTGCTTGTCAAATGTTCTATAAAATATCCAAAATTGGTCACATAGCATTCATATCTAATACAAATACCAAATTTACAAAAAGGACAAAAGAATAGTAGCATCATAATCCTTGGCTTGGTACCACGCTCCCCTGATCTTATGTACCATATAAATTACATATGGAAGTATGACTTCCCTTGTAAACACATACCATCATATAGTCTGTTTGGACCAAAAAAATAGACCCAAATAGGTATTGAGACTAAATCCCATTAGGGAACCACCCAAGGTCTGTTCCAATCAGTCAGTCAGTATATATAAGAGGTAGTATAAAATAAGGAAAACAATAATCTAGGAAATAATCAAAAGTAAAAAACCTATAAGCACTAGTTTATATTTAATTACATTTAATTTTCCATTTAATAATTCAATTACATTAGATTTGTAAGTATCGAGATCTAGATCAAGCCCGTAATACCCCGTATAACTATAAGCATAACAGATACCTTAGATGTTCATATAAACAAGTATAAGTGAAGACTGAATACAATTTTGTGCTTTTTCTTAGAAGAAATGTCATAATTAATTTTATTTATAATTAAATTACAAAATGAGATCTTCATTTACATTCCTAAGATGGAATTCAAGCATCACTCTAGGTTCAATTTTAACCAACATCCTACAAGCCCATCTTGTAGAACCTATGAGGAACCTGGTATCACTCTAGGTGTGGTATAAGTTCACATCACTGAGCCCATCCTTGGTGTCTCTATTTGGTGTCCCCAAGTATCACTCATGACATATAGTCAAATTCCTCTTGATCCCATCTCTGGAATACCTCAATGGATCTATGATTCACATGGCATATAAGTACAGCCTCTATGAGCATGTTCATGGAATCCTTCAATGGATCCATAGTTCACTTGTGGATTAAACATATTTAACCCTTTGAGCTCATCCATAGAATTATTAATTGAATCCATGGTTTACTCAAGGTATAAAATTATAATAGTCACATGGGACCATCCATGGAATTCTAAAATGAAACAACTATTTACTCAAGGCTATTTCCCTTATAATCATTTCAATTCATTTAAACATTTAATTAGTCATGCCAAGGTAAAAACCAAGACCATCTAATATAACTCACCTCATAAGGGTGACTCAATCAATGATAAAACTCATAAGGATTGGACTTCTATTTAATCACATGGGAATACTCTTCTTAACAAGAAACACATGTAAATTAAATTATTACAAGGCCTTAACATTATTCAACTCCCATGGGAAAATTGAAAAATAGAGTAATTCACTCCAAACATGCTTAAACAAGCAACAATGTACATGGGTCATGGGGAAAGTCAATAATACCATACCCTTTAACTAATTATTTGAAATCTAACAACATTTCAATTCCATTAATATTCAAATTCATTCTTAACAACCCATGAAAGGGAGTAAAAGGAATGCCTCATAGGCATCCTAGGACAAATTTCCATAAAAAGGGTCATTCAAGGAAACTTGACCATGGGGTAGCCTTTACTCTAGGTGTAAAACCTATAACATGCATCAAAACAATGATTGAATTACCTAAACTATGATAGGTAACAATAGGTTTGATTTTCAAATTAAGGATACATCCAAAAGATGGGTCAACGATACTCCAACATATAAAAACAGCTCAATAATTAACTAAAGGCATAAGACCATATACCTTAGGCTCATTCCAGATAGTTTTTCCAGTATCAAGCTCTGATTAGTCCTAGTTTGGGAGAAATATGAAGAATGGAAGAAGAATGGAATATTATCAAATATGAGCCTAAATCCAAATAATGTAATTGATATTCAGAAGAAATAACAATGGATAAAAATGAATCGAGGACATACCATTTTGGATCTAAGGAGACGAATCACATTCAAATCAGAGATCGGACAGACTATAGATCTAAAAATGGAGAATATGTTCAATAGGGAGCTCTCTCATGGTTTCCCTACAATATAATGATTCAAGGAGATTGGATTTTTATGTTGTAAAAATTTCAGTGGAAAACAGTAATTTTACCAAATTTAACTTGTTCTCATGGTTTTGGATCATGGTTTTTATAACTGTGCATCATTTTTCATTGTCACTACAAGAGGATGTGGCACTGACATGGTTACCCTACTTGGTTTATTGATTGTACGATAACCATGCATGAGGTCCCTGTTAAGTTCTAAAAAAAATAAAGAACTGGTCACATGATCATGTGGATCCTCCCACATGGTTTCATAAAACTATGTGTCATGTAGGTCCCCACTATCTATCCTCACATAGTTTAGTCAAGCTGTGTAGCTTTCCACACATGGTTTGTACTAACCAGGAACCTAGAATAATGCACCCAAAACCTTGATTTCCTGGCTTCGAATTATCCCTATACATCCCTGAGACTTCCATAACTTCAACGGGCATCTGCAAAAAAGTCACATTTACAAAATATAATATATAATTGAAGGAAAACTAAAGATTCATACCTCAATGAAGAATCAAGTTCCTAAAAACTGCCCCCATAAATAAATTCATCCCCGAATTTCCCTTACATTGGTGGTGAATAAATGTGTGATAACAACTCTGACCACTGCGATAGTACATTATCCTCACTCTCCCATGTCTCGTCCTACACTCGGCTGTGATGTCTTAGCACCTATACAAAAGGAACAAACTGGCCATGCAGAACCTTCATGATGTGATTCACAATTCATATAGGATGCTCTTAAAAGAACATATATGCCCGAAACTCAACCACCTCAGGATGAAAACTATGAGATGGGTCTGAATAGTAACATCATTATTGAGAAACATAGAATACGTCAGGAATATCCTAGTACTAATGAGTTAATTGTAACTAATAAGAAACTGGCACGACTCTCTCCAGAATCTCGAATGGCTCGACGTATCTCAATGAAATCATACAATTAGTTTGGATCCTCTTGTGTACCACCATTGGTGAAATTCGTAAGAAAACCCGATCCCCGACCTCGAACTCCAAAGTTCATATGCATCAATCAGTGTAATATTTCTGATGAGACTGTACATTAGTCATCCAATTTTGAATAAACTACACCTTTTTTATGGTCTCCGGGTCAAGATGAGGTCCCAAAAAAGTTCCCCCTCCTACATCCCACTAACACAAGTTTTATTGGCATGGCCTTCTAAATAATGCCTCATAAGGCACCATCTAAATAGTATCCTAAAATCTATTATTTTTTGAAAACTCAAACATGGGTATATTCTCTTCCCAAGATCCCCCTAAATCATGGATGCATGCCTGAAGAAAGTCCTCTAGAGCCTAAATCATGCGCTCTGACTAGCCATATGTCTGGGGGTGGTAAGCCATGTTCAGAAGTACCTGTGTACCCAACACCCTCTATATCCCTTACAAGAAATGATAAGTAAACCATGAATCCATATATAAAATTATAGAATGTGGGACCCTATGTAGTCTTACAATCTCACGAATGTTCAACCTCTAAAACTAATTAACACTAAAGTTTTCCTTGATCAATATAAAATGTGAAACATTCATGATCGTCTCAATAAAAACCTAAACAATATCGTTAACTCATGGAGACCTTGGTAAACCAGTAATGAAATCCATCGTGACAACATCCCACTTCCATTCCAGAATAGGTAACTACTATGAAAGTCCACCTAGTCACTGGTGTTCCACTTTCACCTACTAATAGGTGGATCACCTCATTACCAGACAAACTATATCACTTTTTATACTTTGACACTAATACTAACGATGTAAATACTGATGCATCTGGGTGACCCCAATATGCACTGCCCATACCGAGGCATGAAAGTCCCACATCAGCTCCTCACACAAATCTATAAAACCCCATACATGACCATGAAATATCAGAACTTCATCCACAGCTATGATCCAACCAATAAGAGGTTCCTCACCTACCACACTCTCCCATAGAACTAGGCCTTAATAATATGATAGCTACCTCATCCTCACTTTATCCACAATGGTAGATGTAACATCTAAAGATGAAAGAAAGGTCTACCCCTAACTATTTTTCACCTCCATGTGCATCTCAGAGAAAAAATCCATAAGATAACACTTTATGCTATCCTTCTACACTAATTTTACCTGATTTCTCCTTCTCAATGCATCGGCCCCTGCATTTCCATTACCATATGTATAGGAAATATCAAAGTCAACAGACTAAAGGTATTCCACCCACCTTCGCTACCTTAGGCACATATCATTCTATGTAAATATGTTCTTGATACTTTTGTGCTCTGTATACACTGTAAAATGTTATACTGGTACATAATATATCCAACAGTGTAATGAGTGAACAACAATAGATAACTCAAGATCATGTGTCGGGTAATTCCTCTCATGTGAGCTCAACTGCTGAGGCCTGTATGGAATGACTCGATCTTCCTACATATGAACTACTCATAGTCTGATACCTTATGCATCATGGTACATAGTGTAACTCCTACCTATCTCTGGAAAAATTGTTATTGCTCCTGAATTCAATCTCCCTTTCATCTCTTAAATGATCAGCTTGTAGGAATCTATCTATATATACTTCACACCCTTTCTAGTCAATCCCATCAATGGTGATGCTAAATGTGAGAAGTCCTATGTGAAATACATGTAGTAACCTTCTAGTCCTAAGAAACTCTACACCACAAATATTTTATTGGGATCCGCCTAAAAAACTTCTTCTCTCACATTCTCTAGGTCCACTGGTTCTTCTGTCTTTGTGATGATGTGACCTAGGATGTGATTCTGATCCATCTGGAAGTAGAAATTTGTGATATTATCATATAACTAATGCTCTCTTAGTTTAGTCAATACAATATTAATATGTTTGGAATTATCATGTCGTTCATGAAATTATACAAAGATATCATCCAAAAAATGACAACAAATGAGTCAAGATAAGGATGGAACACACAGTTCATCCAAGCCGTGAAAACTGCTAGCATGTTCGTGAGACCAACAAGATAACTATATACTCGTATAGAACATACCTTTTGTGAGTGGTTGTCCAAGGTATGTATAATGATCTAACAGACACTTGATGATAATCAGATCTTAAATCAATCTTTGAGAAAACTTAGGCTCCATGGAGCTGGTCAAAGAGATCATATATTTGTGATAGAGGATATCGGTTCTCAACCATTAACATGTTAAATTTATGATAATCCATGAATAGATTGAGGGTACCATATAAATTTTTCAAAAAAAGTACTAAATACCCCCAAAGATAAGTATGTGGTCGGATAAAAACATTTGCCTCCAAATCCTCTAGCTACCTCTTAAACTCTTGCAACTCCATCATAGCCATCCTGTAAAGAGGAATGGATACTAGTGCCACTCCTGGAACTATCCTAATAGAGAACTATACCTCTCTCAACAAATGTAAACCTTAAAATTCATCCCGGAAGACATCCATAAAATTATCAACTAATATATGGAAATCCATATGACGTGTTCCCTTGTCATCCAAACACAAACTCATAATCTGGGCTATCATCTTGCTCATCCCAAGATGCTTAGGTTTTTCTCAGATTTTCTGGGCATCTAATTAAGATTTTTGTAGAAACGTTCCTCCCTATGGTGACGTAAAACTCACCTTGTAGTTACAACAATCAAAAAAATCATGAAAGGAAACCAACTAGTACATACCAAGAATGATATAAAAACATATCATCTAAAGTACTTAGAGGTCCCATACGAAGTGACACCCACCAACCTCAAGAGGTAAAACCATGCATTGATGTACACCCTCCATTCTAATACCAAACAGAGTGTCTATCATTATAACATCGTCATAAGTAAAAACACATTGCCCAAGGATCTCCATAGTGGGCACAAATATTAAATTATATGAATACCCTGTATCAGAAAGTGTAGAATCTAACACATAGGCTACTAAAATTGTACCTATAACAGTAGAAGGTTTGGCATCTTTCTCCTTCCGGGTCTATTGCATTGTATATGCCTAGCCTTTACCGTGGCCCTGTGACACTGCCAGGAAACCCTGAGCTGATTCACCCTATTGTTGTTGTTGTGAGCCTATGATCTGGCTACCATAGTGATAACCACCACCTCGGCCTGAACAGATTTATGTACTCTAGTTCCATTTCTTGTGAGAAGCTGCAGACCCCACTCTTGAATGTGGAGTCAGTTAAAACCCTCTCTCACTGGCTGCTGGTGGAAATTTCCTAAAAAAGTACTATAGCTATCCCATCTTTCTGCATGATCGACACTTGAATGGATCTAGTGTACACTATGGACTCATATTCCCCATCCTACCGCACTGTTAGAACCTCACCAGGTACCTAAAGAGATGTTTAATAGTTAATATCACCATGTGGTAGCTACAAAAAACACTTCCTACTATCGATCGAGACAGTACCAGGTCTAGGTGTTGAACCACCCTAGATCACACCTCCAAATTCCCTCAGGTTATGATTTGTGATAAGAAAATTTTCACTATAGTAGATATAGTAGTCAAACTAAATATTTTTACTTATGATAATATGTCATACCTCACACTATCCTCAAATATCCTAGCCTTTGATACATATTCAACCATTATAATTGGTGGGAATTGTTGGAGCTCCGTAAAACAGGCTGAGTAGTCCATAATTGACAGTGTGCCCTTCTTGAGATGCATGAAATCTTAGGCTCTATCATCCCTCATCATCTTGGGATAGTATAAATCATATAATACTTCCTAAAAATCTCCCCATTCCATATCTCGATGATGCTCTTCCTAATTGATAACATCCCACCATCTCTTGGAGGAATCACATAGCACATAAATTGTGACTTTTACCCTCCTCTCAAGAGGAATCTCCAGATGCTTTAAGATCGATAGCATGACCCCTGGCGGCTTGTGGTTATCCATGGAAGGTTTGAATGAACCTCATAAATTATTCAGAGAACTTTTTATCCACACCTGTGTCTGATATAATAGTCGGTGTTGCAGCTAGCACAATCAGAGGGTCTACTAGAAACACATGGACTACCACCTATGTGGTATGATCATCTCTACCCTTCTTGAATAAAATAGAATCTCATTTTGGTGGCATGACTCCACAATTCCAAACACACTCCACAGTTTAAGATCATTATCAATGATCACATCTCAAAATTGTTGATACCAAAGTAGGATAGGTCAAAATTTTTCTCTATAATAACTCACCCCTCTACCTGCTGCATGGGTTAGGTTTGGGTGTCAACCCAATGAGATGCACTACCAAAATTACACTACTAAGGTTGGGTCTAGTCATGTTCTCCATCAAAATCCATATCAATTTCACTTTTTTTTCATGTTCACCCAATCATTATCACATCCCCTTTCAGAAGGGTAAACCAATGGTATGCCGAATTCCAATCCACAGGGGGCCACACTCCCTATGAATCAAAACATAGTTTCCACTTATAGCACATCAAAACACAATTCCCCTTAATGCTAGTACATGATCCACAAAATTCTAATACAAGGGGTCCCATAAACCTTAGGAACCAAAGCATGGTGTCCATCCAATCAATAACATAATATATATCAGTATACCTATCACAAAAAAAAAATATGTGTCATGAAATCTATCATAACTACATGAAATCAGTAATGCTCTCTAAATGACATTGAAATTATGAATAGCATATAATTTATGACAAGTTTATATATGATGGATGAGATGGAATACCCTCATCTAATCAAGTTGCAACATAATAGAACCCACGATAATATCAATAATAATAGCACAACACAAGTGTGTCACACAAATGTGAAATCAAATCAACATTAATAGATCATAATCCAAAAATGAACAATTTAATTTGAGGAAATTTGGATTTTCCCTATACATGGGTTAGCTATGCTCAGGTACTTCTCAATAACGAATTCTCATTTCTTCATATCCCATTCTATTGATGATAAATATTAAATAAAATCAGGAAATACTCTACCGATACCACTTTGTAACATCCATAACCATAATGCCACCAAATATTTCTCAGATCCCAGTTTCCCACATGGCCTTAAGAACATCTCCACAAATTCCAAAGGTTTCCAACTAGTTGTGAGGAACAAGTTAAGTTAGTGGGGAGACTATTCCCCCATTATCATAGTGTAACAAAGTACAAAAGTCTTAAAATAGTGGAAGTATTAATACCATACAACAAAATTAAGCAGCAAAAGACTGATAGTATAAAGAACCATAAGTCATATCATACAAAATATGATGCATGTCACTTGTTCGAGAAAACATCCAAAATATTTTACACCACATTAATATAAAATACAAGTTCCAAAATTACAAAAATTCCAAAAGGAATCTCAGTATCATCACAAGACTTGGCTTAGTCCCACACTCTTATGCTCTTAAGAAGCATATCATTTACCGGTAGGGTGACCTTTACCTTATCGACACTTGAAAACATATATTTTTTTTGGGCCAAAAACATGACCCAAACAGGATGTGAGACTAAATCCTTGTAGGCTACCAACCAAGGTCTATTTTAATCAGTCAGTGAGTATATATAATAGGCAGTGTACAATAATGAAAGTAGTAAGCTAGTATGCATTCAAAATTAAACAACCTATAAGCACTAGTTTCCAGTAATTAACATTTCATTATCCATTTAAAAATTCAATTACATTGTATTTTTAAGTCTTGGGATCCGGACCAATCCCTTCATACCCTGTATAACTGTAAGCACGATATATGATTTAGAAGTTAATATAACGAAGTAAAAGTGAAGAATAAATCCAAGCTTGTGATTTATCTTGGAATACTCATCATAAATCATTTCATTTATAATTAAATTATAAACTGAGCCCATCTATGACATTCCTAATCGATAATTCAAGTGTCGATCCATGTGAAATTTCCACCAACACCCTAAAATCTTGACTTAGTAAACCTCTTAAGAACCTAGAATCACTATAGGTGTGGTATAAGTTCACGTCTTTGAGATTTTCCTTGTACATCCTTTAAGGAATACCTAATTATCACTCATGGCATATAGTCAAATGCCTCTTGATCCCATTGATGACATCCCTCTAAGGATCAATTATTCACTCAACATATAAGTACAACCTCTATGAGCCCATCCATGGTATCCCTCAATGGATCCATGGTAAACTCAAGGGTTAAACATATTTAACCCTTTGACATCGTCCAAGGAATTCTAAACTAAATCCATAATTCACTCAAGGTATAAAAGAAAAATAATCACATTATCCCATTTATAGAATTCTAAATTGAAACAATGAGTCACTTAAGGCTATATATCTTTCAATAATTTCTTTGAATTTAAACATTTAATTAGGCATGCCAATTTCAAAACCAAGAGAATCCAATATAACTCACCTTACAAGGGTTACTCAAGCAAATAACAACCTCATAAGGTGTGGCCTTCCATTTACACACAATGTCATACTTCCCATAACAATCAACACATGTAAATTAAACTATTACATGGATTTAACATTATTCAACTCATGTGGGAAAATTAAAATATATAGCAATTCACTCCAAACATGCTTAAACAAGAAACGAAATACATGGGTTACTGGGAAAGTCAATAATCCAATGACCTCTAAAAATTCAATTTCAATCGAACAACATTTAAATTCCATTAACAATCAAATTCATTTTTAAAATCCTATGAAAGGGAATCAAATGCATTCCCCATAGGCATCCTAGTCCAAATGGATATAAAAAGGGTCATTCAAGTCAACTCACCCATGGGGTGGCCTTTATTATAGGTGTACAACCTATAACATTTGTCAAAACACCAATTGAATTACCTAAACCATGATAGGTAACAACAGGGTTGATAGAAAAATTAAGGTGATTCCCCAAATATGGGCTTACGGCACTCTGACATATATAAATAGCTAGAAAATTAATGAAAGGCATGATACCACAAACCTAAGGCTCTTGCTAGATGGATAATCCTGCATTAATCTCTGATTCTTCCTAGTTTGGAAGAAATCTAAAGAACAGACGAAGAACAGAATATTATGGAATATGAACCTAAATCCAAATAGAATAATTGATAACCATAAGAAAAATGAACTATTAAAAAGGAATCGAGGACTTACTGTTGAGGATCCATGGAGATGAACCACATTCGAATCATAAATCAGATGGAGCATGGATCTAAATAGGTAGATTAGGCTCAAGAGGGAACTCCCTCACGGATCCCCTATTGTGAAATTATTCAAGGAGATTGTATTTTTCGGTTACAAACATTTCGGGATAAAAACATTAATTTTAACCAATTTAATTCGGTTACACCATTTAGGCATGTAATTTTTCTAAACATGAGTTTTTTTTCACAGTCATCAAAAGAGGAAGGGGTCGCTCACATGATTACCATGCATGATTTACCAACCATGTGGTAACTATGTGAAAAGTCTATGCGATGTTCTAAAGAAACTATAGAACTAGCCACACATCCCTACAACTCTTCCTACATAGTTTCAAAAAACCCTACAGCTTGTAGTCTCCCACTATCTTTCCTCACATGGATTATTCAAACCATTTGTCGCACCTCACATTGTTTTCACTAACCATGAACAATGAATAAAACAAAACAAAAACCATGGTTTCCCGATTTTGAACGAGCCCTAGACATCCTTGATCCTTCCACGAATTCAACATAAATCTAAAAAGGTTATATTTAAGAAATTTAACAGAGAATCGTTGGAAAACTCATGATTCATACATCAAAGAAGAACTGCGTTCTTACAATTCATAACTACAACATACTTGTGTGAAGGACTTGAGGATTCATACTTACAATTTTCATAAAATTACTCAAAGAAAAAATGGAAGTGTGTAACTATTTTTTCAAAAGGAGTTTCAAGAATTATAATACTTTCATGGATATATAAATGTATATGTGTGTGGGAATACAAAAGAAATACTAAAATATAATATAAAATAAATGTAAATTAATAAGAAAAAATATCTTATATGTGCTAGGGTTTATAACTTGCAGAATATCCATGCGTTGTGTTTCACGTTCATAAGGATTAATATATGCACATGTCATATGATTTGCATGAGTAGTGTGTAGTGAAAATGACTCTGAAGTTGAAAAGAATATAAGAATACTTCATGTATGATATTTTAGTGTAATAATTTTTTGAAATATTATTATTTCACAAATTAATATTAAATGTGTGGTTTGATTATGTTTAATTAAATATTGTTTTCACCAAGGAAGAAAATAAGTGAATCTATGTACTCATTTGTTAATATTGAGTATCAGAGAAAGATAATTCATCACTAATGTAGAATTATATATTATGATGTGTATAAGAAGAAGACAGTGTCCAATCTACATTCAGTTGATTATTATTTATGCCAAAGAAATTGTGATGATGATGAGATGATATTTAATTATTTCAATATTCACAAAAGAGGTTTTTGATTATATCTATGAAGAATAAGAACTTGTGAAGTCTATTATACACTTAAGAAAAAATAGAATTCTAGGAGTATCATACCACCACATATTCATATTACTATTAATGAAATTAAATTTAAGAAGAAGAAGTGGAATATCATTTTTCTACTGTGAACAATAAGAAGAGTTTCTTATCTTCTCTTTTGTAACAAAGTGAATAAGAAGTTATTTTATGAACAAAGAAAATTTATTACATCTATATAAGTTTCATTTGGTGTAAGTTTTTATTTTTGTTACAATGTACCTTTACAAAAGGTGAATACAGTCATTACAAATAGTATAAATATACAATGGTGGTAGAAGTTAGACCAGGTCATCACCAGTATAGGGAAGAATGATTGTCTTTGTTCCCCCTCCTGGAGTGTAGGGACCGACACTAACTAAGTATTTTCTTCTATCCACACCACTATAACTTGATATCTCCGTATAGTGAAGAATACATGTAATGGTTATCACTATACAAGGAAAGGAAAAGCTAATATTATTATATAGTGACCCTTGTAAAAACATCATGTGTTATCCTTTACTACTTTTATACACTTTTATTTGAAATAAATAGATGATAGTAGAATAAATACCCTAAAAGGTCTTACAGGTAAAGGGATAAAAAGTTATAATTGGTAAAAACTTCCCAAAAATAATTCAACCCCCCCCCCTCCTCTTAGTATTGAGTATATCTTGAAGTGGTCCTCTTAATTAGTATCTGACCTAAAGGTATGCCTATATTAGATTCTCTAACTTGTAGTTATTATTTTTAATGATTTTTGTTTATTTATTGTGTTTATAATGATGTGAAGTTTTATTAAATATTTAGTTATCTCTGAGAAAAAATCAATTTCTCCATTCCTTTCAAATAATGAAGATATCACATGAATGGAATGTAAATAGAAGGTTTCACAAGTTTCAATAAGGGACAAGAAATAATTTCATACCTAAATTGAATCAATAATGGTAATTGATCATAACATATATGAAAATTCTTATTCAAAATGTCCTCGATAAGGACATACATTCATAAGTGGTGATGATGACCTCCCTAAAAATTCTTAGGATATATCATCTTATAGATTAAGTGATATTCTACATTGTTCCCTCGTAGAAACAGTCACTCTTGTTTTTTTAGTTTTTCAAATTATGCAGGAATATATTACCCAACTATAAAAAGAAGCATATTGTAGGGAGAATACTTTACAAGGAAAAATCTAGAATGTTTAAATCTATCCAGAAAGGTTGGAACCACTAAATAAACAAGGAGTGAACATGAAATAAGTTCCTCAAAATGGATCAAATATTTTTATGATGAATATAGAGTCAATAATTCTAATCAATAAAATATCCATGCACTTGAAGATAAATTGAAAAATAGAACTAATGAAAGGGATTTACACTTGGATGAAAAATTAAAGAAGAGAAAATAACATGACTCTAAATTACAAAAAAAAATATGAATGAAATGGAAGTCTAAATAATGAATAAGCCTTGTGAATAGATGATCATTATGATTTAATGTCATAATATCATTCTCAATATGAAATATATTGAATTGGATGTTCAGTTATCCAATATTGAAAAGACACATATTGAGATTTCACAAAAAAGAATAAAAATTCTTCTAGTAATCAATGCTCACGGGAGGATTTTATAGTTTAAATACATTTATCATGTGATAATAAGATCATGAATTTGATCAATTATCTATATCAAGAAGTTTTGGAGAAAGAGGTATAATCCATGCCGTCTTGAAATAGTGTTTCTAAACTAGTTTCCCAAAATTATACAGGTTATAAAAAATATGAATAAGTATGGTGGAAGAAAGGATATAAAAATCCTATAACCATGATAAGTGTTAATAATAAAAGGATTTTGGAAGATGTTCCTTCACTAAGATACGAACATGTTATGAAGAATACTCAAAACCTTCCCACAAAATAGATCATAAGATTCATATTGTTCGTTCAATTTTGGTGTTGCAATTAATTTGGGCATTTTAAAATAGGTTTTTGGTACAATCCACAAAATGAAAAAGTACAAAGGAATACCTTATCAAGGGGGAGTAATCTAGAGATAAAGAAGTACCATCCACATGTTAAGAAAAATATATATGCAACAAATAGATTTGGAAAACTTGAAAATTTCAGTGATGCATGCAATGGAAGTGGTCAAAAGGTTGAAACATGCTCATCTCAAAAGGTATCAAAAGATGATAATAAAAGAAGAATATAGAAGGTATTTAATAAAGAATAAACTAACTAGTGAATAAATCATAAAAATGTTGAAAACAAAAATTATCCAAAGTGGGTATCAAATAATAATGGGTATAAGACCTTGGATTCCAAATCCAAAAAGCATAAGAAAAGTGAAACATCCAAAAGAACTACTAAAATAGATGTCACTTAGAAGAATCCATGTGGAACACTCAAACATGTTTCCAATGTTCCTAATGAAATATTAGTAATATGGCCAAATTTCTTGGAATGAATGAGTAAAATTGAAGAAGAACCAGATAAGTCATGTGTAAAAGGAAAATAAAATATTCTCTATAAAAGAGAAAATTTTATATGTGTAAGGTGAAATGTGGATGTTTGAACTATAATTAATTGATCTGAAATTATTCCAGCATAAAAATAATTATTTATAAAAATAAAATTTGTACCAGGTGATATAGGTGATTTAAAATCTCTTAAAGAGGGAATTTTTACACATAATTAAATTGAAGAATTGATATGATCCAAAAATCCTCAATCATATTTGAATATTAGATGTGAAAGTATAAAGAGTAAATTAAATAGAGAAACTTCTTGGAGAAAACCATCTTAACCATGCTATTAACATTGATATTTTCAAAAGGGTCCACCATATTCCGCTAATCCTTATGTTTTGTATTTGTGTTTATAAAATTGGTAATTTAAGGTTAAGAATGTTCTTGGGGGATGAGAAATAAAAAGTACTATCAATTCTTGATAGCAAATTTGAGGAAATCATCATCCTTGAATGATTCCTCAATTGGTATTCAAATAAAAATATTGTTTACGATCCTTATTGGTGAAAATGAATATTATGAATTCATATCCTAGAACATAAGGATAAAGAAGATATCATATCGGTTTGTTCTTATATTTGATATTTTGAATAACAATTATTGAAGAAGAACATTCCTGGTGAAGTTATCCAAGTTTTCAAATCTGGATACTCACCAGTTAAATATCCACTCTTGTTTAACCTCCATAGTGTGACATCTTGAAATTCATTAGTGAAGAGATTCACCATTTTAGTGATGTGTAGGAGGGTATCCATTTAGGTTGATACAAATTAATAAAGATAAAGTTACTTCTAGAATCATTATTTCAATTGGTTTTAAATCTAATTATTATGGAAGGTTCTTACAGATCATTTTATTGGAATGTTTTTCATAATCTCTCATCCTTGGTTATCAAAAATAACAAACATAAAACAAATAGGCAGTAATTAAATTAATCAATTATATAAGAAAAGATTTTGAATGTAAGTTCCCCAAGGCCACTTATCCGACATGTTGCACTTGGATGTTTTTGATTTTTTTTTTGAAGTGAGTGTAAGAGCTTGAGGTCTATTTATATTATAAATTTTATATATGAATTAGTATATTCAACCTATAATAATAGTATATAACCCTTTAAGACATGATTAAGTGTTCTCATTTCATGAGTTATCAAGATCATTTGGTAAAGGTTATATTTTTTATCTAAATTAAATCCTCTTGTTTTCTATAATGAGTATAGCTCACATAGACATAGAGTAAAATAATGGAAGGATCATTTCTTAAGTATGTACTGATACCCTTTTCCATATGAACTTTTTATTTCTTTTTAAAATGGGGGATATAATGAAAAACGAATGTTTGGAAAATTAAATGGGTAAATTCACATATTGGTATATTAATTTGAAAATAATATTGAAATAATTTCCAATAAATAAAAAGGCAGAGATTTAAGATCCCACATTGTGTATGAGTTTTATTTATTGTGAATTACTTTTATTGGTTTTTAATTTTTGTCAATGAAATATAAATATTTCATTGCTGTCAATATGTTAAATATGTTAGAAAGAAATAAGTTTCAAGAATATAATAATCCAATATATCCAAGCTTGTTATCAAGGTCAATACATCTTGGATTAATGGAATATGGTAGTTGATACTCATGTATTATTATCTTAATGAAGTTATTTTTAAGACATTGAGTTTATAAATCTAACGATTGTTGAATCTCATATTTAAATGTAAAATTATTTTGTTTAAAAAATAATATTTCTTACAACAAGTGTAAGACCATTAAAATGATTATTTTCATTAAGTGAAGAAGAGTAATTAAGTTGTTCATGTAAAAAAAATAAATTATATATTTTATTAGGAAAGAAGTGAACACCATTAAATGTTTTATTATTAAAAGATGAATTAAAAATAACCATGTAGAATTTATTTACATTTTAAATAAAGTATAAGTTAAGAGTAATATTATATGGTTGATAAGTGGTTTGTCATTTTGGCATGAGATTATATTATAAACATAGAATATAGTAAAGGATTTTTATGGGAGTTTATGAAAAAGATATATTTCTAACCATGAAGAAACATGGCCCAACTCTACCCCACACATGTTGGAGGAGGAACTCAACCACATGAGGTAATCAGTACACATAGCCTTCATGGAAGAAGTGGGGTGTGTATAAGCCCATAGGAGCATACCCATGTATATGTAATGCATGGATAGAACACATTGGGCTTTAAGGTTCTGATGGTCTAACATAGGTGATGCATAACCTGTATGGAATAAAGTGTAGGGTGTGATGGATTTTGATCCCCCGTAGCTAGCTCGAGTTGTGTGGGGATATAGGATTTATAATAATCATAGGCTTATACATAGCGTGATTATGATGTGTAATAAGACAATTAATTGTACTATTCCTCCATAATTTAAAAATATGGATAGAACAACCATCATTGAATGTGATTGATGTCTTCAATACTAAATGGGAGGATTTCAGGAAAGTATTTTTCGTCTCATGAGAGTAATGATATCACTAAAGGGAGAAGCTAATCATGAAAGAAGAAATTCCATAAATATCTCCATCACAGAATACGGAAACCATCATAAAAGTAGTTCTAATCCCTAGGATATTTAGATATTTTAATATAGAAATTAACACACATAAAAATTGGGCCAAGTCAATAAAGTGAGGTGATGTTTGATGTCTATAAATACTGAGCCTCATAGATGAAGACACTACTTCCGATCATGATCTCAAAGGGTGCTCTTTTTTTCAGTAAAATAGATTATCCCTCTATTTCATTTGTGAAAAGACGAAAGTATTTCCGTGATCCTCTTAGCTATGTGAATAATGGGAGAATAGTGCATAGATTTACATGAAGAAAAGATCTGTAAACACTCTTCTTGTGTTCACATGATCATAGTGTCTCATGAGAAATTTTTACAAAAGACAGGGATGATTTTTATAACACCCTCTAAGTTAAGAGAAGATAAACCTATAATTATTTGGTTTATATACATGAATCCATAATTATCATATTTTTACACAAAGGCCTTCTGGCTTGCGTGAAGGAAGAAATAAATGTGATCTGAACACTTGATCAGGGAGACTACATCCAAAACTAGTATTCTTAAACACACCATACTTGCACAATAGACTTGAGGATTCATACTTACTATTTTCAAAAAAAATCAAGAAGAGGTGAACAGTTTCAAACTGGTATGGGAAAATAGAGTTGTAAGATGAAAAATACTTGCATGCATATGTAAATGTATAGGCATGCATGAATACACAAGAAATACTGAAATAAAATATAAGAAGAAAATAAATTTATAATAAAAAATATCTTATATTTACTAGGTTTTAAAACTTTTAGAAGACCCATGAATTTTATTACACATACATGAACATTAACAAATTTACATGTGATGCGGTTTTCATGAATTGTGTGTAGTGAACATGACACTGAAGCTGGGAAGAATATAAAAAACATTATATCTGAGTTTTTAGTGTATTACATGTTTGAAATATCATTATTTAATGAATTAATATTGAAATTTTGGTGCAATTTAGTTTCATTAAATATTTGATGTACCAAGGAAGAATATAAGTGAAATGATACACTCATTTTTGATACTAAGTTTTAAAGAAATAGAATTTTATACTACTGAAAAATTCCATATTATTGTGTGTATAAGAAGAAGAGAGTGGTAAATCTATATTATGTTGATTATTATTCTGGACAAAGACATTGTGTCATTGATTATATGGTCTTTAATTGTTTCAATATTCACAAAAGATGTTTTATATTATTCCTAAAAAGAATAAGAACTATTATTTTCTATTATACACTGAAGAAGAAATAAAATTCCGAGATTATTAGTCCACCACATATTCATATTAATGTGACTGAATTCCAAAGAAGGGAAAAAGAAGTGGTATATTATTTGTCAACTATGAATAAAAATAAGAGATTCTTGCATGTTGTTGTGTAAGTTAAAAAGTTAAAAAGAAGTTAGTTAATGAACAATGTTGCACTGTGACATCCAACATAAGTTTCATATAGGGGAATACTTTATTAGGGTTACAATATACCTTAAAAATATGGTGAATACTATATTCATAGGTAGTATAGAGAATTAATGATGATCTCTAAGTGGTACCAGTTAATCACCAGTCTAGTGAAGAAGGATTGTCTCCATTCACCCTCCAAATGTGTTAGGACCCACACTAGATAAGGATTGTCTTCTAGCCACCCCATTGAAACTAGATATCCAATTATAGTAGTGAATCAATGTACTAGTCATCGCCATACTCAGAAAGGACTAGATACTCTTATTGGGTAGTGAAGCATAAAAACATCATGTGTTATCCTTTACAACTTTCAAACAATTACACAGAGTAAGAAAAATAGAATAGGAGAATAAATATCCTAATAGGTCTAAGAGGTAAAGGGATAAAAATTTATAATTATTTAAAATTTCCCAAAATTTATTCACCCCCCAATGTGGACTATATTCCATAGTGGTCCTCTAACAAGGGGTGTTTTATATCTAACATGAACAGTTCTAGAACCATCCGAGGTAGGGTAGTCAACCCAAACCACCACCCAAAAATAATAAATAACCCCAAAGGCCTTTAAAAATAACCCTACAAAACCAAATCCTTACCTTGAGGATATTATGAAACAAATGGATTCATAAACACTATAATTAAAAAAAATCCAAGAAACAATTCAAGATCAAAAAAATAAATTAGTCTAACTCATCAACTTGTTGGGTAAAATCTATAGTCATGGTTTGGGTAAACTACCTTCTAAGCCACTATTCAACCCTAGAGATAAGATAACTGTTAGTTCAATCACCCTACAATGTTTAATGAAGAAAATTACATGATATTCTATGTTTCTATGGTAGATGTGTACACATCTAAGGAGACTTCAAGGAGATAAAAAGGTGATATTTGGGAGGAATGTCTCAGCATTGATATTTCCAACACATCTTAGAAAATATAGGGATCTTAGAGACTTATCAATTCCAATCACCAAAGGGGAGCTTTGTTTTCAATTTTATTCTTAGTTTGGGTGTTTCTATAAATGTTATTTCTCAATCAATTTTCTCTTTATCATAGGTTTTTTAACTGAAACCCAATAGTCATTCAACTAGAAAACTAGAGTACCACACACCATGCTGGTTTGTTAGATGATGTCCTTTTGGGGGTTAAAATTTTAATTTTCCCTATATATTTTTATATTATTAAAATTTAAGATGATAGATTGAAGGTAAATTAACTAATTATATTGGTGAGACTTTTCTTGAAAATTAAAAAAAACCATAACTAATGTCTATGATTCTACTTTATCTATGTATTTTTATGGTGTCATGTTCCACTTCAATATCATTGATTCCATGAAGCACCCCTCAGAAGATTATTCCTCTTTTTTTTTATTTATTTAATGTACTCCCTTTCCCTGAATAACATTATCTTATTTCCCCTAATCATAAATTTGAGTTTTCATTATTGATAAATATTCTATGTAATGAATCATGCATTGAATATTGTAATAGTATAAAAAATGTCATGCATGTTCTTTAATTAACGATTTATTTTGCACTGAGGACATAATGATCGTCCATGATTTTACTCAGCTTGTGAAAGCTTACTCCTAATATAAGGATAATACCATTGAGAAGATATATAAGATTATAAACCTTCCTCATTTTCATTCACTCACATCAATCCAAAATCTTCATGAATTGGAACTTAACCACTACCTCAAATTTTAAAATAATCATATCCTAATAATGAAAAAAAAATTTCTATCATCATTTATAGTTTACTCCCTCTAGAGAATAAATTGGGATTTATTAATATTTTAAGAGAATATAAAAAATCATTGGGATGGAAAATTGCTGACATTCCTAGTATTAACCCATAAATTATCATGAATCATATATTGGTAAATAATGAGGCTAAACTGGTGTGGTAGGAACAATATTGAATAAACCCATACCACCAATATGTTGTTAAAAAGTAAGTAACCAAACTATTGGATGTTGGAATTATTTACCAAATCTCTGAAAATAAATGGGTTAGCCTAGTGTTGTATGTTCCCAAAAAAAACTAGTCTTATAGTGTTCAAAAATGAAAATAATGAATTGGTCATAACCCATGTTTAGAATAGTTTGTCTACCTGTATACACTATCACTGACTATACCAGAACATGAGGAAGGACTATTTTCTATTATCGTTAATTTAACACACTCTAGAGAGGCTAGTAGGGAAGTCCCATTATTATTTCCTTAATTGGTATTTTGGATACTTTCATACCTATATTTTCTCTAATTATCAAGGAAATACATCCTTCACTTTCCACTTTGGAACATTTTCATATATGATAATATCATTCAAAATGTTTAATGCCCTGGGTACATTCCATCTATGTATGCTTTGTATATTTTTGAATTATTTGGATAATTTCATGGAAATACTAATGGATGATTTCACTATATATGGTTCCTATTATGATGAATGTTTGAGGAGTTTAGGTGTCCTCTATCATCACTATATTGAAAAAAATATTGTATTAAATTATGAAAAATTCTATTTGATGGTGTGATAAAGGTTAGCGCTTGGGAAATTTATTTATTAGGATGGTATAATAGTTGATAAATCAATATTTAATGTATTATATTCCCTACCATTCCCTAAAATGGGTATGGTATTTATTATTTTATAGGTAATGTAAAATTTTAAAACTCTTTCATTTTTTACTTTAGTAAGATTTCACTCCCCCTCTCCCAGTTACTCTAAGAAGAAAAGAATTGTTTGATAAAAACTACATGGATTCTTTTAAAAAAATTAAATGGAGTCTCATATCACCCCATTATAATCTGAACATCTTCGTGGGATTTACCATTTGAGATCATGTGTGACTCTCTAACCATGAAATTGGGGAAGTCTTATCATAATGGATCGATCAAGATCCATATTTCATTGGATATGTCTCGTGCACATTGGACCTAGCCCAACCAAACTACACTACAACTAAAAAATAATTTCTTTCTATTATGTTTTCCATAGATAAATCTAGGTCATTTGTTTTGGGGACTAAAATAATTGTGTTGTTTGACTATACAACCCTTCGGTATCTCCTTTAGAAAATAAAATAAAAAAACATCTTATTAGGTGGATGCTCCTCTTTTAGGTATTAAATTTAAAAATTTGGGGAAAAGGAAGAGTGAATTTGGTGGCATACCATATTCATAGGATCTTTCGATCCTTAAACATTGAATCATCCCCCAATATTCCCATAAATGGAATGTTTCCTAAAGATAAATTCTATCAATTACAATATGTTATTCTATTTCATGAAATAAAATTTAAATTATTTGGTATCATATGATATTCCAATTGATATCAATAAAAACTAATCTAACCATCTAAAACATGAGTCTAATTGGTATACTTGGGATGATACTTACATTTGGTTCATATATTGAGATAAATCCCTTAGGTGTTGTGTTCCTGATAATGAGATGTAGTTTATCCTTAGGTTTAGTTTGAATTTGGGGGCCACTTTGGTCCCCCAACAGACTGCTCACAAAATACTTGATTCTAGGTAAATTTTTCTAATAATATTTTGGGGTGTCCCTAATTTTTGTAGATCATGTCCTAATTGTCAAAGGATAGTGAATGTCTCTAAAATAGGTGAAATTCCACAACAGCCCTTTATTTTTTGTGATATTTTTTTGTTTGGGGTATTTCGTTCATGGATCCATTTCCTAATTAATTTCTCATTTTATAAATTTTCTCAGAGTATATTATATGTGAAAATGGGTAGAGGAACATTCCATAAGTAATGATGATTCAAATATATTTTTGTAATTTTTTAGAACCCAATTTTTCATTAGGTTTGGATTTCCTAAGATCAAAATCAGTGACTAGGGTTTACATTTATAAAACTAAACAAGGAAATCTATTTTATGTTGATATGGGGAGAATGCATCGAGTTTCTACTGCATATCACCCTCAAACCAATGGCCAAACTGAGGTTTCAAATACAAAGCTCAACCAAATTCTTGAAAAATGGTTCAACCTAATAGAAAATATTATAGTTTTAGAATTTATGATTCTTTATGGGCTATCATATCAATTTAAAAACTACCATTGGTATGTCACATTATTAGAGTTTTTTGAAAAATAGATTTTACCTCCCTATTAAAATAGAGCATAGGGCCTACTATTCCATTAAACAATGAAATTATAATCTTTATTATTCAGGTTATCAAGAAAAGTTTCATATTTAATATCTAGAGTAAATACAAAGAGAATCATATAAGAACCAAAACATTTTTAAAGAGAGAACCTAGTCTTCCCCTGACCACCTCATCCTTCATCATTAGTTCTATATTGCATAGAAGTTCCTCCTTTATAATGAAATTATATTTTTTTCACCTAAGTAAATTTCATTCCTTATATTTTAGACCATACACTTTTACTAATGTTTAAACATTCGGTGTTGTGTTGGTTTAAAATAAATAAATAAACATTTATCATAAATGGAAAGTGGTGAAATCCCTTTCACAAAACAGTTTTGGAGTCCCTAATATATTAAATTCACCATCAATAAGTGACTTATCAATAACACTCACCATATTTTACCCTTACCACATTATCTTTGATTACAATGAGGAAAATGTACACTATAAGTGTAGGCTGGGTACCTTCCTAGTTTAGTTAGGATTTCCATAATCATTATTCAATATTAATTTTTCACTTGTTGTGTTGTATTTTTACTTTTCCCAACTTTCCAATATTATTTAGGATTTATTCTAATCCTTATTTTTTTTCTAATTTTCATGTGCTTCCTAGTATTTTTACCTTCCCCCTATCATATTTATTTTTTCACTTTTTTGTTGTAATAATCATTTTAAAATCCTATCTAATCTTGGAAATTATTAAGAAATAGTTAAGGATTTTCTGATTTCATATTGTTTTAACATTTAAAGGAAAAAAATCACTGATGGAATGTTAGTTTGATCATAAAATTAACATTTAGTAGTTTTAGGAAAAAGTGGTTTCTTAATGATATAAATGATTGTATATTAATAAAACCTTTAAGGTATTGTTACCTTTTGTGTGAGATTTTAAGGATTAATTATGTCATTTAACATCTCCATACATCATTTCACTCAAAAATTAATTGTAAATACTTCTTACTTAATTTAAGGTATATATAAGTTAGGTTAATGTTTTTATAATTTCTAAAATTGTTTTCCTATATGTTTTTTCATTATCTAATATGTTTCATTACTTTACCAGATTGGCCTTCACATGTGTGCCTTTTATTTGACTGTTGGGTACCCTCAAAATCCTAAAAAGAAAAAAACAACATAATTAAATAATGAGCGAGTGATTAAATATACAAAATATATGGACATATAGTTCAAGAGATTAAGGTTTTAATTCTGGGAATGTTTATTTGAGTGGGTATTGAAATTTGATTTCTAATAATATATAGAAGGTTTGGTGAAAATAATCAAGCTAGCATAAAAATTTTAAAACAACCTATATTTACTTGATATAAGGTGGAAATAATAGCATGAAATTATCATTACACGAACACGTAGAGAATTAGTGACATGGATAACTTTTGAATTCATTGATAATATTAGTATAATATACCTCCTTGACTTTTTTCAAATACATTTTAGGGGTAAATTATTTCCATTCTTCCTAATATAAACTCTTTGATGTGATTATTCTATTTATTATTATGATAACATGAAATAAATTTACTATGAATGTTAAATCTTCAGGGTCATGGTAATATATTCATGAAAAATTTATATAATGTAATTTTTATTGGGAGTGAAAATACATAGGTGTGGGGGTGTGGTAGCGTAGTGATTCACTGTTAATTTACACCCTTATACCACTAGGTTATACTTATTTTGTATTGTAAATTCCAAAAATAATAAAACATTTCACTTAAAATTTGATTTAATTTGTTAATTTTTATCACTTTAAAATGGTAAATTTCACTTATTTTAATAATTAAATTATAGTTGTATGTAATTTTTAGATCCCATGATGAAATTCAGTGAAAAATGGTTGAACTGTACAAGATCCCAAGAACACATATGGACTAAAATTCACATTGTAGCTAATATGTGCTTCCAATTAGGCTAAACTTCAGTTGGTGAAAAAAATTGTGTGGGATAAAATTCTCTAGAATACTATATATCCTAATTCAAGGTTTTTTTGGCCCAAATTTATCCATCATTGAATATAATATTCACTATTTATAGTCTATACTTAACTTCTTTAATTTTACCAAATATCATAGTGTAGGAATCTAAATGATTCCAAATTGTTAGTGGAGATAAATATGAGGTGAGGAAAACCATTTTAGTTCTTTAAAAAGTGATATAGGTTAGTCTCATAACTAAAATATATGATAGAGTGGTTTTCAAAATTTAGTATTCCCAAACCACCTTCCATATCACATATAAATTAGAACATTGGGTGCCCCATTTTCAAGATCATCCATGGGGACTGTTTCTAAAGATTTTGAGATTATAAGGGTTTATATAACCACTTTTAATGTTCTATAATTTATTATCATCAGGAGGATATAAAGGATGAATTCATAGTTCTACATGAGCTTCATACACTTCTTGGTGGTAGGATAAAAAATGAGTGATCATTGTAAGGGGATACACACTAGAAAGAGGGAGTTCTGATGCATAATTTACTATTGTTTTGGTGTATTTTATGGTTTGGTGATATTATTTTATCTGTATATTAACTTTTATAATTCATATAATTGAAATAGTATTTATTTCATAATTGATTAGTGTGTAATTTTAAGTGTGTAACTTATATTGTTTTGATTGGAAAACAAAATAATCATATTATTTTCTAAACATTTGAGATTTCGGTGATATTTATAAAACCATAGATAGTAAAATTATTTCTCTACCATAGAGTTTGTATCACCTCATAATTTAAGAATGTATTTTATTTTTATATAAATTTGATTTGTTCGATATATTGTGATGCATGAAATGTAATGCCCTGATCGAATCACTGGGTTTGTTTGGTGTGTCGCAAGACCTCATGAATATCTCCCAATATAAAATAGGATACCGAATAATGGTGAGGTTCTAAATGGAATAATGGGGAGAATATACCCTCAATAATAATAATCATACAACAGAACTACCACAAGTAATAACAAACATCCTGGAATTACATAGCGGAAAATCGTTATGCTATAATTAAATCGAATATAGTTCAAACAAAATAAACCAAAATACTTCCAATTTGGTAATCAACCAATGTATAAGAGAAAAATAAAAAAAAATAAAACACTATAGCATTAATCCTAAGTCCATCCTGGCATTACCTTCATCCTCCCATATCCACCTACTCAGCACCCCAATGTACAGCCCTTTCTATTTATTAGATCCCTACCCATAAATTCTATACATGTACTGAGATGATCATGTGGTGTGTGATTATAGACCTAATAGGAAACCACTAATGAGTCTAGGACATAAATTTTTTCTTGTATATAAACATCTATGTCATGAAGGTAAATAAAATAAATCAACCATGTGTTGGGAGATCATGCACTAACCAGACTGCCACAGGCCCTGACTATACTTGCTTCATCTCTATTATAGAAGGAATTTACCATAAATCATCACATATCATGTCAGGCCCTAAGTAAAACACATATCTCTTTCTATATCCAATCATGCCCCAGGTTGGACTATAAGGTCATTCTGCCCTTGGATTAACCTTTGTTCGAGCCATAAGTTCGTCATTTCCCTCCCTCTACTAGGTCAATCCATGATTTCTTCACACCACTTTCATGACCTTAGTTCAACCCATAAGGCCTTAGAACTGACATAATTTACCTTAGGTTAGGCCATAAGTCGATAGTACCCAGGCCTTGTCTTTGGGTCCCATCATAATTTTTTGAACCCCATTGCACCAGCACATTCTCCCCCTCAAAGGTATAACCATGTTATAATGGTCCACCTATCACATTGATATAAACCACCATCAGAAAAGAATTCATGGAAAATAGGGCATAGTATAAAAATTAATAATCATAACACACAATTAATATATCTCAAGGGAATCACACACACACCATATGAAAAATCACTAGTATATTGTATCATGTGATGGTTCTCACAGCTATGCACATACAAACACACATACCAAACATACCATAAAATCTATTCAAATGACCTATTTAGTCAGTAATTCCTACCTTAGGTTCCTCAATTTCAATTTCCAAGATACGTCACCAAAATCTTTCTTGCACACCAATGACACCTATAATCAATCCAAATTCATCAAAACCAATATTATAGAATCAATATTCAAGAAGGTAAACAAAACATGGGATTAGAGGTATATCAACTCACACAAAGAGATCTAACACAATGGTTGGATCTATATCCATCCACCAATTGATCAATAAATCTGGAAATCTTTATTATGTCATAAGTAAAATCAGGAATTTATCCATTAATACATGAATCTATGACTGAAAATTATATTTTTATTTGATTTTCAATGTGGAAGGATACAACATCGGTGTGCCAAATTCAAAATACAAGATTCAAAAATCCATCCCAAAATGAGGAATACACTCGCATCAGTCGAAGTCACAAAAAAGTTGTCTTCCATCGTCTAACACATCAATCATCTAGTCGTATATCATCGTTTTCGAACACGGCGTTGTCATACCCGATTAATCACCATGTCATCTTCATCACCGCAGAAGAATACCAGAGCCAACCGATCGCCGAAAGGACCTCTTACAATTAATTTTCATGATAAAAAGCTTATAGATATACTAGGATTAGATTTTAGAGGAAGATGAATCACTAATAATGTAAAATGAAGTTTCTTTGTTTGGGATATATAGTATGAGGATAAATAATGAATTTTTTTGGGGAGGTTTTAGGTTAAAAGACCAATTTTCATCATAATTAAAAATTCATGCATGGTTTGGTCACCTAGTTTACCAAATCTTGTGCCAACTATTTGAGGATCACTGCCTCTTCTAATCACTCACATAGTTTAGTATTACTATTTGTAAAATTGTGTTTTTTCCTCTATCCTAAGTTACATGGTTTCCATGTTAATGTTTCATTGTAATCTATAATTTTTTACCACCTACAGCCACCAATAAGCCACACATTTTCTTGGGGAGAACCACATGGTTTTACCAAATTGTTCTCAAATCCTAAAACCCCTTAATGGATTCTAAAACCCACCAAAACCTTCTATAATTTACCCGATACTTAACCTATGAAAAACACAACTTAAGAACGCTTATTTAAAGGTTATGAAAAGGGTGTAGCATGCCTAAAATGTCTAGGAAGTTTTAATCTCCCCATCTAAGGACTTATCATCCTCAAAAAGTGTCCCTAGAGTTCCAGATCAAAAAAATCAAGATATTTAACCTATAAATAAGATTTTTTCTCTTAATTATCCTCTTGGATATGATCATACTAACATAAAACCCAAACAAGGGGAATTTTCTTCCCTCACATCACCTTCTCACTCTCATCCACGGTCTGTATTAGTTGTTCCATGGACAATTAATCTAGTTCCAATTCGATGTTCTTACAATTGATCACATGCATAGGATTGGGTTCATACTTAGAAACCCAACACACATAGAACATGATACATATACCTCAATACTATGTAGAGAGATAAAATTAGTTGGAAACTATTTGGATACACTCTATGGTCTCAAAAAGTCCAATAAACCATGGCACCATCGCCCTTTACTTTCACAAACATTGATGACCTAAGCAAGGTGACACTCACAACAAAACTTGATCTCCCACCATAAACTATAATGGTAATCTACTTTGGTAATTATATGATCAATTCCTACTCTAAGGGGTAAACACCAACTTATAAATAAAATGGACCTAATTAAAGGTTTCCTTCACTATACTCAATTTTATAACATTGTTGACACTACATAATTTGTTTCATGCACTTCTCTGTAAAATTGAAGATATGATTCTCACATAGAAAAAAATGTCATGTACGATTAAATATGTTTTCACCATGAAGGAAGAAGATGTGGGATGTATTTCTATGTACCAAAATACTACTATATACCGATGAATAAGTGGAATAATTACCCCATCCAGGTGTAGGAAGTGGATTTCCAAGATCGATGAAGAAAATGTGCCGACACATTAAATTTAATTTACAAGTTTCATCTTAGAATACATGGAGAATTAACCAATTGAGGAAGTGTATATCTTTTCAGGAGATTTGATTTGACTAGTCACGGAGCCCAAATAGACTTACAGATCAAATGTTATGGCACTCGGAAGATGATTAAATTAAACAAAGGGGCCTTTACAGAGGACCTAGGCGGAGGACCTATGTGAAGGACCTATGTGACAATATATTTTTTGCACCCCTACTCAGAAGACCTACACATAGGGCCTACGTAGAGGACCTACATGGAGGACATGTTCTGGAAACTTCCCTTCAACTAGGTCCCCTCCATGCCTATAAATAGGACCCTTGGGCTCCCCATTTTCAGAGAGGGAAAATTTTGTAAGAAGTCTCAAAGCTCCCATTGCGTAGCTCTTTCACCAAGATCCCCCAAATTTTCTCAGATAGCTCTCTAAAACATGAGATAATAGATAATTAAATGGGGAAACATGGTTCAAAGTCCCATAAAGTTCTAGAACAAATGGACCTTCATGAAGCACCTACGCGGAGCACCTACTCAGAGCACCTACATGGAGAACTTGCACAGAGCACCTGCGCAGAGCACCTGCATGGAGCACCTACATGACGCACCTGTTCAGAGTAAAATGGCGAAGAATATTAAAATGGAGAGTGGCACAGTGAACTTTTTGGGCCCGGTCGACAAAATTTTCCATTGCATCCTTTATGCAGCCCAACTTCCAGCCTTTGAATACCATGGTTTGGGATAATCCTCCACACTCAATGAAGTTCCTTGAATTGACTTAGTCCTCTTAGTTCCTTTCACATGTTAAGAGTTGGCACTCACCTTATGGATTCCGCAAGTACCTTGAGTTGATACACACCTCATAAAACTCCTCAAACCTCATTACCTAACTCATATGCCAGGTTCAATCTCAAATGGGCATTCTCTTTATAAGTAAGCCCCAACCTACCTAAAAAGGGCATCCTCCTTAGGAGTAAGCCCCAAATAAAACTCAAATGGGCATCCTCCTTGGTAGTAAGCCACAACCAATATAAAATGGGAATCCTCCTTAAGATTAATCCCCAAACAAACCTCAAATGGGCATCCTTTTTAGGAATAAGCCCCATCCAAACCTCAAATGGGCAACCATCCTGGTGCAAGCCCCTAACCTTCATCCCTTATTTCTTCCATTGGACCCTTGTACAATGTGCATAGAACAGAGGGAAGGCTCATCGCCTCACCCTCATCCACTCTCCCTACCATAGGTTCGCACTCTTCCATCAGTAGAGGAGGAAAATTGCATGTGTCATTAATGAACCATTCACATCCTCTTGTTTCTCACACCGAGCATGACTTGTGTGGGATTATAGATTCTTGATGATTACAAAATGTGCACAAACACTCATTGGAATAAAATATGAGAACTATGATTCCCACCATAATCATGATATGTAGAAATCCCTCTCAAGGCCCAAGGTCACTGGATATCCTCTTCCAGAATCCAACCCTAATTCCCTTAATCTGGGCATCCTCCTTAGGAATAAGCCCCCAATTAAACCCCCAAATTATCAAGGAACCCTTTTTAGAAAGTAAGTCCAAACTCAACTCTCTAAAAGGACTATACTCTCCTATGAGACTTATTGAACTATGTGGGCTTTGATTCCCATCAATATGGGACATGTAAGAAGCCTCCTTGAGGTTCAAACCCAACATTTAAAATCAACCATGTTCTCTTGGGGACATATTTTCAACAGGGTCTAATCTTACTTGGAAACCCATATCCTTTCCAAGTTACTTGGGATACTTCAGCATAAGTCCCATACTATGTTTTGACTAAGAACCTTCCGCTTAGAGGTGTTTACCACATGACCTTAAAAGGTATGATGTGTCTCATTAAGAGACATTGAACTATGAGGGTTCTGATTCCTTTCACAAGGATATGTAGCTATCCCATCTTATGGGAAGGAACCCAAGATCGAAACAAATATTTGTCTCCCTGGATGATGGTAAATTCTAGAGCGGCTCACTGAGTGGATTAAAAACTAGTATCATCATAATAACAATTATTAAAAGAATATTTAAATAGTATATTAGAGGATACCATTGATGGAGGACCTCAAATACATAAAGATATCTTCATTAATAAATAATTTTGAATGCATACTAATGATTTTAAATTTTACATATGCTAATAAGTGATTGAAAATTTCAAGGGAAACTTATATCATGCTTGGTAAATTAATAAGGATTCATTAAAATATCTTAAATTTACAATGAGTGTCCTAGAGTAGAAAAAAATTCCCCCCAAAAGGGTGTGATGAGTCCGACCTCCCATCCTCTTGACCAATGTTTGTTCCTAAGTATCATAAATTTCCAACATAACAAACACCTACCTTTGGAAAGTAGGTCCCCTTTGGATAAAGAACTCCTGGAAGTTTCTGGTTCCATGAATAAATCCAATGGAAACATCCTCCAAGTAGTGATTATTAAAACTAGAACAAACATTTCAAGGACCAATAAAGCAAACTTCTACCCCACCTACCTCGTTCCAAAATAGTTGTGAACGACATGGATAACCATATAGAACCTCAAGCGATTCCATCAAAATCAAGGGCTGATAACTATTAATGTATGAAAACTCTTCTAAGGTCATATGATCATATAATTTTCCATAAAAATACAAGATGAATTCCCAAAGAATAACCTTTAAAGTCTAGATCATCCACTCTATTTTCCATTCATTATATAGATTATATATTTTACACAGGTTTAACTGATTCCCCATCACCTTTGAAAAGTTGTTCCAAAACCGCAATATGAAATGAGTATCCCAATCAAATAATATTCTTGTAAGAACCGCATGAGGTTGTTTAATATCTCACACACATATTTTTATTAACTCATATATAAAAAGATTCTCATGTATCAAAAATAAATGTTTCAACTTTGTCATCCAATCAACCATAACCCAATATCGACCTATTTTTGTCCTAGGAAACCACATAATAAAGTCTATCATCACCTCATCCCACTTCCATAAAGGCACTAGAATAGGATAAATAAAACCACCTATTCATTGATACTTGTATTTGATCTTTTTATAGGTAATACAGAGAGAGATAAATCATGTTATGTTCCTCTTTATCCTTATCGATATAACTATCATTTAATATCTTGATATATCTTCATCGATTCTATGTAAACTGACCAAAACAAAGCATGAGACTCCCTCAATAAATTATCTCTCATGGAAGTAAGAACCAAAAATATCCCATGAACGTATATCATATTATCTTCATAGAAAAACCATCCTGGAAATGGGTTATTCCAACCCAATCGTTCCCACATCACCAAGTACATTGAATCTGACTAATTGTTGGATTCCATTAGGTGCACCATGGTATACATAATAACTATGGGGGAAATTTTCATCACCACTTTATCATAATATTATTCCAAAAACCACACAACCAAAAATCTCATTAGTCTCAATTATTCTTTTGAAGGCTTCGATCAATGATATTTTTTATTTCTACCAAGAGAATCTGTAACAATGTAAACCTTTATAGGTGTATAAGACATTTCAAATTCAAAAGGTTTATAATAATAAACACAATAAATCTTTTGGATATTTAAGATCCATTGAGATAATATATAACAAAATCTATTACGTCCCATGTAGATGAAAAAATCTCATCAGAGAGAAAATGATGCTAAAGCTTTAGGTCACAAACCACCGCAGTGAACTCCAGATCATGGGTATGGTAGTTCCGCTCGTAAGGTTGTAGCTAGTAAAACCCATTGGTAACTACCTCATATATCTACATCAGAATAGCTCCCCAAACAACACATATGGAATCATAGTAAACATCATATCCAATCCCAGGCTTGGGTAAGATCAAAATCAGAGCTAATGTCAATCTCCTCTTCAACTCTAGGAAGGTATCTCTACATTGGTCTGTCTAATAAAACTTCACCCCCTTATAGATAATCCCAATCATAGGTATTGTTAAATGACATAAGTATTTAATGATCTTCCTATAATACCAATCCACACCTAGTAAACTCTTAATCTTGAGATTTTCCTAAGTATTTCCCAAGACATCGTTGCTTTTACCTTCTCTAGATCAACGAAGATTACCGACTTAGAAATCATATTCCCAAGGAAGTTCACCTCTTGAATCCAAATGTGAAACTTAAAAATCTTGCTGTAAATTTTATTAATTCAAAATGAACTAATCAAGATCTCGATGTGTCTGGTATGCATCTTCGTGGTCCATGAGCATATTTGGTTATCATAAATTAAAAAAATGACAAAATATTCAAGATATGGATGGAAGCTCTTCTCAATGAGTACCATAAATACTACTAGAACATTATTCAACCCAAAAGTAATAAAAATATACTTATAAATTTTATAATTACTCTTAAATGTTATCTTAGGAAAATTTAATTCTCTAACTCAAAGCTTGTGGTAGCCTAATAAAAAGTCAATCTTATATTGGTGTCCCACCAACTAATCAAATAGATCATAAATCCTTGGAAATGGGAACATATTCTTCACTATGACCTAGTATAGATTTTTATAGTCCATGAATGGATGAATTATCTCTTTCTCCTTCATGCAAAAAAAAATGGAACACCCTAAAGGGATTTTCTCAATCTGATAAATCCAATCACCTCTAAATCCTTAAGTAACTCATTGAGTTCCTTTAGCTTAGATAATTCCATACAATATGGAGAGATAGATATAGGATACACTCTTATAATGATTTTGATCTTAAATTAAATTAATTTAATATGGTGTATTCTTTAGATATCACCTGGAAATACATCCTGGTGATGGTCCACCACTAGGAGAAAAGAGAAGGGACTTATTTCTTGCATCCCCCACAAGCACTATGCATGTTATGATACTGTAATTGATCTAAAATGACACAAGTATAATCCCATTATTCCTAATCTAATATCTCATTCATCAGTAAAAGAAAAATTCACTCCCTTATGTGTAGTAAAGGATACGTATCTCATGTAACAGTTGATTTGTAACACAATTATAGTAGTAAAGTTCTTCTTCCTAAAGAAACTATAAAATAATACACATAACTTTATTCCATAATATCATCAATATGTAAATTCTAAAATTTTATAAAGTTAATTTTGATGAATTAATTTCATTTTTTAATTCATCATGTAAAAATTAAATTAGTAGTAATATTTTTTATTCTTTAAAAATAGTTGATTTTTAGGCACATAGTGAAAGTTACAAATTTTAAAAAACTATCACTTTTATGAAATTATAATGATGTAAGAATAAATTTGGGGATTATGAAAAAATTTCTAGGAAATACATATATGTATTACAATTAAAATAATGCATATAAAAATATTATGCTAAACTTAGAAATATATGTTTATCATTATGGAGATGTAATTACTATTTTTTGTTTAATTAAATCATTTTTTCAGTTTTTCTTTTTAAATAAGTATTTATAAGTTACCTTCCATTTTTTTTTTGATTTAAAATAAAATTAATTCAAATTTTATTTAACATAATGAATTTAATTATATTTGAATCAAAATTATACATTATTTTTCAATAAAATCATGTTCATACTTAAAAACATTATGGAAATTGTTGTTCTTTGTGTTTTGAGGGTTTGTTTTTGAATTAATTTCTGCCACTTATAGAAATTAAATTTGATAAAATAGAATTAATATTTAAAATCATATATTCCAAATTTTTTAATGATTTCACTCTAATTTTTGGATATTTTGAATAGAAACTTTAGTAAAAGGCCAATTACTCTGGTAAGAGTTAAAATGGAGTAAATGGTTAAAACTAAATTTATAAGGGTTAAAATGGTTGAAAAACTTGTATATACCGTATTATATGGTCATATTTTAACATTATATCATATAAAATTTGAATATGATTCATTTTGGAGCTATTTTTTTTGTAAGACATAAATATATTTTAATTTTAAAAAAATTCGAAGTGCGTCGTCTCCCTCACTTATAAATGTAAACCACCTATATTATATACTCTATAGATAAAGAGTCTCTTATCTTAATAAATACCTACCTAAATTGTTTAATATAATCCCTACATGCTTATTATAGGTTTTGGTTTCATCATAATACCATCCTATGAAGGATTTAGTAATAAAACTAAGGAGATTTTCCGAAGAAGAGGTGTAGTTTTTAACTTAGTGTTTTCTTTATATTTATTATTTTAACTCCTTAAAACCTCTCCTAAAAATTTTGATATAATAAAATCAGTACATAAAATATATTTAAAATATTTTATGTTTTTTATTACCCTTTTTATTATACATATCCATCTAATAGGAAATGAAAACATATTTTGTGTATACGTGCAGACTTGCACATCACGGAGACGATGTATTTTATTTTTCATCATCACCTCTTAGGTTTGGTCATAATGGTGGATAAAAATGAAATAATATGATATATATTATATTTAATAAATTATTATTATTCTAAATATATAATATATCATTTACCTTCTTACCCATCCTCTCGTTAAAAATTATAACATCGCTCATGCATATGTGTGGACTACCCCCTTCAGGAAGCAATGTAATTTTTTATTCATGTACTCATTTCAAAAATGATTCTAAAAATGTATATAAATAAAATATATGATATTAATATAAATATTAAGAAAATTATATGATGTGACCAAGATAAATATTCATGGACCAAAACTACCAAACCAAAACCTATATGAAAAAGGAAATAGTTAACATTAAGAAAAGATGTTTTTATTAAATAATTATTCATAAAAAGGTATTGAAATGTAAAAATTGGATAATATAAGAAATTATAATCATTAATATAGTTATTTCATATAATTATAATAAATTTAATTTTCTTATACAAGATTTTAAAATAATTTGTGAAGAAAGGCGGACCTCGGGTACGGGTTTATCTCAAAATCTCATCCTTATTCAATATTATTTATTATTAAGTTTTTATTGGAGAAATTATTTGATATTTTTATCATAAAACAATATATTTTATTATATTATGGTTATTAATATGTTTTACAATTATTATTTCCAATTTTACCCTCTTTGACACTCAAAAATTTCAAAAAATGTTTTAAAGGAAAACTGACTCTTTTATAATTCAATCGAGAATATTTTTCATCCATGTAAAAATTTTCATTAAAATGTTTTCAAGAAGTTTTTTAAAATTATATAATGATTTAATAATTTAATTTTTATACTTGTTTTAATTTCTATTAAATTTTTTTCGACTTTTCATTTTCAAAAGAAAACACTTTTAACCAAAGGTGTGAACAGAATATTTATTTTAACATTTGTCGCATGAATAAATTCTCTAACCATCATGACTATTATTTTTTTGAAGATTAAATTACAATTTTTCATGGTTATTTTCAAATGAACTTATTTTTATAATATTATATAATTTTTTTATATTTTAATATTACTATTTCCAAAATGAAAAGTGTATTTTCCTAAAGAATTATCTCAGTGATTTTTTTAATGTATTTTAATCAATGTCAAAATCATTTGATGAATCTTATGATTTAATGTAGATATACTCTTTGAATACCATCCATAAAATTACTATAGATGGATTATGATCATATTGTTCTATTTATTAACTAGGGAAAATATTTACATTTCTTATGATATATTTTCAATTTGGATATTTATGTTGATTGGGTATTTAATTATAATTAATTAATTTCATATATTGAATGTGTTGGAATTATTGTGTGATTATAGGGGCCTACTATAGACCCTCAATGCATCGATATGTATCATCAAGAAAAACAATTGGGTACTTGGCATATGCCCTAACTATTTTTGTATCATGTATGGGCTCGAGGACTAGACAATAAGATTCTAATGTCTGACATTATGCATTATATCATTATAAAACCGGTTATTATAATCCATGTGATTATTTATGTTATTATTAAATACTTAGATATATTCCCCTTTTATTATTTTAGTTATATGAAATATTTTATTATTTTTTATCACTTCCACATTATACAGGATTTTTCCTGATATCTTCTATTTTATGCATTCTCATACTGAGCATATAAGTTCACCCTTTATTATATTTTCCTTTACCTATGATACCAAGAAGGGATCTATGATTGATTTCATTGGTTTTCTAGAAGAAATAACAAATTCATCACAAGAATTTTTAGTTTTATTTCATGTTCAAGCATTAATATGAGAATCGTGTATTATATATTCTCTCAAGACTACTAAAATATTTGATCCTATGGATTTTGATCCCTTTTATTTTTATGTTATTATAGTAAAATAACTTCACTCTCTGGGTTACTAAAGTGGAGGTATAAGGACCCCAACTCTAGTAGTCCAAATTCGGTGGTTACTTTTTTACATCGGCACTAGAAACAAGGAATTGTATGGCTAAAGACAGAATATTTTAGTAGTATTGGTAAACTAGATGCACACATGAATATTATATTAAAAATGAAAACATAAAATAAAACATAGTATTTTCATTGATTATTCCATTATTCCCTTTAGAATATCCATTCATATCAAACATAATACCCTTTATATCATCCTGGAGGAAGGAAACATAAGAAAGGGTGAGCTCTAATGCTCTGTAAGGGTATGCGTACAGTAGAAACTATCGTGAATAAATAAATAATATTCAATATGGGAAGGTAAATAACTATAAAATATTTCATTTAATCAATAAATTATATATGAATAATAATATGGTATAAAAATGATGAATAAATAATTTCATATAAATAATCACATGACCATGAAACTTATCCATGGTTACTCTAACTAGATGAATAATCACATGGGAATAAATAACTAATTTCATGATTATAGAATGAATAATTTCATATATTTGATATATAAACACCCCAAGCTTCCATGGTACTTTTCTCTTTGAATAATACAATATCTTGTGATGTATACAACTTCGAGTTCTTACACACCACGACCAATCAAACTAGTAGTTATGAATAGTAATACCCACTTTTTAAAATTTTATAAATTTTATTTTTCAAAATGGACTTTATTTTTGGATTCATAATATCAAAATTATATTAGGGTGAATTTTTGGTATTTTTCTGAAAACTTTCAATTTTTGATGAATAGTGAACAACACTACGTTATTTTTTTAAACCGACTTTTTATTCAAATAAATAGTAATTTTTTTTAAATTTATATAAGGTAAAAATAGATACATAATACTTATATATGTTCAATTTAATTCATTGGATTCATTTTATAATAATATTTGATTTGTAAAATTATATTGAACTTTTTACCGTCTTTTACCCACCTTCTAAGAGTATTTACCAATTTGCATAAAATGAAATTTTACCGCTTTTGTGAATTGAATTTCAAAAAACCATGAGACACAATTGAAATCAGTAAGTTAAATGTGTTTCAATAATATGAAAATAATTTTTGTTGAATAATAACTTTTGACTTTTATTTACCATGGTTAAAAGTAAATATGGTTATTAAAAGTAAAAAAATGATATTATAATTACCCTAAAACATGTTTGAATTTCATTGGATAAGTGTATTTCTGAAAAAATAAACCATAGGAATAAAATATGATCCTTTTGTTCCACTTGGATTATATTAGGACAATTATTATTATTTTATTTAAAGAAGAGTTAAAAGTACTGAATTCCAAGTTTAATAACTAATCCATTTTTGATATAGGGTTATACATAAGATGAATTCGAATATAAATATTAATTATAAATATAAGAATATTTTCTACATAATGGTATTTTATTTTTAATTTTTATACATTATATAATTAAATTTATTTATGACACAATGATGATTCATTAATTACCTTATTAATGAATAATTAAAATAATTGATATTATAAATACCCAAAAAATGTAAATTAGGACTTCTTATGAATTACAATAATTTAATAGGTTAATATTAAATTTTATGGTTTATTAAATAAATTTTTTCTAAGTAATAATCTTGTTATGACTTTCACAAAGACAAAATACCAAATAGTGTCAAAATTGACATAAATAAGCTTTTAGAACAAATGTTATATTATTAATTGATATAATATTCCTAAAAATATAAGGTTTGGAAAAATGACTTATATAATGTTATATATATAAATAATGAACCAATTGGGGTTTTATTATCTTTTTATAGTAAATTAATTAACCATTTATTATAGTAATACAAGAATACATGGTAAAAGTTAAACTATTTAACTAAGAGTTAAATCTAAAAGATAAGGTTAATATGGTGACATAAACCTGTCTAAAACCTATTGGTTGAGAGTTTTTAGACTCATACCTACCTTATACTAGAAATAAATAATTTTGGAGCCATTATAAACCGAATATGATTGTATAATAAAATAATATTTCAAGCTTTTCCTAAAGTGATCTTCACCTCTCTTATAAAAGGGTACTTCTATTGTCTCTAAATCACACATCCAAATCCATTTGGATCATCCAAACCCAGCTCAAATATACTCCCAACTACCCTCAAATCAACCTAGTGGGATTACTTTGATCATAAATCCAACCTAAGGATCCCTTTTGATCAACTCAAAAGGAAACACCCGAAGAAGAGGTAATAATTTCACCATCTGTTTCAAACTTCTTTTCTTCTTTAACTTCCTCTTTCTTTGTTTTTCCGATACCAAAATAATAACTCCAGTACCTTATACATACTTTGATGTTATTATAAATATGGTACACCCATATTAATTATTCTATCCATCCTATGAATGACCTGTCATCATACGTGCATACGTACGGCTTACCGTCTCCACGTCGTGGTGTAGTTTGTTATTCATACACATCATTATTTGGATGGGAGTAATAATGATTATAACTGATATAAATAATAAATATAACATGTTATGTATTATGTATATATGATATACCATACAATTATATATGATTTTACCATCAATAGAATGATATTGTCACTCGTGCGTACATACAGATTATCGTCTCCACTAACGTGATGAGATTCATTCCCCATAGTAACCATTCAAGAATAATTTTCATTTGATGATTAAAAATAATGTTTAAGAACTAAATATAATTATGGATATGAATAAAATAATATTAAAGGAAAAATAATCGGTTAACACCCGAAACAATGATACTACTAAAATTTTATTAACAAAACAATATTAGAAGATCATATATGATATCATATTTATGTGTGTGGTTCTTGTATAATTTAATAAAAAACATTTAAATATTATACATGAGGTTAACATACCCTAAATCATGTAAAATTACAATTTAAGGGTTAATTCTACAATCTCTTTATTATCTTAGGTTGTTTATACGTGAGTATCTACAGGGACCTCTTTATCATCCACATCTGTGTTTCATAAAAATATATTTCAAAAAAAAATTACAATTTCTTAGAATATGGGTTAAAGTCAATTATACCCTTGTTTTAAATTTTATAAAAAAAATTAAAGCAATATTTCTTTCATTTTCTAAATAATATTCTTTATGACCTTTTCAAAAAAATTAAGGAAAGAATGTTTTTTTTAATTTATACGGCGAGTGCGGCTATTTTCCACCATTATAACATCTTCAAAGCTTCCCATAAAATATTATAATAATATTTTAAAAATAAATGATTTATTTTATAATTATTTGACTTTTAAATGATTTCAAAATATAAAGATATATTTCTCTCAAATTGTTTTGATTTCATCTAGGTCAACTGTAACATCCCAAGTAAGTAATGAATAATAGATATTTTTATCTATGTCTATTAATGATTAAGATAGTGTTTTATAGGCTTAAAATGAAAATAAATCCAATCTTAAGCATGGAATACACTAATATTCTTAAAAGATTGTTTTACTGCCTTTTGATGGCAAACCATTTTTGAATCTATCTTTTGACAATTTTATAAACTATGTTTGTCAAAATAAACTTATTCTTTATTATTGGGACATAAAAATTTACCTTGTGTTAATTTTTGGTATTTTTCTGACAATGTTCATTTTTTAATGAATAGTGAAAAATACTGCATTTTACATCAAAACTGCTTTTAAATCTAATTTATTTATATGATTAGATTATGTTTTGAATTGGTTTTGAAGTGAAATTAGAATATATTTTTACCATTTTATCCAATGGTGGTCATTGGAATCAATTTCACTTTGAAATTAGACTTAAACTGGTGTCAATCTTTTGATACTTATTGTTTTGTAAAAACACGCTATTTGCTCTGGCAGCGGGAATTAATTATTAAATTAATTAATGTGACTTATATGATTTTAATTTTGTAAAATGGACTTCATTTTTGAATTCGGAATATCAAATATAGCTTAGGGTGAATTTTTGGTAATTTTCTGAAAAACTTCAATTTTTGATGAATAGTGAAACCACTAAGTGGTAATCAAGCAAACTGATTTTTCAGTTATATGAAAGATTACCACTAATGTGTATTGAATTTTAAAAATCCGACATACATGGTTGTCATTAAGAAGTAAAATGTGGTTCAATGAGATTAAAATAATTTTTTTGGTGAATAGTAACTTATTAAGTTTTTAATCGCGATTAGTGGTAATTAGGGTAGTTTAAGGTATAAATAATGCTTTAATAATAGTAAATGACCTAGACACATGTCCCAACCTTATTTTTTGTGTCATGGCCGACCAAGACAAGCCATGGGTCAACTTGGGGACCCCATGGAGACACTTTGGTTTGGAAATGACATAAATAGCTTTTTATTAAATGTTAAAGTAAAAATGACACAAACAAGAGATGTTTTACGAAAAGAATTTTTACATGGGGTTATAAAGATCATATTTTTGATTATAAATATTAATTGGAAAGCTAAAACGATTTCCTACATCATAGTATTTTTTTATGATTTTTAGACATTAAATAAATTAAATTATTTATGACATAATAATGATGCAGCGATGACATCATTATTTGACGATTTAAATAAAATGGAAAGATAATGTAAAATATATGAACTACACATGTCCAAAACTTATTGGATGAGTGGATTTCGAAGCCTTATCACCTTATCCACGAATTATATCAATGTGGGACCTTTTGAAACCGAAACACATTTTCAAATAAAGTAATATTTCTTTACTTTCCAAAAGTGCCCCTCCTCTCCTCTTATAAAAGGCCCCCACCTCTACCACATTTCACACACACCTCAATCCTTTGGCTCGGCCAAACCCCTGACCATTTACTCTCTCCACATCCCTCTCCTCATACTAGAGGATTCCCTTTGGGCAGAATCCTTTCAAAGAAAGCCTTTAGGCTCAAATCAAAAGGAGTTACACTTTTTAAGGTAATTCATTCTCTCATGTTCATTTGTTTTATTTTGCTTCTCCAACCCCCTAAACTCTTTTTATTTAATTCTTTTGTAACAACACCAGTATCTTAAATATAATAGGATGTTGTTATAAGATATATTTTAGCTACACACTCACACAACTACATCAAATGGTTAAAGAACATACGGTTTTTGTGGATGGCGAAATTCTGCCTCCTGAGACGATGATTGTTTAACACTCATTTAACACCTTAAAAGGTGGCCATTATGATGTCACTATTTTTATATATGATATATAATATGTTTATGTTTTCCTTAAGCTTCTGTTTTTTTCATTTTGGGCATACCTTTATGGTTTCCATTATGGGTAAACACGATATCATCATTTTAGGAAGTGCGGACTACCGCCCCCTCAAAGTGATTTGATTCGTTAAATACCATATGTGGGACATATAAAGGATGGAAATATGATATTATATATGATATTATACTGTAATTATAATATACCTTTATATCATTATGATTCCATTCTATAAAATACGAAATAGAAATAAAAGTAGCGTTCATGCGTACGTACGGCTTACCGTCTCCATGAACGGTGCATTTCATTTCTTACCTCTAAATGATTATGTAATATTATAAATGCATGTATTTACTGGATATATATGACATATATGATATCTACATCATGAATATCATTCTGGATATAATGAACCTTTGACCAAATTAACAACATGTAAGTGTAAGAAGTCTATTTTTGACTTAAGAACCAAATACCGACAAAATGAACATTATTAACTTAACTGATTACATGATGTTCATAAAATGGTATAAAAGGAATAATGAACTTGAAAAAGATTCATAAGCAAGTAGAGATTAACTCAAGTTTATTATTCAGGATATTAAAGAACGGTCGGGTCAAGTCGGATACGAGGTATGGGACTTCGTCTCAATCTCCTTTCGTTGAGGCATATTTTATTTTATACACAACTTTCTTTTATACGGTGTATAAACCCCTTTGACTTTTACATTTATTCAAAAGGAATCTTTTTTATACGAAGCATTTACTAAACGACAAAAGGGAATGTTTTTGTCGTACGTATGCGGCGACAACGACTTCTTCGCCGTCGTGACCGTTATTTGAGTTTCGGCTTCCTCTACAAGCCATACCTTCTTTTTTAAAAGAAAAATAAATACCATGTTTTACTTTTCTTTTATTTTGGTATGGAAAATGGTTTTCACAATGTTTTTGTGTTGTATTGATGTCTTGTGATTGAAATGTGGAAATGTTATGTTTCCTTTATGCATGTTTTATGTGATATGATTATGTTATGGTTCTTGGGAATTATTATGAAGACGGGTGGTTCCGTGATAAACTAAGGGCGGGTGGGCCTGTTATAGCTATCCAATGCATTGGGTAACGCGAAGGAGTGAAACGTTAAGGTTTCTTCGAAGAGATTTTAGGGAATATACTGTGATGGGTATTTCAAACGTAACCAAGAGGGTTACTCCCTACGTAAGAATGTTATGAATGCCTCAAGTTACCTTTATGTCTTATGATTTCTATGATTTATTCATGATTTTATGAGGTATGTTAAAGTGCCTATGTTTTATGGGTAAAGTATGATTTCATTCTTATGTATATATGAACTCATGTTTCCTTTCCATGTTTTTTTTATAACCCATACTGAGTTTTTATGCTCATCCCACATTTTTGAAATGTTTTTCACAGGTCAAGGGAAAGGTACCTGATAAGATGATAGAGTCAAGGATGTGTCAAGAAATAATCCATGTTTTATTTTAAATGTGTTTCCATTGATGGGAATGAAGAATACTATCTTTATGTAGCCACTTTGTTTATATGTGGAATGTAATGCAAGTTTTATGATCTAATTCTCTAAAACTCTAAACCTGAAAAGATCCTCAACGTGTAATCTTGTAATAACTCAAGATTAAGTATGGTTTAAGGCTGGGGCCTTATAGTTGGTATCAGAGGTCGGTTTAGATAACTTTAGGAGTTAGAATTCTATTAAATGATTATCCAAAAATATTTTTTTTCTAAATGATATAGCATTTAAAGATTACCATGTTGCTTCATCTAAGACATGTTTGTTCAGAACGGTTTTCCGCAGAGGAAACAGGGAAGCAGTGCTAGGAAGGCATACAGAAGGAAATAACCTTCCGAATCAGCATCCAAAAATGGTCGGAATTGGAACTGAACAGTTTGTTGCAGTAATGGCGCAGTTGACTCAAGCGATAAATGGCGGTGGTATCCATGCACGAGATCAGCCAGACCAACCGCAGAGGAACATGTCAGTGGTGGAACATTTCATGAGGCAACATCCACCATCATTCAGAGGATCATCTGACCCTATGCTAGCTGAAGGGTGGATTAAAGCACTGGAGAAGATTTTTGATGTCATGGGGTGTTCAGACAATCAAAAGGTTAGTCTTGCTATTTACCGTTCGGAGGGTGAAGCAGATCAATGGTGGTCTATGGTTAAAAATATCAGGGATGCCGATGAGATTGATGCTCTTGACTGGGATGAATTCAAAGGTATGTTTCTTGAGAAGTATTTTCCTAAGGCTGTTCGACTTAGGATGGAAAATCAATTCTTGGAATTTAGGCAAGAGGAAGACTCAGTGGCTGCCTATGAAGAAAGGTTCACTCGATTGGCAAGGTATGCTCCAAATTTTATTCGAGACCTTGATAGTAAAATCAATCGTTTTTACTCAGGATTAAAGCCAAAATATCTAAGGGCATTAGCTTCTCGTGAGTTTAAAAGTTATGAAAATCTTGTTCGATGTGCTGAGAAGGTGGAAATGGAGTTTGCCGATGACCAAGTTTTCTATAACAACCAGCAGAAGAAGAGACCGAGGTGGCAGGAGAAAGGTAAGAATTCTTCAAAAAAGTCTAATGGTAAGAGAACTAAGTTTCCAGTTTGTGATAAATGTGGCAAAAGGCATGCTGGGGAATGTCTTCTGAATTCTGGGAAGTGCTACCGATGTGGTAAGATGGGACATAAGGCTCGTGATTGCACTGAAAAGGATCAAGGTGAAGGTAAGAACAAATTTGATTTACAGTTAGTGAAATGTTATAAGTGCAATGAGATGGGTCACTATGCAAACGAGTGTCCGACAAGGATCTTGAGTGATGGGAAGCAGTTAGACTACAAGTAGAAAGGGGTGGTGAAATCCTTTGCAACTACTTCAGCAGATGTCGGGCCATCAAATAAAGTTGTATCAGGTACTTTGTTTGTTTTTTCAGATTATGCCAGTGTGTTGTTTGATTCGGGGTCTACACATTCTTTCATCTCTGAAACATTTTCTAGTAAAATGGGAATACCATCTCAATAAATGACTCCTGAACTTTTGGTAAAAACACCTGGGGGAAGTGTCGAGGCAAAAAGAATTTATAAGAATCTTCCTATCGTTATCTGTGGAAAGAACCTACTTGCAAACCTTATTGTTCTACCTCTAGTAGAGTTTGATGTTATCCTGGGTATGGATTGGCTCTCTATTTACCATGCTAAGATTGACTGTAGAGCTAAAGAAGTTTCTTTTCAGAAAGACTTTCAGTTTTTTTACAAGAATGAACCCTTACTTTTGATAACATATCAAGAGGCTGAGAAACTTGTAAAAGATGGAAATGAATGTTACCTTGCACATGTCGTTGAAAATAAAGGAACTATTCAGATTAATGATGTGCCGGTGGTAAATGAGTATCCTGATGTTTTTCCTGATGAGTTGCCTGGAATAATACCAGATCGGGAAGTTGAGTTTACTGTTGACTTAGTTCCTGATGCTAAGCCAATTTCAAAACCCCCTTATCGAATGGCACAAATTGAACTTTTAGAGTTGAAGGAGAAATTGCAAGATTTATTAGAGAATGGTTTCATTAGACCTAGCACATCACCATGGGGTGATCCTGTTTTATTTGTTAAAAAGAAAGATGGTTCTATGAGACTTTGCATTGATTATAGAGCCTGGAATAATATCACTGTTAAGAACAAATATCCTTTGCCTCATATCGATGATTTGTTTGACCAGCTCCAGGGAGCTCAGTTTTTTTCAAAGATTGACTTGAGATCGGGGTACCATCAGCTGAAGGTAAAGGAGGCAGATATTCCGAAGACCGCGTTCCGTACGAGATATGGCCATTATGAATTTGTAGTAATTCCTTTTGGGATAACCAATGCACCTGCTGTATTCATGTACTTAATGAATAGAATTTTCCATTAGTTCTTGGATAAGTTTGTGGTGGTTTTCATTGATGATATTTTGGTGTTTTCTAAAAGTAAAGAGGAGCATGAAAAACATTTAAGGGTTATCTTGAAAACCTTAAAAGAAAAGAAACTGTATGGGAAATTCAGCAAGTGTGAGTTTTGGTTGCAACAAATTTCTTTCCTTGGTCACATTGTTTCTAAATATGGAATAACTGTTGATCCTGCAAAAACAAAAGTTGTGGAAGAATGGCCAAGACCCACAAATGTAACCGAGATTCGTAGCTTCCTTGGTTTGGCGGGCTATTACCGAAGGTTTGTTAGAAATTTTTCACGGTTATCTAGTCCAATGACTAAGCTAACTCGGAAGGGTGTTAAGTTTATCTGGACAAAAGAATGTGATGATTGTTTTCAAGAATTGAAAAGAAGATTGGTGAATGCTCCAGTTTTGGCACTACCTTCCAGGAATGGTGAGTTTGTTATATACAGTGATGCTTCATTGAAAGGACTTGGTTGCGTCCTAATGCAGAATGATCAGGTAATTGCTTATGCTTCACGAAAGTTGAAAACTCATGAGGTAAATTACCCTACACATGATTTGGAACTAGCTGCTGTTGTTTTTGCTTTAAAAATTTGGAGGCATCATTTGTATGGAGTAAAGTGTGAAATATATACCGATCACAAAAGTTTAAAGTATATATTCACTCAGAAAGAGTTAAACATGAGACAAAGGAGATGGCTAGAATTAATCAAGGATTATGATTGTACAATTCATTACCATATGGGAAAAGCAAATAAAGTGGCTGATGCTTTGAGTCGAAAAAGTAATGCTTCATTAACAATGTTGCGTTTGGAACGTGATCCTTTGGTTAACGATTTGATGAACTTTGGAATAGAAGTTGTTGGTGCAGGAAGTCCTTCTGTTTTGGTTCAGGTATCGGTGAGATCTTGTCTATCAGATAGAATCAAGCAAGCACAGAAGCAAGACAGTGAGTTGCAGAAAAAGGTAGAGCTGGTTCAGAAAGGTAAGTTGCCTGAATTCAACATTTATAGTGATTGTGTTTTGAGATTTGGGAAGAGATTGTGTGTGCCTTGTGATTCACAGTTGAAGAGAGAGATGTTATGTGAAGCTCATAGTTCTCCGTTTTCAGTTCATCCGGGCAGTACTAAGATGTATAGAGATCTGCGGGAGTATTACTGGTGGGATGGAATGAAAAGAGATATTACTGATTTTACTGTGAAGTGTTTGACTTGTCAGCAGGTTAAAGCAGAGCGGCAGTTACCGAAAGGGATGCTTCAGCCTTTACCAGTGCCAGAGTGGAAATGGGAGAATATATCCATGGACTTTGTTGTTGGATTACCGAAGACATCTCGAGGTAATAATTCAATCTGGGTTATTGTTGATCGCTTGACCAAATCTGCTCATTTCCTTGCTATACGAGATACTTTCTCTCTTGATCAACTTTCCCGTTTGTATCTTAAAGAGATAGTTAGGTTACATGGAGTTCCTCTCTCCATTGTATCGGATCATGATCCAAGTTTTACTTCTAACTTTTGGAAAGTCCTTCAGAAGTCGTTGGGTACTGAATTAAATTTTAGTACAGCTTTTCATCCTCAATCAGATGGGCAGTCAGAATGAACAATTCAGACATTGGAGGATATGCTACGAGCTTGTTCTATGGATTATCAGGGAAGTTGGGACCAACATCTTTCTTTGGTTGAGTTTTCATATAATAACAGTTTTCATTCCAGTATACAGATGGAACCATTTCAGGCATTATATGGGAAGCGGTGTCGAACTCCAGCTTTCTGGGATGAAGTGGGTGAAAGGAAGTTGATGGGACCAGAATTGGTAGAAGAGATGGCAGAAAAAGTTCAGCTGATTCAGAAACACATGAGAACAGCTCAGAGCAGGCAGAAGAGTTATGCGGATAACCGGAGGAAGGATCTATCTTTCGAGGTAGGTGATCATGTTTTTCTCAATGTTTCTCCTTGGAAAAGTGTGATGAGATTTAGTAAGAAAGGAAAGTTGAGTCCAAGGTTCATTGGACCATACGAAATTCTTGAGAGAGTTGGATCAGTTGCATACCGAGTGGCTTTACCTCTGAGTTTATCACAGGTACACAATGTTTTTCACATTTCGATGTTGAGAATGTATATGCCAGATCCATCTCATGTTTTGAGTCCAGAGGTAGTTCAGCTGGAAGAGAACCTATCTTATGAGGAACAACCGGTCCAGAATATTGACCACAGGGAGCAAGTGTTACGGAATAAGGTGATTCATCAGGTAAAGTTTTTGTGGAAAAACCACATGATTGAAGAGGCAACATGGGAATCTGAAAATGCAATGAGGGATAAGTACCCCCATTTATTCGATAAGTAAATAAATTAAGGGGACGCAATTTTCTAAAGGGGGAAGGATGTAACATCCCAAGTAAGTAATGAATAATAGATATTTTTATCTATGTCTATTAATAATTAAGATAGTGTTTTATAGGCTTAAAATGAAAATAAATTCAATCTTAAGCATGGAATACACTAATATTCTTAAAAGATTGTTTTACTGCCTTTTGATGGCAAACCATTTTTGAATCTATCTTTTGACAATTTTATAAACTATGTTTTTCAAAATAAACTTATTCTTTATGATTGGGACATCAAAATTTACCTTGTGTGAATTTTTGGTATTTTTCTGACAATGTTCATTTTTTAATGAATAGTGAAAAATACTGCATTTTACATCAAAACTTCTTTTTAATCTAATTTATTTATATGATTAGATTATGTTTTTAATTGGTTTTTAAGTGAAATTATAATATATTTTTACCATTTTATCCAATGGTGGTCATTGGAATCAATTTCACTTTGAAATTAGACTTAAACGGGTGTCAATCTTTTGATACTTATTGTTTTGTAAAAACACGCTATTTGCTCTGGCAGCGGGAATTAATTATTAAATTAATTAATGTGACTTATATGATTTGAATTTTCTAAAATGGACTTCATTTTTGAATTCGGAATATCAAATATAGCTTAGGGTGAATTTTTGGTAATTTTCTGAAAAACTTCAATTTTTGATGAATAGTGAAACCACTAAGTGGTAATCAAGCAAACTGATTTTTCAGTTAAATGAAATTTTACCACTAATGTGTATTGAATTTTGAAAATCCAAAATACATGGTTTTTATTAAGAAGTAAAATGTGGTTCAATGATATTAAAATAATTTTTTTGTTGAATAGTAACTTATTAAGTTTTTAATCGCGATTAGTGGTAATTAGGGTAGTTTAAGGTATAAATAATGCTTTAATAATAGGAAATGACCTAGACACATGTCCCAACATTATTGTTTGTGTCATGGCCGACCAAGAAAAGCCATGGGTCAACTTGGGGACCCCATGGAGACACTTTGGTTTGGAAATGACATAAATATTTTTTTATTTAATGTTAAAGTAAAAATGACACAAACAAGAAATGTTTTACGAAAACAATTTTTACATGGGGTTATTAAGATCAGATTTTTGATTATAAATATTCATTGGAAATCTAAAAATATTTCCTACATCATAGTATTTTTTTATGATTTTTAGACATTAAATAAATTAAATTAGTTATGACATAATAATGATGCAGCGATGACATCATTATTTGACGATTTAAATAAAATGGAAAGATAATGTAAAATCTATGAACTACACATGTCCAAAACTTATTGGATGAGTGGATTTCGAAGCCTTATCACCTTATCCATGAATTATATCAATGTGGGACCTTTTGAAACCGAAACACATTTTCAAATAAAGTAATATTTCTTTACTTTCCAAAAGTGCCCCTCCTCTCCTCTTATAAAAGGCCCCCACCTCTACCTCATTTCACACACACCTCAAGCCTTTGGCTCGGCCAAAACCCTGCCCATTTACTCTCTACAAATCCCTCTCCTCATCCTAGAGGATTCCCTTTGGGCATAATCCTTTCAAAGGAAGCCTTTAGGCTCAAATCAAAAGGAGTTACACTTTTTAAGGTAATTAATTCTCTCATGTTTATTTGTTTTATTTTGCTTCTCCAACCCCCTAAACTCTTTTTATTTAATTCTTTTGTAACAACACCAGTATCTTAAATATACTAGGATGTTTTTATAAGATATATTTGAGCTACACACTCACACAACTACATCAAATGGTTAAAGAACATACGGTTTCCGTGGATGGAGAAATTCTGCCTCCCGAAACGATGATTGTTCAACACTCATTTAACACCTTCAAAGGTGGCCATTATGATGTCACTATTTTTATATATGATATATAATATGTTTATGTTTTCCTTAAGCTTCTGTTTTTTTCATTTTGGGCATACCTTTATGGTTTCCATTATGGGTAAACACGATATCTTCATTTTAGGAAGTGCGGACTACCTCCCCCTCAAAGTGATTTGATTCGTTAAATACCATATGTGGGACATATAAAGGATGGAACTATGATATTATATATGATATTATACTGGAATTATAATATACCTTTATATCATTATGATTCCATTCTATAAAATACGAAATAGAAATGAAAGTAGCGTTCATCCGTACGTACGGCTTACCGTCTCCATGAACGGTGCATTTCATTTCTTACCTATAAATGATTATGTAATATTATAAATGCATGTATGTACTGGATATATATGACATATATGATATCTACATCATGAATACCATTCTGGATATAATGAACCTTTGACCAAATTAACAACATGTAAGTGTAAGAAGTCTATTTTTGACTTAAGAACCAAATACCGACAAAATGAATATTATTAACTTAACTGATTACATGATGTTCATAACATGGTATAAAAGGAATAATGAACTTTAAAAAGATTCATAAGCAAGTAGATATTAACTCAAGTTTATTATTTAGGATATTAAAGAACGGTCGGGTCAAGTCGGATACGAGGTATGGGACTTCGTCTCAATCTCCTTTCTTTGAGGCATATTGTATTTTATACACAACTTTCTTTTATACGGTGTATAAACCCCTTTGAATTTTACATTTATTCAAAAGGAATCTTTTTTATACGAAGCGTTTACTAAATGACAAAAGGGAATGTTTTTGTCGTACGTATGCAGCGACAACGACTTCTCCACCGTCGTGACTGTTATTTGAGTTTCGGCTTCCTCTACAAGCCATACCTTCTTTTTTAAAAGAAAAATAAATACCATGTTTTACTTTTCTTTTATTTTGGTATGGAAAATGGTTTTCACAATGTTTTTGTGTTGTATTGATGTCTTGTGATTGAAATGTGGGAATGTTATGTTTCCTTTATGCATGTTTTATATGATATGATTATGTTATGGTTCTTGGGCATTATTATGAAGACGGGTGGTTCCGTGATAAACTAAGGGCGGGTGAGCCCGTTATAGCTCTCCAATGCATTGGGTAACGCGAAGGAGTGAAACGTTAAGGTTTCTCCGAAGAGATTTTAGGGAATATACTGTGATGGGTATTCCAAACGTAACCAAGAGGGTTACTCCCTACGTAAGAATGTTATGAATGCCTCAAGTTACCTTTATGTCTTATGATTTCTATGATTTATTCATGATTTTACGAGGTATGTTAAAGTGCCTATGTTTTATGGGTAAAGTATGATTTCATTCTTATGTATATATGAACTCATGTTTCCTTTCCATGTTTTTTTTATAACCCATACTGAGTTTTTATGCTCATCCCAAGTTTTTGAAATGTTTTTCACAGGTCAAGGGAAAGGTACGTGATAAGATGATAGAGTCAAGTATGTGTCAAGAAATAATCCATGTTTTATTTTAAATGTGTTTCCATTGATGGGAATGAAGAATACTATCTTTATGTAACCACTTTGTTTATATGTGGGATGTAATGCAAGTTTTATGATCTAATTCTCTAAAACTCTAAACCTGAAAAGATCCTCAACGTGTAATCTTGTAATAACTCAAGATTAAGTATGGTTTAAGGCTGGGGCCTTATATCAACATCCTTTGATTGATTTTACACTTGTTTGAAGTTGATTTATTATGATAAAATCTTCCATATTGTATTAAAGGTTTTGTGATATCTTTGACCGTGGATGTGTTATTTTTATACCATTAATGATTTATAGTTAAAGAATTGACATTTCATATGCTAGTTTTAATACGAATGTTTATGTTATGTTTCAACCTTTTCATAAGAGGATTGCATTGGTCTTAGTAAGTGACGGGTAGAGCCCACTATATCTCCTCGATGCATCTATAGGTCTCATGAGACAAACTAGTGTCTTGGCACAAGGCCTTGAAAAAATATTATTTGTGATCATGGCATGAGGCCTTGAATATATGGTTATGATGTCCGACATTATGTGTTCCATCATTATGATATTGGATATAGATATTACATGTGATTATTCGACTAGTTAAATATCCATGTGAATTATTATTAAATGGCATTATTTGATTTATCTTTTCCATATTATGCTGAAGTGTAAGTTTAAAAGGATTCTGTTTAATCTTATACATTGCCTTAAATGTTTATTCTTATTTAAAAAAGTTTCCGCTATATTTTTACCCAAACTGAGCATCTAAGCTCACCCCTTTCTTATGTTTTATTTTTTCCAGGACGTGAAGAAGTATATTGTGATTAACCTGCAGGAATAGGATAAGGTATATAAGAGTGTTCAAAGGGGACACAATATTTTTTTCACGATGTAATGTAAAACTAATTTATATATCTATTACTTCCAAGGCTACTAAACTGTTCGGTCTTTCGGGGCATGATTCCTTTTATCATGCCAATGTTATGTAATAATGCACCAACTCTGGGTAACTAGGGTTGAGAAATTATAGTTGGTATCAGGGGAAGATTAGTATAGACCTTGTAAGATATATTTAGAAAAAACTCTGATTAGAGAACATTACCCTAAGATAGACATTGATGATTAGTATAGAATAACTTACTAAAAATTTGGTAATGTAGAGATTTTGTGAGTTTTCCAAGAAATATATCCCTGTCTGGATACGAGCAGGTAGAGGTGGCTCTAGCACAGATGTATCTAGGAGTGAAAACTCTAACAAGGAGTTTTGGGCTTGACCTATAGTATCCTGGTACATGAAAATGTGTCTTTCTAGACTCTTGTTTATAACACTCCTGGGGGATATACTTAAGATAATTCAAATTTTCTTTACAAACCATTATGAAGTATTTAGGACAATATACCTCCTCAAAGAAAACATTTTTTGATTATGGATTATATATATAAACTATTCAATTTATGTTAAGTGTTTTACAAGTTTGGAATTATGTATTCTGATTCATAAACTAATCTAGTGTATGTCATTGTTTAGAAATGGTGCCTAGTGTAAGGAATGGAAACCATATCAATGCACATAATCTATATAGGGATAGACCTCCTACTCAAGATAATTATAGTGGAGGTGGTGATGCAACTGGTGCGGATCATCTTATCACCATACAAGGAAAACTCACTCAGGTTAGGAATAATAACCTTAACCGTATAGAGCACCCTAATCCACAACTTGGATGATCAATGATAGACCACTTCATGAGGTAAGAACCACCAACATTAAATGGGACTACAAACCCATTTGTAGCTGAGCAATGGATAAGTTTATTAGATAAAATATTTCATGTTTTGGGGAGTAGCGAAAGGGAAAAAGTTGCCATGGAATTTTATCACCTCATGGGAGATGCAGATAAATGGTGGTCATTATTTCAAAACAAAAAGGGTGATGAATAAGTTTCAAATATTTAATGGAGGGAGTATAAAGAGCTTTTCATAGAAAAATATTTCCTCGTGAGCATTGAGTGGATATGGAAAGGCAATTTTTGAGTCAGAGGAAAAATAAGGATGAGAATGTCACAAATTATAGGCTAACTTTACAAGGTTTACAAGGCATGCATTAGATTATATACGTAATCCGAGGAGTAGTATTTATCGATTATTTGATGGGTTAAAACCATTTTTCCATCGAGAATTATTATTATAATCCATATCATCATACAAAGATATTATCTCAAGTGCTATCAATATAGAAAATGAATTATCTATATCTAGCAACTTTAAAGAAAAGCAAGAGAATAAGAGATCTGTTGAACACTATGGAAATATAAATAAGGGGAAGAGGTGAAAGGTTAAATTTCCATCCTACGGTAAATATTAGAAGAAACACCCCAGTACTTTCATGAAGGGAATGAGAGTCTGTTACAAGTGTGGTGAAAAAGGCCACTAAGCTCATGATTTCAAGGGAAAGAAAGAGTTTTTCAATGTTGAATGCTAAAATTGTAGAGAAATGAGGCATTTTGAAAATTAATTTCCTAAGTGCCAAGGAAGCTTACCTCAGAAAAGTTCAAGGGAGCAACGCCAAGCATATTCTATCCCTATTGCTAAGGTTGAAGCTCTGAATGGCGTAGTGGCAGATAATTTAGTTGTTTCTTAAAATTTAACCAATGCTTAATTTGATTCTGGATCATCACATTATTTCATATCTTCCCATTTTTCTAAAAAAAATAGATATTTCTGATTTGATTTTACAATGGAGTTGTTAGTCAAAAATATTAAGGGAAGTATCATTGCAAAAAGGTTATGTGAATTCGTTCCCATTTGGGAATAAAAATGTTCTTTATCTGCTGATATCATCTTCATACCCATGATTGAATTTGATATAATCCTTGGTATGGATTGGAATTTGGAGCATGATGCAAAAAAAGTTACTGTAAGAAGAAGTAGGTTATAATTTTTGATGATGATAAGGAGTGCCTTATCTTTAGAGCATAAACATCACCATCTGATTCTTATCTAGATCCACCCCCAATAGCTCTACTAAATTGAATTATTGGGGAGGAAGAGAATGAAATAACTATGGCTGAGGAAAAGAATGTTTGAAAATAGGAAGTACTTATTGTACAAGAATATGTTGATGTGTTTCCAAACGATTTACCTAGACATCCTCTAGAATGATAAATTGAGTTTTCCATTTATTTAATTCCTGGTTCAAGGCCCGTATCGAATACCCCTTATATAATGGCCACTATGAAATTAATGGAACTAAAGAAAATACTAGAGTAATTTATTAATAAAGGATTTAATTTCCCTAATGTTTCTCTATGGGGATCCACTGTTCTTTTTGTTAAGACGAAATATGGATCTATGAGGTTGTGTGTTGACTACAGGGAGATTAATACTATAACAATAAAGAACAATTATCAACTAAATCACATTGATGATTTTTTGACCAAATTCATGAAGCTCAATATTTTTAAAAGATTGAACTTCGAACTGGATATCATCAGTTTTGTGTGAAGAAGGAAGACATTCCGAAAACAGTATTTCAAACCAGGTACGGGCATTATGAGTTTACAGTAATGCCATTTGTACTGAATAATGCACCCAATATTTTCAAGGATCTAATGAATATAATTTTCAAGAAATATCTTGATTAATTTGTAGTGGTATTTATTGATGATATATTGGTATACTCAAAAATATATGAATATCATTAATATCGCTTGGGAACTATTCTGAAAACGCTCAGAAGAAATGAATTATATAGGAATTTTAGAAAGTGTGAATTCTGGATTTTTGAAAATTATTTTCTTGTATATATTATCTCTAAGGATGGAATTTCTGTTGACCTTCTAAGACAGGAGCAATAAAATAATTTCCATCACTGAAGATTTTAACTGAGGTATGCAACTTTATTGGTTTAGTAGGTTATTATCGGTGTTTCATCCAGAATTTTTCCTGATTGGCAAACCCATTAACCAAGATGACATGTAAACTAGTTAAATTTATTTGGAAAATTGAGTGTGAAGAATTTTTTGAATAACTGAAGAGAATATTATTCAATGCACCTATCTTGACTCTACCATTGGGGAATGATGGGTTTGTTATTTATAGTGATGATTCAAATAAAGGACTTGGTTGTATCCTTATACAGAATGATAGAGTTATTGCCTATGCATCACGACAGTTGAAAATTCATGAACAAAACTATGCTACTCATGATCTTGAATTAGCAGCTGTAATCTTTACTTTGAAGATATGCAGACACTATCTCTATGATAAAAATGTGAGACATATACTAATCACAAGAGTTTGAAGTATATTTTCTCATAGATAGAACTCAATATGAGGAAAATGTGATGCCTTAAACTACTCAAATATTATGATTTAACTATACACTACCAACTGGGGAAATAAAATAAGGTGGTAGATGCTTTGAGTATAAAGTAACATGGAGTTTTGAACAAGATGAGAGTTGAAAGTGATCCTATGTTCATGGATCTAGTAAAGATGGATATGGGAATAATCATAGAAGGTGAAACATCAATATTTATTTAAATTGTTTCCAATACAACTTTACTAGAAAGGATAAAAAGTTTTCAGACTGATGGAAAGGATTTTCAAAAGAAAATTAGTGCTTTGAATGATGGAAGATTGTTTAACTTCATATATGAAGATGGAATTTTGAAATTTGGGCAGATACTTTGTGTTCCTGATATACCTGATCTAAAAAGGTAATTGTTGGATGATGCTCATAGATCAAATTTCTCTATACACCATGGTAGCACTATGATGTATAGAGATTTGAAGGAAAATTTTTGGTGGGACAACATGAAGATGGATATTGCTGATTATGTGTCAAGATGTATGGTTTGTCAATAGGTTAAGGCTGGAAGACAACATCCTAGAGGAGTCATGAAACCTTTTCCCATACCAGAGTGGAAATGGGATGATATTATGATGGACTTTGTAATGGGACTACCAGAGACTTCTAGAAGAAATGATGTAATATGGGTCATTGTTGATCGTCTTACCAAGTCATCACATTTTCTTGATATAAGAGGAGATTTACCACTTGAATGTTTAGAAAGACTATATATTAATGAAGTTGTAAGACTTCATTGAGTACCTCTATCAATTGTTTCTAATCATGATCCCCATTTTACATCAGGATTCTGGAAAAGTCTTCAGAAGGCCTTGGATACTAAACTTAGTTTGAGCACTTTCTACCACCCTCAAACTAATGGGCAATCAAAATGAACTATTCAAACCTTAGAAGACATGTTGAGATCTTTCTCACTATACTTTCAAGTTATGTGGGATCAATATTTACCTCTTGTAGAATTTTATTATAGAAATAGCTTCCATTCAAGTATTCATATGGAACTATATAAAGTGTTATATGGAAAGATATGGCACACACCAAGTTGTTGGGATGATGTTGATGAAAGAAAACTCGTAGGCCCATATCTTGTTGAGGAAACAATGGAAAAGGTCAAGGTTATCCTAAACCACATCAAAGCATATCAAAGTAGGAAAAAAAGTTGTGTCAATAACTGAAGGAAAGATTTGGAATTTCAGGTAGGATATCATGTTTTCTTGAACGTATCTCCATGGAAGGGTGTTATACAATTCGGTAAGAAGGGAAAATTATGTCCTAGGTACATCGGGCCTTTAGAAATTCTAGAATGAATTGGAGTTGTAGCTTATCATTTGGTAATGCCTCCAAGTCTCTCCAAAGTTCATGATGTGTTCCACATATCACTATTAAGAAAATACATGTCTGACCCAACGCATGTACTCACCTATGAAGAAATAGAACTGAACCCGATCACTCTTATTATGAAGAGTTTGTCAATATTATTGATACCAGAGAACAAGTGCTAAGAAACTGGACGACTCGTCTGGTGAAAGTTCTATGTACAAACCATAAGATGGAAGAGGCAACGTGGGAACTTGAGGAACTTATGATGAATAACCGCCCAAATATTTTTATGCTGTAATATTCTGGAAATTTCTAGGATGAAATTATTTGAATGGGGGAAGAATATAACACCCCAATCTTTCATGTTTCTCTTCTCTTTTATAATACAATAGCTTGCGTTGTATGCAACTTCAAGTTCTAACACACCACGAACAATCAAACTAGTCATTATGAATAGTAATACCCACTTTTTGAAATTTTATAAATTTTATTTTTCAAAATGGACTTTATTTTTTAAATTTGGAATACCAAAATTTTCTTAGGGAAATTCTTTTTTTCTGAAAACTTTCAATTTTTGATGAATAGTGAAAAACATTGTGTTATTGTTTAAAACTGAATTTTTATTTAAATAATTAATTATTTTATTTAAAATTATATTAGTTAAAAATAGATACATACTACCTATATATGTTAGATGTAATTAATTGGATCCATTTTATAATAATATTAGATATACAAAATTTTATTAAACATTTTACCGTCTTTTACCCACATTCAAGGCACATTTTCAAATTTGAATAAAACATAATTTTACCACTTCTATGAATTGAATTTCAAAAATCCAATAGACATATTTTAAATCTATAAGTAAAATTTGGTTCAATAATATGAAAATAATTTTTGGTGAATATTTACTTTTTACTTTTATTTACCACGGTTAAAAGTAAATAGGGTAATTAAAGGTAACAAAATGATATTATAATTACCCTAAAACATCTACTAATTCTATTGGATAAGTGTATTTCTACCAAGATCAACCTTAAGAATAAAATATGATCCTTTTGGTCCACTTAGATTATATTAGGACATTTATTATTATTTTATTTAAAGAAGAGTTAAAGGTGTTAAATTAAAATTTTAATAACTAAACCATTATTAAAATAGGATTATACATAATATAAATTAGAAAATAAATATTAATTATAAATATAAAAATATTTCTTACAAATTGGTATTTATTTATAATTTTTTTACCTTAAATAAATAAATTTATTTATGGAACAATGATGATGCATTAATTACCTTATTAATGAATGATTAAAATAAATGATATTTTAAATATCCAAATAAATATAAATTGAGACTTATGATGAATTAAAATAATTTTTCTAGGTTAATAATACATTTTAGGGTTGATTAAATTAATTTTTTTTGAAGTAATAAAGTTTTTATGACTTTCACAAAAACAAAATACCAAATAGTGTCAAAATTGACAAAAATGAGTTTTTAAAAACAATACTATATTATTAATTAATATAATATTATTAAAAATATAATGTTTCAAAAAAGGACTTAGATAAGGTTATATATATCAATAATGAACCACTTTTGGTTCTCTTTCCTTTTTATAGTAAGTTTATTAACCATTTGTTATAATAATATAAGAATACATGGTAAAAGTTAAATTATTTAAATAAGAATTAAATATGAAAGATAGAGTTAATATGGTGACCTAAACCTGTCTAAAACCTATTGGTTTAGAGTTTTTTGACCCCTCCCCACCTTATCCTCGAAATAAATCATTTTGTATCCCTTATAAACCGAATACGATTGTATAATAAAATAATATTTCAAGTTTTTTCTAAAGTGACCCTCAACTCTTATAAAAGGGTACATCCCCTTCTCTCAAAATCACACCTACAAATCCATTTTTCTCGGCCAAGCCCTGCTCAAATATCCTCCCAAATACCCTAAATTATACCTATATTCCTTAATTTGATCATAAATTCAACCTAATGATCCCTTTTTATCAACTCAAAATACAACACCCGAATAAGAGGAAATAATTTCACCATCTCTTGCAAAGTTATTTTCTTCTTCCACTTCATATTTCTTTGTTGTTTACATAAAAAAATAATAAATCCATTAACATTTAGAAAATATTATTTTATTATAAATATGGTACAAATGTATTCAATATTCTATTCATCCTATGAATGACAAGTCACCATACATGCGTATGTACGGCTTACTGTCTCCACATCGTGGTGTAGTTTGTTATTCAAACTCTTCATTATTTGAATGGGTATAATAATGAGTATAACTGATGTAAATAATTAATATAACATGTTAAAGACTCTGTAAATATGATATATCATCCAATTACATATTATTTTACCATCAATATAATGATATTGTCGCTCGTGTGTACGTACGGATTACCATCTCCACGAACGCAATGAGATTCATTCCCCATCGTAACCATTCAAGAATAATTTTCCTTTGATGATTAAAAATAATGTTTAAGAACTTAATATAATTATGGATATGAATAAAATACATCCTATCTATAAAAAACATGACTTATGTAACAAAACATATAGAGGAAAACGAATCAGTTAACACCTGAAATAATGATACTATTGATATTTTATTAACAAAACAATTTTAGAAGATCATATATGATATCATATTTATGTATGTGGTTCTTGTATAATTTAATGAAAATTATTTAACTATTATACAGGAATATAAATTACCCTATATTAATGAAAACTATAAGGTAAGAGTTAATTCTACAATCTTTTCATTGTCCGAGGTTGTTTATACGTGAGTATCTACTAGGACCACTTTATCATCCACATCTGTGTTTCATAAAAATATATTTCAAAACATTTTTTACTATTTAATAGAATATGGGTTAAATTCAATTATAAACTTTTTTGACTTTTTATAAAATGTTTATAAAGAAATATTTTTTTCATTTTCCGGATAAGGTCCTTTATGACCTTTTTGACAAAATTAAAGAAAAGAATGTTTTTTCTAACTTATATGGAAAGTGCGGATATTTTCCACTGTTATAATATCTTCGAAGCTTACCTTACAAGCTTATAATAATATCTTAAAAATAAATGAATTATTTTATAATTATTTGAATTTTAAATTATTTCAAAATAGAAATAGATATTTTTCTCAAATAGTTTTGATTTCATCAATGTCAACATCCTTTGATGGATTTTACACTTGTTTGAAGTTGATTTATTATGATAAAATCTTCCATATTATATTGAAGGTTTTGTGATATGTTTGACTATAGATGTGTTATTTTTATACCATTCATGATTTATTGTTAAAGTATTAACATTGCATATGCTAGTTTTAATATGAATGTTTACGTTATGTTTCAACCTTTACATATGAGGAACACATTGGACTTAGTAAGTGATTGTTGGATCCTGATATAGCTCCTCGATGCATCGGTAGGCCATAGGAGATAGACTAGTGTCTTGGCATAAGGCCTTGACCAAATCTTATTTTTATTCTTGTCATGAGGCCTTGACTATGTGGTTATGATGTTTGGCATTATGTATTCCATCATTATGAAATTGGCTATTGATATTACATGTGATTATTAGACTAGTAGAATATCCATTTGAATAAGTAAATGAAATTATTTGATTTATCTTTTCTATATTATTCTCTTGTTTAAGTTTAAAAGGCTTGTGTTTTAGTCTTATACATTTCCTTATATGTTTATGATTATTTATGAATGTTTCTGCTATATTGGTATCCATACTGAGCATCTGATCTCACCCCTTTATTATGTTTTATTTTTCCCAGGATGTGAAGAAGTATATTATGATTAACCTAAAGGAATAGGCTAATGGATATAAGAGTGTTAAAATGGGGACACAATGTTTTTGTTTTTTTATTTCATTCTGAAATGTAAAACTTATGTATATATCTAGTACTTCTGAGGCTACAAAACGGATCGGTCTTTCAGGACATGATTCATTGTATCATGACAATGTTTTGTACTAATGCACCAACTCTAGGTAACTAGGGTCAGATATTTACATGAAACATACCATCAAGTACTCATTCCAATATATTTTATAAGAATGGGTAAGGGCTCATCCAATACCAAAGATAGTTTGTCTCATGAGACCTACCGATGAAACAAGGGGATATAGTAGGCTCTACCCATCACTTAATAAGACCAATGCATTCCTCATATAAAATGGGTGAAACATAATCAATATAAACTTTTTTATTGAAACTATTATATGAAATGTTAATCATTTCCCCAATCAATAAACATAATCATAAACCATCTAAAGTAATATGGTAGATTATATCAAAATAATAAATATCTAATAAAACTAATCATAAACCATCCAATAAAATATGGTAGATTGGACCATAAATTAATAAACTTAGTAAATATTAAAATTTAACAAATGATTTGGCATAGATGAAAATTATTTAAATATATGATTGGAAAACATTAGATGAAAATGCCATTTTCCCTTTGAAATCACTTTTTTTAAAAAAAAAATTCCACACATAAAATAAATTATTTTGTTTGAAAATAACCTTATAAACATGTAATGTAATATTAAAACCATTAATTATTCTATATGGTTGGAAAATATGCTCATTTTGTATAATTTATTTAAATATTCCATTCAAATGTTTATTATAAGGGTTGAAAAGTACCTTATTTGGAAAATGACAAGAACATTCCTTTGAAACTATTTGTTAAAAAATAAAACATGGGTAAAAATGACATTAAAAAATAATAGGTTAATAGTAAAAATATTTTTGAAAATATTTTTAGGAAACATGTATATGGGAGATAAAGATTCCCCCATAGAGTCTTAAGTGTGAACATTCCAAAATAATGATGAGATTGTGAAATAAACCCTTACCACTTCTATAACTTTTGAATCATAAGTCCCATGAAATAAATAAATTAAATTTAAATTTTAAATGAAATTAAGGAAAATTTATTCATGATAAAATATATAAAATGTAAATTATATACAAAACATAAAATAAATAAATCTTTAATATGGTATATGTCTCACAGAAGTAAAGTGAGACGAGAAACCCTTACTTTAGGGTTGAATTCCTTTGTACAAGTTAGAACCTTATTTATAATAAATATAAATTTATTATAAATATATTAAATAAACACACTCATATATTTCATACCATATATGATTTAATTATACCCTTTTATCACCCATTTTTTATCAATTTGTTATTAAAATCACTGTTCTGGGTGATATTTTCTTCGTTTATTACTTATGTTTTAGTTTGGTAGTTTTGGAACATATACTTTGATCATGGTTAAATAATAAAAATAATATTATTAATGGTTTAAATATCATATATATTCAATATATATAATTATAGTCGCCTGTAATATATAGAGATATAAAAATGAATTACATCATTTATGGAGATTGTAGGGTGTATGTATGCATAAATGTTTTTTTCATATTTCAATGGATGGAATGAAAGAAAGTTAAAGTATAAGTAACCATTATATAATAACTATTATGTAATATATATCATATATAATCACTAATTTCATATTTTTAACCATTCAACTAAAGTAGTGTTGATAAATGAAATACACTGCTATGTAGATACGGTAAGTCATACGTATGCACTAGTGATGTTTTCTATTTTTGTAGGATAATAATAATAACATATCAATATATTAATGATAAAAGATTTATTATTTTATGCTGGGTACATCATATAAAGAATAATTATATGAATACATAAACTTTAATGAGTCGGTAATGATGATTACATCTTCTCCAGTGGACTCCCATTAGATCTTTTCTTAAGGGATCTAGGATTACTATTTTTAAAGTGAAAGTACCTCAAGAACTTTGATATGTATATTTAAAAAATTTATTTATATGTTTTGTTCAAAACTATATGGATCAAAGTGTTGTAAATAATATAATTAAGAGGATCCCTTTTATAATTGAGTGGAAGGGCATTCTTATAATTTCTTAAATTATTAAATAAATATAAATTAATTATCAATTAAGAATGTATCCAAAGTCAATTATTTTGAAGCTAATATGAGGTAGGGTCTAAATCCCTTAATAAAATAAAAACAATACAATTTTTTAATATATTTATTCCCTTATATTTTGGTTTTAGACCCTATTTAACCCCTTTAATTCTTTATGTGACGACATGGAATTTTACAGTTTGAGGGTTAATATAGTTAGTATAAAATGAAGGAAGTCCAATAAATGGAAAATGGATGAAATTCTGAACCCTATCATAATAAATTATCGTAATTTAATATTTTTAGGAATTTTATATCATTTAATAAAACACTATTTACAATAAATTATCTATAATGTCAATTTTAAGAACTATTCATTAATTTGACTTTAATAATATCAAGATAAAACATAAAATTCAAAAACATTATTTTAATATATCCCTAACATGTTATTACCATATATAAATTTCTTTTATCACATTATTTTTCTCAATTTGTATTTATTTTAATATTTATAATATTTTTTTATTTTTTTGTTAATTTAATAATTAATGCATCAATGTTGTATAAGCATTTTAGTTAATTATTTCTTTATTATAAATTAAAAGAAAATTACCATGATAAAGGCAAAAAATTTATATTTCAAAAAAATATTTATGGTCAAACATATCCTCTATATATATCCATATTAACAAATATTATGGTTATTAAAAATAAGAGTTTGATATGTTTGAGTTTTCTCGAAATAAAATATTATAAAGTTCATAATCTCATACAAATGGCCATAAAAATCTGTATAAACGAATATTTCATGAATAGTGTTGAAATAGAATCATAAAATATAATTAATTCAAGTTTTAGGGTCATTTTATATTCCTTATCATTTTATTTTTAACTTTAATTACTTGATGTACCCTTTATCATGGTAAAATATTACTAAGGTTACCATTCAAATAGAACAAAAATAAAAGGAAAATATTTAATAAATATTGAGATCTTGAAACCAAATATGTATTACATTTTTAATATTTTAATACACAAAATTTTCAAAATTTAATTTAAAATTAAATATAAAAAACGCAATGCAAAACAGATTTTAGAAAAATGCCTTTTAAGTATAAAAATGTTTTTATAGAAAATTTGACCATAAATATTATGAAAATGAACTTAATTGGATTTTTAATAATATATGAGAACTATTTTTACTATTGAACTATTTTAAAAAATAACAATGTTAAAATTCAAGAAGTAAAAAATATAATTTTCAATAGATTGTTTATTTTTCTCTATTCACTGAAAAATCAATCATTTTAGAAAAATCCCATAAATTTACACTATGAAAATTTTGATATTATAATTTCAGAAAATAATTTCATTTAATAAAATAATTTTTTAAAAATTCTGACACGTATTTTATTTTCTAATAAAAAGTAATAAAATTTATTTTTAAAGAAAACGTATAAAATAAATTTACTAAAATTTGAATGCTTATTTTCTAAGAATTAATCAATAAATTTGAATTGATTAATATGATTATATATATATATATAATATGGTTAATCATATTCACACATGCCAATTTTAATATCTAATTTATAACGATCATATTACAGTAACAACACTTTAATAGTGTATCGTAGTTCATTTAAGCTTCGTGTTGTGTGTTATATATTATATCAAACATAGTGTTATTTTTAAATATTGGCGTGTCACATCCCCCCCACCCAAATAAATTTCACCCTAATAATTTAAACTAGTGATCGATAATCAATTTTTTGACATTTGAAAATACCTTTTTGGAAAACCCACATTAAAAAGGGTTAATAAAACATTCTCTTAAAAAGAGTGAAAAAGGAAATATAAAAGTCATAAAATACTTGGTTTTTATATAGGATAACATTTTTGGGAAGTTAAAGTATGTAAATGGAAGATAAAAACAATTCTCAAAGATTAATAGAGAGTTATAGAAAACAATTTCATATGAAAAGTAACCATTACAAAACCGTAAATATTTAATGGGTTAAAATTACATTAATTTCTATATAAGAAAAGTAAATGGATAGAATTTATTTTTTCAATGTCTTTTTCCTAAATATGAGGGATTATTTTACTATCTAGATAATCACTTGAGAAAATAAACTTACTAAATATTTTTCATGTCATAATCATAATTTTATACTTTGGTTGTGCTTTGATCTACTTCAACTTCATCTCTTACATTAGGAAATGGATATTCAAGATTAATTTTTCATGCCTAAAGTTATTTTAGTTAATAAAAGGATCCATAAGTCATTCCTTCACTAACTAAATATTAAAAAACCAATACGTTTTATCACATTTTATCTAATTTTATCAGTCATACTTTAATTATTGAGATTAATATATAAAGTTCATGTTAATACCATCAATAAGTACACAATCATAAGGATCCTCTAAAAGTCCAAAAAATAAACAATAAGTTCACTAAGTTTCTATTTCATTAGAAAGATCTTATAATTCCATTATATGAAAAAATGGTGTGATGAGAACCAGGAATTCTATCCTTTTTAATATGTGTAGGAGATGATATAGTTAAATGATTTTATAAAGGCCAATTTTTTTCTATTGGAGACACTTTGGGTTTTCCCGATGATTGATTGTGGGGACTTGAATGTTTTTATCAATCTCACATGTGGGGTCCAATTTTTTTATCTTTCACAGAAATTCCCAAAGTTTCCCACTTCCATAACTAGGTATAGACCAGATTTCCAAAGGTAGAAGTTCCTTTGGGGTTTCAGACCCAATGATGCTTAAGAACTTACATTGTTTGAGAGGATGGGAGATCGGGCTTATTAAACCATTTTGGGGGGAATTGTTGACTGCTTTGGGACTCTCTTATAGACTAAAGATATTTTTGAGAATATCTTACTAAAACTTTCACAGAAACGAGTTCTTGCAGTGCCACCCTTTAACAATACTAAAAAAAGTGATGTTTAAAGTACCTCTTTATCAGTTCTTTTTAGTGCTTTTTTAGCACTGTTAAAGGGGCCCCCTTTAGCATTTATTTTTTAGTAGTGTTGATAAAAGGGGGTCTTTATCAGTGCTTTTTTACAAGCACTGATAAAGAGTATATTTTAAAAAATAATCATTAAAAATAATATATTAGCATATTAACTTATTAATATATTTATATAGATATAAATATAATATATATTTTTTAAATATGTTTTAGATAAGTATAAATAGACATTTACACTTGAAATCTAAGATATTTAGTGAAATTGGCATATAAAATAATTAAAACAATATTAATAATTAGTAATTTAATAATTATTATCGATTAATGGTCATTTAATAACAATTCCAAGACACTAAAAATAAAAAAGGTAATAAATGATCTAAAATAAGTTGAAAATATAACTCGAACTTGAAATAAACATTAATTTTGATCTGGTAGTCCGTTTGAGCTCTACTACATATCAAATTAAATCTTGCGATGTGATCTATGTCCTTGGTGATATAAGAATACCTCTATCATATTTCTAGAGCACCAAAATGACCTTGAAGGCTTCCAAAACTGAGTTTTTAGTCCGTTAATCCAAATTTTTTAACATTCGATGGAATTTCAGCCACGTTTAAGGGGTTCCCTTTATCAGTGGGGAATGAATTTATTCCTAGGGATTAAATTTATATTGATACTATGGATTATAAATTTTTTCATGTTTTACAATTTATTATTATTTATAATCAAATATATTACAATATATAAATATTTTTTATGTTCACACATAAAAATTTAATTTTATAAATAAATAAATAATCATATTTACATATAAAATATATTTCTCAATATATAAGCCTTATATATAAAAAAACTAATATCCATTTTATTTAAAATACAAATATATGAGTATTTATATACCTATATAATGTGTGTGTGTGTATTTGTGTGTATCTATATTAACAAACTGATATATATTATCTATATATTCTAACCTATGTATATACATATTAATATATAATATATGTAAATATATATAAATGTATATAAATATGTATAATTATGCTTGTAGATAAACATATAATGTTTGTGTGTGTGTGCATGTGTCTGTGTGCGTATGTTGTATATATGTATTTATTTATTTATTTATTTATAAACACACACAAAAAAGAATATTTTATAAATGTATTTAAAACTAATCTTATAAATAAATATTAATATATTAATAAATATACTGATAAAAATATAACTAAATATATATAAATAAATAGAAATAAATATATATTCATATACAAATAAATATATAAATATAACTAACTATATATATTAATATATATATAACTATATATATTAATATATATTAATATATATATAATATAAGAAAAATATTTAACTATATCTATTAATATAAATATATATATATATATATATTAATATATTAATAAATATAACTATATATATTTATAAATAAATAGATATGTCATTAAATAGAGAACATAACAAGATGGGTGGGTGGAAAAGGTACAGGCGCGTAGGGGGAGAGGTCTCAGGTTCAAAACCAAGCAGAGGCAGGGGTGCATGCAGGTGAAGGGGCGCTTGGGATGTTAACGGGTGTGGGTGGGGTTGAGGCATCCGGGAATGTTATTGGGGGCTGGGAAACATAGGCACTATTGAAGGGGGGTTAAGTGCTATTAAAACACTTTGATTTGTAGATTTTATTAATTTTGTTTTTAAAAATAACTTTTATGAATGCTTTTTTTAGCACTGATAAAATACCTCTTTTATCTGTACTTTTTTTAGCGCTGATAAAATGGTCCTTTATCAGCACTTTTTTAGTAATGATTAAAGGGGCCCCCCCCATTTTAACAGCTCCTTGATTATCAGCACTTTTTTAGCAATGATAAATTATTTTTTTAGCACTGATAAAGCCCTATTTTGTGGTTGTGTAATCCTGATACATGACCGGTTACCCTAACAACATGATAATAGGTTAAATCCATTTATATCCAAAAGGGGGAATCTATTAGTGGATCCATTTTTAAGTATCTGAGGTTCTTTATCCATTTCCATGTTAATGGGTGGTTGCTTATATGTTGAATCCATATAACCAGTCACTTCAAAATGTGTTGTCGTCGAAGGAGGTGATTAATATTTCAATGATGGGATTGAACCTATGTGAGGTGTCCTATGTATCCTGTTTATAACCGGAATAAAAAACCACTTAGTTTCTTAAACCTCTGAAGTTTAACTTCATGTAGAATGTACATATATGATGAAACTTAGGCACCATGTATTTTAGCTCGGACCTTGACGAGGCCTCTTATGTATAATGGTTATAACATGAATTAGAGTCATCGTAGTTTTTTCATGACATTGGGAATTACGTCAAGGTGGATAACCTTATATGGGGGTACTCATATAATTCCACTGATCATGTCTTACACACTATGGTGTCCCTAGATGGTGAATATTCATTATATGAGTGATATGATCATTTCAACTTCCTAATACTATATGATCCTTGTTTGGTGTGAGAAATAAGGGATAGTAACTAATCAGTCTCACAGTATATGTGTAGAGACCCAAATCATGACGTACATGGACATTACATTACTTTAGCGGAATACTTAATACATAACAAAAACAGACACACAAGGACCGTAATAGTTTAGTGTCTTTGGAAACTTGGAATGAAATATTCAAATCGTGGTGAAAGATCTTCAACATCTCCCATAAAGATCTTGCTTTATTTTATACCTAAAACCTTTCTTTATATCCTAGGGAAAATAAAACATAAAAAGGTGAGCTCAAATGCTCAGTAAGGGTAAACAAAAGAAATATCAATCACATCATATTCATAAGAACATAACATTTTGGAAATCTTAACCTGCAAAAGAGATCATAATTTCATAACATGGGATAAATCATAGTAGTGAAATGAAATCCCAATAATCATAACTTAAAACATGAAACTTTTTGTCATACACACATAATCATAGAGAATCATATCTTATTAGTCAAGACTCATTTCCAAGACTATCTTAGTGGACAAAGTCCATTTCTGAACCGAGTCACCCTCATTTCAGTCCTGTTTCACTGAACCGGTATAACCTACCATTCTAGTCATGTCTATATCATGAGAAATAAAATCTTTACCCAATGCATTGGAGGGAGATATAGGTCCCACCCATCTCATAATGATACCATTCTTATGTGTGCCACAAAATCATAAACCATACATCATAGCATAACCCATGTAATAAAAATGGGAATCTTAAACATCGTGACATCATAAAACAACTCATATAAGATAAAGGAATTCATAAAAATAATTCCATCACAACATAGTCAAATCCATGTAAAAATAGGGATAGAAACAAAACCCATTATTATCTTAGATGGAAAATAATTTTGATAAAACACTTGAACTCCATTCTTGAAAAAAATATCCTTTCTACTTCAAAAACATCATCCTTTATAACATGTCATACAATTTTAAACTAAAAGAAGTTGATTAAAAATAAACTTGAAAACTTTTAAAGTAAGCTTCTTGTAAATAATGTTTTAAAAATCCATTCATGCCATATAAGTTAAAAAAAATACTCTTCTCGTACTTTTGTCGGAAAAGTCAAAAAAGTACCTCGTACGAAAAACGACAAAATATTCCTTTCATATCTTTTACTAAAAACTCACCGAAGGGTAAAATAGGATTTAAAAAATTGTAGGTGAATGGAAATAATATTACATATTGAGGAAACATGGATTTGGATGATAAAATACACCCCCGTAAATACTAAAGTATAAACAATCTCGGATAAAAATGAGATTGTGATATTTCCCTTACCTTAAGTCTGATTAGCTTCGTATGTGTCTGAACCTCCTGTATAATGATTTAAATAATGTCATTAACTTATTTCAGAATCATATTCATTGTTATGATATCATATATGGTTCACTTATGACTTTATATTACCCGTTCTTTTGAAAATTCCATGTTAAAGAAGCGTTTTGGGTAAAATCGTTTCATTTATCGTAGGTGTTTGGACTTGTTGTTCTTGACATTATTATTACTTATATCATGATTTACTTACTTCCAGAATATAAAATATGATTTATATATCATATATATTCAGTATATATATATATATATAATAGATAGATAAATGAAATGAAACACACTGTTCATGGAGACGGTAGTTCGTACGTACGCATGAACGTTGTTTTCCTTTCCTTATTGTTTTGAATGGAAGTAAGTAGATGAAATACATATATAGATAAATCCAGTAGCTTTATAATATCATATATTTCATTATTATTGCTTATATATACTTTATAATCATTCTTAAATGGTTAACATGGAGAATGAATCTCATCGCGTCGTGGAGACGGTAGTCCGTACGTACGCACGAGCGATGATATTGTTCTCATGATCGTGAACTTGTGTTGAAGTTTATGTATACTATTTCAGTATCAATATCACTTTATAATAATCATATATAGTTATTCATTACACCATTATACCCATCCAATTAAGGTGGTGGCGGAAAATAGATTACACCACGGCGTGGAGACGGTATTCCGTACGTACGCACGCGCGGTGATTTCCTTTTTCCGTAGGATGGATAGAAGGTTAATTATAGTTGTTTCATATTTATAATAACATATCATTATATAAGAAATACTGATGTTATTACTTTATCCTGAAATAACTAAATAATAAGAAGTTGAAGAAGAAAGAAATTGAAAAAGATCGGTAATGGATATTACCTCTTTCTGACACGCCTTTTCTTAACCTCCACTTATAGAACTAAGGATGCTCTTTGAAGAAGACCAGGACCTCTAGGATGATACTAGGTGAGTGGAGTAGAGATTTGTTCAGGGGTTGGCTGAGCATGTATTCTCAAATTGGTGTGAGGAGGAGAGGGAGGAGGTGCCCTTTTATAAGGGAGGAGAGGGGCACCTTAGGAAAATCTCAAAATATTATTTTATATTAAGGTCAAATTCGGTTTATAATGGTTCAAAAGGGTCTTATTTCGAAGATAAAGTGGGGATGGGTCGAAATCCTCTCATCCAATAGGATTTAGACAAGTTTAGGTTATTATTTTAACCTCATCAATTAGATTTAACTCTAAGTTAAATAATTTAACTTTTACCGTGTCTTTTTGTTTTCTTACACTATATGGTTAATAAACTTACAATAACAAGACAAACAAACCCCAAGTTGTTTATTATTAATATAACTATCCTTAACTAAGTAATTTGGCCGAACCATATATTTTTAGTAATTAAATAACATTTAATAATATAATATTTGTTTTAAAAACTAATTTATGTCAATTTTGACACTATTTGGTACATGATTTTTATGAAATTCATAACAGAATGATAAGTTCAAAATAAGTTACTTATATCAACAATAACATGTCATATTATCCTAGAAAATTAATTTAAGTCATAAAAAATCTCAAATTACATTTATTTGGGCATTTATAACATCAATTATGTCAATATTTCATTAATAAGACAATTACTGCATCATCTTTGTGTCATAATAAATGATAATTATTTAATCCCTAAAAATTCTAAATAAATTCCTCTGATGTAGATAATTGTATTATATTGCTTGATACTATTAATGTTCTAAGTTTCATGATGTTTATCACTAGATTAAAATTATTATACTTATAAGATTTAAGAAAGTGACATGTTGTCACATTCATTGGTTTTAATAATAATTAAATTATTTTCTTTGAACAAATTTAATTAAATGAATCTAATCCGACCCTTAGGTGATATGGGTCGACTTTTAGTCATCCAGTAGGATTTTTACATTTGTTAGGGTAATTTTAAAATATTATATTTTTTCTTAATTACTCGATTTACCTTTAACTATGGTAAATAAAATTTACCGTAGTTACTATTCATATTTCCCAAAAATAAAAAGTAGCTTATTAAAATAATTTGGATCCACTTATTCCAAATATGGAATACATTTTTCCAAATTCAATACACAAAAGTTGCAGAAATTAAATTAAAATTAATCCCGTTGTCGAAAGAAAATGGGTTTTTCTTTAAAACATTGCAAAAGATTGAATTGATTTAACCTATGAATTCAAGTTAAATCAATGCTAATGTCATAAATTATATTAAATGGTAAAAATATATTATATTTATACTTTAAAACCATTCAATATTATAATTTAACCACATAAGATATTACGATGAAAAAAGTTGTTTTTAATTAAAATATAGAGTGTTTTTACTATTCATTAAAATATGAAAGTTATCGGAAAAATATCAAAACTTTATCTAATGTAAATTATTATATCTTGATTCAAAATAAGAATTTTATTTTTTCAAATTGAACTTATAAACATGTCAAAAACTAGATTTAAAGTGGGTGCGCCATCAAAAGGCGACAAAACTGCATTTTTTGAAAAAATACTTATTTTACCCGAAAAATTTATTTTGTTCTTATACCATGTTCTAGAAAATGTGTAAGATGAATAATAATGTTATAAAATTCAAAATATAGTTAATACTATTCATAACGACTAGTTCATGACAATATTATAATAATATATCGTTGTTTATTAAAACCCGGTATTGCGTACAACACACGCTATCGAGGAAAGTCGCGATTGCGTGTAATGCAAGCCAAGTCAGGGTGTTGTGAAAGAATTCTTCGTTGTTTCATATAACATAATCCAACCATATTTCATTTATACATTGAATATATATATATATATACTCAATGTTGCGTAGAATAACTATTATCAAAATTGTGTGTAACACGATCCAAGAATAGTGTTGCTTATACTGCAAGCTAATACGGTGTTGTGTATAGCGCAAGATAATCTTGGTGTAGAATAAAACACAAGACATTAATGTAATTAAAAGAATATTTTTCATAAAATCTAGGGGTGTTACATTCTACCCCACTTAAAATGAATTTCGCCCACGAAATTCGTTGGGGTTATAAATGGGTTACTACTCGAAAGTTTGTTTAATAGAAACCCACATCGTAAAAAGGAATACCAAAACATGGCTTTAAAAACTAATGTATGAAGTGTAACGGTTACCCAAATTAACTCGTCATTGGGTTTCCACGTAGGAGAACATAGGTGAAAATATGGATATGGAAGAAAAATCTAACCATCAGGTTCTGATGGAGAGTGGTAGAGAACATGGCTATGAAAAAGCCAACAATCACAAAGCTATAGATTTTTGATGATCTAAGGTACCATTTGATATATCGGATATAAGGGAACTAGGACAACATTTTTGGTTTTCAAGATCATTTTCCTAAAGTTGATGAATTAAAATATATACTTACATGATTTTGGTACAATCTTACTGTTGTTCGTGAATTGAACAATTTCCACTTCATCCCTTAAAGAAATGAAGTTGAATTTGTTATTCATGATGTGTTAGCAGATCATGTGATAGAATGATGGGTCATTCCATCTCTTTCAAAAAAAAGGTTAGCAAAAGTTATAAGTCCATCTTATGGTTAGATTAATCGTATATGGTTCCAAAAATGAACTTATACTTCATATATCATACCACTTAATAAAATAAAACTAGTTTCTACTAAACAGGGACTTCTTGTAGGCCAGTGGTAGGTGATAAAGGCCAGTCGCACTTCGGTTGTGGGTTCGATTCCCACAGCCTTGTCTGACGCGATGGGTTGTCTCCCGTCCTGCAGGTTTTCCTTTTTCTAAAACTACATTACTATATCATCCCATCAATAATATCAAAAAAAAGGTTCTATCCTTAAACAATACTAACTTATGTCCAACATAATCCATTCCAATCTTTAGGCTTATCCATAATATTGCAGTCCATTGTCATATTATAGTGAAAACCATTACCAGAGATTTCATATAAGAAGCATGTTAATACCATCGTTGATCCCCATATATCATAAGATATGTCTTGTTGGTCACGTTACAAACATTCAAAGGCCTTAATCATGAATTATCTTGAAAAATGAATACCCATTGAACCTTAGTGAGAACATGAATGCAGTTAAAAGTTAACACTTTCCACATACCAAAATCCTCAAAATTCTATATACTCAAACCATGATATCACTTAGTCCTTATATCAATCATGAGCTCGTGAATACAATCAAACATCTCATTATCTTCTTATTCCTTCATTATGCGCATATCATCTACTTTAAAAAAAAGTATCTGAATAACATTCCATGGTTACTGGTACCATTCAACATATACTTTCAAATACTATTAGGAAAAACAATAGTGTAATAATACTTAGATGATTCTTTTCCTTTGCACTTACTGGCTTTGTGTCCTTCTTTTCCACACCCAAAGCATCATCCAGTTCCTTTGAAACAATCTCCCTGATGCCTCTTCCCACATGATTTACATGAGGGAAATTGAACTTTCTTTCCTCTATGATCATCATGAAACTCCATCTTTCTCTTATTATCTGAGTCGGGAAACTTACCAAAGTTGAGATTATTTTTCATATTATGAGATTTATGATTAGGCATAATAACGATTTTTGGACTTCCAGATCCCGTTTCATTTGGTTTCTCATGAAGAAAATCATTCCATTGTCCGTCATATCCTCCATTATCATGAATCTTCCTATTTCCAGCCATTTTCTAAAACCCAAAAAGAATAGTGTGAGAGGAAAAAATCATGCTAGGTAAAACAACATAGTACAGGGGGAGAACCCTCAATATCTAACATTTTAGGTTAAATTCAAAGATCGTTACCGTAGTTCTAGGATTATATCCTATACGTATACTTATCCTTAGGGACATCCCTAGACATACCTTAGAAATATCTCTAGGGATCTCACTAACTTTTTCGCATCCTAGTTTCCAAAGGTTGAATAAACCTTTCCTCTGATACCAACTGTAGAGACCTGAAGCTTGACGTACATGGACATTACATTAATTTAGCGGAATGCTTAATACATAAAAAAACAGACACACAAGGACCGTAATAGTTTAGTGTCTTTGGAAACTTGGAACGTAATCTTCTAATCGTGGTGAAAGATCTTCAACATCTCCCATAAATATCTTCCTTTTTTTATACCTAAAACCTTTCTTTATATCCTGGGGAAAAGAAAACATAAAAGGTTGAGCTCAAATGCTCAGTAAGGGTAAACAAAAGAAATATCAATCACATCATATTCATAAGAACATAACATTTTGGAAATCTTAACCTGCAAAAGAGATCATAATTTCATAACATAGGATAAATCATAGTAGTGAAATGAAATCCCAATAATCATAACTTAAAACATGAAACTTTGTGGCATACACACATAATCATAGAGAATCATATCTTATTAGTCAAGACTCATTTCCAAGACTATCTTAGTGGACAAAGTCCATTTCTGAGCTGAGTCACCCTCGTTTCAGTCCTGTTTCGCTGAACCGGTATAACCTACCATTCCAGACATGTCTATCTCATGAGATATAAAATCTTTAACCAATGCATTGGAGGGAGATACAGGTCCCAACCATCTCATAATGATACCATTCTTATGTGTGCCACAAAATCATAAACCATACATCATAGCATAACCCATGTAATAAAAATGGGAATCTTAAACATCGTGACATCACAAAACAACTCATATAAGATAAAGTAATTCATAAAAATAATTCCATAACAACATAGTCAAATCAATGTAAAAATAGGGATAGAAGAAGAACCCTTTATTATCTTAGATGGAAAATAATTTTGATAAAACACTTAAACTCCATTCTTGAGGAAAATATCCTTTCTACTTCAAAAACATTTTCCTTTATTAACATGTCATAAAATTTTAAACTAAAAGAAGTTGATTAAAAATAAACTTGAAAACTTTTAAATTAATCTTCTTGGAAATAATGTTTTAAAAATCCATTCATTCCATATAAGTTAAAAAACATTCTTCTCGTACTTTTGTCGGAAAAGTCAAAAAAGTACCTTGTACGAAAAACGAAAAAAGATTCCTTTCATATCTTTTACTAAAAACTCACTGAAGGGTAAAATAGGATTTAAAAATTTGTAGGTTAATGGAAATAATATTACATATTGAGGAAACGTTGATGTGGATGATAAAATACATCCCCGTAAATACTAAAATATAAACAATGTTGGATAAAAATGAGATTGTGATATTTCCCTTACCTTAAGTCTGATTTTCTTCGTAAGTCTCTGAATCTCCTGTATAATGATTTAAATAATGTCATTAACTTATTACAGAATCATATTCATTATTATGATATCATATATGGTTCACTTATGACTTTATATTACCCGTTCTTTTGTAAATTCCATGTTAAAGAAGCATTTTGGGTAAAATCGTTTCATTTATCGTAGGTGTTTGGACTTGTTGTTTTTGAAATTATTATTACTTATATCATGATTTACTTACTTCCAGAATATAAAATATGATTTATATATCATATATATTCAGTATATATATATATAATAGATAGATAAATGAAATGAAACACACCGTTCATGGAGACGGTAGTCCGTACGTACGCATGAACGCTGTTTTCCTTTCCTTATTGTCTTGAATGGAAGTAAGTAGATTACATACATATATACATAAATCCAGTAGCTTTATAATGTCATATATTTCATTATTATTGCTTATATATACTTTATAATCATTCTTAAACGGTTAACATGGAGAATGATTCTAATCGCGTCGTGGAGACGGTAGTCCGTACGTACGCACGAGCGATGATATCGTTCTCATGATCGTGAACTTGTGTTGAAGTGTATGTATACTATTTAAGTATCAATATCACTTTATAATAGTCATATATAGTTACTCATTACACCATTATACCCATCCAATTAAGGTGGTGGCGGAAAATAGATTACACCACGGCGTGGAGACGGTATTCCGTACGTACGCACGCGCGGTGATATCCTTTTTCCGTAGGATGGATAGAAGGTTAATTAGAGTTGTTTAATATTTATAATAACATATCAGTATATAATAAATACTTATTTTATTACTTTATCATGAAACAACAAAATAAGAAGAAGTTTAAGAAGAAAGAAATTGAAAAAGATCGGTAATGGATATTACCTCTTTTTGACACGCCTTTTCTTAACCTCCACTTAAAGAACTAAGGATGGTCTTTGAAGAAGACCAGGACCTCTAGGATGATACTAGGGAAGTGGAGTAGAGATTTTTTCAGGGGTTGTCCGAGCTTTAATGCTCAAATTGGTGTGAGGAGGAGAGGGAGGAGGTGCCCTTTTATAAGGGAGGAGAGGGGCACCTTAGGAAAATCTCAAAATATTATTTTATATTAAGGTCAAATTCGGTTTATAATGGTTCCAAAGGGTCTTATTTCGAAGATAAAGTGGGGATGGGTCGAACTCATCTCATAAAATAGGATTTAGACAAGTTTAGGTAATTATTTTAACCTTATCAATTAGATTTAACTCTAAGTTAAATAATTTAACTTTTACCGTGTCTTTTTGTTTTCTTACACTATATGGTTAATAAACTTACCATAACAAGACAAACGAACCCCAAGTTGATTATTATTAATATATCTATCCTTATCTAAGTCATTTGGCCGAACCTTATATTTTTAGGAATTAAATAACAATTAATAATATAATATTTGTTTTAAAAACTAATTTATGTCAATTTTGACACTATTTGGTACATGATTTTTATGAAATTCATAACAGAATGATAAGTTAGAACCAAGTTACTTATATCAACAATAACATGTCATATTAACCTAGAAAATTAATTTAAGTCATAAAAAGTCTCAAATTATATTTATTTGGGCATTTATAACATCAATTATGTCAATATTTCATTAATAACACAATTATTGCATCATCTTTGTGTCATAATAAATGATACTTATTTATTCCTTAAAAATTCTAAATAAATTCCTATGATGTAGATAATTGTATTATCTTTCTGTATACTATTCATGTTCTAAGTTTCATTAATTTTATCACTAGATTAAAATTATTATACTTATAAGATTTAAGAAAGTGACATGTTGTCACATTCTTTGGTTTTAATAATAATTAAATTATTTTCATTGAAAAAATTTAATTAAATGAATATAATCCGACCCTTAGGTGATATGGGTCTACTTTTAGTCATCCAATAGGATTTTTACATTTTTTAGGGTAATTTTTAAATATTATATTTACCCTTAATTACCCGATTTACCTTTAACTATGGTAAATAAAATTTACCTTAGTTACTATTCATAATTCCCAAAAATAAAAAGTATCTTATTAACATAATTTGGATCCACTGATTCCAAATATGGAATCCATTTTTCCAAATTAAATACATAAAAGTTTCAGAAATTAAATTAAAATTAATCCTGTTGTCGAAAGAAAACGGGTTTTTCTTTAAAACATGACAAAAGATTGAATTGATTTAGCCTACGAATTCAAGGTAAAATCAATGATAATGACATAAATTATATTAAATGGTAAAAATATATTCTATTTATACTTTAAAACCATTAAATATTATAATTTAACCACATAAGATATTACGATGAAAAAAGTTGTTTTTAATTAAAATATAGTGTGTTTTTACTATTCATTAAAATATGAAAGTTATCAGAAAAATATCAAAACTTTATCTAATGTAAATTTTTATATCTTAATTCAAAAGAATAATTATATTTTGTCAAATTTAACTTATAAACATGTCAAAAACTATATTTAAAGTGGGTGCGCCATCAAAAGGCGGCAAAACTGCATTTTTTGAAAAATATTTATTTTACCCGAAAAATTTATTTTGTTCTTATACCATGTTCTAGAAAATGTGTAAGATGAATAATAATGTTATAAAATTCAAAATTTAGTTAATACTATTCATAACGGCTATTTCATGACAATATTATAATAATATATCATTGTTTATTAAAACCTGGTATTGCGTACAACACACGCTATTGAGGAAGGTCGTGATTGCGTGTAATGCAAGCCAAGTCAGGGTGTTGTGAAAGAATTCTTCGTTTTTTCGTATAATAGAATCCAACCATATTTCATTTATACATTGAATGTATATATATATATATACTCAATTTTGCGTAGAATAACTATTATCAAAATTGTGTGTAACACGATCCAAGAATAGTGTTGTGTATACTGCAAGCTAATACGGTGTTGCATATAGCGCAAGGTAATCTTGGTGTAGAATACAACACAAGACATTAATAAAATTAAAAGAATATTTTTCATAAAATCCCGGGGTGTTACAATATGGGTACGAGAATTATGTGTTGGGATAGCTCTTTAGGTGTTTTAATATAGATCTCAGGCCTTAGGAAGGAGTCTTATGTATTCTAGAAATGAAAATAATAAGAGTCATCATAGTTCGGTTTTCCTCTCATTCGGCTAGTGGATGGAGAAGAATGCTAAATCCATGGGTGATATGGCATCCCAATGGTTTGAATGTTGGATATATAGGGGGAATTACATCGAAGTGGATGACCATTTGAGCTCTGGCCTTAGGAAGGCATCCTAAGTATCCTGATTATGGAAGGAATTAGATTCATCGTAGTTTAGTTGGGTTAGGTCTTACACACTGAGGTTTCCTTAATATTGAGGTAGTCATATCATGCAACTTATTGACAATTACACACTAATGCTTCGCTAATATGTCCACTAGACAAGGATATCATGTTCTGGAATGTCTTCTTAATATATATTGATTGTCTAGTTGACATGATTTAGGATTCCTTGAAATGTATGATGAAAATTGAATGATCTAGGTTGAAATGTCTAGAGGATGTTACCGGACCTTTATGAGGATGTCTGAAGACAAACTCATAATCAAGACAGACATGTCTTGAGAGTGTGCATGACCTACGATAATTTTTCGGTGGATGTAACACGATCCAGGTTTACATGTTTGGATGATGTATCATGATCATGGATGAATTTTCTAGATTCCATTGTGTGATCCGTGTTGGCATTTCCTGGTTTCATCATGAGACCTAGCTAAAATTTCCTCACGTCATCATCAAAACCATCTAACATGCTTGGTGGGTACCATGAGATCGGGCTAGTAGGCCCAAAGAACTTTGCGAGACCTAGTTGACATGAGCTGGTGTCACCATATAATTTGGATGACATGTCTGAGAACATTTAAATATTTATATGGTGATCCTGGTGGACTTCATGAGATTAGGGTGGCATTCTTGGAGACTGTCATGTGACTTTCTTGGAATGTACATAGGAAATCGTATGATCCAAATGGGATGTCGAAGGGACATCACATGACTTGAATACAAGTCCTAGGACTGCCACATAATCTATATGAGTCATGTGAAGTGGTTGAGGATCATCGTATATATTATTTTTTTAAGTATCCCATATTTTAATCTTTATTCTATCCTTTTATTGCATATTTACCTGATCATTGTTCATTTTTAGATTCTTTTAGATTTTTCATGACCCATATGATATGTGGGATGTCCTTTATATAATATAGTTGACACATCATAAGTCCTATGCATGATCTAGGAGTGATCACATAAATCACATATTCATTTCGTGTGATCACTTAGGTCATTCTGTAGATTTTTTTTACCTGGTGAAAGACCTTACGATTGTGTGATCATCCACTCCGATAAGTCCACTTATAATATTTTTTATGCGAGTGATCATGGATGGATGATTTTTTATGCTGATGTGTAGGTTTTTACAAGCCTCTCTACCCGGGTTATATGCCACCTTGTGTGGTGCGTATCTCACATATTTGGGCTTGAGTCAGTTTACGTCCTTGGTATTTAATGCTTCGCATGATCCTACCATTGGTCATTCGAGGGGTGTTGCTGATGATCATTTATTGTGGGAGTGTTGATTATTATCCATTTTCATTGGAACCAGGCCAATAAAAGGGATTTGGTATAACCATGTGGAAATTTCAAGGATCTTCCATACATAAACAATGAAATGTCGAGGGGCCTTCACAAGATCAAAATGCCTATGGAAAGAATTGTCCATGATCAAAGGAGAAACATCTAGGGTCCTCCTAATGGCAAAGGTGGATTGTCAGGAGACCTTTACGAGATCAATATGTCCTATTAAGGTGGGTTTTTTGTGATCAATGCTGTTTTCTCAGGGTGTATAACTCCGTTCTTATGAGATCAACATATCTTCCCCTCACAAGAATATGATGTTATTTCCTTTATATTTCATTATTTATCTTTCGAGGGTTGGAGACCTTGTGAGTTTGTAGAAGTTTTATCAAATAAAATCAATCTCACCATTGGTGATGCATCACTTGACAAATAATGGGGCTTATAGGGATGTGAAATAATTTTTATGGTTTCCCCACTATTTCTTTTTGAATCTAAAGGGGAGTGAAGGACCACCTAGACATGTTTGAATCCCTTCATCTGATGATGGTGACACACTAGTGGGATCTTGAGAGATAATATGGAAATGTATCCAAGGCTACTATGATGTCTTGTGATCCGTATGGGCATGTTTCATGAAAATTTATGACCATGAGAGTCTTCCCATTTTTTTTATTATTTATTTTACAATGATTTTTATATGTTTTTCTAGCGCCTCCCACCTGACAAGTCACGTGAATTGGGGAAACCCATCTGGTAGCCGCTGCATGCTCAAAAAGTGTCTTGGATGCTTTAAAATAACAATGAGGGATTTTCAAAGGGGATCCTCAGGATCTTTCATAGGTCTTGCACTATGCATGACCCAATTGCATGACCTATCAAAGGACATGAGATCGTGTTTCCTTAGGATGTTTACACAACCCAAAAGGACATGATATTGTGTTTTTTGTTTCCTTAGGATGCTTAATGGACGATTAAACATGAATTGGAAACTAAATGAAAATTGTTTAAATCAATAAATGATATTTTAAATAATTATAAATAATTATGTGATAGCTCTGATACCACATATAGGTTTTGGGTGTAATAGAAGTGTGTTATGGGTCATGCCCCACTTATTTTTTATTATGATCGATGATCAATCTGAGATTTACATGATGATGGATTCCATGATCAATATAATTGAACCCTTGAAAACATAAAATGGATAGAAATTAAGAACCAAGCGTAGGATCATCACATATTATTTACAATAAATTTCATTAATTAAATAGTTTCCTTTCATAAATTATTTCTTCATTGATATATCTAAAAAAAGATCTATATTGTATCATTATTTCATTTAAGGAATCAAGAGAATATTCTCTCTAGCAGTGATCCACACGTGTTCCACAAATCATGAAATGTCTTCATAGGAATCTCTATATGCTAATATGAAACATCCTACCACTTGTGTCATTTTTCTTTGATTTTCACGAGAATCGCTTCCAAATAATTCTCTTTGATCTCTATTTACTTCAGAGTGGGCGGTGGATGAAGATCACTCTCCATTCGTGGGAGAATTCTTGGAGAAGGTATCTATTAAGGGCTTTGAGAGGATTCTATAGATTCATTGTGCACAACCAAACAAATTAATTGGATCTACTAAAAAATAATATAATTGGGTTCATATATTTCTAGGGTTTAGAAATAAATATTTATACAGGTTCCCTTTTGTAGTTATTTATTCTATATGGATCTCCAAGTCAATAATATTATTTTTATTTTTATTTTTCAACATGAACTTAACCTGCTAATTAAATTAAATAATAATTTGTCAAATAAATTCAATATATATTATTTATCACTAGACCTTTAAACTCAATCTACCATTCATACATAGTGTTTATTGATCCTTGAATAATGACTATTTATTTAAAAATAAATATCATTTCATTATTCACTAATAAATAAACTGATATTAAATTTACTAAATATAAAAATAAACATTTTTTAAATATTCCCCTCACATAATATTTTATCGAATCACTACTGATGGAATATATGTGATCAAGAAAACATGAATATTAATTAAACCATGTGAAGGAATAATATTTATTCAACTTATTAAATAATAAATAATAATGTATTATTTAATTACGATTATGGACACACATAGGGTGTGACCCTCTAGGGATCTTTCTCAGTGGAATTAGGATAAGGAGCCTAAATTAAAAGTTTATCATCTAGCAGCATGCCAAGATACCCATAGATAATAAATTTTGTACTATAATGACATAATACCTCATATGAATGCTCAGTTTATAATATAATCCATTAATCGTGGTATATCTAATAAAAAAATTCATGTAGGTACCATCAACCAGTGTGGTTGATGTCTCTTTCTCTGACTTTCTATAAATTTAACATTCCCCTAGAACATCATAATAATTTATTTATTTAGGCTATATCATTTCCATCAAATTTCAAAAGATATCAACATCTTTTAAATAATAGAATGGAAAAATCTTTTCTCGTATTATTAAGTAATACAATATTACTCATAACACACCCAACGTATCCTACCACACCTCAAATAGATGTAATCATGGTTTTTATCAATATATAAAAGTATGAAACTTATAATATTCATTAATAATAATCTTAAAGTATAAGAATTAATACACACATCCAAAAATAGGAACATCTTATGACACATATGAATGTGGATTTCCCACTGGCGGGTCTCATTCTCAGAATATCCTACACTGGATATTACCAAGGGTGTACACCATTATAAGGTGACTCAAAGTCCTATGAGTATCCACCCCAAATAGCATATATCGTTTGTGTGCCTCAAATGATATCATCTGGATATATAACATATATTTTAGAATAGTATCATAGCACTTTTGGGTTATCATCATAGAGAAGAACAGTTATTACCGCTTAGTATGGTAGTTACTATGAGGACATTATCACATACTATGTTACGTAAAAGAATAATCATGATATAATAATGAGTTTATTAATATCCAAAAAAATGAATACAATTTATCATAAAGTAAAAAAAAAATTGGTTTGAGGGAACCAACATCAACATATTGATGAATATGGAATATGGGGTAGACAAGCCAAGGATAACAAAAGATACACTAAGGTTCTAATATCTTCCATGGTGTTTCCAAGGATCATGAGGATTATAGTTCCTTTCCAACAAAGATGAGGTACCTCTATTCGGTAGTTAAAATACCTTATGCATCAATATCATTGTCAAAAGGAGGTGTTTTTACTCTTTTCCAATGATCATAGAAGATTTATGGGGGTAATATTAGTTGAGGGAGAAATATTATAAAATATGATTCCACCTAGATATTTGTAATGTGGGTGATGTAACTCATAACCCAAAAGTTTGATCTGGTGAATATGGGATAGAGAATACATTCCAAGTATTTCCCAAAACATCTTAAGGTTATGAGTTCCACTATGGTGATTCGAGAGCTCACATGGGTTGGAGATCCTTTCTTTCAAGGAGGGGATGCCTCTAGTTAGTAGGTCTAATCCATTATACATCGATATCATCGTCAAACAGAGGTTTACCCACCCTTTTCCAAGGGACATGAAAGATTCATGATGACTCAAATGTCTATTTGATGAAGTTGGGTATGAAGGAAAATCTATCCAGGAAGGATTCTGGCATGCTAGGGTAGTTTGGATCTTAATTAGGAATCTTGGTCCCTATTCTATTTTTTTATTAAGTCACAGGGTGTGGGTCATCAAAAGGATTAGGAATGGAGTGTCACATTCCTACTTTGATAAAGGGTATAAAACATGGTGATGTAATTTCAATGATTTTGCATCTTCTTGGATAGTCTACTTAAGAGGATTTTAAATCATTGTCCAAAGTGCTCATTTCTAGAGGATGGTATGGGAACACCGTGCCGGTAATAGCCCAGAAGACTCTGAGGTGTTATGTTCTACAATGGTGACATCGAGGCTCATAAGTATCAGGAATTCCTTTTTGCATAGTGGCACATTTGTTTGACGACCATAAGAAGATATGTAGGATCCATAGGCATACATGCATAGTCAAAAAAAGGGCCCCATGAAGCTTGATATCATTCTCTATGGGATATGAAATATTTATGGTCATCTAAGATGATCAAATCATATGATTTGTGTAAAGTATAACATTTAAGAAGGTCTTGATCACCCTAAATGTTGTCTTTCCACCTAGGGAACACGTTATTACAGAGAGGAGGTGTGACAAATCATTACTCTAATTTTTTCCTAGACCAGGGGGTCCAGTGAGCATAGATTTTATTTTATCGGGGCTACAAGGTGGTCCCAATGTGATTTATGTGTCATTCATTTAGGATATATTTCTTTACTAAACTCTAGAGATGAGGAGTTTATCATGTGGAGACTTGAAGTTTTCTCATGAATCCATTTACAGGTTTTCAACCTAACGAATTTTTTGTTACATTCACAAGTAGTTTAAGGTATTTAAATTTGGACCATAAAATACTGTAGTTAATGGTTGTATATCTTTGACCAAAGTTTAGTAAGTTTAGTTTTGTGATGTATGTGGACCTAATATAAGGGTAATGTTACACAATAGCCTAATTATGTTTATCGGGGTCAAGATTACTTCAATATCGTTCTAAGTGGGAGATGAAATTGTTTTAAATATTGTCATGGGGTTCTATAGTCATGAGTAATGATATTGGAAGATCATTTTTGGGATATCCTAGAACACCCTCGGGTGATAAGTTCTGCCATGGTGATATCGGGCTCACAATGATCAGAAATCCCTTTATATTGGGGAAAGATATCTCTGGTTGGTTGTTTTAACTTGCTATGCATTGATAGAATTGTTAAGTGGGTATATCTCGTTTTCTTCACAAGTTCCATAAATGTTTTGGGGAAACCCAATGTTCTTAAGACATGATGTGTAATTTATGGATTGAGGTACTTAAAAGATGATGAAAGCACTCTATTATATGGTTGATCAGGGTGAGGCTTTTATAGTCCTTTGATAAAAAATGATTATGGGTGATGGTTTTTACCTTTTATCATCATTCATTAAAGATTAATTTTCATGTGGTTTTAACATCATGTGGTAAGTATGTTCCTTTCCTTATAGTTTAATGTCATGTGATGAGGAAATTTTTTGCATAGGTCTAGCCCATATACTATTATGAGTGCATTTTTATCCTATTACATAATGTCACTAAACCCAAAATTGGGGATCTGGGTGTCACTACATCTCATATGTGGGAAGGAATAAAAAAACACTTAGTTCTTGAATGGGAAACGCTCTGTGTAGATCTAACCCATATGCAGAAGGGGGGAATTTCTCCCATTGATAATTATATCTAGATCCAGGATTAGATAACTGGGTGTCACTATGTATCTTGTGAGGTTAAGAATCAAGCCACACATAATTATTGAATGGGAAATGCTCTATGTTAGTATGACCCATACGTATTCAGGGGGCATTGTTCCTATTGATTGTTATAGATGGGCCTAGGATTGGATATCCTAGTGTCACTACATATCTTGTGATATCAAGAATCAATATAAACATAGTTCTTTAATTGAGGTATGGTGATAGACCAACGCCAATGGTAGTGGTCCTCACGGGAAAGGTCCACAGTAATGTGCAGTTTTATGTCATGCAAGGGACAACACCCATATAGTTTAATATCATGTGGTGAGGAACCATGGTGTTACTTTTAAGGTCTTGCATCTAAAATAATAATAAACCTATTGTGAATTGATATTTCTTGGTCATTCTGGGAACCCTTATCAAAAAACATAGTCCCACATAAGCTATGATCAGTGTGATAAACAAGAAGTGGAAAAAGATCATCTCACATCATAGAGGCAATTTAGAGAATGGATAGGGGGATATTGTATCATGAAGTGGTTAGGACAAGATATAGAATCTATGTGTCCCTATTTATCTCATTTGGAATGATAATTAAGCTGTATATAGTTATAGAAATTTGTTTAGTTTATTTTTTTGTGCACAGGACATTATAATAGCATTTCGACATCATAAGGTATGGACGAAGGTGACTCGACATAATAAAAGATGAATTTTTCAGTTAGTCTAAATACTATAAGTCAAGGCATCACTAAATATCATGTGATGGTAGGAATAAATACATATGTAGTTCTTATAAACCATGAAATTTAATGTCATGTGATGAGGACATCGGCTATGTAGTTTAAAGTCATGTAGTAAGGGTGATACATTGTACAGTTTAACATCTTTCTACTCAGATGAGATCTATACAGTTTAACATCATGTGGTCAGGATGATAGATTTTTTGTATTTTATCATCTTTTTTTCGGGATGATTAATTTATAGTTTAACCTCATGTGGCCAAGAAGAGATATGCTGGATGTCATCTATGCAATGTATTTCTTAAGAAACCTTACATTGGTGGGGGTGTGACATGTTTCTCATCCATTATGGACAGTGAGTAGGATCCATTGTGGTGTAACTTATATATGATATAAGGCCATTCCCATTTGGGTTACTTCTTATGAGGCATCTTTCCCGGTATCATTGGGGTTCTAAGAATCAATACCAGTTCTCCTTAAAGGAATGAACAGAGGAATAAATTTTTATTGGAGGCCCATGTGATCCAATTATGATGGACTTTGAGGTTTTAAAATGTGAACAACTAGTTCTCATTAAACCATTCCAACTCATCCAACTTATTTTTTGATTTATCATATTCTAATAGTTGTCACCAAATGGCTATTCGAAGAGAGAAAAAATGGAATTCTATGGGAGACACTACCTCGGTCTCATACACTAATTAATATAGATTTTATTTTGTATCATCATGTGTGGTGGTGCAGTAGGACCATAAAGCATGGAGGATATTTTCCAACCATGACTCATTCCACATCTCCTGGGGAATATTTGACATATTTTTGTTGAAGGCTTCTATTTTTTCATTTTTAATTGCATGATAGTGGGATGAGTAATTGGACTTGATGTTTTACTCCTTGTGCAATTTTTTCTACTCCACATAATAGAAGTTGGTACCATTATCCATAAATATTTTTTGAGGGGCTCTAAAGTTGGTGATGATATGGGAATTTATAAACTTGATGGTATTCTTTGTCCCGACTTCTTTTAGTTGTATTACCTCATATCATTTTTAAAATAAGCTAATAGGAGTAAGGATGTACTTTAACTTCTTAGTTGTGGATGGGGGATAGGCCCCACAACATCGATTCCCCATATATAAAATCGACAATACTATTTCACTTTATGTATAAATTCCCTAGGTTTATGGATGAAGTTTTCATGAATTTGGCATACATGATATTTTCTGGTTAATTCCACACAGTCAAGTATTATGGTTTTCAAGTAGTAACTCAGACTCCTGATTTGGTGGGAGAGCCCAGTCCTAGACTGATGAGCTCTGTAGGAGCCTATGTAGAATTATTCTCTGATGAAGGAAATCTCTCTTTTTACTATGCATATAAGTAATATTCCATCAAACCTATGCTTGTAAAGAGCTCGCTACTCATTTGGACCATCCTGAAAGGTTAATTTAGCTGATCTTTGTCAAATATGTTCCCTTCCAGCTCAGTCTATCATGAGAGTCCCAGTTTAGAGATAATAAATTATAGGATCCATACATATAGGGGTTGATATAAATTCATGATACTTTGTGGTAGTTTTGACCTGGTTTATTTCATCCATGTCACAAATGACGATCGATGATACCATCCTTTGGTGCTTGATGTGGAAGATCGCTTCCTCCTGATCAAGTTCAGCCAATATTTTGGATATATTAGCAAATGAATCGATGTGATCATTCTATGATTGGGGGACATGATGTAATGTGGGACTGAAAATGAAATATGTCACTAGTTCTATGACATAGTTAGTGAGAGGGTCTAGTTCTTCCTTTTTTATGGCATCTTCACCATTGATCTTCTTTATCACCTACTCAGAATCCTCTTTGATGTTTAGGTAGGATATATGTAGTTATAGGGAAAATTCCCATCAAACGATGAGGGTTGGTATTCTTACTCATTATTCATGCTTCCTTGGGATAGTGAGAGAGAGTAGGAAAAAATTTATTTTTCTAGAGACAAAAATACAACCTCTAATACAACCTGATTGAGCATTGGGATTTCCATTATTTTATCGATAGGACTCTAGGAGGCACCCTTGAAATACATCATGGTCATAGAAAACCTCCTCATCTAGAAGTTATGCGTCCAATGGTGTGCCTTTGGGGTGGGAAGTTCTGCAAGAAAATCTACCAGGGACTTCCCCTTTACTAGCTTCTGTGATACAAACCTAATGTTGTAATATTGTATAATGATCACCATTGGTCCAAATTCCCATCAATCATAGGAGGGTCATGGATGTAATTGAGAGGATAAATATGAGAGAATAAGTACATTGTATGGTGATTCAAGTAATGCCTCATCTTTTCACTATAAAGATGAGAACAAGGTATTTCTTCTCAACATCAAAATATCAGGTCTCAATACCTAGAATCATTTTCCTGAGGCAGAAGATACTATTCTAACTCCCTGAATCATTATTCATTATGAGGAGTGTACCAAGAGATCACTCCATGGTGACCATGTATGGGATTAGTGGATTCCCTTCCACCAGTAGTATTAGGATTGGTGGGTGTAGGATGTACTTCTGGAGATTCTCAAACTCTTATTTGAATTTATCATCCCATTGATAGGTGATTCCATTCTTCATTATCTTATTGAAGGGGAGATATTTGCTGGCTACATTGGTTGTGAAATGCTAAATGTAGGAAATGTTCACCTGGATTCCCCTCAGTTCTTTGAGATTACTGGGGGTGACATTGCTAGAATTGTACTAGTCTTTTCTAGGTCAACCTTGATTCCATAGTGGTATAGAAAAATCCAAGAAACTTCCTTGATGTTACCCAAAAAGTGCATTTCAATGGATTCATATTTAGATTGTGTTATTGAATATTGTCGAAGACTGTTTGGAGATCCGTAAAGTTATCACATCAATTTAGGTATTTGACCACCAGTTCATCGATATAATATTTGGATACTCTCCATAAGATGGGATTAAATATGTGATGCATGGCATGTCGATATATAGCACTGGTATTATTTAATCCAATGGGATTGACCTGATAGAAAAATATTTTGTAGGGTTATCTTAAGGTTGTGGCTTTCTCATCTTCTGGGGCCATCTTTATTCGATTGTACTTGAATAACCATCAATGAAGGAAAGGTCTTGGAATCCATCAGTTTCATCGATCCAGAGTTATGTGATAGAAAATAGTAAATTTTCCTTTAGGTAATATCGATTAAGGTCTCAAAAATCATTATAGACCCTAATTTTCCCATTTTTTCTTGATAGGAATGATGTTGGAAAATCCAAATTGGGTGTTTCACTTCCCTTAAAATATTACTTTGAACAATTTTTCAAATTTCATCTCTACATTTTTATCAAGAGAGGAGTCAGTACTCCTAGATTACTGCTTGAAACATCGATGGTCATTAGGCAAATCAAGATTATGTGTTGTTGCATCTGTATTCACTATAAGAATTTCTATGTAAGTCTATAAAAGCACATATTAGTGTTTCTTTAGAAATGTGATTCACATCACTTGTACTTCGAGGGGCATGGCGGCACTAATCAAGGTACATCATGGGTCTAATTATGTTTCTAGATTTACCTACCTAATATTGTCAATGGTGGTAGAGATTCCTTCCTCAAATATGGGAGGGGAGTTCTTGAGTACATCCTCTTCTACTTCCACCTCTGAGTCCATGGATTCATTTTCAAATGAAGCCAAAAATCTGAGAGAATCTATACCAATACTATGGTGATAGAGGACATCAGAGAAGAAATTATCATCCCCTACTACCAGATTTGTTGTAGAGAGATTTCATAACTGGTTTTATTTTTCTATGTCACTGGGGACAGTTATATCATGGAAATTCAGGATTGAGACTACTCACTCAACTAGATTTATGGGTAGCACATAATCACTATCAAGAATACTCCAAGGTTCACAGGGTAATTAAACAAGACATTGGGGGATAAAACCTATATATTTTCATCCACCATTGGTTAATTTATTTACCTTTTATATAAAATTACCTCATCATATGTGGCTTCGAAAGTTTCAAAGGAGGAACTATCACCATGTAGTATATTGTCAATTCCATCAAATGGGTATTTTAAACACTGATGGAATATTGAAGGTGCCTCCACATGAATATAAAGCCAAGGTCTTCCAAGGTAGATATTAAATGAAGTGTATTTTTTGATAACCATGAACTTAGTGTTAGATGTGAGATCACCAAACTAATCTTTGATCCTGATATTCCCTAGAGTTTTTTCCTTAGACTTATCATTCCCTTGAATGGTTATATTTGTGGGAGATAACTCCCATTTACTATATCATAATTATTAGAGGGTCTTCACCGATATGAGGTTGATCCTGATACCATTTCTAATCAGACCCCTTTTCAAATAAAAATTATTGATTCTACTAGAAACATATAGTGGAATTATGTTTCACAAGATGACCTCCTCTTGATCATGTTATTTTATTTACATGGTGACTTGGAATTGTGATGGTGTGGTTTCAAATTGATAATCCTCAGATGAAACAATTCTACCTCAAAATCCTGTGGGATCTGGAAGGATTTAACAAGTGCCTCTATGAATTATTTTGAAATATAGACCACTTTAAGTATTGGGTTCTTCTCTAGGACAACCTCTACCTATTTTAGAATGTCATACTTTTGTGAAAGAGGTTGGTGCTTCCGGATTTAAGGTTTCTCCTTATTATGTGGTTCAAGAGATGATGCATTTGAGGTGGATAGGTCTGGTTCTTGGGAAAATTTGAGTGAGCTTCTTCTACCAGTGGAATGGATCAGGTTGGCCTTCCCTATTTCTTGGGCAGATCAAATAATCTCACCCCATCTAAGCAGTCATGTAAGATTCCAAGGTGTGTGTGACTGTTGTACAGTTATGAAACACTTAAATCTCAGTGTTGGGATTTCTAGATCCCTTTATCATGTGTATTAGATGCATGGATGTCCTTTTGGTGATGTGACTGAAATATTGGGTCTGGCTACACCCACGTTGTCCCATGTATCCTAGTTTCCTACACATGTGACCCTTGTTCCCCATTTAGGTGATGGGAAGTCATATTTGGGGGAATATTCATCATTAGATAAGGGGTATTCCAAGTTTATTACATTAATAGAACCAATGATGATCTCTTATTCTGATAAGGGTTTCATTTGTTGGGTTGGTTCCCTTGATTAGGATATTATAGGGAAGAAATTTGAAAGAGTCATATCTTTCATCGGAGTTGAATATGACTCTTTCTCTTCTTTATCTTCTTATATATGATGGTCACATCCACCTTTAGGAGGCATATTCGATGTCACCTTCCAAGGTGTCAGAACCATTATGGTTCTATGAATATATTCTATCATGGTGGAATGATCTTGATCAACTGTCATTCGAGTCATCTAGTTTCTGAACTACTACCCACGCCTAGCCAGAAGGTTTTTCCAATCATCATCTTCTTATTATTAGAAAATGGTTATGAAACCCACTGATTACAAGGAGTTATTCAACATCACATGTATGTAATATACCATCCTTTAGATGACATATTTTAAGATGAATAAATCCTAGATGTTATGACCCAACCTCTTATGAAAAGGGAAGTAGTCAGGATGGTCGGTGAGGTAGACCTCATTGGGATTCAAGGGTTTTGGAAGCTTGAGTAGGTTATTGTCCATAGATGTAAGGAAATAAATAGGGAATTGTTCACTTAGAAAGGAGTATTTTTTATTCATCTATTTGTAAAATCTTTGGTGACCTTGATCTCTTTTTTCCTTCAGTTGAGGGATATTTTTTTGTTATTACTGCTCAAAAAGTGGAATTGGATGCTTCAAAACCATCATATATTATTAAATGGGAACTACTACTAGTTTGAGGGTGAAATATCCAGTTTGTGCCTTCCTAATATTTTCCCCTATGTTGAAGCCATGATCTTATATTTAGCTCGGTTCTACTAAATGGAATCTTCCAAATGTTGTTCCATTTATGAAAACTCACAGAATCTACCTGGATACATCATTCGGATTAGAAGTGTCTACAGTTTATCTCGAATATTATTAGCACCAAGTTCTAGTAATTTCTCTTATAAGAGAGGGATACATAGTGAATAGGTTAAACCTTTACATCCGGTTATGAATTCAGATACCCTCTCATTTTCATGTTGAATGCATTTCATCAGGTCAAAAATGGTCATTTTTTTATCATAGAGATGAATTGATAAAGGAATTAATGATGAAGGCATTTTCATACTATTAAGGATCCAAATGGAATATTGATGTATCAAAAAAAGGTCGAACCTATCATAATCTTTATAAAACACCTCATCTTGGTCGCCTCCTACTAATCTTGAGGGCTCATCATCGAACCACATAAATATATGAAGTGTGAGAGATGTTGTTTGTGGTCCCTCGTGCTGTCAAAGGTGGAGAATATAGTATTGCTAAATTTTTGTGGTGAAAACCGTAATCCAACCATTTTGGATATAAATTTTTCTCAGGCTACATAGGTTTGTGTCATCCTTATATGGATTCCATTTAAGTAGCCAGGGACTCGATGGTGTTGATAAAATCTAGAGGTATTGTGGTCTAAGATTGCTTTAGTCTACTGGGATAAGGCAAGGCCTAATGAGGTGGCCCTATTTTTTCCTCTAAATGATTCTCAATTCTTGAAAATAATTATTGATTTTCTTGGAAAGGGAGATGCTTTCATCATAATGAAAGGAATTCATGAAAATTTTTGACTTCCTCATTTATGTATTCCAGCTTCCAGTATCTATAGAAATTCTGATTCTCAGATAATGCCCTTATAGGAAGGTCTAATCATTCCATATATAAGGGAGGAGGTATCTTCACCTCTACTAAAAGTTAATGCAAAGTGGGACTTCTTCCCCTAAGTATCTCTACATTGATTTGTCTAAGACTTTGTATCTCATTCTATTATTTTTCCAACTACTCCTCTGTGGAATGAATTGTGTATATGTTGGGTGATGAGTGGGGTATGACTACTTATTTGCCTTTATCTTTTCTCGTGTTTTTCTATAGAGGTAGAAACTTTATTTTTGATGGTGCCAATTTTTGGATACTCTTATAGTTTTGGGTGTGTGCAACCTGAGTTAGTATATCCATATCACCTTCCACTCAGGGTATATTTTCTATATTGCATCCCTCCTCATCTATCTCATTATCTATATTATCTATTGTATTGATGTAGATGGAATTCACAGAGGTATATTAGGAAATGGTAGTTATCCAATTACTTTCAACGCAATAGGATGATTCCTCACCACTTTTGTTTGTTTTATTTCTCAAAACCTTATCCATATCTGACTTTTTTGACTTCCAACCCCGGTGGGGTTTGATTTTCTTCATTATACGTTCCTCCCATCTTGGTCTATGAGTAGTTACTTTGATGGAGTATCTAGTCTTGATTTTAGAACTCGACCTTAATAGAGTCATTTTGTATTATGGAATGATGGAATAGATATGATGCTCACTATATATATTTATATTTCAACATAGAGATGACTAATTCCCTCTCTAGTAATGATGATGATAATAATTCCCCTAGCCCTATGTGTTGGGTATTATTCTGGACCATAATTATCCTTTGTTGATCCTATTATTGAGGATCTGATACTTCTGGTCAATGATTTGAGGATTACTAGGATGGTAATTGAGATATAAGTGTCCCCATCCTAGTGGGATAGGTTCGATCTGGAACTGCAATTGTTTTTTCCAGGACCAGATTAGGGGATGATGAACCTAGTGGTGGTGATTGAGATAAAAAGGAAACCATCTCAGTGCGATGGGTTTTGTTTGAAACTGTTGTCGATATTTACAAGATCCACTCAAGGGTTGATGATCAAAGGGGTGGAGGAAGTGGTAGATATTACCACTTCCTAGTGGGATGGGTTCACACATAAACAAATGCTATGATAGCTGCTATTAAGACCAATTTGATTTGGCACATTTGTGATCATATGGGAATTAAGTGCAATGGCAGCCCATAATGGGATTTATTCTTTATGGGAAGTTTCTTGGTTCATTGTAACTTCAAGTTCAATGTCTGAAATGCATTCCTTTTTCTTCAAGGGGACCATTTCAATTACCAGTTAGCTATCCTCTCCCATTATTCATGATGTATTGGCACCATTGAAGTGAGGAAATTTTGTTGTACTGGCTAACTGGATCGATCATTATATGGTCCCCCAATTTTTTTAGTGGATATGAAATTAAAAAATATATTTCGGAGGGAATATATTATTTTAGGGGTGTGGTGAAGTAAAATTCTCCATACTTTCTCCATCCTCAAATACATATACATTTTTAGGCTTCATATATCAATTGTTAGAGAGTAGTAATGCAATGGCAGTAAGTATGTTGTAGATTTGTGTTGTGCTTTCTGGTTTTGGATCCCAGACCATGGATATAGAATCTAGGCCTAGCTGACAATAGAGTATATTGATGTTCTAAATGTGACCCTCATATCTAGGATAAGGGAGGTTTTTATCCTTCATTCACTGATGATTTTCCCGCATATTTTTTATAAGTATGAAATGAACTCGTTTACCCCATCTTTCATCTCATAGTCATATATAGAAAGGGGGTCAAATAGTGTGGGGAGGTTGTTTCCAGCTAAATCTCTCCATATGTCAATGTTGATTTCTTCTTCATTAATCATACATGCCTCCATCTATTCAGAACACATAATCTACTTCTTTGGGTTTCCTACGGCCTGGAGTGGGTTTTTGTTGGAAGTTACAATGGAAATATATATAGCTGACACTGATGTTTAGATCACATCTCTATATGAAGAAATTTGGGAACCTATCAGTATGAAGTTGTCTGGGAAGGGGGTATTTTTTACATTGAAGATATCACCATGGAGAGGCTGACCATAGTGGATGTCTGGAGTAAAGTCCCTATGATCCATCTCCACATTTCCATAAAGAGTACAATCGCAATAATGATGTCCTTTTACTTTTGTTAAAGAGTTTATATACCTTTGGGGTGTTGATAATGTGTCTCGAATAACCTCAAGGACACTGGTCTTGATAATATTAGGGATATGAGACTCATTCTATGTGGTTATGAGAGTATGTCGACCTAACTTTTGGGATTGTGAATGAATATGAGTGTGTTGTATGAGGGATGCCAGAATATATCGATAATTGTCTAGTGTTAAGAGTATATCATCCTATTAATGAGAAGTTGCTGGAATATGATAATGGGACTATTCATTATTATTAGGAATATAAGCATTCCCTGAGGCAAGTTCTACTCTCACTTAGTGAGCCTCAGTCAGAACAAGAGTATGATCCTGATCCTGGGCCTTTGGATTATGAATCAAGTCTTTTTTTAGGGTAATATGAGCCTTTACAAAGGCATGTTCCACTCTAACATGGTGAACCCCGATTGGAACATGAATAAGAAAATGGTCTGAATATACATTCCCCAAATTAATATACTAACATACCTCTAGAATTGGATAAGGGATGTTATCCTCCTCCTGTATAGCCTCTAAATGATGCTGGTATAGTTGTTCCTCGACAGAAGTAGGGATATGAGCCTAGATTCTGTGAGCTACGAGAATATTCCATGTAGCTTCACTAATAGGAATATGAGCCTACCATGAGGCATGTTTCACTCTGACTTGGCGATCCCCATCCAGAATGAGGATATGAACCCAATATTGGGCCTTTATAGTATGTCCTATGTCTTTTTTGATATAAATATGAGTATTTCCCAAGGCATGTTCCACACTCACTTGGTGATCCCCTGCTAGAATAGGGATATAACCTTGATCCTAGGCCTTTGGAATATATCACTGGCCTTCTTTGATGGGAATGTTTCTCTATCCCAATGCATGTTTCGCTCTCACTTGGTGAGCCATGGTTGTAACAAGAATATGAACCCATTCTAGTTCCTCTTACTTTACTAGAATATATCGATAATCCTCTAGGATGGGAGAAAGAATATTATCTTGATCCGATGAAGCCACTTGTTCATTATAATTAGAGTGTTGTGAAAACCTGGCTATAGAGATGGGAATATGGAAAAGTCCTTATATCTGTACCAGTTTCAGAATATGCCGACTGAGTTCTCTAGTTGTTTCTAAGATGTAATGGAATTTTAGAAAATTAGGTATATGTTCCCACTTATGTCATTCTTATTCCACTATAATATGATAATAGGCTTCATGCATGAGGGTAGGAATATATGCCTCTCCCATGATTTTTGCATGAATATTCCCATAGACTTGTTTCAAGTGAGTAGGTATATGAGCCTACTCGCGGGCATCCACTGGAACATATTGGTGGGATTCATCAAAGGAAGTGGGGATATCAGTACACTCCAAATTATTTAGATCCTTCCATGCCAGATGTGTCTTCCTTGTTTCCCATGCATGGGTGTCATAGGTGGTAGTTTGTTGGGTGGTGCCCTTAAAAGGTGACTAGAGGGTACATGTGGGATGGCAGTAGCAAAGGATGTTAACAGGATCCCTCATTGGTGGCTTCTTAACCCGACGAGATCCACAATAGAATCCTTGTTCCACCTTCATCAGATACTAAAGGTGTTAGTCGTTACGCTCCGGGGATATTCTTATGATGTGGTTGTTTGTGTATTGAGGACCACTAGATTTTCTGCAAATTTACTTGGATGATGTGGACTCGTCAATTTTAGTTTTTTGATACCCTCATGGGAAGCCTCAAGGGTTAGGATCATACCATGGAGATGGTATTCTTGTACCATTTCAATCACCAACTGACACTAAAGGTTATGGGAGGCTGAAGTCATTCTGAGACCCATGGGGTTTACAGTCATGGATGATTTGCCAAAACGGTTGTGTGATTAAGACACTATATTATGTTAGGTGTTTTTTGTGAGATCATTATCTATAGTGACAAAGATAATAAGTAAAAAGATCTCTGATTAGTGCATCATTATAGGTAGGGTGCATGCTCAATCTTATATGTAAGGGTAACACAATTTTCATTTCTTATTCCTGATATGTCCATTCTACTCACATGGATTTTTCAAAGAGAGGATGGAATTATTTTATGGGAACCCTAGATATATAGGATCATCCATAATATTTATGTCAGCATTTATAGTTTTTTTGTGTGGGATATGCAAAAAAATGACCTCACACATAAAAAACTGGACATTCTTTTATTTGAGAGATTCATGTTGGCTTCACATTTTTTTGTTTTTATAGAAATATCATGCCATTCCTTGGTAGGAACAAAATGTTCTGAGATAATCGGGCATTCTATCCTTTTTAACATGTGGAGGATATATCATAGTTAAATGATTACATTTCTAGTTCACTAATTTTGTTTTGTGGGGAGACACTTTGGTTTTTCTTAGTGATTTATTATGGGGGATTGAATGTTTTTTAGAATCCCTCACATGGGTTCTACCATTTGTATCTTTCATATGAATTCCTAATGGTTCCCACATCCATTACTAGGTACATACCTAATTTCAAAGTTTGGAGGTCCTTTGGGGTTTCAAAAACAACAATGCTTAGGAACTCACATTGGTTGAGAGAATGGGTAGCTGGGTTACTCATGCTCTTTTGGTGGGGATTTTTTCCTACTCCAGGACTCTCTCATGAATTTAAGATATGTTCAATAATCTCTTCATGATCCCAATATAGGACCAGTTACCATAACAAAATGATCATAGGTTAAATCCCTTTATATACAAAAGGGGGAATCTATTAGTGGATCTATATATATATATCTGAGGCTATCCATATATTTATCTATTAATGGGTGGATGATTATATATTTAATCCATATAACTAGGAACTTCATAATGTGATATCATCTAAGGAGGAGATAAATGTGTTGAGGATGGGATTGAACCACTATTAGGTGTCCTGCGTGTCTTATTTATAATAAGAATCAAAACTGACATAGTTCATTAAAATTGTGTTATTTAACACCATTTAGAAAGGAAATATATTAGAGCACATTAGAATTGGGTATTTGGTATCATACCTTTTGAAGGTGTCCTACATATCTTGGTTGTAGCAGGAATTAGATTCATCATAGTTTGATCACACCCTTGAGACATAACCTATGATGGTTGCATTGTATGGGGGTAGTCATATCATGACATTGATCAGGGCTTACACCCCAAGGTTTCCTTGGCAGGAGGATATTGATGATGTGAATGATATGATCATTACAACTCCCTAATTCCACATGATTCATTCTTGGGGTGAGAAACAATTGATAGAAAGTAATCAATCTCACTACATATGGGTATGAGACTTATGTGATGGGATAGCCCTTGTTGGAACCAAGTATATTCTTTGATGGAAATAGAGTGTGGCTTGTGTTTTTTTTCAATCCTCACATAGGAGATCAGGGAGATTGAAACTAAAGTGATCCTACTGTACAAGCTGACGACAATTTTGAAGGTGGTGTCATTTCCTAGTGTTTACCAAAGTTTTGGGGTTCAAAATTTTCAGAAGGGATTTCATCAAAAAGGTGGTTTTTCTTGAAGGACTTATGAAAATATTTCAAAGGAATTAGTTTTGTAAATATGGGAAACATGAGTGGTGTTTTCCGAAGGTTTAAATATTTCTGATGGTGTTCTCCGTGATTACGACAAGCATCCTGAACGATGGAGAATTGGAGCATCGTGACAACATCCAATCTCAATGGTGATTCGTGAAAGGAGGTGTGTTGTGAAGATGTTTTTGATGAATTTTTAAAATGTTCTGGAGGTGGTGGACCTTCTCGAATGGCCAATTCTATAAATAATAGGATACCCCTCTTCACTAATGAGTAAATTTTTCATGTAAAATCTGGAATCACTCTGATTTCTAGAAGCTAGGGGAGCTCCATGAAACTGGAATTCCATTCCATCTTGAGAATCATAAAAATACTACTTTATTCTTGAATGATTCCAATGATTTTTATTTATGGGTGCTTCATGATGATGGGGTATTCCGCTTTGGCTCGGTGAGCTTCGGGAAGGAGTTTTTTCTATGAAGGCAGTCAACTTTTCAAATGAAGTGTGTTCCACAATGGAAAGGGAGTTTCGGGAAGGTGGTGAGATTTGTGAAGGAGCTCCATCAAAGGTATTATTGAACATCAAGTTTATGTATAAAGATATTTCAGAGTGCATAAACTCAGTTCAATGGTGCAATCAGAGTCTCAAGCTAAGTTAGGGAAAAATACTTTTGTTTCAATCCATTGAAGGGACCTTCAAGTCGATAAACTGATTTTGGATTCTCTTAAAGAAGTGAGCTAGGGGGAGTTAACATAAGTTTTCTGAGGGATTCAATGTGACATCCCTAAAACCTTGTAAATTAAATTCACCTGGAATAGAGTGAATGTGTATAATGTTCTGCATTCCACATCTAGTGAAGATTAGTGGACTTAGGTATGGCTGACACACTATCATAATATGCTCCTTGGACTATCCCTTTGTGGTGAACCAAGTAAAATTGTTGTGATGTATCTTTCTGCATGTGAATGTATGATTTCTAATCAAATTCATCATATAGGATTAATTAGTTTCTACCCGCATGGGAATAATATTCATCACTTTAAAATATAATGTTAACACCCCGATTCACCCCTACCCTCTCAGGGTGCCCTAGGGTCCTACAAGTGGTATCAAATGGTATGGTTCATGTATGTTGGATGCTCTATATTAAATCTATTCCCTGTTGAAGATTTTAGTTTTCTTTCCTAAATCAACAATGGAGTGTAGATTTGATGAAGATCTTGTTGTCTATGAGTAGAAGTCTATATCCACCAAGACCATGATGAACAATAAAAAGAAATATAAGATACAGTTGAAGAAGTATACCTTATCTAAAGAAGTGGTAGTATCTAGTTCTCTTTGAATTTATAAAAATGAATATATATTTGGCTTGTAAGGTTAAGAGTAGGTGTCTTATGTTTCCACCAATGAAAAGAACAACAATTATACCCTATGTGATTAAAAATTATCAATTTCTCAGTAGGTATGTGTTGAAACCTTTGAAATATTTCCTCAAAATAAATACCCTAGCACAAGTTCCAATGTTGATAAATCTAAAACCTCAGATGAACTTTAATGACTGCAAAAATATATTCATGATATTCCTAAAGAAATTGTCATTTTTGTTTGTAGAATATTTCAATGTATATAGGAGGAGACCACCCAATTGAGAAAAGAAGTAGGTTTTATATAGGAATACATACAATGAAAAATTATTGAGTGCTAGAACCTCTCTAAATAGGTTATAACCTTTAATGAAAAAAAGGAAACATGATAAAAGTACCCAAAAATACCTCAAATAATCTAATTAGAAAGAGATGGTCAAAAAGGCTATTGAAGTAAAGATCCATGTGATTGAAGAATAATTGAAAAATAGCACTCATGTCAAGGGTCTCCAATTGGATGGACTATCTGAAAAGATCAAGCAACTTGACCCTTTGATTTATAAAAAAGAGATTTTTCATGAAGAAAAAGCTGTTACAATGAAGAAGGATTGTGAAGAAAATATGATTATGATTAAATATCAAAAAATCATCCTCAATATGAATTGTCTATATTTGGAATCCCAGTTAGTAAATCTTGAGAATACATATATTGAGACTTCATAAAATAAGGAAATATTTTCCACTTCTAATCAATGATCAATAGAGTATTCTAAAGTAGGAAGACCTCCAATATGTGATAATAATATCATGACATTTTTCATAATCTATATCAAATAGCTAATAAGAAATAGGTACCATCTAAACCAACTTGTGTTAATGAATCTAAACCTATTATCATGAAGAGTGAATGTTGTAATAAAAATTATAGAGAAGTATCGATGAATAAAGGAGATAAGAAACCTACCACCATGACTAGGGTGGATAGGAAAAAATATTAAATAATCAGGTTTCCCAAAAATAGAAAAAAAGTAATGAATATGATCCAACAACCTTATAAAAATGATATAAAGATATCAAGAGGTTTGTTGGTCTGTGTTTTTTCTACAATATATTTGCGCATTGTGCATTAAATTGTTGGTATAGTCCGCAAAATGTGAAAGAAAAAAGGAAGTATATATCCTGGGAGAGCAAGCCCAATATAAAGAATAAACATCCATGGGTCCAAAAGTATATGTTTTCTACAAACAAATTTGGAATTATTGATAAAATATGTGAGGTGTGAAATGGTATTGGTCATAAGGTTGGTACATTATTATCTCAACATGCATTCATTATTGATAAGAAAAAAATACCTTAAATGATGGAAAAGTATGAAGAAGCTTCCTTAGGAAGAAATCAGAAGAATATTGTGAAAAAACATCTCCCAAGAAGATCACAAGTAAAGAAAATGAGAAGGACTTGGATTTTAAATCCAATAAGATTAAGGGTAGTACATCCAAGAAAACTACTAAGATGGATGATACTTTAAAAAACCCTTGTGGAAGATCCAAACTTTCTATAATAGTTCCTAATAACACATTAGTTATTTGGCCAAATGAATTGGAAATAATGAGGAAAATTTAAGATGAGCAGGCCAAGGCTAGAGAAAAAGGAAAATAAAATATTACATGTGATGATGAAAAAGTGCATGATAGGTTTTAAAAAAATGGAAACTCATGTGTTAAAGAAGTTATGTGTGAGAGATGCATGAAGTCTCGTCACATTGAAAAAGGATTTTTAACCTTAATACCAAAGTAAGAAGCAGTACTTAAAAGAATTAAGAATGTATCACTCATGATGGCTGTTAATAAGAACAATTATCCACACAAAGTATAATATAATGTGAAGAGATCCATGCCACATCAACATAGAACATAACATATGTTCAGATGTGCAAACATGAAGACTCGAGTAAATGGAGGAACTTGGTTGAGAAAAGTATCTCAACCATGAAATTCATATTGATGATGCAAAGAGGAGCCACCTTATTCCCTTAATATTTTTTATGTTTTATTTGTTCTTATAATTCAAGGAATTTGAGGTGAAATAAGTTCTCATGGGGAGAACTTGAGAAGTATATAGGGTTGTTAATTCTCGATTTCCTAGTTGAAGAAGTCACCCTCTTTGAATTATTCCTCATTTGAATATTGAAATATTGATATGATGGGGGACCATTTTTTATGAAGATAAATATATTCCACTGTTGACAATTAGGATAAATAAGTTATATCATTGATTGATCTTATTTATGGTATCCTTGAGAATAAGTGTTCAATAAGATTGTCCTTGGTGATGATGTGAAAGTTTTCCAATGTGGATAGTTATAAGATGAAGAACCATTCTTGTGTTTTCTTCATGCTGAAATTTTTTTAAATCCATTCATTATGAGATCTATCATAATTCTAATAATTATTTCCCTTGAGGGGAAAACAAATGAAGAATGATTAAGAAGCTTGTGGGATCATTTTATCAATTGTTATCTAACATGATTATTCTGGAAATTTCTAGAAGATCGTTTAATTGTAGAAGAAGTTTCAGGTATTAGGATCAATGTTCAAGAGACAAATTACGATGCAGACATAGTGTAAGACTTGTAAAACAATCTATTCTGACACTAAGAATATGATTTAGATGAATAATTATAAGAGAAAACCATCGCTAAAGAAACTTCATCGAAACCTCACAAAATTATTTATAAGGTATGAATCAGGAACAACCTACATGGTATTATAAACTGTAAGCTTATATAAAGAAGCCCTAATTCAAAATATGCAGTTATGTTTGATCCCCTCTCACTAGTTTTGTAAAATGTTTTAATTTGGTTGTGGAAGTGATGCAAGTTTATGGGGGAGATACGATCCAAGGGGAGTTTCCTTTGAGCTCTACAAGTCAAATCTAAGATCTTTGGGTTTATTTCCAATGGGGGAGAATATAGAAATTCAATGAGAATGAAATTTTTTTATTTTTCATTTTAAGAATATAGATAATAAATAAATTCAAAAATGTTAAAATTGGGTAGAATGATGAGTTACAAAATGGAGAAAATGAAAATGGAGAAAACAATATGATTTTTTGAGGAAAAAGTCAGATCTAATCTTGGAAATATTTAAGAATTCCAAACCATGAGAACCCAATTCATGTTTCCTATCCTATTTTCTACACTAATAATTTCACACATAAACATAGAGTGTTGGATAAGTTGTTTATTTCATATTAGGTTTTGATAGTTGTTGGTGATTCATTTAATTTGTCCACAAATTGCCAACAAACCCAATGGGGGAGATTATTGGAACCAAGACTGTTCATTGATGGAAATGGAATATGGTTTGTGTTTCTTTTTCAATCCTCACATTTAATATTAGGAAGACTTCAAGGAAATGGATCCTACAGTACAATCTGACAATAGTTTTGAAGGTGGTGTCGTTTCCTGGTGTTTTCCAAATTTATGGGTTCCAAAATTTAGAGAATGGCAAGCATCAAGAAAAGTGGTTTTTCTTGAAATCCTTATTAAAATATGGAAAATCCATGACTTTTATGAATATGGGCTATTTCAGTTGTGTTTCATGAAGGATTAAAGAATCCTAATGGTGTTCTCTGTGATTACGATGAGCATCATGATCGACGGATAATTGGAGCATCGCAACAACGTGAAATCTCAATGGTGCTTTGCAAAAGGAGGTGTGTCATGAATAAGTTTTTAATGGATCCAGAAAAACAACCATAGGAAATAGATATTCATGAATTTACAAGCCTATAAATAACAGGATACCTCTCTTCACTTCTGAGGAAACTTTTCAACGAAAATCTATAATCTATTTGATTTCATGTAGCCCGGGGAGCTCCGTGAAACTGACATTCCATGCGAGATTGAGCATCAAAAAAAGAATATTTTAGTATTTACTAATGCCAATTATTTGGATTTATGGGTTCTTTGAAATGATGGTTTATTCTGCATTGACTCAATGATCTTGAAGAAGTAGTTTGTTCCACGAAGGATGTGTGTTCTGCAAAGTCAAGGGAGCTTTGCGAAGGTAATGAGCTTCCTGAAAGAGCTTTTTGAATGGCAATATTGAACATTAAGATTATGTTGATAGAGCTTTCAGAGTGCATAAACTCATGTAAATGGTTCCAATAGATTCTCATGCTAAGTCTGGTATAAAGATTTTAAATCCTAACCATTGAAGCGATCTTTAAGTCGATAAATTGAGTTTGGATTCTCTCAAAGTCGTGACCTAATGGGAGTCAATGAAAGTATTTCAAGTGATGCATTGTGATATCCCTAAAATCTTGTAAAGGTAGTGCACATGGAACATAGTGACTATGTTGAATCTTCTGTATTCCACATCAAATTAATATTAGTGCACTTAGGTATGACAAATACACTATCGGTATATGCTCCTTAGACTAAACCATTGTGGTGAACCAAGTAAAATTATAGTGTTGTCTCTTTATGCATGTGAATGTTTGATTGTTGAACTAATCCATTATGCAGGTTAATTAGTTCCTATGAACATGGGAACAAGATCCGTCACTTTAAAAGAAAAAGTTGACACCCTGATTCACCCCTCCCATGTCAGGGTGCTCTGGGGTCCTATAGCCCTTTGGGTGTTTTAATATAGAGATCAAACCATAGGAAGGTGTCTTATATATCATAGTTCTAGAAATAATCTGAGTAATTATAGATTAATTATCCTCTGAATATACTGGTGGATGAATAATAATGATAAATCCATGGGATATATAGGATCTCTATTGTTGTAATATCAGAGATATAAGGAGGGATTACACCTAAGTGGAGCTCATTTCAGCTCGGCCCTTAGGAAGGTGTCCTACATATCCTGGTTATGTAAAGAATCATATTCATCATAGTTCAGTTGGTTTGAGGTTTGCATACTAATTTTTTCATAATAATGGGGAAGTCATATCATTCCACTGATAAAGAATTACACACAAAGTTTTCCCTAATATATCCACAAGATAAGGTTATCACGTTCCAGGATGTCTACTTGACCTAGATTGGTTGTCTTCTTGACATGATTCAAGATACCTGGACATGTTCGATGATAATTTCATGGTTCGAGTTGACATGTATGGAGGATGTCACAATACCTAGCCAAGGATGTCTGAAGACAATATCATGATTAATCCTAAAATGTTTGGAGGGTGTCGCATGACCTGGATGAATTGTCTGGAGGATTTTGTATGATCTAGGTTGACATGTCTAAAGGACACTGCATGATCTAGGATGACTTGTCTAGAGGACATCTCGTGATCTATGTTGGCATGTCCCGATGTCATCGTGAGACTAGTATGACATGTCATGGAGTTATTGTGAAACCCGGATGACATTCTTGGAGGGTGTCATAAGATCTATATAGTTTTCCCATGGGGATTCTCAAGACCAATATTATAAACACTGGGGTTGATTTATAATTTGGGAGACATGTCTAAGGATATTGCAAGATCTGGATGGTGAGCCTATAGGAATATGGGAGACTTGGGTTCCATGCCAGGAGGGCATCATGTCACTTACCTAGAATTCCTACATTAAATTGAATGATAAAAATGGTATGGAGACTTTTCATGACTTGGGTGACAAGTAAAAGTGTTTTCTTAGGACCTAGATGATTCATGTGAAGTGCATGAGGATCGGCATATATGTTATTAGCATAACTCTCCCAAATTTTGGTCTTCATTCTAGAATTTATTTCATATGTGCCTTAAATTTGTTCATTTTATCTTTTTTAGGTTTCACTTGACCCAGATGATATGCAGGATATCCTTCGCATAATACGGTTGACATGCCCAAATTCCTCCATGTAATCTATAATTGATCAGGTGAAGCAAATATGCATGTTTCATGATCCCTTTGGCCATTCAATAGATTTTTTTTACCTGGCAGTAGACCTTTAGATCATGTGATAGGAATCTTCGAGAAGTCTTCTCTTGAGATCTCGTATATGAGGGATCATGGAAGGATGATTTTTTAAGCTAGGGGGGGTTTATAGGCCACACTACACTGGTTATATGGTGCCTTTAGTGGTGTGTATCTTTTATATTTGGGATGGAGTCATGAGAGAGCATTGGTGTCTCTCACTTTGAATGATCATACCATGGGTCATTAGGGGGGGCAAAACATGATGATCAATGACCACAAGAGTGTTCTAGATTTTCAATTCTTATTAGACCTAGGATGATCAATGGGTTTTTTCTAAACCATGTGGACAGCTCAAAGAGCATCCACACTTTTAAGCTGACATGTCTAGGGTCCTTCGTGAGATCTAGATTTCACTGGAAAGTCTTGCGCATGAACAATGGGGACTTGTTTGTTGTATTATATAGGACAAAGGTGGCTTGTTAGGGGGCCTTCATGAGTTCAATATAGCTTTTCATGGGGGTTTCACATGATCTATACTGATCACCTGAGGTGTATAACTCTTTTCTCGTGAAATCAGCATATCTCCCCCTCACAAGAAACTCCCCTCATTTATCTTTTTATTTTATTCTATATTTTTCAAGGTTTTGGGATCTCATGATTTTGTATGAGTTTTGTCAAAGACAATCACTCTTTCCATTGGTAATTCATCTCTTGATCAATAATTGGTTTTGTGGTGATATAAGAGAATTATTATGGACACCCCTCTATTTTTCTATTAAGTCAAATGGGAGCACATGACTGCCTAGACATATCTGAAGCCCTTGATGTGATGTTGGTGACATGACAGTGGGATCTTATGTGACAAGGTGGACATGTCTCTAGGGATTCCACAGTGTCTTTTGATCTTCATGGGCACGTCACATGATAATTTATGACCAAAAAAGTCTTTCTTATTTTTCATATTCTTTATTTTATAAGGATTTTTGGATGGGTTGTCAAGTGTCTATCACCTAACAAATTTTGTGACTTGGGGGAGCCTATCTGGCATCCACTGTTTGATCAGAGACTGTCTTGGAAACCTTCAAAAGAACAATAAGGTCTTATAAAATGGTATTCATGTGATGTGCAAGACCCATTCACACGACCTACTAAAGTTCATGTGATCATGAGTCCTTCTAAAGTTTACAGGATCTATTCTTCTTGGTCACCTTTTCTTCTTTTTCTTTGTAGGGAAGATAATACCTGTATTTTGGGTATTTATTCCCTTATGGATTTGCAGATTATCATTTGGAGGGAATCAATAATTTATAAAATAAACTTATAATTAATTCCCCCATAAAGTATCTCTTAATGTCATATATAAATACCTAGATCACATATTTTCATAAAATATGGTAATAAATGGAATAACCATAAAACCATAATGAAAACCTGCATGCTTCAAAAAATTAACTCTCTCTTTAAATAAAATCTCACATCACCAAATATATTCTCCAAATTCAAAGTGTATGAAACTCTAATATAAACAAAATTTTCCTGAAATTATAAATTTGTTCCACGGTAATTGATACTCTCTCATTTAATTCTTTAACATCAATCTTTTATTTTACCAGACTAAACATTATTAACTTGACATTAGGAACACAATAAGGCTTATCTTTCCCTTTACCTTTCCACTAATCATTTTAATTGGTTATCAATACCACTCAAAATATGCTTTCAAATACTTAAATAAAACTACTATTGTAAAATCCTTATATATTTAATGATTTTCCTAACTACAATATCATTGATAAGATACTTATACAACATAATTGTTGAATCCAAATACACAATAACTTTAATCATTCCACTTTGACTGTATTGATATCAAAATACTGACTGTGGTCCCTATTCTTCCAAGTTATATTCCCTTGATGCTTGGGGAATTCATTTTCATAGTTACCCATCACTATACAGTTAAAGCATTGCACTTTGGAAAATTTGTATCTTTCTTATTAAATCATAATCCTGGTGGGCGTTCAATCCAAATTTTTAGAAAATTCCCATTCGTTTGAAGAATGAACTATGTTGTTTCTTTCCAAAATTATCACATGTTGAAAATTACTTTTTTTCCTTCATCCCTTTATCTAATTTTTTTCTTCCATCCGGTTTTCTCTTTATTTCCTATGATACCAAAAGACTTCTATAATTATTTCCTTATCTTAATATCACATGATATTATATCCTCGTATAATGAGAAGGTTTGGGATACTAGTGCCCATCAAAGGATTAGATTAATCCCATCATAGAAATGGTCAATATTATACTCTAGATTATGTACATATTTCAAATAATTACTTTCTAAAATTGTAAAGTTGACATCATACTTAGTAATATTTTCCCCTTCATTTTGTCTCAGACTAAATAATTTTCTCTCTATATCCGCTCATCACTCATGGGGAAAATATTTTTCCAAGAATAGTTCCTTAAATTGTTTATATTAAATAACTTCTATTTCATCCCTACCCTTAGTGTTTTGAATCAGTGACCATCATTGATTTTCATCCCCTAAGAGATGATAAACTACCATGACAACCTTCTCTCTTTCATTATTTCCCAAAATTAAAAATATCTTCTCCAAGTAAGTTATCCATTGCTCATCTACAAATAGATTTTGTGTCCTATTAAATGATGGAGGTTATTGATGCATAAATAAATTTATCATTGTTATACCACATTGTTGATTAGAAGGATTCCTTATAAATGGAATGTTATTTCTCAAAACCTAATTCAGATATCCAAATACATTTATAATTTGTTCAACTCTGGCTACAACTCCTACTTTATCTTCACTATCTTTCCTAGGTGGGAAACCCCTATATGGATTATGTGGATTGATACAGTTTCCATTCCTTCCACTAGTCATCATTTATAAATAATATAATAAAATACATTACATCATAACATCATGAATCATAATGTACAATTACATCGCTCATGGAGACGGTGGGTCATACATATGCATGAATACTGTTTTCATTTTTTAATGGATGAAATTAAATAAATTTAAAGAATAATTAACCACAATAAAATAATTAGTATTTCATATATATCATATATAGTCATTAATTCCATTTTTATAACTATCCAAGTAAAGTAGTAAAGAAAAACGAATTACACCGCTATGTGGAGATGATAAGTCATATGTACGCAGAAGTGATGTTTTCTCTTTTCCTAGGATGGAAAAGGGATTGAATTTGGTTGTATCATAATCATAATAATATATCAATATATTTATGACACTAAATTTATTATTTTATGATGGTTACAACACATTAATAATAAGTATAATAAAAAATAAACTTGAAAGGGTCTTTAAAGATAATTACCTCTTCTTCTATGGACTCTCTTTAGATCTATTCTCAACTAACCTAGGATTGCTATTTTAGAAGAGCCAGTACCTCAAAAACATGGATAAGGATATTTGGAAAAATAATGGGTAGGGTTTGGTCAATATATATGTCTCAAAATAATGTAAATAAGTGAAGGAATAGGTTCCCTTATATAATTGAGGAGAGTGAATTCTTGAAATTTCATAAACTATTAAATTAATATAAATTAATTATCAACAAAAAATTGGAAAAATGTCATTTATTTAGAATATAATATTATTATGGTTCAAAATAACCTCATCCAACAAAAATTAGAGAATTTTGGAATATATTTATACCCATATCTTTTGGTTTTAAAATATATTTAACAACTTTAACTATTATCTTAACAACATGGATTTTTACACTTCGAGGGTTAATGCAGTTGCACTAAAATGTTAAACGACCCATAAATTGATAAAGATTGACATTTTAAACCTTATCCTAAAAAAAATTCCAAATCTATTTTTTACGAATTTTAGATAATTTAATAAATTCTTATTTACTATAAAATGTAAATAATATCAATTTTAAAAACTATTCATTAATTTGACATTAATAATATCAAGATAAAATTTATAATTCAAAAAATATATTTTATTATATCTATAACATTTTTTGGTAATCTATTAGAGTATTTTATCATATTATTTATCTCATATTATATTTATTTTATTATTTTTAATATCATTTGTTTTCATTTTTTCATTAATTGAATAATTACTACATCAGTGTTATATAAGAATTTTAGATAATTATTTCTTAACTAAAAATTAAAAATAAATTACCAATATTATCATAAATATTTTACTTGAAGAAATAATATATATGGTCGCACAAATACTCTAGATAACCCCAAATTAAAAATATTATATTTATTAAAAACTATAATATGACATGTTTGAATTTTCTTGAAATAAAAATATATTAATGGTCATAATCTCATAAAAATGGCCATAAAATTCCATATAACCAAATATTGTATGAGTATTGGTGAAATAAACTCATCCAATATAATTAATTCAATTGTTATGGTCATTTTATACTCTTTATCATTTTATTTTCAACTTTAATTGCCTGATTTAACCTTTACCGTGGTAAAACAAATTACTAAGGTTATTGTTCATATTGACCAAAAATAAGAGGGAATTATTTATTAAATTGGGACCTCCTATATCAAAATATGGATTCCATTTTTAAAAATTTAAAATTCAAAATTTTATTATTTTAATTTAAAATTAAACTCGTAAAATGGAATGAAAAACATTTTTCTAAAAAAATGACCTTTATATATAAAAATGTTTTCACACCAAATTTAGATATAAAAATTATTAAAATGAACTTAATTATATTATTAATAAAAAAATTATAACTGTTTTTAATTTTAACTATTTTAAAACAAAATTTTAAATTTAAATTTCTTGAAATAAATATATAGTTTTCATTAAAAAGCATTATTTTTCATTATTCACAAAAAAAATCAATATTTTTAGAAAAATAATAAAAATTATCACTAAGAATTTTTTTATATGAAAATTTAAAAAATGGAGATCATTTTATCAATTAAAATTTATAAAAGTTAAAAATTATATTATTTTCTAATAGAAAGTAATAAAATTCATATGTGAAGAAATCATATAAAATGAATTTACTAAAAATTGAGTGTTTTTTTTCTAATAATTAATCAAAACAATTATTGATTAAGACCTTGATATATATATATATATATTATAATATGGAAAATCATATTCACACCCTCAAATTTTAATAGGTGGGTTAAAACGGTTGTGTTAAAAAAATAATATTTTAAAAGTGCATCGTGGTTTGTTTAAACTCAGTGTTGCGTGTTATATATGCTATCAAAAATAGTGTTGTTTTAAAATTTTAGGGTCTTATATGGGAAGTTTTAGTTTGTATCAAATAATTATATTTATCAATCATGGGAATTAGATTTATAAAAATGAATATTGTAGAACAAAACCCAATGACAAATTCTGGGGATAAGTCAAAGAATAAGATATCATATATTTTTTGGTAAATTATAGATTTTTTGGTTTTCCTAAAAAATATATATCAATTTGAATATTGGAAAGTGGATTTTGGTGTGGAATATACTCACTTAGGGTTAACAAGTCTAAAAGTGGGGATTGGGTATTAAATTGATCTTCACTAGTGAAAAAATAGTAGGCCTAAGACTCAATCCTAGATATACACTTTGATGGAAATGATTTTGTTGATTTAAAAACTCTTGTAAAACCGCTAAAAAATATTTGAAAATATTTTTATGATTTGAGGATATTCCAAAAGATACTAAGATTATGTTTCTAATATTATCTATGAAAAATATTTCAATTTATGTTTAGTGTAACATAAGATTTTGGATTATATACTATGATCTAAAATTATTAATGTTATTAGTTAATTCATTATATTAATTTGTTTTGAAATGTAACCTTACATAGGGAATGTAAACTATATCAATTCATGTAATCTATGTAGGGATTTCCTTTTCGGGAAATATAGTTATGTTGGATCTAGATCTAGATTTGGATCTGGAGCTGAACAAATTATAACTATATTAGGGAAGCTAACTCATGTTATGAATAATAACTATTCTCACATATATAATCTTGATGAACCCCAAATGGTATGACAATGATGGACTTCTTCAAGTGATATAAACCTCCATCATTCAATAGGACTATTAATCCATTAGTAGCTTATAAATGGATCTAGTCCTTGGTTAATATATTTATTACTTTATGAAGTAGTGAAATTGAGAAATTTATCATAGAATTTTATCATTTTAAGAGGTACAGTGATTAAGGGTGATCATTTATCTAGAGAAATAAGGATTCTGAGGACATAAATAGTATGGTGTGAAATACTTGTAAAGATATATTCCTTAAAAACAATTCCTTATGAGCAAAGAGATTATATGGATATGTAATTTTTCAACCTTATGTAAGATGAAGGATAAAATTTCATTGAATATGAATCTAACTTTACATGGTTATCAAATCATGCTACAGAATATATATGTAATCCAAGGAGTAATATTGATTATTTATTTGATGGGATAAATTATAGAAATTTAAGGGAATTCATCTCGTATAAATTTTTATTATTTGAGGATATAATATCAAGGACTATCAATATAGGGAAATCATTATATAAGTCTTATGTATTCTAGGGAAATTTTAAAATATGTGGGTAGTTAAGCATTATGAAAAATAAAACGTGGAATTTACAACTTGAAATAATTGTGGAAGGAAACATTGTGGAATAAGTTTGTTGGGAATGGTAGTTTTCATTAGTTTTAGAGAGAAATTCCATAAAGATTTAGATTATAATAGTGAGAATGAAGCCTCTATTGTTTAATTCTATAATTTTAAAAATATGAGGAATTATTCAAATGAATTCATCAAGCATCAAGGGAATTTTACTCATAAAATTACAAGGGATCAAGTCCTTTCTTATAAAATCACTACACTGAAGGTTTAATTTCATAAGGATGTAGTGGAAGGTATGTTGATCATAGCCTCAAATTTATCTAATGATTTTTTCTATTTTGGATCTTCTCAATCTTTTATATCTTATATATTTTCAAAGAAAACTAATTAGTTCTCTTTCACCTTAAGAAGGTAAATTTCAATCAAGACTCCTAGTGAACATATTACTCTAACAAGGATATACCTATCAATTCCAATCATGACATATTGACATACCCTATTTGAAAACATGATCATTATTCCCATGGTTTACTTTGATATAATCCTTGGTATTTATTTTATTTCAAATAAAAATGTGAAACTTTATTTCTAGGTGAATGAGATTACACTTCCTAACGGAGATATGCAATCCCTCATATTTATATTTAATACAACATCATCTGAATCATGTATAATTCAACCTCCAATATCTTTAATTAATTAAATTATTACAGAAGAAGAGTATAAATAACCTATGAATGGAAAAGGTATCCTTATAATAGAGGATTTACAAATTTTGTAGGAATGCACTGATGTGTTTCTTTAAAAACAACTTAGATACTCACTTGAGCGTGACGTTGAGTTTTCCATCAATCTCATTCCTAATGAAAAAAACTATATATATGACCCCCAATAGCACAGATACAGTGAAATTAGGGAACTAATGAAAAAATAAATGATTTATGTGGTAAGGGATTTATATTCCCAAGTGATTTGCTATTGGAAGCCCATATTCTTTTTGTTATGAATAAATATGGGTATGTGGGGTTAATCATATATTATAGGAAAATCAATGCCATTAATATAAATAAAAAGTATCATATGCCCCATATAAATGACTTATTTGATGAAATTAAATTCGCTCAATATTTTTTAAAGATTGATGTACATTTTGAGAATCATAAACTACAAGTGAAAAAGGAGTATATTCCAAATACGGCATTTTGTATAAGATATGAAAATTATGAATTTACAATAATTCTCTTTTGATTGACTGATTGGGAAAATGTTTTTATATATTTGGTGAATATTGTATTCAATTATTATCTTGATAGTTTAATTATGGTATTTTTGAATTATATCTTGATATAATCTAAAAACTATTATGAGAATAAGATTTTACCGTGAATCATTATAAATAATCTCAGTGAAAATAAGTTATATGGTAATTGTACCAAATGTCAATTATAGCACTAGGAAGTTTCTTTTCTTTTTCATATTTTCTATAAGTATAGAATATTAACTTGTACTTGAAATAAAAAGGCTTTGATGGAATTTCCAATTCCAATGAATATAATCTATGTAAATAGATTCCTTGGATCAGAAAGTCATTACTGAAGGTTTTTTCAAAAAAAAATTATTTGATGACTCATTTATCAAGTTGACATATAAAGATGAGAAGTTTATATGTTCAGAATAATGTAATGAAATTTTTGAATAATTCAAGAGGATATTTTCCAATTCAATGATATTGACTTTACCATTTTGAAGGGATGGATTTTTTATATATAGTGATGCATAAAATAAAGGAATTAGATGTGTCCTTATATAGAATGGAGTAGTTTTGTATGTGCAGCATGGTAGTTAAATTTTTTGGAAAAAAAATTCTCCAACCCATGATCTTGAGTTGTAATCCATAATCTTTTCATTGAAGATATTGTGATATCAACTTTATAGTGAAATATGTGAAATATATACATATCCCAAAAGTTTTACATACATATTCTCATAGAAATATCTCAACATGAGGTAAATTTTATGGTAATTACTAATCAAGGATAATTATTTGTCAATACACTACCACCCTGGGAAGGAAAATAAGATGTTTGATTCATTTAGTAGTAATGATCATAGACTTTTGACTAAAATGAGGATTGATAAGGATCCTATATTCATAGATTTAGTAAAGTTGTATATGGGAATAATTAAGTATGGGGAAACATCTCATCTGCTCTAAATGATTTCCAAACAATCATTGTTAGGGAAAATATAAATCTCTTACCTTAATGATGATAATATTCAAAAGAAAATCAAATTTTTGAATTAATTAAAGTTGGAATACTCCATCTATAAATATATTATATGAAAATATATAAAAATTTTATGTGTTTGATCCATACCTGGATGAATATATAACTATTAGATGAATCCCAAACATCAAATTTCACTATACACCCTCATAGAACTTAAATGGTTCATGATTTGAAGGGATATTTTTTCTAGGATAATATGTAATAGGTCATTGAAAACTATGTATAATTCTGATTGGTTTTTAAATCGGTAAAGTATGAGTGAAAATATCTTAAATTAGTCATGAAACCTATACATATTCCTATATGGAATTGATATTATATTACTCTATACTTTTTCACTGGATATTTAAAGACTCTCCTAAATAATGATTCTATATGGGTTTTTATTGATAGACTTACCAAGTCTATGCATTTTGTCACTATAAAGGAAGATATACCACTTGAGTGCCTTGTGTGTCTCTATATTAATGAATTTTTTAGACTTTATAGTGCACCTGTTTTGATAGTATCTGATTATGATTTGTGGTTTACATTGAAATTATAGAAGAGTATTTAGAAGGATCCCAACACTTAGCTACATTTTAGTACATCCAATCATCTTCAAACTGATGGGTAGTCAGAACGGACTATTTTATCATTAGAATACATGTTGAGGTCATTATTACTATACATTCAAGGTATATGGGATTATTAATTTCTTTTTGTGGAATTTTCAAATAATAACACCTTCCATTCAAGTATTCAAATGGAACCATATGAGGAATAATATGGAAATATGTGTCATACTCCAACTTATTTTGACAAAGTATATAAAAGGAATCTCATGAACCCAAATTTTCTTGAGTATAGAATGGTGAAAGTAAAGACTATTGAGAATCATATTAAGGTATCCCAAAGAAGACAAAAAAGTTATGTCAATAACCAAAGTAAGTATTTATTTTTTAAATTAATAGATAATGTTTTCTTGAATGTATCTATGTTGAAAGGTGTTACATGGTTCTTAAATAAAGTGAAATTATGTCCTAAAAACATCAAAATTTATAAAATTTTAGAAAGATTTAGAGTTTTCGTTTACCATTTAAAAATTCCACATAAACTCTCTAAATTTCATAATCTGTTACATATATCTTTATTAAGAAAGTACATGATAAACCTAATACATGTTCTCAACTCTGAGAAATAAGATTGGAACTAGATTTATCTTACTTTGAAACCCCTTTCTAGATTCTTGACACTAGAGAATAAGGTTTGTGGAATTAGATGACTCGACTAGTAAAGGAACTTTGGAAAATTCATAAAATAGAAGAGTAAAATGGGAAACTAAAGAAATTATGATTAATAATCACCCAAAGATATTGATGAAGTGAAATTATAGAAATATTTATGATGTAATTTTTTTTTTGAAGGAATAATGTAACACCCAAGATTCAATTATAGTAAGTTAACTTTTCTTCTTAAATAAATTATAAAATAATGAGCTTATCTTTATTAAAGAATGTGATTAAGACCAAAATCATAAAATTTTATAATATTAATTTAAATATATTATTTTTATTTTTTAACTGAACATGTCAAAATTATTTCAGGATGTTTTTTTTATTTTTTTATAAATAGAATATTTTTTGGTTAATGGTGAAAAATATAGATTTTACAAAACTGTACCTTTTATGACATTATAATGATATAAGAGTGAATATAAGGTTTATAAAACATTTTTAATTAAATATATAAATAATTAATATAATTACTATAAAAATAAAATGTTGAACTTAAAAATATGTGCTTTACATTTTTCATATCTATGTAATGTTTTTATTCAAATAAAAATTATTTTTAGTTCATCTAGTTTAATCAATTATTTATAAGGATCCTTTAATTATTTGAATATTTTAAAATAAAAATATGTATAATTTTATTTAACATAATCCAATTAATTCTATTAGCATCATAATTATACTTTATTTTTCTCTAAAATCTTTTTATACTTAAAATGGCATTTTTCTGGAAAACTATTTTTTCATGTTTTACGGGATTGTTTTTAAATTAATTTACGACTCTTAGAGAATTTAAATTTGATAAAATAGAATAAATATTTTTAATAATCATGTATAAATTGTTTTCATGAGTTCACTTTCAATTTTGGTCTATATGAATAGTAACTTTGTTAAAAAATTAGTTACCACGGTAAGAGTTAAAATGGGTTTAAAAGGTTAAAACTAAAATAATAAGGGTTAAAATAACCTAAAAACGAGTATAAATCCAATTTTTTGTCATATTCAGACCATATATAATCTAATATTCGAATATGAGTCATTTTTTCATTATGTTTCTAGAGAATGTCATTAATATATATTAATCTTTTTATAAATTTTAATTGTGTCGTCTCTCCCACATATAAAAGAAAACCACCTCTCGTATCTTCTACTCACTTCAAAAGACACATATCTACGAAAAAACCTATCCAAACCCTTTACTAACATCCCTAAACATGTTTTATATGTCCTGTATTGATCATAATACCATTATAAACAAGATTTTGGTATAAACATAAAGAGGTTATATGAAGAATAGGTATAGCTCTTAATGGGGTGTTTTCTTTTTATTTATTCTTTTATTTATTCGATGACAACCAGCTCTGGCTGGACAATTTCCCTTTGTGGCTTTTCATATGTACGTCTGATGATCTTCATCATTAATGATATCTGTCTTTTCTCAAAAAAATGGTATCTTCCTCAAGAAATATTCTAGCAATCTTTTTAAAGTATTTTAACCTATGTAAACATACATTGATAAAAATTATGATTTACGGGGAAAATAATATATTGATATCATCCACCGTATTACTCTATATATCATATAATCATATTGTTTTATTTTCTGAATGGGAAAAATATTAAAAAAAAGTATTCTACTTTCCAATATGAATGTTTATGTTGATTATGTATTGAATTATTAATCAGTTATTTGATATGATGAATGATTTGGACTTATTATGTTATGGGTATATCATATTATATTCCCTTTATCCATTGGCTGATCTCATGATACAAAATAGTATTAGTATTTGGTGTACACCTTACTAATTTACGTATGATATCTTGACACAAGGCTTTGACGGTAAGATTATGATTTCTGACATTATATATTCTATCACTATGAAAATTATTATTGTTATACATTTGATTATTTATGTTGATACTCCATCTTTTTATACATTTAAATTTTATGATATTATTTATATATCACATTTTATTATTGTTTGTAACTTCCCTTATTATTCATGGTTTATTTATTCTATGATATCTTATATTGTAATATTTTTTTTATTGAGAATATGAGTTCACACTTTAATTTTTTTTCATTTCCCAAGGATACCAAGAAGTTATCTATAAATGATTTTAGTGGTTTCAAAATATAAAAAATAAATACGTCACTAGAATTTTTAAGTTCTTTTTCATGTTTTCAGGTGTAATGTGTCAATCTTGTACATATCGAGTCTCCAAAGACACTTAAACTATTAAATCAATCAGGTTTTTACCCCTTTTATTTTTTTTTAAATATATTAAAATAACTAAAAACTCTAGGTTACTATATTCAAGGTGTTACACAATGTGTTCTTAAACAATTCATGATGAAACTCACATCGAATCTAGTCATCTCTACATTCCTAAAATACCAAAAATGATTATAACCAACAACTATTTTAGAACAATGTAAATATATTTGAAGATGGTGTACCTTATCCCCCAAGGGTCTATCAGGAGAAAAAAATTGAAATAAAATTTATTTATAAAATCTAACTCGGTAATGACTTGATAAGATATAAAATAATGGGAATCTCATATACAAAATAATGTAGTATAAAGTGTATAGGTAATCATAATTACACCTCTAACTATATAATGACCCATTTCACTATCATCCAGAATCAAGTCTATGACATAAAATCAACTTGTCTCGGCACCAAAACCCTATCCTTATCACCCCTAGACTTTATGAAATATTCCTCTTTAAATAATTTTATTTCCTCAATGGCTTGTGTTACACACAATAGCAAGTTTAGATGAACCGTGTTACATTATTTAAATTTTTTGTAAATTATCATCTAGCCATTAGATTGGTGGGTATGAATAGTAAAAACTAAATTGTTAAAAATAAATATTCTTCACATTTATAAAATAAATTCATTAGTTATCAAATGATTATAATTAAAAACAAAAATTATTTGAAAATAAAAGTGTTATTTTTTATGAAAAACTCTTTTTATGCACATAATATATTTTTATATTAATAAATTAAATTAATTAATATTAGTGAATTATTTTAAAAAAATTTATATTTGATTTACTTTATTAAATGTATTGAATATTAAATAAATATTTTACTAGTAATATGATAGAAATAAATCCAGTTTTATGCTTAAATGAGTTTTTTAAATCATTTTTTCGTTTTTTGGACACTTAATTTAAAATTAATTTCCAAAAATTTATAGGTATATGATTTTTTAAAAATAATTACATATTTTTAATAATGAGGTTCAAATATGGTAATTAGGAACATTTTATTTTTGTTCAATATGAATAGTAAGCATGGTAAAATTTATCACCTCGATAAAGGGTAAATTTATTTAATCTATGTTAAAAATAAGTGATAAGGCCATGATTTTTCAACCAAATTATTTTTTGATAAGTTTAATTCTAGCCTTAACACCTTTGGTTCTATATTTATTTGTTTAATTGAAACTTTTTCATGAAAATGACTTATATATTATTTAAATTAAAAATGTTATAAAGTGTCACTCTTTTTGTTTTTAATAACTCATATGTTTCCATATAAGGAAAAAAGTATGTTATGAATGAATATAAGTTACTATTTTGATCTTAATAAAATTGTTTTTATGAAATAAATTTATTTTATTTTTTAGTAATTATATAATAACCTTAATTTATTATGAAACAACAATGAAATATTTCTCTAATTAATAAAAAAAATATAATAAATGATTTTAAAAAAATTTAAAGTGTTATAATTTTAATGTGATAATGTGACCCATAAATGTTTTAGATATAAATGACATATTATGGAGGTTTAAAATAATTATATTATAATTATCACTTTTTATTGATGTATTAAATGTTAAATTAAATAAATAGTTTCAAAAATGAAAATAATGATATTTTATCAATATAATATTATATTAAATTATATAAAAATCAAAAAAAAATTAAATAATAAAATATTTTTATTATATGGTATAAAATGTATTATACTTACCATTTATGGTCTAATTTTTACCTTATAAGTAAAAAATTACAACCCTATTAAAATATTTGTTATCATGCTTAAAATTAAAATTGGTTAACTAAGAGTCAATAAAAATGATAATTTTAAAACTTATACCAACCCTTTTAAAAATTATATTGTTTGATGGTATTATATACCTATACTACCTTATTTTCAAATCCATATGCTTTTGGAGGCATTTTTTTGAGAATGAATTTATTATGATTTAATTATTTGATAAATTCCAAAATTTCCAATCACCTAAACTATAAAAAAGTACCTCCTCACTCACTTATATACACCACTTTTATCCTTATATGTCAACAAACCACTTAAAATTTACCTTCCCAACATCCATATACACATCCTGGATGTTTTTTATTCCCAAAATACCTACCCTATAGCCCTTTAGAGGTGGTCTAAAGTAGTTGTTTCAAAGAAGAGGTAATATCCTTAACTGATCACTTTCTTTTCTATTCTTCCCTACCCAATATTAATCTATGGTGATTATAATAACATAATAAATTTTGTATTGAATATTAGTAATTTTTTGTGCTTTTTAAAACACCATTATACACCCTCTTTCCCATCTAATTAGAAGTTAAAGTATCACTCGTGTATACATAGGACTTACCATATCCATATAGCGATACAATTCATTTTTCATCACTATATTTTATGGATGGGTATTATTATGGTTATAATGATTACATATGATAAATATAATATAATGACACTCCATTAATTTTAATATAACAAATACCTTCTTACTATATAATCCTTTGGGATACAATAACATCGTTTGTGTGTACGTATGGACTACTACCTCCACGAAGTGATGTGATTTATTTTTCATTTATATTTTAATTAGATAATAATGAGGATGAATTTGATGAATATATATTATTTATATAACATTATAATTATTTTTTAAATGATAATTGTTAATTACCTTACTTTCTTTTCATCCGTTGAAAAATAAAAATGGTGTCCATGCGTACGTACGACCTATCATCTCTAAAAACGAGGTAATTCATTTATCTATATCTAAATATTATGAGTGATTATAAATATGTATCTCATGAATATATATTATTATTATAACATTATTAAAATTGAGTAAATTATGTAACCATGATAAAAGTATAAGGAAAGATACTTCTAAACCAAAACATGCTTGGGAAAGAAAGCAATTATTACCCATAACAATGATTTTAATAAACAAATATTAATAAATGTGTGATAACATTTCATAAATAAATCAAAAAAGGTGTAATATATATGAATATGGTTATGGAATAAATTTATAACAAATCCATATTTATAATATAGTAGGTTTGAGCATGAACGAGTAAAGGTGATACTTGAGGTAATGGATTTTCATCGCACTTTTACTTCAGTGTCCACATTCCATATTCACCAATTATTTATTTTGGGTAGTGTAGATAATTCCCATGAATGTATTTTATGATTATTCTTATAAACATTATGTGATATACATAACCATAAAATTTTATTTATTTTATGGGGCTCATGATTCAAAATTTACAAAAGTGGTAAGGGTTTTATTTCATAGTCTCACCAAAATTCAGGATTATTTATGTTTAAGTCCCCAATAGAGAATATTTTTCTTTAATATACATTTTTCTAAAAAAATTAAAGAATTTTTTTTACCATTCTCTTATGATGGTTTAAAGTAAATTTACCCATGTATGAATTTTTTTAAAAATGGTTCTAAAGGATTCTTCTTTCCATTTTACAAACGAGGTACTTTGTGAATTTTCTAACAAAGGTATGGATGGAATGTTTTTTTAATTTATAAAACATGAACTGATTTTCCCACTATCATGAAAAAAAAATATTAATATTATTTAATAATTTTAAATGGTTTTTTCAAATGAATATTTTTCCATTATACATTTGTGGATTTTAAAAAAATTAATAATAAGTGATTTAAAATTTGAAAGGCTATTTTCATCAAGAATTTTCCCAAGTGATTTTTCAAAATCATTTTCAATCTAAGATAACATGATTTGATGTTAATAATGATTTAGTATAGATATTATCCAGAGAAACTACTCTTAAACTTTATTTATATGGATAATATTTATGTTGAACCCATTTATTTTTCATGGGTTATGAATTGATAAAGTATTTATTAGATCTGTTTTCTTTATATAAGCTATGACATGAAGATGTGAGGAATTTCATATATTGTGAAAAACATATATATTATTTTCATTATGTTAGGGGTGGTACCTATATCTCCCTTCAATGCATTGGGTAAAGTATTATATCTCAAGAGATATTTATGGGAAATAAGTTAAGGTGCTTGATTCGTTATGGTAAACAAGTTGATGTGATTGATACACTATGAGAAATGGGTGTTGATTCCTGATACAATGGCCTTTGTAGTTAACCTTGACATAAGAAATGGTTTCTATACTTATGTTCGTTCCACACACATTTATGACATGAACTTATGGTTTTTATTGAGTTATGATGAGTTCTCATTCTTATGATTTATGTATTTTTGAAAGATAATGTTTTATGACACAACTAAAGTTTATGATCTTTATCAGATTATGTATGAAATTCATAAGTTATTATTATAATCTCATACCCTTATGTTTATCTTATGATTTCACATGATCTTCAATTGATACCTCTCATGTTTAGTATTACTAAGAATCTAAGATCACTCTTTTCTTACATTTCCTTTCCCCAAGTTATAGAGAATTGTTTTAGTAGGATATGTCTTTGAATATTACTATGAGGGAAAATCTTTATTAGAGATATTGAATATGATTCATAAAATAGGAATATTGTATATATAGTATCCAAATACTATAAAACATTAGGGTTTTTATGTGGATTGTGTTATTATGTATTGAATATTCATCAAAATAGATATAATATTTATGTATGAAAATCTCAAGCTACTATAATTGGTATCAGAGTATGGTTTAGACAGTCATTAGAGATTAGGGTTAGAAAAAGTTTATGAAAATATTGGGTATGGGTTTAAGTGTTAGATAAAATCATAAAGTTTTGATAATGATAATGAATTACCTAAGTTAAACCAATGGTTTCATATAAGTAGGTGTTGTGATTTAGACATCTATGAATTATTTTTCAAAAGTGTATGGTTTTCCATTATGAATAATGTTTCTCACACTATGATTTTTGGTTTTATTCAATGGATAGAAACTAAAATAATATTTCTAATGATGAATTTTATGGACAATGAAATTATTTTCCAATAAAGAAACCAAATATTATGGGATTTTGAATACATAATATTACTTCTATGATCATGAAACATTATTGGGCTATAAGTCATTTTGAGTTTCCAAATGATTAATGGAGGGAAAAACTTACTATTTAGTATTTCATGAGGAAACATCAACATTATTTTAGTAGATATTATGATCTTCTGTCTAGTATTGTTATATTCTTGATACATTTAGGAAGGCAGTCAGGAGCTGGCCTCCCCTCATGGTGAAACCCTAAGGTGGTGATGGCCATAGCTTTAGACCCTCCCTCCCCGATGGAGTGGGGGTGGGGACTATTTCCCTCTATCATCTTCCTACAGACACCACCCCTTCATTTCATTCTCTAACCCCAATTTATTCCCTTATTTCTAAGAGATTGTGTTTTTTCCTAAGGTTACAGACCTCTTTAATTGTTCACCTCAACTGGAACTTTCAGCTAAAGAGTTGTCATATGCATCCAAACTTATCAATATGACACAAGTGGATCACTTCAGTAATCATTGAACTTTTTTGATTCCTTCAAAAGGTTTGTATTTGACTCTTGGGGTCTTCAATAATTATCATTGGTTGGTCTCCTCGAAAAGAGGCATATGATGATATGATTTTATTTGGAGGATGATTTTATTACCTCCTGGTCTAGAGCTCCTCAATCCCTTAATGGGTTACACTTTAATCTCTTATGATGGTCTTTTTATTTCCACATGAAATGAGATGTTACTTCTACAGATGTGTGGGTAAATTTTTCAGTTTTACTTTTTCCTTTCCAAAATTCATAGATTACTAGTATGTTGGGAAAAAATATAGGACATTTCTTATGTTTAGATAGTCAAAATAGTATTTTTTTTAACCTCATATCCCCTATAATATTGGTTGAGTTTTATTTTTCATGGCCTCTCGTGGAATGAATTATGATCACAGAAGGAGAATAATTTCAATGGAAGAAATCGGGTGGTTTCTTAGTCCGGGTCGGATTACTGTTCATCCTACAAATGGTTGGAGAATCTGGTTTAAGTATGTTTTCAAAGACGTAGGGATTGAAAAGGGTCCCCCTCTCTCTACCCTGAGTCTGGAAGCTGGTACAGAGGATACTGATGATCTCATAGTGAACCAGATTTATGTAGCACAAGATGTCTCTAATCAGATGGAGGGGTTGTTTAGTCAAGGAGGGGTTGAGGATATGTGTGGAGCCATCTATGGGGAACCATAATCTCTCAATCCATAGAACTGTGTGGAGGGGGTGACTCAGTGTGATAATTAAGGGGACTCATTGGGTGGTAGAGCCCAGGAGAAGGCCACTCAAGAGCCTCATGCTTCATAGGGTGGTTAAGAGAAGCCAATGAGTAGGACTAGTCTGGGTAATATTAGTTTGAATATTAATCTACGTAACCATTTTGAAGGGTTTTTTAGGAATATTCAGAACATAATAACAGGCCCTCAAGGTCGGCTTAGGAATTGGGGACTCAGGTGGTTGCTGATTTGGGAATGTGTATTCATTTATCAAAGGATGACGCCACAGTTTACCAAGTATTATTTTAGTTAGATTGTGATAAATATATATATATAAAATTATTAGCAAGTAGTGAGGAGGAATCATATCATAAACTGATTCATAGTCCAATGAAAAAGACGGGATGTAAGTGTAATCATGATGATGGGGGATAAATTGTGGTTAAGGGGGAGAAAACTAAAGGTATAAAGGATTATTCTTAGCTACCTAAGCTAATGGAAACAAGGTATTCTAGAAATAACAAGGTTATGGTCAAAGGAAAAATAACCCAAGACCTAGAAAGAAATAACAGTCCAGGTATACAAAGTGGAGAACAAAATACCAAGAGTAGTGACCCCAAGTAACATGGGAAGGGTGGTTGGGTAGGGAAGGTGAATGGGGAATGAGAAAGAGAAAAAGAAAATGGTAAACATATAGAGCTCATCCTAAATTCTAATGAAGAACTCTAGGAAGGTTCCTTCCAGATTAAGGATTCAAAGGATGAGGGGGATCGTATCTTAGAAAGAATACTGAAAGTTGATGCCAATGAGGATCAAAGGGCTTGGATTAGTAAACAAGACCAAATATTAACACGAGGCTTCAATGAAAATAAGATAAATGTAGAGGAATAGATCTAATATTGGGAAAATTTGGCTACTCACTTTGAAGATTTAGTCGTGGAAGATACATATATAAAGGTACATACACTTAAATGGGGGTTATATAGGGTAAGTTATTCCAATAATTTTAGTCTTGTTTTTAATGATTTTTTGGTCTATTACTATGTTAGATGGCCCAATTATTTGACTATTTTTGTTTCTCACTTTTCCTCGAATGTTCTTTATGAATAAAAATTTAATTTTGAGTGTTTATAATCTAGAAGGTGACATGGATCAATTTTAGAATATTATCAAGAATATCAGGAAAGAGGGATAAATTGAATCAATGTAATGGGATGAGTTTAAGAGGATATTCTTCAGTATGTAATTTCCTTTTATTTTATGTACAAATGTTGAGAATGAATTTCATGAGATAGGGTAAAAGGATGATGAATCCATTGGTACCTATGAGGAAAATTTTATATTGATTTCAAGGTATTCCTCTGTTTTAATTAACATCCCTAAAATTAAAATTAATTAATTCTTTTGTGTATTAAAAAAATTACATAAAAGTAATTAGCTATAAGAGACTTCAATAGCTATGAAGAAATCATTTGATATGCACACAAAAAAGAAATACAAATTGTAGATTCCCGCCATTCCCATAGTTTTGATAAAAAAAGAACGAGTCTTATGAAAAATCAAATAAATAATAGGGTGAAAATAAATTCCAATTATCTAGGTGTTATAAATTTTATAAGAATCAACATGAAAAATGTTTCAATATAATGGGGAGTTTCTATAAATTGGGAATGGAAGGTTATAAATCCCATAAATGTTGAAAGATGAAGTATAGTCTGGTTAATATAATGAAGAAATAAAAGATGCTAACTAATTCATCACCCATGCAATAATTTTTAAATTATAAGGATTATGGGAAATATGATAACCAATTCATGAATATGTTTTCAATGAATAGTTTCAATAACCTCTTATACCGAAAGACAAAGGTAAATCTCATGTGATCATGACTATTGAAGTGGGTTATGAGAATGACATGGTAAGAGGTACACTTATCATCTACTCTAGTATATCTATTGTCTTATTTGATTCTAGATCCACCCACTCTTTTATTAATAAATAATTTTCTAAGGGTATCATCATATCACCTTAAAAATTAGACAATGAGTTAGCTGTAAAAACTCATAATGAAACAATAATCACATCTTAAGTCTATAGTTCCTACCCGATTGATGTTTTTAGAAAGTGATTCCTAAAAATATTGTGATTCTCCCTTTAGCTGAATTTTATGTGATTCTTGGCATTTATTAGCTTTATCTATATAGATCTAATATCATTTTCTTAGGAATGGAAGTCACATTTCTTATTCCTAATAATTCTATTATCATTTATCTATGAGAGGATTAATATGAACTTCCAATGGGAATTTCTTCCACCTTATAGCTCCAAATTCCTATACATGAAGGTTATATTCCTCAACTGGTTGGGGGTAAACTCTAAATTAAGGATAAATCTATTATATGAGATTTTTTTTATATATTCTAGAATAATTTTTGGTTCTTCCACCAAATTATGAAGTTGAGTTTTCAATAGAACTCATACTTGTTGAAAAAACTGTTTGAAATAATCCTTATAGAATATACCCAATTAAGTTATAGGAATTGAAGAAATAACTCTAGGGGAATCTTGAAAATGTATTCATTCATCCATGTGCATCACCATATGGTATATATTTTTTATTTTTTAAGAATAAAGATGGATCGATTAGATTATTCATTAATTATTGAGAACATAACAATATGTCTTTAAAGAACAAGTACCCTCTACCCCATATTGATGACTTATTTGATTAAATTCATGAAGATCAATACTTTTTCAAGATTAACCTTTGATCTTGATATCATTAATTACGGTCATGAAATATTATATAACCAAGACAAAATTATTAATAAGGTATGGAAACTATGAATTTATAGTGATGCCTTTTTGTCTTACTAATACCCCTGTTATCTTCATGGATTTAATGAATTGTGTCTTTAGAAACTACCTTGATCAGTTTGTGGTATTCTTTACAGATGATATTCTAGTATATTAAAAGAGAAAGGAAGATCATGAAAATCTCTTGAAGATTCTACTAAATACCCTAAAAAAGGAAAATCTTTATGATAAATTTAAAATGTAATAATTTTGGATTCAGAAAGATTCATTCATGGGTCATATAATCTCAAGTGAGAGTATATAAATAGATCCCTCAATGATAGACGTTGTTGGGAAATTTTATAGACCAACCATGGTAACTGAAATCCATTGATTTCTTGGGTTGTCTGAATATTATCAATATTTGGTGAGTAATTTATCATGATTATCTAATCCAATCACTAAGTTTACATGGAAAGGTGTTAAGTTAATATTAATGGAGGAATGTGAAAAACAAATTCAAGAATCTAAAAAGAATATTGGTCAGTACACCTGTGGTCACACTACCCTGTAGTATAGAAAGATTTATGATTAATAGTGACGCATCAAAGAAGGGACCAGGATGTGTTCCCATGCAAAATAATATAGACATAGATTATGCCTCATTCCAATTGAAATCTCATGAGAAAAATTAACTATCTCACAATTTTGGGTTAGTTGTAGTATTTTTTGCATAAAAGATATAGAGGTATTATATTTATGGAGAAACATGTCAAATATAGGTTTATCACAAAATTTTAAAGTGTACTTTTACTCAAAAAGAGTTGAACATGTGCCAAATAAGATAGTTGATATACAAGTATTATGTGCATATTTTTAATCAAATTCCAATGGTTTTAAGTGTTTTATCAATGAATTAATCCATTATTTTCAATGTTTTAATGAACAATGTAAAATTTAGAATTTGTAATTAAAATGGTGTTAAAATATTTAAAGAATGCTATTTTTGAATATTATTTATGAAGTCATATTAAAATTTTCTAACTCTTTTTAGGTACTTTGTTCAAAAATTTAGTCATTCATAGGTTGGCCCTCAACATCAAGCTAGCCATCCACCTAGCTAGGAAAATGAAGCCCAGTTGTCCAAGCCAGCCTAAGGGAAGGCTTTTTCAGGTGGTGCATTCATGGGTCGTGAAATTCCATGTGGGTGGCCCATAGGTGGTGAATGCCATGGGTGTAGAGTGAGCCCAAGGTCTCACGCTGGCCGCATTTGTGGAGCCCGTAATTAGGTGTGCGCAAGTACAAATGGCATACCATCCCTGGCGTGTAATCCTGAATAGAGGAATCTGCATTGATCCTTTTTAAGGCTCTCCAAATACTTCATTTTTTTGATGAGGGATCATGGAATCGTTGCAACTCCACTGTGCTCTACCAATCCACCTCCATTTTCAACTCTCATTACCAATCTTGTCACCTGAAAATGCCACCACCACCGATTTCTATCACTACTAGAACCACTTATGTTCACTTTCGAACACCTAGATGACCACAATGAAGATCATTTGATCTCTATTGGCCACTTATAAATCCATATGAAGAGGAGTCATCAACGCTCCACCGCTCCATCTACCACCCTCGTCCGCAACCCGTTGTCACCATTGTCATCATCCGAGCCATGCCACTACCAAATCCAACGCTATTGTAGCCACACCATGATCTCGGCTCAAACAAAATCTACTAACGATGAGCCTTCTGTCACCATAAATCACCTCTTCACCCCATACATCCCCCATGAAATATTTTTGAACCTCATCTAGCCACTACTGAGGCGGATGTGAATAAGGGGAGGACAGACCCCCACTGATCATCACCACTACCTGCACACCCCTTCCACACCCCCATCAGTGCCATGTCTAGAAATCCTTTCCACCATTATTTTATAAAGAATCCACAACCTGTGTCGAACTCATTCCTTGTTCAAATCTAAAAACCCTCCATCTAGGGGTGTTTTAACAGTTATCATCATGGGTATTGGGTGATTAAGATCCTCTAGGTTCTCATTCACTAAATCTATAAGTCCAATACATCCACATTTCCTATATAAAGAAGTTTCCACCTCATTATCATAAATAAACTACCGAGGGAGGGATCCCAGCCAACAACTCCACTTTTTACTATTTCTGCTTCCCCGTTTTCATTTTTTATTTTCTTTTATTCATTTTTGTAGTTTTTATTTTTTAATTGTAATTTAAATTTTATTTAATTAAATAAATATATTCACTCATGATTATTTTTATTTTAAGTGTTACAAACTCAATTTATATTCTTCTTATTGAAATATTTATTTCTTCTTCTTGTTCTTTCTTATTATTATTATTATTATTATTATTATTATTCTCTTAAAATTATTATTTTTATTTATTTTCTTATTTTCTTCTAATTATTCTATTTTATTTTCTCCTATTTGTATATCTTTTCTCTCTTATCCCAATTTTTATAATTTATTCTTTTATTTTCTCAACCTTATTATGTTTATATTTATTTGTTATTTTATTCTTTTTAATTTTATTTCTACACCTCCTGTATCATTCCTCTATTGGGATCTTTTACCCTCAAAAATTAAGGGATGACTTGAGGCTTGGATTAGGGAGGTCAAGGTGTTCTTAAATTTTTCTAAAAGTTTATTTTTACTTTTGTGGTATATTTGAGTAGCATGTATGGGTGAGGATAATTTCCCCAATTTTTTGATTATCCCTCATGACATACAACTAAATATATTTCTATTACTTTTTTAAAATATCTTTCCACTCTCTCTATTTGTTATATCATTACACAATGGAGTTGATTCAATTAATGTATGAAATTCCATTGATATATCTGGGTCCTAGATGGTGGAACACCCTCGAACAAGGTGTGTCATAAACCATGATTATAGGAGGAGTTGCAATTGATATTACTTAGGCATCCAAATATTCTATAATTTATAAATAAAAATAATAGTAATTCATTATGATATTTCATGTTTGGATTATCAAACTAAAATCAAAAAAATAATGTAAAATAATAATTGAACCTAAAACCAAGTTATTTCTTACTTAACTCATTCTGTTAATAATTTCATGGTAGTTTAGTTTAAATTATTATATTTCAGGACATTTAATTATCTCTGAGAATAATCAACAAACTCCCAAAAATATTTATCATTATTTTCATAAAATAATAAAAAAAAACAAAAATAATTAGTTTATTTCAATTATGTTAAGTGAGTGGACAAAATGAAAATCTCCTCAATTGATATGATCTTGGTCATCCACTGTACTACACTATAAAAAATTAATTTTCTTTTTCTATGCCCCACAACAAGCATGGATTAAAAATTAGTTTCATTTCCTATGATCCAATCATTATTTAATCACATTTTAGATAATTTTTAAATTTATTTAAAAAAACAAAAAAAAAACATAAAAAAAATATTTTCCCAGGATAAATTCCAACGACTATTATTCTTCTTCAATAAACAATTACTCATATGTGAAGGAACCTATAACTGAATAAGTATAGTCCATAGAACAAAGTGTTACCTTATTTTCTAGATAGATCCATGGATCTAGAAGAAAAATCATCATAGAGGATCAATTAAAGGACCTAATCTAGAATCTTAGAGAGACCCTCAATCAACCAGGGGTTGAAGAATTATCCATATAATTAACTGAATTCTAGTATTACTTCCTGAAATTTAATCAAGAAGTTTCAAACACACAAGAAGAGACATCCTTTTATTCTCTAAAAACTGTTGTATAAGTTCCCCTAGAGAAATTTTAGGAGTAAGTGGATAAGAACTAAATAAATATGATATTCAATATTTGAAAGAGATAATGCAAGATCTATAGGGCACAATTGATTGGATAACTGAGCACTTCAATATATCCCTTGAGCAAGAATAACTTGAACTAGAAGATGAGCTTCTTTTCCTTCTTTATTTTTTTAAGGACATCCATAAATACGATGACAAGCTTGAGGAGGATCTACAAACCAAACATTTGAAGGACTAGATCCAAGAGGACCATGATGATGAAGACATTCTCACTGATCTACATGTGGGAGATCAACAAGAATTGGATGAATTTTTGAATGAATGTGAGGAACTTCTTGATATCCCTATCCATTGCAAAGAATAAGTTCCAACATAATTGAATATAGACACCACAAAATTGATAGAATTTGAAGTAAAAGTGGAGGATCATAACTACCTATATACATCTACTAAGAATCTACTCCAAGAGGCACTCACTACTGAATAATAGATTGTAGCTGAACCAACTACGGGAGTTTATCTTTTTCAAACTCAATTTCATTTTATTTTATTAAATATAAATTGAGTATTAACTCCCACTACTTTGAATTTTATGATTTAGAAAATATTTTATATTCATTAAAATAGGATGAATAAATTGAACATGCACCTGTTGAGGAACACATAGAGATCCTTAATTTTGATGAACATACATTTGAGGAGCCCCATAATGAAATCTAGGTAGCTGAGCCTGAGGAAATCAAGATAGATTTTTCTCATTTTAAAGGGGATAAATCCATTATTAAAATTAAAAATTAAATTTTATTCAAGTAAAAATAAACGTTTACTTCCCCTTTGAACATTAAATTCATTCATCCCATATTGATCCAACATTGGAAGATAAAGAAGAGGCTCACAAGTAGAAACCAAGAAGTATAATGATTCAAACTTCATCCAACACCAAATATTCAAACTTACCTAATTGTGAAGGGGATATCTAGTATACTCTATCCATAGGTCATTATTTTCCAAATATGATAAAGCGTGATCTAGGAAAATCCACAATTGGTTATTCAAATCAATGAATTTCCATACACCATTAGACTTTGAATAACATCTGGAACTCACTCCCCTTTGGAGGTAGTAAGAATTAAAGTCCAACTATAGGGATCATACCAAGATTTATGCCTTTTATTTTTTTTCTAGTAATTTATATTTCAATTTCATTTCTTATTAATTATTCCATCATGCATCCCACTCCCTCTTAAATTTTTTAGCTTAAATTACCTGATCCTTGTGCTTAATTGATTAATTTTCTATTGTAGGACCATTATGGAACAAGGAAACCCATCAAATAGTTACGTAAGAAGACTAAGATTTTTGGGAAATGGGGTTTGATTTTTATTTTAATATTTTAAAATACCTACAATTTTTTTCAAAAACATGTTTTGAGATTTAAAGATGAAATTGCATCCCTACAATTGAATTATGATTTACTTGACTTATCTAAGAGACATGTGTTTCTTAGGAATCTTGTGAAGAACTATTTTATATTTATATATTAATGAAATCAAATGATTAAAATAGATAACTTTATCATTAAAATGAATCATGGATAATAAAATGAGGACTTTTTAATTTTGTTAATTAGTTGATTCATTTAAATGAAATTTTCCAACTTTTTTTCATGCTTTGAATTTCATAAATTCATGTGAATTTATTTTTTATTATTAAACATTACTTGAGTGATTTTTAAATATCATATTTCTATTTATAATAGGATTTATAGACCAATTACTTCTTGTTTATTCTTGATCTTATTTCATTAGTGATCTTGGGTAATGTCACCTACCAGAACTTGTATTTGAACTTTTCAAAACTATCACTACGGAAAACACATTTAAAATCTTTGAGGCATCCTTTGAAAATTCATTATCCTTAAAATGTCATCTTTACATCAATCCTTGATTTTTCCTTTATAAACTATGAATGAATTTGATTAGGATGATCCATGTTTTAAGATTTTTTATCCATTATTACCCTCCTCTAAGTATTTGCCTGATAGTTTAAAATTGAAGTGTGGTGGTGAAGGGAATCATGGTGAAAGGGAAGATTTTATTGTAAGTAATAAGTGTGGGGGTGATTCTTGTGGGAAAAAGGTAAGGTTTTTTATTCATTAAATATACTTCGTTTTTTTCCCATCATGAATATAAAAAGGGAAAATAACAAAAAGAATCAAAAAATGATAAAAAAAATTGTGATCTGGGAAAACCAAAAATCATCATTAATAGACCTATGATTTATATCATATGTGGATAGGTGGTGTATATGAGGTTTATTCAAAGAATTAATTTATAAAAAAAATTAAAAAGGTTCTTTGAAAAAAATATTATAAAAGTAGAGAAAATTTCAATAGGGTGCACAAATAATTTCATTATACTTAATTTAATAATAATATTTACTTTGTGTTTTGTAAAAGTTAGGATTTTTTTATAATTTTAAGTGTATAATTTCAAGACACTTATGCTTTTTGATATCATGATTTATGATTTAAGAAACAAAATTCCTCCTTAATCCTTAATTTTAACATATCAATTCCTACCAACCTATATCCCCGAATACATTTGAACCTTAATTTCAAACCTTCATGATTTTATGTAATTTTTTTCTTTAAAAATTAGAGAAATTAGTTCATTTACAAGACTATTGATAAGGAACATGTTCGCATTATATGAGCATAAATGTACTTTAATTTTATCATCATAGATGAGTGAAAAGATTGAAAAGTGATGTTAATCATGATTTGGAATGTTTAATAATAATTAATTAAGGAAAATAAATTAATGAGAATATATGTTTCATGATTTTCAATGGAAAAAATTAAAATGATTCAATTTATTGTTTCTTTGGAAATTGAGAAATTAAATTGATATTTTATTTGTAATTTTAATTTTTTTTATTTGGAATTGAAAATTGTTTTATTTCATTACTTGAAATTTAAATATTTGTAATATTGGTTCCCTATAAACTCTTTATTTAGATTTTATGATTGAGGACAATCATTTTTTAAGTGTGGATGTATTTAAAATACTCTTTTTATGTTCATATTTTTAATCAAATTTCAATGGTTTTAAGGGTTTTACTAATAAATTAAGACATGATTGTCAGTGTTTTGATAAACTACAGGTAATTTAGAATGTGGAATTAAAATGGTGTTAAAATATTAAAATAATGTTTTTTAAAAATTTTATTTATTAAATATTGTTGAATTTTTCTAACTCTTTTTAAGTAATTTGTTCAATAATTTATCCAAACATAGAATGGACCTCAACCTAAAGCTATACAACCACCAAGACAAGCCATAGAGGACCATCTGACCACACCGACCAAAAGGAAGACATGATTAGATGTAAGTTTCATTGGTGGTGAAAGTCGGTGTGGGTGGCATGCCGATGGTGAACCTTCTTGTTACAGAGTGACCCTAAGGGATCACATAGGCTAGGTGTGTGAGACCCACATTTAGGTGTTTTCAAGTGAAATCAGGATCCCACCCCTATTTTAGGAATATAAGTAGTAGAAGTCACGTCGATCCTTTAAAAGTCTTGTTAAATCATTCACCATTTCGATGTTGGATCGTGGCACTGCCACAACTTTTCCACTCCACCCCTGTTTTCATCTCTAATTGTTTCTCCTATCACCCGAGAATGTCATTGTCACTACTCTCCCTCACCAATCCCACCACCTCTGATCACCTCTAGCCCTGCGACCACCACGAATATCATTCAATCTCTGTTGGAAACTTCAAAGGTCATAGGAAGAGGATTTCACTATGCTCAGCCTACCACCCTCATCCTTTATCTACTATGTCATGACCCCATCCCCACAATGTGTACCCCTCCTAGGTTGAAAATGTGAGAAGGAAGATAGTGACCCCCAAGTCCCGCCTCCAGTAGGCCATGAGGTGGCTACTAGCACTGAGGGTATAGTAAACACACAAATGGGAGGCATTACCCTCTAAGAGAACACATGCGAAAGGGAGAGATAAGACAAACACCAACCAACTCCAACTCAGACTACAATATAAAAGAAAACCCAATTACACATATGTAATGTCATGCAAGAATTACTATAACTGGAAGGGAAAACTACAAGTACCAAAAGAAAGAAAAAAATAGCAGTGACCACGAAGCTAGAACATCTCTTGTAACCCCAAGCTAGTAATAACCAACCTGATCTCCAACCTTCTCCTAGTGACCTAAAAAATGGTTTATATACACGTAGAGTGAGTATAATAGTATAATTAGAAGGATCCCACTCGGATCCTCTCGTACAAAAGTAATGAAATCCTACTAAAGCATAGTGAACAACAAGTGAAACTAACTCATTATCTAAATATGTATACTAAGTTCCCAATCTCACTATGGATACTCTCACCAAGTATCAGATACAAAAGTATATAATATAATAAATAATATCAAGGGTACCCCACTACCACTTCCCCACTAGTTTTCTTCTTTTCCCCAATGTCGCATGTACAAAGAATCTCTCTCCAAAAAGGGATTCCCATAGACACATGGGCGAAGCACCACAGTATGAACTGCATGCAAAAAAACCACTATGTCTACATGACCAAAGTAACCAGGTAGTTTTTGGAGCCAAAATAGCTTGCATAATGTGTATCATATGATGGGAATTTTACCATAAGACATTACAGCCTATACACTGAGTAAGGATCTTCAAGCCATCACAGCCTATACACTTTACACCTATAGTGGTCCATAAAAAACTATACCCAGAATATGTGTGTCTGAATAACAGCAAGACATTATAGCCCTCTACACACATATACGACGAAAACTAACGGTTGTGCCTACCAGCACAAGTAACTACCAAGAGAAGAGAGTGGGGCCAAAGGGGTTAGTTAGCCATCTATCCTCCCATTGGAATGTTAGGGGAAATACCACCCTAGGGATCATAATCCACAAGGTATCAGTTTACCTAACTGATGGGGTGGAGTAGTTTATAGAAAAAAGAGTATAGAATATACTATAGCTCACAACCACACTATGTGCATAACCTAGTCTTAGACACAAATGCAGCTAACATCTCTTGGACTCCCACCCGCCACTGCTAAGACTAGGTATCCTTTAAGAACACAACCATTTTAAGAGATTTATTAAATTACTTTATTCCCATTTTATACATTTTACTTTATGTTAATTAATTACTTAAACATTAATTTACCATTACCAATTCCACATTATATTTTATTATCATCACACTAAAGTTTCATGCCCACTAGGTATAACCAAACCATGTCCACGTCTTCTCAGAAATATTAACTCGATATTCCATCCCAGCAAGCTCCAACCCCATGGGTTAACGTCATTTATTCAATCATTTATTAACAACATTATTACTTTCCCAAATTCCCAAGAATTCTAGAAAAACATTCTTAGATACAAAACACAAGTGGATCAACATAGTGAGTAGATGAACTAACCATCAAGTATTTTCCACTTATAGCAGGACCATAGACACATCCTCTATTGAAAATCTAAATGCAAAAAACATGTGGCATACCCCGCACGTCTTCACCCCTTTTAGAAGGAGGCTAAGCAAGACCAACTACCTTGAGTAGTGGGGAAAGTAAACCAGATAAACAACCAACAAGTTTCAGTAAATATCCAATCATTCACATCCAACTCGTTTCATCATCTTCAGTGTCCCCCGTGATACCCTCATGCATAAAACAATGCATATCGCCACTCTAGGCATCAACTGCAACCATAACCAATGGGCCACCCTACCCCCATGTATAACAACATCCATCCAGAATAACATCACAACACAAGTAGTAGGAAACAAATGTCATATCAACTAGGCTCTTTACCCTTAAACAAGGCATCCAACCTACATACATAATGCCCAGTCATGGCTCCAACGCATAAGGTACAAAGCCTTACAAGAATGAGGGTAACTCAGAACCCTACCAGGAATTATATTTTATCAAAAAACTAGTTAATTAATCCATATTGAATTAATAGATTAATTATTAGTAGCTGCTAACTATGGGCATCCTAAACAGTAAGTTATCATAGCTATCGCAAATTAATTAAACATGTTTACTTCATTAATTTGATTGTCATCAATTTACAACAACAACAACTAGATTCATTTACATTACTCTTTATCTTTGAAAAATATTTTTCAATTAATCCCAGATAATGTTCTTTACTAAATTCCATCAAGAACGACATGCTAAAAAAGGAAATCATAGATATTACACTATCTAGAAAAACAAGAGACAATAACATACGATCAATACTAATTTATTTATCTAGATAAAATATTTATTATGTCAATTTCATTGTGATATAGTGAGATAAAACATGCTAACTCTACATTTTCATGTAAAAGAATATAGAATCCAAGAATCCCCTACCTCAAAGGTTTTCCAACATTCGTTGCTTGAGAACAGATCAAAGAAATAGATCACAATCATATTCCCTACAACAACTACATCCACCCAAGTATTTCACGTCACAACTACATAAATAAAAACCTAAAGAAACTCCCTTAGAACCATGGACATCAAACCTAATAACATGTAATAGAGAAACCAGAGAAGACATATCGAAGAAAACCAAAGAATAGAGGTAGATCTTACTTAAAATTGAAGACCGATCGAAGAAGGAAGTGGGGAACTGATTCTTGATGATGTAATCCCCAAACATTAAAGAGGGAGGCATCTGGGTTGTCTGGAGTCAAGAGAGGTTGTGGGAAAGCCGTAGCGTTTGAAAAAATTGAGTTTCTTTGTGTCTTTAAAATACCCAGTAGAAGGGAAGTGCGCAATGTGTACCTCCCCGTCACATTATGTACTACCTCAAGGCCGACTTACACTGAAAAACAGGTTGCCTCGATGCTCTTTTTTATTTTTATGAAACCCGAACGGTATACATAGTGTCCCCCTTGGTCACGCCGTTCATCCCCCTATTTCCATCTTCTCGCGACCAAACTCCTCTGGACTTCCTCCAAGACTTCTCTGAGAACCTTGGTCTTCGAAAACACGCAAAGTTTCAATCCACACAGATTCAGGCCCTTACGTCAGATACCACTAAAAACATTCTTGTCCTCAAGAATCCAAAGCTAACCTAGACAGGAAATAGAAAAGGGGTTGTCCAAACTACCACTCCACAAGATAACTCTCAAGGATTTTTCCACTACAGGATCTCAACCACATAAAAACAACAACACGGAATCATGCAACAACCACAACCATCTCCTAAAATCTCTCTTGGGGGAGATACCTCTCAAAGAGAGGAAGCCACAACAAACAACAAAAGAAATCCTTCGCATAGACAGGAAAGGTCTACTACCACAAAACAAACATCATTATAAGAAAATAGCTAAACATCAAATAACTCAGGGTACTGAGAACATATTTGTGACTCACGTTCCCATGTACTCTTCTCCATGACACTCTGTCTCCACAAGACATGAACCAACGGAGTAGAATGCTTGTGCAACACCTTCTCCTTGTGCTCCTAGATATCCACAGCCTGCTCCTCAAAGGTCACATCATTGTCAACATCGATCTCTACCCAATCGATGATGTGAGAGTCATCATGAAGATAACTACAGAGCTTTGACACATGAAAAACATCATGTATCTGACTTGTATTTAGTGGAAGTTCTACTCGATACACCATAGCTCCAACATGAGCTAACACCTCGAAAGGCCCAACAAACTGGGGAGACAACTTACTCCCACAACCAAACCTTCACTACCCCTGTTGGGGAGTCACCATCAGAAACACGTGATCCCCAACATCAAACTCCAAATGTATCCTCATTTGATTAGAATACAATTTCTGATGATCGTACACTTCCTTCATCCTCTTACAAATCATCTAAACCATCTCTGTCGTATTCTGCACTAGTTTCTGTCTGATAATTTCTGACTCTCTAACCTCAGTCTAGCACAACGGAGAACTGAAAGGTCTCCCATAAAATTATTTAGATATATCCATACTAATGGTGGAGTTAAAACTATTGTTTTAAGCAAACTCTACCAAGGTTAAGTGCCTCATCCATGAACCTGCAAAATCTAGGTCATAAGAGCGCAACATGTCTTCATGAGTTTCGATGGTCCGCTCTGTCTGGTCGTCCGTCTGCAGATGAAAAGTAGTGAAAAGGTATAACTAAGAACTAAAATCATTATGAATACCTCTCCACACCCTAGAGGTAAAACAAGGATCTCAATTGGAAATGATCATCCATGGTACTCTTTATAGTTTCACCACCTCCTCCAAATACTGCCTCGACAAAACCTCTACTAAGCTCGATTCCTTGATTTCTATAAAGTGGCATGATTTCATCAAATGATACAGTACCAACCATATAGAATCATGGAATCCATAAGGTTGAGGTAAACTAGTAAAATATTTCATTGATATGTCCTCCTACTTCAACTGATGAATATCTAATGGCTGGAGCAAATCACTAGGGACATGCTACTTGACCTTTACCTTTTAGCAGACCAAATATCGAGACACAAACTCCACAACTGTACGCTTCAGCCCTGGGCACCAAAATTGACTCCTCAAGGATAGGTATATCTTTTTCATGCTAGTATGCACTACTAAATGTTAACTATGTAACCCTCTAAGAACTATCTCACTTATCGCCAAAGGAAAGAAACCCATTTCCTGATACAACACTCGGTGTTGTTTGTCCTCAAACCAACCATCAGGGGCCTTGCCAAAAGCAACCCTGTCTCTCCAAACTTCCACCTCTAGATCCCCAAATGGAAATCTTCCACCTGCTCCACTAGAGATGACTGAACCATCATCTGAAAAGGACAACCTCTTCCCCCAACTTCTCTAATATTGAGGTGTAATGATGAATGTTCCTCCATAACTCTCCAAGAATCACCAAATTCAATCAGTGCATCACTACATGACTTCCTGCTTAGTGCATCAACAACAAGATTCCCTTTTCTAGGTGTATACAATATTTTGAAGTCATATTCCTATAATAAATCCATACACCGAAATTTTCTCAATTTCAAGTAACGTTGGGAGAAAACATACCTCATAGTATTATGATTGGTAAAAACCATGTTGCGCTGTCCAATGAGGTAATGTCTCCACAAATTCTGAGAAAACACCAATATTGCTAACTCAAGATCATGGGTGTAATAGTTATGTTCATGGGGATGCAACTACTAAGACCCATAAGAAATAATTGGTCTCAACTACATTAAAACTAAGACTAACCCCAGATGTGAAGCATCATGGAAAACATCAAATTGAACTCCCTCTACTGGAAAACAAAGAACTAGCTCACTTACCAACTTCACCTTCAGATACTCAAAATTACCTAACACTGATTAGTCCACATGAACACCTGATCTTTCCTGGTCAATGCTATTAGAGGAGTCACAACCCAATATAAATCGACTATGAACCTCCTATAGTAGCCTATGATACCAAGGAAACTTCACAACTATATCACTTTATTGGGGGATTCCCAAGACACAATCGCTTATATCTTCAATATATAGAAATATAATCCCTATTGGGATACAACATTACCCAAGAAATGGACTTCTTAAGCCCAAAACTCACACTTATACAACTTACCAAACATCAGATGTTGATGAAGAACTCACAAAATGACATGCATATGATCTGGATGCTCCTCCTTAGACGTAGAGTACATAAGGATTTCATTAATGAAAACCACCATTAACTTATCTAGGAACTCATGGAACATATATTTCATCAATCCCATGAATATAGATGGAGAATTCGTCACACCGAACAGTATTACAACAAACAAGTAATTCCCATGGCGATAACGGATAGCAGTCTTCAGAATATCCTCAACCATAGAATGCAACTGATGATATCCTGACTGCAAGTCAGACATTGAGAACCAAATTTCACCTTTTAGTTGATTTAATAAATAATAAATCCATGGAAGAGGATAGTTATTCTTTGTTTTCACTTTGTTTAAGCGACAATAATTGATACAAAACCACAAACTGCCATCAAACTTCTTCAAAAACAAAACTGGTGCGCCCCAAGATGACACACTCGGACGAACAAAACCATACTGTTATATAATATCGAGTTGTATATGCAGCTCCCGTAACTCAGAAGGGTCCATTCTATATGGATACATATAGATAGGAGGCGCTCCTAGCTATATCTCAATCCCAAACTCGATCACTCATCGAGGGGTAATGTTACAACCTATTCGAGAAAGACATCAGGGTACTCTACTAAAACAATAGGAAATTCCAACTACTGATCCTATGAAGAAATTAGCATCAACTCATCCATAAAGGATGAAAAGGATAGAACATGCCTCTAACCCATCTGAGGGTCTTGCTCGCCAATAAACACCACTGGATATCCATCATCATTGAAGACCACCACCTACCACCAAATAAAATCTATGATAACCTACAATAAATAAAACTAATCCATGTCGAGGATGACATCATATGGATGTATCCATAAACATAGGAAATCTCCCCAAAATAGGTGATGCCCTAGCACTAGCTCATAGTCTCTAAATACTTCAAACAAGTCAGCTCGACCTCCAACTGGCATAGGCAAAGCCAAGGTCACTAGAAGCCTCCCTACCTCAAATTCCAAAGAATGGAAAAGGGAAAGTTATATGAAGGAGTGTGTTTCTCCTGAATCAAACAAGGAATGCACCCAAGTAGAAAACAAGTGAAGGGTACCTCAAACGATGTATGTCTTTCCTAGCATGGACAGCGCTAAAGAATGAAGCTTACCACGACCTCCTCCATGGCCTCTATGACCCTGATGACGACCACCACCATAGACATGCTCTAATATATGAGGATGGGGATTGTTGTGGGGATGTCCTACACCTTCCCTATCTTCTCTCTACTGATCTAAATCTCATGCAACCTACTGCTGCTGCCTCAGCTGGAACTACCTCAATGGAGGAACCTGGAGTGAAACACCTAGTGCAAGGTGACTGCTATGAAATTTCGGGCACTCTTGCTACTCATGACCTCAGCCTCCATAAGAAAAACAAGCGTCTGATCCCTTAGCATAGTCCTAAGAGCCGCCACCCCCGTAGAAATGAGATATTGAGGGCTAGGACCTATCCCCAGCTAAATGGAAACACTTTTTCCCAGAAAATCAGGAACCCTAGACCACAACTCTGCTTTGTGAGAAATCATGATGACTCCCCTCTCCTAAAAATTTGATTCTATCCAATTTCCTCTCTATGACCTTTACCCTCGACAGAACCTCAAGATATGTCTTCAGCATAAATGGGGTGACATGGCACTGGATCTCTGGATGCAAAGCCTCCTATAAATTCCTCGTTCATTCCTCCTCGTCTAGAAACAGGTCCAAAGAATATCATATAAGGTTCCTGAAACAAATTCTAAACTCTCGCACAAAGAATCTCCCATGTCGATGGGTAAGTATCTCATGGCGACTAGATGTCTTCGCGATCGAAGAAAGAAACTAGGCTCTAAACTTGTCTCAAAACTCCTCCCACGAGATCACTCACTCCTTACAATCCCCAAGGAATAAGAACCACCATTACCTCGTTGCCCCATATAGCATCGTCACAACCAAATACACTCAGTGCTCCTTCTGAGCACGGATCAAACTGAAGGCTATCTCAACCTCCTCTAACCAGTCTTCTATAAATACATCTGAAATATATCCCTTGTACTTCTGTAGACTTTGGTGCTGAAACTCTTGGAGTTTCCTCCTCCAAGTTTTTGTCATCGTCAACCTCTACCCTACGGTGATCTGCAGGCTCAGCCTACTGGACATCTTCTGTGAAAACCTGATGAGGATGTCGACCTAGAGCCATACCTAAAAAGTAAAAAACATTTTTAGCTCATAAAGCTAGAATATAGAAGAATATACATTAATTAATTAATTTTTTTTTCTTTTATTTATTTTAGGTTAACATATCCCAAGGTTTACCCATTCAAACACAGAACTAAAGAATAATTATGCATGATCTTTTCATAGGTCTCTACCCTACAACTAGTATCATCTCCTTTAGTATCCACTGTGAACTTAAAGGTTTGGGAATTATATTGTAGGGGGCCCTAAATGCCTATGTCTCATCCAGTCTCTAGTGTTTACATCACTTTCTAGACTAAACTGACACCATTTCACTACCAACCCGTATAACCTCACCTGTTCCTGACACCAAACTCCATTATATCCCTCAACCTAGCTCTAATACCACTTTTTCACAACCCCCTTCCCACAAGGTGTACCCATCCTAAGGCGAAAATGTGAGAAGGATGATAGTAACCCCTGAGTCCCGCCTCCAGTAGGCCCCAGGTTGGGGACTAGCACTGAGGGAATAGTAAAAACACAAATAGGTGGCATTTCCCTCTAAGATAACACATGGGAAAGTGAGAGATAAGAAAGACACCAAATAACTCCAACTCAGAATGCAATATAAAAGAAAACACAAGTACACATATGTAATGTCATGCCAGACCAACTATAACTAAAAGGGAAAACTACAAGTGCCAAAAGAAAGTAAAATTATTAATGACCACAAAGCCTGAACTACTCCTGCAACCCCATGGTATTAGTAACCAGCCTGATCTCCTACCTACTCTAAGTGACCTAAAACATAGTTTATATATACTTAAGGTGATTATAATAGAATACCCAGTACGATCCTCCCCAGAGCCTCTCGCGAAAAACTAAATAAAGCATGATAAAGCACAATGAACTATAAGTGAAAATAACTCATCGGCTAAATAGGTATAATAAGTTATTAGCCTCACCATGGATACTCTCACCATATTTTTCATACAAGAGTATATAATATGATAAATAATATCAAGGGTATGTTGCTACCACTTCCCCACTAGTTTTCCTCTTTTCCCCAATGTTGCACATCCTAAGCATCTCTCTCCAAAAAGGGATACTCACAGACACCTAGGAGAAGCACAAAAATATGCACCTCATGAAACAAAACCACTACGTCCATGTAACAAAAGTAACCAAGTATTTTTTGAGATCCACTAAATCTTATATAACATGTATCATACGTCAAGCATTATACAACAGTACATTACATCCCATACACTGAGTAAGGATCCTCAAGCCATCACAGCCTATACATGTTACACCTATAGTATTCCATAGGAAACTATATCCATAATATATGTGTGTCAATAACCACAAGCCATTACATCCCTCTACACACATATATGGGAAAAACTAACCATTTTTTCTACCGGCATGAGTGACTACCAAGAGAAGAAAGTGGGGCCAAATAGGGTATTCATCCATCCATCCTCCCACCATAATGTTGGGGAAAACACCTCCCAGGCCTCAGAGTCCTCAGGGTGTCATTTTTTATAACTGAAAGGGTGAAGTAGCATATAGAAACACAAAAATTATAGAATATACTATAGCTCAAAACCACACTATGGGCATAACCTAGTCTTAGACACAAATGCAGCTAACGTCTCTCAGAATCCTAGCTGCCACTACAAAAATTAGGTATCCTATAAGAACATAACAATTTTAACATATTTATTACATTACTTCATCCCATTTTTATTAGTTACACATTATGTTAATTAATTATTTAAACATTACTAACCATTAACAATTCCACATTATATTTCATTAGCATTACACCGAAGTTTCATGACCTCTAGGCATAACCAAACCAAGTCCACAGCTTCTCAGAAATATTACCTCTGCATTGCATCCCAGCAAGCTCCAAACCCATGGGTTAACATCAATTATTCAATAATTTATTAACAGTATTATTACTTTCCCATATTATCAAGAATTATAGAAAAACATTCTAAGTTACTAAACACAAGGGGGCTCATCCCGGCGAGTAGATGAAATACTCGTTAAGTCTTTTCCACCTATAGAAGGAGCATAAACCCATCCTCTCTCAAGAATCTAGACATGGAAATCATGTGGCATACCCCACATGTCTTCGCCCCTTTTGGAAGGAGGGTAAGAAAGACTAGCTGCCTTGAGCAGTGGGGAATGTAAAGGAGATAAACAACAAAAAAGATTCAGTAAACATCTAATCATTCACATCTAACTCATTTCATCATCTTCGGTGTCCTCCCCAACACCCTCATGCATAAAATGATGCATCTCACAAATCTAGGCTTCAACTGCTACCACAACCAGTGGGCCTCACTGCCCCCACATATCACAAAATCCATCTAGACCCACATTACAACACAAGCAGCATGAAATAAACATCCTATCAAATGGATCTTGGCCCTTAAACAAGGAATCCAACCTGAATACATAATGACCACTCAGGGATCCAAAGCACAAGGCACTCGGCCTTACAACCAAAAGGGTCACTCAGAACCCTACCAGAAATTATCCTTTATCAAACAACGGGTTCATTAATCCATCTTTAATTAACTGATTCATCATTAGTAGGTTTCAACTATGGGAATCCTAAACAACAAGCTATCATAGCTGTCACAAATTAATTAAACATGCATACTAAATCAATTTGATTATCAAAAATTTACAACAACAACAACAAGATTAATTTATAGGAATCTTTATCATTGAGAAATAATTTATAATTAACCCCAGTTTACATTCTTTACCAAATCCCGTCAAGAATGACATGCTAAACAAGGAAAGCATAGATATCACAATATCTAGAAAAACAAGAGGCAATCACATATGATCGATACCAATTTATTTATCTGGGTCAAATATTTATTATGTAAATTCTATCCTAATCTAGTGGGATAAAACATGCTAACTCTATAGTTTCACATAAAACAATAGAGAATCCATGAATCCCCTACCTCAAAAGGTTTTTGACTTTCTTTGCTCGAGAATGGATAAAAGTAACGGATCACAATTGTCTTCCCCGCAACAACTACATCCACCCGAGGATGTAGCAGAATAACTACATCAACAACAACCAAAAAAACTCCCTTAGAACCATGGAGATCGAATTCAATAGCATGGAAAAGAAAAATGGGAGAAGTTGGATCGAAGAAAACCAAATAACGGAGGTAGTTCTTACCTCAGATTGAAGACAGATCGAAGAAAACCAAATAATGGAGGTAGATCTTTCCTCTGATTGAAGATGGATCAAAGAAGGAAGTTAGGAACATATCGAGGGTAATGGAATCCCCAAATGTTGTAGAGGGGGGTGTCAGGGTCTTTTGGTGCTGAGATATAGTGCGCTCAAGCCATAGGGTTTGAAAACCCTGAGTGGTTGGGTGTCTTTGAAATACCCAACGGTGGGGCAGTACATGATGTGTACCTCCCCATCATATCTTATACCACCTCAAGGCATACATACACTAAAAAATGTGTTGTATTGGCACTCTGTTTTATTTTTCTGAAACCTGAATGGTACATGTCATTTCCCCCTTGGTCACGTCGTGCATCCCCACTATTTCCAGCTTCTCACAACTGAACTGCTCCAAAATTCCTTCAAGCCTTCTCTAAGAACCTTGGTCTTCAAAAACACACAAATGGTCAATCCACACAGATCCAAGACCTTAAATGTTTCCACCACTACCATCGTCTGAGCCATGCCACTACCACGTCGAATGATATTGCAACCACACCACGAGCTTGGATATAACTCTATCCACTACTGATGAGCCTCATGTCACCTTTAACCACCTATTCACCTCATACTCCCCCAATTCAATATTTTCAAAACTCATTTGGGCACTATTAAGGCTGGATGAGAAGAAAGGGAGAATGGACCATTGCTGATCACTGTTGCTACTAGCACACCCCTATCACACCATCTTTAGTGCCATGTACATGAATCCTCACCACCATTCATCCGCAAATAATTTCCAGCCCTATGTGGAACCCATTATGTACAAATTATAAACACCCTGCATATGTGGGTGTCTTAATATTTATCATCATGGGTCTTGGTGTGATTATGATCCCTTGGGATCTTGTTCACTGAATTAGTTAGGTCGAGACCTCCTCACTTCCTATATAAAGAGGTTGCTGCCTCATTTCCATAAATCTACTACTGAGGAGAGGAACCCACACCACAAATCCACTTCTAACTAATTATCATTACCTTTTTTTAATTTTTTATTTTATTTTATTCATTTTTTTAGTTTTTATTTTGAATTGTAATTTAAATATCATTTAATTAAATAAATGAATTCATGTATGTTTATTTTTAATTTAAGTGTTCCACTCTCAATTTCTATTCTTCTTCTTCAATTATTTATTTCTTCTTCTTAATTATTTTAATTATTAATAATAATAATATTATTATTATTATTATTATTATTATTATTCTCTTAAAATTATGATTTTTATTTCTTTTCTTATTTTCTTATTTTTCTTCTATTTTATTTTCTCCTTATCTCTCTCTATTTTCTCTCTCATCCCAATTCTTTTTAATTTACTCTTTTATTTTATCAACCTTGTTATTTTTATATTTATTCTTTATTTTATTATATTCTATTTTATTTCTTCTTATCATCCATATATCCACCATTTTTATATTTTGTCCTAAGAAATGAGGGGTTAACCCAAGGATTAGCCCAAGGGAGGTCATGGTGTTCTTGAATTTTTCTTAAAGTTTATTTTTTCATTTGTGATAGATTGGAGTAGCATGCATGGGTGAACCTAATGTCCCTAGTGTGGTTGATATCCCCCATGAAATGTAACTCAATCTATTTATATTCTTATATTTAAATATCTTTCCCCACTCTCCATTGGTTATCTCTTCACATGATAGAGCTAAGTCAATCATTGGATGAAGTGACATTGATAGAGATGGGTCTTGGAAGATGGTACACCCTAAACAAAGGTGTGTCATCAACCTTGATTATAGGAGCATGTGGAATAGATATTTCTAAGTTGTTATAATATTACACTATTTCTAAATAAAAAAGAATAGTAATTCATCATGAAATTCTAGGTTTTTATTATCAAATTATAATCAAACAAATAAAGAATAATAATGATTGAACCCAAAATAAGACCCAAAATCTTTTTATTTATTCCTTAACTCATTCTATTTAGTATTTTATGGAAGTTTAGTTTAAATTCTAATATTTCATTTCATTTCATTTTGATTGAAAAAATCAACAAGAACTTGAAAACATTTATGATTTTTTTCATAAAATAATCTAAATAAAAAATTGATTAATTAAGGAGAATTAGATTAAGTGAGAGAATAAAATGATAATATCATCAAGTCAGAAAACCCGATTCATCCATTGTATAGCACTAGGAAAAATAATTTTCATTTTTATGCCCTTTGATAGGAATATGTTCAACTTTTGGAGATGATTAAATATTATGATTACACAATATATTACCACTGTTGGGAGGCGAAAAATGTGGAAGATTATTTCAGTCAAAAGACTATGATAGCCTATCTATGATGAGGATCAAAAAATGATTCAATATTTCTATATTTTGAAAGTATATATCAATAAATCTTGAACCAAGGGGAGAAATCTTATCTTTTTTAAATGAATGTTCAATCATTTATCCATGTGAGGATTAAAGAGGTGAAAAAAGATGATGTGGGGCTATAAAAAAGGTAACAAAAATTCCTCAAGTTCAACCTTGAATTTTAGTTAATAATATAGTTCATAAACTCTGTTTATTTCCCATCCATTTCAAATTTGAAGAATGATTTTTTGAATGAGTCTCATAGTTCATCATTCTCTATTCATCTTGGAATTGGAATGATGTATGAAGACCTAAAAGAGTGTTTCTGGTGGGATAGAATGAAAAGAGATATTGAAGAATATGTTTCTTGGTGCTTGGTTTATTAGTATGTTATGTCTGAGAGACATAAGTCTAAAGGGACGTTACCACCATTAACCATACCTGAATTAAAATAGAAAACTATCACTTTGGATTTTATCATCAGACTCCCCAAAACATCTAAATTCTATAATTCTATATGGGTTATAGTCATTCACCTTAAAAATTAAGTAAACTTCATTATAATAAAATAATATTTCTCTATTGATCATATTTCCATAATATATATTAATAAAGTGGTAAAAATTAATAGAGTATCACTCTCCATCATATCTTATTGGGACCTAAGGTTTAACTCAAAGTTCTGTAAAAGTATTTAATAGGATTTTGATTTAGATTTGAGTTTTAGTATGATGTATCATCTTGAGACATATGGTAATTCTTATAAAACCATTAAAACCATAGAGTACATTCTGAGATCTTATTATGTAAAATTCAAATCTTGTTGATATCAACACCTTCCACTTGTCTTGTTTTCTTACAACAATATTTGTCGCTCAAGAATTCAGATAGCTCCTTATGAATCCATATATTGAAATAAGTGTAGAACTATAATGTATTGGGATCAAGTTAGATAAATAAATCTATTATAACCTAATATAGATGAGAAAATGATAGAAAAGGTTATAATTATTTGGTATCACATCACGGTAGCTCATAGTCGATAGAAGAGTTATGCTGAAAATCATTGATGTGATTTGTAATCTATAGTTGTTGATAATGTTTTTCTATGAATTTATCCACGGAATAAGGTTTTTATATTCAAGAATAAACGTAAGTTGAGCCCTAGTTATATTATCCCTTAAACATTTTTGATCGAGTAGGGATGGTAGCTGATCAGTTAGTTCTTCCACTGAACCTATATCAAGTTGATGACATGTTCCATCTAACTCTCCTGAGAAAGTGCATACATGATCCTTCACATGTAATGAACTTAGAGTTCATACCACTATATCATGATCTTTCCTATGAGTAATAAATGGTTTAAATGTTATATTTAATAGATAAAGTGTAACAGAACAAAACTAGTTGTCTGGTTAAAGTTCTTTGGAAACCCAAAAATTTGAAGAAGCTACTTCAGAACCTGAGGATGTAATGAAACATATATATCCTCATTTGTTTTTATCAAAGTGATTTTTTTAGGATAGATTAATTTTAAGGGATTTATAACATAATACCTTGATATTTTATGAAATATTTCTCATTAAATGATTTTATTTCATCGATGGGATTTATTATACACAATAGTGATTTTAGACGAAATGTGTAACATTATAAAAATATTATGTGTTCATTATCTCTTAGATGATGTATTGGAGAGAATTAATGGTAAAAAATAAATTATAAAAAATATATTTTCTGAACATTTATAAAATAAATTCATTATTTTCCAAATTATTATAATTTAAAAAAAATATTTGAAAATAAAAGTGATTTTTAATGAAAAAAATGTTTTTATGCGTGCACTGTATTTTTATATTTATAGATTAAATTAATCACTATTAGTGAATGATTTAAATGAAATTTATATATTATTTAATTTAATTATTTTTTAAAACATTCAAAAAAAATTCTAGGAATAGGATAAGAATAAATCTAGTTTTATGCTTAAAAATGTGTTTTTTCTAAAAAGTAGATTTATTTCATTTTTCACACTTACATTAAAAATAATTTATAAAATTTATAATTATTGAAATAAATAAATAATTAAATATTTATAATTAGGAGATTAAAATTTGGTAATTATACTCCTTTTATTTTTTGTCAATATGAATAGTAATCAAGGTAAAATTTATTACCTTGGTAAAGGGTAAATCGGATTAATATAGGTTAAAAATAAGAAATAAGGACATAATTTTTTGTCTTAATTCTTATTGAAAGGATTTAATTTTACCCTTAACACCTTAGGTTCTAAATTTATTTTTTTAATGGAAATGTTTCTATGAAAATGACTTATATATTTCTTAAATCAAAAAAAAGTTACAAAATGTCACTCTTTGATTTTAATATCTATTTTGTGTCCTTATAGGGAAAAGGTATGTTAGGAATGAATATAAGTGTTTATTTTTATCTTAGTAAAATTATTTTCATGATATAATTTTTTAAACAAAGTAGTAATTATATAATTACCTTAACTGTTTTTGAAACACTGATGCGGTATTTCTACAATTAATAAAAATCTACAATAAATAGTTTAAAATATTAAAAGTGATATAATTTTAATGAGATAATGTGACCCATGAACTTTAAAGGTCTATAAAAAATATTAGGGTGGTTTTAAACAACTATATTTTAATTCCACATTTTTCTTGAGGTATTTAAATTTAAATTAATCATGGTGTCAAAATTAATAATAATGACATTTTATCAAAATAATATTTTAATAAATTATTTAAAAATAATTAATTAACATTAAATAATACAAGTTGGTTATTATATAGTACAAAATTTCATTAATTTACCATTTATATTCCAATTTTCACCTTATAAGTAAAAAGTACAACCCTTTATAATTAAAATTTGTTTTTGCAGTTAAAATTAAAATTAGTTAAGGGTTAATCAAAATGATATAGTCTAAAATTATGCCAAAACATTTCTAAATTATATTTAATGGTTGTATTAAAACCCTTTCATAACTTATATTTGAATAAATTACCATTTTTAGGTATTTGGATTGAGAATTAATTTATTAAAATTAAGTATTTTGATAAATTCCAAAAGTGTTCATCACCTCAATTAGAATGGGCACCTACTCCATCACTTTTTCACACTAGTTTGTGCCTTATAGCTCGAAACAACTCTACCAATTTCCCTTATCAAATTCCCCAGACACATAATAGAGTTTTTTACTTCCCAAAAGGAAAATCCTAGATCCCTTTAGAGGATATCTAAAGGAGTAATTCCAAAGAATAGGTAATCACCTTAACCAATCACTTTTTTTTCTACTCTTCCCAACCTCCTCAAAATATATGGTTTTTTTCATAAAATAATAAAATTTGGTATCTTAAATATTCTTAAATTTTATTTTTATTTTTGAAAAACTATTATACACCCTCTTTCCCATCAAATGATAAGTGAATGTATCGCTCAAGTGTATGTATGATTTACCATCTCCACATAGCGATACAATTCGTTTTTCATCAACATGTTTTATATATGGGTATAATGATGGTTTTAGTTTTTATATATTATAATTATTAAATAATTAAAAATATTTAATTTCAATATAACATCTTCCTTCTTACCATCCAACCCTTTTGTAAATGATAATGGCATTAATGCATATGTGTTGACTACTACCTCCATGAAGCGATGGGATTATTTTTTCATTTATATTTTACTTGAATGGTAATGAGGATGAATTTTATGGATATATATGATATATATAATTTAATAATTATTTTTTAAAGGTGAATTATTATTTAAATATCTTTTTTTCATCCATTGAAAAATGAAAACAACGTTCATGCGAACATACGGCCTACCGTCTCCATGAATGAAGTAATTAATTTTTCTATCTTTGCATTTTATTATTGATTATAAATATGTATAGAATTAATATATATTATTTTTATAACATGATTTAAATTATTTAAATTATAGAACTATGATCTAAATATAAGGACTGGGACTGTCAAAACGAAATAAGCTTGGAAAACGAAGCAGTTATCATCCAGAACAATGATTTTAATAACAAATTATTAATTAATGAGTGATAAGAATTCATAAATAAATCATAAATTCTATGATAGATATGAATATGGTTATTTAGTTCATTTATAATACATACATATTTATTATATAGGAGTTTTGAATATGAATGAGTAAATACAACACTTGAGGTAATGGATTTTCATCTAACTTTTCTTCAGTGGGACACATGCCATATTCAACGCTTGTTTCTTTTTTGTTGTGTATATATTGCCCATTATTTTATTTTATGATTATTATCATAAAAATTATGATATATACATTACCAACTAAGGTTATTTCTTTCATGGGTCTTATGATTCAAAAGTTACCAAGTGGTAAGGGATTTATTTCACAATCTCACTAAAATTCAGTATTGTTTATGTTTAAGCATCCACTGGGGAATATTTATCTTCCATATCCATGTTTTTTATAAAAAATAAAGAATGTTTTTTAAAATAATCCTATGAATTTTAAATTGATTTTTACCTATTTTTTACATTGTTCAAAATGGTTTGAAATTAATATTCTTATCATTTTTCAAACGAGGTACTTTGTGATTTCTCCAACAAAATTATAGAAGCAATATTTATTTAACGTATATAGAATGAAATATTTTCGTATTATCATGAATAAATTTTTATTTAATAATTATTTTACATTTTTAGAAGGATATTTTAAAATAAAATGTTTTCCTTTATTCATTTTTAGTTGTTTTTAAAAAAATAATAATAAGTGATTTCAATGTTGAAAGGTTATTTTCCTCAGGAAGTGTTCTAAGTGATTTTTCAAAATCATTTTACATATAAGATGAAATAATTTGATGTTACTAATTATTTTTTGGGGATATAATCCAATTAAACCATTATTAATATTTATATGGATGGTTAATAATTATGTTAAACCCGATTATTTTTCATGGGTAATGAATTGATGAAATATTTATGAGGCCCATTTTCTTTATACGGGTTATGGTATGATGATGTGGTAACTATTTTATATAATGGAAAACATATTTATTATTTTTATTATGTAATGTTTGGGGCTTATATCTCCCTCTAGTTAATTAGGTAAATTATTATATCTAATGATATTTTTATGTGAAATAAGTTGATGTTTTTTATCCATTCTGGGAAAAAAGTTGATGTGCATGATCCACTATGGGAAATATGTATTTATGCATGATCTGATGGGGTTGGTAGTTAACCATCACATATAAAATGGTTTCTATACTTATGTTGGTGACACACACATTTATGATAAGAAATTATGGTTCATGATTGAGTTATGATTAGTTCTCATTATTATGATATATGTCTTTTGAAATGATAATGTTTTATAAAAAAACTCGTGTTTATGACATTTTTCAGATTGGGTGTCAATTTTTTATGTAACGGTCTTTATCTCATACCCTTATTCTTATCATATGCATTCAAATGGTCACCAATTGATATCTCTCATGTTTACCCTTACTGAGCATCTGAGATCATGCTTTTATTATGTTTCATTTCCCTAGGTTATAAAAACATTATTAGGGTATTTCTATAAAGAGTACTATGAGGGAAGATATTTATGGGGGATATTGAAGATACTTCATAAAATAAAAAGATTGTATATTTAGTCTCTAAATACTCTAAAAATTTAAAACTATGTCCTAGATCGTATTTTTATGTATTGAATATTCATCTAAATAGATTTAATATTTATATATAAAAAATTTAGGGTTGTTATACTATCACCAATACCCTTGTTTCAGCTGATTCACCTACCACTATAGAGTTTTGTTCTCCTAATAATATCTTGTATTGGTCCCCTGGCTCATAAACTGCATCATCTTGAAAACTTTGTAGAAACCTAACCAAAGTTCCATCAAACAAAAACATTAAAGATGTCATATCGTTCCATATCAGCAACACTTGTTCTGAGGTTTATGGAAAAAAGTGAAATAGTGTCTTCTTTTCCCACAATTTAGCACAGAGTGACACCTACTTCTCCAAAACGTTTTGAATAAAATGTTCTCCACTCTAACTTCCTACTTCCACACTACCATGTCTCCCCATCCATCCTCTTCGTACTACTAGAAAAGGATTTCATTTCATAAGTAAGACACCCTCTCATCAATGCACCAAGGGAACAAAAAATACATGTTGTATTATCATCTTCTATACCATTCTTGGTCATCAAGACCTTGCATATCACCTCATAATAACTCACCAAGTCAAAGCTCCTAACATATATCATTGGATCTATCCAAAGTTTGATCCTAAACTTCTAAGCCTTATATATCTCATTACTAGCCAAAATAGAAGTGAAGCAAAGAAACTCCATGAAATAATAGGAATATACAAATATATAAATTTTCCCCATCTAAATCTCTATAAACTCTTAAAATTGATCCAGATTTAGTGTATCTAGGAAACGTTCACAAATAAAAAAATACCCTATTTTCATGATTTAAAATTATAAAAATAGGTGACAAATCTATGGTTGTAGCCTACATCCATGATTTTAAAATTTTGTCCTTCTAATCCATTAGTGTAGGACCTTAGGCTATGTCCACAGTTTAAAACCTTTCCCTTAGGTGTCTATGTCCATAGTCCACATGTAACATGGATATAAGCTATTTCAATGGATCCTACTTCCATGATTTAATTAATTATAGACATAGGTTGTCTATATCCCCAGTCCACATGGACTATGGAAAAAGTCAACATACTAGACACTTATTTCCATAGTTTATTAAATCATGGTAATAAGATTTAAAAAATTAAATGACACCATCAGGTTTCGATCATGAGACCTCCCCATATTACTCTGAACACTTTTCCACTATCCTAAGATCTCTTATATGTGTATATATATATACTTATATATATACATATATAATTATATATAATTATAAATAATTATATATAATTATAATCATTAATCTTTTAAAAAATAAAAAACTTATAATTAAATCGAAGTTATATTTCCATGGTTTTGAAAATTGTGATCGTAGGCTTCTTATGGACATGGTTATCCTATGTTGTGGCAATATTGAAATCCAAATAATCCTATAGACACAGTTTTTTATAACCATTATTGTAGTTGGACATACCACTATAGTTTTTTAAACCATGGACTCGGGTAATTTCTCATAAGCATATTTCCACAGTTTAGAATAACTATGTCCATATCTGGATCAACAACCATTGATATTTAAAACCATGGTTTTACCCCTTCCATGACCTATTCCTACCAAATTTTGTCTTTCCCAACTTTACATATGTCCTTGGTTTTTAAAAATAATGTTTTTAGTCGAGGATAGAACCATGTTTTTTTAACTGTTGCTATAGGCAAAGATAGTCTTCCCAACCACCACAGTTTTACTTAAATTGTGGTGGTAGGATACCCTATGGCCATATTTTAAAAAATGTGGTTATATAAGGGTGGAAGTAGGTTAGTTTTCTAGTTTTCAATCCTCAAAGAGAATATTTTATAAGGCCTCACAAGTTAGACACTCATATTCATCTACCTAGTTTATAACACACTACCATATCCTCATAGGCCCCTGAATCATGAAAATAAGCATCTAAACCCATCGATCCTCTAAATTATACACTAGATCAAAGATTCACTCGATGATTTCAAACTAACCCTCAACATCTTGGGGTCCTGTAATAACCTGGAAAGATAGGGCTACTAAAGCAAGAAATCTCAATCATAATCAAACATCATCATGTGAGATCCTCCACCATGAATAGGAACTATTCAAAAGTCTCTAGGAAAAATAATTCTAATACCTAAAACACTAGATCAGGTGTGGTAGCACACTCAATTACATCCTCCTGCACATATGATGATAAAAAAAGAACATCCTTCCATGAGGGGGTGTTCTAGACAACTTTCCTATGTGGTATTTCAAGACTATGTTGAGGTGTAATTATTTGAAATTCCAAATGAACACATAAAAACACGTATAACATGTCACCTAAGGTAATAACTCAATTATTTTATAGTGAAATATAAGATATATCGACTAGAAGACCTATATTAGGAGGATACTCATATCCACAAGTCAAAACCCCATTATCACTACCTCGGGCCTAACCAAGGTATTCATTACCTGTATGTCAGTCATAATTATATATATATACAAAATATAGCTTAATTTGGTCAATTAATTAAAATTATAGTGTAGATATATCATAGAAGAACATACCGTAAGTTATAAATGATACATAATTAATTTAATTTCTATGTTTGAAGAGAAATCATATGCATGACATATAAACCAACATTCCAAGTCATGATGCATGAATTCACCCCAAACCCCATAAACTATAATAGCATAATGGTACTCTGGATCAATAAAAATCTGTAATAGAACATCTAGTAAAAAACCATCATCGGTAACTCAGAGATCCATTACATAAGAGCTGGCTAGAAAATTAAATGACTCACATACCTAATTTCTACATATACCATATCCTTTCTACGATTAACTAAACACTATGAAGAAAAAATAAAATAAAACATCATTTGATACCACTTTGTAATGTCCTAGCTAAATCACTAGATCTATCCTATGTGTCACATGACCTCATATGCATCTCCCCATATTCAAGAGGCTACCAAATATTTGTGAGGGTCTAAATAGTGTTTTGGGGAGACTATACCCTAAATAATAATATCCATGAAACTGAACTAAATCAAATAATAATAAACATCCCATAATAATATAGTTAAAATCATTTTGTTACCCTAAAATATGATACATGTCATACAAAATAAACTAAAGGACTCCTAATGTAGTGAGTCAATGAATGTATAATTGATAAAGAAAAAACAAAATAAAACATTGTATTAAAAATACAGAGTATATCCCAACATTAACTCCATCCTCCAAGTTCTACCTACATAGCTCACCAACATAGGACCCTTAACCATAGCTAGATCCATGACTATGAAATCTTCACACTCATCAAGATAACAAATCATGGTTTGAGTATAAACTAGGTAGGACACCACCAATGAGTTCTTAACATCAATTGTACATGTATATAAAGGTGTACTTTATGATTTTCAGTAAATGCACAAAAAATAAACTAACCATCTGTGAGGAGATCTTTCATAAACTGGGATTCTATGAGCCCCATCCATAACTGTCTCATCGCTATTTTGGAAAGAATTTATTATATTTCATTGCATATCAGGTCAGGTCACATGGCCAACACATGTCTTGGACCATATCCAATCAATCCTTAGGTCATGCCACAAGACTACTACACTCATGGATCAACCTCAGGTCAAGAAACAAGATCATTGTTCACTTTCCTATACTTGACCAGCCCAAAAGGTCATCACACCCTTGGCTCAACCTTAGATCAGGCCACAAGTTTTTCATACCCCATCCTTTGTCTTAATTCAGTCCACAAGGTCATCATATCACTTCCCTATCTCTAGGTCCCATCATCATCATCATCATCACCCCATCACACCAACACCTGATCCTTCCCTTGGGGTAACCAAGTAATGATGATCTACCTATTACCTTGATACAAACATATATATACTAAGAATTCAAACACAATAGGTCATATTACATAAGACAAAATTATAACACATAATTTATAGGTCTCACGGGCCACACACATTCACCATATGAAAAATAATGGCATACCAAGACACACAATGTTTCTTATGGCTATGAAAACACACACACACACACACACACATCCAAAACATGCCAATCATCTTTATACAAAGGCCTTATATTGTAAGAAGTTTCTATCTTAGGTTCACTAGTGATAATGGAATAGATTCCTCACCAAAATCATTTCTGCACACCAATGATTCTTAAAAGAAATCCCAATTCACCAAAACAAGGATTATAGAATGAAGATTCAATATGGTTAATGTAACATGGGATTAGAGGTAGATCAACTCAACTAGTTAGGTCTGCCACCAATAGTATATCTAGATCCTTTCAAGAAAATGATGGAAATTCACTATATTTTTTCACATAACCATTGATAAATATTGAGATCTTTATTATATTATAATAGAACTCAAAAATCTAGACATTAAATCTTAGATATATGATTCCTTCCAAGAAGAGGAGAGTAAATCTAGAAGATAAATTAATAATAGAGGAATAACAACATATTACCCTCAGTTATAATAAGAAAAAACCTCAATATCCACTAGGAGTAGAGTTAGAAGGGAGAGGAATCACGAATAATAGCCACTGAAGTCCCTCAGTTTAAGAGCCATGGTTGTAGGAGGGGTAATGAAGAGTTTTCTGGAAGTTTTTGGGATAAAACCACAATTTCATATTATTTAAAAAGTTGTGAAGGGTTTGTTCCCACATTTTACCAAACCATGTTCCAAATGTATGAGGATCGCTATTTCTTTTAGGAACTAAGATGGTTTATCTACAAGGTTTGGTAAACCATTTTCTAACTAATATCTTTCCTCTATCCAGAGTTACATGGTTTCACTATCAATTTCTCACATTTATCTCAAACCATGTTCCAATCAAGCACCATCCACTGCCCCTCAACGACAATATGTACAATTTCATGGGGAGAACTGTATGGTTTTCCCAAACCATGATCAAATTGTACCACCCCCCATAAAAGATCTGAAAACCCTATAAAATCATCCATAAGTTACCTAATACTTCACCCTAGAAAATAATAACTGAAAACACTTAAATAAAGGCAAAATATAAGGTATATTGTACCTAAAAAGTCTAAGTTGTTACATGGAACACCAAAATTAAGTGAATAATTCTTTAAAACTACACAAAATGGAAACAATTACTAGATAGTTAAGTTTTAGTGATAAATAAATGACTTTTTAAAATAAAAGGGGTAAAATTAACTTTAGATAATACCATTAATCCTATAGAAATTTTTTTTAAATATTTTGATGAATTTTTTACTTTTTTTAATTTAATACTTTTTAGGAGTGATATAAATAATATTTATTGAAAAATATAAAATAAAAAAATTAATAACATCCATAAAATAATTTATTAGTTATAAGGAACACCAATCTAATTAATATTCAATAAACATAAATGTTTTATTTAAAAACAATGTTTTTATATTTTTATTTAAATGATAAATTTATCTTATTTAGGGTAATAAATTTATTAAAAATTATTTTTTGATACATTTATAAAATTTATAAATTCTGTATACATTGATTATAAATTGGGTTGAAATGAATATAAAATCATTTTAATGTAAAATGATATATTTATTTTGAAATTTATTTTTATCTTGATAAATTACATTAATCAACATTAATGACTGATTTTAAAAGAATTTTTAGAAAAAATATTCAATAAAATAAATTAAAATTCATCAAATGGTTTTCACTAGTAAATGATTGAGAATAAAATAATTATTATGCTTAAATATATATTTTTTAGAAAAATGGTTTTTATGCATTTTTTGTGTGGATATTAGAATTAATATATTTTACATTTAGAAATTAAATCTAATAAAAATGATTATATAGTTTTATTCATCAGGTATAAATTTTGTGATAATATTAATTTATGTTTTAATCATAAATAATAGTTACCATGTTAAAAGTTAAGTCATCGTTGTAAGGGAAGAAATGGGTTAAAAGGGACTAAACTAAAGGATAGAGCTTCGAATACCACAAAAAATGTATATTTATTTATTTGGTTGAGTGTATTTTAGACTACCCTTTTACTATCTTATAAATTGGGATAAATTTGATCCACTCTCCTTGAGAATGACTTTTATTTTATTTATAAGCTCTTAATATTTACAAGGGTTCCACTCTTATCACTTATAAAAGGGAACCACATATCCCCACTTCTCCATAGATTTGGAGTAGTTTATCTTGAATAATATACACCCATATCACTTCCCAACACCCTTTACCATGACCTAGAGGTTTTTTACCACCAAAAAACAACCCAAGAAGGCTTTGGGAGATATCCAAAGGAGGATACCCAAGGATAGGTGATCGACTTAACTAGGTTCTTTTAAGTTTATTTCTACTTCAACCTCCAAAAAATAATCTATAACCGAAAAAAAATAATCGAATAAGTATCAATATTAAGCTAAAATTTTATTATGTTCATATAATAATCATTATCTATGTCATTTCCTTATAATGGAAAATGATGACATTATTAATGTGTACATATTGACTACCACCTCAATGAAGCGATGTATTTAATTTTTCATCACCAACTCATGTATATGCTTATAAAACTTAATGAATAAATATGATATATTTTATATAATTATTATTATATAAATATAAAATATTTTTTAACATTGTTTCTTTCCATACATTGAAAAATGAAAACCTCTCTCATGTGTATGTGCGAACTACCACCTCTATAAATCAATGTATTTTGTTTTTCATCACTTCCCTACATGGATCATTATAAAAATTTATATAATTAATAAATTTTATATTTATTAAATTATTAATATTTTTTAACCATTAACAAGGTTTAAGGATCGAAACAATCTATCTAAAACATGCATAGAAAATAGTGTAGTTAACACCAAAATATTTATTTTAACAATGAATTATTAATAAATGGGTATTAAGAAATTATAAGTGAATGGTATTTAGTAAGATAAAAATTAATATAGTTATAATAAGTATTTTTAATAAATTTAAATTTATTATACATTATGTTAGATAATGTTTAAATAATAGGAAGATTAAGGTAAGGTTTTAAGATATAATCTCACTTTTTATTAGGATTGTTTATGATTTAATTTCTATTGTGGGAAATTTTATATTCTCTCTCCCTTAAACCCCATCCATTTTCTTCTTATATCGTTATTTCAGGGGTTTTCAAGTATTATTTCCATTTTTTATCTCTTTTTTACTCAAAAATACTAAAATATTTTTTTTATAAAAACCGACCTTATTTCACTTATTTGGTCCAAAATATTTCTCCTCCATATATGTGTTAATAAAAAATATTTTATGGAAGTTATTATCTACTATTTATTTATATATATATTTATTTTAATATAATCATTGAATTTATTTATAAACATTTTATATGAGTCTTCTAATAATTTTTTGAATACGTTATTTTTTACAATCATTACAAAAGTTTGAAAAGAATTTTTTTTAACATTTATGACATAAAATAATTTCCCTACTTCCATGACCTTTATTCATCACAAAACTACCCTTATATGGATCCATGGCTTTTTAAAGAAATAAATATTCCCATTATTCTAGTGTTTTTTAAATTTTTTTAAAAAAAAGTTACAAAAAAGGAAAGAATATTTTTTCTTTTTTTAATGAATGTTTTTAATGAATTTATAAAAGTATTTTTCATCTGTGTAAAAATAATTAAGGAATTTTTTTCTTCAGTAGGTATATTATATTATGATTCCATTCAATTTCATTATCATGATAGATTATGATAATCATGTTGTTTTTATGTATTTTTTCTTGAAATATTTTTTTATCATGGGTTAATTAAGCTATAATGAAATGGTGAATGTTTATGTGATCTTAGGGTATACACACACACACACACTCACACACACACACACACACACACACACACATATATATATATATATATATATAATTATGTGATGGGTGGAATAAGAATTATAGATACCTTTAATACATTGGGTAAGTCGGGATTTATCATGAGATAATATTAAAGGTAATGAAGAGTAAACCCAACTCAAAATGGGACTCGATTTACCACATTAGAAATGGTAGGAAGATGTTGGACCCAGGTATAAAGGTGGGTCATATGTGGAGAGAAGGAAACTTTGTCATAGATGCTTTAGCCCATAGAGGTAACCCAAGGGAGACTTTTTCCATTTTTTCTTATTTGGGATCTATTACTAGGATTGTTGTAAATTTGTGATGGGTGATGCCCTTGGCCTCCATCACTTTCAACCGACTTAAACTCTTATTTATTGGTATAATTTTTAATAAAAAATTCATCTTTTCATTTAGTGTTATGATAAATCTTTATTCCCTGACTCATGATTTAGGGTATAAGACTTTTTGGGTATGTTTTCATAATTTATCATCATGTTTTTATACCCTTATTCTTATATTATTCACATTTATGAACTTTTATTTTTATCTCCCATGTTTACCATTACTGAGCATCTAATTTCACCCCTTATTATGTTTCAATTTCCCCTAGGTTATGAATAAGTGTATTAAGTAGGATAGGTCTAAGAAGGGTTCTATGTGAGATAATATTTGTGGGAGATTTTGATGATATTTCATGAAATCATTTGATTATATGTCTAGTATTTAAATACATTAAACCTTTACAGTTATAAGGTTTTTATTATTGTGATATATGTTAATTTTTCATCTAAAATGATGGAATTTGTTTATAGGTTATGATCAAATCACTTTAGTTGATATAGAGAAGGGTATATTTATTTTTGGGGATTATGTTTTTGAAACATTAGTGAGAAAACTAGGCATAAGTATAAATGTAGGAAATATCCAAAAATATTGGTAAATTATAGATTATGTGGCTTTTAGTAATGGAATACCTATCTGTATACAAAAAAATGGATGCAGGCTCTTGAAAAGACACACCTAGGGGTAATAAACCTATAAATGATTGATTGGGTATTAACATGATATTTACTAGATGCACAACAAAGAGGCCTAAATACACACCCATTTTAACCCTCTAAAGATATATTATTTGGTTAATTCACATTCTCTTTATAAACTATTATGATTTGTGGAAATATATTTAGGTACAAAATCCTAATAGTAAATGAATATAGAAAATTTATATTGGAAACTATAGGATTATAAGATATGGTATAAACATTATTTATGATTTATTTATTCTAAGTTCTTATTTTTCTTTTTATAAGTATTCATATCTATCGATATATTTTATTTTATAAAATAGCTATAACTATTAGGAACTGAGTTAGTAGTGGGTGTGAATAACAATGAAGATATTATCCCAATGAGAAACCAAATGGGATGGGAGCTGGGGTGAAAAACCATAGGTAAATTATTTCCCAAATTTCCTAGGATATCAATAATAATGTGAACCCAGTTGATATCCTTAATGACCCAAGGAAAGTGTAACCTTATATCAAGTCTATTATTATATAATGTCTACCCTCCTTTAGTGGGTCCTCTAATCCACTTAGTGATGAGAAATGGATTAATTCCAAAAAATATATTTTTTTTACTCTCCATTAATCAAAAAATGAGAAGCTTGTTTTAGTTGTATATCATTCGGAATATAAAGTTGATTAATGATTGAATATTACCAAGAATATTATTCAATAGGAATAAATTGACTCTGAAAAAATGTGAAGGGTTTGATAAGGTATTTTTCAATAAGTATTTTTCTAAAAATATTCACATTCAAATAAATAAGGAATTCCTAGAACTGAAGAAAAGGTATGATGAATCCAATGGCAGTAATGTGGAAATTTTCACCATACTTCTAAAGTATTCTTATGGTTTTATCATTGGCACTAAAAGAAAAATTTATTGACTCTTTAGTGGCTTAAAAAAAGTTTCCAAAAGTAATTTTCTATGAGAGACCTTGATAATTATAAATAAATAATTTTATGTGATCTTATGGTTGAAATTTAGATTGGTGAATCTCATTGTTCTCATGGTTTTGGCTACATGAAGAGAAAGATAGAGTTGTGAGAATTTAGAATAATAAACCCCAAAGAGGAGAGAAAATTAATCTTCTTTTATGCAAAAATTTTATAAGGAATAATGGATTAAATTACCTTAAGTTAATATGTAAATGATTTTAGAGTGTAAAATAATGCTATATAGAAAATAAATGTCGAAGATATATGAAGATGATAATCAATGAGAAGGTAGAATGTAAAGATCAAACTAATGCACCACCCACAGTCCAATGTTATAATTATAAAGAGTATGAAAATTACACAAACTAGAGCATGAGTCAAAGGGTTAATAATAAAAATCAGTGTTAGTGACCTCCTAATACAAAGTAAAAAAATATAATCCTTATACTATAACAACTACTAAAGTGTGTTATGATAACAATGTGGTAAAAGTTATACTTATCATCCACTCTAACTAAAAATTTTTTATTTGATCCAGTATTTTCCCACTCTTTTATATCTGAATAATTTTATAAAGGTATCACATAACCACTTTAATGATTAGATATTAAACTATTGATGAAATATCTTGATTATATGATGATTTTTACTCATTTATATAAATAATATTTGATATAAATTTATGGAAATGTGATTCCGGTAAGTCTTATTATTCTCTCTATAGTCAAATGTAATGTAATTTTGGACATGGATTGGTTATTTCTATATAAATCCCATATCAATTACCATGGAAGGTAAATCACATTTTATATCTTGAATAAAAATATGATCATATATCTATGTAGGGATAAATATGGAATTCAAATGGAAATTAATTAAATTATATGGGTCTTAATACATACTCATGAGGGGTATCTAAAACAAATGGTTAGAGACAGACTCAACATAGAAAATATTCCTATTTATTAGGAATTTTTATGTATTTCCTAAAGTGTTTCCTAGTCTTACCCTAAATATTGAAGTTGAATTTTTAATATAACACATACCTATTTATACACATATTTATAATACTCCTTATAGAATAGTTCCAATTTGATTTTATGAATTGAAGAAAAATATATATAAGAATCTAGAAAATTGATTCATAATCCCTAGTGCATCATTATGGGGTGCACTAGTTTTTTATAAGAATAAACTTGGTTCAGTGCATCTTTGCATTGATTATCAAGAACATAACAAGATCACTATAAAGAACAAGTATAATCTTCCCAGTATTGATGACTTGTTTGATCAAGTAGGCATATTTTAATACTAATCCAAGATTGATCTTCAATATGGATATCATCAGTTAAGGGTCAAAAGGGAGGATATTCCTTATAATTTTTTTTGCATGAGGTATAGACACTAATAATTTTAGAGTGATTCACTTTGGACTTACCAATGTCTATATAATCTTCATGGATCTAATTAATAGATTCTTTAGAGGTTACCTCAACCAATTTTTGGTAGACGTTATAGAATATATTATTTTATATTTGAAGAGAAATGAAGATAATTAAGCTCATTTTAGGATTGTGTTAAATACATTGAAGAATAATAAATTGTATTCCAAATTTATTAAGTGTGAATTTTTGTTGCATAAAGTCTAATGCATGGGTCTTTTAATCACAAAGAGGGTATATCTATGGATCCTTAAAAGATAGAGGTCATTGAACAATGTCCTAGACCAACCACGGTAAGCTATATCTGTAGTGTTCTTATATTTTATAAATACTATCAACACTTTTTAACTAATTTTTATTTGGTATAAAATCCTCTAACCATGATTATGTGGAATGTATCCATGTTCCTTTAGATAGATGAATCCAAATAAAATTTCAAGGAACTAAAGAGAAGGTTGTTCGTTGTACCTATATTTACACTACCCTATAGTGGAAAAGGGTTTGTGATATAAATTTATACATTAAAGAAGGTACTAGTCATGTAGAATGGAATGGTGAAAGTAAATTATTTAATCTATTGAATATTTAGTAACAAATTTACCCGACTCATGATTTAGAGCTTGTGGCAATAATTTTTGTATTGAAAATATAGAGGTATAATATTTGTGTTGAAATATGTGATATATATATTAATCAAAAAGTATTAAAGTTTATATACACATAGAAAGAGTTTAATATGATCCATAGTAGGTGGTTTATGGGATTAAATATTATGACTCCTAAATAAATTATCACCCAAGGAAGGTGAACACGATGGCTGCTACTTTAAGTTGAAAGCATCATCTAAGATTGTCGATGAGGAGGATTTAAAGAGATACAATATTTATGAATGTATAAAAGATGGGTCTTGAAATTAATAGGTAATGGGGGAAATAATTTCTTTACCAAATTAATGTTAAACCATCCATACATATTAAGATTAAAGAGGTGTAGAAGGGTGATTTAGAACAAAAAAATAAGGTAATTATTGTTCAAATTTCAACCATGAACATGATCTAATGATAATATTGAAGAACTAGAAATTTTTCCCTTTAATAACATAATTTAAGAAATAACTATTGGATGAATAACATATATCATTATTCTCTACCCATCTAGGAATTAAAATGATTTATAGAAATATCAATGAAAATTTAGTGGGATTACTTGAATATGGATATTTTTAAGTGTGTATCTTGATGCCTAAAATGTAAGAAAGTTATGGCTGAACATTATAAGTATAAGGTGATGAAGAAAAAATTATCCATTCTTATATTTATAAGGGAATACATCACCTTTTATTTCATCGCAGGACTCCCTAATATATCTTAATGTACATAATTCTATTTGGGTTGTTGTCAATTGCTTTACAATTTTAGAATATTTTATTACTATCATAAAAGATTTATTTCTTGACTAACATTCCAATATAAAAAATAAAATAAGTGTCAAAGTTGCATTTAATATAACTCTCAATTATATCTTGTTAATATCTAAGGATTACCTTGAAGTTATAGAGAATCTTTCATCAAGAATTGAAAAGAAAGTTGAACTTTAGCACTTCATATCAACTAAAAAATGAATGGTTAGTCTGAGAGTACCATTCAAACATAAAAAACATGTTGAGAGAATGATTTATAGATTTAAAAGGGGTTTAGGATCAAACCTTATTTTAGTTTCATTTTATGACAAAAATTCCTTTCACTAGAACATTTGATGGATCCTTATGAATACCTATATGGAATAAAGTGAAGAACTCCAACATGAAGTGATAAATTTGGAAAAAATGACATTGGTATTTGAGATAGTTTAGAAAATAGTGGAGAATGTTAGATATATTCCTCAGCTCATCAGGGTATCTTAGAGTGGATAGAAAAGTTATGTTGATAATCATTGGTGAGATATAGTGTTTAAAATTAGTTATGAGGTATTCCTTCAATCATCTCCTTGGAATAAGGTTATGAAATTTGGAAAGAAGTGGAAGTTAAGCCCTAGATATATTGGTCACTTTTAGATTTATGATTTTATCGAGACAGTAGCTTATCTCATCTCACTTCCATTTAACCTCTCCTAAGTTCACGATAAGTTCCATATATATTATAAGGAAGTAAATATATGATCATTAACATATACTAAACACATAGGTTTTACCCTTATAGTATGATCTTTATTATGAGGAATAACCAGTGGAGATTTGGATAAAATAGATAAAGTGTTGGGGAACAAGACCACCCACCTATTCAAAGTTTTAAAGTTGATCCATAAGTTTTAAGAGGCTACGTGGAATCCTAAGTATATTATGATGCAGAAGTAACCCCATTTTCTCATTCGAGTAATGAAATTTTAAAGATGAAATTGTTATAATGGGGTACAATGTAAAAAAATGTAACACCCTTATATTTTATGTAATATTTTTTTCAAATAGTTTAATTTATTTGATACCTTGTGTTACACGAAACACTAAATTCAAATAAATAATGACATACTGTTATGGGACTTTTATTACTTAAAAATTGGATTGGTGTGTTTTAATAGTACCAACTAAATTATGAAAAAATTATTTTTTATAAAATGTATAAAATAAATTCATTATTTACCAATTAATTATAAATAAAAATAAAATCATTTGAAAGTAAAAGTGGTATTTTTTCAAGAAAATTATTTGTATGTGAAGAAACATGTTTTATCTTAATAAATTAAATAAATCACTATTTATAACTGATTTTAATGATATATATATATATATTATACATTTAATAAAAAAAATTAAAATTTATCTAATATTTTTATATTCATGTAATAAGAATAAAATATATTTTAATACTTTAATGTGTATTTTTATAAAGACATTTTTCATCATGTTTTGCGTGATTATTTTAAAATTAATCTATAACAATTATTGGTTTTTAATTTGATAAAATTGATTCAATATTAGGAATCAGGAAGTCCAAATTTTGTAAATATATCCCTTTTGTTTTAGGTCAACATGAATAGTAACCTTAGTAAAATTCATCATCCTCGTAAAGGGTAAATCGTGTTAACCTAGGTTAAAACTAAGTGATAAAGCCATAATTTTTCATTCTAATTATTATTGGTTGAATATAATTTGACACTTATCACCTTATTATTGAAATTGAATTGTTTAATGGACACTTTTCCACAAAAATGACATATATAATATTTAAATCAAAGAATGTTACAAAATGTCACTCTTTCAATTCTAAATATATTGTATGTGGCCACATAGGGACTAAATATTTTTATGAAATAATATAAGTTTTTATTTTGATCTTAATAAAATTTGTTTCATTTTAAAAATTTATTTCAAATTTTTAGTAATTATTTAATGAACTAAAATTCTTATGCAACACCAATATAGTATTTCTCCAATTAATAACAAAATATAATAAATTATTTTAAAAATATTAAAAGTAATATAATTTGATAAATTTAATGTGTGAAATGAATCTTATATACTAATATGACATATTAGTGTATTATTAAAGGATTATATTAGAATTAAAAATTTCTATTTATGTCTTTTAAGTCAAATTAAATGATTAGTGTCAAAATTGGAAATAATGATATTTTATTAAAATGATATTTCATTAAATTACTTAAAAATTGAAAAAAAAATATTATAATAGAACAAGGATTATAATATATTGTAAAACATTTCACCATTTTCCCATTTACATTCCATTTGGAACCATTTCTCTAGAGAATAACTTTAATATATCTTAATCTCTTAAAAAATTCCAAGAGTGCCCCACCCCTCAATTATAAAAGGTCACCCATCCTTTCTCTTATTAAAAACACTATGATACTTATATATTCACCAAAATATGAAAATTTAGCTTATCCACTACCCTATCCACATTCTACAGGGGTGGGTCTTTCCAAATGACCAACCCTAGATCCCTTAAAACAAATTCTAAAGGAGTTGTTTCAAAGAAGAGGCAACCACCTTAACCGGTCAATTTCTTTTTAATTATTATTTTACCTCATATAAATATGTTATATTCTTCATTAAATAATAAATTCACTTTTATAAATTTTCTGAAATATTATTATTATTTTCAAACCACCATTACTCACCATTTTTCTATCAAATGGGAAGTAAAAGTATCGCACGTGCATACGCACGGCATACCGTCTCCATGTAGTGATACAATTCAGTTATCATTACTATATCTTATGAATGAGTATTGTGATGGGTTTAATTTTTATATATAATATTTATGAAATAATTATTCTTATATAATGATAATATCATATATACCTTATAATCTTCCAAAAAATTAGAAAATGATAATGTTGCGCATGCATATGTGTGGACTACAACCTCCATGAAGAGGTGTAATTTTTTCCATTTCGTTTTAATTGGATGGTAATAATAATAGATTTGTATGAACCTGGATCTTCATTTCAGGTATGCCTTTCCTTTTCTGGAGTTTTTGAGACTTTTTGGAGTTTCTAGAAATTTTTTAAGTACACGTCGTGTACTTTCTGGGTACACGCCATGTACTCTTTTCTCGCTCAAAACCGTGTGCTAGCCATGTCCGGACCACACACATGGTGTGTAGGGGTGACGTGGAGGCTGATTTTGGTGGAGTATGGAAAATCCCACTACACGTCGTGTACTTTAAAAATACACGTTGTGTACTTTTCTTTTTTTTTCACTAAACGGACCGAGGTCGCGCCTCATCGTCATAATCGTCTTCTTCTAGGTCTGGTTTGACCGAGAGACGTCGTATGGCCATGAAACTTCTCCGGATTCCTGACCCTCCATCCGTTCTCCGATTCGAGCTCTGTCGATTGCGTTGGAAGTGTAGCGGTGAGTTCTTCCTTCTTCTTGAGCCTTGTTTTTCAATTCTTCCTCCCTCCCAAGTTATCTAAGGTTGAACTCTTTGTGCGTTTTCTCATATCTACGACGTTCTAGGGAGAATCAGCCGTCGTGTTTCGTGTATATCGATCTTCTAGGATCGAGGAAAGTGGTTTGTGCCTTACCGTTCAAAGTCTCTGAGTTTATGTGTGAATTTCCACTGATACCTGTGAACGGGGTATTGCGTGTTACCCCTTTTTTCCTTCATTGTTTTCCTTCCATGGTTTTATGCTAGTGTATAGGTAATTTAACCATTTTATAGGATAATTTGTTGTTCTTGGATGTTTTTGACCTTGATTTTTTCTGTTTACGACCTTTGTGTCTCATTTTCCTTTGGCCGCTACACCTGTTTTCATGCCTCGAGGTTATAGGTTTAAGTGAAACTTATTACATGCTTGTTTCCTTGTAGGCTGTTTAGCTAAGTAGCTCTATAGGTGTACTTTGGTCGTATATCATTATTATGCACTGACTGGCACGGGGCTGAGAGAACCTGGTGCTATATACTATAAGGGATAGACCGAGTGAGCTTCCTAGAGAGTCTTAGATATTACATACTACAGAGGGGGTAGACCGAGTGATGTCCCAGAGAGTCTTGGATTTTATAGACTACAGGAGGGTAGACTGAGTGAGCTTCCTCAGAGAGTCTTACCTTGTTTGAATCTCTTTAATAACTTTCCCAGGCTAGAGGAGTAATTGACTGAGATAGCTTCCTCAGAGAGTATCTAGACATTGGGGCTAAGAGGGTTAGACCGCGTGATCTTCTTCAAGAGAGTCCCTGACTACCCTATACTATAAGGGGAATTGACCGAGTGGGATTCCCCAGAGAGTCTCATAAATTCGTATGACCAAGCCAGAGGGGTTAGGCTGAGTGCACTGCCCAGAGGGTTGTGATACTTCTTGGATAAGACCAGAGGGGATGGATGCGAGTACTTCCCAGAGGGTTTCTGGCTTATTAGTTGTATGTTTCACTGCTGTTGATTTGTTTTGGATTGATTTATTCTATTTATCATTCTGTTTTACTTCTTACTGTTGACTGCCTATTACTTTCTATTGGTGTTTACTTCTTATTATAGTTTTACCTATCATATACTCACTGACTATTAGGCACAGATCTTCGGGTGAATGCCTACTGAGATTTAATCTCACACCCTGTTTGGCCCATGATTTTGGGCCCAAGAAGACTATGTTGTCATAGGTATACACAAGGGGAAGGGACCTTCGACTTTTGGAACTTGATTGCTTGGATCAGGAGAGCATGGGACCAACCTTTGGCTTGCGATGATGAGGAGCTATTTACTTTTATTTTGTACTTGTTTTGGTACTATAGTTTTTTCCAGCATTATGACTTGTTTGGATGATTTCCTGGTTATGTATCATGCATCATTTCATACATACATATGTGCTCTAGTTTTTGATTTAGTCTTCCGCTGTTATATTGTTAATTATTAATACTTCCACTATTGCATGTTTATTTTTCTTCTGCTGTGTACTCTGCCAATTAGGGCATAGTTTCCCCACTATCACACCCAAGGCCCTCACTGCTAGTCTGCAACCTCTAGCGTTTGGGGAAATACGATTGAGTCCATGTGACCAACCTGGTACGGGGTGCCTCTGGGTGGCTTCCGGAACCAGGACGTTACAAAGTGGTATCAGAGGAATTATTTTCTCTTGCATTACTGTTTGGAGACTTAGCCAGGGATAGGACAGATTCGGTACTTGGTAATAAGTTGTTCCCGGGAGTAGCTAACCCATGTACAAGTAAAATCCATACTACCTCGTTTATTGCAGTTTTTTGGTCTTGATATGTTACGGTTGATACGATTTTACCTAGAGTGATTCACGTGCTTTGTACTGTTATTGTTTTGATGTTACAGTTCTATTTCTGTCGCAACCCGATGAGATGAGGGTATTCCATCTCATGCATCATATAGGCACTTGTATAAATCACATGCCGTGCATTCTTTCCATGGAATTTAGGGTGAATTAGTGATTTCATACTATTGTGATAGAGGCTTGATAGAATCTGTGATGCCTTATTAGAGGATTGTTGTATTGTACTTTGTTTAAATGAACGTCAAGTTTTGATTCTTGAGGTGTTATGGGCCCTCTTGAATCGTAAATTGGTGGATCATGATCCTGTTTTCTCTTATACATGACTTTAGGGGATGCCGAGCTTTGATTCACGGGGAGTATGGGCCCTCACGGATCGGAATTTGGCACCTCTTTACTTTGTTTTCCGTGTTTCTGGGCTTCTGTGCAGTTTCTGAGCTACTGCACAGAAAAACCCAGAATACACGGTGTGTTCTTTCTGGTTACACACCGTGTAGTTTTTAGGCGGTGTTACAGAATGTGTGTGCAGGAACACGGTGTTTTGAAAATAACTTCAGGAACACGCCGTGTATGGTATGTACACGTCGTGTAGTGTATAGCCTTGTACTCGGCCGTGTCACTAACAACACGGGATGGGGAAGCTCGAGTATAACACGCCGTGTTGTAAAGGAACATGTTGTGTAGTTCTGTCCAGGTATCTGGCCGTGTCACGAAGAACACGGGTCGGCGTGACCTTCTCTAAGACATGTTGTGTTGCTTTCGGAACACACCATGTAGTCTTTCCTAGGTAGCTGGTCGTGTTACGAACAACACGGGACGGTGTCACCTTCTCTTATACACACCGTGTTTGTTCGGAACACTCCGTGTATGGTCCAGCCGTGTAGACGACCGTGTAACTAACAACATGGGACACTGAGGCAGTGTCTAGTACAGGCTGTGTCCCCAGGTAACATGCAATGTAGTCTGGGGTTAGTTTGAACCATGTGGGTTAGCCGTGTAAGGAGACTCAGGCAGGGGTTTAGAGTTAAAGTACACACCGTGTGTGGGAACAACACGCCGTGTAGTTTGGGGTGTTACAAGACCAGTCGGGCAGGGGTACACGCCCATGTTAATGGCTTAAGTAGACACGCCGTGTAGTTTTTATACACGCCATGTAGTTGTGTTTTGTAAAACTTGATAGTTTCTTCCCCTGTTCCCATTTTGTACTCCTGTGTTTTCAATTTTTGTTAATCCTGATCTAAGGTGTGATTTTTATCTTTCAGATCTATGCCTCTGAGAGGTCCTCCGGTCGTGCCTCAGTTGTCAGACGGTGACTAGACACCGGATATGGCCGACCAAGGACCTCCTGTAGATCCTCCTGCTGTGCCAGCCTTGGCACCAGTAGTTATACCCATTGCAGGCACTGAGGAACAGTTCAGGGAGGACTTCCTATGGATGATGCAGACCTTCTAGGGAGTGCCGCCTCCTACCCCATCGATGGCTGAGTTGACGCGGGTTTTCCAGCAGCATCCTCCTCCTACTTTTTTAGGGGATGGAGGACCCCAGGCTGCAGAATCATGGATAGAGGCCACACTGACCATATTTGAGCACCTAGAGATCCCTCTGGAGAAAAGGGTAAATCTAGCTACTTATATGCTCTAGGACACCACCAAGAGGTGGTGGGAGGTGATCTCATGGTCAGGGCATCCGTAGGATATGTCTTGGGATGAGTTTTGACGCACCTTCTATGACTAATTCTATCCGGAGACCTTGAGGGCCGATCAAGCCCGGGAGTTTATGATTCTGCAGCAGGGTACTCTTTCTTTTATGGAGTACTCAACTTGTTTCACTGAGCTGTAGCATTTCACACTGATCCCCACAGGTGATGAGTTGTTTCTTGCTAGGAAGTTTGAGGAAGGTCTCGGGCAAGAGATCTATTCCCAGGTGAATATCTTCCAGTTGACTTCTATATCCTCCATCGTCAACCAGGCACAGATCACTGAGCGCAATCTGAGGGATTCTGGAGTAGTGATCCAGGGCGGTTCGTCATCCAGAGTTGGTGTTCCTCCTACAGACAGTAGGAAGCATCGTATAGAGTCTTCTCAAGGAGATCGAGGTTTGCAGGATACGTCTTCTGGAAGCCAGGTTATGTGCTACCAGTGCGGTAGGAGTGGCCATACTAGGCCTCAGTGCCAGAGAGATCTGATGGAGTGCCTGTCTTGCGGAAAGATGGGCCATCTTCAGCGTTTATATCACATCTTCTCACCTTCATATGGTGGTAGGGGTTCCTCTATGACCCTGCGTTCTAGAGATGCTTCACCAGTTTCCCACCAGTCAGGGAACTGGAGTTCTTCCGACCATTCAGGCCGAGGTGGAGGTTGCAGCAGTGGTGGTCAGTCACCAGGTCATCAGCGATAGCAGAGTGGATCAGCTCAGAGCGGTCATCTATGGGCGCAGCACCGTGGTGCAGGCCATTCTTTCATCATGGAGAAGACCTATCAGGAGCAGGATCCCAACCCTTCTACAATTCGAGGTACGATCTTAGTAGCCTCAGTTTTATCTTCATCCCTTTTCGATACTGGTGCTTCCCATAGCTTTATCTCTATTGTTGTCGTGGAGGGCCTTGGGCTCTGTATCTTTTTGTTTCCCGACTTATTGACTCTTGACACACCTTTGGTAACAAGGACATCTAGCGTACGTTAGTGCAGAGAGTGCCCTCTTGAGGTAACGGGTTTCATTTCTTATGGGACCTCTATGTCTTAGAGATAACAGGCTATGACGTCATTCTCGGGATGTACTGGTTAGTTCTTTTCCAGGCAATCTTCGATTGCTATCACCGCAGGGTGAGTTTCATATCACCAGAGGGTGGATCTTTCCTTCATAGAGGCGAGTGGGATGTCCAGTCAGGTAGAGATGGACCAGAGCATCATGGGCTAGGGAGAGTTATAGCCCAGATTGCTAGTCTTTATCTGGATGACCAGGGGACTTCACATTTAGACTTTCCTCCAGTGGGGGATCGTTTTAGGGATGTCTTTCCATAATACTTTTCAGGTTTACCTCTGGAGCGTGAGTTAGACTTCTCGATTGAGCTCATGCCACGAGTGGCACCAGCATCCATTCCTCCTTATAGGATGGCTACACCTGAGTTGCAGGAGCTCAAGAAGAAGTTAGAGGAGTTGCAGGAAAAGGGTTTCATCCGACCCAGTACCTCTCCTTGGGGTTCGTCTGTCTGGTTTGCGAAGAAGGTAGACAGTAACCTTCGGCTTTGTGTGGATTAAAGGAAGTCGAACCAGTTGACGGTCAAGAACTGATATCCCTTGCTGACGATCAATGACCTATTTGATCATCTTCTTGGATACCGGGTGTTCTTGAAGATTGACTTGAGGTTCGGTTATCATCAGTTGTGCGTTAGACCATCAGATATACCTCTGACAGATTTTAGGAGCAGGTATGGTCTTTTCGAGTATACAGTCATGCCGTTCGGTCTCACGAACACGCCTGCAGTTTTCATGGCACTGATGAACAGAGTGTTCCATCCATACTTGGACTCTTTTTTCATGGTCTTCTTGGATGATATCTTGGTGTACTCTCACACTCGAAACGACCATACCACACATCTTGAGATCATTTTGAGTACACTAAGAGAGAATCGACTGTATGCTAAACTCTTGAAGTTCCACTTTTGGATAGATCATATTCACTTCTTGGGTCATGTCATCTCAGAGGCTAGAGTATAAGTGGACTCAAAGAAAGTGAGATCTGTAGTTTCCTGGGATCATCCGAAGAACGTTTTTGAGGTGCAGAGTTTTCTAGGGCTAGCTGGGTACTATAGACACTTCATTCAGGACTTCTCGCGCCTAGAAGCACCGTTGTCAGGTCTGACCAAGAAGGGGGAAAAGTTTTTATGGTCAGATTCTTTTGAGTAAGCCTTTCAGGAGTTGAAAGGGAGGTTGACGTCAGCACCGATACTAGTCTTGCTGGAGCTAGGAAAGGTCTATACTGTTTACTATGATGCTTTGGGTATCGGGCTTGGATTTTTTCTTATGTAGGGAGATGGGTTCGTTGCTTATGGGTCTAGGCAGTTGAGTCCATCCAAGAGAAACTACCCGACACACGATCTGGAGTTGGCAGTAGGTGTTCATGCCTTATGCTGTTGGGGACACTATCTCTGGGAGAGCACTTTTTGGTTTTTACCAACCACAAGAGTCTCAAGTATATCTTCACTCAGCGCGATATGAATCAGAGACAGCGCAGGTAGGTCGAGTATCTTCAGTCCTTTGACTTCGAGCTCGCCTATACGCTGGGAAAAGGAAACGTAGTAGATGATGCTTTGATCGGGAGAACTCAGATTCAGGCAGTTCAAGAGGCCAGCAGTGAGTGGCAGCTTATGGCTCTGTTCTCTGAGATGCATCTGGATGTGCATGACATGCAGGGACAGACCTTTATTTTATCTATGTCTATTACCTCTACACTTCTTGATCAGGTACGAATGAGGCAGCTATCAGATTCGGAGGCCTTAGTCCAATGGGAGTGTGTGTCCGAAGGGGACCCTCTTCCTGGATGGACAATGGGAGAGGATGAGATCTTGGGTTTTCAGGGATGCATATGGGTGCCAGCAGACATACGCGAGGAGATGATGTGGGATATCCATTCCTCAGTTTGGGTAGTTCATCCTGGCATCACCAAGATGTATCGGGATCTTCATCGCCAGTACTGGTGGCCAGGTATGAAGAGAGATGTTTCTTGTTTTGTCATCAAATGTTTTACTTGTCAGCAGGTGAAAGCAGAGCATCAGCGACCAGCAGGGCTTTTACAGTAGTTACCCATTTCGGAGTGGAAGTGGAACGATGTCGCGATGGACTTCGTGACCGGGTTACCGAGGTCACCTCGGGGAAGTGATGTTGTTTGGGTCGTCGTCGATAGGCTTACGAAGGAAGCACACTTCTTTCCGATCAAGGAAAACTTCAGTTTTGATGATCTAGGAGGACTGTAAATCCGAGATATTGTACATCTACTTGGAGTTCCACACTCCATTGTTTCAGACAGGGATGCGTGCTTTACCTCTAGGTTCTAGCAGTGAGTTTAGAAGGCCTTGGGTACACAGGTACTTTTGAGTACAACATACCATCCCCAGACTGATGGCCAGTCCAAGTACATGATCCAGGTGCTTGAGGATATGATATAATCTTCCATTCTATACTTTGGCGGTTCTTGGGAGAAGCATATACCTCTTATGGAGTTCACCTAAAACAATAGTTTTCAGGAGACCATTCAGATGGCACCATACGAGGCCCTGTACGTTAGGTCATTCTGATCACCCTTATGCTGGCTAGAGGCAGGAGAGGTAGCTTTGCTAGGACCTCATCTTGTTTAGGAGACCTCAGAGGAGATAGAGTTCATTCAGAAGAGGATGGCTACAGGACAGTCTCGACAGAAGTCTTATGCTGATCAGCAGAGACGACCTCTGGAGTTTGAGGTCGGGGATCAGTTTTTCTTATGTGTCGCACCGAGGTTGGGATACAAGAGGATTCGGAGATAGGGTAAGCTTTCACTGCGGTACATTGGGCCATTTCATGTATTGGAGAGAGTTGGGTTGGTTGCCTATCGGTTGCAACTACCTCAGAGGTACCGGGCTATGCACGACGTCTTCCATGTCTCTCAGCTTCGACGTTACTTTTCAGACCTGTCTCATGTCTTTTAGCCCAAGGAGGTTGAGCTCGAAGCGGATGCGTCGTTTGAAGAGCATACTATCCGGATTATCGATTGCAGTACAAAGGTTCTCCAAGGCTAGTCTGTTCCACTGGTACGAGTGCTATGGTAGCATGGCCGAGTACAGGATGAGACTTGGGAGAGGGAGGCCGAGATTTGATCGCAGTGGCCATAGCTGTCCGAGGTTTCTTCTATGTGAGCCTTGTTTTTTCATTCTTCCTCCTTCTCAAGTAATCTAAGGTTGAACATTTTGTGTGTTTTCTTAGATCTACGACGTTCTAGGGAGAATCAGCTATCGCGGTTCAATTATATCAATCTCCTAGGATAGAGGTAGGTGGTTTGTTCCTTACTGTTCAAAGTCTCTGAGTTTATGTGTGAATTTCCACTGATACCCATGAATGGGGTATTGCGTGTTACCCCCTTTTTCCTTCGTTGTTTTTCTACCTTGATTGTATTCTGTTATAGAGGTAATTTGAAAATGTTAGAGGATAATTTGTTGTACTTGTATGTTTTTTCCCTTGCTTTGTTCTATTTACGACCTTTGGTTCTCATTTGCCTTTGGCTGGTACACCTATTTTCATGCCTCACGGTTATAGGTTGAAGTGAAACTCATGACATGCTTGTTGCCTTGTAGACTATTTAGATAAGTAGATCTATAGGTGTAATTTTTACTTATAGCATTATTATGCACTGACTGGCATGAGGCTGAGAGAACCTGGTGCTATAGACTATAATGGATAGACCAAGTTAGCTTCCCAGAGATTCTTAGATACTATAGACTACAGAGGGGATGGACAGAGTGAGCTCCCAGAGAGTCTTGGATTTTATAGACTACAGGAGGGTAGACTGAGTGAGCTTCCTCAGAGAGTCTTACCTTGTTTGAATCTCTTTAAAAACGGTCCCAGGCTAGAGGAGAAATTGAACGAGTGAGCTTCCTCAGAGATTTTTTGGTATACATGCAGCTATAGGAGGAATTGACCGAGATAGCTTCCTCAGAGAGTCTATAGACCGTGGGGATAAGAGGGTTAGACCACGTGATCTTCCTCAAGAGAGCCCCTGACTATCCTAGACTATAAGGGGAATTGACCGAGTGAGCTTCCCCATAGAGTCTCATAAATTCGTATGACCAAGAAATAGGGGTTAGGCTGAGTGCACTGCCCAGAGGGTTGTGGTACTTCTTGTATAGGACCAGAGGGGATCGCTGTGAGTACTTCCCAGAGGGTTTCTGGCTTATTATCTGTTTGTTTCACTGCTTTTGATTTGTTTTGGATTGATTGCCACTATGTATCATCATGTTTTACTACTTACTATTGACTGCCTATTGCTTGTTGTTGTTGTTTACTGCTTATTGTACTTTTACCTGCCATATACTCACTGACTATTAGGCACAGATCTTCGGGTGAATGCCTACTGGTATTTTATCTCACACCCTATTTGGTCCATGATTTTGGGCCCAAGCAGACTATGTTGTTGCAGGTATAGACAAGGTCAAGAACTCTTCGACTTCTGGAACTTGATTGCTTGGAGCAGGAGAGCATGGGACCAAGTATTGTCTTGCGATGCTAAGGAGCTGTTCACTTTTCTTTTGTACTTGTTTTGGTACTATAGTGTTTTCCAGCATTGTGACTTGTTTGGATGCTTTACTAGTTATGTATCATGCATCATTTCATACATACATATGTGCTCCAGTTGTTGATTTATTCTTCCGCTGTTATATTGTTGGTTATTACTACTTCCACTATTGCATGTTTATTTTTCTTTTTTTGTGTACTCTGCCAATGAGGGTATAGTTTCCCCACTATCACACCCAAGGCCCTCACTGCTAGTCGGCAGCCTCTGGCATTTGGGGAAATGTGCTTGTGGCCATGTGACCAACTGGGTACGGGGCGCCTCTGGGTGGCTTCCCGAACCAGGACGTTGCAAGATTTAATTAATATATGTTATATATATTATATGATAATTATTATTTATGTTTTATTTATTATTTACCATTATTTTGTTCCATCTATCAAAAAATGGAAACAATGTTCATGCGTACGTACGGCCTACCATCCCCTTGAATGATGTAATTAATTTTTCTACCTCTACTTTTATGAATGACTGTAAATATATATATATATATAGTGAATATATATTATATTTATATAATTATTAAAAAAATTATATTGTTTAACCATAATAAAGTGCATGTACTAAAACTACCTAACCAAAATATACATGAAAAAATGAAGTAGATATCACCCATAATAGTGTTTTTATTAAAGAAACATTAATAAATTGGTGATAAAAGGTTAAAATCAAATAATATATGGTATGATATATATGATTATGGTTTTTTAATAAATTTATAATAAATATATATTTATTATTGATGAGGTTTCAAATCATACAAATTAATTTGGACCTAAGGTAAAGGATTTTCATGTCACTTTTACTTCTGTGAGAAACATGTCATATTCCCCACTTGTTTCTTTTATGTGGTGTATATGCTACACATGAATGATTTTATGGTTCTTATTATAAATTTTATGGGGATTAAAATATCCATATAAGGTTATTTATTTCATGGGGCTTAATATTTAAATGTTACAAAAGTGATAAAGGATTTATGTTATAATCTCATTATTTATCAGGACTGTTATGGTTATGTTATGATGATGGAATATTATGATATATATCTAAAGAAACTAATTAATTTTATTAGACTATGGTTATTTATTTAGAATACATTTTTTCAATTCATTTTTTATAATTTAAGTACTCCTGAACCCAAAATATTTTTTAAAGAAAATTGACTTTATTTCTCTCTTCAGTTCAAAAACATTTTCCTTCCATATCTATATTTTTATTTAAAAATGAATGTTTTTACTATTTTACTATGGTTTTTAAAATTTATTATTATATATTTCTGAATTTAAAAAAATAAAAGGAATCTTATTATCATTTTCTGAATCAGTTACCTTTTGATTTTTTTTACCAAAAACGTGAAAGTAATATTTTCTTTTAACTTATACAGAAAGAATTGAATTTCCTACCATCATAATCGCACAATATTTTAAATATTCATTTATAATTTTCTAAGGTTATTTTCCAAGAAAATATTTTCCATAATATTTAGTAAATATTTATATTTTATAATATATTCTCCAAATGGAAATGTTATTTTCCTCAAGAAATATTTCAGTGATCTTTTAAATAATTTTTTATAAATGATAATGTCCTTTGATGTTAATTATTATTTACTGGGGATATGATAAAATGGTACCATCCTTATTATTTCACTAGGTGGTTAATTTTTATGTTGATGATATTTTTATGAATCTTATTTATTTTCTATGTGTTATACTATGATGAATAGATGAAATATTTATGATACCCATTTTCTTTGAAAGGGTTACGATGTAATGATACAATGAATGTTTTATGATATTATGGCCCACAAATTTATCGTTTTCATTATTTGGTGGTGGTAACATTATAATAAAATATGGTGGTTATGTTATAACCAAGGATGGAGGTTACTTTATATCCAAGTATGGTGGTTACATTATAACCAATAATGGTGGTTATATTATAACCAAAGACAATGGTTATGTTATAACCAAGTAAAGTGGTTACGTTATAACCAAGGATGGTGGTTATATTATAACCAAGTACAATGGTTACGTTATGACCAAATATGGTGGTTATGTTATAACTAAGAAATAGTGAGACATATATCTTCCTATAAATCATTAGGTAAAGATTGATATCTCATGAGATAAATGGGACTGTAATGGGGAGTGAAATTAGTTTAGTAACAGAATCTATCCTCTATGATAGTTTGGGAAGTGAATCCTTCACTACTAAGGATGTTATTTTCTATGATTATGTGTATTCCACAATTCCATGTATTATGCCAATTTTATACTCTCATGGCTCGTATTCTTTTATTAATTTATTATTCATGTCTTGGGAACTATCATGATTTATTCTATGAACCAAGATTATGATTATTGATATGAAGAGTATAGTTTTTAAATTTGATTCACTTGTTCTCATACACTTATATTCATGTTTTGAATAAGTTATCAATGATATATCCCTTTTTAACCATTATTGATCATATAATCTTTCCCTTTCTTATATTTCATTTCCCCAGGTTATAAAGAAAGGTTTTAGGAATGACATATCTAATAAGGGTGCCAGTTATAAAGGGATTAAATAGAGACTCTTTTGAACTAATTTTTTATGTGTACAAGTTTTCAAAGATACTTTACCTATAAAATTATGGCATTTATGTTTATGATATATAATGAATATTCATCTAATAATATGTAACATCTATGTATTAAAAGTATGGGTCAAAATAGTTGGTTTTAGAGTAGGGTTTAGTTAGCCTTTGGAAAATTCGATTAGATATCTTTAGTTAGAACCTTTTGTATAAGTCTAAGCATAAGATAAAATCATAAAGTTAAACATATCGTGTTGTAGAAGAAGGTTTCATTATTTAGACATAATTTAAATAATTTTTCAAGATTATGTGATTTCCCACTATGATTATTATTGCTGACCCTATTCTTATTGGTTTTATTCAATGGTTGGAACTTGAAGGAATTGTGTTACTACTAAATTTAATGGCCAATGAAATGATTTTCCTCCAAAAGAACCAAATGTTATGGGATATAGAATAAAAAATCTCAATAATATTCTCACAAACATTTCTCAAGATATGAATCATGCTAAGATTCCAAATGAACAAAGTTGGGAACAAATTTTCTATTCAGTACTTAATAAGACATTTTCCACTTTATTTTAATGGTTATGTTAATCCACTAGTTATTGAGAAATGGAAAAGTAACACAAAAAAGATATTTTTCATTATATAGTGTTTAGAACATGATAAATTCATTTTTATATCTATCATTTTGAAGGATAATTAGATCAATGGTAGACTCTTATCAAGAACATGAAGAAATATGAATAAATTGACTCTATGGAGTGGGATGAGACTAATTGCTTATTTTCCAATTATTACTTTCCTTATATTCGTCACATGAAATTAGAGAAGTAATAAATTGAGGTTAAATGGAAGTATGATGAATCTATTGGTACCTATGAGGAAAATTTTACAAGACTTGTGATTTATGATTCTGATATTATCATCCAACCTAAAAGTAAGGTTGGTTAATTATTTAGTGGCTTAAAACCAATTATTCAAAGGTAATTATCTATAATATACTTTAGTTACTATGAAAAAATAATTTTATGTTCCATTAAGGAGGATATGTAGATTGTATTTACCCATAAATATCATAGTTTTGACAATAAAATAAAGACATAATTTAAATGAAAATCTAAAAACCATGGAGAGAGAGGATGAGCCTTCCTTTATGCCCATAGTGTGGAAGGAATCACATAGGAAATTTTCTTAAGGGAACTGGTATGTTTTTCAAGTGTGGAAAGTATAGTCATCAATAAATCAGATGCCAATTTAATGGGAAGAAGTTAACTAATGATGCGAATAGAGAGAAAGAATCGTAGAATGCACCAATTCAGACTCCAGTGTTTAAAAGTCAATAAGTAAATCCATTAAGATAACCAATGATCAAAATTTTGATGTTCATAATGATAATAAACATCAACAACCTTTTAATACCATAGAAAAATCAAAATATCATATTATTGCTATTTATGATGAAATTTATGATAAAGACATGGTGAAAGGTACACTTACCATCCACTATAGAACTTCTAATGTCTTATTTGATTCTGGATCTACCCACACTTCTATATCTAAATAATTTTCTAACGGTATCATAATACCAAATCAAGGATTAGATGTTAAATTTGTAGGGAAAGCCTCTAATGGTTGTATGATCACATCTCAAGTATATGATTCTTATCTAGTTTAATTTTATAGGTATTTTCTTCCAAAAAATATTTTTATTATCCCAATGGTTGACTTTTTTATTATCTTAGGCATATTTTAGCTTTACTTACATAAATCTCACATTAATTTCTAGGTGAGGAAAATCACTTTTGATATTGTAAATCAACCAATGATTGTATATCAATGTGATAATAAATATGAAATTATAATTAAATTATCTCTAGTGTATGGGTATTGATTCCAATTCAAAATGGTTTTTTATCTCAGATGGTTGGGGAGAAAATCAACATCAATGGTATTTCTATAGTTAAAGAAGTTTGTTGAAATCTTTTTTGAAGAATTTCCTAGTCTTATATGGAATCATGAAGTTGATTTATTGATATAAATATTACCTATTTCTACACCTATTTCAAAGACTCTATAGAATGTTCTCGATTGAGTTGCAAGAATTAAAGAAGCTGCTTCATGAGAATCTTAAAAATAGATTCATTTAGTCAAGCACATCACTTTGGAATGCACCTGTTCTTTTTGTTAAGAATAAAGATAGATCAATGGTAATTATATTGGTTATCTAGAAGTTAACAATATCATAATCAAGATATATTCTCCTCTACCCCATATTCATGACTTGTTTGATCAACTATGTGGAGATCAATACTTTTCCAAAATTAACCTTAGTTATGGATATCATTAATTAAGGGTTAAGAGTTTGAAATACTCAAGAAAACATTTCTTTAAATGTATGGAAACTATGAGTTTATATTGATTTCATTTGGTCTTAATAATTCCCCCACTATATTTATGGATTTAATTAATAGATTCTTTAGAGATTACCTTAATCAGTTTGTGGTAGTCCTTATAGATGATATTCTTATATATTAAAAGGGAAAGAAAGAGCATGAAGATCATTTGAGAATTGTGATGAATACCTTAAGGAAGGATAAAATTTATAAAAAATTTACAAAGTTTAAATTTTATATTTTAAAAGTTTCATTCTTTAGTCATATAATCTCAAGTGAGGGTATATGAGTAGATCCATCAAAGACAGAAGTTATTGAACATTATACCAGGCCAAAAACTATGACTAAATAAGAAGTTTTCTTAGTTTGGATAGATATTATCAACGCTTTGTGGATAATTTATAATGGATATCTTATCTAATAAACAAGTTAACATGGAAAATATCCAAGTTAATTTTAATGGATGAATGCGAAGAGGATTTAAAGGATCTAAAGAGAAGGTTAGTCAATGCAGCTATGCTCACAGTGACTTGTAGTGAAGAAGGGTTTGTGGTATATAGTGATGCATAAAATAAGGGATTAGGATGTGTTCTCATGAATAATGATATGGTGATATCTTATTCCTCATGCCAATTGAAGTTTCATGAGAAAAATTACCTAACTCATGATTTGGAGTTGTCACTAGTAATTTTTTCATTAAAGATATGGAGGCATTATCTTTACAGAGAAAAGTGTGATATATATACTGATCATAAAAGTTAAAATTATATTTTCACAAAGAAATATTTTAATATGAGCCAGAGAATATGTTTGTATTTGATTAAATATTATGAATTCTCAATACATTACAACTATGGGAAAGCGAACAAGGTGGAAATGATCTAATTTGAAAGGATTGTGTTATCTTTTCTATGATAAGAATCATGAAAGATCGTATATTTATATATTTTAAAAGGATTTATATGAAAATATTGAAGGAATGGGAAACATATTATCTTTCTCAAATAAGTGTTTATCCATCTAAATAAGTAAATATTAAATAAGTGTAGAAGAAATATATGGAAGTATAAAAGAAAGTGATAAATATTACTAAGTTTAACATTCATTGTGATGGAATGATATGGTTTGGAAAATGTGTATGTGTCATATCCATACCATATTTGAAGGAGATGTTAGAGGAAGCTTGTAGTTATTTATTCTCAATTAATCCTAGTATTATAAAGATATATAGATATTTAAAAGAGTATTTATAGCGGGATGGCATGATGAGAGATATTTCAAAGTATGTTTCTCGATGCAAGGTATGTCAGCAAGTTAAGGATAAGTGAGAAAATTTATAAGGGGATGTTATAACCATTACCCATACTAGAATATAAATGGGAAAACGTCGCCATGGATTTCATCGTCAGACTCCCCAAAACATCTGAAGGGAACAATGTTATATGGGTTGTATTTGATCACCATAGAATTCTGCACACTTAATCACTATCTTAGAATATTTCTCTCTAGATAATCATTATAGGATATATATTAAGGAAGTGGTAATGTTTCATGGAGTACCACATTCTATTATATCTGATCTGGTTTCACGGTTTACCTCAAAGTTCTGGATAAGTCTCCAAGAAACTCTAGAAATGAAGTTGATTTTTAACATAGGTTTAATCCTATTAAGGATGGTCAATTTGAGAGAACCATTAAAACCCTATAGGATATTTTGAGATCATGTTATACAAATTTCAAAGGTGGTTAGGATCAACACCTTCCTGTAGTTGAGTTTTCATACACCAATATCTTTCACTCGAGCATTTAAATAAACCCATATTAATCCCTCTATGGAAATAAATGAAGTAATCCAACATGATGGGATAATATTGGGGAAATAAATCTATTGGGACCTAATCCAGTTGGGGAAATGATAGAGAAAGTTAAATCCATTTATCAAAACATCAAGGGAGACTAGAGTTGATAGAAAATTTATGTTGACAATCATCATCATGGCCTAGAATTTAATGTTTGAGTGAAGTTTATTCTACAAATTTCTCCATGGATGAAGCTTATAGGATTTTAGGATAAGGTAAATATGGTCCACATGCATATTAGACCATTATATATTCTTGATTGAGTAGGGATGATAGCTTATCACTTGGAGCTTCCACTGAAACTCTCTCAGGTTCATGATGTGTTCCATGTAACTTTACTGAGCAGTTATATTCCCAGTCCATCAAATTTACAAAAATTTAAGGTCATAACACTAGAAAATGAAATTTATTATGAAGAATAACTGTTATGAATCTTGGATCATATAGATAAAGTGATATGGAATAAGACTACTCGCTTGGTGAAAGTTCTCAAGATAAATCACAAATTAAAATAAGCTAAATGGAAACCTGAGGATATAATGAGACAAATATATCCTCATTTTTTTATTAGGGTGATGAATTTTGAGATATAAAATCATTTTAATGGGGTTATAATGTAAAAATCTAAGATTTTGTGAAATATTTTTTCAAATAAATTTAAATTCTTTGATAACTTGCATTACATCCAATACCAAGTTTAAACGAACTGTGAAACACTATTACGGGATGGTTATTACCAAGATATTGGATTGGAGGGTATGAATAGTAATAAACTAAATTATGAAAAATTTAGGGTTTATACATGTAAGAACCTAATATTTTATGGTATGTATCTTTTAAATTTAACATCTTTGATAGCTTATGTTTCACTCAACCCTGAGATTAAAATTATGATATACTATTAAATATTAACATGACCACTAAGAATAGTAATGTAATCATTAAGAATAGAAATGTGTCCATTAGAATAATAAAATAACCTATAAAATTATAAATAAAATTTATGAATATCATAAATGAAAATATGGTATATTTATATCATGGAATAAGTAAGTAAATGTTTTTAAAATGATAAGTTAATTGTTATAATTTTTGTGAAACGTAAATGTTTATTTACAATTTTATAATTAAAATAATGATTTTAAAGAAATTTATTTTCATAAAATATATTAATAAATTAATATTTTTATTATTATAATTATAATATAATTTAATGTGAACATAATTAATTTTTCAAGTGTCGTAAGATCAGTTATAATATTAAAATCGGTAATTTTTTAACAAATGATAATTTTAATTAAAATTAAATTTATCATATTTAGAAAATTATTTTAATAAAATTTATTCATTTTCTTAAATATACACATTATAAAATGTTCAGGGTGAATTTTTAGTATTTTTCTAAAATATATGAATTTTGTGAATAGTGAAATACGACAATTTATGTTATTTAACATTATAAGTAAATAAATGAATTTTTGAGTCATGGTTGACTCATGAATGATTTAAGTGGACATTATATTGAGCTCAAATTATCTATATAATTTATTTATTCATCAGAATGAATACTATTGATAGTCTTGAGCCAAAATAATAAACCAATGAATAAAATGATCAAAAACACCCCTCTCCTCTCCCTATAAATACTACCCATCACTGACTCTTATCCTCACACATTCTAAGCCTTGAAACATGGTAATATTCTACAAAATTACAATACCAAACCTATTCCTTAGATTCTAGACTTTATGATATCACCAAAAGATAAATCCCGAGTACCTTAAGGAGGTTCTCAAGGAGATGTTATACAAGAGGTAAAATCCCCTTTCATTCTCTTTTAATTTATTTTAATTTCTTTTCTTCTATTATCCTCTATATAACTCCTCTATCCAAACATCCATGATAACTCTATTATCTTATATATACTGTAATTTTATTGTGGTAATTTAATATCCATCATCAAACCCCCTCCCCTCTACCTTTTATTCTAAAAATGAAAACATCGTTCGTGATATGTCGATTTACCGTCATCATGGATGATGCTTTTTTACTTTACATTACCCCTTCATGGATGTTCATAAAACCATTATAATGGTTAAAACATATTTTAAAATTTCTATTACAAATTATTTAGTGTTCTAGAACTAGTATATATACATAATATCTAACAATAAAACAAAACTAATGTGTGATGGTTAAAAAAATACCAAAATAATTAAAACAATTACTATTAACATTTTATCTAATGAATCATCCTCGTATATAGAAAAAATGATATATAATACTATTTAATATTCTATAAGTTCATTAATAATGTATAATTTCAATTTTGGTGAACTATTCCCATTTTACATGATCTTTCATACATTTATACAAGTGAACCAATCATGAAAACCAAGGAAACAAACACTCCTGGACAATGAAATGGAATATTATAACTCATAGAAATGTCCATAAATGAAATTAATAAAATTATAATAAAAAATAAATTTTTAATAGGTTATTAATTAAATCATTAATTAATCTAATTTCATTAAATAGGATATTAAGTGCAAGTATAGAACACTTTCATACATAAGTTAAGGGGTTTCTCATCTCACTTTTATTTCTATAAGATATTTCGTATTCACCACTTATTTCTTGTGTGTGGTGTATCTATTATTACCTTTCATAAATCATATCAGGAATTCATTTATCATTATTTTATTCAATGTTTCATTTTATAATTATTAATTTTATGGTTCATATGATTTGATTTATTACAAAGTGGTAAGATATTCTCTCTGAACCCCCATTCTTTCTTCAGGTTACGATTCCTCTCTATTTACCCCAATATAATTATTAACTATTCTTATTTAATCCACATTTATTCTATGTGTATCTTCCAAAAATATTTACCAAGCTCAATTATTCTTTATTTTATGAGGAAATTCATGTTTTATAAGGTTCCATATTCAATTCCTCCTGATAAGAAATCCCGATTAAAGGGAACTTCCAAAATTCTTACCCATTTTCAAGTACACTCCATAATCCGATTTAATACACAAATATTTTTCTAAAATAAATATTTTATCATGAAAAACAATCTTAGTTAATTTCTATTTTTATGAAAATGATTATACCTTTTTTTCTTTAAAGACTCTTTAATATTTTCCCTTAAATCGCACTAAAGGGACTTATTTTTTAAGTTGATTAAACACCATTTTAAAATTTGTTCACTTAAGTTGGACATAAATTAAGATTATATATGCCTATTTTAATTTATTAATGTCCATTTATTATTTAAATCCATTTTTACAAAGACACCATTATGATACACCTATTTTTTATGCCTTAGGACATGATTACGATACCCATTTCTTTCCATGGGTAACCCTTATATTAATTTATTATTCTTAATCGAGGTTGATCTCATATGATACCATTTACCATATTTTATTGAAAGTTTTATGATCATTTTTACTGGAGATATACTATTTTGATACCATTCTCCATATTAATCTAGATACTTTATGATTATGTTTATAGATAGGGGAAATTATTTACATTTTATATGCTTGTTTAAATATGGATGTATATGTAGAATATATTTCACTAATTTCATATGTGGAATGAATTTCTTGTAATAAGTGTCAAGATAGGACTTCTATATCCCCTCGATGCATTGATAGGAATCATGAGACAAACTAGACTAAATTTGGTCGAGGCCTTACCTATTTTTATAGACTTCTTAGTTGAGACCTTGATGGTATGTTTATGGTGTCCCGCATTGTTAATTCCATCATTATGATATTAGTTATTGATATTACAAGAGATTATTCAGCTGGTAGAATATTGATGGTCATGTTACATTCTCATGTGATTATTTATAAGGCACTATTTGATGAGTTTTTATTCTTTCTATATTATTCTCAATTTTATGTTTTTATGGAATTTGTTTTTAGTTATTCAACATGCCTTATTTTTTATGTTTATTTATAATATATTATGATCTATTATTAACCTTAATGAGAATCTTATATCACCCCTTTATTATGTTTTATTTTTTCCCAGGATCCCAAGAAGTTTATTATGCCTGATATGTAAGAATAATCTAGAAGAATAATAAAATTATCAAAGGATTCACTATGTTGTATCATATATTTTAAATTGTAAAGTAAAATTCATGTATGTAACTATTTGTCCAAAACTAATAAACTATCTGTTCCTTTGGGATACGGCCGCTTGTATCTTATGCCAATTAATAAAGTAATACATCGAATCTTGGCTACTAAGTTCAAAGTCTCTATATTTGGTATCAAATAAAATTTAGTACAAGATTTCGAAACTAGATTTAGGAAAAGATGGATTAGAGAATGAAACACTCTGAAATAATTTTAAAATATTCCCAAAGAAACCAAGCTTATGAATTAGAGAGCATTTAAAACTATATTTTCAATTTAGGATTATGTGATTCACTAGTCCTGAGATTATACATTATGTTTCATAATTTTATGATGTAATATAGTAAATTCCATTGTTTTGAAATGGTTCCAAATGGAAGTAATGTAAACTATTTCAACGCATTTATTACATGTAGGGATTTACCTCTTATGCAAGATAATAATGTTAGAGATGTAGTTACAGCAAGCGATGAACAAATTATAACCATAATAGGATAGTTGACTCAAGTTATGAGAAATAAAATTACTCATATGGTGCAGCCTACAGATCCACAATGTGATGTAAATTTGTTATACCATTTTATGCATCAAAAACCACCAAATTCAATGGGACTACAAATCCATTTTTAGTTGAGAAATGGATAAGTTCCATAGAAAATATATTTATCGCTTTTTAAAGTAATGAATGGGAGAAGGTTTTCGTGTATTTTATCATCTCTCTGTAGATATTGATCAATGGTTCTCATTGATTCAAAACGCTAAGGAGGATGAAGAAATAGAAAACATGGATTGGAATAATTTTAAGGAAATTTTCTTGAAGAAATATTTCCCATAGGAACTTCGAGTAGATATGAAGAGACAATTCTCAAGTTTGAGACAAAATGACAAAGATAATGTCTCTAAATATGACTCCAACATTACAAGAATATAAAGACATATTTTGGACTACATATGTAAAATAAGGATTAATATTGACCATTTTTTCAATGGGATTAATTCAGTTCTTTTAAGGGAATTATTCCTCCAAACTTTCTCATCATATGAGGATATAATATCATGTACTATCAGGAGAGAGAAATAAATCTCTAATACTTATAAATCTGAAAAGAAGAAATTGAAGAAGTGGAAATAAGAGAAAAATATGGATAAAGGGAAGAAGGTAAATATGTAATTTCCTAAAAGGGATAATTGTGGACGGAAACACCCTGGTGATTGCTTAAAAGGAAAAAGTAGTTTGATTCATGTGTGTAGAAAAAGTCCACCAAACTCAGGATTTTATGGGAAGGAAATAATTTTCTAATTTTCAATGCTTCAAATATAACTATATGGGGAACTATACAAATGAAATACCTAATTTCCCAGGGAATATGCTCCAGAATAAACTAAGGGAAAAAATCAAGCTTATGTTATTACTACTGATAAAGTGGACTGATTAATGTTATTGCATTTGGATTCAAGAATTATGTTATAACAGTATATTAATCAATGATATTTTAGTTGTATGAATTATTAAATATATATGTAATGTACTAAAGTATTTTTTTCATTAAGGATTAGAAATAATGTGTTGAATAGTACAAAGGAAATTGATTTAGTGGAAATTTTATCTTTTGGAAAAAACATGATGTAAGGAAGATAACCCTTAATATGTGCTTGATGTTGAGATAATAATGATAAAGATGTGTTTCTAATATTAGTGACCATAAAGGTGGTTAGTGATTTGATGGTTTATATTATATTTACTAGGATTATTAGTTGTTTAGGTATAAGGAATATATTCAAAAACCTAATAATTTTACTCTTAGAAGCATTCATGTTTTCATTAAGTTTTTAAGGTGATTACGGTATTCATATTTTTAGTATGTGACATTAAGATTTACATTATGATGTTTGGGGAATCTAATGCTAAGTTTATTTTCTAAATTTAGTGACCTTCCTTCTATGTTTTTTGTCACTGAATTTGGACAAACAAATTTTGGATGAGTATTAAGATTAACTACTTATGGAATGAATTAAGGATATTATTGAATAATATTAGAGTATGATTTATCATATTGGATATCATGTTCTAACCATTTTTCTTTTGGTAAATATTTAAAAGTTTTAGGATTCAATTATCGATAATTTGATGGAAGTTATTCAGGCATAAAAATTTGCCTTGAATATCATTCTCTTGGTGTATGAAAGGAATTGGAAATAGATAGAATCACAAAAAAAGGATGAGATTATGCTTATGAAACAGAAATTAATCAAGTAAGTTTATTATCTCAAGTGATTAAATAAATAGTAAAAGAATCCCTCAACTCTATGCAAAAATATTTTGGTACAAAAACATTATCTGTTTACTTTTCATTCTAAGAAATCAATGTTCTTTTAACCTATCATGAATTTATGGTTTTGTTAAGGTTAACTTTATAATGACCATGTACTTTATCACTCTCTATCAGAAATTGATAGTTAGATTTATATTATATGTCCAGGTTTTCCCTTCCCACTAATGTTATCCTATTTTACAGCCTAATTATGTAGTAACCTTCTCATTTCCCTTTCCATCTTATGAAGAGGATATATTATAATACCTATTTCCAATGTGGGTTTCCCATAAAGGAATTTTAAAGTATCAAACTCTAATTTTCCTAGTGTAATTTAAAATTTTGAGGACATAATTTATTGGAGGGGAGAATTTAACACCCCATGATTTTATTTTATTTCACTTTTAAATTTAACATCCTCGATAGTTTATGTTTTACTCAAAACTGAGTTTAAAATCGTGATATACTATTAAATATTAACATGGTTGTTAAGAATAGTAATGTGACTGTTAGGAATATTAATATGGCTATTAGAATAATAACCTCACCTATTAAATTATAAATAAAATTTAGTATTTGAAAAATGACATTATGGTATATTTATATCAAGTAATAAATAAATAAATGTTTTAAAAATGATAAATTAATTATTGGTACTTTTTTGAAAAGTAAATGTTTATTTATAATTTTATAATTAATATAAGGATTTTAAATAAAAATTATTTTCATAAAATATATTTATAAATTAATAATTTTTTTATTATAATTATAATATAACTTTATGTGAACATAACTAATTTTTTAAGTGTTGTAAATCGGTTATAATATTAAAATAGGTATTTTTTGAATAAATGATGACTTTAATTAAAAATTAAATTTTCATATTTACAAAATTGATTTCAAAAAAGGGAGTCCATTTTTAAAATATACAAATTGAAAAATGGTTATAATGAATTTTTTATATTTTTCTAAAATAGTTGACTTTTTGTGAATAGTGAAATACGGTAACTCGTGGTATTAACATTATAAGTAAATAAATGAATTTTTCATTCATGGTTGATTAATGGATGATGTTAGTGGAAATTATATAAAACATAAATTCTATGGTTACTGTATTTAGTCATAATAATCAATACTATTGATAGTATAGATCCAAAATAGTAAAAAATGAATAAAATAATCAAAAACACCCCAATCCTCTTCCTATAAATACCACCCTCACCACCTCTTCTCCCCGCACCTTATAATCCTTGGATCCTGCTAATATTCTTCTATATTTCTCTCCCAAACATATTCCACATGTTTTTGTATTTTTGGTCTCACAAAAATACCAATCACAAGTGCCTTTAGGAGGTTCTCAAGGAGATGTTATACAAGAGGTAAAATCCTCTTTCGTTCTCTTTTAATTTTCTTTAATTTATTTTATTTTATTATAATATCCTTACCTCCTAAATAAAAACATGAATTATAACTCCCAAATATTATATTTACTATAATTTTATTATTTTAATTTTATATCCATCACCAAACCCCTTCTCCTTTACCCACTTTTTAAATGAAAACATCTTATATGACGTGTCGATTTACCACAATCATGGATGATGCATTTTCATTTTCCATTACCACCATCAAGGTTATGTATGATCGAAATAATGATGTAGATGCTCAATATACAAGAGGGGGGTGAATTGTACACTTTAAAAAATTCCTTAAACAAAGGAAAGAGCTAAGTTTAACAAAGTTAAACTAAGAAAATTCACAACACCTCTAACACCAATTGAAAAATCGGAATAAGGAATGAAGTTATAAACTTCAAGTTCTATGTACTTGCTTAAAACTAGAAAGAAATTCTGAAAGTAGGTTCCGGAAATATGGATCCCGAAATTGAAACTTAACTAAATATTATAATATGAGATTCTACCTTAAAGCGTATAGAATCTAAATGAAACAGAGTACAAGTAGGGAAGTATAATAAAGTTATACTTTCCTTACAATACAATATGCAGCGGAAACAAAAAAATTAGTAAAACTACAAGTAACAAGATATAAGTCTTCTAACCCAAAGAGAAGGGTACCCAACAACCTTGGATAAAGGACCCTTGATTTATACTTTCAAGCAAGTCTGTCTTACCCACACCAAGGTAAGCCCTCGATACAAATATCAGAATCTCTGTCTTGCTATCCCCACAAGCCCTCAACTTCAAGGTAGTTGGAAACCTCTATCTTCCTCAGTAAGGAAGCCCTCAAACATCAAGGTAGTCGGCACCTCTGTCTTCCTATCCTCGGAAGTCCTCGAATGTAATCACCAATATTCGGAGTCGCACAAAGCTTTGAGAGTTAATAAGATCCTCTCTCTCTAGAAATCACTTCAAGCATGTAATCACATGAGTCAAAGATCAGTCTAAGATCAGTTTAGAGCTCTTTCAAATGATCTCCTATTTATAGGCTCGGTCGACCTCCTTTCCAACGGTCATATCTTCCTTAAAAATCGGAGGGACATGTACATGTGTCACTTAACCAACGGTTAGTTTATAATGGAATAGATGACATCATTTTATAACAAAACAAGTGTAACAGAAAGTACGACATCGTTTTAAGTCTAACACAAAAGTTCGGAGTGAAGGTTCGTAGTGTAAGAAAAAAATATTAAATAGTAGAAAAATTATAAAAGTGTAAGAAAAATGAAAGTTCGGAGTCTAACCAAAAATAATATTCGGAGTCGAAATAAATTCGGAGTGTATAAAGAAAAGATGATCAGATTCTGTTTAATAGGTGAATTTGGAATGAGAATTCGGAATGAGAATTCTTCATCAGAATTCGTAATGAGAATTTGTAATCAGGATTCGTCTTTAGATTTCGATGTCGAACTTCATGAGATTTCGTATCCAGAATTCGGAGTAGAACTTTATCAAAGTTCGTATCCAGAATTTGGGGTGGAACTTCATTACAGTTCTCATCCAGAATTCGGAGCCTAAAACAGAATGCTTCATATCAAAGTTTTAAATGATTCTGAGAATATAGAAATGAATCCGATTCTTATTCTTAAGAAATATATGGATATAGATAATGAAAATATGATAAGGATAATTTTCCTTATAAAATCAATATTCCTTATAAAAGCAAGTTTCCTTATAAAAGCAATTTTCCTTAAAGATAAGGTGTTTGTGATTTTAAAAATGATAAGTAATGTAAAATTCATAAGGAAAACCTTATTGACTCAACAATCTCCTCCTTTTTGGAAAGCACAAACATCCTTACGAAAAAGAAAGACTAAGGAGAAATAAAACATTAAGGATTATCTCCCTTTGCTTATGGATTTTGATGAATACGACTAACTCCCCCTTAGGCTTTGAAACTCTAAGGATCGTATTCTAGATTTCCGGAATGGCATTTCATTAAGAATAAGAATGTCTTCTTTAATGAAAAACTCCCTCTTAGATAAACTCTATTAGAATTCTTTTTCTTTCTCCCCCTTTGTTAAGGTTCTTTTTCTTTTTTCACCTTTGTTAGGGTTCTTTTTCCTTCTCCCCCTTTGTGATTTTCAAAAATAATTCGAGGGAATGGAAAATATAACAAAGTACCTGAAAAATTAGTTACAACAACAAAAGAGACAAGAAAGAAAGATTTTCATTAAGTTTGAAAGTTCAAAAAAAAGAAATCTAAGATACAACAAAAGATCGGATTTGTTTATTTTGGATCTTTTTCCTTTGACATAAGACCCTTAAGAATATTCTTTATCTTCTTCAAGTCTTTATGGTCTTCCTTGGCTTGCTTCTCTAACACAACTATTCTTGCACTTTGAGCTTCAATCTTTTCTTCCTAGGCTACAAGATTTTCTTCCTGAGCTTTCAAAACTTGTTCTTGCTTTAACAACTTCCCTTTAATCTCAATCCGACGATCCCTTTCATTCCTCCAGTTTTGAGCAACAGAATTCAACTTCCCATTCAGATCTCTGTATTCTTGAATCCAGGAATTCTTTTTAGCTGTCAACTTTTCTTCAAAGGAATAAGTAATATCACTTATCTTACTATCTTCTGTATCAAATGCATCTTTAACATTATCTTGGAATTCATCAAAGAGCCTCATATCTTCTTCAGTTTTCCTCGACCAACTAGTCATTTTCTTACAAGACCTTTTGTGGGATTCATAACCGATGAAAAAAGTTTTTAACTGAGCCTCTATATCAACACATTTATCCATAACCATGGATACGGAGTCTGTTTTCTGATTCAAAGTATGTTGGAGCATCTGGCATCTTGAATCAATAGTTGAGAATGTCGGAATAGAACCCACCAACTTTTCTAAAGACTGAACAACAAATTCATTCCCCAACGAAGATGATTCCAAATCCGAGACTTTTCTTGGAGAATTTTCTTCTTAAAATTGCTCATCCTTCTTCTTAGAAGAGTCACCAACTTCCCTTCTCTTTACAGCCACTGAGATTGGGGTATCGACAACAAGTTTCTTTCCCTTGTCCTTTTTCGGAATGGATTCTTGTTCTGGGGTTTTCTATTTACTATCAGACACTTGAACAATATTTTCTTCATCATCAATAACTTTTTGAGCACCATCCTTTACATTCTACATTTGAGCAATATCATGTAGAAGTTTTTCTTCCCCTCCATGATAAGTTACTTCTTGTTCTCCTTTCTCCTCATCCTTTCCTGGAGTGACTAACTTAGAGGACTTAGCTTCTGAAGTTCGGAGCGACAAATGTTCCGAAGGTGTCCCCTTATAATCATCTACTTGCTTCAATAGATCTCCGGTCTCACCACTACCTTCAGCAACTGCTTCTTCCTCTTCCACTTGCTCAATCTGCTCAACTTATTCAACATGCTTAGCAACTGCCTCTTCCAGAGTAACATAGTTTCTTCTTGGAGTCTCAGGTAGAGATTCCAAATAAAAAGATCTCGGAACGGTAATGTTTGCGGATACCATCTCATTAAACTTCAACAAAGTATGATCTACCTCAGCTTCAGACATCTTCTTCTTAATCTTCTTTTGTTTCACTTGTTTTTCTAATTCATCTGCTGTTTTTTCCTTCAAGGCCTTAGCCTCCGTAGGATCGAAGCCAAACTGAGGCTCCCCTTGTACTCTCTTCTCTTTGATTTCCCTCCACTTAGAAACTACCTCATCAGGATAAGCTTTCTTCTTCTTCGGTTTTGGAGGTGCGGAAAGAACTTTCCTTAGATTTGGGATTCCCTACTTCAACTTCAAATTCTTTCAACTTTCTCTTCTTCACTGGCTTAGAAGATTCAGGTTCAGAAACTTTCGGAACCGCTTCTTCATGAACTGGTAAATCAAAGAACTCACTAGTCCTCTTGTCAAAGGCAACATTCATCCTTTTGAGGGTACCATCACTCACCAACATAATTTTTCAAACTCTTGTCTTAGACTTGCAAGCCTTCTTGAAAGACTCAAGGTACCGAACTATTAACTTCGAGATGATTTCTGGATACATTATGATCTGAGCTCTCAGATTCCCTTTCTTAACATTCTCAATGGTAATAAGAATGTGTTTCATCAGATTAAACTTACTTAGATTTATCAAAAAATCTAAGATAAAGATCTCACTCTTCTTCAAACTGTCTTTATCACCCTTTCTCAGTACGATAAATCCTTGTACCCATAATTCTAGAATCCGAAAATTTGTAGACAGAGTAGAAATATTTGGAGCCTTTTCATCTGCCAGTCCGAGAGTCTTCAATGCCTTTTCCTTGTTGAAACTTCCTTTTGAATCTGGCAAAACATGAGTGATGAACTCGGATTCTCCTTCATTATTCAGCCCTACCAAGCTGGCTTCCTTGGCATAAGAAAGATTATAAGTCTTTCCATAAGACTTAAACGAAAATTTCTCCCTATCATTTTCCATAAAGAAGGAAACCGTCTCATAGAACTCAAATAGCAAGTCTGAAAATACTTCATCTTGATTCCCAGGCTTAGGCACAGAAACATCTTCCCATCTGTTAAGCTTTATGTTCTTGGATATAAGAGAATCATACTTGTTGAAGAAATCAGGATGAACCAACCTTTCTCCATATACTAACCACTTGGAAATCGGCTTAGAGGTAGACATGTATTGAGAAGATAATTCCACATACATTCAGATCTGAAGACTTCTGAGAAGTTCGGAACGGAAATTGCTGAAGATCGGAATGGCCTTAAAACAGAGATACAGAGCTTCGGGATGCTGGAGCTTGAAAAAACCGATGTGGGATGAACATTTGGGGTCCCCTTTATATAGTCAACGATATAACACTTCATCTTCCTCTATTGATCGAACGGTTGTAAAAATCTGAGATCAGATCTTATGGTTGAAAACCAATTCTCAAGAAAACTTGAATCCGATATTTTGAGGTTTTTATTAAAACAAAGATTTAAGAAAACTATAATTCGAAAACAAAATATAATAAAATATGAGCAAGTAATGTATGATTAGGAAAAATTGAGTAAGGAAATCATACCTTTAGGATTGGATTAGGAGGATTATTTGTAATGGTTAATATTCTTCTTGAAGAAGAAAAAAAATAGACTATGAAAAATCTTTATTCTGAAAAGACATAGTTCGCAAAATTCACTTACGAAAAACTCAACAAAGAAAATGAAAAGATCATTACAAGATTTTCAGCATGAAAATTTTATTACAAAAGTTTGAATACGAAAAGGTCATTATGAAAGTCTCGGTATGAAAATATCATTACGGAAACACCAGTACGAAATTTTCCATTCCGAAAGTTTTCAATACGAAAATTTCCATTCCAGAAGTTTTCTATATGAAAATATCCATTCTGGAAAATTTCAGTTCCGGAAATTCCCATTTTGGAAATGTTAGTTCCAAAAAGTTTGAAAAACTAACTTAGAAAAAAAATGTGTTACTCTAACAATGAAATGTACTCCCCCTATGAAAAGGAGTTTATTACTTTAAGGAGACTTTTTCAACAGAAAGTTAATTAAGAAATATTACCTTACGGTTATCATTCCTAACTTCTGTTTAATGTATTCAAATCTATCAGAAGGTAAAAATTTTGTGAAAATATCATCAAGTTTATCTTGCATTCCGATAAACTGAAAAATAATATCTCTTTTTGTTTGGTAATATTTTTAAAATATATTTTGTTACCAGTCATGTTACGGTAACATCCACTATCCATGTACCATGTGTTGTTGCTGGTACTCTCTTTATTTTCCTGGAATCAAGAAAAGAATTAGACTTTCGGAATCCAAACTTGTTTGGATCCGAGATTTCTAGAAAACAAAATTTTAAGAACCCACATATTCTTAGAGAAATAAGCTTTTTGAAATCCTAGAGATTGGGTTTTGTTTAAGGAACAATTCTTTTCCCAGTGACCACCACATTGACACTTGGTACAAAATGGGGCACTTTGAGGAAAAAATAATTTTTACTAAAAATTGGTTTTGCATTGGTATAAACAAATCCGGATTTATTTATTAAAGGTCGTATTTGGGAATACATTTTATCAAAATTTTCCTTACCATGGGTAAAGTTTGATAAACACTTCTTTAAGGAAAAAATTTCGGACTTGAGTTTTATAACCAAGTTTTTATCCTCAAAATCATTAGTTTTAGAACTAGAGCTAGGCTCTAAAACATTTTTCTTAGAAATTACTTTTTCTAACTCTTTAGAAAGTTTGTTCTTCTCAGAATTTACTTCCTCAAGATTTTTTGAAATACTTTCAAAATCAGCATTTTTTATATCAAGATCTTTAGAAAGATCTGATTTTTCTTTTGTAAGAATATGATTCCTAGAGTTTTCCTTATCAAGTTTTTCAGTGAGTTTGAAATTCTCAATTTCAAGAAGTTCAGAAAACCTAGAAACTTCTTCATAAGTAGGTAAAGTATTTTCTTCATCAGAAGAGGATTCTTTATCAGAAGAGTTATAATATTTACTGTCATTAGAATTTAAAGAAACATTGGTCAATGATTCAGCATTTCGTACCTTAGCCATAAAACAATGACTGTTAATAGGTAGTCTGGCTATAAGACTAGGATTCTTCTGTCCTGAAGATTCATAATCAGAAGATTCATCTGAAGAGTCACCACCACTGGCACTCCAGGTGTCATTTGCTTTCAAGACATTCTTAGCTTTGGCTTTATAATACTTCTTTTTGTTCCTGTCTGAATGCCTTTCTTTCCTTTCTTTCTTTTTGAGAAAAGGCCAATCTGGTCTAATATGTCCAGATCTCTTGCATTCATAACACGTGACTTCTCCATCTTTCGTATCTTTCCTTTACTTTTTCTTATACTTGGATTGGAAATTTCTTTGGCCAGCTATCTTGTTCATTTTCAGAGACTTCACTCTCACTAGATTCGTATTGGAAAATAAATTTCTAAGACTTGGATCTAGTTACTCTCTCTGGAGTCTTAGCTTTCATCTGATTTGATGTTATTGTAAAAGAAACAGTACCATTTCCATTTTTCTTCTTGATGTTGTCAGCATCTCTCTTCATTCTGGTTTCATGTTGAAGAAGAGTTCCAAATAACTCATCAAGATAAATTCTAGTGACCTTCCTGTTCTCATTTATAGCTGTTCTTTTGGATTCCCACTCATTGGCCATAATATCAATTATCTTATCCACAAGATCTTCATCATCTAACCCTTTATCTCCCATAGACTGTAAACTATTGACTATAGTCATAAATCTCTTTTGAACTTTACAAATTGGTTCACCATAAGGAAAATTGAATCCATGGTATTCAGCTCTAAGCATAGCTCTCCTAGTCTCAATCACTTTAGAAGTTCCAAAGTGTGTAACCTCTATCTTCTTCCAGATACAATTAGCTACTTCACAAGAAGAAATTTGGATATATATATTTCTATTCATTGAACATAGTAAAGTATTGCGTACCTTATAATTGAGTTGATACTCTTGCTTTTCCTGGTTAGTGAAAGTTCTAACTTCCTTATCAGGAATTTTATAATCTCCAGTAAGCAAAAAAAAAATTTCTACTCCAGTATTGATAACAAAATTCTTCATTCGATCTCTCCAGTACTCATAGTCATTACCATCAAATATTGGTGGTCCTGTAAGATTTAGATTATCAATGGAGCCAACATTAACTCCTTCCATACATAAAATAACCTTCGGCACACAAACTTGTTAGTAGAAAAAGTTCGTAATCACAAAGTTCAGAATGAAAAAGTTCAGAATGACAAAGTTTGGAATGAAAAAGTTTCGGAATGACAAATTTCAGAATGAAAAAGTTCCAGAATGACAAAGTTTCGGAATGACAAAGTTCGGAATGACAAAGTTCGGAATGACAAAGTTCCGAAATAACAAAGAACTTTCTAAGCAAGTATGAATAATAAAGGAAAATGAACAAGAAAAACTTAAATGTGAGTATAAGTATTTCAGAGACCTCCTCTGATACTAATTTTAGGATCGAAATAATGATTTAGATGCTCAATATACAAGAGGGGGGTGAATTGTACACTTTAAAAATTTCCTTAAAAAAAGGAAAGAGCTAAGTTTAACAAAGTTAAACTAAGAAAATTCACAACACCTCTAACACCAATTGAAAAATCGGAATAAGGAATGAAGTTATAAACTTCAAGTTCTATGTACTTGCTTAAAACTAGAAAGAGATTCCGAAATTAGGTTCTAGAAATATGGATCCGAAAATTGAAACTTAACTAAATATTACAATATGAGATTCTACCTTAAAGCGTATAGAATCTAAATGAAACAGACTACAAGTAGGGAAGTATAAGAAAGTTATACTTTCCTTAAAATACAATATGCAGCGGAAACAAACAAGTAGTAAAACTACAAGTAATAAGATATAAGTCTTTTAACCCAAAGAGAAGGGTATCCAACAACCTTGGATAAAGGTCCCTTGATTTATACTTTCAAGTAAGTCTGTCTTACCCACACCAGGGTAAGCCCTCGATACGAATATCGGAATCTCTGTCTTGCTATCCCCGCAAGCCCTCAACTTCAAGGTAGTTGGAAACCTCTATCTTCCTCAGCAAGTAAGCCCTCGAACTTCAAGGTAGTCAGCACCTCGATCTTCCTATCCTCGGAAGTCCTCAAATGTAATCACCAACATTTGGAGTCGCACGAAACTTTGAGAGTTAATAAGAGTCTCTCTCTCTCTAAAAATCACTTCAAGCATGAAATCACATGAGTCGAAGATTCTTCTAAGATCAGTATAGATCTCTTTCAAATGAGCTCTTATTTATAGGCTCGGTCGACCCCCTTTCCAACGGTCATATCTTCCTTAAAAATCGGAGGGACCTGTACACGTGTCACTTAACCAACGGTTAGTTTATAACGCAATAGACGACATCGTTTTATAACAAAACAAGTGTAACAGAAAGTACGACATCGTTTTAAGTCTAACACAAAATTTCGGAGTGAAGGTTCGGAGTGTAAGAAAAAAATATTAAAGAGTAGACAAATTATAAAAGTGTAAGAAAAATGAAAGTTTGGAGTCTAACCAAAAATAATATTTGGAGTCTAAAAAATTTCGGAGTGTATAAAGAAAAGATGATCAGATTCTATTTAATAGGTGAATTCGGAATGAGAATTCGGAATGAGAATTCATCAACAGAATTCGTAATGAGAATTCGTAATCAGGATTCGTCATTATATTTCGATGTCGAACTTCATGAGAGTTCGTATCCAGAATTCGGAGTAGAACTTTATTAGAGTTAGTTTCCAGAATTCGGAGTGGAACTTCATTACAGTTCTCATCCAGAATTCAGAGCCTAAAACAGAATGCTTCATATCAAAGTTTTAAACGATTCCGAGAATATAGAAATGAATCTGATTCTTATACTTAAGAAATATATGGATATAGATAATGAAAATATGATAAGGATAATTTTATTTATAAAAGCAATTTTCTTTATAAAAACGATTTTCCTTATAAAAGCGATTTTCCTTATAAAAGCAATATTCCTTATAAAAGCGATTTTCCTTAAAGATAAGGTGTTTGTGATTTTCAAAACAAGAAAGAATGGAAAAGTCATAAGGAAAACCTTATTGACTCAACAGGTTTGCCATAAAAATAATTTAATGGTTAATCCAGATTTTAAAATTTATATTACAACTTATTTAGTATTTTTGAACTAGTATATATAAATATAATATTAATTAATAAACCAAAACTACTGTGTGGTGATCGAAAAAAATCCAAAATATTCTGAACGATTATCATTAATATTTTATCTAATGAATCGTCCTCATATTTTGAAAAAATTATATATAAGACACTTTCATATAATTTAATTTTATTAATAATTTATAATGTCAATTATTTATAACTATTCCCATTTTACATGATCTTTCATACATGTATACAAGTGAACAAATCATGAAAACCAGGGAAAGGAACACTCCCATACGGTGAAATTGAATTTTATAACTCATAAAATGGAAATAGATGAACTTAATAAAATTACAATAAAAAATATATATGTTTAATAGGTTATTAATTAAATTATTAATGAATATAATTTCATTATTTAGGACATTAAGTGCAAGTGAAAAACAATTTCATACATAAGGTAAGGGTTTTCTAATATCACTTTTATTTCTGTGAGATATGCCTTATTCGCCATTTATTTCTTGTCTAGGGTGTATGTATTCTTACCTTCTATATATAATATCATGAATATATTTATCATTATGGTATCAAATTTTTTATTCTATAATTACTAATTTTATGGGGCATATGATTCGATTGATTACAAAGTGGTAAGGGATTCTCTCTAAACCCCCATTTTTCCTCCAGGATATGATTTCTCTCTATTTATCCCAATTTAATTATAAATTCTTCTTATATAATCCTCCTAAATTCTATTTTATGTTCCAAAAATATTTAACAAGATTAATTATTCTTTATTGGATGGGTAAATACATGTTTTATAATGTTCCCTTTTCAATTCCCCCCGATAAACAAGTCTGGTTAAAGGGAACTTTCCAATTTCTTACCCATTTTCATGTACACTCCATAGTATGATTTAAGCAACCAATATTTTTCTAAAATAACTATTATCATGAAAAAATAACTTAGTTAAAAAAAATTATGAAAATTATTAATCTTTTTCCCTCTTTAAAGAATATTTAATATTTTCCCTTAAATTGCACTAAAGAGGCTTATTTTTAATGTTTCTCAAACACACTTTTTACATGTTTTCACTTCAGTTGGACATAAATAATCATTATAGATACCTATTTTTACTTATTAATGTCCGTGTATAATTTAAATCCATTCTTCCATGGATACCATTATGATATGGTGATTTGTTGTGCCTTATGACATGATTACAATACCCATTTATTTCCATTGGTAACCCTTATGCTAATTTATTATGATTAATTAAAGTGGATATCTTATGATAAAATCTATCATATTTTATTAAATGGTTTATGATTTTTTGACTGGGGATGTATTATATTGAAACCATTAACCACATTTATCCTGAATGGCCTGAAGGCCTTCATTTTTATTGATTTTTAATAACCCCCCTTTCAAGGGATGAGGGGGAACCCTTACAAGGCCTGTAGGCTTAGAGATTACATGTCTTATAGGCTTAGTAGATTACATGACCCAAAGGTCTTAGGGAATTCAACTAGACTATCTACAAGGAACCACCCCTCCCCAGTATCTGCATCATGATAGTAGCTCTCCACCTTCGCATGGCCATCTGGCTAGGCTTCCTGTGCAAGCACAGGATGGTCCTGCCTCCATAGCCATACCCTCTCATTCTGAAAAATCCATTTGTCTCTACTCTGGTGAGTGCACCTACTATGAATCATCTTCTAGGGATGCTCCTTTTTGTAGTGTGTCTGGGGAAACTTCATGTGTCCTAAAGGCCTTGAGGTGACCCGTAGGCCTTAAAGGTGGCCTAAAATCCCTACTAACCCAAAGGCCTGGGTGGCCCGAAATCCTTAAGGACTCAAAGGCCAAACTGATGGCCCAAGGTGAATAGTTCTAATTGCATAGCTACAAGTTTCAATATGAATGTATATGTTGAGTATATTCCACCCCTTTAATATGAGGGATGAATTGGACTTATTAAGTGTTAGGTGGGGCCCTATATAGCCCCTAGATGCATCTATAGGTCTCATGAGACAAACTAGATTGGATTTTTTCCAAGACCTAACCCATTTATCTACACTTCTTGGTCGATGCCTTAATGCAAAATTTATGATGTCCTACATTATTTATTCCATCATTATAAGATTAGTTATTGGTATTCCATGTGATTATTCTACTAGTACAATATCAATGGTTAAGTTTCATTTTCATGTAATTATTTATATAGCAGTATTTGATCAATTTGTATTCCTGCCTTATGATGCTCAATTTTATGTTTTAATGGAATTTTTTTTAGTTATTCACCATGCCTTATTGTTTATGTTTATTTATGATATATTTTGTTGTATTATTACCCTTATTGAGCATATTATCTTTCCTTTTTCTTATGTTTTATTTTTCCATAAGATTACAAGAAGTTTATTATGTCTGATATGTAGGGTTAATCTAGGAGAATAATGGAAATATCAATGTATTCACTATGCTGTATTTTATATTTTAAATTATATTATAAAATTCATGTATGTATCTAGTTTTCAAAAATTACAAAACTATTTGATACTTTGCGATGTGGCCACTTGTATCTTATGAAAATGTAATAAAGGTACCGACTCTAGGAAATTTGGTTCATGGTATTTACAGCACATGTATAAAATAAATTCATTGATTACCAATTGACTAGAAATAAAAATAAAACCATTTGAATATAAAAGGGATATCTTTATAGAAAATTTTTTTTATACACAAAAACACATTTTACGTTAATAAATTAAATAAATCCATTTTTTTGAATAATTATAATTAAATGTATATATTATACATGTAATAAATTTTTTTAACATTCATCTAATATTTTTCTAGTCATGGAATAAGAATAAAATCTAGTTTAATACTCAAAAAATATATTTTTCTAAAAAGATGGATTTCTTCACTTGTTGTGCACTAATTTTAAAATTAATTTGTTCAAATTATAGGTATTTAATTTGAAAAAATGGATTCCATATTTTCAATGAGGAGGTAAAAATTTGGTAAATTTTTCTCTTTTATTTTTTACTAATGTGAATAGTAAACTTAGTAAAATTTATCACATTGGTAAAGCATAAATCGTGTTAACCTAGGTGAAAAATAAGTGATAAGGCCAAAGTTTTTCATAATAATTCTTATTATATGGATTTAATTTGACACATATAACCTTATAATCAAAATTTAATTGTTTAAGTGACACTTGTCCATGAAAATGACCTATATAATATTTAAATTAAAGAAGGTTACAAAATGACATTCTCTGAGTATTAAATATCTCTTATGTGTCCACATAGGGACAAAATAATGTTATAAATGAATATAAGTGTCTATTTTGAGATTAATAAAATTAGTTTCCTGATATAAATTTATTTCAATTTTTTATTAATTCTATAATGACCTTAAATTCTTATGCAACACCAATTGAGTATTTCTCTAATTAATAAGATAATATAATAAATAATCTTAATAATATAAAAAGTAATATAATTTGCATAATTTGATGTGTTACATGAATTTTGTATATGATTATGACATATTATTGTAATGTAAAAAGATTAAAAACAGATTAAAACTTTTTATTTATGTCTTTTAAATCAAATTAAATAAAAAGTTTCTAAATTCAAAATAATGATATTTTATGAGAATAGTAATTTATTAAATCACATAAAAATCATAAAAATTTTAAAATAGGAAAATAGAAATAATATATAGTTTAAAATTTCATTCCTTTCCCATTTATAGGATATTTGGAAACATTTATTTAGATAATGACTTTAATATATTTTAATCTTTTAAGAAATTCCAAGTGTGCCCCTCCCCTCAGCAATAAAATGGCACCAATCCTTTCCCTTCTTCACACAAATTTGGAAATTATATATCAACCAGCCTCTAAAAATTTATCTTCTCCACTTGCCTATACACATTATATAGGTTATTTTCTTCCCAAAAGACCAACCCTAGATCCCTTAAGAGGAGATCTAAAGGAGTTGTTTCAAAAAAGAGGTAATTGTCTTAATCGATCACTTTATTTTTAATTATTATTTTACTTCATCTAAATATGTTATATTATTAATTTAAATAATAAATTTTTTATAATAAATATACTAAAATTTTATTATGATTATGAAACTACCAATATTCACCCTATTTCCCATCAAATGGGAAGTTAAAGTAACACTAGTGTATATATACGACTTGTCGTCTCCACCAAGCGATATAATTCATTTTTCATTACTATATTTTATATATGAGTATTATGATAGGACTAATGTTTATATATTATACTAATTAAATAATAAATAACCTTTAATTATAATATCATATCTAACATTTTACCTTCCGAACTATTGGAAAATGATAACATTGTTTATGCGTACGTGTGAAATACCACCTCCATAAAGTGATGAGATTTTTTTCATTTATGTTGTACTTGGATGGTAATAGGGATGGATTTAATAAATATATATGATATTTATTATATAATTATTATTATGTAAAAGTGATTTATTATTTACCTTTCTTTTTTTCTATCCATTGAAAAATGGAAATAGCATCCATGCGTACGTACAACCTATCGTCTCTATGAACAGTATAATTCATTTTTCTATCTCTACATTTATGGATTACTATAAATATGTATATAATGAGTTTATAATATATTTATCTAATTATTAATATTTTTTATATTATTTAATTGTGATAAATTTAAATGTATGAAAACTACCAAACCAAAACATACATGAAAAAACAATCCAGATATCACCCAGAATAATGATTTTAATAAGGAGTCATTAATAAACATGTGATAAAAGGTTAAAAGAAAATAATATATTATTTTATATATATTATTATGGGTAAATAATAAATATATAATAAATATATATTTATTATACATGAGGTTCCAACTTGTAAAAAGGAAGTCAGATCTAAGGTAGTGGATTTTCATCTCATTACTTCTATGAGATACATGCCATATTCAAAACTTGTTTATTTTATGAAGTGTATATACTACCCATGAATTAGTTTTATGATTATTATTATTAATTTTATTTGGATATAAATATATATATATATATATAATTTTATTTATTTCATTGGACTTATTATTCAAATGTTACTAAAGCTGTAAGGATTTATGTTATAACCTCATTATTTATTAAGATTGTTATGGTTAAGTTCTGATGATGAAATATTATAATCTATCTCTCAAGAAACTCATAAATTTTCTTATAATCTATTTATATCTTTAGAATACATGTTTTCATTTCATTTTTCTCACCTTAAGTACTAAATAGACCAAAAATAGTTTTTCTAATTAAAATCAATTTTATTTCTCTCTTTGATCAAAAAACCCGTTTCTTCCATATTCAGGTTTTTAAAAAATGTTTTCAATAATGTCTTTAATATTATAACATTATTGTTTAAATTCATTTTTACACATTTTTTAATTTTTATAAATTGGTTTAAAATTAATCTTCTTTTCATTTTCTGAATGAGGTACTTTTTTACTTTTTACTAAAACTATGAAATGAATGTTTTCTTTTAACTTATAAAGAATGAACAGAATTTATCACAATCATGAATGATCATTTCTTATGCCTATTTTATGATATCATCGATCATTTTATTTTATTATTTTATTATTCATGTCTTATGAATAGCCAATATTTATTCTATGACTCTAGATTATGATCTATGATATACAAGGTATGGTTTTTCAAATGTTATGATCATGTTCAAATACCCATATGCTCATTTCCTATTTAATTTATCATTGATATATCTCTATTTTACCCTTATTGAGTATCTAGTATCAAACTTTCTTATATTTCCTTTCCCTGGGTTATAAAGAAAAGTTTTAGGAATGATATGTCTAAGAAGGGTGTTAGTTATGAAGGACTCAGTGGGAGACTCTTATGAACCAGTTCTTTATGTGTCCAAGTTTCCCAAGATACTAGAACTATGAAATTATGGCATGGATCATTATTATATGTAATTAATATTCATATAATAATGTGTAGTATCTTTTTAGAAAATAATGAGTCTCTATAAACAAACTATTATTTTATAACCTCATCTTCTCACTTTTCCACACACATTGATAACTTTATGTTGAAAAATATCTACCCAAATCACTTAAAAACACCATTTAAGAATAATTATAGGTTCTAGTATCACCAAAATAAAAATCCAAGAATTCTTAAGGAGAGATCAAAAAGAGGATACCTGGTGTTGAGGTAATCGACTTAATTGAGATCTTTCAAGTTTATTTATTGTTTAACCTCCTCCAAATATTATATAACAACATAAAAATAATGTAATCAGAATAATTATTATAATTAAATGTTATTATATTTATTAAAAAATAATTATCTACCCCTTTTCTATCAAAATGAAAATGAAAATGTCACTCATGTGTGTGTGTGTGGACTATCGCCTCTATGAAGTGATATATTTCATTTTTCATCACCACCTAAAATAGATGGTAAAAAATATGGATTTACTGAATAAAAATTATATATATGACACAATTATAATTTTTTAAAGATAAATTTTTGTCTAACTTCCTTTCTTTCCATTTATTAAAAAATAAAAAACACCACTTGTGTGTATGTGTGGTTTGTCACCTCCACTAAGTGATATATTTTATCATTCATCACCACCTTACATAGATAGTTATCAAAGTGTATATAATAAATAAATATAATATATATGATTTTATTTAGATTCTATAACCATGACCTTGGTGCAAGGATTAGAACCATCAAACCAAAACATGAATGGAAAACAGAATAGTTCACACCAAAATATTTATTTTAATAATGAATTGTTAATAAATGGGTAATAAAAAATTATATGTGAATTTTACATAGTAATATAAAGATAAATATGGTCTTAATATGGATTTATAATAAATTTAAATTTATTATAAAAAGTTTTATATTGTATTCAACTAAGTGGAAGACCAAGGTAAGGGTTTATGTTACAATCTCACTTTTTAACGAGATTGTTTATGTTTCAATTACTATTAAAAAAAATTAATTTATCTACTAAAATCCATAAATTTTATTATTATATAATTATTTAAATATTATTAAAGTATTATTTCCATTTTTTTAAAATTTTGTACTGACCAAGATGGAGAGAATTATTTTTAAGAAAAATCAACTTTTTTATCATTTTTGTCACAAATATTTCTCCTTGATATCCATGTTATTAAAAAATATTTTGTGGTAGTTATTATGTAATTTTAAATTATTTATAAAGTTAATTTTATACTATCTTTAAATTTTTTAAAAAATATTTCAAAGGAATATTTATATCATTTTCTAAACAAATTATTTTTTACTTTCTTTACAAAAGTTTGAAAAGGATGTTTTAACATTTACGATATGAATGGATTTTCCTGTAATCATGTCCTTTATTTTTAATTAATATTTCCTTATGATTTTAAATGATTTTTTAAACAAAACCCTATTCCCATTTTTCAAGGAAATTTAAGTTTTTAAAAAAGTTATAAAAAGAAAAGTATGCTTCTTCACATTTTTCAAGGTATATTTATAATTATTTTATAAAATTATATTTGATCTATGTAAATATAATTTAAGGATTTTTATATATTTATAGGGATATAATCTTATGATACCATTAATTTTTTTTCTCTGGTTGTCTTATGATGATAATTTTTTAAGAATTTTTTCATGATACTGGTTTCTTTACCATGGGTTAATTGATCTTTGATGAAGTGATGAATGTTTTTATGAACTTATAACATGTATATATATATATGTGTGGTTTTAATTATGTGATGGACGGGACTAGAATTATATAACCCTCTAATGCATTGGGTAAATATTTATATTTCATGAGAATATATGAAAGGGAATAGGTAGTGAACCCAATCCATTATGGGACTCTGTCCACCTTGTTTATCAGAATGGGGGTGAACCCAATCCACTATATGACTCTGTACACTATGTTATTATGGTCTTAGAATTTATCCATGAATAGTGAAATTATTTTAGATGATTATGTGTATGAAAAAAAACTTATATATTATTCTTATTATATGCTATTATGTCTCATGATTGATTATTTATGTTTCAATAGACTTATAAATCATGACTTTTGTTATGAAAAGACCTTATATAATGACCCATGATTTTTGTTCTATGAATTATTGGGTATGTTTACATAATTCATGGTCATTATCTTATAACCTTATGTTTATCTTATTCTCACTTATGATCTCCAATTTTTATCTCCCATGTATATGCTTACTAATCATATAATCTCACACCTTCTTATTATTTCAGTTTACTATGTTTATGAATTTAGTTATTAAGTAGGATATGTTTAATAAGGGTTATGTATGAAAAGATATTTATGGGATATTTAAAATATCTTTCATGAAATTAGTTGATTGTGTGTCCAGTATACAAAGGCACTAAACCTTTCCAGTTATGAGGTGTGTATTAGTTTTAGATGTATTAATTTTTCATCTAAAATGGTGTAATTTATATGTTTTTTATAATCTCGTAAACTTAGAGTGTCACTTTGGATTCACTGTAGTAATTTTAATTTTTCCTATAAAATAACTCCTAAAATCTATTGATCCAAGAGTTAGAGGAGGACTAGTGAGGAATAGATACACTAAATAATGAACTATATTAGATGATCTTACATATAATGTATCTTATGATAAAGAAAAATAAGGCCCACCCAAGCGAGGTCTTCATTAAGTTGAAGAGACCACCAACTTAGATACTTAAATGGATGTGATGTAAAATAAAATATATGCATTTCTTGCCATTCAAATTCAAGGATAATTCCTTGATCCATAATTACATCTCTCATTTTAGATGTGTGGAGCCCTAGATATCTTATAATATTGTTAATTTGGTTTAGAGGAGAATATAATGGGTGAGGTAAATTTTATTGGTTGTAAATTTTGATGACCAGATTTATATAATCAATTTGGGTATTAAGTGAGTTTAATGGCTCAAATTAAATGTTAGAGACAAGTTAATGTGGAAAAATCAATCAAGAAATGGGATCATTTATGTTGTCCCAAATATAAAAATAAACATTAAATACTATAAAAAATCAAGCTATGAGACAATAATATATATATTATCTACAACTATAATTCCACTCTCAAGTCTAATAAGATTTTTCCTCTTTAGAGGAATTAGTGATAAAATAGATCAATCAAAATAATCAACATCTCTCTCTATTAAAGGTCATCCTTTAAAAGCACAAAAATGCATGGAAACCCACCAATCCTCTCTCTGAAACATATAACACCATCTGGGATATCTCTCTAAAAATAATTTTGAGAGACAACTCAATACTTTAATGGGTAATATAGAGGCTATGATAGAAGAAGTGAAGTATGTAATAATAATAATAAAAAGTGAGCTTAGGGTGGTGGAAAATCTTAATATAAAAGAGGTCGAGAAATAAATACAAGTAATTGAAAAGAAGGATGACGATTACAAATAAAATTATATAGATAAGGAATCAAGTAAGGAAGAAATATAATATACTATAATAATTGAAGAATATATGATAAATATCTCTACTAGAAAACTCTTTATTATCTAGAAATTATTCTCCAAGGGAAGGAAGAATGGAAATATAAAAATTTCATGGAAATATTCAAATAGTTGTATATCAACAAATAATTTTCTGAGGTTATTTCCTAAATTCAAATGTATTCCAACTTCCCTAAGGAACTCTTAACTTAAAATAAGAAATTAGAGGAATTGGGTGTGATCTCATTAAGTAAATAATGTTCAATTGTTTTACAATGGAAGATCCCACTAAAGCTTCAAGATCCAAGTTTGTTTTCAATTCCATGAACCATCAAATCATGCACATTCAGGAAGGTCCTTTGTGATTTTTTTTCTAGGGTTAACTTGATATCATTGAACATGTTCAAGAATCTAGGGATAAGAGATCTAAATCCTATTATACTTACTCTATTACTATAAAAATTATCCATAATGTATCTAATTAGTATTCTAAAAAATGTATTTGTGAAGGTAGAGAAGTTCATCTTTCCTAATGATTTTCTCATTTCCAAGGTAAAATAAAAGGCATAGTTATAGACTATTCTCAGCTAACTATTCCTATCCCTAGGTAAATCTAAACTAGAAATCAAACAATGGTGTTTTATTTTTTGATTTGGATAGTAGTAGGTTCGATTTGATCTTATGAAGGAAGTGAATCATGGAGACGAACTGGAGTATTTTCATTTTATTAACACTATTAATAAGTATATACATATAAGAGATACAAATTTCAGAAGTAGAATATATGATGGGATGTATTGATCAACTAGTATTCTAAAATACAGTGGACATCAGTGAAGAGATAAATCCATAACATGGATTTATTGTAGTGGAGAACCTTTTGAGAGTGTCTTTTTTCAGAATTGGTACCCACGATCATGAATCCACTGAAGATGGAACTGAAACAACTCCCTATTAACCTAATATATTTATTTCTAGGAGAATAAGAATAAATCAAAAAAATTATGTTATAGGAAATTTAAAAATAACAAGATCACTAGTAGATTGAATTTTGGAAACAAATAATGGTGGAAAATTCTTGGATTATTATAGATAAAAAAGGTATCATCCCTTCCCATTATACAAACAAGGTGGGTCTTAAATATGAGAAGAATATAAAAACGATATCCAAAAATAAGTTTTACCCCTATTATAATAGAATTAGTGAGTAAATATTTGTTGAAACAATTAGGTGTCTAGATCATTTACCCCATTTTCAGATAGTTAATGGATCAGTCCACTCCAAACTATACATAAGAAAGGATAAATGATGGTGGTGAAGAAATATGGTTATATTATATCCCCTTTTATGGTTATGTATAGAGAGTTTACATCAATTACCATAAAGTAAATGATGAAAACAAAAACTCATCCAGCATGTGTAATTCACCCACAAAATTTTAGTGGTGTATGACACATATTTTTTATTGGATAGAGGAGGAGTTTCTCAATGTAATCGGGGATACTTTTTTCAGTTTAAAATAAATCCTTTGAGTTATGTCATAAAAACCATGACTTGGTTTCATAAATATGTAAATATAAATTTCTTATGCTCAATTATGAGAATTTTAACTTCAGGGTGAAATATAAAATAATGTTTGGACACATGATTTCTAAAGATAAGATAGTGGTTGATCCTTCAAAAATAAAACTAATCAAGGATATTCTAGAACTAGTGATGGTAAGGGATACTCAAAGATTCTTGGTTCATGTGAGTTCTTACTATATATTTTTTATTAAACTTTCCTAGATTTCTCAACTACTTACTCATCTATTAAAAAAAATATGTAATTCAACTTCAACTTCGAGTGAATAAAAGTTTTCTATGATATGAAATCAAGGGTAATCGTTGCTCTGAAAATGTTATCTTATAATTAGAATTAACCTTTAAAGATAACATATTATACAAGTGACTATGATGTTGGGGTAGTGCTCAAAAAAAGAATAGATAAAATATTTTTCTCTATATACTAAATTAGAAGGACCCTGAAGTAGGCATAAATCAATTACATGAAAACATATAAAGTGATACTAGTAGTGGTCTTTACATTAGATAATGTGACCTTTAAAGTGGTGGTCCACACTAATCCAATATAACTGGAATATTTGTTAATAAATAATGATTCAAAAACTCACTTGATCTAGTGGATTTTTTTCTCTTGGGGTTTGAAATGTAAATAAAGGAAAAATGAGGTTAATGAATGTGATTATTGGACATCTTTCAAGAATTGATTTACCTCATTTGATTAAGAATCAAGAAATTTAAATCCAATATTAAGTTCTCAATAAACATTTATTTTTAGAGGATCTCTTGGAAAAACCATAGTCTATTAATATTGCTAATTATTTATTAACCAAAATGATCTACCTAAAGTTAACATACCAATAAAGGAATATGTTTATAACTTAATTTCAAAAACATTTATCAGAATATACCCTACTATTTAGGAGTACAAAGATATATTTACTCATCAATGAATACCTTATAATGAGGTAGAAATAATTTTTAAATTTTATCACTCCTCGCCAATTGGAGTACTATTAAAAATGTAAAAAAACATTTTGATTTTTGGTGATTTTGTGTTTATTAAAAATTATATCAAAGGGTTGGAATTATAAAGATTACTTAAATATTATTTCTTAGAGAAAAGAAGGTTAGGTAAATGAAATAGCATAGTGATTTTTTTATGAGGATTCCCAAAATGGGTAATCTTGAAAGGATCACATCATAGTGCTCCCTATAGTGGAGTTCCAGTTCACCTGAGTAAAATAGTAAAGATCATACGTGGGAATTTTGGTGATTTCATATGTGATTACACTTCATCATTGAAGGAATGAATCTCATTGAATATCAATTTATGTAAAATGGAAAATTTTAGGATCTCATTGTTGTGTCATTGGGAGTGGTGTCTTTCATGTTCACCTAAGGGAAATGAGATTCCCAATAAATTCATTTTTTGATAGGCATGATGGACTCATCTAAAGTAGATAATTAAAAAGACTGATATTACATGGTGAATAGAAGTTGAGAATTTTACTAGTAATACACTATAGTAACAGGTTTTAGTCTATTTCAATGGGCACTTTTAAGTGGGGTTTCACCTGTGAGAAATGACGTGCACAAAATAGGCATGGTGATACACATGGTGATGAGTTTTTCTATGGACGATGGAAGTGATGTTTCATATTCCTATAGAAATGTGAAAAATGTTCAACATGCATGTAGATGGGAATTTTGGAGGGAAATTTTCTTAAATATTGAATTGGACATGTCGTGGTGTCCAAAATTAGTCTGTTTTAATATGTTTTTTTGGAGAGAGACGCACCAAATCTGTAGATCCCGGATCAGATAATGCATGACTGATTCTATTATAATTCAATAATCATGGTCCAATATTTTACTCCAGGAATCTTGTAGTAATAAAAGTTAATTTTTATCAAATCAAATGTGGATTAATTTAGTAGTTATTTAATATTTTAAATAATAAATATAAGGTCTATGAAGAAATTATATATTTGGCTACATATAGATGGAAATCATCATGAGTTAAGGGTGATTTTGAAGTCCCTTTATGATGATGAAAAGTAAAAAAGTTAATTACTAATGATTCATCCTTGTTAATAATAAATATTTATATCTATTATAATAATGTTATATAAATCATATCCATGATAAATTGAAAGGATTTCTTCATACATGCTGAAAAATAATAGTGAATAAGGAAGAGGAAATTCTAGGAGCTTGATCACATTAGAATATAATCATATTGGGAGTATGTGACACAATTTTAGGTGAATATTTACAATATTATCTCATTAATAAGATAAATTTTTTCATGGAAAGAGTTTTTAGTTCCTTCCTATGATGATAGGTACTAATATTTTCAATTTTTTGAATAGTGTGTTTAGAGATTCAGTGAGACTTATCCATTTTGTAAACCAAATAATAGCAATGTGATCTATTGTTTTAGGTGTATAAGAATGTAAACTTTTTATTATCCTTATACTAGAATGATTTTGGTGATCTAAGTAAAAATATATGTGTGATTTATTTCTTTTAGTCTCTTAAAAATAGAATTTAATGGAGAGAAAGGAGTTCTCCTCAGATCGAGAGAATAAGATAAAAATCAAGGGAAAAAGTTTTAAATCCTAATCTCCCTGATTCATCCCCCATACCCCTACTATGATGGTCTCTTTGATAAGGGATAAATAATTAGTATCAAAGGTAAAGTTATTTAGGTTAAATTAGCTCTCCCATATTCATAAAAAAATGTCACATTGGTTAATCACAAAGGCATTCCAATTTTAAAAGGAAACCATTTCTAATTATGGAAGAACATGTTACAACACTATTATAAATCATTAAGAATAGAATTCAATACAAAAGAAATCATGATATAATAGAAAAGATAGAAAGTGGATATTTATCAGAAAGATACCTCAAATAATTAGATGGGGATTTAAAGTAAATCAACACATTATAGGGAGCCCTGGAAAACCCTATATTAGGAAATATTGGGGGAAATCCCCTTTATTAATAAAAATAAAATACAAACCCTTTTAAATAGGGTAATGGTGGACCCGAAACAAACCCATACCAAAGGCTCAGTGGCATATATCTTTTAAAAATATCTCAAATGCCTAGTGGTAAAAGCACTTGAATATTTATGAAGGATATTTCAAAAGGTAGAGAGTAAAATCTACAAGTTTTATGCAATAAATTTGAATACTTGAGGATGATCCCAACAAAACTATATATGAACTCTTTGATTTTAAATATTCTCTTTTATAATACCTGTGTGACTTTTAAAAAATATTAAATATTTCATGATTTTTGAAGGAAACATGAGGAAACTTCTTCCATGATTCAATGAGAAGGTGTATGTGCTTGAATACAATAATTTCAAGGATGTATATATTGATAGTATTCAAAAAGAGGAAAAAAATTATCACATGAAGGTGGTAGATCAGATGATCCAGATATAGGAGAAGTTGAGGATTATAGTACCTCAGATAAGATGCTCTAGTAGCTATGATTTATAGTATATAAGCTGATGAGAGTGATGCTTAAAATTGTGAAATTGATGGTAGATTTGATCTTCAAATTGGTATTGAGGAATACCAGGAATAATTTAACAAATGAAAGGATAAAACCAAGAGGTAAAATGTAGTTATTCAGGACTCAAAGTTGTATATGTAGCAAAAGGAGTAAAATAAGTCAAAAGTAAAAGAATATATTTATAAACTGAAATATGAAATTTTTGGAAACACAAAAAAGGAAGTGGTGTTCAAGATTATAGTAAAAGAATATATCCATATCAAAGATGGATTTACCAATACTATGAATGAAAGGGTTAAAATAATTGAATAACTCATAGAGGAAGTCATGGTTTGGTGATGAAAGTGTGAGTACCAATAAACACCCCTAACACTCGGTATGGTTTCAAAGTTCTATAAGGAAATATTTCTATTTAAATCTATAAAAGACCCTATATTGGACATTATATAAATTATTCTCATCCCTAAAGTGAAATTCTTTAAAAACAAATTTAAATTTATAGTGGAGCAGGGTCATAAGGATAATACGGTCATACCTCGGGCTAGAACTCAACCTTTAATCCCCTAGAGGAATGTATACATAGAAGAATCTCAAAAGGCTATTGATACAGTGGTAAAATAATTGAAAAATGACATCAAAAATATTTATTATATTTATGAAAAATTTGATTATATTAAACATTTATTATATATTGAAAAAAGGTTTTTCAAAGAGTAAAAACATGAAATATAGACAAGAGGTTTTCCATCATATTATTATAATTTTAATGTTTATTGGTTTGGTTGTAAAGATTTTGGGTCTAAAGTAGCCTATTATTCTTCAAGGGTTCAATGAGAAGTAACATATGGGAATTGAAGAGAGTAAAACATTAATTGGAAAATTCAATATACATATTAAAAAAATGAAAGAATATTATTTGTTTTAAAAGATCAAGATGAAATTATTAAACTAGGGGAGAAATAAGTGAATATTGTATCTTGATAAATTCCTCAATGGTTAAGAATGGATAAAAAAAATATTGGAAGGAAAATTTTTCTAAAATTTCATCAAGAGAAATTAACAAGTCCATTTTATAGGTTTTGGATAGTGGTAGTACCTCACACATGATTGGGAATGAAGATATTATAACTGATATCAAATATAAAAAATTTGGAGTAGTTTTATTTAGTAATGACAAGGGAATGAAAATTATAGGCTTTATGAAATCCAAGGTTGATGAAAATGATCTCAGAAAGATAAATTTTCTCTTTTTAGAAATACTTTTCAAGAATCTTCTAAGTGTGAGATAGTTTTTTGACTTTGGGCATGCTATGGAATTTAGAAAAAGGTGGTTGTTTTTTAAATATAATAATGGTTCTATTTTTCTACTAGGCAGATGGAAAAGATGATATCTTTATCAAATTGTTGAAGAAAATTGGTGCTTCTTTTCCTATGAATATGAAAATAGTCATAGGTACAAACATCCCAGTCATTTGAGCCAAACACATTTGGTAAATATTATTAATATTGGTGCATCTAGTGATTTTACTAAAATCACTTATAAAAATACATATACAATTTATACATGTTAAAATTGGAATACAATTTGAAAAACCAATAATCTATTGAAGTTTAAATCAAAAAGAGTACTAGAGATTGTGCATAGAGATGTTTTCAAGCTAATAACTCCAAAATGATTTGATGAAAAAAGGTATTATGTGTTTTTTATTGATGATTTATGCCGGATTACTTAGTTGATAGTACTTTCTCAAAAAACATTAAGTATATAAGTGAACTACTCAATACTATAGAGAATATGAAAAAATTATTGGTGTAGAAATTCAAAATATTCACACTGATAATGGTATGGAATTTACAAATACCCTGGTGAGATAATATCTATAAATCATGGGATTTATTACCAAGTTTCAATGGTTATAAGTCCTTGGTGGAAAAAATGTATTAAAGAATGAATTTCATTATCAAAAACATGGAATGGTATATTCTTATTGAAAAATAATTAATGTAAATTGTTGTTTCCACTCACTAAAAAATTAATTTTTTATTCCAAAAAACACTTTTAAGGTATATGTGAAGACCCTAACAAAAATCATCATGTCCCAAACTCAATCATATAATAAATCACTAAGAAAATATAGAAAAACTTGAAAGATATTGAATCCATCACCTCATATAAACTTCAATTGATCGAGGTTATTTCCATGTCTAGATTATACTTAACGTGATTCTTGAAGTGATATGTTATCTTGTCCAAATTTTGAATATATTCCTCTAGGTTAATTTTCCCCTCATTAATTTCGTGATCTAGGATCAAATCCTATTTTTCAATATAAAATTTTTTTCTCATCATTTAGATCAACTTAGAGCCCCATCTCAAACATTATATCAGCCTCCTCCAATAGAAACTTGATGTTTAAGGACTCCTCTAACATAACTTCTTTGGAGTTTAAGAGAAGAACTAATTTTTTTTTCTTTTTCAACTACCTTCTTTCCTCTATCCTCTAAATACCATCAGTTAATTCCCTTATGAGCACCTGTACTGGGTCCACTATTCTACTTCATTAAGCCACCTTGGTTTCAATATAAGGATTTGGAATGCGCTCTCCCAACCTAACATTCCCTTAGGTAACACCTTTTTCAGGTGTAACTGCTACCAATCTTACCTCTACCTGAGTTTTTTAGGTTTTTCCACTGATCATGCAACCTTGAGTTTTGATAAACTTGAGTAATCCTTGAATTCACTTGTTCTTTTCCCATTATTGATTGGAAAATTTTGCTAATTATAATTTCCATGAATCTCATTCCTTGATTTATACCCAACATTCAATAATGAATGGCATTCATGTTCAGAGTCTGAAGATATAATGGATTTAGTATCTTTGTCACCCATCTAATAATTCGTATGTGTCCTTGAACCATACTGTTTACACTTCCATTTTGGAATAAATGGTCAGAAACCATCAATGTATACATCCGCCAATTTTTATGAATTATTTTTTCAAATAAATTAAAATCTCTTTGATGGATTGCATTGCACTCCACACCAAGTTAATATTTCTTTATAAGCAACAAAAAGTTATATTTTTTATACATGCAACACTGGGTTTATATTTTGGTACATGAAACACTATGTTTGGATTTTGATATGCACAATACTGAGTTTAGGTTCTGTTACATGAAACACTGAGCTTAACTTGCATTACACGCAACACTATGTTTAAACTAGATGTCACATATTATTAAAGTTTTATAGTTATCACCTATCCATAAGAATGGAATTTATGAATAATATTTAATAAATTATGAAAATATGGTTTACACATGTATATTAAAATAAATATTTTCCTACCAAGTAATTATAAATGAGAGTAAGAACAATTTTAAAATATAGAAATTACTTTTCTAAAAAACTATTTTTGTATCCATAAACATGTTTTATCTAAATAAATTAAAAAAAACCAATACTGATGAATTAATTTAATGAAATTTATATATTATATATTCAATAAAATATTTAACATTTATCTTATGTATTTTCTATAAAATAAATAATAATAAACACAATTTTATAGATAAAAAAGATCTATTTTTATAAAAGGTAGTTTTGCTTCCTTTTAATGGATTTATTATTTTAAGTATAATTTTTGAAACTTTTTTAAATTCTATTTTAAAAAATAATATTAATTTTTGAAATTTTGACATCAAAATTACCTTAGGGTGAATTTTTGGTATTTTTCAGAGAAGTTACATTTTTTTATGTATAGTGAAAAATACTGGATTTTAATTGAAAACTGCATTTTCGCTTAATTTATTTATAAAGTTAAATTATATTTTAAATTAGTTTTAAAAGTATAATTAGATCAATTATAAATAAACTAATCTAATTTAGTTCATTAGAATCAATTTTACATTGAAATTGGATATGAAAACTTTTCAAACTTTTGAATATTTCTCATTAAAAACTTATTTTCTCATCATGTCTGTGGAAATAATTCTAAATTAATTTCTACCACTTATGTAATTGAATTTTGGAAAAATTGATTAAATATTTTGAATCAGAATAATTTATATTATCTAACAAATTTAAATTATTTTTTTACCAAAAATATTAGTGATAAAACTTAAAGTAAATCACAGTGATTAAGAGAAAAACAAGTTTAATAAGGGACTAAAATTTAAAATTAAAGGGAAAATGAAATAGAAACATGTCCAAAACCCATTATCTATCCATATTTTTATAATATTACCTATTTAATCAAACATGGTTCATTATTAGAGGTAGATTATGTAAGGGAGACTTCCCAATAGTGTTTTTCTTTTAGTATTTACAAGAATGTCACACTTCCTCCACTGTAAAAGGGCACTCACCCCTATAACTTATTCACACCTATCAAGAATTTTGGATCTTCAAAACCCTAACCAAATAAATTCCCAAAATCCATACTATAATATTATATTAATAAATTTGTTCAGTAATCAAACCAGGTCAGTATTTTGATTCAAACCAAAAGAAGTAACCCAAAGAAGAGGTATCATTCTTCAACAAGTACTTTTATTTTATTTATTTTTCCATCCCTTAAATTAATTTGGTATAATAATTATATAATAAAATAAGTATACTAAATATACTTATATTTTTTTATTCCAAGGGTAAGAGATAAAACATAACAAACTTCTATAAAATGGGATATACAATCATTGTTTGTGTGTACGATGGACTATCAACTCGCGAACTCATATTGTTCGTTCTTCCATTACCTCCTTTAAAAGTTGGTAATAATGATATAAATATTATTTTCATATTATATATATGATATTTATATTGGAACTGGGCATGCAGTGGAAACCCCAAATAGGTGATATTTTAAAAAATTCCCACCGACAATCGACGTAAACATGATGACATCGGTGAAGAGAAACCTAGTCGAAGCCAAGGACCACGCGTGAAGGGTTTTAAGCACAAAATAAATCGTAAAAATACCTGGTTTAAAATGAATTCATGCACAACGTCTACTCATCGTTGGTGATCGCTAATCAAAGAATATAAAGTTGAATTCCTCTAGATCATCCACACACACTTCAAGAAATCTGTGGGAGTGTCGTTTCTCGTAATTTGGGTGCTAGCGCGGAATTGCGACGACGCATTCGATGCTCCAATGATCACTGCATCACTTCACAAGAGATGCCTAAGAGAATTCTTTATCCATGCTCCTTGGATCCAGAACCTCTTTCTATAGATAATGGGAGAGAGGAGAAGAGATAGAAGTTCCATGAATAGTCATTAGAAATCTCCTCTATTTAGTGGTTAATTAAAATACCCGGTATCACCTCACTGGCCCCTGAATACTTAACGCACTATCAAAAACATTTTATGACTACTAAATTGAGTCATAAATATTATTATCTTTCACTTTTAATATATTAAAATATATTACGTGATAACAATTGAGTCATTAACTCGACTCGTCGCTCCCATAAAGATTAATTGAACCTTGAATAATTTAATATTCATCAATTCATATTTTTCATTTATTTACTTAAAACTCGTAAATACATTTAATAAATGAACTCAATACTCATTATTCTAAACTCGAATAATATGAATTTATTTATTACATTGGTGCTATTTTTTCTTTGGAAAAATCCCGGACACCAGTAGTGGGGCCCGCCATGTCCAAAATTCATATTCAACTGAATAGGGAAGATTCTTGAATACACTATTGTGGGTGACCCTCTAGTCCCTTATTTTGATTGCAGGGAATAGTATTCATAGACCAAGAGTAGGATCTAGCAACCCATCATAGCCCCTAAAGAGATAAGGATTGTCACAGCAATGACAACCAACTTATTAACACACATTATGTAATATAATCTCTTTGTCTGTAATATCTCATAAAACAGGATGCACTCTCGTTTCATTGCTCTTTTCTTGATTAATTGTTTGTTGATGTAACTAGATAGACTTACCCTCGACTACTGTAACAACCTGAGATTTTATGAGAATTATTCTTTTTAATTTCATTGATGTCTTGTGTTGTATGATACACCAAGATTATCTTGCGCTATATGCAACACCGTATTAGCATGCAATATACGCAACACTATTCTTGGATCATGTTACATAAAATTTCAAGTTCGTTTGATAGAAGATATTCTATGCAACATTGAGTGTGTGTATATATATATATATTCAATGTATAAATGAAATATGGCTGGATTCTATTATACACAACAACAAATAAATCTTTCACTACATGAAACCCTGACTTTGTTTTCTTTACACGCAATCGCGACCTTCCACGATAGTGTGTGTTGTACACAATACCAAGTTTCACTAAACAACGATATGTTATTAAAATATTATATAAACTAGCCGTTATGAATAGTAATACCCACTTTTTGAAATTTTATAAATTTAATCTTTCAAAATGTACTTCATTTTTGGATTTAGAATATTGAAATTATCCTAAGGTGAATTTTTGGTATTTTTCTAAAAACTTTATATTTTTTATAAATAGTGAAAACACTGGGTTACTATTTAAAAACCGAATTTTTATTTAAATAATTATTTATTTTATTTAAATTTATTTTAGGAAAAAATTGATATATAATACCTATATAAGTTCAATTTAATTCATTGGAGTCATTTTATAACAATTTTGGATATATAAAAATTTTATTGAACTTTTCACCGTCTTTTACCCACCTCCTAGGAGAATTTGAAAATTTACATAAAACTTAATTTTACCTCTTTTGTGAGTGTAATTTAGAAAATACAAGAGTCACGATTAATATCAAGCAGTAAAATGTGGTTCAATAAGATAAAAATAATTTTTGGTGAATAGTAACTTTTTACTTTTATTTACCACGGTTAAAAGTAAATAGGGTAATTAAGGGTGAAAATGATATTATTATTACCCTAACACATGTAATATTTTATTGGATAAGTATAATTAGACCAAAAACAACCTTAGGATTATAATATTATCATTTAGGTCCACTTTAATTAGATTAGGACATTTATTATTATCTAATTCAAAGAAGAGTTAAAAGAGTTGAAATCAAAGTTTAATAACAAAAACATTTTTAATATAGGGTTATACATAAGATTAATTAGACTATAAATATTAATTATAAATATAAAAATATTTTCTACATAATGGTATTTTATTTATAATTTTTAGACATTAAATAATTTAATTTATTTATGACACAATGATGATGCATTAATTACCTTATTAATGAAATATTAACATAGTTGATGTTATAAATACCCAAATAAATGTAATTTGAGACTTTTTATAAATTAAAATAATTTTTTAGGTTAACATGACATGTTAGTATTGATTTAATTGACTCTTTTTGAACTAATCATGCTGTTATGATTTTCACAAAAATCAATTACCAAATAGTGTCAAAATTGAAATAAAATAGTTTTTAAAACAAATATTATATTATTAATTGTTATTATATTCATAAAAATCTAAGGTTCGTCCAAATGACTTAGATAAGGTTATATATATTAATAATTAACCACTTGGGGTTCGTTTGTCTTGTTATAGTAAGTTTATTAACCATATAGTGTAAGAAAACAAGAAGACACGGTAAAAGTTAAATTATTTAACTTATAGTTAAATCTAAATGGTAAGGTTAAATTAGTAACCTAAACTTGTATAAAACCTATTGGTTTAGAATATTTCTACCCATACCCACTTTATATTCGAAATAAATCAATTTGGAGCTATTATAAACCGAATATGACTTTATTATAAAATAATATTTTAAGTTTTCCCTAAGGTGCCTCTCTCCTCCCTTATAAAAGGGAACCTCCTCCCTCTTATTTTTAAAAAAAAATTAGCTTTAAATCTAGTCCAAGCCCTGTCCATTTCCCTTATAAACTTCCCTATAAACATTATAGAGGTTATGGTCTCCTCAAAAGACCAACTCTAGTGCATTAAGAGGAAGCTTAAAAGAGTTGCGTCAAAGAAGAGGTAATCTCTTCTACCGATTCTTTCAAGTTTCTTTCTTCCTAAACATCTTCTTAATTAGTATTTTAATTATAAAGTAATAACATCGGTATCAATAATATACTGATATGTTATTATAAATACAAAACAGTCCCATTTTACCTTCTATCCATCCTACAGAAAATGAAATCACAGTGCGTGTGTACGTACGGAATACCTTCTCCACGCCGTGGTGTAATCTGTTTTCCACCACCACCTTACTTGGATGGGTATAATGGTTTAAAGAATAACTATATATGGTTATTATAACATCATACTGATTCTGTGATATTATATCATCCACTCCAATTCAATTCAATAATTATGGGAACGATATCATCACTCGTGCGTACGTATGGATTACCGTCTCCATGACGCAATGAGATTCATTATCCATGTTAACCATTAAAGAAGGATTATAAATTATATATAACGAATAATAATTAAATATATTAAATGATAAACCTACTAGATTTATGTATATATTTTTGTCATCTACTTAATTTCATTCAATTCAATAAGGAAATGAAAATAGCATTCATGTGTACGTACGGCCTACCTTCTCCATGAACGGTGTATTTCATTTTATTTATCTATCTATTATATATATATATATACTTAATATATATGATATATAAATAATTATTTACATTCTGGAAGTAATTAAATCATGATATAAGTAAAAATAATATCAATAGCAACAAGTCCAAACACGTGTGATAAAGAAAACGATTTTACCCAAAACGCTGCTTTAACATGGAATTTACAAAATAATGGGTAATATAAAGTCATAATTGAACCATATATGATATCATAACAATGAATATGATTCTATAATAATTCAATGAAATTATTTAAATCATTATACAAGAGGTTCGGATACGTATAAATCATATCGGACCTAAGGTAAGGGATAACTTTTCCAATCTCGTTTTTATCTGAGATTTTTTATTCGTAAGTATTTACTGGGGTTATATTTATCATCCATTTCCCTGTTTTCTAAAAAAATGGTTTCATGTATGTTTAAATTCCTTTTTACCAATTTTTAACTTTTTACTACATGGTATGTAAGGAATCATTGTTTTTTTACCATATGAGGTACTTTTTGACTTTTCTGACAAAAGTACGAGAAGAATGTTTTTTTAACTTATATGGAATGAACAGATTTTTATGGTTTTAAAACGCCTTATTTTAATGAAGATTACTCTACAGGATTTCATGACTATTTTCTAAAAAATCATTTGTTTTAAAATTACATGGCATTTTGTGAAAAGAAAATTATTTTGAAGAAGAAATGATATTTTCCTCAAGATTTCATTTCAAGTGTTTTATCAAAATCATTTTCCATCTAAGATGACATTATTTCATATGTGTATATTTCAAATATAATGTCTCTATGATTTACATGGTTTCACTTTTCTTATGATGAAATTATATCCATTTTTTTATATGGATTATGTTATGATGGGATGATGTTTATGAAACCCATTTTATTCTTTGGGTTAAGATGAATGATTTATGTTTATGTTGTGGCACACATAATAATGATTTCATTATGAGATGGGTGGGACCTATATCTCCCTCAAATGAATTGGTTAAAGATTTATATCTCATGAGATAGACATGGCTGGAACGGCAAGTTAATCTGGTTCTGTGATACAGGACTGGAATGAGGAGTTAACTTGATTCAGAAAGGGACTTTGTCCACTAAGATGGTCCTGGCAGCAATGCCTTGGCTACTATGGAAATCATAACATGTGATTAATGGTTGCCACAATTACATGTTTTATTCCCATGCTATTTTATTCTGATTAATGTTTCTTTATGACCTATTCCTTACGTACTTCCATGTTTTATGTCATTGCTCAATATTTTGATGTTTAAACATTATCTTCATGTTTTTTTTAAGTTCAAATGTATATGATTTGTTTTATTTTCTACATGCTTACCCTTACTGAGCATTTGAGCTCACCCTTTATATGTTTTCTTTTACCTAGGATTTAAAGATAGGTTTTAGGTAAGAAAACAAAAGGGGAAGATCTTTATGGGAGATGTTGAAGATCTTTCACCATGATTAGAAAATTATATTCCGAGTTTCCAAAGACACTAAACTATTATGGTCCTTGTGTGTCTTTTTTTGTTATGTATTATGTATTCTGCAAAAAGTAATTTAATGTCCGTGTACGTCAAGATTTGGGTCTGTACAGTTGGTATCAGAGGAAAGGTTTAGTCAACATTTGGAAACTAGGATGCAAGAACGTTAGTGAGATCCCTGGAGATATTTCTAAGGTATGTCTAGGGATGTCCCTAAGGATTAGTATAACTATAGGTTACAGTCCTAGAATTATTTTGACGATCATGAATAACCTAGGGTGAACCTAGGGTGTCATGGATTAATGAATGTGTGATAATCTATACATCGCATAAGTGAATTTTTATGATTATGTGGTTCCTTGTTATTTTATCGGTTTCTTACACCATGGTTTTTGGTTTTAGTCGATGGAGGGAACTAGAAGAAATTGGGTCAACATTGAATCTAATGGACAAATTGGTGACTATGAGCAACGAAATTGCGTAATCCCTAGAAAGAAATATTTTGTGATTATGTCGAATCAGTCATCGAAATATATGATTAATAAGGTAAACTTTAGTGGTATTCCTAATTCATCAAATAAGAGGAGGATGGACTTTTTTTCATATTCGAATGGTGAGGAGCATAGAGAAAAGAAGATTGAGAATTATAAACAAGGGAAGAAGAACCTTTATGAATACATAAAATTGAGGGGAAGATGTTATCTGTGTGGAGAGAAGATTCATAGAGTGACAGATTGTTATGGAGTTCAATGTCTTATCTGTGGAGAACATGGGCATTACCCAACTCAATGCCCAGACCTGAGAGGTTACTTCTAAATCAAGGAAGGACTTATTCCATGATAATCATTGAAGATGATTGATTTAAGTTTTTATGTATTGGTATTCAAGAATAATGTTGTTGAGTTACTTTTATGGTATATTGGAATATCTATGTATTGGTCCATTGTGGGTTTCAATAATTTTATGGTACCCGTAACCATGAAAAGTTATTGAAATATTTTTGGAAAGCATATGATATGCGCATAATGAAGGGATAAGGAGAAAATGAAGTGTTTGGTAGTATTCATGAGCTCATGACTAATATAAGGACAATGTGATATCATGGTTTGAGTAGATAGAAATTTTGGGATTTTGGTATGTGGAAAGAGTTAACTTTTAACTGAATTCATGTTTTCACTAAGGTTTAATGGGTATGCATTTTTCAAGAGAATACATGATTAAGGCAATCGAATGTTTGGAATGTGACCAACAAGACATATCTTATGATATATAAGGATAAATGACGATATTTACATGTTTGGTAGATGACCTCTCTATCAATCTTTTTCCTTATATTGTGAGTTTGGGTAAGCCTAAAGATTGGAATAGATTAAGTTGGACATCATATAGTATTGTTTAAGGCTATAACTTTTTGATATTATTTATGGAATGTTATAATAGTATAGTTTTAGAAAAAGTACAACCTGCAGAATGGGTGACAACCCGTCGCGTCGGACAAGGCTGTGGGAATCGAACCCACAACTGAAGTGTGACAAGCCTTTATCGCATACCACTGGCCTATAGAAAGTCCCTGGTTAGTATAAATTAGTTTTAATTTATTAAGTGGTATGATATATGAAGTATAAGTCCATTTTAGGAACCATATACGATTAATCTCACTATAGATGGACTTATGTATATTTAATAACTTTTTCTAACCTTTTTTTTGAGACAGATGGAATGACCTATCATTCTATTGTATGATCTGTTAACACTTCACAGAACACAAATTCAACTTCATTTCTTTAAGAGATGAAGTGTAAATTTTTCAAGTCACCAACAACAGTGAGATTGTACCAAAATCAAGTAAGTATTTGTTCTATTACAAAATTTTCAACTTTAGGGAAATGATATTGAAAACCAAAAATGTTGTCCTAGTACTTTGATATCTGATGAATTAGATGGTGCCTTAGATCGTCACAAATTTATGTCTTTGTGATTATTGTATTTTTCATATCCATGTTCTCTACCACTCTCCATTAGAACTTGATGGTTAGATTTCTCTTCTATATCCATATTTTCACCTATGTTCTCCTATGTGGAAACCCAATGATGAGTTAATTTGGGTAACCGTTATGTTTCATACTTCACTTTTTTTTTAAATTAAGTTTTAGTGTTCCTTTTTATGATGTGGGTTTATATGAAAGAAACATTCAAGTAGTAAACCATTTATAACCCCAACGAATTTTGAGGGTGAAATTCTTTTTAAGGGGGATAGAATGTAACAACCCGAGACTTTATGAGAATTATTCTTTTTAATTTCATTGATGTATTGTGTTATATGCTACCCCAAGATTATATTGTGCTATACGCAACACCGTATTAGCATAAAGTATATGCAACACTATTCTTGGATCATGTTACACAAAATTTCAAGTTCTTTTGATTGAAGTTATTATATGCAACATTGAGTGTATATATATATATATATATATATTCAATGTATAAATGAAATATGGTTAGATTATATTATACACAACAACAAATGAATCTTTCACTACACGCAACCTTGACTTGCCTTTCTTTACACGTAATTGCGACCTTCCACGATAGTGTGTGTTGTATGCAATACTGAGTTTCACTAAACAACGATATGTTATTAAAATATTATATAAACTAGCTGTTATGAATAGTAATACCCACTTTTTGAAATTTTATAAATTTTATCTTTCAAAATGGACTTCATTTTTTGGATTCAGAACATCGAAATTAGCCTAGGGTGAATTTTTGGTATTTTTCTAAAAACGTTTTATTTTTGATGAATAGTGAAAAAACTGAGTTACAATTTAAAAACCGACTTTTTATTTAAATAATTATTTATTTTATTTAAATTTATTTTAGGTAAAAATTGATACATAATACCTATATAAGTTAAATTTAATTCATTAGAGTCATTTTATAATAATTTTATATATATAAAAATTTTATTGAACTTTTCACCGTCTTTTACCCACCTCCTAAGTGAATTTGAAAATTTACATAAAACTTAATTTTACCTCTTTTTTTAGTATAATTTTGAAAATATGAGAGACACGGTTAATATCAAGTAGTAAAAATTTTTTCAATAAGATAAAAAAACTTTGGTGAATAGTAACTTTTTACTTTTATTTACCACGGTTAAAAGTAAATAGGGTAATTAAGGGTAAAAATGATATTATTATTACCCTAAAACATGTCCTAATTATATTGTATAAGTATAATTAGACCAAAAAAAACCTTATCAATTTAATATTATCATTTAGGTCTACTTGGATTATATTAGGACATTTATTATTATTTAATTCAAAAAAGAGTTAAAATAGTTCAAATCAAAGTTTAATAACTAAAACATTTTTAATATATGGTTATACATAATATAAATTAGACTATAAATATTATTTAGAAATATAAAACAATTTCCTACATAATGTTATTTTATTTATAATTTTTACACATTATATAACTTAATTTATTTATGACACAATGATGATGCAGTAATTACCTTCTTAATGAAATATTAACATAGTTGATGTTATAAATACCCAAATAAATGTAATTTGAGACTTTTTATAAATTCCAATAATTTTTTAGGTTAATAGGACATGTTCTTATTGATTTAATTGACAATTTTCGAACTAATCATGCTGTTATAATTTTCACAAAAATCAATTACCAAATAGTGTCAAAATTGACATAAATACTTTTTAAAACAAATATTATATTATTAACTGTTATTATATTCCTAAAAATATAAGTTTCGTCTAAATAACTTATATAAGGTTATATATATTAATAATGAACCACTTGGGGTTCGTTCGGCTTGTTATTGTAAGTTTATTATCCATATAGTGTAAGAAAAAACAGGAAGACACGGTAAAGGTTAAATTATTTAACTTAGAGTTAAATTTAAATGATAAGGTTAAAATAGAAACCTAAACTTGTCTAAAACCTATTGGTTTAGAATATTTCTACCCATACCCACTTTATATTCTAAATAAATCAATTTGGAGCTATTATAAACCAAATATGACTTTATTATAAAATAATATTTTAAGTTTTCCCTAAGGTGCCCCTCTCCTCCCTTATAAAAGGGAACCTCCTCCCTCTTCTTTTTACACAATTTTTAGCCTTAAATATAGTCCCAACCCTTCCCACTTCCCTTATAAACTTCCCTATATACCTTATAGAGGTTATGGTCTCCTCAAAAGACCAACTCTAGTGCATTAAGAGGAAGCTTAAAAGAGTTGCGTCAAAGAAGAGGTAATCTCTTCTACCGATTCTTTCAAGTTTCTTTCTTCCTCAACCTATTCTTAATTAGTTGTTTAATTATAAAGTAATAACATAGGTATCACTAATATACTGATATGTTATTATAAATATGAAACAACCCCATTTTACCTTCTATCCATCCTACAGAAAACGAAATCACAGTGCGTGCGTACGTACGGAATACCTTCTCCACGTCGTGGTGTAATCTGTTTTTTCACCACCACCTTACTTGGATGGGTATAATGGTGTAAAGAATAACTATATATGGTTATTATAACATCATACTTATTCTGTGATATTATATCATCCACTCCAATTCAATTCAATAATTATAGGAATGATATCATCACTCGTGCGTACGTACGGATTACCGTCTCCACGACGCGATGAGATTAATTCTCCATGTTAACCATTCAAGAAGGATTATAAATTCTATATAATGAATAATAATTAAATATATTACATGATAAAGCTACTGGATTTATGTATATATATGTGTCATCTACTTACTTTCATTCAAGTCAATAAGGAAAGGAAAATAGCATTCATGTGTACGTACGGCCTACCGTCTCCATGAACGATGTATTTCATTTCATTTATCTATCTATTATATAAATATATATATATATACTGAATATATATGATATATAAATCATGATTTACATTCTGGAAGTAAGTAAATCATGATATAAGTAAAAATAATATCAAGAACAACAAGTCCAAACATGTATGATAAAGAAAACGATTTTACCCAAAACGCTGCTTTAACATTGAATTTACAAAAGAACGGGTAATATAAAGTCATAAGTGAACCGTATATGATATCATAACAATTAATATGGTTCTATAATAATTCAATGACATTATTTCAATCATTATACAGGAGGTTCGGATACGTACGAAGCATATTGGACCTAAGGTAAGGGATAACTTTTCCAATCTCGTTTTTATCTGATATTTTTTATTCGTAAGTATTTACTGGGGTTATATTTATCATCAATGTCCATGTTTTCTAAAAAAATGGCTTCTGTGTATGTTTAAATTTCTTTTTACAAATTTTTTACTTTTACTACATGGTATGTAAGGAATCTTTTTTTTTACCATACGATGTACTTTTTGACTTTTCTGACAAAAGTACGAGAAGAATGTTTTTTTAACTTATACGGAATGAATGGATTTTTACGGTTTTAAAACACCTTATTTTAATTAATCTTACTCTACAGGATTTCATGACTATTTTCAAAAAAATAATTTTTTTTAAAATTGCATGGAATTTTTTGAAAAGAAAATGATTTTGAAGAAGAAATGATATTTTCCTCAAGATTTCATTTCAATTGTTTTATCAAAACCATTTTCCATCTAAGATGAAATTATTTCATATGTGTATGTTTCAAATATAATGTCTCTATGATTTACATGGTTTCACTTTTCTTATGATGAGATGATATCCATTTGTTTTATATGGATTATGTTATGATGGGATGATATTTATGAAACCCATTTTATTATTTGGGTTAAGATGAATGATTTATGTTTATATTGTGGCACACATAATAATGATTTCATTATGAGATGGGTGGGACTTATATCTACCTCCACTGAATTGGGTAAAGATTTATATCTCATGAGATAGAAATGGCTGGAATGGCAAGTTAATCTGATTCAGTGATACAGGACTGGAACCAGGAGTTAACTCGATTCAGAAAAGGGACTTTGTCCACTAAGATGGTCTTGGCAGTAATGCCTTGGCTACTGTGGAAATCATAACATGTGATTAATGGTTGCCACAATTACATTTTTTATTCCCATGCAATTTTATCCTGATTAATGCTTCTTTATGATCTATTCCTTACGTACTTCCATGTTTTATGTCATTGCTCAATATTTTGATGTTTAAACATTATGTTCTTGTTTTTTTTATGTTCAAATGTATATGATTTGTTTTGTTTTCTCCATGCTTACCCTTACTGAGCATTTGATCTCACCCTTTATATGTTTTCTTTTCTAAGGGATTTAAAGAAAGGTTTTAGGTAAGAAATCAAAAGGGGAAGACCTTTATGGGAGATGTTGAAGATCTTTCAGCATGATTAGAAAATTATATTCCGAGTTTCCAAATAAACTAAACTATTACGGTCCTTGTGTGTCTGTTTTTGTTATGTATTATGTATTCTGCAAAAAGTAATGTAATGTCCGTGTATGTCAAGATTTGGGTCTCTACAGTTGGTATCAGAGGAAAGGTTTAGTCAACCTTTGGAAACTAGGATGCAAGAACTTTAGTGAGATCCCTGGAGATTTTTCTAAGGTGTGACTAGGGATGTCCCTAAGGATTAGTATAACTATAGGTTACAGTCCTAGAATTATTTTGACGATCATGAATAACTTATGGTGAACCTAGGGTGTCATGGATTAAATAATGTGTGATAAGTTATACATCTCATAAGTGACTTTTTATGATTATGTGGTTCCTTGTTATTTTAATGGTTTCTTACACCATGGTTTTTGGTTTTAGTCAATGGAGGGAACCAGAAGGAATTGGGTCAACATTGAATCCAATGGACAAATTGGTGACTATGAGCAACGAAATTGTGTAATCCCTAGAAAGAAATATATTGTGATTATGCCGAATCAGTTATCGCAATATATGATTAATAAGGTGAACTTTAGTGATATTCATAATTCATCAAATAAGAGGAAGATGGACTTTTTTTCATATTCGAATGGTGAGGAGCATAGAGAAATAGAGATTGAGATTTTTAAATAAGGGAAGAAGAAACTTTATGAATATATAAAATGGAGGGGAAGATGTTATCTATGTGGAGAGAAGATTCATAGAGTGGCAGACTGTTATGGAGTTCAATGTCTTATCTGTGGACAACATGGGCATTTCCCAACTCAATGCCCTGACCTAAGAGGTTACTTCTAAATCAAGGAAGGACTTATTCCATGACAATCATTGAAGAGTATGGATTTATGTTTTTATGTATTGGTGTTAAAGAATAATGTTGTTGAGTTACTTTTATGGTATATTGGAATATCTATGTATTGGTCCATTGTGGTTTTCAATAATTTTATGGTACCCGTAACCATGAAAAGTGATTGAAATATTTTTGGAAAGCGGGCGATATGTGAATAATGAAGGGATAAGGAGAAAATGAAATGTTTGATAGTATTCATGAGCTCATGACTGATATAAGGACAAAGTGATATCATGGTTTGAGTAGATAGAAATTTTGGGATTTTGGTATGTGGAAAGAGTGAACTCTTAACTCCATTCATGTTTTCACTAAGGTCCAATGGGTATGCATTTTTCAAGAGAATACATGATTAAGGCATTCGAATGTTTGGAATGTGACCAAAAAGACATATCTTATGATATATAAGGATAAATGACGATATTTACAAGTTTGTTAGATGACCTCTCTATCAATATTTTTCCTTATATTGTGAGTTTGGGTAAGCCTATATTAAGTTAGACATTAGATAGTATTGTTTAAAGCTAGAACATTTTGATATTATTTCTGGAATGTTATATTAGTATAGTTTTAGAAAAAGTAAAACCTGCAGAATGGGTGACAACCCGTCGCGTCTGACAAGGCCGTGGGAATCGAACCCACAACTGAAGTGCGACAGTCCTTTATCGCATACCACTGGCCTACAGAAAGTCCCTAGTTAGTATAAATTAGTTTTAATTTATTAAGTGGTATGATATATGAAGTATAAGTCTATTTTAGGAACTGTATATGATTAATCTCACTATAGATGGACTTATGTATATTTAATAACTTTTTCTAACCTTTTTTTTGAGACATATGGAATGACCTATCATTCTATCGCATTATCTGCTAACACTTCACGGAACACAAATTCAACTTCATTTCTTTAAGAGATGAAGTGGAAATTGTTCAAGGCACCAACAATAGTGAGATTGTACCAAAATAAAGTAAGTATTTGTTCTATTACAAAATTTTCAACTTTAGGGAAATGATATTGAAAACCAAAAATGGCGTCCTAGTGCTTTGATATCTGATGAATCAGATGGTGCCTTAGATCTTCAAAAATTTATGGCTTTGTGATTGTTGGATTTTTCATAGCCATGTTCTCTACCACTCTCCATTAGAACTTGATGGTTAGATTTCTCTTACATATCCATATTTTCACCTATGTTCTCCTATGTGGAAACCCAATGATGATTTAATTTGGGTAACCGTTATGTTTCATACCTCACTTTTTTTAAAATTAAGTTTTAGTGTTCCTTTCTACGATGTGGGTTTCTATGAAAGAAACTTTCAAGTAGTAAACCATTTATAACCCCGACAAATTTAGAGGGAGAAATTATTTTTAAGGGGGGTAGAATGTAACAACCCGAGATTTTATGAGAATTATTCTTTCTAATTTCATTGATGTATTGTGTTGTATGGTACACCAAGATTATCTTGCTCTATACGCAACACCGTATTATCATGATGTATACGAAACACTATTCTTGGATCGTGTTACACAAAATTTCAAGTTCGTTTTATTGAAGTTATTCTACGCAACATTGAGTGTGTGTGTGTATATATATATATATTCAATGTATAAATGAAATATGGTTGGATTATATTATACACAACAACAAATGAATCTTTCACTACACGCAACCCTGACTTGCCTTGCTTTACACGCAATCGCGACCTTCCACGATAGCATGTGTTGTACGCAATACCGAGTTTCACTAAACAACGATATGTTATTAAAATATTATATAAACTAGCCGTTATGAATAGAAACACCCACTTTTTGAAATTTTATAAATTTTATCTTTCAAAATGGACTTTATTTTTTGGATTCAGAATATCGAAATTACCCTAGGGTGAATTTTTGGGATTTTTCTAAAAACTTTCTATTTTTGATGAATAGTGAAAACACTGAGTTACAATTTAAAAACCGAATTTTTATTTAAAAAATTATTTATTTTATTTAAATTTATTTTAGGTAAAAAATGATACATAATACCTATATAAGTTAAATTTAATTCATAGGAATCATTTTATAATAATTTTAGATATATAAAAATTTTATTGAACTTTTCACCACCTTTTACCCACCTCCAAAGAGAATTTGAAAATTTAAATAAAACTTAATTTTACCTCTTTTGTGAGTATAATTTTTAAAATATGAGAGACACGGTTAATATCAAGTAGTAAAATGTGGTTCAATAAGATAAAAAAAAATTGGTGAATAGTAACTTTTTACTTTTATTTACCACGGTTAAAAGTAAATAGGGTAATTAAGGGTAAAAATGATATTATTATTACCCTAACACATGTCCTAATTCTATTGGATAAGTATAATTAGGCAAAAAAAACTTATTAATTTAATATTATCATTTAGGTCCACTTGGATTATATTAGGACATTTATTATTATTTAATTCAACGAAGAGTAAAAAGAGTTCAAATCAAAGTTTAATAACTAAAACATTTTTAATATAGGGTTATACATAATATAAATTAGACTATAAATATTAGTTAGAAAGATAAAACAATTTACTACATAATGGTATTTTATTTATAATTTTTAGACATTATATAACTTAATTTATTTATGACACAGTGATGATGCAGTAATTACCTTATTAATGAAGTATTAACATAGTTGATGTTATAAATACCCAAATAAATGTAAATTGAGACTTTTTATAAATTACAATATTTTTTAGGTTAATAGGACATTTTAGTATTTATTTCATTAACCTTTTTTGAACTAATAATTCCGTTATTATTTTTTCAAAAATCAATTACCAAATAGTGTCAAAATTGACATAAAATAGTTTTAAAAAAATATTATATTATTAATTGTTATTCTATTCCTAAAAATACAAGGTTAGAAAAAATGACTTATATAAGGTTACATATATTTATAATGAACTACTTGGTTTATTTTGGCTTGTTATAGTAAGTTTATTAACCATTTAGTGTAAGAAAACAAGAAGACACGGTAAAAGTTAAATTATTTAACTTAGAGTTAAATCTAAATGATAAGGTTAAAATAGTAACCTAAACTTCTCTAAAACCTATTGGTTGAGAATATTTCGACCCATCCCCACTTTATATTCTAAATAAATCAATTTTAAACTATTATAAACTGAATATGACTTTATTATAAAATAATATTTTAAGTTTTTCTTAAGGTGCCCCTCTCCTCCCTTATAAAAGGGCACCTCCTCCCTCTTCTCTTTACATAATTTTGAGCTTTCAAGATCAGCCAAACCTGGCCCATTTACCTTATAAAATTCCCTATAAACATTATAGAAGTTATGGTCTCCTCAAAAGACCAACTCTAATGCATTAAGAGGAAGCTTAAAAGAGGTGGGTCAAGGAAAAGGTGATCTCTTCTACCGATTCTTTCAAGTTTCTTTCTTCTTAAACTTATTCTTCATTAGTTGTTTCATTATAAAGTAATAACATCGATATCACTAATATACTGATATTTTATTATAAATATGAAACAACCCACCTTCTATCATCCTACGGAAAACGAAATCACTGCGCGTGCGTACGTACGGAATACCGTCTCCACGCCATGGTGTAATCTGTTTTTCCACCACAACCTTACTTGGATGGGTATAATGGTGTAAATAATAACTATATATGGTTATTATAATATCATACAGATTCTGTGATATTATATCATCCACTCGAATTCAATTCAATAATTATGGGAACAATATCATCGCTCGTGCGTACGTACGGATTATCGTCTCCACGACGCGATGAGATTCATTCTCCATGTTAAACATTCAAGAAGGATTATAAATTATATATAATGAATAATAATTAAATATATGACATGATAAATCTACTGGATTTATTTATATATATATTTCATCTACTTCCATTCAAGTCAGTAAGGAAAGGAAGACAGCGTTCATGCATACGTACGGCCTTCTGTCTCCATGAACGGTGTATTTCATTTCATTTATCTATCTATTATATATATATATATATAATGAATATATATTATATATAAATCATTATTTATATTTGGGAAGTAAGTAAATCATGATATAAGTAAAAAAAATATCAAGAACAACAAGTCCAAACACGTACGACAAATAAAACGATTTTACACAAAACGCTTCTTTAACATGGAATTTACAAAAGAATGGGTAATATAAATCCATAAGTGAACCATATATGATTTCAAAACAATGAATATGATTCTGTAATAAGTCAATGACATTATTTAAATCATTATACAGGAGGTTCGGATACATACAAATCATATCGGACCTAAGGTAAGGGATAACTTTTCCAATCTCATTTTTATCCGAGATTGTTTATTCGTAAGTACTTACTGGGGTTATATTTATCATCCATGTCACTATTTTCTAAATAAATGGTTTCATGTATGTTTAAATTCCTTTTTTCCCATTTTTACTATTACTACATGGTATGTAAGGAATCTTTCTTTTGTTTACCATACAAGATACTTTTTGACTTTTCCAATAAAAGTACGAGAAGAATGTTTTTTTAACTTATACGGGATGAACAGATTTTAACGGTTTTATAACGCCTTATTTTCATGAAGATTACTCTACAAGATTTCATGTCTATTTTCAACAAAATCGTTTTCTTTTAAAATTGAATGGAATTTTTTGAAAAGGAAATGATTTTGAAGAAGAAAGGATATTTTCCTCAAGAATTCATTTCAAGTGTTTTATCAAAACCATTTTCCATATAAGATGACATTATTTCATATGGTTATATTTCAAATATAATGTCTCTTTGATTTACATGGTTTCACTTTTCTTATGACGAAATGATATCCATTTGTTTTATATGGATTATGTTATTATGGGATGATGTTTATGAAACACATTTTATTATTTGGGTTATGATGAATGATTTATGTTTATGTTGTGGCACACATAAGAATGATTTCATTATGATATGGGTGGGACCTATATCTCCCTCCAATGCATTGGGTAAATATTTATATCTCATGAGATAGACATGGATGGAACGGAAAGTTAATCTGGTTCAGTGATACAGGACTGGAACGAGGAGTTAACTCGATTCAGAAAGGGACTTTGTCCACTAAGATGGTCTTGGTAGCAATGCCTTGGCTACTATGGAAATCATAACATGTGTTTAATGGTTTCCACGATTACATGTTTTATTCCCGTACTATTTTATCATAATTAATGTTTCTTTATGATCTATTCCTTACGTACTGCCATGTTTTATTTCATTGCTCAAGATTTTGAAGTTTAAACATTATGTTCATGTTTTTTTAAGTTCAAATGTATATGATTTGTTTTATTTTCTCCATGCTTACCCTTACTGAGCATTTGAGCTCAACCTTTATAAGTTTTCTTTTCCCCAGGATTTAAAGAAATTTTTTAGGTAAGAAAACAAAAGGGGAAGATCTTTATGGTAGATTTTGAAGATATTTCATCATGATTAGAAGATTATATTCTGTGTTTCCAAAGACACTAAACTATTACGGTCCTTGTGTGTCTGTTTGTTTAATGTATTAATTATTCTGCAAAAAGTAATGTAATGTCCGTGTACGTCAAGCTTTGGGTCTCTAAAACTACCATGGCCATGGTATTATAAAGTCACTACCATCTATATCAACATTGTCGGAGATATATTACTTCCATAACCTAGAAGCGACAAATCACTTCTTGACTATTCAACCAATGTCATGCCACCAATGACACACCCAACACAAACTACCTTGCCACGACTTCATTTTCATGGTTTTTATCTTGCATTAAAGTACGCAATCAAATGACATACATGGGTAGTGATCTCAAAACAAGAGACCATTACACGTGATCGTAGATAGGAACATCCTATGACACCTGAAACATGTGGTGTTCCTATTAGCGGGTCAGTCCTCATGATCTCACTGCTAGAGATCACCAAGTGTGAATTTCATGAGAAGAAGTATCAATGCTTATGATCCCCCAACACTTGATAGTAAAACATCTACTATGTCTAATCAGTAAGATGTTTCTAGACCATAGAACATAAATTTAAGATTAATTTCATAGTATCTTGAGGTTCTCAATATAGTCTGGGAACAACTATAACCTTCTGATACGATAATTAATCTTTGTAAATTACTATTTAAATAGTAGATGTAGAAAATTCTACACCATAATGGTAAGATGACATCATGTATAGATAACTATATACACTATATGGTAATCTATAGCACTGAATAGTCAGGTCTAGGGAACCCACTATTTCAACACTCCCACTTGCACTAGAGATAACTTGCTAACCAAATTTGTTAGCTACTCACATGATTAACATAATGTTTCTATTGAGTAATGGCTTTAGCTACAGGGTATGTCACGGTTCTTCCAAGTAGCTATTATTCTATTACGACCTCATCACATTGAGTAAAACTTCTTAAAAGATGGTATCCCAAGTATATCCCTTTTTTCCACTATCATAGCTTGACATATTGGCTAGTAAGAATATCATAATTTAGATTATGATAATACTTTTCTCACCAAGTGAAATTCCAAGAACTGGAACAAATTATTGCATATCTACTTCTTATCTCCCTTATAAGCTGCAATGTACTCGGTCTTTGTAGGTATGGTTACCACTGGCTTATATGAGTTTGACTCACTCATATCCTTTATCCTAACTACAATAGTAGATCTCTTGATCTATAGAAGACTAGTTTGTATCCCCGAAAACTAGTATCCTTTCTTCTCCACTTACCAGGTACATATCTTTTGTACTTTCCGAAGTACAATTTGATAGTTCTGACTCCATCATTAATAGTGCTCTTGTATATAACTAATGTTTACCTACTATAAAATATACCTTGGCAATATCAGTTATTGTACATATTATGGAATGTGTGACTTATCCATCGCTTCTATGTATAGATTGTAACTCACTACATTTATCTCTTCTCATGTCACGGACAGGTCAATATGGGGAGATTATGACCTGTGACATAGGCAACATTTCATCTCTTGAATTGTTCCAACTTGTATTTTTCAATACAATGTCACTGTATGTACCATTGACTAGGACCAAGAAACCTGTAGATCTACCTCAGTAGATCATGTTCCCTAGAACTCAGTTTGATACTTTAAGTCAATCATTGGAGAATAAATTTCATTTTCGTATTAACTAACTGTATTACCAATGACTGTTTTCTATATGTTTCAAAATATATTTTTCTTGGAAAACTTTGATGCTCCCACTAACCTTTCATAGAAACATGGCAATCATTTGTTGCAAATGTACATTCTATGATCATGTTTCTTACTTTAATCCTAAACTTGATTTTAGTAACTTGCAACCTTTATTGGCATTATGTGACATGAACATCCCTTTTGAGTTGTGTCATATAGAAACCATCCATGATTGGTAGTCATGACATCCAATGCTAAATAATTTGATCATATATTTTATCTGTGATAAGTAAAATTCTAACGGATTTAGGTATAACAACTTGGTTAAACCAATCAAGCCTTATTGGTACCAAGATTGTACCATCCATGCATCAACTCACTTGAATACCCACCAAAGTATTCAAAATAATAATTACCTTTGCACTTTGATGCATGGAATCCATTAAGTAAATTTTAGTTGGTCTTATCAATTTTAGCTAATTACCATACACTGCTTAACTGTAGGAAATATTTTTCACATTGAATAATTGATCACTGACCGCGGTGAATATAACAACCATCACCATGGTTTTATCCTTCTTACATAGTATGTGTATCTGGTGCATACTATGTTCCACATGCGCTTGTGGAACTAGTTCCTATGCTAACTACTTGTTCTTTTTGAGCATTGACTAAACACAGGTCAATATAGCTCCCACTATCTCTAATAGAGATGTGCACCCTTATATAGATATGTAGCCCATCACTTGACTACAAATTTTCTATCTTAAGGATTTGTGTAATATCTTAAGAAATAGTTAGTATAAGTACCTTAGATGAACAATGTGTTTATCTTGATGCAAGTCTGTTTGTATTCGAACAAACTATTTACATCCAAATACATGTCCTTATGACATAATGGATTTACATCATACTATGACTCATATGATATCCATTTTTAATAACAGTTAGCATATGGTCATGGGATATAACAATTATTTTTAAAGCATTTTATAAAATATAATGGAAGTTTCTGCTAATTGAAACATTGATATTACTTACATCAACATTTTGATGTATAACATATGCATTTAAGAATTTCTCCACAGTACATTTTTGTTGATCAAAGTTGATATGTAAGACTTCATCATCAATCCTTCTGATTAACATTAATATCTTGATTTTGATAAGGTAATGTGTGTTTAGGAATTACTCCACGCTACATTATCATGATTGATGAATACTTCGTCGAGATATTCTTTGGTATCCCAACCCAAAGCAACTCATATCTCCTGACCATGCATATACTTCACTTTATTATTCCTTAATTACTTAAAGGAATATTATGAAGTATATATACCTCTAGCTTATACTTGGAATAGTCCAAGTTTACTTGTTGAACTATTACCAAAAGCTTTGTGACATACCTTTATTTCTAAAGGATCCTTTGTCCAAACTAAAGACGTCGATAATACAAAAAATATTTAGCTGTGCCGAGCCTAAATACCACACGTGGTATATTCATGACATCAACATTTAGTATTACTTGAAAAATAATTGTCTTGTCACAACTGGGTATAAGTCTTACATTTATATTCATCATTAATTGCCTTTGATTCATGTATCACTAAACTAGTGATTGAGTTTACCAAAAACAACATTCATTCCATAACCTGAAAGAATGTCTCCTTAAGTCCAAGGACACATGAGATTAATGTTTATAGTTATACTCAATAATAGTTCAACACGAATCTTTCACTTGGAATTAAATAAGTCATGTATTTCTCACCAATATCCTAGGTATCACCCTTTCACAGCCACTTGGAGAATACACCTAACTTCTAGTAATGTTTCTATACTTACTTGGTAACTGTATTTAAAAACACATATATAAAAATAATATAGTATTAAATACCCAAGTAGTAAAAAAACATTGTATTGATGAATATGCCTGATTTAGAAGAGGAAACTAGCTTCTTCAAATCAGTTTATTGCTTTTAAACTTCCATTGTTTTATTTTATAATATGCAATGGAAATAACCTTTTTTAATACCTCATTAATTGAAGGACGTCACGAATGTTCCATTGGCATTAAATACCTTTGACCTTTCCGCTTTTTCTTTCAATTTATTCACCATAAGAATTAAAACTAAATTTTCTTTCATTCTTATTCACTTGGCGAACCATACCTAAATTGGTAATGGATTTTTTACTCAATACTTGTTCGATTTTATTACTTAAAACAAAACTTGAGTAAAAAAGATGAAATGATATGAGATATGGATCCATTTAAATATCATGATCAATCTTTAAATTTATACATGCTGGTGTAAACTTTTCCTTATTCATATCATTGATTCACTTTCTCCTTGAAAACATATCAGAGATGAGACTTCATGTTTTATCATCCATGTCCTGGTGTAGCGACCACAACTAACAATGGACATTGATTGAAGTATAATGATATGACTATCATTTGATTTGTACATTAGTCTCTTGTAATCAATTTCACCCTCACTTCTTGAGGTAGTTTAACAGTGTTGGGGACACTGGCACCTTGAGTTTCCAATATCATAGTACTATGTGCAGGTGCCTATACTATTCATGGATTCTTGTGTTAGTGTGGAAATTTACTTTGTACAATATTTATCACAATTTAAACTTGTGGTATAACTTGAAATTTTTCTACAAAAATGAATTTTAGAAGATGAGTTCCTTTTATCTGATTACTGGTTTAGAAATTTTTTATTAATTACTTAAATCATGTAATGTCTCCCACTAGTTTATTAGATTCTAGGAACCCTTTGTGCTAGAATCGGAATAATATATCACTTGAGTATTCTAGTGGAAAGGATCCCAGAACCACCCCTCATACTATACAAGATATGGATACTACACTACTTTGAGGGTTCTAGGTGGGATTTTTGCTAGCTGATAGCTTTAACTTGTGGTTCCTTGAACTCTTGAGTGAAGTCCTAGCTTTTAAAATCAGAACTTGATTAACTCAATGCTTGCCTTTAAAATTACAGAAAGCTAGATATGGCTATTTATTTGATGTAATTTTAGTTAAGTCAACCCATCATTCTTATAAGGACTCCCCAGCAGTAAGAGACACCCTCAACAATGGCATGATCGACACCTCAAACAGTCGGTTTTTTCCAAACTTTAATGATAGAAGGCGGTTATGAATTAATATATCTTTGAGGGTTTTATTATTTTTAATGTGATTAAATAAATCATTTTCTATTTTATAATCATGAACTATGTGATCGCACTCACAACTAACCATGAATGAAATAAAAAAATATATCATGTCACGTGTTTATTTTATCTTGCATGCTTTTTTATTATTATTCTATGTGATCGTGTTCTAACTACACATTCACAAAATAATAAACCAGGAAAAAATAAAATGAAAAACCTAATCATGAGTTGATACTATTGGATGATCCGTTGAGTGAATAATGGACCAACCGAAACCCAAGGGGTAAGTAACTTTAGTCGCATGGCTTGCAACTTGAATGGAAACATCTGCTCATCCAAGGTATCCAACTGTTGTCTAGTGTGTCGCCGTCACTTGGGGCAAAGTGTGTCATACCTTATCTCATCATTATAAAATAGTACTCGCACGTAGGTGAGGGGGTCTTGGGGTATAAATATACAACTCGGATAATGGGCGTGTAGGACCTTATACATATAACGACCCTTGAGACAACACGCAAATAATCTTTTTTTATTTAATTAAACTAATTATTCCAAAACCTTTGCAATAATTAAATAAATTAAATAAATACAATACATTAGACATACATCGGTCGGTCTCGAGCTCTTGATCATTTTATGCATTAAATCACGTACATTAAATAAATGCAAAATAAAAATTAAACTTGCATTAAAAATAAATTCTAGGAAATTTTAATTAAATTAAAAATTCACTCTTATTTTTAATTCAATTATCATGTCATTCGGTCCCGATTAATTAATTTAATTTTAAAAACTAAATATTAAATTAATTAATTAATTTAATTAAATTTCAAATTAAATTAATTACGGCACTAGACCTTTTAAACAAAAAATTAATATTTAATAAATTTAATTTTCAATTGTGATTAAATTAATTATTTTAATTAACTTTTGATTAATTTAAAATTACTCGAGCCCCTGAAGCCTTGGGAAAGGCCTATGTGGGTCAGGGTGAACCTGTTCAGGCCTAGTATGGGTTGTACTGTTCATAGGTGTTCTAGGTTGGGTGGGTCCGATCAAGCCCGTCTTGTGCTGGGCCAACCTGACTGGACCCATTTCGTGGCTGGTGTGGTCTGTGTGGAGTGGCAAGGTGATTACCTCCCTAGAGGTGAGGGCCTGCTCGCCAGTGGAATGAAGGCACAGGCTGCATGGCTCTGCCGCGGGATAGTCTAGGAAGAAGGGGGTTCAACCTACAGTTCTGGAAAGGTGTGGCCTTGGCTTCATGGGGTGTCGGCAAGTGCAAAGCAGGGAGGCGCCTGGTCCACGATAGGCGGCTTGTTCTGGCCGCAGGGTGGCTGCTTCAAGCATCGCTAGCTGGGGTGCCGGATCTTAGGGGCGCCACACATACAGGTTGGTAGCCAGCGGGAGGTCAGGACAGGAGGCTGGTCTGGTGGATGGTGATAGCCCTGTGGGGCTTTCTGTGGTCGGCAGGGGCACTGGATGGAGCAGCAGTGTGGGTGAGGTGCTACAGTGGAGGTGGTTCTCTGGTGCACTGCAGCGTAAGGTCTAAAGGGTCATGAGGCCAGTCTAGTGCAGAGACAGGTGTGGAGGAGGGTTGTTGTGTCTGTCCTGGTGCGGTGCCACAGGAATATGGAGGAGGCCCAAAGACTTTAGCTGGTTGGAATCGGGAGGCGTCAGAGTGACCTCTGTAGCGCAGCAGAAGTGGGAGGCTTGTTGTTGGTTCGACCGGCCTGGAGTAGAGTAAAGGTGAAAAGAGGGGATCCATCACTACCCCTGGTGGGGGCGTGTGTTCCGCGCTACGTGGGGCAGGAGATGATGGCTGGCCTGGGTGCGCTGTGGTGCTGCGGGGAAGACTAGAGGGCCACCTGTCACTGGTTTTCCTGGAGAAAAAGCGGTGTAGGGGATGGGAGATGTAACTCTCTATAGGAAAGACAGAGGAGGCAGCCTCATGGGCGTCGTGCGTTGCTGTGGTAGCTGAGTAGGGATGAGGACTCCCCGCCCCCAACAAAACCTTTTTTTTTCACGACCTGCACATGTAGGTCATCACCCACCCACCCCCCCCCCCCCAAATGTTTTTTTTTGTAGACTTGACCCACAAAGATGGTTCATCTCCCCTTCCTTTTCTTTTTCTAAATCCTATCTACTAGGATTTGGAAAATTATATTATTATAATATTAGAATAATATTATCATTATAATAATGTAAATTATATTATTATAATAATTATTATAATTACGATTCTTATGAAGAATCGGGTCCCAGAAAACACTATTCTAGTTATCAGAATTCCACCGAAGAAGAGGATGTCTTCCAATTTAAAACTTCGGATGGCCACAGATTGACCTTCCAATATCAGATTCAGATACAGTTCATGGTGTTGGAACTAGAAAAATTCCCTCTACATAAATTAATGAAAATTTAATTTTCTTGGCTTAAAATAGACACGCGCTCCCTCACATACCACTTGTTCAAACCGGGAATGTAGCGGAATCCCCAAAAATGTGGAATTTTTAAAATAAAAATCACCGACGATTGATGTAAACTTGTCAATGTTGGTGAAGAGTAGCCCGGTCAAAGCTGAGGACCATGTGTGAGGGGTTTTAAGCACAAAATAAACCGTAACAATACCTGGTTTAAACAGAATCTGCGTATGAAGTCTGATCATCATTGGTGATCGTTGTTCAAAGAATCCAAAGTTTAATTCCTCTATATCATCCACACGTGATTCAAGACATCTATTAGAGTGTCGTTTGTCCTAATATAGGTGCAAGTGTGCAATTGCGACGATGCCTTCAATGCTCCAATGATCACAACATCGCTTTGCAAGTGATGCTTGAGAGAATGCTTAATCCATGCTCCTAGGAACTAGATCCTCTCTCTCTATATCATGGGAGAGAGGAGAAGAGAGAGAATCACCATGAATAGTCATTGGAAATATTCTCTACTCAGTGGTTAATTAAAATACCTGGTATCACCTCACCGGCCCCCGAATACTTAACTCACTATCAAAGACATTTTATGACTACTAAAATAAGTCATAAATATTATTATCTTTCACTTGTAATATATTATAATATATTTCGTGATAATAATTGAGTCATTAAATCGACTCGTCGCTCCCATAAACATTAATTGAACCTTGAATAATTTAATATTTGTCAATTCATATTTTTCATGTATTTACTTAAAACTCGTCAATAAATTTAATCAGTAATTTCAATACTCATTATTATAAACTCTAATAATATGAATTTATTTATTACATTAGCGATCATTTTTCTTTGGACAAATACTGGACCCCAATTGTAGGGCCCTCCATGTCAAAAAATCCTATTCAACTGAATAGGGAAGATTCTTGAATATTCTATTGTGTGTGACCCTCTAGGCCCTTATCTTGATAGCAATTAATAGTATTCATAGACCAAGAGTGAGATCTAGCAACCCATCATGTCCCCTGAAGAGATAAGGATTTTCACAGCTGAGACAACCACCCTACGAACACGCACTGTGTAATATAATCTCTTTTTCTATAATATCTCATAAACCGGGATGCACTCTCATGTCATCACCCTTTTCTTGATTTATTGTTTATTGATTTATCTATATGGATTTAACCTCAAATTCTATATCCATGGTATTATAAAGTCACTGCCATCCATATCAACATGGCCTGAGATATATTACTTCCATAACTCGGAAGTGAAAAATCCTTTCTTGACCATTCAACTAATGTCATTCCACCAATGATGCACTCAACACAAACTACATCTCCATGAATTAATTTCCATGGTTTTCGTCTTGCATCAAAGTATGCAATCAAATGAAATACATTGGTAATGATGTCAAGTCCGGAGACCATTAGACATGATCGTAGATAGGAACATACAATGACACCCAAAACATGTGGTGTTCCTATTGGCGGGTCAGTCCTCATGATCTCACTACTAGAGATCACCAAGTGCGAACTTCATGAGAATAAGTCTCAATGCTTATGAGCCCCCAGCACCAGATAGTCAAACATATACTGTATCCAATTAGTAAGACGTTTCTAGACCATAGAACATATATTTAAGATTAATTTCATAGTATCATGAGGTTCTCATTATATCTTGGGAACTTTTATAACCTTTCAATACAATAATTAATCTTTGGACATTACCATTTAAATAGTGGATGTAGAAAAGTCTACACCATAATGGTAAGATGACATCATGTATAGCTAACTGTATACACCATATGGTAATCTGTAGCATTGAATAGTTAGGTCTAGGGCACCCACTATTTCAACAATTTATGATGTATTTATTATTATTTAATTATTATATAACACATACCTCCATGCTTTCTATTTTTTTGGAATATGATAACATTGTTTTTGGGCATGTGGACTACCACCTCCTCAAAGTGATGTGATTTTTTCACGCTTTACATGAACATTAATAATGATGAATTCAATAAAAATATCTGATATGTATGAAATAATAATTATATATTAATTATATGTGTGTGTGTGTGTGTCATTTACTTTATTTCTTTTAATCCAATAAGAAAACTCAAACAGTGTTCATGAGTATGTACGGCCTACCATCTCCATAAATGGAGTATTTTGTTTCCTATCACTAAATTTTATGGGTTACTATAAATACATATATAATTAATATATATGATATTTATATCATGTTTTAAATTCTATAAATTATTAAATCATGAATTTAGCAGAATGTAAATAATAAGTTAAAAATTATATGAAAAACAAAGCAGCTATTACCCGAAATGTAACTTTAACAACTACTACAACTTGGCCTTTTATCAGTGCTAAAAATCGGCATTAATAGCGCTAGAAAAGCGCTGTTAATGCTGATGTAGATAAAGGATTTATCAACACTTTTTTAGCGCTGATAAAGGTCACCTTTATCAGCGCTTTTCGGAGTGCTGATAAAGTGGACCCTCCCTTTATCTACGCCGGCATTAACAGCGCTTTTCTAGCACTGATAAAGGGGTGCCTTTATCAGTTCTAACTTGAGCGCTGATAATAGGTCTCGTTATCAGTGCTATTTTAGCTTTGTTAAAGGAGTCCTTTATCAGTGCTCAAAAAAGCGTTGATAAAGGCACCTTCCCCTACACCTGCATAACTAGAACCTGCTCACTTGCACAAACCAGCACACCTACTCAAAATAGCACCTGCACACCTCCACAAAATAGAACTCACCCACAATATTTTGACAAACAATTCTATATACATTTACTTAACATCATGAATACAAAATAACACACCGATATATACATTTCAAACAATGTTTTACATGGTTAAAATTACAATTATCCAACAACAGTTATAAACATTAATGTTTTATCCTTTGATATTCGTGATCCGCTCTCAAAAATTTTCATCCACGGTATTTTTTGTCGAACAAAGCATCCGAAATCAAGGAAAAAAATTCACCTATGTAAGAAAACAAATATTATGTTAGTAATAAATAATGAAATATATTAAAACATTAATATGAAATAATACATTAATATGGAAATGTGAAACTAAAATATGGAAATGATAAACTCAAATGTTTTCATTCTGATAACAATGAAAGGGAATAATGTAAAATCAATATGTTTTTGGATGATTTATCTCATTTAATAAATACTTTATCTTTATCTAATGAAAAGCTTTATCGGTCACACCGTGTGTCGGATTGAGGTGCGGTGGATTCGTACACATCACAAATGATTCATGGATCATTGTCCTAAAGTATCAAAACAATTCAAACATGTTTTCTTGGTATTTTGTATGTCAGTAGTGTTGTTTTCTAATGTTAATGTCAATTTCAAACGGATATCAGACACTTTTAGCCATACCAGTCACACCGTGTGTCGGATTGAGGTGCGGTAAATTCCTACAATTCAAAAATGAATCATGGATCATTTTCCTAAGGTATAAAAACAATATGAATGTGTTTTATTGGTATTCCGTATGTCAGTAGTGTTGTTTTCTAAAGTTTATGGCAATTTGAAACTAATATCAGACACTTTTAGCCATACCAGTAACACCGTGCATCAGATTGAGGTGTGGTTGATTATTACATTTCACAAATGACTCATGTATCATTTTACTAAAGTATAAAAACAATTAGAATGCGTTTGCTCAGTTTTTTGTATGTCACTTGTGTTGTTTTCTAAAGTTTATGTCATTTTCAAACTGATATCAGAAACTTTTAGCCATACCGGTCACACCGTGCATCGGATTGAGTTGAGGTTGATTCATACACATCAAAAATGACTCATGGATCACTTTACTAAAGTTTCAAAACAATCCAAATGTGTTTGCTCAGTATTTCGTATGTCACTTGTGTTGTTTTCTAAAGTTAATGTCAATTTCAAACTGATATCAGACACTTTTAGCCATACCAGTCACACCGTGCGTCGGATTGAGGTGTGGTTTATTCGTAAACCTCAAAAATGACTCATGGATCGTTGTCCTAAAGTATGAAAACAATACGAAGGTGTTTTCTTGGTATTCCGTATGTCACTTGTGTTGTTTTCTAAAGTTAATGTCAATTTCAAACTGATATCAGACAATTTTGGTCATACCGGTCACATCGTGCATCGGATTGAGGTGAGGTCAATTATTAAACCTCAAAAATACTCATGGATCGTTTTCCTAAAGTATCAAAACAATCAGATTGAATTTTCTCAGTATTCTGTATGTCACTTGTGTTTTTTTCTAAAGTTAATGTCAATTTCAAACTGATATCTGACACTTTTAGCCATACCAGTCACACTGTGCATCGGATTGAGGTTCAGTCAATTCGTACACCTCACAAATGACTTATTGATCGTTTTCCTAAAGTATCAAAACAATCCAAACGTGTTTTATCGGTATTCTGTATGTCACTTGTGTTGTTTTCTAAAGTTAATGTTAATTTCAAATAGATATCAGACACTTTTATCCATATCGGTCACACTGTGCATCGGATTGAGGTGTACTCAATTTGTACTCCTCCAAAATGACTCATGGATCATTTTCCTAAAGTATCAAAACAATCCGAACGCTTTTTCTCAGTATTTAGTATGTCAATAGTTTTGTTTTCTAAAGTTTATGTCAATTTGAACCTGATATCAGACACTTTTAGCCATACCAGTCTCACCGTGCGTTGGATTGAGGTGCGTTAAATTCATACACCTCAAAAAATGACTCATGGATCGTTTTCCTAAAGTATCCAAACAATCTGAACACATTTTCTCAGTATTTCATAGGTCACTTGTGTTGTTTTCTAAAGTTTATGTCAATTTAAAACTAATATCAGACACTTTTATCCATACCGGTCACACCGTGTGTCGGATTGAGGTGAGGTCAATTTGTACACCTCAAAAATGACTCATGGATCATTTTCCTAAAGTATCAAAACAACTTGAACGTGTTTGATCAGTTTTTCGTATGTCATTAGTGTTGTTTTCTAATGTTTATGTCAATTTCAAATTGATATCAGACACTTTTAGCGATACTGGTCACACTGTGCATCGGATTGAGGTGCGGTTGATTCTTACACCTCAACAATGACTAATGGATCATTGTCCTAAAGTATCAAAACAATCATAATGCATTTTATTGGTATTTCGTATGTCACTTGTGTTGTTTTCTAAAGTTAATGTCAACTTCAAATTGATATCAGACACTATTGGCCATACCGGTCACACCGTGTGTTAGATTGAGGTGCAGTCAATTCGTACACCTCAAAAATGACTCATGGGTCATTTTCCTAATGTATAAAAACAATACGAACGCGTTTTATTGGTTTTTAGTATGTCACTTTTGTTGTTTTCAAAAGTTAATGTCAATTTCAAACTGATATCAGACACTTTTAGCCATACCGGTCACACCGTGTGTCGGATTGAGGTGAGGTTGATTCTTACATATCACAAATTACTCATGGATCATTTTACAAAACTATCAAAACAGTACTAATGAATTTTCTTGGTATTCCGTATGTCAGTAGTGTTGTTTTCTAAATTTTATTTCAATTTGAAACTGATATCAGACACTTTTAGCCATACTGGTCACACCGTGCATCAGATTGAGGTGAAATTGATTTGAACACGTCACAAATGACTCATAGATCATTGTCCTAAATTATAAAAACAATCCAAACATGTTTGTTCAGTTTTACGTATGCCACTTGTGTTGTTTTCTAAAGTTTATGTCAATTTGAAACTGATATCAGACACTTTTAGCCATACTGGTCACACCGTGCTTCGGATTGAGGTGCGGTCAATTCGTAAACCTCACAAATGTCTCATGGATTTTTTTTCTAAAGTATCAAAACAATACGAACGCATTTTCTTGGTATTACTTATGTCAGTAGTGTTGTTTCTTAAAGTTTATGTCAATTTGAAACTGATATCAGACACTTTTAGCCATACCAGTCACATCGTGTATCGGATTGAGGTGTGGTCGATTCTTACACCTCACAAATGACTCATGGATTGTTTTCCTAAAGTATAAAAACAATCCAAATGAATTTTCTTGTTATTCCGTATGTCACTTGTGTTGTTTTCTAAAGTTTATGTCAATTTCAAACTGATATCAGACACTTTTAGCCATACCGGTCACACCGTGCGTCGGATTGAGTTTCATTCAATTCATACACCTCAAAAATAACTCATGGATCATTTTCATAAAGTATAAAAAACAATCTAAATGTGTTTTCTCGGTATTCTGTATGTCACTTGTGTTGTTTTCTAAAGTTAATTTCAATTTCGAACTGATATCAGACACTTTTAGTCATACCGGTCACACCATGCATCGGATTGAGGTGCGGTCGATTTTTACACCTCAAAAATGACTCATGGATCATTTTCATAAAGTATCAAAACAATACTAATGCATTTTCATGGTATTCCGTGTGTCACTTGTGTTGTTTTCTAAAGTTAATGTCAATTTCAAACTGATATCAGACACTTTTAGCCATACTAGTCACACCATGCGTCGGATTGAGGTTTGGTCAATTCATACACCTCAAAAATGACTCATGGATCATTGTCCTAAAGTATCAAAACAATATGAACACATTTGATTGGTTTTTTGTATGTCACTTGGGTTGTTTTCTAAAGTTAAAGTCAATTTCAAACTGAAATCAGACACTTTTAGCCATACCGGTCACACCGTGCGTCGGATTGAGGTGCGGTCGATTCGTACATCTCAAAAATGACTCATGGATCAGTGTCCTAAAGTATCAAAACAATCCGAATGATTTTTCTAAATTTTCAGTATGTCAGTAGTTCATTAGATTCTCTCATTAAGTTATTATTTACTAGAAACTCAAATAATTTTAAAAACCATTTTTCATAATCTAAGGATATGAAACATAAGAAAGGGTGATCATAGATGCTAAATAAGTGTAAACAATGGATATATCGATGATCATATGAAGATAACATAAGTAGTAGGAATTCACCTTCATTATCATATTTTTTTACATTCTTCCATTAGGTGTGCTGCCCATTCGTTTCTAAACACATCTACATCAGCTTATGAATATGATTTTTTGCGATAGTCATAGTAGTACTGAAAAAATAGAAATACACAAAGGATTAATAAATATTTTAAATGAACTAGTAATTATTTTCAAAAATACCTCTTCAGGGATGTTAGTTTGTTCATGAAATATGATCTCTTTCATAAATTTACAAACATAATAATTGCAGTCCTTTCCGTTTGTTTGTTTCGGACACTGTAGAAACATCGAGAAAAATAATTAATCTATTTTTGATATGTATTTGTATAGTGTGGTATAATTATATATACTCTGATACTTTTCCATTTGTAGATCTCGTATGCCTTGTCGTCCTTAGACCCTGGATTCATTTTAGCCTTTAGAAGATATTCATACACCACCCTATCATAACAGAATCCTCATTAAAAGATAATATAAATTATATAACAATATATTTAGTTATAAAATGTTGGATCTAGTGTATTACAAATTGAAAATCGCCATCATGTGTGGTCAGTTTGTTGGATATCAATGCAGTGAATCCAGAAAATAAATCTTTGGAGTATCCAAATTGACTGCAATGAGCATCCAATGCTGCCTAAAAACACAAAAAGGAATAACTAATGATAGAAATGAAAATATAATTGATATGATTAAAATGTAGAGTTTTACCCCTGAAACGTTGGTATTAAAAAGAGCATGCCAGTCATAATTTTCCATCGAAACGTTTTGAGCAGGTTTGGCATTAATTTATCCTGAAAATCGGAATCTATTTCTCTTTGTTGTGTAGACATGGTGTGAGGACTAACAAGTCCAAATTTGTATTCATAGGAAAATCCCTTCAATTGTTTTTCATATATACGCCAGTGAAAAATATGAAATGTATTTAGCTATAATTATCGTAGTATATCAGCTTCTATAAAATCAAATCATGGAAACATATCTCATGTATACATTTATAACTGAGGAGCCTAGCCATTCGTATGTGATGATTTCAGCTACAGCGTCAGCACTAATGAAATCTAATGTTTCCTCTTCGTACATATATTTTTCACAAAAAATTGTGTGATTATTTCCGTCTTTCATTTTCGCATCCACATGAGCTTGCAGCGATATTAAATGTGGATATAGAATGGGCAGGGTGAAGGTGCCCTCAATAGATCATTTTGATCGGTTGGTTGATCCTTTTGAGTTGTTATTTCATTTTAGCTTGTTCCTTTTGTCCTTTTTTAATAACATTCTTCAGTTCAACCCTTTTTTAATTAAAATTTAAAGGTTCTTCTTGAAAAATTAATTGGAAATGAATACCTCTTGGTCGACTTGTTTTTCTACAAGATTCGACGGCCATGAAACGAATGTTTCAATAGCTTTTTCCACTATATGAATGTCATCATCTTCATTTGGAATGGGTAGATCAGCGCTCGTCTCATGAGCTATGTTAATAAAAACTTTGACATGACCGGTTGGAAGTGTTCTAGAGTGTAGCATGTCATTCTGCATATTGAACACCATAGCCCTCGCTACAAGGCAATGCGTGGGAGTTGAAAGATATAAATCACAATCATTTTCACCCTATAGAATATCATTACAAGAAAGGTATCAGTGTCTATGTGATTCAAATTTCACAGAAAAAAATATTAGAACATTAATTTCCATGGTTAAGTCAGGTCTTTGAGGGGAATGGCTCACCTCAAATATGGTGGGGGTGGGGCGAGTTGTTCTTGAGTTGTTTCTTCTCTTCGCCTCTCCCCCATCAAAGTTTCTAGCAACTCTCCCTGACTTTGGAATTTTTCTTCAAGGGTAGCTAGTCTAACTCTCATCATTTTCATTTCTTTAGTTTGTTCCTCCTTTTGTTTTTTTCTGAAAAAATGCCTGGGGTGTCGCCCCAAAACCCGCACCTCTGACGCGGCCATACTGTTCTGGCTGTTTCAAGGCCACTGAAAGTATGCCTGCATCTGGAGCATGTGTTGTTGATTCTTGTGAATATGTCAAATAGAAAATATGGAAAAATAAGAAATCATCATGATATAATAGTGATTTAAATCAAAACAAATTTATATTATGTCATACTTAGCCATGTTTCCCACACTTTTTGTGTGTTTTCATCTACTAGTTTCCCCTCTTTATTAACACGAGCCTCCTTCCATAGCACATGGAATGGGATGGAAGTGGTTTGGAATTTAGATTCATCAATCTGCATATAAACAGAGAAACATGGTTACAATGTTGTTTTATGTCACATAAAATTATTATAGTACTTTTAAAATACGTACCAATTGATTTTCAATTGAAGAATACCCCAGCCTTGCTTTACAGTAGGGGTACGCTGGTTTTGCTTCCCGTTCATTATTTTCAGCACTCAGTTGCTATTTCATAAATAAAAAACTGTCAATCAAAGTGATGAATAAAAGAAATGTTAAACAACATATTACCAAACACAATGTACCTGAAAAGTCTGCTCCGCGTGACGGTTGCAAAATGCATCCCACGCTCCTTGGGATATCAAGTGTGTATAAAGAGGAGGTTGGTGTGGCTTGATTTTCCCTTCAGCGTCATTTATATGACATTTCATTAAAATGGTGTGAAAGCCTCTATGAACCCTTCTTGCTAGTATTAATACATATTCTATGTGCAAGACATCTACTATAAATGTACTATGCAAGAGATGATGTAGAGTTAGTCAATATTTCAGTATTTTATTTTATTTTATTTTAATAAATTAAATAAATGATATCGTAATGTTACCATAATATCTTCTCACATTAATGTTTTCAGCCCGCTGACAACATGGTGCCACGACTCTATATCAATCAGCACGTGTTGCTGAGTGACGATTCCAATGTAGATAATAAATATGGCTTTGTTGGGGTTTACATGCTAGCCTCGCTTATTCTATCCCACCTCATATTTGATGCCTTTTGCTTTTGCCTTAAGTTTTTTTGCAAAAAAATTCAAACTACGGCGCGCCTGTTTTTTTTTGTGCCATCGGGGTTTCATTGCCTACCATTTCCTCGGTTTCTGCATCATCATTATGTTCCTCTAATGCTCTAGCATTGGCACTGGGACCAGCAACAACAGGTTGATAAACTTGTTGTACCTCAGTAGTGGGACCAGCAGCAACAGGTTGAGAGACCTATTGTACCTCAGTAGTGGGACTAGCTACAACAGGTTGAGAAACCTGTTGTGTCTCGAGATTTGGTGCATCAGCAGGTGCAGAAGTCATTATCTGCAGAAGTGGTTTAACATTTAATTTAGATCACATAAAAGCAGAAGTGAACCGATAATAACATAATGTAACACAATATATATTACAATAAAAAATAACCTGATTATTTAACTCTCTTTTTTTAAGGCTAAAGGGATTTGACCCCTCTATCGATTATCCATATCCCTTCATTGTGGTCTCCTATGACATAAAAAATGTCGTCTACATTGGGACCACTGCGAAATGATTGTGAAGTCCCAATAAAAGGGTCATTCTCCATTGAATTTTCATCTGACCCTTCAGTTGTTTTGGTCGATAATAGAACAATTGACCAGTTTCAGTTTACGGGGTCTGGAATATAAAATAATTGCACGGCCTGTGATGCCATTATAAATGGTTCATATTTATCCCCTTCCTTACTAAAATAAACTTTCATGAATCCCAATTAATCTATTTTAACAGCACTCCTGTTATCAACCCACTTGCATTGAAAAATCAGAACTTGGAATTTCGTATAATCCAACTCCCATATTTGTTTGATGATGACAATGTATGACATATTTGCATAAATGGGATTTCTGTACTTAGCACCAGAAACATGTATCACTTCAGCCACAAGTGTAACCCCACTATTCTACATGGTACTGTCTTCATCATGTTCATTAGTACAAAATGTATAATCATTAACTACATAAGCATTGTAATATAATACATACACACTTGGTCCTCCAGCTAGCCATCAAAGTCGGTCTGAAATTGACTCTGGATTTTCATCTGACTTCTTAAAAATATGGTCCCAAAACCATCCAATAAACTGTCGATTATGAGTATCTGATATCCATTTTTCATCCCTATATGGATTCAAATGCCTAAGAATTTCTTTTTGGGTTTCAACATATGGGTCAACGTCGAAACTTTTATGTAAAACATAAAGGTGGGCCTGCTCCCGATCTGTAATATTGATTGTGACAACCTGTCTTCTAGAAATTCCTTGACCCTCAAGCCGCCCAGTGTGACGATATTTCGGTAGGCCAATGCTTTCCACACCAGAGAGGTATTCTGTACAGAATTCAACGGCTTCCTCAACAATATATTGCTCCGCAATACAACCATCTGGCCGACTTCGATTTTTGACATACCCTTTCAAAATATTCATATACTGTTCAATTGGATACATCCATCTGTAATATACAGGACCACATAGTTGAATTTCTCTCACCAAGTGGACCATCAAATGAACCATCATATCAAAAAAATGAATGCGGGAAGAACATTTCTAATTCACATAATATGACAGCAATTTCTCCTTCCATAGTTGGCAATTTTGCCGAGTTTATATCTTTGCTGCATATTGATTTAAAGAAAAAACACAATTTTGTTAATTTATGGTGGAAATTCTTGGGAAAAATGCAACGTAAAGCAATAGTAATGAGATCTTTCATCAAAACGTGGCAATCATGTGATTTCAGACTTTTTAACTTCAAATCGGCCATTGACACGAGGTTCCTGATATTTGACGAATACCCCTCTGGAACCTTTACGTCATTCAAGAAGTTGCAAAATTGATATCTCTCCTTCCCAGAAAGAGTCTAAGTATCAGGAGGAAGAAATGTTCATTTTTCACCCTTCACTGGTGCCAACTATTCTCGTATTCTCATCTCAACCATGTCCAACCTAGCCTTAATTCCAATTTTTGTTTTTCCAGGAGTATTTAGCAATGTGCTGATGAAACTATAAAATACATTTTTTTCTACATGTATACCATCAAGAAAATGTCTGACATATATAAAATTCCAGTATGGTAGTTCAAAAAAAATTGATCTCTTTTTCCAACTGATTTTAGTAAGGTTTTTTGAAGCCAGTTTACCAAAATTAGTTTCCACATTTTTAACTTTCTCAAACAATTGATCGCCTGTTAGTGGAGATGGTGTTGTACGTTCTTCTGAACTTCCATCGAATGATGTCATCCAAGATCAGTACTTATGTCATCGGGGTATAAATCTACGATGTCCTAGAAACATGGTTTTCGATGAATGTTTCAACATAATTGATTGTGTACCTTGTTTGCAAATGGGATACCCTTGAGTTCCTTTAATGTTATATCCTGACAAATTTCCATAAGCAGGGAAGTCATTTATCGTTCCAAACAACATGAATCTCAAATTGAAATCTTCCTTTTTGTAATAATCATACAAAGTAACACCTTAATCCCACAATAATATCAAATTTTCGATCAATGGAGGTAAATAAACAGCAATATCATTACCCAGTTGTTTTGGTCCTGATATAATCATAGATAACATAATATATTTTCATTTCATGCATAACCACGGTGGTAAGTAATAATTTACAAACATAACTGGCCATGTACTGTGACTGCTGCTTTGAAAACCAAAAGGATTCACTCTATATGTAGATAATGCAAGACGAAGGTTTCTCGAATCGTTTCCAAATTCAGGATACTCATGATCAATTCTCTTCCACTGAGGAGAGTCTATCAGGTGATGTAGTATCCCATCTTTAATTCTTGTATTTTCATGCCATTTCAATTGTCCTGTAGTCTCCTCACTTCCATGTAGGCACCTAAACCTTGGAATGATTGGAAAGTACCATAAAACTTTAGTAGGACTAGATTCATCTTTCTTGTATCAAGAAGCACCACATTTTGGGCATTATTTAAGTGATTTGTAGTCCTTTCGAAACAGTATACAGTCATTTGGGCAGGTGTGTATTCTTTCAGATATCATACCCATCGAGCGTATCATTTGTTTGGCATCGTATGTTCGGCTCGGGAACTCATTATCTTCTGGGAGAATGTCATTCAGGAGAGCAAGTAGTTCCGTAAAACTGGCGTCACTCCACCCGTTGTTTGCTTTCAACTTATACAGCTTCAGTATGGCCGACAGTGCTGTATATTTAGTGCAACCAGCATACAATCTTGTCTTTGCAAAACTTTTTAACTTTTCAAACAATTTTGGGCAGTCATGAAGTTCATCTTTGACAGTCCTTGTCATTTCCTCAATACGATCTTCATCATCATTCACATCTGTAATCACATCCTCCATACGGTCATCTTCGTTGTTCATACTTATAATCATATCAGATGATCCATAAAACGTAGTGTTATCACATCCACTACCTATATTCATTGTTTCCCCGTGTTTATTCCAACATGTATAACTTTGATCTATTTCATGACAGATCAAGTGTTCTTCCAACTCCTCTGGAATAATTTGTTTTGAATAACAACAGTGTAAACACGGACAAGGGATTTGAGAAGGGTCATATGCATGATCTTTTTCAAACTTGAAAAACTCTTTCAAGCTTCTTCATACTCTTTTGTCAAATGATTGGCATTCATCAATTCTTTATTTATATTCATTCTATTTGAAATCCAAAGGATGAGTATATAGGTTAGGGGAGAAGGAATATGAGTATAATTTAGATAAAAAAAGAGATACTTCAAAAATGGTGGGGTTGTGCTCATTAATAGTCTTGGTTGAGGATGAGTACATCCTAGTTAGGTTTTCTAAGGCTATTTGAGTAGGTATTAGAGTCTTAGGCCTAAATAAGATGGATAATATAGTTTTATATATCATATATGATGGGGAACACCCTCTTAAGGATATATAAGAGTCATGGTGTGTGTGATGAGTAGGATATTCCACATAGGGATTGGTGAAGTGTGACATAGAGGATTTCATCCTTATATTTGGATTAAGAGATCTCCAAGGGGAGATATGATATAATTGAGGGTCATGTTAATAGTCTGGATGACTTATCATAGGGTATCCAAGGCCCACCTAGGCATTTTATACATAATACCATCAACCTACTCTTGTATGATCACTTATAATATGTAGTAAGAATCATTAATCTTATATAAGGTCCATGCATACACTAATGATCTTGTGTAGGTTGAATGATAAGATATTAGTAAGACACCAATAATGGGGAACCTAATATAAATCATAATATACTAGGTTTATCTATATGAATGCAAATAAATAAACAACACACATTATGAAAGAAATAAAGTAAGATAGTTGTATGGTAACTAATAAAACAAAAAAACAAATAACATTATATTTAGTGAGAATCAATACATTAAAACATGGGTTCCAAAAAACAATCTTATCTCCTAGTAAAACCATAGCACATACATCATAGATATTTTCTGAAACCCAAACATACCAAAACCTTGGGAACTATGCATCTCATATGGGCTGATAAGAAACTGATACACATAAACCATGGATCCTATTTAGGAATCTAAAAACTCATACCTTGAGGACCATGGATCTTATCTAGACACCTAAAATCTAGACACCTCAGTCACCATGGATCCTTTATTGTCTCCTAACATACCAAAACATTGGGAACCATGGATATTGTTTGTGACCCAAACATACCAATACCATTGTCACTATGAATCAAGTCTATACCCCTAATATACCAATACAATGGTCACCATTGGTATAATCCATGACTGTAGTGTACATGTAAGGGGAACATGGATCATGATTATCCACTAGAATATGAACCCACATAAATAGAGAAATGTCACCTTATAAGCATGTTGTATTATCATGTCCTGATGAAAAACCATCAGACATATAAGACGTACACAAACCCTTTCCTAGATCTCCACTAGAATTTTTTAATCTTCCTTTTATTGTTTTTAGACACATACACTATAATATAGTCACTCTTGAAATATACATTTATATATAAAACACAACCGATCACTTACTAATCCATATATTCCATCTCCACTATAAAACAAAAATACAAACTAGTTAAACTGAAATGGTCAGAAATCTCATCACATTAATGGGAATGAATTCCACATTCTTCCCTAGAAAATCTATTGGGTTTTTACTTGTGGATGTCCACCCATATCCATCATCTATTTTATAATCTCATATCCCATAAGCTTTACCTGATTCGCTCTCAATACAAAAATTCAAATTCCACCTTCTAAATACTATAACTTTTATTATGGCCATTATACCCTACGACCATTTCACAAAAAAATCATGAAAAAGTCATAATGGTGAACACATCATAATTCCAACCACCCAACTACAAATAGGAAGGATAGTTACCCACACATACAAGCAAAAAAACTAGGTGAGAGTAAAAAACTACTTAAAGGTGGGGGTGAATCAATGGTTACAAAAAACTCATAATCTATACGCATTTTTGAATACTGATTAGTGAAAAAAGGATCTTGATAGTGATTGTAAAATGATGATAGTAATTCAATGAAATAACTCACATGGATCAAGGGATAATTGCATGGTTCAAAAACTCTTGTTATAAATTTTCTTATCCTTAGTGTTCATGACATCCTGAATCTTGTTCTTGGTTTATTATCAATAAGAATAATGAACAGAGTAAGGATATAACCATATAGTCCCATGTACGTGATATAATGATCTAAATATATAAGTTCGTCGATTTCCCCTTAATTGACCACAAGTGCCTATAGAATTTGGATTATGTGTGCACCCCTATTATTATCCTCAAATTTTAACTAAACAATCATTGGAACAATCCATGGATTGAATGGTTGGGTAAATGAATAATTCTTCATTGAAACCAAATCATTGATTTGGGTCATGTAACACTATATTTATAGAGATTAAATGTTCTTTTATGTGAATTATTTCCATAAGGAATGAATCCTAACTCCAAATGACTTAGAAACTAAATCCCAAAGATCCTTCACTACCTTTATGGCCTAACAAAACATATCATGAAATGTGATTCATATCTGCTCATATTTAACACTATCTATAGAATACCATTCATGGTGTGGCCCTTATAGTTGTGGCATGGTCTGAAATGTCCCTTTAAACAATGATACACCAATTAATAATGAACAATATACTATAGTATGAAATAAAACTATTATAGCATGAGCCTTTTCATTACATACTGATATCATTGGGCCCCCAAACCTGTGCAACATTTATTTTCATGAGCTACGTATCCCAATGAAATTATCTCTTCATATTCCCTTAGAGACATCCATTATAGTTAAATGTTCTATATTACAATATGTCTCTCCTGCATCTCAAACCCTTCATAGTTACACCAGCCCTACTATGGTGTGATATCTTACACTAGAGTGAACATATTCATTTGGAACACTCCCATAAAAGTGTAATCACATCCTCCTTGTTCTGGGACACTTGTTATCAACAAAAAACATAAATTTTTCAAATTTTCTCACCTTTAATGATCTGCTAATTCATATATGATAATGTTTTCAATAAATATATTGGTAAAATACATCTAAAACCCATGACTAAATTTCTTTTTGAAGCTAGTAATAATATGTTTCCAATTTTTACTCCATCTACTCACCATACCAAATTGTAGAATGGTTGGTGGGAATACTCCTACTCTTAGTGTAATAAAAATTCTACTATGATCATGACTTTACTAAGATCAAATTGCATATCACCCTTGTCAATTCACTTATTTAGGGGCTTCTTCAAACCACAAAACTCACTAATTACCCCAAACCATCAAGGGAACTTAAATATCCCAATGGACCCTCAACCGAACTATATAAGTCATTCACTTAAGTCTTATCCCTTTTGGATCATAGGATGTACCTCTAAATGGATCCTCTATATCTTGAACCATATACATTTATTCATCCATTAATAAAACCCATGAGGCAGAACTATCTTTTATCATTAACCAACCATACACCTAGATATGTTATTTTAGGTTGTATTAAGAAAATCCATATATAAAATATAAATACACCCCTTACTCCAAGGTTATTAATGGTTAAAAACATTCCAACTGCAACCCCTTGTAATGACATGATCCATTAAAAACATTATACCACATAGTATGTCATCCTATATAAGATTCCATAAATATTTCGTCAAATTTGTTCTATCCAAGGAATCTAATTACACTGCTCATTCAGGATTCTATAAAGGTAATATTCATATGGTTTACACCCCAAATCCTGATGAATTGTCACACACATAAGAATCACACACAAGAATCATGCCAAATCATAATTAATATCAATATTGACAATAAATTAAAACATAATTAATTCATGAAAATTCAATTTTACTCATCTTAAGGAGGAGGACCTGGTGGTGGAGGAGGAGGAGGCGTCGACAGCGGATGCAATGGAGGCAGTGGAGGCAGCGCGGAGGTAGCACAGAGGCAGCGTGGAGGTAGTGGAGGTAGCGGAGGCAGCGGAGGCAGCGAAGGCAGTGGAGGTAGCGAAGTAGATGGAGGAGGAGGAGGAGGAGGAGGAGGTTCCGGTGGAGGAGGAGGAGGTGGCGGCAGAGGAGAAGGAGAAGGAGGCCACGATGGAGGAGAAGGAGAAGGCGGTGGCCACGGCGGAGGAAAAGGAGAAGGAGAAGGAGGTCGCGGCAGACGAGGAGGAAGAGAGGTAGGCACCGGAGGAGGAGGAGGAGGAGGCGACCATGACGGAGGATAAGGAGAACAAGGCGGCGGCCGTGGCGGAGAGGAGGCAGCGGCGCAGGGTAGGGCTTCCGCGAAAGCTTGACAGGGTGCGGGGAGGAGGAGGAGGACCTGGTGAATTTTATAAATCCCGCATGGAACTTTATCAGCGCTAGTAAAAAGTGCTGATAAAGGGGGTCTTTATCAGCGCTAAAATTAAAAGCACTGATAAAGACCCCCTTTATCAGTGCTTTTTTAGCACTGATAAAGGTTGGACTTTATCAGTGTTTTTTTAGCACTGATAAAGGGTGACTTTATCAGCGCTTTTCATTTCAGCGCTGATAAAGACACACTTTATCAGCACTTTTGTAGTACTGATAAAGAGATACTTTATCAGTGCTAATAAAAGCGTTGATAAATGTTTAAATTTAATAATTTATTTATATTATTATATATTTATTTAAAATGATATTTATGATAAATATATATATATATATATATTAATAATTATAACTCTAAATAAATATATCTTTATTTATACTTATAAAATTATTTGAATGGTATATTTATACATATATCATTGAAAATATAATAAAATATATATTTATTATTTAAATATAATAAAATATATATTTATTATTTAAATATAATAAAATATATATTTATTATTTAAATATAATTTAATTTTAATTATCAGTGTACATTTTTTAGAACATATATATTATATGGGTAACATAATGAATTATAAATCAATAACACATCAAAGTGATATGTAATTATAATCTATAAATGAACATTATTCATGCACCTATATATATACGCATGTATGCTATATTCATTGACCCCAATTGATTGGAAAACACACATATATTCAATAATTTTAATTATACGTATATATTAAAAAGTATTATATATTTATAAATAAAATAATTACATTAAATATAAACAAATATAATAAATATATATATTAAATATAATGAATTAATAAATCTAAAATATAATGAATTAATAAATCTAAAAATCTAATGAATATATTTATTATTAATCTTAAAATTATTTAATTATATATATATATTTAGTTATAACATGTGTTTTTTATTTAATTTATACAATAAATATTATCGGCGCTAAGAAAAGGGCTGATAAATGTGACCTTTATCAGCGCTAAGAAAAGCGCTGATAAATGTACCCTTTATCAGTGCTTGTTTTAGAGCTAATAAAGGGTACATTTATCAGTGCTTTTTTTAGAACTGACAAAGGCCTACCCCTTTATCAGCGCTTTTCCATTAGCGCTGATAAAGGCAGGCTCTTGGCTTGCCCAGTTTTGTGGTAGTGAACATAGGATTGTTAATAAATAGGTAGTATAAAGTCATAATAAAATAATATATTGTAGGATATATATGAATATTTTTCTTTTATATATGTATAATAAAATTAAATTTATTAGACATGATGTTTGAACGTTTACGAAGGAAGTGAAGACTTAAGGTGTGGGGGTTTCTAGTATCACTTTTATTTCTACGAGACTAATGTCATATTCACCCCTAATTTATTTTTTGTGGTGTATATACTTACCTATTGAACATTATATCATTAATTTAATTTATTTAATTATATTTAAAGTTTCAATTTATTCTATTCTTTCATATATCTAACGATTCAAAAGTTACTCAAGTAGTAAAGGATTTTTGTTTCACTTTTATTTTCCGTGAGACACAAACCATGTTCATCACCTATTTCTTGTATGTGGTATATATACTACCCATTAATTTGTTTTATTATTATTCTCATAAATTTTATTTTTATGTACATATCCATTTTATTATCTCTCTTTCATGGGGTTCGTGGTTCAAAAGTTAACAAATTGGTAATGGAATTTTGTATCAATTTTCTTTCTTTGTGACACGTGTTATGCTATGGGCCTATATTATTTTACAGTGTGTATATACTTCCCATTTGACATTTTATATAATTAATATAATTATTTTAATTATATTTTAGTCTTCATGTAATGTTACCCTTTCATGGTGATTATGATTCAATGTTACCAAAATGGTAAAAGTTTATTATTATAATCTAATTGCTTATCAAGATTCTTTATTATTATTCTTCCATTGATGAAATATTTGATCCATATATCAATAATTATCATTAATTTTCATATCATATTGATATTTATGATTTATTCAAGTAATGGTACCATTTTCAACTCTTTGTCACTTAATATAATTAATAAAATGTTTTTAAGAAAATATGACTTCATTTATCTCTTCAGTCATAAATCTGTGTTCTTTTAAAATAATGTTTTCAAAAAATATTCTAAAAATATTGTAAATTATATTTTAATATAATTTTTGGGGAAAATTATTTTTTAAAATTTTTTATGTTTCAAAAAAAGTTTTTAAAATGGTTTTTAAAGCATCTGATATAAGTTTTCAGGGATATTTTCCAAGAAAAAGGATTTCAAAATATTTTATGTTTTAAAAAGATTCTTTCAAATCATGAAGTATTTTTTCCTCAATAAAAGTTTTAAATGAATTTTAAAAATTAATATATATTTTCTCAAAGTGGTTTTCAAAGAAAAAAATACTGGAAAACGTTTTATGTTTTAAAAATTAATTTTCAGTGAAAGGTTATTTTCCTTAATAAATGCTCCAAGTGGTCTTTCAAAATTCTTCTCCATCTATGATGACATACTTTAATATAGTCTAAAATTTACTAGGTATATAATCCAAGGACACCATTATTATTATTTATTTTAATGGTTTATATTTAAGATGACAAGTTTTTATGAAACACATTTCTCTTCCATGGGCTATTCCATAAGAAAATTCATATGAAACTCGCTTCCTTTGATGGGTTATTCTATAAATAAATGATTATAAAACCAATTTTTTCCCCATATGATATGATATGATTAAACTTTTATGATACCCATTTAATTTCATTGGTTATGATATTATGTTTATGAAAACCATCTCTTTTTATGGGTTATTATATGAGGAATGTTTTATTATCTTGTGGAACATGTATATATGATTTCATTATCTGATGGGTGGGACCTATATCTCACTCCAGTGAATTGGGTAAATATTTATATCTCATGATATAGACATGGGTAGAATGGGGAGTGGAATCGGTTCAGTAAGGGACTTTTTCTTCTAAGATGGTCATAGAAGTGAACTTTGACTACTAAGATGGTCTTGGGAGTGAATAATGACTACTAAGATGGTCTTGGGAGTGAACCCTGACTACTAATATGGTCTTGGGAGTAAACCTTTATTGTTAAGATGGTCTTGGAAGTGAACCTTGACTACTAAGATGTTTTTTGGAGTGAACCCATTCCCCTAAGATAACCTTGGTTGTAAGCCTTTACTACTATGGAAATCATTTCATATGTGTATGTGACTTCCAAAATTCTATATATTATTATTATGTTAGGATATCATGGATCATGCTCTTGATTCCCTTATGATTCATGTCTTATGTTCTAAAAACATTTATCCCATGAATCATGTGTATGATCTTCAAATTTTATGTTCATGTTCTAATACCATTATGTTCATGCTATGCTTATATATCTATTTCATTTACCCTTAATAAGAATATGATATCACCCTTTATTATGTTTCCTTTCCCAATGTTATGAAGAAAGGTTTTAAGTAGGAGTAATAAATGGGAAGATATTTGTGGGAAACATTGAATATCTTTTACCAAGATAGAATATTGTGTTCCAAGTTTCCAAAGATGCTAAAATATTATGGTCCTCTGGAATGTACTTTTGTAATGTGAAAAATATTAATCTAAAATGATGTAATATCCATGTATCTTTATATTGGGTTACTATAGTTAGTATCAAAGGTAATTTTTAGTCAACCTTTGGAAAATAGGATGAGAAATATTTAGTGAGATCCCTATAGATATTTCTAAGGATATATCTAGGGATGTCTCTAAAGACAAGTATAAGGATGAGTTAATGTATAGTAAAATGTACCTCAATTTTGGAAAAGGATTGAGAGAGTGGTTTCCTACAAATACATCCATGTCTGGATAATACAAGTAGATGTGGTTATGAAACATATGTACATAGGGGTAACAACCTTTAAAACACCATATTTAGCTAGACTTAATCAAGAATGGTAGATGACAATGGGTCTTGTTGCACACCTAGTTTGCACTCTTGGGGGATATGCTTTAGAAATTCACACACTCGTTATAAACCGTCATAAAGGATATAAATAGATGATGACTATAAATGGCCTCAGACAAACTTAAATAATCATATATTAAGTATGTTTCCATGATTTATACAACCTATAAGTGATGTTTCTTGATTATTTGATTTCTTACAATTATAAGTGTTGCTCACACTATGATTTTTAGTTTTAGTCAATGGTAGGGACCAGAAGAAACTCAGTTAATGTTGAATGTGACAGACAATTTTTTGATGAGTAATAAAATTTGATTATGATTAGAGTGAAAGATGTTATGATTATTCCTAATTAATGTTCATAGAACATGATCAACAATATATACATTAAAAAACTCTTATACTAACCGAATAAGATAAGTAAATAGTTTTTTGAGAGTTCAGGTAGGGGAGACCACAAAGGAAAGAAGATTAAGTTTCCTTTATGTTGATAAAGTGGGAATAAACACCCAATTGGATGTATTAGAGGAAGAAGAAGATGTTTTTACTATGTAAAATAAGGACACAAAGAAATTAATTTCAAAGGGAAAATTAAACGTTTATTAAAATCAATGGATGAGTATAATGTATTCCCTAAGTTATCATTTATTTTTGAATGATTTAAATATGTAATGTATAGGCCTTATTCAAATCAATGTCATAGGGGGAAATATCATGAAGTAAATCAATAAGTCTATAAGATTAATGGTTTGATTGATGATGATGATGATGAGACCACGAATGAGATATTAAAGGGATGTTTTATTCTAATAGTATTGTTTATAAGAATGATTAAATTGATTTTGATGAATGTTAAGACATGATTCGTATTTATTATTTTAGGAAAGGGGTATTAAGGAATAAGATAATGAATCCAAGATAATGTTTTGACAAATAAGTATTATGATTGAAGTGTATATGTATTTAAATTGAAGAATTATTTTCTATTAATAATTAAGTATATTTTTTTGATTAATGATTTTAAAGAAACTATTTAATAGTAATGATAACCTAGAAAAGTGATTTAATGGAGAGGTGATATTTTAATCAAGGGAAGGTAACCCTTAATGTGTTATTGATGTTGAGAAAATTGTATTTATCTTGGATAAATAGATGATTGATATAGATAAAGTAATTTGTATAGTATTTATGACTTCCTAACTAATAAAGGATTTTTTGAAAAAGTAGTTTAATTTATCATTGATAAAGTTCATAGAATTTTTGGATTAAAGTAATATATCAAGTAATCTATGATATATGTAAGGAATGAATAATCATGTATGTTTTCAATATATTTTTATGTTAATTCCAGTTATTACCATGTTTCAATAGAATACATGATGGAGGTATTCACATGATAAGAATTTGGAAACCAATAGATACTTTATGATATATGGGTTGTCAATGTTAAGTTGATTTAGAGAAATTTAGTGACCTTTTTACTAAAGTTTTGTATTTTCATATTTTTTAAGGGTTATAAGGATAACCATTTATATAATGTTTTAAGTTAAACTTTGGATGAGGTTTTAGAGATTAAAGTATTATCTCACCATATAAGGATATATGCATATTGGTTAACCTATGAAACCCCTTTTTTGTGATGATAACTAAAGATACATGAAAGTAATTGTCCTACTTTATGTATCTTATGATCCATTAGTGCTTTAATCATAACAAATTCACCTTTATTTTTAGAGTAAGATATGAAGCATAAATTGATCAAGACACAACTAAAGGGTGATATTGTGTATATAGAATGTAATGAAATAAAGTATATCTTCTTTTAAAAAATATTAAAATTTAGGAAAATGGTCTTAAAATAAAATTTTATCCTACTGTCATCATTTTGATGATATCAATGACCTTTTACACACCTCTATGGTTCATGGATTTGTGGTCTCTAACCTTCTCTGGATCACCCACTTTTGTTGATCAGTGTTCTCTATCACTCTCCATCAGTATTTGGGTGTTATTTTTCTCTTTTATGTCCATTTTTTCACTTGATACCTATTTTATCCTATATGGAAACATAGTTAAGAGTTACTTAAGGTAACTATTATGTTTCCAAATTTCCCTTACAAAGGAAGTTATAGTGTTCATTTTTATGATGTGGGTTTCTATGAAAGTAATTTTCAATCATTAAAACATTGATAACACAGATAAATTTTGAGGGAAAAATTAATTTTAATTGGGGTATAATGTAACACCCCAAGTTTTAATAAATTATTATTTTTTAATAAATTAAAATTATTTGATGTATTGCATTGCATGCTTCTCCAAGTTAATATTTCTTTATATATAACACCAAGTTAATATTGTGATACAGGGAACACTGATTTTACATCGCAGTACATGAAACACTGATCTTGGATTTTGCTATATACAATATCAATTTTATATTGTGTTACACAAAACATCTATCTTAGCTTGCGTTACACAAAGAATTGAGTTTAAACAAAATGTAACATATTATTAAAATGTTATAATTATCACTTAGTTATTGGAATGTTATTTATGAATAATATTAAATAAATTATGAAAATATGTTCTAAACATGTATAAAAAATTAACTCTTTGGTTACTAATTAATTATAAATAAGAGTAATAAGTATTTGAAAATAAATAAATTCCTTTTCTGAATAACTGTTTGTTTATGCACAAACACGTCTTATCTCAATAAATTTAAAAAATAATTTTGAGTAATTATTTTAATGTAATTTATATATTATATATTCAATAAACTATTTAATATTCATCTAATGTGTTTTATATTCAAACAATAATAATAAATCCAATTTTATGCATAAAAAGATGCATTTTTCTAAAATGTAGTTTTACCGCCTTTAAAGGCTCACTTATTTTAAATATAATTTATAAAAATTTTACCAATTATATTTTAAAAAATAAAAAACATTTATTAAATAGTAACATAACAATTATCTTAGGGTGAATTTTTGGTATTTTTCTGAGAAGTTTAATTTTTTGATGAATAGGGAAAAATACTAAATTTTAATTGAAAACAACCTTTTAGATTAATTTACGTATAAAGATAAATTATATTTGAAATTGGTTTTAAATTATAATTAGATTAATTATAAATAAATTTATCTAATTTAGTTCAATGGAATCAATTTCATATTCAAATTGGATATAAAAACATTTCAAAATTTTGAACTTTTCCCTTAAAACCCCACTTTTTCGTCTCGTCTGTGGGAATAATTTTAAATTAATTTCTACCAATTATGTAAATTTAATTTATAAATATATATTAAATATTTTTAATCATAATATTTTATATTATCTAATAATTTAAACTTAATTTTTGACTCAAATGATTAGTGAAAACTGTTAAAAATAATCACGACGATTAAGAGAAAAACGAGATTACTAGGGGACTAAACATTAAACTTAAGGGATAAAATTACCAAGAAACATGTTGAAAACCATATAATTTACATATATATAAAATATCCCCTATTTTATTCAAAAAAATTATTGGAGGTACATGATGTAATATATACCTCCAAATAGTGTTTACCTTTTGGTATTTATAAGAATGTCACTCCTCCTCCACTATAAAAGGGTACTCACCCCCTCACTTATTCACACATATAAAGCCTTTTGACTAAAAAAACCCCTGAAAAACTAAACTAACAATATCCCTAATATCATCCTATAATCCTGAATTTCTTCATAAATCAAATCAAGTAATTCCTTTGGTACAAATTAAAAGGAGTTACCCGAAGAAGGGGTAATTCTCTTCAACGAGAACTTTTATTTTTCTTATTTCTACATACCTTCAATTATTTTTATATAATTATTATATAATAACATAATTATATTAAATATACTGATATTTTTTTATGTTAAAGTTACTACCTATAACTTTACAAACTTACATCAAATGGGATACACAATCATCATTTGTGTGTACGATAGACTATCGTCTCGTGAACCGATGATGTTCATTCTTCCATTACCACCTATAAAAGTTGTTAATAATGATGTAAATAATATTTTTATATTATAAATATGATATTTATTATTTATTTATTCTTATTGAATTATTATATTACACATAAATTCATGCTTTCCATTTTTTTGGAAAACGATAATATCATTTGTGGACTTGTGGACTACTGACTCCTCAAAGCGTTATGATTCATTCACACTTTACATGGAACATTTTAAGGATGATTTTAATAAAAATATTTGATATATATGTAATAATAATTATAATATAATTATAATATATATATATATATATGATTCATTTACTTAATTTCTTTCAATACGATAAGAAAATGAAAATAGTGTTTATGCATGTGTACAGCCTACTATCTCCAGAAATAGTGTATTTCTATTCCTATCACTGGATTTTATGGGTTAATATAAATAAATATATAATGAATATATATAATATTTATATAATTTTCTAAAATATTTAAATTATTAAATCATGATCAAAGACATAGGAACATAAATAACAAGTCAAAACTTATACAAGAATAAAAGTAGTTATTATAATAAACGTAACTTTAAAATGGGATTGTTAATAAATGGGTAATATAAAGTCATAATAAAGTCATATATGGTAGGATATATATTAATATTATTATTTAATAGATTTATAATAAAATTAAATTTACTATACAAGATATTTGAACTTGTATGGGGGAAATTGAGACTTAAGGTAAGGGGATTTCTAATCTCGCTTTTATTTCTATGAGACTTATTCCATATTCAGCACTTGTTTATTTTTTGTGGTGTATATACTTCCATATGATAGGTTATATCATGAATTTAATTTATTTCATGATATTAAAAGTACCAATTTATTATATTCTTTCATATATCTCATGATTCATAATATACTCAAGTAGTAAGGGATTTTCGTCTAAATTTAATTGTTTGTGAGACATAAGACATGTTCACCACCTATTTATTATATTTGGTGTATATATTGACCACTAATTTATTTTATTATTATTTTCATAAAATTTATTAGAATTTATATATCCATTTTATTATCTCTATTTCATGAGGTTTATGGTTCAAAAGTTACCAAATGGGTAATGGAATTTCGTCTTAATTTTCCTTCTTTAAGATACATGTTATATTATACACATATATTATTTTACGAGGTGTATATAAAACCACATAGAAATGTTATATCATTAATCTAATTATTTTCATGATATTTTTATCTTCATGTAATGTTATCCTCTCACGGTGATTATGATTCAAAGTTACCAAAATGGTAAAAGGTTGTTACTAAAATATCATCATTTATCAGGATTGATTATGATTGTGCTTCCATTGGTGAAATATTATGATCTATATCTCAATAATTCCCATTAATTTTTATATCCTATGTATATTCATGATATCTTCAAGTAATTGTGCCAGTTTTTCCACTCTTTTTACTTAATATAATTAATAACATGTTTTAAAGAATATTTGATTTTATTTATCTCTTTAGTTAGAAATCGGGTTTCTTTAAAAAATGATTTCTAAAAAAGCTTTTAAAATTTTTTAAATTATCTTTTTAGCTCATTTTCAAGTAAAAATGTTTTTAAAAATGTTTTATGTTTAAAAAAGTGTTTCAAATGGTTTTCAAATCATCCCTTATAAGTTTTTATGGATATTTTCAAAGTAAAATATTTTCAAAATATTTTATGTTTTAAAAAGTGTTTTTTCAAAGAAGAAACAGTGTTTTCTTCAAGAAATGATTTTATTTTTTTAAAATATTACTATATATGTTTCCAAATAAGTTTTTAAAGAAAATAATATTGTAAAATGTTTTATATTTCAAAAATTTATTTTCAACAGAAGGTTATTTTCCTTAATAATTTCTCCAAGTGATTTTTAAAAATCCTTACCCATATTGGATGAAATAATTTGATATAATTTATGATTTACTAGAGATATGGTCCAAGGAAACCATTATTTTTCTTTATTTGAATGGTTTATTTTTATGATGAAAATTATTTTATGAAACTGGTTTCTCTTAAATGTTTTATTTCATGATGAAATTCTTATGAAACCCACTTTCTTTCAAAGGTTATTCTATGATTAAATTATTATGAAAGTTATCTATTTTCCATAGGTTATGATATGATGAAATTTTTATGATACTCATTTCATTTCATGGGTTATGATATGATGTTTATAAAACTCATCTCTTTTTATGGGTCATGATATGATGAATGTTTTATTATCTTGTGGAACACGTATTTATGATTTTATTATGTGATGAGTGGGACCTATATCTCTCTTCAATGCATTGGGTAAAGAGTTATATCTCATAAGATAGACATGGATTTAATTGGGAGTTAACTTGGTTCAGTAAGGGACGTTTTCCATTATGATGGTCTTAGGAGTGAACCTTAACAAATAAGATGGTCTTGGGAGTGAACCTTGACTTCTAAGACTAGCTTGGGAGTGAAATTTGGATACTAATATGGTCTTGGGAGTGAAATTTGACTACTGAGACGATCCTGGGAGTGAACCGTGACTACTAAGATGGTTTTGGGAGTGAACCCATTCCACTAAGATGGCCTTTCCAATAAGCCTTGACTACTATGGAAATAATTTAATATGTTTATGTTTATTCCACAATTTCATGTATTATTCATATGTTATACTCTCATGGATCATGCTCTTGATTCCCTTATTATTCATGTCTTATATTCTAAAAATATTTTTTCCATGACTCTTGTGTATGATATTTGATATGCATGGTATGATATTCAAATTTAATGCTCATGTTCTCATACCCCTATATTCATGTTGTGATTATGTATCTCCTTTATTTACCATTACTAAGAATTTGATCTCAACATTTATTATGTTTTATTTCCCCAGATTATGAATAAATGTTTTAAGTAGGAGTACTAAATGGAATGAAATTTATGGGATACATTGAATATCTTCCATTAAGTTATAATATTGTGTTTCAAGTTTCCAAATATGTTAAACTAGTATAGTCCTTGAGCACATACTTTTGTAATGTGATGATTATTCATCTAAAATGATTTAATATTCATGTATGTTAATTCTGGGTTACTATAAGATCCCTAAACCTGAGAATTAGTTACATTAAAAATTAATAATTTCTATAACAAAAGGTCGAAATATGACCCAATTCCTAAGGTATCGCACACACCAACACCCGCATCAACCACCTTCCTTTTTCTTTCACCTCCAGACTTTATGGTATCAAAATAAAATCTATGAGAATTGGTGGTAATATTATCATAAGAACTAATCCCAGCCTATATAATGTTTCTAAATAAATACAAGTTACCATATGATATTTGGTATGGAAAGAATCCCACACTAAAATATTTTTAGGTATTTTGAAGAATGTTTTTTTATTATGAACAAGGAGAAGAATAGAAATTTCAGAACACATGGATATGAAGGGTAATTTCTTGGATATTAATCTAGGATAAAATCATATAAGTGTTACAGCAAATTTATGGGAAAATTTATTAAAATACATGATGTGATGGTGATAGAAAGTGAGTAGAATTTGGATTTAGGTGAGAAGGTTTCAGTTTTGAACAAGATGAATTCACACAAAAATATTCTTGTTTATAAGGAGTAAAGTGATGAATATGTGTCCATATCTAGGGGGTTTAAAAGTTTATAAGGAACTATGGTGATTAAGTAAATTCATAAGGAACATAAGGTTCAAGAAGATATTTTAGAAGAGCATAAATCACTGATAATAATATCATGGGTGACTGAACGTCTCTAGTTTATAAAAGAAATATAAATTTTTAAGAGAAAACTATATTTTTATCTCAATTGGAACTGAAATATTTTGATGAAACTTCCATGGATATAAGTTGGGTCAAATATATGAATGATGATCTTAAATAAATTTAGAAAAATAAAACCCAAGAAATTCTATTTAATGATGAAAAATAATAACATTATTGGAACCAAATGGGTTTTATAAAAAAAACTCAATGAAGATAGATTTTTTATGATGAATAAGGCACATCTTGTGATAAATGGGTATTCTTATATTTGTGTAATTTATGTTGATGAAATATTTTCACCCATTTAAAATCTTGAAACCATCGTATTTTTTTATCTCTAAGTGTGAAAAATATTTTTAATGTATATCAGACGGATGTCAAATCATTATTCTTGAATAGTTTTATTTAATAGGAAGTCTACATTGAGTAACCTAATGGACGTATTTTTTATGATGATTAGAGAAAATGTTGTTGACAAAAGAAAGTATCATATGGGTTGTCATAAGCACCAATATCTTGGTACTCACAATTAGATCAATACCTTAGAAATATAGGTTTTCATAGAGGTGGGGTTGATGATGACATAAAAATCAAGAATAAGTAATCTCAATGAATATTAGTGCTTATATATATTAATTAAATCATCTTTTGTGGCTCGTATGACACCTACTACAATCAGTTTTTAGATTAATGAGGTGTGAATTTGATATCTATCTAATCAGTGAATTATTATTTTTCCATTGGTCTGAAACTAATTCAAAGAAATCAATGGAAATTTATATCCTAAAACAAGTATTTCAAGGAGGTATTGAAGAAGTTTTTGATGCATGATTCTAGACTAGTGGCTACTCTAGTAGAGGCCCAGATGAAATTTTCAAGGGATGATGAAGGTATAGAAGTTAATGTTACTCTCTATAAGTAAATTATCATTAATTTTATTTAATTGATAACTAATAACTGATATATTGTTTTTGTAACACCCTAATATTTTTATGAAATATATTTTTAAATAATTTAATTTCTTTGATAGCTTTCATTACATGCTACACCGTATAAAGCTTGTGTTACACGCAATACTAAGTTTCTACAAAACATTATTTTATTATTTTAATTATTTAAAAAAGTCAATTATAACCTAAAAGTTATAATTTTAGGTATGAATAGGATTGAATTAATTATTAAACTATTATTTACACATGTAAACTTCTTTTTAAATAAATGAAATGTTTTTTTGAAAACAAACAATGTGCAAGTATGCTTTATACCAATAAATAAAAAAATCACTCTTTTTGGATTATATTAATGAAATATATGTGTGTGTGTGTGTTTAATATAATCTTTAAAATTAATCTTATGTGTTTTCTAAACATGATATAATAATAAAACAAATTTTATGCATAAAAGAATTAATTTTTTTATAAGTTAGTTTTGCTACCTTTTGATAGCACGCTAGTTTTAAATCTATTTTTTCACAATTTTAAAAATTATATAGGAAAAAATAAACTTTTTTTTTAAATTTTAATATAAAAATTTAATTTTGTTGAATTTTTTGTATTTTTATGATAAGTTTCATGTTTTGATGAATAGTGAAAAATACTGAATTTTAATTGAAAATAGTTTTTCGTTGAAATAATTTATAGTGTTAAATTATATTTTTTGATTTATTTTAAAGTATAATTAGATAAAAAATCATTTAATACAATATATTTCATTTTAACCAATTTCAAATTTAATTTAGATATAAAAACATTTCAATTTATTGAATGTTTTTCTTTTAAAAACATGTTTTCTCTCCTCCTCTACAAGATTATTTTTTTAATTAATTTTAGAAACATGTGTGTTATAAATTATGAAAATTGTATTCCATATTTTTAATCATAAGTTCCAAATTTAGTAAATATTTCCCTTTTATTTTTGGATCATATGAATACTAACTTTGGAAATTTTTATTACCACAGATAAGGGTAAATCAGGTGACTAAGGGTAAAAATAAAATTATAAATATTAAAAAACCACCATAAAACTTTCCCAAATGTTAGTGGATAATTTTAATTATACCCTTAAAACCTAATTTTAAAATTTTAATTATTTTATGGACACTTTTTCATGAAAATTACATAGAAATTATTAAAATCAAAGGGAGTGAAAAAATATCACACTCTTACTTTTAATACGTATAATATTTTTAATATGGGGTTTAGTAGAAGATATACTCAACTATAAGTATTATTATGAAATATAAAAGGTTTATATACATCATGGTGTATAATTTTTAAATTTTAGTGAAAAACTAATTTTATTAAATAATTATACAATGATGATGTACTAATTATTCAATTAATGAAAAAAACAACTAAATGATATTAAAAATATTAAAAGAAATATAATTTGACTTAATTAAGGTGATATATGAATTTTGAAGGTTAATATGACATTTTATGGGTTTATTAAATTAATTGGTCCAAATTTATCTCTATTTATTGATTTTCTTAGAGTCAAGGTCATAAATAGTGTCAAAATTGACACTAATGATATTTTATGAAAATAATATTTCACTAAATTATTTAAAAAAACTTAAAAATCATTAATAAGGATAAATGGAATAAATTAGGTTCTAAAATATCATAAATTGAACATTTATGGTTTAATTTACACCTTAAAAGTAAAACTCTCAACCCTTTAATATCGAAAAATGTATTACCATAATTAAAATTAAAATTGATTAACTAAGGGTTAATCAAAAGGATAAGGTTTAAACTTACACCAAAAACTATTTAAAATATATTGGTTGATTTTATTATCACCATATATCACTTTATATTTTAATCAATTTCCTTTTTTATGTATTTTAATTTATATTTAATTTATTATAAATTAATCTTTTGAGAAATTCCTAAAGCGCCCCTTCCCTCTATTATAAAAGAGTACCTCTTCTTCTCTTTTCTTCACACTTCCAAACCTATTTGGTTCAGTTAAAATATATCCAAATATCATCCCAACTACCATACATTCATCTTAGAATCATTAATTTTGGTATAAATCCAACCAAATAATTCTTTTTATGCAAATCATAAAGAGGTACCCAAAAAAGAGGTAGTGTTCATCATTGAATATTTTTGTTTTATTCATTTCTTAAAATCATTCAATTGTTTTTATTTAATGTTTATATAATAACCTATGTATCTTAAATATATTTATATTTTTTTATAATAAGTTCTCTACCTACACTCACACACATTTACATCAAATGGGATACGCAATCATCATTCATGTGTAGGGCAGGCTACCACCTCGTGAACCGATGTCTTTATTTCTTCCATTTATAGCTTTCAAGGTTTGTAATAATTATGTAATTTAATTTTATATATGATATATATGATATTAATCATGTATTTATTATTATTTAATTATTATATAACACATACCTTCATGCTTTCCATTTTTTGTAAATATGATAACTTCGTTTGTGGACGTGTCACCTCCCCAATGCAATGTGATTCATTCACACTTTACATGGAATTAATTAGGGATGGGTTTAGTTAAATTATATGATTTATATGAAATAAAAATTATAATTGAATTATATTATATATATTTCATTTACCTTCTTTCTTTCAAGACGATAAGAAAAAGGAAACAGCATTCAAGCGTATGTACGGTTTACCGTCTCCATGAACGATGTATTTCATTTTATAATTATATATTTTATAGATTATTATAAATAGATATATACTGAATATATATGATATTTATACCATGTTTATAATTATATATATAATTAAATTATTATATAAGTAATAGAACCAAAAATATAACAAATCAAAACACATGCGAAAATCAAATAGGATATTAACTGAAGTGTAACATTAACATGGAATAGTTAATGAACAGATAATATAAAGTCATATTAAAATCATATATTGTATTAGATATAATAATATGGTTATTCAATATATGTATAATAAACTTATATTTATTATAAAATAATTTTTTATGAGTACGACAAGTGTCAGGACATAAGGTAATGGATTTTTGTTTCACTTTTATTTTTTGTGGGACACATGCCTTATACACTACTTATTTATTTTTTGTAGTGTATATACTACCCATGAATTTATTTTATGATATTATTATGAATATTGTGTTATTTTTACATCCATATAATTTTTTTTATTTCATGGTGCATATGATTCTACTAATTATAAAGTTATAAGTGCTTATTTCACTATCTCATCAATAATCGGTATTGTTTCATTTTAAATCAAAAATATGGAATATTTATCTTACACATATATATTTTCTAAAAAATTTAAAAAAATTAATACTACAATATAAATATTTAAGGTTATTTTTACCAATTTTTGACTTTTTATGAAATGGTTTGAAAATAATATTTTTTGACATTTTCTAAACAATAATCTTTGTGACTTTACTCACAAAAATATAAGGAATGTTTTTTTACTTATATATAATAAATAGAATATTTATCTTTCATGAAACCTTAATTATTTGAATATTACTTTACAGTATTAAAAGGATATTTTCAAATAAAAATTTTTATTTTTAAATTTCATGGCATTTTAAGAAAAGAAAATGTTTTGAAAGCAGACAGGATGTTTTCCTCGAGAATTATTTTCAAATGATCACTCAAAATTATTTTCCATCTACTATAAAATTATTTTATGTTACATATGTTTAAATGGGGATATTTTTAAAGGATATTATCCCTATTTTTCTTATTTTTGGTTTATTTTCATGATACAATGATATTTATGAAACTCATTTCTTTTCTAGGGGTCAAGTTTTGATTGAATATTGTTTATGAAACCCATTTCATTTCATGGGTTCTACTATAATGAATTATTTATGTTTTTGTGGAAATAATATGTATAGTTTTCATTTTATGATGGGTGGGACCAATATCACCCTATAATTCATTGGGTAAATCTTTATATCTCATGAGATAAACAAGGCTGGAACGGGGAGTAAACTCGGTTCAGTAAAGAAATTTCTCCACTAAGATGGTCTTGGGAGTGAAAATTTAATACTAAGATGGTCATAGGAGTGAACCATGACTACCAAGATGGTATAGGAATTTAACTTATACTACTAATATGTCCTTGGAAGTTATGACTTAGCTACTATATAAATCATTTTATATGCTTATGTGACTGCCACAATTTCATGTCTTATTCCTATATTATGATTTCATGGCTTATTCTATTAATTCCCTAATGATTCATGCCTTATTAATTGAAAATATTTAATTCCATGATTTAATATTATTATTTTTGATATGAAGGTTTTTCTTATCAAATTTTATGATCCGGTTTTCATACCCTTATGCTCATGACATGCTTATATATCTTTCATGATTACCCTTAACGAGCATCTGAGCTCACCCATTATTATGCTACATTTCCCCATGTTATAAATAAAGTTTTTTAGTAGGATTACTAAAGTGGATGGTATTTATGGGATATTTTAATGATATTTCACCAAATTATATGAATGCTTTCCAAGTTTCAAAGGGCACTAAACTATTACAGTCCTTGATCATGTGTTTATGTAATGTAATGAATATTCATATAAAAAGATGTAATATTCATGTATGATAATCTTGGGATGTTACAGTTGGTATTAGAGAAAAGTTTTAGTCAACCTTTGGAAACTAGGATAATAAAACTTTAGTGAGATCCCTAGAAATATTTCTAAGGATATGTTTAGGGATGTATCTAAGTATAAGTCTAATTATAGGTTATGATCCTATAGTTTTTGTAATAATCATTAATAACCTAGGATTAAACCTAAGGTTTCATATATTAAAATATTATAAGAAAATTCCCTTGATTATGTGGTTCTACCACTATAATTAATGTTACTCAAACTATGATTTCAGGTTTTAGTCAATGGATGGAACTCGAAGGAACCATGTTAATAATGAATTCAATGGGAAATAAAATGATTGTCCTCCTAAACAACCAAATTTTATATGGGTTGGAATGAAAAATATTATCTCTATACTAAAAAAATATATGAATCATTATTTACTTCCAAATGGGAAGATAAGAGGACAAATTTTTGATGAGTCCTTCATGAGGAAACTCTCACCTTCTTTCAATGGGCCGTTTCATCAACTTGTTGCTGAACAATGAATTAGTAACACTAAAAAGATATTTTTCATCCTTCAGTGTTCAGAACATGAAAAATTCATTTTTGTTGTTTATCATTTATAAATATAAGTGGACCAGTGGTGGAATCTAATTAAGAATATGATTTATTGAGATGAAATTGAATCCATGGATTTAGATGAGTTCAAGAACTTATTATTCAGTAAGTACTTTCCTCTTGTTCTATGTATGAATATAGAAAAATAGTTCCTTGATTTAAACTAAGTGGATGATGAGACTATTAGTACCTATGAGAATAATTTTACAAGACTTTAAATATATGATTATGGTATCATCATATAACCTGAAAGTATGGTTGTTAAATTCTTCATTGGATTAAAACCAAGTATTAAAAGGGATTTTCCATAAGAGACTATAGTAGACATGAAGAGATTTTGTGTTGTACTATAAATTGGGAAATGGAGGTTGGATTTACTTATCAATATCACGGTTTTAACAAGAAACAGAATAAGGAGATTAAAGTAAAATATAGAAACCATGGATAAAAGAATATTAGCTTTAATTTATGTTCAATGTGTGGAAAGAAACATGAAGGAAATTTTCTTAAGGGGACTGGTAAATGTTTTAGGTGTGTAAAGAAGGTCATTGGGTAATTGAATTCCAAAGTGATGTTAAAAATATAGATAATGATAATAATAGAGAAAATTCTACATAGAATGTTCATCCCACTCTTAAATGTTTCAAGTGAAATGAAAATGGGAATTATTCTAACTAATTCTCTAATCTAATAGTTATCGATGATGATCAACATCAACAACCTCTTAAGGCCAAAGATAAAGGAAAATCACATGTGATCACAATTGGAAATGTAGAATATGATAATGAAGTGTTGGAATGATTGAGTTTTTATGTAATGGAATTCAAGAATAATGTTTTAGAATTACTTTTATGGTATTATGGAATAATGAAAATTCTAATTATTGGCCCATTATAGTTTTTCCATAAGTAGTTAAGATCATATGTTGAATGGTACTAGTGACCATGAAAAGTGATTGAGGTGGTAAGGAGATATTTTTGGAAAATACATGATTAAGGAAATAATAACCCTTAATTTGTACATGATGTTGGGATAATGAAATAAATAGATTTTTTATTATGATAAAATAAATGAGATAGTATTTATGACCTTGGGGTGATATGATTAAAAGGTGTTTTATGATTTCATTAAATGAGTTGATAAATTTTTTGGACTTATAGTATGCGAAAATAGTTTTTTTAAATCATGCATGTTTTCACTAAGGTTTTATGGTAATTCAGTTTATTACCATGTTCCAAGAGAATAAATGATAATGGTCTTCACATGTTTTGTGTGTGAAAATTAAAAGCTACATCAAGTTGTCTGGGGGATTAATAATGAGTTTATTTTGGAAAATTTGTTTCCTTCTTTTGAAAGTTTTGGATTTTAATCAATTGGAAGGTTTATAAGGGTAACAATTCATGAAATTGTGTAAATTGAATTTTGGATGAGTTTTTAGAGATTAATATTTCGTAATATGAAGATTTATTCAAACTGGATGACATGTGCTAACAATGTTTTTGTGATGATAACTAGAGATAGAATTAATAAAGTATCATCCCATTATAGATCTTATGATTCACTAGTTCTTTAGGCATTACAATTTCAACTTCATATTTTCTTGGAGAAAGATATGAGGTAGAAATTGATCAAGGCACAAATATGGAGTGATATTTTACTTATGAGATTAAATAAATTAAGTAAATCTTCTCAAAGTTTTTTAAAATAAAATGTTATCCTATTATCATCATTTATAATGACAATAGTGGCCTTTTTAAGACCTATTTGGTCTTCGGTTTTGTGGTCATTAACTTATCTTAAACATATTCTCTATCACTCCCCATAAGAACTTGATAGTTAGTATTATTTTATATGTCCATATTTTATATTACCACATATGTTCTTCTATATAGAAACCTAATTAGGAGTTACTTTTGATAACTGTTAAGTTCCCAACCTCCTTTTTAAAGAAATTTTTAGTATTCATTTTTATGATGTGGTTTTATATTAAATAAACAAACATGTATTAAATATTTTATGAACCCAGTTAATTTATAGGGATAAATAATTTTAAGGGGGCTAGATTTTAAAACCTTTATATTTTTATGAAATATATTTTTAAATAATTTAATTTCTTTGATGGCTTTCCTAGCATGTTACACCATATTATGGTTGTGTTACATACAACATTGAGTTTCTAAAAACCATCATTTTATGATTTTAATTATTTAAATAATAAAATTATAACCTATCCATTAGAATTTTGTGTGTGAAAAATATTAACTGAATTATGAAAGTTTGATTTAGACATGTAAAACCCTTTTCAAATAAAAGGAAATGTTTTTCTAAAAATAATTATGTATAAGTTTATTTTATACCAGTAAATAAAAAATCACTCATTTTAGATTATATTAATGATATATATATAATATTTAATATAATATTTAACATTCATTTTATTTGTTTTTTATACATGATATAATAAAAAAGAAAATTTTACAAAAAAAAGAAACCCTTTTTTCTAAAAAGGTAGTTTTTCCACCTTTTGATGGTGCACTTATTTTAAATATAGTTTTTCAAAATTTTATAAATTATTTTTGAAAAAATAATCTTATTATTTGAAATTGTAATATCAAAATTTACTTTGTTTTATTTTTTTTATTTTTCTAATAAGCTTTATGTTTTAATGAATAGTGAAAAATATTGAATTTTAATTGAAAAAAACTTTTTCATCGAAATAATTTATAGGTTTGAATCTTTTTTAAGTATAATTAGATCAAATTTTTATCATTTAATACAATTTAGGTAATTTTAATCAATTTCTCTTTGAATTTGGATAAAAACATTTCAATCTTTTGAACATTTTCACTTTAAAAACATGTTTTCTTACTCCAACTATGATATTAATTTTAAATTAATTTTATCCAATTAGGTTTTTTGAATTTTAAAAAATGGATTTAAAATTTTTAATAATATCGTTAAAATTTATTAAATAGGTCCCTTTTATTTTTGGACAATTTGAATTGTAACTTTAGTAATTTTTACTACCACAGTTATGTGTAAATCAGGTAATTAAGGGTAAAAATAATATTATAAATATTATAAAACTACCATAAACTTGAAAAAATGTTAGTTTATGAATTTAATTATACTATTAACACATAAGTTTTGAAATTTAATTATCTAATATACATTTTACCGTGAAAATGACCTATATATTATTAAAATCAATGGGAGTGACAAAATGTCACACTCTTACTTTTAATATGTATAATATTTTTAATATGGGACTAAATAGAATATATACTCAACTATATATATTATAATGAAATATAAAATTTTTATAAAAATCATGGTATTTTATTTTTTAGATTTTATTAAATAAATAATTTTCATAAATAATTACATAATGATGATGTAGTAATTGTTCAATTAATGAAACAGACATTTAAATGATATTATAAATGACTAAAAAATATAATTTTACTTAATTAAGGTTCTCCATGAATTTTTTAGGTTAATATAAAATGTTATAGTCATGTTAAATAAATTTTTTTTGAAGTAATATTTTTTTATTTCTTTTCTTAAAGTTAATGTTATGTATAGTTTCAGAACTGATACTAATGATATTTTATGAAAATAATATTTCATTAAATTATTTAAAAAACATAAAAACTTAAACAAGGATAAATGGGATAAATTATTTTATAAAATATCGTAAATTTTTCATTTATGGTTCAATTTACACCTTAAAAGTAAAACTCTCAACCTTTTAATATCGAAATATTTACCATGGTAAAAATTAAAATAGGTTAACTAAGGGTTAATAAAACGTATAAGGTTTAAAATTACACCAAAACTTATCTTAAATATATTATATTATGTTATTATCACCCTATACCACTTTATATTCGAATACATTTCAATTTGGTGGTATTTTAATTGATATTTAATTTATTATACATTAATGTTTTTAGAAATTCCAAAAGTGCCCCTTCCCTTTCTTATAAAAGGGAACCTCTTCTTCTCTTTTCTTCACACTTCATAACCTATTTTGTTAAGACAAAATCTATAAAAATATACTTCCAAATTTCCTCCATTCATCTTATAAGCCTTAATTTGGGCATAAATCCAACCAAATAATTCCTTTTGTGAAAATCAAAAGAAGATATCCAAAGAAGAGGTAGTGTTCATCAATGAACACTTTTGTTTTATTTCTTTGTTAAACCCACTAAATTATTTTTATTTCATGTTTATAAAATAATATAACTTTAATAAATATATTTATATTTTTTTATGTTATGTTTTACAGCTACACTCACACATTTCCATCAAATGGGATATGCAATCATCGTTCGCATGTATGGCAGACTACCGCCACACAAACTGATGTCGTTCATTATTCCATTTCCACTAATCAAGGTTGGTAATAATGATTTATTTTATATTTTTATATGATATATATGGTATTTATGATTTATTTATTCTTATATAATTATTATATAACACATACCTTCTGGATTTCCATTATGTGTAAATACGATAACTTCATTTGTGGACGTGTGGATAACTGCCTCCTCAAAGTGATGTGATTCCTTCACACTTTACATCAAATGTATCAAGTATGGATTTAGAAAATTTATAAGATATATATAACATAATAATTATATTATAATGGTATTATATATATTTCATTTACCTTCTTTATTTAAATACTACAAGAAAATGGAAATAGAATTCATGTGTATATACTTCCTACCATCTCCATGAACGGTGTATTTAATTTTATAATTATATATTTTATATATTATAATAAATTAATATATACTAAATATATTTGATATTTATACCATTTTATCATTATTTAGATAATTAAATCATTATATAAGTAAGAGGGCAAAAAATATAACAAATCAAAACACATGCGAAAAACAAAGTGGATATTACTCGAAGTAGAACATTAACATGGAGTTCTTAATAAATGGGTAATATAAAGTCATAATAAAATCATATATAGTGTTATATATAATAATATGGTTTTTTAATATATGTATAACAAAAATATATTTATTATGTAGGAATTCTGTATGAGTATGATGAGAGTTAAGACATAAGGTAAGGGTTTTTCGTCCAACTATTATTTCTATGGGACACATGCCTTATAAACTACTTGTTTATTTTTTGTGGTGTATATATTTCCCATGAATTTATTTTACAAGAATTATTATGAATATTATTTTATTTTTACATCCACAAGATTTTCTTTCTTTCATGGTGCATATGATTCTTCTGATTATAAAGTGATAAGTGATTATTTCACAATCTCATCAATAATCATCATTGTTTCGTTTTAAATCACCAATGTGGAATATTTATATTCCACATACATGTTTTCTAAAAAAATAAAAAACTTATTATTATTCTCCTATGAATATTTAAATTTATTTTTACCCATGTTTTATATTTTATGAAATGGTTTGAAAAGAATATTTTTGTCGTTTTCTAAACAAGGCTCTTTGTAACTTTACCAACAAAAATATACAAAATTAATGTTTTTTTAACTTATATGGAATGAATGGAATTCTATTACATCATGAAACCTTAATTTTTTTAATATTCCTTTTCAATATTACATGTTTATTTTGAAATAATTTTTTTACAAAAAATTGTACGGAATTTTAATAAAAGAAAACATTTTCAAATCAAAAAGGATATTTTCCTCAAGAATTATTTTCAAGTGATCTCTCAAAATTATTTTCCATCTATGATAACATTATTTAATTTTAATTATTATTTAATAAAATATTTTTCAAATATATTATCCATGTTATTTCTATGGTTGTTTTATATTTATGATGGAATGATATTTATGAAACTCGTTTCTTTTTCATGGGTTATGTTATGATTGAATTATGTATATGAAATCCATTTCATTTCATGGTTTCTATTATGATAAATTATTTATGTTTTTATGTAACAAAAATGTATGGTTTTATTTATGTGATGTGTGGAACCTATATCTCCCTTCAATGTATTGGGAAAAGATTTATATCTCATAAGATAGACATGGATGGAAAAGGGAGTGAACTCAATTCAAAAAAGGAATTTTTCCACTAAGATGGTCTTGGAAGTGAACCTTGACTACTAAGATGGTCATGGGATTGAACCATGAATACCAAGATGGAATGGGAAGTGAACCCATACTATTTATATGGAATTGGTAGTGATTCCTTTACTACTACGAAAATTATTTTATATACTTATGTGTATGAAAAAAAATTCATGTCTTATTCCTATGTTATGATTTCATGGATTATGATATTGATTCCATTATGATTCATGTCTTATGGACTGCCAATATTTAATTCCATGATTTAATATTATTATTTTTTATATGCAGGGTTTTCTTTTTAAATTTTATTCTCCTTTTTCATACCCTTATACTCATGATATGCTTATATACCTTCCATGTTTAACATTACTGAGCATATGAGCTGACCCTTTATTATATTTCCTTTCCAAATGTTATAAAGAAAGATTTTAATTGGTATTACTAAAGTGGAATATCTTTATGGGATATTTGTAAGATCTTTCATTAAACTTGTTTAATGTGTTCCAAGTTTCTAAAGAAACTAAACTATTATAGTCCTAGGGGGTGTGTTTGTGTAATATAATTAATATTAATCTAAAATATATAATATCCATGTATGAAAATCTTGGGTCGTTATCATGTTCACCACCTATAAAGATTCCAGATATCATATTTTTTAAGGAAATTCACATAAAGATTTTGAGGTGTATACTGTGTTATATCAACCAAATAATAAATTTTAGGCTATATTATTTTATAAATTTATAGTTGTGATTGGTGGGGTATACAGGTACTGATTGGGAAGGTTCGGTTTATGACCAAAAATAAACTTCTTGAGATATTTTTTATATTGGAATATATTGTAATTAATAGAAAAAAATTGTATTTCATTAAGCACTATAGAGGCTGAATATATCATGGCGACTCATGATTGTACTCAGATGATATAGATGATGCAAAGTCTTGAATATAATGGAATTAGACTGGTATCTCCTATTATAATGATGTGTGAAAATTCAAGAGTGATAAAAATTATAAAAAATACCATTCAAAACTAAAATTTAAAGTAAATTGAGATTAAATATCATTTCTTAAAGGAGAAAGTGTAACAACGGTTTGTGAAGTTAAAGTATGTTCCTACCCAAAATCAAGTGGCATATATCTTGAAGAAGGTGTTACCCGTGATATATTCTGAATAGAGTCGATTAGATATTAGATTCCAAATATATTTATATCTTTAGATGTAATTGGAGATAAATCCTCTACTAAAAATGGAAATTTATATTTATAAAGGGTATGATTTCATTCCCTAGGCCCTTTATAATCTATCTAACTCTCTCTTTTAAATCTTAAAGGAAGTTATCTGTGGGTTACTTAACAAAGGGGGGAAATATTTTTGGGGATAAAGAGAGAAATTAATCTTATAGAATCTATATATTAGAATAACCACAAAAAAGGGAGAGTGTTTGGTTTTATATTTGGGGTTAAAGGTTTTAAGGTTTGATGTATGTTGTCCAATGTGTTATCATATGAGAATTATTTCATTTACCGCATTTTTTCACATTGATATTCAATTTTTGTGATCTTAGAGTTCATGATCGATGATTATTTTATATACTATTTCAAGGAAAGATCATAAACAAGTGGTTTTGGTGCATGTGGACATGGAATTGACAACAAACCCAAAGGGAGATATTATTTGAAATAGAAAAAATAAATTTGGATACTTTTTTTGTTAGTATTTATTAATAATTATATATACGATTTTGAGTTTTAAAGATTATGTGGATGTGGTTTCTTAGAGAAGGTAAGGTTAAGTTCATGTCATAGCATAAGGCATTTTTCTATGATGATGCCCAAAATAGGCAATCTAGAAAGGACCATGTCGTGGTGCTCCCCATGGTAGATTTCTAGTTCCCCTAACCAAAATAGTGGCGATAAATCATGGTAATATCATTGGTTTTAGGAATGTTTAGTGTTCATGGTTTAATTCATGAATCACATTAAATTTTATATTATTCAAAATAAATAGAAGAAGAAACTCTTCATCATAGCATTGGGTGTGGTGCGTTACAAGTTCACTTAAGAGAAATGGGATGCCCAATATGGGTGTTTTTTATTGGCATGGTGGACACATATAAAGGTGATGGTGAAGAGTAACACTACACTATGGTGACCATATGTTGATCATTTCACCTAGACTATGTCTTGATGATAAGTTTTTGGTTGTTTCAATGGGTGTTTTAAAGTAACATTTCACCTGTGAGAAACAATGTGTTAAAAATAGTCATGGTATTGCCCATAATAATGATGTTTTATTTGGACATTAGAGGTTGTGTTTTTTATTCCTTTAGTAAAATAAAAAACTTACAATAGGCCCTAATGATGGGAATTTGGAAGGGTTTTTTTTAATATTGAACAATCCACATCATGGTGTCCAAAATTAATCCATTTTGATAGGCATTTTAGAAGGAGATGCGCCAAACCTGTAGATTCCAAATTAGATGATGCATAATGATCTCTTTACTGATTCAAAAGTCATGTTACATGAATTTAGGCCATGATTCTATTAGTAATTGAAGGGATTTTTTATCAATTAAAAGGTGGATAAATTGAGAATTTATTCAATATTGTAAAGAGAAAATATAAGGTTCATGAATAAATTACTTCCTTGACTGCATAAAGATAAAAAACCATTAGGAGTTCAGGGATATTTCAAAGGCCCTTTACGAAAATAAAAATTAGAAGGTTAATTACTAAGTATTACTCATTGTTAATAAGAAATATATAAATATGTGAGAATGGGGTGATATAGATCATATCCATGAGAAAGTGAGAGTAGTTCTTTGGTTATACTAAAATATAAAAGTGATGAAGGAAGAAAAGATTTAAAGAGTTTGATCACATTGGAATGACATCAGATTAGGTATAAGTGAAACACACTTTTAAGTTTATATCCACATTCTTATCTCATTAATAAGAACAAGGTTTTTATATAAGGAGTAGTTATTTTCTCCTTGTGATTAGAGTTAGTGAGTTTTTCAATTTTGTGAATAGTGAGTTCAGAGGATCGGAGATACCGCTCCATTGTATAAACCAAACTAATAAAGTGTCCTCTAGAATTTTTGTGCACAGGAACATCACCTTTTTATGCTCCTTGGACTATCTTAATTTGGGATAACCAATTAAAATTATTTTTATGCATTACTCTTTCAGTTTCTTAAAAAATAAAATTTAATGGAAATAAAGGAGTGTTCCTCACATAAAGAGAAAAAGATCAAAAATAAAGGGAGAAAGTTTTAAATTAGTATTACCCTGATTTACCCCCCCCCCAAGGTTAATCTCCTTGATAAGGGACCAATAATGACTCTATATATTAGAGAGGATAATGAAAGAGATATTATAGAGAATATCCTTCTAGCCATATTTTACTATGTTTGTAAAAAGTTTTTTTGTAGCATGTGATCACTGCTAATGTACTGGGAACTTTGGATAAAGATATGAAGTTTTGTAACAACCAATCATAGAGTTAAAATTATTCAATGTATAGTGGGTTGACTTTATGGGTTATTTTCCCAATTCAATAACCATATATACATACTTCTATGTGTATATTATGTATCAAAGTGGGTCGAAGATGAATCTTTCTCTACCAATACAATAAAGGTGGACACTAAATTTGTAAATAATAATGTATTTTTTTAGTTTTGGAGTACCCAAGTTATTGGTCAGTGATCAGTGATTGAGTGATGCATGTAAAGGTTCTAATTAAATCAATGGTGAGAGACGCAACACAGGTGGGGTCTGGAATAGTGTAATATGGGATTAGCTAACATATGTATGTTCCACACACAATATCTAGAAGTGTGTTACAATGAAAGGTATCACCCAATACAAACACCAGATACTAAATCACACTTGATAAATAATGCCATCATGCTTTGGATGAAAAATTAGAGTCCATTCAAATTTCATTTCTAATGTTGGATAGAAGATGTGAAATGCCATGCTAAAATATGGTATACAAAATTGTAATCCATATAGGTAAGATTATATTGAAAGGAATTGAATTAATTAATGTTCTATGTCCATATGTTTTCATGACCAATTCAATAGATATGTAAGATAGACATTGAAGGAGCTGAGGATATTGTTCCATGGTAAAGACACTACACCATAAGGAGTCATAAAAAGGTATAGGTTCAAGAAGTTGGAAGACGGTAGCTTCTCAGTAGTCAGTAATCCATATTCTATCCAAAAAAATACTATATTTATAAAAATTATCAATTATTAGGAATATGTCATACTCCAATGGTGATAAACCAAGGTTTATCTTAGATATCAAATCCAGGATAGCTCTTTATTGGGGTGGAAATGAGTGGAAAATGATAATGACTGAAAGAGGATTATTTCACATTCTTATGGGGAACAAAGGGGGTATTGAATCAGTTTGGATAATTTTAAATGTTCACTTTAAACTTGGTTTATTCAGGATTTCTAAATAGGATTTAAATTTCAATCCATTCAATCGAATAAACTCCACTTCTTAGATCTGGGTTAGGTTTCATGGAATGAATTGGGTATTTTGGCATTAAAAAAACCTCAGTGATTTTGCTTCTTATATTGGTATTACATTGAATTTGGATCCACATACTCTAAATAGAGAACTTGGACTTTATATCAATATCTTTGTTGATTCCAATTTTGATTCAAAACTTTTGGATGTGATCAATTTCATTTATAATGATTATAACATAGAAGTTAAAGTTGAGTATGAATATACTTCACCTTTCTGGGAGGTGTGTAGAATTATAGGAGACTCAATTAAAAATTATATAGTGATCCAAAAATAGTTTAATCCACCCATTAAACTAAATTATTCAGAATATGTTAACACAAAAAGAAATTAAAATCCAATTTTTGTGACAAAAGTTAGACTTTAAGGAATAAATATCCTGTAAAATGGGTTAAAAAGCATACCAGAACCTTGACCATTAAGTACACAATGGGTAAGTATCAGTATTATCTTGTTGATTAATTAGAAAGGGTGAATGATATGGATGTTTCATCCATGAATTTTAACACTATTGTTATTATCTTTGATGACGGGGGTTGGGAACAATGAAATTAGGGCTAGTGAGGATAATTACATCTCTCTTGAAATGGCTCATGAGATCACAAGCCTAGTGAAGTATTTGCTAAATGATTATATTGATGAAACCTATAACAATACCAAGGGAATTTTTCCACAACTAAATGATAGGGTTCATACACCTTCTTGTACACAAGATAAAAAAATTACATATGAGAAATTTGTGATTTATGGTGGTGATATTAATATTGATATTGCATATCTTCAGAGGAAATTCTCCCAAGATACCATTATCTATGTTGTACATGTTCATGAGGATTTTGAAAAGTTGGAAAGTGTATTCCCTGAACCAGTTTCTAGTGAGAGTATAAGAAAATTTCCCAATCACCTCTAATTTTTAATATTACTGGTCAAAGGAATCATAAAATGAGCTCAATTGATGATGGTAAAATCAAAAAAAACTCCTTCTGAAGTTAAGCACACATCTTCACCCAATCAAGAATACAAGGACTCTGATAACCCAATTATTAGAACTTCTATGGATTCTGGTGAAGATGCAAGAAGGATCTATATATATCCTCAAGAATTAAATTTACCTAATCATATGCTTCACCAGGTGTCTATAGAGAATAGTGGAGAAGTTAATAATACTCCCCATCAATTTGAAAGACCATATGAGTCCCCATATATATAGGAAGTTAGATCTTTAGATGAAAATTTTCTTGGATCTTATTTTATTTCTAATGATGAATATAATATAGGAATAACAGAATATCATGCTCTGGAGAAATACTATTACTGTATAAGTAGAAAATATGAGGGCGGTCTAAACGCCACTATAGTAGAAATAAAATACCTTGTTGATCGTGATCTCTCATATCAAAAGAACGTAGTCTTCCTTTACATTCATGATAGATCATGCAAAGTGAAATATGATACTCTTAACAATGATGGAAAAAAAATAGTGATCATCAAAAAATCAGCCAGAAACAAAAACTATAGTGGTAATAAGAAATGAATCTCATGCTCCAAACGTAGTTATTAATGGTGATTCTTTTATGAAATTTTCAAGTCCTGGACAACCCTGACACAATTAATTATCTCCAACTATTTATTAAGAAGTATAATCCTGGTCTTCTTAGTCTCACTAAACCAAATAGAATTTTTTATAAGAGGATTTCCACCCTTGATAAAATGGGTTATCATATTATTGACACAAATATGTCTACCAATAGTATAAAAAGACTTTGGTTCTTATCTCATTTGAGCCTAGATGGAATCTATTCCATAAATTCTTCAGAATATATGGACACTTTCAATTATAATTATTTGGGTATGAAACATTTTTTCTCCTTCATCTATTATTATAATGGTTATTAAGATAGAAAGTACTTATAGGAAAACAATTAGGTTCTAAGAAGATCAATAAATTCCATTAGGGATCTTATTGGAGATTTCAATTCTATTCTAAATCCATATGAGAAGCCTGTAATGTTTAATTATTCTTCCTCAAGTAGATATTTTAGGTCATGCATTAAGAATATCAACCAGAATAAAGTTAACTTAGTTGGTTCCAAGTACACTTGGTATAGAAAACATCTCAACAAAATGGTGTTCAAAAAATTGGACATGTTTTTTGTTAATGATGTGGATATTGAGATTTAGGCCTACATTTCCTACACTACTCTGGAACATTTGAATTCAAATCATCACCATATTTTAAAAACCTTATCTTAATAGTTGTTGAACCTTCCTTTCCATTTAGATTCAGTAATTCATAGACTTTGTACTTTGATTTTAAGAAATTCATTCAAGACACTTAGAGATCTTTAAATTCTAAGGATAATTCCTTGGATTGTGTTTTAAAACGTAAAATTTTCAAGAAAAAGTTGAATTTTTGGAGTTGAGAATTCTTTGGTAAAATGGAAAAAAATATTACTCAACTTCAAACCTTATTTCACATCATTCCAAATAATAAAACTACTATTGATTTTTTTATGTGTATTGAGAAGGAAAATTTGATTAATCATGATCTAAATAACATTTTAAATATGAAATAATGTATACAATAATAATCCTTGAAGGTTTAATTGCTTAATAAGGGTGACAGAAATACCGTATTTTTTCAAATTTCATCAAATATTTGGAAATTTAATAGACCTCTATCTATTCTCAGTGATATTGGGAAGATTTTTGATAAATAATAGGACTTGGTTTCTCATGTTTTCTCTTAATATAAGAACCTCTTTGATGAAACCAACTCTTGTATAGACATAATAGAATACATAATTCCCAATATTTTCAATAATGAGGATAATACTTCTCTAACTACTATTCCTCTTGAATTTGATATCAAATAACTTGTCTTTGGCCTCAACTATGGCAGCTCCCCTGGTCTGTATGGGTTCAAAAACTCTTTTTTCCAAAATTATTGGAATATTATTCATGTTGATGTTTACAGACATGTTACACATTTCTTAAAATATGTCCAACTAACACAAGTAATTAATGATCAATTTATTTCCCTCATTCCTAAAGAGGATAATTCGAATGAGATTCATCTATTCAAAACTGTGGCGCTTATAAACACTATTTACAATGTTATTGGGGAAATTATTGCTAATAGGATTGTCAGGATTACTAATAGGAATGTTTCTGAAAACATGTTTGGATTCAATAAAGGTATAACTATTCAAGATTTCCGTTTCACTACACTTATGAATGTGTTAACCTTATCATTAAATCCACCATAGGAGGAAATATTACAATATATCTTGATATAAAAAAATCCTTTAACACTCTTGATTGTGGCTTCATATGCAAGGTTTTATCTAGTGTTGTCCTTGATGAGACATCTATTAAATGGGTTAGAATCATTTTAAGCTCAGCCCATATCCCATTTTATATAAATGGATCTCTTTAAGGATGCTTTACTTTCTTAATAAGTGTCAAAAAAAGGTGACCCACTCTCTGCCATTATTCTCTATATTGCATAAGATTACTTGAGCAGTCACCTTCTCACCATAGTTAATTACAAGAAAATAAATCATATCAGAGCTGTAAGATTCATTATTCCCCCCACTCATGTATTATATTATTATTAAATTAACCTATTCACTCAAGGTGAAAAAAGAAACATCAAGAAAATTAAAAATTTACTTCTTCATTATGAAAAATTCTTAGGGTAAGAGATCAGTTGGAAAATTTATTTCTTATGTTTTGGAAAGAGAATTATTATGACTAGAAAATTTGACATCATCAATGAGTTGGGAATTAGAGAGGTTTTTTTTCATTTCACTTACCTTATCCTCCCCCTATTTTTTGTAAAACCACATATCATCCATTTCTCTCACATTTTAATCCAAATTAAAAAACATATATCATTTTAGAAAGGAAAGATGTTATCGATGGAACGTAGGGTCAGTCTTGTGAAAGTTGTGATTGTGTAAAAAAATACACTTGTTTATAGATTATAAATGGTTATCTAGCCTCATTAAAAATATCATCACCTCTGTCAAGAACTTTTTATAGATTGGGATCATAATTCAAATAATACTTGTGAATGTTTCAACGAAACAATTCTATAGACTTGTTGAATATAGAGGTCTTCACATTAAAAAACATTGAAAATTTAATCAATATTTATAGGAAAACTTCAAGTGGAGGGTACTTAATGAATATTCCGAGGATCTTGCTTTTATGAGACACTAATTTTAAAGAAGGATGAAAAATAATAATTTAAACTATATGAACTCCATTTTTCCTACACTCAAGGCCCATTTATCAATTATTACAGGGAATTCTCACCTTTTGGACAACATTAATTCATCCCTTAATTTCTTATTAGAAAACAAGATAGTTATGACTCTTATTAATGTTTTATACTCTCTTTACCCATAACTTTACACAAATGTATCTATTAAGTAAAAAATAGATATTTCCTTCGACATTATTCCTTCTGAAATCAAGGATATGGTCATAAATTATAACTTGGTGATGAAACTTTGGTATAGGAACCTAATTCAAATGGGTGTCTCTCCTCAAAGTTATTATATAAAATGGTTTTGTAGGTTCATACTAACATATGGTCTAAATGATTGAGTAGATTCTGGATACTTCCATCCATATTTAACCTTTCATCGAGGATCATGTACTCCAAGATTCCTAATGATAAGTTTCTACAACTTTCTATAATTAACTTGTGCTCGATATGTGTTCTGTGTAACTAGTATAGGGATGACCCTAACCACATATTCCATAGCCTTGATAATTTTTTGTATTATGGAAAGTAGTGGATGGTATTTTGATGTTATTTTTCTCTATACAACCTATATGTTGGACTACATTCCTACATGTACTAAGATGGAGATCTCTAATCAGCTACAATATCTTTTACTTACGGCCAGCATGAATCTCATCCATGTGATATGTAATAATCAAAAAAATAGTCCTTGAGAATATTCACTTATATCTATAATAAGTGTTGGTTTAAATTTTAGTAGCTTTGAAATTTGAAAATGTTATCCAAAATGCTTTTTTTGATAACTCTATTCATGATTTTTCCATAATTGAGCATCTTAGCATTACATATAACTATCGTCCTCCTTTTATAAATTTTTAAGTCATATAGATTCATCCATTTATAGTAAGGATAAAGTGTAACATAGATGGGTCCTCAAGAGGAAATCTAGGTTCTTCTGGATATGGTTCTATATTCACAAATCATTTTAGTGATGCAATGGGATGCCTCTACGATCCTTGTGGAATCATAACATCTCTTGACATAAAAATTCTTGGCATAATTAATGAAGTTGAAATGGAAAATAAATGTGGTTGGTTCAACTTGTGGATTGAATGTGATTCCCCACTATTGTGAAAGCTATCATAAATAGCATCATTCATCTCTCTTGGAGGATGACTTTCAGGAGGATCAATTGCATAGACTCTCTCTCTCATCCCTGAATTATATCATCACACATATATATCATAAAAAAACTTTTTGGTTGATGGGATGTATAAAAAATTGATAAATACTACTTAGTTAACCATGATCAATAACGCATATGATGATCTTTCTTCCTATTTTTTAAAGGGATTATTTTAAAAAAACATTATTTTATTCTATTATAATTATATTCTCTTTAAATAAAGGAGGATTTTCCTTTTTATCCATGTTCTCATTCTCTAAAAAAATCTTGAATGTTAGTCAAGTTCATTCACTAAAGTTTCATGACTGTTTCTATTATTTCTTCCACATACATGTTTATTCCATTTTAGCCTTACTTCTTCACTCAGGATGGATGTAAATTCCACCATGAGTGACTATTAACTTAAGGGATGAGGAACCAAGAGAAAAAGGATGGTGAAAATATGTGAATGGTTAATTTTTATTTTAGATGGCATGTTTTTTCATTAGTATCACATATATCCTTAATCTTATATCATTGTTTAATTATTATTTGAGTGAAGTGGAAATTTTGGGAGGAACCCCATTATGGTAGATAGGGATGGGATATGAGATAGGTATTTATCTTATATTTTAGTTAAGTATAAATCATAATTAACCTAATTTTAATTAAGTTTCTTTGAGCATAAGTAATTGAAAAAATTATGGTAATATTAATTATAATGGATCAAATGAAGATTAATTAAACTTTGATAATATCAAAACTAATCAAGACATGATATTCCACAAGATAAGTCTTATTTTTAGAAACATATCCTCTGAAATTAATTCACCATTTCTATCTTCCATTAAAAATCACTAAAAGTTCTTGGTTTTTTTTCGCTTCAAAATATATTTTCAAATTACTTTCACTCATAATATCTGAATCAAGAATCAAGAAAGATTCACTGGGATAGTATTCCTATAATACTCAGTAGATTTAATTCAGAACACTCCATTGTTATACAAAAATTTTGTAGTATCAGTGAAAATGGGATATGCATAAAAATTATAAACTTTCTCCCAACTCCCTTGATAGGTGACGATGCTTGGGGGTGTGTTAGTGAAAAATGAATAGAATATATAAACACATGATGATAATATAGATTCTTATTATTATATTGATGATGTGGTGATTTTTAGGACCACTAGAGAAACTTTTAGAATGATAAATCATGTTGATACTAAGAATATAATTGGATATCATAATGAAGGGGTGTAAACAATGGGAAAAATTAGAATAGTCGGTCATACTTTTTTACTTTCAATAGTTAAACCCAAAACTACTAATGAAGTTTTAGAACACAAGGAATGTATTAAAGTTAAGAATGAAAAGGATTAATTAGATTGAAAGAAATGATACATGGGATTTTTTCCCAAACAAGAAAAGAATAACATTATTGGAAAAAACAGGTCTTTAGAAACATACTGAATGAAAAAGGTAAGATTATAAGAAAAAAACCCATATTAGTGATGTATATATTTTATGCATGTAAAATTTTAAATTTTAATAATTGAATTTCATTGAATTGTAATTTTTTTCTAAAATATTAATTTAATAATTCATTTTTGGGTATTTATATTCTCAAATGAAATTTTGTAAAAAAATAAAATAACTTTATTTTCTAAAATAGAATATTTATTTATTTAGAATTATGTAACTTTTAATAAGATATTTTTATCATTTTAGGTGAAAAAAATGAGCCAATACTTGGACAACCCTTGACCCATAGGCAAGTCATATAGCTAACCCTTGGGGAAACCGACCAAGCCATGGGAAGATCCATATTGGGTGCAGAAGGAGGCATAGGTCATGCATATTGAACACACACTGCTGTTCTAGTACATGGGAAAAAGATATCTATGGTAGTGGGAGGCGCACTAAATCAGCGCGGGGTGAAAGCTGTAGCAGTAGGGGTCCTCTAACCCCCGTCTGACTTCAATGATCGGTGAAGGGAATAGTATCACTTATAAATAAGTGGGTTGGCCCTAAATTTTTTGATGTGGGTTTGAAATGATGTGGGAACTATATATACATACAAAAGTAACATTTTCTTGGCTTGAGTCACATATTTCATGCTCGGATAAAATTCACCACTTCCTTCCACCCTTGACATCATTAGACCTCCAAGGGCGTCCCCATAAAATTCAATTATCTCTGATTTTGAGCTCGGGCTCAATCTCCAATGTCATAACTGAGTATCATAACTACCACGGATGATCATGAGAATCTCATATTATGTCCTATAAACAAAAAACAAATAATATGAATCCATGTTTAAGAAGAGGGATGAAATAATCTTGAAAACACCATAGTGTCCATTCTTGTGTATCATAAAGAGGTACCAAGACCAAAATAAAAAGAAAAAAAACTTCATAACTCGGGATACACCTTAGAGTAAAGATCATGGATGAGTTTTAATGAATATGAAATGGGGAAGGCTACGTACATGTTTTTCTTGATCGTTTTGAACAGAATCCTCCACATGATAAAATGGTAACTAAAATGACTAGATGTTTGTGGTGAACCTATAGTCGAGGTACTTACATGAATATAAAAGTTTATAAATTATGAAAAATATGTCATAATATATGATCTTGTGGTTAATAGGTGAAAAAATAATGTGAAACTCCAATCACTTTAGTGTGTTTATGAATATGGTCATATGAATGAAGTTGAATGAAGTAAATTCCCAATGAAATATATGCATCCCTCCATAAGTAATCTGTTTTGAAGAGTTTAGGAATAGGCTTGGGTATGAAAATTCATGTGATACACCCAACTATGACTTGGTTTTGAGATAAACTAATACAAAAGTAAGGGGTTACTAAAATTCGTGTGAATAAATAGGTATTGAATATTTTTTTCTGATAAATTAAGAGGTAAATTTAAAATAAAGATGATGTGGATTAGAAAGGGTAGAGTTTTGATTGAAAATTCAAGTCTCATATTCACTTTCCCTCTCCTTGATAATTTTTAAAAAATAGATCTTGACACATTGATAAAAATAATAATACTTTGACTGATTCAAAGAGACAAAGATACAAAGATTCAAAGAATTTACTTTTTTATTGTAAAGGTTGGACCTTTAGATTTCTTTATCCTATAAATGTGAGGGCCAAGCTATTAAAAATAAAAATAAATGGAGGACTATATTGGATATTTATAAAGATCCAAGTTGTTCTTTATACTTATTTCAGATTTATTTTCAATATTTTTCATCACCCACTCATGGATAGCATGATAGGGTCAATTTATTTGTTCCAAACTATGTATTATAGTGGTATTTCCTTAGTGTAAGTGTCACTTTTGAATAAATTCATGTTGGGTTTTTACATTCTATTTTTAAATCTTTAAAAACTTCTTCTTATTTTATACATTCATTCCCTATGTTTTTTTTTTGAGTAAGGGAGAGTTTTTTTAAATATGATTACTAGAATACTACCTTATCCATGACCATTGGGTAGGATAGGTTTTACATTTAAACATGGTTTCTAGTTACCCGTTTCTTTATGATCCAAAGTGCCATGAACATTGCAAAAAGTTGAACCTTGAGTGTGGAGTGTAATTATCATAACCATTGTAGTTTTTTAGACCTTATTTCAGAGAAAATAAGATTGAATTCAATAATCTATATGAACACTAATACATGAACTTAGAGAACATAGGTTTGGTATAATGTTTTTCATTATATTCTTCTACTTTATCAAAACATCACACTATGTTCATAAAATTTTCAAGTAGTTTAATTATTTTCAAATCATATTTAATTTATTTACTATTAAATTAAAGTTATTTACTACTTATTACTTATGGGATCAACAACATATTACTATAATTCTATTTTTTAGTAGTTATTGTGGTACGGGGTTTTATAAATTTCTAAATTTATTCAGTCACAGGATTTAATGAAGTCCTCTATATGTGTCAATTTTTGGAACTATTTTCAAGGATAAGTAATGGAGATAACATAAATTTAGTAGTTTACACAAGCTTTTTTACCTCCCACGTTTCTATTTTATATGTTTTCTAAGGTTTTTCTTTTTTTTTCTTTTGTATTTATTTTACATGTTAGTGTTTTTGTGGTTGTTCGTGTAGAAAAAAGAAAGTATGAAGCCCCATATCTGAATAGTGATTCAAATTTCAAGCCTCTCATAATAAATTGATTCACTTAAGAGGAAGATCCAAAGTATCCAAGGATAGGATTGATAAATAAAAACATGGTCACCATAACCACATATGAGTTTAGATGAGCTGATCCTCCAAGTAATAGAAGACACATTCAAAGTGGTATTAAAAAAATCTAGATAACTTGGAAAAGGAAGTTGAAGAATTTAAGTAAGAGACCAAGGATGAAGCTTACTTTGATGAGATGATTGAATATCTACACTTAGAAGTTTAAACTGAATCTAAATTCAAGTTAATTATTTATTTTTACTCCAAATATGACACTAAATTTGATCTTTATTTAGGAAATTACCTCACATCTAGAGAGCTAGAGGAGGAAGAAGAACAAGAAGAACCCCATATATTTGATAAAGAAGACGAAGAATAAAAAGAGATAGGATTTTCAAGCCTTTTGGATAACATGATGAAAATTTTAGAGGGTAAGTACATGGAACATGTTACTCAAGAGAAACCTTTGACACAAATCAAAGTTCATCAAAAATAAGAAGAAGAAGAATAAAAGTAAGAGGGGTGTTATATTTGGATATATTTTCATTTTACACTTATATGATCTCAATTATCTATATTTTTGTTACCTCATATAAGTGATAAAGAAGTGGAAGTGGTGGATGAAATTTAAAATTTCATTGATTAATTACACATGCAACCACAAGAAGATAAGAAAAAAAGGAGTGGTTATATGTGTAGACAGACCACGAACTTCTAATCCAATCCTTAGTATATACCATTTTTTCTACTTAATTTAGAAAGGATATGAGAACTTTGAATAAAAGGATAATAGCCACCATGGACATAAAAAAATTCAAAATTTTACTAACATGAGATAGTTAACACTATATCACACTCTAATTACCTGAGATTAAGAGGTAATTTTAAGCCAAAATCCATAACTAATAGAATATTTCTAGGAGGAAACCTATTTTTTTATTTTTTTTTATGTGAATTTAGTTTTAGGAATTATATTAGGAATTTACTTTTGGAAGTATTTCTCAATCCCATTAATCTTTTTAAGATTTAATGACATGATCCTTACACTATCTTGATATTTTTTCTATTATAGGACCATCATAAAGACACAAGAAGAACCAAGAAGTAAATAAGAGGATGATTAGAGTTTTATTGAAAATATAGTTTACTTTTACATTAATTTCCTTTTAACTCCACACATTTTTGTATTTAATTCTATTTTTTAACTTTAAATAGTAAATTGTATGCCCCATTCTCAGATTTTTTCTATTATTTTCTAATATATGAGACATAATTTACTTAAGAACCTTATAATTCATGTTTTAGTATTCAATATAGATCTGATTTAATGAGTGATGTGGGGAATTGAATAATTAGAGTGAAGAAAAGGAATGTTAATTTAATGAATAATCATTTGAGGAGGCTATTTAATTCATGTAGATGAAATTTCCCTATCCATTTTTCATGATCTGAATTTCTGAAATTCATGTTTATTAGTTTATTATTATTGTTAATTCCATGAGTTATTGTCCAAATTAATATATTTTCTATTATTGAGATGATTTTTAGACCTAATTTTTATATTATTTCTTGATAATATTTCTTGAGAGATCCCAGGACATGTTACTCACTTGAACATACATTTGATCTTATCAAAGCTATGATTGAACAAAGTCACATTTAATATGATTAAAAAAATATATTGTTAATAACTTATACTTGGACCCACTTTTTATATTTATCATTATTTTAATTTATAAGAATCCATGATTGAATTTTTTAGGGAAGATCTATATTACAATACAATTCTATCCATTCCCACATGAATCTTTTTGTTTTGCATGATTATCAAAAGTATAAGTGTTAGATAGAGGTTATATATGGTGGAAAAGGGAATAAATCTATTGATGAGATATTTTTTGGGTGTCATTTAATTAATATTTGGTAAAAGGATCATGTTATATTTCATTGTGCTTCATTGTTACACCTATTGAAAAAAACAAAGACAAAGATAGGGGAAATTAGAAAAAAGGGCGGGTAGAGTTTTAGGGGGACAAAATCACCATTTACTTTACCATTTATTTTTATCATTTGGGGATGGGTGGTGGATCTGATATTTGTACTTGTACAACTTTTGAGAGAAAAAATGAAAAATTGGTTTGCAAAAAATAATAAAAAATTGAAAAAATTGAAAAAAAAAATGAGAGGGGTAGGTCATTCATTATACACTCATGCATTCATGAACATTAATTTGCGTTTTGTGGAAGTTGGTGTTTTTATTTTTGAAACTATATTTTCATCACACTTGACTTTTTATTATCATGCATTGTTCATAAGATATTAACCTCCTTTTCAATATCTACTAACCTTAGGCCTCAAAATTATATGATCCTTAATGTTAAGTCATTATGATTTCATGTGATATTTTTCTTTAAGGGTGGAGAATTTAGGTTATTATCAAGCCTATGGTAGGTGCGTGTACTCATGGTATGATCATAACTCTACTTGAACTTGTTACCTTGATTGATGAGAGAAAAAAAATCATTGTGTGGTAAATTATGATTGGAATGCTTTATAATAATGAAATAAGATTCTAGAATTGAAGGAAAGAGATGAACCGTAATTTATCAAAGGGAAAAATTAAAATACTTGGTTTTATTATTTCTTTAAATAGTGTGAAGTTGAATTGATAATTCTTGGGTAAAACTTTAACATTGAACTCTCTGTTAACAATTGTTTGTTTTTATTACTTTTTAATTTAAATATTGATATCTTGGTGTTCCCCTTTGATTTATATTGATATTTTATACTTAAGAATAAGAATTGGTTTAAGTGTGTGGGTATTTTATGTCATTATTTTATGTATGAAAATTTTTCAATTTTAAATAGTGAATTTTGTTGATTCTTAATTGTTTTTTCTAAAATATTAATTGAATAATACATTTTTGGGAATTTATTTTCTCAAATTACATTTTGTGAAAAAGGAAAATAAATTTATATTTTAAAATTTAATTTCTTTGTGTTTAAAATTATGGAATTTTTACTATGTTATTTTATCATTTTAGTTGAAAAAAAAAGGTCCAACACCTGGCCATCCTTCAACCCATAAGCAAGTCCCATAACCATCTTGTTGGGTAGCTGACAAAGCCATGGGGAGAGATAGCTTGGGTGTTGCAAGAGGCATAGGTCACATGTAAAATTAATATGAATGCGCACCAATAAATGGGAGTAAGATTACTGTGATGGAAGGATAATTGCTTCAAGGGCATGAGACATCCCCAATGGTGGTAGGGGTACTTTGACCCCCTTCTAACTTCAACAATCAATGAAGGGAGAAAGATCACTTATAAAGAAGTAGGTTGGCCCTAAATTTCTCAATTAATGATAAGAGATATGTAAACACTATATATATTTACAAAATCATTTTTTTAGAATGAGTCGCATGTTGCCCTGTTCGGATAGAAGACGTCATAACCTTCCTCCCTCAACATCATCAAAAAACCACTAGGGTCCCCAGAAAATTCCATTATCATAACTACGAAGCTTGTGTTCAAGACCCATTATCACTAACAATGCATTCAAATACCATGGGTAATAATAAAGATCTCAAGAAATACCCTATAAACACAAAATGAAGAATATTAATCCTTATTCAGTAAGTAGGATAAAATATTCTCTACTATGCCATAGTGGCCATTCCCTTATTTCGTAGAAAGGTCCTGAAACCAAAATGGAAATAAAAACAGCTTCAATATTTGGGCTAGATCATGGATCATGACACATGGATGAGATTGAATAAATATGAAATGGTGAAGAATATTCCAATGGTGTTTTTAACAGTGTTGAATAATATCCTCCCAATGATAAAACGGTCACTAAAATGATCAGATACGAATGGTGAACCCATGGTTGAGGTGTTTCCATGAAAGGAGGAGCTTTAAAATGATAAAACTTATGTCTTGTTACATGATCTCATGTCCAAAAAGTAAAGAAATAATGTGAAACACTAATCACTTCAATTTTTTGATAACCATGGTCGCATTCATGAATCTGAATAAAGTAAAATAACATTAAAACACCCATTTACCTCCACATGCAATTTATTTTTATGATTTTAGGAATATGATAAGGTTAGAAAATTCTCGTGTTACACCCCCTCCCCCATGATGTAGTTATGAGATACACTAAAATAAAAGTAAGAGTGCTGCTACTTTTCACGTTAAACAGTAGATATTGAAAGATATTTTCCAAAAAAATTAATTGGTTTATTTAAAGGTAATATGATATGGATTTAAAAGGGGTAGAGTTTTTACCAAAAATTCAAGTTTTTTTTATACTCTCTCTCTCTTGAATAAATTATGAAAAAATAAAGGATAGAATAATGATAAAAATGAGAATAATTTTACTGATTCAAAGAGAGAAAGATATGAGTGTTTTAAAAAGGGACTTCTATGTTGAAAAGATCAGACCTTTGGCTTTATTTAGCCTATAAATATGAGGCCCTGGCTTTTGAAAACAACAATTGAGGGAGGAGGATCTTAGAAGATTCTGAAGATATGGGTTGTTGCTACTGCTTCTTTAGGTTTTTATTTTCATTATTTTCTATCACCCACTCATATATAGAATGATAAGTTGACTTTATTTGTGTTGGTTATGTATTTAATGGGTATTTATTTAGTGTAAGTGTGGATTTTGAATAAATTCAAGTTGGATTTTCATATTCTATTTAATTTTTTTTAAAACTATTTATTCTCTAAAACATGCATGTACATTATGTGTGTTGATTGATAAATATTTTTTTTAAACATGACTAATAGAATATTACCTTCTCCATGACCATTGGGTAGGATAGGTTCTATGTTTAAACATGGTTATAGGTTACCCATATCTTAGTGATTCAAAGTACCATGAACATTGTGTACCAGAAGTCGTATACCGATAGATGTTGAAAACCCATAGAATTTAGAGAGGGTGATCATGTATTCCTTTAGGTGTCGCTTGGACTGTGTCACTGCAGGATATGGAGGAAGGGAAAGTTTGCACCCAGGTTCGTTGGATCGTTTGAGGTTGTGGAGAGAATCGGGATGGTGGCATACTGATTGTCTCTTCCACGGAAATAGTGTTATGCATAATGTTTTCCATGTATCAAATGTAAATACCTAGAAATTATATATAATTTTTTTTAAAATATTTAGTATTATTATGAGTCTACAAAAATTGACGACGCTTGATTCTGAGGTCCGGTGTGCCTGGAATGGAATTTTTAACTTTTTTTAAGATACCTTCAGTAAACATGAGGACAACATTTTCTATCTTTTGAACCGGTGCTCAGAATTGAAATCTGAGGGCATCATTGAATCTGCAGTGCTGGGATTCACTTACGAGCAGCTTAACTTCGACTGCAGTAGTTCGGGTGAAAAAATTAGTTTTGTGGACTTTTAAAGGATTAATAAAATAATATAAAATTGTTATTTTATTATTATACCAAAGGTTGAGTGGTGGTGGCAGGACCAGTGAGTTGTAAATAAATTTAATGGATTGACTCTTTGTTTTTGTAACCACACCATTAAGATATTAATAGGTTCATTCACTAATAAACCTCATTAATCTCTTATTGTGTTAATCACCCTTTTTCCTCTATTTAAATGAGGCTCAGGCATGGGTTTTTGACACGGAAGGGAGGAACCTCTGATGAAGTGTCGTGGCGTCTTCCACCAACAAAGAACAGAGGCTTATCCGGCAACATCGGAGGAATCAATCTGGAATCAACGAACGTCGGCGACCTCACTTCCGTAAGCAGCGACATCTTCACCGATTCCGATGTAGGGGTTGTTTATATTTAAATTCATGAGAATTGTTTCTTTTTCGCGTTCTTGAAGCATGAAAAATCACGGATGTGTGGAATTGGGTTTAACATTATTTTTACATGATGTACTAATTACTCCCACTTATTATAATGCTAACGTGGAGGGTGTGGGCCAAACGAACCAGGCATGGACCCTCCACCGCTTCAGTATTTGTCTCGTTCTTCAAGGAAGAATTTCCATCTTTGTGGAAACTTGAATCCGGGAGCCACACAGTGATGGTAGCAACCCAAGAGGCCTATAGGCACGTTCTGAAGGGAAAACGAACCAACATATCTCACCTGGTGGCCCGCAGAAGATTTTCCGGCATGGCATCGGCGCAGCGGCGCCGGTGACCGGTGCCGGCGGGAGACGGCAGTGGCCGGCATTATCCAACCACAGTGGAAATAGGCGGTGTTCCTTCAACCACCATGGAGGGGAACTGCTGCGGCAGCAAAGCAGTTGGCTCTCGATCGTCCGCCTTGGAAAAAGGAAGTGCGCCAACGCGCGCCGCGGTGAGGAGGTCGCGGCTTCAAAGTCATAGCGGAAGTCAAAGGGGACCCACGCCCCACGGGTCCCGTTGATATGGAGGTGGCATCACGTAGTGTCACCTTTGTAGAAAGACAAATAACTTTTCAATCGTTCGGGAAGGGGGAGCGACCCCCCCCCCCACACACACACATGGGTCACCTGGCTGGCGGACCGCGCCAGCCATCAGGTCGGACCGCTCGACAAGTCGTGCCCAACCGAGATGGGTCGGGCTGGTCCATGGTCTAGCCCACTCATACCAGCCCAGCTGGTTTGGGCTGGGCCAGGTCGGACCCGGACCGGGTTGGGTCGGCCCATGACGGGGCGGGTTGGGTCGGTCCGACCAGGTCGGACCGGACCCGAACCCTTTTCGGCCCAGATACGCTTAAAAGGCCATATCTCACAAACCAGATGTCTGTTTGATGAATAATTTGCGGCATTGAAATACTTGGAATGAGATTGTACTTCTTAGATACCCGACCTAAGTTTTGGAGAAATTTGGAGTATGGTCGGGTTGGATCGAACCTGAATCTAACTGGGCCCTCGACACTAAAATGCCTATAACTCACAAACCAGGCGTCTGATTGACGCGCCATATGTCACGTTGTAACCCTTATAACATGTGGTCCTTTGGGTTACTCCTTTTTGGGACATCGTGGAAGTTGATGCATGACCGATATCTTGGGAAGCAGATACTACAGAACTCAAGCGCACCAGGTGCAGAGAATCCTATGATTGGCTGTCAATTGAAGAGCGACCCTATGTGAATCAGCATCATAGAGACCCTGTGTGGATCAGCATCATAGGAACTGTGTTTGGATCACCATAATAGTGACCCTCTGTGGATCAGCATCATAGAGACCCTGTGTGGATCAATATCATAGTGACCCTATATAAATCAGCAACCTAGCGACCCTGTGTGGATCAGCAGTGCGTGACCCGATGAGGACCAGCAGTAGAGCGGACCGTCGTGGATTAGTGACATATGAACCTGTGAAGATCGATAAAGGAACAACTTCTTCGTGGTTCAGTTGTGGAGAATACCTAATGGAATAAAATAATATAGATTATGATTAATCATCTTCATTCCCGATCTCTGAGTTGTTTATCTCGTTTGAGCTGAGTCTTTTGCTTTTTGGTTTGTGATTGAGATCATGCTTTGTGGTTTTTCCATTGTATAATTCTAAGAGACATTCTGGGGTCTCAGGGTACCTATTGGGTATTGTTATACTCACCCCTACATGGGCTTCACCCACACCTTATTGTTTCTTGTGCAAACGACGAGCATCTCAGCTAAGATTATAGGAGCCAGGACCATGCGGTGCACGGAGGTGACTGGTTCAAGTGGAGATCTGTGGAGAGGTGTTGTACCTACCCTTCAGGTAGGATCCTTGGTGGAAGATCTCAAGAGCTGTTTTCTATTTTCTGTTGTATTGTATCTTTTAGTTCGTCTTGTATTTTGGCCCCTTTACTTTCAGTACACAATTTTACTACTGCAGTTTTACTACATGGGTTGTATCTTGTTTTGTTCTTGTAATGTGTGTTTGTACAGGTTTAAAGGAAATTCCTTCTTGATTTATGGATAATCCTTTTTGGTGCTATTCACCAACACCTAGCCTATGGAAGGAGGGCTTCGGGTAGTCATGACATGGGCCCTGGGGGTTGGGTCATGACAAAGTGGTATCTGAGGAGTCGGTTCTACCGAAGAAATGGGACTCTGATCTTTCTAATGGAGTGATAGTGTTAAGTGTTTCGAGTATGGTTTTCAGTTTTGGGAGTCCAGTGTTGGTGCGGCGTCCAACGTATCCATACACTAGGACCCTGAATTCTGATTTCCGACTCTGTGCACAAAAACACCATTTGCATGTGTTTTGGAAATGTTTTACTTTTGATCTCTTTGAGTCAGATCACCAGGTATAACTTATTGACCATGGATCACCTATTTCTTTTCAGGATTCCACCACATAGATAGACATCTAGGATTCTAGAGAGATTTCATGATGACGGCCCACCGAGTGATGAGGATTCGGTGTAGTACCCTCTTAAAGTTATATAACTTTTAGGTGGTGCACTAGCAGCACCACTACCCATTGGGTAGCAGTTTCCACCAGCCCCACTAGCGAACGGTGCATGCCGACTTAGTGTATTTCATGAGTTCCAATGGTAGAGGCCTCCAATTATTCAAGGTGAGACATATCCCTAGACAGTTGAGGACTGGATGGAGGCTATAGCATGAGTTTTTTTATTAGTTAAGACACCAACAAAGCAGATGGTGATCCTAGCTGCTAGACTCTTCCAAGGAATAGTAAGGAGATAGTGGATCCTGAGGCTCTAGTTACATGACAAGATGACTCTCACCTAGATGTACTTCGAGAGACTCTTTAGGGTGGAGTTTATTGTGGAGACACTATGCTCTATGCATATTCAGGATCTCCTACACTTATAGTAGGGCATCCTGAAAGTAGCCCAGTACTCGGCGAGATTCACTAATCTCTCATGCTACTCCACCGACATGGTATGGGACCCTTTCTTCAGGGATCGGATCTTTGAGCAGGGTCTTTGATGGGAGATCAAAGTGTCAAAGATATATCTCAATATCCCAACACAAGATGGAGTGCTCGAGCAAGTGTTATTGGTGGAGAGCTTCTTAGATGAGCAGGCACTGATGGTGAGAGCCACCACTGGGCAACAGGTAGATGAGTCATCTACAGCAGGCAGTAGGCAGATGACGTAGAGGTCCAAACCTTATGGAGGACGATCCCAGGATGTAGGGTCAGAGGTGCGGAGCTCACAAGGTAGAGAAGGATAGCATAGAAGCAGACTATGCTTCATATGTGGTGGGCATGGCCACATGGATCATGACTTCCATACCCACCATACCGACAACCAGTAGACAATTGAGGGACCTCCAAGGAAAAGGCAGAGATATGAGAAAAGAGGTTTGTAGGGTAGTGTATGTGGAAGAGGAGCAGGCCATGCTATAGTTGGTGGGTGGCGATTTTAGGTTCTACTGCCACCACCTCCATGTGGTCTACCCTGACCTCAGGGAGCTGGTGGACAGGGACGAGCACAGCTTCAGGCAGCTGAGGCCTATGAACATAGTGCTCTAGAGATGATTCGAGGTAAGATCTATGTATAATCCACCCTATCTTCAGTACTTATAGACACAGGTGTCAGTCACTCTTTTATTTCCACGGCTCTCATTCAAAACTCGGAGATTCTGGTAGAGCCCTTGGCTCAATCCTTACATTTAGAGACTCTTACAAGAGAGGATTCGATGATTACACACTAGTGTCGATGGTGTGAGCTTACTCTAGGAGGCGATATATTTTGTTGGAATCACCTAGTAGCAGTGTCAAGGCCTTACGATGTCATCTTGGGTATGGACTGGTTATCCACAATTCATGCTCAGATTAATTGTTTTGGGTGCAAAGTGTAGTGTGTCTGTGAGGATGGGACTAGTTTTTCCTTCACCGGTGAGAAGGGAACCTTTGAAGCACAAGATGGACTTAATCAGAGAAGTTTGTAGAGGATCACACATCAGTTGGCTAGACTTACCCTTTGAGATGTTTATGAGAAGAGTCTGAGTTATCCTATAGTGGTGGACCAGTATGATGATGTCTTTCCTGATGATGTTCTGGAACTACCTCCTCATAGAGAGGTAGACTTCTACATCGACCTATAACCCGAGACGACACTGATATATACTCCATCATATCAAATGTCTCCTATAGAGCTTCGTGTGTTCCGGGTACAGTTGGAGGACTTGCGGAGGAAGGGGTTCATAAGTCCCAGTGTTTCTCCATGGGAATCCTTGATTTTGATTTCCAAGAAGGAAGATAGGAGTCTAAGGCTTTACGTGGACTATCGACGCCTGAATTAGGTAACTGTGAAGAAAAAGTATCCTTTACCGAGGATCGATGATCTCTTTGACCAGTTTAAGGGAGAATGATGGTTTTGAAGATAGACCTTAGATCATGTTATCATCAAATTAGGGTACGGGGCGAGGACATACCGAAGACAGCCTTCAGATGTCAGTTTGCCCATTATGAATTCTTGGTAATGCCCTTCAGTGTGACCAATGATCCGACAGTGTTCGTGGGGCTCATGAACAGGATCTTCCATCCCTACCTTGATCGCATCATGGTAACATTTATTGACAACATCTTGATATACTCAGCATCATAGGAGGATCATTCCATGCACCTACAGATAGTTCTGGATACACTCTGAGAGCACAAACATTATGGAAATCTCTCAAAGTTCCAGTTCTGGATAAAGAAGTCTACTTCCTAGGGCATGTTATCTTAGAGGCTAGAGTTGCATTGGATCCAGTGAAGATAGAGGCAGTGCTTTCTTGGGAGCCACCCAAAAGTGTGACTGAGGTGCGGAGTTTCCTAGGATTGGCTAGTTACTACCGGAGATTCATACCTGACTTTTCCAGAGTTGCAACACCCTTGTAAGCTTTGAAAAAAAGGTACATCCCTTCATGTGGACAAATAGAGGTTCCAACAGAGTTTTCAGGAGATGAGGCAGAGACTAATGAGTGCCCCCATCTTCAGGCTACCAAAAGAGGGAGTTGGGTATGTAGTTTATTGTGATGCATCAGGAACTGGACTAAGTTGTGTCCTGATGAAGAATCGAGTGGTGATCACCTATGGCTCACAGAAGTTGATACAACATGAGTAAAATTACGCTACCCATGACCCGGAGTTAGCATGAGTATTCTTTTTGCTAAGGATGTGGTGGAACTACTTGATGGGAAAATGTTTTACAGTCTACTCTGATCACAAGATTCTCAGGTATATATTCTCACAGAAGGACCTAAACCTGAGACAACGACGATGGCTAGAGTTTCTCCAGGACTATGACTTTGAGATAGTCTACACTCTTGGGAAGGGGAACGTATTAGCATACGCACTCAATAGGAGGTCTAGTCTATAGTTGCTAAGTGAGGCGACAGAGCAGCTAGTCATGTTGTAGTTATCATTCATTGATAGTGATGGAGTAGCTTATCTCCAGTCTATGACAGTTACTCCCCCACTCCTTCAGATAGTTAGGGAGACACATCTTGGAGACAAAGTTTGTGAGGCCCGACATGCTCAAATATCCTCAGGACAGGATCCTGATGGATTTTATGAAGGTGGGGAGCACATCATCCTCTTCAAAGGATGCACTATGTTACCAGTGACACTACGAGAGGACATGTTGATGTAATTACATACATCACCTTTGGCAGTACATCTTGGAGTTGTGAATATGTACCAGGACCTATGGAATCAGTACTGGTTTACAGGGATGAAGAAAGCAACGGAAGAGTTCGTATCACGATGCCTCACTTGTTAGAAAGTAAAGACCAATCATCAGACCAGTGGGATTATCTTAGACACTTGAGGTACTAGAGTGGAAGTGGGATGGTATCTCCATGGATTTCATGATAGGTCTACCACGTACATCTAGAGGCCATGATTCCATCTGGGTGATCATTGACCGAATCACTAATTCGGTCCACTTTCTACCCATCCAAGAGCAGGGATCAATAGATATCTTGAGACACTTCTAGATACAAAAGATTATATGACTTCACGGGGTGACATCGATGATTGTCTCAGATCATGATGCATGTTTTACATCTCTCTTTTAGAAGGGATTACAGGAGGCATTTTAGACTCAGCTACATTTTAGCACCACCTTTCATCCTCAAATATATGGTTAGACAGAGATGACCATTTAGACACTCGAGGATATGCTTCGTGGTTGTGTCCTTGATTTTGGCCATAGTTGGGAGGACCACCTACCAATGGTGGAGTTCGCATGCAATAATATTTATCACTCCACCATTGTCATGACATCGTTTGAGGCCCTGTATGAGAAACCATGCAAATTGTCACTATGTTGGACAGACCTAGGGGAGTCAGCACTTATGGGTCCAGAGTTGGTATAGGTTGTCATGGAGAAGGTGCAGATCATCCAGGAGAGGATGAAGACTACCCAAATATGGAATAAGTATTATGCTCATAGGAGACGAAGACCCTTGGAGTTTGAGGAGGGAGACCATGTCTTCCTATGGATCTCACCCCGACGAGGATTACGGAGGTTTGGATGGGGTGGAAAGATATCTCTAAGGTTCATTGAACCTTTCCAGATCCTCAGCAGAGTAGGCAAGGTGGTGTACCATCTAGCTCTTCCCCCACAGATGCAACGGGTGCATAATGTTTTCCATGTGTCACAGTCGAGGAGGTACGTTCATGATCCATCGCACGTTATGAACTAAAGAGAGATGGACATCGATGATGGGGCGATGTTTGTGGTGTTCCTGGTAGAGATAGAGGATCGATAGGATCGGGTCCTTTGTGGGTGGTTGATTCCTCTGGTGCGAGTTCATTGGAAACATGTGAATCTCTAGGAGAGAACATGGGAGAAGGAGGATCATATATGTGCTCATTACCCCCATTTGTTCCCCTATTTTTGTTGTAGCTTTCAAGGACAAAAATCCCTAAGGTGGGAAGAATGTAAAGAACTAGAAATTACATATAAATTTTTTAAAATTATTTGGGATTATTACGAGTCTTCAAAAATTGATGATGCTTGATTTTGAGGCCCGGTGTACCCGGAACGTAATTTTGATCTTTTTTGAAGGTACATTTAGTAAACATGTGGGTTGTATTTTCTATCTTTTGAACCAGTGGTCGGAATTGAAATATGAGAGCACCGTTGAATCCATAGTGTCGGGATTTTCTTAAGGGAGGCTTAACTTCAACCATAGTAGCTCTGGTGAAAAAGTTAGTTTTATGGACTTTTAAAAGAATAATAACATAATATAAAATTGTTATTTTATTATTCTAGTAATGGTTGAGAGACGGTGGAGGGACTGGTAAGTTGTTAATCCATTTAATGGATTAAATCTATGTTTTTGTAACCAAACCATTGAGAGATTAAGAGGTTCATTAATTAATGAACCTTATTAATCTATCGTTGCGTTAATCAACCTTTTACCTCTGTTTAAATGAGGCTCAGGCTTGGGTTTTTGACACAGAAGGGAGGAACCTATGATGAAGTGGTGTGGCATCTTCCACCAACAAAGAATGGAGGCTTGGACGGCAACATTGGAGGAATCAATCTGGAATCGACGAACACTGATGGCCTCACTTCTGCAAGCCATGACATCTTCATCGATTCTGAATTAGGGGTTGTTTATATTTAAATTCATGAGAATTGTTTCTTTTTTGTGTTCTTGAAGCATGACGAATCGCGGAAGTGTTGAATGGGGTATAACATTATTTTTACATGATGTATTAATTACTCCCACTTGTTATAAAGAAAATGAGGAGGGAACGGGCCAAACAAACAAGGCCCAAACCCTCCGCCACTTTGTTATTTTTCTCATTCTTCGGGAACGAATTTCCAACTTGGCAGCAACTTAAATATGGGAGCCACATAGTGATGGCAGCAACCGAGAGGCCTGTAGGTGAGTTCGGAAGGGAAAAAGGACCACCGAAGCTCACCCGGTGGCCCGTGGAAGATCCGCCGGTGCGGCGCTGGTGGGCGACGGCGGCGACTGATGCCGGTGGGCGATAGGGGCGGCCAACATTGTCCAACCGTAGTGGAAATGGGTGGCGCACCATCATACGCCATATAGGGGAGCCGCGGTGTAAGCAGGGCGATCGGCGCTCAGTCGGCCGTGTTGGCGGAAGGTGGTATTCCAATGCATGTCGTAGTGAGTAGGTTGCGGCTTTGAAGCCACAAATGAAGGTGAAGGGGACTCGCGCCCCGCAGGTCCCACTTGTAGATAGGTGGCACCACGTGGCCCCGCCATTGCAGAAAGACGAATGACTTTTCAGTCATTCAGGAAGGGGGAGCGACCCCCCTCTGTACGGGTCGCTCAGCTGGTGGACTGCACCAGAAATCGGGCTAGACTACCTAGGGGGTCGCGCCCAACCGATGCGGGTTGGTCCGGTCCGTGGCCCAGCAGGCTGAGCCCACAGCCCGACCCCCTTGGGCCGGCCTAGCTAGTTTGGGCCGAGCCAGGTCAGACCTGGGTCGGACCCGGACTAGGTCAGGTCAGCCTAGGATGGGGCGGGTCGGGTCGGTCTGACCGGGTCAGACTGAACCCAGATCCTTTTCGGCCCAGATATGCTTAAAATGTCATATCTCACAAAGCATATGTTTGTTTGACGAACCGTCTGTGGCACTGGAATCCTTGGAATGAGACGGTCCTTTTGAGATACTCCACTTAAGTTTTTGATAAAGTTGAATTATGTACGGGTTGGATCGAACTTGAATCCAACCAGGCCCTCAGTACTAAAATGCATATAACTCACATATCAGGTGTCCGATTGACGTGTCGTCTGTCGCATTGGAACCCTTACGACATGGTGGTCCTTTGGGTTACACATTTGTGGGACGTCATGGTAGTTGAGGCATGACCTATATCTTGGTAAGCAGATACTAAAAAACTCAAGCGCACCAGGTGTGGAGAATCCTGTGGCTTGTTATCAATTGAAGAGTGACCCTATGTGGATCAGCATCATAGAAACCCTGTCTAGATCATAATCATAGAGAACCTATGTGGATCAGCATCATAGAGACCTTGTGTGGATTAGTATCATAGAAACCCTGTGTGAATTAGCATTATAGTGACCCTATGGGGATCATCATCCTAGCGACCTTGTTTGGATCAGTAGTGCGCGACTCGACGAGGAGCAGCCATAAAGCGGTCTGTCATGGATCAGCGACATACGACACTATGTGGATCGATAAAGTAAAAACTTCTACTTGGTTCAATTGTGGAGACTACCTAATGGAATAAACTGATATAGCTTATGAATAATCATCTTTATTCCTGGTCTCTGAGTTGTATACCAAGTTTGAGATGAGTCTTTTGTTTTGTGCTTTGTGATTGAGATCATGCTTTATGGTTTTTACTTTGTTGGATTCTGAGAGACATTCAGGGGTCTCAGGTTCCCTACTAGGTATTTTTATACTCACCCATAAACGGGCTTCACCCTCACCTTGTTGTGTCTTGTGCAGACGACAAGAAGCTCAGCTGTGATTACAGGATCCAGGACCAGGCAGTACATAGAGGTGACTGGTTGAGGTGGAGAGCTGTGGAGAGGTGTTGTACCTACCCTTCAGGTAAGATCCTTGGTGGATGATCTCCGGAACTGTTTTCTATTTCTTATTGTATTATATCTTTTAGTTGGGCCTGTATTCTGGCCCCTTTACTTTCAGTGCATATTTTTACTACTACAGTTTTACTACGTGGTTTGTATCTTGTTGTGTTCTTAGATTGTGGGTTTGTACAAGTTTAAAGGAAATGCCTTCCCAATTTAGGTATACGCCTTTCTGGTTCTATTCTACAACCCCTATCCTATATAAGGCGGGCTTGGGGTAGTCACGGTACGAGCCCTAAGGGTTGGGTCGTGACATCAAAACTACATCAGTAAAACCCTGAACCTTATCATTTGATCGATGTGGATGAAATTGAGATTGTGATAAATGTGTCTTTTAAGGATAATCATGTACGTGTGTTGGATCGCAGTGATAAAGTGTTGTCGGTAAATATCGTGTCGTTAGTTCATGTATTTTGGACACATGGGTGTGTGTAGGAGGAAACATCAGAAAGATAATCAGATATACAGGCCTGGTGTCCTGATATTTTTGGCTCAGAATCATAGAAATGCTTTGGAGTGAAGCTCGAGGATGAGTTATTATAAGGTTGAGATATTTTAATATCCCAAACTTTTATAGAGTTGAATCAGTCTTGTTTTCAGGTACTATTTTTTCCTTATTTGAGTAGTTTTTTGGGTTATAACTTGGGGTTTTTTTGGGTGAATTTTTAAAAAAATTGATAGAAAGGGGGTTGTGCATGTTTAGCACATGGTTAAGGAAACCATGTTCCCTAACCCAGCAAACCATGAAACCCTAGATAGTGGGAAATTTCACAGTTGGCACACAATTTTTTAAATTGTGCACCCTCTTAGGAGTAATCATGAACCCCTAAAATAACTGACACATAGTTGGCGCATGGTTAGGGAAAATCATGCGCCCCGACCCAGCTAATCATGTATAGAAATTAAAGTCTCCCGAAAAATATTTTAAAAATTCCCCAAACCCATGAAACTCACCTATATTGACCCCTATTCAACCCTGGGAGGTATTTATTGTTTTTGGATATCTTTGGAGGGATTTTAAGCCATTTTAACCACCATTATTTGTGAATTAAAGCCCTGATAAAAGGTATACTCTTCTCTCGGTTAGTGAATCCTCTCTCAGTTCTCATATCATGCATCCCCCATTCTTTCTACTTTATTTTAGTGATATAATCCATCATATTTGAAAGATCTATATCTATTTGGTGACATCTAAATCTATGATTCTAGATCTAGATATAGTTTTACAAGATCTTTATTTATTTAATCTTGATTTAGGTTTTTGAGATTCGGATCTAGATCTACGTCGATATGCCACTTCATTTTTGGGGATTTACATTGGGTGATTATTCTTCAAAATATTGAGGTAGGTGGTCTATTATTCAAATACAATAGTATTATAATCATTTACGTGTATATGATTGTACAATTTAAAGAGTTATTTTAGAGATTGTAATTCCAAATTGAATTAATTAATGTGGTCTATTAATTAATTGGGGAATTTGGGGATTTGATTGAATAATTGAGATTGTGGAATTTGGGTAATTAATTGGTGAATTAATTATCAAATTACTAAATTGGGAATTGGGGATAATTAATCACTGATTTAATTTTGAAATGGTTGAATTATAAATTGAACATAATTAATTGGTGGATTAATTATTAGATGTTGAGTATGTGAACTGGTTAATTATTTGCTGAATTGATTAATGAAAGAGGTGTGATTAATTAATTATTGAATTAATTAATGGACTTGGATTAATTAATTTATGAATAAATTAATGGTTGATAAATGGGGTGCTAGACATGATGATCTACACCAATGATATATATACATGGTGTATAAATGGGGTACTATACATAACGATCTATTCAAATGATATATACGCATTGTTGATAAATGGGGTTCTAGAAAAGACAATCTAGGCTAATTTTATATATGAATAATTGAGAATTAGGGTGCTGGACATGAGATTCTATTCCCGTGATATACATGCACGGTTGATAAATGGGGTGCTAGGATAGGTGTTCTACACCCAAGATAGTGGTATTGTACAATGGTTCTAAGTGAAAGTAATAATGAAATTTAAGTGGCATGGATAATTTAACCATGTGTTATATAATGAAATGGGGATTAAAAATGTAATATGGTTCAAAATCGGCATGGGACAAAGGATGTATTGAATTAAGGGTGTCATCGGGAACCTAGTGGTCTATGTGGTTTAATAAATATTAATTGGTGATGTGATAACTATTTACCTATGAATTATAATTATTTATTTATACAACTGCATACACTTGTTGTTGACTGGATTTGTTTTAGACACCATTAGTGGTGGCCTACTGAGTTGTTCTCACACCCTACTCGAGCTACCTAATCGATACCTGGATAGATTTCATGGATGTAGAATAGATTAAGGGAAAAGTCCATTAGTTAGATGGTTGAGTTGGGAATGGAGCTTGGATGAGGTAACCGAATGTGGTTCGATACCCGCTTGGGAGTCATCAGTGTCTTTGTTTTTAGTTTTCATTTTAGATACTTCACACTTATACTAGCATGAAATGTTTTCTTCTTTAGTTGGATATTGTATTTCCTACTTTTATTATCTTGAGATATTGGCATTATCTATGTTTATATATGCTTCCACTATTTCTTGTTATTTCTGTTGGTGTATTACTATGATAAAAAGGGTATAGTCTCCCGATGATCAACTTATTATATCCTTGTTGCTAGTTGTAATCCTCTATCATATTGGGAGGCATGCCATAGGTCATGCAGTGGTCTCACTCGGGGCAATGGTGCATGGAACCCGGTCGGAACATTATAGTAAGTGATCCTCCCATATCTAATCGAATTCTAATATACAGGATCCTAGAATATCTTCCAAAATCTAGATGTTTCACTCCATTTAGACATCTATCTCGGAGTGGAACATTGTGATCATTTGTAAAGAGGTCCTGAAAGACTCCTTCAATCCTCTCCACATCCATGAAATGAACTAAGAGTCATAGTACAAGATGACCAACATGGGTTCCCCTTAAAGCAGGATGATCTCTTATGTGTACAGATGCCCCAAACTATCAAATGAACTCTACTCTTGGATGGGAAAAAAGTTTGATGACTTTTTAAGTTGATAAAAAATCATTTAGATAGAATTTTGGCCTCTTTATTTTTATATAAGTCCTATCACAAATTCTATCAATATGATATCCCACTTTCACTCTAGGATCTCAAGAGGTTGAGTCAGAACTACTAGAACTTGATCTTCATCCTTTTCCTTCTAACATGTAAAACTTTGAGAAACATACTTAGAAAAACTTTACCTTATTTCATCCCACCAAAACTAATACTTAAGGTCCTATCACATATTCACCACTCCCAGATATACCTACAAGTGGGAGGTATGAAACTCCATCAACACCTCCTCATTCAAAATTATTGGAACAATCATTCATCCCCAGAAAAGGATGATGTGATCCCCACCTTCAAAAAATCAATCTGGTTCATCTTCTATGGATAATTTTTTTTATAGAACTTAATAGTAAATATCATCCAACTCTTCCTCTCTCTCACACATTAAAGAAGCAGTGTGTTCACCACAATCAATTAAAGAAAAGTTTTCCCTCCCTCTACCACTAAAGTCACCCATAAATATGAAAATTATTCTTACACCTCCTCTACTAATTGATAAAAATATTTTCTAATAAGGGAATCTACAACCATGTTTATCTTAAATAGATTATAGACTATCTCAAAGTTATAGTCCAATAGAAACTCTGACTAATTCCTCTATCTAAGTTCGAGGTCTCTCTGGGTAAAGATTTACCTAAGACTCTGGTGGCCTAAAAAAATTAAATACCCAACCATAAGTTATTTCGTCCACATCTTTAAGGCTAAGATTACCACTACCAATTCCATGTCTTGGGTTATGTATTTCTTCTCATGATTTCTCAACTACCTCTTCCCATAATCAATCACTTCCTACCTCTGCATTAACATGCATCTAATCCCAGCTCTAGAGGAATAACAAAACACCACATACTCAACACCCTCCTTAAGTAGTCTCAATATATAATAACTGGTAATACTCTATCTCAATTCCTCAAATTCTCTATGATACTTCTAAGTTGAGGAAAAAAACTACCGTTTTCGAATCAAGGTAGTCAAAGGGGCTGCATTCTTGGAAAAGTATGACAAGAATTACTAATAATACCCTATTAAACTGAGGATACTTCTCACCTAAAAAATGATCTTGGGAGGTTCCTAAGTGATAACTACATCAATATTTTCTATATCTACTACTACATCATGCTAAGATATGACATAACTTAGATAGTGAACCTCTCAAATCCAAAACTAGCATTTTGAGAGCTTATCATATAATTGGTGCTCCTATAGTAAGTCTAGGAATATCCCAAAATTATCTATATTCTCCTTATAATTATAGTAAATGAGAATGTCATAAATAAATACAACCATTAACTATTCTTATAAAGGCTAGAATATATGTTTCATAAGTTCTATGAACTCATTAGGGGAATTCGTTACACTGAAAGGAATCGCCAAGAACTCATAATGCCCATAGAGACATCATAATTTTGTCTTCAGAATATCATCCTCATGAACCCTTAACTAACGGTATCTAGACCTAAGATCTATCTTTAATATCCATATTGCACCTTTAAAACGATCAAACAGGTTTCTAATCCTCAGTAAGAGACACTTTTCCTTGATCATCACTTGATTTAGGTGATGGTAATCAATTCATAGACTCAAGATCCCATCCACATTTTTAATGAACAATACTAGATAATCCTTGGGGGAACATTGGTTCTAATAAAACCATTTGCATGAAGGTATTTCAAATGCACCCTGATCTCTCGGATCTTAGTAAGGGATATCTGATATGATGTAGGCAATATCGATGTGCTCCAGGGATGAAATCCAATACAAAATTTGATCTCTTGCATCATAGGTAGTCTAATAAATTCTTCTAGAAAGACATACAAACAATCATCCACTCCTACTGGAATCCATATTTCCAAATATCCTAATTAGAAATGGCTAAAATCCTGAACTAATGGGTGATAGGTTATAGTATCCTACTCATGACCACCACTCTTTCAGCTAATAGTCCTTCTCACCAGTGAAGGGTAACCTCATCCAATCCACCCATATACATATAACTCTCATGTAGAGATAGTATATCTAGTCATGCACTATATAAAACCAATCCATAGCTAGGATGATTTCAAAATGTTTCATCACAATGACCAAGAGATCCCATGAAAAACTCTCTCCATTGAGTTCCAACTTGCACTACTGGAAGATGTGTGTTATAGGAGAATCACTATCTATAGGAAAATCTAGTCATAGCTATTGCAAAAAAAATTATGGGAATCTATAATTCTTATATAAGGTATATAGAGATTAAGTAATGACTCATTCCAATGTCTGTAGACACCAAGAAATGTGTTCCATGTACTTTTTCATAGAGCGAAGATATGATTCTCACATAGACAACAAATGTCAAGTATGAGTAAAGATGTTTTCACCATGAAGAAAGAAGATGCATGATGGATTTCTATGTTCCAAAATACTACCCCATACCCGATGAATAAGTGAAATTATTTCCCCTTCTAGGAGTATGTAGTGGATATCCAGGATCGATGATGAAAAGGTATCGACGTATTAAATTCAATTTCCGAGCTTTTTCTGAGAATACATGGTGTATATACATTCTCAAGAAGTGTAGATCTCTTTAAGAACTTCGATTTGACTAGTAGTGAAACCCAAACAGACATACAGATCAAAAGTTATGCCACTCGGAAGATGGATAATTTTTACAAAGGGACCTACGTAGAAGACCTACACGTAAGACCTACATGGAGGACCTACGCAGAAAATGAATTTCCACACCCCTATGTAGAAGACCTACATGAAAGACCTAGGCAGAGGACCTATGCGGAAAACTTTCCTTCGCCCAGGTTCCCCACCTTGCCAATAAATAGGAACCTTGGGCTCCCCATTTCACAGACTAGAAAAATTTGGAAGGCGTCCCAAAGCTCCCATTGCGTATCCCTTTTACCAAGAACCCCCAATTGTAATCAGGTAGCTCTCTAAAACATTAGAGAAGAGAGAATTAAATTGGGAAACATGGTTCAAAGTCCCATCACGGTCTAGAACACTTGGAGTTGCACAGAGCACCTTTGTGGAGCACCTTCATGGAGCACCTGCACAGAGCACCTACGTGACACACCCTGGCGGAGCACCTGCATGACGCACCTTCACAGAGAACCTCCATGAAGCACCTACACGGAGCACCTATGCAAAGCACCTACGCGAAACACCTTGGCGTAGCACCTACGTGACACACCTGCGTGGAGGACCTGTGTAACCCCCTAGTCCATACCATGGGGGACGCACCCCCACACCCCTGCTCGAGTTTAGTTCCAGGATTTGGTCCCGACCCTTCGGGTCGGTCCCTTCACTTCCATCACTAACCCCCATGAAAAATGGAGAGTTGCATCGTGAACTTTTTGAATCTGATTGAAAACATTTTCCATTTATACCCTTTATGTGGCTTAGCTTCCAACTTTAGAATTCAATGATTTGAGACACTCCATCACACTCAATGATGTTTCTTGAGTCAACTTAATCCTCTTGGTTCATTTCACATGTTACGATTTTGGATTCTCCTTATGGATTCCTCGAGTACCTTGAGTTGATACACTCCTCAAGAAACTCCTCAAACCACATCACCTGTCTCCTATGCCAGGTTAAATTCCAAATAGGCATCCTTCTTAGGAGTAATCCCCAACCAAACTCAAATAGGAATCCTCCTTAGGAGTAAGCCCCAACCAATCTCAAATGGGAATCCTCCTTAGGAGTAAGCCCCAACCAATCTCAAATGGGCATCCTCCTTAGGATTAAGCCCCAACCAATATCAAGTGGGAAGCTATCCTGGTATAATACCCTAACCTTCATCCCTTCCTCCTTACATTGGACCTTTGTCCAATGTAAATAGAATAGAGGGAAAGCTCGTCGCCTCACCTTTTTGCATGGTCGATGCGCCCTCTTCCACAAGTGGGGAAGGAAAAAATATAAAGTGTGAATGCCTTTATTGAATCTTTTACATCCTCTTATTTCTCACACTGAACATGACTCACATGGGCTTAGAGATTTCTCACAGTCACAACATTTTCACAACATAATGAACTATGAGAACTCTGATTCCTATTCAAACCAAGATACGTAGGAAGCCTTTTTCAGGGCCCGAGATCACTGGATATCCTCCTCAGGAATCCAACCCTAATTCCCTTATTTTGGGCATCCTCCTTAGAAATAATCCCCAAATTAACCTCCAAATCATCAAGGCATCCTTTTAAGTAAGTAATCCTAAACTCATCTCTCTTAAAGGACCATACTCTCTAATGAGACTTATCGAACTACGTGGGCTTTGATTCCCAACCATATGGGATATGTAGGAAGCCTCCTGGAGGTTCAAACACGACACTTCAAGTCAACCCTATTCTCCTTGGGATATATTCCCAACAGGGTTTGATCTTACTCGGAAACCCATATCTTTTCCATGTTCCTTGGGATGCTTCAGCATAAGTCCCTCACTAAGTTTTGACCAAGCACCTTTCGCTTAGAGGTCCTTATCACATGACCATAAAAGGTATTATGTGTCCTATTAAGTGGCACCGAACTACAAGGGTTCTGATTCCTTTCACAAGGATACATAGGTAGCCTATTTTATGAGCATGATCCCAAGATCAAAATAAACCTTTGTCTCCCTAGATGACAATAAATTCCAGAGTGCCCCACTGAGTGGATTAAAAAATAGTATCATCACAAAAATGATTAAAATAATCTATAATCAATATATTAGAGGATACCATTGATGGAAAACCTCGAATACATACGAGTATTTCCATTAATGAATAACTTTAAATGCATACTGATGATTCTAAATTTTACACATGTCAATAAGAGATTCTAAATTTCAAGGGATACTTATGATATACTTGGTGAATTAATAAGGATTCATTAAAATATATTAAATTTATAAAGAGATTCCTGGAGTATACAACAATTCCCCCCCCCTCCAATGGGTGTGATGCGTCCAACCTCCCATCCTCTTGACCAATGAACATTCTTAAGTATCATAAAGTTAAAACGTAATGAACGCCTTCCTTTGAAAAGAAGGTCTTATTTGCATAAAGAAATGTTGGAAGTTTTTGGCTCCATAAATAAATCCAATGGAAACCGCCTGTAAACAGTGATTCTTAAAACTAAAACACATGTTTCAAGGAACTACAAAATAGTGTTTATATGTATTGAACCTAAAGTGGAGAAGATAAAAATTATACCTTAAATCATCTCATGTTCATCCTGGTAATATCCCTTCATAGCCTATAATTGACCGTATCCTATACTACTAGCCCTATGAGCCTAGTTTGGTCCTCCTAGTTGGGGTTAGTATGTCATAGTATCATTCTCCACCTACATCTCCTCTATTTGGGGATATGCCTACCCCTCTATTAACACTTCCTCCTTGGGGTCCACCTTAACCACACTTGGTAAATCCCTAATAACGACACTCCCTCTATCATGGAGGTTCATCTATTATATTCCCATAATATACAGTGTTTCAAGTCAGTAAATCATGAGCCATGTGACCTTTCCCATCATAATCATAGAATCTCCCATCTCCAAACCAACTAGAACCTTTACATGATCCTTCTACTACATATCCCCATGTCTAAGTCTAGGCATGAGTATGCCTCCTATGTCAAGACTCCAATGGTTGAAACCTTCTAGATGCTTCAAACGACTCAATCCCATGATATCCACTATCTTTTCAAGATTCTCTATACCCCTCTTCCACCAAGTATCACTCCATTAATCTTGTATAAGTGGTAATGTAAGTAGAAACCACACTAATCCAGATTCCTATATAGAGGCCATTATCAAACTTTTATGCCCAAAAGTATCCATATCACAGCATATCGAGAACATGGCTTGTGAAGTCGGTAAACCTTGGTGTATACACAGCAACTAACATATCACCCTATAGCAACTCAAGAAGTTCTTAGATCCATAAAAAAGTGAAATATCTAAGGATAATACACATCATTGAATAACCTCTAAAAGTATGTCCATGAGATCACCATCTCATCATGATTCTGGGTGACCAAACCCCACTATCGACCTGCTTCTCCATGAAGAAGTACGGTTTCAAGTGTAATCATATGATCAGGGTCCATAAAAGCTAGAAAAATTGGAATAATGACTCTATCTAATCATGTACTACTTGAGGATCTTATTCATTTTGAAACTTGAGTGGTATCTATTGATGGAACTCATAGAACATGCTAATCATATGAACATCACAATCCTAACTAACTTGAGCTATCATATTCCCATGATGTAGTCGACTATCTTCTTGAACCACTATAGGTGGGTCCACACATTGCATGTCATGTGAAAGTCATACTTTATTATCTCCTAGAGGTAATACCTCAATAATAGGTCCCTATACTAAAGCATCATAGCTCAACTATTCATCATCATGACCCTTTCTTGGAATCCTAGCTAGCTATCATCATAGAGGAATCCTAAAAAATAACAAGATATTCCACGGTTAGATAAGAATATATGGGGATCCGACTTAAGATGGAAATGGAAGTCAAAATGTCTAATCTAATATGATTCATGTGCAATATGATTCTTTATAATTATTTCCTCGGTGTACTAAGTCAACTACCAGGTAGTTAGAGTCTCGGTGTATGGATATGACAGTCATTGCACCACCACTAGGTTCCTGGGCCTGGGATCTAAACTCAAGACACTTCAACATAGTTTCCCTACATTACCAATCTAAACCAAACCTTATGACATGTCTAACTCCAAACTCTATCCCAAGTAAAAACCAGCATTGATACCACTCTTTCATGACCCAACCCATTGTGGTCCCGCCTGATCTAGCAGTAAGCTGAGAGTGACACCCCAAAACCAACTCTAAAAGTTTAATGGATAGAGACAAGTGCCAAGAAGTCATATAACTAAAATAATAGGGCTAATAATAATGTGTCTATACACATGCACACACTCATATCTGTGCAATAGTATATAGATATAATAAAATTAAAAACTCTAGAGATTAAATAATGTATGTGATGATCTCTAAGAAAAAATCAAAGTGTAGAAATTTAATACAAAAGTATGGGATAAAAAATCCAATAATAAATAATGGAGATACAAACATAAGAATAACTAAAAAGCGGAAACATGGAAGAGATATCAACTCATAGTGTCTGAGACTTAACATTGAACATGATAATTTCCTCCAAGTACTATTATGCTCCACTGATATCAGGTCCACCAAATTCACTGTAAATCTGCCTAACATCTGCATAAAACACAACACATTCATGAAAATATTGTACAGGGTGAGTATAAATATCAAAAATATGAGAAAACATGGTTTAAGCATACATATCTTTATGATGCTTTTGAATCTCACTTAAAATGGATGATAACATGAGACATTGAACATTTAATGCATCATCATCCATGTGTTTTCAAAATAAATCCTTCTCCTCCTCACTTGATTACTAATAAGGATCAAGAGTAATAGGGGACTCTAGTATATATAACTTCCTTTCTTAGTGTAGTAAAATATTTAAGAACTGGTACTACTATAATTTTTCACTGATTAGGATATTCTCTTTTTCTATGATTGGTTGTAATGATATTTAATGTGTAGTTTTCATTGAAATTATCTATAAAAATGAAATAAAAATTTAATACTTTTTCTTGATTAATTATTATGAGATAACTTATGATTTAATTAAGTCTCACACTATTTTATTGAATCCCAACATCACTCATTGTTAGATTTATAATATATAGTTATTTATATATTCTAGTGGAAAGGATTTATATTTATATTCTCATAAATAATACAGTGTAATTTTAAAGTTATTAAAAAGTATTTATGTGGTATTTATTCTTCCAACTATATTAACTCACAAATCCATGATATTTTTCATGAAATCCCTATTTCTGAAATTTTATACTCATATTTCCTCAACACTTACCTATAAATTACACTAAGAATTTTAGGGAAACTGTTCTTGATGAAAATTTTGTTAATTCAAACCAAAACATTCATTAAAACTCCTTGATAATTTAAATTATTCAAATGAGGGTCTGACCTATACTTTTAACTATGGTTATATTCTAACTCGGGTGATGGAAGGAGTTTTATGACTTAAAATTTTAAGTTAAGGGAATTTTTAACTTTTGTGAAACTATCCATTTTTTTATTCTTCGCATGCTTGTCATTTTTATGTTAAAATTATATAAATAATTAACCATGTCTAATAAAATAACTTACAAATTAAATATTCTTGTATAATATATTCTACTTTATCATTATTATACTTTTTAATTACTTTATATGATAATTTTCATAAGAAATTAACAATACTTGATAAAATAAATATTATGAACTTCATTTTATTTTTATCTATGTATGATTGTTAATTTATTTATAATATTTCATTGAGTTTAATTAATAAAATAAAAAAATCATACCTTACATAAGTAAATAAATAATTAGTCACTAAAAAAATAAAATAAAGATATAGAATGATCATGATATTTATCAACTTTTTGGTTTATTGAGTGGTGATAAACCAACCTAGACCCTAGGGGAAATAATTCCTTGAGCCTTAACTTGGATCAAGTTATAGAATCCACCATTCTCTTGTGTATCTCATTGTTTGTATTCATATCAACTTAGGCCATGAATCGTCTCATTTAGTTGGTAACTCCATCCTTTACAAATATATATTCACATGAAATTAAGAGGTATCGGGAGTTTAGTATTTCATAAAATAATCCTTAGACATGTAGTCCAATACATAATAAAGGAGGGGTGATTATCTTAAGAAAAAAATATTTAATTTAATAATAATTATCAAAAAATAAACTATAGAATAATTAAATAAATAAATCCAACACAAACACAATCTTATCAAAGCTCATGATCATTCACGATATGCAACAATAGCCACATTTAATATTTATAGAATTCATTTCCAATTATTCCTTTAAAGATAAATTTATTTGAATTAATTCATTTATTTTTTATCCTAAATTCTTTCTAATTTATGGTCCTTGAGATGTATTAAGAACCCCATTATTTATTATTAAATAAATTTAATAAATTTAATTTTTATTTAAAATATTTAAGTATGTGGTGTATACATCAGAGGAAAACCAATGTGTGCATACTATGTAATATTAAATCCATTTACTATAAATTTAATGAATACACAACCTATATTGTCACATGAGATGATGTGTTATCCAAGAAATATGTAGAATATTTCATTTACCACATATTACCTATCATATAACTCCACATGATGTGTCACTGTATACATGGTATGTTGTTCCACATGGTTAAACCACATAGTCTTCATAGTGTGTATGAACACATGATATTCCTTTAATGAATATTACATGTGCCACTGGAAACTCGCATCTAGTTCATGGTGTGTAAATGAGCATTACATGTCATGTGTTGGTAGTCAATGTGCAGTATAACATGGTACTACATAATGACTCACTTAACACATTGATAATTACTCAGCGTGTGTCTTATGTGGAGTGACACATGTCACATGGCATGTAATCCAAATACACTCTATATAGTTCATGTCTTTCCATGTGTTGGGATGGAAGTCAGTACATGTCATGTAAAAACATATTGTACTGACCCACATGACGCGTCACAAAATTCATGGTGTTTACCTTGGGTGGTGATACTTGACCACAATATGTTGTGTAGTTTTTATCAACCAGCATTTCATGTTAATAGTTAATACATGACATGTAATAATGTTTCATATTAACCAAAATGACATGTGGTGATTTAATTGTTGTATTCCTTGAATAGAGAAAAATCCATCACACTGCATATACTAACCCACTACATGTCATGTAATCATGTCATGAAACCAGCAGCCATGAAACCTCTGGAAGGGTCTTTTGAGTGTTCTTCACATAATTTTTGTCTTTCTTAGCCATACGTTTTTAGATTCACATTTCGTATTAACCAATTGAGTTAGAATTAAAATATAAACATGAATATTCATAAACCAATGTATAAAATTTATTAAATAATTTATAAATACTTATAAAGAAAAATGTGACTGCTATAATACCACTTGATGATTTTGGGGAATAGAGGAAGCATTGGGTGGAGGCTGAATGTTTTTTTTTCCTCAAAATAAATCAATTAATATGAAGAATTAGAAAAATTCACCCCAAAATTTCATAGATAGGATCGTGAAAATTTTAATTATAACTAATAAAAAAATTTAATTACCTCGACTATGATACTATCCTTAATCAATTTTTTATCACTTATCATGTCTCTTTATTATTAAGATAGATAATCCAAATGTGTATCCCTATAGATGTATCCATAAATGCTCCAAAAATCTTTGAATGACATTCACGATGTCTCAGGTGCTAGCATGGAAGAATAAATTACTTCACATCATTTGTCTCCAATCTCAATGAGGATATATTTTTTCTCTCCAAGTTCTTGAGAGGGTGGAATGAGATATTTCTATCTAGTTCTTGAGAGAATGTTTCCAATGTTTTCAACATCTCATTTGGAGAATCATATATTTTAGATTATATACTAAGGTTTAAATAAAGATATTTTCACAAAATCCCAAATCATTTTATTTAATCCAAGTGATACCCTATGTCAAATATATTATTATTATTATTATATACCATGAGGTGCATTTAATATATTATAATTTTTTAAATAAATTAATTAATTTTTATTTAAATGATATTAAATAAATAATTTACATTGGATCATTAAACAAAATCCATGTTCTTCTATAAAATTTTTTAGACCTTGAATAATAAAAAATATCATTTGATAAAATAAAATAAATATTATATTCCCTCAACTTGTGAATAAATATTTATTTTGATATACACATAACTTGAATAAAATATTTATTTTACCATATTCAGTAAACTTGTGAATAAATAAATATTATATTTATTATCTTTTGAATAATTAATAAAGTGATAAAATTCAACTCACATATTCTATATTTGAATAAATTGTGATCTAATTTCAATGATCAAATTTTACTTGAATAAATATTATTCCAAAATTTGGGAAAATTTTATTCTTTAAATTAACTTCCATAAAATTTATTGTGATTATGGATACATATAGTGTGTGACCTTCTATGCCTCTTTCTAAATTCAAATAGGTATAACATACCTAAAATCCAAGATCAACATTTATAATCATGTCAATACACTCATAGAAAAATAAATAAGTGTGGAAATTAAAAAAACCTTTCTAGGAATTCTAATTTGCAACAAAATACATTTATCAAAAGATATATCATTAAGTAGGATGCATATTTGTGTCATTTAATATATATTCAATTTATCCTTCATTAACATTCTAAAATAATCTTTTCTATAAACTACAATGGCCAAGGATTTTTTCAGACAATTCTATTTCAATCAAAGGGTTAAATATATATTATTCCATTAACTTAAAAGGTAAAATCCTATCTTGAACATTCAACTAATGTTATATCACTTATAATGAACCTAATATATGCTACCTGAACATGAGTATACATTGTCATGATTTTCAATCATACATAAAAGTATATGATTCATGATACACCTTAATAATGATCTCAAGTTTAAAGACCAATAAACACATTTGTAGATTGGAATATCTAATGACACATAAACATGTGGAATTTATATTGGGAGTTTTTCCCTCATGAACCACCTTCTTATAGATCACCAAGTGAGAAATTTATGAGAATATGTTTCAATTCATATAATACCCTAGCACCTGATAGTCAAACATCATTTATGTTCTATCAGATTGATGTATCTAGACCATAGGACATATTGATTTAAGAAAATTATCATAGTATCAATTAGTTCTTATTACACAAAGTAACTGATATATCCCTTTGATCTAATAAATATTACAAGGATTTTATCATATTAATATTACACAGAAGAAAAATCATTATTTGATAAAATATTTATATTATGTTAATTGAAAGTAAAAATTATATTAATTCTAGGACACTAACTCTAACATGGATGAGTATGTTTCTATTTCACAAGTATCTATAAAAATGATATAGATGAAGACTCAACTAGAACATACGTCTGTTATTAATGGGTGTCTATTGGTTATTGTCTGCAATAATCAAATGATGATAAATTTACCTAATAATTTTTTGCACCATTCAAGTCCAAATAAAATTAACATAAATTACCATTTCTTAAAGGAGAAGGTATCCAAATCCACTTTGAAGCTGGAGTTTATTACTTCCAAGGAGAAAGTTATAAATATTCTTAAAAAACCACTTCCAACTTAGAATATTAAGAAATTAAGACATTTGACTGATGTGAAACCCATTCCCAAATATCATTGAGGTATGTTTCCAAGACTTTCCTTTTCTTTTAATCATTTTTTCTTAAATTTAAAGAGGTGTATATGAGTTAAATGTAGAGAAACTTTTTTATTCCTGAATTTTTTTAATATTTTTTATTGATATGAGGGAAGAAAATAACTTGAAAATATAATTGGAGTTTTTTAAAACTATTATTTATCAAATGATATCACATACAAAATTTATTAATGGATTACTTTTATATTCGATTTAATATCTCTTGTTTTTTATAATGAACTATCTCATATAGATTCAAATTATATTGATTCATGACTCATTTCTTAGATAATAACCATATCACCCCTTTCTTTATAATATTTTTATTTATTTTTAATAAGTGAGAGAAAAAGAATCTTAGCATTTTAGTTCATGTGTTTTTTAGCAAAAAATATGGAATACTCAGTTGGATGTATCGATGTTGAGAGATAGAACTGATTAAAATTAAATTCTCAATTGTATTGATAAAAAATAAAAATGGAGATATTTTTAGTCCCCAGGATGATGATGATGTATTTTTTATCAATATATGTTATATGGTTTAAACCTCGTTGAAAAATTTTACTTATTTAAAATAATGAGACGAAGTGTTTGAAGATGATTTGATAAGGTTTCAAAGGCTTATTATGATATATATTTAAGTTCTAAGTAGAAGAAGTTGAGGTTTCACCATGAAGGAGACGAATACACCATAACATTATTATATGATAATTAATAGAAGCTTGTTTTTTTAGTCTCATGACAAAATGATATATGCATATGAATAAAATTATAGAGAAGTGTTGATTATGGAGAAAGGTCATTCTATAATGAAGAGGCCATGAAATTTTGGAACACTTATATATAAGGCTAGAGTTATGTGACATGGAATAAAGTAGTAGAACATGTCATGATAAGGAGATAAATATTTTATCAAAGAGAATATTACACCATAATAAAATCTTTTGCATCATGAGGATGTGGATTACATCATGAGTAAGAATACATGGCATTTTGGTGTAGCTATTGTTGGTTTATGTTTAAATTATTTCATCATAATGGTCATTTTCATTCCAAGATAGTGTTAAAATTGGTAAAGGACCTAATTTTGGTAGTTTCTTGGGGGGAGATTTTGCATCATGAGGAATATCAAAATGCTTCAATGGTGACGCGTTGGTCCCATGCTAGGGAAAATATCCTAAGAGGGGATGAATTAGGGTATTCCATTTAAAAATAATTTTTCTATTGATCTTGTTCCATTTTTAGATGAAATACACTTCTCACTTTAACTCATTACAATGTATAATGAAAATAAAACCATGCAAGAAACATAATAATTTTTAATTTATTTTCCCTCACTAGGATATTTCCAAGGAGAATACACTCAGAATTTTGATGATGTACACTGAAGAATACTTTTTTTAAAATGTTTGGATTAGACTCATTATTCCCTAGTTTACAACCAATTACAGTTATGAACGCATTTACCTCTCAATTGAAGTGAACTCACTGCTCCTCTGAAAGAATATTAAAAAAAATATAGAACCATTTACACTAACATTAGTGTGAAATATATATTATTTTTCATTAAAGTGATTAATTTCCTTTTGCCATGTAAAATTTTCACCTTAAAAATTAAACTCCATGTAAAATATTCTCTATGTAATATTAACTATATAATATTCTCATAGAAAACACTATTTCACATAAGTTGTATATTGTTCCCATGATTTTATATAATTTCATCATGGTTCTTCCTAATACATATAATTTCTTTATGGTATTTCTTATTCAATGTCATTTATTTATGTTATTACCTATTTTTTGTCATTTCATCATTGTACTGCCTGATCTATGTAACTAATTTTATAAGAAGGTGTTATATATGATTTTTTTGTATAACTCCACAATTTCTGAAAACAGAGTGATTGATTCGCTCTAATACTCCTACAATTACTTCTTGTTAGGTTGGGATGGCGATGACGAAGAAAAATAGACAATAAAGGGGTGATTTATGTTCTTCAAAAAACTTTTACAGATTCAGAACACATCTCTTGTTTTGTAGTGAATCTTTACTAATCTCTTAAAGGTGAGTGATCAAAAAAAATAAAGGAAAAGAATACAGTGATTTATAGTGGTTCAGGACACAAATATCCCTTAGTCCACTCCACCAACACTCACTCAACAAGTCTGGAGATTTAACAAGACATTTCCTCTTATCAAAAGACCTTAAAAATGAATTCAGGATGTTGACACATTTAGAAGGCTTTTACATGTCCTTTTGGTTCTTTTACAAGGAATCGTAAATCCATAGCTTAGTAAAAGAAGCTGACACTTCACCACGACTGAGTCCAAGAAATTGAAACTCTACCATGACTAAGTTCAAGCAGTCGATACTCCAATAAATAAATAGAAAGTGATTTGATTAAGAAAATAGGTTAAACATCACAGTTGAAATATCAATTGATATATGTAATTGATCATCAATAACACACAGTAGAAAATAAATCTCCAATGTTGCATAGGATTTCTTCAAAAAGTAGAAAAGAGAACACCAGATAGATGTTTAAAAATTTATGTCTATAAAGTTAATATTTGAAAAATTCTTCATCAATCTTACAAAAGAAGCTTTAACAATAAGATAAAATAGCAGCAGCAACAATAGCATTTAGTAGATCAGATATATCAAAACATGTATGTCTCCAAATTGTTACACTGAAGGAAAAAACACATTTTTTTCAAATATATATTTTCCTTATGTATATATCCTATATTTTTTCTAATGAAAAACATCTTGATATTTATAATGTAGTTCGAACATCTCTAGGTCAAACAAGCTCCATGAATATCGCACAATAAATCATGAATATTTAATTCAAAAAATTTAAGAGAGTTGTAACTTCCTATAAGAATATAAAAAATTTACTCCATTGAATATGAACCTTTAAATAAATCATAAAGATCATTTTAATTTGTCATAAAATATCTTTGAAAAGATATTTACTTTCATCAAGACCATTTCATAAATCTTGGATAATATCATAGATTTAAAACTCTGTCATTGAATAGTCAAACGTAGGGTTCCTTCATGTGATGAAAAAAACTCCAAACGTAGGGTCAACAACATATGGTTTATAAAAAAATTAGGTTTGATTTACCATACATTTGTTTCTAAAATTTAGGGTTTTATCTAGATGTAGGTTTGTTTATCCATACTTTTCCAACATTGTAGAGTACATGATCTATACATGCTATTTCAAACGTAGGGTTATTGAACCATATGTTATGCTTACAAATGTAGAGTATGAATAGTATTTCTAGAATAAATTTAAAATAAATCAAGAATAATTAAACAAATATTTCACTTGGATCAATATCTTGGTATATTTCCAAAATAAATATTCTAAAAAATATTATTTTCCTGAAATTCACATAAAATCAACTTCATTAGTAACATAAATGTGGGCATTTATGATCATAAAAATGATAAAAAAAAGTTAATGAAATTGTTGAATCAATACATGTTCAAAAATATCCCCTTTTTTATGATCACAAAAACCATAACAAAATACATAAAAAATCATAACCATAAATAAAAAATTAAAAACACATTTCTCCTTTATAAACATTTCTCATGAGCATCTAAACTTATCCCCCTTTTTCTCTTTATAATATTTATCATAAATAAAACCACTCACCCATGATAAGGATAAACACTTCTCCCCCATGATAGGGATATTAGGGACATATATATATATATATATGAACTTCTCCAACTTCCCCCCTAAGATGATAAAAATATGAACTAAAACTATAAACTTCTTCCCTTTTTTTGACATCAAAAAGAAAGTAGTAAAACTCCCCCTAAATTTATGTTTCCATAAAAATATATAAAATCAAGGAGTATATATAAAATATTATTTTTAATGAATAAAATTTTTATTTTCTAATAAATCCCCGTAAGTCATAGAATATAGGATATTCAATGAATTAAAACATTTTTAAGGAATAAAAGTCTTTTAAATAGTTTTCACAAGATTAATATTTAAAACAAAATTATTTATTACTTAGAGAAAAAGATTAATTTTTGTAACAAGATAATCAAAAATAACGTTCATGCTTATGTAAGGTAAACAATAAAATTTTAAAAACAAATTACAAAACAACTTATAGTACATATTTTCACTAAACAATATATTAAAAATAGTATATATAACATTGACATTAAATAATCTATAGAAAATAAAATTGAAGTGTTAGGAAGGAATAGACGGTTCATCCGAACTTTCCAAAGTTCTAACTTTTTTAATTAAATGAGATAAAACTCTTGAAAGATCTTCTAATATATTTTGAACATTTGTTGTTCTTTGATATGAAGAAGATGAACATTTTTCCACCTAGAATAGTTTTATCTTATAAATATCCAGCTTAATAACAGTTTCTCTTATGAGTAACTCCATATGATATCACATTTATACTTTAAAATCTTCAAAGTATTTTTTTGAGACCGAACTATCTTTCACATTCTGATATACCCTTAGTAATTAAATAAAAATCATTTTTGATATACATTCTTTCAGTAGTTATTTATATAACTTTATAGACGTATCCAAATCATCTTACAGCTTCACTTTTACTTCATTAAAGGTGCTGAATTTGAACAAAATCATTTCATAAGACATTTGATATGAAGATACTTCGAGTTCCTCAGGACTATAAACTTCCTTATTTTATTTGTAAGACTTTTAAAATGAATCTTTAGCTTACAAAATAGATTTTTATTTTAAAAAATCATAAGTATATACTTTTTCCTTTTAATAAGAAATATTTTCTTCTAAATTTGAATTACTTGAACACTTCATCTTGTTGTAACAGGTTTTTAGAAGCCTTTGAACAAGATATTTCAAAAAATACAAATAAAAAAATTAAGAAGATGATACATTTTCTTCTAATAGTTTCCAGACGATGTTTCATAATATTTAGCCGAAAAATATAGAATAATCATTATAGATTTTAATTTTTTAAAATTCATATTATATAAGAAATATTTTCTAGTTACGTAAACAAATAAAATTTAAAAGCACGAAATATAAATATTTTAATAGGTTTAAAGATGGAAAATATAAAATCTTCCATAATTTAACCAAGTACAGTATTATCTAAATATTTAAAATAATGATTAGAGATATTTGAAATTTTCAGCACATCAATATAGAATAAGACTTGATTCAAAGAGTAAAGAATATTATTTATCAAATTATAAGATATATCTTTATCCCCCTATATAAAACATTTAATGTACTAGAAGCATATAAATATATAAAGATTAAATACCTCCTCAATCATTGATTTTAGTATAGAGGATTTATTGATAATGAACTACTTCAGAGTTTATTACTCCCTTGGAAGAGATTTTCATATATCACTCAATAAAAAACTTAAATATTTAATTATGAATATCAGTGGTGTAGTCCTATAAAACATAAAATAAAAGTGATTTTTGGTACCCATAATATTTTAGGTCCGAAAATGTCAGCAGTTAATGTTTTTGGGTAACCAAACTTGTTTATTTTGAGTATAAATTCTACTATTAAAGTTAAACAATTATTTTGAGAAATAAACACTTTAAATCCATAAATTTGAGGTTTTCTAAAGTATAATTCATTCACATAATTTCTATTAATACCACAATAAAAACATTTAATAGAAGACATGTTTTTTATTTAAACTAGAAACAAAATAATGATTATATAGTTTTGGTCTTTCATCATTACTTTCTATTATAATATTTCCTTTATGAATTTTATTTTTACCAAGTATTTGATATAAATATTTCTCTCCTTTTATCAGCATATTAGAATATATTTTAAAATTATCAGATTCAGCCAATAATTATTTAATCTTATTTTCATGAAAATCACAAGAGTTTTAAGAAGAATTAGTCTTTAAATCTATAATATGTTTTGAAAAAAAATCTTTATCTAATAGAAAAGTATCATAATATTTTTTAAATTTTCTATTTTATTTATTTAGGATTCATATTTTTCTTATAGAATAAATCAATACCTATTTAATTAATCATAATAAATTTTTCTACAACTAGAGTTTTAGAGTAAGAATATTGTACCTCATTAGTATGATCCATAAGACATGCCATTTTTTTTACTCAGTCTCATAATATGTATAGGATTCATCATGTAAACCAAAAGAATTACTTCAGGTAGCCTTAATAATTTTCTTTATCTTTCTCTTATAATTGGATTTTCTTTTAGCTTTAAGTAAATTATAGTTATCCATTATATTCCCTCTTTATTTTCATTCATAACATCTATTTTATTCAATCCATTTATTTTTCTTTCTATATAGGTTTTCAAATATTTTAGAAATATTTGATAAGTCTTTATCTAAATTTGAATGAATTGAATCAGATGATTTATCTGCAGTATTTTTTAGAGTCAATTCTTTATATTTTATAAAATTTTCATCTTCAACCTACATATCATGTTCATAAATCTTCAAAGTTCTAATAAATTCCTTTATAACTAAATTTTTTATTGGTGTATATTGTTGTATAGCTATAGATATTCCATTATACTTAGATAGTAGTAATTTGAGTACTTTTAGTTCATGCTCTAATTGTGAAATTGGATCTCCGGAGGCAACAAAATTATTAAAAAATTATTTCAATATCTCATTCATTTAAGTGATAATTTCATCCTCATGCATTCTGAAAGTATCAAATTTTAGTTTTATATTAGTGTACCTTAATTGTTTGATATTTTTAGTTCCTTCATAGAAAATAATAATATTATGAAACATCTCATATGTAGTAGCACATTGAGATAATTGATTAAATTCATAATTTCCTAAACCATGGATAATATCATTCATTTCTTTTGAATTGAGATCATATTCTCTTTCTTGATCATAATTTCAATCTTACAAATCTTCCTTAGGAATCTCATAAGGCTTAATAGTCTTTAAATAAACCCTTATTTCAACACATTTCTAATAAATAATAATAATATATTTCTAAAATCAAAATTTATCATTATTAAGGTAAATATCATGAATCAATGACATACCTTCTCTAGAATTAGTAATTTCAAGATGACTTCATCTGAGTATTTTACTCATGCTTGTTAGATCCAGTAAATTTTCTTGATTTTTCATAGGAGTGAAAACTTTTTAAGCATAGTATAAACCAATGATACCACTTATTGGTATCATATAGAGTTAAAATAATTTTCAAGAATAAAATACACTAGTATATCCCTTACCCTTTCGTACCACTTATTAGGTAGAGATGACAATGATGAAGAAAAAGACACAAGAGGGGGTGAATTATATTCTTTAAAAAACATTGATAGATTCAGAAAACCTATCTTAATTTTCAGTGAACCTTTCCTTATCTCTTAATGGTGAGTGAAGAGTGGAAATAAATAAAGGAAAATAACATAGTGATATATAGTGGTTTAGGGCACAAATATCCCTTAGTCCAGTCCACCAACACTCACTCGGCGAGTTTAGTGATTTTACTAGATAGGTCCTCTTATCACAAGACCTTAAAAACTGAGTGCAAGAATTTTATACCTTTACAAGGATTTTAAAGGGCCTTATGGTTATTTTACATGGAAATATAAATCCAAATGTTAGTATAAGAAACTGAAACTTCACCCTGACTGGGTATGAGTAGTCGAAACTCCACCACAACTGATTCCGAGCAGCCGATACTATAATAAATCAATTGAGATTGATTTTATTGATAACATAGGTTAAAAATCAAAGTTGAAACAACAACTGAAATATGTGATTGATCTTCAATAACACACAACAGCAAATAGATATTCAATTTTACACAAGATTTATTCAAACATTAGCAAAGAGAACAGCAGACAGATGTTTAAACATGTATGTCCCCAATGTGTATCTCTAAAAAATGATTCATTGATCTTGTAAAAGAAGATGTAATAATAAAATATAGTAGAAATGAAATTAATATCAGTGAGTTTATCAAATATATCAAAACATGTATGTCTCCAAAGTGTAGATCTGAAGGAAAAGACATGCTTGTTGTTTTCAAACACAGATTTTTTTTATATATATCTTCTATATTTTTTTAATGAAAAACATCTCTATATTTATACTGTAGTTTGAACAGCTTCAATTAAAACTATTTCTAGAAATATCACACAATAAATCATGAATATTTGAATTCAAAATCATTTAAGAGAGTCATAACTCCCCATAATAATAGGAACAATTTACACCATTGAATACAAGCCTTTTAAATTGATCATAATGAGCCTACTAATTGGTCATAAAATATCATTGAATAGATATTTACTTCCTTCAACACCATTTTATAAATCTTGGATAATATCATAGATTTAAAACTCTATTGTTGAATAATCAAATGTATGGTTCCTTTATGTGATGAAAAAACTCCAAACGTAGAGTTGACAACATATGGTTGATTAAAAAAGTAGGGTTGATGTAATATATGCTTGTTTCTTAAAATGTAGGGTTCCATCCCGACATAGTGTTATCTATCCATACTTTTCCAATAGTGTAGGGTGTATGATCCATAATTTCTATTTCAAATATTGGGTTGCTAAACCACACATTATGCTTACAAATGTAGGGTATAAATAGTGTTTCTGGAATATGTTTAAAATACATCCATAATACTTCAACAAATATTTACCACGGATCAAAATCTTGAATATATTTTCAGAATAAATATTCTAAGAAATATTATTTTCCTGAAATTCACCTAAAATAAATATCATTAGTATAATAAATGTGTGTGTTTGTGAGCATCAAAACCAAAAATAAATTAATGAAATTTTTGAATCAATACATGCTCACCACTTCTTCTCTATATAATGAGGTGTTTAGAGATCTATTTATTGGAAAAGGATCCCAAAAAAACATTCTTAATATAAAATCTTATGATTTCACAAAATATGACACCTAACATTCATAAATGATGACTTCCATATAAATATCTCAATGTTTTCATTCCTTCATTTAATTCTTTCATGTAATGATGCCTTTGCATATTAATTTTATGGGATGTTGCCTCTCTATAATTATTTCATTGGTTTCTACCTCCATGTAATTATTTTTTGAGATTCTACCTCAATATAATTCTTTTGAGGGATTCTGCATCCAAGTAATTATTTTATGGGATTATAATTCCACATAATTATTTCATGGCACTGTGTAATTATTTTATATAATTTATTTATTTTCTATGAATTTTTCATAAAACTTATCCTTTGACTCTAAATTTTATTTTCTAACACAAAACCAACTTTATAATATTACAAAAACTATCTCTTAATAAATGCATCAAGATTTAAGGTTGTGAAACTTTTTAAATATGCTTTTTTTAAAAAACACAACCCAAAAACTCTAAAAACATGGTTGAGGGACTTCTTCTAATAATATCCCCCTTTTGTTTTATTGAGAACACTTCAAGATCATTTATGCTTAAAACTCCATTTGGTCTCTATAAATCCAGATAGTAATCAAGGATTTACTCAACATGTACCCAAATCTCACATGATTCATTATTTCTATGAAACATAAGAGTAGAATGGAATTTTCATCAATGAATCAATTAATTTAGTTAAATATCCACTTGGTGATTGATATTGATGCAAGATGAAACTTTTTTTCTCCCCCTTTTTTAGTTATCCCCCTGACTTAACAATTATGTATTCTCCCCCTTTGTTATCACTTTTAAAACACTCTCCCCATTTGACCATAAGGATTGAACAGAAAATATCTCATCCATTTTTAACAAACCCAAATATCACTCATTTTTAGTGATAGAGAGAGGCATGGACTTCAAAAACAACACATGACAGGTCCACAATATGTCTTGGGAGTGGGGGTTTTGATACCCCAATTTTTAAGTATGGGTAGTCAACTAAACTTTGAAAAACATTATATTCTTCTTAAACATCTACTTGGGTAAAGCCTTTTTCATGATATTTTTAACTTGAATTTGAGTAGATAGATAGCATAATTTCACCAAATTTTACTTCACTTTATCATTGATAAAATGATACATAATTTTAATATACTTCATCCTTGAGTGATGTATGGGTATTTTGTTAAGTTTTATAGCAGTTTAATTTTCATAATTAATTTTTCTAGTATAATTCACTTCAACTCCCATATCCTTAAGTTTTTTCATCTTCCATAATAATTATGTGAAATCTTGAGTAGCCTTAATATATTTATTTTTATATTTCTCATTGAAATGTAATATTATTTATTAATAAGATAAGAAATACACAATCTTATAAGATAAAATTCACTAACTAGTCTATAATTTGTATCATCCACTTATCCAATCTACTTTATATATGTATATCCCAATATCTCTTGTTATAATGTAGCATTTTAAAGTAAACTAAAATTCATTATGCCTTTAATATAGTGTAATTTTATTATAATTACTTGAAAATCGATTTACTTTGGTATTAATCTGGTATCTTGTGTCTTGAAAAGTGTAAAAAACAATGCCAGTTTTTATCATTTTTAAGTACAATAATTTACTAATGATTTTATTATACTTTTTGATATTGACCACTTTCACATCATTACCCCTTAAAAAATTCAATAGGTTATCCATCTATGTTTCCATTAACTTGGAATCCTCCATTAAAAATATTTTGATTACTTCTTTTGAATAATTGTATTAGGAGATAAATGTCCCATGCATTCCTTATATCGCATGTAAACCTAGTAAAATTTTCAATTCACTAATCATTAATAATTAAAACTAACACCTCATGAATTATAAAAACTATTTAAATTATGCTACAATAGATCCTATAATGATATGTCATCAACATATATAAGCACCATAATCCTTTAATCATGTATCTTTCTAATATAGATGTTATGATTAACTCCTCTATACTAAAAACTAGGCATCTTCAAGTACTGATCATGTAACAACCCCAACCCCAGTTGCAAAGAGTCACTGGTCTTTTTATTACAATGGTATAGATTCAAGAGATCACATCACCAATGATAGATTAGTTTATTAGTCTTAAAGAACTAGATACATACATGGTTCCCTTATTACATTGGTAATTAAACATAGAACATAACAAAGGAAAATAAAATGCTCCTTGTCACTTATTCAAATATTTCATCTTCACAACCCGAGGAAGGAAAAAAAATAAAAGGTTAAGCTCAAACACAAAGTAATGGTTATATGAGACAATAAAAAATGAATCAAATTCAATAAGGCATACACATTATGGAAATGTAAATAATATGAAAAACACATTCCATTAGTACACTTAGAATTAAAACGCATCCATAGGTTTTTTCATACTGAAAAACTCATAGAAAGTAATAACTGAATACTGAATGAAGAAAATTATTATTTATTGGACATCATGTATCTGAAACATGAACCATTATACCATCAATATGGTTTAATTGTGTGGGTAAAAACATATCTTATTCTATTTGTAAATAAACACAAAGGGTTTTTCTCCAACTGTTTTATCTCGTAAGACCTGTTGATGCATCGAGGGGCTATCTATAACCGGGCTCCACCCATCATTTCAAGTCTAAATCATTATTCATACATATATTCAATTCAATAAAAACTTTAAAAAAAACTCCATAGGTAAAATTTTTATATATCTAAGACAATAATCATATCCATGATAATAGAAATATGGATATTTATTGAAATTTTCAATGAATGATGATCATAAATAAAAGGGAAGTATACATACACCACACACATGGAAAAAGTGGTGAATAATGCATAACCAAAGGAAATATTATAATGGTATCCATGAAAGGATGGATTTAAATCATAATTGGAAATTCATAAGGGAAAATAGGCATAGATCATGATAAATGATGTCTAACTGAAATGAAAACATGTAAAAAGATTGTTTAAGAAACTTTAGAAATGAGTCGCTCTAGTGTGGTTTAAGGAAAGAGATATAAGATTATTTTAAAGGGGAAAAGCATAATTGTATTTAAAAACCCATAAATGAAAAAAGTTATTTTTTCATTGTGAAATAAGAGATTTTATAAAATTATTGGGTTCTAAAATAGATTATGGAGTGTAATTTAAAATGGGTATGTAATTGGAATGTTCCTTTAAACCAAGCCTAATCATTTGGAGGAATTGAAAATAGGACCTTATAAAACATATATTAAACCAAAAAATAAATAATAATTGGTATAGGTTAATATTTTTGGAACATACACACATAATTTATGAGTATTACATAATAATAATTAAGAATTACGTTGGTCTAAAGAGAGAGAAACTGTAACCCGAATAGAAAATGGAGGTTCGGGGGGGGGGGGGATCTCTTACCTTATGTGTAAAGACAAAAATCTTGACATACACGAACATTACATTACTTTTTTCGGAATACTTAATGCATAACAAAAATAGACACACAAGGACCGTAATAGTTTAATATCTTTGGAAACTCAGAATATAATCTTCTAATCATGGTGAAAGATCTTAAACATCTCCCATAAAGATCTTCCACTTTTGTTTTCTTACATAAAATTTTTATTTAAATCCTGGGGAAAAGAAAACATATAAAGGGTGAGCTCAAATACACAGTAAGTGTAAGCATGGATAAAATAAAACAAATCATATACATTTGAACTTAAAAAAAACATGAACATAATGTTTAAACATCAAAATCATGAGCAATGACATAAAACATGGCAGTACATAAGGCATAGATCACAAAGAAACATTAATCATGATAAAACAGCATGGAAATAAAACATGTAATTGTTAAAACCATTAAGCACATGTTATGATTTCCATAGAAGCCAAGGCATTGTTTCCAAGACCATCTTAGTGGACAAAGTCCCTTTCTGAATCGAGTTCACCCCTCATTCCAGTCCTGTATCACTAAACCGTATTAACTTGCTATTATAGCCATGTCTATCTCATGAGATATAAATCTTTACCCAATGCATTGGAGGGAGATATAGGTCCCACCCATCTCATAATGAAATCATTCTTACGTGTTCCATAACATAAACATAAATCATTCATCATAACCCAAAGAATAAAATGGGTTTCATAAACATCATCACATCATAAATTAATCCATATAAAACAAATATATATCATTTAATCATAAGAGAAGTGAAACCATGTAAATAATAGAGACATAATACTTAAAACAAATGGATATCATTTCATCATAAGAAAACTGAAACCATGTAAATCATGGAGAAATTATATTTGAAACATACACATATGAAATAATGTAATCTTAGATAGAAAATGGTTTTGATAAAACACTTGAAATGAATTTTTAAGGAAAATATTCTTTCTTCTTCAAAATCATTTTCTTTTCACAAAATTCCATGCGATTTTAAAAGAAAAGGATTTTTTTGAAAATATTAATGAAGTCTTATAGAGTAATCTTCATGAAAATAAGGCATTCTAAAACTGTAAAAATCCATTCATTCCGTATAAGTTAAAAAAACATTCTTCTTGTACTTTTTTCGGAAAAGTCAAAAGGTACCTTGTATGGTAAAAAAAGAAAGATTCCTTACATACCATGTAGTAAAAGTCAAAAATGGGTAAAAATGACTTTAAACATAAATGAAACCATTTTTTTAGAAAAAAAGTACATGGATGATAAATATAACCCCGGTAAATACTTACGAATAAACAATCTCGGATAAAAACGAGATTGGAAAAGTTATCCCTTACCTTAGGTCCGATATGCTTCATACGTATTTGAACCTCATGTATAATGATTTAAATAATGTCATTGACTTATTAAATAATCATATTCAATGTTATTATATCATATATGGTTCACTTATGACTTTATATTACCCGTTCTTTTGTAAATTCCATGTTAAAGTAGCGTTTTGGGTAAAATCATTTTATTCATCGTACGTGTTTGGACTTGTTATTCTTGATATTATTTTTACTTATATCATGATTTAATTACTTCAAGAATGTAAATCATGATTTATATATCATATATATTCAGTATATATATATATAATATATAGATAAATGAAATGAAATACACCGTTTATGGAGACGGTAGGTCGTACGTATGCTTGAACGTTGTTTTCTGTTCCTTATTGACTTGAATGGAAGTAAGTAGATGATATATATATATATACATAAATCCAGTAGATTTATCATGTCATATATTTCATTATTATTCATTATATATAATTTATAATCATTCTTGAATGGTCAACATGGAGAATGAATCTCATCTTGTCGTGGAGACGGTAATCCGTACGTACGCACGAGCGATGATATCATTCCCATAATTTTTGAATTGAATTGGAGTGGATGATATAATATAACATAATTGGTATGATGTTATAATAACCATATATAGTTTTCTTTACACCATTATACCCATCCAATTAATGTGGTGGTGGAAAAACAGATTACACCACGACGTGGAGACGGTATTCCGTACGTACGCACGCGCGGTGATTTCGTTTTCCATAGGATTGATATAAGGTGAAATGGGGTTGTTTCATATTTATAATAACATATAAGTATATTAGTGATACTAATGTTATTAATTTATGATGAAACAAGTAATTAAGAAGAAGTTGAAGAAGAAAGAAACTTGAAAGAATCAGTAGAAGAGATTACATCTTCTTCGATGCACCTCTTTTAAGCTTCCCCTTAATTCACTAGCGTTGGTCTTTTGAGGATACAAGAACCTATATAATGTTTCTAGGGAAGTTGATAAGGTAAATTGGCAGGTTTTGTCCAAGCCTAAAAGCTCAAAATTGTGTAAAGAGAATAGGGAGGAGGTGCCCTTTTATAAGGGAGGAGAGGGGCACCTTAGGGAAAACTTAAAATATTATTTTATAATAAAGTCATATTCGGTTTATAATAGCACCAAATTGATTTATTTATAAGATAAAGTGGGGATGGGTCAAAATATTCTCAAACAATAGGTTTTAGACAAGTTTAGGTTACTATTTTAACCTTATCATTTAGGTTTAACTCTAAGTTAAATAATTTAACTTTTATCATGTCTTCTTGATTTCTTACACTATATGGTTAATAAACATACTATAACAAGCCAAACTAACCCAAAATGGTTAATTATTAATATATATAAACTTATCTAAGTCATTTGGCTGAACCGTAGATTTTCAGGAATAGAATAAAAATTAATAATATAATATTTGTTTTAAAAACTATTTTATGTCAATTTTTATACTATTTGGTAATTGATTTTTGTGAAAATCATAACAGCATGATCAGTTCGAAAAAATTTACTTAAATCAATAATAACATGTCCTATTAACCTAAAAAATATTTTAATTTATAAAAGGTCTCAAATTACATTTATTTGGGTATTTATAACATCAATTATGTTAATATTTCATTAATAAGGTAATTACTGCATCATCATTGTGTCATAAATAAATTAAATTATTTAATGTCTAAAAATTATAAATAAAATACCATTATGTAGGAAATCGTTTTATATTTCTAATTAATATTTATAGTCTAATTTATCTTATGTATAACCCTATATTAAAAATGTTTTAGTTATTAAACTTTGATTGTAAGTCATTTAACTCTTCTTTGAATTAAATAATAATAAATGTCCTAATCTAACCCAAGTGGACCTAAATGATATTATTATATTCCTAAGGTTTTTTTGGCCGAATTATACTTATTCAATAGAATTATGGCATGTTTTAGGGTAATAATTATATCATTTTTACCCTTAATTACCCTATTTACTTTTAACCGTGGTAAATAAAAGTAAAAAAGTTAGTATTCACCAAAAATTATTTTTATCTTATTGAACCACATTTTACTCCTTGATATTAACCGTGTCTATCATATTTTTGAAATTCCACTTACAAAATTGGTAAAATTAAATTTTATGTAAATTTTCAAATTCTCCTAGGAGGTGGGTAAAAGACGGTGAAAAGTTCAATAAAATTTTTATATATCTAAAATTATTATAAAATGACTCCAATGAATTAAATTTAACTTATATAGGTATTATGTATCAATTTTTAAATAAAATAAATTTAAATAAAATAAATAATTATTTAAATAAAAAGTCAGTTTTTAAATAGTAACCCAGTGTTTTCAATATTCATCAAAAATAGAAAGTTTTTAGAAAAATACCAAAAATTCACCCAATGATAATTTCGATATTCGAAATCCAAAAATGAAGTCCATTTTGAAAGATAAAATTTTTAAAATTTCAAAAAGTGGGTATTACTATTCATAACGGCTAGTTTATATAATATTTTAATAACATATCGTTGTTTAGTGAAAATCGGTATTGTGTACAACACACGCTACGTGGATGGTCACGATTGCATGTAAAGAAAGCCAAGTCAAGGTTGCGTGTAGTGGAAGATTCATTTGTTTTTGTGTATAATAGAATCCAACCATATTTCATTTATACATTGAATATATATATATATATATACACACAATGTTGCGTAGAATAACTTCTATCAAACGAACTTGAAATTTTGTGTAACACGATCCAAGAATAGTGTTGTGTTTACTCCATGCTAATAAGTTGTTGTGTATAGTGCAAGATAATATTGGTGTAGCATACAACACAAGAAATTAATTAAATTAAAAAGAATAATTCTCATAAAATCTAGGGTTGTTACATTCTACCCCCCTTTAAAATAATTTCTCCCTCGAAATTCATCGGGGTTATAAATGGTTTACTACTTCAAATTTTCTTTCATAGAAACTCACATCGTAAAAAGGAACACTAAAACTTAATTTTAAAAAAATTGAAGCATGAAACATAACGGTTACCCAAATTAACTCATCACTGGGTTTCCACATAGGAGAATGTAGGTGAAAATATGGATATGGAAGAGAAATCTAACCATCAAGTTCTAATGGAGAGTGGTAGAGAAAATGGCTATGAAAAAGCCAACAATCACAAATCCATAAATTTGTGATGATCTAAGGACCATCTAATTCATCAGATATTAGAGCAGTAGGACAACATTTTTGGTTTTCAATATCATTTCTCTAAATTTGAAAATTTTTTAATAGAAGAAATACTTACTTGATTTTGGTACAATCTCACTTTTGTTGGTGCCCTGAACAATTTCCACTTCATCTCTTAAAGAAATGAAGTTGAATTTGTGTTCCGTGAAGTGTTAGCAGATAATGCGATAGAATGATAGGTCATTCCATCTGTCTCAAACAAAAGGTTAGAAAAAGTTATTAAATATACATAAGTCCATCTATAGAGAGATTAATCGTATATGGTTCCTAAAATGGACTTATACTTCATATATCATACCACTTAATAAATTAAAACTAATTTATACTAACCAGGGACTTTCTGTAGGCTAGTGGTATGAGATAAAGGTCTGTCGCACTTCAGTTGTGGGTTCGATTCTCATAGCCTTGTTCGACGTGACGGGTTGTCTCCCGTTCTGCAGGTTGTCCTTTTTCTAAAACTATACTATTATAACATTACAGAAATAATATCAAAAAATTCTAGCCTTAAACAATACTACCTGATGTCTAACTTAATCTATTCTAATCATTAGGCTTACCCAATCTCACAGAATTAGGAAAAAGATTGATAGAGAGGTCATCTACCAAGCATGTAAATATCGTCATTTATCCTTATATATCATAAGATATGTATTTTTGGTCACATTCCAAACATTCTAATGCCTTAATAATGTATTATCTTGAAAAATGAATACCCATTTAACCTTAGTGAAAACATGAATGCAGTTAAAAGTTAACTCTTTCCACATACCAAAATTCCAAAATTTCTATATACTCAAACCATGATATCACTTTGTCCTTATATCAGTCATGTACTCATGAATACTATCAAACATTTCATTTTATCCTTATCCCTTCATTATGTGCATATCATCTACATTTAAAAAATATTTCAATCACTTTTCATGGTTACTGGTACCATAAAATTATTGAAAACCACAAAGGACCAATACATAGATATTCCAATATACCATAAAAGTAACTCAACAACATTATTCTTGAATACCAATACATAAACACTTCAATCCATCCTCTTTAATGATTTTCATGGAATAAGTCCTTCCTTGATTTAGAATTAACCTCTTAGTTCAGGGCATTGAGTTGGGTAATGCCCATGTTCTCAATAGATAAGACATTGAACTCCATAATAGTCTGTCACTCTATGACCCTTCTCTCCACACAGATAACATCTTCCCCTCCATTTGATGTATTCATCAAGGTTCTTCTCCCCTTCTTTATAAATCTCAATATTCGTTTCTCTATGCTCCTCACCAAGTGAATATGCAAAAAATTCCATCTTCCTCTTATTTTATAAATTAGGAATACCACTAAAGTTCGCCTTGTTAATCATATATTGCAATGACTAATTCGGCATAATCACAAAATCTTTATTTCTAGGGATTACATAATTTTATTTCTCATAGTCACCAATTTTTTCATTGGATTCAATGTTGACCCAATTCCTTATGGTTCCCTTCGTTGACTAAAACCAAAAACCATGGTGTAAGAAACCATTAAAATAACAAGGAACCACATAATCATAAAAAGTCACTTATGGGATGCATAACTTTTCACACATTCTTTAATACATGACACCCCAGGTTCACCCTAGGTTATTCATGATCGTCAAAATAATTCTAGGACTGTAACCTATAGTTATACTAATCCTTAGGGAAATCCCTAGACATACCTTAGAAATATCTCTAGGGATATCACTAAAGTTCTCACATCCTAGTTTCCAAAGGTTGACTAAACATTTCCTCTGATACCAACTATAGAGACCCAAAGGTTAACGTACACAGATATTACATTACTTTTTGTATAATATTTAATACATAACAAAAACAAACACACAAGGACCGTAATAGTTTAGTGTCTTTGGAAACTCGGAATATAATCTTCTAATCATGGTGAAAGATCTTCAACATCTCCCATAAAGATCTTCCCCTTTTGTTTTCTTACCTAAAACCTTTCTTTAAATCCTAGGGAAAAGAAAACATATAAAGTGTGAGCTCAAATGCTCAGTAAGGGTAAGAATGGAGAAAATAAAACAAATCATATACATTTGAACTTTAATAAACATGAACATAATGTTTAAACATCAAAATCTTGAGCAATGACATAAAACATGGCAGTGCGTAAGGCATAGATCATAAAAAACATTAATCATGATAAAATAGCATGGGAATAAAACATGTAATTATGGAAACCATTAATCACATGTTATGATTTCCATAGTAGCCAAGGCATTGCTGCCAAGACCAACTTAGTAGACAAAGTCCCTTTCTGAATCGAGTCCACTCCTCATTCCAGTCATGTATCACTGAACCATATTAACTTGCCATTCCATCCATGTATATCTCATTAGATATAAATCTTTACCCAATTCATTTGAGGTATATATATGTCCCACCCATATCATAATGAAATCATTCTTATGTGTGACACAACATAAACATAAATCATTCATCATAACCCAAAGAATAAAACGGGTTTCAAAAACATCATCCCATCATAACATAATCCATATAAAACAAATGGATATCATTTCATCATAATAAAAGTGAAACCCTGTAAATAATAGAGACGTTATATTTGAAACATACACATATGAAATAATTTCATCTTAGATGTAAAATGGTTTTGATAAAACACTTGAAATGAATTCTTGAGGAAAATATCCTTTCTTCTTCAAAATCATTTTCTTTTTACAAAATGCTATGAAATTTTAAAAGAAAAGGAATTTGATGAAAATAGTCATGAAATATTGTAGATTAAGTTTCATGAAAATAAGGCGTTATAAAACCGTAAAAATCCGTTCATGTCGTATAAGTTAAAAAAACATTTTTCTTATACTTTTGTTGGAAAACTCAAAAAGTACCTCGTATGGTAAAAAAAATAAAGATTCCTTAAATACCATGTAGTAAAAGTAAAAAATGGGTAAAAAGGACTTTAAACATACATGAAACCATTTTTTTATAAAATAGGGACATGTATGATAAATATAACCCCAGTAAATACTTATGAATAAACAATCTCGGATAAAAATGAGATTGGAAAAGTTATCCCTTACCTTAGGTCTAATATGCTTCGTACGTATCTGAACCTCCTGTATAATGATTTATATAATGCCATTGAATTATTACAGAATCATATTAATTGTTATGATATCATATATGGTTCACTTATGACTTTATATTACCTCTTCTTTTGTAAATTCCATGTTAAAGCGGCGTTTTGGGTAAAATCGTTTTATTTATCCTACGTGTTTAGACTTGTTGTTCTTGATATTATTTTTACTTATATCATGATTTAATTACTTCAATAATGTAAATCGTGATTTATATATCATATATGTTCAGTATATATATATATATATATATAATAGATTGATAAATGAAATGAAATACACCGTTCATGGAGACGGTAGGACATACGTACGCATGAACGTTGTTTTCCTTTCCTTATTGACTTGAATGGAAGTAAGTAGATAGAATATATATATACATAAATCCAGTAGCTTTATAATTTCATATATTTCATTGTTATTCATTATATATAATTTATAATTATTCTTGAATGGTTAACATGGAGAATGAATCTCATCGCGTCGTGGAGACGGTAATCTGTACGTACGCACGAGCGATGATATCATTCCCATAATTATTAAATTGAATTGGAGTGGATGATATAATATCATAGAATAATTATGATTATATAATAATCATATATATTTATTCTTTACAGCATTATACCCATCCAAGTAAGTTGGTGGTGGAAAAATAGATTACACCACGGCTTGGAGACGGTATTCCGTACGTACGCACGCGCGGTGATTTCATTTTCCGTAGGATGGATAGAAGGCGAAATGGGTTAGTTTAATATTTATAATAACATATAATTATATTATTTATACTGATTTTATTAGTTTATAATCAAACAACTAGTGAAGAAGAAGTTGAAGAAGAAAGAAACTTGAAAGAATCGGTAGAAGAGATTACCTCTTCTTCGACGCACCTCTTTTAAGTTTCCTCTTAATGCACTAGAGTTGGTATTTTGAGGAGACCAGAACCTCTATAATGTTTATAGAGAAGTTTAGAAAGTAAATTGGAAGGTTTTGGCCGAGATTTAAATCTCAAAATTGTGTAAATAGAAGAGGGAGTAGGTTCCCTTTTATAAGGGAGGAGAAGGGCACCTTAGAAAAAACTTAAAATATTATTTTATAATAAAGTCATATTCGGTTTATAATAGCTCAAAATTGATTTATTTCGAAGATAAAGTGGGTATGGGTCGAAATATTCTCAACCAATAGGTTTTATACAAGTTTAGGTTACTATTTTAACCCTATCATTTAGATTTAACTCTAAGTTAAATAATTTAACTTTTACCGTGTATTCTTGTTTTCTTACACTATATGGTTAATAAACTTACTATAACAAGACAAACGAACCCCAAGTGGTTCATTATTAATATATATAAACTTATCTAAGTAATTTGGCCGAACCTTGGATTTTTAAGAATAGAATAACAATTAATAATATAATATTTGTTTTAAAAAATATTTTATGTCAATTTTTACACTATTTGGTAATTGATTTTTGTGAAACTCATAAAAGCATGGTTAGTTCGAAAAAAGATAATTAAATCAATACTAACATGTCCTATTAACCTAAAAAAATATTTTAATATATAAAAAGCCTCAAATTACATTTATTTTGGTATTTATAACATCAACTATGTTAATATTTCATTAATAAGGTAATTACTACATCATCATTGTGTCATAAATAAATTAAATTATTTAATGTCTAAAAATTATAAATAAAATATCATTATTTAGGAAATAATTTTAAATTTCTAATGAATGTTTATAGTCTAATTTATCTTATGTATAACCCTATATTAAAAATGTTTTAGTTATTAAACTTTGATTTTAACTCTTTTAATTCTTCTTTAAATTAAATAATAATAAATGTCCTAATCTAATCCAAGTGGACCTAAATGATAATATTATATTTATAAGGTTTTTTTTGGTCTAATTATACTTATCCTATAGAATTAGGTCATGTGTTAGGGTAATAATAATATCATTTTTACCCTTAATTATCCTATTTACTTTTAACCGTGGTAAATAAAAGTAAAAAGTTACTATTCATAAAAAATTATTTTTATCTAATTGAACCACATTTTACTCCTTGATATTAACCATGTATCTTGGATTTTTTAAATTTCACTCACAAAAGCGGTAAAATTAAGTTTTATGTAAATTTTCAAATTCTCCTAGGAGGTGGGTAAAAGACGGTGAAAAGTTCAATAAAATTTTTATATATCTAAAATTATTATAAAATGACTCCAATGAATTAAATTGAACATATTTAGGTATTATGTATTAATTTTGACCTAAAATAAATTTAAATAAAATAAATAATTATTTAAATAAAAAGTTGGTTTTTAAATAGTAACCCAGTGTTTTCACTATTCATTAAAAATAGAAAGTTTTTATAAAAATACCAAAAATTCCCCCTAGGATAATTTTGATATTCTGAATCCAAAAAATGAAGTCCATTTTGAGAGATAAAATTTATAAAATTTTAAAAAGTGGGTATTTCTATTCATAACGGCTAGTTTATATAATATTTTAATAACATATCGTTGTTTAGTGAAACTCGGTATTGCGTACAACACACGCTGTCATGGAAGGTCTCTATTGTATGTAAAGAAAGCCAAGTTAGGGTTGCGTGTAGTGAAAGATTCATTTTTTTTGTGTATAATATAATCCAACCATATTTCATTTATACATTGAATATATATATATATATACACACACAATGTTGCATAGAATAACTTCTATCAAACGTACTTGAAATTTTGTGTAACATGATCCAAGAATAGTGTTTCGTATACTGCATGCTAATACGGTGTTTCGTATAGTGAAAGATAATCTTGGTGTAGCATACAACACAAGACATCAATGAAATTAAAAAGAATAATTCTCATAAAATCTCGGGTTGTTACATTATGTGTGAAAGTGTTCTGTACATATACTTGATGTCCTAGATAATGAGATTAGATTCAATAATATTTTAATTTATAACCTTTTAAAATTTTATTCTATTTTTTATAATTTTTTTAAGTTCATTTATGACCTTTTTGAAGATTTATAAGATTCATTTTCGTTGTTTGGGAGTGTTTGTTTCCTTGGTTTTCATGATTGGTTCACTTTTATACATGTATGGAAGTTCATGTAAAAAATGGGATAAATTCTCAAGAATTAAAATTATATATTATTAATGAACTTAAATAGTATTAAATGGTATTATATATCATTTTTTCAAAAATTAGGATGTTTCATTAGATAAAACGTTAATGATGAACGTTAGTTTATTTTTGGGAATTTTCAATTATCACGAACTAGTTTTGTTTTATTAATTAATATCATATATATATATATATACTGGTTCCAGAACATTATATGACTTATAATATATATAATAAAATATTATTTAATCATAATAATGGTTTTATGACTATACTTAAAGGCGATAATGGAAAATTAAAATGCACCATCCACGATGATGTTTTCATTTTTTGAATAAAAGGAAGAGGAGAATGGGATTGATTATGGATTTTAGATTAACACAATAAAATTTCAGTATTTATAAGATACAGTAGTTATCCTTAATGTTTGAATAGATTAGGTGAGGTAATGATAAGAAAATAAATGAAATTGAAAAGAAAATAATGGAAAATAAAGGTGAATTTTACCTCTTGAATTTCTTCTCATTGAAAACCACCTTAAGGGGATTGGTATTGGTCCTTTGGTGTGACAAAAGGATACTAGATGTGGGTAAGAGTCTTGGAAAGAATATTGGGTAGGAATTGGAAAATCTTAAAGTCTTTGGAGGTGTGGGGAGAAGAGGAGGTGAGGGTGGTATTTATAGTGTAGGAGAGGGGTGTTTTCTCATTATTTTATTCATTAGTTTATTATTTTGCCTCAAGACTTTGAGTACTTTGATAATTATCACAAAAATATATTAAAAGAATGAATGTAAGTTAAAAATTATTATGATTAAATAATCAATTAATCAAGTAATACTATATTTATCTTTTAATGTATATATACCATAAATTTCAATATTTCAATATTCACTAAAAATTCAAATATTTTAGAAAATTACAAAAAATTAACCCAAATAATTTTCCGATATGTAGAATTAAAAAATGAACTATATTTTATGAAAATAATTTTATAAATATGAGAAATTTTATTTTTAATTAAAATCATCATTTACTTGGAAAATACCAATTCTAAAATTATAACTGATTTTATAACACTTTAAAAAATTAATTAAGGTATCATAAAATTATTTTATAATAATAAGAATAAAAAATATTAATTTATGAATAAATTTTATTAAAATTAATTTTCTTTTAAATTATTTTATTAATTATAAAATTGAAAATAAACATTTGTGTTTTTAAAAAATATCAACACTTAATTAATAATTCATAAAACATTTATTTACTTGTACTATAATATAATGATATCATATAACCATTAATAAGATTCCTAAATTTTATTTATACTTTCATAGGTGAGGTTATTATTCAATTGTCCAAATTATTATTCCTAAGGGTCACATTACTATTCCAATGTTCAAGTTACTATTTTATTGATATATATTCTTTAATTTATAGAAAAAATATCTTATTTAATTCATTCTTAATTTATAAAATTTTCTTTTTGTTCTCTATGTGATTTTATATGATTTATACTATAATAAATAATTGTTTTTTGCAATCTAAGCTACCGAATGAAATGAATTTAATTAAGAGGATACGTACTGTAAAATCTTGGGGTGTTACATTCTTCCCTCCTTCAAAAAATTTTTCCTCAAGATTTTTCATGAATATTTCCCTATAAACAGATGTGGTTGGTTCTTCTTCTTAACATCCTAAAGTTCCCATGTTGCTTTTTCAATTTTATGGATTCTCCAAAGAACCTTTACCATTCAAGTCATATGGTTTCTCAATACTTTCTCTCTTATGTCAAGAATCTCAATAGGCTCTTTGCAGTAAGACAAGTCAAGTTCCAATTCTATTTCTTCATAGGTGAGTATCTGTGTTGGTTCTGGAATATAATCATTTAACAATTATATGTGTAACACATCATGCCCTTTGGAGATACTTGTAAGAATTACTAATCAGTATACTATAGATCCAATTTTTTCCATAATTTCAAAAGGTCCGATGTACCTAAAGATCAATTTCAATTTATTACCGAACCTTATGCCACCCTTCCATTGAGAAACTTTCAGAAAGACATGATCTCCCACTTGAAATTACAAATCCTTTCTCTATTTGTCAGAATAAATCTTTTGTCAACTTTATGGTACTTTAATATGATCTCAAATATTCTTTAACTATGTCATTGTCACTTCAATAAGTTATGGGCCTATATGTTTCCACTCATCAACTTCATCCTAAAAAGTTGGAGTTTGAACTATCTTTTCATATAATGCTTCATATGGAACCAGTTGAATACTAGAATGGAAACTATTATTTTACAAAAATTCCACCAAAGGTAAATACTGATCCCACATACCTTTAAATTCAAGTGAGCATTATCTCAACTTGTCTTCTAATGCTTGAATACTTCTTTCAGGTTTTCCATTAGTTTGAGGGTGATAAGTAGCACTCAAATGACGCTCAATATCCAAATCCCTCTAAATACTCTTCAAGAATTTTTATATAAATCATGGATCTCAATCAAACACAATCGATATAGGTGCACCATGAAGTCTTATAGCTTCATTAATATAAATACTTTATAGGTTATCGGGAGGTAAATCATATCTTATAGAAAGAAAATGTGTCATTTTTGTAAGATAATCAACAATAACCCATATTTCATTATTCTTTATAGTTTTCCATGGTATTCCAATGATAAATTCCATTGTAATGTCATCCCACCTCTATATAGGAATAGGTATAGGTTTCATGACTCATCTAGGATGTTGTCTATCAGCCTTCAATTGTTGAAAAACTAGACAACTTTACACATAGTCAATAATTTTCTATTTTATATTATCCCATCAAAAATTTTCCTTTATATCTCTATACATATTGTTAATACCAAGGTGTATAGATAAATTTAAGCTATGAGTATCATATAATAGTTCCCTTTTTATCTTTAGTATTGATGGAAAAAATAACCACTTTCTAAATTTCATAATTCTATCCTTATACATGAATTTTTCCAATCTTACATCCTTAACAACTTTAATTTTATTTTTAAAATTTTCATCATTATATTGAGAGATTTTTATATTATCCGGTAAATATGGTTTAGTAATAATTTGAAAAGGGAGTGATTTTTCCCCCTTCTTTAACAATTCCCATATCAATATTTACTAAATCCATTAACATAGGATCTCTATCAATCCTTATTTGGGTAATAAGTCCATTATCTTTCCTACTAAATGCATATACTACCTTATTTTCTTTTCCTAGATGATAGTGTATTGATAAATAATAATCTTTGAGTAATTCGAGCCATCAAATTTTCCTCATGTTGAGTTCTTTCCATGTAAAGATGTATTTAAAAATCGTGTGATCCATATATATCTCACATATTTCACCATATAGATAGTGTCTATATATATTCAGAGTAAAGATTAAAACTACTAACTCAAGATCATGAGTTGGACAATTTTGTGCATGAGTCTTCAATTGCCTTAATTCATATGCAATAACTTTGTCATTTTTCATAACAAAACAACCAATTCCTTTCTTTGATGCATCATTTTATATCACAAACCCATCATTTCCTGATGGTAGATTCAAAATAGGATCATTGAATAATCTTCTCTTCAATTCTTCAAAGAATTATATACATTATTTTTTTCCATAAGAACATAACCCCTTTACATGTGAGATTGGTTAATAGGTTATCCAATCGAGAAAAATTATGAACAAAAAGCTAATAGTAACCTGATTAAACTAATGAAACAACATACCTATATTATGTTTGTTGGAATAGGACATTCTTGGATTGCCTTTGTCTTAATAATATCAATTGAGATTCCATCCTTAGAGAGAATATGGCCAATAAAAGAAATTTCCTAAAGCTAGAATTCACACTTGCTAAATTTTCTATATAAATCATTCCTTTAGAGAGTCTCAAGAATAATCTGCAAGTGATTCTTATGGTCTTCCTAGATTTTAGAATACACCATAATATCATCAATGAATACTATAACAAAATTTTCAAGATATTCCTTGGATACTCTATTCATTAGATCCATAAAAATAAAGGGTTCATTAGTCAATCCAAATGGAATTACTATGAACTCGTAATGTCCATACCTCATTTGAAAAGTTGTCTTTATAATATATTCCTTCTTTACTCTCAATTGATGATACCCATATTGAAGTTCAATATTTGAGAAATATTGAGCTCTATGAAGTTGATCAAATAAATCATCAATACAAAGTATAGGATACTTGTTCTTTATTATAATAGAATTGATTTATATATAGTCAATTCAGAGCCATAAGGATCCATCTTTCTTCTTCACAAAGATAATAAGGGCTCCCCATAGAGAAAAAGTAGGGAGAATAAATCCCTTATTACTCAACTCCTTTAGTTGTTTTTTCAGCTCCACTAATTCCATAATGTCCATTCTATAAGAAACCTTTGATATTGGTCTTGCATTAGAGATTATATCAATGGTAAATTTAACTTCACACTCTAGGGGATATCTAGGTAATTTCTTATCAAATAAATCAATGTATTCAAAAAAAAAGTAGTACATCCTCAATTTTAAGATGACTTTACTCATCCCTAGATGTTAATTTCTCTTCCTCCCTAATAATTTCATTCAGTAGAGCTACTAGGGTTGGATCTAGATAATAATCATATGATGAAGTTTATGCTCTAAAGATAAGGGATTCTACATCTTTCTCACAAATCGTAATTTCCTTCTTCTTGCAATAAATTATTGCATAATATTTTGAAATCTTGTCCATTCTAAGGATATATAAAAATAAACCATAGTTTTGATGATAAGGTCAACAAATAAAGCACGTTTATATGTCATAATGAGAACTTCCCAACACATTATTGTTGCAATGATACTTCACTTGGGGGGTTTTACTGACAACTCCCTTATTAAATCAAAGGGAAATATCTAATTTTCTTGGAAAATTAGGTGGATATAAAAGAGAATGATGAATTAGAATCAAAGAAAGAATTTTTTAGATTTGAAGATAGTATTAATTTAACTTCCACCGCATCATTATGTACTTCTACTTCAGTTGTAGTCATTGCATAAGCTTGGCCATCTCCCCTTGACCTATTTTGTGGTAGATTCCCCCGATGATTGGGACATTGGTTTGAATAGTTCCCAATTTCATTATAGTTTAATCATTGAACATCATTGATTTGTTTCTTATACTTTTATTCATTTTCTCGGTGACCTTTTTTTCTACACTTATAACAATCTCCCATGCCTTTTAATCATTTCCTAGGATGGTTCTTTTCATAATTTTTACATAATGAAAATTTATTCCTTCCCTTCTTCTTATTTGGTGCTTCACCTTTTCCATGGTTATCAGAAGACCTCTTCATCTCTTGATTTCCTTTGAATAAATAGGATCTCACAAATTCCTTCTCCATTTTGATGTCACTTAATAATATTTCATCATATGATGAAAATTTTTAAGAAGATAGTGCCCTTTGGAAACTTGGATTAAGACCTTCAAATAAATGATCAATCTTATCTTTTGAATCATGTATGTGATCAATATCATACCTAGATAGTCTTTTGAACATATCCTTATATTCTATAACACTCTCTTCTTCCCTTTTCTTTAAGGTAAGGAATTTTATTTTCATTTTATATCATTGCTCACGAGGGAAGTATTTTTCAAAGTACATTTCTTTAAAAGTTCTCCATTCCATGTCCTCTATTTTTTCTTCCTCAGTATTTTGGATCAAAGACCACCATTGATCAGTATCACTCTTGAGTCAATATACTTCCAGTACTACCATTTCATTTTCATTGAATCCTAATTCTAGAAATGTCTTTTCAAGGTATTTTATCCACTACTCAGTTACTACTAGATTAGTGGTCCCACTAAAATATGGAGGCTTCTACCACATGAAACAAAACAACATAGGTATCGTATGCTTATTATTCATAACCTATGTAATTTTTACTAATATAGACATGATCTGCTCAACTCCAACACTAACTATGTTGACTTTATTAGTAGTTCAATCCCTATATTTTCTATAGGCATTGATTCCTTTTCTTCCATTAGGTGCCATAACTAAATAATTTCAGACACTAAGTTAGCTCATAATAATCATGAGTATTGAGCCAAAAATTTACTACAATGAGTTATTATAATTCTCATGTTTATTTAACATCAAGTTCCCAAGGTTTATACTAAAATTTATCTGATACCAACTGTAACAACCCCAACCCAATTTTCCTAGAGTCGGTGGTTGTTTTATTAAAATGGCATAGATACAATAGATCGCATCACCAAGGATCCATCATTTTAGAAGACTTGAATAACAAGATACATACATGGTTCACTTATTAAATTGGTAATTAAACATAGAACATAAAAAATTGCTTCTTGTCACTTATTCAAAGATTTCATTTTCGCAACCTGAGGTAGGAAAAAAATAAAAGGGTGAGCTCAAATGCTCAATAAGGGTTATATGAGATAATAATAAATGAAGCAAAGTCAATAAGGTATAGATATTATGGAAAGGTAAATAATATAAAAAAAACATTCCACCAGTACACTAAGAATGAAAATGCATCCATAGATGTTATCAGAGTGAAAACCTCATGTAAAATAATAACTGAATACTAAATAAAGAAAATGATTATTTATTGGGCGTCATGTATCTGGAACATGAACCATTATACCTTCAAGATTGTTTAATTCTATGGGTAAAAACTCATCTGATTTTATTTGGAAATAAACACAAAGGGTTTGTCACTAACTCTTTTGTCTCATGAGACATGTCGATGCATCAAGGGGTTATCTATAATTTGGACCCACCCATCACTTTAAGTCCAAATCATTCTTCATACATAGATTCAATTCAATAACAACTTTCAAAGAAAACATTTTATGTAAAAATGGTATATAGATAAGATAATAATCATATCTATAATATAATAAATACATATATTTAATGAAATATTTAATGAATAATGAACATAAATAAAAGGGAAGTATGTATACACCACACACAAGGAAAAAGTGGTGAATAAGGAATGAACAAAGAGAATATTATATTGGTATTCATGAAACAATGGATTTAAATAATACTTGAACATTCATAAGGGAAAATGGGAATATATCAATAAAAATTATGTCTGACTTAAATGAAAACATGTAAAAATATTTTATAAGAAATTTTATAAATGAGCCACTTTAGTGTAGTTTAAGGAAAAGGATCTAAGATACTTTTAAAAGGGAAAAGGAATAATTGTTTTTATAAGACCAGAAATTAACAGAGATAGTATTTCATGGTGAAATGAGGGATTTTAGAAAACTATTGGTGGCATAAAATAGATTATGGGTTGTACTTGAAAATGGGTATGTAATTGGAATGTTCCCTCAAACTGGGCTTGCTCATCGGGAGGAAATGAAAATAGATTGCTATAAAACATGAATTCTACCATAAAATAAAGAACAATTAATATAGGTTAATATTTTTGGAACATACACACAGATGTTATGATAATTAAATAGGAATAATTAATAATTATATTAGGTTAAAGATAAAAAAAAAGTGTAACCCGAATGAAAAATGGAGGTTCAGGGGTGAATCTCTTACCTTGTGTCCTAAACTGTTATGAAATTATAATTAATTTCCTAGATAATGAAATTAGATTAATTAATAATTTAATTCATAACCACTAAAAAATTAATTTGATTTATTATAATTTTATTAAGTTTATTTATGGCATTTTGATGAGTTATAAGATTTATTTTCATCGTTTGAGAGTGTTCATTCTTTTTCATTCATGATTGGTTCACTTATATACATGTATGGAAGTTAATGTAAAAAATGGGATTAATTATCTATAATTGAAATTATATGTTATTAATGAACATAAAGAATATTTAATAGTCTTATAAATCATTTTTTCATATATGAGGATGATTCATTAGATAAAATGTTAATGATGAGTGTTAGTTTATTTTGGTGAATTTTTTATTATCACGAAGTAGTTTTGTTTTATTAATTAATATAATGTATATATACTAGTTTAGAAACATAATATGACTAATAATATGTTTAAAAAAATCTAATTTAACCATAATAAGGGTTTTATGACCAGACTTGAAGGAGATAATGGAAAATGAAAATGCATCATCCATGGTGGCGATAAATCAGCACATCACGGACAATATTTTCATTTTTAGAACAAAAGGGAGAGAAGGGGATTGATAATGAATTTTCCATTAACATAATAAAATTATAGTATATATAAGATACTAGAGTTATCATTCATATTTGGATAGATTAGGTGATGGAATTATAAGAAAATAAATGAAATTGAAAAGAAAATAAAGAAAAACAAAAGAGGATTTTGCCTCTTGAATTTCTTCTCCTTGAGAACTTACTTAAGGGGCTTGGGATTGGTCTTTTGATGATACCAAAGGATATTTTATGTGTGGAAGATACTTTTTAAGAGTATTATTCAATAATTGGAAAATATTCAAGGCTTAAGATGTCACGCCCCGACCCCGGACTGCCCCGAAGTCGATGCAGAGTTGAAATAAAACATGATGTGTAATATAAAAAAAATGCTAAAAACACACACATGTTCTACTAGAGAATATATTTTTGGTTTATATCCTAGGGAATTAGATACAATTATTACAATTCTTTCAAAACTAGAAGATAAAGAAGATATAAAAAGTGGCCACTGAACAAAGTAACTCTAATCTACTAAACCTGTAAAATTTAAATTAAAATGTAGGGTGAGCATATGAATGCCATGTAAGGGGTTTTAAAATAAAATAATGTTTCAATTAAAACCTCTTGAAAACATTCCTTTAAAATTATTCATAAAAATTTTTCATAAGGAAATCATAACATAACATTTGATCACAAAATACAGGTGAATATTTGAAGGAATATTAACAGTGTTATAATGAAACATATTCCAAACATAAGCATGCCCATACAAATTATAGGGTGGGCAGCATATAATGTAATATTCATTCCAATTTTAATAAATGTAACATGTGAAATTGTAAGTACCATATTTACAATTAGGAGTAACAGATGATCAGAGTTGCGTATAAAATAATAACTTTGATTTATTTCATTACTAACTATAAACCGTAACTGGCTAATAAATTCTCTGAGTGATAAATAAACATCATGCCATAAGCATTTACTTCTTCTGATACTCATAAGTACAGGCTCTTAACCGTGGGTATTCTATTAGTAGAATGTCCACTTTTTTAATTAATTATCATAAACATAATGAGGGAATGCATAATGCAGGACAACATAACCATAACGTCAAGTCATTGTGCCAATACTATAAATAATCATTTTGTCAACGCCTTGTGCCAAGACCGTAGTTTTTCTCATGAGACCTACCGATGCACCGAGGGGATATATCAGGCCCCACCCAACACTTTCTATGTCCAATACATTCCTCATATACCAAGTAATTTTATATGTTCAAAGTGTCACATACCACTTTGAACATTAAATTTCTCATTTCATATTATTCAAAGTGTCGCATACCACTTGTAATAATTTAGTTCTTTAATTCATATATGGTCATAATAGTTTTAATTAAATTCTTAAGCATTTATATATATATAGTGATTCTTGCACTTAAGTGGCAACAACAAAACCAACAATTTCATGGAAATTTAATAAATGGAATGTATGGAAGGTAGAATATAGCATGTGTAATGAAAACTAATGCATAAAAAGAATTTAGGTTTTCTCACATAAAATAGTAACGCTAAATTATAAAATCTTAAAAATACATATTGAAAATTCATCATGGATTGGATTCATAACTAATTTAAAGGTAAACATTTTATATTTCAAAATACATAATTCTAAAGTTATGATAATTGTCATTTATATTTAACACACATGCTGATAAATGGGAATACTTAACAAAACAGATCTTAATGATTGAAAACATTTATTGCGGCAGATTCAAGTACTTTAAGAAAATAATTAATTCATGCAAAGCATACATTCATAAACATACATATAAAAATATTTTCTATAGGTTCTTACCATGTATAGTTATAAAATATTATTTTATTCTTCTAAAAATATTAGGAGGGTATATGCTAGGGTGACTATTGTTCTTGTTTAAAGGTGGATTAAAAAAATTATAAGAACTACATAAACATGAGGTTTAATAAATCATTGTGAAGATTTTACATCTCACAAACATATTTTAATCAAAAAAATTGGTTATTGTGAAAACTAAATCAGTTTAATATTAAAACCTAAAGGTATATATATACATACATATAACCATATATATAAACCAATTAAACAAAACAATTTTGAATACATACCATGTATAAAAAAAGTATGTTCATATCATTAGAAAGACTTATGAAAAAATTAGGTTTGTTACTTATTGAATATAAGTAAATATAAACTCACTATATTTGTATATATGTATAGGTATTAGAAAATGAACCTTTCATGATCCTTAATTGCCACATGTTTTTCAAAAACAAAGATTATATATTGAAGTTCAATGTTAAAAAGACTTAAAACTGGATCTAATAGGTGAGTTATGTAAACCATATGACTATATATATATATAACATAAATACAAAGTATATAAATAAGTTTTTCATGAGAAATATAATCCCTCGCATTTTGAAAATACTACTTAAACCTTGAGACTAAAAATCCAGAAGTCTTAGAATCGATCATGAGAGAGAGAGTTTTATCTAGCCTATAGGGTTATATATATATATATATATATATATATATATATATGAGTATGCATACATATATGCATATATATAATAAAAACATATCAAGAAAAGCTAAGCTAAGTCCCTTACTTGGTTTGAGGAGGAGGAGAGGTTCTGGAAACTCAAAGGAGGCACTGGAGAACTTTTTTGAGGCTTGAGAGGAGGGATCAACCAAGAGGTTAGCGGTGCAACAGATTGTATGTATAAACTATATTATACATAAATTATATAAAATATTTTAATGCCACTTTCTATAAAATTGAGGCCTAATCGGTTTATAAAATGACTGAGGTTGTCAGTCTTTGTGGAAATCGAGTGAGGGGAGGGGCCACTGGTGTCACGGGCATGGAAAAACTGAAAAGGAAGAGGAGTAGGAGGCTATTGGTTCAGTACACGTGGGAGGAAGAAGATACCGTAGGAGAGGGAAATTGGAAAAGAATTGAATGGTTGGGATTAAATGAGAGAATATCCTATGGCTATGGAGCATTAATGTATTTTAAAAAGAACGAACGGTTGAGATCTTCTGAGGATTGGACCGGACGGCTACGGTGAAACACATAGATTTAAAACGGAAGGAATGACTCTGATTAGATCATGATCGATCGAACAACTACGGCATGATGTTGCGTTTTAAAAAGATTGAATGGTCATGATTAGATCATGATCAATCGGATGTCGGGTAAAAACATGGAGGATAACCCATAGCTATTGAGGATGGATGAATGAACCGAATCAGATAGCCCCAATCGCATGCGGCATTATCTAACAGTCCATATTTATTTTTGCCTTAAAATCCCCATCCCACATCGAAAAGAAGAGGCTTCCTTGGCTCCTTTATAAGCCCAGATCTCCCGTCCTATTGCCAGATTACTCCCTCTCCCCTCCCGGTACCGCCCTATATAGAGTTCTCTCCAAGCCCGCTCCTACGCCCACCCATACTGCCATGTCGCCCTGCACGGTGGATCACTCTAGTTCCTTGCACATACACTCATGTTCACCCTTAGGTGTAACTATTCCCCCTTTGCGCGCTATACATAGCATGAACCATGTGTGTGCACCGCCCTAGGCCATTGTCACGAGTTCTGTGAGAATCCCATCAAGGCCTTGAGTGGCTTCCTAAGGTGGCCCTCGACTAGGTGGGGTACTCACCTACATTTTATCAAAGTAGAAGTTTATTTTTTATTAACTATAGAAATAGGTTTTCATATACATATATAGGTTCCTTAAAACAATTATGAGTTCTCTTTTATAACTAAACAAAGTCCCAAAACTAATATTTTCCTTAGTTTTATAAAACACAAAGTTGTAAGTCAATGTTTAGTACTTCATAAATAAAATATTATATTAGTATTACAAAAATCAAAAACGTATTCTTAGTTAAGACCTTGGTTTTATAAATTCTAGGGTGAAAAATTTTATAAAATCTTTTAAATACATTTGAAATATTTGAAAAGTATTTGAAATCCATACCTCATCTTGAAATCATACTAAGTGTATCTAAAATATTAAACCACTATCCTTTTTAAAGTTTATAAAAAGATTTTATATGTTTAAAGTTATAATTTCAATGCATACCTTAATTATTTTGTAAAACTAATTATACCTAGATATTTTAAATTAAACCAAAAGAATGACCAACGGCTATAATTATTGTTGTTAGAAACTCAACGGTCACCTAAAGAGGTAACGGTTGGATTAAGGTTTTATAAAAAACATGAATTAGGTTGTTCCATCTCCAAAACAAATTGGCGAAGATGGTGCACATCATTCCACTGATGATCAGTGTGGATGTAGTGGCTCTGGACATACTGAAGTTTATTGTGATGGATCTGAAGGACCCTTAATAACTTCTTTAGTTTTTTGTTATATTGGGTTTTCTCCCTTTAATTTTAATAGGTATTTTTGGGTAGTATGGTTTTCCTTTGATCTTTCTATAATTTAAACACTTCTTTGTTTAATTAAATAAACTTCCTTGTGTTTAGTTTTCAAGTTTTGTTTGGATAACATGAAAATTAAATAGAATAAAACCATAATATTATTATTACATGTGAAAAAGGTTTCGGCATCACATTATCCCCCCTTCAACGAATTGTTTCCTAAAAATTCCAAAATACTCGTACACAAACCACTAGAAAAAATAAACACACACACTTCCATCATCCCTTCACTAGGACCACCATCAAGGGTAGGGTGCTAATGACCTCAGATGGATTCCTATGGTAGTACTCAGTTCCTTGATTTCCTTGGTCAAGATATACTATGGACAGCTAGGGTCAAACTTGTACATAAAGCACTCAGCCTTCCATAGAGAGGCACAAGAGGTGTGGAGGTAGGAGATTTCAGAGTGGATTTGTTTCCTATAAATCCCTTGTACCACATAATTCTTGAAAAAATTGATGTCATAGAGTTCCATGTACATACTAAAACCCAGGACCTGGAACAGGTAGGTCGCCCGATGGTCACCTTCCAAAGAAACTTCTAGAAACTTACCTACAGCTTAGTAGTTATCAGCCAAAGTAAAACATAGAAAAATCCATTCTTTATATTTTCCCCTCTTCCTATATTCTTCAAATTGTTCATTTTCAATATGGTAATAGGCGAAATTGTTTCCTTGGTAGAGACAGAGGATGTTTGACCGATTTGACACCTGATGGAGTTGTTTTCAATTCAGATGTAAGTTTTCATAGGGTTGGTATTCTTCTGAGAATGTCTTGACAACTATAATCTCTAAAAGTTTGGTAGGAAGTGATAAGAGATTGGTTGGTGAAATCATGTCTTCTATCTAAAAATTCAAGATATATGTTTTATTCATTAAGTCGTAACCATATCAAAATAGAGACTTTATTTGTAAAAGCAAGATGAGGTATCAAAACATATAAAATTAATTAGTTATACAAAGTTCATAAACCCAAGGTGTTACATAACTACTCGATCACTCTCACAACACTAGTATGGATTTCCTAACGTCCTCCAAGATGACACTTCACTAGATTCACCGATGTTGGTGATTCCCCCAATTCCCAGTCAAACGGATTCCCAAAGTGGTTCCAAACTCCTCAATCTCCTGGGTCCAGATACAACATGGGCAGTCCGGATAAATTGGATGTGGGTATATAAAGTTCCAACAAAGGAAATCATGAAGGGTATAAATTTTGGTGACGTCTGCTTGAACTTTCTGTCTATACTGAAAATGGGTAGTTTCATCCTCGAGAATTTTGAAGTTCATGACCTAACCTCAAAGTCCGTAGGTTACGATTTGATAGAGGTATGCTACCCAGAGGTCACCTTCTTGTGCATATTCTTGGAATTTCATTAGTGAAAAGAAGTTTTTGACCAAGGTGAAGTATCGGAAGAGAAATTCATAATACCTTCCCTTACATGCATAAAAGGGAAGTTGGTAATGAATCATCAAAAAGTAATCAATGCCAGATCCTCGGTAAAGTTAGAGTATGCGAGGAGAATTGGATACATGATAGATATGTGGACATGATAAATGAAGGTTATCAAAAGTTTCATATCCTTCTAAACATGTCCTGGCCACTATAGTTTCTAATATTTCTGTCAGAAGGGATAGAAGTTTCGATTCGTCTGACATCTGAAAATTTTAAGAAGAATTATACTTAGTAAAACATAAACAATTTTTTTATGTTGTTCTAATTTTCCAGGGTTTTCTAAACCAATAATTTGATACCAATTGTCACGCCCCGGCCCTAGACTTCCACGAAGCCAGTGTAGAGTTGAAATAAAACATGGTGTGTAATATAAAAAAAATGATGAAAATACACATATGTTCCACTAGATAAGATCTTTTTGGTTTAGGTCCTGGAGAATCAGAGACAATTATTACATTTCTTTCAAAACTAGAAGAGAAAGAAACTCCACAAATCTGCCACCAAACAAAGTAACTCAAATCTACTAAACCTTTAAAATTTAAATTAAAATGTAGGGTGAGCTTACGAATTCCCATTAAGGGGTTTTAAAATAAAATAATGTTTCATTTAATACCTCTTGAAAACATTCCTTTAAAATTATTCATACAAAATTCTCATAAGGAAAGCATTACATAACATTTGATCACAAAATACAAGTGAACATTTCAAGGAACATTAACAGGGTTATAATGAAACATATTCCAAACATAAGCATACCCATACGAATTATAGGGTGTGTAGAAAATAATGTAAGAGTCATTCCAATTTTAATAAATGTGACATGAAAAAGTGTAAGTACCATATTTACAATTGGGAGTAACACATAATCATAGTTGCGCATAAAATAATAAATTAAATTTCTTTCATTACTAACTGTAAGTTATAATTGGCTAATAAATTCTCTAAGTAATGAATAAACATCATGCCATAAGCATTTACTTCTTCGGATACTCATAAGTACAGGCTCTTAACCATGGATATTCTACTAGTCGAATATCCACTTGGTTAATTAATTATCATAAACATAATTATGGAATGCATAATGGGGAAAACATAACTATAACATTAAGTCCTCGTGCCAAGACCATAAATAATAATTTTTTCAATACCTTGTGTCAGGACCGTAGTTTGTCTCATGAGACCTACCGATGCACCAAGGGGCTATATCGGGCCCCACCCAACACTTTCTATGTCCAATACATTCCTCATATGCCAAGTAAGGTCATATGTTCAAAGTGTCCCATACCACTTTGAACATTAAATTTCTCATTTCATATTATTCAAAGTGTCTCATACCACTTTGAATAATTTAGTTCTTCAATCCATATACGGTCATAATAGTTTTAATTACATTCTAAGGAATTTATATGTATGTGTGTGTGTATTGATTCATTCACTTAACTAAAAACAACAAAACCAACAATTTCATGGAAAGTTAATAAATGACATGTATGGTATGCAGAATATAGCATGTGAGATGACAACTAATGCATAAAAAGAAATTTAGGTTTTGTCACATAAAATGGTAACCCTAAATTCTAAAATCTTAAAAATACATATTGTAAATTCATCATGGATTGGATTCATAACTAATTTAAAGGTAAACATTTTATATTCCAAAATACATAATTCTAAAGTTAGGATAATTATCATTAATATTTAACACACATACTGATAAATGGGTATATTTAACAAAATAGAACTTAATGGTTGAAAACATTTATTACGACAGATTCGAGTGCTTTAGGAAAATAATTAATTCATGCAAAGCATGCATTCATAAACATACATCTAAACATATTTTCTACAAGTTTTTACCATGTATAGGTATAAAATATTATTTTATTCTTCTAAAAATATTAGGAGGGAATATGCTAGGGTGACTATTGTTTTTGTTTAAATGTGGATTAAAAGAAAATTATATGAACTAAATAAACACAAAGTTTAATAAATCATTGTGAAGATTGTACATCTCACAAAAATATTTGAATCAACAAAATTGATTTTTATGAAAACTAAATAAATTTAAGATTAAAACCTAAAGGTATATATATATACATATAACCGTATATATAATCCAATTAAACAAAACAATTTTGAATACATACCATGTATAAGAAAAGTATGTTTGTGGAATTAGATAGACTTATGAACAAATATGGTTTGTTACTTATTGAATATAAGTAAATATACACTCATTATATTTGTATATATGTATAGGTTTTAGAAAACGAACCTGTCATGATCCTTAATTACCACATGTTCTTCAAAAACATCAATTATATGTTGAAGTTCAATGTTAAAAAGACTTAAAACTGGATTGAATAGGTGAGTTAGGTAAACCATATGACTATATATATATATAACCTAAATACAAAGTATATAAATAATTTTTTCATTAGAAATATAATCCCTCACCTTTTGAAAATACTACTTAAACCTTGAGACTAAAGATCCAGAAGTTTTAGAATCAGGCATAAGAGAGAGAGTTTTATCTAGACTATAGGGTTGTATATATATATATATATGAGTATACATACATATATGTATATATATTATCAAAACATATCAAGGAAAGATAAGCTAAGTCCCTTACATGGTTTGAGGAGGAGGAGCGGTTTGGGAAACTCGAAGGAGGCACTGGAGAACTTGTTGAAGGCTTGAGAAGAGGGATCAACTGAGAGGTTAGGGGTGCAACAGATTGAATATATAAACTATATTATACATAAATTATATATAATACTTTAATGCCACTTTCTAGAAAATTGAGGCCTACTTGGTTTATAAAATGACCGAAGGTGTCAATCTTTGTGGAAAAAGAGCGAAGGGAGGGGCCACTGGTGTCACAAGCGTGGAAAATATGAAGAGTAAAAGGAGTAGGAGGTTACTGGTTTAGCACACATGGGAGAAAGAAGATGTCGTGGGAGTGGAAAACTAGAAAAGAATTGAAAGGATAGGATTAATCGAGAGAAGATCCTACGGCTGTGGAGTGTCTCCAGATTTTAAAAAGAACGAATGGTTAAGATCTGCTGAGGATTGGATCGGATGACTACGGTGCAACGTAGAGATTTAAAAAGGAATGGTTACGATTAGATCATGATCGATCGAACAGCTACAGTGTGATGCCATGTTTTAAAAAGCTTGAATGGTCACGATTAGATCACGATCGATAGGACGGCGGGTAAAAACATGGAGGATAACATGTGGCTGCTTAGGATAGAGGACCAAACCGAATCGGATGGCCTAGATCGTACGTGGCGTGATACGATGGTCTGGATCAGATTTACCCATAAAATACTCATCTCACATCAAAAAAAAGTGGCGTTCATGGCTCCTTTATAATCCCAGATCTCCCAGCCTATCACTTGATTACTCCCTCTCCCCTCTCAGTATCGCCCCATACCAGGTTCACTACGAGTGCACTCCTGCACCCCCCAGTCCATTGTGCCACAACACAATGTGGATAACTCTAGTTCCTTGCACATGCACTCGTGTGTTCCCTTAGGGGTAAATATACCCCCTGTGCGTGCTAGACCTAGCATGAACTATGCGTGTGCACTGCCTTGGGCCATTTCTAGGGGTTCTGTGAGATGCCCATCAAGGCCTTGAGTGGATTCCTAAGGTGGCCCTCGACTAGGCGGGGTACTCACCTACATTTTAAAAAAGTAAAAGTTTATTTTTTTGTTAAATATATAAATAGGTTTTCATATACATATATATATGTGTCTTAAAACAAATATGAGTTCTCTTTTATAACTAAACAAAGTCCTAAAACCAATATTTTCCTTAGTTTTATAAAACAAAAAGTTATAAGTCAAGTTTTAGTACTTTATAAATAAAATCTTATGTTAGTATTACAAAAATCAAAAATGTATTCTTAGTTAACACCTTGGTTTTATAAATTCAAGGGTGAAAACATTTATAAAAGCTTTTCAATACATTTAAAATATTTGAAAAGTATTTAAAATCTATACCTCATCTTGAAGTCATACTAAGTGTAGCTAAAATATTAAATCACTATCATTTTTAAAGTTTATAAAAAGATATTATATGTTTAAAGTTATAATTTCAATACAAGCCTTAATTATTTTGGAAAACTAATTATACCTAGATATTTTAAATTAAACCAACAGAATGACCAATGGTTATACTTATAGATCTTAGAAACTCAACGGCCACCTAAAGAGGTAATAGTCGGATTAAGGATTTATAAAAACATGAATTAGGGTGTTCCATCCCCAAAACGACTTGGTAAAGATGGTGCACATCATTCCCCTGATGCTCAGTGTGGCTATAGTGGCTCTGGTCATACTGATGTTTATTGTGACGGATCTGAAAGACCCTTACTATCTTCTTGGGGTTTTTGTTGTATTGGGTGGTCTCACTATAATTTTAATTGGTTTTTTAATAGGTATTTTTTGGTAGTATGGTTTACCTTTGATCTTTTTGTAATGTAAACACTTTAGTGTTTAATTAAATTAAATGCCTTGTGTTTAGTTTGCAAGTTTTTTTTGGATAACATAAAAATTAAATAGAATAAAATAATATTATTATTATTACATATGAAAAAGGTTTGGGGCATCACATAAGATGTGTGAGGAGAATATGTGGTGAGGGGTGGTATTTATAGTGGAGTAGAGGGGTGTTTTCTCATTATTTTGTTCATTTGTTAATTATTTTTCCTCAAGACTATGAATGGTTTGAGAATTATCACTAAATATATTAAAATAATGAAGATAAGTTTGATATTATGTTTATTACATCATAAATGACTCAATTAATAGTTTATGTAATATTTAATGTATATATACTGTAAATTATTGTATTTCACTATTCCCTAAAAATTCAAGTATTTTAGAAAAATCCCAAAAATTCACCCTAACAATTTGTCAACATGTAGAATTCAAAAATAAAATCCATTTTATGATAAAAATTTTCTAAATATGAGAAATTTAATTTTTAATTAAAATCATCATTTACTTAGAAAATAGCAATTTTAAAATTATAAGTGATTTTATAACACTTTGAAAAATTAATTAGGGTCTCATAAAATTATCTTATAATTATAAGAAAAAAATATTAATTTATGAAAAAAAAATATGAAAATACATTTTCTTATAAATTATTTTATTAATTATAAAATTGAAAATAAACATTTATGTTTATAAAAAATATCAACACTTAATTAATAATCCCAAAAACATGTATTTACTTGTACTATGGTATAATTTTATCATATTACCATTTATAAGATGCCAAATTTTTATTTATAATTTTATAGGTGAGTATACTATTTAATTGGATGAATTACTATTTCTAAGGTTCATATTACTATTCCAAATGTCAAATTACTATTTCCTTGATATATGTTCCTTAATTTATTAAAACAATACATCATTTCATTTATTCTTCATTTATAAATTTTTCTTTGTGCTCTCTATGTGATTTTATATGGTTTATACTATATGAAATAATTTTGTGTTCAATGTAATCTATCAAATGAATTTAATTTATTTAAGATGATACATATTGTAAAAACTTGGGGTGTTATAGATCATGTCAAGAATACTATGATATTGGTTCTTACTTTAGAACATAGAACACCTTATTTAACCAGAAAAAGATTTTCTCATCTGAATGGACAATAAACCCATTCATCAACTCAATTTTCACCTCTTCTTCAATTAATCCATTAAGTAATATTGATTTTATACCCAAATTGAAAACCTTGAACTTCCTCTCCACTATTATATCCAAGGATCATTTAATTTTTTCCACCCTATCCAAAGGAAAAAAATGTTTTATCTATATAAATACCTTTAATATGGTAGTATCCCTTACACATAAGTCATTAATTACTCTAAATCACTATACCGTCTTTATTTAGTTTGTTATGGAATACCCAATTTGTATCAATAAAATTCTTATCCTCCATCCTTGAAATAATATCCTAATACTTATTCTTATTAATTTAGTCAAGATTTTTATTCATAGATTTTATCTAATTCTCATTCTTGAAAGCCTGTTCAAAAAAAATTGGATCTGATTGAGATAAGAGTTAATTTTATTATAGAGGATTAATTATCCTTTTCTGTATTAGATTTTTCTAATCACCAATGATATTTTACTTATTTATTTTTACCTTTCTTATTAACCTTGTTTCAACTGAAGAACTTGTTTTAGCTTCCTCATTATCACCATTGTCTTCTTCAAAGTTATCATTATCCCCTTTTTCTCCCCGAAGCTACTCAACACCTCATAAATTTCCTCCATAATTTTCTCATTTTTTAGTGGTAATTATACACATTTCAACCACTGTTACATATTATATTTCAATAATATTTATTCACAATTTATTTAAACACTCATATTTCTTTCATTTTAAATAACATCCAAGAAAAATACTTTCATCTCCATGATATTAAAATTTCAAATGGATATTATATTTTTTGAGAATGGAGAACTTATTCTTAAAGATTTTAAAGTATTTCAGGGTTTGATTCTTCCCATACTATAACTCATATAGAGTCTTATATTCTTATAGACACAATAAATTTCAGTTTTTAATATGGACCAACATCAAGACAGCCAATTTTCAATAATTTTCTTGTAATTATTTCTCAATGAGCATCATCCAGGATATATTTTTTATGATTAATTTTCTCCTATCAGCTACACCATTTTTTTAGGAGTCCTCATTGCTAATACTTGGTTATATATCCTATACTTCTTGAGATAATCCTCCACTTAGTTGTTGGTAAAATCTATATAAATTTCTATTGTGAGTTTTATAATCTTGCACACAACTATATTTTTAGTCATCATCCGATAACATGTAATGAAATTGAACACTTTGAATTGTGTTTGATCACTATAAACCATTTCATCCTATTGTAATAATCAATGAATATCACATAGTATCTCTTTCCATCAGTGTAACTTGGTGATATCGGCTCAAAAACATTAACATGAACCAATTCTAGAAACCTTGTTTAATTTTTGCCTTAGGATTTCAAGTCTTTAAAATGATATTTTACTTCCATAAAACCTTACATGTGTGAGTATTATCATGAGTGATATTTAGGATATCATGAGATCCTTTATTCCTCACTGAATCATCCAAGGATGTTTTGTTCGGGTGGCTAATCCTTTTATACTAAAATAAATTTTAATCTTTCTTAGATAATAAGTGCATATATTCTTCTCCATTTATGAGATAAAAAATCCTCCCTTTCATCACAATTTTATTATCCCTTCCCTTGAAAATAAAATTATTTACGGTGAAATTTATAACATTCCAGAGTTACACAATTGTCTTACAGATAGAAAGTTGTGACAATGTCCTTATGAAATATATACACCTTATGTATTTTCCTCTAATTATGGATTTCCTAGATCCAATTATCTTCATGAATTAATCATTTATGAATATTAAGACACTCTCCCTATCATATTTTATGCTCATAAAAATATTATTATTTTCCATCAAATGGGATGTGCATCCATTATCAATAATCCAAACTCTGGATCAATTTAGTTTTTTTAGAGAAATCTCTACAACCATATCTTTATCATCCCTTTATGTTATTATATAATTATTTGAATTCATATTTGGTAGAGATTAGTATATTTTAACCTCTTCTTAAAATGATTTACTAACCTCATATCGAAAGGCTATAAATTAGTTTTCACTTTTAGTTTTCTGGCTGATTCCATGAACTACTAGGTATGGCCACTTCAAGTCTATAAATGTATGTTCCTCTACATTATTGATGAGAAATAATATAATTATGTCTATATATTCCACACAAGAAACAATATCAAATAAAATAACACTTAGAATGTTCAGTTCTACTTGACTGCCTCTATTTCTATTATACCATCTAAACCCTCTTGGTTATGGAACACATGTTTTGAGTGTGTCTCATCTTTCTATAATAATAGCATGTGATCTGAGGAGTATTATTATGTTTTTTAATTGTTTATCCAATATATTTTTTTGTATTTTTAGTTTTTTAATGATTATTTACATGAAAATCAACCTTACTTAGAAGAGTGGGAACTTATATCTTATCCTTTACCATGATTGATTTTTTATTATGATATATTTCACAACAGATTTTACTTTTTATGTGCCTTTTACTATTAAATACAATCTTCCAACTTACCTCTTAGATCTCCATGATTTTCCTTCACCTTTTTCATATCCCGCATGATCCGATGTTTTAATATCAAGATTCAAGTGCCTCTCTTGATCTTTAATTTTCTATCATAAAATGAATATTTTTCTTTAAACCTATTAAATTCATTTTAATCAATATTTTAGTTTTCTATTAAAATTATCAATGATTCAAGGCTGCTCTTCCATTTTTATATTTTACTTAACTACCTTCACTGAGGTATCCTACTTCTCATATTTTAGCCTTTCTATCTTAGCCTTCAACTCAAAATTCTCCTCTTCTTTCTATTATAAATGAATTTGGGAGTCATAAACCACCCCATTATTATGTTTCATTTTATTCCTCCAAACATATATTCCCTCAAGTTTCACCTCAAAAAACTAATTTTATATATAGTCTTTAATCAAACTCAACATCCTCATCATCATTGTTTTCTACTATTTGTGGTTTTTGTATGTCATCCATAATAAATTATTCCCTAAGGAATTTGAAATTATCAATCTGTTCCACTTTTATTTCTTCTGAGTTGTTATCACCTTATGAAAGTAATTAATTCTTACTAAATAAATGTTTCCAAGTTAATTTTCCTTTAAATTCCTTAATAGAATTCTTTATAGGGGAACCATTATCTTGTAATTTTTCAGGAAACTTTTCAATTAGTCACTGGCCTTACCACACTGAAATTAATCAAGTAGAATCTTAATTTTGAACTTTCCTTTTCCCATTTTTAGGTTTTAGGAGATAAATTACATAACTTCATTAACTTATATTTTATCAGGATCATCTTCAACTAATATATTTTTCATATCCTTTATTGCCGATTTTTTTAGATTTATCTTTTTCCAAATCATTTTTATCATTGTTCCTCATCTCATATATAATGAGAGTAATATGAAGGCTATATAATGTAATCTTATTAACATCCTTATCCTCAATCACTAAAACTTTTGGATTGAATTGGGCTAGTGATATTCTCATATTATAATCTTATTATTGACAATGATTTCTCTATGTATTGGTATGTAATCCACAATATCATATTCCAAATCAAAGAATGCATCATTAGATTCATTTAGTTGTATTCTCAAATACAAATAATTTTTTAAAACCTTTAATCTATATTTGTATACCTTTTAGTCTTCTTCATATATGTTAAGAAACTTTTTCCATTGAAAAATTATTTCATGAGATTCTACCACTATTTAATTCATTCATGGAATTATACCTCCACGTAATTATTTTATGGGATTCTACCTCCATTTAATTATTTAATTGGATTATACCTTTATGTAATTAATTAATGGTATTTTTCATCCATGTAATTCTTTCATAGGTTTTTTCCTCTATGTAATTATTTTATGAGATTATAACTTTACATAATTATTTCAAGGGATTATACCTCTATATAATTCTATCATGGCTCCGTGTAATTCTTTAACAATATTTTTTTTCTGTTCTTCAAATTTTTCAAGAAACTTCCCCTTTAACTCCAAATTTTCATGACCAACAAAAAAGAAACTCCAAACACTTCCAAAAACCATATCTTCATTAATGTATCAAAATTCATGATTTTTTAACTTTATCAACATTATTTGTTAAGAAATATAATCCAAAAACTTCAAAAACATGATTGAGGTTTTTTTATGACAAAAAAAGAGATTTTGGAATATTTAGAAGATAAAACTTTGATTTATAAGGAATTTTAAACGAGATATTATTCTGATTTTGTGGATCTACGATTTAATTTAAGGTATTTCTATAATATAATATTACATGCCATAATCTAGATGAATTCAAATGGAATCACATCTTAGTAAAGATCATCATGTCGGGATCCTATAATTTCTAGAAAAATAATAAATATTTGATTGGAATTAAAATAGAGTATATTTTTATCAATTTTTAGGAGATATGGTTGAATTAAATAGATGTATTTGACTATAATAAAACATGTGGGATTCTTTGAAATATCTCAGGACACAATATTGAGGAGATCTAATCATTTTCATTTAGTGGGTGGATTGGGGTTTGATGTTATTATAAAAGTTTCTTTAGAAGTTATGGAATTTGGTAGTATGTGAGAGAGATAACCATGATGAACATTGGTATGGGATAACTCAAATTAATTCTTTGATAGGTTAATTATCATTTCACTTCATGCATAAAATGCATCAAAAATGAACCAATCATTAAGTAGATATAGCCTTTTTATACCATGATACATTTTATATTATTAAAACACCGTTAATAATAAACTAAAAAACCATACATGATCACTAGTATCATATATCATATGAAATACTACCATAATTCTTTAAGTTTTCTTCATTTTAGTGTTTTTTTAACATATTATATCTCTATGTAATTCCTGACACATCACTATGTCACCATATGATAAAACCCTCCCATTAAAATCCTCTAAATATTAGAATGATAATAGCTTCAGTTTTCTACTTAGAACTCCTTCTAAGTTCATCGTCATCAACTTATAGCATTTCTATTTAAAATTTTCTTTGAGATCATTTTATAACTAATTATAATTTACCAACACATCCTAAAATCCATTTGGATATAAAGTTACATTCACTTTGAATTTTATTTATGTGATATTATTTTTTAATTTAAATTCTCAAAGTCTAAATATACTCCTACAAGAATATTAAAAACTATATTGGTTCACAAATATCATGCTAAGATGCAAAAAAAATTATTTATGTTAGGAAATGATACGTTTTCCTTTAATGGGGTTTTAAAAAAAATAAACTATTATCATCCATTTCTTATATGGCATTCTATTTATTTGGAGAATTATTTTGAAAATAAAACTTAATTATTATAAATTTCCCACTAATGGTTATGAAAACTCTTTCCCTTATATTTTAACAAATATCTCAGATAAACTTATTTATCATGGATAAATCATTTTTATCTTTGTCTTTTTTCAAACATACTATAGAAATGGATCAAAATATAATAATGTGTATCGAAACATCATCTTCTTTATTAATAACTACCTTTGTTTTCAATAAATCCTTATCATATAAGAGGGGAAAAAGAAAATAATATACAATAATTATTTTGATCATCGAGATATTTCAAGTAAAGTACCATATCCAACTCCTTGATGTATCAAACCCTTACTACATCACTTGAATGCATACTTTAAGATCTATCCATCAAATTTCCATAATTTATTAATTATTGTATATTTACAAAACTGATGAAATATATAGTTAGTATCATATACCCTTCATAATCTAAGAATTAATTTCTATAACATTATTCCTGACATGGACTCTCCATTGGGTTTATTTTGACCCTTCAAGTACTCTATGAAATTATTCCTATAGTGACAAGGCATTCAATAATGGAAGCATTATACTTATTTCATAAATAAAAAATTTATATGAAAATAGTTTGATTAGTTATTGGTATACCCACTAGGAACCCCCTCCTAGGCCTATAGAAAAATAAGAGTGACCCCTAGGGCTTTCCTCTAATAAGATGTGGGTTGGATACCAGCACTGATGTTATAAAACATGCATATGGGAGGAATTATCCTCATAAATACTAGTAACAAATGTAATAGAATCACACCAATCAACTCCTTAATATAAAATAAACCAATATTCCATAATAACTGTAATGCATGGAAATTTCATATAAATACAAGTCTTTATAATAAAATACCAAAAGAAAACTCTTAGGTAGGAACTCTAACTACAACTATAAGCACTGAGCTAGTAAGATCCAGCTTGATCTCTAATATCACCCTAGAAACATGAATATATAGGGGTGGGTATATGTGTATACTCATTAGGATCATCCTGAATACCTCCCATGAAAATATGGAAGGAAAATATTAATACTTCAGTGAATAAATAGTATAAACACCAAGCATTTACCAGGTCAACTATCACCCAACCTCACAAAGGATCACTCACTCAATATCTCATCCAAGTATAAAAATATAATATCAAAATAATATGTGTCAAAAAAGTACTTGGAAACTACTTCCCCACTATTTTTTTAATCCCACTCCCCAATGAAAAAATGTCCTGGTACTCCCAATCCCTTTCACAACCATGCCATAACACATCACATTTCATACCAAAATGATGACACGTACCATATAAATACCATCATCATCATCACATATTCACCATTAAATAATAGTTATCTATGTATCAAAAACATATAAAATTTCCTTTACAGTATAATATCATAAGCATGAAGGAAAAAAAAGCTCAGTACCACCTCCAACCATGCATGATCCTGACCATATAATATCATCTCACTTTCCCCAAAGGGCCTATCAATATGCCACATACTATAACTTTAATCTATTATAGGTCATATGATTAAAACTACCCTGACCCATCATATCTAGTTCTAAACCTATAAGTGAGGGTGATAGAGATGGATATGTATACATGTATTCCCTTTCCAACCTAGATGTTAGGGGAAACACCTAGAATAAAAAACACTTGGGCATCAGTATAGTTATTCAACTCAGGTGGGGTGCATGTGAAATCAAAAAGAAAATAAAAAAATAATACAACCAAAAACAATCCCATCCTAAAGGGTTCACACCAAAATATCACTACTAGGTCCACAATCCTCACCACACTATAAAAATTTCTCACTATCTTCCACTATCATATCTATAGTAAAAATCATCCCTACTTTACACACAAGAAACATCCACAACAATACTAACCCAATTCAAATTCAATCGCATCATTTAAATCTTTTATAATTTACTTATTACTAGCCATATTAAATTTAGTATTTCATTCATTTCCATATTTAATCTATCCATTACCTATTTATTTCAATCACTAATAATTTAATTTATAGCCTATAATTCATTCAATTTTAGCTCATACCCATATCTATATTTATTATTAATGACCATATAATCCATACCATTGTTAAACTATATCAAATCCCCATAACCATCAACCTGGTGGATTTTAGGGGATCATCTAATGACATTTTTCAATAAAAAAATCATGTATTGGATTGATCTATATTCAATTATTATGTGAAAATGTTTAAAAAGAAACTAAGTACCTATAAATTTATGATGATTTCATCCATATATTTTTTATATAGATTAAACTTAATTAATATAAAAGGATTATAAAACATGTGATTTCTTCCACCATAGGTAATCCACCAGGTATTGGATCCCATAACACTTCTTGAGGATCCTAAAAGATATGAAGGAGTGGTAGCACCTTTACAATGGTGTGATAAAATGCATATTATAATAAGAGAGTATTAGATGTGGATTTTCATGCAATGGGTAATATGAATATAAGGGAACTATTCCCTTTATATATGCATCATATACTTTGTACATTTAATGAAGAATTTTGACTATCAAATGAATTAGGTTCCATGTGGAAGAACTTGAGGATTAATTCCCATTGGATAATTCATTAAACATTTAATCTGTGTATAACTCATTCCTAATAAATTATAAGTACATAAAACAAGTATGAGTTGAGTTAAACTCATGTGGTATCTCATCTAGCTAAATTTTAATCATATATTATACTATACGGTATAGGCAGTAGGTGTATAACATGAACCTTTATGATAATTATATATCATAAGGTGTGATATGAAACTCATGCATATCTTTTTGTATGATTCCTAGGAAATCATAAAAAGATGACAGCCTTATTTAAGTGCATATCCATTAATCTCCCACTTATACTTAAATTTCGTAAGGACTTTCTGAAAAACTTCATAGCTCTTGTGGATTCAACCAAAAATATTTTTGGATATCTCTCTTTATGTTTGAATAAAAAAATTACAAAATTTAATCCTTATCCAAAGTCCTAACTGTGTGACCCTAAGAACCATATAAGTATTGACAACAAATATAAAATCCTTATTTCATAAATGTAAAAAAAAAGTGGCATATATCAAATCATCATTTCTACTCAAGATATTAAGGGTTCTGGTGTGATATATATCAAATATACTCATATATCATGAAAACATGTCCATCATAAGATATATCATATACATCATATGTATACCGGTATAATCTATTTTCTATGACACTGAGTGACCAATGGACATGGAGAAATTTCAATCTAGTATAGTTCAACTCATATTTTCTTTATTCTCAAAAAAATATTGACCTGGTCAATGAATAAATCATATTTCATTCATCTAGTATATGAGTGCATCACATGCCCCCCATTAAAGTAGTTAAACACATCTCATGTGACTCATCTAATCTTGTACATGTATTTCATTGGTCTTATTCAATCAAGGTATAGATGTTTTTTCTCATCGTAAGAGTATAAAAATCCCATATTGGTTGAGATCTAATTAAAAAGATAATGAGTAACATACCAAACCACCATGTGATTAACTCAGTTGTAATGACATGTACAAGAAAGGTATCAAAGTATTAAGGTTCTCAATATAAGTATCTCACAACCTTAGGTAATAAGGATTTATTCCAACCATACACCCCTAAGTATATCGATGACTATATGAAATTCCATGGAATATACTTGATGGGTTAGTCTAAATAATAAGTTTCCTATTATTATCTCATGACTACACTACTCATGCTAATCTTGAAATATCATCATAACCCATACTACCTCATAATGGTCAATGATTAATTATAACCCAAAGTCATAATTTGAGGGTATATTATCATTACATTATTTATTTAAAGTAAATTGAGGCGTTATTGAATAAATTATAAATGTTTATTTTCTTTTATTGTAATAAAATGATACATTATGAAAGCATTACATCAATATATTAAGTATCTTATAAAAATAAACACTATATAACCCTCATAATTTTGTTTCACCAATTATTTTGCCAATGGATCTTCTATATTTTCATATATATCCACCCAAAATATCTTAACATCACCCCTATCAATGATCTCTCATATAATATGGTATTTTCAAAGTATGTGGTTGGTCCTTTGGGGTGGTTGGGGTTCTTTTTCCTAATTAATAGCTCAATTTTTTTCACATTAAATCTTGATTGATCCCTCAATTCTATGAACCACCTCTAGTTTAGAAATAAACTTCTTGGTCCAAATATATTCTTTCATATCACTTAATGTAGTGATGTACTCTACCTATGTTGTTGAGTCTACTATAATGGATTGTTTGGAACTCTTATAACTTATAGCTCCACCAATTATGAAAAATAAAAAACCAGATTGAGATTTCACATTAACTTTGTTGAATTAGAAACTTATATCCATGTAACCCTTTACATAAATCTCATTACCATTTCTAAATATCAGGAACATATCCTTAGTCATTCTTAGGGACTTAAGAGTATTCATAACAATAATACGGTGACTCTATCTGGAATTAGATTGGTATCTAGAATTAATTTTTAGATTATAAGTAACATCAGTTCGAGTAAACAACATGACATACATGATAAAACCTATGGTGGACACATAGGTAATTTTATACATCCTCAGCAACTCCTTAAAATAATCTTCAGTCTTTTTAAGACCATTCCATGTAACATTAGTAAATATCCCTTATTAGAGTTCTCTATGATAAACCTATTTATCAATTTAGAAATTTAAGTTTCCTAATTGTGTCCAAGAAATCACTCAAATATATCTCTATAGATCTCCATAAAAATTATATATGATTCTTCACCCATTTATTTTAATGAGAACTATTTACCCAACCACATCTTCATAGAGTCAAGTTTCGGGATGTCATTTCCGATAATAAATATATCATCCAAATACAATATCACAAATACTACTACTCTCCAATTAATACTCTTATATAAAAAAGAATAATATAAATTATTTATGAAACCAAACTATTTATTTCATCATCAAACAATATATTCTAACTCTGATAAGCCTATTTCAATCCATAAATAGATTATTATATCTTGAATACCTTAGTAGTCACATTTAGAACTTACAAACCTTTGGGTTGTATCATATACATTTCCTTAACTAAATTCATGTTAAGGAAAATAGTTTTGATATTCATTTGATATATATATATATATATCATAATCAAAATGAGCTACTATGGATAGAAAAATCCGAATGGAATTTATCATTGTAAGTGGTGAAAATTTTTCTTTATAGTCAATACCATAAATTTTCTTATAATTATTTTCTATCAGGTGTTCTTTATAGGTAGATACTATACCATAAATATAAATTTTATTATAAAAAATCCATATTAACCTTATTGATATCACCCCATTAGGTGCATCCGCCAAGTTCCAAACTTGGTTAGTCTACACAGAGTCCATTTTGGATTCCATGGATTTTAACTATTTCTAAAAATCAAAACTCTTGATGGACTCCTAATAGGTGGTAGGTTCACCATCTAGGAACATTAACTCATTATCATTGGATATGAGAAATACATATCTCACGATATCTTATTTAATTCTACCAAACCTTTGAGGTTATTGTGTATTTTGAGTTAGTTATTCTTCCAAAAATCTTTTTAGAACTAGCTCAACCACTATATTGGGAAAATTCCATATTTATTTTCCTCAAACTTCTATAAGTTAAACATTCATCCCACCAAATACATAATTGATAAATTATTTTTTCATTAATGTAGAAAATCATGACACAAATACTTTTTGTTTAGTAGGATTATATAAAAAATATCATTTTGTTCCCTTGAGATAACCAATAAATAAGAACTTTTCATATTTGGAGTCAAGCTTATGAGAAGATAAATTTATTGTGAATAATTCACATCTATGGATATTTATAAAATAAAAAATAGTACATTTATCATATGATATCTCATATGGTGTCTTTATAACTGCTTTAGAAGGAACATAGTTTAGTTGAAATACAGTAACTTCTAGAGCATAACCCTATAATGAAATAGGAAGGTCGCGTTGAATCTTCATTAATCAAATAATTTCTAAAAAATTATGATTTATCCTTTCAGACACACCATTCCACTATGGTGTTCCAAAAGGAGTGAGTTATGAAAAAATTCCACAATATCTCATATGTTCAATGAATTCCAAGATCAAGTATTTACCACTCTCTATCTAATCAGAGGATCTTAATACTCTTACCTAGTTGATTATGTAATTAATTTTGAAATTATTTGAACTTTTAAAAAAAAATACTTGTTTTTCATTGGTAATACATAAGCATATTGACTTAATTCATCAATAAAAGTAATGAAGTACCTAAAATTAACACTTTCTTGGTCACCAATTAGTCTATATACATCAGTATATATGAGATCCAATGGTCCACTTGCCCTTTCACCTTTTCTATTAAAAGGTGATTTTTTAATCTTGCATAATAACCTATATTTTTAATTATAAAATAATTTATAATTGAATGGTTTTGATATTCCATATCTATGGAGTATTTTGATGTGTTTCTTATTTATATACCCATGGAGAAAATTCCAAAGATATGTGGGATTAGAATCAACCCTAAACATATTATTTAGAGTTTTATAAATAAGATTATCCATTTATATAGTGTATAAACTGTTTATTATACTCCCAATTATATAAAACATATCATTCATATATATATAACAACTATTGTTCTTAATATTGATTGATAATCCCTTCTTATCAAAACAAGATATAGAAACCAAATTTCTTTTTATGGAGGGAATAAAATAACAGTCCTCCAATTCTAAGAATAATCCACTTGGTAAAGTCAAATCATGAGTGTAAACTTATAATGCATCAAATGTTGTTTTATTACTAAAACAAAGATCTAATTCACATTATATAAATTACCATTTATATTTGAGTCTATTTTTATCAGAAAAAATGTGTGATTCACACCTAGTATCTAATACCCATGATTCGGAGTTAGTGGAATTTATCTCTATAAAATTTGTATCCATATCCTTAGAATGATTCTCTATAAGAACACTTCTCATCCCTAGATACCAATCTCTAACTTATATATAGGTCGTACCTATAACATATCTCAATATGATTATAATGAAGTCATCCATAACCTATAAAAGAGACATATATATGAGTAAGTATCATATAATATATATTTTCATCAAGGACTTTTATTTAAAGTCCTTCCACTAAAAATAATGACCCTAAACATTATATCTATTTAGTGATCCAAGATACATATTTCACTAAGTGATGATTCCTATAGGGGATTTATCTCACCATTTGGTTCTTTAGTTAGGGAATCATCCCAATCATAACAATTATTATTCCGGAATAGTTGAGTAGGAAACTCTTTACATAAATCCATTATATGGACAAGAAAATTTTTATTCCACTGGTATCTTAAGTTTAGGGTTTTCTAGCTGAGTGATACCCTAATATCATGATAGTATTTTCTTTCCCTAACTTTAGGGGTATCCATTTGTACCATTCCTTGCACAAGATAATCCATGGGCACCCTGATATGCAAGAACTACCTGGTTGAATGATCAAGGTCTTGACATATGCTACTTTAGAAGGAATCATACACTTAGTATTTTAAAGGGTTTTCTTTTTAAAGGTCTCATTGGTTTAATATACATATAATTCATATTAAACCCATTTCATCTCATGAAACCTTTATTATCTCATGTATTTATTCCTTTTTGTTTGCATTCTTTTGATGATTTAGTTTTGGAATCTTATTATATCTACCAAATTAATGTGTTTACACTAAATTATTGTGTAAATATTTATATAATTCACAAGTTTTTATTACTTTCCAAAAAATGGAATCCAAGCATATTCATACATATCAGAATTCATATCATACATAAGGTATATGAACTTTTAATGTAAGGTAATAGAGTTATATGAGATGAATGATCTCCACGTGAGTAATCCCTGAGAAAAAAATAGTCAACTCATCACCTTTATAGAACAATGAATAATCCTATAGGATAGAGGGTAGTCCAACAACAGCTCCCTCTCCCTGAGGAGAATTTACTCAAGATATAATTCAATTCATGATACCTCTAAACCAAATGTGCACAAACTAAATTTAACAATTATTCACAAGATTAAAAATATAAAATAAACCTAGATCAAGGTATATGAAAAAACTAAATCTTATAGAGTTATACCTATCATGTAATTAAAATATCTATGTAACCCCCTAAGTTTTTTAAAAAAATTAAAACTATTCTTGAGATCATATGCGTCACGCAACACTAAGCCTAAATAAACCAACATTATTTATGACTGTTACAACCTTGTCATTAAAATGGCTGGTATGAATAGTATTAACTACTTTATGAAATTTATATAATATTTATACTCAATATAAATTTTTTAATAAATTATTATGAAATAAGAACTCATTATTTTAATAAAATAATTTTATTCTTCAAAAAATATATTTTCTTCAATAATGATTTTTATTATTGTTTTTTTGAGAAAATATTATAAATATTTTTTCAAAATTTTAGAAATTTTATTTTATAAAATTAAAATCATTTTTTAAATCATAATATTAATAATAACTTAGGGTGAAATTTTGGGATTTTTCTAAAAAGATTTATTTTTCAGTGAATAAGGAAAATTGCTGATTTTTCAAATACTGTCATTTATTTTCATTAAATAAAATAATTTAAAAATTAAGTTAATTTTTGGATTTGGTCTTAAATTTAAATATGAAAAATTTTATTTATAATAATATAATTAATTTCTTTTAAATCATCCATTTAAAAGATTTTGGTATAAGATTATTTTTATGCTAAAAAACACGGTTTTCTATAAACTGTTTGTAAGTGCATAAACTTTATCCTTTTATTTAATTAAAATAATAGTTAATAAAGGAATATTTAAATTAAATTCATATATTATACATCTATTTATATAAATTTAAATTCATATACTGATGATTGTTGGTTATACAGTTAATGAAAGATCGTTTTTTGCTTGAAAAATACATTTCTCAGAAAACTTTTTTTCGACACATTTTTTTGTTTAATTTTAAATTAAATTTTTTTACATCTATGAATTTAATTTCATAAAATGGATTCCATATTTTTAATAAATATAATTTATATTATATAATATGTTCTGCTTAATTTTTTGTCATAATGAATAATAAAAATAGTATAAATTTATTACCATGGTAAATGTTAAAACTAGTTTACCGGGGGTTAAAATAAATAGGTAAATGTATTATCATGTTTAAAACATGTTTCTTTTTGAATGGTGGAGGTTTTCATCAGCCATATAACCCCTCCACTCCATTATTTAACAATTTTGGGTGTACTTGTTGACAGACCAAAATTAAGTGCAATTTTTTTTCAAATTATGATGATTTATTCATTGTTTTTAATGATAAAACCCATAGATTTAATTTTTTTACTAAAATAATGGGTAATTTGAATTATATAATGAAAATAGTCTAAAATATGAAAATCTATTAATTCTATAATTTTTATATATTTTAATCACTTTTCTATTTTGATCATAAATTTTAAATTATCAATCCAATTGATGTTATTATTATTTTTAGGATTCCTTGATTTTTGGGCTACAGAATTCTATTATGTACCCAAAGATAAATCCACCATTTGAAATCCTAAAACCAGATCACAATTTGGGCCTTAAAAACTATTCAAGGATTTTTTTATTTTTTATGGTGGGATCATATCTTATTATTGGATGGAAAAATATGCTGAAATTTGGAGGTGAGATGTGAAAGACAGTGATGAACAAATTGATAAAGGTTTTCATGCATGGTAAATAGGAGATATAGAATATAGAGAGTCTACTTGGATAGAACACATTCTCAGTGTAAAACGGACATAACTATCCCTACACATGTCCAAATATGTTATACATTTGAGGAGAGATGATCAGGGCATTTATTAAAAAAAATTATGAAGGATTCCATGAGTTAATTAGTAATTTAATGTGTCTAACACATGTAAATTTTCAAAGGAAAATTTTCACTTATAAAAGGAGTCAAGAACCTCCTCTCAAAATAATCTAACACCATTAGTTGACACTGAGGAGGGGTCCCACCAAGAAGTCTAGCTACTGAAACACTCCCTCTTTTATTCTTTTTTATTATTTTGTTTTATTTATTTTAGTTTTAGTTTCCGTTTATTTTTATTTACAGTTTTAATTTCAATTTTTAATTTTGTAAATAAATTCATGAATTTTTCCTTAAATTTGGTTCCACCCTTTCATCTTCTTCTTTTTAATTTTATTATTTTAATTATTATTAATATTAATATTAATAATAATAATATTATTATTATTATTATTATTATTATCACATTTTTATTTTTAATTTATTTTATTATTTTCTTTTCTCTATTTTTCAAAAAATATTCTATTAATTATAATAATAATTATAATTATAATCATAATAATAATAATAATTATTATTATTATTGTTATTATTATTATTATTTTAACATTCTTTATAATTTATATATTTTATTTCTTTTCTTATTTTCTTTTATTTTATCCTCTCTCTCTCTCTCTTCATCCCCAATTCTTCCATTTTTATTTTATTTCTTTCATCCACCTTTATTTTTATTTTCTTTTTTCTTTTTCTCTTCTTCTCCTCTTCTCATTTCCATAACTGTGACTTCTTACTCTTGTAAATGAGAGGCTGACCCCAAGGCTTGGTCTGGGGAGTGGTTAAGGTATTCTTGAATTTTTTGTAAAAGTTTAATTTAAAGTTTGTGATAAATTTGAGTAGCATTCATGGTGAGGTGAATGTATCTGATTATATGATTTCCACCAATGACATACAACACAATTTATTTCTATTTTTTATTTAAATCATTTTTCCTCTCTCTCTATTGACTAATTCTTCATATAATTGGATTTGAGCCAATCAATGTATGAAATAGCATCGACTAAACTAGGTCCTCAAATATGAAACCTCCTAGACCAAGGAGTGTCATCAACCCTGATTAAAGGAGGTGGTGTAATTAAGAATTCTTAGGCATTCAATGATATTCTATAATTTCTAAATAAATAATAGTAATCCAAAAATGATATTTCATGTATGGATTATCAAACTGAAATCAAACACAAAAAGTAAAATAATTATTGAACCATAAACCAAACCCCAAAACCAAGTGATTTCTTCTTAACTCATTCTATTTATATTTTCATGTTAGTTTACATTCTTAGTTTTCATGTCATTGCTTTAAATAATCAAAAACACAAAAAAAATATTCTTCTTTGTTTTCTTTAAATTAAAAAACCACAAAAAAGTAGTTTAGGTGAATTAGAATAAGTAGGTGAACCAAAGTGAAAGGATCCTAAAGTGAGACAACCCTGGTCAGCCACTATGTTACACTAAAAAAATTTATAATTGCTTTTGACCATGCCCCATTAGAGGCATTCATCAAAACTGACACCATTTCTAGGGATCTAATCAGTTATTCATTTACTTTTTCTATTTTCACATCTTAGATAGATTTCATTTATTTTTATAAAAATACAAAAAAAATCCATTATGTTTTCATATGACAATTTATGAAATTCATGTAACAATAAATAATCTCATGTGCAAGAGCCAGTATATTAATCACCCTAGTCTATAGAAGATAGTTTTTAATTATGGGATAGATAAATCATGGGGGCTATAACCAAATTTTCAAAGATAATGAATTTTTGGATCTCATCCAGGATCTCAAAGAGACCCTTGAGAAACCAATGGTTGAAGGATTGGCCATAAAACTCACTGAATTCCAAGATTACTTCACATATTTCTATTAAGAAGTGTCCAAAACACAAGAAGAGTTCCCCTCGTTCCCTCTAAACATTTTTGAAGAAGTTTCACTAGAATATTTCTAGGAAAAAGTGGAAAAACACAAACTCAAGTATGATATTCAAGAGCGTGATGAAAAGGTGAAAGATATCTAAGGAAAAATGGATTGGATAAATGCATACTTCCAAGCATCATCAGAAGAACCTAAACCTAAGTATGAACCTAAACCATAAGATAAGCCACTTTTCCTACTTGAGGAGTAAATGGAGAAAGACTTGTCTACTGAGATTTATGTGTCATATCAACAAGAACTGGATTACATTTAGAATGAATTAAAGGAATTACTTTATCTCCCCACACCTTGTAAAGAAGAATATCCAGCATCATTAAAGGAAGATACCACCCAAGTGGTGGAATTTGAAGTAAAAATGGATGAGCCTGACTACCTGCCTCTATATATTGAGAGTTTACTCCAAGAGGCACTTGACAATGACGAAGATATTGAAACTGAATCACCTCAGGGAGTTTAATATTTCTCTTACTCTATATATTCTGATTATATTGAATTTGAATTATGCATCACTCCCTGTTTTTTTTATCATATATATTTATACAATCTTAGATATTCCTTGGAGGAAGATGAAGAACCTATTCCTACACAAATTGAGGAACACATGGAGCTCCCTAATTTCAATGAACTTACATTTATAGAGCCCCATTCTGAGTAAATCCAAGTTGTTGAGCCCGAAGAAATCAGAAAAGAGGTTTCTCATTTTGAAAGGGAGAAATTACTTATTAAAAATTCAAATTAAAATTTTATTCAAGTATAATTACCTGCATATTCTTCTTTTGATCATTCAATTCATGAAACACATGACAATCCATCACTAGAAGACAAGGAGTTTTTATAAGTAGTGACCAATAAGTAGTATGGTCCTTACTTTATCCTACCCCCACCATAAAATTTATACCTCATTGTGAAGGGGGGATCTGTTATACTCTATCCATGGATCATTCCTCAAGAACTAGGATGAAGCATAATTTGGGAAAAGCAATATATGGTGGTTCAAATCAAAGAAGCTCCATCCACTATCTGAATTTGGATAACAACTGGTACTTCCCTCTAGAGGCAGTAAAAATTTAGGGCCCACATGGGGGATCATACCAAGATTTATCTTTAATGATTTCTAGGAATTTATATTTCAATTTCATTTCTTATGAAGTAGTTCATCATGCAACCCACCCCTTCCTATCTTTTTGAGATTTAATTACATGATATTTATGCTTAATTGAGTTGTTTTATTTCATAGGTTCACGATCACAAAAGGCAGTCCCAAAAATTTAAAAAAGAGGGATAATATTCATTTAAAAAGGGATTTCACTTTTAGTGTTTATATTTTAAACTCATTAATTTTTTTTCAAAAACATGTAATGATCTTTAATTAGAAAATTCCATGCCACTTGAATTCAGGTTTTACTTGAATTGTATAGGAGACATGAGTTTCTTAGTAATCCTGTGATTCCATGTTTTATATTTCAATGTTAATAAAATTGAATGAATAAAATGGAAAATTATATTATTAAATTGAATCATGGATATTAAAATGAGGACTCATGATTTAAGTAATTAACTGATTCATGTAAATGAAATTTCCCAATTATTTTTCATGCTTTGATTTTCTGAAATTCATGTGAATTTATTTTATATTGTTAATCATGCCTTGTGTGAATTTTCTAAATCATATTTATATTCCCAAGAGGATTTATAGACTAATGAATTCCTATTTATTTCTTGATCATATTTCTTGAGTGATCTTAGGACATTCCACCTGCTAAAACTTGTATTTAAACTTTTCAAATCTATGAATGTACACATTTAAAATGATTGAGGAATATTTTGATGAACCACTTATCGTTAAAATATCACATTTATATCAATCCTTGTTTATCCCATAGAGACCATGAATAACCTTTATAGGGATGATCCATGTTTCAATCTTGTTTTATCTATTACTATCCTACTCTTAGTATTTGTATGATATTTTAACATTAAAGTGTGGGGTGAAGGGAGTAATGGTGGAAGGGGTGAAATAAATTATAAGGAAAAAGTGTGGGGGTAAAATTGTGGGATTATTTAAAGGTTTTTTAATCATTAAATGTATTTAATTTTTTTATCTTCTTGAAAAAAAATTAAGAAAAAAATGGTTTGTGATTTAGAAGAATCAAAAATCATCATCACTAAACCGATGATTTTTATAATATGTTATTAGGTGGTGGATGTGAGGTTTATTCTAGGCATGACTTTTGGAAAGGAAAAAAATAAAAAAAACTATTTTAAAAAAAGAAATAAAATATAAAAGTAGATAAAAATTCAAGAAGGTACACATCATTAATTATGATTTTACTATTCATTACCTTTGCTTTGAATTTTTGGGAAATGGGAGTTGATACATTGAATATGAGAATTTCATTACACATTTATTTTTGATATAATGCATTTCACTTAAGAGATAAGACTCCTCATTGAGCCTTAATTTTCAAACATCAATTACCACCACCCTTAAACCTCATATTCATTTGAACCTTTAATGAAAGCCCTCATGATTTTATGTGAATTTTGTCTTTAGAAATTGTAGAAAGTTGTTCCTTTACATGCCTATGGATATGGAGATTTTTCTCATGATATGAGCATAACTTTAATTGAATTGTATCCTGAGTGATGTGAGAAAAGAATAAAATGTGAGGTAAATAATTACTTGGGTTTTTTGATAATAATTAATCGAGGAGCTTGAATGAATGAAAGGATAAGCTCTATTATTTTTTAAATGGGAAGATTAAAATAATTGGATTGTTTGTTTCCTTGAAAAATGAGAGATTGAATTGATATTTTATGTGGAATTTTAAATTTTGATTTTAAATTGATAATTGTTTGACTATATTTCATTAAAATTTTAATATCTATAATATTGGTTCCCTCTTTAACTCCTTGTTCAGATTTTATGCTTGAGGACAAGCATGGTTTAAGTGTGGGGGTGTTTGACAGACCAAAATTAAGTGCAATTTTTTGTTCAAATTATGATTATTTATTCATTATTTTCAATGATAAAACCCATGGATTTTAATGTTTTGTTAAAATAATAGGTAATTTGAATTACAGGATGAAAATGGGCTAAAATATAAAAATTGCTTAATTCTGGTATTTTGACAGATTTTAACCACTTTACAATTTTTATCATAACTTTTAAATTATCGATTAAATTGATGTTATTATTTTTTTTAATATTCCTTGATTTTTGGGATATAACTTTTCCTTCTGGACCCAAAGCTAAATCCACCATTTGGAAACCCAAAACCAGCTCACCAATTGGGCCTTAAAACTGTTCATATATCTAGATATTTTTTATGGTGGGACCATATCTCCTGATTGGATGGACCAAATATGCTGACATTTAGAGATGAGATGTGAAATGAATTTTTGAAAAACTTAAATGAAGTATTCCATGGGTGAATCAGCTGTTTTCAAGTCCATTAATGCATGGAAAACAGAAGATACAGAATATAGAGAGTCTTCCTGGGAAAAATAAATTATCAGAGTAAAATGTAAATAAATCTCTCTAAATATGGAAAATATTCTATAATTTGGATGAGATACATGAATGAAATTTATGAACAACTTTAACAAAGGATTTCATGCGTGAATTTTCTATTTAATGGGTCTAAAATGTGGAAACTTTTATAGTAAAATTCTGGCCAATAAAAGGAGGCAAGTAACTCCTCTCAAAATCATCCAACACCATCTGTCGACATTGAGGTGGGATCCTACCAAAGAGTTCGGCTGCTACAACTCTCCCCCTTTTATTATTATTCATTTTTTGTTTTATTTATTTTAGTTTCAGTTTCCTGCTATTTGTATTTCTAATTTTAATTTAAATTTTAATTTAGTAAATAAATTCAATCATTTTTCCTTAAATTATGTTCCACCCTTTCATCTTCTTCTTTTTAATTTTCTTATTTTAATTATTATTATTAGTATTATTAATAGAACATTATTATTTTGAATTTATTTTATTATTTTCTTCTCTACATTTTTTAAAAATTATTCTCTTAATAATAATAATAATAATAATTAATATTATTATTATTATTCTAACAATATTTATATTTTATTTATTTTATTTCTTTCCTTATTTTATTTTATTTTATCATCTTTCTCTCTCTCCATCCCCCATTCTTCAATTTTTATTTTATTTCTTTCATCCACCATTATTTTTATTTTATTCTTTGTTTTTCTCTAATTCTTCTCATCTTCACATTTTCACTATTGTGACCTCTTACTCTTGTAAATTAGAGATTGACCCCAAGGCTTGGTCTGGGGGGAGGTCAAGGTAATTTTGAATTTTCCTTAAATTTTAATTTTAAGTTTGTGATAAATTTGAGTATCATTCATGGTGAGGTGAATGTCTCTGATTATATTACTTCCCACTAATGATATGCAACTCAATTTATTTCTACTATTTTATTTAAATCAATTTTCCTCTCTCCATTTATTAATTATTTGTATGATAGGAGTTGATAAAATTAATGGATGAAATAACATCGATCGATTTGGGTCCTAGAAGATGAAGCCTCCTATACCAGGGAGTGTCATCAACCTTGATTAAAGGAGTAGGTGGAATTAATAATTATTTGGAATTCAATGATATTCCATAATTTCTAAATAAATAATAGTATTCCAAACATGATATTTCATGTTTGTATTATGAAACTGAAATCAAACACAAAAAGGAAAATGATTATTGAACCTTAAACCAAACCCAAAAACTAGGTGATTTATCCTTAACTCATTCTTTTTAGATTTTCATGTTAGTTTAAAATATTATTTTTCATTTCATTTATTTAAATAATCAAAAAACACAAAAAATATTCTTCGTTGTTTTCTTTAAATTAAAAAACCAAAAAAAGAAGTAGTTTAGGTAAATCGGAATAAGTAGGTGAACCAAAGTGAAAGGCTCCCCAAGTGATATAACCCTATTCATACCTTAGTGGTGTACTAGGAAAAATTATAATTACTTTTTACCATGCCCATTGATAGGAATGCATCACTTTTCTTGAGAGTAACTTCCCATTATTAAATAGTTTTGGGTATTTTCATTAATGTCACTTCTAAATTATAAATGGGAACCTCCAATCATCTTATTTACACACTTAAAAATACTTATGATTCAAAAAATTCCTACCCAAATACCTTCCTTACTTCACTTCCCACTTCTTAGAATCCTTGGTTTGATCATAAAGATAATTTAGGAAAGATTTAGGTATATTACTAAAGAGGTGGTCTGAAAAATATGTATCGTTCTTAACCGAGCATCCTTGTTTTATTTATTCTTAAACCTTCTTCAAATATTACTCAATAATGATAATATAATAACATAAATATCACCTATATACTAATATTTTATTATGCTAATGACATAACCTAAATCTATTTTCACTACCATTAAATGGGAAATAAAACCATTGATGATGTGTAAGGTGAACTACCACCTCACGGGCTGATGTAATTCGTTTTCAATTATCGTCTATCATATATATTTATGGTGATAAATTTAATATTTATATATTAAATTAATGAAATTTTAATCATTCTATAAAATTCATATATCATATACTTTCTTAACTTTCCATCCATTGAAAAATTATAACGTCATTCGTGTGTACGACGGACTACCACCTCACGAAACAATGTGATTCATTTTTTATTACCATGTCACATGTATGGTATATGTAATTGTATTTAAAGAAAAAATATTATATTTATGATATAATTATAATTATGAAAATATAAAATAACACTTACCTTTTTTCCATCATGATCTTTGAAAAATGGAAATGTCACTTATGCGTATATATGGTCTACTCTCTCCATCAATGTAACATAGTTAATTTTTCATAACTATAATTTATTATTAGTTTTGAATTTATAATTTATGTATAAAAATGATAATTATGAAATGAATATTATTCTTGATATAATTAAATAATAATCTCTTTAACCTTGATCAACTTTCCAAAGTAATTTTGGACATATAAGTTGTATATCATCAAAACATCCAATACAAACCTAAATGAATAAGAAATTGAATATAACATGATATTAAATAGAATAAAAGGAATAATAATGTTTAAAAAAAATATTAAAAAAGTAAATAATTCATATAATTTTATTATTCAGGAATATAAAGAACACATGTGACAAATTGGGCTCAAGGTAAGGGATCGCTCGAAACCACCCTTTCCTTTGGGTTGTGACCATTCTCTCTCTAACTCACTTTATTTCACTCTTTAATGTTATATAATAATTCTAAATTATATATATATTTCTATCACATATATACCTATCTTATTTTCCCTTTATTTTATTGGTTAATATATTCCTTATTTTCATTTCTCAAATTTTTTCATTACTAAATTTCCTTTGATTATGATATGAGAAAAGATTATGAAATCCATTTTCTTTCAATGGGAAATTATTATGTTATGAATTATGATTGATTTACTTTTTATGGTCTATATAAATCATTAACATGTTATTATGGGTGTTCCCAAATGGTGCTCCAATGCATTTGGTAAATCTTTAGTCTCATGAGGCATCATGTATTGGATTAGGGAGTAAACCTAATCCATTATGGATATTTTTCCACCACATGATGTTGTCTAAGAAGTTGTCCTAGAATCATGATTATATCATGTTATATGTTGCTAAAAAATTCCTATGTTACCATAAACTTATGATACCATGTTTAAAAATTTATGCTTCCATGTGATTACTCATGAGCCTTCTCTATTATGATATCATGTTATACCTTTGACTCACATGTTATATTTCCTCATCATGTTTATTCTCTTACTATGAATTTTAGCCCACTCTTTTATTTTATGTATTAATTAGGTTATCTTATGTATTTTTAAGAGTTCAAATGGATTTAGGAGACTATTATAGAGAATAAAATAAGGATTTCATGTTTTATGTTTCCTTTTATTTTATCCCGAACCTAGTCTTCCAAAGACACTAGGCCTCATCATCTTTTGGGTTGTACTTATTAGATATTTATGTTTAAAACTCATGTAATAATATGTGTAAAAGGAATGGGTTTCTATAGTTGGTATTAGATCAAGGTCAAGTTATTTTGGGGGATTAGGACTAGAATAATCTAGTGATAACCTTAGGGATAAGTATAAGTACAAGAATAAGTATAGAAAAATATCTTGGAATTTTGTTAAAGTATAGACTGGGTTTTAAGAAAATAAATCTATGTCTGGATACTATAAGTGGTTTTGGATCTGGTGTAGTTTTACCTAGGAATAATAATCCTGAAAATGGAACATTGATCTAGACTCAATCATCACTCAGTTCATGAAAATGGGCCTTATTGTACACCTAGTTTGACACTCTGAGTGGATATTCTTTGGAAATTTACAAAACTCTTTACAAACCATTATGAAGGACTTGAACAAATTATTGGGTTAGAAAACCTAATATTAAATGTTACCATGGATAATTTAGATTGAAACCTAGACACTCATAAGTCATTATATACTTATCATTTATATTTTATTCCTCCTAAGTTTATAATTTTTCCTTGTGTGTGTTTATAAGTTAATGTATTCTCATCTTGTTTTTATTTTTTTAGTTAATGGTGGGAAATAGGATAAATCATGACAAAAAATAACATGATATTAAATGTGATGATTTCCCCAATGATATGCCTAAACTTACAAGAGATGGATCTAATAACTTCATGGAAGTACTAGCTCAACTTGATCAAGTTTTGAATAATAACTTGAATCATTTAAAACGCACTCCTCCTCTTAGTAATGAGAAAGTTCCATTCGAGTATTTTATGTGTCAAAGGATACCTTCCTTTAGTAGATCTTCTAATACCCTCATCACTAAAAATTTTACTATCTCTATTGATAATATATTCTTTACCCTCATTACTGTTCAATGGATATTTTCCCTAAAATATCTATCTTAAAATAGAGAGGAAGTTCTGGGTCTGAAGAAAAAGTAAGATAAGTATATCGGGTGAATGAGGAAAACTTTAAAAGGGTTTCATGGTATACCTATGGATTTGTCATCAACACTAAAAGTAAGGTGGATTGTTTCTTTAATGGGTTAAAGCTAAGTATATGAAAATCATTAGCAATTTGAGACTTTGACAGCTATGAAGAGATTGTTCCTTGTGATATCAAAGTTTATATGGAGATCACTGACTCTCATTAGTCTTATGTGACTAAAGACAAAAGAGAAAAATGAAGTTTTCTTCAGGAGTGTTCATGGATAAATCCAATGGAGGAAATAATACCCAACATCCCACATGTAAAAAGTGTGGGAAGAAGCATCCTAGAAATTATTTGATGGGAACCAGGGGATTTTTCAAATGTGGAAAAGAGGGGAATCAGGACAATTAGTGCTAAATGTAAATAAATAATCCCAATAGTGTGGAATAAGATAATAAGGTTCCGATCAACAATCAGCCTTTGTTGTAGTGTTTGAACTACAAGGAACATAACAATTATGCAATCCAATTCCTTGATTCAAGGGTTTTTGGGGACAATCAAAAAAAATAACCTATAAGGAATAAAGGAAGGTCATATTAAATCACCACTACTGAGGTGGATCTAGAAAAATATTTGTTAAAAGGTATGTTGGTTATTCATTCAAGAATAGAAAACATACTTTTTTATTCTGGTTCTAAATATTCTTTTATATCTTATAATTTTAGTATAACTATTCAAGCACCACCTCAAAACATGGGGGTTGAGCAATCTATGGGAATAGAAAATAGAAAAAAGGTTGTATCCCAAATATATAACTCCTCCATAGTTAATTTTTGTGGACTTAATCTTCCATAAAATGTAATCTTACTTCCTTTACTGAATTTTGATGCTATTTTGGGCATGGATTGGCTATCCTTATATAAATAAAACATCAGATGTTGAGAGAGGGAGGTCACTCTTCACATCCCAAGGCATCCTATAATTATATACAAGTGTAAGGAGAGGATGAATCTCTTATAGAATCTCATGTTCAAGAATCTATATTATTTCCTTATGATCAATAATATCTATCTTAAATGATTGATACAAAGGAGAGAATAATTATTGATGACATTCCCATTATGAGGGATTATAATGATGTATTCCCTAAAGATTTTTATAGTCTTCCTCCTAGATAAGAGGTTGAGTTCTCAATCAAGATTATACCTGGATCTCTACCCATATTGAAGAATCCTTATATAATAGCCACCATTGAGTTAGAAGAGCCAAAAATGTAGTTATAATAGAATCTGGAAAAGGGTTTTATACATTTGAGTGTTTCACTGTGGGGTGCACAAGTCCTCTTCTTTAAGAATAAGGATGGGTCAATGTACCTCTTCATTGATTTTTGTGAAATCAACAAAATCATGATAAAGAACAAGTATCTCCTTCCATGGATAAATGACTTGTTCGATCAACTATATTGATACCATAATTTCTCTACGGTGGACCTTCAATCGAGATATCCCCAGTTAAGGATGAAGAAGGAAGATATTCCAAGAATTTCCTTTCAAACAAGATATGGGAAATATGAGTTCATAGTGATGCATTTAGGACTCACTAGTTCTCCAAAAAAAATTATAAACATAATAAATAGATTCTTTAGATATTACCTTGGAAAATTTATGGTAGTCCTTATAGATAATATTCAGATTTACTCCAAAATGAAGAAGAAACATGAGGATAATTTGAATATTATACTAAAGGATTTGATAAAGTAGGAGATATATGAAAATTATAATAAATGGAGGTTCTAGATGAAGTATCATTCTTGGGGAATATTATCACAAGCAAAGGGATATCAGTGGACCCTTCTAAGAAAAAGGTAATTGAGGACTGACCTAGACCAGTATTTGTAATAGAGATCCGTAGTTTCCTTGAAAAAGATGGGTATTACCAATGATTTGTGAAAAACTTCTCTCAATTTCCAAACCCACTAACCAAGATAACATAGAAGGAAGTAAATTTTTTCTAGACAAATGAATTTGAAGAGAGATTTAAAGAGTTTTAAAATAGTCTTATTATTACACTAGTACATACGCTTCCCTTGAGTGGGGAACTTTTTATGGTATATATCAATGCTTAAAAAAGTATTTGGGAGATTTATTAATGTATAATGATAAATTGATAGCCTATCTATGGTCTGTTGTTGATTGTAGTGATATTTTCATTGAGAATTTGGCAACATTATCTTTATGGGTAGAATTGTTAAATATATACAAACCATAAGATACTCAAATATATATTCAAAAATAATTAGATTAATATGCACCAGGAATGATGGTTAGAGTTGATCAAGGACTATGATTTCTCAATACACTACCATCATGGTAAATCTAACAAAGTGGAAGACACTCTAAGTAGAAAGGATTCAAAAAATTTATAAATAATGAGAATTGATAAGGATCCAATATTATTTTGCTTGAAAAGGTTTGAAATGGGAATAATTAAGGAAGGAACATCATAATTCTTTTATAAAATGATTAATAAATCATCCCTTATATAGAAGTTAAATGATTCTCAAAGAGATGGTATAGGAATTCAGAAGAAGGTGGAAGCTATAAGAAAATAGAAATCTTCAAATTTTAAAATTGATGATTTTTTTTGTAATATTTGTTTCATGACTATGTGTACTATCAAATCCTAATATTAATAAATATCTGTTAAATGATGAACATGGATCAACATTCATCATCCACCCAAGGAGCACAAATATGTATCAATATATTTGATATCGCTATTATTAGGATAGTATGAAGAAGGATATTATAGAATATACATCAAAGTTTTGGTTATGTTAGCAAGTGAAGGTTTAAAGGAAAAAGTATAAGGGGATAATTAAACCATTACCCGTGTCTACATGGAAATGGGAAAACATCACCATAGACTTTTTCACCGATTTTCCAAAGACATCAAAAAGAAATTATATCATATAGGTTGTGGTAAATTTTCTTACACAGATTACTCACTTCATTACAATTCATGGGGGCTTCTCACTCAATCAAATTTCAAGGATATACATTAGAGAGATGGTGATACTACATGGAACGCCACTATCGATTTATATAACCATGATCTGATATTTACCTACAAGTTCTATAAGTGTCTTTAACATGATCGAAATATTGAGTTAAACTTTAGTACGGATTATCACCCCCAAACAGAGGGATAGTTTTAATGGACTATTCAGACACTAGAAGACATATTGAGAGTAAGATTATTGGACTTTGAAGGAGGATGGGATCAATATCTTTATCTTCTTGAGTTCTTATACAATAATAGTTTCCACTCAAGCATCTAAATGGATCTATATAAATCCCTTTATGGGAAGTGGTGTAGAACACCTATGTGTTTGGATGAAGTTAGTGAAAATAAGCTATTGGGACCTGAAATGGTTGAGTATATGGTATAAAAGGTTAAGACCATTCAGCAACACATCATGAATACTCGTAGTTGACAAAAGATCTATGTTGATAATCATCAAAGAGACCTGGAGTTTGAGGTTGGGGATAAAGTGTTTCTATATATATCTCTGTGGAAGAGAGTCATGAGATTTGGGAAGAAGGGAAATAAAATCCCAAGGTACATCGAACCCTTTTAGATTCTTGATCACATCAGAGATGTGGCTTATCGGTTATCTCCCCCACCAATCCTTTCTCAAGTACATGACGTGTTACATGTATCCCTCTTGAAGAAGTCCATAAAAGATCCCTCACATGTACTGAATTCAATTGTGGTGCAGTTGTAAAATGATCTATCTTATAATGAGTATCTAGTGAAGATCATGGACCATAGATATAAAGTTCTATGTAATAAGACAATTCACTCGGTCAAGTACTATAGTAGAACCATAAATATGAAGAGCCAACCTGGGAACTGAATGAAGTCATGAAGTAGAAGTACCCTCACCTATTTTCATCTTGCTATATATCATGTAATTTTTAGGTTAAAATTATTTAAGGTTGGAAGAATGTAATACAATAAGTTTTTAAAAAAGAAAAATTATTCTTAATAGCGTATGCAACATGCAACACTAAGCTTAAATGAACCATGATTATTTATAACCACTATAACCTAACTGTTAAATTAGTGGGTATGAATAGTATTAAATAATTTAGGAAAAATATATAAATTTCCAAATCTATAAAAATTTATTGAAAAAATATTAGGAAATAATAACTCAATCTTTTAATAAAGACATTTTATTCTTTAAAAAATATGTTTTCTTCAAAAATGATTTTTATTTATTTTTGTAAGAAAATTTTATAATTATTTTTTGAAAATTTTAGAAATGTTATTTCATAAAATTAACATAATTTTTTAAATAATCATATCAATATTAACTTAGAGTAAAATTTTGGGAATTTTCTAAAAATATGAATTTTTCAATGAATAGTAAAAATTACCGATTTTTCAAATATTGTCATTTATTTTTATTAAATAAAGTGATATAAAAGTTATATTATATTTTTTATTTGGTATTAAAGTAAAATATGAAATGTTTTATTTATAATAATCTAATTAATTTCCCTTGAATCATAAATTTTATGGTTTTGGTATAAGATTATTTGTATGCTTAAAAACATAGTTTTCTGCAAACTATTTGTAAGTGCATAAAGTTTATCCTTTTGAATTAATTAAAAAAAACATTAATCAAGAAATATTTAAATGAAATTAATATATTATACATATATATATATATGAATTTAAATTCATATAATGATGATTTTTGTCCATATAGTTAATGAAATATCATCTTATGCTTAAAAAATACATTTCTTGAAAAACAATTTTTCAACGCATTTTTTGGGTTTAATTTTAAATTATATTTTTCCAATTATGTGAATTTAATTTTATATAATTTATTATATATTTATAATTATTATTATTTATATTATATAATTAGTTCAACTTAATTTTTGTTCATAATTAATAGTAAAAATTGTAAAAATTTGTTACCATGATTAATGTAAAAACTGGTTTACCGGGGGGTTAAACTAAAGATGTAAATAAAATAACATTTTTATTTTTGAATGGTTTAGGTGTGTATCATTAATATAACCCTTTCACACCATTAATTATTTAACAATTTTTGAGATACTTTTCTTGAGAGTGACTTCCCATTATTGAATACTTTTGGGTATTTACAAAAATATCGCTCCTAAATTATAAAAGGGCACCTCATATCCTCTCCTTTACATACTTAAAAATCATTGTGAATAAACCAATACCAGTACAAATAACTTAATTAATTCAATACCTATTTCCTAAAATACTTTTTTCTTATCATAAATTCAATCTAGGAATGCTTTAGTTATAATTCAAAAGAGGTGGTCTAAAGATGAGGTATTGTTCTTAACCGAGCATCCTTATTTTATTTCTTCTTAAAACTCCTTAAATTTTTACAAAATAATAATGATATAATAAAATAAGTATATATTATATACTGACATGTAATTATGTTAATTTAATAACCTAAATCCATGTCCACTTCCATCAAATGGGAAACAAAACCATCGATCGTGTGTACAGCGGACTACCGCCTCGTGAACCGATTAATTTGTTTTCCATAATCACCTCTTAAAATTGTTTATCATGATAGATTTAATGTTTATGTATGATATTAATGAACAATTAATAATTCTATAAAATTAATTTATCCTATACTTTTTTACCTTGTCGCCCATTGATAAATGATATCATCATTCGTGTGTACAACGACTACCGCCACACGAAATGATGTGATTAATTTTTTATTATCGTGTCACACGTATGGTATATTTAAGTGTAGTTAAAAAAATAATATTATATTTATGATATAATTATAATTATATAAATTTAAAATAACACTTACCTTATTTACATCATGATCTTTGAAAATTGTAAATTTTATTCATGAGTACGTACGACCTACCGTCTCCATGAGTGTAACGTAGTTCATTTTTCATAACCATACATAATTATTGGTTTTAAAAGTTTAATTTATGTATAAAAATTATAATTATTTTATCATTATTTTTTTATGATTAAATAATAATAACTTTGACCTTAGTCAAATTTCCAAAGTGATTTTGCACATATGAGACGAATATCATCAAAACGTCCAACACAAACCTAAATGATTAAGTAATTGAATATAACATGATAATAAATAAAATAAAAATGAATAATAAAATTTAAAAGGTTATTAATAAAGTAAATAATTGACATAATTTTATTATTCAGTAATATAAATAGTGCACGTGATGAATCGGTCTTGAGGTAAGGGATCTCTTTAAACCACCCTTTCCTTTGGGTTGTGACCATTCACTCTCAAACTGATTTTATCTCTCTCTTTAATGTTATTTAATTATTATAAATGTGTATATATATATCTAAAATATATAACTATCTTATTATCACTTACTTTTATGAGTTAATACATGCCTTATATTTATTTATCAAATGACCCCCCCCCCCACAATTGATTTTTTTTTGTAATATTAAAAACCACTTTTTAGGTAAGTGGGAACCTTATAGAAATCTCACAGTCACCAGAACATACCACATATTAAGACATTCAAAGACAACATACCAAAATCAAACATCCAACAACCAAAATCAAACATCATAGGAAATATGAGACCATCAACACGTGCACCAACGAAACAGGTTCAACCATTCCACGTTGCCACCACAAAAAAACTAATTCAAAATTTTAAATTCAAAAGATGAAACCATCATACCACCATGGGACCAAACTGAGAGCAACCACTCACTAGCTCCATCGACACATCTCCAACCTAATCACCTCAAAACAATCGCATCCATCATCAACATTTTGTTGCATATGTCCCACCATCAATGCACGTCACCAAACCTTACCGGCAAGACTCACCAGAAACAGTCAACATCGAAAGGGGATCATCGTCGTCGAAGAGTCGTTGCCATCATGCCACTGAGAGGACAGACATCAGAAACCTGGATGATGAACCTCCCCAGGAAACTCACCCTGAAGTACCAAACTCTTCATCACCAAGCCAACAAACCATCGGCGACGTCCGACGTCCACCAGAACCCACCAAAAGCATAAGATTCCTCACAAAAACAGCAACCCACTAAAGGAACATCACCGCAGGCACCAAAAACATGCCACCGACACCACCAGGAAGCAACCGACACGAACACCAAAGAGAGAAATAGCATAATCCAATGAGGGAAAGAACGAATAGGGGTAAGAAACCCAAAAGGAACCAGGAGGAAAAGAAAAACCAGGGACGGAACCCGAGCAGAAACCATAACAGGAAGGGGATGAAACCCTAATGACAATAGAGCCCAATAACTGAAAGATATGGTAAGGGGACTGAAACACTAAGAGTAGAATGATAAGGAACCCCTAAATCAAAACCCTAAAAGAAATGCAAGAGATGAAATAGGGAACCACCAACGAAGATTCTCCCGATGTTCCACGACCACCGCCACACTCCCAAACCAATCAAGGAAACTAACACATCCAACCAGGGTGGGGTTGTGTGTGTCGGGCTAGATCGGCAGAGTAGGGGTGGGTGGAAGAAAATGGAGAAACTTCAAAGGGCTAGAGGAGAAAAAACTTGAGATACTGAGAACATATGCCATGAGAGGAAGAGGTGAAGCCGAGAGCCCAAGAAAGGAGAGATCGAAGGGGAGAAGAAGAAAAGGGGGATCTGAATCCGTCAGGGAGGGAATGAAGCCCTAGCAGGAAGTAGAAAAGCCGAGAGCCGGAGAGTGGGATCCAGGGGAGTGAGGCACCATATTATTTATCAAATGCCTTAATAAGGAAATTTTTTTTGATTATGATATGAGGAAATATTATGCAACCCATTTTATTTCCATGGAAAATTATTATATTATGCCTTATGATTGATTTCATTTTTTTGGAATGCATAATCATAAAAATTTTATTATTGGTACACCTAGATAATTCTCTAATGCATTGGGTAAATCTTTAGTCTCGTGAGGCATCATGTATGGGATTAGAGAGTAAACCTAATCCATTATGGGACTTTTTACACCTTGTGATGTTGTATAGGTAGTTACCCTTGACTCATTTTTATATCATGTTATATGTTTTTACCACATTTTATATGTTATCAAGGTATTATGATACCATTTTATTTATATTATGCTTCCATGTGATTACTTGTAATCCTTATCTATTTTGATATCATGTTATACCTTTTACCCACACATTATATTTATTTATAATGTTTATTCCCTTATTGGGTTTTTTAGATCACATATTTATTTTATGTATTTCGCAGGTTATCCTATGCAGTTTTATGAGCTCAAATAGATTTAGGATCTCGTTATGGAGAATAAAATAAGAATTTAATGTTTTAAGTTTCCTTTTGATGTTTCATGAAACTAGTATTCCAAATACACTAGGACACATGATATTTAGGGTTGTACTTATTGAATATTTATGTTTAAAAAACATGTAATAATATGTGTAAATGTCATGGGTTTTTATAATCTATCTCTTAGAATACATTTATCATATAAATTTAAGCATACACATAATTTACATTCTATAAAAAAATTATTAATATGAATAATATAAAGTAATGAATAAATAAAAATTTTATTTATCTTATAAACATAATAAATAAATATAAACTTTTAATATTTTATTTAGGAATAAACAATTATATTTTATAAGGCTTAAAATTATAATTTATATAGATTTTATAATAAATAATTAAAAATATCACAAATGATTTTTTTTAACATTTTTATACACTTCTTATTTTACTAATGTTGGTCATAAAACATTCAATTGTAAATGATTGATAATAGAGATTTGTCTTCTACATACTAATCATATTCTATGATAAGACACTCGATCATAAAATATGATAAATATCAGTTCTTATAATAGATTTTATAATATAACACCACCCATATTTAATGATATATTAGATATCATAAATACGGCACAATGATCTGCTTTTCAAAAACCCTAGATGGAGCCATATTTTATGATATCAGATATTGTAAGATACAAAACAGTTCAAATACTTAAGATTATTATATATCTTATCTTATTATATATGCATTTCATATGCTATAACAATGTAAAACCAAATTATTCTACATATCATATTGTACAAAATGACTACAAATTGAATTATAATTTTCAAAATTTTGAAAAAATAGTAGTTTTTATGATGAATCCTTAAAGAACATTACTTTAATGTCACTAATGGGTTTTAGGGGATCATTTAAATATTTTTGGCAATAAAAAAATACCATGTATAGGCATGATAAATCTTCAAGGATTGATTATGAATGTTTATGAAAAAAATATGTGCCTTTAAAGCTATAGTGACTGCCTCTATATCTTCCTTTGAAAGAGTACACCTGATGAAGATCAAAGGAGAAAAAAATTAATGCTTCTTGAATATGTAGGTAATCCAATGGCCTTGGATCCTAGAATTATTCTTAAGGATCCCCATACACATGAAGGTGTGTTATCACCTTTACAGTGGTGTGATGATGTAAAAGATGAAGAGAGTATCAGTTATTTCCTTTCATGTAATGTGTAGTAAAAAACATAGTGAGAACTTTTCCATTTATATAGGAATCATCAACACTCTTTATTTAATGAAGATTTTTTTCTATCAAATGCATCGGGTTCCATCTCATGGAACTCAAGTGTTATTTCCTATTGTATAATTCATTGAACTATGTTAATGAATGCGCAAGACAAGTATAACTCATTCCTAATAAGTTATAACTAAAGAAAATATGTGGTTGTTTAGTTTTAGGCATGTGGTATCTCATGCGTCTAAATAATAAGCCTATGTCATACTATATGGTATAGGTAGTATGTGTATCACATTCATATTTATGATATCTATATATTATATGGTGTGATATGAATCTCATTCCTATTGATTTATATAATTCCTAGGCATACATAAAATATGATTTCCTTCTTCAAGTGAATATCTATCACAATCAACCACCACACACCAACATCAAAGCATGTTCTAATAGCCTCCATAATTTCCATAAAATAATCCTTTTTCTCATATAACCATTAAATCCATCATTTTACATTAACAACCACATTTCCTCTTGCCAACAGTGGCAAGGTATTGACAATTCCCACTTTATAATTCATACCAGAAACCTAAAATACCCACAAAAAATACATATTTGATGCCAAAAAAATCACAAAATTATCATAGGGTGAACCAGGAGAAAACAACATCATATTCTGGTAACAAAACACTTACATGCTTCCCTTTTTATAATAAAACATTAGTAACTATCATACATATATCATTACCAATTTCCATGTTTCCTAAGAAACTATTTCATTTCCATATTTAAGTGATTTATCTATTATGAAAAGTGATTTCAATAATTTAATCATAGTTACAATATATATGCATCACATTAGCAAGATATTTTTAGCAATAATAATGAGTAGTAAATAAATATATAATCAAATAATGAAAACATGTTAACACATATAGATCACCTTTTCCAATAAATTTTCATTGGTTCAACAATCCATACCATCTTAAAAATTAAAAAGATCATTTTAATTCTATATTATACAAAAAATGAATGAGAGTTATTAAATATCATACCTCGACTAAAGCTTCACAAGCTACTATGCAAGATAAAAGTAAGGAGGAGTTGATCACAAGGCCCCACCATGCAAAGAAAACCTCAAAAACTAATAATATATCAATACTCACTAAAATCATAACCCAAGGCACCAAAAACAACACCAAACTGCTACCATATCCTTCCCTAAATGAATAATTTTGAGAAAGATAATAAGAAAAGTGGGGAAACATACCTTAGATCAACAACAGATCAATCTCTTAATACCAGGAGACAAATCTAATCAAAGGGAATGTGGAGGACTCTAAGAAAACACTTAATGTCACAAAATACTTAGAAAATTCAATTTAAAATTAAATAATTTGGATGGTCTTCCAAATTTATGTCATCATTTGAAATCAAGTCATCATAGTGTGACATACCATGGTCACGTAATAACTGGTCCAATTCCATTGAATCTTGAGAAATTACACCATAAACCCCCCATATCTCTTCACTCTTAAACTTGAAAAACTATATTTAGATAAATAATATCAAGGTAGGTCATTACACGAACACTATCACCATGTTAGGACTCCAAAAATGATAGAATCCCAAAAAAACAACTCCTTAGGTGTTTGTGTCGCAACACATGAGGACCACATCATGGCCTTTACCTAGAAGAACCCTAGAAATATACCCTACAAGACTTCATGTTAATGAATCTACGTTCATTACATAAATTATATTCATAGTAAAATAAAACAAACCCCCAAAAATTATATCACATTGTGATTGAATCCCCCACACTATGATCGGAAGTTCAACGAAAGAAAATACATAAGATTTTTAGTATGTGAGTAAGATAAATTCCCCAAATTTTATATAATACACTTATCCAAAATCCTATTGAAAATAATATATGTCATCAAAACTCCCCTACATTGTGACTCACCAATTGCAGAACAACCCTCTACTATATCCTACTCTTCATGCCCCAGCACCTACTACCATTTTGAGACTCACCTCTTCCTACCTAAATCTCAGATCAACTCCACCATTCTTCTTACATCCTTCTCCTGAAACATAAAATACCCAAATAAAGAAAATTAATGGGATACAAAGTTATAGTCTATTGAAAACTTTTCATGTACCTCCCATTTCTATCTAATTTATCTTCATCACATTGAGTATCTCAGGAAAAATTTTCCTGAGTTCAATCGTATTGTAAATTACAATAAAATTTTATAACCTTTACAGTAAGTATTATAAAATGTAATGATGATCCCATAATGGGTGACGCATTCTAGGGTTCCCTATTGTCTTTTCCTCCTTCCTTCGTTTTGGACCGGCTTAGCTTCACTTCCCATGCTCAGTTGTTTCTGGCGGCGGCTCCTCTGTCGCGGTGGTGCTTTCTAGACCGGCCTTCCTAGTGATACACATATTTTTCCATCATTCTTGCTCGAATCCTCCGTAGATGTATAGGGTTCCTCGGCAGTGCGGTGTCAGACCAGAGGCTGAGATACACTTCTGCAGTATGAGGGAGCCGACTCTTCCTCGAATGCATGTGTTTGGTTGTTGGGCATAGCCTCTGCAGGCGTTCTGGATGGCGGCGGTGGGATCTTGATCTGGTTTTTGATTGGGTTCTCTTTTGGTGTTCTGGTGAAGGTCTTATTTTTTCTTCGTTGTTTCATCTTATTTTATGTTTTTGATGGATTTTGGGATGGTATTTCATGGTTTTTTCTAGTGTACTTCGATCCGACGGTGGTGCTTCAGCGGAGTCAGGGTCGACTCCCTCTTGTCATCAGTGAAGCGCATAATTCTAGTAAAGTATCTCTTTGATTTAGGATGAATACGGTTTGGGGTGAATCAGTTTTTGGTTCAATCTTCTAGTTTTGGTTATGTTTTTATTGATGTTTTCCTACAATCTGTGGTTCAACATGTTGGCAGGAAGATTTGGTTTATGTTTCTTTGCTTGGATGAGGCTTTTGTGGTTTTAATTTTTTGTGTTCACTTGTGGCACTGCGGCCTTGGTTCATGAGACATTGCATCCACTTTATTTTCAAGGTTCTATTCCAAAAGATTTTTAGAGCAGATAGCGTTCTCTTTTTCATTGCTATCTGGAATTGGAATTTTTGAGAGGGTATGTCATTTTCCATCAGTATCGGGCTTGTGCATCCTTGCATGGGACAGCTAGCCGAGCAGCAAAGGGAAGGTGGATTCTGATCATATTGTTTTTTTTCTAGGGTGGGGCTTTTCCTTGATTTTGAAATGGATTGTATTTGGTCTTGATGATCTTTTTTGTAGATTTTTTGTTGTGTTTTTTTCTTTGATGTCATCTTGGTTTCCCACTTTCTCCTCAAAAGTTCTTTTGAAATAAGAAATTAATTTTCAGTCAGTAAGTATTATAAAATGAAATCATTAATCAGATAATGATCTATAAGTGATTCTAGTCTCTCCAATTCATTTACATATCTAATAATATTGAGAACATAATAGGAAACTGAAGTACCTTATATCATCTTACACTAAAAGAGTGAATTGAAGACTTTATATCTTTTATGTATTACTTTCTCCAGATATAAAATTTTTAGGTTAGCCATCATCCCAAAAGAATCAATGGTTTCATATTTCTATTGGATTTTAGGATCTATAGAGAGAAGAATCAATGTAGATATATCAAAATAATAAATTTAATGCTTCTAACAAAAATTCTTCTCTTCTTTAATGGCTTCTTCAAAAGGTGTTTCCTTTAGAATTGGTTTTACAAACACATAAAATTTGTCTTCTTTCTTGAGATCTATTCTCAAATTTCTATACCAGACTAATAATTTACTTCTATTCATCTTCTCTTTCTCTAAGATAAATCACAAATCTAATATCTATGATGATTATAATTTCATATTATCTATAAAATAATATTTTTCATATGAGTATCATGTTCTACATTCATTTAATAAAAACTTTTATTAAATTTTCTCCCATTAAAATGATGACCTTTTTTAATTTCATCATACTAGTTAGTGGGATAAGATTAATATTTCACTAAGCATTGGATCAATTTAGAATTTCTCCCACTTATTTTCTAAATGGGTAGATAATCATGTCAATCATATTAGATATGAATCTTTGATAGTTGAGTGAATAACTATTTATATTACTCCATTATATGGATTCACTAAACAATATTACTCTAGTATCCTGATCCTATTATTGTCTCCAAGATAATTATAACCCAAATAAAATTCAATAAATGGAAACCTAGTCCTCTTAGGGTCTCTCATTACTTTCTTTCCTTACACAAGATAATATACGGGCACCCAAATTTGGCATGACCTACCCAATTGGATGATAGGGTTCTTGAAAAGTTTTTACTTTAAAATTAATCTAACACTTAATATTTTAACGGGGATTTAATTTACCCATATTATATTGTGTTTTCCCTTTATATGTGTAAATATTTGTAATGGTTTCATTTTTAATCCCTATTACTTCCACAAAATTTATATATTCAATCTATATTTATGTGTAACTAATTAAACAACTCATAGATTGTATTACTACCACAAATTAAAAGATAACTATATCCACACATATCAAAATGTATCACATGCATAAATTATATGAAACACTTTCATGTAAACTCTTATAATCATATGAAATCAATAATTCATATAAGGGTAATCAAGGAATGGAAAGTATCTAAGCCCCACTTTTCTAGACAAGGAATAAGACTTCAAGACTATGAGTAATCTAACCTAAATTCCCTATACCAATGGTTCTTTACTCAAGATATATTTCAACTCCATAAAAATTTCATCACCTAATATGTATAAAATATATTTAACTTCTTAATTTAATCTCATAACCCAATATCCTAACACAATCCAACATCAAGGTAGAAGAAAACTATAATCAATTTCCATACCTAGCATGAAACTCCTTAAATTCATGTATAATAATTTAAATAATTAGTTTAACATATTTAAACTAAATCATACATCACAATCCAAAATATAACATTTATTTTTATAAATAGTAATGTAGTAACATGGGTCTTTAAAATGTATTTTTTAATGTTTTTAATTATACAAATAATGAAAAATTTACACTTAAAACTATATTATTTATATTAAATATTTACATTTTATTTGGTATTTATTTTATTAGATTCTAAGTAATTTATTAGGAACCTGTGAGTATTATATTAATAAAATTAATTATTAGATATTAATAAAACATTTTCTTTAATATTTTCCATAGAAAATTTACATTATTTGGATAATTAAATGGATATATATGGATAAGTTATCTTAGGGAAAGTTTTTCTCCCATGTGTTATATTTTATTCCTTAAAATTTTAGTTATTTTTTCAGGTACTGAAAGAGTTATAGTCGAATAATTATAGAAAATAATTTTGTCCAAACTAACTATCCAGATTCGATATACTAAATATCCATGCATTTATAGATACCTCAATGTTAGAATATTATAAAGTGGTATTTTGTGGTATTTATCCCCCATTTCATTCATATCTACCATCTAAATTTCAGCATCTTACATGATGTGTTGTAGGATTTGTGGTTGAAACATTGAGGAAAACATTTCCAGTCTAGTGAATTCATTGAATCTGGATACATTGAATTCACATGCACTTTTGAACATGATAAATTTAGAACCATATATTCCTCCAGTTGGATGAAATTATCAAAATAAAGTCATCTAATATAGTTAAAAATTCATAACAAACCAAGAATGATAAAAATTTTATGAATGAATTATTGTGGTTGGACTCTTCCAGTCAGATCTACATCAGCATTGAATCCATGGCCACTTATCACCCCTAAAAATGTTGATCCAGATTTCATTATATAAATGAAAAATGTAGATATATTATTGTATAATCCACACACAAATTAAAATATGGCTGAAATAAAATTTTAAAAGAAAAATACTAAAGTGTACTTGAAAGGGAAAAACTGGAATTCCTATAAAATTTTCAAATTTATTAATCATTATTGGGTGATTGATGTATTTGATGACCTTAACTATCCTTAACAACACTATTTTTAAACCAAAAATGTTGGAATCAATTCCACCTAAAATTGGTTATACCTAATGGAAAAATAATCATTATTTAAACCCTTAACACCACCCCTCCTTGAGTATAAATATCCACCCCCCCCCCACTTCTAATTATCTAACATAAAATTCATAGTTCTATTATCATATACCTCCCAATGAGTCTCTTCCATTGCACTCTCTTCAATCTTGAAGAGTTTTTTCAGTCTGAATGTATTTCTCTAACCTAAGAATCTCTAGAGAGGTAAGGGTTTCCCAATCCTCCCCTTTAATTTTCAATTTAAATTCCTTTATTATATTTTCTTTTAAGATTTCATTTCATGTATAAAACGTTTTTAATTATACATTATTTCCATCCATTTGAATTATTCTAAATGAGATATTACTTACTCCCTCTCATTATAGCCTTTTTCTAAGCCTTTATAATGCTTGAACTATCCTATAACCATAAAACCATCCTAAAATTTTGTTGATGTAATTTGTGTGTGTTTTTTCAAGAAAATAAATACCTTTCTAGATACTATAAGTCGGTGTGGCTCTATAAAAGTTTTAACTAGGGGAAATAATCCTAAAAAAGGGCACATTGGAATTTGACTCGATTGTCACCCGGTGCACAAAAATAGGTCTTGTTACATACTTAGTTGGACACTCTAGAGGGATATACTTGGATTATATGCATGAAACTTACAAATAATTATAAAGTATTTATCTATAATTTCATTGGTATCATGACATGTAAAAATTCATATATCATTATTGAGTCTTAAATTGGTAGAAAATAATTTTTTACTATATAATTCTTTCTTCTATATGGGAAAATCTTGTACAATATGCCTCATTGAGAAATTATGATAAGTATAAATGGTTTTATTTACTTAAACATTAATCCATGTAATCTTTTGATATGTAATGTAATTAATTAGACTATTTTATGAAGGGTGGGTCCTAGAATTATATATCCCCTTAGTGCACTAGTAGGTCTCATGAAATAATTAAGATAGGGTAATAGGAGCATCCTTACCCTTTATTTATGATGTATTGGAACAGGACCTTAATGGTATGTTTGATATTTCTATAATTATGCATTCTTATAACTATATGATCAATTATTATTATCCATACATTTATTTATTATTATTTTGGACATGAATTTATTTATTCTTTCAGTTTCATTTGATATGGAATAACTCATTTAATTTATTCATTACATAATAAATTATTTATAACTGGTTTCATTATATGATACTCCTTACTAAGAATATGATATAACCTATTTATATTGTTTTCATTTTCCATAGTAAACAAAGAAGAGTATTATTTATGATAAAAGGGTTACAAGGAGAATAATAATTTTTCATGTTTTCATATGATGTTTTTTTAGTGTAATATAAAAACTTATTATGTATCTGGTTTTCCTAATGAAATTAAGATGTTGGATAATCAGTATTTATACAATTGTAATAAAATATCCATTAGATCCAGATTACTAAAGTTTGGTTTGTTACAATTGTTATCAAAGGTCAGTTTGACAGGAACCTTAGGAGAAATATTTAGAAGAAAAAAGTTAAAAAACATGAACCATGAGAGAAGCCCTTAGTATATTCTAGAAATATTTAAAGAAATTAAAATCATGGTTTTGTTTATGCTCTAATTGATTATATACCATTTTCTATAAATGGAACCTAATGAATGGAGAAACTGTGTCAACACTCGAAATCAATGTAGGGATTTCCTTCTAGACTAATCCAATGAGACTGGTATTAGATCAAAGTAGATTATTACTATATTAATTCATTTAAAAAAGGTTATGAGTAATAAACTTACTCACATAGAGAAACCTATCTCTCCATAGTTTGGTTTATTAATGTTGGACTACTTCATGTAGAAACAACCTTTATCCTTTAGTGGGGCCACAATTCCATTAGTTTTTGAACAATAGTTCAATACCTTATAGAAAGTATTCATCCCCTTGGGATATTATGATAAGAATAATGTTTTCATGGTGGTATATCATCTAATGGGAGATGATGACCAATGGTGGTCACTGATTTGAAACACAAAAAAAGAAGAAGAAATAATCAACATGGATTAGAATAATTTTAAAGAGATGTTCTTTGACAAATAATTACCTCATGAGAAATGAGTTGACATGGGAAGTTAATTCATAAAATTAAGGTATAATGATGAGGAAGTTATGGATGAGTATAATGATAACTTTTTAAGGTTTTCATGGGAATCAATTGATTATGTGTGCAACCTAGAGAGAAATATCTATCAATTATTTAATAGGTTAATACCAAACCTTCAATGCACACAAGTCTCCCAAACATTTTCCTCATATGAGGAGATTGTGACTAGTGTTATCAAGACCAAAAAGGAATTATCCAAGTCTCCTATTTTAAAATGGAATTAGGATAAGAAGAGGTTCGACAAGCACTATGCTGGTAGAAATTTGGAAAAAAAATAAATGATGGAATTTACAACATGCAATAATTGTGGGAAGAAAAACTCTGGAACTTTCTTGAAGGGGTTGGGAGTCTACTATAAATGTGGCGATAAAGGCCACTAAGCTCATGAATGTAATCCTAATAGGGAATCCACTAATTTTTAGTTCTTTAATTACAAGGATATGGGGAATTATTCAAATCAATCCCCCAAGAATCAAGGGAATTTACCACAAAAGAGGCATAGGGATCAAGTTCATCCATATGTGATTACTATAGAAGAAGTTGAAGTTCCCAATGATGTGGTGGAAGGTACATTAGTCATAAATTCATAAATATCTAATTATCTATTTGATTCTGTATTGTCACACACTTTTATATTTTCCATGTTTGCTAAGAACATTATATATTTCACTATAAACCTAATAAGGTAGTTATTATTTAGAAAACCCAATGTAAATATTATTGAAATAAATATATTTCAGGAAATTACCATTTCAATTCATGAACATACACTATTTTCACATTTAATTATCAAACCTATGGTAGAATTTGACATAATACTTGGGATGGATTCCCTCTCAAATTATAGTGCAACAATTTATTATCGAGAAAAGAATATTACAACCTTTGAGGATGGTATAGAATCTCTTGAATTTAGATAAAATACTTTATTTCCCAAGTATTATCTAGAACCTCCTCATGTGGGACATCTTAATGAAATCCTCAATGATGATTCATTGAATTAAAATTATGTCCTAATAATAGGGTATGTATCTATTTTTAGGGAATATATTGATATATTATCATAGGATCTACCAGGATACACTCTTGACTATGATATTAAATTCACTATTGAACTTATCCCTAATTCAAAATCCATATCTAAGCCTCCCTAAGGGATATCTCCTATACAGTTAGTGGAGCTTAATAATCAAATAAAATAATTAATTTAAAAGGGGTTATTAATCCCTATTGTTTCACCTTGGAGAGCACCTATCTTATTTTTGAAGAAGAAGGATGGGTCCATGAGATTATTCATTGACTATAGGGGAATCAATTCCATTGTTATTAATAAAAAAGTATCATTTACCTTTCATTTATGATCTATTTGATTAACTTCAAGGGTTCCAATACTTCTCAAATATTTATCTTCATTCTGGTTATCATTAATTGAGAGTCAAGAAGGATAATATACCAAAAAACAGATTTTTCACAAGTTATGAAAATTATGAGTTCATAATAATATATTTTGGATTATCTAATTCACCATCTGTGTTTATGACTCTAATGAAAAAAATATTAAATGATCATATTGATAAATTTTTTATGGCATTCATCAATGATATATTGATATAATAAAAGTCCTATAATGAGCATTAAGATCATTTGTGAATCAACCTTGAGGGCTAAGGGAGAAGGAATGTTATGGTAAATTTAGTAAGTGTGAATTTTGGATTCAAAAATTCTCTTTTCCTAGTCATATTATCTCCAAAGATGGAATATTTGTTGACCCCACTAAGAAAAAATTTGTTAGTGAATGGAAAACACCAATAAATATAACTAAGATACATAGTTCACTTGGCTTAGCTAGTTTCTATTTGTGATTTATTGAAAATTTTACCTGATTAGCTAATTCGTTAACCAAATTGACGCGTAAAGGGGTTAAATTCACATGGTATAAGGAATGTGAGGAAAGATTTGGGGTAATAAAGAAAAAGTTAATCAATGCACCTGTATTGACTTTACAATTAGGAAAATAAGGATTTTTTATCTACATTGATGTTTCAAATAAAGGGATAGGGTATGTCCTCATGCAAAATGATAGATTTGTAGATTATGCATCATGATAATTAAAAACCCATGAGAATAACTATCCAACTCATTATCTTGAGCTTGATTATGTGATCTTTTCTTTGAATATATGGAGACACTATATCTGTGGTGAAAGATCTGACATATATATTGATCACAAAATTTTGAATTATATATTCACATAGAAATATATTAACATGAGGTAGATGAGATGGATGGAATTACTTAAATAATACAATTGTGAAATGCACTACCACCTTAGTAAGAAAAACAAGGTGGTATATGCTTTGAGTAGAAAGGATCATGGGGTCATATCCATGATGATTCTAGAAAATGATCCTATATTCAAGGAGTTTGTAAAGTTGGATATGGAAATTATTATGTAAGGAGAAACATCATTCCTTTTACAAGTAATTTATAAATGATATTTATTGGAGAAGATAAATAATTATCAGTAAGATGAAAAGTATTTTCGTAAGAAAATTAAATCTATATAAGATCTGAAATTAGTGAGGTTCACCTATGAAGATGGTGTGTTAAAATTTGGAAGATTATGTGTTTCATCAGTACAAGGGATAAAGAGGGAGTTACTAGATGATGCTCATAGATCAAACTTATTTTTAAAACATGGTAGTACCAAGATGTATCGGGGTTTAAAAGAGAACTTCTAGTGGGATAACATGAAGCGGTAAATTTCTGATTATATTTCTAGATGCTTAGTATGCCAATCGGTTATGGATGAGAGGCGATATCCAAATGGTTTCATGAAACCTATCCCTATACCTATGTAAAAGTGTGAAAATATCACAATGGAATTTGTCACTAGGCTACCTAAAACATCAAAGAGAAATGATGTTATATGGTTAATTATTTATTACCTCACTAAATTTGTACATTTTATAACAATAAGGGGGGATATAACACTCAAATGTATTATTCATCTTTTTATAAATAAAGTTGTGATACTTCATGGTTCACCATTATCAATTTTTTTTTGTCATGGTCTTCTCTTCATATTCAAATTTTGGAAGAGTCTTCAAAAGGCATTGAACACTGAAATAAATTTCAGAACTGTATATTATCCTCAAACTGATGGGTAGTTTTAAGGGACTATATGATGCACCTAATTTGTGCATACATTTTCATATACTTTATTGAAAAATAAGAACAAGTTTTCAGAATTTATCTACTTCCTAGTGGAAAAATACTTTGATTTTGGTGATCTTGTTCATTTTCAGAAGGTTTTTCTCCATATGCACAAAAAGGAGGAAAACCAAGCAAAAAATGTCCAACTACACGGCGTGTACTAATATACACGCTGTGTACTTTCAAGCTCATACATGGGTTGACCAGGACAAACAAATTCTCAAGTAACCAAAAGGAAGTACACGGCGTGTGCTATGGTTACACGCCATGTATATTGTTCTAGAAGTAGTTGGTGGCCGAGAAGAGTCTACACACCCATGTGGATAGCCGAAGGAGACACACCGTGTTCCACTGATACACGCCATGTAGTCATTTAAAGAAATGGTTGGTGGCTAAACTTTGAAACTACATGCTGTGTATGGCGGCACTACACATCATTTATATTCACCAACTAGGCGGCGCCATGTTCCAAGTCAAAAACGGCATGTTAGGTCGCCCACCAACAGAGAAAATGGGGGTAAAAACGCATTGAAAATAAGTACACGGTGTGTACTTTCCTACACACCGTGTAGTTTAATTTTCTATAAAAGGAGGCCTTGGCCTCCGGACCAGGTGTGGGTGGTGTGTGTTATTTTTTGGAGAAAAGGGTTTAGGATCCGAAGGAAAGATGCTCTGCCATCATACTATCATGATTTAGTCTACCGAAGAACCATTTCCTTTTTCAAAGTTTCAAGCATGATTTCATCAAGTATCAATTGTTTTGTGTTTATCATTTTAAATATGTGTAACTAAACAGCCAGTGTGTTGGGGTTGTGGAAGCTGATAAGTTGTAATTATAATTAAGTTGCCCTGAATGTGTTTTCTCTAATAATCTCTTCTTATTCTTCTTAAATCACTTCAAATTATCACTAAAAATTCTGTACCGGACCAAGGGCCGAATTTTCAGGGATTCAAAATAAGAATAACGATGAACAACTCCATGACCATTGGAAGTAATCGTCGGCTCAAAATGGACTAAGCCAAATAAAGATCTGTTAAAAACTAACAACCGGACCAAGGAATTAGTCTCTTCAGTTCTAAATATAAAGTTTACCAGATCATGTAAACTTTATTACAAGTTAAACCCAGAGAGTTGGGTTTTCATGAACAACAAAACTTTATAAGAAACTTGATTTAATAATCAATTTATCACAAATCCATAACCCCAATGAATTTCTATATCTTATTTGAATCAAAACCAACTTTCTCGTCTTTACTTTCATTTTAGTAATTAATCTGTTAAAAGAATATTTAAAACCAATTGTTTTTTTTATACCCAAACAACCAACCAAAATTGATTTTTAATTCAGCAGACTGCACTAAAAACAAAAATACAAACTAAATTAAGCAAAGATAAAATAACCTCATAGTTCCCTATGGATTGACCCCTTACTGGTACTATACTTGTTAGGGTAAAAATAATTTGGGACACCGAAAATATACATTCGGTAAAACAACCGTCTAAGTTTTGGCGTTGTTGCCGGGGAGTTTAGAGTAATGTTATTTTTGTTTTAATTAAATTTGTATCAAATTTTAGTGGAAATAAAAACCAAAAAATCCTAAAAATTTATTTCCTAATCCCATTTTTATTTATCTTTTGTTTTCACTTTTACACCTGGGTTTTGTTTTGTGGTTATGTCGGATCATAAGTGCATGAACCAATGCCTCACATGGTCGAGGAGCGCCGAGTCATCGGATCTTTTTCCGCTTGACCTGGAAATCAAACAGAATTTGTCTCATCGTCGACGTGCACTGGTGGAAACACACAACCACAATCCATTAACCATGGCGAACAAGGAGGAGGGAGAACCAGCCATTGATGCTACGACTGAACACCCGTATGAGGACTAGCAGCCTCCCCCTACTGGAATACCAGAGCAGGCAGCTGGAGGCTTAATGGAATTCCTCCCAAGGAACTACCAAAGGCCACCACAACAACCTCCTCTGGAGTACGGCCAACTTCAACAACTGCAGCAGATCTTCCAAAGGCCTTATTTCGCCCCTTAGGAGCAGTTGTACATGCAACATCCACACCCTCAGAAGCCACCTCTATGACGTACTCTTATGTATTACGGCTTTCCATTGATCCACGGAGCTGATACGGGCATCGTTCGTCCTCCGGTACAGGCCCAGCACTTTGAGATCAAGTCTGCTATCATGCAGCTGATCCAGAACACTGTTCAATTCGGCGACCTTCCCAGTGAAGACTCGAACGCCCATCTCTCCAATTTTTTAAAGATCTGCTATACATTCTGTTACCATGGAGTGTCTGAGGACGCCATTTGTATTCTTCTATTCCCTTTCTCTCTACGGGACAAGGTGAAAGATTGGATCAAAGGGTTTCCACAAAGATTTATCCTCACCAGGGAGGAGCTAGCCCAGGAATTTCTGTATAAATATTTTCCACCTTTGAAGACGGTAACCCTATAGAACGAGATCCACAACTTTCACCAGCACGACTCAGAGTCATTATACGAATCTTGGGAACGTTTCAAGAAAATGTTACATAAATTCCCACACCACGGAATTCCACTTTGGATGTAAGTCCAAACCTTCTACGGAGGGCTCACAATGAATACAAAGTCTGTGGTGGATGCAGCTGCTGGAGGTACGGTAATGCGAAAGTACCCTGAAGAACTGTTTGAATTGCTGGAAGATATGTCATCCAAAATCTTCCAGTGGCATTCTGAGTGGGGGACCCAAAAACAAGGTATGCATAGTATTTATGCTACTACCATGCTTGCTGCCTAGTTGGATGCAGTATCCAAAAAGATTGATGCATTGAATCTCAAGGGATCATCTCAAGTCCATGTGGTGAACCACCCAGCATGTGGTGACTATGTTAACAACCACATCCTGAGAGAATTCCCGAGACCTTCAGTCGACCCTTTGACAAGTGAGGTGAGCTATGTTTCTCAAAACAGAGGGTCAAACCCGTTTCCACAGTACCAGAACCCGGCATGGCATGAAAACCAAAACACAGGCTGGGGCCAACAGCAGTAGAATCCTCCACCCCAGTGACCGCCTAGCTACAGCCAGCCAAAATATCAGAACCCATACCCAAGGAAACAAAAGAACCAACAGGGCTCCTACCATCAGCAAGGGTATCAAAACCCTCACCCGCAGCAGCAAAGGCAGCAACCACCTCCACCAGCTGCACAGCCACCTCAACAAGAGAATACCTCAAGGTTAGAGGATCTTATGAAAAAATTCATATCAACTACTGAGACCAGATTTTAGAACCAGGATGATTCTATTTGAAGCCTAGAGAACTAAATCGGTTAGTTAGAAAACTATCTCTTACGGAGACAGCCTGGTACACTACCAGGCAACACCGAGAAGAACCCGAGGGAGGAGGCCCATGCCATCACTTTACAAAGTGGAAAGAATCTTCATCAAAAGAAACCATCACATTAAACTGCCCCTATACTCCCTATTGACAACAAAGGTATAGTTTCAGACCCCTCTTCCTCTGAAAATCCATCACAGGAGGCTCAACCAGGCAACAGAAAGGTGATCATCAAACCATTCGATCCTGCATTACCTTTTCCGAAGAGGATGAAGCAAAGAAATCTAGATCACAAGTTTGGAAAATTTGTGGAAGTATTCAGAAAGCTACATATCAATATCCCATTTGCAGAGGCCCGGACACAAATGCCCACATATGAAAAATTCATGAAGGAAATCCTCTTGAATAAAAGGAAGATGGAGGAATTGGGCACTATTCCACTGACAAAGGAGTGCTCTGCAGTCGTACAACATTCCATTCCTCCGAAACTCCAGGATCCAGGTAGCTTTACTATCCCTTGTACAATTGGACCCTGTGAATTTGGAAAATATCTATGAGACTTAGGATCCAGTGTCAACCTCATGCCATTCGGAGTTTTCCAAAAGCTCGGACTCCACGATATGAAGCCTACCTGATTCGCCCTTCAACTTGTTGATAGATCCATTAAATATACAAAAGGGCTACTAGAGGATGTGCTAGTGAAGGTGGGAAGATTGATCATCCCTACAGATTTTATTATCCAAGACATGGAGGAGGGTCAGGAGGCACCTCTTATATTGGGAAGACCTTTCCTGGCCACAGGGAAAGTCTTGATCGACATGCACCAGGGGGAGTTGATTTTCCGGGTAGGGGATGAAAGAGTCTCTTACAATGTTCTAAAGTCATTCAAACAAGAATCGTTACCCGAACATGAGTTCCGCTATGCCGTGACTACCATGGATGGACCACTGAGTAGACAAGAAGATGATCTGGTATGTTCTTCCATTTCAGATGATATGATTTTTCCAGACATTCCCACTGATGAAGCACCAGAGGACCTGAAATTCATTGAAGGCTAGGGCGGACACTACTGGAAACGAGCTATCATTCCTGACATCCTAGAGAGGGAAGAAGTACAACCACTGGTACCTTCAGTTCTCAAGGCACCTGAAATATAACTAAATCCTCTCCCACCTTCCTTAAAGTACATGTATTTGGGAGATCATCATACTTTTCCCATTATACTTAGTGCAACATTATCACAGGCACAGGAAGATGCACTTCTTCAAGTTTTGAAGTGGAGAAAGAAGTCCATTGGATAGATAGTTGTAGATTTGAAGGGTATCGGCCCTACCATTTGCACCCACAAGGTGCTACTCGGTGAAAGAGAAAAGCCATCAAGACAACCCCAGCGGCGTATGAACCCTCCCATGAAGGAAGTCGTAAAGAAGGAGGTAATCAAGCTATTAGATACAGGTATCATTTACCCTATATCTGATAGTCCATGGGTAAGTCCCCTGCAAGTGTTCCCTAAGAAGGGAGGCATTATTTTGGTATCAAACTACAAGAATGGTCTCATACCTACTCACACAGTCACGGGCTGGAAAGTCTGTGTAGATTACAGGAAGCTGAATGACGCCATAAGGAAAGATCATTTTCCCCTGCCCTTCATGGATCAGATGCTAGAAAGGCTAGCAAGGCATGAATATTACTGCTTCCTCAATGGCTACTCTGGCTATAATCAGATCTCCATTTCCCCAGAAGATCAAGAGAATAGAACTTTCACTTGCCTATACGGAACGTTTTCCTATCACAGGATGTCTTACGGTATGTGCAATGCTCCCGCCACATTCCAGCGATTCATGCTGGCTATTTTTCACAACATGGCGGAACAAATCCTGGAGGTCTTAATGGATGATTTTTCCATTTACGGGAATTCATTTACCACCGGTTTGCGGCACCTAGAGCTAGTACTAGAGCGATGCGAAAACACTAACCTAGTTTTGAACTAGGAAAAGTGTCATTTTATGGTGCAAAGTAGCATAGTCATTGTCCACAGAATTTCAGAAAAGGGGATAGAGGTGGATCTAGCAAAAATAGAAGTCATTTCATGACTTCCCATTCATACTTCTGTTAAATCCATCCGCAGCTTCCTGGGACATGCGGGTTTCTACAGGTGATTTTTCTGTGATTTCTCGAAGATAGCCCAGCCCCTAACCAACCTCCTGACTAAGGATGCTATTTTTGAATTCAATGAGGCATGTACCATAGATTTTGATCATCTAAAGAAGCACCTGGTCAAAGCTCTAGTGATGATTTCCCCCAACTGGGAGGCACAATTTGACGTAATGTGCGATGCCAGCGATTATGCGGTGGGAGCTATCCTGGGTCATCAGATGGACCAAATCTTCCGACCTATCTACTATTCCAGAAGGACACTCAATGGGGCCCAACTGAACTACACCACTACAGATAAGAAGATGCTGGAAGTAGTATTTTCTTTCGACAGGTTTTGTTCTTACCTTGTGTTGTCTGAAGTTATTGTTTATACTGACCATGCAGCACTTAAGTACCTATTAAACAAGAAGTATGCAAAGCCCCAATTGATCTGATGGGTCCTCCTCTTACAAGAATTTGATTTAGAGATCCGTGATAATAAGGGGAGTGAGAACATGGTTTCTGATCATCTATCCCGTATGGAGCTTCTGCAGTTGGAGAAGGAAGAGGATCCAGAGATAAGGGAGTATTTTTTTAATGAGCATCTCTTTTCAATTATTGAGTCCCCTAGGCCCTGGTTTGCTGATATTACCAACTACTTAGTTACAGGTTCCATCCACCCCAACCTCTCCTTCAAGTAGAAGAAAAGGTTTCTCTCTGATGTTAAGTGGTACTTCTGGGAAGATCCACTCCTATTTCGATCTTGTGGAGATGGGGTGATCCGATGGCGCATCCCAGAGACAGAGGTCCAAGGGATCCTATGCCTCACCCGTTGGAGGACATCATGGATCGGACCGTACCATGGAAAAGATTCTGAAATATGGGTTTTTCTGTCCCACCATGCATAAAGATACCTGAGCCTCTGTTGCCCGTTCTGATCCATGCCAACATACAGGTAATATGGGACATAGAGCCGAGATGCCCCAGCACCCCATCCTGGAGGTCGAGATCTTTAACGTCTGGGGAATCGATTTCATGGGACCATTTCCCCCTTATTTTGGGAATACCTACATCCTTTTCTGCGTTGATTACATCTCCAAATGGGTGTAAGCTACTACTACGGCACATGACACAGCTAAGGTAGTTGTGACATTTCTAAAGAAGCACATTTTCAGCAGGTTTGGCATTCCTCATGTGTTGATCAGTGATAAGGGGACTCACTTTGACAACGCATTAATGAAAGGAGTGATGTAGAAATATGGGGTGAAGCATCACATGGGTACACCATACCATCCCCAATCAAGTGGACAGGTGGAGCTCTCCAACCATGAGCTTAAACAAATTTTGGAGAAAACAGTGAATACATCATGGAAAGACTGGTCCAAAAAACTTGACGACGCTTTGTGGGCCTATCGAACCACCTTCAAGACACCACTGGGGATGTCACCATTCATCCTAGTCTATGGAAAACCATACCATCTACCAGTGGAACTGGAACACAAAGCATATTGGGCCGTCAAGGCCCTAAATTTTGATATGAAGGCAGCTGCAGAGAGGCAAAAGTTCCAACTATCGGAACTCGATGAAATCAGAATGGAGGCATATGAGAACACTAAATTGTAAAAGGAGAGGAAAAAATCCATCCACGACCAGATGATTTCTCAAAAAACATTTCAACCCGGTGATCAGGTACTTCTCTTCAACTCTCGTCTTCACCTATTCCCAGGAAAACTCAAGTCAAGGTAGTCAGGACCATTCCATGTCAGACGAGTATTCCCCCACGGAGCGGTGGAAATTTATAAGGAGGATGGTCAACCGTCAAGGTGAATGTCCAACGACTAAAGATTTACCATCACATAGAAGATACATTGGTAATAATCTCCACCACCCCTCTCAGGTAAGAAAAGGTAAGTCGGTCGAGCCAACGACCTAAAACAAAGGCGCTTCTTGGGAGGCATCCCAGAGGTTACACATTGTGTCCCACTTATACTACATGGAGTGTACTTATCTTTTTAACTTATAATCTTAAGAGTATAAATGTATAATTAACTAAGTAATAATCAGGGATGATGTCGGTGCTGATGGTAAGGTCACTGGAGTTCATCTGAACCGTCCCCGGTTCGAATCCTCCTAACCTACCTTCGGCACAGGGTTCCTCCTTTTCTTACACGGTGTGTGTAGTAATTTTCATATATATATATATATATTCTTATAAGAAAACCCATGGTGGAGATGGATCGGTTGGCCACGATCGTAACCCGATTCCAAAAGACCCGGGTTCGAATCCTGGCAACCGCCCCATTTCCGTCATTTACCCTTTTAATAAAACCACATGGTGTGTCTTTCAATATACATCTTGCATGCCATATTTTTTCTTAATAATTTAAAAACATTTTCTTATAAAATAAATTCATGCGGATGAAGTTGGCAGATTGGAAAAGTCTCGGCCCTGGATCCAAAAGACCCGGGTTCGAACTCGGCTAATCTCCCTACTTCATCCCCTTCTTATATAATTAAAAACCACACACCGTGCATATTCTTCTTTCCATGTAGTATAGGCCATATAACATAATTTTATATAAATAATAAATATGGGAAGCAGTAAAACCTTCACTCTAGTGGATGAGGGCTTCCGTTCGCAAAGGCCGATCGCCGGTTCGAACCTTGCCCCAAGCACCGGACCAAAGGTTGTACTTCTCTTTTTATAATTTTTAAACACAGGGAATGTATTTGGCCACTAAATTACATGTATAGTTTTATTTTTAAATTCTGTGTATATATATCTATTTATCCATTTTTATTATTTTAATTAATTAATATTAATTAATATATATATTATTATAATAATTATATAAACATCTCAAAAAAATGAGATACACGGCATGTAGTTTATAAGTACACACCGTGTACAGCGGCTATATAAGCCACAGGCCACCTGGCTTCAGCCCGTGTCGTGCGGCTCGCCCTTTCCTCCCCTTCTTCGCGTTTCTTCTCCCGAATGCCAATCAGAAGCCCCACTCTCAGATCCATCATTTTGGTTCGTTTCGAGCTCTGGTTTCTCTTGCATTGCGATCCTCGGTCAAGGTACGCCCTTCTACACTCACTATTTCATGTTTTTAGAATCATTTCGGGTGTTGTTAGATCTACTGACCATTCAGCTTCCACGATACATGGCCATGAATTGAAGAACACAAGCTGTGTACTTTTGTGCACGGCCACACACACAATGCTTCACAATTTAAAAATACACAGCGTGTATGTTCGATACACACCATGTACTTTCCCCACCGTGCCCGAGTACCCATTTTCACACGGCCTCACACACCATTTTCAAGTACACAGCGTGTATGTTCGGTACACGCTGTGTAGCCTATTTCTTTCATCTGGCTCGTGTCTCGCCCCAACATGGCCATGTTTCTCGAGTCATGAACACGTCATGTCTGTCTCATACATGGCATGTCCTTTATTCTTAGAACTGATAAAAACATGGCCGTGTTGTTTGTGATACACGACCATATCCACTTTTTCTGAACACAGTGTGTATGTTCGGTACATGTTGTGTACCTTTACATGGTCAATCTTCTTCACCCTCGGTGTGTTTATCCAGAGAACACGGGCTAATGCTCAGCTTGTACTACACGCCGTGTATTCTGGATGTACACGTCATGTACTTTTATTTTTCATATTTCTCACTTTTTCTTTCTTTTCTTTTCTTTTCTTTTTCTTTTTTGTTGTTTTTATTTATTTTTCAAGTTATGTAAGATCATGATCCTTCCCGAGGGAAGAGGCCGGCCTCCACCACTAAGGGCGAGAGGCCCATTTTTTGGCGGATTTGACTCCGACCTCCGACGCAGCCAGACCTAGACACTCTGGTCTACGAACTCCCTCCATTGGCCACCCTTCCACCCCTCACTCCCTCTACCGAGGATAGTCCAAGCACCATACTTCCTTCCCTCCCAGCTGCCACTCCACCTGAGATCTCCTCCTCTACATCCGGCACTTCCTTGACCGCCCCATCCAGTGACCCTTCACCCGCTGCAGCCGATTCACCCACAGAGTCAGCTCCTGCTGCTGCACCTACACCTGGGTTGGGACCTATAGGTGCTCCCTATCCCTACATGTTATTCCCAGTCATCGATCTAGAACATTATAGGGTTTGGCATTTTTCTCATCGTCCGATTCCATTGAGCGGCCGCTACCTCGACAGCACTGTTCTTCAGCAGCTGGGCATCTGGGGTGAGTTGGAGGATCTCCTTGGCCACACTCCACTAATCATTATTTTCCAGGTTATCACTCCTGTTTTTTGAGATTTATTTTTGGAGTTTTCAGCCTCTTTCGAGTTCGATGGAGCTGAGTACTGGGAGACACCTGGTGATGTGGTGCCCGTGGTTCGGTTCTAGTTGGGCGATCGACGATTTTCCCTCACCATGACAGAGTTTTTCCAAGGGTGCAGTTTCTACCCCGATCCCATCACCCCACCCCCTGTTTCTACCATGACCAGACCCGAGCACTCTAATCTTGTGGCTATGTGGTGAGAGATTGTTGGGCCTGACCACCACTACACCCTTACCTCGCAGAAGAGCACCCTTATCACCGACCCCATCCTTCGTTTTACCCACTGATGCTTCAGCACCATTCTTTTCCCCTGCAATGAGGATATAGGGGTTGTGACTGGTCGTGACATGGATCCCCTTACCTGTTTCATCCGATAGGACTACCGGGACCTACCTTACCTAGCCTCCTCCTATTTTCATTCTATGTTTACTCGCCGTCAGGGCAACCTGAATGGCGGGTTTTACACCACTCGCCTCGCCCACCACCTTGGGGTGTTCGAGCCTTCTTTACCCCATGACTTGTTAGGTTCTCCTCAAAAGATGGACTATCTCATGCTTATTCATATGGGATTGTTCTGGAAGTAGGGGGTGCCTACATTCTTGCCTAGGCTCGGCCCCAGCCACCCGCTGACCCTCCTTCCCCATCTGCTGCTCCTGCTCCTCCTTCCCCACCCCCTCCAGTTTCCTCACCCTACACCCTTCCAACAGACCTCGCTTCTTCTAGCCTTCATTCTTCTGTTCCCCCACCAACCCCACCTACCCCCGCACCCTCGTTCGATCTATCCCTTTCACTCCGCTTGGCCGCGATGGAGCAGCATTTGGTACGTATCGACAGCCGCCAGGATCGGATGGAGTAGCTGTTGGAGCTTCTTGTTCAGCATCTTGGTATTCCCCTACCTCTGCCACCTGCCTCTGCCTTGGCTCCTGGCCCTTCTACTATTGCTCCACCACCTTCTACTATGCTGGCCATGGATTTCGTTCTTCTCTCTACTGTGGGTCCAGTTGCTGCTCCTACTACTGCCGTCGACACTGTTGCCAGTCCAGGTGGGATGTCGCGCTTCCTTTCACGAGTCTGGTACCTGTGGCTCCTACTTCTCCATCTTCCCTTCCTGATGCCGAGTCTGAGCCTCCCACTTCTACGGCTCCTGATCCATCTCTTCTGGCCGGTTCTATACTCAATGATGCCTCTTTTGAGGCGACCCCATGACTGGTTTTGGGACACATTCTTTTCTTTGTATATATATTTTTTTGATCTCTTGTGCCTATGTTTGTTATCCCTACTTGAAGTGTTCTTTTTCTTTCCCCCTCACAGGTACTCTGGAACGTTTTGGGCTGTGCTTTTCCATCAAATATCGTTTCCCTACGCCTAGACACGTGGGGAGTATTCCTTTTCCACTGTTTTTTTTTTCTTTCATAGTTTACTTCTTTCCTTACTTCCCCTCAGTTAGGTCTCCTGTTGTGTCCCCACATTCACTTGTTCTTCTTTATTGGGCACTTGATAGACCATGTGTGATATTTAGTATGGGGGGGTGTCTCTCGACCTCTTTAGTATTTTCTCTTTTCAGATTCTATGATACATCATTATTAGAAGATATATTTGAAAATGTGAAGACATTTTTGGTTAATCATATTTTTAAATACTAAAGTTAAAAGTGAAAAAAAAAAATTAAAAAAAATTACATGCTTATTTTGATTCTTAGGTATTTTAAAATTATTTCTAATATAATTTAAATTAAAAACTTGTAATCCTTGGATAATTTCATCGATTAGACTTATTAATTATTTTGCAAGTCATGACATGATTGTCTCTTTTTTTATTTTTTCCACTCCCGAGAGGTATTATAAACCCCTTTGTCATATTCTTTCTAATACCCTCTTTCTTGAGAGATTCTTAGAATATTCATAACTACCATAATTTTCAAGTTTTCTTTTCGAAACGTGAGGAATTTTTTAATTATATTAAAATGATTGAGGCATAAGATTGTTAACCCCTTTATCTTGAGCATACCCTACATATTATCTTTTTGAAACCCCTAGAGACCATAAATAGCCTTTATAGGAAGCCATATTACAATCCTATTTCCATTCATACCCTAATTCTTCTATGATTTTTCATGAATATTCATTTGATCTCACAAAAATGGATTGGAAAAACATGGCATAAATTCGTGAATTGTCAAGAAATGAAGTATGGTGGAGTGCCTCTTGATCATTTGGGGTGAAAAGAGTTCCAAACCTCTATTGTGGAAATTCAGAAAGGTTTCCTTTATTTAAAAAAATGATACAAAAAAAATGGGACTTATACATATTTGTTGGTTTGTGACTCCTACTCAGCTAAAGGAGATGGTGGTGATGATATCCTTTGATAAATATTGTTGAGGACATTTTTACATTGAGTTTAACTTTGAATATCATGCTTTGTTATTTAAGAAATTAGCCTCCTTTTTCAAGCCTCAGAGTTATTTTTCATATATTTACCCACCAACCTTTAACCACAGAAACATCTGATCCTATTTGAAAATTCCTCATGATTTTTGTAAAACAAAATTTCTAAAGTAAATAACTAGAATTCTTGCAAACCTAGGGATAGAGTGTATATATCTTTTATTGAGCATAACTTTGTTTAAAAACATCTTGAGTGTTGAACATATTTTTGGTGAGGTAAATCATCAAGTGGCTTTCTTATATTTTAAAGGTTGAAACATGTGTTAAAAGAGGATGAAAGTAGTTAATTGAATTATATATGAGGCATGATGAGAATATCTCCTGGATTGAAACTTCTTTGTATTCCTTTTGAAATTTTCTCCTATCACTTACTATTTAAATTTATGATTAACTAAAGTTCTTCCTTTTACAATATATATTCTTTTAATTAGATGTTGAGATTCACTTGAGGGAAAGAAAATGACTAAGTATGGGGTATTTTGATGCACCCGATTTATGCATACATTTTCATATACTTTATTGAAAAATAAGAACAAGTTTTCAGCATTTATATACTACCTAGTGGAAAAATACTTTTATTTTGGTGATCTTGTTCATTTTCAGAAGGTTTTTGGCCAAATTCACAAAAAGGAGGAAAACCGAGCAAAAAAATTCCAACTACACGGAGTGTACTAATATACACGTCGTGTACTTTCAAGCTCAGACACGGGTTGACCAGGACAAACAAATTTCCAAGTAACCAAAAGGAAGTATACGGCGTGTTCTATGGTTACACGCCGTGTATACTGTTCTAGAAGCAGTTGGTGGCTGAGAAGAGTCTGCACGCCCATGTGGTCGGCCGAAGGAGACACGTTGTGTTCCACTGATACACGTCGTGTAGTCATTTCTAGAAGCGGTTGGTGGCCAAAATTTAAAACTACACGCCATGTATGGCGGCGCTACATACCGTGTAGATTCACCAACTAGGCGGCGCCGTGTTCCAAGTCAAAGATGGCGTGTTAAGCCTCCCACCAGTGGAGAAAATGGGGGTAAAAATGTTTTGAAAATAAGTACACGGTGTGTACTTTCCTACACACCATGTAATTTAATTTTCTATAAAAGGAGGCCTTGGCCTCCAGAATAGGTGTTGGTGGTGTGTGTTATTTTGTGGAGAAAAGGTTTGAGGATCTGAAGGAAAGACACTCTGTCATCGTACTACCGTGATTCCATCTACCGAAGAACCATTTCCTTTTTCAAAGTTTCAAGCATGATTTCATCAGGTATCAATTGTTTTGTGTTTATCATTTTCAATATGTGTAACTAAACACCAAGTGTGTTGGGTTTGTGGAAGTTGATAAGTTGTAATTTGAATTAATTTTCTCTGAATGTCTTTTCTCGAATAATCTCTTCTTATTCTTCTTAAATCACTTCAAATTATCACTGAAAATTATGTACCGGACCAAGGGCATAATTTTCAGGGATTCAAAATAAAAATAATGACGAACAACTCCATGACCATTGGAAGTAATCGTCGGCTCAAAATGGACTAAGCCAAATAAAGATCTGTTAAAAACTAACAACCGGACCAAGGAATTAGTCTCTTCAATTATAAATATAATGTTTACCGGATCAAGGAAACTTTATTACAAGTTAAACCCAGAGAGTTGGGTTATCATGAACAACACAACTTCATAAGAAACTTGATTTAATAATCAATTTATCACAAATCCATAACCCCAACACATTTTTATCTCTTATTTTCATCAAAACCAACTTTCCCATCTTTACTTTCATTTTAGTAATTAATCAGTTAAAAGAAGCTTTAAAACCAATTGTTTTTGTTTTTATACCCAAACAACCAACCAAAATCAATTTTTAATTCAGCAGACTTCACTAAAAACAAAAATACAAACTAAATTAAGCAAAGATAAAATAACCTTATAGTTCTCTGTGGATCAACCCCTTACTGGTACTATACTTGTTAGGGTAAAAATAATTTGGGACACCAAAAACATACATTTAGTAAAACGACCATCCACTATACAAACCTTAGAGGATTTGTTGAGGTCATGTTCACTTGACTTCCAAGTAATGTGGGTCCACAACATAACTTTGATGGAATTTTCATATAATAATAGCTTTTATTCAAGAATACAAGTGGAACCATATGAGGCCTTGTATGGGAAAAGATATCATACTCCAACCTATTAGGATGAGGTTGGATATAGGAAACTAGTTGGTCCAAAAAACATTGAGGAGACAATTGAGAATGTCAGAGGAATTTATAATCATATCAAAATGGATTAGAGTAGATTAAAAATCTATACTGACAACTGATGGAATTAATTGTAATTCCAAGTAGGAGATCATGTCTTCTTGAAAGTATCACCATGGAAATGGGTTATAAGGTTTTGGAATAATGGAAATTTATGTCCAAGGTACATTGGTCCATTTGAGATCCTAAATGGAATTAGAGCTATATATTATCATTTATCCTTTCCACCCAACCTCTCTAGGGTTCAAGGAGTCATCCATATCTTGATTCTAAGGAAATACATGCTAGATTTGAATCATATACTCACTACGTGTGGGATAGATCTAAACCCCGGTTTGTCTTATATTAAGGAGCATGTCCAAATTCTTGTCACTAGAGAGAAATTATTAAGGAACAAGACAATCTGTATCATGAAAGTGTTATAGATGAATCACAAGTTAGAAGAGGCAACATGAGAACCTGAATAAGTAATGATTCAAAAGTACCCTCTTTTGTTTCACCATGAGGTAAAAAACTAAATTTCAAGGATACAATTTCATAATGGGGAAGAATGTAACAATTTAGGTGTTTAAAATATATATTTTAATGTTTTTCATTCAAGAAATAATGTAAATTTTAAACTTAAAACCATATTATTTGTATTAAAATTTTATATTTTATTTGGTATTTATTTTATTAAATACTAAGTAATTTATTTGGAACCTATAATTATTATATTAATAAAATCAATTATTAGGCATTAATAAAACATTTTATTCAATTCTATCCTCATAAATTTTACACATTGTTTAATAATTAAATGGATTTATATGAATAATTTATCTTTAGTAAAGTTGTTTGTACACATCTTCTCTTTTCTCTCTTAATATTTTAGCATATTTGACCAAGTATTGAAGGAGTTATGTCCAAATAATTATAGAAAATACTTCTATCTAGACAGACTATCCAGATTCAATGTATCAAATATCCACATGTTTTTAGATACCATAATGGTAGAATATTTGAATGTGGTCTTCAATATAATTTCTCCTCTATTTATTTTGTTTCCACCATAAAAATTGTATCCTTATTCATGATGTTTTATATGATTAATGGTTAAATAATTGAGGAAAATATTTCTATCTTTCTATATTCATTGAATCTTGATGTATTTAATTTACACACGCATTTGACTATGATAAATTTCGAACCATATGTTCCTCCAGTTTGATGAAATGTTACAAATAAATTAATATATTAGCTTTAAAAATTTTATACCAATCAAAGAATGTTGAAAAATGTTATGACTGAATTGATGTGGTGGGACCCATCTAGTCAGATCCACATTATCATTGAATCCATGGATACTTATCACCCCTCAAAATGTGGATCTGGATTTCATTGTCTAAATAAAAAATTTAGATATATTAGTTTAGAATCCATACACAAATTAAAATATGGCCTAAATAAAATTTTAGAAGAAAAATACTAAAGTGAAATTGAAAGGGAAAACTAGAATTATCATGAAAATTTTAATTTTATTAATCATTATTCTTGATAAAAATGTGTTAAATAAATAACATAAAATTAAATGGGATATTGATGTATTGAAAGATCTTAACCATCCTTTATAAAATTAATTTTAAACCAAAAAAATTGGAATTAATTCCACCCAAAATTGGTTGGCCTTAATGGAAAATTAATAATTATTTAAACCCTTAAAACCATCCCTCCTCAAGTATAAATACCAACCACTGATTCCCATTATCCCACACACAATTAGAATTTATCTCATCATATAACTCCTATGGAGTCTCTTGCATTTCTCTCTCTTTAATCTTGAATAGTTTTGTTCGTCTAGAGTTTTGTCTCTAAGCTAATAATATCAAGATAGGTAAGGGTTTCCCTAATTCTCCCATTTAATTTTCAATTAAAATTACTTTGTTATATTGTCTTTTAATATTCATTTTCATAAAAAAATCCTTGTAATTACATGATATTACCATCTGTTTGAATTATTCCAAATCATATATTACTTACTCCCTCGCATTATAGCTTTTGTCTAAGCTGTTATATTGCTCTAACTATCCCATAACCAAAGAACCATTATAAAATTTTAGTGATGTTATGTGTGTATTATTTTCAAGAAAAGAAATATTTTTTTATACTTAAAGTGAGTATGGATCTAGAACATTTGTACCTAGGGTTAATAATATCAAAAAATGGTATATTGGACTTTGACTATATCGTTACATGGTGCATGACAACAGACCTTGTTGCATACCTATTTTGAAACTCCTGGGTGATATACTTGTATAATCTACAAGCTACTTAAAAACCATTATAAAGTATTTATCTATTATTTAATTGGTCTCATACTGTGTAAAAATTCATCAATAATAATTCATTTTTGGATTGGGGGAAAATAATTTAGTACCATATAATTATTTCTATTATATGGGAAAATCTTATAAGACATGCCTCATTGAGAAATTGCGCTAAGTATATATGTTGTTATTTCCTATAAAATTAAGACATGTAATCTTATGATAAGTGATGGAATGTGTTGAACCATTATGTGATGTGTGGGGCCTGTAATTATATATCCCATTAGTGCACTGGTAGGTCTCATGAGATAATTAAGATAGGGTGATGGGATCGTCCTTACCCTTTATGTAAGATGACTTGGCATAAAGACTTGATGTTATATTTATGATTTCTAGAATTATGCATTTTCATAACTATATGATCAGTTATTATTATCTAGAAATTTATTTATTATTATGTTGTACATGGATTTTTTTATGCTTTTAGTTTCATTTTATATTTAATAACTCAATTTTTTTATTCATGCCATAAATAATTATTTATAATTGCTTCCATTTTACACTACCCCTTACTAAGTGTATGATATCACCCCTTTATATTTTTTTACTTATCCCCAGGAAACCAAGAATATTAATATGTATGATAAAAGGGTATAAAGTAGAATAATAAATTTTTCAATTTTTCTGATGATGTATTCCTATTTTTTTCAATTTAATGGAAAACCTTGTTATGTATCTTGTTTTTAGGATAAAATTAGACTACTAGATCCTATGTATTTATACCATTGTAATAAAATATCCATGATCTCTAGGGTATTGGAGTTGGGGTAGTTACAAGTAAAGCCTAGAATAAAAAAATAAATGAACATTTCATAAATTAGATATGAGATGAACATTTATGAATAAATAATAAATAAATTATAAAAACTTTATAATTTAAACATGGATAAACATAAGTAATTCTGTTTAGTCCAATATTAACCTTTCATATTATCATTTACATGGTTTTAATATAAAATCCTTCATATTCAAAATATATGATATTTCATGATCACTTTTATTATCAAATAATAAACATTTCATGATTTATGTAAAAAAATTACATAAATTGAATATCATATGTTTTATTTTATTTAAACCATTGATCACATAATAATCAAAAAAATCAATTTGGGTTGGATTAAATAATTACTATATAAAGGTTTAATATAAACATTTTGTAATTATATTTATGAAAAAATTATAAATAAATATAAACACTATTATATTTTACCATATTTTAAATAATAAACACTTTATAAATTATTCAGTCATGTAAATACACTTTAAACCTAGATCTAATATACAAAAAATGGTTTGGTTTAAGGCCCATGCTAACAAGGGTTTTTGAGAATTTTGACAAAAATATAATTTTCTTTAAAATTATACTTAAATGGCATGAATTGTGGTCATTATGAATAGTGTTTTGAATGGGGATATTACAGTCGTTTTAAAATGTCATTTTAGTTTAGGCCAAACTATTTTGAGCTAAAACAGCTTCACTTAGACATGTTGTTTCATTTTGTCATTTTGGGTGAAACATTTAGTGGGTATCCATGAATAAGATCACCAAGAAGCAGTCTAAGGACTCTTTACTCCTAGGGTGTCCATGAATAGAATGAATCTCTTGATTGTTATAAAGTATCTCCATTAATCAATTATTTCAAAGAACCTTTGGTTAAATGATATATAGAATCAATAACTAATAATATCAGCTTTGAATATTTCTAAATATGGCTCTATATTTCATTAGGATTGAAGTAACTTATATAGATATAACACAAACAAATTCTAGGACTGTATTAATTTGATCATTTCAAAAAATTATCAAACATCTCAAATCCTTTGAAACATTCAATTTAAAATCCACATTGATTGTTTAACATTTAAACAATAATTAAATACTTTCAAACTCCTCAAACTCATCATCACATGATGAATAACAAAATGTAATAGTTCTTGGAATGGAAGATCAAAGGAACCAACTCATTATTTCATGGAATGATAATGTCATGCATAAGCACTATGGCATAGTGACTTTCACTATATCATGAAGCTCCTTGCAAAAAACTATAACATAGACTATGCCATGGTTGATCCCATTTTAGGGCATATTTCTATCAATTATACCAATGATTATCTCACACATTATGACTGAATCATGTAAAAAATATTTTATTCTATTCATTTACTTTGTACACTGAGTGAGATAGAGAGATTATTGACTCACCACAGTGAAAAATATTTCTCTTGAATATTAAAAAGTTTTTTAACACTGATTACCCCCCTAGTGTTAATCACTCATTCAAGTGATCCTATCAATAGTTCATGTATATTGATTCCCCATGAGTTAAAATCATTTTCACCATCAATTTTATCTATCTCAAACTTTATAAAACCCAATGTTATGTTTAGTAATACTCAGATACAAATTATTATGGGAGTTTTCCCTTTCATATGATATTACTTTCACACAAAATGAATAAAGAGACACTGAAATAGTAAAGTTTTACATTTTTATAGATGAAATTGAATTATTATTTAAATATAAAAGAAATTCAATGATGAGAATCAATATGTACATACCAAGAAAAGAAAAGGTAAAAAGTAAAAGGACACAAGTATTTTGCAATCTTTGTTCTACTTTAGACCTATATTCATGAAAAGAATATCACTCCTAGAATCACTTTATTATATAAGAAATGAAATAAAGTGAAATACAAGAAAGAAACAAAAACATAAAGGATCGCATAAATTATTTGAGGTATAGTCCTCACTAAATCAAGATACATTGATCAATTGTGCCATGAAGAGTTAGAATTAACTATAATCCTAGAAAAAATCAATCAACACACCTAAAATAACTATATTCAAAAAAATTACAAAGTAATAACTAAAAGAAATGGAAGCATGATTAAAAATCAAGGTTCTCTTGCCAAGAACCTTGTTATGAATTCTAAGAAGATGCAACTCCTGTGTTGATAGTCATATTTGTGTTTTGAATCATCCTCCTTTGAATTTCATTAGGTATGAACCTCCTTTTAATCTCCACCAAAATGGTACTCTAGGATATTGCATCATGGACTGGGAATAAGAACTTCATATACATATTATCCCTCAACTCTCTCTATCAAATTCCCTATTGAAAAATAGATAATGTACTAAGGGAATGAATCATCTCAAATTTAATTAGGTAATAAAAATAAAATAAATAATGGAACTCAACTAAACCAATATGAGGTGATAGTGTGTCAGCCAGTGCAACTTCATCAAGATAAGTAGACATAATGTGGATGACTGTAATCACATAATAAAATAGAGAATATCAATCGGATAATAAACCACAATGACTCGTGGGAAAATATGATATGTACCCACGAATAATACATGAATATATCAAAATATAAGGGTGAGAAAGAAAAAAACACAAATCAATAGTGTGTGAGTCATTTAATCAAAATGATCGATGACTAAGGAAGACCCTTGATATAAAGATAGATCAAACAAATGATGAAATATAAATGAATTAGTCCATGAAATAAACATGGAATCCCAATAATCCATGCTCAGTGATAATGATAAACCCAAGAATAAATATTCAAAAATGATAAAAACATATAACATATTTTTTATGTGAGATAAAATCATGGAATTCAATGTACATAGTGAAACATGTAGGCAATATTTATTACAAATTATGGAATGAAAATTTCTCAAAAAATGACATTGTCAAAAAATAAAAATTAAGTGTTTGTTGTTCCTATAAATATTTATTGTCTTAAGATATTTAATAAGTATCATTAATGTTTAAATCACTTAAGACAAGATAAAATTTGATGATAAGTAGTGAAAATGATGTTTGCTGAAAAAAAAATAACTAAAGACATTATTTTCATTTATATTGATAAAACTCTAACTATTTTCAGTAAATAGAAATTTACTATGCTATATTAGTGATTAAATATCATTTAACTTTCACATCACATTATAAAAGTGATGATAAAGTTACCAGTTCTCAATCCTTTTATGTATAGCACCAAGAAAGGGTTCCCCACTTATAACCCCAACTAGTTGCCTCCTTCCTTTCTCTCTTCTTGGAGCACACGCTACTAGTCGATTATTGCTGCTAAATCACCACCCACCGAGCTATTTTCTTCCTTGAATAAGTTTTAAATCCTTGTTATTTTAATCGCATTAATTTTTAAATATGGTTGTATTATTTCTTCAATTTTATTTGTTTTCCCATAATTTTGATATGTGGTTTTCAAAATATCAGATCACATATAAATTTTTCATACATACACACACACACACACAGAGAGAGATATATATATATATATATTATATAGATATACATATATATACACACATTCAAAATTATACATATGTGTATATATTTTTTTTATTTACTTTGTTTATGCATGTTATATATTTGGTTTATAATTTAAATTATGTTTATAATATATATATATATATAATACTTATATATAAATATTGATATATTTATATTTATGCCCATAATTTTTATGTGTAAAATTATCTAGTTAATGTTTTTATTTATGTTATATATATATATATATATTGTTTTTATAGTGTATGTATATATATATGTATTTGAGATTCCCAGGAATGGGAGGACCACTAAGAAGGAGGGGTTGAATCACTGGTTTCTTTTTAAAATTCTTGGTAACTTAAAATTAACTTATGAAACTTGTTAGAGTTATGATCCTCTTAGAAAATAAACATGCCCTTGGTCTTATGTGAATAATAAAAGAGAGATAAATACACACAATATTTTTACAAGGTTCAGTCCCAATGATGTAATCTTACTTCTTACTATATTTTTTTATTATCTAGAGACATGTATTCTCCACTGATAATTTTATCATCAATTACAAGTTGTGTGAGATTGTTATTATTCGATACCCACAGTGCATCTCACACCAAGTATCTATCGACAAGATTATACTGGTTCCCACTAGTCACAAATATACCAACACCAATATAATAAAAAACCATGTATCTTCTAAATATATTGGTAATAAATATTTATTTTCCTCTAAGCCTTATGATAAAATTGAATTTTGATCTTGATCATGATTGAAACCTCCATAGATTAGATGTTTGGAACTCCATTCACTGAAAATAGTTCTTTCAACACCTCAGCATGAAGACCTCCATAATGTAGGTGTTACCTACCTAACTTTGAATTATTTTAAAATATAACTCGTCTTAAATCAAATGGATTATTTGGGGATTATAGGTTGGGTTATCTTAGTAAAATCGAACCATAATAATATTTCAGTAGTATAAACTGCAAGTTTTGACTATACTCACTCTTTTATATAACCAATATTCCTTCAAAAACATTACAATATATGATCATTAAACTAAGAGTATTCCTATTTCTTAATATTTTATTGAATTAAATTAAATACACCAAAGATATCAGGGTTAACAGTTGTAAGAACCTGGATCTTCTTCTCAGGTATGTTTTCCTCTTTCTGGTGTTTTTGAGAAAAAGAGGAATTTCTGGAAATTTCTTAAGTACACATCGTGTACTCGATTACCGCTGGTAGTTGGGTTTTGGTCGTGTAATGTCCATGAACATGGCTATGTGTGGTGAATTAGAGGCCACCTAAAGTTGGGCTCAATAAAGTCAAGTACACGTCGTGTACCTCAAAAGTACATGTCATGTAATTTTTTTCATTAAACATACCAGGGTCGCGTCTGATGGACAGAAATACCTCTTTCTTGACCTAGTTCGTCCGCAAGCATCCGTACAACTGTGATTCTTCCCCGAGCTCCCAATAGATCATATTTTCTCTGATTTGACCATCTTTGATTGTGTTGGGATCACCACGGTAAGATCTTCCTTCTTCAAGAGCTTCATTTCCTAATTCCCCCTCTTTTTCAATTTATCATCGTTTGATCATTTTAAGTGTTTTTTTAGATCTATGGTGTTACAAGGTGATTCAAGGCTTGAGGTTCACGTATAACGATCCTATAACACCGAGGTAGGTGGTTTGTTCCTTTCCGTTGAAATTCTTTGAGTTATATGTGAAAAATTGCCCAATATTCTTGATCAGGATATTGCGTGTTTATGGTTTTAGCCCTGTTAATCGCCTGTTATTCTTGTATTCTTGAGTAGTGGTTAATTGAATGTGAATATGGTTAATTTATATTATTTGGAAGTGTTTTACCATACATGTTTTGTTTATGACCGTTTACTCTTTCTTATCCTGTTACGCTGCCTTGTTATTTCCCATGCCTAGTATTATAGGATAGAGTGTTTAATATTTGACATGTTGTTGTGTTGTAGACTGGTTAGCCAAGTAGTTCTTGATGTTTACTTTGGATTCTTTTCATTTATATTCTTGTTTGACTTACACAGGTTCGTGAGAACCTAGTGTAGTGGACCATAGGGAGGATGGACATAAGGGCTTCTCTAGAGTGTCTCTTATTTTTGTTACGATGAGAGACTATAGAGGGAATTGACGTAAGTGCTTCCTCAAAGTTTTTATAGTTCCTCGACATGGGTCACAGGGAGAATGTGGTGCAAGTTCTTCCCCATAGTGCCTTTTAGTTACCAATACGATACTATAAGGGAAATTGACGGCGAGTGCTTCCCCAGAGAGTCTATACTAAAGCTAAACCAAAGGGGTTAGATTGTGAGTACTTTCCAGAGGGTTGCTTGTGTTTTCTAGGTAGGACCAGAGGATATTAGGCTATGAGAAAATCCCATAGGGTTACCAGTTTGTGATTATCTACTTACTTGATATGTGGTGTTTTAATTCTTTGAATTTGTAGGAATATTTACTATTGAGTGCTTCCTTGTTTATTGCTTCTTTTTCTTATTGTCTACCATATATATTCACTGACTGTTAGGAATGGATCTCTTGGTGGTTTCCTACTGGAATTTAGTCTCACACCCTATTTGGGTCATGCTTGTGGGCCTAAACAGATTATATGGTTGTAGGTATAGACAAGGGAAAGTGCCCTTCTACATCAGGTACTTGACTAATTTGGAGCTGGAGAGCATGGAACCAAGCTGAGGCCTGTGATACTGAGGATTTATTTACTGTTTACTTTCGTACTTTGGTTCAGTACTTTATTTCAGCATCGTGACTTGTTTGTCTATTTTACTAGACATATGTATCATGCATCATTATATATGTACTTTATCTGCTTATTACTTTCAGTCTTACGCTGTTTACTATTGTATGATATTATTACTGCTTCTGCTATTGTTATATGTTTCTCTTCCACTGTGTTACTCTACCAATGAGGGAATAGTTTCCCCACTATCACATCCAAGGCCCTTGCTACTAGTCGACAACCTCTGGCATTAGGGTAAATGTGCTTTAGGCCATGTGACCAACTGGGTACGGGGTGCCTCTGGGCGACTTCTGGAACTGGGACGTTACAAAGTGGTATCAGAGGGATTCTTTTCTTCTTGACTTACTATTTGGATATTATATCCAGGGATAGGAAGGAATAGGTACTTGGTAATAATCTGTGCCCGGGAGTAGCTAACCCATGTACATGGAAAATCCAATCTACCTCGGTTATTGAAATTTTTTGGTTTTTCAATTTTATAGTTGATTTGATTTCACCGTTGGGTGATTCACTTGCTTTGTGCTATTATTTTTGATATTATTGAAGTTCTATTTCAGTTGAAACCCTATGAGATGAGGGTATTCCATATCATGCAACATATAGGCACTTTCTAGAAATCACATGTCATGCATTCTTGCCATTCCGTTTAGGGTGCATTAGTGATTTCATTTTGTTGTGATAGATGTTGTGCAAGATATACATGTTGTTGTGATAGATGCCTTGAAAAAGTACTTGTTTCTTGATAGGGTATTGATTTGTGTAAGGCTTTGTTTGAATGAATGCCAAACTTTGGTTCTTTAGCTGTTATGGGCCCTCATGAACCGAAATTTGGTGAATCATTTCCTTGTTTCCCTTGTTTATGACATGTAATAGATGTAAAGCTTTGATTCGAGGGGAGTATGGGCCCTCACAGATCAGAATTTGGAACTTTAATGTTTGTTTCAGTGTTTTTCTGGGTTCTAGAGAAGTTTCTGAGGCTTACTATTTGGAAAAACCTAGAATACACGCCGTGTAGTGATGAATATACGCCATGTGTTCTTCTGTTCGGGAAGAAACTGTTTTTCTTAAGTACGTGTCGTGTATTGTATGTACACATCATGTAGTCTCTAACCGTGTCACTGGATGTGTGGGCAGAGACATGGGGTTGGTAAATCCTTGGGGAAATACGTTGTGTCCTGGTTGTACATGACATGTTCTGTAGACCATGTGTCCACCCGTGTGACTAACGACACAGATGGATAAAAACTTAAGCAATACACATCGTGTCAGTCTTGAACATTATGTGTAGTGTAAACCCTAGAATATGGCTGTGTAACTAACAACACGGGTCGGTGTAAATCCTTTAGGGCACATCATGTCTTTCTGGAACATGTCGTGTAGTGTGAGCTGTGTATCTGTCCGTGTCACTAACAACACGGGTCGGTGAAGCTTGTCTAGTACACACCGTTTCTAGTATGAACATGTTGTGTAGTCTTGTTCTAGGAGGACCGTGTAGCTTAGTTGTGTATAAGGACTCGGGAAGTGGAAGAGTATTCAAGTACACACCGTGTGTTAGGACAACACGTTGTGTGTTTGGGGTGTTACAAGGCCAGTTTTGGGAGAAGTACACGCCCATGTGAAGGCTTAAGGGAACACGTCATGTGGTTAAGTATACACATCATGTATACATGTATTGAAAAACTTGAATGATTTATTTATATTGTTACCTTATTACTATTCTAGTTTTCAGTCCTTGACAATCTTGATCTAAGGTGTGTGCTTGACCTTGTAGAGTCATGCCACTACGACGTCCTCCGGTTGTATGCTAGTTCCAGGGAAACGATCAGACGTCGGACATTGCTGATCAAGGACTACCAGCAGATCCTCCAGTTGTGCCAGTATTGGCACTAGCCATCATTCCAGACAAAGTTGTTGATTCATATTTCCAAGAGGGCTTCATGAGGTTAATGCAGACCTTCCATGGAGTACCGCGTCTAGCCCCATCTATGGAAGAGCTGATGCGAGTTTTCCAGCAGCAGCATCCTCCCACCTTCACAGGGGAAGGAGGACCTCAGGCTGTAGAGTCATGGTTAGAAGCCATGATTTCTATTTTCTATCACCTAGAGACACCTCTAGAGAGGAGGGTCAAGATTGCTACATATATGCTTCGGGATTCCACCAAGAGATGGTGGGATGTGATCTTACAGGCGGGACACCAGTAGGTTATGGTGTGGGATGAGTTCCAGTGTGCCTTCTATGACTACTTTTACCCAGAAACTTTGAGGGCCAATAGAGCCCGAGAGTTCATGAGTCTGGAGTAGGGTACTCTTTCTATTATGGAGTATTCTTCTCACTTCACAGAGCTGTAGCGCTTTATGCCCATCCCAAAAGGTGATGAGTTATTCCTAGCAAGAAAGTTTGAGGATAGTCTGAGGAACGAAATCCGATATTAGGTGAATATCTTCAGTTTGACATCCATCACTTCTATCGTCAACTCGGCGCTGATCACAGAGCGTAATCTGAGGGATTCTGGAGTTGTGTGCCAGGGAGGTTCGACATCTGGAGTTAGTATCCCTTCTAATGACAACAGAAAGTGTTGCTGGGGGTCTTCACGTGGTGATCCAAGGAGGCGAGACACTTCCTTTGGTAGCTAGGTGGTGTGCTACTAGTGTGGGAAGAGTGGTCATAAGAGGCCACATTGCCCTAGAGACCCAATGGAGTGCTGATCTTGTGGAAAGATGGGTCATCTTCTGTGCTTCTATCAAATCTTCTCACCAACAGCTAGTGACAGAGGTTATTCTATGACTCCTCGTTCAAGAGCAGCACCACCAGTTTCTCATCAGTATGGGAACTATATTTCTTCTATCCATTCAGGCCGAGGTGGAGGTCACGTTCATGGTAGTGAGTCACTGGGATTCAGCGACAACAGGGTGGATCAGCTCAGAGTGGTCAGGCAGGGTTACAGGGCCATGGTGTATGTCAGACTTTTGCAGTAGAGCAGACCCAGTAGGAGCAGGATCCTGGACCCTCTATTGTTCAAGGTACGATCCTAGTTGCCTTAGTTTTAGCTTCTGATCTTTTCGATATAGGGGCTTCCCATAGCTTTATATCTGTTGCTTTTATGGAGAGACTTGGGCTCTATATCTTTTCTTCTGTTTATATCTTGACATTGAACACTCTATTGGGGACAAGAATGGCTAGTGTACGTCAGTGTATGGAGTTCCCTCTAGATTTTGGTGGGTGTCACTTCTTATGGGACCTTTATTTCTTAGAGATGACAGGCTATGATTTCATTCTCAGAATGGACTGGTTAGTTCTCTTCTAGGCTGTTGTTGATAGCTATCATCGTAGGGTTATTTTCACATCACCAAAGGGTGGATCGTTTCTTCATAAGGGTGAATGGGATGTCCATGCGAGCAGAGCGGGACTCGAGCATCATGGGTTGGGAGGAGTTACAGCCTATATTTCTATTCTTTATCTGGATGACCAGGGGACATAACAGGTGGGCTTTCCTCCAGTGGTAGATTGTTTTAGGGACATCTTTCTAGAGGACTTTTCAAGTTTTCCTCCAGAACGTGAGGTAGGATTTTCTATTGGGCTCGTTCCAAGAGCGGCACTAGTTTCCATTCATCCTTATAATATGGCTACACTAGAGTTTCAAGAGCTCAAGAAGCAGTTGGAGGAGTTATAGGAAAAGGGTTTCATTCAACCCAATACCTCTCCTTAGGGTTTTCCTATCCTATTTGTGAAGAAGGTAGACGTTACCCTCAGGATTTGTGTGCATTATCGGAAGTTGAACCAGTTGACAGTCAAAAACCGATATCTCTTTCCAAGGATTGATGATCTCTTTGATCAGCTTCGAGGATCCTGGGTGTTCTCAAAGATTGACTTGAGGTCTGGTTACCATCAATTACACGTTAGACCATCATATTTACCTCTTACAACCTTTTGGAGCAGGTATGGTCTATACGAGTATATGGTTATGCCATTCGGTCTCACAAATGCGTCTGTAGTCTTTATGGCACTAATGAAATGAGTGTCCCACCCATACTTGGATTCCTTTGTGGTGGTCTTTGTAGATGATATATTGGTGTACTCTCACACTCTACGTGACCATGACACCTATCTTGAGATCATTTTGAGTACACTGATAGAGCATCAGTTATATGCTAAGCTCTCAAAATGCCACTTTTGGATGGACCAAATTCACTTCTTTGGTCATGTTATCTCAAATAAAGGAGTATCAGTAGACCCAGAGAAAGTGAGAGCAGTATTTTCCTAGGAGTATCCAAAGAACATCTTTTAGGTATGAAGTTTTCTAGGGATAGCTGGATACTACAGATGTTTCATATAGAACTTTTCACGTTTAGCATCACCACTGACGGGTCTGACCAAGAAGGTTGTGAAGTTCTTGTGGTCAAATTCTTGTGAGTCATCCTTTTAGGAGATGAAAGGGAGGTTGAATTTAGCACTGATACTAGTGTGTACAGAGCCAGGAAAGAGCTATACTGTGTACTATGATACATCAGACATCGGTCTGAGAGTAGTGCTTATGGAAGGAGAAGGATTCGTTGCGTACAATTCTCAACAGTTGAGGCCACATGAGAGGAACTACCAGACGCACGATCTTGAACTGGCTGTAGTTGTTCATGATTTACATTGTAGAAGACACTACCTATTGGGAGAGAATTTTTTGGTTTTTTACGACCAAAAAAGTCTCAAGTATATCTTCACTCAGCGTGACCTGAATTTGAGACAGTGAAGGTGGGTTGAGTACCTTTAGTCTTTTGACCTTGAGCTTGCCTACATGCCTGGGAAAGGCAACGCAGTGGTTGATGCATTGAGTATGAGGACTCGGATATAGGTAGTTCAGGAGTCCAATATTGAGTGTCAGCTTATGGATTTGTTCTCTAAGATGCATGTGGAGGTTTATGACGGATAGGGGTAGACATTTCTTTCTTTTGTAGTTGTTACCTCTATTAATCTTGATCAAGTGTGAACGAGGCAGCTATCAGATTCTGAAAGCCTAGTCCTATGAAAGAGTGTTTCAAGAGAGGACCATATTCTTGGATGGACCATAGGTGAGGATGAGATCTTGCATTTTCATAGGCGCGTATGGGTGTCAGCAGACATACGTGAGGAGTTGATGCGGGACTTTCATTTCTCAGTTTGGGCAGTTCATCCTGGTGTCACCAAGATGTATCATGATCTACACCATTAGTACTGGTGGCCAGGTATGAAGAGAGATGTTATTGGGTTCATCATGAGGTGTTCCACCTGTCAGCAGGTGAAGGTGAAGCATCAGCGACTTGTGGGGATTTTGCAGCAGTTACCCATTCCTGAGTGGAAATGAAACAATGTCGTGATGGACTTCGTGATGGGTTTATCATTGACAGACTCATGAAGGTTTCTCACTTCTTTCCGATCAAGGATACCTTCAGTTTTGATGAGTTGGGAAGGTTGTACATCTGAGAGATTGTACGTTTACATGGTGTTACACACTCCATTGTTTCAAACAGGGATGCTCGTTTTACTTCTCGGGTCTGGTAGGGGCTAGATAAGGCTCTGGGTACACATGTACTTTTTAGTATAGCTTATCATACCCAGATGGATGGCCAGTCCGAGTGTACAATTCAAGTGATTTAGGACATGATTCGAGCATGCATCCTGGATTTTAGAGGTTTGTGGGAGAAGCACATACCTCTTGTGGAGTTTGCCTACAATAATAGTTTTCAAGAAACTGTCCAGATGGAACCTAATGATGATTTGTATGGTAGGCCATGCCGATCACCCTTATGTTGGCTGGAGGAAGGAGATGCAGCTATGTTGGGACCTCGTCATTTCTAGGAGACCACAAAGAAGATAGAGTTGATTCAGAAGAGGATGGCTATTGCACAGTCTCGACAAAAGTCATATGCTAATCAGCAGAGATGACCTCTGGAGTTTGAGGTTGGAGATTAGGTTTTCCTGCATGTCACTCCAAGGTTAGGGCACAAAATGATTAGGAGATAGGGTAAGATTTCATCGAGGTATGTTGGGTCGTTTCAGGTTTTGGAGAGAGTTGGGCCAGTTGACTATCGGTTGTAGTGACCTTAGAGGTATTGGGCTATGCATGACGTCTTTCACATTTCTCAGCTTTGATGCTACTTCTCAGACTCATCTCATGTTTTTTAACCTAAGAAGGTTGAGTTAGAGGTGGATGCCTCATTTGAGAAGAATCCTATCTAGATTGTTGATTAAAGTGTGAAGGTTCTTCATGGGTGGTTTATCCCTCTAGTGCGAGTGCTATGGCAGAACAGGCGATTACAGGATGAGACTTGGGAGAGGGGGGCTGATGTACGATCTCAGTGGCCAGAGCTTTTCGAGGATTCTTCTTCTACGCTGCCTTGCTAGGGAAATTTAGAGATGAATTTCTTTAAGGGGGGAAGTTTGTAAGAACTCAGATCTTCTTCTCAGGTATGTTTTCCTTTTTTTGGTGTTTTTGAGAAAAAGAGGAATTTATAAAAATTTCTTAAGTACATTCCATGTACTTTATGAGTACACGCCGTGTACTCGGTTACCGAGGGTATTCAGGTGCTGACCGTGTAACGGCAATACACATGGCCATGTGTCATGACCTGGAGGCCGCCTAAAGTGGGGCTCAGTAAAGGCAAGTACACACCATGTACCACAAAAGTACACACCGTGTACTTTCTTTTTTTTCATTAAACGTACTGGGGTCACGTCTGACGGATAGAAACACCTCCTTCTCGACCTAGTTCATCCGAGAGTGTCCGTACGGCCGTGATTCTTCCCCAATCCCCTGATGGAGCATCTGTTCTCTGATTCGACCGTCATCGATTTTTTTGGGATTGCCTCGGTAAGATCTTCCTTCTTCTAGAGCTTCATTTCCTGATTCCTCCTCTTTTTCAAGTTATCCTCAGTTGATCATTTTTAGTGTTTTTTTAGATCTACAGTGTTCCAAGGTGATTAAAGATTTTAGGTTCATGTATAATGATCCTATAACACCAAAGTACATGTTTTGTGCCTTTTTGTTGAAATTCTTTGAGTTATATGTGTAAAATTTCCCAATACTTTTGTTCGGGGTATTGCGTATTTACGGTTTTAGCCCTATTAATTTCCTGCTATGCTTGTGTTTTTGAGTAGAGGTTAATTGAATGTTAATAGGGGTAATTTACTATGCTTTAGAAGTGTTTTACTATGCATGTTTTGTTTATGACTGTTTGGTCTTGCTTAGCCTATTAGGCTGCCTTGTTGTTTCTCATGCCTAGTATTATAGGATGGAGTGTTTATTATCTGATATGTTTTTGTGCTATAGACTGGTTAGACAAGTAGTTCTTGAGGTTTACTTTGACCGCTTCACATTTTTATGCTTTTTTGACTTACACAGGGCCGTCAGAACCTGGTGTAGTGGACCATAGGGAGGATGGATGTAAGGGATTCTCCAAAATGTCCATTATTTTTGTTATGATGTGAGACCATAGGGGGAATTGACGTAAGTGATTCCACAGAGTGTATGTAGTTCCTCGACATGGGCCACATGTGGAATGTGATGTAATTTCTTCCCTACATCTCCTTTTAGATACCAATACGAGACTATAGGGGGAATTCACGGTGAGTGCTTCCCTAGAGAGTCTATACTAAATCTAAACTAGAGGGGTTAGACTATGAGTACTTCCCAGAGGGTTTCTTGTGTTTTATAGGTAGGAACAGAGGGGATTAGGCTATGAGAACATCCCATAGGGTCACCTATTTGTGATTATCTACTCACTTGATATGTGGTATTTGAATGATTTGAATTTGTAGAAATGTTTACTATTGAGTACTTCCTTATTTACTACTTCTTTTGCTTATTTCCAACCATATATATTCACTGAATCTTAGGAAAAGATCTCTTGATGGTTGACTACTGGGATTTATTCTCACACCCTATTTGGGTCATGCTTTTGGGCCCAAACAGATTATATGGTTGCAGTTATAGATAAGGGCAAGCACCCTTCTACTTCAGGTACTTGACTGCTTTGGAGCTGGAGAGCATAGGACCAAGTTGAGGCTTGTGATACTGAGGGGTTGTTTACTATTTCCTTTCATACTTTGGTTTAGTACTGTATTTCATAATTGTGACATGTTTGGTTTATTTCCTAGACATATGTATCATGCATCATTATATATGTGCTCCAGCTACTTATTACTTTCATTATTACACTATTTACTATTGTATGATATTATTACTGCTTCTGCTATTGTTATCTATTTCTATTCCGCTATGTTACTCTACTAATGAGGGCATAGTTTCCCCACTATCAAACCCAAGGCCCTTGCTGCTAGTCAGTAGCCTCTGGCATTAGAGGAAATGTGCTTGAGGCCAAGTGACCAACCGGGTACGAGGTGCCTCTAGGTGGCTTCTGGAACTAGGACATTACAAAGTGGTATCAGAGGGATTATTTTCTTCTTGACTTACTGTTTGGATCTTGTAGCTAGGGATAAGAAGTAATAGGTAATTGATAATAAGTTGTGCCCAGGAGTAGCTAACCCATGTATGAGGAAAATCCAATCTACCTCAGTTATTTCAATTTTCTAGTTTTTCAATTTTACAGTTGATTTGATTTCACCATTGTGTGATTCACATGCTTTGTGCTATTATTGTTGATATTATTGAGGTTCTATTTCAGTTGCAACCCGATGAGATGAGGGTATGCAATCTCATGCATCATATAGGCACTTGCTATAAATCACATGTCATGCATTCTTGCCATGCTATTTAGGGTGCATTAGCGATTGCATGTTGTTGTGATAGATGTTGTTCTAGATATACATGTTGTTGTGATATATGCCTTGATAAAGTACCTTTTGTTTGATAGGGTATTGATTTGTGTAAGTTTTTGTTTTAATGAATGCCAAACTTAGGTTCTTTAGGTGTTATGGGCCCTCATGGACTATAATTTGGTGGATCATTGCCTTGTTTCCCTTGTTTATGACGTGTAATAGATTCCAAGATTTAATTCGCGGGGAGTATGGGCCCTCATGGATTGGAATTGGGCACTTTAATGTTCGTTTCAGTATTTTTTTGGGTTTCGGAGAAGTTTCTGAGGCTTACTATTCGGAAAAACCCAAAATACACATCGTGTAGTGATGAATACACACCATGTGTTCTTCTGTTCGGGAAGAAACTATTTTTCTTAATTACACATTGTGTATTGTATGTACACGTCGTGTAGTCTCTAATTGTGTCACTGGCTATGTGGAAAGAGACACGGTGTTGGGAAATCCTTGGGGGAACACGTCGTGTACTGGTTGTACATGTCGTGTTGTGTAGACCATGTGTCCCCCCATGTGACTAAAGACATGGATGGATAAAAACATAAGCAATACAAGTCGTGTCAGTCTTGAACACATCGTGTAGTGTAATCTCTGGAATCTCGTTGTGTAACTAACAACACGGGTTGGTGTAAATCCTTTAGGGAACGTTGTGTCTATCTTGAACATGTCGTATAGTGTGAGTCGTGTATCCGGCCATGTCACTAACAACATGGGTCGGTGAAGCTCGTCTAGTACATGTCGTGTCTGGCATGAACACTCTGTGTAGTCTTGTTCTAGGAGGACCATGTATCTTAGTCATGTAGAAGAAATCAGGTAGGGGAAGAGGATTCATGTATATGTTGTGTTTTAGGACAACACATCGTGTGTTTGGGGTGTTACACGACCAGTTTTGGCAGAAGTACATGCCCATGTGAAGGCTTAAGGGAACAAGCCATGTGGTTAAGTATACACGCCATGTATCCATGTTTTGAAAAAAATTAATGCTTTCTTTCTCATGTTCCCTTCTTACTCTTCTAGTTTTCAGTCCTTGACAATATTGATCTAAGGTATGTGCTTGACCATGCAGAGTCATGCCACCAAGACGTCCTATGGTTGTACGCCAGTTGCAGGGCAACGATCAGACGTCGAACATGGCTAATCAAGGACTACCATAAGATCCTCCAATTATGCCAGTCTTGGCACCAACTTTCATTCCAGACACAGGTGTTGATGCACAGTTCTGAGAGGGATTCATGAGGTTCATGCAGAACTTCTGTGGAGTACCACATCCTGCCCCGTCTATGGCAGATCTGATGTGGGTTTTCAAGCAGTAGCATCCTCCCACCTTCACAGGGGAAGGAGGACCTCAGGCTGTAGAGTCATGGTTAGAAGCCATGCATTCTATTTTCAATCACCTAAAGATTCATCCAGATAGGAGGGTCAAGCTTGCTACATATATGCTTTGGGATTCCTCCAAGAGATGGTGGGATGTGATCTCACAGGCGAGAAGCTAGCAGGTTATAGTGTGGGATGAGTTCTAGAATGCCTTCTACGACTATTTTTTCCTAGAAAATTTTAGGGATGATCTATCCCAAGATTTCATGAGTCTGGAGAAGGGTACTCTTTCTGTTATGGGGTATTCTTCTCGCTTCACAGAGATGCAGCGCTTTACACCCATCCCAGGAGGTGATGAGTTATTCCTAGAAAGGAAGTTTGAGGATGGTCTGAGGCACAAAATCTAATATCAGTTGAATATCTTTAGGTTGAATTATATCACTTATATCATCAACCAAGTGCTAATCATAGAGCGTAATCTGAGGGATTCTGGAGTTGGATCAAGGGAGGTTCGACATCCAAAGTTAGTATCCCTCCTACTGACAGTAGGAAGTGTCGTAGGGGGTCTTTGCGTAGTGATCCAAGGAGGTGAGACACTTACTCTGGTAGCCAAGTGGTGTGCTACCAGTGTGGGAAGAGTGGGAATACGAGGTCACATTGCCCGAGAGACCTAGTGGAGTGCCGATATTGCAGCAAGATGGTCCATCTTCAGCACTTCTGTCAGATCTTCTCACCAGCAGTTGGTGACAGAGGTTATTCTATGAATCCTCATTCAGGAGTAGTGCCACCAGTTTCTCATCAGTCTGGGAACTGGATTTCTTCTAGCCGTTCAGGCCGAGGTGGAGGTCATGGCCATGGTAGTCAGTCACCGGGCTTTCAGTGACAACATGGTGGATCAGCTCAGAGTGGTCGGGTAGGGTCGTAGGACTGTGGTGCATGTCAGACATTTGCAGTGGAGCAGACCCAGCAGGAGCAGGATCCTGGACCCTATACTATTTGAGGTACGATCCTAGTTGCCTCGGTTTTAGCTTCTTCACTTTTTGATACTAGAGCTTCCCATAGCTTTATATCTGTTTCTGTTGTGGAGAGAATTGGGCTCTGTATCTTTTCTTCTGCTAATATCTTGACGTTGAACACTTCGTTAGAAAAAAGAACGGCTAGTGTATGTCAGAGTAAGGAGTACCCTCTAGCGGTTGGTGGGTGTCACTTCTTATGGGACCTTTATGTCTTAGAGATGACAGGTCATGATGTCATTCTCGGAATGGACAGGTTAGTTCCCTTCCAGGTTTTTGTTGACTGCTATCATCGTAGGGTGAGTTTCACATCACCAAAGGGCAGATCGTTTCTTCATAAGGGTGAATGGGATGTCTAGGCGAGCAGAGAAGGGCCCAAGCATCATGGTTTGGGAGGAGTTATAGCCCATATTTCTAGTCTTTATCTATATGAACATGGGACATCACAGGTGGACTTTCCTTTAGTAGTGGATCATTTCAGGGACGTCTTTCCAGAGGACTTTTCAGGTATTCCTCCAGAGCTTGAGGTAGAATTTTCTATTGAGCTCGTTCCAGGAGCGGCACCGGTGTCTATTCCTCCTTATAGGATGGATACACTAGAGTTTCAAGAGCTCAAGAAGCAGTTGGAGGAGTTTTAGGTAAAGGGTTACATTCGACCCAGTACCTCTCCTTGGGGTTAACCTGTCTTGTTTGCGAAGAAGGCAGACAGTACCCTCAAGATTTGTGTGGATTATTGGAAATTGATCTAGTTTATAGTCAAGAACCGGTATCCCTTGCCAAGGATTGATGATCTTTTTGATCAGCTTCGAGGATCCCAGGTGTTCTTGAAGATTAACTTGAGGTCCAGTTACCATCAGTTACATGTTAGACCATCAGATATACCTCTTACAGCCTTTCTAAGCAGGTGTGGTCTATACGAGTATATGGTTATGCCATTCAGTCTCACGAACGCGCCTTCGGTCTTCATGGAACTGATGAACTGAGTGTTCCACCCATACTTGGATTCCTTCATGGTGGTCTTCTTAGATGATATCTTGGTGTACTCTCACACTCAACACGACCATGCCACACATATTGAGATCATTTTGAGTACACTGAGAGAGAATAATTTATATGTTAAGCTCTCAAAATGACACTTTTGGATGAACCAAATTCACTTCTTGGGTCATGTTATCTCAGAGACAGGAGTATCAGTAGGCCCAGAGAATGTGAGAACAGTAGTTTTCTGGGAGCAGCTGAAGAACATATTTGAGGTTCAAAGTTTTCTAGGGTTGACTGGATACTACATACATTTCATACAGGACTTTTCACGTTTAGAAGCACCACTGACAGGTCTGACTAAGAAGGGTGTGAAGTTCTTGTGGTCAGATTCTTTTGAGTCATCCTTTCAAGAGCTGAAAGGGAGGTTGACTTTAGCATCGATACTAGTGTTTCCAGAGGCATGGAAAATCTATAATTTGTATTTTGATGCATCAGGAATCAGTCTGGGATCAGTTCTTATGCAGGGAGAATGAGTCGTTACGTACAGTTCTCGGCAGTTGAGGCCACATGAGAGGAACTACCTGATGCAAGATCTCGAACTGGATGCAGTTGTTCATGATTTATGCTGTTGGAGACACTACCTATTGGGAGAGAATTTTTTGATTTTCACCGACCACAAAAGTCTCAAGTATATCTTCACTCAACGTGATCTGAATTTGAGACAGTGAAGGTGGGTTGAGTACCTTCAGTCTTTTGACCTTGAGCTTGCCTACACGCCTAGGAAAGGGAACATAGTAGATTATTCATTGAGAAGGAGGACTCAGATACAGGTAGTTCAGAAGGCTATTAGTGAGTGGCAGCTTATGGCTCTGTTCTCTGAGATGCATGTGGAGGTGCACGACAGACAGGGGCAGACGTTTCTTTCTTCTGTAGCTATTACCTCTACTCTGCTTGATCGAGTGTGAATGAGGTAGCTATTAGATTCTGAAATCCTATCCCTACAGAATAGATTTTCAGAAGAGGAACATATTCTTGGATGGACCATAGGAGAGGATGAGATCTTGCGTTTTCATAGGCACGTAGGGGTTTCAGCAGACATATGTGAGGATTTGATGCAGGACTTTCATTTCTTAGTTTGGTCAGTTCATCCTGGTGTCACCAAGATGTATCGTGATCTACATTATCAGTATTGGTGGCCAGGTATGAAGAGAGATGTTTTTGGGTTCCTCAGGAGGTGTTCCACCTGTCAGCAGGTGAAGGTGGAGCATCAGCGACCCTCGGGGCTTTTGCAACAGTTACCCATTCCCGAGTGGAAATGGAACGATGTCACAATGGACTTCGTGACAGGTTTACTGATGTCACCTCGAGGTAATGATGTAGTTTAGGTTGTCATTGATAGACTCATGAAGGTTTCTCACTTCTTGCTGATCAAGGAGACCTTCAGTGTTGATGAGCTGGGAAGGTTGTACATCTGAGAGATTGTACGTTTACATGGAGTTCCACACTCCATTATTTCAGATAGGGATGCCCGTTTTACTTCTCGGGTCTGGAAGGGGATAAAAAAGGCTCTGGGTACATAGGTACTTTTGAGTACATCTTATCATCCCCAAATGGATAGCCAGTCCGAGCATACGATTCAGGTGCTTGAGGACATGCTTCGAGCATGCATTCTGGATTTTGGAGGTTCGTGGGAGAAGCACATACCACTTGTGGAGTTTTCATACAATAATAGTTTTCAAGAAACTATCTAGATGGAACCTTATAAGGCTTTGTATGGTAGTCCATATAGATCACCCTTATGTTGGCTGGAGGTAGGAGAGGCATCTTTTCTAGGACCTCGTCTTGTCCAGGAGACCACAGAGTAGATAGAGTTGATTTGGAAAAGGATGGATACTACACAGTCTCGACAAAAGTCTTATGTTGATCAGCGGATATGACCTCTGGAGTTTGATGTCGGAGATCAAGTTTTTCTACATGTCACACCGAGGTTGGAGCATAAGAGGATTAAGAGACAGGGTAAGCTTTCACTGAGGTATGTCGGGCCGTTTGAGGTTTTGGAGAGAGTTGGGCCGGTTGCCTATTGGTTTCAGTTACCTCATAGGTATCGGGCTATGCATGACGTCTTTCACATTTCTCAGCTTCGACCTTACTTCTCAGACCCATCTCATGTTTTTCAATATAAGGAGGTTGAGTTAGAGGTGGATGCCTTGTTTGAGGAGAATCCTATCTATATTGTTGATTGAAGTATGAAGGTTCTCCATGGATGGTTTGTTCCTCTGGTGCAAGTGCTATGGTAGCACGGGCAAGTACAGGACGAGACTTGGGTGAGGGAGGTCGATGTACAATCTCAGTGGCCAGATATTTTGGATGATTATTCTTCCATTCCGCCTTACTAGGGAAATTGGGGGATGAATTTTTGTAATGGGGGAAGTTTGTAAGAACCCGTATCTTTTTCTCAGGTATGTTTTCATTTTTCTGGTATTTTTGAGAAAAAATGGAATTTCTGGAAATTTCTTAAGTACATGTTGTGTACTTTATGAGTACATGTCGTGTACTCGGTTACCACAGGTATTCGGGTGCCGGCTATGTAATGGCCATGCACAAGGCCTTGTGTAGTGACCTGGAGCCTGCCTAAAGCAGGGCTCGGTAAAGGAAAGTACACGACGTGTACCTCAAAACTACATGCGATGTACTTTCTTTTTTTCATTAAACGTACCGGGGTCACGCCTGACGGACAGAAACACCTCCTTCTCGACCTAGTTCATCCGAGAGTGTCCGTACAACCGTGATTCTTCCCAAATCCCCTGACGAAGCATCCTTTCTATGATTTGACCATCGTCGATTGCATTGGGATCACCTTGGTAATCTCTTCCTTCTTTTATAGCTTCGTTTCCTGGTTCCTTCTCTTTTTCAAGTTATCCTTGGTTGAGAGTTTTTATCATTTTTGTAGATCTACAGTGTTCCAAGGTGATTCAAGGCTTGAGGTTCACGTATAATGATCTTACAACACTGAGGTAGGTGGTTTGTGCCCTTCAGTTGAAATTCTTTGAGTTATATGTGAAAAATTTCCCAATACTCTTGATCAGAGTATTGCGTGTTTACAGTTTTAGCCTTGTTAATTGCCTGCTATGCTTGTATGCTTGAGTAGAGGTTAATTGAATGTGAATAGGGTTAATTTCTATGATTTAAAAGTTTTTTCCCATGCATGTTTTGTTTATGACTGTTTGTTCTTTCTTATCCTGTTAGGATGCCTTGTTGTTTCCCATGCCTAGTATTATAGGATAGAGTATTTATTATCTGACATGTTGTTGTGTTGTAGACTGGTTAGTCAAGTAGTTCTTGAGGTTTACTTGGGCCTCTTTTCATTGCTATGATTGTTTGACTTACACAGGGCCGTGAGAACTTGGTGTAGTATACCATAGGGAGGATGGACGTAAGGGCTTCTCCAGAGTGTCTGTTATTTTTGTTACTATGCGAGACCATAGGGGGAATTGACGTAAGTGCTTCCTCAAAGTGTTTATAGTTCCTCCACGTGGTCCACAGGGGGAATGTGATGTAAGTTCTTCCCTAGAGCACCTTTTAGTTACTGATATGAGACTATAGGGGGAATTGACGGCGAGTGCTTCCCCAGAGAGTCTATACTAAATCTGAACCAGAGGGGTTAGACTGTGAGTACTTCTCAGAGGGTTTCTTGTGTTTTCTAGGTAGTACCAGAGGGGATTAGGCTATGAGAACATCCCAGAGGGTTACCTATTTTATGATTATATGCTTACTTGATATGTGGTGTTTGAATGCTTTGAATATATAGGAATGTTTACTGTTGAGTACTTCCTTGATTACTGATTCTTTTGCTTATTGCCTGCCATATATATTCACTGACTGTTAAGCATAGATCTCTTGGTGGTTGCCTATTGGGATTTAGTCTCACACCCTGTTTGGGTCATGCTTTTGGGCCCAAACAGATTATATGGTTGCAGGTATAGACAAGGTCAAGCACCCTTCTAATTCAGGTACTTAACTTCTTTGGAGCTGGAGAGCATGGGACTAAGCTGAGGCTTGCGATGCTGAGGAGTTGTTTACTGTTTCCTTTCGTACTTTGGTTTAGTACTGTATTTCAGCATTGTGACATGTTTGGATACTTTCCTAGAAATATGTATCATGCATCATTATATATGTGCTCTAGCTTATTATTACTTTCAGTCTTCCATTGTTTACTATTGTATGATATTATTACTGCTTCCCATATTGTTATCTATTTCTCTTCCGCTGTGTTACTCTGCTAATGAGGTAACAGTTTCCCCACTATCACACCCAAGACCCTCATTTCTAGTCGGAAGTCTCTGTCATGAGGGGAAATGCGCTTGAGGCCATGTGACTAATCATGTACGGGGCACCTCTGGGCGGCTTCTGAAACCGGGACGTTACAACAGTCTTCATCAAGTCTCCCACAAATCTTAACTAGAATCATGAACCTTAATTCATGAATTTTGAACCTTTGAATGTCCAAATCAACATAATCATAATATATTTGAATTCACATAAAAATAAAGTCCCTTGGAATCTTCTAGTAGTCTATCCTCCATAGAATTTACTTAATAACTTTATCGGGTTGATCTCATTTGCCTTATAATCAACACAATAGTCTTTAACTTTGAACAAACTTTAGAATTTCTTCAAATATTCCGGTGCAACAACTTCCATAACCCCAACACTTTATTCAAATGAAATCTTATGATGAATCATAAATTTGGATTCCAATACTATAATCTTACTATAATCTAGATTTTACATCTATAATTTTCCATAAAGTCCAATGTAGTTGTCTTTCATTCAACCTATCATCAAACTGCTTTGGAACTACCTCATGTTCTAGTGCTTTAAACTATATTAATAAACCATTTATATATATTATGGTGATATAATAGATCACTTATTTTTATTTTCACCTTATTCTAAAAACCATAACATTATCCTTCATTCATTTTTCTCTAATAAATTGTCACTTTTGATCAACTCTGTGTAAATCACAGCTTCTACAGGTAAGATTGATTTTATCTTCCTTTAAAAGCACAGTATGTGCATTATCTGAATTGATGTCCAACCTTCTTAGATAGTTTTGTATTCATACTCCTCATATCTTCTTATTGTATGTTAACATCAGAACACAACATTCGTATATCATCATCCAATATTCTATAGTATCATATTCAAAAGTGACATATGTTAACCTGACATCCATGAAATTCTTTCATATAGGTTGATGATAACTAGATTGTCATCAGATCATGAGAATATTCTGGTAAAATTATTTTCTTTCAAGACTCATAGATTCTAGTTAGCTTACAAAAATCCTCTGGATTGAGTCCTCTAAAAATTACACCATCAGCTCAAAAACATTCTTTCAACCAAAGTGATCACCTATGAACTCATGAAACCATTGGAAACAAATACAACACCTTTATAACCCAAAGGTAACTTCAATATCCACCTTTGGATTTATGGAAAATAAATTTAAACTCAATCAATTTTACTTTCCATCAGACCAAAAACTTTCTCAAAGAGAAAACTCCTGGCACCACACTACTAGATAAAGTAACATTTTTTAGAGAATTCCATCTCTTGGTGAAAAAAATAGCCATGTGATTCTTATATACTCCCAAAAATCATCAACAAACTTTGAAATTATATAATACTGAACTTATGTAGTTTTAACCTTAGTATTACTACTTTCTTAATCACCTGTTAGAGATTAAACTTTTTAAGATTATTCCCCCCCTATTAATGATAACACTAGCTTCAAATTCGCAAAAAGATAAAGTTAATAGTTGTGTAATCCTTATCCCACTTTGTCAAAAGAATATAAATAATAATAAGGGTACCCTGTATCTTTTATTAAGTGAGAGGGGAAATCCAAACATGAATTTTTATCCTTAATTCATTAAATATTTTTCTTGGTAAATATTTTTTGAAAACTACTGCAATCTGATCTTTTGATTATATTTACTCCAATTTTACTTCATTATTAAAAAAATTCCTTTATAAAATGATATCTGATATCAATGTATTTTTATTGATAATGTTACACTTTATTTTTTGAATAATCTAATACACTTTGATTATCATAAGAAATTTTCAAAGTATTTTCAACATACACCATTATATTTTCTAACTAAACTTTCATCCGCATCATTTATATACATGCATGTGTAGTAGTAATATATTTTGATTGAGTTTTACCCAAGGTCACAAAGTTTCATTTCTTTCTATGATAGTTTACATAACTTTCTCCTAAAAATAAATTTCCTCTGGGTGTTGATTTTCAGTCATCAAAATATGTAGTCCAATTAGAATCTATGAAACCAAGAAAATTTAACTCATTTCCTCTTTTGTACATCAATACAAAATTTTAAGTTCCTTTAACATACCTCAAGATTCCCCTAGAATCTATCATGTGTGATTATTTCATATCACTTTACTATCTCACACACAAAGTAACTATATATGTAATGTCTGTTCTTGATGTTGTAAGATAGAGTAGACTTCTGATCAAGTTTTGGAATTCCTTATGATTGAGATTTATTTTGGTTCCATATTTAATTAGTCTCACACTATTAGTAATAGGTGGGGAAACTAACTTTGAGTCTTACATGCCAAATTTATTCAAATTATAATTGTAATTATTTTCCTTTTAATGGAAGATATAACTTACATTTTGTTAAAATTGTAGTCTAAGAAAGAAATTAATCTCTTCAAGTATGGAAATTTCAAATTTCATCTTTATTTGTTATGATAATTATTTACAAGATTTATCTTTGTCTCTGAAAAATATTATTGTTGACCTCCTTATTTTAATGATCACAAAATCATGCTTGTTATTGTATTAATGAGTTTCATGTTTTCTATAATCATATTATAATTTGAGATAGGTGATGAAATTTTTCCTAAGTATGAGTCACCGTTGAGGTTGAGACACTGCTGAGGATGAGGCACCATCGAGACTGACTCACCACCAACAAAGTCTCATTATCGTCTTGAGTCACCATCAAGGATTTCATAGAGACAAAGTATAAATTTGGAAAAGTATGGAATGACTCGCCTTTAACTGTTCCATACCACTAGATCAGAAAATTGGTAAATTAAGAGTCACTGTCAGCCTGACCTATCATCAGAGGAGTCACCACTAGAAGGATGACTCACTGTCAGTTGAGACACTGCCAGTGTAGAATTTTGGTTAAGTATAAAATTACACACCGCCAGTATAAGTCACCATTATAATGTGTCTCATCACCATATATAAAATTTATCAAAGTAAAGAATTGACATACCACCAGAATGAGACACTACCATCCTTAGTCACCACCAACAATGTAACACTGTTAGAAAGACACACCACAAGAATCTTATCACCATTCCCTAACTCACTACCAATATTTCTCTACTTATCCTTTTTGAATTAATTTTTCTAACAATTATATTATTGAATTTAATGTCAATTGTTATTTTAATGATTGTTTCTTAATGGCTCAACAGAATGCATTAAAGGATGTTTCATCCCTGAGTACCAAGATGCAGAATATCCGGATGCTCGTATGGATACTCATGCATGATATTGATAAAAATATAAGCAAACTCCATCATGAAATAGGGTTGATACACAAAAAGGAAATGTGATTAAAGAAGAAAACACTAAATTTAGTGCATGAAACAAGAGGTTTAGATCATTGCAAGAACTTACATGACTACACCCGACTGAGGAAGTTGAAGAACAATACACATATAGTGTCTTCCTACAGTCAAGAACAAAAATGTTTATGACACTTTTTTTTACTGAAGTTTTCATGAGAACCCGACTCGAGCTACAATGTAAATTAAAATCAAGAGACATGAGTTTCACTTTATAACAAACTGAGCATCTTTATTCCTTTATACATTTAATTGCTTAGTTTCCTTATTGTATTTTACTTACAAGTAGTGTGTGTGCTACTCTATATATTTCACAACACATTGTATCTTGCTATAACTGGAATATACATAGATATCTTCTTAACTATTTTGACACCTTTTTTCCCATAGCAATTATTGAATAGGTCTTGTGCGACCTATTATATTTTTTACTCACACAAATAACAGTGGAAGAGGTCCTGTGTGGTCTGGATAGTTGTATACTATTATAAAACCTGATCTAGGTTGTGGATCAAAATATTTATTTATATAAACTACTTGTTGGTGGGTTATAACTAAGTGAAGAGGACTAAGTCTCAGCTTTATAATGAACCTCTTGTATTCAAAATTCTACTTCATGTTTTTATTTTGTTTTATTTTGAATCTATTCTTTAAAACTGAAAAAATAACTATAAACAAAATTAATTATTTGATAATTAACCTTAGTTAGTGCTTTTATAAAATTTTAATTAATTAAATTGATTTCATAGTATTAAGTAATATTGTATATTACATTATCCTAGACTTAATCAATCTTCTAATAAATCTTTTAAAAGATTGAAACTCATAACGATCTACTATTTTGGTTAACTAGGCCATTTTTAAATTAATTAATGGAATCTATTTTAATCCATTTTGAATAGAAATTTTATTGAGTACTCAATTCAACCCCCCCCCCCCTCCCCCCCTCTTGAGTTACTCACTCAGACCAACATTTGGTATCAAAGGGATTAATCCTTAGTATCGAAGTTTTTCAAAAAAAAAAACTTTTCAAATGGGATTGTTTTTAAGATTTAAATATCTTAAATTTATGTTATTTCTAAATTTAGTTCTTTAAATAGATTATATAAAAGAAGGTTTTAATACCAACAAAACTCCCTTTTTCAATGGTAATAACTAACCTCAATGGAAAATAAAAATGAAAATTCACATTGAGAGTATGGGTTTCAAAATATGGACTATTATAGAAGATAAATATGTTATCCTTTCTACTTACAGAAAGTATTGGGATGATGATAAAAATATTTCTTATAATAATAATTGTAAATCCAGGAATTTAATTTACTGTGCTTTAGGAAATGATGAATTTAATAGAATATATACCTATAAAATTGCATGTGAAATTTGTGATACTTTATCTGTTTCACATGAGAGAACCACTAATGTTAAGGAGATGAGACTTAACACATATAATAGTAGGTATGATAACTTTAAGATAAATCCTGATGAACCTATTTCTGACATGCACCTTAGGTTTAATGAGATTTTAACACAATGATATCACTTGGGAATCCTATATCTAAAAAGGACTAGATCATGTGACTGCTTAGATGTTTACTTGAAAGATGGAGAGGCACATCTATGTCAATTAGAGAGTCATGTGATATCATCAAGTAACCTATCAAATAGTTGATTGGTAAACTGAATGTATGTGAATAAGAATTAATGATCAATTTAGAAGATGATGAATAGCCAAATAAAATGTATATATCCTTTAAGACTACTTCATATAAACAAAAAGAAAAAGAGAAAGTTCAATATATCAGTGTAAGTAATAGTGAGTCATCACTGAATAGGGATGAGGAGATGTCCCACCTAGCCAGAGGGTTTAAGAAATTTTATAGAAATAATAAAAATTTTGTAAATAAAAACTATAAAGGGAAATATAAAACTAAAGGCAATTTTAAAAGATACTGGAAGAAGGATGATATCACACATGAAGTTACTTGTTATGAGTGAAAAAGTAAAGAAAAAATGAAATATGAATGTCCAAAATTAAAGTAAAAAATGAGATATGATAAAAAAGATAGAAGGTACAATAAATCAATGAAGGAAACATTGAGTGCTTATAAGGATATCTCCAGTGATTCTAACTCTTCTCCTAAAGAAAAATATGACAGATCCAATATGTGTTTTATGAAAAAAGTCATGGAGGTACCTATTATATAATCTATACATATTTTTTATAATTCTAATAATGAAAATAATGATGATGATATGACTAAGAAATAAATATTTGAATATTGTAATATATTGGAAGATAATTTTAATAATATTAAAGACAAATATAAATTACTTAAGAAATAGTATGCTTCATCTACAAACATTAAATCTGATCTTTCTATTGAAAAGAAAAAGAATACTCAACTATTAAAAGAGAATACTAAACTTAAACTTTCAAATGAGAAACTAAATAAAGACTTGGAAAATTTTACTAATGGTAGAGAAACTTTCAAACATATTTTAGTAAATAAAGTTTCACCAAAATATTTTACAGGTCTAGGATATCAACCTTGGTATAGGAGAGTAGTAAAGGGTACTTTTTTAGCTAAATCAAAACCTGAAAGTTCTAATACTACATATTTTTCTAGAGGACCTAACAAAATTTTTATTTCCAAAAGTATTCAATCTGTTTATAGGAAAACTATCAAAAACATGTGGCTTCCTAAATCTTTAATTACTAACATCTCATACCCAAACAGATCTGGGTACCAAATTTATTCCTTGTATAAATTATGTTTTCAATGTTTGAATACCTCCTGTATAAGTATATCATATTTAGACAGTAGATTTTTAAGACATATGAAAAGATATTATTCTTTCTTAAAGAGCCTCATTAAGTTTGATGGTGTTAATGTCACCTTTGGTGGTAATTCAAAAGGTAAAATCATCAGCCTTGGCCAAATTGGTAATAGTAATTCTATTTTAATTTCTAAAGTATTATTTTTTGATGGTTTGAAATATAACCTGCTTAGTATTTCACAGTTATGTGAATATGGTTTTTATGTTAAATTTGATAATTATATTTGCAATGTTTATGATTCTAATAATTATTTAATTTTTACTGCTTTAAAAAATGATAATGCTTATGTTGTTGATTTAAATTCTTTATTTTCTCAAAAAAATCTCCTACTTTAGTGTCTTTCACAAATAATCTTGTATTTGGAATAGGATACTAGTACATTGCAATATTCAATCATATGGGAATCTTACTAGTAAAGTTTTATTCAAGGATCTACCTAACCTATAGTTCCCAAATGAAAAATTCTATAACCCCTATCAAAAAGGGAAGCATCTGAAAGTTTCCTTTAAATTAAAGAAAGAATTTTCTACTTCTAAACCTATTGAGTTGGTTTATATGTATTTATTTTAACCATCTAGAGTTTTTAGTCTAAATGGGAAGCACTATGTCTATATACTAGTAGATAATTTTTCTAGGTATAATCGGGTATTCTTTATAGATCACAAAAGTGAATCTTGCTCTTATTTCACCAAGTATTCTAATTCTATAGAAAACCAAAGTGGTATTAGAATTAAAACCTTAATAAGTGACCATGGTTGCGAGTTTAAGAATAAATTATTTGAATCTATTTTCTTAAAAAATTGATATACTCATAACTTATCTTCTCCTAGGACCTCTCAACATAATGGAGTTATATAAAGAAGAAACATAACTCTTCAAGAGATTTCTTGGACCATGCTAAATGATTATGAATTACCTATCCATTTTTGGGAATTGGTTGTGAATACAACCTGCTACATGATAAATATAGTTTTAATTAGACCTATCTCAAAAAATACCCCTTATGAACTTTGTAATAATATAAATTCTAAGGTTAATTACTTTAGAGTTTTAGGTTGTAAATTATTTATTATTAACACTGAGGATAATATTGAAAATTTTGCTTCCAAAAGTGATGAAGGAATTTTCCTAGGTTATTAAATTTCTAGTAAAGCCTGTAGAGTTTTTAATAAAATATACAAGACTATAGAAGAATATTTCTATGTCAAATTTAATGAAATATATCCTAATACTTATTTAGAAAATCTTGAGGATGATTTATCTTCATTGAACTTAAATTAAAAACCTTCTAATTCTGCTATTAAAAAAAGAAAAAACATCTGGTTCTAAAGAATTTCTAGAACTTCCTAAACCCAAACTTGTGGAAAATCCTGTAGTGACAAACCATGCTTTTTCTAGAGGTTTTAGAACCCCTAAGTACCACCCTTTAGATGCTATTATAGGATATCTAGATAGAGTTACATAGAAAATAACCTCTATTAAAAATCAGGTTGAACATTGAGTATTCTTGTCTTAAATAGAACCTAAGAACATCAAAGAATTCATTAATGATAAATTATGGGTGATGTAAATGCAAGAAGAATTAAATCAATTTGAAAGAAAAAGTGTGGGAACTTGTTGATAGACCCAAGTACACCTTAACTATAGGAACTAAATGGGTGTTTAGAAATAAGTTAGATGAGTTAGGCATGATTTTAATAAATATGGAAAGACTTGTTTCGTAAGGTTATAGTCAAGAATATGAATAGAGTATGAGTAAACCTTTTAATTAGTATCTATAATTGAATCCATAGAATTATTCTATTATATACAACACATTTAGATTTCAAACTTTATCAAATGGATGTCAATAGTGCTTTCTTGAATGGTTTTATAATTGAGGATTTTTTTGTTTAATAACCCCCTGGTTTTCAAAAAACCCATTTTCCAAATCAAGTTTTCAAATTAACTAAAGCTTTATCTAGTTTAAAATAGGATCCTATATCTTGGTATGATAGGCTCAGAAATTTTATTATTTCAAAAGAATTTTCAAAAGGTATAGCTGATGGGTGAACTTAAATTATTTCTTGGATTTCATATTTTTCAAAATAAAAAATAAATAATTTTAAATCAAATTAAATATACAAATTATCTTTTAAAACATTTTAACATGGATAGCACTAAGAGTAGTGATACTCTTATGAGTACCACCAGTAAATTGGATCTTGATGAATATGGGTAACCAGTTATAGAGGTATGATTGGAAATCTTCTCTACTTGACTATTATCCATCCTAATATAATGTTTTGTGTGTGTATGTGTGATCTCTTTCAAGCTAATCCAAAAGATTCACACATGGTTGATGTCAAAATAATTTTCAAATACCTCAAATATACTACCAATTTAGGATTATTTTACCCTAGAGGACAAGTATTTGATTTAGTTATTTATTCTGATACTGATTTTGGTGGATGTAAGTTAGATAGAAAAAGAACCTCCGGAGTCTCTATTTTCTTGGTGTAGTAAGAAATAGAATTTTGGTACACTTTCTACTACTGAAGCTATGTATATAGTTGTAGGTAGTTTTTGTGCACAAATTTTATGGATGAAACACGCATTACTAGACTATGGATATCAACTTCAAATTTTCCCCATAAATTGTGACAATACAAGTGATATTAACATTTCTAAGAATCTTTTTTTTCATTCTAGAACAAAAAATATTGACATAAGACATCACTTTTTGAGAGATTATTTTCAAAAAGGTGATATCACTCTTGAATACATTGGTAAAGAACATCATTTAACAAATATATTTACAAATACTTTTAATTCTGAGAGACTTAATTTCATCAAACATGAGCTAGGTATGATTAATTTTTATTAAGTTTACTTTTATGAGAACACACCATTGGGTATGACACACCTTTGGGTATGAAACACTATAGGGTATGATACACTATTGGGTATGACACGCCATTAGGTATAACATACTATTGGGTTCGACACACCATTTTGGTTGGATCACTATTTTATTTTTCTCACCATTGTGGTTGTATCACCATTTCAGTTGTCTCGCGGTTGTGAATTTCACACCAATGGTTTTCATGCCGTTGCAAATTTTTTCGCTTCTAAATTATTGAACTGCCAGTTTTTTATTATTATAGATTATTTTATTTTTAACTCAATTTAAATTGTTTCTAGATTTTTTATTTTGTCTTTTGGATCTATAAAAATAAAAAATGATAAATTTGATACTTTTTCTTTTCTAACACACATCTTTCCTTGCACCTTTTCTCTCGAGATTTGTTACACCTATTTTATCTCCAAATCTTCGACCTTCAACCTCACTTATTCATCTAAGCCTGATGATATGATCTTCATGGACAAAGTGAATTGTTCTTCTAATTATTCATTGGAAGATTCACATTCATCAAAGAAACAGAAAGGAAAGTCAAGTCATCGACCTGCTATAGAACCAGTGAATCCTGAGTTAGAAAAATGAGTTGTAACACCTGAAAAGGAAGTTGAAGAAAAATGGATTCTTTCGAGCTAATCTTTAGTATAGAAAGTGTTATAGAACCAAGTTTGGTTAGATTGGTTTTCTTCAAATAAGAGACCCTTTTATTCTAATCTGGTGTATGAGTTCTATTAGTATGTGGAGTTTGTTTTTGAAGAATAAGAAGAGTACTATGTAAGAAGCTAAGTTAAAGGTCATAAAATTTTCTTTTCATAAAAATAGTGGGAAGAGTGCTTGAAATTCCCACATGAAGGTGTTTTAAATGATTACCAAGGAACCATCCTAGATGATGGTGATAATTTCATTTATAAAGAATCACTTTTTGATTTGACAGGTTATGGAACTGTGAGAATTCTAGTTGCTTCTGAGTTAGATGGGGAGTGTAGGATGCTGTTTAAATTTATCCAACGCATGTTATACCCAAGGAAATGTGATTTTTCCACCTTAAGGTATTAATATGACTACTTTATTTTTCTAATGGAAATAGGAAAAAGGATCAACTTATGAAGATATCCTATACTTCATATATGAGAAATAGTAAAGCCAACCTCTAGATAAAATTCCTTGGTTTATCCGAAGATGGTTTCTTCTATGTTAAAATCTAGAAGTCTTGTTGATGAAAATTATGAGTTAGCTATAGACTGTAGTGGTTTTTGTATCTCAAAAACAATTTGTAGAATAATTAAGATCTATTAGAATCCTTAAAAAAGGAAGTGGGTATATGATAGTGAGAAGCAATATTATGATTTTAATCATGTGGATCATCCTTCTAGGACAAGATATATTGTTGATTCTGGTCTAGAACCTAATGAAATTGTTAAATATTCTGATGAGAAGGAAGAAGATTTTATTGGTGAAAAAGAAGAAAAAGGATATCCAGTCAATGAGGGTAGAAACCCTAACATATATCCTATTTCTCTTTCTATCTATTTTGGAGCTCCTAGCCCACCTAGTACTCTACCTAAAAGAGAGAAGTTTGTAAAAGCGATGAGGATAAAACTAAAGTTTTAGATAAGAACAGTTTAAAATTAGTTCCAATTCTGATGATAAACATGATGATGAAGAAGATTAAGATGAAAATGAAAAGGGAAGTAGAGATGAAGATGATGATGATGATGAAGGATCATATCTTGATGATTATAGTGGTAAAATTAGAAGAGAGGATGTTAAGACTCCTCAAGATCTAGTTTTTTCTCTTAAAGGTTTTGTTTCCATAACAGAAGAGGGACTGAGTTTTGTTAGAGAAATAAATGTTGCTAGAAAAGAGTGAGATGCATCTATTGAGGTGTAAAAATTCTCAAGTCATGGAAGCCATAAGGTTATTGATAAATTTGATAATTTATCTATTGGTGGTGATCAGATAGAGTCATATCTATCTATTTTTGAGTAGATAAGGATTATTGATTCTATTTAGAATCATGTGGCTGAGCATATGATAAATGAGCCTTTAGTTGATAATCAGTTAAAAGATGTGGCTACTTAGGATAAGCCTTCAGTTGATTAGCATATGGAGGATGCACCTTATGTTGAACAGAGGATGGTTGAGACCTCTATTCCTATACCTGCTATAGTGGTAACTACCACTGCTACTTCTTCAATATTTGATATTATTGAAAAATATTCTGAAATATAGATTGATCCCATGACAAAGTAATGGGATTTATGCTCTCAAAAGGTTGGTAGTTCGCTAAAGAATAGTGATCCTGTCATTCAAGAAGAAATAGACCATGAAGCATCGATGGTTGCTTAGATTGATGTTACTAGTTTATTAGAGAGACTTGTTTCTATAATAGAACCTTCTTCTGCTTTCCCTCTAATTCCTATTGATGTAATCACCAAAGGTGATTTGGAATCTTTCAGTTAAAATATTTTGTATGAGTTTGATGCGAAACTAAGGAATCGACCTCCTCAAATGTCTATAATCAGTGATAAAGATGAAAGATATATCTTTTAGTTGGTGATTCATCACATTAAACCAAAAATAATTCATCATATTCAAGAGGTATATATTGAAAATAGAAGGTTGGAAAGGGATCTTGAATCCTTAAAATCTTCTATGAAAGGAATTAAATAAACTTTTGTAGCTAGTATAGATATCCTGCTTGAAGGGTGGAGAATATCACTTCTATAGAATCTATTTCTAATGCACCTCCTCCACCTATTTTTGATGTTGAGTTTCTCAAATTAGTTATCATAGAAGATCTTAGAGTTGTTTCATTTGGTAATTTGAGTGATGCTCTTACACAGCCTCAAGAGACCTTAAGAAGAATAAGGCATGATAGTGATCATGCTCTCAAACTAGTTACATATTATGCTCATGACTTAAAAGTATATAGGGATACTATAACCAAGGAAATTAAGTATTATCTCTCAAGGAAATATACTAATAATTCTATGGATTCCAATTTCAAGTTTTTGGCTGAGTATTTGAGGATGCCACCTATTACCCAAGCCTTTAAGGAGCAAGTCAGTCAGTTGAAATAAATGACTCCAATGATTCATAGATTTATGGAAGAGAAAGGATAATTTTTTTAGTGCCATAGCTAGAGGAGGGAATATAATCATTGACTTCATCCACCTTATGAAACCTTTTCTTTATGTTCATGGGACTATCATTGTGGCTTGTGAGGCCATACCGGTGACTGTCCATTTGTCTCCTCCAGTCACAACTCTAGGAGTTGATATTGAATTCACTCTTCATCTCGGAGTAACTAGATATCCCATTACTCCTCTTCCAAACTATTTCCAACCATTTTATTTATCTCCTACAGAAGCAGTTAGGCACCTCAGACCCATATTTATTAGAGAGCCTTGATCTCTTCCTGGAGTACCTACAACCCTTCCTCAAACTCCTTCAGCTCCAACTAATGTTCCTACTGATCCCTCAGTCATTATTGCCTCTACCTCAGATAAAATCCAAGCTAAGGATAAAGGAAAATCACCAATGGAACCTTCTACCAAACCTTGATATTATTGTTGGATTGGAATTTTTGTCTTTGATGGGAATTTTTTAATGTATATCATTTTTTGGATGAACTTTAGTAGTTTTTAATGAAGCTTCTCATGATATTTTTATTCTCTTAAATTATCTTGTTTTATTTTTTCTTATGCTATTTTTTATAATCCAAAAAGGGGGAGAAATCTAGGGCGGCATTTATTTCTGTCTTTACAGTATTTATTTTTGTATTTACAAGTGATTTTCTTTATTTATCTTTGATACCACCTGTATAAAATGTCTTGATTTATCATTGATATCTTGTGAATGATATGTCATTATTTATTTTTTTATATTACTTTTAAAGCCATGATTTTTTATCATCAAAAAAGGAGAGAAATTTGACCTCATTGTTTTAATGATAAAAAAATCATGCTTATTATAATATTAATGAGTTTCATGTTTTCTCTGAGTATATTATAATCTGAGATAGGTAATGAAATTTTTCCTAAGTATGAGTCACTATTGAGGTTGAGATGTCGATGAGAATGAGTCACTTTCAAGACTGACTCAATGCCAAAAAAAGTCTCATCGTCGTCTTGGGACACCGTAAAGGATGTCATACTGCTAAAGTGTAAATTTGGAAAAGTATAGAATAACTCACCTTCATCTATTTCATACCATTTAATCATAAAATTGGTAAAGTATGAGTCACTGTCAGCCTGACCAATCGTTAGATGAGTCACTACTAGAAGGATGACTCACTGTCAGCTGAGACACCACCAGCATAGAATTTTAGCTAAGTATAAAATTTCATGCTGCTAGTATAATACATCTTCATAATGTGTCTCACCACCAGCTATAAAATTTGTAAAAGTAAAAAAAATGACATACCTCCAGAATGAGACACCGTCATCCTTAGTTTCCACCAGCAATGTGACACCGTTAGAAAGAAACACCTCTAGAATCTTGTCATTGTTCCAAGAATCACCACCACTGTTTCTCTAATTATCCTTTTAGAATTAATTTCTCTAATGGATATATTATTGAATTTAATTCCAAGTGTTATTTTAATGATTGTTTCTTAATGGATCGATAGAATGAATTAAAGGATGTGTCATCCTTGAGTATGAGGATGAAGAATATCCAGATGCTCATGTAGATACCCATGCATGCTGCTAATAAAAAGATAAGTGAAATCCATCATGAAATAGAGGTGATGCACAAAAAAGGCAATGTGCTGATAGAAGAACACATTGAAGGTTGTACATGAAACAGGAGTTGTAGATCATTACAAGAACTTACATGACTACACCCGACCAAGGAAGCTGAAGAACAATACACATCTAGTTCCTTCCTACAATTAAGAACAAAAGTGTCTATGGCACTCTGTTCTATTGAATTTTTCCCAAGAAATTGACTCGAGCTACACTGAAAATAAAAATCAAGAGAAATTAGTTTCACTACATAACAAACCGAGCATCTCTACCCCTTTATACATTTAATCACTCAGTTTGCTTATTGTATTTTACATTACAAGTAATGTGTGTGTTTCTCTATATATTTCAAAACATGTTATCACCTACTATAACTAGAAGATACATAAATATCTTATTAACTCTTTTTACACATGTTTTCCCATGGAAACTGTGTAAGAGGTCTTGTGCGACCTGTTATATTTTGTACTCCCATAGATAATAGTGGAAGAGGCCATGTGTGGTCTTGATAGTTATATATTGTTGTAAAACCTGATCCAAATTCTGAATCAAACTATTTATTTATATAAAATGCTTGGTGGTGGGTGATCACAAAATAGAGAGGAATAAGTCTCAACTTGAGACTAAACCTCTTGTATTCAAAATACCACTACATGTTTTTATTTTGTTTTATTTTGAATCTATTATTTAAAACTGAAAATTGTTTTAAACTGTAAAAAAAATTAATACTTTCATAATTGACCTTAATTTGTGTTTTTATAATATTTTAATTAAGTAAATTGATTTCATAGGATTAATTAGTATTGTACATTACATTATACAAGACCTAATAAATCTTCTAAAAAATATTTTAAAAGAATGAAACTTATAACCATCTATTGTTTTGGTTAACTAGTCCATTTTTAAATTAATTTGGGGAATCTATTTTAATCCATTTTGAACAAAAAAATTATTGGGTACTAAATTCACCTCCATCTTGAGTTACTCGCTCAAACCAACATTTATGTCATCAAAATATATGATGATAATTAGTGTGTATGTGCCAACTTCATTTATATATAATTTTCTATCAAATTTTCATCTAGAAAAATTAAAATATCACAAACAATTTTCAAGATTAAAATTCCAAGCTTGAGAGGCCTATTTCAATCCATGTAAATATTTATTTAGTTTTCATACTTGGTTCTAAATTCATCAATAATAAACCCTTCTAGTTTTTTAATATAAAATTATTCCTTTAATTCACTATTCAATAATGTGTACTTTATGTCCATTTGATAAACCTTATAATTATAGTGAGTAGAAACCACCAAAAACATTATTTTAGTTTCAAATATTACAATAGGGGTAAAATTTTCTTCAAAATAAACACCTTCCACATGTGAGTAACCTTTACAAACTAGATAAGATTTATTCCTTGAAACCTTAATTTTTTCATTGATATTATTTCAAATCACCCATTTAGTTCCAATAATATTCTTATCTTCTAGTTTGGGTACAAGTTATTAGGATTAATTCTTCTCAATTTGATCTAAATTATCATCTATCACATTTATACATTCCTTATGCTTGACTATTTCTGAAACTAAATAGAGTTTAATCTAAGATATTAGTTCTGTTTTATTTTCAACTCATAGTTTCCTCCTTACTTGAACTGAGGATTCTTATCTTCTAATGATGTTTTCTAGTTCGGCCTTTTTTTTAATTTTCATTACTTCAATATTTTTTTCATCTTAATATTATACATCATTGAACTGATCAAAATATACTTTTTCAAGATGAATTTTACTACTTCTTTCATTTTCATCATCCTATTCAGAAGTTACAGGAGTATCTTCCATTAATACATTGTAACCACCATCCACTTATTCTAATGGAATATATTTAATTTCATTAAATTTAACATCCCATGACTCTAATAACTTATGATTTCATTTATTCAAACATATACAACTCTTTCTATTCGATGAATATCCTAGGAATATTCTATCCTTAGCCTTTTAATAATATTTTACTAAGTGTGATTTTTTATCATTATTAAACAGGTTCTCCCAGAAACTTTAAAGTAATTCACCATGAGTTTCTTTTTTACCACATATATTAAGGATTCATGATTGATTTGGTCATATAAAAAACTTGTTATGAACATGTACCATTATACATATGGCTTATCTCCAAAAATAATTATGATAGTTTATACTCTACAAGAATAGTTCTCCCCGTATTTATTTTTACTTTCTATAACCCCATTTTTATGAGGGGTATAGTGAGCACTAAATTGATGTCTGATTCCATGATTTGAAAGGTTTTATTCAAAATAGTTACATGTGTACTACCATTATCTATTCTTATCTTCCCTAAGCATAAACCAAATTCTTTCTCATCATTTCTTCGGAATAATTTTAACATCTCTGTATATTTATATTTATGTTTCATGCATGTAACTTTGGTAATATAGGTTAATTAATCAATAAAATTAATAAAACATAGATTAAATTTTGTGAATTGATGTCTTGTATATCCATATATATTGAAATGTATGTGTTCGGGTGGCCAGGTGGATTGAATCTATACTTTCTTATGACTTCCCTATGTCATTTTTCCTTTCTGAAAATTTTCAAAAAACCTTTTTTGTTTATTTTTTAAATTGAAGTAAATATCTCACTAATTCCTTGTTTGAAATATTTCTCATGTTATTTTGGAAAATCTGGAAAAAAATTATTTGACGCAACTCATTTTTTATCTCTATAACTTATGTAACATGATTTAATTAGATTTCCAATTTGAAATAGGTTTCTTTCAGTTCTCACTTATTTTGTGATTATCTTCACATCATTTAAGCACCAGATGATATAGCCATCCTTATGGAAAATCACTTCATTTTCATTATTGAAATATTTTTTAACACTCAAAATTTTTTCTTAAGTCCAGCAATGAAAATTAATTCATTGGATTTTAACTTTTGATCATTAATAACATCTATACAAACTCATTTAATTTTTAAGGAACTATCATTCCCAAATGTTTTAAATCCTCCATTATGATCTTAAAAATTTCTCAAAACTATTACATCACATGTCATATGTGAATAATATATGTTTTAAAGTATTAAATATTTTTATTTCATGTTATATTTCAAAGAAACTTTGACTATAATTGATTTTTCAATTATTTTCCATTTTCCTTTTTCCTTTTCTATCCTAGTAAATAGAGTATATCTAGGATGATTTTTCATGAAATTATCCACAAAATGAATAATTTGGTTACATATTTTTCATGTTTACTCCAAGTAGTCAAAATTATATTTCTTTAAAGAGTTTATAATTTCTAATTCCTCCTTTCGAGAGACATTATCTCTCAAATTTGGATTATTTCTTATACTTTGAGAGTTTCTCTCCTTCAGCTCATTACTTCTCCCTAGAAGAAACATGTTGTCCCATAAATTGTAAGATTCATTCCTATATATTCTAAATCACAAATAATATCATTAAAACCTCCACCTTGATTGATTTATGTTCCAGTTGTATAATTTTCAAGGAGGTATATCAGAAGATATGTCTTCCTTTTTCATTTGGTGTAAGGGAGAATACTTTTGGGGGTTGTTAAATACTTTTATTAGTTTAATGGAAGAACTCCAAAATTTATTATTAATTAAAACATTGTTATATTTAGTTGAGGAACATATATTGTTAGTGATAATTTACTTATTAAAATTATTGGAAGAAGAAGATTTCACATGGATTATCTAGTCAACCTTTTCAGCTGAGTAAGATGAATCTTCCTGAACTTTTGATTCCTTATAAAAATATTCATTTAACTTTGTTAAAGTGTTTTCAACCTCAAAACACATTTAACATTTGTTTCTCGTATCTTCTTTCTCAATATAAATTTTTTCTCTTAGATCATTCGCTATCTTTTCTTTTTCTTCCACCTTTAACTTGAGATTTTTAATTTCCTCAAGGTGTGAGTCTTTCCTTTTGATAATATCTTATTTATATTCACATTTAATTTCTATTCATTTATTACCAATAAAAATTATTTCCTTAGATTCTTATTTTTCTCAAGAGAGGCCTCAAATTATTCTTTCAATATATGTTCCATGTAAGTTTCTTCACCTTATTCTTCTTAATCACTTGATTTTTACTCATGATTAACATGAGCCATGAAGTTCACAATTTTCTTTATAACTTCTTCAACATATGAAACCTATTATGATGAGTTATATTCTTCTTCCCTACTCAATATAATTATCTTCTTTTTCTAGGTGAATTTATTTTTACCTTACACTAATTTTTTAGCTTCCATATAACTTTTACTCCACTTTCTATTTTGAGGTTTTTCTTCCAAATCATCATCATTATCACTACTCTTATTATTAAGAAAATTTACCATAAAATACCCTATTCTTCCTCTCTTAAAATATTTCAATGGAATATTTCCCTTATACTTTAATTTACCACTTTTGATACTCTTTTAGATGAGTAACATTTATTTTTATATTATTTATCTCTATCATGGTCATATTTTGATTCATTAGAATATTTATCTTTTGGAACTCTAATTTTAAGCTTCTTCATAAGGCCACATCTTCCTTAGACTTCTTTTTAAATGAAAAATATTTATTTACTTCATATTCAATGAGATTATTTTAAATATCATCTAGATACAAATTATCTATATCCTATAATGATGAAATTTTAGCATCAAATCTATCCATAAAAATTCTCATCAGATTCTTCATAAAAGTTGAATTTTTCAAGGTATCACAACAAACCTATGATGTTATTGATTATTTCATTTAACCTTATAAAATAATAAGCTATAACTTCTTCATCATCAATATTTATATATCCAAACATACTTCATAATATTTGGAGTTTTTTTTCCTTTACTTTAACATTATATTTTTAGATGCTTTCAAATTTATCCCAAGTCTCCTTAGCAGTTTGGAGACCCATAAATTTTATTTAAAAGTTATATCACAAGGATAAGAGAAAGTATTATAATATTTATTATGAACTTTTAAGTTTCATTTGTTAGAAAAAATTTTCAGATCATATTTTTATCTAGGTGAAAATCTTATGGTAGTTACACCAATCACTTCAAGGCCAAGTAAAATAATATAGGGTATCATTCTAATCTTTCGTCCGTCAAAATTATTTTCATAAAAAGTATAAAATCATCTAATATTAACAGGATTTAAATTCTTCATCCTCAAAAAATAGATCTTGTATAGGGATATGGCTCTAATACCACTTTAGATTCCTAGGATTGGGTAGACCATTTAGAGGGGGGTTTAATCGGTGATATTTTTTTAAAATTTCTAATAACTTGAAATTAACCTATCTAACTTGTTAGAGTTATGATCCACTCAAAAAATAAACTCACACATGCTAAATAAGTGATAAATAAAAGAGAATGCAATATATATAATATTTTTACAATGTTTGGTCCCACTAAGGGGAACCTACTCCTTGATACATTCAATTATTATCCCAAGATGTATATTCTCCACTAATAATTTTATCATAAATTACAAGTGGTGTGAGATTGTTATTATATAATACCCATAATTCATATCACACAAAGTGTCTCCAAAAAAAGATTATATTGGTTCCCAACAGTTACAAATATACCAACACCAATATGAGAAAGATCCCCATATCTTCTTGTTACTTTATTAAAAAATGTTGATCTTCCTCTGAGCCTTCAGATAAAATAGAATTCTAATCCTATTCATTATTCAAACCTTAGAAAATTAGATGTATGTAATTACAATCACTAAAAACCATGCTTCAAATAACTCAGTGTTCACACTAATATAATTTAGTAATTTTCTATTTATCTATGAATTCTTTATAAATCACACTCTTCTTTGACCTAACAGATTCTTTAGAGATTAAAGTTTGGGACTCTCTCAATAAAATAAACTCACAACAATTTTATATTAGTATAAATTTTATGTTTTGACTGAGCTCACTCATTTATATAACCAATATTCCACTGATAAAATAATGGCACATAATACTCAAACTCTGAGTCTCCTGCTTCTCTTGATCTTAGGTTGACTCCATTCAAATCCCCCAAATATATCAAGGTTAATATTCTTTATCAATTCTCTCACAAATCTTATATAGGATCATGAACCATACTTTGTAAATTTTAAAACTTTTAATGTATATATAAGCATCATCATAATGTGTTTGAATTTACATAAAATTAAAGTCCCTAGGAATATTTTAGTGGTCTATCCTCTGTACACTTCACTCAATTACTTCCTCCAATCGATCCTTTTTTCCTTAGCATTAACATTGTAGTATTTAGCTTCAAATAAACATTGGAATTTATTAAGATCCTCTGATGTAACAATTTTTATATCTCTAACACATTGTTCAAAGGATATATTCTATTTAATCAATAATGCGGTTCCTGATCAGCTCGTTTTTCCATCATCTTGACATGGGCCATTTATGATTTTTTCCAATATATTATGAAGTTATCTTTTTCTCAACTTAGCTTCAAAATTATTTGGAACCGCATCATATTTTGGTGATTTAAATTTTATTTAAATAACCATTGCTCTGTATTTCGATGATATCATATATAGATTCTCCTTTCTGACACCTTTTTCTAGATCCCTCAACATTATCCTTCATTCATATGTATCGAATCAATTTTCACTTTTGATCAACTCTTCTTGAATCACAACTTCTTTAAGTAAGTGTGATTTTATCTTCCCTTGAAAGAATAGTGTGTTCATCTTCTCACTTAATGTTCAAATAACTTAGATAGTTTGGTCTTTACACTCCTCACACAAACCTTATTTCCCACTAACATCACAAAATAACATCCACAACTCATCATCTGGTTTTCTGTATTCTCAACTTCAAAAGTGACTTTCATGAACTTGAAATACATGTAATTCTTTTATATCATCTTATGATAACTAGAAAGTCATCGAATCATAATATTCTTCCAATAAAATGATTATATGACATGAATCATAGCTTCTATTTAGCTCATAATAATTCTATAGATCTATTCCTCAGAAAATTACACCATCATCTCAAAAACATTCTTCCAACCAAAGTGATCACTCATAAACTCATGCAACTATAACCCCAAATGAACTTTTATATTGTATAATATTATTTATAGATAATATATATATACATATTAATATATATTTTTTGTAGTGTATTTATAAATATATGTTTTATATAGTATATATATATACACACACACATATATATATATATATGTGTGTGTGTATTATTTGTGGTATTGGTGTGTGAATTCATAATGTTTATATAAATATATTATTTAATTAATATGGTTTTTATATGTTATATATATATATAATTATAAATTTTATTTATAATATATTTATTTATACAATTTATACAATTTATATTTATGTTTATAAATATGTGTGTGTGTGTATCTATATATATGTTTTATATAATACATTTTTTATCCTCTGAAATTCAAAAAAAATGATGTGGCACCACAAACCATGAAATTTTCTTCCTTTTCAAATAACTTCATCTTTCATATCATTAAACTATTTAGATTTAAATGGTTTCCCCCCTCTATAATGATATTTCAATGTTCATCGTGAAATATATTAGTATGAACATAATGGCCTTCCCATTCATTTTTTTGGAATTATCTCACATTCCATAGAAAAAAAATCCTAAATCCCACTATTTTTTTCTTTAATATTTTATTTCATTTAGGGAGGCTTATTATTCTTATCATTTATATAATCCTAAAAACTAAAACCTATCATTAATGTCTTGACCTCAATCATTCTACCATAATTAGGTCATTTAATTACATGAACTCAAGTGTGCCTCTCCAAACACCTGATCATGTATGAGTACAACTCAGTAGGGTACCACCAATGGTATCCCTAAAAATATACATTCTAAAAAATTTCATGATGATTCATAATAATAAATGATTTAAATGTAATGAAATAAATCATCATAGATCCATGGGTTCTAAGGTGCCACCCTAGATCGACTATAACTGCTTAATCTAGTGGTGAATGTTTATAAACATGATACATTACATCTATGAACACATAGGGATAAGAGATGCCTGCCCAGAATTATCTCTTTTAGAAAATACCTGGGGGAGAGTCTCATCCATAAATATCCCATGTAACACTTGGGGGAAGAGCAGACCACTTTGAATCATAGCATGTTACACATGGGGTGTGGGAGAGTAGACCGCCTAGAATCATATCCTTTTCATATCAATTAGATTTGATTTCAAAACCTCATTTCAAAATATAATACAACTAAGAAAAGAATAATTCACAATTTACCATTTATCCCATCACATAATTCTGAGACTAAAAATATAATCATTCTTTCTAAGAGGTTATAATTCACCCAACCAAGGTCCCAAACCCATATTCACCAAGGTATATCTACTTACTATCCTATATTAATCATGAATTTTAAACCTAGGGATTATATTATGCCTCTATGTTTAGAAACATAGATCACCATCTCATTTAGGGAACCTTGCCTTCCATATATCACATTTCATTAATTTAGGGTGTGCCTCACTTGGAGGATAAATACTTCTCATTTATAAATTAATATCTCAAGGCCCAAAAAATGGTACATCCACAAAATAATAAAATATAAAACATATTATTAAGTTTTATTTCAAGTTCACGTTAGGTTAATGCGGCCACATAGCATACACACATAAAAATGTGATTAAACTTAGGGATGACTTAGGGAGTACCTGCCTTATACTGGTATAAGGTTCCCCATTGAATTTCATTGGTTGATCTGAGATCAAATTAAGGTAATTGAATAATTTAACAAAAAAACCCTCCAAAATAGGGAATAAAAGTCCATAACTAGAATAAGACCATTTAATTGTTAGAGAATCTAGGAAATAATTGAAATATAGTGATAGTCTTACCTCTATATATCACTTGGAATAAACAATGCCTGATTTGGTTGAATAATAAAGAATAAATCACCATATAAGAGGTGGAATGATAGAGAGAATGTAGAAGAGGGTAATGTTTCTTTAGATATGAGTAACTCTCATTAATAACCCATTAATATTAAAATAATTTATTAAATTAATTTTATTTAAAAAATGTCCAAGTCATGCATCATGGAATGGCCACACTGGTCATGTCGTGATAACCCTTTGGGGTTATACTCATGATGTTCCCTTCCTTGGATACAACATTGAATGCCAATCAAATGTAGAAGCACAAAATCTTTCACTCCAAGCCAACACATCATGGCCTCCTATGTTACGGTGTGACCTTCCCATTTAGGAACTCATCATAGAATGACCCCCCCCCCCAGATCATGGCATGGTGTGCCTATTCCTAGTCGAGTCAAACTCCCATGGTTAGACCATCATAGAATGTACTTCACCCTCATGACATAACACTATACCCAGAGACATCCCCATGGAATAAAACCCTTAGGTCATAGTGTTCCCAACTCGACTAAGGAAATTTCAAAAAGGGAAAAATCTTGGGCTCAATACATAAGGATCATCACACTCAAGGTCATGACTTCTCCAAAATATAGAAAAGTACATATATATGGGTAACCACACCCAACATGTATGGGTCACCATAATAGTTTGGGTCCCTTCACTATGACATAACCCTCATACATAAGGGTCTTCATACTACATAACTCAATACATTAAAGTCACCATCACAACATGACACCCCTTGTTATAGCGTGTGATTCTCACACCACACAAAATTTACCCATACGCTCAAAGAGTTTACTTTTATACATCACCTACCACATCATGAATCCCTCATCCATGGCATAGTCCTTGACCAACCCATAAACAATTTGATCATCCTATCTTTACCACACCATTATTTTATGGGCCATGATGTGACTCCTCCAAACTTTAGAAAATATTAAATTCACATAGGCACCCATCACAGTGTAACCTCTAACCATTATGGAATGATGGTACTTTATATCAAAACACTTATCCACTAATATAAATTCCATCCTAAGCCTAGTCCAACTCCCAAAATTGACTCTCAAGTCCCACACTATACTTGAAATATTGATAAATTATAAAAATTAAATGAGGTTTTTTTAAAATTTAAATTGGTTTATACTTTTACACAATATAGGTAATTAAAACCACCCCATTATAAGGCTTATATTCCTTGATTTATATTCTAAAATGTTACTGGTTATCATCAGTGAATAACTCAGGTCACTACACCCATGTGTCAAACTCATGCTCTGATGTCTCCTCTTAGATATTATCATGTTATCATTATACTCTTAATAGGGGAACCATATTTCCATGTAGAGTCTTCTTATTATAGTCCACAATACAAACTAAACACTCCTCAAATGATTCTTTGGAATCAAGATTGACTTTATGAGTAAAAATCACATGGGAAGGGTAGAGATGATAGCTCCTGAATTGAGATACATGTAATATATCCTACATATAATCAAAGCATTGTGGTAAATCTAATCAGTGTTACAATATAATTATTATCTATAGGATATTGAATGGACCCATATATCCTTTAAATATCATGAAGTCCCAATCTAAAAGATTTCGATAAAAATATTCGGCTACCCACCTTGAACTTTTGAGGATGGAATCATCGGTCAACATATGACCTATTACTACTCTAAGAAGGTGTTAACTACTTCTAGATCATCCATATTTTTTTTTATGTCTCCTACACAATACTTGGTCTAATAATCATTAACTCTCTAGCCTATAATTGGACTAATTTTTATAGAAACAAGTTACTATATCAAGCTTTAAAAGGTGTTATCTGAATCAATTCCTTGTAATTGTTGTTGTAGGAAAAATCCACAAGGGAAAATTGGTTCTCCAATATACCCTTGAAATCTAGGAAACATTTCCATAGAATGTACTCTAATATCTTAATATTACTCTTAAACTACCCATCAATATGGGGATGATAAGTAGTGTTTAGATGCATTTCATATCAAGCACCTTATGCAACCCTCACCAAAAGTGTGATGTAAAATGGGCATCCCAATCTAAGATGATACTCTGAGGTATTACATGTAAATGCACTATATCATACACATAGAGCTTACCCGCCTTATTAAGAGATAATATCTCTTGAAATAATATTAAATGAGCCAATTTAGTCAACTGATCCATAATAACCCACACTGCATCACTACCTTGGGATAACCTCAAAAACCCTGTCAAAAAATCTATAGCCACATCATCACACTTCCACTTAGGAATGGTTAATAACTATAGAATACTAATGGTTTATTGAGTCTCATCCTTAACCTTCAAATAGGTAGAGCATCATGTAAAAAAACTTGGTATATCCATATTCATCTTGGGCCACCAATGATGTATATGAATATTGTGGTACATCTTGGTAAATCCTAGGTGAATAGGATACCTTGAGGTATTTGATCCTCCATAAACTCCTCATTAATAATCAAAAGTGATAAAATATGACCTCAGAAATAAAGGATATCATCTAAATCAAGAGTTAAATCTAATGGTAGATCCCCACCATATATGTTATTCCTCATCACCAAATAGTCTAAATCCAATAATTGGCTCTTATTCACCCTCCTGAGAAGTGAGTAAGTGATAATCAAAGATGTAAGGTTCACCCAACCCTAATAATCTAATATTTCCAAATGAAACTCAAAAAAAAGGTCATAATACTCCACTCACCGCTCAAATACTATACCACCTATGTCTAAGTCTTCATACTCAGTGAATCAATAATTACATTCCCTTTTTTAGTGGTACATGCTAACTCAAAATAAAAAGAGTGTATATACTTAACCCATATTCATTTTTGAAGGCTTAATTCATGCATTAATAAAAAAAATCATCAGGATATTATGGTTAATATATACCAAAAACCTCTTTCCTAAATGGTAGTGCTACCAAAATTTCAAGGCATGCACCACCATCACCACTTAATATCGTGTTTCAAGCATTTCAACTCATGTTGACTCAACTTTATAGAGCCTTAAGTAACCACATGGCCATAATGCATCAAAAATTCTCTAAGTATGACTCCTAATGCTTCACAGTATAGTGTATACACCTTACCTAGATTGGGTAAGGTCAGGATTGGTGTCATCATCAACCTCTCTTTCAGCTCTTGAAATTCCCTCTCATAAGTATCTGAATAGAGTAACTTTAACCTATTTTTATTTAGGTCCATAATTGGTGATTGAAACGCACGTCCTATTGTCTCCTATCGACCGTTCAAGGTTCCGGTGCTCTGCTAATGTGTATAGCAGCACTCGGGTCGAATCCTCGACGATGGTACTTCATAATAGTCGATTGTTTTTAGTTGATTGTATTTTGATTGGGGGGGGTTGTTTGCAGATATTAATTGAAATGTTTAATAGATGATGTTTAATTTAACAAGTTGATAAATATTGGGGTGATTTCATCATTAGGGAGTTAAGCATGTGATATCCTTGAGCTTTGCATTATATTGCATTAAATTAACACTCACATCAAAAGTTGATGTTGATTGGAATTCCCAAGTGTTAAGCCTTTAATCCAAGCCTTAACTTTACTTAGGGTTATAATCTCAATCAGTTATTGATTTTGGAATTGTATTTATGGCTCCAATAATCCATGGAAACCACACGTTGAACATAATATGTCAATAATCTGTGACATGTTAAGTCCAACATACACAACGTTAAATTAAAGAATACTCGTCGATCAAAACCTTTCAATCACTTAACATCCCTAAATTAGAACTCACCTAAATAATATATTTACTCATACATTTAAATTATTAGTAATCTGGTCTATTATGTTTAAGGTGATGAATTACAAGAGAAGAAAAAGAAAGGGATAAGAAAAGAGTGGTACGTCGACACACACACACGAACAATGATGATAATTAAAAACGAACTTTCGATTGAATGAGGAAGCTAAATAAGGGAAGGGGATTGAACTGAATTTAAACTATTTTAAGAAAATAAATATTAAACTAAATAAGGTGGATGAGAATAAGAGATATTGAAGAAGTAACTTTCATTAAAACATAATTACAAAGAAAGAGACTTACAAAATTACAAAAATGAAGAACACGAAATTAAGTGAAAACAAAGAGAGGAGGAAAGGTATCTCAAGTGAAAACATTAGTATGTAAGGTCCTCCCAAGCATTTGGAAAGTATTTTCTCATGACAATATAATCTCTTCTCTTCTGAAATTCCAACCCTTTTGAAAGGAGAGGAGGGGATGTATTTATAGCCCAAGGTGGTGGACTGTTTACATTCCAGAAATACCCCTCCACTTGGATCACAGATATGGACATCAAGAAAGCCGAATCTAGAGCAATATCCTTCTTAAAAGTTTTATATAATAAAGTTTTCCAACTACTCTCAAAATTTGGAGTCATTTTGACTTAATTATCAAAAGTTATGGCTGGTTTATTAAACAAAGTAAAACTGTCCATTTCAATCCAGTCTTTTTGAAGTCCAAAATGTGAAAGGGTTTTTGAATATGAATATTCCTTTAAATATGAATGGGTTATTCAAAAAAGTCGGCCACCTATATATTATATTTCAAACTAAAAAATCTAAGCTCTATTTGATGATTACATAATGATATATGTCTTGCATACTATACTTATTTGAATTCTCGTCCAGAATGGTGGGCTGGACTTCAAAGCTTCATTTGGGCCCCTTGTACTTAGATTTGGGCCTTGAAATTTTTATAAAAGATGACATGTAGTGTCCCAAGAATTATTGTGGAGAGTTAATATTTTTGGACTTCTGGATTGATCCCAGTAAATCAATCTTCAAGGCTGGTCCAGTTTGTTCACAGATTCTTTGGTCTTGTTTGTGAGGACCATATGACCCTTCAAATGGAAGAATTGGCTCATGGTACCTTCTAATGAAATTTTGTATATTAAAAGGATAATCCTATAAAACAAGAACCACACAATTTGGATCAGTATTGTGATAGTTATTATTAAAACATTAAAATGACTCAATTGGACTACTTCTAAAAATGCTCAAAAATTATACTTAATATTAAAACATTAATATTTCACACAAATTATGCACATTTCATATAAAATAAGTAAAGGAAGTATATAATAAGTCATGAAAATATTAATAACATCAACTCACCCACACTTAGTTTTGTGCATGTCCTCGTGTGCAACAAATATAAAAACATGACAAAATCATTTTTACTCACTAACAGATATTAAAATTTTGTTTTCTCCAATCAGGGGAGGTTTAAACTATTTCACTCATCCATTTTGAAATCCACTAAAAGTTTTTATAGAAACAATGTTCCAAAACTAATTCATTTTTTCATGCTCAAATTTAGAAATGGAAAATGTGGACACTCAAAACTCACACCTCTCAAGATGATAAAATTTATTTGTGGAGGTTCGCTCTTTCACCAACCAAAAGTGAAAATCTTAGGGTTTGAAAAGGGATATCAGCTTACAATACATATCCAAAGTGAACAATAATCAAGATTTCTTTTTAATGGGTTTTTCTGTGGCTATGGGATGGTAGGAATATAATGTCCAAGAGAGAGAATAAGAGGGTTAAAATACCAACATAGAAAAAGCAATGCACATTTCTTTTGAAATAAAACATGGAAGGAAATAAAAACACATATTTAAAAGGGAATTATTATGTGAAGAAATACACAATAGAGGAAGAAAATATGAAGGTAATGAGAAGATGAAATATTTACAAAACACAGAACTTCTCCCAATAAGAATATAATGCAAGTGTTCTTTTTTTTATTCTCTTTTTTTTTCTTTGTTTTTTCGAAAGTTGAACTTGGAAAAGATCTCACACTCATAACCCAACCCCTGATTGATCTCCTCACGACACTAATTGTAATAGTTATAACAAGATCAAAGGCTGAGGAAGAGTGATTTTTGACCTACCCAAGACACAACCCATTTTTTCATTTTTTTGATTTTTTTTTTTTTTGATTTTTTTTTTCATCATTTTTTTTTTTGAACACTTGTCAATAACATTTACAAAATTACATAAATGTAAGTTCATTACATTCCCCAAAACATACTTAATTATAACCTCTCCCACACACTGAAATGGATGCTTGTCCTCAAGCAGATGATAAATTGTTGAAAATCGATAATAGGGTACCCAAACAATGAAATCCATTCCCCCCCACACTTAAATTTCAAAAAAAATATGCAATGAAAATTCATGTTGATATTGGTTGGGAAAAGGTATTTGGATTGTAATGTGTCTATCAAAGAAAAGGTTTTCATAGGCTCGAAGGGGCTTTCAAAAGGAGGATTAATTTAAGGGAAATGGGAGGCTATTTGGCTATTGTGATTCTCATGTGGTTCAGAAAATGCCTTTATCATATTAATACACACTAAGGTGGTAAATTCAGCTCGAAGGTCTACAAACTCAAGACTCACAAATGGGGGTGAAAACACACATTTTGAAAAGATGGTCATAGGTGGCCTTGGCATGAAAGCAAATGTTGTTCCTCACGGTTCGGGAAAATCATTTTCCAAATCAAAAATTGAGCATTCAAAATGTGTTGGTTTTGACACAAAATTCTTTATCCAAAGTCATAATGAAAATACAAAATTTTTGAGATGAAAACATGTCTTTTAACTCCCCAAAATGGTTGTACAAAATTTCAAAACTCGATGGTGAGTAAGCATGACTCTTTAATTTTTTTTTATTTTTTTTTAAGTGATTGTTTTCTTGGTTTTTTTAGTTTTTTAGGTTTTTATATTTTTTTGTTTTTTTATAAAGATACAGCCACAAAAAAGATAAAGTGAAAAAGAAAGGTTTTGAAAAATAAAGTGGTAAAAAAAATTAAAGAGAGTGGAAAAGGAATAAAGAGGTAGAGAGAGGAAGAGATAGAGAGAGTTAAAGGGAAAGAGGTGCCCCCTAGTTTGGATTTGGCGGGTCGCCTTCTCCATCTAGTGGTAGGTCGGCTAGAGAAGTTGGGGAGCTAGTGGAAGTCAATGTTGATCCAGGATTGTGCATCCTCTCATGGTGATGCTTTAACCGGTGTCCATTAACCGTGAATGTCCTTTTAGAAGAGGGGTCTTAGACTTGAACTACACCAAATGGGTAAACGTTAGTAATAACAAAAGGACCTTCCCAACGAGAATTAAGCTTACCTGGGTGAAGCCGAAATCGAGAATTGAAGAGAATTACCTTTTCACCTTCATGAAATACCTTTCTCAGGATGTTTTTGTCATGGATTACCTTATCCTTCTCTTTGTACAGATTGGAATTCTCATAGGATTCAAGTCGAAGCTCCTCCAGTTCATCCATTTGCAACAATCTTTCTTCACCAGATTTTTGACAATCAAAATTACAGGTTTTCACAGCCCAAAAAGACTTATGTTGGATTTTAACTGGTAGATGACATGCTTTACCAAAAACTATCCTAAAAGGAGACATCACAATGGGTGTTTTATAGGCAGTTCGATAAGCCCAAAGGGCTTCACCAGGTCTCTCAGGCCAATCTTTTCTGGTGGTCTTAACAATTCTTTCAAGCATTCTTTTCACTTCTCTATTAGAAAGTTCAGCCATGCCATTTTTTTGGGGGTGATATGCAGTTGAAGTTTTATGAACAACCCCATTCTTTTTCAAAAGAGATTCTATGGTTTTATTACAAAAATGGGTTCATAAGTCACTGATCAAGGCACGAGGCGTGCCAAATATTTGGAAGATGTGGGTTTTGAGGAACTCGGTAACAGTATGAGCATCATCCTTCCTAGTGGGTTTGGCCTCAACCCACCTTGAAACATAATCGACCACAAGAAGAATGTATGATAATCCATTGGAAGGGGGAAATGGTCCCATGAAATCGATGCCCCAAACATCGAAGATTTCACAAAAGATTAAAGGATTTTGGGGCATTTCATTTCTTTTGGAGATTGTGCCGAACTTTTGGCAAGTGGGACATGATTGACAGAACTCATGTGAGTCCTTAAAGAGTGAAGTCCAGAAGAATCCAGAGTCTAGGAACTTTCGGGAGGTCCTTTTTGGTCCAAAGTGGCCACATCCGGGAAGTGAGTGACAGAATTCTAAGATGGAAGAATGCTCATTTTCTTCAACACATATCCTAATTACCATGTCTGCCCCAGTTTTCCAAAGTTTATTTTCTTCCCAAAAATAGTATTTTGAATCAATTTTTAACTTCATTTTTTGTTCTTTTGAAAACTTTTCAGTAAAAACACTATAAACCAAGTAATTTACAATTGGGGAATACCATGGTATTTTTGGAGTGAGAGATGAAATGTGCTCAGTGGGGAATTCAGGATCGATGATTTCAGATTGAGAATAATTAGAAATTCTACTCAAGTGATCAGCCACAGGGTTTTCTTTTCCTGGTCTATCTTTTATTTCAAGGTCAAATTCTTAGAGCATTAGGATCCATCTTATTAGCCTCGGTTTGGAATCACTTTTCTTGAGTAAGAACTTTATAGCAGAATAGTCTGTGAAGATTATGATTTTGGCACCTAAGAGATAGGGGCGGAATTTATCTAAGTCAAAAACCACTACTAGAAGTTCCTTTTCAGTGATAGTGTAGTGAGATTGAGTTTCATCCAATGTTTTTGAGGCATAATAGATGACATGAGGAATCTTTTCTCTTCTTTGACCAAGAAAAGCCCCAAAAGCTCTATTAGAAGAATCACACATTAACTCAAAGGGTAAGGACCAATCTGGGGGTTGGATTATTGGGGCAGATGTTAGATCAGTTTTGAGTTCAACAAAGGCTCTCTTGCAAACCTCATCAAAATGGAAAGTGACATCATTTTGGAGAAAACGAGTGAGTGGGAGGGAAATTTTACTGAAGTTATGGATGAATCTCCGATAGAAACCAACATGACCGAGAAATGAACGGATGTCTCAAACAGAGTTGGTTTCAGGAAGTGATTGGATCACTTCAATTTTGGAAGGATCAACTTCAATACCATCTTTTGAAACTATGTTCCCTAGAACAATCCCATTTGCAACCATGAAGTGACATTTTTCAAAATTTAACACAAGGTTACACTTGACACACTTTTGAAGGACTAGAGAGAGTGAATGCAAACAAGATTCAAATGACTCACCATAAATGGTGAAGTCATCCATGAAGACTTCCATGTAGTGTTCAATGAATTCTAAAAATATACTCATCATACACCTCTGGAATGTTGCAGGAGCATTGAAAAGTCCAAAAGGCATTCTTCTATATTCATATGTTCCAAAGGGGCATGTGAAAGTAGTCTTTTCTTGGTCCTGAGGTGAGATTGGGATTTGAAAATAGTCGTTGTATCCATTAAGAAAGCAATAGTGTGACTTTTCGGCCAATATTTCTAGCATTTGATCAAGGAATGGAAGAGGTTAGTGATCTTTTCGTGTTTCAGCATTCAATTTTCGATAATCGATGCATACACGCCATTTGTTCTTCACTCGAGTTGTGACTACCTCTCCATGTTCATTTGTGACAACAGTTATCCCACCCTTCTTAGGTACAACATGAATTGGACTAACCCATTCACTATCAGAAATTGGGTATATAATACCAGCTTGAAGAAGCTTTGTGATCTTTTCCCTAACTACCTCAAGGATGAGTGGATTGAGTCTTCTTTGTGGTTGTCTAATTGGTTTGGTTGATTCCTCAAGATGGATGTGATGCATGCAAAGGGAAGGGTTGATTCCTGGTATGTCATCTAGGGTCCAACCTAAGGCCTTTTTGTTTTCCTCTAACACCTTAACAAGTTTGGACTCCTCGGTTTCAGTAAGGGTGGCAGAGATAATGACAGGATATGAGTGATCATGGAAGAGGTATGCATATTTCATGTGTGCAGGTTGGGGTTTCAGATTAGTCTCATCTTTTATTTGTGGGTTAGAAATCTCAGGAATGGATAAAGGGAGTTCATTTTCTTCAGATTCATTCTCCTTAATACTGTCCAAGGTGGAGCAGTAGATATCAGAGTTGATGTGGGATTCAAGAGAGTTTTCAAGTTATTCTAGATTGATGGAGTCTATGAATGAGAGGTCCACATCAACTTCACCATTTATGACTTGGTTAATCATGGTGCAGATTTCACAAGATCCTTTGTCATTGGAACATGAAGAACATGGTGGATTGGGGTTCAATTGAATCTTAGAAGTGTCCTCAGAAGCATGGATTGAGAATGCAGAGTGATCCTCAGATGGGTATCGCATGGCTTGGAAAATGTTGAACTTGACTAGTTAGTCACCGAATTCTATGGATATGATGCCTGAATGGACATTAATCTTGGTTCTCACAGTCATGAGGAATGGTCTTCCTAGAATTAGGGGAGATCGAGAAGAGTTTGTCTCACCTTCCATGTCAAGGACATAGAAATCAGCAGGGAAGATAAGATCATTGACTCGGACAAGGACATCCTCAATTATTCCCTCAGGAATGGTTGTTCTTCGATTGGATAACTGAATGACAACACCCGTTGGGTGCAAGGGACCTAGACCAAGGTTGGATAATATGGATTTGGGCATGACATTAATTGAGGCTCCTAGGTCTATGAGCGCATCATCAAAGTTGTAACTTCCAATTTGGCATGGAACCGTAAAGGTACCTGGATCTTTGCACTTAATGGGTATGGACTGCTAGGTGGAAACATTTTCAAAGGTCCTAAGTTGCCTCTTGTGGGTACAAAACTCCTTGAGAAACTTAGCATACTTAGGAATTTGTTTTATGTCATCTAAGAGGGTAATGTTGACTTCAACACGTCTAAACATGTCAAGCATTTCAGGATCAGGTTCAAATGACTTCTTTGGCTTAGAAACAGCTTGAGGAAAAGGAATTGGATTCCTAAGTGGAATGGAAGGAGGTGAGGCAATGGTTTCAGGTTTCTTGTCAAGTTTCTTTTTATTTTCGTTTTCTAGGTCAACATTCAAAGGAGGGTTTGAGGATTTATCTTGAGGCATAGCAAGTTTATTTCATGATCTAAGTGCAATTGCACTTACATTACCCTTGGGGTTGGGTAATGGTTGAGCTAGGAGTTGGGAAGAATTTGATTGTTGTTGATGGCTCAGGTGGGATGCAAATTGACCTATTTGAGTTTCAATGTTCTTAAGACTAGAACAGGTGAAGGAGGAAAGATATTTAACAGCACTTTCCCATGGTTGATTGGAAGAAGAGGCTTGTCCCGGATTGGTATTACCTTGATTTTGGTTCTTGGGAAATCGATTGAATTGGTTTGGGAATTGGGAAGGCTCACTAGGATAGTGGAATCCAGGAGGAGGAATAGGAGGATTGATCCTTTGAGGTTGAGGGACAAAAGGATAAGGTTGTTAGAAGTTACCAAAACCTTTACTATATTGAAACTGGTTTGGGTTTTGAGGAGGTAATTGAGGGGGATGAGAGACGGGATTACCATACCTCAATCCTTGGTTAAAGTTAGAGGAGAAGGGCTTAGAGTGAGGTTGGTTGAATTTTCTAACAAACTAACCTGATAGTTGAGGATTGGTGTTCTGCTGAGCATATGTTGAATTGAGCTCCATTGGTCCAGATGAATCGGATTGATCCTCTTGAAGTTGTGGACAAGTGTCAGTTGGATGAGATGGAGAGTTGTAGATTCCACAGTTTTTTATTGGTCCAGGAAACATTGATTGCAGAGAAGACGAGGTTGGGTATTTGGTGGCCACAGCTAGCTGTCGCACAAGACCTGTAAGTTCACTCATCCACTTGGTCATTTTGTTCGGTTAAATTGATTGATTATCTTTTTCTTGTTTGACTTGAGCATGTGCTCGAGTATGGAATTGTTGTGTGTTTGCAGCCATGTTACTTATGAGATCTCTTGCAGCTGCAGGAGTTTTATCAACAAGAGCACCACCACTTGCGGAATCTATGAGAGTTCTCTCCATATCCAATAACCCCTCATAGAAGTATTGGATCAAGATTTGATCATGGGTTTGATGATGTGGGCAGTTTGTAACAAGATTTTTGAACCTCTCCCAGTACTCATGGAGTGATTCACTTGGGAACTGACGAATATCACTTATTTCCTTTCGGATAGAAGCAGTACGAGAAGCAGGAAAGAATTTTTCTAAGAAAAGCCACTTCATGTCATTCCATGTGGTTATGGAACCAGGAGGTAGGTAGTAGAGCCATGACTTAGTAGTGTCAGCTAAATAAAAAGGGAATTCTCAGAGTTTTATTTGTTCTTTAGAAACCCCTTGAGGCTTCATGGTAGAGCACACTACTTGGTACTCTTTAAGGTGAAGATGTGGATCCTCACCGGCTAGCCCGTGAAAATGAGGGAGAAGATGAATCAAACCCGATTTGAGTTCGAAGTCAGATTCTATGTTTGGAAATTGAATACCAAGAGGTTGGTAATTCATATCAGGGGTAGCAAGTTATTTTAGGGTTTGTTCCCTAGGATTGGCCATTTCAATTTCAACTGGTTGGATGAGGACTGGTTCTTGAATTTTTTGAATATCTCTTATGTTCCTCCTAAGTTGGCGAAGTGTTTGCTCAATTTCAGGGTCAAACAAATCTGAGGGATTGTTTGGGAGGCAAAGGGGCATTCATAGATATTTTGGAAGAAAGGGGAAGACGGGTTTTTCTTTGTATTTTTTTCAGTTTATGATTTTTAAGAGGAAGACAGGTTTTTCTTTGTGTTTTTTTTCAATTTTTTTTAAAAATTTTGTTTTTTTTTTTGGGTTTTTTTTGGGTTTTTTTTTTACAATAACCATAAAGTAATGACTACATAAATCACCATCCTCGGAAACGGCTCCATTTGAAACGCACGACCGATTGTCGCCTATCTACCAGTCAAGGTTCCGGTGCTCTGCTAATGTGTATAGCAGCACTCAGGTCGAATCCTCGGCGATGGTACTTCGTAATAGTCGATTGTTTTTAGTTGATTGTATTTTGATTGTGGGGGTTTGTTTGCAGAGCTTAATTGAAATGTTTAATGGATGATTTTTAATTTAACAAGTTGATAAATATTGGGGTGAGTTCATAATTATGGAGTTAAGCATGTGATATCCTTGAGTTTTTCTTTATATTGCATTAAATTAACACCCACATCAAAAGTTGATGTTGATTGGAATTACCAAGTGTTAAGCCTTTAATCAAAGCATTAACTTTAATTAGGGTTCTAATCTCAATTATTGCTTGATTTTGGAAGTGTATTTATGGTTCCAATAATCCATGGAAACCACACGTTGATCATAATATTTCAATAATCCATGACATGTTAAGTCCAACATACACAATGTTAAATTAAAGAATACTCATCGAGAAAAACCTCTCAATCACTTAACATCCCTAAATTATAACTCACCCCAATAAGATATTTACTCATCCATTTAAATTATTAGTAATATGGTCTATTATGTTTAAGGTGATGAATTACAAAGAGAAGAAAAAGAAAGGGATAAGAAAAGAGTGGTACGTCGACACACACACACGAACAATGATGATAATTAAAAACAAACTTTCGATTGAATGAGGAAGATAAAGAAGGGAAGGGGATTGAACTGAATTTAAACTATTTTAAGAACATAAATATTAAACTATAGAAGGTGGATGATAATAAGAGATATTGAAGAAGTAACTTGCATTAAAACAGAATTACAAAGAAAGAGACTTACAAAATTACAAAAATGAAGAACACGAAATTAAGTGAAAACAAAGAGAGGAGGAAAGGTCTCTCAAGTGAAAAATTTAGTATGGTAGGTACTCCCAAGACTTTTTCAAGGATTTTTTCGTGCCAATATAATCTCCTCTCTTCTTAAATTCCAACCCTTTTGAAAGGAGAGGAGGGGATGTATTTATAGCCCAAGGTGGTGGACTGTTTACATTCCAGAAATACCCCTCCACTTGGCTCGAAGATATGGACATCAAGACAGCCGAATATCGAGCAATCTTTTTCTTAAAAGTTGTATATAATCAATTTTTACGACTAATCTAAAAATTTGGAGTCATTTGGACTTAAGGATCAAAAGTTATGGCTGGTTGATTAAACAAAGTAAAACTGTCCATTTCAATCCAGTATTTTTGAGGTCCAGAATGTGAAAGGGGTTTTGAATATGAATATTCCTTCAAATCCTAATGGGTTCTTCAACAAAGTCGGCCTCCTATATCTCCTATTTTACACTGAAAAATCTCAGCTCGATTTGATGCTTACATCATGAGATATGTCATGCATACTATAATGATTTTAATTCTCGGCCAGAATGGTGGGCTGGACTTAAAAGCTTAATTTGGGCCCCTTGTACTTAGATTTGGGCCTTGAAATTTTTATCCAAGATGAAATGTAGTGTCCATCGAATTATTGTGGAGAGTTAATGTTTTTGGACTTCTGGATTGATCCCAGTAAATCAATCTTCAAGGCTGGTCCAGTTTGTTCACAGATTCTTTGGTCTTGTTTGTGAGGACCATATGACCCTTCAAATGGCAGAATTAGCTCATGGTACCTTCTAATAAAATGTTTTATATTGAAAGGAGAATACTAAAAAAAAGAACCACACAATTTGGATTAGTATAGGGATAGTTATTATTAAAACATTAAACTGAATCAATTGGACTACTTCTAAAAATTCTCAAAAATTATACTTAATTTAAAACATTAATATTTCACCCAAATTATGCACATTTCATATAAAATAAGTAAAGGGAATATATAATAAGTCATGAAAATATTAATAACATCAGTGATACATATTGGGAGGATTCTTGGATAAACCTTTAGTATTAACCAATCAATCCTAAGAAGCTAAAAATCTAAAAAACATTCTTGGGATGCTCCTAATAAATTACTACCTTGGCCTTCTCAAGTTCTTCTGATACACTAGCCTCTAATATCACAAGACCTAAGAAGTGAAACTAATAGATCCAAAAGTTAAACTTAAATAGATTTTCATATATCCTATTCTCTTTAAGTGTGCTCAAAATAATCTCTATATGTTGATCATGCTCCTCCCGCTCCTGGCCGCGGCCTCACCGGCGCAACGCGATGGCGCTGCGCACCGTCGCCGCGGCCCGCTTCAGTCGCGGCCCCTTTTTGTTTCCACGCGGTGCAACGGTACCGCGCCGCCTTCGCCGCAAAGTTCAACAAGGATCAACAAATAAAAAGGGGAGGAGGATCGGCCGTGTTTGTGCGGTCTGATCTCCTCCTGTTATGTTGATAACAATCGACCAAATTAATTAACGAAGAACGTTAAATTAATCATGAACGTAAATAACCCCTACCTCAACAAAAGTTGTCGAACGACGGGCGTCGCGGAAAATGGCATCGCGGAATGAGGTTTCGTAGACATCGACGGAGAGCGTCCAAGGAGGAAGCGGCGTCTTCCCTTTTTGTCACAGAGAAAAGGAAAGAGGGTGCTTCGTCGTCCTTCGGGGATTTGGCGTTTTTCAACGAAAGGTGTCGTTCTTCGCGGGAGGACAAAGTTCTTCCAAGAGAAAAGAAAAGCTCTCCTCCAAAGACTTCACACAACAAGCCAACCAACCCCAAAATAAAATAAGACTCATCCTTATTTTATTAACTCAAGCCATGCATTTCAATTTTAAAATTCAAAAACATATCTCACTTAATTGATTAAGTGTATTGGCATGATTAAAGAGGAGAGAGGGGAGAGTTACACAATTAAAGGATACCAATATTTATTGGGGAGTTTCCATATAATTATTATGGGAGTTCAAAGGGGTTAAGGGTTATGGAATGTGAAAAGATGGGTGCTCGTGTGGGCCCCACCTCCCTCATAACCACGCATGGGATGTTGGGTGGTTTTGGGCCCCACCAACAACTTCCCATGAGAGAGTTTAACTTCCAAGGTTAATAAAATAAAATTGTACACAATTTTATTTACTTCTCACTTAAACCCCAAAATTTAACTTCTTCTCCCGAGCAAACGCATCAACGGTAAAAGTCATCTTAAGTAATTACCAGCGTTGTGAGTTCATCGGTGCCCTCAGATTTCAATTCCGAGCACCGGTTCAAAAGATAGAAAAACTCGCTCGTTTGTTCACTGAATGTACCTAAGCTAAACTTCGGAAATTGATTCCGGGCACACCGGGCCTCGGAATCAGGTTCCGTCAGAAACTGCGTACTCGTAAAATCCCAAAGAATTTAAGAAAAAAAAATCCTTGAAATTTACCGGCCTTTACAAGGCACCTTGAAGTGTAGTCAGCAATCTCTCTTTTCATGTTATCCCACCAATAATTATTATGAAGGTCCCTATACATTTTTGTGCTTCCAGGATGTATAGAGAAAGTGAAGCTATGAGCTTCATCCATCAGCTCCTTCTTTATGTCTGGAACAGATGGAACACATGGTCTTGTATGAAATCTCAATACACCTTCTTGATCATTATTGAACTCAGGAAACTTTCCATCCTTTACAGCCTCAAACTTCTCTTGTAACAAAGGATCTTCTTTATGATACTTCTTGATCTTCTCTAGTAATGACGGTTGAGAAATCATTTGGGTTAGGGTTGATGATGTCCCTTTTATTATAATTCCCATGTCCAGCTTTACTAGGTCATTGATCAAAGGATATTTTTGAATCCTCATCATGGAAAGAACAACTGGGTCTTTCCTGCTTAATGCATAAACAACTTTGTTTGCTCTTCCAGGGTGATAATGAATTAAACAATCATAGTCTTTAAGAAGTTCCAACCATCTCCTTTGTCTCATGTTCAATTCCTTTTGTGTGAAAATATACTTCAAACTTTTATGGTCTGTGTATATATCACATTTCTCCCCATAAAGATAGTGTCTCCATATCTTCAGAGCAAAAATGACTACAGCCAGCTCCAGATCATGCATAGGATAATTCTGCTCATGAATCTTCAACTGTCGAGATTCATAAGCAATGACCTTGTCATTTTTCATGAGGATACACCCAAGACCTTTTAGAGATGCATCACTAAAAATAACGAATCCTTATCCACTTGAGGGTAGAGTTAACACAGGTGCAGTAACCAATATCTTCTTCAGCTCTTGGAAACTTTCCTCACACTCCTTTGTCCAGATGAACTTGACCCCTTTTCGAGTTAACTTGGTTAATGTATTATAAATTCGTGAAAAGTTTTTCACAACCCTCCTATAATATCATGTTAATCCAAGAAAACTATGAATCTCAGTTATCGTTGTAGGTTGCGGCTACTCCTCTACAACTTTTGTCTTTGCAGGGTCAACTGTGATTCCTTCATTGGTAACAATGTGCCCTAAGAAAGATACTTGTTGTAACCATAAATCATATTTAATGGACTTTCCAAAAAGCCTCTCCTTCCGCAGAGTTTGCAAAATAACCCTTAGATGATCTTCATGATCCTCACGACTTTTGGAATATATCAGAATATCATCAATAAAAACTACGACAAAGTTATCAAGGAAGTCCTTAAAGACTCTATTCATCAAATCCATAAAAATAGTAGGTGCATTAGTCAGTCTGAAAGGCATAAAAACAAACTCATAATTCTCATATCTTGATTAGAAGGAAGTTTTTGGAATATCTTCTTTCTTCACCCTCAATTGATAATAACCAGATCAAAGATCAATCTTAGAGAATAATTGAACCCCACGAAGTTGGTCAAATAAGTCATCAATTCTTGGAAGAGGGTATTTTTTCTTCACTGTGATCCCATTCAGTTATCTATAATCAATGCATAGCCGCATCGATCCATCCTTCTTCTTCACAAATAGAAAAGGTGCTCCCCAAGGAGACACACTTGGTCAGATAAAACCCTTCTCCAAAAGATCTTGGAGTTGTTTCTTTAATTCCTCCAGCTCCACATTTTCCATCCTATATGGGGTCTTTGATATCGGATGAGATCCAGGTATGAGTTTGATGGAGAACTCCACCTCTCTTTCTGTGGGAGGTCCAGACAACTCCTCCAGAAATACATCAACGTATTCTTGGATGATGGGGACATTTTCTATCATCAAAATCTCATCTCCTTCTTCTTATTCACTGATCAACTCTGTAAAGAAGGATATAGGGGGTTATTTTAGACAAAGATGAGGTTGATATATCTCTCCTTGGAAGATAACTGTAGGTTTTCCATTCAAGACTACTAATATTTCCTTGCTTTTGTAATTGATCTTAGCATTATACTTTGAGAGACAGTCCATCCCTAGTATAATGTCGAATTCCAGCATGGGAATGACTACTATATTTGCGATAAGATTGTTCTCGCTAAAGTAAATACTAGAGTTTTTAAACACTGATGATGCTTGGATAGTCCCACCAGGAGTCTTGACTAACAACTCTACTTTTAGAAATTTGGGGGTTGATTCTAAATTCCTTAAAAACTTGGAGGAAATAAAGGAATGCGTAGAACCAGAATCAAACAAAGTACTTGCTAGCTTTGAGAGGACAACAAGAGTACCTGCTACCACATCATTCGGAGCATCGAATTCAGTCATCGCGATATCAAAATCACGGCCTTGATCCCTTGGCCTTTGCTGAGGCTGATGGTGGTTCCCCTCCACTGCCCTCGGATTTGGACAGTGATTGGAAAAGTGCTTGTGTTGTCCACACTTGAAGCACTAGACTTCAGGTAGGGCCCGCACCATCTCCCCCTTATCATTTGTGTTTGGAAGTTGAGGTTTCACCTCACCATGAAAATTCCTCGCAATGTGGCCATCTCTACCACACTTGTAGCACTTCCCACTCTCGAGCAAGCAGTTCCCTGAATTCTTCTTCCCACATTTATTACGCGTGGGAAGTTTCACTTGCTTTCCTCCTCTTTCCTGATCAAAATTCCTCCCTAAGCTAGGTTTCATCGATCTATTCTTGTCATTGGATTTATGAGACCACTGCGTCTCACCAAAATCTAGCTCGACTTTCATCGCACTCCGCACGATCTCCTCGTAGCTATCATAATCTCGGTTGGCTATATTCTTCCACAGATGAGGTCTCAGTCCACTGAAGAATCTATCAACCTTACCGTTTAGATCCATGACAAAGCTAGAGGTATATCATGAAAGCCTTGTGAAGTTCATCTCATAGCTTCCCACAGATTCATTCTCCTTCTACTTCAGCTCGAGAAACTCCTTCTCCATTCTTGTTCTCGTGGAACGAGGGAAATACTTACTGAAAAAGATCCCTCTGAACTCTTCCCACTCCATAGCTTCAACTTCAACTCTTTGCTTCGTGTTTTTGATTAGTTCCCACCACTGATCAGCTTCTCCCTCTAAGTGATAGACATCCAGGGTGACCTTCTCTTGCTCTGAACAACATAGCACAGAAAATATCTTCTCTATAAAGTTGATCCATTGCTCAGCAATCAATGGTTCAATCGATCCACTGAAGGTTGGTGGTCGTTGGCGCATAAAGGACTCAATAGAATGTTGTTCCCTTCGTGGTGAGATCGGCCTCTCATCTTGATTCAAGTTATTACTCATAACTTGAGTTAGTCGGTTCATCATTCGCATGAATGTTTCCATTCCGGCTTTCATCGGAGGGTCGTCAGCGCATGGTCCATTGCGGTCACCATTTTCATGGTTCCTCCTATTGCCCGCCATTTTCTAAAAGAATAAAATCTTAGTGAGAAACTTGTTTCATTTACGAATCTTTTAACTATAAAGAATTCTACGTCTTAAAACTTCATGCTTAAATAATTATATTTCTCTATAATTCCTTCATAATGATTCATAAAAAGCTTGCGATTAACCAAACATATCCCCCGGGAGTGTCGTAACCAAGAGTGCAGCAAGGCCCGTTTTTGTGCACCAGTTCTCGTTCGAGTCTAGCTCAAAGTGGTGTTTTCGGGTTTTACCCCTATGTACATCTGTGCCAAAGCCACCTCTACTTGCTCGTATCTAGACAGGGATGTATTTGTTTGATAAACCACTTACTCAATACTCACCAAAATACCAGGAAGTTTTCCCTATATTTAAACTTTTTTATAGGGTTCTTCCTAAAGTTTTCATATCCTAATTTCCATAAATAACTAAACCATCCTTTGATACCAACTATAGCATCCCACCTTTTTAATACATAACTTTTCATTACATTTTACATACAGAGGATCTTTAAAGTCTAGTGTCTTGGAAATCAGAAACATAATACATGAAAACAGCATAAAACATTCTTCTAAACCATTTGTAAAGATTCATCATGAGTTCATCCTAAGTATAATTATTGTATCTCATAACCTGGAGACATACATTCAAAGTAAAGGGTGAGCAGAAAGCCCAGTAAGGGTAAGCAAGGGAATCAATGTACTTGTGATATCAATAAGAACTTGAATAAAAACATAAAGACATGAGCAATGGAAGAATAGGAATATCATAATGAAAATAACCTGAAACATAACTTGAATATGTGCCTAAAACATTTCATTTAGACATTCATGAACATATCACTAAGGTTCATCCCCAAGGTGTCATAAAAATTACCAAGGTTATTCACCAAGGTATCATGAAACTTGTCATCTCTAGAGATTAAATATTTACCCAATACATTTGAGAACTATCAGAGAACACCCTTAATATGTATTTACTTACATGTGAAACACATAGATCATATTCAAACATTTCATAAATAACCCATAGAGAATAAAAGAAATGGGTTTCATTTCAAAATCGTGACGTTTTAAAAGCTCTTAAAAATAAGATCATTACATCATTTATAACCCATGGAAAGGGAGTGAGGGTTATATGTATGTCCATTCTAGAATCAAATATATCATATTTATATATTTATGAACACCCATAGAAACTAAATAGGTCTGGGTATTCACATAAATAAACAAGGGAATTTCTTGAGAGAAAGAGATAGAAATTTTGAGGTGAAATTTTTGCAGCATAACGACTATATAACATGGTTTTAGAAAACATTGGAAAGAAAGGGTAAAAGAGTAACCCACTCATAAATAACTTATAATACGGTATAAATATAGAACAATATGGAGGTAAGAACATGGTATGGAAATTCGAATGACATACCACATGAAATGGAAACATGAAAGAAAAGAGAAGACACGATTCCTTTTACGAGAAATTTGGCAGCCTAACGGCGTCACTTAAAAATTCAGAAAACAAATTGATGAGAGAAGAAAAGGTATATCACCATTTGGACATAAAATGGACAGTAATAAGAACATATAAGAACATACCCTCAACATAAAGAGATGGAAAATATAATACACAACATAAAGAAAATCATGACTTAAAAGTGGAGGGTGAAAGAATCCCTTACCTTGAAGAGTAACTTCGAAAGCTTGAAGGTTGGGACTTTTGGAGGCTTGAGGGAACCTTGGGAGGACTCCTTGGGAGGTAAGGAAACCAGAACTTTGTTGAGGAGGATTTTGAAATGAAAATAATGGGGTAAAGTCTTGGTATTTATAGGATAAGTGAGGGGACAAATCATTTATGGCCAAGGGACACCTCATCGGTGGTATTGGAAAAACCATGGGCTTGCCCATGGTATTTTCCCATGGTATTTGCCTATGGTATTTCCCACTTGGTACACCTCATACCTTAAATTACTATTCATAATTCGACCAGAATGATTACATAATTATTACATCCTTAATGATGTCATTAAACACTCGAAACTAAAAACTGTATTTTCACTATTCACCGAAAATTCATTTTTTTCAGAAAAATCCCCAAAAAATCACCTTAACCAAATATCGATGCTCTGAATTCAAAAATTAAATCCATTTTATAAAAATAATTTTCTAAATATTTTTAATTAAAAAACACTATTCACCCAAAAAAAACTAATACTTGACTAATAATTTCTGAAACAGTTATTTACCTATTTTATTGAATCACGTTACTTAATCAAGGTGCCTAAATTATATTAATACTTTCTTTAAGTAATATTACTAATCCATTTGTTCACATTACTAATCCTAAGCGTAAAATCACTATTCATAATTTACTATTCGCAAAAAATTAAGTTGATCTTATTAGATTCTAAATTTCTTACTGAACACATTTCCAGAAGACCATTTTTTGAAAATCATTACACATCATTAATTATTTAAGGTTTACATAAATATTTTAAAATATCTCATTTTTCCAAAATTCATCAATAAACATCCTATAATTATTCGAACATCTGAAAAAAAAAACACAAACTTCACCATAGGAAGAAATCAAAATTTTATTTATCTCAAAGGATTATACATAGTAGTTACGGTCTCGTTACATAGCCTCTTATAACCCCAGCATAGGACCTAAGTGTAAGGTGTGCTGAGGTGAGAGAATCTGAGGGTGGCTCGGCCAATATTGCCCGAGTAGTGATTTCTATAAGCTTGAACTTTTCCCGAAGGCGATTCTGTTCCAGCTTCACACGATGAAGTTTGGCTTGGGTTTGGTCTAGAGCAAAGCCTAGTGGTGCTACCTCCTTCCCATGTTTCATCATATGGGCTTCGATCAGCCCGAGACTACTGGATAAAGCCATCGAAACTTCTTTCTGTATTAATTAACCAAGATGACTTGTATTTAGAGACAACAATCGCAACATTTAGTTTCCAACGGTCATATTGACCAACGGTCATATAATAGTCAAAACCCAACGGTCTCATTTTAATTATACTCACATCATTAATTAAATAATATAGTTTTGTTGAGTATAAACTAAAATAACACACAAAATTAGGAAACAAAAATTCATTCAAAATTTCGGGTCGTTACATTTTGTGGAAAGGATCCATATTTCCCTTCTCATTACCCCAAATTTGGTTGGTCAAGCAACTTTAATGGTTTTAGGTAGGCATTCCAAATTCCAACTATATTAACTCATAGTTCCTTGATCTATTGAGTGGACTCCCCAATCCTAAAATTCTTAAATTGGATTTTTTTCAACCCTTACCTCTCAGTTAAACCAATTCCTACTTTGGAAGTCAACCCTTGATGTAAACTAAGTTAAGCCAACCCAAAACTTCAAGTTAGAATTCCCTGATAATTTAAAGTACCCTAACTTTGGTTGTTCAATCACTTTGAACTATGGTTCAATTTTAACTAAAGTAGATTAAGGCTATATTGACTTAATATATATAATTGAGGAATTTTATCCTTTATGTGTAAATTTCCAATTATTATATTTATCACATTCTTGTTAAAATTAAGTGTATTTTCTTAAGTGATTAATCATATCTCAGATAATATTTACAAATAATCCAATTTATTTTAGTTCTATCTTGCATGCTTGTTAATTTTGTTAATTTATGTGATCACGACAAAATATCCATAATGAAATAACCATAAAACTTGACATAAATAAAATAATAAAGTGGTATGATCATGAGCTTTTACTAATGGTTAGTTAATCTAGATATTAATAAACTAATTGTAGACCTAAGGTAAAACACATTGAACCAATTGAGGTTTATGTTGCAGCATTCCACTTATCCACCTTTGTGTCTCTCTTGGATTGGTTTCGCCTCGGCTCCAAACTTGAACCAACACCACTGTCTTGGGAGATCCATCTATTACATATGCTTTTACTCACATGTAGGTGAGAGTAAAAGGGTTTATATAAAATAAACCATGGTCACATAGTCCCTTACATAATAAGAGGAGAGAAGGCAAGCAGACCAACAATATAATTTAATAATAAATTAAATGAAACCAATCTCATACAAAGGTCTCGTCTATGATCATGATCATCCACATGCATGCAACAAATTTCTCATTTAATAAAAGTAGCATTCAATTATTAATTGTCTTTATTTAATATAAATCGTGCTCAAATCAATTAATTATTATCTTTAATTAATCAATTCTTTTATCTTAATTCTCATCTGAATTTCCTTGAGATTATCATCCATCATAATTTTAAAAAAATTAAATAAATTTATTTAAAATTAACTATGTACATAAATGTACCTTGGAGGCAATACTGTGAATACCCATCCAATTCTACCCAACATGTATTATACTCATATATTGTTCACTCTTGTAACATATGGAATACATGACTTATCATGTATTTTCATGATGTGTACTATCAACTTAATGATTACATGAATTACATGATTTTTCAATCATGTGATATGCTTCAATGCATATAGATTAACAACTACATTATGATTTATACATGATATGTATATTTGAACATTACGTAGATATTAATTAAACATTTATATATAAAAATATTAAAACTCATCACATGGTGTGTCCAATCAACTTAATGACCGCACGCAAGAACATGTATCAAGGTTTACATAATATAATAATTAAATTTTAAATCTACATAATTTGATATAAGTACACGGTGTGGACATGTGAGCTACACGGCGTGTACGTCTCTCATCGTCTATATGAGGTACATGCCTAGGGACTCAGTGTGTAAATAATACCTCATAAAAATGGTGTACACGACGTGTAAAAGAGACTACACAGGATGTGGACTCTAAGTTGCATGGTCACCAGTTAGGTAGGTCATGTATAAAACACATGGCTTGTTTGTGACTCAAAGGGACTACATGTCGTGTATATAAGATACACGACGTGTACTCTGGTTGATCATGTGCCACCCTATCCCGATCAACACACGGTGTAAGTAATAAATGAATTGTGTGTCATCGATGCACAAGGTTTGAATTAATTGCTGAATTAATTCCTAATGCATTGAACATAAGTACACAACATATAACTCCGGTTACAGAGTGTGTACTCCAGTGTTACCCATCCAGAATCCTTGGCACCTTCGAATGAGATCTTCGATTTTAGTTTATTCATAAAATTAATCGTATTGATTAGATCTATGAGAAATGAAGAAGGAAGAAGAAGATCTTGTGATTCAGATTAAAATAGCGATTAAACTTTAATTGAAAAACTGAATTAAAATGCGTAAATCACCAATGATCTTTAAATAATTATAAATAATTATGTGACTGCTCTGATACCACTTGTAGGTTCTGAGCACAGTGGAAGCATGTGATGGGTGGTGCCCAACATTACTTTTTGTCATGTTTAATGTTAAATATGAGATCTACACAATGATAAACGCCATGTTCATCGAAATTGAATCAAAGAAGACATATAACATGAATCACGTCAGAACCTGAGAGAGAGGATCATCACATATTATTTATAATTAATTTGATCAAATAAGAATTACCTTGATGGAATTATTTCGTCATTGATGGATCTAATAATAGATTTGTGATGCATTGTCATTGCATTGTAGGAATCAAGTGTAGATTCCCTCTAGCGGTGATCCACACGTTTTCCACGAGTCTCTAAATGTTTCCAAAAGAATCTTCGGGTTCTATCATGACAAATCCTAGCGCTTGCGTCGTCTATATTTGATCACTATGAGACTTGCTTCCAAATAATTCTCCTTGATTCGGTGGAGGAAGATTGCTCTTCGTTCTTAGGAGCGATCTTGGAGAAGAGAGATATCAAGGGCTTGAGAGAATTCTCCAATTTCGTTGTGCACGTCCCAAACAAATGAATTATTCTATTGAGAAAACAAAATAACAGGGTTTATATATCGCTAAGGTCAAAATAAAATAACTGCACAAGTGTCCTTAGTCATTTATTTAATCCTAGCAAAAATCTCATTTCAAATAATATTATTATTATTATTATTTCTTGACATGTGCTTAATTTATGGATTAAAATTAAATATTATTTAATCAAATAATATTCAATATTTATTATTTTTTCACCAGACCTAAAATCATGATTTTTCATTCCTCCATAATATTTATCGAACCTTGAATAATGTCTATTTATTTATTAAATAAATATCACTACATTATTCTCCAATAAATAAATAAATATTTATATGTGATCAGGCGTACAAGACTAATTATTAAACCATGTGTGAGAATAATATTTATTCAACTTATTAAATAATTTTCCCAAAGACGAACTACATGACATGTACATGAGATACACAATGTGTACTCTGGTTGATTGTGCACCACCCTGGCCCGATCAACACGTGGTGTAAGTAATAAATGCACTGTGTGTCATCGATGCACATGGTTTAAATTAATTACCGAATTAATTCCTGATGCATTGAACACAAGTACATGACATGTAACTCTGGTTACATAGTGTGTACTCCAGTGGTACCCAACCAAAATCCTTGACACCTCCAAATGAGATCTTCAATTTAAGTTTATTCATAAAATTAATCATATTGATTAGATCTATGAGAAATGAAGGAGGAAGAAGTAGATATCACGATTCGGATTAAAAGAACGATTGAACTTGAATTGAAAAACTAAATTAAAATGTGTAAATCATAATGATCTTTAAATAATTATAAATAATTATGTGACTTCTCTGATACCACTTGTAAGTTATAGGCGCAGCGGAAGCATGTGATGGGTGGTTCCCAATATTACTTTTTTCCATGTTCAATGATCAATTTGAGATCTACACGACGATGAAAATTGTGTTCATCGGAATTGAATCAAAGAAGACAGACAACATGAATCATGTCAGAACCAGAGAGAGAGGATCATCACATATTATTTATAATTAATTTAATTAAATAAGAATTACTTTGATGAAATTCTTTCTTCGTTGATAGATCTGGAAATAAATTTTTGATGCACCGTCATTGCATTGTAGGAATCAAGTGAAGATTCTCTCTAGCGGTGATCCACATGTATTATATGAATCTCCAGACGTTGCCAAAAGAATCTTTGGGTACTAACACGAAAGATCCTTGTGCTTGCGTCGTCCGTCTTTGATCGCTATGATAATTTCTTCCAATTCATTTTTCTTGATATGGTGGAGGAAGATTGCTCTTTGTTCTTGGGAGCAATCTTGGAGAAGAGAGATCTCAAGGGCTTGAGAGAATTCTCCAATTCCATTGTGCACAGCCCAAAAAAATGAATTGTTCTATTGAGAAAATAACATAACTGAGTTTATATATCGCTAAGGTCAAAATAAAATAATTGCACAAGTGTCCTTAATTATTTATTTAATCCTAGCGAAAATATCATTTCAAATAATAATAATAATATTATTATTATTCGACATGTGCTTAACTTATGAATTAAAATTAAATATTATTTAATCAAATAATATTCAATATTTATTATTTTCTCACCAGACCTAAAATCCTAATTTTTCATTCCTCCATGATATTTATTGAACCTTGAATAATGTCTATTTATTTATTAAATAAACATCACTGCATTATCTCCAATAAATAAATAAATATTTATATGCGATCAAGCATACATGACTAATTATTAAACCATGTGCGAGAATAATATTTATTCAAATTATTAAATAATAAATAATAATATATTATTTAACTGGGATTCTGGATACACTTAGTGTGTGGCCCTCTAGGCCTCTTTCTCAATGGCATTAGGCGAAATAGCCTAAAGTCCAAGGTTAGCGTCTAGCAACACGCCAATGCACCCATAGAGAAAGAAGTTAATGTTGTAACGACATGTCACCTCATGTGGATGCTTACTTTGTAATATAATTCTTTTATCGTGATATCTTTAATCAAGCAGGTTGCATGTCGGTGCCATTAACCAAAGTGTTTGATGTCTCTTTCATTGATTTCCCAGAAATGAACTTGTATGTCAAACATCATGGACATGGATTTATTTAGGCTATATCATTTTCATAAAAGGGTCTGAGATATCAATTTCCATTAAAATAGAAGGGATAAATCCTTTCTTGCATTATTCATTAATGTAATATTACTCGTGATGCACCCAACGTATCATACCTCGCCACGAACATATGACGTCATAGTTTTCATCAATATATCAAAATACGCGACTCATAATATTCATTAATAATAATCTTAAAGTCTAAAGATCAATACGCACATCCACAGAAAGGAATATCAAATAACACACAGAAATGTGGATTTCCTATTGGTGGGTCTCATTCTCATAATATCCTACTGGATATTACCAAGGGAGCATATCGTGAGAAGGTGCCACAAAGTCCTATGAGTATCCACCCTTGATAGCCTATATCATTTGTGCCCCTCAAATGATATCATTCAGCTATAGAACATATATTCAAGAATAGTGTTGTAGCACTTTTGGGTTCTCATCATAACGGGGAACTGCTATGACCTTTTAGTGCGACAGCTACTCTTAGGACATTATTACATACTATGTCATATAGAATAACAATCATGGTGTAATAAATAGTTTATTAATATTCAAAACAATGAATACATGTTATCATAAAGTACACATAAATTGGTTCTAAGGAACCAACTCCAACACTTCTCACCATCATTATTTGATATCATGGTTCACTTGATGGTTTATTTGGTAAGGGAGATCTAACATTGTATTCCCATACATTTCATATGGATGTAACCCATTCATCATTATATGAAGATATTGAAATGGTACATCAAGAATCAAAGTCATCTAAAAGGTTGTATTCTAGAGTGTTATATTATAGAATAAGCCATTGAATTTTTTACTGAATACCTATCTAGCATGGATAAAATTGGTCTTCCAAAATCTCATAACAATATGCACATCAAAGGTGAATGGCTTTCAAGAATAGATGTTGTGATAATATTCATCACAAATTGGAAACAGGATCAGTTGTTTGTTTTGCATAATAGTGCAAAGGTTGTGTCATATGTTCAAACTCATAAGGATGTTCTTAGGAATTTGAAACCAATAAGGGATAAAGGTTGGATATCAAATACACACAACCAAAAGTTTATTACTTGGTTTCATGACCACATTTATAAAGAGTTATTTGAAAATCCTAAATCCATCTATGGTAAATTATAAGGGTTATCCAAAGAACCAAATGTTCATGTATTATTCTATAATGGCTATACAATTAATGATTATACATTCTACACAAAGAAACATGATGAATGTAGTATAGTTCAAACTAGTGGAGTCACTATTTTAGCGTAAGTGATTCATGTATCTAGTTTCAAAGATAGAAATCTAACTTATGTGACTATATCTTACTTTGGAATCATTGAAAAAATATTGGAGCTTGACTATATGGTATTTAATGTGTCAATTTTATGATGTGGGTGGGTTGACAACAGGATGATGGTTAAAGTTGATGATTTTGGATTTGTAAAAGTGAATTTCATTAAGGAATGATACAAAGATGATCCTTGCGTAATGGAGTCACAATCAATGCAGATTTTTTGTACCCATGATCCTGTAAATGAAAATTGGTCCATTAAACTTTTGGTAATGAAGGAAAATACATAATCAGGTGCCAATTAGTTGGAGGATGATCCTTTCTATGGAACTTCACTAGCATTTTGTATTGGAGATAGTGGAGATAATGTCTTGTGTGTTAGAGGCGACCATAAAGAGGGAATTTGGATAATCGATAATGTGGGAAAAACGTTTCAACCATTAAAGAAAAAAAGGAAAATTGTAAAATGCAGGTATGTTGTTACTTGAATTTTTTATATATAGATTTGTATTCCATAGGTAGCTTATATATTGTAACTTTTTTATCTAACTTGTGATACAGAAAATTCCTTTTTCACCTTAAGATGCTACTCACCCCAATCAGTAAAAAAATTGAAAAAGGTATTTATCTACCGTTTATTTACTTTTATTAGCTTTAACTCTCATCATTACTAACAGTTATTTTAATATTATGTGATAACAATCTTGTTAGATGACTCAGAATATTGAATGCATTGTAGAATTAATATAAATGTGTTGTTTGGGAAATGGTATATGTAATTGTGTTGGTATCATATTATCAATGACCAACTGATATTTATCTATAATTCATTTTCTTTATTTTAGTTTCATGCATTGAATGTGCGTGTTTTCAATATAAAAATGATATTTTGGTTCAAAATGAGCATCACGTACTCAAAATTGAGCAAACAACCTAGGATTTTCATGAAACTCTAGGAAAATGAGCGCAGATTCTTTTGTGACATGTAGGGAAAAAACTACACATCATTTTAACACTTGACGTGGTTGGAATGACCTGAAGTGTATTTTTCCATTTTAAGTGTTAAATAAATTCAAAACATGCACACATAATCAAAATCGAACAAACACGCTTGGATTGTCGTCAAACTCTACTGAAATGACTGTTGATTCATTTTTGACATGTAGGAATTAACCACCACCACTACAAAACTAAGTTTATCCAGCGCTAGGGTTTTAACATTTTTTTAGCGTTGTTAAAGGGGGTGTTTATCAGCGCTTTTTTAGAAGTGCTGATAAAACCCCCCCTTTATCAGCGCTTTTTACAAGCGCTTTTTACAAGCGCTGATAAAAGCATACTTCAAAAAATATTATTAAAAATAATATATTAATATGTAAATATATTTATACTGATATAAATATAATATATATTTTTTAAAATATGTTTTAGATAAGGTAAATAGGCATTTACACTTAATATATATAATATTTAGTGAAAATGGCTTATAAAATAATAAAAAAATAATTGATAATTTGCTTATTATTACCAAGCAATATTCATTTAATATCAATTTAAAGATAAAAAAATCAAAAATTAATAAAAGATCTAAAACAAGTTGAAAACGTAACAACTTCAAACGGTAATAACTTTTGATTCGGGTGTCTGTTTGGGCTCTACCACATATCAAATCGAAACTTGCAACAAGATCTACGTCGTGTAGGTTTAGAACCAGCTCTTTGAGCATTGTCCCCATTTTTTCTATAGAAAGACTCAGAATGCCTCTGAAATAGAGTTTTTAGTCACCAACCCCAATTTCTTAAATTCAAACGGCTATAACTTCTGATCCAAGTGTTTCTTCGACCTATACCACAAATCATATCGAAGCTCGTTTCCTGATGTTCGATTTGACTGATTGTGGAGCTGAAAAAAAACTCTCAGATCAGATTTTATGGTCATTTCAGTGTTTTTAGGGTTTTCAGAGTTTCTTAACATTTTAGGGTTATTTATTTATTTATTATCTATCATTTATTTATTAAATATTTGTTGATTAATTAGTTATTAATTATTAATTAATTATTAATTATTAATTAATTAATTAATTAATTAGTTATTAATTACTAATTAATTAGTTAATTAATTATCTATTATTTGTTATTTATTATTTATTATTTATTCAATTATTATTTATTATTATTTATTTATTTATTTATTTATATTATAGTATGCGTAAATGAATATAATATATAATATATTTAAATAAATATAAGTATATATATATATATCACACGCACACATATATTGTATAAATGTATTTAAAAATAATTATGTAAATATATGTAAATATAAATATATATATATATATATATATAAACAAATATATTATTAAACATACAATAAAACAACATGTTGTTGTAGTAAAGATGTTTCATCTTCAAATGAGAGGTGCAAGGTTCAAATCCAGGTGAGTGCACGTGAGGCTGAAAATTTGCAAAGCGTTGATAAAGGAACATTCTGATAAAAGTTTTGGGTTTTTAACCACGCTCAAATTATCAGTGTTTTTTTAGCGTTGATAAAGGTCTATTCTAGCGTTGTTAAAGAGCTTTTTTGTAGTAGTGCACACATCATTCCAACATGTTGTGTGAGCAGTATGACTAGAAGTGAATGTTTTCAATATTAAAAAAGATATTTTGATTCAAAATGTGTCACCTACTAATAATTGAGCAAATAATCTCAAATTATCATGAAACTCTAAGATAACGACTGTTGAATCATTTGTGCCATGTAGGAATGAATTCCAAGTCATTCGTATGTGCGATACAGTATAAATGACCTAAAGTTTATTTTTCAATTTCACATGTTAAATAAGTTCAAAACACGTGTTAAATACACAAAATTGATTAAACGCACTCAGATTGTCTTCAAACTATATGAAAACAATCATTGATTCATTTGTTATATGTAGGAATTAACTGCATGTCATTATGACGTGTGGTGTGGGTAGTGTGACTGAAAGTGTGTGTTTTAAATATAAAAATGATATTTTGGTTCAAAACGTGTGTCACATGCTTAAAACCGAGAAAAAAAATATTGGATTGTCACGAGACTTTAGGATAACGATCTTCGATTCATTTATGACTTATAAGAACAAATCGCACATCATTCCATCACACAGTGTGGTTGGAATGGCCCAAAGTGTAATTTTCCATTTTAAGTGTTAGATAAGTTCAAAATGTGTGTCACGTGCTCAAAATTGATCAAACACGCTTGAATTGTCATCAAACTCTATAAGAATTATCATTGATTCATTTTTGACATTTAGGAATTAACCGCACGTCGTTCTGACGCACATAGTGGATGATATAATTGAAAGTGCATGTTTTCAGTATAAAAAAATGATGTTTTAGTTCAGACGTGTTTCAAGTGCTTAAAACCAAGAAAATCAGCTCATATTGTCGTTAGACTCTAGAAAAACGATCTTCTATTCAATTTTGAACTATATGAATGAACTGTGCATGATTCCGATGTGCAGTGTAGTCATAATCTAATGTATATGTTTCAATTTTAAGTGTTAAATAAGTTCAAAACACATGTCATGTGTTCAAAACTGACCAAACACGCTCAGATTGTCGTCAACCCCTACGACAATGATCGTTGATTAATTTGTGACATGTAGAGATTAATTGCTCGTTTTTTTCATCGCACGAGGTGGATGGTGTGACTAAAATCACGTGTTTTCGATATAAAAACGATTTTTAGTTCAAAACATGCATCACATACTCAAAATTGAGCAAACCCGTTCGGATTACCATCAAACTCTACAACAACGATCGTTGATTCATCTGCGGCTTGTATGAATTAGCCACATGCCATTTTGACGTGTCGTGTAGTCGGAATAACCTAAAGTGCATTTTTCATTTCAAGTGATAAATAAGATAACGCGTTGCATACTCAAAAAAACGAGCAAACATGTTCGGATTGTAGTGAAGCTCTGTGAAAACGGTTGTTGATTCATTTGTGACAACTAAGAATTAACCTCATGTCACCCAATGTGTGACGTGGACAGTGTGACTGGAAATGCGTGTTTTTAGTATAAAAATGATATTTTAATTCAAAAATGTGCGTCACATACTCAAAATTGAGAAAATAATATCAGATTATCATGAAACTCTGGGGAAATGATTTTCTATTCATTTGTGACATGTAGGAACGAACCGCGTGTCATTCTGACACGTGGTGTAGTTGGAATGACCAATAGTGTATTTTTTTCATTTTAAGTTTTAAATAATGACAAAACGTGTGTCACATACTCAAAACTGATCAAACACTCGTCAAACTCTATGATAATGGTCATTGATTCATTTGTGACATGTAAACCACTCATCACTCCGACGCACATGATGCACTGTATGACCGAGTGTGTATTTTTCAATTTCAAAATAGATTTAAATTTACGAAGTGTTATTAACAAAACAAACGTAGTTTATGATTACTTATATATATGTTTCTCGTTTTAATTATAGGTACATTTACGAGGTTTTTTAAAAGTGTGAAGATTGTTGATTCATCGATACACTTTACATAACGTGTTTCTGTATTTATAAAAACAATAACTTCATGTATAATTATGTGATGAAATACTTATATTTATATGTTATATATATTCGGTAAATTCTGGTATGTTTTATATATCATCACATTTGATATATCATATATATTCTGTCAATTCGTATATATATGTTTTATATATCATCACTTTGATTTATGGTAAATTTAAACTTTTGAATTTAAATGGATAAATAAACCTATAATAAAAATATTAAACTATTTGAATTTGAGTCGGGTCATCCGGGCCGGACTCAAGGTCCGGCCCGGTTGGCGAATTTTCACGCGTACGTGCGGGTAGTTGAAAAATTTGAAAGTACATGGGTCGGCGTAGCCGTGACGTCTCCGCCGAACACGGCGGCGCAGTGGAAGCGTTTGGCTCCCGGTGGGGCCCTCACCACCTCTTCTCCCAGCCCACACGTTTTTCCATTTAAATCGATAAATAAATTTAATCAAATATTCACAATTTAAATATTTATAAAAACAAATTAATTGCGATCATCAATACGGGGGAGGCGTAGTATTTATTAATTTAAATAAATAATAAAAGATAAATATCTAAAATTTAAAATTATTATTAAGACAATTATAAGGGGACGTGATTCAACCAAACAGACATGATCACACAAGTTTCCTAAAAAAGAGGCACGCAAATAAATAAAATATAGTACCAGTAAATTTAATTTCCCTGTTTGGGGATGGCAAACCGGCACGTGTCATCGACGTGTGTTTTTAATTTCCAAAACTCGGAACGGGAAACCGGCACGTGTCATCGTCCATCGATGACATGCGCGCTTCCTCCGCCCATTCTTCCCACACGTCTCATCGTTTGACTATATCAATGTCTTGTGTACTGCTCCCGCGATAAGCCGCCGTCTCTCCCTCGTCCAATTTCTCTGTTCTTGACGATCTCTGTTGCGTCGGAGCTGCTGCACTCTTCCAAGGGAGTCAGTTCCTTTGCTGCTGCTCCTGCCTGTTTTGTGTATACGTGGCTTCTTCCCCACGTTCGATAGGTGCTAATTATTCTATTTGTGATATTTTGGGATTTGGGATTTGGGATTTGGGATTTGCGATTTTTCTTCGAAGCTTTCTCGTTCCTTGGCTGTGCTTGGGGCGGATTGTCCGTGGGAGGGCAAATAGTGGGTATTGAGTGGGGCTACGTCGGGCAAGGTAATGGGCGGGTGCGTGTCGGCGCCGGAAAGGTGTGTTGGCGTCCGATCGTCCCCCGCCGGGAAGAAGAGAAGGTGGCGGCATTCCCGGACGGGAAGAGCTAAGGCAAGGGTTTCATCGCAGGCACCTTCTGATTTCAGATCACTTGAACGGATCGATCGCTTTGGACCTTCCACTCGCTCCTACAGCAACCCCGCTTTCGAAGGTTATCTCTCCCTCTCCCTTCTCCTCCCAACTTTTTCCGTGATAAACAATTGGATTTTTTTTTTTAATTTGATCAATCGATTCCTTTGTTTTTGAGTGATGGATTGAATATTAAGCATATTTTGGCTGTTGGGTTCTGTATTTATATTTTATCTTTCAGAGGGCTTTTTTAATTTGGGATTTCTGCATTGTGTTTTTTTTTAATCCAATTCGCATGTATCTTGTTGCCTGGCTTCCAGTAATCTTTCAGAAGGGTGTTAGCTGTTTTTTTTTACTGGATGAATTCTATTCGTAATTTTGGTGGTCTGATCTCAGATTTTGAAATATCGATGGATCATATGTCATACTCCCATTTTTTATCATCAATGAAGAAAAAATATTTAGCTTGAAACTCAATAAAATTGCCCAGTGTCATCTGTCAAAGCTGAAAATATTATCCCAAACAAACCCTAAGAGCAACTCCAACGCCCAGCCGTAAAATGGATTAACCATTACTTTAAAATAGAGTTTGTACAGTGAAACCATCTCCAACCAGGGCTATATTTTTCACTACAGGTAAAATGGATTAACCATTACTCTAAAATAGAATATATACAGTGAAATCATCTCCAACCAGCTCTATTTTTCACCAAACATCCAAAATCAGATAGCGCAGTGGTGCGCCAAATATGGCGATTCACTGTACAAAAACTCCATTTTGACTCAGGTTTTGAGGCTGGGTTGGAGAGGATTCTCTGCCGCATTTTAGCGATTTTACTCTATTATAGCGTGGGTTGGAGATGGTCTAATGAATGAAATAACCCCCCAAAACTATCTGTTTCTCAGGTTCCAGGCTCCATTAGTTGGACTTTGAAATCGTAAAATATCTGCATTTTATCTTTTTGTGCTGCTTTCTTCACTGTTTTTTTATTGTCTTCTCATTTTTGTTTAACCGAGGATGCTTGATTGGCCGCATCGTTGTGAAATAGATTGTGATGTGTGCAGCGCCTTAATAATTAAGGCATGGTATATGTGTTCTGCATTGTTCCTTAAGCTTGGTTTCCATGAAGACACTATTGTGGCCTGCAAAAATTCATCGCTTTGTCTTGAATCTTATTATCTGTACAATTCCATGGCTACATTTTTTATTGAATTAAAATTTGATGTTTAGGAGGAAGTCTTGAGGAACTGTGGTTTGATTCCACTCAGATCTTGGAGTCCGATCATGATGAGGATTTCCATAGTGTTCATGAAGGTAATTTGTTTTTCACCTGCTAAAGCCATTCTTTAGTTGGCCTTTCCATTTCTGTTCTAATGACCCATTGCGATTCATGGCCTGTATATTCTCAACAAAATTACACTGAATATCTGCAGATATTTCCTCTTTAAATGGCTTTGAAGGTTCATCCATATCCAGTGTATCATCTTTTGGCAATCCTAATAATGGAGAATCTTGCCCCCATCATGTGGTTTTGTCTCCCGGAAATTCTGTGTGCAACTCTGTCAGTGAGGCAGCTAAAAGCGTGAAGTTATGCCATGCACATTCGGCTGATGCTCACTCTCAATCAAAAGCTGACGACGGACCTCCAAATGAAGGGAAGACACCTGTGTACATTGATGAAATCTCTTCATCCATGGCTGAAAATACTGGCAGGGAGGAAGGAGTGTTGGTTGATTGTGGAATTCTTCAAAATGCTTGTTTGCCCTGCCTTGCTTCTACTGTTCCCCAAACTGATAAGAGAAGGCCTCCGAGTGAGAGTTCGCCCAGAAAAAAGCCTACCTCAAGGATTTCATTTAAGTGGTGGGAAGGAAATCCAAACGGTCCTTTATGTGAGTATCTTTCATGATTGTTGTTTGACTAACTCAACCTCCCAATATATGCTGCAACTTTTCCTCTTGTTTTTTTTCATGTTAGTTTTTTTAACCAACTTTTCCTCTTCTTTTTCGAATTTCAAACAAATTTTTGCTTAAATCCGGCATTCCTTGTCTTCATGTTATCTATAGTTTGGTTGGCTATTTCATTAAGATGCAAGACATTTTTACATCGACCAGTTTCTTTATGCTAACACATTTTGCCCTTTTCAGTGTCTTCTAAGATGCTTCTGCAGAAACCTCTTGCTGGTTCTCAAGTAACATTTTGCCCAATAGACAAGGGTATGTTTGATTGCTGGTCTTTTATTGATCCAAACACCTTCAAAATCCGTGGCAAAAATTATTTTAGGTAAGGAAATGGCAGCCAACTGGTTCACGTGATTATGAATGCAGAGTTGTTTTTATCCATTTTCTCTGATTACTAAAGCGTGTTTAATATCACAGGGACAAAAAAAAGGATTTTGCCTCCAATTTTGCAGCATATGTTCCTTTCGGTGTTGATGTATTCTTATCTCCACGGAAAATTGCTCACATTGCTCGATTTGTTGAACTTCCTTCCAGTAATGCTCAAAAAAGTCTCCCACCTATTCTCGTTGTAAATGTTCAGGTACCCCTTATTTTTTCTAGCTTGCATTTACTGTATTTTTGGTTTTTCTAGGGAGGGATAATGATCATCCATTTTAAGCTTTTGTTATCATCAGTCATGCTGGTTCCTTTGATAAATTTGGTACCTTGTGTTTGGACCTCTCATTTTCCAAGCATGATTGCATGATTAACAGCCCATCTGTTTGTGTTTTTTTAGGTCGAAACCCTAAACCCTACTAAACTCTAAACCCTAAACCCTAAATTCTAAACCGGTGGAAGAGGGTGTTTCCCCCCCTTGGAACTCCTTACCAACATTGTTTTCTGGGTTTTTACAGGTTCCAATCTATCCTGCTGCAATTTTCCAGGGTGAAACCGATGGGGAAGGAATTAATTTTGTCCTGTACTTCAAGCTTTCTGATGGTTATGCAAAGGAACTGCCATCCCATTTTCAAGAAAATATCAGAGTAACTCAGCTTCTATTTTTCTTTTACTTTGTTGCAGGGTGATGGATCTAAAGATTTCTGCATGTGTCATCAAGAATTTGACCTTGCTGTTCATGGTTGTTCATTGTGCAGAAATTAATTGATGATGAAGTGGAGAAGGTGAAGGGCTTCCCTGTAGATTCAATCATTCCCTTTCGAGAAAGGTTGAAGATATTGGGGCGTGTTGCCAATGTGGAAGACCTCCATTTAAGCGCCGCAGAACGGAAGCTTATGCATGCCTACAATGAAAAACCAGTCCTGTCACGGCCACAGCATGAGTTCTATTCGGTAAGTGGATTAATCCCGCTGGGGCTATGGAATCCGTTGGTCTATAATTCATGTTTCATGCTGATATATTCGACTGCTTTTGTGTTTGTCAGAGCATGCATTTGACATTATGTGCCTTTATTAATATTAATAAGTCAATACATGAAGTCACACATGTTAATAAAGGCATTCAAGGGCTGTTTGTTTAGCTTAAAAAATTAGTGATTTTGGTATTTAAAATTAGGGATGACAATGATTATCCATTAACCTAGTTTTTATAGGGTTGGGGTAGTGAATTCAAAACCTGATTAATATTCTTGCAGGGTTACAGTTGTAGGGTTAGGGTATGGACAACCTGAACCCGATTAAATCAATTATTATTAATTTATTATTTAAATATTTTTAAATTATACTTAAATTATAAAATATACTTATTTATTCTGTGTTCATTTCACATTAGATATATAAATGAAATTTGAATTCGATTAAATTAATTATTATTTTTTATTAATTATATATTTTAAAATGATAATAGTAAAATATATTTATTTAATTTGATATCCATTTATTCTCGGTTTATAATTTAATTTTGGAACTTTGAAATTATAAATCAGTATTTAAATGGGTAGTAGTTAAACTAGTATTTTAAAATGTAATAGAGTAATTAAACGGGTTAAGGTTTGAGCATCCTAAATCTATGATCGAATGTTTTAAGTATCTTATTCAACTATATGGTGGGGATGAAGTGCACATAATATCTGAAGTATCATTTCATGCAAGATCAAGAATGAAAACCATTGAAGAGTCCAAATTATGAAAGGAGAAAAAAACCTGAGAAGCACAGTGGGATGAGTTGCCAATTATGAAACACACACACGTGCTCTTGAGTATCATTTCATGCAAGATCAAGAATACAAACCATTGAAGAGTCCAAATTACGAAAGGAGAAAAAAACCTGAGAAGCACAGTGAGATGAGTTGCCAATTATGAAACACACACACATGCTTTAAGGATTATGTTTTTGGAAACAAGATCACTCGGTGTGTTGGTCCTTTTTTGTTTGAACTAGGTAACTTATTTGAATCCAAAATTAATCTGGATCGAGCTGGGTAGGACTTTTTGGATGAATTGTTGGCGCTTTCGTAGTATTGAATTGTTATGGTTTGCATATGGTGCGATGCAGTCATCTGAATCCGAATGATTGTGTGCAGGGTGAGAATTACTTAGAGATCGATTTGGACATGCACCGATTCAGCTACATCTCTCGCAAGGGGTTTGGGGCGTTCCTGGACCGGTTGAAGCTCTGCGTTCTTGACATCGGCCTCACAATTCAGGCAGACTTCTTACCCATTGCCCCCACATTGCCTCAAATTGTTCTGTTGTTTCTGTGTTTTCATGTGAAACTGGATTTTGCAGGGAAACAGAGTGGAGGAGTTGCCGGAGCAGTTGTTATGTTGTGTGCGGCTAAGCGGGATCGACTACACGAAGTTCTCGCAACTGGGCATGAAGGAAGATCTCCTCCCCTCCTAATTCGTGCCCTCAAACACAGATATTCATTTGGTTCAAGCATTTTGTCACACAGGGGGTGAAGAATATCCCCACTTTCATTCGGGTTTATGTCCAAAACGTGAAAATATGGAGGAAATAAGTTGTTTCCACTCTTGGCTGTTCTTGGGTGCTATTGGTTTTGTGGTAAGGGGTTCCATTCAATCAGGACGACTTGAGTTGAATAAGTTATTAAATTTACTTTTTCTCATTGTGATGTGTTGGTGGCTATAAAATGAAATAGAGCTGTGTTATTCATGATATGATGAATGATCAGGATACTTTATTTCTGCTTTTTTATTATGGTATGATACTTCATGTTCAAAATGGTTTCATTGTTCAAAATGATATTTATATCAATGATTGATGTTATGAACGCAGCTTACCATTTCAAGTTCTTTTTTGGAAAGTTCATTTGAGAGTAAAAAAATTCAAATCCAGTTCTCTTTTTTGTTAACATATGAATAAATTAGATCATTTTTACACTTTTTTCATCCAATACTCACCCAGACAATTGTTCCACATAATGACTAATTTAATCTATATAATATTTTGTTTAATGAAATTAAAATCTTCAGAACATGCTCCAAACATTTTGTGTAACTACTGCCATGAGATACCAAGATTTGATGGCATCAATTATAGAAGAACGCGTTTCATCATAATCAACTCTGAAAAGCTTGCAACTAATCATGTTTTATACTTTGGGTTTTCACAATCAATTCACAAACCAAAATTTTAGCAATAGAGTATAATTTAGATTGGATTGCAATTTTTCATGCGTGTCAATCTATCTATCATGATATTCATTCACTAATTTAGGTTTTTGACCCCCACTAAAGATATCAAGCGTCACATTATATGAAAATGTGTCATCAATAATTTACACGACCAGCCCCTCTGAGACCCCTCCCTAGATTGGCGACGCGAATGAGTATACCTCCCCAAGCTCACCTTCAATCATTTTATGGTTGACAACTAGTATCGAGGGTATTAACACTCATATAGCGGAAGATCAAATAATGCAAATCTCGACCACGAACAACAAAAATAACCATAATCGACCGTAATCATAATTAACATGTATGTCATGCAACATCATAAATGGAAAGACAACCACTAACGGAAAAACAACAACAAACAATAAATCTAACAAGATAGGAAAATGTCAAAACCTTGACCCCAACCTCCAATTAACTCCCAGGTCAACAACAACTTCACCAACATGATCTTGGATATCTTTAAAAATGATACAAGAAGCATGAGTGAGTATCAACACATACTTAGTATACATCTCTGAAAATCCAACTGTGCCAATGTTAATAGACTAATGAATCCATTTGCAACAGCTAAGACATGAATAACCATCCCAGCCTAGGGTATGTTCACAACACTAGAACTACCCATTACTACAATCTCACACCAAGAAAACACTATGTATATGTTTATATATAGTATAATTCACACCAAAATAATAACAAGGTACCTCACAAACCAACTCCCCCAAACCTCCCAACATCTCACGTCAATGTCACCGCCCACTTTGCTAGCATAATCATATCTACATCATAACTGTAATCATAAATATATTATTTAGATGTTTGGTCAAAACCACCCTCATGTGGTGGTTGTATAGTGAATGGCATCCCCATTACATTAAATTAACAATAAATAATGATAAAGCCACTCCCATGGTAGTCATCATAAGTCTATGATACTCCCATGGTATCACAAGTCTACAGTACTCCTATGGTAAACTACATCCAGTGGTACTCTCATGATAAAAACTTTCATTCTTGGCTCTCAAGAAAGAGAAAAGAAATAAGGTACTCATGCAAGATAAGGTCATAGGGTTCCCCATGCCAATGATTCTATATGGATCATGGGAAATCTCAACAATGTAAACACACTACCCTCCACCTAGACCTAATCACAAGAGGTCCTAGGGAGAATCGATTTATAATTACCCCATATCCTCGATTCTTTCATTCCATAATTTTTTCAATCTCATGTTACATCATATAAACATCATAATCAAGGCTTCAATGAATCTCGTCCATCCAAATCTATCCATGAATACTCATTGCTCAATCCAAGATGCCAAAACTTCCATTTGAGAGTAATTATAGGGTTTTGAAGAGTTATCAGCCATAAACAGAAGTAAAAACCCCCTTTAGTGCCCATAACACTCTACTACTAATAAATGAAGACATGAGAAAAAAATAGTGTGTGGCAAGACATCCATGGAGATTAGGCACGACCTTGTGATACCCCGACATAACCTCTATGCAAGTCTCTAAATGAATGTTCATCACCACAAGCGAGTGACACAAAACCCGTGCTGATTTGGAATGACCCTGTGCCATCTCTTGGAAATCAAGGATCACCATTTCATACTCAAAATTTAATTAAATCAAAGATTAAATAAATTACACACAACCATGAAAAATTGGGAACGCCACCACACATATCATTTTCATTCCAAATCAACTTACATCATACATAAATACAATCCTAATTAATTCATATTAATCATATACTCACAAGACAAACAAATTATCATTCTAACTATTCATAATTCTCTTATCATATATCTAAATAAAAAATACTCTATAATCAATTCCATTATGATCAAATTATTTTTTTTTCTCATCATATTCTAATTTTATCAAATAAATCATTTTATATCCTTGAAGAGCGAAGAATACCTAAAAAACAATATCATAATTCCATCAATATCATTCTAATAATTTCATCAATAATGTCCTTCCATTTCTTCAACATAATTAAATTCCTCTTTATAACGTAATATTTTATTCCAATCATATAAATCATTTTTAAATCCAAGAATGAATAACACTAAGAATATATCAAGAGTGATCATCCTAACACTCACAATAAGAATTGTAGTAAATTGCGGTAGTTTTTAGCCGCGGTTCACAAAACCGCTGCTAAATACAAATTTATATTATCGATTTATTTTTTAGCGACGCTTTTTGAAAGTGTTGGTATTTAGCAGCGGTTTAAAACAAAACCACCGCTAAATAAATTTAAAATAAATTTCATGGTGGTTTTCTTTACAACCGCCACTAAATGTTTAAAGAAATACTATGCCCCCTCTCCCCCTCGGCCTCCCTCACCCCCACACTCGATGACCTCCCTCACCCCTATGCTCAATGGACTCGGCCTCAGACTCTCCCTCACCGTTTCTCAATGCCGAACTCCTATCGGCTTTCCCCATGGAGGTGTTCAATGCTGGATCCCCTCTAGGCTGCCCACCCCCTCGACGTCGCTCGACGTCAGGCCAGATGCCCACTCGGCCTCAATGCTGGACCCCCCTATTCGATTTTCTCTCTACCTCTATGCCACCTATCCCTCTCTATGATTTAGGGCGAGCTTTATCAGATTCGTTTTTCTAGATTCATAGGAAGTTGATTATATGCTCTATTTTAGGTCATAATTTTTCAATTGAGTCAGGTTTAATAATTTATCTATTCTAATTCTCCTTCAGTTCTTGTAGTTTAGTATATTTTTGAATTCTTTGTGTTTTAGGGGTAGTTTAATATCAATTATTCATTTTTTCAAATTAAATATATTTTATTTTTATATATAATAATATAAATATATTTTATATTTTACAGTTTATAAAGTCAAGTACATATGGATAAAAATTGGATTACCTTACCTCATAACAAATCTCAGTATATTACAAGTTTGAACAAATTTTTGGATTTTTCATTCGAAAATCGATCCGTGGATGGAAGAATAAAATGTCCATGTCCTAATTGCAAATTCAGATGATGGTTGAAGATAGATGAAGTATTTGAGCATTTGATATTGAAATAATTTCCTCCTCATTATATGTGTTAGATTTGGCATAGAGAATCAAATGTTATAGAAAAATTGATCAGTTTTGTATACAGTCAAAATGAACAAGAAAAAGCTCTGATAGTTCATAATGAAATGAAAAACTTGATAAATGGTGTTTTTAGCATAGTAGTGCAACACCATCAACAATGTCACACATAAGTTGATTCAGTTGTTGATGTTGCATATATTAATGATGTTTTCAGAACTGTAGGATATCACGATCAAGATGATAACATATTAATGGATGATGATGATAAAACCATTAAAATGGAAAACTAAATCATGAAAACAACTGAGTTTTCTAAATTAGTTGCAGATGGAAATCAATAATTGTATGTAGGATGTGTCAAATATTCAAAATTATCTTTTTTACTAAAGTTGTACCACATCAAATGTTTATGTGCAATTAAATATGAAGTAATGTCCATGATATTAGAATTGTTGTGTGATGTATTTCTTGAAGCTAAGACCCCTGTATCATTTTATGAGAAGAAGAAGATTATTAAAAATCTTGGAATCAATTATACGAAGATAAATGCATGTCCCAATGATTGTATGCTTTATTGGAAAGAATATTTAAATAGAGGAAAGTGAAAAATATTTTGTACTTCTAGATATAATTTAATAAATAATGATGTCAGTTCAAATCTGTGTATCACCACGAAGAAAAAGAAAAAGAAAATTGCTACGATGGTTTTACATTACTTGTAGCACCCCTGGTTTTAAGTAAGTAACCCTTCTTTTATGTTTTTTAAGTATATAAAGTGTTTGGGTGAAGTTTGGGAGGGTTTGGAAGAAGTTTGAATGTTTTTGGGGATTTTATAAGGGTTCAAGGTTGGTGCATGGTTGATGTATGGTTTGGGGAAACCGTGGAATACCTACAGGAAACCGCGCACAATGAGACATGGGCTAAGGAGAAGGCACACAGTTTGTCCAAACCATGCGGCCGCCTAGGAGAAACCGTGCAATTTGATACAGTGGGATTTGGAACAGTTGGTGCATGGTTTGGAAACCTTGCGATCCAACCATGTGAGGTTCCTACCTGAGTTAGAAGTCGATGCACGATTAACGCACAATTTGCACAACCATGCGACTAACCGTGCACGGTTTAAAAACAAGATCCAAAAATCATGAATCTAGGTTGGGATTAGCCTTTAACCCCTTGTTTCCCCCCAAACTGACCCTAATTTGAGATTTTATCCTCCTAAAGGTAGTAAAGGCTTCTCCCATAAATCCAGAGGTGCTCTGAAGGCTTGTCTTGGTGCGTTGAAGCTAGATTCTTGTGGTAAGTCTTTGTTCTTGGTAGTTTTTCTTGGTTTTCCTTAGATCTACTTCTACCTCTCTCTCCCTCTCTCAGTTTCTTAGATCTTCACTATGGATAGATCTAATGTATTTTATGCCAAATATGATTATATTTGACTTTTTTTATGATAAGGGAAGAGATATAAGGTGGATTTTTTTTGGAGATTCAACCTGGTTTTGTTGGTGTTTTCATGATGTTTTTCATTTTCACCAAGTTTTCTGAGGTAGGTGGCTTCACTCTCGAATCCTCTTGCTAGAAATTGAAGGTTTAGTTTCATTTTTTTTGTTTTGATTGGATTTAGTTGTGAAATTATTATGAAAATCATGGTAGAACCCTCTTTAGTGATGGTTTGTGAGTTTTTGGTGAAATTGTGGTTTTTTTTTGGAAATTGGTTGTGCAAAGAGATTTGGTTTCTTGATTTTAAAGTGTTGATTTTAAAATGTGGATTTGCTGGAATTGTAGTAAATGGTTTAATTGAAATGTTTTCAATAAAATGATGATTTTATTGAAATAAATTGAAATGGTTTGTTTGAAATGATTTCAATAAAGTTATGGTTTTATTGAAATGTTTGAAATGGTTGTTTTGACATTGGTTTTTGGCATAATGGTTTAGGGATGGATAAGGGTAAGGAGTCTCCCCCCTCATTAGTGTGATGGATAAGGGTCAGGGCTCACCCTCTTAAAAATGGTTCATTAAGCGATGACTTAGTGAAAGGATGACTCACCACTCACGAGTATAGGGAGGTCCAGATTTCATGTATGGTTGGATGTGTGGATACGTGGGATGGAACAGTTATACCAAAATGGAATTTATGAAATAGTTTTAGAGCATGGTTTGGTTTATTTCTTTGGAAAAATTGGCTTTTATTGGAAAACTATTTTGTTATGGAACTTGTTTATATTTTGATATAAACTATTTTAGAAATTATTTTATATATATTGTTTTATATAAATCATTTTATATAAGTTGTGCTAACATGTTCTATCCTAGTGGAATGAGTAGGAAATTCATTCGGGTAAAACCTACTATGTTTTAGCACTCACCCCTTATTTTTCACTTTGATGCTTTTTCATATATCGTATATTGGGACACATACAAAGTTAAAGTATCACATTTATATAGTGGTGCTTAGTGATACTTGGGTTGTTTTATGGAGTTTAAGCATGGAGCTGCTTGGATCTTGGAGTTTTGTCTTAGAGTCTTTGAGTTTTGTTGGTTATGTCTTTTGCTTTGCACTTGGTTGTTTTTTAGTCTTCTGCTGTGGTACTCTTTTATAGTTGATATTGATATAAATGGTATTGCTTTGAGCTGTATTTCATTTATTATAATGCATCATGAAGTGGTTTTCTGGTTATGATAAGTTTGGTTGGTTGTTTTACTTTCAAAGGTAAAATTGTCCCCCACTTGTTAATGAAGTGCTTGGAATTTATTGTTATCCTTTGGAATCTTGGGGATGTATCTTAAGGCCAAGTAATGTTACACCACAGTCTCAAGCCAATGAGGAGGGACAAGATGTTACAAGTGGTATCAATCTATCCTTGCCTAACATGTAGTCTTCAATTCTCTCAGTCTTGGAGTTGATATTCATTCTGGTCCATTCCTTGTGTTGGGTTGGTAGAAAGAAGTAGGTTCATTAGGACTTGAAATATAGAGCATAAAAATATGTAGCTAAACTTTTTATGCTGAACCTCATGTTACTAGGGAGTTGGGTACATAAGTGTTTTGGAGTCACTTATAGGTTTGAAATATCATTGTCACGGGTTTAACCAATGAGACGATCATGACATGCATTATATAAATGACTTCCCACCAGGAGTGCATATTTCATTTTGAGTAATGATATATGATTTGGTGAAATGTGTTGATTTTTGAAAAATGTTGAAATTGTTTTCAAATGTTTTTTTTTGAAAAGGGCATGGTTGTGGTATTTTGAAAATGGTTTGATTTTCAAAATAATGTTGATTTTTTTTCAAAAATGTCTGAACATGGTAAGGGTTTATTTTGGAAAGAAATTTTGTGATAGTATGATGTGATATAATTAAAAATAGTCAAACCTTCAGTTGATAAAGAGTGATATATATGAAATTTGTTGTTTGTTTAAAAGATGGCACCAGGTAGGTGTTGTAGGAATGGGTCAGAAGAGGACATTGAGAATGTGGTTTCACCTAAGCCACATGTGAACAAACAATTGGTTCAAAACATCATTTAGGATTTTCAAAACATTGAGTTAGGACTGCAACCAGATACTGTTTTTAAGATATCTGTCACTACTTGAAATCCAAGTGGAGGAAGTATGGTTGTCTTCATGGGAGGAGGTGAGAACTCTAACACTAAGAATAAGAGGAAGAGGAAAACCTATTCTCAAGGAGGTGGAACACATCATAATCAGAACAAAAGATCAATTAACCTTCCTAAAAGACCTAAAATCAAGTATGGATGTTTTAAGTGTGGTTATCTTAGTCACATGAAGTGAGAATGTATGACACCACCTAGTTCATGCCACAATTTCAATCATATAGGGAATCTTCAGTGATATTGTTGCAGTGCTCCGATGTTAGGTTCTCAGGATACTTATCAGGTGTCATAGGCATCATATGATTCAAATGGATGAGGGTAGTATAATACCTCCTATCAACAAAATAGATCTATACATGGTGATTCTAGGAATACCTGACTCCTCAAGTAGTGCAATCTCAATAGGGAAATAGGGAGCAATGTGTGGAAAATAAGCAATTATATAGAGCTGAGTAGGTGATTGTGGATGATCAGTTTGGACCATCAACCATGATAGGTACAATTATTTTGAATTATACCCTTATTATTTTTTATATGGGTGCATACCATTCCTTTATTGCTTCTCATGCCGTTGATTTGTTGAGTTTAAAAGTTGAGATGATTCCTTTGGTGATAAAACTTCAAACTTCTCTTGGTTAAAGATAATGTCGTGCTTTTATATGTAGAGCATGTTCTATAACTGTTGATGGATCTGAGATGAAATGGGATTTATCTGTTCTAGAGATGGATTTCTATGATATAATCTTGGAAATGGATTGGTTGAAAATGTACAAGGCTCACATCGACTGTTATACCATAAAGGTTAATTTTAAAACTAAAGATGGCATCAAGAATCTATTTCTAGGAGACTGGAGTGTGAAAGAAGGTGAAACGATCTTTTTGACACCAGTGGATGAAATAATCTCATATTATTTTGTGTCCTTGAATTTTGAATTGATGGAAAATATTGAGAGTAACAGTTTTCCAACAGTAGTTGGTCAGTTTCTAGATTTTTTTTCTCGAAAATTTCTTAGGGTTTCCACCTATGAGAAAAGTGGAGTTTAGGATTATTCACCTTCTAGGGACCAGTACTATTTCCCTTATGTCTTATCAGATGTCACCAAATTAATTAATGGAATTGAAAGTGAATTTGGAAGAGTTGTAAAGAAAAGGGTTCATTAATCCTAGAACATATTCATGGGAAACACCAATCTTGTTTATGGAAAAGGTAGATAGAACTCTAAGGACGTGTGTGGATTATCATAATATTAACCAAGTTATGATAAAGAATCGGTATCCACTTTTATGAATTGATTATCTATTCAATCAATTTAGGGGAGCTTAGTGGTTTTCTAAGATTGACTTGCGATCAGGATATCACCAATTGTGGGTTTAGAAGGAGGATATTTCAAAGATAGACTTCAGAAGAAGATATGACCATTATGAATATGTGGTAATGCCTTTTGGTCTTAATAATGACCCAGTGGTATTTATGGAATTGATGAATCATATATTTTAGAGATATATAGATTCTTTTAGGGTGGTTTTTTTGGATGACATACTGGTGTACTCAAGGATTAGGGATGAGCATGAGCAACACTTGGTAATAATGTTGGGAATCTTGAGAGACCATCGTTTGTATGAAATAAAATATGGATTAGATAAATATCTAAATCCAAAAATTCCCATAAACATCACCAATATCATATTAGTCATCATTACCATCACTATAATATAGAAACTCATCATAAGAATAATTATCCAAAACAACTTCATCACCATCAACACCTGAAAGGTCATTACCTTGATCACCACTATGATTTTCACTGCCATTTCCCATAGCATCATTCAACAAGTGTATTATTGATAGAAATGTATCAACAACCATAATCGAATCTATAGGTAGTGATAGAAACATAGTCATCATTGCTTTCATAAACTGATCAGTATTTTTTTCCCTCTTCCATATCCCTGGGTTGCTAATTTTTTTCCTCCACTGCTTCTTTATGGGACTATTATCACCACTTTTCAGTACTAGTAGAGGTGTTTACATTATTTTAATTGGGCCAATACCCAATAAGAATTATATAATTCTCAAGTTTAAAACATACCCTCCCCTGGTGATCCTCACCTAATACCTTTCTAAAATGGTTATTAGGGATGATGTTTTCATCATCTTTCTCTTGAAGAGCCTCTAGAGCATGTTGTTGAAATTATAAAAAAATAAATATTTAAGAAATATATGTTAAAACTTTAAGGTATATTATAAATATTATAATATTTTCTTATAACTTATAATTAATAGTACTACCATATTTTTTCTTTATGCTTAAGTAAAATAGTTTTTCTCAAGGTACATTCCCTTTAATATTCAACACCGTTAGTTAAAAAAGTCAATGCATGTAAGAAAATAATATTCAATAATTTTTTAATGATAAAAAAATAAACTAGAAAAGCTAAATCTTAAACACGATGCTTCTTATTCTCTTAATCCTAAACAATATAATCATTCTCAGTCATACTTTAAAAATACCTATTTTCTCTCATGTTTCGGCATGTTCGTTTGTCCCAAAGTTTGCACATACATCATAACACTCTTTTTTTTGTTTCTTTATAAATAATCATAGAAAAGAAAATTATTAGTTTAAGTATAAAAATTTTAATATAATTCATAATCATTTTCAATCAAAATAATCAAATTATAATAATAGCTTAAACTGGACACTCTTCTAATAGGTAATCATATTCTAGTACTGTGTGACTGGACAATCATTAAGGGATGGTATACACTCTAAATCAGTGAAAACTATACTATACTATCCTATATATAAATCATGATTATATTCTCTCCATAATTCACCTAATTCGATCATTCGTATATACTTCACACCTTCACCAATGGGAAAATTATAGTGAAGTTTCTACCAAAATATTAATTCATATAAATACAATAAAAATATAAAATTTAATCTAATAAGTTTTATTACCCATATCTATGTCCACAAACTAGCCTTGATTTCATCTCTAACGTGTCTATGAGAGATATGTTACATGGGAATAACACCACTATATTTATCAATCATCACTATAAAACTCATACATTTTCTCTCAAGTTTACCAATCATTTGATTATCTTCATTGTACTCGACCATTATCCGTGTCTAGAGGTTCCATACTTCATGCATATGAGTACATACACACCGCTTAATAGTAGTAAATCTATTTTTTAAATAATAAAAAATATTATTAAATTATTAAATTTTATAATAAAAATAAATTATTGTTACAAAATTTAACAAGGTTGTATACATATACCTAAAGTAGGCTAATCAGTGAGCTTTGATAGATCCCTAGACTGTGAAGGATTGATAAACCCTGTAATGATAGTGGGATCTCATGTATGATCATGATGATCAATATGATCTAGGTGATTATAATGTGTTGGGGGAAGAATTTGAAGGACCATGAGCATAAAATCCTAGAGATAATAAATAAGTGGGAAATGGAGGTGACATAGAAGTTAGTGGAAAAAGATAATAGGGTTATGGATCATTAGAAATCATCAGATAAAGAAATGGAGGATGATAACCAAAACCAGACAAAAATGGTGGTGATAACATGGTGGTAGGAATATCTCTAGTTTCTCTAAGGGTGTAACACTCGAACTTTTAAATTAATATTATTTTATTATTTTATCAGACTTTGGAACTTTCTATCGTGCTGCGGGCTAAGCCTATTTGAAATATTTGCATTTTGTTTATGAATGAATTCTTTGCCCTTGACAGCATCTGGTGCATGGGCAGGGCGTGTTCTAAGCCGCGTGACTTTGCTTGGGTCACCGTGCGGCCTGCCTCATGTACAAGACAAATAAATAAAATGAGTTTTAATGAGTTAGTTTAATGATTATAATAATGGTGATTATTGTTATTATTATTATGGTTAATAATATTATAATTATCAAGTTTATTATAATTATTAGTAAGTTGTTATGAACAATATTAGTATTATTATTGGAGTTTATTAAAATTATTATTTTGTTCATTATTATTTGTTAATATTTTATTTATTTTATACTCTTTTATTTTATTCCCTTATTTTCTATGTTTTTCATTTCTTTCTTTTATTATTATTATTATTATTATTTTTTCAAACCCCAACTCACTCTCTCCCTTACCCTACCCCCTTACGCCGGCGCAAACCCCTCGACCCGTTCCTCCCCTCCAGCCGAAGCTGCCGGCGCAACCCCCTTGACCCACTCCTCCCCTCCAGCTGAAGTCATCGATGTGCCCCCCTCCTGTTCGCATGACCTGACCGACTGGGAGAAGCTCTGGCATGCCTCCCTCTCCCTCTCTCTCAGACCCGCACACCCCCCCTATGTCCGAGCCATTTTTCTCGTGCCGCTACCTCTCGAGCTCCCTATCCGGCTCAGTTTTTGACCAGCTTCCCACCGGATTCACGATCCAGTCCTTCAAGGTATGGGTTATCCCCTCTTATCCATCAATTTCCAGTTTATTTGAGGTCATCCCGTCACCCTTTTGAAATTTGGCCGAACCTAATGTGTTTGGGGTTTTAATTTTGATTGACTCTTGTTGTTTTGGGTTTGCTCTAGGCTTCTTGCAGTGCAATTGGTTCGCGATCGAAGGTTGCGTCAGAATCCGATGTTTAGACACCGAAGGTAAGTGTTTCCACATATAGGTGTCGTTTTATGAAATAGTTTTCTTGTTTAATAAATTTTGGATTTTATTTAATTATTTTTTTGAGTGCGAATTGTGTTTATTTGGCGAATTATTTTACTTGCTTTAATGAATTTGGTGTTCTGTGGTTGATCTGTTTGGTGCGAAAGTGGTTTTAAAGAAGTTTAGTATGCCTTTGATATTTTATAGCATGTTTTTATATAATGGGGTGTGTTTTTGAGGAAAACTCATGTTGTGTTATTTGATGTTATTTTATAAATCATGAAGTTCGTTATTTAAAATTTTCTAAGTGATGTGAATGATGTTTGGAAAGGTTTTTAGGGTGATTTTGATTTTAAAAAGAAGTGGTATTTGGGTGTTTTGAGGTGTGTCCTATGCTGCATCATTCATGGTTGTTTTATGACTTCTGGAATTGATTTATTTAAGGACTTTAAGGCTGCAAAATCTGGTTGCGTTTAGTATTGTTGGGCACTTTGCCTTAAAAAGGGGAATTTGAATGTTTTTATTTTGGTGGAAACCCTTGGCATGTTATTTTGAAATTTTTTGTAGATTGTATAAGTGTTTAAATTGTTTTATTAAATTTATGTGTAGTGCGTTGGACCTCGCTATGATGGTTTCAAGTTGTGGGTGTCAAGAACGCCTACATGTGCATGCATAAGGTAAGACATATATATATAAATGCCCTCTTTGTACATATTCTCTCATGGTGCGGGGAATATGTGCAATGTAGCTAGGGGTATTTATATATATATGTATAAGTGCATGTGCATGGAAGTGCACTGGGTCAGTTTGAGTGGTCGTCGACAAATAACGACAAGTTTGAGGTAAGTCTCCTATGCTCTAATCTTTAATTAGAATTTCCATTTCTGCTTGATGTTTCTTTAAAAGTATTTCTTTGTTTTTTATGTGAAATCCATATGCACTATATATATATGGTTGTGGTTCTTAAAAATTGGTTTCATAGGGGTTGAACATGAAATGGGTATTTCCAAAAGTTGTGTGGCCTTTCGTTCAATTTTGTTATGAAAGTGTAACGACATGCATTATTTTTAAAAAGGGGTTCCAAAGAGATTTTCAAAAATGGGTTTTGATGTGAACACAAGATTAAAATATGGTTAACCTCCTTAAAAGTATTACTTCATTTTAAGTGTGATTTTTAGCCTGTTTTAAATATATAGTACCTTTAGGTGTTCTAAAATGACGAATACTCCTTCTAAAGTGATGTGGCCCGTTGGCACTTTAAGATTTGGTTTTCGAAAATAGAAAACCCCTCTTGAGTCATTCCCCTTAATTTAAAAATAAAATGTGATGCAAGTGTTAATGTGTGGTTTGTAATATGTGCCTATTGTAAAGGCTTGTGCGTGGTTGTGTGATATAAAGAGGGGGAATGCACTTAAGGAGGTAGAGCGGTGGTGAGAGGTTGAATGGGTTTTAGATAAAGAAAGTGTTATGTAGTTGTTTGTTTTCTTGATAAAGAAAACTCAGCACCCTTTTAAATAGAGCACAATGGGAAACCTGAGTATCTAGGGGGTGACCAGGACTAGTACGCTAGATGACACGTTAGGGGTTCATCCCGGTTTGTCTACCAGGATTGACCCAAAAACACTAACTAAACATATGAATTTATGAGGGTTGTGGTCTTCTAAGACACGTTTTCTGAGGGTTGTGGTCTTCTAAGCCACGTTTCACCGAGGTACAAGGTCTCTAGGTTCCCACTTGTTCTTGCCACCTATAGGGATTACCCATGGTGCTCATTTACGACATGCTGCTTGTGATATAACTTTATTTACAGTTGTTTCATACTTGATGTCTTGTTTGTGAAAGCCATATTTTAATCTAAACTGGTTTATTTTTATTTTGAAACGTTAATGCATGCTCGAAAAATATTTTGAAAATGTAGTGGGAGTGAAATGATTTACTTGAAAATGCAAACTCATCACTTGGATTTGAAAAGAAGGAAAAACATTATTTTATTATTATCTTTTTTTCAAACTGGCATAATTGGATTTCTTAATAAAGGCAAGGGCATAGGATGTGGTTATATGTTGGAATTCCTACTGAGCATCTCGGTGCTCATGCCTACTTTACTTTCCAGTTGCAGGTTTCAGTCTTGGATCGCTTTTGGGAGCGAGTGTAGTTGACGTACTGTGGTGATCCATAGGGTCAACTGAGGTATGTCACGTTGCTTTGTCTATTCTTTTTTCCACTGCCACGTTGTTCAGTTTATGATTATTTATCTTTGTTATGGGCCAAACCATTCCCAACTGGTTTATTTTGATGCCTGACACTAGTTTCCAGCCCGTGGGGATTAGGAACGCCCTTCGATCCATTTCTTGGACCAGGTCGGGCATCGGTTCAGATGATGAACCGGCTTGGTTTGTGACAAAATGGTATCAGAGGGGTCCTTGTTATTTGGGGTGTCAAGAAGCTTGGTGATTAGGTGTGTCGGGACTCGAGAGGTAGGTGCAGGAAGGATGTCATGAACCCTTTACCATCCTGAGACTCGAGTTTCCAGGGGTAGTATGGGATTTGAGTTTTTCTTTTGCTTGGTCTATGTGGATGAGGGATGACAAGGGGAGTGGTCCGGTGTTACGTGATGAGGCTGCATGGAGTAGCGACCCATGTACAGCCCGAGTGAACGGTTCAAGATACTTCCTGTGGTGGATGCCCACTCGAAGCATGGTCTGCTAAGCCATGTTACCGGGTTGGTATAGCCACTAGTCCCTTATTTTTTGGAAATTTTGATGTGAGTTATGTTTGACCTTCATTTTGGTTGGTGGGAGTAGATCTCAAAAAAAAAATGAAAATGGATTTTTTGTGAGGGTGTTTTCAAAAGGGAATATGGTTGTTGGGGTGGAAAATGGTTTTTGAAATGGAAAACGTTTTGTAATTTTGAAATGTATTTTTTAATGATAAGTTACTTTTTCAAATTGGTTGGGAATTTTTGCTTTGTTCTGAATGATCTATTTTGAAAATGAGAAGTGTCTTGAATTGACCCTTGGTATTCCTATGAGTGATCACATACATTGAGGTGCGCATGTGGCGGCAAGTGGAGAAATTGGTGATGTGAGTGGATGGGTGCTTGAGCTAGCACGGGGATATGTATGTGTGAGACTTCATGGAATACCAATGTTGGATATTTAATTTGTTTTGTTTTCTGAAAAAAATGGTTTCCAAAAAGGTAATTTAAATGTTTTGAAAAGTGAGTGAGCAATTGTTTAGCTTTCTCTTTTCGTGTTGGGTATTCTTTTTCGTGGGTTCTTGGTTTTGACATATTGAATTTTTGTTGGAATAGTGATTTGAGTTTGAGCTTTCGTTTGTGATTGAGGTGTGTAATTTTGATTTATGATGAGTTTTGATTCGGATTTGTGCCTCTTGTTTTCGAGTATGCTGCCCATAAAAGTCCCAGAAGTTTCTAGTGAGCCTCTTCTAGTTGTTGGTTCTACCCATAATCTTAGCAGAGTGGTGGAATTGAATTCTTTTCAGTTATTTTCCAGCTTCTATGGTGATCGTGATATATCGAAGGTAGCGGGATGACTTGGTGAAATCGTTGGTGTTACCAGGTTATCAGAAACTCCCAAAACTATGAGAGTCCGTGTTGGTTCGGGTCCGTTTGAAGGTGCAACTTTGGATTGGTGGAGGAAATAATCCCAGCATCGTTGCATGATGGTATGTCTTGGAAGGTGTTTAAGGCGACTCTCATCCGATGGTTTATGCCCAAGGAAGTGAAGGCAAGAAAAATGGCAGAACTAGTGAGTGTCCAACAAAGACAACGGACAGTAAAGGCTTACGTTGGACATTTCGAGGGGTTGATTCCCTTTTCTCCAGAGGTAGCATCGTGGAATTAGTTAAAGTTTCTATTGTGTGGGGTATTCGTCTAGGGTTCTAGGATCATTTCTTTTTGGTGTTTGAGAAGGTTCCCCATCCCATGATGAGAGCGAATCGGAGGAACCTATCTCAGAAAAGTCATCTTGTTAATCCCATCCTCTATTAGTTGGTCCACCCTCTTGTTTGCTTCTAGTGTGCTCAGTTTGGGTACTTTAAGTTGCCTTTTCATCATCCTCTGAAGGCTTGCCATCAGTGTGGCTGTTTGGGACACTTGGAGAGGTTCCGCTAGCGGCATCATCAGAAGGAGTCTCGACCGGGGGATGTCAGTTCCTGACTGTGGGGCAACAGATGCTTCAAGACATCAGAGCTCCAACCATAGGTCTTGGAGTGAATCTTTTCACGTAGTCAGGAATCGTGGGGTGTGGGTAACCTTAGTAAACTTCTTCACCAGTGCTTGAATAGGGATGATTTTAGTTTCTTGGTTAAAGCTTCCTCGTCTTTGAAGGTTCTGTTTTGCTGTAAGAGGCACAAAGGTATCTTTTTCTCATTGTGGTCTTTGTTCTTTGAATACCCCACTGTGGTTGTAAAAAGGCATGGTGATCTTGTTTTCTTTTAATTCCAGTAGTTTTACCTCCTCAAATATGAGCTTTGGAGTTTTCTATTTATGGATGTGAGTCTCAAGATGATTATCTCTCTCGTGTGGCTAGCTCCATTGGTGACCCGTTCTTGTTTTAGGATGTGCTCGTTTTGGAGACACATGCATCTTGGGAAATAATGAATCGGGGTTTGGTCCGCTACTCGGTTTGGGGTCTTTCATCGATGAACCCATGTTCTTGGGGTCTGGTTTATACAGAGAGTCCATGGGTCAGTTTGTGCTGGGTTTCTCGTGTCGGTTCGTGCAAATTGGATTTAGCTAGTCAGTTCTTAAATAGTGGGGAGACCAACCATGAATCTTGTCATGCCTTCTTCATGGTTTGGTCTGTGTGCCTGTTCCCTCTTGGATAAAGTTAGCAGTTCCAGAGTGAGACCATGCTAGGAGTCTCAATGTTGGTTGTACTAGTTGGGTTCTTGTGGTGGGGAGAACCCTCCTTGTTTCCTGATGGTTCTTCTCTTTTCAGTTTCCCTCAGAGTTGGTCGGGTGTGACTGGTGGAGTGAAAAGTCACACCGAGTTCGTGTTTTTGTGGGTCTAGTTCCGTTTCAAACTTGAGTTTGATTCCTCATTCGGATGGGTGACTTTCTGGGGGCAGAATGTTTTTGTGGTGGGGATAATTATCACACATGAACTTTTAAATTAACATTATTTTATTATTTTATCAGACTTTGTAACTTTCTATCGTGCTGCGGGCTAAGCCTGTTTGAAATCTTTGCATTTTGTTGATGAATGAATGCTTTGCCCTTGACAGCATCCGGTGCATGGGCAGGGCGTGTTCTAAGCCGCGCAACTTTGCTCAGGTCACCGTGCGGCCTGCCTCATGTACAAGACAAATAAATAAAATGAGTTTTAATGAGTTAGTTTAATGATTATAATAATGGTGATTATTGTTATTATTATCATGGTTAATAATATTATAATTATCAAGTTTATTATAATTATTATTAAGTTGTTATGAACAATATTAGTATTATTATTGGAGTTTATTAAAATTCTTATTTTGTTCATTATTATTTGTTAATATTTTATTTATTTTATACTCTTTTATTTTATTTCCTTATTTTCTATGTTTTTCATTTCTTTCTTTTATTTTATTATTATTATTATTATTATTATTATTTTTTTCAAACCCTAACTCACTCTCTCCCTTACCCTACCCCCTTACGCCGGCACACCCCCCTCGACCCGTTCCTCCCCTCCAGCCGAAGCCGCTGGCGCAACCCCCTCGACCCACTCCTCCCCTCCAACTGAAGCTTCTGGCACGCCCCCCTCCCGTTCGCATGACCCGACCAACTGGGAGAAGCTCCAGCGTGCCTCCCTCTCCCTCTCTCTCGGACCTGCGCACCCCTCCCCTCTGTCCGAGCCATTTTGCTCATGCCGCTACCTCTCGAGCTCCCTCTTCGGCTCGGTTTTCGACCGGCTTCCCACCAGATTCATGATCTAGTCCTTCAAGGTATGGGTTCTCTACTCTTATCCCTCCATTTCCATTTGATTTGAGGTCATCCCGTCACCCTTATGAAATTTGGCCAAACCTAATGTGTTCGGGGATTTAATTTTGATTGACTCTTGTTGTTTTGGGTTTTCTCTAGGCTTCTTGCAGTGCAATTGGCGCGCGATCGAAGCTTGCGTCGGAATCCGATGTTTAGACACCGAAGGTAAGTATTTCCACATATAGGTGTCGTTTGATGAAATAGTTTGCTTGTTTAATAAATTTAGGATGTTCTTTAATTAATTTTTTGAGTTCGAATTGTGTTTATTTGGCGAATTATTTTACTTGCTTTAATGAATTTGGTTTTTTGTGGTTGATCCGTTTGGTGCGAAACTGGTTTTAAAGAAGTTTAGTATGGCTTTTATATTTTATATCATGTTTGTATATAATGGGGTGTGTTTTTGAGGAAAACTCATGTTGTGTTATTTGATGTTATTTTATAAATCATGAAGTTAATTATTTAAAATTTTCTAAGTGATGCGAATGATGTTTGGAAAGGTTTTTATTGTGATTTCGATTTTAAAAAGAAGAGGTATTTGGGTGTTTTGAGGTGTGTCCTATGATGCATCATTCATTGTTGTTTTATGAATTCTGGAATTGATTTATTTAAGGACTTTAAGGCTACGAAATCTGGTTACGTTTAGTATTGTTGGTCACTTGGCCTTAAAAAGGGGAATTTGAATGTTTTTCTTTTGATGGAAACCCTTGGCGCGTTATTTTGAAATTTTTTGTAGATTGTCTAAGTGTTTAAATTGTTTTATTAAATTTATGTGTAGTGCGTTGGACCTCGCTATGATGGTTTCAAGTTGCGGGTGTCAAGAATGCCTATATGTGCATGCATAAGGTAAGACATATATATATAAATTCCCTCTTTGTACATATTCCCTCATGGAGCGGGGAATATGTGAAATGCATCTAGGGGTATTTATATATATATATATATATATATATATATATGTATAAGTGCATGTGCATGGAAGTGCGCTGGGTCAGTTTGAGTGGTCGTCGACAAATAACGACAAGTTTGAGGTAGGTCCCCTATGCTCTAATCTTTAATTAGAATTTCCATTTCTACTTGATGTTTCTTTAAAAGTATTTCCTTGTTTTTTTATGTGAAATCCATATGCACTATATATATATGGTTGTGGTTCTTAAAAAGTGGTTTCATAGGGGTTGAACATGAAATGGGTATTTCCAAAAGTTGTGTGGCCTTTCATTCAATTTTGTTATGAAAGTGTAACGACATGCATTATTTTTAAAAAGGGGTTCCGAAGTGATTTTCAAAAATGGTTTTTGATGTGAACACAAGATTAAAAAATGGTTTGACCTTCTTAAAAGTATCACTTCATTTTAAGTGTGGTTTTCATCTTGTTTTAAATATATAGTACCTTTAGGTGTTCTAAAATGATGAATACTCCTTCTAAAGTGATGAGGCCCATTGGAACTTTAAGATTTGGTTTGAGAAAATAGAAAACCCCTCTTGATTCATTCCCCTTAATTTGAAAATAAAATGTGATGCAAGTGTTAATTTGCGGTTTGTGATATGTGCCTAGTGTAAAGGCTTGTGCGTGGTTGTGTGATGTAAAGAGGGGGAATGCGCTTAAGGAGGAAGAGTGGTGGTGAGAGGTTGAATGGGTTTTAGATAAAGAAAGTGTTATGTACTTGTTTGTTTTCTTGATAAAGAAAACTCACCACCCTTTGAAATAGAGAACAATGAGAAACCTGGGTATCTAGGTGGGTGACCAAGACTAGTATGCTAGATGAAACGACATGGGTTCATCCTGGTTTGTCTAGCAGGATTGATGCAACAACACTAACTAAACATATGAATTTTTGAGGGTCGTGGTCTTCTAAGCCACGTTTTCTGAGGGTCATGGTCTTCTAAGCCACGTTTCACTGAGGTACGAGGTCTCTAGGTTCCCACTTGTTCTAGATACCTATAGGGATTACCCATGGTACTCATTTGAGACATGCTGCTTGTGATGTAACTTTATTTCTAGTTGTTTCATACTTGATGTCTTGTTTGTGAAAGCCATATTTTAATCCAAACTGGTTTCTTTTTATTTTGAAATGTTAATGCATGGTCGGAACATATTTTGAAAATGTAGTGGGAGTGAAACGCTTTACTTGAAAATGAAAACTCATCACTTGGATTTGAAAAGAAGGAAAACATTATTTTATTATTATCTTATTTTAAAACTGGCATAATTGGATTTCTTAATAAAGTCAGGGGCATAGGATGTGGTTATATGTTGGCATTCCTACTGAGCATCTCGGTGCTAATTCCTACTTTACTTTCCAGTTGCAGGTTTCAGTCTTGGATCGCTTTTGGGAGTGAGTGTAGTTGACGTACCGTGGTGATCCACGGGGTCACCTGAGGTATGTCACGTTGCTTTGTCTATTCCTTTTTCTGCTGCCACGTTGTTCAATTTATGATTATTTATTTTTGTTATGGGCCAAACCGTTCCCAACTAGTTTATTTTGATGCCCTACACTAGTTTCCAGCCCGTGGGGATTGGGAACGCCCTTCGGGCCATGTCTCGGACCGGGTCGGGCTTCGGGTCAGATGATGACCCAGCTTGGTTTGTGACAAAGGGTACCATGGGATGATAAAATATACTAGATATCATATTTGGTGAAGGTTATAGGTGTGATAGGGTATGATGAGTTCCACAAGTAGCTATACTACCACACCCCTTCGAATTATTAGGCAAGTCACCACTATTACTAGTCTGGTTAGAGAGAAATTAACTTTTGGATGGAAGTTCCTAATTAGAATTAAAAAACGATTAATAATTTGATGTTATATGTTATGTAATTGATATATATTTGAAATTATATACTCACAATGGGCATCATAAAAATAATAATCATCTCTATCATGAATCAACCATTTTTGGAAAATATCTTTATATGCATCTCTTCAATATTTTTCATTTTATGTATTAAAAAAAATATTTTTTTAATTATAAATTCATTAATAATGGGTAATCCAAATAAGAAATAAGAGATCAAATGACATAATTATGTTATTCCAATTGCTAAGAAAAATAAGGGATATGTAGTTTCATAACATAATCATGGAATATTTAGTAAAAAGATAAAAAAACATAAAGGGATGATATAACATAACCAACTCATACTAGTTAGTATGCTAAACATGGGTAATATATAGTTTTATTCTTTTATTTTCAATTAGGTCCAATTCAGTTGGGATAAGTTGATTCAATTTGGATTATTTCAGGTTGGTTTATTTATCTTTGATTTATTCTTGAGTTTGGTTTAATATAATATGGTTATGTTTATGATGTTTTGGTTCAATTTATTTCAGTTTAGGTCAATTTGGTTCCCATGTATTTAATTCAAGTTCATTTGGGTTAGGTTTGGTAGGGTCGGGTAGTTTTAGTTCAAGGAGAATGATGTTATTTTTCATTTCATTTCATATTCCAAGAATTATCTTAAAATCATTAAACTACACCCAAAATTTGTTTTACCATTTAAATATAAAAAATTTGACCTTAATTTTGAGTGGATACTTTAATTTTCTTTGTTTATTTATATTTTTATAATTACTCATCCCTCACCTCACTTTGATTATTCAATTTTTTTTGTAATTGTTTATGAATTTTGATTACTTTTTGTATTTTTTTTTATTTTTTGTATTTATTTTTTGTTTATATATTTATTTATTCTTTGATTATATCATTTATTTTTTCTTTGTTTATTTACTATATTTTTTTTGTTTTAATTTTTTGTATTTGTTGATGTATGTTGAGTGGCTCCTTGCTTTTGTTTTATTTTTTGTTTGTTTATTTTTTGTATTGTTTGTTCTTTGTTTCAATTTCTTTGTTTATGTATTTGTTCTGTATTATTTTTTTATAATTTTTATTTGTTAATTTGTTCTTAATTTATTTTTTTATTATTTATTTGTTCTTATAATGTTTATTTTTATTTACGTATTATTTACTTACATATTTATTTGTTCTTTGTTATTTGTTTATGTGATTTTTATTTACATATTTTTTATTTATGTATTTGTTTATATCCTTTTTATTTATGTATTTTTTTTATATATTTTTTGTTTTTTCTTATTCTTTTTGATTACTTTGTGTTTCATTAATTTTATTCCTTTTTATGAATTATTTATTTTTTCTTTATGAATACTAATCACTTTATGTATTTGTTTATATCTTTATTTAAATTTTATTATATATTTGATTATATATTTGTTATTTTTATTTATTTATGTATTTATATTCATTGTATTTATTGTAACACCATGAATCAAACCACCAGGTCTGAATCGAAGTGCCACATGACCTCATGCACCTCCCTGTATGCAAGAGGCTTCTGACTAGAAGTGAGGGTCTATGTAAATCAATAGGGAGAATATACCCTCGCTATAAATCCTTGTACAATAATAACATAATAGAATATATAATAAATATGAAAATTTGATTAAATATACAAAAACTATCTAAATAGAATACCAGTCATATAAGAAGTAAACAGACTCCTAAAGTGGCAGGATAAACTAGAGTACAATGAAAGAAGGTAAATAAATAAATAAATAAATAAATAAATAAATAAATAAATAAAATCTATGGATTACTCCATAGTTTTTCTCAATCTACCACCATCTTCAAGCTTCTTTTCTTAGCCATTATCCATGGTCCCCTTTCCCTTACTCAGATCCCTATACATAAATTCTGTATGTGCATCAGGATTCCCATGCAGGGTGTGTGAGTAATAAAACCTATTAGGACACCACAAATTCATACTTAACCAATTTTATCATGTAAAATATGTGTATTAAATAATAATAATAGATGAGTAATGAGCATAACAACATGCAACAAACCAAAACCAAGCACCCTTGTGCTAACCAGACCACAATGAGCCCTGACTATACCTGCTTTAGCTCTATATTGAAAGGAATGTCAAGATATCATAAGTAATCAAGGACTATCCACAAGGATAGTAATCATGATAATGAACATTTTGTATACATACTACTTTACATACACTAGGAATCAAGCGAGTCATGTTCCCATCATCCACTAGGCATCAAGCGATCGTCCTACTCGGCATCCACTAGGCCTTGACTAAAATTATCCCTAGAATACTATAAGAATCAAGTGTATCACATGATATCCATTAGGAATCATATTATTCTTACCCCATTCTTAGGTCCATCGTCTCTATTATCACAAGTCGTGTGCATTCCCCCTCTAAGGGATAAGCATGTCACAATAGTCTACCTACTTTGGAAAAAAAAGAACAATTCTTCCAAATACACACATAACATGGTAGAACACAGAAGTAAACATATAATATCATCATGAGTAAAATTAGTAACATAAAATACATGCGATCAACATCAAACATTAATAAAAAATCTACAAATGTACTCATGGTAATGAGTATCACATAAGGCTCTCACAGTCTATGAACACACCCACATGTAATCATAATCAAGTAAAAATATCAAGTATGCCAACACAAGTGTTATATCATGGAAAAAAGTGTAAAAAATATCCCAAAAAAGTTAAAGAAATTCCTAATTCAAGATTTTTGATGAAGAACTTCAAGGTTTTATAAAGAGACATCTCTCAAATCATGTCCACATACTTACCGACTCGAAAATATCACCAAGGATTCCTAGAACTAAATCCAACTATTTTATTTCTAAAATAAATAAAATATCACATGTGATAATAAATTATATATCTTGGACAATCTATAATAAAAATTATATTTCCATATTATCCTTCTTTATAATTCTATATTATTTCTTAGAGAGGGAAAATAATCTCACATATGATTATAATCCCTCTCTCTAGGATAAGCTGAGATAAACCAAGAATAATTCCTATTATTCTTTTCCATAATCTAGGTTATTATCATTAAGGATTTAATCCAACCATATTTTCAGAAATATTTATAAAATATTATGATTTTAATTCAACAAATTTTCATAAATCCTATTTTACAAAAAATAACATGAAAAATACTACCTAGAATTAATACATTCCAAGAACTTCACCTAGGAGTAGAAAATAAAAAGGTCCTACCATGACCAGAAACCCTAAAATTGGTCTAAAGTGGCTTCATCGATCTCATGAAAATGAATTTTAAGGCCTCTTGGACTCAAGAGGATAACAAAAAATGAGGCAACAATACTTGAGTAATTTTAAGAATCCAACCCGCGTACAAGTTCACAATAATGGGGAACCCCAATTTAAATTATCATTTATTCCATTATTCACATAAATCTTGAAAGAGGAGTGATTAAATTCATCCATAATAGAAAATTTAAACCTAAACGATCTAAAATAACAATTCCCCATGTTTTTTGGAATTCAAGGTCATCAAAATACATGTTTAATGGTTGAAGAAGGGGAAATTATGAAAAACCTTGTAAAAATAATTACCCTTAAATATGGAGTATGTTATATGTAAGGGTAACTTGGTTTTACCCTTACATGACTATTTACCCCTTTATAGGCTTTGGAAAATCTAAGGCACCCTTATGCAACCTTTGAGAAATCCACCTTACCTTTATGCAGTGCTAGACTTACCCTTATGAAACCCTTATAAATAGAATGTTACTCTTAAATAGAGGATACTTTCCCTTACACAATGCATTAATACATGAGATTACCCTTACTTAGGTCAATTATAACTTTATGCAATGATTTATGTACCATAACACCCTTTGTAAATAGGAGCTTACCCTCATGCAGTGCTTGCCTTACCCTTATGCAACACATATAAATAGGGGGTTACCCTTACAAAACCCTTCTTACCATGTATCACATGATGAACCCTTGCACAACTCATATAAAAAGAGAGTTACCCCTACAAATCTCCATATACCTTTACAAAGTGCATGAAAAGATATTCCACCCCTACATAACCTATAAAAAAGAGGATTAACCCTGATGAAATTCAAGTAAAAACCCCTATACCCTTACAAAAATTCTCAAAACCCATTATTACCCTTATGAAACACCATAAAACCCCAAGTAAGGTTGTTTTTTATTGAAAAATTAGATTTTCACATAAAAATACTTATAAATTATAAACAAAATAGGGTTCAAGGATAAATTGAAAATTGAGAATATTAAAATTCCCCCTATAAATACTTATCATCCTAGAGAAGTATCTCAAGTAGTATTTCTTGAACAAATCTGGCCACTAAGTTCAAATACCAGACTCCCGCTCCCACATCTCCTTCTAGATCCATCGATGTTACTACTAAAAATGAACAAGTGGTACCATCTTCCCTTGAAGTAATTTTTCACTATGGTCTATAATTCAAAGTGGACTCTCCTCAAAAGATGCATTTGGATCTAACTCAATATCCATACAATCTATAACATGCATAAGATCATGTATTTACCTTCAAAGATGTGATATATGAAACAAATAATACATACCTTAGTAGTAAGAAGGAATATCCATATGATATGCCACCTTTCCAATGCACTCAATGATCTTAAAAGGATCTAACAAACCATGATGCCAGATTTACCCTACTTCCACAAATGATGATTCCCCAACTGAGGTGACACTCAAAAGATAGATTGCCAATAGTGAACTCTAAAGGTCATATCATCTGGTATGAATATGATCACTGCCTACTCTAAGAAGTGATCAACCTATTCTAAATAAATTTTAATCTCTTGGAGGTATCTTAAAGAAAACTTGGCCCCATAAATACTGCATCACCTGCCTCATGTAAACAAAGAAGTGAATGACATGAACTCCCGTAAAGAACATCGTAAGGATCCATATGAATCAAATCTTGGTAACTATTTTTGTATAAAAACTCAAACAAGGATAGGTGATTATCCAAATCTCCACTAAATTCTAGGATACAGTCTCAAAGCATATACTTTAGTATACCAATTGTTCACTATGACTGCCCATTCTGTCTAAGGATAGTACAATATTCTCAAACTCAGCTAATTCCCTAGGGATTTCTAAAATACCTTCCAAAAGTATGATGTCAAACATGCATCCCTATCAAAAAAATTCTCAAGGGAATTCTATGTAAGTGTATTATCTCATGGAAATATATATTTCCCAACTAATCCACTGTGTGAGTATCTTGAATTAGTAAGAAGTGAGAAACTTTCATCAATGGATCGATAATCACCAAGATAGTGTCATGAATCCTAAGGTTCTTTGGTAACCCCATAAAAAATACCATCATGATTTTCTCCAATTTCCACATGGGAAATGGAAGGGGATGAAGCAAACCACTTGAATACTGGTGCTCAGCCTTTACCCTCAGATAGGTAAGGCACTAGTAAACAAAATCAGCAATGTCCCTCTTCATACCAAACCACTATAAATGTCACATTAAGTCATGGTACATATTTTTCACACTAGTATGTACCATACATATAGAGGTATGGAATTACCTCATCAGATCCTCTCTAATGGAATCATAGACTACTACTCTCCCATGAACAAAGATGAAATTTTCGTTTCCCAGTGACCACCCGGGTATTGGGTCACCTCCAGTGAGCTATTCCCACATCATAGTAGACTATGGGTCAGTGAAATGTCCAACCTTTACCCACTATATAAGAGAATATGTGACTACCAAGGGATATCAATTTATTGATCCCTAATCCTTAGAAGCATCCATCCTCCAGTCATCTAACAAGCTCACCAAGCACCACTTCTCCTTAGAAGTCCACTCACCAAGATCCTGAGATACCTACGTATTACAACTAATAGAATATGCTACAATGTTACCTTTCCAAGGTTCACACTCCATCTTAAAGTAAAATTTCTATAGATACTCTACCCAATTCCTATACCTCAAGTTCATATCCTGCTATGTGAAGATGTAATAAAGGTTCTTGTGGTTTGTATAAACAAAAAAACTCTCACTAAAGAGATAGTTCCATCAACAATTTAGATAATGAACCACAAATTCAAGATCTAAGTCATGAGAAGGGTTGTTCTTCTCATGAGGTCATAGTTGACATGAACCATAATATACTACCAACACCATTTGTATCAGTAATACTCCTAAACCAATGTTCGGTGCATCGTAGTATACAACATAACCAATCCCAGGCTTGGAAAGTATAAAAAATGGAGCTATAGTTAACCTCATATTTATCTCATGAAATGAATATCCACACCAGTCCAACTACCAGAACTTCACTCCCTTCTTTTTCAATGATGCCATGGGTGCTGATAATAAGATAATTCCTGGATAAAACATCAACAATATCCTGATAAGCCTAGAAAGACTCTTGATCTTGAACACATTTCGGGGATGTGTACAGGATATCACTACATCCACTTTCTCTAGGACCAAAGATACACCTATCTCAAAAACCACATTCCCCAAAAAATAGCACATCCTGAATCCATAAGTCACACTTCAACAACTAGATTAAATCCTATGCGATCGAAGTGTACTCATAACTATCTCAAGATGTATGTCATGTTGCTCTAGTGTTAGTGAGTAGATAAGGATTTTATTAATGTAAACCATAATGAATGAGTCTATGTAAGGGTGGAATATCTTATTAATGAGATCCATAAACACTACCGATGAATTTTTCAATCCAAAAGGAATAATTGGGTGATCATATAAACCATACATAATCTGAAATTTCATCTTCATGATGTCTTCCCCTCTAACCCATATCTAGTGATAGCATGATACGAGATAAATCTTGGAGGACCACTAGGATCCCTTTAAATGAACAAAAAGACCGTTGATACTAGGAAAAAGATATCTATTATTCACCATCACCTGGTTAAAATTATAGTAATCAATGCAGATTCGAATACTACCATCTGCCTTCTTAGAGAACAACATAGGTCCATGACACAATGAAGTACTCAACCTAATAAATCCCTTATCCTCAAAGTCCTTGAGATTTAACTTGAGCTACTTCATCTCAGATGGTTTCATACAATACAGGGGTATCAAAATGGGTTACACACCATACATGAGATCAATCATAGATTAAAATCCAATATCATGAGGAATTCCTATGAAGTAATTTGAAAATATTTCCTAATAGATATCCATGATTAGAGGAAAAGTTGAGGGGGCTGTCATTGATCCTATTAAAATGTAAGATCCCAAAATTTTATGGAGATGTATCAAGCTCATTTTAGGTACTCTTTTACCCTTGTTTTGGTATATCTTGGTTGGGTTTTTTCTAGGGTTATTTTGGGTGAAAAATTGACAATTTTGGAAGAAAGAGGGGTAGTGCATGGTTGTCAAACATTTTTCCCAAATGGTGTGTCCACCCCATCAAACCTTGTAAACCCAGGCAGAGAATATTTTTACAGTTTGTGAATAGTTTTTCAAACCATGTTCTCTATTAGCACTAAACATGAAACCCCTAGGAGAGGTGAACAGTTTGGAAAACCATGCACCCCTACCTAGGAAACCATGAATGCAGGTTTATTTTATTTAAAAAATTTATTTTAAATTATTGAACCCCCTATTTATTACCCCTAAATTACATACTTTGAACTAACTTTTTTTTCCTTTGAATTTGGAGGATATTGAAAAGATTCCTAGGACTCTCAAACTCTATTCTTAATGAATCAAAGATTCGATTTATGAATCTTCACCTCTCCTGGTATGTAATCTCTTCCCATGTGGTTTCCTCTCTCTACTTTCTATCTTCCCAAATGGAGTGGAGTGTTTTATTTCCCCATTGGAATTAGTTTAGATCTAGGTTTTTTTAGATTTTGATCCATTTGATCTTTTTTCTATTATTTGGTTCTAGATCTCATTCTTCAATGCAATCTTGATCATTATGTTTCAATTTGGGGAAATTTTTTTGGGTGAAGTCCATCAATGATCTTGAGGTAGGTGGTCTAAATGTCAATTTCCATAGTATTGAATTATAATTGTGTGTATGTATTATGGAATTTAAATTTCCACATCTGGTGATTGAATCTTTAATTGTATTAAACAATTGGTTAATTAATTAATGTGATCATGGAATTGATTAATTGAATTTTCATGTGATAATGAAATTGTTTGAACTTGAGAAATTAAATATAGCAATTATGGTTATGTAATTGATTATTAATTTTATATGATTTGATTGATATGGGAATTAAGGGATGTTTAGATTAAACTTGGAGGGTTAATGGATTATATTACTAAATGTTGATAAATGGTTTAATGGTGAATTGATCATATTATTTCCATGTGAATTAAAGTGATGAAACTTTTTTGTTTAATAAATTGAAAAGGTACAATTTAATTAGAATGTTTGATAAGATGGTTAATTATGCTTAACCTTAATTTATGTGAAATTTTGATATATATGATATACATGTGTGAAATATATACTGATTCTTCAAAATCCCATATGTGATTGAATGATATACATGTGTGGGATATGGAATTATGCTTCAAAATACCATATGTGATTGACTGATATATGTGTGTGAGACCTAGAATTATGATTCAAAATCCCATATATGATAAAAACAGGTTGTGGGACATATACTAATGCTTCAAACACCCACGAGGTGCTAGAAATGGTGTTATAGACCCAAAATATTGACATTGGACTATGGTTCCAAGTATCCATGATATGAAATTGAAATGAAATGATAAATGAAAACCCATGAGTTATGTGATATGTGATATCCCTTGGAAATGGTTTAGAATCTGAAATAGGAAGAAGTAGGTATTGATGGTTTGGGTTTCATCATGAACTCGGTGACTTATGTGGTTAAATAAAGAATAATGAAATGTGATAACTATTTACTTTATTGCACCTTATTATTTATTCAACTATATATAATGTTATTGAATGGATATTTTTTTAAACACCATTGGTGGTGGAATACTAAGTTGTAATCACACCCTAATTAGGATACCTGATCAGTACCCGAATAGGCTTCATGTTTTCAGGATAGAATAAGGGAAAGAGCCCTATGTTATATGAATGAGTTTTGATGGAGCATAGATGAGGGAACCAGAATTGGTGTGGGGACCTGCTTGCGAGTTTTCAGTGTGTCTTTATTTTGGTTTTCATATTAACTCTTTACAAATATATGGAATTCCATATCTCCACTTTAGTTGGATATTTTATTCCTATTTTATTCATCATGAGATACTACTTTTTTTATTTATGGTTATTATCATTTGGTTATTCTTTATTTATTTTTTGTTGTTGTGCTGCTTTGATAAAGAGGGTATAGTATCCCCATGTTATATATTTTACCCCTGATGCTAGTCACCAGCCTCTAGAATATGGGGAGGTTCACCTAAGGTCACATAATCAACTATCTTGGGAAAAAATATGTGACAATTGAGTTGGGACGTTACAAAGTGGTATCTAAGGACTGTTTTTTTACCTATTTTGTATTACTATTTGGGAAAGGTAGATAAGAGATTAGGATTAGTTGAGACTTGGATAAGAGATCTTGCATGGGAGTAGCTAATCCATGTATAGGGGTAAAACCAAGAACCTAGGATGGGATTGTTGTTATTGATGTTTGCTGTTATAGTTAGATATTATTTCACCTTGGGTGATGCACTTATTTTGTGATGTTATTATCTTTTGAGATTCTTTTGTGGAATAGAATGGAATTAGAATTGTGTAATCATGCATCATTTTAGGCACTTAGGATTTTTATGTGACATGAATCATTTTAGTCATGCATAGAAAAATAGGGTTTGGGGTGAATTGTTTAAATGAAAATTAATTTATTTCCCATATAATTTAAATGAAGGAGTTTCCTAATATGAAAATGGGAAATTATAAATGATGAAAAATGTTATAATATGAAATGAATAAAAGGTTTTATAATGAGAAACTTGAAATATGAAAGTGTTCAACCTTTTTTAACCATGACCTAGTTGAGGGATGGTTGAGGGTAGTGATAGTGGCTTAGTTTTGACCATGTGGTGGGATATGGGAGATGAATTGTTATGGATTTATGTAAATACCTCTTAAATAAATGTGATAATGTTGTCAATGTATCCTAAGATGTGTTTTTGGAATTATAGAATTATTCCTCCATGAATATTCTTACTGATAGGAAGATAGGGGGCATGGATAGAAATGTGCCTCCAATAGTGGAACCTAAGGCTCTAATAGTTCTGAGTGAAGGTCCAAGAGAGAAATTCCATGAGAACTTTTGTCTCTTCATATAGTTCATGGAAAGAGACCCAGAGTGGGATGTGAAAATTATGTTTGACTTGACATGGGATTTCTAGTTGAAACATCCTATGAATTTCACCAGAGAGGGTAGACCTGAGGCAGATGAGCTCTAGATCGAGTCTATCCAGATGATTCTTGACCACCTTGAGACTCCCACTGAGAAGAGAGTCAAGATGATAGCTTACATGTCATGTGGTAAAGTGAATAAATGGCAGGACATCCAAAATCTAGATAGATAGATAGAGAATATGGTATGGAAGGAATTTCAGAAGAAGTTCTTAGACAACTTTTACCCTAATACACTAAGTTAGGAGAGGGTAGCAGAGTTTATGAGGATAGCCTATGAGATTATTTATGTGATGGAATATGTATAATTATTTACATATTTGTAGTGATTTTTTCTGTTGTTGGTAGGAGATGAGGTGACTGCAGCAAAACGTTTTCAAGATGTGCTTAAATGTGAAATTAAGTCTCAGGTTAACATCATTTGGCTGAATAAGTTTTCAAAAGTGGCGAATCAGGATCTCATATATGAGGGGAACTTGAAGGATGCTTCCAGTGGAGAATATATGGTTTCTACTAGATGGCCAGGAGGTACATCTTTTGAGAGTAGGAAGCATCGCTTTGAAAAAATCAACCAAAGTGATACCAAGCATAGTGGCTAGGGGGAAGGGTTAGTTACTTATAAAATTACCTGAGTGATATTACATCAGTACGGTAGGCTAGGTTACCTTTATAGATTGTTTCCCCATCCACTGGTAGAGTGGAGAGATGGAAGAAGTATGGGAAATCTAATATGAATATTAAAGAACCCATTAAAAATGGTTAATGATGGAGGATATAGGAAGAACCATAGTACAGGGAGGGGATATTTTACCCCATATTAGTATGGAAGTTAGAGTTATACTATTATTGGTGGAAGAGGTAGTTAATGCGGTACTTCTAGGAAAGAGTTTTCATATTAGTAGAGTGGTGCAGATCAGTGGACATAGAAAACATCATAGAGAAGAGGGGAAGGATAGTTGCATGTACTTTAACCTAGAATAGTGCATAGAAAGGATGGACCATTGATAGTTATAGGTACTATTATTATAGATTCTACACTTTCTATTGCCTCTCATTCATTTATATATATACAACTTTAAAATGGTTTGAGTCTGGAAGTGGAGTTCATGAGTGAGGTTATGGAGATAGATACACCTTTGGGGGTATGATTGAGAGACATATTTTTGTGCAAGGGGGTGTTCTCTTGAGGTTGGGGTGTATCATTTCCTTTGGGATCTATATATACTTAAAATTTCAGGTTTTGAATTGATTTTGGTTATGGACTGTTTGTTATCATACCAAGCCCACATAGATTGGTACCATAGGAGAGTGAATTTTACATCTCCTAAGGGTGATAATTATGTATATCATAGAGGATGGGATATCCAGGAAGGTCATGTAGGTATAGTTCATCAAAAATTGGGGGATCTCACCACCCAGGTTTCAATTCTTTTTTAGATGATGGGGGTGTGAATCAAGATGTCTTTCCACCCGTAGTGGATTGGTTCCAGGACATGTTTCCTGAGGATTTCTCAGGGATTCCACCTAAGAGAGATATGTAATTTATAATTGATCTCATATCAAGGGTTGATCCAGTTTCCATTCCACCATATAAAATGGAACCTATAGATCTTCAGGAGCTTAAGATTCAACTAGAATATTTTATGGTTAAGGGATTTATTTTTTTGAGTATGTATCCTTGGGGTTCTCCAGTTTTGTTTACAAATAAGGTTGATGGGACTTTGCACTTGTGTATTGATTGTAAGAAGTTAAACCATATGATAATGAATAAATAATATCCTATTCCACATATCAACAATATATTTTACCTATTGAGAGAATCATGTGTGTTCTCCAAGATTGACTTGAGGTCAGGGTATCATCAGCTGAGAGTTAGACCTTCTCATATACCACAAAATGCTTTTAGAAGTAGGTATGGCCTAAATGAGTTCATCGTGATACATTTTGGTCTGATGAACACTCTGGATGTGTTTATGGCCTTGATGAATATATTTTTCCACCTGTACTTGGATCAGTTTGTGGTGGTGTTTTTAGATGAAATCTTGGTGTACTCCAAGACTCATGACGATCATACCCAATATCTTGACATAGTTCTAGGTACACTAAGAGAGAATCATCTATACACTAATCTATCGAAGTGACAATTATAGATTTTTAGTAACATTTATTATGTCACATAATTCCATAAAAAGGTGTGTTAGTGGACCTAAATATGGTACAAGAAATTATTTCTTAGGATAATCCGTATAATTTCTTTGATATCCATAGTTTTCTGGGCTTAACAGGATATTATAGAAGGTTCATCCGAGACTTTTCCCATTTGGTAAAACCTCTTTAAGGCTTGAAAAAGAAGGGTAAAAATTTTAAATGGTTTGGATCATGTGATAATTCTTTCCAAGAGTTGAATAAGTGGTCAACTACTTCACCGATATTGATCCTACCCAATCCAGGGGAGGAGTATATAATGTTTTGTGATGCATCTAGGATGGAAATTAGAGTAGTGTTGATGCATGGGGATCGAGTTGTGGCATATGTGTCATGAGAATTGAGGCCACATAAACAAAATTACCCTAATCACAACCTTGAGTTAGCTGTAGTGGTTTATTCTCTAAAGTGTTGGTGAAATTATCTATTGGGTAAAAATTTTGCTCTATATACTAATCACAAGATCTTAAAGTATATATTTCATAGTGATATTTGAATCTTTTACAATGAATATGGGTTGAGTATATGAAATTATTTTATTTTGAGCTAGAATATACACCCAAAAAGGGAAATAGTGTCACTAATTATTTAAAAAAGAAAATACAGAATTAGGAAGTTCAAGAAGTTAGTTCTGAGTGGAAGATGGAGAACTTTTTAGATGAGATGAATTTTTTGGTTTAGGAGGGACAAGAGTGGATTAAACTCATCTCAATTTCAGTAGATCCTATAATTTTTTAATGGATTATAGAAAGTAATTATTAGGATATGGAATGTTTGGCCTTGAGGGAAAGCCTTGAAGGTGGGGATTCACCTTCAGATTAGACTATAGATGGGGATGAGATCATATATGTTTGGGTATGTGTTGTTGTGTCTATGTGTATGTGAGAGGAGTTGATGCATGAATTTCATGCCTCAAAGTGGGTGGTTCATCCATGTTTGACCAAAATGTACAGTGACCTACGCCAACAATATTCATGGTCGGGCATGAAAAAAAACATTATAGGGGTTGTGACATGATGCTACACCTTTCAATAGGTTAAATCTGAGCATAAAAAATTTGGAAGTTTATTACAGCCATTTCCCATTCAAGAATATAAGTGGGGTGAAATTACCATAGATTTTGTGGTGGGTTTCTTGAGTAAACCTTGAAAGAATGACACTATTTGGGTGATTGTGGAATAATTGATTAAAGTAGTACATTTCTTGCCTATATGAGAGACTTAATCAGTGGATCAATTGGAAGAATTTTACATTATGGAGATAGTCTGTCTGCATGGGGTGAAACAAAGTATAGTTTCATACTATGACTCACGTTTCACTTCATGCTTCTAGAAAGGTTTACAAAAGGTGCTTGGTATGTAGGTATTATTGAGCATGTATTTTCACCCATTGATAGATGGGTAGTCAGAATGTACTATACATGTGTTGGAATATATGATATGGGTGTGTGTTCTTGACTTTGGTGGGTCTTGGGAGATGAAACTATCACTTGTGGAGTTCACCTATAAAATTAGTTATCAGGGAACTATTCAGATGGAAAAATATGATGCACTTTATTGTAGGCCATGCAGATCACTTCTATACTCGATAGTGGAAGGAGAGTGAGATTTTTTGAAATTGAGTCTCATTTAGGAGATATCAGATAAGTTTAAACTAATTTGTAAATGTATGACTATAGATCAGAGTAGACATAAGTCGTATTCTAATAGACATTGATGAACCCTAGAATTTTTAGAGGGTGATTGTGTATTCCTTCGGGTGATTCCTAGATTGGATCACCATAGGATTCAGAGACATGGAAAGTTGGCGCCCAGGTTTTTTGGACCTTTTAATTTTTTGGAGATAATTGGGCCAGTGGTGTACCGATTGGATCTTACATAGAGGTATAGTGTTATGCCTGATGTTTTTCACATGTCACAACTTTTGCATCATCACCCCGACCCTTATCATGTGATTGATATAGATGATGTTAAGCTTGAGACAAATGCATCCTTTGAGAAGCATCTGATATGTGTTTTGGATCACAATGAGAAATTTTTGTGGGTAAAGACTATGCTGATAGTTTGAGTATTGTGGAAACATCATTGTGTTTAAGAGGAAAAATGGGAGACAGAAGCAGATATGGGGGCTCAATGGCCTAATATTTTTATCTCAAAATCTTAGAGATGCTTGAGAGTACAACTTAATGAAAATATTTTATAAGGTGGAGAGATTGTAAGATCTTTAACTTTTCTAGAGATGTCTCGGGCTCATTTTTAGGTACTCTTTTACCCTTTTTTGGTATATCTTGGTTGGGTTTTTGTTCAGGTTTGTTTCAAGTAAAAATTGAGAATTTTTTAAGGAAGAGGGGTAGTGCATAGTTGGCACATGGTTTTTCCAAACCGTTCATCCACCCCAGCAAACCATGAAAACCCAGGAAGATGATATATTCATGGTTGGAACATGATTTTTCAAACCGTACACCCTCTTAGTAGTAATCGTGCGACCCCTAAGAGAGGTGAATAGTTTGGAAAACCGTGCACCCCTGCCTAAGAAACCGTTCACATAGGTTTATTTTATCTAAAAAATTTATTTTAAATTCATGTACCCCTCAGTTATTAACCCTAAATTACCTACTTCATCCTAACTTATTTCCCTTTGAATTTAAAGTCTCCCAGATGGATTCCCAGGCCTCTCAAACCCTATTCATGATGAATTTATGATCTAATTAGAGAATCTACACCTCTCCTAGTATATAATCTCTTCCTGTGTGGTTTTCTCTCTCTCCCATCTCTCTTATTGAATGAAGAGGAGTGCTTTATTTCCCCATTGGGATTGGTTTATGTAAGAACCCAATTCTTACCTTGAGGTACAAATCTTTTCTTTTTAGTTTTTACTTAAGAAAATGGAGGGAAAATAGACCAAAGGTTGGATGTAGGTCCATTACATGATATGATTGGGAGTTACACGCCATGTATTTCTAGATACATGCCTTGTAATCAGGGTTACACACCGTATAATCCTAGTACACGACCATGTAATAACCTGGACATGATTTGTAAGGACACAACATGTAGTTTCTAGTACACGCCATGTAACTTTCTTTCTTCTTCTTCTTTAAATCAGGCAGTAGCATCGCTATTGTCAGGCAGATAGAATCGAGCCCTCCTTCAATGATCAGTGCGCCTAGATAATCCAAATGAGAATTTGTCTCCCGTTTCATCATCTGACACCCGATTCGAACACCATCAGATCCATTAGAATCTTATTAGCGAGTTATTGATTATTTTTAAGCCTTTCTTCTTGATTTATTATCTCAACCTAGTTATCAAGGGTTGATCATTTTTCTTGTTTTTGTATATCTACTCCATTTTAGGTTGATTTCAAAGCTAACACTAGATGAGTATAGTCATAAGAACATGAAGTAGGTGGTCTTGTTCCTTTAATTGATTTTCGGGTTGATTATATATGTCAGAGTGCCGCATGACCACTTTTAGGGTGTCGCTTGATTGAATAACAAACCCTGTTATTGCCTATTTATGATTAGGTAATTAATTAGTTGATTTGAAATCATGTTTAGGGTTTTGAACCTTGATTTAGGTGCACCCCATGGGTGCGTTTCCCTTGGATAGCCATTTGGACGAGAATGCCTAAGAGGATTGACTTGAATTCCCATTCTTAGGTTGTTAAAATAAAATGCTTATTTGATATGAATTCCACACATGAGATAATTAAATGCTTAATCCATGTAATAGTTTAATTTTCATGTGATAGTTGTTATGTGAACTATGCCCATGTGAGTTGTTTAAATGATAAGCCATGTGATAGTTTAATCCACATTTTTTACTTTTGATATGGAATTGAATTATATGACAAATATGGGTAATTATAAATGTGCGAGCCACAATCTCAGTTAAAAGACAAGGTCAGGATCATGTGACTAATTGCACCTTATTTATACCTTGGGTGAAAGAGGGTATCGGTTAAAAGACCATGGATGAGCTCAAGAGGTAATCATGTAAGGGCTGTGAGCAAGCCATGATAGGGTGGTTGGGATCATTGAGGATTATTTAAAATTCTGAGTGAACCTAGGATCCTTTAAGGGATACCAAGGTTGGGATCTATTGGAAAATGCTTGAAAGATGTTTATGTCCTGAGTTGACAGTTACTTATATGGGGGGTCGTCAGGCCTATGTTGGACCTAGATACTTTTTATATAATTAAATAAACTTTAATAATGAAATGGATGAATTATTATGCATCTTCCAATCCAAAGCAGAAATTTGGATTCAGTCTTCACTTATACTTGTTTACATTGTCTTCTGAGAGATCTGTTGTGCTTGCTTTTGAGTACCCACTATTTACTACTTTCACTATTGTGCACTACTTGTTATATATATCCACTAATATATTGTCATAGAACTTGGGTGGTTTCCTATTGGGATTTAGTCTCACACCCTGTTTGGGTCGTGCTTTTGGGCCCAAACAAATTATATGATTGCAGGTGTTGATCAGAGAAAGCACCTGCTACAGGTACCTGATATGCTGCTTAAGAACGTGAGAGCATGAAACTGAGATGAGGAATAAAATGATTCTTATATTCCTTTGTTTCTTTTGTGATTTTGGATTACATATTTTGGATCACTACAGTGTACCTATTTTGGATGTTTTCTTAGAACATAGCATGTTGCATCATCTTTTGTATGGAATGATGATTGGTTATTTATCGTATCAGTCTTCCGATATTTATTTCTATTGAATGATATTATTGCTTAATCTATTGAATCATTATTATATCCTCTGTGTTATACTCTTCCAATGATGTTATAGTCTCCCCATGATCACTCCCAGGACCTCACTGCTAATCAGTATCCTCTGGAGTTTGGGGAGATGTGCTTGAGGCCATGTGGCCAACTGGGTACGGGGCACCTTTGGGTGGCATCTGGATCCAAGATGTTACAAATTAGTATCATAGGATATTTTTTTTGGTTAGTATTACTACTTGGAAAACTTATATAGGGATAGGAAGGAAATAGAGTTTGGTAATAAACTGTGCCCAGGAGTAGCTACCCCACATACAGGGAAAAGCCAAAATACCTCAATTGAATTGTGATTTTTGGATTTTGAGCTGTTATAGTTGATTAGATTGCATATTTGGGTGAGGGTATGCCATCTCATGCATCATATAGTCACTTTTTAGAAATCAAATGCCATTAATTCTTGCCATTCCATCTAGATAACATTACTTATTGCATGCTGTTGTGATAGATGTCATGTTAGATATGCATGCTATTGTGATAGGTACCATGATAGATATGACTGCTGTTGTGATAGGTGTATTGGTACATGTTATGGATGAATTTTATGGATTTAAAAATTTGGTTCCTAAGAAGTATGGGCCCTCTTGGATCAGAATTTGATGGATTATGTTTCGACCATGGGATATAGATTGTGTTGTTATGTGCCATATATAGATTCCAAGATTTTATTTGCAGAGAGTATGGCCCCCAAGGATCGAAATTCGAAACATCATTGAATTTTCCCCAAAAAATAGGGGTTTTGGGGAAGTTTCTGAGTCTTACTGTCTGGAAACCCAAACAACATGGTGTGTGATTCTATGAACACACGCCATGCATTCTTTTGTTTAGGAAGAGAGAAATTTTCTTAAGTACACATTTTGTACTCAGAGTACATGTCGTGTGGTAATTAACCGTGTGTCCAGCTGTGTGACAAGAAACATGGGATGGTGGGTTTTGCAAGTACATGACTATGTACTTTCGGTGCATGCTGTATAGGCTTACCCAGGTAGAACCCTTGTGAATCTGGCTGTGTGGGAGTACATGGCCAGGAGGGGAGACTTGTGTACACGCTGTATACGGATCTAAAACGCCATGTACCTAGGGTTGATACATGACCAGGATGGATGGAGTACATGACCATGTGAGAGCTTGGGGGTACATGTCGTGTATGGTTTCTACATGCTGTGTACATTTCTTTTGGTACCCTTTGAGGGCATTTTCCTGTTTTATCCCACTTTGACAGTTTTTGACCTGCAAGTAGTCCTTTATGAGTAGTTTTCCACATAGATCATGATGGTGAAACTCTTGGAAAATTATGAGGACTCCTAATGGGTGTTTTGGGGATTCAATCTAAATGGATAGGTTCTTCATCCAATTACCATTTTCATTCGTCACATGAGAGTGAGACTTGGTGTGAATGATCAGTTGGGTGTTCAGACCAACCTAGTTAAGAATTTTTATCTGAGATGAGCTGAAAGATATCTATCTTGACCTATGCTATTATAGGGAGTCCTTTATAGGATCCCTCCATTGTGTACTATTTGTGAGGATCCCTGCTATAGGATTCCTTCACTCTTGTTTATCTGTAGGATCCCATGTAGGATGCCTCTAAGTGTTTGAATTGACTAAACCCGACCTTAGTAGTGGGATTTTAATAGAATCTCTCATTGTTTGACACCTAGACATGACCCATGGGGCAGTGGGGTGAGTGATTAGAGGAAGGTGTTGACTTGTCCTATTTTGATATTTGTGCTTTTGAGCTGTGAGTTTTTCTTTCACCTAGAGACCCTCATGTAAGGGCAGTTCAACTGTTTTGAGTTATGCATTGGAATGAAGATGCGAGAGATCATCTGTAGGACGTTTCTTTTAGCTTTTTCTTAATTAAAAAGGGGATTTTGAGCCTAGTAAATCTATATTTATCATGACCTAGTGATGGGAGTCGATGCTTATTCTTCGTAAGGGGTTATCCCATGGTAGGTATCAACCTTGAAGCCTATTGTCTTATTTTATACTAAGAGATTTCTGATATTGGTGGTGATCAGGTGTTGTTGTCCCTGGTAGGATGTTTGTTTTTTAGAGAGGACTCCCCTGTTCGAATGAGTGATCCTTGTATCATAAACCTTGATTTGGGAATTAGAATTGAGGAATTATCAGTTTATCAGGTTAGACATGCCTCAAGCATGGTCACCTGCTTAGGAGGTCTTATGAACCTCTCCTTCCTTAAGTGACTGGTGACTTGGTACATCGTCATTCATGTAAATGGTTGTTTATATGATGTGATTTTGAGACAGTTTCTATGTGAGATATCTAGTGAGAGGATTAATAGGGTGGAAAACCTATGAATTGTAACCAGAATGTGCCGTTTTATCTTGTAAACTCATGGTAGAATATGTTGACGTGCGCAGTACCCATCGAGAGTTAAATGTTAAAAATGATCTGTTGAGTTTGGTTAAATTTTTTATCTTTGAGTTGTTGTGTATGTCCTCGGGTTATCTTCAGAGTAGAGTGACCTGAGATTTGTGGAACCAAGTTTGTCCCACTACTCAGGAGAATTTTCTGGGACTTGGGTGTTTTGACATTCCGGTCGGTTTAATTTCTTCTTTCATACCAAGTGATATGAAGAAGTGATTGTGTTTAGTGGAATGACACTCGTGCATTTAAGTTGGTTCTGAACTCGCATGTTTGAGAGCGGTTGTTCCTTATTATTGATGTTTAAGACACTCCTAGGTGGGGAGTGTCACATCGGTTTTATTTAAATGTGTTCTTATAGGTATAAGGATCACAATAAAGGAACATTTGGAGATGGTTGTTTCTAGTTGAATGCCTTTGAGACTTGCGAGTCCTGATTCATGTGGTTGTTTTCTTGGCATTATGATGTTTCTGTGGTTGTATGTGTGAAAAACCATTGTGAGGCACTAATGATCATGGGTGGAACTCAGTGATTAAGCATGATATTTTACAAAAATGCCTTGGGATAAAGGCATTGTGATCAGTTAAATGATGATGCATCGGTGGGTGAAGCCAAGTTTCTTTCAGGAGGTCGACCAGTAGTGGTTCGACTATCCTTCTATGGTAATCCTTAAGTTTATATTAGTGTGATATTCCTTAAGAGATGATCATTCCCCCTATATTGACGTCGTCTTAGATTCACTAAGAGAGCGCCAGTTATACGCTGCGCTACAATTGAATGCTGTTGGGATAGTTCATGATCTCTTTCTATGTTGTGTGCTGGATGCGTGGTTTTGGTGAGGCTTGATTAATCCCATATGATACTTGGGTTTCTATGTTGGAATGCCTTGGATGGACTTAGGGATGCCTACCATTTTCTTCAATGTGACCTCTAGGAGGATTCCGCTCTGGGTTCAGTGAGTTTTCTTATGTGGACTTTCAGCCTTGTACCAAAGTATCACTTGTAACAGAGAGTATGGAATACCTTGGTGAGTTCCTTAGACTCTAGGTTGGTGAATCTGAGGTTATCTCGAACTTTTTTTCAGACTCAGATTTGATTCTTAAAAACAGGTAATGATCCTAGTGGGGTTGATATGTAATTATGCTTTTACTCATGCTATGGCATAACCTTTTAATTGATCAAGGGATGGGTTGAAAAAGGAGAATCACTGAGAGACAATCATGAGCTTCATTGAGTAGGATCATTGTGGGCGTATGGTGCCTTGGGAGTAGGCATTGTGTTCTGTTTCTATACATCAACCTTCTAAGCTAGTAATTTCTGAGATAATTCATCCAGTGATGGTTTGACTCGTTATCCTTCTTTTTCTTCGTTTTTGGTTCCAATGGACCATTTTAAACAATCCTCTAGTTTAAGGTGGGTGTGGTGTAAAATTTCTCAATGTATTTTGAGAAAAGATTTCATGACCACTTTTGATGAGGTTGATCAGGGTTTGACCATTATTTACTATGAGGCCACTATTATGAACCCAACTATGTTTAGGTTTTCCTAGTTAAAGGAAAATCATTCCAGAAGCATCACTAGAATGATCAGGTGTGTGTTTGGTGGATTTTTCCAATGGTTTAGGTGTTATGGTAATGATACTATCTAAGTTGTTCTTAACAATCTCATGAAGGTTTTACTTTTCCTACTAATCAAGGAAACCTTCAGTACTGATGAGATTGAGAGGTTTTACATCTGTGAGATTTTACAATTGATTGGGGTCCCTCATTCTATCATTTTAAATAGGGATTCTCAGTTTAATTCTCATTTTTGGCAAGGGATATATAGGGATTTAGGTACACAAGTGCTTCTTAGCGCAACTTACCACCCCCAGATAGATGACCAGTCAGAGTGCATGATTTAGGTGCTGGAGGACATGCTTCAGGCATGAATCCTGGATATCGGGGGTTCTTTGGAGACACACATACCCATTTTTTAGTTTTCCTACAATAATATCTTCTAGGATACTATTCAGATGGTTCCATACGAGGCTTTATATAGTATGCCATGCCGATCACCCCTGTTTTGGCTGGAGGCAGGAGAGGCAGCAATGCTGGGACCTCATCTTGTCCAGGAGACCACTGATTTAGTTGATTTAGAAGCAGATGGATACTACGTAGTCTCATCATAAATCATATTCCAATTTCTAAATATGTCCTTTGGAGTTCGAGTTCGAGGATCGAGTTGTCCTATGTGTCACAACGAGGTTGGGACATAAGAGGATCAGGAGGCTGGGTAAGCTTTCACCGAGATATATCAGACCATTTGAGATTCTAGAGAGGGTCGGGCTAATTTTCTATTGATTGTAGTTACCTTAGAGGTACCATACTATTCATTAAATCTTCCATGTTTCATAACTACGATGTTACTTTTTAGACACATCTCATGCTTTTCAGCCCGAGGAAGTTGAGTTGTAAGAAGATGCATCCTTTTAGGAGAATCCTATTCATATTGTGGATCATAGCAAAAAGGTTATCTATGGACGGTCTATTCCATTGGTATAGTTACTATGGAAGTACGACCAAGTGTAGGACGAGACTTGGGAGAGGGAGGTGACGTATGATCATAGTGTCCAGAATTGTGCTCAGATATTTATTCATCACCCTTAGAAGAGTAATTCAGGGAGGAATTGCTTTAAGGGGGGAAGTTCATAAGAACCCAGTTCTTCCCTTGTGGTACAGATCTTTCCTTTTCAATTTTTACTTAATAAAATAGAGGGAAAAGAGATAAAAGGCTGGGTGCAGGCCTATTACACGACGTGACTGGGAGTTACATGCCATGTATTTTTAGGTACATGCCATGTAATTAGGATTACAAACCATATAATCCCAGTACACGACCATGTAATGACCTGTCCATGATTTGTATGGACATGGCGTGTAGTTTCTAGTACACGTTGTGTACTTTTTTTCCCATTAAATTGGGTAGTAGCATTGTTTTTATCTAGCGGATAGAACCGAACCCTCCTTCAACGAGCGGTGTGCCGAGGAAATCTAAATGGGAATTTGTCTTCTATTTCATCATACAACACCCAATTCAAACACCATTGGATCCGTTGGAATTGTAACATCACGTTAAGTTTTTAGGTACGTTTGATGTTTCTAAGTACCTATGTTTTGAAGTAGTGATGAATGAGAGAGTCGGGAGAACTTTAAATGATGTTTTGAGGCAAATGGGAAGTCGCACGGGCAGCACACAGGTTGTCTAAACCATGCGGCCAAACCGTGCGTAGTTGGTCTTGGAGGTAGTAGCTTCCGCACGGGCGGCGCACGATTTTTCTAACCATGTGTCCAAACCGTGCATGGAGTGTCTGATGAGGAAGTACCTAATGCACGAATAGCGCACGATTTGTCAAACCATGGGAACTAACCATGTGGGTACTTAAATGAGATCCTTAAATTGTTTATCTCACTCTTTTTGCCTCTAAGTTCCTTGTTTTACCTCCTAAGAAGCCCTAACTCAGGATTTTCCTTCTCCTAAGGTCAGATAAGGTCCAACCATCATTCCGGAGACGATCCAAAGGCTCCTCTTGGTGAATCGAATCCGGATTCTTGAGGTATGCAATCGTTCTTGTCCGGTTTCTTAGATCTACTTAGATCTGCTTCTCCTATTCTCACAGTTTCTTAGATATACGCCCGTTATGGGCTGATCTAAGTGTGTTGATGCCAAATTTGATGAGATTTGGTCTTGGTCTTGCTATAATAAGAGATCTAAGGTGGGGTTTTAAGGATTTGGATCCAAAGATCGATTGACAATGTTGTGCCGCTCGGTTTTTGGGGTTTCTCATTGGGATAACTCCCATTATTAAATCGAAGTAGGTGGTTTTGTTCTAACTTACCAAGTTTATTATCATTGTATTTTCTTGATTTATTTCAATTGTTGATTTAAATTCAATTTCTCAAATTTTCTTTCAATTAAATTGATAAAAACTCGATTTTAGTGAATTGAGATATTTGAAATGGTTTTGGCATGGAAATTTGGAAAACCCCAATTCCATTGAATTGGGCGTGTTTATGGAAATTTGCTAATTTAAATTGTTTAATTTAAATTGTTTGTTTTATGGAAATGATTTCAGTTAAATTATTGAATTTAATTGTGTAAATAAATTTTGTGATGATGGAATTGGTTTTGAATGGATTTCAAACTGGTGAAAATGGCTTAAAATGTTTTGATAGAAACCCATTGGTTTTATCTTGTGAAAAAGGCATGTTTTGAATAAAACCTATTTTGGTTTTAATTGGAATGAAATTGGAACTTTTGAAATGGAATAATGATATTTATCGTATTTTAAGAATTCTTAAAATAGTTCGCCCATCATGTAAGAGTGCATGCAAGCCTTAGGTAGTTAGTGAGTTATTTGGATACACTCTACGCTACGACAACGTTCTAAAACATACTTTCGACGGGTCACATCCTCGACGGGTTGGTGATGAGTCTCCTTTTTCCAGTGTCATAGGGACATATGTATACACATTTTTCTGAGTTCACATAGAGAGTGCATAATCCTATAACTAGTTAATACTATCGTACCTTTTGGCAGATGACCATGTTTCTTACTTGTTTATTTATATTTGAGATATAAATGTATGCTAATGATTTTGAACTACTTTACATGCCTGCTGAATTTATATAAACTATTTTATATAAATGTTTTACTTAAGCCATTGTTTTAGAAATATTCCATCATTGTAAAGCCTTTGCTTAAAGTAATTTTTCCATCATTTAAAAATGTATAACATGTTTTGTTAAAATATTCTTTTGAGTTGAGAAACCTTTTTATTTGAAAATTGAAATCTTTTCTTTGGATAATATATATTTTTCATCTGCTACGGAATCTTTGGTGGTATCCTACTGGGCTTAGGCTCACACCCTACTTTTTCCTTCTGGTGTTTGTATACTTTCATCTTCCAGGATCGATTAAAGGGAAGGTACCTCTTGGAGGTGGATCTAGCTATTGATATTTGGTCTTGGTAAGTTGTGTCCTTAGGGACCTTGGGGCTGTTTTCCCATTTTTAGTACTTGGGTTGTAGTAATTTTGGATTTCTATGCCTCTTTGTTTTCTGGTACATTAATCCCGGTGGAGTTTCTTTTGTTATGCATACTGTCTTATTTCTTTTTCTTCCGCATTCTTGTGGAAAAAATTGTTCCCAATTTCATGTTGTGTGATGCCAGGTGCTTGTCACTGAACTTTGGGGATCAGGAATGCCCTTCAGTCTATGTCAGGGCCAACTCGATTATCGTGTTACCAAGGTACCCGGGCTGGTTCATGACAAAGTGGTATCAGAGGGAAGGTTAATCATATTTCCTTGATGATATTATGCATTTGAGTATTCTTGTCAGGACTTAGGAGGTAGTTGTGATTGAGTGCCTGACCAGCTCTCACCACAATGAACCATAAGTCACCAGGGTTGGTTAGGGAAATACGACTTGTGGATTAATTCTAGTATTTTCTCTATTTTGATTTGGATAGAGTGGAATAAAAATCTTGTTAATCCCTTCTATTAAGAATAATTTTCCTTGTTACTCTATTTGAGTGTTAATCAAATGTCTTTTTGTGTTGTGTAGCAACATGCCTCTGAGAAGACGTGAGAATAGGATCCAAAAAGAGGCTGCTGCTGAATCTCAGCAAGCGAGTCCTATTGTGGATCCGAGTCTGGTTGAGGTGATTGATCGCACTGTCCAAGATCTAGGATAGACGCCATGTAGAGACCCGTATCCTGACGTACATGGACATTACATTACTTTTGCGGAATACTTAATACATAACAAAAATATACACACAAGGATCGTAATAGTTTAGCGTCTTTGGAAACTCGGAACGTAATCTTCTAATCCTGGTGAAAGATCTTCAAAATCTCCCACAAAGATCTTCCTTTTTTTTTTACCTAAAACCTTTCTTTATATCCTGGGGAAAAGAAAACATAAAAGGGTGAGCTCAAATGCTCAGTAAGGGTAAACAAAAGAAATATCAATCACATAATTTTCATAAGAACATAACATTTTTGGAAATCTTAACCTGCAAAAGAGAGCATAATTTCATAACATGGGATAAATCATAGTAGTGAAAATGAAACCCTTACTTAAAACATTACTCATTGTGGCATACACACATAATCATAGAGAATCATTTCTTGTTAGTCAAGACTCATTGCCAAGACTATCTTAGTGGACAAAGTCCCTTTCTAAATCGAGTAATCCTCGTTTCAGTCCTGTTTCACTGAACCGGTATAACCTACCATTCCAGCCATGTCTATCTCATGAGATATGAAATCTTTACCCAATGCATTGGAGGGAGATATAGGTCCCACCCTTCTCATAATGAAACCATTCTTATGTGTGCCACAAAATCATAAATCATACATCATTGCATAACCCATGTAATAAAAATGGGATTTTTAAACATCATGACATCATAAAACCATTCATATAAGATAGAGGAATTCATAAACAAAATTCCATCACAACATAGTCAAATCAATGTAAAAATATGGATAGAAACAGAACCCTTTATTATCTTAGATGGAAAATAATTTTGATAAAACACTTGAAATGAATTCTTGAGGAAAATATCCTTTCTTCTTCAAAATCAATTCCTTTTCACAAAACATCATGCAATTTTAAAAGAAAGAGATTTTATTGAAAATAGTCATGAAATATTTTAGAGGAAGGTTCATGAAAATAAGGCTTTATAAAACCGTAAAAATCCGTTCGTGCCGTATAAGTTAAAAAAAACATTCTTTGTACTTTTGTCGGAAAGGTCAAAAAGTACCTCGTACGAAAAACGACAAAAGATTCCTTTCATACATATCACTAAAACTCACCGAAGGGTAAAAATGGATTTAAAAAATTGTAGGTGGATGTAAATAATATTACATATTGATGAAACATGGATGTGGATGATAAAATACACCTCAGTAAATACTTACGAATAAACAATCTCGGATAAAAATGAGATTGTGATATTTCCCTTACCTTAGGTCCGACTTGCTTTGTAAGTGTCCGAACCTCCTGTATAATGATTTAAATCATGTTATTGACTTATTACAGAATCATATTCATTGTTATGATATCATATATGGTTCACTTATGACATTATATTACCCGTTCTTTTGTAAATTCCATGTTAAAGAAGCGTTTTGGGTAAAATCGTTTCATTTATCGTAGGTGTTTTGACTTGTTGTTCTTGACATCATTATTACTTATATCATGATTTACTTACTTCCAGAATATAAAATATGATTTATATATCATATATATTCAGTATATATATATATATATATATATAATAGGTAGATAAATAAAATGAAAAACACCGTTCATGGAGACGGTAGTCTGTACGTACGCATGAACGCTGTTTTCCTTTCCTTATTGTCTTGAAATGGAAGTAAGTAGATGACATACATATGTATATATATACATAAATCCAGTAGATTTATAATGTCATATATTTCATTATTATTTCTTATATATTCATTATAATCATTCTTAAATGGTTAACATGGAGAATGAATCTCATCGCGTCGTGGAGACGGTATTCCGTACGTACGCACGAGCGATGATATCATTTCTATAAATATTGAATTGAATTGGAGTGTATTATACAATATATCAGAATCAATATGATGTTGTAATAACTATGTATAGTTATTCTTTACACCATTATACCCATCCATGTAAGGTGGTGGTGGAAAATAGATTACACCACGGCGTGGAGACGGTATTTCGTACGTACGCACGCGCGGTGATTTATTTTTCCGTAGGATGGATAGATGGTGAAATAGGGTTGTTTCATACTTATAATAACATATCAGTATATGAGTGATACTGATGTTATTACTTCATAATTAAACAACCTAAGAAGAAGAAGTGGAAGAAGAAATAAAGATGAAAGAATTGGTAACGGTAATTACCTCTTCTTTGAAGTGCCTCTTTGAGACCTCCTCTTAGGGCACTAAAATTGGTCTTTGAGGAAGACCAGAACCTCTAGGATGTTGCTAGGGAAGTGGAGAGGATAAATTGGCAGGGGTTGGCCGAGCTTGAGTGCTCAAATTGGTGTGAGGAGGAGGGGGAGGAGGTGTCCTTTTATAGGGGAGGAGAGGGGCACCTTAGGAATATCTCAAAATATTATTTTATATTAAAGTCAAAATCGGTTTATAATGGTTCCAAAGGGTCTTATTTCGAAGATAAAGTGGGGATGGGTCGAAATCCTATCAACCAATAGGATTTAGACAAGTTTAGGATATTATTGTAACCTTATCAATTAGATTTAACTCTAAGTTAAATAATTTAACTTTTACCGTGTCTTTTTGTTTTCTTTCACTATATGGTTAATAAACTTATTATAACATGCCAAACGAACCCCAAATTGTATATTATTAATACATATATCCTTATCTAAGTCATTTGGCCGAACCTTAGATTTTTAGGAATAAAATAACAATTAATAATATAATATATGATTTAAAAACTATTTTGTGTCAATTTTGACACTATTTGATATATGATTTTTGTGAAAGTCATAACAGAATTATATGTTCGAACCAAGTTGATTAAATCAACACTAATATATCATAGTAACCTAGAAAATTAGTGGAATTCATAAAAAGTCTTAAATTACATTTATTTTGGTATTTATATTATCAATTATGTCAATATTTCATTAATAAGATAATTACTGCATCATTTTTGTGTCATAAATAAATTATATTATTTGATGTCTAAAAATTACAAATAAAATACCATCATGTAGGAAATCTTTTTAGCTTTCTAATTAATATTTATAGTCGAATTTATCTTATGTATAACCCCATATTAAAAATGATTTACTTATTAAACTTTGATTTTAACTATTTTAACCCTTCTTTAAATAAATTAATAATAAATGTCCTAATCTAATCCAAGTGGGCCTAAATGGTCATATTTTATTACTAAGTTTGTTTTTGGTCGAATTAAACTTGTCCAATAGAATTAGTACATGTGTTAGGGTAATATTAATATCATATTTACCCTTAGTTACCTTATTTACTATTAACCGTGGTAAAAAAAGTAAAAAGTTACTATTCACCAAAAAATTATTTTCATCTCATTGAACCACATTTTAGTCCTTGATATTAACCGTGTCTCTCGGATTTTCGAAATTCCATTCACAGAAGCGGTAAAATTAAGTTTTATGCAAAATTCAGTTTTTAACCTACCACTTAGTAGTTTCACTATTCATCAAAAATTGATGTTTTTCAGAACAATGCCAAAATTTCATCCCAAGCTATATTTCATATTCCGAATTCAAAAATGAAGTCTATTTTACCAAATTCATAACATAAAAGTTGCATTAATTAATTTTATAATTAAATCCCGCTGTTAAAACAAATAGCGTGTTTTTAAGAAACAATATCTATCAAAAGATTGACACTTGTTTATGTCTAGTTTAAATGTGAAACTACATCCAATGACCAACATTGTATTAAATTGTAAAAATATATTCTAAATATACTTTAAAACCACTCAAATTAATGATTTATCACTATTAATTATTTCTATTAAAAAAGTTGTTTTTAATTATAATTTAGTAATTTTCACTATTCATCAGAATATGAAAGTTATCCTAAAAGTACCAAAATTTCACCTTAGGCTAAATTCGATACTCCGAATCCAAAAATAAAGTTCATTTTGAAAAATAAGATTTACTGGATTTCAAAAAGTGGTTATTACTATTCATAACGGCTAGTTTTAATAATATTTTTATAGCATATCGTTGTTTAGTGAAACTCGGTATTGCGTACTACACACGCTATCGAGGAAGGTCGCGATTGCGTGTAATGCAAGTCAAGTCAAGGATGTGTGTTGTGCAAGCTCCTTTTGGTGTAGCTTACAACACAAGACATTAATAAAATTAAAAAGAATATTTTTTTTTATAAAATCTTGGGCTGTTACATTCTACCCCCCTTAAAATGAATTTCGCCCTCGAAATTCGTCGGGGTTATAAATGGTTTACTATTTGAAAGTTTCTTTAATAGAAACCCACATCGTAAAAGGGAATACCAAAACTTGGCTTTAAAAACTAAAGTATGAAATGTAACGATTACCCAAATAAACTAATCACTGGGTTTCCACATAGGTGAAAATATGGATATGGAAGAGAAATCTAACCATCATGTTCTGATGGAGAGTGGTAGAGAACATGGCTATGGAAAATCCAGTAATCACAAATCCATAAATTTGTGACGATCTAAGGTACCATCTAATTCATCAGGTATAAGATCACTAGGACAACATTTTTGGTTTTCAAGATCATTTCCCTAAAGTTGAAAATTTGAATTAGAATAAATACTTACTTTATTTTGATACAATATCACTATTGTTCGTGCCTTGAACAATTTCCACTTCATCTCTTAAATAAATGAAGTTGAATTTGTTATTCGTGAAGTGTTAGCAGATCATGTGATAGAATGACGGGTCATTCCATCTGTCTCAAACAAAAGGTAAGCAAAAGTTATTAAATATACATAAGTCATTCTATAGTGAGATTAATCATATATAGTTCCTAAAATGGACTTATACTTCATATATCATACTGCTTAATATAATAAAACTAGTTTCTACTAAACAGGGACTTCCTGTAGGCCAGTGGTAGGCGATAAAGGCCAGTCGCACTTTGGTTGTGGGTTCGATTCCTACAGCCTTGTCCGAAGCGATGGGCTGTCGCCCGTCCTGCAGGTTGTCCCTTTTTCTAAAACTACGTTACTATAACATCCCATCAATAATATCGAAAATCTTCTATCCTTAAACAATACTAACTTATGTCCAACATAATCCAGTCTAATCTTTAGGCTTATAATACTGCAGTCCACTCTCATAATATAGTGACAACGATTACCAGAGATTTAATACTGTCGTTGATCCCCACATATCATAAGATATGTCTTGTTGGTCACATTCCAAACATTCAAAGTCATTAATCGTGTATTCTCTTGAATACCTTAGTGAAAACATGAGTGCAATTAAAAGTTAACACTTTCCACATACCAAAATCCTCAAAATTCTATATACTCAAACCATGATATCACTTAGTCCTTATATCAATCATGAGCTCATGAATACTATTAAACATTTCATTTTCTCGTCTTCATTATGCGCATGTCATCTTATTTCCAAAAAATATCTCAATCACTTTGAATACCACATCAATAAATATTGCAATACTCAATGATACAACATTATTTTGGAATCCCATTACATAAACACTTAATCATTCCACCACATCGTTGTCATATTCAACATTGCCAATAGTGATTGCATGTGATTTCCCTTTGTCCTTTGCCTTCAGTGGTTGATCATGTTGATCATCACTAACCCTTGGATTAGGGCAATTATTAGCATAATGCCCCATTTCCTTGCACTTGAAGCATTGAAGTGTTGGCGGTGCGTTCTCTGCAGTGTTTGCTTTATTCACATCATTAGAAACTCTTTTTCCATTACTTCGACACTCAGCTGCTCGATGACCTTCTTTTCCACACTTAAAACATTTTCTAGTCCCTTTTAGACAATCTCCACCATGCTTCTTTCCACACTTTGTGCATAAGGAAACATTCATCTTCTTTTCACCATTATTCTGAGATTTCTCCTTGAACTCCATCTTTCGTTTCTTGTCAAAACCATGAGATGGATATGTAACACCAACTTCCATTTCTACCTTGATAGCACAACGCACAATTTCTTCATAGCTACTGAAGTCTCTTATAGCTAATGCCCTTCGAAGACTTGGTTTTAAGCCACAGAAAAATCGATCCACTTTACTTTCAGGTTGGATGATAATTCCAGAAGCATACCTTGCAAGTCTTGTAAAATTTGCTTCATAGGTACCAACAGATTCATCGTCCCTTTGCTTCAGTTCAAGAAATTCTTTCTCCATCTTTGTTCGAAGAATACGAGGGAAGTACTTACTGAAAAACAAGTTCTTGAACTCGTCCCATTCCATGGACTCAATTTCATCTCTTGGCCTCGTATTCTTGATAAGATTCCACCATTGATCATCTTCACCTTCCAAACGATATACTGCTAAGATGACTTTATCATGTTCAGAACATTGAAGAACTGAAAATATCTTTTCAGTAGTACTGATCCATTGTTCAGCCACAAGTGGATCAGAAGACCCACTGAAAGAAGGTGGACGTTGCCTCATGAAGGACTCAATAGAATATTGTTCCCTTCTCTGCTCATTTGGAAGTCCAGAATGATTCATAGCTTGTGTAAGTATAGCAATAAGATTTTGCACTCCATCTCCCATAACATTTGTTTGTTCAGGAGGGCAATCATTGCATTGTCCATTGCATTGATCAACACGGTTCCTTCGGGTTCCATCCATCGTCTAAAACCCAAAAAGAATAGTGTGAGAGGCAAAAATCATGCTAGGGAAAACAACATAATAAAGGGGGAGTACCTTCAATATCCAACATCTTAGGTTTAATTCTATGATCGTTAGCGTAATTCTATTACTATAACCTATACGTATACTTATCCCTAGGGACATCCCTAGACATACCTTAGAAATATCTCTAGGGATCTCACTAACGTTTTCGCATCCTAGTTTCCAAAGGTTGACTAAACCTTTCCTCTGATACCAACTGTAGAGACCCGTATCCTGACGTACATGGACATTACATTACTTTTGCGGAATACTTAATACATAACAAAAATATACACACAAGGATCGTAATAGTTTAGCGTCTTTGGAAACTCGGAACGTAATCTTCTAATCCTGGTGAAAGATCTTCAAAATCTCCCACAAAGATCTTCCTTTTTTTTACCTAAAACCTTTCTTTATATCCTGGGGAAAAGAAAACATAAAAGGGTGAGCTCAAATGCTCAGTAAGGGTAAACAAAAGAAATATCAATCACATAATTTTCATAAGAACATAACATTTTTGGAAATCTTAACCTGCAAAAGAGAGCATAATTTCATAACATGGGATAAATCATAGTAGTGAAAATGAAACCCTTACTTAAAACATTACTCATTGTGGCATACACACATAATCATAGAGAATCATTTCTTGTTAGTCAAGACTCACTGCCAAGACTATCTTAGTGGACAAAGTCCCTTTCTGAATCGAGTAATCCTCGTTTCAGTCCTGTTTCACTGAACCGGTATAACCTACCATTCCAGCCATGTCTATCTCATGTGATATGAAATCTTTACCCAATGCATTGGAGGGAGATATAGGTCCCACCCTTCTCATAATGAAACCATTCTTATGTGTGCCACAAAATCATAAATCATACATCATTGCATAACCCATGTAATAAAAATGGGATTTTTAAACATCATGACATCATAAAACCATTCATATAAGATAGAGGAATTCATAAACAAAATTCCATCACAACATAGTCAAATCAATGTAAAAATATGGATAGAAACAGAACCCTTTATTATCTTAGATGGAAAATAATTTTGATAAAACACTTGAAATGAATTCTTGAGGAAAATATCCTTTCTTCTTCAAAATCAATTCCTTTTCACAAAACATCATGCAATTTTAAAAGAAAGAGATTTTATTGAAAATAGTCATGAAATATTTTAGAGGAAGGTTCATGAAAATAAGGCTTTATAAAACCGTAAAAATCCGTTCGTGCCGTATAAGTTAAAAAAAAACATTCTTTGTACTTTTGTCGGAAAGTTCAAAAAGTACCTCGTACGAAAAACGACAAAAGATTCCTTTCATACATATCACTAAAAATCACCGAAGGGTAAAAATGGATTTAAACAATTGTAGGTGGATGTAAATAATATTACATATTGATGAAACATGGATGTGGATGATAAAATACACCTCAGTAAATACTTACGAATAAACAATCTCGGATAAAAATGAGATTGTGATATTTCCCTTACCTTAGGTCCGACTTGCTTTGTAAGTGTCCGAACCTCCTGTATAATGATTTAAATCATGTTATTGACTTATTACAGAATCATATTCATTGTTATGATATCATATATGGTTCACTTATGACATTATATTACCCGTTCTTTTGTAAATTCCATGTTAAAGAAGCGTTTTGGGTAAAATCGTTTCATTTATCGTAGGTGTTTTGACTTGTTGTTCTTGACATCATTATTACTTATATCATGATTTACTTACTTCCAGAATATAAAATATGATTTATATATCATATATATTCAGTATATATATATATATATAATAGGTAGATAAATAAAATGAAAAACACCGTTCATGGAGACGGTAGTCCGTACGTACGCATGAACGCTGTTTTCCTTTCCTTATTGTCTTGAAATGGAAGTAAGTAGATGACATACATATGTATATATATACATAAATCTAGTAGATTTATAATGTCATATATTTCATTATTATTTCTTATATATTCATTATAATCATTCTTAAATGGTTAACATGGAGAATGAATCTCATCGCGTCGTGGAGACGGTATTCCGTACGTACGCACGAGCGATGATATCATTTCTATAAATATTGAATTGAATTGGAGTGTATTATACAATATATCAGAATCAATATGATGTTGTAATAACTATGTATAGTTATTCTTTACACCATTATACCCATCCATGTAAGGTGGTGGTGGAAAATAGATTACACCACGGCGTGGAGACGGTATTTCGTACGTACGCACGCGCGGTGATTTCTTTTTCCGTAGGATGGATAGATGGTGAAATAGGGTTGTTTCATACTTATAATAACATATCAGTATATGAGTGATACTTATGTTATTACTTCATAATTAAACAACCTAAGAAGAAGAAGTGGAAGAAGAAATAAAGATGAAAGAATTGGTAACGGTAATTACCTCTTCTTTGAAGTGCCTCTTTGAGACCTCCTCTTAGGGCACTAAAATTGGTCTTTGAGGAAGACCAGAACCTCTAGGATGTTTCTAGGGAAGTGGAGAGGATAAATTGGCAGGGGTTGGCCGAGCTTGAGTGCTCAAATTGGTGTGAGGAGGAGGGGGAGTAGGTGTCCTTTTATAGGGGAGGAGAGGGCCACCTTAGGAATATCTCAAAATATTATTTTATATTAAAGTCAAAATCGATTTATAATGGTTCCAAAGGGTCTTATTTCGAAGATAAAGTGGGGATGGGTCGAAATCCTATCAACCAATAGGATTTAGACAAGTTTAGGGTATTATTGTAACCTTATCAATTAGATTTAACTCTAAGTTAAATAATTTAACTTTTACCGTGTCTTTTTGTTTTCTTTCACTATATGGTTAATAAACTTACTATAACATGCCAAACGAACCCCAAATTGTATATTATTAATACATATATCCTTATCTAAGTCATTTGGCCGAACCTTAGATTTTTAGGAATAAAATAACAATTAATAATATAATATTTGATTTAAAAACTATTTTGTGTCAATTTTGACACTATTTGATATATGATTTTTGTGAAAGTCATAACAGAATTATATGTTCGAACCAAGTTGATTAAATCAACACTAATATATCATAGTAACCTATAGAATTAGTGGAATTCATAAAAAGTCTTAAATTACATTTATTTTGGTATTTATATTATCAATTATGTCAATATTTCATTAATAAGATAATTACTGCATCATTTTTGTGTCATAAATAAATTATATTATTTGATGTCTAAAAATTACAAATAAAATACCATCATGTAGGAAATATTTTTAGCTTTCTAATTAATATTTATAGTCGAATTTATCTTATGTATAACCCCATATTAAAAATGATTTACTTATTAAACTTTGATTTTAACTATTTTAACCCTTCTTTAAATAAATTAATAATAAATGTCCTAATCTAATCCAAGTGGGCCTAAATGGTCATATTTTATTCCTAAGTTTGTTTTTGGTCGAATTAAACTTGTCCAATAGAATTAGTACATGTGTTAGGGTAATATTAATATCATATTTACCCTTAGTTACCTTATTTACTATTAACCGTGGTAAAAAAAGTAAAAAGTTACTATTCACCAAAAAATTATTTTCATCTCATTGAACCACATTTTAGTCCTTGATATTAACCGTGTCTCTCGGATTTTCGAAATTCCATTCACAGAAGCGGTAAAATTAAGTTTTATGCAAAATTCAGTTTTTAACCTACCACTTAGTAGTTTCACTATTCATCAAAAATTGATGTTTTTCAGAACAATGCCAAAATTTCATCCCAAGCTATATTTCATATTCCGAATTCAAAAATGAAGTCTATTTTACCAAATTCATAACATAAAAGTTGCATTAATTAATTTTATAATTAAATCCCGCTGTTAAAACAAATAGCGTGTTTTTAAGAAACAATATCTATCAAAAGATTGACATTTGTTTATGTCTAGTTTAAATGTGAAACTACATCCAATGACCAACATTGTATTAAATTGTAAAAATATATTCTAAATATACTTTAAAACCACTCAAATTAATGATTTATCACTATTAATTATTTCGATTAAAAAAGTTGTTTTTAATTATAATTTAGTAATTTTCACTATTCATCAGAATATGAAAGTTATCCTAAAAGTACCAAAATTTCACCTTAGGCTAAATTCGATACTCCGAATCCAAAAATAAAGTTCATTTTGAAAAATAAGATTTACTGGATTTCAAAAAGTGGTTATTACTATTCATAACGGCTAGTTTTAATAATATTTTTATAGCATATCGTTGTTTAGTGAAACTCGGTATTGCGTACTACACACGCTATCGAGGAAGGTCGCGATTGCGTGTAATGCAAGTCAAGTCAAGGATGTGTGTTGTGCAAGCTCCTTTTGGTGTAGCGTACAACACAAGACATTAATAAAATTAAAAAGAATATTTTTTTTTATAAAATCTTGGGCTGTTACACGCCACCTCCAGTTCCTATTCAAACTCTAGCTATAGATACTCATAGTGAGATTATCCAAAGACGTTCTCAAGAGTTCCTACACCAGAAGCCACCAATTTTCAAAGGCTCCACTGACCCTCAACATGCTGAGGAATGGTTGAGTAAGATTGAATGTCTATTTGGGTTCTTTGAGACACCTGATGTGATCAAGGTGAAGTGTGCCACCTTCACACTGGAGGGACCAAGTAGGAGATGGTGGGACATGATGGTGACAACTGGGAAACATGAGGGTTTGGAGTGGAAATACTTTAGGGTTATTTTTACTAACAAGTTCTATCCAGAATCAATGGTGTTGGCCAAGACTCTGAAGTTTTTCAAGCTCGAGAAGGCCAACAAAACCGTGACTGAGTACTCAAATCTCTTTTATGAGTTGGTATAGTTTTCTCCTGAGATTGTATCTAATGATAAGATGAAGGCTCAACGATTCAAGTTGGAACTTCAATCAGATATCCATTCTCAGGTTTTTTTACTAAAGCTACCCACTTATGCTGATGTGATGGATAGGGCCATGATGGTTGAGATGGAACTGGAAGGAAAGTCAGGGTTGAAGGAGGTTCTTTTCCCTCCTAGTGGTAGTGTTGGTTCCTTTAAAGGAAAACTAAAGCGTGACGTTTCTCATGGAAATTCTCGACAACATAGTCATTCCAGACCTTCTTTAGAAACATGAGGGGCTTCTTTGACTTGATATCAGTGTGGAAAGCCAGGACATTCTAAGAGGGTTTTCACTGAGGCACCCAAGAACTGTAGCTCTTACGTACGTTTAGGGAACTTATAGAGATTCTTCCATCACTTCTCTACTCCATGTAGTGGAACGAGATCATCAGCACCTCCAGAAACTGTGGGGCAATCAAATGCTTCACGTGAAAAAGGGTTCCAGCCACAGTCATCCAGAACGAAGCTTCTTCACACAGTGGAAGAGTCTCCAGAGGTAGCTGATACAGGTCCTGCAACTGTTAGAGGTACCATTACTATAGCTTCATCTTTAGTGACAACTCTTTTTGATACTGGTGCATCTCACTCTTTTATTTCAACCCATATTGTTAATCTGCTTAATCTACCTATGGAGATTTTATCTTGTGCGATGGATATTACTACACCCCTTGGTACAATGAGAGAGAAGGGTCTCCGTAGTCCTGCTTGTGTCTTCTCTATATCAGATGTTGATCATGCTTGGAGTTTCTTGGTTCTTGACGTGAAATCTTTTGACGTCATTTTTGGGATGGATTAGCTCATTACTAATAAAGCCCGGATCGATTGTTATCTTTGATGGGTCTACCTTACTACAACCAGTGGTGTGCCTCTTGTTTTTCAAGGAGAATGGGAACCAAGTTCAAGAAGAGCTGGACCCTCTTATCCAGGGTTGGGGAAAGTTATATCGGTGTTTCATTTTGATTTAGAGAGAGATTCAATGTGTGGTGATCTTCCTCTAGTCATCACTGAGTTTCTTGACGTGTTTCCTTCTGATTTCTCTGGTTTTCCACCAGTAAAGGAGGTTGATTTTTCTATTGACTTAATTCCTGGTACTCAACTGGTTTCTATTCCCTCTTACCTAATGGATCCATCTGAACTAAAAGAAATGAAGTTTTAGTTAGACGATCTTCTTGAGAAAGGTTTTATACGCCTGAGTGTGTCACCTTGGGAATCACCAGTTCTCTTTGCCAAGAAGGCTGATGGTTCTCTTTGCTTATGTGTTGATTATCGAAATCTCAATAAAGTTACAATAAAGAACAAATATCCATTACCATGAATTGATGATTTGTTTGATCAATTGAAAGGGGCGAAGTGGTTTTCAAAAATTGATCTTCGATCGGGTTACCATCAGTTGAGGATAAAAGAATCTGAAAATCATAAGACTACTTTTCAGAGTAGGTGTGGCCATTATGAGTACCTTATTATGCCCTTAGGCCTAACAAATGCTCTTGTAGTTTTCATGGATTTGATGAATAAGGTTTTCCGTGAGTATCTATATACTTTAGTGGTAGTCTTTGTGGATGGTATTCTTGTCTACTCCAAGTCTGAGGAGGATCATGTGCATCATTTGAGAATAATTCCGAGTCTTCTAAGGAATCACCAACTTTATGCCAAGCTTTCAAAGTGCTATTTCTGGATTTGGGAAGTGAAATTATTGGGAAATGTCATGTTATAACAAGGAATATTAGTTGATCCTAAAAAGGTAAAGGCTGTTATGACTTGGGAACAACCACAAAATGTTTTTGAGATTTGAAGCTTCTTGGGATTAGCTGGATATTATCGCCGGTTTGTTAAAGACTTCTCAAAGTTATCTTCTCCAATGACTTCTCTGACTCTAAAGGGAGTGAAGTTTTCCTAGAATGATAAATGTCAGAGTTCTTTTGTTGAGCTAAAGTGTCTTTTGACTACTACACCGGTGTTAACTCTTCCTGAGGCTGGGATAGGTTATGTGGTCTTCTGTGATGCATCGGGTTCAGGTTTGGGATGTGTTCTCATGCAGGGTAATCATGTTGTTTCCTATGGGTCTCGTCAGATTAAGCCTCATGAGAAGAACTATCCTACCCATTACCTTGAACTTGTATCTGTAATGCACACACTTAAGTGTTAGAGAAATTACCTTTATAGAGAAAGGTTTACTGTGTATTCAGACCACAAGAGCTTGAGTTATATCTTCTCTAAAAAATATTTGAATCTCCACCAAAGGCATTGGGTGGAGTACCTGAAATCTTTCGACTTTGACATTTACTATACCCCGGGGAAAGGGAATGTAGTTGCAGATGCGTTAAGCAGGAAACTTCCATCACAGGATGTGAAAGAATCTTCAAAAGGGTGGAGTTTGATGGCTCTTTTTGCTCAGTTGCATATTGGAATTCAGTGGAAGGGGAAGGAAGTTTCTTTAGCCAGTGTCCAGTTGACATCTACTCTTCTCGAGTTAGTTATTCAGGAACAACAACTGAATGATTAATTCCATATCATTAGGTACTCTCTTTATGGTGGGGAGACTGATACTCAGTGGTCGTTCTCCAAAGAGGGTGTTCTATGTTATCGAAACTATTACGTTGTACCGTTATCATCAAGGAAGGATGTGATGGGGGATTTCCATAACTCTCAGTGGGCTGTGCACCCAGGAACCATGAAAATGTTCTATGACATGCAGTGGAAGTTCTGGTGGCTAGGTATGAGATGAGACATTGCTGAGTTTGTATCTCATTGCTATACATGCAGGAAGGTGAAAGCCAAGCACCAGAAACCTTCGAGTTTGATTCAACCACTTCCAGTCCCTACATGGAAGTGGGATGAAATCTATATGGAATTTGTGGTTGCGTTACCTCAAACCCAAATGAAGAAGAACGCGATATGGGTTGTGATCAAAAGGCTAACCAAGTCGGCTCACTTTATACCTATTCGGGATACAACCAAAGTTGAGGATTTGGGAAATATCTATGTAAAAGAAGTTGTTTGTTTTCTCGGAGTTCCGTCTATTATAGTCTTTGATAGGGATCCTAAATTTACTTCTCACTTTTGGAGAGGCCTTCAGGAGGCATTGGGATCTCAGGTCCATTTAAGCACGACCTACCATCCACAATCAAATGGCCAGACAGAGAGAGCTATTCAAATCCTTGAGGATATGCTCCATGCATGTGTTCTCGACTTTGGTGGGTTTTGGGATGATCATCTAGGGCTATTTGAGTTTTCTTATAACAACAGTTACCAGTCTGTGATCAAAATGGCTCCTTTTGAGGCATTGTATGGCCATCCTTGTAAATCTTCTTTATGTTGGTTGGAGATTGGTGAAAGTTCCTTGGTAAGACTGAGTTTGATCTAAGAGACGACGACTAAGATCTAGTTGATTAATCAAAGAATGTTGATAGCACAGAGTCAGTACAGTTCTTATGCTGATCATCACCGTAAACCTTTAGAGTTATCAGTTGGTGACCAGGTGTTCTTGAAAGTTTCACCCCGATTAGGTCATCGATGGCTTGGGAGGCAAGGGAAGATTTCTCCTTGTTTTGTGGGACCTTTCGAGGTTGTTGTTCTTGTAGGGAAAGTTGCTTACCGTCTAGCTCTACAACCACAGATTACATCGATACATAATGTGTTCCATGTATCGCAGCTGTGAAAGTATCACTCTGATCCATCTCATGTTTTGAGCTGGAGTGATCTTGATATTGAACCAGATTTATCTGTGACTGAACGGCCAGTCAGGGTTGTTGATTCTGAGACCAAGGTGCTTCATGGGAGAATGATATCTCTGGTCCGTGTACTATGGAAGCATGGTTCTGATTCTCATGAGACGTGGGAAAGGGAGACACTAATGAGTGAGTAGTGACCTCATCTTTTGGACGTGGAGGTTTCTTCATAGGATTTATGGGGACAAAAAGATCTTATGGTGGGGAGGTTGTAACATCACGTTATGTTTTTAGGTAATTTTGATGTTTCTAAGTACCTATGTTTTGAAGTAGTGATGAATGGGAGAGTTCGGAGAAATTTAAATGATGTTTTGAGGCAAAAGGGAATTCGCACGGGCAGCGCATAGGTTGTCTAAACTATGCGGCCAAACCGTGCGTAGTTGGTCTTGGAGGCAGTAGCTTCTGCATGGGCGGCACACGATTTGTCTAACCGTGCAGCCAAACCGTGCATGGAGTGTCTTCCAAGGTAGTGGCTAATGCACGACTAGTGCATGTTTTGTCAAACTGTGCGAACTAACTGTGCATGCACTTAAATGAGATCCTTAAATTGTGGATCTCACTCGTTTTGCCTCTAAGTGCCTTGTTTTTCCTTCTAAGCGGCCCTAACTTGGGATTTTTCTTCTTTTAAGGTTAGAGAAGGTCCACCCATCATTCCAAGGGCAATCCAAAGGCTCCTCTTGGTGAATCAAAACTGGATTCTTGAGGTATGTGATCGTTCTTGTTCAGGTTCTTAGATCTACTTAGATCTGCTTCTCCTCTTCTCTCGGTTTTTTAGATCTACACCCATTATGGGTAGATCTAAGTGTGTTGATGCCAAATTTGATGATATTTGGTCTCGGTATTTCTAGAAGAAGAGATCTAAGGCGGGTTTTTAAGGATTTTGATCCAAATCTTGATTGACAATGTTATGCCGCTCGGTTTTTGGGGTTTCTCATTGGGCTAACTCCCGTTATTAAATCGAAGTAGGTGGTTTAGTCCTGACTTACCAAGTTTATTATCATTGTATTTTATTGATTTATTTCAATTTTTTATTTAAATTCAATTTCTCAAATTTTATTTCAATTAAATTAATAAAAACTCGATTCTAGTGAATCATGATATTTGAAATGGTTTTGGCATAGAAATTTGGAAAACCCCAATTCCATTGAATTGGGTGTGTTTATGGAAATTTGCTGATTTAAATTGTTTAATTTAAATTTTGGGTTTGATGGAAATGATTTCAGTTAAAATTTTGAATTTAATTGTGGAAATAAATTGTGTGATGATGGAATTAGTTTTGAATGGATTTAAAACTGGTGAAAATGGCTTAAAATGATTTGATATAAACCCATTGGTTTTATCTTGTGAAAAAGGCATGTTTTGAATAAAACCTGTTTTGGTTTTAATTGGAATGAAATTGGAACATTTGAAATGGAATAATGGGATTGATTGTATTTTAAGCATTCTTAAAATAGTTCTCCCATCATGTAAGAGTGTATGAAAGCCTTAAGTAGTTAGTGAGTTATTTGGATACACTCTATGCTATGACATCGTTCTAAAACATACTTGCGGTGGGTCACATCCCCGAAGGGTTGGTGACGAGTCTCCTTTGGCCAATGTCATAGGGACATGTGTATACACATTTTTCTGAGTTCACGTAGAGAGTGCAGAATCCTATAACTGGTTAATAATATCGTACCTTTTGGAAGATGACCATGTTGCTCACTTGTTTATTTATATTTGAGATATAAATGTATGCCAATGCTTTTGAACTGCTTTATATGCCTGCTGAATTTATATAAACTGTTTTATATAAATGTTTTACTTAAGCCATTATTTTAGAAATATTCCATCATTGTAAAGCCTTTTCTTAAAGTAATTTTTCCATCATTTGAAAATGTATAACATGTTTTGTTAAAATATGATTTTGAGTTTCCAAAACTGTTTATTTGAAAATTGAAATTCTTTCTTTGGATAATCTATATTTGGAATCTACTACGTAATCTTTCGTGGTATCCTACTAGGCTTAGTATCAGACCCTACTTTTGCCTTCGGGTGTTTTAGACTTTCATCTTCCAGGATCGAGCAAAGAGAAGGGACCTCTTGGAGGTGGATCCAGCTGTTGATCTTTGGTCTTGGTAAGTTGTTTCCTTAGGGACATTGAGGCTTTTTTCCCATTTTTAGTACTTGGGTTGTAGTACTTTGGGATTTCTATGCCTCTTTTTTTTTGGTACATTACTCCCGGTGGAGTTTCTTTTGTTATGCATATTGTCTTGTTTCCTTTTCTTTTGTGTTCTTATGGAAAAAAATCATTCCCACTTTCATATTGTGTGATTCCAGGTGCTAGTCACTGACCCATGGGGATCGAGAACACCCTTTGGGCTATGTCAGGGCTGGCTTGGTTATCGGGTTACCAGGCTACCCGGGTTGGTTCGTGACAGAAATCCTCTTGGTGAGTGATCGATTCATTTTGATCCTTTCATCCTGATTTCTTCTCTTGACCTAGTTATTGAGGGTTGAGTGTTTTTATTATTTTTGTATATCTACTCCATTTTAGGTCTATTCAAAAGCTAACACTAGACAAGGAGAGTCATACAAACATGATGTAGGTGGTCTTGTGCCTTTTTTTTTATTATCGAGTTGATTATATATGACGGAGATCCCTGTAACCACTTTTAGGGTGTCTCTTGATTGAATAATGAACCCTTTTATTTCTTATTAATGATTAGGTAATTAATAAGATGATTTGAAAGCATGTTTAGGGTTGTGAACCTTGATTTAGGTCCACCCCATGGGTGTGTTTCCCTTGAATGGTCATTTGGTCAAGAATGCCTATGAGTCTTGACTTGAATTCCCATTCTTGGGTTGTTAAAATGAACTTCTTATGCGATATGAATTCCCCACACGAGATAATTAAATGCTTAATGCATGTAATAGTTTAATTTTCATGTGATACTTGTTATGCAAACTGTTCCCACATGAGTTGTTTAAATGATAATCCATGTGATAGTTTAATCCACATGTGTTACTTTTGATATGGAATTGAATTATATGACAAAGAGGGGTAATTAGAAATGGGTGAGCCATAGTCTCAGTTAAAAGACAAGGTCAGATTCATGTGAGTAATTGCACCTTATGTATACCTTGGGTGAATGAGGGTCTCAGTTAAAAGACCATGGATGAGCTTAAGAGGTAATTATATAAGGTTCATGAGAGATCCATGATAGGGTGGTCAGGCTCATTGAGGCTTATTTAAAATGCTGAGTGAACCTAGGATCCATTAAGGGATACCAAGGCCAGGCTCTATTAGAAAATGATTAAATGATGTTTTTGTCATGAGTTGACTGTTACTTATATAGGGGGTATTTGGTCCTAGTTTAGACCTCGATACTTTTATATAATTCAAGAAACTTGAATAATGAAATGGATGAATTATAATGCATCTTCCAAGACAAATCACAAGCTTGGATTCAGTCTTTACTTATACTTGTTTACATTGTCTTCTGAGACATCTTTTGTGATTTCTTTTGAGTACCCACTATTTATAGCTTTCACTATTGTGCACTACCTGTTATATATATCCATTGATAGATTGGAATATACCTCGAGTGATTTCTTATTGGGATTTAGTCTCACACTCTGTTTGGGTCATGATTTTGGGACCAAACAGATTATATGATTGCAGGTGTTGATAAGGAAAAGAACCCTACTATAGGTACTTGATGTGCTATTTAGGATCAGGAGAGCATGGGACCAAATTGAGGATTTCGATGCTTCTTAGCTTCCTTTGTTTCTTTTGTTCTTTTGGAACATATATTGTGGATCACTTCAGTGTACCTATTTTGGCTGTTTTCTTAGAACATAACATGATGCATCATTTTTTGTATGAAAGGATACTTGGTTATTTATCTTATCAGTCTTCTAATATTTATTTCTATTGAATGGTATTATTACTTCCTATATTGAATCATTATTTTATCCTATGTGTTATATTCTTCTAATGAGGGCATAGTCTCCCCATGATCACTCATAGGCCCTCGCTGCTAGTCAGTAGCCTCTGGCATTTGGGGAGATGCACTTGAGGCCATGTGGCTAACCAGGTACGGGGTACCTTTGGGTGGCATCCAAATTTGAGACGTTACATTTTAGATCAAGGTTTTTTTTGGATATTGATCCATTTAATATTGTTTCTAGGATTTGGTTTTAGATCTCATTCTTTGTTGTCATCTTGATCGTTCCATTTCAATTTGGAAAAATTACTTTGGGTGAATTCCATCAACAATCTTGAGTTAGGTGGCCTAAATGTCAATTCTCATTATCTTGAATTATAATTGCATGTGTTTATTATGGAATTTTAATTTCCATGTTTGGTGATTAAATCTTGAATTCGATTAATTAATTGGTTAATTAATTAATGGGATCATGTAATTGATTAATTTAATTTATATATGATAATGAAATGGGTTGAACTTGGGAAATTAAACTTGGTAATTATGGTTATGGAATTGATGATTAATGTGATATTATTTTATTGATATAGAAATTAAGGGATGTTTGGATTAACCTTGGAGGGTTAATGGATTATATGATTTAATGTTGATAAATGATTTAATGATGAATTGTTTATATTATTTCCATGCGAATTAAAGTGATAAACCTTGTTTGTTTAATAAATTGAAAAGGTACACTTTAATAAGAATTTTTGATAAGTGGGTTAATGATGTTTAAACTTTATGTATGTGAAATTATTATATAAGTGATATACTTGTGTGGGACATGGAGTGATGATTTAAAAACCCATATGCGATTGACTAATATACGTGTCTGGGGCATGGAATGATGCTACAAAATACCATATGCGATTGAATAATATATGTGCATGGGGCATGGAATGATGATTCAAAATCCCATATATGATAACAACAAGTTGTGGGACACAAAATGATGCTTCAAATACCCACAGGGTGCTAGACTTGGCGTTCTAGACCCAAAATGTTGGCATTGGACTATGGTTCAAAGTAGTCATGATATAAAATTGAAATGAAATGATAAATGAAAAACAATGACTTATGTAATATGTAATATACCTTGGGGATGGTTTAGACTCTGAAATGGGATGAAGCAGGTATTGATGGTTCAAGTTTCATTGTGAACCCAATGATTTATGTGGTTAAATAAAGAATAATGAAATGTGATAACTTTTTTACTTTATTTCACCTTATTCTTTATACAAATACACAAAATTTTATTGACTGGATATTGTTTTAGATGTCGTTGGTGGTGTCCTACTGAGTTGTACTCACACCCTACTCTGGGTACCTGATCGGTACCCGAATAGACTTCAGGCTTGCAAGGTAGGATAAGGGAAAGAGCCCTATTTTAGATGGCTGAGTTGGGATGGATCATGTATGAGGGAACCAAAATCTGTGTTAGGACCTTCTTGGGATTTGTTAATGTGTATTTATTTTGGGTTTTTCATATGGACACCGACACATGTATGGAATGAAATATTTACTACTTTAGTTGGATATTATATTCCTATTTTTATCATCATGAGATATTGGTTTTGTTCTGGTTATGATTTTTATCATTTGGTTATTGTTTATTTATTTTACTTGAGCTGTAACTTAAGTTCCTACAGCTTGGATAATGTCATTAATATAGGGGTATCAAAATGGGTTAAACACATGACATGAGCTCTATCATAGAGTCAAATCCTATATCAGGAGAAATTCATATGAATTAATCCGAGAAGATGTCCTGATAAAGATCCATGACTAGAGGAAAATTCAAGGGGCTATCAATGATCCTATTGAGTGGTCCAATCCCACCATCTAAAATATGATCATCCTAAGATGAATCAAATCTATACCATCTACCTTCTCCTAGTTCCCATTATCTGATCATCAAGAACCACTTTTCCTTCAGAAAATTAAATAAAACCCACCTATGATAGAAATAAATGTGAGTTCATAAGCTTGATATCCATTATATAACAAGAATCACATAGACTCTTATTATCTCTAGTATCATGAAGTCCCATAGGTGTCTATAACTAGTGATTACTATAGGACACTCTGGGAATTTCAGAAGATATCCCACTTTTATGAACAATTGTGTATCAAGGGAATGTAACTCAAAGGATAAATTGAATGGAAAGTCAAGTACAACAACTACTTGTGTATATATTAATGAATGGATAACAATAGTAGTAAGAAATCTAGTTTAACTTACTAATACTTTAGAGTATCAACTAGGTCAAGGATAACTAAAATTATTTCAAACCATTCCTCAGCATCCAAAGTGCCTTCGATATCCTAGAAGGATAAAGAATGATAAATTTTAAAATTATGATATATTAAACCATACTTCTGAACTCTTATGCCTAGAATATGAACTAAGATAAATAATTTTGGATGAAATGACCCTACTGCCTAAACCATAGAGTAGGTTGTAAGAACCCAGATCTTTTTTTCATCTATGTATTTCCTTTTCTGGTCGTTTTTGAGAAAAAAGGGAAAATTTGGAAATTTTCAAAATACACGTTGTGTACTTTATGAGTACACACCATGTACTTTGAAGCCACACAGGCCATGTGCTAGCCATGTCCGGGCTACACACATGGTGTGTAGGGGCGATGTAGAGGCTGCTTAAAGCGGAGTATGAAAATGCCCAGTACACGCCGTGTACCCCAGAAGTACATGCCGTGTACTTTATTTTTTTTCATTAAATGCATCGGGGTCACGTCTAATCACCAGAACGACCTTCTTCTAGTTCTCATTTAGCCAAGAGCTCCCGTACGACTGCGATCCTTCTCCAAACCCCCGAGCTTCCATTCGATCTCTGTTTCAGCCGCCGTCGATTGCATTGGGATCACCTCGGTAAGCTCTCTCTTCTGCTTTAGCCTTGTTCCATGATTTTCCATCTTTATCAAGATTTTGTGGGTTGAGCGTTTTGGACGTTTTCTCAGATCTTTGACATTCTAAGGAGAATCAATCATTGTGGTTCAAGTATATCGATCTCCTAACATCAAGGTAGGTGGTTTGTGCCTTTATGTAGGAAGTATTTTAATATTTTGTGCAATTCCACCAATCCCCTTGAACGAGGTATTGTGTGTTTCCTATTTTTGCCCTGTTGTTTTCCTGCTTTGCTTGATTGCTTGAGTATAGGTCAATTCTTGTGAATAAGGTAATTTTTACTGTTTTATGGATGTTTTTCCATGCATGTTTTTCCTGTTAGGCATTTTTCCAGTTGCCATGCCTAGTTGTAGGATAGTGGAAATATTGTACTGTTATGCTGTTGTACCTTATAATGATAACCAAGTAGTTAGTTAGGTTTACTTAGGGCGATACGCGTGCTATGCATGTTTGTTTTACACAGGGCTGTGAGAACCTAGTGTAGTGGACCATAGGAAGAATGGACATAAGGGCTTCTCTAGAGTGTCTTATTAATTCGATGTGAGACCAAAGGGGGAATTGACAATGAGTGATTCCTCAAAGAGTCTGTAGTTCCTAGACATGGGCCACATGGGGAATGAGACATTGAGTGCTTCACCAGAGAGCCTTTAGTACGATATGAGACTATAGGGGGAATTAATGGTGAGTGCTTCCTCAGAGGGTCTATTCTTTAGTTGAACCAGAGGGGTGAGACTGTTTGTGCCTCCCAGAGGGTTTCTAGTACTTTTAGGTTGAACCATAAGGGTTAGATTGTGAGAAATACCCAGGGGGTTACCTGTTGTTCTAATTGTTGATTGGATGTTACTTGTGTACTCTATATGCTAGACACTATGGATTATAGCTGCTGTGTGCTTTCCTGTTTACTACTTCCTGTAATTTTACTTTCCATGTATTCACTAACTGTTAGGAACAGATCTTTGGGTAGTTTCCTACTAGGACCTTATCTCACACCCTATTTGGGCCATGCTTTTGGTCCCAAATAGACTATGTTGTTATAGGTATAGATAAGGGCAAGATCCCTTCTACTTCAGGTACTTGACTTGCTGTGGAGCTGGAGAGCATGGGACCAAGCTATGTATTGTGATGCTGAGGAGTTTACCTGTTTTATTTTGCACTTTGGTTTAGTATTGTATTCAACATTTTGACTTGTTTGGCTGCTTTCCTAGACATATGTATCATGCATCATTATATATATATATGTGTGTGCTCCAGTTGTTTACTATTAGTCTTATGCTTTTTATCGTTTACTCTTGTATGGATGGTTATGATTTCCTCTATTGTCTATTTTTTTTTCTTCCGCTGTGTACTCTGCCAATGAGGGCATAGTTTCCCCACTGTCACACCCAAGGCCCTCGCTGCTAGTCGGTAGCCTTTGGCATTTGGGAAAATGCGCTTGAGGCCATGTGACCAACCGGGTACGGGGCGCCTCTGGGTGTCTTCTGAAACCAGGACATTAAAAAGTGGTATCAGAGGGGTTTCTTTTCTCTTGATTTACTATTTGGAGCCTTAGGTAGGGATAGGATGGATTCGGTACTTGGTATTAAGCTGCGCTTGGGAGTAGCTAACCCGTGTACAGGGAAAATCCAATCTACCTCGCTTATTATAGTTTCTGGTTTTTCTATGTTACAATTGATCTGATTTCACCTAGAGTGATTCACATGCTTTGTGTTGTTATTGTTGTTGATATTGTGGTTCTATTTCTGTCGCAACCCGATGAGATGAGGGTATGCCATCTCATGCATCATATAGGCACTTGTTAGAAATCACATGCCATGAATTCTTTCCATTCCATCTAGGGTGCATTATCAATTTCATGTTGTTGTGATAGGCGTTGTGTAGATTATGCATGCTGTTGTGATAGATGCTTTGATAGAATCCCTACAGTTTGATAGAGTGGTTGTTTGTATTGTACCTCGCTTAAATGAACACCAAATTTTGGTTCTTGAGGTGTTATGGGCCCTCATGAATCTGAACTTGGTGGATCATTGAATTGTTTCCCTTATATATGATATGTAGGAGATGCCAAGCTTTGATTCACGGGGATTATGGGCCCTCACAGATCGGAATTTGGCACCTTCATGCTTGTTTTTCAGTGTTTCTGGGCTTCGGTACAGTTTCAGAGCTACTGCCCAGAAAAAAACCCAAAATACATGGCATGTAATTTATATATACACGCCGTGTAGTTTTTAAACCGTTTCACTAACTGTGTGAGCAGAAACACGGGTTTTGAAAAATCTCCAGGAACACGCTGTGTACGGTAGGTACACGCGGTGTAGTAGTGAGCCGTGTACCCGGCCGTGTCACTAACAACATGGGTCAAGGAAGCTCATGTAATGCATGATGTGTTTTGTATGAACACGCCGTGTAGCCTTGTTCTAGGTACCTGGCCATGTCACCAACAACATGGGTCGGAAAAAATCTTCAAGTACATGCCGTGTTTGTTCAGAACACACCGTGTAGTATCAGCCGTGTAACTGGCTGTGTAACTAACAACACGGGTTGTTGAAACCTTGTCTACTACACACCGTGTCCACAGGGAGCACGCTGTGTAGTCTCAGTTTAAGAATACCGTGTGGGTTGGCCATTAAAGTAGACTCAGGTAGGGGAATAGAGTTAAGTACACGCTGTGTAGAGTTTATACATGCCGTGTATTCATGTTTTGTAAAACTTGAGTGTTTCCTTCCCCTGTTTCCATTTTGTACTCCTTTGTTCTCTATCCATGACATTTCTGATCTAAGGTATGCTTTTGTTCTTTCAGATCTATGCCTCTGAGACGTCCTCCAGTTGTACGTCAGTTGCAAGATAGTGATCAGATGCCAGATATGGCTGATCAGGGACTTCCTACCGATCCTCCAGTTGTGCCAGCCTGGGCACCGGCTATCATACCAGTTGCAGGAGCTGATGCACAGTTTAGGGAAGGATTTATGAGGGTGAAGTAGACCTATCAGAAGCAGGATCCTGGAACTTCTATAGTTCGAGGTACGATCTTAGTAGCCTCAGTTTTATATTCAGCTCTTTTCGATACTGGTGCTATGCATAGCTTTATCTCTGTTGCTGTTGTGGAGAGCCTTGGCCTCTGTATATTTTCTTATGCCGACTTGTTGACACTAGAAACAACTTTGGGGATGAGGACATCTAGTATACGTCAGTACAGAGAGTTCCCTCTCGAGGTTTCAGGGTATCATTTCTTATGGGATCTCTATGTCCTAGAGATGACAGGCTATGATGTCATTCTTGGGATGGACTGGTTGGTTCCCTTCCAGGAATTCGTCGATTATTATCACCATAGGGTGAGTTTCATTTCACCATAGGGTGAATCTTTTCTTCATAGAGGCAAATGGGATGTTCAAGAGAGTCGAGCAGGACTCGAGAATCATGGGCTAAGAAGGGTTACGACCCAGATTACTAGTCTTTATCTGGATGATCAGGGGAATTCACAGTTGGACTTTCCTCCAGTGGTGGATCGTTTTAGAGATGTCTTCCCATAGGATTTTTCAGGTTTGCTTCTAGAGTTTGTGGTAGAATTCTCTATTGAGATCGTGCAAGGAGCGGCACTAGTGTCCATTCCTCCCTATAGGATGGCTACACTTGAGTTTCAGGAGCTCAAGAAGCAGTTGGAGGAGTTGCAGGCAAAGGGTTTCATCCGACCCAATACTTCTCCTTAGGGTTCGCCTGTCCTATTTGCGAAGAAGGTAGACGATACCCTTAGGCTCTGTTTGGATTATCTGAAGTTGAACTAGTTGACAGTCAAGAACCAATATCCCTTGTCAAGGATTGATGAACTTTTCAATCAGTTTCAAGGATCCTGGGTGTTCTCGAAGATCGATTTGAGGTCTGTTTATCATCATTTGCGTGTTAGACCATCAGATATACCTCTGACAGCCTTCAGGAGCAGGTATGATCTCTACGAGTATACGGTTATGCTGTTTGGTCTCATTAATGTGCCATCAGTTTTCATGAAACTGATGAACCAAGTGTTCCATCCTTACTTGTATTCCTTCGTCGTGGTCTTTGTGGACGATATCTTGATGTACTCTCACACTCGACATGACCATGCTACCCATCTTGAGATCATTTTGAGTACACTGAGAGAGCATCGAATTTATGCTAAACTCTCAAAGTGCCACTTTTGGATGGATCAGATTCACTTCTTGGGTCACGTCATCTCAGAGGCAGGAGTATCTATGGACCCAGAGAAAGTGATAGATATAGTTTTCTGGGAGCATCCGAAGAACATTTTTGAGGTATGGAGTTTCTTAGGGATGGCTGGATACTACAGATGCTTCATTCCGGACTTTTCATGCCTAGTAGCACCATTGACAGGTCTGACCAAGAAGGGGGCGAAGTTATTATTGTTATATTCTTGTGAATCAGACTTTCAGGAGCTGAAGGGAAGGTTGACATCAGCACCGATACTAGTCTTTCCAGAGCCAGGAAAGAGCTATACTATTTATTATGATGCTTAAAGTATCAGGCTGGGTGCTGTACTTATATAGGGAGATGGAGTCGTTGCGTATAGGTCTCGGCAGTTGAGGCCACATGAGTAGAACTACCCGATGCATGATCTGGAGTTGGCAACTGTTGTTCATGCCTTGCACTGTTGGAGAAATTAACTTCTGGGAGAGCACTTTGTGGTTTTCACTGACCACAAGAGTCTCAAGTACATCTTCACTCAGTGTGAACTAAATCCGAGATAGCGCAGGTGGGTCGAGTATCTTTAGTCTTTTGATTTTGAGCTTGCCTACACGTCGGGAAAGGGCAACACAGTGGTAGATGCGTTGAGCAGGAGAACTCAGATTTAGGCAGTTCAGGAGGCCAGCAGTGAGTGGCAGCTTATGGATCTATTCTCTGAGATGCATCTAGAGGTGCACGACAGACAGGGACATACTTACCTATCTTCTGTAGATGTTACCTCTACACTTCTTGATCATGTACGGATGAGGCAACTATCAGACTCAGAAGGCTTAGTCCTACGAGAGAGTGTGTCAGGAGAGGACCCTCTTCCTGGATGGACAGTGGGCGAGGATGAGATCTTGCATTTCTAGGTACGCGTATGGGTGCCAGCAAACATACGTGAGGAGCTGATGCGGGATTTTTATTCCTCAGTTTGGGAAGTTCATCCTGGAATCACCAAGATGTATCGGGATCTTCATTTCCAGTACTGGTGGCCAGGTATGAAGAGAGATGTTACTGGTTTCATATTGAGGTGTTCTACTTGTTAGAAAGTTAAGGCGGAGCATCAGTGACCAGCATGCCTTTTACAGTAGTTACCCATTCCGGAGTGGAAGTGGAACAATGTCGCGATGGACTTCGTGATCGGATTGCCGATGTCACCTCGAGGGAACGATGCTGTTTGGGTTGTCGTCGATAGGCTTACGAAGGTTTATCACTTCTTACCGATCAAGGATACCTTCAGTGTTGATGATCTGGGATGACTATACCTTCGAGAGATTTTATGTCTTCATGGAGTTCCACAATCCATTGTTTCAGATAGGGATGCACGCTTTACTTCTCAGTTCTGGAAGGGGCTTCAGAGGGCATTGGGTACATAGGTACTTTTGAGTACAACATACCATCCCCAAACAGATGGCCAGTCTAAGCGTATGATCCAGGTGCTTGAGGATATGCTCTGAGCTTTCATTCTATACTTTGGAGGTTCTTGGGAGAATCATATAACTCTTGTGAAGTTCGCCTACAACAACAGTTTTCAGGCGACTATTCAGATGACACTTTACGAGGATTTGTATGATAGGCCATGCTGATCACCTTTATGTTGGATGGAGGTAGGAGAGGAAGCTTTACTGGGACCTTGTCTTGTTCAGGAGACCTCAGAGCAAATAGAGTTGATTCAGAATAGGATGGCTACAACACAGTCTTGACAGAAGTCTTATGCTGATCAGCAGAGATGACCTCTTGATTTCGAGGTCGGGGATCAGGTTTTCCTGCGTGTCACACTGAGGTTGGGACACAAGAGGATTCAGAGATAGGGTAAGCTTTCATCGCGGTACGTCGGCCCATTTGAGGTATTGGAGAGATTTGGGCCGGTTTCCTATCGGTTGTAGTTACCTCAGAGGTACCAGACCATGCACAACGTCTTCCACGTCTCTCAGCTCCAACATTACTTTTCAGACCCGTCTCATGTCTTTCAACCTGAGGAGGTTGAGCTCGAAGTGAATGCATCATTTTAGGAGCATCCTATCTGGATTGTCAATCACAGTATGAAGGTTCTTTGTGGGCGGTCTGTTCCTCTAGTATGGGTGCTATGGCAGCACGGGCGAGTATAGAACGAGACCTTGGAGAGGGAGGCCGATGTACGATCGTAGTGGCCGGAGCTGTTCGGGGTTTCTTCTTCTATGTCTCATTTGGGAAATTCGGGGACAAATTTCTTTAAGGGGGGAAGTTTATAAGAACCTGGATCTTCGTTTCAGGTATGTCTTTCCTTTTCTGGTCATTTTTGAGAAAAAAGGGAAAATTTGAATTTTTTTAAAATACACACCATGTACTTTATGAGTGCATGCCGTGTACTTTGAAGCCGCGCAGGCCGTGTGCTGGCTGTGTCCGGGCTACACACACAGTGTGTAGGGGCGATGTAGAGGCCGCTTAAAGCGGAGTACAGAAATGCCTAGTACATGCCATGTACCCCAGAAGTACACGCCGTTTACTTTTTTTTTTCATTAAATGCACGGGGGTGGAATCTAATCTCCATAACGACCTTCTTCTAGGTCTCGTTCGACCGAGATCTCCTGTACGGTCACGATCCTTCTCTAAACCCCCGAGCTTCCGTCCAATCTCCGTTTCATCCACCATCAATTGCGTTGGGATCGCCTTGGTAAGCTCTCTCTTCTGATTTATCCTTGTTCCATGATTTTCCCTCTTTTTCAAGATTTCATGGGTTGAGATTTCTGGACGTTTTCTCAGATCTTCGATGTTCTAAGGAGAATCAATCATCGTGGTTCAAGTATATCGATCTCCTAGAATTGAGGTAGGTGTTTTGTGACTTTCTGTAGGAAGTCTTTGAATATTTTGTGAAATTCCACAAATACCATTGAATGGGGTATTGTGTGTTTCCTATTTTTTCCCTATTGTTTGCCTGCTTTGCTTGATTGCTTGAGTAGAGGTCAATACTTGTGAATAGGGTAATTTTTTCTATGCTCTGGATGTTTTTCCATGCATGTTTTTCCTGTTAGGTGTTTTTACAGTTACCATGCCTAGTTTTAGGATAGTAGAACTGTTGTACTATTGTGCTGTTGTACCTTAGAATGATAGCCAAGTAGTTCTTGAGGTTTACTTGGGGCGATACATGTTCTATTCATGTTTGTTTTACACAGGTCTGTGAGAACCTAGTGTAGTGGACCATAGGGAGAATGTACGTAAGGGCTTCTCCAGAGTGTCTTATTAATTAGATGCGCGAACAAAGGGGTAATTGATGATGAGTTCTTCCTCAAAGAGTCTGTAGTTCCTCAATGAGGGACACAGGGGGAATGAGACGTTGAGTGCTTCCCTATAGAGCCTTTAGTACGATACGAGACTATAGGGGGAATTGATGGTGAGTGCTTCCTCATAGGGTCTATTATTCAGCTGAACTAGAGGGGTGAGACTGTGTGTTCCTCCCATAGGGTTTCTAGTACTTATAGGTTGAACCATAAGGGTTAGGCTGTGAGAACTGCCCAAGGGGTTACCTGTTGTTCTACTTGTTGATTGGCTGTTACTTGTGTACTTTATATGCTAGACACTATGGATTGTAGCTATTGTGTGCTTTCCTGTTTACTGCTTCCTGTACTCTTACTTGCCATGTATTAACTGACTGTTAGGAACAGATATTTGGGTGGTTTCCTATTGGGACCTTGTCTCACACCCTGTTTGGGACATGATTTTGGGCCCAAGCAGACTATGTTGTTGTGGGTATAGATAAGGGAAAACGCCCTTTTACTTCAGGTACTTGACTTGCTGTGGAGCTGGAGAGCATGGGGCCAAGCTATGGCTTTTGATACTGAGGAGTTTACCTGTTTTCTTTTTCACTTTGGTTTAGTATTGTATTCAGCATTGTGACTTGTTTGGATACTTTACTATACATATTTATCATTCATAATTTTATATATATATGTGTGTGCTCCAGTTTTTTACTGTTAGTATTCCACTTTTTATCATTTACTCTTGTATGTATGGTTATGGTTTCTGCTATTTTCTATTTGTTTTTCTTCCGCTGTGTACTCTTCCAATGAGGGCATAGTTTCCCCACTATCACACCTAAGGCCCTCCCTGCTAGTCGGAATCCTCTAGAATTTGGGGAAATGCGTTTGAGGCCATGTGACCAACCGGGTACGGGGCGCCTCTGGGTGGCTTCTGGAATCGGGACGTTACAAGGTGGAAGATAATTCTTAACTGGACACTCCAACATGTCTAGTGGTAGTGCATGATATCCACCCTCATGGAACTATTCCATCTCCACTTCTCAAGTAGTCCCATAATACTAAATTGAGGCAACATCTTCTATAACTCAAAGGAAACACTCAAGAAAAAAAAAGATAATCAATCCATGGGATCACATAAGGTTTCCCTAGGAGTCTACCCATAACCCAAGGTATAACCCTTAAAGCACCAACCAAAGGTCTCATCCTTGTATGTTAGTCACTATCATTATATATATACAAAAACATAAAATAATACTTAGTTCAACTAATTAATGCTTGAAGAGATATATCACAATAGTAAGGAAAAATAAATATATCACACAATAGAGAATCTATCATGAATAGATAACACAATTCAAGGAATTTAATTAAATAACTAATATATATCAAAAAAACATGTATATATTTGGCATTTGATCCTATGTTCCTATTAATGATGCATGAATGCACCCAAAATCTCATAATAATAGTAACAAAAATCCCATCCATAGTAACTCAGAGGTCTGTTACACATGTACTGGAAAGGTACATGGAAAATCTCTTACCTGCGTCCCACACAACTATCTCCTTTCTACCATGTCTCAGGTTAGTCCAAAAGAAAAATAAGAAAAATATGCTATAATACCATTTTATAGCACCCTGAATCAAACCACTGGGTCTGAATCAAAGTTTCACATAACCTCATGCACATCTCCCCATATACAAGAGGCTTCCAACTGGAAGCGAAGGTCCAATTATTTCATTGGGGATACAATAACCTCAGTATAAATCTTTTCATGATAGTAACGTAACAAAATATATAATAAATAAAAAAACTAGAGTAAACATGCAGAAACTATCTAGATGGTATATTAGTCACATAATAAGTAAACAAGCTCCCAAAGTGGCAATCCAAACTAGATTAAAATACAAGCATATAAATAAAAAAATTTATAAAGTCCTCTGAATTCTGTTCCGATCTACCACCAGCTCCAAGATCCTCTTCTTAGCCATCATACATGGGCCCCTTTCCCTTACTCAAATCCCTATACATGAAGTATGCACACACATCATGATGCCCTTGTAGTGTGTGAGTAATAAATACTAGTAAGATGACACCATTGTGTCCTTAACTGATGTTATCATGTAAAATAAGTGTATTCCATAATAATAATAAATGCGTAACAATCATAAAAATAAAAAATAAACAAAAAACGAGAACCTGTGTGCTAACCAATCTACCATGAGCCCCAGTCGTACATGTTTCAGTTCCATGATGGAAGAAATATCATGATATCAGAAGTAAATAAGAACTATCCACAAGACAGGTAATCATGCTACTTGACATCATGTGTACGTACTACTTGACATCCACTAGGTATCAAGCGAGTCATGTTCTCAACATACACTAGGCATTAGTGATCGTTCTACTTGATATCCACTAGGCTTCGAGTAACACGCTCCTTATCATTCTCTAGGCATCGAGTTTAGCACATGAAATCCATGATGCATCAAGGTATTCCTATACTATGATTTGGACCATCATCGCTATCATTATAATTCATGCACACTCCCCTTCTAAGGGATAAACATATCACGACAGTCCACCTACTTTGCTAACCAAGAAAAATACCTCCAAAGGAACACATAACTAGGTAGAAAACACAAAAAAGCAAAGTATATCATAATGAGTAAAAGTATAAAAATACAATACATTTGATTAACATCAAACATGAATAAACAAGCTATAGACATACTCATGGAAAAAAGTAATACATAAGGATCTCATGGGTTACACACCCACCCACATGAAATCATAATCAATAATACCTATCAAGTATGCCAACACAAGTGTTATATCTTGAAAATAAGTGTAAAAAAGTTCCCTAAAAAGTTAAGGAACTTCCTACCTCAATATTTTTGATGAAAAACTTCTAAGTTATCCAAGTAATTGTCTCCTAAATCACATACGCATAATCATTGGATTAAAATGATCTCTAAGTATTCCTAGAATCAAATCCAACTATTTTATTTCCAAAAGAAATAAAATATCCCATGAGATAAGAAATTATCTCACTTGGATAATCCAAAATGAACACGATATTTTCATATTATCCTTCTTGATAATTCTGAATTATTTCTTAGATAAAGAAAAAAATTCTACATATGATGATAATCCCTCTCTCTAGGATAATCTGAGATAAAATTAGAATAATTCATATTATTATTTTATATAATTTGGTTTATTATCATTAAGGATTTAATACAAACATATTTTTAGAACGTTTTAGAAAATATTATGATTTTAATTCATTGATTTTTCCATAAATCCTATTTCATAAAAAGCATATAAAAAATTATACATAGAATTAATCCCTTCCAAGAACTACACCAAGGAGGAGAAAAGTAGAAGGTTATAACATGATTTAATAACCTTGGGTTGGTTGAATTATTCTTAACCAATACCATATAAAGTAATTCCGAGGATACTCAGACTTCAGAGGATAACCAAAAATGAAGATATAAAGACTTAGGTAATTTTAAGAAGCCAAATCGTGTACAAGTTCACAATAATGGATTACCCCAATTTAAATTATCATTTAATTAATTATTCATGCATATATTGAAATTATAATGATTAAAATAATCCATAATAGGATTTTTAAACATAAATGAGTCAAAATAATAATTCCACATGTTTTTTGGAATTTAATGTTATTAAAATACCATTTACAGGTTAAAGAAGGGAAAATTACAAAAAAATTGGTAAAAATCATTACCATTACATATAGAGTATTCAATACACAATGGTAACTTGGTTTTACCATTACATGGATAGTTACCCTTACACTGGATTTGGAAAATCTAGGGTACCCTTATACAACCTTTGATAAGTCCAACTTACATTTATGTAGTGCAAGACTTACCCTTACAAAACCCTTATAAATAAGAAGATACCCTTATATAGAGACTAATTACCCTTATTAAATTCATGAATACACAATATTACCCTTACGTAGGTCAATCCCACCTTTAAATAGTGCTTTAGGCACCCTTACACACCTTTTGTAAACATAAGCTTACCCTTATGCAACACTTACCTTACCCTTGCACAATGCATGTAAACAGGGGGTTACCCTTATGTAGCTCTGTTTACCCTTATGTAGCACATGATTTACCCTTACCAAACTCATATAAAAAGAGATTTACCCTTAAATATCTCTATATATTTTTACATAGCACATGAAAAGAGCTTTTACCCTTATGTATCCTATAGAAAAGAGACTCTACCCATAAAAAACTCAAGGAAAAATCCCTCTACCCTGACATAAGGTATCAAAATCTATTCTTACCCCCACATAAAAATTAAGAGTTATTTTTATTGAAAAATAATATTTACATATGAAAATAGTAATAAATTATAAACAAATAGGGTTCAAGGATCAATAAAAAATTTAGAATGTTATAATTAAATTTTCTTTATGTATTTTTTATTTTTGTTTATTTTTTTTTCACTTTGAACTCTACTTTGTGTATCACTTTGTATTGATTACTTTATGTTTCACTGTGTTTGTTATTTGTGCTTGATAATTTTTTCTTTGTTTATTTATCCCCCATGTTTTTCTGTTGTATTTATTTTATCTTTTTTTTTCTTTGTGTTTAAAGTATGTTTCACTTTGTTTATGTATTTTTTTTTCACTTTGATTATATCTTATAATTTTTTTCTTGGTTTACTTTATATGATTTACTTTATTTTTTCTTAGTTTAAATTATATTATAATTTTTTTTCTTAGTTTATTTGTTCTCTAAGTTTCAATTTGATTATATCTTGTTTTGTCTTGGTTTATATTGATTATATATTATAATTTTTTATTTCACTTTGTGTTTAAATTTTTAATTTGTGTTTCAATTTGATCATTTCAATGCATTTCACATATTTATTAATTTGAATAGGTGGTTAAAATTAAATGAAAGAACATAATTAAATAAATATACATGCTTATAATAACCTTTATAAAAAATAAGTAGTGTTTTAAATATAAAAAAAAACATCCATTAAAAAAATACCTTGATAATTCCATGACCATCATAGGAAAAAAAACAACATGCTTATCGAAAAAATATAAAGGATACAAATCCCAAAACAATGTTTGAAATAATATATAAATTATAAAGGGTAGAAACAATTATAAGTACATATCCCCATATTATGTGTCTCACATATTTCTAATTCAACTTATATGCTTAAGAATTTAAAATTTATATAATAAAGTAGTGTTAAATCACATGGGAATGATATATAGGAAAATGTAAGCAAAAACCCAAAAACTAGCTTATTATATTTATAAAGTGTGGTGTATTTTGATCATAACTTGAGAAGCCTTCAGAATTTTAGATATAGAGAAATCATCTATGGAAACCTTAAAGGAGGTTTCCTACTTTAATGTTATTATTATTAGTTTAATGATGTTAAAATCATTTAAATTCCATATACAAAGTAATACATAATTGAATAAAGAAATTGAAATGTCCCCCGATCCAAAAATCTCTTACATGGATAGATTAGGTTAATTATTGGACCTCAAGAATGCCTCCCCATACACCGGAGTCTTCTAACTAGAGGTGAGGGTGTAAAGAATATATTGGGGATTCTATAACCCATATTACCAAGTTATAATATAGTGGAAATAAAAAAATATCAGAGTAATGAAAATATTAGAAATATTTCAACACACAATTGGAAAGGAAATAAAGAACCAATAAACTAAATAATAGTGAACCATGTAATGTTAGGATAAAATGTATCTAAATGATACGTTAGAAGTCAAAAGAATAAAAAAAGCTGACAAAAATAACTCAAAGATCCCAGTCCCAAACCCCATGTTGGTCCTACCTCCATGATCCTACCCATCCAACAAACAATAATCAATATCAAGGCCCCTTTCCCTTGTCTAAACTTGAATCCATGTAATATTCTCAAGTAACAAACAACGTCTCGAATAGGGTGTGAGTAAAACTCAGTAGACCAACACCACCATGTCTAAAAAAACTAGTATGATAATAAGTTCATGAAATAAAGTGATAAACACGTGTATTAATTAATTAAATTAATATAATACAATAATCAACCTACTTTAGCACGATGCTAGAATATCTCTGAGTATGTAGCAAAAATATGCTAACCATAACCACAAGTCCTCGATATAATCACATAACTAGGAATAAAACTCTGTATAATCATTTTAGAATCTGGGCTAGAACCTCTATATAATAATTTTCACATAACCAGACCAATCCTTCTATATAATCATTTCAGAATAATCAGGAAAAATACCTCTATATAAGTATTTCAGCATCTGGGATAATCCCTCTATATAATCATTTCAACATCACCAAGGATAGTCCTTTATATAATAACTGCATCATGAATCCGAACACACGTCATAATTTAAATATAAACACAACATCATATCATAAGACAAAATGGTTAATTATTCCAATTACCATTTGTCTTTCAATTACCTATTTATTCATTAACTTATATCTTAAGTCATTTCCATGCCAGTTTTCACACCCAAATGTTATCAAATCATCACCAATCATTTTAATAATCAATTTAACCATTTTCAAGGTGAATCTATCACAAATAATCACCCGAGATCTCATGTCATGCTAAAACATAATTTAATCTATTAACCAATTCATTATTATTCCAGGGTGTGATCACCCTATGGGTATCCCCAATCCAGGTCTCAACACCATTGAATCCAAAGGGATCCAAATAATAATACAACACAAGATTTATAATTATCCATTATTCAATTAATTAATGCATGTTTTACATCAGCACAGTCACATAATATTATACATACTTGAACAATATAAATAGAGCATAGGGTTAGGTTTTTTACCACCTACCTTTAACCGATGATCAAAACAACACTTCTAACAGGTAACTCCAATAAGAATGAAGGCGTAAAAGATTACAAGAAGAACTAGAATCTACAAGATCAATATCAAAACCTATTTCAATAGTAGTAAAATTATTACATCATGATAATGAGAAACAAGTGGAATAGAGGGTAAAACCAAATCAAAACCACTCACCATAGATTGATCACTTGATCAGGACATCCAAAATAGAAGGAATCTATCTAAAATAATATAGAAGTAACCTAGGGATCAATAGAGTAGGAATGCACATGGATGAAGAAATAATCATACACATGGTAGGAATTTAAAACCACTAAGCCCAAGAAATACATAATGTGTAACCCTTTCACATCATGTATTTCTCTATTTTTGAGTTACGATGAAAATCACATCGACTCAAGTTAATATAACCCTGCTAGATCATTACACAACTTGAAATAGGTTTACAAAATGTATTAATTTCATGTCATGAACCCATTTCATGGAATCTATCTGTCAATAGTTACAAATTGTGTAGCATATACATGATGTGTAAATGTCATGTAGGCAGTTTTAATCCTATATTATACAGAAGAGCTCGAACAACCTCTGATTCATTCCAAACTCACGAGAAACCCTCATAAGCACCTTTAACACATTTATACCCAAATTCCATTAATTAAAAAAACATACATCCCTTGTAATTTCCCATACCTCCTCACTAGATTGAGAAGGTTTAAGGGAATTTCTAGGCCTTAAGTGACATCCTGAAGACACCAAAGGATGGAAATAAATACCAAATGAATTCAGTATATGTGGGGGAAAATTTCACTTTGAAAATAAAAAACCAACCTACAAACCATAAAAAAATAAAACAATACATTATGCATGATAAAATGAAATAAAACTCAAGCATTTCATTTATATCAAACCAACTAAAGATTACCAAAATTTAAGACACACTAACTTCAAGATAAATAATTAAATACAAACTATTAAAACTAAAAGGAAACCACATGACTCTAAAGCTTCACAAGCTTCATGATCCAACTTCACAAAAAAACCTATGTATCATGAAGTAGTGCTAAATATGTGTGACACTTTACCTTTTCCCATGTCTTGGTATATGACATATGAAAAATCACCAAAGTGACAAAGTAGGGGTGAGTAATAAAAATCAGTAGGTTTTCCCCAATTAATTCCCTACTCACGACACTAGGATAGAACATGTTAGAATAATTTATATAAAAAAATTTCTAAAATAGTTTATAACTAAATATAAACAATTTTCAATGAAACTATTTTCTCAAAACAATATCAAGTTATAAATAAAGTAAATAACAAATGCTTTAAACCATTTCACAGGTTCCATTTTTGGCATAACCAATCCATTCCACATATCCACACAACCAACCATGCATGAATTGTTATTAAAGTTCCATAATCATGAGGATTTTTTCATCAATATACCAGGTCTTCACAAGGTAATTATGTCCCATGTTCCATTACACCTTTGGCATTGATCACAAGGTCATATTTTAACCAAGTCCCGTAATGCAATATGAACACACACCACCAACTATGCCCAAAAACCATGACAATACAATCATGAAAAACAATTTCAATGCCAAAAAAATTTCAATAAAGAAATTTTTTTATTTAAAACATTTTTTTATAAATTGAGTCAAGTAACTATTTTAAAATCAACATTTTAAAATCATTTATCAAGGCACTTGTATAACAATGTTACAATTTCACCAAAAATCCCAAACCAACACTAAAGAAGGTTTCAAACATGATTTTCACACAAATTTCAAAATAAATTTCAATCAATTAAATACATTTGAAACTAATACAATTAGTTATAATAAGAGGAGTTGAGAGTGAATCCACCTACCTTGAGAGTTTTGTAAAAAATGATAAACAACACGAAAAACATCACAAAACTAGGTTGAAATTCCATGAACTCACCTTAGATATCTTCCCCTATAAACAAAAAGGCCAAATATAATCATATTTGGAATTATAACCCTTATATATACCCACAACAGGTTTAGATCTAAAAAACCAAGAGAGATAAAGTGAAGTAGAACAAAGAAAACCATCAAGAATGATAAAGACTGAAATATTACCACAATAATTCAGCTTCAAAACACTAAGATATGCCTCCAGATTGTTTCCAAAATAATGAGGAGAGGTTCTAAAACTTTGAGAGGGAAAAATACTAAGTTAAGGATATTTTGGGGAAAAAATAAGACATTAAAACATTAAACCAACCTATATGTGCTTTTTAAGGATCCCGTTTCTTGCTCTACACAATTTAGTCACATTTTTAGGAAAACCGTGCACTAACTATGAACCAGCCACTACCACAAGGATAAAACTCATATAGTTTCCTCACACGGTTCCCAAAATGTGCGCCAAATATGATGAACCCACTATCTCAAATAGAAAAATCCACTATTTCAAAGCACATAGTTTCTCTTTGGTGGACACAGAGTTTGGGAAAACCATGCACCACCTATTCACCTTCCCTTTTTCCCCTATCTCACTATACATAGTTTCCTGTAGGTGTTTTATGGTTTTTACAAACTGTGCACCAACTGTGTCTGATACAATCGAAACTGGAATTCCATATCTCTTTACCACTTCTCAGATATATATTTTTGATAGATCCTCCACTGTATGAGTTTCATAAATAGGGATGAAATGGGATAACTTTGTGAGCCGATCCACAATTACCCATATGGAATATTGTTTCTAAACTGTTCTTGGGAGACCTATTAAAAAATCCATAGCTATATTCTCCCATTTAAAAACAGGAACAAGTAAAGAATACAATATAACTTATAGTCACTGATGCTCTACCTTAACTTATTGACACGTTAATCATCTAGAAAAAAACTTATCCACATTTATTTTCATACCAACCCACAAAAATTGTGCTTTCAATGCATTATATATCTTCTTTATTCCAGTATGAACAACCCATATCGAATGGTGAAAATCATGAAGAAGTTTTCCCTAACAACCCAATGATACGACCATCCAATATTAAAACCACAAAACTGGTCTCCCATACACCTTCCAGCCCTCAATGGTCTCCCCAACATTGAGTTTTGAACTCATTACAACACATTATGAATCAGATTTATGTGCCTATTTAACCATCTTTACCAAATCAGGAACCAATGAAACTGAAAAGGAAACCACAACATCACATTAGTCTTCACATTCCACATGCATGTCATCTAGGACTAAAATCAACTTCCACTCATCTAAAGCATCCTTTTCCAACCAAGTATACAACTTTATGATTAATGAATCAGCCACCAAATGTGCTTTACCAGGTGTATAAATAAAGTTAAAGTAAAATTTTTGAGATATTTTATCCGTATTCTTTGTCTTAGGTTCAAATCACTTTGTGAAAAAAATCTTTTTTAATCTCTTATGATCCATAAACACAGTAAATTTCTCACCAAAGAGTTAATGAAGCCAAGTATTCAAATAATGAATGACTAAAACTAACTATAAATTGTGTGTGGGGTAGTTCTTCTCATGAACCCTTAACTACCTTGATCTATAAGAAACAACATGGTATAATTTCATGAGAAAACAACCTAAACCAGACCATAAAGCATCACAATACACCAGTTAACCTTGTCATAATTCTAAAAAAATCAAGATCAGTGTAGATTTAAGGAAAAAATTTAGATCTAGAAAAGATTTATGGGATCCTTGGTCCATTGGAATGGAAAATTATTCTTTTTCAAAGCTATCACAGGAGAAGATAGTTGTGATAAGTCATAAACAAAGAATCAGTAATAACCAGTTAGACCAAGAAAACTTCATATCTACAAGACATTATTTGTAATTTTCTAATATATAACCACTTTTATCTACTTTGTATCCATTGAAACACATCTTTTAGAAATTAAATGGACAATAAAGCATACCTATTGTATCCAAAAATCAAAATTTGATAATTTGGAATTCAAAATATGGTATTTCAATATTTCTAACACTATCACCAAGTGTTGCTCATGCTCAAACCTTGTCCTTGAATACACCAATATGTTTTAAACAAACACCACAACAGAGGAATCTAGATATCACTAAAATATCTGATTCATCAATTCTATAAAGACCAATGGTACATTCATAAGAATGAAAGGAATTACCAAATATTCATAATGACCATATCTGCTTCTAAAATCTATCTTTGGAATGTCCTCCTTCTAAACTCACAATTGGTGATATCCTAATCGCAGGTCAATTTTGAAGAACCACTAAGATCCCCTTAATTGATTTAATACATCATCAATTCATGGAAGTGGATACCTTTTCTTGATCATAACTTGGATTAAATTATGATAATCTACACACAACCTTAAATTTCCATCTTCTTTCTTCACGAACAAGAATGATGACCATAGAGACGTGGTAGTCTGAATGAAACCCTTTATTTATAGATCTTCAAACTTCACTTTTAACTCCCTTAATTCTATTGGTTCCATTCGATAAGATGTAAGTGATATAGGTCTATTCCCCAGGAGGAGATCAATCATAAACTCTAGTTCCATTCTTGGTGGTAACCTAGAGAAATGTTTGAGAAACACATCCAAAAAATGATCCACAACTGCAGGAAAACTAATATTCTCAATATCTTCCATTGATGAAAAAGTAAATACCTTTAATTGGTAAGATATTGTTCCCACTAATGGTGTTGATAAGCCTGTTGTACATGTATTTACATTCCTTTCTCCTCTATAGAGATGCTCGACGCCATCCTCAGTCACAGAACTAACTGTTATGCTATAATAGTCAATGTTAGTCTTGAAAATTTTCAACCAATCTATACCCAAGATTACATCATAGACATCCATGTACAACACTGAGAAATTCCATTTCATCTCAAATCCATCAATAGTTATAATACATGCTCTACACATAAAGGATCTATATTCTCTTTGACCAAGAGGAGTTTTAAGTTTTAACATAAAATGCATCATATCAACTTTTAAACTCATCAAATCAATAACACTATATGTAATAAATTAATGTGATACACCCATATCAAGCAACACTTACACAAGGTTAAAATTCAAAATAATCATACCTCTCATTATAGATGGTTCAGACTGATCATCCATAATAACTTGATCAGCTCTATATAATTTCTTTCTCACAACACTTTTATCCTTGTTTTCCTATTTATATTTCCCTACCTGAGGAGTCATAGTATTCCAGGTATCACCATGGATAGCTCTGTTATGTTGATGAGACTGATTCTACTACCCTCTCCCTATTGAAGCATACGAAACCTACGACACCTAGGAGACTTGAGAAGTGTCTCGAGAACCTAACCTCATAGCGCTATGCTAATAACACTAAATATTTCCCATATTGTTTCAATTATGGAATGATCTTTGTGGTGATGTCCACTCTCGCTTCATGTGGTTTAAGAAACCACATTGGAAACATCCCTCTTTTGTCATGGGTCTCGAAGGAAGATTCACTGATCCAGCCGTTTGATTCTGATTCACGATCCCACCTTGGAAGTAGGTGTACCTCCTTCACTTTCCCCAAAAATTAGAGTTTATATTGGTTCCTATTGGTATCAATATAATTCCTCCTCCCATAGATCATGATATGTACCTTTCATCCACCTTCTCTCTATTCATTATCTCTGTATAATCCATAATACAGAGCACAACTATCTTCAAGCGAATCTCCTATCTCAACCCAGATTCAAAAAATACGTGCCTTCTAGGATGCACTAGTAGAAACCTTAGGTGCAAAGTAGACTAAATTCATAAATTTAACCACATAATTCATGATAGAAATATTTTCCTTCTTCAATATGAAAAATTCTTTCGTTCTTTAAATCCTGAACATGTGAGGATAGAATTATTTGTTGAACAATTCTTAAAAATCCACCCTTGTAAGGACTTAGTATAATTTAGACTAAACTTATAAATACCAACATTGAAGTGTAAGATCCTTCAGAATATATGTTTCCTTATTGAATTTCAGCTCCACTTGTGTGCTGATGAAATCAAAGATACAATTCATCCTGTTCATCCACTCCTCTGCTTTTTTTAGTTCAAAATCAAACTAAAAGATGAGTGGATTCTTCTTCTAGAATTGGATGGAATGATACAATTATCTTGGATCATCCCTCTAGTTCCCTATGTCCACAACTTGAAATTCTTGTATGATACTATGAACCGGTTGTTGGTTCACCTTCCACTCAGGTGCAACCACATTCTTCATAGCTTCTTCTGGTTGGTTTTCACAACACCTATTGGGTTCCATTTTCTATAACAAAAAAAATGGAATAAGTATACCTCTCTATCAACTGAAGTATTATAATTTCAAATTATATCACATCAACTATCACAACATTGGTTTCCAAAATCAATATTTTCCACATTCAACTATTTTTGAAAAATCTCTTCTTGCTTTTGAAAATCAAACTATTTTAAAAAAACCACAATCATGCTCTTTTTCAAAATCTTTCATTTGAAAAAAACTTTAACATTTTTCCAAAAACCATCAATTGTTCACCAAATCATAAATCATTACTAAAAATTAAATATGAATTCCTAGTGGGAAGTCATTTTTCTAATGCATTTCATGCTCATCTCACTGGCTAAACCCATGAAAATGAGATTTTAAATCCTATAAGTGTCTCCAGAAAACATATGTACCCAACTCCCTAGTAACTTGAATTTCATCATAAAAGGTTAACTATGTATTTTTATTCTCTACATTTCAATTACCTATAATCCTAATCCTTCCTATGATCCAAACTCAAGGAATATACAAGAATTAAATTCAACTCTGAGACCAACAGAAATGATGACTACTTGTTCCATAGGGAAAGGACCAAGCTGATACCACTTGTCTCAAAAAAACTATTAGAATGAAAAAAACTAATACAATTTGTAATGTACCATCCCTCCTCATTGGATTGAGAAGGTGAAATGGAATTAATAGGCCTTAAGAAACATCCCCATGACTCTAAAGGCTAGAAATAAATTCCAAAGGTCTTCAATATACATGGGGGATGATTTTACCTTTGAAAATAACAACCAACTAACAAACCATAACCAAATAAAACACTACATTATGAATGATAAAATGAAAGACAAATAAACCATTTCATTTATATCAAACCAACCAAATATTAACACAATGGAAGACAAAATAACATTAAGGAAAACAATAAAATACAAACTATTAAAACTCAAATACAACCACATGACTCCAAATATCCACATGCTCTATGCTCCAAATTCACTAAAAAACCCAAGTATCATGAAGTAGTGCTAAATATGTGTGATACTTTACCTTTTACCATGTCCTAATAGATAACATCTATAAAAGAACCAAAGTTACAAAGAAGAGGTGAGTACTAAAACTTAGTAGGTTTTCCCCAATGACTTCCCTACTCACGCCACTAGGATAGAACATGTTAGAAACATTTATATAAAACAATTTATATAAAAAAATTTATATAAAACAATTTATATAAAAAAATTTATATAAAAAAATTTATATAAAACAATTTCTAAAATAGTTTATAACTAAATATAAACAAGTTCCAAAAAAACCATTTCCTCAAAACAACATCAAGTTCTAAATAAATCAACCAAGAAATGTTTTAAACCATTTTAAAAGTTCCATTTTTTGGCATAACCAATCCATTACACATATCCAAAAAACTAACCATGCATGCATCGCTATGAAAATTTCATACTTATGAGCAGTTTCTCATCAATATACCAGGTTGTTACACGTTAATTATGTTCAATGTGTCATTAAACCTTTGGCACTGAGCACAAGGTCATATTTCAACCAAGCCTCATAATGTAATCATGGAAAGACCATTTAAATTCCAAAAACATTTCAATAAAACAACATTTTTATTGAAAACCATTCTCCATAAATTGAGTCAAGTAAATATTTTAAAATCAACATTTTAAAATAATTTATCAAGGCACTTGCATAACAATGTCAAAATTTTACCCAAAATTTCAAACCAACACTAAAGAAGGTTTCAAAAATGCCTTGCACACCAATTTCAAAATCAATTTCAATCAATTAAATCAATTTAAAACTAATCCAATCAATTATAACAAGAGGATTTGATAGTGAAGCCACCTACCTCAAGAGGTTTGGTGAAAATGATCAACGACATTAAAAACGTCACAAAACCAAGTTGAAATTCCATGAACCCACCTTATATATCTCCCCATATAAAAACAAGGAAAAATATAATCATATTTGGAATAAACACCCTTATATCCAGCCAAGATAGTCATAGATATAAGAAACTAAGAGAGAGTGAAGTAGATCTAAGAAAACCATAAAAAATGATGAAGAACGAAGCCTTACCAAAAGAATTTAGCTTCAAAACACCAAGAGATGCCTTAAAATTGATTCCAAAACAATAGTGAGAGGTTCTAAAACCTTTTAGAGGGAAAAATACCTATTTAGGTATGTTTTTGGAAAAAAATGGGACATTAAAACATTAATCTGACCAAGATACACTTTTAAGGATCTAGTTTCTTTCCACGCATTGTTTAGTTTTATGGTTAGGAAAACCATGCACTATCCACTACCTCAAGGAAGAACCTCACATAGATGCCTCACACAATTACCAAACCACACACCAATTGTGTTGAATATACTATCTCAAATAAACAAATACACTATTTTAAAGTGCACAATTTATTCTTGATGGATGCATTGTTTGGGAAAACCTTACGCTGCCCGTGCACTTTCCCTTTTTCCCTGTCTCATTGTGAACAGTTTCCTATAGGTGTTTCATGGTTTTCCCAAACCCTAAACTAACTGTAAACCTATATAAAATCCCCCCAAACCCCCAAACTCTCCAAAACTTCCCCTATATACTTTATACACTTAAAAATAATAAATAGAGGGGTTAATTACCAGAAACTGAGGGTGCTACATCCCTAAACATTAGGTCATTTCCCCTATAAAAAAACCATCCATTCCCAAAAAGACACTAGACCACTAAGACTAAAATATGAAATAAAAACCAACAAAATATGTTCAATGAAAAACTCAAAGAGTGTTTTACCTAAAAAAATGTGGGATCTTATTACCTCCCCAACATATAATAGCTTGTCTCCGAGATTTTACACGAATCACTATGGTATCTGTATGAAAAAGTCTAAGAATTGTGCTCACATACTAGATTCCATATCTTGGGTCTCCTCTTTAACACACCCATGCTACCACTACAGTCGAACTAGTGGTATGGTATTTCCTAGAATATACTTCTCACTATGGTCCACAATCCATATCAGATTCTCCTAAAAGGATTTATATTAAAAAATCTCAATTTCATTAATTTCTATTACATGATAAAGTCCATGATGATATCTACGAAGCTACTATACATGAAACATGTCATGCATGAAATTATAGTGTTGTGGAAGGACCAATCAGTACACCACTGGACCAACCCATTCCACTGTCTCAAATATCCTGAAAAACCTAGGTGCTATCTTTCCATGTTTCTTGATATGGTGTTTCCCCATACTAGGTTACTACTAAAGGAAAACATAATGAATAACCTCATACTCTATAGGTCATCTCCACCGGACATAATAAAATTTATGCTTACTCTGTGTGGTCACCAATTTCATCCTGATCAAATGAACCTACTCAGATTCATCCTATATGAGACTAGGTCTAATAAGTATTGACTCACCCACCTATAACCAATAAATAGGGGAATGACATGGACTGCCATAAATTCCTCTAAAGGTGCTATTTGGATTGATGTCTGGAAGCTGTTATTGTATGAAAACTCCATGAGTTCCATATGATGCTCCCAACAAATGCTAAAATCCAAAACACAGGATCATAATATATCCTATATAATCTGAATTTTTCTCTTATATTGACCATCAATCTATGTATGATTGGACATGCTAAGAAAAATCTACTATATTAGATCCTTATAAAGACCCTACCAGAACCAAGACACGAAACAAGGATCTCTATAAAAACCATACTCCTTAGATCACCATCAAACCGAACTATATCATGCACATTGAGACTACATATATCATAAAAAATGAAGGTATACTAGATAGAAAAGAAGTAGGATAAATTAATCAATCAATATATGATCACCCACAGATCATCATCCTTACGAGGTGTACTGGGTAATCCTGTCACAAAATTCATAGTGACAACATCCCATTTCCATTCCAGAATAGACAAAGGATGAAAAATCCCATATGGCATATGATGGTCAGATTTCACCTCATGAAAGATGAAACATTTCTCTATGAATACTACTACCTTCTTATTTATTCATAACCACCAGAACTATCTACGTAGATCAAAATACATCTTTATCAAACCAGGATATACCATCCATCTAGAAGAATTAAACTCTCTCATCATATCCTTAGGCATGTCCATAGAAACCCATACTCAGGAACATAAAAGAAGATAATTTACACCAGAAAGAGACCATACTGATGGAAAATCACCACCATATAATATTTATCTCAGAGTTAAGCCCTATAGATTAGATAACTTCTATGTCTTGATCCATTCAATAATCATAGTTATAACAGATGTTGAAGTCATATTTACTCATACTTGGAACTTCTGAACATCTAGAAACATTTTTGGAAAGAGTGTTATCATCCGCCACTCATTACAAGACTCTCAAACTACCTCTTTCTGTGACTTTTAGATCAAGACATCAAAAAAAAACGTTGCCCTAACCTGGTGTATAAGCCAACTCGAAGTCAAAAGACTGTTGATACTCAACCCACCCCATTCGCTGAAGGTTTAGGCCCCACTGAGAAAATATGCACCCAAGGATCTTATGGTTTATGTACACCACAAAACTCTCTCCCATAAGATAGTGTCTCTAGAATCCCAAGGAATATACCACCACAGCTAGCTCTAGATCAAGATTAGGATAATTCCTCTCATGTAATCTCAACTGTCTGGATCCATAAGCAACCACTCAATACTCATACATCAAAACTGCTCCATGTACAACTCTGGATACAAAAAAGTACACATTATATGTTTTACTTGGTATAGGTAAAGTGAGGATAGGTGATAAGGTCAACCTATTTTTCAGCTCCTAAAAATATCTCTCATAAGAATCTGACCAAACAAACTTCACCCCTTCTTGGTCATCCTAGTCATCGGTGCTACAATACATGAAAAGTATTGGATAAATCATTGATAATAACCTTCTAAACCCAGAAATATTTGAATCTCAAAGATATTCTTGGGTATCTCCCAAGATAACATGATTTTAACCTTCTCCAGGTCCACCAAAAATCCATCATATAAGATGACATGACCCAATAAGTGCACTTTATCAATCCAGAAACTTCATTTGGATATCTTGGAATAAATATAGTGTCCTCTCATTATACTAAAAATGAGATCAAGATGTTGGGAATGATTGTGCACTGAATGGGAGTACACTAATATATCATTTACAAAAAACCAAAAAAAACTAGTCCAGGAAGGGATGAAAGATCCGATTCATCAAATCCATGAATACTGCTGGTGTGTTTTTCAAACCAAATGGCATCACTACAAAATTATACAATCCATACCTGCTCATAAAAGTAGTCCGAGGCATGTTTAATGGTCTCAATCTCAATTGATGGTATCTTGATCTCAAATAAATCCTGTACAAGACCTTATAACCTCTCATCTAATCAAATAAATTGTCAATGCATGAAAGGGGATACCGGTTCTTGACCATAATTTGGTTCAATCTTTGATAATCCACACATAAGAACAAAGATCCACAACCCTTCTTGGTATAAATAATTGGATAACCCCATGGTGACGTACTAGGATACATGAAATATTTAGCTTCTAGATCTTTCAACAGAACATTTAATTATTGAAGCTCTACTGGTGCCATCCTTAAGGTGGAATAGAAACCAGCTTTGCTCCTAAAACCAACTTGATTGTGAACTTGATATCATTCTTGGGTGGTAATCCATAGAACTCATTAGGAAATACATCTTGAAAATGGTAAAACACTAGAGGAAAATCATCCTACTGTATTCCACCATCATCTAGAGAAAGAAATGTTATCTGACCTGTGAGACAATCCAATCTACACTAAATTAGTCCTACATGACCAGCCTAAAAATCCCACTCATCTTGGTGAAAATAGATACCTCCTTCCCACTACTACATATTCATCCTTTAACAGTGCCAGACTTTATCATTTATAGAAAAATCATTGATAAAGGGACCCTTTATCAGTGTTAATAAAAAACATTGATAAATGGGGTCTTTATTAGTGCTAAAAAACAATAATAAAGGGGGACCTTTATGAGAACTAATAAAAAATACTAATACATAGGGGGCCCTTTATGAATGGTAATAAAAATGTGCTCGTAAAGGGGGGCCTTTATCAGTGCTAGAAAAAAGCACTAATAAAGGGGATCCTTTATCAATGTTAGTAAAAAAGTGGTGAGAGGGGGGGGGGGCTTTATCAGTGCTTTTTTACTAGAACTGATAAAGGATTCCCTTTATCAACACTTTTTTATAGCACTTATAAATGGTATATCTCATAAAAAATTATATTTCATTAAAAAAATTATATTAATATATAATTATATTTATATTAATTTAAATATAATATATATTTTTAAATACGATTTAGATAAATATAAATACACATTAAAATTTAATATATAAGATGTTTAGTGAAAAATGGTTTATAAAAAAACTAAAAAACTAAAAAATAATATTAATTATTAATTTTATAATTATTTTCAATTAATAGTTATTTAATTACAATTATACAACATAAAAAGTAAATGAATTAATGAATGGTCTAAGATAAGTTGAAAACATGACTTGAACTTCAAACAACCATAACTTTTGGTCCGGGTGTCCATTTGGGTTCTACCACATATCAAATCAAAGACTGTGAAGAGATATATTCCATATTAATTAGGGAGACCTTGGTCACTATTTTTTTATGGTCACAAACGCCCAGAAGACCTCCAAAATGGAGTTTTTAGTTGGGATACTCTATTTTTTTAATATTCGATAGTATTTAAGCTTCTTTTAAGAGAGTATTTTTGTCTCTTTTCAATGGTGACTGAATTTATTACTAGGGATTACATTCATATAGATATTAAGGTTTTGAAATTTTATAGTTTTAAATAGTGTAGTTTTATTTATAATTAAATATATGAATTTTTTATATATACTTATAATAAATCAATTGTATAAATAAATATTTAAAAATATTTAAATAAAAACATATTTTTAAATATATAAACCAAATGGAAATAAATATTTATTATTCATTTTATTTAATATAAAAAATTATCCATTTTATTTACCGTATAAAAATGATTTAATATGTATATATACCTATATAAGTAATGTTTATATATAAATATGTAAAAATATATATTTATATGAATAATATAATATATTTAAATAAATAAATATATACATAAATATTTGTACTTGTATGTGAGAAATATAAATGTGTACATGTGTGTGTAAATATGTGTGTATGTGTACATGTATCAATATTCTGTATATACATCATATATAAATGTATTTTTATAGATATATCATTATCATTAAATCTTGTATATAAATGTATTTACAGTAAATATTTATAAATACATTATAAAAAATTTATATCTAAATACACAATTACATGTAAATATGTATAAATATACATGTAAATATATAGATATATAAATATATCTCTCATGTATACATTTATACCTCAATATATAGATATATTTTAAAAATTAATTTAAAAATAATTATATAAATCATATAAAATTAATTATTATCCATTTTTTTAAAAATAATATCTTACCATTTTTTATACTTTATAAAAATACATGAATGTATATATACTTATAAAAATGTTTATATATAAATATGTGTGTATATTGATAAACACACACACACACATATATTTATATTTATATTCTAATATATATAAATGAATATTAATATATAATATATTTAAATAAATATAAGTGTGGATATATATATAACATAGTTCTAAATATATATGAATAAATAGAAATATTGTAAAATATAAAAGAAAACATGATTAACAGAGTGGCAAAGATCATTGAAAAGAAGAAAAGAGGTAACCAAATCAATTACTAGTGCAAGAAGGTATTTGGGGGAGCCATTTTAGCGCTAATAAAGGAAGGGTGGGTGTTTTTGAATGTTGATAAAGGGTTGGGGGTGCATGATGGAAGGTTGGGGAGTGGAAAGTGCTGAGAAAGGGGGCCATGATTGTTGAGAAAGGGGGGGGGGCTGTTGTGGTGTGTGAAAAAAATAATTTTTTCCAAATTTTTATCAGTGCTAAAAAATCATCAATAAAGAAACCCCTTATCAGTGCTAAAAAAGCACTGATAAAGTTCATATTTTAACATCACTCTAGAAGTTAGCACTTTCTTAGCACTGATATAACCAATTTTTAGTGTTGTTAAAGGATGAATCTATAATAGTGTCTGGAAATAGAAAGGTAAATCTCATTTAATAATAGTCGATATGAGCCTAGTATATAAATAGCTAATCCATACCAAGAATCAAATCAAAACCTTCTATTTCTAGCACAAATGGTTCCCAAAATAAATGATAACCACTGATTTCTAGATAACACATATTGCAAAATTTGATATTCTCTGACCACACTTATAACAGTGTATCGATGGTTAAGAAACTATCCAGGATTTCCACAACCAAACGCAAAATGTTTTCAAAAAGAACATATATAATGGAATGTGATGCTCATGTATAAAAAACACATGCCAAGGTAGATGATACAATAATCATACCTCTGAAAGTAGAAGTTCCTGTATCCAAACTAGTAGGAGTAAACTACATAGCATACAACTAACTTTACCCTATGCCTTGGGATCCAATATTCCCCCTAGGATATTACCTCTAGTTGGTACTGTCGCTCATGTATTGGGGTACCATATCCCCAGAATCACCCTGAATGTCTAGTGGAACTCCAACTACCATCTGTTGAGGGAAAGCTATGTCCTTACCAGACTCTAGTACCTATCCTAACCCCCTTCCACTAATATACTGCTACATTCCCCTATAAAACCTCTACATGTGGCCCAGCCTACTACAAGCATGAAACTAAAAAGTAAGGTACATACTCTAAGGATGGTTTTGGCCCAACTTTCCATACTAATAACACTATAATGAAACAAGATCCTGAGATGGATTCCCACTGCCCTGACTGCTCTTCCAACTATTTCCTTATAGATAACTATAATAACGACTCTTCTTTATGCTAGAAGAAGAGATCCTTATTTGCCTTGCTGAAATAAAATATAAACTACTCTAGGCCTCTCTTAGATTACCTTTAGCAATGAGTGTCTGATTCCTCACATATAAAAACTACTCAAGTGAAAGATGTTTACCTATGAACTGATCTCATAACAATGCCCATCCTGAAAATGTCTCATCTTGGAGATCTCATCAATAGCTAAATATAGTGAAAATCTCTATAAATTAGTGAAATGTATAGTGTAGTCAATCACCAAAATACCCACCTATGTAAAGTGCATGAAATCATGAGCCTTCTCATCCCTTAAAATCTCTAGATAGAAGTGACATAAATTTTTTTCCTCAAATCCCTTCTAGGAAAACTCCTCTTTATACCCAAATTTCTCTAAAATGTACCAAAAATGCTTGGAAAGTTCATAAATAATGTACACATAAAGCTTTAAAATCTTATATGTGGGTGTTTCGAGGTTCTTAAAGATCATTTAAATAGAATCAATCCAGAACTTATATACCGGAGGGACTCCCTCCATAGTAAAACTAGATGGATTCTTCAACTGAAACTCTCTCTTTATCTCAGACATCGAAGGTATGGTGTGAAAAGTCTCCCTTTCCACGGATCACATGACCCCTAAGAAGATGTTGCAAAACTGACTATCCATATGATCCCCAAGAGCTATAAGAATCTCTGGTTTAGATGAGTTAGGAATGTAATGATTTACACTCTCTCAATTCTCAATTTGAAGATGACGAGGATGCATTTTATCTAAAAGAAAAACACACTCCTTATAAAAATGGCCAAAATAAGGTCAACCTTAATAGGAAAAAACAACAGAGAACCAATGGCTCATGGTATCTCTAAACATGGATTATAAGTGATTTAGAATGACATAAAAATTATTTTATTTCATTTATTAGATATAATAGCTATCTCATATCACAGTTCATCAAGGAAAATATATCACATGCAATAAATGTGTTCCTATCATGTGCACTAAAAGTCAAGATATACCCTTATGTGCCTATCATGATGCATTTATAAACATCTCATCCCATACCAGGACACAAGTATAGATATCAAGAAATAATAACATCACACAACATGTAAATTACCCAATGTGTAATAACATCAACTATAATAATGAAAAAAATGAACAAAAATACCATCCCTGGACACTCAGATTTTTCCACATACATGGGTTAACTACTCCCATGCACAAGCTCATTAGCAGGTCTTAGAACATCCTAATATCCATTATACCTTTACCAAATAGTAAATTAATAGAAAAAAAAACCTATAACTATGATACCACTTTTTAACATTTCCCAATATGACACTATCTCACATGGAAAAATCAGGTTGGTTATTGGACCTCGAGTGCACCTCCCCGTATACCAGAGGCTGCCGAATAGCAGTGGGGATGTAAAGAATATAGTGGGGATACTATACCCCTGGGTGATGAGTTACAATATAGTGGAAATAAAAATATATCAGATTAATGGAAATAGCAGAAATAATACAACATATAACGGGAATGGAAATGAAGAACCAATGAATTAAATAATAGTGAACCACATAATGTCAGGCTAAAATGTAACTAAATGAAAATATAGAAGTCAAAATAATAAAATAATATGATGATAAAAATAACTCAAATAACCTAGTACCAAACCCCAGGTCAGTCCTGCCTCAATTCTCCAACCCATACAGTAAGAAAAAATAAACAAGAAGGTCCCTTTCCATTGTCTAAAACTGCATCCATGGAATCTGTTCGGGTACCAAAAAATGACCTAAATAGGGTGTGAGTAAAACTCAATATGTTGAAACCACTACACCTAAACAATTTTTTTTGATAATAAGTGTATTCAATAAATCAATAAACATGTGTATTAATAAATCAAATTAATATTATACAATAATCAACATGCTTCAGTACCATGCTATAATATCTCTAATAATATAGTAAAAGCATGATAACTATAACCAAAAGTTCTTAGTATAATAACATAATAGGGTGTATCCCTCTATATAATAATTTTAGAATCAAAGACAAGAACTCTATATAATAATTTCATCATAACTGAGAAAATCCATCTATATAACCATTTTAACATAATTAAGAATAACCCTCTATATAGTCATTTCAGCATCTGGGCCAAACCCTTTATATAAGCATTTTAGCATCATCACACACATCCCTTTTTATACCCACTTAAGAATTAATCAGCACACAAGTAATAATGAAAATATAAACACAACATCATATCATAATCAATAATGGTTTATTTTTCTAATTAGCATTTGTCTTTCAAATACCCATTTATTTATTAACTTGTATCTTAATCCATTTCCATGCCAGTTTTCACACCCAAATATTATCAAATCATCACCAACCATTTCAATAATCATTTTAAACATTTTTTAAGGTGGATATATCATAACCAATCACCCGAGGTCACATATCATGCTAAAACATACTTTAATCCATTAGCCAATTCATTTTTATTCTAGGGTAGGATCACCATACGGGTAGCTGCAATATAGGTTTCAACACCATTGATTCAAAAGGGATACAAAAAATAATCCAACATAATATTTATCATCATCCATTATTCAATTTATTAATGTTCACATTGTGTTGGCACAATCACATAATATTTCACACTTGAACAACAAAAATAGTCCATAGGGTTAGGTTTTTGACCACCTACCTTTAAATGAAAATCTACCCAACACTTTCAATAGGCAACGACAAAAAGAAAAAAAAGGTGTAGAAGATCTCAAGAAGAACTAGTTCACACAATATCAAGATCAACACCCATTTACATAGTGGTCAAAATATTACATTGCAATAACAAGAAATAAGAGGAAGAGATGGGAAAACCAAAGTAAAACCACTTACTAGAGACTAATCGCTTGATCTGGACATCTAGAATGTTAGGATGCTCTCCAAAATCACCGAAAAATTTCCTAGGGATTGAGAGAGGAAGGATGAACATAGATAAAGAAATAATCATATGTATATAAGGGCTTTAAAATAGATGATCCTGATAAATACATGGCGTGTAACCCTTTCATATCATATATTTCTTTATTTTTGAGTTACGTCAAAAATCATGTCATCTCAGGTTAAAATAAGAATGCTTGATCATTACATGACATGAAATAGGTTCACAATGTGTATTAATTTCACATCATGAACCCATTTCCTAATATATTTCTGGCAATAGTTTCACATTATGTGACATATACATAGTGTGTAAATTTCCTACATGCATCTTTATTCCTAGCTTCTTTAGAGCTCGAACTACCTATGATGCCTTCTAAATTCATGAGAAACCCTCATAATTCCCCTTAAAATAATTATACCCAAACTTCATTAATTAAAAAAAACATATATCCCCAAACATTAGGTCATTTTCCCTAGATAAAATCTATTCATTACCAAAAAAATATACTCAACCACCAAGTCTCAAAGACAAAATAAAACAAAAAAAAGGTTTAATGAAAAACTCAAAGAGGGACATACATGAAAAAAATATAAGATCTTATAGAAATTATGGATAAGATTTTAGAATTTAATATATGAATCAATCTACTATAATATAAGTTAAACAAGAAATAAAACGCAATAAAAAAAGAAAAATAACTATAAATGAAGTGATTTTTTTGGGAAGAGCTAGAATACTTCAGAGCCCTTATTCCTACACTTAAAGAGATATTATAAGTGGTTTAAAGAGTTCCCAATGGTTGTGAAATCCATTTAAAACAAAAAAAGATTTTGAAATATAGGTGGAGTTTAGAAGACATTTTTTAAAGAATAAGAAGAGAAAGAGGATAAAAGTATCATTTAAGATGTAAAAAATCTAGGGTTGAATGATAATTTCTTCAAAGATGAAAATACAAACTGGATAAGGTCAAAAAATGTAGAATTTATCAAAAGAGGGATTATTGAGGAATAAATTAAAGGTCAAGAGGGTCAAGATGAGGTTAAAGGCTTTATTCTTGAGGTGAATACACATGAAAAAAATTCCATAAGGTTGTGATAGACCTAGAAACCCAGTGAAACCAATCCATAAAATTTATTATTATTATTTTTATTAATTTTTAATTATTTTATTTCAAATAATTATATAACCACTACACTGAACTTGATTTTATTTTTGAATTATCTTACATGGAAATACGGGAAAATACATTTTTGAAGAGTAGGGACCATACACACTACCAAGAAAAATAGATACAATAGGAGGAGAGCATTCTACTTTACTTTTAAATCCAATTTTATGGAATTAATTATTTAAATTATAAATTTTCATCTCCGTTCTTGTGAATTCATTGATCACACATTGAAAATTGAGTTTGGGGGATTCTAGAAAACTAGTAGTGTGATGTAAATTTTTAATTAAGCACACATTGATACCATATATCATTTTTTCTATATATTACCCAATACAACATCAAGTTCATAGTCAAATCTAAAAATTAAAGTTTTTAACCCATTATATGTAACATATTGGTCAAGACCAAATATGGAAGTGATGGTTCTAATTTGATCCCCATCATCATTGAATATATATCTTGAGATCACTTCAATAATGACACTGAATTCAGGTTTTAGAAGATATTTCACATAAAACACTTATTTCTCCATTAATGAAAAAATATATGGCTCATTAGTCACCATGAAGTAAATCATTCCAATAAATATAAATTTAAAATCATTAATAAATGTTCCCTATCACACCATTAGATAAAAAAACTTTCATTTCATCATAGAGGCTTATCCATGGGAGTAGTAATCCAATATAAGTATTTTATCAACAACTCCATAATAAGAAAAAAATTTCATATAAAGGAAATATATCTCATGCATTGGAATAATATTTTATCATTATAGTTAATATAACACCATCATGTTATATTCTCATGTTCACTTATTGACTAGTTATTACAAATTTTTGGCTATTAATCACTAGTGATTTTCATTCACAAACCAAATTATCGGGACCAAAAGACAACACTCTTATTTCCTGAGAGACAATGTTAACCATTAAACCCAATACCTAATATATATATATTAATATTAAAGTTAAATGAATATTTATGATTTATTTTACAAAAGTAATGGGTTTACCTTCAATTTTAACCAAGCAAGAAACTCTTTTCTATGAAAAGTATAACTCCTCCTCAAAGGTAATGAGAAATTAATTCTACTTATAATTTATTTATTTTACCTACATAAAAAGATAGTAAAATTTTAAGATATATATAAAATTACATAGTATTGGATAACATATACATGTTAAAATTACTTACTTGATGTAATCATTGAACAAATCACATTTAAACATGACCGTGAAATATGGAATCTCCCGCTCTTAAAGGATCAATGAATCCAATATATATGATATAGGAATTCCCACCATTTTGGGAGTGATATAAAAGTGGGACCAATTATATCATACTGATCATATTCATTTATCATTTTATGGTTTTTTCTCATTCTCATAGTATCCAAATACATTGAACAACAATCCATACATTCATATTCCAAATATCCTTTACCAATAGAACCTTCAGGATGATTCCTATTCTTAATATGAGACTTCATTATGTAAATATTTATTTTGTTTGGATACAACCAAATAAAATAAATGGGTACCCTAAGAAGTATTTCAATTGGAAGATGGATAGCTAGATGTGACATGAAAGTGAAAAAATACGGAGGTAAAAGTTTCTTTAACTCCCAAATAGATAAGGGTTCATCTTAATACATTTTTCCAAGAAAATATTATACAAAATTTTAACTCAAATATATCAATAAAAATGGAATAATAGAATCAACATAAACCTTAAATTATTGGATAGTAAATGATGGATTGTTATCAGAATCAATTCATGAATAAGGATGTGATAGTCATGAGTTTCTAGATATTTCAATTTCAACTCTATTCTATTGAAATATTTTTATATTTTACATGAATAGAAATTAGGAACCTTAAAAGTCTCTAGTACTTTTAGAAATTATTTTTCCTCAGAATCACTAAAAAATTTCAAGTTATTTTGATTGATACACTTAGGATTCATTTCTGGTATGATACCCCAATCCAATAAGTCATGCTAAGATCATAAATTATCTTTAGTCTTCTCCTTTACACTTATAAGTATTGAAAGTAGTATTTCACATTTATTTGTCTCAATATGAATTAAATCTAAAAAATTATTTAATAAGTTAGTTAACCAATAAATAAAATCAAAGAGGATAATTTTCTTCCTCCATTTGTAATTCGATTTAGTGGAAACATTCTCCCTCTTTTTAGATTTCATTTGAAATTTTCCAAATGAAAAATTGATGTATTTTTTTTCATTCTCATTTTATGAAAATGGTGAAGGAAATTTAAAGAAGAGTATCACAATAAAATAAAGTAAAGGTCCCAAGGAAGATATATTGTCCTAAGGTATTATGGAAAGTAAAATATAGGGGGGGGGGTGAATTATAGTTTTAAAATAAAATTAATTTTTTTCCTATTAAATTATTAAAATGATTTATTTTTCATATTATAGATCAAATCAATGATTAGAGAAATATAATTATAAACTCTATGATATACATCAAGAATAAAAAATGAAGTGATTCGTATTTTTAACTATTATCGACAAAATAGTTAACATAATATAAATTCAAAAACAAAATGTAGAGTATTCATTATAAAATAAAATACCCATTTAAAAGGATATTAATAAAACCAAAATTTTAAACCAAAGTATAAGGTTGATCTATCAACCCAATATTAGGTATCCGTGAATTTAAACCTGTTATAAGGTATCATAATTTTCACCTAAAATAAGATATACCTTCTTATCCTTGGAACTCCTCAACTAAATCGGTAACATCTAACTTCTACACACTATAAGTAATTGAGATATATCTTCCTAACCCCAAAAATTATTGATCATATTATTAGAAATTACTCTATCTTCCTATACCTATAAGAACTTTATCATGAAAGATCATAAGAAGAATAATTACAACTGAAATTGCTAAGAACATTACAATGAAGACCTTATAAAGTTAGATCTTAACAAAAACTCTCATAAAGTAAAATATTACATTGACCAAAAGTGCTCATAGAAATAAGAAATTACAAATCTTAAAAAAACAACTTTTAGAATTATTGACCCAATTTTTTATTTTTCATCTCATCTTCTTATGAGACTCGAGGTGTGACTTTATTTATAGGCATCATTATAATAAACTCCAAAGGTCGAATTCTATAATACTTAGAGTCAGTTGTAATTGAATCAATGATAAATTCTTCATATATCAATGACTCTACATATTTTATAATCTAATGATGAGTTAAATTAGAACTGCTATTGTGATTTTAAATCTGATGGATGTAATCTGGCATGAAACTTCAGATCACAATATTTTCATAAAATTGTTTTAGTTATTTGGTATTTTATTTACCATAAGTTTATTCTATATAAGTATAAAGTCTTAAACAAAAACTTCAAGTTTAATCATTTTTATATAAATTGTATTGTGATTTTTAAAAAATTAAGTCATTAAATCAAAAATTTAACCCTTTTGGAAAATGCTTGACACATATGAAAATTTTAAGAGATGGAATTAAATTAAATGAAATCTCCATAATGTCTTTATAATAAAAAAATTACACCACTCTGTTTTAAAATATGAATTAAACAAAATTTATTAGATGAAAAAATGTACTGACCTTTGAAAAATATTGATCAGAAAAAATCAAATATATGAATGTGTAAGATATGAAACAAACAATAATTTTTTTTCTTAAATTTATACACATTTGTGATTTTTAAAAAGAAATAAATAAGAAGAAATGTACAATAGGAAATTATAAATTTAATTTTGTTTGAGAATTTCCTGATCATATGTTTTGGTTGCTTTCAAAAATTTTCCTTTGTTTTATTTGTGGTTTTAAAATAATTACACATAAATGAAAGGAAAAAAAATTTGTCGTATATATTCTTTTAATAATTGAATTCAAAATTTATCTGAATGGAAAAGAAAAATTCACCTTTTGAAAATGAAATATACCCCCATATAAAAATAAATTATGTTATTTTGATGAATTTTAAATATCTATCCTATGTTAAATGAAAATAGCAAGGGAATAATAAAAATCATAGTTGAAAATATTAAACTTCCCTAAAGTTATTTTCCAAGAATAATGGATGATTTCCTCTTTAAAGGATGGTTTAACAAAAATTTTATAAAATAAAATTATAAATATTTTACCGAAAAAATGATAAATGATAAATATTAAAAAATATATAACATTGAGAAAATAGGATAAGTTTGAAGAATGGATAAATATATAAGTTTTAAAAATAGAAAAATTTTAAAAACATAAAAGTTTAAAAAACAAAAAAAATTTCTCCCCCTTTTTTTATTATAGGAGTTTTTTAATGTAAGGACATAGATGAACCAATAAGTGGATTGAGTATCACTCAATATTTACCTTTCCGAATTTTTATTTAATAAATTCAAATCTATCAGAAGTAAGAGGTTTTGTAAAAACATTAGAAAGATGATTTTCTATTCAGATAGTGTCAATAATAATATCTCCTTTTTATGTGTGATCCTGAAGGAAATGGTGTCGTACATCTATTTGATTTACTCTAGAGTGATGTGTTGAGTTTCTAGATAATTAAATATAATTATTATTATCACAAATAATTTTAGTTTGATTAAAACTCAAACCAAAAATCTGTGAGTGTGTGTTGCATCTATAACACTTGAGCACAATAACTTCCACATACAACATATTCTACTTCAGTAGTGAAAAGTTCTACAAAATGTTGTTTCTTACTATAACTTGAGACTAAATATTCACATAAGAAATGTCATATTTCATAATTTCATTTTTAATCTAACCTAAATCCTCTAAATTCAGTGTATGAGTAAATTTTTAGAATAAAATCATTTTCAGAAGAATAAAATAATCTAAGTTCTGAAACAGATTTAAGGTATTAGAAAATGTGTTTCTACAATTTCAAATGAGATTATTTTGGATTACCTTGAAATCTCACATAGAAATATACTGAAAAAATAGTCTATTTTACTTGTAGTAAGATACAATAAACATTCGGTCATACTTCCATAATGTTTTTGATATAATGATTTACCAGTTTCATTGAGATCAAGTTTGATATAAGTTTCTACTAGATTACTTATGTTTGATTCATCATCAAAACCAAAAAATTTAAGTATGTATTTAATATATTTATGCTAATTTAAAATATATCCTTTCAATTTTTGAAAAATATGGAAAGCAATGAAAAATATTGGGTTCTCCCATTATGACCATTTCAAACTCATTTTTCATAAGTTTAGAAAAACTATCATAAATTGATTTTTGAGTTGAAAAAAAAATAATTTCATCAATATAAATTCGAGAAATTATTTTTTTGAAAATTTTATTTACGAAAAGGGATGGATCAACACTTATTTTAATAAAATTATTTTGAAATAAATATCCGACAAGTCTATCATACCATACTCTTGGGGATTGTTTAGTTCCATAGAGTGAGTTAGTAAGTTTAAATACTTTGTCCAAAAATTTAATATCTTTAAAACTATTATTTTTTTTGTAATAACCTAATATTTGACTTCATATGTTCCTTAAATAAATAATGTATTTTATAGCTTACTATACACATAATACTAAACTAAAACAAAACCATGATAAATTTTGATAAAAATATAACTATTAAATATGAATGTTAAAACCTAGTCATTTAATTAGGGGGTATGAATAGGAGTAAAAAAATTATGAAATATGTTCATAAAGAAAATAGAGGCCACCTCTAATATAAATTAAATTTAATTAGTATAGATAAACAACTAATAAAATAATTTTATTCTTAAAATATATCTTTATAAAATTGAATTTTTATTTCAAGAAACTATGTATATCATGATTAAATAAAATAATATATATTAATTATATTAATAATATATCAACACTAAATTAATTTTTAATTTATAACAAATAATAATAAAGAATAGGTAACATTTTAAAAATCTATTTTCATATATGAACAATTTTCCACTATATTTTGGAATTATATTTAAATATTGAATTATAAAAATTTATAAATTTAATTTAAAAAAATGAATTTTTTTTGTAATAATAATAATAATATAATATTATTATGATTTTTTTGGATTTTTCTAAAAAGATTTATTTTTAGGTGAATAGTCCAAAATACATTTTTTAAAAATAACATGAATTTTATGACATTATTAGTACATAAATATAAATTTTAAATTCAAGAAATATTTTTATAAGAACAAATATGTATTTTATAAGTGATTTTTTAATTTTAATTTTTTTTAATTCAAAAACCCACATTTGATATTTTATCTTAAGTTAAAATTGTTTTTAATACATTATATATTTATTATTTTAAAATTAATTTTTATAAATTTTAGAAATTTAATGTTATTAAATGGATTTAAAATATGGAATAATTAGATCCAAATTATTTAAAAAGACCATTTTATTTTTGTATATAAAATGTAAATTACCGAGGTAAAAACCAGCGATCACAGTAAAAGCTAAAATGATAAAAGTAAAGAATCTATGAGTGAAAGACATCAAACATGTTTGAAAAATGTTTGGGAATTCGTTTTTGAGGAATTTATAGACCTTATAACATATAATATCTATTATTTATCAATTTTGGAGTCAATTATCTTGATAATGACTTGCCATTTTTGAAAAGTTTTTGGGTATTTAAAAAAATGCCATCCCTTTTCACTTATAAAAGGGGTTCTCCTCTCCTCACTTCCCCTCACACATAAAAACCTCTTATTTCAGACCAAACTATGAAAAAAACTCTTCTAAACACTCATAGTCACCTTAATTAGGATTTTTTATTCCCAAAAGATCATCCTTAAAAGGTTTAACCCCCTTCTCAAAGGAGATAACCCAAGAAGTGAGGTATAGATTTCTTACAGCTTCTTTCTCTTTTATTTCCTTATGTGCATTTCTTATTTAAAAAATTTATTTTCAAAACTAAAAATTATAACATAATTATCCTTATTATACTATAATTTTATTATAATTATGTTACAATCTTTAACCATCCTTCCCTTTTCCCCTAAGAAAAGTGAAAATGACATTTGTGTGTGCGCGGACTACCACCTCCACAAAACATTATGTTTCATTTTCATAAACCACCTTACATAGATGGTCATAATATTGAATTTTATACATATGTATTATATTTATAACATAATTTATATTCTAAAATTATAAAACATATTATTCCTCTCTCTCATTCTATGGAAAATGAAATCATCAACTACACATATGTGTGGACTACCACCACCATGAAACGATTGATTCCACTTTTTTGTTTTCATCACCACCTTACATGGATGGTCATGAGAATAGTTTAAATGGATAAATATTATGTTTATTATATAATTATGTTTATTTTATGATAAATTTTATAACATATTAATGATATTATTAACAAATGATTATTGTTCATTCAATCATTTAAAATATGTGTACTATGAGAATTTTTTTTAATTCAAATTATGTAATATCTTCATATAAATTACTTCTTATTCTTATGATATATCACACTAATAAACACTAAATTATATCATTATGCTACTAGGGTAATTATATTGTAAATAAATCACCTCATAATCATCAATAACCATGGTATGTTCATGTTTGGGTCGGTTTGACCACATACTTGAACAATACTATAAAATTATACCATGAATGATTATGAAAAATTCATTAAAGGTATAATATGATATAAATATTTAAATAATTACTTTTTTTTGTTTATGTAAAATATACATCAATTTTTAACACATTAATTACGAAAAAACCCTTCATAGGTTAAAATTTACTAAAAAATATTCATTATTGATTTCAACTTCTTGGATAAAGACTAAAGTACTCATAAAGGGAAATTTAAACTTAATAAATAATCATAATTAATCCATTATAGTAACTTTAATAAATTTTTTTTATTGGAATTTTGAAGAATAATGAATAATAACATTTCTATTACAAAACTAGTTCAAAATGATCAAGATTACCCACACCCGACATAAAAAATAGGTAATAATTAACAAATATAAATGTAGAGAATAATTATAAATGAAGCTTATAAAAGTTTTTATATATGAAAAAGGTTATGAAATAGGTGATTAATATATTTATTTTTTTTATACAGGAGCTTAGAGTGCGTTTAAATAAGAGAGGAAAGAAGGTAATGAGTGTCTCAAATTTAATTTCTTGAGACTTATTTTTTAATGTGCACCATGATACCTTTAATATGGTGTGATTACTTACCAATGAATTTATTTTAACATATTAATGGAGTTTGAATATCCATATTGTTTAATTTATTTAAATATCCATCGATTAAAAAGTTATCCAACTTGAAATTGGTTTTGATCAAATGTTACACAAACTATAGGGGTTTCATTTCCAATCTTATTTTCAAATCAAGATTGTTTTTAAAAGATAATTCATCGAGGGAATTTTTATTATTTTTAAAACATTTCATAATTTCATTTTTATATTCATGGGGTTTTATATTTTCCTTAAATATTTTATTTCCCCCTGACTCATATTTTATCTGAAGTGTTTGTTATTAGTTTAATCAACCAATATCTTCTTTTAATATAGTAACCTCCTTTTTTCTATGACCCAATTCATTAGATGAATTTTTAAATGCCCTTATAATTTACTGAGGTCATTTTCTATTAATTTATCTTCTTCAAAAAAATGTAAATTATTTTTTAACATTTTCCGTATGGTTCATTTTCATCAGTGTAAAAGAATCTATTTTTAACACTTTACATGTAAACACATATTTCCACCTTCTTTTAAATTTTATATAATAATTTCATTATAAAATTTAATGTTTTTTAAAAATAAAATATTATTATACTTTATTTTAAAAATATTCCTATCTATTTTTTTTGAAAAATATCATTGATATTTTTTATTTCCAATATTATTTTTATAATGCTCTGAAATAAGGTTTCCATCTAAATCCACATCCTTTAATATAAATTATGCTTGATAAAGGATATTCTTATAATGTAAACATCCACATTATTTATTTGGATGACCTATATAATATCCTTCTCTTTTGGAGGAATGGTTTATCACAACCTTTTTCTTGCATAATCATCCACTATTCATGATTATAACTTTTCGCCCAATGCATTTCCTTTGAGAATACCCCATTTTTATTAATTTTATTAAAGGGATTTCACCTAGATTACATAAATCAATTGATTTAGGAAAATTATTGAGTTAACCATATAACCTTTATCTATACAATGTAGATACCATATGCTTTATTATCTTGATTGAATAGTATTTACCTATAAAGTTACTTGATGTTAGTGGATAACCATTTATTTTACATGGGATTATCATGTTATGGTTATTGATGGAAGTATTAATGATTTCCTTATATGAATACATATGAAACCCATTTTCATTCCTTGGGGTTTTTAAAACACGTTGAATGAAACACATTTTATTTCCAAGGGCTCTTTATGATATAAAATTGAATTATTTTCATTTGGAAAGTTTTAAAAAATCTATTTTATTTACATGGGTTCTTTATGATGTTATATGTGATTGATTACAAGTGGTACTCATAAGTATGGATGATGATGGGTGAGATCCTGTATTTCTATCCGATGCATTATTTTAAAATTTATATCTCATGAGATAAGTATTCATGAGTATATTTTATTTTCTCATGAGTATGAACACTGGTGTTGTGGAAAATGAATTTAATGTTCCCTATACTAATATTTTTGTCAAATTTGAAAGATGTTTCACAGTTTTATGCTTACTCTCATGACTATGTATGTTCTCAGGGATCAAATTTATTGACTCACTATTTTAATTCATATATTATTTTATGTCAATTTGTATGCCATAATTTATGACCTAATGTATTTTTGGTATGATTTTATTTTGTATCTTGATTATACCTATATGCTCATCTTATGACCACTTATGAACTTAGATTGTTATCGCTTATTTTTACCCTTACTGAGCATCTAATCCCACCATTTATTAGGATTCTATTTACACATTTTATGAATAAAATTAATACATAATATATTTCTAGAAGTTTATCTTATGAGAGTAATTTTTGTGAGATGTTGAAGACTTATTATGGATTAAGAAGTTATTGTCATAGTGGAAAGGAAAATATCCATTAGTTGAAAAATTATTGAGTTTTATTAGTTAAGTTTTTTTCCTAATTCTATAAAACTTAAAACCTAAAAGTTATTGGGAATGTGTTGTAATGAAATATTTTATTTATATCATTTAATTACCAGACGATTATGTTTAGGTCATTATAGTTGGTATCAGAGTAGAGTTTAGATATATTTAAAGACTATAATGTTATTAGTTGAGGATAATTTGGGAGTTTGAAATGTCCTCAAAGTTTGATATGTTAAGGTTTATCTAAATTTCATAGGTGTATATAGCCCTTTAGTTTAGTTTAAAAAATATAGAATATTTTTTTGATTAGGATAAGAGAACTTTTGTAAAAACCCTAGGAAAAATTCTAAGGGATATGTTTAGAAATAAGATAATATCCTAATTTTTTTTATAAAGTAGAGGTTGTGTGGTTTTCCTAAAAAATATATCCCTATATAAATATTTTAAAGTGGTTTTAGGATCTATAATAGTTTTAATTATGTGTAATAACCCCAAAGGGGATGTTTTTGGTATTAACTCAACCATGTCCTAGTGCATGAAAAAGAGGCCTAACTACACACTTGACTTGAAACACCTAGGGGATTTTATTTGGTCAATCACTTTATCTTTATGAACCATTATGAAGGATTTATTTCCTAATTATTTTAAGGTATTAGGTTAATAAGTATTATAGAACACAACTTAAAGTAAACTAGGTAGAACCATGAGAGTTATAGGATTAACCAAGTACGACATAGTTGAAATGAAAATATCATTGTATGAAATGAAGGTGACATTAGATAAGAAATCTTAGGATTGAGATTTCAAATTTGTATACTTTTATTCTTTTGGATATTATCATAACCATTTGGGTTTTAGTATTTGGTTGAAACATGTTTTGAAAAATGAATCCAATAAAGTTATATATCCAAAAACCACTATGTCTTATAACTGAATAAGGGAGCATAATTAAATTTTTGAGAATCTTATTATATTCATGTTATGATAGAAAATGATATTTTCCTAGTCTTATATAAGGTAGTGAGTTTGATTCCTTAATATAAATTAATTTTTTATAATCATAGATATTTTCATTAGTGAGTAATATTTATCAATAGTATTTTGTTATATTATAAAAGTTATGAGGGTTTTGTAAAACATTTAAGGATTTTTCTTCAATTGTCCTACTTTAAAGGTTTTGAAACACATATTAAATGGAATCAATATCCTTTAAAAGTTATTTTATTACAAGGTTATATTTTTGGGAATAACTATTAAAGAACACATGATTGAGGTATTGACAACTCTTAGGTTTAATATATGTATGAAGTTGGGGTAATAAAGGGTAGATGGATTTTGAGAAAAGCGAGTTAGATAGTATTGATAGCCTTGTAATTTATTATTGATTTAATAAAAAGTGATCAATGATATTTTTGGCGAGGTTCATCTCATTTTTGGGATCATGATATATATTGACTAGTGTGTGGATTTATGAACTGGTGGATGAAGAAAAGAGTTAATTTTTGGAGGATTATATGATTTTTCTATAGTTTAATGTCTTGTAGATTCAAATACTTTTGGTAAGGTATGTTATGGAGAATATATGATTATATTATATGATTGTATGAATGATTAATATTGTTTGAGGAAGTATAAGTAACTTGATATAACCTAATAGAGTGTGGTTGATGTCATATTATAAGTTATATCCTGAATGATAAATATGTTAAGAATACCCTCTCTTATGTCAATCAGTGGGTAATAATGAAAATTATGAGGAAAATTTATTTAAGTGGGTAGAATATAAAAACTTGATATTTCACTTCATAAGTTCATTAAATAAATAATGTTTTTGATAACATTCTCTACACAGAACACCGAACTAAAAAGAAACCATGATAAATTTTGATAAAATATAACTATTAAATAAGACTGTTAAAACCCAATCATTGAATTATTGGGAATGAATAATATTAACTAAATTATAAAATATGTGTATAAAGAAAATAAAGGTTTCCTCTATTACAAATAAAATTAAATTAGTATAGCTAAACGACTAATAAAATCCTTTTATACTTAAAAAATATATTTCTAAAATTGAATTTTCATTTTGAGAAACTATTTATATCATGATTAAATAAAAATAATATATATTAATTATATTAATATTATATTAACACTAAATTAATTATCAATTTATAGTAAATGATAATTAATAATAGTTAACATTTTAAAAATCTATTTCCCTATATGAACAATTTTCTACTATATTTTGTGATTATATTTAAATATAAAATTATTAAAATTTAGAAATTTAATTTTAAAAAATTAAAACCAATTTTTTATTAATCATAATAATATAATATTAATATGATTTTTTGGGTTTTCTATAGAGATTGATTTTTAGTTGAATAGTGTAAAATACCTTTTTTAAAAATAACATGAATTTTATGACATTATTAGTATATAAATATTAATTTTAAATTCATGAAACCTTTTTATAAGAACAAATATGTATTTTATAAGTTAATTTTTAATTTAAAAAATGTTAGTTTTAATTTACAAACCCATATTTTACATTTTAACTTAAGTTTTATTTTTTTAAAATTGTTTTTAATACATTATAATTTTATTATTCAAAATTAATTTTTATCACCTTAAGAAATTTAATATTATTAAATTTATTTAAAATTTGGTTTCAGTAGGTCCAAATTATTTTAAAATTACCATTTTATTTTTGGGAATAAAGTATAAATTACCTAGGTAAAAAATAATGACCATAATAAAAGCTAAAATAATAAAAGTAAAGAATCTATGAGTAAAAGAAATAAAAAATGTTTAAAACATGTGTGAGAAGGTGTTTTTGAAGAATTTATAGACCTTATCACTTATCCTTTCCATTATTTATCAATTTTGTATTCACTTTCCTTGAGTGTAACTTTCCATTATTGATTTTTTTGGGTATTTATAAAAATGTCATCCCTTTTCACTTATAAAATGGGATCTCCTCTCCTCGCTTCCCCTCACACTAAAAACCATTAGTATAACCCAAAACATAAAAAAACTTATCCTGAACACTTCTATATACCTTAAGGATATTCTTTTCTTCCTAAAAGACCATCCTTCAATTGTTTAACCCCCTTTGGAAGGGTGATAACCTAGGTAGCTTGGTATAGATTTCTAACTACTTCTTTCTCTTTTAATTTTTCCTCATGAGAATTTATTATTTATAAAATATATTTTCAATATCACAAAATGGTAAAATAATTATCATTATTATACTATAATGATATTATATTTATGTTATAAACTTAAACCACCCTTCCCTTTTCCCTAAGAAAAGAGAAATGAAATTTGTGTGTATGCGGACTACTGACTCCACAAAACATCATGTTTCATTTTCCTTAACCACCTTATAAGTATGGTAATAATTTTTAATTTTATAAATAAATATGATATTTATAATTTTTTTTATATTATTAAATGATAAAACATATTAATCATTTCTCTCATTATATGGTAAACAAAATCATCAAGAATACATACGTGTGGATGACCGGCCTGCACAACATTGTTGATTCTGCATGGTAATTGTTTAGATTAGAAATTTATAATTACCAAACTATAATGTGTACAATGGAATAACATAGTGGTAGTGTAGGTTCAAACCCATAGTGATAAGTTGTAAAATATGGAAACCTAGCAATTTAAACATGATATATAGATTCCTTATATGACTCTCACAGGTTTGGTTATCTAAGGATTACATAGTTTGGTTTTAAAATAGGAGAAAGTGAGGGATCAAGTTCAATTTTAGGGATTAGGAAAAAGGTATTCCCAAATATATCTAGAGATAGTCCTATGGTTTAGGTTGTGAATAAGTGCGCAGGTCACCAATTGGTTTTAGTAAAACCAATTGGATCTACCTAAGATGAAAACTACTCTTTGGTCTAGAAGTAGTCAATAACCTAGGCATAATAAGATTAGATTAAAGGGAAGGAAGACTCATAAGATATTGGTATTAGACAGCTCAACTTCAACTAGGCCAGGGTCCTTCAATTGTAATTCCCTTGATCAGGGTTATGAAACAGAATGTGATTAATAAGAATTATTAACCTAATTACCATTCATAGGGTTACATAAGTTTTTATTTAGGGATTAATTATGTTTAAAATCCCCCTACTCTTGACCTATAACCCTAGTGAATTATCCCCACATTATAAAAATGGTATTATATGGAAGATAAACTAGCAAAATAATTGAAATAATAATTAAACAATATATAATAGATAAATAAATGATTAAATAAATTTAGAATTAGTCAAACACTTAATTTAATAAAGGAACACACAAGGAAATTCAACGATTGGGGTTAAAAGTGTAGTTTAAATTGAAATCAAATTGGAACATGAACAAGCAATCCAAAAGACTTGTAATGATTTGTAGCATAAAAAATAATAGAAAATAAAAGAAATAATGGAATAAAAGTAGTTCTAGAATGTGTGAGGAGGAAAGAATATAAGTAATAAATAAAAGTGGGCCTTTTGTTTTTTCTATTCCTCCATTTGAATATATATAAGCCCAAACATATCATGATGTGTAAATTTTTCACGTTATTATATTTATTTTAAATGAATTATGCTTTGATACTTTCATAATGTGTAATTTAAATTCATCATGTAAACTAATATCTACAAAAATCTTTAGTATTCTTATATCACCCAGATTTCACGGCTTGAATCTTCAGTGGGTTAGAATTCAAAACTTTCACTTTTGTACTATCTTTACCTCATGTATTCCTTTATATTAGAGGATTCATGACTAGTCCTGGTTTCATGGGTTGTCTTTTAGTGAGTTTGAGTAATTCACATTATAAACATGTTTCACAACATGTAAAAATATGAAATTGTTAAAATTACAACTGGTCCTCTTTTGAGAGTTGAGTTCCTATTTCCTACAAAAACAAAAAAACCCAATGAATTATAAAATAATTAATGAATAGATATTAAATAAATTTATCTAATATATATATATATATATATGAATTAATCTTATAAAATTCCCCCACACTTGAATAATTACTTATTCCCAAGAAAAAAACATCTCAATAAGGATTATAGAGGAAATAATTTTTAAATAGGAAATGTGCATTACAAACAAAAAAATAAAGCTACATATTAGTGAAAAAATAAGTCCTCTAGAATCACTCATGTAGATAAAATCAGTCGTGCCTCATAGTTAATATCTTTATTTAGATCCTTTCTTCCTTTAATTATAATTTCTCAACTATTCCTTATAAGCTATACCCATATTACAATTTACCACACCATGGATTTTCTCTTATCACTTAAGAAAAAATAAAACTTAAGTTATTATCATACCTTGAATACATGTTCCTAACCATAGGTTTTTATTGGTTATAACATCTCTACTCTATAAAGATAAACAAATAATTAATTATGAGTACTTTAGAAACAAGGTTAAAATGACTCCATGGCTGAGGGTATGTGGGTAAATGATGAAAATAAAGTTAAAGAAGATGGTAAACTCTCAATTATAATATATGATCATGATGAATAATGTGATGAAAAATATCCTACAAAAATATGCATCTCTACACTCCAAAAAATCTTAGATAATTTTCATGGATGTGTTATAAAAGTGCAATGAAAGTCTCATATTTCTTATTTTTATATTTTTTTTCTCAAAAGTCATGTCTAGGATAGATATCATATCAATCACCTAACTATATATGATCCATCATAAGATCCGTTGGTCTAGTAATGGTGATTTTTTACCTTCCTGATACACAAATAATATATATATATATATACATTTCTTTATTTTTATTTTTTAAGTAGGATAATCAAGAATGATATATCAGAAGAACCATGGACCACTTCCCACTTATCATGTGAAAAATTCACTATATATCTCCTCAGAAGTAAGCATCCCATGTCCATCAGTAATGACCATATACCCCACACTTATTTAACTAAAAATAATTAAATTATATCAAGATTAGGATAGGAATGGATAAAATGGGCTTGTAACATGGCTCAATCCTAATAATATCATTCATGGATTCTACAAGCTTAAGAATGATAAATGTACAGGTGGGTTTTAGGATAAATGGATCAACAATGATTGTCTCAATAATTTTAACAGTGTATTTATTCATTCATAGCCTCAATAAGATTCCAATGAAAGTTTTTATAGGTTTATACACCCTAAGTATCTCTCAAGAAATATGCTCAAAAAAGAATATGACAATGTAGGTCTAGAATCCTCTCAGAAATGGAAATACAAAAATATAGGGCAATTACTCAGGGCATAACAACCAGTAATAAGTCAATCAAAACTAATTTCAAGAAATGATAATCAGAAGTAAATTAATCAAATTATAAATCATGATATAATTCTAAGAAAGAATAAAAATAGATTTTAATATTCTCCAATAAAAAATTGTCTTCTATTTAAATGGATGTAATGAAGTTTCAAGTTAAAGAATGATTTCAATGAAAAATATATCCTATACTAATGAAAAAAAGTAATAATGTAGGTGTAAACACAATAAAGATTAATAATGAATCCCCCATAGTTAAATGAAATAGTGTTTTTACTATTTTGGAAAGTGATGTGGGAGAGAAATAAATAATAGTAAATATATATTGGAGATAGAAATTAGAAATTTAATGTAAGTAAGAGAGACCTCCCTATAATGAAGGTCATTACATGGGGTAAAATTATGGATATAAAAGGCACACTTGGATTCCTACAATTTTTTTTATAAAGGAAGATACTTTTAATAGATAATCAATCAACCCACTTGATATAACCAAAATAAAAACTTTAAAAAAATAGGCGTACATAGTTAGTTATAAATGAAGATCGGTTCATATCAAAATGAGAGTAGAATGTTACAAAGTTGAAAATAAAAAACTATAAAAAAAATATGTAAAAAGAAATGAAAATCCTAAAAAATCAGTATAATAAAAATACGATTTTATACCCATAAAGTGCTAACAGGTTTTCATCAGCTAGATGGATAGACAAGGATCAAGTGGAGGGGTCCAAAGGCTCAGCTGTCCTCTACATCTTTCATGAAATAGTAGCTATATTATCAATCTCATGGGGTATCTTGTTGGGATGTACCACCTCAGTAATGGGATGACCAAATATCTCATGTGGTATTTAGAGCATCTATACAGGTCATAGAGGGGACTCATGTACAGTACAAAGATGGAGCTTCTGGAGTCATCCCTATGGGTCATCCACTCAATGAAATACCTTATATAGGATTCTATATGGTAATATAATAGACTCATTGATAACTATGGAATATGTAGTAGATTGAAACATAATTAAATCCATGAATAAGTAAGAATGATAATAATAAATCCATGAGATAAAAAATTGGATCCCGTCCTTTAAATATAATAAATGATATAACTAGGAATATGAAATATTGTGAGTACAAAAATAAATCCAATAAAAAGTATAGTGGGGGAGGTCTATACATTTACAAGACTAAATAGTGCATGAATACTCATTGCTATCAACATTAGATGTACCTTCCTGAACATCACATGTCTGAATCTACCCCTCTATGTCTATGACAGATATGGAAGTGGAGGCAGGTGGATCAACCTCCATAAAAGGTACTATAGTGATGGAAGCTAAATCAATAATCACAAGTTTAGGGGAGATTCTGATACATACTAGGGCTAAATTTTTTGTAGTTGGATCTATTAAAGGTACTTTAGATGAAGGTAAGGCAAGGAACTTACCCTATTGAGCCTGCTCCTTCAAAAATTCCTGTTGGGTAGCAGGGTCTATAAGCTATGGAGGAAGGTCAATAAGGGTGAACTATGAGGTGGTAATGGAGGTAGAAGTAGGTTCTATGGTAGTAGGTTGTGGGTAGGTAGATGTAGTGGATGGTGGTGGTTCAGTGGTGGTAAACTAGGATAAATCTATGAAAGGGATGCTGAAGTGAAAGAAAATCTATCTTTGGTTCTCCAAAATAAACTAGAGAACATCCCATATGTCCGAGGGGAATGATGGGGTAGGTGTAGAATGGGAAGGTGGTGGTCCAATGGATGGTGGTTGAGTGGTGGAAGAATCAGGGGATGGGGAAGGAGGTATAAGTTCCTCATGAGTGGGAGTAGGTGGTGCTAGATCATGATGAGATGGGGCCTTAGGAGTGTACTCTACATACTTGAGGTCTCAAGTGTAGCACCCCTATCTTCCACATAAGCCCCATCTTCTAAAGAAATATGAGATCAATGGACTCCATATTCCCAAGAGAGTTGAGGGGATGAGCGGTATAAAAAACTCCTAGATGACATGCTAGATGAGTGATGAAGCAAGCCCCATTAATGTACCATGATCCATCCCGACCTAGGTCTCGTAGTGGAGTGTAAAATGATGGTCCATGTTAATGGATGGGGCACCAATGGAAGAGAATAAAATGAGCACTTATATCTAATTGATTATCCAGTGAGTGTCTCCTCTAGCTAGCCAAGCATGGGAGAGATCCTATTGCACTATTCATAAGGTGACACCCCACAGTTGGGTACTCTGTCGTACATGGATTATGAAAACTAAAAGGGCCACGATCTATCAAATACCATCTATGTGGAGTGTCTGCATTGTTCATATCACCCCTCAAGGTAGCATAAGTAGGTTAAACTACAAAATAAGTGGTATAAATTCCTAGCATAACTCCAAATTTTCCCAATGTAAGATCCTGAGGCTGGACACTAAGATGAAATGTGATGTGCACAATGTCAATCCCCAATGTGGCTAGGAACTCCAATAATATCTCTCGGTATGTCTCCTCACACACCTCTATGATTCTCAAAAGGTGTATCTAGATAATGATCTATAGGACCTCCTTATGCATGAGGATCATCACAAGAGTGGATAAGTAGAGGTTTTTATTAGTCCTTATGGGCTTGTCCTGAAGATGGAGCAAGAAGACCTGATGTTCAGGCATTGGAAACTGTAGGTAGGGGTGTAGGTGCGGGTACTGGGCAGTGCCTTGAAAATAGATGAAAGAGGAGTAGGAATGGTCTAAGGATGTGAAAGTTTACAAACCTGATTCATATGATTAAGGGTAAGGATATATGGGTGGTAGTGTAGGATCATGTTCCAAATGAATGGGTTGAGGTGTATTAGTTTTCTGGGTTATGTGCTTGGAGGAAGAATCACTAATGGTTTTGGGGTTTTCCATTACGATGGTGGGAATGAAAAGGTAGGGAATGGATGTGAAAGAGTTAGAATCTTTACTGGTAGAGGAAGATGAGGAAGAAGGAGGGTAAAGGTTAGGGGAGATCACATGAGAGAAGGGGAGGCTGACGATCAGAGTGCATGGGAGGGGAGAGGGTTATCCATTGAGCCCTATACTAAAACATTATAAAGTTTTCCCAACATTTTCACGTCATGTACATGTTACACGATGTGTAAAACATGGAAATTGATTTTTTTCTTGCCCCAAAGTATTCACGTCATGTAAATTTTACACAACATGAATTATTCTATTTGTGCATCCTTTGTCCAAGAACCTTTGACCTATTTCCAGTGTCACAAAACCACCCTAAACTTCAGAAAACCTACTCTAACCTATGAAACCTATTATAGGTTTCCTCCCATTTAGTGATTAATTTAACATTTAGATCTATAAAATCTTCAATTTAGATTAATTTTAAAGAAATGACACACCCTTTGTGAAATGGTACTTGATAAATTTTTAATTTTTGACCATTAACATTAGAGGGTAGTCTTTTGCCTCTTTGTATTTCAATCGTCACATAGGGGAAAAATTTTACAACTTCAAAGGGACTCGACCATCAAGATTTTAGTTTCCTAGGGAATATCTTTAGATAATAATTAAATAGTATAACCTTAAACCCTAGTGTGAAGACCCATTTCAAAATGCATTGGTCATGCCATTTCTTTTTTTCTTTATTAATTTAGGAATTTTTGTAAGTATCCCTTCTAATTTCTTCAATCTAATCTATTTTTAGTAATCTTTTTTTCTCAGATTTTTGAGAATCCAAGTTTAATTTTTTGATTTCCCAATAATAACAATACTATAATTCTACCAGTATGTGATAGGGATTTATATAAACAATTTTTAATAGAGTAGTGTTGATGGGTGTTTTATAAACTATGATATATATCCAAATTTCTTCATCTATTTTAAAACTCCAATTGTTTATACATGTACTCATTGTCTTTTCTAGAATTTATTTGATCTCCTGATTAGAAAATTCATCATTCCCACTAGTCTATGGGTAGTAAGGATTTATAATGTTAAAAAAATTCCATACATTTCAAGCATACCTTTAATGGAAGTATTTTTAAAGTGCATTACATGATCAATAATTAGTATTTGGGGAAATGAAAATATGGATAAAATGTTTTTCCTTAGAAAATTCATGACCACCTTGGCCATTTCATGGGTTGTGACTTTGACTTCTTACCACTTTAAAACATAGTACACACCTAATAAGACGTAATACTTCCCATAAGATTTAGGTAATGTGCCCATGAAATCAATTCCATAAACATACAATATTTTGACTTGAAGGATAGGGTTTTAGGGAATTTTATTTCTTTTTTCCAATGGTTTTTGTTTGCTGGTTTCGATCAAAACTCTGTACAAATCTCCTCACATCATGATGGAGTGTAGAATAGAATAGTCTACTCCGTATGATCTTAACCATGGTGCATTTAGAACCATGATTTCAACCTGATGGTGATGGGTGAAACATTTAGAGAAAACATTTAATTTCATCATTTATAATGAAATATTACATCATTCCATCATCACAGTTCTTAAATAATAGTTACTCATCCCAATAACAATGTAAAGCAATGACAAAAAAATTCTCCTTCTGTTGGTAGGAGAAGCATGTGCAAAGAGATCCCCTGTAAATATAGTTTGGAATATCATAAAACCATGTTCATTCTTGTATATATATATATTGAAAAGTGTTTCATTGGGGAAATCATCTTCAATACTTAGATTTTCTTTATCCTCAATACTTGGCAGAGGAAGTTTTCATAAGTGGCCAACGATGACATTTTCAGTCCCCTTCATGTCTTTGATGACTATGTAAAGTTATTATAACAATTAGATCCACCTTATTAGATTCGATTTGGAATCATTTTATCTCAATATTTATGTTAGTTCTACATGATCTGTATACACCACCACTTTGGAAAACACAAGGTATGAGTGAATTTTTTCAAAAAATAGAGACAATTTCCAATAGATACTTTTTTATGGTTGTATAATTTACATAAGATTAATTTAGGGTATGTATGGTATAATATATGGGGTAGAATATGTGTCCCAAACAATATCCTAAAAAATTACCCACAAAAAAATCATTGGTGTCACACATCAATTTAAAATCCTTATCCCAGTCGAGTGAAACTATGTCAAGAGCATCTACTGATCTATTTTTCAGAGTGTTGAATGCCTTCTGACACTATCCAGTGAAATAAAATGAGATTTCCTTAAAAAAATAGGTGTTTCTATGGGTGGTTTATTCTTAAAAAATATTAAATGAATGGGTAATAAATTCCCATGTGGCCTAGAAAACTTCTTATACCCTTCACTATTGCAGGTTCAGGTAAATATTTAATCACCTTGATTTTTTCTGTATCGAATTCCATGCTAGGATTTTATATTTTATGTAATATGATTATTCCTCCTTGGAACATAAAATGACATTTTTCCCAGTTTATAACTAGTAATTTTTCTTTATATCATTGCAAGAATTAATCCAGATTACTTAGTTAAACTTCAAAAGATCAAATGTATATGGAGAAATAATCCATGAGAATTTCTAAAAAATGTCATCCATATAATTAAAAATGAATTCTAATCAACTTTAAAATGTATTCAATTCATTTACTATTTAAAATGTCATATTTCAATAGGAGAAGGTTCCAAAAGGACATGTGAAGGTGGTTTTTGAAAAATCTACTTGGTTAACTATAATTTGTTTGTTTCCAGAAAATCCATCTAGAAAATAATAGAATTAATTCCTAGAAAGTCTCTACAGTATATGATCCATTAATAGGAGTAAAAAGTGGTTTTTGAGTCTTCATGTTGAGATTTATATATTCAACACATACTCACCATCCAGTAATGGTTCAAGTTGAGGTTAAATCGTCTTCATTTTTTTAATAACAGTCAAGATACCTTTCTTCAGGAATACTTGTAGTAAACTTACCCAATCACTTTCAGTGATGAAAAATATTATATCTATATCAAGAAGAATTAGTAATTCATTCTTTAATACTTATTTAATCAGTGGAGTGAGTCACCTATGGGGTTGATGTTTTGGTTTAACACCTTCCTCTAACAAAATTCTGTGGGTGAAAACTGTGGGAACGATACCCTTGACGCCAGCCACACCCTAAGAAATTAAGTTTTTATTCCTTTTCAAGAATTCAATTAATTTTTCTTCTTACACTTTATTAATCTCTAAACTGGTTATAATTGGTAGTGTAGCTTCAGTTTCTAATAATGTGTACTTTAATGTGTTTGGTAGAGGCTTCAATTCTAACATCAGTGGATTGATGATTGAGGGTATGAATGGCATCCCTCATCAAAGGTTCACTATAATTAACATCTTAATAATCACTTTATTTATCTTTTTAAGGTTAAAGGGTCTCTCTATTGTCCTCAATAGTCATTTAATCATCTTCCTCATTACCTCGAAAGATGGCTTGACAATCAAATGAATAACTACACTGTTTAGTAGATTTCACTAAATTGAACACTACTTGTTCATCACCAACTCTGAAAATAATATTTCCATGATTAAAATTGATAAAATAATTTCTAGTGGAAGGAAATGGTGTCCCTATAATTATGGGGACATCTCCTTCTTCATCCATATCCATGATAAGAAAATCAGTAGGAAAAATGAATTCACCAACCTTGACTAAAACATCCTCGACAAGTCCTGGAGGTTACTTGACTAATTGGTCAGCTAGTTGAAGTTAAATTATTTTTTATTTCAAATATTTGAGTCCTAATCTTCAGAAGACACTCATAGACCTGATATTGATAGTTTTACTGAGGTCTCACAAGGATTTTCTGAATTCACACATTTTGATAGTGTAGAGAATTGAGAAACTTCTGGGGTCTAGAATATTTGGTGAGACATTCCATTGAAAGAATGAAGAGAATTATTCATTTAAGGATATTAATCCTAGTTCTTTCAATTTTATTTTGTTTTAGATAATCTCCTTCAATAATTTTTCATAAGTTGGCATATGAGTGATGGCCTCTGCAAGGGGATATTGATGTGTAACTGCTTAAACATATGTAAAAGCCTTTTGTATTTACCATATATCTTTCCTTGTATCATTGTATATAGAAAGGGAAGATGGGTTTTTATGGTGGTGGTGCCACATAATCATATTCCTTTTTAGGATGATCTTATAGAGGATCTTTTTTAGTTGGTTCAGAATCTAGATTTTGTTATTGACCAAATTTATATGTGCTATTATCTCTATATTTGATGATAATTTTCACATATATTTTAGGTTCTGATATATTTTTTTCCTCACCTATGCATGGATTCAAAAAATTCAGTGTTTTTACACTCCTAATAACTATAGATTTATCCTCCTATCTTATATGTACCTCAGTATTACTGGGAAATTCACTTGGTAATCGGTCTAATACAGTCTTGTAGATTTATCCCACTTGGTGCTCAAGATTTTGATGGAATGCCCCATAATTATCCATCTCAGTTCCTTTGGTGGTCATCCTATGATCTTATTTATAAAAAAATACGGTGATAAGGTTTTCAATATTTGATTACTAAGGTGTGGCTTATTGTGGATACCTTATCGAAATTTTCTGATTTTTTTGGGGTGGAAATTTATGGGATCTAGGGGAAAAAGGTTGTTGAGGTAATTTTTATTAAGTTCAAGGAGATAAATTTTGAGGTATGTGCCCAAGTGGTCCCTAATTTCATGGTGGCGTTTGACCACCCCTCTATTGGTAGTAACCTTGATTTATTTTCTGTGATTGTTGAGCTAGAGTCTGTTGATAACAGTGCTGCTATTATTACTAGGAATGTTGAAATTATTGACTTTGTTGATTGTAATTTACATAATTAAAATCCAGATTTTGGGGTTCTTCTATTCCTACCCTAATGTTCTGGTATGGGTGCATACCTCCACACATTTCACAAGTCTAAATCTCTATAACAAGGGAAGGAGGTGGAAGCGATGGAGAGGGTAACTAAAAAACTCCTAACTACTTTATGAGGGCCTCAAATTGGGATGAAAGGTTGGTATTATCTTCCACCAGGTGAATTATGCATCAATGCAGTCATCATTCAATCTTCCAAAGACTATATTTTTTTTATATTTCATCTAAAAGTTCTCTCCCAACTTCTGGTGTTTTGATAATGAGTCCTCTATCCGTGGTGGTATCCACTACAGTACATGCAGTTGGTTTCAGTCCTTAGTAAAATGTTTAAAGACATAACCACACATCCGTTCCGTGTTGTGGTAACTTTTGGTTCATCTCTTTAAAGTGACCCCAAGCTTCCTAAGCTGATTCTCCATCCATATGAGAAAAGTTCTGGATTTTATTCTTAAGATTCTATGTTGGTATTAGTGGGAAATAATATTCCAAAAATTTCTTGGCTAAATCATCCCAAGTCATAATGGACTTGGGAACTTGGATTTTGAGATAATACTTGTCTCTATCATGTAAGGAGAAAGGGAAAAGTCTAAGTATAATCACATTAGATGTTACTCGTTGACTTTAGAAGGTGTTACAAACTTCCAGGAAACTTGAAATATGATCATGTGGATCTTTGATCTCATGTCCACTAAATTTTCTTGGGTTCTAGATCATGTGAATGATTCTAGCTTTAATTTCAAAAGTTTTCACCTAGATAAGAGGATTAATGATTCTAGGAAAATCACCACTAATGGATGGCAGTCCATAGTCCATAATGGTTTGCTCCTACAACAATGGTCACTCTCCCTATTATTCAGGTGTCATATATTGAATTTTTTAGGGTTAGGTGGTGTGAGATTGTGATTATATTCCATGATGGATCATCAATGTATATAAAGGAATCTTTCAATAATAGATTTTAAATTAAGAAATTTTTGAGAATCAAGGATCTAAGAATGAGTCAAAGGACCCTGGATCATGCAATAGTAGAATGAAACAAATGTATGTGCTAGTACATGTGTGAAAATTTTAAAAATACAAGATAAATATAAAATAAGGTGTGAGGTAATCCAAGGTTTGCACAGAAAATCACTATGACTAAGCAAGAAATTTCCTTGACAATGAGAAAAAAATTGACCATCCTGCTCAGCGTCATTGATTCCACATGATTATTTATCTGATTAGAAATTTATAAGTCCCAAAATACACTAGATAAAAGGTGAATCATAGTGTAAGTATGGGGTTGAACCCATAGGGAAAATCTAGAAAAACTGGTAACTAAGAGATTAGATTTTGATAGATGGATTCCTCACATGACTCTCAAAGTTTTGGTTATCTAATGCTTACATAGTATGCTTTTAAAACAGAAGAAAGAGAAGGATCAGGGTCAATTTTAGGGATTAGGCAAAAGGTATTCTAAAATCTTACTTAGGGTAGTCCTATGTCTTAGGTAGTGAAGTAGTGCAGAGGCCACTAATTGTTTTTGGTCAAACCAATTGGATCTACCTAAGATGTAAACTATTTTTTGGTCTATAGGTAGTCAATAAACTAGGTGTAATAAGGTTATGTTCAAGGTTAGAAAGCATAATAGCTTATTGGTCCTAGAATTCTCAAATCTAACTAGGTTAGGGTCCTTCTATGGAAATTCCCCATATTAGGGTTGTGAAACACATTGTAATTAACAAGAATTATTAACCTAATTACCAATCACAGGGTTAACCAAGTTTTGATAAGGATTAATTAGGTTTAAAACACCCCTAATTTCAACCCATAACCCTAGATAATTAGTCACACATGATAAAAATGGGATTAGATGAAATGGAAACTAGAATCATTCTTGAAATAATAATTAAAAAAATTATACTAAATAAATCCATGATTAAATCAATTTTGAATCAATCAAACACTTACTTGAATGAAGGAATGATCAAAGAAATGAAACAATTGTGTTTGGAAGCATATTTCTAACTAAAAATAAATTGGAACATAAAAAATAAATCCAAAAGACTTGGAATTATGTACAGTAGAGAAAAGAATATAAAATAAAAGAAATAATGGAACAAAAATTGGTCTGGAATGTGCGAGGGGGAAAACATAGAAGAAAGAAATAAAAGTATGGCCTTCTATTTGTTTTGTTATTCCGCTGGAATGTATATAAGATCAAATATCTCATTATGTGGAAGGTTTAATGTCATTATATTTATTTTAAATTACTTATACTTCGAGACTCATAATATGTAATCGAAATTCACATTGTGTACTAAGATCCACAAAAATATATGGTAATATTGTATCTATAGAATTTCATAGATTGAATATTTGATGGGTTTAGAATTAAAAAATTTCACATTGTGTAATGTATTCACATCATGTATTTATTTATCCATGAGGATTTAATACTTGTACTCATTTCACGGGTTGTCCTGTAGTGTTCTTGAGGAATTCACATTGTGAACTTGTTTCATGATGTGCAAAATATGATATTTCTAAAATTACAACTATTCCTCTTGTGATAATTGATTTCCAATTTCCTGAAAAAGTTTAAAAAACCCATTGAATTATAGAATAAAGAATGAATAGATCTCAAATAGATGCATCCAACACACACACACACATAATAATTCATCTTATTAGTGGGCTATCGCTTACATGGGATAATTGATTTCAATTTTTCTTTTCTTCAGTGCCTTACATGTATGGTCATGAGAGTGATTTTAATGGATTAATATCATTTTTACGACATCATTAAGTTTCTTTTATGAAAAATTTGAGAAAATATTAATGATATGATTAACAAATGATTATCGTTAATTCAATCATTTAAAACAAGTGTACTATGAGTAAAATATTTAATTCAAATTATATAATATATTCACATACATTAATTATTCTTTTAAATCCATTATAATTTTGATATATCACAATAATAAACACTGTATGATATTATTATGCTACTAGTGTAATGATATTTCAAAAAAATAACCTCATAATCATCAATAATGTAACGCCCTGACCCCAGTTACCCAGAGTCGGAGCACTATTACATAACATTGGCATGATCACAAGGAATCAAGTCTCGAAGGACCGATCTGTTTAGTAGTCTTGGAAAATAGATTACATACATGAACGTTACATTACATTATAAAATGAAAAAAAACAACAACATTGTTTCCATTTACTACATTCATATCCCTTAGACTATCCCAATAGGTCAGTCATAATATACTTCTTCACATTCTGGGGAAAATAAAATATAGAAAGGGGTGAGCTTAGATTCTCAGTAAGGATAATAATATAGAGAAAAATTTCATAAATAAGCCTAAATATTTAAGGTAATGTATAAAAATAAAACAAAATACTTTTAAACTTAGACTTCAGCATAATATGGAAAAGATAAATCAAATAATTCCATTTACTTATTCAAATGGATATTCTACTATTCGAATAATCACATGTAATATCAATAGCTAATTTCATAATGATGGAATGCATAATGTCAGACTTCATAACCACATAGTCAAGGCCTTATGCCAAGAATACAAATTAGATTTTGTCAAGGCCTTAAACCAAGACACTAGTTTGCCACATGAAACCTACTGATACATCGAGGATCTATATCAGGCTCCACCCACCACTTAATAAGTCTAATGCATTCCTCTTATAAAAAGGTTTAAACACAATATAAAAATTCATATTAAAACTAGCATACACAATGTAAATACTTTTTCCATAAACCATGAATGGTAAAAAAATAACACATCTATAGTAAAACATATCACAAAACCTTGAATACAATATAGAAGATTTGTATCATAATAAATAAACTTCAAACAAGTTTAAAATCCATCAAAGGATTTTGACATAGATAAAATGAAAAATATTTGAGAGAAATATCTTTTTTTTGAAATCATTTAAAAGTCACATAATTTAGAAAGGAAGAAATTTAAAGACATCTTTGAATCAAAGTGTCCCATACAACTTTGAAACTTAAAAAGGAATTAACATTTTAAAACAATTATGTCTATACAAATAAATCCTTAAAATCATTTTGAAAACATAGACCTTAATTAAAATATTTAGAAAAATAAATATTTAAAACCTTTAAAATGATGATATAGTTAAATAGAACCTTCCATAAAACCTTAAAATATTTATTTTAAAAATATTTTTATGAAATATGGACATTGATGATAAATATTCCCCAGTAAATACTTACGTAAAAACAACATTGAATAATAAAAAGATTATGAAATTAACCCTTACCTTGCACTTTCCTTTGGTCGAGAGTACGTTTAACCTCCTGTATAATGACTATATCATGTTATTAAATTATACCAGAACCATATTAATATTTATTATATCATAAATTATTCATTTATGACTTTATACTACCCATTTAATAATGATTTTCATGTTAAATTAACATTTTGGGTAATAATCGCTTTCTTTATTGTATGTGTTTTAACTTGTTATTCTTGATCGTATCATTTAGATCATGATTTAAATACTTACAGAATATAAAACTTGATTTATATATCATATATATTTATAATATAAATATTTATAATAGATAGATATATGAAATGGAAGACACCATTTATGAAGATGGTAGGCCGTACGTACGCATAAATGGTGTTTCCGTTTTCATATCGTATTGAACGAAAGTAAGTGAATAAGATATATGTAAGTATACACACACACACACACACAAACCCACACACACACAAACATATATATATATCTCCCTTATAATTATTATTTCATATATTACATACTTATTAATAATATATATTTTTATAATCATCATTGAATGGTGAACGTGGGAATGAATCTCATCGTGCCGTGGAGACGATAATTCGTACGTACGCATGAACGACAATATCATTATATTGATGGTTAAATAATATCTAATTGGATGGTATATCTCATATACAGAATCATTAACATGTTATATTTATTATTTAAATTAGTTATACTCATTATTATACCCATCCAAATAATGAAGTGTTTGAATAACAAACTACACCACGACGTGGAGACGGTAAGTCGTACGCACGCACATATGGTGACTTTGTCATTTAGAGGATGGACAGAATAATGAATATGGTTGTACCATATTTATAATAACATCAAAGTATGTAGGAGGTACTGTAGTTATTATTTTTTTATGGAAAAAACAAATAAAGAGGAAGTGGAAGATGAAAAGAACTTGAAAGGGGTGGTGAAATTATCACCTCTTCTTCAGGTGTTTCCTTTTGAGTTGATCAAAAGGGATTATTAGGTTCGCTTTCTGATCAAAGTAATGACTCTAGGTTTATGTGAGGGAAGTTTGGAGGATATTTGGGTAGGGGTTAGCCGAGACAAATGGCTTTTGAGGTGTGAAATTAAGAGAAGGGGAATTTCCCTTTTATAAGAGGGGTGGTGGTCACTTTAGGAAAAGATTAAAATATTAATTTATTATACAATCATATTCGGTTTATAATGGATAAAAATGAATTTATTTCAAGACTTAGGTGGTTATGGGTCTAAATAATCTTAACCAATAGGTTTTAGACAAGTTTAGGTTACCATTTTAACCTTATCTTTTAGATTTAACTCTTAGTTAAATAGTTTAACTTTTACCGTGTCTTCTTGTATTCTCACACTATATGGTTAATAAACTTACTCTAAAATTTCAAGAGAACCTCAAGTGGTTCATTAATGACATATATAATATTATTTAATCCCTTTCTATGAACATTATATTTTTGGGAATATTATATCAACCAATAATATAGTATTTGTTTTAAAAATTAATTTATGTCAATTTTGACACTATTTGGTATTTTGTTTTTGTGAAAGTCATAACAACCTTATCACTTCGAAAAAAATTTATCTAATCAACCCTAAAATGTCATTTTAACCTAGAAAATTCGTTTATTTCACCAAAAATTTTAAATTCTATTTATTTTAATATTTATAATATAAACTATTTTAATATTTCATTAAGAAGGTAATTAATGCATCATCATTGTGTCATAAATAAATTTAAATATATTATCTCTAAAAATTATAAATAAAATACCATTATGTAGGAAATATTTTTTATCTTTCTAATGAATATTTATAGTTGGATTTATCTTATTTATAACCCTATATTAAAAATGGTTTAGTTAATAAACATTGAATTTAACACTTTTAACTCTTCTTTAAATAAAATAATAATAAATGTCCTAATCTAATAAAAGTGATCCTAAAGGATCATATTTTATTTATAAAGTTTTTTTGGTCGAATTAAACTTATCCAATAGAATTAGTACATGTGTTAGGGTAATTATAATACCATTTTTACCTTTAATTACCCTATTTACTTTTAACCGTGGTAAATAAAAGTCAAAAGTTACTATTCACCAAAAATAATTTTCATCTTATTGAATCAAATTTTACTTACTGATGTCAACCGCGTCTCTTAGATTTTTTAAATTCAACTCACAGAAGCGGTAAAATTAAGTTTTATGCAAATTTGCTAACGTGCCTAGAAGGTGGGTAAAAGAGGTTAAAAAGTTCAATAAAATTTTATACATCTGATTTTATTATAAAACTACTTCAATTAATTACATTGAACTTATATAGTTATTATATATCTATTTTTAATTAAAATAAATTTAAGTAAAATAAATAATTATTTAAATAAAAATTTGTTTTTAAGTAATAACGCCGTGTTTTTCACAATTCATCAAAAATTGAAAGTTTTCAGAAAAATACCAAAAATTCACCCTAAGATAATTTTGATATTCCAAATTAAAAAATTAAGTCTATTTTACTAAATTAAAAACATATAAGTTACATTTATTAATTTAAAATTAATTCCTATTGTCAAAACCAAAAAGTGGGTTTTTAAAAAGTAAAAACTATTAAAAGATTGACATATGTTTATATAAAATTTAAATGTGAAATTACTTATAATGACATATATTGTATTAAATGATAAAAATATAATCTAATTATACTTAAAAACCATTCAAATTCATAATTTAACGGTCAGAATGTCCCGAAGGCCTTTATTTTTTTTTATTATTTTGATAATCCATCTTTCAGGGGGTGAGGTGGAACCCTTACAAGACCCGAAGGTTTAGAGAGAATTACATGACCCGTAGGTATTAGAGGGAGTCACACAGACAAGAAAACTTGGAACTGCTCCTCCCCAACATATTTCATGATGTCAGCACTCCACCTTCACCGGGCTGGTCAGCTAGCTGTCCTATTCAAAGCTGCACAGGCTTGGTACCGATGGAAAAGCCATACCCTCTCATTCTTCCAAATCCAGTTAGCTCTGATCTAGTGAATGCGCCTGCCCTGAATCCTCATCTGAAGCCTTATTCCTTTTAGTGAAACTGGTACATCTGAATTCATGTGGCTCGAAGTCCTTGGGGTGGCCCTAAGGCCTTAAGGTGGCCCGAAGGCCTTGAGAATAAACTGGCCCGAAGGTCTTGGGTGGCCCGAAAGCCTTGCAGGACCCAAGGCCCAAACCAGTGGTCCAAAGGCCCAAATTGATGAATAGTTCTGGCTACTAAAATACCGAACAATATCTACTATAGTGCCTGTTACAGTGCCTGTTATAGTGCTACTATAGTATTGCTACAGTACTGTTACAATACCAGAAATACGCCTCCACCCGGATTAGATCTCGAGTCTCTTGGATGCACCTACCGAGTCCTCACCAACCGAACTGAGGCTCATGTGAAAATGTATAATTTGACACTATAAATTATTTCGATTAATTTTTTTTTCAGTTAAAACATAGTATTTTTCACTATTTGTAAAAATATGAAAGTTATTAGAAATGTACCAAAAAATTATCCAAACTAAATTTTTATGTCCCGCTTCTAAAGAAGAATTTAATTTCATTAAATTGAATATATAAAAGTGTCAAATATTGGTTTTAAAAAAAGGGTTCACCATTAAAAGGTAGTAAAATTTCATTTTAAAAAAAATACTTCTTTTATCTGAAAAAATGAATTTGTTCTTATATTATGTCTAAGAAACACATAATATGGATGTTAAAATTATATAGAGTTAAGATTCAAAATTCAGTTAATACTATTCATAACCAATTTTTTAATGACTAGTTTGATAAATTGTGGTGCACTCGAACTTGGTGTTGCGTGTAGCATAAGCTATTGAATTACTTCAATGAGATAACATACTATGAAATCTTGGGGTGTTACAAATAATCATGGTATGTTAATGTTTGGGTATGTTTAACCTCATACTTGAACATTTCTACGAAATTATTTCATGAATTATTATAAAAAAATAATTACTAAAATAATATGATATAAATATTTAAATATTTATTTTCTATTCTGGAAAAATATATCAATATTTAAATCATTAATTAATAAAACACACTTCACAAGTAAAAATCACTAAATTTTTTTTGTTGTCTATTTCACATTCTAGGATAAAGGATAAAGTAATCATGAAAGAAAATTTAAACTTCACAAATAATTATATTTCATATATTATATTAATTATATTTGTAATAAGAATGAATAACAACACCATTATTATGAAACCTGTTCAAAATAATCAAGATTATCCACACTGGGCATTGGAAATAGGTAATAATAAATAATATAAATGTAGATAATAATTATAAATGAATTTTATAAAAGGTTATGTATATGAAATTTTTTATATAATATGTTATTAATATATTGATGATTTTTATATAGGATCATAGAGTGCATTTGACTAAGCAGGGAAGCAGGGTAAGATGTTCTGTGTCTTAAATTTAATTTCTCGAGACTTATTTATTAATGTGCACCATGATACCTATAATATGGTGTAATTAATACCTAATTAATTCATTTTACCATGTTAATTGAGTTTTAAGAGCCATATCATGTAATTTATTTAAATTTATATCAATTCAAAAGATACCCAACTTGAAAGTGGTTTTGATCAAATGTTACTCAAACCGTAAGGCTTTTTTTGCCAACATTATTTTCAAATCAAGATTTTTTTAAAAGATAATGAATTAAAGGAATATTTATTTTTTATAAAACCTATAATAATTTTCTTTTTATATTCATGGAGTTTTATATGTTACCTTAATATTTCATTTCCCCTTGACTCATATTTTACCCGAAGTGTTTCTTATAGGTGAAATCGACCCCATATCTTCTTTTTGGTCAAGAAACTCCCATTTTCCAAGTACAAATTCATAATATCTTTTATAAAATGTACTTATAATTTACCGTTGTCATTTTCTATTATTTAAACTTCTTTAAAAAGTTTTAGAATAATTTTTAATGTTTTATTTATGGGTTATTATCATCAAAGTGTAAAAATCACCTATTTTTAATGTTTTTCATGTGAACACCTCTTTCCACCATATTTTTCATTTTCTATGATACTTAATTTATAAAATTTAATGATTTTATAAAATAAAATATTATTCTTACTTATTTCTAAAATATTTCTGCCTAAAATGTTTTGAAAAAGATCTTGGACGTTTCTTATTTATAAAGTATAATTCTCTTAAAAATGGTTTCAATATAAATTCACATCATTTGAAATACATTATTCTTGATAAAGGATATTATTATAATGTAACCATACACCTTATTTATATGGATGAAATATTTAATATCCTTCTCTTTTGTATAAATGATCCATTACTACCTTTGTATCTCATAATCATCCACTATATATGATCCTAAATTTTCACCCAATGCCTTTTATTTGTGAATAACCTATTTTTGATTAATTTCATTGAAGGGTGTTCAACTAGATTCCATACATCAAATGATTTTGGGAAATTATTAACTTAAATATATACCCTTTATCAATACAATGTAACTACCATATGTTTTATTATTTGGATTAAATGGTATTTACCTAGAATGTTACTTGATGTCATTGGATACCCATATATTTTACATGGGTTTATTATGTTATGATTATTGATTAAATTATTAATGATTTAATTATGTGAATCCATATGAAACTCATTTTATTTCCATGGGTTCTTTAAGATATGTTGAATGAAACCCATTTTCTTTCCTTGGGTTCTTTATTCTCTAAAAGTGAATGCTTTTCATTTGGAAATGTTTATAAAGGCCATTTATTTCCATGAGTTCTTTTTTATGTGATAGGTGATTGATTATAAGTGACACTCATAAGTATGTATGATGATGAGTGGGGTCCTATATCACCCTTCAATGCATTGGTTTAAAGTTTATATCTCATTAATTAAGTATTCATGAGTACATTTTATTTTCTTAAAAGCGTGGGAATTGATGGTGTGTCTCATGGATGTCATGTTCCCTATTTTAATGTATGTTCCAAAGTTGAAATATGTTTCATAGTTTTATTCTTATTCTCATGACTACGTTATTCTCTCATGTCTCATGATTATTGACCCACTCTTTTTGTTCATGTCTTATTTCATGTCAAGATTTATTACATAATTTATGACCTAATATTTTTTGGGTTTTATTTTATTATGTATCTTGATTATACCTATATGATCATCTTATAATCTCTTATGATATTTTATTTTTATCACTTATGTTTATCCTTACTGAGCATATGATATCACCCCTCTATCATATTTCCATTCCCCCAGGTTATGTTGAAAAGTAAAACATAAGATGCGTCTAAAAGGGTATCTTATGAGAAGAATTTGTGACATATGTTGAATACTTGTTACAGATTAAGCAGTTTCTATCATAGTGGAAAGAAAAATGTCAATTTCTTAAAAAATACATGAGTTTTGTTAGTTAATGTTTTATCCTAATTCTTTAAAACTCTAAACCTAAAAGTTATTTGTAATTTTTTGTAATGAAATATTTTCTTTAATTCATGTAATTACCATGTAATTAGGTCTGAGTCATTATATTATTCAACATAAACTTCCTCTTGAATATAACCATTAATGAAAGTACTTTTCACATCTATTTGAAATAAAGTAAAATTCAGATGATCTAAAAAGTCTAATAAGATAATGATAGATTATAATATATCTATCGGTGAAAAATTTTCAACATAGTCTATGATTTCTTATTTATAATACCCTTTAACAAAAATCCTTACATTATTTTTAATAATAATTCCATTTTCATCACATTGTTTTCTAAAAACTCATTTACTCCAATTACTAGTAGATCTATAAGATGCTCAACTAGGGTCCAATCTTGGTTTCGTTAAAATTAATTGATATCTTCTTGAATAGACCTTATCTAACTTTCATCACCTAAAACATAATCTATTTTATTATGTTCAAATTGTGATAAAAAGGAATGATGCTCACATTTATTTCTTAGGGAACTTCTTATTTTAACTGATTTAATTACATCTCTAATAATATAATCAAAAGGATTATTCCTTAAGATTTACTAATTTTTGGTTAATGTGGAAAGATGATCTTCAAATAATGAATGTATATATTCTATTGAAGTAGTTTACATATATTGAAAATTTTATTATCTTACTTTTGGAGGGTTTATAATCAGTAGTTGAAAATTATCTTTAAAAGGATTTTTGACAACATCCTTGGTATTATGAATTTATGATGGTTTTTCCAAAACAAAAGGATCAAATTGATAAAAATTTATATGAAAAATTTCCTCAAAAAACTGTCTCTTTTATTAATAAATCTATAAGAATTACTAGTTTTATAATAATCTATAAACATTCTTTAATCATTTTTTGGATCAAATTTTTGTAACTGATATTTTTTATTCAGGATGAATACTTCACCCCCCAAAAATATGAAGAAATAATGTTTTGGATTTATTCTAGTAAAAAACTCATAAAAAGTTTTATTAATAAAAGGCTTGATTAAAACTTGATTTATAGTATAACAATTAGTTCTCAAAGCCTCAACCCAAAAATTTATAGAAACATAAATCTCTCTTAGAAAAGTTTGTGTAATTTCTTAATAATTCTATTTCTTCATTCAACTACACCATTTTTTATGGTATTCTTGGTGAAAAAAATTATGAGTAATAAATTTTTTACTATAAAAATTTACAAAATCATAGTTAACAAATTCACTACCATGATAATTATGAATAGTGACCAAATTTTGGTTTGTATCATTTTTAATAGAAGCATTAAATACTTTAAAATGATTATGAGATTCATATTTTCATGTGAGAAAATAAACCCAAGTAAATGTATTATAATCATAAACCAATACATATATATATAGTATATTCCTTTAATACTTTCAGTTTGTATAAGACCAAATAAATCCATATGAACTAACTATATAACTTTGATAGTTGATACTTCACTTTTAGATTTAAAACTTCACTTATGATTCATACCAAAATAACAAGGATCGCAGAATCTGGTTGAGTTAAACTTAAGTTATGATAGATCACTAATATGTACTTTTTGAGAAATTTTAGTTAAATTCAAGAAGTTAAAATTTCCTAATATCCTATTATATAACCATGATAAGTCTTTGGTTCCACTTAAATAAGGAAAATTCTGATGAATTAATTATTCTAAGTCGAGTGTGTAAACATTTTCATTCACATAGATAGATAAAATAAAATTACCCCTTAAACCTTGAACAATAAATTTATCATTTCTAATGTTCACAAGATATCCCTCATCACATAACATCCTTATACTGATAAGGTTTTGGTTAAGTACTAAAATGTTTAAAACATTTTAAATTAATTTTTTCCATGAAAAGATTCATCATTGATTCTAATTATTTCACCCTGTGAATTGTCTCTAAAAGAAACTCATTCTCTTTTTAATTTATTTAAATTTTGGAAGCTGTACTTATCTTTAGCCATATATTGAGAACAATCACTATACATGTACAATTTGTTTTCTTTTTTTGGTACTCAACTTATTTTCTTAGAAAATATAAAATTCATTTCTTGATACCCACACATTTTTGGGTCCAGTTACATTAGAAAATAAAATTTTTGGAACCCAAATATGCCCAAGTCTTTTATTTTGTATAGATTCTAATTATTTTGAAATAAAATATTTGTGGAAACCAAAAAAATAAACAATATTTATAGAACAATACTTACTCTAGGGATATCCTATGACATTTAGTACATTTTTTTTCATTATTTGGTACAAAATAATTTAATTGAAAATAAATTTTATCACAAGTATAACCAATTCCATTTGAAGTACTAGGGGTCTTATTTAGTTATACATTTTATAAAAATTATCTTTAATAGAATTAAAGTTAGGTAAAAGTTTCTTTAAAAAAAACTTTATATTTTAGTTGTAAAATTAGATTCTGATTATTTAAATTTTTATTAAAGGATTTCTGATCAACTAAATTCCAATCAATAGAATTCATACAAGAATTAATTTTTGAATATAATTTTTTTACAGTTTTTAATTTCTAGAGTTAATTTCAAAACTATTTTATTATCTTTAATAAGTTTTGATTCATTAAAGTCACATGTGACACCCCAGACCCAGTTCGCTCAATAGTAACTGAACCCCTTTTGGCCACATGAACTCAAGAATGCCTCCCCATACATCAGAGGCTACCGACTAGAAGTGAGGGTCCATGGTGGAATGGTGGGGAGACTATACCCTCATGATAAAAGTGTAACATAACGTTATAATCATATCAATAAATAGTATAAGAATAATAGATAAATAAATAGAGAAATATTTAACATCCATCATATAAATAACCAAGTAATCACATAAATTGTAAGTCCCCGACCCTAGTTACCCAGAGTTAGTGCATTATTACATAACATTGGCATGATCACAAGAAAGAACAAATCTCGAAAGACCGATTGGTTTAGTAGCCTTGGAAACACTAGATATATTCATAAGTCTTATATTACATCATAAAATGAAAAAATACTACAACAACATAATGTATCCATATTCCACACTATTAACCCCTCATAATAACCCTACAGGTCATTCATAACTTACTTCTTCACATCCTGGTAAAAATAAAACATAGAAAAGGGGTGAGCTCAAATGCCCAGTAAGGATAACAATATAGCGGAAACATTCCAAAATAAGCATAAACATTTAAGGCAATGTATAACTAAAACAAAATCCTTTTAAACTTGAACTTCAACATAGTATGGCAAAAGTAAAATGAAATAATTCCATTTACTTATTCACATGGATATTCTACTAATCGAAAAATCACATGCAATATCAATAACCACTTTCATAATGATGGAATGAATAATGCCAGACTATCATAACCACATAGCCAAGTCCTCGTGACAAGACTACAAATAAGATTTTTCCAAGGCCTTGTGCCAAGACACTAGTTTGTCTCATGAGACCTACCGATGCATCGAAGAGCTATAGCGGGCTCCACCCGTCACATATTAAGTCCAATGCATTCCCATATGAAAAGGTTTAAACATAACATAAACATTCGTATTAAAACTAGCATACGAAATGTCAATACTTTCACCATAAACTATGAATGGTATAAAAATAGAACATCCATATTCAAACATATCACAAAACCTTCAATACAATATAGAAGTTTTGTATCATAATAAATAAACTTCAAATAAGCGTAAAATCCATCAAAGGATGTTGACATAGATGAAATCAAAACTCTTTTTAGAGAAATATCTCTTTTTATTTTGAAATCATTTAAGATCCATATAAAATAAAACATTTTATTTTGAAAATATTCTTATAAGATTGTAAGGGAAGCTTTGAAGATTTTATAACGGCGGAAAATAGCCGCACCCGCCGTATAAGTTAAAAAAAAACATTCTTACCTTAATCCTGTTGAAAAGGTTAAAAAGGACCTTGTTTTGAAAACAACGGAAAAATTCCTTTATAAACCACTTATAAAAGTCAAAAAGGGTATAAATGACTTTAACTCATATTCTAGTAAATAGTAAAAATGTTTTGAAATATATTTTTAAGAAACATGGATGTGGATGATAAAGAGATCCCAGTAGATAATTATGAATAAACAACCTCGGATAATGAAGAGATTGTGAAATAACCATTACCTTGTACTTTTCCTTGGTTGGGTAGGTTAACCTCCTGTATAATGGTGAAATAATTGTTATTAAATTATACAAGAATCATATATATTAATATGATATCATATATGATCTTTTAACATTGCTTTGTTAATAATATCTTACTATTAACGTTGTTTCGGGTGTTAACTTACTCGTTTTATTTTATATGTTTTGTTACGTAAGCCATGTTTGTAATGGATAGGTTGTATATTATTAATATACATAATGATATCAAGTCCTTAAACATCATTTTTAAATCAGAAAATGATAATTATACTTGAATGGATACGATGGAGAATGAATCTCATCGCGTTCGTGGAGACGGTAGTCCGTACGTACGCACAAGCGACAATATCATTATTTTGATATTAGAATAATATATAAGTTGATAGTATATCATATATACATAATCATTATCATGTTATATTTATTATTTACATGAGTTACACATCATTATTATACCCATCCAAATAATAATATATTGAATAACAATTACACCACGACATGGAGACGGTAAGCCGTTCGTACGCACGTATGGTGACATGTTATTAAAAGGGTGGATAGAATACTGAATATGGTTGTACCATATTTATAATAACATCACAGTATATATATGATACTGGATTTATTATTTTAGAATGGTAACAACAAAGAAAGAAGAAGTGGAAGAAGAAAGGAACTTGAAAAGGGGTGGGGAAAACATTACCTCTTCTTCGGGTTCTTCCTTTTGATTTGATCAAAAGGGCTCCTTAGGTTGGATTTATAATCAAACTAATTCCTCTAGGTTTTAGTGAGGGAAGTTGGGAGAGTATATGGGCAGATTTTGGCCGAACAAAAAGGCTTTGAAGGTGTGAAGAAAAGAGAAGGAGGAGTGCCCTTTTATAAGAAGGGCGAGGGGCACCTTTGGAAAAGCTAGAAATATTAGCTTATAATAAATTCATATTCGGTTTCTAATGGATCCAAAGTTGATTATTTAAATTTTAAGGTGGGTATGGGTCGAAAAAAACTCAAAAAATAGAATTTAGACAGGTTTGGGTACTTATATTAACCTTATCTTTAAGTATTAACTCTAAGTTAATTAGTTTCACTTTTACAATGTCTCTTTGTATTTTTATATAATATGGTTAATAAACTTACTATATACATCCAAGAGACCCCCAAGTGGTCCATTAATGATGAACATATCATGATATAAGTCTCTTGGCCGAACCTTAGATTTTTTAGGAATTTAATATCAATTAATAATATAATATTTGTTTTAAGAACTCTTTTATGTCAATTTTGACACTATTCAATAGTTGATTTTTGTGAAACTCATAACAGATTTATTACTTAGAAAAAAGTAAATTAAATCAATCATAATATATCATATTATCCTATAAAATTAGTTTAATTCATTAAAAGTTTCATATTATACTTATTTGGGTATGTATATTATCAATTATTTTAATTTTTCACTATTATAGTAATTACTTCATCATCATTGTGTCATAAATAAATTAAATTATTTAATGTCTAAAAATTATAAATAAAATATAATTATGTATGAAATCTTGTTATCTTTCTAATGAATATTTATAATTTAAAATAAAATATATATAACCCTATGTAAAAATTGTTTTTCTAAAAGATATATGCCTGTGTCATTTTTGTATTCATTTTAACTTAATTAAAATAAAGTGTCCCTATCACCTACAAGTGGCACCATGGGGTCCCAAAATCGACCCAAATATGCCTATGGTAGAACATGTATCAACAAATAAGGCTAGTACACATTTTAGGGTAATTTAGTATTATAATAATATTATTTTTTAACCCTCATTTACCGGATTTACCCTTAACCATGGTAAATAAAATATTTACCGCAGTAATTATTCAAAATGTCTAAAAATAAAAGTTACCTATTTACACAATTTGAATATTCTGATTCCAAATATGGAATCCATTTTTCTAAATTCAAAACACAGAAGTGGCAGAAATTAATTTAAAATTAATTCCCGCTGTCAAAACAAAAAGCGTGTTTTTAAGAGATAATAACTATCAAAAGATTGACACTTGTTTATGTTCGGTTTAATTGTAAAATTATGTCAAATGACCAACATTATATTAAATGGTAAAAATATATTCTAAATATACTTTAAAACCACTCAAATTCATAATTTATCACTATTAATTATTTTGATTAAAAAAGTTATTTTTAATTAAAATTTAGTAATTTTCACTATTCATCAAAATATTAAAGTTATCCGAAAAGTACCAAAATTTCACCTTAGAAAAAATTCGATATTCCGAATCCAAAAATGAAGTCCATTTTGAAATATAAAATATATATAATTTCAAAAAGCAGGTATTACTATTCATAACGGCTAGTTTGATTGGTTATGGTGTGTTAGAACTCGGTGTTGCGTATAACACACACTATCACATTATTCAAAGAGAAGCGTACCGTAGAAGCTTGGGGGTGTTACATTATCCCCTCCTTCAAATAATTTCGTCCTCCAAATTTCTAGAATACTTATCACATGAAAAGACTCGGGTGGTTCTTCATCATAAGTTCCTCGGGTTCCCATGTTGCCTCTTCCATCTTATGGTTTCTCCACAAAACTTTTACCAGACGCGTCGTCTGGTTTCTCAGCACTTGTTCTCTCGTATCAAGAATCTTGACGGGCTCTTCGCAATAAGAAAGATCGGGTTCCAGTTCTAATTCTTCATAGGTGAGTACATGCGTTGGGTCAGGCATGTATTTCCTCAATAGAGATACGTGGAACACATCGTGAACTTTGGAGAGACTTGGCGGCATTGCCAATCGGTAAGCTACAACCCCAATTCGTTCTAGAATTTCGAAAGGTCCGATGTACCTGGGACTCAATTTACCTTTCTTACCAAAACATATCACTCCCTTCCATGGAGATACCTTCAGGAAAACATGATCACCGACTTGAAATTCCAAATCCTTCCTTTGATTATCGGTATAGCTCTTCTGCCTACTTTGAGCTGCTTTGATGTGATTTTGTATTACCTTCACCTTTCCCATCGTTTCCTCCACCAGTTCTGGACCTACAAGTTTTCTTTTACCGACGTCATCCCAACAGGTTGGTGTACGACATCTCTTTCCGTATAACGCTTCATATGGTGCCATCTGAATACTCGAATGGAAGATATTGTTATAGGAAAATTCTACCAGAGGTAAATATTGATCCCACATACCCTGAAAGTCAAGTGAGCAAGATCTCAACATGTCTTCTAAGGTTTGAATAGTCCATTCTGATTGTCTGTCTGTCTGAGGATGGTAAGCAGTGCTCAAATGAAGTTCAGTATCCAGGGATTTCTGAAGACTCTTCCAGAATCTTGAAGTAAAACGGGGATCACGATCAGAAACAATCAATAGGGGTACTCCATGAAGTCTCACAACTTCATTAATATATAGTCTTGCTAGACGTTCCAGTGGTAGATCTTCTCTTATAGCAAGAAAATGTGCTGACTTGGTAAGACGATCAACAATAACCCATATTGCATCATTCCTTCTAGGAGTCTTTGGTAGTCCCATGACAAAGTCCATTGTAATATTGTCCCATTTCCACTCTGGTATGGGAAGAGGTTGCATGACTCCTCCAGGTTGTTTCCTTCCAGCTTTCACTTGTTGACAAACCATACATCTTGACACAAAATCAACAATCTCCCTCTTCATGTTGTCCCACCAAAAATGTTCCTTCAAATATCTATACATTTTGGTGCTCCCAGGGTGTATAGAGAAATTGGAACTATGAGAATCATCCAAAAATTCCCTTTTTAGATCAGGTATATCGGGAACACAAAGTCTCTTCCCAAATTTCAAAATTCCATCTTTATACACAAGGTCTCTCAGTCTCCCATCATTCACAGCTTTAATCTTCTTTTGAAATTCTTCATCATCGGTCTGAGAAGTCTTAATTCTTTCTAGTAAATATGGTTTGGCAACCATTTGAAAAAGAATTGATGTTTCGCCTTCCATGGTTATTCCCATGTCCATCTTCACTAGATCCATGAAAATTGGATCCCTTTTAATTCTCATATTGTTCAAAACTACATGGTCTTTTCTACTCAAAGCATCTGCCACCTTGTTTGCTTTCCCCGGGTGGTAGTGTATCGTGCAATAATAATCCTTGAGTAATTCAAGCCATCTCCTTTGCCTCATGTTGAGTTCTTTTTGTGAGAAAATATACTTCAAACTATTGTGATCAGTATAAATCTCACATTTTCACCATAGAGGTAGTGCCTCCATATCTTCAATGAAAAGATCACAGCTGATAACTCAAGATCATGAGTAGGATAGTTTTGTTCATGAATTTTCAACTTTCGTGATGCATAGGCAATAACCCTATCATTCTGCATAAGGAAACAACCAAGTCCTTTCTTCGATGCATCACTATAAATAAAGAACCCATCATTCCCAGATGGTAGAGTCAATATAGGAGCATTGACTAATCTTCTATTCAGTTCTTCGAAACATTCTTCACACTCTTTTGTCCAAACAAATTTAACCCCTTTACATGTGAGCTTCGTTAATGGGTTAGCCAATCGGGAAAAATTCTGGACGAAACATCGATAATAACCTTCCAAACCAATAAAACTGCGTACCTCAGTTATACTCGTAGGTGCTGGCCATTTTTGGATTGACTTGGTCTTAGAAGTATCAACAGAGATTCCATCTTTAGAGACAATATGGCCAAGAAAAGAAATCTCCGGAATCCAGAACTCACACTTGCTAAACTTCCCATATAATTCATGCCTCCTCAGAGTCTTCAAGATAATGCGCAAGTGATATTCATGATCTTCGTAGGTTTTGGAGTATACCAAGATATCATCAATAAATACCACCCCAAATTCATCGAGATACTCCTTGAAAACCCTATTCATCAGATCCATGAATACAGAGGGTGCATTAGTTAATCCAAAAGGCATTATAGTAAACTCGTAATGCCCGTACCTGGTTCAAAATGCTGTCTTCGGAATGTATTCCTTCTTTACACACAACTGATGGTGTCCAGATCGAAGGTCAATCATTGAAAAGTATTGATCTTCATGTAGTTGGTCAAATAAATCATCAATGCGAGGTAGGGGATACTTTTTATTTATCGTTATAGCATTGATCTCCCTGTAGTCGATACATAACCTCATAGATCCATCTTTCTTTTTAACAAAAAGAACAGGGGCTCCCCATGGAGAAACACTAGGGAGAATAAATCCTTTATTACTCAATTCCTCTAGTTGTTTTTTAGTTCGACTAACTCTACAGTGGCCATTCTATAAGGGGTCTTCGATATAGGCCTTGATCCAGGAATTAAATCAATGGAAAACTCAACTTCTCGTTCTGGCGGATGTCCAGGTAAATCTTCCGGAAATACATCTACAAATTCTTTCACAACAGGTACATCCTCTATTTGAAAATTCCTTTTTCACCAACAGTTATTTCATTCTCTTCCTCCCCAATAATTGAATTTAGTTGAGCTACTGGGGGTGGATCTAAATAAGAATTAGGTGGTGACGATTCTGCTCTAAAGATAAGGTGTTCCTTATCATTATCATCAAGAATCGTAACCTCTTTCTTCTTACAATAAATATTCACATCATAGTCCGAAAGCCAGTCCATACCAAGGATTATATCAAACTCAATCATAGGTATGACGATGAGATCAGCAGATAAAGAACATTTATGTGCTCTAATGGGGACTGATTCGCAAAACTTTGTTGCAATGATACTTCCCTTAGGAGTTTTAACTGACAACTCCCTTGTTAAATCAAATTGGAAATATCTTATTTTCTTAGCAAACTGGGAAGATATGAAACAATGTGATGATCCAAAATCAAATAATGCATTTTCTAAACTTGAGGAAACCATTAAATTACCTGCCACCACGTCTTTTGGAGCTTCTACCTCAGCAGTAGTGATAGCATAAGCTTGGCCTTGATCCCTTGGCCTTTTCTGAGGTAAGTTCTCCTGACGATTAGGACATTCATTTTCATAATGCCACATCTCCCTTCAATTGTAGCACTGAATGTTGGTAGCTTCCTTCTTCCCCTTGCAATCGCGAGCTTAGTGGCCTTTTTCACCACACTTGTAACAGACTCCCATTCCCTTCAAGAAATTACCAGGGTGTTTCTTCCCGCATTTACCACAGGATGGATATTCAAACTTTCCCTTCTTCCCCTTATTTCTATTCCCAGATTGATCATCAGGTATCTTCTTCTCTTGCTTTGCTTTAAAGTCATAAGACTTAGAGAATTCTTTTCGGTCTTGATAGCACACGAGACAATGTCTTCGTACGACGTAAAGGATTGTGAGACTAATGCTCGACGAAGAAATGGTTTTAACCCATCAAAGAAATGATCAATCTTACTTCTTGGGTTACATATATAATCTCCAGCATACCTTTCTAACCTTGTAAAATTATCCTCATACATTGCGACATTCTCATCCTCCTTCTGTCTCAGACTCAGAAATTTCCTTTCCATATCTGCACGATGGTCGCGAGGAAAGTATTTTTCTAAAAATAGATCTTTGAACTCCCTCCATTCCATATTTGATACTTCATCATCTTCCTTCATGTTTTGAATCAATGACCACCATTGATCAGCATCTCCGGTGAGGCGGTAAACTGCCATGATAACCTTTTCCCTTTCACTGCTCCCCAAAGCCTGAAATATTTTCTCTAGGGAATTTATCCATTGCTCAGCTACTAAGGGATTTGTACTCCCATTGAAAATTGGTGGTTGTTGCCTCATGAATAGATCTAACATTGATCCTCCATGCTGTGGATCAGGGTGCTCCATACGGTTAAGGTTATTATTCATAACCTGAGTGAGTTGTCCCAGTATGGTGATTAGCTGATCGGCACCAGTTGCATCACCAGCTACACTATAATTATCTTGAGCAGGAGGTCAATACCTACATGGAGTGCGTGCATTGATTCGGTTTCCATTTCTTCCACTAGGCTCCATTTCTAAACAATGGCATAAACTAGATCATTTTATGAATCAAAACACATAATACCATACTTATAAAACACTTAACATAAATTGAACTATTTATGGATATAATCCATAATCATAAAAATGTTTTCTTTGAGGAAGTATATACTCATAAACCCTTCATAATGATTTGTAAAGAAAATGAGAGTTATCCTAAGCATATCCCCCGGGAGTGTCGTATCCAAGAGTACAGCAAGGGCTGTTGTCGTGCACCAGTTCCCGTTCGAGTCTAGCTCAAAGCGGTGTTTTCGGGTTTTACCCCTAGGTACATCTGTGCCAGAGCCACCTCTACCTGCTTGTATCCAGACAGGGATGTATTTCTCGAAAAACTCACAAAATCTTTACAATACCAAAATTCTAGGAAGTTCTTCTATACTAATCCTCAAAGTTCATCTTAGGTCTATGTGCTCTAATCAGAGTTTATCTAAATCTAGCTTCCAAGGTTTGTACTAAACTTCCTCTGATACCAACTCTAATGCCCTGACCCTAGTTACCCAGTGTCGGTGAATTATTACATAACATTGGCATGATCACAAGAAAGATCAAATCTCGAAAGACCGATTGGTTTAGTAGCCTTGAAAACACTAGATACATTCATAAGTCTTACATTACATCATAAAATGAAAAACTTCTACTACAACATAATGTATCCATAGTCCACACTATTAACCCCTCATAATATCCCTGCAGGTCATTCATAACTTACTTCTTCACATCCTGGGAAAAATAAAACATAGAAAAGGGGTGAGCTCAAATGCCCAGTAAGGATAACAATATAGCGGAAACATTCCAAAATAAGCATAAACATTTAAGGCAATGTATAACTAAAACAAAATCCTTTTAAACTTTAACTTCAACATAGTATGGAAAAAGTAAAATGAAATAATTCCATTTACTTATTCACATGGATATTCTACTAATCGAATAATCACATGCAATATCAATAACCACTTTCATAATGATGGAATGAATAATGCCAGACTATCATAACCACATATCCAAGTCCTCGTGCCAAGACTACAAATAAGATTTTGCCAAGGCCTTTTTCCAAGACACTAGTTTGTCTCATGAGACCTACCGATTCATCGAAGAGCTATAGAGGGCTCCACCCGTCACATATTAAGTCCAATGCATTCCCATATGAAAAGGTTTAAACATAACATAAACATTCGTATTAAAACTAGCATACGAAATGTCAATACTTTCACCATAAACTATGAATGGTATAAAAATAGCCCATCCATAGTCAAACATATCACAAAACCTTCAATAAAATATAGAATTTTTGTATCACAATAAATCAACTTCAAATAAGCGTAAAATCCATCAAAGGATGTTGACATAGATGAAATCAAAACTCTTTTTAGAGAAATATCTCTTTTTATTTTGAAATCATTTAAGATCCATATAAAATAAAACATTTTCTTTTGAAAATATTCTTATAAGATTGTAAGGGAAGCTTTGAAGATTTTATAACGGCGGAAAATAGCCGCACCCGCCGTATAAGTTAAAAAAAACATTCTTACCTTAATCCTATTGAAAAGGTTAAAAAGGACCTTGTTTTGAAAACAACAGAAAGATTCCTTTATAAACCACTTATAAAAGTCAAAAAGGGTATAAATGACTTTAACTCATATTCTAGTAAATAGTAAAAATGTTTTGAAATATATTTTTAAGAAACATGGATGTGGATGATAAAGAGATCCCAGTAGATAATTATGAATAAACAACCTCGGATAATGAAGAGATTGTGAAATAACCCTTACCTTGTACTTTTCCTTGGTTGGGTAGGTTAACCTCCTGTATAATGGTGAAATAATTGTTATTAAATTATACAATAATCATATATATTAATATGATATCATATATGATCTTTTAACATTGCTTTGTTAATAATATCTTACTATTAACGTTGTTTCGGGTGTTAACTTACTCGTTTTCTTTTATATGTTTTGTTACGTAAGCCATGTTTGTAATGGATAGGTTGTATATTATTCATATACAGAATGATATCAAGTCCTTAAACATCATTTTTAAATCAGAAAATGATAATTATACTTGAATGGATACGATGGAGAATGAATCTCATCGCGTTCGTGGAGATGGTAGTCCGTACGTACGCACAAGCGACAATATCATTATTTTGATATTAGAATAATATATAAGTTGATAGTATATCATATATACATAATCATTATCATGTTATATTTATTATTTACATGAGTTACACATCATTATTATACCCATCCAAATAATAATATATTGAATAACAATTACACCACGACATGGAGACGGTAAGCCGTTCGTACGCACGTATGGTGACATGTTATTCAAAGGGTGGATAGAATACTGAATATGGTTGTACCATATTTATAATAACATCACAGTATATATATGATACTGGATTTATTATTTTAGAATGGTAACAACAAAGAAAGAAGAAGTGGAAGAAGAAATGAACTTGAAAAGGGGTGGGGAAAACATTACCTCTTCTTCGGGTTCTTCATTTTGATTTGATCAAAAGGGATCCTTAGGTTGGATTTCTAATCAAACTAATGCCTCTAGGTTTTAGTGAGGGAAGTTGGTAGAGTATTTGGGCAGAGTTTGGCCGAACAAAAAGGCTTTTAAGGTGTGAAGAAAAGAGAAGGAGGAGTGCCCTTTTATAAGAAGGGTGAGGGGCACCTTTGGAAAAGCTAGAAATATTAGTTTATAATAAATTCATATTCGGTTTATAATGGATCAAAAGTTGATTATTTAAATGTTAAGGTGGGTATGGGTCGAAAAAAACTCAAAAAATATAATTTAGACAGGTTTGGGTACTTATATTAACCTTATCTTTAAGTATTAACTCTAAGTTAATTATTTTCACTTTTACAATGTCTCTTTGTATTTTTATATAATATGGTTAATAAACTTACTATATACATCCAAGAGACCCCAAAGTGGTCCACTAATGATGAAACTATCATCATATAAGTCTCTTGGCCGAACCTTAGATTTTTAGGAATTTAATATCAATTAATAATATAATATTTGTTTTAAGAACTCTTTTATGTCAATTTTGACACTATTCAATAGTTGATTTTTGTGAAACTCATAACAGATTGATTACTTAGAAAAAAGTAAATTAAATCAATCATAATATATCATATTATCCTATAAAATTATTTTAATTCATTAAAAGTTTCATATTATATTTATTTGGGTATGTATAATATCAATTAGTTTAATTTTTCACTATTATAGTAATTACTTCATCATCATTGTGTCATAAATAAATTAAATTATTTAATGTCTAAAAATTATAAATAAAATATCATTATGTAGGAAATCTTGTTATATTTCTAATGAATATTTATAATCTAAAATACAATATATATAACCCTATGTAAAAATTGTTTTTCTAAAAGATATATGCCTGTATCATTTTTGTATTCATTTTAACTTAATTAAAATAAAGTGTCCCTATCACCTACAAGTGGCACCATGGAGTCCCAAAATCGACCCAAATATGCCTATGATAGAACATGTATCAACCAATAAGTCTAGGACACATTTTAGGGTAATTTAGTATTATTATAATATTATTTTTTAACCCTCATTTACCGGATTTACCCTTAACCATGGTAAATAAAATATTTACCGCAGTAATTATTCAAAATGTCTAAAAATAAAAGTTACCTATTTACACAATTTGAATATTCTGATTCCAAATATGGAATCCATTTTTCTAAATTCAAAACACAGAAGTGGCAGAAATTAATTCCCGCTGTCAAAACAAAAAGCGTGTTTTTAAGAGATAATAACTATCAAAAGATTGACACTTGTTTATGTTCGGTTTAATTGTAAAATTATGTCAAATGACCAAAATTATATTAAATGGTAAAAATATATTTTAAATATACTTTAAAACCACTCAAATTCATAATTTATCACTATTAATTATTTTGATTAAAAAAGTTGTTTTTAATTAAAATTTAGTAATTTTCACTATTCATCAAAATATTAATGTTATCCGAAAAGTACCAAAATTTCACCTTAGGAAAAATTCGATATTCAGAATCCAAAAATGAAGTCCATTTTTAAATATAAAATATATATAATTTCAAAAAGTAGGTATTACTATTCTTAACGGCTAGTTTGATTGGTTATGGTGTGTTAGAACTCGGTGTTGTGTATAACACACGCTATCACATTATTCAAAGAGAAGCGTACCGTAGAAGCTTGGGGTGTTACATTATCCCCTCCTTCAAATAATTTAGTCCTCCAAATTTCTAGAATACTTATCACATGAAAAGACTCGGGTGGTTCTTCATCATAAGTTCCCCGGGTTCCCATGTTGCCTCTTCCATCTTATGGTTTCTCCACAAAACTTTTACCAGACGCGTCGTCTGGTTTCTCAGCACTTGTTCTCTCGTATCAAGAATCTTGACGGGCTCTTCGCAATAAGACAGATCGGGTTCCAGTTCTAATTCTTCATAGGTGAGTACATGCGTTGGGTCAGGCATGTATTTCCTCAATAGAGATACGTGGAACACATCGTGAACTTTGGAGAGACTTGGCAGCATTGCCAATCAGTAAGCTACAGCCCCAATTTGTTCTAGAATTTCGAAAGGTCCGATATACCTGGGACTCAATTTACCTTTCTTACCAAAGGGTATCACTCCCTTCCATGGAGATACCTTCAGGAAAACATGATCACCGACTTGAAATTCCAAATCCTTCCTTCGATTATCGGCATAGCTCTTCTGCCTACTTTGAGCTGCTTTGATGTGATTTTGGATTACCTTCACCTTTTCCATCGTTTCCTCCACCAGTTCTGGACCTACAAGTTTTCTTTCACCGACGTCATCCCAACAGGTTGGTGTACGACATCTCTTTCCGTATAACGCTTCATATGGTGCCATCTGAATACTCGAATGGAAGATATTATTATAGGAAAATTCAACCAGAGGTAAATATTGATCCCACATACCCTGAAAGTCAAGTGAGAAAGATCTCAACATGTCTTCTAAGGTTTGAATAGTCCATTCTGATTGTCCGTCTGTCTGAAGATGGTAAGCAGTGCTCAAATGAAGTTCAGTATCTAGGGATTTCTGAAGACTCTTCCAGAATCTTGAAGTAAAACGGGGATCACGATCAGAAACAATCAATAGGGGTACTCCATGAAGTCTCACAACTTCATTAATATATAGTCTTGCTAGACGTTCCAGTGGTAGATCTTCTCTTATAGCAAGAAAATGTGCTGACTTGGTAAGACGATCAACAATAACCCATATTGCATCATTCCTTCTAGGAGTCTTTTGTAGTCCCATGACAAAGTCCATTGTAATATTGTCCCATTTCCACTCTGGTATGGGAAGAGGTTGCATGACTCCTCCAGGTTGTTGCCTTCCAGCTTTCACTTGTTGACAAACCATACATCTTGACACAAAATCAGCAATCTCCCTCTTCATGTTGTCCCACCAAAAATGTTCCTTCAAATCTCTATACATTTTGGTGCTACCAGGGTGTATAGAGAAATTGGAACTATGAGCATCATCCAACAATTCCCTTTTTAGATCAGGTATATCGGGAACACAAATTCTCTTCCCAAATTTCAAAATTCCATCTTCATACACAAAGTCTCTCAGTCTCCCATCATTCACAGCTTTAATCATCTTTTGAAATTCTTCATCATCGGTCTGAGAACTCTTAATTCTTTCTAGTAAAGATGGTTTGGCAACCATTTGAAAAAGAATTGATGTTTCGCCTTCCCTGGTTATTCCCATGTCCATCTTCACTAGATCCATGAAAATTGGATCCCTTTTAATTCTCATATTGTTCAAAACTACAAGGTCTTTTCTACTCAAAGCATCTTCCACCTTGTTTGCTTTCCCCGGGTGGTAGTGTATCGTGCAATCATAATCCTTGAGTAATTCAAGTCATCTCCTTTGCCTCATGTTGAGTTCTTTTTGTGAGAAAATATACTTCAAACTCTTGTGATCAGTATAAATCTCACATTTTTCACCATAGAGGTAGTGCCTCCATATCTTCAAAGAAAAGATCACAACTGATAACTCAAGATCATGAGTAGGATAGTTTTGTTCATGAATTATCAACTTTCGTGATGCATAGGCAATAATCCTATCATTCTGCATAAGGAAACAACCAAGTCCTTTCTTCGATGCATCACTATAAATAACAAACCCATCATTCGCAGATGGTAGAGTCAATATAGGAGCATTGACTAATCTTCTCTTCAGTTCTTCGAAACATTCTTCACACTCTTTTGTCCAAACAAATTTAACCCCTTTACGTGTGAGCTTCGTTAATGGGTTAGCCAATCGGGAAAAATTCTGGATGAAACGTCGATAATAACCTGCCAAACCAATAAAACTGCGTACCTCAGTTATACTCGTAGGTGCTGGCCATTTTTGGATTGCCTTGGTCTTAGAAGGATCAACAGAGATTCCATATTTAGAGACAATATGGCCAATAAAGGAAATCTCCTGAAGCCAGAATTCACACTTGCTAAACTTCCCATATAATTCATGCCTCCTCAGAGTCTTCAAGATAATGCGCAAGTGATTTTCATGATCTTTGTAGGTTTTGGAGTATACCAAGATATCATCAATAAATACCACCACAAATTCATCAAGATACTCCTTGAAAACCCTATTAATCAGATCCATGAATACAGTGGGTGCATTAGTCAATCCAAAAGGCATTACAGTAAACTCGTAATGCCCGTACCGGGTTCAAAATGCTGTCTTCGGAATGTCTTCCTTCTTTACACACAACTGATGGTGTCTAGATCGAAGGTCAATCTTTGAAAAGTATTGATCTTCATGCAGTTGGTCAAATAAATCATCAATGCGAGGTAGGAGATACTTGTTCTTTATCGTTATAGCATTGATCTCCCTGTAGTCGATACATAACCTCATAGATCCATCTTTCTTTTTAACAAAAAGAACAGGGGCTCCCCATGGAGAAACACTAGGGCGAATAAATCCTTTATTACTCAATTCCTATAGTTGTTTATTTAGTTCGAATAACTCTACAGTGGCCATTCTATAAGGGGTCTTCGATATAGGCCTTGATCCAGGAATTAAATCAATGGAAAACTCAACATCTCGTTCTGGCGGATGTCCAGGTAAATCTTCCGGAAATACATCTACAAATTCTTTCACAACAGGTACATCCTCTATTTGAAAATTCCTTTCCTCACCAACAGTTATTTCATTCTCTTCCTCCCCAATAATTGAATTTAGTTGAGCTACTGGGGGTGGATCTAAATAAGAATTAGGTGGTGACGATTCTGCTCTAAAGATAAGGTGTTCCTTATCATTATCATCAAGAATCGTAACCTCTTTCTTCTTACAATAAATATTCGCATCATAGTCCGAAAGCCAGTCCATACCGAGGATTATATCAAACTCAATCATAGGTATGACGATGAGATCAGCAGATAAAGAACATTTATGTGCTCTAATGGAGACTGATTCCCAAACTTTGTTGCAATGATACTTCCCTTAGGAGTTTTAACTGACAACTCACTTGTTAAATCAAATTGGAAATATCTAATTTTCTTAGAAAACTGGGAAGATATGAAACAATGTGATGATCCAGAATCAAATAATGCATTTGCTAAACTTGAGGAAACCATTAAATTACCTGCCACCACGTATTTCGGAGCTTCTACCTCAGCAGTAGTGATAGCATAATCTTGGCCTTGATCCCTTGGCCTTTTCTGAGGTAAGTTCTCTTGACACTTAGGACATTCATTTTCATAATGCCACATCTCCCTGCAATTGTAGCACTGAATGTTGGTAGCTTCCTTCTTCCCCTTGCAATCGCGAGCTTGGTGTCCTTTTTCACCACACTTGTAACAGACTCCCATTCCCTTCAAGAAAGTACCAGGGTGTTTCTTCCCGCATTTACCACAGGATGGATATTCAAACTTTCCCTTCTTCCCCTTATTTCCATTCCCAGATTGATCAGCAGGTCTCTTCTTCTCTTGCTTTTCTTTAAAGTCATAAGACTTAGAGAATTCCTTTTCGGTCTTGATAGCACACGAGACAATGTCTTCGTACGACGTAAAGGATTTTGAGACTAATGCTCGACGAAGAAATGGTTTTAACCCATCAAAGAAACGATCAATCTTACTTCTTGGGTTACATATATAATCTCCAGCATACCTTGCTAACCTTGTAAAATTAGCCTCATACATTGCGACATTCTCATCCTCCTTCTGTCTCAGACTCAGAAATTGCCTTTCCATATCTGCACGATGGTCGCGAGGAAAGTATTTTTCTAAAAATAGATCTTTGAACTCCCTCCATTCCATATTTGATACTTCATCATCTTCCTTCATGTTTTGAATCAATGACCACCATTGATCAACATCTCCAGTGGGGTGGTAAACTGCCATGATAACCTTTTCCCTTTCACTGCTCCCCAAAGCCTGAAATATTTTCTCTAGGGAATTTATCCATTGCTCAGCAACTAAGGGATTTGTACTCCCATTGAACATTGGTGGTTGTTGCCTCATGAATCGATCTAACATTGATCCTCCACGATGTGGATCAGGGTGCTACATACGGGTAAGGTTATTATTCATAACCTGAGTGAGTTGTCCCAGAATGGTGATTAGCTGATCGGCACCAGTTGCATCACAAGCTCCACTATAATTATCTTGAGATGGAGGTCAATCCCTACATGGAGTGTGTGCATTGATTCGGTTTCCATTTCTTCCACTGGGCTCCATTTCTAAACAATGGCATAAACTAGATCATTTTATGAATCAAAACACATAATCCCATACTTATAAAACACTTAACATAAATTGAACTATTTATGGATATATTACATAATCATAAAAATGTTTTCTTTGAGGAAGTATATACTCATAAACCCTTCATAATGATTTGTAAAGAAAATGAGAGTTATCCTAAGCATATCCCCCGGGAGTGTCGTAACCAAGAGTGCAGTAAGGGCTGTTGTTGTGCACCAGTTCCTGTTCGAGTCTAGCTCAAAGCGGTGTTTTCGGGTTTTAACCCTAGGTACATCTGTGCCAGAGGCACCTCTACCTGCTTATATCTAGACAGGGATGTATTTCTCGGAAAACTCACAAAATCTTTACAATACCAAAATTCTAGGAAGTTCTTCTATACTAATCCTCAAAGTTCATCTTAGGTCTATGTGCTCTAATCAGAGTTTATCTAAATCTAGCTTCCAAGGTTTGTACTAAACTTCCTCTGATACCAACTGTAATGCCCTGACCCTAGTTACCCAGAGTCGGTGAATTATTACATAACATTGGCATGATCACAAGAAAGATCAAATCTCGAAAGACCGATTGGTTTAGTAGCCTTGGAAACACTAGATACATTCATAAGTCTTACATTACATCATAAAATGAAAAACTACTACAACAACATAATGTATCCATAGTCCACACTATTAACCCCTCATAATATCCCTGCAGGTCATTCATAACTTACTTCTTCACATCCTGGGAAAAATAAAACATAGAAAAGGGGTGAGCTCAAATGCCCAGTAAGGATAACAATATAGAGGAAACATTCCAAAATAAGCATAAACATTTAAGGCAATGTATAACTAAAACAAAAGCCTTTTAAACTTGAACTTCAACATAGTATGGCAAAAGTAAAATGAAATAATTCCATTTACTTATTCACATGGATATTCTACTAATCGAATAATCACATGCAATATCAATAACCACTTTCATAATGATGGAATGCATAATGCCAGACTATCATAACCACATAGCCAAGGCCTCGTGCAAAGACTACAAATAAGATTTTGCCAAGGCCTTGTGCCAAGACACTAGTTTGTCTCATGAGACCTACTGATGCGTCGAGGAGCTATAGCGGGCTCCACCCGTCACATATTAAGTCTAATGCATTCCCATATGAAAAGGTTTAAACATAACATAAACATTCGTATTAAAACTAGCATACGAAATGTCAATACTTTAACCATGAACAATGAATGGTATAAAAATAGCACATCCATAGTCAAACATATCACAAAACCTTCAATACAATATAGAAGTTTTGTATCATAATAAATCAACTTCAAATAAGCGTAAAATCCATCAAAGGATGTTGACATAGATGAAATCAAAACTCTTTTTAGAGAAATATATCTTTTTATTTTGAAATCATTTAAGATCCATATAAAATAAAACATTTCTTTTGAAAATATTCTTATAAGCTTGTAAGGTAATCTTTTAAGATTTTATAATGGTGGAAAATAGCCGCACCCGCCGTATAAGTTAAAAAAACATTCTTACCTTAATCATGTCGAAAAGGTTAAAAAGGACCTTGTTTTGAAAACGATGGAAAGATTCCTTTATAAACCACTTATAAAAGTAAAAAAGGGTATAAATTACATTAACTCATATTCTAGTAAATAGTAAAAATGTTTTGAAATATATTTTTAAGAAACATGGATGTGGATGATAAAGAGATCCCAGTAGATAATTATGAATAAACAACCTCGGATAATGAAGAGATTGTGAAATAACTCTTACCTTGTACTTTTCCTTGGTTGGGTTGGATAAACTCCTGTATAATGGTGAAATAATTGTTATTAAATTATACAAGAATCATATATATTAATATGATATCATATATGATCGTTTAACATTGCTTTGTTAATAATATCTTAGTATTAACGTTGTTTCAGGTGTTAACTTACTCATTTTATTTTATATGTTTTGTTACGTAAGCCATGTTTGTAATGGATAGGTTGTATATTATTAATATCCAGAATGATATCAATTCTTTAAACATCATTTTTAAATCAGAAAATTATAATTATACTTGAATGGATACGATGGAGAATGAATCTCATCACGTTCGTGGAGACGGTAGTCCGTACGTACGCAGAAGCGACAATATCAATCTTTTGATATTAAAATAATATATAAGTTGATAGTATATCATATATACAGAATCATTATCATGTTATATTTATTATTTACATGAGTTACACATCATTATTATACCCATCCAAATAATAATATATTGAATAACAATTACACCACGACGTGGAGACGGTAAACCGTTCGTACGCACGTATGGTGACATGTTATTCAAAGGGTGGATAGAATACTGAATATGGTTGTACCATATTTATAATAACATCACAGTATATATATGATACTGGAGTTATTATTTTAGAATGGTAACAACAAAGAAAGAAGAAGTGGAAGAAGAAAGGAACTTGAAAAGGGGTGGGGAAAACATTACCTCTTGTTCGGGTTCTTCCTTTTGATTTGATCAAAAGGGCTCCTTAGGTTGGCTTTCTGATCAAACTAATGCCTCTATGTTGTAGTGAGGGAAGTTGGGAGATTATTTGGGCAGATTTTGGCCGAACCAAAAGGCTTTTAAGGTGTGAAGAAAAGAGAAGGAGGAGTGCCCTTTTATAAGAGGGGTGAGGGGCACCTTTGGAAAAGCTAGAAATATTAGTTTATAATAAATTAATATTCGGTTTCTAATGGATAAAAAGTTGATTATTAAATTTTAAGGTGGGGATGGGTCTAAAACAACTCAACCAATATAATTTAGACAGGTTTGGGTACTTATATTAACCTTATCTTTAAGTATTAACTCTAAGTTAATTAGTTTCACTTTTACAATGTCTCTTTGTATTTTTATATAATATGGTTAATGAACTTACTATATACATCCAAGAGACCCCCAAGTGGTCCATTAATGATGAAACTATCATGATATAAGTCTCTTGACCGAACCTTATATTTTTATGAATTTAATATCAATTAATAATATAATATTTGTTTTAAGAACTCTTTAATGTCAATTTTGACACTATTCAATAGTTGATTTTTGTGAAACTCATAAAAGATTGATTACTTAGAAAAAAGTAAATTAAATCAATCATAATATATCATATTATCCTAGAAAATTAGTTTAATTCATTAAAAGTTTCATATTATATTTATTTGGGTATGTATAATATCAATTATTTTAATTTTTCACTATTATAGTAATTACTTCATCATCATTGTGTCATAAATAAATTAAATTATTTAATGTCTAAAAATTATAAATAAAATATCATTATGTAGGAAATATTGTTATCTTTCTAATGAATATTTATAATATAAAATACAATATATATAACCCTATGTAAAAATTGTTTTTCTAAAACATATATGCTTGTGTCATTTTTGTATTCATTTTAACTTAATTAAAATAGTGTCCCTATCACCTACAAGTGGCACCATGGGGTCCCAAAATCGACCCAAATATTCCTATTGTAGAAAATGTATCAACCAATAAGGCTAGGACACATTTAAGGGTAATTTAGTATTATTATAATATTATTTTTTAACCCTCATTTACCGGATTTACCCTTAACCATGGTAAATAAAATATTTACCGCAGTAATTATTCAAAATGTCTAAAAATAAAAGTTACCTATTTACACAATTTGAATATTCTGATTCCAAATATGCAATCCATTTTTATAAATTCAAAACACAGAAGTGGTAGAAATTAATTTAAAATTAATTCCCGCTGTCAAAACAAAAAGCGTGTTTTTAAGAGATAATAACTATCAAAAGATTGACACTTGTTTATGTTCGGTTTAATTGTAAAATTATGTCAAATGACCAACATTATATTAAATGGTAAAAATATATTCTAAATATACTTTAAAACTACTCAAATTCATAATTTATCACTATTAATTATTTTGATTAAAAAAGTTGTTTTTAATTAAAATTTAGTAATTTTCACTATTCATCAAAATATTAAAGTTATCCGAAAAGTACCAAAATTTCACCTTAGGAAAAATTCGATATTCCGAATCCAAAAATGAAGTCCATTTTGAAATATAAAATATATATAATTTCAAAAAGTAGGTATTACTATTCATAACGGCTAGTTTGATTGGTTATGGTGTGTTAGAACTCGGTGTTGCGTATAACACACGCTATCAAATTATTCAAAGAGAAGTGTACCGTAGAATCTTGGGGTGTTACATTATCCCCTCATTCAAATAATTTCGTCCTCCAAATTTCTAGAATACTTATCACATGAAAAGACTCGGGTGGTTCTTCATCATAAGTTCCTCGGGTTCCCATGTTGCCTCTTCCATCTTATGGTTTCTCCACAAAACTTTTACCAGACACGTCGTCTGGTTTCTCAGCACTTGTTCTCTCGTATCAAGAATCTTGACGGGCTCTTCGCAATAAGACAGATCAGGTTCCAGTTCTAATTCTTCATAGGTGAGTACATGCTTTGGGTCAGGCATGTATTTCCTCAATTGAGATACGTGGAACACATCGTGAACTTTGGAGAGACTTGGCGGCATTTCCAATCGGTAAGCTACAGCCCCAATTCGTTCTAGAATTTCGAAAGGTCCAATGTACCTAGGACTCAATTTACCTTTCTTACCAAAACGTATCACTCCCTTCCATGGAGATACCTTCAGGAAAACATGATCACCGACTTGAAATTCCAAATCCTTCCTTCGATTATCGGCATAGCTCTTCTGCCTAATTTGAGCTGCTTTGATGTGATTTTGGATTACCTTCACCTTTTCCATCGTTTCCTCCACCAGTTCTGGACCTACAAGTTTTCTTTCACCGACGTCATCCCAACAGGTTGGTGTACGACATCTCTTTCCGTATAACGCTTCATATGGTGCCATCTGAATACTCGAATGGAAGATATTGTTATAGGAAAATTCTAACAGAGGTAAATATTGATCCCACATACCCTGAAAGTCAAGTGAGCAAGATATCAACATGTCTTCTAAGGTTTGAATAGTCCATTCTGATTGTCCGTCTGTCTGAGGATGGTAAGCAGTGCTCAAATGAAGTTCAGTATCCAGGTATTTCTGAAGACTCTTCCAGAATCTTGAAGTAAAACGGGGATCACGATCAGAAACAATCGATAGGGGTACTCCATGAAGTCTCACAACTTCATTAATATATAGTCTTGCTAGACGTTCCAGTGGTAGATCTTCTCTTATAGCAAGAAAATGTGCTGACTTGGTAAGACGATCAACAATAACCCATATTGCATTATTCCTTCTAGGAGTCTTTGGTAGTCCCATGACAAAGTCCATTGTAATATTGTCCCATTTCCACTCTGGTATGGGAAGAGGTTGCATGACTCCTCCAGGTTGTTGCCTTCCAGCTTTCACTTGTTGACAAACCATACATCTTGACACAAAATCAGCAATCTCCCTCTTCATGTTGTCCCACCAAAAATGTTCCTTCAAATCTCTATACATTTTGGTGCTCCCAGGGTGTATAGAGAAATTGGAACTATGAGCATCATCCAACAATTCCCTTTTTTAGATCAGGTATATCGGGAACACAAAGTCTCTTCCCAAATTTCAAAATTCCATCTTCATACACAAGGTCTCTCAGTCTCCCATCATTCACAGCTTTAATCTTCTTTTGAAATTCTTCATCATCGGTCTGAGAACTCTTAATTCTTTCTAGTAAAGATGGTTTGGCAACCATTTGAAAAAGAATTGATGTTTCGCCTTCCCTGGTTATTCCCATGTCCATATTCACTAGATCCATGAAAATTGGATCCTTTTTAATTCTCATATTGTTCAAAACTACATGGTCTTTTCTACTCAAAGAATCTTCCACCTTGTTTGCTTTCCTCGGGTGGTATTGTATCGTGAAATCATAATCCTTGAGTAATTCAAGCCATCTCCTTTGCCTCATGTTGAGTTCTTTTTGTGAGAAAATATACTTCAAACTCTTGTGATCCGTATAAATCTCACATTTTTCACCATAGAGGTAGTGCCTCCATATCTTCAAAGCAAAGATCACAGCTAATAACTCAAGATCATGAGTAGGATAGTTTTGTTCATGAATTTTCAACTTTCGTGATTCATAGGCAATAACCCTATCATTCTGCATAAGGAAACAACCAAGTCCTTTCTTCGATGCATCACTATAAATAACGAACCCATCATTCCCAGATGGTAGAGTCAATATAGGAGCATTGACTAATATTCTCTTCTGTTCTTCGAAACATTCTTCACACTCTTTTGTCCAAACAAATTTAACCCCTTTACATGTGAGCTTCGTTAATGGGTTAGCCAATCGGGAAAAATTCTGGACGAAACGTCGATAATAACCTGCCAAACCAATAAAACTGCGTACCTCAGTTATACTCGTAGGTACTGGCCATTTTTGGATTGCCTTGGTCTTAGAAGGATCAACAGAGATTCCATCTTTAGAGACAATATGGCCAGGAAAAGAAATATCCTGAATCTAGAATTCACACTTGCTAAACTTCCCATATAATTCATGCCTCCTCAGAGTCTTCAAGATAATGTGCAAGTGATTTTCATGATCTTCATAGGTTTTGGAGTATACCAAGATATCATCAATAAATACCACCACAAATTCATCGAGATACTCCTTGAAAACCCTATTCATCAGATCCATGAATACAGAGGGTGCATTAGTCAATCCAAAAGGCATTACAGTAAACTCGTAATGCCCGTACCTGGTTCCAAATGCTGTCTTCGGAATGTCTTCCTTCTTTACACACAACTGATGGTGTCCAGATCGAAGGTCAATCTTTGAAAAGTATTGATCTTCATGCAGTTGGTCAAATAAATCATCAATGCGAGGTAGGGGATACTTGTTCTTTATCGTTATAGCATTGATCTCCCTGTAGTCGATACATAACCTCATAGATCCATCTTTCTTTTTAACAAAAAGAACAGGGGCTACCCATGGAGAAACACTAGGGCGAATAAATCCTTTATTACTCAATTCCTCTAGTTGTTTCTTTAGTTTGACTAACTCTACAGTGGCCATTCTATAAGGGGTCTTCGATATAGGCCTTGATCCAGGAATTAAATCAATGGAAAACTCAACTTCTCGTCCTGGCAGATGTCCAGGTAAATCTTCCGGAAATACATCTACAAATTCTTTCACTACAGGTAAATCCTCTATTTGAAAATTCCTTTCCTCACCAACAGTTATTTCATTCTCTTCCTCCCCAATAATTGAATTTAGTTGAGCTACTGGGGGTGGATCTAAATAAGAATTAGGTGGTGACGATTCTGCTTTAAAGATAAGGTGTTCCTTATCATTATCATCAAGAATCTTAACCTCTTTCTTCTTACAATAAATATTCGCATCATAGTCCGAAAGCCAGTCCATACCGAGGATTATATCAAACTCAATCATAGGTATGACGATGAGATCAGCAGATAAAGAACATTTATGTACTCTAATGGGGACTGATTCGCAAAACTTTGTTGCAATGATACTTCCCTTAGGAGTTTTAACTGAAAACTCCCTTGTTAAATCAAATTGGAAATATCTAATTTTCTTAGCAAACTGGGAAGATATGAAACAATGTGATGATCCAGAATCAAATAATGCATTTGCTAAACTTGAGAAAACCATTAAATTACCTGCCACCACGTCTTTCGGAGCTTCTACCTCAGCAGTAGTGATAGCATAAGCTTGGCCTTGATCCCTTGGCCTTTTCTGAGGTAAGTTCTCTTGACACTTAGGATATTCATTTGCATAATGCCACATTTCCCTGCAATTGTAGCACTGAATGTTGGTAGCTTCCTTCTTCCCCTTGCAATCGCGAGCTTGGTGGCCTTTTTCACCACACTTGTAACAGACTACCATTCGCTTCAAGAAAGTACCAGGGTGTTTCTTCCCGCATTTACCACAGGATGGATATTAAAACTTTCCCTTCTTCCCCTTATTTCCATTCCCAGATTGATCAGCATGTCTCTTCTTCTCTTGCTTTGCTTTAAAGTCATAAGACTTAGAGAATTCCTTTTCGGTCTTGATAGCACACGAGACAATGTCTTCGTACGACGTAAAGGATTGTGAGACTAATTCTCAACGAAGAAATGGTTTTAACCCATCAAAGAAATGATCAATCTTACTTCTTGGGTTACATATATAATCTCCAGCATACCTTGCTAACCTTGTAAAATTAGCCTCATACATTGCGACATTCTCATCCTCCTTCTGTCTCAGACTCAGAAATTGCCTTTCCATATCTGCACGATGGTCGCGAGGAAAGTATTTTTCTAAAAATAGATCTTTGAACTCCCTCCATTATATATTTGATACTTGATCATCTTCCTTCATGTTTTGAATCAATGACCACCATTGATCAGCATCTCCAGTGAGGCGGTAAACTTCCATGATAACCTTTTCCCTTTCACTGCTCCCCAAAGCCTGAAATATTTTCTCTAGGGAATTTATCCATTGCTCAGCTACTAAGGGATTTGTACTCCCATTGAACATTGGTGGTTGTTGCCTCATGAATCGATCTAACATTGATCCTCCATGCTGTGGATCAGGGTGCTCCATACGGGTAAGGTTATTATTCATAACCTGAGTGAGTTGTCCCAGTATGGTGATTAGCTGATCGGCACCAGTTGCATCACCAGCTCCACTATAATTATCTTGAGCAAGAGATCAATACCTACATGGAGTGCGTGCATTGATTCGGTTTCCATTTCTTCCACTAGGATCCATTTCTAAACAATGGCATAAACTAGATCATTTTATGAATCAAAACACATAATCCCATACTTATAAAACACTTAACATAAATTGAACTATTTATGGATATAATCCATAATCATAAAAATGTTTTCTTTGAGGAAGTATATACTCATAAACCCTTCATAATGATTTGTAAAGAAAATGAGAGTTATCCTAAGCATATCTCCCCGGAGTGTCGTAACCAAGAGTGCAGCAAGGGCTGTTGTCGTGCACTAGTTCCCGTTCGAGTCTAGCTCAAAGCGGTGTTTTCGGGTTTTACCCCTAGGTACATCTGTGCCAGAGCCACCTCTACCTGCTTGTATCCAGACAGGGATGTATTTCTCGGAAAACTCACAAAATCTTTACAATACCAAAATTCTAGGAAGTTCTTCTATACTAATCCTCAAAGTTCATCTTAGGTCTATGTGCTCTAATCAGAGTTTATCTAAATCTAGCTTCCAAGGTTTGTACTAAACTTTCTCTGATACCAACTGTAATGCCCTGACCCTAGTTACCCAGAGTCAGTGAATTATTACATAACATTGGCATGATCACAAGAAAGATCAAATCTCGAAAGACCGATTGGTTTAGTAGCCTTGGAAACACTAGATACATTCATAAGTCTTACATTACATCATAAAATGAAAAACTACTACAACAACATAATGTATCCATAGTCCACACTATTAACCCCTCATAATATCCCTGCAGGTGATTCATAACTTACTTCTTCACATCCTGGGAAAAATAAAACATAGAAAAGGGGTGAGCTCAAATGCCCAGTAAGGATAACAATATAGAGGAAACATTCCAAAATAAGCATAAACATTTAAGTCAATGTATAACTAAAACAAAAGCCTTTTAAACTTGAACTTCAACATAGTATGGAAAAATTAAAATGAAATAATTCCATTTACTTATTCACATGGATATTCTACTAATCGAATAATCACATGCAATATCAATAACCACTTTCATAATGATGGAATGCATAATGCCAGACTATCATAACCACATAGCCAAGGCCTCGTGCAAAGACTACAAATAAGATTTTGCCAAGGCCTTGTGCCAAGACACTAGTTTGTCTCATGAGACCTACCGATGCATCGAGGAGCTATAGCAGGCTCCACCCGTCACATATTAAGTCTAATGAATTCCCATATGAAAAGGTTTAAACATAACATAAACATTCGTATTAAAACTAGCATACGAAATGTCAATACTTTAACCATAAACAATGAATGGTATAAAAATAGCACATCCACAGTCAAACATATCACAAAACCTTCAATACAATATAGAAGTTTTGTATCATAATAAATCAACTTCAAATAAGCGTAAAATCCATCAAAGGATGTTGACATAGATGAAATCAAAACTCTTTTTAGAGAAATATATCATTCTATTTTGAAATCATTTAAGATCCATATAAAATAAAACATTTCTTTTGAAAATATTCTTATAAGCTTATAAGGTAAGCTTTGAAGATTTTATAATGGTGGAAAATAGCCGCACCCACCGTATAAGTTAAAAAAAACATTCTTACCTTAATCCTGTCGAAAAGGTTAAAAAGGACCTTGTTTTGAAAATGATGGAAATATTCCTTTATAAACCACTTATAAAAGTCAAAAAGGGTATAAATTACTTTAACTCATATTCTAGTAAATATTAAAAATGTTTTGAAATATATTTTTAAGAAACATGGATGTGGATGATGAAGAGATCCCAGTAGATAATTATGAATAAACAACCTCGGATAATGAAGAGATTGTGAAATAACCCTTACCTTGTAATTTTCCTTGGTTGGGTAGGATAAACTCCTGTATAATGGTGAAATAATTGTTATTAAATTATACAAGAATCATATATATTAATATGATATCATATATGATCTTTTAACATTGCTTTGTTAATAATATCTTAGTATTAACGTTGTTTCGGGTGTTAACTTACTCGTTTTCTTTTATATGTTTTGTTACGTAAGCCATGTTTGTAATGGATAGGTTGTATATTATTCATATCTAGAATGATATCAATTCTTTAATGATCATTTTTAAATCAGAAAATTATAATTATACTTGAATGGATACGATGGAGAATGAATCTCATCACGTTCGTGGAGACGGTAGTCCGTACGTACGCAAGAGCGACAATATCATTCTTTTGATATTAAAATAATATATAAGTCGATATTATATCATATATACAGAATCATTATCATGTTATATTTATTATTTACATGAGTTACACATCATTATTATACCCATCCAAATAATAATATATTGAATAACAATTACACCACGACGTGGAGACGGCAAGCCGTTCGTACGCATGTATGGTGACATGTTATTCTAAGGGTGGATAGAATACTGAATATGGTTGTACCATATTTATAATAACATCACAGTATATATATGATACTGGAGTTATTATTTTATAATGGTAACAAAAAAGAAAGAAGAAGTGGAAGAAGAAAGGAACTTGAAAAGGGGTGGGGAAAACATTACCTCTTCTTCGGGTTCTTCCTTTTGATTTGATCAAAAGGGATCCTTAGGTTGGCTTTATGATCAAACTAATGCCTCTATGTTGTTGTGAGGGAAGTTGGGAGATTATTTGGGAAGATTTTGGCCGAACCAAAAGGCTTTTAAGGTGTTAAAAAAAGAGAAGGAGGAGTGCCCTTTTATAAGAGGGGTGAGGGGCACCTTTGGAAAAGCTAGAAATATTAGTTTATAATAAATTAATATTCGGTTTCTAATGGATAAAAAGTTGATTATTAAATTTTAAGGTGGGTATGGGTCTAAAACAACTCAACCAATAGAATTTAGACAGGTTTGGGTACTTATATTAACCTTATATTTAAGTATTAACTCTAAGTTAATTAGTTTCACTTTTACAATGTCTCTTCGTATTTTTATATAATATGGTTAATAAACTTACTATATACATCCAAGAGACCCCCCAAGTGGTCCATTAATGATGAACCTATCATGATATAAGTCTCTTGGCCGAACCTTAGATTTTTAGGAATTTAATATCAATTAATAATATAATATTTGTTTTAAGAACTCTTTTATGTCAATTTTGACACTATTCAATAGTTGATTTTTGTGAAACTCATAACAGATTGATTACTTAGAAAAAAGTAAATTAAATCAATCATAATATATCATATTATCCTATAAAATTAGTTTAATTCATTAAAAGTTTCATATTATATTTATTTGGGTATGTATAATATCAATTATTTTAATTTTTCACTATTATAGTAATTACTTCATCATCATTGTGTCATAAATAAATTAAATTATTTAATGTCTAAAAATTATAAATAAAATATAATTATGTAGGTAATCTTGTTATCTTTATAATTAATATTTATAATATAAAATACAATATATATAACCCTATGTAAAAATTGTTTTTCTAAAAGATATATGCCTGTGTCATTTTTGTATTCATTTTAACTTAATTAAAATAAAGTGTCCCTATCACCTACAAGTGGCACCATGGGGTCCCAAAATCGACCCAAATATTCCTATGGTAGAACATGTATCAACCAATAAGGCTAGGACACATTTTAGGATAATTTAGTATTATTATAATATTATTTTTTAACCCCCATTTACCGGATTTACCCTTAACCATGGTAAATAAAATATTTACCGCAATAATTATTCAAAATGTCTAAAAATAAAAGTTACCTATTTAAACAATTTGAATATTCTGATTCCAAATATGGAATCCATTTTTCTAAATTCAAAACACCGAAGTGGCAGAAATTAATTTAAAATTAATTCCCGCTGTCAAAACAAAAAGCGTGTTTTTAAGAGATAATAACTATCAAAAGATTGACACTTGTTTATGTTCGATTTAATTGTAAAATTATGTCAAATGACCAACATTATATTAAATGGTAAAAATATATTCTAAATATACTTTAAAACCACTCAAATTCATAATTTATCACTATTAATTATTTTGATTAAAAAAGTTGTTTTTAATTAAAATTTAGTAATTTTCACTATTCATCAAAATATTAAAGTTATCCGAAAAGTACCGAAATTTCACCTTAGAAAAAATTCGATATTCCGAATCCAAAAATGAAGTCCATTTTAAAATATAAAATATATATAATTTCAAAAAGTAGGTATTACTATTCATAACGGCTAGTTTGATTGGTTATGGTGTGTTAGAACTCGGTGTTGCCTATAACACACGCTATCACATTATTCAAAGAGAAGCGTACCGTAGAAGCTTGGGGTGTTACATTATCCCCTCCTTCAAATAATTTCGTCCTAAAAATTTCTAGAATACTTATCACATAAAAATACTCGGGTGGTTCTTCATCATAAGTTCCTCGGGTTCCCATGTTGCCTCTTCCATCTTATGGTTTCTCCACAAAACTTTTACCAGACGCGTCGTCTGGTTTCTCAGCACTTGTTCTCTCGTATCAAGAATCTTGACAGGCTCTTCGCAATAAGACAGATCGGGTTCCAGTTCTAATTCTTCATAGGTGAGTACATGCGTTGGGTCAGGCATGTATTTCCTCAATAGAGATACGTGGAACACATCGTGAACTTTGGAGAGACTTGGCGGCATTGCCAATTGGTAAGCTACAACCCCAATTCGTTCTAGAATTTCGAAAGGTCCGATGTACCTGGGACTCAATTTACCTTTCTTACCAAAATGTATCACTCCCTTCCATGGAGATACCTTCAGGAAAACATGATCACCGACTTGAAATTCCAAATCCTTCCTTCGATTATCGGCATAGATCTTCTGACTACTTTGAGCTGCTTTGATGTGATTTTGGATTACCTTCACCTTTTCCATCGTTTCCTCCACCAGTTCTGGACCTACAAGTTTTCTTTCACCGACGTCATCCCAACAGGTTGGTGTACGACATCTCTTTCCGTATAACGCTTCATATGGTGCCATCTGAATACTCGAATGGAAGATATTATTATAAGAAAATTCTACCAGAGGTAAATATTGATCCCACATACCCTGAAAGTCAAGTGAGCAAGATCTCAACATGTCTTCTAAGGTTTGAATAGTCCATTCTGATTGTCCGTCTGTCTGAGGATGGTAAGAAGTGCTCAAATGAAGTTCAGTATCCAGGGATTTCTGAAGACTCTTCCAGAATCTTGAAGTAAAACGGGGATCATGATCAGAAACAATCGATAGGGGTACTCCATGAAGTCTCACAACTTCATTAATATATAGTATTTCTAGACGTTCCAGTGGTAGATCTTCTCTTATAGCAAGAAAATGTGCTGACTTGGTAAGACGATCAACAATAACCCATATTGCATCATTCCTTCTAGGAGTCTTTGGTAGTCCCATGACAAAGTCCATTGTAATATTTTCCCATTTCCACTCTAGTATGGGAAGAGGTTGTATGACTCCTCCAGGTTGTTGCCTTCCAGCTTTCACTTGTTGACAAACCATACATCTTGACACAAAATCAGCAATCTCCCTCTTCATGTTGTCCCACCAAAAATGTTCCTTCAAATCTCTATACATTTTGGTGCTCCCAGGGTGTATATAGAAATTGGAACTATGAGCATCATCCAAAAATTCCCTTTTTAGATCAGGTATATCAGGAACACAAAGTCTCTTCCCAAATTTCAAAATTCCATCTTCATACACAAAGTCTCTCAGTCTCCCATCATTCACAGCTTTAATCTTCTTTTGAAATTCTTCATCATCGGTCTGAGAACTCTTAATTCTTTCTAGTAAAGATGGTTTGGCAACCATTTGAAAAAGAATTGATGTTTCACCTTCCCTGGTTATTCCCATGTCCATCTTCACTAGATCCATGAAAATTGGATCCCTTTTAATTCTCATATTGTTCAAAACTACATGGTATTTTCTACTCAAAGCATCTGCCACCTTGTTTGCTTTCCCCGGGTGGTAGTGTATCGTGAAATCATAATCCTTGAGTAATTCAAGCCATCTCCTTTGCCTCATGTTGAGTTCTTTTTGTGAGAAAATATACTTCAAACTCTTGTGATCAGTATAAATCTCACATTTTCACCATAGAGGTAGTGCCTCCATATCTTCAAAGCAAAGATCACAGCTGATAACTCAAGATCATGAGTAGGATAGTTTTGTTCATGAATTTTCAACTTTCGTGATGCATAGGCAATAACCCTATCATTCTGCATAAGGAAACAACCAAGTCCTTTCTTCGATGCATCACTATAAATAACGAACCCATCATTCCCAGATGGTAGAGTCAATATAGGAGAATTGACTAATCTTCTCTTAAGTTCTTCGAAACATTCTTCACACTCTTTTGTCCAAACAAATTTAACCCCTTTACGTGTGAGCTTCGTTAATGGGTTAGCCAATCGGGAACAATTCTAGACGAAACTTCGATAATAACCTGCCAAACCAATAAAACTGCGTACCTCAGTTATACTCGTAGGTGCTGGCCATTTTTGGATTGCCTTGGTCTTAGAAGGATTAACAGAGATTCCATCTTTAGAGACAATATGGCCAAGAAAAGAAATCTCCTGAATCCAGAATTCACACTTGCTAAACTTCCCATATAATTCATGCCTCCTCAGAGTCTTCAAGATAATGCGCAAGTGATTTTCATGATCTTCGTAGGTTTTGGAGTATACCAAGATATCATCAATAAATACCACCACAAACTCATCGAGATACTCCTTGAAAACCCTATTCATCAGAACCTTGAATACAGAGGGTGCATTAGTCAATCCAAAAGGCATTACAGTAAACTCGTAATGCCCGTACCTGGTTCGAAATGCTGTCTTCGGAATGTCTTCCTTCTTTAAACACAACTGATGGTGTCCAGATCGAAGGTCAATCTTTGAAAAGTATTGATCTTCATGCAGTTGGTCAAATAAATCATCAATGCGAGGTAGGGGATACTTGTTCTTTATCGTTATAGCATTGATCTCCCTGTAGTCGATACATAACCTCATAGATCCATCTTTATTTTTAACAAAAAGAACATGGGCTCCCCATGGAGAAACAATAGGGCGAATAAATCCTTTATTACTCAATTCCTATAGTTGTTTCTTTAGTTCGACTAACTCTACAGTGGCCATTCTATAAGGGGTCTTCGATATAGGCCTTGATCCAGGAATTAAATCAATGGAAAACTCAACTTCTCGTTCTGGCGGATGTCCAGGTAAATCTTCCGGATATACATCTACAAATTCTTTCACAACAGGTACATCCTCTATTTGAAAATTCCTTTCCTCACCAACAGTTATTTCATTCTCTTCCTCCCCAATAATTGAATTTAGTTGAGCTACTGGGGGTGGATCTAAATAAGAATTAGGTTGTGACGATTCTGCTCTAAAGATAAGGTGTTCCTTATCATTATCATCAAGAATCGTAACCTCTTTCTTCTTACAATAAATATTCGCATCATAGTCCGAAATCCAGTCCATACCAAGGATTATATCAAACTCAATCATAGGTATGACGATGAGATCAGCAGATAAAGAACATTTATGTGCTCTAATGGGGACTGATTCGCAAAACTTTGTTGCAATGATACTTCCCTTAGGAGTTTTAAATGACAACTCCCTTGTTAAATAAAATTGGAAATATCTAATTTTCTTAGCAAACTGGGAAGATATGAAACAATGTGATGATCCAGAACCAAATAATGCATTTTCTAAACTTGAGGAAACCATTAAATTACCTGACACCACGTCTTTCGGAGCTTCTACCTCAGCAGTAGTGATAGCATAATCTTGGCCTTGATCCCTTGGCCTTTTCTGAGGTAAGTTCTCCTGACGCTTAGGACATTCATTTGCATAATGCCACATCTCCCTGCAATTGTAGCACTGAATGTTGGTAGCTTCCTTCTTCCCCTTTCAATCGCGAGCTTGGTGGCCTTTTTCACCACACTTGTAACAGACTCCCATTCCCTTCAAGAAAGTACCGGGGTTTTTCTTCCCGCATTTACCACAGGATGGATATTCAAACTTTCCCTTCTTCCCCTTATTTCCATTCCCAGATTGATCAGCAGGTCTCTTCTTCTCTTGCTTTGCTTTAAAGTCATAAGACTTAGAGAATTCCTTTTCGGTCTTGATAGCACACGAGACAATGTCTTCGTACGACGTAAAGGATTGTGAGACTAATGCTCTACGAAGAAATGGTTTTAACCCATCAAAGAAACGATCAATCCTACTTCTTGGGTTACATATATAATCTCCAGCATACCTTGCTAACCTTGTAAAATTAGCCTCATACATTGCGACATTCTCATCCTCCTTCTGTCTCAGACTCAGAAATTGCCTTTCCATATCTGCACGATGGTCGTGAGGAAAGTATTTTTCTAAAAATAGATCTTTGAACTCCCTCCATTCCATATTTGATACTTGATCATCTTCTTTCATGTTTTGAATCAATGACCACCATTGATCAGCATCTCCAGTGAGGCGGTAAACTGCCATGATAACCTTTTCCCTTTCACTGCTACCCAAAGCCTGAAATATTTTCTCTAGGGAATTTATCCATTGCTCAGCTACTAAGGGATTTGTACTCCCATTGAAAATTGGTGGTTGTTGCCTCATGAATCGATCTAACATTGATCCTCCACGCTGTGGATCAGGGTGCTCCATACGGGTAAGGTTATTATTCATAACCTGAGTGAGTTGTCCCAGTATGGTGATTAGCTGATCGGCACCAGTTGCATCACCAGATCTACTATAATTATCTTGAGCAGGAGGTCAATCCCTACATGGAGTGCGTGCATTGATTCGGTTTCCATTTCTTCCACTAGGCTCCATTTCTAAACAATGGCATAAACTAGATCATTTTATGAATCAAAACACATAATCCCATACTTATAAAAAACTTAACATAAATTGAACTATTTATGGATATAATCCATAATCATAAAAATGTTTTCTTTGAGGAAGTATATACTCATAAACCCTTCATAATGATTTGTAAAGAAAATGAGAGTTATCCTAAGCATATCCCCCGGGAGTCTCGTAACCAAGAGTGTAACAAGGGCTGTTGTCGTGCACCAGTTCCCATTCGAGTCTAGCTCAAAGTGGTGTTTTCGGGTTTTACCCCTAGGTACATCTGTGCCAGATCCACCTCTACCTGCTTGTATCCAGACAGGGATGTATTTCTCGGAAAACTCACAAAATCTTTACAATACCAAAATTCTAGGAAGTTCTTCTATACTAATCCTCAAAGTTCATCTTAGGTCTATGTGCTCTAATCAGAGTTTATCTAAATCTAGCTTCCAAGGTTTGTACTAAACTTCCTCTGATACCAACTGTAATGCCCTGACCCTAGTTACCCAGAGTCGGTGAATTATTACATAACATTGGCATGATCACAAGAAAGATCAAATCTCAAAAGACCGATTGGTTTAGTAGCCTTGGAAACACTAGATACATTCATAAGTCTTACATTACATCATAAACTGAAAAACTACTACAACAACATAATGTATCCATAGTCCACACTATTAACCCCTCATAATATCCCTACAGGTCATTCATAACTTACTTCTTCACATCCTGGGAAAAATAAAACATAGAATATGGGTGAGCTCAAATGCCCAGTAAGGATAACAATATAGAGGACACATTCCAAAATAAGCATAAACATTTAAGGCAATGTATAACTAAAACAAAAGCCTTTTAAACTTGAACTTCAACATAGTATGGAAAAAGTAAAATGAAATAATGCCATTTACTTATTCACATGGATATTCTACTAATCGAATAATCACATGCAATATCAATAACCACTTTCATAATGATGGAATGCATAATGCCAGACTATCATAACCACATAGCCAAGGCCTCGTGCAAAGACTACAAATAAGATTTTTCCAAGGCCTTGTTCCAAGACACTAGTTTGTCTCATGAGACCTACCGATGCATCGAGGAGCTATAGCGGGCTCCACCCGTCACATATTAAGTCTAATGCATTCCCATATGAAAAGGTTTAAACATAACATAAACATTCGTATTAAAACTAGCATACGAAATGTCAATACTTTAACCATAAACAATGAATGGTATAAAAATAGCACATCCATAGTCAAACATATCACAAAACCTTCAATAAAATATAGAAGTTTTGTATCATAATAAATCAACTTCAAATAAGCGTAAAATCCATCAAAGGATGTTGACATAGATGAAATCAAAACTCTTTTTAGAGAAATATCTCTTTTTATTTTGAAATCATTTAAGAGCCATATAAAATAAAACATTTATTTTGAAAATATTCTTATAATATTTTAAGTTTAGCTTTGAAGATTTTATAATGGTGGAAAATATCCGCACCCGCCGTATAAGTTAAAAAAAACATTCTTACATTAATCCTGTCGAAAAGGTTAAAAAGGACCTTGTTTTGAAAACGATGGAAATATTCCTTTATAAACCACTTATAAAAGTAAAAAAGGGTATAAATTACTTTAACTCATATTCTAGTAAATATTAAAAATGTTTTGAAATATATTTTTAAGAAACATGGATGTGGATGATAAAGAGATCCCAGTAGATAATTATGAATAAACAACCTCGGATAATGAAGAGATTGTGAAATAACCCTTACCTTGTACTTTTCCTTGGTTGGGTAGGATAAAATCCTGTATAATGGTGAAATAATTGTTATTAAATTATACAAGAATCATATATATTAATATGATATCATATATGATCTTTTAACATTGCTTTGTTAATAATATCTTAGTATTAACGTTGTTTCGGGTATTAACTTACTCGTTTTCTTTTATATGTTTTGTTAAGTAAGCCATGTTTGTAATGGATAGGTTGTATATTATTCATATCCAGAATGATATCAATTCATTAAATATCATTTTTAAATCAGAAATTATAATTATACTTGAATGGATACGATGGAGAATGAATCTCATCACGTTCGTGGAGACGGTAGTCCGTACGTACGCACGAGCGACAATATCATTCTTTTGATATTAAAATAATATATAAGTTGATAGTATATCATATATACAGAATCATTATCATGTTATATTTATTATTTACATGAGTTACACATCATTATTATACCCATCCAAATAATAATATATTGAATAACAATTACACCACGACGTGAAGACGGTAAGCCGTTCGTACGCACGTATGGTGACATGTTATTCAAAGGGTGGATAGAATACTGAATATGGTTGTACCATATTTATAATAACATCACAGTATATATATGATACTGGAGTTATTATTTTAGAATGGTAACAACAAAGAAAGAAGAAGTGGAAGAAGAAAGGAACTTGAAAAGGGGTGGGGAAAACATTACCTCTTCTTCGGGTTCTTCCTTTTGATTTGATCAAAAGGGCTCCTTAGGTTGTCTTTTTGATCAAACTAATGCCTCTATGTTGTAGTGAGGGAAGTTGGGAGATTATTTGGGCAGATTTTGGCCGAACCAAAAGGCTTTTAAGGTGTGAAGAAAAGAGAAGGAGGAGTGCCCTTTTATAAGAGGGGTGAGGGGCACCTTTGGAAAAGCTAGAAATATTAGTTTATAATAAATTCATATTCGGTTTCTAATGGATCCAAAGTTGATTATTAAATGTTAAGGTGGGGAGGGGTCTAAAACAACTCAACCAATAGAATTTAGACAGGTTTGGGTACTTATATTAACCTTATCTTTAAGTATTAACTCTAAGTTAATTAGTTTCACTTTTACAATGTCTCTTTGTATTTTTATATAATATGGTTAATAAACTTACTATATACATCCAAGAGACCCCCAAGTGGTACATTAATGATGAACCTATCATGATATAAGTCTCTTGGCCGAACCTTAGATTTTTAGGAATTTAATATCAATTAATAATATAATATTTGTTTTAAGAACTCTTTTATGTCAATTTTGACACTATTCAATAGTTGATTTTTGTGAAACTCATAAAAGATTGATTACTTAGAAAAAAGTCAATTAAATCAATAATAATATATCATATTATCCTATAAAATTAGTTTAATTCATTAAAAGTTTCATATTATATTTATTTGGGTATTTATAATATCAATTATTTTAATTTTTCACTATTATAGTAATTACTTCATCATCATTGTGTCATAAATAAATTAAATTATTTAATGTCTAAAAATTATAAATAAAATATAATTATGTAGGAAATATTTTTATATTTCTAATTAATATTTATAATCTAAAATCCAATATATATAACCCTATGTAAAAATTGTTTTTCTAAAAGATATATGCTTGTGTCATTTTTGTATTCATTTTAACTTAATTAAAATAAAGTGTCCCTATCACCTACAAGTGGCACCATGGGGTCCCAAAATCGACCCAAATATGCATATGGTCGAGCATGTATCAACCAATAAGGCTAGGAAACGTTTTAGGGTAATTTAGTATTATTATAATATTATTTGTTAACCCTCATTTACCGGATTTACCCTTAACCATGGTAAATAAAATATTTACCGCAGTAATTATTCAAAATGTCTAAAAATAAAAGTTACCTATTTACACAATTTGAACATTCTGATTCCAAATATGGAATCCATTTTTCTAAATTAAAAACATAGAAGTGGCAGAAATTAATTTAAAATTAATTCCCGCTGTCAAAACAAAAAGCGTGTTTTTAAGAGATAATAACTATCAAAAGATTGACACTTGGTTATGTTCGGTTTAATTGTGAAATTATGTCCAATGACCAAAATTATATTAAATGGTAAAAATATATTCTAAATATACTTTAAAACCACTCAAATTCATAATTTATCACTATTAATTATTTTGATTAAAAAAGTTGTTTTTAATTAAAATTTAGTAATTTTCACTATTCATCAAAATATTAAAGTTATCCGAAAAGTACCAAAATTTCACCTTAGGCTAAATTAGATATTAAGAATCCAAAAATGAAGTCCATTTTGAAATATAATATATATATAATTTCAAAAATTAGGTATTACTATTCATAACGGCTAGTTTGATTGGTTATGGTGTGTTAGAACTCGGTGTTGCGTACAACACACGCTATCACATTATTTAAAGAGAAGCGTACCATAGAAGCTTGGGGTGTTACATAAATCAATGTCATATAAAAAATTATGATCATGGAATTATATATAAGATGGGAAAATATAGGGGGATCCATGGATCAGGCATATACAACATACTATAAAAAACTAAAAAAATACCCAAGCCTGTCTCTAGTAGCATACCAAGCATGGGATCAGTCATCTTCACCCATACACCAACCTATCACTATAGTCAAGAATACATGGTAGGTCACTTATCCTTGCCCTTATCTATATCTATGAAATCTATATGGGTACCAAATGGAAGACTATGCAGGGTGTGAGATAAACTCAATATTCTACCACCAATGGTTTCTAATTACATACATACCATGAACATATAATAAATACTATGAAGATAATAGTAAAATATATAAATGAAGTTTGGTAATCAATAACCAAAATAGGTCTAAGTTTCCATGGAACACCTATCCTCTACCACCTGCTTTGACCTAAGTTAGAATATCTCTAAGTAATCAGTCAATCATGATATAGTTTAAAATAAAGTCTTGGGACCTATCTCATAGCCCAAGAATCCCCTGTAACTCATATCTAAGAAAGGCATGTATAATAAGGCCATTATAAATTAAGGCTATGAATGAATCCAATCTTGTGTTTTGGCTTGGAAGATGCATCTTATAATCATTTATTTTTTCAACTAAAAAGAAACCTAATCCATTCCTTGGCATTCCCAATTTATAAATTAGGTATCTCTCAATGCATAACATGAACCCATCACCTTACAAGCCCATCCTAGGAATTTCTTATAGGAACCTCAGTATCACTCTCGGTGTGGTATAAAGTTATGACCCTCTAAGTCTATCCTTGGCAGTCCACATAGTGATCCCAAGTGTCACTCATGAAATATATAATAATATCCACTCTAAGTACATCCTTGGAAGTCCACATAGGGAGTCCAATTATCACTCATGACATAATAGTAGTCTACCCTCTGAGTTTTTCCTTGGAAGTCCACATAGGGAGTCCAAGTATGGCTCGAGCATATACAGTACAACTACCAAGCGATTCTATTTATGTCATTCATACACAAACCCATGTGTCACCCAAGGTTCATGGTAATTCCATTGAAATTTAATTTAATTAAGTAAGCCTGATGAGTCCATTTATGTAAATATTAAAGGTCATGCTACTAAATACTAACCATACCATTTAAGTTCACATTTAGTTCAAATAGCCATCAAAATTATAAATAATTTAACTCACCTCAGAAGGTGGATAAAAATGTAGTTGAGGATTAGAAGGCCTCGCATCACATGAATCCTACCATTCAATTAATTAGGAATTTAGATTTAAATAACATCTTAAGCCTAGATGATAAGGATAAATAATGTCCAAGTCATAGGGACATGGTATTTCATTCCCCCTTTTATTTAATTCATTTTACATTTCAACCATTTAATTTAACATCTCAAGATGAGGGGTAAAGAACGTACTTCTAAGGTGAATCAAGTCATAGGACACCCGTGGTGGTTTTATCCATTTTAGAATCACACTTAAAGGGGTGGTTCAATTCAAGGACCTTAACCTATAATGTTTTATAAAAAATTTACATGGGTTATATAGGTCTAACCTACCCATTTAATTTAAGAATAAATCCATTCAATAAGAAATTCTTGGAAATTCTAGAGCATGAAAAAATGACACATATATAAACACCAATACTTTAAGGGAGAAGCATGAGACCAACCACCTCATCTTAGTCATCAAATCCTCATCTATTGTTGGTATCTAATATTTTCTAGAGTGGAAGAAATCAATAAAATAGAAAAATCCCCTAAAAATAGGTCATATGATATCACACCAAAATAACTATGTTGATAGGAAGATAAAAAACAAAAGGAACAAGAGGAATAAAGATCATATCAGTGGTTATCCAATGAGATTGACAGTGCCTCGATTAGTGTCTAGATGAAGAAGATATCTGAGGCCTAGCTTTACTCATGGAGAAGGCTCCAAGGGACAGGGAGGATTCTATGCATTATAGGATAAAGAAAAGGTTATCCATTTTTAAATAAAAAGAGTAAAAAATGTTAAATTTTCCATCCCTTTTAAGATTAGCATGGTTTGGAAACACATTGGTCCAAACCATACACCAACTGTGTGCACCCCATTGTCTAGTGAGCACACCCCACATGAACTATAGTAAACAGTTAGTCAAACCATGCATATACCATGTTCACCCTCTATCTCAATCCCCCACGGACTTAACCCCAATTGAACGGTTCAAACAAGTAGTGTGTCACCCTTATAGGGCCACATGGTTTGAGATAAAAGGTTATCACTAACCATGTGATGACTGTACGCCTATTCTATTTCCTCCGTAACTTAGAGCTCTAGGCTCCGAACAAGCCCCTGACACTCTTGAACCCTTCCTTAAACCATAAGGAACATTTATAAGAAAAAAATAGAGTTTTAAACAAAATTTAAAGGATAAATACCTCATATAAAATATGGTTTCTTAAAATATTCCCCCTTAAATCAATTAATCCCTGAATTGACCTTACAAGGGTGGTAAAACATCATATGAAAATAACTCCAACCACTAGGAATATACATCAACCTCCCACTCCCAAGTCTCATTCTATACACAATTGTGCTTTTATAACACTTGTACTAGAGGAACTGACTGGCCTGAAAGAACCTTCATTCCCCAATAAAAAACATGTATAAGATTCTTCTCAAAGGATGCATAAACCACCAAATAAACCTCCTAGGACTGAAGAATATATGATAGACCAGAATGATATCTAAGAAGCTCAGATACATGGAAGAATTCATTCATGACCGAATACCTCTAAGGTAAATACAACCGATTGGACAACATCACGAATCTCTCTAGAATATCAAATGGCCTGACATAATGAGGCAATAAATTTCATTACTTCTAAATCCATATATTCCCCATTCTAAGTGAAACTAATAGGAAAACCCGAATCCCCACCTTGAACTATAGTGGTCGATAATGATGACCAGTGTATTATTTCTGTCTATATTGAGCTATTAACATCCGATTACTAATAAGCTAAACCTACTCAGAAGTCTCCTAAATAAGATGAGGACCCAGAAGTGCTACCTCTCCTACCTCTAACCAGCACATGGGTGAATGGAACAACCAACCGTAAATGGCATCATAAGGATCCATCTATATGGTTTCTTGGAATCTGTTATTATAAGAGAACTCAAATAGAGTTAAGTGTTTATCCCAATAACCTCTAAAATCATGGATTAATTCTCATAGAATTTTCTCTAAAACTTGTATCATCTGTTCAAACTAATCTTCGATCTGTGGGTGATAGGCTGTACTCAGCAGTACCTATGAACCCAGTTCCCTCTACAACCCCTTCTAGAACTGTGATTTGAATCAATAATATCTATTTGATACGATGGAGTGTAGAACTCCATGGAGTCATATAATATCATGAATGTAGATACTATTGAGATCATCCACTAAAAATATTCCCATATAGAAAAGAAATGGGTGAAAAATTTTAACTTGTCTATGATCAACCACATGATGTCACTGCCTTGAGGTGACCTAGTAAATCCTATCATAAAATCCATGGTGATGTTATCCCATTTCCACCCAAGAATAGTCAATGAATGTAAAATCCTTGTTGGTCACTGGTGTTCTATCTTGATCTACTAATAGTTGGAAAACTGATTAACAAAACCAATTATTTCCTTTTTCATTCTCATCCACCAGTATTGGAAGTATAAATCATGATAATTCTTGGTAATACTAAGATGCATATCCCATATGGAGTCATAAGACTCTCACATAAACATTTATTGAACATCTGTAAGAACTTAGATGCATCCATGAATTCACAAGATCTTATTCTCATCAATGACCCAACTCAAAGGTGTGTTTCTCCTACAATGATCTCCCATAGGACCAAGATCTCAGAATCTAATTGCTTCATAATCTTCACTTTCTCAAGAAGTGAAGAGGTCATTGATAACGATATAGGTACACATCATCCATGATGGTCTTGAACCTCCGAATTTATCTCAGAAAATTGGACTATAAGATGCCACTCGATATTGGCCTCCTAAACTACCTATGTCTGAGTCCACATGCTTAGAGCATCGACAACTACATTTCCCTTTTCAAGGGTATAAGTAAGATCTAAGTCAAAGGACTATAGGAATTCAACCTACCTTAATTTCTTAAGATTCAAGTCATGATATGTAGAGATGCACTTGAGGTCTTTTTGGTCTATGTAAACCACAAAATTCTCTCCCATTAAATAATGCCTCCAAAAGTAAAAAGTGTGAATAATAAAAAATAACTTGATATTGTGTGTAAGTTAGTTCCTCTCATGTTTCCTCAACTAATGAGACCTATACACCACAAATCAATCCTCCTACATTATAAATACTCCTATCCCGATACCAAATGCATCATAATAAAATGTATAATGTTTTATTAGATCTAGAAGAATCATGATTGACACCCAAAGTATACAGTATCGAGGTGTGGTGGATGAGTTCCTTATACTTGAGTGTTTAGCGTGAGATTATGTGGTGGAGTGTCAGAGTAAGTCCTAGCCTTTCCAGTGGAGTTTCCCTACTTGACCACTTTATCTTGTAATCATTGGGAGAGGGAGATCCTTTCTTTGAATCATCCCATAGTGGTAGAGTTATACCCTATGATGTTTCCTAATTATATATTTGTTTCCTACCATCCATACTCAGCTGGGATTCCACTAGTGGGTGTGTCTGTGTTTCTGTTTGGGTGATCTATGTTACAACTATATGTTTGTAGATTAAGGTCCTCATAATACCCAATGTTTACTCTTAGGAAACCCTATTTTGTTCATGAATACCCTTGTGTGTTCAGCATCAACCTTGAATGAAAAATGCTTGAGGAGGATATTGTAAATTCCATCCAAGGGTGGATGTGAAATGTGGGGTCCCATTAGTGTCTGCATTAGGTTAGCAAGGTGGTGTACCACTAAACCCCATGACTACAAATGGACCATGGTGCTTGGTGCTCTCCCAATTATCATAGCTAAAGAGACATGTGACTGTTGGTTTCACAATGTTTTCCCGGTATATTATAGATGTGAGAGTGGTTTGATCTTAGTGTTTCCTCTATGTGCATGATCGTAAGTATCATGTGAACCCTTGGTGAGCTTGCTAGCGTGGGAGTCCAGTGGGGAGATCAGTTTCTTCTCTTGTGATTAAGATTTTTATTTTTAGGGATAAAAAGACCTATGATGGGGAGAATTTAATGACTTGGGTTTTGACCCATAAGAATTCAAAATATTTTGGAGAATATTTCTGATTCCAGGCACTGATTCAGCACAGGAAGCCAGGGCCCAGGGAGCCTCGGTGCGGTGATATTAAAAATATTAAATATATTTTGTTGTACATACACAATTTTTCTTGAAATGTAATTAACTCCCGTTAGGAGTCTTATATTAGATTTTTAATATTTTGGTTGAGTCCAAAACATTGTGTTTACCCTAGGCATGACCTAAGGTTATCCATGCCAGAAGTTTTGATCAAGGGAGTTTTGAGTGATGAGGTGTTATGAGGTGGAATAAATTAATTAAATATAAAATTTAATTAAAAATATAACCTAACCCTCCCATCCCTTCATGTTTTGTGTGCATGACCCAAGGAGGATTTTCTACTCCTACCCTCTCCTCTTCTCCCTTTTGGTGATGAATGAAATCAATGCCAAATAGATGAAGCAAGGTGCTGCCGATCTCTATTTTTGATGTAGATAATCATCATATCGAAGAGCATCATGATCCGAGAATCACTCATCATCCAAAGATTCTGTGTTTTTCCATTGAGGTAGGTAGATTTTTTTGGTCCTGATCCCTTTAATTATGTATTGTATTCAGGTTCTAGAGCCCAAATACAATTTTTATCGATCCCTGATAGGTAGATATGTGGGTTTTGGGGTAGAACATGACATATCAAGGCATTTTTCAGGTAATTACTGATTGTAATTAACATCTACATGACATATAGTTTAATGAAACACGCCATGTATCCCTTCCTGTTCTAGGAATATGAGCTTTGGGGACTACATGTTGTGTATTGGGGTTACACGCCGTGTAGTGCCCCAAACCGTGTGACCATGGGACATGGCTTGGGTTAGCCATGTGAAACTACATGGATGTGTACTAAAACATGGACAAGGTACATAGACATGGGGTCCAGTACACATTCATGGGAAAACTACATGTGAAGGTGGCCATTTATCCTGAACGCACCGTGTATTATAAAATACATGATGTTTAAGGGACACGGTTGGCCGATCAATGTAGAAGTGGAACACGGGCATGGGTTGAGTGAAGAGGGACACAACATGTAACTCATTTACACATTGTGTACCCCTAAAAGGGTTGGTAAACCATGTAGATAGGATACATGTCCAGGTGATCTGGCGGTCTCACTTGCTGTGTGTGCTGTAGTGCACACCAAGTACTCCTTGGGGATTCTTCTGGGATCTTCTGTCTTCCATATCTTCTTCTCCAAGATTCATATTCAGGATTTTTAATATAATATACTGAGTGGTTTTACATGTAGAATTTGATGGTGGAATATATTATAACTTATGAGATATTAGGTGGAATAAATCAAGCAAGACACTCATGAAGCTGTGCCGAGCCGATATTGGAGATCAGTGAGGTTTGTGAAGAGAGACACTGGGACTGGTACTCCCCTATATATTTAGGGCTTATATTTCTCTTAACTATATTATTAGGTTGAGGTGGTAATCCCCACATCATGGGCGTGAGTTCTTTACCTTTGGTAGTTTTCTCCATGGGTGTTACTCCCCTGATGGACTAGGGTATGGGTTTCCCCCTGATGTTCATAAAGATGGACAGTGCTCCCCTACCGTGTCAGGGAGTGGGATCTCCATACTCATTGGAAGGTAGAGTAGGTACTCCTCTATTGGGATAGGTTATGGGTCCTCTATCTCTAGAGTCTGTAATCCTCTATTAGACCAGGGTGTGGGTCCTTCATATATGACATATAGATAGAGTGGGTACTCCCCTAGTGTGATAAGGTGTGGGTCCTCTATCCTAGGAGTCAATACTCCCCTGTTGTTCCAGGGTATGGGTCCTCTATATGTGTTTTTTCGATAGATTCAGTACTCCCCTATCATTACAGGGAGTAGGTCCTCTATCCTGGGGCCAGTACTACCCTATCGTATTAGGGTGAGGGTCCCCCATAGTGAACAAGCTAGTAGAGTCGGTACTCCCCTATCATACCAGGGTGTAGATCCTCTAGATACAGAGTGGTACTCTCTTATCTAGTTAAGTTGTGGGTCCTTGATCCATATAGTGGTACTCCCCTATCATATTAGGGTGCTGGTCCTCCATTCTCTAAGTATTAAACCCCTGTCATTTTAGGGCATGTGTTCTCACTTACAGAGTAGTACTCCCCCGTCTCTGAGTAGAAGCTGGGTGTAGGTCCTCCATTGGAGTTGGAGCTCCCTCAAACATGGGATATAATTATGAGGAGAGGTACCCTCCACTTTATATAAAAAATACATAGTTGGGAGTTAGTGATCCCTTTATGGACTAAGGTGAAGTCCACTCCATATAGGAGCGATAGAGGTTTCATGGGTTATATAGGAGTAGTACTCCCTCAACTGTGGGGTAGTGGTGAGGTGTGGATCCCTGCGTTATCTCTCATTAGAGAGGATGCTTGTAGTGAATATTTTGGAGTAGTGATCCATCAAATGTATGTAGTGGTGAGGGGTGGGCCTCACCACTTGGGTTTCTTTAGTCTGTGTTGGTCGTAAGGTAACAACGACAGGACCTCTTGTGCTGGGAATTAGAGATGGACCTAGTAAGATGTTCTCACTAGAGCATGTTCTCTAGGACATAACATTAAGAATGGTAGAGTTGTTTCTGATGGAGTGTATCTATCAGATGAGTTCCATCTAGGATGTATGAGCCTGTGGAGTATATTCTCCTGGTTTCATGTTACAATTAGCACCAACGAAGAGAATCATGTTGCTGGCTATGAGGTTGGAACCTCACTAAACTTAGAGTTTGAGATGAGTATATTTGGGTGATTTCTTGGAGTCTTTGTGGTGTTGTCACTTTTCGAGGTTGACACCCCTTGTAGACTGAGAAGAATTGTAATGTATAATAAAGGATGGTTCGAGATAGAGTTTTTATCTCGATTGGGGTTCCATCTAGTTAAGTCGATTAGACTATTTACTTTCAGTTGATTCATTTTTATTTTGTGGTTTTTGGGGAACCTAATGATTATTTTTATACTCACCTCTACATAGTATTTTCCTGCACATGTTTTGTGTCTTGTACAGACCACATGACTTTCAACGGAGTCAAAAAAGGACACTAGGTAGGTGAATCTTAGTGATATAGACAGACCGAGGTGTTTACTGGAGTTGGGCTGAGGATCTTTCCAAAATTTATAGTTGAAAATGATCCCCTCATTCTGATAAGGTTTTATACTTTTACATTTTTATTTGGTGGGTGTTGTTTTCCCCTTCATTCACTTTCATTACTTTTGTTGTACTTTGATTGTGGGATATAGATTTATGCATGCATTTGTTACTTAGTGTTTTTTACATTAAAACATTTTTGTGATCTTGGATATGTGTGCATGTGTACAAGTACATAGACAATTCCTCCCGTGTTAGTAATATGACTACTCAACACTAGTTTCCAACCCCTTGCTTATTGAAGTTAGGGTTGGGGAGTTCCAACCAAAGCCTCGTCGAGTTTCTTCATGACATGAACGGTCTGAATAAAGTATAGGAAACCCTCTCAAAATAGGGAATCGACACCTATATCAGGTAAAACTAGTGGTGCCTCAAGTGGAACTACTATAGGTTCTACTAGTGACCCATGGCCCACCACCTCTAAAGAATAGTCATTTCTACCCTCCTGGTGCAAAACTTGAGTCCATCATTGTGGAATGTCTCTAAAAATTCCAAAAAAAATCCTTAATACAAGATTTGATGACCGCTAAAAGCTTAGATATATGAACAGAATAGGTAAAAGCCTTCCTATATAAAAGTCACACCCCTCTTCTTGCTCTTATATTTTGGTAATGTACAGATCATAATAAAAGTAAGAGACACTACCTACTTCACACTACTGAGGTTGGGTTAAGGTTAAGTTAGTTTCTATAAGTAAAAGGCCTCGATATACAGAGTGTCAATGGTAATATATAGAGGAAAAAAACCTTTAAATTTCAATTGGAATCCCTATTTAGTGGTGACCATTCATTTCAGAATTCAATTTCATTTTAATTTATCATTCATTTACGTAGTAAACCATTTAAAATGGTTGAATTATATAGGTCACTATTTCCAATTTATAAATTCCTATACACTTTATAAATCGAAGCATGGAATCTATTTAATTACAACCAATTATTTATCAAGTCATTTAATAAAATGTTAGCACAATTTCCTGGACATAGAAATAATAGAACCAAAATAACATTTCACATCCTAGGTAATTTGGCTTTTCAATGAAATAATAAAAATATAGAATAACATTTCCTATCCTAGGTAATTTGTATTTTCAATATATATGGGTTAACTACTCCCAGGAATATGATCATAAGAAAATCCTGACACATCCTATTTCTACTTTATACCATCCCAAAGTAGTAAGGCAAGAAGAGAAAGAAAAGAAACACATTTTATACCACTTTGTGACACCCTAGACCCAGTTCACTAAATAGTAACTAAACCCAGTTGGAAACATGTCCTCAAGTATATCTCCCTATATTATAGAGGCTACCGACAAGCAGTGAGAGTCCATGGTGGAATAGTGGGAAGACTATACCCTCATGATCAGAGTGTAATGCAGTGGTATAGTCATATAAATCAATATTGTAAGAATAATAGATAATTGGAAAATGGAAGAGTAAACATCCTTTATATAAATAACCAATTAATAGCATCCATCAATTTCATATACAAAATTATGATCATGGCATGCTATATGAAAATGAAAAATACAGGGGGATCATGGGATCATTCATACACAAAATTCTATAAAATAATGATAAAAAGACCCAAGGTTATCTTTAGTATCATCTAAAGAATAGGCTTGATCCTCTTCCCCCACACACTACCCTAGAATGGTAATCATGCATACATGGAAGTTCACTTGTCATTGTCCTTACCTATATCCATGAAGTCTATTAGGGTACTAAATAGATACCAAGAAATTTGTGAGATAAATTCAATAGGCCACCAACAATGGTGTCTAATGAAATCCATCCCATGAATATATAATAAACAGTTTAAAAATAAAAGAAAAATATATAAATGAATTGCGTTAATAAATAACCCACATAGGTCCGTGTTTCTATGTAATTCCCATCCTCTACTACCTACTTCGACCTAATATGGAATATCTCTGAGTAATATGTCAGCCATGATTTAATTTATAATAAAGCATCAGGACTTGGATAATATCCCAAGCATCCCCTATAACTCATATCTAAGAAAGGAATTTATAATAAGGCCATTATAAATTAAGGCTCTTACCAAATCCAAGATTGTGCTTTGGCTTGATAGATGTGAGGTATAATAATTTATTTATTCAATTCAAAATATACCTGTGCCCATCATTGGGATCCCTAATTTGGAACCTAGGTATCACTCCAGTCATAACATGAACCCATCACCTTACAAGCATGTCCTAATAATTCCTCATTGAAACCCAGGTATTGCTCTAGGTGTGGTATAAAGTCACTTCCCTCGGAGTCCGTCCTTGGTGGTACACATAGGGAGCCCAAGAGTCACTCATTGAATATATAATAATCTACCCCCTGAGTCCAACCTTGTTAGTCCATAAAGTTATTACACATATCACCCTTTTCATAATAATAGTCTGGCCTCTGAGTCCATCCTTGGTAGTCCACATAGGGAGTCCAAGTTTCACCCAGGCATATACAGTACAACTACCAAGTGAGTTATTCCATGGTGTTCATATGATAACCCATGTGTCACCCAAGGCAAATGATAATTCCATTTACATTTAATTTAATTATGTAAGACTGATGAGTCCATTTATGTAATTTTTAGCTAGAACCCATCTTTAATCTTGTCATGTCAATATAAAAGGTTATCGGCCCAAAGACTAAACATACCATTTAAGTTCACATTTTGTTGAATTGGCCATCAAATTTATAAATAATTTAACTCACCTCATAAGGTGTCACAAAATGTATATTAGGATTACAAGGCCTAGCATAACATGAATCCTCCCATTCAATTAATTTTAAATTTGGATTTAAATAAAATCTTAATCCTAAGAAAGAAGTATAAATAATAGCCAAGGCATTGGGTCATGGTATTTCATTCCCCCTTTTATTTAATTGATTTTAAATTTCAACCTTTTCATTTAACATCCCAATATAAGGGGTAAAGAACACACCTCTAAGGTGAATCAATCCATAGGCCACCCATGGTGGTTTTATCCATTTTAGCATCACACCAAAAGGGGTGGTTCAATTCAAGGTCCTTAACCTTTAACAATTTATAAACAGTTATCATGGGTCATATAGGAAAACCACCCATTTAATTTAAGAATATATCCATTTAATAAGTGATGCTTGAAAAATATAGTACATTAAAAAATGATATATATATATATATATAAACACTAATACTTTGAGGTATAAGCGCAAAACCACCTAACTTATCTTGGTAATCAACTCCTTGTCCATTGTTGTCCTTTAATCAAGGATAGAATGGAAGAAATCAAGCAAATACACAAAATCCCTAAAAATAGGGCATATGATTTGAAAAAAAAAAACTTTTTTAGAGGAATATAAATAATGAAAGGAATAATAGGAATAGATAGATTACTAGTGGATATCCAATGAGACTGAAATTGGCTCAATCAGAGTCCAAATAAAGGAGAGATTCCAAGGCCTAGCTTTAGAAACAGAGAATGATCCAATGGAGAGGGGGATACTGTGTGTTAGACGGGAAATAAAAGGCTAACCCATTTTAAAGAAAATTAGAAAAAATGTAAAATTTTACCTCTTTTTTAAGAGTAGCATGGTTTGGCCACACAGTTGACCAAACTGTGTGCCAACAATGCACACCCCACTATCAAGGGAGCACAACCCACATGGACTATAGTGCTTGGTTAGAAAAACCATGTGCAACCCATGTACACCCTCTATCTAAACCCTACACAACCTAACCCACCCTTTAAAATTTAAAAAAAAACACACGTCACCTTTACAAGGATGCATATTTTGAGGTGCATGGTTAGCACTAACCATGTTATAACTATGTGCCTATGCTATTTCCTCCATAACTCGGAGGTTTGGGATCTAAAGAAGACCTAGAATCTCCCGAACACTTCCTTAAACCATAAGGAAAATTTATAAGGATAAAATAATGATTTTAAACCAAAATGTAAAGGATAAATACCTTATAGAAAATATAGTTTCTTACATCATGGGTACTTTTTGGTTTATTATTTTCTTTATTCATTAGAGTTAAATATCTATCCATTTTAGCTATAATAGGTAAATTTTCTTCATCATATAATGAATTGAGATTTCAAAATTATGATGGATTATCTTTTTCATCTTCCAATGAAGTTTAATAATAATATTCAGTGTTATAAGTGAATTTATAATCTAGAATTAAATTTTTAGGGATTCAATAGTTACATTTTCCATGAATAATTTTTTATTACTTAGAATATTTGAATAGAAACCAACCATTTCATGTCTTTTTTTCAATTTATTTTAATAAAATATTTAAATATGTATTACTTTCACTAGTGCTCTAGGTATATAAAGGTTTAAATATTTTATTTCCTTTTATTTTATAATACCTTCTCATATTTCTATCTTTATTCTCTAGTTTTGGAAAATCAGGTATGATATGAACTTCCATATTACATTCATAGAATATAAATTTTGAATATTCCTTATTATATTTTATGACTTTCCTATATTTCTAATCAATATTCCAAAAATTTTAATTATAAAAAATCTTATTCATTCATCTTTAAATTTGGGTATGTTCATTATTATTGTCTTCTAAATCACTTTGACCTGAATGCCTACATTTCTTCTTTTAAACAAGAGATTTAGAAGTGTTAGCACAAGTATTTAAGGTAGCTGAATTAGGATTTCTTTAGTATAAGAGAATGATAATTCATTCCCCCTTTTCTATTTTTTTCTTCTTGTCTAATTTTTCTCTCATACTACATTAGTGTTCCAATTAAGTCATCTAGGATTAACATTTTCAAATGTTTAGTATCACTGATAGTTGTTATATTAGACACCCATGATTTAGGAATAATATCAATAATATTTTTCAATGAGTTGATCATATGATAAATATTTTTCACCTAGATATTATAAACCATTTACTATAGTCATAAATCATTGATGTATTTGAGTTACAATTTATCTAGGAAAATAGTCAAGGGCTTGATATCCAGTACTTAGCAGAACTCTATGAGTTTATAAAACTTTGGAAGTTCCAAAATGTGAAATATCCAACTTCTTCCAAATTCCATTTTTCATTTCACATGAAGATATATAGATATAGATGTTTCTGTTCATAGAACATAATAAAGTATTATGAACTTTATGGTTTACCAGATATTCTAGTTTTTATTCACGATATAATTGAATAATATCCTTGTATGAAGCTTTATAGTTTCCTATTAGAATGATAAAATTGTAAAATCCTTTACTAATGATATATTATTTCATATGATCACACTAGTAACCATAATAATCTATCTAAAAAATACATGGTTTGGTAATATTTAAGTTTTTGAGTGTTCCAATTGGAACTCATGTCATCACAAAATATATTTCCTCTACCTAAAATGTTGGTGTAAGGAAGATAAGTTTAATATAAAATAAACTAACATGAATTATAAATTAAGTAAAATATTTCTAGTTAATATAAAAATCATGGTAAATACCCATTATTATACCAATTATTGTCTTGAAGTTTGATAGAAAATAGAATACAAGGGGGGGGGGTAAATTGTATTTTTAAAACCAACTTATATTTTTTTCATCATCAAGTATTAATTTGATCGATTTTTCATATAAAAAATAAAATAAAAAATTAGATTAATAGAATTATAAAATAAATGAAATACTACTAGTACAATGGAAGAAAAGTGATATATATTTTAACTATTACCAATGAAAATGGTTACATAATGTAAATTCAAAAACAAAACACAGAGTATTAGTTAGAAAACCAAATACCCCTTTAAAAGGATGTTATGAAAACCAAACTTTTAAACTAAAGTGTAATGACAATATGTTAACCAAATCCAAGGTATCCATAACTTTAAACCTATCATAAGGTATTCCCAATTTTATACTTATCAGAAGGCCTATCTTCCTCCCCCCAGAATCCCCTTACAAAACCTATATATAGAAGCTCACTTCTATACACCATAATCACTTGAGACCAATATTTATAGCTATAGAATCTATCAATCTAATGATCATAAATTGCTCTATCTTCCTATACCCAAAATCCCTCGATCATGCAAGATCTGAATAAGATACAATAAAAATTGATCGGATATTTATAATTCAAACCTTATAATGGCAGATCTTAATAAAAAAACTCATAAAAAATATTACACTAATTGGAAGTACTCTCAGTAATAAGAAATTAAAAGGCTTTAAAATTAACATCAACTTTAAAAATGATCGATACAAATGTTTATTTTAGTCTCATATTCTTCTGATGTCTGAGGCATGTATTTTTATAAGAATCATTATAAAAAACTCTAATGCTCTATCTCCACAAAACTCAGATTTATTTATAACCATATCAACAAAGACTTATTCATATACCGATGAACTTAGCACATTAATTCATCTAATATTTAATTATATCAACACTACTACATTTATTCCAAATCCAATGGATATAATCTAGAATGAAACGTTAAATCATCAGGTTTTCATAAAACAATTTTAGTTCTCTGGTATTTCATTTACCAAAAGTTCATTCTGCATAAGCATAATGAGTTAAAAAATCTTTAAGTTGGATCATTTTTATGTAAAGTATATTTTGACTTAAAAAATAAAGAAAGAATTTATTCATTGAATCGATAATAGAAATGTAATATCCCCTATAATTTCTAAAGTTCACACAATTTCACCCTATGCACACCACTTATGAGACCATATAATCCACAAAAGTTTCATATATGTGACTCACTATCCCAAAAAACCACCTATAACTAGGGTCTAAATTTTTACTACAAATAGGACCCTTGGGCTCCCAATTTTAACCTTTTGAAAGTTGTAGAGATGACATGAAGCTCTGCTTTCCCTAATCTCTCACCCAAGTCTTCAAATCCCCCAAGTAGCTTATTTAAACTCTAAATAGAAGGTAATTAACTAAAAATAGTGTATTTGAGTTCCCCATAGGTCTAAAACACAAATAACCTTTGTGAGGAACTACATCCTCCCTAGTCTAGCAACACTAGGGTGAAGGACCCTTACCCAACCATACATTTATGCACCACTCTTATAAAAAAATCCATGGATACCTTCTATAACTAAGGTGAAGCTTCATCTAAGTCCTGTTTCTCAGAGTATTTTTTATCCCTAGTATCACTTGGGAAAATAACTCATCCCATTATAATAAATTTTCTTGGGTGAAGCCCTTATCCCTTCTCCCAAGCATCAGTTGGGTGAATCCCTCATCACTTTTCCCTAGTGTTACTTGGGCGAAGCCTTATCACTCTACCTAGTATTATTTGAGAAAGGTATTATTTTATACATTTACATTGGAAAACCATACCTTTTCAATCTTATAACAAATTATCATGAACATCTTGGATTTGATGTTAGATCATTCCTTCAACCAAATTTTCTATTTGTAGATTAAATTATGAAGACCTTGTCTAATGCCATTGAATGCATGGTATCAGGGTATGCACACCAGCATGATACTATTTTTATCCTACATTACCTTGATAAAATGTTTCTATAATGTGTATCCCTCAATAGATGGGGTCCCAAATATTTTTTTAATCCTAAATTCTCTTAATAACGAGGGTTCAAATCTTATGGACATCAATGAGAATTACCCTAGCACAAGAAGCAACACTTGGCTGACCCAGGACTGAGCTTGATCTTATAGGGTTCCTGGTGGATGCCTAAATTCACCCAAGGATAGAGGTAGCCACAACCAGAATAAGGTTTACATATACCCTTCCAGTCCCTTGGATGGGAGTATTCCACTTGAAAGATTCCTAAAATAGGAAAAATTTGTGTCTTCTACTTTCCAATTTCACCGATGCCCTAGATGTGAAATCCTCAAAAGTGGCACTATTAAGGGTAACCACTAAATATCCTTCTCTTCTCTACTCCTAAGTGGACCTGGTAAGCTTAATTAATAATCTTTAAAACCATGTCCTGACTACATGAATTTAAATTATATATAACCACATCCTTGTCACATGATAATAAACTACATGAAAATGTATATAGTGTAAAAAATTAAATTGTAGCCTTACCCTGTATGAAGAAACTAGGATGACTTGTGCGATGAACAAATGATGCCTCATGTGACAATAATTAGATGATTCCCCACACATTATGGAACTCTTCCTTAGTTATAATACACATTAAGGATTAATTTTTCACTCTCATACAATGTTCTTAAACTTTCATTATCTATTGTTTCTCCTACTAAGAATGAATCACATGGGCTTAGAGATCTGAGTTGATCATGCCATTGGAAAAAATTAATAATGTCCCCAATATTGGGACTCCTATAGGGTATAAGACCCAACCATTATTTCAGGGCATCTTCATATGGATAATCCCTACACAATCTTCTGTTGTCACATCATCTATAGAATAGAAGTCCATGAAACATGACATTAAAATACATTGGATATGTTCTAGTTTTACAAAATAAAACTCAATGAAAAATTATTACTGTATAGAATAAGAATAAATGGTATAAACCCTTCACATAACCTCAAAATATGTATCTTGAAATACATGGGCTTTGATTAATATTAAAAATTATATACACAAAACCTCCTAGAGGTTCAATCCAAAAATAATCCTCTATAACTATTCTAATGGGTTCAAATTCCTCATTAAATCATATATGTCCTTCCCTCACTTGGATATATTCCTATGATTCCAAAAACCCCATTCATTGAGGCCATATTCCTTATATACCATCCTTTCATTGGTTTATATTTTTGATAATATCATACCCCCACCTAGAGGGCCACTTTCATTCTGAGTAATAACCATATCTTCCTCATATGATCTATATTATTGATGAGACCGCATGTATCTAGGATAGGCTATGCTCATTCCCAAAACAACGCATCCCCAGAAAGGGTTTATTTTTTACATATCCCACACCAAACATTAATAGGAATATTTCATCTAGTCATCCTTACTACATAATATTAAACTACATAGACTAGTCCTTATCACACAACCTTAAAGGGTTCAATGTTCCCCATTAAGTGGCACTAAACTAAATGGGTTTTTATTCCTTTCACAAGGATAAATAGGAAGTATTTTTCAAGGGCCTGATCCTAACAGAATAAATATTTATTGCCTTACTAGATTATGATAAACTATAGAGTGACTAGTTGTGTGGATTTAAACCATAGTGACCTATAAAATAACATTTCAAAGTAACAATAAGATAAATATGGATGACCTACGATATGTACAAATAGTTTCGTTGATAGATAACCTTTGATACATACTAATTTTTACATCGATGATATACCTATGATATATATAGATATTCAAATAAACACATGATAATAAATGATTTATAGAATAGGGTTAAATGATCCCATACTCGGACTTGGGAAGGATTCAAGAACATGAATTAAATCAATAAGAGAGTCCCATGGTAGGAAATAATTTCCACCAATAGGGTATGATGGTCCCAAACTCCCATCCTCTTGACCAATGTGATTTCTTAAGTACCATTGATAAGAAACCCAATGTTTGGATACCTTTGGAAATTAAGTCCATAGTAACATTTATTATCATAGATGTGGGAGTAATTGGGTGTTTCTGATTCCATGAAAAAACCCCATTTTAAATTATCTGAAAAGAGAATATATTTTTGATGAAAATATTGTGAAACCACACTCAACATTTAACAATCAAGTACCAGGCCACTGAAATCTCACGATTCAGGTAAAAAAATGGTGAACCTGACATGAATCTTTCAATAACCATGATATCTGATTTTCCCATACACAATTAATTTTGGATGTTTTTCTACTTGTGATGATGTATTGATGTTCTCTGTTATTTATGTTTATTATTCTCCCATAGGACCTCCATCACTAGAACTACCTTAAATCCAAATGGAATCCTTTAAATATCATACTTACACCTTAGTTTCTTCACAAGAAAGGGACTCATCAAATCATAGGACTCTATCACAAACCAAGTGTGTTCAATGATAGGTGGTGAATGAACTGATATGGGAGTACCACATAAATAATACCATTCCTACATTGGAGGTTGTGTGAGAATCCCTCCTTAACATGAAACCTCAATGATCATCTACATAATGAAGATTCATGAAATAATATGTGGTACCTTCCACTACCTTGAACCAATTTGGGAGTCTTTCACAAGATCACAACAAAAAAATACCTCACTTATATTAGAGAGTATGATCATGAGGTCAACTACGAATTCACTTCAGATCAGTTTCTGTCTAGGAGGGTGGCTATCAACCATCATCATCAGTGCGTTGAAACATCAACCCCTTATTATCTCAATGAGGATGATATCTAGAAAAATCCTACTATGGTCACTTAAACCTAAGAATCTAGAAAATCACTCTAGGGATGGTGAGATACCAATCACAAAGAGAAAGCCCATATCACCACTTCCAATGAAGAATCCCAATAACACATCTGATGGTAACCAAAGTGAAGGAACACATTATTACTCCCACACACTAATCCTATCGACATACCTTGGAAACATTAAAGGAATAATTCTAATATATCCTGATCAAAACTAGGGAGAAAACATATTGTTAATACCAAGAGGTGATTTGATGGTTATTTTGATTTGTGAGAGAAATGTTTTAGAGAAGAAGACATGATTAAGTTTTTTTATTTTTTTTGTTAATACATAAATCATATTCTGAGTGATTAAATCAAAAGATACTACGTGATGTGTTCTTAGTGATTATATATTATGAATGGAGTTCGTGATTCAAGATGTATTGGAAGATAAGTTGAGACACAAGCATGTAGTGGACCATGTTATATAGTATGGACCACACCATATTATTAATGACCATGAAACATAATTTGTGTCAATGAAAAAAATCAAGATATGGATGGATTTCAATGGTTTGGAAATATTAGTACCTCTATGTCCTAGATCCTATAAACATGTCATAGTCATAAAAAAATGAAGACTATGCTAAATCTATTAAGACCACGCTGAAGAGAGGTGATGGATAGATTTTTTGATTCTAGAGTTTTCCAGATCTCTATGCCACAAAAACTAGAACACACCATAACCTTGTATGAAGGTTATGTGAAAATTGATAAAAACTGACAGAATATTTTGTAACCACCTAAAATACACCGTAAAAGTGAAATTTGGGCATTTTAGAGGGTTCATGATGACTTAAATTCATCTGATGAATATGGTGGTTATTTCAGTATAAAATAACTACTAATTTCAAATTTGAAGATTGGTATGTTTTGAATTAAGATCCAAAGGATGAGTTTGAAATAGGAATTGAAAGAATTTGGTGATTTAAAATTAAAACTTGAAAAGAAAAGAAGTTAGCTGCTGTGTATTTATTACGTGAGAACAATTTTACAGAGAAATTGAGAGAGAAGAAGAGAAGAGGAAGAAGTAAATAAGAATAATAAGTGGCTATTGATATTTAAATAGAGTGAATAGACTCTTCATTTATTTCCATAGGTTAAAGAAGAAGAGTAGAAACATTGCATCAATAATTGAAGGGTATGTTTGAAAGGATTTATTCTTATTGATATCAAATTGTATTTTATTATTTCATTATATGATGAACTATCACAGTCATGATATTTGATATAATATGAGTTCAAGGATAAACCCTACTCATTATACCTAAATGTTGAAACTAGTGATTTGTATGTTCTAAAAAGAATCAGGATCATGTAAAGGACTAGACTTATTAATTTGAGATGGGAACCATATAAATCTGTTGCACCCTTTTTGTATGTGTGTGTGTATTGAACAATTATCAATATTCACTTTAACTGATAATGAGGGTTATTTCACTAAGAAAATATAAAATATGTAGAATCAATAATTCAACCCCCATATTAGTGATTCCCCACTAATCTAGGAGGTTCCATTTTAAGTGGTATCAAAGGGAGGTTCCCCTCATTGGTAAAATTTTGTTTGAAGTATGATAAAAAGTCTCTCTATGTTTGAATTAATTTTATTTGAGTTCATGGTGTATGTCATACAAAATCATAATTCAGTGAATAAAAAGGGGGTTTCCCACTTTTTATAGAAAATATTATTATATATGGAAGGAAAAGATGTTTTCTTATCTTTTATAAATAAATTTGGAAGTTCTTGAGGATAAAAATGATGGGTTTCCACATTATAATTAGAATTATGATTTGATAGAAACAGATAAAAGGAATATTGAGAATTATGGTCATTCCAAGAATGATTTACTATCATCACTCTCAAAGAATAAATTTCTCAAAGTGATAGGTATCAAGACAGCCAAATGCATTTGGGATAAACTTATAAAAATCTATGAAGATAATAAGAAGGTGAATTAGGATAATAAAGATATTTGGATATTGAAATATAAAGATAAAAAAATTGAAGAAGATGAAAATGTATATGAAAAATTCACAATAGTTAATGAGATTGTGAGTACTATTAGAATTTATAGTGATAAATTGGAATATACTACAGTGGTTGAGAAAATACTTCATATCTTTCTAGATAAGTTTGATGCTAAAGTCTTTCTCTTAAAGATAAGGATCCCAAATCACTTCCTTTAGATGGTTTTAATAGAATTATCATTACCTATGAAATGAGGAAAGAACAAGTCCCCAAGAAGAAGTGAAACTTTGAAAAATAAATATCTTTTAAGGCCATAGATAAAGATAAGTATAATAAGAAAGTCGATGAAGAAGATATTGATTATTTCGATTCTAATTCTGATTTGAGTCAGAAGTTTGGAAATATGATGTATTTAATCTCTAGAAATGTGATAAGAGGTAAGGGAAGGTTTAAAGTAAAACTTCAGCTAAATTTATTTGGGTGTGGATAATTTAGGCTTCTTTCTGAAAATTTTCCAAAGTTAAAATAAGACAGATTCATTGATAAAGAATAAGAATATCCAAGGTGAGTCTTTAAGAAGATATCAAAAAAGTTTGAAAAGCCAGGGGTTTCTTCTAAAGGAAAGTGGAAAATTTTATCAAAATTAAAGAATATAAATTTCTTATCTAAATGTGAAAGTAGTGATATTAGTGATGAGGGATAAGAATCAGAGACGTTAATATATGTTAAAGAAAGAAATTTTATTGCAAAGTTGAATGAATAAAAATTCACTAGTGAAAGTATTAGTGAAGTTTAAGACAACGAAGAAGCTAAGATAGAATTATTATTGAAAAGATAACTCAGGGAGTGTATTGAAAATATATATATGTTGGAAAATAGATAAAAAATATGAATAAGGAAAATCAATATTCTAAAAGAAATGAATCAATTCATAATGAATAAAAATTAAAGTTTCAAAAGAAGTTGATTATTTGAAAAATATTGTTGACAAGTATGTAAAAAGATAAAGTAATTAAAATATTTATATAAATCAGTAATGATTTTTCAAAAATGAAGAGAAAAACACTAATAGGAATTTTACTATGTTCGAGAAGGAGAATCACATCTGGATGACCAAGTTTCCAGAAAAATCATGTGATTATCTAGATTCAGGAAATTCTGAGTGCATCTACTTGAATAAAAAAACTACTATAAATGGTGAAGAAAAAGGGATAATAATAATCTAGATATGAAGAATAAAGATTCATAATCCTACCAAAATTTTTGTTTATAAAAGGATCCCAAATTAATGTTGGGAATATGGTTGAAATTCAGGATCATAGTTGTAGATAACATGATTTTTATAAAGTAAAGTATTCTTTTTATGGTTATTATTCTCACTATAGAGGTTTTGGGCATATGAAAAGGATGTTTTGGTTTAATTAATAATAAAATGATGAGTTTATATGGATAAAAAGATATAAATTAAGGTGGATTCATCTCTCTATAAAGGAATAATTCAGATACAACCTAGGAAATTTGAATTGAAAGATGAAAATAGATTTCTACCATTGGAAGATGTTTGTGAATGATGCGAGAAACCTAGTCATATTGAAAAATAGTGTCTTGTTATGATAATATAGCTTAAATATTATCAGGTCATATTTATGATAAGTATCAAAATAAATAGAATAGTAAATAAAAAAGTCTTTCTTTGTGATGTTTCTTACAAAGAATCTAAAGGAGAACATCCAAGGATTTTGGATAGTGTTTTTTCTTATCTTATGATAGGATATATGAATCTACTCAAGGATGTTGAAAAATTTAAATAAGTATTATCAAACTTTGGAAGTTATGGTTCAATCAAAATCAAATGTTTTGCATTAGAATTGATTGGTAAAGATCAATTTAAATCCAAAAGCACATTGTATATTGAAGGATTTAAACACAATCTTCTCAGTGTGTCTCAGTTATGTGATGAAGGGAATGAAGCGATCCTTCAAAAATATGAGTATGTTGTGAAGAAATTTAAATATGGATGTATATTGAGAATATTAATATTAATAATAAGTAATTTGTTTTAGATTAGTGATGTTGGAAATTATTGTTATTTAAGCATGAAAGAATAAAATAAACCATGGCATCGAAGACTTGGTCATCTTACCCTGTAACACCCTGATATTTTATGAACATTTTTTTTGAATAAATTAATTTTATTTGATGTATTTTATTTAACACTGCATAATTTAATCTTTCATTATATGCTATAATAATATAATATTGTTCTACACACAACACCGACTTAGTTTGTGTTACATGAAACATTGAGTTTCAACGAAACAAAATTTTATTATTATAATTATTTAAATAAAATAGTTATGAAATAGTCATTAAATACAGTAATATGAATAGTAATAAATAATTTTTAAATATTATTTTTAATGGTTTTATATAAATAAAACATATCAATAATAAAATATTATAAGGACCCACCTTATTCAAGATGAGGGAAAGGACAACAAAGTGCCACACCATTCCTTCCTCAAGATGAAGGAGAGATAATGACCCTGAGTCCTACCTTCAATAGGCCCTAGAGCGGTGACTAGATCCAAGGGTATAAAATCCAACATAATGTTGAAGGCATTACCCTTTTTATAGAACAATATTGGGATATAAGATGGTAAATCCCAATAAACTCCAACTACTAAAAGTAAAATGTAAAGCCAAAATCCATTTCCACATGCGTGTTAAAAAGTAAAGATAATACAAGGTACAACAAAACTCCAAAGTAAAGTTCCAAAAGAAGAGAGACTAAGAAGAAACAAAAACTAATCCTGACACCCGAGCTAGTTCACAATCCTTAAATTACTCCTCGAAATATGAAAACATTTTTATATACGTAGGGTGAGCATACGAGTATACTCATTAGGGAAACTAAAGATACCCTTTCACAAGTGGGAGAACATACTAATGTCCCTATGAAAAATTAGTATATCTTCAAAGCACCTACTAAGGAATACTAACCATCCCAGCCTCACCAAGGCATGCTCACCAAATAATGAAAGTCATGTAAGGTAGTAGTATAAGCACATAGACATTTGAGTATGCCACACCACTTTCGCACTAATTAAATGCTCATCTATAATGGCTAACATCTTGATTCTACCACTCTTCCCATATGCAGTCCTACTTCCACAAACTACTTATACACACCTGTGCCTCAAACCACACACAATCCCACCCACAGATACCTAGGCCACAACAACCATGCCTCTTGACTGAAGACACTTGGGCCTCATCCCAAAGACACTTGGGAAAACAAAACTGGCATGCAACCAACTAGGCCTCTCATCTAAAACAAACCTGCCTGAAGGATCCAAGACTATGGTAAGCCTCAAGCCATTACAACTTTCCCAGATATGATCAAGTGGTAAGAACTGAAAGACAATGTGAGGAAGAAAGTCAGTAACTACCCATCCATCCTCCCACCGAGATATTGGAAAAGAAACCCTCCCCATGAAATGGTAGTGTTTAGAACATGGTGCTCAACAAGGGTGGGGTACATATAGAAATCATAAGGAACTATAATTTATACATATAAGTTATAAAAAACTCATCCCAACCTATGGTTTTCAAAAAACCCAACAAACAAGACCAACCGTACCACTTTTGTTGCTATCCCTATATGCACAACCACACAACACCCACTACCAAGCATAAACCCATACCCTTTTAATTTAACCCCTTTACATTTATTAATTAAGGAATTCACTTTAATTTATTATAGCACTACCAGGAAACTACCAAGAACAAAATTTGCAACAGTTCAGAAGGTGAAGATCCTGAAAACCAACACACAACAACCAACCTAAAATCCCACTGAACACACCCCGTTCTTCCCAGACACCCATTTATCCATTTCCAACTATCATTATTTAAAGTTATACCACACAATACATCTCTCACAACCCATCCTTAAAACCCCATTTCCCAAAAAATTCCCAGATATAGTCTTACTTCATAACAAGTTCATAAACCCACTGTAGTCCTACTACCCAACGTCTCTCTGTGACCACAACACAAACAAAGGTAGTCCCACTACCTACAAGTCCATCCATTCCACAATCAATCAATCTCTTAGACTAGGATAACAACACACCACTTGTACTTCCCCACATTCCAAACCCACAATAACTACCATTAAACCACTGCCCCTCTATACATATATACCGCACCCTTCTCATAGAACCAACTCCCCTACCTACCTCTGTACCCATAACCGTGCTCCAAACAGAAGCACCATACAAATCACACAAGTTAACAAATCCCAATAGAACACAAAAATCATCCACACCTATCAAATATGATATATCCAGATTTTGGTAAACACTGTTGTTTAATCCACTTTGATAAACATGGGTGATCACACAAGGGTTTTCATCCTAGGGAATTCATTTCATTTAACTAGGTATACATGATTAGCCAGATTAGAATTTACACCAATTTTTTATAAGGAACCAACAATATTTATAAAGTGTTACCCATGCAAAAACAAATATCACCAACAAACATGATTTTCAGAAGGTATACATCCAGAACAACCATAAAACAACCAAAGATAAAAAATAAAACAAGTTATCAATGTAAACCCATATTCAATTATCTGACCTTTATTATAACAAGTCTTGTTATCATTTTATCATCACATTCCCCATCCATTATTTATTACTTGTTAAAGAAAATTATTCACACATTCTTCACAAGTAATCATTAGTACACCCACCCTTCATGATGCACAAATAAAGAGAGGTGCAAAAAATCCCTACTTGGATGATCAAAGGATCAAATTTCCTCTTTGCGCCAAGAACCAGGGATCACATGAGCAACATAGAACTCCAAGAAACTGAGTAGGAGGGAATATCGCATAGGTGCATGAATCGTCTAGGGAGGAAGGATCTAGATGCACCAAGGGGAAAAACACACACACTAGGAATGGAAGATCCTGAATTTGAAGAGAAATATCCTATATTAAAGGAAGAATGATTTTCAAAAGTCATTAACATGGGATCTTGGTCAAGATCATGTGGTTTGAGTATCTCAAATACCCTAGGATATTAGGATATTAAAGATATAATTAATATACTTTGAAAAACCCTTAAAAACTCTCAAGGATTGAAACTCGGTTTACGTTAAATAAGACATAAGAGGGGAAAAACTGGGAAAACTCAGGAAATTGGATATTTTGGAAAAGGGTAATACATTATTTAGTGTGCCACCATTTTGGTGTGGTACCATCATGGTGCCACCATTACGGTTCCATCGTTTTGGTGTGGCACCGTAACGGTGCTCCTGTTTCAGTGTGTGACCGTTATAGTGCCACCATTCTGGTGTTCCACCGTTACGGTTCCACCATTTTGGTTCCACCATTTTGTTATGAGACCTTTTTAGTTCCACCATTTCGGTGAAATAGTTCAGTGAAACATGATTTTTTTCTAACCCTTGAAATAAAACCACTAAGACCCCCAAGAACACCACGAAAACTAGATTTTCAAAAAGTAAAGGCTTGGGGAAATCTTGATTATTTCATTAGATACCTATCAAACTATTATCACCCTAAGAATTTAAAAATAAACTCATAAGGAAGAGGGGTCTGAACAACCACCCCGTAAGATACCTCTTAGGGAAAAAACACCCTGTGTTGTTTGAAAACTGAAGAGAAAAATTTGATATCCAAGAACACCTCCTTTAAACCTATATCCTGAACAATTATAGAAACATTAAGGCCCCACTACCTCAACCAACCATGAAAACACAAATTTCACACTATCCAGACATATGAATTAGGGATCCCCTTTCTCCATGTCAAGATACTATCCACTTTGGGTGGTACTGATTCACCCACATGGGTTTAATCGTATCCACACTAATACTTCTCAATTAGGGATCAAGTCCTCTCCTCCCCATAGTATTAACTTTTCACATATATTGAGAGATCAAGGAAACAACTTATCTTATAACAAATGAGGTCAAACATTACATCATAATAAAGGCACAAAGAAAAACACAAGAGCAAAACTCAAAATAGTTATGGGTATTGGGCATGCATCTATGCCTCCCGCTACCAAGTACTCTCATCAAGGCCACCATGCCTCCATAACACACAAACCAAAGGGATGGTCCATCCATGAATCACCTTCTCCTTATGATCCTCAATTCTTAACAGTCGCTCCACGAATGTTTCATCATCCTAGATATCCATCTCTCCCTAGAAAATGACGTGGGAGTCATCGTGTAGTTACCGATGGAGTTGAGAGACATGGAAGACGTCACAGACCCTCTCTAATCATGGTGGAAATTCCAGCTAATATCCCACCTTTACAACATGTCCCAACACCTTGAAAGGTCTGATGGACCTAGGATAAAGCTTGATTACTCTACCAAACCTTCGCTACCCACATCTAGGAGAAACCTTCAAGAACATGTGGTCCCCAATCTAAAACTCCAAGGGCCTCCTCCTGTGATCGGAATAAAACTTATACCAGTCCTGAGCTACCTTTATCCTCTCATGCAAAAGATGAACCTTCTCCATTGTGCTCTGCACTACCTCTAGGATAAAAACACCTACCTCCCTAACCTCTATCCAATATACTGGTGAATGAAACGGTCTTCTGTACATGGATTCTAATGGTTCCATTCCAATGATAGATTGATAGATATTATTGTTAGAAAAATCTACCAGAGGAAAGTGTCATACCCACAATAATCCAAAGTCTAGAACACATGCTCACAGCATATCCTCCATTGTCTGGATGGCCCTCTCTATCCACCCATATGTATGAAGGTGGAAAGTAGTACTGAGGTGTATCTGGGTGCGAAATCACACTGCAATCCACTCCAGACTCACAACATAAAACATTTATCCCAATCCAATACAATATATCTCAAGACTCCATGCAGCTGTACAACCTCTTCCACATACCTCCTTGCCAAGGCATCTACTGCGCTCAACTCCTTGACTTCCAGGAAGTGAGCCGACTTCGTCAACCGTTCCACTACTACCCAAAGATAATTGAATACTCCCTGAGTCCTAAGTAATCCCATTATAAAATCCATTGAGATGTCATCACAATTACACTTGGGAAAATCTAAGGGCAGAAACATACCTCCAGGAACACAGTGCTCAACCTTCACTTGCTGACACACTAGGCACCTTGCCACAAACTCTGCCACTGCCCGCTTCACCCTGGGCAACCAAAACTATTCCCTCAAGCCTCAGTACATCTTAGAGACTCTTAGATGCACCACCAAGGGTGAACTATGTAACTCACAGAGAAATTACTCATGTATTTCCACTAGGACAAACAGTTTCCCATAGAACAACATCCGATTCTTACTATCCTCCAACTATCCTTCTGGAGAATCTCCCTGGATAGCTTGATCACACATCACTTCGGTCTTTGAGTCTCCCCAATTATATTCCTCCACTTGCCTCACTTAGGGAGATTGAACTTTTATCTAAAATAGATTTCCTCTTCCTCCATCTACTCTCGCATCCAGATGCAAATCGGCCAACTCCTCTATTGCCTTCTAAGAATCCATGGATTCCCAAATTACCTTCTTCCATGACTTCCTACTCAAGGAATCGGCCACAAAGTTCCATTTCCTAGGGTGTAAGATATATTGAAGTCATAGTCCTAAATAAAATCCATCCACCTCCATTGTCGCAAGTTCATGTCTCACTAAGAGAAGATATACCATAGGATATTGTGATATGTGAAGACCACAAAGCGCTCTCCGATGTGGTAATTCCACAAAAACTTCATCATGAACACAACCATTGATAGCTCCAAATCATGGTTGGAATAGTTATGTTTGCGTGGGTGTAACTTTCGAGACCCATAGGAGATTAATCCTCACTAATTCATTTGCACACACCCCAAACCTAGACTGAAAGCATAAAAAAACACCTCAAAATCCACCCATTCCTATGGAAACCTAAGCACTAGGTCACTGAACAGATTCCCCCTCAGGTAGCTAAAAGATGCCTGATACTACTCACTCCACATGAAGGCCTAGTATTTTCTGGACAACACTATCAATGGAGATGAAACTCAATAGAATTTGGGTACGAATATCTAATAATAGCCTACCAGAACTAGGAATCTACAGACCTCCACCACATTCTTGGGTTCTTCCCAAGAGACCACTGCTTTGAACTTTGATTGGTATACTACTATCCCTTATTGGTAAACCATGTTTCCAAGGAAGTGCACCTCTCGTGTCAAGAACTTGCACTTGGAAAGATTTTCGTAGAGCTGGTGCTGTTAGAGGACCTCCAAGATAGTCCTCAGATGCTCGACATGCTCCTCCTCTTTCGTTGAGTAGATCCGGATGTCTTTGATGAACAAGATGATGAACCGATCCAAGTACATATGGAAAATAGAGTTCATGATCCCCATGAACACCGCTGGAATGTTTGTAACGTCGAACGAAATGAACATGAACTAAAAGTTCCCATACTTGCACCTAAAAGCAGTCTTCGGGATGTTTTCATCCTTTACTCTCAACTGGTGATACCCAAACCAAAAATTGATCTTATAGAAACAACCTAATCCCTTTAATTGATCGAAAAGATCATCAATCCTAGAGAGGGGGTAACAATTCTTGACCATCACCCGATTCAGTCTCTGATAGTCTACGAACAGTATTAGACCACCATATGACTTCTTCACAAACAAGACTGGAGCACCCCATGACGAAACACTTTTCTAGATAAAACCCTTCTTCATTAGGTCCTCAACCTGAATCCATAACTCTTGAAACTCATAAGGTGCCATCTGATAGGGAACCATTGAAATTGGACAGGCACTAGGTTGAAAGTATATCTGAAACTCAATGTTACGTTGAGGGGGTAGAGTCAGAACCCCTTTGGGGAAGACATACAATAACTCACTAACAACCCTATAACTTCCACCATATTTGTGTTAGCTGATTCTATAGACAATTTGGCTAACAAAGAAATAAGAGGATCCACACGCCGACTTCCCACCTAAAAACTCTGATCGCTAATGAAATCTACATACTGGATATCCATATATGAAAAAAATGACTCTTTTATAGAATTATTTGATAACAAAGTGCATAGAAAACAACCATTCAATTCCCAGGATGACATCGTACAACTACATCTGTAGTAGAAGAAGATCCCCATAGAACTGATGTGGTCCCATCATCAGTCTACATCCCTGACAAACATCAAAACAGACTGTTCTGACCTCCAACCAGCGTAATAAACACTAGGGGCACAAAAAGTCTCTCTAAGTCTAGACCTAGGGCATGGGCTAGACTGAGTGAAACAAAGAAGTGTGAAGATCACAGATCAAACAAATCACACGCAAGAGTACTAAACAGACTGATCATACCCCGAACAACCTCCACCCCCTAGAACTGCTGCCTCTATAGTGTGAAACTGCCCACACCCAGATCCCCTTCCCCTTAGCTATTGACTTCCTCCCCAACCACACACTAGTTTAGGTCCCTAAGTAGCACCCAGAGGTTGTCCTCCTCCAGCACTGTCTACCCTTGGTGGAGCGGGAGCTCACTTCCCTTGCTACTGGAAAGGCCTGACCAAAAACTACTGCTGCTGGGATGTGAGATGAACCTTCCCACCCTCACCGTACTATGTTCGAACTGGGAGATTGATTGGAATATGTACATGTCCTCCACAAATAAAGAACCTCAGTTCTGGGCCCATGAGAAAAGGGTGGGGACCAGGAGATTAGAACTGGAACTGCTGAGGCCTACTCCCCACTTACTGAAACCTAGAAGTCCCTGATGTCAAAGACCTGCTATAGATAGCCTTCCAATTTTTCAAACTTGACTGGATCCCTTCTCATGTTACACCTCCTAGTGAGTGCATCCTCTCCACTAATACTTTTTTTGAACCTCTAAGTTTGTTAGCAGAGTAAAGGGAGTAACAACATATTGAAGATAAGTTCGGAGTGCCTCCTCTAAGCATCTCACTCGGGACTCCTCGTCTAGAAAGAGATCCAATGTGAAGCGTAAGAGATCCTTGAAATTGATCCCAAGTTCCCTTACCTACATACTCCCCTTCTAGAGGGAAAGAATATCCTACCTCTTCTCATCCTTCATCGTGGAAGAAAGTAACTCCACCCGAAACTCCTTCTCAAAGTCAACCCATGAAACCTCAGTTTCCTTCCTCTCCCTGAGGCAAAGATTCCACCACTGACATGTCTCTCATCACATATGGATCACTACTAGAGAAACCCAATACTTTATTAGAGACTAGATCAAGCTAAAATTGATCACAAGCTCCTCCAGCCAACTGTCCATATCCATGTCCGAGATGCTGCCCTCAAACATTCCTAGAGTATACTAATGGAAGGAATGAAGCGTCTTCTACCACTGGTCATCTTCCTCCTCCTAATTGGACCTCCACTAATCAAACAGGTCAACCTGTTGGGCCTCAACTGCTCGTACCAAATGTGGGCGACGTCTGGGTTCCATAGCTGAAAAGGAAACAAGGAACTCTTAAGCTCAGGTAGTACAAAAAGTTTCTTTTAAATTCATTTTAACTCTTAATTTTTATTTAATTTCCTAAAATTCCCAAATAAAGTAAGAAACCAAGTCATTATGATGCATGCACATTTCCTAGGGTCTCTACCCTATAACTAGTGTAGCCTCACTTGGTCATTCAATAGGTCTAGAGTCCTTGTATCAGATCATGGGGGGCCCTAAAATCCCATGTCCTAGCTGGTCTTCCCTAGACTATTTCATGCACCAAGGTCACCTAACATTGTTTCGCTACCATCCGATGCAATTATCACTGTGCCTAAATCCAAACTTCATCCTATCCCTCAGACTCCTAAACCTCCCTTTAATACCATTTTTTCACGGCCCTCCTTCTTCATGATGAGGGAAGGGACAATAAAGTGCCTCGCCCTTACTTACTCAAGATGAAAGAGAGATAATGAACCCTGAATCTTGCCTTCAATAGGACCTGGAGTGGTGATTAACACCAAGTGTATATAATATCCCATAATATGGAAGTCATTATCCTTTTTATAGAACAAGATTGGGAGATAAGATGGTAAATCCCAATCAACTCAAAATAATAAAATTAAAAGTAAATCCAAAATATATTCCCACATGCATGTAAAAAAGTAAAGATAATAAAAGGTACAAAAAAACTCTAAAGTAAAGTACCAAAAGAAGAGATACTAAGAAGAAAAAAAAACTAACCCCAATTATTGAGCTATTAAAGTCCAGCACGGTCCTCAAAGTACTCTTGGAAACCTAAAAAAAGTTTTATATATGTAGGGTGAGAATTTGAGTATACTCAGTATGGAAACTAAAGATACCTATGAACAAGTGGGGGAATATACTAATGTGCCTATGAGAAAATAGTAGATCCTAAAATAACCTACTAAGGAATAATAACCAACCCAGCCTCACCATGTTAGGATCACCAAATAACACAATTCAAGTAAGGTTGTAGTATAAGAATATCGACATTTGGGTACCCCACATAACTTTCCCACTAGTTAACTGCTCATACCTAGTGGATAAAATCTTGATGCTACCACTCTTTTCATATGTAGTACCATTTCCACAACCTTACCACACACATATGGTCCTCAAACCACACGTAATCCTGCCAGCAGACACCTAGGACACAACAACCACACCTCTCTCCCAAAGACACCTGTGCCTCATCCCGAAGACACTTTGAAAAACAAACCTAGCCCACAACCACCTAGGCCTCTCATCCACAACAAACCCACTCGAAGGATCTGGGACTATGTTAAGACTCAAGCCATTATAGCCTTCCCAGATATACTTGATCTGTAAGTATCAAAAGAGGGTGTGAGGAAGAAAGTTAGTAACCAGCCATCCATCCTCCCACCAGGATGTTGGGAAAGGCACCCCCCATGAAATAAGAGTGTTCAGAACTTGGTGATCAACAAGGGTGGGGGTGTGTATAGAAATCACAAGGAACTAAAATTTATACATATAAGTAATCAAACACTCAGACCAAACTACAAGTTTCAAAAAACCAAACAAACGATCCCACCGATACCACTTTTATTGCTACACCTATATGTACAACCACACAACACCCACTGGACCAATGCCTTTTCATTTAACATCTTTCCATTTATTAATTAAGGGATTCACTTTAATATATTCCATCACTACTGGGTAACTACCAAGAATAACATCTTCAACCGTTTAGAAGGTGAAGAGCTTGATAACCAACACACAAAAGCCAACTTGTAATCCCACTGCACACACCCTGTTCTTCCTAGACACCCATTCAACCATTTCCAATTATCATTATTCAAAGTTATACTGCACATTCCTTCTCTCACAACCCAAACTTTCAGCTCCACTACCCAAAAAATTACCAAATTTAGTCCCACTACATAACAAGTTCATAACCCCACCACAGTCCTACTACCCAATGTTGCTCTATATCCACAACACAAAGAAAGGAAGTCTCACTACTAACAAGTCCATCCATTCCACAATCAATCAGTCTATCAGACTGGGATCCCAACACACCACCTGTACCACCCACACGCAAAACCCACAAAAGCTACCATTAAACCACTGCCCTACCATACCTATATACCACACCCTTCTCACAAAACCAACTCCCTTACCTACCCTTGTACCCATAACCATGCTCCCAATAGAAGCACCACACAAATCACACAAGGTCACAAATCCCAGCAAAACACATCACTCATCTACAACTATTAAATAGGATATATTCAGATTTTGGTAAACACTATTATTTAATCCAATTTGATAAATAGAGGTGGTCACACAAGGGTTTTCATCTCAGGGCATTCATTTCATTTAACTGGGTATATGTGATTTTCCAGATTAGAATTTACACCAATTGTTCATAAGGAACCAAAAATAGTTATAAAGAATCACCAATATACAAACAGATACCACTAAAAACCATGATTTTATGAAGGTATAAATCCATAACAACCATAAAATAACTAAAGATAACAAATAAAATAAGGGATCAATGTCAACCCATCTTCAATTTCTTACCCGTTATTATAATAGGTATTGTTATCTTTTTATCATCAAATTCCATGTCCCCTATTTATTACTTGTTAAAGAAAATGATTCAACCGTTATTTAGAAGTAATAATTATTAAAAAAAACCCTTAATGATTCAAACATAAATATAGGTAGAATAAATCCCTACTTGAATGATCAATGGAACGAAGTTCCTCCTTGCGCTAAGAACAAGGGATCGTGCAAGCAGTACAGAAATCCAAGAAACTGAGCAGGAGGGGATCTAGCACAGGAACATGACTCATCTAGGGAGTAAGGATCTAGAAGCACCAATTGGAAATGTAAAACACACTATTAAGGGATGAAACCATCTTTGAAGAACCAGATCCTATTTTAAAAGAAGAACGGTTTCCAAAAGTCATTAACGTGGGATCATGGTCAAGATCACGCAATTCAAGTATCTGAAATCCCTCAGGATGTTAGGATATTAAAGTTATAATTAATATCCTTTGAAAAACCCTTAAAAACTCCCAAGGAAGGCTTGAAACTTGGTTTATGTCAAATAAGACATAAGTGGGGTGAAAATAGAAAAAATCGGGAAACTGGAAATCCAACAAAGGGTGAGACACCGTTTGGTGTGCCACCAATTCGGTGCGGCACTGTTACAGTGCCACCATTTCAGTGTGGAACTATTACGGAGCCCCCATTTTGGTGTGATACTATTCCATTTTCACCGTTTTAATGTACCACCATTATGGTGACACTGCTACAGTGACACTATTTCGGTGCCATCGTTTTAGTGCCACCGTTTCAGTGAAACCGTTCGGTGAAACAAGATTTTTGGATAAACCCCAAAATAAAAACACCGCAACCCCAAGAACACCAGAAGAATTGGAGTTTCACAAAGTAAAGGACTAGGGAAATCTAGGTTATTACAAATATATAATTTTTAGTAAAGTCATTATATGTTTGAAAATTCTATTTTCTCAAATGAACTGTTTTTATGTCCTTCTGTGAACAATAATAAAATTAAAAAAAGAAACTTTTAGAAATTTACTTTGATAAAATAAAATATATTTTTTAATTTAGAATTTCAAAATTATATTATGGTGAATTTTAGGGTTTTTTTAAGAAAAACTTTATTTTTGGATGAATAGTGGGAAATATTGAATTTTAATTAAAAAATTCATTTTCATCTAATTTATTTGTATAGTGAAACAAAATTTTAATTTTTTTAAAATATTATTAGTTAAATTTTACACCAATAAATATAATTTAGGTCAATTTATTAAATTTCACATTGAAATTGGATATAGGAACATTTCAAACTTTTGAACTTTTCTCCTTAAAAACTCGTTGTCTCGCAACATCTGCATGATTAATTTTAAATTAATTTTAGCCAATTCTATGAATTTAATTTTGAAAAATGGATATAAGTATTTGGAATTAGTAATATTTTTTTTCTAATAATATCAACTTAATTTTTTGACCAAAAAGATTAGTGAAATTAATTAAAATTAATTACAGTGATTACGGTAAAAACAAGCTTACTTAATGATTAAACTTAGAATATATGGTGTATAAATGACCCAAAACTTGTCCAAAAACCAATTTTATAGAAACATTTCAAACTGTAACACATTATTATATATTTTTACCAGTTATTGGGATAAAATTCCATGAAATTGACATATATAATAAGTTAAGTAAGGTAAAGAGAAAATAATGAACTTCCTTGCCTTTAACACTTATAAAGCTTTGGAGTATTGAAGAAGCTACATACGTTTGGTTATAAATATTATTTTGGAATATAAAAGAGTTATTTTTATCATAATAATTTATATTTAATTTTCATATAAGATATAATTACATTAAATTCTTAAGAAATGACAACACATGAAATATTTAGATAATAATTAAATAAAATAAATGATATTTTATTAATTGATTTAAAATTATTAAAAATATTATATTCTTCCAAGTGGGTTTTAATTTTTAATAAATATAAAATATGGTCTATTAAAGGGCCAATTTATCTTTTATAATGAACAAATTGACCCATAAATAGTAAAAAATTTATTAGCACAGTTAGGGTTAAAACAATGTTTGTACGCATTACACACGTTTCTGTTAAAATTAATTTCCAAAAATTATGAGATTTTTATTTTATAAATTAGGTTTTATATTTTATATTAAGTGGTTATAAATTCTTAAATAAATATAACTTTAATTTAGTCTTAATGGATTAATTACATAGGCTAGAAAACTAGCTACCTAAATGAAAAACCAAAATAAAAAAATAAGGAAACTTAAAGACTAAGAAAAAATTGATAAAAATGATTTATTTTTTTGTGTGGTGTGGGTTTTTATTGACCATAAATACCCTTTAATCCATTATTTTTCATTTTTAAGCACATTAGATAAGGTATACCTCCCAATAGTGTTTATCTTTTTATATTTACCAGAATGCCACTCCCCCTCCACTATAAAAAGACATTCACCCTTACCGTTTCTTCACACCTATAAATCTATTTATCTCATCCAGAACCTACTCAAATAATATCTACAAAACCCTCATATTATCCTATAGTATTCAATTATGGAATAAATCCAACCAAGTAATCCCTTTAGTGAAAACCAAAAAGAGTTACTCGAAAAAGAGGTAACATTCTTCAACGTTCATTTATGTTTTATTTCCTTCTCCACTCATTAATTTCTTCTTATTAAATGATTATATAATAAAATAATTATACTAAATATACTAATTTGTTTTTATTATAAGGTTTAAACCTACAAATACACACACTTCTCTCAAATGGGTAACAAACTTACCCTTCGTGTGTACGGTGGACTACCGCCTCGCGAAATGATGCCGTTCGTTTTTCCTTTACCACCTCTCATGGTTGGGAATTATAATGGACATAATATTTTTATATTATATATATGATATTTATTATGTCTTTATTCTTCTTCTATTACTATATAAAACATACCTTCATTCTTTCCATTTTGTGTAAATACGGTAACTTTGTTTGTGGACGTGTGGACTACCACCTCCTCAAAGCAATGTGATTCATTCACACTTTGCATGAAATTTATTAATGATGGGTTTCTTAAATGTATATGATATGTATGAAATAATAATTGTAATATGTATATATATATATATATATTTCATTTACTTTCTTTCTTTCAATATGATAAGAAAACATAAGCATCGTTCATGCGTACATACGACCTACTGTCTCTATGAACGGTGTATTCTATTTCATATTTTTATATTTTATAGATTATTATAAATATTTATATAATGACTATTTATGATATTTATATCATTTTTTCAAATTCTTGAAATAATTAAATCATTATATATTTAATTGGATCTTGAATAAGAGGTCAAAATATATACGAAAAACAAAACAGATATTACTCAAAACGTAACATTAATATGGAATTATTAATAAAAGAGTAATATAAAGTCATAATAAAATAATATATGGTATTTTATATAATAATATTGTTATTTGGTATATTTATAATGAACTTATATTTATTATACAATAGGTTTGAACATGTATAAAATAAGTCAAAACTTAAGGTAAGGGAATTTATACTCACTTTTTATTTCCATAAGATACATTCTATATTCACCACTCGCCTATTTTATGTGGTGTATATACTGAAATATTACATGTTATATCAATAATTTAATTTATTTAATTATAATAAAAGTTTCAATTTATTTTATTCATTATCAGGGCCCACGATTCAAAAGTTACTCAAGTAGTTAGGGTTTCCTCATCTTAATTTTATTTCTATTAGACTTAAGCCTTATGCACCACTCATTTATTTTGTGTGGTGTATATAATAACCATGAATATATTATTTTATTATTATAATTAAATATATTGTTATTTACATATCCATTTTATGATATTTATTTCATGGGGTTTATGGTTCAAAAGTTACCAAATCGGTAAAGTAATTTTTGTCTCAATTTTCCTTCTTTGAGATACATGCCATGTTATACATTTATAATTTTATATGGGGTGTATATACTAACATATGAAATGTTATATCATGAATTTAATTGATTCTATGATATTAAAAGTTTCAATTGATGTTATTAATTCATGGGGTTTATGGTTAAAAAGATACCAAGTAGGTAAAGTAATTTTATCTCAATTTTCCATCTTTGAGACACATGTTATGTTATTCACTTATATTATTTTATGAGGTGTATATTATGACATTTTACATGTTATATCATGAATATAATTATTTTAATGATATTATATGCTTCATTTAATGTTATTATTTCATTGGTATTATGATTCAAATGTTTATAAAGTGGTATGTGACACTTTGAAAATTTAAAAGATTATTTTTCTCAAGAATTGTTTTAAATGATCATTCAAAATTATTTTATATATAAGATGAAATCCTTTAATTTAGTTTATTATTTAATGGGTTTATGATCCAAGGGTGCCATTATTATTCTTTCTATGAATGGTTTAGTCATTTTATGACATATTGTTTATAAGACTTGTTTCTATTGCATGGGTTATACCATGATAAAGTTATTAAGAAACCCACTTCTTTTCATGGGTTATTCTATGACGAAATTATTGTAAAGCTTGTATATTTTCCACAGGTTATAATAGTACGATGTGTTTATAATATCCATTCCATTTCATGGATTATAATATGTTATTTATGAAACCCACATCTTTTTATGGGTCACAATATGATGAATATTTTATTATTTTATTTCACATGGATATATGATTTTATTATGTGATGGGAGGGAACTATATATCCCTCTAATGAATTGGGTAAAAATTTATATCTCATGAGTATTATAGGGGTGGAATGAGGAGTAAACTCTATTCAGTATGATTGGGCTGGAATGAGGAGTGAACTCTATTTAGTAATACATCGTTGGAACCGGAAGTGATCCCAGTTAAGTAATACAAATCTAGAATGGGAAGTGAAATTGATTCAATAAAACAAGGATAGAATAGGAAGTTAAACTAGTTCAGTAATATAGGGATAGAATGGTAAGTGAAATCAGTTTAATAATATAGGCCTGGAATGGGAAGTGAACCCGGTTCATTAATACAGTGCTGGAATAAGAAGTGAACCCGATTCAGTAATTCAGTGCTAGAATGAGAAGTGAACCTTGTTCAGTAATACATGGTTGGAATAGGAAGTGAAACTGGTTCAGTAATACAAGGCTGGAACGGGGAGTGAACTTGGTTCAGTAAAGGAAATTTTCCACTAAGATGGACTTAGGAGTAAGTGTTGACTACTATGGAAATCATTTTATATGTTTATGTGTGTTCCAAAAATTCCATGTCTTCTTCTTATGTTACACTTTTATGGGTTATTCTCTTAATTAACTTATCATTCATGTCTTATAAACTACTATTATTAACTCCATGAATCTTTTTTATGATCTTTGATAAGAAGGGTATGATATTCTAATGATACTATCATGTTCTCATACCCTTATGTTCATGATTATGCTTACATATATCCTTATTTACCCTGATTAAGCATTTAATCTCACCCCATTATTAGGTTTCCTTTCCCCAGGTTATGAAGGAAGGTTTTAAGTAGGATTAATAATGGGTAAGATATTTAAGGGAGATGTTAAAAATATTTCATTAGTATAGAATATTATTTTTACAAGTTTCCAAATACACTAAACTATTACTATCCTCAGGTGTGTACTTTTATAATTTGCTGAATATTTATAAAAAATGATGTAATATCCATTTATGTTAATCCTGAGTCACTATAGTTGGTATCAAAGGAAAGTTTTAGTCAAACTTTAGAAACTAGGATGATAAAAATTTAGTGAGATCCCTAGGGATATTTTTAAGGATATATATAGGGATGTATCTAAGGATAAGTCTAAGGACAAGTTAATGTTTATGAAAATGTCCTCAAATTTTGGTAAAAGATATAGTGAGTGGTTTTCTATGAATAAATCCTTGTTTGGATACTACAAGTGGATGTGGCTCTGGTATAGATGTATATAGGGGTAACAAACCTGAAAAATACTATATTGAGATAGAATCTATCAGGAACTAGTGCACGACAACAGACCTTATTACACACCTGGATTGATACTCCCATGGGATATACTTAGGGAATTCACAAACTCTTTACAAAACAACATGAAGGATTTAAATAGAATATTACTATGAATAACTTAGGATAAAACTAAGGTTTCATAGATTAAATAAGTATGTGTCATGATTTAGGCATCCTATAAGTAATTTTTCATGATTATGTGGTTTTACATTATGATAAGTGTTTCTCACACTATGCTTTTTGGTCTTAGTTAATAGTAAAAACTAGAAGGATATGGGTTAACATTTAATGTTTTAGATGTGGAAAGTATATTCATTATAAAAATTCATTTCCTAAATGTAAATCTCATTATGATAATTAGGATTATGGTACAAGTATTGGTTATACTACTGAAGATAAATAGGCCATTAATGACATGTGAAAGGTATGGGATGTTCTAACAATATTGTTTACATTAATAATAAGAATCATGATTAAATTTAGGTTGAGTAACCTTAAGAAATTATTCATATTCATATTCTAGGAAAGGGGTATCAAGGAATAAGATGATGAATCCTAAATAATGGTTTAAGAATAAAGTTGGATGATTGAAGTATATTTGTATGGTAATTCAAGAATTATGTTATATGAATCCTAAAGTATATGTTTTTTTTAATTATTTAAAAAAAAATATTGAATAGTACCAATGAACTAGAAAACGGATTTAATGGAAAGGTGATATTTTGATCAAGGGAAGGTAACCCTTAATGTGGCCCTGATGTTGAGAAAATTATGTTTATCTTATATAAAGAGATTATTGATATGGATAAAGTAAATTTGATAGTACTGATTACCCTGGAACTGATTATTCATTTGTTGACAAAGTAGTCTATGTTATCATGGATAAAGTTTACAATTTTTTTGGATTTATGGAATATATCCAATAATATTTGGAATAATAAAATATTTATGTTTTTAATAAGGTTTTATGGTAATTCAATTTATTACCATGTTTCAAGAGAAATCATGATGAATGTATTCACATGTTTGGTATGTGACAACTATGAGCTACTTTATACACGAGATCAATGTAAATCTATTTTTGAGAAATTTAGTGATGTTATTTATAATGTTTTATATTTTAAGATTTTGGAAGGATTATAAGGTTAAACATTTATAGAAAGTTTAAGTCAAACTTCAGGTGAAGTTTTTGAGACTAAAGTATTACTCAACATATGAGCATTTATATATATTGGATAACCTATTATAAGCACTTTGTTTAGATGATAAATAAAGATAAATGAGATGAATTATTATGGATATTATGATCCGCTACTGATTTAGGAATAAAAAATTCACCTTTATTTTTTGAGTAATAGATGAATTGGAAATTGTTCAAGACACAACCAAAGTGTGAGATTGAGCATATGAAAATGAATGAAATCAATTACGTATATCTCCCTATGAAAATTCTTCAACTTTAGAAAAATGGTATTGAAATAAATTTTTTTCCTATAATAATCATTTTTTATGATATCAATGACCTTTTTAAATCCTAAATGGTTTATGGCTTTGTTATTGTTAACTTTATTTTGACTATGTTCTCTATCATACTCAAACAGAAATTGATAGTTATATTTCTCTTCAATGCCCATGTTTTCACTTGCCACCTATGTTATCCTATGTAGAAACCTAGTTATGAGTTAATTTTGGTAACTTTTATGTTTAAATTTTTTTTAGTAAGTTTTATTATTCTTTTTTATGATGTGTATTTATATGAAAAATAAATTTCCAGTATTAAACCATTGATAACCCAGAGAAATTTTGAGGTCAAAATTCATTTTAAGGGGAGTAGAATGTAACACCTTGAGTTTTTATGAATATTTTTTTTCGAATAAATTAATTTTATTTAATGTATTCTGTTGAAAGATACACCAATTTAATCTTTAGTTATAGGATACACTACGATAATCTTGTGTTACATGCAACACTGACTTGGTTAGTGTTACACACAACATTGAGTTTCAACAAAACAACATTTTATTATTATAATTATTTAAGAGAGATAGTTATAACATAGTCATTGAAATTATTTATATAAATAGTAATAAATAATTTTTATATATTATTTATAATGGTTTTATATAAATTAAAAATATTGATAATAAAACTAATAATTTTTGGTAAAGTCTTTATATGTTTGAAAATTCTATTTTCTCAAATGAACTGCCTTTTATGTCATTTCATGAAAAATAATAAAAATAACAATAGAAAATATTAGAAATTAAATTTTATAAAATAATCTTCATTTTATAATTCATAATTTCAAAATTAGGTTATGGTGAATTTTAGGTATTTTTCAAAAAACCTCATTTTTGGATGAATATTAAAAAATACTGAATTTTAATTAAAAACCGCCTTTTCATCTAATTTATTTATATAGTTAAATTATATTTTAATTTGGTTTTAAATTAAAATTAGTTCAATTATACATATAGAAATCAAATTTCATTAAATTTATTGAAATTTTCATTGAAATTAGATGTAGAAACATTTCAAACTTTTGAACTTTTCTCTTTAAAAACCTGGTGTCTCATAGCATCTGAACGGTTAATTTTATATTAATTTTAGCCACTTATGTGAATTGAATTTGAAAAAATGGATATAAATATTTAGAATTAGTATTCATTTTTTTTATAATAAGATCAATTAATTTTTTTGACCATAAATATTAGTGAAATTAATTAAAATCAATTACAATGATTAAGGTAAAAACAAGCTTACTTAATGATTAAACTTACAATATAAGGTGTATAAATGAACCAAAAATTTTAAAACACCCATTGTATGGAAATATTTCGACCCTAAACACCTTATTCTCTATTTTTATGAGTTATTGGGATAACATTCAATGAAATTGACATATATAATAAGTTAAGTAAGGAGAAGGACAAAAAATGAACTTCCTTGCCTTTAACACTTATAAAGATTTGAAGTATGGAAGAAGCTACATATGTTAGGTTATAAATATTATTTTGGGATATAAAAGAGTAATTTTTATAATAATAATTCATATTATATTTTTATATATGATATTATTATAATAAATTCCTAAGAAAAGACAATGCATGGAATATTTAGATAATAATTAAATTAAATAAACAATATTTTATTAAATGATTTAAAATTATTAAAAATATTGTATTCTAAAAAGTTATTTTTAAGTGTTAATAAATATAAAATATGGTCCATTAAGGGCCAATTTATCTTTTATAATGAACATATTGATCTGTAAATAGTAAAAATGTTGTTAGCACAATTAGGGTTAAAGTATTGTTTTTCACATTACATGTGATTCTGTTAAAATTAATTTCCAACACATATGAGATTTTTATTTTATAAATTAATTTTATATTTTAGAATAATTGGTTATAAATTTTCTAATAAATCTTATATTAATTTATTCTTAATGGATGAATTACATAGGCCAGACAACTTGCTACCTAAATGAAAAACCAAAATAAAAAAATAAAGGAACTTAAAGACTGAGGGAAAAATGATAAAAATGATTTCATTTTTGTGTGGTGTGAGTTTCTATCGACCATAATTACCCTATATGACATTATTTTTCATTTTATAATCCCATGAGGTAAGGGAGATCTCCCATTAGTGTTTACCTTTTTATATTAACAAGAATTCCACTCCCCATCCACTATAAAAAGAAATTCACCTTTACCATTTATTCACACCTCTAAAGAATTTTTTATCATCCAAAAAATGAACAAATAATCTACCGAAATCCCTCATATCACCATAGAGTCTTCAATTTGTGGATAAATCCAACAAATTAATCCCTTTGTTTTAAACTAAAAGGAGTTACCCAAAAAGATGTAACATTCTTCAACATCCATTTATGTTTTATTTCCTTCTCCACACATCTAGTTATTCTTATTAAATTGTTATATAATAACATAAATATCATAAATATACTTATATGTTGTTATTATAAGGTTATTAACTACACCTACACACACATTCATCAAATGGGTAATGAACTTACTGTTCATGTGTACGGGGGACTACCGCCTCACAAAACGATGTTGTTTGTTTTTTCCTTTACCACCTCTCATGATTGGGAATTATGATGAATATAATATTTTTATATGATATATATGATATTTATTATGTATTTATTTTTATTTAAATTTTATATAAAACATACCTTCATGATTTTTATTTTTTGTAAAAATGATAACTTCGTTTGTGGATGTGTGGACTACCACCTTCTCAAATCAATGGGATTCATTCAAAATTTGCATGGAATTTATTAAGGATTGGATTAGTAAATGTAAGTTATATGTATTAAATAATAATTATAATTTAATTATAATATATATATATATATAAACATATATATTTCATTTACTTTATTTCTTTCAATACAATAAGAAAATGGAAACAACATTCATATGTACATACGGCCTACCGTCTCCATGAATGGTGTATTTTATTTCACCTTTATATATTTTATAAATTATTATATATATATATATATATAATGAATATATATGATATTTATATCATGTTTTACATTATTTAAATAAGTAAATCATGATCTATGTAAGCAGATCAATAATAACACGTCAAAACATATATGAAAACAAAGCAGATATTACCTAAAATGTAACATTAACATGGAATTGTTTATAAATGGGTAGTATAAAGTCATAATAAAATAATATATGGTATTTTATATAATAATATGTTTCTATGGTATATTTATAATAAAATTATAATAATTGAACATTAATTTTGAATGTGTACGAAGAAAGTCAAGACTTAAGGTAAGAGAATTTCATCTCACTTTTTATTTCCTTACGATACATGCCATATTCACCACTCGATTATTTTTTTTGGTTTATATACTACCCTATGAAATTTTATATAATTTATATAATTTATTTAATTATATTAAAATTTTTAATTTATTTTATTCTTTCTTAGGGCTCACGATTCAAAAGTTACTCAAGTATTAATGGTTTTCTCGTCTCACTTTTATTTCTAGGATAATTATGGATTATTCAATACTAATTTATTTTGTGTGATATATATACTAACCATTAATGTATTATATTATCATTATACTTAAATTTATGGGTATTTACATTTCCATTTTATGATATTTATTTCACGGGGTTTGTGGTTAAAAGTTACCAAATCGGTAAAGTAATTTTTGTATCAATTTTCCTTCTTTGAGATACATGAAATATTATTCACCTATATTTTTATATGGGGTGCATATACTGCCTTATGAAATTTTATATTATGAATTTTATTTATTTCATGATATTAAAAGTTTTAATTTATATTATTATTTCATAGGTTTTACAGTTCAAAAGTTACCAAGTAGGTAAAGAAATTTTGTCTCAATTTACCTAATTTGAGACACATGTTATGTTATGAACCTATTGTATTTTATGAGGTTTATATACTTACCTCATACTTGATATATCATTAACATAATTGTTTAAATGATATTATAATCCTCATTTAATGTTATTATTTCATTGGTATTATGATTCAAATGTTTCAAAGTGGTATGATACACTTTGAAATTTTTAAGGATTATTTTCCTCAATAATTGTTTTAAATGAACATTCAAAATTATTTTACATATAATATGTCATTATTTTATTTATTTTATGATTTAATGGGGTTATTATCCAAGGGTACCATTCTTATTCTTTATATTAATGGTTTATTCATTTGATGACATGTTGTTTATAATACTTGTTTCCATTGCATGGGTTATACCATAATAAAATGATTATGAAACTCACTTATTTTCATGGGTTATTCTGTGATTAAATTATTTTGAAGCTTATATATTTTACTTAGGTTATGATAGTATAAGGTTTTTATAATATCCATTTCATTTCATTGGTTATGATATGATATTTATGAAATACACCACTTTTTATGGGTCATGATATGATGAATGTTTTATTATTTTGTGGCATATGGATGTAGGATTTTATTATGTGATGGGTGGAACCTATATATCCTTATAATTCATTAGGTAATGATTTATGTATATTGAGTATGATAGGGATGAAATGAGGATTGAACAAGGAGTGAAATCAGTTAAGTATGAGAGGGATGGAATGAGGAGTCAACTCAGTTCAATAATACAAGACTAGAATGGGAAGTAAACACCATTAAGTATTATAGGGATGGAATTAGAAGTGAACCCAATTTAGTAATACAGGGATGGAATAGGATATTAACCTAGTTCATTAATATAAGTATGGAATGTGAAGTGAACTTAGTTCAGTAATATAGGGCTGGAATGGGAAGTGAACCCAGTTCAATAATAAAGGGATGAAATGGGAAGTGAACCCGGTTCAGTAATTTAGGACTGGAATAGAAAGTGACCCTGGTTTCATAATATAGGGCTAGAATAGTAAGTGAACCTAGTTCAGTAATACAGGGTAGAACGGGGAGTGAACTTGTTTCAATAATGGAATTTTTCCATTAAGATGGACTTGGTAATAAGCCTTGACTACTATGGAAATCATTTTATATGTTTATGTGTCTGCTACAAATTCCATGTCTTATTTCTATTCTATGCTTTCATGGATTTTTCTCTCAATTACCTTATGATTCATGTCTTATAAACTACTAATATTTATGACATGAATCTTTATTATGATCTTTGATATTTAGGGTATGATATTATAATGATACGATCATTTTCTCATACCATTATGTTCATGATTATGCTTACATATCTCCTTGTTTAACCTTACTGATAATTTGAGCTCACCCCTTTCTTATGTTTCCTTTCACCAAGTTATGAAGAAAGGGTTTTAGTAGGAGTACTAATGGGGAAGGTATTTAAGGTATATGTTGAAGATCTTTCACCAGGATATAAGATTATGTTTTCAAGTTTCCAAAGATACTAAAATATTATGGTCCTTGGGCATGTACTTTTTTAATGTGCTAAATATTTATAAAAAATAATGTAATATTCATGTATGTTAATCCTGGGTTACTATATGGCCAAATTAACACATGTAATATTATTTTTGGAAAAAAAGTTCATGATGTTCGTAAGTTTAAAAAATTAATTAATTGTATGTGTTTTACTTATGAAAAAGGGAAATATTGTGAATAATTCATACAAGATGGTTAAAATACAAACAAATCATCCTTTAGAGTTGGTTCACTCTAACATTTGTGAGCCTATAATGAATTAATCATATAATTGAGATAATAATTTTATTTCATTTGTTGATTAATTTACTCACATTATATGTTTTATGTTTATGAAACATAAATCTAATGAATTAAAAAGTTTTAAAAGTTTTTATAGAAGTGCAGAGAAAAAGTATGATTACACTTTGAAGAAGATTCAAAATGATAATGGTGCTGAGTTTACCTGTAGAAGATTTCAAGACTATCTTCAAAAACATGGAATTATTAATTAACTCAAGGTTATATACACACTACAATTTTTTTTTACTAAACAAAATAATAGAATTCTTTTTTAGATGGCTCTAAATATGTTTCTAGAGCTTGACACATCTCATTTTTTCTAGTGACAAGCCATTACAGTAGTGGATCATATCCAAAATCATTCTATTTATATTAAAAATTTATATATGTAATAATATGAGATTTATTATAATAAATATCAAAGATTGAAGTGTCTGGTAGTGTTTAGAAGCCCTTGTATTATCAAATTTAATGGTGAAAATCTAGGAAAATTTGAAAGAAGAGGAATTGATGGTATATTATTGGTTATCCAGTAAATGGAACAAGATATAATTATTATGAAAAGGAGACATGAAATATTGTTGATGATGTTGATGTGAAAGTGACAGAGCACATAAATAAAGTAAACTCTTCTAATGAATAAAGTTATATAAGTGGTGATGATTAATCTATTTTTATGAAATAGTATGGTGAAGTTTTAGAAAACAGTGAGAATAATGAGGAAGTTCTAGGTGAAGAAGTTGATTAAAAAAATTCAAGTGATGAAAAGAAATATTATTCACACCACCCTAGGTTGAGAATATAAGTTCAAGTCCAAAATATTTTTGGAAATCATAGACAATAGATTCAAACTAAAAGAACATTGAGGAATAATTATCACCTCTCATTTCTCTCCCAAGTTAAACCAAAATATGTGCAAGAAGCAATGAAACATCATCACAGGGTTGATTCAATGAATGAAGATCTAGGTTAAATTTAAAATAATGAGACTTGGGAATTGGTACTCAAGCCCAAAGAAAATAACATTATTGGGATAATGTGGGTGTTCTGAATCAAGATGAATGAAAAATGTGAATTAGTGAGAAATAAAGAAATATTGGTGTGTAAAGGCTATTTATAGGTTGAAGGATAATACTTCAAGGAAACATTTTATCTGGTTTCAAGACTTGAAACCATAAGATTTTTTATTTCCATTACAACACAATGGTATTGTAAGATCTTTACAATTGATTTAAATTCATCCATTCTCAATTGTAAATTTTAATAAGAGGTATATATTGAACAACCATGTTGTCTCTTACTTGGTAAAGATTGGAATTGTGTTTACAGGTTAAATAAGGTATTATATGGGCTAAAACTGTTGAGATAGTTTGTCTGAGTATGATATAGTCTATAATAAAAAATGTAGGATCAAAATAATAGAGATACTATATAGAGTATCTAATGATGCTCAAAATACAGGGGGTGGGTGAATTGTGTACTTTAAAAATTCCTTTGTAACTTTAAAGATGGTTATGTTTAACAAGGTTAAACAAAGTAATTCACAAAACCTCTAGATCTATAAACTTGCTTGAATCAGGAAATATGATTTCAAGAAATAAATTCTAGAAAAGTGATTTTGGAAATGAAACTTGATGAAAGTTTACAATAATGAAGATTCTAACTTAAAGCATACAGAATCTAGCTAAATCAGAGTAAAAGTATAAGGATTATAAGAAGATTATACTTTAATCAACAATACAAACACAACGAAAAACTTGTAACAAAAACAAGTAACAGAAGTAAGTCTTTTAACCCAAAGAGAAGGGTATCCAACAACTTTGGATATAGGTCCCTTGATTTATAATTTCAAGAAAGTCTATCTTACCCACACCAGGGTAAGCCCTCGATACTAAGATTATAGTCTTTCTTGCTATCCCCGCAAGACCTCAACTTCAAGGTAGTTGGTACCTCTGTCTTCCTCAGCATGAAAGTCCTCAACTTCAAGGTAGTCGACACCTCTGTCTTCCTATCCCCGGAAGCCCTCGATTATACACAACAACAATTAGAGCCGCACAAAGCAATTCTAAACAAGAAGTTCAGTATGCACAAAGTAGTGAAATTCTCTCTCTAGAAATCACTTCAATAGTATGTAATATCTAGAGTCATAGAACCCTATGGAACTCTTTTAAATGAGATCCTATTTATAGGCGCAGCTTCAACAATCGGCTCCCTCCTCCAACAGTCATATTTTTCCTTGAATTTCGGAGGGACCTGTACACGTGTTATTCAAATAATGGTTAGTCAGTAATTGAATGCACAACACCATTTTATAACAAAATAGGTGTAATCAAAATATGGTTATGTAACTAAAATCCAATATTCAGAATGTAAGAAAATGAATGTTCAGAGTCTAACTAAAATTGAATTCAGAGTCTATAGTACAAAGATATTTGGATTCCGTTTTCTAGGAATTAGGAACCTGAATTCTATAGAATTCCAGAGTCTGAATTTCAGGGAAATTCGGAGTCTGGATTCTCCATAATTCAGAACCAGAACTTACAAGGTTCAGAGTCAGAATTCGTAATCAGAATTCGTAATGTAACGCCCCGACCCAGTTACCCAGAGTCGGTGCATTATTGCGTAACATTGGCGTGATCACAAAAGTTCAAGTCTCGAAAGACCAATTAGTTTAGTATCCTTGGAAACACTAGATACATTCATAAGTCTTACCTTACTTCATAAAGTGAAAAACTACAATAACATAGTCTCTATAGTACACACCCATATCCCCTCATACTATCCCTGCAGGTCATTCATAAAATACTTCTTCAAATCCTGGAAAAATTAAAACATTGAAAGGGGTGAGCTTAGATGCTTAGTAAGGATATCAATATGGCGGAAACTTTTATAAATAAACATAAACATTTACAGAAATGTATAACTGAAACAAAAACCTTTTAAACTTGAACTTCAACATAATATGGAAAAATAAAATGAATTAATTACATTTACTTATTCACATGGATATTATACTAGTTGAATAAACACATGCAATATCAATAACCAATTTCATACTGATGGAATGCATAATGCCAGACTATCATAACCACGTAGCCAAGGCCTCATGCCAAGACAACAAATAAGATTTTTTCAAGGCCTCATGCCAAGACACTAGTTTGTCTCATGAGACCTACCGATGCATTGAGGAACTATAGCGGGCTCCACCCGTCACTTATTAAGTCCAATTAATTTCTCATATGAATAGGTTTAAACATATCATAAACCATAACATAATCGTATCACATAAAACATGCATAAAGGAAACATAACATTTCCACATTTCAATCACAAGATATAAATACAACACATTTATTTAATAAAAACATTATCAAAACCATTTTCAATACCAAAATAAACGAAAATTAAAACTTGGTATTTATTTTTCATTTAAAAAAAGTTATAGCTTGTAGAGGAATCCAAAACTCAAATAATGGTTACGGCAGCGGAGAAGTCGTTGTCGTGCATATGTAAGACAAAAAAACATTCCCTTTTGTTGTTTAGTAAAACGCTTCGTATAAAAAATATTCCTTTTGAATAAACGTAAAATTCAACGGGGTTTATATACCGTATAAAATAAAGTTGTGTATAAAACAAAACATGCCTCAATGAAAGAAGATTGAGACGAAGTCCCTTACCCCGTGTCCAACTTGACTCGATCATTCTTTAGTATCCTGAATAATAAACTAGAGTTAATTTCTACTTGCTTAAGAAACTTTTTCAAGTTAATTATTCATTTTATAGCACTTATTACTATGTTATGAACATTATGTAATTATTTAAGTTAATAACGGTCATTTTGTTGATCTTTGGTACCTGAGTCAAAAATAAACTTCTTATAATTACAAGTTGTTCATGTGGTAGAATATCCATTATATCCAGAATTATATTCATGATTTGGATATCATATATATCATATATATCCAGTATATACATGCATTTATAATATTACATAACATTTAGAGGTAAGAAATGAAATGCACCGTTCATGGAGACAGTAAGTTGTACGTACGCATGAACGCTACTTTCATTTATATTTTGTATTTAATGGAATGAAATCATAATTATATAAAGGTATATTATAATTCCAGTATAATATCATATATAATATTATTTAATCCATCCTTTATACGTCCCATATATGGCATTAACGATTCAAATCACTTTGAGGGGGCGATAGTCCGCATTTCCTAAAATGAAATTATCGCGTTTAACCATAATGGAAATCATAAAGGTATGCCATAAATGAAAAATACAGAAGCATAAGGAAAACATAAACATAATATATCATATATAAAAATAGTGTCATCATAATGGCCACCATGAGAGGTGTTAAAAGAAGATTGAACAATCATCATTTCGTGAGACAGTAATTCGCCACCCATAGAAATAGTATGTTCTTTAACCATTAGACGAAGGTGTGTGTAAGTGTAAATAAAATAATTCTCATAACAACATCCTAGTATATTGGATATAATTATTTTTTACAAAATAAAGTAATAAAAAGAGTTTAAGGGGTTGGAGAAAAAAAATAATACAAAAGAATGTAAGAGAAGACATTACCTTAAAATCGGGTAAATCTTTTTGATTTGAGCCAAAGGCTTCCTTGGGAAGACTTATGCCCAAATTGAGTCTTCTAGGAGTAATATAGGAAAGTTGAGAGAGTATTTGGTCAGAGGTTGACCGAGCTAAATGGCTTGGAAGGTGTGAATAAGGTGGTAGTGGTGGGGGCCTTTTATAAGAGGAGAGGAGGGGCACTCTTGGAAAGTCATGAAATGTTACATTATTATAAAGTACTTTTTGGATTTAAAAGGTCCCACAATTATATATTTCTAGGATAAGGTGATAAGGGTTAGTAATATACTCATCCAATAGGTTTTTTACATGTGTAAGTCTTAGATTTTACATTATCTTTTCATTTTATTTAAATCGTTAATTAATGTGGTAATCGCTGCATCATCATGGTGTTATAAAAAATTTAATTTATTTAATGTCTAAAATTATAAAAAAATATAATGCTATAGGAAATATTTTTAGCTTTCCAATTAATATTTATAGTCGAAAATTTAACTTATATAACCCCATGTAATAATTGTTTTAGTAAAACAATACATGTTTGTGACAATTTTATTTTTACATTAAATAAAAAGTTATTAATGTCATTTTCTTACCCAAGTGGATCCATGGGGTCCCCAAGTTGACCCATGGATTTTCTTGGTCGGCCATGACTCATCCAATAAGGGTAGGATAAGTGTCAATATATTTTAATATTTTTATAATATCATTTTTACCTTAAATTTCACTAATTACCTTTAATCGCGATTAATAAAACTTAAAAGTTACTATTCACAAAAATTATTTTCATCTCATTGAACCAAATTTTGCTTCATAATGACAACCATGTATGTAGGATTTTTGAAATTCAATACACAGAAGTGGTAATTTTTCATTTACATGAAAAATTAGTTTTTAAACTACCACTTAGTGGTTTCACTATTCATAAATAATTGAAGTTTTTTCAGAAAAATACCAAAAATTCACCCTAAGCTATAATTGATATTCTGAATTCAAAAATGATATCTATTTTACAAAATTACAAACATATAAGTTGCATTAATTAATTTTATAATTAATTCCTGTTGTCAAAACAAATAGCTTGTTTTTAAGAAACAATATCAATCAAAAGATTGACAATTGTTTATGTCCAACTTCAAAGTGAAATTAATTATAATGACCAAAATTGGATAAAATGGTAAAATTATATTCTAATTATTCTTTAAAACCAATCAATATTATAATTTATTACTATAAATTATTTTTATTAAAAAAGTTGTTTTTAAGTATTTTTTTATTATTCATAGAAAATTGGAAGTTCTCAGAAAAGTACCAAAAATTCAACATAGGCTAATTTCGATATTATGAATCCAAAAATGAAGTCCATTCTAAAATATAAAATTTATATAATTTCAAAAAGTGGGTATTACTATTCATAACGGCTACTTTGATTGGTCGCGGTGTGTTAGAACTCGAAGTTGCGTACAACACACGCTGCTCTATTATTCAAAGAGAAGCGTACCATGGAAGCTTGGGGTGTTACACATAATCAGAATTCATAATTAATATTAAGATTCAGAACTCAGAAAGTTCATAAACAGAATTCGTAATTAGAATTCGGAGTCAGAACTCAGAAATTTTGTAACCAGAATTCGTAATTAGAATTCGGAGTCAGAACTTAGAAAGTTCGTAACCAAAATTCGTAATTAGAATTCGGAGTCAAAACTCAGAAAGTTCGTAACTAGAATTCGTAATTAGAATTCGAAGTCATAATTGAGAAAGTTCGTATCCCGAATTCGTTATTAGAATTTGGAGTTAGAACTTCATAAGAGTTCGTAACCAGAATTCGTAATCAGAATTCTGAGAATTCGGATTCTAAAACATAATGCTTCATATCTAAGTTTGTATAGGATTCTAAGGTTTTGGTTTCATACCGAATTTTACACTTAGAAAAATTATGATATGAACAATGAAAACATATTAAGGATAAATTTCCTTGGGGAAGGAAATTTTTCTTAAAGAAGTAAAACAAGGTTAAAAATAAATTTTCCTTGAGATAAGGTGTTTGTGATTTTCAAAACAAGAGGAATTGTAAAGTCATAATGAAACCTTAATGACTCAAAAATTACCCCCATACATGAAGGAATGGAAAATTCATAAGGAAAACCTTATTGAATCAACAATCTCCCCCTTTTTGGAAAGCACAAAAATCCTTACGAAAAAGAATATAAGGACTTAGAAAAAATTTCTAGACTTTGGAATAAAGCTTATCTCCCTTTTGTTATGAACAATGGTGAATATGACTAACTCCCCCTTAGGCTTTATAACTCTAAGTATCGTATTCTAGATTTCCAAGATGAGAAATTTTATTGTCTTGAGTATGTAAATCTTCGTAATGAGAACTCCTCCTTTGATGATCTCCCCCTTACTTAGGGATATTACTTCTTTTACTTAGAATTATTTTTCCTTATCCCCCTTTGTGATTTTAAAAAAGAAATTTAGGGAATGAAAAAGAAATATAGTACCTGAAATATTAGTACAAACATACAAGAAAAACAAGAAACCATGATTTCATTATGATTGGAAGAATTTATACAAGGAAAAACAGATACAACAAAAGATCGGATTTGAATCTATTTTGGTTCTTTTTCCTTGAAAATATGCTTCTTTACAATGGTTTTAATCTTTTTCAACTATTTTTGATCCTCCTCAGCTTGATTTTCTAATGCTTTCATCCTATCTTCATGAGATTTCATGGCCTCTTCCTGAGCCTTCAAAAATTCATCTTGCTTCACTAACTTCTCTTGAATCTCAATCCGAAGATCCCTTTCTGTTTTCCAGATTTGGACAACAAAATTCAACTTCCCATTTAGATCTTTGACATCTTGAATATGAGAATTCTTCGCAAGATTTAGATTTTCCTCAAAGATATTTGTAAGATCCTTGATTTTGACATCTTCAGTATCAAAATCTTCCTTGACATATTCTTGGAATTGATCAAGGTATCTCAAATATTCAAAAGTCTTCTTCGACCAGCTGGTCATTTTCTTGCAAGATTTACTGTGAGCTTCATAGTTGATCAGGAAATTCTTGCATTCAGATTCAAACTTTATACACCTATCCATCACCATGGATACAGAGTCTGATTTCTGATTGATGCTATGTTGTAGCATCTGGCTTATTGATTCAATTGATGGAAGGATTAGAATGGTGTCTACTAGCTTCTTCAGGGACTGAATGAAAAAATCATGTCCCAAAGATGAAGACTCCGAATCTGACATTTTTCTTAGTGATGGTTCTTCCTCTAGTTCAACTTGCTTCCTCTTAGAAGTTCCACCAACTTCCTTTTTCCTCAAAATTTCCTTTGTTGGGGTATCTAAAACCACTTGTTTCCCCTTGAAGATTCTCAGAATGGATTCTTCATCGGGAGATTCATGATCACTTCTAGATAATTGAACAACCTTATCTTTATCAAATTTTTCATTCTCTACTCCAACATCAACTTCTTCAGGATTAATAAATTCATGATTATGACTCTCTTCTTCAGACAACTTGTACACCTCCTCTTTAGATTTCTCATCAACCCTAGGAGTATCAAGTCTTGAGGATCCATCTTGGGAAGTACGAATTGACAATTTCTCAGAAACACTTTCCTTCTCATGAAAGTATTCTACTTGCTTTATCAGATCAGCTGTATCTTCAGTGCTTTGAGCTTCATAATATTCTTCCACAACTTCCTTTTCAACATCCTTCTCTTGGTATTTTTGTAGAGACATGAACTTCTTTCCCAGAGTCTCAGGTAATTTTTCTACTAAGAAGGTTTCCGATACGAGAATTTGTTCAGATTCTACTTCCGTAGCCTTCAAAAGAGATTGCACAATCTCTACCTCTGACAGCTTTTTCTTAAGATTCTTCTATTTTTCTTGATTCACAAGCTCATCAGCTGATTTTTCTTTCAATTCCTTGGCCTCATCGAGGTCTAGTCCAAACTGTGGCTCCCCTTCCTTTTGATTCTTCTTATCCTCCCTCCATTTTGCAACAACTTCATCTGGATAGGATTTCTGTTTATTTGGTTTTGGAGGTGCGGATTGAGCTTCCTTAGTTTTAGGGGTTTCACCTTCAGCTTCTACTTCCTTAAATTTTATTTTCTTTCTAGCCTTCTTTGATGGTTAAGCCTCTTCTATATTTTTCAGAATGTATTCTTATTCATCCTCATGCAGATCATAAAATTCACCCAACTCCTTGGAGAAACCAACCTTCATTCTCTTAAGGATGTCATCACTGATCAACATTACTTTTTAATTCCTCGGTTTGGAACTGCAAGGGATCTTGAAAGATTCGAGACACTGAACTATCAATTTTGAGAGTAAAGCAGGATACATGATATTCTGTGCTCTCAAATTCCCATTCTTTATATTCTCAATCGTAATGAGAATATGCTTCATCAGATTTATTTTTCTTATATTTACCAAAAAATCTAAGATATACATATCACTTTTCTTAAGGGTGTCCTTGTCACCCTTTCTCAGAACAATGAGTCCCTGAACCCATAATTATAGGATCTGATTTTTGGTAGATAAGTTAGAAATTTTTGTGGTCTTGACATCAGTGAGTCCAAGAAATTGCATAGCCTTCACTTCGATGAAACTCCCTTGAACATCCGGTAATTTGTGAGAGCGAAACTCGGATTCCCCTTCATATGGGACTCCAACTAAGATGGATTCCTTAGTGTAAGATAAAGCATATGTTTTTCCATAACTCTTGAAGGAAAAATTTTCCCTACCATCTTCCTTGAAAAAACAAACTGATTCATTAAATTCTATGAGTAAATCCAGATAGCCAACATCCTGAGCTCCTATCTTTGAAATAGCTACACTTTCCCATCCATTGAGCTTTATTTTATTGGAAATAATATAGTCATACTTTTTGAAGAAGTTAGGATGGACTAACCTCTCCCTGTAAATTTTACACTCTGAAATCGGCTTGATAGAAGACATCTCTTGAGAGGGAACTTCTCCAGACATTTGAAATTGAGTACTTCTAAAAAATTTGGAATGAGATTTTGAAGAGGGGAAGGAATTCGACACGCACAAGATTTGAAAACCTATGTGGGAAAACTACTAGGGGTCCCCTTTTATAGGTGTTTAAGCGATGGTTAATCTTCCCATTTCAATCCAACGATTGAGAGTTCTTCAGATCTGATCTGACGGTTGAAATGAAAGCCGCAAGGAAAATTTGGTAGAATCTGATCTTTTGAGGTTTTTAAAGGAATAAATTTGGATTTAAGGAAACATGAATCCGGGAAATTTTAAAAACAAAAGAAACTAACAGCTTGTAAAAGATGATTATGAAAACTCAAGAAAGAAATTATACCTTTTGTATTGCTAGGAAGATTATTCGTATTGAGGAATATTTTTCTTGAAGAACATTAGATTCCAAAAAAAACTTTAGTACGAAAAATAAATTGAGTACACAAATCTTTATTACAAAAATTTTCTTTATGAAGATCTTCATTAAGAAAATCTTCAGTATGAAAAACTTCACTACAAAAATTTCAAGTTCGTAAATTTTCATTACAAAAATTTTAGGTTCAAAGATTTTCATTACAAAAATTTCAGGTCTGAAGATTTTCATTATGAAAATTTTAGGTCCTAGAATTTCCATTATGAAAATTTCAGGTCCGAGAATTTCCATTACGAAAATTTCAGGTCCAAAAATTTCCATTACGAAAAAAAACTTGAAAATCTACAATACGAAAGACTTGAAAAACTTCTTTACGAAAAATATGAAAAACTTTAATGAAATGTACTCCCCCTATGAAAATGAGTTTATTACTGTAAGAAGATTTGATTCAATAGGAAGTTATTGAGGAGGATTACCTTACAGTTATCATTCTTAACTTCTGTTTAATATATTCTAATGTATCAGAGGGTAAAGATTTTTTGAAAATATCAGCAAGTGGATCTTGTGTTTTGATAAATTGAAGAATGATATCTCCTTTTTGTGTGTGATCCCTAAGAAAGTGATTCCTAATATCTATGTGTTTTTCACGAGAGTGATGTGCAGGGTTTTTAAAATGGGAAATTGCACTAGTATTATCACATTTTTTTTTGTTTTGTTAAAACTCATACCATAGTCTGTGAGTGTGTGTTGCATCCACAACACTTGAGCAAAAAAACTTCCAGCTGCTACATATTCAGCTTCAGCAGTGGAAAGTGATACTGAATATTGCTTCTTGTAAGACTAAGAAACTAATGAATCTCCTAAAAAATGAAAAGTTCCATATGTACTCTTTTTATTCATTCTACATCCACCAAAGTCAGTATCGGAAAAAATTTTCAAAAAAAAATCATTTCCAGAAGAATAAAACAGTCCTAAATCCATGGTTCACTTTAAGTAGAAAAAAATTCTTTTCATTACCTTTAAATGAGATTCCTTAGGATTGGATTGATATCTTACACATAAGCATACTGAAAACATTACGTCTGGATGACTAGCTGTCTAGTAAAGTAAACTTCCTATCATAACTCTAAAATTTGTTTGATCTACTGGTTTCCCAACTTCACCAAGATCAAGTGTTTTTGTGGTACCAATGGGAGTACTTATACTTTTAGTGTTGTCATATAAATACTTTTTAAGAAGATATTTAATATACTTATGTTGGGATATCTAGATTCCTTCTGGTTTTTGAGAGATTTGAAAACCAAGGAAAAATGTTAACTCACCCATCATACTCACTTCAAACTCAGATTTCATTAAATCCACAAAGGAATCAGTTAAAGACTGCTGAGTTTAACCAAATATAATGTCATCAACATAAATTTGAACAATCAAAACATTTTTCTTATCTTTATTTATAAAAAGGGTTGGATCTTCATTTCCCTTAACATAGTTATTTTGAAGAGAAAATCCTGTAAGCCTATCATACCAATCTCTAGGGGATTGTTTAAGGCCATACAAAGATTTAGTAATTCTAAAAATATGATTAGGATGTTTTGTATCTTCAAAACCAGGAGGTTGTTTAACAAAAAATTCCTCTTAAACATAACCATTAAGGAAAGAACATTTCACATCCATTTAAAAAAATTTGAAATTGAAAAATGCTGCAAAGGCAAGTAAAATACGAATAGATTCAAGTCTATCTACTGGAGAATAGGTTTCTTCATAGTCTATCCCTTCTTGTTGATTATAAACTTTATCAACTAATCTAGATTTTTTTCTTACAATGATTCCATTTTCATCACACTTATTTCTGAAGACCCATTTTACTCTAATAACAGAAGTTTCCTTAGGGCTTTCAACCAAGGTCCATACCTTATTCCTTTTGAATTAATTTATCTCATCTTGCATAGCTTTAATCCAGTCATCATCACCTAAAGCTTCATCAGTGATTTTTGGTTCTAATTAGGAAAGAAATGTTAGATGTTATACTTCATTTATTAAGGAACTTCTAGTACTTACAGGTTGATTTACATCACTAATAATACTTTCACTGGGATGATTCTTTAGAAACAACTTATTTGGGTTTTTTAAAACCTGTTCGTCAACATGGGGTAGGAAATATTCTGGGGTAAATGTTTCAGAAGTATCTTCTTAAACATTTTCCTTATCAGAAGGATCTTCTAACACAAGTTTATAATCAGTTTTTGAAATCACATCCAAATATATAGGTTGGGGATGTTTAAAAAAAAGGACTAGTTTCATCAAATTTAACATGTACAGTCTCTTCAACAATACAAGTGTTTTTATTGAAAACTCTACAAGCCTTAGAGGTTGTGGAATATCCTAAGAAAATTCCTTCATCATATTTTGGTGAAAATTTATATAGATTATCTTTAGTATTCAGAATGAATACCTTACAACCAAAAACCTTGAAGTAGTAAAGTCTAGGTTTTCTACCATTCCAGGACTCACAAGAAGTTTTATTAATAAAAGGTCTAATCAAAACTAGATTTATAGTATAACAAGTAGTACTTACAGCTTCAGCCCAAAAATATTTGGTTACATAATACTCACTCAACATGGTTCTTTTTATATCTTGAAGAATTCTATTTCTTCTTTCAACAACACCATTTTTTGAGGTGTTCTGGGTGCTGAGAAGTTATGAGTAATGCCTTTTCTACTACAAAAAGTTTCAAAATAAGAATTTTGAAATTATCCTCTATGATCACTACGAGTAGTTTTCAAAGGAAGGTTTTTCTCATTTTTAACTTGGGCTCTAAAACTTATGAAATAAGAAAAATCTTCAGACTTCTTTGCTAGAAAATAGACCCATGTAAATCTATTGTAATCATCAACCAAGAAAAATACATAATATTTTCCTCTGATACTTCTAGTTTGTATAGGACCAAAGAGATCCATATGAACTAACTGTAATGCATCAGTGGTTGAGACTTCACCGATTGATTTAATACTTGATTTATATTGCTTTCCATATTGACAAGGGTCACAGACTTTTGAAGAATCTAATATATGCTCCGGTAGATCCTTAAAAAATATTTTCTTATAAAGTTTGCATAAGTTCCTAAGGTAATAGTGACCTAACCTTCTATTCCACAACCAAGAATTATCTTATATTTCACTAAGGAAAGGTAGATCTTGGCTCCTTATGTCTTCTAAGTTTAGTGTGTATACATTCTCTTTCCTACGGGCAGAAAGAACAAACTCTTCCTTGGAATTGTGTACTAAGCACTTTGGATTCCTAAAATTCACAAGGTAACCTTAATCACATAATTGGATTATTCTAATGAGGTTTTGATCAAGACCCTTAACAAATAAAACATTTGAAATAAAGGTTTTTCCAAGAAGAACGATGTTACCTATACCAATAATTTCTCCCGGAGCATTATCTCCGAAAGTTACTTTTCCTCCTTTCGTCTTGATAATCTTTTAAAAATAGTTTTTGTTACCAGTCATATGCTAGGAACATCCACTATCCATGTACTACATATTGCTGTTGGTACCTTCTCTATTTTCTTGAAAATAAGAAAAAGTTAGGTTTTCAGAATCCAAACTTGCTTGGATCTGAAATTCTCAGAAATTAAAATTTTAGGCACCCACATCTTCTTAGAAAACTAGGATTTATGAAATCCTAGAGATTGGGTTTTGTTTAGAGAACAATTCTTTTCCTAGTGTCCACTACACTGACACTTAGTGCAGAATGGAGCACTTTTAGGAACAAAATAATTGTTACTAAAAACCAGTTTAGAACCAGTATAACCAAAACCAGAACTATTCCTTAGAGGTCAGATTTGTGAATACATTTTACCAAAATTTTCTTTACCTAAGGTAAAGTTTGACAAAAACTTCCTCAAGGAAAAGATTTCAGATTTTAGTTTGATAACCATGTTCTTGTCTTTAAAATTTTTTTATTTTGAACTAGATCTAGGATCGAAAACATTTTTCTTAGAAATTATGTTTTCTAGATCTTTAGAAAGTTTATCCTTATCAGAATTTACTTCCTCAAGATTTTTTGAAATACTTTATAAATCAGAATTTTTTTATCAATATCTTTAGAAAGATTTGATATTTCCTTAGTAAGAATAGTATTCCTGGATTTTTCCTTATCAATATTTTTCATGAGTTTTGAATTATCAATCTCAAGAAGTTTGGAAAACCTAGAAACTTATTCATAGTAAGGTAAAGTATTATCTTCATCAGAAGAGTTATAATATTTAATATCATTAGAATTCAAATAAATATTGGTCATAGATTCAATATTGTTTACCTTAGCCATTAAACAATGATTGTTATCAGTAGTCTGGCTAATAGACCAAGATTCTTCTATCCAGAAGATTCATAATCTGAGGATTCATCTGATGAGTCACCACCACTGGCACTGTAGGTGTCATTAGCTTTCAAGACATTATTAGCTTTAGCCTTGTGATATTTCTTTCTGTTTTTCTCAGAATTCCTTTCTTTTCTTTCCTTTCTCTTGGGAATAGGACAATCAGGTCTTTTGTGTCTAGCTCTCTTGCATTCATAGCATGTCACTTCTGAATCTTTCTTGTCTTTCCTTTCCTTTTTCTTATATCTGGATTGAAAGTTCCTCTGTCCAACTATATTGTTCATCCTTCGAGCAGGATTTTCTAACTCATTATCTGAGGATTCACTTCCACTAGATTCAGATTGGATAACAACTTTCTTAGATTTGGACCTGGTAACTCTCTCAGGAGTCTTATCTTTCATATGATTTGAATTTGTAGTAAAATCCACAATACCATTTCCATTCTTCTTCTAAAAATTATCAGCATCTCTCTTCATTCTACTCTCATGCTGAAGAAGAGTTCCAAACAACTCGTCTAAGGAAATCTGAGTAACCTTTCTGTTCCCATCAATAACAGTCCTCTTGGATTTCCACTCATTTGGCATGATGTTTATGATTTTATCAACAAGATCTTCATCATCTAATCCTTTCTCACCCATTGATTGTAAACTATTCACAATATCCATGAATATTTGTTGCACCTTACATATGGGTTCTCCATAAGGAAAGTTAAATCCATGATATTCATCTCTCAACATAGCTCTTCTTGTCTCTACAACTTTAGAAGTACAAAAATGTGTAACTTCAAGTTTCTTCCATATACTGTTTGCTGCTTCACAAGATGAAATTTGGCTATATATATTTATAGTTATAGAGAAAATAAAAGTATTGCGTACCTTATAATTCAGTTGATATTCATGCTTTTCCTAACTTTTAAAGGTACTGACTTCTTTGTCAGGGATTTTGTATCCACCAGTAAGCATAAAAAAATTATCAACACCAGTATTGATAATGAATGTCTTCATTCAGTATCTCCAATATTCATAATCATTTCCATCAAAGATAGGTGGTCTTTTGGGATTGATATTTTCTATGGAACCAACATTGATTTCTGTCATCTTAAAGATAATTCTTTCCACAAAAAAACTTGTTAATAGAAAAATATTGTAAACAAGGAAAATATTCTTAAGCAAGGAAAATATAGAACAAGAGTATTTATAAGTAAAGATGAATCCAAACTATACAAGTCCGAAAAATATGATTCCAAAAAATATGATTCCGAAAAATAGAAGGAGAAGAAGAATTCTCTTCTGAATCTAATCATAAGATTAATTCAGATTAAACCTTTCCTATGATACCAATTGTTGATATGGTATGTCTGAGTAAGATATACTCTATAATAAAAAATGTAGGATCAAAATAATAGTGATACTGTATAGAGTATCTAATGATGCTCAAAATACAAGGGGGGGGGGTGAATTGTGCACTTTAAAAATTCCTTTGTAACTTTAAAGATGGTTATATTTAACAAGGTTAAACAAAGTAATTCATAAAACCTCTAGATCTATAAAATTTATTGAATCAGGAAATATGATTCTGAGAAAGCAATTCCAGAAAAGCAATTCCTGAAATTAAACTTGATGAAAGTTTACAATAATGAATATTCTACGTTAAAGCATATAGAATCTAGATAAATCAGAGTACAAGTATTTGGAAGTATAAGAAGATTATACTTTCCTCAATAATACAAACACAACAGAAAACTTGTAACAAAAACAAGTAACAAAAGTAAGTATTTTAACCCAAAGAGAAGGGTATTCAACAACCTTGGATAAAGGTCCCTTGATTTATACTTTCAATAAAGTCTGTCTTACCCACAATAGGGTAATCCCTTGATACTAAGATCAGAGTCTTTCTTGCTATCTCCGCTAGCCCTAAACTTCAAGGTAGTTGGTACCTCTATCACCCTCAGCAAAGAAGCCCTCAACTTCAAGGTAGTTGGCACCTATGTCTTCCTATCCCTGGAATCCCTCAATTGAACACAACAACAATCGGAGTCACAAAAAGCAAGTCTGAACAAGAAGTTCAGTATGAAAAAAGAAGTGATAGTCTCTCTCTAGAAATCACTTCAAAAACATGTAATCTTTAGAGTTGTAGAACAATATGGAACTCTTTCAAATGAGCTCCTATTTATAGGCGTGGCTTCAACGGTCAGCTCCCTCCTCCAACAGTTATATTTTTCCTTGAATTTCAGAGGGATCTGTACATGTGTTATTCAAAGAACGGTTAGTTAGTAACTGAATGCACGACATCGTTTTATAAAAAAACAGGTGTAAGCAAAATATGGTTACATAACTAAAATCCAATATTCGGAATGTAAGAAAATGAAATTTTGGATTCTAACCAAGATTGAATTCAGAGTCTATAATACAAAGATATTCAGATTCTATTCTCTAGGAATTTGGAACATGAATTCTATAGAATTATGGAGTCTGAATTTCAGGGAAATTTGGAGTCTGGATTAACCAGAATTCAGAACCAGAACTTACAAGGTTCGAAGTTAGAATATGTAATTAGAATTTGTAATCAGAATTCGTAATCAGTATTCGAAGTTAGAACTCAAAAATTTTGTAACCAGAATTCGTAATTTAAATTTGGAGTTAGAACTCAGAAAGTTCGTAACCAAAATTTGTAATTAGAATTCAGAGTCAGAACTCAGAGAGTTCATAACCATAATTTTTAATTAGAATTCGAAGTCAGAACTCATAAAGTTCATAACCATAATTTTTAATTAGAATTCAAATTTAGAACTTAGAAAGTTTGTATCCAGAATTCGTAATTAGAATTCAGAGTTAGAACTTTATAAGATTCCGTAACTAGAATTTGTAATCAGAATTCTGAGAATTCGGATTCTAAAACAGAATTCCTCATATCTAAGTTTTTATAGGATTTTAAGGTTTTGGTTTCAAACCAAATTTTACACTTATAAAAATTAAGATATGAACAATGAAAACATGTTAAGGATAAATTTACTTGGGGAAGGAAATTTTTCTTAGAGAAGTAAAAAAAGGGTAAAAAGAAATTTTCCTTGAGATAAGGTGTTTGTGATTTTCAAAACAAGAGGAATGGTAAAGTCATAAGGAAACCTTAATGACTCAAAAATCACCCCATACATGAATTAATGGAAAATTTATAAGGAAAACCTTATTGAATCAACAAAAACAAGCCCCAAGATCTTGGTATTCTAATCTTGACACCTTCCTGAAGAATTTGACCTTTTAAAAAGGTAGAGTTGACAAAAATCTCTACCTAAAAAATGATAATGATATATTTCTCATTATAATTGTTTATATAGAAGAAATTATTATTGTAGGTAATTATGAAGGTTTTTGTGATGAATTTAAAAAATATATTAATATTTTTTTAAATTTCCATGCTTAGTAAGATGGGATAATTTCTTGTCTTAAAAATTTATCACGATAAGGGTTATATTTTCATATATCAAGAAGTTTAGAAATGTGGAATCCAAGACTATTTCTATACTAGTATAATTTCTAAAGTAGTTTAGTAGATTAATTTACTTAAAATCTTGAAGACTAGATATTTTGTATGTTGTTACACTCTGTTCCAGGTATCAAATTCCATTAACAAAGTCTCATTTTATAGATATAAAGAGAATACTTAGATACATCAAAGTAATAATATATTTTTGTGTTGAAATATGATAGAAAAGGAATCTTTATCTTTTTGGTTACTCAGATGTGAATTTGGAATGATGTGTTGATGAAAAAATATTTACATCTATTTGAGCTTTCATTCTTAGTGAAAGATGTTTTTGTTGACCTTCAAGAAAGAAAAATTAAGTGACCTTAAGCACTATTGAGGTTGAATATGTAGCTTACACTCATGACCCAACACAACTTATATGGATGAAGACGCAACTTGAAGATATTAAAGTTGAAGTGAAGTTTCCATTACTTTTTGGATGTGGAAATCATAGTGAAAATAACCTTTAAAAAAATATAGTTCAACATTAAAGGTCTAAGAACATTGATATAAAATATCACTTCATTAAAGATTCAGTACAGAATAATGAATTAAAGTTGTAATTTTTTTCAACATAGGAGAAAATTCTTGATGTGTTCACTAATCCACTATCAAAGGAAGCATTCTAGAATTTGAGTTTTAATTTAGGTGTTCAACCTCACTCTTTACTAGGATAAGGTATGGTTGAGTAGTCCCCTATTTCATCTTGTATTTGGACATTTTTATCAAAGTTTTAGAAAAATTGACAACATAAACATTTCATTTATGTTTATCTTCATATTGTTTTTCAAATGTGGAGTATACAATATAGGGGGAGTATCTATTGATGTGTTTTTCCACTGAGGGAATCATATATTTAGATAAAGTTATTAAAAGGGGTAAACTATGATTTCATCATGTATGAACTATTTTAATATTTTATTTTATGTTTTTGTAGGAAACATTCAGGTTTGAAAGATTTTTTCATGTGATGATCAAGTCCAGTTTGAAGGTTGTGAATTTCATGTTTTTCAAGAATCATATATATTACTATCTTATGGAAAAAATGTTATAATTTATTCCAAGTTATTTTTTCCTACACCAAGTTCACTCATGTACACTTATAATTATCAAATATTGATTTATTTATAAGTTTTTAGAGTTTAAATTTGATTTATGTTCCTTGGTTTCCAAAAAAAATCCACAGGGGTGATTGTTGAGCCCAAGAGTTTCTTTTATGGTTGTTTCAATTTGTGAGAGTGAAGTTTTGGAGAAGAGGATTTGATTAAGCATGTTGGATTTTTTTTCAATCCATAATTCATATTCCATGTGATTAATTTAGATGATTCTATTTTATGTGTTCTTAGTGATTATATATCATGAATGAAGTTCATGATGCAAGCTATATTGGAGGAGTAGTGTAGATGCTGGTGTGAAGTGGACCATTCCAAAGAGAAAAGACCATGCCACAATATTAATGAACATAGTACTTAATTTTTTTCCATGATAAATTTAAGATATTGATGGATTTCAATGGTGTTGGAAATATTGGTACCTCCACATCACAAATCCTATGACCACACCATAGTCATTAAGATGAATTAAGACTACACTACAATAGTGATGACCACGCTGTAGAAAGGATACAACTAGATTTTTTTATTTTGGAGTTTTCAAGCTCTCCACATTGCAAAACCTGAACAACATCACATCCTTGTATAGAATTTACGTGAAAACTATTAAAAATTGGTAGGTTGCATCGTAATCCCATAAACCATGATGTAAAAGTGAAATTTGGGAATTTTTGAGGGTTTATGGTGACATGGTTTCATATGATGACTTTAGTGGTTATTTTAATCTACAATAACTGCCAAATTCAAATAGTATTATATTGATATTTTGAATTAAGTTCCAAAGGATGAGTTTAAAAGTGGTGCTAAAAGAAGTTGGTGATTTCAAATTCAAGATTGAAAAAAAAGAAACTGGTAGCTGTGAAAGTATTATGTGAGAAAAATTCTATAGAAAAATTGAAGGAGAAGAATAGAATAGGAAGAAGTAGAAAAGAAGAATAAGTGGATGTGTATATTGAAATAGAGTGAATATATTCTTTTTTTATTTCCATAGGTTGAAGAAGAAGAGGAGAATAAAAACATCAATAATTTAAGGCTATGTTTGGAAGTTTTTTTTCTTATTGATATCAAATTCAGTTTTTTAGTGTGGGATAAACTATCATAGTTAGGAGTATTGATAAATATGAGTTCAAGGATAATTTATACTTTTTGTACATATATGTTGAAACTAGTGGGTCATATGAGCTTAGTGGAATCCATATCATTCCAAGGGATATCCTTCTCATTTTTATGAGTGAAACTTATAAATCTAATGTTCCCTTATTGTGTGTGTGTGTTAAATAATGATCAATATTCACATTAACCGATGATGAGGGTTGTTTCACTAAGAAAATGTAAAATAAGTAGAATCACTAATTCAACCTCTGTCTCTCTCAGTGATTCCTCACTGAACATTGAGGTGAATTTTCACATACATTCCTTCCCCCACACATCAAGTCCATTGGGACATCTTGATGAAAAGTGGAGGATAGAATCAGGACCATATCCCTACATCAAAAAATTAATGGGACTATATCCCCATTCCTGTTTTATAAGCCTATTAACACATTTTGGTGGTAGTGAATGGGAAAGTATTTATTCTTACAGAAATTCTATAGAACTATCAATATATCTTAGTGGAAATAACAACAAAGAGTTGTCGGAATATCCCAAAAACCACCGGGGGATAGAAACTTACTATCACCCTCATGAATAGAGCATCTCACCAAGAGTTACTATAGAATAGAAACACATTACCTCTCCCATTCAGGTGGATTATCGATGCATCCCGATGAAGAATGAATAATAGGATTAGGTACACATTCCCATTACAAATGGAGATCAATGACCAATGTCAACAACCACACCAAGGAAGAAACATATTCCTACTAATTTTTCAAGGATTTATGGCATGTTATAGTGGATTTTTAGCAGAAAACATATATTACTTCCCCCTTAAATATGTTTATTCTCAAGATAATATATTGACAACAACCAAGAGGTAGGAACATATTCATGCTAATTTTTAAGCATCCCATCTACATATTCTGTGGGAAACATGGGATTCACTTTAGAAGATTTCCACATATGAAGGTCTATATGTGAAACACATGAATTTAGATTCCCAATAGAGAGTATAAAAAAATTAATATCACCATGGGAATCTTACAACCCTAGAGTATGCCCATATACCTACTTTTCTTAATGTTGGAATTCTTGAGGCCGTTGAACATTTTTCAATGGATCCCCAAGATCCTACTGACTCATTATCAAATCGAGGATGTAGCAGAAGTTGCGAAGGTTCTCCCCAAAATACTGTTACAAGTAGCTCTAGAGGTCCTCCCTAGAGAACCCTCCATGAAGTTCCTCCCTATGGAGATATCAAGATCAATCATAGGATCTTTTATCATGATTAACACTATGAAAATCAAATTCATGTTCATTATATCTAATGGTAAGGAGGCCCTACCCTTTTCAGTATCCACCATGAAGGTCCTACCTAGGGTATATGGTGTATGAATCCCCCTACAACCAGACATTAAACTATGATGGAAGTATTATGCATAATAAAATTCATTAAGAATATACTCCCCATAATAACATTTAATTTTGAAAAAAATATTCACCCCTTGATAAAGAAACTTTGAGAAAGCCTTATTATCGCGAGACACTCTAAAAGATGATACCAACTATACCCAATGCCTTATTTTTTATGGGTGATATCTTTATTAATCAGAATATAACAAGAGAAAACATTCACTCTACAAACCACCCTTAGATCTTTTAGATTACACAAAAATGGGAAAGATTCCAATCAGCCTCACTCCCCAAAATAAGGAAAACATGAAATGTCTTCTCTAGTCAGAACAAGTATACAAATATCACACATAAGATGAATAGAACACCTTTTTTATGAGAAAAAAATATCCAAATAAAACTTACCAGTCATGTTCTATCCCATAGACACCTCTTAGTATAACATTCCAAAAACAATGATAGAGTAATGTATAAATTATCTTCATCTAAACCTATGGATGAATCTTCATTGTTTTAAGGTGAAATTTCTACCTTACATGGAATACATAAACCATGTTAAAGAAATACAATAATTTTACTAATAGATTGATTTTTCCACCCATTTATCAGTATGACACTTGATGTTGGAAAAGAAGTGTGAGAATCTTCATCATGAAATCCTTGATTCTTTGAGAAATATACATCAACTAATTCATGGAAATTTAATTTACATGCATATCAGAAGATAGGGCCAACATGTAGTGCACTATTTAACCTTTATTCCCTAACAAAAAATCTTGCTAAGAATAACATCGTGTAACACAATTATTTTAGGTCAAGGATATAAAAATGATAATTGGTATACTCAGCGGGGTTTTGTTATGTCCAAGTCTCATAAAAATTGAAATTTCTGAGAGATAGCTATAAAAATACTCCTGTATAAAGCCTCTAAAAAGGTTAAACTGACATATCACTTTAGAAAGGCCAAAAATTCATCTATAACATTTCCTATGATAGTGAGAATCTCACTCTCAGAGCATGCACTACACCCATCTAATGGATAGATAAAATCATTCAAGATCAAGAGGGATGTAGCAGTGGCCACTGCTACAATAATTTGAAATAAACCTTATCCCATAATGATGGTGAAATTTTTACCACCATCACCAACTCCATAGCTATACAATTTATGATGGGTCTAAAATATTTCAGCAATGCAACTAGATCAACCCCATCCTTTAGAGATGGGTGAATTTTTACCTCAACCTCCTCCCCCACAGAATTCTATATTTTCTAGAATTGAAGGAATTTTAAAAGAAAATACTTCAAAATTACTCATATTACATGAATTATATTTCTCCTTGGGTATATGTATGAAAAAGGTTTTTGGGGAAACTCTCTAGATTACCATCCAGGAAGTAGTCCCAGGAGAGTCATGGAAGGATAAGCCAAAGACTCCAAGAGTGTAAACACCAATTCATCCCATCAAGAGGATTACTACTTGAGGGGGTTGTGACTTATTTCATGACATATACTTTAAGGTAAATTATTTCTATTATCCTTTTAATGATTACATTATGCTGATAGTACATTATGAATTGGTAAATTTCATTACTATTGGCCTTGAAGATGATTTAGAGCATGAATCCAGTCTAGAAGAATAAGAGGAGGATGTTTATGTTCAGAATATGGTTCACAATGAAACAGTTAAGGAACATGTTCGTACCCAACACCATTGTCAAGATAAAATTTTGGTATTCCCATCAAATTCTCACCAAAAAACTCTCTTGTGGGCTTCAAATAAAGAAAAGGGAAAGAGTGTGGCTATATCCCACCCATTACCAAAAGAATTAAAACCCATAAAATTGAAGAAGTATTCTCTTAGTATGAGGTAGAGTTAAAGGAATTAAATAGAATCCATGATGAGTTACTTACACTAGGTATACCCTCTAAGTAGAGACTCACATTCCACTTTTAACAAATCTTTATAAACAAGAATAGTTCCACAAACCAGCCTGAGTCGACCCTAAACCGGTCACCTAGGCCAGCCCACGACAAGTCCCGAGAGGCATTCCCGATCCTATCGGGATGGTTTCAAGCACCAAGTACATCAATAGAGTACACAAGGGAATTATTTCTCCCATATATGAACAATTAAACAATCAGCAGAAAGAAATGGACAACCCAAAATAAATTTATATAAAAATTGAACTAAACATTATTTGTACAAGAAACTGAAAGTACAACCAAACCAACAACTCAATTGACCAAACCTGATAACCTACTAACTCTATGTGACCCAACTGGTCACTATACAACACAATGATCACACATCGCCCAAGGCGATCAAACTTAAGCTAAAACCTACACAAGAGCTAAAACAGAAGAAGATTATAGGCATGAATATTAAAACTCAGTAGGTTAGCCCGATATTCTATTCCCAATGCACATACTTTAAAATAAAATAAACATCAATTTCAAGTTTTAAATACAAATATAAAGTTATGTTTTCTAAATGAGGTCCCATTATAAAAAAACAATTACCAGAAAAAAATCCATTTTTTATAAACAAAAATTATAGTAACAATTTTCCAAGAGGTGAAATTTCAAAATGAAAATAGTTTCAAGAGGGATTCTTTAAAAAATTTACAATTTTAAACAAATCACACACACTACTGAATTTACCAACAAAACAAACCGTATGACAATGGTGAGTACAAATAGCCAATGACCACAAGTCACGGGAACACCCCTAGGCACTAGTTAGTTGTGAGCCCCATGTACCTCATATCTCGGTGAAAGTAACCATAATAGATATCCGTTCTCATGCACAAGATCCACTAGTAGGGAGAATACCGATAAAATCATGGTCCCAAAACATCATCATCATCATAGTTTAGTTAGTGTTGTCATCATCAAACTTACTACCTAAAATAGGGGCCCAACCCCATGGAATCACTAGCATACTAGTACAAGTATGCCCACCTAGATACCCGAGATTCCCTTTAGTGCTCAATCAAGTTACACATATTATAAAATACCCATTTCACATCCAAATTCCATTAAAAACCATTAAAACACAAATATCCCACAAAATTTCTTCACATTTCATTCACAAATAAATAAACCACTAAATATTTTCGTAAAACAATTTCAAGGAGTGTATTGAGGCTTTGCACATAAAACTCATTAAAAAACACTCTTTTAATTATAAACACACAAAAAAACCATACCAAAACATATTTTTCAGCCCTAAAAACATTTAATAAAATCATTTCATGGACCATAAAACAATCCAAATTGACACAACATGGTATATACAAGTAAAACACTCATTCTTTATTTTTTTTGGAAAGTCCAAACGGGCCTTTAAACATTTTCTCAAAAATAAAATTTGAAAAATTTATGCATTTCAATTTTATTAAGGAGGTGTATACACACCATTTAAAACATCAAGACACATTCATAAATCCCTTAAAACACTCAGGTTACATATTCAAAACACCACCATTTTCATAAGAATGTGAAACGGGCCATTTTCTGGAAACTCGGGCCAAAATAAGTTGTAAAACAAAAATCATTTGTTTGTAAAAACAAATCCAATTTGGAAAGCCATAAAATGATCCCAAAATAATTTTTTTACATGTTTCCAATGTATTTATAAATCCAAACAAATCATTTTTAATTTCACTAGACACATAAAAGCCAACCGGGAAATTTACCGAACACATGACATGCACTCTTTAACAAAACAACTTATGTTAAGAACTTAAAAAGGGACACAATACCATTTTTATGCCATAAAGTTATTAAAGATACTGAAACATATTCAAAATACCATAAACCATGTGTGAAAGCTCATGGAATAATTTATCAAACAAGAGGAGTGCACATTTAAACCAAAACAACTATATTTTTAACAAAATAAGTCATAAAACTTAATTTGCACACAAAAAATTTAAAACCAAGGTTTCAAAGCAGCACATATCATATAAATAAGGTTATAACAGAATAATAATGATGAAAATTAAATGATAAAGGCTTGTGCAAGGGACATCCTACCTCAAATCCTTGGCGTAATGGAAACACACACCCAAATTCACTATCTGAGGGTTTACAAACCCTAAACCTTTTCAACTAGAAAAATATTCGTATTCCATTAGATCTTCACCCTTATAGAAAATGTAATGGCTTGAAACTTCTTGGATATGCTCTTAACCTCTTATCAATTCTGGACGATTTGAGGTAACATGAGAACTTTTTCCCTAATCCGAGACTCATATGAGATCCAAATAGGAAAAATCGATAATGGGGGTGAGGATAGAGATATTGGCTTCGAGTGGGAGGTTAAATAACCTAAAAATATTAAAAATTTAATTATATATAAAAGAAACAAATTATTTTTTTAAAACTGGAAATAGGCCTATGGGCTGGCCCAGTACCTAAATAAGTAACCCCAATTCACCATGTTTATGAATTTATAAGGGTTCAAAAAGGATATGGTAGTATTGATATGTCATTTTAGGAAATGTGGGAAGTGGAATTAATGAAAAATGTTGAAAAAAGGAGTTATTAAAGAAAAAAATTTGGTTTTTAAAACTGCAAATGGGCTCATGGTGGGCCCAATTCATGAAATAACCACCCTTTCTCCAAAAACCCCTAAACAAAAAATGGGAAACCCAAATTAGGGTGATTATACATATATGTAAGTTCAAAAATCAAAATTAATCTCACCCAAAACCCAATAAAAGTATTGGTATTTTCAATGAACTGGATCAAAACCATGAAATGAAAAGAAAAAAAAACCTGGTGTGACAACTTTCACCGCCATTAAAGATTTCCACCCCCGAAAATCCATAATGCTTTTCAACTGATAGAACAAAAACTAAGGAATCCTTATAAACATAATCCATCCTCTAAAATATTATTCACCAATAATGTAACTTAATACTCTTGCCCAAACAAAACAACAACTCACAACCACTTCCAGAGAATAAACAAAAAGATCAAGCCACCTCCTCTACAACTAAGCCAAGAAATTGATTGTCGGGCCTTCTCCCAATGAACCCAAATATCACCCCAAACCAAAGTTCACTCACAAAATCCAATGACTTGGGGTGGAGGCCAGAATGGGATCCCCACAATTAAATCACAACTACCATCTGACAAATTCTAAAGGAAAGATCTTTGAGACCCACAGTGGGTCTCCCCACCATTAGATACCAACTAGAAATTAAAAAAAGCAATCAAAATGAACTAGAATTGGGAATAACCTACATAGGACCACCAAAACTCTCCCACAACAATATATAAACCTAAGTTGAGAGGAACAAAAAATGAACATTTAATCCACCCACTCTCGAATGGAGGCGACAAGAACTGGGCCAACATTCTCTACACAGATCCAAACCCCCACCAATTAGGGAGGGGAGGGAAGGGGACTCAATAATTGGGACATTAAAACCAGAAAACAAACAATGGAACTACCTCAACAAAATGGTATAGGTATGAGCTTATCAATTCTACCCACAATCATAGGACTCCTGACTATGCACTATCTTCACTCCAAAACCTATGGATGTAGCTCTGATGGATGAAGCATCTCTTTCCTAGCAGTCATGATTTGATAATACCCAAAATGTACTCCCTCTACCTAGTTAAAAGAGGTCTTTTCTTTGCTTTAATAATAAAATGAGGCTTCATCCCAAAACTTAAAAAAAATTACCCCAAAACCGAGCCACCAATAAGATCCCATCTCAAGATGCAACAAGAGTATGAATTCTAGATCACAAAGAAGCATACTGAATAGAAAGAACTTCTAAGACATAGGATAAACCATCCACATAACCATCAGTTCAAAACAAACACCATGATTTTTTAGCTAAAAACACTTTTGAAAAAAAAATAAACTAACTTGGTGGATTTTCACATTCACCAATGGTGTTTCATCAAGTCTCACTCACATGAATATTTTCGTGCCACCTCGGGAACTCAAAAACCAGGCCATACCAGCCATTCATCCATATATATAGAAAACCTTTCATGTGAGATCCCATAAAAACACCAAATTCAAAAACAAAACATCATTATTAAAAAAATAATCATGTACCTTCCAAAGGCACATTAACCACCAAATCAAAAACCATTTTTAGATTTCACAAGATAAGCCATGATTCATCAAGAACCATTTGATTAAAAATCAATCCATTTAATTTAATAGAAATTACAACGACAACCATTCTATTCCAAATATCCTTTTCCCATTTTAAAAAAAATTCAGCAAGGTCTCTTTTCATAATCCTACAACCACAAATGCCAAAACCCCTTTCCAGAAAACACCAAATGCTCAAAACCAAACTTCCAAAACCAATTCATCAGATTCAAAATCTTTTCAATAGCTCAAAACACCCAATTTAAAACAAAGTTTCTGAATTAATTTAAAATGATGAACACTTTCAAAACCATCTATTTCAGCAAACCATGAGTTTAGATTAGGGAAAATCCAATCGTATTAAATCATTTTTACTTCCTCCCAAAAATTTGTTAAATAAAAACACAACCTTCCAAAACCATTATTATATTTAATTTTTGAAAACCCATTTCCCCCTTTTAAAAATCCAATCCTTCCTTTAAATCCCATTTATATAATTCTCACAAAAGGATTTTCAAAACAAAAATTCAGAATTCCAGAAACATCCAAGAAACCCACCAAAGGGAACTAGTGTCGGTGGGTGACTTGACCATATGGTTGGCGGCCATATGTCAAACACAAAACCAACACGGAGAGACTTATTAGGAACATACCCCAGCTCCACATGACTTTCTAGGACTTGAGAGATCATGGAGGCCATTTTTTCAACTCCCCTTGTCATATCCCAAAACCAGACTATCAACAAGAAAAAAAGACTCTAATAAAACCGGACTTCCCATGGAAACCTGAGGATTAGAACGAGAAAGAGTTCGCGATGCTCTTCCCGTACTTAACCCTCAAGTACCAACAATACTACTCTGTCTACCTTGACATCCACCAAATAACAAGAGTGATCTAAAAAGAAAGGTCTGATAAGATACAACCTCCCTCTGATACCATTTTGTCACAAACCAGCCCGAGTCGACTCTGAACCGGTCACCCAGGCCAGCCCACGACAAGTCCCGAGAGGCGTTCACTATCCTCTCGGGATGGTGAAAATCACCAAGGGCATCAATATTGTACACAAGGGAATGATTTCTCCCATATATGAACAATCAAACAAACAATGGAAAGAAATGGACAACCCAAAATACATTTATATAAAAATTGAACTAAACATTATTTGTACAAGAAACTGAAAGTATGACCAAACCAAAAACTCAACTAACCAAACTAGATAACATAATAAATCCATGTGACCCCGCTGGTAACTCTCCAAAACAATTATCACACATCACCCAAGGTGATCAAACTCAAGCTGAAACCTGCACAAGGGCTAAAAATAGAAGAAGACTATAGGCGTGAGTATTAAAACTTAGTAGGTTAGCCCGCTATTCTATTCTCAATGCACATACTTTAAAATAAAAGAAACATAAATTTCAAGTTTTAAATAAAAATATAAAGGTATGTTTTCTAAATGAGGTCCCATGCTTTAAAAACAATTACTAGAAAAAAAACATCCATGTTTTTTAAACAAAAATGCTAGTAACAATTTTCAAAGAGGTGTAATTTCAAAATGAAAATAGTTTTCAAGAGGGATGCTTTAAAGAATTTAAACTTTTAAATAAATCACTCACACTACTAAATTTACCAACCAAACACACCGTATGCTGGCGGTGAGTACAAATATCCAATGAACACAAGTCATGGGAACACCCCTAGGCACTAGTTAGTTGTGAGCCCCATATACCTCGTATCTCTGTGAAAGTAACCATAATAAGTATCCCTTCTCATGCACATGATCCACTAGTAGGGAGAATACCAATAACCTAGTGGTCCCCCAACATCATCGTCATCATATTTTAGTCAATGTTGTCATTTTCAAACTTGTTATGTGAAACAGGGGCCAAACCCCATTGAATCACTAGCATACTAGTACAAGTCTGCCCACCTAGATACCCAGGAATCCCTTTAGTGCTCAATAAAGTTACACATATTATCAAATACAAATTTCACATTCAAATTCCATTACCAAACCATAAAAACACAAATAGCCCACAAAATGTCTTCACATTTCATTCATGAATCAATAAACCACTAAATATTTTTTTTAAAACAATTTCAAGGAGTGTATTGAGGCTTTGCACATAAAACTCATTCAAAAACACTCTTTTAATTATAAAAACAAAACAAAACCATAAAAACCCATATTTTTAAGCCCTAAACATTTAATAAAATCATTTCATGAACTATAAAACAATCCCAATTGACACAACATGGTATATACAAGTAAAACACTCATTCTTCATTTTTTTAGAAAGGCCAAACACGCCTTTAAATTTTTTATAAAAACTAACATTTGAAAAAGTTATGCATTTAAATTTTATTAAGGAGGTGTATAAACACAATTTATAGAATCAATCCACATTTATAAATCCCTTAAAACACTCATGTTACATATTCAAAACACCACCATTTTCATAAGAATGTGAAATAGGCCATTTTCCGGGAACTCGGGCCAAAACAAGTTGTAAACCAAAAAAAATTTCTTTGTAAAACAAATAAAAATTGGGAAGCAATAAAAGGATCCCAAAATAATTGTTTTACATTATTTTAATTCATTTATAAATCCAAACCAATCATTTTAAATTGTACTAGACACATAAAAGCCAACCGTTCAATTTACCGAACACATGGCATGCACTCTTTAACAAAACAACTTATGTTAAAAACTTAAAAAGGGATACAATACCATTTTTATGCCATAAAGTTATTAAAGCTACTGAAACATATTAAGAATACCATAAAACTTATGCGAAATCTCATGGAATAATTTATCAAACAAGAGGAGTGTACATTTATACCAAAACAGGTATATTTTTAACAAAATAAGTCATAAAACTTAATTTGCACACAAAAACTTTAAAACCAAGGTTTCAAAACATCACATATCATATAAATAAGGTTATTACATAATTATAATGATGAAAAATAAATGACAAAGGCTTGTGCATGGGACATCCTACCTCAAATCCTTGGCGTAATGGAAATTCACACCCAAAATCACCATCCGAGGGTTTACAAACCCTGAAACTTTTCAACCAGAAAATTCATCATATTACATTAGATCTTCACCCTTATAGAAAAGAGAATAGCTTGAAACTTATTGGAGATTCTCCTAAGTTCTTATCAATTATGGACAATTTGAGGTAACATGAGAACTTTAGCCCTAATCAGAGGTTCATATGAGCTCTAAATAGGTAAAACAGATAATGGGGGTGAGGATAGGAATATTGGATTTGAGTGGGAGGTGGAATCACCAAAATATATTAAAATTTTAATTAGATATAAAATAAAAAAATTATTATTTTTTAAAACTGGAAATGGGCCCATGCGTTGGCCTAATAACTAAATAAGTAAGCCCAATTCACCATGTTTATGAATTTATAAGGGGTCCAACAGGATATAGTAGTATTAATATGTCATTAGATTTCAAGTGGGAAGTGGAATTAATGAAAAATGTTGGGAAAAGGGGGTTATTAAAGAAGCAAATTTGGTTTTTAAAACTGCAAATGAGCTCATGGTTGGCCCACATCATGAAATAACCACCCTTTCTCCAAAAAATCCGAAACAAGAAATGGGGAACCCAAATTAGGGTGATTAGACATATATGGAAGTTAAGAAATCAAAATTAATCTCACCAAAAACCTAATAAAAGGATTGGGATTTTCAATGAACTGGATCAATTCCATGACATGAAAAGAAAAAAAACCGGGTGTGACAATAGTCTACTGTACCAGTAAGAGAAGAACTAAGTCATCTACCCAATATAGGATCTAGATAACCAATTTTTATTGATCCAATGGAATAATTATATCATGAATTCCCTCTATTAGGGTGGAAACTAGAGCATTGTTAGAAAATTTACCACAAGCCAATTCACACTGGTTATGAATAACAAACATAGGCATGGACACCATATTAGGCCTTTTCCATCATTGTCCCTATGAAAATGTATAACCAATAAGATATTACATTAGATATTATTGAAACTATTGATTCACTAGAAGGTTTAATAGAATACATGAATGGGTGTTGTGTTCTAGTGAAACCAGAAAGAAAACCATACCCTAAATGGGTGGGCGTGACTCCTCCTTCACCCAAATTCAAAAATCCAACTTTACCAACTTTTATTGGAATTTGGGACCTAGAGTATTATTTTTTATCTTGATTTAGTCAAATAATGGGAATCCTTGGATAAAAATTGGTATCTATGTTTATATGCTTTGTGCAGACCCTGAACAAAACATCATTTTTTTGGTATAGCAATCTACTATACATATCAATCATAGGATGAGAGGAACTTTATTGAAAATTCATCTACCAATTCATCTTCATGACAAGGGATATGACGTTAATTAAACTCTCAAACTAAAAACAATGAAAAAATGATAAATCCTCAAACTTTAGTAACATATGGAATGTTTTGATCTATTCCTTATACACACAACTCCCACTAGAATAGTTACTACGTATATACATTGAAAATAACCATAATGAGTTATAAAAATTTCTCAATTTGATAAAATAACTATGGGGATTACCTGAGATTTTTATAGTCACACATAGGTTGGAAGATTGAATTTTTTGGATCAAGTCTAACGCTTGGACAATGCCAATAGTTCGAGGAAAGAGGACTAAAAAAGAAGAAATATAAACTTTTACACTTAATCCAGCTCTGAATTTAGCTCCAGCACCTAAATATATGAAATATAAATTTATTCCCTCTACATAATTAAAATAATAGAAAAATAAACTTTATCAATAAGGGATAAAAGATAAGATACATGCACTATATGAAGAACAGAATAATAAAATTTATTATTTTAAAAATGAGCAAGTCCCTAGTTATTTCATCACAACCATGGAAAATTATTTTCTAAATCTTCTAGAACTCAGGTATCTTGATTAGGATGGTCTTAGATACCACCTAAATTATTATACTTACAAAAAAATATTTGGACATACCATTGAGGAGGGATTTTTCTTTAAATACACCCTTTATAAATGGTTGAATCTTGAAAAGTTTAGTTAGGAAATCCACCAGTGCAAGTGGATTATGTTTTCTCAATATCACCAGAAGAAGAAGGGTAATGGAAAGAAGTCTCAAATAAGAGTTATCATATGTTTTATGATTATATGACTAGAAATATGGTCAAAAAAGAACACACCATACTTAGGTCACAACTGAACTTCAACTGTGTCCCTAATTTCCTCTGTAATTGTATGACTAGCTTTATATTCACCATAATCTTCTTAGAGTCGATCTTTTAAAAGATGGTGTAAATAGCATGATAAAAATAAAGTAAATGAAAGTGAAACTATACTGATTCAAAATCTAGTTAAAAAACTCTCAAATATCAGTCCTTTGGTACTTATATAATGGAAACCATCCACCTAAATGAAACCCTTATCTGATGAATATTTTATTTACAACTATATTAATGCTATTCACTTTAGGAATCCATTATTTGATAAAGAATAAGATTAATATGAATCTGTCCCCCCCTAAAATACATGGAACATAGGGTATAGGTCCCCTTAATTGTTGGGTTTAAGGAAGACATGGTGGATGGGGATCTAATCATTTAGTCTACATCTCTACTGAATTCATATATATTGCTAAAACCTGGTGACATAAACTTCAACGGGCTTAACAATAGAACCAATATCTCTCTGATTCATACAAAATCAATACAATATGATCATATTGGAGGATTTATTGGTAAATGTTTCCCTGTTAAAGTTATAATGTAAGAAGGAAAGACCAATTCACATCACAAGTGACAAAACTATCTTCAAATTTTGATCAGGCAGAATGCTAGATCAAGACACTCCACATTTCAAGCCCCAAACTAAGGAGCCGCCTCAAGGTGGAAGGCATAGAACTTTTAACTTAGAAATATGATATCTTAAAGTAGCTGGTTATCATTCAAGCTAAGATCTTGATCATGTATTCCTTTCATCTATCAAAAGAGATATAATAAACACATGTGAAATGCCTTTTAATCCCACAAGAGTTTGAATCTGAGGTCATTACTGCTGAAGTGTACCATATAAAGAATGATTCCACAAAATTTCATATAGTCCTATCCTTTATAGAAAAAGATAATGATACTAGCATATAAGGACATATCAAACCCTTATATGTATCTGCAAAATTGGAAAACATCAAAGTCCTTTGATTTTTGATTGAAAATATCTCTTAAATCAATCCCATGCTGGTTTAGATAATATGATAATAATACCATAAAGAATCTTATTTTCTACCACCACTTTGAAAATATAGGGGTATAGAAATGTTGAATAGTAGACAATTGGACTAATCAAGATCATAGATAAATTTAATGATCTTTTTTCCAAATCTAAATTAATGATTTATCTATAGGACACAACTCTCAATGTATTGTTAGAAATACCTTGGTAGCATAAACATGCAATAGTTCCCTTATAATATCATCAGTGTCTCAAATACTATATTAATGGATGAACTGAGACATTATATGGTAATAAATCTCCTTTTGAATCCTAAAAAAACCATTACATAAATGAAAGACTCTACCATAGATAAGGAAAATGACCCATGACTAATAATTTCACTCGAGTCACTACTCTAACAGGTTTAGAGATGGCCCCAGTCAATCCATTTAATAACCTCAAAAATGAATATGTACTATCCATCAATAATATAGAGGTAGTAACCTCAGATTCAGAATATTTTCCCCCATGTTCATGATATTAGTCCAATTATCCAAATCTAGTTGTGGAGAAATAAGAGGAAATTCCAATAATAAAAATTAAGGCTCGAATAAAAATTCCCCTTCTATATCCTCAAGGTTTGACATGGTACTCGCATCACTACCTAAATATAAAGATACCTACACATTACTAGAAAATAAGGTGAATTCCATCACATATCATGAGTATCATGAAATCAACACCTTTTCCACTCCTAATGACAGTGGAGAAGATGGAGAGAATTCCCAGAATGTTGTTGAAAATGATGCCCATATATTGGTATCGTTAGAATTTGAAAATTCCTCCTTATTTGCGATGGAAGATAAAATGTCCATATATCATATTCTGAATTCAAGGATAACATCACATCTTTTTTAATTTGATAAAAATAGAGACAAAATAGATAATACCTAGAATATATTCAATGATGATTCTCACATATCAGCCCCCTCAAAATTTGGGGATAACACTTCGACATCTATAGAAGATAGAAATATCCCCAAACCATCTTATAGATTTGAAAATGACCATTTATTACCTACTTTTATTGTGAATAATGTAGAGTAATAATAATAAGATCTCAAAGATACCCCTTCTTTATTTTAGGAAGGCATCTCTACCACCATTAATGAACTCAGATAGGTAAATCAGGGTACAAAGGAAGATTCACATACCATATTAATTAATGTCTTCATGTTTAATGAAGAACAATAGAAATAATTTGTTTTATTAAAATCAAATCATAATTTATTTTCCTAGAATTATAAAAACATGCATGGACTAGATCCTAATATGGCCACTCATCATCTAGGCCTACTTGAGGATCATCATGGTAACAATTAGGGAGACAGGGGAATATGACTAACTCATGCTTCCAAGGTTAAAGTTGAAATTAACAAGATTATAAAATATAGATTCATTCAAGAGGCCTAGTATCCAAAATAGATTTCAAATATTATCCCAGTCAAGAAAAAGAATAGACATATTAGATTCCACATCGATTTCAAGGATCTCAACCTACAATTCCCAAAGGATAATTACCCAGTCCCAATTATAGTACTTATGATCAATGAAATTGTCAGCTATCAAGTCCTCTCCATTATAGAAAAATATTTAGGATATAACCAAATTTGAATGGATCCTGAATATTAAGATTAAACTAATTTTAGGGAACCCCAAGGAGTGTACTAATATCAAGTGATTCCCTTTGGCTTGAAGAATGTTCGTGACATGTATTAATGTGATATACACTATATTTTTAAACTTTTCCTTTGAAAGACCATGGAATATTATGTAGATGTATTTGAGGTTAAATACCAATAAATTTTTGATCATATTTCTAATCTTTAGATAATTTTTAATAAGTTACAACATCATAAATTGAAAATAAACCCCTTGAAATGTAATTTTGGAGCTACCTCAAGATATTTCCTTGGATTTTTGGTATTATATCATGAAATTGATGTATAACATGAGAATAATAAGGTGATAATTGACATTAAATCTCTTTAAAACCTCAAATAATTAATATTTCATCAAGTAATCCTTACACACATCATGCATTTTATAGAAAACCTTACAGACAAGTGTTTTCCCTTCACCAAACTAATGAAGAAGGGAGTCACCTATTGGTGGGAAAAAATATTTCAAGAATATTTTAAAAACCTCAAAAAAATAATTTCAAGACCACCAGTTAAATGAAATCTACTCAATCTCTATATGACAGAATTGTAGTGATCACTCGACATATTTCTCACATAAAAGAAAGATACAGGGAAAAAATAGTCTCTACCATCTTAGCAGAACCATGCTAGATATTGAGACTCGATATCATGATATTGAGAATAATTTTATGGAATTTATATTTGTAGTCTAGAATTTGAGACAATAATTATAACATCATATAGTTCATTTAGTCCCTCATATGGAACCAATCAAGTATATCCTCAATTGTCTAATGTTAAATGGATGTTTGGCATGGTGAGTGGTAATCTTGCAACAATTCGACATCTGGTTCATATCGAAATGGTAGTAAAAATTAAAACAAATGGAAGAATATATTAAAATATATAATTTTGAAGAAAAAATATTAGTTGATATGAAGTTTTCAAATGAATTATCTGTCTCTGTTTAGGATACTACTCAAACATTAGAGATTTACTTTGACGTGCCTCTAGAAACCCAATAGGAAAAATTAATTAAGAACCAAAAACTCAAAAAGTTCATTATGGTAATCATTATTATTTACCAAGATAATGAAAATTTTCCCTATTCTATATTGTTATTATAATATTTCATAAATAATGAGGTAGAATACCAAGCTCTTATTTCAGGGTTAGAATTATCAATGAAAATACCAGTGGCCCTCTTAAACATCAAATGTGATTCAAAATTAGTAATCAAGAAAATCCATGGATAATATTATATTAAGAGGAATTTATTCTCCTAATTCTTTTTTCATAAAGGTTGATGGAATAATTTACATAATAAACAACACTTTCTATCATTGATAATTATAGAATTCTTGTGAGGATATATTGTATAAAGAGGCCACAGCCCTAGAAAATCCATTCTATGAAAAAATAGTTATCATCATTAAACACCACAAGATGGTATCCGTATTCATTAGAAACAACATAGAGTAAACCAATGATATCATCACTATATTTAAATGAAAATTGATAACCTCAAAAAATGACACCATAAGTGGGTGGATGTACCAATATTAGACTACCTCTAAAAAGAAATTATTCCATAAAACTGATAAAAAAATAATATACCTAATATTAGGAAGTCAAATTTACTCTTTATGATGGCCCAAATACTCAGGAAGTCTTATATAAGTGTGGATTTGATGGATTAATACTCATATTCATTAATGGATGACAAAATCTTACCATTTTTCAAGAAGTCCATACAAGTACCTATAGTGGTCATCAGTCTGGAACCAAGCACCCTCATCATATTATGAGGCATTTACATTTTTTCCATCGATGAAATAAATTGCATGGAGTTAAATAAGAAATTTCATGCCTAATAGATACATTAAAACCTCATCTATCAACCCCCATAATTTCTATATAATGATAAATATTCTTTGTTATCATATATCTATGAAATATATGTCATAGGTCTATATCCCATTTCTATATTCAAAATATTTAAGAATATCCTTACTGGAACTAATTTATTCTCTAAGTGGGATGAGGCTATATCCATAGAAGAATTTAGGACAAATATTATTATATAATATTTATAAATACAAACATCATTACCAAATATGGAATCCCATGCACAATACTGAAAGATAATGAAACCAATTTATTCTATTTAGAGTTTAAAATTTTGTATCAATTATATGAAATTAAATCCAACCACTCATCTCGCTACCATGTAGTAGGGAATGGATAAATAGTGGATTTCAATATGTTCTTATCTAACATACACCATGAAATAGTGGATAAAGGAAAGAAACATATCTTGATAAAATCTTTCATGAAATATGGTTCTATCACACCATAACTTATACAACTATGCAAGCAATCCCATATTCTATTACATCTAGGAAAAAAGATATCCTTAACACAAAGGTTTAATTTCCCTCACTTTTCATCACCATTTACAACCAGATCCTTGAAGATGAATAGTCTTAGAAGAGAAAATATGATTTTGAATGGCTTAATGAATGATGATTTCTCACATTTCACAACTTGTAAATCTATCAAAACCAAATCGTACAGGCCTTCAACAAAAATATTATACTCCATACATTCCTCCAAGGAGTATTGGAATTTATTACATGGACCCCAATGATACCTGGGAATAAAACCCCAAAATTTGAACCAAACTATGAATCACCATATGACATACACAAAGATAACCCCAATGGATATTATTCCATGATCAAAATGGATGAAGAAAATATCATTCCAATGAACAATGCAAGGTTCCTCAATAAATACTATTAATGACATTCACATTGATTTAATTTTATTATTATTGTATGATGTTGAACTACATGGTCAATATCCTTCAGTAAGACTTTAAAATACAAATCACTCATGTCCTAGTCATACAATATAAAACTACCTGAAAACGTACTTGTTGAATGATATAGAACTATATGGCATTGTCCCAGTTTCAAAAAAATTTCCTAGTCTCATGATGTAAAACTACATAAAAATGTCCTAGTCATATGATGTTAAGCTATATGAAATTTTTGTGAAAGAATCATAACCTTAAAATTCATGCCTCCACAGGTCCATTCTACATTACCTTAAATCACTTTATGATCTTGATGCATATCCTCCTTCAATTTATTTTCACCAAATAAAAGTGACACCCTCCCATACATAAGAGACAAATCCTTGTAGGAACATTGATGCATATTTTTTACCCACTTTATATTTAGAATTAGGGAGAAAGTTCCTCTATTTCATCCTATTCACATGATGTTATACTACATGAAAATATCACCACCATAAAATATAAAATCACATGGTGTGAATCCCTGACTAGTGATTTTACATGACTCAAGTAATCTTCCAAGTATTCTCTTATTTATCACATCAAGAATGACTCATGTGATATTAGAGATCCCATTTGATTAATTTTATTGGAATGAACATAACACACCATACCAAAATAAAAAATAATAATTTTTCCTATCCTACATGAAGATAAACTATTTAGAGAAGCTAACTTTGTATAACCTACTTCCCTTATATAAGATCTAGATCTATATAAGGATTCCAGATATACGACCTGATTCTACCATGGAATAAAAATTCCCTCACCTTTATGAAAGAGATTTATTTATATAAGGTAAATTCTATAATAATTACAAGTGAATTGTTTACCATTTCCTTTGGGATATGTAGCGATTACTAGATTCTATATCCTATGAGAAACTTCAAATTTTAAAAAACCCTCATCCCAACATATGATTCTGATCCGTGTGGGAAATTTATTTCATTAAAACTACATGTGACTTGATTTTTATTTCAAAAATATATGTAGTATATCCAAGATCCTATATCTAGGACCCAACCATGAATTCTATCTACTAAAATTCCCTCTTATTCTATTCATAGAAGTTTATAGTGAAGATTTCTTTATGTACCTACATTGAGAAATAAGAGAATGTAAAAAATGTCCCCATCCTAGAATTGGAGAAATATCAATAGACCTATAATATGATAAAATATCCACATTTTTAAATAATGTAATTCTAGTACTTTCCGCATGATGTTAAACTTCATGATACATGGTCTTCTATTCATGACCATAAACTATTCAGAGTGGCCTCCTATACATTTCTAAGTTCCCTACATGAGATTCATATCCATGAAAGGGTACTTGATATAGATTGACTCTCTAGACAAACATTAGACTAAAATTCCACTTTCTCAATATTATACCCAAATTTTTGGAGCCTCCCCTATAGTATAAGGACTATTTATGAATTGAATCCTACTATCTCAGGAAACCTGTTTAAACCCTATGTTTAGGACCTAGCCAAAAGTCCTCTTTCACTTACACCCCTTCCAAGAGAACCTTGTTATCTCAGTTATGATATCCCTATGTATAAAATACCTCAATTCCCTTTTTTTGAACATACTTTTTCATAAATCACACTTTTTGATTTGAGTATCTTGGATTTATAGAAACCTTTCCTTGGTATTGATAGTGATCACATTCAACTCCAAAGGACACTTCTGCTTGACTATGCATACCATGGCCACAATATGGCTCTGTATATGCACCCCTAATATGACCTTTCAACTAGAGGAATCATCATCTTCAAGGGGAGGATCCTCTAATTTCTATATTCCTTCAAAACCTCTTAGTGGAACCTATCTTTCAAATATGATCTAAAATCATCAATTGTGTACCTACTCAACATCACCTTTCCTGATCCAAGAACCTTAAGTTATGATTTACAACATCATTACTCCCTATTCAAAAGGTTTTGGGACATAATTAGTATTTGGTCCCCATTGGGCTTGTTATTATCTTTCATCAAGTCCATGTATCATGATCAAAAATTGTATGAACCCCACCCTTTGAGGAAATCTATAGTGGAATTGGGTTATCCATTCACATTGGGTTAGATTTCCCCTTTTAATAGTAAATTTATTTTCTCAAACCCTTTTGGTCCAAGAACTATGGCCTTAAAATATGTTCACATCCTATGTGATATCATCTCTATTGGCATTGGGATTTCCATTCACATTGGGTTTTTACCCCTTCCTTTCCATATAAGTTTTCCCACTTCACATGTGTTCAATGCTACATGACCATAAACTCAGCATTTGTTGGTCAGAGATATATAAAATTAAAATCTATCCCCTTAGTTGTCCAAAATATAAGACCTTGTATTGTAGGTGAAAAATACATAAAACTTGTCAGTATGAAAACCAATAAATTACACTCAGAGTAGAAGTAAAGTATTTTCTTTCTAAAACTTTTACTTTTGGGTCTAAGCCAAAAGTTAGATCATGAATAAAAAGGGAATAATTATTATAGGGACTACCATATCACCAAAGAAAATGTTGATCCATGATCACTAAACCCACTAGTTTAGGAAAATGTTATAGTGATGACACACAATATCCATTCACCTCGATTATGTGTTCCATACTTAGTGTCATAACATTTAGGGAACCATAACCCTTCTTGAATATTTCTTCCTCCCAAGAACCTAATTTATTTGATAAGTGTTTTAATACCTGCAAACATTTCCTTGGATATCGATATGAGAGCATTCGACTCCAAAGGACACCTATGCTTGACTATGAATACTATGTTCCTGATATGGCTCTACATAAGCACCACTGATGTGGCCTATCAACTAGAATTATCTTTATTATGAATAATAGTATACTATAATTTTCATAAACCTTGAAACCATTACTATGGAATCCATATTTGGAATATGGTTCACTATCATCCCCTATATATGTTTCTCAACTCCCCACTCATGATTCAAACTCCTTGAGTTATGACTGACACAATCCATAAACCAACTATTTAGTTGGATCTAATTCCCTATATTTTACACACATGTGCATCAAGATCATTTTCAAAGAAAAAATTTTATATCTCATCCTCAAAACTTTAATTGGTCCTTTTTTTCATATTTTAATCAAATGATATGATGTTCTAAGCTTCATGACCATAAACCAAATTCCCCTTGTTCTAGGGTGGTCTCTAACACCTCTGGACCATGTATTAAAAATTATACTTCTATTCTATCACCACTTCCATTTATAATTGGAGAGTTCATGTATCTACCTCCTATGATTTCCCAATAATTCTTTGGAACAATCTCAATGAATACAAGATCATCTTATTTGATAATGATAGTCACTATGATTGGGTTAGGTGACCCTAAACTCTATAAACCTATTCATGAGGTTTCCCACAATAGTATCACTTAACTTCATTACTTCTTGTTGGGTCTACCATAACAATGACATTGAATATGACAACTCACTCCTTTGGTCAAATCTACGTGACCATAAACTGTAGTAGAATGTGGTAAAAGTTTTTTAACCTTAAACATCAACTATGTTGGATTGACTTGAAAAATATTAAAATTCTTAAGGAAAGAGACATGGAACTCTCCTGTTTGAAAACTTGTAAAGGGAACTCTAGAAAAAAAGTAAAGTCTCCACTTTTTTTATATACACCTTGCATGGTCTATGAGAAATTATGCATTTCAAATAAAAAAATTGGCATAATACTTATTAATTTGAAAACCTATAAAGGGAAACTTAAGTAAAAGACGAGTTATTCCCACTAAGACTTCCCAATACAAGGCTTAGTAAAAAGTTAGTGTGAAAAAATAAAAGATACAAAATTTCTATGACTCATCACATGGTCCTTGAAAAATTCAAAGTTATAATCACTAGGACCCATAAATTAAGAAAAATTTAGATCATTTATCCTTCCTTGACTTTTCAATTCATACATAATTAAAAAAATATCACAAGATCATGATTCATCAATATTATATCCCTCTATAACATTGGAATCCACACCACACACTCTTATTTATTGATCCTCAACATATTAATTCAGATAAATCATCCAAATGGACTAACTCTAGTGGTATAATGATGGTACTCATTTCTATAACCATCCATGATCCATGAATAGGATGAGATCACTCATCCAAATAGACTAAATCTAGTGTTACAGTAATGGTACTTATGCCTATACCCATCCATGATCCACTATTAAGAGGAAATCATCTTGAATCAAGTGTTTAGAAATCATGATTTACTTTATTCATTCTAAATTAAATATGTGAGTGAGCTCAAAATACTTTGATTTTGTTTCCTAAATTTTCACAAGTTATTTCTATATGTCAATCAGAGTAAATAAATAATTTAGAAAATAAAAAATTTATAAGTGATTAAGGATAAATTTATTTTAATTTATCATAATAGAAGAATAGGGGTCTCCATAAGTTGGTGTCTCTCTTCATTGCAATTATACATTATATAATTCCATAAATATACTTATATAGTCATTGGATCAATACTTGAGCCTCATAAACAATATATGGAAGCCCAAATAGCTCCATATCTATAGTCTACTCAAGAATATAAATATTTTCCATCACAAAATCAAAAATATATTTTCCATGGATTTGAATTTCTTCAAGAGACTAGTGGAGATATATTAACTCCTCAATAACATCTAACTATTGTTGGAGATATATCACATGGTAAGATTTCTCATCAACTTGGAATTGATATTTTTCCATCTCCTTGGCATGGTTAAGTTATTCCTGAGACACTATAACTTAGAGATCAATAAATCTTTCTAGAAATATCACCTTGATAAGAAGTTGTTGCGAGACCTAATCTTGTTCTCATTGTCAAATTAAATCCTTCATGACATAATGTATCTCACAATAATTAAAACCACTGTATCCCAATGCGGTTAAAATACTATAGAGTTGATGAAGTTATATGGAAAGGTATTCTAGGGTAGCCTTTAAAACTAACCTATATATATCACACTATATAAATTATCAGGATACATGAAAAGTGTAATGGGCCTCTAAGTAAACCTCAAAACTGATCATTGGAGGCGATACATACCCCAAAATTGGTTCACTTTGGAAACAATATTAAGTCTCACCAAAAAAGTTGGTAGGATTTAGTGTAGTTTCAACCCTAGCTTGCTCCTATGGTTGGGTAAGAACAAGTACATATTTTTCTATCTTGGATGTTGAAGGTGATTCCACTAAGGGTGATAAAACAAGGATAAAGTTCAAAAATTGAGATAATAGATAAATACAAAGAAGAATGAAACTTGGGTGATTTAGATACATACCCATAGACTGATCAATCAGTGATTTTGGTTTTCTCTCAAAATTTCAAGCTTGATCAACCCCAAAAGTAGGGATTCCTTAAGGTAGAAAACTTTTTTCAGTGTTTTAGGGTCTACCTTAGATAACCCATGAGAATATACCTTTTTTTTATTTTGAGCCAGTTATCCATCTATCATAGGAGTATGAAATATCTCGTTCACCCACTGATGGATTTATTTATAGATATTATCTATAGATAAAGGTGCATAAATTTGGAATCTTGGTTATCACACCATGTGTAAGGATAATAATTAAGCATGAATAAGGATACTTACTTACTTAAAACTATTTGTTGAAATTTTAAAACTATTCTAAGGAATTAGGGATATCTATACATGTGATAATTTCTTTATCTATTAGTGGGGGCATTAGGTATAGTATTGACCCTTGTTGCATTTTTATCGGTGGGAACAAAATTTGAGACACTTGAATCAGGGTCCATATTTGTGATTTCTTCAAATCCATCTCCCATGGACCTAGTGGGTGCCCCTTCATAAGGTGTGGGAACCAAAAAACCTGAAGGTTTGAAATATTGAGGTTCATAGAGGTCATAATAGTATCTATTCTGACCAATGCACCATCAGTGAAGTAGCTTTAAAACAAATTTATATGAAAAAGTGTAATATGATAGTAAAATATGGGTTTTTAGTAAATTATACTTATTCTATTTTTATACATTATCAATGGTTAATATTATAAAAGGGATGTTTGGGGAAGGAATATGGATCACCTTTTGGGAGTTTAGAGTTACCACCTTTATGTACCCTATTAGACCAAGAACACCCCCATCCCTAGTCATGGTATGACTATACACTGAGTCATTACCTTCCTCTATAATGGTAAATCCATCAATATATTAGAAAAAATTTTCCTTGAGGGTTATAACACCTGGAGGTTCATGGCTCACATTAGGAAAATCTAATGCCTGATTATCTCCCGTTCAGAAAGTTAGAGGGTCGGTAATACCTATGGTTTTTGAGAGATCCTCCAACATGAGTGAAGATTATGAAAATGTAATAAAAATTTTTATGAAAAGAGAAGTTATAAATCATTATATAATATTAAAATAATATATGGTTTTTATACCCATATTACCCCTTGTTGATTGGAGTAGGTGGGGTCCTCTCTATTGATATGTTTTTCACTGAAGGTACAATACCATCAATAATAATCTTCACTACACATAAAAAATATTCCTAAAAATCCATAGGATTGGATATATATCACTTAAAGGAAGAGATATAGGTAGATTATATAATCAATAAAAATAGTTATATATATGTTTAAAAAATAAAGTACGGGATGGGAGAACTAACCACGATGAAATACATTTTTTGAAAATGGGTTTTCTCTCTACCAGCATTTAACCTTAGATAATGGAAGGCTAGTAAATAAATTATAAAATTCTAGTATCAGAAGAGGTAGGTGACAATAACCTCCTTTAATCTATTCCCGCATGATCCTTTATCCCGAGGATACTTGTAACACCCCAAAAATTTAGTCTAAAAGAATAATAAGCTTAATAGCTTTGTTAACACATAACCCCAAGCATTAAGCGAATTGAGATATATTCTAAAACTATTATTATTTAAATATAATAATTATAACATTACTATTGAATTATTGGCTATGAAAATGAGTAACCATATTATGAAATATATTTATACAAATATATTGATTAATTATTATTAAATACATGCTCAATTTTTAGTGAAGTCATTTTATGCATCAAAAATGCATTTTATTCAAAAATGATTTTTCTTTCATTTTTTGCATGAAAATTAATTTTTTTTTACACTTTTAGAATTTTTTTTAAAATAAACATCATTTTTGAAATCAAAATATAATAATTCACTTAGGGTAAAATTTTGGTATTTCTCTAAAATTATTTATTTTTCAGTGAATAATGAAACATGCCAATTTTTCAAATACTATCATTTATTTCCATCAAATAAAGTAATTTAAATGTACTATTATATTTTGAATTTTGTATTAAGTTACATATAATCCATTTTATTTAGAATAATATAATTAATTCTAATTTAATTAGAAATAATCAGTATTTTGATATAGGTTAATTTTTATGATTAAAAATGTATTTTTTTCTAAAAACTGTTTGTTGTTTCATTTTATGAATTTATATTAAAATTGATTTTTTAAACTTATAGATATTAAATATTTAAAAATGGACACCGTATTTTGAATTAGGAGGTTCATATTCAGTAAATTGGCCTCTTTTATTTTGTCCATATTAATAGTAACCATAATAAATTTTTGTTAACACGGTAAAGGTGAAATGAGTTAATTACAGTTAAAAATAATACAATACGCTTAAAATTACTTCATACACTTCCCTTTATCATATGAGATTTTTTTTTAAATTTTCATCCATGTAAAAAATATATGGCCACTCTGTTCCATTTTTCTTTGATTATGACCTGTATATTAATTTAAGAAAATAATAAATACAAAATTTTACTCTCTTGAATTTAATATCCATAAAATAATCACATAAGTATAAAAAGAAGATAATTTCAGTTATAAATATATATATTTTTAGAAAATTATTTATTTATTTATTTAATTAATATAAAAATAAAATTATTGATATTAAAAATATTAAAAGAAATACAATTTGGGTGAATTATTGTGTTCCATGAATTTTTTAGGTAAATACAAAAATTTTAGGTATGGGTGAAAGGTTTATATTTTAAATCCATAACTATAATTATGTATTTAAAGTAAAATTAAATGAATAGTTTAAAAATGACATTAACGATATTTTATGTTAAATATTATTTTATTAAATTATTTATAAATCATATAAATATTACAATAAGAAATTTAGGATGATAAATGGTCTAAAATTCTACCCATTTTCTATTTATGAGCTAATTTTCAACTTATAAGTAAATATTAAACCTTTATGATTGAAAAAGTTATTATCATAATTAAGGTTAACATCTCTTAACGAAGGGGTTAGACCAAAATATAAGGTTTAAAATAACCTCAAAATGTATCTAAATTTAATATTATTAGTATATTTTTACCTTAGACTATTTTACTTTGAATATCTACCCATTTAGATTACCTTTTCTTGAGAATTAATTAATTATATTATAGTCTTTTTAGTCTTTCCAAGTGTGTACTTTACCACACTTATAAAAGGACACCCTTTGTCTATTTTATTTACACCACTTAAGCCATCAAAATCAACCAACCCATGAACAATTATATTATAAAATCACCTATCCATTAAGTATAGTTTCTAGTCTACTTAAAATACCATCCTAAGGGTCCTTAATAAAAAAATCTAAAGGAGGCCTACCAAAGAATCGGTAATCATATTCCCTTACCTCATTCTATTTATTTATTATTATATCTCATATAAATCTATGGAATTAATCATAAAATAATAAATTAAATATTATAAATACACTTATTTTTATTATTATTTAATAACCAATATCCACCTCTATTCCATCAAATTGTAAGTCAAAGTATGTCTTGTGCATATATGTGGACAACCGCCTCCATGTATACAATTAATTTTCTATCTCCATATTTCTTGGATGGTTATTATAATGGGTTTTATGTTTATATATTCTATTTATAACATAATTATACTTCTATAATTATAATATCATCTCTATCTAATTACCTTCTAGAACACTGGAAAATGATAACATCGATTGTGCGTACATGTGGACTACCACCTCTATGAAGTGATGTGATTTATTTTTCAATTCCATTTTAAAAGGATTTTAATATGGATATATTTAATAAATATTTATGTTATATATGATATAATAATTATTATTTAAATTTTAATTATTATTTACCTTTCTTTCACTCTATCCTTTGAAAAGTGAAAACATTATTAATGCGTACATACGACCTACCATCTATATGAGTTTTGTAATTCATTTTTCTATTAAGATATTTTAAAGAAGAATATAAATATAAATATAATTAATATATAATATATTAATATCATGATTAAAATTATGAATATTATGGAAACATTATCAAATAACAGGTACTGAAACTACCAAACCAAAATTGCTATGAAAAAAAGAACAGTTAACACCAAGAAATGATGATTTTAATTAGGAATTATTAATAAATGGGTGTTAAAATGTTATAATTAGATCATATATGATATTAAAAGTATGTAAATTATTATTTTATAGAATTATAATATTTTTTAATTTATTATATAGGAGTTTAGAGTGATTTTTATGAAATTCAAACTTAAGGTAAGATATTTCAATTACAATCTCATTGTTTATCAGGATTATTTATGATTAAGATTTCGATGATGAAATTTTATTATCTACCAATAAGAAACTAATGAATTTTATTATAATTTGGTTATTTATAGATATTACATGTTTTTTTTCATTTCCTCTCTTAAATAACACTATATATTGAAATAATGTTTTTAAAGAAAATCTACTTCATTTCTCTCTTCAGTTGAAAATACTTTTTTTCCATGTACATGTTTTATATAAACAAATTTTAAGAATATTTTACTATTATTATATGATTGTTTAAATTAATTTTTACCCATGATTTTATTTTTACAAAATTGTTTAAAATTAATCTTCTTTTAATTTTCTAAATAATGTAATTTTGACTTTTTACTAACAATGTGATAAGAATATTTATTTTAAAGGAGACAACATAAATAAAATTTTCCACCATCATGAATGATAAATTATTTGAAGATTCTTTTAAAAGGTTAAAAGGTTATTTTAAAATAAAATTTCCCCTCAATATTTGGGAAATATTTATATTTTAAATAAGTGATCTCAATATGAAAATGGTATTTTAATCAAGAAATGTTCCAGTGATCTTTTAAAGGAATTTTTCTTCTATGATAACATACTTTGATGTTAATTATTCTTTAATGAGGTTATGATCCAATGATACCATCCAGTTTCATTGTTTTTATGTGGAATATTGATGATGATTTAAGGATCTATGAAACCTATTAATTTCCCATGAGTTAATTAGGTTATGATGAAACCATTATGAAAAAAGTTTCCTTTCCATGTGTTATTCTATGATATAATGATGAAATTTTTATGAAATACATTTTATTTACATGGGTTATGATATGATTAATGTTTTATGATCTTATGACACACATATGTATGATTTTCATTATGTTATGGGTTGGCTTGAAATTATATAGCCCTCCAATGCATTGGGTAAAGATTGATATATCATAAAATAATAAATATTGGAATGGGGAGTGAACCCAGTTTAGTAAGGTACTTTGTCTACTATGATAGTATTTTGAGTGAAAATTAACTAATGATATGAAGGTTTTAGGAGTGAACTCAATCCAATATGATATCTTGGTAGTGATCCTTTACTACTATAAAAATGATTTTCTATGTTTATGTGTATCCCACAAACTTATTTCTCATGTCAATGTTATGCTCTCATGGCTCATGTTATTTGATTTATTTATGATTTATGTCTTATGAACTACCAAGCTTCATGCCATGATTCAAGATTATGATATATGACATGTAGGGTATGGTTTTCATATTTTATCCTCATTTTCTCATACACTTATTCTCATGTTATGTTTAATCGATCATTGATATATACATTATTTAACCTTATTGAGGATCATAGATCACCCATTATTATGTTTCATTTCCCAGGTTATGAAGAAATATTTTAAGTATGAAAATTTAAAGAATAGTTCTAGTTATGAAGAACATTTTGAGAGATAATGTTAATCTATTTGAACAAGTTGATTATGTACCCTCATTTCCAATGACAATAAACCTTTATTGTTATAGTGTGGATCATAATATTATGTATTGAATATTCATCTAAAAAGATATAATATTTATCTATAAAATGCTATGGTTGTTCATAATACCTCCCATACCTTTAGAGGATATTATTTCTCCACCTAAATTGGGATTCCAACTACAATATACCTTGGTGATTTCATTGGCAGTGAACTTTTTTTACACCATATAAAAATTGAGATGATTTATTTTGTTTGAAATAGTTTCATATTTAAAAGAATAGAATAATAAGTACTCTATTTTCAGACTTACATCTCTAGGATCGACAAATTCACCCCAGTAGATCTATTGACCGCCCCAACAGTGGTACCTCGCTCCATCATTTCCATTACCTGTTTTGTGGAAGGGATATAACTTTTAGTGTCATAGATGAGAATCTAAAACTCTTGGATTCAATTTCCTAATTCCACTGTATTGGTATCATAATTGAAGTATGGGGATGCTTATATATCCTTAAGTTGAAAAATATTCATGCCAATCTAGAGAATCACCCATATATCCCTGAATTTGGAGGTCTTATTCTTTCAGATTTGGGATGCCTTTAGCTATACATAGTCTAAGGACTCCTCAACCATTCATGAAGAGGGATACAGATTGATTTAATTCAATGGTTTCTGGACCTTTCCACCTTATCCAAAATTGGAATAATGGGGGCTCATGTCTCTTCACAATGATGATGATTTTACCATCTTTTCCCAATTTTAGGTTTCTTAGGCTATTTTATTCAAGCTCACCACATTGTCCATAGTTGGGGACATTTTAGTGACTTCGGGACTTCATTTATGTCCCTATATGGATGATCCCTTTTCCTCACTTTCCCCATCCCAAAGTTGCCATGATAATAATTTTGGAAATTCTTTTCATTAACATCCCTTGAGGGTATGAAGAAATATAGGAATTGGTATATCTGGGGGTTAAAATAATATATGGACTTAGTGGGGAAAAACTTGATCACCACTTGAGAGACTTAACAATCCATTATTACTCAGATTTAACTTACTACTATTTAATGATTTTATGATTGAACATCCATTGGTGGTAATATATTTGGTTATTTCAGACTCCTAAATTATCATGAAAAATTATAAGGCATGTGAGACTCACATATGAACTCTCCATCAATCCTTTTTTCCAATATATAGTCTCTTAAATACATTATATATGAAATCATCTCATATTCACTATAGTCATTTTCAAAAATTGTCCTAATGTGGGGATCACCACAAAGGAAGAAGATGAAGTCATTAAATAAACTTAAAATATTTAGAGCTAATCCATACTTAAAAGAAAAAATCATGATACCAGATATAACTTGAATGATAGGGGGGAATATTAATTTAGGAATAAAAACTTCATTGAGTATCAAATATTCATTAAAACACACCACTACCTATACCCACAACACATGGAATAACATCGAATTAAAATAATGGGGTTTCCCATGTAAAATTGAATCAAGAACTTGTAGATATTTTACAAAAAAGGTACTACCAATCCCACAAGATTCCCTTACACTAACACCCCCCATAAAAAACGTTTTTGGCCTTACACCATAATTAGAATCGTGAATTATAAGCAGATAAGTTCTTACCCAAATCACTTGAAAGATAACTAATTGGTTTCTCACAGGGATGTTGTGATCGATGGTATAACCATATTATTCAAACTAACCATGTTCTAGTATGGGACAATACATTCTATGGATTCCCTTATTTTCCATTATGGGGTATCCTATCAAGAACTTACAAAGTGGATGTTAAATCTTGGGTGATGGTCTTTACCCATGACCTCTGAAGCTAGATTTAACAATTCATGTGATAAATTAGGTATCCATTCAAAATCCTCGCATGTCACTTTTGTAGGGATGAATTCATCATACATAGCCCCAAATATTTTACCCTTTTAGAATTTGAAAATATCCTATAAACTGATTACTAATTCACCATGTGTTAGATGGAAAGTGTTGGTATGAGGGCTCCATCATCTCACAAAATCTAGGACTAACTAAAAGTGTTTGTATATGTATGTTTGAGAGAATCAAATGGCCTCATCAATGGAGACCACTTCATGCTGAAAATTAAATTTTATACATGTCTTACAAGCCTAGTAATCCCGCATACATTTCAGCTTGAATCATTCTTCTGTATGAAATTCCCAATATTCATTCTATTCTTTTGACTGATTGGTGACATAATACCAAATAATGTATGGGTATTAATATATATTTATCTTGAAAATGTGAGGTTATATTTCTATATGAATCATACCATGTTACATTAGGAACATAGAGTTCCTCTTCCCCTCATTGATATAGACTCACTTGGTAACAATATCATATTTAGTAATGTTTTCATACTCTCTAAACCAAGAGTGTGTTTTGTAGCCATTTAATCTTAGGATGATCAAATTCATCAGAATCCCATTACTATATAGTGTAAGAAAATAACATATGGGATACTATAGATGACACCTCTTTAAGGTTTTTCCAAGGCATGATAGGAAACCATCACATGGGTGGTAGTATCCTAGTCCAAAAATCTCAGCATTTCTTTAATGTGAGTGGAAACCTAACATTCAAAATCAGGGACATGTTCTTAGCCATTAGAAATATACAATACACACGATGGTTTATTAAAAATGAACTATGAATATACAAACACAAGTATTCAAGATAATAAAAGTATAAAAATGAACTAATAGGTGGAAATTTGGCTATGTTCAACTTAATTCACCCATGTAATCCACCCAAGTAATTTACCTAACAAATTCTTCCAATTAATTCTCCCAAGTTGGTTAGTTAACCTAAGTTCTTATCTCATGTCCCCTCTATAGTCTATCACCTAGGGCAAGACCTCACGTAAGAGCTTCACTCAACCTTTATACCTAACATCAATGCACTAAAGGAAGGTTTAAACCCACAGGATATTACATACATCAAGCTATCATAGAGTAATAGGGAATTTAAATGTCAATAAATACTCTCCTTTAAGTGAAGGAACAAAAAAAGGAATGAAGACTTTCTATTTATAATAAATGACCATAGGGTTTTGTGCAATAGCAGTGCAGAACATTCATGAAGATGAATAGCATGAACATATTGCATACAACACTAGCACAAGACAGTCTTGTATAAATTTAAAAATCATTATATTTTTAAATATTAATTTTCACCAGTGGAACTTTGATGTTAGGATTAAATCCACTTTATTTCAATAAAATTCAATCATGAGGAGAGTCATATTTTAGTGCTCTCATTTTATGAAAAGGGTGAAGAAAATTAAAGTATGAGTATCTAAATCTCATAAAATAAAGGTCATAGAGAAGAGAAATGTAATCTTTCCCAAAGTCCTAAAAGTTTGTGTAAGTTGACCCCGAAAAAGACACTTGTATGATTATTTACTCTATGAAAGTTTAATATACGTGACTTACTAGCATTACAAACCAACTTCACCAAGAGTCCTAATTTTTCCTATAAATAGGACCCTTGGAATACTCATTTATCCCTTTTGGACATAGAGACGACCCAAAGTTCTGATCTCCCTAGTCTCTTTCCCAAGTCATAAAACCCTCAGGTAGTTTATTAAATCCCTAAACCGAAGGGAATTAACCAAAAGAAAGGTTATTTGAGTTCCCCAAAGGTCGAAAACACAAAAAACCTTTTCAAGGAACTACTTCCTCCCCAGTTAGAAAACACTAGGTTAAAGGACCCTTACCCAAACATACATTTGTGTGAAGCCTAAACCCCTTATACCTAGCACCACTTGGGTGAATCCCACATTACATGACCCTAGTGTTACTTGGGAAAATACTTGTCACTCACCCTAGTATTATTTGGGTGAGGTATTATTCCATCCCTTTATATTGGAAAAAAAATCATTTTTTCTATTATACCAAAGAATCATGAACACCTTGGATTCAATTATAAAAAATTCCTTCACCCAAATTTTCTACTTGGACCTCCAATTATCAAGGCATCCTCTAAATCCACTGAATTCATGAAATCAGGGTATGCACACTAGTGTGATCCTATTTTGATCCTATTTTCCATTCATGTGTATCCATCAACATATAAGGTCCACTTGGGTTTTTCAAATCTATATTACCTTGATAACGGGGGTCCTAATCTTAAGAACATTAGTGATAATTCCCCTAACATATACAGCAACACTTGGATGACCTAGGACCAAGATAGATCGGCCCGAGCTCCTAGTGGATGCCTAAGTACATTTTAGGAGAGATGAATCCAAAAATAGAATAATCCCTATAGCTACCCTCCCAGTCCCATGGAAGGGAGTAGTCCTTGTTAAGTCATTGAATCACTTTACTCTACTTCATTTGAAAACCAAACAGTTCTTAATTTAGTATTTGAGATAACTTAATGTAACTGTCATTATCTTTAGTGTTTTCAATATATAAAATTGATAAATTAATTATCAATAACTTTAATTATAAATAAATTCTGATGGTCTACCAATTTGTAAAAATTTGACGACCTAAGGAATTAATACAGACAATTTAGGATTTTCATGGAAAACTGATAACATGAATAATGAAATATAGAATACCTTAAACTATTTTATAAAGTACTGTAGCATTGTTGATTCAACTAATTGGTAGATGAACCTACATTATATAGTTATTAGAATATATCAAATCTATTACCGATTTAGTTTCAACCAACCTTAAGATATACGAAATCCGTCCATTGAAGGATTTAATATAAATAGAACCTCACCTTTATGCCAAAAGTAAAAGTTACCATAAGTTTCTACAAGTATTATAAAAGTTTATAATTGTTTTTAATCTTTACAATTTCATATTTTTTAGAGCACTTCCAATCATGGTAATATTTTACTTTCTGAGTGATTTAGCTAATATTTATTATTATGATTATTCCTTGTAAAGCTATTAGCTTTATTATTGTAATTATTGGGTTACCAACAAGTTTTTAAATAGATTCATGATGATTGTAATATAGAACCAATCTACCATTTAGTGTAGTGGGCATACTGAGCTAGTAATTTTTATAGTGGAAGTATTGAGTTACTAATCAAGTTAGTAGGGAAACAAAGCTTCAAGTTGTTAAAAATGGGGATTTTCAAAAGGATTAATTATTACTTTTACTCTTTAAAGGGGAACCATGAGTATTCTTGTAGGAATAAATTGAGTAAGAATAATACAAAAAACAATGTGGATCTACTTGGAAATAGAAAATATATTCCCAATAAGTCACCGAAAGTAGAACATGTGACTCATGGGTCAGGTTTAGTAATGGTCCTGATACTGGTGATTGAGCATAGAGAGCATCCTCAGGAGGATGAATGAAACCTCATACCAGGAGTTCCTCTAGAGGAACCCACTTATATAATTTAGGGTAAACAAAATCCAAAGGATAATGGGAATTTATCAAAGATTCAAGAGGAAATTAAAAATTAAGGGAAACCCAGGGCATCTATGGAATGCGGGATGATGTTGGGGATGAATCCTCATAAAAACCATCATATAGTCAGGATTTTATTAAAGGAAAAAATGCTGTTATAGATGATTATGGTTTGAAATCTCTTCCTTCTAGGAAAGAAAGATGTAGGAGGTCTATTCCTATCTGAAACCAACTATGGTCACCAGGTCTCATGGTCCCTTACTTGATTATGACTAGTATGGTGATTATAATGATTATGATGATTTTTATATTTGATATTAATTGTTTTCTATTATCATTAGGGCATAAATTCTAGTATAACCCCATCTATTTCCTTTTTCTTTCTTACTTTTCATTTTTTAATAAAAGGGCTATGCCCTAACCTTTCCGGTATACACTTTATATTTCTATTGGATGTTTTTCATTCTAATCTTTCTTTTGATCGGTATTTAATAAAACTAATCAACTTAATACTTCAAGAGGATGTAAATTTTAGTTGATTTCGAAGTACTATTCAACCCCTCTTGTAGAGTTTCCCATTAATTTATGATCCTACATTTAGTATCAAATAAGGTATCTAAATCTGAGACTAAACATGATATTTTGTTCCCTTATTGTCTGTTTCTTGATTAGTATTTTATTTTTCAGATTCCTTTCACCTAAAAGTGGGTAGAGAATTTTTTATGTATAGTGGGAATACATTTTGGATTAATCAAAAATAAAAATCCAAAAAAACCACTAATATTTTATAGAAATGATTTTGTTTATTGGTATGATATAATGGAGACATTATTTTATCAATACAGGTGTTAGAAATTTTCTTATGCTCACTGATAATTACAAGATTCCAAATAAATATGTTACTAGTTTTTTAAGAGAAGAAAATAATTAATTCTAGACAAATTTTAGAGTTATATATACTCTCTGTTATTATATTCAATGAAATAAACACAGTCAAGTATCTTCTTATAGAATAGTTTATGGAATTAAGAATAATAAAAAAGTTACTCATTTCATAACTTCAGAAGTTCTTAAAACTAAAAGATCAATATTAAGTGATGATTATCAATAATTTTATTTTATACTTAGTGAATTTTTAGCTCAGATTCATCACATATAAAATAATATAGTAAATATTTTACAATCCCTTGGAGAAAATGAGTTTACTAATGATCAACTTGATGAAAAGGTTATAGACATTTTACTTAAAGAGTGGGAATAAAAAAGAATAAATATTGATGAAACAAAAAACATTACTAAATTTTTTCTAGATGAATTAATTAGAATACTCATGAAGTATAAAAATAAGATTAAAAAGGGATGTTGAAAATTAAAAAATAAAGGAAAAGTATCTTTCCCTTCTACGTATCAAAGAGATAATTCCAAAGAAAATTCTACGAAATCCTAAGATGATAGTGAAGGAGAACCTAATGAAGGTAAAGCAATTAACTTGAAAAGAAAGATATTGAAGAATCAAAATTTTAAAATAGATTATTTGAAAGATAAAAAAGATAATTATCATAAGTTTGTTAAGAAATATTATTTATAATCTATATGCTATGAATTTGGAAGACCTGGTCAAATTTCACTAGATTATCCAGAATTTAAAATGAAAGATAATAAATATTTTAGAAAGCATCCCAAAAATAAAGGAAAGAAAAGTTTAAAAGATATGGATACTTTGAGTGCTAATGGTGGTAATACCACCTCATATAGTTCATCAGATGATAGTGATGACAATAGAAAAATTGTAGGATTTTAGACTAATAAAAAGTCTTTAGAGGGAAGAATTTATATCAAATCCCTTACAAATTTTACTTTAGATATCAAATGATTTTATTCTTTAGAAAATTAAAGTGTGAATAATAATGAAAGTTTATTATATTACAATGATTTTGAAAAAGATATAGAAACATATAATGGGATGATGTATTATGTGATTTAATTTGAAGATATGTATCAAAAAAATTATAATAAGTACACCAATCTAAAAAATGAATCTACATAAAGAAATAGAGTTGTGTAAATATTAAAGATAAAATTAATGATGTGAGAAAAGAAAATTCTAATATTATTTTTGAGCTGAATGTGTCTAATGAGAAAATCAAAAATTTGAAAAATGAGATGAAAGGAAAAATTGAAGTCAATTCATTAAAAGATAATCCAAAGTCAGATAACTGAAATAAGAAAGAATGTTAGAAGAAAAAAATGTATCTTTTTATTTAATGATAACAAGGTTTTCAAAATAAAATTAGATATTAAAAGTATTATTTTTTTAACTAAGTTTACAACTAGAATAAATGAATTCAAGAAGATGTATAGTCAGTTTAGGCCTAATAGAACTTTTTCTGGATTTGGTTGTTAAACCATCATAAGTTCAGTCTATTGAAAAAACTATTTTGTTCCAAATCAAACACCATTTCACAATATGTGTCAAATAAGAGGAAATTGGATATTTTTTTCACCGAATAGAGTTCAATCCTTATAAATACATAACACATTTATATAAAAAGATATTTCTACTTTTGAACATCAAAAGGTAAGGAAAGTATGGGTTCCAAATATTTTTTTGCTAATTATTCTAGAGCCAAGGGGGTCTATCTACCCAAAGTAAAATTTAGGAGGCGTACATAATTACACACTGATAACTGAACAACTATCACCAATACCTCAAGTATTTCTATTTTTCATTATTCTAAATCCTTTACTATCTATTTTATTACTATATTTTATTTATTCATTATATTTAGGGGGAGTATCTGTTGATTATTTATAGATAAATCCTAAACATTTTTTTAGATTCCCAAAAAAATTAAACCCTAAGTAAAAATGTTTATGGAACCATATTCAAAATAATAAGATCAAGTCATTATTGAAATGGGATATAATATTCAAATTTTTAGGATGATATTTCTAGTTAATTGAATTTTTAGTAATAATTATTCATTTACCCAATTTTAAAATTATTGTTAATTTACCTGAATTTTGATTTGTTATATAAATTTAAAATTAATGTTCATTTATATAAATTTTAAACTATCATCCATTTATTTAAAATTCAAGGTTTTCTTTAAATTTATAAAAGCATCAAAATTTTAAAAATCCTCCAAAACTAAATGTGAAATAATGTGTTTTGGTTAGATTAAATCTGATTCATTGGATCAAGAAAATCTATGGTGACCCTTCATATTCCAAATATACCTATATAAGTGGTGTAACCAATGTTTTTTGGATGCATTAATTACTATAAGAATCAACATTATTTTAATTTTTTAGTAAATTTTTTCTCATCCTCTAATATGATCATTGTATCTTCTAGAGAACTTAAACTAGATAAATAGTTAGAGATAGGATGATTGATTCAAAACTATTTGAAAAGTATGATTTTATATTGAAGGATATTATCACTTTTAAAAAATATAGGAATATTATTTCTATAAAAGAAGAACATGGTATGTATTATCAATGTCTTATTTGTGAGTTTTATAGATATTCCAGATTCATTAATGGAGATGGAGTTAAGAAGGTATCATTTGTACTCTTCATATGAATGTTTAAATAAACCTTATAAAAGTTTACAAAACTAATATAAGTTCCATTTGAAGGGGGATATCTATTTATATCTCACATATTGAGAGAAATTTATAGATAATTTACCAAGTTTTAAGAAAAAAAGAATCTTTTTATTGTTAATTAAAAAGTTCATAAGTTAAGGAATCTAATACCTAAATTTGGAATTTTGTTTCAGAAGATATTATATTTTCTACTATCGATGAAGGGGGATAAGGATACAATTAAGATATAAGATTTATAATTTCTAGACTATATTTTAAATTTTATAAAGTTTAATATTTCTAAATTTGTCTGGTCCTATATAGAAGCTATATGTAATGAAGTAGTTAAAATGAATATTTTTTATGGAAGGAATTTTAATAGAATTTTTGTAAAGTTATTGAAGGAAGAAAATTTTTAGAATGAAGCACATCCAGAAAGACAAAAATAGAATTCAATCAATGTTGAAACAATCTCAATAATGAGATTGACTAATGATTTCAAAGAAAAAATATTTATTAAAAAATCATCAGTAGTTACTTATGTTGATATTAAATAATTATTTGAAAGTGATAATATATCCCATGAAGTTAAATATATAAAGAAAAAAAAATATTTTGTAAATACTATTTTAGATAAATCTTTTGAGAAGAAGAAACATAAATTATTTAAGGAGATGTAAAAATTAGGTAAACCAGAAGTTTAACCAAGAAGAACATCAGATGATTAATTTTTGAAGTTAATTGATAGTCACAAAGGTTTTTTGAAAGAAAAATCCAAATAAGAAAAAAAAATATAATCAAGCAGTCCAAAAACATTTCTTTGGGTTAGAAAAATTTTAGGCTAAATATTTAGGAGAGTAAGTTGATCATAATTTTTCAGAAGAGAATAATAAGAAGAAATACGCTCTTAAGATGAAGTAATCCCAAATTTATAAAGATATTATTCCAATAAGAACAATCAAAAATTGTTTTTTCCTAATTAATAGTTGAAAATAATGTTAGAATTTGAAGAAATAGGAAAATTAGTTTCCTCATAAGTTTTTTAAAATACTCCTTACTTATCATCACCTCAATATATTGTTGGAATTCCAGTTGAGAAAGCCATAAATGTTCAACCATTGTATGTTCAATCACGTAAAGTTTAGTCAGATAATGTTTATCCCTATGAAGCTTCTCCTCCCCCATCTATTGAGGTAGAAGTTTTACTATAAAATTCAATATGAAAAAAAGTTTTTTTGAGAACTCAGTTGGGAAGATAATTAAGTTTCCTTCTAAAAAAGATGCAGTTAAAGACCTATCACATATTTAATATTTAGTTTTTAGTTTTACTATTGTTACATCATCTCATTCCAAGAAATTTTCTCAAAATATAGAATCTATAGAATAATGTTCTAGTTCCCCAAAATATTAATATGATATAATAATAAATGATTGAAATTATAATAACAATTATTGGATTGAAATAGATAAATATTTGTTTGAAAAAGTTAAAGATTATAAATTCTAAACTGTTGTTTCCAAAGGAAATGATAATAATAAATATCCACCTAACAATCATATGAATCCAAATATTTAGATATAGTATGATTATTTTATCAGAAGTTAAGTTTAGTTATTTATATTTAAAAGAGGATGGATAGAGTTATTGAGATGACATCGTACTTGAGTATAAAGGTTTATACCCTGAAAACTTAATTGAAAATTTTGAAATAATAAAAGTGTAAAAGACACCTAATTGATTCTTTTTTTGAAGTTAAAAGAGAACCAACTTTAGTCAAGGAAGTAATTGAATCATATAATTATAAAATGAGAGATTATAATAGATACATTAAATATTAGGACAAAGACATAAATTATATTGGAGAATAATCCGGTCTTCTTCATCATAATTTTGGTTATATATATAAAAGATATAAATATCTTGGATTATTTTTAAAAGAGTTATAAGATAAAGTTTAAAGTTATTTAGCTACAATAGTTGAACTAATGTTATTGTTAGTATCCCATAATTAAAAATTTAAAGAGAGAAATCTAAATATAGATTCATTATAAGAGAAATTGGTTTATAGAGATCAATTTTTGAAATATCAGGAAGAAAAATTTTAATATAATATTTACAAGTTTGAAGATAAGTTCAACGTTCAAGATGAATACCTTAATGAACAATGAAAACAAATAAAAAATTTAAGACATATGATAGAAAGATATATCAAGAATGATTGTTTTTTTAGATTTTTGACTACTCGTATCTTATTATCTCTATATCATTGTTCAAAAAACATTTTCTTAATATTATATTGATGATATTTCTTGATAATTTTGTTTAATGATATTGATTTAATGATATTTTATATTTTTTTCTTCACTATATTTTGTTCTTTATATTATTTCTATTGGGTTTTTATTCTTCATATAATTTTTCCATATTACCTTCTTTTAAAAAACCACAAAGGGGTAGAAATATGAAAAATAAAAATTAAATTTATTAGATTTGAGAAATATTATTTCACACAGAGGGATAGAAATATTTTTTTTCTTTATGAAAGAAAAATTTCTATTTGTTTTATAATGGTTGGAACCATCTAAAAGAATATTTAAAGATATTTTTATCAATTGAATATTTTTTTTCAAAGGGGTGGAACTTTATAAAAGGATAAATAAATATATTTTCATTTGAAGATATATATGGAATAATTCCATTTATTTTTATTTCTCCATTGAATGTTTGTGTTTCTCAAAAATGGGAAGATGTTGAGTCAATTAATCACTTTACACTACTTTTTTTGAAAATCATGAAACACTTAACTTAGTATATTATCTGACTTAAAGATTTTTTTCTTTAGTGTTTTAAATATATAAAAATGATAAATTAATTAACAATAACTTTTAGTATAACAAAATACTAACGATCTATAGATTTATAAAAATATGATGAACTAAGGAATTATATAATACCTATAGTTTAGGATTTTCATGAAAAATTGATAAACTAAATATGAAATACTGATTAACTTCACCAGTTTTACAAGGCATTTTATCACTGCTAAATCAAATCATTAGTAGATGAAACATCATGTTAAAGTCATCAAAAAGTGGTAATGTTTCCACTGATTCAGTTGAAACTGACCCTAAAATATGAAAAATATGACCATTTAAGGATTTCCTATAAATACAATTGTACCTTAAACTTCAATAGTTCAATTTACCACAAGTTTCTGTAAGAATTATTAAAGGTGTTGATTATTTTTAAGCATTAAATTTTCTTTTTTCTTAGAATGATTCCAATATGTGAAATATTTTTCTTTCTAAGAAATTTAGCTAGGATCTACCATTGTGAGGAATAACATTTAAAGATCTTATATTTATTATTATAATTATTGTTTCAATGATAGGTTTTTTGATAAATTATTGAGAACTAGAAGATATAACTGGGATACCAGTTAAATTAATGGGTATACTGAGATATTGATTACTGTAGCAAAAGTACTGAGTAAACCAAGATCTAGGTTCTTGAAGCAAGGGATTTTCCTATCAGGCTGATCGAGGGATTCTAGAGTAAGAAATATAGAGACAACATTTAGGATTTAAGAAGTGGATACCTTAGGATAGATTTATATTAATATATACCATAGATTGTTTCTGTAGATTTATATTCCACTTTGGTATAAAAGTGATGTTTTAATAATATAATTTTAAAGGAGTACTTGGTTTTCTAACTGATAATCCATGTTTAGTTTTAAAATTTCATTGTATTATTTTATAAATTACAACTAATATAATTCTTACATAAGTTATAGTAATTTAGTTAGTTTAAATTTCCACTATTATAACTCTTTCATAGGTAATTGATAAAATAACAATTACTTTATTTTCACTACAATTATGATGTGATATACAATTTATATTTACAACGCATAAAATATTTTTAATTTGATATTTGATTTGATTGGTATTTTTTAAAACTAATCAACTTAATACTTAAATAGGATGAAAATTATTATTTGGTTTCAAAACAAAATTCACCACCATCTTGTGGTGTTTTTTCCATACATTTATGATACTACAGGCCTCCTGCATACTGCCTATGATGGGAAATATAATTTCCTTCCACTTTCCAATCACACCTATGTAGTAGATGCATAAGTTCCAATAGTTTCACTATTGATGGTGAACACCTTGTATCCTTGTCTCCTGTACTCATAAGTGGAATGAGGCAACTTAATGCCTAACTCCTGAAACCATGTTTAAGTTGTATGACTTCAAACTACATTTCACTATATCTTAGTCAAAAGATAATAACCTACATGACAACATCCTCAACATAATATGTTAAAATAAAACCTTATCCAATGTGAAAACCCAAGATTCCCTATGTGACGAACATAAGATGCCACATGTGATAAGCATGATATGATTCCCCAAACTATATGGGTCTCTTCCTTAGGTATAAGACCCATTCAAGCTTAATTTTTCACTCTCATACAACCGGATTAATCTTATATTATCTCTTGTTTCTCATAAATATCATGATTCAAATGGGATTAGAGATCTAATTTTATCATTTAATTGGAGAAATTAATAATGTCCTCTATATTGGTACACTTATAAGGTGTAAGCCCCATCCATTATTTTTGGGAAGATTTATATGTGAAAGCTTTACTAAATCTTTTATTATCACATATTTTTAGAAACAAACATCTTTACAACATGATGTTATACTTTGTGGCCTAAATCCCAATTTGACAATATAAAATTGCATAATAACATACTTAAGACATGACACAAAACTTCATGATATGGTTCAATCACATAACCTTAAACTGTGTATTGAAAACTACATGGTCTTTGATTTATGTTAAGTAGTATATGTAGGATGCTTCCCAGAGGTTTAAAACCAACATCATTCTCTATACCTATTCTCATGGGGATATATTATTCATTAAAGCATTTACATCCTTCCCTCGCTTGGATATATTCCTGTGAGTCTGAACATCCCATTAATTAAGGCCATATTCACTATGAACCATCCTTTCATCAAGCCATATTCCTAATAATATCATACCCCCACTTGGATGGTGACATTACTTCTATGAGACCACCATATATGCCTCTCTAGGCTATATTAATGATGAGAATACACATATATAGGAAGGGATATACTCCTTATCAAAATAACTCATCATTTGAAAGGGCTAATCATGTGAAAGTCCTACACCAACCATTACTAGGAATCTTTCATCTAGTCATCCTTACCACATGACATTGAAATTCATGTACTGATCCTTGTCATAAGAACTTAAAGGGTACTATGTGACCAATTAATTAGAATCAAACTACATGGGTTCTGATTCATTTCACAAGGATATGTAGAATGTCCTTTTCATAGGCTTGATCCTAACATCATGAAAATCTACCACCTTATTGGATAGAAATAAACTCTAGAGCACCTAACTGTGTGGATTTAAACCATAGTGTCTTATAGAACAACATATATAATAAAAAATAAGATAAATATGAAGAACCTATAATATATAAATGTGGTGTCATCTATGGAGAACCTATGATACACATATATGTTCACATTGATGGGATACCTATGATATATATGGATGTTCCCATTAACACATTATAACAACTGATTTCCAACATGGGGGGTAATTGGTCCCATAATGGGACTTGGGAAGGATTTATTGTAATTTCCCAGAATTGGTTCACTCATAAGTAACCAAACCTGGTTGGGAATAAGGACACATGTGTGCCTCCCTGTATTCCAGAGGTTGGAAACTAGCATTGAGGTTTTAAGGTGGTATAATGGGGAGATTACACCCTTATAACTAGAAAAATACATCAGTATAATTTGTTGATAAATAGTGGATGTATAATATAAACTAAAAATTGAAGTTAAATAATCTAGATAAAATAAATAGAAATCAATAGAAATATCAATAACCATATACAAAATGATGTAATTTCATGTATCTAAACAAGAAGAAATAGGAAAACATGGAAGCAGGAACACATAAATAAAGGTATATCAAAAGAACCAAAAAGGCTATCTATATATAGCATCAAGAGTAATAACTTGGTCCCATTATCCCACGATCCCATTCTATAATCAATCAAGAATCCATGATTATGCGCTTTCTCTTTTCTCTTCCTGCATCCTTAAATCTGTTCAAGTACCATGGGTGACCCAAATAGGGTGCGAGATATACTCAGTAGGCCAAAACCAATGACGTCTATAACAAATTAAGAATGTACATATAAACTATAACTGTGCATAGGTATAATAGGTAAGATATAAAATGAATGAATGATATGAAAATTATACAAGAAAAATTTATCATAAGAGCATGCTATATAGGTAAGTATCAATATATATATATGAAGTGTTAATAGTAGGTAACTACTAACTCAAAATATGACACATGTGAAAATAGTATCAAAACTACATGGGCCTGGTTAGAAATCATAAAACTAAGGTGACCTCATTGAGACCAAGGATATCATATAATAGTGAGATCAGAATAGTATCATACCTATATGGGCTAGTTCCCAAGGTGATAACTAGGGAGACCTATATATGATGATATGAATGTATATAGAAGTTTTAGGTTACCTACCTCTATATCCATCATCAGTTACAAACCTTAAATTATCACACATAGGTGTCATAGGTTCCATACCTCAATTCCCTAGTGACCGCCTTACCATTATAAAACAGGTTCCAAAACTTTATAAGAAGTCAATACTTATAGTGATGTCCAACATCAAGAAAGAAATATAAAAATGTAAAGGGTAATGTTATTATCTATTCCCAATTAAAATTATCAATATAAAAAGGCACGATCCAAGAGAATATTTATCTCATTACTCATTTTTATTTAAATCCAACCATTTTATCACTTTAATATCATTTAATATTAGGGAAAATGAGGCATGCCCATCTCAAATTATCTCATTTAATTTTAAGTAGGATCTTATTAAAATATTACAAGACCACACACCCAAAAGGGTGGCCCTATCACAGGGTAGATTTAAAGTACTCACCTCAAAGATGGAATAGGTTAAGGTTGACAACCTACAACCATGTCAAGGTGTTAAAAGGAAAACACATTAAAGTTACAATAATTTATTTAAGAAATTTTATGAATTTTGGAGCAACGTTTGGAAGGTCTGGAATGTGTCTTAATGGTGATTATTTAATAGACAATAGAACCCTAGGGAAATTTTATAGAACGTATACCTAATTCCTATGGTATAAAACTCATCTAGTATCATCCTTTGGGTCGGCCTAAAATAGAAAAAAATGGAAAAATAAATAAATAAACTAAAAATATTGTATATTAGATTTCACCAAAATAGAACTGAATATGGAGAGATAAAAAAAGGAATTGGGGAAACATATTAGATATATCAATAGTGGTTATCAAACATGATAGACAATGTTTCAAATGGAGGTCGGGTGAAGAATTTTCTTCAATTCATAGATTAGGTATGGAGGAGAGATTCAATGATGAGGAGAGGTCTGTGCGTGTTGGGGAAAAGAAAAAGAGGAGGGTTATTAAAAATGAGGATGGGAAAAAACATAATTATTCCCAATTTTTAAGAGGTTAAATGTTTGGTAAATGGTTTTCTAAACCATATGGAAACCGTGCAGCTAGAACTACCCAAAGACAGACCCATACATAGTCTATGTGCATAGTTTTTCAAATCATTTGCAACCTGAATGCTAGGAACTCTCTAGGAGACACCCCCTAAAACAGTCTAGGCACACGGTTAGACAAACCTTGTACATCCCATTCACACCCTCTATTTCACTCTGCATCACAAAACATGATTTTTCCAAATCGTGTGAAATTAGGTACACAGTTTTGGTAAACTGTGTTCTTGATCTGTTTCCTCCAAAACACAAAGTTCCAGGATCCAAAAAATCCTTGGAGACTTCTTATTCCTTCTTTATAAAACAGGGAACATATATAAATTTTAAATAAGTATTTTAGGCCAATAATTAAAGGGTATATACATCATATAAAAAACTAGGTTGTTACAACCTCAATCGATTAGGAAAACTCATCTATGTGTTTGCCTTCTGAGCATGGAAGATTATCATTTGAAAAGAGTTTTGGCTACTAAGCATGTATGTCAGGCTCCCTCTCCCAAGTATCATCCTACACCCTAACATACTGTCATAAAACCTATAAAAGAGGTACTAACATTCCTCATAGAGCCATCGTGCTCTGGTCCATCATAGGAATAAGATGCTCCTCAAAGGACACATCTACCTCTAACCCAACCTCATCAAGATGAAATATGTGAGATGAGTCTAAATAGTACCAACATAGCTGTGAAACATGGAATATATCATGCATAGTACAATACCTCTGAGGTAACTAATACTGATAGGACACTAGACCTACTCTCTAGACAACCTCAAAAGGTATGATGAACTGAGGAAAAATATTACCTTATCATCTAAACTGTCGATGTACCAATATAGTTGATACACAAAAGAAAACTTGATCCCTGACCTAAAACTCTAGAGGTCATCAATGGAAATAAATATTAGATTTATACCTAGATTGGGATGTATCCATTTGCTTCTTGATCAACTGAACCTTATCTAAAGTATCCTGAACGAGAATAGGTCCTAGCAATTCTACATGCCATTCCTCTAGCCAGTATATAGGTGAAAAACATGACTTACCATATAAGGCCTCATAAGGAGTTATCTTTATCATCACCGAAAAAGTATTAATATATGAAAACTCAACTAGGTGTATATTTTTCTCCCAAGAACCCCAAAAATCAAGGAAACATGTTTGAAGAATGTCCTCTAGTACCTGTATCATCTGTTATGACTGACCATTGGTTTGAGGTTAAAATTCTATACTCAAAAGCATCTACATACCGCATAACCCCTGATAGAACCTTAACATGAACTAAGAATACTTATCACAAATGATAGTACGAGGGACCCCGTGTAGGCGTATAATCTCACTGACATACAGTCTCCCAAGATCATCCACTAAGAAAGTCCCTATGATAGGTAATAATCGATTTACCTTCATGATCCTATCAATGATCACCCATACTACATAACTACCTCAAGGGGATATTATTAATCCATTAAAAAAAAATATATAGTGACATCATCCCATTTCCACTTAGGAATATGAAACTACTGTAAAATCCCTAATAGATGCTAGTGTTATTCCTTTACCTGCTTACAGGTGGAACACTGAGTAACAAAACTTGAAATATCCCTTTTCAAACAAGGACACTAATATTGGTGACATAGACCATGATACATAATTGTAAGCCTAGTGTGTACCTCACAAGTAGAAGAATGAGACTCTCTCATAAATTTCACCCAAATATCTGTAAGAACCCAGACACATCCATAGATCTGTAAGACCTCATCCTCATCAATTATCTAGCTTGGCGGTAGATCCTCACATGAAATACTCTCCATTAGGACTAGGTCCTCAGGATTTCACAACTTCCTCATATTCAATATTTAAATAAGTGAATAGGTCACTACTAAAGTTTTAAGGGTAGGTTGTCTATGATTATCCTATACCTATAAATGTATATAAGAGAGCTGATACATTAGCTCCCACTCAATACAACCCTCTTTCACCACTTGTGTTTGAGTGCTCTGGCTTAAATAATTAACTACAGTATTTCCTTTCCTAGGCATATAGGAAAGATCAAAGTCAAAGTATTGTAGGTATTCAACTCACCTTATCTACCTAGGGTTTAATTCACACTATGTGAAAATATACCTGAGGATTTTATGATCTGTATATACCAATAAATTCTATCCTAGTAGTTAATGACTCCAAAAATACAAATCATGAACTACTACTGCCAACTTGAGTTAATGCATCAGGTAATTAAATTCACGAGTCCTCATATTCCATGACATGTATGCAATGAACCGATATTATAGTATTAGAACTGATCCTATCCTGATACCTGATACATCAAATTAGACTGTATAGCTTCCACTCAGATCTAGAATAATCAACATTGGTGTGGAAGTCAGTCTCCCTTTCATCTCTCGAATGGCTATCTCATAGGCTTATGAACATATAAACTTCACAACATTCTTAGTCAAACATGTTAGAGGTTATTATAGTCATGAAAAGTCCTATATAAATATATTTTAATATCCATCCATCCCAAAGAAACAACTCATTTAAAAAAAAATTGGGATGCACCCTGGTAACTATAACTCTCACCTTCTTTGGGTCAACTAATACTCCTACCTTTGAGATAATGTGACATAAGAAGTGCACTTTATTAATCCAAAATTATCATTTAGTGAACTTAACATATAGATAGTTCTCTCTTAGTGTGTTTATAAAAATATCAATATGTTTGGAATGTTCATGTAGATTAAAAGAATACAATAAGATGTCATCCATGAAGACTACCACAAATGAATCCAAATATGAGTGGAAAATTGATTCTTCAGATACATGAAAATGTATGAAATATTTTTGATATTGAACATGATAACTAGATACTCATAAGGACTATACCTACTATAGAATGCTATATGAGGTACGAACAAAGGTCTTACACATACTTGGTGACATCCTAAACTCAAATCAATCATTGGGAAAACATGATCTCCATAGAGATGATCAAATATGTCATATATATGAGGAAAAAGATACTAATTTTTTATAGTAAGTTAATTAAAATTATAGAAATCAACATAACTCCTGAGGGTTATATCTACCTTCTTGGTGAAAAGGAATGGTGAACCCTACAGAGAAGTACAAGGTAGCATAAAATCCTTAACTTCTATGTCCTTTAGCTGTCACTTAAGCTACTGCGGATCAGTAGTATCCATCCTATGAGGAGGAATGAAAAATGGTGCAGATCCTGGAACCATCTCAATAGAGAACTATACCTCTTTATCATGAGGTAAATTAGAGAATTAGTTTAGGAATACATCCCTAAAATGATCCACTATAGGAGTAAAGTCATCCTCATGTGCCCCCTGATCATCCATATAAAGGCTAGAAATTTGGTCTATCATGCCACTCAAATCACAATTCTTTAGTCCATCTCTACCTTTATGGGCATACCATTAACCCTTTTGAATATGAATATTAACCACTAGTGATATAAAAGATACCGTATAGTGATATAAGTCCACATAAATGTGACAGGGGACCAACCAGTCTATCCTAAGAATAATTTCAAAACCAGACATCTCAATGATGAAGAGGTTTCATAGAAAATGATATCCTCCAATCCCAGGGAATAATCCTTACCCTAGTATACTATATATGATCAGATACCTAAAGGAGTGTCAAGGGTTATCAACAAATAAAAAATAATAAATTTTGAGCATGAGGATTTCCACAATATCCACAGAGATAAATAATTTAAATCCCCTATGACAAAAAAAAACAAATACCATGGTAAATGAAACTAAAATTGTACCTCGAACTATAGAAGGTACTGGACTCTAATCCCCTAACACATGATACACAGTAAAAACCTATCCCATTCCATGAACTTAAGATACAGAATTACTGCCTTGAGTAGTCCCGCTATACGGACGCTGTGTAACTGGTGTCTAGCTCCCCCGACCATGACCACCTCCTCGGCCTGACCAGTCAGTATAACTCTAGTTTCCTACCTGACATGGGGCTACTGATCCCACTATAGGACCTAGAGTTGGTAATAATAATTTCTCACTGGGAACTAGATGAAATATTCTACAAAACCTCTATAAATTACCCATCATACTATAGGATTGGCATGAAATTGGGGCCCTCTAGGTTTTATATTCCCCTTCTTGCTACACCGATGACATACTACAAAACCTATGGTATGTGCACTCTGACTAGTACTTCCCTCATGAGAGGTATCTAAGTGATGCTTCCTGCTACCATACACTACGCTAATAGGTCAAGAAGATATTCCACTCAGATCTGGTCATCCATATTTCCTCAAGTTATGTTCATTAATAAGATCCTAATTTACTATACCAGACATGGTAGTCAACCAAAAAATGTTCACTTGAGATCAAATAGGATGCCTAAGCCCATCCTCAAAATGTCTCTATTTTGATGGATCATTAGTGGTATAGATAAGTGAAAATACCCAAATATATATAAAATGAGATGAGTAATCCAAAAATGATGTAGAACCCTACTGTAGGTTCATGAACTTCCTTACATGATCATCCCTCAAGGTCCTAGGGAAATAGTAGTAATATAATCTCGATTAGAAACCACTCAAAAAAATTTCCTAGTATTGAACTTCCTAATTATGAATATCCCAATAAAATTTTGTGGATACTAGAATCATATGAATGGAAAGACTGACCCTACTCTATAGAGGAATCTATAAGTGATCGAAGATAGAAAAGATAGTCTCAATCCATAATCCTGTAGCCTAGGGGGCACCATCCTTTGAAAACATGGGTTTATGACGCTACTGAAACACTCACATCAGCTCTACTATAGTAGGATCAAGTTAAAAATCTCCTGAAATAGTCTGTATAAGCTATATGAATCCATCTCAAAATCATTCATCGTCACCCGCATTGAGAATAGTGGGAGGTTCCACAGGTGGCACTACTGGAAGTAACACTGGTGGCTCAGGTCCCACCAGCTTCAAAGAATTGTCATCAACACCCTATTGGCACATGAATCAAGTATTTCATTGTGTAATAGATCCCAAAAATCCAAGAAAATTCCTTAGATAGGTTTTTGATAATGAAGGACCAAATGTGTAAAAGTATAATAGGTACAATCCTTCCTATAAGTAAATCACACCCTTATGCCTTTTCCTAGAGCAAGGTCAAGAAATCGTATATGAATGAGATAAATCACTATAGATACTGCCTAATTCCCACTACTAAGGTTAGGTTTAGTTAAATTTCTCTATTTCATATCAGGGTTCCAGTACACAGCGTGTCAATTTCAAGTTATATAGAAAAACAACCTTTAAGTTGCAATTGGAATCACTATTTAATGACAACCATTTCTATATAAATTTATAAATAAATATTTCTAAAATATGTCATTAAATAGATACATGTGTGTATATCAAGGTCTAGTTAAATGTGTCTATCATTTCCAATTTATAAATTATTATTCTTTATAAATTGAAAAATGTACTACACATTACTGCAACTAGTATTTTAATACGGTTCAATTAGATGGATCACCTTTACCAATTTATAGAGGCAAACACACTCCTTGAATTTCAATTAGAATACATATAATTTCAACCAACTAACATTTTAATACGTGTAAGAAATGGTTTAAAGCTCAAACTCAATATAATTGGATAATTAAGGTTCCATCATCACACTATATGGGAAATCACTATTTAGGTTGATACAAAAACTTCAATTAATCTAATTATTTATCCCTATAAGAAACATTAGAACAATTTCAAATATAAATATAATGACATAAGGAATATGCATCAACAATGCAGAGAGTAACTAAATGTGGCATGGAATAATTCATGACATGTGAATCTCTAAGGTTCCTATAATGACGCATGAGCCACTACCACCTTTCCGCACCAAGAGAAGGGTAAAAATATAGATTCCAAAATATTAATAAAACCAAAATCCATGTGTGTCACTCAATGGTGAAATCAATGAAAACATAATATCAATAATCCATAACATCATATCCCATCCTAGGAAATTTTTATTTTATCCTGTATATGGGTTAGATACTCCCAAGAACATGCTAATTACCAAATTCCGACATGTCCTAGTATCCTTGCTACTATCCCAAAATAGTAAGACAAAGAAAAGAAACCTCTAATACCATTTTTTAATTTCTCAGACCCAGTTCACTCCAATGTAACCAAACATGGTTGGCTATAAGGCCTTAGGAGCACCTCCCCACACACCATAGGCTGCTAACTAGTAGTGAGGGTATAAAGCGGTATAATGGGGAGACTATACACCCATAATCAGAGTAACACATTGGTATAATCAGTAGATAAATATAGGAAGTATAATATCAACTAATAATATAATATAAACTATCCAAATAAAATAAATAGTCATCATCAGTAATATCGAGTACTATATACCAAATGATGTAGGGTCATGTCTCTAAATAATAAGAAAGAGGAAAACATGAAAGTAGGTACACATACATATAGGTATATAAAAATAAACAAAAATACCAATCGATCATGAGACATAGTGTTGTCATATGCTCCCATGATATAATCAATCAAGCATCCATGATAGGGTGCTTTCCCTTGTCCCTAATTGCATCCATGAAATCTATTTGGGCATTATGGGCATCTTGAATAGGGTGTGAGATATACTTAGTAGGCCAACACCAATAACATATATAACAAATCCATCATATGCATATAAAATATTACCATGTTCATGTATAATAGGTAAGATGTAAAGTGAATGATAGATATGACAAGACCGTGAGAAAAATATATAATAAGAGAAGGATATATAAGCGAGTATAAATATATATATGAAATGTAAACAATAGTTAAGTACTATCTCGATATACACCACATGTGAAAATATTATTAGACCTAGATGGGTCAAGTCCCAAAGAGTATAATGAGGGAGACTTCATTGATACCAAAGATATCATCCAATGGTAAGCTCATAATAGTATTTGACCTTTATGGGCTAAGTCCCAAGGTGATAGCTAGAGATACCTATATCCAGATATATGAATATATACAGAAGTCATAGGTTCCATACCTCAATATCCCTCATTGGTTCCATACTATAAATTATCATACCTAGGGGTCATAAGTGCCATAACGTGATTCACTAGTCAATGCCTTACCATTATAAAAAAGGTTACATAACTTTATAATAAGTTAATACCACAATGTGATGTCCAACATCAAGAAATTAATATAAAAATGACAAGGGATATGTTAGCACCCATGACCAATTACAATTATCAATATAAAAATTCAAAATCCAAGAGAATATCTATATCATTCCACATTTTCATTTTAATCCAACTATTTAATCAATTTAATAACATTTAATATCAGGGAAAAGGAGGCATGCCCATCTCTAATGATCTCATTTAACTTTAAAAAGGATCCCACTAAAAGATGGTGATCTCATATACCCAAAGGGGAGGTCCTATCACAAGGAAGATTTAAAGAAATAACATCAGAGGTGGATCAGGTTGAGGTTGACAACATCCAAGCATGTAAAGGTGATAAAATAAAAACACATTAAGGTTATAAAAATTTAATTATAAATTTTATTAATTTATAAGTAATGTATGGAAGGTATGGTGTGTGGAATACTAGTGATGAATAATAATAAAAAGACCTTAGGGAAATGCTATAGATCACCTACTTTATGACTTTAGTAGAACAGTTGTCCATTATCGGATCTTGGGTCACCCTAAAATAGAAGGAAATGGAAGAATAGAAAAATACCATGAAATAAGGCAAATTAGATTACACCAAAATAGTTTATAAAATGGTGAGATAAATGAATAAATGGCAATGGATTAAATCTCTCTTTTGGTGGTGATCTAACGTGAAATATGGTGTTGAAAATAGAGACCATATGAAGAAGTTTTTTCAATTACTAGATTAGGTGTGGAGGAGAGATTAAATAGTGGGGAAAAGTTTGTTCACATGAAGGAAAAGAAAAATAGTATGGTTCTTAAAAAGGAGTATGGGGAAAACATAATTATTCCCATTTTTAATAGGTGAACAGTTTGACCACATGGGCTTACAAACCATGCACACACTAAACAAATAGAACAACCTAAAGATAAATCCTCACATGGTCTATGAACTCAGGTTTTCAAACCTTGCACACACCGTGAGCTAGGAAATTTCTGGATGACACCCCCTCACACTACCTAGGAACATGGTTAGAAAAACCATGTGCATCCCATGCACAACCTATGTATCACATCACACAGTTTTTCCAAATTGTGAAGAATTTGGAAAATAGTTTGGGAAAACCATGAGATTAGTCTACTTCCTCTAAAACAAATATTTCTAGGCTTAGAACAATCCCTTAAATCTCTTGATTCCTTATTTATAACACATGGAACATATATAAGGATAATAAAATTAATTTAAACCAATAATTAAAGGGTTCTTACCTCATATGAAAAACCGGGTCATTACATTGATGAAAATGATTTAAATCTATAAGAGAGTCTCAAAGTAAGAAATAATTCCCTTAAATAGGGTGTGATGAGACCAACCCACCATCCTATTGATCAATGCGAGTTTCTAAGAATAATTAGTAAGAAACCCTGGTGACCAACCGCCTTTAGAAAGTAGGCTCATTGTAACATCTCCTGTTGTGGATGTGGGAGCTACTGGGTTTTTTGTTACATGGATAGAACCCACTAGAAACCATCCAAAACAATAATAGTGATTTGATGAAAAGATATCACAATCACACTCAAACTCTCAAAATCAAGTGCCAAGATGCTCATATATCACATTTCAGGTAAAAAAAATCATAAAATTCATTAAGCACATTAATTCAAGACATACATTAAGGTGGATTCTCAGTATCAATGGTATTGTCAAACCTTAAATTATTTTTATTTTATGGGTGATCCATTGGAAAGAATAATCCATATCCAATGAAATTTAAAGGACAATGATATTTAATCCATTTGGATCATGTATTATTCATAGAAATATGACATGATAATTTACCCTTCTTACTCTATCCAAACATCATTTTATACGTAGGAAAATGATTTTTCATCTACTAAAGAACAAATTGCATATGAAATATGTCTTTTGAAGAAGTATCGTATATTCACACACCCACATTCCAAATCCAATTAAACTCTTTTATTAAAGTTTTTAATTACACATATACACCATTTCAGAATTATAATGTCTATATATGAGTATAAAAAAATAAAGTATATTGTTTACCCATAAATATCCATTGAAGAATGTTATAAATGTGAAGTAAAACCATCTATGTGTTGTTTGAAGTAAGAATATGACTAAACAGATTAAAACTATCACATGATAGAACCATCTTGACATTACACACTATAAAAAAAATAAAGATATCATGCACCTAATGTCTACCATTCTAATACATTTATAGGATGAACCAACTCATCATTATCCTTAATTCTCTTAGCATCATATCATCACATATTTATTGATATTTCATTAGATATAAAAAATATTTTTGAGCCTAGGAATCAATGGAAAGTGTCACATTACCTTATATGGAACATGATATAGTTTTCCATAGGTAGATAGATTCAATCATAATGTACCACATTCATTATAATCATTTAGGATGGTAGTTTCCTCCAAAAATATGCTTTAATTTTTTAAGAAATCATGAATTTTATTAGCTGAAAATTAAAGAGGATCAATTAAATTTCATGCCATATAATGATTTGAAGGAATATCTACATTAACCGGAAGTAATTCCATCAAAACAATAAGACAATAATTAATGGTTGTATTGGAAATTATATTCATTGTTTTCCAGTGGTACAGTTATGCTAAAAATGCTATCTTTGTCATTTCACCACACACATGATATACAAAATTCCTTGCATCATCCATCAATTTTTTCACTCTCTCAATATTATTATTTTCATTAGTTGAATCATGAATACTCATAATATTATCTTATTATAGTGGAATAAATTATTTCTGACAATTATAAATAAATATAAATCTATCAAATATCAATTTCTCCATTCAACTCTTTTCATTTTGATCATGAAAAATATGATATTTTATTTTCTCTCTATTGTGATAATTGACATAATAATTTGTTTAAAAATAAATTTTTTATATGGTATCTAAGTTCTTCCTAAATTAAATAAGGTCTCTCAACCCAATTATAACAAGGGTAGTGAATAATTCTTCTATCTAAAGCATTTTTAAATGAAAAACCTAAAAAAATAAAACTTTTATTGAAACTTAGTTGAGATTTGATCAGTATCATACATCCAACTTCTATATATTTGGATAAAAAACAAGTTTTTATTAAAATAAATATATTCGAATATAATTAGAAAATTAATGAGATACATTAATATTTTTAATATATATTAGGAAAACAAAATAATTCCAAAACTAAATATATATGATTTTATCATGGAAGATATTTATAAAAAACATTATTACACAATTTTTTTTTAAAATACAACTATTATTTATAAATTTTAATTCCGGTTAAAAAAATAATTTTATACTCTATATTTTTTCTAAGTAAATGAATATAATATAAATATAGTTAATTTTTTTTATTAGAAACCCAATTCATGCTTACATAATGTATTAATTATGGTATACCATAAATGAAACATATCCTTTCCAAAACTATAACCAAAATAAAAACAAAAACGTTTCATACTTAATATAAGTAACAAATTAGCATAACCATAAATAAAATCAATCAGTTCCACCCATTATATGACATAAAAACTTGAAAGTTTCTTTATTAATCCCAATCATGAAATAATTTAATGTCACATTTATAAAGAAAACATTCAATAAGATAAACCAAATACCAATTTCAAAATGAATGTCATCAAATAATACTAGTATCTAACCAAATAAAGAATAATATATGGATTATTATATAATTTATGTATTCTATAAGAGCCCCAAAATAAGTATAATACATGGAATATGAAATAAATAATAAATAAAATTTTCACACCAATCAAAGAACACATCTTATATTAATCAACAAGAAAGTCATTCTAATAGAAAAAATGCATGTTCTGCATCCAAATAAGTTTTAAATGTTTTGAAACATAATTTAGGAAAATATTTATTTGAAAAAATAGGTAGTATCTAAATAAAACAGGTTTTTACACATTCAACCTTTTAAAAAATAATAATTGTTTCATTTATACAAAAGATGGTCACCTCTTAAGACACACCGAAAGTACCAAGTATGGGTGAAATTGATGAAATGTGTTTGGATTATTAAAAAATAATAAAACATCAAGTGAATATAGTTCCAAAAATTAATATATTATATAATTCAAGTTTGGTTCAAGAACTAACCATACCTAAATTACATAATCCCCTAATATATATGATTTAAAGAAATAAATTTTCAATATAAATCATTTAAACATTCTTTGAAAATAATAAAATCTCTTATAAACATAATTAAAACTAAATATTAATTACAAAATAATAAAATCCTTTTGAAATCATTATTCTATAACAATTTAATTTTCTATAATCAACTCATATAAGACCCAATATGCATAAAAATTGTAACTCATTTAACCAATAATTTTAAAATCATCGTGTTAAAATTACAATGAAAAACTAATATTTATAAACCCAATATCCACTTATACTATGATTTTTAAGAAAAAAATAACTTACCTATAAATCATCATACTTATATATACAATTGAAAATGTATACATGCAAGTAAAAGTTTTAATATAATCCATAATATTATATTATACCTCTTTATCATACTTAATTTTCCATTTAATCATACATATTTAAAAATATAAGTAAAAATATCAAAATCAATATAATAATGCTTATGAAAATATAATTATGTTCAATTAAACAAAACATAAATATAATATTTTTAAATTTAACCTACTTTCATATAATATATTTACAATTACCAACACACTTATTCAACCAGTTCACACTACATTAGATTGAAATTAATTATATAAAAATGTTATCATTTGTTAATTAAAATAAACCTATTAAATGAATAAGTTAACAAACCCATGAAACATTTAAAAAAAATCTATAGTGATAAATCACATAATACCCTAATAAATATCACTCAAAATAATAATAATTTTACATTGTATTTTGGTAGAGGTAGTGAGTAACTAAATTTAAAAAAAAATAAATCAAATATAATCATACTTATTGTAAAATACTCTAAAAACCATAATGTAAATAAACCATAGTTTAATTAATTGGGAAGGATTATGAAATAACGAGGTGTTATATGTTGTTTTATAATTATATGAAAACAGAACTGATTCTTGATAGAATGGAAAACAAAACAAAAAACTCACTGATTTGATGTTGAAGAAGAATCAAATAAAAAAACTGATGAATGGGGGGAGATTCTCTTAAGGAGAATGAGGGAGGGTGGGGTGTTATTAAGGGGATAAATTAGGGATTAGGGGGAGGTGAGGGCGCATTTGGAATACATTTTTTGGGACTCTATACCAACTATTTTAAAAAACGATTGGTATATACAACTGCATACCAATAGTTTTTTTAAAAGTATTGGTATAGGATATTGGATTTGACTATGTACTAATGTTTTTTATAAACCATTGGTATATAGAACACTATACCAATATTTATAAAAAATAAAGGGTATAATGACATGGTTATATCCCACATTTCTAGTATTAGTTTCTAATCTCTCTTATGTTGTTCAAATTCAATAGGAGTTCACTATTTTTGGAAGGAATGACATTGGATGAGGGTAAGGTTTGGTTGGAGAATTTCTATGGGATGAATTTAAGATTCTAGAAGTTGAATATAGAGTATTATATACTAAAAAAGGATCTTTATATTTCATTTACTGGAACCAAACTGAAATAAATGAATAAGGAATAATGAAAAATAATATATATAAAAGTGCAAAGATTAATCTGTATTCCATTGGAACAAAACATGGCCTATAACATATATGAAGTGAAGATGACTTCAAAGATTATGAAGACTCTTTTTGACATGTTTGAGAAGAAAAATTTGATGAAAAACGTTTTTCTATTATTTTGGTATTTGGTATGATAATTTTGGAAGGAAATATAGTGAATAACCATATCCATGACTTCAACATGATATGGTGTTAGTTGGAATTGGTTAAGATAAATTTCACAGATCTAGATGGGGTGTTGTTGTTTCTTTCATTACTCCTAGAATCATGAGATGTGATGGTTAATATAAAGAGTAACTTAATAGGTAAGGTTGAATTAGTGTTTTTTTATCTTTTTAATCAAATTCTAAATGAAGACATTCTCTATAAGAAGATCCAAGAATCTATTAGAAATTCCTATATTGTGGAATATAAAGGATGTTACACTACATAAAAGAGTAAAAAGAAAGGAAAAGGGAGAAGAAGTAGAATATAGAGAATTTTAGATAAATATAGTTCCATATATTATTATTGTGGGAAGAAATTATATACTATGAAGGATTATAGTGAGAAAAGAGTCAATTATAGAAGATATGGTTTTGTATGTTCATCCTAAAATATTATTTTAGAAGACATGAGTGGTCTGTTGCTATATTTTTCTAGCCCACTTGAGTCTTGGGTTATATAATACAAGGCCTATTTTAAATATACATATAAGATAAGGGTTATTATAAATTATATTTATGGAATATATGTCAAGGAACATCTTTTAAATGATGAAAATTTCAAGATAGTGGGTAGGAGATATGTTTCCATAAAAAAAATAGCGAAAACTTGCTAGAATTGAAAGGTGTGTGACACATAAAAAGGTCAAAGAATTTTTTATGGAAGGAAAACTAGATGATTTAAATTTATTCAACACTTTTACAGAAGGATCATGGAAAATTAGACATGGTTCCATGGTGTTATCCAAAAGAGTGAAATACAGATCATTATATCTAATGAGAGTTTCAAAAAATAAAATGCATGATATAAAAATAAATTCCATAAAAATATGACATGAATTTCCCTATAAATTAAGTGAGAATGGGATGAAAATACTAGATGATAAAGTAATTTTAATATCATAAGCATGAAGTATGAAACAGGTGAATATTGAATCCTTAGAAAGAAGTTGAAGGTGCCATTCTAAATGGAAGGTAGGATGCCTGAGGATTGGAAGTTAGAGTTGGTTCATAAAAATACATAGGGGATAAATTTTATATGTTATTAGGGAGTTTCATTATACTATGTTTCCTTCATTGATGATGTGACATGGAGGGTTTGGATTTTCTTTCCCAAGAACAAGTCCAAAATTATTGGAACCTTAATTCTATGGAGATCCATGGTAGAAAAAGAGACCGAAAGAAAACTGAAATGTTTTAGGTCTAACAACAGTAGTGAATATAGAAACATGGAGTTCTCAATGTTATATTTTGGGAAATAAATATGAATTGAGAATATCATATGTAAAACTATAAAATAAAATGGATTTTAAAAAAGTATGAATAATACTTTAGTAGATAAAGAAATAATAATGAGGTTTCACATATGATTTCCCAAGGAATTTTGGGTAGTGGATGTGAAATGTGATACCTACTTTGGGAATATAAGTTATTCTTCTCTATTAGTTAAGGAAATTCTAGATGAATTTTTGTTTGGATATAAGATTTAAATCTACCATTTCAAAAGTATTTGGTTCACCCACCTATGTCATGTTGATGCAAAACAAGTACAAGTTAGAGGAAAAGTATAGTGAATGTTTCTTTGTAGGGTAGGGTGATTAAGACTCTAGATTTCATCAAGGGATAATAAATTTTATATGTTTTTTATATTCCATAATGTTATCTTTAATGAAGAAATAACATGGAATGATCAGAACTACGAAAATATTTTATATGAGAAAAATGAATAATGAAAAGTTGAGTTTCAACTAAATAGAAGTTTAGAAGTTATGGATATTTTTAAAAATTCAGGAAGTATGATAGTTCTAGAAATATATGACTGTTTGAAAGTAATTATAGATTTTTTTCTAGTTCTAATGGTGATTCCAAGGATAGAAGTACTTGAAATCTTAGGGACTATAAAATATCAGTGAAGAGATAAAAAAGGAAAAGTTCTATAAGTAGTGGTTATAAAGGTATCTAAGATGTGAAGTTTGTTACATATGTCTATCAGGATTTAAATCCAAGTGTATAGATACATAAGTATCCTATATTTTTGTGATTCTCACAAATAATGGAGAATCTTAATGTTTGGAAGAGGCTATAAATTTGACTGAGACTAATCAGTGGGAGTTTTCCATGAGGGTTGAAATGAATTCGTTACATGTTTCTGGTACATGGGAGATAATAAATCAATTTACTAGGATAAAAGTACTTAAAAAAATGGGTTTATATATTAAAATAGAAAGTGTATGGTAGAAATTTTTATAAGGAAAGGATTTTCATGAATGGTTTTAAACAAACAAAAGGCATTTATTTTTCCAAAATCTTACCTCTAGTTTTTAAAAAGATAAATCTTCAGATGATACTTGGTATGATTTCCATAGAAGGGTTAAATATGTTGAAGATGAATGTAAAAAATACATTTCGTCATGTAGACTTAAATTAGGATAGTTAGATGGAGTATATAGAAGGTTACATGGATAAATGAAAAAAGGATCTTGTGTGCAAGATAAAAAATATCTTTTATGGGTTGAATTAAGAATCAAGGTAGTGGAACTAGAAGTTCAATGTCTTTATGGTATAATGAAAGTTCATATGTATGTATGAAGATAATTTATATTATCACAACATGTATGGTGATAAGAGTTTCATTATTTTACTTCTCTATGTGAATAAAATGCTCATTGTTGGATTGGTAAAGGAAAGGATTGACCAACTTAAGGTTAAATAATCTATAATTTTTTAGATGAATAATCTTGGTATAACGAAATTAATTTTTGGGATGTGGATTATAAGGGACCTAAAGTCTATAATTTTATTCATAACTCAGTATAAATGAACTTATAATTTGGTGGAACATTTTAAAATGAGATAGGTGAATACTTTTACCACTCCCTTAGTTAGAAAATTCATGATGAGTAAGTAGAAGGCACCTATAATGAATACAAAGTATGAGTATGTAGAAAATTTTCCATTTGCATTGTTAGTTAAAAGATTAATGCATGTTATGGTTTTTACATGACCATAAATTGCACATTAAATGTGATTTGTTAGTAGATTAAAAATTAATACCAAAAAAGATCACCAAGATGTGGTTACATTGATACTTTTATATTTCAAAGTTTCAAGAAGTTTGTATCTATATTTCCGAATGGATGAACCACTATAAGGGTTTATAGATTCATACTTTCAGAGAGATACACACAATCGATGGAGAACCACTAGCTATGTGTTCACTTATAAAGTCACAATTGCATGTTTGATGTTAAAGATTCAATCGATAGTTTAAATTTCAACAATAGAGGTAAATTACATCACACTAATAATATATATGAAGGATTTGATTTGGATAAAGTGGATATTAGAGGATCTCATAGGATTCCAAGAGGTTGGGATGCTTCTATGTGAATCATAAAGAGTGATCCACTTAGACAATAATTTAATGTTTTACTCCATGATGAATCATATTAAGTTGAATTATAACTCCATATTAAATTTTTTGGAGGATAAAGTTTTAGATGTTTGGAAGGTGGATAAAGCTTAGAATCTGGTAAATATACTGAATAAGGTTTTAGTCCAGGGTATTTTGGTGTGGTGTTTCACCTCAGTCAGATTGGGATGACTAGAAGAATATTGGGGGAACCATGAAGTTGTAAAGAAATATTCATAATGGAAGATATTTGGGGATACTAATAGATAAATTCATTGTGAATATTAAAAATTATTCTCAAGTGGGATATTGTTAAGTTTAGCTTTGTGAAAACCATTTTCCTGATTAGTATTGGAACTTATATAAAGAGTGATTCTGAAATTACAATTTTTGGAACCAAATGATTATGGTGGAGTAGTGAAAGTTAAGTCTGGAAGTTTAAAAGTAGATAAATGAGAAGAATTTGAATTAGAATTATATAAATTGGAAGAAAATTTGATGGGTTCAAACTAATAAAGTGAAGTGAAACAAATTAATTTCATAAGAGTGAATTATAAAGTTACCTAAGGTGTTATAAGATTTCATTAAAGTTACATAAGGTTCCTTCAAAAGGATATATAATGAAAACTAATAGAGTTTTTAGAAGTGTATTCTATCCACTAGATAAGTCTATTGAAGTTGTGGGACTTAATAAGTGGTTAAACCTTAGTGGATGATCACCCAAAAATTCTATAAGGCGGTGAAACCAATTTCACTAATTGGGTCCTACTATAAACTAGTAGGATAAGATCAAGTATGATAAAAAACTATTCTAAATTGTAATAATATTCCATTCTTTAATAAAAGTTTTTTAGTGATCCCTTTGTAGAGTAAGATATAGTCCAAACCATGTAAATACTTTCATTGTTTCAATGCTTTCGTTTATTCTATTTCATTGTATTTCCACAAGTTCTTGTCTAGTTTATACATGAGAATTGGAGTGTATGGCTAGTGTGTTTTTATTATTAGTTAAAAAACATAGTATATTTGGTTTCATTTCAATTTGGTAAATTTTTAACTTCATTATGCTATAAAAGTTATAGATGATAACTTTTAGTGATTGAAGGATCATGGTCCTAACACCCATATCCTATATCAACCATCCATTATAAGAAGTCATCACAATTTTGTGGTAAACTCATGGTATCATAAGTATGTGGTACTCCCATATTAAACATTATCATGTGGTTCTATCATGGTAAACACTGACCTCAGGAAAGATAATATAAATAAAATAATCATGTTGAATAAGGTCTCCGAGCTCTACATATCAATGAGTATATATGGATATTGATATATCTCAACAATATAAGATACCCCCACTTAAACCTAATTGAAAGAGGTCCTAGGGAGAAACAATTTCCATATAACCATATTTTAGGATCCACCATTCAATAAATATATCAATTTTATTTCACGTTATTTAACCATTTTAATCAAGGCTTCAACTACAATACTATATGAAAATTTACCCATGAATAATCTTCCCACAATCAAAGATTAAACAACTTCTATGGAACACCCTCATAAATTACAATTTAATTTCTTTTAAACAAATTTAATCTCTTTTAAAGATTGCGATGCAAGAAACACTAAGTTTAAATGAAAATACTATATTAAAATATTATTTAAACATTATCATTATAACCAAACCATTAAGTTGGTGGGTATGAATAATAATAACTAAATTATAAAAATTATATAGTTTATACATTTATAAAATAAAATATATTTATATATATTAATTATAAATAGAACAATAAATCATTTGAAAGGAAAATAAATGATTTCTGAAAAACTATATTTTTTCTAAAATGAGGTTCAGTCAAACTTTGCGCACATGATTTAAAGTTATTTTTTACCACTTCTATAAAATTAATATGATAAAATGAAAATAATTTTTGAAATAATCATATCAAAATTACTTTAGGTAATTTTTTGGGATTTTTATGAAATGTTTCATTTTTCAATTAATAGTGAAAAAATACTGATTTTTTATTGAAAACTACATTTTCATTTAAATTATTTACAAAGTAAAATTATATTTTAAATTGTTTCAAAGTAAAATAAATTCAACTATATTATAATAAATACAATTTATTTCAGTGGAATCAATTTCATATTAAAGTTTGACATTAAAAACTTCTATACTTTTGAGAATTTTCGCTTTTGAAACCCATTTTTTCATGGCGTCTATTGGTATAATTTTAAATTGGATTCTACCACTTATAAAAATTTAATTTAGAATATTGGATTCAATATTTTGAATCCACATAATTTATATTATCCAATAAGGTCAAATTAATTTTTGACCGCTATGAATAGTAAAATAAGTAAAAATTAATTACTGTAGTTAATGTAAAACGAATTCACTGGGGGGGAGGGGGGTGGAGTTAAAATAAAATGATATGGGTGAAAATGACTTAATTTGTTTTCCAAAAAACATTTTTTGTAATATTTTTACCTTATCACCTATAAGGTTCGATAATGAACAATTTTGGAGTCTTGTGGAGTGATAAAAATGTCGGTGTAATTGATTCTTTTAAAATATTCTTGATGAGTCTTCTCCCCCACTTATAAAAGGCCACCCTATACTCCCATATTCACACTTAAAAAGATATTTATTCTAGAAAAACCCTACCCAAATCACTTAATTACTACCCAAAAAACATACTATATACCTTTTTTTTATCAGAAAGCCATCATAGGAAAGATTTTGGTACAAACCTAAAGAGGACATTCAAAGAAGAGGTAACATGATTAAATGATCATTTTAATTTTATTTTTTATTATACAAATTTAAAATATTATTCAACCATGATAGTATAATAAAAAAAATATCTCCCATATACAGATATGTTATTATGTTAATGACCTAACCTATATCCATGTGAGATACCCTCTTTTTTTGGTTTGTATCTCTATGATTTTTTCATTAACTTTTATTTTGTGTAAGTTTTTCCTCATCTTTAAACCCAACTAGGGAAAAAATATAATTGAATAGGGTGGAAATATTTGTTATAGAAAATGACCTAAAGTCTAGAGAAGTATTTTTATATAAATTAATGGAGTCCAAGTATAAATGGGTTAAGTGTTTCATGGGTTCTTGGTAAGTTTATAATATTTAAGAGGGTTGGGTTGTTTAAAAGGAAAATAGAATGAAAAACCATCTTCAGAACATTTACATGATGTGTAAAGGTATCACACATCATGTAATATTTGGATATTTTAATAAAATATTCTGAGTCAATGAGTTTTTCAGGGTATCCCATTAAAAATAATTACAGGACATGTAATGGAATTCCGAACCGTGTAATTCCCCAACTTGATATTTGATAGTATTTAGTGTAGTATATTTTTCATTTTAACTCACTAAAAATTTATCCTCTTGAACCTAGGACACCTTCTAGGAGATTTTATAGTTCCAACCTTCCTTCCAGACGTCCCTTTAATGACTTTGATCTCTGTAAGTGGTTTTGGTTCAGTTTCTTCTTTATCTCCCTTATTCTTCCAACCATTGTGGTGAAATCCTTTGACCTTGTGCATTTTTGGTATTTATCTTGATCATTTTTTATCTAGGATTGTACTGGAAATCATCCAAACCTTCTTCCTCATGGGAGTCTTCTAATGGGAGCATTATTGGATCATCTGATAATGGTAGGTGGTCTAAATCTTAACCCTATGGTTTGATAATTTTTAAGTTTTTTAAATATTGTGATTTATATAATGTAGAATGTGCCCAAATCAATAAAATAATGATTGATATTATTCCTTGAAGTCCTTTGGTTTTAATTGGATCCCGACATGGGTTATGGCTACCCATTGTGTGAGAAATCTATGAACATAATTGAATTGGAAAATGGATTAAAGTGTGTTTATCATGACATGAGACCTTAGGTGATTGTTTGATATATAATCCCTAAGATGTGCATTAATTTTTATTTATATGACTATTAATAAATTTTTATTTAATTGAATGTGGTATATGAAATACAAATGGTAATTTGAATAATTAACCATTTAAATTTAGGATGTGATATTGTGATATACATGCTGTATGAAAGGACTTGTGTTCTAAACTGAAATGGTTATATATTGGGATTGTTGTAGTAACTTGCACACTTATATGATATAATGTTGATATTGAGCAGTATTGGACTAGTCCCATGCTATAATAGTCATATAGAGCAGGATTTGCCTAGTCCCATACTGTAATGCTTATGGGGATTTGAACTGGATGTTGTAATACTTGTAGGGATTTGACCCAAATTTTTGAAACTATAACATGGTTATATGGTGGTGGTTGGCATGTTCGTAAGACATGCTATGATATATTCTGGCATGGTGCTAAAGAAGGTTAATTTTCCATGGTTATATTCTTGTGGTTGGAATGGTTATTAGACATGATCAGAGATATTCTAATATAGATCAAAAACATATTGTTGTTGTATTTTATTAATTTATGAATTAATTAAAACACATATTTATCACTTTATTTCATACACTTATTATCATTCTGGTTAGTTTAGACATGATGGTGTTGAACTACTATGTTATAGTCACACCCTATTCGAGCCTCCATTTGGTACCTGAGTAGATTACATGGATACAGGTTTGGAAAAAAGCAAAGGACCTTGCTATTGATTTTTTATTGGATGGTTAGTAATTTTAAGGTGGGGATGACACGGGGTTAGGGACCAGGGACTTTTAATTATTTATTTTATTATTCTAGTCTTTTACTTTTATTACTTTGAGCATGAGATTTAGTTACATTCTATCACATCATTACATTCTTCCTTTATTATTTATTGATTTATCTAATTGGCTCTTATTGTTGGTTTCCTCTATGTCTATACATTGATTTGTTTTTTTTATATGTTTTATTTCTACTACTATGATATTTTGTACTAGGGGGTTTAGTCTCTCCACTATACATTTCACACCCCCGCTGCTAGTAAGCAGCCTTGGGTGTATGGGGAAGAGCGCATGAGGTATCATAACCAACCACTTTGTCCATGTGTGAGAGTACCGAATCCGGGGATGTTACAAAGTGGTATCAAAGGATATGGTTTTATTTTCTTCTATTTTACTATTTAGTAAAGGTATAAAGGTGACTAGGATGTGTTGGGACTTGGAAATGAGCTTATTCATAGGAGTATATAACCCATGTATGAGGGAAAATCTTAGTTCATTGGGATTGAATTGATTTTATACTATGTGCTTGTTAGAGTTGATGTTATTTCACCTTGGGTGATTTAAAAGTTATGTGAGGTTATTATTTTTTGATGTTACTATTTATCGAGGCTTGTACTTATGGCCCGATATGGTGTGGGTTGATAATACATGAATCATAATAGGCATATATGGATATATATTGACATTAATTGTTCATGATAGGGCCATATATATTCTTTCAGGTGATATATAATTCCCTATTGAACTATGATATGACATATATATTTCATTGGATGAATGAAATTAGTTTACATGTCATGATAAAACACTTTTAATCCATGTTTAGGGAGACCACAAGTCAACAGTTATCTATTTTAGTCCACTTTTGAGGTTGACCTTGTTGCTAAAAAGTTCTCTAAGGAATGAATTTATCTTGTAGAGAAAATTACACCTCATTATATTTGAATTGTGTTTCATGAGAGTGGAAATTAGCATGCTCCTAATACAGTAGAACCATATCTTCCTATAGTTCCTAAGGAATAGATGGATGTTCAGCTTCACGACATCTTCCTAAGGGTTATGCGATCCATGGAAAGGGAGACTGTCCATACCATTCCTTCGATGTCTGAGATGATAAGAGAGTTTCAACTACAGTATCCACCAATTTTTACTAAGGAAGGAGGACCCCAAGCAACTGAGTTCTGGATCGAGTCAATCCATATAATCTTTAAGCTTCTTGAGACTCCTTTAGGGATGAGGGTAAAGATTACTGAATATATGCTTCTTAGACCTACCAATCATTGGTAGGATATTTTTGAGGAAGATGGGAAATAAGATGAGCTATCTTTTATGGAATTTTATATAAAGTTATTGGTCCATTTATTTCCCAATAAATTGAGTGATAAAAATATCATTGGTTCATATATATGAAACAAGAGGGGATGTCAGTACTGGACTATGCTAGACGTTTCACCAACCTATAGTGCATAATTCCATCCTTGGCATCTGATGTGATCTATATGTCATAACATTTTTAAGACAGTCTTTTCTATGAGATCAGGTTTCAGGTAAAATTTTTTCTCATGATCAAATTTGAGGATGTAATAAACTAGGCACTCATCATGGATGGGAATATAAGAGAGGCCCTAAGCAGTGGTCAGGATATTTCATCAGGACGATCTCGAATATCTTATTTGAGTGTCCTAGAGCGTCGCTATGATATTTTACTCTAAAGAATTAGTGGGTAGAATATTCAGGGTAGTGGATATCCATATTTAAGACCGTGTTCTGTTCTGGTGCTATCAGTTTGTAAAGTTTGTCTATAAGCGCCCTTAGTGTCCTTAACCCACAATCGAGTGTCGTATTTGTGGAAAACTAGATCTTCTTCAGAGTTTTTGTGTGAAATTTTCATAGTATACCAGTGAAAGGGGTCCAGGACATGCACCTAAGATGAGAACGATCTCATATACCCCTTAGAAGGTTGGTATATGGAATTCTACTGGATGTTTAGGCTGAGGTAGGGGATGTGGTACCCCAGTTTAGGATTTGTTGTACCAAGAAAAGGAAATATCTCAAGGTATTTAGACTAGAGTCCAGGGTAATGGGAAAAGTCATTTTTACATTATGCAAACTACTCTAGCTATCATGGATGCATAACTGTATACCATCAAGATTAAGATTATTATATGATCTATATTAGATTTTCATTTATTTGATACATGAGAATCACATTATTTTCTATATAATATTTTTTCAAATGGTTAGGGCTTAGATGTGGAAATCTTGGATGGTACTTTGACCATAAATTGACTGTTGGGAGTGCAATTGGAGAGTATAAAACGTTTCAAGTCATGTTTTCTAGATATTGGTGGTTATAATTTATTTTGGGAACCATTTGTGATGGAAATGAGAGTATTAAAATTGATTTTTGGTATGGATTGGTTAGTTCGATACCAGGATCATATCTACTATTACATGAGGATATTTAACTTTATATCTCAAGAATATGGTAGTAATTTTCACCTTAATGAGTGGGATCTTCAAAATGGTCATACGAGTCCATTTCAGTGTAGATTGGATTTCCCTATGGTTCAGATATCCAGTATTTTCTAGAAAATGGTGGAATCCAGTGGTATTATTTTCCTCCAATGGTAGACTATTTCTAGAATGTTTTCCCTAATGAGTTCTTCTACTTACCTCCTGAGCAAGAGATCGAGCCCACAATCGAGTTGGTTCCAGGAGAAGATCTAGTTTCTATCATTCCTTATAGAATGGAACCATAAGAGTGTTGGGGGTTGAAAGTTTTATCAGAAGATCTAGAATCTAAAGGCTTCATATGACCTAGTATTATAATTTTAGTTTATCATGTTATCTTCACCAATAAGGCTAATGGATCAGTACACTTTTGTGGGGATTATCAGAGGTTGAACTAGATAATGATCAAGAACCGGTATCTTATTCCATGCATTGATTATCTTTATGATCAGTTGAGAGGTTTTAAGATATTATACAATATTGAATCGAGATCATGGTATCATCAATTGAGAGTGAGACCATCATACATACCTTGGAAACTTTTAGAAGAAAACGTGTTTTGTATGAATTTGTAGTGATTTTGTTTGGGTTGACTAATGCACCAATGGTATCCGTGGCCTTAATTAATATGATCTTTCATCCTTTTCTGGACCAGTTTATGGTGGTTTTTGTTGATGATATCTTAGTGTACTCCCAGTTAGTAGACGATCATTCCAAACATCTTAGAATCATCCTAAGTACAATTAGAGAGTATTGTAGTTATGAAAAGCTAACAAAATGAAGTTTCTAGATTTATAAAGTGCACTTATTAGGCTGTGTAATCTCATAGGCCAGAGTTTCAGTAGACCCATATAAAGTTGTATCTATGGTATCTTAGAAAAATCCTAATAATATCTATTAGATTCATATATTTCTAGGATTAAAAAGTTATTAATAGTGCTTTGTCCCTCATTTCTCCCTTTTGGCAGCAGTGATGTCTGGGTTGACCAAGAAAGGGGTGAAGTTTGTTTGGTCCGATGCATGTGAGAGAAATTTTCAGGAGTTTAAATGTAGGATTAAATCAACAAATATCCTCACTTTTACTATTCATGGTAAATAATATACCATGTACTATGACACATCCTAAGTTTGAATCAAATATGTTATATTGAAGGAGGACCCATTGGTTGCTTATGGATCTAGGTACCTGTGATCACATGAGAGGAATTAACTTACTCACGACCTTGAGCTAGAAGTAGTGGTACATTCCCTGAGATATTGAACAAAATATCTCATGGGTGATAGGATTTTGGTATAAAGAACCAAAATAGCCTTATGAACATCTTTTCTCAGTAATATCTAAACATTCAGTAGGGTATGTGGGTTGAGCATCTGTAGTCTTTCGACTCTGAATCGTCTTATACACTAGGAAAGTGAAATTTCATTACCGAATCCTTTATCCAAAATACACTAAAATATGTAGTACAAGATAATTGTGAAGAGTGATGGATAATTTATCCTTTTAATATATTCATCTGGATGTATTAGATTCTCAGGGATGAGTAGCTCTAACTTCAAAATCTATTATACCCATGATTTTGAACAAAATTAAGATTGAGAAGTTATCTAATATAGATGTATTAGTTTTTAGAGACGAATTACATGGTGGGGAGGAACCATTAGGATGGTTTCTTAGTATTGGAAATTATCTTCTTTTCCATGGATGAGTATGGGTTCCTATGGGTTTACATAAGGAATTGATGAGTGAGTTTCATGCTTCTAGATGAGAAGCACATCTCGGTTTAATAAAGATGTGTCATGATCTCCATAGATAGTACTGGTGGTCAAGAATGAAGGAGGAAAGATTCGTGGTTAGATGATTCACTTGTCAATAGGTGAAAGAAGATAATCAGAGGCTAGATGGGATTTTTCAACCTTTTCCCATTCCTAAGAGGAAATGGGATGATGTCACAATGGATTTTTTTTGACATGATTACCTAGGAAAACCCATAAGAATGAAGTTTTATGGGTTATTTTGGATTAACTGACTAATTTATCCAACTTATTACTTATTTGGGAACCCTTAATAGTTGATGATCTAGGAAGTCTTTATATGTTATAGGTGGTTTAGTTTCATGGTGTTCTGAGGAGTATCATTTCAGACATAGATTTTTGTTTCACATTTTGTTTCTAGAAGAGTCTTCATAAGTCTTTAGAATCATAGGTTATTTTAAGCATAACCTATCATCTAAATATTGATGGTCAATCTAATAAGACTATTCATGTTTTGGAGGATATGTTACAAGCCTGTGTTTTTTTGTGGACCATGGGAGAAAAATATGCAACTCATAAAGTTTTTATATATATATATATATTATAGGAATAGCTATAAATGTAACCTTTTGAGGTTTTTTATGGTAGGTCATTTCATTCACCTATTTTTAGGATAGAGGAAGGTGAGTCAACACTTGTTGGGCATAATATCATGTAGGATACATATGATAAGGTCCAATTGATTAGAAAACAATTGGTAATCATGAAGAGAAGGCATAAATCATATATTGACCATCCAAAATGACCTCTGGAATTTGAGGTTGGTCATCATGTTTTCATTCAGGTGCTGCCTTGGTTGGGGAAACACCGTATCGGGAAACAAGGAAAGGTAGTACTTAGGTTTTTTGGGTTGTTTGAGATAGTGGTAAGGGTAAATCCGAAGGCATACCGTTTATACATTCCATAGTAATACAGTTCCATGAATGACTCATTCCACATGTCACATATATAGAGATATCATCCAAAACCTTCCTATGTTATAAATATAGTATATTATGAGATTTTTGTTGATGCATCCTTTGAGGATCATTCGATATGGGTTCTGGGTTGTGGTGAGAAATATACTTAGAGTAAGAAAATACTATTCGTTTGAGTAAAGTGGAATCGTGGGTGAGTTTAGGAGGAGACATGGGAGAAAAATTTTGATATGTGAATTCAATAGCCAAACTTGTTCATAAATACCTCACAGTGATGATTGGATAAGCTTGGGGATGATATGTTATATGGTGTGTTGGTTGTAAGATCCCATATTTTTCTAGATATGACTCTATTTGAGTCTTTCATTAACTTAACTTTTAGGTATGTTTTTCTTCATCTTTAAACCTAAATTGGAAAAAACTGGAGAGGATCCACATGGATATATTTTATGGGGAAAATGACCTAAATTATAGAGAAGTTTGTTTATCTGAATTAATGGAGTCTGGTTATAAATGGTTTAAGTGTTTCGTGGGTTATTATTATGTTGAGAAGATTTAAGGGGGTTCGAGTTGTTTAAAAGAAAAATGGGATGAAAACCCATCCATAGAAAATTTACACACTGTGTAAAGGTGTTACACATCATGTAATGTTTGGGTGTTTTAATAGAATAATATGAGGTGATAGGTTTTTCGATATATCAAATTAAAAATAATTACATGACATGTAACTACATTACACACCATGTAATTCCAAGACCATTTTTTTAAAGTACATCATGAGGTTTATTCTTCATTTCAACTCACTGTAACTTTATCCTCTCAACCCAAGGGAACCTTCCAAGTAATTTTGGAGTACCAAACTTCCTTCCTAACATCCTTATAATGACTTTGATCTATGGTAAGTGGTTCTGGATTGGTTTCTCCCTTCTATCCCTCCTTCATCCAACCATTGTAGTGAAATCCTTTGACCATATGCATTGTTTGTTTTGATCTTGATCATTTTTATCTAGGATTATCTTGGAAATCATCCACACTTTCTTCCTCATTGGTGTTTTTCATTAGAAGAGTTGTTGGATCATCAGATAAATCTAGGGGGTCTAAATATTAATCCTAGGGTTTGATAGTTTCTACATTTATGAAATATTGTGATTGTGCCAACATGACATGCACCCAAATCAATAAAATAATGAATGGGATTATTCCTTGTAGGTCTTTGGTTTTAACTGGATTCTAACCTGGCTTACGGATACCTATTGAGTGAGTAAACCATGAATATAATTGAATTGGATAATGGATTAAAGTGTGTTTATCATGACATGATACCTTAGGTGATTTATTGATATTGAATACTTAAAATGTGGTCTATTTATTATTGGTATGACCGTTAATCAATTGTGATTTAATTAAATGTGTTATATGAAAGACAAATGGTAATTTACATAATTAGACATTGAAGTTTATGATGTGATATTGTGATATCCATAATGTATGATAGGAATTGTGTTCAATGCTGAAATTATTATATATTGAGATTAGACTTGACAATTTCACACTTTTATATTGTAATGCTGATATAGAGTAGGCTCAACCTAGTACCATGATGTGATGCTTATAGAGAGTGGGATTTGCCCAGTCCCATGCTGTAATGATTATAGAGCTTTGACCCGTAAGCTATAATGCTTATAAAGTTTTAACCTGGATTGTTGTGACTATACCATGGTTATATGTTGGTGGTTTTCATGGTCATAATACATGCTCCGAGATATTCTAGCTTGGCTCCAAAGCAGGTTATTTACCATGGTTATATGGTTGTGGTTGGTATTGTTTTAATATATGCTTAGAGATATTCCCACATGGAGCTGAAGCGAGCTATTTTTGTATTTTTTTAATTGTTTAATTAATTAATAAACCTATTTATGTCTTTATTTAATACACTTATAATCAGAATGTTTGTTTGTAAACTGTGGTGTCGACCTATTGAGTTATACTCACACCCTATTCAGGCTGCCATTTGGTACCCAAGATGATTACATGGATATAGGTTTCAAAAAGAGAAAAAGACCTTACTATTGATCGTTTTCTTTTTGGATGGGTTGGAGTTTAGAGGTGAGACTGACATGAGGTTTGGGACTGAGGACTTTTGAGTCTTTATTTGACTTGCTAGTCTTTTACTTGTATTGTTTCTATCTTTATATTTAGTTATATTCCATCACATCATTACATTCTTCCTTTATTATTTATTGGTTTATTCAATTGGAAATTATTGTTGGTTTATGCTATGTATGAAATTTGATTTCATTTGTTTATATTGTTTATTTATACTCCTAAGACACTAAATACTAGGGGGTATAGTCTCCCCACTATACATTTCACACCCCCACTACTAGTCGGAAGTCTTTGGAATACGGTTATGCACACTTGAGTTAACGTAACCAACCCTCTTTGTCCACATGAGAAAGTTATAGATCAGCGGAAGTTACAAGACATCTCAATTTCCATCAAATGGGAAATGAAACCATCGATTGTGTGTACAGCGGACTACCGCCTTGCAAAATGATATAATTTTTTTCCCTAAACACATTTCAAGGATGGATATAATGATAGAATAAACAAATTTATATGATATTTATGATTTCATTATAATTATTTATTTATAATATCACACATAACTTCTTACTTGAAATTCCATTAAAAATACGATAACACTACTTGTGTGTACGACGAACTACCACCTCACAAAGCGATGTGATTCATTTTCACTTACGCTTTACATGGAAAGTAATAATGATAAATTTAATGAATATTTGAGATTTATATGCCATTATATATATTATTTAAAATTAATATATCATATGATATTTTACCCTTTCACCTGTTAAAGGAATGATACCATTGCTCATGCGTACATACAACCTATTATCACCACGAAGTGATGTGACTCATTTTACATACCCAAAATTTGAGAATGTTCATAATAATTTATATAATGATTAAATATGTTATTTATAACATTATTATCATTCCAGTGATGATGTATTTATATCCTATGTACAAGAAATAGAACTCTTATGAAAAAACATGCCGGATAAAATAAGTCAATTAACACTCAAAACAATGAAAATAATGAACTACTATTAACAAACTGGTGGTAAAATAATATAAAAGGTACATATATGATATTATAAATATGATTTTGGTTCTGGTATAAATTAATAACATGATTAAAACCATTATAAATGAGGTTAAATCACATTCAAATAGAAGGAAGCATAAGGTAAGAGACTTCCCCTCAATTTACCTTCATTGATTCATATTGTAATGTTTTGTGCCTAATTTAATTTATATGGTGTATATACTGCCCATTTTAAATTTAATATCATGAATCCTTCATAAGTAATGGTATTTTAAGTTTAAATTATAATTATTTCATCCAAAGGGTTTTAACTTGAAAATTTCCAAGTGGTAAAGAATTTTATAACTCAATTTATTTTCATTGGGTTATATTACTTTTTCATTGTATTTGATATTCTTATATTATGTGTGTAATGAATTTTTAATATGTTATATTGTATTTATACTTTATTTATGTGTATTTATATTTGACACATATAATTGATTCTTTAATTAATTCTCACATAAATATTTTGATCATTGTAATTGACTTCGTCTCAATTTCCATTTTATTGAGACATATATTGCAACAACCCAAGATTTCATAGTAAGTTATTTTATTTAAATTCAATAGCTTGCGCTACATGCAACACTGAGTTCGAGCTCACCATGAATTACCAAACTAGCTGTTCAAAAGTGGTTAGGAATAGTATTAACTGGATTTTGAATTTTATATACTCCATATAATTTTAGCATATGTATTATGTTTTTTTACAAGGTAATGCTTTGGTCAAAGACCAAAGCACAATTTATTGATAAGAAAAAAGATTAAAAAAGTCAGAAGGATGGGATTTTTTTACAATCTCTATTAAACAGATATAATAAGTCAGCTGGTAGAGTGTCCAGCCAAGTCATGCTCTGATGTACTCCTTTGTTAGAAGGAGCATCTGCAACATCATTCGCTTCACGGTAGGCATGAGTAGCTATGTAATCAATCCCATGAAGTGAGTTCAGACAATTCATCCAAAGTATGGTAAGCGTCCAGACAAGATGAATGTTTCCATTCCATATGGAATGAACGATAGTGGTAGAATCACTTTCAATCCAAAGCTTTCTCTAACCTGTTTGAAGAGAAAAATCAACTACAAGGATGACCCCCATAATTTTAGCCTCCAAATATGAAGAATGTCCATATACAACATAGAAGCAACCTTGACACTAGCCAGCTAATTCTCTGAAGATGACACCACAATTGGCAGGGCCTGGATAGCCTTTAGAAGCACCATCAACGTTCACTTTGATCCATCCCGACATCGGTGATTTCCAGAATAATTCAAAGGAACATTTGAGATTTGGGTATAATCCAGGAACATAGAGATGATGAAGGATCTAAAAGTCACCAACCGAGTTTTTGTAACAGTATTTTTGAATTGAATCAGCTTCATGAATCAAAATAAGAATCCAAGATTTTCTTACATTGAGACTAAATGAGTGTTTATTGTGAATGAGATCATTTCTAACGTACCAGATCTCATGCAGGAGTTCCGTCACCGCCGCAAGAAAAATATTTTTAACCTGTAGAGAGGTTTCACATCTAATGAATTTTTTTAAAAACAAAAAAATAGAGTCAGATAAGGGCCATCTGCAATTAAATAATTCAAGAACATAATTCCATAAAGAAGAAGCCGTCACATAAGACAAAAAAAGATGATTAGCATCCTCCCTATGATGATTACACAAGTGACATTTAGAGTAGAGTTGTATGCCAAACGTTTGTAGACAGGCTTCAGTAGGCAATCTATTATGAGCAATGCACCAAATAAGGGTGATCCTAGAAGGTTTGATCCAAGGCTTGTTAAATTGACTCACCCATTGATAATTAGATTCATTTCCAGAAAATTTATGCTTATAGTAGTTTTTAGAGTCTAGGATTCCATTTGATGTAGGTTCCCAAACAAGGAAGTCTCCATTAGAAGAAAAAGGGTGATTATTAATGATCTGCGCAATATTGTCAGGGACGTCATGTCTATGAAATTATAAGACATCCTTTATATAATGACTAGTATCTTCAGGAATAATATTAGGAGGTAACAATGTATCAAGGGTTTACCACACTATTTTTCACACCAAAAATTAATGGAAGAATCAGCACTAACCATACATCTAGAATTTTCCATGATCTTGTGGTACGAGTCCCTACTAGAAGGCCAGATCGAAGAGTTGATGAAATTAAAATTCCCATTTAAGAGTTTAAAGAGGAATCTATGGTTCATGAATTTGGAAGATTTAGAAGTACAATTAATAATACACCAAGTAAGATGGGATTGAAGAGAATTATTGAACAACTTTAAATATTTTATACCAATTCCACCTTTATCAAGGGGTTTACAACAGAATTTCCAAGGGATAATGACAAGTTTATTTTCAAAAATACTTCTCTTCCAAATGAAGTTTTTAATATAAGTATTAATTTTTCCTGAAGATACCAACAGGCCATTTATAAATCATAAGAGAGTAGAACATTTTAGATACAATGGTCGATTTGACCAAACATATTCTTCTAGCCATGGAGAGAGATTTCCCTTTCCAAGTAGAGAGTTGGTTTATGATTTGATCAATGATATTAGAAAAGTAGCCTGCTTTAGGATGACCCCAAAATATTGGGACACCCAAATAAGTAAAAGGTAAGAGGCCTTCTTTAATTCCAAGATAATTGGTAATTCTAGATTTCCTTCTTTCAGGAAATCTCTTTCCAAAAAAATATACGATTTATTCTAGGAAATCGCTTGTCCTGAGACTTTCTCATAGTGATTAAGAGCTTACTTAAGGGTGTGAATATTTTTTTGATCACCTTTGAGAATCAGGATGATTTCATCTGCATATATAAGGTGGGTAGGGGTATTTAGGTTTTGGGACATCGAAATTTACTTTGGATGAAATTTTGGTATTTTTCTAATAATATTCATTTTTTTATGAATAGTGAGAAATACTGTATTTTAATTCAAAACTGCCTTTTAATATAATTTATTTACAAGGTTAGATTATATTCTAAATTGGGTTTGAAGTGTAATTAGATTATATTTTTACCTTTTAATTCAATGTTGGTCATTAGAATTAATTTCACTACGTAATTATACGTAAACAAGTGTCAATCTTTTAATAGTTATTGTTTCTTAAAAAACACTATTTGTTTTGAGAATGGGAATTAATTTTAAATTAATTAATCCAAATTCTATGTCTTGAATTTGGTAAAATAGACATCATTTTTTAATATGGAATATCAAATATAGCTTAGTCTGAATTTTTGGTATTTTCCTTAAAAACTTCAATTTTTGATGTAATAGTGAAACCACTAAGTAGTAGTTAAAAATTTGATTTTTTCATTTAAATAAAATTTTACCGCTTCTGTGAATTGAATTTCAAAAATACAAGATACATGGTTGTTATTAGTAAGTAAAATTTTGTTCAATAAGATGAAAATAATTTTTGGTGAATAGTAACTTTCGACTTTTATTTACCACGGTTAAAGGTAAATAGGGTAATTCAAGGTAACAATAATATTATAATAATAAAAAATTACCTTAACACTTGTACTAACCTTATTGGATGAGTCATGGACGAACATGGGCATACTTGGGTCGATTTTGGGACCCCATGGAGCTTCTTATGAATGATAATGACACATTATTTTAATTAACTTAAATTAAAGGAAAAAATGACATAAACAAATATCTTATAGTAAATTAATTTTTACATGGGGTTATATAAGTCATATTTTAGACTATAAATATTAATTGTAAATTTAAATAGATTTACTACATTATGGTATTTTTTTTATAATTTTTAGACATCAAATAAATTAAATTATTTATGACATAATAATGATGTAATATTTACCTCATTCATAAATGATTTAAATAAATAATATTATTAATATTAAAAAAATATCCAAAACCTATCCAATTATCATTGAATGATTTTATTTCAACCATGAGTCATCTTATCTTCTAGGTTAATTAGTTTTGGACCTTTAGAAACCAAATATCTCTATATAATAAAATAACATTTTCACACTTTTCTAAAGAGCACCTCCTCCCCCTTATAAAAGGAAACCACTTCTAACCCATTCCACACACCTCTCAAACCCCTTGGATTGTATAACCCATACACAAATAAGCTCTAAAGATTCTTCTATTACACCTTGAATCCTTTCCTTAAGAAAAATCCACTTCAAGAAGCCTTTTGGTTCAAACAAAAGAAATTTACCCAAATTAAAGTTAACAGTTTCTTTTAAATTCATTGGTTTTATTTTGGTTTATTTTACTTATCCAACCCCCTAAACTCTTTTTATTTACTTTATTTTATAAAAAAATCAGTATCCTAAATATACTAGGATGTTGTTATGAGAAGGATTCAAACTACACTTACACACACCTCCATCTAATGGGTGAAGAACATACTGTTTTTGTGGTTGACAAACTAATGCCTCACGAAATAATGACTGTTCGATTATCTCCTACCGCCTCTCATGGTGGCCATTAAGATGGAACTGTATTTATATATGATATATATTATGTTTATGTTTTCTTTTTTTCTTCTGTATTTTCCATTTTTATCATACCTTCATGGATTCCATTATGGGTAAAACGCGATAATTTCATTTGAGGAAGTGTGGACTACCGCCCCCTCAAAGTGATATGACTCGTTAATGACTTTTGTGGGATGTATAAAGTATGGATTTGATGATATTATATATGATATTATACTTTAATTATAATATAACTATGTATAATTATGTTTTAATTCCATAAAAACACAAAATAGAAATAAAAGTAGCGTTCATGCGTACGTACGACTTACCGTCTCCAAGAACGGTGCATTTCTTTTATTATCTCCAAAAATCATGTAATGTTATAATTAAATAAATATATATACTGGATATATAATATATATATGATATCTAAATCAGGTATATCATTCTTGAGATAATGGAATCTTTACCACATGGAAAAATTGTAATTATAACAAGTTCATTTTTGACTCAAGTTCCAAACATCGATAAAATATCCAATATGAACTCAAATAATTAACTAATTATTATAGAAAGGTAATAAGTGATATAAAATAAATAATAAACTTTAAAAATGTTCTTAATCAAATAGAAATTAACTTAAGTTTATTATTCAGGAAGAACAAGGAACATACAAGACAAGTCGGACTTGAGGTAAGGGGTTTCTTATCTCACTTTTAATTCTGTGAGATTTCTATTGTTCGCCACTTATTTATTGCATGTGGTATATTTTGTACTGACATTTGATATATATTATCATGATTCTCTTTATATTCATGGTATTATGTGATTAATTTTTTTTATTAACTTTTGGTCATATGACTCGAATGATTACAATGAAGTAAGGGTTTTTCATATCACTTTTTATTCATGTGAGATTCATGCTATATTGGCCACTATTTCCTTTTGTGCGGCATATTTACTATCCATGATTGTATTCATTATGTAGTATAAATTAATTTATTGGTATTTAAATCATCATTTTATGATCCTTCTTTCATGGGGTGTATGTTTCGTAAGTTACCAAATCGGTAAGGGAATTTAAAATTTCAATTTCCACTCATTCAAATTTACGCATACTTCATTGAGTATTTTACTCCAATATTATGTGTGGAATTACTATTTATTATTTATTTAGTAATTTACACTACCATTTGTGTGGATATAATTTTTATACACATAATCACTCCATTGATAATTTCTCAAGTCATTGATATGAACCTGATAAGAGTAATCTTAGCTCAATTTCCATTCATTGAGTTAAACATCCAAGTCATTGGTGTTGTTTTTAAAAGAATATGTGTGAATTTAATCTAATTTATTTAATCTGAATATCCAATCATATTGAGTTTATTTATATTTTTCACACATAATTATGTCATTGATTTATCCTTAACCTAAGGATACAATATTTATAATGGACTTTATCTCACTTTACATTCCATTGAGACTTCTTTGTTATTATGCACCAATTCACTTTTATATGGTTTATATAATTTCCTTTGACATAGTATATAATGAAATAATTTATTCTCATTATATTATAAAGTTTTTATTACCTCAATTATTTGTATTCAAGCGTGTCTCATTTGGTTAGAAACTCAAACTAAAATATCATTTTTAAATGTTTTAAAGATTTATTTTTCTAAATATTTCTCATTAATGTACATGTTTTAAATATAGATTTAGGGATTTATTTATATGGACATTAATGTTTTAAAATTAAAATTCCCTTTCAATGTTTCAAAGTGGTATAGGACACTTTGATACAAAAATCTATTTTGAACGACTTCTTGATAAATAGGGAGACTTTTAAATGTTTTCAAGAAAAATAGGGGATATTTCTCTCAACTAGTTTTGATGATTATTTTCATCTATGTAAATATCCTTCATTAGTATATATTGAGCTTAATTTATTATAATAAAATATTTCATATTATATTTAATGAGTTATGCTTGATTGTGGATGTGCTATTTTTATACCATTCATGGTTTATGGATAAAGTATTGACAATTCGTATGCTAGTTTTAATCCGAATGTTTATGTTATGTTTCAACCGTTTAATATGAGTAATGAATTGGACTTAGTAAGTGATGGGTGGAGCCCACTATAGCTCCTCGATGCATCGGTAGGTCTCCGGATACAATTAGACGTGGAATTGGCCGAGGCCTTTCCCAATTTTTGATATATGGTTTTGGACGAGGCCTTAATAATTTTTAGACGTCTTGGCCGAGGCCTTGAATAAATTTTTTAGAATGTCTGACATTATGCATTACATCATTATGAGATTATCTATTGATATTTCATGTGTTTATTCGACTAGTAGGACACCCATGACAATGTTTTATTATGGAATTATTTACCCAGCTCATATTCCTGCCATAAAGTGCCCATGTTTATTGTTCATTAAGGAATGTGTTTTCAATTATTCACCATGAATAATGTTTATGTTATCTTTCGCTATATTTATTACTCTTACTGAGCATCTGATCTCACCCCTTTATCATGTTTCATTTTCCCATGATATGAAGAAGTTAGTCATGAGTGACTTTATAGAATAATCTTGGAAGCTTGGATGTTTCTAATGGAATAAATTAGTTTTTTTTCTTTTCAAGTTGTAATGTTGAACATAAGTATGCATATTGTTTCCAATACTAGTAAACTAATAAGTCATTTGGGACTTGATTCCTTGTAATCATGCCAATGTATTAAAATAATGCACTGGCTCTTGGATTCTGGGGTTGGGGCATTACAGTTGGTATTAGAGGAAGTTTAGTACAATCCTTGGAAACTAGATTTAGATAAACTATGATTAGATCAAATTACCCTAAGATAGAATTTGAGGATTAGTATAGAATAAATTTCTAGAATTTTGGTAATGTAGAGATTTTGTTTATTTTCCAACCAATACATCACTGTCTGGATACGAGCTGGTAGAAGCAGCTTTGGCACAGATGTACCTAGGAGTGAAAACTCTGACAAGGAGTTTCAGGCTAGACTAAGGGTATCCTAGTACATGAAAATGAGCCTTTATGCACTCTTGGTTACAACACTCTCTGGGGATATGTTTAGGATAATTCATATTTTCTTTACAAACTAATTTAAAGGATTTTAGTATAAGATGATAATAAAAAACCTTGGTTAGTCCTAAGGTGTTTTAGATTAAAAATATAGTGTTATGATATTATCTAAATGATCTTATGACTCACTCTATGATTTCTTGTGTTAGTCAATGGCTGGATTCTAAGGAAGTCATAGTAACATTGAAGATGTTGTACAAGGTGGGAACAATGGTGGAAATGAGCAATGAAATGGAATGTTGATAGGTGTAAAAGATATCGTGTTCATGCCGAATTAGTTTTCCAAAAATATGTTAAAGAACATATATATTAACCAACTCCCGGACTCAATAAAGAAGAGAAAAGTTGTGAATGATAAGAGTTCCAGTAGTGAAGACCATGGAGAAAAGAAATCTCATTTTCCATTATACAGGAAATGTGGATGGAGACACCTAGGAAGGTGTATTAATGGAATAAAGAAACGATTTATATGCGGGAAAGAAGGACATAATGTAAAGAATTGTTGAGGAAAAATGAAGAGTACTATGGAAGAAAATAAAAAAGGTCCCAAGAATCCATTTGCAGACATTTTTCGTAAATATAGGGGACCTGGCCATTACCCGAGTGAATTCACTATTCTATAAGATATCCTCTTGGTCAAGGAAAAAGCTATGTGGAAATAAATGGATGGAGAAATGTTTAAAAAGTATTAGTGCTCTTTGTTGATGATATTACTTTGGAAGACTTTTCTCTTGTATTTGTAACCCTACAGTTTGTCATGTGAAAATGATATTTGAGGAAGAATTGTCTTTTCTCTTGTGGATATAGTTATAAATAACAATTTTTTTTTATATGATCATTGAGTTTGAGGCAATTACAAGTTATTATGATTTGGGATAAAAATGCGAGGTATGAGATAACATTTGTGATGAAATTATGTTATAGTTATTTTGAGGAATCTATCTCATTTTTGGGAATATTATAAAATTATATAGTTTTTGAAAAAGGACAACATGCAGATCGTGTGACAACCTGTCACATCAGACAAAGCTGCAGGAATCGATCCCACAACCATAGTGTGATTGAGATTTATCACCTACCACTGGACTACGTCAAGTCCCTGGTTAGTGTGATTAATTCATTTTAGTTAAATTATTTTATTGACAAATAATAAGTTGATTTGGGATCTTATGTCTTATAAAATTGATATCCTTTTTATGGAAAAATGACTTGGTAACTAAGTGATAAATGTTATTTTGGAAGACGTTCTCTCTATTGGGAATAATATATGCCTAAATAAAATAAAATACTATGAGATTTCATTTGAAGAGTAATGGGGTTTTTTTACCTATGTTTTTATTGTGTATTTATAGAGATTTGGGTTATTTATTGAAATGATTAACCTATCATAGGGAATATGTGATTAAGTTAATTACTTTTAAGTATGTGACTTTAAGAGTAGTCGATATTATTTGGAGATACAATTTAATGTGGAAGACTATGTAAGAAAATTCTTCTGAGTTTGGGGTTTCAATAATAGTTTGGATTATATTGAAATATTTTATGAATTTTTTTTTATTGAATGGTATTTATTAAACTTTGGGTATTTTTGGTTTAATTTTAGAAATTAAGATTAGAATTTCTTTATCTAAAGTATTATCCTTTTGGGATCATCTGATATTTTACTAACAATTTTGGTTTTGGTTAATCTATAAATAAAAGGAAAATATATATTTCATCCATTTTGGATTATGTGGTTCCCTATAAGTTGATTCTATCACTTCAGGTCTGACCAAGTCATCTTTAATAATCATCATTTGAAGTGAAAGATGAGTTTTTGGTAAGAATTAGATGAAGGATGAAACTATACTTTTCAAGTATATTTTTGTTTTCTTATTCTATGAATAAATTAGTTATTAAACATTAGGGAAGGGATATTAAAACCAAAAATGTGTTATCCTAATGCTCTATGTTTTGTTGAACTGGTGATATTTTAAATCATCATAGATTGATGGCTTTGAGGCCCTCAATTTCACACTTATTTTTGATTGATGACCTCAATCACTCCCTATAAATATTTATTTTTTTCCTCCAATTATGTGTCTTTAATTTCCACTAATTTTCTCCTAATATAGATCATACTTTGGTAGTTACTTTTTCATGTCCCTTTCCCTCTTATTAAGACTAAATTTTATACACCGAATTTCCAATATGGGTTTTCCACAAAGGTATTTTTCTATTTTTAACCTTTTATTTTCGAATAAAAATTTAAAATTGTGAGGACACAATTTATTGAATGAGGGGAGAATGTAACACCCCAATATTTCATAGTAAGTTATTTTCTTTAGATTCAATAGCTTGCGCTACACACAATACTGAGTTCGAGCTCACCACAACTTACCAAACTAGCCGTTCAAAAGAAGTTATGAATAGTATTAAATGGATTTGGAATTTTATATAATCTATATAATTTTAACTTATGTATTATTTTTTTATTATACATATTATAAGAACAAATTCAAATTTTCAGATAAAAAATGTATTTTTCAAAAAATTCAATTTTACCACATTTTAATGGAGAACCCTTTTTAAATCCAATATTTGAACCTTTTACAAATACAATTTGACAAAATAAAATTCTTCTTTAGAATCAAGACATCAAAATTTACTTTCGTTGAAATTTTGGTATTTTTTTGATAATATTCATTCTTTATGAATAGTGAGAAATACTGTATTTTAATTCAAAAATTCATTTTAATATAATTTATTTATAAGGTTAGATTATATTTTAAATTGTTTCTGAAGTGTAATTAGATTATATTTTTACCCTTTAATCCAATTTTGTTAATTGGAATTAATTTCACTTTGAAATTATACATAAACAAGTGTCAATCTTTTGATTGTTACTGTTTCTTAAAAACACACTATTTGTTTGGACAACAGGAATTAATTTGAAATTAATTAATCCAAATTCTATGTTTTGAATTTGGTAAAATAGTAATTTTTTTAAATTCGGAATATCAAATATATCTTAGTCTGATTTTTTTGTATTTTTCTAAAAAAGTTCAATTTTTGATGAATAGTGAAACCACTAAGTAGTAGTTAAAAATCCAACTTTTTTATTTAAATGAAATTTTACCATTTCTGTGAATTGAATTCCGAAAATACAAGATATATGGTTTTTATTAGTATGTAAAATGTGGTTAAATAAGATGAAAATAATTTTTGGTGAATAGTAACTTTTGACATTTATTTACTGCGGTTAAAGGTAAATAGGGTAATTCAGGGTAAAAAGAATATTATAATAATAAAAAATTACCTTAACACTTGTCTTAAACTTATTGGATGTGTCATGGATGACCATTGGCATCCTTGGGTATATTGTTCCACCCCATGGAGCTACTTATGAATGATAATGACACTTTATTTTAATTAACTTAAAGTAAAGGCAAAAATTACATAAACAAATATCTTTTAGTAAATTAATTTGTACATGAGGTTATATAAGTCATATTTTCAACTATAAATATTCATTATAAAGATAAAAATATTTACTAAATTATGGTATTTTTTTAATAATTTTTAGACATCAAATAAATTAAATTATTCATGACACAATAATGATGTAGTATTTACCTCATTGATAAATGATTTAAATAAATAAGATTATCAATACTAAAAAAATATCCAAAACCATCCCAATTATAATTTAATGATTTTATTTCGACCATGATTCATATTATATTTGATTTCAATTAGTTTTGGACCTTTGGAAACTGAATATCACTATATAATAAAATAATATTTTCACACTTACCTAAAGAGCCCCTCCTCCCCCTTATAAAAGGACACCACTTCTAACCCATTCCACACACCTCTAAAGCCCATTGGATCATCCAAAACCTACCCAAATAATCTCTCAATATCCCTATATTACACCTAGAATCATTTCCTCAGGCAGAAGTCACTTCAAGAAGTGATTTTGGTTCAAACCAAAGAAAGTTACCCAAATTAAAGGCAACAGTTTCTCTTAAATTCTTTTGTTTTATTTTGTTTTATTTTACTTATCCAACCCCCTAAACTATTTTTATTACATTAGTTTATAACAAGAAAAGTATCCTAAATATACTAGGTTGTTTTTATGAGAAGGATTCTAACTACACTTACACACACCTCCATCTAATGGGTAAAGAACATACTATTTCTATGGTTGGAAAACTAACGCCTCACGAAATGATGAGTGTTCGATTATCTCCTACCTCCTCTCATGGTGACCATTAAGATGAACCTGTATTTATATATGATATATATTATGTTTATGTGTTATTTTTTTCTTCTATATTTTACATTTTTATCATACCTTTTTGGTTTCCATTATGGGTAAAACGCGATAATTTCATTTGAGGAAGTGTAGACTACCACCCCGTCAAAGTGATAAGACTCGTTAATGACTTGTGTGGAATTTATAAATTTTGGAGTTAATGATATTATATATGATATTATATACTTAAATTATAATATACCTATGTATTATTATTTTTGAATTCCATTAAAATTCAAAATAGAAATGAAAGTAGTGTTCATGCGTACGTACGACTTACCGTCTCCATGAACAGTGCATTTCATTTCTTATCTCTAAATGTTATGTACTGTTATAAATACATATAAATAATGGATATATAATATATATAATATATATAAATCATTTATATCATTATGAAGATAATGGGCTTTTGAACTCATGGAAAACTTGTAATTATAACAAGTTCATTTTTGACTCAAGTTCCGAACATCGATAAAATATCCAATATGAACTCAAATAATTAACTAATTATTATAGCAAGGTAATAATTGATATAAAAGGAATAATAAAATTTAAAAATTTTCTTAATCAAGAATAAATTAACTTAGGTTTATTTTTCAGGAAGAACAAGGAACATACAAGACAAGTCAGACTTGAGGTAAGGGGTTTCATATCTCACTTTTAATTCTGCGAGATTTCCATTGTTCGCCACTTATTTATTGCATGTGGTGTATTGTGTACTGCCATTTGATATATATTATCATTATTCCCTTTATATTCATGGTATTATGTGATTAATTTGGTGGTTATTAAATTTTTTTCATACGACTCGAATGATTACAATGAAGTAAGGGTTTTTCATCTCACTTTTTATTCTCATGAGATTCATGCTATATTGGACACTATTTTCTTTTGTGTGGCATATGTACTATCCATGATTGTGTTCATTGTGTAATATAAATTAACTAATGGGTATTTAAATCATCATTGTATGATCCTTGTTTCATGGGTTGTATGTTTCGTAAGTTACCAAATCAGTAAAGAAATTTCAAATTTCAGTATCCACTCATTCGGATTTACGCATACTTCATTGATTATTTTACTCCAATATTATGTGTGGAATAACTATTTATTAATCATGTAGTAATTTACACTCCCCTTTTTTTGGATATACTTTTGATACAGATAATCAATCCATTGATAATTTCTCAAGTCATTGATATGAACTTGATAAGAGTAATCTTAGCTCAATTTCCATTCATTGAGTTAAACATCCATGTCATCGGTGTTGTTTTTACAAGAATATGTGTGTATTTCATATGATTGACTTAAAATAAATATCCAATAATATTTAGTGTATTTATATTTTTCAAACATAATTTTTTCATTGATTTATCCTTAACCGAAGGATACAGTCTTTATAAGGGACTTTATCTCAATTTACATTCCATTGAGAATTCTTTGTTATTATACACCAATTCAATTTTATATGGTGTATATAATGTCCATTGACATAGTATATCATGAAATACTTTATTCTCATGATATTATAAATTTTTGATTACCTCAATTATTTGTATTCAAGAGTCTCTCATTTGGTTAAAAACTCTAACTAAAATATCATTTTTAAATATTTTAAAGATTTATTCTTCTAAATATTTCTCATTAATGTCCATGTTTTAAATATGGTTTTAAGGATTTATTTATATGGACATTAATGTTTTAAAATTAAAATTCCTTTTGAAAGTTTCATAGTGGTATGTTACACTTTGATTCAAAAATCTATTTTAAATGACTTCTTGATAAATAGTGAGACTTTTAAATGTTTTCAAGAAAAAAGGGGGGATATTGATCTCAAATAGTTTTGATGATTATTTTCATCTTTGTCAATATCATTCATTATTATATATTGAGGTTAATTTATTATAATAAAATCTTCCATATTGTTTTTAATGAGTTATGCTTGACTATGGATGTGCTATTTTTATACCATTCACGGTTTATAGAAAAAGTATTGACATTTCGTATGATAGTTTTAATATGAATGTTTATGTTATGTTTCAACCTTTTTATATGAGGAATTCATTGGAATTATTAAGTGACGGGTGGATACCACTATAGCTCCTTGATGCATCGGTAGGTCTCATGAGACAAATAGACATGGAATTGGCTGAGGCCTTTCCCAATTTTTGATATATGGTTTTGGCTAGGGCCTTAATCATTTTTAGACATCTTGGCCGAGGCCTTGAAATTTTTTTTCAGAATATTTGGCATTATGAATTCCATAATTATGAGATTATCTATTGATATTTCATGTGGTTATTTGACTAGTAGAACACCCATATCTATGTTTTATTATGGCATTATTTACTCCACTCATATTCCTGCCATAAAGTGCTCATGTTTATCATTCGTTAAGGCACGTGTTTTCAATTATTCACTATGCCTAATGTTTATGTTATCTTATGTTGTATTTCATTCTCATGCTGAGCATCTGAGCTCACCCCTTTCTCATGTTTTATTTTCCCAGGTTATGAAGAAGTTACTTATGAGTGACTTTCCGGAATAATCTTGGAAGCTTGGATGTTTCTAATGGAATAAATTATTATTTTTTTTCTTTTCAAGTTTTGATTTTGAACTTAAGTATTCATATTGTTTCCAAGACTAATAAACTAATTGGTCCTTCGGGAATTGATTCCTTGTAATCATGCCAATGTATTAAAATAATGCACCGAATCCTGGATTCTGGGGTTGGGGCCTTAAATATATGTTAATATGCACCTATTCACTTTTATGTGGTGTATATACTAGACCTTTGATACATTTAACATGAATACCTATTTTTTAATGATTATTGATATTTCATTTAAAGTTTATTCTTCAAGGGGTTATAATTTAAAAGTTACTAAAGCGGTAAAAATTATTATATAATCTCACTTTCTTTTGTGACTGTTTACTTTCTCTTGAAGAAATCATTTTATTACGATACCTTTTCATTGGAAATTAAATTTATCTTAAATATACATATTATTTTAGGATAGATATTATTTTTTTATAATCATTATAAATTTTTTACATATGGTTTTTACTTTGAAAGTTATTTGATAAACTGGGGAACTATTGATAAATCTGTATCCTTACTCAATACAGATATTTGATGATAAGGCATATTGATTTATTAATTAAATAAATTATTCAGTATATGAATAATTATTTGGAAATGTAGTTATTGGTGGGGCCTAGTTATATATATCCCCTTGATGCATCGACAAGTCTCAAGAGAAAAATCAGTTGGCCAAATCAGATGGGTTTTTACGCGTAGTTTTAAACTCTATTGTGAAAGGTCTTGACAGTAGAGGTATCATGATGCCTGAGATCATGATGTCTAATAATTAAGTGTTTCCTTAATTTTTAATTCAATTATTATCATTATCTATGATATTTTAAAACTGATATTATCTTTGTATTCATTTCATTCTTAGTTTATTGATTTAATGGTATTTGTTTTCAATTATTTATCTTGTCATATTGATTATGCCTTATCCACTTATGATATTCAAGTTATTGATTAAATAGAATGTGTTTTCAGTTATCTACCTTTACATATTTATTATTATTTATTTATTAATGATAGATTCCACTACATGTAACCCTTACTGATTATTTTATCTCAACATTATTTTGTTTCCTTTCCCCAGGATATGAAGAAGAATACTTGGAATGAGTTTAATGATGAAAAAGTTTTCCATTAATATGTTTTTTTATTTTATTTTCCCATATAAAATGGGTAATATATATATATATATATATTTAGTTCACCAAAACTATTAAACTGATTGGTCCTCAAGATTTGTCATCTTGTATCCATGCCAATGTAATAAAGTAGGCATTAACTCCAAGTTACTGAATTTGGGGTTTCTATAGTTGGTATTAGAGGAAGTTTTATAGAAACCATTGGAAATAGATTAAGGAAAACATAGATTTATGAAAATAACCATATGATATATTTTTATGATAAATATATAATAACATCCTTATGTTTTTTAAGGAAGATATTATATGATTTTTTCTAGCAATACATCACTATCTAAATACTACAAGTGGACGTGGTTCTAGAACATAGGTACCTAGGGGTAATCACTACAAAAGGGAATATTGGGCTTGACTTAATAATCATATAGTGCATAACAATGGTCCTTAATATGAACTTAGTTTGACACTCCTGGTGTATATGCTTAGGGTAATTCAAATTTTCTTTACAAATAATCATAAAGGATTTGAAAATGAAGATATCCAAAAAAAAAGTTTTATATTCTAAGATTTAAAATGCATAAACTTTCAATTTATGTTATGTGTTACACCATGTTTAAAATTATAAATTATTATTTAAAATTAATTATTTTATAATATAACCCAATATATTCCATTGTTTAGAAATAATGCCTAGAAGGAATAAGTGTATCAATACTTATGTACAATGTCGAGATTGCCATGCTGAGGAAGAAAAATAGCTGGTATAAAGAATAAGCACATCATGGTTATATTAGGGATGATTAATTAGGTAATAAAAAATAACCTTTCCTAGATGAAGAAACTTGTTGTTCCACAACATGATTCTTCTATATTTGATCCATTTTTTGTGACAGAAACCCCAATAATTTGGTGGGACTACTAATCCAATGCCAAATGAGTGATGGATTAAGTCTCTTGAGAAGATATTTATGGCCTTATGAAGTGATGAAAAGGAAAAGTTTACACTTGTAGTGTATTGTCTCATAGTAAATGTTGATCAATGATGGTAGTTAATCCAGAATACTAGGGAGGAAGAGGAAATATAACCTATGTAATAAAAATCTTTTAAGGATACATTATTTTAAAATTATTTCCATCATGGGAAACAAATAAAAAAAATAATAATGATTCTAATCTTAAATAAAAAGGAATAATAAAGGGTTTTGAGTATGAGGATATATTTATAAGGTTATCGAGACTTGTTTTGGATTATATACACAACATAGAGTGTATGATTGAATATTTCTTTGAAGGGATTAAGCCAAGTATCTGAAGTACACTAGTATCTCAAAACTTTTCATCTCATAATGAAATAGTTTTATGTGACATCAAAATAGATAATTAATTATCAAGATCATATATGATTAAGGGAAATAAAGAAAATAAGAGTTCGAATGATCACTAATAAAAATGTAATTCATCAAAGAAGAAGAATAGAATGAGGAAATTTCCATATTGTGAGAATTATTAAAAGGACCATCCTAGGAAATGCTTAAAGGGATTGGTAGTTTTTTATAAGTGTAGTTATAAGGGTTATCTGGATAAATAAATAAAAGAGAATAATGAAAACACTGATATTTAGTGTTTCAACTATATGGATATGAGTAACTACAAAAATAAATGCCCCAAGTGTTAAGGGAATCTACCATAGAAGAGTCTAGGGGAGAAGGAAAAGCTTATGCGATCACTACAGCTGAGATAGAAGTACCTAATGATGTGGTGGTAAGTACTTTAATCATAAATTTAAATTTAGATAATTATTTATTTGATTTTGGATCCTCGCACTCTTTTATATCTTCTATGTTTTCCAAGAAAATTAGATATTTCCCTATCACTATATCAAGGGAGTTTTCAATAAAAATACCTTGTGGAAGTCTCACAGAAACAAGGATATTTCAATCAGTCCCCATTATGACACATAAACATGATTTATTTTCTAAACTTATTATCATAACTATGGTTAAATTTTATATAATCCTTGGTATGTAATGGGTTTCAAAATATGATGAAAAAATTTATTGTAAGGTGAAGGAAATTATGATTTATGATGAAGATATAGAATTCCTTATCTTTAGAGTAAATAATTCATGATCTGAGTCATTTATAGATCCACCCCCAATAGCTCTTATGAATGGGATTCTTATGGAATAATTGTAAACAAAATACATGGATGGATAAGTTAATAACAAAAATGGGGATGTACCTATTATATAAGAATACATTGATGTATTTCCTGAGGAATTACATGGACATCCCTAAGAGAATTAAGATGAGTTTTACATTTATTTAATCATTGATGAAAGACTAATATTAAATACTATATATAGAATAGACACTATGAAATTAGTGGAGATGAAGAAACAACTAGAGGAGTTATGTGATAAAGGATTTGTTCACCTTAGTGTTTCACCATAGGGATCCCCTATTCTCTTCATTATGAAGAAAGATGGATCCATGAGAATGTGTATTTATTATAGGTAAATCAATGACATTAAGATAAATAACAAGTATCCTCTCACTCGTATCGATGAATTATTCGATCAAATTTATGAATCTCAATATTTTATATAGATTTAACTCCATTCTGGGTACCATAAATTTAGAGTAAATAAGGAAGATATTATAAATACAAAATTATAAATGAGGTATAAACATTATGAGTTTACAACAATTAAATTTGGATTGACTAATGATCCCTATGTTTTTATAGATCTAATGAATTAATTATTCAAGTAACACCTTGATGATTTTTTGTGGTATTTATTGATGATATATTGTTGTATTCTAAATGCTATTAGGTCCATGAGAATCACTTGTGGACCATTCTTTAGACTCTTAGAAAGAAAGTGTTATATAGAAAATTTATTAAGTGTGATTTATGGATTCAAGAATTTTCTTCTATCCGTATTGTCTCTATGAATGGAATATCAATTGATCCTATGAATACAAAGGCAACCAGAAAATGGTCTACACCAACAAACATAAATGATCTATATAGTTTCATTGGTTTGGTAGGATACTATCAAAACTTTTCTCATATTTTTGTTCAATTGACTAACTCATTAACCAAGATTACATGTAAAGGGTTTAAGTAAATTTGAAAGAAGTAATGTGAAGAATGTTTTGATTAACTGAATATAATAGTTTTCAATTCCTTGATTTTGACTCTACCATATGGAAATAATTGATTTTTGATATATAGTGATGCATTGAAGAAAGGAATAGGTTTTTTCCTAGTGAAAAATGATAAAGTTATTGCATATGAATCAAATAAATTTAAGACTCATGAATAGAACTACTGAACACATATAATCTTGAGTTGGAAGATGCAATCTTTTCTTTGATGATATGGAGTCATTATCTCTATAGTGAAAGATGTGATATATACACGAATAATAAAATCATAAAATACATTTTTTTATATAATAGCATTAATATGAGACAAAGGAAATGGATTGAGCTAATCAAATATTATTATTTATTAATACACTACCACATAAAGAAGGAAAATAAAGTAGTTTATGAATTGAGTAAGAATGATCATGAAGTTATGACCTAAATGAAGATTAAGAGGGTTCCTATATTCATGTATCTAGTAATGATTAATATAGGAATTATTAAGTATAGAGAGACATCACTTATTTTTAAAAAGTTTTTGAAACCATATTAATTAGAAAACATAAAATTTATAAAAATTTTTATGAGAATATTTTGAGGAAAATTAATGTTATAAATGATTGAAAATTAGAAGACTTCATTTTTTAAGACGGTGTTATAAAATTTAAAAAGATATTATATATTCCATCTATACATGATATATAAACTTAATTGTTGGATAACTTTCATAGAATGAATTTCTCTATACACCCTGATAGCACCAAGATGTATAGGGATTTGAGGGAACATTTTTGGTGAGACAACATGAAACCTGAAATTGTGGAAAATGTATAAGATGATTGATTTTTATAATAGGTCAAGGATAAGAGAAAATATCCTTAAGGATTCATGAAACCTCTTCCTATTACTATATGGAAATGGGATTAAATTACAATGTACTTTTTTTAGTAATATCAAATAATCCTATAATGAATGATGTTATATAGGTTATTGTTGATCACCTAACCAAATCTACACATTTAATCACTATAAGAGAAGATTTAACACATGATAACCTCACAATTATCTTTATAAATGAAGTTTTATGACGTCATGGAATACCTATTTCGATCATGTATAATTTTGATCCCCATTTTGGATCAAAATTCTAGAAGAGTCTTCAAAAGGATCATAATACTGAGCTTTATTTGAGCATTTCCTACTATAGTCAAATTGATGGATAGTTTTAAAGGACTATTAATACATTATTATAAATGTTGAGGCCATTATCTCTTGAATTTAAAGGTATATGTGGTCATTATTTACCTTTGGTAGAGTTTTCCTATAACAATAATTTCCATTCAAGTATTCAAATGGCTTCGTATAAAGCATTATATGGAAAGAGATGTCATTCTACAACTTGTTGAGATGAAGCTGGTGAAAGGAAAATTCTAGGACTGTAAATTTTTTAAGAGACAAAAATAAAGGTAAATACTATTCAAGTTCATATTAAAGAATCTCAAAGTTGACAAATATTTATACTGATAATCAAAGGACAGATTTGGAATTCCAAGTGGGAGATCATGTTTTCTTGAAAGTATCTCCATGAAAGGGTGTTATAAGGTTTGGTAATAAGGTAAAGATGATCAGTAGGAAAATTGGACCCTTTTAAATGCTCTAAATAATTAGATCTATTGCATTCCAATTGGAAATTACACTAAGTCTCTCAAAATTACATGATGTGTTCTATATATCCTTGTTAAGTAAGTACATGCTAGACCCAACACATGTGATCACCTCTAATGAAATAGAATTGTAACCTAATCTATATTAAATTGAAGAATCCATAAAGATTCTTAATACTATAGAGAAAGTATTAAGGAATCATATGAATATACTGGTAAAGGTACATCAGTGAAATTAGAAAATGGAGGAAGCAATGTGGGAACTAGAAGATGTCATGATAAAGAACTACCCTCATCAATTTAGAAGGTAATATCCAAAAAATTTCAATGAATTTTTTTTGTAGGATAGAATAATGTAACAATCTAAGACTTTAAAATTTATTTCCATTTAAATAAATTCAATCTCTTTGATATCTTGTGATTCATGAAACACTGGGTTTAAACATAAATACATTATAAAAATATTATTTAAACATTACCATTATAACCTAGCCATTAAGTTGGTAGGAAAGAATAGTAACAACTAAATTATGAAAATTATTTGGTTTATATATGTATAAAATAAATTAAATGGATATCTATTTATTATAAATAAAATAATAAATCATTTTAAAGAAATTTTTTTTTTCTAAAAAATTCTATTTGTACTAAAAGATAGTTTACTCATGTTTTATGTACATAATTTAAAGACAATTTTTAGAAATTTTAGAAAATTTATTTGATAAAATTTACTCAATTTTTAAAATCATCATATCAAAATTATCTTAGGGGTAATTTGTCATATTTTTCTGAAATGACTCATTTTTCTATGAATAGTGAAAAATAAAACTTTTTTTATTAAAAACTAAAATTTTGTTTAAATTATTTACAAAGTAAAAATTTATTTTAAATTTTTTTAAGTAAATTTATTTCAATTATATTATAATAAATTTAGGTTAGTGAAATAAATTTAATATTTATTTTTTATATTGAAACCTTTAATACTTATGAAAATTTTATCTCTGGAAACCCGCTTTTTCATCGCGACTTTGAGTATAATCTTAAATTGGATTTCTTCACTTATTTGAATTGAATTTATAAAAATTTATTTCATATTTAGAATAAAAAAATTTATAAAATATAATAATTTTAACTTATTTTTTGACCATTATAAATAGTAAAATAAGTAAAAATTAATTACCATGGTTAAGGTAAAAACTGATTTACTTGGGGTAAAACTTAAATTATAGGGGTTAAAATAACCTACAAAATTTTTCAACACCAATTTTATGTCCATATTTATACATTATCACATATAAGGGTTAATAATGATCAATATTTTGGGATTTTATCATGATAAAAGTGTTTTTATAGTTGATTCTTTTAAAAAATTTCCATGTGTGTCCTCTCCATGACTTATAAAAGGTCACCCCTATCCTCATATATTCACACATAAAAAGATAGTTTTGTAAGTAACAAAAAAATAAATTCCTTTCTGCATAAAAACATCTTAGATCTATTTTTTTAATAATAAAACTTTCCTAGGAAGGATTTTGGTGAAAACCTAAAGAGGACGTTCGAAGAAGAGGTAACATTCTTAAACGGTCATTTTTATTTTATTTCTTCTTACACCACCTAAAAATATTATTAAATCATGATAGTATAATAAAAATAGTATCTGACATATAATTATATGTTATTATTTTAATTAAATAACCTATATCCATCTTCGTTTCCATCAAATAGAAAATGAAACCATCGATCATGTGTACATAGGACTACCGCCACACGAATCGATATAATTCGTTTTCCATAAACACCTTTAAAGGATGGATATAATGATGGATTTAACGCATTTATATGATATTTAAGATATTATTATACTTATGTAATTATAATATCACATATACCTTGTTTCCTTCTATTCTATTTAAAATATGATAATGTTGCTCATGTGTTCAATGGACTAACGCCTCACAAAGTGATGTGATTCATTTTTTCACTTAAAATTTACATTGAAAGTAATAAGGATAAATTTAATAAATATATGTGATTTATATTACATGATATAAATTCAGGAAATTTAATATATCATATGATCCTTTACCCTTTCTCCCATTAAGAGAATGATGTCATCACTTGTGCATATATATAGCCTATCATCTCTATGAAGTCATTTGACTCATTTTCCGTGACCAAAATTCAAGAATGGTTCAAATAATGTATATAAAGAGTAAATATTATATTTATAACATTATTATTATTCTATACGTTATTTATTTATAATTTATGTACAAGAATAATATGTTTCATGAAAAAACACACATGAGAAAACAAGGCAATTAACACCCTAAAAAATAAAAATAATAAAATATTATTTACAAAAAGTGGTAAAATATTATAATATGATCATATATGATATTATAAATATGTTTATGGTTTTGATATAAATTAATTACATGATTAAAACCATTATAAATTATGCAAAATCACGTTCAAACAAAAGTAAGTGTGTGGTAAGGGGCTTCATCACAATTTCCCTTCATTGAGGTATATTGTAATGTTTTTCACCTAATTTCTTTTATATGGTGTATATAATTCAAATTTTACATGTAATATCATGAATAATTCAAAATTCATGGTATTTTAAGTTTTAGTTATTATTATTTTATCCAAGGGTTTTTTATTTTAAAATTACCAAGTGGTAAGGAATTTCATAACTAAATTCATTTCATTAGGCTCTATTACTTCTTCATTATATTTGATATTATTAGATAAGTGTGTCCTAAATTTTGAATATATTATATTTTATTTCCACTTTTTTATGTGGATTTAAATTTTATAAACATAATCAATTCATTGAATAACTATCACTTCAATGTTAAGATCATTGTAAGGGATTTCAACTCAATTTCCATTTCATTGAGACATATTTGTTAATATGCATGTATTCACTTTTTTTGTGTTGTATATACTACCCCTATGATGTATTTAACATGAATTAATATTTATTAAAGATTATTTATTTCCTATTTCATGTTTATTCTTCAAGATTTTACAATTTAAAAGTTACAAAAGTGGTAAAAATTATTGTACAATCTCACTTTATTTTGTGATTATTTATTTTATATTAAAACAATCACTTTCTTGTGATCACTTTTAGTTATAACTTAAATTTATTTTAAATATCCATATTTGTGTATAATTTTTATTATTATTTCCAAAACTATATATCATTTTTATGTATGGTGTTTAATTTGAAAGTTATTTGATTAACTCAGGAAATATTGATAAATTTGTATCCTTACTCAATATAGATATTTTATGACAAGGAATATTGATTTATGAAATAAATATATTATTAGATATATGAGGATTTATTTGGACTTGTAGTTACAATAGGGTCCCAGTTATAAATATCCCCTTGATGCATCAACAGGTATCATGAGACAAATCAATTGGCTAAATCAGATGGGTTTTTACCCATAGTTTTAAACTATCATGTGAAAGGTCTTTATAGTAGAGGTATCATGATGCTCGATATCATGAAATACAATAATTAAGAATTTACATCATTGAGAATTTAGTTATTATTATTACACATGATATTTTCACAATGATATTATCTATGGATGCATTTCATTCTAATTTTATTAACTAAAAGACATGTGTTTTCAGTTATTTACCTTTCCATAATGATTATGTATTATCCAATTATGATAGTTAGGTTGTTGATTAGGTGTAATTGTTTTAGTTATTTTCCTTTCCATATTTATTATTAATTATTTATTCATGATTTCTTCTACTATTTGTAACCCATACTAAGAATTTGAGCTCACATTTATTTTGTTTCCTTTTCAAATGATATGAAGAAGAATAATTGGAATGAGTTCAAGGATGCTAGAAGTTTTCTATTAATATTATTTTTATTTTAATTACTTATGTAAAAGGGTATAATGTATGTATCTAGGTATAAAAAACTACTAAACTGATCAATCCTTTTGGATTTTACCCATTGTATCTTTTCGAATGTAATAAAGTAGGAAACAAAATCTGGGTTACTGGAGTTGAGGTCGTTAGATTCCATTAGAGATGAATTATGGGTTTTTTTAGAGTTATAATTCATAGATAGAAGTAAAATAACACCTTTAATTTCTATAATACCATAATATTAACAAATAAAAACTAGATAAAATAAATTAGTTTTTATCATAACACCCGTTTGTATTAGGTGGGACCCCATATGTCACATTCCAGCTTGAGGTATGTTCTATTTGTGAGATTTGGGATGGTTTCTTTTAGGTTCGGGGTGTGTTGGTTAGTGATGGTGGATTTCTAAAGGGTTCGTTATAATTTCTAAGTGAAAATGGGATAGAATATGCCATAGTCCAAGCCATTTCTCTCTTGGGAAATGTCGGTAGACTATGGGTAGAGCCACTATGCCTAGTGTAGGGTTTGGTACTGGGTGTGGAATATGGTTGGTCACCCTATGTGCCATGAAAAATTAGGCCTCACTACGGATTAATGGAGGCCATATATAGGCCCAAATGACCATGTTTTTGGGGCTATGCCATGCTCTATGGGTGTATCAGGATTTTTGGTGTGGTGTGATCTAGAACATGACAAGTTTGGTGATCCTCCATGATATCGTGGTGTTATCTATTTCATAATTTAAAATTGTTGATTTTTCCACTAGTTTTTTAGGAAATAATTATGCCTATTGAGGGAAACATGATGAATATTTATAAGGATAGTTTTAATGTTTCTTGAACATGTTTTTATCCTCTATTAAGACTTCCTTACTCATCCTCATTCTAGAAATTTAAATAATACAATTTTGGAATGTACTTTGGGTGTATGTTTTGTTTTCAGGTTATATTTTTGGGTGATATTGTTCTTTTGATCTATTTCTATTGTTCTATTGTGTGTTTGGTTTCTCGAAGGAAGAATATTTTTTTGTTGTGCGCAGATTTAATGTTATACGTGGTATGTGATCTCTTATCTTCTCGTCTAAGCACATGCTTATGGAAAATCAATTCTAAGAGGTGGGAATATATGTCTAGGTAATCATCTCATGTTCTTGTATATTACATTTCCTTTCGATACATGGATACCATTGTAGTTACTATGCGAACCCAAGTGTGTGGTAGGTGGTTCCATATCTAGTCTTTATTTGGTAAACCACACATTCTCTGATTTTACAACTTATTTTCAAAATAAGGAATGGAATGATCCTTGATGTTTTTGATATTTGTGTGTAAATGGTTTTGAGAAAATATGGGGTTTCCCCATGTTTTAGTAAAGGAAATATTTTTTCAAAGAATCATGAAATGGTTTATGGAATTGGTCTCCAAAGCATGATTTTGATGGAAAAGGGTTGTTTGGAAAATGTTTTTTTAAATACTGCTAACCCTTTGAAATGTTTTGAAATACATAGAAAATTGGAGCCTTTTTTACCTAGGAGGGGTTTTTAATATTTGGTAATTTCCTTATTTCTATAGAGGGTTCAATCATGGGGTGTTCCTCTTCTCCGTAGGCCCAGTTGTTCTAGTGGCTTGGTTCTTTGACACTATAGGGGGTTCATTCTTGGAGTGTTCCTATATTAACTACGATCTATTATTCTAGTGACTTGTTTAATAAAAACTAAGTGTTGACCTTATTATTTGGGTATAATAAACCTATATATACCAAACCTAGGTGTGATCTCCATTTTTCTTCACTTTGTGTGTCTTTTCTTTGTTATAAACTTGATATTGAAAATGATACATTCTTTGATAAATGGTTTATTTGAAAATTTGATTTGACCTATGTTATATGGAATATACTTTATAAATATGAAAATTGGAAATGTTTTTACCATGATTATTATATAAATGTGAAAATTATTTTACCATGCCATGTTTTTAATATATTGAGGACATTAAAAATATTTTACACATACTTGTTATGAAACACTTGGGTGGGATCCTACTAGATTTTTTTCTCAGACCCCATACACTTTCTCATGGGTGTGTATACTTTTTTTTATATTATAGGAAAGGGAAAGGTTTCATAGTAAGGTAATAGGGTTTCATGTTAGATGGATATGGGTAGCTTATTGCGATATAGTGGGATGTTTTCCATGTTTTACACAAATTATTTTGTAGTAGTTTGGATTGATTTTGTTTTATTATTAGAAATTAACCTTAGTTTTGGATTTTTTCCATAGTCGTATCACTACCACTATTGGTTTTTTGGTTATGGAATATTTCATTTCATTTTTTCTTTCTCTATATGTATGCAATGTTAGTTTTTTTCAGTTTGGGAAAATCATTCCCTATGGTTGTTGTTGGATGCCTAGGTGCTAGTCTCCAGCCTATGGGAATCAGGAACTCCCTATGGGATATTTTTTGGTTTGTTTCAAATACTATTTTGATGGGTTGTATTGGAAATGTCATGAAAATTTGGTATGAATGGTGGTCCAACCCCAAGTGTTCTTTTCTGGGGATGTTTGGTAGGAAGAAGATAGGATTTCGGGACATAAGGGTTGTGGTGTGAGTGAGTTTCTAGACATATCTCATTATAACGAGCCTTAATTCACTACCCTATGTAGGGTTTTGAGTCTCCTATGTTGTGTTTTGATCTAGATATTAGTTTTTTCTTATTTTATTTTTAGTTTATACTATTATTGTGTCATTTTTTGATTTTGTACTCCTATTTTTGGTATGTAGAATCATGCAACCGAAACATCTTCCAAGGTTTATTTAGGAGGGTGCAGTGGGAAATAATTTTCAAGGGAATTATCCCATTGATTATAATATCATCAAGGCTATTTTATAGGCAATTTGTGTTGTGGATTAGAATTTTATTCCTATTTAGAACCAATCTAAATAATAAAAACAAAGATTTGGGGGAGAGAATTATCGAGTATAAGAGTTCCTGCACTATAATCCCTATTGTTTAAGGGTAATAATGAAACTCAAGAGGAAAAGTTCTGGATAGATAAAATTGACTGAGTCTTTAACGTTTTGGAGACACCTGAATATATCAAAAAAAAGTGCATGACATTTAAGATTAGGTTTCTCCAAAAAATGGTCGGTGAGACTTTATGGTTAGTTTGAATTGGAATATTTTCCTAGAGTGGAAATAATTAAATAACATTTTATTTTAATTTTTCTTCCTATAATAATTGATTATGGAGATGTATATGGAGTTATTTCCCTTTCTGTAGGGATATCGTTCAACGATGGAGTACACCAACCGGTTTTCTGAGTTAGTTTTATTTTCTCCTAAGGTGGTGATGAATGATAAGATGAAGGATCATAAATAATTAAAGGCATTTCTACCTAATATATATTTTTAGGTCTATATACTATAGATAACCATATATAAAAAAATAGAAAATAGGTATATGATGGAATATATTGATTTGGTTGGAAATTAATTCTTGTTTGGGTTTCCCCTTCCATCCAATGGTAATTTTAGTGTGACACATTAAAATAAGAGGAAGTGGGATGATAATTACAAAGGGAGTGGATGTAGATCTTAGTATCAATCTCTTTACACTCCATCACTAGTGTCTAGCAGTGTGACATTAACTTTCTACTAGTGTGGCAAGGTAGGGTACACCCAATTACTTTTCCTCACACCTCATAAGAACTGTAGTGCATGTGGCACCAAGTTCACATGTAGAGGTTCTTCCTATCTATGTATATGAATCTATATGGATATGGATAATTATATCAAAAGGGAACTATGGTGTAGTCAAAAACTTCAATGTCAATAAGGATTCATCCATATGCCTTTGGAGTGAAGTAGTTTAACATAGAGGAAGTCCTGCGACTACAAGTTGATGTGGTTCTAGTTATAGTGATTGGTACCATTTTTGTTGAATCTTATATAAAAATTACTTTATTTGATACTGATGCCTCAATATACCATATACCTTATTATTTTTAGATGTTTTGAAACTTTAGACGGAGATCATGTCTTATGTTCTGGGGCTGGTTAAACCTCTTGGTAAGAGAAAGGAGTTGGGGTTTCTTTGTCCAAAATATTCTATTTAGATATCCAATGTTGTGTTAGTCAAGGAATTTATGGTAATTGATTTGGATATTTTTATGTTATCGTCAGAATGGATTGGTTTGTTGTTCATTGATCCAAAATTTATTTTTTATCTTTGATGTGTTTCATTATTTGTTTTCATTGAGAGATCTTGGGTGCTTCAGGGAGATTAGGATCCAAGATATAGTCATGTAGGAACTTTTTTATTAGATATTAGGAATCTATTTTTCAGTAATGAAGTTGATCCCAATGATGTATATTACCACATTAATCTTCCTTTGGTTGTTCAAGATTTTTCGAGAGTCGTTACCAGATGAATTCTATGGTCTTACTATAGAAAGTAAGGTAGAGTTATCCATTGATCATATTCCTGGTATATATTTTATTTATATACCCTCTTATTATATGGAACTTGATTCGTTTAAAGAGTTTATGATCTAGCTGGAATACCTATTAGATAAGGTCTTTGTTTATCATAGTGTTTCACCATGGGCGTCCCTTCTTCTCTTTTCCAAGAAGGGTGATGGTTCCCTTTATCCCAGCAGAGATTATCAGAAGCCAAATTAGGTTATAGTTAATAATAAGTATCCTTTTCCCTATATAGATAACCTATTTGATTATTTAGGGGGGGGGGGTGAAAATCAACCTTCGATCAGGTTATCATAAACTCAAAATTAAGGAGTCGCATACCAAAAATAGCACTTTCAAGAAAATATATGTCCACTATGAATATCTCATGACACTGTTTGGACTAACGAACTATCCTATAGTGTTTATAAATTTTATGAATTAGATATTCCACCAGTATCTCAATAACTTTTTTGTTGTATCCATGGATGATATCTTGACATATTCAAGAACCAAGAAAGAGCATGAGTGCCATCTGAATTCGTTTTTGGGAATCCTAAAGAGTCACTACCTTTTTCGAAGTTTTCAAAATGAAATTTCTAGATCCAAGAGGTGAAGTTCTTAGGGAACATGAATTTGGAACATGGCCTCTTAGTTGATCCTAAAAGGTGAATTTTGTACTTTCATGAGAAGAACTACAAAATGCATTTGAGATATGGAGATTACTGGTCATAGTTGTGTATTATTGGTGGTTCATAAAATATTTCTCAAATATTGAATCAATATTTATGACTCTTATCAAGTAAAAGGTCAAATTATCATGGGATTATAAGTGTAAGTACTCTTTTGATGAATTGAAATGGAATCTAACATCAATTACTATTATGATATTAATGAAAACTAATGAGGAAAATGTGGTTTATTGTGATTATTATAGAACCAATTTATGATACATTATTATATAGGATGATCATGTGGTAATACAAAATTCTTGTCAAATTAGTCCGCATTAGAATAATTATCCCACTCATGACTTATAAATCACCACTTTTATGCATGATCTCAAGTGTTTCAGATACTATATTTTTAGGGAGATATTTATAATCCTTTTGATCAAAAAAATATTAAGTTATATATTCTCTTATAAGAACCTAAAAATTAGGTAGAGTAAATGGGTGGAGTATATCCAAACATTTTACTTTGACATAACCTACACCCCTAGGAAGGGGAATATTGTTATTGATGCTCTTAGTAGGAAATTTACTTCTATGGACATCTGTGATTCTTAAGAGTAGTGGAATCTTATGGTTCTTTTACTCCATTGTATCTAGATGTGAGGGAGGATAAATTATGTACGGTTCTGACCAGTGTTAAGTTTTCATCATCTATTATTGAGTTTATTTTGCAAGAAAATTAACATGATTACGAGTTTAGAGGAATTATGGAATCCTTTTATAGTGAGGAGATTACTCCTAGCTGGGTTTCACCCTCTTATATAATTTTTCACTTAAAGGATTAGTTTGTATTTTCTTTACCTATAACAAATTCAGTGGTACATTATTTTCACAGTTCTTCATGGATCGTTCATCTTGGAACTATGAAGATGCATTATGACATGAGGCAACATTTCTAGTTGTCAGGTATGAAGTGTGATATTTTTTATTATGTGTCTCACTATTGAACCTACTGGTCGATTAAGGAAGATAAATTAAAGCACTCTAGTTTTCTTCAATACCTTTTGGTGCCACTATTGAAATAGGATGTGGTATCCATGAGATTCATAGTAGCATTACTATAAACTCCCTAAGTAAATAATTCTATTTGGGTGGTGATTGGTCATATGAAAAAAATCATCCCATACCCTTATAATTAGGGACACCACCAAGGTTGAAGATTTGAGTAAGTTTTACATGAAAGAAATTATGAGGTTACATGGGGTACCCTCTAATATTATCTCTAAATAGATCCCATGTTTTCCTTTCATTTCTGGAAATGTATTCAAGAGGTGATGGGAATTTAGGTCAGGTTTAGTACAATTTATCATCCATAGACAAATGTCTAGATAGACCATTCTATTCATATTCTGTAGGATATGATTCATTCATATGCCTTGTATTTCATAGGATTTTGGGATATCCATATGGGACTGATTGAATTCTATTATAATAATAGTTACCATTCATCTATCAGAATGGGTCTCTTTTAGGATTTGTATGGTTGCCCATGCAGGTCACCTCTTTATTAGTCAGAGGTGGGAAAGGGCTCTCTCATGGGACTGAGTATTATTCTGGAGACATTGGTAAATGATGATTGGTTATATCTTAGAGTTGGAAGAGATCTTATGTGGATTGTTGATGTCTTCCTTTGGAGTTTTTTGTTGGTGATCATGACTTCTTGAAAGTTTCCCCTTAGCTGGGTCACCATTATCTTGGGAGACCAAGGTAGTTGGCACCAAGATATATTGAATAATTTTAGATCACTGAGGGAATTGGGCATGTATCTAATTTTATGGAATTATGATCTTATTTGATAGGTATTCTTTATGTTTTATACATATCTCATCTCAATAATTATTACCCCAATCCTTCCCTTATTCCAAATTGGAAGGAATCCAAGTTGGAGATAGACATGTTAGTTATAGATCAACTAGTGGAGATCGTTGATGTAAATAACCCAATTCTAATGGCCTAAAATTATTCATTCTTTTATTATCTTGGAATAAGATACAATAATTCACATCCTAAAGGGATGAATAGTTTAGTAGTATTGGAAAACTAGATACATAAAGGAATTACACATTAAATTTTAAAATTTTAAACAAAACATAGTATTTTCATTGAGAACACCATTATTCTATTTAGAGTATCCTTATATATCAACAATAAAACAATTCCTAGAATCCTATGGAATTAAAATATAATAATGGGCTAAGCTCAGAATCTTAGTAAGGGCATGCATACATGAGAAGATAACAAGGAATGAATAATATGGAAATAATAAATGATAATCAAGTAATTACATATAAATAATCACATGAGAAAGAAACTAATACATGGAAAATAAATAAAATAATCACATGGAAATGAATAACTTAACTCATAATGATGGAATGCATAATGCTGAACATCTGAAACATACCATCGAGGCCTTGGCCATGACATTTAAAAATAAATGTGTAAGTCCTTGGCCACAACCCAATCTAGTTTATCTCATGAAACCCATTGATGCATCGAGGGGATATATAGGTCATATCCTATCACTTAATAAGTCTAATTTATCCCAAATATGAATAAATAGTACAATCAAATCAATATGACCTAATAATCAATAACTATCTATATTAGAATAAATATCATAGGGAATGCCAATAATAATTACAATCAAAATAATCATAAACTTTTTGACAAAATATGGTGGATGATATCATTAGAGTATACCCTCAAAATAATATTAAAAAATGATATTGACATAGATGAAAATAATTCAAAAATATCAGAGAAAAATTTCTTGAGGAAAATACCATTTCCACTCTAAAAATCACTTTTTAAAATCTAAAAACCACACACGTAAAAAATAAATCATTTTTTTGAAATGAACATTCAAAAAATGTAAAGGAATATTTAAGTAATTTATTTTTAATGACGGTTGGAAATTCCATTCATTCTATACAAGTTAAAAAGCCATTCCTTTCACACTTTTGTAAAAAAGTTAAAAAGTACTTTATTCAGAAAATAATAGGAAGATTCCTTTGAAAATATTTTTCCAAAAAGTAAAACATGGGTAAAAATGTATTAAAAAATTAATTGAAGAATATTAAAAAAAGTTTTGAATTTTTTTTAAAAAAAATTTCATCGAAGAGAAATATTATAAGAATCCAGATCTTCTTTTCAGGCATGTCTTTCATTTCTATTTGTTTTTTGAGGAAAAAAAGAAATTATAGAAATTTAAAGAGAACAAACTATGTACTTTGGAGTACACATTGTGTACCTATTTTTAGCGAGTGACTATGTACTAACCGTGTAATGGATGAGTACATGGCCATGTGGGGTGACCTGGAGACAGCCTAAAGTGGAGGCCAGTTAAGGCAAGTACACACCATGTACTTTTAAAGAACATGCTGTGTACTTTTCCTTTTAATTATTATATCAGACTAGGGTCACGTCTCATTCATAAAAATACCTTCTGGAATCTCTTGTCCATGAGGGAGCGGGACCGCTGATTCTTCTCCGAGCCCCCAACATCCCATCTGTTATCCGAATCAACCATTGTTGATTGCGTTGGAATCACCACGATAATCTCTTCCTTCTTTTAGAGCCTAATTTCCTGATTTCTCCTTTTTCACGGGATACCCTTGGTTGAAATTTTTTAGTGTTTTTATAGATCTATGATGTTATAGGGTTATTTAAGGCCTGAGGTTCATGTATATCATCTGTACAATGCCAAGTTAGGTGGTTTGTGCCTTTTCGTAGTTAGTCTTTGAGTTATATGTGAAAAATTTCCCAATACCCTTATTCGAGGTATTGCGTGTTTAGGGATTTTAAACTTGTTAATTCCTTCTATGATTTGTATGTTTGAATAGAGGTTTTTTGATTGTGAATAGAGTTAATTGAAATGATATGGATGTGTTTTCCCATGCTTGTTTGATTTTGACCATTTGGTCTAGTTTTTCCTGTTAGGTTGTTTGGTTCCATTCCTAGTGTTGTTAGGATGGAGTGATTACTTATCTGATATTTTGTGCCATTACTTTTAGCTAATTATCCAATTAGTACTTTTAGGTTTACTTTGGATAATGATTATTGTTTGTGTATGATTTATTTACATAGGGCTGTGGGAACCTAGTGTAGTGAGACTATAGAGGAAATTGACATTGAGGGCTTTCCTATAGTGTATATTATAATTATCACGCTGTGAGACCATAGGGGGAATTGATGTTGAGTGCTCCCTCAGAGTTTCTATAGATACATTACAAGACCACAAGAGGAATTGATGTTGAGTACTTCCTCAGAGTGTCTGTAGTTTATCGTTAAAAGGATATAGGGGGAATTGACGGTGAGTGCTTCCTTAGAGAGTCTTTGATTTACACAAGACCATAGGGGGGAATCAACGGTGAGTGCTTCCTCAGGGAGTCTTCATTATACCCTTCTTGTAAATTAAACTAAAGGGGTTAATCTGTGATAACTACCTAGAGGGTTTCTTGTATTTGTATTTGGTTGGTTAAATTGTTAAATATAAATGACTGTAATTGAAACTATAGGACTATTTACTTTTGAGTACTTCCTTGTTTATTTATTATTTTTTATATTGCCTGCCATATATATTCACTGACTATTAGGCACAGATATTTGGGTGGTTGCGTACTGGGATTTGTCACACACCATGATTGGGTCATGCTTTTCAGGCCAAATAGATCATATTACTGTAGGTATAGATAAGGGAAATCACCCTTCTACTCTAGGTACTTTATTTTTGTGGAGATAGAGAGAATGAGACCAAGATGAGGCTTGCGATGATAATGGAGTTTATTTGTTTTTATTTTTTACTTTGGTTTAGTACTTTATTCTAGCATTTTTACATGTTTGGCTACTTTCCTAGACATATGTGACATACATCATTTATTTGTGTGCTCTAATTATTTATTGCTTTCAGTTTTCTGCTATTTGATTATTGTATGATATCACTTCCTCTTCTATATCATATTATTGTTATTCCACTATATTAATCTACCAATGAGGGCATAGTTTCCCCACTATCACAATCATTGCCTTCACTACTAGTCGGATGCCTCTGGCATTTGGAGAAATGTGTTTGAGGCCATGTGACCAATCGAGTACTGGGAACCTCTGGGCGACACCCTGGAACTGAGACATTACAAAGTGGTATTAGAGGATTTATTTTCTTATTGATTTACTATTTGGATCATATAGATAGAGAAAAGAAGGAATAGTTACATGGTAATATGCTATACCCAGGAGTAGGTAACACATGTATAAGGAAAAGAAAATTTACCTTGTATATTGTGATTTTTATGGTTTTGTAATTTTATAGTTGATTTTATTTCACTGTTGGGTGATTCACATGCCTTGTTCTATTTTAATTGATATTATTGGGTTTCTATTTCTATTGCAACCCAATGTGATGAGGGTATTCCATCTCATGCATCATATAGGAACTTGATAGAGATAACATGTCATGCATTCTTGCCATGCCATTTAGGTTGCATTACTGATAGCATGTTTTTGTGATAGATGTTGTGATAGATATGCATACTGTTGTGATAGATTCCTTGATAGGATACATATTGTTTGATAGGGTATTTCTAATATTTAAAGTTTACTTGAATGAACGCCAAACTTTGGTCCCTGAGGTGTTATGGGACCTCGTGGATCAGAATTTGGTGGATCATCGCACCGTTATGCTTGTTTATGACATGTAAAAGATGCCAATATTTTATTCACGGGGATTATGGGCCCCCATAGATCAAAAATTTGCACTTTAATGTTTTTTTCAATGTTTTTCTGGGTTTTGGAGTTGTTTATGAGGATTACTGTCCAGAAAAACCCAGAATAAATGATGTGTAATGATAATTACAGGCCATATATCCTTCTGTTCAGGAAGGAATTATTTTTCTTAAGTACACACCATGTAATGCATGTACATGCTGTGTAGTTTCTAACCATGCCACTGGCTATGTAGGAAGAGACACAGGGTTGGGAAATATTTTGTGGAACACACCGTGTACCTGATGTACACATCATGTGTATAGACCATGTGTTCAGCCATGTGACCAACGACACGAGTGGATCATGGGTAGTTAATACACGCCGTGTTTGGAGTAAACACGCCATGTAGATTCAGACCTGTAATCGACCGTGTGACTAACAACACAGGTCATTGAGTTTATTTCTAGTACACGCCATGTCTGGCACAAACATGTCGTGTAGTCTTGTTTTAAGAGAACTATGTGGGTTAGTCATGTAAAAGAACTCAAGTAGGGGAAGAGGATTCAAGTACATGCCATGTGTTAGGACAAAACATTGTGTTTATGTGGTGTTAAAAGAATAGTATTGGAAGGAGTACATGCCCATGTAAAGGTTTAAAGGAACACACTGTGTAGAGAACATACACACCGTGTATCCATGTTTTGACGAACTTGAATTATTTATTTATCTTGTTCCCTTTTTCACTTATATGTTTTAGTCCTTGATAATCTTGAACTAAGGTGTGTGTTTGACCTTATAGAGTCATACCACCAAGATGTCCTCCGGTTGTATGCTAATTACAGAGTAGTGACCAGACACTGGACATGGAAGATCAGGGACCACTAGCAGATCCTCTAGTCGTGCCCTTCTTGGCACCAGTCGTTATCTCAGATACAGGTGCCGATGCACAGTTCTGAGAGTAATTTATGAGGATAATTTATAACTTCTATGGAGCACTACCTCCTGCCCCATCAATGACAAAATTGATATGGGTATTTTAGCAGTAGAATCCTCCCACCTTCTCAAGGGATGGAGGAACTCAGGCTGTAGATTCATGACTAGAAGCCATGCTGATGATCATCGAGCATCTGGAGACGCCTCCAGAGAGGAGGGTCAATCTCGATACATATATAATTCAGGATTCTATCATGAGATGGTGAGATGTGATCTTATAGGCAGGACACTAGTAGGTTATGGTTTGGGATGAGTTCTAGTGTGCTTTCTATGATTACTTCTACCTAGAAACTTTGTGGGCCGATCGAGCCCAAGAGTTCATGAGTTTGGAGCAGGGTACTCTTTTAGTCATGGAGTATTCTTATCGTTTCATAGAGATGTAGTGATTTAAACTCTTTCTAAAATAATATGATCTATTCCTAGAAAGGAATTTTGAGGATGGTCTTAGGAAAGACATTCGGTCTTAGGTGAACATCTTCAGATTGACTTCTATATCTTCTATCATTAATCAGACGCTGATCACGGAACACAACTTGAGGGATTCTAGAGATGTGGGTCTGGGTGGTTCAACTAATAGAGTTAGTGCTTCTCCAACTGATAGTTGGAAGCACCATAGAGAGTTTACATGTAGAGACTCGAGTAGGCGAGATACACATTTAGGTAGCCAGGTGGTATGCTACAAGTTTGGGAAGGTCGGGCATACAAGGCCACATTTCCTGAGAGACCCATTGAAGTGCCAATCTTGTAGAAAGATGGGGAATCTTCAATGCTTCTATTAGTTCTTATGACTACCAGCTTGTGGCAAGGATTCTTCTATGACTCTGCATTTAGGGGAAGGACCACCAGTTTCTCATCAGTATAGGAACTGGAGTTCGTCCAGCCGTTCAGTCCAAGGTGGAGGCCATGGTCATGGTAGCCAGTCAACAGGATTTCAGTGACAATAGGGTGTCTTAGATCAGGGTGGTTAGGCAGGGTCACAAGGTTGTGGTATGGGTCGGACTATTGCAATGGAGAAGACCCAGCCAGATCAGGATCCCAGAACTTCTATAGTTCGAGGTACGATCCTTGTTGCCTCAGTTTTAGATTCTTCTCTTCTCGATACAGGGGCTTCCCATAGTTTCATATTCATTTCTATTGTGGAGATACTTGGGCTCTGTATCTTTAATTTTGTTGATGCCTTGACACTGGACACTCTATTGGGGATAGGGATGACTAGTGTACGTTAGTTCAAGGAGTTCCCTCTTGAGGTCTATGGGCGTCACTTCTTATGGGACCTCTATATCCTAGAGATGAAAGGATATGATGTTATTCTCCAGATGGACTGGTTAGTTCCCTTTCAGAAATTTGTTTAATGTCATCACCTTAGGATGAGTTTCACATCAGCAGAGGGCGGTTTGTTTTTACACAAGGGAGAATGGGTTGTCTAGGTGAGTAGAGTAGGACCCAAGAATCATGGGTTGAGAGGAATTACATACCAAATTGCTAGTCTATATCTGTATGACTAAGAGACATCACAGTTGGACTTTCCTCTAGTGGTGGATCATTTCATGGATATCTTTACAGAGGAAATTTTAGGTTTGCCTATAGAGTGGGAGTTAGAATTTTCTATTGAGGTCATGCCAGGAGCGGCACCGGTGTCCATTCTGCCTTATAGGACGACTACACCAGATTTACAGAAGCTCAAGAAGTAGTTGGATGAGTTATAAGAAAAGGGTTTCAACTGACCCAATACTTCTCCTTGGGGTTCACCTATCCTTTTTTTGAAGAAGGATGATAGTACCCTCATAATTTGTGTGGATTATCGGAAATTGAACCAATTGATGATCAAGAACCAATATCCCTTACTGAGGATTGATGATCTCTTTGATCAGATTCGGGGATACCAGGTGTTATTGAAGATTGAATTGAGATTTGGTTATCATCAGTTGCACGTTAGACCATTAGATATACCTCTTACAGCCTTTCAGATCAGGTATGGTCTATACGAGTATGTGATTATTCCATTCGGTCTCACAAACACGCCTGCAGTTTTCATTGAACCGAGGAACCGAGTGTTCTACCCATACATGGATTCTTTCCTGGTAGTCTTTGTGGATGATATCTTGGTTTACTCTCACACTTTACATAACCATTCCACACATCTTGAGATCATTTTGAGTACACTGAGAGAGCATCATTTATATGCTAAGCTCTCAAAATTCCACTTTTGGATGGACCAAATTCACTTCTTGGGTCATGTTATCTGAGAGATAGGAGTATTAGTAGACCCAGAGAAAGTGAGAGAAGTAGTATCCTAGGAGAAGCCGAAGAATGTATTTGAGTTATAGAGTTTTCTAGGGATGGATGAATACTACATATATTTTATATAGGAATTTTTATGCTTGGTAACACCACTAACAAACCTAACTAAGAAGGGTGAGAAGTACTTGTTTTTAGATTCTTGTTAATCAGCCTTTCCGGAGCTGAAAGGGAGGTTGAATTCAGCACCGATACTAGTTTTTTCAGTTTCGAGCAAGAGTTATAATATTTACTATGATGCATCAGGTATCTGGCTGGGAGATATTCTTATGCAGGGAGAAGGAGTCATTGAGATTGGGTCTTGGCAGTTGAGGCCACATGAGAGGAACTATCTGACGCATGATCTTGAGTTGGCAGAAGTTGTTCATGATTTATGATGCTGGAGACATTATCTTTCAGGAGAGCATTTTTTGGTTTCCACTGATCACAAAAGACTCAAATATATCTTCACTCAACATGATCTGAATTTGAGATTGTGAAGGTGGGTTGAGTAACTTCAGTCCTTTGACTTTGAGCTTTCCTACACACCTAGGAAAGACAATGCTGTGGTTGATGTGCTGAGTAGGAGAACTCGGATACATGAAGTTCAGGAGGGAAACAATGAGTGGAAGCTTATGGATCTATTCTATGAGATGCATTTGGAGGTGCATGACAGACAAGGGTAGATGTTTCTTTCTTCTGTAGCAGTTACCTCTACTTTACTTGATCGAGTGAGAATGAGGAAGTTGTCAGATGCTAAAGGCCTAGTTCTGCAGAAGAGTGTGTTAGGAGAGGACCCTATTCCGGGATGGACCATAGGCAAGGATGAGATCTTGAATTTTCTTAGATGCGTATGGGTGTCATCATATATACGAGAGGAGCTGATGTGGGATTTTCATTCCTTAGTTTGGGAAGTTCATCATGGTGTCACCAATATGTATCAAGATCTGCACCATCAGTATTGGTGGCAAGGTATTAAGAGATATGTTACTAGGTTTCGTCATGAGGTGTTCCACATGATAGTAGGTGAAGGCGGAGCATCAGTGACCACCAGGGCTTTTTCAGTAGTTACCCATTCCCGAGTGAAAGTGGAATGATGTCGCAATGGATTTCATGACAGTTTTGTTGAGGTCACCGTGAGGGAATGATGCTATTTTGGTTTTCATTGACAAACTCATGAAATTTAATCACTTCTTTCCGATCAAGGAGACCTTCAGTGTTGATGATATGGGGAGGCTATAAACCCAATAGATTGTATGTTTACATGGAGTTCCACACTCCATTGTTTTAGACAGATACACCCATTTTACTTCTCGGGTCTGGCAGGGGCTACAAAAGGCTTTGGATATACAGGTACTTCTGAGTACCACATACCATCTCTAGACAGATGGCCAGTCCAAGCATATGATTCAGGTGCTAGAGGGCATGCCTCGAGAATGCGTTCTAGATTTTAGAGGTTCTTGGGAGAATCACATACCTCCTGTGGAGTTTTCCTACAATAATAGTTTCCAAGAAACTATTTAGATGAAACCTTATGAGTATTTGTACGGTAGGCCATTCCGATCACCCCTATATTAGCCAGAGGTAGGAGAGGTAGCTATGCTGGGACCTCATCTTGTGTAGGAGACCACAGAGTAGATACAGTTGATTCAGAAGAGGATGACTATTGCACAGTCACATTAGAAGTCTTACACTGATCGAACGATATGAACTTTGGAGTTCAAGTTCAAAGATCAGGTTTTCCTGCATGTCACATCGATATTGGTACACAAGAGGATTAAGAGACAGGGCAAGATTTTTCCAAGATATGTTGGGCTATTTGAGGTTTTGGAGAGAGTCGGGACAGTTGCCTATTGGTTGCAGTTACCTCAGAGGAACCGACCTATGCATGACGTTTTCCATGTTTCTCAACTACGTCATTACTTCTCAGACCCATATCATATATTTTTACCTAAGGAGGATGATCTAGAGGTGGAAACATCATTCAAGGAGTATCCTATATAGATTTTTTTATCGCAACGCAAAGGTTCTCCATGGACGGTCTGGTTCTTTGGTATGGGTGATATGGAATCACAAACAAGTATAGGATGAGGCCAGGGAGAGGAAGACTGATATACAATCACAGTGGCCCGAGATGTTCAAGGAATATTCTTCTACGTCACCTTGCTAGGGAAATTCAGGGACACATTTCTTTGACGAGGGAAGTTTGTAAGAACCTAGATCTTATTTTCAAGTATGTATTTCATTTCTAGTTGTTTTTGAGGAAAAAAAGAAATTATGGAAATTTAAGGAGTACCCACAGTGTACTTTGGAGTACACACCGTGTAACTGGTTGACACAAGTAACCATGTACTGACCATGTAATAGAGTACATGGCCGTGTGGGGTGACTTGGAGACCCCCTAAAGTGGAGGCCATTTAAGGCAAGTACACACCATGTAATTTTAAAGAACACGCTATGTACTTTTATTTTGAATTGTTATATCATACTGGGGTTGCATCTCATTCATAAAAATACCTTCTTCTCAACTCGTCTCATCCAAGAGAGACCAAGACCACAAATTCTTCTCTAAGCCCCCGAATCACCATTCGTTCTCCGAATCGACCACCGTCAATTACATTGGAATCTCCACAGTAATCTATTCCTTCTTCTAGATCCTCGTTTTCTGATTTATCCTCTTTCAGAAGATACCCTTAGTTGAACATTTTTAGTGTTTTTGTTGATCTACGGTGTTATAGGGTGATTCAAGACCTGAGGTTCATGTATATCATCCATACAATGCCGAGGTAGGTGGTTTGTACCATTTTGTAGTTAGTCTTTGAGTTATATGTGCATAAGTGCCCAATAACCCTATTCGGGGTACTGCGTGTTTAGGGATTTTAATCTTGTTAATGCCTGATATGCTTTGTATGTTTGAATAGAGTTTGTTTGATTGTGAATAGATTTATTTATAATTCTATGGAGGTGTTTTCCCATGCTTGTTTGATTTTGACTGTTTGGTCTAGTTTTTCCTGTTAGGCTATTTAGTTCCATTCTTAGTGTTGTTAGGATTGAGTGATTACTTATCTAATATATTGTGCCATGACTTGTAGATAATTATCCAAGTTGTACTTTGAGATTTAATTTGGGCACTGATTATAGTTTGTGTATAATTGATTTACATGGGGCTGTGAGAACCTAGTGTAGTGAGACCATAGGGGAAATTGACGTTGATGACTTTCCAATGATTTCTTTTATAATTATCACGCTATGAGACCATATATGGGATTGATGTTGAGTGCTCCATCTGAGTTTCTATAGATACATTATGAGACCACATGAGGAATTGATATCGAGTTCTTCCTTATAGTGTCTGTAGTTTACCATTAAAAGGCTATAGGGGGAATTGATGGTGAGTGCTTCATCAGAGAGTCTTTGATTCACTCGAGACCACATGGGGAATTTACAGTGAGTGCTTCCTCATGGAGTCTTCATTTTATCATTCTTGTAAATTTAACTAGAGGGGTTACATTGTGAGAACTACCTAGAGGTTTGCTTGTATTTGTGTTTGTTTGGTTAAATTGTAAAATGTAATTGATTGTAATTGAAACTATAGGACTGTTTACTTTTGAGTACTTATTTGTTTATTTATTCTTTTTTATATTTCCTTCCATATATATTCACTAACTTTTAGGCATAGATCTTGGGGTGGTTGCCTACTAGGATTCATCTCACACCCTCTTTGGGTCATGCTTTTGGGCCCAAACATATTATATTGCTTATTGTATAGACAAGGGAAAGCACCCATCTACTTCAAGTACTTGATTACTGTGGATATGGAGAGCAAGAGACTAAGATGAGGCTTGCGATGCTGCTAGAGTTTATTTGTTTTTAGTTTTACTTTGGTTTAGTACTGTATTCTAGCATTGTGACTTTTTTGGCTGCTTTCATAGACATATGTGACATGCATCATTTATATATGTGATCCAGCTGTTTATTGCTTCCAGTTTTCTACAATTTTCTTATTGTATGTTATTACTTCTTCTGCTATTTCATATTATTTTTATTCTACTATATTACTCTTCTAATAAGGGCATAGTTTCCCCACTATCACACCCATGGTGCTCACTGCTAGCTGTCAGCCTCAGTTGTTTGGGGAAATGAACTTGAGGCCATGTAACTAACTGAGTACAAGGAACCTCTGGGAGGCATTCTAGAACCAGGACATTACAAATATTTCTAAGTGGATACTTAAACATAAAAAATCCTAAATAATGATTAAATTTTAAATTAAATCATTAACCTAGGTTTGATTTCCTTGGTATGTTTTCAAACCTCATATATAATAAATATTTATTTATTATACATATATTCCATAATCATTATTATATATATCATACAATATATTATTTACTTTAAAATTTTATCACCTTTTTATTATCAATTAATTGTTAAAATCAATGTTTTGGGTGGTAAATGCTTCGTTTTTCATGTATTATTTCGTTTGATAGTTTAGGTCCTTATAATTTTATCAATTCTAAATCATCTAGAGAGTATTATTAATTATATAAATATAATATATATTCATTATATACATATTTATAGTAATCCATAAAAGATATATATAGAAAATAAATTACACTATTCATAGAGATGGTAGGTCGTATATTCACATGAACACTATTTTCAATATTCAATGGATGGAACAAAAGAAAGGTAAATAATAATTAAAATTTAAAAAATAATAATTATTTATTATATATCATATGTATTCATGAAATCTATATTTATTACCATCCAATTGAAATTGAAATGATACATGAATCAAATCACTTTATGGAGGGGGTAGTCCACATGTACGCATGAGCGACATTACCATTTCCCAATAGATTGGAAGGTAAGGAGGTAAATATGATATTATCATTATAGATGTATAATAATGCCATAATTATCATATATAACCATTATTTCCATCTTTAAAATCTTCCAATTAAATTGGTGATAAAAAATTAATTACACTGTAATGTGTAGATGGTAAGCTGTACACATGCACAAGGATTCTTTCACTTTTAATAGGATGGAAAAAAATATGGAATTTGGTTGCACCAAAATACTAATAATATATTATTATATTGATTATAATAGATTTATTATTTTACTAAGTTTACAATACACGAATAAGATGTAGTATAAGAAATAAATCTGAAAGAGTCGGTAAAGGTGATTACCTCTTCTTTGGTGAACTCTCTTTAGATATCTTCTTAAGAGACCTAGGGTTTCTATTTTGGATGGTAAATAACCTCAATAACTTTTTTAATAATTTTAATAAGATTAATTTTAAGTTTTTGTTTATGATATATGGCTCAAAGTGGTGTAAAGCAGTAAGGGATGATGCGCCCTTTTATAATTGAGGTGAGGGGCAATTTTGGATCTTCTTAACTTATTAAATTATTATAAATTATTTATCTCTTAAAAATGTATCAAAATTTATCAAATTCGAATAAAATTTGGATATAAGTCAAAATACTTTCATCCAATAAAATTTTGACAAGTTTTGGATATGTTTTCACCCTTATCTTTTAGATTTACCCCCGCTAACCCTTTTGACAATTACTATACTACTAAACATTTCGACCCTCTAAGGGTTAATAATTTTTACATAAAATGAAAAAATAACAATAAATGAATCATTATATATTTAATCAACCAAATAAAATTTACTTGGGTGAATCTAATATTTTTATAAATTGTAAATCATTTAATAAAATATAATTTTTATAAAATATCAGTAATTTAAATTTTAGAACTATTCATTTAGCTTGACTTTAATAGCATCATGAAAAAAATTAATTAACATAAAATCCATAAAAACCTATATAATCTGTCATAATTATCTATAAAATTCTTGGGTTACATTTATTCTTTCAAATTATATCACTTTTAATGATTTTAATACGTTTTATTTTATTTTCCCATTAATTAAATAATTTTTACGTCAACATTTTGTAAGAACTTAAGGTAATTATTTATTCAAAAAAAATTAATTTTTTTACCATGTTGAATATAAATAATTTATATTTCAAAAGATTATTTATAATCGAACATATCCTCTATTTATACCTATGTTAAAAATATTATAGTTATTATAAACTAGAGTGGGGCATTTTTTACTTTTCCTTTCATAAAATATTATAAAAGTCATAATCTCCTAAAAATGGAAATAAAAGTCCATATGGACTAATATTGGATTATTATGGATGAAATGGACTCATAAAATAAAATTAAGGGATATTTTATGGCCTTTATATTGTCCTTATCATATTATTTTTAACCATCAATTACCCAATTTACCTTTTACTGTGGTAATAAAAATTAGTCTAGTACCTACTTATATTGACCAAAAATAAAAGGTAACTATTTAATAAATTTGGAAATAATGATTCCAAATATTGGATCCATTATTTAATATTCAATTTCTATAATTTTCATAAATTAATTTTAGATTTAAATGAAAATGCAACAAAAAGAAGTTTTTCAAGAAAATGTATTTTTATGTATCAAAGTGTTTTTATACCAAATTCAGTTATTCCAATGAACTTAATTGGACTATTTATAATAAAATATATATAATTATACTTTTATACTATTTTAAAACCAAATGATACTTTAAAAATTCTAGATATTAAAATACAATTTTTAATAAAAGGAGTATTTTTCACTATTCACTGGATAATCAATCTTTTCAAAAAAATAAAAATAATTCACACTAAGAAAATTCTGATATAATAATTTTAAAAATTAATTTATTCCGATAAATAAATTTTCTAAAATTTTAAAAAATTAATTATGTTATTTTCTCATAAAAATTATTTTTGAAGAAAACATATAACATTACTACTAAAATTTTGAGTGTTGATTTCCTAATAATTAGTAAATAATTTAGTATTTATTAATACCTTTATACATATTTCATTATATGGTTAATACTATTCACAACTTCTAATTTAATGGTTAGGTTATAAGGGTCATGTTAAAATAATAACATTTTAATAGTGTATAATGGTTCTTTTATGCTCGGTTTTTCTTGTTGTATACTCTATCAAACATAGAATTATTTTAAAATATCAGGGTTGAATTGACCAAAAGATATCAAAGATAAACATAATGGGGTGTTATATTCTTCCCGCCTCTAAAAAATTTCATACTCTAAATTTTCATAATGTCATCTCATGAATAGAATTGGGAAGTTCTTTAACATAATTCCTTCAAGTTCCCATATCACCTATTATATCTTATGATTTATCCAATGTAACTTTAATAACTAAGTCATCCAATTCATTAACACTTATTCCCTAGTGTCTATAATTTGTATAGGCACTACATAGTAAGATAAATCAGGTTCTAGTATTATTTCTTCAGAGGTGAGTACATGCATTGGGTATGGCATGTATTTCCTTAACAATGATATATGAAACACATCATATAATTTAGAGAGGCTAGGTCGAATTTCCAAATGGTATTCCATATATCCTATTATTTTTATAATATCAAAAGGTATAATTTACCTAGGTTTTAGTTTTCCTTTTTGATCAAATCTTATAACACCCTTCCATGGAGATACCCTCAAGAAAACATGATATCCTTATCAACATAGATCTTTCTCCTGATTTGATTGGATTTGATATAGGTTTTAATAGTCTTTAAATTTTACATTTTATCCTCTACAAAATTTTGTCTTATAATCCTCCTTTCAAAAACTTCATCCCAACAATTTGTATTATGATATCTGTTTCCATATAATTCTTTATGCGGTTCCATTTGAATACTTTAATGAAAGCTATTTTTATAAGATAAGTATAAACAAGTTAAATACTGATCCAAAATACCTATAAATTCAAGTGACCAAGAATTTAAAATGTATTCTAATGTTTGGATAGTCATTGTATATTTCCCATCAGTTTGAGGATAATAAGCAGTGCTCATATGAAGCTCTATATTAAGATCCTTTTGAAGACTTATCCAAATTTACGATGTAAATCATGGATCATGTTAAGAAACAATTATAAGAGGTTTACCATGAGGTTTTACTACTTCATTAATATATAGTTCTTTAAGGAACTCCAAAGTTAAATATTTTCTGATAGTGAGGAAATATGTAGATTTTATAAGGCAATGAATAATAACTCATAATGCATCTTTGTTTCTAGGAGGATTTGGTAATCAATTGAGAAATTATATAGTAATATCATCCCATATCTATGTAAGAATAGATAAAGTTTGTAAAAATCATCAAGGATAATATCTCCCACCCTTCACCTATTGAAAAACTAAACATATTAATATATAGTCAGCAATTTCCCGTTTCATATTATCCCATAAAAAATGTTCATTTAAATCTCTATACATTTTGGTGCAGTCATAGTGTATAGAGAAATTAAAGCTATGAAAATCATCAAATATTTCTTTTATTATTAGGTATAGATATAATACATAAAATATTTCCAAATTTCAGACACCATCTTCATATATGAAGTGTTGTAATTTTCCATTATACTTTTCTTTAAATTTTCTTTGAATATTATCATCATTATGATGAAAATATTTTATCTTTTCTAATAAATATTGTTTGAAAATAATTTGAAAAAGGAGTGTTGTTTTTCCTTCTTTAATAACCTCCATATCCATTATTATAAAATCCAAGAACATATGATCCTTTTCAATCCTTATTTTGGAAGAACTCTCTGATATTTACTGATTAATGCATCTACTACCTTATTTTCCTTCCCTGGGTGGAAGTTCATTGAGAAATAAAAATCCTTGAGTATCTTGATCCATCACCTTCATCTCATATTGATCTCTTTCTGTGAGAATAAATTTTTCAAACTCTTGTGTTCAATTTATATCTCACATATTTCTCCATAGATATAGTTTCTCCATATCTTCTAAATAAAATATTGTGGCTGCTAACTCAAGATCATGAGTGGGATAGTTTTGTTCATGATTCGTCAACTATCTAGATGTATATGGGAAAATCATTCTAGAAAAGGACACAATAAGGTACCTTATTTGATTCTTCACTATATATAAAAAATAAACCATTTACTAACAAGATAGTCAAGATTGGATTATTCACTAATCTTCTATTCAATTATTTAAAACATTCCTTATATTCCTCTGTCCAAATGAACCTAACCCATTATGAGTAATCTCAGTTAACGAGTTATCCTATCAAGATTTTTTTTGATCAAATCACCATTAGTACCCTTCCAAACCAATGAAAGTCTGTACCTAAGTTATGCTCATTGGTATAGAACATTATTCGAATACCCTTTTCTTTATAGGATCAACTAAGATTCTATCCTTGGAGATAACATGGATAATAAAATAAAATTTATGAAGATAAAATTCACACTTGTTAAATTTAGCATACAACTCTTTTATTTTAGGAGTTTAAAGAGAGATGGATTATTCCTCCTGGAGTCAAAGAACCCATCATCGGCCGATGCATCTATCTAATTTTCTTTCTATTATTACATATTTCTCTTACATTTTATTCATTCCAACCTTGCTATTGTGGGTTTCTTCTTCTAATATTTCAATCTTATCCATCATGGTTGAACCCATTATTGGCCAGTCATGATATTAAACAATACCTATTGGGAGGTGTTGGTGGATGATCTCAATGGCGCTCCTTTGATCTTCTTAGTTCTGGCTACTTCGGTTCATTTTTCTAGTGTTTTGTCCCCAGTCTTATCTTTGCTATTTCTCAGCGGTTCTTTCATCAGTTTTGCATCAATATCTTTGTTCTAGTTTTCATTAGGGTTTCAGTCCTAATGTTCCTCCTTCTTAACCCATGGCAATTTTTTCCCTTTCCCCTTCTCTATTGCTCCTTCCTACCCTAAACTCTCTATCCTTTGCTACTTTCTAGGTTAGTCAGGTGTGAGGAATTCCATGGAGGGTTTGGGATGTGTTTGGGTAGTGGTATGAGTTCACGAGCAGTGTGAATGGTGGTATATTTCTACAATTTCTATACACATGAAGTTTTCTTTTATGATGATGGCTATAGTTCGATCTTTTTTATGGATATCAACTTTAAGTGGTGGAAATGTCTATGAAAATGGGGATTGTTTCTTATCATATGGATTTTTTTAGTTTTTATTTCTCAATGTTATCTATAAATCATTTTTCACCTCTAGTTTTTGGTTTTGTTTGTTCCTAGTTATTATGGATATGAATCATGTTTCTTATGATGGTAGCATGATTTATGGAAGGCTGACAATGATGATGAATTTGGAATTTAGAGGTTTCGTGGTTGTGGTAGTGTATTATGATGAAGTGGATGTCATTGAAAGATTATAGTTATCTTATATGATGGTGAGGATGGCGATGATGATGACACTGATGATGGTGGAAGGGAGCGATGTGAATGGACTTCTTGGTTCAAGGTCTCTTCATGATGGAGGATGGTTTATGGATTGAGGTGGGTAAGATCATGGTTGAAGGTTGGTAATGGTGGTATTTTTTAATTTTTCTTTTTGAAATTTGAATGTTGAAATTTTGAATTTTGATTGTGGTGTACAGTGGTTTAAGTGGATGTTGGATATTCTTGTGTCTAATGAGATATTCACAAGTGATTTTCTTTCTCTCCATAGAACTTAAAGGACACTAATATATCATCAATAAATATCACAAAAAAATCACCAAGATACTCCTTAAACACTCTATTAATTTGGTCAATAAAAATAGAGGGTATACAAATTAATCCAAATGAAATCACTACAAAATCATAATGTCCATACCTCTTTATAAATGTTGTCTTCATAATATCATCTTTATTTACTTAAAATTGATGATTCCCAAAATGAATATAAATATTTGAAAAATAATGAGCTCCATGAATTTTCCTGAATAAGTCATCATTATGAGGCACATGATACTTTTTCTTTATCATAATAGCATTGATTTTTCTATAATGAATGCAAAACATCATAGATCCACAATTCTTCTTAACAAAAAGAACATGGGATCCACCAGGGAATATAAATCCCTCATTACATAACCCCTATAGTTGTTTCTTAATTTCTACTAATTCTACAGTTTTCATTCTATAGGGATTCTTTGATATAGGTCTTTCATCAAGGATTAAATCAATGGAAAAGTCTACATCACGATCTAGTGGATTTATAAGTAATTCCCCAAGAAATACATCAATGTTTTCTTTAAAAATAGGTACATCATCAATTTTGTGATTAATTATTCTATCATTACGTTGTGTCTACTTATATTCCCCAATAATTTCATTTTGAAAAGATGCTAGGGGTAGATCTTAACATGAATCAGATGATGATGTTTCCCATATAAATATAAGGAATTTCATATCTACACCATGGACCATAATTTCCTTATCCTTGTAATATTTTTTTTCATCATATATTGAAATCTAGTCCATATTAAGGATTAAATCAAAATAAAACATTGGTAAGATTATAAAGTCATAAAATAGGTCAAATTTTTGTGTCATCATGGGAACTGACTAGAATATCCTTATTATGATGAGAATTCCAATAAGATTCATGAATAATAAATCCTTTATTAAGGTTCTTGGTAAATATCTAATTTTATTATAAAAATTATAAGATATAAAGGAGTGTGAAGATCCAGAATCAAATAAATAATTAGATAATTTTGAGGATATGATTAATGTACCTTCCACCACATCATTAGGAACTACAACCTCATCTATTGTGATAACAAAAGTATATCCTTTTTAGAAAAAACTCCATTTATTTATGAGGCAATCATTTACATAGTGCCCCATATTTTTATAGTTGAAGTATTGAACATTGGTGCCTTATTTATTTCTCTAGAAATCACGAGATTGGTGGACCTCATCTCTACACATGAAACAAACTTTTTTTCCTTTTAAGATGGTACTAGGGTGTTTCCTTCCACAAGTATTGCATGTTGGAAAATTTCCCTTATCCAGTTTTTATCTACCATCCTCTTATTCTCTTGTATCCCCTTGGATTCATATGAATTAAAGAATTATTTCTTTATATTGATAGAACATAAGAAAATGTCCTCATATGATGAGAAGGTTTTGGAGACTAGTATCTTTCGAAGTAATTTCTTTAATCCATCAAATAAACAACAAAAATTACTCTTTGGATTATATACATAGTCTATATCATGAATTTCTAACCTTCTAATGTTGGATTTATAATTAGTAATGTTTTATTTTTCTTTTTGTCTTAGACTCAAGAATTTCCTCTCCTTATCTGTGCATTATCTGTGGGTATTTTTTTCCCAAGAAGAGTTATTTAAAATCTGTTAATTCTATGATCAATATTTCTTCTTATCCTTAGTATTTTGAATCAATTAAAACCATTAATCTAAATCCCCTAATAGATGATAAAAAATGATGATAATATTCTCCCTTTAATTACTTCCCAAGGTGAAAAATATTTTCTATAAACAAACTATCCATTTCTTTTCTACAAATAAATTTGTAGTTTAATTAAATTATGGAGGTTACTAACACATGAAACAGTCTAGCATTGTTACGCTTCATTTTAGATTAGTATGTTTCTCTATATAGGAATGGTTACTGGTCATAACCTGATTTATCTATCCAAATATTTTTATAATTTGTTCAACTCCTACTGTATCTCCATCTCTAGATTCATTATCATTCCCAAGAGGAAAATTACTTCATGGATTACATTCATTGATATGACATCCATTCCTTCCTCTAGGCACCATTTCAAAATAATAAATATAATAAATTAGATCATAAAATTATAAAACATAATGTATAATTTCAAAAATAGTGAACGACTTAACATAAACTGAAAATTCATGTATAACTAATCTCAAAATTATAAGTGTGGTTTCTTTATAAATATTCTCAATGTCCGTTATAGGGTTATGTTTCCCTTATTCATGTTCTCCTAAATATTGTTACCTTAGGTTTATATTAACATTTACTTTATACCAACTATAAATACATGGATTATAACATCCCATAATTGGTGGTTACTTTATTATATTGGTATAAGATATAAGAAATCATATCCCAAAGGATCGAATAGTTTAGTTGTATTGGAAAACTATATGCATAGTTAAATTACACATTAAATTTGAAAAATTAAAATAAAACACCATATTTTCTTTGAGAATGCAATTATTCACTAGGATATTCATGTATATCAACCATAAAACACTTCCTAGCTCCCCAGAAAAAAGAAACATAAGAAAGGGGTGGGCTCAGATGCTCAGTAAGGGTATGCGTACAAGAGAATCTAAGAAGGTATGAATATTAGGTCAAGAATAAACGATGATCAAGTAATGACATATAAACAATCACATGAGATAGAAACTAATCCATGAATATTAAATCAAATAATCACATGAACATTAATAACTGAATTCATAATGATAGAATGAATAATTCTAGACTTCTAAAATATACTATTGAGGTATTGTCTATGAAATCTAAAAAAAATTGGTAATACCTCTACCACAACCCAATTTAGTTTATCTCATGAAACTTATAGATGAAAAGGGATATAGTGGACCCCTAATGAACTTACTAAGTCCAATTAATTCTTTATATGAATAATTAATAAAACTGAATCAATATGACTTAACAATAAATAACTTTCCATATTAAAAGAACTATCATAAAAAATGTCAACAATTTCTTCAGTAAAAATGATTAAAAATCATAAAAATAAATATGGTGGATGGTATAATTAGATTATATCCTCAATATCATATTCAAAAAATTATATTTACATAGATGAAAATACTTTTAAATGGTCACATGTAAATTTCTTGAGGAAAATACCCTTTCCACCTTGAAAATCACCTTTTAAAATCTAAAAAATGCACACATAAAAAATCAATCATTTTAATTGAAAATAACAATATAAAATTTTAAATTAATATTAAAAACATTGAGGCATAATAATGGTGGTAAATTCTATCCATTCCTTATAAGTTAATAAAAATTCCTTTCATACTTTTGAAAGAAAATACAAAAACAACTTTATTTAGAAAATGTTAATAAGATTCCCTTCAAAAAATATATTAAAATGTAAAAATTGGGTAAAAATGAATTCAAATAATAATTTTATAATATCAAAAATAAATTATAAAACATTTTTAGAAAACATTAACATGGAAGATAAATATTCCTCTCTACAGACTTAAACATAAAAAACCTTGAATAATGATAAGATTGTGAATTAAACCCTTACCTCAGGTTATATTTCCTATGTACATTTTAAAAATTCCTTTATAAAAAATACATATTTATTATAAATATATTATAAAACCATAATACTATATATCATACCATATATGATTCAATTATAACATTTTATCACCCATTTATGATCAATTCATTTTTGAAATCACTATTTAAAATGGTAAATGCTTTATTTTTTATATATGATTTGGTTCAATAGTATTGTTACTTGAACATTAATAAATGTTGAATAATATATATAATTTTAATAATTTTACAAATATAATATATTTTCATTATATACATACCTATAGTAATCCATAAAATTTATAAATAGAAAATGAATTACACAGTTCATGGAGACAACAGTGCATACACACGCATGAACACTGATTTCACTTTTCAATGGATGAAAAAAAGAAAGGTAGATAATATTTCATCTTTATATAATCAATATTATATCATATATATCATAAAAATTAATTAAATCTATTCTTATTACTATCCAAGTAAAATATAAATGAAAAATTAATCACATTGCTTCTTGGAGGTGGTAGTCCACACATACGCACGAGTGATGTCATCGTTTCTCAAAAAATCAGAACATAATAAGGTAGATATGATATTATCATGCCATAGGTATAATTATTTCATAATTATTATATATAATAATTATTTCCATATCTATAACCATCCATATAAAGTGGTGATGAAAAACAAATTACACAGCCACATGGAGACAATAAGCCGTACGTATGCACGAGTGATTATTTTTTCTTTCATACGATAGAAAAGAGATGGAATATGGTTGTAACATAATAATAATATAATATAAGTACAATTATTATACTATTTTTATTATTTTATAATGGTTACAACAAATGAATAGGAAGTAGAATAAGAAATAAACTTGAAAGAGCCGGTAACGATGATTACCTCTTCTTTAGTGAACTCTCTTTAGATATCTTCTTAAGGGACCTAGGGTTTCTATTTTGGAAGGTGTAGAATCTAAATTAATTATATAAGGATTTTTATAATATTAATGTATAGGTTTTTTTCAGGATGTATGGATCAATGTAGAATAACTAAGTAATGGAGCATGTTCCCTTTTATAATCTAGGTGAGGGGGCACTTTTGGAATTTCATAAAACAATAAATTAATATAAATTATTTATCATTTACAAATGGTTAAAAATTGATATAGTTATAATATAATATCTATATAATATTAAATTATTTCCTATAAAAACATTTTTATAGGTTTTGGATATGGTTTCACCCTACCTTTTAGTTTAAACCCCTATGAACCCTTTTTACAATTACCATACTATTTTTCTACCCTATAAGGGTCAATAATGTTACTATAAAATGTAAAAAAACCGATAAATGGAACATGGTATATTTAATTAACTATATAAAATTAATTTGTATGAATATAATATTTTTTTAATTTTAAATCATTTAAAATAGTTTTAATTTCATAAAATATCAATAATATCAACTTTAGAACTATTCATTATTTTGACTTTAATAACATCAAGACAAAAAATAAATTAGAATAAAATACCTCCAAAACTCTATAATGTATCATTTTTATATATAAAATTCATTTTGAACAATAATTATTTCATATTATATCACTTTTAATGATTATAATATCATTTATTTTATTTTTTCCCTTAATTAAATAATTACCGTGTTAGCGTTATGTAAGCATTTAAGGTAATTATTTATTCACAAAAAATTAAAAATAAATTACCATAATGAATTAAAATAATTTAGATTTTTAAACTGTATTTATAAGGAAATATATCTTCTCTTTAACCCTATATTAAAAATATTATAGTTATTAAAAACAAGAATACAATATTTTTTACTTTTCTTTACATAAAATATAATAAAGGTCATAATCTAATCTAGATAAAAAAAGAAATATAACCAAACATTTGATGATTATAGAAAAAATAGACTTATAAAATAAAATTAAGGTAAGTTTTAGGATAATTTTATAGTCCTTATTATTTTATTTTTAACCATTAATTACATGATTTATCGTTTACTATGGCAATAAAAATTACTAATGTTACTATTCATATTTTTAAAAAATAAAATGGAAGTATTTACTAAATATGGTTCTCCTGATTAAAAATATAAGATCAATTATTTAATATTAAATGTTTATAAGTGGCATAAATTCATTTAAAATTAAAATGTAAAACGTAATGAAAATCAATTTTTTTAGGAAAATGCATTTTTAAGTATAAAAATGTTTTTATACTAAATTAAACAATAAAAGTGATCATAATGAACATAATTGGATTATTACTAATAAAATATAACTAATTTTACTTTTAAACTATTTTAATACAAAATGGTACGTTTAAAATACTTGAAAAAAATATAGTCTTAGATAATTGCAGTATTTTTGACTATTCACAATAAATTCAATATTTTCATAAAAATTCCCAAAATTTTACAATAATTTTTTTATATGATAATTTTAAAAATTAAGTTCATTTTAGAAAATCACTTTTCTAAATATGGAAGAAAATTAATTATATTATTTTGTCATAAAAATCATTTTTGAAGAAAACGTTTAAAATAAATTTATTAAAATATGAGTGTTTATTTCCTAAGCATTAAATAATAAATTTATATTGATTAGAAATGTTATATATATGTCATAATATGGTTAATTCTATTCACACCCACCAGTTTAATGGCTAGGTTATAATCGCTGTGTTAAAATAATAGTATTTTAATAGTGTACCGTGGTTCGTTTAAGCTCGGTGATGCGTGTTGTGTACATTATAAAACATAGATTTTGTTTAAAAAATATCAGGGTTATGTTAACCACAAGATATAAAATAAATTAAATTTTGAAAAGAAACATATTTTAAAATCTTGGGTTGTTTCATTCTTCTCTCCAAAATTCTTCTTCATCAAAATTACAGAATGTCACCTCCAAAATAGATTTGGGTAGTTATTTATCATAATTTCTTCAAGTCTCCACATTGCCTATTCTATCTTATGATTTTTATAATGTACCTTTATCATCTGAGTCATCCAATTCCCCAACACTTGTTCCCTTGTGTCCAGAATTTGGATAAGATCTTTATATTAAGATAGATCGAGTTCCCATTCTTTTTCTTTAGAGGTGAGAATATGCATTGTTTCTGGCATGAATTTCCTTAGAAATGATATATAGAACACATAATATACCTTATTGAGGCTAAGTGTAATTTCCAAATGGTATTCCACAACTCTAATTATTTCTATTATTTTAAAATTTCTTTTGTACTTGGGGATTTATTTTCCTTATTGAATCTTATAACACCCTCCCATGAAGTTACCTTCAAAAAACCACGACCTCCCACTTAAAATTCCAAATATTCCCTTCAGTTATCTACATAGATTTTTTGACTAATTTTATATGCTTTGATATGGGTTGGAATAGTCTTATCTTTACCATTGTCCCCTATACATGTTCTAGGCGTAAGAGTTTCCTTTCACCAACTTTATCCCAACAAGTTGTAGTACAACATCTCTTTCCATATAATTCTTCATACAATTCCATTTGAATACTTGAATGGAAGTTTTTTTATAGGATAACTCTACCAATGGTAAATAGTGATCACATATACATTGAAAGTTGGGTGAGAATTACTTCAACATATCTTTTAATGTTTGGAAAGTCCTTTCAAAAGACCCATTAGTTTAAGGATGATAAGCAGTTCTCAGATGAAGCTTGATATCAAGAGAATTTTGTAGAATTTTCTATAATTTCAATGTAAATCATGGATCATGATCAAACACAATAGAAAGTGGTTCACCATGAAGTATTACTACTTAATTAATATAGATTTGTGAAAGGTTCTCTAAAGATAAATCTTCTCTAATAGTAAGGTAATCTATAGATTTTCTTAGGTGATAAATAGTAACTCATATTATATCATCATATCTAGGAGTATTTGATAATATAGTGAAAAATTTCACAGTAATTTCATCTAATTTCTATATAGGAATAGAAAGAGGTTGCATGACTTCTCTAGGATACTATCTCTCAACCTTCACCTGTTGATAAACCAAACATCTTGACATATAATCATTAATTCCTCACTTCATATTATCCCACCAAAAATATTTTTTCAAATATCTATACATTTTGGTGCTATGAGGGTGTATAGATAAATTCAAGCTATGAGCATCATCTAATAATTCCATTTTTAGATCAAGTGTAGACGGAACACATAGCCTCTTTCAAGATTTCAAAACACTATCTTTATATACGATGTTTAAAAATTTCCCATCATTCATAGCATTAATTTTTCTTTGAATATTATCATCATTAATATTATAAATTTTTATATTTTATAATAAATATGGTTTGGAAATCATTTTAAAAAGGAGTGATATTTCCCCTATCTAAATAATTCCCATATATATCTTTACTAAATATATAAACATAGGATAATTCTGAAGGTTTATTTGGGATATAACTCCATGATCTTTCCTGATCATTGCATCCACCACCTTTTTTCCTTCCCTGGGCGGTAGTGTATAGAGAAATCATAACCCCAAAGTAGCTCGATATATCTCCTTTGTCTCATGTCGAGCACTTTCTGTGGAAATATGTATTTAAAAAATTTTGTGTTCTATATATATCTCACATATTTTAGCATAGAGATAGTGTCTCCATATATTAAAGGAAAATAATATGGCTTCTAACTCAAGATCATGAGTGGGATAGTTTGGTTTATTATTCTTTAATTATCTAGATTTATAGGCAAAAACATTATCATTTTTGATAAGGACACAGCTAAGTCCCTTCTTTGATGAATCACTATATATAAAAAATCCACCATTTCCTGATGGTAGAGTTAAGATCAGAGCATTCAATAATATCCTCTCCAGTTCTTCAAAACATTATTCACATTCCTTTTTCAAAATGAACGTAACCCCTTTATGAGTAAGCTTGGTTAACGGGTTTTGAAATCAAGATTTTTTTTTGAAAAAATTGACAATAGTAACCCATCAATCCAATGAACCTACATTACTAAGTTATGTTAACTGGTATTGGTCATTACTGGAATACATTTTTCTTCACAGAATCAACTAAGATTCCATCCTTGGAGTCAATATAGAAAATAAAATAAACTTTTAGTTTCCAGAATTCACACTTTATAAATTCCCCATAAAAATTTATTATTATAAAATTCTCAAGATAAATTATCAAGTGGTTTTCATTGTAACCATATCTCTGAGGGTAAACTAAGATATCATCAATACATACCACAAAAAAATCATTAATATACTCCTTGAATATTCTATTCATTAGGTCTATAAAAAGAGATGGTGCATTAGTTAATCCAAATGGGATCACTGTAAACTCATAATGTCCATACCTTATTCTAAATGTTATCTTCAGAATATCCTCCTTTAATATTAATTGATAACAACCAAAATGAATATAAATCTTCGAAAAATAATGATCTCCATAAATTTTATCGAATATGTTATCAATGCGATGGATATGATACTTGTTCTTTATCCTCAAATATCCATATTTATTCTTAAAAAAATAGGGGCTTCCCAAGGTGAAACAATAGTTCATACAAATCCCTTATTACACAACTACTTTAGTGTTGTATTCAATTTTAATATTACCACAATAACCATTCTACAAGGTGTTTTTGATATAGGTCTTACATCAATGATTAAATCAATGGAAAACTTGACCTCTTGCTATGGTGGATGTCTAGGTAATTTGTTAGGAAATACATCAACATATTTCTTTACAATTGCTATATACTCAATTTGAAATTAACTTTTCCATCCATATGTTGTGTATTATAATCTTCTTCAAGACTCTCATTTATAAAAGATTCTAGGAATAGATATAGACATGAATCAGAAATTAATTTTCCCCTCTAAAGATAAGGAATTATACACCGTCATCACAAAATATAATTTACTTCTCCTTAAAATAAAATTTTGCATCATATTTTCAAATCCAATATATACCAAGGTTTATATCTAAATAAACCATTTTTATGATTATAAAGTCACCAAATAGAGAAAAGTTTTGTGTTATAATGGGAACTAATAAAATATCCTTTTCATGATGAGAATTCCATTAAGAGTTTGGAATTATAAATTCTTTCTTAAATTTTTATGGAAATATATAATTTTCATGGAAATCTTATAAGATATAAAAGACCATGAAGATCTGAAATCAAATAAATCATTGTCTAGGTTTGAAGACATGATTAATGTACCTACCACCACATCAATAATAACTTCAATATTAGCTGTTATGGTCATAAAATCTTGGCCTTGATCCCTTGTCGTTTTTTGGAAACATTCCCCTGACGTTTGGGACAATCATTTTCAATGTGCCCCATATCCTTGCAGTTGAATCATTAAATTTTTTTTATCTTATTTAGTTACCTTTAAGTCATGATACTTGTGGAACTTCTCCCTACACTTGAAATAAACTCCTTTTCCTTTTACGTAGGTACCAAGGTGTTTCTTTCTATAAATATTTCATGTTTGAAAATTTCCCTTTCTTTTCTTCCCCTTATCAATTTTTTCTCTACCATGATGTTATTCTCTTACTTCCCCTTGGATTCATAAGACTTATATAATTCATTATTTGTATTGATAGAATATGATAATATTTCATCACATTATGAGATGGTTTGGGAGACTAATTCTTATCAAAGGATGGATTTAACTCCTCAAAGAAATAGCCAATCTTACTCTTTGGATTACTTATATAATCCAAAATATTCCTTAATAACATTTTAATTTTGGAATAATAATTAGAAAAATTTTACTCTTCCTTTTTTCCCAGACTCAATAACTGTCTCTCCATATCTACTCAATGTTTGTGAGGAAAATATTTTTCCAAGAAGAGTTCCTTAAAATCCTTCCCTTCCATGTTCTCTATTGCCTCACCATCCTTAGTATTTTGAATCAATAAAACCTATTTATCTATATCCCCTAAGAGAATATAAATGACTATGATAACCTTATAAATTTTTTACTTCCCAAATAGATAAATATATTCTCTATGGAAATTATCCATTTCTCAGATACAAATGTATTTGTAGTCTCATTTAATGATGGAGTTTACCAATGTATGAAGTGTTATAACATTATTACACCGTATTGTGGATTAGTAGGTTTCTCTGTATGAAAAAGGTTATTTTTCATAACCTGAGTCAAATTCACTAGTATAGTTATAATTTTTTTTAGCTCTAGAAGCATCTCTATATCCAACTTCACTATCATGACTAGGAGGGAAATCCTAACATGGATTAGATGCATTGATATCGTTTCCATTTTATTAACCTAGGTGGAATTTATAAATAATGGAATTTAATAAATTAGATCATAACATTATGAAACATATTGTATAATTTCAAAACTTTTGAAATAATTAACATAAATTTGAAATTTATGTATAACTAATCTCAAAATAATAATATTGGTTTCATTGGGAATATTATCAAATTTTTCTATAGGGTTATGTTTCCATAATCTATATTTTCCTAAATCTAGTCCCCCAAGGTTTCTACTAAACTTTATTTGATACCAACTATAATGACTCTGATTCTAGTATCCCAAAATTAGTGGTGAATTCTTTATATTGGCCTAAGATAAAACAATCACATCTCAAAGGGATAAATAGTTTTGTAGTATTGAAAAACTAGATACATACGTGAATTAAAAATTAATTTTAAAAAATTAAAATATGATATAATATTTTATCTTATAAAACCATTATTTTATTTATAATATCCCATTTATATCAATTATAAAAAACTTCCTGGAATCCTGGTGAAAGTAAACATAAGAAATAGGTGAGCTCAGATGCTCAGTAAGGGTATGAGTACACGAGAATCTAATATAACATGAATAATATGGAAAAAATAAATGATGATAAAGTAATTACATATAAATAATAATATGATCTAGAAACCCATCCATGGATTGTAAATCAAATAATCACATGGATATCAATAACTAAATTAATATTGATGGAATGCATAATTCTGAACATCTGAAACATACCATCTAGGCCTTGGCTAAGACATCTAATAATAAATGGATAAGACGTCATCCAAAAATAAATATAGTTTGTATCACGAGGCCTATTAAAGTTATTTGATATATTGGGACCCGTACTTAACTTATTATGTCTAATTAATTTATCATATTAATAAATAATACAATTGAATCAATATGCCTTAATAACCAATAACTTTCTATATTGTAAGAACTATCATAGAAAATGTCAACACTTTCTCCAGTAAAGAGGATCATAAACCATCCAAATAAATATGATTGATTTTATAATTAGAGTATATCCTCAATATAATATTAAAAAATGGATTTTTACAGACATAAAAATACTTTAAAATGACCATAGGAAAATTTCTTTAGGAAAATACCCTTTCTACTCTAAAAATCACTTTTTAAAATCCAAAAATGTACACATAAAAAAGAAATAATTCTATTTGAAAATAAACTTGTAAATTTTTAAATTAATCATAAAATAATTTTGGAATAATTATGGTGGGAAATTATATTAATTATATATAATTTTAAAAACATTCCTCTCACAATTTTGTAAGAAAAGTCAAAAAGTACTTCATTTGAAAAATTAGACAAAGATTCCTTTTAATTTTTTTTTGAAAAAAGAAAAACATGGGTAAAAATGATTTTAAACATTAATTGTAGAATAATAAAAACATTTTTAAAAACATTTTTAGAAAACATGGACATGGAAGATAAATATTCCGTAGCAGAGACTTAAAACATAAACAACCCCGAATAATGATGAGATTGTGAATTAAACACTTACCTCAGGTTTGATTTCCTTTTTTTGTGTTAGAAACTCATGAAAAATAAATATAAAATTATTATATATATTATATAAAAATAATCATACATATCATACCACATATGATTTACTTATAATATTTTATCACCAATTTATCATCAATTCATTGTTAAAATCACTGGTTTTTGTGGTAATTGCTTCGTTTTTCATGTATGATTTGGTTTGATAGTTTTGGTCCTTATAATATGATAAAGGTTAAATCATGTAAATAATGTTAATAATTATATAAATATCATATATGTTCATTATATAAATATTCAGAGTAATCTATAAATTATATAGGTAGAAAATTAAATACACTGTTCATGGAGACGGTAGGCCATACCTATGCATGGACATTGTTTTAAATTTTCAATGGATTGAAAAAATAAAGGTAAAAAATATGTAAAATTTAAAAAATAATGATTATAGAATATATATAATATTTATTCATTAAATATATCACTATTACTATCCAAGTAAAATATAAATGAAAAATGAACCACTTATCTTCGTGGAGGTGGTAATCCATATGTACGAACGAGAAATGTTATCATTTCCCAATAAATCATAATTTAATAAGTTATATCTTATATTATAATTATGTCATAATTAAAATATATACTCATTATTTACATCTTTATAACTACCCATATAAAGTGGTGATGAAAAACAAATTACACCTCTATGTGGAGATGGTAAGGAGTACATATGTACAAGCAGTGCTTTCTCTTTTTATAGTATAGAAAATATGTGAAATATGGTTGTAATATAATCAAAATAAAATATAAATATATATATTATACTATATTTTTTATTTTATTATGGGTACAACATATGAATAGGAAGAAGAAGAATATATAAGCATGAAATAGTCAATAAAGATGATTACATCTTCTTCGGTGAACTCTCTTTGGATATCCTCGTAAGAGACATAGGGTTACTATTTTGAAAGGTTTATAACCTCAATAAATTATATAATGATATTTATAGGAATAATTTATAGGGTGTTGTCAAGATATATGACTCAAAGTGGTGTAAATAATTAAGGGATGAGGTGCCCTTTTAAAATTGAGGTGAGGGGCACTTTTCAGAATTTATTAAAACATTAAATTAATATAAATTATTTACCATGTCCAAATGGATAAAAATGGATATAATTAGAATATAAATAGTATATATGTCTAAATAATATCATCCAATAATTTTTTTACAAGTTCTGGATATGTTTTCACCCTTTCCTTTTAGTTTTAACCCCTCTTAACGCTTTTGACAATTATTATACTATTTTTCAACCCTATAAGGGTCAATAATGCTACTATAATATTCCAAACAACCCATAAATGAACCATGGTAGACTTAATTAACCATATAACATTAATATTTAAAAATATAATTTTTTATTAATTTTAAATAATTTAATAAAATATTATTTTCATAAAATATCTATATTGTCAATTTCAAAACTATTCATTTATTTTGACTTTAATAACATTAAGACAACAAAGGTATTTTAATAAAATTAATAAAAACCTCTATAATATTTAATTTTTATATTTAAATTTTTTTTACAGTAATTATTTCAAATAATACCACGTTTAATGATTTTAATATCATTTATTTTATTTTTTTTCATTAATTAAATAATTACTATGTGAGTGTTGTGTAAGAATTTAAGGTAATTATTTATTCATAAAAAATAAAATAAAAATTACCATGATTAATATAGATAATTTTTTTTTAAAAAGAGTGTTTATGCTAGAAAATATTACTTGGGTATCCCTATGTTAAATATATTAGAGTTATTAAAAACAAGAGTGTCACATTTTTTACTTTTCTTTACATAAAATATTATAAAGGTCATAATATCATAGAAATGAAAAAAGGAAATATAACCTAATATTGGATGATTATAGATTAAATTAAATCATTAAAAAAAATTAATCCAAGTGTTAGGTCCTTTTAGTAGTCATTATCATATTATTTTTAAGCTTTAAATACCTGATTTACCTTTTACCACGATAAAACAATTTACTAAATTTACTATTAATTACGGAAAAAAATAAATGGGAAATATTAAATAAATTTATAAATACTGATTAATTATATAGTAACCATTATTTAATAATAATTTTTTTAGGTGGAAAAAATTAATTTAAAATTAAAATATAGAATGCAACAAAAAGCAGTTTTTCAAGAAAATGCATTTTTAAGTATAAAAATGTTTTTAAACCAAATTCCACCATAAAAGTGATTATAATGTATTTAATTTTAATATTAATAAATATAATATAAACTATTTTTATTTTAAACTATTTTAAAACAATATGGAACATTCAAAATGCTTGAAATAAAAATAAAATTTTAAATAAAAATAGTATTGTTCATTATTAACTGTATAATGAATCTTATCAGAAAAAATATAAAAATTCCGATAAATAAGATTTTGATATTATGATTTCAAAAATTAATTTTATTTCATCAAATACATTTTATAATAGTATAAAATTTTATTTAAATCAATTTCTCATAAAAATCATTTTTAAAGAAAACTTATAAAATGAATTTACTAAAATTTTAAGTGTTTATTTCCTAAGAATTAATAATTAATTTTTTATCAATTAATTCTTTTATATATATTCCATAATATGGTTAATACTATTAAAAACTTCCAATTTAATAGATATGTTATAATGGTCATTTTAATATAATAATATTTTAATAGTATATCTAGGGTTATTTGAGATCAGTGTTTTGTGTTGTATAAGGAATCAAACATAATATATTTTTTATATATTTGTGTTGTGTACCTTAAAAGATATATAAGAAATTAAATTTATTTAAATATATATATTCCATTAAATCTTGGGGTGTTCTAGTTGACTCTCAAATGAAATTTCTTATTTGGATGTATATTTTATTGGAAAAAGTGTTATGGTAGCACAAATCAGATTTCCATGGGACTTGGGAGTGGAAGTTATTGATGAGGAAACAATGAAATCATATATTAATGGATCTTCCCTATTCTACATGAATATCTATGGATATAAAGTGCTATAGTGGTGAGGTTGTTACATCTTGGTTTGAGGTATATTCTATTTTGACATTTGGGAAAGTTCCTTATAGGTTTGGGGTGTTTTGGTTAGTGATGATGGGATTTTAACGTGAATTTAGAATTTATTAGTGTTGAATAGTCAAGAACACTCCATGGAATAAGATTTTTTTTCACTGGGGTAATGCTTGTACACCATGGATATAACTACCAAACCTAGTATAAGGTTTAGTCCCGAGTGTCGCACATTAGTGATTTCCCAATGCGCCATGACCAATAAGGCTTCACCAAAACATGGTAAATTCCACAAATTATCACAAACGAACAAGGTTTTGGGGCTATAAGATGTTTTGTGGGTGTTTCAGGCTTCATGGTGTGGTGTAATTGGGACCACGATAGGAATGATGAGCATCCACCTTTCTTTAGAATCGTTTGTTTTTTAAATTTAAAAGGACGATTTAGAATCCTATTTTTTTGGAAGTCATTACACTTATTGAGGGAAATATAGGGAATATTTATAAAAAGGGTTTTAATAAATATTTAACTTTGGTTTCTCCTCTATCAATTCTTCCCTAATAATTCCCATTCTAAGGTTTTGAATTGGATTATTTTGGGAAGATATTTTGGCATATGTTATGATTTCAGGTGATAGATTTGTGTAATTTGGTTTCCTTGATCCATTCCTATTGTTACATTGTTCATTTGGTTTCTAGAAGGTTGTATCTTGTTTGGTTGGGTGCATATATCATGCTCTGTGAGGCATGTGGTCTCCTATCTTCTCCACTAAACTTTTCCTTATGGAAACTGAACTCTAATATGTGAAAATAAAAATCTAGGACCTCATTTTACTTTTTATGTGTGCTACCTTTTCTTCCAATGCATGGATCCCATTACTGTTATTATAAAAACCCAAGTGTGAGGTAGGTGGTTCCAATTCTAGTCATTGTTTTGTGAACTACACATGATGTTTTTTTCTAACTTGTTTTCTAAATGGTGATCATCATGATCCTTTATCATATCGATATACATCATAAATGATTTTGATAAAAGATGATTTTATCATTATTTATGTAAAGGAAAATGGTTTTTCAAAGAATCATGAAATGATTTATGGAATTGGTTTTTTAAATATTTATTTTTATGGAAAATGGTTGTTTGGAAACTATTTTATCAAATGTTATGATCCCATTGATTTTTGTACATACACAGTACATGGTATCCTTGGGCACCTAGGATGTGGTTTTAGTATTGGTCCTTATCCTTATTTATATAGGGGTTCAATCATGGGGTATCCCTATATTCCCAGGTCCTATCTCTCTAAGGAATTGATTCTCATACACTTTTAGGGGTTCATCCATAAGGGTATTCCTCTATTCCCTAGGGGATATTCTTCTAGGGACTTGTTAACTATATAGTAAGTCTTGACTTGATTATAGAGGCACAAGATATCCAGTTAGCCCTTAGCTAGGGGTGATCTTAATTGTTATTTTCTTGGGGTGAATTTCCTTTGTTATTTCTTTGATATTCAAAAATTGTATTCTTTGTTAAATGGTTGATTTGAAAATGTAATTTTTGTATAAATGTGAAAACTATTTTATCATTCCATGATTTATATATATTGATCATATTGGGATTATTTTATATATAGTTTCTACAGACCACTTGGGTGGGATCCTACTAGGCTTTTTTCTCACACCCTGCTCACTCCCTTAGGGGTGTGTAGACCTTTTTTTTTTATGCAGGAATGGGAATGGTGCTATAGTGAGGTGACTAGGTTTTATGTCACCTGTGAATGGGTGTATGGCTATGATATGGTGTTTTGGTTCCCATATATCACATAGAGTAATTATCTGTAGTTTGGGTTACCTTTATTTTTTTTGGACATATACCTTGGTTTTGGCTTATTGACTTAGTTATATCACTATTACTCTTGGTTTTTAGTTATGGAAAATTTCCTTTATTTTTGTATTTTATGACACATATTCCATGTGTGTTTTTTAGTTAGTTCAAATTTTTCCCTATAGTATTTTTGGGATGTATGGGTTCCATTTGCTAGATTATGGGGATCAGGAACACCATTCATGTCTTTCTGTAGTCTGGTTCGGAGCCTAGTTTGATGTGCTGTTTGGGATAGGACAAGACACCATGATACTCTGACAAAACCTATTTGTAATTATTTTATTAAAATATCACCTAAAATAGTTATAGGCCTCACACAACCATGTATATCATTTTTTTCCAAAGTCAACTTCTATCATGTATAAATATAATGCTAATTAATTCATATTAATCTTATACTCATAAGATAAAAAATTATTATCCAAATCATTCATAATTTTTTTATTATATTTTAAAATCAAAACTCTTTATCACCAATTCTAATATGGTAAAATTAATTATTTTCCAATATTATCCCTATTTTTTCAAATAAGTTATTTTATATACATAATGAATGATGAACACTAGAAAAATGAAAACATAATTCCAAAAATAATTTCCTTATATTCCTTAAACATAATTAAAATTTTATTTATAAAACTATATTTAAAATTTATTCATATAAGTAATTTTGAATTTAAGAATGATTAACACTGTGAATATATGAATAATAATCATGATAAAACTAGATCATTTACCAATTATATGTTCTGACCATACACTAAGAAGGAAAAAATATGATTCAAAAATAAATAAAGGAGAATGTATCAATGTCATTTTCCTCTTAATATTCATTGAGATATCTTAGTTTTCCCATCAATTTTTAATATTTTTCCCTTATTCAACACCTTTTTATCACAAAAAAATTAACATATTAAAGTAATTCAATAACAAAATAAGGGAGGATAATGTCTATTTTTTGAGAAGGCCAGGTTCCAATAACCCCCTTTTATAAGAAAAATCCTCCACCTCCCTTATTAATTCCTCAGGAGTAATCATCCATTCAAGATATAAAACTCAAACAATAATTTTTCCCATGTTCAAACTATATAATTCCTTACTATATTAAAATCCACCCTAAGTAGATCACACCTTATTATAAAGAACCCAAAATTAAATTTTCTAGTTTCATTTATTGACAAAGTGGGTGAAGAATCTCCCAAAAGGACTTAATACTTTATAGAAAAATAAAATTTTGTGTAAGTGGTTTGATTTGATGTGATTATTTGTGTTTTTTTTTTCAGTATATAAATCTTTTTCAAACTCATGTTTCATATGAGGTGAAGGTGTTTGGAGACTTCAATTCAGATGATGCTTTATCCAAATCATAGTGTTTCCATATCATGAATAGATTTCATGATTCAATCTTAAAAAATGATTTTCACACTATAAAACATGTTTTGTGCAATTAAAGTTGGTTTAAGAAGAAGTTATACACTATTAAACATATAATTCACCATAATGGTGTTGAGGAAGAGGTTTCTTACACCTCTATAAGGATAACCATATTGTAGAGAAGTCTGGGTTGATATTTAGTGGCCCTATAAATTTAAGGGCCTCCACGACATAAGAAGTGGCTATATTTTATCTATTTGATGGGATTTTTGTACTATTTCATAAAAGAGGTGTCTAGACTGAGGTTCTTGGATTTTAGTAATTTGGTGTTTTATGGAGATTTTTAAACATCCATGCACAAATTACTAGTATTAATGCAAAAAGAAGATAATGGAGGTTCTTTTTTTTGTAGAAGAGGAGACTATTCCATAAGGCATTACAAGAAAAAAGTTTAGAGTTCCTAGAAAATCTAGTACCCCTACATCTTAATGTTATTCTAAATCGCAATGAGTTGATTAGTGAGGTGATCAGGCCATGAAAAGGGGATTACACTACATAGGAGGATAAATCTATTTTTTTTGTTCTAAAAATATAGATACTTCCATGATGTAGAAGTTAAATCATACCATATAATATTCTATAATGTAAAAAAATAGTGGTTTTAAACTAAAATGCTACATCATAATAAAGGAGGTTGTGCTGTGAAGAGTGTTTTTTTGGGAATTTCTAAGAAGTTTGAATACCTATAGTGGTTTGGATTTATATTTTAATTTTTGTGGTTATTTCAACCTCTTTAAACTACCAAATATAATTTAATGGTCAATATTAATATGGTAGATGATCCAAGGGGTTTTAATTAATAAGGTGATTTTAATTTAAAATTCAAATTAATATATAAATTAGTTATTCAAGATAGGGTTTGATGTATTGATTCAAGTGTGTGAAGATTTTGAAGAAATTGAGAACAAGATAGAGAATAAGAGGGAATTATAGATATTTAACACATAATTAATATTTTGTGATTATATAAATAATTATAATAGAGTAATAAGAATAAGATCAAAGTGGTCAGGTGCGTGTGTTGTGAATATAAAATGAAGAAGAAAATTGTTCTTATGTAAGTTTAAATGATAATTTCTTCTTATTTCTGGTAGTGGAAGTGTAAGAATTCAGAATACTCAATGACTTAGAGGAATTATATTTGGTTTAATACTCTTTAGTTGTTTTTCAAATTGTTATCATTGTATTGTGTGGGATACACTTTTATGCAGGATGCACTGAATCATAGTCATGAGGCATGAAAACATGAGTTTCAAATTTATACCCCACGCATTGTACTCACATGATGATTCTAGTGTGTAGTGTGATCTTGGAGGAATATATATCATATAAAAGACTATCATTATCACATTGAGTGGTGAACATTTTAAATCTATTATGTTCCCTTATGTTGGTGTGTGTTTGAGTGTGTTGTAGTAATCATCCCTATATCCTAATGGACATTGAAGGTTATTTTAAAAGAAATATAAAAATAATATAGATAACTAATTCATCCCTCTCTTAGTGATATTTCCTTGACAATGAATTGGTTCTATAAATTGTATTTGAGCGCATGTTTCCTTCTTTTGTGATTAGTTATTTGAAGTTATTTTCATTTTAAGTATCTCTCTCTCTCCCTCTTTCTCAATTTAAAGAAGAATTCACTAATTTTTATTATCTAAATTGGATAATTTAAATTCAATTAATGATAAGTGGATTTCTATATTTGATGGAAAATATATCACATTTGAAAAGATAGGATGATTACAAACATATTATCGATTGGTTTTGATATTTTGGAAATAAAAATTGATGGGTTTATTCCTGTCACACCAGGATTTTCAATTCCATGATTTATTTCAAATCTTCTTTTAGTTCTTAGTTTTCTCTTGGTTTTTAGGTGTTCTAAGTTTAAATTTGGTGTCTCAGGTGTTCTTGATTTAAGTCATTAGTCTTGAAAGTATTGGGTAACATTTGGACTTATCTTTTGTTTGAGGAAATGTATGAGGATGATGTGTCTTGGAATTGAATTTGTGACACTCTTAATGGCACCTTTTGTGGGGTATTTTTGTTGGGGTGGGTTGTACCCTTGAGTTAGATGAGTTTTGGGGTGAGAAGGGTGTTTTATTTTGGGAAATATTTCCTTATATTCTTGGCCTATCTTTCACCATTTAATCGACCTATCCCACCCTCTACATTTTAGAAAAATTTAAGGTTTTTGGGTGGGTAGAATAGGTCACACAGTTTGGCCGCATGGTTTACTAAACTTTGTGGCCAAACTATGTATAACCTCTAGGAAATCAAAAAAATGTTTCATTTTTCTATGTTTTCCCTTTCAGTATTAACCATAATTCACCCCTTTCACCCAAATTTTGTTTTTTATAGCCATGGAAGGCTTCCAATCTCCATCAACCTCATTTAGAATCCATTTTGAAGGGTTTTTGGTGTGAAAAAATCTAAGAATCTTAAAGTAAGTGATTCAATATATCGTTTCTTTCATTTTACTTAGGATTACTTTCCTCCTCATTGAAGTTCCAAATTTCAAAAAGCTATATATTAGTAACAAGGGTTTATTTTTTAGTTTCTTGGTTCAATCTTCTTGGTTAGGGTTCATTTTCATTCTCTTGTGCTCCAGCGGTGGTGCGGTTAAAGTTTTGAACAATGATTTGGAGTTTTTAACAAAAAAGGTAGGTTATTCCATGTGTAAACATTATTTTATGAGTTAACTTAATTAATTTACAAATTTATAATGTTCTTTATATGTTTTTGTGGTGATAAATCCATTTTTATGGAATTGGTTATGTTTTTAATTTTAAAGTTTTATTTTTCTCTTGAAATGGCATGTTTTCTTGTGTAACCCTTGTGGTCTAAATTGGGGTGATTTTATAACATATTAAAATGGTTTATTAATTGTGTATTGGACTATAAAATCTGGTTTGATAGGGTTTTTGTGTGCTTTTGGCCTTGAAAGAGGGCTTTTTAATGGGTTTTATGTGTAAAGCCTCAATATACTTCTTGAAATTGTTTTATGAAGATCCTAAATGATTTATTGAGTTACACAAAGGGTGAAAAACATATTGGTGTACTATTTGGTAGGTTTATTTTATAAAAATGGGTTTTTAAAGGGAAATTAGTGATTTGTGATGTCAAATGTTTTTCGAACATTTTATGAATTGTTGAAACAATTTATTAAATCATAAGAAAGGTGTGAAACATGTTTGTGGGATGTTTTGTGTTAGTATGATGTTAAAATGAATTTGAATGTGATAGGTGTATTATGTGACATGCTTGTGGGATGTTTGGTGTGTGTGTGTTTTAGAAATTTCATTTTCATGTGAAAATAGTACTTTATAAGATGTAGAACTTATTGGAGCACAAGAGGGAAAACTCGGGTATCTAGGTTGGCAGACGTGTACCAGTATGCTAGTGATCTGGAGTGGTTTGATCCCTATTTCACAAAGTAAGTTTGATGATGAAAATGCTAAATAAACTATTATGGTGATTTTGATGACCACTAGGTTATGGGTATGTTCCCTAATATTGGCTCATGCATGAGAATATATATTATTATGGTTACCTTTCACTAATATATGAGGTTCTTGGGCCCAAAGCTAGCTAGTGCCTAGGGTTAGTTCCCTTGATTAGTGCTCATTGGATATTTTATACTTACCAAAATAATATGGTGTGTTTGGATTTAAAATTAAGTAGCATTTTCATTTTATTTTAAAGTGTTCTTTCTTTAAAGTAACCCTCTTGAAAACTATTTTCATTTTGAAGTTTCATTTTTTTGAAATTGTTACTAGCATTATTGTTTATAAAAACATGAAAGATTTTGGTATTAAAATGATTATCGCATGGAATCCTTTTAGGTGTAATTCTACAAGTATTAGGCTCACAACCTACTTACATATTTGGGTGTAAGTAGATTTGGTTATGTTTGAAATAGGTAAGGGAAAGGTCTTTAGTGAAGGTGGTTTGGGTTGTTAGCTTTTTACTTAGTGCGATGTTGTGTAGAAGGCTTAGGGTTGATTTCCCATTTCTATTTGGTGGTTCTAGAGTTTTAATTTCTGTTAAATTTTTATATTGGACCTCTTTATTATTGTTTAAAACTTTTTATTTCAATTCTGATTTTTTGTTAAGACTTGTTTTGTGTAAATTTTCATATTCGGTTTATTCATTATTATTGGTTGTTTTATGTTTTTAAACTTAGGTAAATCATTCCCAAACGTTTTTTTATGATACTTGGGAACTTTTTTCAACCCGTGGGGATTGAGAACACCCTTCAGTTCTTGCCACATACTGGGTTGTGTGATGGTTTTGAAGGTGACTAGATAAGGTTTGTGAGAAAATGGTATAAAAAGAATTTTCTCTCTTTTAGGGTCATGTCCTTTGGGAAAGAGTCTAGATAGACCATATCTAAGTCTGTTTGGAATTGAAATTCTGATTACGAGTAGGGTGAATGAGAATCACACCGCGTGAAGGGATTCATGTCACCATTGGAAGTTGGGTTTTATCTGGGTTCATTGTTTCTCATGGTTCATTTATGATTGGGAGAAATGAAAAGAGAGTTGGGTCAATGGTCTCAGTGTGATCACATGGCCTAGAAAGTCATGTGGGGGTGAGAATATTTCCCTAGAAAACTCTCTATAATGGTGAAGTGATTGGTGTATGGCTTCCAACCATACATCCAATCCACCCACCGATACTAATTTCCTCTCACTTTGTCTTGTGTCTCCTTGTCTTGGAATCTTGGAAACAGGGTTTTAAAATTAAAAATGACTTGATTCTAAGAAATGTGATTTTTTAAATGATTTTATAGTAAATAAGAAATGGTTTGGTTTCTAAAATAGTGGAAATGAATTTTTATAATTATTTTGAAATTGTAAATGGTGTGTTTACACCTCTTTCAAATGTATGATTTATGTTAAAGTGGGTTTTGAAAATATGTTTCAAATATAATTTTATGATCTATTTAAAAATGTTTTGAATGGAATAAATAGTTTTATAATTTATGTATGATGTTTGAGTATGGATTTTTTATTTTTTAATTAACGGTGTTTTGAAATTTTTTACAAAATATTAAAACCATGATTTAAATGAGGACAAATGAGTTTTTAATTGAATGGGTGTTAATGAAATTGAGTTTGTCATAAAATAGTAAGTGTTTTTAAATGGGATGAGATGTTTTGAAATTAATCTGTATAACTTGAAAGTGAGTTTTCATATGAATGGTTGATGATTTTCTTAAAAGGTTTCTAAGATACAAATTGGGTTTTAATTTTTCGGTTAGTGGTTTTGAGAAAGAGAATGTGTGGGTAGAATGTTTCAATTTTGTAAAGAGGAAAGGTTTGGTTTTGGTCATTGGTGTTTTCATAGGTGAATACATGCATGGGTTAACATGGAAAGATTTATGGTTAATGTCACAGATGGATGTGTTCTAGTATGGATATGAGGAGGGTGCCCGATGTGGCACATAAACATGCATGTGTTTGGTTCGTGAGGTACCATTGGAGAATGCGTTAACCACCGATCCATTTATTTTTAATGAAATGATTTTAAAGGGAAAATTTTGATTCCTTGATAACTATTTTGGGTAGTGTTTCTTATTTGTTCTTGGGAATGTTGTGGTGGGGTGTATTGAGTTTGAGAACCCCTCTTGTTTGAATGATGTTTTGGGTTTGTGTTTCATCGGTAAGTTGGGTTGAAGTGTTGGTTAATAGTTTATTTTTATGAGTGCTTTGAAAATACATTATAGTGGTTCCCCTCATGTGTTTGGATCTATTTTTTGGTGTGTTTTGACTTAATGACTGGATTGGTTAGGTCCTTGGTTTTTTTGTTGTCTAAGGTACGCCCCCATAAAGAGAGAATGCATGATTTAAGTGTGGCCACAAGTGGTTTGTAGTTACGAGGTCCTCTATTTGATCAAAATATAGACTCTCTTCCTGGGTTTTAGGGTCATGTTTATCTTTATAATTTTTTTGAATTACATAGATCCTATCGCAGTGAAAGAGTGGATGCAGAAAGAGTTGAAATGATTCATAGTTTCTTGAGTTTCTTGAATCATAAAAGGTGAATTTTGACACTGTTGGGTCTATAGGTTTTATTTGGATGTGGTGAAGGGTAATTCTAGTGAGGAAGGTGAAGTAATTCTGAGGTTGTCAGTATTGGATGACGTCGTAAATGGACATTGGGTCTTTCATTAGTCTTGACGAAGGAAGGGTTCATGTAATCCACCACTGTGAAAAATCTGGTGGTTCGAGGATGCTATGGATGCTTGTTGTAATCTCATTCTACTTTGAACTCTATTCAAGGTTTTACTCCTAGTAATGTTTCTGTCACTTGAAAGGGTCATGTTCGGTGGCGTCTTGTCATGTTGTGTTTTGTTTATGCGGTTGGATCATGGTGTAACCGCTTCTAGCACCAAATGAAGAAGTTCCATTTGGGGGTTTTAGTGCTTGACTGCAATGCAAGAGATTCTTCAGTCATCTGAGCTCCAGTTGTAGATCCCAGAGTGAAGCTGGCTATAACACCCCTAAATTAGGCAAATAAATTTAATATTAAATTCATAAAACACCATGTCTCTATAAACACCACTTTGTTATAACCTAGCCAGTAAGCATAGTTTTACCACCTTTGTGATTGGAATTTCAAAAAACTGACATACACAGTTGCATTTAGTATGATATTTAGAGTCTGATTGAATCAACTTAGTTTTTTATGAATAGTAACATACCCTTATGAATAGTAACATACCATTATGAATAGTAACATACCCTTATTAATAGTAATTAATGTGAAATCAGAAAAAAAAACTAAAATAAAAAATTCACCCATGAATGTATAAATACAATTTAGACATATTATAATTGAAAAATCGATCATAGTATAAGTATTGGTATTTTTGTATGTCATATTTATTTTAAATACAATTTTATGATTAATTTAATAATTTAAAATGTAATTTTATTTTCATAAAATTTAATAATTTTTTTATTGTCTTAGGGTTATAAGATAATTTTATGGGACCTTGAAAAAATTTTCAAGGTGATATAAAATGAGTTAAAATTTTAATGTCGTTTTTTTGAATAAATTATGATTTTATTTAAAAATTAAATTAAAATTTTTTAGAAAATTATATTCAAAAAATGAATTTAATTTTTTAATTCTACACATAGAGAAATTTTTATGGTGAATTTTTGGTATTTTTCTAAAATACTTCAATTTTAAGTGAATAGTTAAATACAATAATTTACAATAAATACTAAAAACCAGATTTATTGATTCATAAGTGATGTTAGGCTGATGTAAGACCACTTGGATCAAACTCAAATGAACATATTACTATTATTGGAGAAAATAATCAATACTCTTGATTGTCTTTGAAAAAATAATAAAATAATGAGTAAAATAATGGGATAACCCTCCTCTCCTCCACTATAAAACACCCCTCACTCCCTCTTCTCTTCACTCATATCTAGCCTTGTGACTTATATAAATTATACTCAAATATAATTACAAGCACATCCCCCATTTCCAACATATGTTTTTCACATAAAAATACCAAAACCTCTCCCCTAAAGAGTCTCTCAAGGAAGATTACTTCAAGAGGTAAATTTCTCTTTTCATTTCTTCTATTTCATGTTCTTTTATTTTCTTTTCTTTCCTCACATCCTTTCATTAAAATGTTGTGATGACTCCATTAACTTAAATTTACTATAATTATTTTTATTATAAATGAATAATTATTTATCATATCTCTTTTACCCTTCTTTTATACTATAAATGAAAACACTATCCAAGATGTGTTAATTTATCCCATTCAAGGACGATGAGTTTTAAATTTCTATTACCATATTAAATTATGGTCATAAAACCACTTTGAGGGTTGAAATAGACTATAATATATGTATTATAACTTATTTAAGGTTCTATAATCCATTTATATGCATGATATTAATATATAAATCAAAATGAATTTGTGGTGATCAAAAAACCACCAATTAACCCAAACAATTATCATTAAATCTTTATACAGTGATTCATCTTCACTCCCAATAACCAAATAAATTTTATAACCATGTATTATTATGTTTGTAAACTAATAACATAAAAATTCTATTCTGGAAAACCATTCTCATTCTACATGTTTATCCATACATTAATATAAGTAAACCGATCATGAAAACCATAGAAACACTCCCAAACAATGAAATTGAATCTCTTAACCAATCAAAAGGGAATGAATAAACCTAATAAGATTATAATAAATAAATTAAATGTAGATGATGTTATAGAATAATTAATTTATGAACCTAAATTATATTATTCAGGTTGTTAAGATCAATTGAGTAACACCTTCAGACTTAAGGTAAGGATTTTCCACCCAAACCTCCATTTTCAATCGGGTTACTTTTATTATCTACTTACCTAAATAAAATTCTTATGTATTGTTATATACTACTCATAAATTATGTTTTATTGATATATATATGTTTACCAACCATAATAATTCATTATTTTATGAGTATTTACACGTTTTAAAATAACTTTCAAAATTATTTCCATAATATAAGCTCAATTCAAGGAAATTTCTCAAATTATTACCAATTTTTAAGGTCACTCTATAATCTATTTTTAGAAACCAATATCTTTATAAAATAAATAATTTTATTATGAAAATAATAAATTAATTAATTTATATTTTTATAAAAATACTTTTCCAAAATAACTCTTCTTTTCAAAGTAAAAGATTATTTATCTCAAGAATTACTCGAGGATTTTATAAGAGTATCTTCATCTATTTCAACAATCTTGTTGATTATTATATATTATTAGAATTATCATATTCCATATTTAATTTAATGTTTTATGATTATTTTGACTATGTATGTGATATATTAAAACCATTCACCAATTTACATAGAATAATTAGTGTTTATGCTTAATGTTCGGGAAAAGTTATTTACATTTCATATATTAGTTTCAATATGAATGTATATATTGTTTATGTTTATCCTAGTTTATATGAGTAATTAATTGGAATTATTATGTGATGGGCCTCCTATATCCCTTCAATTCATTGGTAGGTCTCATTAGACAAATATATTTTTACTTGGCCGAGGCCTTTTCCATTTAGATATATGGTTTTGGCCGGGCCTTAATCATTTTTAGATGTTATGGATGAGGCCTTGAAGGTATGTTTTAGAATGTATGGAATATTAATTTCCTTCATTATAAACCTATAAATTCATAGTTCATGAGGTTATTCCACTAGAATAATACCCATGATTATTTTTTGTATGGAATTATTTAATCCTCTCATATTCCTGCCATAACGTGGTCAAGTTTATTATTTATAAGGGCACGTGTTTTCAATTATTCACCATTCATAATGTTTATGTTTATTATATCTTCCGCTGTATTTATTACCCTTACTGAGCATCTGATCGCACCCCTTATTATGTTTAATTTTTTCCCAGGACAAGTATAGGTATATTATGATTGACTTGTAGGGATAATCATAGTGTGGTGGATATTCCCAATGAAACTTTTATGTTGCTTTCATTTCACATTGTAATGTTGAACTTATGTATGTATATTGTTTCAAAATATACTAAAATACTTGGTACTTTAGGATGAATATTACTTGTTTATATTCAAATCTAAGAAAATAAGGCATCGACTCTTGGAAATTGGGTTCAAGTATTTACATTTGGTATCAAAGAGAGGTTTTAATCCCCAAACTTGTGGGTTAAAAAATGCAAGGACCTGAACCTAGTTTCCTAAAGCCGATGCCTTATTTTATTAAATTATCATATAAAAAAGTAACATGAATCCTGAAGGAATAAGTAGTTCAGTATATTTGGAATCAAGATACATACAAAATTTCAACATTACAACATGAAATTAAATCATCAGAAAAGTTCCATTGGGAATATCCACCACTCAAGAATTATCCCTACAAGTTAATAATAATATACTACTTCTTGTCTTGGGAGAAAATGAAACATAAGAAGGGGTGAGATCATATGATTATTAAGGGTAATAAATATAGGAGAAGATATCATAAACATAAACATTAGGCATGGTGAATAATTGAAAACACACACCTCTATAAATAATAAACTTGAACACATTATGGAAGGAATATGAGCTGAGTAAATAATTCAATAATAAAACATAATCATGGGTATTATACTAGTCTAACAACCTCATGAACTATGAATATTTAACTTTATAATGAGGTAAATTCATATTTCATACATTCTGAAACATACCGTCAAGGCCTCAACCAAGAAATCTAAAAATGATTAAGGCCCCACCCAAAACCATAACTAAAAATGGAAAAGGCCTCGACCAAGTCCATATCTATTTATATCATGAGACCTACTGATGCATTGAGGGGATATAACGGTCCCCAACCATCACATAATTACACCAATTAATTCTTCATATGAATGGTGATAAATATAAACAACATATACTTTCATATTGAAACAAATATTTGAAATGCAAATAACTTTCCCCAAACATTAAGCTTAAACACTAACCATTCTGTATAAATTGGTGAATGGTTTTAAGATTTCACATACATAGTAAAACTAATCATAAAACATTCAATTAAAAATTTTATATAATACCATAAAATATTAATTCCAATAATATATAATAATCAACAATAGTGTTGAAATAAATGAAGATACTCTTATAAAATCATCAAGTAATTCCTGAGATAAATACTATTTTACTTTGAAAAGAAGAGTTATTTTGGAAAAGTATTTGTCTAAAACCATAAATGAAGTAAAATAGTATATTAATAATAAAATGAGTGATTTTATGAAGATAATGGTTTCTAAAAATAAATTATACAGTGCCTTTGAAAATAGGTAAGAATTTGAGAAATTTCCTTGAATCAGGCTTGTATTTCGGAAATAATTTTGAAAGTTCCTTTTAAAACATGTAACTAATCATTAAAATAATGAATAATTCTGGTTGGTAAACATATATAGAACACTCAAACAGAATTTATGTGGAGTAAATAATAATACATAAGAATTTCATTGAGGTACGTAGACAATAAAAGTATCCCGAATGAAAATGGAGGTTCGGGTGGAAAACCCTTACCTTATGTTTGAAGGTCTTCCTCAATCGATTTTAATGACCTGAATAATAAAATTTAGGTTCATAAATTAATTATTATAGAACCTCATATACATTTAATTGATTTATTATAACCTTATTATGTTAATTCATGGCCTTTTATTGGGTTAATAGATTTAATTTCATTGTTTGGGAGTGTTTCCATGGTTTTCATGATCAGTTTACCTATATTCATGTATGGATAAACATGTAGACTGAGAATGGTTGTCCAGAATAGAAGTTTTCTGTTATTAGTGAAAAAAATATAATATTAAATGGTTATAATTTTTTTGTTATTTATAGTGAATATGAATAATTATATAAAACTTTAATGAAAATTGTTTGGGTTAATTAATGGTTTTTTGATCACCACAAACACATTTTGATTTATAAATTAATATCATAAATAAAAAGGATTAAAAAACCTTAAATAAGTTATAATACATATATTATAGTCTTTTTTAACCATAAAAATTGTTTCATGACCTTAGTTTAAGATGATAATAGAAATTGAAAACTCATCGTCCTTAAATGTGATAAATTAACACATCTCAGATTGTGTTTTCATTTCTAGTGTAAAAGAAGAAAAATGGAGAGGTGATGAAGATTTATTTATTTATCAAAACAAAATTCTAGTACATGTAAGTTACTGGTGTCATCATAATATTTGGATAAAATTAGGTGAGGGAGAAAAAGAAAATAAAGTAACTTGAAATAAAAGAAATGAAAAGTAGAATTTACCGCTTAAAGTAATCTTCCTTGAGAACCTATTTAGGGGGGAGGTTTTGGTATTTTCATGAGACCAATGGATTATATAAGTGGGGGATGATATTTGGAGGATATTTTAACAAAATTTAGACAAGGAACAGGGATTTAGAGGAGTAAATATAAGAGGAAGTCATTGGGGGGGTTTTTATAGTGGAGGAGAGGAGGGTTTTCCCATTATTTTTCCCATTATTTTATTATTTTTCCAAATACAACCAATAGTATTGATTATTATGACCAATAATAGTAATATTTTAATGTGAGTTTGAACCAAGTGGTATTATATCAGCCTTAAATCAATTATGAATCAATAAATCATGTATTTAGTATTTATCGTAAATTATCGTATTTTACAATTCACTTAAGATTGAAGTATTTTAGAAAAAACCCAAAACATAACCATAACCATTTTTTGACATGTATAATTAAAAAACGAAATCCATTTTTTGAAAATAATTTTCTTAATATTTTTAATTTAATTTTAAATTAAAATCACAATTTATTACAAAAAAATAACAATAAAACTATAACTCATTTTATTGCACCTTGAAAAATTAATCAAGTTCCCATAAAATTATCTTATAACCATAAGATAATAAAATAAAAATTTATGATTAAAATTTATAAAAATAAAATTTAATTTTAAATAATTAAATTAATAATAAAATTTTAATTAAAATACTTATGACATACAAAAATACCAATACTTTTACTATGATCATTTTTTCACTTATAAGATATCCAAATTGTATTTATACATTCATGGGTGACGTTTCTATTTTTTGGCCAATTTACTATTCATTATTATTCATAAGGGTATGTTACTATTCAAAAGGGTATGTTACTATTCATCAAAACTAATTTGATTCTATCAGACTCTAAATATCGTACTGAATGAAACCATGTATGTTAGTTTTTTGAAATTCCAATCACAGAGGTGATTAAAATATGTTTACTGGCTAGATTATAACAAAGTTGTGTTTATATAGACTCAGTGTTTTATGCATTCAATATTACATTTATTTTCAAAGTATTTGGGTGTTACATTATCTAATCCTTACAAAAAAATTTTCCTTGAAATTACTATAATGTTACCTCATAAAAATATTTGGATAATTCTTCATCACAAGCTCCTCAGGCTCCCATGTTGCCTCTTTGATTTTATGAATTTTCCATAGTATCTTTACCATTTGAGTCCTTAGATTCCTTAACAATGGTTCTTTAGTGTTCAGAATCCATATAGACTCTTCACAGTAAGATATGTCAGGTTCCAATTCTATACCTTCAGAAGTGAGGACATGTGTTGTGTCTGGCATGTACTTTCTTAGCAATGAGACATGAAACACATTGTGTACTTTATATAGGATAGGTGGTATAGCCGAATGATATGCAATAACTCCAATTATCTCCTTAATTTTAAAAGGTCCAATGTACCTAGGGATTAATTTCCCCTTCTTCCCAAATCTTATAACACCTTTCCATGGAGATACATTTAAGAAAAAATAATCATCTACTTGAAATTCCAAATCCTTCCTTTGATTATAAAAATAGAGATTTTTCCTACTTGGAGATACATTGAAATGGGTTTGAATAGTCTTTAACTTCACTGTTGTTTCCTCAAAAATCTCTGGACCCACATGCTTCCTTTCAACAAATTCATCCCAACATGTTGGTCTATGACATTTCTTTCCATACAATGCTTTATATGGTGCCATTTTAATACTTGAATGCAAACTATTATTGTAGGAAAATCTCACCAAAGGTTAACACTGATCCCAAATACTTTTAAAATCATGTAAGCATGATCTCAACATGTCTTATAAATTTTAGAAAGTCCTATGTTATTTCCCATCAGTTTGAGGGTGATAAGCAGTACTCAATCAAAGCTCGATATCCAGATATTTTTGTTGAATTTTATAGAATTTTGATGTAAATCATGGATCACAATTAGACACCATTGAAATAGGTGCTCCATGAAGTCTTACAGACTCATTGATATAGATTCGTGCAAGCCTGTCCAGTGTCAAATCCTCCCTTATAGCGAGGAAATGTGTATATTTTGTAATTAGATCAACAATTACCAATATTTCATCATTCATTATTAAAGTTTTGTATAATTCAGTGAAAAATACAAGGTTATCTCATCCCATTTCCATGTATGAATAGGTAGAGGATACATGAATCCTCTAGGATTTTGTCATTCAACAATCACTTGTTGATAGACTAAACATCTTGATACATAATCAACAATTTCCTACATCATGTTGTCCCACCAGAAATGTTCCTTCAAATATCTTTACATTTTAGTGATACTAGGGTGCATAGAGAAATTTGAGCTATAGGCATCGTCTAATAATTCCCTTTTCATCTCAGGTATAGAGGGAACACATAGCCTCTTCCCAAATTTCATAATTCCATTTTCACATATGAAGCCATCCAACTTCTCATGTTTCATAGAATTAATTTTCTCTTGATGGTTCTCATCATCAGGCTGAGAGATTTCAATCCTTTATAATAAATATAACTGGGAAACCAATTGAAAAATTAGTTATATTTCATATTCTTTGGTAAATCCCATATCTATCCTCACTAGATCCATGTACAAAGTATCCTTTTCAATTCTCATTTTGTTGAGAACTCCATGATCATTCATTCTCAATGCATCAACTATCTTATTTTCCTTTCTTGGGTGGTAGTTTATGGACAATAATAATCCTTGAGTAGTTCAAGCCATCACCATTACCACATGTTGAGTTATTCCAATGAGAAGATATATTTTAGAATCTTATGATTCACATATATCTCACATTTTTTCCATATAGATAATGTCTCCATATATTCAGAGAAAATACTACAGCTGTTAACTCAAGATCATGAGTATGATAGTTTTGTTCATGAATTTTTAACTACCATGATGTATATGCAATCACCCTATCATTCTTCATAAGGAAACAACCAAGTCCTTTATTTGATTAATCACTATAGATCACAAACCCATCATTCCCTGATGATACAGTTAGGATCAGAGCCTTCACTGATATCCTCTTCAATTCTTCAAAATAGTCCTCACATTCTTTCATCCATATGAACTTAACCCCTTACATGTAATCTTGGTTATTGGGTTGGATAAACAGGTGAAGTTATGAATTAAATACTGATAATAACCTGCTAAACAATAAAACTATATACCTAAATTATGTTTATTGGAGTAGTACATTATTGCACAACCTTTGTCTTTGTAGGATCAAAAAATATTCCATCCTTAGAAACAATGTGGCCAATAAAGGAAACACACTGAAGCCAAAATTCAAACTTGCTAAACTTCTCATATAATTCATTTCTTCTAAGAGTCTTCATAATAGTGTGCAAGTGATTTTCATGTTATTCATATCTTTTGGATTATACCAAGATATCATCAATAAATACCACCACAAAGGATTCATGATATTCCTTGAAAACCTCATTCATTAGATACATAAATATAGAGGGTGCATTAGTCAGTCCAAAAGTTATTACTGTAAACTCGTAATGCCCATACCATGTTCAAAATTCTATATTTGGAATATATTCCTTCCTCGCACACAACTGATTAGATCCAGACCAAAGATCAATCAATGAAAAATATTGGGCTCCATGAATTTGATAAAATAAATTATCAATACGAGTTATGGGATACTTGTTATTTATTGTTATAACATTGATATCCCTGTAGTGAATACACAATCTCATAGATCCATCTTTCTTCTTAAAAAAAAGAACATGGGATCCCCATAGAGAAACACTAGGGAGAATAAATCATTTATCACTAAATTCCTATATTTGTTTCTTCCATTCCAATAATTCCATAGTGTCCATTCTATAAGGGGTTTTTGATATAGTCCCTGAACCAGGAATTAAATCAATAGAGAACTCAACTTCCCACTCTGGAGGTTGTCTAGGTAAATCCTATGGAAACACTTCTACATATTATTGCACAACAATTATGTACTCTCTTTGAACGTTCCTTTCCTCACCTATAGATATTGCGTTCCCTTATTCCCTAACAATTTAATTCAGTATAGCTACTGGGGGTGAATCTAGATAAGAATCAATTCACATGGCTTCTACTCTAAAGATAAGGGATTCACACATTTCTCAAAAATCATAAATTCCCTCTTTTTGCAGTAGATATTCGCATCATAACATGAAATACAACTCATACAAAGGATTATATCAAAGTATACCATGGTTATGATGATAATTTTAACAACTAAATCATGTTTATGTGTCCGGAGGGGGACCAATCAACAAATATTTATTGAAGTGATACACCCCCTATGAGTTTTTACTGACAACTCTTTTAATAAATCAAATTGAACATGTATAATTTTCTTGGAAAATTGGGAAGATATAAAAGAATGTGATGATCCAGAATCAAATAAATCATTGGATAAGTTCAAGGAAACAATTATAGTACCTGCCAACACATCATTAGGAACTTCAACCTCTACATTTGTGACCTCATAAGCTTGGCCTTGATCCCTTGGCCTTATTTGGGGAATGTTTCCTTGATGTATTGGACCATCATTAGCATAGTTTCCCATCTACCTACAATTATAGCATTGAACATTAATAGATTTTTTCTTTCCCTTACAATCACCAGCATGATAGACTTTCTGTCAACACTTGTAGCACACCCCTTTTCCTTTTAGGCAGGCACTAGGGTGTTTCCTTCAACAATTATTACAGGGTAGAAAGTCAACTCTTCCACTCTTCCTCATTTCCTTATTTCCATTTCCAATGTTTTCAGTATCCCTCTTATTCTTTTTCTTTCCTTTAAATTCATAAGACTTAGATAACTCTTTTTACATCTTGATAACACATGAGACTATGTGTTCATATGATGAGAAAGTTTGGCAGATCAGCTCCAGACAGAGGAGTAGCTTTAGGCCATCAAATAATCGATCAATATTTATCCTTGGATTATGTATATAATCCACAACATTCATTTCTAACCTTTTGAAGTTAGATTCATACTTTGAAACATTCTCATCTTCCTTTTTCCTCAAATTTAGAAACTTCCTTTCTATATCTCCTCACCGTTCACGAGGGAAGTATTTATCTAAGAAATTTTATTTAAATTCACTCCATTATATGTTTTCTATCTATTCTTCCTCCTTTTTGTTTTGAATTAGTGACCAACTTTGACCAGAATCTCTCGACAGATGATAAACTGCCATGAGAACAATCTCCCTTTCATTACTTCCCAAGGTGAGAAGTATCATCTCTAAGGAACTTTTCCATTGCTCCTCTACGAATGGGTTTTTAGTCCCATTAAATGATAGAGGATGTTGTTGCATAAAGAGATATAATATATCTCCTTCACAATGTGGTTTCAGATGATCCATATGGGTAAGGTTATTTTTCATAACCTGAGTAAGTTTTCCCAGTATAGTTATAAGTTCCTCCGCACCAGTCACAGCTCCAGATCCAACATCATTTTCTTACATAGGAGGGAAATACCTAAATGGGATATGCGTGATCTTGAGGTTTACATTCCTTCCACTAGGCACAATTTCTAAATAATTTCATGCACTATATTAGGTTATTAATTATAATGTACTATCTCAACTTAGAAGAAAATACTTAACATAAATCGAAATCCTATGCATGACTAATTCCATAATTATAAACCTGGTTTATTTGATTCAAAATTTACACTTAAATCCTTCATAATGTATTGTAAAGAAAATGCGAATTATCCTAAGAATATTCCTAGGTAGTTTCAAACTAAGTGCACAATATGGCTCATTTTCGTGTACTAGGATACCGTAGGTCAAGTCCAAAACTCCTTGTCGGAGTTTTCACTCCTAGGTACATTTGTTCCAAAACCACATCTACTTGCAGTATACAGATAGAGATGTATTTTCTAGAAAGATGCACATAATTGATTCCTTACCAAAATTAAAAGATGTTCTTTTATGTTTATCCTCAAGACTATATTAGGGGTTTTCCCCTAATCTATGTTTTCTAAATATAGTTCCCATGTTTTTTGATAAGCTTCCTTTTATACCAGCTATAAAGACCCGAACCCAGTTTCCCAGAGCCAGTGGCTTATTTTATTAAATTGGAATATAAACAAGGAATATAGATCCTGAAGGACCAAGTAGTTTAGTATATTTGGAAACCAGATACATACATAAGTTCAACATTATAAATTGAAGTGAAATAAATATAAAAGTTCAATTGGGAATATACAACACTCTAAGATTATCCGTACAAGTCAATCATAATATACCTCTTCTTGTCCTAGGAAAAAATGAAACAAAAGAAGGGGTGAGATGAGATTCTCAGTAAGGATAACCGATAAAAAAAATATATAATTAACATAAAAATTAGGCATAGTGAATAATTGAAAACCCATGAATCAACAAATAATAAACTTGAACATATTATGGATGGAATATGAGCTAAGTAAATAATTCCATAATAAAACATAATCATGGGCATTATACTAGTCTAATAACCTAATGAACTATGAATTAATAGCTTCATAATGAGGGAAATTCATATTCTATAAATTCTGAAACATATCATCAAGTCCTTATCCAGGACATATAAAAATGAGTTAGGCCTCAGCCAAAACTATATCTAAAAATGGGCAAGGCCTCAGCCAAGTTCATAACTATTTGTCTCATGAGACCTACTGATGCATAGAGGTTCTATAGTAGGCCCCACCCATCAAATAATAAGTCCAATTAATTCTTTATATAAATAGGGATAAACATAAACAACATATACATTCATATTGAAACTAATATGTGAAATTTAAATAACTTTCCATGAACATTAAGCATAAACACTGACCATTATGAGTAAATTGGTGAATTGTTTAAAGATGTCACATAAACAGTCAAAATAATTATAAACTATCAAATTATATATTATATATGATATCATAAAATATTAATTCCAATAATATATAATAATCAACAAGAGTGTTGAAGCAGATGAAGACACTCTTTAAAAATCATCGAGTAATTCTTGAGATAAATACTCTTTTACTTTGAAAAGAAGCGTTATTTTGGAAAATTATTTGTATAAAACTATAAATTAAGTAATATATTATTTTCATAATAAAATTAGTTATTTTATAAAAAAATGTTTTCTGAAGAAATATTACAGAGTGCCCTTGAAAATAGGTAAGAATTTGAGAAATTTCCTTGAATTGGGTTTGTATTTCGGAAAGAATTTTTAAAGTTCCTTTTAAAACATGTAACTCATCATAAAAAATGAAGGATTATGGTTGGTAAACATATATAGAACACTAAAATAGAATTTATGAGGAGTATATAATAATACATAATAATTTCATTGAGGTAAGTATACAATAAAAGTAACCTGAATGAAAATGGAGGTTTGGGTGGAAAACCCTTTACTTGAGTCTGAAGGAGTTCCTCACTTGATCTTAAAGACCTGAATAATGAAATTTAACTTCCTAAATTAATGGTTCCAAAAACTCACCAACATTTAATTTATTTAGTATAACCTTATTAGGTTAATTCATGGCCTTTTGATCAAATAAGAGATTCAATTTCATTATTTGGGAGTGTTTCCGGGGTTTTCATGATCAGTTTACTTATATTCATGTATGGATAAACATGTAGAATGATAATGTTTGTCCAGAATAGAAGATGAATGTTATTAGTGAACAACCAGAAGATTACATAGTTATAAAATTAATTTGGTTATTTGGAGTGAAGATGCATCATTATATAAAACTTTAATGACAATTGTTTGGGTTAATTGGCAGTTTTTTGATCACCACGAACTAATTTTGATTTATAAATTAATATGATGTGTAAAAAAGGATTATAGAACCTTAAATAAGTAATAATAAATATATTATAGTCTGGTTAAACCATAAAAATGGTTTCATGACCATAATTGAAGATGGTAATAGAAATTGAAAACTCATAGTCTTTGAATGTGATAAAGTAACACATCTCGGATGGTGTTTTCATTTCTAGTATAAAAGAAGGGAAAATGAGAGATGATGAAGAATTATTACATTATCATAAAAAAATTCCAGTACATGTAAGGTACTGGAGTCATCACAATATTTTGATAAAAGTAGGTGAGGAAAAATAGAAAATAAAGGAACTTGCAATAAAATAAACGAAAAGAGGAATTTACCTCGTGAAGTAATCTTCTTAGAGAGACTCTTTAGGGGATAAGTTTTGGTATTTTTATGAGACCAAGGGATGATGGACGTGGGGGAGGATATTGGGAGGATATTTGAGCTGAATTTAGAAAAGGCACAAGGCTTGAGAGGAGTGAAGAGAAGAGGGAGTGAGGGGGGTTTTATAGTGGAGGAGAGGAGGGTTTTACCAATTTTTTACTCATTATTTTATTATTTTGTCAAAGACAACCAATAGTATTGATTCTTGTGACTAAGAATAGTAATATGTGCATGTGATTTATAACCAAGTGGTCTTACATCATATTTACATCACTTATGAATCAATAAATCAAGTATTTAGTATTTATCGTAAATTATCAAATTTTATTAATCAATTAAAATTGAAGTATATTAGAAAAATCCCAAAAAATCACCATAACCATTTTTTGATGTGTAGAATTAAAAAATGAAATCTATTTTCTAAAAATAATTTTCTAAAAAGTTTTAATTAATTTCTTAATAAAATCATAATTTATTCTAAAAAACAACATTAAGACTAGAACTCATTTTATAACACCATGAAAAATTAATCAAGGTCCCATAAAATTATCTTATAACCATAAGAAAATAAAATAACAATTTTTGAATACATTTTATGAAAATATATTTTCATTTTAAATTATTAAATTAATTATAACATTGTAATTAAAACATTTATGACATACAAATATACCATACTTATACTATGATAATTTTTTAACTTATAAGATCTATAAATTGTATTTATACATTCATGGGTGAAGTTTATTTTTTTGGCCGATTTAATATTCATTTCTATTCACAATGGTATGTTACTATTCATAAGGGTGTGTTACTATTCATCAAAAACTATGTTGATTCTATCATACTCTAAATATCATAATAAATGAAACCGGGTATATCAGTTTTTTGAAATTCCTATCATAGAGGTGGTAAAACTATGTTTACTGGCTAGGTTATAAAAGAGTGGTGTTTGTAGTGACTTAGTGTTTTATGCATTAAATATTAATTTTTTTTTTCAAAATCTTGGGGTGTTACTAGATTTTGAAATTAAATTTATTATTTAATGCCTAAAACACTGTGTCTCTACAAACACCAGTTTATTATAACCTTGCCATTAAACACAGTTTTACCACCTATTTGAATGGAATTTAGAAAAATTGACATACACAATTACATTTAGTATGATATTTAGAGTCTGATAGAGTCAACTTAGTTTTTTATGAATAGTAACATACCCTTATGAATAGAAACATACCCTTGTGAATAGAAATGAATAGTAAATCGGCCAAAAAAATAGAAAATTCACCCACAAATATATAAATACAATTTGGACATCTTATAAGTGAAAAAATGATCCTAGTATATGTATTTGTATTTTTGTATGTCATAAATATTTTAATTAAAATTTTATAATTAAATTAATAATTTAAAATGGAAATGAATTTTCATAAAATTTAATCCTAAATTTTTATTTTATTGTCTTACGATTATATGATTATTTTATGGGACCTTGATTAAATTTTCAAGGTGTTATAAAATGAGTTATAGTTTTAATGTTGTTTTTTGAAAAAATTATGATTTTATTTAAAAATTAAATTAAAAATATTTAGAAAATTATTTTCAAAAAATGGATTTCATTTTTTAAGTCTACACATTTAAAAATTGTTATTGAAGATTTTTGGGGTTTTTCTAAAATACTTCAAATTTAAGTGAATAGTAAAATACGATAATTTATGATAAATACTATATACATGATTTATTGAGTCATAAGTGATATAAGGGTGAATTAAGACCACTCAGTTATAACTCACATGCAAATATTACTATTCTTTGTTAGAAGAATCAATACTATTGGTTGTATTTGAAAAAATAATAAAATAATGAGTAAAATAATGGGAAAACCCTCCTCTCCTCCACTATAAACCCACCCTCACTTCCTCTTCTCTTCAATCATCTCAATCCTTGTTAATTGTTTAAATTCTTCTAAAATAACCTCCCAAGATACTCTCACACATCCATAATCCCTTGGTCTCATAAAAATACCAAAACCTCTCCCCTAAACAGGCTCTCAATGGAGATTACTTACAGAGGTAAATTTCTCTTTTCATTTTTTTTTATTTCAAGTTCCTTTCTTTTCTTTTTTTCCTAACCTCATTTTATCCAAATATTGTGATGAATATAGTACCTTACATTTAATGTAATTTTTTATGATAAAAGAATAATTCTTCATTATCTCTCCTTTACCCTTCTTTTATACTATGAATAAAAACACCATTTGAGATGTGTAAATTTATCACATTCAAGGATGATGAGTTTTCAATTTATATTATCGTCTTCAATTTTGGTCAAAAAACTAATTTTATGGTTGAAAAAGACTATAATATATGTATTATAACTCATCAAAGGTTCTGTAATCCTTTTTTACACATTATACTAGTTTATAAATCCAAATGAGTTTGTGGTGATAAAAAAACCACCATTTAACCAAACCAACTGTCATTAAAGTTTTATATAATAATTCATCTTCCCTACCAGTAACAAAATGAAATTTATAACCATGTAATATTATGGTTGTTTTATAATAACATAAAAAATCTATTTTGTACAACCATTCTCATTCTGTATGTTTATCCATACATGAATATAAGTAAACCGATCATGAAAACCAAAGAAATAGTCCCAAACAATGAAATTGAATCTCTTAACCCATACAAAAGGCCATGAATGAACCTAATAATGTTATAATAAATCAAGTACATGTATATGAGGTTTTTGAATCATTAATTTATCAACCTAAATTTGATAATTCAGGTTTTTAAGATTAGGTGAGGAGCACCTTCGACTTAAGGTAAGGGTTTTCAACCCGAACCTCCATTTTCATTGGGGTTATTTTTATTGTCTACTTACCTCAATTAAATGCTTGTGTATTATTATTTACTCCTAAAAAATTATGTTTTAGTGTTATATATATGTTTATCAACCAGAATACTTTATTATTTTATGAGGATTTACACATTTTAAAATGAACTTTCAAAATTATTTCTGAAATACAAGCTGGATTCAATGAAATTTCTCAAATTCTTACCTATTTTCAAGCACACTATATAATATATTTTTTGAAACCGTTATCTTTATAAAATGACTTATTTTATTATGAAAATACTATGTTAATTCATTTCTGGTTTTATACAAATACTTTTCCAAAATAACTCTTCTTTTCCAAGTAAAATAGTATTTATCACATGAATTACTCAATGATTTTATAAGAGTATCTTCATCCATTTGAACACTCTTATTGATTATTATGTATTATTGGAATTAATATTCTATGATATCATATACCATATTTAATTGAATGGTTTATGATTAGTTTTACTATGTATGTGATATCTTAAAACCATTAACCAATTTACTCATAATGGTTAGTGTTTATGCTTAATGTTCGGGGAAAGTTCTATACATTTAATATATTAGTTTCAATATGAATGTATATGTTGTTTATGTTTATCACTATTCATATGAGAAATTCATTATAATTGTTATGTGATAGTTGGGGCCCACTATAACCCCTCTATGCATCGATAGGTATCATGAGACAAATAGATATGGACTTGGCTGAGGCCTTGCCCATTTTTAGATATGGTTTTGACCGAGGCCTTAATAATTTTTAGATGTCTTGGACGAGGCCTTGAAGGTATTTTTCAGAATTTACGAAATATAAATTTCACTCATTATGGATCTAAAAATTCATATTTCATGAGATTATTCAACTAGAAGAATACCCATGATTACATTTTATTATGAAATTATTTACTCATCTCATATTCCTGCCATAATGTGTTCAAGTTTATTATTTGTAGAGGCATGTGTTTTCTATTATTCACCGTGCCTAATGTTTATGTTTATGATACATTATTTTGTATTGCTTAACCTTTTTGAGCATCTGATATCACCTATTCTTATGTTTCATTTTTTCCAAGGAGAAAAAGTAGTATATTATGATTGACTTTCGGGGATAATATTAGAGTGATGTATATTACCAATAAAACTTTTATGTTTCTTTAATTTGAAATTGTAATGTAGAACTTATGTATCTGTCTAGTTTATAAAGATACTAAACTACTTAGTATTTTGGGATTCAAATTCCCTATTTATATGCCAATGTAATAAAATAAGCAACCAACTCTGGGAAACTGGGTTCAGGTATTTACAGTTTGGGTCTTAGTGACAATAAAAACACCCCACTTTAATATGGTCATCGAGTCCTGCCTCACCAGGTACCACCAGTTTCCCCATAGACACATGGTCCCCACCCTAGGGACCACCCACGTGCCCAAACATGTCATCTGACTGATGATAGTTCCCACATACCAACACATGTACTTTCCAGTGTTCTCTGTCCTCACTTACACAGACCCAGGGTAACTTTCCAGAATGTCACCCATCCTGATCACCAATCCTGGCCAAGAATGCTTAACTGTGGAGTTCTAATAAGATAGGCTCTCAAAAATAAAGGTTCACCTTGTTGACATGAGTCATATCACTTAGTCATTTAACCCTTTAATCATTCTGGGGTTTTACATTCACCCCCCTTTAGAGCACAACGTCCTCATTCTGGGCCCTATATCTCAACCTAGGTAGTACACCACACTTAAGGTTGGGTTCCTACTTTGATAACATATGTAACAATTGGGTCCTAGTTATAGTAGATACACCCCTCTTTAACATGTTTGTTGGGTCCTATCCCGCCAGGTACCACCAGTTTCCCCACAGACATGTGGTCCCCAACCTAGGGCCCACCCATGTGCCCAAACTGGTCATATAATTAATGATAGTCCCCATAGGCATACACATGTCCTTTCTAGTGTGCTCTATCCTTAATTACACACACCTTGGGTAACTTCCTAGAAGTTCATCCGTCTTGATCACTGCTCCTTGCCAAGAATGCTTAACTGTGGAGTTCTAATCAGATAGGCTCCCAAAAGGACAGTGTACCTTGTTGACATGAGTCATATCATTTAGTAATTTAACCATTTTATCATTATAGGGTGTTACATCACCCCCACCCTGGAGAAACATTTCCTCACTGTGGGACTTATATCTCAACCTAGGTAGTACCACACTTATGTATGAGTTCTTACTCTGATAACAAATGTAATAACTGGGTCCCAATGACAACACATACACCCCACCGTAATATAGCCATCGAGTTTTAGCCTCCAGGTACCACCAGTTTCCTTGCAAACATGTGGTCCCTATCCTGGGGCCCACACATATTCCCAAACAGGTCAGCTGACTAATGATAGTCCACACATGCCAACACATGTCCTTTCTAGTGTGGTCTATCCTCACTTACACACACTATGGGTAATGTCCAAGTAGGTCACCCATCCCTATCACTACTCCAGTCCCAACATGCTTAACTTAGGAGTTCTAATCAGATAGGTTCCTGAAAAGAATGGTTCACCATGTTGACATGAGTTATATCATTTAGTCATTTAACCCTTTTATCATTTTGGGGAATTACATTTACCCACAAAGATTCCTAGAGCTGGTGGATTATTTTATTACATTGGCATATAAACAAAGAATATGCATCCTAAAGGACCAAGTAGTTTAGTATCTTTGGAAACATGATACATATATAAGTTCAACATTACAACTTGAAATGAAAGTAGAATAAAAGTTCCATCGGGAATATCCACCAATCTAAGATTATCCGTACAAGTCAATCATAATATACCTCTTCTTGTCCTGGGGAAAAAATGAAACATAAGAAGGGGTGAGCTCAGATTCTCAGTAAGGGTAAGAAATAAAATTGAATATATCATAAATTTAAAAATTATGCATGATTAATAACTGAAAACACATGCCTCTACACATAATAAACTTGAACTCATTATGGTAGGAATATGAGTTGAGTAAATAATTCTATAATAAAAAATAATCATGGGTATTATACTAGTTGAATAACCACATGAACTATGAATTTCTATCTTCCTAATGAGGTAAATTTATATTCTGGACAATCTGAAACATACTGTCAAGGCCTTGAACAAGACATCTAAAAATGATTAAGGTCTCGGCCAAAACTATATCTAAAAATGGGTAAGGTCTCAGCCACGTCTAAATCTATTTGTCTCATGAGACCTAATAATTCATTGAGGGGATATAGTGGGCCCTAAACGTCACATAATAAGTCCAATTAATTCTTCATAGGAATTAAGATAAACATAAACAACATATAATTCATATTGAAACTAATATATTAAATGTAAATAACTTTACATGAACATTAATCATAAACACTAACCATTATGAGTAAATTGGTGAATGGTTTTAAGATATCACATACATAGTCAAACTAATCATAAAACATTCAATTAAATATGGTACATGATATCATAAAATATTAATTCTAATAATACATAATAATAAACAAGAGTGTTGAAATAGATGAAGATACTCTTATAAAATCATCGAGTAATTCTTGAGATAAATACACTTTTACTTTTAAAATAAGAGTTCTTTTAGAAAGATATTTATATAAAACTAGAAATGAAGTAATAAATTATTTTCATAATAAAATGAGTGATTTTATAAATATAATGGTTGCTAAAAATATATTATAGAGTGCCCTTAAAAATTGGTAAGAATTTGAAAAATCTCATTGAATCCGGCTTGTATTTCAGAAATAATTTTGAAAGTTCCTTTTAAAAAATTTAACTACTCATAAAATAATGAAGTATTCTGGTTTTCAAACATACATATAACACTCAAATAGAATTTATGTGGAGTAAATAAAAATAAATAAGAATTTCATTGAGGTAAGTAGACAATAAAAGTAACCTGAATGAAAATGGAGGTTCAGGTGGAAAACCCTTACCTTAAGTCTGAAGGTGTTCCTCAATTGATATTAATGACCAAAATTATCAAATTTAGGTTCATAAATTAATGATTAAAAAACCTCCTCTACATGTAATTGATTTATTATAACCTTATTAGTTTCATTCATGGCCTTTTGATGGGTTAATATATTCAATTTTATTGTTTTGGAGCGTTTATTTGGTTTTCATGATCGATTTACTTATATTCATGTATGGATAAACATGCAAAATGAGAATGGTTTCCCAGAATATAATTTATTTTTTATTAGTAAAAATACATAATATTACATGTTTATAAAATTTTTTTGGTTATTGGAAGTGAAGATGAATCATTATATAAAACTTTAATGACAATTGTTTGGCTTAATTGGCGGTTTTTTCATCATCATAATGCAAATTTTTATTCAAAGGGAAGAAAGGGAAACACAAGGGGCCACACAAGAAGGAAGACGAAGAAGAGACTATGGGGGTATAAAATGGTGAAGTATTAGGGAATACCCTATAAGAATGTTGATACCCATTGGTTTCATCCTTTGAGGGGTGCGAAAGATAAGAGTCTCCAAACCAGAACTATCAAGTAAGGCTAGGTAGTCTCTAGCTTTATTTCCCTCTCTCTAGGTATGGGACACTCTGGTATTTATGGAAAGGATACCCCAACACATTAAAATTATATACTCGATAGACCAATGAGCACTTATGAGGACTTTGAGAGCGTTAGAGACTAGCATGGAATCAGTTTTCACCTCCACTAGTTCCACTCCCCTTTGGCTGCACACATGGAGACTTGCCAACACGGTCTTCGACTCTGAAAGAAGTGATGTACCATGAACTAATCAGATGAAAAATTAAAGAATGACAAAGCCATTTCAGTCATGAACAATACCCCTACCACTCACGGTGCCCGAAATACAGGAGTCATCAGTGTTGAGCCTGAAACTGTGACAAGGGGGGTTCCATCAAACCCAATTTCTAGAGGGAGAAACTTAGACCAGAGGGGGATTGTGAACAGTAAGAAGAATATGATGAAGGGTGGAAGCCTCCCTCCATGTACTGAGAACACAGACCATATCAATTTACATGCTCTTAGTTCTAAAAATGATCTTTTAAACTGATGAGGCCACCCCTTCATGCAAGTACTCATTCTGTTCCTGCCACATGCACCATCAACTTATGTGAAACTCCAGAGAGCGCACTCTTATCTCTGGGACCACAACAGCCAAGCCATGGAACCATTGGGCATGGAAGGATTGTTTCTCCATGGATTGAATAGAAAATCCAGTGAAATCACCAAAAAATATTTACACCAATTTCACACAATTGCTCATGAAGAACAAATGATTCAAAGTTTCTTCCTTGTGCCACTTACAGAAAATAAATTTGGAGGCCATGCTCGCCCCACACTGTTTGATGTTCTCATTTTTTGGAATATATTTGTGATATATTCTCCAATTATAGAAGTTAAATTTTGTGGGGATGGCCCTATCCAACATAACATAGCTCCGTACATCCACCGCTGCTTGCGTGATAAACACATGACAATAATATTTGGACGTGAAGAGGCCAGAAAAAGATGGGGTGAACATACACCGATTGGGAGCCATAATCAGCTCGATGAGGTGGAAGAGATCGTTCTAGTTCGTTTCAATAACATAATTGATGAAATTTGGATGTTTTCTGGCCTCCATTAAGGAAATGTTGGTGATAGGGAAACATGGTTACCCAATGACCTCCCCACACCAGTTGTCATGCTAAAAAGAGGCATCCCCTGTACTAATGGTCCAGAAAGTGTGAGATCTGAGGGATTTCTCCAGAAGATTAATCTCACACCAAAGGGGGGAATCCCACCCATCCCTGATACCCCCATTACCAACGTAACATGCTTGCATGGTCATTCTCCATAACATCCGTTTCTCCATCACTTCCCAGGACATTTTCACAAGAATATAGGTAAGGGAATCACTGAGATTTCGAACGTTGATACCAACTTCATTGACAGGTCATGCCATCTTACTTCAAGAAAGCTAGTGCCTTCTACCCTCATTCATGGGGTCCCAGATAATGCAATCAAAGATCCTTTCCATGTTGCAGATAACCCCCTTAAGGACCTTAATAGCAGATACAACGCGAATCGGGGTGGCCATGAGAACACTGTTCACCAAGGTGATCCTGCCTCCAAATAAAAAATAAATGCTCTTCCAATTAAAAAACCTCTATGTGATTTTATGAACAATGGAGTCAAAATTGTCAATACATAGAGGCCTTGTTGAGATAGGGGCTCCCAGATACTGCATGGGAAGATTGCCTTTGTGCATTCCCAGAATACGACCCACATTGAGGAAATTCCTATTAGAGCATGTGTTAGAGATATAGAAGTTGATCTTACTCTTGTTGATGATATGACCTCTCAAATGAAAATATGCCTCCAATGCTCTGTTCAGGCCATGCACAGACCTGTTGGACGTGTTGATGAAAATAATGGAGTCATCGACAAACATAAGGTGAGACACAAATGGGAAGCGCATCCTTCTGTGGAAGGGAAGGATAGTGCCACTGGAAAGGTTTCATTTAATGAGGTGACTGAGAAATTCCTGAGTGATGATAAATATACTCGGTGAGATAGGATCTCCTTGATGAAGCCCACATTTTGATTTGAATAAACTGAACATTTGGTGGGTTTTTTTATCACCACGAGCTCATTTGGATTTATAAATTAATATCATGTGTATGAATAGATTCATTAACCTTAAATAAGTTATAATACACATATTATAATATATTTCAACCATCAAAACGGTTTCATGACTAGAATTGAATATGGTAATAGAAATTGAAAACTCATCATCCTTGAATGTGCTAAATTAACACATCTCGGAATGTGGTCTCATTTCTAGTATAAAAGAAGGGTAAAAGAGAGATTATGAAGAATTATAAATTTATCATAACAAAATTACATTACATGTAAAGTACTATATTTATAACAAAAATTGGATAAAAGGAGGTGAGGGAAAAAAAAGAAAACAAAGGAACCTGAAATAAAAGTAATGAAAAGAGGAATTTACCTCATGAAGAAATCTTCCTTGAGAGCCTCTTTAGGGAAGAGGTCTTGGTGTTTTTATGAGACCAAGGGATAACAGACATGGGGTAGAATCTTGGGAGGATATTTGAGCAGAATTTATTCAAGGAACAAGGCTTGATATGGGTGAAGAGAAGAGGGAGTTCATGGGGGTTTTAAAGTGGAGGAGATGAGGCTTTTCCCATTATTTAACTCATTATTTTATTATTTTTCCAAAGGAAACCAATAGTATTGATTTATATGACCAAGAATTGTAATATGTGCATGTGAGTTCAAACCAAGTGGTCTTAAATCATCCTTACAACACCTATTTCTCAGTAAATCATGTATTTAGTATTTATCGTAAATTATCGTGTATTAGTATTCACTTAAAATTGATGTATTTTAAAAAAATACCAAAAATTCACCATAACCATTTTTTGACATGTACAATTCAAAAATGAAATCCATTTTTTGAAAATAATTTTATAAATAGTTTTAATTTAATTTTTAAATAAAATCATAATTTATTCAAAAAAAACATTAAAACTATTACTTGTTTTATAACACCTTGAAAAATTAATCAAGGTCCCATAAAATTATATTATAACCATGAGAAGATAAAATAAAAATTAATGATTACATTCTATGAATATAAATTTCTATTTTAAATTATAAAATTAATTATAAAAATGTAATTAAAATATTTATGATATCCCAAAATATAAATAATTATACTATTATCGTTTTTTCACTTATAAGATGTATAAATTGTATTTATACATTAATGGGTGAAGTTTATATTTTTTTGGCTGATTTACTATTCATAACTATTCATAAGGGTATGTTACTATTCATAAGGGTATGTTACTTCTCATAAAACTATGTTGATTCTATTAGACTGTAAATATCATACTAAAGGCAATCATGTTTGTCAGTTTTTAAAAATTCCAATCACAGAGGTGGTAAAACTATGTTTAGTGGTTAGGTTATAATAAAGTTGTGTTTGTAGAGACTTAGTGTTTTATGCATTCAATATTAAATTTATTTGGAAAATCTTGGGGTGTTACGTTATCCCCTCCGTACAAAAAATTTAGTCTTCAAAATTACCAGAATATTACCTCATCAAAAGATTTGGGTAGTTCTTCTTTATAAGCTCCTTAGGCTCCGATGTCGCCTCTTCAATTTTATGATTTTTCCATAGTATCTTTACTAGATGAGTCATCTGATTCCTAAAAACTTGTTCTTTAGTGTCCAAAATCTATATAGGCTCTTCATAATAAGATAATCCAGATTCCAATTCTATACCTTCATAAGTTAGGATATGTGTTGGGATTGGCATGTACTTTATTAGCAATGAGACATGGAACACATTGTGTAGTTTATAAAGGATAGGTGATAATTCCAAATGATATGAAATAACTCCAATTATCTCTATAATTTCAAAAGGTCCAATTTACCTAGGGCTTAGTTTCCCTTTCTTCCCAAATCTTATAACGCCTTTCCATGGAGGCACCTTTAAGAAAAAATAATCTTCTACTTGAAATTACAAATCCTTCCTTTGATTATTAGCATAGAACTTTTACCTACTTCGAGCTACTTTGAAATGGGTTTGAATAGTCTTTAAATTCAATGTTATTTCCTGTAAAAGCTCTGGACCCACATGCTTTCTTTTAACAACTTCATCCCAACATGTTGGTGCATGACACCTATTTCTATACAATGCTTCATATGGTTCCATTTGAATGCCTGAATGGAAACTATTATTGTAGGAAAACTCCACCAAAGGTATTTAATGATCCCACATACCTTGAAAATCAAGTGATAATGATCTTAATATATCTTCTAAAATTTTGATAATCCTCTCTAATTTCCTATCAGTTTGAGGGTGATAAGAAGTACTCAATTGAAGCTCGATATCCGAATATTTCTGAAGACATTTCCAAAATTTCAAAATAAATTGTGGATCATGATTAGACACAATTGAAAGAGGTTCTCCATGATGTCTTACAACTTCATTGATATTGTTTTTTGAAAGCCTCTCTAGTGGAAAATCCACCCTTTTAGTAAGGAAATGTGCATATTTTGTAAGTTGATCAAAAATTACCCATATTGCATCATTCTTTCTTAGAGTTTTGAGTAATATAGTGACAAAATACAGGGTGATGTGATCCCATTTCCGTGTAGGAATATGTAGAGGTTGCATGAATCCTCTAGGATGTTGTCATTCGACCTTCACATGTTGAATGACTAAGAATCTTGATAAATAATATGAAATTTCCCACTTCATTTTGTCCCACCGAAATGTTTCTTCAAATATCTATACATTTTAGTGCTTCTAGTGTGTATAGATAAATTCAAGCTATGAGAATCATCCAATAAATCACTTTTTAGCTTGGGTATAGCGGGAACACATATCCTATTCCCAAATTTCATAATTCCATATTCACATATGAAGTCAGCCAACTTCCCATCTTCCACATCATTAATTTTCTTATAATGGTTCTAATCATCAGGATGAGAGCTTTTAATCATTTCTAATATAGATGGTTGGGAAAAAAATTAGAAAATTAGTGTTGTTTCAGCTTCTTTGATAATTCCCATATCCATCCTCACTAGATCCATGTACAAAGGATCCTTGTCAATCCTCATTTGGTTGAGAACTCTATGATCCTTCTTTCTCAATGCACCAGCTACCTTATTTTCCTTTCTTGGGTGGTAGTGTATGGAAAAATCATAATCCTTTAGTTGTTAGAACCATATTCTTTTCCACATGTTAAGTTATTTCAGGTAGAAGATATATTTTAGACTCTTACAATCTGTATATATCTCACATTTTTCAACATAGAGATAATGTCTCTTTATCTTCCAAGAAAAGATTATAAATGCTAACTCAAGATAAAGAGTAGGATAGTTTTGTTCATGATTTTTTAACTACCTTGATGCACATGAAATCACTCTATCATTATACATAAGGACACAACCAAGTCAATTCTTTGATGCATCACTATAGATCACAAACCCATTATTCCCCGATGTTAGAGTTAGGATAGAAGCATTCAGTAATCTCCTCTTAAAATATTCAAAAAAGTACTCATGTTATTTTTCCCTTTATGAAGTTAACCTCATTACATGTAATATTGGTCATTAGGTTGGATAAACAAGTGAAGTTCTAAATGAAATTCCAATTATAACCTGCTCAACCAATAAAACTACGTACCTCAGTTATGTTCATTGGAGTAGGACATTATTGCATAGCCTTTATCTTCACATGATTAATAGATATTTCCAACTTAGAGATAATGTTTCCAAGAAATTAAAAGGATTTAATCCAAAATTCACATTGGCTAAACTTCCCATATAATTCATTTCTTCTAAGAGTCTTCGGAATAGTGTGCAAGTGATTTTCATGATCTTCATAGATTTTGGTGTATACCAAGATATCATCAATAAATACCACCAAAAATTCATCAAGATATTCCTTCAAAAAACTATTCATTATATCCATAAATATAGAGGGTGCATTAGTTAGTCCAAAAGGCATTACTGTAAACTTGTAATGCTCATACCTAGTTTGAAATGATGTCTTTGGAATGTCTTCCATCCTCACACACAAATGATGATATCCAGATCAAATATAAATCTTCAAAAAATATTGGTCTCCATGAAGTTGATCAAATAAATCATTAATGTGAGGTAGATGATACTTTTTCTTTATTATTATAGCATTGATCTCCTTCTAGTCAATGCACAACCTCATAGATCCATCTTTCTCCTTAACAAAAAGAACATGGGCTCCCCAAGGAGAAACACTCAGGATAATAAATCCTTTATCACTCAATTCCTCTAGTTTTTTTTCAGTTCTACTAATTCCATAGTGGACATTCTATATGGAGACTTTGATATTGGACTTGAACATGGAATTAAATCAATATAGGACTCAACTTACCACTCTGGAGGATGTCCAGGTAAATCCTTTGGAAACACATCAACATATTCTTTCACAATAGGTACATCCTCTATTTGAATGTTCCTTTCCTCACCTATATATATTTAATTACCTTCCTTCCTAATAATTGAATTTAGTAGAGTTACTAGGGTTGGATCTAGATAAGAATCCACTGGCATTTTTTCTGCTCTATTGACAATGGATTCAACACCATTCTCAAAAATCATAACTTCCCTCTTCTTGAAATATATCTTCCTATCATAACGTGAAATCCAACTCATACCAAGGATTATATCAAAGTATACCATGGGTATTATGATAAGGTTAGAAAATAAATCACGTTTATATGTCATGAGGGGGACTGATCGAAACATCTTTGTTGCAATGATACATCCCTTAATATTTTTGACTTACAACTCCTTTAATAAATCAAATTGAACATGTCTATTTTTTTGGAAAACTGGGATGATAAAAAATAATTTGATGATCCAGAATCTATTAAATCATTGGATATGTTCTTGTAAATTGTTAAAGTACCTTCCACCACATTCATAAGAACTTCAACCTCTGTAGTTTTGACCGCATAAGATTATCCTTAAACCCTTGTCCTTCTTTGGGGAAAGTTTCCTTGACTCCTTGGAAAATCATTATAATAGTTTCCCATCTCCCTAAAATTATAACATTGAACATTAATAGCTTCTTTCTTTCCCTTATAATCACCAGTATGATGAACTTTGTAGAAAACCTTGTTTTCTTTTAAGTTGGCACTAGGGTGTTTCCTTCCACAATTATCACAGGCTGGAAAGTAAACTCTTCCCTACTTCCCAATTTCCTTATTTCCCCCTCTCATTCTCTTGATTTCCTTTAAAGTGATTAGTCTTAGGGAACTCATTTTCTATCTTGATAGTACATGAGACCATATCTTTGTATGATGAGAAAGTGTGTTAGAATAGTGCCTACTAGAGGAATAGATTTAGGCCATCAAATAATTGATCAATATTTCTCCTTGGATTACATATATAGTCAATAACATGCATTGATAAACTTATGAAGTTAGATTCATGATTTGTAACATTTTTATCTTCCTTTTTCCTCAAAATTTGAAACTACCTTTTCATATCTTCTCACTGTTCACAAGGGAAGTATTTCTATAAAAAAGTTCTTTATATTCACTCAATTCCATGTTTTATATCTCTTCCTACTCCTTTGTGTTTTGAATTAGTGACCACTATTGATCAACATCTCCTGAAAGATGATAAATAACCATGAAAACCTTATCCCTTTCATTACTTCTCAAGGATAGAAATATATTCTATATGGAACTTATCTACTGCTCTGATACGAATGGATTTTTAGTCCCATTAAATGATGGAGGCTATTTTCGCATAAATCGATCTAACATAGCTCCTCCATGTTGTGGTTTCAGATGCTCCAAATAGGTAATGTTATTGGTCATAACATGAGTAATTTTCCCTTGTATAGTTATAAGTTGATCCTCACCAGTCGAAGCTCCAAATACAACATCATTATCTTGTATATGAGGGAAATCCCAACAGAAGATATGTGTGTTCATACAGTTTCTATTCCTTCCACTATTATCCATTTATAAATAATGGCATACACTAGATTAGGTTTTGAATCACAATGTACTATAACAACTTAGAGAAAAAAATCTTAACATAAATTGAAATCCTATGAATGGATAATACCATAATTATAAACATGGTTTAGTTGAGGAAAAATTTACATTTAAATCCTTCAGAATGTCTTGTAAACGAAATGTCAATTATCCTAAGCATATCCCCTAGGAGTGTCAAACCAGGTGTATAACAACCATACTACTTATTATATAGTTAAACATGATTTATTACATAAACATAAACTTAATACAACTCTAAGGATAGATTGGTCTAGTGTATTTAGAAATTAGGAACATTACATAACAACTTAGAACATAAAACACAACATCTTTATTGAAAACTTCTTTTACATGACCACGACATTCTTTTGTACTTAGAATTGCATGGGATAACCTGAGGAAATTCATAACAAAAGGGTGATATTTAAATCATAGTAAGGGAGTAAACAAGGAATAAAATGAAGAATACAATACATGTTATTAAATAGGAATATCAATGGAGCATAATATAAACATGTACATAAAGGCATGATATAACATGATTAATATAACAAGGAAATGTGGAAACAACATTTAACATGATTTTATTATGAGATATGGATAATTGAACATGGATCATGATTAAACCCTCATTAAACATGAATTGGCATGAGTAAACCCTCATTTGACTTGACGTATCATGAGTCTAATCTTTACCCAATGCATTGAAGCTCTATCAGGGCACACCTTTCTTAAACATTTCATTTCATACATAAGTGTTCCACATAGATCATACAACATTGATTCATTAAACATCATAATTTATTCCATAATAAAGGAGTGTGGAATTAATATATGAAACTCTATAATCAATAATTAAATTTTTATAAAGGTTAATACCCTTGATAGACAAATGAGCATGGTATTTACTACACAATGACTTTGGATTGGAAAATCGCGGTGTAATTTTGGCAGCATAATAGCGTGACACAAGAATTAATAAAAATGGTTGATGAGAAGGAAATGGGTGTATAATCATATTTAAATGAAATGGATATTATGGGGGTCATATAGATACATTTCCTAATATATGTAATAGAATTTATATTCATAATACAAAATAATTGCTTGAATGTATATGAGAAGAGAGAAATTCTTTACGAAATTTCGGCATGGTGACTAGTGTACATGAGAGGAATTAATGAGATATAAATGAGTATCTAATAATTTAAAAATAGGAAGGGAAGTATGGGGGAGGTTCAAAATAATACCCCAACATTTTCAATTAAAATTAAAATGGCATAACATTATAAAGAAGGATGGGCAAAAATGGGAAAGGAAAAAATCCCTTACTTGTATGTGTGATCCCAATGGATTGAGAGAGGCTTCTTGGGAGCTTGAGAAACCTTGTTAGGATTATAGAGAGATTAGGGAAGAGGTTTGTCGAGCTTTAAAGGCTTTGATTGAAGAATAAGTGGGAGCTTGGGTGGGTTTACATAGGAAAAGAGAGAGAATTCTGTATTATTCAGGTTTTGGCCACCACACAATAAACTAATCAAAATCAAAAACCAAACCACAATTTTTTCTCATTATTATTTTCAAAGGGAAGTGGAATGAACTATTTTATAATAAAAATGGCCTAACGTCTTAAAATATTAGGCTTTCTAATGTCTTGGTGAGTCACACTCTCAAGGAAATCATTTCAAAATGAAAAAATGATTTATAAGTCATAGAGGGTCCACTAAGGCTTTGTAAAATAAATCTAAAAAACCTAAAATAAAATTATTTTAATGGTAAAACATATATTTTCCTATAATACAATTTATAGTATTTTATTACATCACTATTGGGTCATTATGATGTCATAAAACACATTATATAATTAAATGGTAATTAATTTTTACCCAAAAATTCGACTGTCTTAGAAAATAATGAAAAATTCACCATTGTATAATTTTCACATCCTGATTAAAAAATAATATTGATTTTATCTAAATAATTTTCTAAATATGAGAATTTTTAATTTTAAAATAAAAATGAAATTTATCGAAAATTCATGGACTTTAACAAAAAACATCTTTCAAACCTTAATAAAATTACAATTATATTCATAAAAATATATGATCATTTATATTTAATAAAATTAAATTTATTAATAATATTTTATTAAAATATTAATTAATTTAAAAATCCATCAATTCATAAAAATATATTTCTTAATTGAATATTAACTAAAAATACTATTTATGCTTTAAATTTTTTTTACAATGTAACAATAATAAAATGAATGTATATTATTTATTATATATGAAAATAATGCACATAATCGTAGTGCTAAAGTCTTGTTACATAATCCTTTATAACACTCGCATAAGACCTCAGGTTAAGGTGTACGATGATGACATACTCTTGGGGTGGCTCAGATAACATCCCTCAGGTGGTAATCTCTATCAACTTCCACTTCCCACATAGGCGGTTCTATCTGAGCTTAACATGTTGAAGCTTGGCTTGAGATTTGTCAAGATAGAGGACAAATTATTACACCTCCTTTCTAATATCTAACAAATGTGATTTTTATAGAGCAATTCTACTGGATGAGGCCATCACTTCCTTTGTCTGAGTAAATTGGATTTTTTAAAGCCCTATATTTATACTAATCATGTGATCACTGTTCAATGGATATGTTAGAAACAATAACAATTCTTAATGGTATTTTTAAATCCAAAAACATAAAACCAAAGAAGTGCATATGTTATATAATGATTTTACCTAATAATACATTTAATTAGATCAAGAGGAATTTCAATTAATAAAGGTTTGGGTTGTTACAATCTTCCCCCCTTAAGAAATTTCACCCTTGAATTTTCCTTTTCCCACACTGAAGAAGATGTGAGTAACTCTACTTCATCACTTCCTATGATTCCCACATTTCTTCTCTAAACTTTTGGTTTCTCCACAACACATTAACGAGGGACATTGGCTTAATTTCGTAGAACTTTTTCCCTACGATCTAAGATCTTCACCAGATTATCTTAATAGGAGAGGTCATTCTCCAATGGTACCACCTCTAGACTGAATACATGTGTTGGGTTTGGTATGTACTTCCTCAAGAGTGATAAATGAAATAAATCATGTACTTGAGATAGGTTCAGTGGGAGTGCTAGTTGATAGGCCACTTCTCCAATGCGAACAAGGATCTCAAAAGGTCCAATGTAACTTAGACTAAGATTTTCCTTCTTCCCAAATCTCATAAATCTCTTTTATGATGATATGAGGAGGAATACCATGTCTCTGACATCAAACTCTAGGTCTCATCGACGATTCTCAGCATAACTCTTTTGTCAGCTCTAAGTAGCTTTAATGTGCTGCTAGATGGTCTTAACCTTCTCTGCAATTTCTTCGACCATTTCTGGACCTTGGAGTTTTCTCTCCCCAACATCATCCCAATATTCTAGTGTCTTACACCACTTCCCATAAAGGGCTTCATAAGGAACCATTTGGATTCTTGAGTGGAAACTATTGTTGTAAGAGAACTCAACTAGAGAAAGATGTTAACCCCATCCTCCTTTATATTACATTGAGCATGATCTCAACATGTTCTCAAGTGTTTTGATAGACCGATTAGATTAGAAATCAGTTTGAGGGTGATAAGATGTACTGAAGTTCAACTCAGTATTCAAATCTTGTTGGATACTCTTCCAAAACATAGAGGTGAATCTTGGATGTTAATAAAATACAATAGATAGTGGTACCCCATTTAGCCTTACCACATATTTCATATATATCCAGTCTAGTTGATCTAATGGGGAATCCTACCAAATTTCAATGAAGTGTATAGTCTTTATAAGATGATCGACAACAAACTAGATAGAATTGTTTCCTTTAGATGTATTCGGAATTTCGGTGATGAAGTCCATGGTGATGTTCTCCCATTTCCATGCTGGTATGGGTAATGGTTTCCTCATCCCTTCAGACTATTGCCTCCCAACCTTCACTTGCTGATATTATAGGAACTTTGATGTATACTCAGTGATCTCCTGCTTTATGTTTTCCCACTAATAATTCTCTTATAGATCTCAATACATATTTGTGTTCCCTGGGTGAATGGAGAAATTCGAACTATGTTCATCATCCAAAAGTTATTTCTTCAACTCCAGATTTTATGGAACCCATTGTCTTGATCCAAATCTCACAATTCCTTCTTCATTAAAATTGAAATCTGAGGATTTTCCTTTTCTGGTAGTTTGTACTTTCTTCTGAATTCCCACATCACCCTTTTTATCATCCTTTAACCTTTCCAAAAAAGACATTTGAGTAATCATTTGTGAAATAATTGATGATGTTCCCTTCTTTATGATTCACATGTCCATCTTCATCAAGTATAAGAATATTGGATACTTTTCAATTCTCATCAATGATAGAATTGTTGGGTCCTTTCTACATAGAGAATTCACCACCTTGTTCTATTTCCTAGGGTAGTAATGGATTGACTAGTCATGGTCTTTGATCAAATCTAACCATCTTTGTTGGAGCATATTAAACTCTTTCTGTGTGAATTTATACTTGAGGCTTTAGTGGTCTGTATATATTTCAGACATCTCCCCAAAGAGGTAATGATGCCAAAATTTTAAAGCGAAGATCACTAAAACCAACTACATATCATGTTTTGGATAGTTCTTCTCATGAACATTCAATTTACTTAAAGCATAGGCAATGAATTTGTCATTTTTCATCAACACACAATTCATACCCTTCTTCAAATCATTGATAAATACCACAAAAAGTTATCCAATTATGGGTAGTGCGAGAATGAGAATAATTATAATACTCCTTTTGAACACCTTGAAGCTTTCTTCACATTCATCAATATAAGAAAACTTGACTCCCTTATGAGTTAGCTTGTTAAGAGGGTTTAAAAATCATGAGAAATTTCTAAAAAATTGGCAATAATACCTAGATAACCCTAGGTATGTACGGACATCCTTTACCGATGTTGGTCTCATCCATCCATCAATTTCATCTGTCTTGGAGGGATCCATAGATATCCAATTACTTGTGATGATATGACCCAATAATGATACCTCCTTCAACTAGAACTCACACTTGTTTTACTTTTCATAGAGATTTTCCTTTCGCAAGGTCTCTAGTATAGTTCTTAGATGCTCTCCATGATCCTCCTTGGTTTTGGAGTATATTATAATATCATCTATAAATACTAATAAATTGTTTTATAGGTAATCTCTAAAGTCTCTATTCATTAATTCCATGACGATTTCTGGAGAATTAGTGAGTCCAGAAGGTATTACTATGAATTCATAGTTCCCATATCTTGTAAGAAAAGTAGTCTTGGGGATATCTTCCTTCTTCACCCTTAATTGGTAATATCCCGACCAAAAATCCACCTTAGAGAAATATTGTGCTCTATATAGCTGATTTAACAAGTCATCAATTCAAGGAAGATGATACTTTTTCTTTATCATGATTTTGTTGAGATCACAATAATCAATGAAAATGACATTTACCCATCCTTGTTCTTGATGTAGAGGACAGGTTCACCCCATGGTAACGCACTTGGGCGTATAAATACTTTATATAGATTCTCTTATAGTTGTTTCTTTAGCTCCACAAGCTCAACAACAACCATTCTATATGGATTCTTGGATATTGGCAGTGACCTGGGTGTAAAATCAATTGAGAATTCAACATCTCTTCTAGGAGGAAGTCCAAGAAATTCCTCGGGAAACACTTTAGCGAATTTCTTCACAATAGTATTGTCTTCAAGGAAGTTTTATTACTTGGACTCAATTATATAATCCAAATATGCGTGCTCATAGGGTTGTATTATCTATGCTTGAGATGATGGTGCTAAGAAAGACTCATCCTCCTCCTTCAATTTTACAGATTTGGGGGTTGATTCTCTATATGGAGAGTGATTTCCCTCTCATGACAATTTATGTTGGCTCTATATAAGTAAATCCAATCCATGCCAATAATTGCATAAAATTCAACCAAAGGGAGTATTACAAGATTATATGGGATGTTTAATCGATGATTTATGATAGGGGTGGAGTTATACACATGGATTGAAATAATTTCCCAATTTTCCATACTCATCGACATCTTTACTTACATGATTTATGATGGTGTTGAGATTGTTCTACTAAACTTTAGGGATATAAAAGAAAGTGTAGAACCAAAATAAAAATGTATGTTCTCTATTATTTAATGAATAACTAGAGTACTTGTCACCACTTTGTTTTTGGGGTTCACTTCGGCAGTAGTGATGGAAAAAGTTCACCCTTACTGCCTTGGAGGTTGTTGGTTGCCTCTAAAAACCCTTGGATTAGGGTATTGGATTGAATAGTTCCCCAGTTCTTTGTAGTTGAAGTAATGAAAAACACATTGAGGGTCAAAAGATGCATTCATATCCTCTATCATATCCACCGGTTTCTCTTGTCAACAATTAATAGCCAGGTTCCCTTGTCTTTCACACTTAAAGCATTTCCTTATCCCCTTTAGGAAATTTCCAGGGTGCTTCTTTCCACACCTTTGGAAAGTGGGGTGCTGGATTTTCTTAGCACCATTGGATTTATCTATCATAATGGAAGAATTTAATTCCACCTTATGCTTCTTATCCCCATGATAACCCTGAGATTCACCGATCTCCATTTTTTACTTTGAGGGAAAATCAGATAATTTACTCATAGCTATTGAAGTCACGGATCACCATAGATTTCTATAGGCTAGGTTTTATCCCACCAAAGTGTGGTCAACCTTGAATTTGGGGGTAATGAAAAAGATGGAGGAATATCATGCAAGCCTTGTGAGATTTTCATTATACGCTATGATAGATTAATTGTCTTTTTTCTTGAGGGAAAAGAAGTCCCTTTCAAACTTAAGTCGGAGGGTGTGCAAAAAATATTTATCGGAAAAAAACTTCTATAAATCCTTATATTATAACACTTAGATCTCCTCCTCTGGCTTCACATTTTTTATTAATGTAAACCATTTATTAGCTTCACCCTTCATATGATAAGCATCCATAAAAAAATTCTCTTGTTTAGAACATTGAAGGATGAAGAATATATTTTCAATGGAGTTGATCCATTGTTTGGTGATCAAGGGATCAGATGATCCATTAAAAGTAGGAGGAATTTGTCTCATGAATCTCTCGATTGTGACTTCTTATTTCTTAGGGGGGATTGAATGTTCCTCTTGATCCATGTTTCTATTCAAAACCTGAGTTAACTGTGAGAGTATCAAGACAAAGTTCACGATTCACACTCCCATTGGATTGATCATCTTATTAGAATAGTCTTCACATTGATCTTAGCATTAGTTGTTAGCCCGAGTCCTCCTATTACCGGCCATTGGCTAGAATAAAGGGAAATTTAGGGGTAACACAAAAAGGGTAATACAAATACAAAAACTTATGACTTATAAATTACTTTAATTTATTTAACTTATGAATTTATAGGATTTAATCTTGGTTATCCATTATCTACTTCCCAATATATATTATTAGTGTTTTTTTATTCCCTTAATAATGGTTCCTACTATGCTTATAAATTTACCAAATCATATCCCCTAGGAGTGTCATAACCAAGAGTTCAGTAAGGCCTGTTGTCATGCACCAGTTCCCATTCGAGTCTAGCTCAAAGTGCTGTTTTCAGGTTTTACCCCTAGGATACATCTATGCCAGAGTAGCCTCTAACTACTCGTATCCAAACAGTGATGTATTTTATTGATAAACCACTTACTCAATACTCACCAAAATTTAGGGATGTTTTAATATTATTAGTCTTATCCCTAAGGATTTAACCGACGTTTTCTAATCCTAATCCCAAAAATAAATAAACCTATCCTATGATACCAAATATAACAATCCTGATATTTATTACACACTTAAACATGATTTATTATATAAACATGAAATTAAGAAAACTACGAGGATCGAGAGGTCTAGTGTATTTGAGGCTTAGGAACACTATATAAAAACATAAAACATAAAACAAAACATGTTTATTGAAAAATGATTTTACATGACCACAACATTCGTTTGTACTTAGCATTGGATGGGATAACTTGAGGACATGCATAATAAAAGGGTGAGCTGTAAAGCCCGATAAGGGAGTAAACAAGGCATAACTGAAGAATACAATACATGTTAGAAAATAGGCATATCAATGGATCATAAGATAAACATGAACATAAAGTCATGATATTGCATGACTAACATAACATGGAAATGTGGAAACAATATTTAACATTATTTTAGAAAGATCCAAGGGTCATTGCCCATGGATCATGTGTAAACCCTCATTACACTTGAATTATCATGATTAAACCCTCATCCCAATTGATGTTTCATGATACTAATCTTTACCCATTGCATTATAGATATATTAGGGAACACCCTTCTTAATCATATCATTTTAGGCATAAGTGTTCCACATAGATCATACAACATGAATTCATTAAGAATAATCATTTATTTCATGATAACGGAATGTGGAATTAATACATTAAACTCTATAATCAATTACATTTTCATAAAGGTGAATACCCTTGATCGGGAAATGGACATGAGAGGAATTAATGAGAGATAAAGGGGTATATCATCATTAAAACATATGTAGGGAAGTATGGGGGAGGTTCTTAATCATACCCCAATATTTGTAATTGAAATTAAAAGGGCATTACAACAAAAAGAAGGTTTTACAAAAATTAGAAAGAAAGAAATACCTTACTTGGAAGTGTGATCCCAAAGGATTGGGAGAGGCTTGAGAGACGATTATTGGGATCTTGAGGCACCTTGGGAAGATTATAGAGAGATTTGGGTAGAGTTTGGTTGAGCTCCAAAGGTTTTGAGTGAAGAGGAAGTGGGATCTTGGGTGAGTTTATATAGGAAAAGAGAGGGAATTATATATTATTTAGGTTTTGGCCACCAAACATTAAACTAATGAAAACCACAAACCAACCCATTGTTTTTCCCATGGTTTTTGGAAAAGGGGGAGTTTAAAACACTATTTTATAAGTTCAATTTCATAACTTCTTAAAATATTAGGCGTGCTTATGTGGAGGTGAGTCACACTCTCAAGGAAATCACTTTAAATTGACAAAATGCTTTATAAGTCTTGGAGGGTCCACTAAGGCTTTGTAAAATAAATAAGAAAACCTAAAATCACATTATTTTAATGGTAAAACATATATTTTCCAAATAAACCATTTATAGTATTTTATTACATCACTATCAGGTAATTATGATGCCATAAAACACATTATATAATTAAATGGAATTTAATTTTTACCAAAAAATTTGACTCTCTTGAAAAATTATGAAAAATTCACCTTTGGATAATTTTGACATCATTATTAAAATAATAATATTAAATTTATCTAAATAATTTTATAAACATGTGAATTTTTAATTTTATAATAAAAATATAAATTTATCAAAAATTCATGGGTTTTGAAAAAAAACGGCTTTCAAACCTTATTAAAAATTACAATTGTATTAATAAAAATTATACAATAATTTATATTTAATAAAAATAACTTTATTAATAATATTTTATTAAAATAATATATAATTAAAAATCCTTTAATTCCTCAAAATAGATTTCTTAATTTAATATTAACTAAAAATACTATTTGTGCTTTAAACATTATTTACAAAGAAAAAATAAAATAAAATGAAGGTTTATTCTTTATTCTATACAAAAATAATGCACATAATCATAGTACTATGGTCTTGTTACATAACCACTTATAACACCCTCATAAGACCTAAAGTTTATGTGTGATATGATGATAGACTTTTTTGGTGGCTTGGATAACATTGATCGGGTGGTAATCACTATCATCTTCCACTTCTCATGTAGGAGGTTTCGTTCAAGCTTAATGCGTTGAAGCTCAGATTGGGATTGGTCAAGAGAAAATACCATTGATGCCACCTACTTTATGAGATCTGACAAATGGGATTCGTAAGGAGAAATTATACTGGATTAGGCCATCCCTTCCGTTGTTTGAGTAAATTGGATTTGTTAAAGCCCTATATTAATACTAATCATGTGATCACTGTTCAACAGATATATTAGAAATGGTAAAAATTCATAACAGTATTTTGTAATCCTAAAACATAAATACCAATAAGTACATGTGTTATATAAACATTTTATATAACAATATATTTAATTAGATCAATATTAATTTCTATTAATAAAGGTTTGGGTCATTACAAGGTGCGCAATAAGGCCCAATATCATGTACCAGGATACCCCGAGTCAAGACCGAAACTCCTTGTTAGTGTTTTCACTCTGAGGTACATCTATTCTAGAACCACATGCACTTGTAGTATCTAGACAGGGATGTATTTTCAAAAAATATCCACATAATCTATTCCTTACCAAAATTATAGGATGTTATTGTTTGTTTATTTTCATAACTATCTTAGGGTTTTGTTCCCTAATCTATGTTTTCCAAATATAGTTTCCATGTTTTCTTCTAAACTTCCTTTTATACCAAATTTAAAGACCCGAACCATGTTTCCTGAAGCCAGTGACTTATTTTATTACATTATCATATAAACAAGTAATATGAATCCTAAAGGACCAAGTGGTTAAGTAGCTTTGGAATCATGATACATACATAAGTTCAATATTACAAATTGAAAGGAAATAAACATAAAAGTTACCTTGGGAATTTCCACCACTCTAAGATTATTTCAACATGTAAATCATAATATACCTATTCTTGTCCTGGGAATAAATGATACACAATAAGGGGTGAGCTCATATGCTCAGTAAGGATAATCAATACAATGGTATACATCATAAACATAAACATTAGGCATGGTGAATAATTGAAAATACATGCCTTTACAAATAATAAACTTTTACACATTATGTAAGGATTATGAGTTGAGTAAATAATTCCATAATAAAACATAATCATGGGAATTATACTAGTTGAATAACCTTATGAATCTAGAAATTCATAGTTCATGAGGTTATTCGACTAGTAGAATACCAACGATTATGTTTTATTATGGAATTATTTTCTCAAATTATATTACTTTCATAATGTATTCAAGTTTATTATTTGTAGAGTCATGTGTTTTCAATTATTCACCATGGATAATGGTTATGTCTATGTTATCATCTTCTATATTTCTTACCCTTACTGAGCACCTGACCTCACCCCTTATTATGTTTCATTTTTTCTAAGGACAAGAAGAGGTATATTTTGATTGACTTATAGGGATAATCTTAGATTGGTCGATATTATCAGTGGAACTTTTATATTGCTTTAATTTCAAGTTCAAATGTTTAAATTATGTATGTATCTTGTTTCCAAAACTACTAAAATACTTAGTGATTTGGGATTCATATTCCGTGTTTATATGACAAAAAAATAAAATAAGGCAACGACTCCAAGAAACCGGGTTATGGACTTTACACTAGGGAATATTCAGGAAACCTCAGGGGTGTAAGGGATCTTGGTTTAAATTATATCTCTAGTGTGGGATGTGTGGGGTGTTTTTGTTTTCTCAAACCCAGTGCTTGAATCCTTGTGGGTGAAACTATCAGTATAGTTGTTCATGTATGAATAACCTTGTTGGCTCTTTTTGATCTCGATTTTGGTTTGAATCATCTGAGGATGGTAATATTCATCGGAGTTGTGCACTTATTATTGTCTCTATTGGTTTCGAGTTTCATTGATCGACCCCCCTTGTAGTGGTGATTGGGTCTTATGGGGTATTTTTTGCGTTGGACCGTGTTAGTCAGTTAATACTGTTGGTTCTTATATTGGGGAGACCCACCATGGGTCTCATGTAGTTTTGTTTGTAATAAGTCTAATTTTAGTCTATCCCTTATGGTGGGGAGTCCATTCGGGCCTCCCCTTATTGGTGTCTCAGTTTTTTCTTAGAAAATAAAGTTTTCTCTTATGGTGGGGAGTCGGTCAGGACCTCCTTGTGTTGGTGTTCTAGATCAGTCTCAGGTGTTAGTTCATTTCTATGGTGGGATCCTTCTTGGGTCTCCCCATATTAGTTCCTTAATGTTTTTCCTTTATGTTGGATTGGTGGTAGATAGTCTCATTCAGAGCTATCTAACCACCAATTTCTTCCTTGGGTAAATGTGGGATTGGAGCAAGCCTAATAATTTTGTTGATGTAAGGTCGTGGTAATGTTGTTCGAGTTCATTGTTCATTTCAGGTTGATTGATTGAGATTATTCTGGTAGTGTTATATATGTTTTTTTGATGTGGTTTCAATATGATTGATCATTACATGTAAGTGGGGTAAATTTCGGTTTGTGAGAGTATCGATTCCTTTTTTTAATCAACTAGAGGTGATTTGGCCTTTTGGGGGGTAGGAGAAACTTGGAAAGAGAGTCTATCTTGGTCTATTGGTTGGGTTATGTTTTTGCATCTGGAATTGCCGTGAATTTACATGGGTGGAACAAATTATGGCGGGGAGAATTGTCGCACACAGATTTTCAATTCCATGCTTTGTTTCAAATCATCTTTTTGTTCTTAGTTTTCTATTGTTTTTTAGGTGTTTCGGGTTTAAATTTGGTGTTTCAGGAGTTATTGATCTAATTCATTAGTCTCGGATGTATTGGGTAGTATTTATACTTGTCTTTTGTTAGAGGAAATTTTTGAGGATGATGTGGCCTGGAATTGAATTTGTGACACTCCTAGTGGCACCTTTTGTGGGGTATGTTTGTTAGGGTGGTTTATACCCTTGATATAAATGAGTTTTGGGGTGAAAAGGGTGTTTAATTTTGGGAATTGTTTTCTTATATTCTTGGCCTATATTTTCCCCTTGAATCTGCCCTTGAAACTAGAGAAAAATGGAAGGTTTTTGGGTGGGTAGAACATGCTGCACAGTTTGGCCACTCAGTTTACTAAACCATACAACAAAACCATGAACAACCTCCAGGTCATAAATTTTCTTTCCAAGTTTTTCCTTACGGTCTTAACCCTAGTGCACCCCATTCTCCCCCATTTAATTCCTTATATCCATGTAAGTCTTTAAAAATCCCTCAACCTCATTTGGAATCCATTTTAAGGGGTTTTGGTGGGGAAAACTCCAAGGATCTTCAAGTAAGTGATTCCCTCTCTTGTTTCTTTCATTTTACTTAGAGTTTCTTCCCTCCTACTTGAAGTTACAAATTTCCAAGATCTAGGGTTCGTACCTAGGGTTTATTTTTGAGTTTATTGGTTCAATATTCTTGGTTTGGGTTCATTTTCATTCCCTTGTGGTGTAGTGGTGGTGCGGTTGAAGTTTCACACAACAATTTGGAGTTTTTGACATAAAAGCTAGGTGATTCCATGTGTAAACATTCTTTGATAAGTTAGATTTCTTGATTTAATTATTTATCATGTTACTCATATATTTTTTGTGGTGTGAAATATGTTTTTGATGGAATTATTTAAGGGTTTAATTTTAATGTTTCATTTGTGATTGATATGGTGTGTTTTTCTTGTGTAACTCTTGTGGTATCAATTAGGGTCATTTTATTACATATGAAAATGGATTACTAAATATGGATTGGACTGTAAAATTTAGTTTGGTAGGTGTTTGGTTTTATTTGTGCCTTGAAATAAGTATTTTGAATGGGTTTTTTGTTCAAAGCCTTATTACACTTCTTGAAATTATTTTATAAATAGACTAAATGATTTATTGAGTTACACAAAGGTTGAAAATAATGTTGGTGTACTTTTTGGTAGGTGTATGTTCTAAAAATTGGGTTTTTAAAGGGAAAGTGGTGATTTTTGATTTCAAATGTTTTTAGAACATTTTATGAATTGTAGAAACAATTTACTAAATTGTACGAAAGGTGTGAAACATGTTTGAGGGCTATTTTTTGTGAGTATGATGCTAAAATGAACTTGAATATGAAAGGATTATTATGTGACATTCTTGTGGGATGTTTGCATTGTGTGTTATTTTTAAATGTCATTTTCATGTGAAAATGGTACTTTATAAGATGTGGAACTTTTTTGAGGACAAGAGGAAAAACACAGGTATCTCGATGGGAGGACACGTACTAGTATGCTAGTGATCTGGAGTGTTTCTTCCATATTTAACATAGAAAATTTTATGATTAAAACAATAACTAAACTGTTATGATTATGTTGGGGACAACTAGGATATGGGTATGTTCCCTACTAGTGGCTTGTGCATGAGGACAAATATTTTTATGGTTATTTTCACCAAGATACGAGGTACCTAGGGTCCACAGCTAGCTAGTTCCTAGGGTTATTTCCCTTGACTAGTGATAATTGGATATTTTATACTTACCGTCGGCATATGGTGTGTTTTGATTGAAAATTAAGTAGCATATTTATTTTATTTAAAAGTTTTCTTTTAATAAAGCAACCCTCTAGAAAAATATTTTCGTTTTAAAGTGGCATCTCTTTAAAATTGTTACTAGAATTATTTTTTATAAAAACTTTCAATATTTTTATCTTAAAATTATAATAACATGGAATAATTTTAGATGGAATCATACTAGGATTAGGATTAAACCCTACTTAAACCTTTGGGTGTAAGTATATGTGGTTATGTTTGACACAGGTAAGGGAAAGGTCTTTGGTGTAGGCGGTTTGAGTTCTTACCTTTTTCCTTGGTGTGCGGCTATGGATAAGGCTTGGGGTTGATGTACCCTCTCCATGTGGTGGTTCTAAAGTTTTAATTTCTACTACTTTTTTATCATTTACCTCTTGAGTCCTGTTTAAAACATTGTATTTCAATTATGAATTTTTGTTAAGACTTGTTTGGTGTAAATTTTCAGATTCAGTTTATTCATCCTTGTTGGTTGTTTTAAGTTTCTAAACTCAAGTAAATCATTCTGAAACACTTTTTTATGATACCTAGGAACTTTTTCCAACCTGTTAGGATCAGGAACACCCTTTGGTTCTTGCCACAGACTGGGTCAGGTGTTAGTTTTGAAGGTAACAAGATCTGGTTTGTGACAAATCCTTGGGCTGAAGATTTTTCTATTCCTAAAACAAATTAGATTAATTTGGAAAATTATGGTCATGAAAAGAATTTTATTCTATGATATATCTTCTAAATTAAGTTTTTTAAATTTAAATTACTTAAAACCAAAAATATATATCTTGCATGAACTTCAGAATAACTATGAAGGAAATACCAAGGTGAAGAAATATTAATTGTAGTTTATGATACTTAAGTATAGATATATATAGATTTATAATGATAAATATATAGATAATTTATTTACATGGGTAAATTAATTTTCATGAAAAATCAAAAACTATGTTTAAAATTGGAAGATATTGATATTTTTGAAAAGATTTTTCCTATAAAACCAGATAATTTTGATTATAAATTCTCTAATTTGGAATAAAATTATTCAAGTGATATTTATATTGATGAATTTCATAATATTAAAATCTGTTATAAATGTTTTAAAGATAGTTATACCAAGAAGAAGGTGAATTCTGAAAAATAAATCTCGTTTAAGTCCATAAATAAAGATAAGTTGAAGAAGAAGGTTATTATTAATGAGAAATAATTTTGTTGAGATTTAGATAATTATTTAGTGGAGAAGTTTCATTATGTTTTTTTCTTATCTCCAGAAAAATTAGAATAGGTAAAGGAAATAATAATGTAAATATTCCCTTAAAATTTTCAGGTTTGGAGTGAATTGTCATTATGTTGTAAATTGTCTAAAAACTAAAACTAATAAATATAATGAATAGGACAATGTTATTCCTAGAAGATTCTAAAATAAGAAACAAAATAATCCAAAGGATTATTAAAATTATAAGTGTAATAATTTCTATTAATTTTATAGGATAAAATTATTTTTTAAATAAGGTACGAATAATTATAATGAAGCGGAAGATGATTTTTCATCTACTGGTCAAGATGATAAAAAAATACAAATTGTTAAAGTGATCGATGAAAATAATCCATGTTATGAAAGTAGTTATTAAATTTAAGAATAAGAAGATACCAATATATAATTCATAGTAAATATATAATTAAAATAATGTATCTTAAATATCTCAAAATGGGAGTTGGAGATCAAAAAATTGAAGAAAGATGATAAATTATTCAACAGAAATGAATCTATCTTTATAGAAGAAGTGTCAAAGATGGTTAAAAATGTTAAATAATTGAAGATGTTTCATGATTATGATAAGTATCTTAACATCAAGTTGGAATAAATATTTAAGGATAAATAAAAGGATTTTGATCATTTATAATAAAACATGATCAGAACTGAAGAGGATTTGAAGAAGTGAAAATTTAAAGTTTAGAATTATACTTTAGAATTTGGAGAATGATCGAAGAAGTGTGAAGCTAAATAAGGAAAAAAACAAATAATTTAATAAGGTTGAGAATAATTATGAAAATTTTGCTAAAAATTAATTAAGAATAATCAATTCAATAATAACATTGTTATGGCTAAATCAAGTGATGTTCCAAAATCTAGAAATTATGGGAGCTCTAATTTGGGTGGAAAATATGCTAAAACTAGGGTGTCTAAAAGGGATAAAAATAAGATATATTTGAAGATAATGGAGTAGGTAGTTCACTAAAATTATGTTTCACAAAATGGAGATAACATTATTGATTAAAATAACAGATAAATATGGTCAAAACATGTGCACAACATGTTATTTACAAATTAAAAATGAGTTATATGGATATTTTTAGTGTTATATGGAATTTAGGCATACAAAAAATATGTGTTTGTTCAATTAAAAAAATCATAATCAAAATAGACGGTGTGATAGGAAAGGTTTTAGAGGGATTTTTGCCTCTTAAAGTAATAATGTTTATAAATTGGTTTAGAACACATGATATAAATCATAGAACAAGTTGGATATACTTAAAAAAGTATGTGAAAGTATGTGTTTGGGTCACTCATGATCAAATGAGTTGGTTCGGTAGTTATTAGAAAATAAAAGTAAAAATCAATATATATATATATATATATTGATTTGTTAAAACATTATTTTATAGGTTTTTCTTAGATTTTTGATGTAGGAAATAAAGAATTTTTTAGTAAATTATGGTTCTTTTTTAAGAACCTTGAAGATGTAAATGTGGTGAAAAGTGGATAATGAACAAGCGGAAATTTGATTCAAGTGGGTGATGTTGTAAACTCATGATATCAAAGTAAACAAAGAATAAAATTAATTATAGCATAAAAAACTTGCACATCTTGGACAACAAAAGATGAATTTTATCAATAAAGGATCTAATGTTCATGATGTTCCTTTACTAAGATGAGAAAGATATTGAATATTCTCAATATTCCAAAAGGTGAATATTGTTAACTTTTCACACAAGAAAGTGGTGATTCAATCAAAAAAAACCCTAGATCTCATTCATTCAGATGTTTTTGGGATAATTTAGAATAAATAAACTAGTAAGTATAGTTACTTTATTACTTTTATTGATGACTTCACTCATGTTATAAGTGTCATATTTACGAAGCACAAGTCCAAGGACTTAAAAGTTTTTAGAATTTTTTTAAGAAGTGAAGAAAAAAGGTGGTTTTTATCTCTATAAGATTTGAACAAACAATGGAATTGATATTTTTAATCATAATTTTAATGGTTATCTATAGATGAATTTAATATGACATGAACAAGTTCAACTTACAAACCTCACCATAATGGTGTGGCTGAATGGAAGAATAGATATTTGGTGGAGATGGCCCAGACAATATTGGTTGAGCTTGATACTTCTCTTTATTTTTAGAGATGTGATATTGATATAATTATTCATATCTAAATCTATTTTTATATTCTTTATTCATTTATATAACCTTATGAGATGTATTATAAAAAATATCCAAGTTTCAAGTATCTTTGGGTTTTTTTAAAACCTATTATTATCATGGTAAAATGAGAGAATCTTGGAAAGTATGAAAATTAAGGAGTTGATGGGATCTTTATTGGATATTATCAAAATAGATGAGGTTATCACTATTTAAAAAAACAAATAAAAGAGTTCATTAATGCAATTAAATTAAAATTAATGGATCAATAAAAGAAAGAAGTTTCTCATGATGAATAAAATTATGCAAGTGATGTTAATGCTCTTTTTTCACGAAAAATTTAATGAAATGATATAACAAGATGAAAGTGTTGAATTTTTATATGTTGGTGAAAAATATTACACAATTTTGAGTAATGATGAGTAATCTATCTCATCTCACCCAATTCTAATAAGGGACGTTTAGGTTTAATCATCATTGGCTATCATGGATAACAAGTTATAACTAGGAGAAATATGATGGATTCAATTCATAACTCATTATTTTTACATGTAGAACCAAAATATTTTCAATAATATCTAGTGAATAGAGATTATATTGATTCTATGAAAATATAGTTGGATTATATTTAAAATAAAGAGTTAAAATTGGAATTTATTCCCATAATGAAATAAATTGCCGACGTGATCACCAATCCATTTCTGAAGGATTAATTTCATAATTTGAGGTTGATGTTGGGACTTAATCTCATCCATATAAAGTATAAGGTATAATTGTTTCATCCCCTCTATCTTCTTATCTTTGGATATTATTTTCAAAGTGGGAGACAAAATGAAAACATAAATCTTTATTTATATTTATCTCCTTAATTTTTGTGTCAGGGGACTAATATTTGTAGTGGGTATCCATTGATATGTTTTTTTTCTATTAAGGGTATGATATATATTTTGAGATATTTCTTAAAGGGAGAAATATGTGTTTTCAATATTAGTTCATGTATGTAAAATGTTCTAATAATTTATTGAAGCACATGCATGTTTTTTGGGTGAAAGAATTGATCTTCATGAAAGGTGAAGATGTTCAGGTTTTTTGATAGATTTATTAGAAGGATAAAACTATGATTTCACTATTTGTTCTTGTTTATGAACTGTTATAATAGTTTATTGAAGTGCATACAGGTTTTTTCAGTTGAAATAATTGATCATCATGAAGGGTGAATATGTTCAGGTTTGAATATTATAGATCACTCTTATTCCATAAAAAACATGTCATTATTTTATCACAATTATTCTTTCTTACTTAAAGTTTTATTAAATATGCTTATAATTATTGAATAGTGATCCATTTCATAGTATTCATAGTTTTTAGTGATTTATGCTCCTTTGTTGAAAACAAAATCCAATGGGGGTAGATTGTTGATACCAAGAGGTGCTGAGATGATTTTGTGAGAAGTTGGTGGAATATGTTGGAGAGGATGTGATTTATTGTCTTGAATTTTGTTGCAAATACATAAATTAAATTCAAGATAAAATTTATTATTAGGTGAAAGTTTTTTGAAACTTTAATTCAAATGATTATTAATCTAGATCATAGTGTTTACATATCATTAATTGAGTTCATGATGCAAGATTTTGAAGAAAGGAGTTCCATGTTTCAAAATCCGGTTTGTGTCATGAAAATTGGATGAAGAATAATTTCTACACCTTAGAGAATATAAAACACTGTAATGGTGTGGAGTAAGAGGTGTCTCATACTTCTATAAGGAGGAACACACCACATATATGTATGGGTTTATTTTTTATGGCCTAGAAAATTTAAATACCTCCATGTCATTGGATGTGACAATGCCATATTCAGTTCACAGGAAGTTTAGGCTACTCTACAGTAGAGGTGACTACAACAAAGTGACCAGATTTCAAGAATTTTTTGTTTTTGAATATTTCTAGGCCTACACATCATAGATTAGTGGTTGCATTTAATGAACAAGAGAAAGGAGGTTCTTACACTATAGGAGAGAAGGCCACATCACAAGGCAATGTAATATAGAGTTTGGAGTGCCTAGAAAATTCGATTCTTTTATGTAATAATGTTATTATATGTTGTAATGGGGGGATTGGTGAGGTTATTAGGTCATGGAAAGGAGATTATTCCAGAGAGGAGGATGGATCATTTTTTTAGTTTTATGAAAATCAAGACTGTCATGCCACATAATATTTATCACACCAAAAATTATTGTGGTAGGTAAAAAATAAGAAATTTATACTATAATTTTATGATTAAATAAAGGATTCTACACTATGAGGAGTGGTTTCCTGGGAAATTTTGGGTAGTTTGAACAAATATGCTTATTTAGCTTCATATTCAATTTTTATGGTCATTTCAACCCATTTTAACTACTTATTCCAATTTAATGTTAATGATAAAGATAGAGGATGATCCAAGGGTTATGATTTAATAAGGTGATTTGAATTTGAAATTAAAATTAATATATGAATTATTTGTTAAAATATGGGGTCTATAGTATAGATTCATGTGTGTGAAGATAGTGAATAAAGTGAGAAAAAGAGATAGAATAAGAGGGAATTTTGAACATGTTTTATATAGTGATTATTTTACGATTATCCCTAGAAGAATAAATGAATAATAATAAGATCAAAGTGGTTGTGTAAATGTGTTATGTATACAAAGTGAATAAAAAACTTGTTACTATGTCAGTTTGAAAATGAATTTCTTCTTGTTTCATGTAGTGTAAGTAGTGTGGCATTTGAAGAATCTATCATAATAAAAAACATAGAGGAATTCTATTTGGTTTAATATTCTTAACTTTATTTTCAAATTTTTACCATTGTAAATTATGGGATAAACCAAAGCATGGTAGGTAGACATGAAAATGAGAGCTTCAAGGTTATACCTTACTCATTGTACTCACATGATAATTCTAGTGGGTATTGTGATAATGGATGAATCCATATCACACTAAGTACTAACTTTATCACATTTAGAGGTTAACCTTGTAAATATACTATGTTCCCTTGTGTTGGTGTGTGTTTAGGTGTGTTTTAACAATCATCACTACATCCAGACAAGTGAAAGAGGTTATTTAAAAATAAAAATAAAAACATTATATATCCCTGATTCAACCCCCTCTAAATGTTATTTCATTTATCCCAAAGTGGATAGATTGACGTTATGGTCTGTAGGATAGATATTACACTGATATTGTATATACTACACTGTGAAGTAAGTTGTTATTCTATAAGGAGGTCCATATGGTTTTTTGGTGCATCTTTATTAGAGGTATAATGGATTCTTACATCATAAAGGATGAATGTTTTGCTATAACATTTCTATGTAATATTACATTCTTTAAAGTGTGGTTTTATAAGAAATAATCATGCTTCAATGCTAAAACCCATGCCTTGAAGGATGTAACTATGTTGTGATGTGATTTGCATGAGATTTTAGTGATCCACTGTAAGAGTTCATTGCATTATGACATGTACCATGATGTGTTAAATGATGAAATATTGAACATTATGTGAGGCCAAGACACGATTTTGAAAATAGGAAGGATATTTCACCATGATAGCGAGCATAAAGATATGGTAATGTGAAGTCATATAGATTAATCAACTTTCAAAGTTTCTATTATTCAAGAATATTAATGTGATTAAAATTAATGGAGTTTGAATCATATTTAGAATGTTTTAAATGATGGATTTTCCTATCAAAATCATGTAAAATTAAGGATCTTTATCCTGAGAAATATGGTTATCATTTGAAGATAGAGGATATATATATATATATATATATATATATATAAAAATTAGGAATATCATATATTGAGAAAGATAAAATTAGAGTGAATCCAAAACATCTATACGGTGGAAGTAAAAGAGAGAAGGGAAAGATCCCTGAGTCCATCTCATTTGAAGTTTATAGATATTTATTAAATTGATAAAGGAGTAGTATATTGTTGAACTAATTTTTGTGTAATTATAATTCTTTATTAGTGTAAGATCAATGTGTATCTTGGAGGATTAGTGAGATATTTCTATATGAGTAGATTAATTAATTCTCAAACCATTATAAGGGTTATAAACCTATAGGGTTAGTGAGGATGCTTTGAACTTGTAATAAAAAAGTAGCATGCTTAGTGGTTTTCGGTACACCAGTACATCACTGAGTCCATTATTCATGGAAACATCCCAATGTAATTGAACCAAGTATAATATATTATGTCTCTCACTTTTATTCTTTCATAGATTCTATATTTTCACTTTGATGGAGAGAGAGGATCATTTTTATTAATCATAAAATAATATCATCGGAAGGTGAATTTTAAACCAACACACCATGATTCACATCCTCTCATGGTATCTTACTTATGTTAGACCAATATGTGGTATCATAGAAGAAGTTTTTATTTGAAGAAGATTTATTTATTTGGAAGCTACACCAATACTTATTAACCTTAAAGGAATTATAATATTTGATAGAAACAGAATTCCAATTAAGGAAGAATCAGATAAAACACTACATTCGATCATTGAGAATGGATGATTATATGATTTCTATACATGAATTTTTTGTTAATATGGAAATTTTATCTTTATCAGAAAGATACTAAAAATATATTGATTCTGAAGTTAATAAAATCAATGTGTTAGTGATAGTGTTTATAGGAAAATCTACATAAAGGTGATGACATGTAAATCCTCACATGCTATGTGGGAAATTTTGATCAACATATATAAAAAAAATAAAAGGTATGTGAAGGTAAATCTTGGGTTCTATGAAAAAATAATCAATATTTTTTGATGAACCTGAATGAATTCATTGAAACATTCTTTGATTAGGTTAACATGATTATAGAGGACATGAACAGTCTTAGAGAAACCATAAATGACACCAAGATTTTCAAATGTATCATGAGAATATTTCCACCTTGATTCAATCCAAAGATTTTAGTGCTCTAGTGACGGATACAAAGGAAGTTTTATTGAATAGTATTCATGACACTCTTATTCCATATGATATGAGGACTAACAATAATGATAAAGTAGTAAATGAAAAATATCAATAAACGTGATTCATAGAAATAATGGTGCTCCTGATTGAAGATGATCCCCAAAAAATAAGTTTGAGGATTTTATATCATTCCTTTACTAAAATATGAAAGGGGAAAATGAAATTTCAAAAGGAATATTCCAATCACATGTTTCTAGTGTGGAAATATTGGGCACCTTGCTGTAAAGTGACCCAAGAAATTTTTAGAATATGAAGAAGATGATTTTCCCATAAATAATTATTCAAAAAACATAAAATTTAAGATAGATTCCCTAAATAAATTCTTTTGGGAGAATAATATTATTTTACAAGAAGATTTTATCTCAAGGAAAATGAACATGGAAAGTATTGAGGATTAAAAAGAACTCAATGAATAAGTACTTCTAAATTTCATAAAAATGAAAAAAATAGAGAAAAAAGTTATGGAATTGATACTGAACTTGAGGATGTATTAGAAATAAAATTAGAGTTTTATGATACTATTGAATAGATTCATGTTTATAAATCCAAATTAAAGAAATAAAATTGAGTGGTTAATGATTCCAAACTAAAAATTTAGTTGCAAGAATAGAATAAATTCAAGGTAAAGGTTGAGATTGAAATTATTAAATATGATAATTCAAAAAAATTAAAAATAGTGGTTAAGTTCAAGATAAAAATTGAAGAATAGACTCAGATAATTAATGGATTGACCAAATATGTCAAAGAAAGGGTGAAAAGGATATATAAGTTCTATTTATTATTCATTGAGATGTGGAAAAGGTTCAAAGTTCAAGAAAAACTCTTAAATCTTAATATAAAAATAGGAATCTGGATTGTACGGGCTATAAAGAAGGTAAAGGAAAATCATGGAGTTATAACTAAGAAGTTAGAAGATTTAATTGAGTAGTAAAGTTATGTATGAAGGACACCTCAATGAGGGTATTGACTATATGAAAAATACGGTCATGTTTGATGCTAAGTCTAAATATCCCACTCAATATAGGTATTTTAACTTTGGTAATACTAAAAGATCCAAAATACCATAAGTGTAGTAGTGAAGAAATGTAAGAATTCACTAAAAATATAGTGTTATTATAGTGGAAGGATGTGGAATACACAATATGTGTGTTCCATAGCTAAAAGAAACTTCAAGTCATAAGAGAAACATATATAGATGAGAATAAATTCATATACTTGGTATATTTTGATGGATACTACTATTAGTTTAAAGGATATATACACAAAGGCATAGATTTATCATTAAGTATATATAACAATTTTCTAAATGAGATCCAAATTAGAAGAATACATCAACTTAGGGCTTTATAAAGTAAGATGAAGATGAAAAGTCAATTTACATCCTTGAAATATGGGGTTAATCTATCATACACCTAAGAGTATTAAACACTCTGATGACCAATTATGGTAAATTTTAATATGTGTATAAAAAATAAAAGGACTCTATTATTGTATATATTTCATTAAAACTAATATATCAAGTGAGAATGTGGAGAATTAGCAATAAATTTACTTTCCATATGACATGAAACATAGATTTTCTCATGAGAATTAAGTACCATGTAAAAGGTGTCATGATATTTGGAAATGATGAATGATTAAAGATCATGGGGTTTACTAAAGATATAATTAGAGGTAAAGAGATGTGTTTCATGTATGTATTAATAGTTGAAGGCCTTGATCATAATTTACTATGGATAATCCAATTATGTGACTTTCAGAATGTAATAAAATTCAACAAGAATACTTGAATCATAAAAAAAAATATATGGTTTAACTATGATGAAATGGAAGAACACCAAGGGGAATCTCTACCTCATTATTAAAGAGGAGGATATGAGATTTATATTCATGGAGGATATGGAGTATATGTGGAAGAAATATCTTAGAAACTTGAGACAATAATCCTTGGAAGAGTTTGTCAATAATAAAAAAGATATTAATATCACTAAACATTTATGTGATAATAGTCACACAAGTGATTTTTATTAAAAGGTAAAGATCATTTGAAAGAGTTAGAATATAAAATATAAAAAGTTTACGGGGTTTCTGGAGTTTGTGTATATTGATATTTTTGGGATGATATTTTCAATATCTATTGATAAAAAGATTTATTATATTATATTAATTGATGATTAAATAAGAATAACATGTTTAATGGTGATAAATCTCATTTCTAAAGTGTCCAATTACATTAAACGTTATTAAATATTTGTGAAAAATATTCTCAAGAAAAAATATGAAATTATGAACCAAAAATGGAAGGAAGTTTACAAATTTCCAAGTGAAGGTTTATATCATGAATCATGAGAAAGGAACCAAGTATTAAAATTAAGTAATCCATAATAAAATTATATTATTGATAGTATGAACTATATTATTAACAACATGGAGAGAATGATTCTCATCAAGAAATACCTACTATATTCTTTTTTGTAAAGAAGTAGTCTTAACATCAGCCTATAATAGTAATAGTTCCTTATTATGCCTAGATGAAGAAAATTCAACATATGAGATACAATACAACAAGAATCCTATATTGTGATACTTTAAAATATATTGATGAAAATGATTAATTATAAATAAGAAGACGATCGATTTAAAGTTTTAATATCCTAGAGATAAAGAAATATTTCATTGCTACTCATTGAAGACTAAGGTTTACAAGTGTTTCAAAAAATATCTTTGGAATGTAATTGAAAGACAATATGTATCTTTTGTATAAAAATATCAAAATTTTCATCAAAATAACAACAAAAAATTCTCGTCAAGGTTATTTCATGCTATGGCTGATTATAAAGAAGAAAACGATGAAAAAAGGTTGAAATAAGTTCATCCACAATATAAATGACATGAGGTATGACTGAAATCAAGGAAGAAAACATCATTACTGACTGAACATCGCCATTGAAAATGATAGTGATAAAGAATCAGTAAAAATTTCATTCTTAACTCAAGTATAAAAAAAATTATAGGGTGATAATGGGATCAAAGTGATGAATGAATATTTTGAGAAAATCTAGAGGAATCAAACTTGGGAAATTATTTGGAGGTTGGAGAACAAGAATGCTATCAGAATTAAATAGTATTTACATGAAAAAAATTATAAATAAGGAAAAGTGATTTGGAACAAGGCATGACTAGTGTTCAAGGGATATTACCAAATTTAATGATTTGATATAGATGTTATATTTTCTCCCATGGTTAGGTTAGAAATGATTAAACTATTTTTGTCCATAGTTTTAAAAATGGGAATCAAGGATTTACAAATGAATGCTAAATAAACATTACTTAATTGATTCCTTGAATAGTAAGTGTATGAAAATAACTATATATATTTCCTATTCATAAATATGGAAGAAAAGTTTTCCATTTGAAGAAGGTATTGTATAGGATAAATTAAGAACCAAGAGCATGATATTCCATGCTATATCAATACTTGAGAAATATTGGATTTTAGGATGGTGGAGTTGATCAAAATCTATTAATGAAGAATGATAATTATCAAAATATTATATTGAGTGTTTATGTTGATAAAATAATATGTATGGGATCTCATGAAGAACAATGTAAGAATTTTTTTAGAATTCACCAGTTTTGAGTTTTAAATATTTAAGATTTTTGAATTGCAAATTTTCCATGGTTTATAGGTGATATAATGAAGGCATGAAACATTTATATATCAATAAAAATATTCCAAGGAGGTGTTAATAATATTTTTAATGGATGATTCCAAGGTTGAAATGACACTGGTCACCAACTGGTCAAAGTTTTCAAGCTATAAAAATGGTAAACGGCTGAGTGTAACAAAATATAAGAAAATAATAAAGAGTATATTTTAATTAACTATGAAAATCCTTGGAATTCTGTTTTCCACTTGTCCAACTACATGGAAGAAAAGTTATTCTGAAAAAATACATATGATGGAACTTTAAATAATACTATAGTATATCTAAGGAATGATGTATTTCAATTTATTTTATAATATTGCATCAAAATTAGAGTTTTTGGGATTTATGAATGTGGATTGGGCTGGTTCAGCAGATGATTTTAACTCAATGTTAGGTGGTTCATTCTATGTTTATATATTTTATGTTTTTTAACATATCTAAATATAATATTTTATTTATCTAATCATTGTATAAGATGAATACATCACAACTACTCAAATATGTACTCAATTTCCATAGATGAATAAAAAACATATGAACATTATAGTTAGGTGAATTATCCTATTCCAATCAGGTGTGATAACCTGAGTGTTATTAATCTTATAAAAAACATTATAAATAATTCAAGTAAAACTCATATCAATCTCAAATATCAATTTATTAAGGTGAAATTTAAGAAAATGATGGTGAAATTAGAGTACATTTATATAAAAAATATGGTTATAGTCATCATGATAAATGCACTATCAAAAGAGTTTTTTGAGTGATATCAGTTGGATCTTGGAGTCTAACCACATCTGTCTACATAAATAGTTTAGATAAAGGACCTACACTACCTTATGATGTTTTTAGTTCCAAAATTTTATTCAATAATTTGTATAATAAGTAAGTTGTTTGTGGTAAGGTATTATTTCCCATATAGATTAATTAATTGAGTTACTTTTTTATCTCTTATATAATTTTTGAGAAGTTTTCTATAGGTTTGTCAATAAAGGTGGATAAATATCCCAATTTCATATGGAGGATTGGTTCAAACATTTTCGAAATAGGGAGATAATACACAAGAATTTATACTAACGTATTATCTTTTCCTCGTGGAAAGGATTAACTATACCATGTTTATAAAGAAGGAGAAATAATTTATCAAATAAAGTGTTAGGGGAGAGTTATTTATTTTTTATTCTAGATTTATTTTTGTTTTTATTGGTTTGGAACTCATAGTCAATAAGTGATTTCAAGAGGATAGTTTTGTTTGTGTCTTGTAAACAAGTGGTGTCAAAGACCATGGAGATCAATGAAGTATTTCATCATTAACTTTTAATTTAAATCATATATCTCAAAATTAACATAGATCATTTAGGCTTAAATATGATCAAGGAATTTATAGATAAACTATTTGAAGATTTTGGTGATATAAATGATGATATTTGGATAATAAGGTTACACTTGATGGATGTTTTGAACAAAACCAAAGGCGGTGGATATTAGAAATATTTAAAGGTTGATTTTTCAATTTTTGTTTGCTGAAATTGCTGGTGAAGAATCTTATGAAAGGAATTTAGGTTTCATATAGAATCTATATAATGAGGTTTTGTGATATTTGGATGTGTTTAAAATATGTCATTTTTTGGAGGATAGAGATCATACTGCAATTTTATATTTTTTAATGTAAAAAATGTTTCAATTCCATAGGATGTATCTATAGTTTTTAGATCCTCTCTGTTAGATATGACTGTATGCTTAAAATATGAGAGATTAAGGACATTTCATAACCTAGATACATAAGATTAAAAAAATTAATGTGTTGTGATGCGGGAAAAAGCCAAACCATAATGCTGAAGGTTGTTCTATGAAATATGACACTACACTGTGACATGAAGGATATGAAATTTTGGTGATATAGTAGAAGAATAAATTAATCCATGATAGTGTTTTTTCATAATAATGTGTTAAATGATATAAAATTGAATTTTTAATGTGTTAATGAATGAATTTTACCATTATAATCAAGGAATATTTTGGATCTTTATCTTGTGAAATATAGTGTTTATCTCAAGATATATGAGATATCATTTTTTATAAAATATGGAATAAGATCATGGATTGAAAAGGATCAATAGATAGGGAAGTCGAAACCATTTTATATGGTAAATAAAAGAGATAATGGAGAGATATAAGAGTATATCTCCCTAGAAGTTCATGTATATTCATCAAATTCGGGAAACATGAGTATATTTCTACACCAAAATTAATGTAATTCTCATTCTTGGTTCATGGAAGATTATGATGTCACTTGGAGTAGTGTGTTCTTTATAAGTGAGTATAGTAGTGAATTATAAAAACATTGTGAGGGTTATGAATCTAGAGGTTTAGTGAGGACAATCTAAATTTTTAACAAACAAGCGATGCACTTTGTGGTTTTTGGTATACCAACACATTTCCAAGTGTATGTTTCTTAGATTTATCCCAACATGGGTGAAATAAGAAAAATCCCTTATTTCTATCTATTTTATGATTTCATCACTTACATATTTTTATTATGAGGGAGAGGGGTGTTTTTTTTAATAGGGAAACAAGATCATTGGGAGGGTTGTTTGAAATCGTCATACCTTGATCTATCCCCTCTTAGGGTATCTTCCTTGAGTGGTATCAACACACCTCAACCATTTTGATAATGAAAAACCATCACTTATATATTCCTCTATTTACATTTCAATAAAATTTAAATTAATACAAAGAATAATAATTTTTTATCTTTAAGAATAATACAAAATAATTTTTTTTTATAAATAAATAATGTAAAAAATTAATAAAATACTCCTAAAAACCTCACAAACTCTTATAGAAAATTTTCAAAGATTATATAATAATGGTCTATACGGAGTTATTATATATTTTAGCATTATAAAATCCTAAATAAATTTCATCCTGGACATGATAGTGTAATTTAGGTTTATTATTTTATCAAATAATTTCATAATTAATAAAATTTCTATTTTATTTTGGTTCAATTCCTTTCTCAAATATAATGTGATGATTGATTTTCTATAGAGATTATTTTTTTCCTTTAAAACAAGTGACGTCACACACTTCAAGAAGGTTTTAGCATCTTGGGTTTAGTTCACTAATCAGTAACTAAACCTAAGATCCAACTAGCCTTATGTGTGCCTCCTCATATTCCAAACTCTATCGAATAGTAGTGATGGTCTATGATGGTGTGATGAGGATAATATAACCTCATGATTAGAGTGGAGCACAATAGTATAATTAGTGAATAAAAAATTAAAACAAACAATAATGAACAAGAGAAATAGAACCAACCATCCTATACATAAAATAGGTAGAGGGAATAATAAATAAAATCATATAAAAATGATGTAATGTATGTATGTTATAAAAAAAATTGAATACATAGGATTCCTATTAGCAGACATATACAAAAAGCTATATAAAAAGAACAGAAAATAAAAATCTATCTCCAATATCATCAAAAGAATAAGATCAGTCCCCTTCTCCTATAATCCATCCCAGTACATAAAATCAAGTGTCTATAGTAGGATACTTTCTCTTGTACCTACCTATATCCACGAAGTCTATCTGGGTACAAATCAGTGGCCTGAGAAGTGTGTGAGATAAAATCAGTAAGAAACCACCAATGATTTCTATTTCAAATATTGTATACAAATATAATCTATAATTGTTTGAATATATAACATGAATAATGATATAAATGATTAATTGATACAACCCAATATAAAATTAGATTCTATTTCAAAAGAAGTCTATGAATGAAGAATAATTGTATAATATAGTATTGCATAAACTGTGACATATTTTGGACATTTCAAGTATCTTACCAACATGGTCCAATACTCAAGTCCATTGGCTAATTAATCCTCCTCAAGTTCAAGGAACTCATCTAATTAGTCCTCCTCAAGTTCAAGAATCTGACCTATATGGTTTGAGTTGATCATGCCATTGGAAAAAATTAATAAGTTCCCCAATATTGGGCCTCCTATAGGGTATAAGACCCAACCATTATTTCCAAGCATCTTCATATGCATAATACCTACACAGTCTTTTGTTTTCCTCACATTCATAGATTAGAATTCCATGAAACATGACGTTAAAATACATGGACTATGTCCTAGTTTTACAAAATAAAACTAAATGAAAATTATTAACATATGGAATAAGACTACAAGGTACAATCCCTTCATATAACCTCAAAATATGTATCATTAAATACATGGGATTTGATTCCTATTAAAAATGATATGCAAGAAACCTCCCAGAGATTCAATCCAAAAATAATCTTCCATAGCTATTCTAATGGGTCCATATTCCTCATAAAATCATTTATGTCCTTCCCTCACTTGGATATATTCCCATGAGTCTAGAAACCCCATTCATTGAGTCCATATTCCTTATAGACCATCCTTTCATTGGTTTATATTTTAGATAATATTGTACCACTACCTAGAGGGCCACTTTCATTCTGAGTAATAACCATATCTTCCTTATATGATGTATATTTTCAATGAGACTGCATGTATCTAGGAGGAACTATGATTCATTCCAAACGAAATCATCCCTAGAAATGGTTTATTTTTCAAATATCCCACACCAACCATTAATAGGAATATTTTATCTAGCCATCCTTTGAACATAATATTAAACTGCATGGACCAATCATTATCATACAACCTTAAAGGGTACAATGTTCCCCATTAAGTGGAACTGAATTACTTAGGTTATGATTCCTTTCACAATGATAAATAGGAAGTCCTTTTCATGGTCATGGTCCTTACACCATGAATATCTACTACATTACTAGATTATGATAAACTATATAGTGACTAGTTGTGTGGATTTAAACCACAATGACCTATAAAATAAAATTTCTCGGTAACAATAAGATAAATATGGATATCCTATGATATGTACTAATGGTTTTATTAATATATAACCTTTGATACATAACAATTTTCACATCGATGATATACCTATGATAAATATAAATATTCACATCAACACATGATAATAAATGATTTCTAGAATAGGGGTAAATGATCCCATACTGGGACTTAGGAAGTAATCACGACCATGAATTAAATCTATAAGAGAGTCCCATAGTAGGCAATAATTCCCCCCAATTGGGTATGATGGTCCCAAACTCCCATCATCTTGACCAATGTGAGTTCTTAAGAACCATTGGTAAGAAACCCAATGCCTGAATACCTTGGTAAATTAATTCCATAGTAACATTTATTGTCATAGATGTGGGAGTCATTGGGTGTTTCTGATTCCATGAAAAACACCCATTTTAAATTGTCTAAAAAAAATTCTGATGAAAAGATTGTGAAACCACACCCAACCTTTAACAATCAAGTGCTAGGCCACTGAAATCTCACGATTCAGATAAAAAATGGTGAACCTAACATGAATCTTTCAATAACCATGATATCTGAGTTTTCCACACACAATTAATTTAGTATGTTTTTCTACTTGTCATGATGTATTGATGTTCTATTTTATTTATGTTTATTATTCTCCCATAGGACCTCCAACACCAGAACTACCTTCAATACAAATGGAATCCTTTCAATATCAGTCTTAGACCTTAGTATCTTCATAAGAAAGGGACTCATCAAATCATAAGACTCTATAACAAACCAAGCGCGATCAATGATAAGTGGTGAATGAACTGATATGGGAGTACCACATAAATAATACCATTCTGACACTAAAGGTTGTGTGAGAATCACTCCTTAATATGAAACCTCAATGATCATATACATAATTAAGATTCATGAAGGAATAGGTGGTACCTTCCACTGCATTGAACCAATTCAGAAGTATTTTATAAGAGAACAACAAAAAATACCTAACTTATATTAGAGAGTATGATCATGAGTTCAACTACGAATTCACCTTAGTTTAGTTACTCTCTAGGATGGTGCCTATAAACCACCATCATCAGCACCTTGAAATATCAACCCTTAGTATCTCAATGTGGATGATATCTTGGAAAATACTACTATGGTCACTTAAACCTAAGAATATGGGAAATCTCTCTAATAATGGTGAGATATCAATCACAAAAAGAAATCCTATATCATTACTTACAATAAAGAATCCCACTAACACATCTGATGGTAACCGAAGTGAAGGAACACATTTCTACTCCCACAAACCAAGCCTGTCGACATACTTTGGAAACATAAAAGGAATAATTCTGATATATCCTGATATAAACTGTGGAGAAATCATATTGTTAATCCCAAGAGGTGATTTGATGGATATTTTTATTTGTAAGAGTAATGTTTTGGAAAAGAAGATATGATTAAGTTTGTTTAATTTTTTTGTTAATACATAAATAATATTCTGAGTGATTAAATTAAAATATACTATGTGATGTGTTCTTAGTGATTATATATCATGAATGGAGTTTGTGATGCAAGATGTATTGGAAGATAAGTCAAGAAAAAAGCATGTAATGGACCATGTTATATAGTATGAACCACACCATAGTATCAATGACCATGAAACATAATTTGTGTCTATGAAAAAATAAAGATATGGATGGAATTCAATGGTATTGCAAATATTAGTACCTCTATGTCATAGATCCTATAAACATGCCATAGTCATACAAAATGAAGACTATGCTAAATCTGTTAAGACCATGCTATAGAGAGGTTATAACAAGATTTAGTGATTCTAGAGTTTTCAAGATCTCCATGCCACAAAAACTGGAACACACCACAACCTTGAATAGATGTTATGTGAAAATTGATAAAAACCGACAGAATGTTCTGTAACCCCCTCAAATACACTGTAGAATTGAAATATAGGAATTTTAGAGGCTTCATGATGACTTAGCTTCATTTGATGAATTTGGTGGTTATTTCAGTATACAATAACTACTAATTTTAAATTTGAAGATTGGTATATTTTGAATTAATATCCAAAGGATGAGTTTGAAATAGGAATTGAAAGAATTTGGTGACTTAAAATTCAAAATTGAAAAGAAAAGAGGCTAGATACTATGTATTTATTTCGTGAGAACAATTTTACAGAGAAATTGAGAGAGAAGAAGAGAAGAGGAAGAAGTAAATAAGAATAATAAGTGGCTATTTATATTGACATAGAGTTAAGAGACACTTTATTTATTTCCATAGGTTAAAGAAGAATAGGAGAAACATTGCATCAAAAATTAAAGGCTATGTTTGGAAGGATTTATTCTTATTGACATCGAATTATATTTTATTATTTCTTTACATGATGCACTATCATAGTCATGAGATTTGATGTAATATGAGTTCAAGGAAAACCCTACTCATTTTACCTAAATGTTGAAACTAGTAGGTTGTATGATCTTAGAAGAATCTGGATCATGTCAAGGACTAGCCATATTATTTTTGAGATGGGAGCCTTATAAATCTATTACTCCCTTGTTGTGTGTGTGTGTGTATTGAACAATGATCAATATTCACTTTAACTGATGATGAAGGTTATTTCACTAAGAAAATATAAAATATTTAGAATCACTAATTCAACCCCCTCTTAGTGATTCCTCACTGATCTAGGAGGTTTCATTTTAAGTGGTATCAAAGGTATGTTCCCCTCATTGGTAAAATTTTGTTCCAAGTATGATAATAAGTCTATCTATGTTCGTATTAATTTTATTTGAATTCATGGTGTATGTCATAGACAATCATAATTATGTGATTAATAAGGGGGTTTCCCACTTTTTATGGAAACAATTATTATATCTGGAAGGAAAATATGTTTCCTTATATTTTATAAATCGATTTGGATGTTCTTGAGGATACAAATGATGGGTTTCCACCTCATAATTAGAATGATGATTTGATAGAAAAAGATATAAGGAATATTGAGAATTATGGTCATTCTAAGAATGATTTACTATCATCACTCTCAAAGAAGAAATTTCTCAAAGTGAGAGGTATCAAGATAGACAAAGGCATTTGGGATAAACTTATAAAAATCTATGAAGATAATAAGAAGGTGAAGCAGGATAAGAAATAGATTTGGATATTGAAATATGAATATAAAAAAATTCAATAATATAAAAATGTATATGACATATTCAAAATATTTAATTAGATTGTGAGTACTATTAGAATTTATAGTGATAAATTGGAATATACTAAAATGGTTGATAAAATGCTTCATATCTAATAAGATAGGTTTGATGATAAAGTCTCTCCTCTTGAAGATATGGATCCCAAATCACTTCCTTTAGACTGTTCTCATAGAATTATCATTACCTATGAAATGAGGAAAGAACATGTCTTCAAGACGAAGTGAAACATTGAAAAAGAAACATCTTTTAAGGACACAAAGAAAGATAAGTATAAGAAGAAAGTCGATGAAGAAGATATTGATTATTTTGATTCCAATTCTGATTTGAGTCATACGTTTGAAAATATGATGTATTTAATCTCTTGAAATGAGAGAAGAGGTAAGAGAAGGTTTAAAGTAAAACTTGAGCTAAATTGATTTGGGTGTGGGTAATTTAGACATTTTTCTACAAATTTTATAAAGTTAAAATAATATGGATTCATTGATAAAGAATAAGAATATCCAAGGAGAGAATTTAAGAAGAGATCCAACAAGTTTGAAAGGCCAGGGGTTTCTTCTAAAGTAAACTGATAATTTTTATAAAAATTCAAGAATATAAATTTCTTATCTAAATGGGAAAGTAGTGATAGTAGTGATGAGGAATAATAATCAGAGACGTTAATATAACTTGAATAAAAAAATTTCTTGGAAAAGGTGAATGAAGAAGAATTCTCTAGTGAAAGTTTTAGTGAATTTTAAGATAATGAAGAAGCTAAGATGGAATTCTTATTGAAAAGAGAACTCAATGAGTGCCTTCAAAATATATCTATGTTGGAAAACAAATAAAAAAATATACAGAAATAAAATAAATATTATAAAACAAATGAATTAGTTCATGATGAAGAAAATTTAAAGTTTCAAAATAAGTTGATTATTTGAGAAATATTTTTGAAGAGTATGTAAAAATATAATGTAATAAATATCCTTATAGAAATCAGTAAAGATTTTTCAAAAATGGAGAGAAAACACAAATAGGAATTTTACTATGTTTGAGAAGAAGAATCACATCTGGATGACTAAGTTTCTACCAAAATCATGTGAAAATCTAGATTCAATAAATTCTGAGTGCATCTACTTGAATGCAAAAACTGCTATAAATAGTTAAGAAAATGGTATATGAAGAAGCTAGATATGAAGAAGAAAGGATCATAATTCTTCCAAAAGATTGGTTTATAAAAGGATCCCATATTAATGTTTCAAATATAGTTAAAATTCAGGATCATAGTTGTAGATAACATGATGTTTATAATGTAAAGTATTATTTTTATGGTTATTATTCGCACTATAGAGGTTTTGGCCATATTGAAGGGATGTTTTGGTTTAATTAATAATAAAATGAATAGTTTATATGGCTAGGAAGATATAAATTTAGGGAATTCAGCTCTCTATAAATGAATAATTCAGAGACAACCTATGAAATTTGAATTGAAAGCTAAAAATAAATTTCAACCATTAGAGGATGTTTATGAATGATGTGAGAAAACTAGTAATATAGAAAAAGGGTGTATTGTTATGATATTAGCTTAAATGTTATCAGGTGATAGTTCTGATAAGTATCAAAATAAATAGAATAGTAAAGAAAAAGACTAGCTTTGTGATTTTTTATACAAAGCATCTAAAGGAGAACATCTAAGGATTTTGGATAGTGTTTTTTCTTATCTTATGATAGGAGATATGAATCTACTCAAGGATGTTGAAAAATTTATGTAAGTCTTATCAAACTTTGGAAATTAGGGTTCAGTAAAAATCAAATGTTTTGGATCATCATTGATTGGTAACAGTGAATTGGAATCCAAAAGCACATTGTATATTGAAGGATTTAAACACAATCTTCTCTGTGTGTCTTAGTTATGTGATGTAGGGAATGAAGCGATCCTTAAAAAATATGAGTATGTTGTGAAGAAATTTAAATATAGATGTTTATTGAGAATATTAATATGAATAAGAGGTAATTTTTTTTCAGATTAGCGATGTTGGAAGTTATTGTTATTTAAGTAAGAAAGAAGAAAATAAACTGTGGCATCAAGGACTTGGTCATCTTAGCCTGTAACACCCCGATATTTTATGAACACTTTTTTTGAATAAATTATTTTTATTTGATGTATTTCATTTAACACATCACTAATAAAAATTTTCATTATATTCTATAATAAGATAATATTATTCTACATGCAACACTAACTTGGTTCGTGTTACATGAAACATTGAGTTTCAACGAAACAAAATTTTATTATTATAATTATTTTAAAAAAAGTTATAAAATAGTCATTAAATATAGTAATATTAATAGTAATAAATAATTTTTAAATATTATTTTTAATGTTTTTAAATAAATAAAACATATCAATAATAAAATATTATAAGGACGCACCTTTTTCAATATGAGGGAAAGGACAACAAAGTTCCACACCCTTCCTTCCTCAAGATGAAGGAGAGATAATGACCCCGGTTCCTACCTTCAACATGCCCCAGAGCAGCAACTAGAACTAAGGGTATAAAATCTCACATAATATGAAAGGAATTACCATTTTTATAGAACAATACCGAGAGATAAGATGGTAAATCTCAAGAAACTCCAACTACTAAAAGTAAAAGTAAATCCAAAATCCATCCCCACATGCATGTTAAAAAGTAAAGATAATACAAGGTTAAAAAAAACTCCAAAATAAAGTACCAAAATAAGAGATACTAAGAAGAAACAACAACAAATCTTGACACTCAATCTAGTAAAGTCCAACACAATCCTTACTGCCCTCCTAAAAATCTGAAAACATTTTTATATATGTAGGGTGATCATACAAGTATACTCATTGGGGAAACTAATGCTACCCATTCATAAGTGGGGGAACATACTAATGTCCCAATGAAAAATTAGAAGATCCTCAAAGAACATACTAAGGAATACTAACCAGCCTAGCCTCACCAAGGAACACTCACCAAATAATGAAAGTCAAGTAATGTATTAGTATAAGAACATAGACATTTGAGTACCCCACCCAACTTTCCCACTAGTTAACTGCTCATCTATAACGGCTAACGTCTTGATGTTACAAATATTCCAATATGCAGTCCCACTTACACAACCTACTCAGACACACCTGGGCCTCAAACCACACACAATCCCACCCACAGACACCTAGTCTACAACAACCATGCCTCTTACCTGAAGACACTTGGGCATCATCCCAAAGAAACTTGGGGAAAAAAAACTGGAACAAAACCAACTAGGCCTCTCATCCAAAACAAACCTGCCTAAAGTATATGAGACTATGGTAATCCTCAAGCCATTATAACTTTCTCAGATATGCTCAAGTGGTAAGAACTGGAAGAGGGTTCGAGGAAGAAAGTCAGTAACTAGCCACCCATCCTCCCACCAGGATGTTGGGACAGAAACCCACCCCCATGAAATGTTAGTGTTCAGAACATGGTGCTCAACAAGGGTGGAATGTGTAGAGAAATAAAAAAAACTATAATTTATACATATAAGTTATCAAACACTTAGCCCAACCTATGGGTTTCAAAAAACCCAAAAAATGATACCACCAGTACCACTTTTGCTGCTATCCCTATATGCCAAGCACACAACACCCACTACCAAGAATAAAACCATCCCATTTTCATTTAACCACTGTCCATTTATCAATTAAGGGATTCACCTTAATTTATTCTAGCACTACCAGGAAACTACCAAGCATAACATCTGCAACCGTTCCAAAGGTGAAGAGCCTGAAAACCAACACACATCAACCGACCTCCAATCCCACTACACACACCCCATTGTTCCTAGAAACCCATTTAGTCATTTCCAACTATCATTATTTAATGTTATACCACACAATACTTCTCTCAAACCCATCCATATATCCCCATTGCCCAAAAAATTCCAAGATATAGTCTTACTTCATAACAAGTTCATAACCCCACTACAGTCCTACTGCCCAATGTCGCTCCGTGACCACAACACAAACAAAGGTAGTCCCACTACCTACAATTCTATCCATTCCACAATCAATCAATCTCTCATACTGGGATACCAACACACCACCTATACTACCCCACATTTTAAACCCATAATAACTACCATTAGACCACTGCCCCTATGTAAATACAAACCACACCCTTCTCATAGAACCAAATCCCTTTCCTACCTCGGTACCCATAACTGTTCTCCCAACAAAAGAACCACACAACTCACACAAGGTTACAAATCCCAACAGAACACAACACTCAGCCACACCTCTCAAATAAGATATATCCATATTTTGGTAAACACTATTATTTAATCCACTTTGATAAACATGGGTGATCACACACAAGTTTTCTTCCTAGGGAATTCATTTCATTTAATTACGTATACATGATTAGCCAGATTAGAATTTACACCAATTGTTCATAAGGAACTAACAATAGTTATAAAGTTTTACCCATGAACAAACAAAGATTACCAATGAACAAGATTTTCAGAACGTATACATCCATAAAAACCATAAAAAACCAAATATAAAAAATAAAAAAAGTGATCAATGTCAACCAATCTTCAATTCCCTATCAGGTATTATAATAGATCTTGTTATCTTTTTATCATCAAATTCCCCATCCCTTATTTATTGCTTGTTAAAAAAATGATTCAGCCATTCTTCACAAGTATTCATTAGTACACCCACCCCGCATGATACACAAATACATAGAGGAAGAACAAACCCCTAATTAGATGATCAAAGGATTGAAGTTCCTCTTTGTGCCAAGAACCGGGGATCACACGAGCAACACGAAACTCCAAGAAACTGAGTAGAAGGGGATCCAGTATAGGTGGATGAATCATTTAGGGAAGAATGATCTAGATGAACCAAGGGGAAATGAAAAACACACTAGGAAGTTAAGATACTGACTTTGAAGAGAAATATCTTATAGTAATGGAAGAACGGTTTCCAAAATTCATTAACATGGGATCGTGGTCAAGATCATGCAGTTTGAGTATCTCAAATACCCTAGGATGTTAGGATATTAAATATATAATTAATATATTTTAAAAAACCCTTAAAAACTTCCAAAAAGGACTGAAACTTAGTTTATGTCAAATAAGATGTAAGAGGGACGAAACTGGGAAAACTCAGTAAATTAGATATTCTGAAAAGGGTAAGACACTATTTGGTGTGGCACCGTTTTGGTGTGGTCCCATTATGGTTCCACCATTATGGCGCCATTGTTTTGGTGTGGTACCATAACAATGATCCCGTTTTGGTGTGTCACCATTATAGTGCTACCATTCTGGTGTTCCACCATTACGGTTCCACCATTTTGGTGCCACCATTTCAGTTTGAAACATTTTTAGTTCCACCATTTCAGTGAAATCGTTTAGTGAAACAGGATTTTTTTGCTAACCCTTGAAACAAAACCACTGAGACCCCCATGAACACCATGATCAATAGATTTTCACAAAGGAAATGCATGGAGAAATCCTGGTTATTACATTAGATACCTCTCAAACTATTCTCTCCCTGAGAATTTGAAAATAAACTCAGAATGAAGAGGGATCTGAACAACCACCCCATAAGATACCTCTCAAGGACAAACCACCCTTCATTGTTTGAAAATAGGAGAGAAATATTTGATATCCAAGGACACCTCCTTGAAACCTATCTCCTGAACAACTATAGAAACACTAAGGCCCCACTACCTCAACCAACCATGCAAACCCCAAGGTCACACTATCCAGACATATGAATTAGGGATCTTCTTTCTCCATGTCAATATACTATCCACTTTGGGTGGCACTGAATCTCCTGTATGGGTTTAATCGTATCCAAATTAATGTGTCTCGATTAGGGATCAGGTCCCCCTCCCCTTAGTATTGAATTTTCACACATATTGAGAGATCAAGTAAACAACTTATATTACAATGAACAAGGTCAAACATTACATCATAATTATGGAACAAAGAAAAACAAAGGAGAAAAACTCAGAATAGTTCGGATTATTGGGCATGAATCTATGCCTCCCGCTCCCAAGTACTCTCTTCAAGGCCACCATGCCTCTATAACACACAAACTAAATGGATGGTCCATCCATGAAGCACCTTATCCTTATGATCCTAAATTCTTACTAGTCTCTCCATGTACGGCGCACCATCCTCGATATCCAACTCTCCCCAGAAAATCATATGGGAGTCATCATGTAGTTACTAATGGAGCTGAGATACATGGAAGACGTCACATATCCTCTCCAACCATGGTGGAAATTCTAGCTGATATGCCTCCTTTCCAACATATCCCAACACCTAGAAAGGTCTGGTGAACCTAGGAAAAAACTTTCTTACTCTACCAAACCTTTGCTACCCACATCTAGGGGAAACCTTCAAGAACATGTGTTCCCCAATATCAAACTCCAAGGGCCTCCTCCTATGATTGGCCTACAACTTCTACAGGTTCGGAGCTACCTTTATCCTCTCACACAAAATATGAACCTTCTCTGTTGTGCTATGTACTACCTCTAGGCCAAGAACACCGACCTCCCTAACCACTATCCAGTATATGTTTGAATGAAATAGTCTTCCATACAATGATTCGAATGGTTCCATTCAAATGGTAGATTTATAGATATCCTTGTAAGAAAAATATACCATATGCAAGTGTCAGACCCACAATAATCCAAAGTCCATAACACATGCTCGTAGTATATCCTCCAATGTATGGATGACCCTCTCTTTCTGGCCATCTGTATGAAGGTGGAAAGTAGTTCTGAGGTGTATCTGGGTGCAAAATCATGCTGAAATTCACACCATACTCACAACGTAAAACATGTATCCCAATCCAAGACAATGGATCTCAAGACTCCATGCAACCGTACCACCTCTTCCACATACCTCCTTCCCAAGAAATCTACTGCGCTCAACTCCTTGACTTCTAGGAAGTGAGTCGACTTTGTCAACCGTTTCACTTCTACCCAAAGAGAATCGAATCCTCCCAGAGTCCTAGGTAATCCCATTATAAAATCCACTGAGATCTTATCACACTTTCACTCAAGAACATCTAATGGATGAAAAATACCTCCAGGAACATGGTGATTAACCTTCACTTTCTAACACACTAGACACCTTGCCACAAACTCTGCCACTACCCACTTCACCCCAGGAGACCCCCACTATTCCTTCAAGCCTCAGTACATCTTAGATACTCCTAGATACACCTCCAAGGGTGAACTTTGGAACTCACAGATAACTTCCTCATGAATTTCCAATGGGACAAACATTTTTCCGTAGAACAACATCTGATTTTAACTATCCTCCGACCATCCTTCCAGAGCATCACCCTGGATAGTGTGATCATGCAACAATTTGGTCTTTTAGTCTCCCCAATTATATTCCTCCACCTGCCACACTAAGGTAGATTTCACTATCATCTCAAATTTATTTCCTCTTCCTCCATCCACTCACGCATCCATATGGAATGTGGCCAAATCCTCCATTGCCTTCCAAGCACCCATGGATTTATAAACTAACTCCTTCCACAACTTCCTAATCAAGGCATCAGAAAAAAAGTTCTTTTTCCTATGGTGTAAGATATCTCAAAGTCATAGTCCTAAAGAAAATCCAACCACCTCCACTGTCACAGGTTCATGTCTCATTAAGAGAAGATATACCATAGGCTGTTGTGATTTGTGAAGACCACAAAGAACTCTACAATAAGGTAATTATACCACAACTTCAACACAAACATGGCCATTGAATGATCCAGATCATGGGTGACATAGTTATGTTTGTGCGGGTGTAACTCCCTAGACCCATAAGAGATTACGCCTCGCTGATTCATTATCACACACCCAAACCTAGGCTGGAAGCACCAAAAAACACTTCCAAATCCAAACCTTCCTACGGAAACCTAAACATTGGGGCACTGAACAGATTCCCCTTCAGGTAGATGAAAGATGCCTGATACTGCTCACTCCACATGAAGGCCTAGTCTTTTCTGGTCAACACCGTCAATGGAGATGAAACTCGATAGAATTTGGGTTCAAATCTCCGATAATAGCCTACCAGACCCAGGAAGCTACAAACCACCACCACATTCTTAGGTGTTTCCCAAGAGACAACTACTTAGACCTTATATGGGTCTACTACTATCCCCTATTGGCAAACCATGTTTCCAAGGAAGTTCACCTCTCATGTCAAGAACTTGTGCTTGGAAAACTTTTTGTAGAGCTGGTGGTGTCAGAGGACCTCCAAGACAGTCCTCAGATGCTCATCATGCTCCTCCTATTTCTTTGAGTAGATCCAGATGTCTTTGATGAAGAGGATGATGAACCGGTCTAGGTACTTATGAAAAATAGAGTTCATGAACCCCATGAACACTACTTTCACATTTGTAACATCTAATGGCATGAACGTGAACTCAAAGTGCCCATACCCACACCTAAAATCTATCTTCAGGATGACATCCTCCTTTACCCTCAACTGGTGATACCCAGACAAAAAATTTATCTTATAAAAACATTCTAATCCCTTTAATTGATCGAAACGATCATCGATCCTCACGAGGGGTAACAATTCTTGACTGTCACCCGATTCAGTCTATGATAGTATATGAACAGTATTAGACCACCGTCTGACTTTTTTGCAAACAAGACTGGATCACCCCATGATGACACACCTGGCCAGATAAAACCCTTCTTCATTAGGTCGTCAACCTGAATCCACAACTCCTACAACTTATAAGGTGCCATCAGATAAGGATCAATCAAAATCAGACAGGCACTGGGATAAAAGTCTATCCCAAACTCAATGTTATGTCGATGGGGGTAGAGTCAGAACCCATTTGGGGAAGACATCCAGGAACTCATTGACAACCCCTGTAACTTCCACCAAATTTGTGTCAGCAGATTCCACTGACAATTTGCATAACAAAGAAAGAAGAGGCTCCCCACGATGGCTTCCTGCCTGAAAACTCCACTCGCCAACGAAATCTACATGTTGTCCATCCATATCTAAAAAACAAGACTCTTCTATAGAATCAGTCGATAACAGCGTGCATAGAAAACAAACATTCAATTCCCACGATGACATCGTATGACTGTATATGTAGTATAAGAATATCCCCATAGGACTGATGTGGTCTCATCATCTGTCTACATCCGTGACAAAAATCCAACATACTATTCTGACCTCCAATAGGCATACTCAACATCAGGTGCATAGAAAGTCTCTCTATGTCTAGACCTAGGGCATGGACTAGAATGGGTGAAAAAAAGGAGTGCGAAGATCTTGAATCAAACAAAGCACACACAAGTGTACTAAATAGACTGATCATACCCCAAACAACCTCCGCCCATGGAATTGTTGCCTCTATGGTGTGAAACTGCCCACACCAAGCTCCCCTTCCCATCGGCTATTGAATGACTCCCCAAATACACCCCAACTGAGGTCCATAAGGAGAACCCAGAGTTTGGCCTCCTTTGGAATGGTCTACCCTTGGTGGAGCAGGAGCTCACTGACCTTGCTACTGGAAAGGCCTGACCAAAAACTACTGCTGGTGGGGTGGGAGCTGAACCTTCCCACCCCACCAAACTATGCTTGAACTGGGAACTAGATCAGAATATTTACATGGACTCCACAGATAAATAAATTAGATTCTGGGCCCATGAGAAAAGGGTGGGGACTAGGAGATCAGAACTGGAACTACTGAGGCATACTCCCCACTTACTGAAACATAGAAGGCCTGGATGTCGGAGACATGCAACTGACGACCTTCCAATTTGTCAAACATGACTGGATCGCTTCTCTTCGCACACCTCCCAGTGATTGCATCCTCTCCACTACTTCATCCTTTTTTGAACCTCTAAATATTTCGGTAGAGTAAAGGGAGTAATAACATATTGAAGATAAGTTCAGAGTGCCTCCTCTATTCATCTCACTCAGGACTCCTCATCCGGAAAGAGATCCGATGTGAAGTGTAGGAGATCTTTGAACTTGATCCCAAGTTACCTTATTGAAATAATCCCCTACTAGAGGGAGAGAAGCTCCTCCTTCTTCTCATCCTTTATTGTGGAATAAAGTAACTCCACCCGATACTCCTTCTCAAATTCAACCCATGATACCTCAATTTCCTTCCTCTCCTTGAGGAAAATATTCAATCACTAACATGTCTCTCCTCATATTTGGATCACTACCAGGGGAACCCAGTACTCTATTAGAGCCTAGATCAAGCTGAAAGTGATCACCAGATCCTCGATCCTACTCTTCATCTCCATGTTCATAGACACTTCCCTCATACATTCCTAGAGTCTACCAATGGAAGGCATAAAGCATCTTCTACCACTGGTCATCTTCCTCCTCTCGATCAGACCTCCTTTGATCAACCAGGTCAACCTATTGGGCCTCAACTGCTCTTACCAAATATGGGAAATATTTGGGTGCCATAGATAAAAAGGAAACAAGGATCTCCTAAGCCTGGGGAGTACATTAATTTTCTTTTAAATTCATTTTAACACTTTATTTTTATTTAATTTCCTGAAATTCCCAACTCAAGTAAGAAAACAAGTCATTATGATGCATGTACTTTTTTTAGGGTCTATACCCTACAACCAGTGTATCCTAAATTGTTCGTTCAATAGGTCTAGAGTCCTTACATCAGATCACGTGGGGACCTAAAATCCCATGTCCAAGATAGTCTTCCCTGGACTATTTCATGCACCAAGGTCACCTAACATTATTTCCCTACCATCCCATGAAATTATCAATGTTCCTAACTTCAAACATCATCCTATACCTCAAAGTTCCAATCCTCTCTTTGATACCACTTTTCACGACCCTCCTTCTTCATGACGAGGGAAGGGACAAAAAAGTGCCTCGCCCTTACATACTCAAGATGACAAAGAGATAATGACCCCTGAGTCTTTCCTTCAATAGGCCCTGGAGCAGTGACTATAAAAAGGTTTATAGAATCTCACATAATATTTAAGGCAATTTCCTTTTTATAGAAAAAGATCGAGAGATAAGATGGTAAATTCCAAGCAACTCAAAATACTAAAATTAAAAGTAAATCAAATTTATATTCCCATATACATGTAGAAAAGTAAATCTAATAAAAGGAACAACAAAACTCTAAAGTAAAGTACTAAAAGTAGAGAGGCTTAGAATAAACAACAACTAATCCCAATTTCCAAGCTATTAAAGTTCAGAACGGTCCTCAAAGTCCACCTGGAAACTTGAAAAAAGTTTTATATACGCAGGGTGAGCATTTGAGTATACTCAATAGAGAAGCTAAAGCTACCCGTGCACAAGTGGGGGAACATACTAATGTGCCTATGAGAAAATATTAGATCCTCAAAGAACCTACTAAGTAATACTAATCGGCCCAGCCTCACCAAGGTAGGATCACCAAATAACGCAATTCAAGTAAGGTAATAGTATAAGCACATCGACATTTGGGTACCCCACAAAACTTTCCCACTAGTTAACCAGTCATCCCTAATGGCTAATGTCTTGACACTACCACTCTTACTATATGTAGTACGACTGCCACAAACTACCCACACACATATGGTCATCAAACCACACACAATCCCACTAGAAGACACCTTGGCCACAACAACCACACCTATCTCCCAAAGACACCTAGGACACATCCCGAAGACACTTCAAAAAAAAACCTAACCCGCAACCACCTAGGCCTCTCATCCATAACAAACCTGCTCAAAGGATCTGAGACTATTGTAAGCCTCAAGCCATTATAGCCTTCCAAGATATGATTGAGTAGTAAGAACCGAAAGAGGGTGTGAGGAAGAAAGTTAGTAACTAGCAATCCATCCTCCCACTAGGATATTGGGAATGAAACCCTCCCCCATGAAATAAGAGTGTTCAGAACATGGTGATCAACAAGGGTGGGGTGAGTATTGAAATCACAATGAATTAAAATTTATACATATAAGTAATCAAACTCTCAAACCAACCTATAAGTTTCAAACAACCAAACAAACGATCCCACCACTACCACTTTTGTTTCTACACCTATATGTACAACCACACAACACCCACTAGAAATTATAAACCTAATTCCTTTTCATTTAACCTATTTCCATTTATTAATTAAGGGATTAACTTTAATATATTCAAAAATACTGGGTAACTACCAAGAAAAATATCGACAACCGTTCATAAGGGGAAGAGCTTGAAAAATAACACACAATAACCAACCTGCAATCCCACTGCACACACCCCATTCTTTTTAGACACCCATTCAGCCATTTCCAATTACCATTATTGAAAGTTATACTACACAAACCTTCTCTCAAAACCCAACCTTGTAGCCCCACTTCCCAAACAATTCCCAGATGTAGTCCCACTGCATAACAAGTTTATAACCCCACCACAGAACTACTACCCAATGTCGCTCCATAGCCTCAACACAAACAAAGGCAGTCTCACTACAAACTAGTCTATCCGTTCCAAAATTAATCAGTATCTCAGACTGGGATCCCAATACACCACCTGTACCACCCACATGCCAAACCCACAACAACTACCATTAAACCACTACCCTTCTATACCTATATACGACACCCTTCTAACATAACCAACTCCCTTTCCTACCCCTGTACCCATAACAATGCTCCCAATAGAAGAACTACCCAACTACCACAAGGTCACAAATCCCAACAGAACACATCACTCATCCATTCCTATAAAATAGAATATATTTATATTTTTGTAAACACTATTATTTAATCCACTTTGATAAATATAGGTGATCACAGAAGGGTTTTCATCTCAGGGTATTCATTTCATTTAACCGGATATACGTGATTATCCAGATTAGAATTTACACCAATTTTTTATATGAAACCCACAATAGTTATAAAGCGTAACCCATGTAGAGACAAATACCACCAAAAAACATGATTTTATAAAGGTATAAATCCATAACAACCATAAAAGAACCAAAGATAACAAATAAAATAAGTGATCAATGTCAACCCATCTTCAATTTACTATACGTTATTATAATAGGTTTTGTTATCTTTTTATCATCAAATTCCTTGTACCATATTTATTACTTTTTAAAGAAAAGGATTCAACCATTACTCAGAAGGAATAATTATTAAAACCACCCCTAAAGATTAAAAAATAAATATAGGTAGAATAAATCCCTACTTGGATGATCAAAGGATATAAGTTCCTTCTTACCCTAATAACAGGAAATCACACATGTAGTTCAGAATTCCAAGAAACTAAGAAGGAGGGGCTCTAGCACAGGAACACGACTCATCTAGGGAGGGAGGATCTAGAAGTAAAAATTGGAAATAGAAAACACACTATTAAGGGACAATCCCATCTTTGAATAACCAGATCCTATATTAAAGGAAGAATAGTTTCCAAAAGTCATTAACATGGGATCGTGGTCAAGATCACATAGTTCAAGTATCTCAAATCCCTTGGGATGTTAGGATATTAAATTTATAATTAATATCCTTTTAAACACCCTTAAAACACCCAAGGAAGTCTTGAAACTTGGTTTATGTCAAATAAGACAGAAGTGGGGGGAAACTGGGATAAATTTGGAAACTAGAAATTCAGCAAAGGGTGAGACATCGTTTGGTGTGCCACCATTTTGGTGCGGCACCATCATGGTTACCCCATTTCGGTGTGAAACCATTACATTTCTACCGTTTCGGTGCGCCACAATTATGGTGCCACTACTACAGTGACACTGTTTCGGTGCCACTGTTTTAGTGAAACCGTTCGGTGAAACAAGATTTTTGGATAACCCCTAAAATAAAACCACTTTGAGATCCAATAACACCAAAAGAACTGGATTTTTACAAATTAAAGGCCTTGGGAAATCCATGTTATTACAAATATATAATTTTTAGTAAAGTCATTATATGTTTGAAAATGTTATTTTCTCAAATGAACTGCTTTTTATGTCCTTCTATGAAAAATAATAAAAATTAACAATAGACAATTTTAGAAATTTAATTTGATAAAATCAAATATATTTTTGAATTCAAAATGTCAAAATTATATTACGATTAATTTTATAGATTTTAAGAAAGTCTTTATTTTTGGATGAATAGTGGAAAATATTGAATTTTAATTAAAAAATCATTTTCATCTAATTTATCATTATAATTAAAATATATTTTATTTTTTTAAAAAATATTATTAGTTAAATTATAAATCAATAAAGATAATTTAGATAAATTTATACAATTTCACATTGAAAATGGATGTTGAAACATTTTAATCTTTTGAACTTTTCTCCTTAAAAACCCGCTGTCTCGCAACATCTACATGATTAATTTTAAATTAATTTTAGCCAATTCTATGAATTTAATTTTTAAAAATGGATATAAGTATTTGGAATCAGTATGAAATTTTTTCCAATAATATCAACTTAATTTTTTTACTAAAAATATTAGTGAAATTAATTAAAATTAATTACAATGAAAAAGGTAAAAAACAAGCTTACTTAATGATTAAACTTAGAATATATGGTGTATAAATGACCCAAAACTTTTCAAATTTATTTTATAGAAATATTTAAAACCTAACCCCATTATTATCTATTTTTACCAGTTTTTGGGATAAAATTCCATGAAATTGACATGTATAATAAGTTTAGTAAGGAAAAGGGAAAATGAACTTCTTCGCCTTTAACACTTATAAATATTTGGAGTATAGAAGAAGCTACATATGCTTGGTTATAAATATTATTTTGAATATAAAAGAGTTATTTTTTTCATAATAATTTATATTTAATTTTCATATATGATATTATTACATTAAATGCTTAATAAACAACAACACATGGAATATTTAGATAATAATTAAATAAAATAAATGTTATTTTATTAAATTATTTAAAATTATTAAAAATATTATATTCTTCCAATTATTTTTTAAGTTTTAATAAATATAAAATATGTTCCATTCAGGGGCCAGTTAATCTTTTATAATGAACCAATTTACCCATAAATAGTAAAAACTTTATTAGCACAATTAGGGTTAAAACATTTTTTGTACGCGTTACACACGTTTCAGTTCAAATTAATTTCCAACACATATTATATTTTTTTATAAATTAGATTTTATATTTTAAAATATGTGGTTACAAATTTTCAAATAAATATAACTTTAACTTAGTCTTAATGGATTAATTACATAGGCTATAAAACTATTTACCTAATTGAAAAACCAAAAAATTAAGGAAACTTAACAACTAAAAAAATGATAAAAATGATTTAATTTTTGTGTGGTGTGGGTTTTTATTGACCATAAATACCATTTAGTCCATTATTTTCCATTTTTAAGAACATTAGTTAAGGGAGACCTCTCAATAGTGTTTATCTTGTAATATTTACAAGAATGCCACTCCCCGTCCACTATAAAAATACATTCACCCTTACCACTTATTCACAACTATAAATCCATTTTTCTCATCCAAAACCTGATCAAATAATCTATAAAAATCCCTCCTATTATCCTAGAGTCCTCAATTATGGAATAAATCCAACCAAGGAATCCCTTTGGGGAAAACCAAATAGAGTTACTTGAAAAAGAGGTAACATTCTTCAACGTCCATTTATGTTTTATTTCCTTCTCCACTCATTAAGTTATTATTATTAAATTCTTATATAATAACATAATTATACTAAATATACTAATATGTTTTTATTATAAGGGTTAAACCTACAAATACGCACACTTCCATCAAATGGGTAACTAACTTACCGTTCGTTTGTATGACGGACTACCGCCTCACAAAACGACGATGTTCGTTTTTTTCCTTTACCACATCTCATGGTTGGGAATTATGATGGAAATAATATTTTTATATGATATATATGATATTTATTATATCTTTATTATTTTTAAATTACTATATAAAACATACCTTCATTATTTCCATTTTGTGTAAATATGATAACTACGTTTGTGGATGTGTGGACTACCGCCTCCTCAAAGCGATGTGATTCATTCACACATTGTATGAAATTTATTAATAATGGGTTTATTAAATGTATATGATATGTATGAAATAATAATTATAATATAGTTAATATATATATATATAGATATATTTCATTTAATTTCTTTCTTTCAATATGATAAGAAAACAGAAACATCATTCATGCATACGTACGACCTACCGTCTCAATGAACGGTGTATTCCATTTCATATTTATATATTTTATATATTTTTATAAATATTTATATAATGAATATATATGATATTTGTAAATCCCCAACCCTAGTTACCAGATGCAGGTGCATTATTATATAACATTGGCATGATACAAGGAATCAGGTCCTGAAAGACCGATCGGTTTAGTAGCCTTAGAAGTACTAGATACTTTCATAAGTTTTACATTAAATCATGGAATAAAAACATCACAAACATTTTGTCCCATTTTTAACACACTTATATCCTTATCCTATCCTTACAGGTCAATCATAAAATAATTCTTCACATCGTGGGAAAAATAAAACATAGAAAGGGGTGAGATCAGATGCTCAGTAAGGATAACAAAATAGTGGAAACTTTTATAAATAAGGATAAACATTTAAGGAAATGTATAAGACTAAAAAAAGCGTTTTAAACTTAAAATTCTTCATAATATGGAACATATAAAAAAAATGAAATTTACTTAATCACATGGATATTCTACTAGTTGAATAATCACATGAAATATCAATAGCCACTTTCATAATGATGGAATGCATAATGCCAAACTTCATAACCACATAGTCAAGGCCTTGTGCCAAGACTACAAATGAGATTTAGTCAAGGACTTGTGGAAATACCCTAGTTTTTCTCATGAGACCTATCGATGCATCTAGGAGCCATAGTAGGCTCCACCCATCACTTACTAAGTCCAATGCATTCCTCATATAAAAAGGTTTAAACATAACATAAACTTTCATATTAAAACTAGAATACCAAATGTAAATACTTTATCCATAGACCATGAGTAGTTTAAAAATAACACATCTAGAGTAAAAAGTATCACAAAAATTTCAATAAAATATTGATGTTTTGTATCATAATAAATCAATATCAAACAAGCTTAAAATCCATCAAATGATGTAGACATAGATGAAATCAAAACTTTTTTAGAGTAATATCTCTTTCTATTTTAAAATAATTTAAAAGTAATATAATTATAATAGAAAAAAATTTATTTTGAAAATATTATTATAAGCTTTTATGGGAAGCTTCGAGGATGATATAACGGCAGAAAATATACACACCTTTCGTATAAGTTAAAAAAGGCATTCTTACCTTAATTTTGTCGAAAAGGTCATAAGGTACATTGTTTGGAAAACGACAGAAAGATTCCTTTCAAAATATATATGGTCAAATAAGGGTATAAATGACTTTAAACCATATTATAGTAAATATTAAAAATATTTTAAATTACATTTTGATGAAAACACAGATGTGGATGATTAAGAGGTCCTAAAAGATACTTACATAAAAACAACTCGGATAATTAAGAGATTGGAAAATTAACCCTTAACTTGTACTTTTCCTTAGTCTATGTTATGTTAGAATAATTTATAATAGTTATTTTTTTATTAAATTATAAAATAACTATATACATAAATATTATATCATATATGATCATCTAATATTGCTTTATTAATAATATTTCAGTAGTATCATCATTTTAGGTGTTAACTGATCCATTTTCCTTTAAATGCTCGGTTACGTAAGCCATGGTTGTTATGGATAGGATGTATTTCATTCATATACATAATGATATTATGTTCTTAAATATTATTTTTAATCATAAAATGAAAATTATTCTTGAATGATTGTGAATGGGAATGTATCTCATCCCGTTCGTGGAGACAGTAATCCGTACGTATGCACGAGCGATAATAACATTATATTGAGGGTGAAATCGTATGTAATTAGAAGGTATATCATATATAAAGAATAATTAACATGTTATATTTATTATTTACATCAGTTATACTCATTATTATACCCATCCAAATGATTAAGTGTTTGAATAACAAACAACACCACGATGTAGAGACGGTAAGCCGTACATACGCACGTATGGTGACTTTGTCATTCATATGATGGATTAAATAATGAATATGGTTGTCCCATTTTTATAACAACTTCAATGTATATATAAGATAATGGATTTATTATTTTATAGTTTAAACAACAAATAAAGAGGAATTGGAAGAGGAAAAGAACTTGAAAGAGGGTGGTGAAATTATTTCTTCTTCTTCGGGTGTTTCCTTTTGAGTTGATCAAAAGGGATCCTTAGGCTGGATTTCTGATCAAAATAAGGCCTCTAGGTTTAAGTGAGGTAAATTGTGAGTATATTTGGGTAGGTTTTGTCTTAGAAATATGGATTTGGATGTGTGATTTTGAGATAAGGGTAAGTCCCCTTTTATTTGAGAGGTGAGGGGAACCTTAGGAAAAGATTGAAATATTATTTTATAATAAAATCATTTTCAGTTTCTAATGGATCCAAAATAATTTATTTAGATTATAAGGTGGGTATGGTTCTAAAAAATCTCAAACAATAGGTTTTATATAGGTTTGAGTCACCATATTAACCTTATCTTTTAGATTTAACTCTTAGTTACATAGTTTATCTTTTACCATGTATTCTTGTATTATTATAATAATTTGTTAATAAACATAAAATAATATTCCAACATAACCTCAAGTGGTTAATTAATGATATACCTATCATTATATAATTACTTTTTCAGAACCTTATATTTTTAGGACTATTATATATTTTAATAACATAATATTTGTTTTAAAAACTCATTTATGTCAATTTTGACACTATTTTGTATTTGGTTTTTGTGAAAGTCATCACAACTTGATTACTTAGAACCAAATACATTGAATCAACCCTAACATGTTATATGCACCTTGAAAATTCGTGTATGTCATAAAAACTTTTAAATTATATTTATTTTAATAATTATAATACCATTTATTTGATTCTTTCATAAATAAAGTAATTACTACATCACCATTGTGTCATAAATAAATTTAATTATTAATGTCTAAAAATTATAAAAAAATAAAAAATATGTAGGAAATAGATTTATATTTCTAATTAGTTTTTATAGTCGAAATTATAACTTATATAACTCCATTTAAAAATTGTTTTACTAAAAGATATATGTTTATGTCAATTTTGTCTTTACTTTTAATTAATTAATATAAAGTGTCATTATCACTCTCAAGTGGATCCATGGGGTCCACAAATTGACCCAAGGATGCCCATGGTCGGACATGTATCAACAAAATGGAATAGGACACATGTTAGGGTAATTTAATATTATTATAATATTATTTTTTACCTTTATTTACCGAATTTACCCTTAACCATAGTAAATAAAATATTTACCGAAGTAATTATTCATAATGTCTAAAAATAAAAGTTTCCTATTTAAAAATTTTATATCTCCTGATTCCAAATATGGAATCCATTTTTACAAATTCAAAATAAATAAGTGGCATAAATTAATTTAAAATTAACTCCCGTTGTAAAAACAAAAAGCGTGTTTTTTAAGAAGTAATAACTACAAAAAGATTGACACTTGTTTATGACCAGTTTAAATGTGAAATAACATATAATGACTTAAATTATATTAAATGATAAAAATATAATCTAATGATACTTTAAAACCACTCAACTTTATAATTTAACACTATAAATTATTTTTATTAAAAAAGTTGTTTTTAATTACAATTTAGTATTTTTCACTATTCATCAAAAACTGAATGTTTTCAGAAAAGTACAAAAAATTCACCCTAAGCTAATTTCAATATTCCGAATTCAAAAATGAATTCCATTTTGAAAAATAAAATTTATAAAATTTCAAAAAGTGGTTATTACTATTTATAATGGCTAGTTTGATTGGTCGTGGTGTGTTAAAACTCCAAGTTGCATATAACACAAGCTACAACATTATTCAAAGGGAAACATACTTTGGAAGTTTGGGGTGTCACATTCTCCCCTCCTTAAAATAATTTCTTCCTCAAATTTTTTATAATTTCACTGTATAAAAATTTTCAGGTGGTTCTTCATCATAAGTTTCTCGGGTTCCCACGTTGCCTCTTTCATCCTATAGTTTCTCCATAGAACCTTTAGCAGATGAGTTGTCCGGTCTCTCAACACTTGTTCTTAGGTATCAATAATTTTAAAAGGCTCTTAAAAATAATACATATCAGGTTCCAGTTCAATTTCATCATAGGTGAGTACATGCATTGGGTCAGACATCTATTTTCTCAATAGTGATACATGGAAAACATCATGAACTTTGGAGAGACTTGGAGGCATTTCCCAACGATAATATTCAACCCCAAATCGTTCTAGAATTTCCAATGGTCTGATGTACCAGAGACTCAATTTACCCTTATTACTGAAATGCATAACACCCTTCCATGGAGATACCTTCAAGAAAACATGATCTCCTACTTGAAATTCCAAATCCTTCCTTCAGTTATCATCATAGATCTTTTGCTTACTTTGAGCTACTTTGATGTGGGTTTGGATAATCTCCATTTTTTCCATTGTTTCCTCAACAAGTTCTGGGTCTTTGAGTTTTCTTTTACCAACATCATCCCAAAAAGTTGGTGTGCGAAATATCTTTCCATATAATTCTTCATATGGTGCCATCTGAATATTTGAATGGAAGCTATTATTATAGGAAAATTAGACTAGAGGTAAATATTGATCCCACATACCTTGAAAGTAAAGTGATCAAGATCTCAACATGTATTCTAAGGTTTGAATAGTCCATTCTAATTGTCCATCAGTTTGAGGGTGGTCGGAAGTGCTCAAACAAAGTATAGTATCCAGGGCTTTCTAAGGAATGTTCTAGAATCTTGATGTAAAACGAGGATCACGATCTGAAACAATCGATAGGGGCACTACATGAAGTCATAAAAATTCATTAATATATATTCTTTCCAAACATTCAAGTGGTAAATCTTCTCTTATAGAAATAAAATGTGCTGACTTGGTAAGACGATCAACAAGGACCCATATTTCATTATTCCTTCCAAGAGTCTTTGGTAGCCCCATGAAAAATCCATCATAATATTATTCCATTTACACTAAGGTATGGGAAGAGGTTGCATGACTCCTCCCGGCTATTGCCTTCCATCTTTCACTAGCTTACAAACCATACATCTTAACTCAAAATCAGAAATATTCCTCTTCATATAGTCTAAACAAAAATGTTCTTTCAAATATCTATTCATCTTTGAGCTCACATGGTGTATAAAAAAATTGGAGCTATGAGAATCATTCAACAATTATCTTTTTAGATCAGGTATGTCAGGAACACAAAGCCTCTTCCCAAATTTCAAAATTCCATCTTCATATATGAATTCACTCAATCTCCCATCATTCAAATCTTTAATATTCTTTTGAAACTCCTCGTCGTCAGTCTAAAAACTATTTATCCTTTCTAGTAAAGATGGTTTGGACACCATTTTAAAAAGTATTGATGTTTCACCTTCAATGGTTATTCTCATATCCATATTTACTAGATCCAAAAAAATGGGATCCCTTTATACTCTCATCTTGTTCAAAACACCATGATCATTTCTAATCAAAGCATATTACACTTATTTGCCTTCCCAGGATGGTAGTGTATAGTGAAATCATAATCCTTGAGTAGTTCAAGCCATCATATTTTCCTTATGTTGAGTTCTTTCTATGAGAAAATATATTTCAAACTCTTGTGATGAGTATAAATCTCACATTTTTCACTATAGATATAGTGTCTCAATATCTTCAGAGAAAAGATTATAGCTGCTAACTCAAGATGATGATTAGGATAGTTTTTCTCATGAATTTTTAGCTATCGTGATGCATAGACAATAACTATTTCATTCTGTATAAGGACACAACCAAGTCCTTTCTTTGAAGTATCACTATAAATAACAAACACACCATTCCCCGATGATAGATTTGAGATAGGAGAATTAACTAATATTCTATTCAGTTATTCAAAATATTCTTCACACTCTTTTATCAAAACGAATTTATCCCCCTTAAGAGTTAGCTTTGTTAATGGGTTAGCCAACAAAGAAAATTTTTGGACAAAATGCCAATAATAATCGTCTAACCCAATAAAATTGTGTACCTCAGTTATACTCATCGGTGCTGGCCATTCTTGGATTGCCTTCGTCTTTGAAGGATCAATAGAGATTTCATCCTTAGAGAAAATATGTCCACGAAAAAAAATCTCTTGAAGCCATAATTCAAACTTTCTAAATTTCCCATATAATTCATTTTTTCTAAGAGTCCTTAAGATAATGCACAAGTGATTTTCATGATCATCATTGATTTTTGAGTATACCAAAATATAATCAATAAATACCACTACAAAGTCATCAAGATATTCCTTGAAAACTCTATTCATTAGATCCATGAAGACTGAGGGTGCATTAGTCAACCCAAAATGCATTACTGTAAACTCGTAATGCCCATACCTTGTTCGAAATGCTATTTTCAGAATATATTCCTTCTTCACACACAACTGATGATATATACACCGAAGTTCAATCTTTAAAAAATATTGAACTCCATGAATTTGGTCGAATAAATCATCAATTCAAGGTAGGGGATACTTTTTTTTTGTTGTTATAGTATTGATCTCCCTGTAGTCAATGCACAACCTCATAGATCCATCTTTCTTATTAACAAAAAGAATAGGGGCTCCCCATGGAAAAACACTAGGGAGAATAAATCCCTTATTAATCAATTCCTCTAGCGGTTTCTTTAGTTCCTCTAATCCACCATGGCCATTCTATAAGGAGACTTAGATATGGGACTTGAACTATGAATTAAATCAATGGAAAACTCAATTTATCGCTCTGGAAGATGTCCAGGTAAATCCTCTGTAAACACATCATCATATTCTTGAACAATAGGTTCATCCTCTATTAAAACATTATTTTCCTCACCCATAGTTATTTAATTATATTCCTACCCAATAATTGAATTTAGTAGAGCTAATGGGGGTGGATCTAGATAAGAATTAGGTGGTGAGGTTTCTACTCTAAAGATAAGGTAATCCTTATCATCATCGAAAATTGTAACCTCCTTATTCTTACAATAAATTTTCACATCATGGTCTGAAAGCCAATCTATACCAAGGATTATATCAAATTAAATCATGGGTATAATGATAAAATCAGCAGATAAAGAACATTTGTATTCCCTAATGGGAACTGATTCACAAAACATTATTGCAACGATACTTCCCTTATGTGTTTTGACTAACAACTCCCTTGTTATGTCAAATTGAAAATATCTAATTTCTTAGCAAACTAGGAAGATATGAAACAATGTGATGCTCCAAAATCAAATAAAGCAATGTATAAACTTGATAAAACCATTAAATTACCTTCCACCACATCTTTCGGAGCTTCAACCTCTGTAGTAGTGATCACATAATCTTGGCCTTTCTCCCTTGGACTTCCCTAAGGTAAGTCCCCTTGGCGCTTAGGACATTCATTTGCATAATGCCCATTTTCTCTACAATTATATCATTCAACATTGAAAACCTTTTTCTTCCCCTTTCAATCATGATTTTGGTGGCCTTTTTCACTACACATGTAACAGACTCATGTTCCCTTAAGGAAAGTACCAGGGTTTTTCTTCCCACATTTACCACATGACAGATATTTAACTTTTCCCTTCTTCCCCTTATTTCCATTTCTAGAGTGTTCAACAGATCTCTTCTTTTCTTACTTTTCTTTGAAGTCGTAATACATAGAGAATTTATTTTCTTTCTTGATAGTGCATGACAAAATATCTTCGTACAATGAGAAGGATTTTGAGAATAATGCTTAACGAAGAAATGGATTTAACCCATCAAAGAATCAATCAATCTTATTGTAACATCCTGGGTAAATAAAGAATATTACATTATCATATTTATCAATATTTGTGAATAAAATGTTAATATTATTTTAAAGGGAATTCTATGCTCAATGGCGTACCCAATACGCAACAACGGGTTTCTTTGAAATCTTACGTTGCACACCAATAATAAAATAACATTATTTTAAATGGTAGTTAACACCTAGCCGTTGTAATGGCAGGAATGAACATAAATAACTAAAAAATGATTATATATGTTTTTCAAATATTTTTACTTTTATCCAATAAATGGTAGAGGCTTAAAATGCAAATGAATCCAATTTTAAGCCTAAATATTCTAATATTCTTTAAATGGTCGATTAACCGCCTTTTGATGGAGAACCCTTTTTAAATCCACTTTTTGACAATTTTATATGTTATATTTGACAAAATAAAATCCTTCTTTAGAATCGGGACATCAAAATTTACTTTTTGTATAATTTTGGTATTTTTCCGATAAAGTTCATTTTTTAATGAATAGTGAATGTTGTTGTATTTTAATTCAAAACCTCCTTTTAATAGAATTTATTTATATAGTTAGATTATCTTTTTATTTGGTTTTAAATTGAAATTATAATATATTATTACCATTTAATCCAATGGTGGACATTATAATTAATTTCACTTTGAAATTGGACATAAACAAGTGTCAATCTTTTGATAGATATTGTTTCATAAAAACACGCTATTTGTTTTGACAGCGGGAATTAATTATAAAATTAATTAATGAAACTTCTGTATTTTAAATTTGGTAAAAATTAAATCATTTTTTAATTTCTAATATCAAATTTACTTTGGATAATTGTTTGGTATTTTTCTGACAAATGTTCATTTTTAATGAATAGTGAAAAATACTCCATTTTACTTCAAAACTGCTTTTTCGTCTAATTTAATTATATAGTTAGGTTATCCTTTTAATTGTTTTTAACGTTTAATTGAATTATATTTTTATCATTTAATACAATTTTGGTCATTGGATCTAATTTGACTTTTACATTGGTTATAAAAACAAATCAATCTTTTAATAGATTTTACTTCTTAAAAACCCGTCTTTGGTTTTGGCAAACGAGAATTATTTTTAAAATAATTACTTCAATTATTGTGTTTGGATTTTGAAAAAATGGATTCCATATTTGGAATCAGATGGTAAAAATTATGTAATTAAGAATCTTTTGTTTTTTGACCTTATGAATAGTAATGACGGTAATTATCTTTAATTATCGTGTTTAATTAGTAATCTGGTAGTTAAGGGTAATAAAATAATATCATAAAAATATAAAATTACCCCAACATGTGTCCTAATGCTATTTTTGGTGTCATGTCTGACCATGTTATGCCTTGTTCCAATGTTTGGGCCCCATGGAATCACTTTAGTGTGATAGTGACTTTTTATCATATTATTTTTTAAAGAAAGAAAATATAACAAAGGTTTTTATATCCTAAGTAAAACAATTTTAATTTCGTTTACATAAATGATCTCTTTGACTATAAATAGTCATTGGAAATATAAAAATATTTCCTACATGATGGTATTTTTTTATAATTTTTAGACATTAAATAAATTAATTTATTTATGACACCGTGATGATGCAGTGATTACCTCATTAATGAACGATTTAAATAAAATGAAAAGATAAGGTAAAATATAAGACTTACACTTGTCAAAAACCGATTTTATGGGTTTATTTCGAGCCCTTATCACTTTATCCTCGAAATATATAATTTTGGGACCTTTAAAATCCGAAAATCATTTTATAATAAAGTAACATTCAAAGACTTTCCAAAAGTGACCCTCCTCCCTCTTATAAAAGGCCCCCACATATATCCCCTTAACCATACCTCTAAAGCCCTTGTATCATCCAACCTATGATCATATTGTCTCCCTAGATCCCTCTGTTACTCTTAGAAGACTCACTTTGGGCATAATTCTTCTCAAGGAAGCCTTTGTCTCAAATAAAAAAGAGTTACCTGATTTAAAGGTAATGTCTTCTCTTATGTTCTTTTGTTTTATTTTTCTTCTCCAACCCCTTAAACTCTTTTTATTCCTTTATTTTGTAACAAAAGAATTATCTAAAATATACTAGTATGTTGTTATGAGAAGGATTCGAGATACACTTACACAAACCTCGGTCTAATGGTTAAATAACATATTGTTTCTGTGGGTGGTGAATTACTGCCTCACGAAACGATGATATTTCAAGCTTCTTTTAACACCTCTCATGGTGGCCATTATTATGTCACTATATTTATATATGATATATATTATATTTATGTCCTCTATATGCTTCTTTATTTTATATTTAAAACAAACCTTTATGCTTTTCATGTTGTGCAAATGCGATAATTTCATATGAGGAAGTCTGGACTACCGCCCCCTCAAGTGATGTGACTCGTTCATGAAATACATGAAATGTATATAGAATAAAATTAATGAACTTATGTGACCTATATAAAATATATATTATACTGTAATTATAATATATATATATATATCTCATTTATTTTTAATTCCATTAATATGAAAAAGAAGTGAAAGTAGTGTTCATGCGTACGAACGTAGAGCCTACCATCTTCATAAACAGTGCATTTCATTTATTTTTATCTCCAAATGTTATGTAATAGTATAAAATGAATATTTACTGGATATATATGATATTTAAATCATTAATAATATTCTATAGATGATGTACTTATAACTACATGGGAAATTCTTTTCAAACAAGTTCATTTTTGACTCATGTACCAAACTTTGACAAAAACATCTGATATGAACTCACATAATTAACTAATTATTATAACATTATAATATGAATTGAATAATTAAATTTTAATGAGGACCATAAGAAATTATAAATTGAACTAAGTTTATTATTCAGGAATATAAATAAATGAACAAGACAAGTCGGACTTGAGGTAAGGGATCCTACCTCTCTCTTTCTTTTTAAGTACTCTCTTTTATGTCATTTCTTTTAAGCTCATCTTTCTTATGTTGGGGGATGTTTTTTTATATTCCTATTACTTTACCTTTTATTTTCATATGATTATATAACCAATTTTATCTCATCATTCCATTTTTGGAGGTTTTAAGTGGCACCGTTAGGCTGCCGAATTTTCATAAGGGGATTTCTTATCTCACTTTTAATTCTGTGAGATTTCCATTGTTCACCAATTATTTATTTGATGTGGTGTATTGTGTATTTAAATTGTATATAAATTATTATGATTATACTTATATTCATGGAATTCTGTGATTCATTTTGTTCTTATTATCTTTTGGTCATGCGACTTGATTGATTACAACGAGGTAAGGGGTTTTTATCTCACTTTTTATTCCCATGAGATTCATGCTATATTTGGCACTATATCCTTCGAGTGGTATATGTACTTCCCATTATTCTACTATTTGAGTAATATACATCCATTTATGGGTATTTACATCAACATTTTATGGTCCTTCTATCATGGGGTGTATGTTTCGTAGGTTACCAAATCGGTAAGGGAACCTTTCACCCTCTTCTTTTTAAAAGGATTATTTTTGTTATGTCTTTTAATTCACATATTCTTATGTTGGGATATGTTATTAAATATCCTTATTTCTGTAAATATTATATCCAAGTGATGAGATACCTTTTTTTATCTCTCATCAACTCATTTTCTGAATTTTAAAGTGACGTCGTTAGGCTGTCGAATTTCTATAAGGGAACTTCTCAACCCAAATTCAACAATTTGGGTTAAACATATACTTCTTGATTATGTCATGGTATGAATATGTGTGGATGACCTCTGATTGTTTTACACTTAATATCCACTTATATTGAGTGTATTTATATTTTCAAACATAATTATGTAATTGATTTATCCTTAATCTAAGGATATTGTATTTGTACGGGACTTCGTCTCAATCTCCTTTTATTGAGGAATATTTTGATTTCTACACGAATTTATTTTATATGGTGTATAAAACCTTTTTTGAATTTTAATTTCATTCAAAAAGAATCTTTTTACATGAAGCGTTTTACTAAATGACAAAAGGAATGATTTTATCTTACGTATGCGGCGACAACGAATTCTCCACCGTCGTGACCATTATTTGAGTTTTGGATTCCTCTACAAGCCATAACTTTTTTTAAATGAAAAATAAATACCATGTTTTACTTATCTTTTATTTTGGTATTTAAAATGGTATTGAAATTTTTTTTATTATATCAATGTGTTGTATTGATATCTTGTGATTGAAATGTGGAAATGTTATGTTTCCTTTATGCATGTTTTATGTGATAAAATTATGTTATGGTTATTGGGAATTGTTTATGAAGTCGAGTGGTTCCGTGATAAACTAAGGGTGGGTGATTCTGAGATAGCTCTCCAATGCATTGGGTTATGTGAAGGAGTTAAATGCTAAGGTTTCTCCAAAAAGATTTAGGGAATATACTGTGAAGGGTATTCCAAACGTAACCATGGGGGTTACTCCCTACATAAGAATGTTATAAAGGAATCAAGTTACCTTTATGTCTTATTATTTATATGAGTTATACATAAATATTTTGATTTTAGAAGGTATGTTATGATTGAAAGTTATGGTTTCATTGATTTTTATTTATTGGCGGGTTAATGTTTCCTTTCATTATGTTATAACCCTTACTGAGCTTTTTAAGCTCATCCCAAGTTTTTGAAAAAAATTCACAGGTTATAAGGAAGGGTAAGAGAAAGGAAGTATTCAAGAAGATTTATATCAAGAAAATAACTATTGTTTTATTTAAGCATTTTTTATTGTGGTGAAAAATCGGTTATAGTAGTATTGTCTACTTTGTAATCTTTTTAGATGCAATAGTTATGTCCTAATTCTCTAAAACTCTAAACCTGAAAAGATATTTAATAAAGAATATTACATTCTCATATTTATCAATATTTGTGAATAAAATGTTAATATTATTTTAAAGGGAATTCTATGCTCGATGGCGTACCCAATACGCAACAACGAGTTTCTTTGAAATCTTACGTTGCACACTAATAATAAAATAATATTATTTTAAATGGTAGTTAACACCTAGCTGTTGTAATGGTGGGAATGAAAATAACTAACTAAAAAATGACTATATATGTTTGTCAAATATTTTTACTTTTATCCAATAAATTTTAGAGGCCTAAAATGCGAATGAATACAATTTTAAGCATAAATATTCTAATATTTTTTAAAAGGTCGATTAACTGCCTTTTGATGGAGAACCCTTTTTAAATACACTTTTAGAAAATTTAATATGTTATATTTGACAAAATAAAATCATTCTTTAGAATAAGGACATCAAAATTTACCTTCTGTATGTTTTTGGTATTTTTTGGATAAAGTTCATTTTTTAATGAATAGTGAATGATGTTGTATTTTAATTCAAAACATCATTTTAATATAATTTATTTATATGGTTATATTATCTTTTGAATTGGTTTTAAATTGAAATTAGAAAATATTTTTACCATTTAATCCAATTTTGGACATTAGAATTAATTTCAATTTGAAATTGGACATAAACAAGTGTCAATCTTTTAATAGATATTGTTTCATAAAAACATGCTATTTGTTTTGACCGTGGGAATTAATTATAAAATTAAATAATGAAACTTATGTGCTTTGAATTTGGTAAAATTTACATCATTTTTGAATTTGGAATATCAAATTTACTTTGGATAAATTTTTGGTATTTTTCTGACAAATGTTCATTTTTAACAAATAGTGAAAAATACTGCATTTTACTTCTAAACTACTTTTTTTTCTAATTTAATTATATAGTTATATTGTCCTTTTAATTGGTTATAAAGTGTAATTTAATTTAATTTTTATAATTTAATACAATTTTTGTCATTTTATGTAATTTCAATTTTAAATTGGTTATAAAAACAAATCAATCTTTTTATAGAATTTACTTCTTAAAAACCCGTCTTTGGTTTTGGAAAACGAGAATTATTTTTAAAATAATTACTGAAATATCTGTGTTTGGAATTTGAAAAAATGGATTCCATAATTGTAATTATAATTTCCAAATTATGTAATTAAGAATCTTTTGTTTTTGGACCTTATGAATAATAATGACGGTAATTATCTTTAATTATCGTGTTTAACTAGTAATCAGGTAGTTAAGGGTAATAAAATAATATCATAAAAATATAAAATGACCCCAACATGTGTCCTAATGCTATTTTTGGTGTCACGAACGACCATGGTATGCCTTATTCCAACTTTGGGGCCCCATGTAATCACTTTAGTGTGATAGTGACCTTTTATGATATTATTTTTTAAAGAAAGGAAATATAACAAAGGTCTGTATATCCTAAGTAAAACAATTTTAATATCGTTTAAATAAATGATATCTTTTAATATAAATATTCATTAGAAATATAAAAATATTTCCTACATGATGGTATTTTTTTTATAATTTTTAGACATTAAATAAATAAATTTATTTATGACACCGTGATGATGGAGTGATTATATCATTAATGAACAATTTAAATAAAATAAAAATATAAGGGAAAATATAAAACTTACACTTGTAAAAAACATATTTGATGGGTTTATTTCTAACCCTTATCACCTTATACTTGAAATATATAATTGTGGGACCTTTAAAATCCTAAACTCATTTTATAATAAAGTAACTTTCAAAGACTTTCCAAAAGTGACCCTCCTCCCTCTTATAAAAGGCCCCCACATATACCCACTTACCCACACCTCTAAAGCCCTTGTATCATCCAATATCTGCTCCTATTATCTCCCCACATCCCTATATTACTCCTATAATCCTCAATTTGGTCAGAAGTCTTCCCAAGGAATCCTTTGGCTCAAATCAAAAAGAGTTACCTGATTTAAAGGTAATGTCTTCTCTTATGTTCTATTGTTTTTTTTTTGCTTCTCTAACCCGTTAAAATCATTTTATTACTTTATTTTGTAACAAAACCAGTATATTAAATATACTAGGATTTTTTTATGATAATTATTCTAGCTACACTTACATAATCCTCCGTCTAATGGTTAAAGAACATACTATTTCTGTGGGTGGTGAATTACCGCCTCACGAAATGATGATTGTTCAAACTTATTTTAACACCTCTAATGGTGGAAATTATGATGTCACTATATTTATATATGATATATATAATATTTATTTCCTCTCTGTTATTCTTTATTTTATATTCAAAACATACCTTTATGCTTTGCATGTTGTGCAAATGCAATAATTTCATATGAGGAAGTGTGGACTACCGCCCCCTCAAGTGATGTGACTCGTTCATCTAATACATGGAATGTATAAAGAATTAAATTAATGAACTTATGCGACCTATATAACATATATATTATACTGTAATTATTCAAGAAGATTTATATCAATAAAATAACCCTTGTTTTATTTAAGGACTTTTTTTATTGTGGTGAAAAATCGGTATAGTAGTAGTGTCTACCTTGTAATCTTTTGAGATGTAATATTTATCTTCTAATTATCTAAAAATCTAAACCTGAAAAGATCCTCAATGTGAATTATTCATTTAATTCAAGATTAATCAATTTTTTAAGGCCAGGTCCTTATACTTACTCCTTGGGTTATGTATATAATCTGCCGCATGCCTTGCTAACCCTGAAAATTTAGCCTCATACTTTGCGACATTCTCATCCTCTTTTTGACTCAAACTCAGAAATTATCATTCCATATCCACTGGATGGGCATGAGGAAAGTATTTTTCTAAGAAAATATCTTTAAACTCCCTCCATTACATGTTTTATACTTCTTCATATTCTTTTGTATTTTGGATTAATGACCACCATTGACCTGCTTCTCCCGTGAGGCGATAGACTGCCATGACAACTTTTTCCCATTTTCTACTCCCCAAAGTATGAAATATTTTCACTAAGGAACTTATCCATTTCTCAGCTACTAATGTATTTGTACTCCCATTTAATGTTGGTGTTTTTTGCCTCATGAAGCCATCTAACATTGATCCTCCGCATTGTGGATCAGGGTGCTCCATACAGGTAAGGTTATTATTCATAACCTGAGTGAGTTTTCCTAGTATGGTGATAAGTTGATCAGCACCAGTTGCATCAGCAGCTCCATTATAATTATCTTGATTTGGAGGTAAATCCCTACATGGATTATGTGGGTTGACACGGTTTCCATTCCTTCCACTAGTCACCATTTCTAAATAATGGAATACACTAGAATAGTTTATGATTCACAATACAAAATTCCAAACTTGTAAAATAGTTAACATAAATTGAACAATTTATAGATATAATCCATAATCATAAATATGTTTTCTTTTAGAAAGTATATACTTATAAAACCTTAATAATGTTTTGTAAAGAAAATAAGAATTATCCTAAGCATATCCCCCAGGGGTGTCATAACTAAGAGTGTAGCAAGGCTCGTTGTCGTGCACTAGTTCCCATTCGAGTCGAGCTCAAAGCATTGTTTTCGGGTTTTACCCCTAGGCACATCTGTACCAGAGCTGCCTCTATCCAGTTTTATCCAAATAGGTATGTATTATTTGGAAAAAACACATAATCTCTACATTACCGAAATTCTAGGAAGTTCTTCTATACTAATCCTCAAAGTCTATCTTTGGGTAATGTTCTCTAATCAGAGTTTTTATAAATCTAGCTTCCAAAGTTTGTACAAACTTCCTCTGAAACCAACTGTAATGCCCTGACCCTAGTTACCCAGAGTCGGTGTAATATTACATAACATTGGCATGATACAAAGAATCATGTCCTGAGGGACCGATCAGTTTAGTATCCTTGGAAGTACTATATACATTCATAAGTTTTACATTACATCATGAAATAAAAACATAAATTTTTATTTCCTATTTTGAACACACTTATATCCATAACCTATCCTTGCAGTTCAACCATAAAATACTTCTTCACATCTTGGAAAAAATAAAACATAGAAAGGGGTGATATTATATGCTTAGTAATGATAACAATATAGCCGAAACTTTAATATAATCATAAACATTTAAGGCAATGTATAAGAATAAAACAAAAGTCTTTTAAACATAAACTTTAGTACAATATGGAAAAGATAAAATCAAATAATGTCATTTACTTAATCACATGAATATTATACTAATCGAATAATCACATGGAATATCAATAGCCACTTTCATAATGATGGAATGCATAATGCCAGACTTCATAACCACATAGTCAAGGCCTTGTTCCATGACTAAAAATAAGATTTAGTCAAGGACTTGTGCCAATACACTAGTTTGTCTCATGATACCTACTGATGCATTGAGGAGCTATAGCGGGCTCCACCCATCACTTACTAAGTCCAATGCATTCCTAATATGAAAAGGTTTAAACATAATATAAACATTCGTATTAAAACAAGCATACGAAATGTCAATTCTTTATCTATAAACCATGAATAGAGTAAAAAGAACACATCCACATCCAAACATATCACAAAACCTTCAATAAAATATGGAAGTTTTTTATCATAATAAATCAACTTCAAACAAGCTTAAAATCCATCAAATAATGTTGACATAGATGAAATCAATTTTTTTTACAGAAATATATCTTTCTATTTTGAAATCATTTAAAAGTAATATAATTATAAAAGAAAACATTTATCATGAAAATATTCTTATAAGCTTGTATGGGAAGCTTTGATGATGATATAACAGTGGAAAATAGTCACACCCACTGTATAAGTTAAAAAAGGCATTCTTACCTTAATTTTGTCGAAAGGGTTATAAAGTACCTTGTTTGGAAAATGACAGAATGATTCATTTCAAAACATATATGGTCAAATAAGGGTTTAAATGACTTTAACCCTTACCTTGTACTTTTACTTAGCCAATGGTATGTTAACCTCTTGATAATAGTTAAAACATTGTTATTCAATTATACAATAACTATATACATAAATATGATATCATATATGAACCTCTAATATTTCTTTGTTAATAATATTTCAGTAGTATCATCGTTTCGGGTGTTAATAGATCTGTTTTCCTTTATATGATTGGTTACATAAGACATGTTTGTTATGGATAGGATGTATTTTATTCATATCCAGAATGATATTAAGTTTTTAAATAATATTTTTAATCATAAAATGCAAATTATTCTTGAATTATTTTGATGGGGAATGAATCTCATCGCGTTCATGGAGACGGAAATCTGTACGTACGTACGAGTGACAATATCATTATATTGATGATAAAAGCGTATGTAATTGGATGTTACATCATATATAAAGAATCATTAACATGTTATATTTATTATTTACATAAGTTATTCTCATTATTATACCCATCCAAATAATGAAGTGTTTGAATAACAAACTACACCACGATGTGGAGACGGTAAGTCATATGTACACACGTATGGTGACTTTGTCATTCATATGATGGATAGAATAGTGAATATGGTTGTACCATTTTTATAATAACATAATAGTATATATATGATACTAGAGTTATTATTTTAGTATTTAAACAACAAAGAAATAGGAATTGGAAGAAGAAAAGAACTTGAAAGTGGGCGGAGAAATTATTACCTCTTCTTCGGGTGTTTCCTTTTGAGTTGATCAAAAGAGCACCTTAGGTTGGCTTTATGATTAAATTAAGTCCTCTAGGTTTAAGTGAGGTAAATTTATAGGATATTTGGGTAGGTTTTGGCCAAGAAAAATGTCTTTGGAGGTGTGATTTTTAGAGAAGGGGAAGGGCACTTTTATAAGAGAGGTGAGGGGCACCATAGGAAAATATTGAAATATTATTTTATTATAAATTCATTTTAGGTTTATAATGGTTAAAAAACGATTTATTTAGAGTATAAGATGATTATGAGTCTAAAACCTCCCAAAAAATAAGTTTTAGATAGGTTTGGGTAACCATGTTAACCTTATCTTTTAGATTTAACTCTTAGTTAAATAGTTTAACTTTTACCATGTATTCTTGTATTATTATAACAATTGGTTAATAAACATATTATAAAATTCCAAGAGAACCTAAAGTGGTTAATTAATGATATAACTATAATTATATAAGTTCTTTTGAAGAACCTTAGAGTTTTAGGACTATTATATAATTTAACAATATAATATTTGTTTTAAAAACTCATTTATATCAATTTTGACCCTATTTAGTATTTGTTTTTTGTGAAAGTCATCACAACTTGATTACTTAGAAAAAAAATAAATTTAATCAACCATAATATTTGATATCAACCTAGAAAAATCGTGGATGTCATATAAACTTCTAAAATATATTTATTTTAATATTTATAATACCACTTATTTGATTCTTTCATTAATAAGGTAATTACTGCATCACCATTGTTTTATAAATAAGATTAATTATTTAAAGTATAATAATTATAAATTAAATAAAATTATGTGGGAAATATTTTTATATTTATAATCAGTATTTACAATAAAAAATATAACTTATATAACCCCATTTAAAAACTGTTTTACTAAAAGATATTTGTTTATATCATTTTTGTCTTTACTTTAAATTAATTAATATAAAGTGTCATTATCAATCTCAAGTAGATCCATGGGGTCCCAAAATCAACCCAAGGATACCCATGGTCGAAAATGTATCAACCAATAGGTATAGGACACATTTTAGTGTAATTTAATATTATTAAAATATTATTTTTAACCTAATTTACCAGATTTACCCTTTAATAAATGTTAAATAAAATATTAACCGAAATAATTATTCATATTGTATAAAAATAAAAGTTACCCATTTAAACAATTTTGACCTCCTGATTCTAAATATGGAATAAATTTTTACAAATTCAAAACATTGAAGTGGAAGAAATTAATTTAAAATTAATTCCCATTGTCAAAACAAAAAGCCTGTTTTTAAGAATTAATAACTATCAAAAGAATGACACTTGTATATGTCCAGTTTAAATGTGAAATTACATTAAATAACCTAAATTATATTAAATGATAAAATAAAATATAATGATAATTTAATACCACTCAAATGTACAATTTAACATTATAAATTATTTTTATTAAAAATGTTGTTTTTAATTTAAATTTAGAATGTTTCACTATTCATCAAAAATTGAAAGTTTTTAGAAAAGTACAAAAAATTCACCATAAGATAATTTCAATATTAAAAATTCAAAAATGAGGTTAATTTTGAAAAATAAAATTTATAAAATTTCAAAAAGTGGTTATTACTATTTATAACGACTAATTTGATTGGTCGTGGTGTGTTAAAACTCCAAGTTGCGTACAACGCAAACTACTGCATTATTCAAAGAGAAACGTATCGTGGAAGCTTGGGGTGTTGCAATATTTATATTATTTTTATAAATTATTGAAATAATTAAATAATTATATATTTAAGGGGATCATGAATAAGAGGTCAAAATATATAGGAAAAACCAAGCAGATATTAATCAAAACGTAACATTAACATGGAATAATTAATAAAAGAGTAATATAAAGTCATAATAAAATAATATATGGAATTTTATATAATAATATTGTTATTTGGAATATTTATAATGAACTTATATTTATTATACAATAGGTTTTAATGTGTATGAAGAAAGTTAAGACTTAAGGTAAAGGAATTTCAACTCACTTTTTATTTCCATAAGATACATTCTATATTCATAACTCTCCTATTTTATGTAGTGTATATACTGAAATATTACATGTTATATCTTTAATTTAATTTATTTATTGATAATAAAAGTTTTAATTTATGTTATTCACTATCAGGGCCCACGATTCAAAAGTTACTCAAGTAGTAAGGGTTTTCTCATCTCACTTTTATTTCTGTTAGACTTATGCCTTATTACCCACGAATTTATTTTGTGTGGTGTATATAATAACCATGAATATATTATATGATTATTATACTTAAATGTAATTATATTTACATATAAATTTTATGATATTTATTTCATAGGGTTTATGGTTCAAAAGTTATGAAATCGGTAAAGTAATTTTTGTCTCAATTTGCATTCTTTGAGATACCTGCCATGTTATAAATATATAATTTTATATTGGGTGTATATACTAACCTATGACATATTATATCCTGAATTTAATGTATTTAATGATATTATAATTTTCAATTGATGTTATTAATTCATGGGGTTTATGGTTCAAAAGATACCAAGTAGGTAAAGTAATTTTATCTCTATTTACCATCTTTGAGACACATGTTATGTAATTCACTTATAGTATTTTATGAGGTGTATATTATGACATTTTAAATGTAATATCATGCATATAATTATTTTATTGTTATTATAATCTTCATTTAATGTTATTTTTTTATTTTCATTATGATTCAAATGTTTCAAAGTGGTATGTGACACTTTGAAAATTTTAAAGATTATTTTTCTCATGAATTTTTTTAAATGATCATCCAAAATTATTTTAAATATAAGATGAAATAATTTAATTTAGTTTATGATTCATTGAGTTTATGATCCAATGGTTCCATTATTTTATTTTATGAATGGATTATGCAATTGATGACATATTGTTTATAAGACTTGTTTCTCTTGCATGGGTTATACCATGATAAAGTTATTAGGAAACCCACTTATTTTCATGGGTTATTCTGTGAAGAAATTATTGTGAATATTGTATATTTTCTATAGGTTATAATAGTATGATGTGTTTATAAAATACATTTAATTTCATATATTATAATATGATATTTATGAAACCCACATCTTTTTATGGGTTACAATGTGATGAATATTTTACTATTTTCTTTCACATGGATATATGATTTTATTATGTGATGGGAGGGACCTATATATCCCTCCAATGAATTGGGTAAAAATTTCTATCTCATGAGTATGATAGGGATGGAACGAGGACTGAACTCTGTTCAGTATGATTGTGATGAAATAAGAAGTGAACTATATTCAATAATACATGGTTGGAACCAGAAGTTATCCTAGTTCAGTAATAGAAAAATGGAATGGGATGTGAACCCAGTTTAATAAAACAAGGCTGGAATAGGAAGTTAGTGGTTCAGTAATATAGGGCTAGAATGGGAAGTGAAATCAGTTTAGTAATATAGGTCTGGAATGGGAAGTGATCCTGGTTCAGTAATACAATGTTGGAATAAGAAGTGAACCCGATTCAGTAATTCAGTGCTGGAATGAAAAGTGAACAGTGTTTAGTAATACAAGGTTGAAATAGGAAGTAAACCTGGTTCAGTAATACAGGGCTGGAACAGGGAGTAAACTTGGTTCAATAAAGGAAATTGTCCACTAAGATTTCCTTAGCAGTATGTCTTGACTACTATGGAAATCATTTTATATTTTTATGTGTGTTCCCAAAATTCCTTGTCTTATTACTATGTTACACTTTTATGGGTTATTCTCTCAATTAACTTTTGATTCATGTCATATTAACTACCATTATTTGTGCCATGAATCTTTATTGTGATATTTGATAAGAAGGGTATGATATTCTAATGATATGATCATGTTCTCATACCCTTATAATCATGATTATGCTTACATATATCCTTATTTACCCTAATTAAGAATTTAATCTCACCCCATTATTAGGTTTCCTTTCCCCAAGTTATGAAGCATGGTTTTAAGTAGGATTTATAATAGGGAAGATATTTAAGGGAGATGTTGAAGATATTTCACCAGTATAGAAGACTATTTTTACAAGTTTCCAAATGCACTAAACTATTACGGTCTTCAAGAATGTACTTTCATAATGTGCTGAATATTTATAAAAAAATGATGTAGTATACATTTATGTTAATCCTCTGTCACTATAGTTGGTATCAAAGGAATGTTTTTTTGAACCTTTGAAAACTAGGATGATAAAAATTTAGTATTATCCCTAGGGTTATTTATAAGGATATATCTAAGGATGTATCTAAGGATAATTTAAAGGACAAGTTGATGTTTATGAAAATTTCCTCAAATTTTGGTAAAGGATAGGGTGAGTGGTTTCCTATAAATTCATCCTTGTCTTGCCACTACAAGTGGATGTGGCTTTGGTATAGATGTATATAGGGGTAACGAACCTAAACATACTATATTGAGATAGACTCTATCAGGAACTGGTTCATGACAATAGACCTTATTACACATCAGGATTGACACTCCCAGGGGATATACTTTGGGAATTTACAAGCTCACTATAAACCATTATGAAGGATTTAAATAGATTATTCCTATGAATAACCTTGGATAAACCTAAGGATTCATATATTAAATAAGTATGTGTCATGATTTGGGCATCCTATAAGTAATTTTTCATGATTATGTGGTTTTTTATTATGATAAGTGTTTCAAACACTATGATTTCTAGTCTTATTTAATAGTAAAAACTATAAGGATCTGGGTTAACATTGAATATTTTATATGCGAAAAGTATCTAAATTATAAAAATTTATTTCGTAAATGTAAATCTCATTATGAGAATCAGGAATATGGTGCAATTATTGGTTATACTAATCAAGATAAAGAGGCCATGAAAGAAATGTTAAAGGTATGGGATTTTCTAACAGCATTGTTTACATTAAACATAATTATCGTGATTAAATTTAGGTTGAGAAACCTTACAAAATTATTCATATTAATATTCTAGGAAAGGGGTATCAAGGAATAAGATGATGAATCCTAAGTAATGGTTTAGGAATAAAGTTGGATGATTAAAGTATATATATATGGTAATTCAAGAATTATGTTATATGAATCGTGAAGTATATGTTTTTATTAAGTATTTTAAAAAATATGTTGAATAGTACCAATGAACTAGAAAATGGATTGAATTGAAAGGTGATATTTTGATCAAGGGAAGTTAACCTTTAATGTATCCCTGATGTTGAGAAAATTTTGTTTATATTATATAAAGAGATTATTAATATGGATAAAGTAAATTGGATAGTACTTATTACCCTAAAACTGATTATTGATTTTTTGACAAAGTAATCTATGTTATCGTGGATAAAGTTTACATTTTTTTGGATTTATGGAATATATCCAATAATCATTGTAATAATAAAATATTCATGTTTTAAATAAGGTTTTATAGTAATTCAATTTATTACCATTTTTCAAGAGAAATCATGATGAATGTATTCACATGTTTGGTATGTGACAACTAAGAGGTACTTTATACATGAGATCAATGTAAAAATATTTTTGATAAATTTAGTGATATTATTTATAATGTTTTAGATTTTATGATTTTGGAAGGATTATAAGGTTAAAGATTTATGGAATGTATAAGTTAAACTTCATTTGAAGTTTTTGAGATTAAATTATTATCTCACCATATGAGCATTTAAATATATTGGATAAACTTTTATAAGCACTTTGTTTTGATGATAACTAAAGATACATGGGATGAATTATTATGGATATTATGATCTATTAGTGATTTAGGAATAAAAAATTCACCTTTGTTTTTTGAGTAATAGATGAAGTGTACGTGGTTCAAGACACAACCAAAGTGTGATATTGAGCTTATGAAAATGAATGAAATCAATTTTGTATATCTCCCTGTGAAAATTATTAAACTTTAGGAAAATGGTATTGAAATAATTTTTTTCCTATAATAATCATTTTTTATGATATCAATGAACTTTTTAAATCCTACATGGTTTATGGCTTTGTGATTGTTTACTTTATTTTGACTATGTTCTCTATCACACTCCAACAAAAATTGATAGTTATATTTCTCTTCAATGTCCATGTTTTCACTTGCCACCTATATTATCCTATGTGGAAACCTAGTTATGAGTTAATTTTGGCAAATTTTATCTTTACAAATTATTTTTTAAGTTTTATTATTCATTTTTATGATGTAGATTAATATTAAAGGAACATTCAAGTATTAAACCATTAATAACCCAGAAAAATTTCGAGGTCAAAATTCTTTTAAAGGGGGGTAGAATGTAACACCCTGGGTTTTTATAAACATTTTTTTCAGATAAATTAATTTTATTTAATCTATTGTGTTGTGTGATACACCAATTTAATCTTTATTTATAGGATACACTAAGATAATATTACGTTACATGAAACGCCGACTTGGTTAGTGTTACACACAACATTGAGTTTCAGCAAAACAACATTTTATTATTATAATTATTTAAAAAATATAGTTATAACATAGTCATTAAACTTAGTAATACAAATAGTAATGAATTGTTTTTATATATTATTTATAATGGTTTTATATAAATAAAAAATATTAATAATAAAACTAATAATTTTTTGGTAAAGTCTTTATATGTTTGAAAATTCTATTTTTTCAAATGAACAGCCTTTTATGTCATTCTGTGAACAATAATAAAATTAAAAATATACATTAATAGAAATTAAATTTGATACAATAATATTCATTATTGAATTCATAATTCCAAAATTAGGTTATGGTGAATTTTAGGTATTTTTCTGAAAGACCACATTTTTGGATGAATATTGAAAAATTCTGAATTTTAATCAAAAAATGCCTTTTCATCTAATTTATTTATATAGTTAAATTATTTTTTAATTTGTTTTTAAAGTAAAATTATTTAAATTATACATATATAAATCCAATTTCATTAAATTTATTGGAATTTTCATTTAAATTGGATATATAAACATTTCAAACTTTTGAACTTTTAAATTTAAAAACTTGATATCTCACAACATCAACACAATTACTTTTAAATTAATTTTAGCCAATTATGTGAATTTAATTTGAAAATAATGGATATAATTATTTATAATCAGTATTTATTTATTTTTTATAATAATATTAATTAAATTTTTTGATCATAAATATTAGTGAAATTAATTAAAATTACAATGATTAAGGTAAAAACAAGCTTACTTAATGATTAAACTTTGAATATAAGGTGTATAAATGAACAGAAACTTTTAAAACACCCATTTTACGGAAATATTTCAACATCAAACACCATATTATCTATTTTTATGAGTTATTGGGATAACATTCCATGAAATTGACACATATAATAAGTTAAGTAAGGGGAAGGACAAAAAAGTAACTTCCTTTCCTTTAAAACTTATAAAGATTTAAAGTATGGAAGAAGCTACATATTTTAGGTTATAAATATTAATTTGGAATATAAAAGAGTCATTTTTACCATAATAATTCATATTAAATTTTTAAATATGATATTATTACGATAAATTCCTAATAAATGACAGTGCATGGATTATTTAGATAATAATTAAATTAAATAAATGATATTTTATTAAATGACTTAAAATTATTAAAAATATTATATTCTACCAAGTAATTTTCAAGTGTTATTAAATATAAAATATGGTCCATTTGGGGTCCAATTTATCTTTTATAATGAACATATTGATTTGTAAATAGTAAAAATGTTTTTAGCACAGTTAGGGTTAAATTAGTGTTTTTCACATTACATGTGATTCTATTAAAATTAATTTCCAACATGTATGATATTTTTATTTTATAAATTAATTTTATATTTTATAATCCTTGGTTATAAATTTTATAATAAATATTATTTAAATTTATTCTTAATGGATGAATTACATAGGCCAGACAACTAGCTACCTAAATGAAAAACCAAAATATAAAAATAAGGGAACTTAAAGACTAAGGAGAACAATTATAAAAATGATTTCATTTTTGTTTGGTGTGAGTGTTTATCTACCATAATTACCCTATATGACGTTATTTTTCACTTTAAAATCCCATGTGTTAAGGGATATCTCCCATTAGTGTTTACCTTTTTATATTAACAAGAATTCCACTCCCCATCAACTATAAAAAGAAATTCACCTTTACCATTTATTCATACCTATAAAGAACTTTTTATCATACAAAAACTGACCAAATAATCTAAACAAATCCCTCATATCACTATAGAGTCCTAAGTTTGTGCAAAAAGCCAATCAATTAATCCCTTTAGTTCAAACTAAAAGGAGTTACCCAAAAAAGAGGTAACATTCTTCAACATCCATTTATATTTTATTTCCTCCTCAAAACATCAAGTTATTCATATTAAATTAGTATATAATAACATAAATATTATAAATATACTTTTATTATTTTATTATAAGGTTTTAAACTACACCTATACACACATTCATCAAATGGGTAATGAACTTACTATTTATGTGTACGGTTGACTACTGCTTCGCAAAACGATGTTATTTGTTTTTCCTTTACCACCTCTCATGGTTGGAAATTATGGTGAATATACTTTTTTATATGATATATATGATATTTATTATGTCATTATTTTTATTTAAATTTTATAAACAACATACCTTCAAGCTTTCCATTTTGTGTAAATAGAATTACTTCATTTGTGGATGTGTGGACTACCGTGTTCTCAAATCAATGTGATTCATTCACAATTTGCATGGAATTTATTATGTATGGGTTTAGTAAATTTATATGATATGTACAACATAATAATTAAAATTTAATTATAATATATATATATACATATATATTTAATTTACTTTATTTTTTCAATACAATAATAAAATGGAAACAACATTCATTTGTACGTACGACCTACTGTCTCCATGAATGGTGTATTCCATTTTACATTTATATATTTTATAGATTTTTATAAATATATATTTATATATATAATGAATATGTATGATATTTATATCATGTTTTACATTATTTAAATAAGTAAATCATGATCTATCTATACAGATCAATAATAACAAGTCAAAACATATATGAAAACAAATCGGATATTACAAGAAATGTAACATTAACATGGAATTGTTAATAATTGGGTAATATAAATTCATAATAAAATCATATATGGTATTTTATATAATAATAATTTTCTATGGTGGGTTTATAATAAAAATGTAATAATTAAATAGGATCTTTGAATTTGTACGAAGAAAGTCAAGACCTAAGGTAATATAATTTCATCTCACTTTTTATTTCATTACAATACATGCCATATTCACCACTAGATTATTTTTTGTGGTTTATATACTACCCTATAAAATATTATATAATTTATTTCATTTATTTAATTATATTAAAATTTTCAATTTATTTTATTCTTTTTTAGGGCTCATGATTCAAAAGTTACTGAAGTATTAAGGGTTTTCTCATTTCACTTTTATTTCCAAGATACTTATGTCTTATTCACCACTAATTTATTTTTTGTGATATATATACTAAACATGAGTGAATTATATTATTATTATACATAAATTTATGAGTATTTACATATCCATTTTATGATATTTATTTCATGGGGTTTATGGTTAAAAGTTACCAAATCAGTAATGTAATTTTTGTCTCAATTTTCATTCTTCGAGATACATGAAATATTATGCACCTATATTTTTATATGGGGTGTATATGATACCCTATGAAATTTTATATCATGAATTTTATTTATTTCATGATATTAAAAGTTTCAATTGATGTTATTATTTCATAGGGTTTATAATTAAAATGTTACCAAGTAGGTAAAGTGATTTTGTCTCAATTTACCTTATTTGAGACACATATTATGTTATGCACCTATTGTATTTTATGAGGGGCCTATACTTGTTTAAATGATATTATAATACTCATTTAATGTTATTATTTCATTGGTATTATGATTAAAATGTTTCAAAGTGGTATGATACACTTTGAAATGTTTAAAGATTATTTTCCTCAAGAATTGTTTTAAATGATCATTCAAAATTATTTTCCATCTAAGATTTCATTATTTAATTTAGTTTATGATTTAATGGGGTTATGATCCAAGGGTACCATTCTTATTATTTCTATGAATGGTTTATTCATTTGATGACATGTTGTTTATAATACCCATTTCTATTGCATGGGTTATACCATGATAAAATGATTATGAAACTCACTTATTTTCAGGGGTTATTCTATGATGAAATTATTGTGAAGACTATATATTTTACTTATGTTATGATAAGATGAGGTGTTTATAATATCCATTTCATTTCATTGGTTATGATATTATATTTATGAAACCCACCTATTTTTATGGGTCATGATATGATGAATGTTTTATTATTTTGTAGCCTATGAATGTAGGATTTTATTATGTTATGGGTGGGACCTATATATCCGTCCAATTCATTGGGTAATGATTTATATTTCCTGAGTATGATAGGGATGGAATGAGGATTGAACAAGGAGTGAACTTAGTTAAGTATTATAGGGCTGGAATGAGGAGAAAACTTGGTTCAATAATACAGGGCTAGAATGGGAAGTAAACACCATTCAGTAATACAGGGATGAAATAGGAAGTGAATCCAGTTCAATAATATAGGGATGGAAGAGGATGTTAACCCGGTCCATTAATATAGCTATGGAATGTGAAGTGAACTCAGTTCAATAATATAGGACTATAATGGGAAGTGAACCTGGTTCAATAATGAAGGGCTGGAATGGGAAGTGAACTCGGTTCAGTAATTCAGGACTGGAATAGGAAGTGACCCTGGTTTCATAATACAAGGCTAGAATAGGAATTGAAAATGGTTCAGAAATATAGGGCTAGAAAGGGGAGTGAACTTTGTTCAGTAATGGACTTTTTCCATTAATATGGACTTGGTAGTAATCCTTGACTACTAGGGAAATCATTTTATATGTTTATGTGTCTACTACATAATCCATGTCTTATTCCTAAGATATAATTTCATGGATTGTTCACTCGATTACCTTATGATTCATGTCTTATAAACTACTAATATTTATTATATGACTATTGATTAAGATCTTTGATATTTTGGGTATGATCTTCTAATGATACAATCATTTCCTCATACCATTATGTTCAGGATTATGCTTAAATATCTCCTTGTTTAACCTTAATGAGAATTTGATCTCACCCCTTTCTTATGTTTCTTTTCCCTAGGTTATGAAGAAAGGTTTTTAGTAGTAGTACTAATGGGGAAGGTATTTAAAGTATATGTTGAAGATAGTTCACTAGGATAGAAGATTATGTTCTCAAGTTTACAAAGACACTAAAATATTATGGTCCTTGAGCATGTACTTTTTTAATGGGATTAATATTTATAAAAAATGATTTAATATTCATGTATGTTAATCTTGGGTCGCTATATGGAAAAATTAACACAAGTAATATTATTTTTTGAAAAAAATTCATGATTTTTGTAAGTTTAAAAAATAAATTAATTGAATGTGTTATACTTATCAAAAAGGGAAATATTGAGAATAATTCATACAATATGGTTGAAATAAAAACAAAGCATCCTTTGGAGTTGGTTCACTCTAAAATTTGTGAGCCTATGAAGAAGTAATCATATAATGGAGATGATAATTTTATTTCACATATTGATGAATTTACTCACATTACATGTGTTATGTTTATAAAACACAAATCTATGGCATTAAAACATTTTAAAAGTTTTTAGAGAAGTGTAGATAAAAATTGTGGTTACACTTTGAAGAAGATTCAAAATAATGATGGTGTTGAGTATAGCAGTGAAAGATTTCAAGACTATCTTGAAAACATGGAATTATTAATTAACTCAAGGTTATATAAACACCACACATTTTTTTCCTAAACAAAATAATAGAATTATTTTTTAGATGGCTCTAAATATGTTTATAGAGCATGACACATCTCATTATTTCTAGTGGAAATCCATTAGAGCAGTGGTTCATATCCAAAATCATTCTATTTATATTAAAAAAAATTATATGTAATCATATAATATGTATTATAATAAATATCCAAGATTGAAGTGTCTGGTAGTGTTTGGAAGCCCTTGTATTATCAAATTTAAAGGTGAAAATCTAGGAAAATTTTAATGAAGGGGAGTTGATGGTATATTTATTGGTTATCCACTAAATAGAATATGATATCATTATTAAGAAAAGTAGACATCAAATATTGTCGATGATGTTGATGTGAAAGTGATAGAGCACATAAATAATGTAAACTCTCATGATGAATAAAGTTATAGAAGTGGTGAAGATGAATATATTTTTATGAAATAGTATGGAGAAGTTTTAGAAAATAGTGAGAATAATGAGGAGGTTCAAGGTGAAGAATTTGATTAAAAAAATTCATTGTATGAAAAGTAATATTATTCACACCATCCCAGGTTGAGAATAGAAGTTCAAGTCCAAAATATTTTTGGAAATCAAGGAAAATATATTCAAATTAAAAGAACATTGAGGACTAACTATCATGTCTCATTTTTCTCTTAAGTTAAACCAAGATATGTGCAATAAGTAATGAAAAATCATCACTAGGTTTATTCAATGAATGAAGAGCTAGGTTAAATTGTAAATAATGAGACTCAGGAATTGGTACTAAAGACCAAAGAAAATAACATTATTGGGATAATGTTGGTGTTCTGAATCAAGATGAATGAAAATGGTGAATTAGTGAAAAATAAATAAATATTGGTGTGTAAAGGCTATTTACAGGTTGAAGGATAATACATCAAGGAAACCTTTTCTCTAGTTTCAAGACTTGAAACTATAAGAATATTTTTTCCATTACAACACAATGGTATTGTATGTTCTTTACAATGGATTTAAATTCATCCATCCTCAATGGTTAATTTTAATAGGAAGTATATATTGAACAACCATGATGTCTCTTACTTGGTGAAGATTGGAATTGTGTTTATAGGTTAAATAAGGCATTATATGCGATAAAACAATCCTCAAGATCTTGGTATTCTAATCTTGACACCCTTTTAAAGAATTTGACCTTTTAAAAAGGTAGATTTGACAAAAATCTATACATCAAAGAGGACAACGGTGTATTTCTCATTATAATTTTTTATATAGAAGAAATTATTATTGTAGGAAATGATGAAGGTTTTTGTGATGAATATAAAAAAGATATTAAGATTTTTTTAAAATTTCCATGATTAGTAAGATGAGATAATTTCTTGTCTTAAACTTTTATCACGATAAGAGTTATATTTTCATATCTCAAGAAGTTTGGAATTGTGGAATCAACGACTGTTTCTATGCCAATATAATTTATAAAGAGGTTTAGTGGATTAATTTACATAAAATCTTGAAGACTAGATATTTTGTGTGTTGTTACACTATTCCAGGTATCAAATTCCATTAACAAAGTCTCATTTTATATATAGAAAGATAATACTTAGATACATCAAAGGAATAATATATTTTGGGTTATAATATGATATAAAAGTTAAGCTTGATCTATTTGGTTATTCATATGTGTATTTGGCATGATGTGATGATGAAAAAATATTTACAACTGGTGGTGCTTTCTTTCTTGGTGAAAGATGTTTTTTTGACCTTCAAGAAATAAAAATTAAGTGACCTTAAGCACTAATAATGTGGAATATGTGGCTTCCACTAATGCCTCCACACAACTTATATGGATGAATAATCAACTTGAAGATATTAAAGTTGAAGTGAAGTTTCAATTACTTTTGGGATGTTGTAATAAAAGTGAAAATAACCTTTAAAAAAATATAGTTCAACATTAAATGTATAAGAACATTGATATAAAATATCACTTCATAGAATATCCAGTGGATAATAATGAATTAATTTTGTAATTTTTTTTCTACATAGTTAAAAATTCTTGATGTGTTCACTAATGCATTATCAAAGAAATCATTCTAGAATTTGAGGTTTAATTTAGGTGTTCAACCTCACTCTTTACTTGGATAAGGTATGGTTAAGTAGTCCCTTATTTCATCTTGTATTTGGATATTGTTATCAAAGTTGTAGAAAATTTGACAACATAAATATTTCATTTATGTTTATATTCCTATTGTTTTTCAAATTGGAAGTATACAATATTGGGAGTGTATCCATTGATGTTTTTTTCCTTTGGGGAAATCATATATTTATAAGGAGTTATTAAAAGAGGTAAACTATGATTTCAGCATGTATGAACTATTTTAACAGTATCTTATAAGTTTTTGTTGGAAACATTCTGTTTTGAAATATTTTTTGATGTGATGATGAAGTTCAGTTTCAAGGTTGTGAACTTCATGTTTTCAAGAAGCATATAGATCACTATCTTATGAAAACAAATGTTATAATTTATTCAAAGTTATTGTTTAATAACCCAAGTTCAGTCATATACACTTATAATTATAAAATTTTTATTTATTTATATGTTTTTAGAGTTTAAATGTGATTTATATTCCTTGGTTTCCAAAAAAAAATCCAAAGGGATGATTGCTGAGCCCAAGAGTTTCTTTTATGGTTGTTTTTATTTGTGAGAGAGAGGTTTTGGAGAAGAGGATATGATTAAGCATGTTGGATTTTATTTTTCAATCCATAATTCATATTCCTTGTGATTAATTCAGATGATTCTATTTCATGTGTTCTTAGTGATTATATATCATGAATGTAGTTCATGATGGAAGCTGTATTGGAGGAGTAGTGTAGATGCTGGTGTGAACTGGACCATTCCCAAGAGCAAGGACCGTGCCACAATATCAATGAACATTGTACTTAATTTGTTTCCATGAAAAATTTAATATATTGATGGATTTCAATAGTGCTATAAATATTGGGACCTCCCCATCACAAATCATATGAACACACCATAGTCATTAAGATGAATTAAGACTACGCCGCAACAGAGATGACCATGCTGTAGAAAGGATACAACTAGATATTTTTATTCTAGAGTTTCCAAGCTCTCCACAGTGCAACACCAGGACAACATCACATCATTTTATGTAATTTACATTAAAACTATTAAAAATTGGTAGGTTTCACTTTAATCCCATAGAACATGATGTAAAAGATAAATTTGGGAATTTTTGAGGGTTTATGGTGACATGGTTTCATATGATGACTTTAGTGGTTATTTAAATCTACAATAACTACCAAATTCAAATAGTATGATATGTATATTTTAAATTAAGTTCTAAAGGATGAGTTTAAAAGTGGTGATAAAAGAAGTTGGTGATTTCAAATTCAAGATTGACAAAAAGAAACTGACAGCTATGAAAGTATTGTGTGAGAACAATTGTACAGAAAAATTAAGAGAGATGAATAGAATATAAATAAGTAAATAACCAGAATAAGTGGATGTGTATATTGAAATAGAGTGAATAGATTCTTTTTTTATTTCCATATGTTTATAAAGGAGAGTAGAATAACAAAATCAATAATTGAGGGCTATGTTTGGAAGGTTTTTTCATATTGATATCAAATTCAATTTTTTTAGTGTGGGATACACTATCACAGTTGCGACTATTGATATAATATGAGTTCAAGGATAATTTCTACTAGTTGTACCTACAAGTTGAAACTAGTGGGTCGTATGAACTTGGTGGAATCCATATCATTCCAAGGGATATCCTTCTCATTTTATGGGTGAAACTTATAAATCTAATATACCCTTCTTGTGTGTGTGTGTTGAATAATGATCAATATTCACTCTAACCGATGATGTGGGTTGTTTCACTAAGAAAATGTAAAAGAAGTAGAATCAATAATTCAACCTCTCTCTCTTAGTGATTCTTCACTGAACCATGAGGTGACCTTTCAGATACATTCCTTCCCCCACAAATCAAGTCCATTGGGAAATCTTGATAAAAAGTATAGGATAGGAGCAGGACCATATCCCTACATCAAACAGTTAATGGGACCATATTCCCATTCCAATTTTGGAAGCCTGTTAACACATTTTGGTGGTAGTGTATGGGAGAGCCTATATTCTTATAAACAATATATATAACTATCAATATATATTAGTGGAAATAACAACAAAGAGTTATTAGAATATCCCAACAACCACCAGGGGACAGAAACATACTCTCACCCTCACTACAAGAGAACCTCACCAATAGTTACTTCAGAATAGATGCACATTACCTCTCTAATTTAGGAGGATTATCGATGCATCCTAATGAAGAATGTATAATTGGATTAGGCACACATTTCCATTAAAAATGGAGATCAACGACCAATATCAACAACCACACCAAGGAATAAAAATATTCCTACTAAATTTTCAAGGATTTATATCATGTTAGAGTTGATTTTTACGAGAAAAAATATATTACTTCCCCCTTAAATATGTTTATTCTCAAGAGAATATACTAACAACAATCAAAATGTAAGAACATATTCATGCAAATTTTTTAGCATCCCATCAACATATTATGTGGGAGATATGGGATTAACCTTAGAAGATTGCCACATATGAAGGTCTATATGTGAAACACATGAATTTAGCTTTCCAATAGAGTGTATAAAATAATTAATATCACCATGGGAATATAACAACCATAGAGTAAGCCCATATCCCTACTTTTCTTAATGTTGGAATTCTTGAGGCCATTGAACATTTTTCAATGCATCCCCAAGATCCCATTGACTCATTATCAAATCGAAAATGTAGTAGTAATTACGAAGGTTCTTCCCACAATACTGTTATAAGTAGCTCTAGAGGTCCTCCCTAGAGCACCCTCCATGAAGTTCCTCCCTATGGAGGTATCAAGATCAATCATAGGAACTTTTATCACAATTAACACTATGAAAATACTATTCATGTTCATAATATCTAATGGTAAGGAGGTCTTACCCTTTTCACTATCCACCATGAAGGTCCTCCCTAGGGTATATGGTGTAGGAATCCCCCTACAATTAGATATTAAACTATGATGGAAGTATTCTGCATAATAAAGTTCATTAATAATTTCTTACCCATAATAACATTTCATTTTGAAAAGAATATTCACCCCTTACTAAAGAAACATTTAGAAAGACTTCTTATCATGAGTCACTCTAAAAGATGATACCAAATACACCCGATGCCTTATTTTTTATGGATGATATCTTTATCAATCAGAATATAACAAGAGGAAACATTCACTCTTTGAACCACCCTCAGATCTCTTAGATTACACAAAAATGGGATTTATTCCAATTAGCCTCGATCTACAAAATAAGGAAAATAGGAAATTACTTCTCTAAGTAGAACAAGTATACAAAAATCACACATAATATGAAGAGAACACCTTGTTTATGAGAAAACAACTATCCATATAAAACCTACCGGTCATATTCTATCCCATAGACACCTCTCAATATAACATTCCAAAAACAATGATAGTGGAATGTATACATTATGTTCACCTAAAAATATGGATGAATCTTCATTATTTTAAGGTGAAATTTACACCTTACATGGAATACACAAACCATGTCAAAGAAATAGAATAATTTTACTAATATATTTATTTTTCCTCTCATTTATTAGTATGACACCTGATGTTGGATAAGAAGCATGAGAATATACAACATGAAATCCTTGATTCATTGAGAAATATACCTCAAATAATGGATGGAAATCCAATTGACATGTATATCAGAGGATATGGACAACATGTAGTGTCACATTTAACCTTTCCTCCCTACCAACAAAGCTTTCTATGAATGACATCATGTAACACCATTATTTTAGGTCAGGGATATATACATGATAATTGGTATACTCAGCGGGGGTTTTTATGTCCAAGCCTCATAAAAGATGCAATTTATGAGAGATATCTATAAAAATACTCCTTTATAAAGCCTCTAAAAAGGTTGAACTGACATATCACTTTAGAAAGGCCAAAACTTCATCTACAACATTTCCAATGATAGTGAGAATCTCACTCTCAAATCATGCACTACACCCATCTAATGGATAGATAAAATCATTCAAGATCAACAGGGATGTAGTAGTGGCCACTGCTACAATAATCTGAAAAAAACCCCATCCCATAGTGCTGGTGAAAATTTTACCACCATCACCAACCCCATAGTTATAAAATTTATGATGGGTCTAAAATATTGCATCAATAGAACTAGATCAACCCCATACTTTAGAGATGGGTGAATTTTTACCTCAAACTCCTCCCCCACAGAATTCTATATTTTATAGACTTGAAGGAATTTTAAAAGAAAATACTTCACAATTACTCATATTTCATGAGTTATATTTCTCCTTTAGTATATGTAAGAAAAAGGTTTCTAGTGAAACTCTCTAGATTACCCTCCAAGAAGTAGTCCCAGGAGAGTCATGGAAGGATAAGGTGAAGACTCCTAGGGAGTACACACCAATTCATCCCCTCAATAGGATGACTACTTGAGGGATTTTTGACTTATTGCTTGACATATACTTTAGGTCAACGATTTCCACTGTCCTTTTAATGATTACATGATGCTGATAGAACATTATGATTTTTTAAATGTAATTACTATTGGCCTTGAAGATGATTTAGAGCATGAATCCAGTCTATAAGAACTAGAGGAGGATGTTTATGTTTAGAATATGGTCCATAATGAAACAATTAAGGAAGTTGTTCATACCCAACACCAATGTCAAGATTAAATTTTGGTATTCCCAAAAAATTCTAACCAAAAACCTCTCTTGTGGGCTTCAAATAAAAAATGGGAAAGAGTGTGGCTATATCCCACCCATTACCCAAAGAAGTTAAACCCATAAAATTAAAGAAATTTTATCTTACTATGAGGTAGAGTTAAAGGAATTAAACAGAATCCATGATGAGTTACTTTCACTAGGTATACCCTTTAAGTAGAGACTCACATTCCACTTTTAATAAATCTTTATAAACACGAATAGTCTATTGTACCAGTAAGAGAAGAACTAAGTCATCTGCCCAATATGGGATCTAGATAACCAATTTTTATTGATCCAATGGAATAATTATATCATGAATTCCCTCTATTAATGTGGAAACTAGAGAAATGTTAGACAAGTTACCACAATCAATTTCACACTGGTTATCAATAGAAAACACAGGTAGGCCCACCATATCAGGCCTTTTCCATCATTGCCCCTATTAAAATATATACCCAATAATATATTCCATAAGATATTGTTGAAACTACTGAGTCACTAGAAGGTTGAATAGAATACATGAATGGGTTGTGTGTTCTAGTGAAACCAAAAAAAACCATACCCTAAATGGGTGGGCATGACTCCTCCTTCACCCAAATTCAAAAATCTAACTTTACTAAATTTTAATGGAACTGGGGACCTAGAGAATTATTTTGTATCTTTATGTAGTCCCATAATGGGTATTCTTGGATAATAATTAGTAGCTATGTTCATATTCTTTGTGAAGACCCTAAACTTTTACACTTAATCCAACTCCGACTCTAGCTCTAGCACCTAAACCTATGAAATATCAATTAATTCCCTCTCCTGAATGAAAATAATAGAAAAATGAACTTTATCAATAAGGTATAAAAGAGAATATACATGCACTATATAAAGAACAAAATAATAAATTTTATTATTTAAAAAATGAGCAAGTCCCTAGTTATTTCATCACAACCATAGAAAATAATTTTCTAAAGCTTATAGAACTCAGGTATCTTGATTAGGATGGTCTTAGATACCACCTATATTATTATAATTACCGAAAAATATTTGTAAATACCATTAAGGAGGGATTTTTTTTTAAATACACCCTTTATAAATGGTTGACTCTAGAAAAGTTTAGTTAGGAAATCCACCAGTGCAAGTGGATTTTGTTTTCTAAATATTACCAGAAGAAGAAGAGGAATGGAAAAAAGTCTCAAATAAGGGTTAACATATGTTTTATGATTAGATGACTAGAAATATGGTCAAACTAGAACACACCATACTCAGGTCACAACTGAACTAGCAAATCAAGTCCCTAATTTTCTCTATAAATGTATGACTAGCGTTATATTCACTATATTCTTCCTAGATTCGGTCTTTTAAAAGATGGTGTAACTAGCATGATAAAAATAAAGTAAATGAAAGTGAACCTATACCGATTCCAAATCTAGTTAAGAAACTCTCAGATATCATTCCTTTTGTACTTATATATTGGGTACCATCCACCTAAATGAAACCCTTATTAGATGAATATTTTATTTACAACTATATCAATGTTATTCACTTTAAAAATCTATTCTATGATGAAGAATAAGATTAATATTAATATGTTACCACCTAAAAATCATGGAGCATAGAGGAGAGGCCCCCTTAGTTGATGGGCTTAAGGAAGACATGGTGGATGGGGATCTAATCATTTAGTCTATATCATTGCTGAATTCATATATATTGCTAAAAAATGGTGACATAAACTTTAATGGGCTTAACAAGATAACAAATATATCTCTGCTTCATACAAAATTGATCCAAAATGATTATATTGGAGGATTTATTGGTAATTTTTTTCTATGTTAACATTATAAAGTAAAAAGGAAAGACCAATCCAAATCACAAGTTATAAAACTATATTCAAATTTTGATCAACCTAAATGCTATCACAAGAAACTCCACATTTCAAGCCCCAAACTAAGGAGCTACCCCAAGGTGGGAGGCATAAACCTTTTTTCTTAGAAATATGACATCTTAAAGTAGATGGTTATCATTCAAGCTAATATCTCGATTATGGATTCCTTTCATTTATCAAAATAGATATAATAAACACATACGGAATCCCTTTTAATCCCTCAATAATTTGAAGCTAAGTTCACTACTGCTGAATTGTATCACATAGAGAATGATTCCAAAAAAATTTATATAGTCATATCCTTCATAGAAAAAGATAATGATACTACCATATAAGGTCATATCAGTCCCATATATGTATCTGCAAAATTGGAAAACATCAAAGTCCTTTGATTTTTGATTAAAAATATATCTTGAATCAATCCAATGTTGGTTTAGATTATATGACAATAAGACCATAAAGAATTTTATTTATCTACCACCACTTTGAAAATATAGGTGTATAGAAATATTGAACAGTAGACACCTAGACTAATCAATATCGTGGATAAATTTAAGGATCTTATTTCTAAATCTAAATTCATGATTTATCAATAGGACACAAATCTCAATGTATTGTTAGGAATACCTTGGTAGCATCAACATGCAATAGTTCCCTTATGATTTCATCAGTGTCTAAAATACTCTATTAATGGATGAACTAAGACATTATATGGTAATAAATCCCCTTTTTAATTCTAAAAAAATTAGTACATAGATGAAGGATTCTACCGTAGATAAGGAAAATTACCCATGACTAATAATTTCACTCGAGTCACTACTCTAAATAGTTTAGAGATGGCCCCAGTCAATCCATTTAATAACCTCAAAAATGAATATGTACTATCCATCAATAAAATAGAGGAAGTAACCTCAGATTCAAGAATAGTTTCTCCCATGTTCATTATATTAGTCAAATTATTCAAATTTAGTTGGGGATAAATAAGAGGCAATTCCAATAATAAAAATGAAGGCTCGGATAAAAATTCCCCTTATCCATCCTCAAGGTTTGACACAGTACTCGCATCACTACCTGAATCTAAAGATACCTACACATTACTAGAAAATAATGTTAATTTCCTCACATATCATGAGTCTCATGAAATCAACACCTTTTCCAGCCCTAATGACATTATAGAAGATAGAGAGTGTTCCTAGAATGTTTTTGAAATAGATGACCATATATTGGTATCGTTAGAATTTAAAAATGCCTCCTTATTTGAGATGGAAGATAAAATGTTCCTATATCATATTCTGAATTCAAGGATATCATCACATCTTTTTTTCATTTGATAAAAATAGAGACAAAGGAGATAATACCTAGAATATATTCAATGATGATGCTCACATATCTGCCCTCTAAAAATTTGGGTAAACCACTTTGACATCTATAGAAGATAGAAATATCCCCAAACCATCTTCTAAATTTAAAAATGACCCTTTATTACCCATTTTTGTTGTGAATAATGTTGAGGAATAATAATAATATCTCAAAGATACCCATTCCTCATTTAAGGAAGGCATATATACAACCATTAATGAACTTAGATAGGTAAATCGGGGTATAAAGGAAGATCCACATCCCATATTAATTAGTGTCTTCATGTTTATTGAAGAACAATAGAAATATTTTTTTTATTAAAACCACATAATAATGTATTTTCCTAGAATTATACAAACATGCATGGACTAGATCCTAATGTGGCCACTCATCATCTAGGCCTACTTGAGGATCATGGTGGTAACAATAAGACAGACAAGAGAATACACCCAACTCATGTTTCCAAGGTTAAATTTGAACTTAACAAGATTATAAAATAGAAATTCAATCAAGAGGACTAGTACCCAAAACAAGTTTCAAATATTTTCCCAGTCATGAAAAATAATATACATATTTGAGTCCACATCGATTTCAAGGATCTCAACCTACAATTCCCAAAGGATAACTCCCCAGTCTAAAATTATAGTACTTCTGATCAATGAAATTGATGACTATCAAGTCCTCTCCATTAAATAAAAATATTTAGTATATAACCAAATTTGATTGGATCCGGAATATTAATATTTAACTACTTTTAGGGAACCCCAAGGAGTGTACTACTATCGAGTGATTCCCTTTGGCTTGAATAATGTTAGTTACACGTATTAATGTGATATGAAATATATTTTAAACTCTTCCTAGTGAAGACCATGGAATGTTATGTAGATGTATTTGTAGTTAAATTCCAAAAATGTTTTGATCATATTTATGATCTTTATACAATTTGTAATAAGTTACAACATCATAACTTGAAAATAAACCCCTTGAAATGTGATTTTAGGATACCTCAAGAAATTTCCTTGGATTTTTGGTATTCTATCTTGAATTTGACGTATAACCTGAGAATAATAAGGTGATACTTGACATTAAATCTCTTCAAAACCTCAAAGAATTAATATTTTATTAAGGAATCCTTACACACATCATGCATTTTATTGAAAACCTTACAGTGAAGTTCTTTCACTTCATCAAACTGATGAAGAAGGGAGTCACCTATTGTTGGGAAAAAATATTTCAAGAATATTTTAAAAACCTCAAAAAATAAATTTAAATCCCACAAATTAAAGGAAAGATAATAAATCTCTATATAATATAATTGGAGTGATCACTCGACATATTTCTCACACTGAAGAAAGATACAGGGGAAAAATAGTCTCTACTATCTTAGTAGAACCATGCTAGATATTGAGACTCAATATCATGATATGGAGAATAATTTTATGGCATTGATATTTGTGGTCTAGAATACGAGACACTACATATAACATCCTATAGTTAATTTAGTCCCTCATATGGACCCAATCATGTATATCCTCATTTTTCTAATGTTAACTGGATGTTTGGCATGGTGAGTGGTAATCTTGCAACAATTCAACATCTGGTTCATACCAAAAAAGGTAATAAAAATGAAAAAAATAGAATAATATGTTAAAACATATAATTTTGAAGAAAAAATTCTAGTTTATATCATGTTTTCAAATGAATTAGGTATCTCTATTAAGGATACTACTCAGACATTAGATATGTACTTTGATGGTGCCTCTAGAAACCCAATAGGAAAAAGTAATTAAGAACCCAAAAATCAACAAGTTTAGTATGGTAATCATTCTTATTTACCAAGATAATGAAAATTTTCCCTATTCTATATTGTTATTATAAGATTTTATCAACAATGAGGCGGAGTAAAAAGCTCTTATTTCAGGCATATAATTATCAATGAAAATACCATTTGCCCTCTTAAACATCAAATGTGATTCAGAATTAGTAATCAAGAAAATACATGGAGAATATTATATTAAGAGAAATTGATCCTACTAATTTTTTTCATAAAGGTCAATACAATAATTTTCCTAAGAACTAACACATTCTATCATCCATATTTATAGAAATCTTGTGAGGATATATTGTATAAGGAGGCCACAACCCTAGAAAATACATTCCATGAAAAAATAGTTATCATCATTTCCCACCACAAGATGGTATCTGTATTCATTGGAAACAACATAGAATAAACCAACAAGATCATAACTATATTTAATTGAGATTTGAGAACCTCAAAAAATGACACCAAAAGTGGGTGGATGTCCCCATATTATAATACCTATAAAAAAGAATTATTCTATAAAACTAATAAAAAAAGAATATACCTAATTTTAGGAAGTCAAATTTACTCTTTATGATGGGCCAAATACTCAGGATGTTCTATATAAGTGTGGATTTTATGGATTCCGACTCATATTCATTGAAGGAGGATAAAATCTTACCATTTTAAAGAAGTCCATACAAGTGCCTATTGTGGTCATCTATCTAGAACCAAGCACCCACATCATATTATGAGGCTTTAGTATTTTTTCCATTGATGAAGTAAATTGCATGAAGTTAACTATGAAATTTCATGCCTAATATATACATTAAAACCTCATCTATCAACCCCCATAATTTCTATATAATGATAAATATTATTTTTTATTCTCTTTCTATGAAACATATGTCATAGGTCTATATCCCATTGCTATATCCAAAAAATTTAAGAATAACCTTACTATAAATAATTTATTATCTACGTGGTATGAGGATATATCCATCAAAGAATATAGGACAAACATTATCATATAATATTTATAAATACAAACATAATTTCCTAATATGTAATCCCTTATAAAATACTGAAAGATAATGAAACTAATTTATTCTCTTTATAGTTGAAAATCCTGTATCAATAATATGAAATTCAGTACAACCACTCATCTCGCTACCATGTAGTAGGGAATGGATAAATAGGGGATTTCAATATGTTCTTATCTAACATACTCTATGAAATAGTGGATAAAGGAAAGAAACATAGCTTGATAAAATATTTCATGAAATATGGTTCTATCACACCATAAATTATACAACTATGAAAGCAATCCCATATTCTATCATATATGGGAAAATGATATCCTTACCACAAAGGTTTAGTTTCCCTCACTTTTCATCACCATTTACAACCAGATCTTTGAAGATGCATAGTCTTAGAAGAGACTATATGATTTGGAATGGCTTGATGAATGATGATTTCTCACATTTCACAACTTTTAAATCAATCAAAACCGAATCATACAAGCCTTAAACAAAAATATTATACTCCATATGTTCCTCCAAGGATTATTGGAATTTATTACAAGAACCCCGATGATACCTGGGAATAAGACCCCAAAATTTTAACCAAAATGGGAATGAACATATGACATACACAAAGATAACTCAAATGGATATTATTTAATGATAAAAAAGGATGAATAAAATATCATGCCAATGGCCAATGTAAGGATCCTCAAGAAATACTATGAATGATATTCACATTGGTTTAGTTTTATTATTATTTTATTATTTGAACTACATGGTAAATATCCTTTAGTAAGACTCTAAAATACACATCACTCATGTCCTAGTCATACAATATAAAACTTCATGATAATGTACTTATCGAATGATATAGAACTATATGACATCTTCTTAGTTTTATAAAAATTTCATAGTCACATGATGTAAAACTACATAAAAATGTCCTAGTCTTATGATATTAAGATATATGATATTTTTTGTGAAAGAATCATAACCTTAAAATTCATGCCTTCATAGGTCCATTCTACATTACCTTAAATCACTTCATTGTCATGATGTATATCCTCCTTCAATTTATTTTCACCAAATAAAAGTAACTCCCTCCCATACATAAGAGACAGATCCATGTAGGAACATTGATGCATATTTTTTACACACTTTATAGTTAAAATTAAGTATAAAGTTCCCCTATTTCATCCTATACCAAATGATAATATCACCACCATAAAATGTAAAATCACATGGTGTGCTTCCCTAACTAGTGATTTTACCTAGCTCAAGTAATCTTCCAAGTATTCTCTTATTTCTCACATCAATCATGACTAATGTGATATTAGAGATCCCATTTGATTACTTTGATTCGAATAAACATAACACACCATATCAAAATAAAATAAATAACTTTTTCTATCCTAGATGAAGATAAACTATTTAGAGCATCTAACTTTTTATAACATACTTCCCTTGCATAAGATCCAGATCTATGTAAGGATTCCTGATATAAGACCTACGTCAACTATGGAATAAAAATTTCCTCACCTTTATGAAAGAGATTAATTTTTTAAGGTAAATTATATAATAATTACTAGTGGATTGATTCACATTTCCTTTGGGATATACAATTATAATTAGATTCTATATCCTAGGACCAACTGTAAATTTTAAAAAACCCTCATCCCAACATATGATTCTGATCCGTGTGGGAAATATATTTCATTAAAACTATATGTGACTTGATTTTTATTTCAAAAATGTATGTAGTATATCCAATATCCTATATCTAGGGCCCAACTATGAATTATATCTTCCAAAATTCCCTCCACTCCTATTCATAGAATTTTATAGTGAAGATTTTTTTACAAACCTACATTGAGAAATAAGAGAACATAAAAAATGTCCCCATCCAAGAATTGGAGATATATCAATAGACCTATAATATGATAAGATATCACAATTTTTAAATAATGAAATTATAGTTCTTTCTTCATGATGTTAAATTGCATGATTCATGGTCTACAATTCATGTCCATAAACTATTCAGAGTGTCCTCCAATACATTTCCAAGTGCCCTACATGAGATTCATATCCATGAAAGGGTACTTGATGTAGATTGACTCTCTAAACAAATATTAGACTAAAATTCCCCTTTCTTAATATTATACCATAATTTTTGGATCCTCCCCTACAATATAAGGACTATTTTGGAATTAAATCCTAATATCTCAAAAAACCTATTTAAACCCTATGTTTAAGACCTAGACAAAAGTCCTCATTGACATACACCCCCTTACAAGAGAACCATGTTATCTAAGTTATGATAACCCTATGTCTAAAATACATCAATTCCCTTTTTTTGAACATACTTTATCATAAATCACACATTGTGACTTGAGTATCTTGGTTTTATAGAAACCTTTACTTGGTATTTTTAGTGATCACATTCAACTCTAAAGGACTCTTCTTCTTGACTATGCATACCATGGCCGCAATATGGCCCTATATATGCACCCCTAATATGAACTTTCAACCAGAGGAATCATAATATTCAAGGGGAGGATCCTCTAATTTCTATATGCCTTCAAAACATCTTAGTGGAACCTATCTTTCAAATATGATCTAAAATCCTTAATTGAGAACCTACTCAACATCACTTTTCCTGATCCAAGAACGTTAAGTTATGATTCACAACATCATTTCTCCCTGTTCAAAAGGTTTTGGGAATACTTATAATTCTTACCCCATTGGGATTGTTATTATATTTCATCAAGTCCATGTATTATGACCAAATATTATATGAACCCCACCCTTTGAGGAAATATGTAGTGGAATTGGGTTATCCATTAACATTGGGTTAACTTTCCCCTTTTAACAGTAAATTGATTTTTTCAAACCCTTTTGGTCCAAGAACTATTGACTTAAATTATGTTCATATACTATGTGGTATAGTCTCTATTGGCATTGGTATTTCCATTAAAATTAGATTTTCACCTCTTCCTTTCCATATAAGTTTTCCCACTTCACTTGTGTTCAATGCTACATGACCATAAACTGAAAATTTATTGGTCAAAGCTATATAAATTTAAAATCTATCCTCTTAGTAGTCCAGAATATAAGACCTTATGTTATAGGTAAAAAATAAATAAAACTTCTTAGGATGAAAACCCATAAAGGACGCTTAGAAAAGAAGTCAAGTATTTTCTTTCTAAACCTTTTACTTTTAGGTCTAAGCCAAAAGTTAGATCATGAATAAAAAGGGAATAATTATTATAGGTCCTACCATATCACCAGAGAAAAAGATGATCCATGATCACTAAACCCACTAGTTTAGGAAAATGTTATAGTTATGATACACAATATCCATTCACCTCAATTATGTGTTCCATACATAGTGGCATAACATTTAGGGCACCAAAACCCTTCTTGAATATTCCTTCCTTCCAAGAACCTAATTTATTTGATAATTGTTTTAAAACCCTCAAACATTTCCTTAGATATCGATATGATATAATTTGAATCCAAAGGACACCTATGCTTGACTAAAAATACTATGTTTCTGATATGTTTGTACATAATCACCCCTAATGTGGCCTATCAACAAGTATTATCTTTATTATGATGAATAGAATCCTATAATTTTTATACACCCTAAAACCTTTACTATGGAATCTATATTTCAAATATAGTTCACAGTCATCCCCTATATATGTGTCTCAACTCCCCACTCATGATTCAAAATCCTTGAGTTATGACTTACACAATACATAATCCAACTATTTAGGTGGATATAGTTCCCTAGATTTTACACACATGTGCATCAAGATCATTTTCAGATAAAGAATTTTATATCTCATCCTCCAAACTTTAATTGGTCATTTTTGTGCATATTTAAATCAAATGATATGATTTTATAATCTTCACGACCATAAACCAAATTACCCTTGTTCTATGGTGGTCTCTAACACCTCTAGACCATGTAGTAAAAATTATACATCTATTCTATCACTACTTCCATTGATAATTAGAGAGTTCATATATCTACCTCTTAGGATTTCCCAATCATGCTCTAGAACAATATCAATGAATACAAGATCATCTTATTTGATAACAACAGTCACTTTGATTGGGTTAGATGACCATAAAATCTATAAACCTATTCATGAGGTTTCCGACAATAGTATCACTGAACTTCTTCACTTCTTGTTGGGTCGACCCTAACAATGACATTGAATAAGACACCTCACTCCTTTGGTCAAATCTACGTGAACTAAAAATGTAGTAGAATGTGGTAAAAGTTGTTTAATATTAAACATCAATTATGATTGATTGACTTGAAAAAGAATAAAATTCGTAAGGAAAGAGACATGTAACTCTCCTATTTTAAAACATATAAAGGTAACTCTAGAAAAAAAGTAAAGTCTCTACTTTTTTTATATACACCTTGTGTGGTCTATGAAGAATTGGGAATTTCAAATAAAAAATAATCTTAATAGTTATTAATTTGAAAACCTATAAAGGTAAACTTAAGTAAAAGATGAGTCATTCCCACTAAGAATTCCCAATAGAAGGATTAGAAAAAAGTTAGTGTGACAAATTTAAAGATACAAAACTTGTAAGACTCATCACATGGTCCTAAAAAAATTCAATGTTATAATCACCTAGACCCATGAATTAAGAAAAATTTAGATCATTTATCCATCCTTGTATTTTCAATTCATACATCATTGAAAAGATATCACAAGTTCATGATTCCTAAATATTAGATCCCTCATGAACATTTGAATCCTCACCACACACTCTTATTTCTTGATCCTCAGCACACTGATTTAGATAAATAATCCAAATGGACTAACTCTAGTGGAAGTATGATGTTACTTATTTCTATACCCATCCATGATCCATGACTAGGATGTGATCACTTATCCAAATAGACCAAATTTGGTGTTACAGTAATGGTACTTATGCCTTTACCCATCCATGATCCCCTATCAGGAGGAAATAATCTTGAATCACGTGTCTATAAATCATGATTTCCTTTATTCATTATAAATTCAATATGTGAGTGAGCTCAAAATAGTTTGATATTGTTTCCTAAATTTTCACAAGTTATTTCTATATGTCAATATGAGTAAATAAATAATTTAGAAAATCAAAAATTGATAAGTGATTGAGGATAAATTTATTTTAATTAATCATAATAGAAGAAGTGGGGTATCCATAAGTTTTACTGTCTCTTAATTGAAATTATACATTACAAAATTCCATCAATATACTTATAGATTCATTAGATCAATACTCTAGCCTCATAAACATTCTATTGAAGCCCAAATAGCTCCATATCTTTATTCTACTCAAGAATACACATATTTTCTATCACAAAATCAACAATATATTTTCCTTGGTTTTGAATTTCTTCAAGACACCAATGGATCTATATTAACTCCTCAATGACATATAACTCTGGTTAGAGATATATCACATGGAGAGATTTCTCAATAACTTGGGATTGATATTTTTCCATCTCCTTAGTGTGGTTAAGTTATTCTTGATACATTATATCTTGGAGATCAGTAAATATTTCTAGAAATATCACCTTGATAAGAAGTTTTCGTGACACCTACTATTGTTCTCATCGTCAAATGAACTCCTTCATGACATAATGTATCTCACAATAATTAAACCCATTGTATCCCAATGTGGTTAAAATACTTCTGATTTCCTAAATTTATATGGGAAGGTATTCTAGGGATGACTCTAAAACTGACCTATATATATCCAACTATATAAATTAGCAGGACACCTGGAAAGTGTTATGGGCCTCTAACTACACCTCAAAACTGATCATTGGAGGCGATACATACCTCAAAATTGGATCACTTTGGAAAAAATATAATGTCTCACACCAAAAGTTGGTAGGCTTCAGTGTAGTTTCAACCCTAGATTGCTCTTATGGTTGGGTCAGAACAGGTACACCTTTTTCTAGCCTGGATGTTGAAGGTGGTTCCACTAAGGGTGATAAAACAAGGATAAAGTTAAAAAAACTGAGATAATATAGAAACAAAAAAGAATAATGAAACAAGGATGATGTAAATACTTACCCATGGACTGATCAATAAGTGATTTTGGTTTTCTCTCCAAATTTCCAGCTCCATCAACCCAAAAAGTGGGGATTCCTTAAGTTAGAAAACTTTGTTCAATATTTTAGGGTCTACCTTAGATAACCCATGAGAATATACCTTTTTTTATATTTTGGGCCAGTGATACATCTATCGTAGGAGTATGACATGTCTCTATCTCCCCCTGATGGATTTATTTGGAGATATTCTCTACAGATAAACGTGAATAAGTTTCGAATCTAGGTTATCACACCATGTGTAAGGATAATAATTCAGTATGAATAAGGATACCTACTTCCTTAAAACAATTTATTGAAATTCCAAAACTATTATAAGGAGTTAGGGATATTTATACATGAGATAATTTATTCCACAACTAGTGGGGACATTATGTAGAGTATTGTCCTTTGTTGAATTTTCATCGGTGGGAACAACATTTGAGACACTTGAATCAGGGTCCATATTTGTAATTTCTTCAACTCCACCTTTCATGGCCCCAGTGGGTGCCCTTTATAAGGTTTAGGAACCAAAAACCCTGAAGGGTTGAAATATTGAGGTTCATAGAGGTAATAATAGTATCTATTCAGACCAAAGCACCATCAGTGAAGTGACTTTAAAATAATTTATATAAAAAAAGTGTAATATCATAGTAAAATATGGATTTCTAGTAAGTTATCCTTATTCCATTTTTATACATTATCAATGGTTAATATTATAAAAGGGATGTTTGGGGAAGGAATATGGGGAACCTTTTGAGAGTTTAGGTTTACCACCTTTATGTACCCTGTTAGACCAAGAACACGCCAATACCAAGTCATGGTATGACCATACACTGAGTCATGACCTTCCTCTAAAATGGGAAATCCCTAAATATATTAGAAAAAAATTTCCTTGACGGTTTTAACATCAGGAGGTTCACGGATCACATATGGAAAATTTGATGCCTGGTTATCTCTCGTTTAGAAAGTTAGAGGGTCGGTAATACCTAAGGTTTTCGAGAGATCCTCCAACATGAGTGAAGATTATGAAAATGTAATGAACATTTTAATGAAAGGGGAAGTTATAAATCGTTATATAATATTAAAATAATTTATTGTTTTCATAACCATATTATCCCCCTTGTAGATTGAAGCAGGTGGGGTCCTCTTAATTGATATGTTTTCCACCGAATGTACAGTACTATTAATAAGAATCTTCACTCCACCTAAAGAATATTACTAAAAATTTATAGGATTTGATATACATCACTTACAGGAAGAGATATAGGTAGATCATAAAATCAATAAAAATAGTTATATATATGTTGAAAAAATAAAGTAAGGGTTGTGAGAACTAACCATGATGAAATACATTTTTTGAAAAAGGATTTTTTCTCTACCAATATTTAACCTTAGATAATGGAAGGCTAGTAAATGAATTATAAAATACTAGTATTAGAGGAGGTAGGTGACAATAAACTCCCTTAATCTATTCTCTCTTGATCCTTTTTCCCGAGGATACTTGTAACACCCCAAAAAATTAGTCTAAAACAATAATAAGCTCGATTTATTTATTAACACATAACCCCATGCACTAAGAGAATTGAGATATATTATAAAAATATTATTATTTAAATATAATAATTATAACATAACTATTGAATTGGTGGGTATTAATATGAGTAATCATATTATAAAATATATTTATACAAATTTATTTATTAACTATTATGAAATAAGCACTCAATTTTTAGTAAATTTATTTTGTGATTCAAAAAGTCATTTTATTCAAAAAGGATTTTTATTACATTTTTTACATGAAAATTATAATTTTTTTACACTTTTAGAAATTTTATTTTTAAAAAATAACCATTATTTTTGAAGTCAAAATATAATAATTCACTCAGGGTAAAATTTTGGAATTTCTCTGAAATGATTTATTTTTTAGTGAATGATGAAACATACCTATTTTTCAAATGATATCATTTATTTTCATAAAATAAAGTAATTTAAATGTACTATTATAATTTGTATTTTCCATTAAGTTACATATAATCCATTTTATATAGAATAATCTAATTAATTCCAATTTAATTAGAAATAATCAGGATATTGATATAGGTTAATTTTTATGCTTAAAATGCATTTTTTTTCTAAAAACCGTTTGTTGTTTAATTTTATGAATTTATATTAAAAATGATTTCTGAAACTTATAGATATTAAATATTGGAAAATGGATACCATATTTTGAATTAGGAGGTTTATATTTGGTAAATAGGCCTATTTTATTTTGGCCATATTATTAGTAACCATAATAAATTTAAGTTACCACGGTGAAGGTGAAATGAGTTAATTATGGTTAAAAATAATGTGACAAGATTCAAATTCCTTCATACACTTTCCTTTATCATATGATATTTTTTTTCAATTTTTATCCATGTAAAAAATATATGGCCACTTGATTCCATTTTTCTTTGAATGTTACCTATATATTAATTTAAGAAAAGAATAAATACAAAATGTTACTCTCTTGAATCTAATATCCATAAAATTATTACATAAGGATAAAATGAAGATAATTTCAGTTTTAAATATATATATTTTTTTAAAAATTATTTATTTGTTTATTGAATTAATATAAAAATAAAATTAATGATATTAAAATTTTTAAAAGTATTACAATTTGGGTGAATTATTATGTTCCATGAATTTTTTAGGTAAATAAAAAGATTTAGGTATGGGTGAAAGGTTTATATTTTAAATGTATAACTATATTTTTGTATTTAAAGTAAAATTAAATGAATAGTTTCAAAATGAAATTAACGATATTTTATATTAAATAATAATTTATTAAATTATTTATAAATCATAAAAATATTACAATAGGACATATAAGATGATAAATGGTCTAAAATGCCACCCATTTTCCATTTATTACCTAATTTTTAACTTATAAGTAAAATATTAACCCTTTATGATTGAAAAAGTCATTACCATAGTTAAGGTTAACATCTCTTAACGAAGGGGTTAGACCAAAATATAAGGTTTAAAATGACCCCAAAATGTATCTGAATTTAATCTTATGGGTATATTTTGACATTAGACTATTTTACTTTGAATATCTACCCATTTAGTGTCCCTTTTCTTGAGAATTAATTAATTATATTATAATCTTTTCTGTCTTTCGAAGTGTGTCCTTTCCCTCCCTTATAAAAGGACACCCTTTATCTCTTTTATTTACACCACTTAAGCCATAAAAATAAACCAACCATTAAAAATTATATTCTCAAATTACCTATCTATTAATTATAGTTTCTAGTCTACTTAAAAGACCATCCTAAGGGTCCTTAATGAAAAAATCTAAAGGACACCCATGTCTCTTCCCAATGATAACAATTTTATCATATTTACCCAATTTTTGGTTGTATAGGCTATTCGACTCTAGGTAACCACATTTTCCATAGTTGGGGTTATTTTAGTGACTCTAGGACTTCATTTATGTCCCTATATGGATGATCCCTGTTGCCTCACTTTCCCCATCCCAGAGTTGCAATGATAATAATTTGGGAAATTCTTTTCACTAACATAGCTTGAGGGTACCAAGAAATACAAGAATTTGTATATCTGGGGGTTAAAATAATATATAGACTCAATGGGGGAAACTTGATCACCACCTGAGAGACTTAATAATCCATTATTACTCATATTTATCTTACTACTATTGGATTATTTTATGATTGAACATCTGTTGGTGGTAATACATTTGGTTATTGCGGGCTCATAAATTATCATGTAAATCTATAAGGATTGTGAGACTCACAAATGAAATCTCCATCTATATTTGTTTCCAATATACAGTCTCTTAAATCCATTATATGTGAAATCATCTCAAATTCACTGTAGTCATTTTCAAAAATTATCATAATGGGGGGACCACCACATAGGTAGAAGTTGAAGTCATTAAATATAATTAAAATATTTAGAGCTAATACATACTTAGAAAGATAGAATCTTGATATGAGAGACAACTTGAATGATAGGGGGAATATTAATTTAGGAATACAAACTTTATTGAGTATCACATATTCATTACAATTCACCACTATCTATAACCACAACACATGGAATAACATCTAATTAAAATTATGAGTTTACCATATAAAATTGAATCAAAAACTTGTGGATATTTTACAAAAAAGGTGCTACCAATCCCACAAGATTCCCTTACACCAACATTCCCACCTATAAAACATTATCCTAGCCATACACCACCATTAGAATCGTGAATTGTAAGTAGATAATTTCTTACCCGCATCACTTGAAAGATAGCTATTTGGGTTCTCACAGGGATGTTGTGATTGATGGTGTAACCACATTATTCACACTAACCATGTTCCAGTATGAGCCAATAAATTCTAGGGATTCCCTTATTTTCCATTAGGGGGTATCCTATCAGGAACTTACAAAGTGGATGTTAAATCTTGGGTGAGGGTCTTTACCAATGACCTCTGAATCAAGATTTAACAATTCATGTGATAAAGTAAGTATCCATTCAGAATCCTCGCATGTCACTTTTGTAGGGATGAATTAATCATATATAGCCCCAAATATTTTATCCATTGAGGATTTGAAAATATTCTATAAAATGATAACTAATTCACCACGCGTTAGATGGAAAGTGTTAGTCTGAGGGCTCCATCAGCTCACAAACTCTAGGAATAATTAAGAGTGTTTATATATGCATGTTTGAGAGAATTATATGGCCTTCTAAATGGAGACCACTTCAAGATGAAAATTAAATTTTATGCTTGTATTACCAGCCTAGTAATCCTGTATATATTTAGGCTTTAATCATTATTCTTTATGAAGGTCCCAATATTCATTCTATACTTTTGACTGATTGGTGAAATAATCACAAAGAATGGATGAGTATTAATGTGTATTTAGCTTGAAAATGAGATGTTATATTTTTAGATCACTCATACCATGTTGCATTAGTAACATAGAGTTCTTCTTCCCCTCATCGATACAAACTCACTTAGTAACAATATCATATTTAGTAAGGTTTTTATACTCTCTAAACCAAGAGTGTGTTCTGTAGCCATTTAATCTTGGGATGATCAAATTCATTAGAATCCCATGACTATGCAGTGGAAGAAAATAATATATGGGATACTATAGATGAATCTTCTCTGAGGGTTTACAAAGGCATGATAGGAAAGAATCACATGGGTGGTAGTAGCCTAGTCCAACAATCTCATGAATTTCTTCAATGTGAGTGGAAACCTCAACAGCCAAAATTGGGGTCATGTTTTTTACCATTATAATTATAAAATACACATGATGGTTCATTAAAAATGAACTATGAGTATAAAAACACAAGTATTCAAGAGAATAAAAGTATAGACATGAACTAATAGGTGGAAATTTGGCTAAGTCCAACTTAATTTACCCTTGTAATCCACCATAGTAATTCACCTACCAAATTATCCCAATTATTTCTTCCAAGAGGGTTAGTTCACCTATGTTCTTATCCCATGTCCCCTACATAGTCTATCACCTATGGTGGGACCTCACGTAAGAGCTCCACTCGACCTTTATGCCTAACATAAATTCACTAAAGAAAGGTTTAAACCCACAATATAGTACATACCTCAAGATATCATAGAGTACAATGGAATTTAAATGTTAATAAATACTCTCCTTTAAGTAAAGGAACAAAAAAAGTAATGGAGACTTTTTATTTATAAGAAATGATTATAGGGTTGTGTGCAATAGCAGTGCAGAACATTCATGAAGATAGATTGCATGAACATATTACATGTAACATTAGCACAAGACAATCTTGTATAAATCCAAAAATCATTATATTTCTAAATATTCATTTTCACCAGTGGAAATTTGATGTTATGGTTAAATCCTCTTTGTTTTAATAAAATCCAACATTGAGGAGAGATATATTTTAGTGCTCTCGTTTTATGAAAAGGGTGAATAAACGTAAAGGATGAGTATCTAAAGCTCATAGAAGAATTTTCATAGGGAAGACCAATGTAATCTTCCCCAAAGTCTTAAAATTTTATGTATGTTGACCCTGAACAAGTCACTTTTATGACTATTTACTCAGTGCAAGTTTAATATGTGTGAGTCACTAGCATTACAAACCAACTTCACCAAGAGTCCCAATTTTTCCTATAAATAGGACCCTTGGGATCCTCATTTATACCTTTTAGACAAAGTTACAATGCGAAGATCTGATTGACAAAGTCTCTTTCCTAAGTCATCAAACCCTTAGGTAGTTTAGTCAATCCCTAAACTAAAGGGAATTAACCAAAAGAGAGGTTATTTGAGTTCCCCAAAGGTCGAAAACACAAAGAACCTTTTCGGGAACTACTTGCTCCCCAGTTTGAAAACACTAGGTTAAAGGACCCATACCAAAACATACATTTGTGTGATACTCTTCCAAAAGAATATATGTATACCCCTACAACAAGTGCAAAGATTCACCTATGTTATATTTCTCAGAGAACCACTTCACCCTATAATTACTAGGGTGAAGCACTCATGCATTTTTCTTGACATTACTTAGGTGAAACCTAAACACATTATCCCTGGCATCACTTGGGTGAATCCCACATTACATCACCCTAGTGTTACTTGGGAAAATCCCAGTCACTCACCCTAGTATTATTTGGGTGAGGTTTTCTTCCAGACCTTTATATTGGGAAAAATCCCCTTTTCTATTATACCAAAGAATCAAGAACTCCTTGAATTCAATTACAGAAAATTCCTTCACCCAAATTTTCCACTTGGAGCTCCAATTATCAAGGCATCCTCTAAATCCACTGAATTTATGAAATCAGGGTATGCACACCAGTGTGATCCTATTTTTATCCTATTTTTCTTTTCATGTGTATCAATCAATATATAATGTCCACTTGGGTTTTTAAAATATAGATTAACTTGATAATGGGGGTCCTAATCTTAAGGACATTAGTGATAATTCCCTCAACACATGCAACAACAGTTGTATGACCTAAGACCAAGATAGATTGTCCCGGGATCCTAGTGGATTACTAAGTACATTTAAGGAGAGTGGAAGCCAAAAATATAATAATCCCTATAGATAACCTTCCATTCCCATGGATGGGAGTAGTACTTGTTAAGTCATTGAATCATTTTACTCTACTTCATTTGAAAACCACAAAATTCTTAATTTAGTATTTGAAATAACTTAAAGAAACTGTCTTTATCTTTAGTGTTTTTAATATATAAAATTGTTAAATGAATTATCAATAACTTTAATTTTAAATAAATTATTATGGTCTACCAATTTGTAAAAAACTGATGACCTAAGAAATTCTATAATACTGACAATTTAGGATTTTCATGGAAAACTGATAACATGAATAATGAAATATAGAATACCTTCACATATTTTATAAATAACTGTATCAATTTTTATTCAACTCATTGGTAGATTAATATACATTATATATTCATTAGATATAGGAAAGCTACTACTGATTTAGTTTCAACTAACCTTGAGATATACAAAATCCAACCATTGAAGGATTTATTATAAATAGAACCACACATTGCATTCCAAAAGTAAAAGTTACCATAATTTTATACATGTATTATAAAATTTTCTAATTGTATTGAATCTTTACAATTTCATATTTTTTAGAGCACTTCCGATCATGGTAATATTTCTCTTTCTGAGTGATTTAGCTAACAATTATCATTATGATTATTTCCTTATAAAGATATTAGTTTTATTATTATAATTTTTGTGTTACCAACATGTTTTTCAATGGATTCATTATTATTAGAATATAGAACCAATATACCATTTAGTGTAGTGGCCATGCTGAGATACCCGTTTTTATAAAGGAAGTATTAAGTTACTTGGGAAACAATGCTTCAAGTTGTTAAAAATGCGGATTTTCAAAAGGATTAATTATTAACTTTACACTTCATGGGGGGAACAATGAGTATTCTTTTAGGAATAAATTTAGTAAGAAGAATACAAAAAACAGTATGGATTCACTTGGAAACCAAAAATCTATTCCCGATAAGTCACCGAAAGTGGAACAGGTGACTCATGGTTCAGGGTTAGGAATGGTCCTGATAGTGGTGCTTGAGCATTGAGAGCATACATTGGAGGATAAATGAAACCTCATACGAGGATTTCATCTCGATAACCTTTATTTTATAATTGAGGGGCAACAAAATCCAAAGGATAATGGGAATTTATCAAATATTTAAGAGGAAATAAAAAAATTAAGGGAATCCTAGGGAATCCATGGAAAGTGGGATAATGTTGAGGGTGAATCCTCAAAAAAACCATCATATATTCAGGATTTGGTAAAAGGGAAAAATATTGTTATGGATGATGATGGTTTCAGATCTCTTCCTTTTAGGAAAGAGAGATGTTGGATGTCTATTCCTATCTAAAACCAACTATGGTCACCAGGTATCATGGTCCCTTACTTGATTATGACTAGTATGGTGATTATGATGATTCTTATGATTTTGATATTTGATCTTCATTGGTTTCTATTGGAATTAAGGAATGAATTCTATTATAACCCCATCCATTTCCTTTTTGTTTTCTTACTTATCATTTTTTAATAAAATTTCTATGCCCTAACCTTTCTGGTATACACTTTATATTTTTGTTGATTGTTTTTTATTCTAATCGTTCTTTTGATCGGTATTTCATAAAACTAATCAACTTAATACTTCAAAAGGACATAAATTTTAGTTGATTTAGAAGTACTATTCACACCCCTCTTGTAGAGTTTCCCATAAATCTATGATTCTACATTTAGTATCAAATAATGTATCTATATTTGAGAATAAATATGATATTTTTGTTTCCTTATGATCCATTGCTAGAATAATTTTTTATTTTCCAGATTCCTTTCACCTAAAAGTGGTAGATAATTTTTTATGTATAGAGGGAATACATTTTGGATCAATCAAAAATAAAAATCCAAACAAACCACTTATATTTTATAGAAATGATTTTTTTACTGGTGTGATAGAATGAAGATATTTTTTATTATACAGGTGTAGAGAATTCTCTAATGCTCACTAATAATTACAAGATTTCATAGAAATATGTTACTTGTAATGCCCGAACTCTAGTTACCTAGAGTCGATTCATTATTACATAACATTGGCATGATACAAGGAATCATGTCCCGAAATACTAATAAGTTTAGTAGCCTTGGAAGTACTAGATACATTCATAAGTTTTACATTACATCATGAAATAAAAACATCAACAACATTTTGTACCATTTTTGAACACACATATATCCTTAGCCTATCCCTGCATGTCAACCATAAAATACTTCTTCACATATTGGGAAAAATAAAACATAGAAAGGGGTGAGCTCAAATGCTCATTAAGGTTAACAATATAGCATAATATTTTATAAATAATCATAAAAATTTAAGGCAATGTATAAGACTAAAAAAAGGCCTTTTAAACTTAAAAATAAATATAATATGGAAAAGATAAAATAAAATAATGATATTTACTTATTCACATGAATATTCTAATAGTCGAATAATCACATTCAATATCAATATCAACTTTCATAATGATGGAATGCATAATGCCCAACATCATAACCAAATAGTCATGGTCTTTTTCCAAGACATCAAATAATATTTTATCAAGGCCTTGTGCCAAGAAACTAGTTTATCTCATGATACCTACCGATGCACTGAGGGGATATAGTGGGCTCCACCCATCACTTACTTAGTCCAATACATTCATCATATGAAAAGGTTGAAACATAACATAAACATTCGTATTAAAACTAGCATAAGAAATGTTAATATTTTAAAAATAAACCTTTAATGGTATAAAAATAGAAAATACATAGTAAAACATATCATAACTCATTTGATACAGTATTGACGATTTCATAATAAATCAACCTCAATCAAGAATAATATCTCGTAAAGGATGTTGACATAGTTGAAAATGATTAGTAAAAATATTTGAGAGAAATATCTGTTTTTCATGAAATCATTTAAAATTGAAAAAATATATAAAGGAAATAATTTAAAAGATAGTTTTGAATCAATTTTTCCCATACCACTTTGAAACTTTTTAAATGAATTTTAATTTTAAAACATTTTTTTCCAAATAAATAAATCCTTAAAACCATTTTGAAAAAATGGACATTAATGAGAAAGGTTTAGAAGAATAAATCTTTAAACATTTAAAATGATGTTTTAGTAAAAGAGACCCTTAAAAATAATCCATTTGAAAACTCTTTTATGAAACATGGACATGGATAGAAAATATGTCCCAGTACATACTTATGTAAAAACAACCTTGGATAATAAAGAGATTGTGAAATTAACCCTTACCTTGTACTTCTCTTTGGTCGAGGGTACGTTAACCTTCTCTATAATAGATAAATAATTGTTATTAAATTATAAAATAACCATATACATAAATATGATATCATATTTGATCTTTTAATACTACTTTGTTAGTAACATTTTAGTATTATCGTTGTTGCGGCTATTAACTGATTCGTTTTCCTTTATATGTTTTGTTAAGTTAGCCATGTTTGTTATGGATGGGATGTATTTGATTCATATCCAGAATGATATTAAGTGATTAAAAATTATTTTTAATCATCAAATGAAAATTAATCTTGAATAATTAAGATGGGGAATGAATCTCATCACGTTTGTGGAGACGATAATCCGTACATATGCACGAGCAATAATATCATTCAACTGAAGGTGAAATTTTATATAATTGAATGTTATATAATATATAAATAATCATGAATATGTTATATTTTTTATTTAAATCAATTATACATCATTATTATATCCATCAAAAAATAATTTATTGAATAAAAACTACACCACGACGTAGAGATGGTAAGTTGTACGTACGCATGTATAGTGACTTTTTTCATTCATATGATGGATTGAATAATGAATATGGTTGTAACATTTTTATAATAACATCATAGTATTTAGAAGATACTTTAGTTATTATTTTATAATGGAAACAACAAAGAAAGAGGAAGTGGAAAAAGAAAATAACTTGAAAGAGGTGATGAAATATTTACATCTTCTACGGGTTCTTCATTTTGATTTGACCAAAAGGGCTCCTTAGGTTGGCCTTTTGACCACATTAAGGCCTATAGGATTAATTTAGGGAAGTTGGGATGATATTTTGGTAGGTTTTGGCCGATAAATATGGTTTGGAGGTGTGAAATTAAGAAAAGGGGAAGTACCCTTTTATAAGAGAGGTGATGGTCACTTTAGGAAAAGATTGAAATATTATTTTATAATTAAATAATTTTTGGTTTATAATGGCTAAAAAATTATTTATTTCTAGGATAATATGGGGATTAGTCAAAAACATCTCAACTAATATGTTTGATATTGGTTTAGGTCACCATATTAAACTTATCTTTTAGATTTAACTCTTAGTTAAATAGTTTGACATTTACCATGTCTCTTTGTATTTTAATATTATATGGTGAATAAACTTCCTATAAACTTCCAAGAAAACCCCAAGTGGTTAATTATTAAAATATATAACCTTATATAAGTCATTTGGCTGAACTTTAAGTTTTTATGAATATTATATCAATTAATAATATAGTATTTGGTTTAAAAACTCAATTATGTCAATTTTGGCACTATTTAGTATTTGATTTTTTTTGAAAGCCATAAAAACTTTATAACTTAGAATAAAATTTATTTAACCCACCAAAACATGTCATATTAACCTATAAAATTAGTTTAATTCATCATAGGTCTCAATTTAGATTTATTTGGATATTTATAATATCAATTATTTGAATATTTCATTAATTACGTAATTACAGAATCATTATTGTGTCATAAATAAATTAAATTATTTAATATCTAGAAATTATAAATAAAATAAAATTATGTAGGAAATCGTTTTAGATTTATAATGAAAATTTATAGTAGAATTTATATTGTGTGTAACCCAATATTAAAAATGGTTTATTTATTAAACTTTGAATTTAACTCTTTTAACTATTGTTTAAATAAAATAATAATAAATGTCCTAATCTAATCTAAGTAGACCAAATAGGATCATATTTTACTTCTAAGGTTATTTTTGGTTTAATATACTTATCCAATGGAATTAGGACTTGTTTTAGGGTAATTATGATATCATTTTTACCCACAATTACCCAATTTACTTTTAACCGTGGTAAATAAAAGTCAAAAGTTACTATTCACAAAAAATTATTTTCATCTTATTGAACCACATTTTACTTAATGATATTAACCACATCTCTAGGTTTTTTAAATTCAAATCACCGAAGTGGTATCGTAATGATATTAAGTGGTTTGTTTGGCTTTTAACCACATGTTGCATAACTCGTTTGCCTACTTAAATTCAGAAGGTGAAGGTTATGTAAACCCACATCAAAGAATCCCAAAGTAGGCAAACGAGATATGAAACATGTATCCCAAAGTAGGAAAAAGATTCCTTTGGTTATCGGTATAGCTATTTTGCCTACTTTGGGATGCTTTGATGTGGGTTTACATAACCTTCACCTTTTCCATTGTTTCCTCAACATGTTCTGGGCCTATGAGTTTTCTTTCACCAACATCATCCCAATAAGTTGGTGTGAGACATCTCTTTCCATATAACACTTCATATGGTTCCATCTGAATACATGAATTAAATCAACTGTTATAGTAAAATTTGACCAGAGGTAAATATTAATCCAACATACCTTGAAAGTCAAGTGAAAAAGATCTCAACATGTCTTCTAAGGTTTGAATAGTCTGTTTTTATTGTCCATTGGTTTGAGGGTGGTAGGTAGTTCTCAAACAAAGTTCAGTATCTAGGGACTTCTAAATACTTTTCCAGAATCTTGATGTAATACGGGGATCACGATCATAAAAAATCGATATGGGCACTCCATGAAGTCTTACAACTTCATTAATTTATAGTCTTTCTAACGGTTGAAGTGGTAAATATTTTCTTATAGAAATAAAATGTGCTGAATTGGTAAGATGATCAACAATGACACTTATTACATCATTATTTCTAAGAGTCTTTGGTAGCCCCATGACAAATTCCATCATAATATCATCCCATTTCCACTCAGGTATGGGAAGAGGTTGCATGAATCCTCTAGGATGTTGTCTTCCAGCTTTCACTTGTTGACAAACCATACAACTCGAACCAAAATCAGCAATATCTCTCTTCATATTGTCCCACAAAAATTTTTCTTTCAAATCTCTATACATCTTAGTGCTACTAGGGTGTATAGTGAAATTGGAGCTATGAGCATCATCCAACAACTCCCTTTTTAGATCAGGTATGTTAGGAACACAATGTATCTTCCCAGATTTCAAAATTCCATCTTTTTATATGAAATCACTCAATATCACATCATTAATAGCTTTAATCTTCTTTTAAAACTCCTCATCATTAGTTTGATAACTCTTTATCCTTTCTAGTAAATATGGTTTTTCAACCATTTGAAAAAATATTGATGTTTCACCTTCTATAGTTATTCCCATATCCATATTTACTAGATCCCTAAAAATAGGTCCCTTTCAACTCTCATCTTATTAAAAACTCCATGATAATTTCGACTCAAAGCATTTTACACCTTATTTTCCTTCCCCAAGTGGTAGTGTATAGTGAAATCATAATCCTTAATTAGTTCAAGCCATCGTATTGGACTCATGCTGAGTTCTTTCTGTGAGAAAAAATACATTAAACTCATGTGATCAGTATAAATCTCACATTTTTCACCATAGAGATAGTGTCTCTATATTTTCAGAGCAAAGATGACTACTGCTAACTCAATATCATGAAGAGATAGTTTTATTAATGAATTTTTAGATTTCGTGATGCATAAGCAATAAATCTATCATTCTTCACAAGGACAAAAACAAGTCCTTTCTTTGAAGCATCACTATAAATAAAAAAACCCATCAGTACCTGATGATAGAGTCAAGATAGGAGAATTGAATAAACTTCTCTTAATTTCTTCAAAACATTCTTCACACTCTTTTTTCCAAAAAAAAATTAATCCCTTTACGTGTGATCTTGGTTAATGGGTTATCCAATCAGGCAAAATTCTGGACAAAACACCAATAATAACCTACTAAACTAATAAAACTGTTTACCATAGTTTTACTCATTGGTGCTGGCCATTCTTGGATTTCCTTTGTCTTATAAGGATGAATAGAGATTCCATCCTTAGAGACAATATGGCCAAGAAAAGAAATATCCTGAGGCCATAATTCACATTTTCTAAACCTCCCATATAACTCATTTCTTCTGAGAGTCTTTAGGATAATGCACAAGTGATTTTCATGATCTTTGTAGCTTTTTGAGTATACCAAGATATCATCAATTAATACCACTAAAATATCATCAAGATATTCCATGAAAACTATGTTAATTATATCCATGAAAATAGAGGGTTCATTAGTAAGTCCAAAAGGCATTACTATAAACTCCAAACACCCGTACCTAGTTCCAAATGTGGTTTTTGGAATGTCTTCCTTCTTAACACACAACTAGTGATGTCCAGATTGAAGTTCAACCTTTGAAAAATATTGAGATCTATGAATTTGATCAAATAAATCATCAATGCAAGGTAGGGGATAGTTTTTTTATTGTTATAGCATTTATCTCCCTGTAGTTAATGCACAACCTCAAAGATCCGTCTTTCTTCTTAACAAAAAGAACAGGGGCACCCCATGGAGAAAAAATAGGGTGAATAAATACCTTATTACTCAATTCATCTTGTTTTTTCTTCAGTTACACTAATTCTATAGTGGCCATTCTGTAATGGGTATTCTATATGGGCCTTGAACTAGGAATTAAATCAATGGAAAACTGAATTCCTTGTTCTAGAGTATTTATAGGTAAATCCTATGGAAACTCATCAACATATTTTTGTACAATAGGTACATCCTCTATTTGAACATTCCTTTCCTCACCCATAGTTATTTCATTATCTTCCTACCCAATAATTGAATTTAGTTGATCTATAGGGGGTGGATCTAGATAAGAATCAGGTGGTGATGTTTCTGCTCTAAAGATAAGGTACTCCTTATCATCATCGAGAATTGTAACCTCTTTCTTCTTATAATAAATTTTCGCATAATGGTCTGAAATCCAATCTATAACAAGAATTATATCAAATTCAATCATGGGTATGATGATGAGATTAGTAGATAAAGAACATTTATATTCCCTAATGGGAACTGATTCACAAAACTTTGTTGTAATGATACTTCCCTTTGGAGTTTTGACTAATAAATCCCTTGTTAGATCAAATTGGAAATATCTAATTTTATTAGCAGAATGGGATGGTATGAAACAATGCGATGATACAAAATCAAATAAAGAATTTTCTAAACTTGAGGAAACCATTAAATTACCTACCACCATGTCTTTCGAAGCTTGAACCTCAAAATTAGTGATCACATAATCTTGTCTTTCTCCCTTGGCCTTTTATGGGGTATGTTTACTTGGCTCTTAAGACATTTGTTTGCATAATTCCCCTTTTCTTTTCAATTTTAGCATTCAACATTGACAGCCTCTTTCTTCTCCTTGCAATCATGAGATTAGTGGCCTTTTTCACCACACTTGTAATAGACTCCCATTCCCTTTAGGAAAGTACAGGGGTGATTCTTCCCACATTTACCACAGGATGGATATTAAACATTTTCTTTCTTCCCCTTAAATTCATTTCTAGAGTGTTCAGCAGATCTCTTCTTCTCCAGCTTTGCTTTAAATTCGTAAGACATATAGAATTATTTTTTTGTCTTGATAGCACATGAGAAAATATCATCGTATTATAAGAAGGATTGTGAGACTAATGATCACTAAAGAAATGGTTTTAACCCATAAAAGAATCGATCAACCTTACTCCTTGGGTTACATATATAATCTACAACATTCCTTTCTAAACTTGTAATGTTTGCCTCATATTTTGCGACATTCTCATCCTCCTTTTGTCTCAGACTCAAAAATTACCTTTCCATATCCACTTGATGGACAAGAGGAAAGTATTTTTCTAGTAAAATATCGTTAAACTCCCTCTATTCCATACTTGATACTCCATCATCTTCCTTTGTGTTTTGAATTAATGACCACCATTGATCTTCATCTCTCGTGAGGCGATAAACTGCTATGAAAACTTTTTCCCTTTTGCTAGTCCCCAAAGCCTGAAATATTTTCTCTAAGGAACTTATCCATTGCTCAGCTAAAAATGGATTAGTAGTCCCATTGAATATTGGTGGGTTTTGCCTACTTTGGGATGCTTTGATGTGGGTTTACATAACCTTCACCTTTTCCATTGTTTCCTCAACATGTTCTGGGCCTATGAGTTTTCTTTCACCAACATCATCCCAACAAGTTGGTGTGAGACACTTATTTCCATATAACGCTTCATATGGTTCCATCTGAATACATGAATGAAAGAAATTGTTGTAGTGAAATTTGACCAGAGGTAAATATTAATACCACATACCTTTAAAGTTAAGTGAGAAGGATCTCAACATGTCTTATAAGGTTTGAATAGTCTGTTTTGATTTTCCTTTGGTTTGAGGGTGGTAGGTAGTGCTCAAATGAAGTTCAGTATCTAGGGCCTTCTAAATAATTTTCCAGAATCTTGATGTAATACAGGGATCACGATCAGAAAAAATCGATATGGGTACTCCATGAAGTCTTAAAAATTCATTAATTTATAGTCTTGCTAACAGTTCAAGTGGTAAATCTTATCTTATAGTAAGAAAATGTGCTAAATTTGTAAGACAATCAACAATGACACATATTTCATCATTATTTCTAGGAGTCTTTGGTAGCCCCATGAAAAATTCCATCATAATATCATCCCATTTCCACTCAGGTATGGGAAGAGGTTGCATGAATCCTCTAGGATGTTGTCTTCCATCTTTCACTTGTTGGCAAACCATACAACTAGACCCAAAATCAGCAATCTCTCTCTTCATATTGTCCCACAAAAAATGTTCTTTCAAATATCTATACATCTTAGTGCTACTAGGGTGTATAGTGAAATTGGAGCTATGAGCATCATCCAACAACTCCCTTTTTAGAGCAGGTATGTTAGGAACACAATGTATCTTCCCAAATTTCAAAATTCCATCTTCATATATGAAATCACTCAATATCACATCATTCATAGATTTAATCTTCTTTTGAAACTCCTCATCATCATTTTGATAACTATTTATCCTTTCTAGTAAATATGGTTTTGAAACCATTTGAAAAAATATTAATGTTTCACCTTCTATAGGTATTCCTATATCCATCTTTACTAGATCCCTAAAAATATGTCACTTTCAACTCTCATCTTATTAAAAAATCCATGATACTTTCGACTCAAAGCATTTTCCACCTTCTTTTCCTTCCCCGAGTGGTAGTGTATAGTGCAATCATAATCCTTGAGTAGTTCAAGCCATCGTATTGGCCTCATGCTGAGTTCTTTTTGTGAGAAAAAATAAATTAAACTCATGTGATCAGTATAAATCTCACATTTTTCACCATAGAGATAGTGTCTCTATATTTTCAGAGAAAATATGACTACTGCTAACTCAAGATCATGAAGAGAGAGTTTTATTCATGAATTTTTAGCTGTCGTGATGCATAAGCAATAAATCTATCATTCTGCACAAGGAAAAAAACAGGTCCTTTCATTGAAGCATCATTATAAATAAAAAACTCATCAGTCCCTAATGATAGAGTCAAGATAGGATCATTGAATAATATTCTCTTAAATTCTTCAAAACATTCTTCACACTCTTTTTTCCAAATAAATTTAAACCCTTTACGTGTGATCTTGGTTAATGGGTTATACAATCAGGCAAAATTCTGGACAAAACACCGATAATAACCTGCTAAACAAATAAAACTGTTTACGAGAGTTATACTCATTGGTGCTGGCCATTCTTGGATTTCCTTTGTCTTATAAGGATGAATAGAGATTCCATCCTTAGAGACAATATGTCCAAGAAAATAAATCTCCTGAGGCCATAATTTATATTTTCTAAACCTCCCATATAATTCATTTCTTTTGAGAGTCTTTAGGATAATGCAGAAGTGATTTTCAAGATCTTCGTAGCTTTTTGAGTATACCAAGATATCATCAATTAATACCACTACAAGATCATCAAGATATTCGTTGAAAACTATGTTAATTATATCCATGAAAATAGAGGATGCATTAGTAAGTCCAAAAGGCATTACTGTAAACTCCAAACGCACGTACCTAGTTTGAAATGTGGTTTTTGAAATGTGTTCCTTCTTAACACACAACTAGTGATGTCCAGATTGAAGTTCAACCTTTGAAAAATATTGAGATCTATGAATTTGATCGAATAAATCATCAATTCAAGGTAGGGGATAGTTTTTTTTTGATATAGCAGTTATCTCCCTGTAGTCAATGCACAACCTCAAAGATCCATCTTTCTTCTTAACAAAAAGAACAGGGTCACCCCATGGAGAAACATTAGGGTGAATAAATACCTTATTACTCAATTCATCTTGTTTTTTCTTCAGTTCCACTAATTCTATAGTGGCCATTCCATAAAGGGTCTTCTATATGGGCCTTGAACTAGGAATTAAATCATTGGAAAACTCAATTCCTTGTTCTGGAGTATTTTAGGTAAATCCTATGGAAACACATCAACATATTTTTGTATAATAGGTACATCCTCTATTTGAAAATTCTTTTCCTGGCCCACAGTTATTTTATTATCTTCCTCCCCAATAATTGAATTTAGTTGAGCTATAGGGGGTGGATCTAGATAAGAATCAGGTGGTGATGTTTCTTCTCTAAAGATAAGGTACTCCTTATCATCATCGAGAATTGTAACCTCTTTCTTCTTATAATAAATTTTCACATAATGGTCTGAAATCCAATCCATACAAAGAATTATATCAAATTCAATCATGGGTATGATGATGAGATCAACATGTAAAGAACATTTATATTCCCCAATGGGAACTGATTCACAAAACATTGTTGTAATGATACTTCCCTTTGGAGTTTTGACTAATAAATCCCTTGTTAAATCAAATTGAAAATATCTAATTTTATTAGCAGAATGGGAAGATATGAAACAATGCAATGATCCAAAATCAAATAAAGCATTTTCTAAACTTGAGGAAACCATTAAATTACCTACCACCATGTCTTTCGAAGCTTTAACCTCAAAAGTAGTGATCACATAAGCTTGTCTTTCTCCCTTGGCCTTTTTTGTGGTATGTTTCCTTGGCGCTTAAGACATTTGTTTTCATAATTCCCCTTTTCTCTTTAATTTTACCATTCAACATTGACAGTCTCTTTCTTCCCCTTACAATCATGAGCTTAGTGGCCTTTTTCACCACACTTATAATAGACTCCCATTCCCTTCAGGAAAGTACAGGGGTGTTTCTTCCCACATTTACCACAGGATGGATATTAAAAATTTTCTTTCTTCCCCTTAAATCTATTTCCAGAGTGTTTAGCAGATCTCTTCTTCTCCCGCTTTGATTTAAAGTCGTAAGACTTAGAGAATTCTTTTTCTGTCTTGATAGCACATGAGAGAATATCATCGTATGATAAGAAGGATTGTGAGACTAATTATCACTAGAGAAATGGTTTTAACCCATAAAATAATTGATCAACCTTACTCCTTGGGTTACATATATAATCTATAACATGCCTTTCTAACCTTGTAATGTTTGCCTCATATTTTGCGACATCCCTATCCTCCTTTTTTCTCAGACTCAAAAATTACCTTTCCATATCCACTCGATGGCCAAGAGGAAAGTATTTTTATAATAAAATAACTTTAAACTCACTCCATTCCATACTTGATACTTCATCATCTTCCTTTTTGTTTTGAATCAATGACCAACATTGATCTCCACCTCTCGTGAGGCGATAAACTACCATGAAAACGTTTTCCCTTTTTCTAGCCCCAAATCCTGAAATATTTTCTCTAAGGAACTTATCCACTTCTCATCTACAAATGGATTATTAGTCCCATTGAATGTTGGTGGGTTTTTTCCCATGAATTAGTCTAACATTGATCCTCCACATTGTGGATCAGGGTGCTTCATATGGGTAAGGTTATTATTCATAACCTAAGTGAGTTTTCCCTGTATGGTGATAAGCTGATCAACACTAGTTTCATCACCAGCTCCGCTATAAATATCTTGAGTAGGAGGAAAATAATTTCATGGATTATGTGTGTTGTTATAGTTTTCATTAGTTCCACTAGGTTCCATTTCTAAACAATAGCATACAATAGATTAGTTTATGAATTGCCATACAGAATTCCAAACTTGTAAAACACTTAACATAAATTGAAAAGTTTATGGATGTAATCTATAATAATAAAAATGATTTCTTTGAGGAGGTATATACTCATAAATCCTTAATAATGGTTTTTAAATAAAATTAGAATTGTCCTAAGCATATCCCCCAGGAGGGTCATAACCAAGAGTGCAGCAAGGCCCTTTGTCGTGCACCAGTTCTGTTAGGATGGTATGACTCTGAGTATGATATATTATGTGATACCTAACATAGGATCGAAATAAGAATGAGATTCTTTGATACAAGAGGGGGGTGAATTGTACCTTTTTAAAAGTTTTCATAAGGAAATTTTTAGGATGGTTATTTTTAACAAGGTTAAACAAGATAATTCACGAGACCTCTATAAGTTCTAATCACTTGCTAAATTCTGGAAAAGTGATTTTGAAAATGAAACTTAACAAAAGTTACCATGATTAAGATTCTAACTTAAAGCTTATAGAATCTATCTAAATCGGAGTACAAGTAAGGAAGTATAATAAAGTTATACTTTCCTTATCAATACAAAATGCAGTGGAAAAACAAGTAGTAAAACTACAAGTAACAAACAATAACTCTTTTAACCCAAATAGAACGGTATCCAACAACCTTGGATAAAGGTCCCTTTATTTATACTTTCAATAAATTATATCTTACCCACAGCAGGGTAAGCCCTTGATACAAAGATCGGAGTCTGTCTTGCTATCCCCACAAGACCTCAACTATCAGGTTGTCAACACCTCTGTCTTACTCAGCAAGGAAGCCCTCAAATTTAAGGTGTTGGAACCTTTGTCTTCCTATCCCCAGAAGCCCTCAATTGTAATCAGCAACAATCAGAGTCACACAAAGAAAATATACACAAGGAAAAGTTTGAACAAGCCATTAAAACATTATGCACGGAGCTTGAGAGTTGATAAGAGCCTCTCTCTCTAGAAATCACTTCAGGAAGTTCTGATCACCAAAATTCCAAAAGTCCTGAGCACGTTAAAATGTGATCCTATTTATAGGAGAAGCTCCAACGGTTTATTCCCTCCTCCAATATTCATATTTCTCCTTGAATTTCGAAGGGACCTGTACACGTGTCACTCAACCAACGGTTAGTTAATAACTGAAATCACGACATCGTTTTGTAATAAAACAAGTGTAAGCATAAGTAAAATTGAAGTTCGGAATGTAAGAAAATAAAAAGTCCAGAGTATTACCAAAATGGAATTTAGAGTCTATAATAAAGAGATATTTGGATTCTATTTTTTAGGAATTCAGAACTTGAATTTTGTAGAAATCCGGAGTCTAAATTTCTAAGGAAATTCGGAGTCTGGTTTTACTAGAATTAGGAATCTGAACTCACAAATTTCAGAGTCAGAGTTCATGGGAATATGGAGTCAGAACTCATAAGAGTTCGGAGTCTGAATTCAGAGAACATGGAGTCAAAACGTAGATAAGTTCATAATCAGAATTTGGAGTTGAACTATATGAGAGTTTGTATCTAGAATTTGGAGTCGAACATCATGAGAGTTCATATCCAGAATTTGGGGTCGAACTTCATGAGAGTTCGTATCTAGAACTCGGAGTCGAACTATATGGGAGTTTGTATCCAGAATTTGGAGTCGAACTACATGAGAGTTCGTATCCGAAATTCGGAGTCATAATACATGAGAGTTCGTATCCAGAATTCAAAGTCGAACTACATGAGAGTTTGTATCCCGAATTCAGAGTGGAACTTCATTAGAGTTTGTATCCAGAATTCAGAATTGAACTTTATTAGAGATTGTATCCAGAATTAGGATTCTAAAACAGAATGATTCATATCTAAGTATTATATGATTCCGAGGTTTTAGGTATGAATCCAATTTTTATACTTAAGAAAAATATTGATATAAGCAATGAAAACTAGGTAGGGGTAAATTCCTTTTAAAAGGATATTTTCTTTATAGAAGAAAAATATATATTTTCTTAAGTATAAGGTGTTTGTGATTTTCAAAACAAGAAGGAATGGAAAAGTCATAAGGAAAACCTTATTGAATTAAAAATCTCTCCCATTTGGGAAAACATAAACAAACTTTCAAAAAAAAATATAAGGACTTATAAAAATTTCTTTAGACATTGAAATTAAACTTATCTCCCTTTGTTCATAGATGATGGTGAATACAACTAACTCCCCCTTAGGCTTTGGAACTCTAAGGATTGTATTCTGGATATCTGGAATGGAGTTTTAATTATCATGGGAATGAAAAACTTTGTAATGAGAAACTCCCCCTTACTTAAGGATAGTTCTCAACTTAGAAATTTTTCTCCCTTTTAGATTTTTCATTCTCCCCTTTGAGTAGATATTTTTCCTTCTCCCCCTTTGTGATTTTCAAAATGAATTTAAGGGAATGGAGAAGAAATAATATACCTGAAACATTAGTACATAATAACACAAGATACAACCAACCAAATATTTCATTAGAGTTGAAATTTTTTTATAAGGAAATACATTACAACAAAAAAACAGATTGGTCTATTTGCCTTCCTTTTCCTTGGGGATTAATTTCTTCAACAGGGTTTTCAGGTTCTTCAAGTATTTATGGTCCTCCTCATCTTGTTTTTCTAAGGCTTTAATCCTTTAATCTTGAGCCTTTAGATCCTCAGACTGTGCCTTAAGAATTTCATCCTACTTCACAAGCTTCTCTTCGATCTCAATCCAGAGATCTCTTTCCCCTTTCCAGTTTTGAGCAACCGAGTTGAGCTTCCCATTCAGATCCATCACCTATTGATTCCGATAATTTTTCTCAAGGATCAGCTTATCCTGGAGGAATTTTATTTTGGAATCCTCGGTGTCAAAAGATTCATTAACATCATTCTAAAATTGATCAAACTCTTCCATGTCTTCATTAATTTTCATTGACCATAGAGTGATTTTGCTGCATGACTTTCTGTGAACAACATAATTGATATGAAAATTTCTATTCTCAGCCTCAATCTTCACACACTTATCCATCACCAAGGATATAGAATCTAACTTCTGATTTAGGTTGTGTTGAATCATCTGGCATCTAGATTCTATAGTGGGAAAGATCAGAATTGTGTCCACCAACTTCTTCAAAGAATCAACAACAAAATCATGACCTAGTGATGATGATTCTGAATCAGACACCTTACTTGGGGATTGTTCTTCTTCAATTTCCACCAACTTTATTCTTGAAGAAACAGCAACATCCTTCTTCCTTATTATATCTTTTTTTGGGGTGTCCATAAGAACTTTCTTACCCATATTAACTTTCGGAATGGGTTATTCATCAGGAGATTGTTCCTCACTTTCAGATACTTGAACAATCTTATCTTCATCTGGTTTCTCCTTCTCTACTCCTTCTTTAAGAAAGTGATTCTCATAGATTTCTTCCTCAGAAAATTAATTTTCTTTATCTTCCTCCTTGTATTCATCTTCCTTACCTTTTTTCTCACGTCCCTTTCCCGAAGTGACAAGCTTTGAGGTCTCGGCCTCAGAAGTTCAGAGTGGTAGTTTTTCTCATAGGTTTGCCTTCTCTTGATAATCCTCAACTTGCTTAATCAATTCATCCAGATCATCACTTCCTTCTTCTACTACTTCTTCTTCTTCTTCTACTTCCTCTTCTACTTCTATTTCTTCAAAAAGTTCTTCCTCTACTTCTTCACCAGCTCCTTTCTATACTCCTTCAACAACCTCTTTCCCTTTAGACTTTTCTGGAGTGAAGTAGTTCTTTCCAGGGGTCTATGGTAATGGCTCAATAAGAAATGTTTTCGGTATAGGAATATTCTGGGAGGCTATTTATATGTCTCTTAAAATATATTGTACAACATCAACTTCAGACATCTTCTTCTTCATCTTCTTTTCTTTTTCCTGTTTCTCTAACTCATCCGTAGATTTTTCTCTTAAGTCCTTAGCCTCAGCAGGGTCCAATCCAAACTATGGATCCCCTTCTTTCTTTTTCTCCTTATATTCCCTCCATTTAGCTGCCACCTCATCTGGATAGGATTTTTTTTCTTCATCTTGGGAGGTGCAAATTGGGTTTCCTTAGATTTGGGGGTCTTGTCTTTAGCAACCACTTATTTCAATTTCCTCTTCTTACCAACCTTCTTCACTGGATCAACTTTCTTCACATTTTCTGGATTGTTTTCAGCCTCTTCCTCTCAAAAATTATAAAAATCTCATGTTTCCTTGGAATATGCCATATTCATCCTTTTCAAGGTATCTTCACTAACAAGAATAACCTTGAAATTCCAATCCTTAGACTTAAATGAAATATTGAAAGAATACATACACCAAACTATCAGATTTGATAGTAAGGTAGGGTACATGATGATTTGAGCTCTCAAATTTCCCTCCTTCATGTTCTTGATTGTCACAAGAACATGCCTTATCAGATTGTTTTTTCTTAGATTCACCAAGAAGTCTAATAAATATATATCACTTTTCTTTAGGGTATCTTTGTCATCCTTTCTTGGAACCAAGAAACCTTGTACCCACAACTGAAGAATCCGATTATTAGGAGATAGGTGAGAAATCTTGGATGTATTTACATCATGAAGCCCAAGACACTCTAAGGTCTTCACCTTAACAAAACTGCCTTATACATCTAGAAGTTTATGTGAGAAAAATTTAGCTTCTCCATCATATGTCAGCCCCACCAAGCTTGCTTCCTTGGTGTAATTAAGTTTTTCAGTCTTCCCATAAGACTTGAAAGAAAAATTGTCTCTTCCCTCTTCGTCATAGAAGCATGGTGATTCATATAATTCTACAAGAAATTCTGGGTAGACCATATCTTGAACACTTGTCTTAGATACACATAAATCTTCCCAACCATTCAACTTGATGTTCTTAGAGATGATATAATAGTACTTGTAAAAGTTTGGATAGACCAACCTTTCTCTATATATTTTCCATTTTGAGATTGGCTTCATGGAAGACATTTCTTGAGAGGTGGATTCTACAGACATTCAGAATGGAGGAGTTTTGAGATATTTGGAACAGGCTTTAAGAACTGAGGCAGAGCTTCAAGACGTGAGAGCTTGAAGATCTATGTGGGACCCAAATGGGGGTGCCCTTTATATAGGAGATGGAGCTAAACTTTGAACTTCCAAAACCAATATAATGGTTGAAAAACACTCTGATCTGATCTGATGGTTGAAAGCATACCCACAAGGAAACCTTGAATCCGATCTTTTGAGGTTTTAAAAACATTCGGATTTAAGAAGAAATGAATCTGAGAAATTTTATAAGAGAAAGAAATTACCAGCAACTAAAAATGACTACGAAAACTTGAGTAAAAAAGTCATACCTTTGAGATTGACTTGGAAGTTTATTTGTAATAGGTAATATTATTCTTGAAGAAAATTTGACTAAGAAAAAATCAGTATGAAATTTTTTGTTACGAAAATTTCCAGTACGAAAACTTCATTACAAAAATTTTCAGTACGAAAACTTCATTACAAAAATTTCCAGTACGATAATTTCTTTACGAAAATTTCCAGTACGAAAATTTCATTACGAAAATTTCCAGTACGAAAATTTCATTATGGAAATTTCTAGTACAAAAATTTCATTATGAAAATTTCCTAGTATGAAAACATCATTACAAATTTTTTTTAAAGGACTCATTACAAAAAAATTTTGAAAACTAATTACGAATTTTTTTTTGAAAACTCATTAAAATTTTTTTTTGAAAACTCATTATGAATTTTTTTTGAAAACTCATTACGAATTTTTTCTGAAAGACTTATTAAGAAAAATTTAAAAGGCTCACGATCAAATGTACCCCCCTATGAAAAAGAGTTTATTACTATAAGGAGAGTGGTTCAACAAGAAGTTAATGAACAAATATTACCTCACGGTTATCATTCCTAACTTATGTTTAATGTATTCAAATCTATCAGAGGGTAATGATTTTTGTGAAAATGTCATCATGTTGATCATGCGTTCCGATAAACTGAAGAATGATATCTCCTTTTTGTGTGTGATCCCTAAGAAAGTGATGCCTAATATCTATGTGTTTTGCACGAGAGTGATGTGCAAGGTTTTTACTAAGGGCAATGGAACTTGTATTATCACACAAAATTTGAGTCTTAGTGAAACTCAAGCCATAATTTGTGAGTGTGTGTTGCATCCACAACACTTGAGCACAACAACTTCCAGCTGCTACATATTTAGCTTCAGCAGTGGACAGTGATACATAATATTTCTTCTTGAAAAACCAAGAAACTAATGAATCTCCTAAGAAATGACAAGTTCCAGATGTACTCTTTCTATCTGTTCTACATCCACTAAAGTCAGCATCTGAAAAGCTCTTTAAAACAAAATAATTTCTAGAAGTATAAAATAGTCCTAGATCCGTAGTTCCATTTAAGTAGTGAAAAATTCTTTTCACTGCCTTTAAATGAGATTACTTAGGATTGGATTGATATCTTTCACATAAGCATACTGAAAAAATTAAGTCTGGTTGACTAGCTTTCAAGTAAAGTAAACTTTCTATCATACCTCTGAATGATGTTTGATCTACTGGTTTCCCAGCTTCATCAGGATCAACTGTGTTCTAGGTACCAATAGGAGTACTTATACTCTTAGTGTTGTCATACCCATACTTTTTAAGAAGATATTTAATATACTTATGTTTGGATATGTAGATTCCTTCAGGTTTTTGGGAAATTTGAAAACCAACAAAAAATGTTAACTCACCCATTATACTCATTTCAAACTCATATTTCATTAGATCTACAAAGGAATCAGTTAAATATTGCTGAGTTGAACCAAATATAATGTCATCAACATAAATTTTCACAATCAAAACATTTTTCTTATCTTTATTTAAAAAAGGGTTGGATCTTCATTTCCCTTAACATAGTTATTTTGAAGAAAATATCTTGTAAGTCTATCATACCAAGCTCGTGGGGCTTGTTTAAGGTCATACAAAGCTTTGGTATGTCTAAAAACAAGATTAGGATGTTTTGTGTCATCAAATCCAGGAGGTTGTTCAACAAAAACTTCCTCTTGAACATAACCATTAAGGAAAGCACATTTCACATCCATTTGAAAAAGTTTAAAATTGAAGAATGCTGTAAAGGCAAGTAGAATACTAATAGATTCTAGTCTAGATACTGGAGCATAGGTTTCTTCATAGTTTATTCCTTCTTGTTGATTATAGACTTTAGCAACTAATCTAGCTTTATTTCTTACAATGATTCCATTTTCATCACATTTATTTCTGAAGACCCATTTTACTCTAATAATAGAAGATTCCTTAGGTCTTTCAACTATGGTCCAGACATTATTCCTTTCGAATTCATTTAGTTCATCTTTCATGTCTTTAATCCAATTATCATCACCTAAAGCTTCATCGTTGCTTTTTGGTTCCAATTGGGATAGGAATGCTAGATGATCTACTTTATTTCTTAAGGAACTTCTAGTCCTTATAGGTTGATTCACATCACCAATGATACTATCACTGGGATGAGTCTTTAGAAATGACTGATTTGGGTTTTATAAAACCTGTTCATCAACATAGGGTAGGAAATCTTCTGGGGTAAATGTTTCAGAAGAATATTCTTGAACATTTTCCTTATCAGAATGATTTTCTATTAATGGTTGATAATCAGTTTTTTGTAAACACTTCCGAGGATGTAGGTTGAGGTTGTTTAAAAACAAAAGGATCAGTTTCATCAAATTTGACATGTAATATCTCTTCAACAGTGCAAGTGTTTTTGTTTAAAACTCTATAAGCCTTAAAAGCTGTGGAGTAGCCTAAGAAAATTTCTTTATCAGATTTTGGTGTGAATTTGTGTAAGTTATCTTTAATATTCAGAATTAATACCTTGCAACCAAAAACCTTAAAGTAAGAAAGTCTAGATTTTCTACCATTCAATAACTCATAAGGGGTTTTATTAAGAAAATGTCTAATTAAAACTCCATTTATAGTATAACAAGAAGTACTTACAGCTTCAGCCCAAAAATTTTTGGCAACAGAATACTCATTCAACATGGTTTTAGTTATCTCTTGAAGAATTATATTTCTTCTTTCAACAACACCATTTTGTTGAGGTGTTCTGGGTGCTAAGAAGTTGTGAGTAATACCTTTTCTACTACAAAAAGTTTCAAAATCAGAATTCTGAAATTCTCCTCCATGATCACTATGAAAAGTTTTTAATGGAAGGTTTTTATAATTTTTAACTTGGGTTCTAAAACTTTTGAAATAAGAAAAAGCTTCAGACTTCTTTACTAGAAAATAGACCCATGTAAATCTAGTGTAATCATAAACCAAGACAAACACATAATACTTGCCTCTAATGCTTCCAATTTGTGTAGGACCAAAAATATCCATGTGTACCAACTATAGTGAATCAGTTGTTGAGACTTCAACAATTGATTTAAAACTTGATTTATGTTGCTTTCCATATTTACAAGGTTCACAGACTTTTGAAGAATCAAATTTAAGCTCCAGTAGATCCTTAACTAAACCTTTCTTAGAGATTTTTCATAAGTTTCGAAGGTTACAATGTCCTAACCTTCTATTCCACAACCAAGAATGATCTTCCATTGCAGTAAGGTAAGGTAATTCTTGGCTCCTAAGGTCTTCTATGTTTAGTGTGTAAACATATTCTTGCCTATGGGCAGAAAGAATAAATTCTTCCTTGGAATCATGTACTAACCACTTATAATTCCTAAAATTCACAAGGTATCTTTCATCACATAATTGACTTATGCTGATGAGGTTGTGATTAATACCTTCAACAAACAAAAAATTTAAAATTAAAGTTTTTCCAAGAAGAACAATGTTACCTATACCAATAATTTCTCCCTAAGCATTATCTCTAAAAGTTACTTTTCCTCCTTTCGCCTTGATAATCTTTTCAAAATAGATTTTATTACCAGTCATATACTGGGAACATCCACTATCCATGTACCAAGTATTGTAGTTGGTACTTTCCCTATTTTCCTGAAAATAAGAAAAAGTTAGGTTTTCAGAATCTATACTTGCTTGGATTTGGAAATTTCAGAAAACAAAATTTTGGGTACCCACATCTTCTTAGAAAAATAAGCCTTATGAAATCCTAAAGATTGGGTTTTGTTTAATGAACAATTCTTTGCCCAGTGACCACCACATTGACAGTTTGTGCAAAATGGGGCACTGTGAGGAACAAAGTAGTTGTTACTAAAAATAGGTTTAGAACTTGTGTAACCATAACCAGAAGTATTCCTTCAAGGTTGAATTTGTGAATACATTTTATCAAAATTTTCTTTACCTAAGGTAAAGTTTGAAAAAAACTTCCTCAAAGAAAATATTTCGGATTTGAGTTTTATAACTAAGTTCTTGTCTTCAAAATCATTTGAACTAGAGCTTGGCTCAAAAACAACTTTCTTAGAAATTACATTTTCAAGATCTTTTGAAAGTCTATTCCTCTTAGAACTTACTTCCTCAAGATTTTTTGAAATACTTTCAAAATAAGCATTTTTCTAATCAATATCTTTAGAAAGATCTGATATTTTGTTAATAAGAATAATATTCCTATAATTTTACTTATCAATCTTTTTCATGAGTTTTGAGTTCTCAATATCAAGAAGTTCATCAAACCTAAAACTTCTTTATAGGTAGGTAAAATATTTTCTTCATCAGAAGAGTTATAATATTTACTATCATTATCATTTAAAGAAACATTGGTCAATGATTTAGCATTGTGTACCTTAGCCATAAAGCAATGATTATCAATAGGTATCCTAGAAATAAGACCAAGATTCTTCTGTACAGAAGATTCATAATCTGATGATTCATCTGAAGAGTCACCACCACTGGAACTGCATGTGTCATTGGATTTCAGAACTTTCTTATATTTGGACTTGTAATACTTCTTTCTATTTATTTCAGAATGACTCTCTTTTATTTCATTTCACTTGAGCATAGGTCAGTCAGGTCTTATGTGTCCAGCTCTCTTACATTCATATCATGTGACCTCAGAATCTTTCTTATCTTTCTTTTCCTTCTTCTTACACTTGGATTGGAAATTTCTCTGTCCAAATATCTTGTTCATCCTTTAAGCAAGATTAGCTAACTCATTTTCATATACTTCACTCTCACTAGATTCTAATTGGATAATAACCTTATTAGACTTGGATCTAGTAACTCTCTCAAGAGTCTTAGATTTCATGTTATTTGAAGTTATAGTAAAAGAAACACTACCATTCCCATTCCTCTTCTTTATATTGTCAGCATCTCTCTTAATTCTAGTATCATGTTGAAGAAGAGTTCCAAAAAACTCGTCAAGAGAAATTTGAGTATCCTTTCTGTTTTCATCAATATCAATTCTCTTTGATTCCCACTCATTTGGCATGATATTTATGATCTTTTCAACAAGAGATTAATCATCTCGACCATTCTCTCCCATTTATTGTAAGCTATTATGATGTTCATGAATCTCTGTTGCACCATACACATTGGTTCTCCAAAAGGAAAATTGAAACCCTAATATTCAGCTCTAAGCATGGTTCTTCTAGTCTCAATCACTTTAGATGTACCAAAATGAGTAACTTCAAGTGTCTTCCATATACAGTTAGCTATTTCACAAGAAGAAATTTGGATATATATGTTCCTAGTCATTGAACAAAGTAAAGTATTGCATATCTTATAGTTGAGTTGGTATTCATGTTTTTCTGGATTAGTAAAAGCACTTAATTCTTTATCAGGAATTTTGTATCCTCCGGTAAGCATAACAAAGTTATCTACCCTAGTGTTGATAATAAAAGTCTCCATCCGATCTCTCCAATATTCATAATCATTACCATCAAAAATTGGTGGTCTAGTAGGATTTAATTTGTTGATAGAACCAACATTTAAACCTACCATCCTTAAGAAAATATTTGGCACACAAACTTATTAGTAGTATAAGTCTGTAAACAAGAGAAAATATTCTAAGCAATAAAAATTGTATCTTTATGAAAAAATGAATCAGAACTATGATTCTAAAAAATTATATTCTAAAAAATATGAATCTAGAAATATGAATCCAAATTTTCAATTCTGAATTTTAAATTCCAAAAAATATAAGGAGAAGATAAAACTTCTGAATCTAATTGTGAGATTAATTCATATGGAACCAAATCTCTGTTACCAAGTGTTAAATTGGTACAAGGTATGAGTTCACCTCCTCTGATACCAATTTTTAGGATGTTATGACTCTGCGTATGATATAATCTGTGATACCAAACATAGGATCGAAATAATAATGAGATTCTCAGATACAAGAGGGGGGTGTGAATTGTACCTTTTTAAAAGTTTCCCTAAAGAATTTTTGAGGATGGTTATGTTTAACAAGGTTAAACAAGATAATTCACAAGAACTCTATAAGTTCTAATCACTTTCTAAATTCTGGAAAAGTGATTCCAGAAATGAAACTTAACAAAAATTACCAAGATTAAGATTCTACCTTAAAGCGTATAGAATCTAACTAAATCAAAGTACAAGTAAGGAATTATAATAAAGTTATACATTCCTTATAAATACAAAATGTAGTAGAAAACAAGTAGTAAAACTACAAGTAACAAATAATAACTCTTTTAACACAAAGAGAAGGGTATCCAACAACCTTGGATAAAGGTCTCTTGATTTATACTTTCAAGAAAGTCTTTCTTACCCACACCAAGGTAAGCCCTCAATACGAAGATCAGAGTCTCTATTGCTATAACTGCAAGACCTCAACTATCAGGTAGTTGGAAGCCTTGTATTCCTCAGTAAGGAAGCCCTCAACTTCAAGGTGTTGGAACCTATGTCTTCTTATCCCCAGAAGCCCTAGATTATAATCACCAACAATCAGAGTCGCACGAATAAAGTCTACACAAGGCAAAGTTTGAACAAGACGTTCAAACATTCTGCACGAAGCTTGAGAGTTGATAAGAGACTCTCTCTCTAGAAATCACTTCAGGAAGTTCAGATCACCAAAATTCCAAATGTCCTGAGCACGTTCAAATGAGCTCTTATTTATAGGCGAAGCTCCAACGGTCGGTTCCCTCCTCTAATGGTCATATTTCTTCTTGAATTTTGGAGAGACCTGTACACGTGTCACTCAACCAATGGTTAGTTAATAACTAAAAGCACAACATCGTTTTGTAATAAAATAAGTGTAAGCATAAGTAAAAATGATGTTTAGAATGTAAGAAAATAAAAAGTTCAGAGTCTAACCAAAATGGAATTCGTAGTCTATAATAAAAAGATATTCAGATTCTGTTTTGTAGGAATTTAGAACCTGAATTCTGTAGAAATTCGGAGTCTGAATTTATAAGGAAATTCAGATTCTGGTTTTACTAGAATTTGGAATCTGAACTCAAAAAGTTTGGAGTCAGAGTTCATGGGAATTTGGAGTCAGAACTCATAAGAGTTTGGAGTCTGAATTCAGAGAACTCAGAGTGAGAACTTAAATAAGTTTGTAATCAGAATTCAGAGTCGAACTATATGAGAGTTCGTAATCAGAATTCGGAGTCGAACTTCATGATAGTCCATATCCATAATTCTGAGTCGAACTTCAGGAGAGTTTGTAGCCAGAACACAGAGTCAAACTATATGAGAGTTCGTATCCAGAATTTGGAGTCGAACTACCTGAGAGTTTGTATCCAGAATTTGGAGTCATACTACATGAGAGTTCGTATCTAGAATTCAGAGTCAAACTACCTGAGAGTTCGTATCCATAATTTGGAGTGGAACTTCATTAGAGTTCATATCCCAAATTCGAAATGGAACTTTATTAGAGTTCATATCCAGAATTCGGATCCTAAAACAGAATGCTTCATATCTAAGTATTATATGATTCTGAGGTTTTAGGTATGAATCCAATTTTTATACTTAAGAAAAATGTTGATATGAGCCATGAAAACTAGGTAGGGGTAAATTACTTTGAAAAGGAAATTTTCCTTATAGAAGTAAAATATATATTTTCTTAAGTATAAGGTGTTTGTGATTTTCAAAACAAGAAGGAATGTAAAAGTCACAAGGAAAACCTTATTGACTCAACAAGTTGTCATTTGAGTCTAGCTCATAGCCATGTTTTCCGGTTTTACCCTTAGGTACATCTATGCCAGATCCACATTTACCTGATCGTATCTAGATAGGGATGTATTTCTTAGAAAACACACAAAATATCTATAGTACCAAAATTTTAGGATGTTCTTCTATACTAATCCTCAAAGTCTGTCTTAGGGTAGTGTTATCTAATCAGTGTTTTTATAAAAGTAGTTTCTAAGGTTTGTACTAAAATTTCTTTGATACCAACTATAGAACCCTGACCCCAATTACCCAGAGTTGGCACATTAGTACATAACATTGTCATGATACAAGGAATCATGTCCCGAAAGACCGATTAGTTTATTATCCTTCAAAGTAATAGATACATTCATAAGTTTTACATTACATCATGAAATAAAAACATCAACAACATTTTGTACCCTTTTTTAACACACTTATATTCTTAGCCTATCCCTACAGGTCAACCATAAAATACTTCTTCACATCCTGGGAAAAACAAAACATAGAAAGGGGTTAGCTTAGAGTCTGAGTAAGGATAATAATATAGCATACACTTTCATAAATAAGCATAAAAATTTAAGTCAATGTATAATACTAAAACAAAAGCCTTTTAAAATTAAACTTCAGCATAATATGGAAAAGATAAAATCAAATAATTCCATTTATTTATTCAAATGGATATTCTACTAGTATAATAAACAAAATCAATATCAATAACCACTTTCATAAGGATGGAATGCATAATTCCAGACTTCATAACCACATAGTCTAGGCCTGTGACAAGAATATAAATAAGATTTTGTCAAGGCATTGTGAAAAGAAACTAGTTTGTCTCACAAGACCTACCGATGAACTGAGGAGCTATAGCTAGCTCCACCCATCACTTACTAAGTCCAATACATTCTTCATATGAAAAGGTTGAAACATAACAGAAACATTCATATTAAAACTTTCATACGAAATGTGAATATTTTAACTATAAGCCATGAATGTTATAAAAATAGCACATCCACGGTAAAAAATATCATAACCAATTCTATATAATATAGAAGATTATATAATAAATCTACCTCGATCAAGAATAATATCCTGTAATGGACGTTGACATAGTTAAAAATGATTAGTAAAAATCTTTGATAGAAATATACCTTTTTCATGAGATCATTTAAAAGTTACATAATTCATAATTGTAGTCATTTAAAAGATAGTTTTGAATCAAAGTTTCCCATACCACTTTGAAACTTTTAAAAGGAATTTTAATTTTAAAACATTCATGTTCATATAAATAAATCCGAAAAACCATTTTGAAAACATAGACATTAATGAGAAAGGTTTAGAAGAATAAATCATTAAAACATTTAAAATATTTTTTTATTAAAAGAGTCTCTTAAAAATAATCCCTTTGAAAACTCTTTTATGAAACATGGACATGGATAATAAAAATGTCACAGTAGATACTTATGTAAAAACAACCTCAGATAATAAAGAGATTGTAAAATTAACCCTTACCTTGTAATTCTAATTTTTCGAGGTTACATTAACCTCATGTATAATAGTTAAATAATTGTTATTAAATTATTGAAGAACCATATACATAAATATGATATCATATATGATCTTATAATATCACTTTGCTAATAATATTTTAGTATTATCGTCATTTTGGGTGTTAACTGATTTGTTTTACTTTTTATGTTTTGTAACGTAAGACATGTTTGTTTTGGATAGGATTTATTTGATTCATATCGTGAATGATATTAAGTTCTTAAACATTATTTTTAATCATAAAATGAAAATTATTTTTGAATGATTATGATGGAGAATAGATCTCATCGCGTTTATGGAGATGGTAATCCATACGTATGCATGAACGGCAATATCATTCAATTGAAGGTGAAATTGTATATAATTGAATGTTATACCATATGTAAAGAATAATTAACATGTTATATTAATTATTTAAATCAATTATACATCATTATTATACCCATCCAAAAAATAATGTATTGAATAACAACTACACCACGACGTGGAGATGGTAATCCGTACGTACGCACGTATGGTGAATTTTTCATTAATATAATGGAAAGAATAATGAATATGGTTGTAACATTTTTATAATAACATCACAGTATGTAGAATATACTAGAGTTATTATTTTATAATTGAAACAACAAAGAAATAGGAAGTGGAAGAAGAAAAGAACTTGAAATAGGTGAGGAAATATTTACCTCTTCTTTGGGTTATTCCTTTTGATTTGATAAAAAAGGCTCCTTAGGTTGGATTTTTGACCAAATTAAGGCCTCTATGATGAAGTAATGGAAGTTGGGAGGATATTTGGTCAGGGTACGGATGAGACAAATGCTTTTGGAGGTGTGACATTAAGAGAATGGGAAGTACCCCTTTATAAGAGAGGTGAGGGTCACTTTAGAAAAACCATGAAATATTATTTTATAATTAATTAATTTTCGGTTTATAATGGCTCCAAAATTATTTAGTTCAAGTATAAGGTGGGGATGGGTGTAAAACATCTCAAAAAATAGGTTTTATATGTGTTTAGGTCACCATATTAACCTTATCTTTTAGATTTAACTCTTAGTTAAATAGTTTGACATTTACCACGTCTCTTTGTATTTTTATATTATACGGTGAATAAACATACTATAAACTGGAAAGTGAACACATAGTTGTTCATTATTAATATATATAACCTTATCTAAGTCCTTTGGCCGAACCATATATTTTTTGGAATATTATATCAATAAATAATATAGTACTTGTTTTAAAAACTCAATTATGTCAATTTTGACACTATTTAGTATTTGATTTTTTGGAAAGCCATAAAATCATTGTCACTTCGAATAAAATTTATTTAACCAACCCTAACATGTAATATTAACCTATAAAATTATCTTAATTCATCATAAGTCTCAATTTACATTTATCTCTATATTTATAATATCAATTATTTTAATATTTTATTAATACTGTAATTACTGCATCATCATTGTGTCATAAATAATTTAAATTATTTAGTGTCTAAAAATTATAAATAAAATATCATTGTGTAGGAAATATTTTAATATTTCTAATAAATATTTATAGTCAAATTTATATTGTTTTTCACCCTATATTAAAAGTGGTTTAGTTATTAAACTTTGAATTTAACTCTTTTAACTCTTCTTGAAATAAAATAAAATAAATGACCTAATCTAATAAAAGTGGACCAAATAGGATCATATTTTATTCCGAAGGTTGTTTTTGGTCTAATTATACTTATAAAATAGAATTATTACTTGTGTTAGGGTAATTATGATATCATTTTTTCCCTTAATTACACTATTTACTTTTAACCTTGGTAAATTAAAGTCAAAAGTTACTATTCACCAAAAATTATTTTCATCTTATTGAACCAAATTTTACTTAATGATATTAACCATGTCTCTATGATTTTTGAAATTCAACTCATAGAAACATTAAAATTATGTTTTATGCAAAATTGCAAATGCTCCTAGGAGGTGGGTAAAAGACGATAAAAATTTCGATAAAATTATATATATATATAAACTTATTATAAAATGACTCTAATGAATTACATTGAATGTATATAGGTATTATGTATCAATTTTGACCTAAAATAAATTAAAATAAATAACTAATTATTTAAATAAAAAGTTGGTTTTAAACAATAACGTAGTGTTTTTCACTATTCATCAAAAATTGATAGTTTTCATAAAAATACCAAAATTCACCCAAAACTAATTTTGATATTCTGAATCCGAAATTGAATTCCATTTTGAAAAATAAAACTTATAAAATTTTACAAAGTGGGTATTACTATTCATAATGGCTAGTTTGATTGGTCGCAGTGTGTTTGAATCTCGTAGTAGCGTACAATGCATGCTATTGCATTATTTAAAGGGAAACATACCGTGGAAGCTTGGGGTGTTACATTACTAGTTTTTTAAGAGAATAAAATAATTAATTCTAGATAAAATTTGAGTTATAGATAATATCTACTGTTATATTCAACAAAATATACATAGTCAAGTCTCTTCATGTAGAATAGTTGTTGGAATTAGGAAGAATCATGAAGTTAACCATTTAATAACTTCATAAGTTCTTAAAACTAAAAGATCAGTATTGAGTGATAATTATAAATAATTTTATTTTCTATTTGGTTAATTTCTAGATTAGATTCATCACATATAAAATAATATAGTAAATATTTAACAATCTTTTAGAGAAATTGAGTTTACTATTGATCAACTTGATGAAAAGGTTATAAAAATTTTACTTAAAGAGTGGGAATTAAAAAGAATATATATTGATGAAACAAAAAAAAATTCTAAATTTTTTCTAGATGAATTAATTGGAATACTCATGCAGTATGAAAATTAGATTAAAAATTGATGTTGAAAACGAAAAAAATTAAAGAAAAAGTATCTTTTTCTTCTACATATCAAAGAGATAATTCCAAAGGAAATTCTATGAAATCCTCAAATGATAGTGAAAGAGAACCAACTGAAGGTAAACCAACTAACTTGAAAAAAAGAATATTGAAGAATCAAAATTTCAAAATAGATTATTTGAAAGATAAGAAATCTAAAAATAATATTTTTGACGAGGAATATTCTTTATAATCTATATTCTATGAATTTATAAGACCTGGTCAAATTTGACTAGATTATCCTGAACATAAAATGAAAGATAAGAAATATTTTATAAAGTTTCCCAAAAAGAAAGGAAATAAAGGTTTAAAATATATGGATACTTTGAGTGGTAAAGGTGGTAATAACACCTCATATAGTTCACCAGATGATAGTGATGAAAATAGAAAAATTAAATGATTTTATGCAAATAAAAAGACTTTAAAGGGAATAATTACTATCAAAACCCTTACAAAATTGACTCTAGATATCAAATGATTTTATTCTTTAGAAAATTGAAGTGTGAATGATAATTAATGTTTTTCATATTAAAATGATGTTGGAAAATATCTAGAAACATATAATAAGATAAAGGATTATGTGATTGAATGTGAAGATATATATCAAAAATATTAAAATAAGTACACGAATCTAAAAAATAAATCGACATAAAGAAAATAGAGTTTTGTAAATATTAAAGATAAAATTACTGAAGTGAGAAAAGAAAGTTCTAAAATTAATTTTTAGTTGAATAAGTTTAATTAGAAAATCACAAATTTGAAAAATAAGATGAAATGAAAAATGAAAGTCAATTCATTAAAAGATAATCCAAAGTCAGATAACCGAAATAAAGAAAAATGTTTGAAGAAAAAAATGTATATATTTTTTAATGATAACAAGGTTTTCAAAATAAAATTTGAGATTAAAATTATTATTATTTTAACTAAGTTTTCAACTAGAATAAAGGAATTCAAGAAGATGTATGGTCAGTTGAGGCATAATATAACTTTATCTGGATTTGGTAGTAAAACCATCATAAGTTCAGTCTATTGAAAAAAACTATTTTGTTCCAAATCAAGCACCATTTTACAGTATGTTTCAAAGAAGAGGTAATTGGATATTTTTTTCACTTAATAGAGTTCAATCCTTATAAATACATCACACATTTATATCAAAAGATATTTATACTTTTGAACATCAAACGGTAATGAAAGTATGGGTTATAAATATTTTTTACTAACTCTTCTAGAGCCAAGGGGGTCTATCTACCCAAAGTATAATTCCGGAGGCATACATCATTGTTCACCAAAAAATGAACACCTATCACCAATACCTAAAGTATTTATATTTTTCATTCCTCTAAATCCTTTACTATATGTTTTATTACTATATTTTATTTATTGATTTTATTTAGGGGGAGCATCTGTTGATTATTTATAGATAACTCCTAAACATTTGTTTAAATTCCCAAAAAAATTAAACCCTATGTCAAAAAATTTATAGAACCATGTTCAAAATAATAAGATCAAGTCATTATTGAAATGGAATATAACTTCCAAATTTTTATGATGATATTTCTAGTTAATTGGATTTTTAGTAATTATTGTTCATTTACCAAATTTTTAAATTATTGTTCATTTACCTAAATTTTGATTTGTTATATAAATTTAAAATTAGTGTTAATTAATCTAAATTTCAAACTATCATCTATTTAGCTAAAATTAAAAGTTTTCTTTAAATTTATAAAAGCATCAAAATTTTAATAAATTATCTAAAACTAAATGTGACATCATGTGTTTTGGTCAGATTAAATCTGGGTCATTGGCTCATGAAAATCTATGGAAACCCTTTATATTCTAAAGATAACTATATATAGTGGTGTAACCAATATTTTTTGGATGTATTTATTTCTATAAGAATCAAAATTATTTTAATTTTTCTTTAAAATTTTGCTCATCTTCTAATATGATCATGGTATCTTCCATAGAACTTACACTTGATAAATAGTTAGAGATGGGATGATTGATTCTGAACTATTCGAAAATTATGATTTTATATTGAAGGATGTTATAACTTTTAAAAAATGTAGGAATATTATTTCTACAAAATAAGAAGATGATATATATTATCAATTTCTTATTCATGAGTTTTATAGACATTCTAGATTCATTAATGATGATGGAGTTAAGAAGTTATCATTTGTACTCTTCATATGAATGTTTAACTTAATATTATAAAAGTTTATAGAACTAATATAAGTTTCATTTGAAGGGTGATATCTATTTATATCTCCCAAAATATGAAAAATTTATAGATAATTTACAAAGTTTTAAGAAAAAAGAATCTTTTTATTGTTAATTAGAAAGTTCATAAGTCAAGGAATCTAATACCTAAAGTAGGAATTTTTTTAAGAAGATATTATATTTTCTACTATCGATGAAGGGAGATAAGGATAAAATTAAGATATAAGATTTATACATTATAGACTATATTTTAATGTTTATAAAGTTTAATATTTCTAAATTTGTTTGGTCCAATATAGAAGCTATATGTAATGAAGTAGTTAAAATGAATAATTTTATATGGATGAATTTTTAATAGGATTTTTTTAAAGTTCTTGAAGGAAGAAAATCTTGAGAATGAAGAACATCCAAAAAGACAAACATAGAATTCAATCAATGTTGAAACAATATCAATAATTAGATTGACCAATGATTTCAAGGAAAAAATATTTTTTGAAAAATCATAAGAAGTTACATATCTTGATATTCAATAATTAGATTAAAGTGATAATATATCCCATTAAGTTAATGATATAAAGCAAAGAAAATATTTTTTAAATCCTATTTTAGATAAATATTTTGAGAAGAAGAAATAAAAATTATGAAATGAGAATTCAAAATTAGGTAAACCAGAAGTTTAACCAAGAAGAAAATCAGATAATAAATTTGTGAAGTTAATTGATACTCACAATGGTTTTTTTAAAGAAAAAACCAAAGAAGAAAAAAAATAAAAAATAAAATCATGTAGTTAAAAAAAATTATTTGGTTCAGAAAAATTTTAGGCTAAATCTTTAAGAGATTAAGTTGATAAAAAATTTTACGAAGAGAAGAAGAATAAGAAATACACTCTTAAGATGATGCAATACCAAATTTCTAAAGATATTATTCCTACAATAACAATCAAAAAGTTTATTTTTCCTATTTAATAGTTGAAAATAATGTTAGAATTTTAAGAAAAAGGAAAATATGTTTCCTCATAAGTTTTTTATAAATACCTCTCCCTTATCATCACCTCAATATATTTTTGGAATTCCAGTTGAGAAAGAGAAAAATGTTCAACCATTGGATGTTTAGTCAGTCAAAGTTCAGTCAGATAATGTTCATCCCTATAAAGCTTCTCCTCCCTCATCTATTGAGGTAGAAGTTTCACTATAAAATTCAATATGAAAATAAGTTTTTTTTGAGAACTAAGTTGGGAAGATAATTGAGTTTCCTTCTAAAAAAGATGCAGTTAAAGATCTATCAACTCTTGAATATTTATTTTATACTTTTACTATTGTTACATCATCTCATTCCAAGAAATTTTTTCAAAATACAGAATCTATAGAAAAATGTTCTAGTTCCCCAAAAGATTAATCTGAAATAATAATCAATGACTGAAATTATAATAACAATTATTGGATTGAAATAGAGATATATTTGTTACAAAAAGTAAAAGATTATAAATTCTAAATTGTTGTTTCAAAATGAAATGATTAGAATAAATATCCCCCTAATAATCATATGAATCCCAATATTTAGATATAGTATGATCATTTGATCAAAAGTTAAGTTTATTAATTTATATTCAATAGAGTATTGATAGAGTTATTGATATGACATCGGACTTGAGTAAAAAAATTTATCCCATGATAATTCAATTGAAACTTTTGAACTAATAAAAGTGGAAAATACACCTAATTGATTCAGTTTCTAATGTTAAAATAGACCTGACTTTAGTCAAGGAAGTAATTGAATCATAGAATTAGAATATGAGAGATTTTAATAGATACATTAAATATCAGGACAAAGACATAAATTATATTGGAGAATAATTTGATCATCTTCCTCATAATTTTGATTATATATATAAAAAATATAAAGATATTGAAGTCTTTTTAAAATAGTTATAAGATAAATTTGAATTTTATCTAGTTACAATAGTTGAACTAATCTTATTGGTAGTATCCCATAATTAATATATTGAAGAGAGAAATCTAAATATAGATTCATTATAAGAGAAAGTGGTTGACAGAGATCAATTTTTGAAAGATAAGGAAGAAAAATATTAAAATAATATTTATAAGTTTGAAGATAAATTCAATGTTCAAGATGAATACTTTAAGGAACAATTAAAATACATGAAAAATTTAACACAGATGAGAGAAAAATATATCAAGAAGGATTGTTTTTTAGATTTATGACCACTCATATCTTATTATCTTTGTATCATTATTCAAAAATAATTTTCTTAATAATATATAGATAATATTTCATGATAATATTTTTTGATGATATTGATTTAATATTTTTTGTTATTTTTTTCTTCACTATATTTTTTTCCTTATATTATTTCTAATGGTTTTTTATTATTCCTATAATTTTTCCATATTACATATTTTTCAAAAACCACAAAGGGGTAGAAATATGATAAATAAAAATTTAATTTATTATATTTGAGAAATATTATTTCACAAATAGGGATAAGCATATTTTCTTTCTTTAAAAAAAGTAAATTTTCTATTTGTTTTATAATGGGGGGAACTATCTAAAGGTATAAATAAATATATTTTTATCAATTGTATATTTGTTTTTCAAAGGGGTGGAACTATATAAAAAGATAAATAAATATATTTTCATTTGAATATATATATGGAATAATTCCATTTATTTTAATTCTTCATTGCATGTTTGTGTTTCATAGAAATGGGGAGTTGTTGAGTCAATGAATCACTTTACTCTACTTTTTTGATAATCATGAAACACTTCACTTAGTATCTTATCTGACTTAAAGTGTTTTTTTCATTAGTGTTTTAAATATATAAAACTGATAAATTAATTAACAATAACATTAAGTATAACAAAATACTCACGATCTATAGATTTATGAAAATATGATGAACTAAGGAATTATATAATACCAATAGTTTAAAATTTTCATGAAAAATTGATAAACTCTATATGAAATACTGATTAACTTCACCAGTTTGACAAGGAAATTTATCATGGATAAGTTAACTCATTAGTAGATGAAACTACATGCTAAATTCATTGAAAATTGGAAATGTTTCTAGTGATTCAGTTGAAACTAACCTGGAGATATGAAAAATATGAACATTTAAGGATTTATTATAAATATAATTACACCGTAAACTTCAATAGTTCAATTTACCACAAGTTTCTACAAGAATTATGAAATGTGCTGATTATTTGTATGCTTTAAAATATCTTGTTTCTTAGAATGATTCCAATCTGTGAAATATTTTTCAATATAATAACATTATCTAGGATCTACCATTGTGAGGAATACTATTTAAAGAACTTATCTTTATTATTATAATTAAATTTTTGCTGATAGGTTTTTTGAGAAATTATTGAGAACTAGAAGATATAACTGGACTATCAGTTAAAGTAATGGGCATATTGAGTTATTGGTTACTGTAGTAGAAGTACTGAGTAAACCAAGATTCAGGTTCTTGAAGCAAGGGATTTTCCGATCAGGCTGATCGAGGGATTATAGAGTAACAAAGATAGAGAAAATATTTAGGATTTAAGAAGTGGATACCTTAGGATAGATTTATAGTCATATATACCATAGACCAGGTCTGTAGATTTACATCCCACTTTGGTCTAAAAGTGATGTTTTAATAATATAATTTTAAATGAGTACTTGATTTTCTAACCGATAATCCATGTTTAGTTTTAAAATTTCATTGTATTATTTTCTAGATTACCACAAATATAATTCTTATATAATAGTTAGTTTAAATTTCCACTAATATAACTCTTTCATAAGTAATTGATAAAATACCAGTTACTTTATTTCCACTAAAATTATGATGTGATATACAATTTATATTTACAATGCATAAACTTTTTTTACTATGATATTTGATTTTATAGGTATTTCATAAAACTAATCAAATTAATACTTAAAGAGGATGAAAATTATTATTTGATTTAAAAAAAAATCCGCACCATCATGAGGTGTTTTTTCCATAAATTTATGATACTAAAGGACTCCTATATAATACCTATTATGGGAAACGTATATTCTTTCCACTTTACAGTCATAGCTATGCAGTAGATTCATATGCTCTGATAACGTCACTGTTGAGGGTGAACACCTTGTATCCTTATCTCATGCACTCATAAGTTAAATGAGGCAATTTAATGCCAAACTCTTGAAACCATGTCCTAGATGTATGACTTTAAACTGAATAGAACTATATCTTAGTCACAATATAATAACATACACGACCAAATCCTTAACATAATAAGTTAAAATAAAACCTAATCCAATGTGAAAACCCAAGATTCCCTATGTGAATAACATAGGATGACACATGTGATAAGCATGATATGATTGCCCACACTATATGGGCCTCTTCTTTAGGTATAAGAAACATTCAAGCTTAATTTTTCACTCTCATACAACATGATTAATCTTATATTATCTCTTATTTCTCATAAATATCATGATTAATTTCATTTGAGAAATTAATAATGTCCTCAATATTGGTCCTCCTATAAGGTGTAATCCCCATCCATTATTTTTGGGAAGATTTATATGGGAAAGCTTTACAAAATATTTTATTATCACATCTTTCAAGAAACAAACATTATAACACCCCAAGGTTTTGAAGATAAATATAGAATGCAATTTTCCTTCTTCTGTGTTTTGAATTTCAATAAATGGTCATCTAGAGTTGTGTTCAGTAAATCATTTGGAGTCTGATAGAACAAACATGATTTTTGGTGAATAGTAACATACCCATATGAATAGTAACATGAATAGTAATATGACCATTTAATAGTAAATAATGCTATTATTTTATTTTCTTAAGGAAATACGATAATGGGATCTTAATTAATTTTTCAATGTCACATAAAACTAACAACACTTCAAGATTGTTATTTTTCGAATTAACTATGAACTTATTTAAAAATTAAATTAATAATATTTGGAAAATTATTTTTGAAAAATGGATTTCACTTTTGAATTATACACATTGAAAAATGGTAGGGGTGAATTTTTGGGATTTTTATGAAATTCTTGAATTTTTGTTGAATAGTGAAATACAGTAAAATACCGTATATTCAATTTATCAGTTAAATACACTATTTATGACATCATAACTTATGTAAGGCCACTTTATTTGAACTCACATGATCTTTTTACTATTAGGGGTGACATGAAACAATACTATTGGTTGTCTTGATGGAAATAAAAAAATAATGAAATTAGATATTCAAAATTTACCCCTCTCCTCCACTATAAAACCCCCACCACTACCTCTTCTCTTCACTTCTATAAGCCTTGAAGCTCGTCAAATTTCTGCCCAATTACCCTTCCCTAGTCACTCCCCACTACCAGTAATCTCTTATTCTTTCCAAAATACCAAAATCCCTTCCCTTAAGGAGGTTCTCGAGGAAGTCGTTTCAAGAGGTAAAACACCTTTCTATTTCTTTTAGTTTCATTTGAATTTATCTTCATTTGTTATCCTCTCCTCACCTCATCTTTCCAAATTATCATGACAACTCTAGTATCATCTACATACTGTATTTATATCATGTTAATGGAAGAACCATCATCAATATTCTTATTCCTTCCCTTTAATTTTTATAAATGAAATCAACGTCCATGACGTTCCAATTTATAACCTTCGTGGACGATGAAGTTTTGGTCTTCAATATTTCTTTCATTATTGGTCATGAAACCATATTTATGGTTGAACCAGGTCATAAAATATTTATTTTATCTTGATTAATTTTCTGGAATCTTTATACGTATATAATGTGGAATAATAATACAAAACATGTTTATTGAGCACAAAACTGCCAAGCCAAATTCAAGCGTTTATTTTTAACTTATCGAATGAGTCTTCCTCATGGTATATAACCAGAATAATTATGAGATCATTTATATCTATTTAATGTAACTAATAATTTATATTAACAATTATGTATGTTTAACCATATTTGAAACCAACTTCCATTCATGAATACAAGTAAACGAATCATGAAACCAAGTAAGAAAATGCTTCCAAAACAATAAGATTTAATCTCTTAAACCCATCAAAAAGGCCATTAATGAACTTAATAAGGTTATATCATATCAATTAAATGTTTATTAGGTTAAGTAATTATTAATTAATGAATCTAAATTTGACTATTCAGGTTGTTAAGAACAATCAAGAACACACTAGAGCAAAAGGTAAGGGATTTCTTACCTCAATTTTCATTCTTTGAGTTATACATCTATTTCATCGGTTAAATTATTACAATAATATTTTTTAATTTCATTTTATTGTTTCATACTGTATATCCACTTATATTTTTTGGATTTTCATTTGTCACACATAAATATTTCATTTACTTATCTTCACTCTAATGACACAATCTTCGTAAGGGGTTTCTCATCTCACTTTCATTTCTGTGAGATTTTCATTGTTCGCCACTTATTTCTTGCATGTGGTATATGTGTAATTACATTTGATATATAATAACATTATTATATTTATATTAATTTTATTTAATTATTCACTTGATATTTATTAAGGTATGGTCATATGATTCGACCGATCACATTGTTGTAAGGGTCTTTGTCTCAACTACCTTTTCGTTGTGATTAACTCTGTATTGTGCACCTAATAATCCTTATGTGGTGTTCCTACTGCCTATTTGAGATCAATTTTTCTTTGAAATTATATTTATATTAAATATCCATAATCTCATGTCATGGATATGTTTGTTGTCTAAACCGTATACCATCTTACATACAGTGTTTACTTGGAAAGTTATTTTAATTATGGAAATATTGATGAATCTGTATACTCTAATCTCTACAGATATTGAAAAGGAATATTTATCTTGTATTGAATCAATTTATAAAGAATTATTTGGACATTAATTGGTGGTTAGTTCCCGCTATATCCCCTCGATGCATCGGTAGGTCTCATGAGACAAAACAGTTTGGCGCCAAACTCTTCGAGTTTGTTTCCAAAAATCAGAAGGGTTTCTACCCATAGAACTAAACTGTTTTTACAGTATTATGGTTTCATGTTCCAGATACATGAAGTCCAATTAATAAGAATTATCTTTATTCATTATCATTTTTTATTATTATCCATGAGGTTTTCACTATGAAAAAATATATGGATGCAGTTTCATTCTCAGTTTAATAATGGCATTAGTTTTTCATTTATTCATTGTGACATATTGATTATGTCGGATTGATTATGATTCACTTATTATTCTATTCATACTTTTTCTTTTTATAACCCTTACTGAGCATTTGAGCTCACCCCTTTCATTATTTACCTTTAACAGGTGATGAAGAGAAGCTCTTTTATTGAGTTCGTGTGGTTGCAGTTCTTAGTTTTCATTATGTGTTGTATTTTGTAAACTTTTCCTATATAATTTGAGTAGAATATGTGTATCTAGTTTATTCAATACTATAAAACTAATCTTTCCTATAGAATTTTCATTCCTTATAACCATGCCAATATCTCAAGTAACGCACCGGCTCCAGCCTAGAGGGGTCAGGGTGTTACAAACATCCTTACAACATGATGTTAAATTTTGTGGCCTACATCCCAGTTTCACAATATAAAATTGCATAATAACATACATAACACATGAAACATAACTTCATGATATTGTTCCATCACATAATTTTAAACTATGTATTACAAACTACATGGTCTTTGATTCATGTCAAACAGTATATGTAGGATGCCTCCCAGAGGTTCAAAACCAACATCATTCTCTATACCTATTCTCATGGGGATATTTTCTTCATTAAATCATTTACATCCTTCCATCGCTTGGATATATTCCAATGAGTCTGAACATCCCATTAATTATGACCATATTCACTATGAACCATCCTTCCATCAATACATATTCCTAATAATATCATTCCCCCACATTGATGGTGACATTCTTTCTATGAGACCACCATATATGCCTCTACGGTCTATATTAATGATGAGAATACACAAATATAGGAAGGGATATACTCCTTATAAAAAAACACATCATTTGAAAGGGATAATCATTTGAAAGTCCTACACCAACCATTACAAGGAATCTTTCATCTAGTAATCTTTACCTCCTAACATTAAACTTCATGGACCGATCCCTGACATAAGAACTTAAAGGGTACTATGTTCCCCATTAATTAGCACCAAAATACTTGGGTTATGATTCCTTTCACAAAGATATATAGAATTATCTTTTAATAGGCTTGATACTAACATCATGAAAATCTCCCACCTTCTTGGATGGAAATAAACTATAGAGTACCTAACTCTATGGATTTAAACCATTATGGCATATATAACAACATATATAAGTAAAAATAAGATAAATATGAAGAAATTATAATATATAAAGATGGTTTCATCTATGGAGAACCTATGATACACATTTATGTTCACATATATGGGATACCTATGATATATATGGATGTTCCCATTGACGCATTATAACAACTGATTTCCAACATGGGGGGTAACTGGTCCCATAATGGGACTTGGAAATGATTTACTATAATGTACCAGAATAGATTCACTCCTAAGTAACCAAACATGGTTGGGTATAAGGCCTCATATGTGCCTCCCCATATTCCATAGGTTGGAAACTATCATTAAGGTTTTAAGGTGGTGTAATGGGGAGATTACACCCTTATAATTAGAATAATACATCAGTATAAACTATTGATAAATTGTGGAAGTATAATACAAACTAACAATAGAAGTTAAATAATATTGATAAAATAAATATTCATCAATAGAAATATCATTTACCATATACAAAATGATGTAATTCCATGCATCGAAACAAGAAGAAATAGGAAAACATGGAAGTAAGAACACATAAATAAAGGTATATCAAAAGAACCAAAAAGACCAGAAGAATATATATAGATATCATCAAGAGTAATAACTCGACACCATTATCCCATGATACCATTCTATAATCAATTAAGAATCCACGATCAGGAACTTTCTCGTTTCTCTTCCTACATCCTTAAATCTATTCGGGTACCATGGGTAACCCAAACAGGGTGTGATATATACTCAGTAGGCCAAAACCAATGAAATATAAAACAAATTAAGCATGTACATATAAACTATAAATGTGTGTAGGTATAGCAGTTAAGATGTAAAATTAATGGATGATATGAAAAGTCTATGATAAAAATCTATCATAAGAGAATGATGTATATGTAATTATCAATATATATATGAAGTGTCAATAGTAGATAACTACTAGCTCGGAATATTAGACATGAGAAAAGAGTATCATACCTACATGGTCCAGGTAACAAATCATAAAACCAAGGTATCCTCATTGAGACCAAGTATCTCATACAATAGTATGATCAGAATAGTATCATACCTATATGGGCTAGTTCCCAAGGTGATAACTAGGGAGACCTATATCTGAAGATATGAATGTATACATAAGTTTTAGGTTACCTACCTGAATATCCATCATCTCTTTCAAACCTTAAATAATCACACATAGGGGTCATAAGTTCTATACCTCGATTCCCTAGTCAATGCCATACCATTATAAAATAGGTTAGAAAACTTTATAAGAAGTCAGTACTTATAGAGATGTCCAACATCATGAAATAAATATAAAAATGGAACAGGAAATGTTATTTTCTATTCCAAATTAAAAGTATCAATACAAAAAGGAAAAATCCAAGAGAATATCCATCTCATTACTCATTTTCATTTAAATAAAACAATTTAATCACTTTAATATCATTTAATATTAGAGAATATGAGGCCTTACCATCTCAAATTATCTCATTTAATTTTAAACAGGCTCCTATTAAAAAATATAAAGATCACACACCCAAAATGGTGGTCCTATCATAGGGTATATTTAATGTACTCACCTCAAAGATGGACTAGGTTAAGGTTGAAAACCTGCAACCCTGTCAAGGTGGTAAAAGTAAAACACATTAAGGTTATAATAATTTATTTAAGAAATTTAATGAATTTCGGAGCAACATTTGGATGGTCTGGAATATGACCTAATAGAGATAATTAAATAGAAAATAGAACCTTAGGGAAACGGTATAGGCCACATACCAAATTCCTATGGTATAAAATTCATCTAGTATCATTATTTGGGATGAACTAAAATAAAAGAAAATGGATAAATAAATGAATAACATAAAAATATTGTATATTAGATTTCACCAAAAATAGAACTGAATATGGAGAGATGAAAAAAGTAATTGAGGACACATATTAGATATCTCAATAGTGGTTATCCAATAAGATAGTCAGTGTTGCAAATGGAGGTCGAATGAAGAATTTTCTTCAATTCCAAGCTTAGGTATGGAGGAGAGATTCAATGATAAGGAGAGCACTGTGTGTGTAGGGGAAAAGAAAATGAGGAGGGTTATTAAAAATGAGGATAAGAAAAAACAAAATTATTCCCAATTTTTAAGAGGTTCATTGTTTGGTAAATGGTTTTCCAAATCATATAGAAACTATGCAGCTGGAACTATTAAAAGACAGACCCACACATAGTCTATGTGCATGGTTTTTCAAATCATGTGCAACCTAAATGCTAGGCACTCATTTGGAGACACCCCCTTAAACAGTCTAGGAGCAAGGTTAGACAAACCATGTACATGCCATGCACACCCTCTATTTCCCTCTGAAACACACAAATATGTTTTTTCCAAATCATGTGAAATTAGGTACATTGTTTTGGTAAATAGTGTTCCTAGTCTATTTATTCCAAAAAAAGAAGTTCCAGGCTCCAAAAAATCACCGGAAACTTTTTATTCCATCTTTATAACACATGGAACATATATAAATATTAAATGAGTAATTTAGTCCAATAATTAAATGGTATATAAATCATATAAAAAAATAGTTTGTTATGTTCTCCCTCACTTAGGAAAATGCATCTATGAGTTTGGCTACTAAGCGTGAAATATTATCATTTGAAATTTTTTTTGGATACTTAGCACATATGTTAGGATCACTATACCAAGTCTCGTCATACACCCTACCATGCTGTCATAAAATCTGTACCAGAGGTACTAACCTTCCTTAGAGAGCCTTCATGCTCTGGGCCATGATAAGAATAAGATACTCCTCAAAGGACATATCTACCTCTAAATCAACCTCATCAAGATGAAATATGTGAGATGAGTCTAAGTAGTACCAAAAAAGCTATGAAACATGGAATATTTCATGCATAGGACAATACCTATGAGGTACCTAAAACTGATAGGATACTAGGCCTACTCTCTAGACAACCTCAAAAGGTACGATGAACTGAATAAAAATATTACATTATCATCTATATTGTCTATGTACCGATCTAGTTGATACAAAAAAGAAAACATGATCCCTAACCTAAAATTATAGAGGTCATCAATGGAGATAAATATAAGATTTATACCTAGATTGGGATGTATCCATTTGCTTCTTAATCACCTGAACCTTCTCTAAAGTATCCTGAATGAGACTAGGTCCTACAAATTCTACATCCCTTTCCTCTAGATAGCATATAGGTGAAAAACATGACCTACCATATAAGGCCTCATAATGAGTTATCTTTATCATCACCTAAACACTATTAATATAGGAAAACTTAACTAGGGGTATATGTTTCTCCCAAGAACCCCAAAAATCAAGGAAACATGCTCGAAGCATGTCCTCTAGTACCTGTATCATCTATTACGACTGACCATTGGTCTGAGGATAAAAGTATATACTGAAAAGAATCTGTATACCCCATAACCCCTTCCATAAACATAACATTAACCAAGAATACTTATCAGAAATGATGGTTTGAGGGGCCCCGTGTAGAAATATAATCTCATAAACATATAGTCTCCCAAGATCATCCACTAAGAAGGTCCCTATGATAGGTAATAAGCAAGTGACCTTCATGATCATGTCAATGATCATACATACTACATCACTACCATGAGGGGATATCATTAATCTATTAAAAAATATATAGTGACATCATCCCATTTCCACTCATGAATGTGAAACTGCTGAAAAATCGCTATTGGCTGCTAGTGTTCTACCTTTACCTAATAATAGGTGGAACCCTGAGTAAAAAAAATAGAAATATCACTTTTAAAACAAGGACACCAATATTGGTGACATAGACCATGATACATATTTGTAATCCTAGTGTGTACCTCACAAGTAGAAGCATGAGACTCTCTTATAAATTCCACCCAAATATCTGTAGGAACCCAAACACATCCATAGATCTATAAGATCTCATCCTCATCAATGATCTAGCTTGGTGGTAGATCCTCACTTGAAATACTCTCCCTTAGGAATAGGCCCTCAGGATTTGATAACTGCCTCATATTCAATATCCAAATAAGTGAATTGGTCACTACTAAAGTTGTAAGGGTAGGTTGTTCATGATTACCCTATACCTCTAAATGTATATAAGAGAAAAGATCCCTTAGATCCCACTAAATACAACCCTCTATCACAAATTTTGTCTGAGTGCTCTGGCTTAAATAATCAACTACAATATTTTCATTCCTAGGCATATAGAAAAGACTAATGTCAAAGGATAGTAGGTATTCAACTCACCTTCTCTACTTGGGGTTTAAGTCACACTGTGTGAAAATATACCTAAGGATTTTATGATATGTATATACCAAGAAATTCTCTCCTAGTAGGTAATGACTCCAAAAATACAAATCATGAACTACTACTGCCAACTCGAGTTAATACATCAGGTAATTAAATTCACGAGTCCTCATATTCCACAACATGTATGTAATGAACTGATCTTCCGGCATCAGAACTGATCCTATCCTGATACCTGATGCATAAAATTATACTGTATAACATCCACTCAGCTCTGGAAGAATCAAAATTGGTGTGGAATTCAGTCTCCCTTTCATCTCTTGAATGGCTATCTCATAGGCTTATGATCATATAAACATCACTACATTATTTTTCAAACATGTTAGAGGTTCTTATAGTTAGGAAAAGTTCTATATAAAGATATTTTAATATCCACCCATCCCCAAGAAAGAATATATGTCAAAAAAAATTTGGATGTACCCTGGTAACTATAACTCTCACCTTCTTTGGGTCAAATGATACTTTTACCTTTGAGATAATGTGGTATAGGATGTGAAATTTATTGATCCAAAATTATCATTTAGTGAACTTAACATATATATAGGGGTCTCTAAATGTATTTAGGAAAATATTAAGATGCTTTTCATAGTCATGTCAAGTAAAATAATACAATAATATGTCATCCATAAAGACTACCACAAATGAATCCAAATAGGAGTGGAAAATTGATTCTTCGGAGATATGAAAATGGATGAAATATTCGTGATATCAAACGTGATAACTAGATACTCATAAGGACCATACCTGTTATTGAATACTCTCGAAGGTATGAACAAAGGTCCAACACATACTTGGTGACAACCTAAACTCAAATCAATCATTGGTAAAACGTGAGCTCTGTAGAGATGATCAGATATGTCATCTATATGAGGAAAAGGATACTAATTATTTATAATAAGTTGATTCAAATTCTAATAATCCATAGAAATACTGAAGGTTATATCTACCTTCTTGGTGAAAAGTACTGGTGAACCCTTCAGAGAAGTACCATGTTTTATAAAACCCTTAGCATGTATGTCTTGTGGCTATCTCTTAAGCTACTGTAGATCAGTAGTATCCATCCGATAAGGAGGAATAAAAAATGGTGCAGCTTCTAGAACCATGTCAATAGAGTACTATACCTCTTTATCAGGAGGTAAATTAGAGAATTAGTAAAGAAATACATCCCTAAAATGATCCACTATAGTTGTAAAGTCAGCCTCATGTGCCCCCTGATCATCCATGTAAAGGCTAGAAATTTGTTCTATCATGCCACTCAAATCACAATTCTCTAGTTCATCTCTACCTTCATGGACATCCCTTTAACCCTTTTGAATATTATTATTAACCACTAGTGATAAAAATTATACCCTATAGTGATATAAGTCCACATAAATGTGATATTGGACCAACCAATCTATCCCAAGAATAATTTCAAAACCAGACATCTCGATGATGAAGATGTTTTACAGAAAACGATATCCACCTATCCAAGGGATAAATCCTTACCCTAGCATAATATATATGATCAGATACCCAAAAGAGTTTCAAGGGTTATCAAAAAAATAAAAAATATTAAATTTTGAGTACGAGGCTTTCCATAATATCCACAGAGATAAATAATTTAAATCCCTTATGTCAAAAAAAAATACCATGGTAGATGCTACTAAAATTTTACCTCGATCTATAAAAGGTACTGGACTCTAATCCCCTAACACACGATACACTGTAAAAACCTATCCCATTCCATGACCTTAAGATATAACATAACTTCCTTAAGGAGGACCTCTATATGGAAATTGTGTAACTGGTGTCTAGCTCCCCTAACCATGACCACCTCCTCATCCTGACCAGTTAGAATAACTCGAGTTCCCTACCTAACATGGGGTTGCTGATCCCACTCTAGGACCTAGAGTCAGTGATAATAATTTCTCACTGGGAAATAGATGAATTATTATACAAAAACTCTATAAATTACCCATCCTACTATAGGATTGGCATGAAACTGGGTCCCTCTAGGTTTTATATTCCCCTACTTCCGACACTGATGACATACTACCAAAACTTTGGTATGTTCACTATAACTGGTACTTCCCTCATGATAGGTATCTAAGTGATGATTCCCCCTACCATACACTATGATACAAGGTCAAGAATCTGTTCTACTTAGATCTTTTCATCCATATTTCCTCAGGTTATGTTTAGTAATAAGATTCTAATATACTATATCAGACATGGTAGTCAACCAAAAAATGTTCAATTGAGATCAAATAGTATGCCTAAGCGCATCCTCAAAATTACTCACTTTCATGATATCATTAGTGTTATTGATAGGTGAAAATACCTAGAGATATATAAAATGAGATGATTAATCCCAAAATTATGTAGAACCCTACTGTAGGTTCATGAACTTCCTTACATGATCATCCCTATAGGTCCCAGGGAAATAGTAGTAATATAATCTCGGTTGGAAACCCCTCAAAATAATTTCCTAGTATTTAACTTCCTAATTATGAATATCCAACTAAAATTTTGTGTACCCTCGAATCATATACATTGAAATATTGACCCTAAACTATAGAGGAATCTATAAGTGATCTAAGATAGAAAATATAGTCTCAATCCATAATCATGTAGCCTGGGGGACACCATCCTTTGAAAACATGGGTTGATGCGGCAACTGAAACACTCACATCAGTGCTACCATAGTAAGATGAAGTTAAAAATATCTTTAAATAGTTTGTATAATCTATAGGAGTCCCTCTCAAAATCATTCATCGTCACCCACATTGAGAATAGTGGGAGGTTCCATAGGTGGAACTACTGGAAGTAACACTAGTGGCTCAGGACCCATCACCTTCAGAGCATTGTCATCAACACCCTACTGAAACATGACTCAAGGATGTCATGGTGGTATAGATATAAAAATTCCAATAACATTCCTCAGATAGGTTTTTGATAACGAAGGACCAAATGTGTAAAAGTATAATGGGGACAATACTTCCTATAAGTAAATCACACCCCAATGCCTACTCATAGAGAAAGGTTAAGGCATCATATATGAATGAGATAAATCACTACAGATACTTCATACTTCCCACTACTAAGGTTAGGTATAGTAAAATTTCTCTATTTCATATTAGGGTTCCAGTACAGAGTGTGTCAATTTCATGTTATATAGAAAAACAACCTTTTAGTTGCAATTGGAATCACTTTTTAATGAAAACCATTTCTATTTAAATTTATAAATTAATATTTCTCCAATATGTCATTACATAGATAAATGTGTGTATATCATGTTCTAGTTAGTTGTTTCTATCATTTCTAATTTATAAATTACTATTCTTTATAAATTGAAAATTGTACTACACATTACTGTAACCAAGATTTTAATATGGTTCAATTAGATGGATCACCATTACAGATTTATAGAGGCAAACACACTCTTTGAATTGAAATTGGAATACATATAATTTCAACCAAATAACATTTTACTACATGAAAGAAATGGTTCAAAGCTCAAACTCAATATAATTGGCTAATTAAGGTCACATCATCCCACTATATGGGAAATCACTATTTAGGTTGATGAAAACTATGAAAACCCTGATCTTTTATTACACAATTAAACATAATTTATTACATAAAAATCACTTGATACAATATAAAATATCAACAGGTCTAGTGTCTTTAGGGGATTTGTATCATTAAATAACAACTTAAAACATGAAATACAACATCTTTATTGAAAACATTCTTTACATGACCACTACATTCGCTCGTACTTAGCATTACATGACATAACCTGAGGACATGCATAAGAAAACGGTGAGCTATAAAGCCTAGTAAGGGAATAAACATGGAGTAACATGAGGAAAACAACACATGTTAGAAAATAGGCTTACCATTAGAGCACAATAGAATCATAAACATAAATGCATTATAAATCATGATAATCATAACATGGAAATGTGGAAACAACACTTAACAGGGAATTTGCATGAGCCAGGGTTCATTGCACATAGAGCATGAGTAAATCCTCATTTCACATGAAGCATGAGTAAAACCTCATTTCACTTGAATTATTAAGAGTAAACACCCATTGCACATGACTTATCATGATACTATTATTATCCCAATGTATTGGAGTGCTATAAGGGTGCACCATTCTTAAACATTTCATTTCATGCATAAGTATGCCACATTGATCATATAACATGGATTCATAAAACCAAATAATTTATTCCATGATAAAGGAATGTGGAATTCATACCTGAAAATTTATAATCAATAAGTAAATGTGCATAAAGGTGAATACCCTTGATAGAGAAATGGGCATGGTATTCACTAAGCAATGACATTGGCTTGGAAAATCGGTGCAATTTCGGTAGCGTAACGGCGTGACGTAAGAATTCATAAAAAATTGTTGATGAGGGAGAAAGGGGTGTCTCATAAAATTTACATGACTTATATAGTAAGGGGTCATATGGATACATGTCCCAAAAAATGTAATGGAATTTAGATTCATGATACAAAATAATTGCTTGAATGTAAATGAGGAGAAATAAATTCGTTTCAGAATTTCGGCATAGTAACTAGTGTACATGGGAGGCATTTAATGATAGAGAAAGGGGTATCCCATCATTCAAACATAAATAGGGAAGTATGGGGGAGGAGTGAAACCATACCCCACCATTTATAATTGATATTAAAAGGGTATAACAAAACTAAGAAAATTGGACAAAATTGAGAAAGGAAGAAAAAAAACCCTTACTTAGAAGTGTGCTTCCAAAGGATTGAGAGAGGCTTGAGAGAGGATTCATGGGAGATTAAGGCACCTTGGGAGGATTATATAGAGAAGAGGGAAGAGGTTTTATGAACTCCAAAGGCTTTGAGTGTGGATTAAGGGGAATCTTTGGTGGGTTTATATAGGAAAGGAGAGGGAATTTTTTATTATTTAGGTTTGGGAAAGCTCACATTAAACTAGTCAAACCACAAACCAGCTCATGGTTTTTGCCCATGGTTTTCTCAAAAGGGTAGTGGAAAACAATATTTTATAAGGCCAAAGTCCGAACTTCCTAAAATAATGGTGTTTCTTATGTGGAGGTGAGTCACACTCTGAAGGAAAACAATTTAAAAATACAAGATGTTTAATAAGTCTTGAAGGGTCAATTAAATCTTTGTAAAATAAGTCAAAAAAATCCAAAATCACATTATTTTAATGGTAAAACATATATTTGACAAACATAAAGCTTATCATATTTTATTACATCACTATTGGGTCATTATGAAGTCATAAAACACATTATATATTTAAATGGTATTTAATTTTTTCCCAAAAATTTGACTTTCTTAGAAAATTATGAAATATTCACCATTGGATAATTTTGACATCCAGATTCCAGAAATAATATTCATTTTATCTAAATAATTTCCTAAATATGTTAATTTTCACTTTCAAAATAAAAACCGATGTTTATTGAAAATTCATGGGTTTGACAATAATGGCATTCAAACCTTAATAAAAATTACAATTACATTCATAAAATTATACAATAAATTATATTTAATAAAAATTAATTTAATAATAATAATAATATATTATTATTATTAAAATATAATTTAATTATAAAATCCATTAATTCATTAAAATAGATTTCTTACTTGAATACAAATGAAAAATACTATTTCTGCTTTAAAAACTATTTACAAAGTAACAATAATAAAATGAAAGTATATTCATTATTATATACCAAAAATAATTTACATAAAAATAGTACTGGGGTCTTGTTACATAATCCATTAAAACACCCTCATAAGACCGGAGGGTGAGGTGTGCAATGGTGAAAGACTCTTGGGGTGGCTCAAATAACATCGCTCAGGTAGTAATCACTATCAACTTCCACTTATCCTATAAGTGGTTCCGCTCAAGCATAACATATTCAAGATCGACTTTGGCTTGGTCAGGAGCGAAGCCAAAAGATAAAACATCCTTTCTGAGCTCTAACAAATGGGCTTCATAAGGGGAACGTCTACTGGATGAGGCCATCGCTTCCTTTGTCAGAGTAAATTGGATTTGTTAAAGCACTATATTTATACTAATCATGTGATCACTGTTCAATGTCTATATTAGAAACTGTCATAATTATTAATATAAAACCAAAGAAGTTGACATTTTATATAAACATTTTACATAAAGAGACATTCAATTTGATCAAGAGGTATTTACATTAATGAAACTTTGGTTCGTTACAATCTTCCCCCCTTAAAAAATTTCACCCTCAAAATTTTCTTTTCCCACACTAAAACAGATGTGGGTAACTCTTCTCATCATCTCCTATGATTCCCACATTGCATCTTCAAACTTGTGGTTTCACCACAACACCTTGATGAGGGGAACTGTCATATTCTATAGAACCTCTATGATCTAAGATCTTCACTAGTTTCTCCTCATAAGAAAGATCATCATCTAATTGTACCACCTCTGAAGAGAGTACATCTAAAGGGTCTTCTATGTACTTAGTTAAGAGTGATACATGAAAGACATCATGTACTTTGGCCATGGTAGGTGGAAGTTCTAGTCGATAAGACACAACCCCAACAAGATCAAGAATCTCAAAGGGGCCGATGTACCTTGGACTTAACTTCCCTTTCTTTCCAAACCTCATGACCTTCTTCCATGGAGATATGCGTAGAAATACAATGTATCCTACTTTAAACTCAATGTCTCGTCGACGGTTATCTACATAACTCTTCTGTCGACTCTAGAATTCCTTGATATGATACTGAATGTTTTTCACCTTCTCCGCCATTTATTAGACCATTTATGGTCCAAGCAGCTTATGCTCACTGATCTCATCCCAACACACCTATTTTCTGCACCTTTTCTTGTAAAGGGCATCATATGGTTCCATTTGGATGCTCGAGTGGAAACTGTTATTATAAGGGAACTCAACCAGAGGAATATGTTGATCCCATCCTCCTTTAATGTCCATTCAGAACACTCTCAACATGTCATCATGTGTTTGGATAGTCTGCTCGGATTGGCCATCAGTTCGAGGATGATTGGTTGTACTGAAGTTCAGTTCAGTATTCAGAGCATGTTGAAGACTCTTCCAAAACTTAGAGGTGAATCTTGGAACTTGATCAGATACAAAAGATACTAGTACTCTATGAAGCCTTACCACTTTTCTGATATATATCTGTGCCAGTTTATCCAATGAGAAATCCTCCCAAATAGCAATGAAGTGTGTAGACTTTGTAAGACAATCCACAACAACCCAGATTGCATTGTTGCCTTTGGATGTCTTGAGAAGTCTGGTTACAAAGTCCATGGTGATCTTCTCTCATTTCCATTCTAGTATGGGTAATGGTTGCATCATCCCCTTATACTTCTACCTCTCTTCCTTCACTTGCTAACACACCGGGCTCTTTGATGTATATTTAATGATCTCCTTCTACATATTATCCCACCAATAATTCTCTCAGAGATCTAGATACATCTTTGTGTTTCCTGGGTGAATAGAAAAATTTGAACTATGTGTATCATCCAAAAGTTCCTTCTTCATCTCCAGCATTGATGGAACAATAGTCTTTTCCTAAATCTCACAATTCCTTCTTCATTAACATTAAACTCCAAGGATTTCCCTTTTTTGATAGCTTCCACTTTTTCCTGAATTCACACATCATCCTTTTGAGCATCCTTTAACATTTCCAAAAGTAATGGTTAAGCAATCATTTGTGAAAGGATTTATGTTGTTCCATTATTTATGATTCCCATGTCCATCTTCATCAAATTTAAGAACATTGGATCCTTCTCAATTCTCATCAATGATAGAATCTCTAGGTCCTTTCTACTTAGGGAATCTTCCACCTTGTTCGCTTTCCCAGGGTGGTGATGGATTGAGCAGTCGTAGTCTTTGATCAGCTCTAACCATCTTAATTGGTGCATGTTAAACTCTTTTTGTGTGAATATATACTTGAGGATTTTGTGGTCCATATATATTTCACACTTCTTCCCAATGAGATAATTCCGCCAAATTTTCAAAATGAAGATCACTACAGCCAACTTGAGGTCATCTGTTGGATAGTTCTGTTAACAAAATTTCAATTTCCTTGAAGCATAGGAAATGAATTTGTCATTTTTAATCAACACACATCTGAGGCCCTTCTTCGAAGCAACACTGAATACCACAAAAATTTCTCCACTTGTGGGTAAAGTGAGAATGAGCGCAGTGATAATCCTCTTTTTCAACTACATGAATATTTATTCACATTCATCACTTCAAGAAAAATTTACTCCCTTCCAAGTTATCTTTATAAGAGGGTTGGACAATCATGAGAAATTTCTCATAAATCATCGATAATATCCATCTAACCCCAAGAAGCTATGGATATCTGTTACCGATGTTGGCCTCAACCATCCCTCAATTACATCTGTTTTGGAGGGATCCACAAATATCCCATTTTTTGTGATGATATGGACCAAGAATGAGACCTCCTTCAACCATAACTCACACTTGTTATAATTTTTATAGAGTTTCTCCTTCCGCAAGGTCTCTAGTACAGTTCTTATATGCTCCTCATGATCCTCTTTGGTTTTGGAGTATATCAGAATATCATCTATAGAGACTACCACAAACTTGTCAAGGTAATATCTAAATACTTTATTCATGAAGTCCATGAATATTACTGGAGCATTAGTGATTCCTAAAGACATTAATATGAATTCATAGTGCATGTATCTTGTACGAAAAGCAGTCTTGGGGATATCTTCCTTCTTCACCCTTACTTGGTAATTTCCCAACTAAAAATCCACCTTGGAGAAGTATTGTTCTCAACGCAGATAATTGAACAAGTCATATATTCATGGGAGAGGATACATGTTCTTTATTGTGATTTTGTTAAGCTCATGATAATCTATGCAAAGGCACATTGACCCATCTTTCTTATTGACGAAGAGGACCGGTGCACCCCATGGTGAATCACTTGGGCGTATAAACCCTTTATCTAGATTCTCCTATAGTATTTTCTTTATCTCATCAAGCTTCACAACATCCATTCTATATGGATTCTTGGATATTGGAAACACCCCTGGTATAAGATCAATTGAGAATTCAACATCTCTTCTAGGAGGAAGACCATATAATTCCTTGGGAAATACTTCAGTGAATTCCCTCACAATAGGCATGTCCTCAAGGATGGTTTCTTCCTTGTACTCAATCATCTAAGCAAGATACACATGCTCATAGGGTATTAATATCCATTCTTTAGATGATGGAGCTAAAGAAGATTCAACTTCCTCCGTACACTTTTAAAGAATCGGGGGTCGATTCTACACATGGAGAGTGATTTCCCTCTCACAAAAATTTATGTTGGATCTATAAAAGGAAAGAAAATACATGCCAAGAATTGCATCAACTTCCTCCAGAGGGAGTATGATGAGGTTTTTCAGGAAGTTCAATCCACATATTTTGACAGGAGAGGATTTATATTCCTGGGATGCAATGATTTCCCCATTTTCCATACTCACCGACATCTTCACATCCTTGATTTGTAGTGGTGATGGGATTATTCTATTAAACTTTTGAGATATAAAAGAATGTGTAGAACCTAAATCATAAATTACATTCACTATTCTTTAATGAATAACTAGTGTACCTATCACCACTTTGTTGTCGGGGTTCACTTCGGCAGTAGTGAGGGAAAAATCTCTCACTTGCTGCCTTGGAGGTTGTTGGTCGCCTCTGAAATTCCTTGGCTTAGCGCATTGATTTGCAAGATGCCCTGGTTCTTGGTAGCTATAGAAATGAACAACACATTGAGGTTCGAATAGACTATTTATCTCCTCTATTTCAGACACAGATTTTTCTTGCCGACGGTTAACAGCTAGGTGCCCTTCTCTTCGACACCTAAAGTGTTTCCTCATACCCTTCAGGCAATTTCCAGGGTGATTCTTCCCACACCTTTGGCAAGTGGGGTTCTGGATTTTTTTAGCACCATTGGATTTATCCATCGGACCCCCAGCATTGAATTCCACCTTATGCTTCTTATCCCCATGATACCCCTGAGATTCTCCAATGTCCATTTTGTCCTTGAGGACACATCAGACAATTTCTTCATAGCAGTTGAAGTCATATATTACTAGTGATTTTCATAGGCTAGGTTTAATCCCACCAAAGAAGTTTTCAACCTTGTATTCGGGGGTAACAACAAAGCTGAAAGCATATTGTGCAAGAGTTGTGAAGTTTTCCTCATACGCTCCAACAGATTCATCATCTTTTTTCTTGAGGGAAAGGAAGTCCCTTTCCATCTTAAGCCAAAGGGTTCACATATAATATTTATCGAAAAACATCTTCTGAAAATCCTTCCATTCCAACACCTCGATCTCCTCCTCAGGATTCATATTTTTGATTAACATCCACCACCGATCAGATTCACCCCCATACAATAATCATCTAGGAGAACCTCCTCTTGTTCAAAACATTAAAGGATGGAGAATATCTTTTCAATGGAGTTGATCCATTGTTCAGTGATTGAGGGATCCGATTATCCATTAAAAGTAGAAGGCCTTTGTCTCATTAATCTCTCGATAGTGACTTTTTCTTTCTTTGGGGGGGTTGAATGTTCTTCTTGACCCATGTTTCTATTCAAATCCTGAGTTAGCTGAGAGAGAAGCATGACAATGTTTGTGATTCCCACTCCCATTGGATTGGGCATCTCATTAGTACAGTCATCACATTGATCTTCACATAGATTGTTATCCCGAGTCCTCCTCTTACTGGATATTGGCTAGAATAAAAGGAAAGTTAGGGGTAACACATAAATGGTAATACAAGGAGAAAACTGATGACTTATAAATAACTCTTATTTCCTTAACATATGAATATATTGGCTTCATTCTATGTTATCCATGTTCTACTTTCTAACATATATTATTAGGGGATTTTTTGTCCCTTAATAATGGTTCATAATAAGCTTGGTATTTTACCAAAGCATATCCCCCCGGGAGTGTCGTAAACAAGAGTACAGCAAGGCCTGCTGTCGTGCACCAGTTCCCGTTTGAGTCTAGCTCAAAGTGGTGCTTTTGGGTTTTACCCCTAGGATACATCTGTGCAAGAGCTGCCTCTACCTGCACGTATCCAGACAGTGATGTATTTTCTTGATAAACCACTTACTCAATACTCACTAAAACTTAGGGACTCTTTTATTATACTCAGTCTTATCTCTAAGACTTAACTAGGGTTTTCTAATCCTAATCCCAAAAATAACTAAACCTATCCTTCAATAACAACTATGAAAACCCTGATCTTTTATTACATAATTAAAAAAAATTATTACATAAACTTCACTTGATACAATACAGAAGATCGAGATGTCTAGTGTCTTTGGGTCTTAGGATCATTACATAACAACTTAAAACATGAAATACAACATCTTTATTGAAAACTTACATTACATGAAAACTGCATTCCCTCGTACTTAGCATTGCATGGGATAACCTGGGGACATGCATAAAAAAGGGTGGGTTATAAAGCCTAGCAAGGGAATAAACATTGAGTAACATGAGGAAAACAATACATTTTAGACAATAGGATTATCATTAGATCACAATAGAAGCATAAACATAACTTCATGATAAAGCATGATAATCATAACATGGAAATGTGGAAACAACACTTAACATGGAATTAGCATGAGTTAAGGCTAATTGCACATGGAGCATGATTAAATCCTCATTGAACGTGAAGCACGAGTAAAACCTCATTGCACTTGAATTAGCATGAGTAAACACCCATTTCACATGGCATATCATGATAATATTCTTAACCCAATTCATTAGAGAACTCTAAGGGCACACCCTTCTTAAACATTTCATTTCATGCATAAGTGTGTCACATGGATCGTATAACATGGATTCATAAAACATCATAATTTATTCCTCGATAAAGGAATGTGGAATTTATACATGAAAATTTATAATCAATAAGTAAATGTGCATAAAGTTTAATACTCTTGATAGAGAAATGGACATGATATTCATTACACAATGACAATGTCTTGGAAAATCGGGGCAATTTCGGCAGCATAACGGCGTGAAGTAAGAATTCATAAAAATGGTTGATGAGGGAGAAAGGGTTGTATTCTCATATTTACATGACATGGATAGTAAGGGGGTCATATATATACTTTTCCCAACAAATGTAATGGAATTCAGATTCATGATACAAAAGAATTGCTTGAATATAAATGAGGAGAGAGAAATTCCTTTCTAAATTTTGGCATAGTAATGGGTGTACATGGGAGGCATTTAATGAGAGAGAAAGGGGTCTCCCATCATTCAAACATAAAGAGGGTAGTATGGGGGTGGTGCGAAACCATACCCCAATATTTATAATTGATATTAAAAGGGCATAACAACACTAAGAAAATCAGACAAAAATGAGAAAGGAAGAAAAAAACCCTTACTTTGAAGTGTGCTTACAAAGGCTTGAGAGAGGCTTCTTGGGAGATTAGGGAACCTTGGGAGGATTATAGAGAGATTAGTACAGAGTTTGGACAAAATCCAAAGGCTTTGAGTGAGGAGGAAGTGGAAGACTGGGTGGGTTTATCTAGGAAAGGAGAGGGAATTTTTTATTATTTATATTTGGGACACCTCACATAAAACTAATCAAACCACAAACCATACCATGCTTATTGCCCATGGTTTTTGCCAAAGGGGAGTGAAAAATATATTTTATAAGTCCAAAGTCAGAACTTCTTAAAATAATGGGGTTTCTTATGTGGAGGTGAGTCACACTCCCAAGGAAAACAATTAAAAAAGACAAAATGTTTAATAAGTCTTGAAAGGTCCATTAATGCTTTGTAAAATAAGTCAAAAAAAACCCAAAATCACATTATTTTAATGGTAAAACATATAATGGACGAAAATAAATCTTATAGTATTTTATTACATCGTTATTTGGTCATTATGATGTAATAAAACACATTATATATTTAAATAGTATTTAATTTTTAACCAAAAACTGGACTATCTCAGAAAATTATGAAAAATTCACCATTGGATAATTTTGATGTCCTGATTCCAGAAATAGTAGTCATTTTATCTAAATAATTTCCTAAATATGTTAATTTTCACTTTTAAAATAAAAACCGACGTTTATCAAAAAATCATTGGTTTTGACAAAAATGGGTTTCAAACATTAATAAAAATTAAAATTGCATTCATAAAATTATATGATAATTTATATTTAATAAAAAATAATTTAATAATAATAATAAAATATTATTAAAATATTATTTAATTCAAAAATCCATTTATTCATCAAAATATATTTCTTAGTTGAATACTTACGAAAAATACTATTTGTGCTTTAAAAACTATTTACAAAGTAACAATAATAAAATGAAAGTATATTCAATATTATATACAAAAAATAATGTACATAACAATATTACTAGGGTCTTGTTACATAAACCTTTAAAACACCCACATAGTACCAAAGGTTGAGGTGTGCGATGGTGACAGACTCTTGGGGTGTCTCGGATAACATCGCTCAGGTGGTAATCTCTATCAACTTACACTTCTCCTATAAGTGGTTCTGGTCGAGCTTAACGTATTCAAGATAGTCTTGAGATTTGTCAGGAGTGAATCCCAAATATGAAACCTCCTTTCTGATCTCTAACAAATGGGCTTCGTATGGGGAACGTCTACTGGATAAGGCCATCACTTCCTTTGTCTGAGTAAATTGGATTTGTTAAAGCCCTATATTTATACTAATCATGTGATCACTGTTCGATGAATATATTACCAATGGTCACAATTCTTAACATAAAACCTAAGAAGTTGACACTTTATATAAACATTTCACATAATGTGAAATTTAATTAGATCAATAGGGATTTCCATTAATGAAAGTTTGGGTCATTACAAAAACACTTTAATTAATCCAATTATTTATCCCAATAAGAAACGTTAGCACATTTTCAAATAAAACTGTTATGACATAAGGAATGTGCATCAACAATGCAGAGAGTAACTAAATGTGGCATGTAATAACTCATGACATGTGAATCTCTATGGTTCCTATAATGACGCATGAGCCACTTCCTCCTTTCTTCACCGAGAGAAGGGTAAAAATATAGATTCTAAAATAATAATAAAACCACAATCCATGTGTGTAACCCAATGGTAAAATCAGTGAAAACATAATAGGAATAATCCATAAAATCATATCCCATCCCATGAAATTTGAATTTTACCATGTAAATGGGTTAGATACTTTCAAGAACATGCTAATTACCAAATTCTGACACGCCCTAGTATCCTTTCTACCATCCCAAAATTGTAAGACAAAGAAAGTAAACCTCTAATTCCATTTTTTATTTTCTCAGACCCAGTTCACTCCTATGTAACCAAACATGGTTAGATACACATCCTTAGGAGAACCTCCCCATACAATATAGGATGTTAACTAGTAGTGAGGGTATAAAGCGGTACAATGGGGATACTATACCCTCATAATCAGAATAACACAATGGTATAATCAATAACTAAATATATGAAGCATAATATCAACTAATAATATAATATAAACCATAGAAATAAAATAAATAGTCATCATCAGTGATATCGAGTACCATATAAAAAATTTTGTAGGGTCATGTCTCTAAACAAGGAGGAAGAGGAAAACATGTATGTAAGTACACATACATATAGGTATGTCAAAAGAACCAAAAATACCAATCGATCATGAGCCATATTGTGGTCCTGTGCTCCCATGCTATAATCAGTCAACCATTCATGATAGGGTGTTTTCCCTTGTACCTAATTGTATCCATGAAATATAATTGGGAATTATGGGAATATTGAATAGGGTGTGAGATATACTCAGTAGGCCAACACTAATAACATATATAACAAATCCATCCTATTCATATATAATATTTTCATGTGCAGGTAAAATAGGTAAGATGTAAAGTGAATGATATATATGACAAGCCCATGACCATAATCAATAATAAGAGAAGGATATATAAGTGAGTATAAATATATATATATGAAGTGTAAACAACAGGTATGTACTAGCTCGATATACACCACATGTGAAAAGAGTATCATACCTATATTGATCAGGTCCCAAAGCATATAACGAGGGAGGCTTCATTGATACCAAAGATATCATCCAATGGTATGCTCATAATAGTATTTGACCTCTATGGGCTAAGTCCCAAGGTGATAACTAGAGAGACCTATATCCAGATATATGAATGTATATAGAAGTCATAGGCTCCATACCTTGATCTCCCTCATCGGTTCCATACCATAAATAATCATACCTAGGGGTCATAAGTGCCATAATGTGATTCACTAGTCGATGCCTTACCATTATACAAAAGGTTCCATAACTTTATAAAAATTTAGTACCACACCGTGATGTCCAACATTAAGAAATTAATTTAAAAATGACCAGAGATATGTTAGCACCCGTACCCAATTACAATTATCAATATAAAAATTCACAATCCATGAGAATATCTATATCATTCTAGATTTTTATTTTAATCCAACCATTTAATCACTTTAATAACATTTAATATTAGGGAAAAGGAGGCATGTGTATCTCTAATTATATTTTTTAATTTTAAAAAGGATCCCACTAAAAGATGGAGATTTTATAGACCCAAAGGGGTGGTCATATCATAAGGTAGATTTAAAGAAATCACCTCAGAGGTGGATCGAGTTGAGGTTGACACCATCCAAGCATGTAAAGGTGCTAAAAGGGAAACACATTAAGGTTCTAACAATTTAATTATTACATTTTATTAATTTATAAGTAATATATAGAATGTATGGTGTGTGTCATACTAGTGATTAATAAATATAAACCAAAACCTTAGGTAAATGTTATAGATCACCTAATTTATGCCTTTAGTAGAACACTTGTCAATTATCAGCTCTTGGGTCACCCTAAAATAGAAGGAAATGGAAGAATAGACAAATACCATGAAAATAATGCATATTATATTACATCAAAATAACTTATAATATGGTTAAATAAATGAAGAAATGGTAATGGATTAACTCTCTCTTTGGTGGTGGTCTAATGTGAAATATGGTGTTGAAAATAGAGACTATATGAAAAAGCTTCTTCAATTCCTAGATTCGGTGTGGAGGAGAGATTCAACGGTGGGGAAAAGGTTGTTCACATGATGGAAAAGAAAAATAGTATGGTTATTAAAAAAGATAAGGGGAAAAACATAATTATTACCATTTCTAATAGGTGCACAGTTTGACTACATGGTTTCCAAACCATGCTCCCACTGTACGGATGGAACAACCTAAAGACAGACCCTCGCTTGGTCTTTGCACTCAGGTTTTCATACCATGCACACACCGTGATCTAAGAACTTTCTGGCTAACACCCCCTCACACTACCTAGGAACATGGTTAGAAAAACCATGTGCATCCCATGCACAACCTATGTATCACACCACATGGTTTTTCCAAATCATGAAGAATTAAGAAAATGGTTTGGGAAAACCATGTGATTAGACTACTTCTTCCAAAACACAGATTTCGAAGCTTAGAACAAGCCCTGGACACTCTTGATTCCTTATTTATAACATAGGGAACATATATAAGGATAAAAAAATTAATTTAAGCCAATAATTAAAGGGTCCTTACCTCATATGAAAAATTGGGTCGTTACACAGATGAACATGACTTAAATATATAAGAGAGTCTCAAATTAAGAAATAATTCCCATAAATAGGGTGTGATGGGACCAACCCACCATCCTCTCGATCAATGTGAGTTTCGAAGAATCATTAGTATGAAACCCTAGTGACCACTTGACTTTGGAAATTAGGCTCATAGTAACAACTCTTGTTGTGGAAGTGGGAGGTACTAGGTTTTTTTGTTACATGGATAAAACCCACTAGAATCCAACCGAAAAAAGAATAGTGATTTGATGTCAAGATTGAACAATCACACTCAACCTCTCAAAATCAAGTGCCAAGATACTCATATATCACATTTCAAGTAAAAAAATTATAAAATTCATTAATCACATCAATTTCAAAAATTCATTAAGGTGGCTTCTCAGTCTCAATAGTATTGTCAATCCTTTAATATTTTTTTTATTATATATGTGATCCATTAGAAATAATAACATATATACAATTAAATTGAATTGACAATGTTATTTAAGACATTTGGATAATGTATTCTTCATAGAAATGTTACATGATAGTTCACCCTTCTTACTCTATCCAAACATCATTTCATAAGTTGGAAAATGATTTATCAACTACAAAAGCACAACATGCATATGAAATATGTCTTTTGAAGAAGCATTGTATATGCACACACCCACATTCCAAATCCAATTAAACTCTTTTATTAAAGTTTTTAATTTCACATCTACACTATTTCAGGATTATAAGGTCTATATATGAGTAAAATCGAGAATGTATATTGTTTTCCCATAAATATCCATTGAATAATGTATTAAATGTGAATGAAAACTATCCATGTGTTGTGTGAAGTAAGAATATGACCAAATAGATTAAAACTATCACATGACAAACCCTTTTTGAAATTACACAACATAAACAAAAAATGGGTATATCATGCACCTAATGTATACCATGTTAATCCAATTATAGGATTAACCAACTCATCATTATCCTTAATTCTATTAGCATCATTACATCACATATTTATTGATATTTAATTAGATATGAAAAATATTTTTGAGCCTAGGAATAAATGAAAAGTGTCTCATTACCTTATATGGAACATGATATGGTTTTCATCTATATTTGGCTTCAATCATAATGTACAACATTCATTATAATCATTTAGGCTGGTAGTTTCCTCAAAAAATTAGCTTCAATTTGTTAGGAAAGCAGAAATTTTATAAGTTTAAAATTAAAGAGGATCCATTAAATTTCATGCCATATAATGATTTGAAGAAATATCTACACTAACAGGAAGTAATTCCATCAAAACGATAAGAAAATAATTAATGGTTTTATTGGAAATTCTATTCATTTTTTTCCAATGATATAGTTACGTTAAAAATTCTAACTTTTTCATTTCACCATACACATGATATAAAACATTCCTTGCATCATCCATCAAGTTTTTTCACTCTCTCAACACTCTCATTTTCATTAGTTGAATCATGAAAACTCATAATATTATCTTATTCTAGTGGAATACATTATTTCTTACAATTATGAATAAATATAAACCTATAAAATATCAAATTCTCTATTCAACTCCTTTCATTTTGATCATGAAAAATAATAGATTTTATTTTCTCTCCATTGGGTTACCTGCCATAATAATTTGTTTAAAAAACAATTTTTATATGGTAGCTAAGTTATTCCCAAATTAAATAAGGTCTCTCGATATGATTATAACAAGGGTAGTGTATAATTCATCTATATAAATCATTTTTAAACAAAAAACTTAAAAAATACAACTTTTCTTGAAACTTATTTGAGATTTGATCAGTATCATAAATCCAACTTCTATATATTCTGTTAAAAAACAAGTTTTTATTAAAATAAATATAGTTGAATATAATTAGAATATTCATGATATCTATGAATCTTTTTAATATATATTAGGAAAAAAATTCCAAAACTAAATATATATGGTTTTATCATGGAAAATATTTATAAAAAAAATTCTTATACAATTTTTTTTTAAAATACAACTATTATATATAAATTTGAATTTTGGTTCAAAAAAAAATTTTATACTTAATATTTTTTCAAAGTAAATGAATCTAATATAAATATTGTTATTTTTTTTATTAAAAACCCAATTCATTATTACATAATGTATTAATGATGGTACACTATAAATGAAACATATCCTTTCCAAAACTATAACCAAAATAAAAACTAAATCATTTAATATTTTATATAAGTAACAAATTGGCATAACCATAAATAAAATCAATCAATTCCACCCATTATATGACATAAAAACATGGAAATTTCATTAATAATCCCAATCATGAAAAAAATTTAATATCCTATTTATGAAGAAAATACTCAATAAGATAACCCAAATACATTTCAAAATGAATGTCATCAAAGAATATGAGTATCTATCCAAATAAAGAATAACACAAGGATTATTATATAATTTATGTATACTAGAAGAGACCCAAAATAAGTATAATACATAGAATATTAAATAAATAATAAATACAATTGGCACACCAATCAAAGAACACATCTTAGATTATGCAACAAGAAAGTCATACTAATAGAAAATAAATGCATGTTCCCCATCCAAATAAGTTTTCAATGTTTTGAAACATAATTTTGGAAAATATTTATTTTAAAACATAGGTATTTTATAAATAAAATAGGTTTTTACACATTCAACCCTTTAAAAAATAATAATTGTTTCATTTATACAGAAGATGGTCACCCCTTAAGGCACACTGAAGGTACCAAGTATGGGTTAAATTGATGAAATGTGACTGGATTCTTAAAAAATAATAAAATATCAAGACAATATAGTTCCAAAAATTAATATATTATATATTTCATGTTTGGTTGAAGAACTAACCATACCTAAATTACATAATCCCCTAATATATATGATGTAAAAAAATAAATTTTCAATATAAATCATTTAAACATGCTTTGAAAATAATAACATCTCTTCTATAAATAATTAACACTCAATATTCATTACAAAATAATAAAATCCTTTTGAAATCATGCTTCTATAACAATTTAATTTTCTATAATCAACTCATATAACACCCAATATGCATAAATTTTTTAACTCATTTAATCAATGATTTTTAAATCATCATATTAACATTACATTGAAAAAATAATATTTATAAACCCAATATTCACTTATACTATGATTTTTATGAAAAAATAACTTAACCATAAATAATAATACTTATATGTATAATTGAAAATCTATCCATGCATGTAAAAGTTTCAACATAATCCATAATAATATATTATACCTCTTCCTCATACTTAATTTTCCATTTAATCATACATATTTAAAAATATAAATCAAACTATCAAAATCCTTATAATAATTCTTAAGAAATAAAAATTATTTTCAATAAAACCAAACATAACTATAATATTTTTAAATTTAACCTTCTTTCATATAATATCATTACAATTACCAATATACTTATTCAACCAGTTCACACAACATTAGATTGAAATTAATTATATAAAAAATGTAATAATTTGTTAATTAAAATAAAACTATTAAATGAATATGTTAACAAACCCATGAAACATTTAAAAAACAAAAAAAATTCTATAGTTATCAATCACATAATACCCTAATAAATATCACTCAAAATAATAAAAATTTTACTTTAGATTTTGGTAGAGGTAGTGAGTAACTAAATTTAAAAAAAATAAACTACAATCATATTTATTATGAAATACTCTAAAAACATTAATATAAATGAAACTCATTTCATTGAATTGGGAAGGATTATGAAATATTGAGATGTTATATATTGTTTTATAATTATATAAAAATTAAATTGATTCTCGATAGAATGGAAAACAAACCAAAAAACTCATGGATTTGATGTTAAAGAATAATCAAATAAAAAAACTGATGAACGGGGGGAAATTCTCTTAATGATAATGGGAGAGGGTGGGGTGTGATTAAGAGGATAAATTAGGGATTGGGGGGAGGTGAGGGAACATTTGGAATACATTTTTTGGGACTCTATACCAACCATTTTAAAAAACCATGGGTATATACAACTGTTTACCAATAGTTTTTTAAAACTATTGGTATAGGATATTGGGTTTGACTATGTACAAAAAAATTTCTAAACCATTGGTATATGGAAAACTATAACCATATTTATAAAAAATCATGGGTATAATGACATGGTTATATCTCAAATTTCTAGTATTAGTTTCTAATCTCTCTTATGTTGTTCAAATTCTGTGGGAATTCATTGTCTTTGGAAGGAATGTCATTGGATAAGGGTAAGGTTTGGTTTGAGAATTTTTATGGGATGAATGTTAGATTCTAGAAGTTGGAGATGGAGTATTATATACTAGAGAAGGATCCTTATCCTTCATTTTCTGGAACCAAATTGAAAGAAATGAATAACGAATAATGAAAAATAATATATATAAAAGTGATAAGATTAATATGTATTCCATTAGACCAAAACATGGAATATAACATATATTAAGTGAAGATGACTTCAAATATTATAAAGACACTCTTTGAGAAGTTTGAGAAGAAAAATTTGATGAAAAACTTTTTTATATTATTTTGGGTATTTGGTATGATAATTTTTGAAAGAAATATAGTGAATAACCATATCCATGACTTCAACATGATCTGGAGTCAGTTGGAATTGGTAAAGATAAATTTCACATATCTAGAGGGGGTGTTGTTGTTTCTTTCATCAATCCTAGAATTATGAGATGTGATGGTTACAATGAATAGTAACTCAATAGGTAAGGTTGAAGTAGTGTTTTTATATCTTTGGAATCAAATTCTAAATGAAGAGATTATATATAAGAAGATCCATGAAGTTAATAGAAATTACTGTAGTGTGGAATATAAAGAACGTTACACTACATAAAAGATTAAAAAGAAAGGAAAAGGGAGAAGGATCAAAATATAAGGAATTTCAGATAAAGATAGTTCAATATATTATTATTGTGGGAAGAAATTATATACAATGAAGGATTATAGTAAGAAAATAGTCTATTATAGAAGATATGGTTTTGTAAGTACATCCTAAAATATTATTTCAGATGACATGAGTGGTGTATTGATATATTTTTTTAACCCACTTGAGTCTTGGGTTATATAATATGAGGCCTCTTTTCAATCCACATATAAGAAAAGGGGTATGATAAATTATATTTATGGAATATATGTCAAGGTACATCTTTCAAATGATGAAAATTTCAAGATAGCGGGAAGGAGAGATGTTTCCATAAGAAAAAATATTGGAATATTGCTAGAATTGGAAGGTGTGTGAAACATAAAATGGTCAAATAATTTTTTTGGAAGGAAAAATAGATTATTTAGATTTCATTAACACTTTTATATAAGGATCATGGATAATTACATGTGGTTCCATGGTGTTATCCAAAAGAGTGAAGTATGGATCATTATATCTATTTAGAGATTCAAAAAATAAAATGCATGATATAAAAATAAGTTCTATAAAGATATGACATGAATTTCCCTATAAATTAAATGAGAATGGGATGAAAGTACTAGATGCTAAAGTAATTTTAATATCATAAGCATGGAGTATGGAACATGTGAATATTAAATCCTTAGAAAGAAGTTGAAGGTGTCATTATAAATGGAAGGTAGGATGCCTAAGGATTGGAAGCTAGAGTTGGTTCATACATATACATAGATTTTAAATTTGATATGTTATTAGGGAGTTTCATTATACTACATTTCTTAAATTTATGATGTGATTTGGAAGATTTTTATTTTCTTTCCCGAGAACAAGACCAAAGTTTTTTGGAACCTTAATTCTGTAGATATTCATGACAGAAAAAGAGACCGAAAGAAAACTGAGATGTTTTAGATCTAACAACAGTGGTGAACATAGAAATATAGAGTTTTTGATGTTCTATTTTGGGAAATAAATATGAAGTGAGAAGATCATATGTAGATATCTAAAATAAAATGGATTTTTAAAAAGTATGAATAAGGATTTAGTAGAGAAAGAAATAATAATGAGGTTTCACATATGTTTTCCCAAGGAATTTTGGGTAGTGGATGTGAATGGTGATACCTACTTGGGGAATAGAAGATAATCTTCTCTATTATGTAAGGAACTTTTAGAAGAATTTTGGTTTGGAAATATGATCAAAATATCCCATCTCAAAGTATTTGGTTCACCCACCTATGTCATGTTGATGCAAAAAAGTACAAGTTAGTGGAAAAGTACAGTGAATTTTTCTTTGTAGGATTGGGTGATTAAGAATATAGATTTCAATTAAGGGATAATAAATTTTATAAGTTTTTTATATTTTAGAATATTATCTTTAATGAAGAAATAATATGGAAAGATCACAACTAAGAAAAAGTTTTATATGAGAACAATGAATCATGAAAATTTGAGTCTCAATTAAATAGAAGTTTAGAAGTTATAGATATTTTTTAAAATTCAGGAAGTATGATAGTTCCAAAAATATCTTACTATTTGAAAAGAATTATAGATTATATTCATCTTCTAATGGTGTTTCTAAGGATAGAAGTACCTTAAATATTAGGGAATATAAAATATTTGTGAAGAGATAAAAAAGGAAAAGTACTAAAAGTAGTGGTTCTAAAGGTATCTAAGCTGTAAAGTCAGTTAGAGAGGTCTATCATGATTTAAAGCCAAGTGTATAGATACATAAGTATCCTATATTTTTCTGATTCTAACAAATTATGGAGAATCTAAATGTTCGGGAGAGGCAATAAATTTAACTGAGACTAATCAGTGGGAGTTTTCCATGTGGGTTGAAATGAATTCCTCACATGTTTCTAGGAAATGGGAGATAATAGATCAATATACTAGGATAAAAGTACTTAAAATGGGTTTATCTTTTAAAATAGGAAGTTTAAGGTAGAAAATGTTATAATTAAAGGCTTTTCCTGAATGGTTTAAAACAAACACAAGGTGTTTATTTTTCTAAAATCTTATCTCTATTTTTTAAACAAACAAATCTTTAGATGATACTTGGTATGGTTTCCATAGAAGGTTTGAATCTATAGAAGATAAATGTAAAAAACACATTTCTTTATGGAGACTTAAATTAGGATATTTACATGGAGTATATAGAAGGTTACATGGATAAATGGAAAAAGGATTGTGTGTGAAAGATATAAAAGATATTTTATGGGTTGAATTAAGAACCAAGGTAGTGGAACTAGAATTCAATATCTTTATGGCATAATGTAAATTCATATGGATGCATGAGGATAATTTCAATTATCACAACATGTATGATGATAGGAGTTTCATTATCTTACTACTCTATGTTGATGAAATTCTTATTGTTGGATTGGAAAAGGAAAGGATTTATCAACTAAAGGTTAAATAATATTGAATTTTTTAGATGAATAATCTTGGTATAGTGAAAGTAATTTTTGGGATATGAATTACAAGAGACCTAAAGTCCATAATTTCATTACTAACTCAGTATAAATTCACTTAGAGGTTGGTGGAACATTTTAAATGGGAGAGGTGAATTATTTTACCACTACCTTAGTTATAAACTTCACTATGATTAAAGAGAAGGAACCTATAATGAATATATGGGATGAGTACGTGGAACATTTTCCATTTGCATTGGCAGTTAAAAGATTGATGTATGCTATGGTTTGTACATGACCATACATTGAAAATGCAATGAGAGTTTTAAGGAGATTCATAGTTAATACCAAAATAGATCACTGAGATGTGGTTACATTGATTCTTTGGTATTTCAAAGGTTCAAGAAGTTTTATCTATATTTTAGAATGGATAAACCACTATAAGGGTTTATAGATTCATGCTTTCAAAGAGATACACTCACTCGATGGAGCTCTAATAGCTATGTGTTCACTTATAGAGGTGAAATCGTGAGATTGATGTTGAAGAATAAATTGATAGTTTCACTTCCAGTAATAGAGGTAAATTACATCACACTAATAAAATATAGGAAGTAATTGATTTGGGTAAAGGGGATATTAGAGGTTCTCATAGGATTCCTAGAGGTTGGGATACTGCTATGTGAATCATAAAGTGTGATCCACTTAGACAATAATACAATGTTTCACTCTATTATGGATCATATTAAGTTTAATTATAACTTTATCTTGAATTTTTTGGAGGATAAATTTTTAGATGTTTGGAGGTTGGATAAAGTTTAGAATATGGTAAATATGATGACTAAGGTTTCAGTCTAGGGTATTTCGGTGTGGTGTTGCACCTCAGTCAGATTTTGATGACTAGAAGAATATTGGGGGAACTATGAAGTTGTAAAGAAATATTCCTAGTGGAAGATATTTGGGGATACTGATAGTGAAATTCATTGTGAATTGTAAAAGTTATTCTCAAGTGGGATATTGTTAATTTTAGCTCTGTGAAAACCATTTTACTAATCAGTATTGGAATTTATAGAAAGGTGGATTCTAAAATTCCAATTTTTTGAATCAAATGAATATGGTGGAGCAGTGAAAGTTAAGACTTGAAGTTCAAAAGTAAATAAATTAGAAGAATTTGAATTAAAAGTAGAGAAATTGAAAGAAAATTTGATGGGTTCAAACTAATAAAGTGAAGTGACCCAAATTAATTTAATAAGAGTGAATTCTAAAGTTATATAATGTGTTATCAGATTTCATGAAAGTTACATAAGGGTCCTTCAGATGGCTACACAATGAAAACTCATAGAGTTTTTGGAAGTGTATGTTATTTCCTAGATAAGTCTACTGAGGTTGTGGAACCTAATAAGTGGTTAAAACTTAGTGGATGATCACCCAAAAATTCTATAATGTGGTGAAACCAATTTCACTTATTAGGTCCTACTATAAACTAGTAGGATAAGATCAAGTATGATAAAATACTATTCCAAATTGTAATAATATTCCATTCTTTAATAAAAGTTTTTTTAGTGATCCCTTTGTAGAGTAAGACATAGTCTAAGCCACATAAATACTTCCACGGTTTCAATGATTTCCTTTATTATATTTCATTGTATTTCTACAAGTTCTTTTCTAGTTTATACATTAGAATTGGAGTGCATGGATAGGGTGTTCATCTTATTAGTTAAAAAACATAGTATATTTGGTTTTATTTCAATTTGGTAAATTCTGAACTTCATTATGATATAGAAGTTATAGAAGATAAATTTTGGTGATTGAAGGATCACGAGCCTAACACCCATATCCTATATCAACCATCCATCATTAGCAGTCGTCATAATTTTGTGGTACTCTCATGGTGTCATAAGTCTGAGGTACTCTACTATTAAACATTATCACATAGTTTTATCATGGTAAACACTGACCTCAAGAAAGAGAATGTAAATAAGATAATCATGTTGAATAACATTTCCAAGCTCTACATATCAATAAGTCTATACGGATATTGATATATCTCAATAATGTTAAATACCCCCCTTTAAACCTAATCAAAATAGGTCTTAGGAAGAAACAATTTTCATATTACCATATTTTAAGATCCACTATTCAGTAAATATATCAATTTTATTTCACATTATTTAACCATTTTAATCAAGGATTCAATGACCATAATCTATGAAAATATACCCATTGATAATCTTCCCACAATCAAAGATTCCAAAATTTCAATATAACGCCCTCAGACATTATAATTTATTTTCTTTTAAACAAATTTAATCTCTTTGAAAGTTTGTGATGCAAGAAACATTAAGTTTAAATGAAAATACTATATTAAAATATTATCTAACCATTAGCATTATAACCTAACCGTTGAGTTGGTGGGTATGAATAATACTAACAAAATTATAGAAATTATATATTTTATACACGTATAAAATAACATAAATGTATATATATTAATTATAAATAAAATAATAAATCATTTGAAATTAATAAAAATGATTTCTCAAAAACTATATCTTTTCTAAAATGAGGTTTAGCCATGCTTTGCACACATAATTTAGAGTTATTTTTTACCACTTCTATAAAATTCATTTGATAAAATGAACTTAATTTTTATAATCATCGTATCAAAATCACCTTAGGTGAATTTTGTGATTTTTATGAAATGTTTCATTTTTCGATGAATAGTGAAAAATATTGATTTTTTTATTGAAAACTACATTTTCATTTAAATTATTTACGAAGTAAAATTATATTCTAATTTTTTTTAAAGGAAAATTAGTTCAATTATATTATAATAAATACAATTTATTTCAGTGGAATGAATTTCATATTAAAGTTTGACATTAAAAACTTCTATACTTATGATAATTTTCTCTTTTGAAACCCGCTTTTTCATAGCGTCTATTGATATATTTTTAAATCGGACTCTACCACTTCTACAAATTGAATTTAGAAAATTGGATCCAATATTTGGAATTATCATAATTTATATTATCTAATAAGTTCAACTTATTTTTTGACCACTATGAATAGTAAAATAAGTAAAAATTAATTATCATAGTTAAGGTAAAACTAATTCACTAGGGGGGGTTAAAATAAAAAGATATGGGTTATAATTACTTAAAATATTTTTCCAAAAACTTATTTTTGTAATATTTAGACCTTATCACCTATAAGGGTCGATAATGAACAATTTTGGAGTCTTGTGGAGTGATAAAAATGTTGGTGTAATTGATTCTTTTCAAAAATTCCATATGTGTCATCTCCCCCGCTTATAAAAGGCCTCCCCAATACTCCCATATTTACACTTAAAAATAAATTTATTTTAGACAATCCCTACCCAAATCACTACATTACTATGATAAAAATATACTAGATCCTTTTTTTATCAGAAATCCATCATCGGAAAATTTTTGGTGCAAACCTAAAGAGGACATTCGAAGAAGAGGTAACATGGTTAAATGATCATTTTAATTTTATTTTTTCTTATACCACTTTAAAATATTATTCAATCATGATAGTATAATAACAAAAAAATCTCCCACATACAGATATGTCATTATGTTAATGACCTAACCTATATCCATGTGCGATCCCCTTTTTTTGTATGTATCTCTCTGATTTTTTCATTAACTTTTATTTTGGGTAAGTTTTTCTTCATATTTAAACACAAATGGGGAAAAATAGAAAGGATTAGTGTGGAGATATTTGTTAGATAAAATGGCTTAACATCTGGAGAAGTATTTTTATCTAAAACAATGGAGTCCAGGTATAAATGGGTTGAGTGTTTCATGGGTTCATGGCAAATTGAAAAGATTAAAGGGAGTGGGTTGTCTAAAAGGAAAATAGAATGAAAAACCATCTTCAGAACATTTACATGATGTGTAAAGGTATCACAAATCATGTAATATTTATGAGTTTTAATAAAATAATCTGAGCCGATGAATTTTTCAGCGTATTCCATTAAGAATAATTACAAGACGTGTAAGGGAATTCCAAACCGTGTAATTCCCTAACTTGTTATTTTAAAGTATGTAGTGCAGTTTGTTTTTCATTTCAACTCACTAAAAAATTTTCCTCTCGAACCTAGGAGACCTTCTAAGAGATTCTATAGTTCCAACATTCCTTCTAGACGTCCCTTTAATAACTTTGATCCCTGTTAAGTGGTTTTTTTTCAGTTTCTTCTTTATCTCCCTTATTCTTCCAACCATTGTGGTGAAATACTTTTACCTTGTGAATTTTTTGTATTTATCTTGATTAGTTTTGATTTAGGATTATTCTGGTTTAATCTGAACCATTTTCCTCATGGGAGTTTTCCAATGGAAGAATTTTTTGATCATCTGATATTGGTAGGTGGTCTAAATCTTAACCCTCTGGTTTGATAATTTCCATGTTTTTTCAATATTATGATTTATACAATGTATAATGTGCCCAAATCAATAAAATAATGAATTATATTATTCCTTTAAGTCATTTGGTTTCAATTGGATTCTGACATGGGTTATGGATACCCAGTATGTGAGAAAACTATGAACATAATTGAATTGAAAAATGGATTAAAGTGTGTTTATCATAACATGTGACCTTAGCTGTTTGTTTGATATATAATCCCTAAGATGTTAATTAATGTTTATTAATATGACTATTAATCAATTTTTATTTAATTGAATGCGGTATATGAAATGAAAATGGTAATTTGAATAATTAACCATTGAGATTTATAATGTGATATAATGATATCCAAGTTGTACGAAAGGACATGTGTTACAAAATGAAATAGTTTTATATTGGGCTTATCACTGTAACTTGAACAATTATATGATATAATGTTGATATTGAGAAGTATTGGACCAGTCCCATGCTATAATACTTATATAGAGTAGGATTTTCTTAGTCCCATACTGTAATGATTATAGGGATTTGAACCAGATGATGTAATTCTTATAGGGATTTGACCCAAATTTTTGTGACTCTACCATGGTTATATGATGGTGCTTGGCATAGTCGTTAGACATGCTCTAATATATTCTAGCATTGTTCCAAAGAAGGTTAATTTACCATGGTTATATGGTTGTGGTTGGAATGGTTGTAAGACATGCTTAGAGATATTCTAGTATGGAGCTGAAACATATTATTGTTGTATTTTATTAAATATTTAATTAATTAATACAAATATTTATCACTTTATTTCATACACTTATTATCATACTGGTTAGTTTAGATATGATGGGGTTGACCTACTATGTTATAGTCACACCCTTTTCAGGCATCCATTTGGTACCTGAGTAGATTACATGGATACAGGTTTGGACAAAGGCAATGGACCTTGCTATTGATTTTTTTATTACTAGATGGGTAGTAATTTTAAGGTGGGGAAGACATGGGGTTCGGGACCAGGTAATTTTGAGTCTTTATTTGATTATTCTAGTCTTTTACTTTTATTATTTGAATCACAAAATTCATATACATTTTATCACATCATTACATGCTTCCTTTATTATTTATTGGTTTATCTAATTGGATCTTATTATTGGTTTACTCTATGTCTATGCATTGATTTATTTTGTTTATATGGTTTATTTCTACTACACTGATAGTTTATACCAGGGGGTTTAGTCTCCCCACTATAAATTTTACACCCCCACTACTAGTCAGCAGCCTCTGTTGTATGGGGAAGAGAGTATGCGGTCTCATAACCAACCCCTTTGGCGATGTGAGAGAGTGCCAAATCAAGGGATGTTACAAAGTGGTATCAAAGGATAAGGTTTTATTTTCTTCTATTTCACAATTTAGTAAAGCTATAAAGGTGACTATGATGTGTTGGGACTTGGAAATGAGCTTATGCATGGGAGTATTTAACCCATGTATGGGGGAAATCTTAGTTCCCAGTGATGGGATTGCTTTTATAATGTGTTCTTGTTAGATTTTTTGTTATTTCACCTTGGGTGATTCAAAAGTTATGCAAGGATATTATTTTTGGATGTTACTATTTATTGAGGCTTGTACTTATGGCTCGATATTGTGCGAGATGATAATACATGAATCATAATAGACATATATGGATATATATTGACATGAATTGTTCATGATAGGTCCATATATATTCTTTCAAGTGATATATAATTCCCCATTGAACTATGATATGAGATATCTATTTCATTGGATAAATTAAATTAGTTGACATGTCATGCTAAAATACTTATAATCCATGTTTAGGGATAACATGAGTCAACAATTATATTTTTAGTCACCTATTAAGGTAGACCTTCTTGCTAGAAAGTTCTCTAAGTCATGAATTTATCTTGTTGAAAAAATTCCTCATCATTATATTTGAATTGAGTGTCAGGAGAGTGGAAATTAGCATGCTCCTAATGCAGCAAAACCATATCATTCTATAGTTCGTAAGGAATATATGGATGTTCAGAATCATGACATCTTCCTGAGGGTTATGAGATCCATGGAATGGAATACTTTTTATACCATTCCTTCGATGTCTGAGCTGATAAGAGAGTTTCAACTATAGTATCCACCAATGTTTACTAGGGAAGGAGGACCCCATTCAACTGAGTGCTAGATCGAGTCAGTCCATATAATCTTAAATCATCTTAAGGCACCTTCAGAGAGGAGGGTGAGGCTTACTAATATATGCTTCTTGGACCTGCTAAGCGTTGGTAGGATATTTTTGAGGAAGATGGGAAACAAGAAGAGTTATAATTTAAGGAATTTTAGATGTAGTTATTGGTCCATTTCTTTCTCGAGACATTGAGGGATAAAAAGATCATGGGTTCATGTATATGACACAAGAGGGGATGTCAGTGATGGACTATGCAAGACATTTCACCAACCTATAGTGCTTTGCGCCATCCTTGGAACTTGATGAGATCTCTAGGGAAATACATATTTAGGAAAATATTTTCTATGAGATCAGGTTTTGTGTAATTTTTTTTTCTCATGATAAAATTTGAGGACATAATAAACTAGGCACTCATCATGGATGGGAATCTAAGAGAGGCCCTAAGAAGCGGTCAGGATGTTTCATCAGGGCGATCTCAGATCTCTTATTTGAGGGTTCCAGAATGTCGCTATGATAGTTTCCTCTAAGGAAGTAGTGGGTAGAATATTCAGGGTAGTGGATATCCATATTAAGACCGTGTTCCGTTATGGTGCTATCAGTGTGGAATGTTTGTCTATAAGTGACCATAGTGTCCTTCCCCACAATAAATTGTCCTATTTGTGGAAAACAGAATCCTCTTCAGAGGTTTTGTGTGAAATTTTCATAGTTGACAAGTGAAAGGGGATCAGTACTTTCACCTAAGATGAAAAAGGTCTCATCTACCCCTTAGCAGGCTAGTATATAGAATTCTACTGGGTGTTTAGGATGAGGTAGGGGATGTGGTACCCCGGTTTAGGATCAGTTGTACCAAGAAAGAGAAATACCTCAAGGTATTTAGACTAGGACCCATGGTAGAGGGAAAAGTAATTTTCACATTATGCAGAATACTCTAACTATCATGGATACAGAAATGTATACCATCAAGGGTAATATTCTTATATCATCTATATTAGATTTTCGTTTATTTGATACATTAGAATCATATTATTTTATATCTTCTATTTTTTCAAATTGTTTGGGCTTAGATGTGGAAATAATGGATGGTGATTTGACCATAAACACACTGTTGGGAGTGTAGTTAGAGAATATAAAACATTGTAAGTCATGTTCTCTAGATATTGGTGGTTATCGTTTCTTTTGGGAACTATTTTTGAAGGAAATAAGAGGATTTATTTTGATTTTTGGTATGGATTGGTTAGTTCTATACAAGGATCTTGTCTACTATTAAAGGAGAAGATTTACCTTTATATCTCTAGAAGAAGGTAGTAATTTTCACCTTAGTTAGTGGGATCTTCAAACTAGTCATACGAGACCAATTCAGTGTAGGATGGATTTCCCTATAGTTCAGACAGATAGTATTTATCTGAAAAATGGTGGAATGTAGTGGTATTATTTTCCTCCAATGGTAGACTATTTCTAGGACGTTTTCCCTAATGAGTTATTGTACTTACCTCTTGAGCGAGAGATCAAGTTTACAATCGAGTTGGTTCCAAGAGCAGAGCCAGTTTCTATCCTTCCTTATAGAATGTCACCATAAGAGTGTTGGGGGTTGAAACTTTTATTCAAAGATCTTGAATCTAAAGGCTTCATATGACCTAGTATTCCACTTTGAGGTTCTCCAGTTCTCTTCACCAATAAGGATAATGGATCATTATAATTATGTGTGGATTATCAGAGGTTGAACCAGATAACGTTCAAGAACTGATATCCTATTCTGTGCATTGATGATCTTTTTGATTAGTTGAGAGGTTTTAAGATATGATACAATATTGACTTGAGATCAGGGTATCATCAATTGAGAGTGAGACCATCATACATACCTTGTACACTTTTATAATCAAATTTGTCTTGTATGAATTTGTAGTGATTTTTTTTGGGTTGAATAATGCACCAACGATATCCGTGGCCTTAATGAATATGATCTTTCATCCTTTTCTAGACCAGTTTGTGGTGGTTTTTGTTGATGATATCTTAGTGTACTCCCAGTTAGTATACGACCATTCCAAAAATATTAACATCATCCAGAGTACAATTAGAGTGTATTGGATTTATGAAAATCTAAAAAAATGTAGTTTTTAGATTTATAAAGTTCACTTCTTGGGCTATGTAATCTCAGAGGCCAGAGTTTCAGTAGACCTACATAAAGTTGTATCTACGGTATCTTAGAAAAATCATAAGAATGTCTATGAGATTCAGATATTTCTAGGTTTAACAAGTTATTAATAGTTCTTTGTCCCTCATTTCTCCCTTTTGGCAGTGCTGATGTCTGGGTTGACCAAGAAAGGGGTGAAGTTTGTTTGGTGTGAAGCACGTGAGAGAGGGATTTCCTAGAGTTGAATGGTATGATTAAATCAATACCGATCCTCAATTTAACTATTCTTGGTAAATCATATACCATGTATTATGACACATCCTATGTTTGAATCAAAGTAGTTATAATGAAAGAGGACCCATTGGTTTCTTATGGCTCTAGGTACCTGTAATCACTCGAGAGGAATTACCTTACTCACGTCCTTGAGTTAGAAGTAGCGGTACATGCCCTGATATGTTAGAGAAACTATATAATGGGTGATAGTTATTTGGTATACAGGGACCACAAGATCCACATAAACATCTTTTCTCAGTAAGATCTAATCCTTCGGCAGGGTATGTGGGTTGAGAATTTGTAGTCTTTCGACTCTGAATCATCTTATACACTAGTAAAGTGAAATTTCATTACCGAAACCATTATCCAAAATACACAAACAGATGCAGTACAAGATTCTTGTGAATATTGGTGGATAATTGAACCTTTTAATACATGCATCTGGATGTTTTAGATTCTCAGGGATGAGTAGATCTGACTTTAAAATCTATTATACCCATGATTTTAGACTGAATCAAGACTGAGAAGTTGTCTAATTTGGATGGATTAGTTTTTTGAGATGAATTACATGGTGGGGAGGCATCATCAGGATGGTCTCTTAGTATTATAAATTCTCTTCTTTTACATGGATGAGTATGAGTTCCTAGGGGTCTACATAAGGAAATGATGAGTGAGTTTTATTCTTCTAGATGGGAAGTGCATCCGAGTTTTTCAAAGATGTGTCATGATCTTCGTAGATAGTACTGGTGGACAAGAATGAAGAAGGAGGTGGAAAGCTTCATGGTTATATGATTCACTTTTCAATAGGTGAAGGAAGAGAATCAGAGGCTAGCTAGTATTTTTCAACCTTTTCTCATTCCTAAGTGGAAATGGGATGACGTCAAATTGGATTTTGTGACAAGATTACCTAGGAAAACCCATAGGAATGACGTTTTATGGGTTATTTTGGATTAACTGACTAAGGTAGCCCACTTATTACCTATTAGGGAACCCTTCACAGTTCATGATCTGGGTAGTCTTTATAAGCTAGAGGTGGTTTAGTTTGATGGTGTTCTGAAGAGTATATTTTTAGACAGAGATTGTTGTTTTATATTGTGTTTCTAGAAGAGTCTTCATAAGTCTTTAGGATTATGGGTTATTTTAAGCATAACCTATCATCTGTATATTGATGGTCAATCTAAGAAGACTATTCATGTTTTGGAGGATATCTTACAAGCCTATGTTTTTTATTTTTTCGGTTCATGGGAGAAACATATGGAACACATAATGTTTATATATATATATATTATAGGAATAGATCTAAATGTTATCTTTTGAGGTTTTGTATGATAGGTCATTTCATTCACCTATTTGTTGGATAGAGGAAGGTGACTCAACACTTGTTGGGAATAATATCATGTAGGATACATATGATAAGGTTCAATTGATTAGACAACAGTTGGTAATAATGAATAGAAGGAAGAAATCATATGTTGACCATCAGAGATGACCTCCGGATTTTGAGGATGGTCATCATGTTTTCATTCAGGTGCCACCTTGGTTGGGGCAACACCGTATCAGGAAATATGGAAATCTAGTACTCAGGTTTTTTGGGTTGTTTGAGATAGTGGTAATGGTGAATCCAAAGGTGTACCGTTTAACCATTCCACAGTACTACAGTTCCATGAATAGATCATTCTACATGTCACATATATAGAGATATCATCCAAAACCTTTTCATGTGATAAATATAGTAGATTATGAGCTTTTTGTTGATGAATCCTTTGAGGATCATCCAATAGGGGTTCTTGGTTGTGTTGAGAAATATCTTCAGGGTAGGAAAATAACATTGGTTTGAGTATAGTGGGATCATGGGTGAGTTTAAGAGGAGACCTGGGAGACCTATTCTGATATGAGAACACAATAGCAAAACTTGTTCACAGATACCTCACAGTGATGTTTAGAGAAGCTTGGGGATGATATATTATATGGTGGGTTGGTTATAGGATCCCATATTTTTTTAGGTATGAATCTATCTGAGTTTTTCATTAACTTCACCTTCAGGTATGTTTTTCCTCATCTTTAAACTTGAATTAGAAAAAATAGAAGCGGATCCACATGGATATATTTTTTTTGGAAAATGACCTAAATTCTAGAGAAGTATATTTATCTGAATTAATGGAGTCTGGCTATAAATTGGTTAATTGTTTCATGGTTTATTGTTATATTGATAAGCTTTAAAGGGGTTCGGGTTTTTTAAAAGAAAAATGGGACAAAAACCCATCCATAGAAAATATACACTCTATGTAATGGTGTTACCCATTGTGTAATGTTAGGGTGTTTTAATAAAACAATCCAAGGTGATAGGTTTTTCAGTATATCGAATTAAAAATAATTACATGGCATGTAAATACATTACACACCATGTAATTCCAAGACCAGTTTTTAAAAGTACATCATGAGGTTTATTATTCATTTCAACTCACTATAACTTTATCCTCTCAAACCAAGGGCACATTCCAAGTAATTTTGGAGTACCAACCTAGCTTCCTAACATCCTGATAATTCCTTTGAACTTTGGTAAGTAATTTTGGTTTGGTTTCTCCCTTCTCTCCCTTCTTCTTCCAACCATTGTAGTGAAATTCTTTGACCATCTGCATTGTTTGTTTTTATCTTGATCATTTTTATCTATGATTATATTAGAAATCATACAAACCTTCTTCCTCATTGGTGTTTTCCATTGGATGCTTTTTTAGATCATTAGATAAATCTAGGGGGTCTAAATATTAACCCTATGGTTTGATAGTTTCTATGTTTATGAAATATTGTGATTGAGCCAACGTGACATGCACCCAAATCAATTAAATAATGAATTGGATTATTCCTTGTAGGTCTCTGGTTTCAACTAGATTCTATCCTAGCTTATGAATACCCATGGAGTGAGTAAACCATGAACATAATTGAATTGGATAATGGATTAAAGTGTGTTTATCATGACATGATACCTTGGGTGATTTCTTGATATTGAATCCCTACAATGTGTCCTATTTCTTATTGATATGATTGTTAGTCAATTGTGATTTAATTGAATGTGTTATATGATAGAAAAATTGTAATTTACATAATTAACCATTGAAATTTATGATGTGATATTGTGATATCCATAATGTATGATAAGAATTGTGTTCAATGCTGAAGTTCTTATATATTGAGATTAGACTTGACACTTTCACACTTTTATATTGTAATGCTAATATAGAGTAATCTCAACCTAGTACCATGATGTGATTCTTATAGAGAGGGGGATTTGCCCAGTCCCATGCTGTAATAGTTATAGAGCTTTGACCTATAAGCTATAATTCTTATAAATTTTTAACACAGATTCTAGTGACTATACCATGGTTATATGGTGGTGGTTTCCTTGGTCGTAAGACAAGCTCTGATATATTCTAGCATGGATCCAAAGCTAGTTATTTACCATGATTATATAGTTGTTGTTGGCATGGTTTTAATACATGCTCAGAGATATTCCAACATAGAGTTGAAGCGAGTTTTTTTTGTATTTTTTAATTGTTTAATTAATTAATAAACCTATTTATGTCTTTATTTCATACACTTCTAATAATAATTTTTGTTTGGAAACAATGGTGTCGACATAATGATTTATACTCACACCCTTTTCAGGCCGCCATTTGGTACCCAAGATGATTATCTGGATATAGGTTTCAAAAATAGAAAAAAATACCTTACTATTGATCGTTTTCTTTTTAAATGTACTAGAGTTTAGAGGTGGGACTGACATGAGGTTTGGGACTGAGGAATTTTGAGTCTTTATTTGAGTTTCTAGTCTTTTACTTGTATTGTTTCTGTCTTTATATTTAGTTATATTCCATCACATAATTACATTCTTCCTTTATTATTTATTGGTCTACTCAATTGTAAATTATTGTTGGTTTATGCTATGTATGAACTTTGATTTCAATTGTTTATATTGTTTATTTATACTCCTAATACACTTCATACTAGGGGGTATAGTCTCCCCACTATACATTTCACACCCCCGCTACTAGTTGGCAGTCTTTGGCATATGGGTAGAAACACTTGAGTTATTTTAACCAACCCTCTTTGGCCACATGAGAATGTTCTAGATCAGGGGATGTTACAAGACATCTTAATTTCCATCAAATGGGAAGTGAAACCATCGATCATGTGTATATCGGACTACCCCCTGGCAAAATGATATAATTTTTTTCCCAAAACACCTTTCTAGGATGGATATAATGATGGAATAAAAAAATTTATATTATTTTTATGATATCATTATACTTACTTATTTATAATATCACATATAACTTCATACTTGAAATTCTATTTAAAATATGATAACACTGCTTGTGTGTACGACAGACTACCACCTCGTGAAGCGATGTGATTCATTTTCACTTACGCTTTTCATGGAAAGTAATAATGATAAATTTCATGAATATATGTGATTTATATTCCATGATTTATATTATGTAAAATTAATATATAATATGATCTTTTACCCTTTCACTCGTTAAAAGAATGATACCATTTCTCATGCGTACGTACAACCTATCATCATCACGAAGTGACATGACTCATTTTACATACCCAAAATTTGAGAATGTTCATAATAATACATATAATGATTAAATATGTAATTTATAACATTATTATCATTTTGGAGGTGATTTATTTATATCTTATGTATAATAAATAGAACTCTAATGAAAAAAAATGCATGAGAAAATAAGTTAATTTAAACTCGAAATAATGAAAATAATGAACTACTATTAACAAACTGGTGGAAAAATAATATAAAAGGGGAATATATGATATTATAAATATGATTGTGTTTCTGGTATAAATTAATAACATGATTAAAACCATTATAAAGGAGGTTAAATCACATTCAAATATATGGAAGTGTTAGGTAAGTGACTTCCTCTCAATTTACCTTCATTGAGGCATATTGTAATGTTTTGCACCTAATTTATTTTATATGGCGTATATACTGACCATTTTAAATTTAATATCACAAATACTTCATAATTAATGGTATTTTATGTTTAAATTATAAATATTTCATCCAAAGGGTTTTGAATTGAAAATTTCTAAGTGGTAAAGAATTTTATAACTTAATTTCTTTTCATTGGGTTGTATTACTTTTACATTATATTTTATATTCTTACACTATGTGTGTAATGAATTTTTGATATATTATATTGTATTTATACATTATTTATTTTTATTTATATTTTAAACATATAATTGATTTATTTATTAATTATCACTTCATTATTTTGATCATTGTAATTGACTTCATCTGAATTTCCATTTTATTGATACATATATGTTAATATGCACCTATTCACTTTTATGTGGTGTATATACTACCCCTTTGATACATTTAACAAGAATAAATATTTTTTCATGATTATTTATGTTTCATTTCATGTTTATTCCACAAGGGGTTATAATTTAAAATTTAATAAAGTGGTAAAAATTATTATACAATCTCACTTTATTTTGTGACTTTTTACTTTCTCTTGAAGCAATCTTTTTATTATGATCATTTTTCATTGAAAATTAAATTTATCTTAAATATACATATTATTTTATGATAGATATTATTATTTTCTACTTCATATAAAATTTTTACATATGGTGTTTACTTTGAAAGTTATTTGATTAACAGGGGAAATATTGATAAATATGTATCCTTACTCATTACATATATTTGATTATAAGGAAAATTGATTTATTAATTAAATAAATTATTTGAAATATGAGGAATGATTTTGAAATGTAGTTATAGGTTGGTCTTAGTTATATATATCCCCTTTATGCATTGACAAGTCTCATGAGAAAAATCTGTTGGCCAAATCAGATGGGTTTTTACCCATAGTTGTAAACTCTATTATGAAAGGTCTTGATAGTAGAGGTATCATGATGGTTGAGATCATGATGCCTGATAATTAAGTATTTAATTAATTTTTAATTCAATTATTATTATTATCTATGATATTTTCACACAAATATTATCTTTGTACACTTTTCATTCTTAGTTTATTGATTTAATGGTATTTGTTTTCAATTATTTATCTTGTCATATTGATTATGAATTATCCACTTATGATATTCAAGTTATTGATTTAATAGAATGTGTTTTCAATTATCTACCAATCCATATTGATTATTATTTATTTATTCATGATATCTTCCACTGCATTTAACCCTTACTGGTTATTTTAGCTCACAGTTATTTTGTTTCATTTCCCCAGGATATGAAGAAGAATACTTGGAATGAGTTCCAGGATGAAAAATGTTTTCCATTAAAATAAATTTTATTTTATTTACCTATGTAAAATGGGAATCATATATATATATATATAGTTCACCAAAACTATTAAACTGATTGGTCCTTCGGGATTTGACCCCTTGCATCTATGCCAATGTAATAAAGTAGGCATCAACTCCAAGTTATTGGAGTTGGGGTTGTTACAGTTTGTATTAGAGGAAGGTCTATAGAAACATTTATAACTAGATTAAGGAAAACATAGATTTAGGAAAATAACCATATGATATAATTTTATGATAAATATATAATAACATACTAATATTTTGTTAAGGAAGAGATTATATGATTTTTCTTAGCTATAAATCACTATCTAAATAATACAAGTGGATGTGGTTCTAGAATAGATGTACCTAGGGGTAATCACTAAAAAATGGAACATTGGTCTTGACTTAATCTTCATCTAGTGAATAAAAATGGTCCTTACTATGCATCTAGTTTGACACTCCTGGGGGATATTCTTAGGATAATTCAAATTTTATTTACAAATAATCATAAAGGATTTGAAAATGAAGATATCCCCAAAGAAAAAAGTTTCAGATTCTAAGATTTAAAATAAATAAACTTTCAATTTATGTTAAGTGCTACACCATGTTTAAAATTATAAATTATTATTTAAAATTAATTATTTTATAATATAACCTAATATATTACATTGTTTAAAAATAACACCTAGAATGAAGAAGGGTATCAATAGTCATGGAAAATGTCAAGATTTCCATGATGAGAAAGCAATATAACTGGAATAAAAACTAAGCACATCATAGTTATATTAGAGAAGATTAATTAGGTAATGAAAAATAACCTTTCATAGATAGAGAAACTTATTGTTCCACAACTGGATTCTTCTATATTGGATCCATTCATGTGATAGAAACACCAATCATTTGGTGGGACTACTAACAAAATTCCAATTTATTAATGAATTAAGTCTCTTGGGAAGATATTTATGGCCTTAGGAAGTGATGAAAAAGAAAAGGTTACACTTGTAGTGTATTTTCTCAAAGGTGATACTGATCAATGATGGTAGTTGATCCAGGGAGGAAGAGGAAATATAACTGATGGAATAAAAATCTTTCAAGGATACATTCTTTTAAAAATATTTCCCTCATGGGAAACAAATAAAAATAAAAATAATTATTCTCATCATAAATAAAAAAGAATAATAAATGGTTTTGAGTATGATGATAGATTTACAAGGATATCCAGACATGTTTTGGATTATATACGCAACTTGGAGTGCATGATTGAACATTTCTTTGAAGGGATTAAGACAAGTCTCTAAAGCGCGCTAGTATCTAAGAAAATTTCATCTCATAATGAAATAGTTTTATGTGACATCAAAATAGATACGGAATTCTCAAGATACTATATGATTAAGAGAAATCAAGAAAACAAGAGGTCTAATGATCACTAATAAAAGTGTAATGCATCAAATAAGAAGAATAGAATGAGGAAATTTACATCTTGTGAGAATTATTAAAAGGATCATCCTAGTAAATGCTTAAAGGGATTGGTAATTTTTTTATAAGTGTATAGATAAGGGTTATCTGGATAAATAATTAAAAGGGAAGAATGAAAACATGTATAGTTAGTGTTTCAACTATAAAGATATGGGTAACTACACAAAAAAATGCCCCATGTGTTAATGAAATCTACCGTAGAAGAGTCTAGGGGAGAAAGTAAAGATTTTGTGATAACTATAGATGAGATGGAAGTACCTAATGATGTGGTGGTAGGTACTTTAATCATAAATTTAAATTTAGATAATTATTTATTTTATTTTGGATCCTCACACTCTTTTATATCTTCTATGTTTTCTAAGAAAATAACATATTTCCCTATCACTTTAGCAAGGGAGTTTTCAATCAAAATACCTCATGGAAGTCTCACAGAAATAAGTATATGTCAAGGTGTACACATTATGGAACGTAAAAATCATTTATTCTCTAAACATATTATCATACCTATGGTTAAATTTTATATAATCCTTGTTACAGAATGGGTTTTAAAATATGATGAAAAAAATTATTGTATGATGAAGGAAATTATGATTTATGATGAAGATGTACAATTCCTTATATTTAGAGTAAATAAATCATCATCTGAGTCATTTATAGATCCAACACTAGTAGCCCTTATGAATGGTATTCTCAGGGAATAAGAGTACAAAAATACATAGATGGATAAGTTAATTTTCAAAATGAGGATGTACCTATTATATAGGAATACATTGATGTATTTCATGAAGAATTACATGGACATCCACCATGGCATGATGTTGAGTTTCCCATTGATTTGATCCCTAATGAAAGACTAATATCAAAGACTCCATATACAATGGACAATGTGGAATTAGTGGAGTTGATGAAAAAACTAGAGGAGTTGTGTGATAAAGGATTTTTTCACCTTGGTGTTTCACCATAGGGATCCCCTATTCTCTTCATTAATAAGAAAGATAGATCCATGAAGATGTGTATTTATTATAGTTAAATCAATGAAATTAAGAAAAATAACAAGTTTCATCTCACCCATATCGATGAATTATTCGATCAAATTTATGGATCACAATATTTTACATAGATTTACCTCTATTCCGAGTACCGTCAATTTAAAGTAAATAAGGAATATTTTCTTAGGAAAACATTAGGAATGAGGTATAAACATTATGATTTTAAAATAATTCAACTTGGATTGACTAATGATACTTATGTATTTATAAATATGATGAATTAATTAATCAAGTAATACCTTGATGATTTTTTTGGTATTCATTAATGGTATATTGGTGTATTATAAAAGCTATGAGGACCATGAGAATCACTTTTGGACCATTCTTTAGACTCTTAGAAAGAAATAGATATATGGATAATTTATTGAGTGTGATTTACAGATTCAAGAAGTTTCTTCTATCCATATTATCTCCAAGGATGGAATATCAATTGATCTTATGAATACAATGGCAACCAGAGAATGGTCTACACCAACAAACATAACTAAGATATATTGTTTCATTGGATTGGTAGGATATTATCAATGATTTGATTATATTTTTCTTCAATTGGATAACTTATTATCCAAGATTACATGTAAAGGGGTTAAGTAAATTTGGAAAAAGGAATGTGAAGAATGTTTTGATTAACTAAAGAGAAGATTTTTCAATGCCTTGATTTTGACTCTACCATATGGAAATGATGGATTTTTGATATATAGTGACGCGTTGAATAATGGAATAGGTTTTTTCATAGTGAAAAATTCTAAATTTGTTTCATATTAATCAAGTAAATTTAAGACTTAGGAATAGAACTATCAAATACATAATCTTTAGTTGGAAGCTGTAATCTTTTCTTTGATGATATAGAGACATTATCCATATGGTGAACGATGTTATATATACATGGATCATAAAATCAAAAAATAAATTTTCTCATAGAGAGAGATTAATATGAGACAAAGGAGATGGCTCGAGCTACTCAAATATTATGTTTTATTAATACACTACCTCCTAAATAAGGAAAATAAAGTAGTTTATGAATTGAGTATGAATGATCATGGAGTTATAACCCAAATGAGGATTAAGAGGGATCCTATATTCATGGATCTAGTAAAGATGAATATATGAATTATTAAGGATAGGGAGAAATCACTTATTTTTAATAAGTTTTGGAAACAATATTTATTAGAAAACATAAAATGTCTAAATTTATTTATGAGAAATTTTTTAGGAAAATTAAAGTTATAAATTATTGGAAATTAATAGACTTCATTTTTAAGATGTTGTTATGAAATTTGGAAAGATATTATATAGTAAATTTATACCTGATATAAAAAATGAATTGTTGGATAACTTTCATAACATGAATTTCTCTATTCACACTAGTAACACCAAGATGTATAGGGATTTTAGGGAACATTTTTGGTGAGACAACATGAAACATGAAATTGTGGAAAATGTATTAAGATGATTGGTTTTTTAACAGGTCAAGAATGAGAGAAAACTAACTAAAGGATTCATGAAACCTCTTCTTATTCCTATGTTGGAATGGAATTAAATTATTATTTACTTTTTTCGTAGTAATATCAGATAATCCTATAATGAATGATGTTATATGGGTTATTGTTGATCACCTAACCAAATCTACACATTTACTCACTATAAGAGAATATTTAACACATGATAACATCACAATGATCTATATAAATGAAGTTTTAGGACTTCATGGAATACCTATTTAGATCATGTTAAATTGTGATCCCCATTTTGGATCAATATTCTATAAGAGTCTTTAAAAGGATCTTAATACTGAGCTTTATTTGAGAACTGCCTACCATAATCGAACTGATGGAAAATTTGAAAGGGCTATTAATACATTATTAGACATGTTGAGGTAACTATATCTTGAATTTAAAGGTATATTGTGTCATTATTTACCTTTGGTAGAGTTTTCCTATAACAATAATTTCCATTCAAGTATTCAAATTGCTTCGTATAAACCATTATATGTTTAGAGATGTCATTCTCCAACTTGTTGAGATGAAGCTGGTGAAAGGAAACTTCTAGGACTAGATATTTTTAAAGAGACAAAAATAAAAGTAAAGAATATTTAGGTTCATATTAATGTAGCTCAAAGTATACAAAATATTTATAATGATAATCAAAGGACATATTTGGAATTCTAAGTGGGAGATCATATTTTCTTGAAAGTACGTCCATGAAAGGGTGTTATAAGGTTTGGTAATAAGAGAAAGATGATCACAAAGAACATTGGATCATTTTAAATGCTCTAAATAATTGGATTAATTTCATTCCACTGGAAAATTCCACTAATTCTCTCAAAAGTACATGATGTGTTCCATATGTCATTGTTAAGTAAGTAAATGCTATACCCAACACATGTGATCACCTCTAATGAAATAGAATTGTAACCTAATATATATTATATTGAAGAACCCATAAAGATTATTAATACTATAGATAAATTGTTGAGGAATAATACACATATACTGGTAATGGTACATTGGTGAAATAAAAAAATTGAGGAAGCAACGTGGGAACTAGAGGATGTATTGAAAAAAAACCACCCTCATATACTTAGAAGGTAATATCCAAAACATTTAAATGAAATTTTCTTTGTAGGATGGAATAATGTAACAATACAAGACTTTAAAATTTATTTCCATTTAAATAAATTCAATCTCTTTGATGTATTTTGATTCATGCAACACCAGGTTTAAATATAAATACTCTATAAAAATATTATTTAAACATTACCATTATAACCTAGCCATTAAGTTGGCGGGTATGAATAGTAACAACTAAATTATAAAAATTATTTGTTTTATACATGTATAAAATAAATAAAATGGATAACTATTTATTATAAATAAATCAATAAATCATTTTAAAGGAAAAAGTGTTTTCTAAAAAATTTTATTTGTACTAAAAGACAGTTAACTCGTGTTTTATATACATAATTTAAAGAAAAATTTTAGAAATTTTAGAAACTTTATTTGATAAAATTTACTCCATTTTTAAAAACATCATATCAAAATTATCTTAGGGTGAATTTTTGGGATTTTTATGAAATGATTCATTTTTCAATGAATAGTGAAAAATACTATTTTTTTTATTAAAAAATACAATTTTGTTTAAATTATTTAAAAAGTAAAATTTTATTTTAAATTGGTTTTTAAGTAAATTTATTTCAATTATATTATAATCAATTTAGGTTAGTGTAATCCATTTCATTTTTATTTTTTATATTGAGTCCTTCAATACATAAGTGAATTTTCTCTCTGCAAACCCACTTTTTCATCGTGACTATGAGTATAATCTTAAATTTGATTCTTTCACTTATATGAATTGAATTTATAAAATTTTATTTCATATTTGGAATAAAAATAATTTATAAAATATAATAATTTTAACTTATTTTTTAACCATTATAAATAGTAAAAGTAGTAAAAATTAATTACCATGGTTAAGGTTAAAACTGATTTACCGGGGGTAAAACTAAAATTATAAGGGTTAAAATAACCTAAAAAATTTTCAACAACAATTTTATGTCTATATTTATACATTATCACATATAAGGGTCAATAATGACCAGTTTTGTTGGATTTTATCATTATAAAAATGTGGGTATAGTTGATTGTTTTAAAAAAATTCCATGTGTGTCCTCTCCATGACTTATAAAAGGTCACCCCCTATCCTCTTATATTCACACAAAGAAAGATAGTTTTATAAGTAACTAAAAAAACAAATATATTACTCCACAAAAACATCTTAGATCAATTTTTTTAATCATAAAACTATTCTAGGAATGATTTTGGTGAAAAACTAAAGAGGACGTTCAAAGAAGAGGTAACATTCTTAAATGATCATTTTTATTTTATTTCTTCTTCCACTTCATAAAAATATTATTAAATCATGATAGTATAATAACAATAGTATCTGAAATATAATTATATTTTATTATGTTAATTAAATAACCGATATCTATCTTCATTTCCATCAAATAGAAAACAAAACCATCGATCATGTGTACGGAGGACTACTGCCACACGAATCGATATAATTCATTTTCCATAAACACCTTTCAAGGATGGATATAATGATGGATTTAACACATTTATATGATATTTAAGATAATATTATACTTATTTAATTATAATATCACATATAACTTCTTTCATTCTATTCCATTTAAAATATTATAACGTTGCTCGTGTGTACAATAGACTACTCTCTCACAAAGCGATGTGATTCATTTTTTCACTTACAATTTACAGTCAAAGTAATAAGGATAAATTTAATAAATATATGTGATTTACATGACATGATATAAATTCAAGAAATTTAATATATCATATGATCTTTTACCCTTTCACCCATTAAGAGAATGATATCGTCGCTTGTGCATATATATGGCCTACCATCTCCATGAAGTCATTCGACTCATTTTCCATGAACAAAATTCAAGAATAGTTCTAATAATGTATCTCATGAGTAAATATTATGGTTATAACATTATTTTTATTATATATTATTTATTTATATCATATTTACAAGAATAATATCTTTCATGAAAAAACACACATGAGAAAACAAGGAAATTAACACCCTAAACAATAAAAATAATGAAAAATTATTAACAAAAAAGTGGTAAAAAATTATAAGAGGATCATATATAATAATATAAATATGTGTGCGGTTCGGTTATACATTAATAACATGATTAAACCATTATAAATTATGGAAAATCATGTTGAAACAAAAGTAAATGTGAGGTAAAGGACTTCATCACAATTTCCCTTCATTGAGGTATATTGTAATGTTATGCACCTAATTTCTTTTATAGGGGGTATATAATTAATATTTTACTTGTAATATCAAGAATAATTCATAAATCATGGTATTTTATATTTTATTTCTAATTATTTCATCCAATAGTTTATTATTTTAAAATTACCAAGTGGTAAAGAATTTCATAATTAAATTTCTTTTCATTGGGCTCTATTACTTATTAATCATCTTTGATATTCTTAGATAAAGTGTGGCATGAATTTTGAATATCTTATATTTTATTTCCATTTTTGTATGTGGATTTAAATTTTATAAACATAATCAGTTCATTTAATAATTATCACTTTAGGATTAAGATCATTGTATGGGATTTAATCTAAATTTCCATTTTATTTAGACATATTTGTTAATATGCATGTATTAATTTTTTTTGTCGTGTATATACTACCCCTATTATGTATTTAAAATGAATAAATATTTATTAATGATTATTTTTGTTCATTTTTATTCTTCATTTGTTTACAATTTAAAAGATACAAAAGTGGAAAAAAGTATTTTACAATCTCACATTATTTGGTGATTATTTCATTTATATTAAAACATCCACTTTCTTGTGATCATTTCTAATTATAACTTAAATTTATATTAAATATCCATATTTTGGTATGATTTTTGTTATTATTTCCTAAACCATATATCATTTTTATATATGGTGTTTACTTTGAATGTTATTTGATTAACTCAAGAAATATTGATAAATTTGTATCCTTACTCAATATAGATATTTGATGACAAAGAATATTGATTTATGAATTAAATATATTATTATATATATGAGGAATTATCTAGATAGGTAGTTACAATAGGGGCCCAGTTATAAGTAACCCCTCTATGCATTCACAGGTCTCATGAGACAAATCAATTGGCCAAATCAGATGGGGTTTTACCAATAGTTTTAAACTATCATGTGAAAGGTCTTGATAGTAGAGGTATCCTGATGCCCAATATCATGAAATCCAATAATTAAGAATTTCCATCATTGATAATTTAGTTATTTCTATTACCCATGATATTTTCACAATGATATTATCTATGTATGCATTTCATTCCCATTTTATTAACTAAATGACACGTGTTTTCAGTTATTTACCTTTCCATAATGATTATGTATCATCCAATTATGGTAGTAAAGTTGTTGATTAAGTGTAATTCATTTTTTGTTATTTTCCGTTCCATATTGATTAATCTTTATTTATTAATGATTTCTTCTAATGTATGTAACCCTTACTAAACATTTGAGCTCACCCTTATTTTGTTTTCTTTCCACGTGATATGAAGAATAATATTTGGAATGAGTTCAAGGATGTTAGAATTTTTCTGTTAATGTTATTTTTATTTTAATTACTTATGTAAAAGGGTATAATTTATGTATCTTTTTCTTAAAAACTGCTAAACTGATCAATCCTTTTGGATTTTACCCATTATATCTTTTCGAATGTAATAAAGTAGGAAACAGAACTGGGTTACTGGAGTTGAGGTCATTATATTCCATTAGAGAGGAATTATGGGGTTCTTTAGAGTTATAATCCATTTATAGAAGTTAAATAACACATTTAATTTCTATAATACCATAATAATAACAAATAAAAACTAGATAAAATAAATTAGTTTTTATCATAAAACCCGTATGTATTAGGAGGGAACCCATGTGTCACATTCCAACTTTAAGTATGTTCTATTTCTGATATTGGGGATGGTTTATTTTGGGTTCAAGTTGTGTTGGTTTGTGATGGTGGATTTCTAAAGGGTGTATTATAATTTCTAAGTTAAAATGGGATTAAATATTCCATGGCCAAGCCATTTATCTCTTGGGTAATGCCTATAGACTATGAACATAGCCACTATGCCTAGTGCAGGGTTTGGTATTGGGTGTGGAATGTGGGTTGTCACCCTATGCACCACGAAAAATTAAGCCTCACTATGGATTAGTGGAGGCCATATATAGGCCCAGATGACTAAGGTTTTGGGCTATTCCATTATCTATGGGTGTATCAGTATTTTTGGTGTGGTGTGATCCAGAACATGACAAGTTTGGTGAGCCTCCATAACACCATAGTGTTATCTACTTCATAATTTGAAATTGTTGATTTTTCCACTAGTTTTTGAGGAAGAAATTATGCCTATTGAGGGAAACATGGGGAATATTTATTCGGAGGGTTTTAATGTTTCTTTAAATTGGGTTTTCCTCTATTAAGACCTCCTTACTCATTCCCATTCTAGGATTTTAAATAATACAATTTTGGGAAGGACTTTTGATGTATGTTTTTCTTTCAGGTGATAGTTTTGTGTGATCTTGTTCCTTTGATTTATTCCTATTGTTCTACAGTGTTTTTGGTTTCCCGAAGGAAGAATAATTCTTTTTTTGGGTGCAGATTTAATGTTATACAGGGTATCTGATCTCTTATCTTCTCTTCTAAGAACATGATTATGGAAACTAAATTCTAAGAGGTGTGAATCGATGTCCAAGTAATCATCTCATGTTTATGTATAATAAATTTTCTTTCGATACATGTATACCATTGTAGTTACTATGCGAACCCAAGTGTGTGGTAGGTGGTTACATATCTAGTATTTATTTGGTAAACCACACATTCTATAGTTTTATAACTTATTTTCAAAATAATTATTGGAATTATCCATGATCTTTATGATATTTTTGTGTAAATGGTTTTGAAAAAATATGGGATTTCCCCATGTTTTTGTAAAAGAAATAATTTTTTCAAACAATCATGAAATGGTTTATGGAATTGGTTTCCAAAGCACGATTTTGATGGAAATGGTTTGTTTGGAAAATGTTTTTTAAATACTATTAACCCTTTGAAATGTTTCAAAATATATAGAAAATGGGATCCTTGTTTACCTAAAAGGGGGTTTTAATATTGAGTCCTGTCCTTATTTCTATAGAGGGTTCAATCCTGGGGTGTTCCTCTACTCTCTAGGACCACTTGTTCCAGTGACTTAATTCTTTGACACTATAGGAGGTTCATTCTTGGTCTGTTCCTATATTACCTAGGATATATTAATCTAGTGACTTGTTTAATGAAAACTAAGTCTTGACATTATTATTTAGGTACAAGAAACCTAGATATACCAAACCTAGGGGTGATCTCTATTTTTCTTCTCTTTGTGTGTATTTTTGTTGTTATAAACTTGATATTGAAAATGATGCATTCTTTGATAAATGGATTATTTGAAAATTTGATTTGACCTATAGTATAAGGAATATAATTTATAACTATGAAAATTGGAATTGTTTTTACCATGATTTTGATATAAATGTGAAAATTATTTTATGATGCCATGTTTTTAATATATTGAGAATATTAAAAGTATTTGACACATACTTGTTATGAAACACTTGGGTGGGATCCTACTCCACTTTTATTTCCCAGACCTATTTAACTTTCTCATGGGTGTGTATACTTTGTTTTATCTAATGTAGGCAAGGGAAAGGTGCCATAGTAAGGTAACATGGTTTCATGTCGGATGGATATGGGTAGCTGCTAACGAGATAGTGGGATGTTTTCTATGTTTTACACAAATTATTTTGCATTAGTTTGGATTTTTTTTGTTTAATTCCTGGAAATGAACATTAGTTTTGGATTTTTGAAATATTTGTATCTCTACCACTATTGATTTTTTTGTTATGGAATATTTCATTTCTTTTTTTATTTCTCTACAAGTATGCAATGTTAGTTTATTTTCAGTTTGGGAAAATCATTCCCTGTGGTTGTTTTTGGATGCTTGGGTGCTAGTCGCTAGCCTGTGGGAATTAATAACAACCTATAGGATTTTTGTGGTTTTTTTCAAAGCCTATTTAGATGGGTTTTATGGGACATTTCATGAAAATTTGGTATGAATGGTGGTCCATCCCCAAGTGTACTTATCTGGGGATGTTTAGTAGAAAAAAGATAGGATTTTCAGGACATAAGGGTTTTTTTGAGTGAGTTTCAAGACATATCTTCTTATAAAGAGCCTTAATTCACTACCACATATTGAGTTGTGAGTCTCCTATGTTTGATTTTAATCTAGATATTAGTTTTTTCTTATTTTCTTTTGAGTTTAAACTGTGATTGTGTCATTTTATGATTGTTTACTCCTATTTTTGGTATGCATAATCATTCAACTAAAACAGCTTCTAAGGATTATTCAGGAGGGTGCAGTGGGAAATAATTTTGAATGGAATCCTCCCATTTACTATAATATCATCAAGGATATTTTATGGGTAGTTTTTGTTGCGGATTAGAATGTGATTCCTATTTAGAACCTATATAAAGAAGAAAAACCAATAGTTGGGGGAGAGAATTATCGATCATAAGAGTTCCTGCACTATAATCCCCATAGTTTAAGGGTAATAATGAAACTCCGGAGGAAAATTTCTGGATAGATAAAATTGACCAGGTCTTTAACTTTTTGGAGACACCTGAATATATCAAGGAAAAGTGCATGACAATTATGATTGGGTTTCTTCAAAAATTAGATGGTGAGACTCTATGGTTATGTTGAATTTTAATATGGTATTAGTATGGAATGAATTAAATAAAATTTTATTTTAATATTTATTCCTAGAATAATTGATTATGGAGAATTCTATGGAGTTATTTACCTTTCTGTAGCGATATCGTTTAGAAATGGAGTACACTGACCAGTTTTTTGAGTTAGTTTTCTTTTCTCCCGAGGTGGTGATGAATGATAAGATGAAGGATCATAAATAATTAAATGCATTTCTACCTAATATATTTTTATAGGTGTATATACTGAAGATAATCATATATACAAAAATGGAAAATAGGGATATTATGGAATATATTTATTTGGTTTCAAATTCATGCTTCTTTGGGTTTCCCCTTCCATCTATTGGTAATTTTAGTGTAACACATGGAAATAAGAGGAAGTGGGATGATAATTACAAAGGTTGTGAAGATATATATCAGTATCAAGCTCTTTATACTCCATCACTAGTGTCTAGAAGTGTGACATTAACTTTATACTAGTGTGGCAAGGTAGGGTACACCTGATGATATTTCCTCGCACCTCATAAGACATGTAGTTCATGTGGGCACCAAGTTCACATGTAGAGTTTCTTCCAATATATGTATATGAATTCATATGGATATGGATTATTAGATCAAAATATAACTATGGTGTAGTCAAAAACATCGAAGTCAATAAGGATTCACCCATATGCCTCTGGAGTGAAGCAGTTTAACATAGAGGAAGATCTGTCGCTGTAAGTTGATGTGGTTCCAGCTATAGTGAGAGGCACCATTTTGTTGAATATTATATAAAAACTTCTTTATTTGATATCGGTGCCTCAAAATACCTTATACCTTATTGTTTTTAGATTTTTTGAAACTTTAGAAAAAGATCATGTCTTATGTTCTGGGGCTGGTTACACCTCTAGGTAAGAGAAAGGGGTTGGGGTTTTTTGGTCCAAAAATATTCTATTTAGATAGCCAATGTTGTGTTTTTCTAGGAATTTATGGTTATTGATTTGGATATTTTTTATGTTATCATCAGTATGGATTGGTTGGTTATTCATTGATCCAAAATTTAATTCTTATCATCGATGTGTTTCGTTATTTGTTTTCATTGAGAGATCTCGAGAGTTTCAGGGAGATTAGGATCCAAGATCTAGTCATGTAGGACCTTCGTTCTTAGTGACTATGAATCTATTTTTTTGTTAATGTAGTTGATCCCAATGATGTATATTCTTACATTAATCTTCCTTTGGTTGTATAGTATTTTTCAAGAGGCTTTCCCAGATTACTTCTATGGTCTTACTTTATAAAGTTAGGTAGAGTTATCCATTGATCAGATTTGTGGTAAATAGTTTATTTATATTCCATAATATTATATGGAACTTGATTAGTTTAAAGAGTTTATGATCTAGCTGGAAGACCTATTAGATAAGGTCTTTGTTTATTTTAGTGTATCACCATGGGAAACCCTTCTTCTCGTTTCCAATAACGGTGTGGTTCCCTTCATCTCAACAAAGATTATCAGAAGCCAAATTTTTTTATAGTTAAGAATAAGTGTCCTTTTCCATTTATAGATAACCTATTTGATTAGTTAGGGGGAGTGGTTTCTTGAAAATCAACCTTCAATTAGGTTATCATAAACTCAAAGTTAAGGAGTCACATACCTGAAATACCACTTTGAAGAAAATATATATCCACTATGAATATCTCAGTATATTGTTTAAACCAATGAACTATCAAATAGTGTTTATAGATTTTATGAATTGGATATTCCACCAGTATCTCAATAAATGTTTTTGTATCTGTGGATGATATCCTGGATTATTCAAGAACTGATAAAGAGCATGAGTACCATTTGAATTCGTTTTTGGGAATCCTGAAGAGTCACTACATTTTGAAAAGTTATCAAAATGAAATTTCTAGATCCAAAAGGTGGAGTTCGTTGGGAACATGATTTTGGAACATGACCTCTCAGTTGATCCTATAAAGGTTAATGTTGTCCTTTCATGAGAAGAACTACAAAATGTATTTGAGATATGGAGCTTACTAGTCATAGTTGTGTATTATTGGTGGTTCATAAAATATTTCTCAAATATTTAATTAATATTTACGGCTCTTATCATGAAAGAGGTGAAATTATCATGGGATTCTAAGTGTAATTACTCTTTTGATGAATTGAAATTGAATATTACATCGACTAATATTTAGATCTTAATGAAAACTGATGATGAAAATGTGGTTTATTTTTATTATTCTAGAATGAATTTATGATACATTATTATATAGGATGATCGTGTGGTAATGTAAAATTCATTTCAAATTAGGACGCATCAGAATAATTATCCCACGAATGACTTACAAATCACCACTTTTATGCATGATCTCTAGTGTTTCTGATACTATCTTTTAGGGGATAGTCTTACAATCCTTTTTTATCAAAAAATATTAAGTTATATATTCTATTATAAGGACCTAAAACTTAGGTAGAGGCAATGGGTGGAGTATATCCAGACATGTTTTATTGACATCAGCTACAACCCTAGGAAGGGGAATGTTGTTACTGATGCTCTTTGTATGAAATCTACTTCTATGGACATCTAGGAGTCGAAAAAGGAGTGGAATATTATGGTTATTTTACTCCATTGCATCTAGATGCAAGGGAGGATAAATTAGGTACGGTTTGGACTAGTGTTCAGTTTTCATAATCTATTATTGAGTTTATTTTTCAAGAAAATTAACATGATTATGAGTTTAGAGGTATTATGGAATCCTTTTATAGTGAGGAGATTACTCCTAGATCGGTTTCCCCCTCTTATGTAATTCTTCCCTTCAGGGATTAGTTTGTATTTCCTTTACTTGTAAAAAATTAAATGGTAATTGATTTTCATAGTTCTTCATAGATAATTCATCTTGGAACTATGAAGATGTATGCTGACATGAGAAAACATTTCTAGTTATTAGATATGAAGTGTGATATTTTTGATTTTGTGTCTCACTGTTACACCTACCAGTAGATTAAGGTAGAGAAATTGAAGCATTCTAGTTTTCTTCAATCCCTTTCGGTTCCACTATGGAAATGGGATAAGGTATACATGGACTTCATAGTTTCATTACCATAAAATCCCGAAGAAAATAATTCTATTTGGGTGGTGATTGATCATATGAAAAAATTATCTCATACCCTTATAATTATGGACACCACCAGGGTTGAATATTTTGGTATGTTTTACATGAAAGAAATTATGAGGTTATATAGGGTACCCTCTAACATTATCTCTAAATGGATCCCAGGTTTTCCTTTCATTTTTGGAAAGATATCCAAGAGGTGATGGGAATTTTGGTCAGGTGGAGTATAATTTATCATCCACAGACAAATGTCTAGATATATCATTCTATTCATATTCTATAGGACATGATTCTTTCATATACCTTGGGTTTCATAGGATTTTGGGATAGCCTTACGGTACTGATTGGGTTCTATTATTATAATAGTTTCCATTCATCTATGAGAATGGATCTTTTTTAGGCTTTGTATGGTTTCCCATGCAGGTCACCTCTTTATTGGTTAGAGGGGGAAATGCCTCTCTCATGGGACTGAGTATTATTCTGGAGACATTTGTAAATGATGATCGGTTATAGGTTAGAGTCGGAAGAGATCTTATGTGGATTGTTGATTTCTTAGGATTTTTTTGTTGGTGATCATGACTTGTTGAATGTTTCCCCCCCCCCTTTTTTTTGTCTTAAAGCACTGCTTTGAGATCTTTCATTAAGAACTCACAGACACATACAATCCATCAAAATCATGCACAGGACATGAAGAACTCGTTCATTTTATCATCCTGTACAACCATACTTTCAACAGAAGCTGCAAAGGCTGAGAAAAACTGCATAGCTCTGGCTTAAACAAATGCTTACCGAAGCCGCCTCCCATGGCAGGAGACAAAGAAACCTTCCCATGCTGCAAAAACAACTCAGGGCTTCGACGGTGTAGGAGATGTCGGAGGCCTCAAATCCGGATAATGTGGGAAGGGTGAAAGTGGTCTCGATAACCCGGAGAGAGATTCCACTTCTGTTTCTGGTTCCACCCTTGGGACCGAGTTTATCTCCAGGGCTTGTTTGGGGGACGGACTGTCATTTGACTCCAAGCTTGCTTGTGCTGGAGCAGGAAGCGCTTTGCCATTCACAGGTGACAGCAAAAGCACCTTCCCAATCTCCTGTATCTCACCAACCAACTCCTTGGGCGCAATTTTGGTGTTCAAGAACTCATCAAACTGACGCAGAGTCTCCTTTCGATCTTCTGCAAACAGAAGTTTCTTGCTGACAAACTGAAGAAGTGCTGCTGAGCCTACAAGTTGGAGTAAGACATCCACCTCCGTAAATGCCAATAAACCAAAACCAGCAGCTGCAGCAAGACTAACAGTAACAGGCAATGCATCTGAATTCTCTCCAAGAAGGTCACTGAAAGCATCAGCCAAGTTTCCAATATCAATACCCAAAGTTCCTCTCGGCCGTGTCCATGGAAGGCTGCTATTCATCCATCCTCGAGGCCCTTCAGCCCCATCTTTAATAGCATAAGCGGATTTGAATCCATTAGCAGTGACCAACTCCGCAACAAGTTCAGAGTTCCCATCAAATTTGTCCAAAATGAACAACGTGGTTTTCTCAGGTTCCCTAAATTTCGATGTTAGCTTGTTCAAGAACTGGAGCTTATTGTCGCCTTTGTACACTACTGCGACAGACTTCTTCTTCAAGCCCCCAATATCAGGGCTCCCTACTTTCTTAAGATCCGCAGGTCCTCTGATATCAAGCAGCTGGGAATTTCCATCAACGCCTAATTTCTCATAAGCAGTCTTTGCAGGCTGAACGCCCCAGGGTTTAGGGCTCCTCAGAACCAGAGACACAGCTAATGGAACCACTAAAATGGCGACGGCGACGGCGCCGGCTACAGCTGCAGGGTTTTCAACGCCAAAGCTAACCAGACTATCGAGAAACCCGCCAATATCAAAATCGTTAGTGCCGTTCGTTGCAACGGCGCCAGCAGATTGCTGAAGACCTTCCTCGTAGGTCAAAGCCTTAGAAAACCCGCCTCCAATAACAGAAGATAAAAGCACTAACCCGCTGGTAGAATTGGTCGGACGGCTCTAAAACTTGAGGGATACAGGATTTTCGTTGAGACGTCTGCGGGGAGTGATGCTGTTTTTCTGCCCTCCGCTCTTCTGTCAGGAAGAACGGATACGGGGGCCAATCCGGCTGAACTGAGGACCTTCATGGCGGACTTCATCGATATTACAAATTTTTGAATGCAAAGTTAAAATTCTTCAACGCCATTTCTACGGCGGGAGGAGCGAACAAGCTCGGGTGATCTTGTTCTGGCGTCAGCTGCCTCCACGGAAGGATAGGATGAGAAGGGTAGTGAGAATCCTTGAATGTTTCCCCTTAGCTGGGTAACCTTTGTCTCAGGAGACCATGGTAGTTGGCACTAAGATATATTGAATAATTTGAGATCACTGGGTGGATTGGGCATGTATCTCATTAACTAGAATTGTGAGCTTATTTGATAGGTATCCTTGATGTTTTACACATATCTCATCTCAATAATTATCACCCCAATCCTTCCCTTATACCAAATTGGGAGGAATTCAAGTTGGAGATAGACATGTCAGCTATAGATCAACCAGTGGAGATCGTTGAATTTAAATACCCGAATTCTAATGGCCTAAAATTAGTCATTCCGTTATTATCTTGGCATAAGATACAATAAATAAAATCATAAAGGGAAGAATAGTTTAATAGTATTTGAAAACTAAATACATACTGGAATTACACATTAAATTTTAAAATTTAAAATAAAACACAGTATTTTCATTGATAAAACCATTATTCTATTGAGAATATCCTTATATATCAATCATAAAACAATTCCTAGAATCAAAAAGAATTGAAATACAAGAATGGGGTGAGCTCAGAAGCTTAGTAAGGGCATGCATACATGAGAAGATAACAAGGAATGAATAATATGGAAAAAATAAATGATAATCAAGTAATTATATATAAATAATCACATGAGAAAGAAACTCATAAATGGACAATAAATAAAATAATCACATGGAAATGAATAACTGAACTCATAATGATGGAATGCATAGTTCCGAACATCTGAAACATACCATAGAGGCCTTGGACATGGAATTTAAAAAAAAATGGCTATGTCCTTGGCCAAAACCCAATCCAGTTTATCCCATGAAACTCATTGGTGCATCGAGGGGATATATAGGTCCGCTCCTATCACTTAATAAGTCTAATTCATTCCAAATATGAATTAATAATACAATCAAATCAACATTCCTTAATAATAAACAATTGTCTATATTAGGAGAACTATCATAGGGAATGTCAATACTATTTACAATCAAAATGATCATAAAAATTTGTCCAAATATGGTGGATGATGTCATTAGAGTATACCCTCAAAATAATATTAAAAACTTATTTTGACATTGATGAAAATAATTCAAAAATATCAGGGGAAATTTTCTTGAGGAAAATACCATTTCCACTCTAAAATTTACTTTTTAAAATCTAAAAACCACACACATAAAAAAATAAATCATTTTTTTGAAATGAACATTCTAAAAATGTAAAGGAATCCTTAAATAATTTATTTTTAATGATGGTAGGAAATTCTATACATTCTGTATAAGTTAGAAAACCATTCATTTCACACTTTTTTAAAAAAGTTAAAAATTACATTATTCATAAAATAATAGGAAGGTTACTTTGAATTTTTTTAAAAGAAAAACATGGGTAAAAAGTTATTAAAAAATTAATTGAAGAATATTAAAAAAAATTGAATTTTGTTTAAAAAAACAATGTCATGGAATAGGAATATTGTAAGAACCCGGATCTTCTTTTCAGGTATGTCTTTCATTTCTGGTTGTTTTTTTGAGGAAAACAGAAAATTCTAGAAATTTATGGATCACACACCATGTACTTTGGAGTACACGCTGTGTACCCGTTTTCCACAAGTGACCGTGTACAGACTGTGTAATGGCCGAGTACATGGCCGCATGGGTTTACCTAGAGACCGCCAAAAGCGAAGGCCAGTTAAGGCAAGTACACATCATGTACATTTGAAGAACCCACCATGTAATTTTATTTTTAATTATTATATCAGACTGGGGTCACGTATTGTTCATAAAAATACCTTCTTCTTGACTCGTCTCATCCAGGAGTGTCTAAGACTACTGATTCTTCTCTGAGCCCTCGACTTTCCTTCTATTCTCCGAATCAACCATCGTCGATTTCATTGGAATCTCCATGGTCATATCTTCTTTCTTTTAGAGACTCGTTTCCTAATATCTCATCTTTCACGAGATACCCTCGGTTGAACTTTTTTAGTGTTTTTGTAGATCTATGATGTTCTAGGGTGATTCAAGAATTCAGTTTCACGTATATCATTTGTATAATGCTGAGGTAGGTGATTTTTGCCTTTATGTAGTTAGTCTTTAAGTTATCTGTGAAAAGGTGCCCAATACCCTCATTCAGGGTATTGCATTTTTAGGGATTTTAACCTTGTTAATGTTTTATATGCTTTGTATGTTTTAATAGAGGTTGTTTTATTGTGAATAGAGTTAATTGTAATGTTATGTATGTGTTTGCCCATGCTTGTTTGATTTTAACTGTTTGGTCTAGTTTTTCTTGTTAGGTTATTTGGTTCCATTCCTTGTGTTGTTAGGATGGAGTGATTACTTATCTGATATGTTGTGACATGCCTTATAGCTAATTATCCAAGATGTACTTTGATGTTTACTTTGGCTTTTGATTATCATTTGTGTATGATTTCTTTACATGGGGCTACGAGAACCTGATGTAATGAGACTATAGGGGAAATTGACGTTGAGGGCTTTCTAAGAGCTTATGTTATAATTATCACGCTATGAGACCATAGGGGGATTGATGTTGAGTTCCCCCAGAGTGTCTATAGATACTTTATAAGACCACAGGAGGAATTGACGTTGAGTTCTTCTTTAGAGTGTCTGCAGTTTACCATTAAAAGGCTATAAGGGGGAATTGACGATGAGTGCTTCCTCAGAGAGTCTTTGTTTTACATGAGACCACATCGGGAATTGATAGTGAGTGCTTCATCAGGGAGTCTTCATTATATCCTTCTTGTAAATTTAACCAAAGTGGTTAAGTTGATAGAACTACCCAGAGGGTTTCTTGTATTTGTATTTGGTTGGTTAAATTGTTAAATGTAAATGATTATAATTGAAATTGTAGGTCTATTTACTTTTGAGTACTTCCTTGTTTATTTCTTATTTTTCATATTGCCTGCCATATATATACACTGACTGTTAGGCACATATCATTGGGTGGTTTCCTATATGGATTCGTCTCACACCCTATTTGGGTCATGATTTTGGGCCAAAATAGATTTTCTTACAATAGGTATTGATAAGGGAAAGTGCCCATCTACTAAAGGTAATTTATTGCTGTGGAGATAGAGAGAATGAGACCAAGATGAGGCTTGTGATGCTGCTGGAGTTTATTTTTTTTTCCATTTTTACTTTGTTTTAGTACTTTATTCCAACATTGTGACTTGTTTGGCTGCTTTCCTAGACATATGTGACATGCATCATTTATATATATGCTCCAGTTTTTTATTGCTTTCTGTTTTCAGTTGTTTTCTTATTGTATGGTATTACTGATTCCACTATTTCATATTATTATTATTCCACAATATTACTCTGCCAATGAGGGTATAGTTTCCCCAATATCATACCCATGGCCCTCACTTCTAGTCAGTTTACTTTCGCATTTGGGGAAATGCGCTTGAGGCCATGTTACCAATCGCGTACGGGGCACCTCTGGGCGGCACCCTGGTACTGGGGCGTCACAAAGTGGTATCAGAGGAATTCTTTTATTCTTAACTTTCTTTTTTGAGCATATAGATAGATATAATAAGAAATATGTACTTGGTAGTAAGTTATTCTCGGGAGTAGGTAAGCCGTGTACAGGGAAAAACCAATTTACCTTGTATATTCTAATTTTTATGGCTTTTAAATTTTAGAGTTGATTTGATTTTACTGTTGGGTGATTCACATGCCTTGTGCGGTTATCATTGATATTATTGGGAATCTATTTCTATTGCAACCCAATGAGATGAGGGTATTCCATCTCATGCATCATATAAGAACTTGATAGAGATCACATGTCATGCATTCTTTCCATGCCATTTAGGGTGAAATACTAATTGCATGTTGTCTTGATAAATGTTGTCTTAGATATGCATGTTGTTGTGATAAATGCCTTGATAGGATACCTACTATTTAATAGGGTATTTATAACGTTTAAATTTCAATTGAATGAATGCCAAACTTTTATCCTTGAGGTGTTATGGGACCTTTTGGATCAAAATTTGGTGGATCATTGCAATGTTATGCATGTTTATGACATGTAAAATATTCCATGATTTTATTTACGGGGAGTATGCGCCCCGACGGATAAAAAATTGGCACATTAATGTTTGTTTCAGTGTTTTTATAGGTTATGCAGTAGTTATTGAGGCTTACTATCTGAAAAAACCCAGAATAAATGATGTGTAATGATAAATACATGCCATGTATCCTTCTGTTTGGTAAGGAAATGTTTTTCTTAAGTACACGCCATGTAATGCATGTACAATCCATCTAGTTTCTAACTGTGTCACTGGTTGTGTGGGTAGAGACATAGGGTTGGGAAGTCATTTGTGGAACACACCATGTACCATACGTACACACCGTGTGTATAGACCATGTGTTCAACTGTGTGACCAACGACATGGTTTGATCATGGGTAGTTAATACACATCATATCTGGAGTAAACATGCCATGTAGAGTCAGCTGTGTAACCAGCTGTGTGACTAACAACATGGGTCGGTGATGTTCTTTCTAGTACATGTCGTGTCTAGCACAAACATGCCATGTAGTCTTGTTTTAGGAGAAACATGTGGGTTAGTCATGTAGAAGAAATCAAGAAAGGGAAGAGGATTCAATTACATGTTTTGTGTTAGGACAACATGTTGTGTGTATGGGGTGTTACATGACCAAGGTTGGAAGGGGTACATGCCTATATGAAGGTTTAAAGGAACACACCATGTAGGAAACATACACGCCATGTATCCATGTTTTGAAGAACTTGAATTCTTTCTTTCTCCTATCCCCTTCTTGCACTTCTATGTTTTAGTCCTTGAAAATCTTGAACTAAGGTGTGTGCTTGACCTTACAGAATCATGCCACCAAGATTTCCTCAGGTTGTATGCCAGTTACAGGGCAGTGACCAGACAGTGGACATGACAGATCATGGACCACCAGTAGATCCTCTATTCATGCTTGTCTTGGCACAATCCGTTATCCTGGATACAGGTGTCGATGTGCAGTTCTGAGAGGGCTTTATGAGAATGATGCGGACCTTTTAGGGAGAACCGCCTCATGTCCCATCAATGGAGAAATTGATGTGGGTATTTAAGTAGTATAATCCTCCCTCATTCTCAGGGGATGAAGGACCTCGGGCTATAGAGTCATGGATAAAATCCATGATGACGATCTTTGAAGATCTGGAGACACCTTCATAGAGGATGGTCGAGATCGCTATTTATATGCTTAGGGATTCCGCCAAGATATGGTGGGATGTGATCTAATAGGTGGGACACCATCATGTTATGGTTTGGGTTGAGTTCCAGTGTGCCCTCTATGATTAATTCTACCCAAAGGATTTGAGGGACGATCAAGCCCAAGAGTTCAGGAGTTTGGAGCAGGGTACTCTTTCAGTAAGGGAGTATTCTTCTCATTTCATAGAGATATAGTGCTTTACACCCTTTTCAAGAGGAGACGAGTTATTCCTAGTGAGGAATTTTGAGGATGGTCTCAGGAAAGACATTCAGGATCAGGTGAACATCTTCAAATTGACTTCTATATCTTGTATCGTTAATCAGGCACTGATCACAGAGCACAACCTAAGGGCTTAAGGAGCTGTGGGCCTAGGCGGTTTGACATCTAGAGTTAGTGCTTCTCCAGCTTATATTAGGAAGTATCACAAAGAGTTTTCTTGTGGAGACCCAAGTAGGTGAGATACACCTTTAGGTAGCCAGGTGGTATGCTAACAGCGTGGGAAGGTTAGGCATATAGGGCCACATTGCCTGAGAGACCCAATGGAGTGCCAATATTATAGAAAGATGGGGAATCATTAATTCTTATATCAGTTCTTCCCACCACCAGCTAGTGACATAGGTTCTTATATGACTTTGCAATCAAATGTAGGACCACCAGTTTCTCATCTCTCTGGGAACTGGAGTTCGTCCAACCATTCAGGATGGGGTGGAGGTCGTGTTCGTGGTAGCCAGTTGGAAGGCTTTCTATGACAGCGGGGTGGATCAGCACAGGGTGGTTAGGTTGGGTCATAGGGTCATGGTACATACCAGACTGTTGTAGTAGAGCAGACCCAAGATGAGTATGATCCCAGACCTTCAATAGTTCGAGGTACGATCCTTGTTGCCTTAGTTTTAAATTCTTCTCTTTTCGATACAGGGGCTTCCCATAGTTTCATATTTGTTTTTTTTGTGGAGAGACTTGGGCTTTGTATATTTACTTCTGTTGATGCCTTGATGCTGGAAACTCTGTTGGGGACAAGGACGACTAGTGTACGTTAGTGCAGGGAGTACCCTCTTGAGGTCAGTGGGTGTCACTTCTTATGGGACCTATATATCCTAGAGATGAAAGGCTATGATTTTATTATTAGGATGGACTAGTTAGTTCCCTTTTAGGAAATTGTTGACTGTTATCACTGTAGGGTGAGTTTCACATCACCATAGGGTGGCTTGTTTTTACACAAGGGCGAATGGGATGTCCAGGCGAGCAGAGTAGAACCCGAGAATCATGTATTGGGAGGAATTATAGACTAGATTACTAGACTATATCTAAATGACCCAGGGACATCACAGTTAGACTTTCCTCTAGTGGTGGATCGTTTCATTGACGTCTTTATAGAGGATTTATCAGGTTTTCCTCTAAAGATATAGGTATAATTTTCTATTGACCTCATCCCTGGAGTGGCACTGGTGTCCATTTTTCCTTATAGGATGGCTATACCAGATTTACAGAAGCCCAAGAAGCAGTTGGAGGAGTTACGGGAAAAGAGTTTCATCCAACCCAGTACTTCTCCTTGGGGTTCGCCTGTCCTTTTTGTGAAGAAGAAGGATGGTGCCCTCATACTTTGTGTGGATTATCGAAAGTTAAACCAGTTGACTGTCAAGAATCGATATCCCTTACCTAGGATTGATATTCTCTTTGATCGGATTCAAGGATCCCAGGTGTTCTTGAAGATTGAATTGAGATCCGATTATCATCAGTTGTGCGTTAGACCATCATATATACCTCTTACATCCTTTTAGAGTTGGTATGGTCTATACGAGTTTTTGATAATTCTGTTCGGTCTCATGAACGTGCCTATAGTTTTCATGGAACTGATGAACCGAGTGTTCCACCCATACTTGGATTCTATCATGGTAGTCTCCGTGGATGATATCTTTCTATACTCTCCCACTCGACATGACCATGCCACACATCTTGAGATCATTTTTAGTACACTAAGTGAGCATCCGTTATATGCTAAGATCTCAAAATTCCACTTTTGGATGGACCAAATTCACTTCTGGTGTCATGTTATCTCAGAGACAGGAGTATCAGTAGACCCAGAGAAAGTGAGAGCAGTAGTATCCTGGGAGCAGCCGAAGAATGTCTTTGAGGTACAAAGTTTTATAGGGATGTATGGATACTAAAAACGTTTTATATAGAACTTTTCATGCTTGGTAGCACCACTAACGGACCTGACTAAGAAGGGTGTGAAGTACTTGTGGTTAGATTCTTGTGAGTCAGCCTTTCAGGAGATGAAAGGGAGGTTGAATTCAAAACTGATACAGGTTTTTTTAGAGCCGAGAAAGAGTTATAATGTTTACTATGATGCATCAGGTATTGGGTTGGGAGTTGTGCTTATGCAGGGAGAAGGAGTCATTGTGTTTGGGTCTCGGCAGTTGAAGCCACATGAGAGGAACTATTTGACGCATGATCTTGAGTTGGTGGAAGTTGTTCATGATTTATGATGTTAGATACATTATCTTTCGGGAGATCATTTTTTGGTTTTCACCAATCAAAAAAGTCTTAAATACATCTTCACTCAACGTGATATGAATTTGAGATAGTGAAGCTTGGTTGAGTACCTTCTATCCTTTGACTTTGAGCTTGCCTACACGTCTGGGAAAGAAAATGTTGTGGATGATGCACAGAGCAGGAGGACTTAGATATAGGAAGTTTAAGAGGCCGGTAGTGAGTGGAAGATTTTGGATATGTTATATGAGGTGCATTTGGAGGTGCACAATGGACAAGGGTAGACATTTATTTCTTCTGTAGTGGTTACCTCTACTCTACTTGATTGAGTGTGAATGAGAAAGCTATCAGATGATGAAGGCCTACTTCTACCATAGAGTGTCTCATGAGAGAACCCTATTCTTGGATGGACTATAGGTGAGGATGAGATATTGCATTTTCATGGATGTGTATGGGTGTCAGTAGATATACTAGAGGAGCTGATGCAGGATTTCCATTCCTTAGTTTGGGAAGTTCAACCTGGTGTCACCAATATATATCGAGATCTGCACAATAAATATTGGTGGCCAGGTATGAAGAGAGATGTTGCTGGGTTTGGTCATGAGGTGTTCCACCTGACAAAAGGTGAAGGCAGAGCACCAGCGTCCAACAGGTCTTTTGTAGTAGTTACCCATTCCCGACTAGAAGTGGAATGATGTCGCGATGGATTTCATGATAGATTTTCCGATGTCACTATGAGGGAATGATGTTGTTTTGGTTTTCATTGACAGACTCATAAAATTTACTCACTTCTTGCCGATCAGGGAGACCTTTAGTGTTGATGAGATGAGGAGTCTATACATCCGAGATATTGTATGTTTACATGGTGTTCCACACTCCATTATTTTAGATAGAGACGCTCGTTTTACTTCTAGGGTCTAGAAGGGGCTACATAAGGCCTTGGGTACACATGTACTTCTCAGTACAATATACCATCCCCAGACAGATGGCCAATATTAGCATATGATTCGGGTGCTAGAGGACATGCTTCAAGCATGCATCTTAGATTTTGGATGTTATTGGGAGAAGCACATACCTCTTGTAGAGTCTGTCTACAATAATAGTTTTCAAGAAACTATTCAGATGACACCTTATGAGGATTTGTATGGTAGGACATGCCGATCACCCCTATGTTGGTTGGAGGCAGGATAAGTAGCTATGTTGGGACCTCGTATTCTCCAGGAGACCACATAGCATATACAATTGATTTGGAAGAGGATTATTACTCCATAGTCACGTCAGAAGTCTTATGCTAATCGAAGGAGATGACCTATGGAGTTCTAGGTCAGAGATCAGGTTTTCCTACATCTCACATCGAGATTGGGACACAGGAGGATTAGGAGACAAGTCATGTTTTCACCATGATATTTTAAGTCTTTTGTGGTTTTGGATAGAGTCATAACGAATGCCTATTGTTACTGTTACTTCATATGTACTATGCTATGCATGACGTTTTCCACGTTTCTTAGCTACGAAATTACTTCTCAGACCCATATCATACCTTTCTTCCAGAAAAGGTTGATCTAGAGGTGGAAACATTGTTCAAAGAGCATCCTATCCTGATCTTTGATCGTAGTGTAAAGGTTCTCCATGGCCAGTATGTTTCTCTAGTACGGGTTCTATGGAAGCACGAGAGAGTACATGATGAGACTTGGGAGAGGGAGACCGATATACGATCACAATGGCCGGTGTTGTTCAAGGATTCTTCTTCTACATCACCTTGCTAGGGAAATTCAGGGATGAATTTCATTAAGGGTGAAGTTTGTAAGAACCTTGATCTTCTTTTCAGGTATGTATTTCATTTTAGGTTGGTTTTTGAGGAGACCACGAAATTCTAGAAATTTAATGAGTACACACCGTGTACTTTGGGGTAGACACCGTGTACCCAGTTGTTGTAGGTGACCATGTACTGATCGTGTAATGGAGTACATGGCCTTGTAGAGTGAGCTAGATACTTCCTAAAGCTAAGTCCACTTAAGGAAAATACACACCGTGTACTTTTAAAGAACACACTATGTACTTTTCTTTTGAATTGTTATATCAGATCGTTTTCACATCTCATTCATAAAAATACATTCTTCATGACTCGTCTTGTCCAAGAGAGACCATGACCATTGATTCTTATTCAATCCCCTGACTCACCATCTGTTCTCTGAATCGAACACCATCGATTACATTGGAATCTCCACAGTAATCTATTCCTTCTTCTAGAGCCTCATTTCATGATTTCTCCTCTTTCACGAGATACTCTCTGTTGAACAATTTTAGAATTTATGTAGATCTATGGTTTTATAGGGTGATTCAAGGCCTGAGGTTCACGTATATCATCCGTACAGCACCAAGGTAGGTGGTTTTTTCATTTCTGTAGTTATTATTTGAGTTATATGTGAAAAATTACCCAATACCCTCATTCAGGGTTTTGCGTGTGTAGGGATTTTAACCCTGTTAATGCTTCATATGATTTGTATGTTTGAATAGAGGTTGTTTGATTGTGAATAGATTTAATTACAATGATATGGATGTGTTTTCCCATGCTTGATTGATTTTGATCATTTGGTCTAGTTTTTCTTGTTAGGATGTTCAGTTCTATTCCTAGTACTGTTAGGATTGAGTGATTACTTATCTGATTTGATGTTCCATGACTTGTAACTAATTATCGAAGTTGTAATTTTTGATTTTATTTGGGTGATGATTATACTTTTTGTTCAATTTCATTACATGGGGTTGCAGGAACCTAGTGTATTGAGAAGATAGGGGAAATTGACATTGAGGGCTTTCTCAGGTTGTCTGTTATAATTATCATGCTACGATTCCATAGGGGTATTGATGTTGAGTGCCCCATCAAAGTGTCTATAAATACATTACAAGACCACAAGAGGAATTGGCGTTGAGTTCTTCATCAGAGTGTCTGTAGTTTATTGTTAGAAGGAAATATGGGGAATTGATGGTGATTTCTTTCTTAGAGAGTCTTTGATTCACTCAAGAACACAGGGGGAATTGACAGGGAGTGCTTCCCTAGGGAGTCTTCGTTTTATCCTTCTTGTAAATTATACCAGAGGGGTTAGGCTCTGAGAAATGCCCAGAGGTTTTCTTGTATTTATATTTTTTGGTTAAATTGTTAGATGTAAATTATTGTAATTGAAAATGTAGGACTGTTTACTTTTGATTACTTACTTGTTTATTTATTCTTTTTTATATTGCCTTCTATAAATATTCACCGACTGTTAGGCATAGATCTTGGGGTGGTTGCCTACTGGGAGTCATCTCACACCATGTTTGGGTCATGATTTTGGGTCCAAAAACATTATATTACTGCATGTATAGATAAGGTAAAGCACCCTTCTACTTCATGTACTTTATGGTTGTCGATCTGGAGAGCATGGGACCAATATGAGGTTTCCTATGCTGTTGGAGTTTATTTGTTTTCATTTTTACTTTGGTTTAGTACTGTATTCTAGCATTGTGAATTTCTTGGATGCTTTCATAGACATATGTGACATGCATAATTTATATATGTGCTCCAATTATTTATTACTTTTAGTTTTCTGATGTTTTCTTATTGTATAGTTTTACTGCTTTTTCTATTTCATATTATTTTTATTCCGCTGTATTACTCTACCAATGAAGGCATAGTTTCCCCACTATCACACCCATGGCCCTCGATGCTAGTTGGCAGCCTCAATCATTTGGGGAAATACGCTTGAGGCCATGTGACCAATTGGGTATAGGGAACCTCTGGGAGGCACTGTAGAATCGGGATGTTACAAATATTACTAAGTGGAGACTTAAACATAAACAATACTAAATAATGATTAAATTTTAAATTAAATCATTAACCTAGGTTTGATTTCCTTTGTTTGTTTTCAAAACTTTTATATAATAAATACTTATTTATTAAACATATATTCAATAATCATTCTAATATATATCATACAATATATTATTTACTTTAAAATTTTATTGCCTTTTTATTATCTATTCATTGTTAAAATCAATGTTTCAGGTGGTAACTGCTTCATTTTTCGTGTATTATTTGGTTTGATAGTTTAGGTCCTTATAATTTGATCAATGTTAAATCATATATAAAGTATTAATAATTATATAAATATAATATATATTTATTATATACATATTTATAGTAATCCATAAAATATAGATATAAAAAGAATTACATTATTCATGGAGATGGTAGGCCGTATATTCACATGAACACTATTTTCAATTTTCAATAGATAGAAAAAGAGAAAGGTAAAGAATATTTAAAATTAAAAAAATTAATATAAATTATATATCATATATATTCATGAAATATATCTTTATTACTATCCAAGTAAAATTGAAATGAAACATGAATCACATCACATTATGAAGGGGGTAGTCAACATGTACGCATGAGCGACGTTATTGTTTCCCAACAGATTGGAAGGTAGGGCAGTAAATATGATATTATCATTAAATGTGTATAATAATTTCATAATTATCATATATAACCATTTTTTACATCTTTAAAACCATCATGTAAATTGGTGATGAAAAACTAATTACAATGTAATGTGTAGATGGTAAGCCGTACGCATGCACAAGGATGCTTTCACTTTTCATAGGATGGAAAAAATATAGAATTTGGTTGTACCAAAATCCTAATAATAAATTATTATATTTATAATACCATATTTATTATTTTATTAAGGTTACAATACATAAATAGGATGCAGAAGAAGAAATAAACAAGAAAGAGTCGTTAAAGGTGATTAACTCTTCTTCGGTGAGCAGTCTTTAGATATCTTCTTAAGAGACCTAGGGTTTCTATTATGGATGGTAAAAAACCTCAATAAATTTTTTAATAATTTTAATAATATGAATTTTAATATAATTTTTGTGATATATGGCTCAAAGTGGTGTAAATAATTAACGGATGACGTGCCCTTTTATAATTGAGGTGAGGGTAAATTTTGGAATTTATTAACTTATTAAATTATTATAAATTATTTATCATTTAAAAATGAATTAAACTTCATAAAATTCATATAAAATTTGGATATAAGTTAAAATACTTTCATCCCATAAAAATTTTACATGTTTTGGATATGTTTTCACCTGTATCTTTTAGATTTACCCCCCGCTAACCTGTTTGACAATTACCATACTATTACAAATTTCGACCCTCTAAGGGTCAATAATGTTTACATAAAATAAAAAAAATACCAATAAATGGATCATTAGAGATTTAATTAACCAAATTAAATTTAATTGGGTGAATCTAATATTTTTAAAATTTTAAAATCATTTAATAAAATATAATTCTTATAAAATATCAATAATTTAAAATTCAGAACTATCCATTCAGTTTGACTTTAATAGCATCATGAAAAAAATTAATTAGAATAAAATGACTAAAAACCTACATAATATGTCATATTTATCTATAAAATTCTTGGGTTACATTTATATTTTCAAATTATATCACTTTTAATGATTTTAATATAATTTATTTTATTTTCCTATTAATTAAATAATTTTTACCTCACCATTTTGTAAGAATTTAATGTAATTATTTTTTCAAAAAACATTTAATAAAAAATTACCTTGTTTAATATAAATAATTAATATTTATAAAGAGTATTTGTAACCGAACATATCCTCTATTTATACTTATGTTAAAAATATTATAGTTATTATAAACAAGAGTGTTACATTTTTTACTTTTCTATTAATAAAATATTATAAAGGTCACAATATCATAAAAATGGAAATAAAAGGCCATATAGACTAATATTGGATTCTTGTGGACGAAATGGACCGATAAAATAAAATTAATGTAAGTTTTATAGCCATTATATATTCCTTATAATATTATTTTTAACAATTAAATACCCAATTTACCCTTTACTGTGGTAACAAAAATTAGTCTGGTTACTATTTATATTGACCAAAAATAAAAGGTACCTATTTAATAAATTTGGGAATAATGATTCTAAATATTGGATCCATTATTTAATATTCAATATCTATAGTTTTCATAAATTAATTTGAGATTTAAATGATAAATGCAACCAAAATATTTTTTTTTCAGAAAAATGCATTTTAAGTAAAAAAGTGTTTTTATAAAAAATTCAGTGATTCTAGTGAACATAATTAGATTATTTATAATATAATAGATATAATTATACTTTTAAACTATTTTAAAACAAAATTTTACTTTAAAAATTCTTGATATTAAAATAATATTTTTAATAAAAGGAGTATTTTTCATTATTCACTGGAAAATCAATATTTTCAGAAAAATACAAATAATTCACACTAATAAAATTTTGATATAATAATTTTGAAAATTAATTTATTTAATAAAATAAGATTTCTAAAATTTAAAAAAATTAATTATGTTATTTTCTCATAAAAATCATTTATGAAGAAATTATATAAAATAGCTACTAACATTTTGAGTGTTGATTTCCTAAAAATTATTAAATAATTTAGTATTGAGTAAGTCCTTATACATATTTCATTATATGGTTAATCCTATTCACACCTTCTAATTTAAAGGTTCTGTTTTATGGGTCATGTTAAAATAATAACATTTTAATAGTGTATCATGGTTCTTTTATGCTCTATATTGCGTGTTGTATACACTATCAAACATATACTTATTTTAAAATATCAGGGTTTCATACACCAAAAGATATCAAAGATAAACATACTATAAAATATTTGGGTGTTACATTCTTCCCACCTTTAAAAAATTTCATACTCAAAATTTCCAGAATGTCACCTCATGAATAGATTTGGGAGGTTATTTACCATAATTCCTTCAAGTTCCCATATCGCATATTCTATCTTATGATTTATCCAATGTAACTTTACTAGCTAATTAATCCAATTCCCTAACACTGATTCTCTAGTTTCTATAATTTGTATAGGCACTTCATAATAAGAAAAATCAGGTTCTAGTATTATTTCTTTAGAGGTGAGTACATGCATTGGGTTTGGCATGAATTTCATTAACAAGGATATATGAAACAAATATTATAATTTAGAGAGGCTAAATGGACATTCCAAGTGGTATTCCATAAATGAAATTATTTTTATTATTTTAAAAGGTATAATTTACCTGGGTTTTTGTTTTCCCTTTTGATCAAATCTTATAACACCCATCCATGGAGATACCTTCAAGAAAACATGATATCCTAATCGACATAGCTCTTTTCCCTGATTTGATTTTATTTGATATAGGTTTTAATAGTATTTAACTTTTAAATTTTATCCTCTACAAGTTTTTGTCTTACAATCATCCTTTCACAAACTTTATCCCAACAATTTGTATTATGATATCTCTTTCCATATAATTCTTTATATGGTTCCATTTGAATAATTTAATGGAAGTAGTTGTTATAAGAGAAGTATACCAAAGTTAAATACTGATCCAAATTACCTATAAATTCTAGTGACCATGAACTAGAAATGTATTCTAAAGTTTGGATAGTCGTTATATATTTCCCATCAGTTTGGGGTGATAAGCAGTGCTCATATGAATCCCTATATTAAGATATTTTTGAATACTTATCCAGATTTCTGATGTAAATAATGGATCATATTTAGACACAATTTTAAGAGGTTTACCATGATCTATTACTACTTCATTAATATAGAGTCTATTAGGTCACTCCAAAGGATAATATTTTCTTATAGTGAAGAAATATGTAGATTTAATAAGGCGATCAATAATAACCCATATTCCATCTTTATTTCTAAGAGTCTACGGTAAACAATTTTGAAATTCCACAGTAATGTCATCCTATTTCAATGTAATAATAGATAAAGTTGTACAAATCCTCTTGGATAATATATCCCACCCTTCACCTATTGAAAAACAAAACATCTTAATACATAATCTGTAATTTACCATTTCATATTATCCCACCAAAAATTTTCCTTCAAATATCTATACATTTTGGTGCATTCAGGGTGTATAGAGAAATTCAAGATATGAAAATCATCCAATAATTCCTTTTTTCTTAGGTAAACATAGAATACATAGATTATGTTCAAAGTTTAGAACTCCATATTTTTATATGAAGTCTTACAATTTTCTATTATACTTAGCTTTAAATTTTCTTTGAATATTCTCATCATTATGATGAAAATATTTTATCATTTATAATAAATATTGTTTGAAAATAATTTGAAAAGGGAGTGATTTTTTTCCTTTTTTAATAATTCCCATCTCTATTATTATTAAATCCAAGAACATATAACCCTTTTCAATCGTTATTTTGGCAGAACACTCTGATATTTCCTAATTAATGCATCTACAACCTAATTTTCCTTCCCTGGGTGGAAGAGTATTAAGAAATAAAAATCCTTGAGTATCTTTAGCCATCACCTTTATCTCATGTTGATCTTTTTCTGTGATAATATTTATTTCAAACTCTTGTGTTATATGTATATCTCACATATTTCACCATAGATATTGTTTCTCCATATCTTTAAAATCAAATATTATGGATGCTAACTCAAGATCATGAATGGGATAGTTTTTTTTTTCACGATTCGTTAACTATCTAGATGTATAGGAAAAAATCATTCTAAAAAAGGACACAATCAGGTACCTCATTTTATGCATACCTATATATAGAAAATACACCATTTACTAACAAGAGAGTCAAGATTGGAGTATTCACTAATCTCCCATTAAATTCTTCAAAACATTCATTATATTCATTTGTCCAAATGAACTTAAACCCTTATGAGTAAGCTCAGTTAACGAGTTATCCTATCTAGATTTTTTTGATCAAATCACCATTAGTAACCTTCTAAACCAATGAAACTATGTATCTCAGTTATGTTCATTGGTATAAAACGTTATTGGACTATCCTTTTCTTTATATGATCAACTATGATTCCATCTGTGGAGATAATGTGGATAATAAAATAATCTTTATGAAGAAAAAATTCACACTTGTTAAATTTACCATAAAATTCTTTTATTTTAGGAGTTTAAAGAGGGAGGGATTATTCCTCATGGAGTCAAAGTATCCATCATCGTCCGATGCATCTATCTACACTTATTTCTATTGTTACATCATCTTCTTCAGTTCTCTTCATCCCAGCCTTCATATTGTGGGTTTCTTCTGCTACTCTTTCGATCTTATCCATCGTGGTTGACCCCATTCTTGTCCAGGAATGATGTTAAACAAGACCTAGTGGGAGGTGTTGGTGGATGATCTCTATGGATCTCCTTTGATCTTCTCAGTTATGTCTACTTCAATTCATTCTTCTAGGGGTTTTCCCCAGTCTTATCTTTCCCATTTATCGGTGGTTCTTTCATCAATTCTGCATCAACACCTTTGTTCTGTTTTCCATTAGGGTTTAGTCCTAGTGTTACTTATTCTTATCCCATGACAACTTTGTTTTCCCTTACCCCTTATCTGCTTCTCCTTCTTGCCCTAGCCTCCCTATCCTTTGCTTATTTCTAGGTCAGCCAGGTATGAAGAATTCCATGGAGGGTTTGGGGTGTGTTTGGGGAGCAGTATGAGTTTACGAGTAGTGAAAATGGTGGCGGATATCTACAGTTTCTATATCCTTGGGGGTTTCTCCTATGATGATGGCTACAAATTTCTATTTTTTTGAAGATAATGACTTCCAGGGGTGGAAATGTCTATGAAAATAGGGATTTTTTCTTATTATATGGATTTTATTTAGTTTTTATTTCTCAATGTTATCAGTAAATCATTATTCGTATCTAGTTTTTGGTTTTTTTCATTCCTAGTTATGATGGCTATCAATCATGTTTCTTATGTTGGTAGCATGATTTATGGATGGACGATGATGATGATGAAGTTTGATTTTAGAGGTTTCATGATTGTGGTAGTGTATTTTGATGAAGTGGATGTCATTAAAAGATTCTTGTTATCTTCTATGATGGTGAGAATGACTATGAGGATGACACCAATGATGGTGGAAGGGATCGACGTGAATGACTCTCTTGGTTCAAGATCTCCTCATGATGGAGGATGGTTTCTAGATTGAGGTGGGTAAGCTCATGGTTGAAGGTGGATAATGGGGGTATATTTTAATTTTTGTTTTTGAAATTTGAATGTTGAATTTTTGAATTTTGAATGTGGTGTGTAGTGGTTTAAGTGGATGTTGGATATTCGTGAGTCTAATGAGTGAATCAAATGTGATTTTCTTGCTCCCCATAGAACATAAAGAACACTAATATATCATAAATAAATATCACAAAAATGTCACCAAGATACTCCTTAAATACTATACTAATTTGGTCAATAAAAATAGAGGGTGTACTAATTAATCCAAAAGGAATCACTGCAAAATTGTAATGTCCATACCTCTTTATAAATGTTGTATTCAGAATATCCTCCTTATTTACTTGAAATTTGTGATGCCCAAAATGAATATCAATATTTGAAAAATAATGAGCTCCATTAATTTTCCTGAATAATTCATCATTTTGAAGCATATTATACTTGTTCTTTATCATAATAACATTGATTTCACTATAATGAATGCACAACATCATAGATCCATCATTATTCTTAACAAAAAGAACATGGGATCCACTAGGGCATATAATCCATTATTACATAAAACCTATAGTTGTTTCTTAATTTATACTAATTCTACAGTGTTCATTCTATAGGTATTCTTTGATATAGGTCTTTCATCAATGATTAAATCAATGGAAAAGCAGACCTCATTCTCTGGTGGATGTTTAAGTAATTCCTCAAGATATACATCAATGTTTTCTTGAAAAATAGGTACATCATCAATTTTGTGATTAATTATTCTATCCTTATGTTGTGTCTACTTATCTTCCCCAATAATTTCATTTTGAAAATATGCTCATGGTAGATCTTAACAAGAATCAGATAATTAAGTTTCCCCTATAAAGATAAGGAATTCTATATCTTCATCATGGACCATAATTTCCTTATCCTTGTAATAATTTTTTTTCATCATATTTTCAAATCAAGTACATACTAATGATTAAATAATAATCAAAAATTGTTATTATTATAAAGTCATAAAACAGATCAGATTTTTGTGTCATCATGGGAAATGACTGGAATATCCTTATCATGATGAGAATTCCAATAGGATTCATGAATAATAAATCCATTATTAAGGTGATTGGTACAAATCTAATTTTATTATAAAAATTATTAGATATAAAGGATTGTGAGGATCCAGAATAAAATAAAGAATTAGATAATTTGGAGGATATGATTAAAGAACCTTACACCACATCATTACGAACTACAATCTCATCTATTGTGATAGAAAAAGTATATCCTTTTTAGAAAAAAATCCCTTGATTTATGAGACAATCATTTGTATAATGCCCCATATTGTTATAGTTGAAGTATTGAAAATTGTTACCTTATTTATTTCTCTAGAAATATCGAGACTGGTGGACCTCATCTCCACACTTGAAACAAACTTTTTCCCTTTTAAGAAGGCACTAAGGTGTTTCCTTCAACAGGTATTGCATGTTGGAAAATTTCCCTTTATTTTATTCCCCTTATTTATTTTTTATCTTACATCCTCTTATTCTCTTGTATCCCCTTGGATTCATATGACTTAGATAATTATTTCTCTATCTTTATAGAACTTGAGAAAAAGTCCTCATATGATGAAAAGGTTTGGGAGACTTGTATCTTTTGAAGGAATTTATTTAATCCATCAAATATACAACCAATCTTACTCTTTGTATTATACACATAGTCCATATCATGAATTTCCAACCTTTTAATGTTGGATTTATAATTAGTAACATTTTCATTTTCTTTTTGTCTCAAACTCAAGAATTTCCTCTCCATATCTATGCATTATCTGTAAGGATTTTTTTCCAAGTAGAGTTTCTTAAAATCGTTCAATTCTATAATTGATATTTTCTCCTTATACTTATAATTTTGAATCAATTAAAACCATTGATCTAAATCCCCTAATAGATGATAAGAAATGATGATAACATTCTCCCTTTCATTACTTCACAAGGTGAGAAATATTTTCTATAAACAAAATATCCATTTCATTACTACAAAGGGATTTATAGTCTAATTAAATAATGGAGGTTACTAACAGATGAAACAGTCTAACATTGTTACACTGCATTTTTGATCAGTAGGTTTCTCCATACAAGAATGGTTATTGGTCATATCCTGATTTATCTATCCCAATATTTTTATAAATTTTTCAACTTCTACTGTATCTCCATCTATAGATTCATTATCACGCCCAAGAGGACAATTCCTTCAAGGATTACATGCATTGATATGACATCCATTCCTTCCACTCGGAACCATTTACAAACAATAAAATATGATAAATTAGATCAAAAAATTATAAAAAATAATTTATAATTTAAAAACTAGTGAAAGAAATAGTATAAATTGAAAATTCATATATAATTAATCTCAAACTCATAGGTGTCGTTTGTTTAGAAATATTCTCAATGTCCGTTATAGGGTTATGTTTCCCTAATTCATTTTCTTTTAAATATAGTTCCCTTAGGTTTCTATTAACATTTATTTGATACCAACTATAAATACATGGATTATATTATACCATAATAGATGGTTACTTTACTATATTGGCACAATATATAAGAAATCAGATCCTAAAGGATCGAATAGTTTAGTTTTATTGGAAAACTCGATACATACTGGATTTACACATTAAATTTGAAAAATTAAAATACAACACAACATTTTCTATGAGAACACCATTATTCACTAGGATATAAATATATATCAACAATAAAACACTTACCATCATCCAAAAAAAAGAAACATAAGAAAGGGGTGAGCTCAGATGCTCAGTAATGGTATGCATACAAGAGAATCTAACAAGGTATGAATATTATGTAAAGAATAAACGATGATAAAGTAATGACATAGAAACAATAACATGAGATAGAAACTCATCTATGAATATTAAATAAAATAATAACAAGAACATTTATATATAAATTCATAATGATGGACTGAATAATGCCAGACTTCTGAAATATACTATTGAGGCCTTGTCTAGGAAATCTAAAAAAATGGGTAATACCTCAACAACAACCCAATTTAGTTTATCTCATGAAACTTATAGATGAAAGGGGATATATAGGGCCCCTAATTTACTTACTAAGTCCAATTAATTCTTTATATGAATAATTAATAAAACCGAATCAATATGAATTAACAATAAATAACATTCCATATTAAAAGAACTATCATACAAAATGTCAATAATTTCTCCAGTAAAAATGATTAAAAACCATAAAAATAAACACAGTGGATGTTATAATTATATTATATCCTCAATATCATATTCAAAAAATTATATTTACATAGATGAAAATTTTTCAAAATGGGAACATGTAAATTTCTTGTAGAAAATACCCTTTCCACCTTGAAAATCACTTTTTAAAATCTAAAAATTGCACACATAAAAAATAAATAATTTTATTTAAAATTAACCATATAAAATTTTAAATTAAGCTTAGAAACATTGATGAATAATAATGGTGGTAAATTCTATTCATTCCTTATAAGTTAAAAAACATTCCTTTTATATTTTTGTATGAAAATTTATAAAATCACTTTATTCAGAAAAAGTTAATAAGACTCCTTTCAAAACATTTATTAAATAATAAAAAATGGGTAAAAATGAATTCAAAAAATAATTTTATATTATAAAAAATAAATTAAAAAACATTTTTAGAAATCATTAACATGGAAGATATATCTTCCCCACTACAGACTTAAACATAAAAAATCCTGAATAATGATGATATTGTGAATTAAACCCTTACCTCTGGTTCAATTTCCTTTTTACATGTTAAAAAGTCCAATATAATAAATTCAGATTTGTTATAAATATATTCTAGAACCATAATAATATATATCATACCATATATGATTTACCTATAATATTTTTTTCACCCATTTATTATGAATTCATTTTTAAAATCACTATTTTGATTGGTAAATGATTTATTTTTCATATATGATTTTGTTCAAAAGTATTGTTACTTGAACATTAATAAATGTTCCATAATATATAGAATTTTAATAATTATATTAATATAATATTTTTTCATTATATACATACTTATAGTAATCCATACAATTTATAAACATAAAATGAATTACACAGTTTATGGAGACAGTAGTGCATACACACGCACGAACACTGATCTCACTTTTCAATGGATGAAACAAAAGAAAGGTAAATAATATTTCACATTTAAACAATAATTATTATATCATATATATCATAAAAATTCATTAAATCTATATTTATTACTATCCAAGTAAAATAAAAATTAAAAATTAATCACATTGCTTCTCGGAGGTGGTAGTCCACACATACGCATGAGCGATGTTATCGATTCTCAATAGATTAGAAACTAAGAAGGTATATATGATATTATCATGACATAGGTATAATTATTTCATAATTATCATATATACTCATTATTTCCATATCTATAACCATCTATATAAAGCGGTGATGAAAAATGAATTACACTGCTATGTGGAGACAACAAGTTGTATGTATGCACGAGCGATGATTTTGCCTTTCATAGGGTATAAAAAAGATGGGATATGGTTGTATCATAATCATAATATCAAATTAGTATATTTATGATACTATTTTTATTATTTTATGATGTTTAAAATAAATGAAAAGGAAGTATAATAAGAAATAAACTTGAAAGAGTTTGTAACGACGATTACCTCTTCTTCGATGAACTCTCTTTAGATATATTCTTAAGGGACCTAGGGTTGATATTTTGGAAGGTCTAGAACCTAAATTAATTATATAAGGATTTTTATAAGAGTAATGGATAGGGTTTTTAGGATATGTGGATCAATGTGGAATAACTAAATAATGGAGCATGTTCCCTTTTATAATTGAGGTGAGGGGGCACTTTTTGGAATTTCTCAAAATATTTAATTAATATAAATTATATATCATTTCCAAATGGTTAAAAATTGATATAGTTATAATATAATATCTATATAAATTTAAATAATTTCCTCTAAAAATATTTTTATATGTTTTGGATATGGTTTCACCCTTACCTTTTAGTTTAATCCCATATGAACCATTTTGACAATTACGATACTATTTTTCTACCCTATAAGGATCAATAATGTGACTAAAAAATATAAAAAAACCCATAAATGGAACATGGTAGATTTAATTAACTATATAAAATTCATTTAGACGAATATAATTTTTTTTTGAATTTTAAATCATTTAAAAAAAATTAATTTCATAAAATATCAATAATATCAACTTTAGAACTATTCATATAGTTTGAGTTTAATAACATCAAGAAAAAAATAAATTAGAATAAAATGAATCAAAAACTCTATAAAGTATCATTTTTATATATAAATTCATTTTTATAATAATTATTTAAAATTATATCACTTTTAATGATTTGAATGTCATTTATTTTAGTTTTTCTATTAATTAAATAATTACCGTGTTAGCGTTGTGTATACATTTATGGTAATTATTTATTCACCAAAAATTAAAGATTAATTACCATGATTAATTAAAATGATTTAGATTGTAAAAGTGTATTTATAACGAAATATATCTTCAAGTTAAGCCTGTGTTAATAATATTATAATTTTTAAAAACAAGAATGCGACATTATTTACTTTTCTTTACATAAAATACAATAAAGGTCATAATATCATCTAGATAAAAAAGGAAATATAACCAAATATTGGATGATTACAGACAAAATAGACTTATAAAATAATATTAAAGTATGTTTTAGGATCATTTTATAGTCCTTATTATTTTATTTTTAACCATTAATAACGTGATTTACCGTTTATCGTGGTAATAAAAATTATTAAAGTTTCTATTCATATTTACTGTAAATAAAAGGGAAATATTTACTAAATTTGGTCCTCTTGATTAAAAATATAAGATCAATTATTTCATATTAAATTTTTATAAGTGGTAGAAATTAATTTAATATTAAAATGAAAAACGTATTGAAATCAATTTTTTAGGAAAATGCATTTTTAAGTATAAAAATGTTTTTTATACCAAATTTAACAATAAAAGTGATCCTAATGAACATAATTGTATTATTAATAATATAAGATAACTAATTTTACTTTTGAATTGTTTTAAAAGAAAATGGAACTTTTAAAATGCTTGAAAAAAATATAGTCTTCGATAATAACAGTATTTTCTCTATTCACTATAAAATCAATCTTTTCATAAAAATTCCCAAACATTTACAATAAAAAAAAATTATATGATAATTTCAAAAATTAATTTTTTTTCATGAAATTACTTTTCTAAAAGTGGAAGAAAATTAATTATTTTATTTTCTCATAAAAATTATTTTTGAAGAAAACATTTAATATAAATTTATTAAAATTTGAGTGTTTATTTCATAAGAATTAATAAATAAATTTATTTATTAAAAATGTTATATATATTTCATAATATGGTTAATTTTATTTACACCCACAAATTTAATGGCTAGGTTATAATCGCTATGTTAAAATAATAGTATTTTAATAGTGTACTGTAGTTTGTTTAAGCTTGGTGATGCGTGTTGTGTACGTTATCAATCATATATATTTTTTAAATCTTGGGGTTATTTTCAAAAAAATATATAAAAGAAATTAAATTTTAAAAAGAAACATATCGTAAAATCTTGGGTTGTTCCATTCTTCCCTCCAAAATTCTTCTTCCTCAAAATTTACAGAATGTCACCTCCTGAATAGATTTGGGTAGTTCTTTATCATAATTTCTTTAAGTCTCCACATCTCTTATTCTATATTATTATTTTTAAAATATTCCTTTATCATCCAAGAAATACAATTCCCCAACACTTGTTCTTTAGTGTCTAGAATTTGGATAGGCTCCGTATAGTAAGATAGATCAAGTTCCAATTATTTTTGTTTAGTGGTGAGAATATGCATCGTGTCTACCATGAATTTCCTTAAAAATGATATATAGAACCAATAATATACCTTATAGAGGATAAGTGTAATTTCAAAATGGTATTTCACAACTCAAATTATTTCTATTATTTCAAAATATCTATTGTACTTGGGGCTTAATTTTCTTTATTGAATCTTATAACACCCTTCCATGGAGTTACCTTCAAGAAAATATGACCTCCCATTTAAAATTCAAAATTTTTCCTCCAGTTATCTACATAGATATTTTTCCTAAATTGAGATGCTTAAATATGGTTTTGAATAGTATTTACCTTTATCATTTTCCCCTACACATGTTCTAGTCCTACGAGCTTCCTTTCACCAAATTTATCCCAAAAAGTTGTAGTACAACATCTCTTTCCATATAATTTTTTATACAATTCCATTCGAATACTTGAATGGAAGTTTTTTTATAGGAGAACTCTACCAATGGTAAATAGCGATCACATATACCTTGAACATTGGGTGAGAATTACCTCAACATATCTTTTAATTTTTGGAAAGTCCTTTCGAAAAACCATTAGTTTGAGGATGATCAGTGATTCTCAGATGAAGCTTGATATCAAGAGAATTTTGTAGAATTTTCCATAACTTCAATGTAAATCATGTATCATGATCAAACACAATTTAAAGAGGTTCACCATGAATTATTACTACTTAATTAATATAGATTCGTTAAAGGTTCTCTAAAGCTAAATCTTCTCTAGTAGTAAGAAAAACTGTATATTTTCCAGGGTGATAACCAATAACCCATATTTCATCATTATTTCTAGGAGTATTTGGTAATATAGTGAAACATTTCACGGTAATTCCATCAAATTTATATATAGGAATAGGAAGAGGTTGCCTGACTTCTCTAGGATACTATATCTCAACCTTCACGTATTGATAAACCAAACATCTTGATATATAATCATAAATTCCTCACTTCATATTATCACACCAAATATATTTTTTCAAATATCTATTCATTTTGGTTCTATGAGGGTGTATAGAGAAATTCAAGCTATGATCATCATCTAATAATTCCCTTTTTAGATCAAATGTCGACGGAACACATAACCTCTTTCAATATTTTAGAACACCATCTTCATATATGATGTCTAAAAATTTCCCATCATTCATAGAATTAATTTTTCTTTGAATATTCTCATCATCAATATTGTAGACATTTATATTTTATAAAAAATATGGTTTGGAAATCATTGTAAAAAGGAGTGATATTTCTCATTCCTTAACAATGGCCATATATATCTTTACTAAATCCATGAACATAGGATTCTTTTGAATGTTTATTTGGGGTATAACTCCATGATATTTTTTTCTCATTATATCCACTACATTTTCCCTTCCCTGGGTGCTAGTGTATTGAGCAATCATAACCCTTAAGTAGCTTGATCTATCACCTTTTTCACATGTCGAGCTCTTTCTGTGATAATATGTATTTAAAAATCTTGTGATCTATGTAAATCTCACGTATTTTAGCATAAAGATAGTGTCTCCATACATTAAATGAAAAATAATATGGCTTCTAACTCAAGGTCATGAGTGGGATATTTTTGTTTATTATTTATTAATTATCTAGATTTATAGACAAAAACTTTATCAATCTTATAAAGGACACAACTAAGTCCCCACTTTGATGAATCACTATATATCGGAAATCCACCATTTCCTGATGGTAGAGTCAAGATCAGAGCATACAATAATATCCTCTAAAGTTATTCAAAACATTATTAACATTAATTTTTAAAAATGAATGTAACCCCTTTATGAGTAAGCTTGGTTAATGGGTTATGCAATCAAGAATTGTTTTGAACAAATTAACAATAGTAACCTGCCAATCCAATGAAACTACATTCCCAAATTATGTTCACTAGTATAGGCCATTACTAGACTACCTTTTTCTATAAATGATCACCTAAGATTCAATCCTTGGAGCCAATATGTACATGAAAATAAACTTTCAGAATAAGGAATTCACACTTGATAAATTACCCATATAACTCTTTTCTTATAAGAGACCCAAGTTAAATTATCAAGTGGTTTTCATAATACCCATATATCTCAGGATACACTATGATATCATCAATAAATACCACAATTTTTTTTCATTGTGCATCAATAGGTTTCTCCATATGGTAAATTTTATTGTTCAGAACCTGAGTCAAATTCACTAATATAAGTATAATTTTTTAGATCCAATAGCATCTCCATATCCAACTTCACTATCATGTCCCGGAGGGAAATCCTTACATGGATTAGATGCATTTATATAGTTTCCATTTATTAACCTAGTTGGAATTTATAAATAATGAAATTTAATAAATTAGATCAAAATATTATGAAACATAATGTCTAATTTGAAAACTATTGAAATAATTAACATAAATTGGAAATTTATGTATAACTAATATCAAAATAATAATCTTGGTTTATTTGGGAATATTCTCAAATTTTGTTATAGGTTTATGTTTCCATAATCTATGTTTTACTAAATATAGTCCCCCATGGTTTCTACTAAACTTTCTCTGATACCAACTATAATCACCCTGATTCTAGTATCCCAAAATCGGTGATAACGTTTTTATCTTGTCCTATGATAAAACATTCAGATCTCAAAGGGATAAATAGTTTTGTAGTATTGAAAAACTAGATGCATACTGGAATTAAAGATTAATTTTGAAAAAATAAAATATGATAAAATATTTTATATTATAACACCATTATTTTATTTATAATATCACTTTATATCAATCATAAAAAACATCCTGGAATCCTGGAGAAAGGAAACATAAGAAATAGGTGAACTCAGATGCTCAGTAAGGGTATGCGTACATGATAATCTAATATAACATGAATAATATGGAAAGAATAAATGATGAGCAAGTAATTATATATAAATAATAATATGATCTAGAAACCCATCCATGGATTTTAAATCAAATAATCACATGGACATCAATAATTAAATTCATATTTATGGAATGCATAATTCTAAACATATGAAACATACTGTCGAGGCCTTGGCCAAGACATTTAATAATAAATGGATAAGATTTCATAAAAAAATCAATATAGTTTGTCTCATGAGGACTGTTAATGAAATTTGACATATTGGGATCCATACATCACTTATTATGTCCAATTAATTCATCATATTAATAAATAATACAATTGAATCAACATGCCTTAATAATCAATAACTTTCTATATTTTAAGAACTGTTATAGAAAATGTCAACACTTTATCTAGTAAAGAGGATCATAAACCATTCAAAGAAATATGATTGATTTTATATTTAGAGTATATACTCAATATAATATTCAAAAATGGATGTTTACATAGATAAAAATTCTTTAAAAGGATCATAGGAACATTTCTTGAGTGAAATACCCTTTCTAGTCTAAAAAATCACTTTTTAATATCCAAAAACTATACACATAAAAAAAAGAAGTAATTCAATTTGAAAATAACCTTGTAAAATTTTAAATTAATCATAAAATAATTTATGAATAATTATGGTGGGAAATTATATTCATTTTATATAATTTAAAAAACATTCCTTTCACACTTTTATAAGAAAAGTCAAAAAGTAATTCATTTGGAAAATTACACGAAGATTCCTTTTAATTTTTTTTATAAAAAATAAAATGTGGGTAAAAATGGTTTTAAACATTAATTGGAGAATAATAAAAACATTTCTGAAAACATTTTTATAAAACATGGACATGGAAGAGAAATATTCCTTATTAGACACTTAAACATAAAAAATCCTGAATAATGATGAGATTGTGAATTAAACCCTTACCACAGGTTTGATTTCCTTTGTGCATGTTAGGACATCATGAAAAATAAATATAAATTTATTATAAATATATTATATAAACATACTCATATATATCATACCACATATGTTTTACTTATAATATTTTATCATCTAGTTATCATTAATTCATTGTTAAAATCACTATTTTTGGTGGAACTGCTTTGTTTTCCATGTATGATTTGGTTCGATAGTTTTAGTACTTATAATATGATCATGGTTAAATCATATAAATAATGTTAACAATTATATAAATATCATATATGCTCATTGTATATATATTAATAGTAGTCTATAAATTATATATATAGAAAATTAAATCACTGTTCATGGAGACAGTATGCCATACATATGCGTGGACGTTGTTTTCAATTTTTAAGGGATTGAAAAAATGAAGGTAAAACAGATTTAAACTTTAAAAATTAATTATTACACTATATATATCATATTTATTCAATAAATATATCCCTATTAATATCCAAGTAAAATAGAAATGAAAAATGAACCACTTCGCCTCGTGGAGGTGGTAATCCACATATACGAACGTGCAACATTATCATTTCCCAATAAATCATATGGTAATAAGTTAGATTTTATATTATAATTATATAATAATTATCATATTTACTATTTATTTAAATATTTATAACCATCCATGTAAATTGGTGATGAAAAACAAATTACTCCTTTATGTAGAGAAGGTAAGGGGTACATATGCACGAACGATGCTTTCTCTTTTCATAGGGTAGAAAATAGATGAAATATGGTTGTAATATAATCATAATAACATATCAATATATTTATTATAATGTATTTATTATTTTATAATGGGAACAACATATGAATAGGAATAATAAGAATATATAAACTTGAAATAGTCAGTAAAGATGATTACCTCATCTTTAGTGAACTCAAATTCGATATCTTCTTACGGGACATAGGGTTGATGTTTTGAATGGTATAGAACCTCAATAAATTGTATAATAATATATATAGGATTATTTTATAGGGTTTTTTCAATCTATATGCCTCAAAGTAGTGTAAATAAATAAGGGATGAGGTGCCCTTTTAAAATTGATGTGAGGGGCACTTTTCAAAATTTATTAACATATTAAATTAATATAAACTATTTATCACGTACAAAAAGATAAATATTGTTATAATTAGAATATATGGTGTATATAAGTATAAATAATATCATTCAATAATTTTTTTACAAGTTTTAGATATGTTTTCACAATTTCCTTTTAGTTTTAACCCCTGTTAACACTTTTGACAATTGTTGTACTATTTTTCAACCCTATAAGGATCAATAATACTACTATAAAATGCCAAAAAACCCATAAATGGACCATGATAGACATAATTAACCATATACCACTAATATTTATAAATATAATTTTTTTATTAATTTTAAATAATTTAATAACATATTATTTTCAAAAAATATCAATATTGTAAATTTTAAAACTATTCATTTATTTTGACATTAATAACATTAATAAAACAAAGGTATTTGAATAAAATTAATAAAAAAACCTTTAATATATAATTATTATCTTTAAAATTCTTGTTTTACATTAATTATTTCAAATATTACAATATTTAATGATTTTAATTTCATTTATTTTATTTTTTTCCATTAACTAAATAATTACTATGTCAGTGTTGTGTATGAATTAAAGGTAATTATTTATTCATAAAAAATAAAATATAAATTAACATGATTAATATAGATAATTTTTATTTAGAAATAGTATTTATGATATAAAATATCACCAGGGTATACCTATGTTAAATATATTAGAGTTATTAAAAACAAGAGTGTCACATTTTTTACTTTTCTTTACATAAAATATTATAAAAGTTGTAATCTCAAAGAAAATAAAAAAGGACATATAACATAATATTGGATGATTATGGATTAAATTAAATCATTCAATAAAAATAATCCAAGTGTTAGGTCCATTTAATAGTCATTATCATATTATTTTTAAGCTTTAATTACCCGATTAACCTTTTACCACGATAATTTTTTTTACTAAATATACTATTAATATCATCCAAAAATTAATGGGTAAAATTAAATAAATTTATACATCTTGATTACTTATATGGTAACTATTATTTAATAATAATTTTTTTTAGGTGGAACAAATTACTTTAAGATTAAAACACATAATGCAACGAAAAGTAGTTTTTCGAGAAAATGCCTTTTTAAGTATAAAAATATTTTTATACCAAATTCTACTATAAAAGTGATTATAATGTATTTAATTAGATTATTAATATATATAATATAAATTATTTTTCTTTTAAACTATTTTAAGACAATATGGTGCATTCAAAATGCTTGAAATAAAAATATAATTTTAAATAAAAATAGTAATTTTCACTATTCACTGTATAATGAATCTTATCAGAAGAAATCTAAAAAATTAACTCAAACAATATTTTGATATTATTATTTAAAAATTAATTTTATTTCATCAAAAACATTTTATAAAAGTAGAAAATTTTAATTAAATCAATTTCTCAAAAAAATCATTTTTGATGAAAAATTATAAAATGAATTTACTAAAATTTTAGTGTTTATTTACTAAGAATTGATAATTAAATTTTTATTAATTAATTAATTTATATATATTCCATAATATGGTAAATACTATTAAAACCTTCCAATTTAATATATATGTTATAACAGTCGTTTTAATATAATACTATTTTAGTAGTATATCTCGGGTTGTTTGAGCTCAGTGTTGTGTGTTGTATAAGGAATAAAACATAATATATTTTTTAAATATCTATGTTGTGTATATGAAAATATATATAAGAAATTAAATTTATTTAAATATAAATATATCGTAAAATCTTGGGGTGTTCTAGTTGACTCTCAAATGAAATTTCTTCTTGGGAAGTATATTTTATTAGAGAAAGTGTTATAGTAGAAAAATCAGATTCCCATGGGACTTGAGAGTGGAATTTGTTGACAAGGTAACAATGAAATCATTTATTTATGGATATTCCCTTTTTTACATAACTATATATGGATATAAATTGCTATAGTGGGGAGGTTGTTACATCTTGGCTTGAGGTATATTTTATTTTGACGTTTGGGAAGGTTTCTTATAGGTCTGGGGTATGTTGGTTAGTGATGATCGGATTTTAAAGTGAATTTAGAATTTATTAGTGTTTAATAGTCAAGAAAACACTATGGAATAAGATTTTTTTCACTCAGGTAATGCTTGTACACCATGGTCATAACTACCAAACCTAGTATAAGGGTTATTCCCGAGTGTCACACATTAGTTATTTCCCAGTGCACCATGACCAATAAGGCTTCACCACAACATGGTAAAGTCCATGGATTATCACAAATGGACAAGGTTTTTGGACCATATCATGTTTTTTGTTTTTTTAGGATTCCTAGTGTGGTGTAATTGGGACCACCTTGGGCATGATGAGCATCTACCTTTCTTTATCATCATTTTTTTAAATTCAAATGTGTGACCTATTTTTTTGGAAGTAATTACACCTATGAGGGAAATATGGGGAATATTTATAAGAGGGTTTTAATGAATCTTTAACTTGGGTTTCTCCTCTATTAACCCTTCCCAAATAATTCCCATTCAAGGGTTTTGAATTGAATGATTTTGGGAAGATATTTGGGAATCTGTTATGATTTCAAGTCATAGATTTGTTTAATTTGGTTTTATCGATCCATTACTACTATTACATTGTTCATTTAGATTCTAGAAGTCTGTATCTTGTTTGGTTGGGTGCATATATCATTTTCTGTGAGGCATGCAGACTCCTATCTTCTCCACTAACCTTTTATTTATGGAATCTCAACTCTATGATGTGGGAATAAGAATATAGGACCTCATTTAACTTTTTTATGTGTGTTCCGTTTCCTTATAGTGTGTGGATCCCATTACTGTTATTATATAAACCCACATGTGAGGTAGGTGGTTCTAATTCTAGTTATTGTTTTGTGAACTACACATGATCTTGTTTTCTAACTTGATTTCTAAATGATGATTGTCATGATACTTGATCATATTGATATATTTCATAAATATTTTTGATAAAAGATTATTTTATAGTTGTTTTGGTAAAGGGAAAAGGTTTTTTAAAGCATCATGAAATGATTTATGGAATTTTTTTTTAAATATTTATTTTTATGGAAAAGAGTTGTTTGGAAACTATTTTATGAAATTTTATGATCCCATTTAATTTTTTTACATACACAGTACATGGTATCCTTGGGTACCTGAGATGTGGTTTTAGTATTTTTCCTTATCCTTATTTATATAGGGGGTTCACTCATGGGGTGTCCCTATATTACATAGGCCCTATCTCTCTATGTACATTATTCTCAGACACTTTAGGGGGTTCATCTATAAGGGTATTCCTCTATTCCCCAGGGTATATTGTTCTAAGGACTTGTTAACTACATAGTAAGTCTTGACATGATTATCGAGGTACAAGAGATCTAGCTAGCCTTGACCTAAGGGAGATCTTAATTGATATTTTCTTGGTGTGCCTTTCCTTTGATATGGCTTTGATATTCAAAATTATGTATTCTTTGATAAATGGTTAACTTGAAAATGTGATTTAACCTATGTCATATGGAATATAATTTAGAACCATGAGAAGGGAAAATGATTTTATCATGATTTTTATATAAATGTGAAAACTATTTTATCATTCTATTATTTACATATATTGGTCATATTGGGATTATTTGATATAGAGTTTCTACAGACAACTTGGGTGGGATCCTATAAGGCTTTTTTTTCTCAGACATTGATCACTCCCTTAGGGGCATGTAGACCTTTTTTTTGATGCAGGAATGGGAATGGTTCCATAGTGAGATGATAAGATTTTATGTCACCTGGGCATGGGTGGATGGCTATGATATGGTGGTTTGGTTCCCACATATCAAATAGAGTAAGTATCTGTAGTTTGGGTTACCTTTATTTTTTTTCTTGGACATGTACCTTGGTTTTGAATTATTAGCTTAGTTGTATCGCTATTACTCTAGGTTTTTAGTTATGAAACATTTCCTTTATTTTTTCATTTCCTTACACATATTTCATGTGGGGTTTTTTTTGTTGGGTAAAATTGTTCCCTCTAGTTTTTTTGGGACGTATAGGTTCCATTCACTAGCTAATAGGTATCAAGAACATCCTTCTGGTCTTTCCACGGTCTGGTTTAGATCCTAGTTTGATGGGTTGTTAGGGCTAGGACATGACACCATGATACTCTGACAAAACCTCATTTTAATTATTTTATTAAAATATCACCACAACTAGTGATAGGCCTCACACAACCATGCATATCATTTTTTTCCAAATTTAACTTTTGTCATGTATAAATATAATGCTAATTAATTCATATTAATCTTATACTCATAAGGTAAAAAAATTATTATCCAAATCATCCATAATTTTTCTATTATATTTGAAAATAATAAATCTTTACCACCAATTATAATATGGTAAATTTAATTATTTTCCAATATTATCACTATTTTTTCAAATAGGTTATTTTATATACATAATGAATGATGAACACTCGAAAAAAAATATAATTCCAATTATATTTTCCTTATATTCCTTAAAAAATTAATATTTTCTTTTTAAAATCATATTTAAAATTTAATCATATAAATAATTTTAAAGTTAATAATTATTAAAACTATGAATATATATGTAATTACCATCATAAAACTAGATCTTAAACCAATACAATGTTTTGACCATACACTAGGAAGGAAAAAATATGATTTAAAAACAAATAAAGGAGAATGTATCAATGTCATTGTCCTCTTAACATTCCTTATGATATCTTAGTTTTCCCATCATTCTTCAATATTTTTTTCTTATTCAACTACTTTTTATCACCAAAAAATTAATATCTTAAAGGAATTAAATAAAAAAATAATGGAGGATAATGTCTATGTTATGAGATGGTTAGGTTTTAATAACCTACTTTTATAAGAAAAATCATCCACCTCCCTCATTAATTCCTCAAGAGTAATCATCCATTCATGATATAAAATTCTTACCATAATTTGTCTCATTTTCAAACCATAGAATTATTTAAAATATTACTACCCCCCCTAAGTAGATCACACCTTATTATAAAAAACCAAATCTTAAATTTTTTGGTTTCATTTGTTGACAAAGTGGGTGAAGAATCTTCCAAAAGGGTTTAATATTTTATTGAAAAATAAAATTTTATGAAAGAGGTTTTATTTGTTGGGATTATTTGTGTTGGGTTTTTTTGTCAATATATAAATCTTTTTCAAACTCAAGTTTCATATAAGGTGAAGGTGTTTGGAGACTTTAATTCAGATGATGCTTCATCCAAATCATAGTGTTTACATATCATTAATAGATTTCATGATTCAATCTTAAAAAAGGAGTTTCACACTAAAAAAAAGTTTTGTGCTATGAAAGTTGGGTGAAGAAGAAGTTATACACTATGAACCATATAAATCACCATAATTGTGTTGAGGAAGAGGTTTCTGAAACCTCTATAAATATAACCATGCTATAGAGAAGTCTGTGTTGATTTTTGGTGGACCTAGAAATTTAAGGGCCTCCACACCATAAGAAGTGGCTATATTTTATCCATTTAATGGGATTTTTGTTCAATGTAATAGAAGAGGTGTCTACACTAAGGTTCTTAGATTTTAGTAATTTGGTGTTTTGTGTATATTTTCAAAATTCCACACATGGATTACTAGTATTTCTGCAAGAAGAAGATAATGGAGGTTCTTAGTTTGTAGAAGAGGAGACAATTCCATAAGGCATTATAGAAAAAAGTTTAGAGTTCCTAGAAAATACAGGACCCCTACATCGTAATGTTATTCTACATCGCTATGAGTGGATTTGTGAGGTGATCAGGCCATGAAAGGGGGATTACACCGCATAGGAGGATACATATGTTTGTTTGGTTCTAAAAAAATAGAAACTTCCATGATGAAGAAGTTAAATCATACCATATAATATTATATAATATAAAAAATATCTGTTATAAACTAAAATATTGTATCATAATAATGGAGGTTGTGCTGTGAAGAGTGGCTTTCATTTCATTTCTAAGAAGTTTGAATATATATAGTGGTTTGGATTTATATTTTAATTTTTGTGGATATTTCATCATCTTTAAACTACCAAATATAATTTAACGGTCAAGATTAAGATGGTAGCTGATATAAGGGGTTTTAATGAATAAGGGGATTTGAATTTAAAATTCCAATTCCAATATGAATTAGTTATTAAATACGGGGTCTGATGTGTTGATTCAAGTGTGTGACGATTGTAAAGAAATTGAGAAAAATAGAGGGAATAAGAAGGAATTATAGATATTTACCATATAGTGAATATTTTGTGATTATCCAAATAATAATATTGGAATAATAATAATAATATAAAATTTCTCAGGTGTATGTGTTGTGAATATAAAGTGTATAAGAAAATTGTTCTTATGTATGTTTAAATGAAAATTTCTTCTTATTTCATGGAGTGGTAGTGTAAGTATTCGGAACACTGAATGACTGAGAGGATGTATATTTGGTTTAATACTCTTTAGTTGTTTTTCAAATTGTTATCATTGTATTGTGTGGGATAAAATTGAATACAGGATGCACCAAATCATAGTCAGGAGGCATAGAAACATGAGTTTCAAATTTATACCCTACTCGTTGTACTCACATGATGATTCTAGTGTGTAGTGTGATAATGGAGGAATCTATATCATAGAAAGGACTAGCATTATCACATTGAGTTGTGAAAATTTGAAATATATCATGTTCCCTTATGTTGGTGTGTGTTTGAGTGTGTTGTAGTTGTCATCACTATATCTTTATAGGAAGTGAAGGTTATTTTGAACGAAATATAAAAATAATATAGATAACTAATTCATCCCCCTCTTAGTGATATTTCATTGACCTTGAAGTGGTTCTATAAATTGTATTAGAGAGCATGTTTCCTTTTTTTGTGATTGGTTATTTTAAGTTATTTTTATTTTAAGTCTCTCTCTATCTCTATCTATTTATCAATTTAAATAAGAATTCACTAATTTTTATTATCTAAATTAGATAATTTAAATTCAGTGAATGATAATTGTATTCCTATATTTTATGGAAAATATATCACATATGGAAAGATATGATAATTACAGTTATATTATCTATAGGTTTTGAAGTTTTGGTAATGAAAACTGATGGGTTTCTTCCTCTCACACCTGGATTTTCAATTCCATTCTTTATTTCAAATCTTCTTTTGGTTCTTAGTTTTCTCTTGGTTTTTAGGTGTTCCATGTTTAAATTTTGTGTATAAGGTGTTCTTGATCTAAGTCATTACTCTTGTAATTATTGGTTAGTATTAGGACTTGTCATTTGTTATAGGAAATTTATGATGATGATATGTCTTGGAATTGAATTTGTGACACTCTTAGTGACACCTTTTGTTGGGTATGTTAGTTGGGGTGGTTTGTACCCTTGAGTTATATGATTTTTGGGGTGAAAATGGTGTTTTCTTTTGGGAATTACTTCCTCATATTCGAGGCATGTCTTTCACCCTTGAATCCCACTAGCCCGCCCTTTAAATTGGATCAAAATGTATGGTTTTTGGGTGGGTAGAACAGGTCACACGGTTTGGCCGCATGGTTTACTAAACTGTGTGACCAAACTTTTCACAACCTCTAGGCCATAAAAAAATGTTTTTTTTTTCTAATTTTTCCATTTCGGTATTAACCTTAATGTTCCCCTTTGTCCCAAACATTGTTCCTTACAGCAATGGAAGGCTTACAAGCTCCCTCAACCTCACTTGGAATCCATTTTTGAAGGGGTTTTTGTGGGTAAAACTCCAAGGATCTTTAAGTAAGTGATTCCATATCTTGTTTCTTTCATTTTAAGATGGATTTCTTCCCTCATACTTGAAGTTCCATATTTACAAAAGCTATATATTAATACCAAGGGTTTATTTTTTATGTTTCTTAGTTCAATATTCTTGGTTAGTGTTCATTTTCATTCTTTTTTTGTGAAACGATGGTGCTATTGATGTTTTGAACAACGATTTGGAGTTTTTGACACATATGGTAAGAGATTCTATGTGTAAACAATATTTTATGAGTTAACTTGATTTATATACTAATTTATAATGGTCCATATATGTTGTGTGTGGTTAGAAATTTGTTTTTAATGGAATTGGTTAAGTGTTTAATTTTGAAGTTTCATTTTTTCATGAAATGGTGTGTTTTCTTGTGTAACCCTTGTGGTATCAATTGGGGTGATTTTATAACATATGAAAATGGTTTATTAAATGTGGATTGGAATATAAAATTTGGTTTTATAGGGTTTTGGTGTGATGTTTTCCTTGAAATATGGATTTTGAATGGGTTTTATGTGTAAAGTCTCATTACACATCTTGAAATTTTATTATAAATAACATAAATGATTTATTGAGTTACACAAAGGATAGAAAATTGATGTACTATTTGGTAGTTTTATATTATAAAAATGGATTTTTAAATGTAAATTGGTGATTTGTGATTTCAAATGTTTTGAGAACATTTTATGAATTGTTGAAACAATTTATTAGATTGTAAGAAAGGTCTAAAACATGTTTGTGGGCTGTTTTGTGTGAGTATGATGTTAAAATGGATTTGAATGTGATAGGAGTATTATGTGACATTCTTGTGGGATGTTTTGTGTGTGTGTGATTTGGAAATTTCATTTTCATGTGAAAATGGTACTTTATAAGATGTGGAACTTGTTTGATCACAAGAGGGAAAAACTGGGTATCTAGGTTGGCAGATGTGTACCGGTATGCTAGTGATCTGGAGTGGTTTCTTCCCAATTTCACATAGTAAGTATGAAGATAAAAACACTAACTAAACTTTTACGGTGATTTTGGGTACCACTAGGTTGTGGTTATGTTCCCTACTAGCGGCTCGTGCATGAGAATGGATATTATTATGGTTACTTTTCACTGAGATATGAGGTTCCAGGGCCCACAACTAGAAAGTTCCTAGGGTTATTTCCCTTGACTAGTGTTCATTGGATATTTTATACTTACCATAATCATATAGTGTGTTTGGATTGAAAATTAAGTAGAATTTTCATTTTATTTAAATGTGTTTTTTTCTTTAAAGAAACCCTCCTGAAAACTATTTTTTATTTTAAAGTTTCATTTGTTTGAAATTGTTACTAGTATTCTTGTATATAAAAACACGCAAGATTTTGGTAATAAGATTATTATCACATGGAATCATTTTAGGTTGAATTCAACTAGTATTAGGCTAACACCATACTTACATCTTTGGGTGTAATTATATTTGGTTATGTTTGACACAGGTAAGGGAAAGGTATTTGGTGAAGGTGGTTCAGGTTGTTAGCTCCTTTCTTGTTGTGGTGTTGTATAGAAGGATTATGGTTGATTTCCCCTCTCCATGTAGTGGTTATAGAGTTTTACTTGCTGGTACCTTTTTATTGTGGACCACTTGATTCTTGTTTCAAACTTTGTATTTCAATTCTGATTTTTTGTTAAGACTTGTTTGGTGTAAATTTTTAGATTCGGTTTATTCATTCTTGTCGGTTGTTTTATGTTTCTAAATTTAGGTAAATCATTCCCAAACACCGTTTATGATACTTGGGAAATTTTTCCAACTCATGGGTATTAGAAACTTCCTTATGGTCTTGCCACATACTGGGTTTGGTGCCGGTTTTGAAGGCGACTAGATTTGGTTTGTGACAAAATGGAAGAAAAAGAAGGTTCTCTCTTTTAGGGTCATGTCCTTTAGGAAAGAGTTTAGATAGAACGTATATAGGACTGTCAGGACTTTAAATCCTATTATTAGTAGTTTAAATGGGTAGAACACTTCGTGAAGGGATTCATTTCACCATGGGAAGTTGGGTTTTATCTGAGTTCTTTGTTTCTCGTGGTTCATTAATGATTAGGGGAAATGAAAAGAGAGTTGGGTCAATGGTCTCAGTGAGATCACATGGCCTAGAAATTCATGTGGAGCTAAGAATATTTCCCCAGAAAACTCTCCCTAATGGTGATGTGATTGGTGTATGGATTCCAACCATACATCCAATCCACCCACCAATACTAATTTCCTCTCGCATTGTGTTGTGTCTCCTTCTGTTGGAATCGTGGAAACACGGTTTTAAAATAAAAAATGACTAGATTTTAAGAAATGTAATTTTTTTGAAATGATTTTATAATAAATAGGATATGTTTTTTTTCTGAAATAGTGAAAATGAATTTTCATAATTATTATGTAATGGTAAATGGTGTGTTTACACCTCTTTCAAAAGTATTATTTATGTTAAAGTGGGTTTTGAAAATCTGTTTCAAATAGATTTTTCTAAGCTATTGAAAAATGTTTTGAATGGAATGAAGTGTTTTAGAATTTATGTATGATATTTGAGTACGGATTTTGGTTTGGTAATTAATGGTATTTTGAAAATTTTTACAAAATATTGGAACCTTGATTTAAATGCGGACCAATGAGTTTTTAAATTAATGGGTGTTAATGAAATGGAGTTTGTCATAAAATTGTAAGTGATTTGAAATGGGTTGAAATGTTTTGAAATTAATGGGTATAACTTGAAAGTGAGTATTCATTTGAATGGTTGGTACTTTTTTTAAAAGGTTTCTAAGATTTAAATTGGCTTTTTATTTTTTTGTTAGTGGTTTTGAGAAAGAGAATATGTTGGTAGAATGTTTCATTTCTAAAAAGAGGAAAGGTTTAATTTTGTTTATTGGTGTTATCACATGTGAATACATGCATGGGTTTATATGGGAAGATTTATGGTAAATGTCATAGATGGATGTGTGCCAATATGGATATGAGGAGGGTGCCCAATGTGGCACCAAAACATGCATGTGTTAGTTCTGTGAGGTACCATTGGAGAATACATTAACCACCGACCCATTTATTTTTAAAGAAACGATTTTAAAGGGAAAAATTTGATTCCTTGAAACAGGTTTTGGTGGTGTGTCTTATTTGTTTTTGAGAATATTGTGTTGGGGTGTATTGAGTTAGAGAACCCCTCTGGTTTGAATGAAGTTTTGGGTTCGTGTTTCATCGGTAAGTTGGGTTAAAGTGTTGGTGAATGGTTTATCAGGAAGAGTGATTTGGCAAGCCATTGTGGTGGTTCCCCTCATGTGTTTGGATCTGGTTTGTGGTGTGTTTTGAATGAAGGACCATATTGGTTAGGTCCTTATGTTTTCTTGTTGGCTAAGGTACACCCCCATAAAGATCTAATGCATGATTTAAGTGTGGCCATGGGTGTTTTATAGTGACTAGGTTCTCCAATTGACTAAAATATGGACTCTATTCCTGGGTTTCAGGTTGATGTTTGACTCTCTTCTTATTTTGAATTATATAGATCCTATCGCAGTGAATGAGTGGATGCAGAAGGATTTGAAATGATTCACGGTTTCTTGAGTTTCTTGAATCATCAAAGGTGAAGTTTGGCACTGTTGGGTATATAGGTTTTCTTTGGATGTGGTGAAGGGGAATTCTAGTGGGGGAATATGAAAGAATTATGGGGTTGTCAGTATTGGATGATGTTCTAAATGAACATAGGGTCTTTCATTAGTCTCATCGAAGAAAGGGTTCATGTAATCCATGAGTGTAGAAAATATGGTGGTTTGAGGATGTTATGTTCGCTTGTGGTAATCTCATGCTACTTTGAACTCTATTCAAGGTTCCAATAATGGTAACGTTTCTGTAACTTGAATGGGTCTTGTTTAGTGGAATCTTGTCCAGTTGTGTTTTGTTTATGTGGTTGGATCGGGGTGTAGCTGCTTCTAGCACCAGATAATGAATTTCTGTTTGGGGGTTTTAGTTCTCGACTATGAAGTGAGAGATGCTTCAGTCATCTGAGCTCAAGTCGTAGATCCTAGAGTGAAGCTGGATATAACACCCCAAGATTTTTCAAATAAATTTAATATTGAATGCCTAAAACACCGAGTCTCTATAAACACCACTTTTTTATAAACTAGTCAGTAAACATATTTTTACCACCTCTGTGATTGGAATTTTGAAAAATTGACATACACAGTTGCGTTCAGTATGATATTTAGAGTCTGATTGAATCAACTTATTTTTTAATGAATAGTAACATACCATTATGAATAGTATCATGCCATTAGGAATAGTAACATACTATTATGAATAGTAATTAATGTTAAATCATCCAAAATAAAAAATAAAAAATTCACCCTTGAATGTATAAATACAATTTAGACATCTTATAACTTAAAAAATGATCATAGTATATAAGTATTGATATTTTTGTATGTCATATTTCTTTTATATAAAATTATATGATTACTTTAATAATTTAAATGGAATTTTATTATCGTAAAATGTAATCATTTTTTTTATTTTATTGTCTTATGGTTATAAGATAATTTTATGGGACCTTGATTAATTTTTCAAGGTGTTATAAAATGAGTTATAATTTTAATGTTATTTTTTTTGAATAAATTTTTATTTTATTTAAAAATTAAATTAAAAATATTTATAAAAATATTTTTAAGAAATGGATTTCATTTTTTAATCATACTCATAGAATTATGGTTAGGTGAATTTTTGGGATTTTTTTGAAATACTTCAATTTTATGTGAATAGTAAAATAAGATAATTTAAGATAAATACTAAAAACATGATTTATTGAGTCATAATCTACGTTAGGATGATTTAAGACAACTTGGATTAAACTCACATGAAAATATTACTATTATTGGTCATAATAACCAATACTATTGATTGTATTTGAAGAAATAATAAAATAATGAGTACAATAATGGGAACACCCTCCTCTCCTCCACTATTAACACCCCCTCACTCCCTCTTCTCTTCACTCCTATAAAGCATTCTAACTTAAAAACATTAGGCTCAAATATAACTCCAAGCCCATCCCCAACTTCAAAAATCTCTTGGTCTCATAAAAGGACCAAAACATCTCCCCTAAAGATACTCTCAATAAAGATTACTTCGAGAGGTAAATTCCTCTTTGCATTTCTTATATTTCATGTTCTTTTCTTTTCTTTTATTTCCTAACATCATTTTATCAAAATGTTGTGATGAATCCATTACCTTAAATTTATTTGAATTTTTTTATTATAAAGGAATAATTCATCATAATCTATCCTTTTACCTTCTTTTATACTAGAAATGAAAACACTATTTGAGATGTGTTAATTTATCACATTCAAGGATGACGAGTTTTAAATTTCTATTACCATATTAAATTATGGTCATAAAATTACTTTGATGGTTTAACTAGACTATAATATATGTATTATAACTTATTTAAGGTTATATAATACTTTTTTATGCATTATATTAATTTATAAATCAAAATGTGTTCGTGGTGATAAAAAAACCTCCAATTAACCCAAACAATTGTCATTAAATTTTTATATAGTGATTCATCTTCACTCCCAATTACCAAATTAATTTTATAACCATGTAATATTATTGTGGTAAACTAATAACATACAGCTTCTATTCCGGACAACCATTCTCATTCTACATGTTTATCCATACATGAATATAAGTTAACTGATCATGAAAACTAAGGAAACACTCCCAAACAATGAAATTGTATCTCTTAACCCATAAAAGGGACATGAATGAACCTAATAATATTATAATAAATCAATTAAATGTAGATTAGGTTCTATAATAATTAATTTATGATCATAAATTTTACTATTCAGGTTTTTAAGATCAATTGAGGAACACCTTCAGACTTAAGGTGAGTGTTTTCAACCCGAACGTCCATTTTCAATCGGGCTACTTTTATTGTCTACTGAACTAAATAAAATTCTTATGTATTATTATTTAATTCTCATAAACTATCTTTTAGTGTTATATATATGTTTAAAAATCATAATAATTCATTATTTTATGAGTAGTTACACGTTTTGAAATGAACTTTTAAAATTATTTCCGAAATATAAGCCTGGTTCTAGGAAATTTCTAAAATTCATACCGATTTTCAAGGGTACTCTATAATATGTTTTTATAAACCATTGTATTTATAAAATCACTCATTTTATTTTGAAAATACTGTATTAATTAATTTCTAGTTTTATACAAATATTTTCCAAAATAACTCTTGTTTTCAAAGTAAAAGATTATTTATCTCATGAATTACTCGATGATTTTATAAGAGTATTTTCATCTGTTTCAACACTCTTTTTTATTTTTATATATTATTGGAATTAATATTTTATTATATAATATGACATAATTAATTTAATGGTTTTTGATTCATTTGACTATGTATGTGATATATTAAAACCATTCATGAATTTAGTCATAATTGTTAGTGTCTATGCTTAATGTTTGGGAAAAGTTATTTATATTTCATATATTAGTTATTATATTGATGTATATATTGTTTATGTTTATCCCAGTTCATATGAAGGATGAATTGGAATTATTATGTGATAGGTGGGGTCTATTATAACCCCTCAATTCATTGGTATGTATCATTAGACATATATATTTGGACTTGGTCGCAGCCTTTCCCATTTAGAGATATGGTTTTGGTCGAGGCCTTAATAATTTTTAGATGTCATGGATAAGGGCTTTAAAGTTTTTTTAGAATGTATGGAATATGTATTTCCCTAATTATGAAGATATAAATTCATAGTTCCTGAGGTAATTCCACTAGAATAATACCCATGATTTTGTTTTATTATGGAATTATTTACTTAGCTCATATTCCTGCCATAACGTGTTCAAGTTTATTATTTGTAAAGGCACATGTTTTCAATTATTCACCATGAATAATGTTTATGTTCCTGGTATATTCTGCTGTATTTATTACCCTTACCGAGCATCTGATCTCACCCCTTATTATGTTTAATTTTTTTCCAGGACAAGAATAGGTATATTATGATTGACTTGTAGGGATAATCATAGGGTGGTGGATATTCCCAATGAAACTTATAGGTTTTTTTCATTTCAAGTTGTAAAATGGAACATATGTATGTATATTGTTTCAAAATCTAATAAAATACTTGGTCCTTCAAGATTCATATTCCTTGTTTATTTTCCAATCTAATAAAATAAGTCACCGACTATTGGAAACTGGGTTCAAGTATTTACAATTGGTATCAAAGGGATGTTTCAATCCCCCAACCTGTGGGTTAAAAAATGTAAAGACACAAACCCAGTTTCTTGAAGTCACTGCCTTATATTATTACATTATCATATAAACAAGTAATATGCTTCCCGAAGTACCATGTAGCATAGTATATTTGGAAACAAGATACATAAAAATGTTTGACATTACAACATGAAATAAAATACACAGAAAAGATCCATTGGGAATATCCACCACTCTAAGATTATCCCTGCAAGTTAATCAAAATATACCACTTCTTGTCTTTGAAAAAAATGATACATAATAAGGGGTGATCTCAGATGATTAGTAAAGGTAATAAATATAGGGGAAGATATCATAAACAAAAACATTAGTCATGGTGAATAATTGAAAACACATGCCTCTACAAATAAGAAACTTGAACCCATTATGGCAGGAATATATGCTGAGTAAATAATTCAATAATATAACATAATCATGGGTATTCTACTAGTCGAACAAACTCATGAAATATGAATTTATAGCTTCATAATGAGGAAAATTCATATTTTTTACATTCTGAAACATACCATCAACACATCGACCAAGTCATCTAAAAATGATTATGTCCACCCCCAAAACCATATCTAAAAATGGGAAAAGCCTTGGAAAAATCCATATCTATTTGTATCATGAGACTTACCGATCCATTGAGGGGCTATAGTGGGCCCCACCCATCACATAATAATTCCAATTAATTCCTCATATGAACAGTGATAATTATAAACAACATATACATTCATATTGAAACTTATATATGAAATGCAAATAACTTTCCCCGAACACTAAGCTTAAACACTAATCATCATGAATAAATTGGTGAATGGTTTTAAGATGTAATATACAAAGTAAAACTAGTCATAAACCATTCAATTAAATATTTTAGATGATATCATAAAATATTAATTTCAATAATATATAAGAATCAACAAGAGTTTTGAAATAGATGAAGATACCTTATAGAATCATAAAGTAATTCTTGAGATAAATACACTTTTACTTTAAAAAGAAGAGTTATTTTTAAAAAATATTTGTATAAAACCATAAATGAATTAATATAGTATTTTAATAATAAAATGAATTATTTTAGGAAGATAATGGTTTCTAAAAATATATTATAGAGTGCCTTTGAAAATAGGTAAGAATTTGAGAAATTTCCTTTAATTGGGCTTGTATTTCGGAAAGAATTTTGAAATTTCCTTTTAAAATGTGTAACCACTCATAAATATAATGAATAATTATGGTTGATAAACATATATATAACACTCAAACAGAATATATGAGGAGTATATAATAATAAATAATAATTTCATTGAGGTAAGTATACAATAAAAGTAACTCGAATGAAAATGGAGGTTCGGGTGGAAAACCCTTCCTTAAGTATGAAGGCGTTCTTCACTTGATCTTAACGACATGAATAATCAAATTTAGGTTCATAAATTAATTATTACAGAACCTCATATACATTTTATTGATTTATTATAACCTTATTATGTTCATTCATGGCATTTTAATGGGTTAAGAGATTCAATTACATTGTTTGGGAGTGTTTCTATGGTTTTCATGATCGGTTTACCTATATTCATGTATGGATAAACATGTAGAATGCGAATGGTTGTCCGGAATAGAATTTGTATGTTATTAGTTATGAACCATAATGTAAAATGGTTATAATTTTTTTGGTTATTGGCAGTGAAGATGAATAATTAAATATAACTTTAATGACAATTGTTTTTTGGGTTAATTGGCGGTTTTTTGATCACCACAACCACATTTTGATTTTTAAATTAATATCATGAATAAAAAAGGATTAAAAAACATTAAATAAATAATAATAAATATATCATAGTCTATTTCAACCATAAAAATTGTTTCATGTCCTTAATTTTAGATGATAATAGAAATTGAAAACTCATTGACCTTCAATGTGATAAATTAACACATCTCAGATGGAGTTTTCATTTCTAGTATAAAAGAAGGGGAAATGAGAGGTGTTGAAGAATTATCTATTTATCAAAACAAAATTATAGTAATTTAATTTACTGGTGTCATCACAAAATTTGGATAAAATGAGGTGAGGGAATAAAAGAAAAGAAATAAACCTTAAATAAAAGAAATCAAAATAGAAATTTACCTCTTGAAGTAGTCTTCCTTGAGAGCCTCTTTAGAGGAGAGGTTCTGGTCTTTTTATGAGAATAATAGATTCTAGACATGGTGAAGGAGCTTGAGAGGATATTTTAATATAATTTAGACAAGGAATAGGTCTTTAGAGGAGTGAAGAGATGAGGGAGTCAGTGGGGTTTTTATAGTGGGGGAGAGAAGGGTTTTCCCATTATTTTACTCATTATTTTATTATTTTTCCAAATACAACCAATAGTATTGATTATTGTGACAAATAATAGTAATATTTACATATTAGTTCAAACCAAGTTGTCTTATATCAGACTTAATTTAATTATGAATCAATAAATCATGTATTTAGTATTTATTGTAAATTATCGTATTTTACAATTCACTTAAGTTTGAAGTATTATAGAAAAATCCCAAAAATTAACCATATCCATTTTTTGTTGTGTATAATTCAAAAATTAAATCCATTTTTTGAAAATATTTTTCTTAATATTTTTAATTTAATTTTCAAATAAAATCATAATTTATTCAAAAAAACAACATTAAAACTATAACTCATTTTATAACACCTTGAAAAATTAACCAGGGTCTCATAAAATTATATTATAACCATAAGAAAATAAAATAAAAATTTATGATTAAATTTTATGAAAATAAATTTTCATTTTAAATTATTAAATTAATAATAAAAATTTAATTAAAATACTTGTGACATGAAAAAATATCAATACTTATACTATGATCATTTTTTCACTTATAAGATGTCTAAATTGTATTTGTACATTTATGGGCAATGTTTCTATTTTTTGGACAATTTAATATTCATTATTATTCATAAGTGTATATTACTATTCATAAGGGTATGTTACTATTCATCAAAAACTAATTTGATTATATTAGACTCTAAATATCATACTAAACGCAACTGTGTATGTCAGTTTTTCAAAATTCCAATCACAGAGGTGGTAAAACTATGTTTACTTCCTAGATTATAACAAAGTGGTGTTTATAGAGTCTCAGTGTTTTATGAATTCAATATTAAATTTATTTTCAAAATATTTGGTTGTTACATTATCTCCTCCTTACAAAAAAAATTACTCGAAATAACCATAATGTTACCTCATAAAACGATTTCGGTAGTTCTTCATCACAAGATCCTCAGAATCCCAAGTTGCCTCTTCAATTTTATGAGTTTTCCATAGTATCTTTACCAGTTGAGTCGTCTGATTCATCAACACTTTTTCTTTAGTTTCCAGAGTCCATATATGCTCTTCACAGTAAGATAGGTCAGGTTCCAATTCTATACCATTGAAAGTGAGGACATGTGTTGGGTCTGGCATGTACTTTCAAAGAAATGAGACATGGAACACATTGTGTACATTAGATAGGATAGGTGGCATAGCCAAATGATATGAAATAACTCCAATTATCTTTATAATTTCAAAAATTCCAATGTACCGAGGGATTAGTTTATCTTTCTTCCAAAATCTTATAACATCTTTCCATAGAGATACCTTTAAGAATAAAATAATCTTTTACTTGAAATTTAAAATCCTTTGATTATCAGCATTGCGCTTTTTTCTACTTTTAGATACTTTGAAATGGGTTTGAATATTCTTTCCCTTCACTATTGTTTCCATCAAAGCTTTGGACCCCCAATCTTCCTTTCAACAACTTCATCCCAACATGTTGGTCTACGACATTTCTTTTCCTACAACGCTTCATATGGTGCCATTTGAATGCTTGAATGAAAACTATTATTGCATGAAAATTTCACTAAAGGTAAATACTGATATCATATACCTTGAATATCAAGTAAGAATGATCTCAACATGTCCTATAAAGTTGGGATTGTTCTCTCTGATTTCCAATCAGTTTGAGGGTGATAGGTACAACTTAATCAAAGCTCGGTATCCAAATATTTTTTTATGACTTTCCCAGAATTTTTATGTAAATCATGTATCACAATCAGACCCCATTGAAAGAGGTGCTCCATGAAGTCTTACAGCTTCATTGATAGAGATTCTTGTAAGACTATCCATTGTAAAATCCTCCCTTATAGTGAGGAAATGTGTAGATTTTGTAAGTCAATCCAAAATTACCCATATTTCATCATTCTTTATTGAAGTTTTATGTAATATAGTGAACAATACATGGTCATTTCATCCCATTTCCATGTAGTAATAGGTAGAGGATACATGATTCCTCTAGGATGTTGTTATTCGACCATCACTTGTTGACAGACTAAACATCTTGATACATAATAATCAGTTTCCTGCATCATGTTTTCCCACCAGAAATGTTCCTTAAAATATCTATACATTATAGTGAAACTATGGTGTATAGAGAAATTAGAGCTATAAGCATCATCCAATAACCCCCTTTTCATCTCAGGTATAGAGGTAACACATAGACTCTTCACAACTTTCATAATTCCATTTTTACATATGAAGTCATCCAACTTCCCATCTTTCACAACATTAATTTTCTTCTGATGGTTCTCATCATCATGGTGGGAGATTTTAATACTTTCTAATAAATATGGTTTGGAATCCAATTGAAAAATTAGTTATATTTCACCTTCTTTGGAAATTTTTATATCCATCCTCACTAGATCCATGTACAAAGGATCCTTGTTAATTCTCATTTTGTTGAGAACTCTATGATCATTCTTTCTCAATGAATCAACCACCTTATTTTCCTTTCTTGGGTGGTGGTGTATGGACAATAATAATCCTTGAGTAGTTTTATCTATCTCCGTTACCTCATGTTGAGTTATTTCTATGAGAATATATATTTTAGACTCTTATGATCCATATATATCTCACATTATTTCCATATAGAAAATGTCTCCATATTTTCATAGAAAATATTACAATTGCTAACTCAAGACCATGAGTATAATAGTTTTGCTCATGAATTTTTAACTACCATGATACATACAAAATCACTCTATAATTCTGTATAAGGACACAATCAAGTCCTTTATTTGATGCATCACTATAGATCCCGAAACCATCATTCCCTTATGGTAGATTTAGGATCTGAGCATTCACTAATCTCCTCTTTAATTCTTCAAAATAGTCCTCAGATTATTTTATCCACACAAACTTAACCCCCTTACGTGTAATCTTGGTTATTGGGTTGGCTAAATAGGTGATGTTATGAATGAAATACTGATAACAACTTGCTAAACCAAAAAAACTAGTTACCTAAGTTAAGTTTGTTGGAGTAGGACATTCTTTCAAAAACTTTGTCTTTGTAGGATCAACAAATATTCCATACTTAGAGACAATGTGGCCAATAAAGGAAACTTATTGAAGACAAAATTCATACTTTCTAAACTTCCCATATAATTCATTTCCTCTAAGAGTCTTCATAATAGTGTGAAAGTGATTTTCATGTTATTCATAGATTTTGCAATATACCAAGATATCATCCATGAATACCACCACAAAGTTGTCAAGATATTCCTTGAAAAACAACTCATTATATGCATGAAGATAGAGAGTGAATTAGTCAGTCCAAAAGGTATTACTGTAAACTCGTAAGGCCCATACCTGGTTCAAAATTCTATCTTTGGAATATATTCCTTCCTCACACACAACTGATGATATCCAGATCGAAGATCAATCTTAAAAAAATATTGGGCTCTATGAATTTGATAAAATAAATCATCGGTGTGAGTTAGGGGATACTTGTTATTTGTTGTTATAGCATTGATCTTCCTGTAGTGAATACAATACCTCATAGATCCATATTTCTTCTTAACGAAAAGAACATGGGCACCCCATAAAGAAAAACTAGGGGGAATAAACCATTTATCACTCAATTCTTCTAGTTGTTTCTTCAGTTACACTAATTACATAGTGGCCATTATATAAGGGGTATTTAATATAGTCCCTAAACCAGGAATTAAATCAACAAAGAACTCAAATTCCCACTCGGGAGGTTGTCTAGGTAAATCCTATGGAAACACATCCACATATTCGTGCACAATAGGTATACACTCTATTTGAATGTTCCTTTCCTCACCTATAGATATTTCATTCCCTTACTCCCCAATAATTGAATTCAATAGAGCTAATAGGGGTGAATCTAGATAAGAATCAGCTGACATGGTTTCTAGTCTAAAGATAAGGCTTTCAACAAATTTCTCAAAAATCGTAACTTCCCTTTTCTTGAAGTAGATATTCACATCACAACAAGAAATCCAACTCATACCAAGGATTATATAAAACTCTAAAATGGGTACGATGATAAGGTTAACAACAAACTTAGGTTTATGTTTCATGAGGGGGACTGATTGAAACATATTTGTTGCAATGATACATCCCCTAAGAGTTTTTACTGACAACTCCTTTAATAAATCAAATTGAACATGTATAATTTTCTTTGCAAACTAGGAAGATAAAAAATAATGTAGTGATCCAAATTCAAATAAATCATTGGATAAGATCGAGGAAATGATTAATATACCTGCTACCACATCGTTAGGAACTCCAACCTCTACAGTTGTGACCACAAAAGCTTGTCCTTGATCCCTTGGCCTTCTTTAGGGAATGTTTCCTTTATGTCTTGGACTATCATTAGCATAGTGTCCCATCTCCCTACAATTATAGAATTTAACATTAATATCTTCTTTATTTACCTTACAATCACCACCATGATGGCCTTTCTTTCCACACATGTAGCACACCCCTTCTATTTTAAGTAGTCACCAGGGTGTTTTATTCTACAATTATCACAGGTAGGAAAGTCAAATATTACCTTCTTACCCATTTCCTGATTTCCCTTTATAGAGTTGTTAGTATCCCTATTCTTCTATTTATTTCATTTAAATTCATAAGACTTGGATAAATCCTTTTTCTTCTTGATAGCACATGTGACTATATCTTCGTATGATGAGAAAGTTTAGCAGAGTAGCCCCAGACAGAGGAGTAGCTTTAGGCCATCAAATAATCGATCAATATTTATCCTTGGATTATGTATATAATCCACAACATTCATTTCTAACCTTGTGAAGTAAGATTCATACTTTGCAATATTCTCATCTTCCTTTTGCCTCAAATTTAGAAACTTCCTTTCTATATCAGCTAACTGTTCATGAGGGAAGTATTTATCTAAGAAATTTTATTTAAATTCACTCCATTCCATGTTTTATATCTATTAATACTCCTTTTTGTTTTGAATTAGTGACCACCTTTGATCATCATCTCCTGATAGATGTTAAATTTCCATGAAAACCTTATCCCTTTCATTACTTTCCAAGGTGAGAAATATCTTCTCTAAGGAAATTTTCCATTGCTCCTATATGAATGGTTTAGTAGTCCCAATAAATGATGGAGGATGTTGTTGCATAAAGCAATATCACATATCTCCTCCACATTGTGGTTTTAGATTCTCTATAAGGGTAAGGTTATTGTTCATAACCTGAGTTAGTTTTCCAAGTATAGTTATAAGTTCCTCCGCACCAGTCGCAGCTCTAGATCCAACTTCATTATCTTACATAGGAGGGAATTACCTGCATGGGATATGTGTGATCATGTGGTTTCCATTACTTCCACTTGGAATCATTTCTAAATAATGGCACACACTAGATTAGGATATGAATCATAATTTACTATCTCAACTTAGTAGAAAATACTTAACATAAATTGAAATCCTATGCATGAATAATTACATAATCGTAAACCCAGTTTATTTGATTAAAATTTTACACTAAATCCTTCATAATGTATTGTAAAGAAAATGTTAATTATCCTAAGCATATCCCAAGGGAGTGTCAAACTAGGTGTGCAGTATGACCCGCTGTTGTGTACCAGGATACTATAGGTCAAGACTGAAACTCCTTGTCAGAGTTTTTACTCCTAGTTACATCTGTTCCAAAACTAATCCCACTTGTTGTATCTAGATAAAGATGTATTTTCTAGAAATATCCACATAATCTATTCCTTACCAAAATTAAAGGATGTTATTGTATGTTTATCCTCAAGACTATATTAGGGGTTTTCCCCTAATCTACGTTTTAAAAATCTAGTTTCCATGTTTTTTTCTAAACTTCCTTTGATACCAGCTATAAATACCTGAACCCAGTTTCCCAGAGTCGGTGCCTTATTTTATTAAATTGGAATATAAACAAGGAATATGAATCCTGAAGGACCAAGTAGTTTAGTATATTTCAAGAGATGATGCATACATAAGTTCAACATTATAACTTGAAATGAAATCAATATTAAAGTTCAATTGGGAATATCCACCACTATAAGATTATCCCTATAAGTCCATCATAATATACCTCTTCTAATTCTGAAAATAAATGAAACGAAAGAAGGGGTGAGCTGAGATGGCCAGTAAGGGTAATCAATAAAACAGAAGATATAATAAACATAAAAAATAATCATAATGAATAATTGAAAATACATGCATCAACAAATAACAAACTTGAAAATATTATGGATGAAATATGAGATGAGTAAATAATTCCATAATAAAACATAATCATGGAAATTATAGTAGTCTAATAACCTAATGAAATATGAATATATAGCTTCATAATGAGGGAAATGCATATTATGTTCATTCTGAAACATATCGTCAAGGCCTCAGCCAAGACATCTAAAAATGATTAAGGCCTCTGCCAAAACCATATCTAAAAATGGGTAAGGCCTCGACCTAGTCCATATCTATTTGTCTCATGAGACCTACCAGTGTGTCGAGGGGATATATAAAGCCCCAACCATCACATAATAAGTCCAATTAATTATTCATATGAATAGGGATAAACATAAACAACATATACATTTATATTGAAACTAATATATGAAATGTAAATAAAATTCCCTAACATTAAGCATAAACACTAACCTTTATGTGTAAATTGTTGAAAGGTTTTAAGATATCACATACAGAGTGAAACCAATCATAAACCATTCAATTAATTATGTTATATGATATCATAAAATATTAATTCCAATAATACATAAGAATCAACAAGAGTGTTGAAACATATGAAGATACTCTTATAAAATCATTGAGTAATTCTTGAGATAAATACTCTTTTACATTGAAAAGAGGAGTTATTTTAGAAAAGTATTTGTATAAAACCATATATTAAGTAATATAGTATTTTCATAATAAAATTATTTATTTTAGAAAGAAAATGTTTGCTTAAAATAGATTATAGATTACCCTTGAAAATAAGTATGAATTAGAGAAATTTCCTTGAATTAGGCTTGTATTTTGGAAAGAATTTTAAAATTACCTTTTAAAAAATGTAACTCATCATAAAACAATGAAGGATTCTGGTTGGTAAACATATATAGAACACTCAAATATAATTTACGAGGATTAAATAATAATACATAATAATTTCATAGTGGTAAGTATACAATAAAAGTAACCTGAATGAAAATGGAGGTTTGGGTGGAAAACCCTTAACTTAAGTCTAAATGTGTTCCTCACTTGATCTTAAAGACCTGAATAATAAAATTAATCATAATAAATTAATTATTCCTTAAACTCATATAAATTTATTTGATTTACTATAACCTTTTTGGTTTCATTCATGGACTTCTGATGAAATAAGATATTCAATTTCATTGTTTGGGAGCCTTTCCTTGGTTTTCATGATCAATTTTCTTATATTCAAGTATGGATAAACATGTAGAATGAGAATGTTTGTAAAAAAATAGAAGATGAATGTTATTAGTGAAAAAATAGATGATTACATAGTTATAAAATTAATTTGGTTATTGGGAGTGAAGATACATCATTATATAAAACTTTAATGACAATTATTTGGGTTAATTGGCAGTGTTTTGATCACCACAAACTCATTTTGATTTATAAATTAATATGATGTGTAAAAAAGGATTATAGAACCTTAAATAAGTTATATTAAATATATTATAGTATATTTCAACCATAAAAATGGTTTCATGACCATAATTGAATATGGTAATAGAAATTGAAAACTCATAGTCCTTGAATGTGATAAAGTAACACATCTCAGATGGTGTTTTCATTTCTAGTATTATAGAATGGGAAAGGTGAGATGATGGAGAATTATTAATTTATCATAAAAAAATCAATTACATGTAAGGTACTAGAGTCATCACAATATTTGGATAAAATTAGGTGAGGAAAAAATAGAAAATAAAGGAACTTGAAATAAAAGAAATGAAAAGAGGAATTTACCTCTCAAAGTAATCTTCCTTGAGAGGCTATTTTGAGGGATATGTTTTGGTATTTTTATGAGACCAAGGGATGATAGACGTGGGGGAGGATCTTGGGAGGATATTTGAGTATAATTTAGAAAAGTCACAAGGCTTGATAGGAGTGAAGAGAAAGGGGAGTGAGGGGGGTTTTATAGTGGAAGAGAGGAGGGTTTTGCCAAATTTTTACTCATTATTTTATTATTTTATCAAATACAACCAATAATATTGATTCTTGTGACCAATAAAAGTAATATGGGCATGTGATTTCGAAACATGTAGTATTACATCAGATTTACATCACTTATGACTCAATAAATCAAGTATTTAGTATTTATCATAAACTATCATATTTTACTATTCACGTAAAATTAAAGTATTTTAGAAAAATCCCAAAAAATTGACCATAACTATTTATTGATGTGGAGAATTCAAAAATGAAATCCATTTTTTGAAAATAATTTTCCAAATAGTTTTATGTTTTTTAATAAAATCATAACTTATTCTATAAAACAACATTAAGACTATAACTCGTTTTATAACACCATGAAAAACTAATCGAGGCCCCATAAAATTATCTTATAACCATAAAGAAATAACATAACAATTTATGATTACATTTTATGAAAATAAATTTTCATTTTCAATTATTAAATTAATTATAAAATTGAAATTAAAATATTTATAACATACAAATATACCATACTTATACTACGATCATTTTTTAACTTATAAGATGTCTAAACAATATTTATATATTAATGGGTGAAGTTTCTATTTTTTTGGCCAATTGACTATGCATTTATATTCCCAAGGGCATGTTACTATTCACAAGGGTATGTTACTATTCATCAAAAACTATGTTGATTCTACTAGAATCTAAATATTGTACTGAATGCAACTGTGTATGATAGTTTTTTGAAATTCCTATCATAGAGAAGGAAAACTATGTTTACTCGCTAGGATATAAAAAGAGGTGTTTGTAGAGACTCAGTGTTTTATGCATCTCATATTAATTTTTTTTTAAAATCTTGGGGTGTTACAAGATTTTTCAAATAAATTTATTGTTTAATGCATAAAACATTGTGTCTCTACAAACACTGCATTATTATAACCTAGATAGTAAACATAGTTTTACCAACTCTGTGATTGGAATTTGAAAAAAATGACGTACACGGTTACATTTAGTGAGATATTTAGAGTCTCATAGAATCAAATTAGTTTTTGATGAATAGTAACACTCCCTTATGAATAGTAATATACCCTTGTGAATAGAAATGAATAGTAAATTGGCCAAAAAATAGAAAATTTACCCACGAATATATAAATACAATATGGACATCTTATTAGTGAAAAAATAATCATAGTATATGTATTGGTATTTTTTATGTCATAAATATTTTAATTACATTTTTATGATTAATTTAATAATTTAAAATGGAATTTTTTTTCATAAAATGTAATCATAAATTGTTATTTTATTGTATTATGGTTATAATATAATTTAATGGGACCTTGATTAATTTTTCAAGGTATTATAAAATGAGTTATTGTTTTAATGTTATTTTTTTTGAAAAAATTAGGATTTTATTTAAAAATTAAATTAAAAATATTCAGAAAATTATTTTCAAAAAATGGATTTCATTTTTTAATTATACATGTTAAAAAATAGTTATTGTAAATTTTTTGGTTTTTTCTAAAATACTTCAATTTTAAGTGAATAGTAAAATATGGCAATTTATGATAAATAATAAATACATGATTTATTGAGTCATAAGTGATATAAGGATGATGTAAGACCAATTTGTTCTACCTTACATTCAAATATTACTATTCCTTCTATAAGAATCAATACTATTGGTTGTATTTGTAAAAATAATAAAATATTGAGTATAGTAATGGGAAAACCCTCCTCTCCTCCACTATAAACCCACCCTCCCTTCCTCTTCTCTTCACTCCTCTCAAGCCTTATTCCTTGTCAAATATTTTCTCAAATATCCTCCCAAGCTCCTACCCCATATCCAAAATCCCTTGGTCTTATAAAAAGGCCAAAACCTCTCCCCTAAAGAGGCTCTCAATAAAGATTACTTCAAGAGGTAAATTTCTTTTGTTCATTTCTTTTATTTCAAGTTACTTTCTTTTCTTTTTTTCTTAACCTCATTTTATCCAAATGTTTTAATGACTCTATTAAATTAAATTTAATGGAATTTTTTATAATAAAGTGATAATTATTCATCATCTCTCCTTTACCCTTATTTTATACAATAAATGAAAACACCATTTGAGATGTGTTAATTTATCACATTCAAGGATGATGAGTTTTCAATTTCTATTATCATATTCAATTTTGGTCATGAAACCAATTTTATTATTGAAAATTACTATAATATATGTATTATAACTCATTTAAGGTTCTGTTATCTTTTTTTACATATGATATTAATTTATAAATCAAAATTATTTCGTGGTGATAAAAAAACCGCCAATTAACCAAAACAATTATCATTAATGTTTTATATAACAATTCATATTACCTCACAATAACCAAATGAATTTTATAACCATTTAATCTTCTAGTTATTTTATAATAACATAAAAATTCTATTTTGGACAACCATTCTCATTCTACATGTTTATCCATACATGAATATAAGTAAACTGATCATGAAAACCAAAGAAACGCTCCTAATCAATGAAATTGAATCTATAAACCCATAAAAAGGTCATGAATGAACCCAATAATGTTATAATAAATCAATTAAATGTAAATGAGGTTCTAGAATCATTAATTTATTAACCTAAATTTGATCATTCAGGTTGTTAAGATCTAGTGAGGAACACCATCGGCTTATGGTAAGTGTTTTCGACCCGAACCTCCATTTTTATTTGGGTTGGTTTTATTGTCTACACACCTCAATAAAATTCTTTTTTATTATAATTTAGTACTCATAAATTATGTTTTAGTGTTCTATATATGTTTACCAACCATAATCCTTTAATATTTTAGGATTATTTTCACGTTTTAAAAAGAACTTTAAAAATTATTTCTAAAATACGAGTCGGATACAAGGAAACTTCTCAAATTCTTACCTATTTTCTAGTACACTATATAATCTATTTTTAGAAACCATTATCTTTCTAAAATAAATTATTTTATTATTAAAATAATATATTAATTAATTTCTTGTTTTATATAAATACTTTTCCAAAAAGAACTCTTCTTTTCAAAGTAAAAGAATATTTATCACATGAATTACTCAATGGTTTTATAAGAGTATCTTCATCCATTTCAACACTCTTGTTGATTATTATATATTATTGGAATTAATATTTTATGATATCATATACCATATTTAATTTAATGTTTTATGATTAGTTTGACCGTGTATGTGATATCTTAAAACCATTAGCCAATTAACTCAGAATGGTTAGTGTTTATGCTTAATGTTTGGGGAAAGTTATTTACATTTCATATATTAGTTTCAATATGAATGTATATATTATTTATGTTTATTCCTATTCATATGAAGAATTAATTAGACTTATTATGTGATAGTTGGGTCCCACTATAACCCCTCGATGCATTGGTGGGTATCATGAGACAAATAGATATGGACTTGGCTGAGGCCTTGCCCATTTTTAGATATGGTTTATCCCGAGGCCTTAATCATTTTTAGATATCTTAGACGAGGCCTTGACAGTATGTTTCAGAATGTACAAAATATGCATTTCCCTCAGTTCGAATCTAGAAATTCATATTTCATGAGATTATTTAGCTAGTAGAATACCCATGATTACATTTTATTATAGAATTATTTACTCAGCTCATATTACTTCCATAATGTGTTCATGTTTATTATTTGTAGAGGCATGTGTTTTCAATTACTCACTATGCCTAATGTTTATGTTTATGATTTCATCTTTTGTATTGCTTAAACTTGTTGAGAATTTGAGCTCACCCATTCTTATTTTTCATTTTTCCAAGGAAAATAAGCGCTATATTATGATTAAATTTCTAGGATAATCTTAGAGTGATGGATATTACCAATAAAACTTTTATGTTTATTTCATTTCCAGTTGTAATGTAGAACTTATGTATGTATATTTTTTCAAAAGATACAAAACTACTTGGTCTTTTTAAATGCATGTTCCTTGTTTATATGACAATGTAATAAAATAAGGCACCAACTTCGAGAAACTGGGTTTAGGTCTTCACCGTTTGTGTCCCGGTGACAGCACAATCACCCGGCCTTAACATGGTCGTCGAGTCCTGCCCCACTAGATACCACCAGTTGCCCTAAAGACACGTGGTCCCCACCTTTGGGACCACCCACATGCCCAAATAGGTCATTTGACTAATGATATTCCCCACCGACCAAAACACATCCTTTCCAGTGTGCTATGTCCTCACTTACACACACTCAGGGTAACTTCCCAAAAGGACACCCATCCTGATCACCACTCTTGGACAAGAATGCTTAACTATAGAGTTCTAATCAGATAGGCTCCCAAAAATAAAGGTGAAACTTGTTTACATGAGTCATATCATTTAGTCATTTAAACCTTTTATCATTCTGGGGTTTTACATTTACCCCCGCCCTCTTTAACAAACAACGTCGTCATTGTGGGCCCAATATCTCAACCCAGGCAGTGCAACACACTTAAGGCTGGGTTCTAGATTTGATAACATATGTAACAACTAGGTCCTATTGATAGTAGGGACACCCCACCTTAACATGGTTGTCGGGTCCTATCCCGCCAAGTACCACCAGTTGCCCCGCATGCACATGGTCCCCACCCTAGGGCCTACCCACATGCCCAAACATGTCATATGACTAATGATAGTCCCCACGTGCAAAAAAATGTCCTTTCCAGTGTGCTCTATCATCACTTACACACACCTTGGGTAATTTATTGGAAGGCCATCCATCTTGATCACTACTCCAGGCCAATCACACTTAACTGTGGAGTTCTAATCCGATAGGCTCCCAAAAAAGAATGTGCACCATGTTGACATGAGTCATATCATTTATTAATTTAACCTTTTTATCATTATAGGGTGTTACATTACCCCCCCCCCCTCCTAGGGAACAATTTCCTCGTTTTGGGCCTTATATCTCAACCTAGGCAGTGCACCACACATAATGATGGGTTCCTACTCTGCTATGAAATGTAATAACTGGGTCTCAGTGACATCACATACACCCCACCATAATATAGTCGTCAGGTTCTAGCCCTTCAGGTACTCCCAGTTGCCCTGCAAACATGTTTTCCCCACCCTGGGGCCCACCAATTTTTCCAAATAGGTCATCTAACTAATGAAAGTCCACACATTCCAACACATGTCTTTTCGAGTGTGCTATGTCATCACTTACACACACTATGGGTAACTTCCCAGAAGGTCACCTATCCTGATCACTAGTCCAGTCTCAACATGCTTAACTTAGGAGTTCTAATCAGATAGGCTCTCAAAAATGAAGGTTCATCTTGTTGACATTATTTATATCATTTATTCATTTAACCCTTTTATCATTATGAGGTTCTACATTCACCCACCATGTTTCCTGGAGCCAATGGACTATTTTATTACATTGGAATATAAACAAAGAATATGCATCCCAAAGAACCAAGTAGTTTAGAAGATTTGTAAATAAGATACATATATAAGTTCAACATTACAACTTGAAATAAAAGAAACATAAAAGTTCCATTGGGAATATCCACCAATCTAAGATTATCCCTGCAAGTCAATCATAATATAGCTCTTCTTGTCTTGGGACAAAATGAAACATTAGAAAGGGTGAACTAAAATGCTCTGTAAGGGTAATAAATACAATAGCAGATATCATAAATATCAACATTAGGCATGATGAATAATTTAAAACACATGCCTCTACAAATAATAAACATAAATACAATATGGTAGGAATATGAGTTGAGTAAATAATTTTATAATAAAACATAATCACATGTATTCTACTAGGTGAATAACCTCATGAAGTATGAATTTTTAGCTTCATAATGAGGTAAATTAATATTTTGTACATTCTGAAACAAACACTCAAGGCCTCGGCCAAGACATCTAAAAATGATTATGGTCTCGGCCGAAACCATATCTAAAAATTGGTAAGGTCTCAGCCAAGTCCATATCTATTTGTCTCATGAGGCCTACTAATGCATCGACGGGCTATAGTGGGCCCCAAAAATCACATAATAAGTCCAATTAATTCATCATATGAATTTATATAAAGATAAACAACATATAATTAATATTGAAAGTAATAAATTAAATGTAAATAACTTTTCCAGAACATGAATTATAAACACTAACCATTCTGAGTAAATTGGTGAATGGTTTTAAGATATCACATAAATAGTCAAACAAATCATAATCCATTCAATTAAATATGGTACATGATATCATAAAATATTATTTCCAATAATACATAATAATAAACAAGAGTTTTGAAATAGATGAATATACAATTATAAAATCATCGAGTAATTCTTGAGAAAAATATACTTTTACTTTTAAAAGAAGAGTTCTTTTGGAAAATTATTTGTATAAAACTTGAAATGAAGTAATAAATTTTTTTCCTAATAAAATGAGTTATTTTAGAATGATAATTGTTGCTAAAAATATATTATATAGTGCTCTTGAAAATAAGTAATAATTTTATAAATTCCATTGAATCAGGCTTGTATTTTGGAAAGAATTTTGAAAGTTCTTTTCAAAACATGTAACTACTCATAAAATAATGAAGGATTTTTGGTTGTTAAAAATACATATAACATTAAAATATAATTTATGTGGAGTACATAATAATACATAATAATTTTATTGAGGTAATTATACAATAAAAGTAACCTGAATGAAAATGGTGGTTCGGGTGGAAAACCCTTACCTTAAGTTTAAAGGTGTTCCTCAATTGATCCTAATGACCTGAATAATAAAATTTAGGTTCATAAATTAATGATTACAGAACCTCCTCTACATGTAATTGATTTATTATAACCTTATTAGGTTCATTCATGGCCTTTTTATGGGTTAAGATTTTCAATTTCATTATTTGGGAGAGTTTATTTGGTTTTTATGATTAGTTTACTTATATTCATGTATGGATAAACATGCAGAATGAGAATGGTTTCCCAGAATAGAGGTTATATGTTATTAGTGAAAACCATAATATTACATGGTTATGAAATTTTGTTGGTTATTTGGAGTGAATATGAATCATTATATAAAACTTTAATGACAATTGTTTGGGTTAATTGGTGGGGTTTTCATCACCATCATCCAAATTTTTTATTCAAAGGGAAGAAAGGGACACACAGGGGGCTGCACAAGCAAGATGATGAAGAAGAGACTACGGGGGTGTAAAATGGTGATATCTGAGGGAATCCCTCTCTAATAATGTTGATCCCCATTGGTTTCAGGCTTTGATGGGTGTGAAAGATAAGAGCCTCCGGGCCAGAACTATCAAGTGAGGCTAGGTAGTCTGCAATGTTATTTCCCTCTCTCCAGGTATGGGAAACTCTGGTATTGATACCAAGGATACCCCAACACATTCAAATGATATAATAAATAGACCAAGGATCACTACTGAGGCCCTTGAGGGCATTAGAGACTAGCATGGAATCAGTTTCCACCTCCACTGGTTCAACTCCCCTTTGGCTGCACACATGAAGACCTGCAAACACGGTCTTTGCCTTTGCAAGATGTGATGTACCGTGACCAAAAAAGATGGAAAATTTGAGAATGACCAATCCATTTTAGTCAAAAATGAGTCCACTTCCACTCATAGTGACTGAAATATAGGATTCATCAGTGTTGATCTTGAAACCGTGACGATGGGGGTTCCATCGAACCCAATTTTCAGAGGGAGAAACTACAACTGGAGGGGGATTATGCACGGTAGGAAGAAGCTGCTGAAGGGTGGGAGCCTCCCTCCATGCATAGAGAACGTAGACCATATCATTTAGAATACTATTAGTTCTAAAAATGATCGTTCGAACAGATGAGTCCACCCCTTCATGCAAGTACTCATTTTGTGCCCACTACATGCACCAACAGCCTGTAGGCAACAACAGAGAGCACACTCTTTTCTCTGGGACCTCAGCCGACATTCCATGGAACCAGTGAGCATGGAAGGATTGGTTCTCCATAGATAGAATAGAAAATCCAGTGTATTCACTAAATAACATGCACACCTCTTTCACCCAATCACTCTTGAAAAAAAAATGATTTGAAGTTTCCTCCTTGTTCCACTTAAAGCAAACACATTTGGAGGCCATGCTCACCCCACACCATTTGATGCTCTCATATATAGGAATGGATTTGATATATATTCTCTAATTATAGAAGTTTAATTTTGAATGGATAGCCCTATCCCACATAACACCTCTCCATACAGCCACAGTTGCTTGCGTGACCGACACACGATGGTAATCTTTGGACGCAAAGAGGCCATACAAAGATGGGGTGAACATACACTGATTAGGAGCTGTAGTCAGCTCGATGAGGTGGAATAGATCCTTCTGGTTTATGTCAAGAACATAATTGATGAAAGTTGGATGTTTTATAGCCTCCATAAAGGAAATGTTGTTTATAGGTCAACCCGGGTAACCAATGACCTCCCCACACCAGTTGTCATTCCAAAAAGAGGTGTCCCCTGTTCTGATTATCCAGAAAGAATGAGTTATAAGGGAGTTCTCCATAAGATTAATCTCATTTCAAAGGGGGGATGAATGCCTATCCATAATACCCCCATTCCCAATGTAGAATGCATGCATGGCCATTCCCCATAACGTCCGTTTCTATGGCACTTCCCAGAACATTTTCACATGCATGCAGGTAAGGGCATAATTGAGATTTTGAAAATTGATACCACCTTCATTGACATGACATGTTGTCTTATGCCAGGAAACCTATTTCCTTCTAACCTTGTTCATGGGGTACCAGATGAAGACAAAAAAGATTATTTCCATGTTGCAGATAACCCCTTAAGAACCTTAATAGCAGATAGAGCGTGAATCAGGGTGGCCATGAGAACACTGTTCACCCAGGTGATCCTTCCTCCAAATGAAAATAATGGTTCTTCCAGGTAAAAACCCCTCTGTGATTTTACAAACAATGGAGTCAAAATCGTGAATATGCAGGAGCCTTGTCAAAATAGCACTAGTGCAGAAAACATTTTTTATGTCGGTTATTTTTCATTATTTACGTCGGTTTTTAGGCGACGTTAATACGAACGACGTTATAAATAACATTTTTTACGTCGGTTATTTAAAACCCGACGTAACAGCCCTAACATCACGGTGTTTATCACGTCGGTTCATATAATAACTGACGTGATAAATATGCGCGGGGGGGGGGGGGGGTTATCACGTCGGTTATTTTCTAAACCGACGTGATAAAACGCCTGGGATATCGTTTATCACGTCGGTTATGACATAATCGACGTGATTAACCCTTCCCCGGGCCTATTATCACGTCGGTTTCTTAAATAACCGACGTGATAAAAAGGCCTGGGAAACGTTTTAGCACGTCAGTTATATTAAGAACCGACGTGATAAAAGGCCCGGGAACGGTTTATCACGTCGGTTCTCGAAAAAACCGACGTGATAAACCCCTACCGATTTATTTACCACGTCGGTTATAAAATAACCGACGTGAAAGCGATATATATTTTTTTTAAAATAATTGCACTGCTCTCACCAAAAAGCAACCAGAAACCAAACAACAAAAATAACCATGCCAGCCCTCCCCCAAGCCCCAACTGAACCCCACCCTCATCTATACCCACCTAACAACCTGGCCAGCCCTCCCCCACCACATTGCAGCCCCACCACAACCCTTGGACCCCCCCCACCCCTTGGACAGCCCCCCACCCTCATTTACACCCCCACGACCCCTAGTACAGCCTCAAACACCCATTGGACACCCCTCCCATATCCCTTGGACACCCCCCACCCCTTGGACACCCCCACCCCTTGGACAGCCCCACCCTCATTTACACCCCCAAGACCCCTAGTACAGCCTCAAACACCCATTGGACACCCCCCACACCCTGACAGCCCTCCCAGACCCCTTGGACACCCCCCCGACCCCTGGACACCCCCCCGAGCCCTTGGACAGACCCAAACACCCCTTGGACACCCCTCCCATATCCCTTGGACACCCCCCACCCCTTGGACACCCCCACCCCTTGGACAGCCCCCCCACCCTCATTTACACCCAACCGGCCCCTTGGACAGAACTCCCAGACACCTTGGACACCACTCCCATATCCCTTGGACACCCCCCAACCCTTGGACACCCCCACCCCTTCGACAGCCCCCACCCTCATTTACACCCCTCGAACACTAAGACAGCCCCAAACACCCCTTGGACACCCCTCCCATTTCCCTTGGAAACCCCCACCCCTTGGACACCCCCCACCCCTTGGACACCCCCCCCACCCCCTGGACCCCCCCGACCCCTTGGAAACCCCCCTACCCCTTGGAAACCCCCCCCCATCCCATTGGACAGCCCCAAACACCCCTTGGACACCCCTCCTATATCCCTTGGACACCCCCCACCACTTGGACACCCCCCACCCCTTGGACATCCCCCCCCCACCCTCATTTACACCCAACCGACTCCTTGGACAGCCCCAAACACACCTTGGACACCCCTCCCATATCCCTTGGACACCCCCACTCTCATTTACACACCCCGACCCCTAGGACAGCCCCAAACACACCTTGGACACCCCTCCCATATCCCTTGGACACCCCCCACCCCTTGGACACCCCCCACCCCTTGGACAGCCCCCCCACCCTCATTTACACCCAACCGACCCCTTGGACAGAACTCCCAGACACCACTCCCATATCCCTTGGACACCCCCCCACCCCTTGGACACCCCCCACCCCTTCGAAAGCCCCCCACCCTCATTTACACCCCCCCGAACACTAGGACAGCCCCAAACACCCCTTGGACACCCCTCCCATATCCCTTGGACACCCCCCCACCCCTTGGACACCCCCACCCCTTGGACAACCCCCCCACCCCCTGGACACCCCCCTGACCCCTTGGAAACCCCCCTACCCCTTGGAAACCCCCCCACCCCCTTGGACATCCCCAAACACCCCTTGGACACCCCTCCTATATCCCTTGGACACCCCCACCACTTGGACACCCCCCACCCCTTGGACAGCCCCCCCACCCTCATTTACACCCAACCGACTCCTTGGACAGCCCCAAACACACCTTGGACACCCCTCCCATATCCCTTGGACACCCCCCACCCCTTGGACACCCCCACCCTCATTTACACCCCCCGAACCCTAGGACAGCCCCAAACACACCTTGGACACCCCTCCCATATCCCTTGGACACCCCCCAAACACCCACCCACCCCCTTGGAACCTCTCCCCCCATACCAAAATCCAGACCAGAAAAACCATCAACAGTAGACCAAAACAAGAAGTAGAGAAAAATTAAACATTCACTTATATAACATTCAAAACTTACACTGTCAACTTCAAAAAAAACTAAATCCAACCTAAATGACTGCGAAATACACAATTACATTGACAATATTCAAAATTACATTTTACATTACAAACAACTAAAATTCAATCAAACCTGTAAAATAATTTGACCACTCCACTTGTAAGTGTTTGATATCTTCAGCAGTAAAGGGTTGAGGGTCATCAAAAAGCTACAAAGGAAAAGGATAGTAGTCAACGTGTATAATGAATAAATCAAATTGAAATATTATGAGAAAGAGGAAATCTTACCAGGTAAAAACTCAAAACTGTCCCAGTTGTTATTATTTCATACAGAAATCTTAACATGTAATATCCGCATTCGATGATGCCTTGTTGCTCATGACATTTCTGTTTGAATGAGTGTAAATTCAATATATTATTTTTATGTAATAAATCAAAATGTACAAATTATAAATGGATATTTACCTTCGCATGTACATATTTGATCTTGAAATTCCTTTTCTTTGCGCTTTTTTGAAAGTGGACCCATGCCCTGTTAGAAAATAATACGAATGGGGTAAATTTAAAATTCATTATAATATATAAAACTATTGTGAAATTGAAACTTACATTTCCAATATATTCTTAAAACTTTCTCGCACATCATCATGGAGAGAGCATATCCAATAAAGTGTTTTCTCCCTAGGGCAAAAAACCCATAACATCCAATGATCCCTGATAAAAGGAAATTTAACATTAGTGGTTTTTTATGTTAAAAGATAATTAACTCTTTGAGAGGGATGTGTTTCATACCTCTCACAAAAAGGCATCATCCAACACTGTGTGATTACATTCTTTTCAAATCTATCAGCAATATAAAGCATTCTTTGTTCCTCATCCAATGCACATGCTTCAGGGGAAATCAATTGTGGGTCCACGAATCCATATACATTTGTCAGATCATTCCTCTCACAAATTTTATACAGATACCTAATACAAAGCATACATAAGTATACATTTTTAATAAATATAACGCAAGGAAAAGGTGTTAAGACTTACATGATAAAAATTTGCACCACGTTGATGCCCAACTTATCTCCAGTGACAAACTCCATGATATCAGTTTTCATAATCCCCACACTTAGTTCACGTCCACAGACATGAGCTTCCATTGTAAAGTCATAATTATCCGCCAACAAATTTGAATATCTTGACAATTTGTCAAGACTGCTAGTATCTGCATCTGATGTCATAGCTATCTGTCTTTGTTGTTGTCTATACAGTATTTCTTTACCTTTGAAGTATTCCTGTAAAAATAAATTGAAAAATATATTAGTTTTCAAATGATAAAACATTAATAAAAATATAAAATAAAAGATATAACATCCATACCTCTATGGTAATGAGTCGAAGAAGTCTGGATGGCCAAAGTAAAAAATGGCTGATACTATGTCCAACTGTCGTCACCTCATCTGTAGGTAATGGTATCCGAGCTGATCTATCTATAATATCCTGTACAGTGACCCTCTGATTCTCTACCTCTAACTGTTGATGATGAACTGTATCTCCTATACAATATACCATCCCATATGCAACTATATGATGTTGAGGATCATCAACATACAACTCACAATAAGTAGGTAGCTTCGGCGGAAGAGGAGGATCAAAAATGGGGTCCGCAGGATGAGGTGGGGGAGTGGGAGCTACTGGGAGAGGTGGAGTGGGAGCTGCACCCTGAAATTGTCTTTGCAAGTCTGCAAACATAAACTGCACCGATGCTCTAATCTTGTCCTCCATTGTCGCATTAATATTATGGACTTCAGCCTCCAAGGATTCTATTTTTTTATAAACTCCCTCAACGTTAGAAGTTGAGGAACGTGGCAACACTTTTCTTACCAATACACCTGCCGGATATCCTCTTACACGGCCAAGATGTTCGGGCTTTCCCAATGCCACAGATAAAATATCTTCCCTCCCAGATGGTGTAAATGTCCCCTGTGAACTCTGCTCCTCAAGAGAGTCCTGTAATAATTAATTGAACATTTCTATAATGATTGGAAATATATGACGAAAATAGTAAACTTAAATAAATAAAATAGATATCTTACAATCCTCTCAACTACGAGTCTCGATTCTTCCGAAAGATATTGTCCTTTTTTCCCTTCCGAGCTCTTTTCCATTTCTCATGTCTAGATGGAGGGGATAGAGGGGCCACCTCTCCAGAGCTTGAAGACTCAGCTCTTAGTTGTTGAAATTTTTCTGCCATCATTTGTTCTTCCAATAATGCATACCCTCCCCGAGATAAACTATGAGGGTATACATTTTTAGATTGGATCTCTTGATGAGCTTTCCTTGTTTGCTATAAATTAAGAATAAGTAATCATTAACAAAACAATAATAAGATCATTTATATAAGAAAGCTTATAAAAGTTTACATTGCCCTTACCAAAAATGATTCTTTTCTTCTACTTTCAAAAAATTGTCTCCATGTGTCTTCATCTATAAAAGGATATATACGACATGGATTCTCATGACTCCTATGACCATAAATGAAATCAGATGAGAGGGTTGATTTGAAATCCCTCCATCTCCTAGCAGCCAACGATAAGCATTTCTTCCTGACTCCTCCAGTGTCAGGAATATCAAATGTCATCTGATAAAAAAGAGGTTAAAAATATTATATATACTAGAAACATTTAAAGAACAGTCAAACAATAGCAAAAGATCTTACCAAAATGGTCTCCCACAGCTGAGAAATTATCACCTTATCCACACTTCTCCAATCATCATAGAGAATGCTTACTTTGCTCTTAGCCTGAGTTGCTACAAAACCCTTAAAATCTTTAGCATTTGGACCTCTAGGAAGATCATCATCATAAAAACTCCACGACTATCCTCTCCTCCTTCGTATGGGAAAGTGATAATTTTGGTAAACGTGTGCACCCACGCTTACCAACCTTTGAACTCTTTTTCGTAATAGGAGCATGTGAATGTTCCTCCCCAGATGTATGACCAATATGCTCATCTCCAAAATCATGTGGCTGATCAACTGATTGATCTGTCATTTTCCTTCAAATCAAAAAAATAAGCATTAGTTCACAAATATACAAATTCAAATATTGTAATACTACTTAATCAGAAAATAGAAAAGTGTACTAAATTACATAATAGTAAACATTGGTAATATGGTAAGCATGTTAAACAATGATAAACATGGTAAACACATGCAAAAGGTTGCCAAGGAGTTGGCCCAAGAAAGCTGAAAAGTGGACTCACTGAGTCCACCGGTCAGCCGGTGTGAGCTCACCGGCCAGCCGGAGGACCCAGGCAGTGGACTTGCCCACTGCCTGGTGCCACCGGCCGGCCGCTGGTTCACCACCGGCCGGCCGCTGGACCAGACAGAGCCTTCCTGTCTGGACCACCGGCCGGCCGCTGGATCACCACCGGCCGGCCGCTGGCTCATCACCGACCGGCCGGTGGACCAGACAGAGCTTTGCTCTGGACCACCGGCCAACCAGTGATCCACCACCGGCCAGCCGGTGCACCCAGGACTTCTCCTCTTTACGATTTTTATTGTTTTATCGTTTTGGTTTGATACATGTTTTAATAAGTAAAAAATTTACAATATCTAACATTATATGAAAAAACTAAATGTAAACAAGAAATAAACATGTGTTACCTGTAATTTTAGGAATGTATAGTTGGATTGTTTTCCCAAATTCCTTCGTCTTGATCGTTCCTTATGGCACAAACCATGTCTTCAACATACTCATCATTATGTTCTGTTAATCTTTCCATGGAAGTAGGGATCTCACATAAATCAACATCTTCATCAAATTCATCCTCACCAACATATTGTTTTTTCCCTTGTAAAACAACAGCCCACTGCATATCTGATTGATCTACTACATAGAAAATTTGTTTGGCATGTGTTGCCATTATAAAAGAATCAGCTGTGTCTTCCAATCTATTCAGATTAACAAGTGTCATTCCAAATTCATCGTGTCTGACACTGTTGTTACTGATAAACCATTTACAGTTAAAAACAGGAACTTTAATTTTAAAGTAATCAGCCTCCCATATGTCTTCAATCACTCCATAATATGCACTTGATGCCGAAATTGAGTTTCTGTCCCTAGCACTCGAAAAATGCATTGCTTCTGCAAACACCAATACACCACTATTCTGAACTGCACTTCTGTTGTCCTGAGCTTTCGTATGAAATGTATAGCCATTAATTTCATAAGAGGACCATGTTATCACATTTAAAGATGGACCACCCACAATCCATTTTAATGTCTCTGATACATCTGATCTACCAAGCAAGGTCTTTTTAAACCATGGCAAAAAAGTTTTGTTGTGCTCATTCAAAATCCACATTTCTTTCTTCTTTGGATGACATTGTTTCAACTCATTAATATGCAATGTGATATACGGTTGAACATCAGCTATGTTATTCAAGATGTATGATTCTAACTTCTTCATATGTTCAGCTGACAGTGATTTGACTTTCAAGCCACGAATCCCCTTTCCCTCATTATTAACCCGTTCATGGCGAGATGGAGGCAAACCTATGTGTTGCGCCGTAGCCAAGTAGCTCGTATAAAACTCTGCTACCTCCTCAGAAATATACTTTTCAATAATGGAGGCTTCAGGTCGATATGGATTTTTAACATATCCCTTTAATATTTTCATATACCTTTCAAAAGGATACATCCAACGAAGATATACAGGTCCACAAAGCTTTATTTCTCGAACCAGATGAATCATTAAATGCACCATCATATCAAAAAAAGTTGGAGGAAAATACATTTCCAAATGACAAAGTATAAAAATTGCATCCTTTTCCAAAATGTTCAAAGCATTCACATCAATCGCCTTGTTACAAATTGAATTGAAAAAATAACACAACCTCATTATAGTCTTTCTGACACGGATGGGCAATATTCCACGCAGTGCAACTGGTAGAATTTGTTGCATCATGACGTGACAATCATGTGATTTCATACCTATCAACTTCAAGTATTTCAATGAGACAAAATTTTTTACATTTGAAGAATAACCTTGAGGCACTTTGATATCATGAAGACACTGACAGAAGCTACTTTTCTCCCTCTTCGATAATGTATGACAAGCCGGGGGAAGAAATGTTAGTCTTCCTTTAGGAGTGGGAGCTAACTCCAAACGTATTCCCATTGATAGTAGGTCTAACCTTGCATTCAACCCATCTTTTGTCTTTCCTTTAATATCTAGCAATGTTCTGATCAAAGAATCACATATATTCTTCTCCACGTACACGACATAAATATTATGTTTGACTTCATGATACCTCCAATATGGTAGCTCAAAAAATATTGACCTTTTCTTCCAAATATGTCTATAATTACCAGATTTATGTGTCTTTCCCAATGTCACATCAAGGTTTTTCAACCTCTCAAAATACAAATCTGGGGATAAAGGTTTTGGAGCAGTATCAAATTCTTGTGAGCCATTGAATGCCTTTTTTAGTCTTCTATAAGGGTGATCCATAGGAAAAAACTTTCGATGACCCATGTACAATGTTTTCCCCCCATTATGCAATTGACAATATGACGTCTGTTGTTCGCAAATTGGACATGCATTATGCCCTTTAACACTGTATCCAAACAAATTTCCATATGTTGGGAAGTCATTTATAGTGAATAGAAGCACTGCATGTAGTTGAAAATATTCCATTTTATAAGAATCATACACCCTAATACCATCAGCTCATAACAGTTTCAAATCATCAATCAGCGGTGACATGTATACATCAATATCATTGCCGGGTTGCTTTGGACCAAAGATCATGATACTCAACATGACATATTTGCGCTTCATACAAACTTCAGGAGAGAGGTTGTAAATTACCAATAAAACAGGCCATGAACTATGTGTGCTACTGAGGGTTCGGTATGGATTCATTCCATATGTGCACAAGCCTAGTCTCAGATTTCTAATTTCATTTCCAAATGTAGGGTACTGGGCATCAATTTTCTTCCATTGTGGACAATCAGCTGGATGACGTATTTTTCCATCACATACCCGCTCATCAGCATGCCATCTTAACCTTTTTGCATCATGTGAATTAGAAAATAAACGTTTGAAACGAGGAATTATAGAAAGATACCAAAATACCTTTGAAGGGAGCTTTGTAATCTCTACATCAGCTTGTGATTTTTCTTTCACCTTATACCGTGATGTCCCACATTTAGGACACTCTTTCAGAAATTCATATTCCTTCCTATATATAATGCAGTCATTCGGATAGACATGTATTTTCCTGTATCCCAATCCCATCGGGCATAATATTTTTTTGGCCTTATAATGTGAATCTGGAAGATCGTTATCTTTTGGAAGAATGTCTTTCATCAATTGTAGCAGCTCTGTAAAACTTCTGTCACTCCATCCATGTTTCGCCTTCAGGTTAATCAATCTTAACACCACCGACAAAACCGTAAAATCTGTACAACCAGGATATAATGGTTTTTCGGCATCACCATATAGACGTGCAACTGTCGGTTCTATCTCAATTTGTTCTGCTACAATATCGCGAATCATTTCTTCAATTCCATCGGAGTTACCATCTTGCGATTCATTATCATCAGTGACATTCTGTCCAGTTTCACCATGCCAAATCCAAGGGTTGTAACTCGGATTGAAACCATTACAAATCAGATGATCTTTTATCTCTCTACTTTTCAACTTCTTCATATTTAGACATTTCAGGCATGGATAGAAAAAAATGTCACTACTTGGAACATTTCGTTTAGAATATTCCAAAAAGGCATCAACACCTTCCTCATATTCATTGCTCATTCGATGTGCCGTAATCCAACTTCAACTCATTATTACCTATACCAAATAGCAAAAATATATATATTTTTTAGATAAGAAAAATATATGTTTATATGAAAAAAATCATAATTTGAATGTAAACAATTTTGAAATATAAAACAAATCGATGTGTATTTAAAAAAATATGCTTGAATATTATTTTTTAAAAAAAATATAGTAAGATATAACACCCCCCCTGGACAACACCCCCACCCCCTACCCCCTTGGACACCCCCCTGGACACCCCCCAACACCCACCCACACCCTTGGACAGCCCCCCACACCCACCCACCCCCTTGTAAACCCCCCTGGACACCCCCCGACCCCTCTGGACAGCCCCCCGCCCCTCCTAGACACCACCCCCACCCCCTACCCCCTTGGACACCCCCCTGGACATCCCCCAACCCTCTGGACAGCCCCCCCACCCACCCGGACAACCCCAAATACCCTCTGGAGAGGCCGCCACCCACTTGGACAACCCCCCACACCCATCCAACCCCTTGGACACCCCCCTGGACACCCCACCGACCCCTCTGGACAGGCCGCCACCCCCTTGGACAGCCCCCCACACCCACCCATCCCTTTAGACACCACCCTGGACACCCCCCGACCCCTCTGGACAGCCCCCGACCCCTCTATAAAGCACCCCCACCCCTCCTGGACACAACCCCCACCCCCGACCTGCTTGGACACCCCCCTGGACACCCCCCAAACCTCTGGACAGCCCCCCCACCCCTCCTAAACACCACCCCCACCCCCTACCCCCCTTGGACACCCCCCTGGACACCCCCCAACACCCACCCACACCCATGGACAACCCCCCACACCCACCCACCCCCTTGTAAACCCCCCTAGACACCCCCGACCCCTCTGGACAGCCCCCCGCCCCTCCTGGACACCACCCCCACCCCTACCCCCTTGGATACCCCCCTGGACATCCCCCAACCCTCTGGACAACCCCCCCACCCACCCATCCAAATGGACACGCCCCAACCCTCTCGGGGATTTATAGAAAACGATGAAAAATTAGTGAAATCATAAAATTAGTCAATATTGCAAGTCGAACTAATAGATCTAGGGATGATAAATAAGATTATGGTGCCAAAACGAGTTAAAAGGGTTCGCAATCGAAGAATCTTAGCTAGTTTCAACAAAAAAATCACAACACATATATATATACTATCCGCGAAAAAAAACGAACGAGTGGGAGGATTACCTGAGTGCTGCGAGTTTAGATGATTGATCCGAGGAGATTAAATATGAGAAACGATGATCGCAAAACGAATCTAAACCCACGAAATGGACGAGCCGATTCGGGTTTACGTGCGAGAGAGACGAGTCGCGACTGTCGAAGGTAAACTCGCGAATGACAATCCACGGGTCTGGGTAAATTTTTAAATGAGTTATCATGTCGGTTATTCAATAACCGATGTTATAATTTTTTTAAAAACATTTATAACGTCGGTTATTCAATAACCGACGTAAAAACCTTCCTCTGATTCTTTTTTTACGTCGGTTATTTAATAACCGACGTTATAAAGGGCTCAAAATACGCATTTTATTACGTCGGTTATTCCATAACCGACGTCAAAAACATCTGCGGATTCTTTTTTTACGTCGGTTATAAAATAACCGACGTAAAAAGGCCTTCGAAAACCGCATTTTTTACGTCGGTTATTGAATAACCGACGTAACAAACGCCCCCCGCTTCTGTTTTTTACGGCGGTTAATGTATAACCGACGTAAAAACGAAGCCGCACGATTAATAACGTCGGTTATAAAAATAACCGACGTTACAGGTGTACTAAACACAGGTTTTTACGTCGGTTATTAAATAACAGACGTAAAAAACCTCATTTTACATATTATGACGTCGGTTTTATATAACCGACGTAAAAAATGGTGACGTAAAAAACGTTTTCTGCACTAGTGTAGGGTCTCCTAGATACAACATGAGAAGATTAACTTTGTGCATTCCCAGAATACTACCCACATTGAGGAAAAACCTAACAGAGCATGTGTTAGAGATATAGAAGTTTCTCTTACTCTTGTTGATGATATGACCGCTCAAATGACAATACGCCTCCAATGCTCTGTTCATGTCGTGCACAAACCCGCTGGATGTGTTTATGAAAATAATGAAGTCATCTACAAATATAAGGTGAGACACAGATGGGAAGAACATCCTTCTACGGAAGGGAAGGATCATTCCACTGGCATGGTTTTATTGAATGAGGTGACTGAGAACTTCTCGAGTGATGATAAAGATACTCAGCGAGATTGGATCTCCTTGATGAAGCCCACATGTTGATTTGAAGAAACAGATCATTTGGTGTTTTTTTGATCACCATGAACTCATTTTCATTTATAAATTAATATCACGTGTACAAAAGGATTCCAGAACCTTAAATAAGATATAATAAACATATTATAGTCTCGTTCAACCATCAAAATGGTTTCATGTCCATAATTGAATATTGTAATAGAAATTTAAAACTCATCACCTTTAAATGTCATAAATTAACACATCTCGGAATGTGGTTTCATTTCTAGTATAAAACAAGGGTTAAAGGTAGATGATGAAGAATTATTCCTTTATCATAACAAAATAATAGTACATGTAAGGTACTGGATTCATTAAAACATTATAATATAAAGAGGTGAGGGAAAAAAATAAATTAAAGGAACTTGAAATAAAAGAAATGAAAAGAGGAATTTACCTCTTGAAGTAATCTTCTTTGAGAGCCTCTTTAGGGATGAGGTTTTGGTATTTTTATGAGACCAAGGGATAATGGAAATAGGGTAGAATCATGGGAGGATATTTGAACAGAATATAGACAAGGAACAAGGCTTGATATGGGTGAAGAGAAGGAGTGTAGGAGGGTTTCATGGTGGAGGAGATGAGGCTTTTCCCATTATTCAACTCATTATTTTATTATTTTTGTAAGGGAACCAATAGTATTGATTCATTTGAACATGAATAGTAATATGTGGATGTGATTTCGAACAAAGTGGTCTTACATCAGCGTTAAACCACCTATGGCTCAATAAATCATGAATTTAGTATTTATCGTAAATTATCATATTTTACTATTCACATAAAATTGATGTATTTTAAAAAAATACCCAAAATTTACCAAAACGATTTTTTCCACGTAGAATTCAAAAAATAAAATCAATTTTTTGAAAATATTTTTCTAAACATTTTTAATTTAATTTTTAAATAAAATCATAATTTATTCTAAAAAAACAACATTAAAACTATTAATTGTTTTATAACACCTTGTAAAATTAATCATAGTCCCCTAAAATTATATTATAACCATGAGAAGATAAAATAAAAATTAATGATTACATTCTATGAATATACATTTCCATTTTAAATTATAAAATTAATTATAAAAATGTAATTTAAATATTTATGATATACCAAAATACAAATAATTATACTATGATCATTTTTTCACTTATAAGATGTCTAAATTGTATTTATACATTAAGGGGTGAAGTTTATATTTTTTGGGCTGATTTACTATTCATCAATATTCATAAGGGTATGTTACTATTCATAAGATTATGTTACTATTCATAAAAACTAATTTGATTCCATTAGACTCTAAATATCATACTGAATGCAATTGTGTATATCAGTTTTTTGAAATTCCAATCACAGAGGTTGTAAAACTATGTTTAGTGGATAGGTTATAATAAAGTTATGTTTGTAGAGACTCAGTGTTTTATACAATCAATATTAAATATATTTGGAAAATCTTGGGGTGCTACATTATCTCCTCCTTACAAAAATTTCATCTTCAAAATTACCATAATATTACCTCATCAAAAGATTTGGGTATTTCTTACTCATAAGCTCCTTTAGCACCCCTGTCCCCTCTTCAATTTTATGATTTTTCCACAGTATCTTTACTAGTTGAGTCATCTGATTCCTCAAAAAATGTTCTTTAGTGTCCAGAATCCAGATAGGATCTTCATAATAAGATAGGCTAGATTCCAATTCTATAACTTTATAAGTGAGGATAAGCATTGGGTCTGAAATGTACTTTCTCAACAATGAGACAAGGAACACATAGTGTAGTTTAGAAAGGATAGTTAACGAATCCAAATGATATGAAATAGCTCCAATTATCACTATAATTTCAAAAGGTCTAATGTACATAGGGCTTAGTTTCCATTTCTTCCCAAATCTTATAACACCTTTCCATGGAGGTAACTTTAAGAAAAAATAATCTTCTACTTGAAATTCCAAATCCTTCCTTTGATTACCAGCAAAACACTTTTTCCTATATTGAGCTTCATTGAAATGGATTTTAATATTCTTTACATTCACTGTTGTTTCCTCTAAAAGCTCTGGACCCACAAGCTTTCTTTCAACAACTTCATCCCAACATGTTTGTGTATGACATCACTTTCCATACAATGCTTTATATGGTTCCATTTGAATGCTTGAATGGAAACTATTATTTAAGGAAAACTCCACCAAATGTAAGTATTGATCCTATATACCCTGAAATCCAAGTGAGCATGATCTCAACATATCTTCTAATGTTTGGATCATCCTCTATGATTTCCCATCAATTTGAGGGTGATAAAAAGTACTCAATAGGAGCTCGATATCCAAATATTTCTATACACTTTTCCAGAATATCAATTTAAATCATGGATCACGATCAGGAAAAAATTAAAATAGGTGATCCGTGAAGTCTTAGAACTTCATTAATATAGTTTCGTACAAGATGCTCTAGTGGAAAATCCCCCATTTTATTAGGAAAATGTTAATATTTTGTAATTTGATCAACAATTACCCATATTACACCATTTTTCTTGGAGTTTTGAGTAATCTAGTGACAAAATACTGGGTGATGTGATCCCATTTCCATGGAGGAATATGTATAGGTTTCATGACTCCTCTAGGATGTTTTTGTTCGACCATCACATGTTTATAGACTAAACATATTGATAGATAATCTGAAATATCCCAATTCATGTTCTCCCACCAGAAATGTTCCTTCAAATATCTATACATTTTAGTGGTACCAGAGTGTATAGATAAGTTTGAGCTATGATAATCATCCAATAAATCCCTTTTCAGCTTGGGTATAGAGGGAACACATATACTATTCCCAAATTTCAGAATTCCATATTCACATATGAAGTCAGCCAACTTCCCATCTTCCACATCATTAATTTTCTTCTGGAGGTTCTCATCATCAGGCTAAGAGATTTTAGTCATTTCTAATATAGATAGTTGGGAAACCAATTGAAAATGTAGTGTTGTTTCACTTTATTTGATAATTCCTGTAACACCCCGAGATTTTATGAAAAATATTCTTTTTAATTGATGTCTTGTGTTGTACTCTACAAAAAAGGAGTCTTGCACAACACGCAACCATAACTTGGCTGCCTTACACATAATCACGAACTTCCTCGATAGCATGTGTTGTACGCAATACCGAGTTTCACTAAACAACGATATGCTATTAAAATATTATTAAAACTAGCCATTATGAATATTAATAACCACTTTTTGAAATTTTTTAAATTTCATCTTTCAAAATGGACTTCATTTTTGGATTTTGAATATCGAAATTATCCTAGGGTGAAATTTTGGAATTTTTCTGAAAACTTTCAATTTTTGATGAATAGTGAAAACACTGGGTTACTATTTAAAAACCGACTTTTTATTTAAATAATTATTTATTCTATTTAAATTTATTTTAGGTCAAAATTGACACATAATACCTATATAAGTTCAATTTAATTCATTAGAGTCATTTTATAATAATTTTAGATATATAAAAATTTAATTGAACTTTTGACCGTCTTTTACCCACCTCCTAGGAGAATTTCCAAATTCACATAAAACATAATTTTACACCTTCTATGAGTGGAATTTCAAAAATCCGAGAGACACGGTTGATGTCAGTAAGTAAAATGTGGTTCAATTAGATGAAAATAATTTTGGTGAATAGTAACTTTTTACTTTTTTACCATAGTTAAAAGTAAATAAGGTAATTAAGGGTAAAAATGATATTATTATTATCCTAACACATGTCCTAATTCTATTGGATAAGTTTAATTCGACCAAAAAAAACCTTAGGAATAAAATATCTCCATTTAGGCCCACTTGTATTAGATTAGGACATTTATTATTAATTTATTTAAAGAAGGGTTACAATAGTTAAAATCAAAGTTTAATAAGTAAATAATTTTTAATATAGGGTTATACAAAATATAAATTAGACTATAAATCTTCATTATAAATATAAAAAGATTTCATACATAATGGTATTTTATTTGTAATATTTATACTTTAAATAATTTAATTTATTTATGACACAATGATGATGCAGTAATTATATTATTAATAAAATATTGACATAATTGATGTTATAAATACCCAAATAAATGTAATTTGAGAATTTTTATAATTTTCTTGGTTAATATGACATGTTAGTATTGATTTAATTAACTTTTTTTGAACTAATATTTCTGTTATGATTTTCTCAAAAATCAATTACCAAATAGTGTAAAAATTGACTTAAAATAGTGTTTAAAAGAAATATTATATTATTAATTGTTATTTTATTCCTAAAAATCTAAGGTTAGGCCAAATGACTTATATAAGGTTATATATATTAATAATAAATAACTTGGGGTTCTTTTGGCTTGTTATAGTAAGTTTATTAACCTTATAGTGTAAGAAAACAAGAAGACACGGTAAAAGAAAAATTATTTAACTTAAAGTTAAATCTAAATGATAAAGTTAAAATAGAAACCTAAACTTGTCTAAATTCTATTGGATGAGAGTATTGCGACCCATCCCCACCTTATCTTCGAAATAACTCAATTTGGAGCTATTAAAAACCGAATATGACTTTATAATAAAATAATATTTTTAGTTATTCCAAAGGTGCCCCTCTCCTCCCTTATAAAAGGGCACCTCCCCCCCTATTCCTCACACCACTTTGAGCCTTCAATCTCAGAAAACCCCTGCAAAATTATCTTATCCACTTCCCTAGAAACATCCTAGAGGTCCTGGACTTCTTAAAAGACCAATTTTAGTGCCCTAAGAGGAGGTCTCAAAGAGGCGCTTCAAAGAAGAGGTAAAGTCCGTTACCGATTCTTTCAACTTTATTTCTTCTTCCACTTATTCTTCTTTAGTTGTTTCATTATGAAGTAATAACATCAGTATCACTCATATACTGATATGTTATTATAAGTATGAAATAACCCCATTTCACCTTCTATCCATCCTACGGAAAACGAAATAACCACGTGTGCGTACGTACAGAATACCGTCTCCACACCGTGGTGAAATCTATTTTTCCACCAACACCTTACATGGATCAGTATAATGTTGTAAATAATAACTATATATGGTTAATATAACATCATACTGATTCTGATATATTATACCATCTACTACAATTCTATTCAATAATCATGGGAACGATATCATCGCTCGTGCGTACGTACGGAATACCGTCTCCACGACGCGATGAGATTCATTCTCAATGATTAACCATTCATAAATGATTATAAAGTATATATAATAAGTAATAATGAAATATATGAAATAATAATGCTACTGGATTTATGTATATATATATGTATGTCATCTATTTAGATTCATTCAATTCAATAAGGAAACGAAAACAACGTTCATGCGTACGTACGACCTACCGTCTCCATGAACGGTGTATTTCATTCCTTTTATCGATCTATAATATATATATGTATATGATGAATATATATTATATATAAATCATGTTTTACATTCTGGAATTATGTAAATCAGGATATAAGTATTAATATCAAGAATGACAAGTCGAAACACATACGATAAATGAAATGATTTTACCCAAAACGCATCTTTAACCTGGAATTTACAAAACAACGGGTAATTTAAAGTCATAAGTGAAACATATATGATATCATAATAACGAATATGATTCTGTAATAAGTCAATGACATTATTTAAATCATTATACAGGAGGTTTGGATACGTACGAAGCATATCGGACGTAAGGTAAGGGATAATTTTGCAAATCTCATTTTTATCCGAGATTGCTTATTTGTAACTATTTACTAGGGTTATTGCAATCATCCATGTCCATGTTTTATAAAAGTGTTTTCATGTAGGTTTAAATTAATTTTTACCCATTTTGACTTTTACCACATGGTATGGAAGGAATCTTTCTTTTATTTACCCTACAAGGTACTTTTTGACTTTTCCGACAAAAGTACGAGAAGAATGTTTTTTTAACGTATACGGCATGAAATGATTTTTATGGTTTTATAAAGCATTATTTTCATGAATATTCCTCCAAAATATTTCATAAATATTTTCAAAAAAATATATTTCTTTAAAAATTTCATGACGTTTTGTGAAAAGAAATTGATTTTGAAGAAGAAAGGATATTTTCCTCAAGAATTCATTTCAAATGTTTTATCAAAACCATTTTTCCATCTAAGATGACATTATTTCATATGTGTATGTTTCAAGTATAATGTATCTATGATTTAAATGGTTTCACTTTTCTTATTATGAAATGATATCCATTTCTTTTATATGGATTACGTGATGATGGGATTATGTTTATGAAACCCATTTTATTCGTTGGGTTATTATGAATGATGTATGTTTATTTTGTGGCACAAGTAATAATGATTTCATTATGAGATTGGTGGGACCTATATATCCCTCAAATGCATTGGGTAAATATTTATATCTCATGAGATAGATATGGCTGGAACGGTAAGTTAATCCGGTTCAGTGTTACAAGACTGAAATGAGGAGTGAACTCGATTCAGAAAGGGACTTTGTCCCCTAAGATGGTCTTGGCAGCAATGCCTTGGCTACTATGGAAATCATAACATGTTCTTAATGGTTTCCACAATTACATGTTTTATTCCCATTCTATTTTATCATGAGTGATGTTCCCTTATGATATATGCCTTACGTACTTCCAAGATTCATGTCTTTGCTAAAGATTTTGATGTTTAGATTTTATGTTCAAGTTTTTTCATTCAAATGTTTATGGATTGTTTTATGTTATCTATGTTTACCCTTACTGGGAATTTGAGCTCACCCCTTTTATGTTTTCTTTTCCCCAGGATATAAAGAAAGGTTGTAGTTATGAAAAAAAAGGGGAAGATCTTTATGGGATATGTTGAAGATCTTTCACCACGATTAGAAGATTATATTCCGAGTTTCCAAAGACACTAAACTATTACGGTCCTTGTGTGTGTGTTTTTGTTATGTACTAAGTATTCCGCAAAAGTAATGTAATGTCCATGTACGTCAAGCTTCAGGTCTCTACAGTTGGTATCATAGGAAAGGTTTAGTCAACCTTTGGAAACTAGGATGCGAAAATGTTAGTGAGATCCCTAGAGATATTTCTAAGGTATGTCCAGGGATGTCCCTAAGGATAAGTATACGTATAGTATATAGTCCTAGAACTACAGTAATGATTTTAGAATTTAACCTAAGACGTTAGATATTGGGGGTACTCCCCCTTTACTATGTTGTTTTCCCTAGCATGATTTCCCCCCCTCACACTATTCTTTTTGGGTTTTATAAAATGGATAGAAACAAGAAGATTCACGATAATGGAGGATATGACAGACAATGGATTGATATTCTTCATGAGAAACCCAATGAAATGGGATTTGGAAGTCCAAACATCGTTATTATGCCTAATCAGAAATCTCCTAATATGATCAATAATCTCAACTTTGGTAAGTTTCCCGACTCAGATAATAAGAGAAAGATGGAGTTTCATGATGATCATAGAGGAAAAAAAGTTCAATTTCCCTCATGTAAATCACGTGGGAAGAGGAATCAGGGAGATTTTTTCAAAGGAACTAGAAGATGCTTTGGGTGTGGAAAAGAAGGACACAAAGCCAGTAGTGAAAAAGAAAAGGTTCAGTTAACACTATGGACAAGGATAATGGTATTGCTACGACATCAAAAATGATTAGATGTTTTAAATGTGGAATGTACGGGAATTATGCAAACCAATGCCCTAAGGGAAAATCTCATGAAGAGAATCAGCATGGTCATATGGGTAATATTTATGTGGTTGATGATGAGGAGACTACAAATGATATTTGAGGTGAAAGAAGTGTTGAAGCTCAGTCAATTGTTTTAGAAGGTAGGGGAATGATTGTATGTTTATCGAGAGTTATGTTGTATAGTTAATGGTACTATAGAATAATGAATCATCTAAGGATTGTTACACTATTGTTTTTCCTAAAGTATTTGAAAGTATATGTTGAATGATACCAGTAACCATGGAAGGTTATTCAGATATTTTTGGAAAGTAGATGATATTTTCATAATGAAGGAATAAGAAGATAATGAGATGTTTTATTGTATTCATGAGCTCATGATTGATATAAGGACTAAGTGATATAATAGTTTGATTATAAAGAATTTTGAGGATTTTGGTATGTGGAAAGTGTTAAATTTTAATTGCATTCAGGTTTTCACTAAGGTTTAATGGGTATTCATTTTTAAAGAGAATACATGATTAAGGCCTTAGAATGTTTGGAATGTGACCAACAAGACATATCTTATGATATATGGGGATCAACGATGGTATTAACATGCTTGTTATATAAAATCTTTGGTAATCGTTTTCACTATTATATGAGAGTGGACTGCAGTATTATGGACAAGCCTAAAGATTGGAATGGATTATGTTGGACATAAGTTAGTATTGTATAAGGATAGAAGTTTTTTCGATATTATTGATGGGATGTTATAGTAATGTAGTTTTAGAAAAAGGACAACATGCAGGACGGGCGACAACCCATCGCGTCGGACAAGGCTGTGGGAATCGAACCCACAACCGAAGTGATACTGGCCTTTATCACCTACCACTGGCCTACAAGAAGTCTCTGGTTAGTAGAAACTAGTTTTATTTTATTACGCGGTATGATATATGAAGTATAAGTTCATTTTTGGAATCATATACGATTAACCTCAGCATAGATGGATTTATGTATATTTGATAACTTTTACTAACCTTTTGTTTGAAACAGATGGAATGACCCATCATTCTATCACATGACTTGATAACACTTCACTAATAACAAATTCAACTTCATTTCTTTAAGAAATGAAGTGGAAATTCTTCAAAGCACGAACCACATTGATATTGTACCAAAATCAAGCAAGTATTTCTTCTAATTAAAAATTTTCAACTTTAGGGAAATGATATTGAAAACCAAAAAATGTTGTCCTAGTTCCCTTATATCTGATGAATCAGATGGTACCTTAGATCATTAAAAATCTATGGCTTTGTGATTGTTGGATTTTTCATAGCCATGTTCTCTACAACTCTCCATCAGAACATAATGGTTAGGTTTCTCTTCCATATCCATATTTTCACCTATGTTCTCCTGTGTGGAAACCCAGTGATTAGTTAATTTGGATATCCATTAGGTTTCATACTTTAGTTTTTAAATATTGGTTTTGGTATTCCTTTTTTACGATGTGGGTTTCTATTAAGGAAATTTTTTAGTAGTAAACCATTTATAACCCCGACGAATTTTGAGGGAGAAATTCATTTTAAGGGGGGTAGAATGTAACACCCCGAGATTTTATGAAAAATATTCTTTTTCATTAATGTCTTGTGTTTTACGCTACAACAAAGGAGTATTTCACAACACGCAACCCTAACTTTCCTTCATTACACGTAATCACGACCTTCCTCGATAGCGTGTGTTGTACGCAATATCGAGTTTCACTAAACAACGATATGCTATTAAAATATTATTAAAACTAGCCGTTATGAATAATAACCAATTTTTGAAATTTTGTAAATTTCATCTTTTAAAATGGACTTCATTTTTTGATTCGGAATTTCTAAATTAGCCTAGGGTGAAATTTTGGTATTTTTCTGAAAACATTCAATTTTTGATGAATAGTGAAAACACTCGGTTACTATTTAAAAACCGAATTTTTATTTAAATAATTATTTATTCTATTTAAATTTATTTTAGTTCAAAATTGACACATAATACCTATATAAGTTCAATGTAATTCATTAGAGTCATTTTATAATAATTGTAGATATATAAAAATTTTATTGAACTTTTGGCCGTCTTTTACCCACCTCCTAGGAGCATTTCCAAATTCACATAAAACATAATTTTACCGCTTCTGTGAGTGGAATTTCAAAAATCTGAGAGACACAGTTGATGTCAGTAAGTAAAATGTGGTTCAATGAGATGAAAATAATTTTTGGTGAATAGTAATTTTTTACTTTTTTTACCACGGTTAAAAGTAAATAAAGTAATTAAGGGTAAAAATGATATTATTATTACCCTAACACATGTCCTAATTCTATTGGATAAGTGTAATTTGAACAAAATCCGCATTAGGAATAAACTATGACCATTTAGGGCCACTTGGATTAGATTAGGACATTTATTATTAATTTATTTAAAGAAGGGTTAAAATAGTTAAAACCAAAGTTTAATAAGTAAATAATTTTTAATATAGGGTTATAAAAAAGATAAATTCAACTATAAATATTAATTATAAATCTAAAATTATTTCCTACATAATGGTATTTTATTTGTAATTTTTAGACTTTAAATAATTTAATTTATTTATGACACAATGATGATGCAGTAATTATATTATTAATTAAATATTGACATAATTGATGTTATAAATACCCAATTAAATGTAATTTGATACTTTTTATAGTTTTCTATGTTAATATGACATGTTAGTATTTATTTAATTAACTTTTTTTGAACTAATATTTCTGTTATGATTTTCACAAAAATCAATTACCAAATAGTGTCAAAATTGACATAAAATAGTTTTTAAAACAAATATTATATTATTAATTGTTATTTTATTCCTAAAAATCTAAGGTTCGGCCAAATGACTTATATAAGGTTATATATATTAATAATAAACAACTTGGGGTTCGTTTGGCTTGTTATAGTATGTTTATTAACCTTATAGTGTAAGAAAACAAGAAGACACGGTAAAAGAAAAATTTTTAAACTTAAAGTTAAATCTAAATGATAAGGTTAAAATATAAACCTAAACTTGTCTAAATTCTATTGTATGAGAGTATTTTGACCCATACCCACCTTATCTTCGATATAACTCAATTTGGAGCTATTAAAAACCGAATATGACTTTATAATAAAATAATATTTTTAGTTATTCCAAAGGTGCACCTCTCCTACCTTATAAAAGGGCGCCTCCTCCCTCTCTTCCTCACACCACTTTGAGCCTTCATGATCGGCCAACCCCTGCCAAATTCTCTTCTCCACTTTCCTAGAAACATCCTAGAGATCCTGGTATTCTTCAAATACCAATTTTAGTTCCCTAAGAGGAGGTCTCAAAGAGGTGCTTCAAAGAAGAGGTAAAGTCTGTTACTGATTCTTTCAACTTTATTTCTTCTTCCACCTCTTCTTATTTAGTTGTTTCATTATGAAGTAATAACATCAGTATCAATAATATACTGATATGTTATTATTATTATGAAACAACCCCATTTCACCTTCTATCCATCCTACGGAAAACGAAATCACCACGCGTGCGTACGTACGGAATACCGTCTCCACACCGTGGTGAAATCTATTTTTCCACCAACACCTTACATGGATGGGTATAATGGTGTAAAGAATAACTATATATGGTTATTATAACATCATACTGATTATGATATATTATACCATCCACTACAATTCTATTCAATAATCATGGGAACGATATCATCCCTTGTGCGTACGTACGGAATACCGTCTCCACGATGCGATGAGATTCATTCTCAATGATTAACCATTCATAAATGATTATAAAGTATATATAATAAGTAATCATGAAATATATGAAATAATAATTCTAATGGATTTATGTATATATATATATGTATTTCATATATTTAGTTTCATTCAATTCAATAAGGAAACGAAAACAGCGTTCATGCGTACGTACGGCCTACCGTCTCCATGAATGGTGTATTTCATTCCTTTTATCAATCTATAATATATATATGTATATGATGAATATATATTATATATAAATCATGTTTTACATTATGGAATTATGTAAATCAGGATATAAGTATTACTATCAAGAACGACAAGTCGAAACACATACCATAAATGAAATGATTTTACCCTAAACACTACTTTAACATGGAATTTAAAAAAGAACGGGTAATGTAAAATCATAAGTGAAACATATATGATATCATAACAATGAATATTATTCTCTAATAAGTCAATGACATTATTTAAATCATTATACAGGAGGTTCAGATGCGTACGAAGCATATCGGACCTAAGGTAAGGGATAATTTTGCAAATCTCATTTTTATCCGAGATTGCTTATTTGTAAGTATTTACTGGGTTTATTGCAATCGTCCATGTCCATATTTTATAAAAGTTGTTTCATGTATTTTAAAGTCATTTTTACCCATTTTGACTTTTACCCCATGGTATGGAAGGAATCTTTCTTTTATTTACCCTACAAGATACTTTTTGACTTTTCTCACAAAAGTATGAGAAGAATGTTTTTTTAACGTATACGGCATGAAATTATTTTTACGGTTTTAGAAAGCCTTATTTTCATGAATATTCCTCCAAAATATTTCATGACTATTTCTAACAAAATATCTTTCTTTTAAAATTGCATGACGTTTTGTGAAAAGAAATTGATTTTGAAGAAGAAAGGATATTTTCCTCAAGAATTAATTTCAAGTGTTTTATCAAAACCATTTTTCCATCTAAGATGAAATTATTTCATATGTGTATGTTTTAAGTATAATGTCTCTATGATTTACATGGTTTCAATTTTCTTATTATGAAATGATATCCATTTATTTTATATGGATTATGTGATGATGGGATTATGTTTATGAAACCCATTTTATTCGTTGGGTTATTATGAATGATGTATGATTATTTTGTGGCACAAGTAATAATGATTTCATTATGAGATGGGTGGGACAAATATCTCCCTCCAATGAATTCGGTAAAGATTTATATCTCATGAGATAGACATGGCTGGAACGGTAAGTTAATCCGGTTCAATGTTACAGGACTGAAACGAGGAGTGAACTCGATTCAGAAAGGGACTTTGTCCACTAAGATGGTCTCGACAGCAATGTCTTGGCTACTATGAAAATCATAACATGTTCTTAATGGTTGCCACAATTACATGTTTTATTCCCATGCTATTTTATCATGATTTATGTTCCCTTATGATATATTCCTTACGTACTTCCAAGATTCATGTCTTTGCTAAAGATTTTGATGTTTATATTTTATGTTCAAGTTTTTTCATTCAAATGTTTATGGATTTTTTTATGTTCTCTATGTTTACCCTTACTGGGCATTTAAGCTCACCCCTTTTATGTTTTCTTTTCCCCAGAATATAAAAAAAGGTTGTAGGTAAGAAAAAAAAAGGGGAAGATCTTTATGGGATATGTTGAAGATCTTTCACCACGATTTGAATATTATATTCTGAGTTTCCAAAGACACTAAAATATTACGGTCCTTGTGTGTGTTTTTTTGTTATGTACTAAGTATTCCGAAAAAGTAATGTAATGTCCATGTACGTCAAGCTTCGGGTCTCTACAATTCCCATATCCATCCTCACTAGATCCATGTACAAATGATCCTTGTCAATCCTCATTTTGTTTAGAATTCCATGATCATTCCTTATAAATGCATCAGCTACCTTATTTTCCTTTCTTGGGTGGTAGTGTACGGAACAATCAAAATCCTTGAGTAGTTCAATCCATATACTTTTCCACATATAGATTTATTTATAGGAGAATATATATTTTAGACTCTTACAATCTGTATATATCTCACATTGTTCACCATAGAGATAATGTATTTTTATATTCCAAGAAAAGATTACAGCTGCTAACTCAAGATCATGAGTAGGATAGTTTTGTTCACGATTTATTAACTTCCTTAATTCACATAAAATCACTCTATCATTATACATAAGGACACAACCAAGTCCATTATTTGATGCATCACTAGAGATCACAAAATCATCATTCCCTAATGTTAGATTTTGGATAAAATCATTCACTAATATACTCTTGAATTCTTCAAAATAGTCCCCACATTATTTTTTCCTTACAAAATTAACCTCTTTACATGTAAGATTGGTTATTAGGTTGGATAAATGAGTGAATTTCTAAATGAAACTCCAATAATAACCTGCTTAACCAATAAAACTACATACCTCAGTTATGTTCATTGGAGTAGGACATTCATGCACAACCATTATCTTAACAGGTTCAATAGATCTTCCTGCCTTAGAGACAATGCGTTGAAGAAAGGAAAAGGATTGAAGCTAAATTTCAGACTTGCTAAATGTCCCATATAATTCATTTATTCAAGGAGTCTTCAGAATAGTGTGCAAGTGAGTTTCATGATCATCAGAAATTTTGGAGTATACCATGATATCATCTATAAATACCACCACAAAGGCATCAAGATATTCCTTGAAAACCCTATTCATTAGATCCATGAAGACAGAGGGTGCATTAGTCAGTCCAAAAGGCATTACTGTAAACTCGTAATGCCCATACGTGGTTTGAAATGTTGTCTTTGGAATATATTCCTTCCTCACACACAAATGATGATAACTAGATCAAAGATAAATCTTCAAAAACTATTTTTATCCATGAAGTTGATCAAATAAGTCATCAATGCGACATAGAGGATAACTTTTCTTTATTATTATTGCATTTATCTCCTTGTAATCAATGCACAACCTCATATATCCATCTTTATCCTAAACTTTAAGAACATGGTCTCCCTATGGAGAAACACTAGGGAGAATCAATCCTTTATCACTCAATTCCTCTATTTGTTTATTCAGTTCCACTAATTCCACAATGGAAATTCTATATGAGGACTTTGATATAATCCTTGAACCCAAAATTAAATCAATAGAGAACTCAACTTCCCACTCTGGTGGATATCCATGTAAATCCTCTGGAAACACATCATCATATTCTTTCACAAAAGGTATGTCCTCAATTTGAACGTTACTTTCCTCACCTATAGATATTTCATTCCATTTATCCCTAATAATTTAATTCAATAGAGATACTAGGGTTGGATCTAGATAAGAATCAACCATCATGATTTCTTCTGTAACGATAATGGATTCAACACCATTCTCAAAAATCGTAACTTCCCTCTTCTTAAAATAGATCTTCCCATCATAACAGGAAATCCAACTCATACCAAGGATTATATCAAAGTATAACATGGATATTATGATAATTTTATCAACTAAATCAAGTTTATGTGTCATGAGGGGGACTTATTGAAACATGTTTGTTGCAATGATACATCCCCTAAGAGTTTTTACTTACAAATCCATTAATAAATCAAATTGAACGTGTATTTTTTTTGGAAAACGTGGATGATAAAAAATAATGTGACGATCTCTAATCAATTAAATCATTGTCTAAGTTCTTGGAAATGATTAAAGTACATTCCACCACATCCATAAGTACTTCAAACTCCATAGTTGTGACCACATAATCTTATCCTTGATCCCTTGGAATTATTTGTGGAAAGTTTCCTTGACGCCTTGGACAATAATTAGCATAGTGTCTCATCTCCCTATAGTTATAACATTGAACTTTAATAGATTCTTTATTTCCCTTACAATCACTAGTATGATGACCTTTCTATCCACACTTTTAGCAGACCACTTTTCCTTTTAAGGAGGCACCAGGGTGTTTCCATCTACAATTATCACAGGGTGGAAAGTAAACTCTTCCCTTCTTCCCCATTTTTTTTATTTCCATTTCCATATTTTTCAGAAACCCTCTTATTCTCTGGGTTTATTTTAAAGACATAAGACTTTGGAAACTTCTTTTCCATCTTTATAGCACATGAGACTATATCTTTTTATGATGAGAATATTTGGAAGAACAGTACCTACTAGAGGAATAGATTTAGGACATCAAATAATTTATCCATCTTGCTCCTTGGATTACGTATATAGTCCACAACATTCCTTGATAACCTTGTGAATTTAGGTTCATAATTTGAAATATTCTCATATTCCTTTTGCCTAAAATTTAGAAACTAAATTTTCATATTCACTTGCTTTTCATGAGGTAAGTATTTCTCTAAAAAATATCTTTTAATTCACTCCATTCCATGTTTTCTATCCCTTCCTACACCTTTTTGTTTTGAATTAGTGACCAACTGATGACAGGCATAAAATAAGGGTGATCTATAAATCCCAGTAAGAGGGTAAACAAGGACTAACATGAAGAATAAAATACATGTTAGGAAATAGGCATATGAATGGAGAATAATATAAACATGAACTTAAAGGCAAGATATAACAGGATTAACATAACATGGAAATTTGGAAACAACATTTAATGTGATTTTATCATGAGACAAGGATTGTTTAACATTTATCATGAGTAAACCCTCATTACACTTGAATTATCAGGTGTAAACCCTCATTGCACTTTACTTATCATTATACAAATCTTTACCCAATGCATTGGAGAGCTATCAGGGCACACCCTTCTTAAACATTTCATTTCATGCATTAGTGTGCCACATAGATCATATAACATTGATTCATTAAACATCATAATTTATTCCATGATAAATTAATGTGTAATTAATACATTAAACTCAATAATCAGTAAGTAAATGTTCATAAAGGGGAATAACCTTGATATACAAATGGGCATGGTATTCACTACATAATGACTTTGGCTTGGAAAATCACGGAGCAATTTCAGCAGCATAACAACGTGACATAAGAATTCATAAAAATGGTTGATGAAAGAGAAAGGGGTGTATCATCATAATTACATGAAATGGAAAGTAAGGGGTTAATATAGATACATTTCCCAACATATGTAATAGAATTTAGATTCCTAAGTCAAAATAATTGCTTGAATGTAAATGAGAAGAGAGAAATTCCTTATGAAATTTCAACATGGTAATTAGTGTACATGAGAGGCATTAATGAGAGATAAAGGGGAATCTCATCATTCAAAAATAGGTAGGTAAGTATGGGGGAGGTTTAAAATAATACCCCAACATTTCTAATTAAAATTAAAAGGTCATAACAACATAAAGAAGGTTGGAAAAAAATGAGAAAGGAAGAAATCCCTTACTTGTAAGTGTAATCACAATGGATTGAGAGAGGCTTCATGGGAACTTGGGGAACCTTGGGAGGATTATAGATAGAGGAGGTAAGAGGTTGGTCGAGCTCCAAAGGCTTTGAGTGGAGAGGAAGTGGGATCTTGTGTGGGTTTATATAGGAAAAGAGAGGAAATTCTGTATTATTTAGGTTTTGGCAACCACACATTAAACTAATAAAAAGCACAAACCAAACCACAATTGATTCCCATGTTTTTTGCCAAAGGGGAGTGAAAATAACTATTTTATAAGAAAAATGGAATAACATCTTAAAATATTAGGCTTTATTATATGGAGGTGAGTCACACTCTCAAGGAAATCATCTTAAAATGACAAAATGTTTTATAAGTCTTGGAGGGTCCACTAAGGCTTTATAAAATAAATCAATCAAACCTAAATTCACATTATTTTAATGGTAAAAAAATATGCTGTCCTAGAATAAAATTTATAGCATCTTATTACATCACTATTGGGTGATTATGATGTCATAAAACTCATTATATAATTAAATGGTATTTAATTTTTACCCAAAAATTACAATACCTCGAAAAATTTAGAAAAATTCACCGTTGGATAATTTTGACGTCATGATTCCAAAAAATAATATTAATTTTATCTAAATAATTTTCTAAATATGTGAATTTTGTACTTATAAAATAAAAACAAACATTTATAAAAAATTCACGCGCTTTAACAAAAAAACGGTTTTAAAAACTTAATAAAAATTACAATTTTATTCATAAAATTATAAGATAATTTATATTTAAAATAAAGAATTTTATAAATAATATTTTATTAAAATATTATTTAATTCAAAAATCCATTATTTCATCAAAATAGATTTCTTAATTGAATATAAATTAAATATAGTATTTTTGATTCAAAAATTATTTACAAAGTAATAATAATAAAATTATCGTATATTATTTATTATATACAAAAATAATGCACATAATCATAATTCTAAAGTCTTGTTATATAACCGCTTATAACACCCGCCTAAGACCTAAGGGTAAGGCTTGCAATGGTGACCAACTCTTGGGGTGGCTCGGAAAACATTGCTAGGGTGGTAATCCCTATCAACATCCACTTCTCACGTAGGTGGTTCAGTCTAAGCTTAACGTGTTGAAGCTCAGCTTGGTCTTGGTCAAGAGAGAAGCCCAATTATTCCACATTTTTTCTAAGATCTGACAAATGGGCTTTGTATGGAGAAATTCTACTAGATGAGGCCATCACTTCCTTTTTCTGAGTAAATTAGATTTGTTAAATCCATATATATATACTAATCATGTGATCACTATTCAATGGCTATATTAGCCAAAGTAATAATTCTTAATGGTATTTTGAAATCTAAAAACATAAAACCTAGGAAGTACCTATGTTATATAACCATTTTACATAATAATACATTTCATTAGATCCAGAGGAATTTCTATTAATAAAAGTGTGGGTTGTTACAATCTTTCCCCCTTAAAAAATTTCATCATTGAAATTTCCTTTTTTCACACTAAAGAAGATGTATGTACCTCTGCTTAATCACTTCTTCTAATTCCCACATTTCTTCTTTAAACTTTTTTCTTCTCCACAATACCTTAATGAGGTACATTGTCTTAATTTTGTAGAACTTTTTACCTATGATCTAAGATCTTCCCCAGCTTATCTTCATAAGAGAGGTCGTTCTCCAATGGTACCACCTCTAGATTGAGTACAAGTGTTGGGTCAGATATGTACTTCCTCAAGAGTGATACATGGAATACATCATGTACTTGTTATAGGTTCGGTGGGAGTGCTAGTCAGTAGGCCACTGCTCCAATGCGATCAAAGATCTGAAAAGTGCCTATGTACCTTGGACTAAGATTTCCCTTTTTACAAAATCTCATAACTCTCTCCCATGGTTATATGCGGAGGAATACCATGTCTCTAACATCAAACTCTACGTCCCATCGACAATTATCAGCCTAACTCTTTTGTTAACTCTGAGCAGCTTTAATGTGCTGCTGGATGGTCTTAACCTTCTCTACAATTTCTTCGACCATTTCTGGACCTAGGTGCTTTCTCTCCCCAACTTCATCCAAACATGCATGTGTCTTTAACCTCTTCCCATATAGGGCTTCATAAGGAACCATTTGGATTCTTGAGTGGAAACTGTGGTTGTAAGAGAACTCCACAAGAGAAATATGTTAATCCCATCCTCCTTTAAAGTCCATTGAGCACGATCTCAACATGTTTTCAATTGTTTTGATAGTCCTCTTATATTGGCCATAAATTTGAGGATGATAAGTCGTACTGAAGTTTAACTGAGTATTCAAAGCTTGTTGGAGACTCTTCCAGAACATATAGGTGAATCTTGGATCTCGATCAAATACAATAGATAGTGGTACCCCATGCAGCCTTACCACATCTTTGATATATATCGGTTCTAGTTGATTTAATGGTAAATCCTCCCGAATTGCAATGAAGTGTGTAGTTTCTGTAAGAAGATCCACAAAAAACTAGTTAGCATTGTTTCCTTTGGATGTATTTGGAAGTCCGGTGATGAAGTCCATATCGATGTTCTCTCATTTCCACACTGGTATGGATAATCGTTGCATCATACCCTTAGACTTTTTTATCTCTGCCTTCACTTTCTAACTTACCCAAAACTATGATTTATACTCAGTGATCTCCTTAATTATTTTTTCACAACAATAATGCTCTTGTAGATCTCAATACATCATTGTGTTCCCTGGGTGAATGGAGAAATTCGAACTATGTGCATCATCCAAAAGTTATTTCTTCAACTCTAGAATTTATGGAACACATAGTCTTGACCCAAAGCTCACAATTAAATCTTCATTAACATTGAAATCCGAGGATTTCCCTTTTCTGATAGTTTCCACTTTCTTGTGAATTCCCACATCATCATTTTGATCATCCTTTAAACCTTCCAAAAGAGACAGCTGAGAAATCATTTGTGAACGGATTGATGATGTTCCCTTCTTTATGATTCCCATGTCAATCTTCATCAAATATAATAATGTTTGATCCTTTTTAGTTCTCATTAGTTATTGAATTTTTGGGTCCTTTCTGCATAGAGCATTCTCTACTCTGTTAGATTTCCCAGGGTAGTAATGGATTGAGCAGTTATAATCTTTGATCAGCTCTATCCATATTAGTTGGTGCATATTTTACTCATTCTCTGTGAATATATACTTGAGGCTTTTGTGGTCAGTATATATTTCAGAAATCTCCCCAAAGAGGTAATGTTGCCAAATTTTTTAAGCGAAGATCACTACAACCAACTTGATATCATGGGTTGGATAGTTATTCTCATGAACATTCAATTGCCTTGAAGCATAGGCAATGACATTGTCATTTTGCATCCACACACAATCCATTCCCTTCTTTGAAGCATCACTTAATACCACAAAAGTTCTCCCATTATGGGTAGTGAGAGCATGAGCATAGTGATAATCCTCTTTTACAACTCCTTGATGTTTTCTTCGCATTCATCGCTCTAAGAAAACATGACTCCCTTATGAGTTAGCCTGCTAAGAGTGTTTGAAAATCATGAGAAAGTTCTCACAAATTTGCAATAATATCCATATAACCCTATGTATCAACAGATATCCTTTACTGATGTTGGCCTCAACCATTCATAAATTGTAGCTATCTTGGAGGTATCCATAGATATCCCATTATCTGTGATGATACAACCCAATAATGAGACCTCCTTCAACCAGAACTCACACTTGTTGTACTTTTCATAGATCTTATCCTTTCGCAAGGTCTCTAGTATAGTTCTTGTATGCTATCCATGATCCTCATTGTTTTTGGAGTATATTAGAATATCGTCTATACTGACTACCAAATATTTTTCGAGGTAATATTTAAAGAATCTATTCATCAATTCCATGAAGATTTCTAGAGCATTAGTGAGTCCAAGAGCCATTACTATGAATTCATAGTGCCCATATCTTGTATGAAAATCAGTCTTGGGGATATCCCCCTTCTTCACCCTTACTTGGAAATATCCCGACCAAAAATACACCTTAGGTAAGTATTGTGATCCACATAGCTGATCAAACAAGTCATCAATTTGGGGTAGAGGATACTTTTTCTTTATCATGATTTTGTTGAGCTCACTATAATCAAGGAAAAGGCACATTGATCCATCCTTCTTCTTAATGAAGAGGACTAGTGCACCCCATGGTGAAGCACTTGGGTTAATAAATCCTTTATCTAGATTGTCCTGTAGTTGTTTCTTTATCTCCTAATGCTCTACAGTAGTCATTCTATATGGATTCTTGGATATTGGTAGTACCCTAGGTATAAGATCAATTGAGAATTCAACATCTCTTCTAGGAGGAAGACCAAACAATTCCTCTGGAAACACTTCAGCAAATTTACACACAATAGACATGTATTCCAGGATGGTTTGTTCCTTGGACTCAATCATTGGATCCAGATACGTGTGCTCATAGGGTAGTAATATACACACTTGAGATGATGGTACTAAGGAAGATTCATCCTCCTCATTTTAATTTTATAGAATTTGGGGTTGATTCTCCATATGGAGAGTGATTTCCCTCTTACCACAATTTATGTTGGATCTATATAAGTAAAGCCAATCCATGTATATAATTGCATAAATTTACACTAGAGGAAGTATGACGTGGTTCATTGGGATGTTCAATCCATGAATTGTGATAGGGGAGGAGTTATACTCTTGGGTTGCAATGATTGCCCAATTTTCCATAATCATCGACATCTTTACATCCATGATTTGTGGTGGTGTTGAGATTATTCTACGAAACTTTAGGGACATAAAAAAGCTTAGAAGTAAAATAAAAAACTATGTTCTATATTATTTAATGAATAACTAGCGTACCTATCACCACTTTGTTTTTGGGGTTCACTTTAGTAGTAGTGATGGAAAAATCTCACCCTTTCTGCTTTGAAGATTGTTGGTTGCCTCCAAAAACCCTTGGCTTAGGGTACTAGTTTGAGAAGTTCCTCAGTTCTTTATATTTTAAGAAATGAACAACACATTTATGGTTGAACGAAGAATTCCTCTATTTTATCGCAACCACGGGTTTATCTTTTCCGCATTTAATAGCGAGGTTACCTTCTCTTCCACACCTAAAGCACTTCTTCATCCTCTTCAGGAAATTTCTAGGGCTCTTCTTTCCGCACCTTTGTCATGTGGGGTGCTAGATTTTCTTAGCACCATAGTATTTATATATTGGATTTCCAGAATTGAATTCCACATTATGCTTCTTATCCCCATGAAAACCCTGAGATTCACCAATCTCCATTTCAACTTTTAGGTAACATCAGAAAATTTACTCATATCTATCGAAGTCACAGATCGCTAGGGATTTCTGTAGGCTAGGTTTTAGCCTACAAAAGAAGTGGTCAAACTTGAATTTGGGGGTAATGAAAAATCTAGAGGCATATCGTGAAATCCTTGTGAGGTTTTCATTGTAAACTTTGAAAGATTCATTGCCTTTTTTCTTGAGGGCAAGTAAGTCACTTTTCATCTTAAGTTGGAGGGTGTGTGGAAAATATTTATTAAAAAACATCTTCTAGAAATACTTCAATTCCAATGACTCGATATCCCCCTTAGGCTTTTTATTTTTTATCAATGTAAACCATTTATTAGATTCACCCTTCATATGATAAGCAGCCATAAGAACCTTCTCTTGTTCGGAACATTGAAGGATGGAGAAGATATTTTCAATGGAGTTGGTCAATTGTTTGGAGATCGAGGGATTAGATGATCCATTAAAAGTTGGAGGCCTTTGTCTCATGAAGCTCTCAATTGAAAATATCCTATTTATTATGGGGGGGGGGTAAATGTTCATCTTGGCCCATTTTTCTATTCAAAACTTGAGTTAATTAAGAGAGTATCATGACAATGTTCATGATTCCCACTCCCATCAGATTGGGCATCTCATTAGAACAATCGTGACTTTTTCCTTTGCATTGTTTGTTAGACTGAGTCCTCCTATTACCGGCCATTGGCTAGAATAAGAGGAAACTTATGGTTAACACATAAAGGGTAATAAAAAGAAAAAAATTCATGACTTATAAATTACTTTTATTTTCTTAACTTATGAATTTATAGGATTCAATTTAGGTTATCCCTGATCTTCTTCCCAACATATATTCCAAGGGAAATTTCATTATTATCTTAATAATGGTTAATACTAAGATCGTGAATTTACCAAATCATATCCCTTGGGAGTTTCATAACCAATAGTTTAGCAAGGCCTATTGTCATGCACCAGTTCCTGTTTGAGTCTAGCTCAAAGCGGTGTTTTTGGTTTTTACCTTTAGGATACATCTATCCCAGAGTCACCTCTAACTACTTGTATCTAGATAGGGATTTATTTTATTGATAAACCATTTAATCAATACTCACCAAAATTTAGGGATGTTTTAATATTATTAGTCATATCCCTAAGGCTTTCACTAGGGATTTCCAATTGTAATCCAAAAAATAACTAAACATATCCTATGTTACCCACTATAACAACCTTGATATTTATTAGAAACTTAAACCTAATTTACTACATAAACATGCACTTAATAAAACTCTGATAAACAAAAATTATAGTGTCCTTGGGGATTAGTAACATTAAATAACAACCAAGAACATAAAACATAACATCTTTATTGAAAACTTCTTTTACACGACCACCATATTCCTTCGTACTAAGCATTGCAAGGGATAACTTGAGGACATGCATTATAAAAGGGCGAGCTATAAAGCCCATTAAGGGAGAAAAAATACATAAAATGAAGAATACAATACTTTCTAGGAAATAGGTATATCAATAGAGCATAAGATAAACATGAACATAAAGGCATGATATAGCATGATAAACATAACATGGAAATGTGGAAACAACATTTAACATGATTTTAGAATGATACAAGTCTCATTAAACATGGAGCATGAGTAAAACCAAATTTCACTTGAATTATAAAAATTAAACCCACATTTCACTTTATTTTTCATGATACTAATCTTTACGCAATGCATTGTAGCGCTATTAGGGCACACCATTCTTAAACATCTCATTTCAGGAATAAGTGTGTCACATAGACTGTTCAACATAGATTCATTATACCTCATCATTTATTCCATGATAAATGAATGTATAATTAATACATTAAACTCTATAATAAATAAGTAAATGTTCATAATGGTGAATACCCTTGATAGAGAAATGGTCATGGTATTCACTACACAATGACATTGGCATAGAAAATCACATTGCAATTTCGGTAGCATAACGACGTGACATAAGAATTCATAAAAAAGGTTGATGACAGAGAAAGTGGTATCTCATAATATGTACATAAAATGGACAGTAAGGGTGTCATATAGATACATGTACCAATATATGTAATGGAATTTAGATTCATAATTCCAAATAATTATTTAAATATAAATAAGAATAGATAAATTCCTTACAAAATTTTGGCATGGTAACAGGTGTACATGGGAGGAATTAATGAGATACAAAGGGGTATCTCATCATTAAAACACATGTAGGGAAGTATGGGGGTGGTTTGAAATCCTACCCTAATATTTTTAATTGAAATCAAAATGGAATAACAACATAAATAAGGTTGGACAAAAATTTGAAAGGAAGAAATCCCTTACATGAAAGTGTGATCCCAAAGGCTTGGAAGAAGCTTGAGAGAGGATTATTGGAAGATTGAAGCACCTTGGGAGGAATATAAAGAAATTAGGTTAGAGTTTGGTGAAGATATAAATGTTTTTAGTGAAGAGGAAGTGGGATCTTGGGTGGGTTTATATAGGAAAAGAGAGGGAATTATTTATTATTTAGGTTTTGGGAACCACACATTAATCTAATAAAAACCACAAACAAACCCATGGGTTTTTTCCATGGTTTTTGACAAAGGGGTGTAAAAAAAATATTTTATAATGCCAATGGCCTAATGTCTTAAAATATTAGTCTTGATTATGTGGAGGTGAGTCACACTCTTAGGGAAATCATTTTAAAATGACAAAATGTTTTATAAGTCTCAGAGGGTCCACTAAGGCTTTGTAAAATAAAATAAAAACCCAAAATCATGTTATTTTAATGGTAAAACACATATTAGCCGAAAATCCCAGTTATAGTATTTTATTACATCCCTACTGGGTAATTATGATGTCATAAGACACATTATATTATTAAATGGTATTTAATTTTTACCCAAAAATTCAACTGTCTCAAAAAATTATGAAAAATTCACCATTGGATAATTCAAACGGAATGATTAAAATAATAATATTCATTTTATCTAAATAATTTTATAAATATGTAAATTTTTACTTTTCAAATAAAATCTTACATTCACAAAAAATTCATGGATTTTGGAAAAATTGGCTTTCAAACCTTAATAAAAACTATAATTGTATTCATAAAAATTATATGATAATTTATATTTAATAAAAATAAATTTATTAAAAATATTTTATTAAAAAATTATTTAATTAAATAATCCTTTAATGAATCCAAATATATTTATTAATTGAATATTAAATAAAAACACTACTTGTGCTTTAAAATTATTTACAAAGTAATAATAATAAAATAAATGTATATTCTTTATTATATACAAAAATAATTCACATAATCATAGTGCTAAGGTCTTGTTACATAACCCCTTATAATACCCATATAAAACTTAAGGTAAAGGTTTGCGATGGTGAAAAACTCTTGGGTGGCTTGGATAACATCTCTCGGGTGGTAATCCTTATCAACTTCCACTTCTCATGTAGGCGGTTTTGTTCAAGATTAATGTGTTGAAGCTCAGATTGGGCATGGTCAAGATCGAATCCCAATGAAGACACCTACATTCCAAGATCTTACAAATGGGCTTCTTAAGGAGAAATTCTACTGGATGAGGCCATCAGTTCCTTTTTCTGAGTAAATTGTATTTGTTAAAGCCCTATATTTATACTAATCATGTGTTCACATTTAAATGAATATATTAGAAATGGAAACAATTCATAATATTATTTTTAAATCTAAAAACATAAAAACAAATAAGTGCATATGTTATATAAAATTCTCACATAACAATGCATTTAATTAGATCAAGGTGAATTTCTATTAATAAAGGTCTGGGTCATTACAAGGTGCGTAGTAAGGCCCATTATCATGTACTAGGATATCCAGAGTCAAGACCGAAACTCCTTGTCATAGTTTTCACTCCTAGGTACATCTATACTAGAACCACGTCCACTTTTATTATCTATAAAAGGAATTATTTTCTAAAAATATCCACATAATCTATTCCTTACCAAAATTATAGGATGTTCTTGTTTGTTTATAGTCAAGACTGTCTTAGGGTTTTGTTCCCTAATCTATGTTTTCTAAATCTAGTTTGCATGTTTTCTTCTAAAATCCTTTTATACCGACTTTAGTATATTTGGAAATAAGATAGATACATAAGTCCAACATTAAATATTGAAATGAAAGAAACATAAAAGGTACATTGGGAATTTCCACCACTCTAAGATTGTCCATGCATATAAATACTAATATACCTTTTCTTTTCCTATGAAAAAATTAAACACAATAAGTGGTGACCTGAAATGCTCAGTAAGGGTAAGAAATAAAAAATAATATGTCATAAATATAAACATTAGGCATGGTGAATAATTAAAAATACATGACATTACAAATAATAAACTTGAAAACATTATGAAAGGATTATGAGTTGAGTAAATAATTCCATAATAAAACATAATCATGGGAATTAAACTAGTTGAATAACCTTATGAATCTAAAAATTCATAGTTCATGAGGTTATTAGACTAGTAGAATACCGATGATTATGTTTTATTATGGAATTATTTTCTTATCTTATATTCCCACAAAAATGCGTTCAAGTTTATTATTTTTAGAGTCATGGGTTTTCAATTATTCACTATGGGTAATGGTTATGTTTATGATATCATCATATGTATTCCATACCCTTACTGAGAATCTGACCTCACCCATTATTATGTTTCATTTTTTACTAGGACAAGAAGTGGTATATTATGATTGACTTGTAGGGATATTCTTAGAGTGGTCAATATTCCCAATGGAACTTTTATGTTTCTTTAATTTCAAGTTGTGATTTTTAACTTATGTATGTATATTGTTTCCGAAGCTACTAAAATACTTAGTCCTTCAGGATTCATATTCCTTGTTTATATAGAAATGTAATAAAATAAGGCAGTGACTCCAAGAGATTGGGTTTGGGACTTTACACTAGAGGTTAGTCAGGAAACCTTAGGGGTGTAAGGGATCTTGGTTGAAATTCTATCTCAAGTGTGGGATGTGTGGGGTGGTTTGGTTTTCTCAAACCCAGTGCCTAAACCCTTGTGGGTGAAACTATCAGCATAGTTGTTCATGTTTGAATAACCATGTAGGATCTTTTCAATCTCAGTTTTTTTAATCATCCGAGGATGGTAATGTTCATAGGAGTGATGTACTTATTATTACCTCTATTGGTTTGGAGTTTCATTGATCGACCCCCCTTATAGTAAAGAATGGGTCTTATGGGGTCTTTTTCGCGTCGTCCCATGTTAGTTAGTTAAGACTGTTGGTTCTTATAGTGGGGATACCCACCATGGGTCTCATGTAGGTTCATTGGGAATAAGTTTAATGTTACTCTATCCCTTATGCTGGGGAGTCAATTCAGGACTCCCCTTGTTGGTGTCTCGATTTTGTCTCGGAAAATAAAGGTTTCTCTTATGGTGGGGAGTCGGTTAGGACATCCAAGTGTTGGTGTTCAGGATCAGTCTCAGGTGTTAGTTCATTTCTATGGTGGGGTCCTTCTTGGGTCTCCCCGTATTAGTGCCTTAGTTTTTTCCTTGATGTTGTATTGGTGGTAGGTAGTCCTGTTCAGAGCTATCTAACCACCAATTTCTTATTTTGGTAAATGTGAGATTAGAGAACACGCAATGGTTTTGTTGATGTAAGGCTGTGGTAATGTTTTTTGAGTTCATTTTTCATTTTAGGTGGATTGTGTGAGCTATTTCTGGTAGTGTTATAGGTGTTTTGTTTTTGGATGTGGTTTCATTATGATTGATCATTACATGTAAGTGGGGTAAATTTTTGTTTGTGAGTGTATCCCATCCATTGTTTAATCAATTGTAGGTGTTTTGTCCTTTTGGGGGGTGGGAGAAACATGAAAAGAGAGTCCATCTTGGTATATTGATTGGGTTATGTTTTTTCATCTGGCATTGTTGTGACTTTCTGTGGGTGGAAATAATTATGGTGGGGAGAATTTTCACACACGGATTTTCAAATCCATTCTTTGTTTTGAATCTTCTTTTGGTTCTTAGTGTTCTATTAGTTTCTAGGAGTTTCGGGTTTTAATTTGGAGTCTTAGGTGATCTTGATATAATTCATTAGTCTTGTATGTCTTGGGGTAGTATTTAGACTTGTTTTTTGTTAGAGGAAATGTTTGAGGATGGATTGGAATTGAATTCGTGACATTCCTAGTGGCACCTTTTTGGGGTATGTTTGTTGGGGTGGTTTATACTATTGAGTTAAATGAGTTTTGTGGTGAAAAGGGTGTTTTATTTTGGGAATGATTTCTTGATATTCTTGGACTATATTTTCCCCTTGAATCCCCCTTGAAACAAGAGAAAAATGGAAGGTTTTTGGGTGGGTAGAACAGGCAGCACAGTTTGGTCACTTAGTTTACTAAACCATGCATCCAAACCATGCACAACCTCTAGGTCATCATTTTTTCCAAGTTTTCCCTTACGATCTTAACCCTAGTGCACCATGTTCTACCCCATTTAATTCCTTACATCCATGTAAGGCTTCCAAACCCCCTAAACCTCATTTGGAATAAAATTTTAATCAGTTTTGGTGGGGAAAACTCGAAGGATCTTCAAGTAAGTTATTCCATCTCTTGTTTCATTCATTTTACATGGAGTTTATTCCCTCCTACGTGATGTTCCAAATTTCCAAAATCTTGGGAGTCATACATGGGGTTTTTTTTTGAGTTTCTTGGTTCAATATTCTTGGTTTGGGTTCATTTTCATTCCCCTGTGGTGCGACGGTAGTGCGGTTGAAGTTTCACATCACAATTTGTAGTTATTGACACAAAAGGTAGGTGATTCCATGTGTAAACATTATTTGATATGTTTTCTTTCTTGATTTACTTATTTATCATGTTACTCATATGTTCTATGGGGTGTGAAATATATTTTTGATGGAATTGGTTAAGGGTTTAATTTTAATGTTTCATTTTTTCTTGAAATGGTATGTTTTTCTAGTGTAACTCTTGTGGTATCAGTTGGGGTCATTTTATAACATATGAAATGGTTTATTAAATTTGGTTTGGACTGTAAAATCTAGTTTGGTATGTTTTTGGTGGTATTTGTTCCTTGAAATCGGTATTTTGAATGGGTTTTATGTTCATAGCCTCATTAAACTTCTTGAAATGTTTTTATGAAGAGCCTAAATGATTTTTTGAGTTACACAAAGGGTGAAAAACGTGTTGGTGTACTGTTTGGTAGGTGTATGTTCTAAATATGGGGTTTTGAAAGGGAAAGTGGTGATTTGTGATTTCAAATGTTTCTAGAACATTTTTTGAATTTTTTAAACAATTTATTAAATTGTAATAAAGGTGTGAAGCATGTTTGAGGGCTATTTTTTGTGAGTATGATGTTAAAATGAATTTGAATGTGAAAGGGGTATTATGTGACATTATTGTGGGATGTTTTCTTTATGTGTTATTTTTAAATGTAATTTTCATGTGAAAATGGTACTTTATAAGATGTGGAACTTTTTTGAGCACAAGAGGGAAAACCTGGGTATCTCAATGGGAGGACGTGTACTAGTATGCTAGTGACCCGGAGCGGTTTCCTCAATATTTCAAATATAAAGTTTGATGATTAAAACACTAACTAAACTATTGTGATTTTGTTTTGGACCACTAGGTTCTCGGTATGTTCCCTACTTGTGGCTCGTGCATGAGGAAAAATATTGTTATGGTAACTTTTGACTGAGATACGAGGTACCTAGGGCTCACAACTAGCTAGTGCCTAGGGATATTTCCCTTGACTAGTGATCATTGAATATTTTATATTTAACTTCAGTATATGGTGTGTTTGGATTGAAAATTAAGTATCATATTCATTTTATTTAAAATCTTTCTTTCAATAAAGCAACCCTCTTGAAAACGATTTTCATTTTAAAGTGGAATATCCCTAAAATTATTACTAGCATTATTTTCTTTAAAAACTTTCATCATTTTTGTCTTAAAATGATTATCACATGGAATCCTTTTAGGTGGAATACTACCAGGCTTAGGATCACACCCTACTTAAACCTTTTCATGTAAGTATATTTCGTTATGTTTGACACAAGTAAGGGAAAGGTATTTGGTGAAGGCAGTTCAGGTTGTTACCTCTTTCCTTTGTGTGCTGTTGTGGAGAAGTATTGGGGTTTATGTCCCCATGCCATGTGGTGGTTCTAAAGTTGTAATTTCAGCTACCTTTTTATCATGAACCTCTTGAGCCTTGTTTTCAACTTTGTATTTCAATTATGAATTTTTGTTAGGACTTGTTTGGTGTAAATTTTCAGATTCGGTTTATTCATACTTATTTGTTGTTTTAAGTTTCTAATATTTGGTAAATCATTCCCAAACACTTATTTATGATACCTAGGAACTTTTTCAAACCTGTGAGGATTGGGAACACCCTTTGGTTCTTTCCACATACTGGGACAGGTATTAGTTTTGACGGTAACCAGATCTGGTTTATGACAAATCCTTAGGCCGAAGGTTTTTCTATTCCAAAAAAAATTAGAGGAATTTGGAAAAATATGATCATTAATAAAATTTTATTCTATGATATATTTTATAATGTGAGTTTTTTAAATTTAAAGGACTCAAAATCAAAAAGGATATCTTGGATAAACTTTAGAATAACTATGAAGGAAATATCAAGGTGAAGTGAGATTAATTATAGTTTATGAGACTTAAGTATGGAGATATATAGATTTATAATGATGAATATATAGATAATTTATTTACAAGGGAGAATAAATTTTCATGAACAATCAGAAACTGTGTTGAAAAACTGAAAGATACAGACATTTTTGAAAAGAATTTTCATATAAAACTAGATAAGTTTGATTATACATTCTTTGATTTGGAAGAAAATAATTCAAGTGATATTTATACTGATGATTTTCATAATATTTAAATAACTTATAAAATTTTTACAGATATTTATACCAAGAAGAAGGTTAATTCTGAAAAATAAATCTCTTTTACATCCATAAAGCTAGAGAAGTTGAAGAATAATGTTGATGTTAATGAGAAATCATTTTATTGAGAGTTATATAATGATTTAGCCGAGATGTTTCATTATGTTTTTTATCTTATCTCCAGAAACATTAGAGTGTTTAAAGTAAATAATAATGGAAATATTCCCTTAAAATGTTTCAGGTCTGGAGTGATTGGGCATTATGTTGTAAATTTTATAAAAACTAAAACTAATAAAGATAATGAATTGAATGATGTTATTCCTAAAATATTCTCAATTAAGAAACACAATAATCCAAAGGTTTATTAAAATTATAAGTGTAATAATTTATCTAAATTCCATAGGATAAACTTATTTTTTAAAGAAGGTATACATAATGATAGTGAAGTTGAAGATGATTTTTTATATGGTGGTGAAGATGATAAAAAAATACCCATTATTAAACTGATTGATGAAAATAGTCCATGTTATGAAAGTATTTATTAAATTTATGAATAATAATATACTAATATATAATTCATACTAAATATATAAGTAAAATAATATATCTCAAATATCTCAAAATAGTATTTAGAGATCAAAAAATTGATGAAGAATGATAAATTATTCAACAGAAATGAATCTATCTTTATAGAAGAAGTGTCAAAGATGGTAAAAGAAGATAAATAATTGAATAAGTTTCATGATAATGATAAGTATATTAACATAAAGTTGGAAGAAATATTTAAGGACAAATAATAGGATTTTGATCATTTATAACAAAACATGATCAGAACAGAAGAGGATTGGAAGAAGTGAAAATTAAAAGTTTAGAATTCTATTTTAGAATTTGGATAATGATTGAAGAAGTGAAAATATAAATAAGACCAAAAATAATAATTCAATAAGTATGGGAAGAATTATGAAAATTTGGTAAAAATTAATTAAGAATAATAAATTCATGAATAACATGGTTTTGGGTAAATCAAGTGATGTTAAGAAATCTAGAAATTATGAGAGAACTAATTTGAGTGAAAAATATTCTAAAATTAGGGTGTCTAAAAGAGATAAAAATAAGATATATGTGAAAATAATGGAGTAGATAGTTCACTAAAATTATGATTCATAAAAAGGAGATAATATTATTAATTATAATAAGGTGTAAATATGGTCAAAAAAATTTCACAACATGCTATTTACAATGGAAAAAACGAGTTATGTGGATACTTATAGTGTTACTTGGAATTTAGGAATACAAAAAATAAGTGTTTATACAATTCAAAAATCATAATCAGAATAGATAGAGTGATAGGAAAGGGTTTAGGTGGTGTTTTTCTTCTTAAAGTAAGAATGTTTATAAATTGGTTAAAAAGACATGACAGAAATCATAGAACATGTTGGATATACTTGAAAAAGTATGTGGAAGGTATGATCAACCTAGTCGTAATTCTAATGATTTCATTTTCATTTTACCAGCCCAATAAAATATGAGTTTTAGAACTTAAAATTCTCAAATGAAGAAGAAAGAAGGATATGATAAGTCATTAATTGTAGATGAAACACTTAATGCATTAGAAGGGAAAAGTCTATGGATCAAGGAAAGAAGATTCTAAACCCCCATGATAGGATATTAAAAAAAATGAAATGTTTTGAAAATTGTAAATATGGATTAGTTAATTTTTTTAATGTTGGGTCACTCATGATCAAATGATTTGGTTCATTAGTTATATGAAAAGAAAAGTTAAAATCCAAAAAAATATATATTGATTTATTAAAACATTATTTGATAGGTTTTTATTATATTTTTGATGTAGTAAATAAATTATTTTTTAGTAAATTTTAGTTCTTTTTTAAGAACCTTGAAGATGGAAATGTGGTGAAAAGAGGATAATGAAAAAGGGGAAATTTGTTTCAAGTGTGTGATGTAGTAAACTCATGATATCAAAGTAAACAAAGAAGAAAATGAATTATGGAATCAAAAAATTGCACACCATGGACAAAAGAAGATTAATTTTATCAGTAAAGGATCTAATGTTTATGATGTTCCTTTACTATGATGAGAAAGAGATTGGATTTTCTCAATATTCCAAAAGGGAAAGATTGTTATCTTTTCACACAAGAAAGTGGCGATAAAATCTGAAAAACCCCTAGATCTCATTCATTCACATGTTTTTGGGATAATTTGGAATAAATAAACTAGTAAGGATAGTTACTTTATCAGTTTTATTGATGACTTCAATCATGTTATAAGTGTCATTTTTAGGAAGTACAATTCCAAGGACTTGAAATTTTTTAGAAGTTTTTAAATAAGTGAAGAAAAATAAAGTGGTTTTTATCTCAATAAAATTTGAATAAATAATGGAATTTAGATTTTTAATCATAATTTTAATGCTTATCTATAGATGAATTTAATTTTATATGAACTCAGTTCAACATACAACCCTCACCATAATGGTGTGGCTGAATGGAAGAATAAATATTTGGTTGAGATGGCCCAGAAAATATTGGTTGAGCTTGATAATTCTCATTATTTTTAGAGACATGATACTAATATAATTGTTCATATCTAAATATATTTTTATATTATTAATTCATATATATATCATTATGAGATGTATTATAAAAAATATCCAAATTTCAAGTATTTTTTGGTTTTTTGAAGACCTTTTATTATCATGGTCAAATGAGAGATTCTTGGAAAGTATGAAAATTGAGGAGTTGATGGTATATTTATTGGATATAATCAAAATAGAAGAGGTTATCAATATTTAAACAAAAAAATAAATGATTTCATTGATGAAACTAATTTAAAATTAATGGATCAATAAAAGAAAGAAGTTTCTCATGATGACTAAAATTACACAAGTGATGTTAATGCACTTCTTCCTGAAAAACATAATAAAATGATAGAACAAGAAGAAAGTGCTGAATTTTTATAGGTTGGGGAAGAATATTACACAATTTTGAGTAATGAGGATTAATCTATCTCATCTCTCTCATGTCTAACAAGGGAATTTTAGGTTTAAACATCATTGGTTATCAGGGATATAAAGTTATAACTAGGATAACTATGAGGACTACAACTCATACCTCATTATTTTCAAAAATAGAACCAAAATATTTTGAATAAGATCTAGTGAATATAGAATGGATTGATTCTATAAAAATAGAGTTGGATTATATTTAAAAGAAAGAGTTAAAATTGAAATTTATTCCCACAATGGAATAAATTGCTCGTGTGATCACCAATCCATTTTTGAAGGATTAGTTTCATAATCTAAGGTTTATTTTGGGATTTAATCTCATCCATCTCAAGGATATGGTATAATTGTTTCATCCCATCTATCTTCTTGTATTTGGATATTATTTTCAAAGTGGGAGACATAATGAAAACATATATCTTTATTTATATTTATCTCTTTAATGTTTGTGTGAGGGGAATAATATTTATAGTGGAGTATCCATTAATATGTGTTTTTTTAATTAGGGGAGGATATATATTTTGAGATATTTTATAAAGGGAGAAATTTTTGATTTCAGTATTTTCTCATGTGTGTAAAATTTTCTAATAATTTATTGAAGTACATGCATGTTTTTTAGCTGAAAGAATTGATCTTCATGAATGGAGAAGATGATCAGGTTTTTCGTGAGAGTTCTTAGAAGGAGAAAACTATGATTTCACTATTTGTGATTGTATGTGAACTGTTATAATAGTTTATTGAAGTGTATATATGTTTTTTTTGTTGAAATAATTGGTCATCATAAAGGGTGAATATGTTTAGGTTTGAAGGTTATAGATCAATATTATTCCATGAAAAACATGTCATTATTTTATCACAGTTATTCTTTCTTACTTCAAGTTTTATTAAATATTCTTATAATTATTGAATAATGATCCATTTCATAGTATTCAGAGTTTTTAGTGATTTATGCTCCATTGTTGAAAACAAAATCCATTGTCGTAGATTTTTGAGACCAAGAGGTGTTGAGATGATTTTATGGGAAGTTGGGGAAAGAGGTTTGAGAGGATGTGATTCATTGTATTTAATTTTGTTGAAATTACATAAATTACATTCAAAAACAAATTTATTGTGAGGTGAATGTTTTTTGAAACTTTAATTCAGATGATTCGTAATCTTGATCATAGTGTTTACATATCATTAATGGAGTTCATGATGAAAGATTTTGAAGAATGGAGTTCAATGTTTCAAAATATGGTTTGTGTCATGAAAATTGGATAAAGAATAATTTCAATACCATGGAGAATAGAACACACCGTAATAGTGTGGAGTTAGAGGTGTCTCACACTTCTAGAAGGAGGAACACACCACATAGATGTTTGGGTTGATTTTTGGTGGCCTAGAAAATTTTAAGACCTCCACGTCATTGGAAGTGATAATGCCATATCTAGTTCACAGGAAGTTTAGGCTACTCCACTATAGAGGTGACTATAAAAAAGTGACCAAATTTCAAGAATTTGTTGTTTTTAATATTTCTAGACCTCCAGACCATAGATTCGTGGCTGCATTTAATGAACAAGAGAAAGGAGGTTCTTGTACTATAGGAGGGGAGGACACATCAGAGGTCACTATAATATGGAGTTTGGAGTGACTAGAAAATTTGATTCCCCTATGTAATAATGTTATTATATGTTGTAATAGGGGATTCTTGAAGTTCTCAGGTCTTGGAATGGGGATTATTCCAGAGAAGAGGATGGATCAGTTTTTTTAGGTCTATAAAAATTGAGACTGTCATGCCAGCTAATATTTATCACACCACACATTATTATGGTAGTTAAAAAATAAAAAGTGTAAACTATAATTATAGGATTCAATAAAGGATTTAACAATGTTAGGATTGGTTTCTTGGGAAATTCTAGGTAGTTTGAAAAATTATGATTATTTGGATTCATATTCAATTTTTATGGTCATTTAAACCCATTTTAACTACCAATTCTAATTTTATGTTAATGATTAAGATGGAGGATGATCCAAGGGTTATGATTTAATAATTGGATATGAATTTGAAATTAAAATTAAAATTAATATATGAATTAGTTGTTGAATATGGGGTCTATGGTGTAGATTCATGTGGGTGAAGATTGTGAAGAAAGTGAGAAAAAGAGATAGAACAAGTGGGAGTTATGGACATGTTTTATATAGTGAATATTTTTCAATTATACTTAGAAGAAGAAATGAATAATAATAAGGTCAAAGTGGTTGTGTAAATGTGTTATATATTCAAAGTGAAGAAGAAACTTGTTACTATGTTAGTTTGAAAATGATTTTTTTTGTTTCATGTATTATAAGTAGTGTGGCATTTGAAGAATATATTATAATAAAAACCATAGAGGATATCTATTTGGTTTAATATTTATAGGTTTATTTTCAAATTTTTAGCATTGTAAATTCTAGGATTAACCAAAGCATTGTTGGTAGATATGAAAATGAGAGCTTTAAGGTTATACCTTACTCATTATACTCGCATGATATTTCTAGTCGGTATTGTGATCACAGAGGAATCAATATCACACTATGGACTACCTTTATCACAATGAGAGTTTCACCTTGTAAATATACTGTGTTCCCTTGTGTTGGTGTGTGTTCAGGTGTGTTTTAACAATCATTACTACATCCTAACAAGTGGAATAGGTTATTTCAAAATAAAAATAAAACATTATAGATCCCTTATTCAACCCTCGATCAGTGTTATTTCATTGATCCTAAAGTGGATATATTGATGTTATGGTCTGTAGGATAGATATTACAATGAAATCGTATATAATACACTATGAAATAAGTTTTTATTCTGTAAGGAGGTCCATATGGTTTTTTGGTGCATCTTTATTAGAGGTCTAATGGATTCTTACATCATAAAGGATGAAAGCCATGTTGTAACATATATATGTAATATCACATTCCTTTAAGTGTGGTTTTATAATAAATAATCTTGCTTAAATACTAAAACCCATGTCTTGAAGGATGAAACTGTGTTGTGATTTGATTTCCATGAGATTTTGGTGATCCACTGTAAGAGGTCACTGCATTGTGACATGTACCATGGTGTGTTAAATGATGAAAAGATGAAGAAGATAATTTTCCCATAAATAAATATTCAAAATATATAAAATGTAAGATACATTCCCTAAATATTTTTTTTGGAAGAATAATATTCTTTTACCAGAATATGCTATTTCTAGATAAATGAACGTGGAAAACACTGAGGATTAAACAGACCTCAATGACTAAGTCATTATAAATTTCATAGAAATAAAATAAATATAGGAAGAAAGTTATGGAATTGATACTGAAGTTGAGGATGTGGTAGAAATAAAATTATAGTTAGATGCTACTATTGAATAGATTCATGTTTATAAATCCAAAGTAAAGAAATAAAATTGAGTGGTTAATGATTCCAAACTAAAAATTTAGTACGAAGAATAGAAAAATTCAAGGTAAAGGTTGAGATTGAAATTATTAAATATGATAATTCAGGAAAATAAAAAATAGTAGTTAAGTTCAAGATCAAAATTGAAGAATAGACTCAGATTATTGATTGATTGATCAAAACAGTGAAAGAAAGGTTGAAAAGGATTTATAATCTCTACGTATTATTCATTGAGATGTGGAAAAGGTTCAAAGATCAAGATAAAATATTGAATCCTAATATAAAAATAGGATGCTGGATTGTACAGGCTATAAAGAAGGTAAAGGAAAATCATGGAGTTCTAACTAAAAAGTTGGCAGATTTAATAGAGTAGTAAAGTTACATATGAATTACACCTCTAGTGTGGGTATTGATTGTATGAGAAATACGATCATGTTTGATTCTAAGTCTAAATATCCCACTCAGTATAGGAATATTAATTTCTTTAATACTAAATGATCTAAAATACCACTAGTGTCGTAGTTAAGAAACGTAAGAATTCACTGAAAATATAGTGTTATTATAGTGGAAGGATGTGGAATACTCAATATGTGTGTTCCATAGCTAAAATAAACTTCAAGTCATAAGAGAAACATATATATATGAGAATAAATTCATATAATTGGTATATTTTGATGGATACTACATTTTTTAAAGGATATATACACAAAGGCATAGAATTATCATTAAGTATATAGAAAAATTTTCTAAAGGAGATCTAAATTAGAAGAATACATCTACATAAGGCTTCATCAGGTAAGATGAAAATGAAAAGTCAATTTACATCCTTGAAATATGAGGTTGATCTATCATAACCCTAAGAGTATTAAACACTCTAATGACCAATTATGGTAAATTCACAGATGTGGATAAAAAATACATGGAGTTAATTATTGTAGATATTTCATTAAAAGTAATATATCAAGCGAGAATGTGGATAATTAACAATTAATTTACTTTCTATATGACATAAAACAAGTATTTTCTCATGATAATTAAGTACCATTTGGATGGTGTCATGATATTTAGAAATGATGAATGCTTAAAGATTATTGGGTTTAATAAATATTGTATTAGAGATAAAGATATGAGTTTCATGTATGTATTAGTAGATAAAGGCCTTAATCAAAATTTACTATGGAAAATCCAATTATGTGACTTTTGGAATGTAATAAAATTCAACAAGAAGACATGAATCATGAAAGAAATATATGGTTTATCTATGATGAAATGGAATCACACCAAGGGAAATCTCTACTGCACTATTCGAGAGGAGGATATGATAGTGTACTTTAGGTTTACTATTTTATCAAATAATTTCATAATTAAAAAATTTATATTTTCTTTAGGTTCAATTAATTTCTCAAATAGAATGGGATGATTTATTTTACTATAGAGATTATAGTTTTTCTTTAAAACAAGTGACATCAAATACTTAAAGAAGTTTTTAGCATCCTAGGTTTAGTTCATTGATCAGTAACCAAACATAAGATTCAACTAGACTTAAGTGTGCCTCCCCATATTCCAAACTCTATTGAATAGTAGTGATGGTCTATGATAGTGATATGGGGAGAATATAACCTCAGTATTATAGTGGATAACAATGGTATAATAAGTGAATAAAAAATAGGAACAAACAATAATGAACAAGAGAAATAGAACCAACCATCCTATACATAAAATTGGTTGAGGGAATAATAACCAAAATCATATTCAAAATGACGTAATGTATGCATGTTATCAAAACTGGGGAATAGACTGGATTCCTAGAAGAAGACACATACTACAAGCTATATAAAAGAAAATAAAAATAAAAATAAAAATCTATCTCTAATAGAATCAATAGAATAAGATCAATCACCTTATTCTTTACACAATCCTAATACATAAAATAAAATATATATAGTAGGATAATTTTCCTTGTCTCTAACTATATCCATGATGTCTTTCCGGGTACCAATCAATGGCCTGAGCAGGGTGTGAGATAAACTCAGTAGGAAACCACCAATGATTTCTATATCAAATATTGCCTAAAAATATAATCTATAATTGTTTAAATGTATAACATGAATAAGGATATAAACGATGAATTGATAAAACTCAATCTAAAATTACATTCTATTTCAAAATTAGTCTATGAATGAAGAATAATTGTATAATAGAGTAATGCATCTACTGTGGCATAGGTTGAAAATTTCAAATATCTGACCTGCATGGTCCAATACTCAAGTCCATTGACTACATAATCCTCCTCAAGTTCAAGGAACTCGTCCAAGTGATACATGGTATAATGTAGACCTATACGTTCTAAGAACCTAGGGTCTATGGATAAGGAATCCTCATTGATTATGAGAAGCATCTACAATGGTACTCGGTAAAGACTTGGGTGGAGCCCAGGGAACAAATATAAGGTGGTCCACTAAATTTGAATCTAAGGTAATAATCCAAGGCATCAAATTATAAAATATGCATGTGGTTAATTGGTTTCATACTATGATATATCACATCAGTTCTATACCGTATTTTCAATTATCAAACGTACTATTTAATGGATCATGGTGAAATGTTAGTTTCAATTAACTTTTATCAATTTAATAAAACACAATAATTTCATTAATCAATTAAATTATAAGTAATAAAAGGAATCATGTTAATATCCATGACATAATAAAACCAATTTACATTATTAATCATAACCCAAGGGATTATCAATAATATGTCAAAATTACCATTTAATCCATTTCATTTTACATTTTATTTATAATAAAAAATGTTCCAATAGAGGTATTCAAACTTTAAAAATCCATTTAACTATTATATAGCTTCTAATCACAAGTGGTAAGATTGAAACACCCAAAGGGGTGTCCAAGTTATGGTTATTTAATTGAACCAACCTCAAAAGGGTGGTTAGGGTTAAGGTTGGTGACCTAAAACCTTGTAAAAGAGGCTACAATACATCATGATTATAGTCTAAAAATTTAATTTAAATTCTTATATATTTTGGAAGTAACATAAGGAGGACATGGTTTGTGGCATGACGACACAATTTATAGATATAATGGATTTTAAAGATAAGTTATATACCACCTACATAAGACAACTAGTATAATACTTGTATGTTATCGATCATTAACTCAATATAGAACTAAAGAAATCATAAATATAGACGAATACCCTAAAAATAAGGCATAATATCACACATGAATTTAGAATTCCATATAATGAAAAGGTTGAAGTATGTTTATTTAATAGTTTACCAAGATGGATCCAATACGATGAAAGATGACTAAAATGGAAACCAGATAAAGGAGGTAGCTCAAAGCCTTGGTAGGAGGGAAAAAGTGAACTCCAATGTGAGGGGGGAGTTTCTTTGCTAATGTAGGAGGAACATTTAGGGGTGAAGATTTAAATAAAACTAGCGAAAAATGATAATATACCTAATTTTTAATGGTCACATAGTTTGGACACCTAGTTGTCCAAAGCATGTTCCAACCATGCCTGATCACTCTCAATAATACATCCCCCTTCATACAGTTAGGTTAATGGTTATAGAACCATGTTCTAATAATTCATTTCAGACTTTTAAAATAGATTACACCATTTCATACGATCATGCAGCCTCCCTTGCATGTTTTTTTAATATTTTATCCTTTATATATGGGTTTCATGGTTGAGTCATGTAGTTATGTGTAACTATGAACCAACTTCATGCCTCATACTATTACTCCAAAATGAATAGATCCAGGATCCAAAGAACCCCAGATGCTCCTAGACCCTTAAAATTTCATGAACTTTTATTAAAGTAAACAAGAGGTTGAAACGAAAACATAAGGAATCGATACCTCTCGAAAAAGGTGATTCATTACAAACTCCCCACTACTATAAATCTCACCTTTCCCAACGCTTTTATACCAACGGTTTGTAAAAACCGTAAGTATAGGTCCCCTTTCCCAACGGTTTGGCCAAACCGTTGGGAAAGCCCACTTTGAGGTCACTTTTACCAACGGTTTACCATAACAGTTGGGAAAGGGTAGGGCTTTCCCAACGATTTGGCACTTTATAGCCACATTTCCCAATGTTTTGGCCAAACCTTTGGGAAAGGGTTTGGCTTTCTCAACGGTTTTCCCAAACCATTGGTAAAAGTCCACTTTGTGGCCACTTTTCCCAACAGTTTGGCCAAACCGTTGGGAAAGGGTACTTTGTGGCCACTTTTCTGAATGGTTTGGCCAAACCTTTGGGAAATGGTATGGCTTTCCCAACATTTTTCCCAAACCATTGGGAAAATTCCCCCATATACCAACGTCTCTCCCAAAATCAAGGGACCTATACCAATGGTTTTGACAACCGTTGGTATAGGTCCCTTGATTTTTTATCGAATCTTCTTTACCGAGAACATTATATTAATAAAAATTTAAAATAATTATGATAATATATATATATATATTTATTTATTTATGAAATTATGTTCACAAAAGCCTTTTTAGGTTAGTGGTTAGGTCTTTGAAAGATAAACTAGAGGTCCTGGGATCAAATCCCACCGAATGTTTTTTTTGAAATACATATTCTAATGGTTTTATGGAACCGTTGGTATATATTTTCATATTACTTATACCAACAGTTTTCAAAACTATTGGTATAGGTCTATACCAACAATTTTGGGAAAACCGTTGGTATTGAAGTATCCCAATGGCTTACTTTCCCACGGTTCTCCAAACTGTTGGTATAGGCTATACCAACGGTTTGGAGGCCTATACCAACGGTTCCAAACCATTGGTATTGGGTATTTTTCCAGTAGTTCCCCCCTTAAAACAACTCACCCTTGAGTTTCCTTTCATAGGCTAGTAAAAAAATATCTATGAATAATTCTGAACACTAAACATATATGTCAACCTCTCACTCTTATGTATCATCTTGTACATGGACATTCAGTTATAGAACCCGTACTAGAGGAACTAATCTTCCATAGAGATACTTCATGATCTGATAAACTATATGAACCAGATATTCCTCAAAATACAAATTAACTTCTAAATAAACCTCATAAAGATAAATAACATGAGATAAATTTGAATGGTAATAGTGAAGTTATGAAACATGGAATCTATCATTCATGGGACAATACCTCAGAGGTAACTAGAACTGGTAGGTTATTGTTTGGACTCTTTCCAATATCTCAAAGGGTTTAACAAACCTAGGTGTAAGATTCACTTGTATTTGAATCCATTGATGTCCCATCCTAGGTAAAATACACCAGAATACTTGATCTCCCACATAAAAATCCAATGGTTGATAGCGATGATTGACACAAGACTTATTCCTAGAATTAGATATTATCAAATGATTCATAATAAGTTGTACTTTCTCTAATATTTCATGAAAGACAGGAGGTTCCAGTATCACTTCCTCTCCTACCACTATCTAGAAGAAGGTTAAATGGCATGACCTACCATATAGATCATCATAAGGATCCATCTGTATTGTCTCTGGGAAGTTGTTATTATAAGAAAATTCATAAATAGTTCATTTTTTCTTTCAATGTCATTTAAAATCATAGATTTATTCCCTAATAATATCCTCTAATGACTATATCATATGATAAGTTTGTATATCGGTGTTTGGGTGATGGGATGTAATCATAAGTACCCATAAACCTTGTTCCTTCTATATCACTAGCTAGAAATGTGACTAGAATCGAGCATACCTACAGAATATGATGGTACATGGAACTTTATAAAGGTGTATAATATCTTAGACATATATCCTTCATTGCTCATCCAATAAAAAGGTTTATCTTATTGGTAAGAAGTGGATGACCTTTTTCAACCTATCTATGATCACCGACATTGTGTCCCATCCCTTAGGTGATCTCTGTAAACTCATCACAAAATCTATAGTGACATCATCCCATTTCCATTCATGAATGGGTAACAGTCGTAAAATCCTAGTATTCCTCTAGTGTTCAACATTCACCAGCTGATAAGTGTAACATAAAGTAACAAATATAACTATCCCCTTCTTAAACCTTGACTATAAGTATTGGTAGTGTAATTCAAGATACATCTTGGTAAGACCCAGTTGTACAACCCAAGTAGATGCATGAGGCTCTCACAACAATTCCTACCAGATTTATGTAGGTCTAGACATGTCCATGGATGCATAGGACCTCATCCCCATTAATGACCCAACCAGGCGATGAGTCCTCGCCTAATGAACTCTCCCTTAAGACCAAGCCTTTGGGATGAGAATTCTATCTAATCTTCACTATATCTAGATGTGAATATGACACTGATAAAGTTAAAAGAGTTGGATGTCTGTGATGCTTGTAATTATCAAGATGTGTCTCATAAAAGAGGTCCATCTTCTATAATTCATTACTTTCCTCCTGAAATACCTTTTTTTGAGTCTTCCATCTCATAGCATCGACAACGATATTTAACTTCCTAGTTGTATATGCATTATCAAAATCCTGGGACTGTAAGTGTTTTAACCATGTTAATTGAATAAGGTTTAATTCACACAATATAATGATGTATTTGAGGCTTTTGTGGTCCATGTACACCAAAAACTACTCTCCGAGAGAGTAATTCCTCCAACAATGCAAGGCATGAACCACAACTACCAAATAAAGGAAATTATTTAGGTACATTTTCTCATGAGGTCTCAACTAGCGAGACCCATACACCATAACTTTTTCTATCTACATCAGAATTGATCCTAGTCCAATACCTAATGCATCAAAATAAACCATATAACATCTATATGGTTCTGATTGAATCAATATCTGCATTGAGTTTAGTCCCCCTTTCATCCCTTAAAATGATTTATCACATGCTTCAGAACAAGTAAAATTGACACATTTCCTTGTCAATCCCATGAGTGGTGTTTCTAGACATGAGATGTCCTGTATAAATCTCTAATAATAACCAGTCATAACAATGAAAATCTATATGTCAAAGTGGTAATGATGATTCTCCTAGGAAACTACGATTTTTACCTTCTCGGTGTCCACATATACTCTTGATTTCGATATAATTTGACTTAATAAAGAATCTTTATCAATCCAAAAGTTTAATTTTGTGATATTTTCATACAACTAATACTCTCTTATCAAACTTGAAATGCGATCTACATGATTTTAATGTTGATATATATTATGTGAGTACCAAAATATGTCATCCATGAAGACTACCAAAAATGAATCCATATATGGAAAAAAACCTAATTCATCAGATCCATGAAAACCAACATCACATTCATGAAATCAAACGACATGACCAAATACTTTTACATGTCATATATACTATGGAATGTTGTACAAGGTATAGCTAATGGTTTAACACATGACTAATGGTATCCTAACCTCAAATCAATCTTAGAGAAAAACCCTTCCACCTCAAAGATGGTCAAAGATGTTTTCCCTATGCAGTAAATGATACTTGTTCTTTACTATCAGCTGATTCAATTCATGGTAATCAATGCACAACCTAAGGGTTCCAAATTCCTTCTTGGAAAAAATCATGGTAGTACCCCAAGGTAAATTACAAGTTAATATAAAAACATTATCTTGAAAGTCCTATAACTATCTCTTATGGTCCTGAAAATCAGTAATATCTATCCTGTAAGAAAGAATGTATATTGGAACTACTCCTAGAACAATATCAATAGTAAAATATCCATTTCAATTTTTAGGTAGCCTAAAACATTATCAGGGAAATGCACATAAAATTATTCACTACTAGATGGAAATATGTATGTCACATTACTTGATCATCTAAATAAATGATATCAATCTTGGTTGTCACTCCGCTCATCCCATGATGCTTGGGTCCAGCTCGACTCGCCTAGACCTCCCACTCACCCATGTGAATATAATTTCCACCCTCAGGTGATGTAAAAAATACCCCACATTTATAAAAGTCAACATGATCATGGTAGGGAACCTACCAATCCATACTGAGTATGATATCAAATCATGACATGATGAGGATGAAATGGTTCCATAAGAAATGGAAATTTCTTATCTCGAGCAGACACTCCATGAATTAACTTAAAATTTCTAATTGGATTGCTAGTGGAGTGTCAAGTGACATCACTCCATAGAAATACTAAATATTGAGCCAAAAACTATACACAATTTCCATATAAATAATTGAGTGTGAATAACTTGTGTTAAATAAAAAAGATATTAGATTAGAGGCTACTAAAATCATACCTCACACCATCGATGGACCAATATTTAGATCCCCAATTATTAGATACACCACATATATTTGGCCCAATCTACAACAATGAGATGTATCATGTCTACCCTTATTTGGCACACTTTTTTTCTATTGCACGTCCTATGTCTTGCTTCCTTGACCATGTATGGTACCTCAACCTATATATCCTATTGTGATCTAGATCCTTTCTTGGAGAGAAGCTACTGATCCCGCCCTTGAAGGAAGAACTGGTGTGGATCATCTTTCACTAGACACAAATGGAAAGTTCTAGAAAAATATATGAAGATGTCCTATTTTACCACATTCCCTACACTCAACTGGTGATATATTTCATTAGGGACTTATATGACCTTTTACACCACACTAATGACATATCACATGGCTACCCAGGTGCACACTATAACTACAACCACCTCCTTAGGAAATTTAAGATGTTTCTTATTTCATTAGATTAACTATTACTCTATCGAGGTACTAAAATTCCATAGACCACATATTATACTTCCCTGTGGTTACACTTGGGGATGAGGGCATGGTACACTATCTTAGTTATGGTATTAAAATTAAACACATTCACCTACATAATAATGGCATACACCATTCCATCCCTGAACCACCTAGATCTAAAACAAATAGTCACCAAGGAGAACATGAAATACTTTCTAAAGTTCTATGAAATGGGAGGGGTAATCCATGAAAAAAAAGTACACTACTCCAGGTGTATAAAATCTCTAGCTCAGTTATCTCTAAATGTATTAGGAAAAATGTAATCATAGAAGGCTGTATGTAAATCCCTCAAGACCATAACTCAATGTTGGTTATCCTAGGTAAAAACATCCCACCATCTCTTGGATATACCTATAAGAATATAATATACAAGCTTTAATCTAATCTCTGGTGGCATATCTAGATGATCAAAGTTATATATTATAAATTCTAGCTAAGAATTAGCCACTTGGGGAACACCATCCTAGGAAAACAAAGGTGGATGATGCTATTGAAACTCCCTCATCAACTATACCATTGTAGGGCCTAGCCTTGGGGATCCCAGGATGGTCTGTATAATTTATAGGAAACCATATTTAAATGAACATTTTCATCCATATTAAAAATAACATGAGGTTCCATAGGTAGACCTAATAGAGGTAATACTAGTGGATCAGGCCCCACCACCTCTAGAGCATGGTCATCTCCAGCCTCCTAGAACAAAAACCGAGGTATTCGTGGAGGAATATCTCTATAGTTCCAAGAACACACCTTAGAAAAAGATTTTATAATAGAATTGACCATTGATAAAAGGATAGGGTCAGTATAATGCTTCCTATAAGGGAGTCAACACCTCTCTAAATAATCCTAAATCTAGGTATAAGTGATATAACAAACCATAAGGAAACATAAGAGACACGCCCAACTACCCACTACTAAGGTTGAGTCAAAGGAAAGTTCTTCATTTCATGTTTGGAGTTACAATATATTGTGTTTCAATTGCATATATATAAGAAAAAACCCTTTATGTTTCAATTGGAATTAACATTTAACAATAACCATTCCATTTAACATTTCAGAATTATAAAGTTCACATTTTTATAGATATAAGGGTCCAGTTAGATGTGTCACCATTCTCATGTTATAAAGACCAAATCATTATAGGTTACCATTATAATGTCATGTAACTATAGAAAAAACATTATATTTGGTATCATAATGTAACTTGTCCATTTATGATAGCTCGATTATATGGTTCCCAATTCCCAATTTATAGAAGTTCTAGCTTTATAAACTACATTTGGAATCCATGAATTGTATATAACTAATTTCTTAGCTCGTGTAACCATGGTTACATTGATCAAATATATAATAATTAGTTAACTAAGGTTCCACCATAAATGTATACAAAAAATATATTTTAGGATTTTGAAAACATATTAATTAATCAATTATTTATCCTTTTCAGAAAAGAAACACTAGCATAATTTTAACAAAGAAATCAAAGCACTAAAACTTGTTGCTTTCAATGCATATAGTAAAATAAACATAGAATGACATATGCATGACATGGGAATTATAAGGTGCCTAATGTGATGAATGAGATCATACCTCTTTTTGATACCAGCATAGGGTAAAATAAAATAAATAGTAATATCAACACATTCACAAGTCATGTGTGTCACCCAACAAAGAAATTAAGAAAATTTTAATAGGGAAAAAAAAAATAAAAACATCAAGTCCCATCCCAAGAAACATGGATTTTTCCTTATACATAGGTCAAATACTCCTTGTTGCAAGACCATTTCCAAATTCCAACATATTCCAAGTCTCCTGTCTACCAACCCAAAAAAGTAAGACAAAATGGAAAATAAATTCTTTGATACTACTTGTAGCATCCCAGGTTCAATTTGTAGATTTGTAACTAAACATGAGAGCCACATGGCCTCAAGAATGCCTCCATATATTCCAGAGGATGCCGACTAGTAGTGAAGAGCTGTGATGGTATTATGGGGAGACTATTCACCCATGATAAGAGTAAAGAATTGTAGTATAATAAGTTAATAAACAATGAAAAAAATAATAGTAAACAAGATTAGTAGAACCAACCATACAGATAAATAAAACAATTAAAATAAATATAATAACCAGAATCATATAAAAATGATTTCAATTTTTTATTCTACCAAAATTGGGGAATACAAAGGATACCTAATAGTAAGAATATATAATATTCTATACAAAAAAGAACAACCTACAAAAAAAAATTCTCCAATAACATAATGAGCATAATCTGGGTTCTTTCATAATCTATCATAGTATAAAAAATCAAGCATCCATAGAAGTATGCTTTATCTTGTCCCTACATGCATCGAAAAAGTTAGTTTGGGTACAAATTGATGACCCAAATATGGAGTGAGATAAAAAGTGCAGGCTACCACCAATGGAATCTTTAAAAAATCAAGTCTGAGCATATTTGATGCATATGTTTACTAGTATAATAGGAATAAGGATATAAATGATAAACTGATACAACATGGTCTATAATAGCAAGATATGTCAAAATTAATCTATGAATAAATATTAATTGTATAATAGAGTAAATCATCAACTTTGGCATACGCATCAGACCTGCATGGGTCGAGACCCAAGGCCACTGGACAAGGTGTCTTCCCTAAGTCCAATGAGCTCACCAAGGTAAACTTCGTATAATGTAGTCCCATAAGGTCTAGGAACCCAGGGCCCATGACTGATCTTCCTTCATCGAGTTTGATGATTACCTCCAATGGTACATGGTAAATACATGGGTGGATACCAAGGAACCAATCTAAGGTGGTCCAATAAAGATAGATCACAGTTAATAATCCAAGTTATCTAATTCTGAAATATTCTAGTGGGTTTTCAGTTCCATATCATGATTCCCCACATTAGTTTCATAACATGTTGTACATTATAAAACATAATATTAAATGGATCAAGAAGCCATGTTAGTGTCAATTCCATTTTATCAATTTAATCTACCAAAATCATTTCATTAATCAGTTCACTTCCAACTGATAAAATGAGTCCTGTTAATGTTCATGATACAATACTTGACATTTACATAATTAAGAATAATCCAAGGGATTATACATCTCGTATCACAATTCCCATTTATGAAATTTCATTTTTACCTTTCATTTATAATAAAAAGGGCCCAATAGAGGTATTAAACCTTTAAAAATCCATTTAATTATTATATGGGTTCTACTCAAAAAGTGGGAATCTTAGAACACCCAAAGGGGTGGCCAGGTCATTAGAATTTAATCGAACCCACCTCAAGGGTGTAGTTTGGGTTGAGGTTGAAAACCTTAAATCATGTCAAAGGGGATAAAATAAACCATGAATATTGTTGAAATAATTAATTTAAAGTGTACTTAATTTTAGAAGCAATATAAATAGGGACTAACATGTGAAATGATGGAGAAATCTATGGATCTAAATAATTTTTGGGAAAAGGTATAGACCATCAACCTTAGTCGGGTAGTAGACTCCTCATCCTATATCAGACTTTAAATCGGGATAGAATGTAACAAATAAGATAAGTAGATGAACACCCTAAAAATATTGTATAATAACTCACACAGATTCAGAATTCTATATAGAAAAGGAAAATGATAAAGGACGGAAAGCGATTAAAGAAATTACCGAGACAGATCCAATGTGATAAACGAAGAGTGAAATAGACGTAGGATGGAGAAGGTAGCTCAAAGGCAAAGTTAGAGGAAAAAATAGATATCAAACATGAGGGAGGTGGTATTTTGTGAATAGAAGTGAAAAAATGAAGGGTGATGATTTAAATAAAACAAACTAAAAATTTCAATTTCATCCATTTTTAAGGATCACAAGGCTGACCAAACTATGCACCAATCTTGCATGATCGTTTTCCATAAACCATCCCACTTTTCATGGTTAAAAAACTATGTAATAACCATGTGTTTATGATATGAAACATACTTGCATCATTTCACACATTCATTTATATTCCATTTCATGGTTTTTTAAATCATTATCCTCTATATATGGGTCAAATGGTTGAGTTACGTAGTTACTACTAACCATGAACCAACTGCACACCTCACACTATTTCTTTAAAATTAAGAAATCTAGGCTCCTAATAGGACATAGACACTCCTCTAACCTACCTTAAAATTTTATGAAATTTTATTTAAGTAAATAATAGGTTCAATCTAAAATTTAAGAGATCCGTACCTCTCTGAAATGATGGTATGCTTCACAAGTATTGAAAGTATTATTAAAACACTATCAAATTTTTCTTATATGAAATATATTTAACCCATTATGTTTTCAATGGATTTTTTAGTATTTTGTAATGTAATTTAAATCATTGAATTAATTATAAAATTTATTTACTATGTTCTAAAATTAGACAATCTTGTGATTTTTTCATTCATATTTATTTGAGGATCAAAATGGAATAATGGTACTTTTTTATATGATATTTCTATTATGATATATTGATTTCCCCATTTAATATAAGACATATTTTTTTTCATAAAAATTATAATCAATAAATGTATAAACACAAATAATTTCATAATTTTAATATATTATATAATATATAGATAATCAAATCCAACATGAACCCCAAATTCTATTTGTGGTCCCATTTTTGTTCATTGGGGGGGGGGGGTGCTAAAAACACATATAAAACACAATTTGAGGTTTTTAAAATGAGAAATATTTATTTCAAGGCTATATGGTAATTAAAAGGGAATATTCAAGAAAAATTCAGGATCTTATTTTAGAGAATACCAATTTATTCAAAATTACATAGCCTTATGTCGATCTGGGCAATTATGCTTTCATAAACAGTGATCGATAGTTAAACTGGAAATACTTTATAAATGATTTAGTTTGACCATTTTGATCACGAACATATGAAATATGCTGTTAAAATCTTATTAAAATTTACATTAAATAATTATTAATCACATGGGATGAATATCCAGCAATATTACAAAGTCAAATATTCTTAGTTGTGTGATATAAGAATTGTTCACTTAATCTAATTATTTGGGAAAACCAATCCCACAAAGAATACATATATCATAATGAATTATTTCAAAGAAAATAGGTTATTATATCTTCATTTCGAATGGTGAAGTCTTATAATTAGTTTTCCTTAAGAATAAGAATTGCATAACAAAAAATTAAGTGTAAGTACCTTTTTATCATTCAATGGATGTCTATTCCTGAATTTAATAATAATATTCATCGTAATTGATCATATATGACCTAAAATATCATGAAATAATGTACCATAACTGAATTGATTATAAATATATTTTTACATGGTAAAAACATGAAGAAAAAATTAATAATTTATCTCAAAAAGTTTTTTAACTTTATTAATGATTTCTATATTAAGGAATTCAACACATATTGTATCTATTATCTTAATATGATACCCATTTTTATGAATATCTTTGAATCTTAATAAATTTGATAGATACTAAGAATAAAATAAAAAATTATTTATTAATATTTGTATACCACAAATAGGTAAATATATTTATCTTATAGATCCTTTTATTAATTTCTCACTACTAGTTATGATACATAAATGAGTACTCCTCATTTTAGGGTTGAAAAAATATTTCTTATATTTAAGAATTATATGCATCGTGGGACTACTAATGAGAAAAATATATTTAACAAGGTAATTAATTATGATAGAGTTATTTATAATACTAATTTCAAATAAAAAAAATAAAATAAAGGAAAAATATACATCTAAAAAATTTATCAAAACATCACAAAGTCATAAAAAATATCTTTTATAATAACTTTCATATTATATTTATAATAAATACCTTCGAGATTTAAAAAGTATTCAAAAATATCAAAATTCATTATATCATTATCATAATTTATGATATGATCAATGCTATTTGCATCAATAATTTCTTCTTCCCTTTAATTTAATATTGATTAAGATAAAAAATTGTTTTTAATTATGAAAGGAATACTATTATATCTCTTTCAAACCACACTGAAAAAAAGTCATTCTGAATATTTTTTAAATTTCTGGACATGGTTGTTCATCATTTGACCACTTTTGGTGGTTTCCTTTTATATCGTCATTAGATATATTATTATAATTATAACACACATTTTTTTGAGATTATTTAATAATTTGGATAATGAATTTATTTTAATTATTCAATTGTTTTTGATGGGGAAATGTGATTAAAATTTTATTATTTAATTAGAAGTTATTTATTTTAATATCATGTGATTATTGGAGTCTTGATAATTATGTGACTAGTAAAATTATAGCATGGAACTAATTTTGGAATCTTGAAATAGATATTATGGACATGTAATATTAATGAATCATATTACATTGTATTATAGTACGAGGAGAAATTAAATTAGTTCTTCATGGAATTTTTCTGGTGGTGCACAATAGTATTATTTGGAATTAAAAAACATTATAGAGGATTGAGCAAGGTTTATTTTGGAGAGAGAAATGGATATTAATTCATAAATTCCTTTATAGAACTATTGTCTAGTTTTGTTGGTTTCAATATTTTCTAATCAAATTTTATAGGGTGAAACTAAGGGGTAAGGAAATAAGTTTTTCTTGTAATTCAATATTTTTTATGGTTATTCCAAAGAACTTCCAGGCCATTTTCCAAAAAATACCAAAATAGGATGCACACGTTTTTTTCTTCTATTGTGTTTTATGGGGATTGATATAAATAATTTTTCATGTGTCATCTAGAATATTAACACATTGGTCAAGGTTTTTCATGTTATATAAATTTTTTGATGATGTTGCACAGAAGGTTAAGGAATTACTTATACATTCAACAATTAACTTTTTTAAAACATTAATTATATTGGGATTTGTTTCCAATTTATAAGTCATCCTTTTATGTTTTGTATAATTGAGTCTCATGAATTATTATAATGATAGAACATTCATGTCATTACCATATCATGCATTCTAGTTGGAAGGTGGTTTATTCCCATTTATTTTGTGTAGATATAGGTTCCTTTTATTAGTATATAGTTCATTCTTCATGTTGTTTGATTAAGATTAAAGAAAAATTATTTTTTGTATTTAAACTAGTTGTTTAAAAGAAGATATTTTATAAAACTAGTATTTTTTTTGTATCATGTTACAATAAATAAAAATTTTAATTTCAATTAAAAATTTAGTTTTTAAAAGGTAATTAGATAAATTTTATTAAAAATGGTGAAAATCAATTTATTTTAGATTTATATTTTTTTATTAATATTAATGAATCCAAATTTATATTTTTTTTAAAAAAATTGGTTTTTAACTAGAAAAATATATTACGATGGAATGGTTAAGAAGAATAGTTGAAAAAATATGGTTAGTAAACATGGTTTTAAAACTATCCAACTAATCTTTAACCATAACACTACACTCTTTATACATCAGGTTTCACCAAAAAACTTCTATGATCATTTTTTTATATAAAAAATCATTATTATATTATTAATAATGGTCATTAGGGACCTTAAAAAAATAAACTATGATTAAATTATTCAAGTAGATTTTTCAACTATTAGTAGGGGATGAGGTTCACATAATATTTGATGTATCATTTCATGTAATATCGAGCATAAAAACTATTAAACAAACTAAAACCTGATAAAAGATTAAAAAACTTGAGATATTTTTGGGGAATTAATCTTGAGAAATAAGTATATATTTTATAAAGGATAATAACTAGTTATGATTAAATAGTATGAGATTCTAATTGAGAAAAAATGATTCCTTAAGAATCAATTTTTAATCCTGATATTTTTTTTTATTTTCATAAAAAAATAATTTTTAATCGGAATTGAGGAAACTAATTTAGAAGATTCACAAATCAAAGAGTTTATAAAGAACTAAGTAATTGTCCCCTTTAACCCATGTTAAATATAAACTTCATAAATGACCTTGTAATTAGTTAAAATTACTAATAAATATCGAACCAACACAAGATCAATAACTTGGATTGAAGTAGGTGGGGTGGGGGTTATATGATAAACGTTTCCATGGATATATAAGAAAGTTTCATATATTAGAGGAGTATAAGTCATCAAACTCACAATCTTAATTAAGGAAGATTTTACATATCAAACTCATCCAATACACATAGGAGTTATTTCCGCTAAGAAACACTATTTTCCATGGTATCATTTGAAGATATATTATTATGTACAAGGTTAGAATTACTTAGATATCAATTTGGATATGCACTGATTCATCTATATCGGTCAAAAGGGGTTTGGGGAATTCTTGGACCAGTTAAATCTCTATGTACTTGACTTTCCTCACAATTTAAGAAATATATTTACTAATCACCCTACTTTTTCTCAAATTGATCTATTATTTATGCATTTTCAAGATTCTAGAAAGTGTTCACAACACATTATCATGAAAGAAAAAAATTCACAAGAGTTTCTAGAGCATGTTCTATGATTTATACAAATAAACAAAAAATTCCCATAACTGGGGATACAAAAATATCCCACCCCTCATAATTTATACCCCCAAACACAACTCATCTTTTGGTTAAAGCATTTTATCACAGATGGGCATAATTTCAACTAGGGGGAGTGGTGAAGGAATCCCCCTTTTCATTTGTGGGTTGAGGTAATATTTTACTATATAAAAAAATAATTATTTTTTTCTAGAAATACCGATTGGGGAAAAATACTTCCCAAACTATGGTGAATTCCATGATGAAGGTTGGGTGCCTAGTCAGAAAGTTTTTTTGATTTTTTTTCAAAGTGAGTGTTTTTTTGGTATATATCTTCTTTGAAATCATTCTTAAGAAGCTACTTTACAGCCCATTTTCTACCTAGAAATAACTTTCAAATTAATTTTTTACTATTTTTTTATATATATATATATATTTATTTATTTAAAGATAAATTTAAAATAAATTTTAACTATTTTTTATTCTTCATTGTTTTCATTGAAATATTTAACAAATATCACAACCCTTAAAAACCCCCAAACCATTTTTTATAGGGGAGTGTTTCTTGTCATCATTTATTTATTTTTAATATGAGGTTCAAGTTCCTCTTTTACAACATATAAAAATAATAATATATAATTATTATTAATATCACTTTAATAATAATGATGATGTAATGAATAATTAATTAATAGTTTAGATAACAATTTAATTAATATTATATATGTTAATATAATTAATAATATATTTAATAACAATACTTAATAATTATTAATAAGAATTATATGATTAAATATAATTAATTATAAAAATATAATTAGTACTTAAATATTAATGAAATAATTAACAATGATTAGTTAATTAATTATAGTTTATAATTAATAAAAAATTTCAATTATTAAAATTAATAATCAATAATAATAATAAAGAATAATAATAATTTAATTAATATTGTGTTTTAAAAAAATTAGTAACAACTTGTAATTTATAATGAAGTTAAAATATTTAATAATAATCTAAGTTGGTTGGACATAGAATCAACAACACATAACCATGACACGCTAGTTAGGATTGGAAAGTAACTACAAGATCCCAAAATAATTATTAATTGGTCAGAAGTCACTACAGCTTCATAGGTCAGGATTAGTTTTAGCTTAAATGTGAAACTGGCCCTTACCAATATTTTATCTTCATTATTTTCTAGTATCCCACTAATTCTATATGTCACACAACCTTTTCCTTTTTGGGTACCTCTATTTCATTTCCTATTATAAAACTCATGTCAATGTGCATTCTTCTCTTAAATCCATAATCTAGGTCAGCCACGCCTAAATAAATAATGCGTGCCTTCCCTCACACGCGGTCAACATGGGAGAACCCTAATAAATATTTCATTTAGAAATAAGACACCTCACATCACTAATTGTTGTACATCAATTAATAATAATGTTATACTTAGAAATGTAACTAATATTGTATATGAAAATAATTAAAAATTATGTTAATATTTCAATTAAAAACAATTTCATTAATAATTTAATTAATAATATTTTATAATGTGGTATACATCACAGTTGAGTGATACTCAATACAATCCACCACATCCAAGTGATGAAGGTTCGAATCATAGAAGCCCCTAAGGGGGGTTTATGATATATTTAGTGATATAAGCATTGGTGTAGGAAAGTACTAATGGTGATGTAGTGTAGGGAATTTAGGTCTGCAAAATATTGGGACTTCATGATATATATTGGGATTTCAAGACAATGGGCCTTGCGGTCATGTAATGAGTCCCCCTAAACCTTGATAAAAAGAATGTTTCCTATTTTTTAATAAAAGGGTCTTAACCATAGACCATTTCAAATAATGATTTATAATAATAATGTAATTAGTATTTTAATTAATTATAATTTATAATGTAATTTATAATATAATTCTTATGTAAATAATAATACTTAAAAATAATATAATTATTAAATTGATAAATAATGTAATTAGTTTAAATTTAATCTAACTAGTAATTAAATTAATAAGATAATTTATAATATTGATACCAATAATTAATAACCATTAGTAATTATTAATAATAGACAATGAATTGAGTCATGAGTGAAATACCTATCCCTAAAAGATTTATTATAAAAAATTAAGGTTCTATAAAGGATAGTTCAAAAGACGTGTATAGATTCTACCTCTATCATTTGAAAAATATAATTTAAAAAATAAAAATCATGATTCAAAGACCAATATAAAACTTCTTTACCTGCCACATGCTTTGATAACTCATCAAGCACCATTATTCCCTCTATATAGATATGTGTCACCTTCATTTGTAAATATTTAGAAATATGAATACACTCCACCCAGTCTATATAAAGCAACCAAGAAACATTTTTCAAATGATGATTAAAAATTTTGAAAATCACCATTGAGACACTCTGAATCTTGAGATTTAACTAGTTATGATGTTTTTCATATCTCATAATGATGATCAAAACTCATAATTATTAGTAACAATTAAATAGATAATCAACACTAAGAGGTGGGGGTGAATAGTTATTGGTAACTTTTCTTCTTTCAAAACACAACCACTCTCATGCTTATTTAGTAATAGACTTACAACTCACTATGTATTGAAATTATAAAGATGATACAATTGATTTTTAACAAGGATCTCCTATATTATGGATGATGATATACCTTGTGTATGGTAGTTGTTATCCCCCTACATATAAATCATATTTTATTATCAATATAAATCTATGAGAAAATGAATATCTTAGAAATCAATATTACTCTTGAACTAACTGGTTCAAAACAAGTACAAAATTATTACACATTATAATAAAATAAATCTTATTATAGAATTATTACAGTAGAAATAATATTTCTCCAATAGTCTCAGTGAGTATATTATTCTTCCTCCTTCTTTGTAAAATAATCTAAATGGGGTGTCTTCTTCTCACTCACTTATCACAACTGTTTCAACATTCCTTTTAATTTTTCATTGATTGTCATAACTTATCTTATATTAAAAAAACAATGTATTGATAATGCGGATATTTTCCAATATTTAATTTTTGAAAAACATTCCAGTCAAATAGGTAACATTATATTCATATTTGAAACTCGTCAAATGACCTCCCGAGAAAACTGGTAGTGTTTATTCTCAATGATTGGTAACAAATATTTTTATTTCAATCTCTTCCTATATCATTAAAAGACTTTCTCATTTAAATCCTCATAAAGAATAAACTTATTAATTCCTTTGGTCTTCCAAAAAAACCATGTTTCTTCTTTTCCGTGTATGCATGCACACATGTGATAAAAATATTGTGGTGTAAAAATTCATCTCATATAGAAACCCATTTTGAAAAAATCATCCCCGATATCATCTTGAATCAAAATTTTATCCATAGAGCATATTGATATTTAAAAACTGAAGAACAATACAAAATAATCACAATTTTAGAATATTCTTTATCTATTAATACACATTTAATCTTATATGACCCTCTGAAGGATCATATATATGATCTGAAACCTACTGGTTTATCTAATGCATCATCAAATTTAAAATTCGGTAAGTCAAATCACTTGTGATCTTTGAGTAACTCATGTGTTTCATCAACATTAATATTACATACACTTTAAAATTTTAGATTTTTTCTTACTTATCACCCAATTCATCTTCTATATGCTCTGAGTTAATCTTACATGCCATAGTATAGAATTAGGGTTACTATTATGTATCTCAATACTTTTATAAGACCTTTTTAAGAGTTATTATGCATGATATGGGAGATATTATGTTTCCTCAATTAGGTGTTTTTTATTGATGTTTATTCTCTTTAGTAGTTTTTCCATATAAAAAAAAAATCAAACACATGCCTTTGCAATCTCATGGATGTTATGTATGAAATTTATCTTTCTAAATTAACTCATAGCACCTTCAAAAATCATTTCCAAAAACCACATCCATATATTCATCCAACTCATATGTATTATAACTTAATCACAAGTATTAAAAATAAATACAACCTCATCCTTTATTGGATCAATAATAATTCATCCAAAAGCGAAATAAAGTGTCCAATATGTTTAAAAAATGAAACTTTAACTAATCCTCTGAAATTTCTAAAAATGAAACCACAACCTACATTACATGGGGATTCAAGAGTAGATCTATCAATGTTAACTTTAATACAAGATGGATTTAGAGGTATTTATCTAATATATTTGGTTTTATTTTGTGTGTGAGGAATAAAATGAACATTTAAAGATCAAATAAGGATGAGTTATTCTTGACAGTTACTCATGAAACTAGTTTTGAACATGGAATCATAGTAAATATCATTGGTAATATTATGAAAACTAATCTGTTAAGGTATCCTGTCACATTAATATTTTGTATATCTCATAATATGACTAAATTAGAGAAACCTGGGGCCACAATAGTAGTCAACATGCTAAGGATTTTCTCACTCAAATTTATTTTCAAAATGTACAGTATGAAAAAATAAATGTCTTTAGAAGAAACAAAATTCAGAAGGGAAAACTAAATATTTAATTCCAAATATTTTTTATAGAACAAAATCTAAATAATTTAAACATAAAAAATTCACGTGCTTTTTGAAAATTAAGTTAAGCAGAAGGGAACTGAATCCCAAAAAAACAGAGGTGATCATTTCTTTGAATTCCTTTATTCCAGAATTTATAAAGGAAGTGTGTTCTTAAAGGTTGGATGATGTTATTTCTAACAAGTTTCTTCCATTTTGGATAACGGTCAGTTTCATTAAGATGGTAAAGATAATAAATTATTATATTGTGGGCTCCCATTTGAGCAAAAATTATAAATCAATTCTAGATTTATAAAAAACAAAGGCTTGTATTTGATCAATGATATCACCTATAAGAAACTCATCCACCCAATAAAGTCTACCAAAATCATTAGAAATGGTGTTAGTAGAAATTTTGGGATGAAACAAATCAAAATAAAAAATGTATTGATCAATCTAGTTAGTGTCCCATAAGTCTAAATTATATATTCAGGAAAAATCCATTTAATATAAAGCAAAAATTCCCTAAAATCATCTTGAATAGTAAGAAAAATAATATATATTAACTTGAACCAATTACACATGTATAGTATATTAATAATTTTTGAACATGATGAAATGAATAGAGGTATTCAATCTAGAAAATATTCTCTAAGTGTAGCTTTAAATGAAGGAATTGTAGAAACATTGAGGGTTTTAATCCCAATTCATCCCAAGTAAGGAGGTTCAATATATTTTTCCCATAAAAATTTGATAGAATTTCAATCATGAATACTATCAGTACAAATGAGGTTTTTTATTTTCATTTCTAATATTTTAATCAACTATATTATCCATTTGTACATATTTAATACATAAAAAATATAATTGTAATGAAATAATTCACAAGGAAGATCCTACCAGCCTGAGAGATGGGATTTACCTTTCTAACTACTTAGTAGAGATGTTATGTTAGATGAAACAACCTTTAAATAAATATGTATATCCATACCATCAAAATGGGGAAGAATAAAATATTAAAAGATATGTTTAAATTTATTCACATTCAATTTGTGAATGATTTGGGTTTTCCTTTAATTATTTAAATATTTCCAAGGATAACAAATTATTTTTTCTAACCCACCACCTGACCATACACCACTTCATAGTTTTGAAATGTTTATTGTATATAATTCATAGAGACCTTATTTCCTTCATAAAAAAGTATAATATTATCAATATAAAATATACAAGAGGGATAATTAAGGTTTATGCCATTATTAATGGGGGAAATAAAACTAAACTCTATAGTTTTTAGAAGAAACTTACTGAGGTAGTCATAAAAAAATACAAATGAGAGGGGATCCTCTTTCACATCCTCTCTTGAAAAAATAATGTAAACAACATGTGATCCATTAAAAATCACCAAGTATCAATATTTGTAAAATATAGTGAATAAAAATGATAAACCTAGATGAGAAACCTTATTTATCAAGAAAATTAATGATAAAGTCCGACCTCAAAGCATCAAAAGCCTTAGAAATATCTAAATTTATATAAATATTTATATTTTTAGACATATTTGAAAAGACATTAAAACACTCAGATACTAAGTAAAAGCAATCCAAAAACACTTCTACTAGGTATGAATATAAATTTGTTTGTTGAAACCACATTTTTTGAAATTAATCTAAGTACTGTTTCCAGAATTTAAAATATAATAATATGGATAATTTTACATTCTAAAATACATATTAAATCATTAATATAAAGGACATTCTCAACATTTTGTATAAGGTTAATGAATTTATAATTATTTCCCACCAACTTAAACTCAGTAACAATAAAATAGATAATTATTTTTTAGATATCATCCTGTAATAAGTCCATGTTGTAACTCATTCTATCAAGATGTTTTAATGATTACAAGAACAATATTTTGATTCTAATGTTTTTATTATTTTGGATTTCAGGGTTTATATTTATAATATTTTATTATAAAGTTTCCAAAAAAAATATGGTTCAAGAGAATCGTGGAAGACCTTTTGGAATTCACCCACATCCATGTTCTAATGGTTTAAGATCCTTTAATTTCATGAAGGCCTGTATTTTTTTAAATTTTGGTTAATAAACCTTTGTTTCAGGTTTGTGAAATGGGCCTGTGTGAATGGAAAGTTTTGGGGGTTTTCTGGGGGTTTAGGGCATGGTAAAGTAAGAAAAGAGACCATTGTGTACTGAGAGGACGATTGGTGCATAATTAGTAGTAACCATGCTACTTAAGTATGCAACCTACATGAGGGTTGAATAGTTAAAGAATCAATATAGGATACCATCAAGAGACCATATAACCTAGTCTCCCTTAGACATCAATGATAGCATGACAACATCATGATTTTTTAAACAATGTGGATGGACATCCAGACCATGTGGACCATTTCCCTCTCAAATAGAGGTAAATGAACATTTGTCACATATTTTGGCCAACCATTTGGACAAACCATGTGCTACTTAAAAAGTGGGAAATTTCTATTACCCCCTTGGGATTAAGTTTTCCTTCATTGTTTTTCTTCCCATTCACCCCCTATATATAAGGTGATGAACAAACCTCCTCCACCTCATCCATGGGTGATTATCCTTCAATTATTAGAATTTGGAGTTACTTTTAGTGAGGATCAAAGCTATGGGTAATCCTTTGAATCTGTTTCCTTAAATTATCTATAATAGTATTGGTCTGTGGTTTCCTCTCCTTCAAAATATCTAAACCCTTGTTTTTCTAGGTGTTATTTTCCAAGGTGTTTGATTCCATTTTAGTTCTAATAATGTGTTTCTTTTGGATGAGTGGTTATCTACGAATAAGATGTAGGTGGTATCAATGTGGAAAAAGTTTTAAAAAGAGGCATTGGAATCATTGTGATTTAGAATGTTTTTTTATTTATAGATTTCAAATGATGATTTGAATTGAGGGAATTATTCCCCCATTTTTTGAGAAAACACATTAATGATTATTTATAATGGTTTGATATGGAAATGTTATCCTTTAGTAATGTTTTAGTTTTTCAAAGATGAAGACCCATGTTTTAAGAATTCCATTAAAATGATTTTAAATTAGTAATTTTAATTGTGTGTTATAATGTATTTGAGAAATGAACTTTATGTTATTTTTTTCCTTATTGTTAATATGGAATAAAGGGAAGTTTGGTATAATGTTATATGAGTTTAATTATTTATGGTTTTTAAATTTTATATGTGTAGAAAAGGGTTAGGTAATGTAAATGGTAAATATGTTGAATGGTTAAAGAAGCATGTGAACATGTATTATTAGAAATTTTTTAAGTTAGAATGACAGACTGAGGATTTATGCACATAACTTATAGATTGTGGATCCTTTCTTGGGTTGGGATGGACTGATTTACTAGGCCCACCAATGTATTATTGAGTAATGATGTCAGACCGAGGCTCTATGCTCTTAACTTAGGGATGGAGGATCCCCAGTTCTTGGTTAGGCTTGACTATGCTCTCGGACCACATATGTTTTTCTAGTTATTGATGTTGGAGTTAGGATCTATGTGCTTTAATATGGAATTTTTTCAGATGTCTGAATGAGGGTCTATTCTCTCGAAACAGACTGAGGCTCCAAGGTATGTTCATAAATTATTTTGATTAGTGAATCCCTATTGTGAATAAATGTATATAACCCCTTTATGAAATGTATTAGGCTTCCTGAATGACTAGATCGTGTTTTTTGATTGGTTTTTACTAGGAAACATAAAACATAAAAAAGGATAATTAACAACTATGTGAATATTATGCATGTTTCTTTTATTTATTTTATTATTTATTATAATTTGATTACCTACATACACTATTTTACTAACTGGTCAATACATTAGTGACTGAATGTGGTGGCCTATTGAGTTGTACTCACACCCTACTTAGGCCTCCATGGAACTTTGGTACCCAAGAAGATGCTACTTATTTTTAGGTATAGGTTTAGGATAGGGGCCTAGTGTATAGTTTATGCATGGGATTTTTTGTTGGATAATGGGAGGTTAGGACCGGGTTGGGAATCGAGTCAGTGTTTGGTATCTTTTATCGTTTTTTTTGTTGGAGTCATTGTTTGTATGAATTTTTGACAAGTAGTATTTGTATCATTTTGTAATTGTATGTTAATTTGGTTACTTGCTAGCTCTTTCCATATGTTGTTCATTTATATGTTCATATTGTTTATTTTATATATTGATACTATTTATACTATGGTTTACTCATATAATTCGGTATAGTCTCATAATTGTACCTCCATATATCTATGACACTAGTTATCATCCTTTGGCGTATGAGGAGGAGTGCATGAGGACATGTAACAACCTAGTTTGGGGAACTAGATATAGTGGCTATCGGGATGGGGTTGTTATAAAGTGGTACCAAAGGTGGTGTGTTTTGTCTTACTATTTAGGTATGGTAGACATGAGACTATGATACTATGCAATAATGGTAATGAGCTCATGCATGGGTTCTTAAATCCCTACATAAGAGGGAAAACCCAAGTGTCCATGGGTGGGAATTGATGTTTTGTTTTTTTACATTTCGTTAATACTTCCACCTAGAGTTGTGCGTAGGGAAGATATTTTATTTATTTATGAGTTTTTTTCTATTAACCGAGTATATAAAGAGAGGATATGTTTGTTCATGTGTCATGCTAGGCACATAGGATTTTTAATTCATCTGTGTGTTAACTGTTATTGATATTTCATTAGGATTCATATGCTTGTAGGGTACCTTTATGCATGTATGTTATGTTTATTTATCTTTTCTTGAAATAGTTGTTAATGAAAGATGATTGGAAATATGAAATAAATAAAAAAGTAATTTTTGAAATATTGGGTTAATAAGAAAAATTATTTTTAATTTGAAAATCCTTGGGTTTTAAAAAATATGTTTTTGAACTGTGAATCCTTGAGTTTTTAAATGGTAATGTTTAATTAAGAAAGAAAATGGGAAATGGTAGAACCTATAGGAACAAAGAAAATGAGTATCCCCAGTGTTGTGCTAAGACCATATGTATGGGTGGTTTGGGAAATGATAAAGCCCTAGTTTGAGACCTTGGTTGTGGGTTGTAAGGATTTGTTTTTCATTTTGACTTATAGTTATAGGGTTTTTGATATTTTACACTCAGTTAGGTTATGACATTAAGGTTTCAAAATGGGAATTTTTTAATATGGATATGCAATCCTTTTTGGTTTGAGGCTTTATAGTTATGTTTCAAACCCTATATTGGGTGTTTGGCTCATAGTATAGATGAATATGAGCGAGTATCTTTGGTGTGGGACTTAGAGTAAACAGTTTCTTAGTGTGTAAGATATAGTGTGTTTGGAATAAGGGTAAGATTACAGCCCCTAATTAATAAGTTATTGAGGTTTTTTGTGTACAAATTAGTGGGAGAGAAAATTTCATTTTTTATATGTGAATCTAGTTTAGGTAGTTGGTTCCACTTGATCTTCAAGGGTGACATGTGAGAGGGGTCGCTAGGGGTGCTAGTGCTTTGGTGTGTTTGGTACAGGTAGACATTCTAGACTTTGTTAGTGGTACAAAAAGGATGTTTCCATGTTCTGGTACATCCTAAATGGATAAGGGGGGAAGATACTAGTTTTGGATATGCAACTTGAGTCTTGTATAGAAGTTAAAAGTATTTGGAAATCGAGGGTTGCCTCAAGGGAGGTTACCCCTTCATTACAGGTGTCTTGGATTATGAAGAACATATGGTAGCTTTAGAGGTGAAATCAATGCACAATTGGTGCCATCTATTTTTTGGTAAAAGTGCATGGTTATTCCTTGGGTTCTTTTTAATAGAGGAACTTAAGTGCTTGTGGTTGGTTGTAAGGTTAGTTTGAAGGGAATGAATTTTGGGAAACCCTGTCATACAGTTTGATGGTTTTGATGTGGGATGTGATGTAATATTTGGCTAGAAAAGGAAAGAGTGACCAAAGTGTAGATGTATGATTTTGTTATAGAGGTGACATTCGAGGTGATGGGTGGTCATGTGGTTGGTCTTGTTTTCAAAAATGGTTGTGTTATTGGATGAGAATGTTAAGAGTGCATTGATTATAAAGAGGCTGATAGACCAAGAGGCATGGTTAGTTGTGTAAGCGAGTGTTGGTCCTAGATCTGGTGGTGTGAAATCTTGTGATTTAGAGTCAAGTTTAAAGTTTGGTCATTAGAAATTATATGACTTTAGGTTTCTGATGAGGAATGGTTGTGGTGCTTATGATAGAGGTGCATAATTCCATTCAGGTTATGTAAACATGTGGCTTGGGAATAATCACATGTTGTTTTCCATGAAACCAAGTGGGAATCTCTAGTTATGGGAGATACCCGATTGGTTTTGGAATAGTGTAATGGATCACTGTGCTTCTAATTTGATTTACCAGGGTTTTACTAGAATAACTCAATAGGTGTAGTGACAGTAGTTCCATAGGAAGCTTTTGTTCATGGATACTTGGTAGTGAGTCGTGAAGTGGTGGTGGGTTTTGTTGGAAACCCCACATGAGTTATGGTGACTAGGTGGGGATGAGGTATTGATAGGTGGGGAATATTGAGACTTTCTACAGGTCACAATGTTATTATAGTGGGAGGTAACATCAGTGATGTATAAATCAGGGTTGTATTAATCAATGATTTCTTAGACTGATTTTAGCTAGTGATGATCATGCCCAATATCTTGACATCATCTAGGGTATACTGGGAGAGCTCTTAGTCTATTCATAGATACCTAAAGTGTTACGGTTGGATATGGGGCCTCTTTGAGGATACATTCATGGAGTTTTATGTGTGGAACTGTACGGTCAGAAGTACACCATTGACTATTTACATGTAAGCTCCATGGGATGGGCCGGATGTCGATAACCATCCTGAGTTCCATTCTTAAAAGTTGGGAATGAGTAGAGATTGATGTTAGTTTTATTTTTTTAGAAAATATAGATGATGAAACCCAAGTTTTTGGTTCAATTTGTTATTAAATCATTGGTATTTGTGGTTTTAATCGCTTGAGGAAAGTGATCGCATAACGATTCACTATTCAATTCCACCCTTACAGTGCTATTTTAAACTGGTTTTGTAATGAATATTCAAAATATAATAATAAATTTAACTTTATGTTTGATGAAATGAATTAATTTTTATCACTGTTTAATAGTTCATTTTTACATGTTTTGGTGTTTATAATGTTGGAGGAGGTGATTTGGAGAGCTCATGATGGAATTCAAGAAAAATGGGCCAAACTGTGTGAGAACCTAAGCATGATTGTGGAAATTAATATGTACTATGGATAATATGTGCGTTTATTTGGGATAAAATTAGGTGAATGAATGAAAAAATAAGTGATAAATTTCTCTAGAAGACCATGGATTGTAATTCTTCCATTTGGAGGCCCAAAATAGGCCCAGAATGTGAAGAAATTATGGAATCTCCAGATTGGAACACCCTTCTGTATTTGGGAAATAACTCTGTCCTAGGAGATCCAATTAGGTTTATTACACCTCCCTTGGGCCGATAACTCAATGAATCATCTCTACACCAAATTTTGTGACAATTTAATGCGGTTTGGTCAGTCAACCAGCTGGATAAAGAAGGATTAAGAAGTCTGTCCTAAAAAGTACCCTAGTCCCTTAGGAACTTGAATTATTTTGTGGAAAGTGTAATTTTTTTGTCTATAAAATCACTCATATTACTCATTATATGATATTTCATGACCAGGGGTGAATTTTAGTGTAATTGGAGAGCTATCTTCATCAATTTTACTTTTCTTATCCCTCATGTACTTCTAAGCCTCTTAGTGATCAATTTAGGGGGTATTCCTTGTTTTAATCCCTAGCTCCATGCTTGTAATATTTGTAAGGTAATTTATTTCTAGGTTTGTTGTAAATTTTTCTTAATTTATATCATATAAATTTGTTTTTATTCTGGTATGATCAAATACAAATCAAAGGAACTATAATCCACATGTTTTTATGCATAACTCTGATCTTGTGATGAGTTGAGTGTGGTTGCCTATTTTCTCACCCCTCCCATTCATGAGTGTGAAAATGGATTGCATCAATTGTTAAAATTTAGGAGATTTAATCTATGAATATGAATGTTCTTGTATTGTGGAATATTTTTATCATTGACACAAATCTGTCCATCTCATCGCGTTGTTGATGTGATGCCTTGATCGAGTTCTGTTTTTACATTGATTCATGTTTGTTGATTTTAAGCCATCACTGATAATAAATATCATTGGTCGATCAAATCCTAGGATTTAACCTATTAATAACTCACATACCATTACATGTTTTAGTATGTATAAAATCATGTAATCAATGATCCTTCCCATTCCTTTTAGAGTGATTACAGATTGAGCGTTAAGGTACACTTACCCGGGTTGATCACAACTTCTCTATCTTGTTTCTCTCACTTAGTAGTATAGTTTCATTTATTTTTTTAAAATAAAAAAACCTAATGTTTTATAAATCCCCATTCCTCTTCTAGTTTCTTAATTATAACCTAATTTTAAAATTAATTATCTAAGGATTCAATGAGGGATGACCTAGGGTTGTTGTTATACTGCATAAATTCTAGATAAAAATTAATATCTAATTTGATGTTCTTGACAATGAAATCAGATTTTGGATCTATTTACAGGGATACAAGATCATTTTTTATTTATTTAATTTTATTTATTTATTTTATTCTTAATTAGTACTCCTTTAAATACCCCACCCCCATTTGATGGTTCATGTTTGGTTTTTTTCTATTTTTGGTTGTTTTTGTGTGTTCTTCCTCTCTCTCTCTCTATTCTTATTCTTCTCCATAAATCTCTCTATAATTATATTTTATAACATTATATTATTATTTCACACTTTTTATGTAATTTTATTCATATTCAATAAAAAAACAAAAAAAACTTCACAACATATTTGCAAGACCTATTCGGAAAAAGAAAAACCGCTTGAATTTGACCCTTAAATTGAAAAGAAACATCATACCAAAAATCAAGGAATCTCAAGAAGGTAAATCAAGTGACACTTGGGAAACCCGTGTGAAACCTCAAGTGGTCATAAAAAATAAAAAATTGAACCTAATCAATCACAAGAAAACATGGCTTCAAATAATCAAACCTTAAAAGAACTGACCACCACAGATGTGGAGTACAAACCTACATACATCTAATATCCTGAGGAAGAAGACAATTTTGAGTTGAGATCAGGCCTCATCCACATAATTCCAAAATTTTATGGTCTTCTTGGTGAGGACCCTCACAAACATCTCAAAGAGTTTCACATAGTGTTCTCTATAATGAAACCATAAAATGTGTATGAGGACCTAATTAAGTTTAGGTCCTTCCATTTATCCCTTGATGGTTTAGCCAAAGAATGGATATACTATATTCCTACCAAAATTGGGGGCTGGAATGACCTTAAATGACTCTTTATAGAGAATTTTTTTCCTTCCTCCCGAACTTCATCAATTAGATAAGAAATCAATTGAATTAGGAAATCACAAGGAGAGACCCTTCATGAATATTGGGAGAGATTCGAAAGACATTTCTTGAGTTTCCCCCACCACCAAATTAATGAAAAATTTCTAATTCAATACTTATACGAGGGACTTGTCCACATGGATCTTGGAATGATAGATTCTACTGGTGGTGGCACCCTTGTTGATAAAACTCCTTCTACCACTTGTGACTTAATCGCCAACATGGCTCAAAATGTTCAACAATTTGGTACACGAGCTACTGCACAAACTCAAGGATTTCATGAGGTAAGTCATTCATCTCTATAACAAAAGGTAGATAAAAAAGCATGATGAGATGCATAACCTTCTAAGAAAATTATCTCAAGTATAAGGTAACTCACAATCACATCCTATTCCATTATATTTTGGTAATTTTTTACAATACTCATTATTATGACTAGTGCCCAAAACCTCAAGATTCTTCCAAGTATTGTGCTGCCGTGTTCCCAAGGCATCTATTCTAAAAAGAACCTCTATTCAAGAAAGAAACATTCAGGACAAATCCAATGTCTGGGTGGAAATAAAAACCTCAGTACCAACAAGGAAGAAACTCAAGCTACACGAACCAGAATTGGTATAAAAAGGCCAAGGTATGAAACCTTCGTATCCTTATACTTCTCAAAGCAATAATCCTCCCCCTCCCAAATCGGAACCATTCCTTGAGGATATAGTGAAGAAAATGGAAACACAGAACTTATAATTACAACAAACCACAAAATCAGCTATTCAAGACTTGTGAACTCAAGTGGGGTAATTGGAAAACACTATCGGTGATTTTAAGATGCATGCTTTAGAAAAATACCATCCCAAACCATTACCAATATGAAGTAAAAAGGTATTTTATGTGCAATTACACTTCTTAGAGCTAAAGAAGATTCTTCTTATAATGATTCTACACAACAAGTATGTACCCCTCTTGAAAACACTCTTTCTCCACCCATAAAAGATTCCAATGAAGAAAATCAAAATAGAATTTTTAATTAAATTATCATTGATGATTCAAATGAACATACATTCATCTCCCTTTACCCCAAAGACTCTCTAAATCAATGAAGAATTTTGATAATGATATTGATAAATAAATAATGGATACATTTAAAAAGGCTCAAGTTAACATTCTTTTATTGGATACAGTTTAAAAAATCCCTTGATATGCCAAATTTATTAAATACTTTTGCACCCACATAAGGAGGTTGAACAGGAATGAGAGAGTCAACTTGGGAAAGAATTTCTCGGCCTTGATTCAACCAGAAATACCAACCTAATGCAATTATCTGAGAAAATTCACGATACCTTGTACCATAGTGGAGACCTTATTTTTCTGATTCTATGCTTGATTTAGGTGATTCTATTAATGTAATGCCTCACCCAATGTATAATTCTCTAAATGTTGGAGAGATTCATCCAATAGGCATTTTCATACAATTTACCAACCAGAGTACTACACAACCAATAGGAGTGATTGAGGATGTTCTTATAAGAGTAAAGAATCTCATCTTCCCTAATGATTTCTTCATTCTTAAGATGGAAGATACCCAAACCCCAGGACATTCCCCTCTCATACATGGGAGTAAAATCCTTAAAACAAAAAAGATGATCATTAATGTTCACAATGGTATGTTATCCATTGATTTTAGTGGAGAAAATATAGCTCGTCCTATATATTCTATTGAAGTGCTCTCAAACAGTGCCCTGATGCACAATTCTCTCCTCAGCCCATAATCTGATTCATTTTCCTCTTCTTCACCCTTGAATGATTTTAGTTTTGATTCATGTTTTGAGTGTTGTGTGGGTTCTGAAAATTTTAAATTTTGTGCTTTAATTAATGAGTGTGTTCATTCTGAGTTACCCATAATCGTCGATGATTCGGTAAACCTCATTTCAATAGATTCTCTATCCTTAGTGAATAAACATGAGTTGATAGACAGTTTCCTGGACACCACTTCCCCTAAACACCCTCCCTCAATAGAAAAACCACCAGTGTTGGAACATAAACAACTTCCTTCTAATTTAATATATTCATATCTTGTGGGTATTGATTAATTTCCCATCATTATTACCAATAACCACTCTCCACAGTAGGAATAAAATCTACTCAACTTTTTGAGAGAGTGTAAAAAGGTGATAAGATGGATATTAGACGTTATTCCCAGGATTGAACCATCTATTTTTATGCACCATATACTTTTTGATGATGAGGCTAAGCCCATAAAAAAAATCTCAACATCAGTTGAATCCCACTCTCCTTGAAGTGGTAAAATTGGAAGTTAGTAAATTACTTTCTACGGGGTACATTTATCATATATCTGATAGTAAATGGGTTAGCCTAGTGAAAATTGTTCCTAAAATACAGGAATAACTATTGTGTGAAATAAAAGGAATTAATAGGTTCCAACACGTGTGAAAAACAGTTGGAGAGTCTCTATTGACTACCATCGACCAAATCAAGCCACACGCGAGGACCGATTTCTTCTACTTTTCATTAACCAAATGTTAGAATGATTGGCTAGTAAGTCCCATTATTGATTCCATGATGGATATTCAGGTTATTTTCAAATCCATATATCCACTGAGGATCAAGAAAAGACAAAATATAACTATCTATTTGGCACGTTTGTATACAAGAAGGATGCCTTGTGGTCTTTGTAATGATCCTGGTAATTTTTAGCATTGTATGTTGAGTATATTTTTTGAGTACCTTGAGAAGTTTATGGAAGATTTTATGGATGATTTCACAGTTTATGGAACTTCTTTTGATGGCTGTTTTTCACACCTAGGTTCTATCCTCTACCGTTTCATTAAAAAAGATCTTGTTTTAAATTACGAGAAATTACATTTCATGGTTGAATGGGGGATAGTTCTTTGGATTTTTATTTCAAAAGAGGAAATTGAAGTGGATAAATGAAAATTTTAATCAATTTAAATGCTTTCATATCCAAAATGTGTTCATGGGGTGCTATCCTTCTTAGGTCATGATGGTTTTACCACTGATTCATCAAAGACCAAAGTTAGATCACACTTCCCTTGCCCTGGTTATTAAAAAAATATTCTGAGCTTGTGTTTGATAAAAATTGTGATTATTCATTAAATTCAGTAAAAAATAATCTCAAATCACCTCCCATTATCCAACCACCAAGGTGGGATCTCCCCTTTAAACTTATGTGTGATGCCTCTAACATTACAGTTGGGGCAGTCTTATCATAAAGGGTTGAGAAGGCTCCCCATGTTATTCCATATTCCTCACGTACCCTTGAACCTACCTAGGTAAAATACACAACCATTGAAAAAGAACTCCTTTCTATTGTGTTTTCCTTGTAAAAGTTTCATTCATATATTCTCATGTCGAAATTCATTGTCTTTTCAGATCATGCTGCCCTTTGTTTTCTCCTAAAGAAACCTGAAGCTAAGCCCCGCCTCATACTATGGATGATTCTCCACCAAGAGTTTGAACTTGAGATTAGAGATAAAAGGGGAGTAAAAAATGTTTTAGCTGACCACATTAGTAGGATTTATCTACCACTTGACCACCATGTTGAATCATCCCTCCCAATTGGAGAATTCATTACTCCTCAGATGCGTTGTGATGTTGTGGACCTTACCCCATGGTATGTGTACATTATGAATTTTATTGCAACATATAGGATTCCCACTGATTTCATCCCTTACCAATCAAAAATACATAAAAATGATTCTCAATGGTATATTTTTGATGACTCATATTTTTGGAGAATTTTTGGTGACCTAGTAGTTCATCGGTGTATCCTGGACCATGAGTTCACCTCTGTTTTCAACTTCTTCCACACTTTGGCCTATGGGGAACACATTGGCTCTCAATGTATAGATCGAAAGGTCCTTGACTCTGGACTTTATTGGCCAACATTGTATAGGTATTCCGATCAAATTTTCAAGTCATGTAGTTGTTTTCAATTCATAGGTAATATCTCCAAGATGAATGAAATACCCTAACAACCCATGTTATTCTGTGAATGTTTTGATGCATGGGGCATTGACTTCATGGGGACTTTTCCAAACTCAGTTGGATTTGTGTGCATCTTTTTTTTCTGTGGACTATGTCTCTAAATCGGTGGAATCAAAGGCCACCAAGACTGATGACACTCATGTTTTTGTTGTTTTTGTGAGGTCCCAAGTTTTTTGTCGATTTGGTTTGCCGAGATTCATCATTAGTGACCACAGATCACATTTTTTCAATCAAAACAAGAAAAATTTGTTTCGTAAGTATGCGGTTGATCATAATGTCTCCACTTTATATCACCCCCAAACTAATAGACAAGCATAAATCTCAATTGGGGAAGTTAATAGAATCATGAAAAGAACGGTACAACACAATAGGAAAGATTTAAGTTTGCACATGGATGATACACTTTGGGCATACCGTACAACTTTTAAAACCCCAATCTGAATTTCACCATACATAATTGTGTTTATAAATGATTGTTACCTCCAAGTAAAGGTAGAACATCATGCATATTGGGCAGTTAAACAATGTAATATGAACCTTTCAAATGTAGGTGAGTATAGGAAGATACAAATTTAAGAGTTGGAAGAAATTATACGTGATGCATATGAAAACTCCTGGATCTATAAAGAGAAGAAAAAAATGATATCCATGATAGCATGATTCATTAGAGGAAGTTACATATTGATGAGAAGGTCCTCATGTAGAATTCTAGGATAAATCTCCACCCAGGTAAGCTTCATTCCCGATGGATCGGTCCTCATATTGGTAATAATGTTTACCCTTTTGGTGCAATATAGATTTTACACGATAAGAGTGGAAAAAGACTTTCTATTAATGGGCAGCTACTTAAACACTTCTATGAGGACATACCAAAGAATCTGGTGGAGGAAATCCCCCTTCTATAATAAACATACTTGTAAAACACAGCAGGTTTTATCCTTCCTTCTCACATTCTCAATTATTATAGTGAGTACACTACACATTCTTGGTGTGTGGGGGGGGGGATACATTCCCTAGGTTCATTAGGATTTTCATCTTCTTTTGTCTTTCTTCTCTTTTATTCCTTCTTTATGCTATTTCACATTTCCCATTCTTTTTTAGTTCATTAAGATTTTAAATTTCAATTTTATTTCTTCTCTTTTTTTCCTTCTTTATGGAATTTTTACTTCCCCCTTATGGTCACCAAATCATGGAACTTTTTGAAAATGAATGTGGAAATATTTGATTCAAAATTGATTTAACATTTGATGAAAACCTATCTATGTTATAGAATGAATGTGTGATTGAATTTAACATTAGGGGTGACTTTTAGTGAATTGGTTTTTTTTCAATGATATAAATGGTTGTATCTCTATAGAATTTTTGAGATGATTGATGACCTTTGGGTGAGTACTATTTTGGAAAATAGTGTTACTAATATATCCACATATTTTTTCACCAAACCATAATGTGTGAATATTATTAATTACTAAAAGTTAAATATAAGTTTGGTTAATATTTTTCAGCATAAAATTATATTTACATATATTTGTTCCTTATCCGATCTGTTTCATTACTGTATCGGATTGACCTATGCATGTGTACCTGATATCCGACTGTTGTACACCCTAAAAAGACCAAAAAATGGTTGTGTATTGGGTAGGTAAAAAACCACTCCTCCTAAAAGTTTAACCTTATTATAATTATTATAATTAGTGTCATGAGAAGATAAAATAAGTTTTGAGAGATGAGTGTGAGATTTGTTTCGAATTCAATTTTTGGAAAAAAACAAAAAAACAAAAATAAATGAGGGGAGTGATGAAATTTTCAACATATAGGGATATCTAAGTCAGAAGATTATGGTTTTAATTCTAGGAATGATTAAGTGGGTGGGTGTTGAAATATGATTGCAAAGTATACAGGGATGTTTTGGTGGACAGAATCATTTATACTGAAAAATGTTAAAATAACCTATATATATTGGATAAAAAGTGGAGAGAATAACATGGAATGGTTTTCAAAAACACACATATAGAGTTAGTGGCACGGTTGAATTTTGAATTCCTTTCTCAATTTTGTATCATGAATCTCTTTGAATTTCATTGTGATATGATTTTTGAGACATCTTTTTCCATTTTCACTAGGAAAAACTCCAAGGTGTGGTTTGTGTATTGATCCCATTACATTAATGAATTAAAATTTCCTCAAATGTTAAATCTTTATGATGTTAGGAATATATACATGAATAAATTTTTTGATATGTGTCTTTTCCTTGGACTTAAAAAGTTTAGGTGTGGGGGTGTGATCACATAATGACTCACTATTCAATTCCACCCTTACACTATTATTTTAAATTGGTTTTGTAATAAATAATCAAAATATAATAATAAATTGAACTTTATGTTTGATTCAATGAATTCATATTTTTCACTGTTTAATAGGTCAATTTTACTTTTTTTGGTGTTTACATTGTCAGAGGAGGTGATTTGGAGAGCCTGTGATGGAATTCAAGAAAAATGGGCCAAACTGCATGAGATCCCAAGCACGCATGTGTACATTAATAAGTTAAGGGGATAATTTGTGATTCCAATTGGGATAAAAATGGGTGAATTAATTAAAAAAATGTTGGATAAATTTCTATATAAGACCATGGAGCCCAATTCATCTATTTAGAGGTCCAAAATAGGCCCACAATGTAATAAAATTCTGGGCGGGACAGATTGGACAACCCATCTGTATTTGGAACATAAATCAGGAGTCTGAGATCCAATTGGGTTGATTCTACTTTCATTGGACTTATTACTCAATGAAAAACCTCTCCACTGAATTTCCTGAGAATTGAACGCATTTTGTTCAGTCATCCATCCAGATAAAGAATGATTAAAAAGTTAATCCGGAATAGTGACCTAGTCCCTTATGAACTTGACTTTTTTTTAGAAAGTTTGATGTTTTTTTACATAAATTCACACATATCTTTCATTATCTGATGCTTCAGAACAATGGGTGAAGGGTATTCTAATTTTAGAGCTCCCTTAATCAAAATTATTTATCTTCTCTCTCATGTACTTCTAAATCTCTCTGTGATCAATTTAGTGGGGTGTTCCTTATTTTAATCCTGATCTCCATGCTTATAATCTTTGTATGGTAATTTATTTCTTGGTTTGTTATCAATTTTTCTTCATTTATACCATCCAAATTTTTGTTTATCCTGGTATGATCAATTACAATTCAATGGAACAAGAATCCACATGCTTCCATGCGCAACTCAAATCTTGTGATGATTTGAGTGTGGTTGCCTCTTTTCTCACACCACACTTTCATGAGTGTCAAAATGGATTGCATCAATTAATAAAATCAAAGAGCTTGAACCTATGAATAATCATGTTCTTATCTTGTAGAATATTTTTATCATTGACAAAAATATGTTCATATCATCATGTTGTTGATGTGATTCCTTGATTGACTTCTATTTTTACATCAATTCATATTTGTTGATTTTGAGTGGTCACTGATAATCAATATCGTTGATTGATCAAATCCTAGGTGATAACCTAGTAAGAACTCAAATTACATTACTAGTTTCATCATGTATGAAATCAAGGAATCAATGAACCTTCTCATTCCCCTAGGAGAGATGACAGATTGATCATCAAGGTACACTTACCCAGAATTCTAGTTAAAAACAAACATCTAATTTGACGTGCTCGACAACGTGATAAAAAAAGTGATAATGAAAATACTAAGGTGGGTAGAAGTATGTATGTCATATTTGTGTGGGTATTACCATAGAGTGGATGTGGTGGAATCAGGATTCTAATGAAAAATCTATGAGGTCCATGTTTGGGTTCCTCAGGAAAGGCAAGGTGGACCATAGATGTTGTGGTTGATCGATCCAAGTGTTGGATTTGGTATCAGGGTGGTTCTAAAATAAGTCAAAGATCATTATGTTATTTTCATTGATGGAAATGATAAGGTATGGAAATTATTCAAGGAAATATAGTTTTTGTGCTAGAAACATAGAAGAATGCAGTCATGGGAACTGGTAGGTGTATTTGGGTGACGATGTAATGTCTTTGAATGTGAGGGAATTTTGGTCATGTAAAGTGGTGACATTCCAAAATTGAATCTGGGAATTTCCATGAATATTTTTCTTGGGATGGCTTGACTCAGCTAGGAAGAGAGATAAATTGGTGAGTTGTAAACAACCATTGGTGGATGTTTTAGAATAATAAGTGTTTTAAAAAATTAGAAATGGGATTTGAGGAAGATTTTTTTTCTTTAGTCAATTTATGGATGACAGAGTTTCTTGTATTATGGATTATAAGGAGTTCAGTGGGGCACAGTGATGTATTGGAGTGTAGTGGATTCCTTGAAGGTGGAGTTTTATTGAAATTTAGGAAATGACTCTGGTAGGTGTGTTAGATGATGGTGGCATGCCTATGTAGAAAGGCACCATAGACCAGTGAAAGGAGTAGTATTTTAGCAGTGGAAGATGGGTGTTTTAGGATAATAAATTGGAGGATGGTCTAACATGGAATGTTAAAAGAAAAAAATTTGGTATGTTATGATCCACCACTAGTTTTATATTTTAGTGGAAAGCATGTTTTAGATTAAAGTAAAACCTGAGAGAGGTCAAGTTGTTTCTAGTCAGAAAATAAAGGGTGAATGAATGTCTACTCTGGATGGTTTTGGCAGCAATGATAGATGCCAATGATGTATTGTGTTCTTGTGTTTTTTTGGTGCGATGAGTTGGGAAACTCATTAGATATGTTATGAAAGTTGAATTGAGTTTATGATGGTATTTTTAAATGGTGGAGGTTTCAAACACCAAAAGATGGTAGTGGTATGCTAAAGTATATTATGTGGGGAACCATTGTGGGAAAGTTTTCTATTGATGACATGAAATGAATTTCATGTTGGATGGACTTGGGTAAGATCCATCTTGGTGTTTTGGTTTTGGTGACAAACATTGGCTTGGGTTGTGACCGGTGTAATATCATGACATGAAGGTTATGCTTGGATTGTGCTCTAAATGTTCAAAAGCTGTATGAGGTTGTGGGCCTCAAGTTGTAAACCAATGTAAGTTAGGGGAATTTTGTTGGAAACCATGAATTCCTTTAGGTGATTCCTATCTTGGGTCACTTCTAGGATTTTGAACAAGATGAAAATATGCTGCCAATTGATTTGGCCCATGAGTTATGAATAGAATTAGGATGGTAGAGTTCTGATTGTCTCTTCCATGGTAGTATGATGTTGTGTATGACGTTTCCTTATGTCACTATTTAGGAAGTGTTCCCTTGGTTTCACTATGGGTTTTTATGGTGGATGTTGGGTTGAGATTGATGTGTCCTTTGAAGAGCATTAGGTTTGTGATTGTGGATCATAGGGAAAAAAGTTCATCAGGTTATGACTGTTTATTTGGTTTGAAAGTTGAGATGCCATGTATGTGAGGAGGAGGAATCATGATAAATGGAAGTTTATATTTGGGACCCATGGAAAAACCCATTTTTCTTGGAGGCTTAGTGAGTCTTGAATGTATGGCCGAAGGATGAGCCATTATAAGTTGGGAAGGTTGTAAGATCCCAAAATTTCATAGAGGTACATACATGTTAATTTTTTTGTTAAAATACCTTTGTTTTTTGGTTAATGAAATGGGTATTGGGTGTATGGGATGTTTTGAGGATGTTTGGGGGGGGGGGTTTAGGCATGTTAATGGAGGAAAAGAGGCCAATCTATACTGAGTGAATGATTGATGTGTGGTTATTAGTAACCGCGCGCCTTAACTAATCTAAATGTAAGATGGGGTGCATAATTAAGGAAACCATGAAGGATGCCTCTAGGAGACCATGAAGCATAGTTGCCCTTGGACAATGGTGAGTTCACAACCACCATAGGATTTTTCAAACTGTGGGGATGACCATCTATACCGTGCAACTTGTTTCCTCTCAGATAGCGGGAGACACACAATTAGTTCACAGTTTGGCTAACCATACGACCAAACCATGTGCCACTTTCAAATTAGGAAATCCCCATTTCCCGATTAGGATTAAATGTTTATTCCCTAATTTTTCCTCCAATTCACCCCTTTAGATATGGTGAAGAACTTTCCTCCTTCTCCTCCTCCATGGGCGATTCTCCTTCAATTCTTAGGCGTTTAGAGTTATATTTAGTGAGAATTGATGCTCTAGGTAAGAATTTGACTTTGATTCCTTCCATTTTATAGAATAGTATTTATTTGTGGTTTATAATCCTTTCGAATCTATGAACCCTTATTTATCATGGTGTTCTTATTCATGGTTTTTAGGCCATTTTAATTCAGATCAAGGGTTACCATTGGATGAGATATTATCTATGGACCCCAGTTATGTGGTCTCAAAGCTTTTCCCACAGTCATGATGTGTTATATGTGTATGTAGCTATGTTACCTCACTACATTTCTATGTTTTAATGTATTTTGGTAAAGGAAAGTAATTCATTCCTTAGATTAAAGTGAGATACCTTTCAAATACTATGTTAGGTTCATTGATGATGTGCGAATGAACCTAAGGCAACCCATGGGGTATTCCAAACCCATTGAAAATGGTAAATTGATTTTGTGAATTTCAGGTTAGGGAAATTATAGAAGTGAATGTGTAGTGATTAGTAAATGGGTATGTGGGTTTATTTAAAGGGAATATGGGATTCATTATATGTTGGATTTTTTGAAATGCATAAGAAGATTTTATAATAGTTTAAATGGCGTGTTTTGGATTTTGATATAGTTATGGTTTTAAATGAAGAATATGATGTTTTGAAAATGGAAAATGTTTTAAAAGGAAATGTTCACCTCATGATGACTTAGAATGTGGTTATCTTTATATATTTGAAATGGTTATTTGAAATGATGGTGTGGTTCTCTAATTTTTTGAGAAAATGGGATAATGATCATTTTTAATGGTTGGATAAGGAAATGTGATCCTTAAGGCATGTTTGAGTTTTTTTAAAGAGGAATACCCATGTTTTAAGGGTGTCATAAATATTATTTTAAATGAGTAATTTGATTTGTGTGTTATCATTGATTTGTGAAATGTAATTAATGTTATTTATTTCCCAGTTATTAATTTGGCACAAGGGGATGTTTGGTATAATAGTATATGAGTTTAATGAGTTATGGTTTTTAAATGGAGTATGTGTTTAAAAGGGATAGAGCATGTAAATGGTAAATATGTTTAATTATTAAAGAATCATTACACATGGATTTTCGGTAAATTTTTGAGTTAGGATGTCAGACTAAGGCTCTATGATCCAAACATATAGATTTATGCTCATTTCTTGGGTTGGGACAGAATGATGATCTAGGGAAACCTATGTTTTCCTAGTTTAGGATTTTGAAAAGAGGCTCTATGATCCAAATGTTGGAATGGTTTGGGATGTTAAACTGAGGCTCTATACTCCCAAATGTATGGACATGGATTGATTATCGGACTAAGGTTCCAAGGTATGTTGATAATTTTTTTATTAGTGAATTCCCATTTTAAATAAATGTACTTAACTTATTTATTCTATGGATTACGATTCTAGAATGACCAAATCTAGTTTTGTTGATTGGTTGATAGTAGGGAACTTAAAAGATAAAAAAGGGATAATTAACCACTGTGTGGATATTACACATGATTATTTTGTTACATTTATTATTTACTTCACATTGATTACCCAAATACACTATTTTACTGACTGGTTATTACTTTATAAACTAATAGTGGAAGCCTAATGAGTTATACCCACACCCTGTTCAGGCGTCCATGGCACATGGGTACTCGAGAAGATGCTACTTATTTCTAGGTATAGGTTAAAAACATAGACCAGGTGTATGGTTTATACATGGGAGATTTGGTTGGATGATGAGATTTCAGGTTTGGGTTGGTTCTTAGGTCCATGTTTGGGAAATTTTATAGTTTTGGTATTGGAGTCATTGTTTATTTAACGACCTAAATTTTTGCGTATCTGACATTTTATTATGGAATTTGGACACGTTTACTTTTTGGATCTTTCCATTTTATGTCATTTATTTTTTCCTACTATTTATTTTATATGTTGAAACTATTTCTAATGTGGTTTAGTCTAATAAGTTGGTATATTATCCTCATTGTATGTCCATAAACCCGCAGATCTAGTCAGAATCCTCTGGCTTATGAGGAGGCGCACATGACGACATGTGATGACCCAGCTCAGAGAACTGAATATAGTGGATACTAGGCCGAGGATGTTAAAGAAGATATCTGATAGTGTATACCAGATAACCAATGGTATATCGATAGAACATGTCTTTCTTCATGGTTCCACTAGCTAACTGATGACACCCATTAGCAATCTTATGTATTTAAGATAGGAAAACAAATAGTTATTTTTGGAGGACCCCAACACCTTAATTTTACCCCCAATGGATCATTTTGATACTCAAAGATTACAATTTTTAAGGATATTAAAGACTATTAATACAACCCCAAGGTTGGTTTTATGTATACAATTACCTTGAATATCCTTCTTGAGGTCAGTGTACATCATTTTTATCATTCTCTTTCTCCCATGTACTCTTGTCACATATCCTCCATCTTATTCTTACCCAAAATTATTATTAGGGGACTGTGAATGTGCCTCAAAAGAATTTAATAATAAAAAATAATTATTTTTTCTTTTATTTTTTCTCACTACCATAAAGTGTGAGAGGGTTGGTGAACACTATCAATAAAAATGTAAGGATTAGGTATATAGACACAACCACTAAATGGCTAGTATTTTAAATAGGTTTACTACTACAACCACTAAAAAGGGTTATTAATTTTGTTTAATGAGTTTATTGATTGCTGTTAAAGCCAAGTGGTAATGGGAAATCTCAATTAATTAAGAAGAGGATAAATTGTGATCCCTTAGTATATTACTTCTAAACTTCCTTATCAAAGTCTTTTTAATATTATTTAACTTTATACTGATGATGTGTTTAAATATTATAATTTTTTTATCAATTAGATTATTTTAAATACATTTATTTTAGTATAAATTTGAAAATATTTTTAAAAGGAAATTCCCCCATCTTTTAATATTTTTTGAGACTAAAAATTGGTATTAGATCTACCTTGAATTAAAAACCATAATCAGTTTCAAGGAGTGATCATTTAAAGATATACCCTACCTAAAATTATGAAGTATATATGAAAGGTCACTCAATGGGTAGAGCTCCATACTCAGATGGATAAAATATGATTATTAGAAAACTAGAATGTATAATTTTTATAAGAGTATTAGTTATCCATTATAGAAAATTACAATTCATGGTTATACCCACACCTATAAAAAAGTATAAAAATAGGCCCCTGAATATAAATTGACTTTTGAGATTGATGGAAAAGACATGATTTCTGAACATCTTGGGTTATATAAGAATGAACATAATATACTTTCCTTGTTTAAAACATGTCAAGATATATATAAATTTTTAGAGGTTAAACATGAGGGTACCAATAAAGTAAAGGATATAAGGCTTGATATGTATCACCAAGATTTTGAAATATTTAGTATACATCCTAACAATTATAACACTAAAATATTAAACCATTTCACTGATATTTTTAGTGGAAGTAATTATTCAGGTTATGTTTTTACAAAAATGACAGTTGTGATGATGATCCTCTGGGTATTTCCTATCTATTGGGCACCCAATGTGTTGGAAATACAAGAAGAGAACAAAGTCTTCATGAAAAAAGGAATTACATCATGAGAAAAATTAAATGAAATATGATAAACTAGGGATAAAATGATATTAGTGAAAGAAAAAGGGTCACATAAAATCATATTTCCCTACCATTAGAAAGAATAAAAAATAGATGAAGGAAAGTTAAGTAGATTTTAAGGTAGAGTGATAAAGATGAATCCCCCTCCACATAAGACTCCAGTAATTGGAGTGAAAAGTGTATCATGTCTAACATTGAGGTACATCAAGAAGTAAATTCATCATATCCACCTTATTCCACTATCCACTTAAATTTCTATGATTTTAATTATGATAGAGATCAATTACAAGAGGGTTTTTGTGAACATAATATGAATTCAATGATCTTAAAAAGTGATATAAACTATTTGTTAATTAGAAAGGTCATATTTTTTTAAATTAAAAAATGATGATGATAAATAAAATATATTAAACCTATTAATAGAGGAAAATTATATTATGAAAATGGAATTAAATAAATTTTAAAATTAAATGGTTTTTTGAAGGAACAACCCAATATTGAAAAATTAGAAAGTATAATTCAAGAGCTTAAAGAATCTATTTCTATGTTAACCCAATGTGCGAATAGTTTTAATTTCTTTTGATTTCCCAATGTAATAATATAGTTTATTAATGTATTGGATAAAAAAAATAAAAAAATATTCTCTCTAGAAATATAAAAAAGTAAAATTTTGAAATTAGTAGTTATCAATACAAATTATGAAATTATTGTATGAAAACCTAGTACTTGATTTATGAGCGTGATTTTAAAAATATCTGATAAGTTATTCCAAAATATATTAATCATTATTTAAATGATTTTTCAATAAAAACATTTTTTTAAAAAAATGTTTATTCTAAAATCAATTTTAATGAACAATAATAGACCTGTGTTTTGAGTACCAAAAGATTTACTATCTTGATACCATCATAGGGGAAAAAATATATGAAGAGAAAATCCCAAATAGATACATGGTACAAGGATAATATGTTATCAAGACATATATGTGGTTAATACACTGAATTGAAGCTCTTTGAGAAGCTGCATAGATGGAATTTCACTTTTAGGGACAACTTAAGGAGTAATTTCATCAATATAAGTACCATAAATTTTCAAAATCATCTCCTTTTAAATATGTTTTATATGTTAGTGGTTTAAAAAATAATTTAATTATCATTATTTATTTTTGTGATAGTAGTTTTAAAGTTTATTTGGAAAATTATATTTATAATGTTTTTTATTCCCATAGAAATATTTTATTTACCACATCAAGTTTTCATGATTTTTATGTTATTTATTTGAAATCCCTTGAAAGAAAAATGTTAAATGTTTTAGTGCGCACGACAGTGAGTCATGGAAATAGAGTAGGTGACTTGGTCATTGTAATACACACTCACTTGTGAATGTTAACTTGAACCATATAGTATGAGACTTATCAAAGTTTCATTTCCAAAATGATATGGTATGAAATCATGGATAACATAGTAAGAAAAACAATTCCTCTTTGACATCTAGAAAGGAAGGGTCAACTTATAAAGCCCTTGAAATAGTAAAACTTAAAATTTTTTGACCGACCCACATTGTAGGTTTATGTGGAAAATCTTATACATTTGTGATTGATGATAATTATATAATTTAAAGGATAAAAAATGATCTGTGTGATCACTAAGCGGGGGAGGGGTGAATTAGTGACATTCTCTTTTTATGTATTATTTCTTATAAAACAAAATTATCCTCCTGTTATAGATATATTATTATTTTTGAAAATAAGTAAACATTTACAACCACATGAACATATTTATTTATAAGGTTTACTACTAAATAATAATAACTAGACCTTGGTATGGTTTTTAAATAATCTAATACCACATGAATGACTAAAAACAATCCTATGTATGTGGTCATAAAAAGAATGGAATATCAGTACACATTAAATAGACTATGTTTGATTGATAGTTCATGTGATCCCTTCCCAAATAAAAGATATAAAATGTTTTTGTAACAACGGTAAGAACCATCAATAATAGGTTTCATTATGTTGTCACTATGATTCGTGAATTATATTGGAACTTTATTTCATACCAGTACTTCTTCTTCTTAACTCTATTGCAAAACCGTAGGAAATAACTTTCTTTAGTCCAAAAGTAGTTCATACGATGGGTTTGTATAGTATACTCTATCTAGATTCAATATAGTATAATTATTCCATTTTTTTGTAAAATGAATCCATTTCTATCACGTTTTCTATCCAATAACCTCAGGATACTATCTATTTGATCCATCTGATATTAAAAATAAATCTGAGGCCCTTTTAACTGATGCCTCTTCCACCAGTTCGACTGATTGTCAGATCACACCATTTTTCTAATAACATCTATATGGAAAACTCTGTATATTATCCTCCTAACTAATTCATATTTAATTTATTAATCTAATCTTCTTGATAAGTTGAAAACAATTTTCCTCACCTCAAAAATCTTCACACTCATTCATTGATTCATCAACCCCCCATATATAGTAAATGTTTCTTTGATATTTTAATGAAATACCAAAACTTGATTAAAACATTATGCTTAATATTTCTTGTTTCCCTCTAGGAATCTTCCTTATGTTGTCTACATCTAAATATCCTTAAAACATTAGGTTAATGATGTCCTTCAATCTTCATTCTGAATCAGTCAGAACCAAAAAAAATTCTTTCATGATATTTGTAACGTTGAATGATTATCTTGTAATACTCTTATTTAATATCATTATGAATTATTTTTAAATACCTTTGAATCAGTATAACATTATACCACTCATTCATCAAGTGTAATCTTCAACGATACACTTCTGATCAATGATATTCCATCCAATGTTCCTGAAAAAAACTTTATGGAAACATTTCATAAATCATCCACTAGACACTTTCATCATCAGAATATTTCCATAATAATTCATTGACAATTGCCTTTGAATAACATACTCTAACCTATGAACTTAATATATAAACTTCAGAATGATGAAATCAACAAAAACATTAGTTTGAAAAATCAAATACTTTAATCTGATCATCTTGAAAAAATAACACATTGAAACTCCATATATGTCCATTTGATAGTAATTGTAAAAAAGTTAACATCCTTCAATAATTCATGTAGTTTTTCTATTAGAATATAACTGATGACATTACAAAATATCATCCAATTAAACTCCATGAAATATTTTCTTTGGGATTTGAAAACTTTTCTCTGTCAAGAAAACTTCACAAAGGATAGTTAAAAAAACCTTTTACTATTATATCTTCCAAAACATCACAAACATTGAACAAAAACTCTATGTATACAAACCTATGACTAATATTTTCTATCAAATGAACTTATGTGTAACTTTGTAGTATGTTCTTTGTACAAAAAATTATTTAATATCCTTTAATATTATGCTTTGATCATGATAAATTCAAGTGGACATAGTGTTAGGAATTTTAAGAACAAAAAAGCATCACCAGATTTATTTATTGAACACTATATTTGATAGAATTGGTAAAAAAATGGATAAAAATACAACACAAAACTCACCCTGATCAACTTAGTCTAGTAATCTATTATCAATAAAATAAGTCTATTTAACTTAAGTTGATAATCTTTTTCTAATCACATTTATTGGAAAAATTGTGAAAGAAGGTGATTAATATTTTATAACCAAATAAAACCATTTTTAGAAACAAAAAATCATTTATAAAAACATAACCAATATATTCTTTTCATTTCCTATATTCTTCAAAACACCTCAAAACCTATTCATCCAAAAAATCTCCCCATCGTTATTTTGTTGTCAAATGAGGAACATAAATCATTGAAAATATATAACTCATGAAATGAATTAATTATATAATAATTCAAAGGCTTAAAGGAAAAACTCATTATAGGAAACAATAATCATTCAACAACAATACCATGTTATCCATAAGTGATGATTTAAGATATTTGTTTCATACAACTTTTAAGAAACATTTTTTAGAAAAAGTTAAATTTTTTTCTTCCATGTGAGGCTTTAATCCCAAAACAACCTCCACCTGCAAGATTACATTTTCTGTTATCCACTTCAAAAAACTATTAAAAAATTTCACACAAAAGATAAAATCACAACATATCCCTATAAAAAAACCCCTTAATATATTATATTTTTTTATGAATGTTAAGAACATACTTATGGACAAATTTATGTTAAAAAATATCTTCCCCTTATACAAAACTATCCAAATGAAATATGTCACAGAGGATTTATATCACATATATTAACCTTAAAGAGGGTGAGGTTATACACCCATGATTATCCTTAGCTAATGAAATGTTTCCTTAAACAATACTTTAGTGAAAATATATGAAAATTGCTTTATTGTAGGTAAAAATTATATATTCATTTCATTATTTTTCACATAATCTTTCATGAATTAATATTTAATATCAATTTTCTTAGAATAAGAATTATACAATAGATTTTTAGTGAGATATGTATCCTTTTGATTTTCACATCCCAGTGGATAGAAAAACATGAACCCAATAAACTAGTCGAATAACCATGTCTTCATCCATATAACTTGTGTTGTATCTTTGGTGGAATCTACATACTCAGTTTATGGACTGATGAGCATCGTAGAATTTTTCTTCTTTATATGCCAACTCATGCATATTTATCCTAACAATAAATCTCAAACATATGTGGATCTTTTTTCATCAACACAACCTACCTAATTTTCATTTGTATAACCAAAATAGATTAATCTTTCATAAGATGTAGTATTTTATCCTAAAGTTAGTTATTCCTTTTATATATTTTTGATTTCTTTTTCCTATATGTGTTTATTTTGTAGCATTTTATAATTGACACATAATGTAACAAATTAAAAAATATTTGGTCTTGAATCCATTAGATACAATAAAATTCCATCCAACTTTCTAAACCCTTTAAGATCAACCTCCTTACCTTCTCCATATTTTGAAAACATAGTTCCCATATGAATAGTTGTGGAAACTTGATTTGATTTTTTCATTCTAAAATTATTTATAATTTAATTAGTATAATTATCTTGATATTGAAAAATGAACTTATTTTTAGTGATTTTAAATCCATGAAATTATGTCATTTCTCATAGCATTAACCTATGAATATAATTTCATCAAAATAAAAATCACAATGAGGGAAACCGGTTGATTTTATATTATATAGAGATTAATATCAACTCTTCCATTCCTGAAGTTAAAATTCCTTAAGAAATAATCTAATTTAGAATACAAAGATCTCATATTTTAACTTGTAAATGTCTATTTCATCTTTCCTAAGAACAAATCCACACAATTTTTTAATAGAAAATTCTTTATCATGATCTCTATTAAGAAAATATGAGTTTACATCCATCTATAAAATCATATATTTTCATTGTGAAGAAATAAAAATAAAGATTATGATAGTTTCTAATCTTTTCAATGAAGATAATGTATTATCAATGTCAATGAATTCAATTTGAGAGTAACATTTACAGACCAGTCATGCCTTATTCCTAATCACTTCACCTTTATCATTCAACATGTTTCAAAAAACCCTTTTTTACCAATAAAAGTATTATTGTTTGGTTTGGGTAAAAGTTACTATGAATAATGCTTCTCAATATAATCTAGATCTTCATTAAAAATATCAATCCACACATGATTATCTAATGCTTATCCAATATCATTTGGTTTAACCTATTAGTACAAGTATGTATGTGAAAAAAACCCATAATGTTCTTCTAAATTGAACTTAATATCATTGATCTATAATAATGTTTTGGACTTCAACTTCCTTCTACAGATTAAGATGAGATGAACAAACATCTTCTTCATAACTTGAGATAGTTGAGTAAGAATATTCATCTTGAACGTCATAACCCGTATTACTATCATTAATAAATTTGTCTCATTGTTCAACTAAAACCACTTTATCTTCCCATCCTCTCATTTTTGAAATTGATAGTAAAGTTTTTGGGTTATAATATTCAAGAATTTTCATATATTTAGAGTTAAAAATATTTTTTTTATTATAACACCTTTATCCTCTACCATTAAGAGGGTTTCCATGAAATATTCAACAAAAACGTTTTTGATCAAAATTTCCATGATTTTGACCATTGGTTTTTATAATGCATGGACTGTCGAACACCCGTAGTTATTTCAAACATTTTAATTATTTATAATAAAAATCACAAGGATTCATATTAATGTTTGTCCTATAGAAATATATATTCTGAATATTCTCTAATAATAAAATAGATTTCCTAAAAAAATATCGAGAAGTATCACGTTCGATCAAAATTATTCACACAATCTCAACCAAACATCTATTTCATATTTCAGAAACATCATTTTGTTATACTTTTTATGGTTTAATAAAATCATGATGAATTAAATGAATTTCAAGATAATCTCTAAAATTTTAATTTTATTTATTCTTCAACAGTATCATTTTAAAACTTCTTCATAGAATATCCACACTCTTTTTTTCACAAATCTCTTAAGACTGTTAAAATATTTGAGAGCCTCATATTTATGTTTCAAAAGAATAATACACATAATGAGAGTAAAGTAATAAATAAAATAAATAAAGTAATCATATCCGTTTTTTTATTTCTTTCTCATGGACTCACAAATTTTAGATTATATTAGCTTCAAGGTACCAATTGATCATACCTCAACTTTCTAATATTCTTTTTTTCTGTAGTCATTCCTTTATGACATATGAAATAAATCAAATATATTCTTCTAATCTTGTTAAGAATATAAAATATGATTATTCTATTTTTCACATTTATCATATTTATTTAACACATATGATCTATCCTTTTATTCCATAATCGATGTTATTCTATCCTGCTCAGATTGTATGATCTATTTACATCAACAACATGAAACAAGTTTCCATTTTTTTATTATCCTTTTAGAAAAAATTTATTTTCTGGGATATGTTTAATAATTAAACCATATATTTATAAAATAACTTCATTACCTTCATCAAAAAGTGTTGAAATACTCAATATGTTGTGTGTCAACAAATAAAAAAACAAGGCTCCTGGATTTGACCTTTTCTTCCCCAACGATAGAAGATCCAACACATTTTATTACGAGTGATTCCTAATTTCCAAAGGTTACTATACATTATTTATAATATTTCAAATTATTTTAAAACTTCAAATATCATATAATATGTAAATAATACCCAATATCTAACATCCAAGTCCATTCTACTTTTATAGCTTAGAGATCAGTTTCAACAACTAAGGTTTTTCCTTAAATTTTTATACCTTCTAATTTTTATTTTGAGATTTTTTCTACAAATTTATTATGTCATTATCATTATAACACGTAATTTTTCAAGATGTCATATATGATCGTGTATATTATTAATAGATTCCAAGGGTTGAAATCTATTTTCAATCTTCAAACTGAAATTCTCATGTTTTCTTATTTGATTGGGTTGACTCCGCCTCAAAATCTACCTTGGGTTTCTTCTAGATTAATTTTAGTGTTGATAATTTAACTAATACATCATTTATTTCTTCTCAAAACCACCACAATACTAGTAGTAACCATCGAGAGAATATTTCCCTTTTAATTCATTTACTTTCTAATGTTGTGTACCTAATTTACATTAACTTTATTACCATCGAAGTTGGCACTTTGTTACCCTTGAATGTTTTAGTTACCTTATAAAGTTTTATTATTAATATTCTCTTTATTCTCATCCTAAATATAATGTACTATAGTAATAAATTTTCTTTTATAATTTTAAACCTTTTAGACATCATATTTTTTTAACTATGCTTGTTTTGGCCATATAAAGAGTCTTTTTAATTTTTTTTCTAAACAACTTCATCATTCTTGTTAACCTTTGAGGATACTTTTTGTTCATACTTATGAGGTTTAATATTATTATAACTTTCACAATCTCTTGTAACTATGTTTTTGATAATTGTGATTCCATTCCTAGATTTATTTTGTTTTTTTGAATAAGTTCTAATTATCCCTCATTCACATTTTCCTTTTCTTAAATATTTATTTTGAGGTTATTAATTTCATCAAGAATCTTTTTTATATCATAAATATATTTTAGAAACTTGTATTGGTCCTCAAGAAGTGGTTCCCGATTATTTTATGAAATATTTTCTTTCTCCAACTTCTTATTCTCCTTCTCAAGTCTTACAGTCTTTGTAAAGAATTATTTCAACTCACTCTTTAGAGTAAACTAAAACTGAGTCCATTATTATTATTATTCATCATAGATATTGATTTAATCCATAATTATACTTTTATAATTCAATTTTTCAATAAGAATTTTTTAAATAGCATCATCACTGTAGTTTTCAGTTCCTCCTTCATTGTTATTTTATTCCTTATATTTTTATAAAAATATTTCAGTTTTTTTATTTATATAAATTCTTATATTTTACATGTGTATGGGACTTAGATTAGTATCCCTTATTTCTCAGAGATATTCAGAATTTTTAATCCTCTTTATCACTCTCTTCTTCTTACTTAATTCTTGGACAATTTGCAGTGAAATATCCAATTGCACTGTATCCAAATAACTGTAGTGGTAATTTTTTTTATTTTACTATAAATATTCTAATCTTTTTGGAAAATAAAGACCCAAATACATCAATTTTTTGTTATTAACCTCATCCTCAGTGTTAGATTCACTAGATTATTCCTCAACTCTAACTTTTATATATATTCTTTTCATGGAAACCTTGAATGATATTTCTTGATTATGTTTCTCCTTATTTATGATGGGGATTTTTTCTTTTCTTTTTCTAGAGAAAAAGTTTATAGATCTATATATTTTAGGGATAAAAAATTGGAATAAAATTTATTAGGAAGAATTAAAAATACCTTTAAAAAATGGTATAATATCCCAACTTCTCACGTAGACATCTTATGTGGATTAAAATACTATTCACCCATGTAAAAAAGTTACCAATAGATTCATTATCACCCATATTAAGATCCTTATACTTATATATAAAAATTTATAACTTTTCATTATTTACTTCTTTATTTTTTCTATATATTTTCTTCAACTTATCTTAGATGAATTTTTCCATTTCTATTTATTTAACTCTAAGAAACTCTCTTTTTGATAGTATGGAAAGTATATAATTTCTAGATCTCCAATCATGCTCTAAAACATTATTATTAGTAGATATTAGGGTGAATTCCTCAATATAATGAGGGAAACCATCTATTATATTATCTAGTACTTCATAACAAATGAACATATGACAAAGAAGAATTTTATCTTTCCATATATGATAATTCTTCCATTCAAAGATAGGAATCCCCTTACTATTCATGGAGTTATAAATATCCAGGTAAACGTCTCATTTTTTCATACTTTAGAAAAGAGTTAATGATGGAAACATTTCCTCTGATACAAATTGAAAGGACCAATTAAGATATATGTGATCACTAAGAGGGGGGGGGGGTGAATCAATGATCTTATCATTTTAATTTTCCTTTATTAGGAAAAAAACTTTGCCTTATATTTGACAGATACGACTCTACTAAAAATATTAAAACAAGAACAACCACAGGAACACAGATATTTAAAAGTTTCACTACTCAATTAGATTACCTAGTTCTTTCCATGGGTTGGAAATAATCCAAGACCACATGAATCAATAGAAAAAAAATCAACTGTATATGGTTAAAGTAGGTAGGAAATATCCTTTCACTTGAAACTCACAATGGAAAATTAGTGGTGAATGTTCTCCTCACATAAATAAATGATATACAATGGTTTTTTTGAAAATTGTATGAAACCCCACCAAAAAATATTTAGTATGTAATCACTATGATTTTTAACCTTTATTTAAACTTTCTTTTCAGGAAATTAGATATTATTCTTCTTCTTAACTATCATGAACAAAAACATGATAGAATATTATTTATTTCAATGGAATTTAATCTGACGGTTTCATATGGTATACTATATCTGGTTTCCTTTTAGTATACTCAATCTATTTCATTCTGGTAGATAGAAGCCACTTCGGTCACATTTTTTATGACCTCTATAGAATACTATTTTCCTATTTCACATGATATGAAAACATCATCTGGGGTCTTTCTAACCTATGCATATTCAACTTGTATGATTGATCATAAAATCACACCAACTGTCTGATACCAACATGATGAAAAAATATGTTAGGTATCCTCTTTAAGAATTCTTATTCAATATATTTATATTATTATCTTGGTACATGGATAACACTTCACCTCACTTTAAAAATAATCAAGTCTCATTCCTCGATTCATTAACCCCCTTTATATAGGTAGGGTTCTTGAAAGATTTTAGGGAAACACAAAAACTTTATTCAAATTTCAAACTTAATTTTTACAGTTTTCCACTTAAAAATTTCCTTCCTTTGACTAAATTTTAAGATCTTTAATACCTGATATTAATGAACTCCTTAAAGTTTCCTTCTAACGTATGCAAGAATCATATATCTTTTATTCATGATATTTGGAAATTTCAATGTTTATATTATTACTTACACATTTAATATCAATACAAAAATATTATAAATACCTTCAAAATGGTATAAATTTATAAAACTTATTTTTTTGGTAAAAACATCATACCGACACATCCGACTGATGAGTCTCCATCCAATTTTCCTGAAAAACTTCATTGGAACGTCTTAGAAGTATTTATCCAAACACATACACTATCTGATGACTTATTTCAGAATTTTTCAACTATTTCCTTAACATACCATTCTTTAATAGATGAAATTAATATAGAAAAATCCATCCAATGAAATCAACCAAAAAAAATAGTCTAATGACTTTGAGACTTCCGTCTGATCATCCCAAAAAATAACATTTCACATATTCATACTTGACCATCCAATAGTCATTGTACATACTAAAAAATCCATCAACCATTCAGTAAATGTATCTATTTGGCTCTGAATGATTTCATCATGAAACATTAATTGATTCTATTCATCCAATGAGACTCATTGACTAATTTCCTTTATGATTTGATAAACATTCTATGATTAGAAAACATCATAAAGGATTTTCCTAAAACACATCATACTACCACATCATCCAATATTTCATAAACCTCACACAAAAACATTACATATCCAACCATCTGACCAATATCTTTTTTTGGTAAACTTCATCATAACATTGTAGTATGGACTTTGTATATAAAAAGGATTTCCCCCCTTTGTTTTATTCTTGGATCATGAAAAATTATAGTTTTACATATGTTAGGAACATTATGAAAAGAAAATCATTTATGTATTTATTTATTCAACACTTATCTAATGGAACTTTTAAACACAATAGGACAAATATTAAGTATAAATATTAGGCTGATCAATATATTCAACTAATGTCTATCCAAAAAACTTAGTCTGGTCAACTTTGGATGATCATCACCATTCAATCAAATTTATTTAAAAGATTTCCAAAAAAATCGATTTATGTTTTATAAAAATACAACCCTTTTAAGAAACCAACCTTCATTCATAAAAATCCCGACCAACATCCTCTTAACATCTAACAGCTTCTTCAAAACACCTCAAAACATCTTGTTCTCAACAATAATTTTTCTGGGGTTTATTTATTTAAAAATACAAGTGAGACTTGTAAATTATTCATTAAATATACCAATAATGTTGAAAAAAATGGTATAATATTATTTTCATTCGAAGTGATCGTGGTGGGGAGTTTGAAAATAAGGATTTCATTAATTTGTTTTTTTCACAAGGTTATCAACATTCTTTTCTCTCTCTTATAACTCCCCAAAAAATGGGGATGTTCAAAGAGAGAATAAAAATTTGAAATAAATTTTTTGAACTCCCTTTAATGAATTTAATTTCCCTCAATAATTTTGGGTGATGTGGTCAATATTTTATGTTATACCATTAAAAATGTACTCATAAGATCCATTCTTAAAAATAACTCTTATGATATTTTAAAATGTATATTACCCAAGGTAAGTTATTTTAAGTTATTTGGATATAAATGTTATATTCCTAACACCAATGTTGATTTAGGTAAATTTGATACTAAATTGGATATAAGTATCTTTATTGGGTATTCTAACTCATGTAAAGTTTACTAGAAGGACCAATACAATTAAAGATTCAATTCACAGAAATTTGATGAGAATTTTCTCATAGCACATCTTCATATTGATGATGTTGTGGTAGAGCTATATAATTTGAACATAAATGAAGATAAAACTATTAAATAAATTGAGGTTGAAAAATAAACTAGTCACTTACCCAACGTATAGATTAAATATAAATACCATCCTCTTGGAAATGATACTAGTGATTTATAGTTAGATAATCATACTAAGTGATATATTATAAATGAGATAAAATATCACAGTTTTGTATCACACATAGAGCCCCAAAATCATGATGATGCTTTTAATTATAAAAATTGGGTTATTTACTTGTGATATGAATTAAATCAATTTACATGGAATAATATTTAGACACTTGTGGAAATATACAATAATCATTTGGTTATTGACAAGAAATGGATCTTTAGAAATAAATTATATGAGCATGGTACTGTCTCTCGTAGTAAAGAACAACTTGTATCTAAACACTATAAAAAAGATGAAGGAATTGATTATAAAGATACCTTTTCCCTGATAGCTAAGATATCATCTATTATAATCTTAATGAATTATGGATCTAATTAATTTTTTTTTCTCAAATGGATTTCAAAATTGATTTTTTAACTGTTTTTTTCCAAAAATTATTTTTTGGAACAACCACCTAGTATTGAGGATTATAATTTTACAAATCATGTTTTTAGGTTAACCAAATAAATTTAGGGATTGAAACAGGAACCCCAGGATTTGTATGAGAGGTTAACCAAATTTATTTTTTAAATTTATTATATGATTGGTAAAGTTGATTCCAGCTTATTTCTAAGGAATATTTAAAATTATCTTTTGATTTTTAGGATTTATATTAATGATGTTATTTTTAGTTCAAAAAAATAATACCTCTATAATGATTTATCCTATTTAATGAAAAAATAATTTGAAATGAGTTTTATAGGAGAATTGAAAATTATCCTAGATTTTCAAATTTCACAAAACATTGATGCACTTTTATTAGCCAATGAAAATAAACTAATGATATTTTAATGTGTTTTGAAATGGATCATGTTATGTATATTAACAATCTAATGAGTAATTATTTAAAGCTTAATTTGGATGAAGTTAGTAAATCTGTGGATAATAATCTTTATAGAAGAATGATTGTGAGTCTTCCCTATTTTACCATGACCAGGCTTGACATCATGTTTAGTGTATTAATTTATTCCCATTTTCAATATATTCTAAAGAAATCAAATTTAAAGGCACTCAAAATAATTTTTAAATATTTGAAATGAACTAAAAATCATGGTGTTTTATATTCAAAAGAAATATGTTTTGAATATAATTTTTTTCCAATGTGAATTTTGGTGGTCGCCAATTTGATAAGGAATGTACAATGGGGACATGCCACCAACTTGTAAAATCCATTATCAGCTAGAGTAGTAAGAAGTCAAATTAGGTTTCTCTTTCTATAGATGAAAAAGAATATATAATCATGAGAAGTTGTTTCTAACAAATCATTTGGATAAAACATACTCTTCTAGATTATGGATTAAATGATGAATAAGTTCATATTAAGTGTGACAACATAAGTGAAATTATTATTTACTAAAATCCTATTCAAAACTCTCTCACAAACCACATTTAACTTAGACACTATTTTTATTGAAAAAATTTCCAAAAAAGTTATATCAAATAAGATTTTTTTCCACTAATCTTCTAATTAACTGATATCTTCACTAAAACCCTTTTGTTTGATCATTTTCATTTTATTAAGGGGTCTAGGAATGGAATACCTCTAATTATTTCAATTTATTTTTTTAAAGAATGAGTATTTTAATTTAATTTCACCTTGATATTTGGAGTTATATTTATTACTTTTATTATTTAATTGTATTGATATATTTTCATTTATTTATGTTTTTAAATAAATGATCTATTTTTATATTTTATTTAAATATTTAATTGATTTATTTATTTTTTTCACTCTCATAAGTGAGTTATTTATTAATTGTTTGTTTAACTCATGATTTACATGTTTTTGGTGACCCCTTATAATTTATAAAGTATGAATCAAATGAGGGGGATCCAACTCTTTTTTAAATATCAAATTCTCCAAGGGAGACACTTGAATTAAAATTAGATTATATGATTTTTAAGTTCAAATATCTATCCCTATTCTTAAACCCATGCGGTGTTCCTTTTTGAATTCTCAAAATTCTATCTTTAAATATTGAAATCTATTATGTTTTGAATTTTGTTTTCAAAATATTATTTTATGGTATATTTATATAAAAATGATGAATTAGTCTCTCTCATATGAACACTAATGATGATATTAATAAAATTCAAAAACTTTGTTGCTTGTAACACCCCAAGATTCTAATTACCATTAAACAAGCCAAAATGTTCTATAAATTTTCATTCACACTACACCAGATATAAAAAATCCACCACATATAAAAATAACATTATTAATTAAAATAATATGAAAATAAATTAAAGACCATCACCTTTAAAAGATAAATAGTTAACATGAGCTAATGTTGAAAAAAGTTCTTTTCAATAAAAGTAGTTTTCTTTATTTGTTAATTTAACATTAAAAGATATATTGAAAATTTTAGAATTTTAATTAGATAAAATAAAACACCTTTTTTAATTCATCACATAAAATTTTACTTATTATTAAATTTTGACCATTTTCTAAAAAGGAAGACTTTTTCTTTAAATATGAAGGATTAACCAAAATTATAATTTTCTCAATTTTATAACTATGTGAGAATAACCTAGAAGATTTTAAAAAAATAAAAGTAATAAAACATAAAATTATTATATAAAATTATGTATTTTTAAAAATTACGTGTGAATAAAAAATATATTCCAAACATTTTTATAACTATAAAAAATGTTACTTTAGCATAATTTTTTTGGTCTTATCTTTAAAATAAGTATTTTCAAGGTGGAATTATGTTTTTGGATTGAAATGGAATCCTCATACGATCTATTAAATTCATAATAAATAATTTCTTACTTTAAATTTTGTATCTTTGATAATTTTATTTTATATATAAATTAAAATAATAAAAACATTAATTTTCTAAAAACTATTTTTTTGTGATTAAGTGGGGTTACGTTAAAATTAATATTTCACACTATTAAAAAGTATATTTGATAAAATGATTTTCAAATGCCGAATTAGACTAACTAAATTAGTTAAAATGTATAATCCTAATATTTATCATTAAAATTAATTACTAAGGATGGAAATTAATTACCATGGTAAAAGTGAATTATGGAAAAACATAAAAAGATAAAACAAAAATCCTTAAAATGCTAAAAGTTATCAAAAAAATGAATGGATGTGATGAATTTATACCCACAATTATTTTACACCCATATTTTGTTCATTTTATGGCCTCAAAGGCTTGAATAGTGTAACATTCTGAACTCGGAATCCACTAAAATTATTCCCCGATTCAGGTGACCACATGACCTCAAGCATGTCTCCCCATATGTAGGAGGTTTCTGACTAGAAGCAAAGGTCTAATAGATCATGCAGGGAGAAAATACCCTCTCTACCAGTGTAAGGCACAATAGATAATATATTAAATAAAGGAAATAGTAAAAAATAAACCATAAATATACATTAATGACCATTTCCCGAATAGGGTATAAACCATAACTCACAAGTATACCATGTCATGCTAACACTGCCAAAAGTGAAGAAAACCCAAAAATAAAGGCAAATATATGAGTCCAAAAAATAGGTTTTAACTCCATGTATGGATCCTCATCTAAGAAGATACCAATCCCAACTCAACCCCCAGGTATAAAGACCTTTCCCTTGTCCATACCTGAAACCATGAAATCCGCTCGGGCACCCAACAACAGCCCGATCATAGTGTGAGTAAAACTCAGTAGGAAACCAACAATAGTGTCTACAAAATATATAGTCTAAACATATAGTTCATGAAATTATGAAATAAATGATCAGGTAAACAAAGGAATACTCAGGGGACATTAGGAAAAAATCTCCACTTTAGCCACTTTCACCATTTGTTCCATTTTAAACAATTATGCCATCTTCATTACTAAATATATTTTTATCACGTGTTCCATGGGATGGGAAGTTACATCATTTACACAGTGGTCAAATCCAGTAAATTGTATTAAATTAGGGAATAAGTAATGTTCCCTATATCACTAGGGGAAAAAATCAAAAAAAAATTACTTGACTCTTACCTTGGAGCCACAGTTTGGGTAGTTTTATCCAATGCAACCATTATGGGCTTAGAGCCTTAGTTTGACTCCCGAACCCATTCATTCTTGGGGTGGGGTTTAAAACCTCAGTCCAACCCAACCCATTGTATGAGACTCATTATTTTATCACACAACACAAAGCTATATGAACATTCTTATTTATCCATTTTCCACATATACCATATCACAACCATTCACATCCAATATGCATAACATTTACAATTCAAATTTCATTCAACCTATCAATTATCATCAAACCTTAAATCATTAAAATAATTATAAAAACAAAAATTTATCTTAAATTATCCCATTTGACATATTCATAAAATTCCAAGCATTAAACCATTTTACACATTCATTTATTCATATGACATAATCCATTTATGCATTCCCATTGTAATTTCAAAAGTTGTTTGACATATTCACATTAATCCATTTAACCCCCTTTTCACATATTACCAAAAAATCCCTTGTGAAGTTTCAAATATCTAGACACAACCATCATTTATGTCTCCTTATAATTCTAACTAACATGTCAACACATTTACCGTGGTCTCTATTTTAACACAGATGTACTTTGGGATTCACAATAAAATTTTCTAGGTTTGGGAATATTGGCACACCCCATGGGTGGCCCTAATCTGGCCTAATAAACCTCAAATCATACCACAAGGATCATGAGGGGTATAAATCATCATTTATACAACATTTTTACCAAATAATAATAGATTATTCAATTACAATTCAACATAGAATCAATATAACAACCACGCATGCACAAATTGATAATAAAACTATGGGATATAACTTGTATAAAAACTACCTTGAATTTGATGATGACCACACCCTTAACATTAGCCTTAGATCCGTATTCAAGCACCCTTTGAATCCCCAACCTATGATTAATTGTAAAAATTGGTGTTTAGGGTTTTAAAAGAATAAAAATTAAACCACAAGCCCTAAAATGGAAAAGAGAAGAAAGAGATTGATTAGACTCACCCAAAGAAGTGATTCGAAACCAACGATGTTCCAAAAATCATAGAATCAAAGAATATTAATTCTTGGGAAGATTAGAGGGGTTTGGTTCATACCTAGGTCTAGAGGATAAGAAATGGGCGGGAGGGGGGTATTTGTTGAGAACCTTAAAATTATGAGGGGGAAATTGAAAAATTATCCCTTTTTTATGGGGGAACAATTTGGAAAACCCTGCCCCAATAGTACCCCTACCTCTGTTCAAGAGGGGTCCAAGTCACACAGTTGCATAGGTATTTTTCATGGATTAAAAAAATATACTCCAACGATGTGAAATTATTTTATCCAAGGTCACACATTTTTTCTGTCCCCCCTTTCATGGTTTACTATAACCGTGTGCCGACCATGAAACATTCACTAGATAGACCAAATTCCTTTTTTTCTAGAACCCCCAAAACACCCCCAAGAATCCTCATACACCTATTAAACATTTAATTGGAAATATTTAAGTCATTAAAAACAAAATTTAAACAATAATATTCCTCTATAAAATCAGGGATCTTGAAAACTCCCCACCTTATAATGGCTCATCCTCGATCCGCACTCCCAAGATTCACCAAGATTCAAAAGCAAGGATATAAGTCCAATGGGACCACATATTCAAATCCCTTTCCCATGTTTCTTCCAAAACATTACCATGATGACACAAAAATTAAACAAAATCCCCAATCTTTCCCCATAATTCATTCTCACTATGATCCACAATACGAAGAAAATCCTCCTAAAAGGATGAATTATCCTCAAGATCAACATCCTCAACATAGAACACATGGGATTGGTTGGGATGATTCCACCCAAGCTGAAAAACATGAAAACATCATTCATACCACTATACAAATGTGGAATAACCAATTGGTACACCACCAATACAATCCTCTCCACAATATCAAACGACCCCACATAACTGGGTGCCAACATACCCTACTTCTGAATGCAACAATAACCCAACCTTAGTGACACCTGAAAAAATACCTAATTTCCCAATATAAACTCAAGAGATTAGAAATGTAGGTCCACATGCAACTTCTGTCCTCTCTGGGCCATATCCATGCATTTCCAAATCAACCAGATATGCTCTAGTGTCTCCTGCATGACACTCAATCCCAAAAACTCAAATTACCTAGCATCCATCCAATATAATAGTGATATACATGGCCTACAAAAATGTACCTAAAATGGTTCCATATGAATTGTATCCTGGTAACTATTATTTTAGGAAAATTCAACAAGTGGTAAGTATTTTTTCATTGATCCACCGAAAGATAGGATGCATGCCATCAATATTTCCTCTAAAACCTTGATAGTATGCTCTGATTTCCCATCCATATATGGGTGTAAAGAGATACTAAAAAAACAACTACGTTCCAAGTGCCTTATGCAATCCCTTCTATAAGTGCGAAGTGAAACACAAATCTGGATATAAAACTATAGTTCGTGGGACCTCATGCAAACGAACTACCTCTCTACCATAAAACTCACCCAACTGATCCATAGTGAAAATATCTCAAATTGGAAAGAAATAAGCCACTTTAGTCAACTAATTCACAACTACACATATCACATCATTCTTAGGAGGTATCTTCTAGATCCCCACCATGAATTTCATCTTCACGTTATCCCATTTCTATTCCAAAATGGGTAAAGGAAGCAACAAAATACCTGGTCACTGGTGACCAGGCTTCACCTACTGGAAGGTATATCATTTTTCCACAAAACATGAAACATATTTCTTCATCCCTGGACACCAATACTACCTATGAAGATCATAATAAATAATGGTACAAATATTATGTTCTTCCAACATCAATGCATGAAATTCACACATAAACTCTTCTCTCATACATGTTGGCACTGAAATACGACCACGAACATAAAAATCCCATAAACACCAATTGTCCAACCAGAAGGTGACTCCTCACCATTAAGACATTCCCTTAATACCAAACATTCTAAATCCACATACCAATTTTACTTAATCTAACTCAGAAGCATGGAATTGGCTGCCAAAGTTTTAAAGTTCATTTAACCTTGACCAAAACGCACCTCCAGATACATCTCAGTGAACAATGACATCATTCTACAATTTGAGATAAATTATTGAACTCTCTAACTAAGAGTCTTATAGCTCAAATAATCCACAACACTATTACCCTTTACAAGTGTGTAAACCACCTAGAAGTCAAAGGACTGTATGTAATCAATCTATATTCACCATCAAAGATTCATATCATGCTGAGAAAATATGTACTTGAGGATTTTATGATAAATATAAACCATGAACCACTCTCCCAACAAGTAATCATGCCAACACTTTAGGGAATAAACCAATAATTCCAATTAATGATCATGTGTAGGGTAATTTCTTTCATGATACCTCAATTGTTGTTAACCATACACAACAAACCTATCATCCAACATCAACAACACCCCATGGACAACACCAGATGAATCAAAAAACAAGGTATACCCCTTACCCAGATTAGGTAATACTAGAATTAGTATAGTGGTTAACCCCTTATTTAACCCTTGGAAGGCACCCTCGCATGCCCCAACCATTCAAACTTGACGCCCTTCTTGGTCAATCCCAAAAGTGGTGCCAATAAATGGGAGAAGTCTTTATTGAACCTTCTCTAATAACCTACTGAACTCAAAAAACTTTGAACATTAGAAACACTCTTGGGATTCTCCCAATACAAAACTATCTACACTTTCTCTAGGTCCACTGACATGCCTTCCTTTGATATGATGTGACCCAAGAAATGAACCCTATCAATCCAGAAATGATATTTTCATAGCTTGGAGTATACACAATGATCTCTTAGTGTACACAGAATGATGTCAACATGTTTGGCATGATTTTCCTGACTCTTAGAGTACACTAAGATGTCATCCACAAATACAACTACTAATTGATCTTGGTAAGGGTGAAAGATTCATTTATTTAGATCCATATACACTTCTGGTGCATTGGTCAACCCAAATGACATAAAAAAAAACTTGTATAACCTATACATACTCCTAAATACACTATGTGACACATCATATTGTCTAACCCTTAGTATATTATAACCAGATCTCATGTCAATATTGGGGAACACTGAATCACCATTCATCTTTTCAAAAAGATCATCAATTGATTTAGATTCCTATAATCGACCCATAATCATAAATATCCATCAAATTTCGTAGAAAATAACACAGTAGATCCCTAGGGTGACGTACTGGGATAAATAAACCATTTATTATCCAATTATCTCAACCATGTTTTATGTTTATGGAGTTCTGCCATTACCATTCTATAGGGAGGAATGAAAACTAGTTTTTTATCCTGATAGTAAATCTATCATAAACTAAACATACCTCTCAGGTGTAAGCCCTGAGAATTCCTTAGGAAACTAAAAATGAAAAAAATCCACCATAGGAGAGAAAACATGATGCCTCATTTCTCCATCATCAAGCACAAGATAAGCCACATGGGCTATGATTTCACCCCACTACTGACAAACAGACCCTGCATAGCCTACTCGGATATCCCATTCACTATGATGGACATATGTGTCTCCCTTAAGGGATGTCAACTTCATCTTACTTTGGTAAAAATCAATATGGTATTGGTACAATACTAATAAATCAATTACCAAAATCAAATCAAAACATGATTTCATAAGGATGAACAAAACCCATTGGAAATGGTACCCACCAACATCAAGAACACACCCCTTACCCAACTTGATATCTTCTATCTCATCCCTAACAGTGTATCAATTGAAATAATCCTACATACATATTCCACTACTAGCCCCAAAAAACTCAAAAAATAAGTATATATAAATGAATGTGAAGCACTTTTAACAAATAAAGCACTGAGAAGTGTAGAAAATACAAGGATCATACCTCAAAAAGTTGATGGTCTAGACACACACCGTCATGGTGTAGACTAAATTGTAGGATGCAGACCTAACCCTCTACCCTGGGATTTGGTTTGAGTTCTCGGGGAATCACTACCCAAATAATATGGACACTCTCATCCTAGATTACTACATCCACCACATCTATTGGTATGGCCAGACAATATCTAAATTCCTTTCTGATATGGGGTAACCCACCCCTAAATGCACTCATAATTGGACTCAATCCTCCTTCTATTCCTACATATCAAGGGTTACTACAGAACCTATACATATTTCCCATTATTACACATGATCAGCACACAACTGGTTCTCGAGGACACTATCCGTGCATGTACCCCGACATACCACACTGATAGAAAAACACTCATTCACTTCCTTGTGGGGTTGGTTCCCTCTCATGACTACCCTATACACTAACTCACTGGTGTAGACTCTAAAAAACAAGATTTATCACATCAAAAGCTACACCAGTAGATCACCCAACTAGAACTACATGTCCACCATGAGATGCTTCCATGATATTCCCTTCCAAAATAAGGGTTTGATCCACTACCTTAATAATCTTATTTAAATAGAAGATATTCAATTGGGATTTTATTTCATGTCTAATCCCATCTTGGAAATGTCTCTATATGGATTCCACATAAACTACCAACATCCAAATGAATCATTTCATTTCAATGAAGCTACCAATATACTGCATCGTTGACATAGACCCTTGGGAGAACCTCAAAAACTCCAAAACCTTCTCTAATGTTAGGGTATTGAGATAGAAATGTTTCATAAAATTTTCTCAGAAATCCTTCCACATCCTACCATCACCCTTATGGGTCTGGACCAAAACATCCCACTAGAATTTTTCTAGACCTCACAATATATATGTCACCAACTTGACTCTCTTCTCTAGAAGATTATCTAAGTGATCAAGAATCAACTTTATAGACACTATCTATATTTGGACTTCATCAGGTCCACCCTCTCTAGAAAAAGTTAGTGGGTACTTTAGTTGAAACTCTATAGTCAAATTGAACATACTCGGCACAACCCTCCTTGGGTCTTATTCCATTAGTTTCATAAAATGATATAAGTTATCACGTAATTTCTCATCTTCTATGTTACTCTGATTCAATGGGTATTCTTTCTCCACTTCAAGAGGATAATTCTTGGTAATTTCCTCTTATCGCCCAACTAACACACAACATCATGGTGGAATATTCTTATAATTCCAACCACACACCTCATATCACATATAATAAGATTTCACAATTACACAAGGAATTATTTTCACTAGGAACAACCAACCCATCCCACATGCACTACCCCAAAGGATGTCATCACACCTCTTCACAAGTTACTAAACCAAAATTTTACCCACTTATAACTTTTCATTAAACAATATTATTTAACTATAATTTAGAATTAATCCCATTTACCCATTTTTATCAACTTTATTAGACATCATTTTCTTAACATTCTCAATAAATAAAAATTAATTCTACCTTCAATGTCCCACACAAACATCCCATGTATTGCTATCATGATGCATACTACCTATACTCCCAGGTTCCTATAATAATGCATGAATGAACAACCTTGTGCCATTATTTCCATGAGAAAAAATTCCTAAAACATTCACATCACACAACAAGTGCATCACCTAAAAGTGAAATATAATTTAACTATAAAAACACATATCAAGAACAACAATTCGCACTCCTGGTACTTGGATTTTCCCTTGTACATGGGTTAGCTACTCCCTTGAATGAGTTCATTACCAAGACCCGACACTTCGTAATACCCCTTACACCATCCAAAATAGTATGAACAAAAAAAAGAACCTATCTCTATTACTAATTTGTAATGTCCCTAACCTAGAATCCACTAAACTAGTACCTCATGCTGGGTCACCCCATGACCTCAAGTACATCACCCCATATTCTAGAGGTTTTTAACTAGCATTGAGGGTTTAATGGATCATGTGGGGAGACAATAACCTCTTTAAAAGTGAAATCTAAAATAGATAATATATGAAATAAAGGAAACAATAAAAAATAAGCTTGAAACATGAATTAATGAAGATTTAATAAATAGGGTACCAACCAAAACTCTAAACAAATAATCCATGTCATGCTAACAACACCAAAAGGGAAGAAAACCCAAAAAATAAAAACCAAAAACCAAAAAAAGTGGTCCTGGATCCATGTATGGATCCCCATCCATGAACATCCCAAGGCCATCTGAACCCCCAAGAATAGGGTCCTTTCCCTAGACACGACCCGCAACCTTGAAATTTTCTCAGGTACCCAACGATGGCCTGAACAGGGTCTGAGTACAACTCAGTAGTCCACCACCAACAATGTCGACAAAATATCTAGTTTAAAAAGACTGTGCATGAAAGTATTATATAAATTACGAGGTAAACAAAAGACAACCTGTGTAACATTAGTTAAAAATCTTCAAATTGGTCACTTTTATACATTGTTCCATTTTCATTGCTTATATTGTCTTCTTTACTGAATAAATTTTCATCACATGTTCAATGGGTTGGGCACTTACATCATTTACACAGTGGCCTAATCCAGTCAATTTTCTTAGATAAGGGAATAAGTCATGTTCCCTACCTCACTAGGGATATAAATTTCATAAACAATTACATCACACTTACCTTGGAGCCTTAGTCTATGTAGTTTCATCAAATGAAACCATTAGGGGCCTAAATCCTTAGTCTTTCACCCTAACCCATGCATTCTAGGGGTTGTTTTTATATCCTTAGTCTATCCCAATCCATGGGTGAATCCTCAGTCCTTTATCCCACACCACCAGTCCATGTGCACATTCTTATTTTTTAATTTTCCGCATATACCATATCACAACCATTCAAAACCAATACACATAATAGTTACAATTCTCATTTCATTCAACATTCCAATTATTATCTATCCTTAAACCATTAACACTTTTATCACAACCAAAAATCCTTATACATTATCAAATTTAACATATTCATAATTTTTTTTATAAACTCTCATGGGGGATGGGTAATCCCTAGAATTACTATTTATGACTGTGCAATTTATTCGACCAGTTGTATAGACTATATATGGGATTATCATCATTTATGGGATCTTTTATCCTAGTCATAGGATTTATGCATTCCCAATACAATTTCATAAGTTGTATAAAATATTCACATTAATCCATTTAACCCCCATTTCACATTTTTCCAAATAGTCCCTTATACCATTTCCAATATCTAGAAAAAACCATCCTTTATTACTCATTATAATTATAACTAACATGTAACCTCATTTACCATGGGATCTAATACAACACAAATGAACTTTGGGCCTAACATTGCAATTTTCCATATTCAAGAATATTGGTGCACCCAATGGGTGGCCCTAATCATATCTAATCAACCTCAACGCATCCCACAGGGATCATGAGGGGTCTAAATCATAATATATCCAACAATTTTACCAAATATTACTAAATTAACCACTTAAACATCAAGAGAGAATAAATATCACAACAAAAGATGCACAAATCGACAAAAAACTATGGGATATAACATACAGACCACCAACCAAGAATCTAATGACGAATACACCCTTAAACATAGACATAGATCCAGATACAATCACCCTTTGAATCCACAACATAAGATACACCTAAAAAAGTATGTTTTAGGTTTTCTATAGAAGAATAAGAATGAAACCACAATACTTAATCCAAAAAAGAGATGCAAGACAAGTATTAGACTCACCCTAAGCTTTGATTTGCAACTGAAAATTGTTAAAACAGCTTAGAATGGAAGGAGATTGGTCCTCAGAAAGATTGAAGGAGTTGGTTACTCCCTAGGGTTAGAGGATTGGAAATGCGAAGGAAAATTGGGTGATAGCCTTAAAATACCAAGGTTGATAATGTGTAAATTCTCACTTTTTAAAGGGTGCATGGTTTGACTCCACGATTTACCAAAATGTGCGCCAACCATACACCTACCTATTTACAAGAGAATTACAAGTCATATAGTTACCTTGTGATTCCACATGATTTTAAAAACTATTAACCGACTTTGAAAAATTCATCTTTCCAAGGTCGAATGGTTTTTATTTCCCCCTTTCATGATTTACTATAACTATGCACCAATCATGAAACATGCACTAGATGGTCCAAATTCCCTTTCTTTTGTGTCCCAAACACATAGAACACCCCTGACTATCCTCATAATCATAGTGAACATTTAATTGTCCAACTTTAAGGGATTCAAGAAAAAATTTAAATAATAACATTCCTCCACAGAGTTTGGGATCTTACAAATAGTTCCCTTATAATATTAAAAATGTAAGTGTTACTCTCAAAAATACACTTCCCTTTACATATAAAAGGGTAACATATTTACCACTTCAATACACACTGTAACTTAGAATTTATGGTTACCCACCTATTTATTTTATAAAATTCTCATTACATGGTGCAAAATACAATAATATATAGGATATTCTAGGGTCTAGTGTATTGAAAATAAGGAACATAATACATGAAATCCACAAACATTCTTCTAGTACACATGCAAGGATTCTTCAGATGTTTATCCTATGTCACTTTTACTACATCTCATATACTGAGGAAATACATAGTGGAAATGGGTGAGCATAAAGCCTAATAAGGGAAAATAAACAAAGGAAATACATGGAATGTGACATGAGTTATATCAATAATTCATGAACATATGAACATGTGGAATATTATATTTGAATGATCATGGATCATAACATAGAAATTTGGACATAATATAAAAATGATACATTATAATCGTATCATAAAGGTTGATCACCAGGGTCTCATAAATCACAATTACCTAGGTTAATCACTAATATATTGTAAAAAATGTCATCTCTAGAGATTAGTCATTTCCTAATGCATTGGAGCACTATCAAAGCACACACTTCATACGTATTAATTAATTTGGTCCAAATTGATCATAATAAATCATTTTATCAATAACCTAATGGGTATAATGAATAGGTTTCATATAAAAACAATTATTACATAAGTTCTTAAAAGACTTGAAAAAATATATCATTTTTAACCCATGAAAATTGAATACGGATTTTATAAATTTCAATTCATGAATTAATAAATTATTTTGACATCTATGCAAACTACCATGGGTAAGGAAGAGGTTTGGGTATTAACAATATAAGAATATTTCATGAAATGGAATAATTTTATGAAATGATTTCAAAATAATGACTATATACAACATGGATTATGAAAAATTATTAATGTGAGAGAATGAATGTCAACTATTGATAAAAAACCATTTGGAAAGTAAAGGGTAAGATAAGAAGTTCATTAAAATAATGAATCTTTGACATTAATAATACTTACAAAAAGAGGTACTTGAATGAAAAGGAATAGGAGGGTAATTTTTTTACCTTAAATATTTGCTTCCTAAAACATGAAGGTGGTACATTGAGACCTTTAAGTATCCTTTTAGGGAAAACATGGGAGGTAAAGTGATCCAAAATTTATAGTTTATGAATTTTAAGTGGAGATTAATGGGTAATGGGTGGTATTTCTACTTGGGGATGGGTAGGTTTTAAAGGATTAAATATTGTCTATTTTATAAAATAAGCCAACCTCTTATGAGTGAATTTAATTACAACCAATGTGATATCTAATTGATGATTATGGGAGGGTTTTTGTAAGTGAAAATTATTCCTAGTTTTACTCTTACCTTCAAAACCACCCAATTAATGCACACACTCCAAGAATACATTTTACCTCAAAAATAGAATTTTTGTTTCAAAAAGTAATGTATAAATTTATAAAATAAAAATAATATTTATAAATTTATTTTCATACTTATGAAATTTAATTTTTATTGAATAAAAATGTTTCAATTTTTTTAATCTTGATGACATAATAATGATGTCATAAAAACATAGTTCTCATAAAATGAAAATGGTCACTTTTACTACAAAAAGGAAACTTTTTTAGAAAATTCCCAAAAAACCACCCTTAGAAAATTTTGAATTGTTGAGTAAAAAAAAGTTTTTCTATCAAAATAATACTATAAATTTAACAATTTTATATTAAATATAAAATGATTATTTAACAAAAATGAACAGCTTTTATGATATTATAAACTGTCTAACCGTTATAAAAATTACTAAAGACTACATTACTTTATATTATAATTTAAAAAGTGTGTTATAAGATAATTTAATGGAAAAAAATTATTAAAAAATTATACATTTATCATAAAAAATATTTTATATAGAATAAATTTACTGTCTCAAAAATAATTCAATTTTGTTTATATTATAAAATAATCTCAAGAGTTACTTAATTGAATCTACGTAACAAACAAAAATAATGACCAAATGTTTTATTGAATAATTTTCATAATTACCATAAACATTATTGATGAAAATAATAACAAAAATTGACCATATTTCTTTATAAATATACCTTAATTCTTTCTTTATTATGTAATACTTTTCTCACAAAAGTTCTTAAAAATCCTTTGATAATGTCAATTGTTTTTCTAAATCTTCTCTTTATTCAAATGATATTTTTGGTAGAAGATATATTTTTAAGGTAATTCAAACCAATGGATTATGTTTTAGTGAATGTATTTTTCCACTAACTGTATATCCATTTTCTAATCCTCATTCTATTAGTTCATATCAACACATGATATTCAAATTTATTATGTAATTTAATATTATTTCTAAGTTACTAAATTATAAAACACAATAAAATTTTATTGATAGGAAAGAGATTCATTATTCAAAGAATAAAATTTATTGGTTCATTGAATTCTTTACCTATTAAAGAAATTGCCTCCCCACAATTTTATCTTATTGATCGATACCTTTAATTCAAAAGAGCAGGGTCTTCCTTAACATTGTTGATATTTAATCCATACATTCTTATAAATTCCATAACCACATAATTGAAATGGTTAAGTACTTGGTGGTGTGTACTTTTTTGAAATATATGATAGAATTGAGATTTCTAAATCATATTGAAAAGACACCATGATCCTTAAAAACACTATAGAAATTAAAAGTTGTTTGATAGATCAAATATTTGATTTCATGTGAGTTAGATATTTAAAATAATTCAAAATATTTATAACTAAACTTTGTAAAAATAATTATAATTAAATCATCTGGAAGAGACAAGAATTTAGTATCGGATTTTTACCTTCTATATGATGAATGATAAATGATATGTTAAAATAAAAAATCCAAATCATAGAATTAATTATCTATAAATAAATTACATCATGTTTAATTACATAATATTTTCATCCATTAAATAAAATAAAAAGGTTAAATAAGAAGAAGGATACTTTTAAGAATAATAAATTCCACTAAAGGAGGTCTAATGGAATTTTTATTAAGCAAATTCTCATAAAATTTCACATGTGATACAAATATTATAAAATATTTCCCCTAGCTGAAATTAATTCATTCCGGGTTGTGGCTTGATAATTTTAGAAAACATCCCACATAAACTAGATTCAGAAAAAGAAAAAAAGTACTATGTAGTGGTAGATCATAATCATTATAGGGTATTCCCTACCTAACTCCCTCGTTTTGGAGATTACATATGCTAATAATATTTATTATCCACTGGATTAGGGAATTGACATGGACAATTACCAAGTTCCCTACATGTATGACATTGAATTATTAGTGGTGCCTTATGTTGAACCTTCTCCACCTCCATCAAGTAATCAAAACACTTTATTTTTGTTCATAAATTTGCTACTTCATTTCTAACTTTTCCACTAAAAAATAATCATCCAGTTCCTTTAAATAAAATTTTTGTAGTACCACTTCTCATATTTTTGACATGTAGAAATTTTAATCTTTATTTATTTATCATATTTATTACTTAAAATTATATTATATGTCATACTTCTCTTCTTTATTATGTTTGGAAACTCATATAAATTTTGGTTTTTAATCATAATACATGATAAATAGTTTTTAATAAGCATGAGAAGACTTACTACATATCCCCCATATTGGTAAGTCCATAATCTCATTTCCCATTGTAAAAATTGTTTACATGATTCATCTATTTACTACTATTTTTTCTATAAGGAGAAAACATAAGTAATAATTTTTTAAAAATTGGGAATATTATAATAACAATTCAAAATTAAATTTAAATCCTAAAATTTTATACAATCATGATTTTAGGATAATATAATTAAATATTAATGAAAAGTTTTACATTATATTTATATCCTTCATAATGGATTATAAAATTATGTAATTAACCAAATCATATCTGTAACATCCAGAGTTTTTGTGGACCTGTTTTTTTTAATAAATTAAAATTTTAATTTATATCTTACTAAGTTTAAGATTCTTTTCACACAGAACTAACTTGGTGTACATTATATGCAACCCTGACTTGGTGTATGTTTCATGAAATACCGACTTGGAGTACGATGCACGCAACACTGAGTTGGGATACGATACACGCAACACTAAGTTTATAAGAAATATCTATTTTTATTGTTTTAATTATTTAAATAAGATAATTATAATCTATTGGTTAAACTTAGTAATATTAATAGAAATAAATACTTTTAAAATAATTTTTATAATTGTTTTATATAAATAAAACATATTGATAAAAAATAGGATTTTTGGTAATGACCTTTTTATGTTTAAAAACATCATTTCTTGAATGAACTACTTATAATAATGAAAGTAATTTTAGAAAGATTAAGAAAATTAAATTGATAAAATAAAATTAATTTTTGAATTCAGAACAACACATGTATCTTAGGGTTAATATTTTGGGATTTTCTAAGGGACTTTATTTTTGATGATTAGTGAAAAAACTAATTTTTAGTTTAAAAATTTTATTTTTTCTAATTAATTATTAATGATAAATGATATTATAAATATTTTTTAAGTTCAAATTAGATTAATATTACATAAATTAATAAAAATAAATTCATTATTATAAATTGTACTTTGATAATGAATATAAAATCTTAACAATATTTTGAACTTTTTCTTACATTAAATCCCTGTTATTTTGTCTCATATATGGGATTAGTACTAATCTAATTTTTTTTGGTTCTGTGATTATAATTTCAAAAATATTAAATACAGCATTTTATTCTATCTAATTTTTAGTGTCTAATAAGAACCTGTTATTTTTTTGTCCAAAATGATTAGTAAATGTGATTAAAATTAATCACAACTATTAAGGCCAAATTAAGATTAATTAGGGACTAGACCTTGAAATTAAGAGCCAAAATGACCTATAAACTTATCCCAAAACCATTTTATGTATATATTTCGAATATAATCCTTCCATTATTTAGTTTTTTTGTTTTTAAGACATTTTTTAGTTAAAAATATTTTCACACCTAATTTGTTCCTAAAATTTCCATGTGTGTTCTTTTCCTTCGCTATAAAAGGCCACCACCTCTACCTAATCCTAAAACCTTTAAATTCTCTTAATTTCAGCCAATAACTACCCAAATTGACTAATAAAACCCCTCCCTTAGACCTTAAGTCCTATACTTGGGATCAAACCCCCTCAATGGGACCTTTTGGAACAAACTAAAAGGAGTTACCTAATTTAAAGGTGACATCTTATTTCAAGTTCCTTTCCTTTATTTTCCATCTCCACCACTCCACTCTCTTTATTACCTTATATTTTGAAAAAAAAGTGTCCTGCATATACTAAGATGTTTTCATACAAAGTTTATTACCTACACTTACACACACATCCATCTAATGGATGTTGAATATATTGTTTCTATGTATAGAAAACTACTGCCTCACGAAATGATGATTGTTCATTTCTCCTTTACCACCAATCATGGTGGAAATTTTCATTGAAAATATATTTATATTTGTAATATTTTATATTTATTATGTATTTATTCTTATGTATTAATTTTACAACACACATCTTTTTACCTTCAATTTGGTGTTATTACGATAATCTCGTTTGAGGAAGTGTGGACTACTGACCCCTCAAAGAGAAGTGATTCGTTCACACACCACATGGAATGTATTAAAGATGGGTTTAATGAAAATAAATGATATATATGATATATTAATTATACTATAATAATTATATATATATATACATATATATACATATTTCATTGACATACTTTCATTCAATATGATAATAAAAATCGAAACAACGTTCATATGTAAGAATGAATTACCAACTCCATGAACGATGTTTTCCATTTCATACACCATTATTAAATAAGTAATTATAATATTAATATTATTTATATAACTTTTATTTAAATCATTTTCTACATTCTTTAATAATGTTATATGTATTAGTACCAATACTATAACAAATTAATACACAAGTGAAGAACAAAGCGAATGATTACCTATAGTGAAACTTTAACATAGGATCATTAACAAGAAGGTAATATAAGGCCATAATAAAACCATATATGGTATTATGTATAAGAATATTATTATGTAAAATATGTATAATAAACTTATATTTATTATACAGGAAGCTCGTATGAGTACGTAGAGAGTCAAGACCCATGGTAAGGGGAATTTCATCTCACTTTTAATTTTTGTAAGATTCAAGATATGATCAAAACAATTAAATTTTGTGTGGTGTATGTACTGACCATGATTAAATTATATATATTTTATACATAATTTTATAGGTATTCATATATCCATTCTGTGATCCTTCTTTCATGGGGTTTAACTTTCAAAATTTTCCAAATCGGTAAAACAATTTTGTCTCAATTTTCCTTCTTCGAGACTCATGTTTTGTTATTCACCTAAACTCTTTTTTAATGTGTATATACTTCCATTTTACATGTTATATCATGAATATACTTATTTTCATGATATCTTAAGATTCATGAATGTAATTTCATTTTCTTACCTGGAGAGTATGATCCCATGTAATGATGTTATAAGGGTTATTAAGACAATCTTAACATTTTTCAAGATTGTTTCTATCAATGATTACATTATTGAAATCTCTCAAGAATGTTCACGAGTTTTCTTATAACATATTTATTCAAGATATCATCATTTTTAGAATCATTTTACACTTTTTTTAATTAAGATAATGTTTTAATAAAATCGTACCGTCTATCTCTTCAGTCGGAAATCCATTGTATTTGAAAAATATATATTCACAAATGTCTTCAAATATTTCTTTATATGTTTTAGAAGTTATTTTCAAAGAATTTTTTTTCAAAAGGTTTTATTTTATAAAAATCATTTTCAAAGAAGAAAGGATATTTTCCTTAAGTTTTTTAAAAAAAATGCCTTTTATAATTATTTACCATCCGAGATAACATCCATTGGTGTTTCTCATGAATTTGTGGGGAAATTATTCAATGTTTCCATTCATATTCTTTCTCTAAATGGATTATGTTGTGATGGCGTGATGTTTATGAATCCCATTTATCTTTCATGGGTTATTGTATTTGAAACCTGCTTCTTTTCACGGGTTATGTTTATGATGAAATGATTATGAAAAATGTATCTTTATATAGGTTATGATATGTTTACATGTTTATGATACCCATTTCATTTCATGGGTTATGATATTTTCATTTATGATCCTGTAGAACATGTATGTATGATTTCATTATGTGATATGTAGGGCCTATATATCCCTCCAATTAGTTGAGTAAATATTTATATCTCGTGAGACATATAGGGATAGAATGAGGGTTTACTCAGTTCAGTAATATGGAGATGGAATGAGGGTTTACTCGGTTCAATAATATAGGGATAGAATGATGGTTTAATCGATTCAGTAATATATGGATAAAACAGGGGTTCACCCTGTTTAGGAAAAGACTTGTTCCACTAAGGTGGTATTGGTATTGATGCCTTAACTAATATGGAAATAATTATATGCTTATGTGTTGCTAGAATTCCATTTCTTACTCATATGTGATGCTCTCATGGATTATGTCCTTTACTTCTTTTTGATTCATGTCTTATGAACTTTAAAGCCTTTTACATGATTCATGTATATGATCTTTGATATGTACAATATTATATTCTATTTTCATGAACATGTTCTAATACCCTTATGCTCATATTTATGCTTACATATCTCCCTTGTTTACCCTTACCGGGCATTTGAGCTCACCCCTTTTTTATGTTTCCTTCCCCAGGTTATGAAGATATGTATTATGTTTGATGTGTCTAATAAGGGTTCTATTCATGAAGAACATAGTGGGAGATAATATAGCTCACTTATGTTCCAATTTATATGTTTCCATATTTCCAGAGGCACTATACCAACTACGGTCTTTGGGAATCTATTTGTATAATGTTTAAGTATTCTGTATACATAATGAAATGTCAATGTTTGAAAAGATAGGGTCTCTATAGTTGGTATCAGAGTAAAGTTATAACTAATCTTTGGAATCTAGGATGAGATAACCTTAGTGAGAACCCTAAGTACATGTTTAAGGACAAGTCTGAGGACCAAGAGAGGTATAAGAAAATGTCTTGGAATTTTGGTGAGGATAGAGTGACTGGTTTTCTAGTAATACATGCCTATCCAGATACTTCCAGTGGATGTGGCTCTGGCATAGATGCACCTAGGGGTAAAAACATTGAAAATATGTTCTGGTCTTGACTTGGGGTAATCTGGTACACGAAAAAAGGTCTTACTGCACACCTGGTTTGATAGTCCCGAGGGATATTCTTTTGGAATTCACAAAATCTCCACAAACCATTATAAAGTATTTAAGCCTATGTTTACTATGAATTACCTATGATAAAAATAAGGTGTCATAGATTAAGGAAGATATGATAATAATTTCTTACACTATGCTTTTGGTTTTAGTCAATGTTTAGAACCTTAAGGAACTATGTTAATTGGAATTGCAATAGACAGTGAAACGATTGTACACCCAAGAAACCAAATGCTATAGGAGTTGGAACGAAAAACCACCTTGATATGATCATGAAAATTTCTCAAGCTAGGAATCATGGTTTACTTCCACATGTGAAAATGAGGAAACAACATTCTATTGAGTCTTTCATGAGGCCACATCCACATTCTTTCATAGGGTCTCTTGATCCACTTGTTTATAAACAATGGGTCAGTACCACTAAAAAGATATTATATGCACTTCAGTGTTTAGAGAATGAGAATGAAATTCTAGCTATTTATTATTTGGTAGGATAATTATATCAGTGGTGTACTCTAATCAAGAATATGAGGCAGCATGATGATTTTGAATCCATGGTTTGTGATGAGTTGAAGAACTTATTTTTCATTAATTACATTCCTTGAATTATCCATACCAAGATAGAGAAATAGTTCCTTGAGTTGAAGCAAAGGGATGATGAGTCTGTTGGTACCTACAAGGATAAATTCATGAGACTTGTGAGTTATGCTTCATGAATTTTCATCCAACATAAAAATAAATTTGATAGGTGATTTTGTGGTAAAAAGTCAATTTTCAGAAATGCATTGGCTATAAAGGAATTTAGTATATATGAAGAGATTGTGCATTGTGAAATCGAGGTTGAAATGGAAGTTGGAGTCACATATCAATCTCATGATTTTGACAAGAAGAGGAATATTGAGTTCAAAGGAAACTCTAAGAACCATGGTAAAATGAATATGAACTTTTCGTTATGCTCTACGTGTTAGAAGAATAATAGAGGAAATTTTCATAGGGGGTATAATAAATGATTTATGTGTGGAAGAAAAGTCTCTAGATGCTGAAAAGTGCTCCAGGACTGAGGAAGGTTCGGGTGTGAAAAAGTGAAGCTATATTTGGAATTGACGATCCATTTCGGGGGGTATGTAGGGGTGGCAAAAAAAATACTGAGGTGCGTGAAAAAATATGCCCCGCGTGAAAAACATCGAGATGTGAGAGAGTTTTCTGAATGGGCATGGAACTTTTTCGTGCCTTGACCCCACGTAGATGATCTACGCGCTGCTGATACCCATCACATAATATTTCACATCGGCTTGTTTTTCGCACATACTCGCAATCCCGAGTGCCTATAAATAGAAGGCCACCCTTTCGACTTATGGGATGAAGAATCTGAACCATCTCCCCTGCACAAAACTCCTCTCCTTTGCATGAAAAAATATGGCCCTCAGGTACTAATTTTTTTACACCAGGTCACCTGGGGGTCCACTTTCACGCGAGAACCCTCGAGCTTGATGCTCGTCCAAATCCCTTCGACTCCCCTCTCCTGCACACTATTTCTTAAAATTGTGTGCAATCCTCTCGTCCATGTGCAAAGCCTTCCAAAATTGCACTCCCTCTATTACGTGCCTGGACCGGCCCTTTCACGGCCAAACCCGATTGCGTGCCCTGTCTGGCCTTTTTCGCGCATTCCACTTAATTATGTGCCACCCCGGACAATTTTGTGCTGATGCGGTCCTTTTCGCGCAAGCACCTAAATTGTCCGATGGCTCACCCCTTTTTCATGTAGTAGTCCCTTTCACGTGCAAGCCTCTTTCCTTGTGCACCCATGATGTCCCTCTTCCAGACATCATTTTCGGGTGCCTCCCGTGCCCAAAGCATCTTCTTCATATACTCATTTTCCCTGCAACCTCCTAGGTTCGCATGGAGTAACTTCAAAGTCCCCTAGATGATACCTCCGGTTGTGTTTCCATGCCTCGTGCTTCTTCGCATAGGCATGCTAAAGGATATTGTTTCTTCACATATCCATGCTAACATGGACCCCCAATGGTTCGCTCCATGACACCCCCTATCCAAAGATTTTCTGGTCCCTTCGTTTCACCAAGCTGTATAGGGTGCTAGTTATGTCAATCCTAGGGATGCGGAGTAAACCCACTTTGTCTAATCTGCAGGACATTAAACTGCCAAGAACCGTCATCCTCAGCACGTGATGTTAAACTGCGACCTTGCCACGTGCCTCGTATATGGGGTTCCCCCACCTTGGACATTCTCTCTGCCCACTGATATCCACGAGGATGATATATTCCCTCTCATGGGATGATATACTTTTTATCGGAGTTGTATTTGTCCGCGAGGAAAAGGGAAACCATCATAGTGTAATCCCCTAGATTTTCTTGTCCGGGGCAACATCCCTGCTCCTCCTTTCTTCTTCAGTCCCAAGGAACAGGGGGAGGGGTAAATGGACACTGGACCCCACCTTTATTTTGTTCCAAATACCTCTCCCGCTGGGATTTGTTGCCATCAGGCCTCCATCCTAGAGTAAGTCCCAACCTCTTTAGACCGCGGACCATGCATAAGCCAGTGTTCCCTATCTGGGTTGTGGACCATGCGTAATCCCCTGTTTCCTCTTTATGCGGCTAACTACATGTAAGACTCACTCCACTTCCCATGGATGCATCTTTCACGACGTGATCGTCATATCTTTGCTGACTCTTGTTTCTCACACCGAGCATAACTCACGTGGGATTAGAGTAAGCATCGACCATGACATCCTATTTGGGCATCCTAGAGTGTAAACCCCACAAAACATCCTGAACTACATGGACTTTGATCCCTTCCAAGATAGGGTACGTAGGAGGCCTCCCCGAGGTTCAAGTCCAACATTCTGTCACCCCGACCCCTTAACTTCAGTTCACCTTCATCCCACATGATGTTAAACTATATTCACCATCCCAAAATATGTGGACTTTGATCCATACCAAGGTAGGGTGCATAGGAAGCCTCCACGAGGTTCAAGCCCAGCACCCATTGGTTCCGACTGTTTGGTTCCAAACCCCATCCCGAACTACGTGGACTTTAATCCCTACCAAGGTAGGGTACATAGAAAGCCTCCATGTGGTTCAAGGCCAACACCCATTGGTTCCAACCATTCAGTTCCATACCCTATCCCAAACTACATGGACTTTGATCCCTACCAAGGTAGGGTACGTAGTAAGCCTCCATGAGGTTCAAGCCCAACACCCATTGGTTCCGACCATTCGGTCCCATACCCCATCTCGAACTACGTGGACTTTGATCCCTGCCAAGGTAGGGTACGTAGGAAGGATCCATGAGGTTTATGCCCACCACCCACTGGTCGTTCCGACCATCTTAACGTCGGTTCAACAACACCTTGGGAAGCCTGGAGTGTAATCCCCACACACCCCTTGACAACGTGGTCTTTGATCCTTACTAAGGCAAGGTATGTAGGAAGCCTCCATGAGGTTCAAGCCCGACAACCATCGGACCCTAGGTCCACCTTCATGCTGGTTCCCACCACCTGAACTATGAGGTCTTTGATCCTTGCCAAGGAAGGGTACGTAGGAAGCCTCCATGAGGTTCAAACCCACCATCCATTAGTCATCTCTAACCCCTTAGGTCGGTTCACCCCTATCACGCATGACGTTAAACTGTGGACCTATTTTAGCAGTAAGTTGTTGTCACTCCATTCAGTGGTAAGCCGTTGTCACTCCATTCAGTGGTAAGTCGTTGTCACCTCTTTTAGTGGTAAGTCATTGTCACTCTTTCAGTAGTAAGTTATTGTTACTCCATTCAGTCGTAAGCCATTAGAACTCCAATCGGCGGTAAGCTACCGTCAGATGAACTACGTGGATTTTGATTCCCTGCCACAGGGATATGTAAAAGGCCTATTCAAGGATCAAGACAAAAACCATCATCATCCTCATAGAGGTTCCATCCCATTCACCAAACAATTCATTCAACCACTACATCAACCATCTTGATTCTTACCCGGGACGCCACATCCTAGTAGAATCATCCCACCTGATACCCCATTCCCCTCGATAGAAACCGGAAGGTCAACCATGTTTTTGCCCCAACATCAGTGTTCCCTCTGATGGTTGTACTCATCTGGTCCACTTTAATTAGTGTTCTAATCAGTCCAATCCTTCTTCACTGGATGTTAAACTTGCGACAGACCCTGTGTTAAACAGGGGAATCTATGGAAAACCTCAGATACATTCCCATGGCATATGATTCCCCATGTTCGATATGGGATGTCTTGGGCTTCCACGCCCTTGAGAAGCCCTATAATAAGGGACAGAATACTGACACGCCAATCCACCAGGGTCCAGACACACTGGTGATTCCCAACATGACTACTCCCCTAATCTAAGTTTGATTCCCGGACCAGACCCCTTGGAACATTCTGGCAGAAGTAGTGTAATTATCTAGCGTCCATGAAGATACGGTGCTAGGAAGAGTTTCACGAACAACATCTCAAGTCTATAAGGGAGACCCAGAATAGGGGATTATTTCCATGGAGGAATCCACAGAAGGAAGAATTTACATCCCATCATGCTGCTTCGATCAAGGAGAAAATGTCTCTGAATAAGGAACGAATGCTACCCACCTTTGGAAAGTGGGAATGCGGGGCAACAGCTACGCATCCTACACATACGGATGAGCGCACCCTGACTAAAGCATCAGAAAAAAAATGGTGTACCCAACATGAATGATCTTATCCTTAATGTAGAGATTAGTAGTGCTCAGGGCATCAATGGATTGACGTGTCACCAGATCCAGTTATCCGATGCCAGGTGCCACCATGAAAATAGTGGGCCTAGCGTGAAACTCACCAGAAGTTAGGGCAAAAGAACGTTGGACATCCTGTTCTTTGATGTTGTCAGTGTGGATCCCTCTTACCGGCCATGGAAGATGCGATGACATTGGGGGAATTTTTCATCGATTCCTTTTTTCTTTTAGCACTGATGAGTTAATCTTCATGCTCTTAGGAATCAGGTTGCTGCATTTTGAACACGATCACCTCTTGCACACCGGTACCGGGTCAGGGGAAGCACTAATTCAAAAATCCCACGTGGTTCCAACACTTCTGCGATGAGCTTTACCCCCATGGACAAGGGGGACCCACACCCCCTCTCCCCACCCGAGTTCATTCAATGGAGGGTAATCAATGACCTCGTGTGACATTACGAGGAGGAGGGCATAATCCAGACTTGGGATATGGCCCGCATGGATCTGGAGGTGGCACGCCTCACCACCAATGTCGCCCTCAAGGGCCATGCAGGGATCCATTGATCCCCACCCCGACGTACAACCATTTCGGGAGCCTCTCCCCAGAGCGCTTTGAAGGCACCCTACCTTATACTAATAAGGTAGGTGAGGTCTGAGCCGGCCTGGTCGGAGTCCCATTCCAGGGGCTCCCAGCGAGGGCTCCCACCCGGATGTGTCAGCGCTGCCGCCCGGACATGCTAGATGAGGAGCTGGTAACCCACATACCTGCACCACCGGCCCCAGTTCTTCTGACCTGACGCCAGCGTCAGGCGCAAGCTGAGGAGGATTCCTGCCAAGTGGCATCAACATCAACAGCTACTGTGGCCTAAGCCACCATCGACACATATCATCAGTTCCCTAAATACCCTGAGCATGGGAACTTATATGCCCGACCGGGATCGAGGCCCCAACCACCCCACGACCAGGTTGGGTCGACTCTCTTGGTCACTGGCACAAGCGGAGGCCGCCGAAAGCTAATCTGTAGCGATGCCACCCAGTACGGAGGTCCCCCCCTTACCACTACCACAAAGAGCGCGGGCCTTCCCCACATCAAGGATCAGCATGGAGGCCCGCCCCAAGCCACCCCCAATCCGAATGAGGGTCTTTCTCATGGTAGTGATACTCAGCATAGAAGCCTCTCCCATTCCCATTACACTAGTTATGGAGTCGTTCCTCTTACCCTCGACCGTCGGTGTAGGGATATCACCCATCTGGTCTCTCTTCCATGTGGGGATCCTCCCCATATCCTTTTAGTAGCCGCTTAAGGTCCTCCTCACCTCGGCAACCAAAGGGGTGAGGGCCAGCCTCGCTCCACCTACACCGACCACGAAGGTCCTACCCGTGTTCAGAACGACCGGTACAAGGACTCTACTCATATTGAGATTCCCCAGGAAAACAAGCATGGAGGTCCTCCCCATGCTTTTTCCAGTTCCAGCAGAGGTCTTTCCCACTCCAGAGCTTCCCATGGAGGTCCTCCCCATGCCCCCTTTGACATTTTTCCCAGTGATCAACGCACCACGACTTTCTCGGGTGGAAACCCTCTCCGCCCTAGAACCAGTGTGGCTGAAGGAACCCGTGTTAGAAATCTACCTTGTCCCAAGGAGCCACCCAGGAGCATAAAGGTGGGTCATCACATCCATAAGAAGAATTCTAGGAAGGTCCGGATAGAGATCAAACTGGTCCGCTTCTCAAACTATGAGGCAAAATATGACTCAGCGCGGGAACCCTCATCTCGCCCATCCGAGTCAAGGGCTAGGGAAGGGATGAGGCGAATCATCTTGGTGCTCCCGGAATGTGAGGTGAATCTATAACATCCCACCTTTTTATAATATAACTTTTCATTACATTTTACAAAACCGAGGATCTTTAAGGTTTATTGTCTTGGAAACCAGGAACTTAAAACATGAAAACATAAAACATTATTCTAAAACACTTGAAAGGCTTCTCCTTATGTTCATCCTAGGTTAATTAATGCATCTCATAACCTGGGGACATACATCAAAATAAAGGGTGAGTAGAAGGCCCAGTAAGGGAAACAAGGGGAAACATTGAACAGGTGAACTTGAGATACATAAATAAAGTCATGAAAAATAGCTTTAAGGAATGAGAAAGAGATCATGAGGCATATCGTAATGGAAAGAACATGATTCATAACATTAATATGTGGCTACAAAATTTAACATAGAAAATCACGATCATATCACCAAGGTCCATCCCCAAGGTTTCATTTGAAATTACCAAGGTTATTCACCATGGTATCGTTAAAATTATAATCTCTAATGGTTACATCATTACCCAATGCATTGGAGCGCTATCGGGGCAGACCCTTAAATTTGTCTTTATTATCATGTGAGACACATATATAATCATCAAACATTTCATATATAACCCATAGAGTATAAAATAAATGGGTTTCATTTCATAATTATAACGTTTTAAAAACTAGTTTTAAGACATGATCTTTATGTCATTTTAAACCCACGGAAAAAGGAAAGCGGGTTTCATGTATGTAAATCCCAGAATTAAAAAATAAAATTTTGATATATATGTGAAAAAACCTGTAGAATAATTCTTTGAGTATTCACTTAATAAATTAAAATAATTTGAGAAAAATAGAGAGACATTTTGAGGCGAAAATTCTGCAGCACAATGGCTATGTTACAGGGTTCTAGAAAACATTTAAAAGAGAGGGGACATGGGTTACCCACTAATAAATGATCATCAAAAAAGTAAAGGGACAGAATATTAAGGATATAATAACATGGTAATGAAATTTTAAAGACATACCATATGAAATAAAAACATGGAAGGAAGACAAAAATAAGATTTCTCTTATGAAAATTCGGTAGCCTAACGACATCACTTAAAACATCAAAAAAATGAATTGATGAGATCAAATAGGGTCTCTCATCATATGAACATAATAGATAAGTATGATAGATATATAGATCATACCCCAACATAATAAAAAGGAACTTCAAATACTTGACATAAAAATAGAACTTTGAAAATGAGAAGGGTGAAAGAATCCCTTACAAAAATTCGACAGCCTAACGACGCCACTTAAACATTCATAAAATGAAATGATGAGAGAAAGAGGGGGTCTCTAATCATATGAACATAAAAAGGACATTAATATGAATATAAAATAACACCCCCAACATAAGAACATGGATCATAAAATAAATGACATAATTGAGAATACATGAAAAGAAACAGAGAGGTAGGATCCCTTACCTTGAAGAGTAAATTCAAAATCTTGAAGTCTGGGACCTTGGGAGGCTTGAAGGAACCTTTGTAGGACTACTTGGGAGGTAAGGAGACCATAAATTCTTTTAGGAGTATTTTTGAATCGAAAGGATGAGAGAATGGATTGGTATTTATAGGGGAAGTGAGGGGACAAGGCATTAATGGTCATGGGACACCTCATTGGTGGTATTGGCAAAACCATGGGCTTTACCATGGTATTTTCCAATGGTATTGGCCACTAGGGACACCTCATACCTTATATTACTATTCATAAGTCGACCAAATTGATTAAATAATTAATATATCATTTAATGATGTAATTAAACACTCGTAACTTAAAAAATGTATTTTCACTATTCACCGAAAATTCAACTTTCTCAGAAAAATCCCAAAATTTCACCTTAACCAAATATCGATGCTCTGATTTCAAAAATGAAATCCATTTTAAAAATATAATTTCATAAATATTTTTAATTTAATTTTTAAATATATACACTATTCACGGAAAATTCATTTTTTCAGAATAATCCACAAAAATTACCTTAACATAATATTGATACTCTGAGATCAAAAATGAACTCCATTTTATAAAAATAACATTCTAAATATTTTTAATTTAATTTTTAATTGAGAAACACTATTCACATGAAAAAAACTGATACTTGAATAATAATTTCTGAAACAGTTATTTACCTATTTTATTGAATCACATTACATAATCAAGGTGCCTAGATTATATTAATACTATCTTTAAGTGAGATTACTAATCTATTTGGTCACATTACTATTCCTAAGTGTAAAATAACTATTCATAATTTACTATCCATCAAAAATCAAGTTGATCTTATTAGACTCTAAATTTATTACTGATCATAATTTTAGAAGACCATTTTTTGAAAATCATTACACATAATTAATTATTGAAGGTTTACATCAATATTTTCAAATATCCTTTTTCTAGAATTCATCAAAAATATGCATAGTATATTTATGCGGACATTTGAAAATTCACAAACTTTATCATAAGAAGAAATCACAATTTTTATTTAAATCAAAGAATTACACAAGGCAGTTACGATCTCCTTACATAGCCCCTTATAACCCCAGCATAGGACTTAAGTGTAAGGTGTGATAAGGTGAGAGAATCTGAGGGCGGCTCGGCCAACATCGCACAATTATTAATTTCTATCATTTTGAACTTCTTGTGAAGGTGATTCCATTATATCTTCACACGATGAAGTTCGACTTGGGTTTGGTCCAGAGCAAAGCCCAGTGGTTCTACCTCCTTACCAAGTTCTGTTAGATGGGTTTCGATTGGCCCAAGACTACCGGATGAGGCCATAAAATCTTCTTTATATATTAATTAACCAATATCACTTTTATTTAGAGACAATAATCACAACATTTAGTTTCCAAAGGTCATATTGAATAATGGTCATGTAATAGTCAAAACCCAAAAGTCTCATTTTAATTATACTCATTTTATTAAATGAAAAAGTTTTGTTGAGTATGAAATAAAATAACACAAAAAATTAGGAAACAAGATTTATTCAAAATTATGGGTCATTAAAATCTTCCTCCCTTAAGAAATTGCATCCTCAAAATTTTTAAAATTAGGCTTTGATGTTTCATTGAAAGTCCCACATCGGAAAAATATTTAGTAACACTATTACTTTAAAAGAAAGAAAAGGAAGTACAAAGGTCACCCAAGTTAACCCATACTAGGATTCGATGTAGGAAAACATGGATATGGAGGAGAAAACAAAGGGTCAAGTTCTGAGGTAGAGTGATAGAAAACATGTCTAAGAAGAATTTAACCACCAGAAAATCACAAACTTTTGATGGGTTAAACGGTCTTTGATTACCTAGTAGGAAACTTAAACAAACAACGTTTTTGTTTTAAATTACTTTTAATAATTTGGAGGAATTAATTTACTACATAGAATAAGAACACATGGAAATATATTTACCTTCAAGTAGAGTTTCATCCCTTAATAAATGTTACCAAGACTACTCTTTTCTCCAAACAATGAGCATTCAAAACTACTTGGTCTCATCAAAGCACAAGAATAATCTTCTAGATTATCACGCAATCCACAAAAGAATAACTATATATCTTTAAAAATTTATCCCAAAAATAGAAAGGGTAAGATAAAAAAACTCTTTAAAAAGAAAGAACCCCATAGGAAGGGAAACTACTTTAAATCATAAAAGTTCCATGGTACTACCCAAAGATCATCATAGAATATTCCATAAATAACTGTCCTTATAATACCTCAAAATAAACCAAACTAAGACTAAAACCCAAATATAAGAAGGATTTGATAACATAGTATTCCAAGATAAACTTTATCGTTCATCTCAAAACAACATCAATCACTCCAAACATCTTATAAAAAAAGTAACTAACCTAAACATATTTTCCCCAAGATAGGTTAATCATTTCCTAAATTACTATAACTTCACCTTAAATTCATCAATTCTTCAAAATATAAGTCAACCTTTACTCCTCAGATAAAATACCGTATTAATATTTTTACCTCGATCATATGAACGTCTTCCAAAATAATAATCATCTTTTAATACCCTAATCATTTTTTTCAAGAAGAACAGCTTCATAACATCAACATATGGTACATAACAATAGATGTTTTCCTTAATGATATAAAACCATCTTAGGTAGTGACTCGATGTTCTTAGAAAACATTAAATATATGCTTATAGATCACGAACCAAAATACAACATGACAAAGACAATTATTGTGAAGAAGTTACATGTACTTTAGCCATCATGATCCATCTCAGCATAGGACTTGCATTGTTCCCTTGTACATGAAGATTGTTGATTCCCATCATGCTTCTCATCCCTTCCAAGAGAGTATTGACTTGGATAATGTCCAACTTCTCCACATTTACGACATTGAAAATTATAAGGTACATTAGATAGAACATTATCTCTATTCATCACATTATCCATTTTTTTGATGTAACTGGCTACTTTATGTGTTATCACCCCACAATTAAAACATCTCTCGGTTACTTTGTGAAATTATCCTTGGTGCCCCTTTCCACACTTTTTTCACAAAGGAAATTGGGTCTTTATTCCCTTATCATCTTTATCAGATGAACATCCCCGAGACTTTGTCTTCTTCGTCCTTGATGAATTTGGGCATTCAGCTAGGTACCAAATATTAATTGTGATTTTTGATAGCTGGTTTGGCATAATCACAATATGTTCAACATGATCACTCATTATCTTTGTCACATTAATAGAGAAATCATCAAATTTCCTATAACATTTGTTGTTGGGACGTGTTCTTCTATTTCCCGCCATTAACTAAGAAAAGAAAGTATAATTAGGGGCTTAAATACTTAGCCAATAATCATGAAAAAGAAACTTTTATTATAGAAGGATAAACTTGTAGAAGAAAAGTATATCCTAACTTGTGATCCCCTAGGTTCCAATCTAGGTTATCCATGATCATAAATTCTTATGTGAATCTTTATTTTATTTTATCTTTGTTCCTTTAATAATGGTTCATACTAAGCTTATGAATTTACCAAAGCATATCCCCCAGAAGTGTCGTAACCAAGAGTACAGCAAGGCTCGTTGTCCTCTGTTCCCACCACTTGAAGATGAACCCGTCGAAGTGTGCCTTTGGGGTCACCTCAGGGATGTTTCTCGGCTTTGTCTTCAGGTACCAGGGCATCGTGATCGACCAAGAGAATATCAAGGCCCTCAGCCAGATGCCTCCCCGGAGTAATATTTGAGAGATTTGAGGTTTCCAAGACTACTTATCCTACCTATACCGATTCATTGTGAATCTATCCAGTAAGTGTAAGACCTTTTCTTGGCTCATGAAGAAAGGCTCCGCCTACGAGTGGGACGAAGAGTGTAAGACCATGTTTGAGGAAATCAAGAAGTATCTGCTCCGGCCTCCGATCCTGATGCCACCCGTATTTGGAAAACCACTAATCTTGTACGTGACTTCCTTGGAATGATCTCTAGGATCCCTCCTCACCCAGAAGAACAACAAGGGGATGGAAAAATCCTCTACTACCTCAACCACATGCTCCTTGATACAGATACCAGATACTCCCCCATTGAAAAGATCTTCTTTGCACTTGTATTTTCCATTTAGAAGTTGTGACACTACCTGCAGAACCATAAGGTACAACTGGTGTCTTTAGTAGACCTGTTGAAGTACATTCTAAACCGCCCTTGTTGACTGGCTGTCTAGCACGGTGGGCAGTATTCCTCCAGCAGTTCGTCATCAGGTTCATGACTCAAAAGGATATCAAGGGACAAGCATTGGCAGATTTTCAAGATGCCCATCCAACCCCTGTGGACCAGTCCCAGGAACTGAATTTTCCCGATGAGGCAATCCTCTCGGTTTATCATATCGTCCCATGTTGGTAGATGCACTTCGATGGTGCCTCCCAGAGTCCCACCAACATGAGACGCATTGATCATAGGCTCAATAGAGTAGGCCTGGGTATCGTCTACATCATCCCGGTGCAAGCCATTCTCCCATAATCATTCCTGTTGTCAGAGGGTTGCACCAACAACAAGGAAGTGTATAAGGACCTCATCACTGGCCTCATCACTGGCCCTTGAGATCGATGTGCCCCATTTACATGTGAAAGGGGATCCAAAACTAGTCATCAAGAAAATAAATGGTGGATATATCATCAGAAAGCCAGAGCTCATACCATTGTTGGAGTGAACCATCTAACCGATGGCCCAGTTTCCATCTCAGCTAGAAGTTAATCATGTCCCTTGATCTCAGAATGGTCAAGACGATGCCCTGGCTAGCCTACCTGCATCACATGCAGAACCTAAGCAGGATGATCTGATTGTATGCATGAAACATTGGAGATTCATTGCTCCCATCACCCCGGATGACGAAGACGACCTACGAGTAAGCCATGTTACCACCAGAGTCTTCACATCAGGACCCCTAAGTTCCTCAGATGTAGGGGTTGAAGCAACCCCTGGCCGGAGAGCCCCCTTTGTCGAGTATCTCCTAAATGGTTACCTCCCAGCTGACCGGGATGAGCACGAGTGAATCTCATACCGCACGCTATAGTTTACCATCCATAGTGGTCATAGTCTTGGGCAGATCCTCTAAAGAGTGGGTTCGATGGTGTTCTCCTCTGTTGCATCCAGGGAGTTGAGATTTTTTGGGTCACGTAGGAGGTGCATGCCAGTTCCTATAGTTCCCCCCAGACTGGGCTAAAGATGTCCCATCAGATTCAGAGATTAGGATACTTCTGGCCTTATATGATCTATGACTTCATCGAGTTCTCCATGAGATCTCACACACACCAAATTCATGCTAACTTTTTCCATCAACCGCTAGAACCTCCTCATTCCACCAAGTATTCATGGTCGTTCGTGGTATGGGGACTCAATGTCATGGGACCATATCCACCAGTGATAGCTTTCCAGTTCAGGTTTATCCTAACTGCCACAGATTTCTTTTCTAAGTGGGAAAAGTAGTTCCACTCAAAGAGGTCAAGGCCCGTTCTATCATTGACTTCGTGAGCTCCAATATTATCTACTGGTTTGGAATCCCTCACGCCATCCTCACCGATAATGACACCAACTTCCGAGTATCCAAGATGATGAAATTTTATGCCAATTACAACATCCGTTTGAAGCATACCTCCCAGTATCATATTCAGGAAAATGGAAAAATCAAGGCATTTAACAAAACCCTCTCTAACAATTTGCAAAAAATGGTTGGTCAGAATAAGAATATTTGTCCATAAAAGCTCCCCAATTCCCTATGGACTTATCAGACGACGGCTTTTAATTCCACTCAGGTGATCCCATATTCCCTCGTGTACGGATTTGAGGCCATCCTGCTAATTGAGATCCAGAAACCTTTGTTACACACAGTGGTCTATAACCAGCAGACACCAGATAAGGTAGCCGAAATTCGTCTGGCTGAATTGGAACACTTGACCAGAATAGGCTTTGTGCCCTGAAAAATCTAGAAAGGCATCCGAATAAGATATCTAGAGCCTTGAACAATAAGGTTCACCTCTGTTCTTTCTTGCAAGGAGACTTGTTATTGGTCCTTCGGGCACCAATGATCCCTGGAATGAAACCACCCAAGTTGGAGACCAAATGGGAAGGACCTTACATAATTCACAGGGTTTACCCCAATGGATCATACTCCCTGGTGACCATGGATGGCGAGCGTATCGCTCCTCCCACCAATGCCAAATTCTTTAAGAAATACTTTCCCTGATCCAGTAATTCTGGCACGACCCTAAACTGTCTGGTCTGGCATGACCCTAAACTGTTCGGTCCAGCATGAACTTGAACTATTCAGTCCTACATGACTTTAAACTGTGCATCGTCCCTCAAGATGTTATAATGCACCCTTATAACTACGTATGTCTTGATTCCCATATGCATGGTATACTTAGTAACACTAAAGTATTTAATATTGAGCCTAACCCCAACTCTTCTATTTAACTATCCCCCTGGGTATAGCTATCTCATAGGATCTGTTGGCCCCAAAATATTGAACGCAAAGGGACGAAGGAAAATAATCTCGCATGCTGCCTCGCGAAGACCCGACGTGGAGCTCCCCCAAGCAACACAGCCACTGTGAAGCAAAGGAGGCGGTACCGCTCCGCGAACACCCTAACGTTTGCGAGCCCACCGATAAGCCCCTGACGCTGTACCACTCTACGAGCGCCCTGATTTCGCGAGGCCGCCGCGAATCCCCTGAGGTGGTACAGCTCTGCGAACGCCCTGACGATTCCGAGCCCACTGTGAAGCCCCATAGGCGGTAACGCTCCGCAAACCTTGTTGACGTTCGCGACCCGCCGCGAAGCAACCGCCACCCCTTCACGCCGCGTGAGATCTGCTTTGTGGAACCCCTTGCCTATAAATACTGGGCTCACCCTGAGTCCAGGAGATGGAAAATCTGACCTTTCGGCTTCTCAACTGACGAATCGCAAAGTACCCTTCGCCCAAAGAATCATGAACTCTGCGAGGTATTTTTGCTTTGTGAGATGCCTTCTCCTTTCCTTGTTTTGATCCCCTCTTCCGAGAGGGATTCCCTTCACGAAGCCTAAGGGAATTCGCGAAGGAAGGGGATTCCCAAGGGAACCCGGGCAGCTGTGGAACGTTTATGCTTCTCGAAACACCCATCATGTACTAGTGATCCACATACCAAGGCAGGGTCGCTATACATCGCGAAGCACACTGCTTCACAGCACCTTGCTTCGCGAGGCACCACTGCATCGTGAGGAAGTGCTCCACAAATACTATTCCACTTCGCGAAGCACCTCCCATTCACACCCCTACCCCATGCTAAGGCCAAGGCACTCCACTTCGCGAAGCACACCCATTTTCTTCGCAATTCCTCTTCCTGTGCGACCCTCCAGGTTTGCACGATGTGATTTCAAGGTCCAATGGACAACACCACTTGTAGCATTGCTTCACCTAATGCTTCTTTGCATAGGCATGCTAACGACTATTTATTCTTCTCATAGCCATGCTAACGTGGACCCCTTGATGGTATGCTCTGCGAACCCCTTGACCATGGCTTTCCGGTACCATCCCTCCCCTAAGGAGTAGAGGGTACTGGTCATGTAAGTCCAAGGGGTGCGGAGTAAACCCACTTCGTCTGAGCTGCAGGATGTTAAACTGCCAAGCACCTCGTCCTCAATACATGACGTTAAACTGTGATCCGACCCCGTGCCTCGCACGTAGGGTCCCCCTGGCTTGGACATTCTTTACGCCCACTGGTCTCCAAATAGATGGGATCAACCCTCCACAGGGGATGATATCCTCTTTATCGGAGTGTTGTATGTCCACGGGAGAAGGGAAACCACCTTGGTGTAATCCCCCAAGCCTCTCTTGCGGAAGGTAGCACCCATGCACCTTCATATTTCCCCACTGCCTAGGCCAGTGGAGGGTGTGATAGGAAATGAGGCACCTTTATCTTTGGTCCCAAATACCTCTCCCGATGCGCTTTGCCGCACTTCGGGCTTCCATACTGTAGTAAGACCCCGCACCATGGGCCGCCTAACGCGTAATCCCCTCTTCATTTCTCACAGATGTACCCTTCGCGATGTGATTGTCGGGTCTCTGCTACTTCTTGTTTCTCACACCGAGCATGACTCACGTGGGCTTCGAGTAATCATTCTCCATGACAATACCTCATCCAGCATGACATTAAACTGTATGCCCTTGTCCAGCATGATGTTAAACTATATGCCCCTTTCCAACATGACGTTAAACTACACATCCATTTGAACTACAAGGTCTTTGATCCATGTCAAGGCATGGTATGTAGGAAGCCTCCACGAGGTTCAAGCCCACCGCCCATCATTTCTTCACGTCAGGTTCCACCCTCGTCCAACATGATGTTAAACTACATTCCAGTCCGACGGCAATCCGTTGTGACCAACCCAAACTACGAGGACTTTGATCCATGTTAAGGCACGATACGTAGGAAGCCTCCCTGAGGTTCAAGCCCATCTCCCATCAGACCAAGATCCTTTATTCACGTCGGTTCGCTGACAAAAACCACCCAAACAAGAGGTCTTTGATCCATGTCATGGCATGGTACGTAGGAATCCTCCATGAGGTTCAATCCCATCACCCGGTCGTTTCGACCTCATTCACCTCAGTCCACCCCCATCCCGCATGATGTTAAACTATATTCCACATCTCATTTGAACTAAGAGGACTTTGATTCGTGTCAAGGAATGGTACATATGAAGCCTTCCTGAGGTTCAATCCCAACAATCATTGGCCCAGACCGTCTCCTTGTCGGAGTGACAAGCCCCCTCGTTTTCTTCTAAACTACAAGGACTTTGATCCATGTTAATTCATGGTACATAGGAATCCTTCCTGAGGTTCAAGTCCACCACTCGTTGGTCATTCCGACTTCATTCACGTTGGCCCACTAACACCTGGGCAGCCTAGTATGTAAGCCCCACACCATCGGTCCAAGGTCCAAATTCACATTGGTTCGCTGACGAAACCCATCGGACCAAGGTCCACATCCATGTCAGTTCACTGATGACGCCCATTGGACCAAGGTCCACATTCACATCGGTTCGCTGAAAACACCATCAGGCCAAGGTCTTCCTTCACGTCGGTTCACCGGCACCATCCCGAACTACGCGAACATTGATTCCCTACCACGAGGATACGTATGAGGTCTCTTCGAGGCTCAAGACCAACTTCACTATCCCCCTTGCCATGGTTCCATTTCATCCCCCCTCCAATTCGTTCATCCATCTATCATCCATCCTGATTCTCACCTGGGCTACCACATCCTGGTGAGATCGTTCCACTCTACTTCCCTCCACAGCATCTGGGAAGCCGCCCATGGGCTGACCCCGATATCGGCATCCATTCAAGGGGGATTCCTCAGCCTAATCCACTCCAGCTAGTGTTCTGATCAGGCCAATCCGTCTTCGCTGGACATTAATCCTGTGGCATACCCTGTGTTAAACATAGGAAGTTGAGGAAAACCTCAGATACATGCCTATGGAATATGATTCCCCATGCTCTATGTGGGATTACTCAGGCTTCCACACCCTTGAGAAGCCCTATAATAAGGGACAGAAGACAGACACACCAATTCCCCAGCATTCAGACACGTTACTGATGCCTCGACGTGACTACTCCCCTGACTGAAGGTTGCTGCCCTGACCGGACCCTTTGGAATTTCCTGACAGAAGCAGTGTAATTAACCGGCATCCATGGAAACATGACACTAGGAAGAGTTTCACGAACAACGTATTAAATCTATGAGGGAGACCCGGACTAGGTGACGAGTTCTGAGGAGGAAACCACGGAAGGAAGAATCGACATCCAATCATCCCGGTTTTGATCAAGGAGTATACGTCCCTAAATAAGGCGCGGATGTCTCCCGCCTTTGGAAAGCAGGAATTCAGGGCAACATAAGAAAGCCGCGCTTGTCGCCCCCTGGCGGATGGACGCATGCGCCCCAACGAAAGCTTCAGAAACAGAAATGGTGAACCCGACGTGAAGTTCTTATCCTCGATATGGAGATTAGTAGCATTCGATACATTAGTAGATTGACGTGTCACCGGATCCAGATATCCGGTGCTGGGTCCCGCTAAGAAAATAGCGGGCCTAGCGTGAAACTCACCAGAATTTGGGGCAGTAGAACGTGGGGCATTCCGTTCTGCAACTTGTTGGCGTGGATCCCTCTTACCGACCACGGAGGACGGAATGACTCTGGGGCACTGGTTGTCGATCCTTTTCCTGGTAGTGCTGATGAGTTGATCTCCCTACTTCCTAGGAACTAGGTTGCTGCTATGGAGACACGAACACCTCCCGCTCGCCTACGTAGGGGTGGGGGAAACACCAGTACAGCCACTCTGCGTGGCTCCACTGCCGTCAAGAGGACCTCTACATCCGTGAATAAGGGACGCCCATGTCCCCTCTCCTCGTCAGATATCATCCAACGAAGGGTGATAAACAACCTTGTACGTAGGTACGAGGAGGAAGGGGTCATCCCAAATCGGGATATGGACCGCCTGGACCTGGAGGCATCCAGGCCCCGCCGTCAACGCTGCACCAAAAGGCCGCGTAGGGAGACCCTTCTCCCCACCCCAACATTCAATCGTTTCAAGAGCCTGTCCCTGGAACGCCTCGACGACTCCCTGCCTTAAGCTGATGAGGCGGGTGATGTCCGGATCAGCCCGACTAGAGTCCCAATCCAAGGGCTCCAGGAAAGGGCCCCCATCCAGCCGTGTCAGCGCCGCCGTCCGGCTTTACCAGAGGAGCAGGTAGGCTATGCCCCTGCACCACCTGCGCCATCTCGTCTGACCCGATGTCAGCGTCGTGCCCGAGCTGAGGATGCTCATCAAGTGGCGTCGACGTCAACAGCTACTGTGGCCCGAGCCACTGCCGACGTGCATCATGGAGTCCTTGCATACACTGAGCAGGGGAACTCCTTCACCCGACTAGGACTGAGGCCCCAACCGCCCCCTGGGAAGGTTGGGTTGTCTCTCAAGGTTGCAGGCCCGAGCGGTGATTGCCGCGAACTAATCCGCGGTGATGTCAGCCCGTACAGAGGGCCTCCCCGTACCACCATTCCACAGAGCGTGGGCCTTCCCCACTCCGAAGCTCGTCATGGAGGAATTCCTCGTGATACCCCCATACCGAATGAAGACCTTCCCCGTGGCAGTGACACTCGGTGCAGAAGCCTCTCCAGCGCCCACCACACCGGGTATGGAGTTCCTCCTCCTGCCCCCGATCATCGATGTGAAAGCATATCCCATCCGGTCCCTCTCCAACGTAGGGGTCCTCCCTACGTCCTCTCTCCAACTGGAAAAGGTCCTCCTCGCCCCGGCAACCCGAGGGGTGAAGGTTAGCCTCACTCCACCCGCACCAAGCATGGAGGTCATCCCCATGCTGCTGCCGGTTCCAACAGAGGTTCCACCCACATGGGTGTTGTCCATGGAGGTCCTACCCATGTACCCTTCGACATTTTCCCTGGTTCCCCTCGCACCCCGGCATTCTCAAGCGGGAGTCCTCTCCTCCATGGCGCCAAAGATGCTCCGAGACTACATGTCGAGAATCAACCTTGTCCCGAAGAGCCGTCTAGGGGCAGGAGAGCGGGTCGTTGCCGCCACAAGAAGAGTCCTAGGAAGGACCAAGTGGAGGTCAAAACAGTTTGTTTCTCGGATTATGAAGAGGAATGCGACTCAGCGATGGAACCTTCTCCCCACTCCTCTATGTCAAGGACTGGGGAAGGAACAAGTCATGTCAGCCTCATTCTCCTAGAATGCGAAGTCCACCAGATTCCTGCCTCTCTCCGCAGGTACATCTAGGAGGAAGAAATTGTGGAGATTCCACAGGTTCCAACCGTTCAATCACCACCTTCGTCACCAGAAGTGCCCTCTACCTCTACCAAAGATCATAGAGAACTATTTTGGGGACTAACGATAGTAGATCAATGGCGTGACCCATCGTCGGTGACCGCAATTCTTGTGCCAGAAGCTGTGGCTATTAGCCCATTGTATCATGATATTGTGGTCCGGTCACCTCACTCTTCAGAGGACGGCCCAGAATTCGGCGGCTAGTCAGCTCGTTCTCCGTATTCTTCGCCGCCCAGTTTACTGTCCCAACGGTCCACCTCGGTACCGCTACCAGTCCCTCAGCCGCCTCTAGTTGACAAGTGGTGAAATACAGGGCTAGACCCTGAGTCTGAGCCCAGGAGCTTCTGGAACATTCTCACAGCGGATCACTTCCCAGTGAAGTTCAGGCCGACGGCAGCGCCAAACTTTTGCGTGTTGGAGTCCCTTACCCCAGAGGAAGTAGGGTGCTTTTACTGAACCCTATGGGCGACACACTTCCGCCTTCGTTATGAGCGGGTAGTGTACCCCAGAAGCCAAGATCACTTAGAGGAAATCGGTGAGGAATGCCACCTGATCGATTTGGCCGCACTCCCTATGGCCCAGCGCCCTGATTCGCCAGGCTTCCAGAGCGCCCTTCAACAGAAATGCATTCAGAGTCTCAAATTACTCTGGAGAGTCATCACATAAGCTACCCCTCATGTTCAAGTCCATGGCTAGGGACACTATGTCGCCCTCTTCTTTAGTCCTATCCGACGGTAGCCCAATTCGTTATGTGACATTGGGGAGATGGCCCCGAGAGGGGTCGCGGTCCACATGGCTGACGTAGTGGACAAGGAGGACAAGATTGAATTTATCGATGGAGACTTACCCCCTGAGGGTGTACCACCACTGCTGGACCCAACAGGGAGGGTTACCAGTCAGCAGAGGAGCCTTCTAGGCCTCCCTGTACCCACTGAGTCAATGGTTCTCAGTCCAAATGCCAGTAAGGGTAAGGAGCACGTCAGAACTTTCAAGCACTCCAAACCATCCACCTCTGTACAGAAAACATAAAAAGATCCTGAGAAGGCCGCGTTGTGCCAGCAGCTTGCTGAGTAGAAGAGGCTGGTTGACGAACTCCTAGCCGAGCGCACTGCAGAGTGGAGACCCGACTATGGTAATCCCATGCCAGGGCAATAGGGGCAGGAACAATTTCCCCTCGATGAAGCTGGAACTCACAGAAAGAGGGCGCGATACGTCTCGCCAAACCATCCTGAACGACGGGGCAATCTGAGGAATCTAGCCCAGGTTCCCACAACCGCCCCACAGGCCATTCCGCCAGTCGCTCCACGAGCTGCTGAATCCATCTACCATGTCGAAGAACCAGGAAACGCAGTTATGATTAGGGATCCCAATCAAGATAGGTACCCCCACCCGAATGATCTTATAGCGGGACTCATCGCCCACCTCGAATCATTGGAAATGCGGCAGGTGGAAGTCCCATAGGATGGAAAGCCTTATCCCGCATGGGTGGATGATATTCCCACACCCCCGGGTTTTGGGAACCACACATTCTCACCCTTCAACGGGATAGGGGACCCGCCACAGCACTTGGTCCATTTTTCTTCTAGGTGTGGCCCCACGCTGGGGACCCCGGCCCAGCAAGAAGCCGCCAAGCTCCGATGTTTCGTGCAGACATTGGAGGGCCCCGTATTCATCTGGTACAACCAGCTCCCTATCATATCGGTGACCGGATGGGATGATCTCCGCCGGCAGTTCCTATACCAGTTCAGCTCCACCACGTGAAAGACCAACATCGCAGACCTCTTCAAGTGCAAACAAAGGCCTGATGAGCGAGTCGTGGATTTCATCGCCCTGTGGAAAGGGCTTACATACTCCCTCAACATGCCACTGACTCAGGAACAATTACTGAAGATGTGTGTAGGGAACATTAAAACAGAGCTGGTTCCTTCCCTGATCACCCAGAACTACCCTGGAGGGTTCCATGATTTCTCAGATAAGGCTCAGCGCCACGAGGAGGCTCTCCAACAGGCTAGTCAGGCACGTTTGCTACCCCCTGTGATCCCAGCCAGGAGGTCTTCCAGAGCCAAAACCACCGCGATGTACCACGTAGAATCCCCCAGGTGGCAAGAATTACTGCCAGCGGCACTGGCCTCGCAACCCCACCAAGTTCCTCCACCGTAAGGGCAAGCTCCTTCCCAGCAGCGACCGCCTTAGAATCGATAGGATCCCCCATGCAATGCGCCACCACCACCTAGGAGAGACAATAAGGCACCGCCTCCTCGGCAGGCCCCTCATCAGGTCCAGGCTCCCAGGGCCCCCTATCCAGAAAGAAGGCACCATACATACTCATTCAATGAGAATCAGGTCCCTGGCTACTTCTAAAGTGATCTAGAGTAAGAGATTGTGCGCTTACCCGAGTGCAGAAGGCCGACAGAGGCAAATCTCACTAATCACCCGAACTACTGTCCCTATCATCAGATTCTGGGGCACACCCTCAAGCAATGATATGTGTTTAAAGACTGGATTCAAGACCAGGTCGACAACAACATAGTCAGGTTGGGCCCAACCCCAACACAAGTAGCGGGGGTCTTCGTAAGGTCAGAGATCGGTAGCGACAACGAAGGTGAGTGGCATCAGGTTCCCAGCCGTGAGTCCCAGAAATACGATGACTGGATGGCTCAAAAAACCATCGTCCATGCCCATTGTATCATTTGGGCACACCTGAATCTTCCAGAGCCTTTGGAGGAAGTATCCGGCACCTCTGCATCGTTATTAGAGCCGACCTCTTCCCAAAAGGGCAAGCAGCGACGACGCAAGAAGAAGAAACGCACTCCACCAATCTCATCGTCATCCCACACTCTTGGCGACTTTATGCTCCTTAAAATGGGGATTCCTCCCCGAATCTTCCCAGTGGTGGATGATTCATCGAGCGACAACTAGGGGTATGCTTCGGTTAACACCGTGGAGCTGGTAAAGCCCTATATGGATCTAGACAAGGGGGAACGCCATGCGAACCTCCCCAACCTCCCCAGATGACGTCAACGTTAGCAGAACCGCAACCAAACAGGTCGTCGAGGAACGTCAGTGGGCTATTTCAGTTAGGCCGTTCACACTACAGAAACTAGACAGCAGGCTCAGCGCAGATCTCAACACATGCAACCTCATCTGATGCCCTCAGATCTACCTCCACCGTCGTTTGTGCTACTAGATCAGGATGAGCTGCCTCATCCGTATCGCGGTCAGTCTTGCCCGACTGCAGGCCAATATCCGTTGTCTGGTCCTAATCCAGTGGCTACTCTCCAGGATTCAACTAGTAGGCAGCGGGATGTACCCAGTACTAGCCAGCCGCTGGTTCAACCGGCAGAACCCTCTATGCCTCCAACTGTAGAACGACCTCCTGTAAGTAGAGGCTCGCGTTTGGCATGAAAGTACGATGTCCTGAAGCACCTGGCCGGAATTACAACAAGGCTTTCTATCCTTGAAGCCCTTCGCCTATCATCTGAAATGCGTGAAGCACTTACCGAGGCCCTTTGGATCCCCCTTCAATTTGAGACGGAGGTAGCAGCTGCGGAAGCCTTCCACGCTGAGAAATTGAGAATGCTGAATGCCAAGAAATTATCTCATTCTCTGGTGAAGATGAAGAACCTCCCATAAAGGGGCATATTCGACCACTGTACGTCACTATCCAGTTCAATGGTGTGGAAGTTCGCTGCAACCTCGTTGACACGGGTTTCGGGATCATCCTAATCCCGACTCGGATAGTGCAAAAGCTGGGTCTTTCTGAAGATGATTTAACTCCCACCGACCTCAGAATCTAGGGATACGACAGGACCACACAATCCCCAGTCGACAAGATCTGCCTGAAGACTGAGTTCAGTGGCATAATTGCTAGCACCGAGTTCATGGTTGTCTCCCAGGACACCTCCTGCAACACATTGATGGGAAGGCCATGGATCCATCTAAACGCAACGGTCCCTTCGTCATATCACCAATGACTCAAATAATCCTTCAATGGTCGAGTAGGCGTACTCCAAGGAGATGCGTCTCCTTTCGCCTCTTGTGAAGCTCGCTATCTGGACGCCGACAATTACAAGAGCAAGGATAAGAAAATCCTAGCAAGTGAGGATGAACCCACCCCAGTCACAAGTGATCCCTAGTTAGGCCTGGATGACGCCTACATCTTCCCGATCCATCGATTGGAGGCCACGAATTCCAAAATGGGGCAGTGTTTTGTTGTTTTATGTATGAAAGGAAGGCATATTCCCATGTCCAAGCGATGTCGGAAAATCACCTTGTACTCTTACACCAACCAGGCTCAGGTGATCCTATAACCTCTTACCCATGTGCGGTATCGGAATGTTAGGATTATGACAATGGAAGTACGTCATAAGTGTCTCTTCCGTTGGGATTGAATCAACCGACTCAGGCCGACGCGTCACCACTGCTTTGATGTCATCAAACGTGGCCCCTTAGGCCGAAAGACAGAAGGGATAGGATCAACTGCCTTCATTGCTAGGGTCTTAGTCGCACATGGGTCTCCTAATATGATGACCACTGCTGCCCAGGCCGACACCAGCTACCCATCAGGGTTTGATAGCTTAGAATTATCTCCCCTTGCGGGAAATCCCTCCACGGGTGGAGAGGAAGACTTGGTGGATGCTCCCCCAGCCTTTGAGTAAGGCATCTCTACCACGGTTGATGAACTGGTACAGGTGAACCTTGGTAGTGAGGAAGATCCAAGACACACATTGATCAGTGCATCCATGTCCCCTGGGGAGAAGTAGTGGTATGTAGACTTTCTCAAACAACACCGTGATGTATTTTCCTGGAGTTACGGAGAGATTCCAGGACTAGATCCTCGAGTTTCCGTTCACCACCTGGGCCTCCCGTCAAACCATCGTGGGTTTAAGTAGCCTCCCAGAAAGATGCACCCTTCTCACGGTTTCATGGTTAAGGCTGAAGTTGACAAGCTTATCAAAGCTAGCTTCGTCAAGGAAGTCCAGTACCCCAAGTGTCTTGCCAACATTGTGCCAGTCAGGAAGAAGAACGGGCAGATTAGAGTCTGCATCGACTTCCACGATCTCAATCGCCACTTCCTAAAGGATAAATTTCCCCTCCCAGTGACCAATTCCATGGATGGGTTTCAAGCCCTCTCTTTCATGGATGGGTATTCCGGGTACAACCAGATCCGGATGGCCCCCAAGGATGAAGAGTCCACTGCCTTCAGGGCTCCCCAAGGTACTTTTTGTTACCAGGTTATGCCCTTCGGCCTGAAAAATGTAGGTGCCACTTATCAGTGGGACATGCATCACATATTCAGGCTTATTTGCGGGACGCTGGTGGAATGCTACGTGGATGATCTAGTGGTCAAATCTCGCCAGTGACAAGACCATCTCAAAGACCTTCAGAAAGTGTTAGGTTTCCTCCGTTCCCGCCACCTGAAGATGAACCCGTTAAAGTGTGACTTCAGGGTCACCTCTAGGAAGTTTCTCAGCATTATTGTTAGATACCAGGGCATTGAGATCGACCCAAATAAGATCAAGGCCGTCAACCAAATGCCTCCCCCGAGCAGTATTCAGGAACTTCGAGGTATCCAGGGCCACTTAGCCAATATTCACCGATTCATCATGAATCTGGCCTGCAAGTGTAAGCTCATTTCCTTGCTCATGAAGAAAGGCGCCGCCTACGAATGGGATGAAGAGTGTTAGACCACCTTCGAGGAAATCAAGTAGTATCTTCTCCAACCTCTGGTTTTGATGCCAACCGTCTCTAGAAAGCTGTTGGTTCTTTATGTGACCACCCTGGAATGGTCCCTCGGCACACTTCTCGCCCAGAAGAACAATGAGGGTACAGAGAACAGTTTCTACTATCTCATCCGAATGCTTCTCGATACAGAGATCAGATACTCCTTTATCAAAAAGAGCTGCCTTGCGAAAGTTTTTCCATAAAGAAGTTGCGGCATTACCTACAACACCATGAGGTACAGTTGGTCTCTCGGGTAGACCCAATGAATTACATCCTAAACCGCCCCATGTTGACTGGCCGACTAGCGCGGTGGGCGGTGATCCTCCATCAGTTTAACATCAGGTTCGTGCCTCAGAAGGCCATCAAGGGACATGCATTGGCAGTCTTTTTAGCTGCCCATCCAACCGCTGCAGATCAATCCCTGGACCTGGATTTTCCTGATGAGGTGATCCTCTCAGTCGATCATGCCGTCTCATGTTGGAAAATTCACTTCGACGGTGCCTCCCGGAGCCCCACCGACAGGAGGCTCAATGATCCTATGCTCAACAGAGTGGGTCTAGGTATCGTCTTCATCACCCCAGTGCAATTCGTCCTTCTATACGCATTCCTATTGTTAGAAGGCTACACCAACACCGAGGTAGAGTACTAGGCTCTAATCACCGGCCTCGAGTTGGCCCTCCAGATCGATGTGCCCCATCTACATGTGAAAGGAGTTTCTAAGCTAGTAATCAAGAAGGTCAATGGTGACTATGTCGTCAGGAAGCCGGATCTTATGCCATTTCTGGAGTGCACCCTCCATCTAATGGCCCAGTTCTCTTCTCATCCAGAGGTTACCCATGTCCCTCGGTCACAGAACTGTCGAGCTGATGCTTTTTTCTGGCTTAGCTGCGTCGCTCGCAGAACCCGAGCAAGATGATTTGATCATACATGTGGCACACTGGAGATTCATTGCCCCCGTAACCCTAGAGGACAATGACGGACTGTAGATAAGTCATCTTACCATCGGACCTTCTACATCAGGGGTCCCAGGTTCGTCAGACATAGCGGCTGAGGACACTCCCGACTTGAGGTCACCTTTTGTCGAGTATCTCCAAAATGGTTGCATCCCAGACGGTCGGGCCGAGCCCGAGCGAATCCGACATCATGCGCTGAAATTTACCTTCCAGAGAAGTCTCAGTCTTGAGAAGATCCTCTATAAGCGGATCTTCGATGGTATTCTCCTCCGTTGCATTCAAGGAGTCGAGATTTCTCAGGTTATGCAAGAGGTTCACGTCGGTTCCTGTGGTTCCCACCAAGCTGGGCCAAAGCTGTCCCATCAAATCTGGAGGTTGGAGTACTTCTGGCCCTCTATGATCCATGATTGTATCGAGTTTTCCAAGAGATTCCATGCATTCCATGTTCATGCCAACTTCCTGCATCGGCTGGCGGAGCCTCTCCACTCCACCAAGTACTCTTGTCCATTTGCGGTGTGGGGACTCGATGTAGTGGGACCATATCCACCGGCGACAACTCGCTAGTGTAGGTTCATCCTAACTGCTACAGATTTCTTCTCCAAGTGGCCAGAGGTAGTTCCACTCAAATAGGTCAAGGCCCATTCCATCGTCGACTTTGTGAGCTCCAATATCATCCACCTGTTTGGGGTCCCTCACGCTGTCCTCACCGATAACGGCACCAACTTCCGAGTGGCAGAGTTGAAGAAATTGTATGCCAAGTACAATATCCGTTCGAACCATACCTCTCACTATCATTCACATGAAAATGGACAGATTGAGGTGTTCAAAAAAACCCTCTCTAGCATTCTGTAGAAAATGGTTGTTCAAAACAAGAAAAGTTGGTCGAACAATCTCCACAACACCCTCTGGTCTTATCGGACGATGACTCGCAATTCCACCCAGGTGACCCCATATTCCCTGGTGTATGGGGATGAGGCCATCCTACCCATTAATATCTAGATGACATCGTTACACACTGCATTCTATGACTAGCAGGCGCCAGATAAGGTGGCCGAAATCCGTCTAGCTGAATTGGAAGAACTGGAGGAGAACAAGCTTCATGCCCTGCAGAATCTGGAAAGGCATCAGAATAAGATAGCCAGAGCCTTCAAAAAGAAGGTTTGACTTCTCTCTTTCCTTCAGGGTGACCTAGTGTTGGCGCTTCGAGCGACAATTATCCCTAGTAGGAAACCACCCAAGCTAGAGCCCAAATGGGAAGGACTGCACGTCATCCATAAGGTCTACCCCAACGAAGAATACTCCTTGGTGACCATGAATGGTGAGCGCATAACTCCTCCCACCAACGACAAGTTCCTCAAGCAGTAATTTTCCTAAGCAGCTATGGTCCTGCACGACCTTAAACTGTACGGTCCCGCACGACCCTAAAATGCACGTTACGGTCTCGCATGACCCTAAACTACACCACCATCCTGCATGACATTGAAACTGCGATATCGTCCTGCAAGACGATAAACTGCAAAATGGTCCGAGCTCTATGAACTTAAACTAAGATCCCTCCCGTCCTTACTGTAAGATGTTAAACCAAAAGCTGGTCCGGCCTCCCTGACCGAGGCTCAGCTTCAGGCCCCTTGGCCTTCATCGATTCAGGCTCTCTTATGGGATTGTACGGTGTGGTGTGGGATACGTCCTCATTCACATCAGGTTATCCGTCGTACCGTACATATCCCCAAATGATATGCATCTCTCATCTAGCACGACATTAAACTGCGCTTCAATAACTACGTGTGTCTTGATTCCCATCCTAATGGGATACGTAAGAACACTCAGACGCCTCATCTTGAGCCCAGCCCTGAGCTCTACTCTTTCACTGTCCTCCCTGGGTATAGTTTCCTTGGAGGATCCTTTCGTGACGAGGAGCATGCTTTCTTATCCCCACTCATACAAGGATTATAAGGGTCACACCATGTACCCACTCCCATTCTTCTATCCTCCCACATCTTTACCGCACGACGTTAAACTGCATGGCCTTCAAGAACTACGTATGGATTGATTCCCATACTAATGGGATACGTAGGAACACCTGGACATTTCATCTGTTGGACGAGTCCAAAAGACAAAATATTCCCATCGGGTCAAGACATATGGCAGGATTCACATTGTTTATCCAACTCATGTCGAGTAAGCCTCGACCCGGCTGTACGTCCCCCCAGGAGATGTTTTCCTCTTTCGTGTATGGATACAGTTATTCTTCACCCACTCCTTGACTGGGATTCCATCACTTTCCTCACCCGGAGGGACCCCCAAGAACGACCTGGATACTACACCCAAGGGATCTCCTACCGATACAGACCAACGCCCCCGGGGGTTTCCGAGCAACAAACCGATACAAGTCCCACGTTGCGAATTTGGTCAATGGTCGATGCTCATTTGGTGCTCCCATATCAGGTCACCATAGGGAAGATCTGTTTTGAACATGGTCAACAGTTTCCTGGATCTTCGGGTCCGCCCCGAGATGTCCCAAACATTGAGTGCAGTGATTCGTTCTACCCCATCCTGAAGCGACAAACTTCCCTTTGGGTTGTGCCAGCGGTCGGGCCCACGGCCCCAATTCTCTTATAAGGGATGTATGGCGTGGTGAAGGATTACGTCCTCATTCACGTCGGGTTACTATCCATGTCGTACACATCCCCGGATGAGATACAGTTATCTCTTTCCCCATCCTCATTGCAAGACATTAAACTACAAATAGGTCAGGCCTCCCTGACCGATGCCTAACCTCAGGCCCCTTGGCCTCTCCAGGCCCACGACCCCCGTCCTTGCTACAAGAAGATAAACTGAAAGTTAGTCAGGACGTCCTGACCATGACCCAACCTCAGGCCTCCCTTACCAAGGCCTACCCTCAGGCCCCTTGTCCTTTTCAGGGACCCTGGCCAAGGTTCTTTCCTACAAGACTATGCGGTGTGGTGAGGGATTATGTCCACATTCACGTCAGGCTACTCATTGCATCGTGCACATCCCCGTGAGGGTATCCAGCAACCTGGGTATCTTCGAGAACTACGTGTGGCTTGATTCCCATACATATGGGATACGTAGGACCACATGAATGTCTAAGCTTCGGGTCCATCCCCATCTCTTAAAAATCTCTGTCCCACCTTGGACCCTTGGCCTACCTCTCATAAGCCACTTCGTCGACCCTTGTCGGCGGTTCATCGATATGCCCAAGGGTACTCTGGTGTAAGTTACCTGGAATGTCGGATTCTACTCGGACATGTCCTCACTCTCTTTTCAGGCTTTTTGTCCCCCTTCATCAGGGATTTAATCACCTTTCACACCCAGAGGGACCCCCTAGAATGGCCTGGATACCACACCCAAGGGCTCTCCTACCATTATGGGCCAACGCCCCTGACGGTTTCAGACAACAAATTGATAAAAATCCCATGTTGAGAATATGGTCAGCAGTCGATGCTCATTTGTTTGTCTCCATTTCATGCTAACGCGACAGGATGTTATGTTGCAAACATGGTCAGCAGTAATCATATATCGTCACGCCATCCCATTCAGGCCTTGAATGTTGGTTGCATGATTCACGTTATGTTCCACCCCATCGTGTCCAGGTAGAATCTTGACACTCTTAGTGCAATACCTCAGTGCACCTTTGCACGTCAGGTGGACAAAGCTGCAATACAGCATCATTCCAGGCTCCTACAGTCTGAGCTCTAAGACAATAAACTAAGATCTTCATTAAGGGATATGTGCGGCTCGATCGTCATCCCCATGGGATGTGAAGGATCACCCGAATGTCTTGTCTCCGAGTCCAGCTCAGCTGGGAGCTAGTTCCTCACGCCCCTTTCTTTATTGCCCCTATTTGGGCCCCTTGGCTCGAGGTTCCTATCATGGTATTGTGTACGGGGTGATGTGGGATCATGTCCCCATACACGTCGGTTGTGTCGCATGACTCCATGCACATTCCCCTCCTAGCATCGTCTCTGTTATGTCTACGCTGCATGATGTTAAAATACATGCTTGTTCCTATCACACGACCCTAAACTCTGACATTATCATTCTGGCCACATGACGAAAAACGGAATTGCATTGTGATGACCTTGTTGTAGAGAAAATCACGTTGGGTATTGGTCACGTGACATGCCATTTTTCAATGCGTAGCATGGCTTGATTCTTGTGGAGACACTAGGGCTTGCTACCCTAGGCCTGTCGCTTAAAAAAAGCCACTCACCTTAAAGGACAAACAAGATTTATCAGATTCTGCTTCTTTTAGTGAAAGGGCCACACCCACACTCCCCTTTTTCCTTGGCACTGGTACCTTTCCATGCCACCCTTCAGAACTATGTATGTCTTGATTCCCATCCTCATGGGATACGTAAGAGCGCCCGAGAACTTCCCCGCGGGCCCAACCTAACTTTCATGTTCGGTCCCTTGACTCGAGAACTCCCCATACGGTCTGAATTCTATGACCCTAAAATAAGACCTCTCTATGGGAAAGGACTATGCTCCCTCTATCTAATACACCTAGTTTTCATGTTGAGATGCGTTTTGACAAAGCGCCCAGAGAGTGGGATTTTTTTAGGGACATTCCCCTCGTCCAGTGACCATGTTTCTTGAGCTCGCTATTTGGATCCTCATCCTCTTCCACATCCAAAAGGACCATCGGATGACATGGATACTAGGATTAAGGGATCTCTATGAACACTGGACCTAAGGGCCTTCCGATCGTTTCGGGACAACATCCCTATGGATCTCTGACAACATTTGTGACATGGTCCCGTGTTTCAAACATGGTCAATGGTCGACCCTCATTTGCCTGTCCCCATTCTAGGATAATGTGATATGGATTATTCATTTCTGCCACGGTTAATAGATATCTTCTATCATCATGCCACCGTCATTTTGATCCAAATCTCGAGTATCATGATTCAAACATTTCCACTTCCTCATGTTCAAGTGGAATTCCAACATACTCGGCTCTATCTCTTCGCGCATCTAGGTGTGCCACATGGTCGTGTTAGTATCATGGGGATGGTATTCACCGAGAATCCCCTCACTCTAAACTTCCCCCTTTCTATGTCGGGAAATTCCCACCACTACTTCTTATTTCCCACATCGAGCATGACTCATGTGGGCTTAGTAGTTTTGGCAGGATGTGTACCAACACGGCCAGGCTTCTCATCATCCCACATGATGTTAAACTGCACTTTCAGAACTACGTATAGATTTATTCCCATCCTCATGGGGTACGTAGGAACACCCGACCACTCTGCTTCAGGCCCAGCCTAATCCTCACTCTTGGTCCCTCGACCTGAAGAGTTTCCTCCGGGGAAACGTGGTGTGATTTGGACTCCAAGTCCTCATTCACGTCAGTTTCAAAACTACCACACCCCATACTCCCGGGACTCCTCCATTTCACTCCATGCCCTATCATATGACGTTAAGCTACATGAGTCTATATGTCCTCAATGCACGACACTAAACTGTGGTTCTACCCTGAGCAAGTTCAGGATGCCCCGTGTTAATCATGGGATGCACCAGAGCCTCTGCCAGAGAGGATTTCACCTATCAGTGTTGGTCTATGACTACACTGTGCTTGCAGAACTATGTGTGGATTGATTCCCACCCTCATGGGATACATAGAGACACCATAGTATTTTGCCTAGGGTATAGCCCATAGGAATCATTAATCCTATTCTTCCCCTTTCCGCCCCCCTGGACGGACCCCTTGTAGAGGACCTTGTAACTATGATTCTACCCTGAACAAGTTCAGGATTCCCCAAGATACCATTGGGAAGTGACAGACCCCCTCTGCAAATAGGCCTTGTCCTAAATAAGGAAGGATCCATAATCAAACCGATGCGCCCATCTGGCGTACTCCCACCTCGGTGGTGTAATTACATGAGTGTTGGATTCCGTTCGGACAAACCATCACTCCATATTCCATGCTTTTCATGCCACTTATTTGGACCCTCGTCCCATTTCATGTCTGAAGGGACCCCCTAACGGCCTGGTCTCATGCCGCATCGGCTCACCTACCATCCTGGGCCAACATTCCGGAAGATTGGACATGTTTGGAAGGACCCCCTAACAGTATGGATGCTCGACCCAGGGTCCGCCTACTGTCTTGGGCCAACGCCCCGAAGTATTGATCGATAACATTTGTGACATGGTCCTGTGTTTTGAACATGGTCAATGGTCGACCCTCATTTGTTATCCCCATTTCAGGAAAATGCAATATGGATGCTGCGTTTTAGCCATGCTCAACAGCAATCTTCCATTTTCACGCCACCCCCACAACGTTCCGAATCTTGGGTATCATAATTCACACCTCCCATTTCCATCTGTTCGGACCGATTTCAGTGCCCCTGACATTGCACCGTTCATGCATAAGAGCACACTGAAGAAACGGTAATTCAACTGTTTTGAGAACTTCCTTCTCCGGCCAGGTCTCTCCCATCTGTCAGAAATCCGGACTGGTTATCCAAACCCTGGACACCCAAAGCCTGGTTTCCACTCCTATGTTGGGTGGGACGATGAGGCAACTATCTCTTATTTCTCAAATCGGGCCTGACCCACATGATCTTAGGGAATTGTCGTCAGACGTCCCGCAAACATGATTGGGATGTAATGAACCAATGAAAATAGTGGAAATCATGCATGCTATGACATTCCAAGAGAGAAGAATGACGAAGCACAAAAGTACCATTAAAAGGTTTGTAATTGTTACAGTACCCGGGGGTCGACTCCCCCAATGGATGGACTGACCCCATCAAAAGAGTGTTGTAGCTCTGCCACCCTTGGACTTGTGGCATCCAAAAATTGCTGTCGCTGACTCATCTCCTGCTCCTACTCAGCAGCGGCGGGGTGCAGTTCGTCAGCCTTGGCCCTAGACCTCTCTATGCCAGCCTGAATGGCAGCCATATTTCTAGAAGCCTGCCTCATATGATCTTCTGCCTCTGCCAGCTGGGCCATAAACTATGAGATCAGCTCAGATTGTGTTTTAAGAGAGGGTGAGTGCTCATCCTCCTGGGCCTGTAGCTGTTGGACCTCACTTTCAGCCTCCTAGAGCTTCTTGATGTTTGTCTCCTTCCTCTGCTGCCAGCCCACGCTAAGCCCGCGATCATACTCCCAGATCTTCTTGGCCATGAGATCTCAGATGAGCGCATGAGGACATTGGGAATCCACTCCCTAGCGCATAGTTCGTGAAGCCGTGAGTGAAGTCTGTCCATTTCGTTCAACCATAGCTCTTGGGGGTGTCCTTGATGAAGCGCGTGATTAGCTTCAACGATCGGAGACAGACTATGATGTTGTCTTCTTCGTTAGAGGCCATTTCATCCCAGTCTGCGTGATTGGCAGGCTCGTACACAACATACGCTCACGAGAAGTCCTCGAAATGATCTGCATCTGGAGTTGAATCCGACGCGACATCTGGTGCTAGAGCAGGCGTGACAGGACTTGGGTCGGCCAATTGATCCTCGTCATCGGACTCCACCTCAATAACCTCAAGGACGACCCTGCTGGTGGTCGCGCCAATGATAGTGTGTGTTCCAGCTTGAGGAGATGGGGGGGGGGATATCTCCACCATCACTGGCATGCCCATTAGAGGGATGCCACCAGACATCCCGACCATCCATGTCATAGCATCCCATGCCAGTCGGAGAACTGTACAACAGAGAGGGACATAAATGTTAGTTGGAACAATCTACATATGACAGCAATGAATCCAGTAGAGGAAACTTACGGAGATTGAACTCCTGGTGCTTCTCTTGAGTCGATGCTGACGGGACCCCGAGGCGAGGCCCTCCGTGTACTATTGGAAGGTTTAGATATTTTGGAGGAGCCACCTCGGGCACTCTGGCCCCACCAGACGCAGAACTGAACGCAGCCGTAGGCGCGAGTTCTGAAGGTCCTGCATCATCACCCACCAAGGGGCGAGTGTGAGGCCTGCGTACAAGTTCCTCCTGCATGGTTCAAACATCTGTAAGAAATCCATGATGGCCTGGGAATGGACCATGAGGAAAGAATCTTAGAATGCTACCTCAAGAGCCTCTGCGAAATCATTAGAATCTGAGTCTTGATCTTCGACTTCGCCCTCCTCCAACGGGCTCCCTCCGCTAGCCTCCTCCTCCCGAGAAGAGTCCTCTAATTCTTCCAGCAGGGGGATGCGCTCCCTCAGATCGGCAGAAGAAAACTGTGGTGGAACCATCTGATTCATCAGTACCCTCACCCGGTCTGTCATTGGGTGTAGGACACCACTAGAGTGAACGTAGTCCTCCAGCTCAACCAAATATTGCTCCTCCTCCGCCGGATACACCGTGAAACTAGCCCGGACTGGGCCTATACCTGGAAGAACCATCCTGCGACGATTCAGGAGTTCCCACATCTCGGGAAGACTGAGGTGTTGCCAGTTAACATCCCAAATGTCTCAGGCCTCCGGGAACACGACATCCTCTGGAATGTCAATATGACGCAGCCGCTTCCCTGGAGCCTGAGAAGATATCCTGCAGAATCCCCTCGGTGGTGGCCCCTCCGGATGGCCCTGCTCTTCTGGAATCACCGGATCCGCTGTTGCTGCCACACTCTCGGCCAGTGTAGGTTTCTTTGCCACGGCAGCCCTGCCACCGTGAGAGGCCCTTGCTTCCCTCCGACAATGACCTCGGGATAGGGGAGGCCCGCCGTCACCAACCCGAATGGTTGGCTGCCTCAGCATCTCCCCCGGATAAGCGGCCTCCCATCTGATGGCAAAATCCCTCACCAATCCGAAAGTGGCAGTGGATGGAGGCAATGCAATTCACATCTTCCCGTCTTCCCATATGAACATGAGCCACAAATGCCTCATCACACACGGGTGCTCCTCGTGACGCACTTCCCAGTAGACCTGCGGGGTCAGCCGCTGGAGGCACTGGAATTGCCTTGCAAACCAATGCGGGGTGTACAGTTCACAGAGCGGCTCACGATCCACTCGTGCCACCAAAACTCCGCCTCGAAAGGCCAGTAGATAAGCTCAATGCTCTTCCATTCCCTGCCCGTCGTCAGTAAGTACCCCCGTCGGCAATGGAAACGGGTGGAAGTTAAACTCATCCGCCCTCCACACCCGGTTCAACACCATCGGTACGGTTAGTTTGAATGGGAGGCTCCCGGACACATTCAGAATAGAGGGGCGGAAGTTTGATCCCAACGGTGATATAGGGTTTGGATACTCATAAATCCCCCATATGTGCGCCGCAATCCACCCATACAGAAGGTGGAAGGGCCTGCATATCCTTGGAGACTTCTTGCCCTAGCTAACATGTTGCAGCATTCTGTACAGCTTGGCGAGCATTGGAATCCCCAAATTGACCCGCTTCCCCATAGCCAGCATGGACACCATGATGAACGAGCTGGGCCACACCCCCATGTTGGTATCCCACGCCGGTAGGATCCAAAAACAGATAAGGTCCATGATGAATGCCTCCAGACTAACTATCAGCTGCTATTCAGTGCTAACACTGAAACCCCAAGTCTTCCATTGACTGTCCTCCAAGACCCGCCAATACGAGTGCTCTTTGACCCGTTGAGCCGCCTTCAGACAAGTTTGAGGCCTCATAGGGAACTATCGATTCACCAGGAAGTTTAGGAACTGGTCGAACCACTTCTTAAAGTGGACATCTCTCACTACCTCCTTCTCCTCTCTAGGGACCAGTACCATCAGTACCGACACCAGTCGCGACATCTGCTCTGTATCCTCCCATGCGTTCATGAAGGGGAGGAACTCATCATACATGGCCCCCAAGATCGGGACCCCTGAAATCTGATGGACATCCCACATACTGATGCCCACCTTCCCATGGTGCAGGTGAAAAGTATTGGTCTTAGACGACCATCTGCTCGGCAGCTCCGACATCATCTATTTCAGTTAGTAAATGTTGAATTGGGAGGCCCATGCCGCATCATAAAAACCCACTCTCCTCAGCTCAGCCCCAAAATCCTCGCATGAGGTGCCTACCCAATAGGCCCATGCCCAGTCCTTGGTGAAGTTGCCGCCCTAGCGCAGGTCCCACTCATTGGACCACCCCTTCTTCGATTCCTGCAAAGACGCCTTCATCATGGTGTGGTACATATGAGGGGACGTCTCTGGTTGCAGTGGCTTCCCATCAATATTGTTCACATGGTTGTAGAGAAAGTCGGTGGTGACGGGTGTGAAGTCCTCCTGCGCATGACCATCAGCCGCCCTGAACCACTGGCACTGACATGGCATGCTCCTGAACCCGCAAGCTGGTTCGTCACTACTCGCCTCAGGGATGAATACATCATCCCTCAGCCCGATGCCATACATGGGAAGATTCTTCCAATGTGGATAGTTCTTCTGACTCTCTGATAGCAGTTCTGTCAAATAATTATGGTTCGAGTGGCTTCAGACCATCTCCCCAAGGCCCAGACAATTATCCATCTCATCCCTCCGGGCAGCGTCTGCAAACACCCCCAACACAGCTTCTCGATGGGCCATTTCGGTTTCAGAACTCAAGAAAATTTCGGTTTGGGTCACGAAGGTTGCTTGTGAATATCTCTCGTGAAACTCGGGCGCGAAACCAAGATGTGGAGCCTGGCCTAGGCCAGCAAACAGAAGTTCGTTTGGCGCAGTCACGGAGTCGGAGACTCGCGGTTTTCCACGAAGCTCGATTCGTGGAGAGCAGACGCGGAGTACGTGGAGATTTGCGAAGTTGAGAGCGAAAAAGGACAAAAGTCGCGAGAGTAAAAAAGATAGGTTAGCCCCCTATTTATAGGCGGTGACCCCGGATCTTTGCAGCGCATCACGCCCACGCGGATCATCACGGCACATCCGGACTGCACAGCCGCTGTCAACCCCGCGTGCCCCTTCGCGTGGACGCATCGCGAACCACCGATAATTTTGGCGATTTTCCCTCAGACTTCGACCCTTGATCCCTCCGCTGCTCCAAGTCTGAGGGGGGTAATTTTTTGGGGCCAAAATATTGAACGCAAATGGAAGAAGGAAAAGAATCCCGCACGCTACCTTACGAATCCCCGACGAGGAGCTCCCCTGAGCAACGTGGCTGCCGTGAAGCAAAGGAGGCAGTACCGCTCTGTGAACGCCATGAATTTTGCGAGCCCTCCATGAAGCCCCTGAGGCGGTACTTCTCCACCAACTCCCTAACATTCATGAGCCCTTCGCGAAGCCCCTGAGGTGGTACCTCTCCGTGAACACCCTGACGGTCGTGAGCCCACCGCGAAGCCCCCTGAGGCGGTAACGCTCTAAGAACACTGTTGACGTTTGCGACCCACCGCGAAGCACCCACTTACCCTTCATGCCACGTGAGATTTGCTTCGAAGCGCCCCCTGTCTATAAATACTGGGCTCCCACTAAGTCCAGGAGACGTAAAATCTGACCTTTCGGCTTCTCAACTCCCGAATCGCGAAGCACCCTTCGCCCCGAGAATCATGAGCTCCGCGAGGTATTTTTGCTTTGCGAGATGCCTTCGACTTTTCTAGTTTTGATCCCCTCTTTAGAGAGGGATGACCTTAGCAAAGCCTAAGGGAATTCACAAAGGAAGGGGATTCCCAAGGGAACCCGGGCAGCTGCGGAGCATTTATGCTTCGCGAAACACCCATCCTGTACTAGTGATCCACATGCCAAAGCAGGGTCGTTGTACATTACGAATCACACTGCTTCATAGCACCTTGCTTTGTGAGGCACCTCTGCATCGCGAGGCAGTGCTCCGCGAATACTATTCCACTTCACGAAGCACCTCCCATTCACACACCTGCCCCATGCTAAGGCCAAGGCACTCCACTTCACGAAGAACACCCCTTTTCTTGGAAATTCCTCTTCCCGTGCGACCCTCCAGGTTTGCACGATGTGATTTCAAAGTCCCATGGACAACACCACTCATAGAATTTCTTCGCCTAATGCTTCTTCACATAGGCACGCTAACGACTATTGATTCTTTGCATAGCCATGCTAATGTGGACCCCTCGATGGTTCGCTCTGCGACCCCCCTTGACTATGGCCTTGCCGGTACGTTCCCTCCCCCAAGGAGCAGAGGGTACCAGTCATGTAAGTCCTAGGGTTGTGGAATAAACCCACTTTGTTCGAGCTGCAGGACGTTAAACTGCTAAGCACCTCGTCCTCAACACATGACGTTAAACTGTGATCCGACCCCGTGCCTCTCACGCAGGGTCCCCCCGGCTCAGACATTCTTTACACCCACTGGTCTCCACGGAGATGGGATCACCCCTCTACAGGGGATGATATCCTCTTTATCAGAGTGGTGTATGTCCATGGGAGAAGGGAAACCACCTTGGTGTAAGCCCCCAAGCCTCTCTTGCGGAAGGTAGCACCCATGCACCTCCATACTTCCCCACTGCCAAGGAATGTGGAGGGCGCGATAGGGAATAAGGCACCTTCCATCTTTGGTCCCAAATACCTCTCCCTCTACGCTTTGCCGCACTTTGGGCCTCCATCCTGAAGTAAGTCCCAGCACCATGGGCCACCTAACGTGTAATCCCCTCTTTGTTTCTCTCGGACGCACCCTTCGCGACGTGATCATTAGGTCTTTGCTGCCTCTTGTTTCTCACACCGAGCACGACTCACATGGGCTTAGAGTAAGAATTGTCCATGAAAATACCTCTTCCATCATGGCGTTAAACTGTATGCCCTCATCTAGCATGATGTTAAACTTTATTCCCCTATCCTGCATGATGTTAAATTGCACATCCATTTGAACTACAAGGTCTTTGATCCATGTCAAGGCATGGTACGTAGGAAGCCTCCACGAGGTTCAAGACCACCGCCCATCATTTCTTCATGTCAGGTTCCACCCTCGTCCAGCATGATGTTAAACTGCATTCCAGTCCGACGACAATCCATTTTGACCAACCCAAACTACAAGGACTTTGATCCATGTCAAGGTACGATACGTAGGAAGCCTCCCCGAGGTTCAAGCCCATCTCCCATCAGACAAAGGCCATTTCATCACGTCGGTTCACTGATGAAAACCACCAGATCTACAAGGTCTTTGACCCATGTCAAGGCATGGTACGTAGGAATCCTCTATGAGGTTCAATCCCATCACCCAGTCATTCTGACCTCATTCTTGTCAGTCCTCCCCCGTCCTGCATGACGTTAAACTGTATTCCACATCTCATTTGAACTACGGGGACTTTGATCCGTGTCAAGGCATGGTATGTAAAAAGCCTTCCTGAGGTTCAAGCCCAACAATCATTGGCCCATACCGTCTCCTTGTCGGTGTGCCAAGCCCCCCGTTTTCTCCTAAACTACGAGGACTTTGATCCATGTTAAGGCATGGTACGTAGGAAGACTTCCTAAGGTTCATGTCCACCACCCGTTGGTCATTCCGACTTCATTCACGTCGTTCCACTAACACCTGGACATGCTAGTGCGTAAGCCCTACACCATCAGACCAAGGTCCACATTCACGTCGGTTCACTAACGACACCCATCAGTCCAAGGTCCACATCCACGTCGGTTCCCAGACAACGCCCATTGGACCAAGGTCCACATTCACATCGGTTCGCTGACAACACCATCGGGCCAAGGTCCGCCTTCACATCGGTTCACCGGTACCATCCCGAACTACACGGACTTTGATTCCCTGCCATAGGGATACGTAGGAGGTCTCTTTGAGGCTCAAAACCAACTTCATTGTCCCCCTTGCGATGGTTCCATTTCATCCTCCCTCCACTTCATTCATCCATCTATCATCAATCCTGATTCTCACCCAGGCCGCCACATCCCGGTGAGATCGTGCCACTCCACTTCCCTCCACAGCATCCGGGAAGCTGCCCACGGGCTGACCCCGATATCAGCATCCCTTCAAGGGGGATTCCTTAATCTGATCCACTCCAGCTAGTGTTCTGATCAGGCTGATCCGTCTCCGCTGGATGTTAAACTTGCGGTATACCCTGTGTTAAACATAGTAAGTTGAGGAAAACCTTAGATACATGCCTATGGAATATGATTCCCCGCGCTCGATGATGGATGCCTCAGGCTTCCACGCCCCTGAGAAGCCCTATAATAATAGAAAAAAGACAGACACACCAATTCCCCAGCATTCAGACACGTTACTGATGCCTCGACGTGACTACTCCCTCGACTGATGGTTGCTGCCCTGACCGGACCCTTTGGAATGTCTTGACAGAAGTAGTGTAATTAACAGGCGTCCATGGAAACATGGCATTGGGAAGAGTTTCACGAACAACGTATTAAATCTATGAGGGAGACCCGGACTAGGTGACGAGTCCCGAGGAGGAATACACAAAAGGAAGAACCGACATCCCATAATCCTAGTTTCGATCAAGGAGCATATGTCCCGGAATAAGGAGCGGATGCCGCCAGCCTTTGGAAAGCGGGAATGCAGGGCCACACAAGAAAGCTGCGCCTGTCGCACCCTGGAGGATGGACGCGTGCACACCGGCGAAAGCATCGAAAAGCAGATCTTTTCATGATATGGTGCAGGCTCCTTAGCCCCACTCATGCCAGGATTATAAAGGTCACACCATGTGCCCGCTCTCCATTCTTCAATCCTCTTACATCCTCACCGCATGACATTAAACTGCATGGCCTTCAAGTACTATGTATGGCTTGATTTCCATCCTTATGGGATATGTAGGAATGCCCAGAGATTTCTTCTATTGGACTAGCCTAAACATCATAACCTCCCCTAGGGTAAAGACATATGTTGTGGTGCAGGTTCTTTTCTCAAGAAACATCGAGCTCATCTCAATTCCACCATACGTCCCACTCCTCATAGGTGTCCGCCTCTTTCACTGCGCTGCTTCATTTTGAAATGTATGGGTATAGCTATGATTCACCCACTACTTTGATTTGGACTCTATCATCTCTCCCATCCTGAAGGGCCCCCGAATGGCATGGATGCTTGGCCAAAGGGATCTTCCACCATTTCTAGCCAACTCCCTCAAGGATGTTGAACAACAAATCCCACATTGCGAATATAGTCAGCGGTTGATGATCATTTGTTGTTCCCATTCCAGGTCACTATAAAGATGATGTGTTTCTTACATGGTCAACAACTATCCTTTTTCATTAGAGCCACCCCATGATGTCTCAAACATTGAGTGCAGTGGTTCATTCCGCCCCACTGCATATCCAAGCGATGAACTCCCCTCAGGCATTTCCAGCTACTTGACCCCTGTATGACAGGAAGAGATGAATGTAATTGCTTGTTTCCAACACCAAGCACCACTTGCATGGGCTTAGGAGCTGTGATGAGTTGATGATCACACAAGAGGTCGTGTGGATACCATTGGTCGAGATGCCCGGCCTCAGGCCCCTGGGCCTTTTCTAGCCCCTTGGACCTTTCTGGCCCCTGGCCCAAGTTCTCATTTAGGGGTTTATAGTGTGGTATGGGATTATGTCCTTATTAACATTGGGTTACTCACCGAGTCATACACATCCCTGAATGAGATACCTTATCCTCTCTTCGTCCTCACTGCAAGACGTTAAACTGCAAACTGGTCGGGCCTTTTCGACTGAGGCCTGACCTCAGGCCCTTGGTCTTTTTCGACCCCTTGGCCTTCTTGGGACCCGACCCATGTTCTTATATGGAATTTTATGGTTTGGTATGGGCTTATGTCCTCATTCACATTAGGTTATTTTCCATGCCATACACCCCCATCATTAGGGTATCTTACCCCTACGTGTGATTCCAGAACTACGTATGTCTTGATTCCCATCCTCATGGGATATGTAGGACTGCCTGAGCAGCTCGTCTTCAGGTCCAGCTCCATCTTGGCCCCTTGGCCCACATTCACCTAGGGAGAGAAATGTATGGTGTGGTATGGGATTATGATCTCACTCACGTTGGGTGTTGTAAAGAACATGCCATTACCTCCTCCTCCTGAGAGTTTTCTATCCCCTTGTACTATCCTCAACTTTTCAAATCGGTCGCTCTCAAGATGAGCCCCTTTTCCCTCTTCAGTGATTCACCAATGTGCCTAAGGGTACTCTAGTTTAATACCTACAATGTCAGACTCTACTCGGACATGATTTCACCCATTTTTTCAGGCTTCACGTCCTCTCTCATTAGGGATTCCATCACCTTTCACATCCAGAGGGAACCCCGAATGGCATGGATGCTCGGCCCAAGGGCCCTCCTACCATTATGGGCCAATGCCCTCGATGATTTCAGACAAAAAATTGATACAAGTCCCGTGTTTCAAACTTGGTTAGCAGTCCACGCAAATTTTTTTGTCCCCATTTCAGGATAACATGATATGGATGTTGTGTTTCGAACACGGTCAAAAGTCATCTTCCATTGTCATGCCAACCTCGTTATGCCCTAAATGTCGGTTACATGATTTACACCCTTCTCTACCTCATCATGTCCAAGTAGAACTTCAAAATTATTTGTATTATTCCTCAATGTTCATCCGCACGTTAGGAGGGAAAATCCGTGATATGGAAATAATTCGGGTCTCCAACAATTCTCCTTTTTACATATATTTCACGTATTGAAAATACCTTATCCTCCCTTGTTTCCTACACCAAGTTTGGATCAAGTAGGTTTAGGGATTGGGTTAAGGTTCTGTTTTACTTGGGATAGTCCCTTATCCATGGTCCGAGCTCTAAGACCATAAACTAAGATCTCTTCTAGAAATACTTAGGAACACCCAGACGTCTCGTTTTCAGGTCCAACTGAATTGGGAGCTAGTCTTTCCTTCCCCTTACCCTTTTACCTCTATCTTGGCCCCTTTTCCCGAGGTTTCTTTCACAAAATTGTATATGGTGTAGTATGGTATTATGTCCTCATTCACATTGGGTATGTTTTATTGAACTGTACAATTTCCCCCTTTAGCCTCGTCTCTACTAAGTCTATGCCATATGACATTAAAATGCGTGCCTGGTCCCATCATATGACCCTAAACTGTGACATTATCATCCTGACCGCATGATGAAAAATGACACTGCATTGTGATGTCCTCACTCAAGGGGGCACCATGTTTGGTATTGGTCACATGCCATGACATTTGTCAACACATGTATACTTCTTGATTATTGTGGTGATATCGGGACTTTCTATCCTATTCCTGCCGCTTCACAAAAAAAACATTCACCTTAAAGGACAAACAAGATACATCGAATACCACTTCTTTTGGTGCAAGGGCCACACCTGAACGCCCCTTTTATCCCTGGCACTAGTACCTTACTATTACACCTCTTATAACTACGTATAGCTTGATTCTCATACTGATGTGATATGTAGGAACACCTAAGTGATTCCCCCATGGGATCATCTTAACTCTCATTTCCGGTCCCTCGACCTAAAACCTTCCTAGGGAACACATTATAATCTAGACTCCAGGTCCTCATTAATGTCATGTTTTATAATCACTTTACCATATGTCCCCTACACTCTTTACCGATCCAGGGTCTGAGCTCTATGACCATAAAATAAGACCACTGTACGTCCTTGACTCAAGACATTAAACTGCATGACATCTTCCAAAACTAAGTATGGATTGATTCCTATACTCATGGGACACATAGAGACACCCAAGAATTTTTCCTTGAGTTGAGCCCCAGGAATCATAAATCCTATTCCCCTCAATTCTGGCCCCCTGGCCTGACCCCTTTGAGGGGAACCATGTAACTGCAACTTTTCCCTGAACAAGTTCGGGATGCCCCACGATGACATTGAGAAGTGACAATTCCCTCGTGATAGAGGTCCTATATAAAAGAAGGAATGACCCATGATCATATTGATGCACCATCTAATGTGCATCCACCACAGTGGCATAATTTCAAGAGTGTTGGATTCTGTTCGAACAAACCATCAGTCCAAATTCAACACTTTGCATGACCCTTATTTAGGCCCTCATCCTCTTTCACATCTAATGGAACCCCCTAACAGTATGGATGCTCAACCTATGTCCCGCCTATTGTCTTGGGCCAACATTCTGAAAGGCTAATGTATTCCATTTTGGGTCAGTCCCCATGTTTTGAACATGGTCAGTGGTCGACCCTCATTTTCTATCCCCATTCCAGGCTTATACAATAAGGACACTGTGTTTGGAATGCGGTCAACAATTATTTAGTATTATCACACCACTCCCATGGTGTACCAAATCCTAGGTATCATGATTCACACCTTCAGTTTCCATCTATTTGGATTTATTACAGTGCCTCTAGCTTTACTCCATTCGTGCATGAGAGCACATCCGGAAAACGATACAACGACTGTTTTGAGAACATCATTCTCCAGTTAGGTCTCTCTATTCTTTTTACAGAAATTCAATTTGGTTATTTGAACCTTGGGTTCCCGAAGCATGGTCGACGCTCCTACATTCAGAAGAAGTAATAGTACAAGCATCCCTTGTTTCTAAAATCGGGTGTGACCCACATGAGCTTATGAATGGATTACTATTTGTTTCATTATTGTAGTTGAATGAATTTAACCAAATCAACGATTAAATGAATATATCCATATATTTATCCATACTTGTTTTTCAGAGTAAGAAGAAGTAAGGAGAAGTGAGTTTATGAGTTCATCCAAAATAGGGCCCTTAAGGGTCATCTTCTTGGATGGATCATTCTAGTGCCGCTACCTTTTGGCTGGTGGCCCCCAGGATTGCTTCCTGCCCCCTGAAGACTCTCTCTTCATTAGCAACCATAAAGCGTAGTCCACTGACCCAAGCCTATGCTTGCTCCTATTTAGTTTGAAGTGCGGATATTCGATGAACCTCTTCCACTAGTTGCTCTTGGGAATATTCCAGCTGGGTCCTCAACTGCTCCAAAATTTTAGAACAGTTTGTAATGAATATCTCTTCTTCCCTCACCTGTTCTTCAAGGTGTCAGACCTCTTTTTCTACCTGTACGAATGCTTGGGTACTCCCTGACCCCTCCCGACACTGGGCAACGTCAGAGCATCGGCTACTCTCACACAACTTCTCGGTCATGTAGTCACGGACAGTCAAATGAAGGCGCTGAGCATGCACCCCTCTAGCACAGAGAAAGCGCAACCAAGTTTGAAGTGATCCCATCTGTTTCATACATTCTGTCTGGGGATGACTGAGAAATCTCTTGATGCACTTCCACCCTTTGCGTCGTGTCATTCAGCTCTCATCGGCCTCCTCCGAGTCAAAATCATCTATCTCCTTGGGGTCTGTAGGCCGATAGTCGGAGAAGGCAGCCAAGAGACCAGCGGAAGGGTCTTCTTCGGGCGCCCCTCCCAAGGGGTTGGGCTCTTCAATGCCTTGGCAACCATCTCCTCTCGCCTCAGTCTCAGTAGCTCCCTCACTGACTTCCAGCCCTGCCCCAACATGAGTACCGCTGAGGTACACCGCTCTTTACTTACCGTGTGTCGGGTCCAGCTCTGTTTGGGAAGTGTGCTCTGAATGGGATGACATGTTTGAAGTTGAATCAATTGCGGATGACCCGGTGTCAGCCCGATGAGCCTATAAGGCTGTGATTACTGCACAAACAAGGAACACCCTGATCAATTGATCTCTCCAAGGGTGATTAACTGGTGTTTAAGTAATGAACTTACAAGAGTCCAAAGCATTGGCCTTCGGTGTTCTAGATGCTACAAGAGATGTCATTATGGGGGATCTGTCAGCACTCATCAGCTCAATAATGGGTGACGGATCCCCACCTTGTTCTACTGTTTCATCCTCCCCTTCAAATGGAGACCCTTTTTTGACTCCCATATGCTCCTAAATAGGATAAAAATATCTAATTGAGGGATACAAAGTAGGATGAGGGGAAAGGATATATAAGGGCTGAGATTACCTCAAGCAGCTCAGTTATATCCACATCAGAGATGATGATCTCGCCACTCTCCCAGAGACTCCCTTGGTGGGATGCCCCTTGATACCCTCCACCTTCAGGCTCCTCACCTTCTTCACCCCCTCTTTTACCTTCTCCTTCTTCCTCCCCTTCTGTCTTGGTGCCATCTGGATCATCATCACTGTTTTAATCCTCTGACGACATCTTTTCTGGATCACGCTCTTGGCCGAGCATTACTTTCACCAATAAATATGACTCCTCACACCGACCTCATAGGTGTGAATACATGTCCATGGCCTTCAGATACGCATGCTGATGATGAAAGGTCTCCCTATCAACAACCTAAATGAGTCCAACCTCCGGCAGCTGGATTCTGTCTCGCACTATCTTTTTCTAAAGAGCTTTAGTACTCATCGACTGTCGCAGGGTCATCCAGGCTAACCATAGAGCCAGAAAGATTGCATCATTGGAAGGTAGAAGCATATACCTTATCTGCTTCCCGGGAATTTCCCTAGCCACTTCACGATCTCTTATCCCCCTAGGTGATGAGGACACAACCACTCCATGTGACATCCCCTCCACTGAATTCACAGCCTATGTGGGCCCAGCAGCCTGATGTGCTTCCAAACGTTGTTCCCTAATAGCACCATGTCTGCTCTCCCGCCACCCAGTCTCTACAATGGAAACCTTGAGTTTCTAAACTCGCTTCCATAAAATCCCCTCAGGGTATTATATGGCCCAATGTTCAACATATTCGGTGGAGAGGCCAACATCAACTCCAGTGGGAGGAAAGGTGGTAACATCGCCAGAGCCTTGGGTCATAAACATCGACCACATTTTCCGAAGAACACAGGGATACCTTTCCTCCCGAACATCTATGTGCACCTTCTTCATCATCCGCTGAAGGTATCCGAACTGCCTAGAAAACATGGATGGAACTTAGGGCTCGCAAAAGATCTTCCCGTCAATCTGGGCCACGAGCACCCCACCCTTGATGCTCTGGAAGTATTCCCTTTGCTCTAATGAGCCTTTCCCATTTTCTATCATCTGGCCTATTGGGGTGGGGAAGGGGCTGAAAGTGAAGTTTGCATGATTGCTGATTCTAATCCTTACTCCCTCCTCATTGAGCATCAACTGCATGGCCCCATCAATATTCATCAAGGAAGGTCGCATGCCATTACCTGGAGGATAGATGGTGTTGGAAAAGGTGTACTCGCATATATGAGCCGTGACCCAGCCATAAATGATCTGGAAGGGGCTATAGATCCTCCTCAATTACCCTCTCTTTAAATTCCTCCCAAAATGGTGTATAAATGGGCCAACATGGGTACTCCCAGATTGAACCTTTGATTAGCGGCCATGATGTCGGCCATCACCAGAGTCATTGGGTGAACTCCCATCCTTGCGTCCCTCACCGGCAAGAGCCACCCACTCAGAAATGTGGCAAGGAATCAGGTGTATCAGACGTTCAGGTCTTAGCTCTCATTTATGATGAATCCCCATGACTGATAGTCCCCCAACTCTAGGATCCTTTAGTATGACCTGATCTTGCTCCTCTGTGCCGCGGTCAGACACTGTCTCCCTTGCCCCGACATCTGGATGTCCAGATCGCTTTGCAGAAACAAGTTGAACCATTTCGTGTAAGCAATGTCCTTTAGGAAATACATGACCCCCAACCTGTCCTTATCCAACTCCAATAGGTTCCATGTCAGCATAGGGGTTCGTGATCCATCCCCCTAGGTGTTCCTCTTCAGGAGGAATTCATCATATTGGTGCCCATACAAAGGACTACCCCAGATGAAATGGATGTACCACAGGCTGATACCAACTTCCCCATAATGAAGATGGAAGGTATTGATGTCGGGGGACCATCGGGTAAACATCTCTAGCCTGAGCTCGGGCTGTTGAAAGAAATGAAACTCTGACGTCCAAATCTCCTTGAACAAACTGATGTGCTATAGCTCGGCTCCAAACTAGTCACATGTCTAAAGAACCCAATATGTCCATGCCCATTCACTGGTGAAATTGCCTCCAAACCACAGATCCCAATCTTGCATCCATCCTTTCATCTCGTCAGCAACACTCTGATGAAAGGTTCTTAAGTAATGGTCCAAAGAACTCTCCATGATAGGGTCACTCCATGAGATGGTCCCGGTCCTAGGATTTAGGACGTAAACGTCTAGGTTTTTGGTTTATCCAGCAGGATGGTCGTTGTAGCTGACATTATACCGGGGCAGGTCATCCTCGCGGGTCACCCACGATTGTGCTGTGTCGACCTCAATCCTTGGCACATGTACCTCCTCTAGGATTCCGAAGTCCCAGGTCGGTAGGTTGGAAGACAATGCATACTCCTTCGGCACTGGGGTCAACATGTTGAAGAGAGTATGGTTGTTGGATATGATCTTTCAGGTGCCATAAACCTTAGGGTTGGAAACTATCTCATCCCTTCGAGTAGCGGAGGTGAATTCACACTCAACGTAAGCTCTATTGGTGGCCATCTCCTGTCGGTAAGGTTTTGAGGAGTCTACATGAGAAAAAAAATTGCTGGCGCGAAAGAACATAAGCTAGTGCGAAAAAAGCAGCGGTAGGCACAAAAAATTAGTTGCTGGCATGAAAAATCGGATGTCGGCACGGAAAATCTGGGGTTTTTGTGTAAACAGATGACTGATCCCGGCGAATTACGTGTGGCCGAAGTGTTTTTAGCACTGGAAGAGGGATTTTTTTTCACCCATGGGAGCTCCGGGCCTATCGTGCAAGAAAATCCTTACAGAATGGGGGACCTCTGAGGCCTTTTATATGCACGATGAGTGGTTTTACACATGCACGCAAAAAGAATATTGCAATCTCTATGCCGTTTTTTAATTCCACTTCTATCTTAAGCACACGCCTGCCCTAAGGATTCCTGTATCTCAGCGTTTCCCTCAAAATCTGACCTCTGTGGCCCCTCACTAATTTGATTCCGAGGGGGGGGGATTTGTAGATGCTGAAAAGCACTCCAGGGTTGAGGAAGGTTTAGTTGTGACAAAGCGTAGCCATATTTGTGACCAACGATCCATTCCAAGGGGCCCAAAGGGGAGGCGTGAAAAAAATAATGAGGTGCATGAAAAAAATATTCCTTGCATGAAAAACTCTGGGATACGTGAGAGTTTTCCATGCGGGTGCATAATTTTTTCTCACCTTGGACCCGCGTGGATGATCTACGTGCTATCGATACCCGGTGCGTAATATTTCTCACCAGCTTGATTTTCACATAGACCTGTGGTTTCGATCGCCTATAAATATAAGGCCACCCCTTCGACTTCTAGGCTGAAGAATCTGAACCGTCTCCCTCGCACAAAACTCCTCTCTTGTGTGTTCAAAATGATGGCTCTCAGGTACTGAATTTTTCATTCCTGGTCACCCGAGGGTCCTCTTTCATGTGAGACCCCTTAGGAATGATCCTTATCCAAATCCCTTCGACTCCCATCCCCCTTGTGCAATTACTTATATTTGCGCACAATCCTCTCATCCGCCTATAAAAACTTCCAAATTTGCACGCCCTCTATTACACGCGAGGACAGTCCCTTTCGTACCCGAACCTGATTGCGCGCCCTGCCCGACATTTTATGTGCATGCTGCGTAATTGTGTGCCACCATGTCCAATTTTTCTTCGACTTGTTCCTTTTCACGGAAGCACCTCCATTGCACACTGGCTCACCCCTTTTTCGTACAGTAGTCCCTTTCGCATGCAAACCTCTCACCTTGTGCACCCATGATGTCCCTCTTCCAGACATCATTTTTGTGTGCCTCCCACGTCCAAAGCATCCTCTCTATATATTCATTTTATGTGCAACCTACTAGGTTCGCAGAGAGTAACATCAAAGTCCCCAGGACGATACCGCCCATTGCATTGCCACACCTCATGCTTCATCGAATAGGTATGCTAATGGCTATTGATTCTTCGCATAGCCATGCTAACATGGACCCCCCGATTGTTCGCTCCATGACACCCCTTATCCATGGATTTACCGGTACCTTTTCTTACACAAGGTGTATAGAGTGCTGGTTATGTATTTCTTATGGGTGTGGAGTAAAATCACTTTGTCCGAGCTCTTGGATGTTAAACTGCCAAGCACCATTGTCCTCAGTACATGATGTCAAACTGTGACCTCTCCCCATGCCTCGTACATGGGGTGCCCCCACCTTGAACATTCTCCACGCCCACTAGTCTCCACGAGGAAGAGATCTTCCCTCATAGGGGATGATATCCTCCTTATCAGAGTGGCATTTGTCCATGGGGAAAAGGGCAACCATCCTGGTGTAAGCCCCTAGCTTTTATCGTCGGTGGCAGAATCCCTTCTCCTCCTTTTTTCTTCGGTCCTAAGGACTAGGGGGGATGGAAACCGGACCCCTCCTTTCTTCGGTGCCAAATCCCTCTCCTGCTGGGCTTTTTCACCATCGGTCTTCCATCCTAGAGTAAGTCCCATCCGCTTCGAGCCGCGGACCATGCGTATGCCCATGTTCCCTCTCTGAGATGTGGACCATTCGTAAGCCCCTATTTCTTCTTTGGGTGGCTAACTACGTGTAATCCCCACATACTTCCTACAGATTCACCTTTCACGATGTGATCTTCAGGTCTCTGCTGCCTCTTGTTTCTCACACCGAGCATGACTCACATGGGCTTAGAGTAAGCATCGACCATGACATCTTATCTGGGCAGCCTAGAGTGTAAGCCCCACAAACCATACCGAACTATGTGGAATTTGATCCCTACCAAGGTAGGGTATGTAGGAGGCCTCCCTGAGCTTCAAGTCCAACATTTGGCCACCTCGACCCCTTCACATCAGTTCACCTTCATCCTGGATGACGTTAAACTGTATTCACCATACTGAACTATATGGACTTTGATCTTTGCCAAGGTAGGGTACGTAGGAAGCCTCCACGAGGTTTAAGACCAAAACCCATTGGTTCTGACTATTCGGTTCCATACCCCATCCTGAACTACATGGACTTTGATCCCTAGCATGGTAGGGTATGTAGGAAGCCTCCATGAGGTTCTAGCCCAACACCCATTTGTTCCGACCATTCAGTTCCATACCCCATCCCAAACTATGTGGACTTTGATCCCTACCAAGGTAGGGTATGTAGGAAGCCTCCACGAGGTTCAATCCCAACACCCATTGGTTCTGACCATTCAGTTCCATACCCCATCCCAAACTATGTGGACTTTGATCCCTACCAAGGTAGGGTATGTAGAAAGCCTCTATGAGGTTCAAGCCCACCACTCACCAGTCATTCCGACCATCTTCACGTCAGTTAACCAACACCTTTGACATCCTAGAGTGTAAGACCCACACCCCCTGAACAACATGGTCTGTGATCCTTGATAAGGTAGGGTATGTAAGAAGCCTCCATGAGGTTCAAGCGCAACAACCATCACACACCTGGTCCACCTTCATGTCGGTTACCACCACCTGAACTACGAGGTCTTTGATCCATGCCATGGTAGGTTACGTAGGAAGCCTCCATGAGGTTCAAAACCACCATCCATTGGTCATCCCGACCCCCCTTACGTCTTTTCTCCCCTGTCCCGCATGACGTTAAACTATGAACCTCTTTCAGTGGTAAGCCGTTGTCACTCCATTCAGTGGTAAGCCATTGCCACTCCATTCAGCGGTAAGCCGTTGTCACTCCATTTGGTGGTAATCCATTGTCACCTCTTTCAGCGGTAAGCTATTGTCACTCTTTTAGCAGTAATTCGTTGTCACTCCATTCAGAGGTAAGCCATTGGAACCACAATCAACGATAAACTGTCGCCATATGAACTATGTGGACTTTGATTCCCTCCCATGGGGATATGTAGGAAGCCTCTTCAAGGCTCAATACCAAAACCATCATCATCATCATGGTAGTTCCATCCTAGTCACCAACCACTTCATTCAACTTCTCCATTAACCATCCTAATTCTTACTCGGTCCGCCACATCCCAGTAAAATCATGCCACCTCATACCCCATTCACCTCGACAGTAACCGGGAGGTCAACCACACGTTGGCCCCAACATCAGTGTTCCCTACAAGGATCACACTCACCTGATCCACTATAATCAGTGTTCTGATCTGTCCGATCAATCTCTGCTAGATGTTAACCTTGCAGCAGACCCGGTGTCAAACATGGGAATCTGAGGAAAACCTCAGATACATGCCCATGAAATATGATTCCTCACATTTGATGTGGGATTCATTGGGCTTCTATGCCCTCGAGAATCCCTATAATAAGGTACAAAATACTAACATGCCAATCCCCCAGCATCTAAACATGCCAGTGATGCCCAACGTGACTACCCCCCTAACCAAAGGCTGTAGCCCTGACTGGACCCCTGGGAATTTCCCAACCGAAGTAGTGTAATTAACTAGCATCCATGAAGATATGGCACCAGGAAGAGTTTCATGAACAAAGTCTTAAGTATATAAGGGAGACCCAGACTAGGTGACGAGTTCCAAGGTGGATTCCATAGATGGAAGAACCGATATCCCATAATCCCGTTTTACCAATGAGAAAACGTCCCTGAATAAGGAACAAATGTCGTCTGCCTTTGGAAAGCAGAAATGCGGGGCAACAGCTGTGTGCCCTCCATAGACGAAAGTGAGCACCCCTACGAAAGCGTCAGAAACAAAGGCCATTGGGAAATTTATTTTCAAGGTGAGGGGAATAAGTTTTATCAAAATTATAATGGAGAAAAATCCGCACAAAATGTACCACCCACTATTCAGTGCTTCAATTATAAAGAGAATGGAAATTTTACTAACGATTCCCCAAACCTAAGGGTTGCTGATAATGATCAACATCAAAAACCTCTTAAGACGAGGTATAAGGGTAAATATCATGCAATATTTATATCAGATGAGGGGTGTGGTAATGAAGTGATGAAAGGTTTAATTACCATCCACTCTATAACTACTAATTTCATATTTGATTCGGGATCTACCTACTCTTTCATATCTAAAAATTTTTATAAGGATGTTTAGATTCCTCTAAAAAAATTAGATGTTGAATTAGCAGTGAAAACCCTTAATGGTATGATGATTGCATCTCAATTTAACGATTCCTCTCCTATTGACATTTTTGAGAATGTGATTCATACAAATATTTTCATTCTTCCTCTAGTTGAATTTGATGTCATATTTGACAGGGATTATATTTCTTACATAAATCCCAAATAAATTATCATATAAGAGATGTTATGTTTGATATTTCCAACCCTCCTATGATTATCCATCAATGTGATGATAAATTAGAACTTCCTATTGTGATTACATATATTGTATGGGTCTTAATTCCCCTTCAAAAGGGTTTTCTTATCTCAAATGTCATGGGATAAGATTGAAATTGATGATATTCTTGTTGTCCGTGATTTTGTGGAAGTCTTTCCAGAATATTTTCCAAGTCATCCACAAAAATGTGATGTTGAGTTATCAATATAACTTATACTTGGTTCCACACTAATTTACAAGACTCCTTTTAGAATAACCCTAATTTAGTTACAATAATTTAATAAGAAACTCCAAGAAAACCTTGATAAGGGATTAATTAAGCCAAGTGTGTCTCCTTGGGCTGCACCAACTATTTTGGTGAAGAAGAAAGATGGATTAATACGAATCTACATTGATTATCAAGAGTTCATTAAGATCATAATAAAGGACATCCATCTTCTTCCTTATATTGATGACTTGTTTGATCAACTACGCAGAGATCAATACTTTTCAAAGATTGAACATCATTCTTGATATCATTAATTGAGGGTCAATAAGGAGGATATAGCTAAGAAAACATTCCACACAAGGTACGATCACTATGAATATGTAGCAATTCCTTTTGGTCTCACTAATTCCCATTCTATATTCATAGATTTAATGAATAGGGTCTTTAGATATTACCTTGACTAGTTTTTGGTAGTCTTTACCGATGATATAATTTTCCATTCCAAGAGAAAGTAAGAGAAATAGGATCCCAGGAGAATTATAATGAAGACCCTATGGATGGATAAGTTGTATGAAAAATTTGGAAAATATGAATTTCAGATAAAAAAGGTTTCATTTTTGGGTTACATAATCTTAATATATGGTATATCAATAGATCCATTAAAGATGGAGGCTATTGAAAGATAGCATAGACCAACCATAGTGACTGCGATCCATAGATTTCTTGGTTTATCTTTATATTATCAATGGTTTGTGGATAATTTCTCATGACTATCTAATCCTATGACCATGTTTACTTGGAAGGGTGTGATTTTTCTCTTGACAGATGAATTAGAGGAAAAATTCAAGGAACCAAAGGGAAGGTTGGTCAGTGCACCAGTGCTCACATTACCCTATATTAGAGCAGGGTTTTTAATCTATAGCGATGCATCCAAGAATGGATTGAGATATTTTTTTATAAAAAATAACTTGTTTATTTCCTATGATTCATGAAAGTTGAATATTCATTAGAAAAATTACCCAACTCATTATTTGAAGTTAGAAGTAGTAATTTTTACATTAAAGATATGGAAGAATTGTCTTTATAGTGAAAAGTGTGATATATATTCCAATCATAAAATTCTGAAATCTGTATTCACACAGAAGGAGTTGAACATGCACCAGAGAAGATAACTAGAATTGATAAAGGATTTTGACTACTTAATATATTACAACCCTGGGAAAGTGAACATGGTGGATGATACTTTGAATCAGAAGGATCATGCTAGCTTATCCTTGATGAGGATACAAAAAGATCGAACATTTTTTGTATTTGAAAAGGATGGATCTAGAAATCCTGAAGGATAAGAAAAAATATTATCTTTCTAAAATGAATTTTCATCCCTATATATAGGTGAATATTTATGAGGCACAAAAAGAATATGAAGAGCTGAAAAGGAATCTTAGAAATGTTCCTAAGTCTAACCTTGGTCAATATGGAATGATAAGGTTCAGGAACCATGTTTTTGTTCCCTCCATGCCAAATTTGAAGAAGGAGATATTTGAGGAAGCTCATAGTTCTTCATTATCTATTCACCTTGGTAGTACATAGATGTATAGGGATTGGAAGGAGTACTTCTAGTGGGATGGAATACAGAGATATCATGGAGTTTGTATCTCAGTGTTTGGTATGCGAGCACGTTAAGGATGAAAGACAAAACTCTAAAGGGATTTTGCATCCTTTACACATTAAAAAATGGAAATGGGAGAGCATCAGTATGGATTTTTCATTGGACTAACCAAAACCTATAAAGGGTTTAATGCTATATGGGTGGTAGTAGATTAACTTACCAAGTCAGCATAATTCATTGCTATCAGATAATATTTCCCTCTTGACCAGATTTTTGGAATATACATTAAGGATATAGTAAGGTTGCATGGAGTAAAAAATTATATTTTATCAGGTTAGGATCTAAGGTTTACCTCAAAGTTATGGTGAAGTCATTATAAATCACTTGTTATAGAATTTAGTTTCAACACTACATATTATCCTCAAATAGATGGCCAGTCTGAAAGAATAATTTAAACCCTTAAGGATATGTTGAGATCTTATTCTCTGGATTTCAAAGGTAGTTGAGATCAGCACCTTCCAAATGTTGAGTTTTCTTGAAACAATATATTTCACTCAATAATACATATGGAACCTTATGGATTCCTATATGGGAAGAAATGTAGAGCTCCAATGTGTTGGGATGAGGTTGGAGAAAGAAAGCCATCAGGGCCTGAGATCGATCAAGAAATAGTAAAAAAGTTTAGAATCATTCAGTATCATATCAAGGAATCTCAATATTGACCGAAAGGTTATTTTGATAACTGTTAGTGTGATCTGGAATTTGAAGTTGGTGAAATTGTGTTTTTATGAATCTCACCCTGGAATAATGTTATAAGATTTGGTAAAAATGGGAAACTAATCCCTAGGTATATGAGCTCCTTTGAAATTATTGATCGTATCGGGATAGTAGTCTATCACTTGGAACTTTCTCTATATCTCTCTCAAGTCCATGATTTATTCCATGAATCCCTCCTGAGGAAGTACATACCCGACCCTTCATGTGTACTGATCTCAGAGGTCATACTACTGGAGAATTATCATTCTTATGAGGAGAAACATGTTGAAATTATGGAATGATCAGAGAATGTTCTATGAAACAAGAGCCCTCACCCGGTCCAAGTCCTGTGGAGAAATCACAGTTAGATGATTCTATGTGGGAACTTGAAGATATAATTAATTAGGAGTATCCTCAGTTTTTTACCTGAGTAATGAATTATGAGAGAGGAATTCATTTAAACGGGGGAGAATGTAACACCCCAAGTTTTAATGGACCTAATTTTTTGAATAAATTTAAATTTTCATTTATATCTTGCAATGACCTAAATAAAATATTAATTTCACATGGAAATTAATTATAATACATTACAAATAACATTTACTTGGAATAAGTTCCATGCAACACCGACTAGGAGTACAATGTACACAACACTTAGTTGGAATACTATATAGGTACCATTAAGTTTATATGAAATATCTATTTTTTATGATTTTGATTATTTAAATAATATAATTATAATGTAGCGGTAAAAACTAGTAATATTAATAGTAATAAATACTTTTAAAATATGTTTTATAATTTTTTTATATAAATAAAACATGTAGATAATAAAAGATATGATTTATGGTAAAGTCTGTTATGTTTAAAAACATCATTTTCTCAAATAAACTGCTTTTAATAATGAAATTAATTTTATATACATTTAGAAATATAATTTGATAAAATAAAATTCAGTTTAAAATTATGAACATTGAAATTATATTAGGGTGATTTTATGATATTTTTATGAAAAACATTTTATGATGAATATTGAAAAATACCGCTCTTTAGTTAAAAACTACATTTTTGTATAATTAATTATTAATGATAAATGATATTATAAATATGTTTTAAGGTCACATTAGATTAATATTAAATTAATTAATACAATTCAATTCATTATAATAAAATTCTCTTTGAAATTGAATATAAAATATTAACAATGTTTTGAACTTTTTCCTACTTTAAAACCCACTTATTTCATCCCATCAATGGGATTGGAACTAATCTTAATTTTAAGGATTATGTGATTAGAATTTAAAAAACCTATCATAAAACATTTTATTCAGTTGGATGTTTATATTATAATAAGTCCATGTCAATTTCTGGCCAAAATTATTAGTAAAAGTTATTAAAATTAATCACAGTGGTTAAGGAAACATTAAGCTTAATTAGGGACTAAACCTTAAAATTAAGGGCCCAAATGACCATGAAACATGTACAAAACCCAATGGATGTCTATATCTTGTCCATAAACCTTACATGATTTACTTTGGTTGGTTTTGTAAAATTTTTTAGGTAATAACATGTGCACACCTAATTTGTTTCTAAAAATTCCATGTGAGTCTGTTTCCTTCCTGATAAAGACCTTCAACTCTACCCATTCCTCACTCATTTCAAGCATATTGTGTTCGGTCTAAACGTACTCAAATTTCCACACAACAAAACTAAATTATACCTTTAACCCTCCATTTTTTTAATAAACCCTATCAAGGAACCTGTTTTCCCAGAATTAAAAAGAATTACCAAATTTAGTGGTAACGTCTTCTTTCAAGATCATTTCCTTTTTTTCCCTCTTCACACCCTCCACTATATTTATTGCCTTATTTTATGACAGCACTAGTATCCAAAATATACAATTATTTTGTTTTTAAATGTTTCTTACCTAAAACTACACACACCTTGATCTAATGGATTTTGAACATTCTTTTTCTATGTACGATGAACTACTGCCTCACAAAACGATGATTGTTCATTTCTCCTTTACCGAAAATCACCGTGGAAATTATGATAGACACTCTATTTATATATTTAATATATTATATTTATTATTTATTTAATCTTAATTATTCCTTTTGAAACACACATTTTTTACCTTCCATTTGGTGTTAATACGATAATCACGTTTGAGGAAGTGTGAACTACTGCCCCTCAAAGCGATGCGATTCATTCACACACCACATGAAATGCATTAAGGATAGGTTTAATGACATTATATGATATATATGATATATAAATTACAATATAATAATGATATATATATATATATATATATATAAATACATATACATATACATATATATATATATATATGTCTTTTCCATACTTTCTTTCAACATGACAATAAAAATGGTAACAACGTTCATGCATACGAGTGGATTACCATCTCCATGAATGGTGTATTCCATTTCATACTTCATTATGAAATAAATTATTATAATATAAATATAATTTAATTATACTACATTTATAACATTTTCCAAATTATTTAATCATGATATAATTTTAAGGAGAAACACTAACAAATTAAGACACATGCGAATAAAAAAATGAATGATTACTCAAAATAAAACGTTAACATAGGATCATTAATAAGAAGGTAATATAAGGTCTCCATAAAAAAATATACTGTTTTATTTATAAGAATATTATTCTATAAAATATTTATAATAAACTTATATTTACTATACATGAATCTTGTACGAGTATAGAGAATGTCAAGACACAAGGTATGGGGAATTTCATCTCACAATTAATTTATGTGACATTCATGTTATGATCACCACTCTATTATTTTCTACGGTTTATGTACTGAACATCATTGAATTATATGTATATTTCACCAAATATTATAGGTATTAACATATACATTATTTGATCCTTCTTTCACGGGGTTTAACTATCCAAAGGTATAAAATCTGTAAAATAGTTTCGTCTCAATTTTCCTTCTTTGAGACTCATGTTTTTTTATGCACCTAAATTATTTTTATAAGTGTATATACTTACATTTTACATTTTATATCATTAATATACTTATTATCATCATATATTAAGATTCAATTAATTTTCTTTTCTTACATAGAGAGTATGATCCCAAGTAATGATGCTATAAGGGTTTATTGAGACAATCTTATCATTTTTCAAGATTTTTAATGTTTATGCTTAATTTGATGAAATATCTCAAGAATATTATTGAGTTTCCTTATCCTATGTTTATTAAATATATACTCATTTTCTAGTACCATTTTTCCACTCTTTGGTACTTAATATAATGTTATTAATAAAACCAGGCCGTCTCTCTCTTCGGTTGGAAATACATTAAATAAAAAAACCATGTTTTCAAAAATGTTTTCAAAAGATCCTTGAAGATAATTTTTTATGAAAAAGTATTTTAAAAATATATTCAAATCTTCCTTTATATTTTTTCAATGATATTTTTTAAGAAAAATTTTTTCAAAATGGTTTATGTTATAAAAAAATTTCAATGAAGAAAATAAAATTTTCATCAAGAAATGTTTTTAAAATACCTTTTATAATTTGTTCCATTATAAGTCAAAATTCATTAGTTTTTCTCATGCCTTTATGGGTTTATTATTCAATTTTTCTATTAATATTATTTATTTTAATTTATTATGTTTTGATGGCATGATGTTTATGAAGCCTGTTTCTATTTCACGGGTTATATGCTTTTGAAACCAGTTTCTTTACACAAGTAATGTTTATGATGAAGTGATTATAAAACATGTATCTTTACACATGTTATGATATGTTTAAATTTTTATAATACCCATTTCATTTCAGAAGTTATGATATGTTCCTTTATGATCTTGCGGGACATGTATGTATGATTTCATTATGTGATGGGTGGGACCTATATCTCCCTCCAATGCATTGGGTAAAGATTTATATCTCATGAGATAGATAGGGATGTAATCGGTTCAGTAATACATGGATATAATTAGGGTTTACTTAGTTCACTAATACAATTATATAATGAGGGTTTAGTCCATTCATTAGTACTGTACTGGACGGAGGGTTCACCTAATTTAGTAAAGTACTTTTTCCACTAAGAGGGTCTTAGTATTGATGCCTTGGCTACTATAAAAATAATTATATACTTATGTGTTTCCAGAATTTCATGCCTTACTCCTATTTGATGATTTCATGCCTCATGTACTTCAGTTGATTTTGATTCATAACTTATAAACTACTAATCCTTATGGCATGATTCATGTATATGATCTTTGTTATGTTGGGTATGAACTTCTATTTTCATGATCATGTTATCATACCATTACACATTTTTTTTCTTACATGCCTCCCTTGTTTACACTTACTAAAATTTTAGGTAACCTATTTTTATGTCTCCTTCCCTAGGTTATGAATATATGTATTATTTTTAATGTTTCTAAGAAGGGTTCTAGTCCTGAAGAACCTAGTAGGGGATAAGGTAGCTCACTTATGTTCTCGTGTTTATGTTTCTATGTTTTCAAAGGCACTTTACTAACTATGGTCTTTAAGTGTCAATTTTTATAATGTTTAATTATTCCTTATATGTAATGAAATGATAATTTTTTAAAATTTAGGGTCACTATAATATACCTTGGGATTTTCAAAATAAGTGTGCAGTAAATCCCATTGTTGTGCACTAGGTGATCACTAAGTCAAGAATAATTCACCCTTTTTGGGGTTATTACCCCTTGGTACAACTTTTCTAGATCCACATACACTTGTAGTATCTAGACAAGGATTCATTTATCTAGAAACCACTTACATAATAATTCACAAAAATTACATGATTTTTTCCTACATTTAATATTTTCTCTAGGTTTAATTGTAAGTTTTCTTAATTTTAATTTCCATAAATAATCAAACCAACCTTTGATAGCAACTATCTAGAGACTCCTTTTTGTTTAATAAACATTTTATTACATGGTACAACATTTAATAACACAGAGAATATTTTATGGTTTAGTGTCTTGAAAATTAAGAACACAATACATGAAAAACATAAAAAATATTATAATCCACTTGAAGGGATTCTAAATTGGTTAATCATGTGTCACTTTTACGACACATAATATTCTGGGGACATATATCATTGAAAGGGGTGCACATAATGCTTAGTAAGGGAAATAAAAAAGGAGATACATAGAAAGTGACATGGGGAATATTAATAAGGAATAATATATGAAAATGAGTTATATCATAATAAAATGAACATGAATCATAACATGGAAATTTTTATACAATATAAAAATGAAACATACATACGCATATAACCAAGTTTTATAACTACAGTTTCATAAATCATAATTACCAAGTTTATTCACCAACGTATCATAAAAATGCCATATATAGAGATTAATTATTTACATAGTTAATTTGAGAGATATATGGGAAAACATTTATATATATTAATTCATGTCAGCCATAATTATGACAATAAATTGTATCATTAATAACCCAAGGAACATAAATAACATTTTTCATTTGAAAATATTATGTATATAAGTGTTCAATGGATTAAAAACCATATTTTTAACCTAAAAAAATAGAACATGGGTTTCATACATGTAAATAAAAAAATAAATAAATTCTTTTGAAATATTGGTAAATTAAAATTTGAATTTAAGAGGTTTGGGTATTCACAATATAATAATATTTCATGTAAAGAGAAAATTTCATGAAATGATTTCAACAACATTACAATGCTACATGGATTATGGAAAATGAATAATGAGTGAAAATAAAGATATAAAATTTATAAATAAAATTATTTAAAGTGGAAGATAATAAATTAATTTAAATAAAAAATATTTTACATTAAGAATAATTACAAAAAGTAGGTACTTGAATTAGAAGGAAGAAGAGGATAATAACATTACTTGGAAGATTTGCTTCCTAGAAATTGAGGGTGGAAAATTTAGACCATGAGGGAACCTTTTTGGGAATATTTTGGAGGAAAATGACCATAAAATCATGTATTATGAATTCTAAGTGTATAGGAATGAGGAATGGGTGGTATTTATACTTAAGGAGGGGTGGGTTTTAAAGGATTATTTATTAGTTACTTAATCATATAAACCAACCACTTATGGGTAAATTGAATTCCAACCTATTTTTGAAAAAAAATAATGAGTGTGATAGGGTGGTTTTATGTTAAAAGACATAATAAACCGAAAATTACTTCCCAAACCACTCAAATTAATGCACACACACCAAAAATATATTTTATTTTTTAAAAAAAAAATTTGGCTGAAAAAGTAAAGTATAAATTCATAAATTAAAAAATACTATTTCTAAGATAATTTGTTTTCTAATTAAATGAAAATTTTTATTTAATAAAATTTTTACTAAAATTTGAAATCATTATTAAAAAAACAATTAAAGAAAATTATAGTTATCATAAAGTGGAAATTTTTACTTTTTTTTCAAAAAGATCAACTTTTTCATAAAACTCCCATAAAAATCTTAAGATAATTTTTATGTGTTGAGTGAAAAAATTAATTTTTTTATAAAAATAATACTCTAAATATGATAATTCTGACTTTTAAATAAAATAATTATTTAATGAAAATTAACTTATTTTATGATATAGTCAACTATTTGTACATTGTAAAAATTACTTAACCCTTCATTAATTTATATTATCCTTTAAAAAGTGATTTCTAAGAAAATTTCATGAAAATAAAATTTATTTTAACGTTATGAATTTATTATAAAGCATATTTAAAATGAAATATATTTATTTTTCCTAAAAATAATACAATTTTATTTATATTATAAATTAATCTTGATGATCACTTGATTTCATATTTGTAACAAACTGAAATAATGACCAAATGTTTTATTGAATATTGGTAATAATTCCAATAAACATATTGGATGATAGTCATTTTCTAATTGAACATATTTACCTATAAGTAAACCATCATTATTTCTTTATCGAACACTAATTCTCTTACAAAGGATCATAAAAATACTTTGATAATGCCAATTGTTTTTATAATGCTTCCCTTTATTTTTATGATTTTTATAGTATGGTAGATCTTATTAGGGGAATTAAAACCAATGGACTATGTTTTAGTGAATTTATTATTATTCCAATTGAATACCCCTTTACTTATCCATGTTTTATTAGTTCTTATCAACACATGATGATCCAAGTTCTTATGAAATTTAAAATTATTATTTTTTTATATTTTAAAACATAATGAAATATTATTTGGAGGAAGTAATCTATTATTAAGAGAATAATTTTTTTGGGTAATTATAGAATTAATAGTTAAAACTATAAAAATTTAATCTTCATTTAATTGTATCCCATGAGCATAATCCAATGGTAACTCATTTTTAACCTAATCGAATCAAATTCAAAAAGACTTAAAAGGAAAATTCAAGTCCCTAATATGATTATTATAAAATAAATAGTTTTTCATTTTATTTATCTTCATTTAAAATTATTATTGAAACACTAGTACATTGATATTACTATAATTTATATACTTTAATGTTAATATAATAAGAGTATTATCATTTTTTATTCATATAACTCATCCATTAAGAAAATTATTATCATTTTTTAGAAAAATTGAGGCTATAGAATTTTTTTTAAAAGAAATTAAAAGGAAGATGCCAATATAGAGAAGGAATACAAAGCAAAATGGTCAAAGGAAACAACTAGATACATATCTTTTTTCTCAATCGTTCTATTAGAATCCTTTCTTCTTATGAGATTGTATTATATCTATTCCTTCCATGACCATTCCCCAACCTCTCTACCTCCACCTACATAGGGGAATTTATTAAATCATTCTAAGCAGAGTCTCAACATTAGTTCGTTCTGAATCATAGCTATCTTGCTTCTCCATGCATGAATCAGCATGTCTGGACTATCGCCTCCACAACACAACATGTTTTGTTTTCCTTCACCGCCTTACAAGGATAGATACAAGGATGATATTAAATTATATATATATATATATATTATCATTAAGGCTATGATATGAAAAATTTGATAACCTATTAATGATATGATCAATAAACGATCATCGTTAATTTAACCATTTAAAATAAGTGTACTAAGAGGAAAAGTATTTATTCAAATTGTGTGATATTTTCATGTATATTAATTCTTATTATACATAATTATAATTATTATTTCACATTAATAATCACCAAATAGTATCATTATTCTTGTTGTATAATTATATTACAATGAAACCACCGCATAATCATTCATTAAATTAGGGTACATTCATGTTAGGGCTAGTTCTACCACGTAACTGGACAATACTATGATTTAAGTCATGGATGACTATGATAACTTATTAAATTGTGTAATGTAATATAAGTATGTAAATAATGTTTTTAGTTTTTCTTATTAAATGGTTATATCAAAATTTCACTCACAAATTATGAAAAAACATTCTGTTTGTTAAGAATCATCGAAACATGATCATCGTCAAATTCACCATCATGGTTAGTAACAAAAATCACCATAAATTGAAAGTATAAATTTATAAAAAATATTGGTTAATATATTATAGTATATTATATGATATAATAGTTATGTAATTTGGAAAAATATAGATACCAATACCTCTTTTATGAAACTAGTTCAAAACGATAAATATTACTTACACCCGGTGTTCAAAATAGGTAAAGACTAACTAATATATATATATATATATATATAACAGATGTTTATAAATGGTGAGTATAAATGGTTATAATGATGAATAATGTTCTTTTTTATGCATTTAATAAAACTAATTTAATTATTTAGTATGTTTCATGTATGTTTAGAATGAATGATGATAAGGTATGGGTTTTCGCCTCAATTTACCTTCATCGAGACAAGTATTGTTTTTATGTACCTAATTTCATTCATGTAATTTATATGTTTTATATTTTAGATATAATATCATAAATTATAATTTAATAATTTTATTTTTAGTCTAATTTTTATCCCTCATTTTCAAGGGGATTTGATTCAAAACATTCTAAAGTCATAAGGGTTTCCTTGGTCTCAATTATCATTCTTTGAGTCATAACACATTTTATGCACCAAAATTCATTTATATTGTGTATTTTCTAACCTTTAATGTATTTTTTTTATATTTCATGGGACTTAATAGCCAAATAATCTCCCCAAATTTATGTTTCTATTTATTTAGTTGTTTCTCTAATATTGAGTATTTTTGGTAGCTCAATCTTCCATTTATAGAGTTATGATCATTCTATGAACTTACTTCATATAAATTGGGTGCATTATTTAATTTTATTGTATTATAAGTTATTCAATCAGTGTTTAATTCGTATATAAATTATGACCATATAAAAAATTTGAAATTTTATTTCTCACTTCTTGGAATATGTTCTTTTGAAACCATCCACTTTCTTTCTTCAGATATATTGTGATAAATATATTCTTGTTTTGACATAGATGCATACTCATTATTCTATACAGTGAAAACATCAGATTTTACATAATTTGGATTGCATCATGTTGAACTAGAAATAATGTGACTATATTGACTTTGTGGAAATGTATTGGCATAGTATATTATTTTATTCAAATATGAACTATTATTGGAAATTTGACTATATATTGTTTATCCATTAACTTTATTTTGTTGGATGGGTTATGATTAGGTTATCCCTTTTATTGAAATGGGGAAAATTATTGAAATTCTTGATTATTATTGATTCATAACATAGTTTGATCATTTATTGATATTCCATATACTTTTTAATGTGGATAACCATGTTTTTATTCAATGTTTCCTTCAGTAATGATATGAAATGTTTTTTTGACTCTCATGGTGAATGCATTGGACTTAAACAAGTGATGGGAAAGGCCTTGAATTATAATGCCCCATGATGTAAAAATATTTTTCATGAAACAAAATAGGTTGGGTTTTAGACTATGACACTCCCCATAACTTGATTGTTTCTTTGAACAAGGGCTTGATAGTAATATGTCTTGATTGTACTCTAGACAAAAAATAAGGTGTCTTGGTATAAAGACTTGACAAAATGTTTTTGATGTCCTATATTATGTATTAAATATGTATGATAATAGAATTATTAATATCTATGTTATAATTAATATCATGTATATTGAATGATCAATTTTAAGTTGATTATGGATTTATGTTCTTTATACACTAATTCTATAATATTTATTCCATGTTTATTCCATGATTACTTTAGTTGAAAACTTCACCTTAATGGGAATTTGATCACACCCATTCTTATGTTTCCATTTACCCAAGTTATAGTGAAAAACTTAACACATGACATGTTTATAAGGATAACAATTGTGAATGAATTTATGGGAGACATTAAAGAGATGTCATGTCTGAAGTAGTTTCATATATAATGAGAAAATTATCTATTGATACAAATAATATGGTACATATATGTTTATATTGTTTTATAATTATCTAAATCTATAATCCTAAAAATATATTTCATATGTAAGATATTAAATAATAATTATTGTTTTTTAATTATGTATTATTATATCAAGATGTTCTACAACTGATATCAAAGTAAGTATGTTAAGCATGTGTCCATGAGGATCAAATCTTGGAGTGCGATCACGTGGCATCATAGTTGATATCAAAGGAAAGGTTTAGATAAATTTAGATATTGGTATGGTTATTGAAGATAATTTAATTAATTTCAAAATAGGGTAAATAGTGTGTTTAATGGTATATATATCCCTTTGTGATAAATATATGATTTAAAGTTAGGGGAATAATGGATATTTTCTTTGAGTATTAGGATAAGATAACTTTACTAAAACTCTTAGGAATTTGTTTAAGTATAGGATTACATCCTAAAGTTCTAGTAAATTATTTACTATATGGTTTCCTAGTAATACATTTATATCTAGATAATGGAAGGTGGATTTGGATGTGACAAGAATTCACATTGGGGTAATCACACAAAAAATGGTTTTTTGAGAACTGAATCAATCACCACTCTAATGCAAGAATATTTAGCCTAATACTACACACATGGTGAGACACTACTAAGGGATATGATTTGTTTTATCACATTATACTTATGAACCATTGTGAAGGATTTAATAATGATGTTAAATAATTAGGATAGATAACCTTATAGAAAATGACCATGTATAACTATGAATTAAACAAATAAGAGTTAAAGGTTTATTTGAATGTTTCATATGCTTAAAACAATGGTTTAATATGGTAAGAACTATTTAGATTGATGTTTTAATATAAATATTTTGGATATTGTTGTAATTTTTTTTGGATTTAGTATTTGGTTGGAAATGGACCCATAAAATGAAGCTTATAAAGGTATGTATCTAGAAACCACTACATCCTATAACTGAATAAATCAGAATACATAAATTATTGATAATTTTAGTACATTCCATTTATTATGCAAAATTAATGTTTTTAAGTATTACTTAAGGTAGTGAGATTGATATTCTAATAATCTTTAAATTATTATATATTCCCATTAGGGAGTGATATTTATTGATGATATTATGGTATATTCTAAAAGTTATGAGGATTATGTGAAATATCTAAGGATTATTCTTCAATAGGTTTATATTAAAGGTAAAGAAACCTACAGTAAGTGGTATTACAAACCTTTAAAAATTATTTTATAATAAGGTTATATTTTTGGGGATAATTATTGGAGAACACATGATGAAGATATTGATAACTCTAACGTTTAATGTACACATGATAATGAGATATTGAGGGTCATCTGATTTTGGATAAGTAAGTTATATTTTAATTAGTAACCGTAGGATTGATAATATATTCATGATCTTTTTAGATAAGTTCTTCCTATCTTTTGGATTCTGATATTTAGTTACTAAGTGTGTTACCTTATGAAATAGTGGTAAATACCTATTGAGGTTTTGATATAAATTTAATTTTATAAGTAATATATAATATCATTGTAGTGTAATTTATTGTGATTGAAAAACGTTTTATTAAAGGTATTTAATTGAGATTATATGATTATAGGAATTACTAATGTTGTTTGATAAAGGATAAGTTGGATTTTTAGAGCATATATTTCATTGTTTTTTGGGTTTAGAATATTTTAGGAAAGTACATGGTAATTTGGGATCTCAATTTTATAGACTAGGTTAATAAGTTTATGAAAACTCAAATAAAATTAATCTAGAATAATCCTAGAATGATATTGTCTAAGATATTAATGAGATTGTTTGAACTATAAAATATAGGATAACAAGGATGATAAACATCAGTATAATATAGGATAAATAAATTGATGGAAATAAAATGTTACTCTAACCACCGGGAGTTATTCATAAAAATAAAGGGAAGTAGGTACACTTATCCTCCATGAAAGAGTTTCATCTAGCTTATTATATTCTTAATCAAGCCACCCAAGTATATCTAGGAAGTTCTCAATGAGTATTAAATCACTATCATAATGATTTTTTTATCAAATGAATAATATATTATTAATATTACTGTATCCCATGTTTATGTTTTGGGAAATTTGAATCTTTTAATTTTTCCATGAGATAGAATTAATGTGATTCTAGTAATAGATTAAATATTTCAACATAAAAAAATTCACCAAATCATTATCAGATAAACCTTGATATATTCAATGTTGAAAAATGGATGAGAGTGGGGACGATGACCAAAATCCACTTTAGATATATCTTAATGTCATTAAAATAGTAGAATACAATAACGGATCATATTCATCACTATACATCAATTCCCTAACAAAATGTACATTCCCCTATATATCTAGAGAAGTTAAAGTCACCATGCCAATTATGTAAGTAGAATAAAAACCCTAGTAACCAATTTTAGTGAAATAGGAAAATACAATGAGGTTGAAAATGGGGTGGATACCCTATGACCTTGAGAATGGGAGAGGATTAGGAATTCAGTTCGATGCCCCAAAATACTTGATCCCATGTAGTGTGTGTTTGAAATAGTTAGATTCTTTGAGGGATTTGTTTGGGAATATGAAGTTCCACATAGAGATTATGGGGCATAAAGTCTATCTCCCACTAAACATCATCTAGGATGTTTTCACAGAGTAGTTATCCCAAGGAAAAGTATAATATTTATGTGAAGAGATTATTGGTTTTATATTGAAGATAGAGATGTAGTAAAGGGATATTTTAGAAAGGGAACATGCTGGTAAAGTTGAGGAGGATACTCTCGAAAGATCTATATGGGGTCTAAATGTGGATCTCAATGATCCTTATGAGGAGGAGTATCCTTCATTATCGACATTATCATTCAAACAGAACCTAACACTAGCTCCTCCAAGTTGAATACAATTGTGGGATGAGGGATTTATAGGTTTAAGGAATGGAAAAAATATAATTTAGTGGTATGATCAACTGAAAGTTTAGTCTTAATTACATTTAATTATTTGAGACATGATTTAAGAATCATTTCCAACAAAAAATGATTACTTAACTAGAAAAAAAATGTCGAAACTAGAAGAGAATCCTAACATGTAATTTATAATTAATTTATTAGATGATATATAATCACCTCAACTTGTAATTACACTATCATTGATGATCTGGTTAACTAGATCTCATTGTACCGCCATTGTGCAATAGGATCCAACTGTAGAATGCCGCTATAGATGATCCAAATGTGCACCACAATCTATAAACATCACCATTGAATTATCGGATGCTATCATGGACAATACTAATCACATTCATTGTTCATGGTTGAACACAATAATATTCTTATTGAAGGAGGATGAAATATTAATGCTATCTCAAAGTCTTTATAGAGAAAGAAGATAAATTTCACTATAAATCTCTATATAACTCTTTAATTATTAGAGATAGTCTCTCTTTATCCGTTTTGAAAACTAAAAATGTTTTATAGAAAGTGATATTATTGTATATTTACTTTGGGTGGTTTAGGGTTGAAAAATCACTCAGAAGCCCCTCCCTAACCTAATAATTCTTTGTTGACCCCATTTTTAATAATAATAATAAAATTATTATTAATCTCTTTAAATTTTTATTTAATTATTAAAACAAGTAAATATCATTTATACTATTTCCAATTAGACCATTAATCTTGGTTTTCTTTTTCTCATCAACATTTACTAATCCTCAAATAATGATTATTTAATAAATAAATGTCACTGAGTTATTCCTTGATAAATATAATAAATATCATATTTTCCTAACATAAAAATAAATATTTACTATTATTATTTAACTAAATTATTCTTTGAAATAACTTGTGATTAAATTATGGAAATCCACAAAACAAAAATAAATATTATTTAATCTAACTTGTTAAATTGATTAATTTAATTAAACTGAGATTGTGGCTATACTCAGTGTGTGACCATCTAGACCACTTTGCCAGTGGAATTAGGTATAACCACCTAATGTCCAAGGTTAGACTCTAACAACGCACAAAGGTACCCATAGAGAAAGAATTTAATTTCAGAATGACTATTAAGCTCTCATTAACAATTATCTTGTAATATAATCCCATTATCATCTAATATAATCCCTTTATCATAATATATAAAATTAAAAATGTTTGATGACGGTTCCATTAGCCTATATGCTTTATGTATCATTCATTGAAATTCTAAAAATGAATTATCTCATATAACACCATAGATAGAGACTTATGTAAGAAGTTTATTCCTTTCAATGGAACTCAGATATCAACTTTTGTCAAGGGGAATAATGTATAAATGCTTTATCATTTGATCCTTTAATGAAATATCACTCATGACACACCCAACATATCCAACCTCACCACGAGAATATTTCATCATTGTTTTCATCAATACATAAAATTACAAGAGTCATGATATCTATTATTGATAATCTTAAGGTCTAAAGATCAATAAACACATCCACATATAGTAACATCAAATGACACATGGAAATGTGGATTTAAGATTGATGGGTATGTTCTCAAAACCTCATATCTTGGATATTACGAAGGTTGAACATCCTGAGATGGTATCTCAGTGTCTTATGATCCTCCTACCCCTAATAGAATGTATTATCTATGTCCCTCAAAATAATATCTCCCAATAATAGAATATATATTCAATAAATATGTCATGGTACCTATAGGTTCTCATTATAGTGGAGTACTATTATTTACTTTCAGTGAGATATATATTATTAAGAAATCATCACATACTAGATTCATGAAAAGTAAAAATCATGATGTGATAAGAAACATAATTTAATAATGAAAAACATGTGATCAAGTAATACATAATTCATTTATAGGGAACTAACTCCAACATACTTCCACTTGAGCTAGATCCAATAGGAAACATATTTTATTTCAATATCTCTCACATGATACTCATTACTGTATTAATATAAATCACAAGTTAAGGGGTCTACCACATTTTCCTCCATGGATACTCTGCTAACCAAAACATTACCTAATTGAGAAAAATACCTCATGAAATGAATCCTCTAAAGTATGTTCTTTTTCTATTGGTGTTTCCTCAACTCTTTAGAGAGATCTATCACTAAAATATTATCAAGTAGATTGTTATAGGGAATATACCACTAGGAATAACATTAATCTGTTAGAAAAGTTTCAAATCTATATTTCTTCCGTGGCTAATCAGAAGCCACAATATACTCAGTCATCACTATAGGTTTGGTGAAAAATAGATTCTTATAAATCTTCCAGCTCCCAACTCCACTATTGAGATAAAATATATATCCAAACTATATATTCAGATCATTATGATCTATCAAAAATTTATAATATATATAACCTCTGATGACTAGTTCTTCATCTCATCCACTCTCCAGGAAAATATCCTTAGTTCAACACAGATACTTGAGGGTAGACTTAAAAGCAATCCAATTATATTCTCTTAGATCTTATTAATATCTTCCTACCATGATCCACGAATTTTTAACATCAATCCTCATACATAACATGAAAAACATGATAGATCCTATCATCGAAGCATATACAATCTTATTTAATCTCTCTCTTTGCTCTTGTATCTGAGGATAAAATTTCTTGGAATGATGCCTACCATGTGAAATTGGATCCAATCCACTCTTGGATTGTTCTATACTAAACATCTTTAGTATCAAGTAAATTTATATACTCTGACGTAGCCCATGAATCTTATTGGATATATCATTCATGATAATTATCCCTAGAATGTATGATTCTTCACATATTTCCTTCATGGAGACTGACTTTATCAACCATTCATTAACCTCTTGTAAGGATGGTATATCAAATTAGAAATATGTCATCAACATATACAACTATGAAAGAAATTTACTTCCACTAAACGACATATAAGCACATGGTTCATATTTTTTCTTAAAGAAACCAAATTCCTTTATGGCTTCATCAAATTAAATGCTCCATGAACTAGCTACTTGCTTTAATCGATAAGTGGATCATTGAAAATTTCATACCTTTTTAGAATTTCATATAATCCAAAACCCTTCTAGATGTGTCATATACACACCCTAATTAAGGTTCCCATTAGGAAATTCATTTTAACATCCGTTTTCTAAATCTCACAGTCATGGTAAGCTGCTATAGAATTTTTTTGATTGATTCAAGCATGGAAACTAGAGAAAATGTTTCATCATAGTAAATACATTGATTTTTACTAAACCCTTTATCCAATATCCATGTTTTATAGGTATTTAATTTAACTTTTATATATAGTTTTCTCTTGAATAACCATTTACAACCAACAATATTCACACCAACTGTTGGATCGATCAAAACCCAAATATTGTTTTGATACATGGAATCCATATGAAAATTCCTAACTTCTTTAATCCTTGCTTATTATGAACTCTATACTACCTCCATATAGAAGAGATGATCATTATTTTCAACCAATAATTATTCACCATAATTAGTGACTAGAAAACAAAATCTCTCTAGTTCTATTACCTATATAGCACTCCTAAGAAACACATGTGTTTCAAGAAAGAAATTATTTCAATGGGACCTATGAAATTACTTCATATAAAAACTCTTTTGTATATTGAGAATTAACTTAATTTAAGTCAATCATTATCCAACTATCCTCATTGAGGTTGTGCTCTCTCTCAATAGAAAGAGATTATCTTGTCGTAGTCACATTCTTGTTCAAAGGGTTGTATTTATTGTATCCCTTTATTTAGTTGGGATACCCTATAAAGATACACATCATTCCTTTAGGTTATAGTTTGTTTCATGATATAGCATTAATAAATTCTTCATTACCCCATTAATTTGTATGTTAAAAAATAGGGTTCATTGCACTACATAACTCAAAGGGAATACCATTTCCAGTTTAGTTAGTACAAGGTTTTACCAAGAATGATTTCATCTATAAAAAATATCCCAAAAGGATAATGGAAGGATTGAATGACTCATAATTGAAGTTACCATGTCCAAAATGGTATGGTTCCTCCTTTCAACAAAAAATTCCAATATGGTGTGTATATTAGTGTGAGTTGAGATAGGTTCCCAAAATCCTACAGAAATTCGACAAAGTTTTGGTTAAGATATTCACCACCTCAATCCAATCAAAGATTCTTTATCTTCTTGAAAAGATACTTCTCTACCACATTCGTGAACTCCTTGAACTTTTCAAAGGATTCAAACTTATACCTAATCCATTAGATATATCCATACCGACTCAATTCATTGATAAAAGATTTAATTATAAAATCAACCTCAATCCTCTACTTTAAAAGGCATTTAACCACCAGTGTGTAAAAAATAGAGAAGTTCTATGGCCCTCTCACATTGACCACCAAATGGTGGTTCAGCCATATTAACTTTTAATTAAGAATGACATATTTCAAGTGGTTTAAGTTAAAAATATTATAAGTAACCATATTGATAGAGATTTGTCAAAAAATCTCATTTACATTGCTAAGATAGTGATTCCATTACATAGTGTTATTTGAGTTGTGAATATTTGTTTCATTATCAATTTTCAATATTTGGTTTTCATAATTTCATACATAAAAACCATTATTCAACAATACCATACCACAACATATGTTGTATTTATAAAAGTATCAACCCTTATTTTCATTGATGAAAATAATTATAACCACATCTAAACAAGAAATGTAAATAATGTTATTAGTAACACAATGAACATAATTTTTTTAAAACCAAAATATATCCTTTTAGAAATGTGAGATGGTAATCACAAATGGCAATGTAGCTAGCCTCACTCCATTTGTAACCCATAGATCCACCTCATCTATTGTAATATTTCAAAATATAATTGGTTCCAATATTTGGATACAAATGTGAGCACCATAGGCTGTATATAATATCAAAATTGTATATATGAAAATATTACACTCAATAATGAATGCACCTAATGATTCCCCATGATTATTTGGGTTTTTTTAAATTCCTCTTCTAGTGTCCCTGTGTTCCACATGAAAAATACCACATCGTATTTCATTCTTTTCTTTTGGATATTTTTCTTTCTGGAAGGGAAGTTCTCTAGAGATTTAGACATAGAATGAGTCCTAGGCACCTTTTCCTTGTTATTTATCCTCTTATCAACCATAAGTACTACATAGTTTTCATGACTTATGTATTTATCAACTTGGTGAATAAGTGTAAGAAGTTATAAACATGTATTCTAACTATTGATCATATTATATTTCATAATAAAAATAGAGAAGTTATTTAGAGTGATGGTAGAATAATATATATGAATAACTCATCGGGGATCTTAAAAAATAAGATGTATAGGTGCTCAATATAGTAAATTATCTGGATTATATCATCCCCATATGGTGATAACTCTCCAATATTACATTTGAATAGTCCATTAGAGATATCATATTTGTAATTTATATCATTTTTTTTGTGTTTTGATTTTTGGATATTATATGGATTATTTTCGAGACCAGGCACTAAAAATATTTGCAATTCCGAGGCTTGATGTGCTCAAAATAAATGTTTTAAAAATATTAAATATATTAAATTGCATGAATGCACAATATTCCTGAAAAAGTGGAATTAATCTCAAATAGTGTTCTAAATTAGAAATACAAGGGAACTATTGAGTCTAGAATGTGTGTTTTACCCTTAGCATAACATAATATTTGTTGGAGTATACTATTTGTGAAAAAGACATCATGAGAAAATTTAAATGAAATAAATTAAATAAATAATTTATTTTGTATTTCTTATGATGAAATTAATATTTATCCTTTAAATGTACAATTATTAAATTTGTTCAGGTTGACTTCTCAAACCCTATAGATTTAGACAACCATTTGAGGGATTTTATTGGAAGATATAGATAGATCAAGATCAAATTGCAGATCTTCATGATAACAAAGTGTATAGATATCATCAATGATGGAAAAAAATCTTTCTTCATCAACGATAAATATAAAATTCATGTAAGATGTTTTTATTTGTGATTTTCCACCCTGTTATTCAATCCTGGGAAAACATGGATCAATTACATTAACAAAATTTATTATCTCATTGCCGATAGAATTAATTTTGATGGAATTATATAATTTTTTCATTGATTTGTCCAAATTCATTCATTTGTTATAGGATAAAAAATTGAGGCCAAACGAATAACAAACAAGGATTATTACTCACTTTGATGGATTAGGGATTTATCCCTCTATTACTCACACATTAATTATGTTAATTTTTTTGGGCCACAGTTCGGCGGATTTCCAATATTTGATCATTGCACAACCATTATTTGGTGTAACAGATCAATACTGCTTGGGTGGTTCGTGACCAGTGGCTTTATCTAGGTGAAACAATGATGGTGGATGATAGGTGGTTGCTCAAATTGTATATCTGGGTTCCAAATCTCCTGATTTTGACACAATAGGACAAATGGATCGATGGTTTGATTTCATAGTGGATTCATGTTCAGTTTTATATATATCGGTGTTGGAAAGGACTGGACAAACCCCAATTTACTAGATCGAGTGACACATAACTATCATTGGCTATGAAATAAAATATATTTCCTAAGTTAAAATTAAGTATAGAGGGTATCCTAAGTTGTCTCTAGAGAGGAGTGCACAACAATTAAGTTATCACATTAGAATTTTAGAAAGAAATAGATGTTTTTTTAAAATTGTTTATGTTTAAAAATAAAGAACGAAATTAAAAATAATGTGTGAACCCATGTTTATGAAGAGAGTGATGAGGTTTGTGTAGGATACCTTTTTTCATTGTCATTATAGTCATAGAGATCATTACCCTTTCTTCCAATTTAATGATAAATGAAAGACTCCTCTATCGAGTTTTTAATCGCCCTTGGTCGAAGGAATATATAAAAACATATCATATATTCATGAAGGTTCATGACCCATTCCCAAAAAAATAAGTAAAGTACTAATTAGGAATTATTTATCCTAATTAATATAGAAATTATTCACTAGTTCCACACATATTCCAATTATCACTATAAACTCACCACCTAACACAATATCCTCAATCAAGACAAATTTCACCAGGTAGAGGGAGTTTAAATTTCCACAACCAATGCTATAAACAATGAATGAAACAAAAAGAAAAATACAATCACATCAAGGGATTTGTATATCAATAAAATATAAATAATTCAATAGAAAAAGAGAGTTTTACAAGAAAAAATATGACTTTGAAATTACAAAAGTGAAACTCCCCCTTCCTCAATCAGTCAAAGGTTTTATCTCTCCATATAAAGGCTAATAGAGTTGAAGGGGGAAAGAGTGTGCATTAAACAAAATAAAAATAAAGAAAAGGGGAAATACACATAATTTCAAGATTAAAATCCTCCAGAAAAATCCCTCATTATCCACCTTCATCAACACCCTTGAATGGAAAGGGACATATATATTTATAGGCTTGAGGGGTAGATAATTTTCCATCTATATTCAGTCATAAAAATTTTGAGTCCATTTCATAGAATAAATGGGTGAATCTCAGAAAGATTTATTTATAATAGTTCTTATTCTATCAATTTTCATGTGCCTAATAAATATCATCATATTTGGAAAATTTTCTGAATGTTATGCTCAAATTATAGATAAAGACTTCTTCTTCCAGAGGATACTTCTCAACTACGTACCCTTTGGCACAAGAGATGGATGCCCTAATAGATTAATTTCTCAATAAAATTTTATAGGCACATGATGCAATGAATTATCTTTCATATACTTGTATAATAGCCTCATTTTTAGTTCTGTAGATTTGGATATATTTCAGTGACTTATGTGGGCTACATTTTATCGACAATAAAAAAGTTTCAACTTGATTGACTTTACTGGGACAACGTGTTTTGAATTGGGTCTGGTCCCTGAGGACAAATATGATACCCATGAAAAAACAAAGCCTAAATAAAGGAATATCTAAATTTGGTTCAAAATTTTAAAGTATATGTTCAAAATAAAGAATCTCACGAAACATCTAAATTCACATAATTAAAAAACTTTCAAAATTAATCCCAAAATCCACAAAAAAGTACTAAAATACAGCAAATTAGCTCAGATTTATTAATTTTAAGGGATTAAATCATTTAATCACACATGATAAATAATGAAAATATTAATTATATCAATTCACCCACACTTAGAACTTGGAATCCTGGAAAATTGATCATCAAAATCAAATTAAAGAGAATTAAAAACACATACCAATGAGATCCCCCGATTCCATACCAAGAAAAAAAATATATCATGCCTTATAAAAAACCATGAATTCAAGTTATCAATTCAAATCATTCAATATATTCAGCTTCATTTTTCCACTAATTCTCAAAAGAAACTTACCTCACATGAATTTTCTCTCAACTCACAAATGTCAATTTTCAACAAGGATTTTCTCATTCAAACCAATGAAAGTGTCACCATAGGCTTGATAAATTGCTATATCTCCACCCAATGTGAATCATAGGAAGGTTTTTATCAAAAGGACATTGTAGAAATATTATGGTTAAATAAAGTATGGTTCAGTTATCATAATAAGTGAGGTGAATATAAATAATATGAAAACAATTTCTTATAGGCCTCATGAGAATGTAATTTCAAATATAAAGACAGTGAGATGTTGCATGGGACTCAAAAATCAAAGTACTTTTCATGAAATTTTAAAAGAATTGAACTTGAAACAAATTAATTTTTTTCATTCATTTATGCTCAGTTTCATGAAATAAATTGTTTCACTCATTGAAACGAGTTTAAAAAATGGCAATTATAATCATTTTAGTTCTAATGGTTCAAATAAAAAATGAAAAAGAAACACAAAATTTTGAAAACACACAACTTATTTTAGAAAAATAGAAAAGAACACAAATGAAAATCCTAAACTAAAAAGGTTCCACCCCCCAAACGTAAATTATGAAGTGTAATCAATGAATTAAAATGGATTTAACATGTAATCATATTTTAAAATAAATCACAAAAACCAAGAAAGTGAAAACGAGAGGTACAAATAGATGGATTTTTTTTTGATAAATAGGTAGGAGGAGTGGGATCTCTTATACTAGATCTACTATAATAATCCCATGGAATTTATTCAGTTTTTGTATTTTAATAGTGAAATTATCCTACTCTATATCCTTCTGTCACGACCCGTCCTCGGGGCCCATGCCGTGACTACCCCAAGCACGCCTTCCATAGGCCAGGGGCTGGCGACTAGCACCAAGGCGTAAATCCCAACAAAAAGGGAAGGCATTGCCTTTGAAAAGTAAACAAGCACCACAGAGTAAGCAAGCGGAAAAGTAAACACTAAGTAAAACTATACAAGCTGTGCTGAAAGTAAAAAGGGGCCGGAAATACAAGCCCAACTGTAAAGTACAACTGAATGGAAAAAAAACAACTAAAAAGGGAAAACTGTAGCGTCGAGCCGTCCTCTGGAAGTCCCACCTGAAGGGTGGGTACAGATAGCCTCCACTGCTCCTCGGGTCCACCTGACCGCTCCGAGTACATCCCGCCCAGTGGTCCACCTCCAGGTACTGTCCTGCTCTACACGCCTCCTCCACGATCAGCGCTGTCCGTCGTCTGCAACCAACACCACGAAGTGCGGGCATAGCCCGTGCAGGGGTGAGTATAAGCTACTCCGTAGGGACCCCGAGACCCCCGAAGGTCTCCCGAAATCCACAAAGGATAAATCACGAAGAAGAGGTACAATCACGAAGTAACATCTGACACGGCTTGGGTATATGCCCATACATATACCTAAGTCATCAATTCCCCGTTCGGCTCCAACGTCCGAGCCCTAGCACAACCCAGTCCACACAGGAAAGCAAAACGCATACCCACGCAGGATAGAACAACACAATCCACAAAGGAGAGTAAACAGTAAATCCACACAGGATAGCTCAACACAATCCACAAAGGAGAGTAACACAAGATTCAGCTCACACAGGTATACTTCTTCGGATGACGATAAAGATGATCATTGAACCATCTAAGTCGTCGGACCCACGAAGGATCGATAGGTACTAACCTTGCAGTGACCCACACAGGATCGGGCCCACGCAGGACCTGTAGGAGTTGGCTCACACAGAACCGCTGAGAGATGACCCACACAGGATCGGACCCACACATGATCGGGCCCACACAGGACCGGGCCCACGTAGGACCTGTAGGTGCTGGCTCACACAGAACCGCTGAGCGCTGACCCACGCAGGATCGGACCCACACAGGATCGGGCCCACACAGGACCTGTAGCACTGATCCACGTAGGATCGCTGAGTGCAGGAGTCATCATAGTCCGCTGAGGATCTCTGCACAGTCGTCGCCGCAGTCCACTGAGGATCTCTGCACGGTCGTCGTCGGAGTCCACGGAGGATCTCTGCACAGTCGTCGCCGCAGTCCACTGAGGATCTCTGCCCGGTCGTCGTTGGAGTCCACGGAGGATCTCTGCATAGTCGTCGCCGCAGTCCACTGAGGATCTCTGCACGGTCGTCGCTGTCGAAGTAGCAGTCGCAGCCAGCACTAGGGTTCCCGCACACAGCAAGCTCGTTCGGGAGGGTCCGCTCCACGAACCGAGAGGATGATACATCAACTGACACAAAGTCCGAAGTTGATGTATCCAAAAGTTCCGTATCGTCAACAGGAACTCAACGTCGCAGAAGGCGCGTCAATCGGACGCCCGGTCTGAGAGATATTGGCATTTTCGTCCCAGGAGCCCGGTTGGTTTTTAAGGCAAAACCAACCCGACCGCACTCCACCTGCGTCCAAACCTCGGGCGGAGTATGCCAAAAGATCCGTCTCACTTAGAGGAATTCAACAAAGCTGACGGCACATCAATCGGACGTCCGTAGCTCATGATATGAGCGTTTCCGCTCCGAGGGCCCGGTTGGTCTCGTGTACGAACCAACCCGGCCAAACTCAAAGTATTCCGAAACCTTGAGTGCGATATACCGAAACGACTGTCTCGATCCAAGGATCACGTTGCGCTGACAGCGAGTCGTTTGGAGGCACGAAGCTCAAGTTACGGGAGCGGACTCGACAATTACGCACTGGTGCCGGCAGTGTGAGCTTACTCTAGGAGGCGAGAGCTTCGGCTGGGATCTTCTTGTAGCAGCGTCAAGGCCTTACGACGTCATCTTGGGCATGGATTGGTTATCTACGGTCCATGCTTAGATTGACTGCATTAGGCTCAAGGTGCGATGTGTGTGCACCGACGGGAGCAGGTTCACCTTCACCGGCGATAAGGGAGCCTTAGCAGCACAGGATGGACTCACGCAGAGGAGAGGTCAGCCCATCACTCATCAGTTGGCTAGCCTCATCCTGGGAGCAGTTGACGTGCGGAGTCCCAGTTTTCCTGCAGTGGTGGATCAGTACGCAGACGTCTTTCCCGACGACGTTCCAGGACTACCTCCTCGCAGAGAGGTAGACTTTTATATTGACCTGTACCCCGGGACAACCCCGATATCCACTCCAGCATATCGGATGGCCCCCGCTGAGCTTCGAGAGCTGCGGGTACAGTTGGAGGACTTGCAGGGAAAGGGTTTCATCCGACCCAGTGTTTCGCCCTCGGCTTCCCCAATTTTGTTCGCCAAGAAGGCGGACGAGAGCTTGCGACTGTGTGTCGCTTATCGTCGTCTGAATCAGGTGACAGTGAGGAACAAGTATCCGCTACCCAGGATTGATGATCTCTTTGACCAGCTCAAGGGAGCACGGTGGTTCTCGAAGATAGACCTCAGGTCAGGCTATCATCAGATCAGAGTTCGAGACGAGGATGTGCAGAAGACGGCCTTCAGGTGACGGTATGGCCACAATGAGTTCTTGGTTATGCCTTTCGGCGTGACCAACGCTCCAGCAGTGTTCATGAGCCTCATGAACAGGATATTCCAGCCATACCTCGATCGATTTGTCGTGGTCTTAATCGACGACATTTTGGTGTACTCGACGATGGAGGAGGAGCACGCCTACCACCTGCGTGTTGTACTAGACACACTCCGAGAGCACCATCTTTATGGCAAGCTCTCGAAGTGTCAGTTCTGGTTACGTGAGGTCCACTTCTTGGGGCACGTCATTTCTGAGGCGGGAGTTGCAGTGGATCCTGCGAAGATCAAGGCAGTGCTAGCTTGGGAGCCACCCAAGAGAGTGACAGAGGTGCGGAGTTTCTTGGGCCTAGCCGGATACTATCGGAGATTTGTGCCGGACTTATCCAGAGTTGCAGCCCCACTCTCATCATTGACGAAGAAGGGGAAACCCTTTGTGTGGTCAGACAGATGTCAGCAGAGCTTCCAGGAGCTGAGGCAAAGGTTGACCAGCGCACCTATCTTGAGGTTGCCTGAGGAGGGAGTTGGTTACGTAGTCTACTGAGATGCATCCGGGACCGGACTCGGGTGTGTCCTGATGCAGGAGCGGGCCGTGATTGCCTACGGATCACGTCAGTTGAGGCCTCATGAGCAGAACTACGCTACCCATGACTTGGAGTTGGCAGCAGTGGTCTTTGCCCTGAAGACATGGCGACACTATCTGATGGGCGAGCGCTTCAAAGTCTTTTCTGACCACCAGAGTCTCAGGTACATCTTCTCTCAGAAGGACCTGAACCTGAGGCAGCGACGATGGCTCGAGTTCCTCCAGGACTACGACTTTGAGATAGTCTATACTCCTGGGAAGGGGAACATAGTGGCTGATGCCCTCAGCAGGAGGACGGGCATCCAGCTACTTGAGGAGGCGATAGAGCAGCTAGCCGCTTTGCAGATATCCTTCGTGGATAGAGACGGAGCAGCCTTCCTTCAGTCTCTCACAGTCCCTCCTCCGCTTCTTCAGCGGATCAGAGAGGCACAACGGGAGGACGTTGACTGTGAGACACGGCGTGCACAGATATCCTCGAGACAGGCACCTGATGGTTTCTCCCTTGGAGAAGAGCACGATGTCCTTTTCAGAGGACGTACCTTGGTACCAGTCGCTTTACGAGAGGAGGTGCTGAGAGAGTATCACACTTCTCCTTTGGCGGTACATCCTGTAGTGGCAAAGATGTACCAGGATCTCAGGCGACAGCACTGGTGGCCGGGCATGAAGAAGGCTGTGGCAGAGTTCGTTTCACGGTGCCTCACCTGCCAGCAGGTGAAGGCAGAGCATCAGGTACCAGCAGGCTTGGTACAACCCTTGGAGGTCCCGGAGTGGAAGTGGGACGGGATATCTATGGACTTCGTGACTGGACTTCCACGCACTTCCAGAGGTCACGACTCCATTTGGGTGATTGTTGACCGACTCACCGAGTCGGCACACTTCTTACCCATCCGAGAGCAGGGCTCAGTGGAGAGCTTGGGGCGTCTCTACGTTCAGGAGATTTTACGACTTCACGGTGTGCCATCGACTATCGTCTCTGATCGGGACGCTCGTTTTACTTCCCGGCTTTGGAATGGGTTGCAGGAGGTGTTCGGGACGCGGCTACGTCTGAGCACTGCCTTTCACCCTCAGACGGATGGTCAGACGGAGAGGACCATTCAGAATCTCGAGGACATGCTCCGCGCATGTGTCCTCGACTTTGGTCGCAGCTGGGAGGACCACCTAACCTTGGTAGAGTTTGCGTACAACAACAGCTACCACTCCACCATCGGGATGGCACCCTACGAGGCGTTGTATGGCAGGCCTTGCAGATCTCCTTTGTGCTGGACAGACCCTGGAGAGTCAGCACTTGTGGGACCAGAGATGGTCCGGGCCACGACAGAGAAGGTCCGGGTCATCCAGGAGCGGATGAGGACAACACAAAGCCGGCAGAAGTCATATGCTGACAGGAGGTGGAGGCCACTAGAGTTTGAGGATGGCGACCACGTCTTCTTGCGTGTCTCACCTCGACGTGGTTTTCGGAGATTTGGCCGAGGTGGCAAGTTGTCTCCACGCTTCATCGGGCCTTTCCAGGTCCTCAGCAGGATTGGCGAGGTGGATTATCGCCTAGCTCTGCCACCTCAGTTGCACCGGGTGCACGACGTCTTCCACGTATCCCATCTGAGGAGATACGTGCACAACCCGACGCACATCATTGAATATGGGGAGCTAGACGTGGATGATGGAGCTACTTTTGCGGAGGTCCCAGTGGAGATAGAGGATTGACATGAGCGGGTCCTACGTGGGCGATCGATTCCTCTTGTGCGCATCAGATGGAAGCACGGGAACCTCCAGGAGAGCACTTGGGAGCGGGAGGCTCAGATGCGTGCTCAGTACCCACATTTGCTTCCCTAGTTTTTGATGTATCTTTACGGGGACGTAAAGTCCTGAGGTGGGAGTAATGTAAAGACCCGTAAATTTCAAGGAAATTTTTTTTTTCTTAATTTTCTTTATAATTTTACAAGAACGCAGTTTCTGACGGCGCCTGATTCCGAGGCCCGGTGTGCCCGGAATCATTTTCCGAAGTTTGGCTCGGGTATGTTCAGTGAACGGACGAGCGGGTTTTTCTAACTTTTGAACCGGTACACGGAATCGAATTCTGAGGGCACCGATGAAATCGCAGCGCCGATATTCGCTTAGAAACGCCTCTTCCGTAGTTGCGTTTTCTCGGGTGTGGTTTTTAATTTTCGGGCTTAAGGTTAAGAAATAAAATAATTTTGCGACAACTTTATTTTATTTCACTTAAGCCACTTGGAAGCCACTTGAAGCCACTTAAAGGCGGCTTGAACTGAGTTGAACTGGATAAGATGCTATCCAGAAATATCCTACCCCCTTGGTAGGATATTTGTGAGGTGGGGCCCGCACGAGCCCCGGCGTTTCTTTCCGCTAAGAAACGCACCCGTGAAAACCCGTCTTAATGAAAGTCAACCGACGCGTTTTCTAAATTCTTAACAGACCATTAAATGGGCTGTTTCTTTCGTGAATTAAATGGGCTGTTTCTTTCGTTAATTAAATGGCCTGTTTCTTATTTGTCACGACCCGTCCTCGGGGCCCGTGCCGTGACTACCCCAAGCCCGCCTTCCATAGGCCAGGGGCTGGCGACTAGCACCAAGGCGTAAATCCCAACAAAAAGGGAATGCATTGCCTTTGAAAAGTAAACAAGCACCACAGAGTAAGCAAGCGGAAAAGTAAACACTAAGTAAAACTGTACAAGCTGTGCTGAAAGTAAAAAGGGGCCGGAAATACAAGCCCAACTGTAAAGTACAACTGAAAGGAAAAACAGCAACTAAAAAGGGAAAACTACAGCGTCGAGCCGTCCTCTGGAAGTCCCACCTGAAGGGTGGGTACAGATAGCCTCCACTGCTCCTCGGGTCCACCTGACCGCTCCGAGTACGTCCCGCCTAGTGGTCCACCTCCAGGTACTATCCTGCTTTACACGCCTCCTCCACGATCAGCGCTGTCCGTCGTCTGCAACTAACACCACGAAGTGCGGGCATAGCCCGTGCAGGGGTGAGTATAAGCTACTCAGTAGGGACCCTGAGACCCCCGAAGGTCTCCCGAAATCCACAAAGGATAAATCACGAAGAAGAGGTACAATCACGAAGTAACATCTGACACGGCTTGGGTATATGCCCATACATATACCTAAGTCATCAATTCCCCATTCGGCTCCAACGTCCGAGCCCTAGCACAACCCAATCCACACAGGAAAGCAAAAAGCATACCCACGCAAGATAGAACAACACAATCCACAAAGGAGAGTAAACAGTAAATCCACACAGGATAGCTCAACACAATCCACAAAGGAGAGTAACACAAGATTCAGCTCACACAGGTATACTTCTTCGGATGACGATAAAGATGATCATTGAACCATCTAAGTCGTCGAACCCACGAAGGATCGATAGGTACTAACCTTGCAGTGACCCACACAGGATCGGGCCCACGCAGGACCTGTAGGAGTTGGCTCACACAGAACCGCTGAGAGATGACCGACACAGGATCGGACCCACACAGGATCGGGCCCACACAGGACCGGGCCCACACAGGACCTGTAGGCGCTGGCTCACACAGAACCGCTGAGCACTGACCCACGCAGGATCGGACCCACACAGGATCGGGCCCACACAGGACCTGTAGCACTGATCCACGTAGGATTGCTGAGTGCAGGAGTCGTCGCAGTCCACTGAGGATCTCTGCACAGTCGTCGCCGCAGTCCACTGAGGATCTCTGCACGGTCTTCGTCGGAGTCCACGGAGGATCTCTGCACAGTCGTCGCCGCAGTCCACTGAGGATCTCTGCATGTTCGTCGTTGGAGTCTACGGAGGATCTCTGCATAGTCGTCGCCGCAGTCCACTGAGGATCTATGCACGGTCGTCGCTGTCGAAGTAGCAGTCGCAACCAGCACTAGGGTTCCCGCACACAGCAAGCTCGTTTGGGAGGGTCCGCTCCACGAGCCGAGAGGCTGATACATCGACTGACACAAAGTCTGAAGTTGATGTATCCAAAAGTTCCGTATCGTCAACAGGAACTCAACGTCGCAGACGGCGCGTCAATCGGACGCCCGGTCTGAGAGATATTGGCATTTTCGTCCCAGGGGCCCGGTTGGTTTTTAAGGCAAAACCAACCCGACCGCACTCCACCTGTGTCCAAACCTCGGGCGGAGTATGCCAAAAGATCCGTCTCACTTAGAGGAATTCAACAAAGCTGACGGCACGTCAATCGGACGTCCGTAGCTCAAGATATGAGCGTTTCCGCTCCGAGGGCCCGGTTGGTCTCGTGTACGAACCAAACCGATCGAGACGGTCGTTTCGGTATATCACACTCAAGGTTTCAGAATACTTTGAGTTCGGCTGGGTTGGTTCGTACACGAGACCAACCGGGCCCTCGGAGCGGAAACGCTCATATCTTGAGCTACGGACGTCCGATTGACGTGCCGTCAGCTTTGTTGAATTCCTCTAAGTGAGACAGATCTTTTGGCATACTCCGCTCGAGGTTTGGATGCAGGTGGAGTGCGGTCGGGTTGGTTTTGCCTTAAAAACCAACTGGGCCCCTAGGACGAAAATGCCAATATCTCTCAGACCGGGCGTCCGATTGACGTGCTGTCTACGACGTTGAGTTCCTGTTGACGATACAGAACTTTTGGATACATCAACTTTGGACTTTGTGTCAGTTGATGTATCAGCCTCTCGGCTCGTGGAGCGGACCCTCCCGAACGAGCTTGCTGTGTGCGGGAACCCTAGTGCTGGCTGCGACTGCTACTTCGACAGCGACGACCGTGCAGAGATCCTCAGTGGACTGCGGCGACGACTGTGCAGAGATCCTCCGTGGACTCCAACGACGACCGTGCAGAGATCCTCAGTGGACTGCGGCGCCGACTATGCAGAGATCCTCCGTGGACTTCGATGACGACCGTGCAGAGATCCTCAGTGGACTGCGGCGACGACTGTGCAGAGATCCTCAGCGGACTGCGACGACTCCTGCACTCAGCGATCCTACGTGGATCAGTGCTACAGGTCCTGTGTGGGTCCGATCCTGCGTGGGTCAGCGCTCAGCGGTTCTGTGTGAGCCAGCGCCTACAGGTCTTGCGTGGGCCCGGTCCTGTGTGGGCCCGATCCTGTGTGGGTCTGATCCTGTGTGGGTCATCTCTCAGCGGTTCTGTGTGAGCCAACTCCTACAGGTCCTGCGTGGGCCCGATCCTGTGTGGGTCACTGCAAGGTTAGTACCTATCGATCCTTCGTGGGTCCAACGACTTAGATGGTTCAATGATCATCTTTATCGTCATCCGAAGAAGTATACCTGTGTGAGCTGAATATTGTGTTACTCTCCTTTGTGGATTGTGTTGAGCTATCCTGTGTGGATTTACTGTTTACTCTCCTTTGTGGATTGTGTTGTTCTATCCTGCGTGGGTATGCGTTTTGCTTTCCTGTGTGGACTGGGTTGTGCTAGGGCTCAGACGCTGGAGCCGAACGGGGAATTGATGACTTAGGTATATGTATGGGCATATACCCAAGCCGTGTCAGATGTTACTTCGTGATTGTACCTCTTCTTCGTGATTTATCCTTTGTGGATTTCGGGAGACCTTCGGGGGTCTCGGGGTCCCTACTGAGTAGCTTATACTCACCCCTGCACGGGCTATGCCCGCACTTCGTGGTGTTGGTTGCAGACGACGGACAGCGCTGATCGTGGAGGAGGCGTGTGGAGCAGGACAGTACCTGGAGGTGGACCACTGGGCGGGACGTACTCGGAGCGGTCAGGTGGACCCGAGGAGCAGTGGAGGCTATCTGTACCCACCCTTCAGGTGGGACTTCCAGAGGACGGCTCAACGCTGCAGTTTTCCCTTTTTAGTTGCTGTTTTTCCTTTTAGTTGTACTTTACAGTTGGGCTTGTATTTCCGGCCCCTTTTTACTTTCAGCACAGCTTGTACAGTTTTACTTAGTTTTTACTTTTCCGCTTGCTTACTCTGTGGTTCTTGTTTACTTTTCAAAGGCAATGCCTTCCCTTTTTGTTGGGATTTACGCCTTGGTGCTAGTCGCCAGCCCCTGGCCTATGGAAGGTGGGCTTGGGGTAGTCACGGCCCGGGCCCCGAGGACGGGTCGTGACACCTTCAAAATCTGTACATCATCGAAAGGATATACATGAGTAACTTTAAATAGACCTTCCCATTTAGAATAAAGTTTACCTGGAATTATATTGAGTCTTGAGTTGAGAAAATAACTTTTTTCTCCAATATGTAAGTATTTTAGTAGGTTTGAGATGTCATGAACCACTCAACTTCTCTCTTTATAAATCCTATAATTTTCAGAAGCTTCCCTTCTAATTTCCTCATGCTTCTGCAATAACAATCTTCACTCATTCCCTGCTCTTTAAAGATCCAAATTCCTCTTCCTCACAACCCAATATGCCTTATGCTCTAATTACGCAGGTAGGTGAAGTTTTTTATATAAATCATCCAATATGGACTCATTCCAATAGAGGTATTATAGGATATCCTATAATCCCTTAATGTGTCTTCCATCATTTGGATCCAATCCTTCTTGTTTTGTTTAACTATCTCATCTAAAATTCATTTGATTTCTCTATTGAAAACCTATGCTTAACGATTTGTCAATGGGTGATAGGGAGTTAATGTTTTATGATGCACCCCATACTTATTCAGAGAAACCTCCATTATAAACTAAACAAATTGAGTCCATTGATCACTAATTATGAATCTAGGAACTCCAAACCTACAAAATATGTTATCCCTGGAAAAATCACAAAAAAAATTAGCAACTTCCATCTTAGTGGATTTTTTTTCCACCCATTTGGAAATGTAACCGACCGAAAGAAATATATAAAAATTTCTAAATGAAATTGGGAAAGGACCCATGTAATATATCCCCCAAACATAAAAAATCTCACAAAAGGTGTGTGGATTTTGGGGAATTTCTGGTCTCTTTGAAATGATTCCAGAAAATTGACATGTTTAACATTTTTTGCAAAATTCATGAGAATATTTAAAAAGGGTGGGCCAGTAAAGTACATATTTGAAATCCTTATTTATGGTCCTTTGAGGTCCAAAGTGGCCTCCAGAAGCTAATTTGTGGCAAAACTTAAAAACAGAACGGATTTCACTCTTAGTAAAACATCTTCTTAGCACCTAGTCATTGAAAATTATCCAAAAAAATGGATTGTACCAAATGTAATATCTAGATTCAGCTTTCATTTTGTGAATTTGGTGAGAATTGAAATGAGATGAGACCTAAGATATTACCATATTATTTTCCGTTTCAATATAACAAGGACCTTCTACTTCAATCAAGTACAACATATCTCATGGAAGGCAATCAATGAATGGTTCTGTTTTCTGGAATTTTTACCTCTACAGTGTTGGGTAGTCAAATTAAGTGATCATCCACTTAGTTCGTAGATCCCTTATTTTCTTATATTTTCATGTTGAGATACTGCAACAATAGCATCCATATCACTAACCTTAGTTTATCTTCCACCTTCTTCATTATGTACCAAAGAGATGGATGATCATAAAACCTAGTGACATTAGTTCCAAGAAGATATAATCTAAATCTTTATAATGAAAAAACAAATATATTAAAAAATCCTTTTATGTGGTTGTGTAATACAATTAATCTAAATCCGAGGTTCTTGAGGCATAGGAAATGACTTTTGGCCTACCCTCAATTCACTGAGAATGGACTACTCCAACATCTTGGTTGGAAGCATCACAAATTATCTCAAATGATTCTTCCCAATTTTCTATTTGTATAATGGGTGGTGTAAAGGTTGGAGTATTACAAAAATGTTGTATTTTATTGACCATAAGGAGTAATGGGTACCTAAAAATACCATGAAAATACATCATAAAAGTAATAAAGAGTTCTCTCTACCAATCTCTCTATCATCTGGTCAATGAAGGGATTACAGAAATGATCTTTTAGAGTGACCTGATTCAACTTCCTAAAATCAATGAACACTCTCTAGCTATTATAAATTCTTATTGGGATTTATTCATTATTTTTATTCATTATAGTGGTTAGGCCAGTTTTCTTAGGAACTACATGAATTGGGATAATACATTTTGAATATGAGATAGGTTATATGATCCCAACGTCCAAGAGATTCTCAATATCTTTATATACAACCTCTATAAAGGTGGGATTCATCCTCCTTTGGGACTTTTTGATAGGTTTGGAATCTACCAAAATAAAAATTATATGTGAGAATATTTTTGGGTTTATTCCTGGGATATCACCTAAGATCTACCCTTTTTCTAGTAAATTCTCTCTCAAATGACCAATAAAATATTTTTATTGGATTTCAGATAGATTATTAGAAATTATCACTGGTAATTTCTCTCTCTCCAAATGGTACACATACTTAAAATTATTGAGGATTATTTTTAATTCTATATTAGGGGATGGTCATGGGATGAAACTAAACTGACATTCTCAACATTTAAAGGTAGGACCTACTACACACAATACACCATATCATCTTCCTCATCATTTAACAAATCATCAAATAAATCATATTTTATATCTTTCTCCTAAAATAAATTAGAACCACCAGTATTTTGGGAATCCATTTGTTCAATAATATGTTCAATATAAGAATTCTCTCATAAGGATAATAATTCATCAAAAATACCTTATTCTTAAAAGGGTTTAGTACCAAATTCATGGTAGAGTGAAAAGAGGTTGTGATCATCCGATGGGTGCCTCATGGAATCAAAACTATTGAAGTGGACAGAGCTATCTCTAAAATACATGATGAGTGTACCTTCAAGGACATTGATGAAGGATTTTTCCATATTCAAGAAAGTTCTCCCCAAAATTATGGGGGAGTGTGATGGGCTCCTATCTTCTTCTATATTGAGTACACATAAGTCATCTTGGAATAAGATATCTTTGACTTTCACCCAGTAATACTCCAAAACTAACGCTAGGAATACTATGGATCTATTTTCAAGTTGAACCACCACTATTAGGGGATTCAAGTCTCCCATATTCAAATAAGTGTATAAAAATTGAGTCAATAGATTAAATTAAGCACATATATCACACAAATAATAAGAAAAATTTATAGAAACAATGGGGTATGGAATGGAAAACATACCTAGATGAAGACATTGAGGGAGAAAATATGGTGAGATAAGGGATGAGACATTTCATCCAATGTTGATCCATTCATTCACTTGAATTATCCTCTTCTTGGTGAAAATATATTTCAAAAATTTAGCAAACTTTTGTTTTTTTTGATTTATTCAAAGTGGGGGATATAAATTTCCACTTTATGGAAGGTGTCCTAAATTTCTTCTGGAAGTTCTTCTTCTTAAACTTTATTTGATTCGATTATCCTTGGTGGTAATGGAGAGGGTAAGTATTTATTCTCCATTTTTTCCTTTTAAATGGTGTTTATTTTCTCTTCCTCCACATCATATCCTTCCCCCTCCTCTCTCCTTTCTTCTTCCCAGTGAATTTTCATAAAATATTCATAATTTACAACTTAACTATCCCTAAAATAAGGTGGTCATATTTTAGGTTCATGGGATACTGGTGGTGAGAGTTCTTTTCCACTTCTTGTTGTTATCATGATGACGTTCTCTTTTGATATTGGGACTGTTTGGGAAGAGATTTTCCATGGGTTTCTAGACATGATTTCAACAAGACTTCAAACTATGTTTTCCAGTTCATCAAACTTATATACTAAGCCCTCACACTTGAATTGTAGTTGTTACATATAATGTTGTGTGATAGTGGATGGTTGATCATACGGACTTGGGAATGTGGGTTGTTGGGGGTGTAAAGGTTGGTTATAATATTGAATTTTTTTAAATGGTGGTGGTTTTTGGAACTAGTTTTGGTATGGGGGTCTAGCTTTAATATACAAATTAAGAAACCCATATTGAACATGGTTAGGCTCTATACAATCTTGATTAGTTTGAAACTTCCTTCCCTGAAATTCATCTGCACAAGTTTTCCCTGTATGTTAGAATATTGGTTAGTTAAATGACCTAGTGATGAGCATAAACCACATATGTTAGCTAGTGCTTGTTGGTCACTCACTTGCTTCAGGGATATCGGTATCACTATAAGGGTTAGCTCATCAATCCTATTTTCCCACAAAGGAGATGGATAAAAAATTCATAACTCATGAATAACTCTTATAATAGTACCTTTTGTATGAAACTATTGAGAGTTATAGGAAATATTCTCAATATGGACCTTTGATTCTTCTAGTAACTTTTCAATTAATGTTCCTCTCGATGATACATCAATAAGGTTTCGGTAATTGTTTTGTAATACTTAATTTAAAAAGATAAGAAATTTATGCTCTTAAATGTATTAACATTGGAATATAGAACCTATCTTTTTAAATATTTCACAATAATCGTAAAGGTTTCTCCAGATGACTGTCTAATAACATATATTTCCTTTCTGAGGGTTGCGATTCTTGAGGTGGGGAAGAATTGTTGCTTAAAGAATATTACCAAGTCATTCAAATCATTCACATATATTATTTTCAAACCACAAACCATTTTTTATTATCTTCTTCAATTGAAAATGGGAATGATTTCCACTTTACTTGTTCCTTAACAAATACACGAGGAATGAACGTAGATAATACATGTGTGAACAACTTAATATTTTTGTTTGGATCTTCAACTGAAAATACATGAATCATTGGAAGTAATTGAATCATGTTAGGTTTCATATCAAAATAATTTTGTAACATTGGAATCGAAGATAGATCATTTTTTTAATGAATTTTGGTGAAAAAGTGTTTCTAAGCATTGGGTTTTGATTTCCAGCCAGGAGGAAAGGTTCAGAGTTATCACTTGATGTTTTAATCGAGTTTAAAAGAAACATTTCCTCATATTCAAATTGAAAATTATGGTTTATAAGTCTGTTAAACAAGGATCATTAAATTTCTAGATCTAGGGGTAAAGGTTCAGTGTTTTAGGTTCTAGTCATGCAATTTTGAAGGCAAAAGAAGAAAATATAAAATTAAGAGAGGGAGAATTTTTTTGGCACTACTTCCTTGGAAACCACACCATGTTTTGACATGTGTATGTAGTGGGATGTGAAAAAATTAGTATTTCCTAAGTTAGAATGTATTATAACATGTAACCAAGTCTTTATCTAGAGATAAGTGCACAAAAATAAATATCCCACCTTAGAATTTGAGAAAATGTACATTTTTTTTAAAAAACATTTAAGTAAATAAAAGAAAATGAAAATAAATTTTGAACCCATGTGGTTGAAGAGAGCGATAGGGTCAGAGTAGGACCCACTTTTAAAAGTAATCAAAGTCATAATGATCATTAACCATATTCTTAATGAATTATAAATGAGAGACTCCTTGAGCAAGTGGTCAATCACCCTTGGTGGATAGAAGAAATGGAAACCAATCCTCTGTGTATGAATGTTCATGAAATATTACAAAAAAATATTGCAAGTCCAACTCATGAATTGTTGATCCTTATAAATCTAAAAATGATTCACTAGTTCCACACTAGTTCTAACAATCTCTAGACACTCATCACCTAACACAATATTTTCTATCAAGACATATTGAATTAGGTAGAGAGAGTTTAAAGTTTGTCAACCAAACATATAAATAATGATTGAAACCAAAACCAAAAATATCATCACATTAAGAGATTTTAAAATCACTAAAATAGAAATAATTCAATATAAAAAGTGATTTTTACATTAAATCACAAGTCTCTAACAATAAAAAAGTGAAACTCTCCCATCCCCGATCACTCATAGGTTTTACCCCTCCATGTGAAGGGTAAGATAGTTGAAATGGGATGGAATGAGCATTAAAAAAATAAAAAATAAGAAAAGAGGAAATCCATAAAAATTAATGCATAAAATACTCAATAATAGCCCCTCCTTGTCGTCATTCAACAAAACCTTTTAATGGAAGGGGGCACACATATTTATAAGCTTGAGGGGTAGAAATGTTTCCCTCAAGATTCAATAATTTGAATGTTTGAGTCTATTTTTAGTAATAAATATCTGAATATAGGAAAGTTTTATTAAAAATAGTTACTCCACTCTCTATTTTTCACGATCTAACAAAATATCATCATATTTGGAAAGGTTTCCCCAAATTTATGCTCAATTTACTATTAAATATTTTTTCTTCCTGAGGATACTACTCAACAACATTTAGTTTGCACATGAAATGGATGCCTTAATATTAGAATTTCTGCATGAAATTTTAGAGAAGCATGAGGATTTTAATTACACATTATATACACTTATAATAACCACATTTGGATATTTTTAGGCTGAGATATGATTTAATAACTGATGTGGGGTCTACTCTATTGTCCAGACAAAAGTATCATCTTGATTGATTTGTATGGTCTTGTGTGTTTCAAATTAGGTCTGAGCCTAGAAGGAAAAGTTGAGAACCAAAAACTTTTGAATCCTAAAAAAAATGAATAACTCAATTCATATCAAAAATTTAAAAGATATTCCACAAATACCCATGCTTTAGAAAGCTTCCAAATTTCCAAAATTAAACAATTTTCACAATTAATCCCAAAATCCACAAAAAAATACTAAAATGCTAAAAATTAGCTCAAATTGAATAATTTTGAGAGATTAAATCATTGAAACACACATGATAAATTATGAAAATATTAACTCTATAATACAGTGAGGGAGGGGGCTCTAGTGACACACAAGACAACATGAAAGTAACCCTGACGGATCAAGAAAATCCCAAGCATCACAGCTTGTACTTCAGGTTATACACCGTGTGGCCTCTCCATATGTAGTGAAAGGGATTCAGAGATATTTATGAATCACATGGAGTGTGAACCCTGTCACATGTTGTGTGATCCATTACATGTTACTCTATGTGTATTTCAAAGAGTACATGGATAGGGGTAAATGTATATGGTCATATGGGACACCTTGTACTTATACATGGACACATTTTGGTGTACATGATCCAATACACAAACAAGACCTCAGTACACAGCCACAAACAGGAAACAAAAATAGAGGGTCTGATTTCAATAATTTTACTATATTACTCTATTGTGGGTTCTTAGATATATGAAAGCATTTTTTCAGTTGTTTTACATTTTAGCATTGTGCAGGTTTGGATATGTGTTCATGTGTACATGTAATTTTGGATAATACTTCCCATTTTGTGGGATATACCTTCTCAGTTCGGGTCACCAATCCCTGTCCTATTGGAGGTGGGATTCGGTTAGTAAAGAGTCAGACCTTGGCAGTTAAATTCATGATATAGTGGTATCAGAGGGGTTTGTTTTACCTTAAGACTGAATTCCATGATATTGGTTTGGGGAAAAAGTGTTTAGTGTATTGATTTCAGCTTTTTGGAAATGGACTCCAGTGTTGGAGCAGCGACTGACGTATCAATACACTAGGACTCTGATCATTTTCCTTTCAAATCGATATATGTAAACACTGGTTGTAGGGAATATTTTTATTACATGAATTATATAGTAATGGTTGTGTTTTCTATGTATTTATTGAGTTAGCTACCAAGATATAATCTTTTTTACTATTGTACATATTGTTTAAATTTCATGATGCCTCTACACAGATAGCTAGGTCAGATCCCACTACATGATCACAAGGATGATCCACCCCATGAATAGTCATCGATACAGGGACCAATACCATAGATAGAACCTTCATGTGGTTTACTATCTATACCACCACCCATTGAGCAACAGCTATCGCTGACAATAATAGTTGAGTATTCACACAAGTTGAACATGTATAATGAGTTTTCTTATGCAATGAACTCCCAAGATTTTGGTTGATCTAAAACCCCAGGTGGCCAAGGAAAGGATAAAGGTAGTAACTTGTGTTTTATTCCTAGTTAGGACTCCTTCTAACCAGATAGAAGTCATTGGGGTGAGTCTTATTCTGGGAATTAATGGGAGTTGGTGGAACTTAGTGTCTCAGTCACACGATGAGACGCATCTATCATAGGATGACTTTTAGTGTCTCTTTAGAGAAGAGTTATATCCATCCACGTTACAATTTGTACACATATAGGAGCTTATACATCTATAGTAGGGAAGTATGACCATGGTGGAGTACTCATGTATTTTTACTTATCTCTCAAACTACTCCATAGATATGGTGCATGACCAGTTCTTCAGTGCTCAGAACTCTAGGAAGGGCTTGATATAAGGATCTAACCCTAGTTTCCCTGATCCAGTTCCTTATTTTATTACATTGGAATACAAACAAGGAATATTCAGCCTGAAGGACTGATTAGTTTAGTATCATTTCAAACATGATACAAACATAAGTTCAATATTTCAATTTGAAAATAAATACAACATAGAAACTCCTTTGACAACATCCATAACTCCTAGGTTATTTCTACATGTCACTCATAATATAACTCTTCATGTCATAAGAAAATGAATCATAAGAAATGGGTGAGCTCAAATGCTTAGTAAGGGTATGCCATATAGAAAAAGATATCATAAACATAAAAAATTGGCAGGATGAATAACTTAAAAACGCATGCCTATAAAAAATGAACTGGAAAACATTATGGAAGGAATACAAGATAAATAAATAATTCCACAATAAAACATAATCATGGGTATTATAATAGTCAAATAACCACATGAAATATTAATTACTAGTTTAATAATTATGGAATGCATAATGTGAGACATCATAACCATACCATCAAGGCCTTATTCCAAGACTATAAATATTCATTTTTTCAAGGCCTTGTGCCAAGACTCTAGTTGGTCTCATGAGGCCTGCCAATGCACTGAGGGGATATAGAGGTCCCCAACACACACTTACTATGTCCAGTGTATTCCTCATATGAAAATGTATAAACATAAATAACATATACACTCATATTGAAACTAATATATGAAATATAAATAACTTTCCATGAGCATTAACATAAACACTAACCATTCAGATTAAATTGGTGAATTGTTTTAAGATAGAACTTCCAAAATCAATATAAACATAAAAAATGAAATTAAACATTTCAGATGATATAATAAAATATTAATCCCCCTAATACATAAGAATCAATAAGTGTGTTGAAAAAGATGAAGATTCTCTTATAAAATCATCATGTAATTCTTGATATAAATATTCTTTTACTTTGAAAAGAAGAGTTCTTTTGATAAAATCATTATATAAAACCATTAGTAAATTAAGATAGTATTTTCATAATAAAATTAGATATTTTTTTTAAAGATATTGGTTTCCATAAACATATTATATAGTTCCCCTGAAAATTGGTAATAATTTGAGAAATTCCATGGAATCAGGCTTGTATTTCAGGAAATGTTTCTGAAAGACCCTTTTAAAACATATAACTCCCCATAAATGGAAGTATTATTCTACTTGGGTCACATATATATAACATTATCACATAATATATGAGGAGTATATATGAATAAATAATAATTCAATTGAGGTAAGTAGAGAATAAGAGTAACCCAAATGAAAATGGTGGTTCAGGTAGAAAACCCCTACAATAAGTCTGAAGGTGTTACTCACTTGATCTTAACAACCTAAATAATAAAATTTAGGTTCATTAATTAATAATTAAAAAACCTCATATTCATTTAATTTATTTATTATAACCCTATTAAGTTCTTTTAGGGCCTTTTTGATGGATTAAGAGGTTCAATTTCATTGTTCAGATCCTTTGGTATCATGATCTATATACTTATATACATGAATGGTGAATCATGTAAAATGAGAACAGTTTCGTAGAATTGAATTTATATTTTATTAGTGAACATAAATAAGGTTACATGGTTATAAATTTTTTTGTTTACTTGGAGTGAAGATGAATCATTAAATAAATTATTTAATGATAACCTTTTGGGTTAATTGGACGGTTTTGAACACAACGAACTCATTTTTATTTATATATCAAAAACATGTGTACAAAAATATTCAATAACATTAAATAATATATAATATATATACTTTAGTCTAGTTCATCTATAAAATTGGTTTGATGGCCAGAATTGAATATGGTAATAGAAATTAAACACCTGCCGTCCTGGAATGTGATAAATTAAAACTTCTTGGATAGTGTTTTCATTTATAGTATAAAAGAAGGGGACAATTGAGATGGTGAAGAATTAATCATTTATCATAATAGGATTCTAGTACATGTATGGCACTGAAGTGATCATAACATTTGGATGAAATGAGGTGAGGAAAGAAAAATAAAAGAAAGGAACTTGGAATTAAAGAAATGAAAAGAGGAATTTACCTCTTGAAGTTATCTTCCTTGAGAGCCTCTTTGGGGGATAGGTTTTGGCCTTTTGATGAGACCAATGATGGTTAGATGTGATGGAGTATCTTAGATGTAACGCCCCGACCCCAGTTACCCAGATTTGGTGCATTATTTTAATACATTGGCATGATTACAAGGAATCAAGTCCCGAAGGACCGATCAGTTTAGCAGTATTGGAAAATAGATTACATACATGAATCTTACATTACACTTCATAACATACAAAACAACATAAATAATCTTTTATGAATTCCATTATTCCCTAGTCTTAACCCTTCATATCAATCACAATACACTTCTTAGAATCCTGGAAAAAATAAAACATAGAAAGGGGTGAGCTCAAACGCTCAGTAAGGGTAAGCAATACAACAAAAACTTCCATAAATAAGAAATTTTTTTTAAGGCAATGTATAACTAAAACAAAAGACTTTTAAACTTGAACTTCAGCATAATATTGCAAAAGTTAAATGAAATAATGCCATTTACTTATTCACACGGATATTCTACTAGTCGAATAATCACATAAAATATTACTAACCACATTCATAATGATGGAATGCATAATGCCAGACTATCATAACCACATAGCCAAGGCCTCGTGCCAAGACTACAAATAAAATTTTTGTCAAGGCCTCATGCCAAGACACTAGTTTGTCTCATGAGACCTACCGATGAAATTTTTTTTAGAAGATACTTACGTTTAAAATTTCTCAAATATACTCCAGTGTTTTTTCTGAAAACATTATGCAAGCTTCTGAAAACAAAATATCTAATTTTGAGACTGCTCGACTAATTACAGGCCATGATGGGTCCATGCCCAATCCCTTCCTATCTACCACACTTGAGAGTTGGGTTTTCTGAAAACATTTTTAAGTTTGCGTTAAATACGTATACATTTGCACTGGATTTTCATATTTTTGAGAGAAATATATTTTTTCAGGAAAACATTTAAAAGTCACACAATTTGGAAAATAAGTCATTTAAATACATTTTGAATAAAAGTGTCCTATAGAACTTTGAAACTTTTTAAACAAATTAATATTTTAAAATCATTCATGTCAATATAAATAAATCCTTAAAAACCATTTTTAAGACATGGACATTAATGAGAAAGATTTTGAAGAATAAATATTTAAAACATTGAAAATGATGTTTTAGTAAATGTCCCTAAAGAGAATTACTTTGAAATATCTTTCATAAAACTTGGACATGGATAATAAATATGTCCCAGAAGATACTTACGTAAAAACAACCTCGGATAATAAAGAGATTGTGAAATTAACCCTTACCAATTTGGTAACTTACGAAACATACACCCCATAAAAGAAGTATCATAAAATGAATATGTAAATACACATATATTAAAGTGTATTACACAAGGAATACAATTATGGGAAGTACATACACCAAAAAAAGGTAATAGTGGCAATAAGGCATGAATCTCACGGGAATAATGAGTGAGATGAAAACCCCTTACCTTGCACTTTTCTTTAGTCGAGGGTACGTTTAACCTCCTGTACGAAGATCTTAGTATGTTAGTAAATTATAACATAACCATATTAATATTTATGATATCATACATGATTAATTTATTACTTTATACTCACCATTTAATAATAATTTTCATGTTAAATTAACATTTATGGTGATAATCGTTTTCTTTATCGTACGTGTTTTAACTTGTTACTATTGATTGTATTACTTAGATCAAGATTTAAAAACATCTAGAATATAGAACATTATAAATATATCATATATATTTAGAATATAAATATGTATAATAGACATATATATGAAATGGAAAACACCGTTTATGGAGATGGTAGTTTGTACGTTCTCATAAACGCTGTTTCTGTTTTCATATAGTATTGAATGAAAGTAAGTGAATAAGATATATGTAAGTATATAAATAATTATATATATGAATATATATATATCTCCAGTATCATTATTATTTCACATATTACATACTTATTATTAATATATATTTTTATAATCGTCGATGAATGGTGAACTTGGAAATGAATCTCATCACGTCGTGGAGATGGTAATCCGTACGTACTCATGAGCAGAAATATCATTCCTTTGATATTAAAATAATATATAATTGGATGGTATATCATATATACAGAATAATTATCATGTTATATTTATTATTTAAATGAATTATACATCATTATTATAACCATCTAAATAATAATATATTGAATAACAATTACACCACAACATGGAGACAGTAGGCCATATGTACGCACGTATGGTGACATGTCATTCAAGGGATGGATAGAATAAAGAATTTGTTTGTTCCATAATTATAATAATATCAAATTATATATAAGATAATGTAGTTATTATTTTAAAATGGAAATAACAAGGAAAGAAGAAGTTGAAGAAGAAAGGAACTTTAAAGAGAGTGGTGAAGTCGTTACCTCTTCTTTGGGTTCTTCCTTTTGATTTGATCAAAAGGGCTTCATAGGTTGGATTTCTGATCAAACCAAGGCCTCTAAGATGAAGTGAGAGAAGTTGAGAGAGTATTTAGGCAGGGTTTTTTCGAAACAAAAAGCTTTGTAGGTGTGAAGAAATGGTTAAAAGTTGGATCTTTTTATAAGGGGGAGGAGGGGATCTTTAGAAAAAACTTAATGTATTAATTTATAATAAATTCATATTCAGTTTATAAAGGATCCAAAGTGAATTATTCAAAGTATAAGGTGGGGATGGGTCTAAATCCTTTCAACCAATAGATTTTATACAGGTTTGTGTCATTATATTAACCTTATCTTATAGTTTTAACTCTTGGTTAATTTGTTTAACACTTACCGAGTCACATTGTATTTTTATAATATATAGTTAATAAACTTAATATATACATCCAAACGACCCATAAGTAGTTAATTAATGATACAAAAATAAATATATAAGTCCTTTGGATGAACCTTAGGTTTTTAGGAATAGAATATAAATTAATAATATAATATTTTTTTAAAAAACTCATTTATGTCAATTTTGACACTACTCAATAACTAATTTTTATTAAAGTCTTAAAAAAATTATTAATTCAAAGAAAATAAATTTAAGAAATCCTAAAATGTCATATTATCCAATAAAATTCGTTTATGTCATCAAAACTTTCAAATTATATTTATTTTAACATTTATAATACCAATTATTTGATTCTTTCATTAATAAGGAAAATACTACATCATTATTGTGTCATATATATTTTTACTTTTTCATTGTCTAAAAATTATAAATAAAATATAATTATGTAGGAACTTTTTTTAGATTTCTAATGAATATTTATAATGGAAACTATAGCATATATAACCCTATTTAAAAATTGTTTTGCTAAAAGATATAAGTTTATGTCATTTTTGTATTTACTTTATCTTAATTAAAATAAAGTGTCTCTATCACCTACAAGTGGCTCCATGGGGTCCCAAAAATTGACCCAAAGATTCTGATGGTCAGACATGTATCCACCAATAACATTAGGAAACGTTTTAGGGTAATTTATTATTATTATAATATTATTTTGTTAACCCTTATTTACCGGATTTACCCTTTAACCATGGTAAATAAAATATTTACCGAAGTAATTATTCAAAATGTCTAAAAATAAAAGTTACCTATTTACACAATATAGATATCCTGATTCCAAATATGGAATCTAGTTTTCAAAATTCAAGAAACAGAAGTGGCAGAAATTAATTTAAAATTAATTCCGCGGTCAAAACAAAAAGCGTGTATTTAAGGTATAATAACTATCAAAAGATTGACACTTGTTTATGTCCAGTTTAATTGTGAAATTATGTCCAATGAACAACATTGCATGAAATGGTAAAAATATATTATAAATATCCTTTAAAACCACTCAAATTCATAATTTATCAATATTAAGTATTTTGATTAAAAAAGTTGTTTTTAATTAAAATTTAGTAATTTTCACTATTCATAAAAATATAAAAGTTATCCAAAAAGTACCAAAATTTCACCATAGTCTAAATTCGATATTCGGAATCCAAAAATGAAGTCCATTTTGAGAGATAAAATTTATAAAATTTCAAAAAGTAGGTATTAATATTCATAACGGCTAGTTTGATTGGCTGTAGTGTGTGTTAGAACTCGAAGTTGCGTACAACACACGTTACTATATTATTCAAAGAGAAGCGTACTGTGGAAGCTTGGGGTGTTAACTTGTAAATTTTTTATGTCCCCATTCTAAATAATAAATTTATTTACTCAAATTTAATATATAAAAGTTTAAAATATTGGATTTAAAAAAAGGGGTTCACTATTAGAAGTTGGAAAAAGTGCATTTTTGAAAAATACTTCTTTTATTTGAAAAAAAGAATTTGTTCTTACATTATGTCTAAGAAACTCGTAATATGGATTCTAAAATTATAAGGATTATATAAAGCTTAAAATTTAGTTAATACTATTTATAACCTCTTTTGAACGGCTTGTTTGGTAAGTCATGGTGCGCTTGAACTCGGTGTTGTGTGTAGTGCAAGTTATTGAATTATTTTGAAGAAGTAACACACTATGAAATCATGGGGTGTTAAATTCTCCCCTCCTTCAATAAACTTCATCCTAGAAATTTGAAATTGTTCTTCGAAAAAAAGGGTTGAAAATAGAAAATATCTTTGTGGGAAAACCCACATCGGGAATTGGGTTAATAAAATTTAGTCTTAATAAGAAGAAAATAGAAATGAAAGGGTCACCACCAAATTATGATCTCTATTATGAGAACATTGGTGGAAATTAGAGAAATATAATTGGAGGAAAAAAGTAAATATTTATAGCTAGTGATTGAGGTCATCAATCACAAACAAGTGTAAAATTGAGGTCCTTAAATTCATCAATCTATGATGATTTGAAATACCATCGGTTAAACAAAACATAGGGTATTAGGGTAACATGTTTTTGGTTTTAGGATCCCTTAAATAAAGTATATGAATTAATTTCTTCATAGAATAAGAGAAGAAGTAAAATATATTCTTGACATGTAGAGTTCCATCCTTTAACTAATTTCTACCACAAAGTCATCTTTCACTCTAAAAGATAATAGAACGTAAAAAATATATTCGATTTATCCTATTCGTATAGGGTTCAAAAAATGAATTTATAATTCATCTACCAGATCTTTTAAAAGAAACCACATTATATAATCCAGGACATCACGTGGGAAAGTGGTAGGTGATACACCCTTGTTGCCCTTCGGTTGTGGGTTCAAGTCTCGTGGCCTTGCCAGACGCGACGGGTTGCCGCCCAACCTCCGGGTTGTCCTTTTATGGAAATCCAAAAATAATCCAAACTAGAACTATCCAAAATACTTTATTCCAAAATTTATAAGGAAGGTAAACACAACAAAGATCCTTTTTTCCGCGTAATAACATGTGAACACCTTCATCATGTATTCTTTTAAAACACTACAACATCCGGAATTACCATAAAACCTTATTGATTACATTCATGATCCCTTATTCCTCAAAGAATGATGGATATACTCCTTCAATCCAAAAATGTTGTAAACCCCAAAAATGATGGAATATACAAATCATTAATCAGTTTCAAGGTATTCAAGAATATCCAATATAATTTCTCCAAATCAATCATGTATTATTCTAAAATCACTACCTCAGTATCAGAACCAATTTATGGTTTATCTTTCTCTCAACCATATATTTTAAAAAACTTTAACCTTCTATTGAGTCACTTTTCTTTGTTCCACACAATCTCGAGTCCTTAATGAAATAGTACTGAAGTACAATCCTTATATACTCCATAATTATTATAACAATTACATTATTGATACAACACTCAAATGACATAATCAACATAAGAACTCTAATCATTCCTCTTCATATGTGGTAGTATCATAACGTGATTATTATCCAATAACATCATTTGCGGCATAGTCTGATGACTAGGACATAGGTTCTCATAGTGTCCAAACTCCTTTAAAATGAATCATTGTACATTTGAAACCATTTTTTACCCTTGTAGTCACATACTTGGTTACCTTTTCCTCCACACTTATAACAAACTCCCATTCCATTCAGGCATGTTCCAGGGTTTTTCTTTTCACAGTTATCACATATGGGAAAATTCTTCTTTTTCCTCTTCCCTTTATCCACCTTTTCTCTTCCATCCTTTTCTTCTCTTGCTTCCCTTCAAAGCCATATGACTGAGTAAACTCTTTACTTATCATATCCACAAATGATATTATTTCTTCATATGATGATAATACATGGGAGACTATTTCTCTTATAAATTATGTCTTAAGACCATGAAAGATATGATCCTTCTTTCTCTTTGGATCATGTTCATTGCTGTAGTTCTCATTCCTTCTACTGGGCGCCATTTCTAAACAATGGCATACACTAGATTAGTTTATGAATAGAAATACCTAATCCCAAACTTGTAAAACACTTAACATAAATTATATAGTTTATGGATATAATCCATAATCATAAAAATGTATTCTTTGAGGAAGTATATACTCATAAACCCTTCATAATGGTTTGTAATGAAAATGAGAATTATCCTAAGCATATCCCTCGGGAGTGTCGTAACCAAGAGTGCAGCAAGGCCCATTGTCATGCACCAGTTCCCATTCGAGTCTAGATCAAAGCGGTGTTTTCGAGTTTTACCCCTAGGTACATCTGTGCTAGAGCCGCCTCTACCTGCTCGTATCCAGGCATGGATGTATTTCTTGGAAAACTCACAAAATATCTACAATACCAAAATTATAGGAAGTTCTTCTATACTAATCCTCAATTTCTATCTTAGGTTTATGTTCTCTACTCAGAGTTTACCTAAATCTAGCTTCCAATGTTATTTCTAAACTTCCTCTCATACCAACTATAATGCCCCGACCCCTGTTACCCAGAGTCGGTGCATTATTTTAATACATCAGCATGAATACAAGAAATCATGTCCTGAAGGACCGATCAGTTTAGCAGTCTTAGAAAATTGATTACATACATGAATGTTACATTACACTTCATAACATAGAAAACAAAATAAATAATCCTTTATGAATGCCATTATTCCCTTGTCTTAAACATGCATAATAATCAAAATACACTTCTTGGAATACTGGGAAAAATAAAACATAGAAATGGGTGAGCTGAAATGCTCAGTAAGGGTAAGAAATACAGCGGAAAATTTCATAAATAAGCATAAACATTTAAGGCAATGTATAACTAAAAGAAAATCCCTTTAATCTTGAACTTTAGCATAATATGGAAAAAATAAAATGAAATAATTCCATTTACATATTCACATGGATATTCTACAAGTCTAATAATCACATGCAATATCACTAACCACTTTCATAATGATGGAATGAATAATACCAGACTATCATAAACACGTAGCCAAGGCCTCGTGCAAAGACTACAAATAAAATTTTTGTCAAGGCCTCGTGCCAAGACACTAGTTTGTCTCATGAGACCTACCGATGCAATTTTTTTAGAAGATACTTACATTTAAAATTGCTCAAATATACTCCAGTGTTTTTCTGAAAATATTATGCAAGCTTCTGAAAACAAAATAACTAATTATGATACTGATCGACTAATTACAGGCCATGATGGGTCCACACCCAATCCCTTCCTATCTACCACACTCGAGAGTCAGGTTTTCTGAAAACATTTTTAAGCTTGTGTTAAATATGTATACATTTGCACTGGATTTTCATATTTTTGAGAGAAATATCTATTTTTCATGAAAACATTTGAAATTTTCACAATTTGGAAAATAAGTCACTTAAATAAAGTTTTGAATCAAAGTGTCCCATAGCACTTTGAAACTTTTTAAAGGAATTAACATTTTAAAAACATTTATGTCAATATAAATAAATCCTTAAAAACCATTTTTAAGACATGGACATTAATGAGAAAGATTTAGAAGAATAAATATTTAAAACTTTTGAAATGATGTTTTAGTAAAAGTCCCTAAAAATAATTCCTTCGAAAACTCTTTTATAAAATATGGACAAGTATAATAAATATGTCCCAGTAGATACTTACGTAAAAACAACCTTGGATAATAAAGAGATTGTGAAATTAACCATTACCAATTTGGTAACTTACGAAACATACACCCCATCAAAAAAGTATCATGCAATGAAAATGTAAATAAACATATGTTAAAGTGTATTACACAAGGAATACAATTATGGGAATTACATACTCTACACAAAAGGTAATAGTGGCAATATGGCATGAATCTCACGGGAATATGGAGTGAGATGAAAACCCCTTACCTTGCACTTTCCTTTAGTCGAGGGTAAGTTTAACCTCCTGTACGGAGATCATAGCATGTTATTAAATTATACCATAACCATATTAATATTTATGATATCATAAATGATTCATTTATGACTTTATACTGACCATTTAATAATAATTTCCATTTTAAATTAACATTTCAGGTAATAATCATTTTCTTTATCGTACGTGTTTTAACTTGTTACTCTTGATTGTATCACTTAGATAATGATTTAAATACTTCAAGAATATAGAAAATGATAAATATATCATATATATTTTGAATATAAATATTTATAATAGACATATATAAGAAATGGAAAACACCGTTTATGGAGACGGTAGTCCGTACGTTCGCATAAATATTGTTTCTGTTTTCATATAATATTGAATGGAAGTAAGTGAATAAGATATATGTAAGTACATAAATACTTATATATATAAATATATATATCTCCATTATCATTATTATTTCATATATTATATACTTATTAGTAATATATATTTTTATAATCGTTGATGAATGGTGAACATGGAAATGAATCTCATCGCTTCGTGGAGACGGTAATCCGTACGTATGCACGAGCGAAAATATCATTCTTTTGATATTAAAATAATATATAATTGGATGGTATATCATATATACAGAATAATTATCATGTTACATTTATTATTTACATGAATTATACATCATTATTATAACCATCTAAATAATAATATATTGAATAACAATTACACCACAACATGGAGATGGTAGGTCGTACGTACGCACGTATGGTGACATTTCATTCAAGGGATGAATAGAATAATGAATTTTTTTGTTCAATAATTATAACAATATCACAGTATATAGAATATACTTTAGTTATTATTTTAGAATGGAAATAACAAGTAAAGAAGAAGTTGAAGAAGAAAGGAACTTTAAAGAGGGTGGTGAAGACATTACCTCTTCTTTGTGTTCTTCCTTTTGATTTGATCAAAAGGGATCCATAGGTTGGATTTCTGATCAAAATAAGTCCTCTAGGATTAATTGTGGGAAGTTTAGAGAGTATTTGGGCAGGGTTTGGATGAAACAAAAGGATTTTAAGGTGTGAATAATTGGTTAGAAAGTTGGGTCCTTTTATAAGGGGGAGGAGGGGCTCATTAGGAAAAACATAAAGTATTAATTTATAATAAATTCATATTCTATTTCTAAAGGATCCAAAGTGTTTTATTCAAAGTATAAGGTGGGTTTGGGTCGAAATCCTTTCAACCAATATATTTTAGACATGTTTGGGTCATTATATTACCCTTATCTTTTAGTTTTAACTCTTGGTTAATTAGTTTAACACTTACCATGTAACATTGTATTTTTATAGTATATAGTTAATAAACTTAATATATATATCCAATCGACCCACAAGTGGTCCATTAATGATACAAAAATAATGATATAATTCTTTTTTCAGAAGCTTAGGTTTTTAGGAATAGAATATAAATTAATAATATAACATTTTTAAAAAAAAACTCATTTATGTCAATTTTGACACTACTCAATAATTGATTTTTTTTAAACTCTTAAAAAATTTATTACTTAAAAAAAATTTATTTAAGCAATAATAACATGTCATATTAACCAATAAAATTCGTGTATGTCATAAAAACTTTAAAATTATATTTATTGTAACATTTATAATACCAATTATTTGATTTTTTCATTATTAAGGAAAATACTGTATCATTATTGTGTCATATATAGTTTTACATTTTCAATGTCTAGAAATTATAAATAAAATATCATTATGTAAGAAATATTTTTAGCTTTCTAATTAATATTTATAATCTAAAATATATCATATATAACCCTATTTAAAAATTGTTTTTCAAAAATATATAAGCTTATGTCATTTTTCTATTTACTTTATCTTAATTAAAATAAAGTGTCCCTATCACCTACAAGTGGATCCATGGGGTCCCACAAATCGACCCAAAGATGACCATGGTCAGACATGTATCCACCAATAAAATTAGGACATGTTTTAGGGTAATGTATTATTATTATAATATTATTTGTTAACCCTTATTTACCGGGTTTACCCTTTAACCATGGTAATAAAATATTTTTCGAAGTAATTATTCAAAATGTCTAAAAATAAAAGTTAACTATTTACACAATTTGGAAATCCTGATTCCAAATATGGAATCCATTTTTCCAAATTAAAAACATAGAAGTGGTAGAAATTAATTTAAAATTAATTTCCGCTATCAAAACAAAAAGCGTGTTTTTAAGATATAATCACTATCAAAAGATTGACACTTGTTTATGTCTGGTTTAACTGTGAAATTATGCCCAATGAACAACATTGTATTAAATTGTAAAAATATATTCTAAATATACTTTAAAACCACTCAAATTCATAATTTATAACTATTAATTATTTTGATTAAAAAAGTTGTTTCTAATTAAAATTTATTAATTTTCACTATTCATCAAAATATAAAAGTTATCCGAACAGTACCAAAATTTCACCCTAGGCTAAATTCGGTATTCCAAATCCAAAAATGAAGTCCATTTTGAGAGATAAAATATATAAAATTTCAAAAATTAGGTATTACTATTCATAACGGCTAGTTTGATTGGTTGTAGTGTGTGTTAGAACTCGATGTTGCGTACAACACGCTACTGTATTATTCAAAGAGAAGCATACCGTGGAAGCTTGGGGTGTTACCTTGTAATTTTTTTAGTTCCCCATTCTAAATAATATATTTATTTAGTCAAATTCAATATATAAAATTTGAAAATATTGTATTTTAGAAAAGGGATCACTATAAAAAGTTGGTAAAAGTGCATTTTTGAAAACTACTTCTTTTATCTGAAAAAAAGAATTTGTTCATAAATTATGTCTAACAAACTCATAATATGGATTAAAAAATTATAAGGATTATATAATGTTTAAAATTTATTTAATAATATTCATAACCTCTTTTGAAATGCTTGTTTGGTAAGTCATGGTGCGCTTGAACTCAATGTTGCGTGTAGTGTAAGTTATCGAATTATTTTGAAGAAGTAACACACTATGAAATATTGGGGTGTTACATTCTCCCCTCATTCAATAAAGTGAATCCTTGCAATTTGAAATTGTTCTTCGAAAATAAAAGGTTGAAAATAGAAAATATCTTTGTGGGAAAACCCACATAGGAAATTGGGTTAATAAAATTTAGTCTTAATAAGAAGAAAATAGAAATGAAAGGGTCACCACCAAATTATGTTCTCTATTAGGAGAACATTGGTGGAAATTGGAGACATATAATTGGAGGAAAAACGTAAATATTTATAGGTAGTTATTGAGATCATCAATCACAAACATGTGTAAAATTGAGGTCCTTAAATTCATCAATCTATGATGATTTGAAATACCATCGGTTCAACAAAACTAGGGTATTAGGGTAACACGTTTTTGTTTTTTGGATCCCTTAAATAATGTATAAGAATTAATTTCTTCATAGAATAAGAGAAGAAGAAAAATATATTCTTGACAAATAGAGTTACATCCTTTAACTAATTTCTACCACAAACTCATCTTTCACTCTAAAAGATAATAGAACGTAAAAAATATATTCTATTTATCCTATTCATATAGGGTTACAAAAAATGAATTTATAATTCATCTACCAGATCTTTTAAAAGAAACTACATTTTTTAATCTAGGAAATCATGTGGGCCAGTGGTAGGTGATACACCCTTGTCGTCCTTCGGTTGTGGTTTCATGTCTCGCGGCATTGCTGGACGCGACGGGTTTCTGCCCGACCTCCGGGTTGTCCTTTTATGGAAATCCAAAAATAATCCAAACTAGAACTATCCAAAATACTTCAGTCCAAAATTAATAAGGAAGGTAAACACAATGAATATCCTTTTTCCGCTTAATAACATGGGAACACCTTCATCATGTATTCTTTTAAAACACTACAACATCCTGAATTACCATAAAACCTTATTGATTACATTCATGATCCCTTATTCCTTATAGAATAATGGATATACTCCGTCAATCCAAAAATGTTGTAAACCCCAAAAATTATGGAATATACAAATAATTAATCAATTTCAAGGTATTGAAGAATATGCAATATAATTTATCCAAATCAATCATGTATTATTCTAAAATTACTACCTCGGTATCAGAACCATATTATGGTTTATCTTTCTCTCAACCATATATTTTCCAAAAATTTAACCTTCTATTGAGTCACTTTCCTTTGTTCCACACAATCTCAAGTCCTTAATGGAATAGTACTGCAGTACAATCCTTATATACTCCATAATTGTTATAATAAGTAAATTGTTGATACAACACTCAAATGACATAATCAACATAAGAACTCTAATCATTCCTCTTCCTCTGTGGTAGTATCATAACTTGATTATTATCCAATAGCATCATTTGCGGCATAGTCTGATGACTAGGACATAGGTTCGCGTAGTGTCCAAACTCCTTTCAAATGAAGCATTGTACATTTGAAACCATTTTCTTACCCTTACAGTCACGTACTTGGTGCCCTATTCCTCCACACTTATCTCAAACTACGATTCCTTTCAGGAAAGTTCCAGGGTGTTTCTTCCCATAGTTATCACATATAGGAAAATTCTTTTTTTCCAACTTCCTTTTATCCATCTTTCTCTCTTCCATCCTTTTCTTCTCTTGCTTCCCTTCAAAGCCATAGGACTCAGTAAACTCTTTACTTATCTTATCAATACATGATATTATTTCTTCATATGATGATAATACATGGGAGACTATATCTCTTATAAATTCTGGCTTAAGACCATGAAATATATGATCCTTCTTTCTCTTTGGATCATGTGCATTGTCGGAGTTTTCATTCCTTATACTGGGCGCCATTTATAAACAATGGCATACACTAGATTAGTTTATGAATAGCAATACCTAATCCCAAACTTGTAAAACACTTAACGTAAATTAAATAGTTTATGGATATAATCCATAATCATAAAAATTTCTTCTTTGAGGATGTATATACTCATAAACCCTTCATAATGGTTTGTAAAGAAAATGATAATTATCCTAAGAACATCCCCCGGGAGTGTCGTAACAAAGAGTGCAACAAGGCCCGTTGTCGTGCACCAGTTCCCGTTCGAGTCTAGCTCAAAGTGGTGTTTTTGGGGTTTACCCCTAGGTACATATGTGCCAGATCCGTCTCTCCCTGCTCGTTTCTAGACAGGGATGTATTTCTTGGAAAACTCACAAAATCTCTACAATACCAAAATTTTAGGAAGTTCTTCTATACTAATACTCAAATTCAATCTTTGGTCTATGTGCTCTAATAAGAGTTTATCTAAATCTAGCTTCCAAATTTATTGCAAAACTTTCTCGGATAACAACTGTAACGCCCCGACCCCAGTTACCTAGAGTTGGTGAATTATTTTAATACAATGGCATGATTACAGGGAATCAAGTCCCGAAGGACCGATCAGTATAGCAGTCTTGGAAAATAGATTACATACAAGAATATTACATTACACTTCATAACATACAAAAAAACATAAATAATCCTTTATTAATGCCATTATTCCCTTGTCTTAAACCTGCATATCAATCAAAATACACTTCATGGAATCCTGGGAAAAATAAAACATATAAAGAGGTGATCTCAAATGCTCAGTAAGGGTAAGCAATATACCGGAAAATTTCATAAATAATCATAGACATTTAAGACAATCTATAACTAAAACAAAAGCCTTTTAAACTTTAACTTCACCATAATATGGAAAAAATAAATATGAAATAATTCCATTTACTTATTCACATGGATATTCTACTAGTCAAATAATAACATGAAATATTAATAACCACTTTCATAATGATGGAATGCTTAATGCCAGACTATCATAACCATGTAGCCAAGGCCTCGTTCCAGGACTAAAAATAAAATTTTTGACAAGGCCTCGTGCCAAGACACTAGTTTGTCTCATGAGACCTACCGATGCAAATTTTTTTCAAAGATACTTAAGTTTAAAATTCCCCAAATATACACCAGTGTTTTTCTGAAAACATTATGAATGATTCTGAAAACAAAATAACTAATTCTGAGACTTCATGACTAATTACAGGCCATGATGGGTTCACGCCCAATCCCTTCCTGTCTACCACACTCGAGAGTCTGGTTTTCTGAAAACATTTTTAAGCTAGCGTTAAATACGTATACATTTTCTCTGTATTTTCATATTTTTGAGAGAAATATCTCTATTTCCTGAAAACATTTAAAACTCACACAATTTGGAAAAGAAGTCATTTAAATAAATTTTTAAATCAAATTGTCCCATAGCACTTTGAAACTTTTTAATGGAATTAACATTTAAAAAACATTCATCTCAATATAAAAAAATCCTTAAAAACCAGTTTGAAGACATGGACATTAATGAGAAAGATTTAGAAGAATAGATATTTAAAACTTTTGAAATGTTGTTTTAGCAAAATTCCTTAAAATAATTAATTTGAAAACTATTTCATAAAACATGGACATGGATAATAAATATGTCCCAGTAGATACTTACATAAAAACAACCTCCGATAATAAGGAGATTGTGAAATTAACCCTTACCAATTTGGTAACTTACGAAACATACACCCCATCAAAGAAGTATCATACAATGAATATGTAAATACACATATACTAAATTGTATTACACAAGGAATACAATTATAGGCATTACATACACCACACAAAAGGAAATAGTGGCAATATGGCATAAATCTCACGGGAATAAGGAGTGAGATGAAAACCCCTTACCTTGCACTTTCCTTTAGTCGAGGGTATATTTAACCTCTTATACGAAGATCTTAGTATGTTATTAAATTATACAAGAACCATATTAATATTTATGATATCATACATGATTAATTTATGATTTTATACTAACCATTTAATAATAATTTCCATGTTAAATTAACATTTCGGGTAATAATCGTTTTCTTTATCGTACATGTTTTAACTTGTTACTCTTGATTGTATCACTTAGATTATGATTTAAATACTTCCAGAATATAGAACATAATAAATATATGATATATATTTAGAATATAAATATGTATAATGGACATATATATGAAATGGAAAACACCATTTATGGAGACGGTAGTCCGTACTTACGCATAAACGCTGTTTCTGTTTTCAAATAGTATTGAACAGAAGTAAGTGAATAAGATATATGTAAGTACATAAATACTTATTTATATAAATATATATATCTCCAGTATCATTATTATTTCATATATTAAATACTTATTAGTAATATATATTTTTATAATCGTCGATGAATGGTGAACTTGGAAATAAATCTCATCGTGTCGTGGAGACGGTAATCCGTACGTACGCACGAGCGAAAATATCATTATTTTGATACTGAAATAATATATAATTGGACGGTATATCATATATAAATTATCAATATCATGTTATATTTATTATTCACATGAATTATACATCATTATTATAACCATCTAAATAATAATATATTTAATAACAATTACACCAAAACGTGGAGACGGTAGGCCGTACGTACGCACGTATAGTGAAATTTCATTCAAGGGATGGATAGAATAAGGAATTTGTTTGTTCCATAATTATAATAATATCACAGTATATAGAAGATACTGTAGTTATTATTTTAGAATGGAAATAACATGGGAAGAATAAGTTGAAGAAGAAAGGAACTTTAAAGAGGGTGGTGAAGACGTTACCTCTTCTTCGGGTTCTTCCTTTTGATTTGATCAAAAGGGCTACATAGGTTTGATTTATGATCACAATAAGGCCTATAGGATAAATTTAGTGAAGTTGAGAGAGTATTTGGGAAGGTGTTGGCCGAACCAAAAGGCTTTTATGGTTTTAATAATTGGTTAGAAGTTGGGTCCTTTTATAAGGGGGAGGAGGGTCTCTTTAGGAAAAACTTAAAGTATTAATTTATAATAAATTAATATTAGGTTTGAAAAGGATCCAAAGTGGATTATTAAAAGTATAAGGTGGGTATGGGTCAAAATCCTTTCAACCAATAGATTTTATACAGGTTTGGATCATTATATTAACCTTATCTTTTAGTTTTAACTCTTGGTTAATTAGTTAAACACTTACCATGCCACATAATGTTTTTATAATATATAGTTAATAAACTTTCTATATACATCCAAGAGACCCCCAAGTGGTCCATTAATGATACATCAATAATGATATAATTGCTTTTCCGGGACCTTAGGTTTTTAGGAATAGAATATAAATTAATAATATAATATTTGTTTTAAAAACTCATTTATGTCAATTTTTACACTACTCAATAATTGATTTTTTTATAGTCTTAAAAAATTTATTAATTAGAAAAAAATTCATCTAATCAATCCTAACATGTCATATTAACCTATAAAATTCGTGTATGTCATCAAAAATTTCAAATTATATTTATTTTAACATTTATAATACCAATTATTTGATTATTTCATTAATTAGGGAAATATTACATCATTATTGTGTCATATATATTTTTACTTTTTCAATGTCTAAAAATTATAAATAAAATATAATTATTTAGTAAATCTTTTTATATTTCTAAAGAATATTTATAATCTAAAATATAGCATATATACCCCTATTTAAAAATTGTTTTTCTAGAAGATATAAGCATACGTCATTTTTGTATTTACTTTATCTTAATTAAAATAAAGAGTCCCTATCACCTACAAGTGGCTCCATGGGGTCCCAAAAATCAACCCAAAGATTCCCATGGTCAGAAATGTGTCTACCAATAAGGTTAGTACATGTTTTAAGGTAATTTATTATTATTATAATATTATTATTTTAACCCTTATTTACCGGATTTACCCTTTAACCATGATAAATAAAATATTTACAGAAGTAATTATTCAAAATGTATAAAAATAAAAGTTACCGATTTAAAAAATTTGGAAATCCTGATTCCAAATATGGAATCCATTTTTCCAAATTCAAAACACAGAAGTGGCAGAAATTAATTTAAAATTAGTTCCCGCAGTCAAAACAAAAAGCGTGTTTTTAAGATATAATAACTATCAAAAGATTGACACTTGATTATGTCCGGTTTAATTGTGAAATTATGTTCAATGACCAAAATTGTATTAAATGGTAAAAATATATTCAAAATATACTTTAAAACCACTCAAATTCATAATTTATCAATATTAATTATTTTGATTAAAAAAGTTGTTTTTAATTAAAAGTTAGCAATTTTCACTATTCATCAAAATATAAAAGTTATCCAAAAAGTACCAAAATTTCACCCTAGGATAAATTCGACATTCTGAATCCAAAAATGAAGTCCATTTTGAGAGATAAAATTTATAGAAGTTCAAAAAGTAGTTATTACTATTCATAATGGCTAGTTTGATTGGTTGTAGTGTGTGTTAGAACTCGAAGTTGCGTACAACACACACTACTGTATTATTCAAAGTGAAGCGTATCTTGGAATCTTGGGGTGTTACCTTGTAAATATTTGATGTCCCTATTCTAAAGAATAAATTTATTTAGTCAAATTTAATATATAAAAGTTTAAAATATTGGATTTAAAAAAGGGGTTCACTATTAAAAGTTGGTAAAAGTTAATTTTTGAAAAATAATTCTTTTATCTGAAAAAAAGAATTTGTTCTTACATTATGTCTAAGAAACTCATAATATGGATTCTAAAATTATAAGGATTATATAAAGTTTATAATTTAGTTAATACTATTCATAACCTCTTTTCAATGGTTTGTTTGGTAAGTCATGGTGTGCTTGAACTCGTTGTTGCGTGTAGTGCAAGTTAATGAATTATTTTGAAGAAGTAACACATTATGAAATCTTGGGGTGTCACATTATCCCCTCCTTCAATAAATTGCGTCCTCGCAATTTGAAAAAGATTTTTGAAAATAAAAGGTTGAAAATAGAAAATATCTTTGTGGGAAAACCCACATCAGAAATTGGGTTAATAAAATTTAGTCTTAATAAGAAGAAAAGAGAAATGAAAGTGTCACCACCAAATTATGATCTCTGTTAAGAGAAAACTGGTGGAAATTAAAGACATATAATTGGAGGGAAATGTAAATATTTATTGGTAGTGATTGAGGTCATCAATCAGAAACAAGTGTAAAATTGAGGTCCTTAAATTCATCAATCTTTAATGATTTGAAATACCATCGGTTTAACAAAACATAGGGTATTAGGGTAACAAGTTTTTGGTTTTATGATCCCTTAAATAAAGTATAAGAATTAACTTCTTCATAGAATAAGAGAAGAAGAAAAATATATTCTTGACAAGTAGAGGTCCATCCTTTAACTAATTTCTACTACAAACTCATCTTTCACTCTAAAAGATAATAGAACATAAAACATATATTCCATTTATCCTATTCGTATAGGGTTCCAAAAAAAGAATTTATAATTAATCTACCTAATGTTTTAAAAGAAACTTTATTATTTAATGCAGGACATCACGTGGGCCAGTGGTAGGTGATACACCCTTGTCACCCTTCGGTTGTGGGTTCAAGTCTCACGGCCTTACCGGACGTGACGGGTTGCCGCCCGACCTCCGGGTTGTCCTTTTCTGGAATTCCAAAAATAATCCAAACTAGAACTATCCAAAATACTTCAGTCCAAAATTTATAAGGAAGGTAAACACAATGAAGATCCTTTTTTCCGCGTAATAACATGTGAACACCTTCATCATGTATTATTTTAAAACACTGCAACATCCTGAATTTCCATAAAACCTTATTGATTACATTCATGATCCCGTATTCCTTAAAGAATAATGGATATACTCCTTCAATCCAAAAATGTTGTAAACCCCAAAAATTATGGAATATACAAATCATTAATCAGTTTCAATGTAGTCAAGAATATCCAATATAATTTATCCAAATCAATCATTTATTATTCTAAAATCCCTACCTCGGTATCAGAACCATATTATGGTTTATCATTCTCTCAACCATATATTTTCTAAAAATTTAACCTTCTATTGAGTCACTTTTCTTTGTTCCACACAATCTCATGTCCTTAATGAAATAGTACTGCAGTACAATCCTTATGTACTCCATAATTATTATAACAATTACATTGTTGATATAACACTCAAATGACAAAATCAATATAAGAAATATAATAATTACTCTTCATCTGTGGTAGTATCATAAATTGATTATTATCCAATAGCATCATTTTCAGCATAGTCTGATGATTGGGACATAGGTTCGCGTAGTGTCCAAACTCCTTGCAAATGAAGCATTGTACATTTGAAACCATTTTCTTACCCTTGCAGTCTTGTACTTGGTGCCCTTTTCCTCCACACTTATAACAAACTCCCATTCCTTTCAGGAAAGTTCTAGGGTGTTTCTTCCCATAGTTATCACATATGGGAAAATTATTCTTTTCCCTCTTCCCTTTATCCATCTTTCTCTCTTCCATCCTTTTCTTCTCCTGCTTCCCTTCAAAGCCATAGGACTGAGTAAACTCTTTACTTATCTTATCAAAAAATGATATTATTTCTTTATATGATGATAATACATGGGAGAATATTTCTCTTATAAATTATTTCTTATGACCATGAAATATATGACCCTTCTTTCTCTTTGGATCTTGTGCATTTCTGGAGTTCTCATTCCTTCTACTGGGCACCATTTCTAAACAATGTCATACACTAGATTAGTTTATGAATAGAAATACCTAATCCCAAACTTGTAAAATACTTAACATAAATTAAATAGTTATTGGATATAATCCATAATCATAAAAAGGTCTTCTTTGAGGAAATATATACTCATAAACCCTTCATAATGGTTTATAAAAAAAATATAACTAAACTAAGCATATCCCCCGGGAGTGTCGTAACCAAGAGTGCAGCAAGGCCTATTGTCATGCACCAGTTCCTGTTCAAGTCTAGCTCAAAGTGGTGTTTTTGGGTTTTACCCCTAGGTACATCTGTTCCAGAGCCGCCTCTACCTGCTCGTATCCAGACAGGGATGTATTGCTTGGAAAACCTACAAAATCTCTACAATACAAAAATTCTATGAAGTTATTCTATACTAATCCTCATATTCTATCTTATGTGTATGTGCTCTAATCAGAGTTTATCTAAATCTAGCTTCCAAGGTTATTTCTAAACTTCCTCTGATACCAACTGTAACGCCCCAAACCCATTTATCCAGAGTCAGTGCATTATTTTAATACATTGGCATGATTACAAGGAATCAAGTCCCGAAGGACCGATCAGTTTAGTAGTCTTGGAAAATATATTACATACATGAATGTTACATTACACTTCATAACATACAAAACAACATAAATAATTCTTTATGAATTTCATTATTCCCTTGTCTTAACCCTGAATATCAATCACAATACACTTTTTGGAATCCGGGGAAAAATGAAACATTGAAAGGGGTGAGCTCAAACTCTTAGTAAGGGTAAGTAATACAGTGGAAACTTTCATAAATAAGCATAAACATTTAAGGAAATGTATAACTAAAACAATAGCCTTTTAAACTTGAACTTCAGCATAATATTGCAAAAAATAAAATGAAATAATTCCATTCACTTATTGAAAGGGTTATTATACTAGTCCAACAATCACATGCAATACCACTAACCACATTCATAATGATGGAATGCATAATGCCAGACTATCATAACCACATATCCAAGGCCTCATGCTAAGACTACAAATAAATTTTTTTGTCAAGGCCTCGTGCCAAGCCGCTAGTTTTTCTCATGAGACCTACCGATGATTTTTTTTTAGAAGATACTTACGTTTAAAATTGCTCAAAAATACTCTAGTGTTTTTCTGAAAACATTATGCAAGCTTCTGAAAACAAAATAACTCATTCTGAGACTGCTCGACTAATTACAGGCCATGATGGGTCCACACCCAATCCCTTCCTATCTACCACAATCGAGAGTCGGGTTTTCTGAAAACATTTTTAATCTTGCGTTAAATATGTATACATTTGCACTGGATTTTCATATTTTTGAGATAAATATCTCTTTTTCATGAAAACATATAAAAGTCACACAATTTGGAAAAGAAGTCATTTAAATAAATTTTTGAATCAAAGTGTCCCATGACACTTTGAAACTTTTTAAAGGAATTAACATTTTAAAAACATTCACGTCAATATAAATAAATCCTTAAAAACCATTTTTCAGACATGGACATTAATGAGAAAGATTTAGAATACTAAATATTTAAAACATTTGAAATGATGTTTTGGTAAAAGTACCTAAAATGAATTCCTTTGAAAAATCTTTCATAAAACATGTACATGGATAATAAATAGGTCCCAGTAGATACTTAGGTAAAAACAACCTCAGATAATAAAGAGATTGTGAAATTAACCCTTACCAATTTGGTAACTTACGAAACATACACCCCATGAAAGAAGTATCATACAACGAATATGTAAATAAACATATATTAAAGTGTATTACACAAGGAATAAAATTATGGGCAGTACATACAGCACACAAAATGTAATAGTGGCAATATGGCATGAATCTCCCGGGAATAAGGAGTGAGATCAAAACCCCTTACCTTGCACTTTCCATTAGTCGAGGGTATGTTTAACCTCCTGTACGAAGATATTAGTATGTTATTAAATTATACCATAACCATATTAATATTTATGATATCATACATGATTCATTTATGACTTTATACTAACCATTTAATAATAATTTCAATATTAAATTAACATTTCAGGTAATAATCGTTTTCTTTATCGTACGTGTTTTAACTTGTTACTTTTGATTGTATCACTTATATCATGATTTAAATACTTCCAGAATATAGAAAATGATAAATATATCATAAATATTTAGAATATAAATATTCATAATAGACATATATATGAAATGGAAAACATCATTTATGGAGACGATAGTCCGTACGTTCGCATAAACGTTGTTTCTGTTTTCATTTAGTTTTGAATGGAAGTAAGTGAATAAGATATATGTAAGTACATAAATAATTATATATATAAATATATATATCTAGAGTATCATTATTATTTCATATATTACATACTTATTAGTAATATATATTTTTATAATCATCGATGAATGGTGAACTTGGAAATGAATCTCATCGCGTCGTGGAGACGGTAATCTGTACGTACGCACGAGCAAAAATATCATTACTTTCATATTAAAATAATATATAATTGGACGGTATATCATATATATAGAATCACTATCTTGTTATATTTATTTTTTACATGAATCATACAACATTATTATAACCATCTAAATAATAATATATTGAATAACTATTACACCACAATGCTGAGACGGTAGGCCATACATACACACGTATGGTGACATGTCATTCAAGGGATGGATAGAATAATTAATTTGTTTGTTTTATAATTATTATAATATCACAGTATATAGAAGATACTATAGTTATTGTTTTAGAATGGAAATAACAATTAAAGGAGAAGTTGAAGAAGAAAGGAACTTTAAAGAGGGTGGTGAAGACGTTACCTCTTCTACGGGTTCTTCTTTTTTCATTTGATCAAAAGGGATCAGTAGGTTGGCTTTCTGATCAAACTAAGGCATCTAGTATGAAGTGAGGAAAGTTGACAGAGTATTTGGGTAGGGGTTGGCCGAACCAAAAATCTTTTAAGGTGTGAAAAATTGGTTAGAAGTTGGGTCCTTTTATAAGGGGGAGGAGGGGCTCTTTAGGAAAAACTTAAAGTATTAATTTATAATAAATTCATATTCAGTTTATAAAGGATACAAATCTAATTATTCAAAGTCTAAGGTGGGTATGAGTCTAAATCCTTTCAACCAATATATTTTAGACAGGTTTGGGTCATTATATTAACCTTATCTTTCAGTTTTAACTCTTGGTTAATTAGTTTAATACTTACCATGTCACATTGTATTTTTATAATATATAGTTAATAAAATTACTATGTACATCCAAGCGACCCCCAAGTGGTCCATTAATGATACACAAATAATGATATAAGTCCTTTTTCCAAACCTTAGGTTTTTAGGAATAAAATATAAATTAATAATATAATATTTGTTTTAAAAACTCATTTATGTCAATTTTGACACTACTCAATAATTGATTTTTTTTAAAGTCTTAAAAACTTTACAAATTCGAACCAAATTCATTTAAGCAAACCTAAAACGTCATATTAACAAATAAAATTCTTTTATGTCATCAAAACTTTCAAATTATATTTATTTTAACATTTATATTACCAATTATTTTATTCTTTCATTAATAAGGAAAATACTGCATCATTATTGTGTCATATATATTTTTACTTTTTCAATGTCTAAAAATTATTAAAAAAATATCATTATTTAGGAAATCTTTTTATATTTTTAATGAATATTTATAATCGAACATATAACATATATAAACCTATTTAAAAATTTATTTTCTAAAAGATATAAGCTTATGTCATTTTTGTATTTACATTATCTTAATTAGAATAAAGTGTCCCTATCACCTACAAGTGGCTCCATGGGGTCCCAAAAATAGACCCAAAGAATCTCATGGTAAGAAATTTATCCACCAATAAGGTTACGACACATTTTAGGGTAATTTATTATTATTATAATATTATTTTTTTAACACTTATTTTCCGGATTTACCCTTTAACCATGGTAAATAAAATATTTACCGAAGTAATTATTCAAAATGTCTAAAAATAAAAGTTACCTATTTACACAATTTGGTCATCTTGATTCCAAATATGGAATCCATTTTTCCAAATTCAAAACACAGAAGTTGCATAAATTAATTTAAAATTAATTCCAGCTGTCAAAACAAAAAGCATGTTTTTAAGATATAATAACTATCAAAAGATTGACACTTGTTTATGTCCGGTTTAATTGTGAAATTATACCCAATGAACAACATTGTATTAAATGGTAAAAATATATTCTAAATATTTTTTAAAACCACTCAAATTCATAATTTATCACTATTAATTATTTTGATTAAAAAAGTTGTTTCTAATTAAAATTTAGTAATTTTCACTATTCATCAAAATATAAAATTTATCTGAAAAGTACCAAAATTTTACCCTAAGATAAATTCGATATTCAGAATACAAAAATGAAGTCCATTTTGAGAGATAAAATTTATAAAATTTCAAAAAGTAGGAATTACTATTCATAACGGCTAGTTTGATTGGTTGTAGTGTATGTTAGAACTCGAAGTTGTGTACAACACACACTACTGTATTATTCAAAGAGAAGCGTACCATGGAAGATTGCGGTGTTACCTTATAAATTTTTGATGTCCCCATTATAAAGAATAAATCTATTTAGTCAAATTGAATATATAAAAGTTTAAAATATTGGATTTAAAAAAAGGGGATCAATATTAAAAGTTGGTAAAAGTACATTTTTGAAAAATACTTCTTTTATCTGAAAAAAGAATTTGTTCTTACATTATGTCTAAGAAACTAATAACATGGATTCTAAAATTATAAGGATTATATAAATTTTAAAATTTAGGTAATACTATTCATAACCTCTTTTGAACGGCTTGTTTGGTAAGTTATGATGCGCTTGAACTCGGGGTTGCGTGTAGTGAAAGTTATTAAATTATTTTGAAGATGTAACAAACTATGAAATCTTGGAGTGTTACATTCTCCCCTCCTTTAATAAATTTCTTCCTCACAATTTGAAATTGTTCTTCGAAAATAAATGGTTGAAAATAGAAAATATCTTTGTGGGAAAACCCACATCAGAAATTGGGTTAATAAAATTTAGTCTTAATAAGAAGAAAAGAGAAATGAAAGGGTCACCACCAAATTACGATCTCTATTAAAAGAACATTGGTGGAAATTTTTAAGAACCTGAGTTTTGCTGTAAAAGACTTTGGAATATTCTTGATGATATTCTAGAGCAGCGCCTTCAGACGGCGTGCGATTCTGAGCCCCGGAGTGGCCGGAATTAAATTTTTAGTGCGTTCACACTGGAAACGCCAAATAAATAAGATAACTCATAAATGGTTATCCGGATTAGAGATCTGAGTGTACGGATGGGTCCGGAATGGGGTGTTTACCATAGGAATGACATAAAACATGTCAGCGAGGGATGTTTGGACCCCTCGCTCGCTTTCGGAAGGTTAAACGGATAAATTAATTAATTAATTTACTTTTTTAATGGAGAAATGCTAGTATATGTTAAATGGTGGCTCAGATTGGAAAAACGAGGGCACCATTGAGTTCGGAGCATGCCGTTTACCCGAGGAGGGGTATAAGTTTCACGGGCGCGAGCCGTTTCTGAAAAAATGGACCTAGGGGCGTTTTCGTAATTTAGCGGTTTTAGATGTTAAATTTTATAACATTAGAACAGGGTCTCGGATTAAATTTTTGAGACCGCCGTTGTGCTCGGGAGGTGGTGTTTACCCTAGGGGAGGCTTAACCTCGACCCCGCTGAGGGTTCGGGTTCGGGCCGACGGGCGGGTGGTTAAGCGTTTTCTATTTAAATGCTTAACTCACCCCTCCCTCTTCATCTTCCCCACCTGGACAACAGCAAGTAGGAACTCCTCCCTCTCCTCCTCCAGCTCCAGCGAAGCAGCTCCAGCAAGGCGCAGCGTGGCGGCGGACTCCCCGTGAAGCTCCGGGCATCGCCCAAGAGGTAAGAGGTTTTGGTTGCGTTTTCATTTCTGAACCTTCCTTTGGATTCAATTTTATACGTCGATTTTCCATTAAATATTCTAACAAATCCAATGTTCATTTAGTACAAATTCTAATCTTTCGGACGCTCGATTCAGATTTGAAATCCGGTTTCGGATGGTGTCGCGGTCGTCCGTCGAAGTTTGCGGGAATTCCTGGTGTTGTGGGTGTTTTCCGGTGGTCCGAGGCGCGACAACGCATGGCTGTGGCGGCGGCGCATGGCTCTGGTGGCGACGACTTATTTTCCAGGAAACAGCGGCGAGGCTGGCTTTAGCGGAGGTCAGCGCTGGGGGCGAGCGGCTTGGGCAGCCGGGTGACGGCGAGGGCGAGGCTGAGCTCACCGGGGCAAGGGAGAACTGGGGTCGTCGCGCGACCCCGTAGGGGAGACACGACCTGCGTCTTGCGGGTCGTTACACAGCAGACGACCGACCATGAATGTAATACCCCGATCCCAGTTACCCAGAGTCGGTGCATTATTACATAACATTGGCATGATCACAAAGGATCAAGTCTCGAAAGACCGATTAGTTTAGTAGTCTTGGAAAGACTAGATATATTCATAAGTCTTACATTACATCATAAGGTAAAAAAACTACAACAACATCTTGTCTTCATATCCCCTCATACTATCCCTACAGGTCATTCATAAATTATTTCTTCACATCCTGGGAAAAATAAAACATAGAAAAGGGGTGAGCTCAAATGCCCAGTAAGGATAACAATATAGCGGAAACATTCATAAATAAGAATAAACATTGAAGGCAATGTATAACTAAAACAAAAACCTTTTAAACATGAACTTCAACATAGTATGGAAAAAACAAAATGAAATAATTCCATTTACTTATTCAGATGGATATTCTACTAATCCAATAATCACATGCAATATCAATAACCACTTTCATAATGATGGAATGCATAATGGCAGACTATCATAACCACATAGCCAAGGCCTCATGCCAAGACTACAAATAAGATTTTGTCAAGGCCTTGTGCAAAGACACTAGTTTGTCTCATGAGACCTAACGATGAATCGAGGAGCTATAGCGGGCTCTACCCGTCACTTACTAAGTCCAATGCATTCCTCATATGAACATGTTTAAACATAACATAAATATTCGTATTAAAACTAGCATACGAAATGTCAATACTTTAACCACAAACCATGAATGGTATAAAAATAGCACATCCACAGTCAAACATAACTCATTAGATAAAATATAAAAGATTGTATTGTATCATATTAATCTCAATCGATAATAATTAACGATATTGACATAGATGAAAATAACCATCAAAAATATTTGAGAGAATTATCCCCTTTTCTTGAAAACATTTAAAAGTCACACTATTTGTTAAGAAGACATTTAAAAATAAATTTTTGAATCAAAGTGTCCCATACCACTTTGAATCTTTTGAAAGAAATTTACATTTTAAAAACATTCATGTCCCTATAAATAAATTCTAAAAACCATTTTTAAAACATGGACATTAATGCGAAATATTTAGAAGAATAAATATTTAAAACACTTAAAAATGTATTTTAGTTAGAGTTTCTAACCAAAAGAGAGACACTTGAATAAAAATAATTGAGGTAATGAAAACTTTATAATATCATGAGAATAAAGGGATTCATGATATACTATTTCAAAGTACATTATATACACCATATAAAAGTGATTTGGTGTATGACAGCAAAGAAGTATCAATGGAATGTAAATTGAGATGAATTCTCTTATAAAGACCATATCCTTAGGTTAAAGATAAATAAACGACATAATTATGTGTGACAAATATAAATACACTCAATATGATTGGATATTTAGTGTAAATCAATCATATGACATTCACACATATTCTTGTAAAAACAATACCAATGAATTTGGATATTTAACTCAACAAAAGGAGATTGAGTTAAAATTACTCTTATCAAGTTCATACCGATGACTTGAGAATTTATCAATGGAGTGATTATGTGTATCAAAATTATATCCACATAAAGGGGAGTGGAATTTATGACATAATCAAATTAATAGTGATTCTACCCATAATCTTGGAGTAAAATAAATAATGAAGTATGCGTAAAGCTGAATAAATGGAAATTGAAATATCAAATTCCCTTATTGATTTGGTATCATACAAAACATACACCCATGAAATAAGGATCATACAATGATGATGTAAATATACATGAATTAAATTATATTACACAATGAATACAAACATGGGCAGTACACACACCACATGTAATAAATTAGTGGTGAACAATGGAATTCTCATGGAATTAAAAGTGAGATAAGAAACCCCTTACTTTGTACTTTTTCCTTTGTCGAGGGTAGGTTAACCTCCTATATAATGGTGAAATAATTGTTATTAAATTATACAAGAATATTATATATTAATATGATATCATATATGATCTTTTAACATTGCTTTGTTAATAATATCTTAGTATTATCGTCGTTTCGGGTGTTAACTTACTCATTTTCGTTGATATGTTTTGTTACGTAAGCCATGTTTGTCATGGATAGGATGTATCTTATTCATATACATAATTATATCATGTCTTTAAACATTATTTTTAAATAATCAAATGATAATTATACTGGAATGGATACTATGGAGAATAAATCTCATAGCGTTCGTGGAGACGGTAGTCCGTACGTACGCACGAGCGACAATATCATTCTTTTGATATTAAAATAATATTTAATTGCATGTTATATATTATATACAGAATAATTATCATGTTATATTTATTATTTACATGAATTACACATCATTATTATACCCATGCAAAAAATAATGTTTTGCATAACAATTACACCACGACGTGGAGACGGTAAGCCGTACGTACGCACGTATGGTGACATGTCATTCAAAGGATGGATAGAATACTGAAATATGGTTGTACCATGTTTATAATAACATTAAAGTATATTATAGATACTGGATTTATTATTTCAGAATGATAAAAACAAATAAATAAGATGTTTAAGAAGAAATGAATTTGAAAAAGGGTGGTGAAAACATTACCTCTTCTTTGGGTTCTTCCTTTTGATTTGATCAAAAGGGCTCCTTAGGTTGGCTTTCTGATCAAACTAAGGCCTCTAGGTTGTATTGAGAAAAGTTGAGAGAGTATTTTGGTAGAGTTTTGATGAACCAAAAGGCTTTTAAGGAGTGAAGTAATGAGAAGGAGGAGTGCCCTTTTATAAGAGGGGTGAGGGGCACCTTTGGAAAAGCTAGAAATATTATTTTATAATACATTCATATTCGCTTTCTAATGGCCTAAAAGTGTATAATTTAAAGGGTAAGGTGGGTATGGGTATAAAACCACTCAACCAATAGAATTTAGACAGGTTTGGGTCATTATATTAACCTTATCTTTTAGTTTTAACTCTTAGTTAATTAGTTTGACGTTTACCATGTCACTTTGTATTTTTATATTATATAGTTAATAAACATACTATATACATCCAAGAGACCCCCAAGTGGTCCATTAATGATACAAATATCATGATATAAGTCTCTTGGCTAAACCTTAGTTTTTAGGAATTTAATATCAATTAATAATATAATATTTGTTTTAAAAACTCTTTTATGTCAATTTTGACACTATTCAATAATTGATTTTTGTGAAACTCATAACAGAATGATTAATTCGAAAAAAGTCAATTAAATCAATCCTAATATGTCATATTAACCTATAAAATTAGTTTAATTCAATAAAAGTCTCCAATTATATTTATTTTGGTATTTATAATATCAATTATTCTAATTTCTCATTAATTTAGTAATTACTACATCATCATTGGGTCATAAAAAAATTAAATTATATAATGTCTAAAAATTATAAATAAAATACCATTATGTAGGAAATTCTTTTATATTTCTAATGAATATTTATAGTCGAAAATCAAACATATATAACCCTTTGTAAAAATTGTTTTTCTAAAAGGTATATGCTTATGTCATTTTTGTATTTGTTTTAACTTATTTGAAATAAAGTGTCCCTATCACCTACATGTGGCTTCATGGGGTCCCAAAATCAACCCAAAGATGCCCATGGTAGGACATGTGTCCACCAATAAGGTTTGGACATGTTTTAGGGTAATTTAGTATTATTATAATATTTTGTTAACCCTTATTTACCGGATTTACCCATTAACCATGGTAAAAAAAATATTTACCGAAGTAATTATTCAAAATGTATAAAAATAAAAGTTACCTATTTACACAATTTGGAAATCCTGATTCAAAATATGGAATCCATTTTTCCAAATTCAAAACATAGAAGTGGCAGAAATTAATTTAAAATTAATTCCCGCTGTCAAAACAAAAAGCGTGGTTTTAAGATATAATAACTATCAAAAGATTGATACTTGTTTATGTTTGGTTTAATTGTGAAATTATGTCCAATGAACAACATTGTATGAAATGGTAAAAATATATTCTAAATATACTTTAAAACCACTCAAATTCATAATTTATCATTATTAATTAATTTGATTAAAAAAGTTTTTTTTAATTAAAATTTAGTAATTTTCACTATTCATGAAAATATGAAAGTTATCCGAAAAGTACCAAAATTTCACCCTAAGCTAATTTAGTTATTAAGAATCCAAAAATAAATTCCATTTTAAAAGATAAAATGTATAAAATTTCAAAAAATTGTAATTACTATTCATAACAGCTAGTTTGATCGGTTGCGGTGTGTGTTAGAACTCGATGTTGCGTACAACACACGCCATTTCATTATTCAAAGGGAAACGTACCGTGGAATCTTGGGGCATTCTCCCCTCCTTCAATAAATTGCGTCCTCAATTTTTTTTTAAAATTGGGCTTGATAATATAATGGAAAGTCCCACATCGGAAAAAGAGTTAATAAAACTATCACTTTAAATGAAAGGAAGAGAGGTATAAAGGTCACCCAAGATAACCAATACTAGGATTCCATATAGGAAAACATGGATATGGATGATAAACTAAGTGTTCAGTTCTGATGGAGAGGGATAGAAAACATGATCAGGAGAAAGATAACAATAAGAAAATCACAAACTTGTGTTGGGAAAAACGGTCCTTAGTCTCCCAGTAGGAAAAGTAAACAGACAACATTTTTTTGTTTCAAGTTACATTACATAAGGAAAAGGAATTCATTTATGATATTGAATAAGAACATAATGAGATATACTTACTTTTTAAGTAGAGTTTCATTCTTTAATAACTTTTTACCACTAACTCATTTTTTTTTTGAAAAATGAGTATTCAAGAAGACATGGTCACAATGGAAGAGCTAGAATAAACATCTATAGAAATACATGATCCACATAGGATAAACTATATATTTACCTTGTATTTAATGATTAATCAAAACCAAAATGGTTAGTAAAATATATGATGATCCCCCAAATGGATATTCCATTAGAGAAAAAAACACTAATCTTAATTTCTAAAATTAAACCATCAATACCCCAAAGTTAAATAAGTACTATTCAATAATCAGTTGTCCTTAAAATCCTTAAATATAATCCAAACTAATATTAAAACCCAAAACTTATAAGAATGTAGTGTTCCACATTAAATTGTATCTAAAAATGACATTAATTACTCTTAAAGTCACATACTTAAAAGTAATTAACCTAATCATTTCCATAAATAACCCAAATCACTATAAATCCACAATAAAAACACAGATAAAAATCCACCATTACTCTTCAAATGAAATACCATAATATTCTATTTTCCATGGGCATATAGTGTTCACAACAAAGCGAACAACTTCCAAAATAACATTTATCACTTAATAACAAAATCATTTTCCTATACTAAGGGTATTCATTTGATAATACATAAGATCCCAAATCAAATTATTAATGATCAATAAAATCATCTAACTAAAAATAATAGTCACACTAACCAAGTACTTCACGTAGTCCAGTGGTAGGCAATAAATCCCAATCGCACTTTGGTTGTGGGTTTGATTCCTACAGCTTTGTCCGACACGACGGGTTGTCACACGGTCTGCGTGTTGTCCTTTTTCAAAAACTATATTTTATAACATTACCAAAATGAGATAAATTCCTCAAAATTACCATAAGATAATTTAACCACAATTCTTATCTCATACCTTGAATTTTCATCCCAAATTATAATAACTTATAATTGCCTCAAATCCAACGATCATATAAAACCAAATTGTTATTTATAACTATATCCACAAGAGAAAAGATAATTCTTCCTCAAATATCATTCTCACATGGAAAACTGCAGGGTTAAAAATACAAGAGAAAATTATTCCAAAGTAAACCCATCAACAAGGAGCACTAATAATTTTTAAACATTTCTCCAACCATTTATTTCCACATAGCTTCTTCTTTGACCAAGAAAATATCCTATAGAATAGGGAATTCACTCGGGTAATGGCCAGGTCCCCTACATTTACGGAAAATGAGTGTAAATGGATTCTTGGGACAATTTTTATCTTCTTCCATAGTACTCTTCATTTTTCTTCATCAATTCTTCACTTTATGTCCTTCCTTCCCGCACGTAAATCATTTCTTTGTCCCATTGAGACACTTTCCTGGGTGTCTCCTTCCACATTTCCCGAATGATGGAAATTGAGGATTTCTTTCTCCATGGTCTCCACTACTGGAGCTCTTATCATTCATCACCTTTCTTTTCTTTGTTGAGTCTGGGAATTTGTTAATATATATATTGTTGATAATATTTTTGGAAAATTGATTTGGCATAAAGATGATATCTTTTACGCCTATCAACATTTCATTTTGTTGCTCATTGCCACCACCGTTCCCACCTTGTACATCATTCATAAAGTCACTATGTATTCCTTGGAATCCATCCATTGACTAAAACCATAAAGCATTGTGTGAGTAACAGTAGTCATAAAATCATTTAGAGATTAACATGTCACCATATTCTCAATTTGAAACAAATTAGGATTAACCAAGGTCATTTACTCTCATCTTATATATAATACTTCAAATCAGTTTGTAAAGAAAATGTAAATTATCCTAAGCATATCCCCCAGGAGTGTCGTAACCAAGAGTGTAGCAAGGCCCGTTGTCGTGCACCAGTTCCTGTTCGAGTCTAGCTCAATGAGGTGTTTTCGGGTTTTACCCCTAGGTACATCTGTGCCAGAGCCGCCTCTACCTGCTCGTATCCAGACATGGATGTATTGCTCGGAAAACTCACAAAATCTCTACAATACCAAAATTTTTGGAAGTTCTTCTATACTAATCCTCAAAGTTCATCTTAGGTCTACGTGATCTAATCAGATTTTATCTAAATCTAGCTTCCATGGTTTGTACTAAACTTCCTCTGATACCAACTGTAACGCCCCGACCCCAGTTACCCAGAGTCGGGTGCATTATTACATAACATTTGCATGATCACAATGGATCAAATCTTGAAAGACCGATTACATTAGTAGTCTTGGAAACACTAGATATATCCATAAGTCTTACATTACATCATAAGGTAAAAAAACTACAACAACATCTTGTCTTCATATCCCCTCATACTATCCCTGCAGGTCATTCGTAAATTATTTCTTAACATCTTGGGAAAAATAAAACATAGAAAAGGGGTGAGCTCAAATGCCCAGTAAGGATAACAATATAGCGGAAACATTCATAAATAAGAATAAACATTGAAGGCACTGTATAACTAAAACAAAATCCTTTTAAACATGAACTTCAACATAGTATGGAAAAAATAAAATGAAATAATTCCATTTACTTATTCACATGGATATTCTACTAATCCAATAATCACATGAAATATCAATAACCACTTTCATAATGATGGAATGCATAATTCTAGACTATCATAACCACATATCCAAGGCCTTGTGCCAAGACTAAAAATAAGATTTTTTCAAGGCCTTGTGCCAAAACACTAGTTTGTCTCATGAGACCTACTGATGCATCGAGGAGCTATAGCGGGATCCACCCATCACTTACTAAGTCCAATGCATTCCTCATATGAACATGTTTAAACATAACATAAACATTCATATTAAAACTATCATACAAAATGTCAATACTTTAACCACAAACAATGAATGGTATAAAAATAGCACATCCACAGTCAAACATAACTCATTCGATAAAATATTAAAGATTATATTGTATCATATTAACCTTAATCGATAATAATTAATGATATTGACATAGATGAAAATAACCATCAAAACTATTTGAGATAATTATCCCCCTTTTCTTGAAAACATTTAAAAGTCACATATTTGTCAATAAGCCATTTAAAAATAAATTTTTGAATCAAAGTGTCCCATAACACTTTGAAACTTTTGAAAGGAATTAACATTTTAAAAATATTCATGTCCATATAAATAAATTATTAATTTTTTTTAAAACATGGACATTAATGAGAGATATTTATAAGAATAAATCTTTAAAACACTTAAAAATGTATTTTAGTTAGAGTTTCTAACCAAAAGAGAGACACTTGAATACAAATAATTGAGGTAATAAAATCATTATAATATCATGAGAATAAAGGGATTCATGATATACTATGTCAAAGTACATTATATACACCACATAAAAGTGATTTGGTGTATAACAGCAAAGAAGTATCAGTGGAATGTAAATTGAGATGAATTCTCTTATAAAGACCATATCCTTAGGTTAAGGATAAATCAACGACATAATTATTTGTGAAAAATATAAATACACTCAATATGATTGGATATTTAGTGTAAATCAATCAGATGACATTCACACATATTCTTGTAAAAACAACACCAATGAATTTGCATATTTAACTCAACAAATGGAGATTGAGTTAAAATTACTCTTATCAAGTTCATAACGATGACTTGAGAATTTATCAATGGAGTGATTATGTGTATCAAATGTATATCCACATAAAGGGGAGTGGAATTTATGACATAATGGAATGAATAGTGATTCTATACATAATCATGGAGTAAAACAATCAATGAAGTATGCGTAAAGCCGAATAAATGGAAATTGAAATTTCAAATTCCCTTATTGATTTGGTAACATACAAAAAATACACCCATGAAAGAAGGATCATACAATGATGCTGTAAATATACATGAATTAATGTATATTACACAATTAATACAAACATGGGCAGTACACACACCACATGTAATAAATTAGTGGTGAACAATGGAATTCTCACGGAATTAAAAGAGAGATAAGAAACCCCTTACTTGGTACTTTTTCCTTGGTCGAGGGTAGGTTAACCTCTTGTATAATGGTGAAATAATTTTTATTAAATTATTAAAGAATCATATATATTAATATGATATCATATATGATCTTTTAACATTTCTTTGTTAATAATATCTTAGTATTATTGTCGTTTCGGGTGTTAACTTACTCGTTTTATTTGATATGTTTTGTTATGTAAGCAATGTTTGTCATGGATAGGATTTCTCTTATTCATATCCAGAATGATATCAAGTCCTTAAACATTATTTTTAAATCATTAAATGATAATTATACTTGAGTGGATACGATGGAGAATGAATCTCATCGCGTTCGTGGAGACGGTAGTCTGTACGTACGCACAAGCGACAATATCATTCTTTTGATATTGAAATAATATTTAATTAGATGTTATATCTTATATACAGAATCATTATCATGTAATATTTATTATTTAGATGAATTACAAATCATTATTATACCCATCCAAAAAATAATGTTTTGAATAACAATTATACCACGACGTGGAGACGGTAAGTCGTACGTACGCACGTATGGTGAAATGTCATTCAAAGGATGGATAGAATACTAAAATATGGTTGTACCATGTTTATAATAAAACTAAAGTATATAGAAGATACTGGATTCATTGTTTTAGAATGATAATAACAAATAAAGAAGAAGTTGAAGAAGAAATGAATTTGAAAAAGGGTGGTGAAAACATTACCTCTTCTTCGGGTTCTTCCTTTTGATTTGATCAAAAGGGCTCCTTAGGTTGGCTTTCTGATCAAAATAAGGCTTCTAGGTTGTATTGAGGGAAGTTGAGAGAGTATTTGGGTAGAGTTTGGTTGAAACAAAAGGCTTTAAAGGTGTGAAGTAATGAGAAGGAGGAGTTCCCTTTTATAAGAGGGGTGAGGGGCACCTTTGGAAAAGCTAGAAATATTATTTTATAATAAATTCATATTGGGTTTATAATGGCTTAAAAGTGTATTATTTAAAGGTTAAGGTGGGTGTGGGTCGAAAACCACTCATCCAATAGAATTTATATAGGGTTGGGTCATTATATTAACCTTATCTGTTAGTTTAACTCTTAGTTAATTAGTTTGACATTTACCATGTCACTTTGTATTTTTATATTATATAGTTAATAAACTTACTATATAAATTCAAGCGACCCCCAAGTGGTTCATTAATGATACAACTATCATGATATAAGTCTCTTGGACGAACATTATATTTTTAGGAATTTAATATCAATTAATAATATAATATTTGTTTTAAAAACTCTTTTATGTAAATTTTGACACTATTCAATAATTGATTTTTATGAAACTCATAACAGAATTATTACTTCGAAAAAAGTAAATTCAATCAATCATAATATGTCATATTAACCTAGAAAGTTAGTTTAATTCAATAAAAGTCTCCAATTATATTTATTTGGGTATTTATAATATCAATTATTCTAATTTTTCATTAATTTAGTAATTACTACATCATCATTGGGTCATAAATTAATTAAATTTCTTAATTTTTAAAAATTATAAATAAAATACCATTATGTAGGAAAGCTTTTTATATTTATAATGAATATTTATAGTCAAAAATCCAACATATATAACCCTTTGTAAAAATTGTTTTTCTAAAAGATATATGCTTATGTCATTTTTGTATTTGTTTTAACTTTTTTAAAATAAAGTGTCCCTATCACCTACATGTGGCTCCATGGGGTCCCAAAGTCAACCCAAAGATGCCAATGGTCGGAAATGTATCCACCAATAAGGTTAGGACACGTTTTAGGGTAATTTAGTATTATTATAATATTATTTTTAACCCTTATTTACAGGATTTACCAATTAACCATGGTAAATAAAATATTTACCGAAGTAATTATTCAAAATGTTTAAAAAAAATGTTTCCTATTTACACAATTTGGAAATACTGATTCAAAATATGGAATCCATTTTTCCAAATTCAAAACACAGAAGTGGAAGAAATTAATTTAAAATTAATTCCCGCTGTCAAAACAAAAAACGTGTTTTTAAGATATAATAACTATCAAAAGATTGATACTTGTTTATGTTCGGTTTAATTGTGAAATTATGTCCAATGACCAAAATTGTATTAAATGGTAAAAATATATTATAAATATACAATAAAACCACTCAAATTCATAATTTATCATTATTAATTATTTTGATTAAAAAAGTTGTTTTTAATTAAAATTTAGTAATTTTCACTATTCATCAAAATATGAAAGTTATCCGAAAAGTACCAAAATTTCACCCTAAGCTAATTTCGATATAACGAATCCAAAAATAAATTCCATTTTAAAAGATAAAATGTATAAAATTTCAAAAAGTACGTATTACTATTCATAACGGCTAGTTTGATCGGTTGCGGTGTGTGTTAGAACTCGATGTTGTGTACAACACACGTCATTGCATTATTCAAAGGGAAACGTACCATGGAATCTTGGGGTGTTACAATGAAGGCCGATCCGCGTGGATCGAGGGTCCACGGCCGGCCCGCGTGGAAGAGCCGCGAGCCGTCGCTCCAAACCGAGCCGGCCCAAGCCGGGCGGACCGGCCGACCCAGGCCGGTCTAGCCCGAGGGGATCCGTTTCCCCCTCTTTGGACGCCCGTAATTTTCATTACGGGTATCCGATTTGAAATCCGTCTGTGGAAGTGAGACCGTATCGACAAGACGGACTTTTTAAGATGGTTTCGAGAATTTTTTATTCCCGAAACGAGGGGCCTCGGTGGCGCGACGCTTACTTTAAGTGAATTGGCGTTTATCCGAGAATTTTGTTTTGGACGGCACGGATGCGTCCAACGTCCGATTTAATCCTCATCAGTGGTGTTGGAACCCTGGAGTCAAGGCGGAGGTTTACATAGTGGTTTCAGGCATTGATGCCGGAGTTGAGGCGTGGGTCCCACGACCCGTCTTTTGAGCTGCGTGCAACTTTTAGCGACTTTTTCCTCGAACGTCTGTTCGGGGCGTGTGAGCAGTCGATGTTGGGTGTTTTTCCGATGGCATCACATTGGTGCAGTCTGCCCACTATAATTCCACATGATGGTGCGGGGCCCACGAGGGCCGTTTGGGCGCCGACGGTGATTTTCCATCTTTATCACCGGGCGACCGTTTTAGACAAGTGAATAGTCCATCTTCTATGTTTTTTTGAGAGGATCGCAACGGTGTGATCCGTTCGTTGAGTTTCGGGACAGGGTTGCGGGTCCCATGAAGCACCGATCGTGTGCGGTGTTCCAGAACGTATCTTTTTCTCCGGATATCCGTTGCACTCAAGTGAGTAGTGCTTTTGACGTGTTTTCCCGAGGGGATCGCAATGGTGCGATGCGCCCGACTGTTTTCAGGGCCGAGGCTCGAGATCACGGGACGTCGTTCGGGCGTGAGGCGGTGTTGGTGACTTTTCCATCGGATATCCATTTGAGGTGAGTAAGTAGTCGATCTCATGTGTTTTTCCGTGAGTATTACAACGGTGTGATCTGTTTGGTTGTGCAGAGCCTCTTGCACGATCTTGTTAAATGTGGAAGCATGAAAGGTGCTCTAGTGGTGGTTCTCCCTACCTTGTTTGTAGCGGACCCTTGGCGTGTGATCGCGCACTCTTGGGAGAGTGATATAAATGGTTCACGAGATGTGGTTGGCTGTTCCTGGGCCTTTGAGGTGGATTTGTTACGTCACGTCTTCGCATTGACGTTGGGTGTCGTGTGCATGATAGCCTTTGGGTTGGGACTTGGTATTCTCTAATAGTATACAAGAATACTTGGAGGTACGTGTGGTTTGCACCTGAGAATGTTTGTGCGCTTGGTTGGGGCTGAGATGGGGCCACACGTCGTGTGGGCCCCACGTGCATGCCATGATCTTCTTTACGTACATTTGACCTCTCGCGACGTAGAGAGTTCCTCTGTTCTCATTTGTTTGACCAGCAGGGTGGAGTTTCCCCTGGTCTGGTGCTCTTTTGTCTGACCAACAGGGTTGAGTGGTCTCCCCCCTGGTCTTGTACTCGATGGTTTGGCCGACAGAGATGATTTGGTTCCTCTGCTTCTTCGGCTATGAGGGGTTTTAGTACTGTGCCCTTTCACCGGTCTACGACACCGTTTACGGCTACGTGTGTCCGTGAAATGTGGGTGTTTTCCCCACTCTCTGGGATGAGTTGTCTCTGTCCGCTTCGACAGTGACTCGGCGGATTGGAGCAGGATCACCTTGTGAGGCCTGGTGAGTTTCTCCCACTGCTCCGTGTTCCCTGGTAGAGCTTGTGGTTTCGGTGTGACCAATACTTTACGCGGGCACCGATCCTCTACCCATGAGGTTGTTTCCAGCAGGGCTGAGGTTGTTTTCAGCTGGGCTGAGGTTGTTTCGAGCAGGGCTCGCCAGTGGGTTACCATCCAGAAGGGATGGCCAGTACAACGGTGTTCACCGAGCAGTACCATCCAGCAGGGATGGCCAGAGCAATTTCGGGCTTACCTTCAGTGGGGCTGGGTAGTGGTCCCCGATGCCAGGCTTACCTTCAGTGGGGCTGGGCAGTGGTCCCCCATGCCGGGCTAACCTCCAGCTGGGCTGGGCAGTGGTCCCCGATGCCGGGCTTACCTCCAACTAGGCTGGGCAGTGGTCCCTGATGCCAGGTTATCTCCAGCTGGGCTGGGCAGTGGTCCCGTCGCTGTCTTTAGCTGGGTTTCCGTCCAGTGGATTACTCTGTTACGGGACTGGGAAGTGTGGCACCCGTCGACTTTCCAGGTCTCCCTGTAGTGGGAACCCGTTGACTTCTAGGGACCCTCCAACGGGGCTGGGCAGTGGGTCGCTTGTCGAGTTTGAGCAGACTTCTCGACTGTGGGGCAGTGACGAGTTGTGGTTGACATTCCCCCATAACTCTCAAGTACGAGGATCATTTTTTCCCACTAAGACACGTCCTTGTGACGCGACCTAAAACCGTGCGGGCGAGTTAGTGTCGCCCAAAGCGGATAGTGTCGAGGTGTGGTGATTGATCCCTTGACTTGTAGTTCGGGGTAGACGTGCGGGATGCTGGGCATCGATGGAGTTTACTTCTAGGACTGTTGACTACTCTTTTCTTGGGCTGAGCTATGGGATGGATATCCCCTTATGACCTTTTTTGGGCTTCTTGTTGAGCATATGGACTTGTATATACCTTGTTCTAGTACCCACTTCTTGGGTTTGGTTACTATCCTTCCAAGAGAGGTGAAGATGCGCGAGGTATGCCACGTGCTTTCTGTGTCTAGATTCTCATGGTTGGACGAGACTACTCTCCCACTATAGGTAGTGAAGACTCGATGAGAAGTTCATCTTCTCACCATTTCCAGCTCCTTGTGTTTGGACGAGACTACCTTCTTTCCTCTTGTTGGGTTGAGCTGGACTCTTTACTGTACTCCTTACTGCACTTTCAGTTGTACTCCTCTACTTTTCCTGTTCGCTCTACTGCTCACCCTTCGGTACCTCCTTTTGTTGCTCCCTCGAGCCTTCGGGGTATCCTACTGAGTATTTTTATACTCACCCCTACTTGGGCTTTTCCCGAACTTGGTGTGCCCTTGCAGACGACATACAGGTTGGTCGTGACTTCAGTGGAGCATAAGAGTTTGGGAGCTTGGATCGCGTGTGGTGGTCGTAGTTGGGTTCCAGGTGGGGAACCCTTCTAGCTTTTGTTTTGTTTACATGTTGCCGGGTTGTGGCACTTTTCTGGTTGGGTGTGTGTTTTGACCCTTTTTCCTTTTCAGCACTTTACTTGTACTGTTTAGAGGTCGATGCACATTTGTGATATATATATATATATATAGCAGTTTCCCTTTTCTTTACTTGTCTTTTCTTTTACTCTGTACTGTTGCATTGAGTGTGCTGCGCGTGTGTGTGTACATGAACTTAGGCAAAGGCCTCCCCGAGTTGTTGTGCCTACGGCGATGGTCACCAGCCCCTGGCATTTGGAGGTGGGCTTGGGGTAGTTGCGGCTCGAGCCCGGGTAGGGTCGGGTCGTGACAAAGTGGTATCAGAGGTGGTTCGTTCCTTGGGACACTGTTCGGATGTCCCTAAAAGAGGAATTGGTTGGGATTTAGGGCAACATTGTTAACGTGTCTCCAGAGCGGCTCTCAGGCCAGGGAGTCTAGTGAAGGTGCGACGACCGACGTATCCATTCACCAGGACCTTGATAACCCGCTTATCGACTCAGCATGCTGAGACACTTGTTGCAGGGAAAAAATTTTCTGTGCATCACATAGGATTGTGTCTTTGACTGTCCTTCTTGAGTCAGCTCCCCATTGTTGTTGTTATTGGTATATACATATATGCTCATCTGACCGCGACACTCCATGATAATATTCAGGATGTATCCGCGAAGACAGCGAGCCAGGATACCATCTTTGGTTCGTGAAGACAACCCTGTGAGCTATGAGGACACAGTCTAGGACCCATCATGCGAGCCCCTTTCTTCGGGTGGGCCGGTAGCAGCACCCCCACCTTTTGAGCAGCAAGTAGTTTCAGCAGAGCAGGCTGAGCTTGAGCGCAGGTTGAGCGCGCTCCGTGAGTTCCAGCGGCGGAGACCGCTGAGGTTCAATGGTGAGCCAGACCCTCAGGCAGCAGAGGGTTGGCTAGAGATAGTGGTTAGTCTTTTCAGTCTTGTGAAGATGCCGGCAGATTAGAGAGTGGCTTTGACAGCCACCCTTTTTCATGGAGCAGCTCGGCGTTGGTGGAGTCTGGCGACTCAGCTTCTTGACGAGTCGTCGCTTTCGTGGGATGACTTCCAGTTGTTGGTTCGAGAGGAGTTTTTCCCCTACTGCTTGCGATCCGTTCAGATTCAGGAGCTCCTACAGTTTCAGCAGGGAGGGATGACGGTGGCCGAGTACGCGACTAGTTTTGCAGAATGTGCATGCTTTTACCCGGACATGGTCCACGACGATAACCTCCGAGCGCAGAAGTTTGAGCAGGGTCTCCACCAAGAGATTCGTGCTATCATAGTACCATTGGGAATTTCCATATATGTCGGGGTGCTAGAGAAGGTGCTGGTGACAGAGAGCTTCCTGTCACATTCTGGAGTTGGTGGTGGCAGCAGACACGTCGGAGCCGAGACGTCTGCCGCAGCTAGTGGGCGTCAGCAAGCAGGACCTCGACGCATGTGGCTTTCTGAAAACCAGACTCAGGGGCGTGGCCGTACACCACAGTGGCGCCGGAGGGCACCAGTTCAGCCCAGAGAGAGTCGGTGCTATGCTTGTGATGGGCGAGGTCACTTGGCACGAGACTGCCCGACCCGAGTTGCTGAGAGCTTCGGGCAGGCAGTAGGCACCCCACCATGATAGAGGCAGCGCCGTGATTGGAGTAGTACCCAGAGAGGTGGTGATAGCAAAGGAGTGGGAGGAGTTGGTAGTGGGAGACGACATTATGAGGTATCCCCATCACCACTAGGCGGTCCACGTCAGGCTCTGAGAGCTGATGGTTGGGACCACAGACAGCTGCGATATTTGGATGTCTACGATCCTGCATAGCATGGGATGGTGAGAGGTACCCCTTGCGACTCTTCTACTTTTTGCAGTAGAATTGTTAGGCTCTGCGTGTGAAAGGCTTTTCTCCCTGCTCCATGTTTGAGGTGTTACCAGGGTGACGTATGGCGTCGAGTGTAACCCTGTTTTGGTAAGGAAAAAGGCATGTGACCTTTTCCTTAAGTCGATGGTGTTGACTCCTTCGCTTCCGAGCGTGTAAGAGAGTCTTGGTTGAGAGACATCGACTATTAAATCTTTCGTGACAAGATATCCTTGGGTGCTTCACCATATGGATATTCTGAAGGAGGGAATCACATGGCCTTGTCCCATGCCCAAGTGGTGATTCCTATCACGACGTGAAATATAGAGGTTTGACCGGGGAGGTGAGCTACCCTCGAGAGCCTTCGGGCCGTTTGAGACCGTGAAAAGATATGGCGAGGTTCCCTACCACCTTGCCCTAACCCCAAAGTCTTGAGTGGGTGCACGACGTCTCCCAAGTGACTCACCCAAGAAGGAGTGTGCGTTCTCCTATGCATGACATCATCAAGGGCTGACCTCGTGTGGACGGATCAATCCTTTGGTCTGTGTGCGGTGATGCAGAGCTGTGTGTAGGTTCTTCTGGGTATGGGAAATCCAGGAGTGGGCTTAGTACCCAGTGTTTCTCCCTAGTTTTTCTTTTTGGGGAAGAAAAGCTTGAAGGAGATAATGATGTAAGAACCCGGGATTTTCTATGATATACTTTGGAATATTCTTGATGATATTCAAGAGGAGCGCCTTCAGACGGCGTGCGATTCTGAGCCCCGGAGTGGCCGGAATTAAATTTTCAGTGCGTTCACACTAGAAACGCCAAATAAAAAGGATAACTCTAAATGGTGATCCAGATCAAAGATCCGAGTGTACGGATGGGTCCAGAATGGGGTGTTTACCCTAGCAACAACATAAAACATGTCAGCGCGGGATGCTTGGACCCCTCGCTCGCTTTCAGAAGGTTAAATGGATAAATTAATTAATTAATTTATTCGTTTAATGGAAAAACGCTAGTATCTCTTAAATGGTGGCACAGATTGGAAAACCGAGGGAACCGTTGAGTTCGGAGCATGCCGTTTACCCTAGGAGGGGTATAAGATTCACGGGCGCGGGCCGTTTGTGAAAAATGGACCCAGGGGAGTTTTCGTAATTTAGCGGCTTCAGACGTTAAATTTTACAACTTTTGAATGGGGTCTCGGATTAAAATTTAGAGACCGCCGTTGTGCTCGGGTGGTGGTGTTTACCCTAGGGGAGGCTTAACCTCGACCCCGCTGAGGGTTTGGGTTCGGGCCGACGGGCGGGTGGTTAATCGTTTTCTATTTAAACGCTTAAATCACCCCCTCCCTCTTCTTCTTCCCCACCTGGACAACAACAAGGAGGAAATCCTCCCTCTCCTCCTCCAGTTCTGGTGAAGCAGCTCCGGCAAGGCACGGCGCGACGGCAGACTCCCCGTGAAGCTCTAGGCATCGCCCAAGAGGTAGGAGGTTTTGGTTGCATTTTCATTTCTGGACCTTCCTTTGGATTCAATTTTATACGTTGATTTGCCATTAAATCTTCGAACAAATCCCATGGTCATTTAGTACAAATTCTACTCTTTCCGACGCTTGATTCGGATTTGAAATCCGGGTTCGGATGGTGTCGCGGTCGTCCGCCGAAGTTTGCGGGAATTCCTGGTGTTGTGGGTGTTTTCCAGTGGTCCGAGGCACGGCGGGGCATGGATGTGGCGGAGGTGCATGGCTGTGGCGGTGACGGCTTCTTTTCCAAGCGATGAAGGCGAGGTAGGCTTCAGCGGAGGTCGGCGTTGGGGGCGAGCGGCCCGGGCAGCCGGGTGACGGCGATGGCGAGGTCAAGCTTACTGGGGCAGGGGAGAACCGGGGTCGCCGCGCGACCCCACAAGGAAGACACGACCCACGTCTTGCGGGTCGTTGCGCAGCAGATGACCGGCCACGAAGGCCGGTCCATGCGGCAGAGCCACAGGCCGACGCTCCAAACCGAGCCGGCCGGTCCAGCCCGTGGGGATCCGTTCCCCCCTCTTCGGACGCCCGTAATATTCATTACGGGTGTCCAATTTGCATGTCGTCTGCGGTAGTGGGACTGTATCGACGAGACAGACTTTTTGAGATGGTTTTGGGAATTTTTAATTCTCGAAACGAGGGTCCACGGTGGCGCGACGCTTACTTTAAGTGAATTGGCGTTTATCCGGGAATCTTGTTTTGGACGGCGCGGACGCGTCCGATGTCCGATTTAAGCACCATCAGTGGTGTTGGAACCCCGGCGTCGAGGCGGAGGTTTCTAGGGTGGTTCCGGTCATTTAAGCCGGAGTTGAGGTGCGGGCCCCACGACCCGTCTTTGGAGCTGCGTGCAGCTTTTAGCGACTTTTTCCTCGAACGTCTGTTCGGGGCGTGCGAGCAGTCGATGTTGGGTGTTTTTCTGAGGGCATCGCGTTGGCACAGTCTGCCCACTGTAATTCTACACAATGGTGCGGGGCCCACGAGGGTCATTTGGGCGTCGATGGTGATTTTCCATCTTTATCACCGGACGACTGTTTTGGACAAGTGAATAGTCTATCTTGTGTGGTTTTTCGAGAGGATCGCAACAGTGCAATCCGTTCATTGAGTTTTGGGACCGGGTTGCATTTCCCATGAAGTACCGCTTGTGTGCGGTGCGCCGAAACGTATCTTTTTCTCCGGATATCTGTTGCACTCAAGTGAGGGGTGCTTTTGGCGTGTTTTCCCTAGGGGATCACAATGGTGCGATGCGCCCGACTGTTTTCAGGGCCGTGGCTCGAGATCACAGGACACCGTTCGGGCGTGAGGCGGTGTTGGTGACTTTTCTGTCGGATATCCGTTTTAGGCGAGTAAGTAGTCGATCTCGAATGTTTTTATGCGAGAATTAAAACGGTGTGATCCGTTTGGTTTTGCGAAGCCTCTTGCATGATCTTGTTAAATGTGGAAGCATGAAAGGTGCTCCAATGGTGGTTCACCCTACCTTGTTTGTAGCAGACCCTTGGAGTGTGATCGCGCACTCTTGGGAGAGTGATATAAATTGTTCACGAGATGTGGTTGGCCGTGCCTGGGCCTTTGAGGTGGAGTTGTTACGTCACACCTTCGCATTGATGTTGGGTGTCGTGTGCACGATAGCCTTTGGGTTGGGAGGTGGTATGCTATGGGAGTAACGAGAATGCTTGGAGGTACGTGTGGTTTGTACCTAAGAATGTTTGTGCGCTTAGTTGGGACTGGGATGGGGCCACCCGTCGTGTGGGCCTTACATGTGTGTCGTGATCTGCTTTACGTACTTTTAACCTCTCGCGACGTAGAGGGTTCCTCTGTACTCATTTGTTTGACCAGTAGGGTGGAGTTTCCCCTGGCCTGGTGCTCTTTTGTCTGACCAGCAGGGTTGAGTGGTCTCCCCCTGGTCTTGTACTTGATAGTTTGGCCGGAAGAGATGGTTTGGTTCCTCTGCTTCTTCGGTTGTGAGGGGTTTTAGTACCGTGCCCTTTCACCGGTCTGCGGCACCGTTTAAGGCTACGAGTACCCGTGCAGCGTGGGTGATTTTCCCACTCTCCGGGATGAGATGTCTCAATCTGCTTCAACAGTGACTCAGCGGATTGGAGAGGGATCGCCTTGTGAGGCCTGGGGAGTTTCTCCCGTTACTCCGTGTTCCCTGGTAGATCTTGTGGTTTTGGTGTGACCAACACTTTACGCGGGCATCGATCCTCTACCCAGGAGGTTGTTTCCAATAGAGCTAAGGTTGTTTTCAGTAGGTCTGAGTTTGTTTCGAGCAGGGCTCTCCAGTGGGTTACCATCCAGCAGGGATGGCCAGTACAGCGGTGTTCACCGAGCAGTACCATCCAGCAGGGATGGCCAGAGCAGTTCTAGGATTACCTCCAGCGGGGCTGGGTAGTGGTCCCCGATGCCGGGCTTACCTCCGGTGGGGCTAGACAGTGGTCCTCGATGTTAGGCTTACCTCCAGCTGAGCTGGGCAGTGGTCCCTGATGCCGGGATTACCTCCAGCTGGGCTGGGCAGTGGTCCCCAATGTCGGGTTACCTACAGCTGGGCTGGGAAGTGGTCCCGTCGCCGACTTTAGCCTGGTTGCCCTCCAGTGGATTACTCTGTTACGAGACTGGGAAATGTGGCACCTGTCGACTTTCTAGGTCTCCCTGTAGTGGGAACCCTTTGACTTCCAGGGACCCTCCAGCGGGGCTGGGCATGGGGTCGCCTATCAACTTTGAGCAGACTTCTCGACTACGGGGCAGTGACGAGTTGTGGTTGACGTTCCCCCAGAACTCTCAACTAAGAGGATCATTTTTCCCCATCGAGACGCGTCCTTGTGACGTGAACTAAAACCATGCAGGTGAGTTAGTGCCGCCCAAAGCGGATAGTGTCGAGGTGCGGTGATTGAGTCCTTGACTTGTAGTTTGGGGCAGACGTGCGGGATGCTGGGCATCGATGGAGTTTACTTCTGGGACTGTTGGATACTCTTTTCTAGGGCTGAGATACGGGATGGAGACCCCCTTACGTCCTTGTTCGGCCTTCTTGTTGAGCATATGGACTTGTATATACCTTGTTATAGTACCCACTTCTTGGGTTTGGTTACTCTCCTTCCAAGAGAGTTGAAGACGCGCGGGGTATGCCCCGTGATTTCCATGTCTAGCTTCTCATGGTTGGACCAGTCTACTCTCCTACTATAGGTAGTGAAGACTCAACGGGAAGTTCATCTTCTCACCATTTCTAGCTCCTTGTGTTTGGACGAGTCTACCTTTTTTCCTCTTGTTGGATTGAGCTGGACTCTTTACTGTACTCTTTACTGCACTTTCAGTTATACTCCTCTACTTTTCCTGTTCGCTCTACTGCTCACCCTTTGGTACCTCCTTTTGTTGCTCCCTCGAGCCTTCGGGGTATCCTACTGAGTATTTTTATACTCACCCCTGCATGGGCTTTTCCCGCACTTGGTGTGCCCTTGCAGACGACAGACAGGTTGGTCGTGACTTCAGTGGAGCATAGGAGTTCGAGAGCTTGGACCACATGCAGTGGTCATAGTCGGGTTCCAGGTGGGGAACCCTTCTAGCTATTTGTTTTGTTTACCTATTGCCGGGTTGTGGCACTTTTCTGGTTGGGCGCGTGTTTTGCCCCTTTTTCCTTTTCAGCACATTACTTGTACTATTTAGCGGTCGATGCACATTTGTGGTATATATATATATATAGAAGTTTCCCTTTTCTTTACTTGCCTTTTCTTTTACTTTGCACTGTTGCATTGAGTGTGCTACGTGTGTGTGTGTACAGGTACTTAGGAAAAGGCCTTCCCGAGTTGTTTTGCCTACGGCACTGGTCGCCAGGCCCTGGCCTATGGAGGTGGGCTTGGGGTAGTTGCGGATCGAGCCCGGGTAGGTTCGGGTCGTGACACAATTAGAGACATATAATTGGAGGAAAAATGTAAATATTTATAGGTAGTGATTGAGGTCATCAATCACAAACAAGTGTAAAATTGAGGTCCTTAAATTCATCAATCTATGATGATTTGAAATACCATCGGTTCAAGAAAACCTAGGGTTTTAGGGTAACACGTTTTTGGTTTTAGGATCCCTTAAATAAAGTATAAGAATTAATTTCTTCATAGAATAAGAGAAGAAGAAAAATATAGTCTTGACAAATTGAGTTCCATCCTTTAACTAATTTCTACCACAAACTCGTATTTCACTTTAAAAGATAGTAGAACGTAAAAAATATATTCTATTTATCCTATTAATATACAATTCCAAAAAATGAATTTATAATTCATATAAAAAATCTTTTAAAATAAACTAAATTATTCAATCCAGGACATCATGTGGGCCAGTGGTAGGTGATACACCCTTGTCGCCCTTCGGTTGTGGGTTCATGTCTCGCAGCCCTGCCGGACGAGACGGGTTGCCGCCCGACCTCCGAGTTGTCCTTTTATGGAAATCCAAAAATAATACAAACTAGAACTATCCAAAATACTTCAGTCCAAAATTAATAAGCAAGGTAAACACAATAAATATCCTTTTTTCCGTGTAATAACATGTGAACACCATCATCATGTATTCTTTTAAAACACTGAAACATCCTGAATTACCATAAAACCTTATTTATTACATTAATGATCCCTTATTCCTTAATGAATAACAGATATACTCCTTCAATCTAAAAACGTTTTAAACCCCAACAATGATGGAATGTACAAATCATTAATCAGTTTCTAGGCAGTCAATAATGTCCAATATTATTTATCCAAATCAATCATGTATTATTCTAAAATCACTACATCGGTATCAGAACCATATTATGGTTTATCTTTCTCTCAACCATATATTTTCCAAAAATTTAACCTGCTATTGAGTCACTTTTATTTGTTCCACACAATCTCAAGTCCTTAATGAAATAGTATTGCAGTATAATGCTTATATACTCCATAATTATTATAATAAGTACATTGTTGATACAACACTCAAATGACATAATCAACATAAGAACTCTAATCATTCCTCTTCATCTGTGGTAGTATCATAACTTGATTATTATCCAATAGCATCATTTTCGGAATAGTCTGTTGACTGGGACATATGTTCGCTTAGTGTCCAAACTCTTTTCAAATGAAGAATTGTACATTTGAAACCATTTTATTACCCTTGCAGTCACGTACTTCATGCCCTTTTCCTCCACACTTATAATAAACTTCTATTCCTTTGAGGCAAGTTCCAGGGTGTTTCTTCCCATAGTTATCACATATAGAAAAATTCTTCTTTTCCCTCTTCCCTTTATCCGTCTTTCTCTCTTCCATCCTTTTCTTATCTGTCTTCCCTTCAAATCCATAGGACTTAGTAAACTATTTACTTATCTTATCAACACTTGATATTATTTCTTCATATGATGATAATACATGGGAGACTATTTCTCTTATAAATTCTGGCTTAAGGCCATGAAAGATATGGTCCTTATTTCTATTTGGATCATGTGCATTGCTGGAGTTCTCATTCCTTATACTGGGAGCCATTTCTAAACATTAACATACACTAGATTAGTTTACGAATAACAATACCTAATCCCAAACTTGTAAAACACTTAACATAAATTATATAGTTTATGGATATAATCCATAATCATAAAAATGTCTTCTATGAAGAAGTATATACTCATAAACACTTCATAATGGTTTGTAAAGAAAATGAGAATTATCCTAAGCATATACCTCGGGAGTGTCGTAACCAAGAGTGTAGCAAGGCCCGTTGTCGTGCACTAGTTCTCGTTCGAGTCTAGATCAAAGCGGTATTTTCGGGTTTTACCCCTAGGTACATCTGTTCCAGAGCAGCCTCTACCTGGTCAGATCCAGACAGGGATGTATTTCTTGGAAAACTCACAAAATCTCTACAATACCAAAATTCTAGGAAGTTATTCTATACTAATCCTAAAAGTCTATCTTAGGTCTATGTGCTCTAATCAGAGTTTATCTAAATCTATCTTCCAAGGTTATTGCTAAACTTCCTCTGATACCAACTGTAACACCCCAACCCCAGTTACCCGAAGTCGGTTCATTATTTTAATAAATTGGCATGATTACAAGGAATCATGTCCCGAAGGACCGATCAGTATATCAGTCTTGGAAAATAGATTACATACATGAATGTTACATTACACATTATAACATAGAAAACAACATAAATAATCCTTTATGAATTCCATTATTCCCTTGTCTTAACCCTGCATATCAATCACAATACACTTCTTGGAATCCTGGGAAAAATAAAACATAGAATGGGGTGAGCTCAAATGCTCAGTAAGGGTAAGAAATACAGTAGAAACTTTCATAAATAAGCATAAACATTTAAGGTAATGTATAACTAAAACAAAAGCCTTTTAAACATGAAATTCAACATAATATTGAAAAAATAAAATGAAGTAATTTCATTTACTTATTCACATGGATATTCTACGAGTCGAATAATCACATGAAATATCACTAACCACTCTCATAATGATGGAATGCATAATGCCAGAATATCATAACCACGTAGCCAAGTCCTCGTGCCAATACTACAAATATTTTTTTTTTCAAGGCCTAGTGTCAAGACACTAGTTTGTCTCATGAGACCTACCGATGCAAATATTTTTAGAAGATACTTACATTTAAAATTGCTCAAATATACTCCAGTGTTTTTCTGAAAACATTATGAAAGATTCTGAAAACAAAATAACTAATTCTGAGACTGCTCAACTAATTACAGGCCATGATGGGTCCATGCCCAATCCCTTCCTATCTACCACACTCGAGAGTCAGTTTTTCTGAAAACATTTTTAAGCTTGCGTAAATACGTATACATTTTCACTCGATTTTCATATTTTTGAGAGAAATATATCTTTTTCATGAAAACATTTAAAAGTCACACAATTTGGAAAAGAAGTCATTTAAATACATTTTTGAATCAAAGTTTCCCATATCACTTTGAAACTTTTGAAAGGAATTAACATTTTAAAAACATTAATGTCAATATAAATAAATCCTTAAAAACCATTTTGAAGACATGGAAATTATTGAGAAAGATTTAGGAGAATAAATATTTAAAACTTTTTAAATGATGTTTTAGTAAAAGTCCCTAAAAATAATTCCTTTGAATAATATTTCATATAATATGGACATGGATAATAAATATGTCCCAGTAGATACTTACGTAAAAACAACCTCAAATAATAAAGAGATTGTGAAATTAACACTTACCAATTTGGTAACTTACGAAATATACACCCCATTAAAGAAGTATCATACAATGAATATGTAAATACACATATATTAAAGTGTATTACACAAGGAATACAATTATGGGCAGTAAATACACCACATAGAAGGTAATAGTGGCAATATGGCATGAATCTCACGGGAATAAGGAGTGAGATGAAAACCCCTTACCTTGCACTTTCCTTTAGTAGAGGGTACGTTTAACCTCCTGTACGAAGATCGTAGTATGTATTAAATTATACCAAAACCATAATAATATTTATGATATCATACATGATTCATTTATGACTTTATACAAACCATTTAATAATAACTTCCATGTTAAATTAACATTTCGGGTAATAATTGTTTTCTTTATCGTACATGTTTTAACTTGTTACACTTGATTGTATCACTTAGATCATGATTTAAATACTTCCAGAATATAGAACATGATAAATATATCATATATTTTTAGAATATAAATATGTATAATAGACATATATATGAAATGGAAAACACCATTTATGGAGATGGTAGTCAGTACGTTCGCATAAACGTTGTTTCTGTTTTCATATAGTATTGAACGGAAGTAAGTGAATAAGATATATGTAAGTACATAAATACTTATATTTATAAATATATATATCTCCAATATCATTATTATGTCATATATTAAATACTTATTAGTAATATATATTTTTAGAATCGTTGATGAATGGTGAATTTGGAAATGAATCTCATCGCGTCGTGGAGACGGTAATCCGTACGTACACACGAGCGAAAATATAATTCTTTTGATATTAAAATAACATATAACTGGATGGTATATCATATATAAAGAATAATTATCATGTTATATTTATTATTTACATGAATTATACATCATTATTATAATGATCTAAATAATAATATATTGAAAAACAATTACACCACAACGTGGAGACCAGAGGTCGTACATACACACGTATGGTGACATGTCATTCAAGGGATGGATAGAATAATGAATTTGTTTGATCCATAATTATAATAATATCAAATTATATAGAAGTTACTGTAGTTATTATTTTATAATGGAAATAACAAGGAAAAAAGATGTTGAAGAAGAAAGGAACTTTAAAGAGGGTGGTGAAGACGTTCCCTGTTTTTCGGGTTCTTCCTTTTGATTTGATCAAAAAGGATACTTATGTTGGATTTGTGATCAAACTAAGGCCTCTAGGATAAATTGAGGGAATTTGAGAGAGTATTTGGGCAGGGTTTGGCCGAACCAAAAGGCATTGAAGGTGTGAAGAATTGGTTAGATGTTGGGTCGTTTTATAAGGGGGAGGAGGGGCTCTTTAGGAAAAACTTAAAGTATTAATTCATAATAAATTCATATTCGGTTTCTAAAGGATCCAAAGTGAATTATTCACAGTCTATGGTGGGGATGGGTTGAAATCCTTTCAACCAATATATTTTAGACAGGTTTGGGTCATTATGTTAACCTTATCTTTTAGTTTTAACTCTTGGTTAATTAGTTTAACACTTACCGAGTCACATTATATTTTTATAATATATAGTTAATAAAATTACTAAATACATCCAAGAGACTCCCAAGTGGTCCATTAATGATACACCAGTAATGATATAAGTCCTTTGGCCGAACCTTAGGTTTTTAGGAATAGAATATAAATTAATAATATAATATTTGTTTTAAAACTCAATTATGTCAATTTTGACAGTACTCAATAATTGATTTTTTAAAGTCTTAAAAACTTTATTAATTCGAACCAAATTCATTTATGAAATCCTAACATATAATATTAACCAATAAAATTCGTGTATGTCATCAAAACATTCTAATTACATTTATTTTAACATTTATAATACCAATTATTTGATTCTTTAATTAATAAGGAAAATACTGTATCATTATTGTGTCAAATATATTATCTCTTTTTCAATTTCTAAAAATTATAAATAAAATATAATTATGTAGGAAATATTTTTAGCTTTTTAATTAATATTTATAATAGAAAATATAGCATATATAACCCTATTTAAAAATTGTTTTTCTAAAAGATATAAGCTTATGTCATTTTGTATTTACATTATCTTAATTATAATAAGGTGTCCCTATCACCTACAAGTGGCTCCATGGGGTCCCAAAAATTGACCCAATGATGCCCATGGTCAGAGATGTATCCACCAATAAGGTTAGGACATGTTATAGGGTAATTTATTATTATTATAATATTATTTTTGTTAACCCTTATTTACCGGATTTACCCTTTAACCATGGTAAATAAAATATTTACCGAAGTAATTATTCAAAATGTCTAAAAATAAAAGTTACCTATTTACACAATTTTTACATCTTGATTACAAATATGGAATCCATTTTTCCAAATTCTAAACACATAAGTGGAAAAAATTAATTTAAAATTAATTCCCGCAGTCAAAACAAAAAGCTTGTTTTTAAGATATAATAACTATCAAAAGATTGACACTTGTTTATGTCCGGTTTAACTGTAAAATTATGTCCAATGACCAAAATTGTATTAAATAGTAAAAATATATTCTAAATATACTATAAAACCACTAAAATTCATAATTTATCACTATTAATTATTTTGATTTAAAAAGTTGTTTTTTATTAAAATTTTGTAATTTTCACTATTCATCAAAATATAAAAGTTATCCGAAAAGTACCAAAATTTCACCCTAGGCTAAATTAGATATTCCAAATCCAAAAATGAATTCCATTTTGAGAAATAAAATTTAAATAATTTCAAAAATTAGGTATTACTATTCATAAAAAATAGTTTGATTGGTTCTAGTGTGTGTTAGAACTCGATGTTGAGTACAACACATGCTACTGTATTATTAAAAGAGAAGTTGTCACACCCTGACCATGGACGCCTATGTTCATTTATTCTTTTCTCAGTCCTGTGACTCTAGTAAGAGTCGGGTTTGGGTCCAGGTTTGAATTTTTTTAAGCTTTGATGTTTTCGGTGGGTCTCGGGCCAGTGCGCAGTCACCGCACTGCTAGCGGTCACCACACATTCAGTTCGGGTGGGTGCACGATCACCACACATTCGGTTTAATCGTGCGTTCGGACCTGGTGAGTGTTTGGTTTCCGAACTGTTTGGATAAATAATAAAATTAAAATAATAAATTAAATGAAAATGAATTTTATAAAATGTTTAATAATAATAATAACAATAATTTATAATATTGTTATTATTATTATTATTATTATTGTTATTAGTTTAGTATTATTATTTTTTTTCTATTTTCTTTTATTATTTTCTTTTCATTTTATTTTCTTTTTATTATTTTTATCCCACCTTTCTTCCCCTGTTTTTTTCTTCTTCTTTATTTCTCCTCCTTTCTCTCTTTCTTCTATCTTTTCCCTCCTTCCACGCGGGTGTCCCCTGCGCAATGACCCAACCTCTTATTCTTCTCCGCGCACCCTGTTTCCCCCTCGTGTTCAACCTTCCACGGCGCTCCAGCCCAGCATCCCCGTTGCACCCCGCGCCTGCAGCCGCACCTCCTGCTCCCTCGTACGGCAGCCGCTGCACAAAGCAGCCAACACGCCTGGCCTCCCCGTACGATCTACAACAGTGATCGGCCCTCCCTGTTTTCCCTCCCTGCATGCGCCAGCCACTCCCCAAGTCACTGCCATCATCTCTCACCCCGGCCGGCTTCGCTCCTGCCCTGTCATCGCCCCCTTGCTCTGCCTCCATCCAGCCGCCACCCACCTGCCCAGCAGCCACGGGCATCGCACAACAGCACCACATCCCAGCCCCTACCTTCCGTGACGATCCTATCCGCGACCAGCCTGCGGCGACCCGATCCAGCGCTGTTCCTCCCACCACCTTGCTCGCCGCTTTGTTCACTCCATCCAGCACTGCCCCGCACCTTTGGCGTGATCGCCCAGATCCCATCTTCCCAACTTCCCAGCCAGCCCACAGCCGGCCTCCGCCCAGCAGCGCTGTATGCACTTGAGGAATTTCCATACTGCTGTGTGTGCCCCAGAAAACTCTCGGTGATCTCTTCCTGCCATGTTTTCCAGCTGCCTGCACCCGGCTGGCCTAATTCCTTGTGCATCAGCTCGCCTCCGTGCTACCCCTCATGCACCAGCCTGCTCCAGGTCTTCCCCTAGGCACTCTGCCTATTGAAGATCCCTTTCTAGCGGCTCTCTCTTCTCCTTGCTGAACACCAATCCCGACGTGCCTTGCGCACCCTCGTTGCGCACCCCTGCTACTTGCGCCGTTTTCTCCCTCTATAGGCGACCTGTCCAGCGTCGCCACCTCTAGCCTGCGGCCCCCTTCCCTTGCTTGCAATTTCTGGAAAACACCCTTAGCACGCACCCCTTATTCCAGCAGAAGTCCACCCCATGTACCTCTCCCTCTCCTGCAGCACTCCCCTGCCCTCTTGCCCTGCTCATCCTGTGCTGCACGCCCCTGCTCAGTTTCACCAACCCGTGGCCAGCGCTCCAGTGCCTCTGCCTTGCAGCGCCCCAGCCACCCAACCAGCCTCATCCAGCTGTTGCACATCCCAGCTCCTCCCACAAGACCTTCCCCTTTGGGTCTACCTCTTCGCCTTGCTGCTTCACCTTCTGCCGACCCCGAATCCTTTCCTTGCAGCAACCCTGATGTTGTCTAGTGCCTCCTGCTCCAAGAAGTGTCGCCATACCCGGTTCCCCGGATGCACCTCCTCCTCCTTTGGCATCTCCGATCTACACCCCCTGTACCTCTCCCTCTCCTACCCGCATCCCCTTGGCCTGCCCTGCTCCACCTGCACCCAGCCGGTGTGCCCCCGCCTCACATATGTCGTCCGGCAGCACCTCATGTGCCTTTGACCAGCTCTGACAAGCTCCGGCCAGTAGTGGTGTAGGCCCTTGGTGCACGCGCCCCATCCCTACTTTATCTGTCCAGCAGTGGCATAGCGTCCCGACAACTTTCTCCTTTGCTTCACTGGTCGCAGACCTCGTTTTGGTAGTCGCACACCTTATTCTCAATTGGGAGCGCGAAGGACGCCCACCGCTGAAGTAAAGTGATTTGGGGTTCTTTCCATTTCTCCCTCTCCAATGTCGAGGCTAGTGTTATATTATTTATTCTTTTGGATTATTTGAATTCAGTGTTTCTGTGATTTTAGTTGTTTTGCAATTGCTGCAGCGTGTTGGCATGGAATACCCACAATACTGCGGTCATCGTCTTGTGCGTGCTTGTGCGCCCTTGCAAGGCGTGGCGCATCTTCGTGTTCGAGATATGAATCAAGGTAGGCCCCCACTACACTTACCTTTAAATTTATAATTAATTAATTTTTTGATGTTTTATTAATTTTAATAAGTAGAAAATAATATAAGATAATTAATTTTTAAATGATTATTTGTTGTAAAAAAAGCCGTTTATTTTATACCGAACTCTTGAAATATTTCTCGGCGAGCAAACACCCAGTAGTGAAAGAATGCCATTTTGGCCTTTAAACATAATTTATGGAATTTAAAATGTGGTGTTGGTTTTAAAGATAAATGATTTCTTCTGAACAAATGTTTCAGGTTTTCTTGAGAAACGAGGTTTTTCTTTAGAATTGGTGAAGGCCCGTTTGGGACATTAATAAAATAAATTATTTTGGAAAACCCACTCAAGGGTGACTTTTGGTGTGCATTGATTGTGTGAGATGTATGTGATGTTTTTGCATCGTGACTGATTGATTTACATTGTGGACGCACCCTTGTGTATTGCTTGTGTTGACCTGGGAACCTGACATAGTGAGTGAATCTTCTGAGAACGATTGCTGCACTAGTTTAGATTACGCACTGGCTAGTGGCCCCATAGAAGGGGAATACTGAGTTATTGCTGCTATTGGGATTGGGCCCCTCGGTTAGGCCATGCAGGGCTATGCTGGGCGTTAGGGCATGCCTTCAGGATGAGTCAGATGTATAGTACGTTCTGGATTGTTCACGATCTCCTAGTTTTGACCCATGTTTACTTTAGTGTGTATTTGTGTGTGGTGGACAATCGAGAGGTCTAGTTCGGTTGCTGGCCTATGTACGCCACTTTTCCCTTTGCCCTTGGTGTGTGTTGTGTGCTATGTATGGTTTTCCTTTGGTTAATAACTGAAGTCTATATTTCTAAATTGTTCGTAGAAATTTTTTTAAAATGAAATGGATCTATTCCTTTCAAACATTAAGCTTATTTTTAAATTAAAAAGGGCAACAGACTGATACTTGTTTTAGAAACGAAAGTTTGTGTGTGTGAAAACTAATATTTTGTATATTTAGTTCAAAACTGTAATTGGTAAATTTATTTATTTAAAGGTAGTGCATTGGGAATAGATATCGGGCTAGCCTACTGAGTTTTAATACTCACGCCTATAGTTCTTTTTTATTTTTAGTGTTTGCGTAGGTTACGGCTTGGGTGCGTTCTCCATGGGTGATGTTTGGTCGTGAGTTGGAGAGTGACCCGCGAGGTCACAAAGAGATAGTGGTTGTCTCTTTCAGTTAGTTTTATTTTCTTTTGTTCTTGTTAGTTACTTTACTTGGTTTATTTATTTTTCACTGCTCTGTTTATTTTCTGCTGCTTTAATTATTTATTTTTATTGGGAGAAATCGTTCCCACTTGCTCTCTGTTGATGCCCTGGCGCTTGTCGCCAGCCCCGGAGGATCGGGAACGCCTCTCGGGTCATGTCTCGGACCGGCTCGGGTGACCTGTTCAGGGTCGAACCTGGTTGGTTCATGACAAAATGGTATCAGAGGAGGTCAGCCATTAGGGGACCTCACTTTTTTAGAGTGCCCTTTGTTATTTGGGATGTCTGGTAGAAGGATATTAGGACTGTCAGAGTTCAGGAGGAAGGTTACAAGTTGGTGCCTGATCACCACCGCTTGTGACGAGACCTGAGTTACCAGGGTTATTCCGGGATTTGAGTCTTTTTTCTTTTGTTGTTTTGGATTGAGGAATGACAATGGGGGAGAATCAGTTCACTTGGAAGCCTCACATGGGGTGGTGACCCATGTGGAGTCTGAGTGCCCGGTTCAAGGTCCTTTTAGTGACATGCCTTACTTGGGGCATGGCTCTCCACCATGTCGCTAGGTCAGACATATGCACTAGTTCCTCATTACAGTGGGTTATTACAGCTTGTGTTTTGTTTAAATCTCGGTTTATTTGAGTGTGAGTTAAAAGTGAAATTGGTTTTTATTTGGAAAGGTGTTTCTTCCAATTTTTTTTTTGAAATTACTCAAGTGAGTTTTTAATGAGAAGGTGTATCAGTTTGGAAAAACTTGGTATATGTTTGGATTTGATAAGGAAAAGAAGTGTTTGAACCTTGGCACTCCATATGGAGGGTCACACGTGCGTGGGTATGTATAGAAGTGCATGGGGGAACTTGTTCATAGATGATGTGAGCGGGATTGAATGAACGCACGTGTGACGGTTCATAAAGTGCCATAGGGGAGTTTTGAAAATTTTAAAGAAATAATGGTTTTGGAAAAGTGATTTCTCCTTGTGTTGTATATGTTTGGATTATGGGCCTATTTTACTTGGCTTGTGTTGTTTCTTTGATTGAGTTTTGGCTTGATGCTAATTTCGATGGGTTTTCTCATGTTGTCATGAGTATGCCGCCAAGAAAGCCTCCCAATGTTGTCAATGAGTTATGCTCAGTTTTCAGTTCCTTTTTCATGTTTCTTGCTTATCAAGGTAGTCGGAGTCTGTTAGAGGTAGTTGTATTGTTCTGAAAGATAGCGTGTCTTCGAGTTTTTGGGAACTCCCAGGGTATTCATGGTTCATACCGCCCTAGAGTTATTTGAGGGTTCAGTTCTGGGATAGTAAAGATGAAATTCCTCATCGTCGTTAGAGTTTTGGGTGTGATTAACAGTGGTCGACATCCGCGAAGGTTCCCCACCTAGCAAAGAGTGCGGGCCGGTGAAACCTGTCTCCAAGATACTATCCTCGTCGGTACCAGCTCCTAGTTCGCCAGACCGCTCTCTTGTGCGCCACCAGTATGGCATGTCTGGACATTCTAAGTCATCATGTTTCATCCCTTTCAAAATGTACGACCATCGTGGTTGTTTGAATCATCGAACGGAAGGAGTTAGATACCAGAAGATGAAAATGCATGACTGTGAGGCAGAAGATGATTCAGCTATCAGGGCCCCAGCCACAGGTCTCTGTGTGAAGCTCGTACACAGTCAGGATTTGCCGAGGGTGTGTGGAACCTTGGTCCAGATAATGTCTTCGGCTTTGGAATGGAAATGTCCAAAATTTCCCTTGTTTTATTTTCACCGTTGTCGTAAGTTCATACTTGTTGTAGTGGCGTGATGATCCCGTTTCCCCACAATCCAAGCAGTCTTGTCTGCTCTCAGTCTAGTTCTTAAGTTGTTTGGTCTCTCTGAATGGTGTTGGCCCGTGAATAAATGGACCTGTTCTATTTTTGAGTTGGTCCTAGCTGTGTTTGTTAAGGGAATGTTCATTTCATGATGTTGATGGGGGGGCATTGAGTTAATTTCTCATCCACAAGTTGCTAGATTGTTCCGTAGAAATCTTTTCGTCAAGTCTCAGGTGTGTTGTTTGGTACATGTGAAAAAAAAGAAGAACGAGCTTGGTTTGGGAGCTCCCACGTTGCCCACCCCCAGGGGAGGGGTTTGTTCGGGTTTCAAAGGTTTTTTTATTGTAAATTCTTGTGGTGGGGAGAACCCTCTAATGTTCTCCCCTCAATCTCGAGTAGTGATTTTTCTTGAATTGGTCGGGTGTGATGTTTGTTGGGAATGGTCACCCCGAAGCTCTCGGTTCTCTATGATTTTGTCTGGGAATGAACTCAAGTTGTGTCAACTGTTGGCTTGGTGACTTTTAGGGGGAAAAAGTGTCTGTGGTGGGGATAATTGTCACACCCTGACCACGGATGCCTATGATTTTTTATTCTTTTCTCAGTCCCGCGACTCTAGGTAGAGTCGGGTTTGGGTCCAGGTTTGAATTTTTTTTTAATCATTGATGTTTTCGGTGGGTCTCGGGCCAGTGCGCAGTCATAGCATTGCTAGAGGTCAACGCACATTCAATTTGGGTGGGTGCGCGGTCACCGCACATTCGGTTCAATCGTGCGTTCGGACCTGGTGAGTGCGCGGTTTCTGAACTGTTTGGATAAATAATAAAATTAAAAGAATAAATAAAATTAAAATGAATTTTATAATTTTTTTAATAATTATAATATCAATAATTTATAATATTGTTATTATTATTATTATTATCATTATTATTGTTATTAGTTTAATATTATTCTTTTTTTCTCTTTTCTTTTATTATTTTCTTTTCATTTTTTTTATCCCACCTTTCTTCCCCTGTTTTTTTCTTCTTCTTTATTTATCCTCCTTTCTCTCTTTCTTCTCTCTTTTCCCTCCTTCCACGCCGGTGTCCCCTGCCCAGCGACCCAGCCTCTTATTCTTCTCCGCGCACCCTATTTCCCTCTCGTGTTCAACCTTCCACAGCACTCCAGCCCAGCAGCCCCATTGCATCCCGCGCCTGCAGCCGCGCCTCCTTCTCCCTCGTGCGGCAGCCGCTGCACAAAGCAGCCAGCCTGCCTCGCCTCCCTATCCGATCTATAGCAGTGACCAGCCCTCCCTGTTTTCCCTCTCTGCATGCACCATCTGCTCCCCAAGTCACCGCCATCATCTCGCACCCCAGCCAGCTTCGCTCCTACCCTATCATCACCCCCTTGATCTGCCTTCGTCCAGCCGCCGCCCTCCTTCCCTACAGCCAATGGCATCGAACAACAGTGCCACACCCCATCCCCTGCCTTCTGTGATGCACCTATCCGCGGCCATCCTGCAGCGACCCGATCCAACGCTGTGCCTCCCACCACCCTGCTCGCTGCTTTGTTCACTCCATCCAGCACTGACCCGCACCTTTGGCATGACCACCCAGATCCCCTCTTCCCAACATCCCATCCAGCCTGCAACCAGCCTCCGCCCAGCAGCGCTGTATTCACCTGCGGCCTTTCCCTCATACTGTGTGTGCCCCAGCAAACTCCCGGTGATCTCTTCCTGCCATGTTGTCCAGCTGCCTGCACCCGGCTGGCCTAATTCCTTGTGCAGTAGCTCGCCTCCGTGCTACCCCTCATGCACCAGCCTGCTTCAGGTCTTCCCCTAGGCACTCTGCCTGTTGCAGAGACCTTTCCAGCGGCACTCTCCTCTCCTTGCTGCACACCATTCCCGATGTGCCTTGCGCACCCCCGTTGTGCACCCCTGCTACTGGCGCTGTTTTCTCCCTCTACAGGCGACCTGTCCGGCGTCGCCACCTCCAGCCTGCGGCCCCCTTCCCTTGCTCACAATTTCTGGACAGCACCCTCAGCACACACCCCTTATTCCAGCAGAAGTCCACCCCCATGTACCTCTCCCTCTCCTGCAGCACTCCCCGACCCTCCTGCCCTGCTCAGCCTGTGCTGCACGCCCCTGCTCGGTTCCACCAACCCGCGGCCAGCGCTCCGGTGCCTCTGCCTTGCAGCGCCCCAGCCACCCAGCCGGCCTCATCTAGCTGTTGCACATCCCAGATCCTCCCGCAGGACCTTCCCCTTTGGATCTACCCCTCCTCCTTGCTACTGCACCTTATGCCGACCCTGAATCCTTTCCTTGCAGCAACCCTGATGTCATCCAGTGCCTCCTGCTCCAAGCAGTGTCACCACACCCTATTCCCCGGACGCGACTCCTCCTCCTTTGGAATCTCCAGTGCTATACCCCCTGTACCTCTCCCTCTCCTGCCCGCATCCCCTTGGCCTTCCCTGCTCTGCCTGCACCCAGCCGGTGTGCCCCCGCCTCACATCCGTCATCCGGCAGCACCTCCCGTGCCTCTGACCAGCTCTGACAAGCTCCGGCCAGCAGTGGTGTTGGCCCTTGGTGCATGCTCCCCATCCCTACTTTATCCGTCTAGCAGTGGCGCAGCATCTCGACAACTTTCTCCTTTTCTTCACTGGTCGCAGACCTCGTTTCGGCAGTCGCACAGCTTATTCTCAATTGGGCGTGCGAAGGACGCTCGCCGCTGAAGGCAAGCGATTTGGGGTTCGTTCCATTTCGCCCTCTCCAATGTCGAGTCAAGTGTTATATTGTTTATTCTTTTGGATTATTTGAAGTCAGTGTTTCTATGATTTTAGTTGTTTTGCAATTTCTGTAGCGTGTTGGCAAGGAAAACCCGTGATTCTACGATCATCATCTTGTGCGTGCTTATGCGCCCTTGCAAGGCGTGGCGCGTCTTCGTGTTCGAGATGCGAATCGAGGTAGGCCCCCCACTGCACTTACCTTTAAATTTAGAATTTATTAATTGTTTTATGTTTTATTAATTTTAATAAATAGAAAATAATATAAGATAATTTATTTTTAAATGATTATTTGTTGTAAAAGGAGCCGTTTATTTTATACCGAAATCTTGAAATATTTTCTTGGCGAGCAGACACCCAGTAGTAAAAGAATTCCTGTTTGGCCTTTAAACAAAATTTACGGAATTTCAAATGTGGTTTTGGTTTTAAAGATAAATGATTTCTTCTGAACAAATGTTTCAGGTTTTCTTGAGAAATGAGGGTTTTCTTTAGAATTGGTGAAGGCCCATTTGGCACTTTAATAAAATAAATTATTTTGGAAAACCCACTCAGGGGTGACTTTTGGTGTACGTTGATTGTGTGAGATGTATGTGATGTTTGTGCATCGTGACTAATTGATTTACATTGTGGACGCACCCCTGTGTATTGCTTGTGTTGACATGGGAACCTGGCATAGTGAGTGAATCTTCTGAGAAAGATTGCTGCACTAGTTTAGATTACGCACTAGATAGTGGCCCCATAGCAGGGGAATACTGAGTTATTGCTGCTATGGGGATTGGGCCCCTCGGTTAGGCCATGCAGGGCTATGCCGGGCGTTAGGGCGTTATGACGTCATCGAGTTAGGGCATGCCTTCAGGATGAGTCAGATGTATAGTACGTTCTGGATTGTTCACGATCTCCTAGGTTCGACCCATGTTTACTTTAGTGTGTATTTGTGTGTGGTGGACAATCGAGAGGTTTTGTTCGGTTGCTGGCCTATGTGCGCCACTTTTCCCTTTTCCCTTGGTGTGTGTTGTGTGTTATGTGTGGTTTTCCTTTGGTTAATAACTGAAGTCTAGATTTCTAAATTGTTCGTAGACAAATGTTTTAAAAATGAAATGGATCTATTCCTTTAAAACATTAAACTTGTTTTTAAATTAAAAAGGGCAAGGGACTGATACTTGTTTTAGAAACGAAAGTGCGTGTGTCTGAAAACTAATATTTTGTATATTTAGTTCAAACCTGTAATTGGTAAATTTCGTTACTTAAAGGTAGTGAATTGGGAATAGATATCGGGCTAGCCTACTAAGTTTTAATACTCACGCCTATAATTCTTTTCTGTTTTTAGTTTTTGCGTAGGTTACGTCTTGGGTGCGTTCGCCATGGTTGACTTTTGGTCGTGAGTTGTAGAGTGACCCGCGAGGTCACATGGAGATAGTGGTTGTCTCTTTCGGTTAGTTTTATTTTCTTTTGTTCTTGTTAGTTACTTTACTTTGTTTATTTATTTTACGATGCTCTGTTTATTTTTAGATGCTTTAATTATTTATTTTTATTATGAAAAATCGTTCCCACTTGCTCTCTGTTGATGCCCTAGCACTTGTTCCCAGCCCGGGAGGATCGGGAACGCCTCTCGGGTAATGTTGCGGACCGGCTCGGGTGACCGGTTTAGGGTCGACTCGGGTTGGTTCGTGATAGAAGTGTACCGTGAAAGCTTGGGGTGTTACCTTGTAAATTTTTGATGTCCCCATTCTAAAGAATAAATTTATATATTAAAATTGAATATATAAAATATTAAAATATTGGATTTAAAAAAAGGAGTTCACTATTAAAAGTTGGTAAAAGTGCATTTTTGAAAAATACATCTTTTATCTGAAAAAAGGATTTGTTCTTACATTATGACTAAGAAACTCATAATATGGATTCTAAAATTATAAGGATTATATAAAGTTTAAAATTTAGTTAATACTATTTATACCTCTTTTGAACGGCTTGTTTGGTAAGTCATGGTGCGCTTGAAGGTGTTGCGTGTAGTGCAGGTTATTGAATTTTTTTGAAGAGGCAACACACTATGAAATCTTGGGGTGTTACATTAGAAGGATATTTTAGAAGAATTTATAAAGGAAAAAGGTTTGAGAGGAGTTAATAGAAGAGGGTGGGGGGGGGGGTTATAGTGGAGGGAGGAGTGGTTTCCCATTATTTTAATCATTATTTCATTATTTTTCCAATGAAAACCAATAATATTGATTATGGTGACCAAGAGTAGTAATATATTCAGGAAAGTTTGAATCAAGTGTTCTTACATCAGCCATGATTCTAGAAATAGTTAATTTAATTGATAATGTATATATACCGTAAATTACCATATTTTACAATTCATAAAAAAATCAAGTGTTTTAGAAAAATCCCAAAAAATCACCATAAACAATTTTTGACTTGCCGAATTAAAAAATGAAATCCATTTTTTAAAAATAATTTTCTATATATTACTAATTAAACTTTTATATAAAATCATTATTTATTTGAAAAATAAAAATTTTAATACTATAATTTATTTTATGTCACCTTGAAAAATAAATCAATATCTCATTATCTTATATCCTTAAGAAAATAAAAAAATTATTATTTACTATTCATAAGGGTTATATTACTATTCATAAGCATATGTTACTATTTAAGAGAAATTATGTTTGTCTTATAAGACTCTAAATATCTTACTAAATGTAACTGTTTATATTGGTTTTTTTAAATTCAAATAACAGAGGTGGAAAAACTGTGTTTACTGGATATGTAATAAAAAAGTGGTGTTTTTAGAGGCTCAATGTTTCATGCATTCAATATTTAATTTATTTTGAAAATCTTGTGGTATTACATTATCTGATACTTACTAAAATTTCTTCCTCGAAATTTCTATAATGTTACTTCATAAAAATATTTGGGTTGTTATTCATCATAAGCTCCTCAGGCTCCCATGATGCCTCTTAGATTTTATGATTTTTCGAAAGTATCTTTACCAGTCTAGTCATCTGATTCGTCAATTTTTTTTTAGTATCTAGAATCTGTATAGTCTCTTCACAGTAAGATAAGTCAGGTTCGAATTTTATATATTCAAAACCGAGGACATTAGTTGGATCCGGCATGTACTTTCTCAGCAATGAGTCATGGAACACACTGCGTACTTTAGAAAATATAGGCGGTATAGAAAAAAAAAATGAAACAACTCCAATTCACTCCAGAATTTCAAAAGGGCCTATGTACTTGGGTATTAGTTTTCCTTTCTTCCCAAATCTTCTAACGCCTTTCCATGGAGATTCTTTCATGAAACCATTATCTCCAACTTGAAACTCCAAATCCTTCCTTCGATTATCTACATAGATTTTTTGTCTCCTTTGAGATTTTTGATATAGCATTGAATAGTCTTTACCTTCACTATTTTTTCCTCCACAAGCTCTCGGCCCACAATCTTCCTTCCCCAACTTCATCCCATTGAGTTAGTGTACAATATCTCTTTCCATATAATTATTCATACGGTGATATTTCAATAATTGAATGGAACCTATTAATTTAGAAAAACTCCACTAAAGGTAAATATTGATCCCACATTCCTTGAAAGTCAAGTGAACATGATCTAAAAATAACCACTAAGGTTTCGATCGTCCTTTCTAATTACCCATCAGTTTAAGGATGATAAGAATTACTCAAATTAAGATCAATATCAAAATATTTTTGAATACTTTTACATAATTTCAATGTAAATAGATGATCATGATCATAAAATATTGAAATAGGTGTTCCATAAAGTCTTACAACTTCATTGATATAGAGTCATGCATGCTACTCCAGTGGAAAATCTTCCCTTATAGAAAAGAAATGTGCAGATTTTGTATGTCGATCCACAATTACCCATATTGCATCATTTGTTACTTGGAGTTTTCGGTAATCCAATGAAAAAATCCAGGGTTATGTCTTCCCATTTCCATGTAGGAATATGTACAGGTTGCATGAATCCTCTGGGATGTTGGCATTCAACCTTTACTTGTTGATTGACTAAACCTCTTGATACACAATCAAAAATTTCCCTCTTCATGTTGTCCCACCAGAAATGTTCCTTAAATTATCTATACATATTAGTGATACTGGTATGTATAGATAAATTTGAGCTATGAGCATCACCGAATAACTCCCTTTTCAGCTTGGGTAGAGGGGGAACACATGGTCTCTTCCCAAATTTCAGAATTCCATCTTCACACATGAAGTCATCAAACTTACTATCTTTCATAGCATTAATTTTCTTTTGAATATTCTCAACATCAGACTATGATGCATTCATTATTTCCAATAATGAAGGTTGGGTAACCATTTGAAAAAAGTAGTTATGCTTCACCTACTTTGATTATTCACATATTTATTATCACTAGATCAATGTACAAAGGATCCTTGTCAATCCTCATTTTTTAGAACTCCATGACCCTTCCTACTCAATGCATCAACTATGTTTTTTACCTTTCTAGGGTGGTAGTGTATAGAAATATTATAAACATTGAGTAGTTTGAGCCATCTCCTTTTCCTCATGTTGAGTTATTTTTATGAGTATATATATTTCAAACTCTTATGATCCACATATATCTCACATTTTTCTCCTTGGAGATAATGTCATCATATATTCAGAGAAAATATTAGAGTTTCTAACTCAAGATCACGAGTATGATAGTTTTATGCATGAATTTTTATCTACCTTTATTCATAGAAAATAACCCTATCATTCTGTATAAGGACTCAACCAAATACTTTCTTTTATACATCACTATATATCACACACCCATCATTCACCGATGGTAAATTCAGGATCAGAGAATTCTATAATCTTCTCTTCAATTCCTCAAAACCTTCCTCACATTCTTTTGTCCATAAGAACTTAACCCCTTTAGGTGTATGCTTGGTCATTGGGTAGGCTAAAAAGGAAAATTACTGAATGAGATACTGATAATAACTTGATAAACTAATAAAATTATGCACCTCAATTTTTTTTAGTTAGAGTAGGCCATTCTTGCACAGCCTTTGTTTTCAAAGGATCAATAGATATTCCATCCTTAGAGACAATGTGGACAAGAAAGGAAACTGATTGAAGCCAAATTTTACACTTTCTAGACTTCCCATATAATTCATATCTTCTACGAGTCTTCAGAATATTTCACAAGTGATTTTCAGGATCATCACTGATATTGGAGTATACCAAGACATCATCAATAAATACCACCAAAAAGTCATCAAGATATTCCTTGATAACTCTATTCAATAGATCCATGAAAACTGATGGTGTGTTAGTTAGTCCAAAAGGCATTACTATAAACTCGTAATGCCCATTCCTGGTTGGAAATGATATCTTTGGAATGTCTTCCTTCATTACCCACCACCACATCGTTAGAAACTTTAAAAACCATAGTTATGATGGAATAAGCTCAGTATTTCTCCCTTGGACTTATTTGGGGAATATTTCCCGGATGCTTTAACATTCATGTGCATAATTTTCCATCTCCCTAAAATTATAACATTGAACATTGTTTTCTTAGTTCTTCCCCATATAATCAGAAGATTGGTGGCCTTTTTATTCTCACTTGTAATAGATTTTCATTCCCTTTAGGAAAGTGCTAGGGTATTTCTTCCCAAAATTACTTCAGGATAGAATGTCAACTCTTCCTTTATTCCACAATTCTTTATTTAATTTTCCAGAGTTTTCAGCAAACCTCTTATTCTCTTACTTTCCTATAATGTCATAAGACTTAGAAAATTCATTTTCCATCTTGATAACACTTGAGACTCTATCTTCATATGATAAGAAACTTTGGGAGACTAGATCCCTTCAGAAGAATAGTTTTATACAATCAAATAATCGATAAATCATTCCATTTGGATTATGTATGTATTCCTTGAATTTTCTAGCTAACCTTGTAAAGTTAACTTCATACTTTGCAATATTCTCATCCTCTTTTTTCCTCAGATTTAGAGACTTCTTTTCCATATATTCTCACTTTTCACAAGGGAAGTATTTTTCTAAGAATATTTCTTTAAAATCCCTCTATTCCATTTCTTATATTTCTTCCTCCCTTATGTTTTGGATTAATGATCACCACTAAATCATATCTCTCAATAGTCAATAAAATCCAATAAAAACCTTCTCTCTTTCATTACATCCCAATGTGATAAATATCTTCTGAATGAACTTATCCACATCTCCACTATGAATGGGTTTATTTTCCTATAAAATGATTCAGGCTATTCTTGAATAAAGTAATCTAACAATGCTCCCCCACATTTTGGATCTGGTTTTTCCATATGAATTAGGTTACTATTCATGACCCGAGTTAGTTGTCCCAGTATAGATATAAGTTTCTCAACATCAGTCCACCACCAGATCCAACATCATTATCTTTTATTAGAGGGACATACCTACATGGGACATACACATTCATGTGATTTACATTACTTCCACTGGGAACCATTTTTAAATAATGGAATACACTAAATTAGTTTATTAATCATATTGTATAATTTCAATGTAGAAAAATAAATATAATAAATTGAAATTATATACATAGTTAATCTCATAGTCATAAAAAATTTTTTCCTTGAGAAAAAAATTACATTTAAATCCTTCATAATAGATTTTAAAAAAAAATTCAATTCTCCTAAGAATATCCCCCAGGAGTTTCAAACCAGGTGCGACACATTTTCGTGTACCAGGATACCCAGGTTAAGCCCGAAACTCCTTGTCAATGTTTTTACCCCTAAGTACATCTGTGACAGAACCACAACCACTTGTACAATGAAGACATGGATGTATTTTCTAGAAATATTCACATAATATTTTCCTTATAAAAAATTCTAGGATTCTCTTGTTTTTTATCCTCTAAGACTATCTTAGGGTCTGTTCTATAATATAATTTTTCTAAATATGGTTTCTATATTTTCTACTAAACTTCCTTTGATACCAACTATATGGACCCGACCCCAGTTTTCGAAAGCCAGTGCCTTATTTTATTAGATTGGAATATAAACAAGGAATACGCATCCCAAAGGACCCTATAGTTTAACTGTTTTGGAAACAAGATACATACATAAGTTCAAAATTACAACTTCAAAATAAATACAACATAAAAACTCATTTTACAACATCCATAACTCCTAATTTATTTATTCATGTAATTCATAATATACCTATTAGTGTATTGGGAAAATGAAACAGAAGAATGTGGTGATGTAAGATGATCAGTAAGGGTAAGAAATATAGTAGAAGATATCATAAGCATAAAAATTAGGCAAGGTGAATAACTTAAAAACACACGCCTTTAAAAAAATGAAATTTAACACATTATGGTAGGAACAAGAGATGAATAAATAACGACTTATTAAAACATAATCATTGGGACTATACTAGTTGGATAAACACATGAAATATCAATTACTAGTTTCATAATGATTGATTCATAATGTGGGACATCATTGCCATAATATCAATGCCTCGTTCCAAAACAAAAAATATCCATTTTGTCAATGCCTCGTGCCAAGACCATAGTTTGTCTCATGAGACCTATCGATGCACCAAGGGGCTATAGTAGGACCCACCCAAAACTTAATAAGTCCATTAATTTCTCATATTAATGGGGATAAACATAAATAACATATACATTCATATTTAAAATAAAACATTAAATGTAGATAACTTTTCCCAAACATTAAGCATACACACTAAGCATTCAGAGTAAATTGATTAGTGGTTTTAAGATAGAAAATAAAAATTAAAAATAATCATAGACCATTAAATTAAATATGTTAGATGATATTATAAAATATATATCCCAATAATACATAATAATCATCGAGTGTGTTGAAATAAATAAATATTCTCTTATAAAATCATCGATTAATTCTTGAGACAAATACTCTTTTACTTTGATAAGAAGTGTTCTTTTCAAAAAATATTTTTATAAAACCAGAAGTGGGGTTAGATATTATTTTCAGAATAAAATGAGATATTTTATAAAGATAATGGTTTCCAAAAACATATTTTAGAGTTTCCTTAAAAATATGTAAGAATTTTAGAAATTCCCGGGAATTGGGATTGTATTTCGGGAAGAATTTTGGAAAGACCCATTTAAAACATATAACTCTCCAAAAATGAAAGTAGGGTTCAGGTTGGTTCAAATATATATAAAATTATAACATAATATATGAGGATTAAAAATGAATAAATAATAATATATTTATGTTATATAGACAATAAGAGTAACCTGAATGAAAATGGTGTTTCGTGTAGAAAACCCTTACCTCAACTCCGATGGTGTTCCTTACTTGATCTTAATAACCCATATAATCAAATATATGTTCATTAATTAATAATTATAAAAACTCCTTTACATTTAATTTATTTATTATAATTTTTTTGAGTTCATTAATGTCATTTTTGATTGGTTAAGAGGTTCAATTTCATTGTTTGGGTCAATTTGTTTCATGATCGGTATACTCATATTCATGAATGGAGAATCATGTAAAATGAGAATGGTTGTATAGAATTGAATTTAAATGTTATTAGTAAACATATAGTAGGTTACATGGTTGTAAATTTCATTTATTTACTTAAATTGATGATGAATTATTATATAAATTATGTAATGAAAAATATTTGGGTTCATTGGCAGTTTTTGAACACAACAAACTCATTTTTTTTATATATCAATACCATGTGTACAAAAAGTTTAATTAAAATTAAATAAGTTATAATGCTTATAATATAGTCTGGTTAGACCATCAAAATGGTTTCAAGACCATAATTTAGGATGGTAATAGAAATTGAAAACCTTTCATCCTTGAATGTGATAAATTAACAAATATCAGATGGTGTTTTCATTTCTAGTATAAAAGAAGGGGAAAAGAGAGATGATGAAACATTATTACATTATAATAACAAAATTATTGTACATGTATGGTACTAGAGTCATCTAAACATTTGGATGAAAAGGGTCTAGGTAATAAAAATAAAAGAATTGAACTTGTAATAAACGAAATGAAAAGAGGAATTTGGATCTTGAAGTTATCTTCCTTGAGAGCCACTTTAGGGGAGATGTTTTTGTCTTTTTATGAGACCAAGGGATGATGGACATGGGTGGGGTATCTTGGAAAAATATTTTAGTAAACTTTAGGCATGGAACAAGGATTGAGAAGAGTGAAGAGAAGAGGGATTGAGGGTGGGGGGGGGGGGTATATTGGAGGAGAGGAGGGTTTTTCCATCATTTTAACCATTATTTTATTATTTTTCCAAAGACAACCAATTTTATTGATTATTGTGACCAATAATAGTAATATGTTCATGTGATTTTGAACCAAGTGTTCTTATATCAGCCGTAATTCTAGTAATAGTTAATTTAACTGATAATGTTTATATACGGTAGATTACTTTATTTTACTATTCATAGAAAATTCGAGTGTTTAATAGAAATCCAAAAAATTCACCATAATTTTTTGAAATGTAGAATTCAATAATGAACTCCATTTTTTGAAAATAATTTTCTAAAAATTAATAATTTTTTATTTGAATAAAATCATAATTTTTTTTTAAAAATAAATATTTTAAAACTCTAAATCATATTATGTCAATTTGAAAAATTAATCAATATCTCATTATCCTATAACATTAAGATAATAATATAATAATATGATTTACTGTTCATAAGGGTCATATTACTATTCATAATGGTATGTTACTATTCAACAAAAAATATATTTTTCTCATCTGACTCTAAATATATTATTAAAAACAACTATGTATGTTAGTTTTTCAAAATTCAAATAACAGATGTGGAAAAACTATGCTTACTGGCTAGGTTATAAAAAAGTTGTGTTTTATAGAGACCCAATGTTTCATGCATTAAATATTATTATTTTTTCAAAATCTTGCAGTGTTACACTTGTGAAAGGACATCAGGTCTTAAGTAGTATCCCTTTGCATTCCCACCAATGTTAGGGGTGTTTGATCAAGCCTTGTTGGTGGAGATTATTCTAGCAGAGTTGAAATGGGTAGTGGGAGCCAGTAATGTTCACCTAGTAGATGAGACCTCGATAATAGGAATCTGATGAAAGTCATAGGGATACAAGTATGTTAGATGCTTCAGGAGATGCTCCCAGGATATAGGGTTAGTGGTGAAAGGCTCTTAGTGTGGCTCGAATTAGCTAAGGGAAACGAGGTGTTTATCCAACGATGGTTGGGGACATATAGCTCTATATGTTTTGAAACATCATACATATGATCATGAGATGGTTGAGGGATCCCCAAGATTGAGGTAAATGCTAGATCAGTGGGTTCCATAGATCAGAGTATGTAGAATAGGGACTGATAAGGAATTAAGAGGCGGTTTATGGTTCGACCTATTAGTACCACCACCCCAGGTGGTCTACACTAGGCTCCAGGAGTGGGTGGGAAGGGATGAGGCTACCTGCAGGCTATGGATGACTAGGACCCTAATGCTTCAGAGATGATATGAGGTATGATAGATGTCTTTTATAATTTATCTATAATACTGGTAGACATAGTAGTGATTCATTCATTCATTTCCCCTACTCTGGTTCGTGACTTAGAGATTCTGGTGGAGCTATTGGTTAGATCTTTGAGGATGGAGACTCTTACCAATAGTGACTCAATGGATTTTCACTTATACCAATAGTAGGATTTGGTGTTTGTAGGTTAGAGTTTTGTATGGGATCTGTTCATTGCATAAATTAAGCCTTATGAAATCATCTTAAGTATGTATTTTATATCCACATTTCATTCCTAGATCAACTATTTTTGGTTGAGGATGTGGTGTGCCCGCAGATACAAAATGTGGTTTTCCTTTGTAGGTGAAAAATAATCCTTTATAGAGTAGGATGAGATTAGTCATGTGAGAGTGTAGCTGATTACTCACTAGTTGGATATCATGAATCTTGGTGAATTTGATGATTTGGGCTATAAATTTTATTTGATGGTTGTAGAGTATGAGGATGAATTTCCTAAATATTTTCTAGGTTTACCTCCCTACTGAGAGATAAAATTTGGTATTGAATTGAATCATGGGATGACACTGATATTCACCAACATATCAGATGGATTCCAGAGTGATTTGAGAGATGAGGGTTTAGTTGGAGGACTTATATAAGATGGGACTTGTAAGACACATCGTTTCCCTTTAGGCATACCCAATATTGTTTTCCCAGAAGGCATATGAGAGATTAAAGTTATGTGTGGATTTTTTATTCTTGAATCATGTGAGTTTGAAGAATAAGTTTCCACAACTGAGGATCAAAGACCTATTTGATCAGTTAATAGGGGAATTATGGTTCTCAATGATTGAATGAAGGATAGGATATCACCAACTACGATTAAAAGATAAGGATACATGAAATATGACATTCAAATGTTTTTATGGTCACTATGAGTGATCAGTGATCCCATTTAGAATGACAAATTCCCAAATAGTGTTCATGGGACTCATGAAACGGATCATCCATCCCATCTTAGATTGATTCATGGTGTTCTTCATCGATGATATTCCGGTCTATTTAGAGTTGGAGTATGAACACGTGAGACACTTGAGGATAATCCTGGACACACTCTGAGAGAATTAGCTTTTAAAGAAAACACTCGAAGTTTAAGTTTTGTATTCGAGAGGTTCACTTTCTAGGAAACATCATCTTCTAGGATGAAGTAGTAGTGGATCCAGCAAATGTTAAAGCAGTTCATGCTTGGGATCCACCAAAGAGTGTTACCCAGGGGAGTAGTTTCCTTGGGTTTATAGGGTACTATTATATGTTTATACCAAAATTCTATATATTAGCATCTCCCTTGACAGCCTTGAATCAGAAAGGGAAGCCTCTTGTGTAGAATTAATGGTGCCAAAAATGCTTTTAAGAGCTAAGTTAGAGGTTGAGGAGAGCTCCCATTCTGTGATTTTTAGAGAATGGTGTCGAGTATGTAGTGTTTTGTGATGCATCAGGGACTGGACATGGTTTTGTGTGGATATAGAGGCTGGCAGTTATTGCATACAGTTCATGCCTATTGAGACCACAATATCATAACTATACAACACAATATATTGAGTTTGTAGTGGTAGTATTCACTTTGATGATGTGGTAACACTACCTGATTGGTGAGTGGATTATTTTTTACTCTGACCATAAGAGTCTGAAGTATATCTTATCTCAAGAAGGATCTTAACCTGAGATAAAGGCTATGGATAGAGTTACTCTGAGACTATAACTTTGATATTTTCTATACTTATGGTATGTGGAACATGGTGTAAGACACTCTCAGCTGGAGGTCTTATTCTCGGTTGTTGGACGAGATTTCATAATAGGTATCCTGGTTGTAGTTCTCCTTCATGGATAAGGATAATCCTTCATATCTTCATCCATTGGTTGTTGCCCCACTATTGTGTCATCATGTTAGGTATTCTCATCATGGAGATATTGAATGTGAGACATTACATACTCGAATATCCACTGCACATGCTCTTTATGAATATTCTAAAGGTGGGGAGCATGTTATCCTTTTCAAATGAAGAATGATGATAAATTTGAAATTATGGGAGGGGTTATTATGGGAGTTACATATATCTCCTTTGATGGTACATCTTGGTGTATCAAAGATATACCAGGACGTCAGACATAAGTTTTGGTGGCTGGATATGAAGAAGGGTGTTTCAGAGTTTGAATATTGATGACTCACTTGTCACCAAGTGAAGACTGGGCACCAGGTTCTGCCGAGTTTTTCTCAACCCCTTTAGGTGACATAGTAGAAGAAAGATGAAATATCTATGAAATTTTTGATGGGGTTACAAAATACTCTATTGCCCTGAAAATAAACAGCAATTATAATATTAATATTTTCGGTTATTAATATTATTTTTTAAGAAAATTAGTGTTATTAAATTCAAATGCACTAAAGAAAATGAGAAACATTTTATTTAATAAAACACTTATATATTACATTATTAGAGGACTAAAGCCTTTAACTACGATATAAAATTCATAAAAAGATAACCAAAAAATGGCGCTCTTCCAAATTACATAAGAGTAAATATTGATTATACCTCTTCCCTTGGGACTTATATAGTTTGAATAATAAAAGAAAGTAGAATAATGGAAATGCTAAGAATAAGATGAATATAAAAAACCATTCTTGAAGTAGGTGAAGGAAATCAATGATTTTTTTGATTACCCATAGAAATAAATATTTATACTACCTTTAATATTGCCATTGTAAAAAATAGATATTGGAATTTAATTTTAGTGACTATTGGGGTTTTTGAAGAATTGGGTATTTTAAAAAATTAAAATGAAATGAAATTTATATTTGTGAGTAATAAAATTAACAACATGTAATGTTTTTTTATTAAAAATATAACCATAAGAAATAATAATAATGATTTTATATTTTTTAATAAGAATAGAAAATTAATTTTGAAGTTTTAAATATAAACATATAAGTATATATGTTTTGTTCTGTTTTTGTTTAATAAATTTATATAATGTTTAATAATGTTTTTATCAAAAAAATCCAAGTAACCATATAAATAAAAGCTTCCACTAGGACCAAGCCCTCAAGGTATAGTTGGGGCATAACTCGAGCAGTAGAAGGCCAACATGTGTATAGGATTGGTGAGTTTTGGACCTATGTGTAAGCCCTGAGAATAGATCAATGAATAGGATGGGCCAAGACCTAGGCGGGATCCTATGTATAATGATAACAATGTGTGTTCTAGTGATTTCAGGTAATGGATTTAACACCCATCCTTATATAGAGGTCCTTGAAACCATTTGGTTTCGATGGGGTATGTGTTTTTAATATGTGGATCAAATCTAGCCACCCATTCCTACTAGGCGTGATCTCATCCGTCCAAAAACAAACCCAGTTCAAACCCACACCCATCCTATTAAATGATGGGTTTAACCCCATCTATTGGATTCACCTCAGATCAATCTGGACCACCCCCTTCCATTGTCCGATTATACCCCATCCTCTTAACATACCAGGGTTTCTTTTCAACCCTCTGATCAGGCTGAATTAATCATAGCCCTCCATCTAGTTTTCCTTCCTTTCTCCCCCATTTCACCCACTTACACCACACATTAGGAATCCAATTGGATTTATACTATACCTACAATCAATCAAGGATTATATCAACTGTTATTTTAATTTTCCCTTCCCACTCATTAAGTCACACATTAACAAGTCTACACCACACCTACTCGTGACACTTGGGTCAACCACTGTGTTTCTTCATCCTCCACTAATTTTCATCAACAATACAAACCCATAGCTTCAACCCATGATTCAACTATCCTTATACTTCATTGAATTCCCAATCAGTCACCCATCTAGGTTTCCCTTATCCCAAAAACAACACTGATGATTTTAAATCAAAACATTATCTATGTCCCAGCATCTTCAACAATCTATGATTAATATATATATATTTATTATATTTTAAATTATGTAACACCATTATTTTTATTTAATTCACACAAATTATCCAAATGGAACCAAACCCACGATCAAATTTTCATGGAGTGTGTTTTTTTAAAATAAAATTTATTTAAACTCCCCCACACCCACTATGAAACCCCTAAACCTCTTCTTCTAAAAGCCCCAGTTTCATTCTCCTTGAAAATAAAGAAACCCACGTCACCTATTTTGAACCAAACGAAGGTAAGAGATTGTTTTATTTATATTAATTGTGTTTGATTTACAAAGATTAAATGTATATATGTACATATATATATATCTTTATTTTTAAAATTTATTGGATAAGAGGCATGTTTGAAATCTAATTTCTAAGCGTATCAATTGAAAGCGTTATATAATTTCATCAAATTATCTTTGTTATAAAATATATACATATTTATATATGTATATATGAAATCTATATCATTATATATAATAGAATATTTTCAGATGTTATAAGACAATATTTTTTTAAAATTTTAATTCTAAGTCTATGGATTGCATGAATTTAGTTTTATTATTGGACAATTTGTGTTGATTATAATGAAATACACACACACACACACACTTATACATGAATGTTTATATATTTTTAGGTATTTGTATTCCAATATTTCAAATTTTATTAATTTGATATTTTGTTCTAAAATTTATCTATAATCTAATATTTTGAAAGATAAATCATTTATAAAAGGGTTTTCTTGTGTTTTCAAAAACATCATTTTATGTGTTGGGTATATGTATATAAATTTATGTATATACAAATATACAACTATATATTTTCAGTATATGTGTGATAATGGATTCTATTCAAATGATTAATTCTAAAACCCATTGTTTGAAAGGTTTATTTATTTTTAATTTACATAAATTTTATTCATATGTATATATATGTATATTAATATACAGATTTATACACAAATAATTAAATTTAATTGTTTCTATATATTTCATGAATTTATCATAATTGAAAACTTAAGGGTTTAAGTTCTATCAAATGAGTTTTTTTTACAATGATGTACACGTACACAGACATACACACACACACACACAAATATATATATATATATATATATATATATATATATATATATTATATACACGGTAAACTTAGAAAATAGTGTTTTTAAATTAAAAACCAGTTTTCTTATGTGATTATAATTCGTGATATAAAATGGAAAACAATAACAAAATCCTATTTTGTTATTGTGTTCCTCAATGTTTTAAAGGATATATTGTTTTGATATTCCAGATTATTTAATGTGTATAAGCTATTATTTTATGTGTAAAACTTAATTTTCAAAATGGTTCCATGAGTATATTTAGGTTAAGACTATAATTTTATTTGAATCTCTAAATGGTAACATTTTATGTGATAATATTAAAATTTCAAGTGAAAAAGTGTTTCCTCTTCTCCACACATGCCATTCATAAACTAGATATGGAAATCGTTTAAATTATAACTCACATACAACCAATTGTAGATTAAGTGCTCATTTATTACATTATCCACTTTATTTATGATTTAAAAATAAAATATAAATTTTATGTAAGGGATTAAACATTTATGGTATTTCATTGAATTATTTATGATTATTTTAATGTTCTATTTTGATATCATTCAATATATTACTCAGAATGGTTACTGATTATGTTTAAATATTGAGGAATGTTTTTTACATTGCATAAGTATATGTTGTTTATGTTTAATCCCATTCAAACGAGGAATGAATTAGATTTATTATGTGATGAGTGGGGAATACTATATTCCCTTGATGCATCAGTAGGTCTCATTAGACAAACTAGTTTCTTGGAACATGGCCTTGATGGTATGGTTATGTATGGTTCTGGCACAAGGCCATATGGGTGTAGTTATGATGTCCAAAAATATGCATTCCCTCATTATGAATCTTGTACTTGATATTTCATGTGATTATTCGACTAGTAGAATATACAGGGTTAAGAATCATTCTCTTATTAATATTTTTATGGATTTATTTAATTAGTTTTTATTCCTACTACGTGATTCTCAACATTATATTTTCCAAATTTACAATTTATAATGATTTATATTTATGTATATACTTATATGTAAAACAATTCATTTATAAAAAGGTTTTAATATATTGTTTCTAATCTATAAATAAAGGTTATAAATTTATCTATCATTTCATGGTATTCATTTAGGTGTTAAATGATAATTGACATCATTTTTTGTGAAAACTATGAACAAGTATAATTTCACGTGGAAATTTGTATCTAAAACCCTTGTATGTCATACATTATTAAGTATGGCCATTATATAACTTATAATTGGAAATCCATGAATTTTTTTTCAAGTGTGTGCATATTTTATTATTCATTTTATTTGTGACATTTAAATAAGTATAACAAATTTTGAGCATGGGATTCTCCCAGAAATGATTTTTGTAAGTCTTGAAAAATGAGGATGAAATGTTATGAGAAAGGTATTTTATTTTTATTAAAATTATTTAATGTATGAATTTTTATTATAATTAAATGTTTTAAAATAATTTATTTATTTTTTTCTAAAACCCATTACTGGATTTTTTAAATTGTCACCCTATGTTTTATATTTTTTCATGGGTTTAGTAGATTTATCAATGATGTGTTTTTCTATGTGGAGATAACACACAAATGATTGTTTTGTTTGATTAATTTTCATATAGTTGTGACAATATGTAATGTTTGTATCTAACTCTCCAAAACCATGACCGATAAATATTCTTTATTGTACAATGTGATGTGTAATTATTTAGTTCCTTATATAAAAAAAATTACGCTGCATATTTTTGCCCCGACACTCAAAAATTGGGGCCTGGGTGTTATAGTTGGTAAGAAAGGAACGGTTTAGTTAATTTTAGAAAATTAGAAAAAAACTAATAATTTAAGTATGCTTACTTGTTTAAAATTATTTTCATAAAAGTTTACCTAGAAGATGAGTGATCACCAAGAAATAATTTGTCTCTTCCCACTGAGTTACTTGAAACTATAATTGTTAAATTATGTTCATATGTGTACAAGAATTTCCGAAAACTACAATTATATTTCAAACTTCTTTAATAGATATCAAAGACCTCAAATATACTCCGATTGTTTAGAGGATCAGGCTATGTCTATTTCTTTATGATGCATGCACAATTTGAATTCTATATCTGTAAATGGAAAAACTATGAAGGCTTCTTTAAATGTTTTACTCTTTATGAAAATTAATTGTCCTTAGGGAATTTATGAGGAGCCATAGAGGAGGGTTACCTCCATTAATCCTCTCTATTTCAATTCTTTAACTTTAGAATGTATGAGAAACATCATGTTACCAGACTTTTAGATAACAAGGTAGTCTTACAAGTCAATAGGAACCAAGTCCATTATGATATCTTAGAACTTTACACATTTTATGCCTCTATCTAGAGAAACTATTGTCATATGAATACTATTGATCCTAGCTGCTCGAGATGTATTTGGGTTAAAGAAATTGAAGAACATAAAACTACATTGGGAATCAATTTTATTGGAAGGACATCATGGAGTTTTTCATGGTGGTGGACCAGGTGAAGGTATAAATTAATTTTTTCCATTACATTTTGTTAATTAATAATAATTAATATGTTCACATAAGGAAATCAAGGATGATGTTAGATGGTCTATGCTACTGGGAATGTTTGGGAAGAGTGGGAGATAATGTGATTCCCTGAACTCAAAATATAATTGTAATATTAATAATTTTGGTTATTATTATTATTTCTTATTTTTATGAAAATTAGTGTTATTAAATTAATATGAACTAAAGATAATGATAATAATTTTTGTTTAAAAAAAGGATATATTACATTATTACAAGACTAAAGTCTTTAACAACTCCAAAAAACTCATGAAACTACCAAGAAAAACAAATTGTGCTCCACTAAGTAACATAAGAAGAAATATTGAGTAGGTTTGTTCCCTTGGGTCTTCTATAGTTAGAATAATAACATGAAGCAGAACAATGGAAATGATGAGAATAAAAGGAATATAAAAAACATTCTTGAAGTAGGAGAAGTACAACATTTATTTTTTTTGAATACCCATAACCATGGGTATTTATACTATGTTTCATACGACCTTTGTAAAAAATAGCTGTTTTAATTTTATTTTAGTGACCATTGGTGTTTTTTTAACCATTGGGTATTTTAAAAACTTAAAATAAAGTTATATTTATATTTGTGAGTAATTAAATTAATGTCATGTAAGGTTTTATTTATTAATATTATAACCTTAGGATATAATAAGAATAATTTTATATTTTCAAATCAAAAGGGAAAATTAATTTTGATGTGTTAAATATATAGATATAATTATATATGTTTTTTATGTTAAAATTTTTTCTATCATGTTTAATAATTTTTTATCAAAACAAATTATCTAAGTAACCCCACAATCAAGAGTAACCACTATGGACCAGCCCCCAAGGTCTAGTGGGGACATAGTTCGTTCAAAAAAAGGCTGACCCATGTACAAGTTTGGAATGTTTAGGACCGATGCATAAGCCCCGAGAACAGATCTGTGTATAGGTTGGGCCATGTCCCAGGTAGGATATCGTGTATAAGGATCCTTATGTGTGTGCTAGTGATTTTAGATAATGTTTGTTGCACCCTGCCTTATATTGAGGTCCCCGAAACCATTTGGTTTTGATGTGGGTTGCATTTTTTTAAACGAAGATCAAATCCAACTGCCCATTCCTACCACACGAGATCAGAACTGTGTGCATCTAACCGCAGTTCAAACCCACACTATTGTAGTTAAATTATTGGTTTAACCTCATCTGTTAGATTCACCTCAGAGAAATCTAGACCATACCCTCCCCTTCTCTAATCAGACCTCTATCCTTTCAACATACTAGGGTTTATTTTCGACCCTCCGATTGGACTGAATGAATCCCAACCCTCCATCTTCTTTTCCTTTATCCCTCTTTTCACACACTTTAAATGCATAGTAGGACACCCATAGTACTAATCATATCCCTACGAATGAGCTCGTACGATCTTAGTAATCCTTCCAATTTTCACTTCTCCTACATTGATTTTCCCCATAACCAGTCTACGCTACATTTACTCGCAACAAATGGGTTAGTCACTGGGTTTCTTCTACCTCTTTTATTAATATTCAACCCTACAAACTTTTAGCTTTAACCCATGATACACCTTTCCTTCTCCTTCATTGAATTTCTAATCATTCTCCCATATCGGTTCCCCTTATCCCAAAAACAACACCGATGCTTTTAAAATGAAAACATATTTGAGTCTCGACTTATTAAAAAAATACTTGATTTAAATATATATATATGTCTTCGATTTTACATTATTAGAAACCTATATTTTTATTTAATTCATACCAATTTTCCAAATGGGTCCAAACCCATGACTAATTTTTCAAGTAGGGTGTTTTTTAAACCAATCAAAGTTTATTTGAACTCCCATACACCCACAATGAAACACCTGACTCACTTCTTCTCAAAGCCTCAGTTTCTTTCTGCTTGAAAATTTAGAACCCCACAACTCCTATTTTGAAGAAAAAAAAGGTAAGGGATTGTTTTATTTTCATTAATTGTGTTTTATTTACAAAATTTATATGTATATATGTATATATATATATGTGTGTGTATCTTTATTTTTAGAATTTATTGGATTAGAGAAATGTTTAGAATCTTATTTCTAAAAATATGGATTGAAAGAGTTATTTATTTCCATCAAATTGTCTTAGTTATATAAGATATACATATGTATATATTAAATCTATATCATTCTATATACATTTATATTCTCAGATGTTAAAGAAAGATTTTTATTTTAAATTTTAATTATAAGTCAATAGATTGCATGAATTTAGTTTCATTATTGGACAATTTATGTTGATTATAAAAAAATAAACACATATATATTTCCATATATATATCTATGTATCTATATTTATAAATTTTATATTTTATTAATTAGATATTTTTTTAAATTTTTTCTCTATACTTATACTTTGAAAGATAAATTGTTTATTAAAGGGTTTTCTTGTGTTTTCAAAACATCATTTTATGAGTAGGGTATATGTATATATATATTTATGTATATACACTTATAAAACTTTGTATTTTTAGTATATGTGTGATATAGGTTTTTATTTAAATGATTATTTCAAAAACCCATGGTCTGAAAGGGTTTAATTACTTTATATTTACATGAATTTTATTCGTATATATATATATGTATGTATATATATAGATTTATACACATATATTTAAATATAATTGTTTCTATCTATTTCCTGAATTTATTGAAATTATAAACTTAAGGGTCTATGTTTTATTAAATTATTTTGTTATACAAATATTTATATATATATGATATACGTATATATATGTATATGTGTTAAATAATTAAAAGAGTGTTTTTAAATAAAAATCTAGTTTTCCTATGTGATGATAATTCCCGAAGTAAGATAGAAAACAATAACAAAACCATGTTTTGTTTTTGTATGCCTTAAAATTTTAAGAGATATTAGTTTGATATTATAGTTTATTTCAGGTATATAAGATATTATTTTATGCATAAACACTAAATTTCCAAAAAAGTTCCATGAATGGATTCAGGTCAAGACTAATATTTTATGTGAATCTCCAAATGGTAAGATTTTATGTGATAATATTATCATTTCACGTGAGAAAGTGTTTCTTCTTGTCCATACATGCCTTTCATAAATTAGATATGGCCATCATTTAAATTGTAACTAAAATTCCAAACATTTTTAGATTAAGAAATCATTTCTTACATTATCCACTTTATTTACAATTTAAAAATAAAGACAGTTATTTCAAGTATGGGATGAAAATTTTATGATATTTTGTTGAATTATTTATGATTAGTTTGATATTCTATTTTGAAACCATTCAATTCATTACTCAGAATGATTATTGATTATACTTAAAAATTGGGGAAATTTATTTACATTGCATATGTATATGATGTTTATGTTTAACCCCATTGGTATAAGGAATTCACTAGACTTATTAAAAGATGGGTGGGGCCCACTATATACTCTCTATGCATTGGTAGGTCTCATAAGACAAACTAGTGCCTTGACACAAGGCCTTGATGGTATAGTTATGTATGGTCTTTGCATGATGCCTTGGCAGTGTAGGTGTGATGTTCCACATTATGCATTCCCTCATTATGAATCTAGTAATTGATCTTCCGTGTGATTATTAGACTAGTATAATATCCATGGTTAAGAATAATTCTCTTATTAAAACTTTTATGGTTTTATTTAATCAGTTTTTATTCATACTATATGATTTACAACATTATATCTACAAATGTACTTGTTGTAATGATTTATATTTAAATATATAATTATATGTATAACAATTCATTTATAATGATGGATTAATATTTTTCTTCCAATCTATAAAAAAAGTTTAGAAATTTATCTATCATTTCAAGGTTTGAATTTATGTGTTAAATGAAAATTGATATCATTTTATGTGAAAAATTTGAACAAGTATTATTTCATATGAAAATTTATATCCACACCCATGGTATTCAATAAATAATTAAGTATGGAAATTATATAACTTATATGTGGAATTCCATGAATTTTTATTCAAGTGTGTGTATATTTTATTACACATTTTATTTGTATCTTTTAATTAAGAATTGTAATTTTTGAGCATGGGATTTTCCTAAAAATGATTTTAGTAACTCTCGAAAAATGATGATGACATGCTAAGAGAAATGTATTTTCTTTTAAAGAAAAATATTTTAGGTAGGAATTTTTGTTTTAATGAAATGTTTTTAAATAATTTATTGATTGTTTTTAAGACCCCTTACTGGGAATTTTAAATGCTCACCCTATGTTTTAAATTATTTTTTATAGGTTTAGTAGATTTAATAGTGATGTGTTTTTCTATTTGGATATAACACACTAATTATTGTATTGTTTAATTATTTTTTATACATTTGTGACAATATGTAATGGTGGTATCTAATTCTAAAAAATCTAGATTGGTAAATATCCTCTATTTTATAATATGATTTATAATTTTTCAGTTCCTTTTATAAAAAAAATTGCACAACATATTTCAGCACTAACACTAGGAAACTCAGGTCGCGGAATTTTACATACATCTAGAGGATAAAATGATATCTAGTTGATAATAAACCAACTCACCTTTCCAGAACCCTTCCTATCTATTCGAGAGAAATGTTCAGTAGAGATATTTGGTTGAATATACATGTAGGAGATAGTTTGACTGTATAGAGATCCCTCAATGATCACATCTTCTCAGGATGATCACTTCACATCTCAGTTATAGAGAGTATGATAAGTGGATTTTGGGAATCAGTTTCACTTGACCACATATTTTCAACCCCATACTGATGGTTGTATTGAGAAAACCATTCAAGTCTTGAAGGACATGATACAATCTATCATATTGGACATTGTCCATATTTTAGATGATCACCTACCCTTGGTAACGTTTGCATACAACAATACATATCATTACACCATTGATAAGAATCTATTCAAGACTATTTATGGGAAACCCTCTAGGTCACCACTTTGTTGGATTGACCTAGTAGAGTCATAACTCATGGTCTCAAAGTTGAAATGAGATACTAAAGAGAAATATCATATCATCCAGGAGTGGATGGGGACTTCATAGAGCCATCATAAGTCTTATGTGGACTGGTGAACAATACCTTAGGAGTTTGAGGAAGGGGATCATGTGTTCAAGAGGGTCTCATATCAATGTGGATTGATGATAATTATCCAAAATGACATGTTATCTATGAGATTCATTAGTCCCTTTTAGAAACCATGTATATTTGCTGAGGTGGAATATTTGTTCGCTCTACCGCCAAAATTGTACCAGTTACACAATGTATTCCACGTGTCTTAGGAGGAGGTACATGAAAGACCCATCACACATTATCGAATATGACGAGATGAACATCTAGGATGGAGCAACCTTTTCAGAGTACCTGAGAGAGATCAAGGATTGAGAGGATATGACCCTTCATATAAAATGGATTCCCATTTTGCATGTTTAGTGGAAGAACATGAATATCTAAGAAAGAACATGGGTACGAGAGGCTTGGATCCATGCTCAGTACCCACATATCTTTCTGTTTCCCTTGTTTTGTATTTTTGGGACATAAAACCCTAAGTTGGATATAATGTAATTCCTTCAATTTTTATGTATATTATTTTTGTAAATTATTTGGATTATTTTTTACACCATGCGTTATGTCATCATGCGATTCCGAGGCTTAGTGTGCACGAAATAAATGTTTGAAAAATATTAAATATATTAAGTATCTTGTGTACCTAATATTCATGAAAAAGTAGAATAAATCACAAACGGGGGCCCATATAATAAAAATAAGGAAACCTTTGAGTTTAAAATGTGGGTTTTACCCAAGGTGTGACATAATCTTTGTCAGTTCAGGCTGTTCATAAAAAAGTAATTACATGTGTAATTAAATTAAAAAAATAAATATTTTTTTTAGTTTTGATTAAGAAACAATTCCTCATTTGAATGAAATTTTATATAATTTACTTAGGGTTGGACTCTCAACCCCTAAATATTTAGAGAACCACTAGAGATCTTTTCTTGGAAGACAATGATAGATCATGATTAGACCATGGATAATCATGCCAACAGAGTCCGTGGATATCATCAATGATGGTAACCAAATTTTTATTCATACAAGATCAATCCAAAATATAGGTATCTTTTTGATTTGTGACTTTCCATCATATTCTCCAATCCTGGGGGAATGCGGATCAATTATACTAACTGAATTAAATCATCCATCATTGGTAGATTTAATTTTGTTGAAATTGTTTATTTTTTTTGCTGATTTATCCCTATTTATTCATCCATTATACGATAAATAATCAAGGTAAAAAAATAATGGTCGAGGTTCATTCCTAAATTTTATGGATTATGGATTTCTCCCTCCGTTCTTCACACATTAATCATGTTCATTTTATTTTCTCTTATGGTTTAATGGATACCGTTTATTCGATCATTTCCCAATAGTTATTCGTTGCAACAGATTGATACCACATGTGGGGATCATTAATGGTGGTGTGATCAAGGTTTAATGACAATAAGTGATGAATGATAGTGGATCGGATAATATTTAAGGGTTCTGTCACTCCTAGTTTTGATGAATGATGATGAATAGCACGCCGATTTGATTTGTAAGAGGATTTGTGTTTAGTTTTTGATCGACCAATGTTGTCAAGGACCATACGAACCCTAATCTACTAGTTAAATGAGGATGAAGGCTCTATAAATGAAAAGTATGATGTGAAGGTTATCTCAATGGATCTAGAAAATTTGAATCCAAATGGCGTGTACTCAGGGTTACACACATTGTGGGCACCCCAAGAAGTGATTCTAGGGTTTCTGACAGAGTTAAGAATCAAAAAACATGTGAAACCTATAAAAAAACTTGTGACCCCTTCCATGTGGGTCTCCATTTACTTCAAAGAGTACATGGAAATGGGTAAGAATACATGGAAAGATCACATTCTGTGTACTTATACATAGACACAACTAGGGGTACACAAGCTGGTACATGGACATATTCTCGGTACAAGGACACGGTCAGGACAGATGTTCCAGATACCATGTGTATCTAAACACCATGTACTCCTTCTACATGTCATGTATAGGGAGACTACATGTCATCTGAGGCTCTTCTACATGAACAGACATTGGGATAGTTAGACACACTGTGTCCCCCTTAGTACACACCATGTATCCCCTAGTACACACCGTGTACCCCATTCAAGAGTGCTTTTGGGTCTTTGTTTTCTTAGTTTAGACTATTATAGATAGAGTACATTCCATTGTTCCTTTTACTTGAGGTCATAATGCATCATTACATCCATATCCTTGGATTGTGACCCCTCTAGAGGTCAAGTCTCAGATAGAGTTGTGGTGTCCCTCTGTGAGACTGGAGTGTGATCCTCTACCATCTTTGTTCCCTATGTGGAGTTTTCATAATCTATGTCACAACCCTATTAGGACATTGATCCTACATATATTAGGCAATATCAATATGGTTTTGGTATCATTTACATTCAATCCCCTATATATAATGTTTGTCTATATTAGGTTTGTGGTGTCCCCCGGTGGTTTTGGGTATTCCCCTAACTATTTATCAAATTCGCCTTTGAGTAGTTCTTGGGAAAGACCCAATGAACTAGACCTCTTTGTCCCGTTTCTCTAATGATAGCATGTATGGTGGAGTGTATTCCCCTATAATGAAAATTTCTTCGAGAAAAATCATATATATGACAGTTGGTTTTGAATGTTTAATGGACTTGTACATTCCATATGTATAACCTGGTTCTTCTGTTATATGTTGATTGTTATATATTATATTAAGATTACTATACATGGTTCTTCATGTTTAGTGTTTTTGAGGTGTCCTACTAAGAATTTTAAAACTAACCCCAATATGGGCTTCAACCAAACTTGCCATATCTTATCTTGATGATGACCCTTTAGATGGTGTCCTAGGAGGGTAGGGAATGGGTGGAGTGTAGCTGAAGCTTGATAGACTGAGGTGTTCTATCAGGAGCTTGAATTTGACTTATTCCTCACCCTTTGAGTAGGTTGTAATTTTAAAATTTTTGGCTGGGCTTGTTTATAGAACCTTTTTCCTCATTCATTACTTTTAATATCATACACTATTTTGGGATCTTATATATATGCATTCATTGTTTCAGTTGTTTCACATTTCATTATCATGTGGGCTTGGAGATGAGTGTGATAGTATATGTAATTTAGGCTAATGCCTCACATTTGTGGGATATTCGTACTTTCCACTAGTCACCAACCCCTGGCCTATTAGATTCGGTCTGAGGGTAGTCACGGGTTAGACCTCAGTGGGTGAGGCAGTGACAATATATCTCTAATATTACCCTCTTGTTATAGAGACCCTTTAAGAGAGAGAAAATTATATAAAAATCCATATAATCATTTTAAGTTAGAATCTCATTGGACATAGGGGATATAATGAAATATTGGGCATCAATTGCATCATCCACATGCCTTAAATAAAGAGATAATTCTTCCTCACTAGACTCATTGGTAATGAACTCAAGAAGTGGGATTTCGAGCACGTATAATTTTCTTTTGTGGTGTCATATAATGATCAAGAACCTATACCATTCTTGGAAATTCACGTTAATGGGAAGGTTATCCTTATCTAGTATAGATCTTAGTTATTTTTTTAATGTAATTTTATTTTTCATTTCGAAAATTAGAATTGGATAATTATTAGTTGTTTTTATTTGAATAATAGAGTAATGAATATTAAAAATAATTTTATTCTATTAATATCAAACTATTTTTTAAAAAATAACAGTCCTTACCATTAGTTTAATAACATATTTTATCTTAGATATTCTAGTGTAATGGATTCATATCCCCCTTCTTATAACACATACTTCATCCAGAAAAGATATTTGAAGGGTTTTAGGTATGCGTAACCTTAAAACTACATTAACTCATAGTTACTTGATCAATTGAGTAGACTCCACAATACTAAAATCTTTATTAAATATTTAATCAACCTTTTCCTCATAGTTTTACCAAGTCCCACTTTCCCATTCAACCCTTGACATGAACAAATTTAATTCAACCCAAAAAATCAAGAAGTAATTTTCATGATAATTAAAATCACCCTACATGGTTTGGTCAAGCACTTTGGACTATGAGTATATTTCTAACATAACTAGGGAAAGGATATGAAAACATAATATCTTAGTTGAATGTATTTTTTTCTGATGTTTAAATACCATATTATCATTTCACATGCCATGTTAATATTAAATGGATTTTACTTAAGTGATTAATCATGTTTGAAAAAACATTTAGGCATAATGTAGTTATATTTTCTTCCATCTGGCATGCTTCTTAAATCATTTATCATGTGATCATGCATCATTCAAAAACATCCATAATTAACCATGAAACTGAAATTAAGAAAATATAAGTGGCATGATCATGATATTCTATAATCTTTAGTTCATATAGTGTATGATAAACTAACCCTTGACCCTAGGGGAAAACACACATTTAGCCGTAGCTTGTTTCATGTTGCAAAATTTCACCTTTTCTCCTATGTATTAGTTTGGTTGGTTTCTCCATGAATCTTTAACTAGGACCTCCTCCTCTCAACTAGGAAATCCATACTTACATAATATTTTACTCACTCATAGGTGAGGGGATCCAATGGATTGGATAATTGGGGCTACATAATATAAACCACAATCATATAGAACCTCTCACAATAAGGGGGAGAGGATGACTCTCATGCAATCATTTTAATTAAATCAAATATAAATTAAAATAAACCTATAAAAAATAATGGTTTTCTATAATCCAATTATCATCCACACAACATTAAATTATTATATATTTGAAATATTATTATTAATTACTTTGATTCATTATTTAATTAAATAAATCCCGTATGAATTATTAAAATTAATTAAAATTATCTTAATTCTATACAAGAATCCATAACTCACCATCATTAATAATTTTTTTAAAAAATTATTCCATTCAAAATCAACAAAGTAAATTTTCTACGATCCTATATCATTAGAGAGGTATATATCATTTAGGTCCACTAGGTCGAATACACTGGGGGTAAATCAGGGTATGGTTGATTAAAACTTTCTCCCTTTTGGATATTGTTTCATTGTTATACAATACTCAATTCCTTCATCCTCCTGTAACAATATATATAAAAATATGAAATCATTCATAGGGCACAATAATTTTTACTTGGTTCACACTCCCTGGGCTTTGTCCAAGGAGCATATGAGGATAATGCACTGATGTACCAAATTTAATAAAGCACACTGGAAATAATGAGTACAATGTTCAGGCTAGATCTTCTATGCCCATGATAACTGCCATTTCAAGGTTTAGGGTCTTCTCACTGCATTCCCATGTGTCACTCACTATGCCTCTTTCTCTGGCTTATTGCTCATGGAAAGGGTCACCTTATTCCTCTTCCTTCGCTCACTGCTCTTGGAAAAGAATCCACTAACTATTTATTGACTTATAGGTATAACATAATTTATAGACATGTAGGTCCCTTCATTTTCATGAATTCCTGAATCTTTAACTACAGGTTGATGCTTTGTTGAAATTACTTTTTCACCCGTATATTAATTCCTCCTTAGATATTTTTAAATACCATAAAAATACATTCGCTAACTAATTGTAGACTTTTCATGCTCCCTAGTGTGTTTCGTGAACCACTTGCCTCATCTACATACCGTGTACCAGTAAAGGTATGTAGACAACCAACTATGTGTACATCTGCTTCTTCCATGAACCTATATCACCTCCACGTACAACAACCTTCGTTCCTCCTCTACGAACTGCCCTCTGTCCGTGAACTGTTCTATATTCGTGAATTGTGTTCGCTTCCTCATACCAGAGCTCCCCCTCCATGTACCACTTACGGAACTATCCCTCTCACATACCAAATATTCCTCATCCGTGTACTGAGCCAACTCCTTCTATGTACCGAACTTCCTCCTCTGCGTACCATACTTCCTTTGCGGGTTAAGAATTCTTGTAAACACCTTCAGAAGAATTACTTCTATACCAACCACTTTATCCTTCACGAACCTCCACATATGAACATCCTTTAGTCTTTTCTGAAATCATGATAAAAAATATGTTCTCTTATGATATGTTATCTATTAGGTAATTTGAGGGATTATCGATTCTTATATATGAAATGATATCTCAAAAACTGATAATCAAAGATTTACCAAATAATCGATTCAGCCTCCACTGCATACCAATCCTTAAACTGCCCCAAACCACAAGACACCCACGAACTGGTTTTCAAACATGATTTGCATGATACCTTTTATCTTACACTGTTTATATCCTCCCTCGATGACAATCCATCCACATACCACACCACCTTCCTTTACGATCTATTTTTGGTTTCACGAACCGAACCCGCGTACCGTTTCCGCCACTTCACATACTGTTCCCATAACATGGTACATTGTCCTTGAATAAAGGAACATGGTTCTCACCCTTTCCTAAATTTCTTTAACATTATTCATAAAATTCACTCTTATGAAGAAATGATTCTTTTTCCAACATCAATCTCCCGTTTTTGAGGCCCCAAAATTTGGAAATTTTGCGAAACTGTGCCACCATAAAAACCAGTCTTCAGAAAAAACCATCAATACTCATTGTCATTCATCTGGCTTTGTCAAAAAACACAATTACATCAAATTTGTAATGCCCCGACACCAGTTACCTGGATTTGATGCATTATTTTAATACAATGGCATGATTACTAGGAATCATGTCCCGAAGGACTGATCAGTTTAGAATTTTTGGAAAATAGATTATATACATGAATGTTACATTACACATTAAATCATACAACGCAACAAAAATAATATTTTATGAACATCATTATTACCATAGATTAACCCTGCATATCAATCACAATACACATCTTGGTTTCCTGGAAAAAATATGACATAGAGAGGGGTGAGATAAATTGCTCAGTAAGGGTATGAAATACAATGAAAGATAACATAAATATTAAGCATGGTGAATAATTGAAAACACATACCTTTACCAATAATAAACAATAAAACTTTTATGGAAAGAATATGAGCTAAGTACATAATGCCATAATAAAACATAATCATGGGTATTATACTAGTCGAATGACTACTTGAACCATCAATATTAATTTAATAATGATTGAATGTATAATGTCAGAAATTCTGAAATAGTTTGTCAAGGCCTCGGCTGAGACATCTAAAAATTATTAAGGCCTCAGCCAAAACCATATATCAAATTGGGAAAGGCCTCGACCAATTTTACATCTATTTGTCTAATGAGACCGACCGATGCATCGAGGAGCTATAGAGGGCTCCACCCATCACTTAATATGTCCAACACATTCCTCATATGAAAATATTGAAACATAACATAAGCATTCATATTTAAACTAGCATACAAAATGTCAATACATTAACCATAAACCATTAATGGTATAAAAATAACACATCCACAGTAAAACATCTCACAAATACTTAAATTTAATATGGAAGATTTTTATCATAATAAATCAACATCAAACAAGTTTAAAATCAATCAAAAGATGTCGACATAGATGAAAATTATATTGAAAAATCATTGTGAGAAATATAATTTTTCATGAAAACAATTAAAAGTATCATAATTTATAAAGGAAGACATTTAAAGAAATTTTTGAATCAAAGTGTCCCATACCAATTTGAAACTTTTGAATGGAAATAACATTTTTAAAACATTCATGTCCATATAAATAAATCTTTAAAACCATTTTGAAAACATGGACATTAATGAGAATGATTTAGAAGAATAAATATTTGAAACATTTAAATTGACGTTTTAGTAAAAAAGTACCTTAAAAATAATCCCTTTAAAAACACTTTTATGAAACATGGATATGGATAATAATTATTTCCCAGTAGATACTTATGTAAAAACAACCTCAGATAATGAAGAGATTGTGAAATTAACCCTTACCGATTTGCTAACTTACGAAACATACACCCCATGAAGGAAGTATCATACAATGAATATGTAAATACCCATAAATTAAATTATATTACAAAATGAATATAATAATTGGTAGTACATGCACCAAACAAAAGGAAATAGTGGAAATATAGAATGAATCTCACGGGGATAAGAAGTGAGATGAAAACCCCTTACCTTGCACTTTCCTTTGGTCGATGGTACATTTAACATTTTGTATAATGATCATATTATGTAGTTAAATTATACCAGAACCATATTCATAATTATTATATCATACATTATTCATTTATTACATTATACAAACCATTTAATAATTATTTCCATGTTAAATTAACATTTTGGGTAATAATCGCTTTTTTTATCCTATGTGTTTTAACTTGTTATTCTTGATCATGTCCTTTAGATCATGATTTAAATAATTATAGAATATATAAAATGATTTATATATTATATATATTTATAATATAAATATTTATAATAGATAAATATATGAAATGGAGAACACTGTTTATGGAGACGGTCGACCGTACGTATGCATAAACGCTGTTTCTGTTTTCATATCGTATTGAATGGAAGTAAGTGAATAAGATTTGTGAAAGTACCTAAAAACAAAAGCACACACAAATATATATATATATATATATCCCTTATCATTATTATGTCATATATTACATACTTATTAGAAATATATATTTTTATAATCGTCGATGAATGGTGAACGTGAAAATGAATCTCATCGCGTTGTAGAGGCGATAATCCGTACACCCACAAGAGTGACAATATTATTTCCTTAAATATGTGGAATTGGATGGTATATGAATTTTAAAGAGACATTATAACTTTATTTTAAATATTTATATACATATTACACATTATTATATCCATCCAAATAACATAGTATTGAATAACAAATTACACCACAACGTGGAGACGGTAAGCCGTACGTACGCACAAATGCTGAAATTATCATTAATAGGATGGATAAAATAATTAATATGGTTGTACCATATTTATGATAACATTATAGTATATATAAGGTACTGGTTTTATTATTTTGGTATGGTAATAACAAAGAAATTTTAAGTGGAAGAAGAAAGTAACATCAAAGAGGGTGGTAAATTCATTACCTCTTCTTCGGGTTCTTTCTTTTTATTTGATAAAAAGGGATACTTATGTTAGATTTATGACCAAAGGAAGGCCTATAAGATAAATTTAGGATAGTTAAGAGGATATTTGGGCCGGGTTTGGCTGATCCAAATGGCTATGGAGGTGTGAATTTGAGAGAATGGGAAGTTCCCTTTTATAAGAGGGGTGAGGGGCACCTTAGGAAAAACATGAAATATTATTCTACAATAAAATCATTTTCAGTTCATAATGTCTAAAAAATAAATTATGTAAACGATAAGGTGGGTATGGGTCCAAAACCACTCAACCAATAGGTTTTAGATAGGTTTGGGTCACTATATTAGCCTTATCATTTATATTTAACTCTTAGTTAAATAGTTTGACATTTACAATATCTCTTTGTATTTTTATATTATATTGTTAATAAACATAATATAAACTTCCAAGATAACCTCAAGTGGTTAATTAATGACATATATAATAGTATTTAATCTCTTTGGCTAAACAATATATTTTTAGTAATACAATAACAATTAATAATATAATATTTGTTTTAAAAACTCTTTTATGTCAATTTTGACATTATTTAATAATTGATTATTGTTAAAGTCCTATCAACTTCATTACTACGAAATAAATACATTTAATAAACCCTAAAATGTCATATTCCACAATAAAATTTTTTTATGGCATCCCAACTTTCAAATTATATTAATTTTAGTATTTATAATATCATTTATGTGATTGTTTCATTAATTAGGAAAATACTACATCATTATTGTGTCATATATAAATATATTTATTTTATGTATAAAAATTATAAATAAAATATCATGAGGTATTAAATATTTTTATATTTATAATTATTATCTATAGTCAAATATATCAATTATATAACCTCATATAATTTTTTTTTACTAAATGATATTTGCTTTTATTATTTTTGTCTTTACTTTAGATTATTTAATATAAAATGTCATTATCACTCCCAAGTGGATCCATGGGGTCCCAAAATCGACCCAAAGATTCCCATGGTTAGACCTGTATCTTCCAATAGGGTTAGGACACGTGTTAGGGCAATTTAATATTATTATAATATTATTTTTTAACCTTATTTACGGGATTTATCCCTTTAACCACGGTAAAAAAAATATTTTCTGTTATAAATTTTCCTAATGAATAAAAATAAATGTTAATTATTTAAAAAATTTGGACCTCATGATTCCAAATATTTAATCCATTTTTCCAAATTCAAAACACAGAAGTGGCAGAAATTAATTTAAAATTAATACCCGTTTTCAAAACAAAAAGGTGTATTTTAAAGAAATAATAACTATCAAAAGATTGGCACTTGTTTATGTCAAATTTCAAAGAAAAATTACTTAAAATGATCATAATTGGATTAAATGGTTGAAATATAATCTATTTATACTTCCATACCATTATGAATTATAATTTAACACTATAGATTAGTTTTATTAAAAAATTTGTTTTCACTTAAAATATAGTATTTTTCACTATGAACCCAAATATTAATGTTATCATAAAAACACAAAAAATTATTTAAAACTAAATTCCTATGTTCCGATTCTAAATAAGAATTTTATTTTGTAAAATTTAATATATAAAAGTTTCAAATATGGGATTTAAAAAGGGTTCTCTATTAAAAGGCGGTAAAATGGCATTTTTTTTTGAAAAATACTTCTTTTATCTGAAAAAAATGAATTTGTTATTAAATTGTATCGAAGAAACTAATAATATGGATTCTTAAATTATAAGGATTATAGAAAGTTCATAACTTAGTTAACACTATTCATAACTGCTTTTGAATGGAGAGTTTGGTATATCGTGGTGCCCTTGAACTCGATGTTGCGTGTAGTGTAAGTTATTGAATTACTTTGAAGAAATAACGTACTATGAAATATTGGGGTGTTAAATTTTTTCCTCCTTCTATTAATTTCATACTCTCAATATTAAATTTTTCTTCAAAAATAAATGGTTGAAAATAGAAAATACCTTTGTGGGAAAACCCACATCGGAAATTGGGTTGAAAAAATTTAGTCTTAATAAGAGGGAAAGGGAAATGAAATGTTCACCACCAAATTATGATCTCGATTAGGAGAAAATTAATGGAAATTAGAGACAAATAAATGGTGAAAAAACATAAATATTTATTGGGAGTGATAGAGGTCATTAATCACAAACTAGTGTAAAATTGAGGGTCTCAAATCTATCAATCTATAATGAATTAAAATACCATTGGTTGAACAAAAAATAAGGTATTAAGATAACACATTTTTGGTTTTAATATCACTTACCTAAAGTTTAAGAATTAATTTACCCAAATAATAAGAGGGAAAAATATTATATATATATATATACTTGACAAGTAGAGTTTCATCCTTCAACTAATTCATACCATAAAATCATATTTCCTTCCAAAAAATTACAAAAAATATTCTATTTATCCTAATCGTATATGGTTCCAAAAATAATGAATATATAATTCACCTTTCATACCCTTTAAAAAAACTAGATTATACAATCCAGGGACATCAAGTAGTCCAGTGGTAGGCAATAAATCCCAATCGCACCGTGGTTGTGGGCTCGATTCCAACAGCTTTGTTCGACGCGACAGATTGTCACACGGTCTGCATGTTGTCCTTGTTATAATAGTAAAAAAACATACTCAAGAAATGATTTAACCTTAACAATAGTATCCAATGACAAACTTAATCTATTCCAACCTTCATACTTATCCAATATAATTCTATCCAAAGTCACAGTTCAAAATTTATAAGGATGTTAAACACAATAAAGATCCTTGTTTCCATGTAATAACATGTGAACAACTTCATCATGTATTATTTTAAAACATGGTAACACCCTAAATTTTTATATAACCATATTTATTACATTCATGCTTCCTTTTTTCCTTATAGAATAATGGATATACAACCTATATCCAGAAATGTTGTAAACTCCAACAATGATGGAAAACAAACCATTAACCAGTTCCAAGGATGTCAATAATATCCAATATAGTAAATCAATCATATCTTATTCCAAAATCAATACCTCAGTGTCAAGACCATATTAAAGTTTTTTCTTTCCTTTGGCCATGTAATTTCCAAAAAAAATTAACTTTCTATTGAGTCACTTTTCTTAGTTCCACACAATATCATGTCCTTAATGAAATAGTACTATAGTACAGTCCTTATATACTCTATAATTATTATAACATGTACATCAATAATACAATACTCAAATGACACAACACATTAATAACAACATAATAATATAATCATTCCTCTTCATCTTCGGTAGTGTCATAACTTGATTATTATCCAATAGCATCATTTGGGGTATACTTTGTGGATTTGGACATTGATTCACATAGTGTCCCAAATCCTTACAGATGAAGCATTGTTGATTTGAAACATTTTTCTTACCCTTACAATCACATACTTGGTGTCCTTTTTCTCCACACTTATAAAAACCTCTCCTTCCCTTTAAGAATTTACCAAGGTGATTCTTTCCACAGTTATCACATATGGGAAAATCCATCTTTCCCATCTTCCTTTTATCCATCATTCACTCTTCCATCATTTTCTTCTCTTTCTTCCCTTAAAATCCATAAGACTCAGAGAATTATTTACTTATCTTGTTAACACAAGATATTATTTCTTCATATGTTGAGAATATGTGGGAGACTATTTACCTTCTAAATTTTGGATTAATAACATGAAAAATATGATTCCTATTACTTTTTGGATCATACGTATTGTTGGAGTTCACATTCCTTCTACTGGGCACCATTTCTAAACAATGCCCTAAACTAGGTCAGTTTATGAATCAAAATGAATAATTCCAAACTTGTAAAATACCTAAAGTAAATTGAATAGTTTATGGATATAATAAATAATAATCAAAATGTTTTCTTTGAGGAAGTATTTACTCCTAAATCATTCATAATGTATTGTAATGAAAATGTGAATTATCCCAAGAATATACCTCGAGAGTGTTATAACCAAGAGTGCAGCAAGGCCCGTTTTTGTGAACCAGTTCCCGTTCGAGTCTAGCTCAAAGTGGTGTTTTTGGGTTTTACCCCTAGGTACATCTGTGACAGAGCTGCCTCTACCTGCTCGTATCTAGACGGGGATGTATTGCTTGGAAAACTCATAAAATCTCTATAATACCAAATTTATAGGAAGTTCTTCTATACTAATCCTCAAAGTCTATCTTAGGGTTGTGTTATCTAATAAGAGTTTATCTAAATCTATTTCAAAGTTTGTTGCTAAACTTCCTCTGATACCAACTGTAATGCCCTGACCCCAATTACCCAGAGTTAGTGAATTATTTTAATACATTGGAATGATTATAAGGAATGAGGTCCCGAAGGACCGATCAGTTTAGCAGTCTTGGAAAATATATTAGATACATGAATTCTATATTACACTTTATAACATACAACACAACATAAATAATATTTTATTAATTCCATTATACCTTAGCTTAACCCAGCATATCAATCAAAATACACTTCTTGAAATCTGGGAGAAAATAAAAATAGAAATGGGATAGCTCAAAGGCTCAGTAAGGTTAAACAATACAGTAGAAGAGAACATAAGTATTAAGCATAGTGAATAATTTAAAACACATGCCTCTACCAATACTAAAAATGAAAAATTTTATGTCAGGAAGATGAGATGAGTACATAATGCCATAATAAAACATAATCATGGATATTATACTAGTCTAAAGACCACATGAACCGTCAATATTATTTTCATAATGAGGGAATGTATAATTCTGAACATTCTGAAACATTTTTCCAGGGCCTCATCCAATATGTGTTAAAATGATTAAGGCCTCAACCAAAACCATATATCAAATTGGGAAAGGCCTCAACCAATTCCACGTCTAGTTGTATCATGAGACCTACCAATTCATCGAGCAACTATAGTGGGCTCCACCAGTCACTTACTAAGTCCAATACATTCCTAACATGAAAAGGTTAAAACATAACATAAAAATTCATATTAAAATTAGCATACAGATTGCCAATAATTTAACCATAAACCATTAATGGTATAAAAATAACACATCCATAGTCAAATATTTTACAAAACCTTCAATACAATATGGAAGATCTGTATCATATTAAATCAACTTCAAAGAAGTTTAAAATCCATCAAAGGATGTTGACATAAATGAAAATGATTTGTAAAACTCTTTGAGAGAAATATTTATTTTTCATGAAAAAATATAAAAGTCACACAATTTAAAAAGGAATACATTTAAATAAATTTTTGATTCAAAGTGTCCCATATCAATTTGAATTTGTTAAATGGAATTAAAATTTTTAAAACATTCATGTCCATATAAATAAATCCTTAACAACCATTTTGAAAACATGGACATTAATGAGAATGATTAAGAAGAATAAATATTTAAAACATTTAAATTGATGTTTTAGTAAAAACATCACTTAAAAATAATCACTTTTAAAAATCTTTTATGAAAGATGGAAATGGATAATAAATATGTCCTAGTAGATACTTACATAAAAACAACCTCAGATAATAAAGAGATTGTGAAATTAACCCTTACCAATTCGGTAACTTATGAAACATACACTCCATGAAGGAAGTATCATAAAATGAAGATGTAAATACCCATAAATTAAAGAATATTATACAATTAATATAATCATTGGCAGTACATACACAACAAAAAATGAAATAGTGTCAATGTAGCATGAATCTCACAGGGATTATAAGTGAGATGAAAACCCCTTACCTTGCACTTTCCATTGGTCGAGGGTATGTTTAACCTCCTATATAATGACCATAGTATGTTATTAAATTATACCGGAACCAGAACCATATTCATATTTATTATATCATACATGATTCATTTATTACTTTATACTACCCATTTAATAATGATTTCCATGTTAAATTATCATTTCGGTGGATAATCGCTTTCTTTATCGTACGTGTTTTAACTTGTTATTCTTGATCGTATCATTTAGATCATGATTTAAATAATTCCTTAATATAAACCTTGATTTATATATCATATATATTTATAACATAAATATTTATAATAGATAGATATATGAAATGGAAAACATCGTTTATGGAGATGGTAGACTGTACGTACGCATAAACGTTGTTTATGTTTTCATAATGTATTCAATAGAAGTAAGTGAATAAGATATATGTAAGTATATAAATAAATAAATATATATATATATATCCAGTATCATTATTATGTAATATACTACATTCTTATTAGTAATATTTATTTTTATAATTGTCGATGAATGGTGAACGTGGAAATTAATCTCATCGCGTCGTGGAGACGGTAATCCGTACATACGCACGAGTAACAATATCATTTCCTTAAAAGTGTGGAATTGGATGGTATATTAATTTTACAGAGAAATTATTATTTTATTTTAATTATTTATATACATATTACTCATCATTATATCCATCCAAATAACATAGTGGTGAATAACAAATTACACCACGACGTGGAGACTGTAAGCCGTATGTGCACACACATGGTAACATTATCATTCTTTGGCTAGATAGAATAATGAATATGGTTGTGCCATATTAATAATAAAATCATAGTATATATATGGTACTGGTTTTTTATTTTGGTATGTTAATAACAAAGAAAGAGTAAGTACAAGAAGAAGATAACTTGAAAGAGGGTGGTGAAATCATTACCTCTTCTTCATGTTCTTCCTTTTGATTTGATCATAAAGGCTCCTTATATTAGCTTTATGACCAAATTAAGGCCTCTAGGATGAATATAGGATATTTGGGAGTATATTTTGGTAGGGTTTGTCCAAGAAAAATGGCCTTGGCAGTGTGAATTGGAGTGAAGGGAAGTGCCCTTTTATAAGAGGGGTGCGGGGCATCTTAGAAAAAACATGAAATATTATTTTATAATAAAATACTTTTCTCTTTATAATGGATCCAAAATGAATTTTATAAATTATAATGTGGGTATGTGTCGAATACCAATCTACCAATAGGTTTTATATAGGTTTTGGTCACTATATTAACCTTATCTTTTAGATTTAACTCTTAGTTAAATAGTTTGACATTTACCATGTCTCTTTGAATTTTTTTTATTATATGGTTAGTAAACTTAATGTAAAATTCCAAAACAACCCCAAATGGTTAATTAATGACATATATAATAGTATTTAATCCCTTTGGACCATCCTTATATTTTTAGGAATAGAATAATAATTAATGATATAATATCTATTTTAAAAACTCTTTTATATCAATTTTTAAATTATTTAATAATTGATTTTTGTTAAAGTCCTAACAACTTCATTACAAAGAAATAAATAAATTTAATAAACACAAAAATGAATTAGTCCTGTATAAATTTTTTTTATGGCATCCAAACTTTCAAATTATATTAATTTTAGTATTTATGATATCATTAATTTGATTGTTTCATTAATAAGGAAAATATTTCATCATTATTGTGTCGTATATAAATATATTTATTTTACATCTAAAAGTTATAAATAAAATATCATTTGGTATGAAATATTTTTATCTTTCTAATGACTATTTATTGTCGAATATATCAATTATATAATCTCATATAAAAATTATTTTACTAAAATATATTTTCTTTTGTTATTTTTTTCTTTACTTTAGTTTATTAAATATAAAATGTCATTATTACTCCCAAGAGGAACCATGGGGTCAAAAAATCGACCCAAAGATTCCCATGGTTAGAAATTTATCATCCAATAGTTTTAGGACACGTGTTAGGGTAATTAAATATTATTATAATATTATTTTTAACATTATTTACTGGAATTACCGCTTTAACCACAATAAATAAAATATTTACTGAAGTAAATATTACTATTGTATAAAAAAAGTTACATATTTACAAAATTTGGACCTCATAATAACAAATATGGAATCCAATTTTCCAAATTCAAAACACATAATGTCATAAATTAATTTAAAATTAATTCCTGTTGTGAAAACAAAAAGGCATATTTTTAAGAAACAATAACTATCAAAAGATTGACAATTGTTTATGTTAAATTTCAAAGTGAAATTACTTTCAATAACCAGAATTAGATTAAATGGTAAATATATAATCTATTTATACATTCAAACCATTAATATTTATAATTTAACACTATAAATGTATTTTGATTAAAAAAGTTGTTTTTAGTTAAAATATAGTATTTTAACTATTCACCCAAATATGAATGTAATCAGAAAAAACACCAAACATTTATTAAAACTAAATTCTTAATTACCAATTCTAAATAAGAAGTTTATTTTGTAAAATTTAATATATAAAAGTTTCAAATATTGGATTTAAAAAGGGTTCTCCATTAAAAGGTGGTAAAATTGCATTTTTTGAAAAATACTTCTTTTATGTGAAAAAATGAATTTGTCCTTACATTATGTCTGAGAAACTCATAATATGGATTATAAAATCATAAGGATTATATAAAGTTAAAAATTAAGTTAATACTATTCATAAACGCTTTTGAACGGCTAGTTTGGTAAGTCGTGGTGCGCTTGAACTTAGTGTTGCATGTAGTGAAAGCTATCAAATTACTTTGATGAAATAACGTACTATGAAATCTTGGGGTGTTAAATTATTCCCTCCTTCAATAAATTGTGTCCTCACAATTTTAAAATTTTCTTCAAAAATAAAAGGTTGAAAATAGAAAATAGCTTTGTGGGAAAAACCACATCGGAAATTGGGTTAATAAAATTTAGTCTTAATAAGAGGGAAAGAGAAAGGAAAGGTTTGCCACTAAATTATGATCTCGATTAAGGGAATATTGGTGGAAATTAAAGACACATAATTGGAGGAAAAATGTAAATATTTATAGGTAATTATTGATTCCATAAATCACAAACAAGTGTAAAATTAATCCATCAATCTATGATGATTTAAAATACCATCAGTTCAACAAAACACAAGGTATTGGGATAACACTTTTTTTGTTTTAATATCCCTTCCCTAAAGTTTAAGAATTAATTTACCCATATAATAAGTAGAAATATATATATATATATATATATATATATACTTGACAAGTAGAGTTTCATCCTTCAACTAATTCCTACCACAAACTCATCTTTCATTCCAAAAGATTTCAAAAAAATAATCTATTTATCCTAATCGTATATAGTTCCAAAAATAATTAATTTATAACTCAACTATCACACCCTTTAAAAAACTAGGTTATACAATCCAGGGACTTCACGTAGTCCAGTGGTAGGTGATAAATCTCAATCGCACTATGGTTGTGGGTTCGATTCCCATTGCTTTGTCTGACGCGACGGATTGTCACAGGGTCAAGGTGTTGTCTTTTTATAACAATCCAAAAATATCCTCAAGAAATTATTTACCTTAACAATAGTATCCAATGCCAATATTAATCGATTCAAACCTTTAGACTTATCCAAAATACTTTTATCCAAACCCACAGTCCAAAATTTATAAGGAAGATAAAAATAATGAAGATAATTTTTTCCACGTAATAACATGTGAACAACTTCATCATGTATTATTGTAAAACATGGTAACACCCTGAATTATCATATAACCTTATTGATTACATTTATTCTCCCTTATTCCTTATGGAAAACTGGATATACACCCTATATCTAAAAATGTTTTAATCTCCAATAATGATGAAAAAAACCATTAACCAGTCCCAAGGATGTCAATAATATTAAATATAGTAAATCAATCATCTCTTATTCCAAAATCAATACCTCAGTATCAGGACCATATTAAACTTTTTTCTTTCCTTTGACCATGTAATTTCTAAAAAGTTTAACTTACCATTGAGTCACTTTTCTTGGTTCCACAAAATCTCATGTCCTTAATGAAATAGTTTTGCAATAGAATCCTTATATACACTATAATTCTTATAACTTGTACATCATTAATACAATACTCAAATGACACAACAATTTAATAACAACAAAAAAATCTAATCATTCCTCTTCATCTCTGGGAGTTTCATAGCTTGATTATTATCTAATAGCAGCATTTGGGGTATACTCTGAGGATTTGGACATTGATTCACGTAGTGTCCCAACTCCTTGCAGATGAAACATTATGCATTTGATACATTTTTCTTACCCTTGAAATCAAGTACTTGCTGTCCTTTTTTCTCCACACTCTTAACAAACTCTCATTCCCTTCATGAATTACCAAGGTGATTATTTCCACAGTTATCACATATGGGAAAATCCTTCTTCCCCTCTTCCATTTATCTATCTTTCTCTCTTTGATCATTTTCTTCTCTTACTTACCTTCAAAGCCATACGACTCAAAGAATTATTTACTTATCTTATTAAAAAAAGATATTATTTCTTCATATTTTGAGAATAAGTGGGAGACTCTTTCCTTTTTAAATGTGAGCTTAATACCATGAAAGATATGATCCTTCTTGCTTTTTTGGATCATATGTATTGTTGGAGTTCTCAATCCTTCTACTGGGCTCCATTTATAAAAAATGGAATACACTAGGCCAGTTAATGAATTACAATGAACAATTCCAAACATATAAAATTCCTAATGTAAATTGAACAGTTTATAGATATTATCTATAACAATAAAAATGTTTTCTTTGAGGAAGTAATTAATCCTAAATCATTCATAATGGCTTGTAATGAAAATGTGAATTATCCTAAGCATGTCCCCCAGGAGTGTTGTAAGCAAGAGTGTATCAAGGCCCATTGTCGTGCACCAGTTCCCGTTTGAGTCTAGCTCAAAGTGGTGTTTTCAGTCTTTACCCCTAGGTACATATATGCTAGATCCACCTCTACCTGTTCGTATCCAGACAAGGATGTATTACTTAGAAAACTCACAAAAAATCTACATTACCAAAATTTTAGGAAATTTTCTATACTAATCCTCAATTTCTATCTTAGGTTACTATTATCTAATCTAAGTTTATCTAAATCTATTTCTAAGGTTGTTGCTAAACTTCCACTGAAAACAATCATAATACCCTAAACCTAGTTACCTAGAATCGGTGCATTATTTTAATACATTGGCATTATTACAAGGAATAAGTCCGGAATGACTGATCGATTTAGCAGTATTGGAAAATAGATTACATACTTGATTTTTACTTTACACTTTATAAGATACAACATGACATAAATAATCTTTTATGAATGTCATTATTCCCATAGCTTAACCCTGCATATCAATCACAATACACTTCATGGAATCCTAGGGAAAATAAAACATAGAAAGGGGTGATCTCAAATGCTCAGCTAGGGTAAGAAATACAGTAGAAGATAACATGAATATTAAGAATGGTGAATAATTGAAAACACATGCCTTTAACAATAATAAAAACGAATAATTTTATGGAAGGAATACGAGTTGAGTTAATAATTCCATAATAAAACTTAATTATGGGTATTCTACTAGTCGAATAACCACATGAACCATCAATATAATTTTCATAATGAGGGAATATATAATGTCAGACATTCTAAAACATTTTTTCAAGGCCTCGGCCAAGAAGTCTAAAAATGATTAAGGCCTCGACCAAATCCTTATATCAAATAGGGAAAGGCCTCATCCAATTCCATGTCTAGTTATCTCATGAGTCCTACCGATGCATCGATGAGCTATAGCAGGCTCCACCCATCACTTACTAAGTCCAATACATTCATCATATGAAATGGTTAAAACATAACATAAACATTCGTATAAAAACTATCATAAAAAATGTCAATAATTTAACCATAAACCATGAATGATATAAAAATAACACAATCACAGTTAAACATATAACAAAAAATTCAATAAAATATGGAAGATTTTTATCACAATAAATCAACTTCAAACAAGTTTAAAATTCATCAAAGGATGTTGACATAGATGAAAATTATTTGTAAAACTCTTTGAGAGAAAAATCCATTTTATTTGAAAGGATTTAAAAGTCACACAATTTAAAAAGGAATACATTTAAAGACATTTTTGAATTAAAGTGTCTCATACCACTTTGGAACTTTTTATTGTAATTAACATTTTTAAAAGATTCATGTCCATATAAAAAAATCCATAAAAAACCATTTTGAATACATGGACCTTAATGAGAATGATTTAGACAAAGAAATATTTAAAACATTTAAATTGATGTTATAGTAAAAAAAATCCATTGAAAATAATCCATTTTAAAACTCTTTTATGAAACTTGGACAATGATAATAAATATGTCTCAGTAGATAGTTACGTAAAAACAACATCGGATAATAAAGAGATTGTGAAATTAACCCTTACTGATTTGGTAACTTACGAAACATACACCATATGAAAGAAGTATCATACAATGAAGATTTAAATACCCATAAATTAAAGTATATTACCCAATTAAAACAATAATTTTCAGTACATACAGCACACAAAAGGAAATAGTGGAAATATAACATGAATCTCACGAGTATAAGAAGTGAGATGAAAACCCCTTACCTTGCACTTTCCATTGGTCGAGGGTACGGTTAAACTCTTGTATAATGACCATAATATGTTGTTAAATTTTAATATAACCATAATCATATATACTATATCATAAATGGTTCATTTATTACTTTATACTACCCATTTAATAATGATTTCCAAGTTAAATTAACATTTCGTGTAATAATTTCTTTCTTTATCGTATGTGTTTTAACTTGTTATTCTTGATCGTATCATTTAGATCATGATTTAAATAATTCCAGAATATAAACCTTGATTTATATTCCATATATATTTATAATATCAATATTTATAATAGATAGATATATGAAATGGATGACGATGTTTATGGAGATGGTAGGCCGTACATACGCATAAACGATGTTTCTGTTTTCATATCGTATGGAATGGAAGTAAGTGAATAAAAAATATGTAATTACATATATATATATATATATATCCATTTTCATTATTATGTCATGTATTACATACTTATTAGTAATATATATTTTTAGAATCGTCGATGAATGGTGAATGTGGAAATGAGTCTCATCACGTCGTGGAAATGGTAATCCGTACGTATGCACCAGTGACAATATAATTTCCTTAAATGTGTGTAATTAGATTTTATATTAATTTTACAGAGACATTATATTTTTATTTTTATTATTTATTTCCATATTACTCATCATTATATCCATCCAAATAACATAGTGTTGATTAACAAATTACACAACAGTGTGGAGACGGTAAGACTTATGTACACACATATGGTGACATTATCATTACTAGGATGGATAGAATAATGAATATGGTTGTGAAATATTTATAATAACATCACATTATATATAAGTTACTAGTTTTATTACTCTGGTATGGTAATAACAAAGAAAGAGTAAGTGGAAGAAGAAAAGAACTTGAAAGAGGGTGGTGAAATCATTACCTCTTCTTCAGGTTCTTCCTTTTGATTTGATCAAAAGGTCTTCTTATGTTAGATTTATGACCAAAGGAATGCCTCTCGGATAAATTTAAGATAGTTGGTAGGATATTTGGGCAGGGTTTTTCCAAGCCAAATGGATTTGGAGGTGTGCATTTGAGAGAAGGGGAAGTTCCCTTTTATAAGTGGGGTGAGGGGAACCTTAGGAAAAACATAAAATATTATTTTGTAATAATATAATTTTCAGTGTATAATGGATCAAAAATGAATTATTTGAAGGATAAGGTGGTGATGGGTACAAAACCACTCAACCAATAGTTTTTAGATAGGTTTGGGTCACTATATTAACCTTATATTTCAGATTTAACTCTTAGTTAAATAGTTTGACATTTACCATGTCTCTTTGTATTTTTATATTATATGATTAATTAAATTATTATAAACTTCCAACAGAACCCCAAATGGTTCATTAATGAAATATATAATAATATTGAAGCCCTTTTTATGAACCTTATGTTTTTATGAATAGAATACGAATTAATAAAATAATATTTGTTTTCAAAACACTTTTATGTCAATTTTGACATAATTTAATAATTGTTTTTTTGTTAAAGTCCTAAAAACTTCATTACTTAGAAATATATACATTTAATGAACCCAAACATGTCATAGTAACCTATAAAAGTTTTATATGGCTTCCAAACTTTCAAATTATAATTATTTTAGGATTTATAAAATCATTTATTTGATTGTTTTATTAATAAGGAAAAATACCTCATCATTATTGTGTCATATATAAATATATTAATTTAATGTCTAAAAATTATAAATAAAATATCATGAGGTATTAAATATTTTCAGCTTTCAAATTACTATTTATAGTCTAATATATTATTTATATAACCTCATATAAATGTTTTTTACTAAAAGATATTTTCTTTTGTTATTTATGTTTTTACTTTAGATTATTTAATATAAAATGTCATTATCACTCCCATGTGGCTCCATGGGGTCCCAAAATCGACCCAATAATGCCCATGGTTGGACAGGTATTAGCCAATAGTTTTAGGACACATGTTAGGGCAATTTAATATTAATATAATATTATTTTTTAACCTTATTTACGGGATTTACCCCTTTAACCACGATAAATAAAATATTTACTGAAGTAAATATTCGTAGTGTCTAAAAATAAAAGTTACTTATTTACAAAATGTGGAACTCTTGATTCCAAATATAGAATCCATTTTTCCAAATTAAATACATAGAAATTCCAGAAATTAATTTAAAATTAATTCCTGTTGTCAAAACAAAAAGCTATATTTTTAAGAAATAATAACTATCAAAAGATTGACACTTGTTTTTGTCCTATTTCAAAGTAAAATTACATAAAATGACCAGAATTCGATTAAATTGTGAATATATAATCTATTTATACTTCTAAACCATTAATATTTATAATTTTACACTATAAATAATTTTGATTAAAAAGATGTTTTCAGTTAAAATATAGTATTTTTCACTATTCACCCAAATATGAATGTTATCAGAATAACACCAAAATTTATTAAAACTAAATTCTTATGTCCCAATTCTAAAGAAGAAGTTTATTTAGTAAAATTGAATATATAAAAGTTTCAAATATTGGATTTAAAAGGGTTCTCCATTAAAACGTGGTAAAATTTTATTTTAAAAAAAATACATCTTTTATTTTGAAAAAATGAAATTGGCCTTAAATTATGTCAAAAAAACTCATAATATGGATTTTAAAATTATAATAATTATATAAAGTTTCAAAATTCTGTTAATACTATTCATAACCACTTTTCAATGGCTAGTTTGGTAAGTCATGGTGTACTTGAACTCGGTGTTTCATGTAGTGAAAGTTATTGAATTACATTGAAGAAATAAAAAACTACGAAATAATAGGGTGTTACAAAAATCATTTCAAGTGGAAACCTTGAGAGATTTTTTTCCCAACAATCTCCCCCTTTGGGTTTGTTGAAAAATCTTCTCAAAAAAATTATTTTCATTTTGATATCCCATTAAAGCTTCTTCTATCTTTAACCATCATTCGCTTCAAGGGATTAAGATAAGGATCAAGGATTTACTCAACATATACTCTAAGCCCATATGAGTCATGCTCGGTGTGTGAAACAAGAGTATCATAAGAAGTTCATCAATGTATCACTTCATTTCAAATTACCAACTACTAATAATGTACTAATACACTGATACCAATGAACTGCTTTCATCACGAACCTCAACCATTGTGATATCTAATCATTGATTGATCACCTTTAGAATCATTATATTTAATGCTCCGCATAAATTATATCTCTTATAGTATATTTTTCTTAGCTTTAACTCCCCTATCTCACTTCTCCACATAACAACTTCTCCCCATGTCTTTTCTCCCTTGGAATAGTCATACTTTCTCCCGCTTTGTCAATGAACTCGAAGGGCACTTCAAGGTTGTCTGCAATTGGGTAAAGAAAACATATCAGCACATTATGAAAAGACACATCATACCTTGGGGATAGGGGGACCCACATCCACACATTTCCATGTGTGGGAAGTCAAATGGACTCTCATAGCTAGTTGATGCCTTTAAAATTTTTATTTGGGTAAGGCCTTTGTCAAAATGTTTGCAACCTGTTGTTTTTTACCCACATAATCCAACATCACAAGTCCTTGCTCCACCTTCTCCTTATTAAAATGATATTTTATTTCAATGTGATTTTACCTTGAGTGATGTATTGTATTTTTGATAAGATTTATTTCACTTGAATTATCATAATGGATTCTTATCGTAGATTTCACATCAATTCTGATATCTTCAAGTTGCTGCTTCATCCATAATTTCTACATGTAATCTTGATTAGTTTCAATGTATTCAGATTCTTTGGTGAAAAATGAAATGAAATATTTTTTGTTTCTTATCCAATAAATACACATCCCTACAAGATAAAAGGCACCTCCTGATTTTGATTTCCTATCATCAGTTGAACAGACCCAATCTGTATCTGTATATCCCATTAACTTTGGCAGAGATTTGTCATTATACATTAGGCCAAAATAAAATGTTCCCTTGATATACCGAAGAATTATTTTTAATGAAATCATGTGGATCTCATTGGGATTACATTGATACCTCTCTGCTTTTCATTTGGAAAAAACAATATCTGGCCTTGTCGTTGTCAGATACAATAGACTTCCAATGATTTCCCTCTATACTGTGATATTAACTGGCTTGCCTTCATCATCTCATGACAATTTCAACTGGGTAGCAACTAGATTCTTCATATCATTGGAATTTACATTCCAAACCTTTTCAAAACCTCCTTGGAACATTTAGATTCATAAATAAAAGTTCAATTCCTTCCTTGTATCACCTATAAGACAAGGGAAAATGTCACCTCACCAATCATCAACATTTCAAACTCTCTTTTCAAGAATTCATAAAATTGTCTTCATTGTGCTTCATCTGATCCACCAAAGATAATTTAATCCACATAAACCAACAACATCATCCTTTTAATGTTTCCATTATTGAAATACAAATTTTAATCAACTACACTACATTAAAAACCAAGCTTCTTTAGAAAATTATGAAGCCTTGAATACCATGCTCTTGGTGCTTGCTTCAAGACATATAAATAATTCTTCAATCGACAAACTCTGTTCTCAACTTCATGAATGATAAAAACATATGGTTTCTCAATGCAGACTTATTCTTCCATAAATCCATTCAGAAATGCTGACATAACATCCATCTGAAAAAATATAATCTTTCATTACATAGCTATATCAAAAAATAACCTAATTATCTCCAGCCTTGCAACATGTGAAAATGTTTCATCGACATTTATCCCCACTATCTAGGATTACCCTTTGCTCACAAATCATGATTTTTTTTAAATAACAACACAATCTTCATTTGTTTTGTTGTGAAAACCCCATTTTTTTCCTATGACATTCATGTATACTAGTCTAGAAACTATTTCCCATGTCTGATTCTTTTCAATTTGGTCAATCTCATCATTCAAGGATTCAACCCAGTTATCATCTCCAACTGCTTCATCAAAACATTTAGGTTCCACTTGTGATAATTATGATGATTTTTGTAATGTCATCATTATCATTGTCTATACAAGAGATGTGTGATCACCAATTATGTTCTACCTATCAATTTTATCTCAAATTGATAGTCTCTAGGAAGACACAAATGTATTCTCATCATATGGGTCTTCTTCTGAATCAATATATGGATCTAGAGAATCTCAAGATCTTATTATCTCTTTATCACTATATTCCTAAGTCTAATCATGTATTTTCTGGAGATTATATTCTTTTCCTAATATATTCACATCATGAATTTCAACTATCTTTCCAAGATTATTCTTAAAGAATTGATATTAATTTATTTTATTTGAGTAGCCATGAAATATGCCTTCATCCCCACGAGATTCAACCATTCTATATTTATCCTTATTGAGAATAAAGTATTTACTTCTGAATATTTGAAAGTAATTTAATGATAGATTCTTACTATACCATAATTCGTATGGGGTCTTCTTTAATTTAAGACAAAGTAAAACTCGATTTGAAGTGTATAATACTTTCATCGCTACTTCTTTCCCAAATTTCACAAAAAAGTTCTTTCTTAATGAGCATCATTATGGCCATGTTGTTGAAAATCTGATTTCTTCTCTCCACTACTTCATTCAACTGTGGGTTTCTTTATACTGAAACTTGAAGTTTTATCCCATGATTCTCGAGACAATCCTCCACTTAAATATTTGTGAACTATGTTCCATTATCTGTTCGAATCATCCAGATTTTCTGACTAAGAATCTTTTCACTCTCCCATCGATATCTTGTAATACAATTGAACACTTCAAATTGTGGGTGATTATTGATAACCATTATATTATTATATAGTCACAAATTAATAAAACATAATATCTCCTCCCCTAAATAGACCTTGAAAAAATTGTCCCACTCACATCAATATGCCCCAACTCAAGCAGTTTCATTGAGTTTTCTCCTTTTTCTTATATATCTTTCAAACGATATTCCCATATTTTCATGCATCGCACGTATGAGTACGATCACGTGATAATCTAGAGAGATTTCAAACTACATCATATTTCACCCGATATTCCAAAGAACCTTGTATTATTTGTCCAAGACACTTATGCCATAACTTTTTTTCACCATCCTTAGACAAAAAGCACATATCTTCTTCTCCACTTACAAGGTATAGATTCCCTTTTGTACTCTTTCCTTGTAACACAACATCAACATCCTTTTCCTTGATGATACATAATTTCTTGGAAAAATTTATGGCATGTACTGTGTCACACAATTGATTAACCCTAAGCTTGTGGTGGCTAAGCTCCCCAAACAACCAAGACATCTTCTTGCCACGTGTATTTTCCTCCAAACATGGCTTTTCCTACACCAATAATTTTCAAGACATCATCCTTACCAAATATTACATTACTTTCTTTATCATAACTAATTACAGTCACTAGATTCTTATTTATCGTCATATGAGAAGTGCATCCACTCTCAATTATCCATATCCCCATGCAATTTGATTCATTGAATGCAATTTTTGCAACCAAGACATGCTCAGACCTTTTCTTTTTGACCCAAGACATTGAATTCATACCCAACATAGAATGATAATCATGATCTTCTTCATTATATGATGGTTCAGTTTCAAACAGCTGATCTTCAAATCGATTTTGAATTCTCCGCCCACCTGAAGATACTTTTGGTTTCTTCTTAGAAACAAATTCATTTTCCTCGGCACATTCCTCTTCATTGTTGATGTGCAATATCTTACCATATATAAGAGTCCTTTACAGCTGAAAAAATGTCCATCAATTGATGTCTTGTAATTTGGAGCTCTATAAAACCACATCTTTTGGTCTTGTTCCTTTTGGTACCTTTTTGTTATGGAACATACATTTTAAGAGTGTCTTATACTACCAAAACAATAGCATCTTATGTGAGGTACATTCCAATATGGAAATGATGAACCAATAATTGTGAATTAGGTTATATGAATATTTTGATTCTACTTCATGCCCAAATAAATCTTCAATCTTGGACTGGGTTCTTGTTGTCTAACTTGAACCATAACTGATTTCTATTTTAGATCAAGCCCCATACCATCCTTATAATTCTGATTGGTTTGTGATACTTTTATAATGGACCACCGTTCTCAAATATAATCTTCTTTGTTTCTGGTATGAACATCTTTCCTATCAGTTTATCCCAATCTTCAATTGTTCATCATAGACTGAGGAATTTTTCTACTAGTAATTTGATACGATTGATTTGTTCTTTTCTAGTTTTAGTCAGACTATCAATTTCAATTTTCTATTCTTCAATTTTTTGTATGTACTCAAACACCTTTTAGAAGCATTCTGGCATTGAATACCTCAGAATTTCAATTTCTTCATTCAGATAAAAATTCTCTTCTTCCTACTATTGTATAAAGAGTTTGTCATTAAAAAAAACTTTCTTAGTTTTCTACATTTTTACTCTCAAAATATCTACCTGTTCAACAGAAACTTCAAATTCACCATAAAGATCAAATATACCTTCAATTTATCCTTCTTCATTGTCACCTTCTTCTCTTATTACAAAATTTCTATCAACTTCCACCAGAGAATCTACTTTATGATCCCTACAGTCCCCCAACTCTTCTACCTCAAATTCTTCTAAACTTCCATCCTCTTTTGAAGGAATATTCGTGTTTTTCAAAAATTTCTCCTAGTACTTATCCCACATTTCTCATTTGATGAATAATTATTTTGGGGAATTTCATCATTTCCATCCTTTTCATTATCTAAATTCTTAGGACACTTTGTTGAAAAATTCCCAATATTTCTGCATCGAAATTAGGAAAATTGAATTTTACCATTGAACCTCCCTTTTCCCCTTTGCAAGTTGGAGGAGAGAAATGACATGACATCATCCATATTTTCCACCTCATGAATATCTTCAATAGGGAGATTCTTCATGGCCTTGAATGCCACTTCCTTAGCCTTCCCCTTTTCCACTGCATCATTACCATCATTTCTTATTTCATATGCTACAAGGGTACTGTGTAAGTTATCTAGTGTCAGCTTTTTTGGGTCTTTGTCTCCTAATACTGAATCCTTCAAATTGGATCATAGTGTAAGCTTCCCCAAGATTTTTTTCACAATCTTTATATCTTTAATGAATTCTGCAAGACCCCTCATGTATTACACAATAATATTTATCCTATGAAATAATGCATCAACAATAATATTTAGATTCATTATGAGATCCTTATACTTGTTCCATAGAACCATCATATTTGATTCTCAGACTTTTGTGTCATCCTAATAAATGAATAAATTTTGTTCGCACATTTCATGTGATGTTTTACAGGACATCACCTTCAAATAAATTTAATTTGATATGGATCACCCTAAATCATTGATCCCTTTAGAATAAACATCCAATTCCTATCATTTAGCTTCTGATAGAGAACCTCTATTAATTTCATCTGATATTCCATGCATTGCTGCTATGAAGACATCCATCCCTACTGATCAGAAGTAGTGTTGTATCCGATTTTTCCAATGTTGAAATTTATTTCCATCAAAGATCATAATTCCTTTATGATTTACCACCTCTATTTCTTTTTAATGAGATAGAACCACTTTCTTTCATCCTTTCACTCTTATACCAATTGTTAGGTCCAATTGGTTGAATACCATGAGGGGGGGGGGGGGGGAATCAGGGCATGGTAGATTAAAAATTTCTCCCTTTTGGATATTATATCACTGTTAGAAAAAACTCAATTCACTCTTTCTCCCTTAGAAATATATTACAAGATATAAAATAAAGCACCTGACACAAAACTTTATACTTGGTTCACCCTCACTAGGCTACGTCCATGGAGCATACAACAAAAATGCGCCGTTGTACCAAATTCACTAATTCTCTCTGACAATAATGAGTAAAATGTTCAGGATATATATTATATGCCCAGGATCACCTCCTTTACAAGGTTTAGGGTATGATCACTAAATTCCCAAGGGTCACTCTATATGCCTCTTTCTATATCTCACTACTGCTGGAAAGGTTTATCATCTTCCTCTTCATTCACAAATTTCTATTGGAAAAGAATCCAATCATAGTTTATCGACTTGTAGGTCAAAAATAGTTTATGGAAATGTAGGTCCTTTAATTTTCCATTAATTCACAAATCCTTAACTATAGGTAGATGATTTTTTGAAATTCCTTTTTCACCTGCAAATGAATTCCACCTTATCGGATATTGTTATATATTATAAAAATACTTTTGAAAACTAATTGTAGGCCTTTCCGAGTTCCCTAGTTTGTTTCGAGAACCACCTGCCTCATCTGCATACCATGTACTGGGAAAGGTACATGGACCACCTGCTCTACACACATCTTCTTCTTCTGTGAACTGCTATCACCTCCGTGTACCACGACATTCATTCCTCCTTTCTGAACTACCTTCTATCTAAAAATTGTTCTCTGTTTGTAGACTGTGTTCGCTTCCTTGTACTGGAGATCCCCCATTGCATACCACTTGAGGAACTCTCCCTCTTACATACTAGAGATTCCTCCTCTACATTCCGAGCCAACTCCTTCCGCATACCAAACATCCTCCTCAATACAACATACTTCCTTTTCGGGTTAAGAATACCCTTAAACACCTTCAGGAGAATTACTTCTGCGTGAACCACTTTAGGCTTCGCGAACCTCCCTCCGTAAACTTTCTTTTTTATTTTCTGAAATAACAGATCAAAAATTTGTTATCTGATGATATTTGATCTCTTTAGTAATCGATTGGATTAGAGACTCTTATATAGACAAGGATATTTTCAAAAACAACTAATCAAAGATTTACCAAATCTTTGATTCAACCTATGCCACATACCAATCCTTCAGCTACCGCGAACTATAAGCCACCCGTGAACTGATTTCCATAGGTGCTTTACATGATACCTTTTCTCCTATTCAATCTATCTCCCCCGATGATGACAATACATCCGAGTACCACACCGCCTTCCACCGTGAACAATTTTCAGTTTCGCGAACCACACCCATATACCATTTCTGCCACTCTGTATACCATTCTCATAACATGGTACATGGACCATGAATAATGGTACGCAGTTTCAACCCTTTGATGTTTTTCTTCAACGTTATTCATAAAATTCACTCCTATGAAGAAATACTTCTTATTTAGACATCAAACTCCCAATTTTGGGGACCCATAATTTGTAAATCTTTGGGAAACTACACCACCTTAAAAACTTGTCTTCGGAAAACACCAATCATACTCATTTGTGGTCATTTTGTTTTATTCAAAAAACAAAATCACATCCAAAACATTCTGAGAGGACACATTAAGGTATTTTTTCCCAATAATATCATTAAAATTTGGTTTAAATATATTTTTTTATCTATTTGAGAATGTGTGAAGGACTAAAAAAAGATTATTTAGAATTCAGGGATTATTTAATGTCTGGAGATCTGGTTTTTGGAGAAACATTAAGAGGTTCATAGTTAGTAGTAATTGTCTGTCCCAAAAGTGGAGGTTCACGATTAGTTTAACCATGATTTGGAGGCCACATGGACCTGAAAAAACTGAAATCAATATGATGTGTGTTGAGAATGGTTGGAGAATATAGTTAGTTTAATATTTCACCTTATCGTGTGAGTGGATGTAGGTGTTGGGAAGTTTTCATGCACCGAATGTTCATGGTTTTCTATACCATGTGAGGGGGTGCCACCTTTGGCAGTTGGTGTGAATGGTTGGTGCATAGTTTGACCAACTATGTTTCCAAACCATGTTCCCCAAAAAAGTGGTGAAATAACCCCCTCCTCATTTATCTTAAATTAAAAACCATATTCTCATTTCCCACTTTCAAAGAATCCCCCTAAACATGATCTCCCATATACCTAAATCAAGGCTTTAAGTCTCCTCCCTTATAAAATCTCCGATTCTGGCACCATTAGTCACACTGGTTTCCCTTTGTTAAAAATTTGACTATATTACCTTATTTTCTTTCTTTTTTATCTACATCATTAGAAATATCTTTGTGTGATATAAAGTTCCCTATTCTTATATTTTTTTTTATTTCTCCAATTTTACACATTCTATTCTATATTAAAGGAGGATACTAGATGAGGAGCCTGCTAAAAGTTTAAGGTAGGTGGCCTCTTACTTTTCTCTAAAATATTGGGTATTCATATTCTGACACCATTGCGTTGCATTTCAGGACGTCCTAGTGTTTCTCCTAAAATGTATTAACCATTATATTAACAATTTAAAAATTGTTATGAACATTATATGAAACCCTTATACTTTGTTAGAGGTTGAAAACCTCAACATAAACCAGACCTTAGGTGGGTTTGATTATATTCTTTATTTACCTATGTTTCCCTTTCCACAAAAACACCACTTAGGTGTGTTTGGATTGGTGTTGACCATGGAAATATTATAAAATGAGTTAATGAAATGATGTAGTGTTCTTAATTATACACCTTGGCACCTTTTAATTACATCGCATATATATGGCTTAATTAAATGAACTGAATAATGGAATGAGTGATATTCTTTATCCTTGAATAAAATCTGACATGAATGTGATTACCTAATGATTTCATTCCTTAATGTACATGAACTTTATTATTTTTCTTTTAAATATAAAGACAATAAATTCCTTATAATTAACTTGAAATTTCTGGACATGATATTTAATATTGTCAATTAATGTCAATAGAAATGATGTTCTATATTGTTTATTTGGAATTATTTGACACTATATTTATTATAGTTTATTTATAATTAATGGACATGGTGTCCCATAATGTATATTTGTAATTAAGGGACATGATGCTACACATTTCCTATTTGTGATCAAGGGATATGGATTTACATATTGACTATTCATTATTAATGGGCATGAAGCACATTATTATTTTGAAAATAATAAATGTTTAAAGACATTCCATATTAGTCTATAGCAGGTAGAATCAGATGGGTGTACCATGTTAAAACTGATCCAAAATTGGTCTTGTTTAGTTTGTTTATTGATTTTTTAATTTATTATATATTAATATACTAGATAGTTCTAGACACATTGGTAGGTTTCCTACTGAATTTTACACCCACCCAGTTTGAGCCACCGTTTGGTATCCAAATAGACTTAATGGATTCATGCAGGGACAAAGGGAAGCACCATCCTATGAATGCTTGATTTTCTATTCTAAGATGGATTGTGGGAGAAGAGGAGTGAAATATTTCTTGTGATTCTATTGACATAACATTGGATTTTTTTTCAACATTTTATAACATTATTTTTATATGCGTGCTGATTTTTTCCACTTATAAATATTTTATATATCATCATGACATGAAAATAATTTTTATATCTTACTGGATATGGTTATAATTATTGATTATGCATGTATGTTTATTATTTGGATGATTTACATTCATTAGTTATGAAGTTATTATTTTTATAATTTTTATTCATTTATTATACCATTGTTGTAGTAATCTAATAAAATAGGGTATAGTCTCTCCATTACACCATTATAAACCATCACTGCTAGTCGAAAACCTATAACATGTGAGGAGGAATTCTTGAGGCCATATGACTCGTGGTCTGGGTGAATTATCAGGGGATCAGTCCTGGGATGTCACAAAGTGGTATCAAAGGATTTCTTTTCTTTACCTTATTATTTTAGGATTATAGAAAGGAGACCAGGACATGTACAAATTTGGTAATGATCCTATTCCTAGGAGTAATTATACCGTGTATATGGATAATCAAAATTACCTTGTATGATACTTGTTGTTAAAAACAACACCTATTATAGTTGTACTAATTTCACCAATGCTTAACCCACATGATTCGTGGGGTTTTTTATCATTATTATTATGGATTCTATTTTTACCCTTGGCTTGTTATGGTATGGAAGTATTGTCACATCCATAATTATTGGAACCTAATGATTTATATGTCATGAACATGACATGTCATATTTATTATATTTCACAAAATTCATAAAACATGTTGTGGTGACTTCATTCTTATACTTGTAAATTACTAACATTTCTTACCATAAGGGGATAAATTATTGGTTTATTAAAGTGTATTCATTAACATTATTTTTGTTTTACTGTATAGATTTATGATGTCACCTTTAACCAATTATCACATGTTTAAGCCATCTCTAATAACCTATATGGACTGAAACATTAGATGATTGTGATTAAAAGGAATCCAAATGAAATTTATAATGGTATTACTTTTATAAACTAGGAATGGTGATCCATAAAATCTAACCATCAAATAGGGACATATTACATTTTTAGACTGGAAGTAAATTCATAGTTTTAGTTAAATTATGTTCAAATTATAACTTATAAATCACATTTCTTCATAATTTGGGAAAGGAAATTCATCTAACTGGATAATGATGTATATAAATAAGAAATTGCTGATTCATAAAAGTTAAAATAATTGATTTTCATTAAATGGGGATTCCAATTTAAAATTAAATGGTATTTTACTTTTTAAATTATAATTGAAAATCCATATATCATAACCCTTGATGTGATAATTGAGCTTCTATCCAAGCCCAACTTTAGTAGTGGCATGTTGGGAGTGAATCTTGGGTATGAAGGAAATATATCAGTCCTTTTTTTTATTTGTGATCTTTCCAATTATAAAAATTCATTTTGAGGAATGTATATAGAATTATTGATATATTACTCCATGAATTTCTCAAGTAAAATTCCTTGAAGGAGGTGATGAACATGTTCTGTATGTGGTGGGACCCACACCACCATAATTAGCCCTTATAGTTCAACCTATGACACCTCTTGTTATACCCAATCTGGGTTTTGATGCTCTATTTCTAGAGGGTTTTCTATAAATCATGTAGATTAATAAGGGATCTCTATGAACTACCCCTTATATAAAAGAGTAGATTAGGGAGGTCTAGTAGTATCACCCTCTTACCTTTATAGGGGAAGGTGATCCCCATGCTACTGATTCAATGATGGAGTCCATGCTATCTATATTTGATCATCTAGAGATACCTCTTGAAAGGAGAGTGAATCTATCTACATATATGATTTGTGTATATTAAGAGAGGTGGTGGGATATTATCATGTATGAAGATCTATATCGGTTTATGGTATGCTATGATTTCCAAAATAATTTATACAATTACATCTATCCCAATTATTTGAGAGCGGATTGAGCTAGGGAGTTGATGCACCTATAGTAGGGCACTATGTCCAATATAGAAAAATAATCATTATTTATTAAGATTAAACACTTGATTTTTATTCTCATTAGTGACAAAATATATAGGGAGAGATGATTTTAGGATATTAGTAGGTATGACATTTAATCACAAGTGAACATCTTCTTATTGACTATAATATCAAGGATAGTGAACCATACCCTCATCAGTCAGTGTTATCTAAGGGAGGATGAATTTATGGTCTAGGATAGTTCAGCACCTAGACCAGATAGTGTTTTGACTAGTGGTATGAGGCTTCCCCTAGAGGGTTATTGTTAGAGAGGTGGATGTCAAAGTATCTGTATCTATAGCTAGAAGTTATTCCATCAGTGTAGGAAGCCAATTCATAAAAATCCTCTATGTGATATAGCCCCATTGAGTGATGAGATTATTGTAGGATGAGGAATCCTCAGTGGTTTTACCTGTCCTTATCATTTTTTTATTGGTATAGGATCCACACCAGATCTACCTTCAGGAATAAGGTTAATAACTCTTCTCTAGGTGGGCAGTTGGAGTACTACTGACCGTTCAGGCTGAAGATGTAGCCATACTCGAGGGAGCAAGACATTAGATATATAGTTCCTTAAAAGAAAAAATTCCTAGGCTAGTTAGGTTATAGATAGATATATATATATAGATATGTATTGTACAACCAACGCCCAATGGGAAAATTAAAAGACCATGTACAATATGAGGTATGATTTTAGTATCACCCACTCCATTATTTTCATTCTTTAACATATAAAATTAAAATTCTTCTATATATATCGAAATTATTGAATTTCTTGGCCTGGAGATAGAGTATATCTATGGGGTGATGAATCTTGATACTTAATTGGGAAATCAATCGAAGAATGTATGTTGATATAATGAATTACCCCTTGATATATGTTCATACATTTTACAAATAAACTCTTTATCCTTGATATGATATGGTTTTATATAATTATATATATAGAATGGTTATTTCATTATCATTGTCATACCAATTTATATCATCGGAGGGTGTCCTTTATAATTCTTAATAGTGGTTACTATATTAGAAAAGGAGAATGGGATGTCCAGGAGAGTCTAGATAGACATAATCATCATGGGATGGATGGAGTGAAAAACCTAATTACTAGTCTTTTTCTATGTGATCTGGGAATATATAAAATATATTTACCTCATGTGGTAGACTATTTCAGAGATGTTGTACCCGCTGACTTCTCTAGGATACCTCTAGAGAGAGGTGGACTTTACTATCAATATTTTTCTAGAAGTAGCACTAGTATTTATTTCTTGACATAGGATGGCTCAAATTTTTCTTTAAGAGATCAAGAGATAGTTAGAGGACCTAGAATTCGAAGGGTTTATCTGACATTTTACTTTTCCCCTTGGTACAACCATAATTCTCTCCAAGAAGGAGGATGAGACCCTCATGCTTATTTTGGATTACCAGTGGTTGAATTAGCTCATAATTAAGAACTAGTATCCTCTTCCATGAATTGATGGTCTCTTAGACTAGATCCTTGGAGATGACATTTTCTCCAAAATTGATGTGAGGTCAAGATATCATCGGGTATCAATTATTCCTTTGGATATTCCTCACTAAACTTTTCAAAGAATAAACGTCCTTTATGAGTAATTTTTTCATTTTGTTCGATCTTAATAATTCACTAATAAGTTTTATTACTCTGATGTATCTAGGTTTCCACACGCACATAGATTGTTTTGTTATGGTTTTCATGGATGATATATATTTATATTATTATACTTGATGTGAAAATTACAAAAACACAGACATCATATTGAGTACATTGAGATAGTATAGGTTGTATGCCAAGATCACAAATTTTGAGTTTTGGATGGATAAATTTCACTTTCTAGGTCACATCATCTGAGAGGTAGGAGTGTCTATGGACCCAAAGAAGGTGAGAGCCATGGTTTACTTGGGTAAACCCATGAAAATATCTAACATTTAGAGAATTTTAGAGAAATATGGATAAAATGGGGGATTTATTCCAAAAATTTCATTCCTGGAAGCACCTCTTATGAAAATGACTTAGAGGGGTCTTAAGTTTACAAGGTCACAGTCACGTGAGAAAACCTTTAAGAGATGAAAAGAAGGATAACTTCAGTTCCAGATTCTTCTTGAGATGGGAAGAAGCTATATGGTTTGTTATGGTTTATTAAGAATTATGTTGGTAGTAGTTATAATGTGGGATGAGTGAATCTTGTCATACAAGTCTCATCAATTAAGTCCCCATGAGCATAATTACTCAGATCATAATATCGAGCTGGCTGCAATCTTACATGCCTTGTGTTGTTGGATGGATTATTTTATGTGAAATTGGTTCATTAGGTACACAAACCAAAAAAATACTCAAATACATATTTACTAAGTGCGACTTGAATCTCAGAAAATATATATGGGTTGAATAACTATAATCCTTTGATTTTGAGCTTTTTTATATGTATGAAAAATGAAATGAAGTTACTGATGCTCTGATCCAAAAAACTCATACACAAGCCCTTCAAGAGAATAGTGGTACGTGAAAGTTGATGGCCTTGTTTTATAAGATTCATTTGTATGTTCATGAAATTTTGGGTATCCTATACTCATATCATTATCAATTACCTCTTAACTTTTGGATAGAGTAAATATTATGTGGCTTTTATATCACTAGGTCTTAGTCCTTAGTGAGATTATTTCAGGTGAGGACCCACCACCAAGTTAGGTCATTGAAAATGATGATATCATGTGTATTCATGGAAACATTTGGGTTACTACTGATGTATAGGAGTAATTAATATGAAAATAACTTTCCTATAATTGAGCAATGAATTTCAGCCTCACCAAGATATACCATGACTTACACTAATGACATTGGTGGTAAGAGATGAAAAGGGAGATTAAATGTTTTGTTACTCGGTATTCCACTTGTTAGTTGGTTAAGATGGATCACTAGGGACCTATGATAATTTTGCACATATTACCCATTCTTGAGTGGGAATTGGATGAAGTCACTATGGATCTCATGACTGGTTTAGTAAGGTCACCACAAGGTAGTAACACAGTATGGTTTTTCATGGATCGACTAAAAAAGGTTTCATACTCCCTATCTATTTAGAAGACCTTTTCAGTGGATGAGATTTTGAGGATTTATGTCTAAGAGATTATAAACCTTCATAGAGTTCCATTTACAATCATTTCAGATAGGTAAGCCTGATTTATGTCCTTGTTTTGGTTGGGGTTGTAGAAGGATTTAGGTTTAAAAGTACTTTTGAGTACAACGTACCACCATCAAAATATTGTTCCATCTAAGTATATGGTTCAAGTACTAAATGACATTCTTTGAACATGAATCCTTAATTTTAGAGGTTATTGGGAGAACCACTTATATATTTCCAAATTCTCTTATAATTTTTTTCCAATATATGATTTAATACGGATCTTAACATGTCCATTTATGGTAGGGAAATCCATTCATCACTTTTCTAGTTAGAGGAACTATAGACAACAATATTGGGACCAATGAATCATTTAGGAGACATTAGAGTTGGTACAAATTATCCGGAAAGAATATGGATATAAATCAGTATAGGAATAATTCATATATGGATAGATATCAATGACCTCTAGAGTATGAGGTTAGGGATCAATTCCACTTGCATGTTTCTCCTAGATTGGGATATCAATGGATTCAGAGACAGGGTAAGATATCACATATATTTTTTGGAAATTTCAAGATTACAGAGAGAGTCATAGTAGTAGCCTAATTTTTAGTTTTACCTTATAAGTATATGGTCATCCACACTGTATTTCATGTTTCACGACATCATCATTTTCTATCAGAATCATCTCTTTTCCTTTATATTGGTGAGGCTGATTTCTGTTTTGATGCTTCTTTTGATGTGTACCTGGTTGGTATTTTTGATCATTGTTTGAATGGTTTGTGTGGCTAGTTAGTTCCTCTAGTATGGGTGCTATAAAAATTGGGTCATGTATAGGATGTGACCTAGGATCAAGGGGAAGACGTACATGTTTAGTGTCCAAAATTATTCTCAAATGATGACCAACCACCCTCATAGTATCAGGGGTTGAGTTTTTTTAAGGATGGGAGGTTGTATAATAATGAATTTATAGAGGGGTATGGATCCTTAAATTTTGGTTTAAATATATTAGTTTTTTATATATGAGAAAGTTTGAAGGACTATGAAAGGGTTTGGGATAATTCATGGATTTTTTGGAGCCTAGAGAATCATTTTTTGAAGAAAAAGGTAGAGGTGATTAGTGGGTACCAAATTAGTAGTATCTTTTTTGGCTCAAACATGAAACCCAAAAGTGGAGACACATAGTTAGTTTTACCATGAATGGTAGGAAACATTGATATGAAAAAATGGAAATAAATTTCAGGTTTGTTGAACAAGGTTAGTTTAACTATGCACCTAACTGAACAAGGTGGCGGGGGTGTTATAAAATGAGCATGTACCAAATGAACATAGTTTCCAAAACCTTTCACATAGAGGTTCAAGGGGCGTTCCTCCATAGGAAGTGCATGCAGATTATTGGTGCACTAGTTGGCCAATTGTGTGGTCAAACCATCTTACACTTAAAAAGTGGTGAAATGTCTATTTTCCCCTCATTCCCCTTAAATTTAAAACCCACTTACACTTTTCCATTTTCCTAACATCCCCCTCCAAATAGAGATCCCTTCTCACTCAAGGTAATATTTGAGACTCGTTCTCCGTATTATATTCAATTTAAGAACCGTCAGTCACATTGGTTTCCCCTCAGTAAGATTTTTAATTCATCACCTTTTTTTCTTAGATTATGTCTCCATATTTAGAATTATCATCTCACGAGATAATGTGCTATATTTTCAGGGTGTTTTTATATTTCTTCTATTTCTAAAATTATTTCATAGATTAGAGGCTAATAATAGATAAGGAGTCTACTACAGGTATAAGGTAGGCCATATCCTACTTGTCCCTAAATGTTTGGGTGTTTATCTTATTTTTTTGTTGATCCACATGTTGGACCTTTTAGGTATTGCTTATAAAATAGATAAAACCATAATTAACAATTTAAATATCTATATGGACATGATATGGAAACCATATACTTTATTGGAGGTTGATGAACTCAACCAAAACAACCCCTTGGGTGGGTTTGATATACACCTAAATTACTTATATTTCACTTATTAACAAAACACCACTAAGGTGTGTTTGTATTGGCATTGACTTATGAAATATTATAAAACAAGTAACTAAAATGATGCGGTGGAATATATTATACACCTTAACCTATACCTTTTACTTATTAGCTATATGTATTAAACGATGAAGTCAATTGAATAATGGAAGGAGTGATATTAAATACCCTTGAATTTATTCTAATAATGATGTAATTAAATCATGCTTACCTTCTATAATGGACATGAAATTCAATATTGTTATTTTAAATTTATGTAAATGGTTTTAATTATTATTCACATGGAATTTATAAATATATTTACTTTATTTTTAATTAGAATTAATAGACACGACATTACACATTGTTTAATTTGAATTACTAGACACAACATTATTTATTGTTTATTAATACTTAATGGGCATAACATTTAATACTTTTTAATTATAATTAATGTACATTATGTTCCACATTTACTATTTTTAATCGAGGGGAATGGAAATCCATATTGACTATTCCTAATTAGTGGAAATACTGCCCATTATTTTTTTTGTAAAACAATAATGGTTCAGAGACATTCCATATTAGTATGAAGTAGGTAGCATCAGAAGGGTGTCAAATGTGGAACTTGAATTAACATAGGAATCATTTAGTTCATTTACTACTTTGTAATTTATCAACTACACACCGCCTCATTATATTTTATCAAACTAGATAGTTTTAGCCACCAATGGTGGCAGTAAATTAAATTTTACTCACACCATGTTCAAGACACCATTTGGTACCCAGACAGACTTCATGGATATAGGTAGGGAAGAAGTTAAGCACCCTACCAAAAATGATGAATTTTATATACAAGGATGGAATACTAGTGCAATTGACTTTTCTAATTCTCATCATTCTTCTAATGATAACTTTAGGCATTTTTTGTATATTTTTTATAGCATGATTAGTATATGTTTGCTACTCTATTTCTCCATGTATTACATATTTTGAATAAAATCATGACATGATTCCATTTTTTATATGTTATTGGATACGGTTGTGTTTATATCTTATGCAGGTCGGCTTATTATATCTCGATGATTTGAATTATGAGGTTACTTATTAATTATCTTTCCACTATTTATTCATTTATTATATAGCTATGAATCTACTCTGATATTATAGAGTATATTCTCCCCACCAT